>JAVQMG010000132.1:0-5385000 GCA_032878915.1 Castanopsis chinensis
GAAACAATCAAAGTGTTATAGAAATATATAGGCAAAATAGGATTTTTTTTTTTTTCAAAAACATGTACGAAACAAATGCCTTGAATTAATCAATGACGTTAATTTTCAAAAACATCATTAGAAAGAAATGAAATAGGATTTTTTCAAAAATCAAAAGGTGATTATATACATCCCATACAAGCAGTTCAGAGAGCTCACATCACAATCAATACAAAACAAAAATGTAAAAATTCATATGAGTAGTTAATCTTAGGTAATATTGATATGCACCAAATCACTTCCATATACACATCTTGTCAGTGTGGGACTATACAGTTCCATGCAGAATCAACAACTATAAGTCTATAACCAAACCTTGAATCTACAAATAACCATACCCAAAACCTCACCACCATGATTAGAGAGAAAAAGCAAGATAGAAAGGGGGGATTAAGGGCCAAGAGAAGGGAAACGAGAGATCACTACCGAAGAGTAGTGGTCCATAGCCATGGAGTTTTGGGTCTAAGACGAAGAAAGATCGAGAGATAATGCGAGATAGAGAGAGAAGGAAGAGAGCTTAGGTTCGGCCATGGTGACAGAGCTTAGAGCTGTTGGCCATGGAGGCCACTGTTGTTTGGGATTAGGGTTTTTAATTGGAAAAGAGAGAGAGAAAGAAGCAGAGGTGTATTGAGATAATACCTGGACTAAGAAGCAACAGAACCTAGCTTTAACCCTCAAAATCCAATCCACCATTAAAAACCCATAGTGTACGAACTCAAGTTTTAAATCTTTTGATTTTGTGAGATAGAAGGAAAAGGGGAATGTAACAATGGGTAATTGAAAAATTTTGAAAAATAAAACACGGGAGAGAATTATTCTAAGGCAACAAATTTATTGCAACTTATTGCAACAAATAATTTTTTTTTGCAATATATTAGTATTTTTAAATTGCTATTGCAACAAAAATTAATATACCCACATATGTATGTCTATTGCCACTATAATGTCTTTTTGTTGCAATAGCTTTGTCGCAAAATAGCTTCTTTTTTTTTTTTTTTCCTTGTAGTGAAGTTATTTACTTTTTTCTTAGTGGAGTTTTATAGATTATATATATATATATATATATGTGACATTTTTTTTGGGTTAGTAAAGATGGATTTTGTTGTTGTTTTGTTTTAGGATGTTACTAACCTCTTAGGTGATCACTTTAATTTGTGTGTTTTTTGGTTTAAGAGCTCATTTCCAATTTTGGAGGGAGGCCATGCATGATTTTTTTTTTTTTTTTTTTTTTTTTTTTTTTTTAATAAAGAGCTTCAAATTTGATAAATTAATACCTAGTTATATTCTGCTTATTAGAAATTTAAAATCCAGGATCCTTGACGTTAGTGTTTGGAAGTGAAAGTCTGTGAAGCCAGTGAAGGCCCACCAACTTCCAACAGAGATAACTATATATATTTCATAGAATTAATTAAATTTGCACAAATAGTTAAGAATTCTTACCCGGAAACAATTGTGAGGGTATGAATCCTCATAAGAATATTGAGCAGTTGCACTAGTCTCCTCTTGAGAAATGAATAACCTTTTGGGGTGTAGTTCCCCATAAGAGTTCTTTGTTCAATGAATACCTCAGGCTCATTATCCCATGTATCGCAGAATTCCCGGGGATCGCAGGAGTCAAGGAAGCTATCAAATGGGGCAGAGAATTGCACCAGTATTTGGCTTAACTCTTCCATGTTATGTCGGTATACGAGATTGATCCCAAAACTCTCTGTAAACAAATCTGGAACTGCGCTTTCAAGCCAGAATTTGGCCTCAGTACTTTGACTCCAAAAATGTGCATGCGTTGTACGTGGGATGAACATTACCCAAATGAATGCACGTTGATGTAATGTAACTAATTCGTTGTTGATATTCAATATTCCACTGCATACTAATAGCGAATAACAAGAGCTGGTCGCCAAAAAACAACTGAAATGGAACCTGTCAATTGTTTTTGAACCCAAACTCTGACGAACAGCGGTTGGATTCCTATTAAATAAGAAAAGACCACATAGTGCAAATCCCATCCAATTAGGATTATTAACAAATTCTGGAGATAGCGGGATTTCCATTGACTGATTATCCTCGCAACAAAACCACATTGGGATTTCACGCTTAGCAAAACAACAACTGAAAATTTCACCCTCATCGAAGTTTTTCTGGAAAACATGGTGGAAATGTATATCAGGCGTGATCAAAATTTTGTTTTTTTAGGTACAATAGTATTTGAAATCTGTAAATAGTTATTATTCTTTGACCATACATCAATGAGTTCTCTTTTGGTGTAGGCTAAATTCAAACTCATTTCCCTTATTTAACAACAAGAAATATTACTAGCTAGTTGAGCAGTTTGAGCAAACTAAAATCTGCTACTATATTGGTAATTTAACAAAAAGCCTAAAAACACAAAAATTCTTAAAATCCTTTTCACTAGATGGTATGTTATGACTAGCGATGTCATACCTACGTGAAAGGGATGTTATTTCAATCACAACTTAGCACATCAATAATTGTGAAAAATATTGAAAAGAATATTTGTGACCGATTTGATTCAATGAGTAAACAAGTTGTCCAGTCTTTATTATTTATAATAGTACTTAATTGTTAGTCTAAAATTCCCCTTTAGCTAAAAAGATATTCTGAAAGAACAGAGTTTCAGAGAGAGAATAATACAAATTGTACTATATATATCCAATAAATATGTTGACAGAAAAAATTGGCCCTAGAAATATACTGCATGTGGGGGTGACAATTAATGCTGTAACTGAAAGCACATAAAAAAAAAAATAATCGATTCAATTTTATTGAAGGAATATTTAAGTTGTTAAGAATTAAGGTTGATAAACGTTGCTTGTCAGATTCTAGTACAATCGAAATACAGAAGTTGAAATGCTGAAAGTTGTTTCTAATGAAAAATACAAGTTGGTCAATTGTTTTTGCAGTAAATGAAATTTCTAGACTAATGTAGTTAAAGAAAGTAGAAGTGACTGAGGATTTTTTTTTTAATTTTATTTTTTATTTTATAAAAGATTCTGTTCATACATAGAGCAGATACTCTTTTACTTGATTTTACCTTGACAAGATGGAAATTCTTGATTCCTTGAAGTTTCAATATACTTTTGCTTTCCAATAATATTTGCAAATTTTGGTTTCCAAATACGATATAATTTGTTGGTTAGAGTTTGTATTAGTTCATATGTCTAGTAATATTGCTAAATTAAAAATTCACATTGTTTTTATAGGACGTGCTGTGAAGTTCATGATTTCTCACGAATAGAAAGTTTATTGATACTCAAGGATGATGTTCAAAACTAAGATTATAATTCTGAATGGCTTTGATTTCTCAAAAAAAAAAAAAAAAGTCTGAATAGCTTAGGAAGGTTCCCTTTACAAAGACGGACTCAAATGGTGCATTGATCATCCAAGTACGTGAAGGTGAAGACACTAAGAAAGTTGATTCTACATAAACTTTTCTTTTTAGCTAAGTGAGTGAAGCTTATAAAGTAGGTCTCAAGCACATTTTAAAAGGGATACTAATACTATGTAGTTCTACTCTTATGAACCTTTCAATTATGATGATAACTACTAAATGATGGCATCTGCATATGGTATTTTCATTAAAAACTTAATTTGAAGGAGGCAATGTAAAAAATGACAATTAACCTTGACTAGATTATCCATATCGATGTTTTAAATGTATCTATGAATTCTAAGCTTATTATGTATTACTATTAGTAACTATAATAATTTTAGCTGTGAGCAAAAAAGACTAAATTGTGCCTTGTTTATCCTCTGTATGTATGCTATGATACTAAGGTTAACTTTCTTGAGAGAGAGAGAAAGAGAGAGAACCTCTAAATGTGCTTTGATCAAAGATTCACTTGACATAATACTTGCATATTGCTCTTTCCTAGCTGTTGCAAGAAAACCAACAAAAGAGCTCGGACTTGTTTCCGAAGAGGTACAACCCTTTGCTATATTTTCAATACTTGGTTGAAGGATGGGTATGGGTTGAGGCATCCTGCAGGTATCAAAGAACATATTTTAGAAATTCAACATACTGACATAAAAATTTGATAAATGTCTCATTCGGGTTAAAATACCTTTGCAGTGAGGAAGAGAAACCAAAATCTTTGCTTGCCACTCTTTCCTCAACTTGATGTAACAAATTTTGATAAAAACACTCATGAAAGGCATCTGGACTTTATAACATGCACTGGGCTAATGTTTGCACAAACTTTTCAACATCTTGCTCGTATACAAGGCGGAGTCCACACTCTTTAACCCGCACATCTGGTTTATTGTGTTCAAATGAAGCCCCTATATGTCAACACTTTTCCAGCCGAAGCAACATGTGGGGTATATAAAATACCAAAATTTGATGGGACGACTCAACAAAAATGTCTTTAGATTCCTGAAAGACCTCGTGACGAGTGAGGCAAACTCGATGACTAACTAAAGTATTATAGAAGTTGAGAAAACTTGTTAAATCCTTACTGTCACCAGATATTGCCGGTCGCTCTTGAACAGTATATAAGCACACACAACGATTCCCATCCATCTCCCATCACGCTGCAAATTGGTGGGTAGTTTAATTCTTATGTCGGAACAAAAACTTCGATTAATGAACCAGTCTGGAACTGACATATGAGGAAAGACAATCATATTTATGGTTTCGAGCCAAGTCTCCCTGTAAAATAAAATGAATTAAAAAATATTTCAAATGAGTGAGACAAAAATATATATAGAAATATAGCGTTCAGTGAAGAATAGGGGAGACCTGATGCACTCTTAAAAGCAATGACATTAGCTTTCCTTTATGCTGGTCATTGGACAGACTAGATTCCACCTTATCCATCTGGAATTGGGATGTTTGATTGATCTTGCCTCTAGCTTGTGCAAACTTTTCCAGATCTTGCTTGTAAACTACACTGGCACCACACATCTTGATTCTGACATAAGGGCTGTTACTCATAAAAAAAGCGCTAATGCAACTGCATTCCTTTAGATAGTCTCTAAGTTGCCCAGCTTGAGCAAGTAACTTAAAACTAAATGAACCAGCATAGCGTAAGTATTTAGGTAGGAATTCAGAGATGTCAAGGAACAAGGGATGTCTATCTACAAGACCTTCAACTATGTCTGATCTACAATTAAGTTTGATAAAAACTTTATAATCTTGACTGTTCAAATTTTTCTTGACTACAACAACAGCAAACAGAGCAATCCCTATCCAACTACTATCATCATGCAGATCCAAAGGTAGTGGCATTCTTATAGATGACCCAAGGTTCTGATGGCTGAACCCCTCTGGAATTTCAGTTGAATTTGAAAACTCGTAAAAGCTTTTATTTTGATGAACTACTTCCTGTAAAATATTAAAATACATAATTACGATGATGTTCAACGCACATGTTTGTATTGTGAGGGAGAGATAAAAAGAGATACAGAAATATGATGTTAAATGAAGAATAGGGGAGACCTGATAAAATCTAGAAGATTCCTCCTCATCAAGGTTGCATTTGGATATTTGCTTCATCTTGCCACTAGCTTGTATAAACTTTACCAGATCTTGCTTGTACAGTACACGCGCACCACACATTTTGATCTTGAAATAAGTGCACTTGCTCCTAATAACAGCCCTAATGCAACTGCAATCCTCTAAATGGTCTTTAAGTTTCCCAGCTAGAATAAGTACCTTCAATCCAAATGAACTAGCATGGAAAAGGGGTACAGGTAGACATCGGGTGACGTTTAAGGTACAATTTATATGTGGAACTTCAATTATGTCTGATCTACAAATAAAGTCAATAGAAACTTCATCATCCTGAGCAGAAGAAACATTGTTCAAACTTTCAAGGATTACAACACTAGTAAACAAAGCAATCCCTATCCAACTACTATCTTCACGCAGATCAGAAGGTAGCGGAATTGTTATAGATGACCCAGGGCTCTGATGGCTAAACCACTCTGGAGTTTCAGTTGAATGTGAAAATACACAGTAGTACTTATTTTGCTAAATTCCAGCCTGTAAAATATTAAAATGCATAAGCATAAAAAAGATGTTCAACGCGGGTGTTTGTGACATTTTGTTGTGAGTGAGAGAGATACCTCCACATATCTTTCAAAGGATGGATCGAAGTCATCGAATGGTAAAATCGGAAGGCTGATGAGTGCAATTTGGTCATCATCCTTGTTGTCAAAAACAACCATAGTGAACCCTGTCTCACCCGAAGTCCATGCAACATCCTGATTTGAATACTTTTCCAATAAAGGACATCTTCTTGCCCCTACATATCTTATGTTTAACGGAAGGTCTGGCAATGATTGAAGCCTGCTACAATCATTCACTGTAAGAGATTTAAGCTTAAAAAGCTGAGAAATACTATCAGGCAGGTGTTCAAAGTTGTTTTCGCTCAAATCCAGTTCCTGCAACGAGGATAAGCCACTAAGATCATCGGGGAGTCCTCCGTCCCATAAATTGCGGTCAGCTAGATTTAGAGATACAATAAATCTTAACCTAGGCAACAACAGGTTGTTGGCCTTTCGGATAGGGAAGCGACCTTGGAAAAAAGCACGTGCAGCACGGACGAGGGAGAATCTGTGTGAAAGCCAAGATTTAGGTGGTTGAACCTTAAATCCCGATAGATTGAGAGTTTTCAAAGACGGCAAATTGACACTTGGAAAACTTGAAAGGTTTTTGCAACCTTGAAGACTCAAGACCGTCATGCCAGTCAAACGCTCGAGTGATGATGGCAATTCTTCCACAGCAATCCCATCTAAATACAATTCTGACAAGCTTGTCATATTAGTTCCAATCTCTGAAAACTTCTTGAGACTTGAACAACCAGATAGAATAAAAATTTTAAGAGATTTCAAGTTTATTTCGCAAGGGAGGCCAGTAAGACTTCTGCAATCTTTCAAATTTAACAAAGTAAGCTTATTGAGAGCTTCGACAGATGGGTGAAGCTCATGCAAACTTGTACATCCTTGAAAAATCAACCTCTCCAGATTTGGGCATCCGATGAAGTTAGGAGTCTTGACTAAGACTTTAGAGTCGCTAAGATCCAGGAGTCTTAATTTGGCCAAGTTCTGCAATAATAAATAGACATGGGAAATTTAGTAGTCAAGAACTTAATCCGCATTTTAAAAATAAATAAAAAAGCAACACTCGCTTGCATTAATGGAAAACTTACAGTAAGTCCCTCTGGCAATTGCTCAATGTGGCTGCGAGGCATGATGAGTTCAACAAGATTGTCCGGTTTAAAATTGATCGGCATGAATTTCAAGGGATAATCATGCCACTCCATCATTCTTAACTTATTAGAAAGAAAATTGAGGCCGGTAGGAAGGTGCACATTAGAAATTTTAAGCAACCTTAGACTTTTCATATATGAGAAGGCTTTGTCATTCAAGTTTTCTTTACATGGAGGCGAGTTTAGCACCATGCCTTCTACAACTTTTGTTCCCTGGCAATCAAGAACTATGCCTTCTACAAATTCTGTTCCCTGGTAATCAAGAACAATGAATTTAGCGTTGGGAAAGATATAGCAAAAAAAATTGCTAAAATTACAGAAATACACACTTCTCTAAGTTTATGTCTATATACTAATCCACTTACTGTATTTTCCTTTAGCACATGAAACACATCCTTACAAAACCACAACCTACTGCGTCTTCCAGGCTCTTGAGGTGATTCACGACGAACAATTCTCCAACCCATCTCTTGTATTAAATCATGCATCCATAATTTCCCCCCCAAAATGGCAATGAGAGATTTGTCCTTGAGAGTTTCTATATTCTTCTCGCAACCAAAACCTTCTATATGTGCCACTCGATTTTTATCCTCCCCTTTGAAGAAACACGCAATATCCAAAAATAGATTTTGCTCTATTTCATTCAATCCCCTATAACTTATTTCAAGTTTATCTAGAATTTCTCCTTCAGGGATTTCTTCTAATTGATGTAGGTAATCTTCCCATACCTCTCTTGGTCTATCAATCAAGGAGGAACTCATAACTTTAAGAGCTATAGGAAGCCCTTTAGCATACTTCACAAAACCATTGGACAAATCCTCAAAATCTTTTTTAGGATAGGTTTGGTTAAACACAGTCCAACTGAAGAGCTCTAGGGCTTCATCATTATCTAATCCATTAGCCCTATGTACAATAGTATCCCGATGATGCCTTATTAGCAAGTGCCTATCTTTACTTGTGATGATGATCCTACTCCCTAGGCCAAACCAATCACAACACCCTGCTAATGCCTGTAGTTGTTCAACTTTGTCAACATCATCAATAACAATAAGAACCTTCTTATTGGATAGTCTGGTCTTTATGACTTTGATCCCCTCATGATAGTCCCATATGTTTTCTTCTTTTACCTTCAAGATCTTAAAAAGAAGTTGTTTTTGTAAATTAACTAGACCAACTTTTTCTTTTTCAACTGTTTCTCTAACATCACGAATAAAGCAACTAGCTTCAAATTGATGACAAATTTTGCCATAAATGGCATGTGCTAGAGTGGTTTTACCAATTCCAGGCATCCCCCAAATCCCTATGAAGTGCACAGCATTTGACATTGTACTAAATAAGTTCATCATTTCCTTCACACGTGAGTTATACCAACAAGGTGCTCATGATCATTTAGGATTTCACGATTCAATTCATCAAATATGTTTTTTGTGATTTCTTGAATATCTTCTGATTCGTGACTGTATTAAAAAATAAAAATAACAAATAATTTTGATGAGACAAGAGTGCTAGCCACAAAGAGACAAAACAGCATTAAATGCAAGATATTTTGCTTCAGTAGAAAATACGAGCCATGTTTTAGAGTATTAGAAAAATGTGTAATATTTACGTATTTAAAAATGACTCAGTGAGTGTGTAATTGTATAAATTTATAAGTTTATTATAGTGATCGTGTATATCTATAATGGCAATGTTCATTTTGTATTTAGCTTTTTATTATTTTTTTACGTATCCTAAGGAGGAAAAAAGAGAGTAAATGGTAATTGTTGTATGTAAAAAAAGAGAAACAATTAAAAAAATCAAGAAAAATTGATAGTTTAATAAAATATAGTGCAAAATAGATAATATAATTTGTGGTTTTTTGAAAATTGAATATGAAAAATATAAAAAGTAGGCTCTTATGCTTAAATAGACAGTGATTTTTATACGAACTGATGCGAATGCTATTACTGGTCAAAAACAACCTAAAGATGTAGAAAGGTAGAAAAATAATAAATAAATAAAATAATTACCAGTAAAGTGGTGGGAATAAGGGTTTTGATTGTCAGATCAATGAGAAATGTGGAGGTGAATTTGAAGAACAATTAAATATATAAGGATTCAATTTGTCAGACATATAGCCTGAATAGGTTTCTTTAAAAAAAAATTTTAGAGAACCTTTTAAGTCTTCCAGTAGAGTTAAACCATCAGGCGTAAAAGTGAGCCATGGAAATATCTCAATTCTCAGCCACAGAACAGAGTTCTATCAAACAAAAAAATTATACCAGTACAAACACTAGAGAGCAAGAGAGAGACGCAAACGTACCTCTATACCAGTCAATGGAAGTCACAGACTCACAGTAGGCAATATGTTTTTTTTTTTTTTTTTTTTTCAACTGGTGATTTGGAAATTGTTAAGTGGAAAACTGGGTCAGTGTGTTTGGAGGACCACAGGCTGAGAAGGAAATATTTTTTTTTTTTTTTTTTTTTGGTTATCAAATTGATTTTGTTGGGTTTTGCTTTAAGTTCAACAATTTGTTTTTTCATATTATTTTTTAGATAATTAGAACAAAACGTCAAAACCATATCAAAAGTTATCCAAATCATTGATGATATGACCAGAAGAAAAGGCAGAATCTTACCTATCCAATATATGCCTCCCGCGGATCCTGCTCACTTCTTTCAGTGCAGTTCTCCACTCTTGCATCTGCTCTATGCTAACCTTGCGATCTTCTTCATACTTGAGAAATGCTTTCTCAAAAGTCTCCCTCTGATTCCCAACATCAGAGGGATTTACATGGTAGAAAACAGGCCGAACTTTCTGCCCCTTCTCTTTCATGCATTTAAGAATTTTGACAAGTTCGTTCAAACCCCACTTTGAAAAAGCATAGTTTTTTGAGAGAATAATAATTGCATATTGAGATTCTTCTATTGCTTTCATAAGCCCAGAAGCAATGGGTTTTCCTCCCTCGAGATTTTCATTATCTCTGTAAAAGTTGATGCCTTTTTGTTTCAAAGTAGCATATAGGTGGTCCGCAAAATTTTTACGGGTGTCCTCACCATAAAAACTAAGAAAAACATCGTATTTCCATAGAGGTGTAGAAGATGAAGATGATGAGGATGCACAGACATTTTGAGTGCTCATGGAAGCCATGGGAAACTCTCAGCCTGTTGCTTGTTTATGGAAAAGAGAGTACTAAACAGAGAATGGAAAAATATTTTTGGTTGAAGAAAAAAACAGAATGGGATTTGTGTGTGTGTGTGGAGAAGAAAAGAGAATGAGAATGGAAATCGAGCAAAGCTGAATGAGAACTTCTACTTTCTGTATCTAGGTTTCAGGTACGCGGTATTATATTTATAGATTATAGGTGCTTTCATGGGAACATGACCGACTAATGGCATTATATTTTATGGCAATAATCCACCCACCAGATGCATAAATATAGGTTGAAAGTTCAGACATTTTATTATTTTGATAGCTGAAGACTGAAGTTTCATTTTTAATCAATCTTATCTTTCCTTCTATAAGGGCCTGTTTGGATTAAAGGCGGGAAGGAAGGGGAGCAAAGGGAGTAGAGTAGAATTGATTGAAAATAAGCTAATTTTGGGTTAAATTTTTACTGTTATCCTTACTACTCTCCTCTCTTTTCCTCTATCACCCTCCAATCCAAACATCCTACATCATCTAATCACATATTAAAGAATAAAGACAGCCATACCCATTCAATTTTAATATGTACTCATATAAAAATCTAACCAAATTGGGAGCTTCACATACATATACACTTAAATTAAGCTAGAGTAAAATTCTATTTTGTATAAAAAAAAAAAATAAAAAAAAAGATTATAGAGTCCTGTTAATGGATGTCTTTAGGGTATTTGGTTAATAAACTATTTTAAAAAAATTTTAATACCACTTTCATGGGAAATATAAAAAATTGTAAAAAGAGTAAGTTGTTTTTTTCTTTTCCTATAAAATGTCTCTAAAAATGTTTCATAAACCATTCCTTAGAGCATTAGTATCAAAGTTCCTAAAAAAAATATATCATTTTATATTCTAAAAAGTTACTTTATTTATTTTACCATACTATTTCACAACTCACCTAACATCTCATTTTTTATTTGAACATACAATTCATTAAAATAATATAAACTACCCAATCAAATAATATAAACAACATATTTCTCTCTCTCTCTCTCTCTCTCTCTCTCTCTCTCTCTCTCTCTCTCTCTCTCCAGCAAACCCCCACAGCCAACTACCATCACCAAATCTAACAAACCCACCATCGCCTATAACCAACTACCACCAAAACCCAACCCAACCACCAAAACTTAGCCATCACCATTTGCCACCACCACTAAAACACCAAAAACTGAACTAACCAACCACCACTGAAATTGAAAACCAAAAATCAATAACCAACAAACACCAAAACTCAGCCATCACCAAGGAAACCCAGATCAAGGCATCATCGCTGAAGCTCAACAACCACCACTGAAATCCCAACCCATCGACCCAAAAATGCCAATCCATTGTCACCCAAAATCATGAGAGAGAGAGAGAGAGAGAGAGAGAGAGAGAGAGAGGAAAGAGCCAGAGAGAGAGAGGAAGAAAGAGCCAGAGAGAGAGAGGAAGAAAGAAGAGAGAAGAGAGAGTGAGAGAGAGAGAGAGAAAGTGAATAAAATAATAATTTTAAGTTTAACACCTAACAATAGTAAGTTTGGTACAGGGTAATGTTTTAGGATTTTTATGAATGTTTAAAGATTCTCATATTTGGTTGCAAATTACACTAGGGAATCAGATGCCAAGGGAATCTAGATTCCCCTCTTAAACCCCTCTCAGTAGGAATGTGGATTCCCTTTAAAACAAGTGAGAATCCAGATTCTCAAGCTTAAAAGAAATTGTATTTTTTTTTATAAATTGACAATTTTAACCCTTTTTTCCTTATCATTTAAGTAATTAAGATAAAATATAAAACAAATTATTGTGGATTAAACTCTTTTAAAAATTATTATTAAGAATAAAAGTATTTGAGAATTTAAATAATTATTTTTGTATTGTACATGTCATTTTGAAATGTTAGACTATAATTTTAATGAATTTGTCATAATTAATAGTTTATATTTGGTTTTTCTTATTTATTTAGAGGAAGATTTTTTTTTTTTTTAAGGACTTGGTAGTTCACATTCAAATCTAAGAATAGAACGGAAAAAATAAATAATTCATTTAAGATTCCTAGGAATAAACCAAACATTATCATCTTACATTCCTAGGAATCTTAAGAGATTTTCAATGAAACCAAACATAGGAATAACTACATTCCTAGGAATAACTACATTCCTAAGAATGTGATTTTTAAAAATCTGGATGCCGAGAGTAATGTGGATTCTCTCGTACCAAACACCACATAAAAGTTTTACAACTTACTGTAGCAAAGTATTAAAATTGTTTAGCAATACATATTGGAATTAAGTTGGTTTTGGATGTGTGTGGTTCTAAAATAACAATTTGAAGGGTTTATACACCCCATGCTTATGCTCTTAAGATATTCGTTAACTTTTTCTAAGATTAAATAGAACTTATGTTTTTCTTCTTTTCACATCTCCATCCACCTCAAGGAATGTACTAATTCAAGAAATGGAAACCTTCATAAATTATGATTTTGGAATGTTTAAAATCTAAAAAAAAAAAATTATAACTCTTCAAATTTAGGATTCGTTTGGTTGAAGGAGTGGAAAAGTAAAATAATAAAAAATATTTATTTTTATCTCAAATGTGTTTAGTTGGGAGAATGGAACAATGGAGAGATTAAAAGAAAAAAGAAAAAAAAAAAACTCATTTGTTTGATTGAGAAGAAAAATAAGAAATTAAAATTTGAAATTGGTATAAATTTATAATTATATCAAAAAAAAAAAAAAAGTAGCACATTTTTATAATTAAAAAACTGTATATGAATGGCACTTCATTCATTATAAAAATAAAAAATAAAAAATAAAAAATAAAAAGAAAAGAAAAAAAGACAAGAAGTTCAAGAACCTGTTTGGTAATAGTGTTTAAGTATTGTTGTTTAGTTTCAGTATTTTGGAAATACATGTTTGAGTGTTATAAAAATACGTGTAAAAAGTGTTATTGTTGTTTAAACAACGATGCCAAACAATCAAGGGCCCGTTTGGTAATATTATTCTAGTAACATTATTAAATATTGTGAAAATACGTGTAGGTAAAAAAATATTGTGAAAATACATGTGTTATTTAAACAACTGAAACTGTTGTTTAAACAACACAACCAAAAATGCCTTATTATAAAAAAATAAAATGAACAAAAAATAACAAACTGTTGAGAAAAGAGAGGATAGGCACATAAAAAAATATTAAAAAAAAAAAAACGAGGAAAGGATCAGCACGAAAGAAAAAAGAAACTGAATGAACGTAGAAAATTTCTCTAGAACATGCAAGCATGGGTCTCCAACAATATTTGCTTGGAACACATTAAGAACAGGATTGCCGTAGGCTTAAAGCTATCATCTTTATCCAAAAGAAAATTTAATATATATGAGCAAACAAAAATTGGAAGGTTCAGGTCTTATTCAATAACAGTGTTTAAAGAACGAAAGCTGTTATTTAAATAACACAACACATATTTTCATACATTTTTTAACCAAACATAATTTTAAAAAAATTTAAATAACGGCCATCACCTTTATTAATGACCAATTTCAGAGGTTTAAGTGTCAAATCATAAATCATAATTGTGATGGAACAATTCTGTTACTAGTCCCAGTGAGTCAACTTTGAAGAAAAGTTGATAGCAAACAAAAATTTGGCATATTTTTCGGCACGACTTTTTATTTCCAAAATCTTTTGAAATCATAGGGCATGGTACATGTGTTTAAATACATGTTTTCAATTTTTAAATAACATTACATATTTTTTGACACATTTTTACACCCACGCGTATTTTCAAAAAAACTAAAAATTATTTTGTAAATACATGTACTAAACGGGCTCATAAATTCTAAAGAAAGCTCCCCACCCTCCCCAAAACAAAGTTTAGAAGGATCAAATCTGAGCTGCCATTTTTTTTTTTTTTAATTAGACCTGTTATTTTTAGAAAACCTAATTATTAAACGTGAAAAAGTTAATGAATGCCGTAAGTATTTTTTCAAGAAATATATTTAAAAAAAAAAATGCTCTAACTAGACCGTTATTAAAATACAATGTAGGATAAGATATGAGGTTTAATTCGTGTGTTACTTTTTTAATGTTTATGTTATTATCCTAATTATAGAATATAGGATTTTATTTCTGTAATTCTAGGTATTTTAAGGACTTGTTAGTTAAATTAGAGTCCTAATACAATACTATATCAATTAGGATATATATGGGAATATAACGAGATCGAACTCATTTCACGTTTTCTTTTTATTTCAATTGGTATCAGAGCTTGTAATATCATGATTCATGATATGACAAACCACAATAACCAAAGCAACCACCTTATTGAGGATGATCATGAAGTGAAATTTCTCACTGTGGCGATTTATGCTCATGATTAGTGGATTCCATGAGATTTGCAACATGCTCATCATCTTGGTTTTAGATATATGTGTCAAAGACTGTGATCATAGCTAATAAGACTTCTTAGATATCTTAGATCCTAAAGATTATTTTGCTTATGTAAAGATCTCCGAAGATATCAAGGCACAACTTGTATCAAGCAATAGTTGATACAAGTTGTATCAAGCAAGCAAGATTGAGAACGATGCAGCAAATTGGTGGATTGATATATAATATTTCATAATGCAAAGAGGTAAGCCTTACGTAAAATTTCCTCATCACCAAGAATGAATGTATTGATGGTTAATTTTTTCCTTTTCCCGTGATTATGATGACATATTATTTTACACAACTTAAGTTCATGGAGAAAAAAAAAAAAAAACATTATTTGTTGAGGATTATAGTGAGAATCTCAATATCAGTTCATTGAAGATATAATTTTAGATATTATTGATGAAAAGAAATTTCAATAAAAGAAGCCAAACAAGATCAAGTTTTGACAAAAATTAAACAATTTGAAGAAAGATTGTCTATTGAACAAGGTTGTGAAATCCGGACTGGATTTTTTAGCAAGTGAAAGAGGGTGCTGAAATTAATTGGGAAAAATGTATGCTCCAGGAATAGAACCAGCAACCTAGGAGTTTTGGAGCTTTGTCCAACACGCTAACCACTGAACTAATAGGCTTCCTTGTGTGCTTCTGGAAACTTATGATTTATTTATTTTAATTTTACAAGATTAATAGTTTTGGATTTAATTTTATCACTATTTACTTAATAGTATTTCTAATTCTTTTTTTTGTTCAATAATTATTCTTTCCCATCAATAAATATGAATAAGAAAATTGTAAATTTATGTTAAAAATAATTTTATATTAGTTTAAATGCATTTTTTATTTGAAAGATTAATAAATACAATTTTTTAAAGCTTGTTTATATTTATTATTTTCTATTCACTTTATAAAAATAATGAAAATACATTTGAAAGTTGTTTTAATTGCTTAATATATTTTTTTAAGGGTAAATTTTCATATTTTTTCACATTTAATACATTTATTTGTATTTTAATTAATATTAAATTAATTTTGGCGTCATTACGGTTCGACCTCAATTGGACCTTGGTCCGACTTTAAAAACCTTGAACCTCTCCCTTCTTAGGTTCTTTGAACAGTCCGGATCTGAAAACCATGCTATTGAAGGTGATATTATAGAAGTTCTTGAAGAGGCTCAAAAGGAAAATATGGAGTTGATTGGGGAGAATGACAAAACTTATAAGTTGAATACTATGAAGGATTAAATTTGTTAAATTACTGATTGTCCCAAAATTTTAAGCTATAAGAAATAGTGAATTTAATTACTTAACCATAATTCTAACACTCCCCCTCACTTATGAGCTTAAACTTCCCCCTAATAAGTTGGCCCCTAACAAGTGGGAATTCAACATTTTTAAATGGGAGGTAGTTACTGATTGTCCCAAAAGTTTAAGCTGTTAGGAAATGGCGAATATAATCACTTAACCATAATTCTAACAAAATTGATGTTAGATATGAAGGTGAGCTCATAACTCTCAAATCTTTAGATCTCATTGACAACACATTTAAGCCTATTCACTTTTGGTAGTAACAAATTTTGATTTTGCCTTCAATCCTTTGTTGATTGATTTTGAAAATCAATTGGAGGCCAATGAGACCTTAAGGATGCAAGTTTCAAAACCACAAAAAACTTAAGTTCAAATTTCATTCAAGTAGATGTAGAAGGGTATAATATAGGACAAGATAAAGGGTTTACTATATATCATCTGTTAATTTTTGTTTTTTTAGGAAATAGGATTTTATTTCCTTGATTCTATGTGACTTCAAGGGTTTGTTAGTTAAATTAGAGTCTTAATATGGTACTGTATCAATTAGGATATGTAAAGGAATATTTTTACTTGAAAATTAAGTCTTTTTTGGAACCTTTAAACAAGGTTTTCAGACCCGGACAAGACCGGGAGGTCTGACCGTGAAAACCAAGAACCGGATAAAAAATCGGTTTTTTAAGCATAAAGAACCGGGCATACGTGGCAATTCCATGAACCCCTAAAACCGGGGTTGGACTGCAAGAACCGGTCAAGAACCGTGCGGTCCAACCCCTTAGCAATTTTTTATTTTTATTTTTTTTATAAAAACAACTTAACATAATTTTATTCTACTTAATTAAGTTATTCATCTCTTAAAAGGAATACAAAAAAAATTATAATTAAAATCCTTCAAAGATATTCAACTTTACTTCAAAAAATAATCATAAATTTTAATGTTTTCATGGTTATTATTTTATTTTATTAACTTTCTTATTTAATTATTAAATATATGCTTGAAAATCATTAAATTTCCCTCACATATATAGATATATTAGTCAATTTTGCTAGTTTTATAAATTCAATATCTATATTTAGGTTTTAATTAATTATTAAATTAATTATGACATCACAGTTCAACCTCGGTTCGACCTCGGTTCGACCTCAAAAATCTTGAACCTCTCCCTTTTACAGTTCAATGAACGGTCTAGGTCTGAAAACCTTGCCTTTAAATAGACATTTAATATGCAAAACAGAAATTAAGAGTTTAGAATATCATTAACATATTTAGAGAGGTTTGTTCTTCTTTTTGGTGAATTCTAGAATTATTTATTGTGAAGTCAAGGTTCCTCTATTAATTAAAAGGTTTTGTGAAGCTAGAACAAGATCTAACCCATTTCATGTTTCCCTTACTTTTCAAAATAATAGAATGATACCTTGAGCTTTTTGGTACAATGGTAGAGCTCAAATTTGTTTTTTTTTTTTTCCCCTCTAAAATCATACCTCGAATTTGACCCCGAAGCTAGTGCCTTGAAAATCCTACTGTAGTCAAACGGCCCAAAGAAACAAAAGCCAAATAAAAAAATGAATGAAAAAAAAAATTATAAAAAAATAAATACTAGTTAAAATGCTAAATACAACGTTGGAGTCATTTACCAAAACTTCAAGCCATAATGTGCCTATTTTTTCCACACAAAGGCCCACATGTACAAATCAATGTGGTCATTTTGCAGTTTGCACCACCCACATGACACGAAATAAAAGGAATGAAACTCATCAGTCTAGTCATGGCAACTTCCATGCAAAAGAGGGAAAGAGAAAAAAAATACATTGCGTAACTCATCATATTAAATGAGTTGGTACTTGGCTAATTAAAATCAACTGTGTTCTATGTATATACCATGGTCTAGTCATGCCATCACCCACACAACACGAAATAAAAGGATAGAAACTCACTAGTCTAGTCATGGCAACTTCCTTGCAAAATAGGGAAAGAGAAAAATATACATTGCGTAATTCATCCTATTAAACGAGTTGGTAATTGGCTAATTAAAATCAAATTTGTTCTATGTATATACCACGGTCTAGTCATGCCACCACCCACACAACACGAAATAAAAGGAACGAAACTCACCAGTCTAGTCACGACAACTTCCTTGCAAAAGAGGGAAAGAGAAAAAAAATACATTGCGTAGTTCATCTTATTAAACAAGATGGTAATTGGCTAATTAAAATCAATAGTGCTATGTATATACCATGGTCTAGTCATGCCACCACCCACACGACACGAAATAAAAGGAATGAAACTCATCAGTTTAGTCATGGCAACTTCTTTGCAAAAGGGGAAAGAGAAAAAAACACATTGCGTAATTGATCTTATTAAACAAGTTGGTAATTGGCTAATTAAAATCAACTGTGTTCTATGTATATACCACAGTCTAGTCATGCCACCACCCACACGACACGAAATAAAAGGAATGAAACTCATCAGTCAAGTCATGGCAACTTCCTTGCAAAAGAGGGAAAGAGAAAAATATGCATTGCGTAATTCATCTTATTAAACGAGTTGGTAATTGGCTAATTAAAATCAACTGTGTTCTATGTATATACCACGGTCTAGTCATGCCATCACACACACAACACAAAATAAAAGGACTAAAACTCACTAGTCTAGTCAAGGCAACTTCCTTGCAAAAAAGGGAAAGAGAAAAAAATACATTGCGTAATTCATCTTATTAAACGAGTTGGTAAATGGCTAATTAAAATCAACTTTGTTCCATGTATATACCATGGTCTATTCATGCTGTCACCCACACGACATGAAATAAAAGGACTGAAACTCACCAATCTAGTCATGGCAACTTCCTTGCAAAAAAGGGAAAGAAAAAAATACATTGCATAATTCATCTTATTAAACGAGTTGGTAATTGGCTAATTAAAATCAACTTTGTTCTATGTATACACCACGGTCTAGTCATGCCACCACCCATACAACAAGAAATAAATGGAATGAAACTCATCAGTCTAGTCAGGGCAAATTCCTTGCGAAAGGGGAAAGAGAAAAAAATACACGAATTGTAATGGGCTGTTTTTGTAACTTTGAACACTTTGTTTAGTTTGTGTTTGGTCACAAATTGCCAAAGGGGAAGTTTGTTGGGTTCTAAGACTTTATGTTCAAATGTATTAGAACTTCATTTTGTAATGTTAGCAAACCATGATCAAAACATTTAGTCTTGTTTTTAGACTTGCTTAAAGTATGTTTTTGTGTAAAGTTGGAATCGAGTGCACTACAGGATTTACTTTTTAAATCTGTCAGGCTCGATTGATCGAAAATTAGACTTGATCGATCGAAGCTTGTGCAGATTTTTTTTGTAGAATTTTCCAACTCAACCCAGGCCCGTTTGATGTGTAGAGTTTTATGTTTTGCCCTAGGTATAAAAGGAAAACCTAGCCACGTTTTTATGGTTGTTGCAGTTGTTGTTTATGCTGTGTATGTGAATCTTTTGTGAGATCTAGAAGTGTTTGCCTTCACATATACTTAGGGTTATCAAGAATCAAAATTATGTCAAGAGCTTGATGATCATTCAGTTACTACATTAAGAGCTTAAAGATACACAAGCGGGAGTGCTTGTACTTGTTGTGAATCCAAGAAAGAAGTAGTTCGTGAACTCAAAGCTGTCACGTGGTCGTGGTCGTAAGTTTCCTACTCGAGGTAGAAATAGAATATTAATAGTCTAAGTCACTATTGTGTAAACTTCAATTCTTTCATAGTGGATCTGTTTTACTTTGAGGATAGCTAGGTTAAATTCTCCCTAAGTTTTTTATTGATTTGGTCTTCCTAGGTTATCATATCATTGTGTTATTTATTTTTCGCACTGTTTTAATGATATGATTTATCTGTGTTAACCTAGATCTACATAATTTACCTAAGTTAATCATTTGGCTAAATAACTAGGTTAATCTGGTTGTGTTTAAGGGGTCTAAAAACCGTACAGATCTTACTAAACAAGTTGGTAATTGGCTAATTAAAATCAACTGTGTTTTATGCATATACCATGGTCTAGTCATGCCATCATCCACACAGCACGAAATAAAAGGAATGAAAAAAGAAAAAAAACATCAGTCTAGTCATGGCATTGGCAACTTCCACGTAAAAGGGGAAAGGAAAAAAAAAAAGACAATTATTTGAAGAAATGACGTGACAATGGTGAATTGTATAATTATTTTAAATGGATCAGAGGAAAGATCTTTAGAATTGTTTTAGGCTAATGCTAAAGCAATTTTTAATAATATTTATATGATTTTTGTCACTAACTTTATTTTTTACTTCTAATCCTTTTTGTTAGGATTTTGCATATCATTAATGGAATTTGAAGAATAAGTTGGTTTCATTTTTTGATTAACGTGGATAAGAAACAGATGCAAAAAGAGAAGGGAATGCCAATATGGTATTGGACATTGCAACTCGATCAATCGAGCTTCATTAAATCTCAATTCTAGCCAACTGATCAAGCTCAATTTTCAAACCAAGATGACCCATCAGTCTAGTCATGGCAACTTCCTTGCAAAAGAGGGAAAGAGAAAAAAATGCATTGCGTAATTCATCTTATTAAACAAGATGATAATTGGCTAATTAAAATCAACTGTGTTCTATGTATATACCACGGTCTAGTCATGCCATCACCCACACGACACGAAATAAAAAGACTGAAACTCACCAATCTAGTCATGGCAACTTCCTTGCAAAAGAAGGAAAGAGAAAAAATTACATTGCGTAATTCATCTTATTAAATGAGTTGGAAATTGGCTAATTAAAATCAACTATGTTCTATGTATATACCACAGTCTAGTCCTGCCATCACCCATATGACACGAAATAAAAGGACTGAAACTCACCAGTCTAGTCATGGCAACTTCCTTGCAAAAGAGGGAAAGAGAAAAAAATACATTGCATAATTCATCTTATTAAACGAGTTGGTAATTGGCTAATTAAAATCAAATTTGTTCTATGTATATACCACAGTTCAGTCATGCCACCACCCACATGACACGAAATAAAAGGAATGAGACTCACTAGTCTAGTCACGACAACTTCCTTGCAAAGAGGGAAAGAGAAAAAATACATTGCGTAATTCATCTTATTAAACAGGTTGATAATTGGCTAATTAAAATCAACTTTGTTTATGTATATACCACAGTTCTGTCATGCCACCACCCATACGACACGAAATATGAAACTCATCAATCTACTTAAGGCAACTTCCTTGCGAAAGGGGAAAGAGAAAAAAATACACGAATTGTAATGGGCTGTTTTTGTAACTTTGAGCACTTTGTTTAGTTTGTGTTTTGTCACAGATTGCCAAAGGGGAAGTTTGTTGGGTTCTAAGACTTTATGTTCAACTTCATTTTGTAATATTGACAAACTATGATCAAAACGTTTAGTCTTGTTTTTAGACTTAATTAAAGTATGTTTATGTGTAAAGTTGGAATCGAGTGCACTGTAAGATTTACTTTTTAAATTTGCCTAGCTCGATCGATTGAAAATTAGACTCGATCAATCGAAACTCGTGCAGATTATTTTTGTGTAGAATTTTCCAACTCAGTCCAAACCCGTTTGATGTGTAGGAGTTTTATGTTTTGCCCTAGGTATAAAAGGAAAACCTGGCCATGTTTTTATGGTTGTTGCAATTGTTATTTATGCTGTGTATGTGAATCTCTTGTGAGATTTAGAGGTGCTTGCCTTCACATATACTTAGGGTTATTAAGAATCAAGATTATGTCAAGAGCTTGATGATCATTCAGTTGCTGCATTAAGAGCTTAAAGATACACAAGTGGGAGTGCTTGTACTTGTTATGAATCCAAGAAAGAAGTAGTTCATGGACTCGGAGCTGTCACATGGTCGTGGTAGTAAGTTTCCTACTCGAGGTAGAAATAGGATGTTAATGGTCTAAGTCTTTATTGTGTAAACTTCAATTCTTTCATAGTGGATCTAGTCATGGCAACTTCCTTGCAAAAGGGGAAAGAGAAAAAATACATTGCGTAATTGATCTTATTAAACAAGTTGGTAATTGGCTAATTAAAAACAACTATGTTCTATGTATATACCATGGTCTAGTCATGCCACCACCCACACAACATGAAATAAAAGGAATGAAACTCATCAGTCTAGTCATGGCAACTTCCTTGCAAAAGAGGAGAGAGGGGGGGGGGGGGGGGGGGGAAACATTGCATAATTCATCTTATTAAACTAGTTGGTAGTTGGCTAATTAAAATCAACTGTGTCCTATGTATATACCACGGTCTAGTCATGCCACCTCCCACACAACATAAAATAAAAGGAATGAAACTCATCAATCTAGTCATGGCAACTTCCATGCAAAAGGGGAAAGAGAAAATAAAAACAATGCGTAATTGATCTTATTAAACAAGTTGGTAATGGGCTAATTAAAATCAACAGTGTTCTATGTATATACCACGGTGTAGTCATTTCACCACCCACACACAACATGAAATAAAAGGAATGAAACTCATCAGTCTAGTCATGGCAACTTCCTTGCAAAAGGGGAAAGAGAAAAAAAATACATTGCGTAATTCATCTTATTAAACGACTTGGTAATTGGCTAATTAAAATCAACTGTGTTCTATGTATATTCCATGGTCTAGTCATGCCACCACCCACACGACACGTAATAAAAGGAATGAAACTCATCAGTCTAGTCATGGCAATTTCCTCGCAAAAGAGGGAAAAAGAAAAAAATACATTGCGTAATTCATCTTATTAAACAAGTCGGTAATTGGCTAATTAAAGTCAACTGTACTCTATGTATATACCCTGGTCTAGTCATGCCACCACCCACGCGACACGAAATAAAAGGAATGAAACTCATCAGTCTAGTCATGGCAACTTCCTTGCAAAAGGGAAAAGAGAAAAAAATACATTGCGTAATTGATCTTATTAAACAAGTTGGTAATTGGCTAATTAAAATCAACTGTGTTCTATGTATATACCATGGTCTAGTCATGCCACCATCCACATGACACGAAATAAAAGGAATAAAACTCATTAGTCTAGTCATGGCCTTGGCAACTGCCATGTAAAAGGGGAAAGGAAAAAAAGACAATTATTTGAAGAAATGACGTGACAATAGTGAATTGTATGATTTTTTTAAAAAAGATCAAAGGAAAGATCTTTAGAATTGTTTAATGCTAATGCTAAAGCAATTTTTAATAATATTTATATGATTTTTGTCATTAACTTTATTTTTACTTCTAATCCTTTTTGTTTGGATTTTGCATATCATTAATGGAATTTGAAGAATAAGTTGGCTGCATTTGTTGATTAGCATGGATAAGAAACAGATGCAAAAAGAGAAAGGAATGCCAATATGGTATTGGACATTGAAACTCGATCAATCAAGCTCTATTGAATTGCGATTCCAGCCAACTGATCAAGCTCTATTTTCAAACCAAGATGACCCAATCCTTGTGTTTCATGCCCTAGACTTCTAGATGCGACGGCTGTGCCCTTGGATTGCCAGGTTAAATCACTTTGGAATTTATATTTCATTTGATTTTCTTAGGCTACCATATTGCTTCGTAATGTTCTTCTCTACTGTGTTTATTTGTTAAATAATATTGGTAATTGTTTCATTAATTAAAGGCTATACATAATTAATCTTGTGAGGGGTAAAGACGTCGGAATGCCATGTGGGCCCAGGGCCTGGTCCGAGGACGTGGATTCCGCTAGAAGGGCAGCGAGTCGCGAGCAGGGCCTCTTGACACTAGGGTCCAAAGGCCAGCCGACCAGACCACCAGCCTGTCGGAGAGGGTCCAAGGAGAAGGTCTCCTCGGACGTAGCCTCAGGAACAGAGCAGGGTAGCAAAACGCCCGGGGGAGGGCTCTTAGAGCTCAGCCAGTCATCCTAAACCCTAGCGGGATGCCGAGGTGGGAGACAAGAGAGACGTGCATTGCATAAAGCTGCTGCCACCGCATTAAAGGTCTTTCACCTATCCGCCTGGCCGCATTAATGAAGAAATGACTTCTGAGGGGGCGGTGAACAGCCTTAGGGGCATTGGGGAGCGTTTTCAGGGAAATGACAGATGGGAACTAGGGATGGGGAGTATAAATAGAGAAGGAGGAACCAATAGAAGGGGATCCGGATTTTCTCCCAGGAAAAAGGAAGGCTCTCTCTCTCTCTCTTCTCCCTTCCCAAAGAACAGAGGGTCAGAAGCTCCTCGGCTCACGTCCGACGAGAGAAATAGTCCACCCATCGGCCCGCTACCTGCAAAAGGTGGACTTGGTCCCCACCCTATGACCTCCTGAAGCCCCAAGCAGTCAAGGCTTTAAGCCCATTCTCTACAAATTCTATTGTAAAGGCCACTTGGGCCGGCCCGGCTACGCATTTGGGCCTAAGGCCGACTTTGTGTCCTTACAAATCTTATTAACAAATTGGGCTTAAAACTGGTTAATAGGTGTTTTAACAAGGATATAAAAACTAACAAAATACACTGCATAATTGATCTTATTAAACACGTTGGTAATTTGGCTAATTAAAATCAACTATGTGCTGTATTTTTTTTACTAATTGCCACCAATTCTTAGATGATTAAGTAAATGAGGAAATATTTTAACAAGAACAAGAAAGATAAATATACTTATAGCCAATTTCAATATATCGTACCTCACTACCATGTTCTCTATTCTCACATCATTCCTTCATAAAGTTATTTTGGGTGGTTAATTGTGGAGGACTACTTTCCTTTAAAAAAAAAAATTGTTGTAGTTAATGGCAGATGTGATTCTCATAATGTGATTAATTCATGGCTTAACTAGTTTCTAGATAAAACAGGGTAAGCTCATTTCAACGGTTCTTGCAAATACAAAGGATCTTATTAACACCTTTGAATCTTGTTCTTTTTATTTTGTGCATAGGTAGGGTAATTCTCCTGCCCATCTTTTATCTCAATAGGCAGTTTTGTTCAATTGGACAAAGTCAATTCCAGTCTTTGGTCTTCTAGCTTGGTGGCTCAGGCATTAGACAAAGATGGTGACAGACCCTCTCCACTTTATAATCCCTTATCTTTATTTTAATAAAGTGCTTATTTAGCAGGGGGGAAAAAAAGCACAAACTGATAGGCCACAAACGCATAGATCCCTTGTGATGAATTAAATTGATTAATTAGCCAAATTTTTAATTAATCAAGTTAACATGCAAATTGCGTGGCAGCACAAACAAATCACCAATAATCTAAAGTATACAGTTGAAAATAAATAATACGGTAATTTGTTTACGAATGGGGAAAACCTGACGGCAAAAACCCCACCGGATGATTTAAGGTCGCCACTTCCGAAACTCTACTATTATCACAACAAGCAGTTACAAGTAAAGGAATCCCAGTACCTTACCAACCTGCAGTTGAACCCTTACCCCAATACCCAATTGGACTTGTTCTGTAGTGACAGTTTCTCTTTTTGATGCACAGCTCCCAGTACGTGACTAACCAATTGCGCGAATCCCAGTATGGGGCTTCAATTTACCAACTAGAGAGAGAGTTGTTGGCTGCAAAGTTCTTCAATTCATCCACACGATGAAGATCAAAAAGATGCTTTGTTACAAAACCCTACGGTGCACATTACACAGCAACTTCTTCACAAGAGATGAACTAGGGCATGAACTTTTTTTTGGATCACAAATAGCTTGAACAAGGATTTTTCAATGCTTGTGCAACTTGTGTACTTGTGCCTCCTTTGACGGCCCTTAAAACAATCATTTTATATGTCTAGGGTTAGGAGAAAAGAAGTCCCAAAGACACATTCACGGATTGAAATCAAAACAGAACTTAAAATCTGTTTTCCATAAATCTTGATAGATAGAGGTGTCGAGAATCTGTTGAGAAGCTGTCAAGTCTCGGGGCAGAAACAGCTTCTTAAAGCTTGATAGATGCATGTGTCGAGACTAGGTGTCGAGTTTTAGTAACTTACACTTTTTAGCTTGTTTCTTGGACAGACTTGATGACTTCAACACTTGATCTTGAAACACAGTTTCTTAAAGCGTTAAACACATTCTATATCTACCCAATTACAAGTAAAGTGCGTTTTGTCAAAGGATAAGCCAATTACATAAAATAATGACATATGTTCAAAACAAGATGAACCACAAATGTCCTAATATAAACTACTCCTACCCAAATTAATGCAAAACTCACATTGACTTTGAAAGTTTTTAGGTTCAAGCAATCGCAAGATATGCTTTTTTATTTAAATGTTTGATGTGATACGGAGAGATTAGACTAGGTGGTGTCATTCACACTACAACCCCTTGGTTTGAGGGAAAAAAACTTATATAGTTCCGGAGCAATGCTTCGAGCTCTCATAAAGGGGGTGAGCCCCACATGTGGGACCCACCATGGGCTCCATCCCTTTGTACACTACAAAAAATTGGGCCTATAGTGGCGTTTCACTATAGGTTCTAAGAACGCCACTATAGGCCCATTTGGGCTATAGCAGCATTTGCTATAATGGCGTTTACAAACGCCACTATTATACTGTCACTATAGACTTATAGTGGTGTTTTAAAAAAGGCTATAGCAACATTTTAGAACGCCACTATAGCCAAAAACCACCAACACAAAAAAAAAATTTGATTCAAAAGATTTTTTTTTAATTGAATCGTAATTAAGTTAAAATTAAAATTTTAATTAAATTAAAAGATATAAAACAAAACAAAAAAACATAAATAAAACAAAATACAAACTCTATAGCTAGCCCAACAAATTCAAAATGAAACACAAACCTACCTAAAAAAATTCAAAATCAAACACAACATGCTCACATCCAAAAATTAAAAAATAAAATAAAATACCAACTCCACCCCAACACATTTAGCCGCCATAAACCAACCTGCAAAAAGAAATCATCAAATAGATTTTTAATTTTTCACTACTTTCTTGGTTCTATTAACAAAGATATTATCATACTTGAGATCTCTAAACCTATCAATAATAAAAAGCCGAAGAATTCACAAAAATTAATCAAAAATCTCAGAGACCCACAAAGCAAAGTTGACAGGAAACAAGGAATAGACCAAAACTATTATCAAAAAAGGAATAGACCAAAACAATCATTAATTTAAAAAAAAAAAATACTTACTTGCAACTATACAACCAGTGGCATCAAACACAATAGCACTCTTTCTTTAATCGTAAATCCCATAATAGTAGCACAATTTACAAATTTGAACAAAATTAACTAGTTGCAGCACCACCTTCAAATCCAAAACCCACTAACATTAACACCACCACAATTAAAATAGGGGAAATAAAATCAAAATGGAGAGGAAGAGAAAAGAATAAATCCAGGTGTGTAGTGAAAGAAGGAAAAAAAATAAAGAGAAAAGAAAAAAGATGGAGGAGTGGAGATAAGGGAGAAAAAGAAAGACCAAAAGAAAAGAAAAGAAAAGAAAAAAGAAGCCTGAAGAAGCTAGACATGGAGACAAGGGATTGATAAGGTGAGGGGGGTAGGTGGGGTTAGGTGGGTTTTGAATTTTGAATGAAGATAGGGGGGTACGTGGGAAAGTGTAGGAAGGGTTTATTATTATTTTTTTGACCTATAGTGGCGTTTGCAAATGCTACTATAGGTCCATTATTTTAATTTTTTTTTTTTGTTTAGTTCAGAAATTTTTTAAGGTTTTAATTTTTTTTTTTTTTTACAACAAATCTTAAGTGGCAGGTTGTTACTAGTTGTTATTGTTGAGAAAAAAAAAAAGTTAGTGTTAAGTTCAAATTTGAACCAATAACAATTAACAATTTATGATTTGTTGTGAAAATGTTGTGGATGTAACATTTCTCATTTAAATATAAATATATAATAATATATACATTTAAATATATATATATATATATATATATTATTCCAATATTCTGAAATATGCCATTGTTTTGCTGAACGCTAAATCCATTTGGATTGGTTTTTTTTTTTTTTTTTTTTTTTTTTTTTTTACGAAATATTCCAGAATATGCCACTGAATATTCTAGGAATATGCCACTATTATACTTGTGGAGTAAAGCTTACAAGTACTTATACTTGTAGAGTGACCATCACACCAAGGATGTATAATGGTCTAACTGTATGTTTTAGGAATTAGTTTCTTAACCTATAGTGGTGTTTGTACAAACGCCACTATAGCTCATTTTAAAAAGTTGAAAAAGGACCTATAGTGGTGTTTATAAGACACCGCTATAGCTCCTTTATTATTTTAAAAAAAAAAAACTCAAACGAATTTTAAGAAGTTCCCATATATATATATATATATATATATATATATATATATATATATATGAGGGACCTATAGCAGTGTTTAACAAACGCCACTATAGCTCATTTAAAAAAGTTAAAATAAAAGACCTATAGTGCCATTTTATGAACGCCACTATAGCTCCTTAAAAAAGGAAAAAAAAAAAAAAAAACTCAACAGAATTTCTTTTATATATATATATATATATATATATATATATATATATATGAGGGACTATAGTGGTGTTTGACAAACGCCACTATAGGTCTTTTTTCCTCCTCTATAGGCCCCTATTAGACCTGGACAAACGCCACTATAGGCCCTTGTAAGACTAGGACCTATAGTGGCATTTTAAAAACACTGCTATTGGCCCTTGGAAACACTGCTATAAACCCATTGTTTTAAAACACCATTGTAGGACTCCCTGAACACCACTATTGATATGCCTATAGTGCCTATAGGGTACCTATAGTGGCATTTTTGACAAACACCACTAAAAAAAAGCCAATATAGGCCCAATTTTTCGTAGTACGGTAAGAGCCCAAAGCACTAGTCTGAGACTATATAAGAATTACCTTGGTCTAAGTTGCTTTTTGCTTTATTCTTTTAACCCAATATTTTCAAATGCTATTTGAACTGATTTGCCATCACTAGTTTGCTAGTGATTATATGTTCGAAATATATTGGCTCAACTAATTGCATATTTCATTAATTTACTAAATTCCTTTATGCATGTGACATGAATTAAATTTATCTTTATTTGATAATTAGAGATTTGGTTTAGTCTTTCTCTAAATAAATTATAACAATCTAGTTTAATTTCAAATTTATAAATAAGTTCTTTAATTGAGAGTTTAAATTACCAAAACCTTTATGAAGAAGCATAGATGAGGCATTTTCTCCTAAAAATGACCAATAATATAACATTTTTATAAGATCTAAGAGTATCGGCATCAATTGTGCTAAAATAATGTTATTCCAGATTCAATGACATTTTTTTAAAAAGTATGGTCAGTTTAATATTACTGCTATTCCATATTGTTTAAAATACGATTTATTAAAAAAAATAGTGTGCAGGTAAGTCCAAGTTAAGCCATTATAATCACATAAACAATAAGAAATAAATAAATTACACTATAATTGTTAGTCCAAGGAACTCATCACCCTATCAAAGTCCTATATCATGACAAAAAAATATTTTCCATCTGATTTATCTGTGCAGTAAAGATTAATAGTTCTTTTGTATAAACTAAAAATTGAAAATTAGAGGAGGATGACTTACCGGTTACTTGTAAGTCAGCCAAGTATTACTGTAGTGTGATAATTAGGGATAATTTGAAGAAAGTAATTGTCTAAGGTACGTACCTTATTTGCTTAAAATTTATCAAAAGATATAATTTTTGATAACTTCTTTCATTTTCAATGTGTGACAAAACCCTGAAAACTAAGTTATTTCAAAAAATAAAAGATAAAATTCAATTTTATATTTACAAAAGAAAAATAAAATAAAAAATAAACTGAGACAAAAAGTAAAAAACCAAACACACATCTATTCAAAGCAGAAAATGCAGACTTACGTGCTATCTTCTACAATAAACCCAACAATATATATGGCTCACGCATTTCAAAGCATCGTTCCACGTTTGTATCTTTTCACTCTTAACTCTGGAGTTCTCTTCATGTTTAGCTAAGGCTAAAGCAAAAGTTCCATTTTGCTGCCTTAAATTAGAGGGCTCCACATGATAAAAGATGGGTATAACTTTTAGACCCGTCTCTTCCATGCATGCAACAATCTGGGCAAGTTCATTTAAGCACCATCCTGAGTAAGCATAGTTTTTTGAAAGAACGACAATTGCAAACTTGGATTCTTTTATTGCTTTCATGAGCTCTGGGGCGATGAATGTTCCTCGCTCAATTCCGTCTTCAACCTTATAGGACTTAATGAAATTGCCTTTCAACTCAGAATATAGATGATCTATAAAATTATTATGGGTGTCATTGCTGTTAAAACTTAAAAAAAAAAAAACATTTGAACCGAGGTGAATGATGATGGTGAAGAAGCTTGGCCTGCGGAACTGGTGGAAGCCGTACTGGAAACTAGCTAACTAACCTATTAATGGAAAAATTGCAAAGAATTTCAGGTAATAATGCTAAAAGAGATTTATGAGAGCTTTACTTTCTGTATCATGGCTTGGTTATACGGTATGAGGATGAAATAGTATTTATTAAAAAGCTTAGGGTACCATACATCAGGGAGCTTATTAACTATTTCATTTATATTTTTTATATACCAAATACCATTAAGTTTTTATATTTCATATATTGTTAAGCATATATCAATTTAAGAGCAAATAGTGGATAATAATTTCTAGACAAGCATTCAAAAGATTAAATAAAATATAACTAGACAAGCACTCAAAATTAAAACCAAGATATAAAAAATATAAATATAAATTCTTCCAAGTTTGACTACACTTTTCTTTTTGAATTCTTTTTTTCAAAAGGAAAAAGAAAAACAAGAATGGGTACTTATTTTTAAAAGTATCCGGTTTAATAAAATGGAGTATTGGTGCATCCTGATGGCTTGGGCTAACATATAATAATAATAATAATAATAATAATAATAATAATAATAATAATAATAATAAACATTTGATTACCGGTCACCAGAGTCCAGGGAAGAGCTTTGTATGCATATCTTGTGAGCCAGCATGTTATAAGTGATGACAATTGACAAACACAGTTTCAAAAACCGGAAAAACAATTTTGCACTTCGAACCTCACGAACTGTTGTCCAACTGGACGGGTATACCAGTCGGATTTGTATTATTTGTCTTGGGCTGAGTTGGAAAATTCTGCAGAAAAACAATCTGCACGAGCTTCGATCGATCGAGTCTAATTTTCGATTGATCGAGCCTTGCAAATTTACACAGTAAATTCTGCAGTGCACTCGATTCCAACTTTACACATAAACATACTTTGAGCAAGTCTAAAACTAGACTCTAAGTTTTGATCATGGCTTGCCAACATTACACATTGAAATTCTAATACATTTAGATCATAAATCCTTAGAACCTAACAACTAGAATAACATTGACAAATGGGCCATTAGACTAAAGAAGGGTCTCTACGAAGAGTCTAACTTATGTGTCCACTTTTCCACTTTCCTTTTTCCTTTGAATAATTTAATAATAGTGTGGACTATGGAGCAGTAGAGCGCCAAAAACAAAAGGGCTAAAAAAAAGGGGGAGGGGGCTAAAGTACATATTTGGTTCTTATTTTTTACACCATATTTTAATTTAATCTTTAACCTTTCAATTGTATCAATTTGGTCCTTAACTTTTTAGTTTCATGTTAATTTAGTTCCTGCTATTATATCTTGGGTGAAAATTTGTGACATGACAAACGGCAAAATAAAATTTTAATTTATTCTCACATTAATAGAAGCTAATTTTTTATTTTGGCCATTAGACATGTTATCAATTTTCATACAAAAGATAACGGTAGGAAATAAATTGACACTGTACTGAAAAGTTAGGAACCAAATTGACACAATTGAAATGTTAGAGATCAAATTGAAATATGGTATATAGAATAGGAGCCAAACATGTTGTTTACCCAAAAGAATTCAAAACATCTACTAAATAGCATGCCAAAAAATCTAGAAAACACTTTTGGCTTTGTCATCACTTATTTGACATTTTTTTTAATATAAAATAGAAATTTTACTCTATTCTAATCTAAGTGTATAGACTAACAAAAAAAAAAAAAAAAAACTTATTTGGCATTGATTGAAGTGCTTTAAGCGATAGATTCCTGAGTAAAAAGTAATGTAGCCAGGATTTCATTTAAAGGGGCTGAAGTATGAACAAAATAAATTCATGAAAATGCAAAATAATACCCACCTAGTATTAACAAAACTAAAAGAAACAAAATGATTCTTTCATAATATATTGTAACATATTTATTGCTGCTAAGATTAATTATGGTTGCTTAGTTTAAAAAAAAAAAAAAAAAACTAGAATATAAAAAATATAAAGTAAATAAGATTAATTATTATTGATAAGTTAATTATTTCTGTTTAACAATGTTCTTTGTCTCTTTAATATAAAGATGTTAAATTGAAGACGAATGCACAACTTACTTTTTAAATATTTAGCTAGTCAGCAAAAATTTTGACTATCAGATACCTTAATCGATATGGATGAATTACAAAATTTTGGATGACCAAATGATAGCGTAATTGTCCCTTTTGAGATCAAGGGACATATGAGTAGTTCAGCAAGTCAGCTAATACGTACATCCAATCTTAACATAAGCAAAATCAGCAGAATAGCACATTTCTTGGTCAAACACGAAACAAGCACAGATGTGTGAACCGAAAAGAAATGCAAAAATAGGGCAAGAGCCAAGAGTGAAGTGTTACATTATGAAAACGACATGTATTATTATAAACTAGGTTTTCTTGAAGCTTCTCAAAAAAAAGGTTTTCTTGAAACCTTTGTATATAAGGATGACAGTGATACACAATGACAGGTAAATTCATTATCCCAACTGGGATTTGTCACAAACTTTTTTTTTTTTTGGAAAATCAAAGTCAAACAAAAAAAAAAAAAAAATACCCATAACATAATTTCGTCCCATCAGAAAAGAAAAAAAATCTGAACCTAAGAGCATTTGTCTCGTTATCAAAGTTTGCATCAAGTTCACTTTTTGTTTTTCTTTAAACTATTAAAAGCTTTATTTACTAATTCCTAAATTATTGAAAACATTATACTTTCCGTTAATTTTGTTTATTTTTGTTAATTTTCTATCATATGTGTCTAACTTTGTACAAACTTTAGGGATGCAATAATATTTTTGGCCAAAGAAAGATATCATATAATTAATAGATTATGTAATGCAAAAATTGATATTGAATTAATTGAGTGTATGTTATGTGGGTATTAATTGTATCCCACATTGGGCATCTACTTGTATGATATGGTTTTATTTTAGCCATTTTATTTTTTATTTTAATAATTCAATAGTTGGGGAGGGAGGATTTGATTCATCTGAATCTTGGATTCCTTCTTTAGAAACACCAGAAAGTATTAGTTAAGCTACAAGGTTATCGGTAGTGTCAAATAAACAAAGATGTTTTTTTTAGAAAGAAATAAACAATGAACTTAAATCTATATAATATCTAAGTGTGCGTTTGGGATTAGCTGAATTTTTCAGCTTATCTCCACTTTCAGCTTATTTCTTTTACTATTCATGGATCTCACTGCACTTTTTAATATTATTCATAGGTCCCATATGTACAGTACTATTCAGCTTATTTTTTCTACATTATACTATTCAGCTCATAGGTCCCATTGTACTATTCAGTTTCAACTAAATAAATTATTTCAAATGGATACTAAAGGTCTGTTTGGATACCGCTTATTTTGCTAAAAACTAAAAATACTGTAGCAAAATAATTCTTAAATGTATGAATAGTACTGTGAGACTCAGTTTTAAAGTTTTTTTCCCTGAATAAAGTGTTTATGGGTCCCATGAACAGTGTACAGGACCCACTGAACAATGCATAATCACTTGAAATGATCTTCTCAAAAAAAATAAATAAATAAAAAATAAAAAAGCCAAAATGGAGACTCTGGGGATTAAAAGCTGTATCCAAACAAGCACTAAATGTTGAAGCATAGCATTTATTGTTGCTTTACTTCTGTTGACCTATATTAGCGGCCATGTCATTATTTTCTTTTCATAAAAAATGCGAAAGCTACTAAAAATATATTGTTCATATGTTGGTGCCTGAAATATAAATATTTTTATATATAATAACTGGTGTTTTACTAAAAACAATACCAAATAGCGTTCATATATATACTATTGGCCAAAAATGAGCACTTATACAGGGTGCTTAGTCCACTTCAATCCATTGGGTTCACTTTTATACATTTGGTCCATTTCGGTTTATTTAGTTTATTTTGGTCCAATGTGGTTCATTTCAGTCTATTCCGGTCCATTAGGTACATTTAGTTTAATTTGGCCCTCATTGGTCCATTTCGGTCCCCTTTGGTATATTTTGGTCCATTATTGCAACAATAAATATTTAACGCTACTCTTCAGCTTTTAAATATTATATAGATTGATAAAATTTAGATGCTCAATGAATCCTTAATCCAACTAAATGGGCAGGGCTAGATGCTCTCTCTACTTTTTGTTGATCAAAATTTCAAGATTTGCTGTAATTGACTGAGGGTCAGTTTTACTAGTTCTTTATATTCTATGGTTTATGAATTTGTCTTTGGAGGTTTGTTTTTTCAGTTGCTAGAATTTCCAAACTTCAAGATAAAAATGGAGGGCCCAACATTCAATTTTATCTTCTTGATATAGATAGTTGTTGGAAGAACAATGGAAATCCATGTGATGGTGATGTTTTGAAATCTGATAGATGTGACTAGATAAAGAGAAATGATAATACATCCAGCAACGACAATTTATGTTGGAGACTCTAGGACTGGGGTGCTTGATGTGGGTTCTCTCGCTAGTCGGTTATACTTCTACCAGGTCATTATGTTGTTTTATTTTTTTTACCTTAGCCATTATTAAAGTGGTTATAGAATCCTAGTTAAAATCACACACACACACACACACAAATGAATGTTTTGTAAATGCGGACTCAAAATCTGGCTACATGCCCAATTTATGTGTCATGGTAAATGTATGCTTCTGTGCTATGCATCTAGGAGCACTTTCAAATGTATATTTCTGTGCTATGCATCTAGGAGCAATTTGAAATTTTAATCATCAACTTCTATGCATAGACAATTCAACTAATTGCAATTCCTTACCTGAAATAGTTAGTTTCTATATGCTATCTTTAAGGTGCTACAACTTTGTCCAAAAATTCTAGCCCTAGCTCTATGCAGCTTTCAATCTTCAGATTGGATGCAATTGAAATATATCATGGTTTTGCATTGGATTTTTCATTTATCTAGACCCACTCCCAGCATCCTGAAGGGCATGAACCCATTAGAGCAATTTCTTCCCCAATTCACATTAGTGAAATTTTTTAGTTTTGTCTAACTTGATTAGTTCAGCTAAGTTTGTCCCAGATGGACAATATAATTATAGGGCACTAATGGAACCATATTAACATTGCACAGGATCCAGGAACTTAACCAGCAAGGTGTGTATGGTCCTCAATCAATGTTGGTACAGAGATATATGTTAGCTGCGCAGGGGTGACTGCAGAATGGTCTGTCAGTGATTTTAATGTACTGGTTCCTGAAGATGTTACTTACATTGGTGGTAGCTTTGATTGATCTTGGCACAATATATTCATTTTTTCATCTAGTAAAGAGAATAAGGAGAACCCATTATTGCCTACTTAAACCACGTTATCATATCAGCGATAGATTCAACACAAACGCGCACGCATACACATGATTAGTGTTATGTATATATTATCTTAAATGTAGATATAATCCTCTTGACATTCTTTTCTTTTCAAATTTAAACATTGGAGCTCACCTTATGATACCATTTGTCAATCACGAATATCTTTTCTTGAATTCTACATGGTTGCCAATAAATCGAGTGGAAAAAGGAATTTCTAATACATATTGTCAAGTCAATATTTGAATAGGTAATTTTTCATCAGACAAACCCTGTATAATGCCATTTTACAAGAGAAGGTTATGCTTTGGTTATTTGGCTGAGAATTTCCAATTTTCCTGTTGTCCACTGATTGCACAAAAACATTATGGTAATGCCGTGATGTTTCTGTTAGACATGAATCTTTGGCCATTGAAATATGTTTCTCTATTAACTGGAGATTTAAGGAACAGAATGGAAGTGAACAGATAAAACACCGTTTGCGTTTGTGCTTAATGTCATTTATTTTGTTTGCAACCGGTCTTGAACTTAGAAAGATAAATAGCAGGTTGACTGCAAACTTGAAATTTAGTCGTCATATTATGAATGAAAGAGAGAAGATTAGGCTGCATTCCCCAAATATGTAGCTGAGTCCTTTGTGCCTAAAGCTGAAGGCAAAAACCTGTACGCATGGTTGACAATTTAAGTAAAGAATCATTGCTTGTAATAGCCAAATTTTGCTTCAAAATTATGATTAGTTAGGCACAGATGCAGATCATCACCAACAATATAATCACTAGAAGACAATAACCACTTTAAAATTACAAAGAGCAATGTTTTTAGACAATTCATTTTCCCTCCTCTCCTTTGGAAACCTAAGTAGTGTCCTTCAAGGAATGGATAATTAGTGTATCCAAGAGCAGAATCAGAGATGTAGAATGTGTCTCTGTTGTACTTGTTGAGAGGAGCATTGAGCTTAAATCTCTTAGGGAAATCGAGATTGTCTAAAAATAGACGACCATAAACAACAAGATTCGTATGGTTTTCAACAATAGCTTTGTTCCCATCTTCCCTATCATAACCCCCAGCAACAAAAAAGTGACCCTTAAAAGCCTTCTCATTGGCATAAGACTATGGGGACTTTCACTCTTTTCTTTAGCTGTCTTCATTCTTTGTTCAACCATGTGGCAGTAAAGAGTCCCATATTTTCTTAAGGATTCAGCCATATAAAGGCCCAAAGCTTCTGGATTTGAGTCTCTAGATTCCATATAGTCTGTAAAAGCAGATAGCCTTATTCTAACCCTGTCTGCTTCTATCTCATTAGCAACACCTTCAACTATTTCCAGAGCAAACCGATAATGATTTTTGAGGGATCCACCATATTGATCCATTCAATCACTCACTTGATCCTTCAAAAACTGGTCAATTAGGTAACCATGAGCCCCATGGATCTCAACTTTACCAAAACCTGTGTATAAGACAAATGATGGCATTTTTAATATAGGGACTATGTAATAACAAAGGTAACCATGAGCCACATGGATCTTAAATTGTTGTCTCAAATTACATTTCTTCACTCTCTTGTACTCTTACAAAATCATTAAAACACCAAAAAGCTTACCAACTTCAATAGCATTCCTTGCAGCAAGTCTAAAATCATTGACAATTTGAGGAATTTCCTCTGTCCCAAGTCACCTTGGAAGAGTGAACTCTGGATTGTCAGTTCCATGACATTTAACATATCAAACTTATAATAGAAGATGCCCCCTCCACTGAGGCAATGATCATTATAAAAGCCCCCTTGTGGTAACAAATCCACATATAGAGCAGAGGATAATGCAAAAAATAACACCACAATGATAGATCAATATTTTTTTTCAAAATAATTATATTATTACATAAATTTCTCTTACTCCATCAGTCCAACAATGATCATCACTTTTCAAATGTGATGCCCTTCATATGTGGCACTCATTATGCAGGGAATAGCATTCCAGAACACCCACACATGGTTATTTTAGAAGTCAATCAAAATTTCCATCTAATTTTGATTCTCTACTAAATAGTTTCACATGCAATACTTCCTTCGGGATCAACAGCAATCAATAGTTTGGTATCACAATATGTAACAGAAAACCCAAAACTACTCATTTGCAAATAATAACTTATTTAGCATAGAGTTTTTGTAAAATTAGAAAAGAAGATATAAAGGTGGTCTCAGTCAAAGACAAACCTTGATTTGAAACCCTCCCCACATGCCAAATTTGACAAAAGAAAATTCCACCTTTGTCATGAACAGCATCTACGATTGGATTCCAAGCTTCAACTTGCTCTTTTATCCATATACCGGGTGTGTTTGAATACCTTTACAATAGCAAAGAAACCTAAGAAGTCATAAAATTTTCAAGGCAAGAAAGGGAACCCGCAAAATGGAAATTGTCATTCACTGTGAAACATGGTAAGAAATTGGCAAACTATTATATGTAACATTACCCTTGAGCAGTGTCAGAAACTCCAGTGGCTTCAGCTATCAGTAGACCACCTTTGGAGGCTCTTTGAGAATAATATAAGATAGCATGTGGCTGAGGAACATAGCCATAAGATCTCACTCTGGTCAATGGTGCCATAACAACTCTGAAAATACAAATTAAATGATAAATTAAGTAAATCAAGTAAGTAATCTTTCCAACTTAAAAAAGTAGTACCCTATAAGAATCAAATATTTATAGGCTGTAGCAAAGTCAGGAAGAATAATATGATTAAGCCCCTTTCTATATGTAATAATAGATACAAAGAAATACAAAAGGCAAGTAACAAATGATTCCAAATAAGGACGGCTTCACAACTTCTACTGTGGATTACTAAAATATAAAACAATAATTAAGGTTTGAGAAGTTCAAGAAAAACACCAAATCAGAGAAACTCCACATATATTATAATTCTTTACCTTGTGAGTAAAAAAAATAAATACGTAATTGAGAAAGAATAACAGAGACAGAGAGAGAGAGACAGAAAATGTTTGATATGATCCACAAATTCTTTTCCTTAAGATTTTATTCATCGTTAAATTACAACCATATTGTCGTGTATTAAGGATATGTTTCACAAAGTGCAGTACTGGAGTGGGGGAGGGGAACCTCAAGTCCATGCTACCAAAAAAAAATATACTTGTTACTTTCAAAATTGCTCTCATTAGAACTGTTTAGTTTTATGTTTGAAAACAGTCCTAAATTAATTGTCCATCTTCTAAAAAAAAAGAAATAAGAAAAGCCTAAACTAAGTGCTCTTTGTTGTAGCTTTGTAGGTGTTGGGACAATATAAGTTTATGATATAGACATATGTTAAAAAGAAAGGTACAAGAATTTAAAATAAAATAAAATAAAAAACCATAGGCACTGAATTTGAAACTAAGTAATTTTCAAGTGCATAAAAAATTAGTTAGAGCATCAACATTGATAGATCTTAATTCTATCTTATTTTACCATCCAAAAAGCCACTTTATCAATTATACAATACCATTTTACAATACACCAACATCAAAACTTTTATTTTACCATACTGCACATTAAAATAATATAAAAATAATAGTATAAAAATATTTCTCAATTCTCTTTGATCTCTATTTCTCTTCCTTTGTCAACCTTCTCAGTCACACCACCACCACCGTCTAGCTTCTCAGTCACACCACCCGCTTCTGCTGAGCAAAATCCATAGCAAAATCCAGAAACTAGGAACCAAAAATCATTCACAAACCAGAAACCATCATTCTAAATCAAAATCAAAATTAAAAATCAAAATCAAAACCAAAAACCCACCACCGACTTACGCTGCCACTACACCACTGACCCACGCCCACATTAGTCACAAACCCACCACCGCTAGAAACCCACACAACTCGCCGATCTCCACCGGTAAAAACCCAAATCACTCATTGATCTTCGATCCAAATCAAAATCAAAAATCAAAACAAGAAACCTACAACCGATCCACGCTGCCGCTACCACCGCTGGACCACCTGACCCACGCCCACATCAGTCACAAACCCACTACCGCCAAAAACCCACACAACTCGCCAATCTCCACCGCTAGAAACCACAAAAAATACCCAGAAATGAGAGACCGATTGAGAGAGAAAAGCTTGAGATTAAAGGGATTTGGAGATGGGTGGGTGAATTGGCGGCGATGGCGAGAAAGAGAGGGGATGAGAGAGAAGAGAGAAGCTTGGTGTGAGAGAGTTCAGCGAATGAGTGAGAGTTTGAGAGGTGAGAGACCGTGGAGAGAATTGATAAAATATTAATATTCTTTTTTTTACAATTGAGCTACAGTGGATTATAAATGTAGAATCACACTGTAGCTCAATTGCAATTTTTTTTGCAATCCTGAGAGTTTACAACATTCGCTAGAGTGGGCAAAATGGGCTTGAATGGCAAAATGGCTTAGATTTGCCATATGCCCACTCTAGTGCTGATGCTCTTATAAATGATGGAGATATTGTCATAGTTGAAGGACCTATAGGATCTTTCAAAAGTGACTGCTTCAAGACATTCAACTCTTACAGTATCCAAACCTCGCCTAGTCTTGTTTTACAACAAGTTAAATTGGTCAGGTTACTTCCACTCCAGGTCCAACCCTGTACAAGCTGACCAAACTGAAACTGAATGCAGCAGTTGACCTCTGCTATTAAAGTCATTGCTTTTGTAAGAGAAGTATCACTATCATAAATGAAGGTGAAAATTATCTAGAAAATCTTTTTTTTTTTTTTGGGCAAATCCAAATCCAAAAGGAAGTTGGACTTCTCAGTTGTCTAGTACAAACACTCTTGAGTACAATCCAATGAGTACTGTATATTTTCTATTTGCGTGGCTCATGCAATATACTTGCATGGCCATGTTTTACTTCAAGAAAATTCCAGAAAAGAAAAGTAAGAAACAAAATGAACCATGTTAATGGAGGGGATATCACAGATGAATGATGAAAAAGTAAAAAGTTGGACTAATTACTTTGATTAATTTTTATGTACAGAATAAGGTGATTAATTCTTTTAATCACATGTAGATCCCAGATCATCAAATGAAAACATGGAGCTTTCAAGAATGACTTTAGTACTATGGTGGGATATAGAGGAGGGAACAAAACTAGATTACTTTTCATCATACAAAATGTGTAGTCATAGGTATTAACATAACACCAAAAAATGGAAGGATCTCATCCCCCGTCCCCAGCCCAAAAAAAGTCCGACCATAATTTGTTGAGAAATGATTTTATAACTACAGATTTATATATTATATAATCATAACAAGTGTAAATAAAGGTAAGCACTTTCATGATGAAGCTACAACTACTGAATCCTGACTGCCATGGCTATCAGATACCTTAATCTACAAATCCAAAACCAATTTACACAATAGAGATGATTTACAAATTTTGGACAAACCAAATGACAGCGTGATTGTCCCTTTTGAGACCAAGGTTGTTAGGTTCTAAGGATTTAAAATCTAAATGTATTAGAACTTCAATATGTAATGTTGGCAAACCATGATTAAAACTTAGAGTCTAGATTTAGGCTACTCAAAGTATATTTAATGTAAAGTTGGAATCGAGTAATTGTAGAAAATTACTGTTCACTTTCTGCAAGACTCGATCGATCGAAAATTAGATTCAATTGATCGAAACTTGTGCAAATTGTTTTTCTGCAAAATTTTCCAACTCAGCCCAAGCCCATTTGACGTGTAAGTTTTTATGTTTTATGTTTCATGTTTCATATAAATAGGAAAATCCTAGCCACATTTTAGTGTTGTTACTTATGTTGTGTGTGTGAATCTCTTATGAGATCTAGAGGTGTTTGCCTTCATACATACTTAGAGTTATCAAGATTGAGATCGATGTCAAGAGATTGGTGATCGTTTCAGTTGCTACATAAAGAGCTTAAAGATATACAAGTGGTGTACTTGTGAATGCTATGGATCTGAGAAAGAAGTAGTCTGTAGACTCGGAGCTATCACATGGTCGTGATAGTAAGTTTCCTACTCGAGATAGCAATAGGATGTTAGTGGTCTAAGTCGCTATTGTGTAAACTTCAATTCTTTCATAATGGATCTTGTTTTACCTTGAGGATAGGTAGGTTAAATCATCCTCAGATTTTTTACTGGTTTGGTTTTCCTGGGTTATCATTTAGTGTGTTATTTACTTTTCTGTACAACTTTGCATGATATGATTTACTTGTGTTTACCTAGATTTGAATAATTTATCTAAGTTAATTACTTGGCTAAATAACTAGGTTAAACAACTTGTGTTTTAAGGGGTCTAAAAATCGTACAAAGGAAAAAATCATCACTGACAACTCATGAAATGAGTAGCTTAGCAAGACAGCAAATACAATTCTAACTAAATTCATAAATCTTAACATTTGCAAAATGTTAAGGACATATTTTATGTAGTTGGCTAATCCTTTGACAAAACGCACTTTACTTGTATTTGGGTAGATCTAGGATGTGTTTAATACTTCAAAGAACATGTTGTTTAAGTCTAGTATTAAAGCCATGAAGATTGGACCAAGAAACAAGTGAAGAAAAAGTGTTCACTAAAGCTGGACACCTGCGGACACCTGCTCAATAGCTGCTTGATAGATAGCTATCTATCGAGGTTTAATGAGGCTCGACACTTGCTATCTAACGAGGTATCTATCGAGGTAACGGAAATCAGAATTTTCAGATCTGATTTTTGGGCTAGGTTTATGTATTTGTGTAGGGCTTCTTTTCTCACAACCCTAGACATATATAAGGCATATTTTAGAGGCCGTCATATGAGAGAATAGAAGGAGAACATATGCAAAAGGTGACTGAAGCCTTATTCTTTCTGAAAGAAGCTACTGCGTCTTTTGTGCCTTAGGGTTTTGTAACCAAGTGCTTCTTGATCTTCATTGTTGATGAAGTGAAGAACTTTGCAGCCAACATTCTTCTTTCTTAAGTTGGTGAGTGAGTCATGTACTAGGATTCCTGCAAAGGAGTAAGTCACGTACTGGGATTCCTGCAAAGGAGTGAGTCACGTACTAGGATCCGTGCATCAAAGGGTGGCGTTCATATATTGAAGAGTTCAGAGGTTCTGAAGCGGTGGAAGGTTTTTGCTATGAGTTCATCTACGGGGATTGTAGAATCTAGAGACAAAGGTTTTGTACTAGATTTGAAACTTCTCTTTACTATAGTGAATTGCTTTTTGGAAAGGTTTCCCCCTAGGTTTTTTACTTTGAAATTGGTTGGTTTCATTGGTTTTCCTGGGTTATCATATCTTATCTTATTTATTTTTTCGCTGCATATTATTTGTGACATGATATTGATGTTTGTTTATTTTAACAAGTTTATTCATAATAAATCTAATTAACAACTTCAACTTAAAACTTGTTAATTCTATCAACTGGGATCTAAATTTCCCAACAAGTGGTATCAGAGCGGGTACACTCTGATTGGATTAATTTCCTGAGTGTGATCCTTGACCCCCGTTTTCATGGATCGTGGACAATATCTTTTTATTCCTCCTTTATTTGATGGTACTAATTATGCATACTGGAAAGTTCGTATGAAAGTGTTTTTGCAGGCTCTAGGTGAACAGGTATGGTAAGCTGTTGAAATTGGCTGGATTAAGCCAAAGAAAGCATTTGTGGATTATGATGATGCAATAATCACAGCAGCAAATTTCAACAGTAGGACCTTGAATGTCTTGTTTTGTGGGGTGACCAATGAGGAATTCAAGAAGATATCATCCATGGAAGTTGCCAAGGAAGCATGGACCATTCTTGAGACCACATATGAAGGTACCAAGGCAGTGAAGACTGTGAAGCTTCAAAGACTTACTAGTAGCTTTGAATAAATAAGGATGGAAGAGGATGAGAGCTTTGATGAGTTCTATGCTAAACTCAAGAATATTGTCAATTCTGCCTTCAACCTTAGAGAATCTATAGCAGAATCCAAAATTGTTAAGAAAATCCTTAGGTCCTTACCTGAAAGATTTCATGCCAAAATCACTACCATTGAAGAAGCAAGGGACATTGATCAAATTCCTTTGACTGAGCTTGTAGGGAACCTTCAAACCTATGAGATGGGATTAGGCTCAATGGAAAAATATGGAAAGAATAAAAACTTGGCTCTTAAGGGTATAGAGGAAGAGATTGAGGACTTTGAAGATGATGATGATGATGATCTAACCTTCATAACTGATGAGATTATCAAGCTTCTTCAATTGAGAAAAAATGAAAAGAGCAAACCTCCTAGGAAATCTAAATCCTCTAGGAAATGGAAGAATGAGGAGCCCCTCATCCAATACCATGAGTGCAAGGGTTTTGGTCATATGAGGATAAAGTGCCCAAACTACCTTATGAGGGAAAAGGCCAAGAAGTCAGAAGATAAAGGGTTGGTTGCTACTTGAAGTGACACTAAAAATGACTCTTCTGATAAGTATGTGGATGAATGTAGTCACGTTATGGCCTTTGCTGCTTCAACCGAGAAGGTGACTATGGAGAGTGCTAGTGATAGCGAAGATTCTTCTGATGAGGTCTTGAGTGCTCAAAAGCCTAGTTCTGATAAGACTGGCTTAGGATATGCTGTTTCCTTTAGCCCCTCATTTTCCACTGCTTCTGGATTAAGGACTGTTATTGTGCCTTAATTTGAGAAAGGTAATAAAGGTATGAAATCCAAAATTGTTTTGGCTAATTCTAAATCCTTTGTTAGACCTCATGTTTGTCACCATTATGGTGTTTTTGGACACATTCGTCCTAATTGCTTTAAGTTGTATCCTCATAAGCAATTGTTTAAACGGTCACAGGTTTCCTCTCAAGGACCTACACCTTTGTTTGGAGAGTTATTAAAAATCTTGAGCTTTTTAACTCAATTTCAGAAGAATTTTAATTCTTCTATGTTCTTTAGTAGTCATACTAAGACACGTGCCTTTTCATCTTCACGGCCAAAGTCTCGTGCTGTGTGGGTGAGAAAGGAGCCTAAGACTTAATTATTTTTTCTGTTTGTCCTTTGCTTTAATTCTTTCTATCTAAAGTAGGACTTTCTTTGCTTGATTTCTTATCTACTCTTGGAATTATGTTATCATGCATCTGCATCCTTCTGTCATGTTCTCATGCATATGCATCCTTCTTTCATGCTTTCATGATTTTTTGTCTGTTTTTGTTTGGTTGTTTAGTTTTTATTTTGTTTTATTTTCAAAATAAATAAAAATTGAAAAATACAAAAACAGTGTATGTGTACATTGGTTTTTGTGAACCTTAAAATGGTCATTGAAACAGAGTTTTCTAAACTTTGTATCTCTTGTAACTTAGATGAGCATCCGTATGCACAACTAAGCAAGTGAGCTTTGTAGCTCTTTGTTTGTGATGAGTAAGGTTAAGCGATCTCTTGTACTTAACACTCGTATCACTCTTTTTAATAGGCAGGACTAGAAAATCCTAAGAGAAAGGCATAAATAACCATCTCACCACTGTTACTCGTCAATCATGAAATGATATCCGTATGCTTTGGCATAGCAAAAGTGCAATGTCAAAAAGCTTAACATAATTGGGTATTTCTTTTCTTTCTTTTATATACCTATGCATGGTTTGCTTAATAAAAGAAAATATGCAAAGAAATAAAATCAAAAAGAACAAAATGCTTTAAAATATGATTGTAAGCGTGTTTTCTAAGATATGTGGGAGTTATAGGATGTACCTCGAAGGTGATAGTCCCTATCAAACAGTTATGATTGTGTGTGAGTTAAAGTGATTTTCTCATATCTCAAATCGTCATAACTTTGAGACACTTATGCAACCTTGCGATGTTTTTCACACACAACACGCAATATTATTTGCTACTTTTGATACATGTGCAGGTACAATGTGATTTGGCCATCACAAGGTTTACATGTGTTGATGTATGCTCACTAAACTATCTTAACTTGTTTTTGAAATATAAAATTGGTTAGACTTGTTTAGTGTGTGTGTGTGTGTGTGTGTGTGTGTGTGTGTTTTGGATCAAAATGCATGACATTTTTCTTGTTGAGAGATGTTTTTGAGAGGTTAATTTACATGCGTTGATATATGCTCACTAAACTATCTTAACTTGTTTTTGAAATATAAAATTGGTTAGACTTGTTTAATGTGTGTGTGTGTGTTTTGGATCAAAATGCATGACATTTTTCTTGTTAAAAGATGTTTTTGAGAGGTTAATATGTTGTTTGGATCTTTGGCTAAGTGGCATGCTTGTTTGCATTCACATCTGTGTTTTTCTCTTCTTGAAGTCATCTCGACACCTCTCGATACCTGGCTTATCTGTCGAGATCTTCAGTTGATTTTTTATCGAAATCTCGACACCTCTCGATAGCGAGGTGGATCGATCGAGAAAGTTTCTGTCTCCTCGATAGCTATTCGATCCATCGAGGTATACTCGATAGCTCCTCGATACCTCTCGATCGATCGAGATTCTCTGCATGCATTATTTTTCACATGTTTTGCATGTTTCTCTTATCTTGTCATCCATAGCATATTGTTTCATTACATTCATGCATTTTTATGGATTCTTTATGCTCCCTTGATCATCTTTATGTTTCTCGGGTAAAACTTTATAGCTTCCTGTACCCTCTGTCAATCGTGACAAAAAGGGGGAGAAATTGGAGAATTTGTGGTTTCTTTCTTTAAGATTCTACAAGTTAGGGGGAGAAATACATGCCCTTGAAAGGGGGAGTTGTGTTTCATCTTGTTATGGGGAGTGTTTACCTCCTTGTTCATGTACCTAGGTCTTGTGACCATTTTTACATACAACATGGTATTTATCAAGTGGTATATATATGATGATGTATGTTTTCTTCACCTATCTCTACATGTGTTGTTTTTTTTCTTTCTTTATACACATGTTTCTTTATTTGTATGCAATCTATTATTTCTACTTCACACAAAGATGCCATGCCTTGATGTATTTTGTTTAAAGTGTTTCAGAAATACAGGTTGTCAAAGTCTTCTATGCCATGAACTCTCTTCTTGCAAAGTTTTTCAAGAGTTTGTGTTAGGGTAGATTTTATTGTATTCAACAAGTGAGTATAAGTTGAGTGATTTATGACTTCTCTCATATGTTCATTTGTTTGTTGTGGTTTTGTCACGGATTGCCAAAGGGGGAGATTGTTAAGGACATATTTTATGTAGTTGGCTAATCCTTTGACAAGACGCACTTTACTTGTATTTGGGTAGATCTAGGATGTGTTTAATACTTCAAAGAACATGCTGTTCAAGTCTAGTATTAAAGCCATGAATATTGGACCAAGAAACAAGTGAACAAAAAGTGTTCACTAAAGCTGGACACCTGTTGGACACTTGCGGACACTTGCTGGACACCTATGGACAGCTGCTCAACATTTGCTCGACAGATAGCTATCTATCGAGGTTTAATGAGGCTCGACACCTGCTATCTATCGAGGTATCTATCGAGGTTACGGAAATCAAAATTTTCAGATCTGATTTTTGGGCCAAGTTTATGTATTTGTTTAGGATTTCTTTTCTCACAACCCTAGACGTATATAAGGCTTATTTTAGAGGCCATCATATGAGAGAATAGAAGGAGAACATATGCAAAGTGACCGGAGCCTTATTCTCTCTGAAAGAAGCTACTGCATCTTTTGTGCCTTAGGGCTTTGTAACCAAGTGCTTCTTGATCTTCATTGTTGATGAACCAATGAACTTTGCAGCCAATATTCTTCTTTCTCAAGTTGGTGAGTGAGTTACGTACTGGGATTCGTGCAAAGGAGTGAGTCACGTACTGGGATCCGTGCATCAAAGGGTGGCGTTCATATATTGAAGAGTTCAAAAGTTCTGAAGCGGTAGAAGGTTTCTGCTGTGAGTTCATCTACGGGGATTGTAAAGTCTAGGGACAAAGATTTTGTACTAGATCTGAAACTTCTCTTTATTATAGTGAATTGCTTTTCAGGAAAGTTTCTCCCCAGGTTTTTTACTGTGAAACTGGTTGGTTTCATTGGTTTTCCTAGGTCATCATATCTTGTCTTATTTATTTTTCCGCTGCATATTATTTGTGACATGATATTGATGTTTGTTTTTTTAACAAGTTTATTCATAATAAATCTAATTAACAACTTAGGCTTAAAACTTGTTAATTCTATCAACTGGGGTCTAAATTTTTCAACACAAAATTAGTTAAGTCTCAGAGTTTTTGTAGATTAATATAGAGAATTATTAGTAAAATGTGTCATTTCTTGGTTAAACATGAAACAAACATAGATGGGAATTGATAAGAAAATGATCAAATAGCGCAAGAGTGTTTACATTATGATAATTAACTAGGATTTCTAGAAACCTTTGAAAACAAAACAACCTATGTATATAATGACTAGAAAGCATAGACATTTCATTTGAGCTACTGTATGCCAATGTCCAACACATATTGGACACACAGACACCTCTGGAACACGACTACATGCATATCCCAACCTTTTTTGTTTTTATACCATTGTTTTGAAACCCGGACCGAACTGTACGGTCCGACCGGAAAACCCTCGAACCGCTCATCTTTGCAGTTCTTTTAGCATCAAGAACCGCTCAATGGGAAAAATGCACAGAGCCGTGCGAACCGCGGTCGGACCTCACGGTTTTGAGAACCGTGAGTGGTCCTGGTGGTTCTCGCGGATCTCATATTTCTGATCGGAAAAAAGAATACCCAAACAGAAAATGTAAAAAGAAATCACAAAACAGAGGATCTGACCCAGAAAATGTCTGATCTTTCTTTCAATCTCTTTGCTTCACTCTTAAAAAAACATCTCACATAATCCAAACACAAACCAAAATCCAATTCTTACAATAAAATTGAATCAGAACAAGAAATATGAAAAAAAAGAAAAAAAAAAAAAAAAAAGGAAGAACAAGCCGATCTGACCCAGCTTCGACGACCTCGATCTCCTCCGATCTCCACCAGCTTCGGCGACCTCGATCTCCTCCGATCTCCACCGGCTTCGGCGACCTTGATGTCCTCCGACCTCTGCCAGCTTTGGCGACCTCAATCTCCATCGGCGACCGCGACTTCACCGGCGCTTCAGATGCTCTCTCTCTCTCTCTCACAGTTCGTCTCTCTTCTCTCTCAGTCCGTCTCTCTTCTCTTTTCTCTGCTGGGAAAGTGCAATGAGATGGACTGATGGAAAAATGTAAATGGGAGTAGTTGAAAGTAAATGCTCTGATGGGAAAAAGTGAGTGTGATTAAGTGTGAAGTAAATGAGTGGTTGGGAAGTCAATGACTAATAAATAGGTCTGTATGAAAATGTGTGGTGTTCTTTCTTCTTTATGCTTTAGTTTTTTTTTTTTTTTTTTTTTTTTTTTTTTTTATGTAATCACGTGGTATTGTCTGTTTTTTGGATTCATATGTGTGGGTCTTTAATTTTAAGAAATGCTCACTAAAAAATGCTACTATAATATATTCACAATAAATTTTGATGTGAGTAAAAAAATATATTGGTAAGTAAAAAAATAATTTCAGTGTAGGGTTCAAATTATAACTAATAAGAACTTTCTATATAAGATTTTGACGTGATTCTTATGAAAATATTGCAAAAAATTTTGTGGATATAACATAACAATTCTTTTGTCACTTGCTGGTACAAATTGATGCTTTTATTTTTTTTTAAATGGTTATTATTATTATTATTAGATAGATATTTCATATTTGGGCTTAAGATGAATATATTAGACATAGTTAAAATATGGATTTATAGTTTTAATTGGACTATTTTAGTTAATTTTTCTATATTTTACTAATTTAATATATTTATATATATTTAAAATAATTATTAAATTAATTATGACGTCATCACGGTTTGACCCCGGTTCAACCTTGGTTCGACCTCAAAAACCTCGAACCTCGAACCTCGAACCTCTCCTTTTTACGGTTCAATGAACGGTCCGGGTTTGAAAATCATGTTTAATACAAATATGACAGGACACGGCTGGGTTATATTTTGGTTTTTTTATTTTGTTATCGTATTATCCATTATTGTTATTAAAATTGATGTATGCTTAACGTTAATATGAAAAATAAATGTTCAACAACAACAACAACAACAACATAATAATAATAATAATAATAATAATATTATTATTATTATTATTATTATTATTATTATTATTATTATATTTAATAATTAATTAAAATACATATTCCTGCCTATTCTAATTTTTTAGAAATTGTTGTATCATCGTACTTATATCCTTGCTGGTGCTAACGATAACAATGATACATTATGGCAGATAAATTCATTCTCCCAACTGTGATTTCTCACAAAAACCTTTTCTTTTTTGGCAAATGAAAGTCAAACAAAAAAAAAAAAAACCCATAACATGATTTCAACCCAAGAAGGGAAAAGAAATACCAGAACCCATCACACATTTTGACAATTCAGATAATAATAATAATAATAATAATAATAATAATAATAATAATAATAATAATAATAATTTTGAAAGGTATATTGTGTAGTGTACACCTATGGGAAAGATTGAACCTGCCCAGTTTGTAAGGAGTAAGAAGAGGAATTGCGGGAGCTTCAGCAGCCATTTTTAATAATATTATTCTTTCTCCTTGAATGCTTTGTACTTTGCTTCTTTTCCTGATTTCAGATAAAAGTGGGAATGAAATACTCGTTACCCAAATAGGTATTTATAGAATGGGATTTGTGTCAATAGTCTTCAACAAGTTAGGAGGAGGATGCTTCCAATTGAACAAGACTGCTTGCTTTAAAAAGTATGCGTGGATGCGTGTGTGATTTGTATAATATAAATCAAATCACACAAGAGGTGCCAAAATTAGATATTTAAATTCATCAGTCCCAAAATGAGAAAAATACTTCTCAAATATGATATAATAAATATCACCGCCATCAAAGTTAATTTACTGTACATTATAACAATTTGGCCTTAGGCTGTGTACTAAGTTATAGCATATTAATTACGACGAGTAACTAGCAATGGCTAGATGAAGAAAGCACACTACAAGAATATTTTATGTTTATCCATGCATGCTAATGTTAATTGACAAATTATGTAAACAACTGGGTTTAATTTTAAATTAGTATAAAAATTGACATTAGCCGTAAAATTTGGGGTCTAAATTGTTTGCATGGGATTAGTGCATTTCTCAAGGCATAAACTTTATGGTAGAACAATTTTATTCTTTACTTCTTCCGCGATGGGTGTTGTTTTCCCGATGGATGTTCCTGGCAATTGCAACTTCATCAAATTTTGTTAAAGTTAGTGAAAATACTTCATAAAACAAATTGTAAGGGTGATAAATTCCTTATAAAGCAAACCACGAAGAAGGTAAGAGTTGCAAAATAAAACATAGAGAAGCTCTATGTTTTAAGGGTATGCCACAGAGGCAGTGTCTGTAATTTGCCCCAATTTTTTTAATGCCTATACATATGAGGAGGTAGACAAATTTAGGAATATTGTGTAATTATTGTTGTTGCCGATGGTCTTTTTTATTTTTTGTGTGTGTTCAGAGATAGACTCTGCTTTGGGGAAAATTTTTTTTATCTTTTCAGCTAATAGAAAGGTAGTCTTTTAAAGTATAGAATATACACTATATTGAATTTTAATTTTTCTTTTTATTAGAATAATTATTTAACGTATATAGTCATTACCAATATTCTTTTTCCTTTTTTTTTTTTTTATTGAAAAGTAAGATATTACCTTATTTTCTAGGCTGTAAGTTTCCACTAATCTATCGTTTGGATTTTTTTTTTTAAAAGATGGTTCCTTGTAATTATTTATTTGTTTGTCCTCAAATCATTCATGTTGCTACACCCTATTATGGTGTTTCCCTTGAGATCTTCGTTACCATGAAATAATGGACATCATGTGGAGATGCTAAATATTCTTACCCATTCTAAACTCACTTTTAAGCATTTATCAGCTAATAATCATAATTAAATGAACTAAACTTTTAGAAAAGGTTTTCATAATATGTGAATATATGAAGAAGAAAATAAAATAATGTAGAGAGACAAAGCAGAAAATCCATAGCGAAAAGTCCTTGTTAGTTGTTAGGCTAAATAAATCCTATACTAAAAATACTTGAACTACAATAAACCCAATTTCTTGGATTGCTTGTACTCCAATTAGGACTAGAAACTAGATACATTGAATATGGACAACAACAGACTTTGACCTTAATCAAGATTGGAACTTAATATAATATTTAACAAACATATCAAGAGTGGATTGAACATTACCCAGCCACACACGTGTTACACACATGCTACTAAATTTAGTAGCCTTAGCATATTCCTATGGTTTATCATTTATGCCTTGCTTCCCTTCTAAAAGTCTATAACTTGAAAAAACAAAGAAGTCAAAGTGCTCAAAATGGGAAACTTTCATATTGAGCAAATGATTCTGCTTAACTACATCTACAAGCTTACAGAACTAATTATATAATAGGAAATAGAGGTTGGGGCCAAAGTAAAAACTGAACAGCAACAAACTAATAGCCTTAACGGTTATTTAACAAACTTCAGTTAAACGACCTGTAGCTTTTCTTTTATCATTAAAGACATAAGTACAACGACATATAACATATCACACATTTATAGTCAAGAATTTATACCGTTTCCCAATTTTAACTCTCTCCATCACAGTATTACAGTTAAGGGGATCTCTTGACATTTTCCCCTTCTTTGAATACGTATGCCACTTTGTGGGACACGCATATTAACTTTTGGTGAATTTTCTACACAACTTAGTCTTTATTTCCAACCTAGCCAACTAGTGCAATTGGTGAATAAATAGCCCATCTTACTAAACTAATGCTTTGTATGGTCAAATATCAAAATCAACCACCTTAACATAAGTGCTCTCATTTCCTTTTTCCTTTTCATACATGACTAGTCTAATCACACAATCTACACGGATGCTCCTTTTTTTTTTTTGGTCAATATTAAAGTTTAATGTATGTTTAGGAGAGAGTTTCAAATGCCTATTTAAAAATCTTCAAGTTGGTGTGAAAATAGAAAGAAGAAAATAAAATAATGCAGAGAGACAATGCGGAAGTAAGAGAAAGACTAAAAGAAAGAGAACAGAGAATCTTTGGTAGTTTTCAGCATCGTATGTATGCGATACCATGATACAAAAAAAAGTTTTGTATTGCAAAACATATCAGAAATGCTTATGAATCCTATGATATATGTGTGTGTGTGTCTCATATATATTGTAATACCCACATATGGTTTAAATTGAATTTTTTTACTAAAATTTTGGGCTTTGATCTAAGGCCAAATGCTTTTTTTACTTGTTTTTAAATAATATTATCGGGCTATATTGCTATTTTAGATCAATATAAAAAATTTGGCATGAGTTTATTAAAATTATGGGCTACCACATTGGTTTCCATTAGCAAATTGTTGAATTTTTAACATAAGGAGTCCATTTGTTATACTATCAAAGTTTATGTACTAAATTAATTGGGGAAAAATAGAAGAAGTTAAGAATGTCCTAGTGCATTTTACCTCCTATAAATGTTTGCTTGGCATTTTTTTGTTTGTTTGTTTGTTTTGGATCTTATGAATTTTCCTTTTTAAAATCAATCATAATCAAGCATTATGGACAAGTAGGCTTTGGAAATGGGGTATGGTACTTTTTAATGTGTTTGGAATTTTGGTGGAAATGGGATAAAGTACATATAATCTCATGTCCAGAAAAATTTGACAGGAAATGGGATAGGGACATAAAACAATTTGATTGAAAGTGGAAATTAAAAGAAATTCAATTAATTAATAACGTAGTGTTTTTTGGTCAGAGCAATGAACTTAAAAGGAAAAAACAAAGAACAGGAATATAAATGCATAGAAGTTTCAGATAGAGATGAAATGAGAAGAGGGAAACTAACTGCTCAACGACATGTAGCATTGCTTTTATCATTAAAAACTTGAGTAAAACGACATATAACATATCACGCAGTACAGCCAAAGAACTTAAACGGTTAAAACCAATCTCTCAACGGCATGCCGTATAACAGCACAAGTCCAAGAACGACATATAACTTTCTTTCAGCAGTCTCTCTCTCTCTGCAATTTTTTTCTCTCTTTATAATATGCCTTACATTGCAGCTCATGTTATGAGATAGGACTTGAAGAAAGTGAACATTGACAGTACTATCATGTTGTGCAACATTAAAAAAAAAAAAAAAAGAGGACTCTGTATGTGCCGAGTAAACCGCCAACTCACCATTTTCATACTACTAGCAGAGAATGACACTGCTGTGTTCACCTCTAGTATTATTTTTGTTATGATTCTTTTTTTGGTTTAAGTTTTCTAGAGGATGAAAAATTGAGAATAAAATAAAGAAAAAAAAAAACTGATTTCAAAAGCAAATACCATCATGGAATTGTCCCGTAAGATTCAGTATCTTCGAAGCTATAATTCATTTGAATGGAAGGACAAGATCATCTACAGGAAACCACTAACTACAGACGCAATGAAAATTTGACAAGAAGTGAAGTTCAAAGTAAATTTAAATTCAACAATTCCAGAGAGGCTGGGATTATACTTTACAGCAAGAGCTGAAGACAAAACTGAAAATAAAGCCGGAGATATTATAAGGAGGGAGAACATATGTAGAAGCTAGAAAAAATATAGCAAGATGGTCTTAAAAAATGGAGGTTATGCTATTGAGAAGTCTATTGAAGAGGGTCCAGGAAATAAAAAAGAAGATTCTCAAGATGGGAGTGATTCTGGCATTGACAAAAGAGATAATGAGATGACAAATAATGGAAAAACTTGAAAATCCTCAAGAACATGAATGTTAGGAACTTGGTGAGATTTATAAAAGTGAGATCACTAATTCCTTCACTCTCCAAAACGTGAACCACAGAAAATTTATTGTACCACTTTATGGAGTCATTTTTATCCAAGATATGTTACAGAGCATCGGTAACGTTTGGCATGGGGAAATTCTAATTATCGATCTAACCATCCATACATAAATTTTTTCTTGGACTGTAATTGATAATTTTAAAGCTGAACCCAATTGATATAATGTGGGATAGGGGATGTGGCCTTGGGGAAGTTCTCTGTTGCTGTTGAAAGCCTATGAACAATTAGTGTCGCAGTTGCCTTAGTGTTTATTTATTTTTAAGTAGTGCAGTTTCAGTTGCTTTTTCGTGATAGAAGTGTGGGCAACAAGTTTTTGCTTTTTTATTTTTTTAACAAGGATACCAGAGAAAGAGAAGTGATTTCCTTGTTAATTTGTAAAATTGCAATAAAATTGTAGATGGAAAGCAATTAACAAGGAGAGAAAAATAATGCTATTTATTTTGTAAATGAGGTGGAAAACGATAAATATTTAGAGTTATTTTTCTAATGGTTAGATCTTTTAGAATCCTATGGTGTAAAAAAGATGTAACTTGAACTCACATTAAATTTTCATGGTTATTTTTAAAAGAATTATATAAAAAACAATTTGTTTGGAATATAACATTCTACAAACGAAGTTTAATAACATGTAGTTAAGAATATAGTGACCATAGAATTTCAATTAATGATGTTTGCCGTGATAATTGCTCTTTATTATCAAATCAAAATACTAATTTTAAGAGAACACATGTTGAGCTAACTGTAACACACAAAAATTGAATATTTAATTTAGTGAAAATGAATAAATATTGTTCAATTTACTTGCATAATAAGCTCATATTCATTACTATATTAATTTTACTTGTAAAGTCACAATTTGCACCCAAACCCAACGGTGCGAAGGGAACAGGCCGAAAAAGCTTAATATAATGAAATTTATAGAGAGTGGGCTTGAAACCTAGATTTTATGGATATTGGATAACAAAAATGATGGGCCAAATTCCAAATTCACATGAAACGAGCTATTTATGTAGCAGAAATTCTCCTCGGATGTATGTCGATGACGATGTGTATTGCTTTTCTTTGTTCTAAAAATAGATTACACTTGAAGGAGATGGGTACAATATCCTTCTCTTTCTTTTTCCCATTGGCTTTTCTCATGCCCCCTTCTTGAATGCCCTCCCCTTTCTTTTATATTCTTCTCATTTTTATCTCCATCGTCCACGTATGGATCAGATCACCAATGCAGGTACTTGTCCCATCCACTGCCCTCTTGAAGTCTTCTCACGCTAGTTATAAGGCTGACCACCATTATTTCAGATGTCACTTCCTCATTAATGCGGCCAGAGTGATTGGTGCAGAGTCTTTAATGCGGTAGTAGCAGCTTTTTCTAAGATATTTCTCCTTTAATTTTCCTCCCTATGCCCTCGTGGAACACATTTTTATCCATGGGTCCTCCTGGAATATTATTCCTATCCCACAGGCGTGCTATCTGACTTTCACCTTGTTGAGCCAAGGAGTTGCCTCTCCTCAAACCATTTCCATTAACTTCTCTTGCAGCAATTTGCTCGTGGGCTTTCAAGTACGTTACTGCTACTACCATTAATCCTCCTCGGACAAGTAAACACCCTCGGAATAAGCCCAAGCCTGCGAATTTGCTTTGGACCTTTAGCCCTCACATTACTAATTTGCATCTTATCTCTTTCTAATGAGATGTCATATAATTGAAGTTAATTCTCAAAATATTATAACATATATTAATAATTACTAAACATAGGTCATAAGTATAACATGATTTCTTGCAAAATATCTCTAATGACATATTATATAATTGAAGTTGATTCCCAAAATAATATAATAAGTAAGGTAAAATGCAGAACTGACTCAGATTTCATATTAGTCCTCTAACTTTGTTTTTGTTCATTTCAATTCTTTAACTTTTAAGTTTATTCAATTAAGGTTTTTTCATCAATTGTTGTTATATGCTGTGGTTAATTTTTTAATTTTATAAATTTTTCTTCAAAATTTATTACAAAATGTTTTCAAAAGCATAACCAATTGCACAGGATATCTTTAAAAAGAGCATTCAAAGAAGAGCAGCAGACTAATGAAAGGAGAGGTTATTCTGGAACTCGCTCGCCCTTGTCTTTATGCAGCGAAGCAATTCATAAACCACATCATTAAAGTGGATATACTTAGAAAACAGAGGTTAGCGCCAAAGTAAAACTGAACAACAGCAACAAACTAGCAGCCTTAATGGCTATTTAACAAAGTTCAGTTAAACGACCTGTAGCTTTGCGTTTATCACCAAAGACATAAGTAAAACGACATATAACATATCACGCATTTGTAGTCAAGAATTTAAACCCAATCTTAACGTTCACTTTCTCCGTCACAGTATTACAATTCAGGGGGTCTCTGCCATTTTTCACTTCTTTGAATATGTGTGCCACTCGTGGGACACGCATATAACTATATAAGCTTTTGATGAATTTTCTAGAGAACGGTCTTTATGTCTAACCTAGTCAACTAGTCCAAATCAAGTTCTTTTATTTGGTGAATAATAGAGGTTTGAATGTCCTTTAAAAGTGGAAAAGAAGGTCAAAGTGAAGAGGAGGAAGAAGTAGCCCATCTGACCAAAACTGATGCTTCGATTTGAATGGCTGGGGGACTGAATGGTTCATATATGTACAGTTAAAATGTCAAAATCAACCGCCTTAACTTAAGTGCATTCATTTCCTCTCTTCTTCTTCTTCTTCTTCTTCTTCTTCTTCTTTTTATTTTTATTTTTTATTTTATTTTTTATTTTTTTTATTTTTAATACGTGACTAGTCTCATCACAGGAGCGAATCCTCAAAATTTTTTTTTTCTGTCAATATTAATTTTTTAAAATATATTTTTAAGACAAAATTTTATGCTAACAAGAAAATTCATAGGTATGATTTATAAAATTATAGTTCAAATGTGCAAAACAAAATTTTAACTATTTTTCACCCATGCTATGTGCCTGTTCTAAATTTATTTGTTGGGAGAATTATTCATTGATGTATATACTCTTCATTTGTTAGAGTATTCTTCATGTGTGTCCACATGTTCATTAAAGTGTTTTTTTTCTTTAATAGGAAAAACATATAGAAATTCTTGGCATAAGCAACAACACTTTTTTTTTTTTTTAATTTTAAAAAAGAAAACAAAATTATTGAATGAATATTTACCATTTAAGACATCAAAGAGAGGATCCTTCTTAGGATAGTAAAACATAAATCATATTGTTTATAATATTTTTATGTAATGTTTCAATATACGAATAAGAAGAAAATAACAAAAAAAAATTGTTCCCTAGATGAGATATCATGATAATTTCTTATACACTACGTATGCAAGGGCGGCTTAATGTATTTAGGGGCCTAAGGCAAAAACTGAAATTGAGAATTTGAGATCTCTTATATATTTAAATATGATTTAAAAAAAATTTAAATATTACTTAAACTTTATTGCCTTGTTTTAGATGTAAAAATTACTACTAATTAATATGAACTATGTAAATTTTTTTTCTTACAAAGTCTATACACAAAAAATTGACAAAACTTTTCACACTTGTTGATGTAGTAGATTGACAATAATAAGTAAAAATATGACGTTAGTGATGGACTTAGAAAAGAACTAGTAAAAATTTGCCAACTCAACTTGTGAAAAATATTGTGAATTTTTTTGTGTATTGCTCTTTTTTTTTTTTTTTATTATTATTATTTGAGAAGTACTACATTTATAATATTTTTACAACAAATCCTAAGTGTTAAGTTGTTACTAGTTCTAATTTGAATTTATCATTGAAATTATTTTTTTGTCATTAATAATAGCCTGTAATAACCTACCACTTAAGATTTATTGTGAAAGTATTGTAGACATAGCATCTTTTTCTCTCTCTCTCTCTCTCTCTCTCTCTCTCTCTCTCTCTCTCTCTCTCTCTCTCTGTTTTTCATTTGATAAAAAATATTACTCCATTTTATTTATTGACTAATATTTGGGTTTAATTAATACTATTATAATGAAAAAAATAACAGTATTGGTTAAAATTTGGGGGTCTTTTTTCTACTTGGGGCCTTAGGTGACCCAAACATTTGCTTTTAGTATAGAGCTAACTCTATATGTATGTATGGTTCATATATGTGTGTGTGTGTACACGTTACTGTCCATAAATATATGAGTAAGATAAGTGGTAGAGGATCATGAAAATTTGACAACTAATTTTGATTGTTTCTATTATCAAAATTTTAGTATGAAAACTAAATTAATTCTTGGTTTTTTATTTATATTAATGACATTAGTTAGTTTACATAATACACATGTTTTAAATTATACATGAAAACATTATCAAGGTCGTTACTAAACATAGAAAATAAAATAGTTTTTTCAGAAAATCCTTATTGGGAAATTAACCATTTTCCAAAAAACATTAATGCTAAAACAAATAGAGCATTAACATAAGTTTGTTTTCAATTAGGTTGTAAATTATACCTTGCAATTATCACCTGGAATAGGAAATTAGAAATTATTTTGGTCCATAGAAGCAGTTACAATTGTTCTTTATTAAACCAAACGGATTTGAATTATCTCCTCTCTAAATATCTCTGTCTCTCTCTTTTTCTTTGTAGTTTGCACTGAAACCAGCCCACACCACCACACTTTCATCCACTGGCAACACTTTTATCTAAAATAGTCTTATTCACACCAGCCCTTTTGGAAAACTAAAACATAGACTTGCCCCCTTTTTCCTGGATTTTTCAAACCAAAATTCAAACGAGTGTGGACTTGGCGTCAACGACCTTGTCTGAGCTAGTGATCGATGTTGTGTGGCTCATAAACCGAAGTAAGTCACCAGGGCCACTGTTTGGTCAGAATTTCTGCTAATAAATATCAGCTCCACCGAAGTGAACGACCTTGATTTTGAATACTTTTTGACAAATCGAACCACCCCACATGCATGTTTATCAACCCTTTTCTTTCTTTCTTGTTTTGGTCATAGTTCCGTTGAATTTCACTGTGATGGTGTGAATTAAAAGAACTTTGAGGCTCGGGTTGTGTTTGTACTATTTTGGGATTTTTCTCATTATATTTGCCATTTACTTTACATAAAATAATATGTTAGTAGTATCTTAATATATAGAATTCCTCTTGGGAAGAATCTCTTAAATCCTATTGTTAATTAGAGAACATGGCAAATGGCAAACCTTCCCGTAGAAGTCACAAACTATGCTGTGCTGTAACAGTGATTTTCTTTGTTATTATTGTCATTGTTATCATAACCTTGTTCTTTACCATCTTCAAGCCTAAAGACCCCAAAATTTCCCTCTACCCTGAAGGCATAAAAAACATTGACTTCTCAGCCTTAACACCTAATGTCACATTGTCATTAGGCACTGTTATTGCAATTGAGAACCCAAACTAAGGAAGCTTCAAGTACAAAAACACCACATCTTATGTTACTTATCATGGGAAAGTTGTGGGTGAAGCTCCAATTGAGCAAAGATATGTGCCTGCATGCCACAAGCGTAACATTACAACTTCTGTGGAGCTTATGGCTGGTAAATTGCTAACCAATCCTTATTTATTATCTGATTTTTCTGGTGGGAGCTTGAATATGACTTCAACAGCCGTGTTGCCTGGGAAAGTGATAGTGTTAAACATCTTCAAGTTCCATGCCACCGTTTATAACAGTTGTAATATATCTTTTTTTATTACTCCTCAGAAAGTTGAGTCCATGTGCAAGACCAAACTCAAGTTATAATTTTTGTTGTTATTCATTCATTTCCCTACACATTTCCTTATCATCATGTAATCACATTAAAAAAAAAAAAAAGGCAAACCAAGTGTTAAATATATCATTATTAGCAACGACGCAATGTGTTATACCATGTTGTATATGCTAGCTAGAGTAGATGCGGAAGGGGAAGCATAGAACAAGGACATCAAGAACACGAGGGTTACGTGATTCAGCCTTGTCGGCCTACATCCACGGAGGAATCCCTTAAGAGTTACATTTTTATTATATAAGAGTGCAGTACAATAACCTGTGTTACAATAAATCCTAACATGTATATATATAGGCGACTAAACCCTAGACTACTAGTACAAGCAGGACTGGGCTTGGGCCTATTACATTGGGCTAATATGTCTAATATATTTCTAACACCCTCCCTCAAACTCAAGGTGGAAGCTCAATGAAGGCTTGAAGTTGGATAAGCATGAAAAGATCTCTTGGAGATGTCTTGAAGAATGCATTTGAAGAAACCACAATGAAGAATATGCCAATTGACCAATTTTGGAGCTTCAAATGAAGAATGGTCAACACAAAAGTCAAAGTTAACAAAAGTCAATAGATCCTGGTCAAAGTCAACAGTCAGTGATCATGGGTTAGATCAAAGTGGTCCGGGTCGGGTCGGTCTAAGTTAACGGTCAGCGAGGTGACGTGGTGCTAACGAGACGACGCTGTTGACGTGGCTAGCTGACATGGCTGATGACATTTCTAGGGCTGACATGGCTTTTTTGTTGACATCATCAAATGACGTCATGCAAGAGATGACGTAGTTTTTGGCGCGTGAGATCTCCATTGGCGCGTGCAAGAGATGCTAGAAACATAGGCGGCGCGTGTAGGAGTGTATCTTTAGTTTGGTTGCCGAAATTCTTGGGTTTTGTAGATTGGAGGGCTACGAGGCTGATAGAGCGGTGCGTGTGCCATAATCCAGTCTGGTATCCGAGTATTTGGCGGCGCATGGGAGGAGTAACTAGAGACATCTGCGGCGAGTGGAGGCGCGTGACAAGGCTTCGGGCGACTGGATTTCTAGGTTTTAGTCACAGGAGGTCGTGAAGCACGTCTGTGGTGTTGGTTTCATCAGGCGAAGCTTCGATTTGCGTAGATCTGAAAAGTTAAGTCATAGTTTGCTTGGTTGTTGGATTTTGACATAGCACAGAGCTATGATGGTTGCGAGATGTCGTGAAGTCTAGATCCAGCAGACAAACATATATGACTTCAGATGGTGATGTGCACGTGAGAATCTTCTTTTTTGTGTAGAGATGTTTGTTTGATGCCAAGAACGAAGTTTGGCTCTGATACCATGTTAAATATATCATTATTAGCAACGACGCGATGTGTTATACCATGTTGTATATGCTAGAGTGGATGCGGAAGGGGAAGCATAGAACAGGGACATTAAGAACACGAGGGTTACGTGGTTCAACCTTGTCGGCCTACATCCATGGAGGAATCCCTTAAAAGTTACATCTTTATTGTATAAGATTATAGTACAATAACTTGTATTAAAATGAACCCTAACATGTGTATATATAGGCGACTAAACCCTCGACTATTATTACAAGCAGGACTGGGCTTAGGCCTATTACATTGAGCTAATATGTCTAATATATCTCTAACACCAAGGAACTCATCATGGTCTCTCTCAATCAAACTCCTACATCATCTTAGAGTTTCAATTCTTATAACCCCAGGCTACTACTACAAATATTAGACCTTTTTGTAGTGATACTTTGATTATATAATTTATTATAAACCAGTTTAAAAAACTCTATATATTATTTTCGTGTTTGTGTGTTCTAATAAGCATTATTGTTTCCTCCAAAAAAAAAATCTCCTATGTCATCTAAAAGAAAGTTTCCCATTTGGCTTATCCAAGCATGAAAGAGTATGAGTTTTTTTATTTTTTTTATTTTTTTAATATGAATACTTTTGTATAAACCTAAAATCATTATCATTATTTGCTCCAAAAAAAAAAAAAAAAATCATTATCATAAAAGGAACCTCATGTTTTGGAGCCTAAGATTCTACCATATAGCTCATTTTTAAAGAATTCATTTATTTAACCCTCTAGCCCATCTTGTAATTATAAATTAGCACCATGTGTCATTCTTTTTTGAAAGGAAAATAATAGGAACCATTCATTAAAAATTTCACCAAACTTAAAGGTTTTAATATTTTGATTCATTTAACCTACGGCCTAAGAAAATATTTTAATGAGTTATTTAATTTTTATTATTGTTTATATTCAAAAATAAAATAATTTATTTTATTATTATTATTTAATTTTTAATAAAAATTTTGGGCAACCACTAAACAGGTTTTGTGTGTGTGTGTGTGTACATATTGTGCAAAAAATATAAAAAACAAAACAGAATAAATTGTGGTATTGTGCTCCATAATGGCTTGATAACATGCATGTAAACACCAAGTTTGTAAAAAGAACATAAGTTAGATAATAAATCTTCAAAATAAAAGGTGTCAAGTATGTGTTATCCTAAAATCCCAATTAATAATGTTGTCCCACAAATTGTAAGCTACAATAGCCTAATGTTTTGCCCTATGATGCATTCTTGATATCGAAATAAAATATATTTCGTGTAGTCTTCCACCTAAGAAAAATTTTAATTATTTGTTTAATTCTTTTATTCTAAAATATTATTTTTATTATTCTTTTTCTTTTCAACAAAAAATAATAATGTTTTCTTTCATGAAAATATATATTAATTTATTGTCACATGTTTAATAAGGTACATGCATTCATTTTTAAAGTATTATTTTTTATATGATCTTTTTTCTAATAATAAGTTGGCAGGAAGGATTTAAATTTTGGTGTCTTTTTTTTTTTTTTTTTTTTTGGTGTGCCGCTAAGAAACAAGATTTTTGGTACTTTATATGGTTTTTTTCCCTATGATTTATATTTAAAAATAATTGATTTGGAATCTGACATTCTTGCTTAATAGAGTAAATTTTAGCTACTATTGAAACAAAAACAACAAAACATATATAGGGTGGACGCATTGGGTGTTAGTTACCCCTAGATTGTTTTGTACCTAATTTATGATTTAATATAATTTTCTATTCACCAAAATAAAATTAAAAAGGAAACGAAACACACACAAAAAAAAAATTAACAACACATAGTGAAAATAATTTTATGGTAAGGTTTAGTCAAAATATGATTGTTTATTTGTGAGCACATGAATTTTTATTTTTTATTTATTTTTTCTCATAGAGAAGTTTATCTATTAAGAACTTCATATGGGAGAAAGAGAAGGTTATCCATAATTTACAATTATATTAATATGAAAAATTATCTCCCTACATTTTCGAGAACAGCATACCAAAACAAAGTTTTCAATGAGTTTTCAAAATTAGGCAAACAATATGTATCAAGGAAAGAGAAAAAAAAAAAACTAAAATAAAAATGGAACTGATAATAATTATAATTGCATTCCTATTTTATTAAAACAATATTTTCATTCTTGGGAGTGTATCAAATATGCTTATCTATATCAGTCATTCTATCATACAATTTTTAAAGTTGTTAATGCATATAGTGTGATCAAATTACTACTCCATTCTTATAGTGTTTTTGTATTTTGAGTATAAAATAGAATGACAAATTCTTTATGATGAGAATATTGAGATATTGGAGGAAACTAGTAAGCAACTACACTGATTAAACCAATTTGAAAACCAACAACATGGAATCCAACTTCAATATCTAAAAAAATGAGTTATTCTTTCATTTTTGAATGGATATGAAGTTCTATCGCTGCTCCAACTACGTCAATTTCCAAAAAGCAAATAAGGTGGTGAGAAATTATTGAATTGAGATTTTAGAAGATGGAAGTTTCATGTATTTTGACTGAAAAATAATCGCATAGAACAACTCTCATACAATCATAGATAACTTAATCAGATTGACAGATTTGTAAGTTGAGAAAAATATAATTATATATTAATGATATCATGTGTCGAGTCTCCCTGTAAAATGTACAAATACATGGTGATCAAATGTTCAATGAGTGAGAAAAAGACAAAAATATGGTGTTTAGGGAAGAATAGTAAGATATCTTGTACAATATTGAAAGCATAAAATTGAGAAAATTTGAGTGATTAGATTCCGTATTGATAGGCCACAAACGCGTTGACCCATTGTGATTAATTAAGGGTTCGTTTGGATAGAGCGTTTTGCTGAAAACTGAAAACTGAAAACTGAAAACACTGTAGCAAAATAATTTTTAAATGTGTGAATAGTATTGTGGGTCCCATTTTTAATAAAAATTTTTCTGAAAAGTGAAATTTGTGGGTCCCGTGAACAGTAAACGGGACCCACAAATATGATAAAAAAAGAAAAAGTCAACAAAATCGGCTACTGTTCATGTTACTGTTCATGAACAGTACATGAACAGTAACCGATGTCCCCTCTGATGTGTGCAACGCAGGAGAAAAAAAAAAAAAAAAAAAAAAAAAAAAAAAGAAAGAGCAGAAAACGTGAAACGCGTTCAGCTAAACGCTGAACGCGCTATCCAAACCTTGCCTAAGTTGATTAATTAGCCGAGTTATTAATTAATCAAGTTAACATGCAAATTCACGTGGCAGTACAAATAAATCACCAATAACTAAAGTATGTAGCGAAAAATAAAAGATACGGTGATTTGTTTACGAATGGGGAAAACCTGACGACAAAAACCCCATTGGGTGATTTAAGGTCACCACTCCCGAAACTCTACTATTATCACAACAAGCGGTTACAAGTAAGGAATCCCAAGTACCTTACCAACCTACAGTTGAACCCTTACCCCAATACCCAATTGGACTTGTTTTGTAGTGACAGTTTCTCCTTTTGATGCACGGTTCCCAAGTACGTGACTAACCAATTGCGCGGATCCCAGTACGCGACTTCAATTCACCAACTAGAGGGAGAGTTGTTGACTGCAAAGTTCTTCAAATCATCCACACGATGAAGATCAAGAAGATGCTTGGTTAGAAAACCCTATGATGCACATTACACAACAACTTTTTCACAAGAGATGAACTAGGGCACGAACTTTGTCTTTGGTCACAAATTGCATGAACAAAAATTACTCAATACTTGTGCAATTTACATCACTTTGACGGCCCTTAAAACAATCCTTTTATATGTCTAGGGTTAGGAGAAAAGAAATCCCAAAGACACATTCATGGATTGGAATCAAAACAGAACTTGGAATTTGTTTTTCTTAAATCTCGACAGATAGAGGTGTCGAGGATCTGTCGAGAAGTTGTCAAGTCTCGGGGCTAAAACAGCTTCTAAAGCTCGATAGATGCATGTGTCGAGACTAGGTGTCGAGACTAGGTGTCGAGCTTTAGTAACTTGCACTTTCCAGCTTGTTTCTTGGACAGACATGATGACTTCAACACTTGATCTTGAAACACAGTTTCTTGAAGCGTTAAACACATCTTAAATCTACCCAATTACAAGTAAAGTGCGTTTTGTCAAGGATAAGCCAATTACATAAAATAGTGACATATGTCAACAACACTTGAATTACATATGTCCTAACACGTATCAATATCATGAAAATGATCAAGTCTAGGAAATTTTATCGGCTTGAATTTTGTACAAATTCTATCATATCTTGCTCACATAGTATACTCACACCACCCTATTTAATCTTGATTCTTAGCTTTTTTTTTTAAGAAACAAGCACACACTTAAGAGAGGAAATAGGTTCTAACACAAAGGCACACCACAACTCCACTAAAAAACCATAATATTTTGATTCTTAGCTGTTGATTGCATTTGAATAGCCAATATAATGCATTCCTCTAAATAATCTGTAACCTTCAATACCATTTATATAGCTCAAAGTTCAAGATGAGGAAAAAAAGTTATATAGATACCGTTACATTGATAGTTACAAGGAAGCAATAATTCTGTCCTAAATCTGATCACATTTAGTCATTTGATCTTTCTGCAATAATGTCGCATGAAAATAAATTAAACTAAACTGAAAAATAGTAATAAAGATAGTATTTAGTATTTAAAAATTTGAATCTTTAGCAAATTCCCTAAATGTTGAGCAAATATATTACAGGCCTAACACTAAGCTAACCTCTGCCAAAAAAATTATAAATGGAAAATTACAATTTTTTTTCTAAATTATCACTTCGATTATAGTTAACTGTCCTAAACTACCAAAATGTATGACTGAACTCCTTTACTATTTGTTTTGTATTGTAAATTGGTGTTTTAATGTTAAATTTTGTCATACTTAACGCTAAAACAAACAATAGAGACATTGAAATAAAGTTAAATATTTGGGTGATCAGTTGTGTGTTTTGATAATTGTAAGGTTATAATTAGGGTCAAAATGTTAAGAAGAAGCCTAAAACTAAAGGTGAAGATGAATTGAAGAAGGGTAAAGCAGGATTGAAGAAAGCAAGTCTGGATTGAAGACAAGCATTGCACATTTAGTAAGTGGCATGTGCACTGCACGTGTGTGAAATTAGTCAGTTAGGTAGTTAGAGGGAGTGACACTTGGCTTAATTTTATTGGAGGAGCTTTATTAGAAATTCTGTTAGGAGTTAGTTAGAATTTTCCCGCGCATTTCTGATTTGTAAACTGCTTGTATAATTACAAGCTTGGCATGTAAATTAGGTAGTCTTTGTAATTGATACATTTAGAGCAATAAGATTTTCTTTCTTCACTCTGAACTTTCTCTCTCTGTTTCTCAAACTTTCTTGAACTTTCTACAATTTTCTTTCTTGATCTGAGCAATAAGACATCTTTCTACACAAAAGATGTCATTTACCCTGCGCAAAAAACTCCCTACTAAACCTCATCCCATGAGATGAATCAGCATAACCCCAATTGGGGATATAAACCACTGAAAGAAGTGCTGAATTTCCTGCTTCTACAATATTGTACTTCAAAGCCCACCCCATATCATAAGAATCTTATGATATGGCCATTGTTGTTCAAAGTAGTGGGTAAGATTTTGAGGAAAACGATGATAAACGCAGGTTAGTGGTGGAAAGGTTGTAAAGATAAAGTTCGCCTGTAGAGAAGGATAATAGACCCAGTAAGGTTTAACTGTTTAAGTGAGAGATTGAGAGCTATCTATCGCCTATCAATGGGCTTAATCAGGATCGGTTGCTTGGGCTGAGAAAACATGGGCCTTTAAAACGGCAGCATTTCCAAAAAAGAAAAAAAGAAAGCATCGTCATTTGGGTAATTCAAATAACGACGTCGTTTTTACGGAAAAAGATTGATTGAACCTCCGACGTCGTTTTGGGTATGATCTCTCTCTGTTGAATTCTCCAAATTCCATTTTTTTTTTTTTTTTAAAAAATTATTGGTAATACACCTAGTTGGTCATGAACCCATGATTTCACCCCCTACCTAGAACTAGAGCTTTATTGGCAAATTCATTCCAACCTAGTAAAGCAATTAGTCTCTGTAAATGTTGGGCCTCATGCATTTTAGTTTTTAGATATGTGGCATTTATTTCATAAACCAAGACTACATGTCTAAATTAATTGCCTCTTCAAATCCCACTGTATTTGGCTACACTGTTAGAACAAGGGCAGTCAAGAAAGCAAGATCAGTAAATTTGATTAGACTTTCTCAGTCAAAACTATACAGTAGAAATGCTTAATTTCCTGCTTCTACTCATGTTAACTGCATGTTGTTTTTTGCATTACCATCATACTTCGGTGGCTAAAGCTTCATGACTGCTTTCCTACATGCTGTTAAATATTCATATTTCAGGTACTAAAGTAGAACTTGACCCAAGTTTTAGCGGCCAATAGTATATTTTCACTTTTTATTTTTATCTTTGAAGTAGCTATGTAATTAAGTTAAAACTATTTAACTTATTAACTTTCGTTTATTACATTTTATTTATTAACTTATTATGGTGTTGGAATTTGGAACTTTGGAAAACATTTTCCTTTGCTTATATTTGGTAGTTCTGGTACTTGGTTGATAACTAATGAACTTTTGGATAATTTGTTCTGTTAAAAAAAAAAAAAAAAAATTCTTTAGCTAGCGGAGATGTAGTCCTGTGGGGTGTAAAAGTTGTGCTAATAACATAACATATATGTTATGTTATTATAAATTTATAATTAATCTTGATCCAATCCACAAAGTCTCTCCACTAATCCTATGTAGGATCTTGATTCTGATAATATCGGTGGCCTTGAGCACTAAGTGTGTACTAAGGGGCTTTCTTGGATTGGGAGGTCCTCCCTCAATAATTATGGCTTAGGTGGAGATTGTTATGTTACTCTCATTGTTTGTGGTTAATTTCTTCTTCATGACATTTTTTTCCCAGGAACTTGGATTTATTGTTCACCTGAAAATATTATGAGGATAGAGAAGTGTTTGGTTCTGTTCCTCTATATCCAGGACATGGTATTCAGTTTGTCGAATGATGCAAAGGTAGAGTGGTTATTTTGTTATTGGAACTCTCTATTTTATGCTTATTCCTTTGCCATTTTTAGGCCTTTTTTTTAATCCAATTTGATATTTATTTGGCTGTGCCATACCATATTTGACATTTATTTTAGCTTCTTGTATTTCCCTCTATTTATTTTCAAATATCATAATCAATCTTGTGTAGTTGATTGGGTGCGTGTGGATAAGCTCACTAAAAAAAAAAAATAGCACTGAGATAAATAAGTTCTATTTATTGGAGTCAAGACACTTAAAATGGGGTAATTATTGGGTAATCCTAGAGTATACTCCTTCCCTCTCATATAGGGATGGGCCCCACTCACCATGGGGTCTATCCCCATGTGAGAGGAAGAGAGTATATTTCCGGAGTATATAGTAAATTTCTCTAAAAACGACCACATTTTTGATATACTTAGTTGTGCAGATTGGATGGATATGGACAAATACACCACATTCAAAACAAATGGAAGTTAAAAGGTGTCAAACTAGATGAGCGATGGGCCTTCTGATTAGTTAGAGCTGAGTTATGTCCCTGTAAGCTATAAGTTGTCTTGGACTCGAGGCTTCGCTAAATTACGAGTCGTGTCACATTAGTGTGGTGGAGGAATATTGAAAAAAAAGAGAAGGGGAAGAATTGGGTTAGAGGAATTGCTCGACTCATCAGGCCCTGTTGAACAAAAGCACAATATGGAAGAGTAGAGAACAAACAAAAATTTATTCCAAATTAATAATAACACACTAGTACCTCGAGGTCCTAGACACACACTTCAAATTAATATTTCACTTGCACTCACTTCTCACTCAATGAACACCTATGCACTTTACTAAGCACACTCACTTTTATATAAACACTTGGACAATCACACTAGGAATTGGCGTTTTGTTTCTCAGACACAATGGGCACCCTACCTAGCTTCCTCCTATATATACTAGTTTTAGTTGGTTAAGCCACCGACTTTGATATTTCTACACAACTCTTTAAGTAACAGTAAAATGCTGCCAAGCTTCTAGTGTCTTTTACCTTCGGTCCGTATAGTTCCTGCTCTATAGGCTTCTAGTTTCTAATTTCTTCCTTGTTTCTTGCCCAAGACATCTTCTATAGAACAGTATTGAAATTTGTCGCTCAAGTTTTACTCTAGAGAGGAAAACTAGGAAATATCTCCTAGGAAAGCATATAGATCCATTAGGAATTAACTAGGATAACCTCAAGGGGCTGGGTTGGTTACGTGGTTCAAAAGGTTTCATGATATCAATGAAATACTGAGTTCAAAACCTTCTGCCAACATCTTGGAATCACCTTCAAAGGATTTCTCTCTGTAATAATCCAATGTGTGGGGTGAGGGACTGCAGATACCCAAGAAAATATTAAAAGATCTAAATACCCTTATTTATAAAAAATAATAATATAAATACATGATCAGATTCAAAAAAGAAAATTTTAAAATCTTAATCACAAAATGGACTTTCTCCATTTCAACTGAGTCCACTGAGATGGAAACAATAAGAGAAATTATTCTAGAACCCTCTTCCCCTTGTCTTTAAGCATGGGATCAACATGTTCCGTCCGTCTTTCAGGGTAAGAGTCCTCATTAGAGCTGCCACTTGTACTTGGTCTTGCTTCAATATCGTGTTTTTGCCTCCTCTTGTTTGTATTATCAATCGTCAAGTTCCAGAACATTTTCCAATTATCAGACAAGGATTTCACGAGGTACGTTAATATTTCCTCCTTGAACTCTTTCTCACAGAGCTTGTACGTGAAACCATGGCTACACTTCTGCCCAGTGTGCTTGTACATGGGAAGAAGACCACACTTCCGCGCTGTCAAGCCAGGGCAGTTAGTTGCAAATGAAAACTTAGCAAGGATGCAATGATTCAGCCAATCTGGAAGCGACCCGCGTGGTATATAGGTCAACCAAACGAATCCACCTGTTTGTGACAGCATGAGATCTTTCTTAGTTGGACAATAGATATGGCGAGGCTTCACACTACCAATATTGGTTTCTAAATGACAAATAAGGTTGTAGGAAGTTTCTGAATCAAGAATGTCTAGGATGGAATTCTGATCCTCGTTCAATTCAAAACAGGCACATAGAGAAAATCCTATCCAAGTATTATCACTGCATAAATTTCTAATTGAATTGATTGTCAATGAGGGCGAATCACTCTGATTGCTGAGCCAATTTTTAGGGAAACAAAAATTATGGACAAGGCGATGATCAAAGTCCTGTAAAACAAAAATATTTTGTGTTATTAGAATAATGATTAAATGATTAAATTAAAATTTTTCCTAACATCTTTAACTTTTGAGACATTGTAGTTTATCGTGATAGGATCTCTCTCCATTTGAAATTGATTCATTTTATAAATCAAATTTAATATAACAAATCTAAATCTGAATTCAATGCAAAATCATTTAAAATTGTGCACTATCATATATCCAAGAAATATAAATAATCGTAAAAATTGAGCATTTTCAGGGTATTAGAGTAAATAATCTAAGTTTGATACATGTCCACTCTACCTTTTATTTAAAAAGCTAAAAAATCTTACGTTTTGGCCCCATTTATCAAGGGAGAATTTGAACTACACCTAAGAAGTATTAGAATAATAATTAAATGATTTAGTTAAGCATTTTCAGTTAGCTAAGCTTTTGAGATAAATGGTAGTTTATTAATTACCAGCAGGTTGCTTTGGCAGTGTTGATCCTTAGCTTCACTTGTTTCCCCTTTATCAATAGGCCTTCTTGTAATTTCATGGTGAATTTGGTTTTCATTGGAGCTACTAGTTCTTCTAGGTCCTGTCTCATCATCATGGTCTTGCTTCATTTTCAACTTACCTGCTGTCACTTGATTGATGAAATTTTGAAGTATATATTCCGCCTCACAACGAAATCTCATCTCCCGAAACCAGTCATCATTCACATGAAAGAAACTAAGCCCACATTTTTGCACCACCACACCTGGCCAATCGCTTATAATTGAAGCTTTGATGCAACTAGATTGATTGAACTCATCTGGTAACATCCCACGTGAAATACAGGACAACCAAAGAAATTGCCCTTCTGTATCTAGCCATATGAATTCTTCATTATTAGTGAGATGGACAAGTAAATGCTCCGAACCGGCTACATCAGTTTCTAAAAGACAAATAAGGTGGTGAGAAATTGTTGAGTTGGGATTTTCAAGTATTGCAGTTTGATGCTCCTGGATTGAAAATTTAGCACATAAAACAAGTCCCATCCAATCAATGTCATTGTAGAAATATTTTGGCACATAGATTGTCACTGAGGGCTCATTACTTTGACTGGTGAACAGACGTAAAATTTCTACCGGAGGGAAACAACCAAAATATTCAAAGCATCCATCTAAGCCCTGATAAATAAATAAAAAAAACAAAAAAAATAAAAAGTAATAAGGTATGCACTTGAGTCACAGACCAGGGTAGAACATTAGAGGGAGTGTTCATCCTGCATTTGCAAGTGTAAATAGTAATGTTAAGGAAACAATAATTTTCACAATCTCTTCTACAATTATTGACGTAACATATTATGATTGAAGTAATATCGCTTACTTTTATTAGCATCAATCACAACCTGACACTCAACAGTTGTAAAAAGGACCATGAAAATCATTGTGTTCCTAAGAAAATACTCAAAATTTCTTACCAGCTCCATTTTGTTAAGTTTATGTAGAGGTATAGAATAAGTAGTCTGCTCCTTGCGTATTTCTGAAATTACGTCAGAACCATAATGCACATTTCCTTCTTTCCTTACCCACCGTCTGAAATCCTGAACTGCAGAAATCAAGGTGTTGCAATGTTGTACTTCTCTCTCAAATTGTAACCGATCACGCTGGTACAAAAGACGAAGCCCACATTTTTGCACTATCACACCTGGCCAAGTACTTACAAATGAAGCCTTCATATGGTCACACTGATTCAACACATCCTTAAATGCCTCACCTGGTATGTAGGATATCCAACTGAATCCAAATAGATTAAGTAACCATTCGTTTTCTTCAAACTTGATGCGGCAAACAAGGATTTGATCCAGACTAGCTCTACTCAACTCGAATTGACAATATAGGAATTGATCAGGTGAAGAAATTGAAACCATTTTTTCAAAAATGGTGTGATCCCCATCAATAGAAAAAGACGCATATAGTGCTAACCCCATCCAATTACTGTCATCGTACAGATTTGAGGTTATGTCAATTGAGATTGAGTGCCCACAACTTTGATGATTAAACCACTTTAGAGTTCTTCTTGTGGGGAAGCAAAAATTATACGGAGTGAATGGGTGAAAGTACTGAAAAAAATAAAATAAAATAAGAAAACAAATGAAAGCACGTTAGCTATATAGTAATTAGTAATAGCAGTGATAGCAAATTAGTTAAAATTTCTCCCAATTTTCGGATAAGGCTTATTTTAGTTAAATATTATTTCTTCACACATTTTTTATTATTCATTTCACTTATCAAAACAACTTTATCACAGTTACCAAGACAGAAAATCAATAAACAAATATTTAAGGAATGAATAGTGCTCCCTAAAGATAGGAAGCAACCATAGCTAAAAGCCTAAAACCCATCTTGGGAGGAAAATTGGTACATAAGCTGGTGTGGGTTGATTTTTGGGTATTTTTAGCTTCTTTTCTTTTTGAGAAACTGGGTATTTTTAGCTTTGATTACCAATATTCACCCCATTCTATTTTAGGAAATATGCTACTAATACTCTAAAAGCACGCTTTGCAAGCGCCCCAAAAGAGAAAGCCGAGTTTTAGAGCTTTGAACTATTTTGGTGGGCTCCTCACACAAAAATAATTTCTCTTGATTCTTACGGTACTTTGGCAAATAAGCAATTAACAAGTGTGTCCAAGTGCACTCTAGCAAATAATTTCTCCTCTTTTTTTACAATACTTTTAGCAATTAGATCCGCGGTTTATAAAAAAAACAAAATCGCAATTTTATAAGTTACGTTTTTTAAAAACATGATATTTAAAAATGCAATTGATTTGTTTTGTAAAATTTGTGAAAATGTTGTTGTGAAAAATTGAAGTACCAAAACACTGTTTTCTAGCAATTTTAATTTGAAAGGGTAACCCCATGAGCAACAATTTGAAAGTGCACATTTTCTCCGGTTTTAAAAACATGATTTGCTAAAAAACAAAATGCCATTTGTTTTTCATTTTCATTCAAAATTGCTCCCCCTCTCCCCCTCAAGAAATCAAAATGCTAAGCGGACTCTAAAGGTTTATTTGGTTAGCTATTTTAAAATGTGTATTTTGAAAAAACAAATTTAAAAATTTATATGATAAAATCTATTAAAAATAAATAAATGCTGTTTTGAAAACAACAATGCAAAAACAGCAAAAACGTAATTTTGCTTTTATAAGAGTATTTTTTTTTTTTATATATACAATTTGGAAACACACATTTTGTCCAAGTTTAAAACATAAGGGGAAATTATATAAAAATGTCTGGAGTTTATATCCCGTTTCAAATTAGGTCACAAGTTTTTAATTTAGAGAGTCAAAATCCCAAATTTAGGAATGCTCTTCGGCATGAACATAAACTGTTCAACCCATTAAGGGTGAACACTCTTGGATTACCTGACAATTAGTTCTGATAGATCCAAATGGTTCTTCTAGAGAAAAGTTTATGGCGTTATCAAAAACATTCCATAATTTATGAAATCATTTCAATTTGAAACCCTATTGACCTCCACTACTCATTATCAGTATTCTAGGAAGTAATGAAGTCGAGAGAAACATGAAACCATTAATAAAACTATGTTTCACCAAGGTAATGGGCTTCAATTTTTTTGCAATCACTTTCTCACTTTATGTGAAGCTTTCCCTCTCTAAATGAAGCTTTCTTTTTCTACCCTCTATTTTTATTGGCTGCCAAATTGATTTATGAACCTACTTTGGTAAAACACAAGAATAATGAACATAAATAACGGAGACGGACATTAGGTTCAAATTAATTCAATGTTATTTGGGGTTTTAATTTACAAAATTAAAAACATATGATCTAATCTGAAATATGTCATAAACATTGGACTTGTTATGTAATTTTCCCAAACATATAATGGATACAAAACCAAATGAAAAGTTTTCCGGACTTAAGAATTCTTACCCGGAACTGGTTATCAGGGTATGGGTCATCCTCATGATAAGAATACTGTGCAGTTACACTAGTGTCCCCTTGAGAAATGAATAACCTTTGAGGGTGTAGGTACTCACTAGAGCTCGTAGCTTCAATGAATATCTCTGGAAAGTGGTCCCACAAATAGTATACTGTTTTGGGATCGATAATGATGTCATCACGGAACCAATCAAACGAGGAAGCGATACAGTATCGTGCCATTATACGTGTTAACTCTTCCATATTTTGCCGGTATACTATATTGATCCCACAACTTTCCGCAGATAAATGTGGACTATCACTTATAAACCAGAATTTAAACCAAGTGCTTTGACTCCACAGATGTGAATGCACCGTATATGGGATGAACAATACCCAAATGAATGAACGTTGAATTAACGATACGTGTTCGTTGAATTCACTTAGAAGTCCATTGCACACTGAACGCGTGGGGGAAGAGCTGGTCTGCAAAATACATCTGAATCTTAAGGAATTAGAAGTTCTCGAATCAAGATTCTTACGAACAGCAGTTGGATGCTTGGTAAAGTAAAAAAGACCACATAGTGCCAATCCCATCAAATCAGGATCATTACACAACTCTTGAGGTTGCGGTAATTCCACTGCATACCCCTTAGTTTGATTGCAAAACCACTGTGGGATTTCACGCTCAGCAGAACAGCCGTGGAGAATTTCCCCATCTCCGCAATTTTTCTGGAAAACATATAGATATGCAAGTCAAGAATGATTTTTTTTTTTTTTAATTTTTTAAATCAATTAAATAAATTTACATTATGTTTTAGGCTAAATTATAAATTTACATTATGTTTTACTTTTAGTGGTATGGATTAGATGAATGTGGACAAATAAACTATATTGAAAACGAATGGAGTTAAAGGTGTTAAACTAGATGAGCAATGGGTCATCTAATTGGTTAGAGCTAAGCTACGTCTCTAGAGCATTCACATTGACGGTACTAATTAAAATAGCTAAAATTATATTTTAGCACTCAAAACACTAAAAGCATGATATGTTGGTGGTGCTATAGTTTAAAATATTTACAAACTTGCTATAGTAAACTACCATCTTTGGCAACTACTGTAGCAACAAAATGAAATATATATATATATATATATATATATATATATTGTTTATTACATGCCTCTCTCTGCTCTCATTGAAATATGTTCTCTCTCTTTTTTCAATCTTCAGTCTTCTCTCTTTTTTCTCTCACATCTACTCTAATCAAACAAAGCATATATCTATTAAGCATCACTTTATTAGAGAGGTTGTGGAAGACGGTCAAAATCAGGATATACCACTTTCAGACAAACTTTCCAGCAAAATGCCCCCCTCTTTGAAACTATTTAGAGACATGCCTCTGTTTTAAACTCAATTTTCTAAAAGTCGAGTTTCAATGAAAAACTCGATTTGCCAAAAATTGAGTTACAGGCAATCAAAGTTTTTTTTTTTGAAAAATTGCATGGAACTCGATTTTCAGTAAATCGAATTTCAAAACATGGACATATCTCTAAATAGTTTCAGACACAAGGCATTTTGCTGGAAAGTTTGGCTGAAAATGGTAAAACCCAATTTTGGCCTGTGGAAGAGATGAGATTTGTAAAGTTCTGATTTACAACTATATTTTATACTGGCTTTATTCTATGACAAAAAGTGTTGTAATTGCATACATTTTTTTCCTTGTATTTTTGTGAAATTTTATTGTATTGGGTTTAGTATTAAGTTGGTAAAGACTCAAGCTTAATTGAAGATTAGTGCATTTCGCGACTAGCTCACTAGAAGTTCGTGAGAAGGGTTCCCGCGAAAAGAGCATGTAAGAAGCACATGACTGGAAGCTGAAGAGTTGTGCTTGATTGTCAATTTCGCGAGTATCTCGTGGGCAAGGCCTTCTTGCTAGATACCCACGAAACTCTTTGCCTAGAGGATTTTAAGTGTGACTTTCTTACTCTTTACTCATACTACATATACCCTTATTACTCAAAAAAGTATGAGAGGCCATTCAGAGAGAAAAATTCTAGATAGGTTTTCTATAATACACACACCCATCTTTTAGAGAGAGAGCTACTAATCCTTAGTAAGAAATTATCTTAGCCTCTTCTCCTTCCCTCTCTCATTGTCATATATTGAGAGGAGATTTGTACCCAAATACAACCCACAATTTTTCAGAGTGTAGAGAGTGTTTTGGAGCTTAGGAAGTTTTGGAGATTTGCCAAAAGAAGCTGGTGAGGCTTGGCGGATGCAATTCAGCGCATTGTGGGATCCAGAAAGCTAGACAAGACACGGTTCCGAGAAGCCTTGTTGGAGTAAGAGATTGGAGGGCTTAGGTATATTGAGTAGAGTAGGCTTGGAGGGTCTCTTGCTATTTCTGTATCCCAACTTATTGTCTAGTGGATAGATTTACCGCTTGAAAGGCTGCGGATAAGATTTTCGCCGAGTTCTTCAGTTTCCTTTTTGATAACACATCGTCGTGTTATCTTGTGTTTGCATCTCTCTTCCCTTACTCTTGTGCTTTACTTTTATTATTTGTTATTCATATTTATGCACTAAAGTAGTATCGGTTGATTGCACTTCATTTACTCTTGTTTCCGCACTTAGATAAGTTAAAGTAAAATCAACCGAGCCTGAATTTTTTAATTTGGGGTCTAAACAGCTTTTGTGTTTTTAACACATAATTGAGCTTTCAATTGGTATCAAAGCAGGTACACTTGTTGTGGTTTCTTTACCTAAGTGTGAGCCTTGACCCCTTGTGTGTTTTGCCATGGATAGTGTTTTGTATGTTTCCATGGATGTTTTGGATGATATTGATTTTAACCTGCCATGTGTTTGTGAAAATGCCTCTATGAGTGTTTATCCACATGATTGTGATGCCATGTTACATGAATCTTTGGATGTTGTTAATATTCCTAACATCAAACTCTTGAAGAAAGAGGCTATGAATTTTCATAAGAATTTGAGCAAGTTTCGTTGTGAAAATGATGATTTGATTGCTAAACTCAATGAATCCAAAAAATTAGTTGAAAAGTATAAGAAACTTGTTGAAAATTTTCTTGAAAAACTAAAAGAGTTTGAATGTTTGAATATGGACTTGGATTCTAAACTTGTTTTGTCTAACAAACTTGTTGATGAGCTAAAATGTGAAAATTAATCTCTTAAGATGCATGCCAAGTGTTTGATTGCTAAACCTATTGCTAAAAATGATGAAAATATTTGTTGCAATCATGTTGTGGTACCCGATTTTTTGCCTATTGTGAGTTCTATCTCTAAAGACAAATCGGTGTGTATTCCTCTACACAAAAGAAACCAAAAAATGGAGAGAGAGACTCTTAAGCCAAAGCCTCCGTTTAGGTTTCAATCTAAGGTTTTAGATAGATCTAAATTTGTTCCAACTTGCCACCATTGTTCTTTGATCGGTCATATAAGACCTCTAAGTTTATTCCAACTTACCACCATTGCTGTGTGATCGGTCATATAAGACCTCAATGTCTTAAATTGAAGAGAGAACAAAATCATATTGCTAGATTTGTCCCTAAAAAGCCTAGTGAACCTAAACCCATTATTTGTCACCATTGTGGTGCTTTTGGTCATCTAAAACCTCATTGCTCTAAGTTTCAAGCTCTTAAAAGAATAAAAAGAAAAAAGAAACTTGAATTTCTTAGAAGTTGTGCTATGAAATCTAAATCAGTTTTAGGGGAAAATGGTAAGTTGTTGAAGAAAGTTTTTGATGTTCTTACCTCTTTGTCTATGTGCATCTCCAGTTCTCATTCTTCCAACCCTCGTCTCACTTCTCATGAGACACTCATTCCAAACAATCATTCTGTTTGGATGAGGAAGGGTTCCTATGGTTGAACTTATACTCGTTTGATCCTTGATCTAATTCTTTCGATTTTTGTAGGACCTTTTATGCATTAGATGCTTCATTGTCATGCATTTATGCATCATGCATCTCTTTATATGCATTGTTTTGTTTTTATTTTTGCTTTTGTTTTTTATCTTACTTTTATGTCTTTGTTTTGTGTGTGTAAAAATCCAAAACCACATAAAAAGTGAAAAATTCAAAAAGTTCGATCGTATATGTTTGAGAACATTTCACATGTGAGTTTGACTTAGTACCTTCGTACTAATGACGTAGTGTATTTACAAGCTTAGCTTGTTTTGTATGCACATCTATCTTTGTGGAAAAAATCTATCTATGTGTGATTATTGTAAATCGATATTCAAGCTTGTCATGAATGATTAGTCAATAGTCATATTTGTCTTGATACATGTATAGACTTATGCCTATATCTTTTCCCACTTTTTTATGTTTTTGCTTAAAGAGCTCAAAAAATGTAAATCTCAAAATGAAAAGAGATATTGAGTTGCAAAAACCATCGCACATACTGGTATTTGACTAAGAAAAATGGAAAGTGACTTATATTGAAATGTATGGTGCCTTAAAAAGCCAAAGGCTTATTCACAAAGTTGAAATATCAAAAAGTTCAGGCATGGATCTCAAAATGAAATGTATTTTGTTAAAAAAATGATCAAATGTTATGATTTGTAAAGAAGCCAAATGAAAGTTTCAAAGAGATGTAATCATTTTTTTGTGAGAGATCATATATATTCATTTCTATAATTGAGATAGTCCACTTGACTTAGTACTAGTTGTGTATGACTTAATTGAATTGATCATTAAAGCTTCACTCTAGACTAAGGATTATTCCACATTTGATACACACACACAACACACAAGACTTATGTTCCATGAATGCCTATTTCATTTGTGTGTTTGTATATATTCAAATGTGATTTGTGTGTGTTCAACCATATGTGGACCAAACCAAAAATTTTTGCTCTTTTTGTTAGCTTTTGGAAGTGATTTGTATCACTCATATTTTTCAAATTTTTTCAAGTTGTTTTTGTGTGAAAAACATGTTTTTTGGGTGTTTTAATGATGTAAGCTCAGTCACAAGTTAAAGGGTTCAATTCTCAAGTTTGTCAGCTTTGGACAGAGAGTTTTGTGACTATTTCGCGACTGTTTCGCTGGTAAGGCTTACCAGCGAATTTTCGCTGGTAAGGCTTACCAGCGAATTTTCGCAGAATGCTAACCAGTGAAACTTCCCGCGAAAATTCCCAAATCAGCTTTTTAAAGGGCATTTCGTGGGACATTTGTTTTACCTTGAGGGTCTAATGTATTTTGTGCAAGTGTTTCAAGTTACAAGTATCTATGTTTCAAGTGCTTCACAGCTTCTAGATTTAGGTGTGAGTGAGTTTTGTCATTGTTCCGAAACTCACATTTAAGTCTAGAGTCTGTTATAGGGTGTTTTGTCGTGGAATAGCCAAAGGGGGAGATTGTAAAGTTGTGATTTATAACTTTGTTTTATATTGGCTTTATTCCATGACAAAAAGTGTTGTAATTGCATAAATTTGTTTCCTTGTATTTTTGTGGAATTTTATTGTATTGGGTTTAGTATTAAGTTGGTGAAGAGTCAAGCTTAATTGAAGATTAGTGCATTTCGTGACTAGCTCACGAGAAGTTCGCGAGAAGGGTTCTTATGAAAAGGGCATGTGAGAAATACATGACTGAAAGCTGAAGAGCCGTGCCAAGCTGTCAATTTCACGAGTGTCTCGCGGGTAAGGCCTTCTCGCGAGATACCCACAAAACTCTCTGCTTGGATGATTTTTAAGTGTGACTTTCTTACCCTTCACCTATACTATATATTTCCTCATTATCCACAAAAGTATGAGATGCCATTTAGAGAGAAAAACCCTATATAGATTTTCTACAACACACACGCCCATCTTTTAGAGAGAGCGCTACTAATCCTTAGTGATAAATCATCCTAACCTCTTCTCCTTCCCTCTCCCATTACCATACATTGAGAGGAGATTTGTACCCAAATACAACCCACACCTTTTCAAAGTGTAGAGAGCGTTCTGAAGTTTGGGAAGTTTTGGGGATTTGTCAAAAGAAGCTGGTGAAGCTTGGCGAATGCAATTGGATGCATTGCGGGATCTAGAAAGTTAGACAAGACACAGTTCCGAAAAGCCTTGGTGGAATAGGAGCTTGGAGGGTTTAGGTACATTGGGTAGATTAGGTTTGGAGGGTCTCTTGCTATTCGTATATCCCAACTTATTGTCTAGTGGATCGATTTACTGCTTAGAGGGCAGCAGAGAGGTTTTTCGCCGAGTTCTTTGGTTTCCTCTTCGATAACACATCGCCGTGTTATCTTGTGCTGCATCTATCTTCCCTTACTCTTATACTTTACTTTTATTGTTTATTGTTCATATTTATGCATTAGAGTAGTATCGATTGATTGCGCATCATTTGCTCTTTTTTTCACACTTAGATAAGTTAGAATAAAATTAACCAAGCCGTAATTTTTTAATTTGGGGTCTAAATAGCTCTTATGTTTTTAACACATAATCAAGCTTTCAAGATTTAATTTAAATATTTCAAAATTGAAGACTCCTCAGTTTGGTTAGAGAGTTCAGACAACCGTTTTCAATGTTTAGAATTGTGAGTCCAATATATATATATATATATATATATATATATATATATATATGTATGTTTGGTAAGAGAGTTTAATAAAGAGTGTTTGAGTCACATTTGTCAATTTAAAGTACATAAAGTGGGACTCAGATGATGTTGACAGCACATAAAACATAATTTTCCTTAAAAACATAGACTCATACCAAACACCTAATTGTCTTTTCACTTTAAAAAAAAATATGTTATTAAAAATATGACACCAAACAAATTTTTTGTATTATAAATACTTCACACACATATTTTTACAATACTTATTAGATTTTAACTTTCACATCATTTTGAAAATTTATATCAAGTCAAAATGTGGCTTGAATTTTCAAGCCTACATAGCATTGTCAGAATAGATGATTGGCTTGAATTTTCTAGCCACCATTAAATGCGTGTTATTTGCTTTGCACGCATTGTCAATTATATAGAAGTTGCTTGAGTTGCACGCCCAAGATCATGTTAAAAATCAAGCGCTGCCTCTCTTTAAAAATTTCTAGAGTTTCTCTATCAATGTCTCTCCTCCCGGATTTCTGTATGCATAAGATCTCTTTGTAAAAGAAAAGTTCAGCCTTTTATGTATTGTTCTGGGTGTCTTGGGCAAGAAATAAATAGGAAGCTAGAACCTATAGGGCCAAAACTGTATAGACAGAAGAAAAAAAGAAGCAAGAAGCATTGGTGAAAGATATTTTACTACCAGAAAAGGAATGGACTAGAACATTTAATGTAACATACCATAATTTTATTACTAATTTAATTCATATATATAAATTAAGAGGAGACCCACAATTAAATGGATTTAATTGATTTGGGTCAAAAATATTTAAATAAAATAATTACTATGAAATAAGAGGCCCAAAAAATATGGCATAAGTAAATATATGAGTATTGATAAGCTTTAAACAACCCTAGCCTTTTACCTCTTGTACTATACATATAAATATAAATAAGAAGTTTCCTTCTTTTTAGCAGCAGCACACGATTGGTTTTGTCTTGTTGTAATTTAGAAAGTAGGAATATTTAGAAAGTGGGAATTTTTTCCAGGTCTAGTATTTTGTCCCCACGCTAGCTTATAGGAAGACATGGGTCTGTGCATTTATTATTTTGGTACCTAATAAAAGAATAGGTGTTGATTTTATGAATCTCAACCTATCATTATATTTTTTTGTTTTTTTATATAAAAAAATAGGAGCTTTTATGGTTATATTACACTCCCGGACAGGGCGTCAAGGACCTCGAAAGGGATTGCCCATAGTCAGGGTCCCTCCTATACCCCTATACGGGGAGTTACCCCACTAAGGATGCTCACCAATGAACTCCTATGGGCAGCGGGAATCGAACCTAGGTGTGGTGCACGATATAGCACATATAACCATATTTCATGAAAGGGTCCACCATAGGCTCTAAGATTGATCAAATAAAAATATAATATGTGGCTTCTACTATTAGATTGATCATATATGAATATTAGATCAATTAGATATGAATATAACATGTGGCTTCTAAGGAATAGTAGATTATATGATGGCTAGACATATAATGAAATGCTAGAGTTCTATAGAATTGTTGTACTTTCATGCTGATTAATAAATAGTGAAAGTTTGTGAACTAGAACTTTTGGGTCAAAGCTGAAAGTGAACTGGACAATAAGTAAATAAATGGAAAATTTTGGAAATATTAGTGTTGTCCAGGATTAAATTGTTTAAGTGTGAAAACATGTTTTTAAGTGGGAATTCATGTATTGATGGACCCATTTTTAGTGTTGCTAAGTACTAAATCTATTGATTTATTGTGACTCAAGGGTGGTTGATTTCATTTTTGCAAATAAGAGGTAAATGGTATTTACTAATTTAGGGGTTTTCCCAAAACAGTTTTGATTATCAAACTATTCTTATAACAAAGAAATAAGTTGATATTCTATAAATATATTGATATTATATAAATGTTTGATGTGCACGTTATATGGAAATGTTGACTATTTGTTATATGAAAAACTTGTGAGACAACTTAAACTTATTTTAACTTATATGTGTGGATAAATCTTTGTATTTTTTAGTATTATGACTAGATTATTTGTTGTGAGCATCTTGAATTTGTTTTGAAACCCTATGGCCAATCGTGGTTAAAAGCTCAGTGTTGTTTTTAGTCCTTAACAAGGGACAAACATACTGTAGTTAGTTCTTAGCAAAGGACGATCTCAGAAAAGGGGATAATGCATGTTTGGTAGCTCCTTAGCATGGGAGTATACTACTAAGGTTTCGAAAAGGGAGCTCCTTAGCAAGGCAATACACCTTTAGGTTCCAAAAGAGCTACCCTTAAGAAAGGGAATGAAAAGAGGGTTTCAATCCCATAGAGAGAATAACACAACCCTGTCAACGGGGTGTAAATGTTGATCATGAAATAAGTCTAGGAAATTGTTTATATGATGGTATTGGTATATCATGATGGCTCACAATATGATGATATTTTTATATGAAATATTTGATGTTAAAATATTGATGGTTTACAAGTTATAGCTTTGTTGTATCGATTATTTTTTAAAAGGTTCTTTCCACACTCCAATGTTAGTGAATTCCACTTATTAAGTCATCTCACCTCCCTTTTATTTCCCTTACAGATATGTTAGAGGAATCATTGAAGTAGAGATTCTTGGAAGACAACAGTTACAAATTATTTTGTGGAACTGTAGATTTTATTATTATTTTTATAGCATTAAATATTGTACTGAAAAATTATTTTGAGAATATTTTATCTTTGGTGGAATTAGAGCTCCGAAAATTATGATGAGATTTTAAATTTCTAGTTGTATTTATTTAATATTTTTATGAATTATTTAGATTGAATAGAATTTTAATATTATGACTTCGGGGCATTACATTTAATGTCGGTTGTTTAACTGACGTACCAGCGAATATAAATAGGACCAAAGGGGTTCACTTGTGTGCGTAGTATAAGCAGCAAGCCTTTGTTAGAATGTACATGTGTCTTTACAAAAGTGAAGTGTGCATAGTGGAGTGGTGTCCATCAAGTGAGTTGCCCTGTGTCTATAAGAGAGTGTAGCTTGAATTAATGTACAAGTGTGATCTCCTCGCCTTATCTCTGTGTATTTAAAAGTCGTAGCATTTTTTATTGATGCGCTTCCTTTGAGCCATATCAACGGCCATATTGTTATATTTTTCATTTTATAAAAATAACATATATAAATATTAATGTATGCAATAAATTTTCCACTCTATCATTATGCCAAATTATCCACTTTTTTTCAACCTTTTTTTTTTTCTCTTTTTAAACTTTAATTCTCCTTATTCTCAAAAACAAAAACAATTTTCTCTCTATTAGTCTACATTTACTATTACACTTCCTCTAGGATTTCTCCTCTCTCATTGCCTCTTTATCTCCCAACTACTCTTGACTTTACCGTTAAACTTCTTTCATCATTTTCTCGTTCTTTTATTTTGACTTTTCTTCTCCCCATCTTATTTTGTTTAAATTTGATATCATTTCATCAATTCAATCCATATTTTTTCTACACAAAAACTATGAGTACTCTCTCTCTTGGTAGATTTTTGTTCTTTCTTATAACTTTAATTTAGGTAGATAGTTATTTTATTTTATTTTAATGTGTTTTAGTGTCATGTTTTTTAAATTTCCCATCACAAATCCCTCTTATAGCTTTGGTTGATTTTTTGTTAGGGTTAATACTTAGGGTTTTTTATTTCCAAATATGAATTTGAGTTTATATTAAAATAAAATCAACATGGGTACAAATTCTAATGTGCCTACCAATTGTTTGAGTTGTAAATCATTATAATGTCTATCTTTTATATATTCTTATGGTTTCCTTTTAATTTTGGTTCAGATAACATTATAGTTTTGTGATGAGTTTTGATTATCATGATAATCTGCTTATTCCTTAAGAGTTAAAAGATGAGAAATATGAATAATAAATTCGAAACTTATAAAATTTAGTTGTATATTAAGAAAATATAATAGACTATAATAAAAGTTAGAAGAATATGGTTCACTTTAAAAAAAATATTAATCAAACACACCAATTCCAAAAATAATAGAATTATTTATTTGTAAAGATTAAAAAAATACTTGTAGAAATATTTAAAAACAAAAAAGACAATACTTGAAGAGTTGAAGTAATTGTTGTTATATTACACCCTATTACATAACACACACACACACACACACATATATATTCTCACACATTGCATGAGTCTGCGATTAGTTTGAAATAAAAGTTTGTTCTCTTCAACAAGTGTTGTTGTCTTTTTTTTTTTCAACATTTTGGTATCATAGATTCTGCTAATTCAACAGAATAGACTTGACCTGCTCAAGAGTACAAGAGTGTTCTCCTCAATATATGCAGCTTGTTTCAGAGATGAGCGTGGTGTGGTAAAATGTGAGAGTGAAAGATCTCTTTGGAATGGGAATTTGTGGATGGGCAATGTAGTCCCAACCTTTATATTTGGTCCCAAACTTTGTATTGATAGAGAGAGAAATTTGGTTTATTTTTTCACTAGTGAAATTTCTTCTAATCACCATCTGTGGACGTAGGTCAAATGACAGACCACATAAATTCTTGGTATTCTCTCTTATGTGTGTCTATGCCTATTTTTTCTTTCCTATCTTTGTTTCATATTATTTGTTTTGAACATCTTTCTAAAACCAATATTCTTCATTTAATTTTGTGTGGGAATGCTATCTAGAGGCCACTTTCTACATCAAATTGGTAATTAGGTTCCACTATGACACCAAATTGATATCAACTTTTCTTCTTTTACAACAAATTGGTATCAAAGCAAAGGTTCACAACCTAGGAGTTTAGGTTTAAAGCCTAGGTTTGCTACTTGAGCATTTAATTTAGTTCCTAAAAGCCAATTTCGCTACCTAGGCATTAAAATTTGTTCTTCGAAACCAAGGTTCACTGCCAAGGTATTTGGATTTGGTCTTCACAAACAAGGGTCACTACTTAGGCATTTGGACCTATTTTTTAGAGACAAAGTTTGCTACCTAGACATTTGGATTTGTTCTTTAGAGTCAAGGTTAATTTGCTACCTAGGCATTTAGATTTGTTCTCTATGGAGATTTTGTTAATTGGTTTGTGAATCTTATTATTGGGAGAAAGACTAGGTACAGGTAAATAGATAGGTTTGTTGCACCATCTATGTCTGTCTAAAGAGCCAAAGTATTTTGTTGATAAAAGAATTATTCTTCTTCAAAACATTGCGACTGCCATAGGTATTAGTGAAATTTCCTCTTCTCCATCCATAAATGGAGGCCAAAATTCAAATTACGTAAATCCTTGGTGTTCTCTTTGTATTCTATTAAATGTTTGGTAAAATTATACTTTACCCCCCTAAACTATACCTCTTTTACACCTACCCACTAAACTATTACCCATTTAACACTTAATTTGCTCTCCACCCAATAGGTAATAGTTTAGAAAGGTAAGTGTGTACTGCATTATCATAGTTTAGAGAAGTAAGTATAAAAATGGTATAATTTAAAAGAGTAAAGTGTACATTATCATAGTTTAGGAGAATAAGTATAAAAGGGATATATAGTTTAGGGGGGTAAAGAGTAATTAATTTTCCCTAAATGTTTTGGAAATCTTTCTGAAATCCAAATTCCACATCCAATATTGCATGAGAATACTATCTAAATGTCATTTTCTAAAATTCAAATTCCATCGTCAATCTTGTATGAGAATACTATAATGTCATTTCCTTCGACAAATTCGTAAAAAAGCTTTCACTATTTCAATAAACTTCTATCAGCGACTCCACTTTTACAACACGGACAACTTCACCAAAGCGTTCCAAGAGATAAGTTTTATTCATTAGATTAACAGTTTATCTAATTGTGGTTTTCGACGTATATATTAAAGTTACATCCTTTTTGTTGCATTTTATAGCTAAGTGTCTTTTGTACAAGTGCATGGTTGTGATTCATGCTTGAGAGATATACACGAATTTCAAGAAGTGTAGAAAAAGTTGAATAAGAAGAGAATTTGTAGCCTCCTTCCTTCCCCCTTGTTTATTTCAATCTTTTCTTTATAAAATCAAAGGTGGGTAAAATTTACTGCCAAAATTTTATATATTTATTTATTGGGAAACTATAATAATTTCAATTGGGAGCAAAAATGTATGTGTTTTGATTATCTAAAATCCATGTTTTTGTTGGATTAATTCTGTGCCAACTATCAAATTTATTTGTAATTATTGTTAGGGTTATATTTTTTACGTAATTAGCTAATCTTTTGACAAAATGCACTTTATTTGTAAATTGGGTATATCTAAGTTGGGATTGATACATAACAAGTGGTATTATTAAAAACATGAAGATTGATCCAAGAAACAAGTGAAGAAAAGTTGTTTTATTGAAACTCGACAATAGCTGCTATCGAGAATTAATGGGAAGCTTGACACATAGCCCAACACAAGCTCGATATGTCGAGATCTAAGATTTCAGAATTTCCAGGTCTGAAATTCAACCCATGCATTTGTTTAGAGTTTCTTTTTTCAAAACCCTAGACATATATAAGACTTATTTTAAAAGTCATTACACATGGATACAGAGACCAAGAGCTTAATATTCTCTGTGTGAAGCTACTTTGTTTGTGCGCCTTAGAGTTTTGTAACCAAGTGCTCCACATTCTTCATTGTTGATGAGGTGAAAAACTTTGCAGCCAACAACATTCACTCAAGTTGCTAGGGTTAGTCACGTACTGGGATCCGTGCAAAGGAGTTAGTTACAAATTGGAGATTTGTACAACAAAGGAAAGAAGGCTGCTACAAGATCAAGTCTAATTGGGTATTGGAGCGAAAGTTTAACTGTAGGTTGGTATTTTGGGATAGGCTTGTACGGGCATCACCTTCCCAGGCCCATTTGTCCATAGGCCCACAAGAATGATTGTCCGCTTAGGGTCCTAATGCTGATCAGGCCAGTGGGCTTATGCCGGACCGGCCCAACGCACACCGAGCGTCCTTAAGGCAAAAGCGAAACCACCCGTGATATGCTCGGCAGTGGTAAACCTCGTCACTCCGGGTGAACACGTCTCCATGATCTAATCCACGTTTATATGCATGGCATATCTGGGTACCGTCGGTCATCAAGCTTACAGACCGTGCGGGTCCCAAGGTCACTATCATCTTCTTCCCTCCACCTAACCTCCAACCAGGACTGTCGGTACTGGACCATTTGTCCGTCGCTTTAGGAACACTTCTGCCAGGAAACAGACATGGTGATGGAATCAAATTCCAATGCCACCATCGTTCTCTTTTCACTCATAATTAACCATCCACTTAGAGGGAATCGTATTGGACCTCACCATCCACTGAACTAGAAGATGATCGCAGCAATCCCGCAAGCTGTAACTATAAATAGGGAAGGGGGGATCAATGGAAAGGGGCTGAAAGAAGGGAGAGAGGGAGGAGGAAGGAGAAGGAGAACTGGGACACTTGGGCTGCCGAGCATAGAGTCACCCCATTGTAGGAAACACAAAAACCCATAATACAAATAGATTGTGAGCCCAAACACTTTTCAGGCCCAGTCGCCGAACTTGTGACGCCACAATTGGCGCCGTCTGTGGCAATATCCTACGTAGCGATGGTTTTTTGCAAGACACCGTGGGAGAATGTCGGGGAGTAGACTGGGAAGTTATGCTGAGAATGGCTCTGGCGGGTCGTCACGAGGGTCAGTATGGCGGGAAAGGAGACAGAAGAGATACGAGGACAGGCAGCAAAGTGAGGCAGCGGAGTTCAGGCTTGGGGAAGGATCGTTCCAGACGCTTCGAGTGATATCTGACGCCTCGGGGCGCAGCCACCGCGAAAGAGAGAACTAAGAGTTCGGACGAAAGGATCGGGAGCTCGAGTGTTTACGCGGGTTGGTAAGAGATTTGGAATTAGAAGCGAGGGTCAGACATTGAAGAAGGGATCATAGAGGATGCAGGGAGAGATCTGTCAGTGTAGAGGCCCACCGTGCAGCAGGATCCCACCAGTCAGGTTCTCATCGGCATTGCGAGCATTCACGGGAATATGCGATCGTGATTCGACCTCCCCTAACGAAGGACGAACTCAAAATGTGGCCATATACGTTATGAGTAAGGCACTGCGCCAGGCTGCTAGATCTCCATTCTCAAGGGACATCGAGAGTGCCCTTATGCCGAGCAGATTCACTCGCCCACCATTGAATTCCTACACGGGAAAGACAGACCTGGTGGAACACGTGAGCCACTACATCCAGATGATGTCTTTACACGCCCATAATGACGCATTGATATGCAAAGTCTTCCCTTCGAGCCTCGGCCCCACAGCTCTGAGGTGGTTCAACGGGTTAAAAAAGGGATCGATCCACAGCTTCTCGGAACTGATACAGGAGTTTGGCGTATGGTTCATGACGTGCAACCGGGTTCCTTAGCCTGTGGACGCCCTATTGTCAATGAAAATAGGGGTCGGAGAGACCCTTCGTAGCTATGCTGGCTGGTACTGGGAGCTGTATAATGAGATCGGCGAAGGTAATGAGAAGATTGCGGCGAGCACCTTTCGCATGGGACTGTCCGACGACTCCGGGCTAAGGGAATCTCTAACTAGGAAGCCCCCTGAGGACATGAGGCAATTGATGAGACATATTGAAGAATTTAAGCGGCTAGAAGATGACCGGTTACAGAGTAAGGGGAAGGCGCCGGTCGTAAGCTACCCTCGGAACGGCGGCTTCCAACCTAGGCCCCAGAGGGACCTGAGAGTTCAAGAGCTCGGTTCCTCAACAAGGGGAGTGAATGTAGCCTTCAAGGAACTAGTCCACAGGATCATCGATCGAATAAAAAACGAACCTTACTTCAGGTGGCCGAATAGGATGCCCGACGATCCATTAAGAAGAAACTAAAACCTATACTGCACGTACCACAAGGACAAAGGCCACATGATCGAGCAATGCAAGGTATTGAAAGACCACCTAGAGCAGTTGGTGAATGCCGGTCACCATAAAGAGTTTGTAGCAGCAACAAGGAATCAGGAGGCCAGGCAGAATGATCGCACCCGCGGGAACCCACTCCCACCTCCTTTGGGAGTACTAGAGGTCATCCATGCAGTCCCGAGGGAATCCCCAACAAGGGAAGTCTTGACCATGACGTCGGCAGAAGGAATCCTGGCCGAGTGCCCTTTTAAGAAGAAGCAAAAGTGCATCGGCCAACCCATTGCTTTCGATGACGACGATATGAAAGGCACCAGCCAACCGCACGACGACGCCTTGGTGGCCACGGCCCGTGTATGAGGGTTTGTAGTGAAAGAATAATGGTAGATCAGGGGAGCGGGGTGGATGTGATGTACCCTGACTTATACAGGGGGCTCGAGTTGAGGAAAGAGGATTTATCCAGGTATGACGCACCGCTAATGGGGTTTAACGGCCATATGGTTGTCCCGGAGGGGCAAATTTCGCTCCCCGTTAGTATGGAAGGCAAGGAGGTGACAGTGACGTTTATTGTGGTTGCTTCTTACTCACTGTACATTGCGATCCTCGGAAGACCCTAGATTCACGACATGGGGGCCGTACCTTCCACACTACACGTGAAGATCAAATTTCGCACGGAAGACGGAATCACAGTAGTGAGAGGCTGTCAGCAGGCCGCCAGGCAATGTCTAGTAGCTGCCACGAGCAAAGTGGCCGATCAAACAAATCTCGCCGAGAAGACTTCCTTATAGCAATTACAGCAACCCCAAGTGGAAGCAGGGGTTAGTTGTGTCGAGGACGTGCTGAGGGTGAAGATTCTGCCAGACGATGATAAACACTTTCAAATAGGGGCGGGCCTAAGGGGCGAAGAGAGGGCGGAACTGTTGCTCTTTCTCTTGCAAAATGTAGACGTGTTCGCTTGGAGTTCGTACGAAGTGCCGGGAGTCAACCCCGAGTTTATAGTTCATAGACTTAACGTGGATCCTCTATACCCTCCTAGAAAGCAGAAGTCGAGGAGATCGGCAAAAGAGCATGTCGAGGCTGTGAGGCAGGATGTGGCGAAGTTGAAGGAAGTAGGGGTTATAAAGGAGATTTTCTTTCCCGATTGGCTTGAGAACACCGTGGTGGTACGAAAAAAGAGTGGCAAGTGGAGGGTCTGCGTCAACTTCACTGACTTAAACTGAGCATGCCCAAAGGACTCGTTCCCCATGCCGAGAATTGATTAGCTGGTGGATGCTACGTACGGACACCCTAGACTGAGTTTTCTAGATGCCTTACAGGGTTATCGCCAGATTGCACTGTCTGCCAAGGATTAGGGAAAAACTGCGTTTATAACGCCTGATGTCAATTACCATTATACGGTAATGCCATTCGAATTAAAGAATGTGGGGGCTACTTACCAACGAATGATGACAAGGATGTTCAGGGATGAGATCGGACGAACGGTCGAGGTGTACATTGACGATATGGTAAAAAAAGGTAAACAGGAGGGACAACATGTCTGCGACTTGAAAGAAGTATTTGAAATACTGCGGTGACACTGTCTTCGCCTCAACGCCGACAAGTGCACATTTGGTGTGGGCTCCGATAAGTTCTTGGGGTATTTAGTCACGAAGTGGGGTATCGAGGTCAATCCCGAGCAAATAGAAGCTGTGAGATGCATCAGACCACCGAGCAATCCAAAAGAGGTCCAAAGATTAACCGGCATGTTGGCTGCCTTAAACCGGTTTATATCCAAGTTCTCCGATCAGTGTCGCCCCTTTTACCAGCTTTTAAAGAAGTGGAAGGGTTTCTAGTGGGACAAGGAGTGCAACGAAGCTTTTTACGACCTAAAGGAATATCTTGGGCGGGCCCCAACACTAACGGCACCAGAACCTGGGGAGGACCTTTACATGTACCTCACCGTCCAAGCATGCGGCCAGCGCGGTACTGTTGAAGGACAATGATGTGCAATTTTTGGTCTACTACGTAAGCAAAACATTTGTAGACGCCGAGATGAGATATTTGCCACTGGAAAAGTTGGTGTTGGCTCTAGTGCATTCCACTCGGAAACTGCCCCACTATTTTCAGGCCTACACCATCTATGTTCTGACAGAATACCTACTTCAGTCCTTGCTGAAAAGGTCAGACTTCACCGAGAGGATAGCTAAATGAGGGACCCGTCTTGACTCTTTCGACATCAAGTACAGGCCGAGAAACTCGGTGAAAGGGCAGGTGCTGGCAGACTTTATTGCCGAATTCTCGCCAAAGAATCCGGATGTTGTTTACCTGGTGAAGGTCAAGCCGTGGAAAGTATTCGTGGACAGTGCATCCAACACAGCCAGAGCGGGGGCTAGGATTGTGGTCATCACCCCGGAAGGTATAAGGTTGGAATAATCATTCAGACTGGGTTTTAGGGCCTCTAATAACGAAGTCGAGTACGAGGCGCTATTGGCCAGGTTGAGAGTCGCCACGGACTTGGGGGCTATAGAGGTGGAGGTATACTCAGATTCTCGGCTCATTGTGAACCAAGTGCTGGGAAGTTTCGAGGCCAAAGACCCACGGATGGCCGAATACCTACGGATGGTAAAACAGGCTTTAGGCCATTTCTCTTGCACGAAGGTAGAGTAAATCCCAAGAGGGCGGAACCACCACGCCGACTCCCTGGCTACATTAGCATCTTCGATAGATAGCGAACTCCCACGGCTAGTCAGGATAGAACTAGTGAAGGAGCCAAGCATCAAGGCCAAAACGGAGGTATTACAAATCTCGGCCACCGAGAGGTGTTGGATGGATCCCATAATCGAGTTTCTAGCTGAGGATTGAGTCCCGGAGGATGAAAAGAAGGCAGCCAAAATACGGCGGAATGCTCCTCGGTACTGGCTATCTCTGAGTCGGAAGCTGCATCGGAGGTCTTTCGAGGGACCTTACTTGCAATGTTTGCACCCCAGCCTGACAGAAGGTCTTCTAGCTGAGCTCCATGAGGGCCTTTGCGGCAGCCATGTCAGTGGACGATCATTGCCCACCAGGCAATGACACAAGGATTTTGGTGGCCGTGAATGCAGAAGGACGCCTTCGAATATGCATGGAGATGCGAACAATGCCAAAAACACGCATCAATGATCCATTAGCCAGCAGGGACCCTAAATCCCATCAGCAATCCATGGCCCTTCGCTCAGTGGGGATTGGACATAGTCGGGCCTTTTCCCCGAGCAACCGGGAACCGAAGATTTGTTTTGGTTGCGGTGGATTATTTTACTAAATGGGCAGAAGCAGAGGCCCTGGCGAACATCTGGGACGTAGACGTCAAAAATTTTATATGGAAGAACATCATAACAAGATTCGGGGCGCCAGAATCATTCGTTTCAGATAACGGGCTGCAGTTTGACAGCAAGGCCTTCCGTGAATTCTGCAGTAACCTTAGCATCCGAAACTGGTACTCTACCTCGGCATATCTGCAAAGCAATGGCCAAGCCGAAGCTACGAATAAGGCTATCGTCAACGGACTAAAGAGAAGGCTGGACGGCTCCAAAGGCAAGTGGGCCGAGGAGCTACGAAGTGTCCTATGGGTGTACCGAACAACTCCGAGGAGATCCACGGGAGAAACGCCGTTTTCCTTGGCTTTTGGAGTAGAAGCTGTCATTCCAGCCAAGATAAACCTGTGCGCTACCCGGGTAGCCGAGTTCACCTCAACCGAGAACGACAAATTAATGTTGGACTGGCTAAATCTATTGGAGGAACGCCGCGAAGCAGCGACGATCCGGTTGGCACAGTACCAACAGAAGCTCGCTCAAAGGTACAACAAGAATGTAAGGAAAAGAGAATTTGCCACCGGAGATTTAGTCCTACGAAAAGTTATGGGGAACACTCGGGACTGTAACGCGGGGAAATTGGCTCCGTCCTGGGAAGGGTCATACCAAGTAACGGCCATTGCTGGTATAGGAGCCTACTATTTGGAAGATATGAGTGAGAAACCATTGCCCATCCATAGAATGTTTGTAATCTTAAGAAATTTTACCGCTGATCTGTCGCATTCAGGGGGTGTAATCTGGAATAAGCACGTGTCAATATAATGCCTATTCGAACTTTCGTGCGAAACTGCATTCTTTTTATTTATTAATCGATAAGTGTGAATAGGGTAATGAAGAACAAGTCACTATTTTCTAAGGACAGAAACCCGTCTTCGGCTCAATTTCTATTGCCGGACAGGTGGAAACCTTATCACTATTTTCTAAGTACAGAAACCCGTCCTCAGCTTGATTCTTATCGCCGGACAGGTAGAAACCTTATCACTATTTTCTAAGGACAGAAACCCGTCCTAGGCTCGATTCCTATCGCCGGACAGGTGGAAACCTTATCACTATTTTCTAAGGACAGAAACCCGTCCTCGGCTCGATTCCCATCGCCCGACAAGTGGAAACCTTATCACTATTTTCTAAGGACAGAAACTCGTCCTCGACTCGATCCCTATCGCCGGATAGGTGGAAACCTTATCACTATTTTCTAAGGACAGAAACCCATCCTCGGCTTGATTCCTATCACCGGATGGGTGGAAACCTTATCACTATTTTCTAAGGACAAAAACCAGTCCTCGGCTCGATTCTTATTGCCAAACAGGTGGAAACCCAATCACTATTTTCTAAATACAGAAAACTGACATCGATTCCATCCTTACAACCGAGCAAGCGGAAAACTTAAGGCGCTATCAACCAAACCTATTTGGGGTGCAATTATCCCATAAAGCCTAATTGACACCTAAAAGAACAAGCCCTCCAATGACCTAATTATCCCTACACGTCTAAGCCTGTGCAAGGCACAGTTATTTTCTCAGGACCGATCATGATCGTACACGAACACTGTAACTACCGAGCATTCTTAGGTGCATAAAATAAATGTGAAAGGAAAAACGAAACGCATGCATCCAAATCATTATAATAAAAATTAAAACCGAGCAGTATGAATTAAAATGGTCAAAACAATAGTTCAATTGTCTCATTACCACAGCTCGGCGATCTAGGCTCTTGATAAAAATAAAATAAAACAAACTAAAATAAAATTTTTATAGAGGGGCTTCGTCTTCATCGCATCCTCACACTTTGGGGTCGGAGGGGAGAGTCTGGGCAAGAGCCTGTCCGGAACCTTCTTCAGCAAGTTGAGAAGGGAGGGGAGTCTAGTTCGGTACACCACCATCTCCAGCAGGGGCGTTGCTCATGGCTTTTAAGTCCACCATTTCCGCGTGAGAGTCAATCGCCTGCACAAGATCCCTCAAACTCGGCATATCCTTATCCTCGGCGCCCGTCTGGCTCTGCACGGGCTGAGGGTTGGCAAGATAGGGAATCCGCTTAGGGTCTCACAAAGGGGAACCCTTCGGTACTCCTGCAACTTGAAGGGTGGCCGACCAACCCTCACTGAAGCCGTGTTGACAGGCCTGCTGGACAATGGGTTCCACCGAGTTCTCCGCCTCCGTGAAACCCTTGTTGTACCATTTGTCTTCACAAGCTTCGAGGGCGTCCTTCAAGGAGGTGATCTGATCGGCCTGAGCCAAGTTCAGGCTATTTGCCTTTGCTAGCTCAAGCTCCGTCTTCTCCAACTTGGCCATCAGGTCCCCCAACTGGCTCTCCGCGGCTTGCCATGCCTTCTCGGCGTGTACCGCTTTTCTTTCTGCAGCATTAGCAGCCTCTCCCCTCTCCTCGGCCAATATCTCCGCGGTAGCCCTTAACTCCAATGCCCGCTCAGCTGCCTCGGCCCCTTCCTTCAGCCTCTCGTCCACGATGGAAGTCAGTTGCGCCTCCTACGAGCATAATGACAGCAAGGTGTTAAAGTTTGACAAATTCCTAAACATCATCAAACATGGTAAAAAGCTAAAAACCCTACCACGATGGTATGCCATTGTAGCCCCCTGGCGAGTGACTCGTCAGCACCATCCAAGTAAATATGAACATCCTCGGGCAGTAGGAGGCCCTGTGCCAAGCTCTGAGCCACTCGTCCTCCATCGCCTTTGTCCCATCGCCAATCGCAGGCTGTCGTCGATAGTGGTCCTCCACCGAGCGAGAAGGTGTGCCTCCAGTCGACCTCGTTAGGAAGGGAGGGCACCACGTCAACCCCAACCTAGGTAGGTGAAGGGGTAGCAACCCGTGGCTCTTGGATCGTCCACCCACCCTTCGGTCGGGGCAGCGTTTTCAGCAGCCCATTGCTGGGAACCGCAACGTTCTTCTCGGCGGCCCTTTTTCTTTTTCAGGCTTCGCCATTTGGCTGAGGGGCTTGACTAGTGTCCACCGGGGATCGAGGCTGGGTTGATTGGCCGGCATCGGGTATGAACCGGGATAGGGTCATAGTCCTTTTCCTCACCATATTTTCTAGTGGGATAGGTGTCACGACTGCTGGTTCAGCGGCTCCCTCCTCGGCTACCAGGGGGTCGTTTGCCGGCTGTTCGATGGCTTCGTGTCTCAGTCGATTTTGTGACACATGTTTTGTAGACTCGTCCCTGATCGGTGGAAGGTCATCTGCAAGTGTGTAGTGGGGGCCCAAATCTCGAGCCTCGCCTACCGTGAGAGAGGGAAGGAGGAATTACTTGTGCCGGACGTCAATGTATGACACAAGGGGGCTGTCGACCAAAAGAGCCTGGCCGAAACCCTGCCAAGTGGTGTACACGGGGCTTACTCTGAGGATCATGTGGGACGCCCTGAGCTGATCGTCGTCGTGCACAAAACTTTCCGACCTGAGAACAAAGTTTAGGTCTCGCACGTGGATGACTCTTACGTCTGGCAAAAACCTCTTCGATTATGCAATAAGCCCAAAAAGACAACGGTCAGTTAAACGCGCAAATAAAGCATAAATCTTAAATGAATAAAAGGTTTCGGTACCAACCAACGTCGCGAGGCGTAAGCGGGCAGTGTAGCTCCCCAGTGAGCCAGTTGCCACGCACCCAGATGAAGTCCCCGGCGGAATTCCTATTTGAGTCCGGCAGGCAGGATATCAGCCAGACTCACATATCCCTAATCTTTAAATAATAGCCTTTCGAAAAATTCCCGCACAATTTGTACATAAAATTAATATTGTGGTGATCCAAATTCAACCCGAACAACTGGTTCAGTCGATTAACACAACTAACAATGCTATAAAAGTTGGGGGGAAGCTGGTCGGGACACAGGCCGTAAAACCCTAAGGTACTTATAATGAGGGGGTCTAAGGGGAACCTAACACCTCCCTCTAATACAGACATCAACAGAACGAAAATGATGTTTCGGCCTACAGCCCTCTCAAGAGCAATGTTGCCCTCTTTACAGTATACGATGTCAACATCTTTAGGGATGCCAAAGGTCTCTCTAAAATTGGCCAAGGCCGCCCCAGGGGTTAGAAGGTGGGAAAAACCCATTCCTAGAAGTATAATGCAGGAAGGAAGTGAAAAAGGAGAAGAAAGAAGTAAAGCAAACTTACTTGGGGCTCTAAGAAATGAGGAACTGGAGTAGTGTTTTTCGCAAGAAGAGCGCTCGGCAGAGAAGATTTTGAGAGGAAGTGCAAAAAGTGAAATGAGGACTTGAAATGGGGAATATATAGGCGCAAGGGCAATTAATGAAGGAAGGAGCGGGAAAATGAAACCCCCACCCCCCCTCCTTGCTAGGCTTTTTCTTGGGTAAACTGCCCATACACGTGGGCACGGCTTATGAACCGTCGGTCTGTTGCCATCTGATGGTTTGCCAACCGACGGGTCATAATTACAGAAGTGATAGCCTATCGCGGCATTACTTTTCATAAATCCTCGGCATTTGCCCTAGCCGCGCATACGAAAGGCAACTGGTAATTCTGCCAACACTTGGCCTCATAAACCTTAAGTCATCACCGAGAATTGTGCATGAATCAAGGGGGGGCTATTGTACGGGCATCACCTTCCCAGGCCCATTTGTCCATAGGCCCACAAGAATGATTGTCTGCTTAGGGTTCTAACGCTGATCAGGCCAGTGGGCTTATGCCGGACTGGCCTAACGCACACCGAGCATCCTTAAGGAAAAAGCGAAACCACCCGTGATATACTTGGTAATGGTAAACCTCATCACTCCGAGTGAACACGTCTCCATGATCTAATCCACGTTTATATGCACGGCATATCTGGGTACCGCCGATCATCAAGCTTATAGACCGTGCGGGTCTCGAGGTCACTATCATCCTCTTCCCTCCACCTAACCTCCAACTAGGACTGTCGGTACTGGACCATTCGCCCATTGCTTTGGGAACGCTTCTGCCGGGAAACAGACATGGCGGTGAAATTAAGTTCCAATGCCACCATCGTTCTCTTTTTACTCATAATTAACCATCCATTTGGAGGGAATGGTATTGGACCTCACCATCCACTAAACTAGAAGATGATAGTAGCAATCCCACAAGCTGTAACTATAAATAGGGAATGGGGGATCAATGGAAAGGGGACTGAAAAAGGGGAGAGAGGGAGGAGGAAGGAGGAAGGAGAAGGAGAACTGAGACACTTGGGCTGCCGAGCATAAAGTCACCCCATTGTAAGAAACGCAAAAACCCTTAATACAAATAGATTGTGAGCCCAAACACTTTTCAGGCCCAGTCGCCAAACTTGGGACGCCACAGCTATGGTAGTGGTAAGAGTCCTTATACTTGTAACCGTTCGATTGTTGATTAGTGGATTCTTGGGAGGGGTGACCTTAAATTCACCCGGTGGGGTTTTTGCCTTGTGAGAGATTTTCCCCATTCGTCAACAAATCACTAAATTATTTATTTTCCATTGCATATTAGTTTATTTAGTAATTTGTTAGTTTCTCGACGATTTGCATGTAATTTGACCTGATTAATCAAATTGGGTAATTGAATTAATTAACTGGAGTCAAGTAACATTAACCCAACAATTATTCTCTTTTTTAATATATCTTCCTGGGACTTAATTGTATTTGGGGTAGATGTACTTGAGCCTCCTCATTTGTTGTTTGGAAAGCTGCATTCAAAGTCATCTCGCAACCTCAGGTGACCTACATATCTCGAAAGTGACACATGGCAGAAGATCCAAAGCGACTGCTAATACGAGCATCTCACAACCAAATAGCCTGCGACAAGGTTGCGAAATATCTATGAGCAGTTTGCTCTATTTTTATCCTAATCTTCTTTATAGCCCACATCGTATAAGCCAAGAGTCACACCTTTTACATATGTGAATAGAAAAGTGTGTGAACTGCGCTTATAGAAAAAAGAGAAGTATTTTGTTTATCCCAACCCTTTGTTATGAGAGAGAGTGCCTTAGTCTAGAGAAACAAATCCCTTCTCATCCACTCTTCTCATTTTCTCTCACGAATGACATATTCTTGAGAGAAATCTTTAACCTTCACCTCCATCACCAAACCTTGAGTGTTGTGAGTTTGTTAAAGAGTTGGAAGCCTAGCAAAGCCAAATCAAATCCAAATCTTTTGGTGGCTTTCCGTTGGCGGCTCAATGGTGGTGACCCAAGTAAGTTAGATGAAGAAAAGACTTGGGAAGTTGGTTGCCAACTAGAGCTTATGGGCTCATTTATTTTCCACATTGACATATTGATATTTACATGCTTTAGTTAATTCTTGAACATGTTTGCAATATAAAACTTAGTTAAACATGTAAATTGGACTAAGTTGTTAGTTTAGTATTGAAAGTGATTAAGCCGTAATATTTTTATTAAAGGGTCTAAATATTTTACTAGGGTTGTAATAGCATCTTTCAGATTATATATCTGTACAGTACCCACACTCAAGGAAGTGAATGTGAAGATTTTATGTAAAGGTGTCATCTCAGGCCCTACACGTCAGTGCCATTGAGTTACAAAAGTAATGGGCCAACACAAGTGAGGAAAGTCAGGCCTTCGAATATGCCAACAACATGAACACCATGACTATGAGGGAGAGGGGATATGGTCCGATGCACTATTCTAGTCACCGAGCACTACCATGCATGAGAGAGGAATCGGTCTCTCCTGGTCGGGTGCTAGACTTCCCTCCTCATTGGATAGTACTTGCTTGGGCCACACAGTAGGACACATGTAATCTCCCCTTTGGGTGTGGATCATCTTTCTTTCTCCTACTCTTCGTACCACTCGGCACCATCCTCTCTTAGCTCATTCTTTATGCAGCATGTTTGCTCTCTCCTCTAGCAGAAGGATGGGTACTATGGATTAGCTGTCCTTAGGGTTTGAGAGGAGCAATAGGAATAATAAATCTGTTTGTATATAGCTAGAAACATTTCTCGCGCTACAAGAGGAAAGCGTTTATTGAGCATCCTAGGTATCAGAATAGCAGAGAGGAGAATAGGGAAAAGAAGAGTTGAATGAGAGAAAAGATACAAAATGTACAAAAGAGACCGTGTAAAGTCGGTTTCCTGAAAAGGTTATACAACATCTTTCAGGGATAAGGACATAACAATCCTTAATCCCACCATGGTTTTTTCATCCCGAATCTTGGAGTTTTCCACGTAATTTTCATGTTGTCTTTCCTTATTTTCCTTCCATTTTTGTTTCCTCCCCTTTTTGATAGCATGAAAACACCAATTGTATAATCCTTTAAAAAGATGATGTTTAAATGTACTATTGAGTTTTAGAAGTTCTTCTAAGGCATTCTTTAAAACTTAACTTGCACACACATTATCTTACATATGTATGTTATGAAACCTAGGGTTTCTTTTGTGTGTATGCGTGCATGTTTGCACGAGAGAGAGAGAGAGAGAGACCTGTAAACATGCTTTGATAGAAGATTCATTTGACATAATGCTTCCATGTTGCGCTTTCCTAGTTGGTATGAGAAAACCAGTAACAGAAGGACTAAAATTTCTTGACGTCCCTACATCAATTTGTGGATTTGAAAATGATTTTGGAGAGGTACAGTGCTCTTCTATATTTGGCATAGGTTGACGCATCCTGCAAGTATCAAATAACATATCTTTAATTCAATTTAGAAATTTGTTATATAAAAAAAAAATCTTAAATATTGGATAAATGATACAATCATTTACAATAACAAAATCGTTTCCAGTGAATGTTCACCTTTGCGATGAGGAAGAACAACCATTATCTTTTCCATTGTCAAAACATGACTCCCTTTCATATTGATGTGCCAGCAGATTGTGATAAAAATATTCACGGTAGGCATCCGGACATCTTAACATACACTGGACCAATGTCTGAACAAACTTTTCAACATTTTGCTCATACACAAGGCGGATTCCACACTCTTTAACCTGCACACCTGGATTTTTAGGTTCAAATGAAGCCCCAATGTGAATACAGTGACTACACCCTCGCAACTGAAGTGACATCTGGGGTATATAATATACTAAAATCCGATGTGTCGAATCCACAAGAATGTCTTCAGAGTCCTGGAAAACTTTGTGACGTGTGAGACGAATTTGATGACTAGGCAATCTATTATAAAAGCAGAGAAAACTTGTTAAATCCTTTTGGTCATCAGAACCAGCTAGTTGCTTATCTACATAATAATAAGCACATACAGCTATTCCCATCCAACTCTCATCGGATTTCAAATTTTCAGGTAGCCTAATTCTTATGCTGGAACAAAAACGATGATTAAGGAACCAGGCAGGAACTGAAATATAAGGAATGATATAATCATATTTGTGGTTTTTCGCCCAGTCTCCCTGTAAAATACATGAATATATAGTGTTCAATGAGTGAGTAAAAAATAGAAACAGATAAATATTGGTGCTTTGTGAAGAATGAGGATAGACCTGATACAATCCTAAAAGTAATGATTCGATTCTCTTCAGCCTGATGTTCCAGTCACTTTGACATGATACAACCGGGTGATCTTCTGTGTAACTTCCAAGATGTGGATAATCATTGTCTATTACTTGTGCAAACTCAGTCAGATCTTCCACATTCATTTTACGCGCCCCACATTTGAAATCAATATGAGGGTGGTTGCTTGTAATTGAAACACTTATGAAACTGTATTCGTCTAAATTGTCTATAAATTTCCTAGCTGGTATGTATTTGCCATATGCAAATGAACTATTCCTGTAGTCGTCGGACAATTTAAGAGGGTCGTAAATGTCTTGGACACAATTTTCAAGACCTCCAAACATGTCCGAATGACAAGTAATCTTAATATATAATAATAATTCTTTTCCATGAGGAATATCAGGTGGCACAGAAATTGCAAGGAAAGCAATTCCACTCCAACTATTATTGTCACACAGATTAGAAGCTACTGGTATTTTTACAGGTGATCCTGCAGGACTCCGATAGTTGAACCACTCTGGAATTTCAGTTAAATCACTGACGCGGCCAAAACTTTCGGGTTTATAACGAATCTGTTGAACAGAAAGAACAACACAACTACGTGAAGAATAATGCAAATCTTTATTTCATTTAAAAAAAAAAAAAAAACAAACAAACAATCAAACGAACGAACGAACGACCGAACAGAAAAACAAACATTGATAAGGATTCACACGCCACACATAAATGGACACGGCAACTCCGCCCTTTTGCACTTTTTTCAACACTATTGACTATTTATTAGACACTTTTTCAACACTAGACTATTTATTAGTCGACAGTCCACACTCTCACTTTTGTAAGAACACCGGGCCACTCTATAACTTGGTGATTATTTATGCTTTTGTTCTAATATATGGAAAATACAAATTGGTTTGGAGATAAACCTTTCAAATTGTACTTATAATTTTTTAAGCGACAACACTATTTTGGTCCCTATATTTTGGTAGCAATCAATTTGGTTTTTGTTATTTTCATCTTGCGATCAATTTGGTTCTTACTGTTAATTCACTAATAGAAAATGTCTAAATGTCTAAGTTAAAAATAATTGAAACTAAATTGACTACTATCAAAATGTAAGGACTAAATTGACTATGATCTAAATTCTAAAAAAAAAAAAAAACGAAAACAAAAAATTGACTATGACTCTAAAATGTAGGGACCAAAATGGTGTTTTTGCTATTTTTCATTGAGTGTGAATTTAGATAATTTAACTGTTAGATTGCATGTTATTATTATATCTTACATGCTTATGAAATTTCAAAAACATCGAAAATCAATTTCTATGTCACTAATCAAAATTTTAAATTTCAAGTTTTTGTGATCTAAAATTATGCATAAAAAATAAGTTTATTAATTGAATAGTAAATAATATCCGATTTACATGAAATTTGACATACATTTTAAAACATAAAGAAATTGCAATCCAAAATGTTAAATTTTCAAAAGTTACATCCCAATAAAAAGATATATGAGAAATTCGAAAAGTTTCTCTTTAAACTAATTTGGAAATAAATATCTTCCCCTATTTATACTTGCTGTAAGTCGATTAATATAATACTTGACTACAAAATTTAAAAAAAAAAAAAAAAACTTGTAATTTAAAACATAATTTCAAATAACAAGTTTACTTTTAAAAAATATACAATTTAATATATTAATTCAATAATTATCCTATAAAAAATGAGGATATCAATTTTTTTTTTTTTTTTACATATCATACAGTTTTGGGACTAATATAGTTAAAAGGCAGAAGTATAAAGAATGTGAGAGAGATACCCCTTGAGATCTTTTAAAAAATTGATCCAAGCCGATATGGTTCCACGGAGCAACATTAAAATGGAAAACAGTTCTGGTTCTATCACTGCGATAATCTACTAAAGCCAGACCTCTTTCACCCGAAGTCCACCTGATGATTTGTTGATTTGAGTAGTTTTCCAGTGAAGTACATCTTCCTGCCGTTACATATTCTATACTTAGTGGAAGATTTGGCAATGATTGTAGCTTACTACAGTCATTCAAATTAAGTTCTACAAGCTTAGAAAGTTGAGACATGCTATCAGGAAGACGTGTAAAATTGTTTTTTCTTAAATTCAGAAACTGTAATGAAGACAAGCAAGTAAGATCATCAGGGAGTGCTCCGTCCAATAAATTGCAGTCACTTAGATCTAAAGATACTACATTTAACCCGGATAACCTAGGCAACAACTGGTTGAAGGGCCCAAGGGTAGGGAAGAAAAAATTTGAAACATGTGGAGCACGGATGACGGAGAGTCCATGAGAAAGCCAGGATTTAGGTGGTTGAAACTTACATCCTGCAAGAATGAGAGTTTTAAGAGATGGAAGATTGACTCTTGGAAACATTGAAAGCCTTTTGCAATCCTTAAGACTCAACAATGACAGATCAGTCAAATGCTCAATTGATGGTGGCAATTCTTCTATAGCAGTCCCATCCAAATAAAGCTCCAACAAACTTGTCATATTTATTCCAATATCTGGAAACTTCTTCAGTGTTGAACAGCCAGATAGAATAAAAACTTTAAGCGATTTCAAGTTGATTTCCAATGGAAGTTTATTAAGACTTCTGCAATCTTTCAGATTTAACACAGTAAGCTGATTGAGAGCACCAACAGATGGGTGAAGCTCACGCAAACTTGTACAACCTTGAAGAACCAGCCTATCCAGATTTGGGAGTCCAATGAAATTGGGAGTCTTTTTTAAGTATTGGGAGTCACTAAGGTTGATGAGTTTTATCTCCGGTAAGTTCTGTGACAAAACAATGGAAAGCTTCAGGGTCTAGATTTTGATCTAAATACACCAACTAAAAAAAAAAAATACTTGCATTAGTGAAAATCTTACACTTAAGCCTTCTGGTAGTTGCTTGATGTGACTATGAGGCATAATGAGTTCAACAAGTTTCTTTGGTTGAAAAGATATTGGCATGGATTTCAAAGGATACCCATCCCATTCCAGCAAGCGTAACTCATTAGAAAGATAATTGAGGCCTTGAGGAAGCCTTACATTATGGATTTTAAGCAAACTTAGTTTTTTCATCATTGAGAAGGTTTTGGCATTCAAGTTTTCTTCTTTAGGTGGAGGTGAGTTCAGCATCATCCCTTCAACTAATTCAGTTCCCTTGTGACAAAGAATGATTAAATTAGTGTTGGGAAAGATATAGCAAAAAAGTTTCTAGAATTACACAAATATACACTTCTCTAAGGTTATATCTATATATATATATATATATGTTATTTCACTTACAGTATTTTCCTTTAGCACATCAAACACATCCTTACAAAGCCACAACCTACTGCGTTTTCCAGGCTCTTGAGGAGATTGATGATGGACAACTCTCCAAGCCATCTCTTGTATTAAATCATGCATTCTTAATTTTCCCCCTAAAATAGTAATGAGAGATTTGTCCTTGAGAGTTTCTATATTCTTTATGCAACCAAAACCTTCTATATTTACCACTCGATTTTTATACTCCCCTTTGAAGAAACATGCAATATCCAAAAATAGATTTTTCTCTATTTCATTCAATCCCCTATAACTTATTTCAAGTTTATCAAGAATCTCTCCTTCAGGGATTTGTTTTAATCGTTGTAGGTAATCTTTCCATACCTCTATTGATTTACCAACCAACGAAGAACCCAGAACTTTAAGAGCTATAGGAAGCCGTTTAGCATACTTCACAAAACCATTGGACAAATCCTCAAAATCTTTTTTAGGATATGTTTGTTTAAACACAGTCCAACTGAAGAGCTCCAAAGCTTCATCATCATCTAATCCATTAACCTGACATATAGTAGTACCCAGGTGATGCCTTGTTAGCAAGTGTTGATCTTTACTTGTGATAATGATCATACTCCCTAGACCAAACCAATTAGGGCTCCCTGCTAATGCCTTTAGTTGTTCATCTTTGTCAACATCATCAAGAACAATAAGAACCCTCTTATTTTGTAGTCTCTTCTTTATGACTTTGATCCCATCTTGATGGTTCCATATGTTTTCTTCTTTTACCATCAAGGTCTCAGAAAGAAGCTGTTTTTGTAAATTAACTAGACCATGTTTATCTTTTTCAACTATTTCTCTAATGTCACGAATAAAGCTTCTTGCTTCAAATCGACGACAATTTTTGTAATAAATGGCAGATGCTAGAGTGGTTTTACCAATCCCAGCCATCCCCCAAATTCCTATGAAGCGCACATCTTTTGACATTGTACTAAATAAATTCATTTCCTTCACACGTGAGTTTATTCCAACAAGGTGCTCAGAATCATCTAATAATTCATGATTCAATTCATCAAATATCTTTTTTGTGATTTCCTCAATAACTTCTGATTCGGGACTGTAAAAAAAAATTAAAAAAAACAGATACAGACAATAATTTTGATGAGACAAGTGTGCTAGCCACAAAGAGACAATACATCTTTAAATAATATTTAAAAAATCTTATATTACTGAAGCCAGGAAAAAAAAAATCTTATGTTACTCATGAAAAGATAGAGTACAGAAAATTTTTTTTTTCTCCTTTCCTTTCGATACTAAAAAAATGTTATATTACCGAAACCAGGAAAAAGAAAAGTTGAATTACTTTTCCTTATAATAGTTGCACCCGGTACAAATTACAAACCATATGAGACACTCAATGTGCCTTTAGAACTTTTTAAAGTCTTCCGCCACTAAAATAGCAGTTCTTCCTCCCCTAATTTGAGTAGGCTCACTCAATAGTCTTAAAATAAAATAAAATAAATGGCTAAATGGCTAAATGGCCTAGTGATTTTTAAGAAAACATAGCTTCTTCTTCCATCAGATAAAATTTTTGGACGTGTATTTTAGAAGATTTTATAGGTTCCATAGGAATTTTTTTATTCAATTTAGTAAGTTATCTAGTAATTTATATCACAAATAAAATATTTTAAAATTTTCGCTATAAATTTTTTCTTCTTAGAAAAAATTTCATTGTAGAAATTATAATAGATGAATTTTATTTTACGAACATAACTTAAATTGGAGATAATAAGTTTTATATATATATATATATATTATATTTAGCGTGGCCCCTAATATTTTGGCTTTGCCAGTTGAACGAATTAACTTTGAAACCTAAAAAATTGTATCTTACGTTATTTCATTGTATTTAGATCATTTATGACTGATTATGAACTAAGTTTTCTAATTATCTCTTTTTCACATTTTTAACCCTTTTTTTGGGGTTGGACATAATTGGAACAGCAGATTTAGCAGTAGTTAATTTTTTTTTAATAAATTAATCTTATAACAAATTTATATGAACGAAAATTGTGAAAAAAGAGTGTAAACTACTGTTTAGATGTAATGAAAAGAACAAAAAAAAAAAAAAATTAAACAATTGATTGTCTTTATCTAAAAAAACACCTACAATTGTTATACATAAACATATAATATGCAAGATATTCTATACCTCAGCCCATTTACTACCCAATATATACAATTTTTTTAAATACCAAATATAAATAAATAATTATAAACAACATTAATGTATATTATATATTATAATATTTTTTATAAGCATTTTTTTAATGGGTTTTGACTTTTGATAAGCATTATATATTATTATATGACATTAAACTTAATCACACTATTATTTATCATCTATTGTTATATATTCTTTTAGTTAAAGAAGCAACTTAAAGTTTTTTTAATTATTCAAAAGATACAGTGGGAAATGAGGGATTTAAAATAAAAACAAGACATTTCTAATGGAAATGCCCCATTTGAGCTACAATCTCTTGGCTTTCTTTGTTAATTGCGCAAATTACAACTTACATACCTCCAGTTTGATTGAAATATAAATTGTCTACCTATAGTTTAAAATTTGATAATTTATCTACTTGAGGTTTAACCAAAATTTAAATTGCCTACCTGTGGTTTGAAATCTCATAATGTAAGTGTTCTACTAGATTCTCTTTTTATCTTATTTAATCTTGTATTTTTATGTTTCTTAATGTTTTTGGAGGAGATAAACATAAAAATGAAGCAAAATCATATATTTAACTATGTTTTTAACATAGATGGGTTAAGAAAATCTAACTAAACTAATTTCATATAGGTAAAGTGTCCAATTTCAAATCACAGGTAAACAACTTAAATTTCAACTAAATCACAAGTAGATAAATTGTAATTTGTTCTTGTTAATTAAAGCAACTTACAGTTTTTTTTTTTTCCTTGGTTGAGGAAAAAAGCAACTTAAATTTAAAAGTTAGCTACGGAAACATCTCAATTCTCAGCTACAGGACACGGAGTTCTACCAAACAAAACAAACAAAAAAATTATACCAGTACAAACACTAGAAAGCAAGAGAGCTACCAGTCATTCCAGCCGTACGGAAGTCACAGAATCTCAGCTGGCAATTTGTTTTTTTTTTTTTTTTTTTCAATTGGTGATTTAGAATTTGTTAAATGGAAAACTGGGGTTTTGTCAACGTGTTTGGAGGACCACGGGCTGAGAAGGAAATATAAATTTTTGGTATCAAATATATATATATATATATATATATATATATATATATATATATCGGTACCAAATTGATTTTGTTGGGTTTTACTTTACGTCTATAGTTTTGTTGGACAAGTTCAACAATTTGTTTTTTCATATTATTTTTCAGATAATTAGAACAAAACTATATCAGAAGTTATCCAAAACATTGATGATATGACCAGAAGAAAAGGTAGAATCTTACCTATCCACTATATGCCTCCCGCTAATCTTGCTCACTTCTTTCAGTGCAGCTCTCCACTCGTGTATCTGTTCCGTGCTAACCTCGTGATCTTCTTCATGCTTGAGAAATGCTTGCCGATAAGTCTCCTTCTGATTCCCAACATCAGAGGGCTCTACATGGTAGAAAATAGGCTGAACTTTCAGTCCCTTCTCTTTCTTGCATTCAAGAATCTTAACAAGTTCGTTCAAACAGCACTCTGAAGAACCATAGTTTTTTGAGAGAATAATAATTGCATATTGAGATTCTTCTATTGCTTTCATGAGTTCTGAAGCAATGGGTTTTCCTTCCTTGAGATTTACATTATCTTTATAAACATCAATGCTTTTTTGTTTCAAAGCAAAATATAGATGATTTGTAAAATTGTTACGGGTGTCCTCATAGAAACTAAGAAAAACTTCGTGTTTCCATTGAGATGCAGAAGAAGAAGATGAGGAAGACGAGGATGCACAGGCTTTTTGAGTGCCGATGGAAACCATTAGAAACTCACAATCTATAGCTTGTTTATGGAAAATGGAGTACTAAAAGAGAATGATTTCTTTTTTTCTTTTTTTTTTTGGCTTAGGAAAAACAGAGAATGGAACTTTTTTTTTTTTGGTTTAGGAAAACAAAGAGAATGGAACTTTTTTTTTTTTTTTTTTTTATGGAAGAGAATGGATAGCTTGTTTATGGAAAAGGGAGTGCTAAAAGAGAATGGATTTTTATTTTTTAGAGGAAAAAAAGAGAAAGGAACTCTTTTTTTTTTTTGAGAAGGAAGGGAATGGAACTCAAGCAAAGCTTTATGAGAACTACTACCTATAGCTTGTTTATGGAAAAGGGAGTGCTAAAAGAGAATGGATTTTTTTTTTTCTTTTTTAAAGGAAAAAAAAGAGAAAGGAAACTTTTTTTTTTTTTTTAAGAAGGAAGGGAATGGAACTTGAGCAAAGCTTGATGAGAGAACTTCTACTTTCTGTATCAAGGTTTCAGTTATCATTCGCGGTATCGAATCCCTAGCAACGTGGGAGAGGCATTTATAGGTGCTTTAAGTGGTAACATGTTCTTACTTTCACATCTCCATCCACCTCTATGGAAATGGAACCTTTGATTTTCTTACTTTCACGCCTCCATCCACCTCTCTGGGAATGGACCAATCCCCTTTTTTTGATGTTGCGCTTTTTAGCATTTCTTGTGGAAAATAGTGTACTCTAAATTTTTTATAATGATTCAGCAAAAAAATATGTACGTTTTAAAACCCTTTAAACACAACCAGATTAACATAGTTATTTAGCTGAGTGATTAACTTAGGTAATTTATGCAGATCTAGGTTAACACATATAAATCATATCATTAAAACAATGTGGAAAATAAATAACACAACGATATGATAACCTAAAAAAACTAAACTAGCAAAAAACTTGGGGAAGATTTAACCTAGCTATCCTTAAGGTAAAACGAATCCACTATGAAAGAATTGAAGTTTACACAATAGTGGCTTAGACCACTAACATCCTATTGCTACCTTGAGTAGGAAACTTACTACCATGACCACGTGACAGCTCCGAGTCTATAGACTACTTCTTTCTTAGATTCTCAACAAGTACAAGCACTCTTGCTTGTATATCTTTAAGCTCTTAATGCAGCAACTGAATGATCTTCAAGTTCTTGACATAATCTTGATTCTTGATAACACTAAGTATAAGTGAAGGCAAACACCTCTAAATCTCACAAGAGATTCACATACATAGCATAAACAACAACTGTAACAACCTAGAAAATGTGGCTAGGGTTTTTTCTTTTATACCTAGGGCAAAACATAAAACCCTACACGTCAAATCGGGCTTAGGCTGATGGATTGAATCTCATTTTCGATCAATCGAGCGAGGCAAATTTACGCAATAAATCCTACAGTGCACTCGATTCCAACTTTACACATAAACATACTTTAAGCAAGTCTAAAAACAAGACTAAACGTTTTGATCATGATTTGCCAACATTACAAAATGAAGTTCTAATACATTTAAACCTAAAATCTTAAAACCCAACAAACTCCCCCTTTGGCAATCCGTGACAAAGCACAAATTAAACAAAGTGCTTAAAGTTACAAAAGCAGCCCATGACTGAATCAACTTAACTATTCTCTATCAGTTGCAAGTGTAGACAGCAGCATCACTGAATCAACCTGTATATTCTTGTAACACTTAACAAACACATAAACACATGTGTGGATAATACAAGTAAACAAAATAAATTCTTGATTTCACATAATCATAAACTACAAGACATATATCATGAATAACCTCATAAATATAAATCAATAATCAATGTAGTACAATGTGAAACAAGAAACAAAAATAAACATATCATAGTATCTCCCTCTATCATAAATAGCCCAAAAAAAAAATGTAGATACATGGTGAGACACCTAGATACAATCTACATCTCCACAACTCCAAAACAACAAAAAACACTCCCCATATTAGCAAAAACTCCTATCCATATGTATTCCCCCTTTTTTGTGACGAATTGCCAAAGGGCACTCATTCATCATCAAAAGGAGGTGATAGAGGTGACTGCCTAAAACTCGCCAAATTCGCTTTCAAAGCCTGAACCTCGGTAAGAACGTCCACTAAAAGCTAACCATAAGGCGCCTGAACAGTCATGACAGTATCCAAATCACGACGAATGCTAGAAACATCCGAAGTAGATGGTGGAGGAGCATCAGCAGTAGTCGGATCGACATAATCATCAGCAGCAGGATCACCTGTAGAAGTAGGAGGAGGAGGTACACCGAAGGAAGACTCTACTCTAGGATGTTTAGAGCTAGCTCGCATATAAGCAGCTTTCTGCCTAAGAAAGGTGGCACCTATAGGAGCTATAATATAAATGGGCTCAGTCCCCGAAAACTCATCTAATCCTAGATGTAATAAAAACTGATGAATAAAAAGGGGAAAGAACAGACCATGAGAAACAAAACTACTCCTATGAACCTTAATCAAAGAACGAATGAAAAGATGAGGAAAACTTATAGAAGCATTCGTGACAAGCATATACCAAAATGCACATCGCTTTAAAGGATGCTGAACCAAAGGCACCCCAAGAGCAACAGCCACTACCGAAGGAGTAATGGTGTACTCTTCACCTCGTATCCAACTACTCACTAGAGTGTTGGAATCATAGGAATGGACTGAGAGGTTCAAATAAAACTCTCTAATCAAGGCAGCCGGAGGGAGATGTGAAATATCCAGCAAAGGAAGCTAGCCCCTACTCTCAAAATTTCTCCAAATCTCACCATCTAACACTACTTTCCACTCAACCCACACAGACCTAAGACTGTTCAGTTTCTCATATGTCTCTTGGTTTTTCTCACTCAAAAATCTCTCACTATCAAAGGTGGTGGTAGACGAAAAGGAAGATTTCCTATTTGCTCTAGTCTTCCTAGTCATGATACTAAGGATCAAAAGGACAGACACAAAGAGATAGAGAGAAAGAAGAAAAACAAAAAAAACCTACACGTCAAACTGGGCTTGGGCTGAGTTGGAAAATTTTACAGAGAAACAATCTGCACGAGCTTCGATCATTAAATCTAATTTTCGATCGATCAAGCCAGACATATTTACACAATAAATCCTGCAGTGCACTTGATTCCAACTTTACACATAAACATACTTTGAGCAAGTCTGAAAACAAGACTAAACGTTTTGACCATAGTTTGCCAACATTACAAAATGAAGTTCTAATATATTTAAACCTAAAGTATTAGAATCCAACAAAATAAAAATCAAATTTATAATGATCCCACATACTTGATCCTTCAAAAAATTTTAATTGCTATGTCCTTCACAGCCCTAAAAAGTTTTCGTAAATGCTTTTTTAGTCTGAATTTGGTAAGAATTGAGTATAAAACTCATGTTTTACACCATCCAATAAGAGATTATTATATCAGCTTTTTACTTAAAACTCAGTACATCTTTCAACATTTAATAATACCACATCAGTCGTTTACTTAAAAATTGAAATATGGTATTTATATTAAGATGTTATCATGTGTGATCATATGTATTTACACCAAGTCCTAATATAATTTAATGTATTAGGACTTGATCATATTACACTTTACTGGATTAAGTTGCTGCATACAAGATCAAACATAGTTGATGATTTAACGCTTTGTGTGGGATCTCAGAGTCATAAACGTGGGTGTTTACGTGCGACAATTTCAGATAGAAGAGTCTATGGATTCAGAGCCGCGCGTGGTTGTGTGAGTAATTACTATAAGAGGTAGCTTTAGATTTAGGGAAAAATCTATTGTAAAACTTCCATTCTATCATAGTGAATTTGTTGTCTTGAGGAGGGATTAGGTTAAATCCTCTCTAGGTTTTTTCCCTTGAAATTGTTAGTTTCATTGGTTTTCCTAGATAATCATATCGCTTGTCTTCTTTACTTTCCCGTACTTTGTGATATGATTGTTTGTGTTTAACCTAGATCTCATAATAAACCTAAGTATCAACTTGGTTAATTAATTAGGTTAAACAAACTAAGTGTACAGGGGTCTAAACAAAACAAACAATTCCTAAATGAAAAATCAATAAGTTTAGAAGGATTAAATCAGAGCTGCCATTTCACAAAGGTTTTCTTTTCATTATGGTGGATTTCAAAATTCTTCTTTCTAGATTTAGGATCCCTTGTGGATTTAATTGTTTTGTGAAACTAGAACGAGTTCTAACCCATTTTACATTTCAGAGATCGTGGGGTGAAAGCTCTCATAGTGGCGATTTAAGCTAATGTTGAGTGGATGACTAGTTTATTGGGACCTTTAAATAAGCCTATAATATGCAAAACAAAAATTTAGATTTCAAGATATCAATAAAATTTTCAAAGAGGCTTTTTCTTTTTTTTGATAGATTCTAAAATTCTTCCTTGTGGAGTCAAGGATCCCTTATTGATTTAAAGGAATTGTGAAGATAGAACAAGATCTAGTCCATTTCACATTTCTCTTCTTCTTCAAAATAAGGAAGTGATAATTGTGAGCCTTTTTGTATAAGTGGTACTTTCGACTCTCCTTATATGGTAGAGCTCAATTTGTTTTTCCTCCACTCAAATCAAAACTCAAATTTGATCCTGAAATTATGAAGGACTAGTGAGAGAAGTAATCCTAAAGTTCCACATCGCCTAGGAAAGCACATGAGAATGTGCTTATAAGGAGTGATCTTCCTCCAACGTGTAAAGGCATTTTCCTCCACTATTGTGTGCTTTGGGCCAGGAGAAAAGAAAACCGTGAGGGATATGGACCTTAAAATAGAAAATATCTACACAATTAGGGTGGGGCAGAGTTTCCCACTAAGGCCCACACGTACAAATCGATATGGTCGTTTTGCACCAACCACATGACACGAAAATAAAAGAAATGAAACTTCAGTCTAGTCATGGGGACTTCCATGCAAAAGGGGAAAGAAAAAAAGATAATTATCTAAAGAAATGACGAGACAATGGTGAATTGTGGGGTGGAGTTTCCACACTAAGGCACACTCGTACAAATCAATGCGGCCGTTTTGCATTGCCCACATGAAATGAAATAAAAGGAATGGAACTTTAGTCTAGTCATGGAAATTTCCATGCAAAGGGGAAAGAAAAAAAGATAATTATCCGAAGAAATGACAAGACAATGGTGACTCGTGGGGTGGAGTTTCCACAATAACCACAAGTACAAATCAATGTGGTCGTTTTGCACCACCCACACGACACGACATAAAAGGAATGAAACTTTAGTCTATTCATGGCAACTTCCATGTAAAAGGGCAAAGAAAAAAAAAATTATCCGAAGAAATGATGAGACAATGGTGAATCGTGGTGTGGAGTTTGCACACTAAGGCCTACTCGTACAAATCAATGTGGTCGTTTTGCACCGCCCACAAGACATAAAACTTTAGTCTAGTCATGGCAATTTCCATGCACAAGGAGAAAGAAAAAAAAAAAAAAAAAAAAAAAAAAGACAATCATCTGAAGAAATGAGGAAACATTGGTGAACCGCGGGGTGGAGTTTCCACACTAAGGCCCACTCGTGCAAATCAATGTGGTTGTTTTGCACCGCCCACATGACACAAAATAAAAGGAATGAAACTTTAGTCTAGTCATGGCAACTTCCATGCAAAAGGGGAAAGAAAAAAAGGATAATTATCCGAAGAAATGATGAGACAATGGTGACTCGTGGGGTGGAGTTTCCACACGAAGGCCCACACGTACAAATCAATGTGGTCCTTTTGCACCACCCACAAAACACGAAATAAAAGGAATAAAACTTCAGCCTAGTCATGGCAACTTCCATGCAAAAGGGGAAACAAAAAAAAAAAAAAAGAGAGAATTATCTGAAGAAATGACAATATAATGGTGAATCGTGAATTGTATGATTATTTTAAACGGACCAAGGGAAAGATCTTTAGAATTGTTTGTTGCTACAAAAATTTTTAATAACATTTATATGATTTTTGTCACGAAGTTTATTTTTTACTTCTAATCCTATTTGTTACTAATTTGCATATCATTAGTGGAATTTGAAGAATTAGTTGGCTGCATTTGCATGATTAACGTGGACAAGTGAAACAGAGGCAAAAAGAGAGATAAAAGGAATGCCAATATAGTATTGAGCTTTGCAGCTCGATCAATCGAGATTCATTAAAGCTCGATTCCTGCCGATTGATCAAGCTCAATTTTCATCCCATGATGGGGTTTCATGGCCTAAGTTTCCAGATGTGACGGTTGTGCCTTTGGATCATTAGGCTAAATTCCACCAGTGGTTTTTACTTTGGAATTTCTATTCCACTAGTTATCTCTAGGTCAACATATTGCTATGTACTGTTCTTTTCCACACTGTTTATCTATTACATAATATTGGTAATTGTTTCATTAATCAAGGGTTATACATAATTAATCAAATTAACAATTTTGGCTTAAAACTAGTTAATAGTTGTTTTAACAAGGTTTTTTTTTTTTTTTTGAGAAAAAAAAAGCCAACAAAATACATTGCATAATTAATTAAAATCAACTGTGTTCTATATTTTTTTTTTCCTAATTGACACCAATTCTCAGATGATTAAGTAAATGAGGATATATTTTAACAAGAACAAGAAAGAAAAATATACTTAAAGGCAAATTCTATATCGTACCTCACTACCATGTTCTTTATTCTCATACCCTTTTAAAGTTATTTTGGATGGAGATGGTTAATTATGGAGGACCACTTTCGTTGATATTTTTTGTTGTAGTTAATGGCAGATGCGATTCTCATAATCGCCTCTGCTGGATTGTCAAAGTATAATGATTGTGTTATAAAACTATTTAGCCTAGTGCATGGATAGTAATTAAAGGAGAATGGTAAGATACTATTGACAAAAACTACCACAGCAAAAAGTTAATGTAAAACGCACTTTGAGCCTTCGAAACTTTATAGGTTCAGGAATCGAAGGAGAATGCTTTTTGCTCTACTCTTTTACTTTTTCAATTTATTTTGTCGAAAAGGTGAAAAAATTTCTTTTCTTGGCTGTGCCTTTTTATATTTATTTATTTATTATTTAATAAATTAAAAAAAAATTATTAAGAGCATTACCATCAGCTCTTCTATAAAATATGTCATTTTGACACACAAAAAATTTGCTTTATTATTTTACCACATTATTTTACGATATCTCATTCATCACATGTTTTATTCTTCAATTCTATACATTAAAATAATCTTTACAATACATTAACTCCTCCCCCATCATCACCATCATCATCAAGAACAACAACAACAACAACAACAACAACGGTACAACCACTGCTGCCGCAATAATGGTCACCAACAACCATTGCCGCAACAACACCGACAGCCACCACCGGCACAAACCCACATCCACCAACTGCACCTTAAAAATAAATAAATAAATAAAAATAAAAATCCCAAACTTACATGCGATCTCCACTAGTCGACCGCATCGGTGAGACCAAACTCCACGGCAACGACTGATCTCAATGGCAATGGTTTAGGCGAAGAAAAAAGAAGGAAGAGAGAGGGACACAAAGAAAGTGATAGAAAAAAGAAAAAAAGGGAAAAAAGAGAGAAAAAGAAAAAAGAAAAAAAGAGAGAGATGAAGCTTTTGGAGAAAGAAGAAGAAAAAAGGAAGAAGGAAAGAGGAAAAGAGAGTGACAGAGATGAAGGAATGGCGAAGAAAGAAAGGAATGACAGAGAGTGACGAAAATGGAACCTATGATTTTCTTACTTTCACGTCTCCATCCACCTCTCTGGGAATGGACCAATCCCCTTTTTTTTATGTTGCGCTTTTTAGCATTTCTTGTGGATAATAGTGTACTCTAAATTTTTTATAATGATTTAGCAAAAAAATATGTACGTTTTTAGACTCCTTAAACACAACCAGATTAACCTAGTTATTTAGCCAATTGGTTAACTTAGGTAAATTATACAGATCTAAGTTAACACATATAAATTATATCATTAAAACAGTGTGAAAAATAAACAACACAACGATATGATAACCCAGAAAAACCAAACCAGTAAAAAATTTGGGGAGGATTTAACCTAGCTATCCTTAAGGTAAAACGAATCCACTATGAAAAAATTGAAGTTTACACAATAGCGACTTAGACCACTAACATCCTATTACTACCAAGACCACGTGACAGGTCCGAGTCCACGGACTACTTCTTTCTTAGATTCTCAACAACTACAAGCACTCCTGCTTGTATATCTTTATGCTCTTAATGCAACAACTGAATGATCTTCAAGTTATTGACATAATCTTGATTCTTGATAACCCTAAGTATAAGTGAAGGCAAACACCTCTAGATCCCACAAGAGATTCACATACACAGCATAAAAAACAACTGCAACAACCTAGAAAACGTGGTTAGGGTTTTTCCTTTTATACATAGGGCAAAACATAAAACCCTACACGTCAAATCGGGCTTGGGCTGAGTTGGAAAATTTTGAAGAAAAACAATCTGCACGAGCTTCGATCGATCAAGTCTAATTTTCGATTGATCGAGCCAAGCAAATTTACACAATAAATCCTGCAGTGCACTCGATTCCAACTTAACACATAAACATACTTTGACCAAGTTTAAAAACAAGACTAAAGGTTTTGATCATGGTTTGCCAACATTACAAAATGAAGTTCTAATACATTTAAACCTAAAGTCTTAGAACCCAACAAACTCCCCCTTTGGCAATCCGTGACAAAGCACAAATTAAACAAAGTGCTCAAAGTTACAAAAATAGCCCATGACTGAATCAACCTAACTATTCTCTATCAGTTGCAAGTGTAGACAGCAGCATGACTAAATCAACCTGTATATTCTTGTAACACTTAACAAACACATAAACACATGTGTGGAAAATACAAGTAAACAAAATAAATTCTTGGTTTCACATAATCATAAACTACAAGACATATATCATGAATAACCTCATAAATATAAATCAATAATCAATGTAGCACAATGTGAAACAAGAAACAAAAATAAACATATCATAGTATCTCCCTCTATCATAGACAGCCCAAAAAAAATGTAAATACATGGTGAGACACCTAGATACAATCTACATCTCCATAGCTCCAAAACAACAAAAAACACTCCCCCTATCAGCAAAAACTCCTATCCATATGTACTCCCCCCTTTTTGTGACAAATTGCCAAAGGGCACTCACTCATCATCAAAAGGAGGTGATGGAGGTGACCGCCTAAAACTCGCCAAATCCACTCTCAAAGCCTGAACCTCTGTAAGAACGTTCACCAAAAGCTGACCATGAGCCGGCTAAACGATCATGACAGTATATAAGTTTTTTTTTAATTGCATATAAAACCAAATTAGTATATAACTAAGCTAGCTTTCTATAATTGATTTAGAACCAGGCTAAACCAATCCTATAGTTTTCAAATAAATATCTTTCTGCTAACGGTCTTGTTATAATGAAATTTAACTTCTTAGGTTTAGATCACTTTTTCCCATTGTAAATATTGAATTATCAAAAATAAAAAATAAAAATCTCAACAAATGAAGATAAACTCAATTCGTGGCATATGCATTTAGCAAATTAATGCACATATACAATTGGCTGAGCCAAGATTGGGTTATGGGGGTAGGTTTGAGACTAAAGCCTATAAGAGTACTCTCACCTCAGTTCATCTATAATATTGTACATATGAATTATTGATACAATAACCGTGTAAATATACATGGTTATTGTAGCTTTTTATTTTATTATGTTAATATTCCCCGCTCTCTACTCTCATCTCTTCGGTCTCCACACCAATTCTAATAGGGACACTCTTCATCATAATTTGCACATTTGTTATTTTGTGTTTAAATTACATCATTTACACAAGAATACACCACTAATACTTAAAAAAAATTAAAGAAATCTAACCATCCCTAGACAATTGACACGTGCATATGTTGTAACAAAATGTGTGATAAAGTTTGAGTCCATAAACTTTTTGGTCTCCACACACATATACCCTCACTCTCTTTCTCATTTTCTTCCACTCATACTCTTTCACTCTCTTTCTTATATGTAGGAGGCCGATTTGGTAACCTGACCCACTTTTAATGGTTACAGGCTGTATGAGGGCCCAATACAATTAATTTTAAAAGGTGGATGGCTAAGGTCAATCTTCAATGCCTTTACTAGCCTCGGTTTGGTAATTTAAAGAAAGAAAAATGAGAAGAATGGCATCACAGTTTAAATGTTATAACAGAAAAAAGTTGGGTTTATTTCTTAATTTTCTCCCTTGATCTAGCCGAGGAATGACAAGTCTATAAGTATTTGCTTCTCGTCCTTTTAGTGATTAATTTTTCTTTCTCTCTTTTTCTCTCCTTCTTTTTTTCAATCCCCTATTTTGGTGGAGCTTCCTTCTTTTTTAGAGTAGCTGGATTTCATTCCACCCTCCAATTGGACTACTATGGATCATCACTTAGATACTTGTCCCATTAGTGTCTTGCTGGTGGTGGCAGTATAAGCTTCAAGCTGTAAAAACAAGTTTAGGGGTCAATTTGCATTAAATGCAGCAGGCTAAGTTGGTACAATGCATTTAATGCAGAGATGATCAGTGTTTTATCAAGAAGTTTCCTCCTTGTTAGGGTCATATGTTTTGTAATTGGCTAATCCTTTAACAAAATGCATTTTACTTGTAAATGGGTAGATCTGAGATAGGTTTAGTACCTTAACAAACATGTTGTTCAAGTCAAGTATTAAATATATGAAGATAGATCCAAGAAACAAGTGAAGAAAAGTTGTTCATTAAGTCTCGATAGATAGCTCGACAGATGCCTGCTATCGAGACTTAATGTGAAGCTCGATAGATAGCTCGACAGCAGCTCGATATATCGAGAGTTACGATTTCAGAATTTCCAGATCTAAAATCTGGTCCACGCTTTTGTATTTATTTAGGGTTTCTTTTCTCACAACCCTAAACATATATAAGACTTATTTTAAGAGCCATCATATACGGATACAAAGACCAAAAGACTTATTTTCTTTGTGAGAAGCTACTATGTTTGTACGTCATAAGGTTTTGTAATCAAGTGCTTCCAGATCTTCATTGTTGATGAAGTGAAGAATTTTGTAGCCAACAACATCTGTTCAAGTTGTTGGAATTAGTCATATACTAGGATCCGTGCAAAGTGTTAATCACAAATTGGAGTTTGTGCACCAAGAGAAAGAACATCCCAGATTACCAATCATACACAGATTCAATGCACACACTAACAAAATCACCATGTTAGAGCCATTTTGAGACAAACTCTAAATAAAAAATACCTACAAATCTACAAATGACCATACCCAAACCCCCTTTCAAACCCAAATAAAAAATTACCAAATCCTTATATCACATAAGAAAACCCAATCCGCAAATTAACCAAGACCCAAACCAACAAAGAATCAAACCAAAAGAGAAAAAAGAATTAGAACAGAGAAAGAGAGATCGATGGCCACCAGTGGTGGCATAGCCGATGGTGGTAGCGGAGCTCGTGGGTTTTTGTCAAACATTCCCTTGACACTTGACACACAAACCCAAACACAAACAAAGACCCAAACCCAAAAATAGAGTCCCAAACCCAGAAATAGAGATCCAAACCCAGAAATAAAGACCCAAACACGTTTGGCACTAGATCAGAGCTGTTGGTATAGTAGTGGTGGTGATGTGAAGCTCAAAAATCCCTACCCAAAAGTATCCATGGCACTGATCTGAGAAGAGAGTAGAAGATTGTAGTGGAAAAAATGGGTTTCAACCATGAAAAAGGGAGTCTTCAGCCGCCATGGGTATGGGTGAGAAAGATGGAGCCACCGTGGGTGTGGGTGAGAGAAAGAGTGAGCCGCCGTAGGTGTGGGGGAGAGAGCTAGAGGTCTAAGAGAGAGAGAGAGAAAGGAGAAGTGTTTGGGTCTGAGATGAGAAGGGCTTGGTTAGTCAAGGATAAATTGGTCTTTTAAGGATCAAGTTGGTCATTTTTGAAACCTCAGGAGGGTTTAGTGGAATTTACCCTTCTTTTTTTATCACCCCCACCCACTTTCTCTCTCAGCCTTTTTCCTCACCCTTATCCTCAATTCACTTTCTACCTCTCTCTATCTCTATCTAAATGAGATTGGACTGCCAACGCTTTTTATTTGATTAAAAAAGGGATAGTGCAAAGATTACATGAAACCAAAACTTTTTTTGAGAAAGCATGAAATCAAAACTAAAGTATCAATCTCTTATTAATTATTATATCTATATGATCCCACAATCTTAAGTTATAACATAAATTCAGGTGTCCATAATATTTTTTATGGCACAAATTCTCAGCATTCACAACAAGGTTGCTAAGGGCTTGTTTAGTTAAAAAAAAAAATGGTCATTCATCACTTAGTTTTCATCACTCATCACTCATTACCCATAACTCATTACTCATCACTTAAAATACCTCAATTCTTACCCCCACCTGTTTGACACACTATTTTCACTTTCCATCACTCAAATATTTCAACATTTTGTGGGACTCATACCTAAGCACAAAATCAGACCCTTCTGTTAGCCTACCCGCCTCACCTTCATTCCCCACCATTTTCTTCACTGCTTATTTCCCCTTCACCCCTTCACCCCTGTTCCTCTCCTAAAACACAAACACAAACCCGAACCCACCAATCTCTTAAAATGGTTGAAGCTTTTGTTCAATTACTCAGGCGCAGTTATACACAGAGACCTATGTCTTGGATAGAAAACCAAAGAAGCAAAAGAGAAAATCTTCAAATTTGAAGAAGTGGGTTTCAAAGAAAAATAGCAACAGATGAAGTGGAAGAAGGAAGAGTGACCCAGCGACCACGCGACCCAGCGGTGCTACCCAGTGGCTTGACCCAGCCCTGTGACCCGCCCTCCATTCTCTTCCTCTCTTATTAGCTCCAAGAAAAATCAAACCTTAAAAAATAAAAGCAGAGGTCAAAGCACAGAAAGCAAACATTGCCGATCTGTTTTCAATCACTCTCTGTTTCCATCACTCTCTGTTTCTTTCTTCTTCTTTTTTTTCCTTTAGCCCCCAATACCCACAAACAATGATCAAACCTAATGCAGCGATGATCGGACCAACATAAACGAGGATCAGACTTGCAACGATCTCCATCGTCACCACCGGCGGCGAAGACCAAATGGGTTTTGTGATGAAGAACAAAAAAAAAGAAAAAAAAGGACTGCAGTTAAGACCAAATGGGTTCTGTGATTAAGAAAAAAAGAAGAAGAAGAAAGAAAGAACTGAATGGAGTGCAGTGAAGACCAAAGAAAGAAGAGAGGAAGTGAGAAGATGGTAAAATTTCAGCAAAAATTTTTGGGAGAAATGAAATGGAATAGAGGAAGCTCCAACAGTCAAAACCAGCCTGAGATGGATGTGACAATGCACTGGTGAAGGGGCCCACAATCTCATCATATTTACGAAATTGCCACTGAGTATCAGTTTTTGAGTTTTGAAAACAGGTCAAACTTGTTTTCACTTTCCCTCGCTCACATCCATTTTTTTGAGTCATTGAGTCATGAAAATGGTGATCCGAAACTCTTCCAAACAAATGCTTCACCATGGGACCCACACAATTTGGATGATGGAAACAGAAAACTGAGTGATATCACTTAAAATTCATCCCATCCAAACAAGCTCTAAAACACTATCTTATCTATTTTAACACCTCACTTTATAATATGCCCAACATCAAAGATTTTATTTTAGCATTTAACACATTAAAATAATATAAACAACACACTAAAATAATATATCAAATACAATAAACAAAAACCTCAACCATCAACACATTAAAATAATTTTTTTTTTTTTTTTATAACTTTGGAGCTACAATAACTTTGCTATAGCAAATTGCTAAAAACTTTTAAGTTTGGCAACTTTGATAAAAATGATTTTTTTTTTCTTTTTTGGTGATTTTAGTGCTAAAATGACAATATAGCAATTTTCACGCATTTGATGTGAATGGTAACATTTTCTTTGCAAGAGGCCATTTCCTTTTGTAACCAGATTGCTTTTTTTTTTTCGTTGTAATTTATTTGCAAATTGCGTTTCTTATACCACCAAGTCAACAAAGCTGTCATCCTCTAGAAACTTTTTTTTTTTTTTTTTTGAGAAAGATCCTCTAGAAACTTGAACATAAAGAATGAAAATAATACTATAAGTCAAGCTTTTTCCACAACAACGGCCCACAAGCACAAAGCAATTTCCGCGTTTCACACTACCTGCTTGACACGAACACTCCAAAAGGAATGAAACTCGATGTATTCATGGTGTTAACACGTATAGTATTGTGGGCTTTAGGCCAAACTAGTTTACTTGTATAGCACACATTCTTGCACTACACTCTTACTTGTACTGCACTCATATTTTCTTGTACTACACTCATATGCCTCCTATATAAAGGCACTCATGTATATTCTTTCAGTGAGAAATACAATACAGTCATTCAGTATTTCTAACATGGTATCAGAGCCAGGTTCCTATCTCCATGGCTTTCTGTCTTTACGGTGTATTAAGAGCAATTTTTGTCTTCTTCAGTGTTTATTCGCTGCGTTTATCTTCTTCGGTTTTCCACTGCTGCCGTCAAAATTCTCCGGTATAGTCATGTCACCGTTAGAAGTCGCATCAACACTACAAGACTATTGCCTTCCTCAAACCACCGTCACAGAGCCAAACTTTATTCAAGGAATCTTCTCAACCTTATCAAATCTCAAGATTTCTTCAAGCTTCCATCTTGAATTTGAGGGGGGCTGTTAACACGTATAGTATTGTGGGCTTTAGGCCAAACTAGTTTACTTGTATAGCACACATTCTTGCACTACACTCTTACTTGTACTGCACTCATATTTTCTTGTACTACACTCATATGCCTCCTATATAAAGGCACTCATGTATATTCTTTCAGTGAGAAATACAATACAGTCATTCAGTATTTCTAACACATGGCATCTTCAAAGCAATATGGAAAAGAAGAAAAAATAAAAGGTAAGACATTGATGAATTAGTGGGTTTTACTTTATTGGCATTTGGCACATACAATTAGTGGGTTTTTTTTTTTTTTTTTAAGTTACTGTTAGGTTCTAAACCTTTAGAAAAATTGGCAAATCGTGAGCACAAACTTGTCTAGATATAAATTCAAGGGCGGTGCCACCTTAAGGCCAGGGTGGTCCTAGGACCACCCTAATCTGAATATATATATATATATATATATATATATATAATTGTATATTTTTAGACCCCTTAAACACAACTAGTTTAACTTAGTTATTTAGCCAAGTGATTATTTAGGTAAATTATGCAGATCTAGGTTAACACAAATAAATCATATCATACAAAGCAGTGGAAATATAAAGCACACAATGATATGATGACCCAGGAAAACCAAACCAGTAAAAAACTTGGGGATGATTTAACCTAACTATCTTCAAGGTAAAACTAAATCCACTATGAAAAAATTGAAGTTTATACAATAGCGACTTAGACCACTAACATCTTATTGCTACATCGAGTAGGAAACTTACCACGACGACCATGTGACAACTCTGAGTCCACGAACTACTTCTTTCTTAGATTCCCAACAAGCACAACCACTCCCGCTTGTATATCTTTAAGCTCTTGAATTTACAACTGAATTGATCATCAAGCTCTTAACATCAACCTAAATCTTGATAATCCTAAGTATATGTGAAGGCAAACGCCTCTAGATCTCACAAAAAGATTCATACACAAAGCATAAAGAGCATCAGCAACAACACTAAAACCGTGGCTATAGTTTTCCCTTTTATACCTAAGGCAAAACACAAAACCCTACTTGTAAAACGGGTTTGGGCTGAGTTGGAAAATTCTACAGAAAAACAATCTGCATGAGCTTCGATCAGCCGAGTCTAATTCTCGATCGATCGAGCCATGCAAATTTGCACAGTAAATCCTGTAGCAACTTGATTCCAACTTTACATAAAAGACACATACTTTAAGCACATCTAAACAAGACTAAAACGTTTTGATCATGATTTGCCAACATTACAAATTAGAGTTCTAATACATTTAAACTTAAAGTCTTAGAACCCAACAATAATTTAAAATTTTTATTTGTCTACCCTTCAAAAAAATTTTGGAAACACCCTCAGTTTTTTTATGCCAATAAAATTTGATAGGCCACAAATGCGTTGACCCCTTAGTGATAAATTAAATTGATTAATTAGCCATGTTATTAATTAATCAAGTTAACATGCAAAATCACGTGGCAGCACAAACAAATCACCAGAACTAAAGTATGCAGCGGAAAAATAAAAGACTCGGTGATTTGTTTACGAATAGGGAAAATCTGACGGCAAAAACCCCACCGGGTGATTTAAGGTCACCACTCCCAAAACTCCACTATTATCACAGTAAGCGATTACAAGCAAGGAATTCCAAGTACCTTACCAACCTACAGTTAAACCCTTACCCCAAGACCCGATTGGACTTGCTCTGTAGTGACAGTTTCTCCTTTCAATGCACGACTCCCAAGTATGTAACTAACCAATTACGCGGATCCCAGTACGCGACTTCAATTCACCAACTAGAGAGAGAGTTGTTGGCTGCAAAGTTCTTCAAATCATCCACACGATGAAGATCAAGAAGATACTTGGTTACACCCTAAGGTGCACAATACACAGCAATCTTCTTCACAAGAGATAAACTAGGGCATGAACTTTGTCTTTTTTATCACAAATTGCATGAACAAGGATTGCTCAATACTTGTGCAACTTGCATCTGTTTGACGGCCCTTAAAACAATCCTTATATATGTCTAGGGTTGGGAGAAAAGAAGTCCCAAAGACACATTCACGGATTGGAATTAAAACAAAACTGAAAATCTGTTTTCTTTAAATCTTGATAGATAGAGGTGTCGAGGATCTATCGAGCCTCGGAGCTGAAACAGCTTCTAAAACTCGATAGGTACATGTGTCGAGACCAGGTGTCGAACTTTAGTAACTTGCACTTCCTTGCTTGTTTCTTGGACAGACGTGATGACTTCAACACTGAATCTTGAAACACTGTTTCTTGAAGTGTTAAATACATCCTAACTCTACCCAATTACAAGTAAAGTGCGTTTTGTCAAAGGATAAGCTAATTACATAAAATAGTGACATATGTCAACAACTTGAACTGCATATGTCCTAACAATTAAATTTTACTCCATAATTTGTTCTACATTTAGTGGATGAATGATTGCTTAGTTGTATACATTGAAAGAGATGTAGCTTGTAGCATTGATAATGAGACTCATGCAACGATTTCAAAATATGAAAACTCGTAGAAGGCAATTGTAACCTTTATGTATTTATGTGTTTTTTTTATTGTTATTGTTGTCAATATATGAATTTCTCTTTTTATTAGATTGTATAATTTATGTTTCTTAAGGAACACCCTGAGAAAAATTCCTAAAGCCGCCACTATATAGATTCCTAAGTTTATAGGTTTGATTAGACAATGCTCAAGGTACCACAAGTCAAAATACAAGAATAAGTCTATAGGTTTGATTAGACAATGCTCAAGGTGCTACAATTTAGAATACAAGAATAATGAAGCTACATGTTTAGGAAATTCAAAACATGTCAGGTTTGACCGATCGAAGAGACAGGCACAACCAATCGAAAGTCGATTTCTATAGAATTTAAGTTTTGGCCTAACAGCCCATTAAGTCCATTAAGATTAGGGATTCAGATCTTATTCTCCTAGTATATAAAAGAAACCTTTAGGCACATTTTTGTGATGACTTTGGAAGTGCTCTTGTGAGATCTAAAATGTGTTGTGCGGTGTGCCCTCTCCTTTCAAAGTCACTACCAGAAATCATTCTCATATCAATAAAACCGATAGATCTGAAGTTGCTGCAACAAGATCGTACATAGCTGATGATTTAAACCTTAAGGGTGGTCTTGGAGTCACAAATAGGAGAGTTTGTGTTGCTAAACCTTTGAGTGAGATCTCAAACTCACAAACATGGGTGTTTGTGTTGTAGATTCAAGATAAAAGAGTCCGTAGATTCGAAGCTGCACGTGGTTGTGTGAGTTAGTTCTACAAAAGGTAGCTTTAGATTTAGGGAAAAATTTATTGTAAAATTACATTCTATCATAGTGAATTTGTTGCCTTGAGAATAGGTTTGGATTAAATCCTCCCAATGTTTTTTTACCTTAAAACGGTTGGTTTCATTAGTTTTTCTAGGTAATCATATTGTTGTCTTCTTTATTTTTCCACACATAGTGATATGATTGTATGTGTTTAACATAAATCTGAAAAATAAACCTAAGTAACTACTTGGTTAATTAATTAGGTTAAACTAATCTAATTTTAAGGGATCTAAACAAACAAAAAGTTGCAACAAGCAAACAAGAATTACATGATAATTATTAACAAAAAAAAAGGTATGTATCCAAAAGAAATTATTTAGACTGACCCCCAGACTGACCCCCAAAAAGATTTAAAGAATTTTTTGACGCTATAACAATGTTTATAAAATTTTTTGACGCTATAACAACTTTTATAAAATGATTTTTGTCGGTAAGATGATATTTACTTTTAATCTTTTGGTTATCAAATAATTTTTTTAGGATTTTCAATTTTGCACATGATTAAGGCAATCAATCAGTAATAAAATATTACATATAGTAATAAATATCTTGATTTGCTCTTCATTCACATAGAAAGTGAAATATACCAATCAACAATTGAAAAGAATATATGTATGTATATATAAACACACATACATATATTGTTATACAAAAAAGTTTGAGAAATCATAATATAAATATTTAAATTAAAAAAATGGACAAATAGCTAAATTAAACTAATCATTATAATTCATAATTAAGGTTTCATAATAATAGAGTAGGCATACAAACAAAGAAGTGCATTTGTTTGATAATCAATATATATATATATATATATATATATAAGTAGAGACCTCATACGAGAGTATATGAAGTTTTGCCAAGTGACGCTCTAACTTTGCATTTAGCTTTTTTTTTTACCTCTTTCATTAAGTTTTTCTATATTAATATGTGTTATGATGGTTCCAAGCATTTTCAATTTTCAATTTTTAGTTTTCAGTTTTCTATTAAAAAGTGAGAATACAAAATTTGACTGATTCACCAATATTTCATAATTTTTTTTCTTTTTTGATGAAGTTTCATACTTTTCTCACAACCAATAATTTTAAGAAAAGTTTTTGTTCTAGAAATTTTCTTAATCCTTCAGGCAGTCCCATTATTTTTTCAAAGAAGACCTTTCTTTTGAAGAAATTGTTCAATGCAGTCCTTCTATGTACAACTCTCTCTTCTTCCCTTTCCCTTCCCTTACTTTTTCCTACCTTCTTTCCTTTTCATCTCCCTTACAACCAAACAGGATATTAGTTTCCAAATTTAGCTAATAAAAAAAAGTGTTTTGAGGATATTAATAAAAAGAGTTTGAATTTGGTAAAAATAGGGTGTAAAATTCATGTTTTATACCATCCAATAAGAAATATCTCATCAGCTTTTTACTTAAAACTCAATACGTCATACCACAATTAATAAAATCTTAATAAACTCCCAATTTGGTTGAATTTTCAAATGAATATTATAATTGATTGAGTGTGATTGTTCTTATTCTTTAATACGTGGTAAAATGATGTGGCATGTTGGGCTTGGAGGGTGTAAAACTTGGGTTTTAAGTCACATCCTTATAGAATTTAATTTTTAATAAAAATATGTAAAAAACATGTTTAATTGCCATTTTAGTCTTTAACACTTGTACAGTTGTACTATGTATCAAAATGGTTTTTAACATCTTAAACATGTCAATTTTGTTTCTAAACTTTTGGTATTGTGTCAAAATAATCCTTATGATTAAGCGGTACAGGATAAGAATTGATGTATCTAGCATTAATATCAAAATAAATTTTTTATGCCATCTAAGCTATCCTTTGAATTATCATGTGTCCTTAATTAGAAAATAAAATGAAATATTTGAAAATATATTAATTGCATCTCCATAAGTAAATGAGATGTCATTTTATTGGCCAAAATTGAAAATTTCTTTTTTTTTTTTTTTTTTCCTCTTCCTTCTTGACAACCAAATGGAGTTTAAGTCTTGACTTTTTAGTTTAAGTGCTCATGAACATCATCTAAAAAACATACTATTTACCTAATTTTAAAATGAAATTTTTTATTAAAAAAAAAAAGAAAAGAAAGCCAAATGTCAATTTTTTACATTATCATTTTATAAGAAGTTAAAATTATTACCAATTATATTATAAAAATCTTGTAAACTAACATGGTGATGAATAAAATTAGTTTCATTTCAACAAGGTAATAAATCAATTTCCTAATTATTTTTCTATTTTGTGTTTAAAAATTGATACATTCATTTAATAAAAGTAGTGTGTAACCCCGAGCATATGCACATGTACCTTTAAAAACTGTAAGGACACAAAATGAGTCTCAAGCCCAAGTGCGTGACTGGGCCGGCCCAAATGATCTTTACAATAGAATTTGTAGAGAATGGGCTGAAAGCCTTGACTTCTAGGGGTACTGAGAAACAATGGGGCAAGGGTGGAGCTCACTGCTGTGTGCCAGGGGTAGCGGGAACACCTTTTCTTGTCCTCGGACGTGGGCCGAGAGCCTGTATCTAGGGTTTGCTTTCACTGCTTTTGGAGCTGGAGAGAGAAAGAGTCTTCTTTTTCCTTCCTCAGAAATTCCGTCCCCTTCTTGTGGCATCTCCACTTCTATTTATACCCCCTTTCTCTGGTTACAACCCGTCTTGTCCCTGAAAACGCTCCCCAATGCTCTTAAGGCTGCTCACTGTCCTCCCAGTAGTCATTTCCTCATTAATGCGGCCAGGCGGGTAGGTGGGAAGCTTTTAATGCGGTGGCAGAAGTGTTATGCAATGCACGTCTTCTTTGTCTCCCACTTCGGCTCCCTGTTGGAACGGGGGATGTCTGGCCAAGCCTTAGGGGCCTTTCCCTGGGTTTTTTGCCACCGTGTTCTGTCCCTGATCCTTCGTCCGAGGAGGCAGTCTCCTCGGCTCGTCTTCGACGTGCCGGTGGTCTGGTCGGCAGGCCATTGGGCCCTATTATTAGGAGGCCTTGCTTCAGACAAGCGGCCCTTTCGGCGTATTTCGCCTCCTCGGACTAAGCCCAAAGCCAATGTAGTGTCTTGGCGCTTTTACCCCCCATAAAAACAATCACAATTATGTGTGTGTGTGTGTGTGTGTGTGTGTGTATGTATGATTTAGAATCTATTTAGATATAGACACTTCGGTTTTTGTACCAAATAATTTGCCTACTACAAAAATTAAAATATTAGATGGGATAGATGGCGCAAAATTGAACTCCAATTAAAATTAAATTTAGAATCTAATTGATTTTTGACTCTTTGATTTTTGCACCTAATAATTCACTTGACACACAAATTTAAAAATTAGATGAGATATGTGGCACAAAATTAAACTCCAATTTAGAATTTAATTAAATTTTCTCTAAGTTTTGGCTATATATATATACACACACACACTAGCATGTAACTCCATGCAAATGCATTGATGCATTTAAAATTAAACAAAATTTTTATTATAAAAATATAAATAATTAGTCAAATTATTATTATTTAAAAACAAAAACATGTAACACATGCATTCGTGCATACGTATAGATACATTTAAAATTAAACAAAATTTTTATCATAAAATATAGATAATTAGTCAAATTATTATTTTTAAGTAAATATAATTAGTCACATATTAAAATTCTTAACTAAATTTAATACTAATGATGTTCATTTTTTTTTCTAATTTTTAATAAGATAGAACGTGTGGTGATTTTAATTTTATTTATTTTTTTAAAAAAATATGTGGTGATTTATATTGAGTATATGTAATTGTTTTTTTTTTTTTTTTAATTTTATAGTTCATTAATATTAGATTCTTAGTATTTTGCACTCATTAACTCACTTAACACAAATATTAAAAAACTTAAGTAGACACATGGCAAATGCTTAAGTGGATAATTATGGTGTAGTCCCCATATAAATTTAGACACGTGCAAAATTGGATTATAATTTCAAATTCTAATTCAACTTTCTCTAAGGTTTACCTATTAATATATATATATATATATATATATATAGATGACTTATAAATTTGAAATTTTTTTTAGTTATATGTTTATGTTTTTTATGATTTATTATATTGGACTTCTCGTTTTCTACACTAAATTAACTAATTTGGCACAAAAATTTAAAAATTTAGATTAGATGAGACACGTGACGCAAAATTAAACTCTAATTGAAATTCAATTTTTATACTAAATTAACTCATTTGGCACAAAATTCTAAATTTAGATTAGATGAGACACATGGCGCAAAATTAGACTCTAATTGAATTTCAATTTGAAAATTAATTGGATTTTCTCTCTGCTTTACCTATTATTATTATTATTATTATTATTATTATTATTATTATTATTATTATTATTATTATTATTATTATGTATAGCTACCTACCATCGCTCTATTTAAAATTACATGTTGTTCATGAAATCACAGTCCCATATATGGCTCTTTTTTAGGAGCCACTATCTCATCACAAAAAATATCTCATCAAAAAAAAGTTAGTATATTGCAACGTATTTGGAATGGTGAGTCCATTGGTATTTGGAAATCAGTGTTTTTAAAAAAAAAAAATTAATTGGACACGTGGCGCAAAATTAGACAACAATTGGAATCCAATTTAGAATCTAATTAAATTTTCTCTCAATTTTGGCTTTAATTATATATATAGACTGGTTATTGGCCTGTGCATTACACGATTTTTTTGGGTATGATCTTTTTTGGTAAATATTAAGATTGGAGAACATTTTTTTGGGAAAAAAAACTTCTTTCATTTCTATGTAGTGATTTTAAAAAAAACAATGAAGGGTTTTATGAAAAAATTTGTTAGTTTTATGAAATACATTTATATAAAATAAAACTCATAAAATGCTTAAGATATATGTAAAGGTATAATTCATGACTATGCGTGAAAGTTATTATATTTTTCTAATTCCTATTAGCTAGATCACATTTCTCAAATAAACTGAACAACCATTTCATCACCCCATTATGCACGTAATGTTTGGAATGTTGTTAGTTAGTACGTGATTGCTTGATAAACAATATTAAGTAAAAATTAATTTAATTCTATTTAAGAAATTTTTTGTGCAATTTTCATTTTCAAGTCCATTTTTTTTAATCTAATAGATTTAATTTTCACGTTAGTTTACTTGAATAGTATTGTGTTTATGCTTTTTTTCTTAACGACAATTGATAATTCACAAAATGAGTAAACAACTTATTGACTATTGCAAAAGATACAAATTTGAACATTAACATGAGTATGAACATGAAGGGAGATTTCTATTCATTTTCTTGAAGAAAAAATGTACATACAGAAAATTATAAACTTTATTAGGTAAAGAAGAATCAAAGTTATAGAAAGCAAAGTCAATAAACCAAAAATTTTAGGAGTCTAAGAGGAGCCATTACTCATTTGAAACAATCCAAAATACTCAAGGACTTAAAAAAAAAAAAAAAACCATTTAGTTCACACTTTCATCGCAACTGTTTTAGCTCAAGGAAAACAATATATATCTCAATGTTTTTTTTAAGAAATAATTACAATATACTACTAATCCTGCAACTTGAACCTTTTTTCCCTAACTCCTTCAATTTGAACATTTTCTCCCTTAAACCCCAGACACTTTGTGTATGGGGAGATGCCAATTCAGCTACATGGCCCTCGATATATATATATATATATATATATATATATATATATATATATATATATATATCATTTAATAAATATAGAACTTTCTTTTAAAAAAAAATTAATATGTTTATCATAATTAAGGGAAATACTAATGGGTACTTCACTTGAGCATATGTGAAAAAAGCATATACATACCACAAATGGTAAAGGAGAAAGAAAAAGTTGCTAATTCCTTTTAATATGGTTAATTGCTTTGCCTCAATCAGTCGCCCAAACAACATACTGCTTATTCATACCACAATCACAAATGACAATGCAACATTAGCCATATGTAATTGCTAATCTGAAAGTACAAATTTCTTTAATAGCTCTACCTTCGTTTCTTTTGGCTAATATGTCTTTGCTGAATCAAAATCAAACCACAAAAATCATATAAAAATCACCAAATTAGAGTTTAAAATTATAATTAAATTTTTAAAAGAAATCTAGGCACAATTGCACAAAAATTCCATGTTACTAAGTCACACTTAGGAATATTGGACCATTTTTTCTTTGTATAAATAGGGGAGTCCATGGGATGAGGAGGCTAACAATTTTCTCTCTAAAACATTTATTGTAGGAATATAAAAGTTTTTCATTGTAAACTTTTCACGATTAAAGAAAATGACTTGCCAACTAATCAAACTAGAGTTTTTAGTACCTATAGCAATTTCACAACATCAAATGAGTGTTTAATTTTTCTCGCAAAGTATTGAATAGTAAAGCTTCTGGGCCATAGTCTCAATTACAACTCTCAATCATGTTAGACTTGGATGACACCTATCAACAACGTATCATTATGAGATGCAGAAAAAATTTGGAGTCTACACAACATTTAGTGTGGATGGGAAGAAATTTCATCCTATTCCAATTGGTTAGGTTAGTAAGGGACCAATTCCAATTTAATGATCCTGGAATTTTGTATACAAAAGGAAACTTCCGCCTAAAATAAGTTGGACTTTTAGCAAGAGAGAAAATTGATGTCTAGACAAATCAAGCTAAGGCCAACCAAAATGGGCCATATTCTTAATTTCTTATCTCTATTTGTTCTGGCGTATAAAAGTTGAACATCTTATCTAAAGTCCATCCTCTGAAAGCTTGAGAAAAAATTCATTTAAACCAACACAATATATAAATTATAAAGGAATCAAAGAAAAATTGTCAAAAATAATGAAAATTTAATCTATGCTTAAATTCTTATAAAGATGACCACAATAGCAATAACCTTTAAAAAAAATAAAAAAAAATAAAGACAAAAATATCTATGCTTATTTTGTACGTATGATAAAGTCCTGTCACAAAGTTTTTTGAGACTCATGTTTATTAGTGATTAGAAGTTATAAAGGAATAATCATCAATATATATATATATATATATATATATATATATAAGCAAAGATCTCATGCGGGAGTGCATGAAGTCTTGTCAAGTGACGCTCTAATTTTGCATTTAACATTTTTTTACCTCTTTCATTAAGATTTTTTTACTGTTACCCAAAAGTTTACATTAACCTATTTTACTATTCTCTCATTAGTCTCTCATTAATTGCCTAAGCTTACATCACACATTTCTCTCTTTTTCATGTCTTGTAGCATACCCACCATTTTAATATTTTAAAAAAAGCAAAAAAATAATAATTAAGAACTAATAGTAATAACTAACCAGATAAGGCCTTGGACGGAGATAGAAAGACACAAAAATTATTTTAATTCTATTTAAGAAATTTTTTGTGCAATTTTCATTTTCATGTCCATTCTTTTTAATCTAATAGATTTAATTTTCACGTTAGTTTACTTGAATAGTATTGTGTTTATGCTTTTTTTCTTAACGACAATTGATAATTCACAAAATGAGTAAACAACTTATTGACTATTGCAAAAGATACAAATTTGAACATTAACATGAGTATGAACATGAAGGGAGATTTCTATTCATTTTCTTGAAGAAAAAATGTACATACAGAAAATTATAAACTTTATTAGGTAAAGAAGAATCAAAGTTATAGAAAGCAAAGTCAATAAACCAAAAATTTTAGGAGTCTAAGAGGAGCCATTACTCATTTGAAACAATCCAAAATACTCAAGGACTTAAAAAAAAAAAAAAACCATTTAGTTCACACTTTCATCGCAACTGTTTTAGCTCAAGGAAAACAATATATATCTCAATGTTTTTTTTAAGAAATAATTACAATATACTACTAATCCTGCAACTTGAACCTTTTTTCCCTAACTCCTTCAATTTGAACATTTTCTCCCTTAAACCCCAGACACTTTGTGTATGGGGAGATGCCAATTCAGCTACATGGCCCTCAATATATATATATATATATCATTTAATAAATATAGAACTTTCTTTTAAAAAAAAATTAATATGTTTATCATAATTAAGGGAAATACTAATGGGTACTTCACTTGAGCATATGTGAAAAAAGCATATACATACCACAAATGGTAAAGGAGAAAGAAAAAGTTGCTAATTCCTTTTAATATGGTTAATTGCTTTGCCTCAATCAGTCGCCCAAACAACATACTGCTTATTCATACCACAATCACAAATGACAATGCAACATTAGCCATATGTAATTGCTAATCTGAAAGTACAAATTTCTTTAATAGCTCTACCTTCGTTTCTTTTGGCTAATATGTCTTTGCTGAATCAAAATCAAACCACAAAAATCATATAAAAATCACCAAATTAGAGTTTAAAATTATAATTAAATTTTTAAAAGAAATCTAGGCACAATTGCACAAAAATTCCATGCTACTATGTCACACTTTGGAATATTGGACCATTTTTTCTTTGTATAAATAGGGGAGTCCATGGGATGAAGAGGCTAACAATTTTCTCTCTAAAACATTTATTGTAGGAATATAAAAGTTTTTCATTGTAAACTTTTCACGATTAAAGAACATGACTTGCCAACTAATCAAACTAGAGTTTTTAGTACCTATAGCAATTTCACAACATCAAATGAGTGTTTAATTTTTCTCGCAAAGTATTGAATAGTAAAGCTTCTAGGCCATAGTCTCAATTACAACTCTCAATCATGTTAGACTTGGATGACACCTATCAACAACGTATCATTATGAGATGCAGAAAAAATTTGGAGTCTACACAACATTTAGTGTGGATGGGAAGAAATTTCATCCTATTCCAATTGGTTAGGTTAGTAAGGGACCAATTCCAATTTAATGATCCTGGAATTTTGTATACAAAAGGAAACTTCCGCCTAAAATAAGTTGGACTTTTAGCAAGAGAGAAAATTGATGTCTAGACAAATCAAGCTAAGGCCAACCAAAATGGGCCATATTCTTAATTTCTTATCTCTATTTGTTCTGGCGTATAAAAGTTGAACATCTTATCTAAAGTCCATCCTCTGAAAGCTTGAGAAAAAATTCATTTAAACCAACACAATATATAAATTATAAAGGAATCAAAGATAAATTGTCAAAAATAATGAAAATTTAATCTATGCTTAAATTCTTATAAAGATGACCACAATAGCAATATCCTTTAAAAAAAATAAAAAAAAATAAAGACAAAAATATCTATGCTTATTTTGTACGTATGATAAAGTCCTGTCACAAAGTTTTTTGAGACTCATGTTTATTAGTGATTAGGAGTTATAAAGGAATAATCATCAATATATATATATATATATATAAGCAAAGATCTCATGCGGGAGTGCATGAGGTCTTGTCAAGTGACGCTCTAATTTTGCATTTAACATTTTTTTACCTCTTTCATTAAGATTTTTTTACTGTTACCCAAAAGTTTACATTAACCTATTTTACTATTCTCTCATTAGTCTCTCATTAATTGCCTAAGCTTACATCACACATTTCTCTCTTTTTCATGTCTTGTAGCATACCCACCATTTTAATATTTTAAAAAAAGCAAAAAAATAATAATTAAGAACTAATAGTAATAACTAACCAGATAAGGCCTTGGACGGAGATAGAAAGACACAAAAATGTTGTGGATTGTTAAATAAAACGCATTGTTTCAATACAAAATCAAAATGCATTGTTTTACTATAAAAGACTTGAGACTGACAAAACACTTGAAAGAGAAAGAAAGAGAAATCTAAGGGACTGATGCCTCCGTCATATTGGCCTCCCACCACCATCAAGATGCCAAAACCCCTATGGGAAATTTTTATTTTTTTTGTTTTAAATTAGGGGATTAAATATGATTTAGGTTTGGGTAATTTGGTTGGATAATTTTTGTTTTGGGTATATAAGTAGAGAGAATATTTGGTACGAAATGTAAAGTCATATTCTACAATAGTTTTAAATCAACTATAAGATATATGCATTCACACTTGCCCACACCATGTTTTAATGTCGCACTATCAATGAGTGGAAGACAATGAGAGAGTTGGACATACTTTTATTTCATAGTATTTAATATGTGAACACAACACAAATTATTTGATTTTTATAGTCAGGTTACTCTTTTGCATTTATTTTTGGTTTTATGATTTTTTTTTTAATCATACCCTGAGAAGGCTTTAAATATGCAGTGAAACAATAATTATAAATTGCACACACAAAATCACTATAATTATTTAGTTCAAGAAATGAGTAAAAAAAAAATTTGGAGGAATATTGTAGAATAAAAGTTGTTAGAAAATATCTCTCTCTCAAAGACCTCATGCGAGAGTATATGAGGTCTTGCTAAGTAACACTACTTTTTCATTTAGCATTTTTTTACCTCTTTCATTAAGCTTTTTTTTTTTTTTTTATTGTTACCCAAAAGTTCACATTATCTTATTTTACTGTTATCTCATTAATATCTCATTAATTGTCTAAGCTTACACCACACATTTCACTATTTTTCATGTCTTTTAGCAAACCCACTGTTTAGTATTTAAAAAAAAAAAAACAAAAACAAAAAAGTAAGTAAGGACTAATAGTAATAACTAACAAGGTAAGACTCTAGAGAGAGATAGAGAGACAAAAATTTTGTGGATGGTTAAATAAAAGACACTATTTCACTATATATTACCAAAATAAAAGACCTGGGACTAACAAAACATTTGAAAGAGAGAGAATGAGGAATCTGAGGGGTCACCACCTCCGTTATATTGGTCTCCTACCACCATCAAGACATCGAAACCCCTACGGGTATTCTTTTTTTCGTTTTAAATTAAGGGCTTAAATATTATTTAAGTTTAGGTAATTTGGTTGGTCAGTTTTTGTTTTGGGTATATAAGTAGAGAGAATATTTTGTGTACAATATAAAATCATATTCTACCATGGTTTAATTTTAAATCATCTATAAGACACATGCATATACACTTGCCTACACCATATCTTAATGTCGCACTATCGATGAGTGAAAGACAATCAGAGAGTTGAGCATACTTTTATTTCATAGTATGAAATATGTGAACACAACACAAATTAGTTAATTTCATGGTCCCATTACTCTTTTGCATTTATTTTTGGTTTCGTGATTTAAAAATAATAATAATCTTACCTTAAGAAGCTACAAATATGCAATGAAGTTACTAAACCAATTTTTAATATCTCATTATATATGTGTGTTAGGACATATGTGATTCAATGTTAGGAACATATGTCACTATTTTATGTAATTGGCTAATCCTTTGACAAAATGCACTTTGCTTGTAATTGGGTAGATCTAGGATGTGTTTAATACTTCAAGGAACAAGAGTTCGAGTTCAAATTCAAGTCCAAGTGTTAAAGCCATGCAAGTCTGTCCAAGATTCAAGTGTGATAAGTGTTGTTCATTAAAACTCGACAACTAACATCTATCGAGCCATGAAGAGCTGTTCCAGCCTGTGGCTTGATAGCAGCTCGACAAATAGGGTATTTGTTGAGGTTTATGAAACTCAAAATTCCTGGTCTGTTTTCATCCAATCCATGATTGTATGTTTGGTCTTTCTTTTCTCACAACCCTAGACATATAAAAGAATTGTTTAAAGGGCTGTCAAAGGTGACACAAGTTGCATAAGTGTTGAGCAAAGTTTGTTCATGCAAATTGTGACCGAAGATAGAATTTCCCCCAGTTCATCTTTCTTGTGAAAAAACTGTTGTGTTTGTACACCGTAGGATTTTGTGACCAAGGAGCTTCTTGATCTTCATCGTGTGATAAATTGAAGAACTTTGTAGCCAACAACCTCCTTCTAGTTGGTGATTGAAGTCGCGTACTAGGATTCGCGCAATTGGTTAGTCACGTACTAGGAACTGTGCATTGAAATGAGAGATTGTCTCTACAGAACAAGTCCAATTGGGTATTGGGGTAAAGGTTCAACTGTAAGTTGGTAGAAAGTACTGGGATTCCAATTGTAACTGCTTGCTATGATAATAATGAATTCTTAGGAGTGGTAACCTTAAAATCAACCGGTGGGGTTTTTGCCTCGGAAATTTTCCCTATTCGTAAAAAAATCACTGTGTCAATTTATTTTCCGCTACATACTTTAGTTAATTAGTGATTTGTTTGTACTACCATGCTTTTGCATATTAATTTGATTAATTAATAAACTTGGCTAATTAATCAATTAATTCATCACAAGGGGTCAATACATTCTTGGCCTATCAATATGTTTCTGTACTCTAATTTAGTTTATTTTTTCTTTATAATTTATGTAAAACATTATTCAAAATTGTTTTACATAAAATATTACAAAATTATCCATGCATCACACATGCAACTTACTAGTAAAAATAAAAATTAGGTTCTCTCCTCTTTATATTACCACATTATAATTCATAAAATAGTAAAGAAGTCAACAAAGTGAATTCACAAAACATTCTAATAAACACCTGGTGTGAATTCAACATACACCGGCACAACCTCATGAATATTATCCGAATCCACATACAAATCCAAAAAATAAAAAAAATACTCGAAGACCTTTCTCAAAGTTTCAGGTGGTCCATCATATTTCTCATGGCACAAATTGTTTTACTTGTCCAAATGAATTATAGCTTTGAACATATTGAATCTTACATGGGACAATTCCAAGATGTCATTTCCTTTCGAAATCAGATTGTTTTTTCCACAATAACGGCCCACACTCATAAAACAACGTCCGCGTTTCACACTACCCACTTAACACGAAACACTCTAAAAGGAATGAAATTCTCAGTGTATTCATAGCATCTTCAAAGCAAAAGGGAAAAGGAGAAAAAAATGGTTGGTGGTTTACTTGGCCCCTAGTCACATACAAAGTTTTTTTTTTATTTTTTTTTATTTTTTTTTATGCTGCACAACATGATAATTATTAATCAATTAAAAAAAAAACGTATGTATCCAAAAGAAATTTTTTAGACTGACCAAAAAAAAAAGATTTATAGAATCGATTGACGCCACAACAATTTTTATAGAATGATTTTTTTTTTCGATATTATGATTTTTTACTTTTAATTTTTTAGTTAATTAAATAATTTGCTAGGATTTTGCATATGATTAAGGCAATGGATCAATATTTAAAGGTAATATATAATGCATAAAATCTAAACACCCCCGAACTTTAAGGGTAAAATCTAAATTATAAAACATCAAAATGTAAAATTCAAACATTTCAAAATTTTAGGAGATAAAATTCAAATTCTAAAACTTCAGGGTGTAAAATCCAAACACTCCAAAACTTTAGAAGTGTAATTTACGATTTACCCTAAAAATAATTGACATAAAGTTAGAGTATAATTAGAAGAAAAATGTGCATTTAAAATTTAAAGGTCCTTGTTATCAAAATATAATGCAACTGTCTAAATTTTTATACTTTAGGAGTTACTCAAAACTTAAAGATTGTAATTTGAAATTTAGCTTAATTATAAATATATATATATATATATATATATTAAAATAATGATGTGTAAAAAAATGGACTTTCAAAAACTTATGTGTCAACATTAGAAGAAAAGAGAGAGAGAAGGAAAGAGAAAGAGTATGAGAGAGAAATTCTTATTTTAATTGAAGTGCTAATAATTTTTTTTTTTTTTTAAGATTTCAGTTTTTAAAGATTTCAGCTACACTTGGATGTCAAAGATGACAATCTACTGTAGCTAAGATGTTAAAAGTTTTAAGTATAGCACCCTTAATGTAGTGTGCTTTTTTAGAATCAGATGTTAAAAATAGCATATTTAACATTTGAAACCTTTGATGAGAATGCTCTTAATACTAGTACTCTAAGCCACCTTATAAATTTACTTTTCAAATAAGTCAATCTCTCTTTTCTTTTTTTTTTAGAAAAATAAGTCAATCACTCAATACTTTATAATACAGATATTCTTCTTTTCTATTACTATAATTTCAAATTGATTTAGAGTTCAAGTGATAACTCAATGTTATATAATATATATAATCAAATTGATTCATTGTATTTATCATATGCAAAAAATCCTAACAAACCATTTAGCCAAAAGAATTAAAATTATAAATTATATTATTGACAAAAATCATATTATAAAAATGGTTACAACATCAAAAAATTCAATAAATATTTTTGTGCATCCCTCTAAAATAAATATCACGTTGTGCAACATGCACATTATAAAAAAAAAAAGATAAAAAAAAAAAAAAAAAAGTCTTTGCATGTGCCAAGTAAACTACCAATTCATGGTATTTACCATTATCATACATTTCTCTGGGATAATTTTTTTTTCCTATTGCAGTGAAGATGCCATGATTAGTTGTTGTTGTTTTTTTTTTTTTTTTTTTTTTTATATAAGATAGGATTTGAACTTGTCATGTTTGTTTTATGTTAAATGTATTTATCATTATCATACACCAATAGATTTTGAATGAAAGCAAGGTTTGTACCTAATTTAACCACATTAAAGTTTCATTTAATTTTCTGCGTGTGGGGCCATTGTGTCCCTGACATGACTAGCTGTATTCACCATCTCTAAATTTGTTTTTATGACCAGCAGTCCTCAAGTGTCCATCTATAACATCACTGTAGGCATTGGTCGAAAGTTACAGGCATTCAAATCTTCACAGCTCTCACATGTTAAGCGGGGACCGGCCAGCTCACAACTTGGCTGGCAAAAGAAACATACAGTATCAAATGCTTTTGCAAAAGTCATATCAACTTATCTTCTTCTTTTTTTTTTTTTGACAGTGACGATACAATATTATTGAGATAAAAGTATAAGAGTACAAAGCTAATGTCTGACCCACGTAATACGACATATTGAGGGACTGACTTGGCATGGGCAAGCATGGGAAAAGCCGTTATGTCCACAATACAAACAGCATTGCATACAACGAGAATGAAACACTGGTGCACATCAGCAGGTGTTAAGTCTCTGGTACTCTTGTTGTAGTGTCATTGCGCCTCGTAAAATATCACTGGGATGGGTTTGCCATATCAACTTATCTTGAAAGCAATAATTCAACGTGGACTAGTAATAGACTTTGTGAGTCTGTCACATAACAAATTTGATTAATCCTATAAAAAATAACAAATAGATTAATTGTAGAAACCATCATGAATTAGGTTTATTTGTATTTTTCAAATTTTTTGAGGCTAAAATGAAAAGTTCACCGTTTTTCTCCTAGACGGCTGGACCCCCAAGCACATAAGGAAGTGCCAATAGAACTTATTTCAGCCCTTTAAGTTTAAAGTTTATTCAATTAAGGTTTTTTTTTTCAATTTCTGTTAAATTTAAATAAAAAAATTATGGAAGATATTTTTTAAACATTAATTGGTTTTTTTTTTTAATTTGAAGAAAAAAATAATTAAAAATTTGCACAATTAACTGCAACCTTTAACAAAATTTGATGAAAAGGCCTTAATTGAATAAACTTGAAATTTAGTGGATTGAAATGAATGAAAACAAAATTAAAAGACTGAAATGAAATCTAGTGAAACTTAGATGATAAATTTTGTATTTTAGCTTCTTTTTTTTTTATGTGATGTATTTTTCAATTTAAACAATAAAAATTTGCGATTTTAATCTTAATTATAATGAAAATACTTCCCTCAAACCAGAAGTAGCCCATCTAATATTATCCTCCAGTACATCGAAAGAGGAACGTCAAGTATCAATGTTATGTCAATCATAATTGGGAACTTTTGGCCCATAAAATTATTACCAGTATGGGCCGACCAACCCATTACCTTACCTTTTTTTTCAATTGGGCTAGGCTAAGCACCCTCCCAGTGATAACTTGGTATTCCAACCCAAACTAAGAAAAAGGAATCAAAAATCTACATTCTTTGGTCGTTGAATCTATGACAGGATGTTAAACATTGTTTTAGAAGAATAATTATTCATGCAACCTTTTACAAATTTGTTGATGCACATGTAATCAACAGTATCTATTAAATCTCTAACCAAGACAGGCATAAATGAATTTTGCCACTTCGAAATTCTTAAATCATAATAAGAATTTGGATTGAACATAAAACCCAAAAGTTATATAATAGAAATTCGAAATCAACAGAAGGAATTTTAAATAAAAAAAAAAAAAATATATATATATATATATTGCCATAATTTACCAATCTCGGGATGGACTGGACTAGTTTGAGCACTTTAGGCTCGACAACATAAAGATGAAATTGATGATTTTTATGATATTCATATGTCTATTTAACATCATTGTATCTAGTAAGTTTTCCTTCACTTCTCTACAAAATTTACTCTAAACAAAAATAGATATCTAAATTTATAAATCTCATCGAAAGGGAAAAATTTACACAAATTTACATCGACTAAAAAGCACAAATCTACTCCCAATTTTACACATTTATTGAAAATAAATTTACATAATCGAGAAACCCAAGTCTGGGAGCTCATTGCCTTGTCTCGTCCTCACTGAGGCGGTTTGAAGACCATGATGAGACGTCATATTATTGAGGAATTGAGGAGGTCAATCTCGTCGTTGTTGCCTACAAGAGCTAGAAGAAGGCCCCACCTCATCCTGCATGAGTCAACTTCACTGTTAAGGTCCTCCAAGAAAATGGTATATATCCCTATCCTTAGCCACACAAAGCTACTAAGAGTTTATTTGAGATCCGCTTATTTTGTTGAAATTGAAATTTTTTTGCTGAAAATACTGTAAATAGAAGTAAAAGTTAGTTGAAATAGTATAGTAGGACCCATGAATAGTACCAAACAGTGTAATGAGACTCATGAATATTAGTAAAAATAAACTGAATAGTAAAAATAAATTGGCAAAATTAATCATGTCAAATGGACACTAAAGTAGAGAGGAAAAAAAATACACTAATAAAGATGAGAGATGAGGTGCATAGCTTACGCATTCAACCAAAAAAAAAAAATAATAATAAAAATTAAGGGAGCTTACACATGTACAAAGAGTGAAATGAAATTCTATTAAACACACAACCGGCTCATCCACCTAGATTTTTTTGAACCCTCGTATCCAATTTTTTCTTTTGATAATGGAGGAGAGGGATTTAATTCTCCATTCTTTCAAAACCATCCTTCGTGCTTCAAGTCAGATAGTTTCGTTTGGATGGATTGAGTAGATCAGTAGACAGTCCCATGATATGAAATAAAGCAGGTATATTTGTGTACCCAAAAAAAGAAAAAAGAAAAAAGAAAAAACTGTACAAGGCTACAGAGAACGGGCGCGCAAAATTGAATGCAGCAGTTGACCTCAACTCTTTCTCATTTCAAGACCAGAAAAAAAAAATACTGAAAAAGATATGCTACTTTTGAAATTTTGGCCGATTCAATGGAGAAAAATCATGTATGATATGAGGTAAAGCAGTTGATAGAAAATGACGCCATTTTGCTGAACAAATTTTAAACGACATCAATTTTGTCAATAATGTCAGGGAAATTAATGAAAGGTTTTATTCAAAATTTTTTGAAAAAGTACAGGATTTAAATTGAAAAATTTTAAAAGAGTATGATCAATTTAATATTACTGCTATTCCATATTGTTTAAAATACGATTTATTAAAAATAAAATAGTGTTGAGGTAAGTCCAAGTTAAGCCATTATAATCACATAAACAATAAGAATAAATGAATTACACTATAATTGGCAGTCCAAGGAACTCATCACCCAATCAAAGTCCTATATCATGACAAAAAAATGTTTTCCATCTGATTTATCAGTGCAGTAAAGATTACTAGTTCTTTTGTATAAACTAAACACTGAAAATTAGAGGGGGATGACTTACCAGTTACTTGTAAGTTCAGAAGGAAATTAGAGTGACTATTCTTCTAGAACTCCCTTACCCTTGTCTTTAGGATCAATGGATCCCCTCAAACTTTCAAAATTAGACTCCTCCCTAGAGCTGGAGGTTCTACTAGATGTTCCTTCTTCATCAAGCTTTTGCTTATCTCTATTTCCATTATCTGTTGTCAATTGAGGGATGAGAGCCGAATCATCAGACAAGGATTTCATGCTGTCACCTATCGTTTGCTTAAACTTGTCCTCGTCATGATTGTACACGAAGGCCACTTTGCTCCACCTTCAAGCCTGGGCACCGGGTTGTAATTGAAGCCTTAATGTAGATGCATTGATTTGGACAATTTCGAAGCAACCCACGTGGTATATAGGACAGCCAAATTAATCTGGTACATTGCTTTAACATTTTGAGATTTTCTTTAGTCAGTTGATAGCCATTGAAAGAGCTTGCAGTACCAATATTTGTTACAAACTGAAACATCAGGCAATTGCTTTATCATTTTGAGATTTTCTTTAGTCAGTTGACAGCCATTGAAAGAGCTTGCAGTACCAATATTTGTTACAAACTGAAACATCAGGCAATTGTATTCAGAATTCATGATGTCAATGTGAGCAGTCTGATTCACGAGGACAGAAAAAGAAGCACATAGAACCAGTCCCATCCAAGTACTATCATTGTACAAATTTGGAGGTAGAGGGATTGTCACCCAGTGCTTATCGTTCCAATCACTGAACCACTCCAAAATTTCACTTGGAGGAAAATGGGGATCATAGAAAAGGCATCGATCAAACCCCTGTGAAACAGAAATATTGCGTTTAATGAACTGAGAGAAATTAAAGAGAGGCAGATGGAAAACTATGTTTAAGACAGCAAATAATCATAGTTATTAATTACCAGTAGGTTGCCTTGGCAGCGTTGATCCTTATGATGGGGGTAAATTTCGCCAAGTTGACTCTCAATCCAAGACCTCATTTTTCTATTTCTATTCTTAATCTTCATTTTATTAAGGAAACTCGAAGAATCAGACGTGGACTTCATGCAGTCCCTGATTATTTTCTTGAAATTTTCCTCGGAATGCTGGTACAAGAGACGAAGGCCACACTTCTGCACCTTCAAGCCATGGAAATTTGTCTTGAATGAAACCTTAATGCAGGTACAATCATATAGCCAATCAGGAAAGGATCCACGCGGTATATAGGATAGCCAAATGGATCCACCTTGCAGTGACATCATGAGATCTTCTTTAGTTGGCCAATAGATATGGCGAGGTTTCACACTCATATCATTAGGCCCATTACTTGCTTTCAATTGACAAATAAGTTTGAAAGAAGTTTTTGAATCCATAATGTCATTGACATTAGCTACATCCTTTGCAACTGAAAAAAGAGCACATAGAGCAACTCCCATCCAAGTAGTGTCATTAGACAATTTTCGAGTCAGACAAAATCTCACGTGGGTCTCACCACTCTGAATATTGAACCAATGTGGAATTTCCTTTTGTGGGAAACAAGAATTATAATCTCGGGATGGATCAAAGTCCTGTAAAAAAAAAATAGTGTTTAATAAGTCCGAGTGAGAAATTAAAGATAGGTAGAGAAAATATTATGTTTGAGGTAAAACAAATACTCATAGTTTATTAATTACATACCAGCAGGTTGCTTTGGCAGTGTTGATCTTTAGGTTGTGGGTCATTTTTGCAGAGAAGACTCTTTGCTCTACTGGTTTTCTCTATATAACTAGCCATTACTTGATTGGGGAGATCTCGAGACTTATATTCCTCGTTGCAGTATTTTCTTATGTGCGGAAACCAAATATCATTCTCGTGGTAGAGACTAAGCCCACATTTCTGCACCATCACACCTGGCCAATCACTTATAATTGAAGCCTTAATCCAAGTGAATTGATTGAACTGATCTGGGAACGACTCACGTGGAATATAGGACAACCAAAGAAATCCATCTTCAGTATCTAGCCACATGAACTCTTCTTTAGTGGTGCAATGGACATTGAGTGCTATCTCTGGACCAGCTATCTCAGTTTCCAAATGACAAACTAGGCAGTGAGATATTGTTGAATCGAAATTTTCAAGCATTGCAGTTTGATGCTCGTCAATTGAAAAATAAGCGCATAGTACCAATCCATGCCATTCATTGTCATTGTACTCCTTGAGTGTATCAATTGTCACCGAGGGCTCATTAGTGTTATGATTAAACAAAGGTAATATATCTACTGGGGGGAAGCAATACGAATATTTGGAGTGCCTGTCAAAGCCCTGTATAATAAATAAAAATTATGAGACGTATAGAGGGAGAATTGATAGTAGATTTGAAACAAAGAAATTACTCATAATTTCTTACCAGCATGTCATTTTCACTGATTAGAGTCTTAACTTTTTTAAGCACTTGCATAAATTCTGCCTTGAATTCTGACTCCGTGGCTCGCTGGCTAAGTTGACATGTAAAATCCCGATGTGCAGAAATGAAGGTGTTGCAATGTTTTAGTTCTTGCTCAAACTGTACCCGATCATGCTTGTACAAAAGACGAAACCCACATTTTTGCACTGTCACACCTGGCCAATTACTTAAAAATGAAGCCTCAATGTGGCTGCCCTGATGGAACACATGCTTAAATGACTCGCCAGGTATGTAGGATATCCAAATGTGTCCATTCAGACCACGTAATAACCACTTATTTTCTTCATCAGTGGTGCGGTAACCAAGGATTTGATCGTCCAGACCAGCTTCACTCGTTTGGAACTGACAAGATAGGAAGTGAGAAGATTTTGCTATAATTCCTTCATTTTGATCCCTGGGGATTAAAAATGAAGCGCATAGAGTGAGTCCCAGCCAGTTACTGTCATAGTACAAATTTGGGGGTATGTCAATTGTGACCAAGTGCCCACGACTCTGATGATTGAACCACTTTGGAGTTTGTCTTGTTGGGAAACATGAATTATATGCAGTTGATGGATGAAAGTACTGCAAAATAGAAATATAGTGTCAAATGAAATAGAGAAGTCTGTATTTCTAATTATTTGAAAAAAAGTTGAAAATTCTGTGAGAATTATGCAGTTAAATCATTAAATTTACCTATCCCAGTAAATTTAATATAGTACTAGAGCAAATAATTAAGGTAGTATTTGAATTCAACTTATTCTGCGTATGCGTTTTGTACATCACATTTTACTCTTTTTTTTTTTTTTTAGCCACGCATTTCAGGAGCAAATAATATTGTTATGGCTATTGTTCATGAACAGTAGCCGTAACTTTTGACCAATTCAACTGTGAACAGTGCATCGTGTTCTGTTCATAGGACCACAAACTTCACTTTTCAGCAACTTTTTCATTAAAAATGGGTCCTACGGTACTATTCATACGTTTAAAAATTATTTTGCTACAGTGTTTTTGGTTTTCAGTTTCAGCAAAATAAGTTCTATTCAAACAGACCCTAAGTTTGATCTCTGTCTCCTTTACTAAATTTACTAAATCCTAATAACTTACTTTTTGGACAATTGACAATGTAATAAATTCTTACCCGAAAATGATTGTGAGGGTATGAGTCCTTGTCATAAGAATTTTTGGCAATGCCACTAGTCTCCCCCTGTGAAATGAATAACCTCTGAGGGTGTAGGTCCTCAAAAGAGCTCTTAGTTCCAACGAACACCTCAGGATGACCGTTCCATATGTAATAGAAACACTGCGGAGAGCAAGAGTCAAGGAGGCTATCAAATGGAGCAGAGCATTGTACCATTACACTCGTTACCTCGTCCATGTTTTTCCTGAATACAAGATTGACCCCAAAATTTTTATAAGACAAATCAGGAATAGCGCATTCAAGCCAAAACTTAACCCAATCGGTTTGAGTCCATAAATGCGCATGCGTTGTACGCGGTATGAACAATACCCAAATGAATGCACGTTGATTTAACGAAATTAATTCGTTGCTTGTAGCCAATATTCCGTAGCAGACTAAACGCACAGGACAAGAGTCGGTCTGCATTTTACAACGAAATTGGTATACTTCAGAACGTCCTGAAGCTAGATTCGTACGAACAAGAGCTGGATGCGTAGTAAAAGAGAAAAGACCACATAAAGCAAATCCCATCCAATCAGGATCATTACAAATATCTGAAGATAGCTCGATTTCCGCTGAGCTTTCATCTTGACAGGGAAACCACTGTGGGATCTCACGCTCGGCAAAACAGCAATCAAAAATTTCACCCTCATTGAAGTTTTTCTGGAAAACATGGCAGAATTGTCAATCAGGCGAAAGTCTTCATTTTTTTTTTTTTTCCTATTTTTTGAGATACAATAGTAATTGAAAACTGTAAATGATTTATTCTTTACCATCAGGACAAGACACTAATAACATAATTAAAATATAATTCTACATAAACTTTTCTTGTTAGATAAGTGAATGACAAATTCTTAGTTTTTGAGTATATCATTATTGAGCAACAATAATAATTTTAGTGGAGAGCAAGAAAGAGTAAATTGTGTCTTGTTTATCTTATGAATATATACTATGATACATAGGCTATCTTGAGAGAGATAAAGAGACCTGAAAACATGCTTTGATCAAAGATTCACTGGACATAATACTTCCAAGTTGCCTTTTCCTAGTTGGTACGAGAAAACCGGTATAGGAGGGACTTGTTTCTGTAAAGGAACACCCCTCTGCCATATTTTCAATACTTGGTAGAAGCTTGGGCATGCGTTGAGGCATCCTGCAACTATGAAACAACGTATCTTTAATTCAACTTTGGAATTTTATAAAACTTTACTTTTCATGTACAATTTTCATTGTAAACTAAACAAATGTATACAATATTATACACTGTTACATACACTTTACATGAACAGTTCAATCTAAACTTATAGTTGTTCTTTTATAAATGTTTGCAGGTTAAAAAAAAACACACACACACACAAAAAAATCGATTAATTCAGGAACAATACCTTTGCAGTGAGGAAGAGCAACCAAAATCTTTTCCGTTGTCAAAGCCTGCCACTCTTTCCTCAACTTGATGCGACAGATTTTGATAAAAAAAATCATGATAGGCATCCGGACTTCCTAACATGCACTGGACTAACGTTTCCATAAACTCTTCAACATCTTGCTCGAATACGAGGCGGATTCCACATTCTTTAACCATCACACCTGGGTTATTGCGTTCAAATGAAGCCCCAACGTGACAACACCCTTCCAAACAAAGAAACAAGTGGGGTATATAAAATACCAAAATTCGATGTGATGACTCAACAAAAATGTCTTTGGAGTCCTGAAAGACTCTGTGACGTGTGAGGTGAACTCGATGACCATCTAAAGGAGTATAAAAGTCGAGAAAACTTGTTAAATCCTGATTGTCACCGGAAATAGCTGGTTGGTTGTGGTTGTGGTTGTGGACAGTATAATAAACACACACAGCAATTCCCATCCATCTGTCATCAGACTGCAAATTTCTAGGCAGTTTAATTCTCATTTCAGAACAAATACTTTGATTGTTGAACCAGTTTGGAACTGTAATATGAGGAACCACATAATCATATTTATGGTTTCGTGCCAAATCTCCCTGTAAAATGCATTTAAAATATAGTGTTCAATGAGTGAGACAACAGGAGAAACAGAAATACAGTGTTCAGTGAAGAATAAGGGAAGACCTGATACACTCTTAGAAGCAATGACTTGAGCTTTTCTTTCAGCTGAACTTTCGAGCCACTTTGGTCATCAGACTTACTAGATTCCAGTTCCACCTTTTGCTGATCTTGCTTTAACAGTCCTTGCTCACCAATTATTGGAGCTTGTGGAAACTCTATCAGCTCTTTCTTGTACAATATACGCGCACCACATTTTTTTATCTCAATATAAGGGCAGTGGCTGCTAAAGGAAGCTTCAATGGAATTGCATCCCTCTAAATGGTCTTCACGTTCCCCATCTGGAAAACGTATTTTAAATCCAAATGATCTATCATCTAATAAGAATTTTGGTACTTCAGAGATGTTAAATGCGTTCAACTGTATCTGATGGATAGGACCTTCAACCATGTTTTTTCTATAAATAAAGTCGATATTAACTTCATAATCCTGACTAGAAGAAACATTGTAAGAATTTTCATGGATTTCAACAACAATAAACAGAGCCATCCCTGACCAACTACTATTATAACGCAGATCAGAAGGTAGTGGGATTGTTACTGATGACCCAGGGTTCTGAGGGCTGAACCATTCTGAAATTTCAGTTGAAGATGTAAACTCCATAAAACTCATATCTTTAGGACTTCCATCCTCCTGTAAATATTAAATTGGATAAGTATAAAGATGTGTTTGTGTTGTCTGTGTGTGTGTGTGTGTGTGTGTGTGTGTGTGTGAGAGAGAGAGAGAGAGAGAGAGTGAGTGAGTGACCTCTATAAATCTTTCCCAGAGTGGGTCGGAGTCATCGAAAGGTACTCTTGGAGAGGGGTAAAATGCCATTTTGTCATCATCCTTGTCGTCACAAATAACAATAGTGAATCCTGTTCCACCCGAAGTCCACACAAAGTTTTGATTTGAATAATTTTCCAGTGAAGTACATCTTCGTGCTGTTACACGTCCTACACTTAATGGAAGATTTGGCAATGATTGAAGCTTGCTACAACCATTCAAATTAAGATGTTTAAGCTTAGAAAGCTGAGAAAAACTATCAGGCAGGCGTGTAAAAATGTTTTTGCTCAAATCCAAATCCTGCAATGAGGATAAGCCACTAAGATCATCAGGGAGTGCTTCGTCCCATAAATTGCGGTCAGCTAGATTTAGAGATACAATAAATCTTAACCTAGGCAACAACAGGTTGATTGCCTCTCGGATAGGGAAGCAACCTTGGAAAAAAGCATGTGCAGCACGGACGAGGGAGAATCCGTGTGAAAGCCAGGATTTAGGCGGTTGAACCTTAAATCCCGATAGATTGAGAGTTTTCAGAGATGGCAAATTGACACTTGGAAAACTTGAAAGGTTTTTGCAACCTTGAAGACTCAAGACCGTCATGCCAGTCAAAAGCTCGAGTGATGATGGCAACTCTTCCACAGCAATCCCATCTAAATACAGCTCTGACAAGCCTGTCATATTAGTTCCAATCTCTGAAAACTTCTTGAGACTTGAACAGCCAGATAGAATAAAATTTTTAAGAGATTTCAAATTTATTTCGTAAGGGAGGCTAGTAAGACTTCTACAATCTTTCAGATTTAACAAAGTAAGCTTATTGAGAGCTGCGACAGATGGGTGAAGCTCATTCAAACTTGTACATCCTTGAAAAATCAACCTCTCCAGATTTGGGCAACCGATGAAGTTAGGCGTCTTGACTAAGACTTTAGAGTCACTAAGATCCAGGAGTCTTAACTTGGCCAATTCCTACGATAATAAATAGATATGGAAAATTAAGTAGTCAAAAACTTAATCTGCATTTTTTTTTTTTTTTTTTAAAAAGCAAAACTAGCATGCATTAAGGGAATACTTACACTAAATCCCACTGGTAATTGCTCAATGTGACTGCGAGGCATGATGAGTTCAACAAGATTGTCCGGTTGAAAGCGCTTTGGCAGGGATTACAAAGGATAATCACGCCATTCCATCATTCTTAACTTATTAGAAAGAAAATTGAGGCCAGTAGGAAGGTGCACATTTGAAATTTTAAGCAACCTTAGATTTTTCATATTTGATAAGGCTTCGGCATTCAAGTTTTCTTTATGTGGAGGCGAATTCAGCACCATGCCTTCTACATAATCCGTTCCCTGTAATCAAGAACAATTAGATTAGGGTTGGGAATGGTGTGGCAAAAAATTGCTAGAATTATTATATTAAAAAATATACACTTCTCTAAGTTTATGTATACTAATCCACTTACAGTGTCATCTTTTAGTACATCAAATACATCCTCATAAAGCCATAACCTACTACGTTTTTTAGGCTCCTTAGGTGATTCACGACTAACAACTCTCCAACCCATCTCTTGTATTAAATCATGCATCCGTAGTTTTCCCCTTAAAATGGTAATGAGAAATTTGTCCTTGAGAGTTTCCATATCCTTGTAGCTACCAGAACCTTCTATATGTTCCACTCGATCTTCGTCCTCCCCTTTGAAGAAACATGCAATATCCAAAAATAGATTTCGCTCTGTGTCGTCCAATCCCCTATAACTTATTTCAAGTTTATCAAGAATTTCTCCTTCAGGGATTTCTTTTAATTGATGTAGGTAATCTTCCCATAACTTCCTTGGTCTATCAATCAAGGAGGAACCCAAAACTTTAAGAGCTATAGGAAGCCCTTTAGAATACATCACAAAACCATTGGACAAAGTCTCAAACTCATTTTTAGGATAGGGTTGCTTAAACACAGTCCAACTGAAGAGCTCCAAGGCCTCATCATTATCTAATCCATTAACCTCATGTATAGTAGTATCCAAGTGATGCCTTTTTAGCAAGTGCTTATCTTTACTTGTGATAATGATCCTACTTCCTGGACCAAACCAACCAGGGTTCCCTGCTAATGCCTTTAGTTGTTCAACTTTGTTAACATCATCAAGAACAATAAGAACCTTCTTATAGCGTAGTCTCTTCTTTATGACTTCAATCCCCTCAAGATGGTTCCAAATGTTTACTTTTCCCATCAATGTCTCAGAAAGAAGCTGTTTTTGTAAATTAACTAGACCCTGCTTATCTTTTTCAGCTATTTCTCTAACGTCATAAATAAAGCTTCTAGCTTCAAATTGATGACAAATTCTGTTATAAATGACATATGCTAGAGTGGTTTTACCAATCCCAGACATCCCACAAATCCCTATGAAGTGCACATCCTCTAACATTGTGCTAAATAAGTTCATCATTTCCTTCACACGTGAGTCCATTCCAACGAGACCCTCAAAATCATCTAATGATTCACAATTCAATTTATCAAATATGCTTTTTGTGATTTTCTGAATATCTTCTGATTCGTGACTGTAATTAAAAAAAAAATATGAGACAATGTGCTAGACACAAAGAAACAAAACATCATTAAACGTAAGATGTTTTGCTTTGTTTCTTATAAAAAATAAACAAGGATGTTCTGCTTGAGTAGAGAAATATGAGCCATGTTTTACCAGTCACTTTCCCCCCCTCACCCTCTCCCTTGACATCCAATTAACCAAATTTTGTTAAATTACTACTAAAAATGTTGTGTACTGACCTGTTCTTTGTTCAATGTAGGTTTTCAAAATTATCTTATTTCATAATTAAAATTTATTTTTTAAATTTTTTAATAAAAGTGTATTTTAAAATATCAAGCGTGAATTTTGCTTATTATTATTTTTTCTTTTTTCAATGAGTTGTAGAGAGATTTGTCGTTGCAAGTGTTTTGAGGCTTGTTAAATTTTTCATTTTTATTCTAAATTTATTAGTTATTTTTTTACAAAACATAGTTAAACTTTTCTAAAAATATTCATATAAAAATTTAAAAGATTTCATTACTAATATAAATAAAAGAGAAGAATGTTAATTTCTTCAAATCTCAAGAGAGAGGAGTGTATTTTCCCTTCAAATTTGGGATGGAGTGCCAATTCCCCAAAAAAATTTTGAATCACGTTTCCTTATAATAATTGTATACGGTTCAAACTATATGACACTCTATATGCCTTTAGAACTTTTTAAAGGCTTCCCCACTAAAATAGCAGTTTTTCCTCCCCCTAATTGGAGTAGGCTCACTCAATAGTTTTATAATAATAATAATAATAATAATATGGCTAAATGGCCTAGTGATTTTAAAGAAAACGGACATTTTTAACTTGATTTTATTTTATATAGTTTCTTCTTGTATCAGATAAAGTTTTAGGTCATTTGCATTTTAGAATATTTTATAGGTCTCATTGAAAATTTTTTATTCAATTTAATAGGTAATTTAGTAATTTATATCACAAATAAAATATTTTAAGAATTTCACTATAGAGATCAAAAAAAAAAAACAAATTCATTGTAAAGATTATAATAGATTAATTTTATTCTATGAACATATATATCTTCAATTGGAGATAATAAGTTATATATATTTTATATTTAGCGTGGCCCCCAAGACAAATTCTTTGGCTCTGCCACTTGAACAAATTAACATTTAACTCCATTAATTTGTATCTTATGTTCTTTCATTGTATTTAAATAATTTTTAATTGTATGAACTAAATTTTCTAACCACTTCTCTTTCACATTTTTAAGCCTTTTTAGGGGTTCAACATAGTTGGAACTTGGAATAAGATTTAGCAATAGTTAAGATTTTTTTTTTATAAATTAGATATATAAAAAATTAATATGAAAGAAAATTGTGAATAACCAAGTGTAAACTACTGTTTAGATGTAATAATACAAATAAACAATTAAACAATTGATTTTCTTTATCTAAGAAAACAGCTACAATTATCTTACACACACACATATATATAATATGGAAGATATTCTATATATACCTCAACCCATTTACTACGCAATAATATACTTTTTTTTTTTTTATAGATATGTGTTCAAGATACACACTTACATCTAATTTAACTTCACAAAAGTTACACCTTTTTTGAACCATTAATTATTATTTGATCTTAGAGTGAAAAAACACTCATGGTTATGTCATTACTGTTACCTAGAAATTAGTAATTTAGGCATTAACTCTTTTTATTGAAGGAAAAAAAAAAAAAAAAACAACAACAACAACAACATCAACTCTCGCACTCTCCCCCACGTCATCATTTGCTTCCTTTCATTCTCTCTTACATCTTTCTTCTTGCACTATATATTTTTAGGTCTCCACCATTGATTTTTTGACATTATACATGGCCAAATTCACAAATCACAATTGTTTTAGAGAATAATTATTAAGGCCGAGAATTTCTAAGGACAAAAAAAGCGCATGGCCGAAGTCAATTTAAAAAATTAGTGTTCTAACAACAAACAACACTATCTCTCAGCCATATCATCATCTCCTACCATGGTCCTAGAAAGATCTTTAAAAAGATGGGCCCCATTACATCAATATATACAAAGCATCATGGTTTATGGCAAAATAGGTTCGTACTTTCATGGCGCTATTTTTCTTTGGATAATCAACAAACACTCCGAGGACCAACACCCTGTAGCTGAAGTTGAGAGAATGGAAAAGTAAAAGAATAGAAAATGGGGAAAGAGTAGAAAAATTGGAGAATAGAAAATATCTTAGTTTTTTATCATGGTGTTTGGTTGGATGGGTAGAAAAGTGAAAGATATAAAACTTTTTTGTTTGGTTTAGGAGAAAAGTGAGAGAATGGAAAATGTAATTTATATAAAATTACTCTTATGTCCTTATTTCACTAAACAAGAAATTAACACGTTATAAATTTATTGTCAATTAAAATTATTTAAATTACATCTTGTAAAAATTAACGCATTACACATTGTAATTTTTATTTTTCTTTGATATTATATTTATTTTATATAAAACAATGAGAAAAAAGAGTATAGATTGGCGTCTGGACGGGAGGAGGGGGGGGGGGGAGAAACAACGTTAATAAATAAATAAATAACAAGAGAACTGATTAACAGAAAACCGATAGATGTCTTGGTCTGATAATAAAGAACTATCATTGGGAGCGGACATTATAAATAACTCTCTTAAAAAAAAAATAAAGAACAATAAAACATAGTAGGAAAGAAAAGAAAACAACAAAAAGGAGTAAAGTAAAAAAAATAAGAGAGAGAGAGAGATAACATTACGATAGAGGATAAAATAGTAAATAAGCTCCTATTTTCTCTCTAATTTAAGAAGATGGCGTAAATGCGCTTTTAGTCCCTACATTTTGACTTTTTCCATTTTGGTCCTTACATTTTCATTTTACCACTTTTAGTCTCTAAACCAATTAACGTGTGACATTTAAGTCCTTACCGTCACCCAACTAACTGAAAAAGTTAACACGGCAAACAAAGTTTACTGTTGGGCTGACATGGCCAATAAAATAATATTTAAAAATGCCACATCAGCATAAAATAATAATTAAAAAAGACATGCCAGCATCCACTAATCTTTTGATTTTTTTTTTTAAATTAATTTATCAATTTAAACAAAATGAAAAAAAAAAAAAAAAACAAACAAACAAAATTAGAATCTAGAATACACTAACCCCACAAACCCATGCACAGCACAATGCAAAAAGAAAGTCTCATGAACCATATCTCTCCAATCAAACGCCCAACTTGAATTCCTCTCATTTCTGACGGCCAACATGTCAATGGCCACCGAGTGGCAACTTCTCAGCGACCTTTACTACCGAAAACCGGAACTCTACCACCCGATGCAGTGAAGGCACATCGATCTCAGCCGCAACAAAGTCGCTTGCACCCCATTTGGCAGTTCGGTCGCTCTCATCCGCGACGATTCCAAGATTGTTTAGCTCTACTTCGAGTCCGCGCTTCTAAAGCTCCGCCTCTTCAACTCCGCCGGCGTTTCTCTCTTCGACGTCATTTGGAAGAACCTCGACGATCGCTTGATCGGTTTGTCGTGGAGTGACGATCATACTTTGGTCTGTATCGTTCAAGTTGGCACCGTTTATCGCTACAACGTTCACGCGGAGCTAATCGAGCCTAAACTCTCGATTCTAGGGCAGGATTACTTCGACGAGAATGTGGTTGAGTGCGTGTTTTGGGGAAATGGCGTCGTTTGCATTACTGAGACTTGTAAGGTTTTCGCGGTGCCGGATTTCAAGATGAGGACGGTGGTGAGGCTGATTCATGAGGTTTCGTTCAGATTTGGGTGTGTGATTCTTATATTTAAATCTGGGTTTGTGCTCATTGTGTTCTTGTTAAAGATAAGCCTAGATCTAAATTTATGTATTGAATTTTAATTCTGTTGTTTTCTTTTTTAATTTGTTGAATTTGATTGATTAATTAAAAAAAAAAAAAATTAGATGCGTTTAGTCATTTACACCTAATTTGGGGTTCTAATTTTTTTTTTTTTCATTTTTCATTTTGTTTAAATTGATAAATTAATTTCAAAAAAAATCAAAAGATTAGTGGAGGCTGATGTGTCTTTTTTAATTATTATTTTTTACTGATGTGACATTTTTAAATATTATTTTATTGGCTATGTTTGTCACGTCAGCTTTTTCAATTAGTTGGGTGATGGCAAGGACTTAAATGTCACGCGTTAATTGGTTTAGGGATTAAAAGTGGTAAAATAAAAATGTAAGGACCGAAATGAAAAAAAAAAATCAAAATATAAGAACTAAAAGTGCATTTACACCTAAAAAGATTGAGCATTGGTGGGCCTAGAGAGAAACAGCTAGGCCCCACCATTTTTCACCCCAACCAGATATGGCCTACAGCCTCCTCTAATGCTTGCCACACTCCAAATTAACAATTTAAATGCTAACCTCTACAGTGAAAGCCACAGCAAACCTAAGTAGCTAAATGTACAGCCAATATCTGTCTTGTTTGGTGAAAATCTCGGTCACAAACCTAAGCAGCTAATTTGATGAGGATGATGATAGAACTAGATTTTGACTAATATCCAACTTAATTAATTTGCACACAAGGCACCATAATAACATCCAACTTAAATAATTTCATGAAAGATGCAAGATACACTATGACCTTTATAACTTATATTTAAAAATAATAGACAAAAGAATCTTTATTTAGTTAGGAATTAAAGAGACCACACAAAATAATAAAAATCTTCTCTATATAATACTAATAAAAATCATTTTTCATAATATATTTTTACTTCTAATATTTACAAGCTTATAAACTTAAAAATAAATAAAAATTGTGCGAAGCAAGGGTTAATAGCCGGTTACATATTATTATATGAAATTAAACTCTCTTTGTTTTCTTTTTTTGAGAAGATATGACATTAAACTCGTTCACACTATTATTTATTATATATTATAATATAATGTTTAGTTAAAGAAGCAACTTAAAGTTAAAAGTAAGCCACGGAAATATCTCAGCCACAGGTTTAAAGCCACAGAACACAGAGTTCCATAAAACAATACAAACAAAAAAATTATACCAGCACACAAACTAGATAGCAGGAGAGATATCATTCCAGCTGTATGGAAGTCACAGACTCAAAGCGGGCAATTTTTTTTTTTTTTAATTGGTGATTTGGAATTTTTTTAGGCTTCTTTTTTTTTTGGTACCAAATTGATTTTGATGGGTTTTACACTTTTACTTCTATAGTTTTATTGGACTAGTGCAACAATTTGGTTTTTCATATTATTTTTCAAATAATTAGAACAAAACCATTTGAAAAGTTATCCAAACCATTGATGATATGACCAGAAGAAAAGGTAGAATCTTACCTATCCGTTAAATGCCTCCCGCGGATCTTGCTCACTTCTTTCAGTGTAGTTCTCCACTTTTGTATCTGTTCTTTGCTAACCCGGCGATCTTCATCATGCTTAAGAAATGCTTTCCCAAAAGTGTCCCTCTGATTCCCAACATCAGAGGGCATTACATGGTAGAAAATGGGCAGAAATTTCAAGCCCTTCTCTTTCTTGCATTCAAGAATTTTGACAAGTTCATTCAAGCACCACTTTGAAAAGGCATAATTTTTTGAGAGAATAATAATTGCATACTTGGATTCTTCTATTGCTTTCATGAGTTCTGAAGCAATGGGCTTTCCTTCTTTGAGATTTACATTATCTCTATAAACAATAATGCCTTTTTGTATCAAAGCAGAATATAGATGATCCGTAAAATTGTTACGGGTGTCCTCCTCATAGAAACTAAGAAAAACTTCGTGTTTCCATTGAGATGCAGAAGATGAGGAAGACAAGGATGCACAGGCTTTTTGAGTGCTCATGGAAGTCATTGGAAACTCACAACCTATAGCTTGTTTATGGAAAAGGGAGTATTAAAAGAGAATGGAACTTTTTTTTTTTTTTTTGAGAAGGAAGAGAATGGAACTTGATCAAAGATTTATGAGAACTCCTACCTATAGCTTGTTTATGGGAAAGGGAGTACTAAAAGAGATTGGATTGTTTATGCAGTATCTCCCTTTCGTTTGCTCTGCTCTGATCCAATCTTCAGTCAATGACCGGCGACCACCTCTTTGTCTTTGTTGTTCTTCATTTTCTTTGGGTTTGCCGAGATCTCTCTATCTTTCATTTTGATCTTTCTCAGTTCTCACTCTCTCCCCTTTGATGAAGTAATAGTTTAGAGGATGTGAAACAGAGTTAGAGAGAGAGAGAGAGAGAGAGAGAGAGAGGTTCTGAAAATTGAAAGAAGAAAAAAATGTGAAGAAGCGTGTGCTGTGTGGAGGAAAATAGAGAAAAGGGAGAAATAAAGAAGAGAAAAGGTGAAGAAGATGTGGCTGAGAAAAAAAAGGGGAAAAATAAAATAAAATAAAAGGTTTTGTGTTGGTTATACGTGTGGTGTGGGGCACGGGCTTGAACAGATTTTTTTTTAAATAAGTTTATGAAAAAACTATATTAGAGAAATGCTGTCTTTAAAATATTTGTACAACAAATTTTAGTTAATAATAAACTATTATTATTATTATTATTATTATTATTAATAAGTAATTTTTTTTAAGTAAGCATTATTAAGTAGTTGGTTTAAGTATGAAATAAACTCTCTAAGATATAAATTGTTCTTTTCAGTAATTTATAACTCAAGCTACCAATTTTATATATATTAATTAGTCAGACATTCAATTTTTTCAAAAAATACTTTTTAATAGTTTTTATCAAACACTTAACCTTTTAAAAATATTTCATTTCATACCGCATTTTTTAAAACCCTTACTTTTTCAAAAAGTCCAACTCTAAAAAGCTGAAACAAAGTCAACCATTACTTTCACATCTCCATCCACCTTTATGGTAACGGATCCTATGATTTTCTTACTTCCACTGTTTCACACTCCGTCCACCTCTCTGGGAATGGACCAATCCCCTTTTTTTATAAGTGTATTTTTGTGGATCCGGATCCTCTCCATTTCCCTTTGAAATGGAGAGGCTCCAGTTGAGGGTCAGGATTAATTTGAAATGCATCTACGGTCTAAGATGTGCCACGTCAATTACAATGTTAAAAACTTAACTCAACAAATTCAAACTCTGGTTAAATCAAGGTTAACTCAGCACATTCTTTTCTCTCACCAGCCCATCCGAAATTTCAAACTCTCTCTTCTCCAAGGATTCTCTACATCCATCCCACGGTCCTCTAGGAAGGAATTTTCACAACTTGAAAAACACCCAAAACCCAAATGAAAATCCCATTTTTCAAACCCCCCAAATCCAAACTCACCAAATCCCTAAACCTACAAAACTCAGCTGAGAGAGAGAGAAGACAGAATACTCACCGGAACAGCCGTCCTCGCCGCCGTCTGCAAGCTTTGTTCTTGATCAAGACGAGAAGAAGGCTTTGTGGGTTTGGAGTTACTGAGTGACGAGTAAGCATGATAAAGGCTTTATGGGTCTGAGATTGGAAGAGTGATGTGGCATAAAAAATGGTTTCTTCACACTCTGTTCAGTTTATGCATAGTGGTGCAGGTGAAGTTTACGGAGCCGAAACAGAGTGTGAAGAATTTGGATTTGATGAAAAAGATTGTAGAGCCTTTACCCTCAAGCATGAAATCGAAGATTATCAGAAGGGGTATGAATTTAGGGCCTTCTGAAATACTCGCCGGAGCCAGAGCTAGGCAAAAGCCGGAGATCACGCTGCCACGACAATGACATCTAAAAGGCCTGTGAAGAAAGAAGATGGGGTTATTGCATCAAATCAGCCAAAGAAGTTGTTTAAAGATGAAGAAAAGTCGGTGAAGAAGCCAGTGAAGCCAGGTCAAGTTGTGAAGAGCAGGTATAAACCAATGTTGATTGATTTATTGGTGCTGAATTTAATTCTATTTTCTCTTAGTTTTTTTTTTTTTTTTTTTTTTTGTGGTTTTTGGTTTTTAGCTTAGGAATTGATATCAAGTCTTATATTGCCTGCATTTTTGTCAGTTGTTTAAAAATGCTTAAATCATTGTAATTTGTATTCAGTGGACTTATTATTAGGTTCATAATGTCGAAAGTTTGAACTTTCATGAGCTATTTGACCAAAACATGAATGTTCAATACACTGAAAAGCTTTCACAGAAAAATTTTGACAGTGTTTATTTCCATAAGGAGGTAATTACATAATATTGACTTTAAGGACTTCTTGCAGATGTGTTGTTAAAGAGGCATGCTTGTGTTGAATGATTCATATCGAGTGCCACTCCTTAGATATAGAAGAAACTAAATGGGTAGCACAGATGAGCAAATTCTAACTTATACAAAATTTACTTTTTCAGATTTTCAATTGTCCTGGCATCCCCAGAAACTGCTTCAGATGCAGATCATTAGCCATGAAGTTTGTTATTTATAATTTCTTTAATAAAATTGGTTCTTTAATGTTAGTCTTTTTGGATTTAATTTGTAGTCACTTCGGTTACATGTTTTTTTAATAATTTGCATTACTTCCACAACTCAACTGAAAACCATAACAGCTCATTACTGTGCTTTGGGTATGGCTGAATATGCTTTGGGTGTTGTTTTTGGGGCTTCTTGGGTTTGAAAGATTTGAGGCGAAGAAGGTTGGGGTTGAAAGGGTGTGATGGATCATGGAGCACACAGACCTTTTATTCTAGTTGCCTTGGTTGTCAATGGCTATCAAAAACCATTGTTCCTCTCTGAAATTTAGTTGTGTATAAATATTATTTATCTATGTATGACAACGATTATATTTTTTCTGAAGTCTGGTTAAAAATGCATGGTTCTAATTTTAATGCCACTTTGTCAACATTGGTTACATTGATTCTTTTTCTTGTGAGATCTTTTGTTGCTAAATTTGTTCTGTATTTAGTGGGATAAAAGAAAAATAGACTAAACAATGATATTATTTTTGTACCTAGCTATAAATTTTGTAGCTCTCCCATATTTCTTGTTATGGGTACATAACTATAAGTTCTGCTGTTTTATTGGTGTCCAAGATAAGCTAATAGTTTGTTAACTTGGGTTCTCTTCTTATTATCTTTGTTATAGTTGATTGGCTTACTCAAAGAACTTGCAGAATCTTTGCGATTGATTTCTCTAGTTGGTTATAATGTCTATACCCAGTGTTAAGTGATATTTTTTCTTTTCTTTTTTTCCGGTCCTTGTTACTCTAGTTCTTTATCTGGTTGAATTTATTTTTGTTAAAGATATCTTGCTTCTAAAATTTTAAATTGTCGTCTATATAAGTCTGCCTTTTTGTTTAAAAAACATTTCCCCCCTTGGTGTCTTTGTTGACAGGTATCATAGAAATTCTTTATTCCTTGCTTAATAACTTTGTTTTGTTTAATCTTGTTTTCTTTCACAATTTTTTTGCAGATGTGTCAAGCCAATACTAGATAAGTTGTACCGATTTTGTGGCACTCCACTTTACAATGAAATATTAGAGAGGCTAAAGAGTAAAGAGTTCCTTCATGAGTTTTTTCGAACAAGGTTTTTTTGGGATAAGGGCTGCCACAGTTGCGCCGCTTGAGATCATCACAGCATTTGATCTTGAAATATACACTTTTTCCCTACCTTTTTTTGCTAGAATCTTGAAACATCCAGCTTTCCCTACAATTTTTGCTAGAATTATGTATTTTGGTGCTAGAATCTTGAAACATAAACTTGTATCAAAGCCTATAGAACCATATTTCAATAGAACCCTTGTTGTTGTGGTTTTGTAATCAAAGTGTATATTTCAATAGAATTTGTACATTTTTAGATTAAATTATTATTATTATTATTATTTTTTAATGTGTTCAGTTTTAAGATTGCAAGATTGCATTTGTCACTAAAATTGGTTTGTTGTCTACCAAATTTGATGAGGGGAAAAAATACAAATTAAAGATGATAAAGTCTCTTACCATCATTTTTTATGAAATCAAAGCTACCATAGTTGGCTTGCTAACTTTTCAAAAGATAAACCACAAGCATCATTATAGATATTAAAATATTTAGAAAAGAATAATTACATTTTATTCCATTCTCTTAGTTAGTAAGGTATATAAAGGTTTTTTAATAAATGAATGAGAACACTCAAGCGACGAAAATTGGACAATACAACAATACTATACACACTCTGCAAAGTCTTTTGCCTTATTACCTAATTTAAACTAGAAAGGAGGTAGCATATGTTAAATTTGAAACTTCACTAAAATTGAACGATAGCTCCCTTTATAACCTTCAAACAATAAGATCACCACAATGAAGAAAGGTTCTCAACATGATTTAGGACACTTGTCACTCTCATTAACTGACACCTTGCCTTGTATGGAGCATTTCCTGCAACTATGTTGACTATTAGGACAAAGCCATATAGCAGCAATCTTCTGGCAGAAATTCCTGTGTTACTGTTAACGCATACCAAAATCAAGCTAAAAGTACCTTAGCAATTCAAAGCAATCTAGTAATTGGCATCTGGATAGGACCATCATATTTTAATTGATCATTATTGTTAGAATTTATGCACTTATACCAGTATTTGACAACAAATTATAAAAATGAAAATGGACAGAAGTCAAATTTTTTGAATTGTTTAACAAAGAGGAGGATCATTGCTTATTCTGAAGGCCTTTTGGCAGCCAACCCCATTATCACTGACCCATTAAGACCTACTTGTCCAAGAGTTGACGCAATGGCAAGGATCAGGGTCAGTCTTTGATGGTCAATTTGGCAAGGCAAGGAATATGATTAGATATACCTGCAGCATCCATTCTAGTGTTAGAGAAGATTGCTCCATTCAAAGAAGGTTTACTTTCTTTACCATAGTACTCAAGGACATAAAGGATTTTCAGTGTGAGAAAGGGAGCTCATCAAATGCTGTTATCTTTATCCTGCCTAAACAAAAACTGAACACTATCTATAGCAAAGAGGGAAACCGATCCACTCCTAATACATCCGAAACCTTCTGCAGAAAACAACTATGCTGAAACAACTATGCAGAAACAAATAATTATGCAGAAAACAACTGTGCAGAAACAAATAAATATGTAGAAACAGTATGCAAAAACAAATTATTATGCAGAAACAGTATACAATAACAAATAATAACAAATTTTATTAAAATGTACATTTTGATTACAAAGGCCATAATAACAAGGGTTCTATTGAAATAAACACTTTGAAAACAATGTCAGCCACTTCCACACTTGGTTTGTCTCTTGCTTCTTGACCATACATTCCCTCCACAGTCTGCAATTTTTAGTCTTAGCTTGATCACTTTAACTTGTCTGGTGTTAAACAGCTTGCCCCGGTATGAAGTCTCTTCATTATTAAGTTTTTTATACCAAAGCTCTAGAATCCCAGGTTTCTTGACATATGAAATGCAATCGCCTAGAGTACCTTGCACTTTGAGAGTCTTTCCCCTCAAGTTACTGATGATTCAAAATAAGGCAGGAAAGTATACCAAGCAGGGATTGATGAAACCTACAAGCCATATCCAACAAATGCCAACCGTTCATATTGTAAACTTCTCTATTTTCCAACAGGTTTAACTATTATGATTTAAGTAAAACACTAAGCTTGTATTTTGATGAATATTTGCAACCAAAATTATGTTTTTCGTGGGATTGGGGAGAGGGGAAAGAAGAATAAAAATAATTAACAACTGATTAAAAGCCAAATTTGAACATTCACAGTATCATACATTTAGTCTACGCATCCTCAAGCCAATGTGATTCTATTTCCTCCCATGCCCTTCCAGTATTAGCTTTGCTTCTTGTTTTCGTTTTTCAGATTTTTCATCCTAGTCTCAAGAAACTTGGGTGTGGTATCAAAACAACCCAAAAATCTCATACCATTTGGAACAAATTCAGATCAAAATAAACCATAAACCCTGCAAAGCTTAAACACCCACCAACTGTTTTGTTTTCAAACAATTCCAAAGCTCAAAACCCAAAAAAAAAAACACTCAGAGAATAGAAACCAAACTCAACATGACGAAATCAATAAAAAAAAAATAGCAGCATACTAATTTATTTTCCTTTGTTTTCCAAGGATTTAGTTTAAACAGTGGGTGTTAGTGACTATCGGAAAGATTGGTTCTTTGCTCAGGTTACCAGGTAAACTCCTTTCCAAACGTCAACTTATCTTTTATATAATGATTGCAATAATAATCAAATAACAATTCAAATTGGACTTATTATTTCTTGTAAATCATAAAATTGAATTAATGATATCTAGACATTATTGTGTGGCAGAAAATTAAGTGATGACACATATTAAGGAACTACATGGCAAATCAAGTTCGAACTTGACCTGGTGGACACAAACGGATCCTATACACTGCGATTGGCACTTGCAACTGCCCATATGTCTGAATTACAGGTCTGGACCTTCAAGATTATTGTTCATTATACTAATTTGTTTTCCTTTGTTTTCCAAGCAACCAAACAGAGCTTATAAAGAAGAAATAAGATTGAGAAAATTTACCGAGCAGTGGGTTCGGTGATGTTAGGCTAGTGTGAGACGTGGTCGAAAAAACAACGGTGGCTTGGCACTCGTTGGTGACTGTGGCACCGCTAACGTCAAGGTTGAGAGAGAGAGCAAAGAACGGCGATGGAGAAGAGAGATTCAGAGAGAGTGAGATGGGTTTGCTGAGTTAACCCTTTTGTTTAACCACTGTTGAGCTCCTAGAGTTAAGTGCTTTAAATTTTAATTGACGTGGCAATTTTTACACCCTTGATTTATTTTAGATGCATCTTGACCCTCAACTGGAGCCTCTCCATTTCAAAGGGAAATGGAGAGGATCCGGATCCTATTTTTGTCATGTTAAAATAATCCATAATAGTCAAATTATTAATTTTTTAGTATTTGCCTCCTAAATGAGTTTGTATAAGATTTTTTTAAACAAATTAAATTTATATTTTTAATTAGTATTGTTTAAATATGATATATTAATTCAAGTTTTAAAAAGGTTTATGTATATCTATTAATCCAGGTAACGATGGCAGCCTGCAGGAATTCTTATTTTTGAATGTTTAAAATCTAAAAATTTATAATGGCACCATTGATGTGATGGTGAAATTTTAAATCAAGCATGGGAGTAACATTAAAATTAATAATGACACTCTTGAGTACAAAATTCTTGTGAGGTAAGAGGGGCAAGAGTCGAAGTTCTAGTCTCTAAGATTTAATTTCATACACATACATTTAGATTATGTTATAATAGAATTTTCATTCTGTATCAAAAAAAAAAAAATTCTTAACAACTGAGCAGCCTCAGAAGTAAGTTTCTTTAGAAAATGCAAGCGTGTGAGTCTTCTACAATATTTGCTTGGAAAAGGATTGGATTGCCGTAACTAGGCTTGAAGCTGTCATTTTTAACCAAAACAAAATTGAAAATAAATATTTATGAATAAACAAAAGTTTGATGATTCTTTTCTAAAAAAAAAAAGAAAAAAAAGTTTGATGATTCATGACCTTTCTCAGAGATTTCAAGTGTCAAATCATAACTGCATTGGAACAATTCTATTAATACTTAATAGTCCAAGTTATAGCTCTGACGAAGAACAAAGTTTCTCTCTAAACTTCTCATATATATATATTTTTTTGTATAAATTTTAAAAATCTAACCATTGAATTTTATATTCCTTATATTATTAACATACATATCAAATTTTGTTAAAATCGGATATTATTTATTATTTGATCAATTAACTTATTTTTTATAGACAACTTTAAATTACGAAAACTTTAAATTATAACATTTATTTGATGACATAACAATTGATCTTTAATTTTCTTGACCCTAAAATAAGTTTATAGACAATTTTTTTTTTTAAGGAAAAAAAGAGAATGGAAGTTGAACAAAGCTTTATGAGGACTTCTACTTTATGTATTAAGGTTTCAGGTAATTTTTTTAAGGTGGTCATTAAGAAACTTAAATTATACAAAATTTAATAAGAAGATAACTTCTTCTTTTTTTTGTTGAGAAAATAAGAAGATAACTTCATATATTAAAAAAAAAAAATCACAAATACATAAAGTCTTACAATTTCCTTCTACGACTTTTTTATTTTGAAATTGTTGTATGATAATCTCATTATCAATGTTATAAGCTACATTTGTTTCAAAATTTTAGTTAAATAAAATTTAGCTTGGATTTCTCTTTTTGTTAACATTTAAGAGGACCAAAATTTAAGGATAAAATTTTACTACAAACTTAGTTGTAGCCTAAGACTACAACTCTCACTGAAAAAATTAACAGGACTAAATATTTTGAAAATCTAACCGTTGAATTTCATGTTTTTTATATTCTTAAAATACATGTCAAATTTGGTACTAATCAGATGCTATTTACTATTTGATCAATACACTTATTTTTTATATATAATTTTATATTACAAAAACTCGAAATTTGAACATTTGATTGATGACATAACTATTAATTTTTGATCTTCTTGAAGTTTTGCAAATATGGTGGACATAAGAAAGAAAAGTAATCTAATAGTAGATTTGTTAAAATTCACATCAAATAAAAAAAATATAAAATAGATTTGTTGTCTTAATCTATAACCAAGTTTTTTTTTAGGAAAAGGCTACATCCAAATTTGTTGCCAAATTTTGTCGCCAAATTTTGTCCAACATTTAATTATATTGGGCCTAAAAAATTATAAAAATTTTAAATTATATATATAATAATAATATTTTTTTCGAGATCAGGGTGGTCTGGCTCCAATGTGAAACTGCCCTTGCAATATCATTTGTGGTATTAAAGTGGGGGCATGACCCAAAAATGCACCTACCATACACGTTGAAAATAGATTAAAAGTTTGTTTTACACGGTTATTATTTTAATACCTAGACTTTCAATTTTTTTTTTTTTTATCAATTTCGTCTTTTAAGTTTGCCATAATTGTTTATGTGACCCTTCCGTCTATTATTATCATTAATGAAATTTGGTCGCCACCAAAACGGCACACTTTATGTTGTTGTCATTGTTTTTTTTTTTTTTTTTTCCCGTTGAGGGTGCTGATTTGGTTTAAAGAGCAGCAAGTAAAGATTAAAAAACACTATTAACAGGGTACCCTTAAAGTATTTGATAACAAACCATTTTAAAAATGTTATAATACCACTTCTATAAGAAATATAGAAAATTGTTAAAAAAAAGTTACTTTTTTCCTTTTCTAATAAAAAAATTGACAAAATTTGGCTACAAACTTAGTTGTAGCCTCACTTGAAAAGTTAACATGACTACATATTTTAAAAATTTAATGGATGGATTGTATGTTCTTTATTTTCTTAACAAAAATGTAAAATATCATTTTAATCAGGTTTTATTTATTATTCTATCTATAAATTTATTTTTTATACATAATTTTATACTAAAAAAGTTTAAAATTTAAACATTTAATTGATGACATAAATATTGGTCTTTTCTAGAAGTTTTTTCAAATATAGAGGATATAATAAGAAAATGTAATTCAACGGTGGATTTTCCAAAATTCATATCCAATAAAAATATATTGAGTGGAGTTGTAATCTTAAGCTATAATCAACTTTGTTACAAAATTTTATCTATAAAAAAATTCTAAAAATATTTTATAAATCATTCCCTTAGGGCATTTATTAACTTTTCTAAAGATTAAATTAAGGTGAAAACACTATTTTGGTCCTTACATTTTGAGATTACAATCAATTTAATTCCTACATTTTAAGTACATTCAATTTAGTCCATGTTATTTTCAACTTACAATCAATTTGATTTTTTCTATTAAATCACTAACAAAAAATGCTTATATGGCAAACCGTTAACACAATTGGCAAGTCTAATATTAAAAAACTAAATGAAATACTGAGATGTCTTAATTTCAACAGCCAACTCAACGCTTAGTTGGTAAACAAAAGCCAAGTCAACGTTTAAAAATACTTTTCTTTTATTGTACGAATTTCTTTCCTTTCTTTATTTCGGCCTTTAATATTCTTACAATTTTTTTAACTAATCAGAATTTTATTTATATTTTCTCAATTTTATTTTTCTTTTTACAATTGCTAACCAAACAGAATATCCTTTTAATTCCCTTCTTGCAATTTCTTGGTAACCGAACGCTAATCTAGTCCAAAAATCATAGACCCAGATTTACTACAACCAAATCATCTAGCACCACAAATCCACTACAGAGCTCAAATGCCACTATGACTATGCCAGCTTGCAAGTGCATGTTAAAAATACCCATTTTACAACTTTGATCACTCAACACAAACAAACCCAAAGTCAAGCCATTGTAGTGTAATAGAGACCCAAAGACATAGACACAAATGAGAAAGCTTTGAAAAGCAAACCCACATAGCCATGGAAGTGGAGGGGTCATCGAAGAAGAAGATAGCAACGCAGACTCTGAGCTCAAAAAACATACCCAATCCCTTTAGCTTTTCGAACCCGACCGCAGAATGGTTCATCAACCAATCGCCTTCGTATGGCGTGGAGCTCAAAACCCATATCAAGAGCACTGATCGGAAACGTCGGAGAAGTCGTGGTCGATCTGTGTTGAATCTGGGTTTGGAGAAGCTGGGCCTAGTGGTTCTGGATTTTGGGTTTTGTATGAATATGGGATTTGGCTTCTTCGGCTATGAATCAGACAGAACAAATGATTAATGAGAGAGAGATAAGCTTAGAGATGAGATGAAGGAAAATCAAGATAAAAGAAAAATGTATGAAGGAAAAACAAGATAAGCTTAGATGGGATGTGGCATATTAATTTCTAAGGAAAGGAATTCGTACAATAAAAGAAAAAAAAAATCAAGTGTTGATGTGGCTTTTATTTGCCAACTAAGCACTGAGTTGGCTATTGAAATTAAGATCCGGTCAGTATTTTATTTAATTTTTTAATATTAGAACAGTCAATTGTGTTAACGGTTTATCACGTACGTATTTTTCGTTAGTGATCTAATAGCAAAGATCAAATTGATTGTAAGTTGAAAATAATAGGGACCAAATTGACTGTTCTTAAAATGTAGGGACTAAATTGATTGTAACCCTAAAATGTAGGGACCAAAATAGTGTTTTCGCCAAGATTATATGTTGAATACTTTTGGTAGTAACAAACTTTGATTTTTCATGTAGTCCTTTGTTGGTTGATGTTGAAAATCAATTGGAGGCAAATGAGATCTCAAGGATGCAAGTTTCAAAACTACAAAAACTTAAGGTCGACTTTTATTCAAGTAGAAGGGTCCAATATAGGACAAGATATGGGGTCTAGTCATGCCACCACCCACTCAACACGAAATAAACGGAATGAAACTCATCAGTCTAGTCATGGCATTTGCAACTTCCATGTAAATGGGGGGAAAAAAACAATTATTTGAAGAAATGACGCGACATGTGAGAGGAGAGACAAATGGGAAAAAAAGAGAGTAAAATAATTATTGCACATGGTACTGTACACTTCTACTTAATAGGGGTGTTTTTTATGTTCAATGTGCTAAATGTTAAACTATATCATTAGGCACATTTAAAGCTAGTACTCTAAGCCATCTTATTAATTTACTTTCCAAATAAGTCAATCACTTCTTTCTTTTTTTAGAAAAATAAGTCAATCACCCAATACTTTATAATACAAATATTCTTCTTTTCTATTACAATAATTTCAAATTGATTTAGAGTTCAAGTGATAACTCAGTATTTTTTTTTTTTTTTTTTTGAGAAAGAAATAAATTACTTTATTCAGCAATCGGCAAATCTGCCTGATAAGCAGCAAATGTGTGAGATGGGACATCTTCCATCCACACTGTAAAACTAGTGGCATGACATGGATGCCTAGCTAGGTTATGTGCTACAATATTACCCTCCATACAAACATGAGAAAACCTAATACATCGAAAAAATTCAACATAAGCCTTAATATCTTGGATCAAAAGACCAAAAGAGGCTAACGATAGCGAATTATCCATCAATGCATTCATAAGAATCTCTAAATCACCTTCAAGAACCACATAATTCAATCCCAAATCTGCAGCAAACTTGAGTGCTTTTAATGCTGCCAAAGCTTCAAGTTCCACAATAGTTTAAGGGAGAGGAATTACTTGAGACATTGAACCCATTACCAAACCGCGACTGTCTCAAATAATTACTCCAACCCCTGCCCTATTCTAGTCCTTAAAGACAGCCCCATCGAAGTTTATTTTGAAGCTCTCACTTAGAGGTGCTATCCACTTAGTTCTCGGCCTGGCTGCCTTTGGCTCAGCTAGTGTTTGTGCTTTCTGAAACTCCAGCAATGAGTTAACTGTTGTCTGCATAACCTGGTCCAAAGGGAGCCCCGACGGTGAAAATCTGAGTTTGTTTCTTCTGAACCAAATTGTCCACGTGATTGTAGCGAACAGTTCCCCATTGCAGGTTGAGTCCAAAACTGTGACGAGAAGCTGTGTGAAATCAAAGTACCTTGAAGTTTGTTTGAAGCTCCATTGCGGATCTTCTTCCCACACTTGTGACAGAATCGGGCAGGACCACAGGGCGTGTAAAACATCCTCACAGTGACTTGAGGATACAGAGCAAATTGGATCGTTGATGATGCATCTCCGAACCAACTCTGAACTTGTGGGCAGTGCATTACAGGCTGTTCTCCATAAGGAGTTTTTTATTTTGTTTGGCAAATTAAGCTTCCAGATCCAATTCCAAGGTGGCTTGGGATGATCAGGCAGGGCTGGAGCTGGTGTGGTTGTGGAGTGAGTTTCAAACTTGAGAAAATAGTAACCTGACTTGACTGAGTAAATACCTGACTGGACAAATGGCCAGAATAGAACATCCCTTGATTGTCCACGGCTTAGAATGATTTTCTGAACCAAGTCAGCTTCAAATGGAGTGAGAGCAGTGGATAATACCTCAAAATCCCAGGTGCGAGTCTGATGGTTAATAAGAGAGCTTACTGAGGCATTTTGGAATTCTGATGGTAGTGGACCGTGAACACCAGAAAGGGAAGCAGTAGGCAGCCAGTTGTCTCCGTAAATTTTGATTGATTCTCCATCGCCCACCCTCCATTTCGCCCCCCTTTGAATAACACCCCTGCCTTTCAAGATGCTCTTCCATGCATGAGACCCACCATGACCTTCTTTGGCTTCCATAATTGTGCAATTTGGAAAGAACCTTGATTTGAAAACTCTATAGAACAAAAAATTTTTATTATGCAGCAGCCTTCATACTTGCTTGTCAAATTGATTTGTTGCATTTATCATATGCAAAAAATCCCAACAAACCATTTAGCCAAAAGAATTAAAATTATAAATCATATTATTGACAAAAATCATATTATAAAAATGGTTACAACATCAAAAAATTCAATAAATGTTTTTGTGCATCCCTCTAAAATAAATGTCATGTTGTGCAACATGCACATTATAAAAAAAGAAAAGAAAAAGGACGGAAGTCTTTGTATGTGCCAAGTAAACTACCAATTCATGGTATTCACCATTATTATACATTTCTTTCGGATAATTTTTTTTCCCCATTTCAGTGAAGATGCCATGATTAGTAATTTTTTTTTTTTTTTACATAAGATAGGATTTGTACTTGTCATGTCTATTTTATGTTAAACATATTTATAATTATCATACACCAATAGATTTTTAAAGAAAGCAGAATTTGAACCCAATTTGTTGACATTAAAGTTTCATTTAATTTTCTGCGTGTGGGGGCCATTGTGTCCCTAGCATGACTAGCTGTATTCACCTACTATTAATTTGTTTTTATGTATATTTTTCCTAATCTTCAGAACTAAGTTTTCCAAAGAAGTTTAGTAAAAAAAAAAAAAAAGTTTTTCCAAAGAATGACAGGTTCATTGACTTGGCTGGCAAAAGAATTTGCCAAAGCCATATCAACTTATCTTGGAATCTCTAACATATATATATATATATATATATATATATATATATATCTTGAAAGCAATAATTCAACGTGGACTAGTTATAGACTTTGTGAGTCTGTCACATAACACATTGGATTAATCCTATAAAAAATAACAAATAGATTAATTGTAGAAACCATCTTGAATTAGGGTTAATTTGTATTTTCCAATTTTTTTAAAGGTTTAAATGCAAAATTCACCATTTCCCTCCTAGACCCCAAGCACTTTGTGCATAAGCTAGTGCCAACAGAATTCATTCGGTCCTTTAAGTTTGAAGTATTCAATTAAGGCCTCTCTCTCACTTTCTGTTAAATTTTTATTAAAAAAATTTGGAAAATATTTTTAAATCATAATTGGTTTTTTTTTTTTTTAATTTGAAGAAAAACTAAAATTTGTACAATTAACTACAACATTCAACGAAATTTGATGAAGAGACTTTAATTAAATAAACTTGAAAATTAGATGATTGAAATGAATAAAATCAAAGTAAAAAGACTGAAATAAATTATAGTAAAACTTAGACAGTGAGTTTTTCATTTTAATATTTTTTTATATGATGTATTTTTCATAACAAAAGTGAGATCAGTGAGGAACACAAATAAAAGTGTTGTCACTTTAATTGTAATATGTTAGGACATATGTGATTCATGTTAGGAACATATGTCATCATGTATTGGCTAATCCTTTGACAAAACGCATTTTACTTGTAATTGAGTAGATTTAGGACGTGTTTAATGCTTCAAGGAACAAGGTTTCAAATTCAAGTATTAAAACCATGCAAGTTTGACCAAGAATCAAGTAAAGAAATGCTAGATTTTAAACCACGACAACTAGCTAGACAGCTAATATCTATCAAGATTTAAAAAGCTGTTTTAGCATGATGCTCCACAACTGCTCAATAGATAGGATATCTATCAAGATTTATGAAAAACAAATTTTTAGTTTTGATTTCCATTCAATCTGTGAATAGATGTTTGGGTTTTCTTTTCTCATAACTCTAAACATATATAAAGATTATTTTAAGGGCTATCATAGGTAGTACAGTTGCACGAGTGTGAAGCAAAAGTGTTGTTCATGCATATTGTCACTAGAAACCTAATTTGCCTTAGTTCTTCTTTCTCTTAAAGAAGCTACTTTGTTTGTACGCTGTTGGGTTTTGTGACCCAGCAGCGTCGTGATCTTCATTGTGTGATGAATTGATGAATTTTATAGTTGACATCTTTCTCAAGTTGGTGATTAAGTTGCATTCTGGGATTCGTGCATCTATTAATTAGTTACGTACTGAGAGCTGTGCATTAAAATGAGAGATTGTCACTACATAATAAGTCCAATTGGGTATTGGGGTAAGGATTCAATTGTAAGTTGGTAAAAGGTACTGGGATTCTTTTACTTGTAATCGTTTGTTGTGATAAAAGTGAATTCTCAAGAGTGGTGACCTTAAGATCACCCGGTGAGATTTTTACTTTCGAGATTTTCTCCATTCATAAACAAATCACCGTGTCGACTTTATTTTCCGCTGCATTTTATTTTAGTTGGTGATTTGTTTGTGCTGCCATGCATATTGTATGTTAATCTGATTAATTAATAAACTTGGCTAATTAATTGGTTAATTCATCACAATGGGTTAATACATTCTTGGCCTATCAAGTGGTATCAGAGCTGGCACCCTCTGATTAGGTTTTAATCTTTGATGTGTGATCCATTAACCCCTGTTTGTCATGGATAGATGACAGTCATTCATTATACCTCCTTTATTTGATGGTACTAACTATGCATACTGGAAAATACTCATAAGAGCTTTCTTGCAATATTTAGATAAGAAAGTGTGGCAAGCTGTAGAGATAAGCTGGACCAAGCTGAAGGAAGCGCCGGTCAATTGGGATGATGCTAAGATCAGGACAACAAACTTTAACAGCAAGGCATTGAATGCTTTATTCATTGCAGTCATAAATGAGGAATTCAAGAAGATATCTTCCACTGAAATTGCGAAGGAAGTATGGACCATCTTCCAGACAACCTATAAAGGAACCAAGGCTGTCAAGGATTCAAAACTTCAAAAGCTTGCTACAAGCTTTGAAGAAATCAAGATGGAGAAGGATGAATTATTTGATGAGTTCTATGCCAAGCTCAAGGACATAGTGAACTTAGCCTTTAATCTTGGCGAAATCATTCCCGAATCCAAGATTGTGAGAAAGGTACTCAGATCTCTACCTGAGAGATTTCATGCCAAGATCACCGCTATTAAAGAATTAAAGGACATCGACAAAATTTCTTTGACAGAGCTAGTTGGCAATTTGCAGACTTGTGAGTTGGGTTTGACAAGAATTGGGAAATAAATTAAAGGTAAGAGCATGGCACTGAAAGCCAAGAGTAGTGACACGGATGAGTCTTCAGACGATGAAGATTCTAAAATGAAGTCCTATATCACAAGGCAATTCAAGAAGTTCATGAAGAATGCAAATGCGAAAGGCTTCGACAAGGATCGTAAGCAATTTAGTTCTTCTTAGTCTAAGAGCTATGACAAAGGGAAGAAGGCTGCTATGGATGATGGTCGATACATTGTTCCCCTCAGGACCCAAGTGTTTCGGGTGTCAAGGTTTTGGTCCCATGAAACAAGAGTGCCCTACTTATTTCAAGTCCATTGGGAAGAACGAGGCACTTGTTACTACTTTAAGAAATACTGGGTCTGAGGATGATTTCAAAAATGAGAATGACAGAATCCTAAATACCTTCACCGCCATTGTAAATCCTATAGAGGGGATTGTAGAAGATGTGGATGAAGAGGAGGACTTGGTGGATACGTCCATTCCTTGCTTTCAAGTGACAAATAAGTTTGAAAGAAGTTTTTAAATCCGTAATGTCATTGAAATTAGCATCATCCTTTGCAACTGAAAAAAGAGCACATAGAGCAACTCCTATCCAAGTAGTGTTATTATACAATTTTCGAGTCAGGCAGAATCTCAGGTGGGTCTCACCATTCTGAATGTTGAACCAATATGGGATTTCCTTTTGTGGGAAACAAGAATTATAATCTCGAGATGGATCAAAGTCCTGTAAAACAAAAATGTTGTGTTTAATAAGTCTCTGAGAAATTAAAGATAGGAAGAGAAAATATTATGTTTGAGGTAAAACTTTATTAATTAAAACTTTATTATATTTAGTATATCTCTACTACAACCCAGCCTCTCCAAGTAATTATTCCTGGCTATGCCCCTAGGGAAGGGGAACCTATTACAATCATGATTATAAATATTGCAGAGCATGAATACCAAGTTCATTGAATCTATAACAGTTTGTTAAAACAACGTTTTAGAAGAATAATTATTGAAGCAAGCTTTTACAAATTTTAATGCAGTTGGAATCAACTGTATCTTTAGCCAAGACCAGGAAAGTTGACATGGACTCCTAATTCATAATATGAAATTTGAATTGAACATAAAATAAAAAAAAAATTTATAATAGAAATTCAAATCAAACTGAATGAATGTATAGAGAAATTCATATCTGGTGACACTATAATGTACACAAACAAGCCACCCCAATTTGCAAGCAAATAAAAGCTCCCAATGACCAAAAACACTAAAAATCAGAAAGGAAGAACACAACATATATACATGTAAATAGACCACTAGCTCAATTATTCAATTTCAAGATAGCAAAATACCCAAAATTATCAATAGATTATAGATCAAATAAGCCTATCTCAAAAGTAACTTTAAGTGCAAAATACCAATAGATTATAGATTTAAGTGTAAGGCTCTGTTTGGTTTTATGGAAATTGATTTCTGGAAAATATTTTCTACATTTACAAGTGTTTAGGGGCGACAAAAAAAATGTTGATCAACTAGAAATTTTTTTCCGATTGACTGTAAAATAAAAGCACTGATAACGAAAATTGAGTTAATGTTTAATTTTCCGTAAACTATTTTTTGTCTCACTCAAAATTTATCAACCGAACCTCCACCCCCCACACCACACCTCACATGTCTGCCACCCAACCACTACCCCCACTAACATCCCCAATCTTCAGTGGCCAACTACCGTAGGTGATAGGTGGCCACCAGCCACTGCCACCACCAGTAACGATCAAGATTTTTTTTTTTTTTAATCTAAAAATTTCTTATTTTTATTATATATGTTCTTGAGAGATAAGAAAATGTGAGAAAGTAGTAAAAAATATATTTTTCATGGCATTTTCTAGAACGCAACCAACACTCTAAATGTTGCCTGGAAGCAAAATTTTGTCCAGAAGACAACTTGCATTCAAAATATTTTCGCTGTACTTTTGTTTTTGTTTCTGATCATAGAAAGTAATGAATTGCACCTTTCTAAGGTGGTTTATTATAGCATATTATTGGTAATAACTGCATGTATTAAGTATTAACTATATTGAGTAAAACATTTTTTGAACCATTTTGTTATGCCTCTTTTTATTACTGTCTTTTCCCATTGAAAAAGAAAAAAAGAAAGAAATTGATTTTCCCATTGGTCCTTCCTTCAATGAAGCTATGCTCGGAGACCAGTTGTTATAGTTGCTACAGATATAACAAGAGATTCTCTCACTGCCGTTTTAGTTGGGCCTCTAGAGAAGTGTTGAAGTAACACAGCAGCAAGGTATTCAGAGGTTAAACGACAAAGAGGCTGAACAAGATGAGAAGAAACCGACACCAAGTAGCCTTGCAGTTAGAAATAAGGCAGTGAAGGAAACGGCAGCGTTTAGTTTAATGGAGACACGCAGCCCACATAGCTCACACGTGAGAAGAAGCAAGGCAGATTCAGTTACTCAAAAAGCCAGTTGTCACTCATCTATTGGTTGAAGCCTTAAGCAGTTACACAGTGTAATTTGTTTGGAAATTAGTTAGGGAATTCCTAATTTTCCCGCTTCTTTGCTTTCTCTGTTTTTGTATATAAAGGAAGAGTAGTTATTTATGTAAACTCATTCTTCATAATCAATATACAGTTTTCAATCAGAGTCTTCTTTACTCTCTCTAAGCTTCTTTGAAGTTCTGTTAGTTTCCAGAGAATTTTTTTCCTTACAAGAAGCCTATGAAGCAGCCCATTCCTGCAGAAAGTATTGTTTTAACTAGTCTTGCACTCCTGGCCCCCTATTTTTGGTTTTTTTTTTTTTCCTTCTTTTAAAATTTTTTTAAAAAAAAATTTAGCCTTTGTTCTCTTTAAGGAGATCAAGCAATGTCATTGAAATACAAGATTTTTTTTTACTGTTATTCTTGTCCTAACTTGTTTAATATTCAATTCCTGTGGTTAATTTAAATAAATTAGAAAATTTTAGTTTTTAAATTTAGATTGAAATATAATTTGAATAGTGAATGAAATTTAAATTATTTTAATTGATGAAAAACTATGGAAATATTTGAGCTTTATTAAAATGTAGCATTGATTAAACTAATTATCATGTGTTTTTATTTGAGTAAATCTCCAAAATCCACTTCATCATATACATATATTGGTTTTTTTATTTTGTATAAAACATGTTGTTAAATTTATATAAAGTAATTTATACTGATAGTCATTCTTCAAAATCCCTTGATTTTTTTAAAATAATCTAATCCAAAGTCCAAACAAAACATTTTTGATATAGCAAAATTTTTTTCCTAAAAAATAAAAACCTATACTATGAGACATTTTTCTTGTCCTTTTTGGCATTTCCTTTGTTTACATTTTTCTAGAATATTTAGTAACTAGAAACTTACGCTCTGTTTGTTTTTATCAATGACGTTTTTTAGAAAACAAGGCATTTTCCAAGAAGTATTCTTTATAAAGATATCTCATTTTCTAATGTTTTGCAGCAACTTTAAATGAATTGAAAAACAACCTTCTAACTTCCCTTATTTAGTTTACTGTGAGATATAGTTGTTTTCCAAAAAAATTTAATGGAAAAAAATCTCTAAAAATAAGCCTTACTTTTTATGTTGACCAAAGATAATTTTTCTTTGACTCATCTTTTTTTATGCTACCAAACATTAGAAAACAAAGAAAACTATCTTTACACAAGTTTTCCATCGAAACAAATAGAGCATTAGTTGAAAACCTAATACCTCCTGAGGTGAGGTCTTAGAGACCCACTCTCTTTTGAGGATTTGAACTAAAAATCTAAACGTTAATCAAAGATGGGTTGAGAGTAGGAGGAAACCTAAATTATTAGTAGCAAAGCCATTCACAAACAAATTTTTTAACTGGGAGGCATTTAAGATTACCATGATAAATAGATAGAAGTCTATTGTGTCTATACAGGCCAGAGATTTGAAAGAGAATGTGTTCGTATTCTATTTTTAGGATGTTGGTTATATTTCAACAATTTATTTTTGTGATAAAGTAAAAAGAACAATACACAGATCTAAGAAAAAGTAATAACACAAATAGATATACAACACAACAGTAACAACAAATACTAATATATATATATATATATATATAAAAAGAGAAATCTGCAGATAATTAAAAACTCACAGATCAAATGCGTGAAGAACGAACAATTCAGATCAAGTCTTGTGTTTGACACAATCTCCTTAAAGAAGATTTTGCCCCTCACACAATCACTATGGTCTTTAAGACTTACGGACGTCTGCCTCTCAGGATAAAATGATCTACAGTACGAAAATGAAGCACACAAGGTCGTGCTTTGCGAACTACTCAATGTCTCTTCCTCTCTCTTTGACATAGAATGAATGCACAAAATACTCTCACTTAGGAGTTTTTTTTTTCTAAACGTTGTTTTTTATGAATGAGGGACTATGTAAAAATATATATTACTGAACAGGTACTCTGTTTCAGTAATAACTGTTGTGCACAGATTAACTAACTCAAAAAATTAAAATAATAAAATATTATTATTTGGATAAGTAGGCCTAGTCCACATATGCCAAAAGCCCAACCCAATGTCCAACTCATGAGTATATAAACTCATATATTATCTATTTCCTTTCCTATGTGAGACTCAGGATTTTTATCACTTTTAATAACATCTTTAAGTGAACATAGAAATATCAATTTCTTATTCACTCCATGCTATTTTTCCAACAATCCCCCACATGAATAGAAATTGATAAACACAATGCAAGTGATGATGCAAACACACAGAGAGTAGAAGAAAAGTCACTGTATCGGGAGAAGTAGTTTGTGGCTTTGAACTTTTCTTTATGAAAGACTATTGGATATACTAGCTAACTAGTGAACATGATGTCTTGAACTGTTTAGCTGTTTGTGTATACCAAGATAATAGAATTCACACAGCTTATTTTCAAACATATTTCGCTCTTATAATTGTGTTCATTTCGGCCCTGAACGTATCTTGGTAAATTTATGAAGTGCTTTAGAGAATTTAGCATTGAAACTCTCAAAGAAGCGGCCCACTTCACACTCATATAGGTAATTCTTATTAAGAGTATCCTACTATACCTCACTTGGAATTCCAAGATATAAGAATCATTAAAAGCAAAGCTTATCTTGAACATCGCTTACAGGCATCAATATTTCATCATAGGAATGAGTGAGTGATGTTATCTCCATAGTGATAAAAACTAGTTTCCACGATTCGGTTGTCCTTTTGAACTTAGATCTTGGGATCTCCAATCAGCTAGGTTGGGTTTCCATCCCGGAGACTTTTAAGTAATAGGCTTTAACCCCATTCCCCTCAATGAGCAGTTTACTAGCTCTCCACCCAAGCTGATTACAAATACGTTTTATAATCTGAAAATACTTCCATTTGAGAGCAACTGCCTCAAGGTATTGTCTCCAACAAATATGTTGACCCCTACCATAACTCTGTGCCCTACCAATATATAGAAATAGGAGGCACAAGTATCCAACAATGCATGTTTGTTTAGATTTATTAACTTCCCAAGAAATTCATATGCTCTTTGCATAAGGTGTTCCCACTAGACTATCGTCACATTTTTCATGTGATTGAGACAAGACAAGTCCATTAGATGTATTAGAAAATTTCATTTCTTGTATCACATCTACAACACTTACACGAGCATATCCCACAATAACATAGCCTTTTGTGATATATTTCACATCACACACTAGTCGCATTAAATCTAAACTCATTTGACACCATCTCATTGTCAAATTTTTAATGTCATTGGTTTGAAACTTGCTTCAATCTATACAATGATTTAACAAATTTAAGTACTTTGTTTCCTTGTTCAAGAACCATAAACCCCTTTGGTTTATTGTGTATCAAGAAAACTAATATCTTCCTTTTATTTGTAGCCTTCTATAACAAGTCTCACATTGTAATAGTCAATAATTCCATCAACAATTCCATCAACTCTCAAATTCCCAAGTGGTAGATCTACCAACTGCTATGCATAGATTTCTAAGATGGATTTATTGCACTAGTGACAATCTCTTTTCCAAGAAGGCACTTTAGGATTTTGCTTCTTTGAAGCTTTAAGTTCATCTTCTAACATAAAAATTAGAAAATTTGGACCAAACAACCATGACTTTTGTCCTTTTACTACGCTTAGGCTCAACCTCTCTTCTATCAACTCTTGATCATAAGAGATACTAACCGTAGACTCAAACTTTCTTTAAGAAAGTTTAACATTGAAATATATTCTAATTAATTTTCATGCATATAAATATTAGAAAGCACTATGCACTACTGTTATGACTGTAACCAATAAAAACACAATCAATGGTTCTTTATCCTTTAAGAATAGGAATCACCACCATCATCAAACACCCCCACATTAAAAGAATTTATAGACTGGCGATCATTCTTTCCAAAATTCACGAGGTGTCTTAGTGGTTTTCTTTTAAGGCATTTCAATAAAATCAAGAACTTATCGCATTCATTGAATTATTTCTCAATTTCACTCTTATAATGAATGGACATCTCTAATGTCTCATTCTTGCTTAATAAGCACTCATAACAGACTATTGTGCATTCTAAATTTTTGACAACTCAAGTATTTTCAACTAAGGCATGTAACATATATTTCATCCAAAGAAACATTACAAAACATATATCTGGATTAAACAAATTAATATCCAATCAAGTTCACACATGCCCAATATATATATATATATATATATAAACATGTTTAAATAAGGTTATACATGCTCAAACAAATTAAAAGGCTATAGACAACAATTATGTATTATTCATATCAATACATAAATAATATCTTTGGCTTAAAGGTGATCATTACACTCTCTAACTAAAAGTGAAGCCCCATAATTACAGCCCCATTTTATCTATTAGAAGATCACTTGATGAAATAGAAAAGGCTAAACAAAAACTAAAATTGGCAGCCACACCCAAAATTGAGTCTATTAAAATAGATTTAAAATATTTGACTTTAACCAAATTTTCTTTGTTCATCAAACTCATATACCATTGCACATAAAGGCTGAGGGACTATAATAAAGTAACATTTCACGTCAAGACTCAAGATACTAAATAGCCATAGGCCGAACTCTGAAAATACACCACAATTACATGTGATAATTCAATATAAAGTACACAGATTAAAGCAGTTACTCATTGCCTTTTCATATACTGTCGTGTATGTACTACAATGACCAACCACCACTTACCAAGTGATGCAAATGAAACATTTGCTTTGACTTCATCACCGAATTCAAGTCAAATGTATCAAATGGTTATATTATTAATTAAGACCAACAAATGATATCTACTCTGAAACCAACGCCAACAAGTGGCTTGCAAACATTATAGATTAGACTAACTTAAAATCAAATAAAACATAGTTTAATAATAACCAATTAAGTGCCAATCCTCAAGAAGAAATTCCAAAAGATACCTTTTACACGGCGTTGAAAGATGATCCAAATCTCAATTTACTAGGCAACTGGGTTGCACCGACACGGCATTTTTGGCGAAGTGTCGGTGTCCGACACGTGTCGGACACGGATACCGGCACGACTTGCCGGACACCGGTGTCCGAGCGGTGTCCTTTTTTTTTTTTTTTTTTTGCTTCTCCGACACGGCGCCGACGCGGCTCCGACACCATGGACACGCCAGCAGTGAAAAAAAAACCAGAAAATCACAGATCAACCCTCCCTCTGGCCTCTGCCCCGCTGCCCTCTGTCCCTCGCCGGTGTTAGATCGGGCCGATCGGCGAGTCGGCGAGCTCCATAGACAATCGCCGTCGACGCCGCGCCTTCCGATCTCACTCTCTCTCTCGGCGTGGAGAAGATTCGATCTCTTCTCTTCTCTCCCTCTCTGTTTTTTTTTTTTCTTTCTTTCAGGTGAAGGCCCTCTGTTTTTTCTCTTGTTTTTTCTCTTTCACTTTCACTAACACGCTGCGTTACTTAAAGCGCGTTTTTTTTTTTTTTTTTTTTTTTTTTTTTTTTTTCACTCTCACTGTTACTGTATTATACTATATATATATATTTTTTTTTTTTTTCTTTGCTTTTTAGTTTGTCCCCTGAACATTTTATGTGTATTATTGTACCACTTTGAATGTTAGTTTACTTATTTGTAGTCCTTACATAATTTAAATTTTAATTATAAACATATTTATGTCTAAAAATATTAAAAAATATGCCTAAATATAAAATTTAATTAATTATTTAATTGCCGTGTCCACGCCGTGTCGTGTCTTTATTTTTCAAAAATTGCCGAATCCCCGTGTCCGTGTCCGTGTCGTATCCGTGTCCGTGTCCGTGTCCGTGCATCATAGCTAGGCAATTATAAGCACAGGTTCACAAATGAATATTGCAAAAGGTGAGATAACTATTCAATCAAATTGAGTCGCAAAGATACCGTTAACACCAGTAAAGAGAGAACCAAAAACATGTCAACTATATTATTATTATTTTTTTTTTTTTTTTTTTTCTTTCAACACCGAATTGCAGAAATATAGCAGCACAGTACACAAACTGAACAAAAGAATCTAAAAATTACCCAGCCAAACAAATAACACAAAAAAAACTTACTAACATATAATATATTACAAGTCAAAGATATTTAATAGTGAAAGAATACGACACAGTATGAGAGAAACACAAACAAAGTCAAAGAAAAGGAATCCTACACCAAAAACAAACCCAAACCATGCAGGAACAATTCTCACATATTAGCAAAAGTATAGACCACAACTAGTCAAACAAATATCCAAAAGGCAAATATCTTAATATAATAATATAAAAAGGAAGAAAGTAAAATCAACTAATTATACAACAATTTCAGTACTGTATGTAATCGGGGATATCAAAATATGAAAGTTCACGATAAACACAAAACTAGTTTTTTAAGTTTCATGCAGTGTATCTACTATTATTAGTGCTTTACAACCAACAAAAATTCCTTTCACCTTTAAATCACAAAAATAAATTAAAATATATTTTGAAATTCTGCTTTAAGAATGTTGGTTATATTTCAACAATTTATTTTTGTGATAAAGCAAAAAGAACAATACACAGATTTAAGAAAAAGCAATAACACAAATAAATGTACAACACAACAGTAACAAACAAATACTAATATATATATATATATAAAGAGAAATCTACAAATAATTAAAAACTCACAGACCAAATGCGTGAAGAATGAACAATTCAAATCAAGTCTTATGTTTGACACAATCTCTTTAAAGCAGATTTCGCCCCTCACATAATCACTGTGGTGCTTTGAGACTCACGGACGTCTGCCTCCCAAGATAAAATGATATACAGCACGAAAATGAAGCACACACGGTCGTGCTCTGTGAACTACTCAATGTCTCTTGCTCTCTCTTTGACATAGAATGAATGCACAAAATATTCTCACTTAAGAGTTTTTTTTTCTAAAAGTTGTTTTTTTATGAATGAGGGACTATATAAAAATATGCTTTATTGAACAAGCACTTTGTTTCAGTAATAACTGTTGTGCACAAACTAACTAACTCAAAAAATTAAAATAATAAAATATTAATATTTGGACAAGTAGGCCCAGTCCACATGTACCAAAAGCCGAACCCAATGTCCAACTTATGAGTATATAAACTCATATATTATCTATTTCCTTCCCTATGTAGGACTCAGAATTTTTATCACTTTTAATATCATCTTTAAGTAAACATAGAAATATAAATTTCTTATTCACTCCATGCTATTTTTCCAACATAAGACCCTCTCGATCAAAAGATTGTACAAATGAATAGCCCTTAGGCTTTTGATAAAAGCCTTGTACTGTTGCATGACTTTTTGAATCAATTAATGGCATTAGAATTTTGAAATAACTTGGATTAAATAGCTCAGTGCTTTGTCACAGTTGTAGTGTCTATATTTTTCATTTTTCGTTGTTACTTGCATTATGACATAAAGTCCTCTTCGGTGAGCCATTTAATCCATGAAGTCCTATTTCACTTCGAATTATAATTCCTTGAGTTTCAATTCAATCCATATGCAAAAAATTAAAGAGACCAAACTTAATAAAATTTAGTTTGCTCAAACAATTGCTTAGTAATATTATCTACATGAAATAAAAAATTTATTTTGATCTGATTATACACCTGATCACCCGCAGCCGCAAGTCATGTGCCTTTGTTAGGACATATGTGATTCACTTGTTAGGACATATGTGATTCACTTGTTAGGAACATATGTCAATATTTTATGTAATTGGCTAATCTTTTAAAAAAACGCACTTTACTTGTATTTTGGTGGATCTAGGATGTGTTTAATACTTCAAAAAACAAGAGTTTAAGTATAGTATTGAAGCCATACAAATCTGTCTAAGAAACAAGTAAAAAGTGTTGATTCATTAAAGCTCAACAGCTGCTCGACAGATAGTTATCTATCGAGGTTTAATGAGGCTCGACAGATACTATCTATCGAGGTTAAGGAAACTAGAATTTTCAGATCTGATTTTCGGCCCATGCTTATGAATTTATGTAGGGTTTTCTTTCTCACAATCCTAGATATAGATAAGGCTTATTTTAGAGGTCGTCACAAGAAAGAATAAAATGAGAACATATGCAAAATGTGACCGAGTGCCTTATTCTCTCTAAAAGAAGCTATTACGTCTTTGCACCTTAGAGTTTTGTAACCAAGTGCTTCGTAACCAAGTGCTTCGTAACCAAGTGCTTCTTGATCTTCATTGTTGATGAAGTGAAGAATTTTGCAGCCAACATCTTCTTAAGTTGGTGATTAAGTCACATACTGGAATCTGCGCAATTATTTAGCAATGTATTGAGATTTGTGCATAAAAAAGGGTGGCATTCATATTTTGAAGAGTTTAGAGGTTCTGAAGCGGCAAAAGGTTTCTGCTATAAGTTCATCTATGGGGATTGTAGAATCTAGGGACAAAGGTTTTGTACTAAATCTGAAACTTCTCTTTACTATAGTGGATTGTTTTTCGAAAAGGTTTCCTCTCAGGTTTTTTACAGTGAAACTAGATTGATTCATTGGTTTTCTTGGGTCATCATATCTTGTCTTATTTACTTTTTTACTGCAATTATTTGTGACATGATATTGATATTTGTTTGTTTTAACAAGTTTTATTCATAATAAATATAATTAATAACTTGGGTTTAAAACTTGTTAATTTCATCAACCGAAGTTTAAATTTCCTAACAAGTGGTATCAGAGCAGAGCGGGTACACTCTGATTGGATTAATTTCCTGAGTGTGATCCTTGACCCCCGTTGTTATGGAAACTCTTGATTGCTTTGATTTGCATGATCTTGTGTTGAATGATGATGATGATATTCAAGACACCTATTGCAAACTTTATAATTTTTGTATGAAATTTCTTGAATGTTCTACAAAGTTAAAAGCTAATTTGAAAATGTCAAACTTGAAAGAGATGAATTGATTGAAAAATTGGATAAAGGAAATTTGAATGAAAAATTTAAAAATCAAATTTCATCTCAGGTGGACAAAATTAAGAGTTTGGAAGAGCAACTAGTTGAATTTAAAACTGAAGTTGTAAATATAACTAGTGCCAAACTTGTTGTTGAGCCTAACTCAAAAGAAATTTTTTTTATATTCCTCCATTTAAAAGGAATAATCAAGAGTTGAAGACTAATATTGCTAGGATAGACAAAGGTAAAAATTCTAATGTTAACACTGATGTTTCTAAACCTATGTTTAAAACTCCTCCTAGGTTGAATGAAAAAAATCTGAATTTGTCCCCATTTGTCATCATTATCATATTGTTGATCATATTAGGTCAAATTGTCCTAAGTTAAGATCTCTGTCAATCTCTAAGGTTAGACCTCCTTCTAGGAAGTATAGTAGTTCGAAAACTACTCATGTTTGACACCATTGTGGTGTTTTTGGACACATTCATTCTACTTGCTTTAAGTTGTATCCCCATAAGCAATTGTCCAAACAGTCACAAGTTTCCTCTCAAAAACCTACACCTTTGTTTGGAGAGTTACTAAAAGTCTTGAGTTTTTTAGCTCAATTTTAGGAGAATCTTAATTCTTCTATATCCTTCAGTAGACATACTAGGACACATGCATTTTCATCTTCACGACCAAAGATTCGTGCTATATGAGTGAGGAAGGAGCCTAAGACTTAATTGTCTTTTCTGTTTGTCCTCTGCTTTAATTCATTCTATCTAAAGTAGGACTCTCTTTGCTTGCTTTCATACATCTGCGTTTTTCTATCATGCCTTCATGCATTTGCATCTTTCTTTCATGCTTTCATGTTCTTGTCTGTATTTGTTTAGTTGTTTAGGTTTTATTTTGTTTTGTTTTTCAAAAAAGAAGAAGGGAAAATCAGAAAAAATACAAAAATAGTGTATTTGTGTACATTGCTACTTGTGTACCTTGGATGGTCATTAAAACAAAGTTTTCTAAACTTTGTATCTTTTGTAGCTTAAATGAGTATCTCTATGCACAACTAAATAAGTGAGCTTTGTGGCTTTTGTTTGTGATGAGTAAGATTAAGTAATCTCTTGTACTTAACACTCGTATCACTCTTTTTGACGGGAATGAGTAGAAAATTCTAAGAAAAATGCATAAATAACCATTTCACCACTGTTGTCCATCAATCATGAAATAACATTTGTATGCTTAGGCGTAGCAAAATTGTGGTGTTTAGCTTAACATAATTGGATATTTCTTTTATCTCTCTTATATGTCCATGCATGATATGCTTAATAAAAGAAAAATATACAAAGAAAAATAAAAATCAAAAAGAACAAAATGTTTTAAATATGATTATAAGCATGTATTCTAGGAGATGTGAGAGTTATAGGATGTACCTCGAAGGTGATAGTCCCCATCAAACAGTTATGATCGTGTGTAAATTAAATTGATTTACTCATATCTCAAATCGTCATAACATGTATACACTTATGCAATATTGCGATGTTTTTCACATAAAACACACAATATTCTTTACTACTCTTGATACATATGCGGGTACAATGTGATTTAGCCATCACAAAGTTTACTTGTGTTAATATATGCTCACTAATTTGTCTTAACTTGTTTTTGAAATATAAGATTGGTTATACTTGTTTAGTGTGTGTGTGTGTGTGTGTGTTTTTTTGGGATCTAATGCTTATCATTTTTAGTGTTAAGGGATGATTTCAAGAGTTTAAAATGTTGTTTGAATCTTTGGTTGAGTTGCATATTTGATTGCATTCATATCTGTATTTTTCCCTTCTTAAAAAACTGTTTTTAAGCAATCTCAACAGCTCCTTGACACCTTACTATCTGTCGAGCTCTTAATTTATTTCTTATCGCAATCTCGACACCTCTCGACAACTAGGTGGATCGATCGAGAAAGTTCTTAGTCTCCTCGATAGCTATTTGATCCATCAAGATCTGCTCGATAGCTTCTCGACACCTCCTCAATCAATCAAGATCCTCTGCATGCATTGTTTTTCACATGTTTTGCATGTTTCTTTTATCTTGTCATCCATAGCATCTTGTTTCATAATATTCATGCATTTTTATGGATTCCTTGTGCCCCCTTGATCATCTTTATGTTTCTCGAGTGAAGCTTTCTAGTTTCTTGTACCATTTGTCAATCACAACAAAAAGGGGGAGAAATTGGAATATATGTGGTTTCCTTTTAAGATTCTACATATCAGCGGGAGAAATACATGCCATTGTAAGGGGGAGTTGTGTTTCATCTTGTTAGGGAGAGTATTTACCTCCTTGTTATTGTAGGAGTTTCTTTTAGCTTCTTCTTCTTGTACACTGATCTTGTGACCATGTTTACATACATTGTGCTTATTGTTGATATATATATATATATATATATATATATATGATGTATGTCTTCTTCACCTATCTTTACATGTGTTGTTTCTTTTTTGTCTTTATACACATGTTTCTTCTTTACTTGTATGCAATCTATTATTTCTGTTTCACACTAAGATGCTTTGATGAGTTTTATTTAAAGTGTTTCAGAAATACAGGTTGTCAAAGTCTACTTGCCATAAACTCTCTTCTTACAAAAATTTTCAAGAGTTTGCGTTAGGATAAATTTTATTGTATTCAATAAGTGAATATGAGTTGAATGATTTATGAGTTCTCTATATCTCATTTGTTTGTTGCGGTTTTGTCACGGATGGCCAAAGGGGGAGATTGTTAGGACATATATGATTCACTTGTTAGGAACATATGTCAATATTTTATGTAATTAGCTAATCATTTGACAAAATACACTTTACTTGTATTTGAGTAGATCTAGGATGTGTTTAATACTTCAAAAAACAAGAGTTTAAGTCTAGTATTGAAGCCATGCAAATCTGTCCAAGAAACAAGTGAAGAAGTGTTGATTCATTAAAGCTCAACAGCTGCTCGATAGATAGCTATCTATCGAGGTTACGGAACTCAGAATTTTTAGATCTGATTTTTGGCCCATGCTTATGTATTTGTGTAGGATTTGTTTTCTCACAACCCTAGACATATATAAGACTTATTTTAGAGGTCATCACACAAGAGAATAAACGGAAAACATATGCAAAAAGTGACTGAGTGCCTTATTCTCTTTGAAAGAAGTTACTACGTCTTTGCGCCTTAGGATTTTGTAATCAAGTGCTTTTTGATTTTCATTTTTGATGAAGTAAAGAACTTTGCAGCCAACATTTTCTTAAGTTGGTGATTAAATCGCGTACTGAGATCCGCGCAATTGGTTAGTCACGTACTGGAATTTGTGCATAAAAAAGGGTGGCATTCATATATTGAAGAGTTCAGAAGTCTTGAAGCGGTAGAAGGTTTCTGCTATAAGTTCATCTTCGGAGATTGTAGAGTTTAGGGACAAAGGTTTTGTGCTAGATCTACAACTTTTCTTTACTATAGTGGATTATTTTTCAGGAAGGTTTCCTCCCAGATATTTTATTGTGAAACTAGTTTGTTTCATTAGGTTTCCTAGGTCATCATATCTTGTCTTATTTACTTTTCTGCCGCAGTTATTTGTGACATGAGATTGATATTTGTTTGTTTTAACATGTTTTATTTATAATAAATCTAATTAACAACTTGAGTTTAAAACTTGTTAATTTCATCATCCGGGTTCTAAATTTCCCAACAGCCTTTATAGCCAGAAAGAATGGAACCAAAGATCTGTAGTTTGCTTTCGAAAGCCACAATCAACTGTTGAACCCTTTTTGTTCCCCTGCCTTTTTTCCACACAAAGCCTTAATCAACGAGAAAACCATACTGGTTCTTGAATATTAGAACTGGTTTTGTACATTACTAATTTACTATGACCAAAAAACCTACATTATTATTTAATTGAATTTCTTTTAGTTTCAACTTTCCGTCAAACTTTCCAAGCTAGCAACTCATGCATCAGGTGGTCATAGCATTTGGCAAACAATTATATTAGACTTACTGTGCAAAAATAAATATTTCTGGCTTGCATCGCGAAAGTATAATAAAAAACTCAAAAAAAATTGGATAGAAGTACTAATCCCTGTGTTCTTTTACATGAACTCAAGCATGCATATATATGCTTGTTAAAAATTGTCTCTGCGGTCTATTGTCCAACCCACAAATAATTTTCATTTCATCTTCCTTCTTTTGCCCATAAATTTAATATACTTGGTGCCCAAAGAATTTGTTAATAAAAAACAGATGGTTTAAATTCTTCTTGTCGTGTTTGAACTTGAATTCTCAGCACCAAGTGAAGATGATACTAGAGCCAAAATAGAATCCAATTGTCTAGTATCTCCAGCTATTGTCGGTTCAATTATTTGTAGCCTTCTCCCCCCTCTAGGATTCTATGCAGGACTAAAAAGTCTGGAAAAGAAAATCAAACATAGGAGTGACAGAGTCAGTTGTAAAAATATGCAAACTAACATTACATTCGTTTGGTGCTATGGGAAAATTTTTCCTTACATGAGGAACTCCAGTTCATAAGAAAGTTGAATGTAAAGGAAACTGCCCAAGCACCAAACCAGTTCAGCAGCACCATCAAGCCACTAGCAACCCCCTTCACATTAATTGGGAAAATCTACAAGAGAACATGTTTCAGGTAAGCTCAATGAATATGGAAGAAGCCATATCTAATAATTCTCTTTATGTAAGTATTGGTGTCACTGCCCTAAATTGGGAAGGGCAACCAATTACAATATTTACCATAGAAACTGCAAAGCATGAATAATAAGCTCATTGAATTTGTAACAGTTTGTCATGCACTTCATCAACAGTATAAATAAAATTAAAATCTCAGGCTAAGACATGGAGGATTGATCACTAACCAAGACAGGGTGGACTAGTACTCATGATCGCAGTGGGAAATGCTCAATATCAGCTTATATAAAATTTCCTCTCTGCCATTCTTAAATCACAATTTGAAATTGGTTGAACATAAATAAAACCCAAATGTTATATAATAGAAATTCAAATTGAACAGAAGGATTAAAAAATAAAAATAAAAAATTGGCACAACCTAATCGGCTAGGTTGTGCACTTTATGCTTGACAACATAAAGATAAAAAATTGAGGCTTTTTATGATATTAAGAGGTCTATTTAATATCAATGCTTCTAGAGAGCTCACCTTCACTTCTCTGCAAATTTACTCTTAACAAAAAAAGACATTTAAATTTATAAATCTCATCAAAAAGCCATAAAATTACACAAATTTACATCAACAACTAAAAACATAAATATACTACCAATGTTACACATCTTCCAACAAATTTACATAATCAAGAACCTAGAAATTCTATTAAACTTGCCACCTGCCCAACCACACTGAATATTTTTTTGACCCTTCATACCCGATTTCAACTGACCCATTCATTTAAAACAATCCTCCATGCTTCGAGTCAGATGGATCGATTAGATTCGCCTTAGGACAGTCCCTTCCACTTCAAGCTCAACCCTGTACAAGTAGACAAAATTAAACTCTATAATTTTAAAATGTTTCAAATAAGCCCATACAGTTCTCTAAATTACATATCAATACGTCCTTTTCATCAACGATGTTAGGAAAATAATCGAAGGCTTATTTGGAAACCTTTTGAACAAGCATAGTTTAAATTGAAATTTTTGAGAAGTGTAGGATAAGTTTAAAATTACTTCTAAACAATATGTTCGAAATATAATTTATAAAAATAAAAATAAAAAGAAGAGGTTGAGGTAAGTCCAACTTAAAACAGGGTAAAAGTATATCTTCACATAATCAAAAGGAAATAAGTCAAAAAACACAGTTGTTGCACAGTCCAAGCAATTCATGGTTTGAGAGGAGCAATGCTAAAGAAACAAAAAATTTCACAATATTTTTCACAACAATTAAATTAGCAAATTTTTACTGATTTTTATCTATACCAATCATGACATCAATTTTTTAAACTATCACTAACACATTACTCGGTGTGAAAATTATATATATATATATATATATATATTGTATCTATGGACTTTCTATTTTGAAAAGCAGCCACCCATATGATTTCCATCTTATCTTTCTGTGCATTGCAGTAAAGATTATCGGTTCTTTGGTATAAGGTTAAAACTAAAAATTAGAGGGAGGATGACTTACCAATAATTTCAGAAGGAAGAGCCCCATAAGAGAAATTATTCTTCTAGAACTCGCTTGCCCTTGTCTATAGGATCAATGGGTCCCCTCTTACTTCCAAAATCAGACTCTTTCCTAGAGCTGGAGGTTCTACTAGATGTTCCTTCACCATCATGCTTTTGCTTATCTCTATTTACATCATCAGGCGAGGAGTTCATGCTATGGCCTATTGTTTGCTCAAACTCTTCCGAATCATAATGGTACAAGAGACGAAGGCCACATTTCTTCACCTTTAAACCTGGGCAGTTAGTTGTGAATGAAGCCTTAATGCAGTTGACTTGATTCAGACAATTTTCAAACGACTCATGACGTCTATAGGATAGCAAAATGCATCCACCTTCCTGTAGCATCACGAGCTCTTCTTTAGTCAGGCAATAAACATCAAGAGGTCTCACACTACCAACATTGGTTTCCAAATGATAAGTAAGCTGATAATTAGTATCTGAATCCGGAATGTCAAAGTGGGTAGTTGTTTTCACATCTATAGCAAAATAAGCACATAGAACCAAACCCATCCAATTACTATCATTGTACAAATTTGGAGGTAGAGTGATTGTCAACCAGGGCTCATCGCTCCGATGATTGAACCACTCCAAAATTTCACTTGCAGGCAAATGGGGATTATAGAAAAAGCATAGATCAAAGCCCTGTGAAACAGAAATATTGTGTTTTACGGGTGAGAGAGAGAAATTAAAGAGAGGGAGAGGGAATATCTTGTTTGAGACAGAAAAACAACATAGTTATTAATTACCCGTGGGTCATTTTTGCGGAGTCCAATCTGAATCAAATACCTCATTTTTCTATTTCTATTCTCAATCTTCTTTTGATTAAGGATGCCCGAAATATCAAACTTGGTGTTCATGCACTCCTTGAAATTTTCCATACTTCTGCAATACAATGGATGAAGGCCACACTTCTGCACTTTCAAGTCAAGGCAATTTGTCTTAAATGAAAACTTAATGGAGGCACAATCATATAGCCAATCAGGAAACGACCTACGTGGCATATATGTCAGCCAAGTGAATCCACCTAGCAGTGACATCATGAGATCTTCTTTTGTTGGCCAATAGATATGGCGAGGTTTCACACTCAGGCCATTACTTGCTTTCAAATGACAAATAAGTTTGTAAGAAGATTTTGAATCCACAACGTCATTGAGGTTAGCCACATCCTTATCAATTGAAAAAACTGCACATAGAGCTACTCCCATCCAAGTACTTCTATTATGCAATTTCCTAGTTAGACAGAATCTCAAGTGGGACTCATCACTTTGAATGTCGAACCAATGCGGAATTTCAATTGGAGGGAAACAAGAATTATATTCACAGGATTGATCGAAGCCCTGTAAAACAGAAATATTGTGTTTAATAAGTGAGAGTGAGAAGTTAAAGAGAGGTAGAGGAAATATTATGTTTGAGGCAAAGCAAAGTCAGTGTTTATTAATTACCAGCAAGTGGCTTTCGGAGAGCTGATTCTTAGCTGTACTATTTTTCGCTTTATAACTAGCTGTTAATTGATCATAGAAATATTGACGCGCAAATTGTATATTGCAATGATCTCTTATTTTCTGAAACCAATTATCACGCATATGGTAGAAACTAAGCCCACATTTTTGCACAATGATCCCTGGCCAATCGCTTATAATTGAAGCTTTGATGCAACTACTTTGATTGGACCTATCTAGAAACATCCAACATGGAATATAGCACAGCCAGAGAAATCCACCCTCAATATCTAGCCACATAAATTCTTCTCTAATTGTGCGATGGACATAGATTTGTTGCTCTCGACCAGCTATGTCAGTTTCCAAAAGACAAATAAGGTGGTGAGAAATTGATGGATTGGAATTTTCAATAATTGCAGTTTGATGCTCGTGGCTTGAAAAATAAGCACATATAACAAGTCCCATCAATTTGCTGTCATTGAAAAAAACATTGGATATATCGGTTTTCACTGAGGGCTCGTTACTCTGATACTGAAAATAATGTAAAATATCCACTGGGGGGAAACAATACGAACATTTAGAGCGCCCATCAAAGGCCTGCAAAATAAATAAAATTAAGGACATAGAGGGGTAGTTAATGGTGTATTTGAAACAAAGAAAGTACTCATAATTGCTTACCAGCTGGTCATATTTATTGACTGCAGATCTAACACCCACTTGCCTAAATTCCTCCATTCGCTCTAACCTCGTGCCATGACGTCCAAGTTGACATCTGAAATCCCGTTGTGCAGAAATGAAGACATTGCAATGTTTTAGTTGTTGCTCAAACTGTAACCGATCATGCTGGTACAAAAGACGAAGCCCACATTTTTGCACTCTCACGCTTGGCCAATCACTTACAAATGAAGCCTCAATGTGGCCACATTGATGCAGCATATCCTTCAATGCCTCACTAGGTATGTAGGATATCCAAATGAGTCCAAATAGTTGATGTAACCAGTTGAGCTCTTCATCAATGGTGCGGCAAACAAGGATTTGATTGTCTAGACTAGCTTTACTTGTTTGGAATTGACAATATAGAAAGTGAGATGAATTTGCTGAAACTGCATTTTCTCGATCCCTGGGAATTAAAATAGAAGCATATAGAGCGAGCCCCAACCAATTGTTGTCTTCGTACAAATTTGGGGGTATCTCAATTGTCACTGAGTGCCCAAGACGACAATGATGATTAAACCACCTTGGAGTTCTTCTTGTTGGGAAACAAGAATTATATAAATTGGACGGATGAAAGCACTACAAAATAGATAAAATAAAAAATAAAAATAAAAACAGAAAGTGTCCAATTACAGGGAGAGAGAAGACTGTTAGAAGTTAAAATTGTTTAATTAAGCTTTTTAATATTTGACAATCTTTTAGTGAATTCATGTGAGGGACAAGGGCTGGGTTCAAGTTTTAAGGAGAAAACATCATACACACATACACTTAGATTAGGTTAGAATAGAAATTCTATTTTGTATAAAAATAAATAAATAAAATGTGAGGAGTTTATAAATGGGAACAAAGAGTCCATTTTCAAGTTGAAATTTTATGCCTTAAATAAGTAGTGTACAAACTGTTATGCCATGTAAAATTCTAGATGTAGTATTGGGTGTACCTCTATATTTTTAATATTCAATCTATAACATGAATTTTTTTTTTTAGAAGTCCATAACATGAAATTGATCCACTGTAAATGAAGAGGATCCTAATACCTATAAATGTGGGGAGTTTTTTTTTTTTTTTTTGAGAATGATAAATGTGGGGAGTTTAATAATAAATGTAATTGAGATAAAGGTCGCATGGTGTAGTATATATATCCCATGCATCATTTCACTCCAAACCAAGAGTGAAAAAAAAAAAAAAGAAGTGAAGAGTTTTCTTCCTCTTCCCTCTTCATTCTCTCTCCATGTGTGTACGTGCTGTGTGAATGAGAGTTTCTTCCATTTAGCGTTATGTGAATAGGGACAACCGAGATTTTATCTATGTGTGGGAAAAACATGAATAATTCTTTTGACCATTTACGAATAAAAAAATACACTAAAATTTCAAGTTAAATTAATATATGAAAAATAAAACTATCATTTATTCAGCATTAACAAAATAAAAAATACAATATAAGTGTTTTTTAATATTTCAACTCAATCATATATGATCTATTAAAAGGGAACTCAATCTTTTTTATATCTCAAAAGGCATATATGTACGATATTAATTTTGTACTAAATTTTGTAGCAATTTCTCTTTTAATATACAAAATCAAATAATTTATTAGAAAATCACATTCCATTTTGTTGCAAAAGACGGTATTCATTATTGAAAACGTACATGGTCCCTTATGGGGTATCTAAAACTCCAAAGTTCTGATAGAAATTGGAAGAGGTAATATAAGTATACCCACTTTATAAGCAAACTATTAGGCTATTGATTTCATAGTCCATATTGGCCATTGACATGATTAAATAAAATTAGCAATTTTTTGAAGTTCAAATGTCAAACTACATTATGCTCATAATGATGAATTTTCATTTTTAAGAGTATTTTTTTCATGATTTGTGAATTCTTACTAATAAAACCTGTTTACTAATGAACAAATATAATCAATTCCAAAAAATATTTATATGCCTCTTGAGAATTCAAAGATGAGATAATAATAAGCAACTGCATGCTCACTAAATCCATGATTCAATTATTGTCATAGAAAATTTTCTACATTAATATAGAAAATATTTAGTTAATAATGATACTTGATTGTAAAGTCATCCAGCTAATAGTGAAAGAAAAGACCACTGTAACAATTTTTTTATGAGGAGCTAGACAATGAATATGGCAACATCCAAATCCCAAATTCTTTAGGCCTCATTTTCAATTTTGGGGGGAGGCCATACATGATTTTTTTTTTTTTTTTTTAGTAAAAAGCTTCAAATATGATAAATTAATATATACTACTTAACTCATCAAATATACATATATATATATATACACACACACACACATGAAGGTCCACCAACTTCCAACACAGACGACTATACATATAATAAAATTCTATGTTTACATTTACTTGCAATGTAAACTTACATTATAAACAAATAAAAAGTGGCATATAATGTACGCATTTACAAAAAGTGTACAATATTTAACACTTTTTGTGTCTATAATGTAAGTTTACATAGTGAGTTCATTCTCAAAAAAAAAAAAAAAAGCATAGTGAGTATAATGTAAATATATAAAGGTTCATATATATACTTCTTATTAAATTTGCACAAATAGTTATGAATTGTTACCCGGAAATGATTGTGAGGGTATAAGTACTCCTCATAGGAATATTGGCCAGTCGCACCAGTCTCCTCCTGAGAAATGAATAAACTTTGGGGGTGTAGGTCCTCATAAGAGTCCTTAGTACCAATGAATACCTCAGGATAATTTTCCCAATAATAGTAGAATAACCTTGGATCGCAGGAGTCAAGGAAGCTATCAAACGGGGAAGAGCATCGCTTCAGTTCTTGCGTTAACTCTTTCATGTTATGCCTGAATACAGGTCTGATCCCAAAACTCTGTACTAACAAATCCGGAATTGAGCTTCCAAGCCGGAATTCAGCCCAAGTGTTTTTACTCCATAATTGTGCATGCGTTGTACGTGGGATGAACATTACCCAAATGAATGCACGTTGATTTAACGTAACTAATTTGTTGCCCGTAGTCAATAATCCAGAGCGTACTGAACGCCAATTACAAGAGCTGGTCCGCAAAAAACAACCGAATTGGAGATTTTCTACATAATTGGAGCTGGCCAGTTTCTGACGAACAACAGTTGGATGCATATTAAATAAGAATAGACCACATAGTGCAAATCCCATCCAATCAGGATTATTAACATGTTTTGGATATAGCTGGATTATCATTGACTGCTTATCTTTGCAACAAAACCACAGTGGGATTTCACGCTCAGCAAAACAGCAATCGAAAATTTCACCCTCGTCGAAGCTTTTCTGGAAAACATGGCAGAAATTTATATCAGGCACGGTCAAAGTTTAGCTTCTTCTTTTTTTTAGATACAAATAGTATTTGAAATCTGTAAATGATTATTATTCTTTAAGCAAAGACATCAATGAAATTCCTTTTGCTGCAGGCTAAATTTGAACTCATTTCCCTTATTTAAGGGCAAGAAATATTACCAGTTGAGTAGCTTAAGCTAACTAAAACCTACTAATATATTGGTAATTTAACAAAAAATCTAAAAACACAAAAAATTCTTAAAATCCTATTTCACAATTGATGAGATGGTATGCTATGATTGGTGTTATACCTATGCGAAAGGATGTTATTTCAATCACAACTTAGCATATCAATAATTGTGAAAAATATTGAAAAGAATATTTGTGACCAATTTAATTCAATGAGTGAACAAGTTGTAAAATCTTAATTTATAATTATACTTTATTGTAAGTAGTCTAAAACCCCCGTTTAGCTAAAAAGATATTCTGAAAGCACAGAGCTTCTGAGAGAGAATAATACAACTCGTACTATATATCCAATAAATATGTTGACGGAAAAAATTGGCTCCAGAAATATACTGTGGGGGTGACAACGCTGTAACTGAAACACATCAAAATACAATTGATTCAATATGTATGAAGGAATATTTAAGTTGTTAAGAATTAAGGTTGATAAACGTTGCTTGTCAGATTCTAGTACAATTGAAATCCAGAAGTTAAAATGCTGAAAGTTGTTTCTTAATGAAAAATACAAGTTGGTCAATTGTTTTTCAGTAAAAGAAATTTCTGGACTCTTGTAGTTAAAGAAAGTAGAAGTGATTGAGGAAATTTTTTTTAAAAGATTCTGTTCCTACATAGAGCAGATACTCTTTTACTTGATTTTACCTTGACAAGATGGAAATTCTTGATTCCTTGAAGTTTCAAAATACTTTTGCTTTCCAATAATATTTGCAAATTTTGGTTTCCAAATACAATATAATTTGTTAGTTAGAGTTTGCATCAGTTCATATGTGTAGTAAGTAGTAATATTACTAAATTATAAATTCACATTGTTTTTAAAGGACTTGTGCTGTGAAGTTCATGATTCTCACGAATAGAGAATTTATTGATACTCAAGGATGATGTTCAAAACTAAGATCATAAATCTGAATGGCTTTGATTACTCAAAAAAAAAAATTAATTACAATGTGAATAGTTTAGAAAGGTTTCCTTTACAAAGTAAGACTCAAATGATAGTCCAACGTTTGATCATCGAAGCATGTGAAGGTGAAGACACTTAGAAAGTTGATTCTACATAAACTTTTCTTTTTAGCTAAGTGAAAGAAGCTTAGAAAGTAGGTCTCCAGCACATTTTAAAAGGGGTACTATACTATGGTAATTCTACTCCTATGAACTATTCAATTACGATGATAACTTCAAAATGATGGCATCTGCATATAGTATTTTCATTAAGAACTTAATTTGAAGGAGGCAATGTAAAAATGACAAATTAACCTTGACTATATTACCCATATCGATGTTTTAAATGCATCTATGAATTCTAAGCTTATTATATATTTTACTATTAGCAACTATAATAATTTTAGTTGTGAGCAGAAAAGACTAAATTGTGTCTTGTTTATCCTCTGTATTTATGCTATGATACTAATGTTAACTTTTGAGAGAGAGAGAACCTCTAAACGTGCTTTGATCAAAGATTCACTTGACATAATACTTGCATATTGCTCTTTCCTAGCTATTGTGAGAAAACCAGTAAAAGAGCTCGGACTTGTTTCTGAAGAGCTACGACCCTCTGCTATATTTTCAATACTTGGTTGAAGGATGGGCATGGATTGAGGCATCCTGCAGATATCAAAGAACACATCTTAGGAACTCAACATACTGACATAAAAATTTGATAATTGTCCCATTCAGGTTAATAAAAAATTGTTTCCGGCTAAAAAACCTTTGCATTGAGGAAGAGAAACCAAAATCTTTGCTTGCCTCCCTTTCCTCAACTTGATGTAACAAATTTTGATAAAAACACTCATGATAGCCATCTGGACTTTCTAACATGCACTGGGCTAATGTTTGCACAAACTTTTCAACATCTTGCTCGTATACAAGGCGGAGTCCACACTCTATAACCCGCACATCTGGTTTATTGTGTTCAAATGAAGCCCCGATATGTCGACACTCTTCCAGCCGTAGTAACACGTGCGGTATATAAAATACCAAAATTCGATGGGCTGAGTCAACAAAAATGTCCTTAGATTCCTGAAAGACCTTGTGACGAGTGAGGCAAACTCGATGACTAACTAAAGGACTATAGAAGTTGAGAAAACTTGTTAAATCCTTATTGTCACAAGAAATTGCCGGTCGCTCTTGTACAGTATAATAAGCGCACACAGCAATTCCCATCCATCTCCCTTCACGATGCAAATTGGTGGGCAATTTAATTCTTATGTCAGAACAAAAACTTCGATTACTAAACCAGTCTGGAACTGACATATGAGGAAAGACATAATCATATTTATGGTTTCGAGCCAAATCTCCCTGTAAAATAAAATGAATTAAAAAATAGTTCAAATGAGTGTGACAAAATATATATATATATAGAAATATAGTGTTCAGTGAAGAATAGGGGAGACCTGATACACCCTTAAAAGCAATGACATTAGCTTTCCTTTAAGCCGGTCATTGGACTGACTAGATTCCACCTTATCCATCTGGCATTGGAATCTTTGCTCGATCTTGTCTTCAGTTTGTGCAAACTTATCCAGATCTTGCTTGTAAACTACGCCGGCACCACACATCTTGATCTCGACATGAGGGCTGTCACTCCTAATCAAAGTGCTAATCCAACTGCATTCCTTTAGATGGTCTCTAAGTTGCCGATCTTGAAGAATTAACTTAAAACTAAATGAACTAGCATGGCGAAAGCGTTCAGGTAGGAATTCAGAGATGTCACTGACCAGGGGACGTCTATCTACGGGACCTTGAACCATGTCTGATCCACAATTAACTTCGATAACAACTTTATAATCTTGACTGTTCAAATTTTTATGGACTACAACAACAGCAAACAGAGCAATCCCTATCCAACTACTATTATCATGCAGATCCAAAGGTAGTGGCATTCTTATAGATGGCCCAAGGTTCTGATGGCTGAACCACTCTGGAATTTCAGTTGAATTTGAAAACTGCAAAAAGTCTTTATTTTGATGAACTACTTCCTGTAAAATATTAAAATACATTTACAATGATGTTCAACGCGCGTGTTTGTGTTGTGTGTGAGAGAGATAAAAAGAGATACAGAAAAATGATGTTAAATGAAGAATGGGGGAGACCTGATACAATCTAGAAGAGTCCACCTCATCAAGGTTGCATTTGGATATTTGATTCATCTTGCCAATAGCTTGTATAAACTTGATCAGATCTTGCTTGTACAATACACGCGCATCACACATTTTGATCTCAAAATAAGTGCACTTGCTCCTAATAACAATCGTAATGCAACTGCAATCCTCTAAATGGTCTTTAAGACTCTCGGCTGGAATAAGTACCTTCAATCCAAATGATCTAGCACGGAAGAAGGTATTGGTATTGGCATTCTTTAGGTAGTTGGAGATATTTATGGGACAATTTATAAGTGGAACTTCAATTATGTCTGATCTACAAATAAAGTCAATAGAAATTTCATCATACTGGCCAGAAGAAACATTGTTCAAATTTTCAAGGATTACAACACTAGTAAACAAAGCAATCCCTATCCAACTACTATCTTCAAGCAGATTAGAAGGTAGCGGAATTGTTACAGATGACCCAGGGCTCCGATGGCTGAACCACTCTGGAGTTTCTGCTGAATTTGACAAATCGCAATAGATCTTGATTTGATTCATTACACCCTGTAAAAAAATTAAATGCATAAGCATAAAAAAGATGTTGAACGGGCGTGTTTGTGACATTGTGTTGTGTGAGAGAGAGAGACCATCACAAATCTTTCAAAGGCGGGATCGAAGTCATCGTATGATAAGAACGGAATGCGGATGGGTGCTAGTGAGCCATCATCCTTGCTGTTACAATTAACCATTGTGAATCCCGTTTCACCCGAAGTCCATGCAACACGTTGATTTGAATACTTTTCCAATAAAGGACATCCTCGTGCTGATACAAATCCTACACTTAACGGAAGGTCTGGCAATGATTGAAGCCTGCTACAATCATTCATCGCAAGAGATTTAAGCTTAGAAAGCTGAAAAATACTATCAGGCAGGTGTGTAAAGTTGTTTTTGCTCAAATCCAGTTCCTGCAACGAGGATAAGCCACTAAGATCATCGGGGAGTCCTCCGTCCCATAAATTGCGATCACCTAGATTTAGGGATACAATAAATCTTAACCTAGGCAACAATAGGTTGATGGCCTCTCGGATAGGGAAGAAACCTTGGAAAAAAGCTTGTGCAGCACGGACGAGGGAGAATCCGTGCGAAAGCCATGATTTAGGTGGTTGAACCTTAAATCCCAATAGATTGAGAGTTTTCAGAGATGGCAAATTGACACTTGGAAAACTTGAAAGGTTTTTGCAACCTTGAAGACTCAAGACCGTCATGCCAGTCAAACGCTCGAGTGATGATGGCAACTCTTCCACAGCAATCCCATCTAAATACAACTCTGACAAGCTTGTCATATTAGTTCCAATCTCTGAAAACTTCTTGAGACTTGAACAGCCAGATAGAATAAAAATTTTAAGAGATTTCAAGTTTATTTCGCAAGGGAGGCCAGTAAGACTTCTGCAATCTTTCAGATTTAACAAAGTAAGCTTATTGAGAGCTCCGACAGATGGGTGAAGCTCATACAAACTTGTACATCCTTGAAAAATAAGCATCTCCAGATTTGGGCATCCGATGAAGTTCGGAGTCTTGACTAAGACTTTAGATTCGCTAAGATCCAGGAGTCTTAACTTGGCCAATTTCTGCGATAACAAATAGATATGGGAAATTAAGTAGTCAAGAACTTAATCTGCATTTTTTTTAAAAGAAGCAAAACTAGCATAAATTAAGGGAATACTTACACTAAATCCCACTGGTAATTGCTTAATGTGACTGCAAGGCATGATGAGTTCAACAAGATTGTCCGGTTGAAAACTCATTGGCAGGAACTTCAAAGGATAATCATGCCATTCCATTATTCTTAACTTATTAGAAAGAAAATTGAGACCGGCAGGAAGGTGCACATTTGAAATTTTAAGCAACCTTAGATTTTTCATATTTGAAAAGACTTCGGCATTCAAGTTTTCTTTATGTGGAGGCGAATTCAGCACCATGCCTTCTACATCATCTGTTCCCTGGTAATCAAGAACAATTGGATTAGGGTAGGGAAAGCTGTAGCAAAAAATTGCTAGAATTATTATATTAAAAAATATACACTTCTCTAAGTTTATGTATACTAATCCACTTACAGTGTTATATTTTAGTACATGAAATACATCCTTATAAAGCCACAACCTACTGCGTAATCCAGGTTCCTGGGGTGATTCACGACTAACAATTCTCCAACCCATCTCTTGTATTAAATCATGCATCCGTAATTTTCCCCCTAAAATGGTAATGAGAAATTTGTCCTTGAGAGTTTCCATGTCCTTGTAGCTACCAAAACCTTCTATATGTTCCACTCGATTTTTGTCCACCCCTTTGAAGAAACATGCAATATCCAAAAATAGATTTTGCTCTACTTCTTTCAATCCCCTATAACTTATTTCAAGTTTATCAAGAATTGCTTCTTCAGGGATTTCTTTTAATTGATGTAGGTAATCTTCCCATAACTTCCTCGGTCTATCAATCAAGGAGGAACCCAGAACTTTAAGAGCTATAGGAAGCCCTTTAGCATACTTCACAAAACCATCGGACAAATTCTCAAACTCATTTTTAGGATAGGGTTGCTTAAACACAGTCCAACTGAAGAGCTCCAGGGCTTCATCATTATCTAATCCATTAACCTTATGTATAGTAGTACCCAAGTGATGCCTTTTTAGCAAGTGCTTATCTTTACTTGTGATAATGATCCTACTTCCTGGACCAAACCAACTAGGGCTCCCTGCTAATGCCTTTAGTTGTTCATCTTTGTTAACATCATCAAGAACAATAAGAACCTTCTCATAGCGTAGTCTCTTCTTTATGACTTTGATCCCCTCAAGATGGTTCCAAATGTTTACTTTTTCCATCAATGTCTCAGAAAGAAGCTGTTTTTGTAAATTAACTAGACCCTGTTTATCGTTTTCAACTATTTCTCTAACATCACAAATAAAGCTGCTAGCTTCAAATTGATGACAAATTCTATTATAAATGACATATGCTAGAGTGGTTTTACCAATCCCAGACATCCCACAAATCCCTATGAAGTGCACATCCTCTGACATTGTGCTAAATAAGTTCATCATTTCCTTCACACGTGAGTTTATTCCAACAAGGTGCTCAGAATCATCTAATGATTCACAATTCAATTTATCAAATATGTTTTTTGTGATTTCCTGAATATCTTCTGATTCATGACTGTAATAAAAAACAAATAAAAAAATTTATGAGATAGTGTGCTAGCCACAAAGAAACAAAACATCATCAAATGTAAGATGTTTTGCTTTGTTTCAAAAAAAAATAAAAAAATAAAAGGAGTATTTTTTGCTTAAGTAGATAAATATAAGCCATGTTTTACCGGTCACTTTCCCCCCTCCCCCTCTCCCTTGACATCTGATTGACCAAATTTTGTTAAATTAATATTAAAAATGTTGTGTAATGGCCTACTCTTTATTCAATGGTAGATTTCCAAAATTATCTTATATCATAATTAAAATTTATTTTTTAACATTTTTAATAAAAGTGTATTTTAAAATATTAAGCGTGAATTTTGCTATTTTTTCTTTTTTCTTTTTTCAACAAATAATGGAGAGATTTGTCATTGCAAGTGTTTTGAGGCGAGTATCATTTTTATTCTAAATTTATTAGTTATTTTTTTACTAAACATAGTTAAATTTTTCTTAAAATATTCTTATAAAAATTTAGAATATTTTATTACTAATATAAATAAAAGAGAAGAATGTTAATTTCTTCAAATCTCAAGAGAGAGAAGTGTATTACCCCTTCAAATTTGGGATGGAGTGCTATTCCCCCAAAAAAAATTTTGAATCACGTTTCCTTATAATAATTGTATCCAGTACAAAATATGACACTCTATATGGCTTTAGTACTTTTTAAAGGCTTCCCCCACTAAAATAGCAGTTTCTCCTCCCCCTAATTGGAGTAGGCTCACTCAATAGTTTTAAAATAATTATAAAAAAAATGGCTAAATGGCCTAGTGATTTTAAAGAAAATGTACCTTTTTAACTTGATTTTATTTTATATAGCTTCTTCTTGTATCGGATAAAGTTTTAGGTCATTTGCATTTTAGAATATTTTATAGGTCTCATTGAAAAAATTTTATTCAATTTAGTAGGTAATTTAGTAATTTATATAGCAAATAAAATATTTTAAGAATTTCACTATAGAGTTTTTTTTTATATATATAGAAAAAACAAATTCATTGTAAAGACTAATGTATATATATTTTTTTTTTTTTGGTAAAGTGGATATTAGATTAAAGAAACTTAAGTGGCTAACGCCACTTCATTACAACAACGTTCCTGGGTCATGCCCAGCTTGTCTAGAAATAAAAGAGATACAATAGCAGATGGAGGGGTATCAAAAATAACAAAACTCTCCTCCATTTCAGTCCCAAGCCTTGCTAATCTATCAGCACATTTATTCCCTTCCCTGTAGCAATGCTTTAGTCGAGATTGAGGAATTTTCTGCAGCAAGTCCCTGCAGTGATCAACAAGAGCGGCAACTTCACTGTTAGTAGCTGTTGCATTTGAAAGTAAGGGAATAATAAAAGAGGCATCCACTTCCACTTCCACTGCATTAAGCCCCAGACTTAGACACAAATTTAATCCGTCCCTCACGGCCCAAAGTTCTGCAGCAAGGCTGGTAGTAAAGCCAATAGATCTTGCAAAACCACTAACCCATTCCCCAAGGCCGTTCCTAATTATTCCACCTCCACCTGCAAGTCCCGGACAGCCAAGCGCCGACCCATCGGTATTCAACTTGAACCACAGAGGTTGCGGTTTAATCCATCCCACAGCTACCCTCACTGTTCTTGTGGTATTTGCATGCTCCAATACACAGTGAAAATATTCAGCCACCTGGTTTTCCACAGTCTTACGAAGATTAAAGGAGGAAGAACTTGCAAAAAGTCTCCTATTCCTAAACAACCAGAGATTCCAGATTCCAAAAAGGAAGAAAGTTGCCCACTGTTGATCCTTACCAGTAAGGCGAGACGAAGCGCAAGCATTTAATCTCAACCAATCCGGGAAGTCGAGATCAAAGGAATTTCGGAGGTGAGAGGGGCAATCAGAATCAGCCCAAAAATTGCTAGCAATTGGGCAATCTCTAAGCACATGGGCCATAGTTTCTAGTTCTTCATCACACCTATCACAGGCCGTATCACCATGAAAACCCCTCTGGGCTAAAATGGACTTCGTGGGGATGCTATCCAGCAGGCATTTCCAAACAAATATTTGGATTTTTGGCAAAATCTTTACCTTCCACACCCAGTTACCTCCAAAGTTAGGCTCCTTTGGATTTAAACCCGTGGCCAACATATAAGCATTCTTTGAATCAAATTCTCCATTCGAACTATAAATCCAGCAGACATGATCCTCCCTTCTAGCAGCAGCCCGAATGGGGATAGCTCGGATAGATTGGACCAGTAGGGTAGGCAACTCCAAAGAAATATTATGTAAATCCCAAACTCCATCCTTTTGAACATCAGAAACCCTTAGACCTTCCTCTCCTTTGTTTAGGGGACCTTCCACACAGCTTCTAATAGCCCCAAAATCCAGCCACTTGTCAGTCCAAAAGGAGAGATGGCTATTCGACCCAATGACCCATTTCGACCCTTATTCACAAAGTGGGGCTCCCTTATTAATTGCTGCCCATGTTCTTGACTTTGGCGCTTTACTAGAATCCAACCTCCTACAGTACTTATGCCTTAGAACTTTAACCCAAGGTTTCTCCCCTTCATTCTTCATTCTCCAACACAACTTCGCAGCTAAAGTGAGATTTCTTTCCTTGGCTGCATGAAGACCGAGTCCCCCTCAAGTTTTTGGTATAGTTACTTTCTTCCATCCTACCAAATGAAGCTTCCTTTTCTCTTCCGTGGAACCCCATAAGAAATTCCTACTGATCCTATCCAGATTGGTAAGAATCCTTTCAGGCAAAAAACACCCCTGCATGACATAAGAGGGGGTGGCTGATAGGACAGCTTTAGTTAGAGTTAGCCTCCCTGCCATAGAAAGCAATTTGGATTTCCAACCCTGAAGCTTTGCCTGGGCTTTATCAAGAATAAAGTCAAAATCATGAGAGGAAGAATTTCCAAACTTCATGGGGAATCCTAGATACTTCCCAAAATTATGAGTGGAGGAAATTCCTAGGATATTACTAAGGGTATCTCTGGTGTCCGAATTAACATTGGCAGAAAAGAGCACTTTTGATTTGCTCAAGTTAACTTTTTGCCCTGACAGCTCACAAAAGGAATCCAAAACATCCTTCACACTCTGACAGTTTTTCCTATCTGCTTTCGCAAAGAGGACCAAGTCATCAGCGAAGAAAATGTGAGAGAAAGCAAGACCAGACCGAGAAGCCTTGAGGGGGTTCCAAAGATTATTAGCACACATGTCATCAATTAGGAAACCCAACAACTCCATGCACAAGATGAACAGATAAAGGGAAAGAGGATCCCCTTGTCTGATGCCCCGCGATGGGAGAAATGGATCCAAACAACCACCATTGAAGAGCACAGAAATGGAAGAACCAGAGATGCAGCTCATGATGAGGCTAATCAGCTTAGAGGGAAAATTATACATATTTAACATATCCCGGATAAAGTGCCATTCCATTCTATCATATGCCTTTTCAAGATCCACCTTGATTGCCATGTAACCTTGCTTTCCTTTTTTCTGATTCATGGAGTGAATTAGCTCTTGAACGATAATCATATCATCCATACCTCTTCTACCAGGAACAAAGGCAGACTGAAGAGGAGATACAAGGTTATTCAGCATGCGTCTCAGCCTATGGACCAAAACCTTAGAAATAAGTTTGTAAATCGTATTACATAAGCTAATGGGCCTAAAGAGACCTAAGCAATCAGCCCCTGGGCATTTGGGAATAAGGGTGATGAGGGTCTCATTTAAATGATTTGGCATTTTCCCACTCTCAAAAATATCAGCTACTTGCTTCACAACTGAGTCCTTAACAACCTGCCAATTTCTTTGATAAAACCCAGCATGATACCCATCGGGGCCTGGAGCTTTGAACGGCTTCATACTCCAGAGACTGACCTCAACCTCCTTCTTGGCCACCTCCCCATCAAGAACTGCCCTTTCCTCCTCCGATAACCGGCAAGGCCAGCTTGGTATGTTCCAAGGAACCCTCGGTGCCATATCATGGCAAGTTTCAAACAGAGCACAGTAACCTTCCCTTAATAAAACAGCTATCTCCTCCTCCTTGTGAACAAGATTTCCCATCCTATCTTTAAGGCATAAAATTTTATTTCTTTTTCTCCTAATTAGGGTGGAAGTATGGAAGAAAGCAGTATTCTTGTCACCTTGAATGAGCCAATTATACCGAGACTTGATAGACCACAATTCCTCTTCCTGCTGGCTAACTTCCCAGTACTCCTCACTAAGCTGCTTATCCAAGCCAATAAGGAAATTACTAGGACCATTTGCTAAAGCCTTTTGGATGCCATTAAGTCTTGCTACAATTCTAGATTTTCTCTGAAAAATATTCCCGAAGACCTCCTTATTCCATATCTTAACTGCTTCCGTGAATTTCTGCAAGTTTCCTACCAACTCGTGGTTCTCCATCCAATTATCCGACAGAAGGTTCCCAAACAGAGGGTGAGACATCCAAACTGGTTGGAATCTAAAAGGTCTAGGAAGGTGGAGACCTGGGGATTTCTCTAAGGATAAAAGGATAGGGCAGTGATCAGAGTGGATTCTGGTTAAGTGTTCCACAGTGGCATCTGGATACAAATTGGACCAAGCACTATTAGCAAATGCTCTGTCCAAACGTTCCTGAATAAAATGACCAACCTCATGCTTATTAACCCAGGTAAACCTAGCCCCATGAAAACCTAAATCAATCATCTCACAAGAATCCAGGCACTCTTTAAAACGGAGAGCTCTGTTCATATTCACTGGATTACCACCACTCTTATCATTAATAGAAAGAACTTCATTAAAATCACCCAACATCACCCAAGGAAGAGAATGTAGTGAAGCAACATTTGAAAGATTATCCCATAACAATTTACGCTCTTCAAATCTAGGACTAGCATAAATACAAGTTAATACCCAGGAGAGGTCAGAGGACCGTACCTTGATAATAACATGAATTTCCTGCTCCGTTTTTGCCAATTGCATGACCTCCACCTCTTCAGACTTCCATAATAACCATAATCCACTAGCGTAGCCAATGGTGTCAGTATGGATTGCCCCATCAAAAGGCAGAGAATCAGTTATTTCCTTAGCTCGATTTCCTCCAATCCGGGTTTCAGTAATAATAACCAAAGGTGGCTTGTGCTTACTGATAAGGTCATTCAGAGTAGGTTTAAAACGAGGGTTCAAAGCCCCTCTACAATTCCAACAGATAATATTCATTGATACTGGAGGAAAAAACACCGGGTCCTTACTGATTTGAAGTTGGTTTCTCGCTTGATTCAGCACCTCCCAACTTAACTTCCTCAGACCGGCCGTGCCCAATCCTTCGTTCTTCGACAAGCATATCGCATGCTCCAATATTCCCATTGGTTCCTCCCTGGAAGTTATCAGAAGATTGGTTTGGATATCTTCCCCACACATTTGGACTAGAGTGATGGCTTCCAAACACCCCATCAAACTTATTGCTGAAATTGGCGTCCCTAACATTTTCTTTGTTTGTACTCCCTCCAACAGGTTTGATTTTGGCAAGGCTTGCTCCAGCAAAGTTGTTGACAGCGCTCTCCACCCCATGATTTTTCCCTCCTCCCTTGATGGTATGTCCGATTGGAATCTCCACCAAGGGTTTCCCCAGCTCAGCCAAGCCGGGTCTGTCAAGGGTAGGAAGCCCTTTCTCTTGCTCTTGGGAGAGGGAAGATGTGACTCCAAGCCACCATTTGTTCCTGATCGAACCACCCCCAGATCATGGTGGGACTTGAGCGTATCTGATCCAACGTTGACGGGGCTAAACTCATAATTTTTCCGTTGATTTTTATTGCCCATTGCTGCTGATTTTTTCTCTCCCTGTGACTGCTGCTGCTGCTTCCCTTTCCCTTTCCCTTTCCCTTTCCCTTTCCCTTTAGACCCATTTTTTGCTGCGTGAATGGAGGTACTGAGAGTGGTATGGGTTTGTGGCACGCCAATAGCACCAGAGGGAGGTGTATGGGATACGCTTTGCACTTGCTTTGGAGAAATGGGCAGGCTGGCATAGCTTGAGACATCTAATCCCACTGACTTGCGCTTACCTTCAGCAGAGGAGCTAGGAATACTAGTTGGTGGCATGACTGATGGACGGGACCGAAGCAGATAGCCCATATCTTTCCCATTAAAATCCCCAGGTAGGGCCATGCTGGACTTAGAGTGATTTAGGCGGGCTGTATTATACCTCGGGCCTTGTTTTCTTCTTTCCACTAACATCCAAGGCCCATATTCGTCTTTTACACTACCCTTACCCTCTGACTTTGGAACCTGCGTTTCCTCCACATCAACCATTCCTTCCCCGGCCTCCCTGTTCTCCACCTGAACCTCCATAACCTCCTTGACTAGGTATGGGCAGGTCTCTTTACAGTGTCCTAACCTTCCACAGGCAAAACAAAGAGAACTTATACCCTCATACAAAACTTCTTGCCCAAACCGTCCAATGAAAATCTTCCTCACCAACGGTTTTGAAATATCCACTTGGACACAAATTCTCGCGTACCTCCCTCGTGTCCCAGAGGCTGTGATAGCATCAATTCTTAACACAGGACCAATGGCATTCCCTATCTCTTTCAATACACCTATATCATAGAACTCAATAGGTAGCTGAGGTAGACAGGCCCAGACAGCCACTTTGGTGCACGCAGTGGCATTTGGTTTGAAATATGGTTCCCATGCGCGAATGGTCAAGTAATGCTCCCCTATAAACCATGGCCCCCCTTTTAAAACCTTATCATAATCTTCAACCAGACCGAATTTAATCAAGAAGAAATCTTCCCCCAAATCAATACAGTCTAGTCTGCTAGCAGGTTTCCATAGCTGCATAATTTTGGAATGCAAGAAGTGGAACCCAACAGTTCTTCCATGCACCTTAACAATGAACGAATGAGCCCATCTTTCCCTAATATGCAGCTTAGTCTCTCTAGAGAGTTTGATAGCCACCTCCCCTTCCACAAGATCCGCAGCTTCATCATCAGAAAAAACTTCATTCTCAATGTCGGTGTGAACCCCAAAAGCTTGGGCGTACGCCCCAGGGAGTTCACCAACTAGCTTTGCCTCATAGGACAGAGGTTCACTCGCTTGCCCATCAGACGGGTCCGTTGGGAAGCCAAAGGAGTGGTCCTCTTTAACCTTCTTAGTGCTTCTCTGTAGTTCCGCCGTTTCTTCTCCAGTTCTCTCCAAAGCAGTGAACTCACACTCCATTCTCTAATACAAGTCGGCTTTCAGCATTTTAATGTTACAAGGTTTATGGTTCAAATAATATATTAATTTTATTCTATGAACATATCTTCAATTGGAGATAATAAGTTATATATATTTTATATTTAGCGTGGCCCCCAAGACAAATTCTTTGGCTCTGCCACTTGAACAAATTAACATTTAACTCTATTAATTTGTATCACATGTTCTATCATTGTATTTAAATAATTTTTAATTGTATGAACTAAATTTTCTAACCACTTCTCTTTCACATTTTTAAGCATTTTAGGGGTTTAACATAGTTGGAACTTGGAACATAAGATTTAGCAAAAGTTAAGATTTTTTTTATAAATTAGTTATATAAAAAATTATTATGAAAGAAAATAGTGAAAAACCAAGTGTAAACTACTGTTTAGATGTAATAATAAAAATAAACAATTAAACAATTGATTTTCTTTATCTAAGAAAACAGCTACATTAAAAGCGAATATCATAAATACCTATCATTGAAAATGAACATCATAAATAACTCTCAAAAAAAAAAAGAGTAAAGAACAATACAACACAGTAGGAAAGAAAAGAAAACAACAAAAAGGAGTAAAATAAAAAAATAAATAAATAAAAGAGAAAGAGAGAGAGAGAGATAACATTACAGCAGAGGGTAAAATGGTAAATAAGAAGACTTAAGCAAAATAGCTCATATTTTCTCTCCAATTTAAGAAGATTGAAGAGATATTTGGTACATGTGTTTAAAAATATATGTTTTATTGTTTGAAAACATACGTAGAAATGCGTGTACGTGAAAAATTGTGTGAAAATATATGTAATGTTATTTAAAAATTAAAAACATGTGTTTAAACAAGTCTACCAAACAGAGCCTAGAGAGAAACAGCCGGGCCCACCATTTTTCACCCCAACCAAACATTAATGTCCTCCATGATATACCCACAGCCTCCTCTAATGCTTGCCACACTCCAAATTAACAATTTAATTGCTGACCTCTACAGTGAAAGCAACGGCAAACGTAAGTAGCTAAATGTACAGCTAATATCTGTCTTGCTTGGTGAAAATCTCGGTCACGAACCTAAGTAGCTAATCTGATGAGGATGATGATAGAACTAGATTTCGACTAATATCCAACTTAATTAATTTGCAGACAAGGCACCATAATAACATCCAACTTAAATAATTTCATGAAAGATGCAAGATACACTATGACGTTTATAACTTATATTTAAAAATAATAGACAAAAGAATCTTTATTTAGTTAGGAACTAAAGAGACCACACAAAATAATAAAAATCATTTTTCAAAATATATTTTTTACTTCTAATATTTACAAGCTTATAAACTTAAAAATAAAGAAAAATTGTGCGAAGCAAGGGTTAATAGCCAGTTACATATTATTATATGAAATTAAACTCTCTTTGTTTTCTTTTTTTGAGAAGATATGACATTAAACTCATTCACACTATTATTTATTATATATTATAATATAATGCTTAGTTAAAGAAGCAACTTAAAGTTAAAAGTAAACCACGGAAATATCTCAGCCACAGGTTTAAAGCCACAGAACACAGAGTTCCATAAAACAATACAAACAAAAAAATTATACCAGCACACAAACTAGATAGCAGGAGAGATATCATTCCAGCTGTATGGAAGTCATAGACTCAAAGCGGGCAATTTTTTTTTTTTTTTTTTCAATTGGTGATTTGGAAATTTTTTAGGCTTTTTTTTTTTGGGTACCAAATTGATTTTGATGGGTTTTACCTTTTACTTTACTTCTATAGTTTTATTGGACTAGTGCAACAATTTGGTTTTTCATATTATTTTTCAAATAATTAGAACAAAACCATTTCAAAAGTTATCCAAACCATCGATGATATGACCAGAAGAAAAGGTAGAATCTTACCTATCCGTTAAATGCCTCCCGCGGATCTTGCTCACTTCTTTCAGTGCAGTTCTCCACTTTTGTATCTGTTCTATGCTAACCTGGCGATCTTCTTCATGCTTGAGAAATGCTTTCCCAAAAGTCTCCCTCTGATTCCCAGCATCAGAGGGCATTACATGGTAGAAAATGGGCAGAAATTTCAGGCCCTTCTCTTTCTTGCATTCAAGAATTCTGACAAGTTCATTCAAGCACCACTTTGAAAAGGCATAATTTTTTGAGAGAATAATAATTGCATATTTGGATTCTTCTATTGCTTTCATGACTTCTGAAGCAATGGGTTTTCCTTCTTTGACATTTACATTATCTCTATAAACAATAATGCCTTTTTGTATCAAAGCAGAATATAGATGATCCGTAAAATTGTTACGGGTGTCCTCCTCATAGAAACTAAGAAAAACATCGTATTTCCATTGAAATGCAGAAGAAGAAGAAGATGACGAAGACAAGGATGCACAGGCTTTTTGAGTGCTCATTGAAGTGATTGGAAACTCACAACCTATAGCTTGTTTATGGAAATGGGAGTACTAAAAGAGATTGGATTTTTTTTTTCTTAAAAGGAAAAAAAGAGAATGGCACCTTTTTTTTTTTTTTTTAAGAAGGAAGAGAATGGAACTTGAGCAAAGCTTTATGATAACTTCTACTTTCTGTATCAGGCTTTTTGAAACCAAAAAATAAAAATAAAAAGTGCTTTTGGTAAGGTTTAAAAATTGCTTTTTTTTAAAAGCTGCGTTTTGAATTTGTGAAGGAAGAGCACAAATTCAATACCAAATTTCCAAATCGAAACACAAAAAAATCTATAACAAATTCCCAAATCAACTAAGGAAAAAAAAAAAAAATCAATCCCTTGCAAATTAGGATTCCTCAAAATGCAAAACAAAAAAGCATCGGAATATAGCAAAATCTTCCCTTATGCAGTATCTCCCTTTTGTTTGCTCTGCTCTGATCCAATCTTCAATCAATGACCGGCAACCACCTCTTTGTCTTTGTTGTTCTTCATTTTCTTTAGGTTTGCCGAGATCTCTCTATCGTTCATTTTGATTAGTTTAGAGGATGTGAAACAGAGTTAGAGAGAGAGAGAGAGAGAGATCCTGAAACTTGAAAGAAGAAAAAAGGGGAAGAAGTGTGTGCTGGGCGGAGGAAAATAGAGACAAGGGAGAAATAAAGAAGAGAAAAGGTCAAGAAGATGTGGCTGAGAAGAAAAAGGGGAAAATAAAACAAAATAAAATAAAAGGTTTTGTGTTGGTTATACGTGTAGTGTGGGGCACGGGCTTGAACAGATTTTTTTTTTTTTTTTTTTAAGTAAGCTTATGAAAAAAAAAATATATATATATATATATTAGAGAAATGCTATCTTTAAAATATTTGTACAACAAATTTTACTTAACAATAAATTATTATTATTATTATTATTATTAAGTAATATTTTTTAAGTGTTATTAAGTAATTGGATTAAGTATGAAATAAACACTCTTATTCTTTCAAAAAAAAAAAAAACACTCTTATATATACATTGTCTTTTTTGATAATTTATAACTTAAACTGCCACTTTTATAAGTGCTAGCCAAACACTCAACTTTCTCAAAAAACATTTTTTAACAGTTTTTACCAAACTCTCAGATTTTTAAAAAAACCTAGTTTCATACCACACTTAAAAAACCCCCCACTTTTTCAAAAAACTCAATTTCAAAAAGCTAAACCAAACTCGCCATTAGAGTTCAAGTGATAACTCAGTAGCATATAGTGCATATTTGTTTCAGCTTTTCCAACCCAAAAAGCACGTTTGAAAACCATAAATGTAATATATGCGTTTGGTGGAAGCTAAAATGCAACTTTTCAGGAAAAGTTGCGTTTAGCTCATGTGAAGAGAATGCGCGTTCTCTTAATGGAGCTGTGAGGAGCCTTTTTCAAGAACCCATGCACTTTGAGAAATCCTACCATTGGACTCCAGGTGAAGTTACCAAATTATCCTTTGATAAATTAAAAGATAAGCTTCACACCATTTCTCATTCCTCTCATCTCTGCCCTCTGCCCTCTCAATAACAAATTTCCAAATCCAAACACAAAAAAATCTATAACAAATTCCCAAATCAGCAAAGGAAAAAAAAAAAAAAAAATCAATCCCTTGCAATTAGGATTCCTCAAAATGCAAAACAAAAAAATCAGAATATAGCAAATCTTTCAAATGGAGTTTGTACCCATCTTGCGGTGGATGGATTATGGAGGTCTGGAGAATAAGTTGAAGAGTCTCTCCAAGAGGACGGATGAGTTCTTGCGGAGGAAAAAAAAAAAAGGAACATTCTAGAGTTTGGAGGAAGTGGTAGCTGATAGGGAAAAAAAGAGGAAAGAAGGATAAAAAGAAAAGAGTAAGGATACGTGTGTGGAGGAGAAAAAGAGGGGAAAAAAAAGGAAAAAAGAAGGAAATGTTATCATAATATTTTTATAATACTTTCACAATAAATTTTAAGTGGTAGGTTATTATTAGTTAATATTAGTGAGAAAAAAATAATTTCATATTATTGATTTAAGTATGAAATAAACTCATTTATATATACTTTGTCCTTTTTGATAATTTACCACTCAAACCACCACTTTTATAAGTGTTATTCAAACACTCAGTTTTTTCAAAAAGTTCTTTTTAACAGTTTTTATTAAACACTCAGCTTTTACAAAAGCCTAGTTTCATACCGCACTTTTTGAAAACCCCACTTTTTCAAAAAAACTCAGTTTCAAAAAGCTGAACCAAACTCACCCATAATATATATAATCTAATTGATTCATTGCATTTATCATATGCAAAAAATCCCAACAAACCATTTAGCCAAAAGAATTAAAATTATAAATCATATTATTGACAAAAATCATAATATAAAAATGGTTACAACATCAAAAAATTCAATAAATGTTTTTTGCATCCCTCTAAAATAAATATCATGTTGTGCAACATGCACATTATAAAAAAAGAAAAGAAAAAAGAAAGAAGTCTTTGTATGTGCTAAGTAAACTACCAATTCATGGTATTCACCATTATCATACATTTCTTGGGGATAATTTTTTTTTTTCCCCTATTCCAATGAAGATGCCATGATTAGTAATCTTTTTTTACATAAAATAGGATTTGAACTTGTCATGTCTGTTTTATGTTAAACGTATTTATAATTATCATACACCAATAGATTTTAATGAAAGTAGGATTTGAACCCAATTTGCCGACATTAAACTTTCATTTAATTTTCTGCGTGTGGGGGCATTGTGTCCCTGACATGACTAGCTATATTCACCTATTATTAATTTGTTTTTATGTATATTTTTCCTATTCTTCAAAACTAATGTCGTGTTTGGCTGAGATGTGTTTCTTAAAAAAAAAAAAATTGTTTGGCTGAGATGTGTTTCTAAAAAAGAAAAAAATGGTTTGGCTGAGATGTGAAAAAAAAAAATATAAATGCTGTCACTCTATTGTCCTCTCATATACGTCTTCAGCCTTATCCGAAAACGTCATAGAATTGAAAAAAATAAAAGTGATACTAAAGTCCTTGCAAGAAATTCTAGAAAAAACAAAGTCCTTGCTAAGAAAGAAAAAAGAAATCCAATTGCTATTAGTTCATTGTCACGTTTGCCTGAGATGTGTTTCTCAACAAAAAAAAAAAGAGAGGTGTTTTTCAAAAAAAAAAAAAAATCGTTTGGCTGAGATGTGGAAAAAACAAAAAAAATCCAATTGCTGTCAGTCTATTGACTTCTCATATAGGTCTTTGGCCTTATTCACAGACGTCATAGAATTGAAAATAAAAATAAAGGGTTGTGTTTATGGTCCTGTAAACAACATATTTTCGGCCATTTTTATTGTAACTTTTTTAACTTTTAACCGTTTTTTAATTTTTGATAATTTTTTTATTTCTTTTAGGAATTTTTTTCCTCTTTTTAAGTAAATCACAAAAAAAAAAAGGTAAAAATTAACCAGCAATGCAAGGTGCTGGATAACATCTCCCAAAAATAAAAGTGATTCTAAAGAAAGAAAAGTCCTCGCAAGAAATTCTAGAAAAAACAAAGCCCTTGCTAAAAAAGAAAAAAGAAATTCATTTGCTATCAATTGAGTGAGGTTAGAGGTATGGACAAGTCTTTATATAATGACTAGCGAAGTTGGTATTAGAGCCACACAGAAGTGTTGTAACCAGTTCTCCTAACCAAAACCTCCAACCATTAACCATGACACATCTTAACCATAACCCTTCTAAACCAAGTTTATGACCGACCCAAAGGTAGAAGAAGATGATGATGTCCTTCACCCTGAACAACCTCCTCCACCGCCAATTTTTCCTCCTCCACCACCTTTAATTCCTAATTACCAAACAAGATTAACCTATTCATCCACTATAGATTCAAAGCATTTGTTTTCCATTGACAATACACCCCCTTTGAAATGGCATGATGAGATTTTTTACATATATTCATGGTGCATAGCTGAACTTCAAACCCCAAATAACACTATTGCACAAATTATCGTCAAATTTGTTGCAAGACTCACAGGAAGATTAAGACAATGGTGGATCAACCTTAGAGAATACAGGCAAAGCCAAGCAGCCCAGTGTCTCACTCTAAAATATTTTTTCACAGTCATTCATAGTGAATTTCTTGGCTCTGTGGCTCATTATACAGAGGTAGCAAGGGAAGAATTTTTACTGATGAAATACTGCTCCTTTGAAAGAAAAGATTTGGAAAAACATTTTGACAGAATGTCAAGCCGGTATTACTCTTCGCATGGATGATGTCAATTCTAGATTACCTTTCTGAATTCTTTTCCAGAATCATTAGGAAATGAAACTCTTCGCATGATGAACCTGTAAAAAATAACTCTACAACAAGCCTTTTTAGGAGAAATTTACTAGCATGTGCTCATTGCTCTTGAAAAACTCTACAATCAGAGAAAATTTTTTTCAAAAATTGAAAAGGTCCATAGCAAGCTTAAAGACAATTGTAAAAGAAAAGATTTACAAATAAAATGCTATGACAAAAATTATGCTTGTCCGACAAAAAGAAGAGATTAGTTCAAGAAGTATTCTTAGAAAGAGGCACTAAGCAAGTCAGAAGAAAAAATCCTTCAGAAAAAAGAAATGGAAGTTTCTCAGAAAAAAGCAGTTCAAAGGAAAAACTTCAAAAATCTGTTTTGTATGTAGAAGAACAGGTCAATGAATTGATAGCAATTGGATTTCTTTTTGATTTCTTAGTGAGGACTTTGTTTTTTCTAGAATTTCTTGCAAGAACTTTAGTATCACTTTTATTTTTTTCTGTTAAGTTTTAGACCCCTTAACACAATAATTTTAATCTAATATTAAGCCAAGTTGATTAACAAGTTTGTTAATTTAAACTAGGTTAAACAAATATGTGTGAAACAAATATAATGCGGAAAGTAAAGAACACAAAAATCTGATGACCCAGAAAAACCAAATCGGTAAAAAACCTAGGGATGATTTTATCTAGATATTCTCAAGGTAAAACAGATCCACTTTGAAAGAATTGAAGTTTGTATAATAGAACTTAGACCACTAATATCATATTACTATCTCGAGTAGAAAACTTACTACCATGACCACGTGATAGCTCCGAGTCCACGGACTACTTTCTTTGATCCACTGAAACCACAAGTTCTCCTACTTGTGACTTTGAAATTCCACTCAAAGATTTCAGATATTTTTTAAGTTCTTTACGCAGCAACTGAAGCGATCACCAAGTTCTTGACATGAATCTTGATCTTGATAACCTTAAGTGTGTATGAAGATAAACACCTCTAGATCTCACAAGAGATTCAACACACAGCGCATCAAAGACCCTAAAACGTAGTTAGGGTTTTTCTTTTTATATGTGAAGTAAAACATAAAACCGTACACGTCAAACTGGCTTGGGCTGAATTGGAATTTCTGCAAAAAATTAATTCTGCACGATTCTTGATCGACCGAATCTAATTTTTGATCGATCAAGCCTCATAGAATTTGTCCAATAATTTCTACAATCACTCGATTCCAATTTTACAACTAAACATACTTTAATTAAGCCTAAAACTAAACTCTATATTTTGATCATGGTTTGCCAACACATTACACATTGAAGTTCTAATACATTAGTCTCTAAGGTCTTAGAACCTAACATTTTCAATTCTATGACGTCTCCAAAGACCTATATGAGATGACAATAGACTTAGCAATGTTAAATGGCTAATTAGTTTGTTTTCTATCACATAATTTTTTTTTTTAGAACTTGTCCATTAAGTTTCACTTTCACTTTTTTTTCAATTTTTATTGTGAGTTGTGACAATGAACAAATAATAAATATATAGCACATGTTATTGACTTATTACAAGTGTTGACCCTAATGCAATGTTTGGTAAGGAAGAATCCATGGACTTGTAACATTCAGATTATTGGTGTTTGATATTTGGTTTGATTTAAAATCTAATAAAAATCTTGAGAATATTATATTTGGTTTATTTTTAAGAATTTTATAATAATTATTTATTTTTCTCCAAAATAGCATTTGAATTGTAAATACAATAAATTATGAATAACAAAATACAAACTATAAATCATAAAAAATCGATGAAACTATAATATAACATTTTTAAATGACATGTATAATACATAAATAATTATTTAAATTGTTAATTTATATAATTATTTTTCTTAAATTTTATTTCTATTGTGTACAGGTAGAAAGAGTGGGTAAAATAATTAGATTATACAAAAATGTAACTTTATCTAGACATGAGAATGTAAATATCAACAATTTTTTTCTTAAAAGGGAATCCATATTCCCACGAAAGTGTGTTAAGTAGAAATCCAGATGCCCTTGTAATCTAATTTCCTTTCATGATTTTCAATCAAACTCCACTTAATGTTTAGATTTTGATTTTAATTTTTTTTTTTTTGGTTAAAATGCAAATTGCACCATCTAAATTTCAGACTTTTAAACTTTACTTTTGCTTTATTTAGTACTCTATTTAAAAATTATTCAATTTAAGTTTTTCGTCTAATTCAATTAAACTTTTGATATTAATGAAAATAAGGAGTTACATTTTTTTTTTTTTTTATCAACAATCTTTTTAAATAATTTTATAGATTTTTTCCATGTGATTTTTTCAAAAATATTTTTTATGGGAATTTTTTTATTAGTTAATTGCAAACTAATGAAATTAGTTTATGGATTTGTGTAGAGAATTCTAAACCGAACAAAGTTTCTCTCCAAAGTAGTTTAGAGAGAAACTCTTCAAATTTCTCATATATCTTTATAATGAATATGAATTTTGAAAATCTAACAATTAGATTGCATGTTCTTATTATATCCTTCATGCTTTCAAAATTTCAAGAAAATCAAAACTCAATTTCTATATCATCAAATAAATGTTAAATTTCAAGTTTTTGTGATCTAAAATTGTGTATAAAAAAATAAGTTTATTGATCAAATTGTAAATAACATCTGATTTAAACAAAATTTGATATACATATTAAGAACATAAGAAACATGAAATTTAACGGTTATATTTTCAAAATTCACACCCCAAAAAAGAAATATATAAGAAGTTTAAAAAATTTCTCTCCAAACTAGTTTAGAGAAAAAAAAAATCTTCTAAACCACTCATTTTCTCCTCATTTTTTCACTCCCCCCCCCCCCAAACAAGAGAGAGATTTTCTCCTCACTTTTCTTTCCCCTCCTGACCAGTGTCTAGCATTAATATTGGGCTGCCATGTTGTATTGGAATCGAAATTCTATCATTATTGTCGGCATGAGAAGATTACTTAAAAATTCTATACAATGTCTTATCAAAAAAAAAAAAAAAAAATCTTTACAATGAAAATGCACTTCCCTCGATTTAATAGTAGCTCATCTAATTAATATCATCCCCCTAGAAAACCGATAGAAGCAAGCTCAAGTACTTAACAATGATGTTACGAGCATAAAATAAATAAATATATATATATTAGCAGCACAATTTTTTTTTTTTTCATAAGTTCAATTTATTAATGAAACTCAAAGAGGTAACTAATTAGTATCTTGATCTGATGAAAAAAAGCTATTATCAAGAGCAAACGCCGTAGGTTGAAACTCTAAAAAAAAAACATGTACACCGAGTAAATTGGCATCACTCATTTAGCACAACTTCCTTTAATGATTAACCATTACAGTCCTAAAAGTTGAGCAAGCCACATAAGACTAAGGAAACCTTGGTACTCATTTGCACTATAATTACAATTTATATCACCATAATCCATAAATTTGAAGTTTATTGCACAAAACTACTGCCAATATCATTCATATAGAATTACTGCCAATATTTGCCTCTCATCGTTCTTCAAATAACTCATGTCAGCTTGATTTTCCCTTCTTTTGTAAGGGTAGTGTTTATCGCACAAACTGTGTACAAACATGCACCTAACTCCACTCAAAACAATTAAAAATATGACTTTTAAGTCATGATTTTAAACTTGAAAATGTGACTTTGTTCGTGTGCAACAAATTTTCCCCTTTTGTAATATACTTTTGTTTGTTCCTTTCTTTTAGTGATAGATCAAAGAAGTATTATTCGGTCGGGAAAAAAAAAAAAAGAATAGGCCATGTGAGCAACTTTTGGCCCAAAAAGTTGTACCAAAATGGGTCGACCAACCCATTACCTTACCTTTTTCAATTGGGCTTGGCTAAGCAGCCTCCTAGTGATTAATTGGTGTTCTAACCCAAACCAAGAAAAAAAGAAATTGAAAATCTAAATTCTTCGGTCATACTTGTCTAAAATCTCCATTCAAGAAAGGATTGACCAGTTCTTCACCAACCTTAGGTGGTATGCTTCTCACCCAGATGCAAGAGTTACTCACCTCACTAGGTGTGTATCTGACCATTGCCCAATACTTCTTGAGACCAATCCTTCCAATGGAATTTTTCTTCCCAGACCCTTCAAATTCCAATGCTTTTGGTTATCAGATTTATCTTTTCTTGGTATTGTCATGGAAGCTTGGGGTTGGGCTAGGCCTTTCCGAGAGTCTATTGAGAATTTCTCTAGGGAAGCTTCGGATTGGAATAAGCACCATTTTGGTAATATTTTTGGTAGGAAAAAAAGAGTCATGGCCCAGCTAAATGACATCCAAAAAGCCATAGCCACACACCCTTCGCACTCCCTTCTAGAATTGGAGAAAGTGTTACATTATGAGCTATATGCCCTCCTAGACAAAGAGGAGGAGTTATGGGTGCAAAAATCCTGTATTAGTAGATTGATTGAGGGTGATCAAAATACAGCCTTCCATCATATGTCTACTATTTTAAGGAGAAGGCGTAATAAAATCGCTTGTATCAAGAATGATATGGGGGAGTGGATTCTAAGTGAAGTTGGGGCTATGAACTACATTAGAGGGGGCTTTGAGAAGTTATTCACGACTAGTCTAGATTATACACCCCTAAACCCCACTCGGCCTTCCAAGTGGCTAGCTGGTCTATTCGATGAAGAAAGATCCGATATAAGTACTATGGTCACAGATGCAGAAATTAAAGATGGCCTATGGGCCTTGAAAGCTTTCAAAGCTTCGGGTCTTAATGGGCTCCATGCAAGGTTCTTCCAAAGATTTTGGTTCATTGTGGGAGATTCGATAAAGGTAGAAGTGAAGAAAGCCTTTAGGGAGTGTAAAATTCTGGAATATCTCAATAGAACTAATGTTGTGTTGATTCCTAAAATTGCTGGGCCTGAGAGTTTGGGAAACTACCGCCCAATTAGCCTATGTAATATCGTGTACAAGATTGTCAATAAGATCCTTCTGGCTAGGATTAGACCTTATCTTGATAAGCTTATTTTCCCCCCTTCAATCTGCCTTTGTGCTTGAGAGAAGAAGTGTAGATAATGCAATTGTGGTTCAAGAGATTATCCATACTTTAAGCAAGAAGAAAGGTGGAATGGGTTACATGGCAATTAAGTGGATCTTGAGAAGGCCTATGACAAAATTAAGTGGAGCTTCATTAGGGAAGTGCTCATTAATGCCAATCTCCCCCAAAACTTGATTAGCCTTATTATGAGCTATGTGTCGACAATTTTTACTTCTATTCTCTTTAATGGGGGTAACATGGAGCCTATTCTTCCTTCAAGGGGAATTAGGCAAGGTGATCCACTCTCGCCTTATTTGTTCATCCTTTGCATGGAAGCCCTCAGTCATCTCATCGAAGAGAAATGTAGAGAAAAAAAAATGGAATCCTGTTAAAATCTCTAATAATGTGGTTGCTTTCTCGCATCTATTTTTCTCGGACGACTTGGTCCTCTTTGCAAAAGCAAACCACGTTAATTGCTTAACGATTTGAGATGTGCTTGATAGATTTTGTGCTAGATCTGGGCAGTTCATTAGTGAAAGCAAATCAAGGGTTTATTTCTCTCCGAATGTTGATGTGGATACTAGGGAATCCTTGTGTGATATTCTTGGTTTTCATTCAACCCCCAATCTTGGAAAATATCTTGGATTTCCCATAAACACCGTAGAGCAAGTAATGAGGACCTTAACTTCATGTTAGAGAGGGTTAAGCAAAAAAGGGCTAGTTGGAAAGCTAATCTCTTATCCTTGGCTCATAGGGCTGTTCTCATACAAGCTTCCACCACTACTATACCTGCATATGTTATGCAATGCATGGCGCTCTCGAAGAAGTTACTTAACAACCTTGATAGGATTAATAGGAATTTCTTGTGGGGATCGACAGATGATGCTAAGAAAGTGTATTGGGTGGGGTGGCACAAAGTCACAAAACCAAAAGTAGATGGGGGTATTGGTATCCAATCTGCAAAGGGTAGGAATCTAGCTTTATTGGCCAAATTAAATTGGAGGTTTCAGTTGGAAAAAGATGCATTGTTGGTTAAAGTCCTTATTAGCAAATACTGCTCATTCCGAAGGTTAAATGCCAGAAATTGTGATAAGCTGCCATGCTCTAGAACTTGGAAGGCTATGAAGATGGAGGGAGAGGTTTTTCATAAAGGGATCCATTGGATACCAGGGAGAAGCAGTAATTTAAGTCTTTGGCATGACAAGTGGCTACCCCATGGAACTTTAAGGTCACTCATTCAAGGCCCTCTCAATGTCGAGGATGAATCCTTACAAGTCAAGGATGTGTTTGGTATTAATGGGTGGGATTGGTCAAGTATATCTTTTCACATTCCTGACCAAGTCCTCATTGAGATCAATTCTATTCCTCTTTTTGTGAGAGCTACTCAAGGTGAGGATGGGCTGATGCGGGCAGGGGCCAACCGGGGGGATTTTGATCTTAAGCATGCGTATGCTTTAGCAATAGGAGGTGAGTCGGCTAAAGAAAATCTCGATGGGAATTGGGTCTAGAAATTAGATACTATTCCTCAGATGAAGACCTTCATTTGGCAATGTTTACATAACAGCATTAGGGTGGGAGAATGCCTTGTCAAGAGGTGTTTTAGTGAGTCTAATACTTGCTCTTTGTTCCAAAGAGAGCCCTGAATCAATTCTACATAGGTTAAGGGACTGTGTGACTTCAAGACAGAATTGGGAGAGGTTAGGAATCAGTTCAATTAGCTCCTTTTATGAGGGAAATCTGATACATTGGCTGGAGATAAATTGCAAGGATAATACTTGGAGATTGAGAGAGCAGCCTCCTTGGAAAATTCTATTTTCTTTTACTATTTGGCTATTGTGGAAGCTTAGGAACGATATTGTTTTTAGGAATGATATTGTTTTCAGGAATCAATGTGCTCAATTAAAAGTCCATAGAGACTGTTCCGTGCCTTAGAGTTTCAACATTGTGGTCTAAATGCTAAGACTTCAGGTCGCAAGACGGTTGTGTGAATAAGGTGGAGAAGCCTTAAGCTGGGTGGGCATGTTTGAACACTGATGGAGTAGCCTTAGGCAACCCAGGCCGAGCTGGGTGTGGCGGCCTCATCAGGAATGATCAGGGAGAGTGGATGAGTAGCTTCTCTAGGAGGCTCGAGTGCTCTAAAAGCTTTATAGCTGAGCTTTGGGCTCTTAGAGACGAATTAACTCTCTGCCATGACATGCATTTGACTGCTGTTGAGATTCATCTTGATGCTAGCGCAATTGTTCAGCTCCTATCCAATCCATCTAATGCTAATATGTGTGCTATGCCTCCTATTAATGATTGCAGGCAGCTGATTTCCCAAATGGCCCAAGTTCGGATTGATCACTGCTTTCATGAAGCAAATATGTGTGCTGACTTCTTGACCCGATTAGGAACTAAGCAAGATAGGACTTTTGTTTTGTATAATGATCCACCTATGGATCTTTGGGAGCTCTTAAGCTTGGACAAAGAAGGTCTATATCATAATAGAACCATTATTGAACATCCCCTTCCCCCTTAATTTTCGTTAATGCATTTTCCTCTTTACCACCCCCCCCCCCCCAAAAAAAAAAAAAAAAAAAAAAAAAAAAAAAAAAAAAAAAAAGACAGTTTCATTGGCTTGGCTTGTAAAAGAAGCTAAAGTATCAAATACTTTTGCAAAAGTCATCAACTTGTCTTGAAAGCAATAATTCAAGGTGGACTAGTAATAGACTTTGTGAGTCTATCACATAACAAATTGGATTAATCCTATAAAAAAATAACAAATAGGATTAATTGTAGAAACCATCCTGAATTAGGGGTATTTGTATTTTTCAAAATTTTTTATGTTATGTATTTTTTCAATTTAAACAATGGAAACTTACAATTCTAACCATAGTTATAATAAACCTTAGAAATATATTGATATGTAATTGTTGTTGAGTCAAAACACACGTAATGAAAAAGATGATGAATTTAATGAATGTATGTAATAATTATTGTTTAATAAAAGAGACTTTGAATCAATCCATAGGATTTACTTTAGTCCCCCCGATTTACTATAGCTTTTTTTTAGTAAGGAAAAACCATAGCTCTTATAGGGGTGATAGGCCCAAGAGCACATATCTATGTATATATTGGGCCAGGGGCCCAATCCGAGGACAATAGGTAATTCGAGAACGGGTAAACACTTTCATAAGAATCTGTGTTAGTAAGTGAAGAGGTGAAGTTTAATCAAAACCATCCAAGAGGGCAGTCCGAGGAGGAATGCCTCCTTGGCTAGGCAAAGCCGAGGTCAGAGGGGGCAATCTATCATCAAGAGTAACGTTCCGGATCATTCCATGGATGAGGATAAGTATCAGGAAGGAACAGGATAAGGAAAATTACGAAATATCTAAGGAAAAGCTACTACCACCGCATTGAATACTCTGCAGCTAACTTTCTGGCCGCATTAATGAGGAAGTGATATTTAAACAGTAATTTTCTGCCTTACAGCTACGACCTAAAGACTTCAGGAAGGTGCTATGAGACAAGAATCAACACCAACAATCTAATCTACACGTGGATGGTAGAGATGGAAGGGGAAGATAGTATAAAATAGAAGGAAGGCCCTGAGAGAAGGGGATCGGAGAATTGAAAAAGAAACACTGTAGCAATTAGAACCGTATTTGTAACCAACTTCAAGTAATATATACATGAAATGATCTCCTTGGACTGCGTTGAGGATGATTTTCTTTAGATAAAACCAGTCTACTTTTATTTTATTGTCATCTGGATCCATTATAACTGCTACCCAACTCATTAGAACCTAGTTTTCCAACCCATTCTCTACAAATTCATTGTATTGGGCTCTTTGAGCCTAAATTCTTTTACCATTTGGGCTTAGGAGTCAAATTGCGTCCCTACAATTGGTACCATCTCGGATGCCGAAGCATCAGGAGCATGCTTTGGGCAGTTAAAAAGGCATCTGCGCAGTCAGAGCTGATGTGTGATGGGCACGGAGTAACTATAGTGACATCAAAATCCTCCTTTCTTCCCAAGGAGCTAGAAAGAAGAATCTCGAGGGACTATTGCAGGGGTGATAGGCCCAAGAGCACATATCTATGTATATATTGGGCCAGGGGCCCAATTCGAAGACATTAGGTAATCCGAGGACGGGTAAACACTTTCATAAGAATCCGTGTTAGTAAGTGAAGAGGTGAAGTCTAATCAAAACCATCCAAAAGGGCGGTCCGAGGAGGAATACAATGCATGCAATGAAAGAAAAAGACAAAATGGAAGACAATGGCTTTGCCAACCAGTCACAAGGCAAAATTAAGGTTTTCAAATTTGTGTAAAAACCCTTCCAAATTATAATCATTTCTATTAAAGAGTACTTGAAAAATGTAATAGTGATTTTTATACTTGCTAAGATTTACTTGGGAATTATTCCATGAGAATTTGAAAAGTTATATATTGGATAAGGTTTCAGTGTTCACTTGAAGGTGGGAAATTTTCACCATGTGGTAACCAAACATTTCTTTCTATTATATGGGTCAAATTTAGTATGGTAGCTTTGCTTTGATATAAAGGATAGCTCTCTTGAGTTCTCATATCTAGGATTGAATATTGGAGAAAATATTAATATTTGTTGTTATACTGTTGCATTTTCTTTCCTATGTAGTTTGTCTCTGTATTTTTAGTCTTTAGCTCAATGTTGTGATAAAGAAAACTTTGTCATTGACTCAATATATAGTTTGAGTAGGTTGATCTCGTGATACGCTGCTACTAAACTAATTTTTAATATATCAAAATGTATATGTTTCTTTACTCTAATTTAGTTTATTTATTTTTATAATATATGTACAACATTCTCCAAAATCGTCTTATATAAAACATCACAAAATTACCTGTGCATCGCATAGGCAACTTACTAGTATATTATAATGATATGTGGATGCATGTTACGACAATACTTAGGGCATGTTTGGTAGACTATAATAGGTATTGTAATGTAATAGTTATTTCTATGGTTTAGTTATTCTTTAGTTTGGTTATGTTTTTATTATAAAAAATAGTCATTCCTTATGAATAGCTATTCTTCAAAATGAGGAATAACTATTCCTCTTTAAAAGGTTATATTAGTTATTCCTTAGTAAGTGCAATAATTTCAAAACTTAATATATTTTCAAATAAATAAATTTTCCATATGCATCTAACAATTATAAAAATAAAAAATTCATAAAAAATAATACATATCTCTCTTAAATTAAAAAAAAAAAAATTTAAAGAGATATAATTGTATGGGTAAGATATTTCCTAAAATAAATATCAAGTTTTATTCTAATGTTATAACTCACAACCAAACTAATGAATAATTATTACATTATAATACATTTTATTATTAGTAATAAAAATTACAATTCTTGTCGTAATCCTCATTCAATATACCAAACATACCCCTATTCATTTTCAAAGCAAACTACAGTGACACATGGCAACTTCCTATATTTAATTAGTATGATTTGGACAAACAATACCACGTGTCAAAAAAATATTTGTACATGTCAATATGTCTGCCATAATCCTAAACATATGGCATACAATTTAAAATTTTGAATGAAGTAAATGTATTTTATTAGTATGGTATTTAAGTTTATATTTTTGTTCTTATTTATCACCATTAATTCTTAATTTGTCATTTGTCACTCCCTAAAAAAAAATTGTCATTTGTCTATTTATTTTCCTAACAATTCGCTTTCCAAATGATATTCAAGTATTTTGTTCTTAAAAAAAATACTTTAATTCAGTAATATATGTATAATATAATTATCTTTTTTTATATATATGAGATAGAAATTTTACTCTAACCTAATTTTATATGTGTGTAAACCTCTCTCCTGGAGACTTGAACCATAGCCCTTACCTGATGCACCCCACAAGCACTTATACTTGTGGAGTGACCATCGCACCAAAGGTGTACGATAGTATATAATCTAATTATCTAATAAGGTGTTAGATGGACAAAGTTTAACTACAAAATTGATTGTAGCCTAAGATTACAACCTTATTCAATAAAATAAATATTATTACATATTTTGAAAATCAAACCATTAAATTGCATATTCTTTATACTCTTAATATACATGTCAAATTTAGTGTCAATCGGATATTATTTATTATATGATTTAAAAGTTTATATTTTATGCACAAATTTAAACTACAAAAACTTATAATTTAAACAATTTATTAATGACATAGCTATTGATATTTAATTTTCTATAAATTTCGCAAGTATGGAAAATATAAGAAGAAGATGTAATCCAATGTTGGATTTGTCAAAATTCACCTCCAATAAAAAGATATTGAGTAAGGTTGTACCTTTAAACTACAATCAATTTTATAACTAAATTTTGTTTGTATTAGATATTATAAAAGTTGGATTCCAAACTAGTGGATGTACAAAGTAATGACCGTGCCTCTTTGCCAATGCATATAATAATAAAAAATAGTGTAATCTTTAAGAGTGTAAATATTTATAATTGATTATAGAGAAAAATTTTCTCCTTAAATTACTATTTTTTTTTTAATACAAGATAAAATTCTACTCTAGCCTAATCTAAGTGTATATGTGTGTGAAGCTCCCTCCTAGAGACTTGAACCCCGGCCCTTATCCCCCACACCCCACAAGCATTTATACTTGTGGAGTGACCATCGCACCAAGGGTATGCAGTGGTTCCTTAAATTACTATTAAAAAAGTAGTTACATGTTGAGATTAATAATAATAATAATAATAAAACAAAAAATTTGAACAATCGATTCCAAACAATGCCATAGAAGAAAGAAAAAAATGTCATAAACATAACGTCTGTGTCTGCACTTATCCCTCATTTATTATTAATAATAACTATGGATATAAAAATCCTACTGAATGCACAATCAATATCTTCCGATAATTAAATCTATCATAATTACAAAAGGAAGCATAAACGTCAAATTTTCACTTTTTAACGACATACATAGAAAATGCATATAAAATGTTCCTAACATTTAGCTTTGGAGATTTTTTTAAGAACTTATTTTGGAACCATAATTAAATATATCATAATTAGAAAATTGATAATCGACATAGTACTTCCAGGTTGCCCTTTCCTAGTTGGCAGGAGAAGACTAGTAAAAGAGGGACTAAATTTTCTCCAACTGCCTGCAGCAAAAACTTGATTTAAAAGAACTTATCTTTAGTTCAACAAAGAAAATTGATAATCAATACGTTCAGGTACCGTAACAAAATGGATTCAAGTGAAATTATAACCTCTGCAATGAATTGAGGAGTAGCAAACAAAAACCAGGGGCGGCTTGATGCATTTGGGGGCCTAAGGCGAAAATTAATTATCTTGTATTAAATAAAAAATTACTACTAATTAATATAAACTACGTAAAATTTTTTCTTTTTTTTAGAAATTTTATAAACAGAAAAAGTTTGACAAAATTTTTCATACTTGTTGATGTGGCAGATTGATAGTGGTAAGTAAAAAAACGGTGTAAGTGGTAGACTTAAATGAGAATTAGTAAAACTTTGTTAACTCAACTCTTATTATTATTATTATTTTTTTTGTAGAAGTGCAATATTCACAATATTTTTTATAACAAATTCTAGGTTTTAAGTTGCTTTTTGCTTTTTATTTGAAAATATCACTATTATTATTTTTTTCCCATCAATAACAACCTACTACTTAACATTAGTTGTAAAAATGTTATGAAAAATATTGTGGACGTTGCATTTTTTTCTCTTTTTTATTTGTTTTTAATCTGGTAAAAAAATATTATTTTATTTTTGGATTATAAATAACCCTATTAGTTAAAATTTGGGGGCCTTTTTTTTGCTTGGGGCCTTAGGCGAATGCATTTTTTGCTCTACTATTCAGCCGGCTCTGACAAAAACACTACGGATTTTGTTACAGATGTGGTACGTATAAGATAGTATCTTCACTTATGATGGTTCTTTGGTGATAACAATAGAGAAAAGAAAAATAAGAATTGGATTTTACTGAGGAAACCCTGACCTCTTGAGACTTAGCTCGAAATTAATTCTTTGTTGATTTATTCATTATTGTCTTACTGCTTAAATACAGTAATGAAAACAACATAAACGAAATACAAGGACTTGTTCTTAATATGAAATGATATTGTAGCACAACAACCCAACAAGCTAGGGACTCAACTCACAATTGAAAAACAATCCAATCTAAACAGCAATCCTAATGTTACAATAGAGATCTTCCTAAAGATAATAACAAACACCTAAAACAGAGGACACTAATAACAATCACCTAAAACAAGTAGATACACGTATCAATTCCGTCCCTCTTGAGAAGGCCCTTATCCTCATGGGTATATTGAGGAAACTGCAACTTCATAGTTGTTAAGTCTTCCCACGTGGCATCACTAGTTGGTAAGCCTTGCCAATACACGAGTACTTTAATTCTGTTGCGACGAGCCACTTGATCCAATATTGCCTATGGCCTTACTAGTAACTCATCTTGGTCTCTCATAGTAATAGGTAGCTAAGGTTGGGCTAAAACTTTGGTGCCTAGCTTCTCCTTTAACAAAGACACATGGAAACCCGGATGTATACGAGAACCTGAAGGTAATTCCAATTTGTAAGCCACTTGTCCAATACATTGCAGGATGTGAAATGGACCATTATAGCGTGGAGCTAACTTCGCGTTTCTGCGCAAAGAAACAGAGACTTGACGATATGGCTGAAGCCATACATACACCCAAGTCCCTTCCTCATAGATCTTTTCCCTATGCTTCAAATCATATCTTTTCTTCATTTGGTCTTGTGCCATCTTGAGATTTCCTTGAGAATCTGATCCCTTTTCATCAATTCTATTTCCACAGTAGCTACCTTTGCAGTACCCGGAACATAAGTCAGTAATGATGGTGGCTCCCTGCCATACACCACTTCAAACGGAGTCTTTTGGATAGCCGAATGCCAACTAGTATTGTAACAAAATTCTGCCCAGCATATCCACCTGACCCACTGCTTGGGTTTGTCACTAGTGAAGCAACGTAAATACATCTTTAAAGTTCTATTGACCACCTCGCTTTGTCCATTTGTTTGTGGATGGTAAACCGAATTAAATTTGAAATTAGTTTCATTAAGCCGAAACAATTTAATCCAAAAGGCACTAGTAGAAGCTGGATCACGATCACAAACTATGGTTCTAGGCATACCATGGAGCTTAAAAACATTTTCAAAGAATATTTGGGCAATACTCACTACTGTGTAAGGATGTGTTACTAGAATAAAATGTGAGTATTTTGAAAGCCTATCTACCACAACCAGGATGGTGGACTTACCTTGAGACGGGGGTAGCCCATCCACAAAATCCATTGGAGATATCCTCCCAAACTCAACTCAGAATTGGCAATGGCTGTAGTAAACCAGCAGGAGAAAGTTGTTCCACCTTATGTCTTCGACAAATTTCACATTCCCAAATAAATGCCTTGATGTCCTCCATCATCTTAGCCCAGTAAAAATTTGCTCGCACCCATTGAAATGTTTTTTGGAATCCTTCACTTCCACGAAACTAGTTGATGATATCAACCCTTATAGCCGAACCTCATTCAAGGTAAATTCGATCCTTGAATAAGAGTAGACCATCTCTTAGCTCCCAAGGCCCCACTACCTCATCGTCCTAAACCTTCTGAATTAGTTGCTGTACTTAAGGCTGAGATTGTTGTTCTTCCCTTATTGCATCAACCCAATGAGGAACGGGGGATGAGAAGGCTAACAATTGCTGCTCCTCCATAGCTTCTTCTCGACGAGATAATGCATCAGCCACTTAATTTTCACTACCCTTCTTGTATCCAATTAAAAAATTAAATCCCATAAGCTTACATAACCAATTCTGTTGAGCCTCCGTTGTGATTTTCTGACTCCAAAGATACTGCAAACTTCGCTAGTCTGTTCGCACTATGAATTTCCTTCCCAATAAATAATGTTGCCATTTTTCACTACCATGAGTAAGGCAAGCATCTCCTTTTTATAGGTGGATAACATCAGATTTTTCCCATGTAATGCTTGACTATGAAAGGCAATAGGACGATCTTGACGTAGAACAGCTCCAATACCTGACCCAGAGGCACTGCACTCAACCACAAATTGCCTTGTGAAATCTGGAAGTGCCAAAATAAGGCTTGGGTCATTGCTTCCTTCAATCTTTGAAATGCTTCTTCAGCCTTGGTAGTCCACTTGAATGAATTCTTCTTTTGTGGTTAGTGGAGGAGAAATCTTACCATAATCTTGAATAAATTTTCGGTAATACCCTGTCAAACCGAGGAAGCCCTGCAATGCCTTGGGAGACCGGGGTTGAGGCCACTGTACCATAGCTGAAATTTTTTCAAGATCCACAAGAACCCCTTCTTGAGAGATCATATGGCCCAAATAATGGGCCTTAGTTTGGCCAAAATTGCATTTTTTTTTTTTAATTTAACTTAAAGATTATGGCTTCTCAGAGCCTCCGAAACTTCATTAAGATGTCATAAGTGTTCATCCCAAGTTACACTATAAACTAGGATGTTGTCGAAAAATACAAGCACAAATCTACGGAATTGGTTCTTGAACACTTCATTCATTAGTGCTTGAAATAAGGATGGTGCGTTTGTGAGACCAAAAGGCATAACAAGGAACTTGAAGAGCTCATAGTGAGTGCAAAATGTTGTTTTTGGCACATCCTTATCTTGAACTCGAATCTGGTGATAGCTAGAACACAAATCTAATTTAGAAAAGAACCTTGCTCCATTTAATTCATCAAGAAGCTCATCCATAGCTGGAATTGGGAACTTGTCCATAATGGTGATCCTATTTAATGATTGATAGTCCACACACATGCACCAAGTTCCGTCTTGCTTCTTGACTAATGTCACTGGTGAGGAAAAGGGACTATTGCTAGGGCAAATAACTCTAGTAGAGAGCATTTCTGTCACCAATCTTTCAATCTCTGCCTTTTGATAATGAGGATACTGATACGAGCAAGAACAACCAGGCTGGCTGCCGAGTTGTAGTGGAATTTTATGATCATGGACCCAATTGGGAGATAGACCAGTAGGCTCTCTGAAAAGTTATAAAAATGAGCCTAAGAATTCTTTAAGTTCTAGTGCATCACTCCTTGGTTCTAGCTGGTCATGGTCTTCAATAGCCATGACTTGAACCGACACCCTTACAGGTTGTTTTGATGAGAGATGATTGATTTCATGGCTATCCACCACTTGATCTGTAAGGCCCTTCAAAGTAATCATTTTACCAGCACTTTGGAACCTCATAATCATATTAGAAATATCCAACATGATTTCTCCAAGTGTACGTAACCATTGAGTTCTCATAACAACATCATACCCTTCAAGAGATAAAATGTAGAAGTCGGCCTTTGTAAAAAATTTCCCAAGCTTTACCATTACACTAACACGCTTCCCTTTGCTAGTAAGCTTTTCTCCAAAAGCTACCATTACTCGAATCATAGGGCCCTTAACTGGTTGTAGCTGAATTTTTTATTGCAAGGGATTCACTCAAAAAGTAATGAGAACTCCCTGAGTTTGACAAGACAGTGGCAAGATCGGATTCAATGCTTCCAACAACCTTCATTGTCTCTTGTGCGTGATCCCCACTAATAGCATGCAAGGAAATTCCAGGAGCTTCTTCCTCAAAAGGACCTTCCACTTCCATGGCCAAATCTCCATCGTCCTCTGTGGTACAAGCCTCAATGAGGAACAATTTCTTGCATCGATGCCCTGGTACAAATCATTCATTACAATTGTAACAAAGTCCCTTTTCACGTCACTCCTTAAGCTCAGCGGGTGACATTCGTCAGACTGCAAAGGGGGTTCATGGTGAGGCATCCTTCCTAGAGACCTGAGGAGCAACTCTGGTAGTTGTAGAAACTGTCACAAGTGTTCGTCTCAGCGAAGAATTTCTAGCTTCATATAATTAAGCTAACCTAATTGCCATAGACAAATCAGTTGGCCTTCCTACTAATACATCAGCCTTGATACCTTCCTTCAATCCGCTCACAAAGCAACTTACTTGACGAACAGGTGGGAGGTGCCCAACCTTGGCCAATGGTTGCTCAAATTTGGTTTGGTACTCCTTAACAATCCCAGTTTGTTGTAACTTAGTGAGCTCTCCAAAATAGTCATAAAATTGAGTGGGACCATAACGGGCTAATAGCCCATCTTGAAGGCAGCTTAAGTAAGAGTCTCTGCATTAATTGATATCGCAATTGTGCTTCTCCCTCTAGATGAAAGGAAGCCAACACCACTTGGTCTTCAATGGGTGTTTCATGGAAGCAAAAAAATTGCTCAGCCCGGCTTATCCAACTCGTGGGATCCTTGGCTCCATTGAATCTAGGAAAGTCAAGTTTCACCAAACGAGGAGCATACGAATGACTACTTCTGCTAGAATGACCACCTTCAGTGGCCACTCTTCCTTCTGGTCGCTTGCCACTGCAGTTTTGGGAGCTCTCTCCCTCTTCTCGGCTGGAAGATAGTGATCCAAGCTTGGCGTAAATCACTGTTAACTGTTCCATTATCTGTTTTTGGCTGCTAACAAGAGAACTCACGCTCTGTTCTAACTGCTTCACTCTCTGGTCCATCCTTAAGCTCTGAAACCACTTTGGTACGTATAAGACAATATCTTTACCTATGATGGTTCTTTGGTGATAACAATAAAGAAAAAAGAAAAAAAAGTTAAGAATTGAATTTTATTGAGGAAATCCTGACCTCTTGAGACTTAGCTCGAAATTAATTCTTTAATGATTTATTCATTATTGTTTTACGGCTTAAATACAGGAATGATAACAACAAAAACGAAATACAGGGACTTGTTCCTAACATGAAATGATACCGTAGCACAACAACCCAACATGCTAGGGACTCGTTCACAATTGAAAAACAATCCAAACTAAACAACAATCCTAACATTACAATAGATATATTCCCAAAGATAATAACAAACACCTAAAACAGAGGACACTAATAACAATCACCTAAAACAAAGGACTCCAATCCACATCCAAGTAGATACACGTATCAAGATGACCCAGGGCTCTGATTGCTGGATCACTCTAGATTTTAGACCTTTTAGTTTGAATTGAGCCGTACAAATAACCTGAATAAATCCCGTGTAAAATTTGTAGAGGCATAAGTACGAAGATGTTCAATATGTGTGTGTGAGAGAGAGACCTCGTTGCTGCTTCATGCAAGTGGCCCAAATGTTCGCTTGTAACAAAATGAACACCTAATAATCTTCTTTTGGGTTCATAGCCGATGCAGTCAAGAAAACTGAATCATTGTGGCGAATTCCACTGAACCACTTTATCTGAATAATTTTCTAGTGATGTACATCCCCTTACGTTTAAGGATACGCTTGACGGAAGATTTGGCAAAGATTGAAGCCGGGTACAATTTTCCAAATGAAGACACATAAGCTTAGACAGTTGAGAAATGCTATCAGGCAGGCTTGTGAAATTGTTTTTGTTCAATTTCAGTACTTCCAACGAAGAAAGGCAACTAAGATCATCGGGGAGTGCACCGTCTGATAAATTGCAGTCACTTAGATCTAAAGATACCAAGGACCTTAACCCAAATAACATAGGCAAGGGCAAGTTGATGGACTCTTGTTCTGGACATGGGGCAGGGAAGAAATAATCCATCCCCAAAACAAGTCGAAAGATTTGGAGGATTCCATGTGAATACCAGAAATTAGATTGTTGGCCCTTACATCCTGATAGATTGAGAGTTTTAAGAGATGGCAAATTGACGCTTGTCGAACACGAAAAGTTTTTGCAATCTTGAAGGCTCAACAGAGTTAGGCCAGTCAAATGCTCAATTGATAATGGTAGTTCTTCTAGGGCAGTCCCGTCCAAATAAAGCTCAGACAACTTTGTCATGTTTGTTCCAATCTCTGAAAATTTCTTAAGCCTTACACAGCCAGATAAAATAAAAATTTCTAGAGATTCCAAGTTGAGCTTGCGTGGAAGGTCATGCAATCTTGTACAACCTCGAAAAATCAGCCTCTGCAGATCTGGGCATCTGATGAAGTTAGGAGTCTTGACTAAGTTTTGAGAGTCACTAAGATCCATCAGTCTTAACTTGGCCAAATTCTGTGATAATAAATAGACATGGACAAATTAAGTAATCAAGAACTTAAATGATATTTATTACAAACTTAAAAAAATTATAAAAAAAAAAAAAGAAAAAAAAAAAAAAGAAAGCACCAGCATGCCTTGATGGAAAACTTACACCAAATGCCTCCGGTAATTGCTCAATGTGGCTGCGTGGCATGATGAGTTCAACAAGGTTGTCCAGTTGAAAACTGTTTGGCATGAATTTCAAAGGATAATCATGCCATTCCATCATACATAACTTATTAGAAAGAAATTTGAGGCCTTCTGGAAGGTGCACATTAGAAATTTTAAGCAACCTTAGATTGATCATATTTGAAAAGGCTTTGTCATTCAAGTTTTCTTCATGTGGAGACGAGTTTATTACCATGCCTTCTACAAATTTCGTTCCCTGGTAACCAAGAACAATGAAATCAGGGTTGGGAAAAATATAGCAAAAAAAAAATTGCTAGAATCATAAAATATACACTCCTCTAAGTTTATGTCTATATACTAATCCACTTACAGTATTTTCTTTTAGCACATGAAACGCATCCTTATAAAGCCACAATCTACTGCGTCTTCCAGGCTTCTTAGGTGATTCACGATGAACAACTCTCCAAGCCATCTCTTCTACTAAATCATGCATCTGTAATTTTCCCTCTGAAATGGTAATAAGAGATTTGTCATTGAGAGTTTTCATATTATTGGAGCTACCAACACCTTCTATATTTGCCACACGATTTTCATCTTCCCCTTTGAAGAAACATGCAATATCCAAAAATAGATTTTGCTGTATTTCATTCAATCCCCTATAACTTATTTCAAGTTCATCAAGAATTTCTCCTTTATAGGTTTCTTCTAATTGACGTAGGTAATCTTCCCATACCTTTCTTGGTCTATCAATCAAGGAGGAACCCAGAACTTTAATTGCTATAGGAAGCCCTTTAGCATACTTTACAAAACCATTGGACAAATCCTCAAACTCCTTTTTGGGATAGGGTTGGTTAAACACAATCCAGCTGAAGAGCTCTAGGGCTTCATTATTATCTAATTCATTAACCCTGTGTATAGTAGTACCCAAGTGACGCTTTTTTAGCAAGTGCTTATCTTTACTTGTGATAATGATCCTACTTCCTGGACCAAACCAATCAGGGCTTCCTGCTAATGCCTTTAGTTGTTCATCTTTGTCAACATCATCAAGAACAATAAGAACCTTCTTATTGGGTAGTCTCTTCCCTATGACTTTGATCCCCTCAAGATGGTTCCAAATGTTTACTTCTTTTACCATCAATGTCTCAGAAAGAAGTTGCTTTTGTAAATTAACTAGACCCTGTTTATCTTTTTCAACTGTTTCTCTAATGTCACAAATAAAGCTGCTAGCTTCAAAGTCATGACAAATTTTGTTATAAATGGCATATGCTAGAGTGGTTTTACCAATCCCAGACATCCCCCAAATCCCTATGAAGTGCACATCATTTGACATTGTGCCAAATAAGTTCATCATTTCCTTCACACGTGAGTTTATTCCAACAAGGTGCTCAGAATCATCTGATGATTCACGACTCAATTCATCAAATATGCTTTTTGTGATTTCCCGAATATCTTCTGATTCATGACTGTAATAAAAATAAAAATAAAAAATAAATTGATGATACAAGTATGCTAGCCACAAAGAGACAAAACATCATTAAGTGTAAGATGTTTTGCATTAGTAGAGAAATATGAGCCATGTTTTACTGGTCAAAACAACCCCGACGAAGAAGAAGAAGAAGAAGAATGGCAATATGTCCAAAAAAAACCTACTCTTTTATACTTAAGACAAATTAAACCCTATATGGCTATATTTCAATTGTGTTAATTTAAGCACTGCTACACTTCCATTCCCATGACAACAAAAACCCTTGTCCCAGTCCATTGAATTTTGTGCAAGAAATCTAACACCGATACACACAAAAGAGGTACTCTTTATTCAACTCTCTATTCAACCCGTATAGCTCATCATCAATTTATATCCTCGCATGCAGAGAGTGGGAAATTTTATTAAAAAGGGGAAAAAAACACACACACACACACATTAGGACACCATTACCTCCCTCTCTCTCTTATTAGAGTACAACTTACGACACCACCCTTGTCTTTTTAAGAAAAATACCAGAAGGTGGTGGGAATAAGGGTTTTGATTGTCACGCTAATGAAAATTTAGAGTTTAAATGTCTGTTTAGATACTGCTTATTTTGCTGAAACTGAAAACTTATTGCTGAAAATACTATAGATAAAGGTAAAAATTAGTTGAAATAGTATAGTGAGACCCATGAATAGTATCAAAAAGTGCAGTGAGGCCCATGAATAGTAGCAAAAATAAGCTGAATAGTGAAATAATTTTCATTTATAATTTGTATCCAAACGGAAGCTAAATTGAACAATTAAATATATAGAATTTAATTTGTCACAAATATACACTAATAGGTTTTTTTTTTTTTTTTTAATTCCATGAACCTTTTAAACTTCAGCAAAATTAAGCAACCAGCAGGCGTACAACTTTTTTTTTTCCTTGTCTTTTGATACTAAAAATATCTTATACTAGAGAAGCTGGGAAAAAAATTTGAATTGCTTTTCCTTATAATAATTGCATATGGTACAAACTATATGAGACACTATATGCCTTTAGAACTTTTTGAAGGCTTAGTTAGTTAGTTAGTTAGTTAGTTGGTTGGTTGTAGGATTGCAACAAGTTGAGCCAAGTTATTTATAAATTGCTAGTTAGTTATTTAGCTGGGCAACTTGTATAATAAATACTTGTAATCCATAACATTTTAGATATTGAAGAATGAAACCAATTGCTCAGTCTCTCTCTTAATCTCTCTATTTCTCTATGAAGATCTAGGTCCCCTTGAAGTGGCCTAGAACAACTACAATTCCTATTCACCATTCTTACTCTTCCACAATTCATATTCATATTCTAGCAAGTTCTTAACAGGCTTCCCCCACTAAAATGGCAGTTCTTCCTCCCCCTAATTTGAGTATCCTCACTCAATAGTCTTAAAAAAAAAATAATAATAATAATAATAATAATAATAATAAATGCCTATGGCCTAGTAATTTTAAAGAAAACATACATTTTTAACTTGATTTTATTTTATATAGCTTCTTCTTGTATCAGATAAAATTGTAGGTCGTGTATTTTAGAAGATTTTATAGGTTTCATAGGAATTTTTTATTCAATTTAGTAGGTAATGTAGTAATTTATATCACAAATAAAATATTTTAAAAATTTTTTCGCTAAATAGAAATTTTTTTTTAAGAAAAAATTTGAAATGATAGTAGATGAATTTTATTCTATGAACATGACTTAATTGGAGATAATAAGTGTGTGTGTGTATATATATATATATATATATATATTATATCTAGTGTGGCCCCCAAAGACAAAATTTTGGCTCCTTGTCTTGAACGAATTAATTTTTAACTCTATAAAATTGTATCTTATGTTATTTCATTGTAATTTATAATTGATTATGAACTAAAATTTCCAACATCTCTCTTTCTCATTTTTAAGCCTTTTTAGGGGTTCAACAGAATTGGAACAAGATTTAGTGGTAGTTAAGATTTTTTTTTTTTTAATAAATTAGTTATATAACAAATTTATATGAAAGAAAATTTTGAATAAAAGAGTGTAAACAACTGTTTAGATGTAATAAAAAAACAATTAAACAAGTGATTGTCATTATCTAAAAAAGCACCTACAATTATCATACATAAATATATAATATGCAAACCCATTTACTACCCAATATATACAATTTTTTTTATAAATTCCAAATATAAATAAATAATTATAAACAACAGTAATGTATGTAATATATTATAGTATATATTTTTTATTAGCATTTTTTAATGAGTTTTGATAAGTATTATATATTATTATATGACATTAAACTCAATAACACTATTATTTATTATCTATTGTAATATATTCTTTTAGTTAAGAAGCAACTTAAACCACCGCGCACCTTTAACGCAATGGTCACTCTATAAATATAAATGTTTGTAGGGTGTGGGAGGTAAAGGTTGGAATTTAAGCTTTCAAAAAAGAGTTTCACACACATATATATATATATATATATTTAAATTTAATGGCGAAACCAAGAACTTTTCCTACGGGAGGACAAGAAATATAATAAAATTCTTTATATAAAAAAAAAAAAAAAGAATATTACTATATAATTAACTCTAACTCATCAAAGTTGTTTCCTACTTTCTTTCATAGTTATATTGATCTTGAACTAAATTTTTTAGACAATTTATTTTTCTACATATACAGTTAAGCAATCGCTCAAAAACTTATTCTCATATTTATAATTGTAATTTATGATCATGTTCAAAGAAACAATATCTGTTTCTTTAAGTTCACATCTTTGTACAATTTCAGTATTTTGGATAGAGAATTGAGCAATGGCCTTCAAATTTTGAACATTTTTTTTCTTTTAAAATATGCATGAATGATTTCCTTCATTAAATTACTAACACTTTTTCTCTTACTCCTTTTTTTTTCATGCAAACCATGTAATAAAAAAAAGATTTAACAATAACAAACTTTAATTACTTAACCCATTTTTCTTGATATCTAAAAAAAAAAAAACCCATTTTTCTTCTTAAAAAATAAAACCATTTTCAAATAAAAAAATGATCAAAGAGATGGAAAGTGGAAACTAATTTTATTAAATTTAAATATGAGATAAAGTCATAAAACAGTGGAACGTTAAAAACTGCAAGCTGTGAACCACAAATTTATAAAAATAAAATAATATATATATATATATATAATAAGTAAAATCTGGAACTGTGTTACACTTCATAAAAAAATTCAAAACGGAGAGAGAGTGAGAAAGATCAAAGAACAAATATAGAGAAATCTCGGCAACCCAAAAAAAAAAATTAGAACAACGAGAAAAAGGTGGTCACTGATCATTGACTGAAGATGGATCGGAGCAGAGCAAACGAAAGGGAGATACTGCATAAGGGAAGATTTTGCTATATTCCGATGTTTATTTTGTTTTGCTTTTTGAGGAACCCTGATTTGCAAGGGTGATTTGGGAAATTGCTATATTTTTTTATGTTTGGATTTGGGAATTTATTATTAAGTTGATTCAATTAAACCTGGGCCAGACGCTATTTTTTTGTGGGTCTTTGTGGCATTTTATATATATATATATATATATATATATATATATATATAAATTTTTGGGTTTTCTGAGTATATTTAAGATTTAAAGGAGACCAAAGGAATCAATAAATTTTTTTCTCAAAATTCTAGGGGGCCAGTCAGCTAATTTGCATATAATTTACATGTAATCTATCATTTTGTTGTTGCTACAAATGAAATTTTAAAAAAACTAGAGGGCATGGCGACCTCTGGCCTCTTTACTACAGCTTAAATTAGACAAAATAAAATTTTATTTATCTTAAAAATAAATAAGCAACTTAAACTTAAAAGTGAGCCACGGAAACATCTCAATTCTCAGCCACAGAACACAGAGTTCTATCAAACAAAACAAACAAAAAAAGTATACCAGTACAAACACTAGAGAGCAAGAGAGATACCACTATACCAGTCATTCCAGCCGTATGGAAGTCACAGACTCACAGCAGGCAAATTTTTTTTTTTTTTCAATTGGTGATTTGGAATTTGTTAAATGGAAAACTGGGGTTTTGTCAGTGTGTTTGGAGGACCACAGGCTGGGAAGGAAATATAAAATTTTTGGTATCAAATATAATTTTTTTGGTACTAAATTGATTTTGTTGGGCTTTACTTTACTTCTGTAGTTTTATTGAGCAAGTTCAACAATTTGTTTTTTCATATTATATTTCAGATAATTAGAACAAAACCATTACAAAAGTTATCCAAATCATTGATAATATGACCAGAAGAAAAGGTAGAATCTTACCTATTCAATATTAAATGCCTCCCGGGGATCTTGCTCACTTCTTCCAGTGCAGTTCTCCACTTTTGGATCTGTTCCGTGCCATACTTGCGATCTTCTACATGCTTGAGAAATGCTTTCCCAAAAGTCTCCCTCTGATTCCCAACATCAGAGGGATTTACATGGTAGAAAATAGGCAGAACCTTCAGCCCCTTCTCCTTCATGCATTCAAGAATTTTGACAAGTTCATTCAAGCACCACTTTGAAGAAGCATAGTTTTCTGAGAGAACGACAATTGCATATTGAGATTCTTCTATTGCTTCCATGAGCCCAGAAGAAATGGGTTCTCCTTCCTCGAGATTTTCATTATCTCTATAAGTGTTAATGCCTTTTTGTATCAAAGTAGCATATAGATGGTCCGAAAATTGTGTACGGGTCTCGCCACGGAAACTAAGAAAAACATCATATTTCCGTGGAGGATTAGAAGAAGATGACGATGACGAGGATGTACAGGCTTTTTGAGTGCTCATGGAAGCCATTGGAAACTCAGCCTGTAGCTTGATTATGGAAAAGGAAGAAATAAAAGAGAATGAATTTTTTTTTGTTTTTTTTGGGTTTTGGGAAAAGAGAGAATGGAACTTGAGAAAAGCTTTATGAGAACTTCTTGGCGACGTGGCAGAAGCATCTATAGGTGCTTACCGAACACGTTTGAAGCATTTAAGTGGGGAATTGACCTCACCGAACACATTGAAAATAGATTAAAAGTTCATTTTAGACGGATATTATTTTGATACCAAGACTTTCAATTTTTATTGATTTTGCCTCTAAGCTTGCCATAATTGTTAATGTGATCCTTCCGTCTATTATTGTAATGTAATGAGAAGTCAGAGTAAAAAAATTAAAGAGTCCCGGGATGTTTTTAAGGGTATTTAGTTAATAAATTATTTTTGAAAAGTTTTAAGGTGGGTTTGGATCTGCGTACAGCACTTTTCATCTTTCTTTTTTTCTTTTTCTTTTTTTCTTTTCTGGTTTGCTCGGAAAAATGTTTACGTACTGTGCACATACTTTTTAGCAACTTTTTATTATTTGCCAAACAATTTGAAGAAAGATTGTCTATTGAAGGTGATATTATAGAAGCTCTTGAAGAGGCTCAAGAGGAAAATATGGAGTTGGTTGGGGAGAATAACAAAAATTATAAGTTGAATACTGTGAAGGATTAAATTGATGTTAGATACTAAGGTGAGCTCAGAACTCTCAAATCTCTGGATCCCATTGACAACACATTTAAGCTTATTCACTTTTGGTAGTAACAAATTTTGATTTTGCCTTCAATCCTTTGTTGATTGATGTTGAAAATCAATTGGAGGCCAATGACATCTCAAGGATGCAAGTTTCAAAACCACAAAAATTTAAGGTCGAGTTTCATTCAAGTAGATGTAGAAGGGTTTAATATAGGACAAGATATGGGGTTTACTTTATATGCATCATCTGAAAATTTTTGTTTTTTTAGGAAATTTTTGTTTTTTTAGGAAATAGAATTTTATTTCCTTGATTCAATGTGTTTTCAAGGGTTTGTTAGTTAAATTAGAGTCTTAATATGGTACTATATCAATTAGGATATGTTAAGGAACATTTTCACTTGAAAATTTTTTTGGAACCTTTAAATAGATTTTTAATATGCAAAATGAAAATTCAGAGTTCAAAATATCAATAACATTTTTAGAGAGGTTTATTCTTCTTTTTGGTAAATTCTAGAATTCTTTATTGCGAAGTCAAGGATCCTTCATTGATTAAAAGTTTTTGTGAAGCTAGAACAAGATCTAGCCCATTTCACATTTCTCTTACTTTTCAAAATAAGAGAATGATACCTTGAGCTTTTTGGAACAATGGTAGGCTCAAATTTGTTTTTTCTCCACTCAAATCATAACTCGAATTTGATCCCGAAGCCAGTGCCCTAAAAATATTACTGTAGTCAAAAGGCCCCAAAGAAACAAAAGCCGAACAAAAAAAATGAATGTAAAAAAATAAATTCTAGTTAAAATGCTAAATACAACGTTGGAGTCATTCTCCAAAACTTCGTCTTCAAGCCATAATGTGCCTGTTTTTTCCACACAAATGCCCACACGTACAAATCAATGTGGTCGTTTTGCAATTTGCACCACCCACGTACACGACACAAAATAAATGGAATGAAACTCATCAGTCTAGTCATGGCAACTTCCATGCAAAAGGGAGAAAGAAAAAAAAAACACATTGCACAATTAATCTTATATACCACGGTCTAGTCATGCCACCACCCACACGGTCTAGTCATGGCATTAGCAACTTCCATGTAAATGGAGGAAAAAAAAAACACGGTCTAGTGATCCCTAGTCATGGCATTAGCAACTTCCATGTAAATGAAAAAAAAAAAAAAAAAACAATTATATTTGAATAAATGAAGTGACATATGAGAGGTGAGAGAAAAAGAAAAGAAAGAGTAAAATAATTATTGCAGATCGTACCGTACTCTCCTACTAAATAGTAAATAGAGTAAGTTTTTTTTTTTTTTTTTTTTTTCACATCTCGTGTCTTTCTATGTGTTTTATGCTACTATTTGAAATAAAAAGTAATCAGTAATGTTCTCATAAATTTGTGGGTCTTATTGATCTGTCTCTGATGTGTGAACTGATTGGCTATGGCCCCATACAATTTTTTTTTTTTTTTTTTTAGAAACACATCTCAGCCAAACATGACAATGAACTGATAGCAATTGGATTTCTTTTTTCTTTCTTAGCAAGGACTTTGTTTTTTCTAGAATTTCTTGCAAGGACTTTTAGTATCACTTTTTTCTTTTTTTTTTTCAATTCTATGACGTCTGTGCATAAGGCCAAAGACCTATATGAGATGACAACTGGCAGCAATTGGATTTTTTTTTTCTTTTTTGGCAAATACTTAGCAATGTTAAACGGCTCATTAGTTTGTTTTCTATCACACAATTTTTGTTTTTATTTTGAGAACTTGTCCATTAAGTATTCTATTGGATATAAGTCCACGTCCACGTTTTCAACTCTAGCGAGTTTTCTTTTTTTTTTTTTTTAGCCATAGTTGTTGACTAATTTTTTTGTGAATAGTACACCCATGTATTATTTATGGTACTCACAAACTTTACTTTTCAACAATAATTTCATTAAAAATGAGTCTTATGGATTATTTATAGATTTAAAAATTATTTTGCTACAGTATTTTTAGTTTTCAGTAATAAATTCTATCCAAATGGACCCTAAGTTTCAGTTTCACTTTTTTTTTTCAATTTTTATTATGAGTTGTGACAATGAACAAATAATAAATATATAGCACATGTTATTGACTTATTACAAGTATTGACCATAATGCAATGTTTGATATAGAAGAATTCACATTACTTGTAACATTCAAATTTTTGGTTTTTGATATTTGGTTTGATTTAGAATCTAATAAAAATCTTGAGAATATTATATTTGGTTTATTTTAAAGAATTTTATAATAATTATTTATTTTTCTCCAAAATAGCATTTAAATTGTAAATACAATAAATTATGAATAAAAAAATACAAACTATAAATCATAAAAAAAATCAATGAAACTATAATATAACATTTTTAAATGACATGTTTAATAAAAAAATTAATTATTTAAATTGTTAATTTATAATAATTATTTTTCTTAAATTTTATTTCTATTGGGTAAAGGTAGAAAGAGTGGGTAAAATTATCAGATTATACAAAAATGTAACTTTATCTAGACATGAGAATGTAAATATCAACATTTTCATTTTAAAAAGGGAATCCATATTTCCACAAAAGTGTGTTAAGTAGAAATCCAGATGCCCTTGTAATTTGATTTCCTTTCACGATTTGCAACCAAACACCGCTTAATGCTTAGATTTTGATTTTGATTTTGATTTTTTATTTTTGGTTAAAATGCAAATTGCACCATCTAAATTTGACTGAAATTCATTTCAAACTTTTAACTTTACTTTTGCTTTATTTAGTACTCTAAATTTAAAAATTATTTAATTTAAGTTTTCCGTCTAATTCAATTAAACTTTTGATATTAATGATGTAAGGACACAAAGTAGGTTTGGGCCCAAATAGGTGACTGGGCCGGCCCAAGTGGCCTTTACAATAGAATTTGTAGAGGATGGGTTTTAAGCCCTGACTTCCCGGTACTATGGAAGGGTGCAATGTAAGATCCAAATGCACTACTGAAACGTGGCTGGCTGGTGGAGTGGACTAACTCCCTTCCCAGACGTGCGCCGAGGAGATTCCGTGGTGGTTTTCGTTCTGTTCTTCAAGGGAGAGGACCTTCTTCTTTTTCTTGGTCAAAAGTCCGGATCTCCTTCTCGTTGTATCCTCCCTTCTCTTTATACTCCCCACTCCTGACTCTCACCTGTCTTTTCCCTGAAAACGCTCCCCAACGCCCTTGGGGCCATTCCCCGTCCCTTCAGAAGTCATTTCCCCATTAATGCGGCCAGACGGGTAGGTGGGAAGCCTTTAATGCGGTGGCAGAAACACTGTGTAGTGCATGTCCCCCTTGTTTCCCCCCTCGGCATATCGTTGGGGGTGTGGGATGGCTCGCCGAGCTCCGGAGGCGCTTTCCCAGGTGCTCTGCTGCAGCGTTCTGCTCTCAATTCTGCGTCCGAGGAGACGTTCTCCTCGGCTCGTCTCTGATGGCTGGGTAGGCTGACCCTTGGGCCCCGGTGTTAGAGGGCCTTGCTCCCGTCGCGCGGCCCACTTAGCGGAATTCGCGCCCTCGGACTAGGCCCAGAGCCCACAAGGTGCCTGGTCGCCTTCACCCCCCACAATAGCCCCTCAAGAACTCGTTTGACTCTGATCCGGGGAGGCAAATGGGTTGTTGACCCATAAACTTTCGATCCATGTGTCATATAGGTTACCGCACGTGCGGAGTATGCCCGCGCCCTTTGGATGCCTCTTTGGCGCTTCGTAACGCGCAACGCCTGCATTTAATGCGCTGGGTGACTCCCTGTCGCGCACGTTCTACGGTGAGATGAAGATCTAACGGCCTGGATTTGCCCCGAAGATTTGAGCGGGATGTTTCCCCCAAACCGCTATTCCCCGATCATTTAGATCACCTTGGTAGACGCGATACGCATCATTTGCTCCAGAGAACAAACTCGCTGCAGCGCCTCACAACTCCTTTCTTTCTCCCAACAAGCTCCCCAAGTGCGCGCGTCTCTTCCCTTGTGTAAGTTTCTCCTAGGCTGTCAACTCCTCTCTCATTCCTTTACGAGTCTACTTCCCTAGTTTCGATTCCATGGGTAGATTTAAGTGCTTAGTGGACACGCCCTCCGGCATGGAAGGGTTCCGGGCCAAGTATCACATTCCTGACGATGTGGGCCTGGAATATTGTGCCCCTGGGGCCGTAGCGGGCTCCAGGCAACCGGAGCAGGTCGTCATTCCCATTATTGCCTTTTTAGAGGGCGGGATGACCCTCCCTATGAAGGAGGTGACCAGGGAGTACCTCCGCAACCATAGGCTATGTCCAGACCAGTGCGCGCCCAATGTGTTTAGGATCCTAGGTTGCGTCGACGCTCTTAACGAGCAAATGGGCCTTCACCTTACATGGCACGACGTCGTCTACATGTATGAGTGCCACCGGCTGAAAGATGCAGGCTTCTACCTCAAGTCGAGGTCTAGCGCGGTCCGGCTGGTCTCCTGTCTGCCAAAGTCCAACAAGGGCATGAAGGACGACTATCTCCTTGTCACTGGGAGGTGGTACGACGGCCTCCATTGCCCAGTGAGGGCGGGGCAACCAGGTGTGACTCCCTAGGGTTTAAGGGCTTTAGCTTGCGTGACCTTCCCCCATTTTAGTTCCCTTCGTAGCTTTGTTGTCACTTGTTGCCATTCTTTTCATTTCCGCCGGGCATGTCTAACTCCGTTTGCATTCTCTCCTTCTTTCTTGCAGATAAGCGACATACGTCTCCCAACTTGGGCAACGTCAACGTCCAAGATCTCAACAGAGTCCTGAGATCCGAGGTCTTTGTGAACAGCGATCTCCAAGTCAGAGCTGCTCACCTGATTTTGGGGTACGATCCCCTCTCCAAAGCCTTTGGCGAGGTCGAGGACGCCATTCTCGCCGGCCACAAAAGGCGAGCTCGGATAGACGTCCGCTACGAGGGCTTTCTCGCTCCCCGAGCCCTACCAGACGAGCCTTCCACCATCTTGTACGGCCGGCCTGTTCAGGCCACTCCTTTAGCCGCTCATCACGAAGTCCAGTCAGTCCGAGAAGACTCCGTAACTTCAACCTCATCTCTTGGCGACGAGATCGATAGGTTCAACCTAGAGGGAGCCGAGAGACCGTTGGCGGGACACGTAGTCAATATCTCCGACGAAGAAGAGACCGCCTCGGACAGGCACTCTGGTATTCCGGGATTGATAGTTGCAAGACCGGAGGTGTCCTCCGACGAAGAGGAAGAAATGTCAAGATTGAAGGAGCTTTTTGCCAAGAAGAGGGGGATAAAAGCCCCCGAGACGATGCTTCCGGGTCCCAACCGGCGATACTCCCGCCTCCGCCTCCCCCTCCCTCCGACCCCCTCGTTCCTCCTCCCAATGGTCAAAAGAAAAGAAGGAATGAGAGCGAGGAGGCGGACAGAGAGAGAGAGAAAAAACAGAAGCACCATAGGCAGCCGCAGCAGCAACAACAGCAGCAGCAACAGCTAGTCGCCAAGGGAGGGGGCAGAGGCTCTTCTATAGAAAGTGGGGAAATCCGCGGGCAAGCTGAGGTCCGCCGAGGTGAGCCCAGCTGGTTTCCCCCTTTGGAGGTGGACGGGGCTCCAATCTCGGCCCAGGCGAGCCTCCGAGACTACCAGAGAGGTTACGCCCTTCACCTGGCCAATTCGCTGGAGAAGCCTCTACTCCTACCAAGGGATATGGAGGAGCTGGGAAGGACGGGCCGCACGCGTCTCTTCTCTCTCTCAAGAGGAATTTAGGCCTGGTAAGCTTCAAATATCTCCGCTCCGCACTGTTGCCTATGTCCTTTAACAAATTCCTGGGATAACCTGCATCTAACAAACTTCCACTGATGCCTTTTACACAGGCTATACAGGAGGCCTTTGCTGCCGATGCTCTGGTCGAGCATTACCAGACGCAGGTCGGGGCCGAGCAGGCGGCAAGGGCAGAGGTAGAGAAGGACCTTGGCCGAGTCACGGCGGAGAAGGCCGACCTGGGTGCCAAGCTGGTCTCGGAGCAGACGGAGAGGAAAAGCCTGGATGCTGGTCTTAAGAACGCCACAGCGCAGGCGGAGACCCAGCGCAAGCTCCTGCAACAGAAGGAGGAGGCCCTGGCCAAGGCGGTGCAGGAGGTCTCCAGCTTGAAAAGGGAGCTTGCGCAGGCCGAAGAGGCGGCTCGCACTGTCAGGGAAACGGTGGAGGCCGCGACCAAGGCTGCCTTCAACGAGGGGGTCGAAGCGACCGAGAATCGCCTGACCGAGGAGTTAGGCGAGCTGTGCAGGGAGTACTGCCAGCAGGTTTGGGCTGAGGCCTTAAACGCCGCGGGACTCCCTGCCGGCTCCGAGTTGAGGGCATCTGAGAAGATCTGGTATCCAGAGGATATCAGGTTTGTTGAGGACGTTGCTCCAACTCCGGTCGGCGCTGAGATCATTGCCCCGGAGCAGCCCCCCTCCTCCCGGGTGCAAGCCCAGCCCCACGATGTACTCGCCGACCCAGGGGGGGTCCCGGACGAGCATGCCGACTTAGCCCCTCCTCCGCCTGAGCCAAAGGACAAGGGGAAGCAGGTCCTAGATTCATCCGTGGCCGAGGCAAGCGTAGAAGAAGGCCAAATCGTCGAGGATCGCGCCAAGCTGCCGAAGGAACCTCCATTGAAGATTAAGGGGTAGGCGGGCTTAGCCTCCCCCCATCACTCCGCTCCAGGCGGCTATTTTTGTGCAGCTGTTCCATTCCGCCTTGTTTTATTTCTTTTGTTTTTAGGGTGTGTTTCCCTTTCTCTGTAATATTTCGGACAGCTTATCATGTATGGATTTTGCCCTTTTTATCGCTATCGTGTAACTGTTTAATCTTTAGTGCATTATGCTTAGTTGTTCTATTGTTGCTTTGTTTGCGGTGTGGGGATGCTGTGTAGCTTGACACCCGCGAGGGGGTTGAACCGTGCGTAAATTTCTGAGGCAAAGGATCCTCGGACCTGACCCATCCGCGGCCGGCTTTAACACGCGATCCCAATGATAAATTGTGAACGTGTTAGAACTTTCTTAAGGCAGGAGGTCTGAGGACTTGGCTCAGCCCCAATCTATATTTGACACTCAAGACGGGATAACACTTAATTAACACTTATTCGGGATGAGCCGTGTTAAAATTTGAACACTTAACTAAAAATTGAACAGCGCTGACCTCTCCCAAGGCAGAAGGTCAGAGGACCTGGCGTAATCGAGGTTGACATCAATACTTAATTAAAATTTAGATGGTGTTAAATTTTCCCAAGGCAGAAGGTCCGAGGACCTGGCGTAGCCAAGGTTGACATTAACGCTTAATTAAAATTTAGAGAGTGTTAAATTTTCCCAAGGCAGAAGGTCCGAGGACCTGGCGTAGCCAAGGTTGACATTAACACTTAATTAAAATTTAGAGAGTGTTAAATTTTCCCAAGGCAGAAGGTCCGAGGACCTGGCGTAGCCAAGGTTGACATTAACACTTAATTAAAATTTAGATGGTGTTAAATTTTCCCAAGGCAGAAGGTCCGAGGACCTGGCGTAGCCAAGGTTGATATTAACGCTTAATTAAAATTTAGAGTGTTAAATTTTCCCAGGGCAGAAGGTCCGAGGACCTGGCGTAGCCAAGGTTGACATTAACACTTAATTAAAATTTAGAGTGTTAAATTTTCCCAGGGCAGAAGGTCCGAGGACCTGGCGTAGCCAAGGTTGACATTAACACTTAATTAAAATTTAGACAGTGTTAAATTTTCCCAGGGCAGAAGGTCCGAGGACCCGGCGTAGCCAAGGTTGACATTAACACTTAATTAAAATTTAGACAGTGTTAAATTTTCCCAGGGCAGAAGGTCCGAGGACCTGGCGTAGCCAAGGTTGACATTAACACTTAATTAAAATTTAGACAGTGTTAAATTTTCCCAGGGCAGAAGGTCCGAGGACCTGGCGTAGCCAAGGTTGACATTAACACTTAATTAAAATTTAGACAGTGTTAAATTTTCCCAGGGCAGAAGGTCCGAGGACCTGGCGTAGCCAAGGTTGACATTAACACTTAATTAAAATTTAGACAGTGTTAAATTTTCCCAGGGCAGAAGGTCCGAGGACCTGGCGTAGCCAAGGTTGACATTAACACTTAATTAAAATTTAGACAGTGTTAAATTTTCCCAGGGCAGAAGGTCCGAGGACCTGGCGTAGCCAAGGTTGACATTAACACTTAGCTAAAATTTGGCGGGAGGGACAGGGATAATAGTATTCGACAATTGGCGTGATACAATCATATCCAAATACATGGCGGCCACACTTTTCATTAGTAGTAGTATCTTCGAAGATTATTTACATTGAAAGGTCGTTTTACATGCTTGTTATCCAGGTCGGCTAGGTAATATGCTCCCAGACCGGCCACTGAGGTTATCCGGTAGGGACCCTCCCAATTCGGCCCTAACTTCCCCCACGATGGGTCCTTTGCCGTCCCTACGACCTTTTTTAAGACCAAGTCTCCCGGGGCGAGAGGTCTGGAACGTACGTGAGAGTCGTACCCCCGTTTGAGCTGCTGCTGGTAACTGGCTAGTTGGACCATGGCGTTTTCCCGCCTTTCTTCCACCAAGTCCAGCCCTTCCAGCAGCATGTTGTCGTTGGCTTCTGGGGCGAAGGATTGGGTCCTCATCGTTGGGAACCCCATCTCCACAGGAATCACAGCCTCGGCGCCGTACGTCATTGCGAAAGGAGTCTCGCCGGTGGATCTCCGTGGCGTGGTTCGGTAAGTCCATAAAACGTGCGGTACCTCATCCACCCATCGGCCCTTAGCGTCATCCAGCCTTTTCTTGAGCCCATTGACTATCGACTTGTTCGTGGCTTCAGCCTGGCCGTTTCCCTGCGGGTACGCTGGGGTGGAGTACCTATTCGCGATGCCGAAGTCTCCACAGTACTTCCTGAAGGCTTTGCTGTCAAACTGCAGCCCATTGTCCGAGATGAGGGTGCGGGGAATCCCAAATCTGGTGATGATATTCTTCCAGACGAACCTCTTCGCGTCTACGTCCCGGATATTCGAAAGCGGCTCGGCCTCAACCCACTTAGTGAAGTAGTCCGTCCCGACAAACAGCCATCGCTTATTGCCCGCTGCCCTTGGAAACGGACCCACGATGTCCAGGCCCCATTGTGCGAACGGCCAAGGGCTGACCAGAGGATTGAGAACGCCACCAGGCTGGTGGATGTTCGGCGCATACCTCTGACACTGGTCGCACTTCCTCGCGTACTCCTGTGCTCTCTCTGCATGTTTGGCCACCAGTACCCCTGCGTAAGGGCCCTGTGGGCTAGTGACCTTCCGCCAGTGTGGCTTCCGCAAGTCCCCTCGTGCAACTCTTCCAAGAACTGCTCTGTCTCGTCCGGGTGCACACATAGCAAGTATGGCCCCGAAAACGAGCGTTTGTAGAGCTTACCGTCCTCGGACAGCCAGAACCGAGGAGCCTTTCTACGGATCTTGTCGGCCTCTGTCTTGTCCTCGGGCAGCGTGTCGTGTTTCAGGAACAACGCTATGGGGTCCATCCAACTGGGCCCTGTTCTGATTTGCTGGACCCGCATGGCCGGGCAGCCCGTTCCGGCTGGCTTAAGAAGGTCTTCAACGAGAATGACCCGAGGGAGCTCACGTGCCAATGAGGTTGCGAGAGTCGCCAGGGAGTCTGCGTGAGTGTTCCCGCTTCTGGAAATATGCGACAGTGAGAAGGACTCGAACTGGGCCCGTAGACGCAAGGCGCGCGCTAAATATTCCTGCATCCTCGGCTCCCTCGCCTCTAATTTCCCTTCCACCTGGCCGACCACCAGCTGTGAGTCCGAGAACACACGGACCGCCTTTCCTCCCATCTTCCAGATCATGTCCATTCCTATCAGCAAGGCTTCGTACTCGGCCTCGTTGTTGGTTGCCGGGAACGCTATCCTCAGAGACTTCTCGATGATGATCCCATCTGGCGATACCAGGACTACTCCAGCGCCTGAACCTCTTTGGTTTGAGGCTCCGTCCACGTAAGCTTCCCACACCGGTTGTTTCTCGCATGAGGCTACGCCGACTAGCTTTCTGTCTAAGCCGCTTGCCGCTAGGCTTTCTTCCAGGGAGGGCTCAGTGAACTCCGCAACCAGGTCGGCTAGGACTTGCCCCTTTACAGACGTGCGAGGGAAGTACTTGATGTCGAAGGCCCCTAAAAAGGTCCCCCATTTGGCGATTCTGCTGGAGTAGTCTGCGCTTCGCAGGATGGACTTAAGTGGGAGTTGGGTCAGGACGACGACCGTATGAGATTGGAAGTAGTGCGGGAGCCGACGAGTGGCGTGCACCACAGCTAGCACCGCCTTTTCCAGCGGCAAATACCGAATTTCGGCCTCCTGCAGGGACTTGCTCACGTAGTAAACCGGTCTTTGTATACCGGCGTCCTCCCTTACCAGGACCAGGCTGACGGCGTGGGCAGCCACCGCTAGATACGCAAACAGGACTTCATCTGGATCGGGGCGGGACATAACTGGCGGCTGAGAGAGGTATTCCTTCAGCTGCTGGAACGCCAGGGAACACTCCTCGGTCCATTCGAATCCCCTCCACTTGTTTAGTAGTTGGAAGAAGGGTCGGCACCTGTCCGCGGAGCGGGAGATGAACCTGCTGAGGGCGGCCGTCATCCCTGCCAGCTTTTGGACTTCCTTCGGGTTTCGAGGTGGTTGCAGTTACAGATTGCGGTGATCTGCTCGGGGTTGGCCTCTATACCCCTGTGAGTGAGCATGTAGCCTAGGAATTTACCAGAACTTACGCCGAAGGAGCACTTAGAGGCATTCAGTCGCAACTTATGTTCCCGCAGGGTCTGGAACGTGCTGTCCAGGTCGGCCACATGGTCTGTTACGGCTTTGCTCTTCACGACCATGTCGTCTACGTATACTTCGACGGTCTTTCCTAGCTGTGGCTCGAACATCCGAGTCATCATCCTTTGATAGGTAGCCCCTGCGTTCTTAAGGCCGAATGGCATAACCTTGTAATGGTAATTGCCAGTGGGGGTCACAAAGGCAGTTTTCTCCTGGTCCTCCAGTGCTAGTGGTATCTGATGATACCCCTGAAAGGCGTCCAAGAAACTCATGCGGGGGTGGCCGACCGTCGCGTCCACCAGTTGATCTATGCGCGGCATCGGGAACGGGTCCTTGGGGCAGGCCTTGTTGAGGTCCGTGAAGTCCACACACACTCTCCATTTCCCGTTTTTCTTCTTTACCACGACTGTGTGCGCCAACCACTCAGGGTAGAATACTTCCCTGATAGCCCCAGCCCTCTTGAGCTTGATGACCTCCTCCTTCACTGCTTCGGAGTGTTCCGCCGAGGACCGCCGAGGGGGTTGTTTCTTGGGTACTGCCGCCGGGTTTACATTTAGATGGTGGCATATGAAGCCTGGGTCGATTCCGGGCATCTCGTGTCGTCCCATGCGAATACGTCGAGGTTCCTCCTCAAGAACGTAACCAACTCCTCCTTTTCTTCGGTCGGGAGACGAGCCCCAATCTGGAAGAACCTCTCCGGGTCACCGTCCACGGGGACCCTGTCTAGTCCTTCGCACGCCGGCTCCCCCACCACTGCTGCTCCGGCGGTGGCAGAGGAGGCTAATTGCTATGAGGCCTGAGCCGCCTGAGCCGCCGGGGCCGCGGCTTCGTTGTCCGGCCTGCGTAGTATTGCGGTGGTCAGGCATTGCCTCGCCGCAGACTGGCTCCCGATGATTTCCTCGACTCTACCGCCGAATGGGAACTTCACCTTCAAGTGGAGGGTGGAGGGGACAGCCCCTAGGGCGTGCAGCCAAGGTCTCCCCACAATGGCCGTATACGGGGAGTAGGCATCCACCACGATGAAGTCTATCTCTACCACTGCCGGCCCCGACTGCACTGACAATCTGATCTGCCCCTTAGGGATCACCATCCTTCCCTCGAAGCTCATCAGGGGCGAGTCGTAGGCAGAGAGATCCTCTTCCCTCAGGTTCAGCCCCTTGTACAGGTCGGGGTACATGATGTCTGCGCCGCTTCCCTGGTCTACCATCACCCTCTTCACATCATAGCCTCCAATCCTTAGCATTATGACCAGGGCGTCGTCGTGGGGTTGGATCGTCCCCTCCTTGTCGGCGTCCGAGAAGGCCAGCGTGGGCGGCTCATTGCCCTCGATCTTCTTTGACTCGGGGCCAGAGCCTCCGGTATGGGCTCGTACCACGTTCATCACCCTTGAAGGACGCGAGCCCGTCCTCCCAGGGGCTGCGAGGATGGTGTTGATGGTTCCCAGAGGAGGCCTTGGTGCGTGGTGGCCCCGGCCTGTCGGACCATGATGTTCCCCCGCCCTCCCCTGGTCGTGTACAAACTGACTCAACTTTCCCTCTTTCGCCAACTGTTCGAGGTAGTAGCGTAGGTTCTTGCAGTTCTCGGTTGTATGGCCGTGCTCTTGATGGTACTGGCAGTGAAGGTTCTGGTTTCGCTTTGAGGGATCTCCTATCATCTTGCTGGGCCATCTAAAGTAAGGTTCGTGGCGGATTTTTTCAAACACCCGCTGCATGGGTTCGCGGAACACGATGCCGACCGCCTGCGTTGGTATCCGACGTGGCTGTCCGACAAACTCTCTCCTAGCCCTACCGTTGCTGTACCCGTCCGACCTGAAATCCCTCTTCTCCTGAGGGATTACCTTCACCCTCGCCTTCACTTGCAGTTGATCCTCCTCCACCCGTGTGTACTCATCGATGCGGTCCATAAGACGTCGTACACTCTTGACAGGCCTCCTGGTCAGTGACTTCCTCAGGTCATGTTCGCTTGGCAGGCCGACCTTGAAGGTGCTTATGGCCACCTCGTCGAAGTCCCCATCGATCTCGTTGTACATCTCCCAATACCTGTCAGTGTATGCCCTGAGGGTTTCTCCCTCCCTCATGGCCATGGACAACAGCGAATCCAGGGGCCGCGGGATCCTGCTGCAGGTGATAAACCGCTCGCCAAATGCCCTGGTGAGCTCTGTGAAGGAATCGACAGAGCTCGCCTTCAGGCCGTTGAACCATCTCATCGCTACGGGCCCCAAGCTGGAGGGGAAGACCTTGCACATCAGGGTCTCATTCTTCGAATGCACCGCCATCCTCTGGCTGAAGTGGCTCACGTGCTCCACTGGGTCCGTCCTCCCGTTGTAAATTGTGAAGGTTGGCTGGGTGAACTTTCTTGGGAGCTTTCCCTCTTCTCAATCCTCCGAGTGAAGGGCGATTTGGAAATTTGGTGGAGCGCCCTGCTCAGTGCATTGTTGGCCAGGCCTCTGGAGGACGCCCCCTGTCTCTGGGTGGACGACGGCGTTCATCCCCCTGGGAAGAAGACTCGCTAAGGGGAGTCCTGGACCTAGAGCTGTCGGAGCCACTACTGGCGTCCACTGAGGATCGGTCTGAAGGGGTAGGCGTACGCCTCCGCTTTTCCCGGCGTAGCTTCCTTCTCAAATGATCAACCTCTCTTTGCAGGGTCTCGACACTTTTCTCGCGGGAGGTTCTACTACCACTGTGTGCATGGCTCCTCCCACGCGTGTGCTCCGTGTGGACGCTGTTTTCGTGCTCTCCTTCCAACCGCGCAAGATGGTCCTCTGGCTGGGACCCCCTAGACTCCGCATGACGTGAACCTGAACCTTGCATGGCACTTCCAGTCCCTTTCCGTCAAAGCTCCCCACAGACGGCGCCAATTGTAAGGACACAAAGTAGGTTTGGGCCCAAATAGGTGACTGGGCCGGCCCAAGTGGCCTTTACAATAGAATTTGTAGAGGATGGGTTTTAAGCCCTGACTTCCCGGTACTATGGAAGGGTGCAATGTAAGATCCAAATGCACTACTGAAACGTGGCTGGCTGGTGGAGTGGACTAACTCCCTTCCCAGACGTGCGCCGAGGAGATTCCGTGGTGGTTTTCGTTCTGTTCTTCAAGGGAGAGGACCTTCTTCTTTTTCTTGGTCAAAAGTCCGGATCTCCTTCTCGTTGTATCCTCCCTTCTCTTTATACTCCCCACTCCTGACTCTCACCTGTCTTTTCCCTGAAAACGCTCCCCAACGCCCTTGGGGCCATTCCCCGTCCCTTCAGAAGTCATTTCCCCATTAATGCGGCCAGACGGGTAGGTGGGAAGCCTTTAATGCGGTGGCAGAAACACTGTGTAGTGCATGTCCCCCTTGTTTCCCCCCTCGGCATATCGTTGGGGGTGTGGGATGGCTCGCCGAGCTCCGGAGGCGCTTTCCCAGGTGCTCTGCTGCAGCGTTCTGCTCTCAATTCTGCGTCCGAGGAGACGTTCTCCTCGGCTCGTCTCTGATGGCTGGGTAGGCTGACCCTTGGGCCCCGGTGTTAGAGGGCCTTGCTCCCGTCGCGCGGCCCACTTAGCGGAATTCGCGCCCTCGGACTAGGCCCAGAGCCCACAAGGCGCCTGGTCGCCTTCACCCCCCACAAATGAAAATAAGGACTTACATTAAAATAATTTTATAGATTTTCAAAAAAAAAATATTTATGGGAATTTTTTTATTAATTAATTGCGTACTAATGAAACTAGTTTATGGATTTGTGTTTTGGTAGTCTAGGATAGAGAATTCTTCTATATATATATATATATATATATATATATATAAGGATAGAGAATTCTAAACCAAACGAAGCTTACCGATTCATGGGCTGAACTTCTCCTTTTCTTTGTTTCATAAGGCCCAAAGTTTACCCATTCATGGATTAGGGCCCCTTCCTACTGACTTTTAAATGAATTTGGGCTTTCCCTTTCCTTGAAAGCTCAAATGGTTCTTAGATTTCAATTTGTTGTATTGTTTTCGCCTTGATATAGTACTGTAATATTTTGGACCTCAACAACAATATAAATATACTTCCCTCGATTTAATAGTAGCTCATCTAATTAATATCATCCCCCTAGAAAACCAATAAAAGCAAGGTCAAGTACTTAACAATGATGTTATGAGCATTAAAATATATATATATATATATATATTAGCAGCACAATTTATTTATTTTTCATAAGTTCAATTTATTAATGAAACTCAAAAAGGTAACCGATTGATATATTGATCTGATGATAAAGAGCTATTATCAAGAGCAAACGTCATAAATTGAAACTCTTTCAAAAAAAAAATGTACACCAAGTAAATTGGCATCACTCATTTAGCACAACTTCCTTTAATGATTAACCATTGCAGTCCTAAAGGTCCAGCAAGCCACATAAGGCTAAGGAAACCTTGGTACTCATTTGCACTATAATTACAATTTATATCACCATAATCCATAAATTTGAAGTTTATTGCATAGAACTACTGCCAATATCATTCATATAGAATTATTGCCAATATTTACCTCGCATCGTTCTTTAAATAAGTCATGTCAGCTTGATTTTCCCTTCTTTTGTAAGGGTAGTGTTTATCGCGCACACGGTATACAAACATGCACCTAATACCACTCAAAAAAATTAAAAATATGACTTTTAAGTCATGATTTTAAACTTAAAAAATGTGACTTTGTTCGTGTGCAACAAATTTTCCCCTTTTGTAATATACGTTTGTTTGTTCCTTTCTTTTAATGATAGATGATATCATAGAAGTACTATTCGGCCCCAAAAAAAAAAAGAATAGCCCATGTCAGGAACTTATGGCCGAAAACGTTGTACCAAAATGGGTCGACCAACCCATTACCTTACCTTTTTCAATTGGGCTTGGCTAAGCAGCCTCCTAGTGATTAATTGGTATTCCTACCCAAACCAAGAAAAAAAAGAAATTGAAAATCTAAATTCTTTGGTCATACTTGTCTAAAATCTCCATTCAAATTACCTAAATACTTTACAGATATTTAGCCGAATATGCCACTCGCATCTTTGAGCACCCTTGCTTTATCTCTTTGTTCTTTTCTTACAAATTGATTCTTCCTTGACAATACAATTCTAAAATATTTTTTTTAGAGAGTTCAACTTATGGCGTTCGTTTTTAATACTTCGTATTTCTTATATAATTATCAAAGACTTTACCAATTAAGCTGACTGAAACCCACTCGACTCTAAAATAACTAATTTTTGTTTTGAAATTATTTTGAGCTATCAATGTGTCAAATTGTCAATGCAGCACTGCATGTCACAATAAAAAAAAAAAAAAAAATTGTATACAGGTTTGACCGGTGATGTTCTTATCAAATCCTGTGGATAGCCAATTTTGACCATCTTGTTATTGATATCTTCCATGCATTAAGGTCATTTATAACTTGTAAATTAATGTGTGTTTTTTTAAAAAAAACTCAATGTTGCTGCAATTATTTTAGGCTTTTAGTAAGGTCTGATAAAGAGGGGCTATAGCAGAAGTGCCTGGGAGAGTCATAACAAACATATTGTACACTTTATATATATATAATAAAGTTTTAAACATTTATCTAAAATTTATGGTTTTTTTATTTAAAATTATTTTTAAGTAGTATTATTCATTTTAATGTGGCTTGTTAACTTTTCAATAAAATAGTTATCATAACCATGCCAGGCTTTGAACCATCAAAGAGTGGCATTGAACTAATAATTAGTTTATTCTAAAACACATTTAAATAAAATAAAAGAATATATATATGTGTGTGTGTGTAAAGTTGTAATTTACAACTATTTTATGTTGACTTTAATTTCATCCAAATTTGATTGTAATTTCTACAATCATATTTCCCTATATTTATGTGGGTTTTTAATTGTAATAGATGAATGTGAGAGAGTATAAAGACTCAAGCTTAAAATGATAAACAATGGGATTTCACAAGTGTCTCATGAGAAGTTTACTCGTTAAAGAGTCATGTGTAGAGCCTATGACTGGAAGATGAAAAGTCATGCCAGCCTGGAGGTTTTCGCAAGTGTCTCGTGGGTAAGGCCATCCCACAAAGTACTAGCAAAACTCTCTATTTGGCAAAAAGTTGTGTTTTATTTTATTAAATCTTTATCCATACTATATATACTCTCATTACCCATAAATTGTAAGAAGTGCTTTTTAGAGAAAAAACCCTAAAAGATACACTTTAGAGTTAGAGATTATTATTCCTACAATCATCTACACATTTCCTTATGGTTTTCCTTAACTTCTACCTCTCTATCTCTATATCTTAGAGAAGTTGATAGCTCAAATACTTACCACACCCATTTTGAGCGTAAAGTGAGATTTTGGTTCTATTGAAAAGTATTGGAAGGAGTCATTCATAGGCGGATGCAATTGGGTTGAATTGCGGGATTCAGAAAGTTAGAGAAGACAAGGTTCCGAGAAATCAGTTGGTAGCAGGAGCTTGGAGGGCTCAAATACATGGGGTAAACTAGGCTTGAAGGATCTTTTGTTATTCATATACTCTAACTTTATTCTCTAGTTAATCGATTTTGACTTGAAAGGTCGTAGAGAGGTTTTTCACTGAGTTCTTTGATTTTCTCTTCGATAATACATCTTAATGTTATCTTGTGTTTAGATCTCTCTTTCCTACTCTTTAAACTTCTATTTTTGTTGATAATGGATGAATATGGCTTAGGGTAATGTTATTTCATTTACTCTTATTCCATATTTAGCTTAAGTTAGAGTAAAAACAATCTAACCATAATTTTTAATTAGGAGTCTGAATAAGCTCTTGTGTTTTCACACAAATCCGAGCTTTCAAAAAAAAAAAAAATATATATATATATATATATATATATAAAAGATAAACTAAAAACAATGGACCACTACTTAATTTAAACATAAATATGAAAGTATAATAAAGATTGAATTTAGTAAAATATTATTATTAAAAAATTAAAATAAAAATTTATCCCATAAAAAAATTTAATATTTTTTTCATATAAAATTGAATATAAATAAGACGCTTGAATTTATCCTTTGGCTACTTAATTTTAAGTTTTAACAAAAGACTTAAAAAAAAAATAAAAACCATGCATTAAAAAACTCGACATTTCAAATAAAATCATGCACTTCAATATTCTTCTATAAAAACTATCTTTTTTTTTTTTTTTTGGGTTTAACTATTTTCTTTTTATTGCAAATCTAGTATTTTATTTTGTATCAACCTAAAATTTCACACAATTCGATGGTTTGGCAGATCAACCACTACTCTTGTATAGTTTTAATAGTTGTAGTCTCAATTGTTGCATGCACACATTATTTAATGATATTTATAATTACCTTCTTATTTGATTATATCACAATTTAATTCGCATCACATTTTAAGATTTGGACATAATTGTTAAGGTATTAAATATTAACTGCTCACAATTTCATTTTAGTCCAAACCATTAAGAAGATAAAATTTAACAACTGAAAAAAAAAAAAAATCATCACACTAAATTTTGATTAAGCCAAACCACAATAGTTTAATTTTTTTTAAAAATGAAAATGTGAAATCTCAAATTTGTTAATTAAACATAATCCAAAAAATTTTATATAATCAAAATTTAAAAAAAAAATCCAATTTTAATAGTTAAAAATTCATTCAAATGTATTTAAAATATGTTAATTAAAAAGCTAATTTAATGATACTTAACATTTTCTATTTTAAAAAAAAAAATTGTAATTTTTAAATTTAAGGACCAAAGACAAGTGTGTTTAGGTTTTACTTATTTTTATTTGCTTTTATTTGTGGAAAAACCCTAAAATAGTGAACCAGATCTCTGGCTAATCATCGTCCTTTTATATCTCTCCACAAACCCTAAACCCCTCTCTTTCTCTCTCCCTATATACTCTCATTCAGCGCCTCAAAACTAAGACCTCTCTCTCTCTCTCTCTCTCTCTCTCTGTGTTACTGCCACAAAGAGTGCAGAGTTCTTTGAAGCCATGGCTTTGGTAAGCTCTCACAAATCTCTCTTCACTGCCCTGTGTTTTTTAGCCAAAAATTTTCACTTCCAGCTTGCATTTTGATGCCCATTTAGATCTGCATTCGTGTTTATTTTGTTGGGTCTTTGTTAAATCCAATTGGTTTTTTTTTTTTTTTTTTTTGTTTAATTTAATTTTGTTTTTTTTTTTTTTTTGTTTTTGTTGGGTTTGTGTATATCCGATTGGTTAATGTGAAAAGACCCAAATAGAGGAAAAGAAATGACTTTTTGAATTGATGTTTCGATTCAATTGATGGGTTTTGTTTAGTTTTTGATTTGCTTATTAATTATTCATGGGTTGGTTTCATCTGTACGATTGTTGTTTAGGTTATAGATGGCAATGTGGAAATTTTGGATTGATAATTTGAGTGTATTTGGTTCAAAATTTGGATTTGAATGTGATTAGTTTTCTTTTTATGTTGAACTGCGAAATTATTTACACCAAATGGAAATGAGGAAATCTAGGTTCATGTCACTTCATTTTTCAGATGAAGAAGAATTGAATCTAGATTCTAAGAGTAAACAAACTTGTGATTTTGGGTTTTCTCTTTGTACTTGTAAATGAAAGTTGCTAAAAACATGAATATAACTGATGTAGATGTGACATTTATTAAGATCCTGTAGTTTTAGATTTAAAGGATATGATCCTTCTATCAAGCATTAGTTGTGAGGACACATGGTAATAATAATAATCAACATCAGAATTATCTTTCGTGCATGATGTAACTGCATGCAATGGAAAATGGTTTTATGTAATGTATATGTGTGGTTAACTTTAGGTCCTGCATGCGGGGCGCACCAACAAGAATGCTTTTAAGGCACTTATTGCTGCGGAGTACAGTGGAGTCGAAGTTGAATTGGTGAAGGAATTTGAAGTGGGTGTGTCAAACAAAACTCCTGAGTTTCTCAAGATGAACCCAATTGGAAAGGTGGCCTTCTTTCGTGGAGACAAATGTCTTTTACAAGCCATATGTGTCTTATGTGTTTTCCTGAGAAAAGGTCTCTTGTTGTGTAGGTTCCTGTGCTCGAGACACCTGATGGTCCTGTATTTGAGAGTAATGCCATCGCACGCTATGGTAAGGCTGTCTTTTAAACTACATTTGTTATACTTTGAAGGCTGTTTTAAGATTTGAATTTCATTGTTGGTTATTACTTTCTGCAGTGACACGTGTGAAGGCTGATAATCCTCTCTATGGCTCTTCGCTGATTGAATATGTAAGTGGTGTGAGGATTGTCTGGGTATCAAAAGATTTGTTTGTTGCTTCCTATGTTCTTGAGTTTGCAGGGTTTAAAATATTTTGTGTTTAGTCTGATTCTTTTTTTTTTTTTTAAAGTTGGAGTCTATATGAAATACTCTATATCTGTTGGTATATAAGTAAAGGGCTTGTTTGGTTTGGATGTTTAAAAGTGTGTAAATCTTGAAATTTGATTAAACTAGTTTTTTCCCCTTCAAGTTACTGCTTGGTAAACTTAAATAAAATATAAGATTGAAAGTTTTTAAACGGAAAATTGAAAACTAGTAAGGAAAGAGTTTGCCTACAAACTCCCACTAAAAAATTAACATGGCTACATTGCTATTGATCTTTGATCTTGAAATTTTGCAAGCATGGAGGATATAATAAGAAAATGCAATGTAATGGTGGATATGTCAAAATTCACATCCAATAAAACGATATAGGGAAAGTTTGTAGGCAAACTTTATTCAATTAATAATATCATAATAAGATAATTTTTTACTCAAAAATGAAAAAATATTTTGAAAAATCATAACAAGTTGGTCTAGTAAAAAGTTTGTGAATCTCAATTCTAATTCTAATAAGAGTCACTCATATCGCACAACTAATTTTTTTCCCTATGTTATTGCTATTATTTTCATAATGCTAACATTCTTTTAAATTTTGTCATGTCACATGTGCTTCCTGTTGAATTGGAGACACTTGACATTTCTGTTTTGTAACCTTGTTTTGGCAGGCCCATATTGAACAGTGGATTGATTTTGCTTCAATGGAAATTGATGCTAACATATCACGCTGGTTATACCCACGACTTGGTTTTATGGTTTACCTTCCACCGGTTAGTCAAGTTATACTTTTGCTTATTCTGTTCTCTTAACATAAATATCATCTATCTGGAAATAGTGGAACTTTTTCATTTAAAACTTAGCTCTTAACTTCCTGTTATCTGCGTGAAGGCTGAAGAAGCTGCAATTGCTGCACTGAGGAGAGCACTAGATGCTTTGAATACGCATCTTGCTTCCAACACTTACCTTGTTGGACATTCTGTGACACTGGCTGATATCATTATGACTTGTAACTTGTATAACGGATTTGGCTGGATCTTGACTAAGAGTTTTACCTCTGAATTCCCTCATGTAGAGAGGTACTTTTGGACCTTAGTTAATCAGCCAAGTTTCCAGAAGATATTGGGTGAGGTGAAGCAAGTTGAATCTATTCCACCTGTTCAGTCCACAAAGAAGCCTTCACAGCCAAAAGAACCTGCAAAACCTAAGGAGGTCAAGAAAGAAGCAGCACCACCTAAAGCAGAAGAGGCTGCTGAGGAGGAAGAGGCACCCAAGCCCAAAGCAAAGAATCCTCTTGATCTTTTGCCCCCTAGCAAGATGATTCTGGATGAATGGAAAAGGCTGTACTCGAACACAAAGACTAATTTCCGTGAGGTTGCAATTAAAGGTATATCCCATATATAAGCCTTTTCTTGCCTGTGCATTTGAGTGGATTCATTTTAATGCCAATTTATGAATGTGGTTGCTTTTGGTGATAATAGTTATGAGTATGCCAGTGTGAAGTGGTTTGTCATGTCTCTTTTGTTTGTTTGTTTTTGTTTTTGTTTGTTCGATTGTTTGTTTTTCTATTTCCCTTTACTTGTTTTTATCTCCAAAGCTTTGTCTTATTAATTTTATTTTGGCTCTGTATTTGTAAAATTATACTTTCTTGTCCCATGTTGTCTTTCCACCTTAATAGGTCAAACTTTTTAAGGGGGTATCATTTAATGAATACTATTGATATTTAAAAATCACTAGTTTCCTATAAAAAAAAATCACTAGTTTCCAATATTTTCCTTCTTAATATAAACTCAATTAATGCATATGGAAAACAAATATTGATTTTTTAAATAAAGCAAAGGGTAAGTTAGGAATGTATTAGAGTAGCTGATTCTCTGTCTAAAATTGCGACTTGGCCAGAAGAATCTACTGCAGCAATATCTATCCACCGTTATGAATTCTAACCCCAACCAGCATGACAAGGCTGAATTTTTTAGAACCTGTTATGCATGATACTAAGGGAAAAAAAAAAAGATTGGTTGCATGATTTTTAAGAGATTTAATAAAGGTTATTTAAGAAGGTTTAGTGGGTAGTCTCCTTGTGCACTTCCAAGTGGACCCCCAAATGAAATGCCAAAGTGGGATTTTGGTTGGGCTTCAATATCTAATATAAAATTTTAAAAGTTGATGTTACTTACAATGTTTTATTCCCAATTCAAAATTCCCCTATTATGATTTTTATGGAGTTTATAGTTCAGGGATGTTCGTACTTCATATTATGCAATTTCATTTTACTTGTAAAAGGAAAACGAATTTTATATCACTAAAGATTTGGAACTTCCATCTATCAATCTTGATGTGTGTGCGCGCGCGTGTGTGTATTCCTTTCTATTAGCAGTTTTACTTTTTCATACTTCTACTTTAATTTATTCACCTGTTCTATAACTCTTCGCTTGGTGTGTGCACTTCTGGGCCTTCTTGGTGTATGAGATTTGATAATATAATCCTTTTGCAGTCTCGTTAGTTCACATTTGTGTGTGTGTTATTAGTGCTGTTAAGCAGATTGGATTGCTGTATGTGTTTTTTCATCTTTGCTTCCTCTTGCAGGGTTTTGGGACATGTTTGATCCTGAAGGCTACTCCCTTTGGTTCTGTGATTACAAGTATAATGATGAGAATACTGTATCGTTTGTTACTTTGAACAAGGTGGGGGGTTTCCTGCAACGTATGGATTTGGCTCGTAAGTATGCATTTGGGAAGATGCTGATTATTGGCTCAGAGCCTCCATTCAAGGTGCAAGGGTTGTGGCTCTTCCGGGGAACAGAAATTCCTCAATTCATTATTGATGAGTGTTATGATATGGAATTGTACGAATGGAAGAAGGTTGACATTAATGACGAAGCCCAGAAGGAGCGTGTCAGTCAAATGATTGAAGATTGTGAGCCTTTTGAGGGGGAGGCTTTACTGGATGCCAAGTGCTTCAAGTGATTAGGATATACTACTGAGAAGTAGATCCAATGCTATAGAGTCCTCTTTATGGCATGCTTCAATTCAAATTTTCTAGCTTTTTGCTCCAGACAAAATTGGTTCTTTTCTCATATTTTTGCAGTAGTAGTTAAATGACACTGGTATCATCTTATGTTTTTTGGTCTCATGACAATGTGGTGGGACATTGATAGACGCATTGAATTATATTAGGTAATGGTGTTAGCTCATTGTAATAAGCTTAAAAGCATTAATGGTAACCTTCTGATCAGAGCACGCTGATCTAAGAGGTCTTACCAGTTCAACTCCAATTTTATGGGACTAGCACAACACCCATATTCTTTCTAATTCTAGCTTTTGAAGTTATACTGCTTTTTTACATTTATATGTGTCTTCTTTAGTTCTTTTGGCACTTGCTATGTATGAATATATCTGGGAGAGCAGGCTCAGGTGCTTATTCCTCCATTAATCATGTTGGAGCTTACCTTGGTCTCCTGTAATTGTATTGAGAGGTTGCAATGACAGTCACTGGGAATTCTGCACGTGGCACGCACATTTAAGATTAAAAATGTGGCCTCTTGGGTTATGTGTATTCGTTGTACATTTGTAATGGCTTATAGTTACTAGAACAGTTCTTTTTGGTGCATCTCTGGTTGTTGTGACAACAGGCCTGCGAAATAAATTATAGAATGATTAGTAAGTTGTCTAGAGGATCCGACTCCATCTAAGTAAGTAAGAAAAAACACCACCTTTGTAAGAGATGCTTTCATTACAAAGTTTAAAATTTCAAATGGTGCCCTACACTATATGTTATGTTCCCAGAGAAGTTAAATGCAACAGATGAGTTAGGCTAGTGGATTCCTACTTGCCCTTGATTATGTAGGGATCAGAATGATCTAAAGTTACTTGGAGAATTATATGCTTGTGGACTCCTATTCATTCAAATCCAACTTAAACAATTTGAATATAATTATGTTAATGTCTATTTGAATTGTTAATTACATAGCCAAATCCAACAATTTATGTATTTTATAATAAATAAATAATTTTATAAAAAATAAAAAATGCGAGGCATATGTTATCACTTTTAGTGAAAGGCACTTGTTATCAAATGACTGGACCTTTCAAAGCAATGCTAAGGAGCTTGCTTAAAATGATAGTAAAAAACTGAAATTTGATTTCACACGAATTTTGAAATTTTCGAATTTTTTTGGGTAAAAAAATTATGCACACAAAATAAACTCATTAATCGAACAATAAATAACATTTTAAAATTTTGATATGTCAGGTTAAAACATAAAAAATTTGTAATTTAACATTAAATTTTCAAATTTTACATTTAGGGTGTGTTCGGTTGGAAGAGTGGAAAAGTAGAAGGATGGAAAATTATGGGAGGATGGAAAAGTGAGAGGATGGAAAATATTTAGTTTTCTTTCTTGTGTGTCCGGTTGGAAGGATGGAAAAGTGGAAGGGTGGAAAAGTGAGAGGGTATAAATTGACTATTATACCCTTATTAATAGTAACATTAAAATAAAATTAAAAAAAAAAGGGGTTTAACGTAAGGGGTTCAACGTTAATGTTGAAGTGAAAAAAAAGAAAAAAAAGAAAAAAAGAAAGAGTTCAATGTTAACGATGAAAAAAAAAAAAAGAAAAAAAGAAAGAAAGAGGAAGGTTCAAACGTTATTGATCAATAACGTTTGAAGAGGATTCAAAAAAAAAAAAAAAGTAACTAATCAGTAACGTAAAAAAAAAAGAAAAAAAAAAAGAAAAACGTTACTGGTCAGTGGGATGGGGGCATTTTAGTAAATACTCTCATCTTCTCATTTTCTCTCCTAACTTTTCCTCCCAATTTGGAAGAAAAAGTTTTGGTAGGCCCGAGAGGAAAATTTTCCTCCTAATTTTTCATTCTTCCTAATTTTTTTTTTAAAAATGTCTATTTTCCTCCTTTAATTTTTCACCCTTTCCTATTTTCTCTCGAAACGGACACACCCTTGAGATAGAAAGCTTGTCCGGCCAAGTCCTTATATTTCCCTCCACTACTATATACACTCGTAGAGCTCCTCAAAAGTCAAAACTCAGAGCTTTCTCTCCCGCTCTTGCCTCAAAGAGTGCAGAGTCTCTTTGAAGCCATGGCTTTGGTAAAGCTCTCAGAAATCTCCCTCTTCTACCTTATTTTTTTATATTTTTTTTCCGAAAAATTTTCACTTCTAGTTTGCATTCTGATGCCCATTTAGATCTGCATTCGTGCTTATTTTGTTGGGTCTTTGTTGAATCCAATTGGGTTTTGTTTAATCGGTTTTTCTTTGATTCCTGAATATCTGATTGGCTGATGAGAAAATACTCAAAAAGAGGAAAATAATTGCCTTTATGAATTGTCCTTTGGGTTCAAGTGTTGGCTTTTGTTAAACTTTTTTATTTTCTTCATATTTAGTCATGAATTTGTTTTGTTTGTAATGTCGTTCAGGTTTTAGATGGCAATGTGGAAATTTTGGATTGATAAATGGGGAGTCTTGTGTTTGGTTCAAATCTTTGGATTTCAATGTGATTAGTTTTCTTTGTATGTTGAACTACGAAATTGGAGACATGAAGTAGAAATCTAGGTTCATGTCGATTCATTTTTCGGATGAAGAAGAATTGAATCTAGATTCGAAGAGTAAACAAATACGTGATTGCGGGTTTTCTCTTTATTTGTAAATGAAGGTTGTTAAGAACATGAATCAAACTGGTGTAGATATGACAATTATTAAGAGCCTTTAGTTTTAGATTCGAAGGATATGATATCCTTCGATCAAGCATTTGTTGTGAGGATACATGGTAATAATCAACATCAGAATTAACTTGAGTGCCTAATGTAACTTCATGCTATAGAAAATGGTTTTATGTAATGTATATGTTTGGTTAACTTTAGGTCCTGCATGCGGGGAGCACCAACAAGTATGCTTTCAAGGCACTTATTGCAGCAGAGTATAGTGGAGTCAAAGTTGAATTGGTGAAGGATTTTGAAATGGGTGTATCAAACAAAACTCCTGAGTTTATGAAGATGAACCCAATTGGAAAGGTGGGCTTCTTTAGTATAGAAAATGTCTTATACAAGCCATTTTTTTCTTATGTGTTTCCTGAGAAAAGGTCGCTTGTTGTGTAGGTTCCTGTGCTCGAGACACCTGATGGTCCTGTATTTGAGAGTAATGCCATTGCACGCTATGGTAAGGCTATCTTCTAAACTACATTTGTTACAATTTGAAGGCTGTTGTAAGATTTGAATTTCATTGTTGGTTATTACTTTCTGCAGTGACACGCGTGAAGGCTAATAATCCTCTTTATGGCTCTTCACTGATTGAATATGTAAGTGGTGTGAGGATTGTCTGGGTATTAAAAGATTTGTTGGTATATAAATGGCTTGTTTGGTTCGGATGTTTAAAGGTGATTAAATCTTAAAATTTGATTCAATTAGTTTTTCCCCTCGAGATACTGCTTGGTAAACTCAAATATAGTATAGGATTGAAAGTTTTTAAAAGGAAAAGTAATAAGGACAAAGTTTCCCTACAAACTCCCACTAAAAAATTAACTTGACTATTGTAATGACCCCACCTCAATTATATAAATATTGTCTATTTTGGGGCCCATACGCCTCATGGATTTGTTCTCCCACAAAGCACATAGCAGTGGAGGAAAAGGTCCCCATTCAATAAAGGGAGATCACTCTTTATAAGCACATCAAAATAAACAATATTTACACAATTAAGGTGGGGTCGTTACAGATGGAATTAAAGTGTGCTTATAAGAAGTGATCTTCTTTCAATGTGTAGAGGCCTTTTCCCCTACTATTGTGTGCTTTGGGGGAAGAACAAAACCATGAGGGGTATGGGCACTGAAGCAAGCAATATTTACACAGTTGGGATGAGGTCTTTGTAGCTACATATTTTGAAAATTTAATCTTTAAATTACATATTCTCAATGTTCTTAACATGCATGTCAAATTTAGTTTAAAGTAGATGTTATCTACTATTCGATCCATAAACTTATTTTTTATTCATAATTTAAGACTAAAAAAACTTGAGAATTAAATGTTTGATTGATGACATAACTATTGATTTTTATTCTTCTTGAAATTTTGCAAGTATAGAGAATATAATAAGAAAATGCAATTTAATGATGAATTTGTAAAAAGCCACGTCCAATAAAAAGATATAGAGGGAGTTTGTAGCCATTGCCTACAAACTAGTAGCATTATAAGATAATTTTGTTGCATAAACTTTGTTCAATTAATAATATCATTATAAGACAATTGTTTACTCAAAAATGAAAAAAGTTTGTGCATTTGGATTCTAATTCTAATAAGAGCACCCATATCACACAACTAGATTCCCCCCCACCCAAATATTATTGCTGTTGTTTTCATAATGCTACCATTCTCGAAAATTTTTTCATGTGCTTCCTGTTCAATGGAGACACTTTTGACATTTCTGTTTTGCAACCTTGTTTTGGCAGGCCCGTATTGAACAGTGGATTGATTTTTCTTCAATGGAAGTTGCTGCTAACATAGCGCGCTGGTATTACCCACGACGGGGTTTAATGGCGTACCTTCCAACGGTTAGTCAGGTTCTGCTTTTGCTTATTCTGTTCTCTTAACATACCTAAATATATTTTCATCTATCTGGAAATAGTGGAACTTTTTCATTTATAACTTAGCTCTTAACTTCCTGTTATATGCATGAAGGCTGAAGAAGCTGCAATTGCTGCACTGAAGAGAGCACTAGATGCTTTGAATACGCATCTTGCTTCCAGCACTTACCTTGTTGGAAATTCTGTGACACTGGCTGATATCATTACGACTTGTAACTTGTATACCGGATTTGACCTGATCTTGACTAAGAGTTTTACCTCTGAATTCCCTCATGTAGAGAGGTACTTTTGGACCATGGTTAATCAGCCAAATTTCCAGAAGATATTGGGTGAGGTGAAGCAAGTTGAATCTATTCCACCTGTTCAGTCCACAAAGAAGCCTTCACAGCCAAAAGAACCTGCAAAACCTAAGGAGGTCAAGAAAGAAGCAGCACCACCTAAAGCAGAAGAGGCTGCTGAGGAGGAAGAGGCCAAGCCCAAAGCAAAGAATCCTCTTGATCTTTTGCCTCCTAGCAAGATGATTCTGGATGAATTGAAAAGGCTGTACTCGAACACAAAGACTTATTTCCGTGAAGTTGTAATTAAAGGTATATCCCGTATATAAGCCTTTTTCCTGCCTGTGCATACAAGTGGATTCATTTTATTGTTAGTTTATGAATGTGGTTGCTTTTGGTAATAGTAGTTATGAGTATGCCGGTGTGAAGTGGTTTGTCATTTCTCTTTTGTTTGTTTTTTTGTTTTTTTTTTTTTCATTTTTCCTTTACTTGTTTTTTTATTCAGAGCTTTGTCTTATTAATTTTATTTTGGTTCTGTATTTGTAAAATTATAGTTAAGCTTACACCACACATTTATCTCCTCTTCATGTTTTTTAGCATACCCATCAATTTATTATTAAAAACAAAAGAAAAAAAAATCAAGGACTAATCTAACTAACTAGATAAGGTCCTAAAAGATTGTTAAATAAAATACATTGTTTCACTATTACCTAAATACAATACTTAAGATTGGCAAAACATTTGTAAGAGAGAGCAAGAGAGGAATCTGTAAGGCCACCACCATCTTTATGCTGGCCTCCCACCACTATCAAGTTGCCAAAACTCCTACAAGTATTTTTTATTTTTTGGTTGTTTTTTATGATAAACTCATCACTAACAAAGTTTTTTAACAATTATGCTATAATGTATGTACAATATTATCCATACATAAAACATTATAATATTATCCATACATTGCCTAGACAACTTATTAATTGAATTAAACAAAAAACCATACATATAAACCCATAAATTAAATAAGACTTACTTATTAAAGAATTAGATAATTACTAAAATACCCTTGACTATAGAATAACTAAATAAATATAAAAACCTAATTACCTACTGTAGATACCTATTCTTGGGCTTTTCTTGGAACATTAAGTTTCCGAAGGAATTTGCCTTTTAATTGAAAGCAATTCCAAGACTACTCTGTTCATGTCCATTCTGTCTATAGGAGATTGTGCTGAACATGCAAGTCCAATCTGAAAGACCGATATCAAACATTCAGTCTGTCCACTTGTCCAGTCACTCCAACTTGAAACCATGTTATCATTTTCTCCTACTTTGTTGAAAATTGAATGGTCCACAATCTCCATCACTCGTCCCGGCAATGCCAACTTAACAAAGTTGTGAAGGTTCAGGTTATCTTTGAATAGTTTATCAGTGGGTCTTCTTCCAGTTAACATCTCCAATAAGAGGATTCCAAAGCTGTACACATCCCCATTAGTTGAAAGTTGACTACCCATTCCATACTCTGCAAAAATTTAGAGCACTTTCATACACTAAGAACAATTCTTCCTCAATGCTATGAAACTAGTGATTTGGTGAAGATGTATATAAATATTCTACACGTGGCATCCTTGTTTTGATTATTAATGCATTCATTATACATTAATACTTTTACAATTGAGTGAAATCATGATACATTACCTGGAGCAGCATATCCCACAGTTCCTTTAATCCCTGCTGAGCTTAATTGATTAAGAAAAGCTTCCTTCCCATATTTCGAAAGGAGTCTAGCCAAACCAAAATCACTTATATGAGCAATCATATCATCATCGAGAAGAATATTACTTGGCTTTAGATCACAATGAATGATAGGGGTTTGGCAGTGATGATGAAGATAAAGCAAAGCCGAAGCCACGTCTATAGCAATGTTGATTCTTTGAAGAAGATTTAAACTTCTCAATTGCTTCAGCCCATCTTCAGGATGTAACTGCATCTCTAAGCTTCCATTTGGCATGAGCTCATATACTAAAGCTTTAAAATCATTGCCCTTAAAATCAATACTCGAACAAGCAGTCAGAATCTTAACAAGGTTTCGATGCCGGATGTTCCTCAAGGCTTCACATTCGGCAACGAAACTCTTGGAAGCTCCTTGCTTTTGAAGATTGAGTACCTTGACTGCAACATGTGTTTCATCTGGACCAAGTTTTCCTTTATAGACACTACCAAAATTACCTGAACCAATCAAATTCTCCAAAGAGAATCCATCAGTTGCATTGTGTAATTCTTTATACGAGATCTTTTGGTAGGAGGGTCCAAAGGTGGAAATAGAAAGGCTTTTTTTCTTCGATTTTTTCAACCAGGAAAGAGCCATCAAAGAAAACAATGTCAAGCAGAAAGCGGCTGCAATGCTTATTGCCAGTATCAATTTAAAAGCAAAATGCTTTTTGTGTTTCTTGGATCTTTGAATGGGGCATACAGGCAAATGCAGCTCTTGGATCCCCCCACAAAGACCAGTGTTGCCTTTGACTTCAACTGCACTAGCATTTCTGAAGACCCCTTCTACAGGTACATCTCCCTCAAGATTGTTGAAAGACAGGTTTAAAGTTTGCAACACGGGAAAACTAGCCATATAGCTTGTGATTTGGCCGGACAAGTTGTTGTGGGAAAGATCAAGATATTGAATACCTTTTAGCTTACTTAGGTCGGGAATGGTTCCTTCAAAGGAGTTGCCTTGCATATAAAGTGTTTCTAAGGCCAAACAGTACCCTAGCTGGGCTGGAATCTCTTTGAAAAATTTGTTGTATGAAACGTCTAGTGCAACAAGAAGTTTCAGGTTTCCAAAATCTGGTGGTAAAAAACCGGTCAAGGAGTTAAGAGACACATTAATTCGGACTAGAGGAAGGCCAAAAAGTTGCTCGGGTATGGTGCCATTTAATTTATTATGGCCAAGGCTAACAACTTGCAGGTGGCTACACCTTCCAAGACTAGTGGGTATGCTCCCTTCTAAGCTGTTATTGAACAAGGAGAGAATTAGTAATTGGGTCATGTTGCCAAGGGAAGACGGGATCATCCCAGTCAATTTGTTTTTATACAAGTACAAAGCGTTCAAGTTTGTGAGCTTTCCAATTGAAGATGGAATATTCCCTGTTAACAAGTTTGATCCCAGGGCAAGTTTAGTTAGGCTAACAAGATTTGATATTCGTGTAGGTATGCTCCCACCAATAGAATTGCCATCTAGCTCGAGCCGTAACAATTGGATTGAGAGGTTTGTTATGGAGTTAGGCAGCTCACCTCCAAGCTGGTTAATGCCGACATCCAGACGGTTTAACTGGCTGCAATTGTTCAAAGAACTCAGAAAACTCAAATCATCAACTGAGTTATTTCCAAGAAGATTAGAATGAGCGAAAAAGCCTTGAAGATTTAGTAGATTACCAAAACTCATAGGAATGGTTCCTGTAAATTGATTTTCTGAGATTTCAAGCATTTGAATGTCCGACACATTGGACAATGAAACTGGAATTGTTCCTGTAAATTGGTTTCCTCCTATCCAAAGTATCTGCAGATTTTGAAGAGCAATGCCGAAGTCGGGGTTGAGGTTACCAGCGAAGTTGTTATTAGCCAAGGCAATAAATGTGAGCGATGACAAATTGTATAGGGAAGGTGGAAACACACCAGAAAGTTGATTTACTGATACAATAAAAGATTTCAAGCTTTTCATTTGGGCTACTGTATTTGGGATTTCTCCCTCCAAATTGTTATATACAAACGAAAGATTTTGGAGAGAGGACAAGTTCCCCAGAGAAGGTGGGAACCTTCCACTTAGATGATTGTTGCGAAGAATTAGTACCTGAAGTTTTGACAGAAAGCCAAGTTCTGAAGGGATTCCTTGTACTAAATCGTTGTACTGGAGATCAAGATACTGTAGGTTGGAACAGTGAGAAAGATTGACTGGAATTTCCCCTCCCAATATTGGATTATGACTCAGGTTCAAATTTCTAAGCCTGGTCAAGTAACCAATTTCTGAGGGAATTCCACCATGGAAAGAGTTACTTGCAAGGTTGAGGGATCGAAGGAAAGAAAGATTTCCAACGTGGGGTGATATGGTGCCAACCAACTTGTTGTTTTTTAGGTCCAAACCGATGACTCTTCGGTGTTTGTTGCCACAAGTGACCCCAACCCAGTGGCAGAAATGGAAAGAGTCATTCCAAGAAGCCAGGACATTAAGAGGGCTATCTATGTGGGACTTGAATTCGAGCAGTGCAAGTTTATCAGTTTCGTTTGAAAGTATGGTAGCTAAGGAAAATTTTGAGATCGATAAAGAGAGGAACAGAAGAAAGATGGCATGGTAGGTTAGTGAGAAGAGTGGCCGTGTATTCATAAGCAGATGATCCATCTTGTAGGAAGATATTAGCTTCTTCAGAGAGAGATACTAACATAGGCAGGAACTCTCACCTGTTCAGGATTTGACCCGATGGTGCTCCACCGTAGATGCTCGGAGAGGTGGTCGGCAAAGACCGGTGTGTGTATATATATATATATATATTTAATTATTTATATGCTGTATAATTTATATATTTAGTTACTATAGGTTTCAGACTTTCAGTAGAGAGAAAGTGAGAGTTTGAGAGAGGTAAGGAAGGAAAGCTGAGGAAGAAGGGGAAACGGCGCAAGAGAGAGTGAGATAAGACGTAGGGTTTCTAAATTTTAACTCTACACTACCAAAACGACGCCGTTTGAGCATGATATTAATTTTTAATATCAGTTCCAAAACGACGTCGTTTTGGTATTAGATTAAAAAAAAAAAAAAAAAAACTTGTAACATCAGTTTCGTATTTCTCTATCTCTCTCTCTCTTCAAGAACAAGGGGGAGTTAGTCTTTCTCACCCAAAGCATCTCCGCCTCTCCTCTCTCTCTCCCCTCCCTCTTCAGCCTCCGCCACTTGCTGTCAGTCTGTCACCATTCTCTACTGCTTCATGCTTTGTTCTTGGAGTTTCACCCTCTCCCCTCCCCCTTGTTCTATCAGGTTTGTTAATCTATTTTCCTTTGATAGTTTTATGACTTAGGTTTAGTTTAGTTTTTTTTTTTTTTGGTGTGATTTGAAATGGTATATTTTTTAGAGAGATTGTGAATTTGTGCATATTTTGTTTGTTTTCTTTCGTGTATTTTTTTTTTTTTTGTGCAGAATATTTGGGTTATCTAATGATTATGTTGTGGTTTGGGAGTGTTAAATTCTGTGTTTGGATTCTGAGAAAATTGAGGAATTCACGGAACTACTCCACTGGTGAGGTGCGGTTGCAGTGGTAAAAACACTCTCATAACCGGCCGCACCGTGTACAGGCCTACTCACGCGAATAGATAGAGAACAAACTTAACAATTTTCTCAAAATAAATAAATAGATAATATTTCTATTATTACTTTCTACTTACTATTTATTAATTCTATAATTTTTTTATATAAGAAATTCATTGCTATATAATTTATAGTTTATAGTTTATATAATTTATAATATTCTTGGGCGTTAAGTGGTTATATATCTGAATTTATATTCATTGGAATAGTGAATGAGTTTTGCTCATATTAGCTAGTAATTCAGTACTGGGTGTAACTTGTTATTGGATATCAGCACATACAAATGAGACTACCACGGATAATTGATGAAAAAGTAAATTTGAGTGCACTATCATAAGCTAAGACTAAAGCATATTGTAGGTTTGGGAGTGAAAATAAGTGTATTTCTAGAGTTTTCCTAATTAATTAGATTACTCTTCTTCAATCTTTGATCAAGTCAGTCACATCAAAGATTGTAATAAAAATTTTATAATATGTCTAATTTTTTTTATTGGACTAAATCCATGTGAATGAGTGAGACCATATATAGTGTCTCTTAAAATGGTGATTTGACTTTGGAAATTTACTGTTTAGATTAAGAGTTGTACATTAAAGTCAACACATCAATCAATCAATATCTATATCTATATTTATATATATATATATATAATAATAATTGCTTGAGTTTAGGAGCCGTACAGCCGGCCATCGCCATCCCCTTTTGAGTTTTTCAGGTACGTTCTTCTCTCTCTCCCTCTCTTTATCTCTATGTGTTTTTGTTGTTTTGATTCAGCTTTGAAACTTTCCTGTGATTTCGGGATAAGTTTCCCCTATTTCCGTGAATTTGCGGAATATTCTAGATCTGTTTTGCGAGTTAAAGCTTTGACTTTGAATGCGCGTGTGCATGATTCTAGGGTTTTGTTATAATCTCCATTCGAAAATTCTTTGAATATATATATCTATATATACTAATTTTAGTTTAGGATTTTGTTGTTCTCTGTTACGATTGGCTTAGTTTTCGTAAAAAAATCTATTTTTTGTTCAGGGATTCAAAGTTAAATACGATCAAACGTCCTAGAGGTATTGAGATACGGAGATAGAGAGCAGCGCTACTCCGACAAAAGGTACACATCAATTCTCTGTGTTCGAACTTGAATTTAAATTCTGATGTTTGTTGTGAATATTGATTCTTACGGCATGGACAAGAATGCAGAACCCTAGAATCATGAGAGGCCATCTATAAATCAGACTGACCTCTTTTTCAAATTTGATTTGCATGTTAACATTCTGTGACCATCTATTTGGCCACTGGAAAAAAAATGGAATAAATTAATTGGAACATAATAATTATACATATCAATTTAATCCAAAATAAAATTTTAATTTAATACAAATAAAGATGAGATAAACAGAAAAAAAAAAAAAAAAAATTCAAATTTTACATGGATTATTATCAAAGTTAGGGTCTGTTTATACCAGGATATAGATGTGTATTTGGTAGTGGGGCTGTGGGGGTGGTATTGAAGAGCCTCTCAGCCAACTGCATATCCAAGAAAAAAAAATGTACATGCTATGTAATACTACCAATTGCCTCACATTTGTTTCATAATGCATTTCTTATCTTCTAGACTTCAACCTTGAAATTTATTGTTCATATTCATTGTTTATAAATAACTGAATCATTTAGATTTATCATGGTATGAATTACAATTTGTCTTCTTCAATTTATCTATATTAAAATTTTCCCCCCTGCTTAATTGTCTAGGGTTCTTCTTTTACCCTTTTTTAAAAAATACATCGGTTGATTCTCTTTCTTTGGATGCTTTGGTTTGGTTTTTTATTTTGGTAACATTAGGGACTTATCCTTTGATTTATTATAGTTAAAAGTAAAATTACACCTTGGATTGTTTAAAATCTTTATGTATAAGATGAAAACAAACTTTCCAGTTCAAGTTTGTGCCAAAAAGTGTTACTGTTTGATGTTAATCTTGCTTTAAGTATCTATTTTATATATCCTTGTTTAATGGAAGCCAAATTCTTAGCCATCATCATATGAGAAATATTAAAAACTAAAACAATCTTTCATATTTTTGCAACTCAAACCATATTACAATGTTTGTTTCCACTTCTTTTGTAGTCTCTCTTTCATCTTTCTTTGCTGTGATTTTAAAAAACTTCTTACCCTGTCATTTTGTTGAAGGCTGAGTTCTTTGCAAGGTACAACACGGGTATTTTGCAAGAAGAGTTGCTGCATCAAACTATATATCTCATAATTTGAATTAAATTTTCTCTATTGATTTGTTTGGTTTTGATTTGGCTCTGAATTGCATATTTTAATCTGTTTTTTTCTTCATTTTTTTTTTAATTCAATGAATTCTTATTTTGTATTCTACTGAACTGTAAAACTGTTATGATTTTTTTTTTTGCTATGCTTTTAGGGGCCTGCGTTTGGTACCTCCATCATATTCATGTATTGGACTGGCTTGATATAAAAACTGTTTCACACCACTAAATAAAAGCCCGGAATTACCACATCCTTAAACAAACGGCACCTTCCTCAAAGAAAATTTGACACCCACTCTGTTTTGCTTCTTTTCTGCAGCACCTATACCAAAGGTCTTTATTTTGTTGATGTGTTATATTCTTTACTTTGGTGCTTTCTTCTTGATTTATCATAATCCAGTTTTTTTGTGGGTGGCATCATATGGGGTTTAGCCCTTGAATATGTGTAGTAAAAAACATGTTTGCCGTTCAATAATGGTTGATTTCTTAATGTTGCTGCTCTGAGCATCTATTATTTGAAACTAAGAAGTCTAAAACCTCTTTAATGTTTGTGCTAAAAAGTCATGTTTTCCGTTTGATTGTATATTTGTTTAAAGGAATGTATAATTGTTTTAAACAATGAATGAATCTTTTTTGGAAGAAAATTATGTTTCTTTTTCATTTATTGAATTTGATTAAATAGCCAACATATTGCTTAAAATTATGTCATTGAATATTTAGGGACTATTTACTAAAGATTGTTGTGTGGTGTACACATTAATGTTTCAATTAATTTGTTAATCTTTAGAAAAAGCTTTTTACTTTAAAAGACAATAAAATATATGCAAATGTCTTTAATTCTTGGTTCCACCTGAATGACCAAAGAACAACAATACTTCTATTGATCCACTAATTCACTAATTGTCTTCGATTAATGTTTTTGATTAGTCCATGGATCTTTATTATTATGTTTGCTCTGCTTTGCAATTAATCTGGCTTATTTGTTTTTGTGGAATTTTACCATTCAGTGTAGCTAAATGATTACATTGTGTTGGTTTTGAAGGATTTAAATTTCTATTAGTGATGATTATGAAATCATTAATTTCAGTTTCAAACTAGGTTTTATATTTGGTTTGTGGTCTTTATAGCATTTATTCTTTTTTGGTGTTTGTTGGTTTTGGTCCTTAGAACAGACCGACCTCTTCATTTAAAAGGAACATTGACAAGATAATTGAAAGATAAAACTTTTTTACTGTTTAATATAGTTTGCTTGAATGCTGATTTTATTTTTACTTATCTCATACTTTGTATTATATTTTGTTCATTTACTATATTCCTGTTTCAATGATCTTCAGCCAATTCTCCCTTCTACTTATTTCACATCCTCACTGCTACTTTTTGTTATTTGAATTTGAATTAAAATCCGGATGTTTATTCTCTCTCTTTCAATGTTTTGGCCTCAGATTATAATCATTGTTTTTCCTGCTTTACTAACATTATAGTCTTTTCCAAATTGGAATTATTATATTCTTTGATTATTTACTGCCTTCTTGATTTATCATAATCCAGTTTTTTTGGGGGTGGCATCATATGGGGTTTAGCCCTTCAATATGTGTAGGAAAAAACATGTTTGTCGTTTAATAATGGTTGATTTCTTAGCATTTTATTTTTTTCAATGTTTGTAGGTTTTGGGCTGCTTTGAATAAGTATATGATTCATTAAGTGTTTCATGTTCACATAATTTTTCATATGTGCTTGCATCCACCCTTTGGTGTTAGTTCTTGAGTTTTTATTGAAAAGTTTGCTTCGCAACCCAATGAAGAGATAAAAAGAAGGTAGTGGGCTGATTTTCTATTGATGGGTAATGGAATCTTAGGGATGTGCTTTAGCAATACAACATTTTGAATCAAAAGAAGGGTACTAAGCAAATTGCATCAAAGAAGGAAAAAAATCTGAAGTCTAATGTATTTCAAACTTTTTAAGGGGGTATCATTTAATTCATATTGTTTATGTTTAAAAATCGTTAGTTTCCAATATTTCCCTTCTTAATATAAACTCAAATAAAGCATATAGAAAACAAATATTGATTTTCAACTAAAGCAAAGGGTAAGTTAGGAACATATTAGAGTAGCTGATTATTTGAATAAAATTGTGACTTGCCAGAAGAATCTACTGCAGCCATACCTTTATGAATTCTAACCCAACCATGATGATAAGGCTGAATTTATTAGAACCTGTCATGCATGATATTGAGGAAAAAAAGTTTGGATGCATGTTTTTTTAAGAGATGTAATGAAGGTTATTTAAGAAGGTTTAGTGGGTAGTCTCCATGTGCACTTCCAAGTAGACCCCCAAATGAAATGCCAAAGTGGGATTTTGGTTGGGCTTCAATATCTAATATAAAATAAAAGTTGACATTTTGGCTACTTGCAATGTTTTATTCCCAATTCAAAATTCCCCTATTATGATTTTTATGTAGTTTATAGTTCAAAGATGTTCATACTTCGTATTATGCAATTTCATTTTACTTATAAAAAGCGAAGGCATTTTATATCACTTGAGATTTGGAACTTCCATCAATCAATCTTGATCGTTTCTTGAACCCACTTATGTATATTCCTTTCTTCTAGCAGTTCTGCTCTTTCATACTTCTACTATAATTTATTCACCTGTTCTATAACTGTTCGCTTGGTTTATGCACTTCTGGGCCTTCTTGGTGTATGAGATTTAATAATTTAATCCTTTTGCAGTCTTGTTAGTTCACATTTGTGTGTGTTAGAACTCTGGTTATTTAGTGCTGTTAAGCAGTGCATGTGTGCGTGTGTGACATGTAATAATTGAATTGCTGTATGTGTTTTCAACTTTGCTTCCTCTTGCAGGGTTTTGGGACATGTTTGATCCTGATGGCTACTCCCTTTGGTTCTGTGATTACAAGTATAATGATGAGAATACTGTTTCATTTGTTACATACAACAAGGTGGGTGGCTTCCTGCAACGTATGGATTTGGCTTGTAAGTATGCATTTGGGAAGATGCTGATTATTGGCTCAGAGCCTCCGTTCAAGGTGCAAGGGTTGTGGCTCTTCCGTGGAACAGAAATTCCTCAATTCATTATTGATGAGTGTCATGATATGGAATTGTACGAATGGAAGAAGGTTGACATTAATGACGAAGCCCAGAAGGAGCGTGTCAGTCAAATGATTGAAGATTGTGAGCCTTTTGAGGGGGAGCCATTACTGGATGCCAAGTGCTTCAAGTGATTAGGATATACTACTGGGTATTGGGAGGTAGATCTAATGTTATCGGGTCCTCTTTATGACAAACCTCAACTTCAATTTTGTAGGTTTTTGCTCCTGACCAAGTTGGTTCTTTTCTTCTATGTTTGCAGTAGTTGTTAAATGACACTGGCATCATCTTATGTTTTTGGTCTGACAATGTAGTGGGATATTGATAGACGCATTGAATTATATTAGGTAATGGTGTTAGCTCATTGTGGTAAGCTTAAAAGCATTAATGGTAAGCTGTGGATCAGAGCACACTGAGCCAAGAGGTCTTACCAGTTCAACTCTAATTTTATGGGACTAGCACAACACCCATCTTCTTTCTAATGAGCATTTGAAGTTATTTATTTATTTTTTAAGTTCATTTGGCAGTTACTCTGTGTTAATACATCTGGGAGAGCAAGCTCAGGTTCTTGTTCCTCCATTAATCATGTTGGAGCTTACGTTGCTTTCATATAGTTGCATTGAGAGGTTGCAATGACAGTCACTGAGAATTCTGCACGAGGCACGCATATTTATGATTAAAAATGAGGCCTTTTTCTCTTTTATGTAATCGTTTTACATTTGTAATGTGGGTTTCTCATAGATACTATAGCAGTTCTTTGTGGTGCCTCTGTGGTTGTTATGACAACAGGATTACATTGCGAAATAACATTTGCAATGATTGAGATGCAGAGAGGTCGAACTTTATCTAACTAATTAAATCAAAAATAGAAATTTCTGCCTTTGTAAGAGATGCTTTCATTACAAAGTTTAAAATTTCAAATGAAACCCTACATTCTGCATTTCTAGAGAAGTTAAAGGTACCTATAAGGCTTTTAAATGGTGCCCTACATGACGTTAAAGGAAACTCATAAGTTAGGCTAATGGATGTGAATTCCTTCTATGTGTCCTTGATTATGCAGGATTTGAATCATCTAAAGTTTCTAGGAGAATTATTCTTGTAGAGTTTTATTCATTTAAAGAAAATGTTAACAAGAACCGTGAAATGCTTATTAAGGTTGAGTTATTGTGAGATCTAGTTAATAAAAAAATTGGTATGAATGAATGAGAGGGGCTAGAAACAATTTAAGTGACAAGCGTGGAACTCAAAAGCATGGTTTTAAAAACTAGACTGGCCGGTTTGATCGGTTCGGACATTAGTCTAGTTCAGTAAAAACCTCAAAACCGATGAAAATCGGTAAAAAAAAGAAAACCAGTCAAAATTGGCCAAAATGGGGTTGAACTGAGAACCAAAGGCAAAAACAGTTTTGCTCCTGATAAGTTAATGTGTTATTTTTTAGACAAAATTGCCTTTTGCAAGAGATGCTTTCATTACAAAGTTTAAAATTTTAAATGGTGCCCTGCATTATGTGTTCTCATAGAACGTAAAGGCAACCCATAACTTAGGCCAGTGGTTGTGGATTCCTCATCTTTGTCCTTGATATGTCGGGATCAAAATCATCTAAAATTTCAAAACCAATTATTCTTATGGAATCCTATTCATTTAAATCCAACTTAAACAATTTGAATATAACTATACCAGTGTCTATTTAAATTATTAATCACATAACCAAATCCAATAATTTATGTATTTTTCAATATAAAATAATGTTTAAAAAATGCAAGTCACAACTTGAGCTTTGAAAGCAAAGGAGTATGTATGCAATATAAATTCCAAATTTTTTACCATTTATTGAAATAGGTGAAATATATATAGTTATTCTATTACCATAATTTTATTTACACAATAATAATAAAATAAATTAAACATCTATCCAAAAAATATATATAAATTAAACAGGTACATAATGACATATTTACACCTTACATTCTGCCCACTAGCAAGTCAGATTCACATTGTTGGCAGCCAGGTAGAGTCAACATTGTAACGCCGAGATTCATCACGACTTTGCAGTTGGCAGTTGTTGTGCATAACGTAAATGGGCACATAGGTCTTTTTCCTTCTTCAATTTTCTTTATTCCCAAACAGAGAGAAACAGAGAGAGAAAGAGAATGATGAGTAGAATTCCAAGCCTAAGATCTCTGCAATCCCTTTTCTTCTTTTGCTTGATCTCTCTGCAATTCATTTCAGGTCTCTCTCTCTCTCTCTTTGTTATTATTATTTCAATGTCTGAATTTCACAACTTTCTTTCAAACATATTTTGTTTTGTTTTGGTTTATGTTAAAAAAGACAAAACTGTACAAGAATTAGAAACCAAGGAACATAGGGAGTAGTGGGTGCTTTTATGTTGTTCTGTACAAGAATCTCTCAGTTGGGTCTCAGATCAATTTACTTTTAGCTTTGCGTTGGCCAATTGTTTTTGGGTTTTCTTGGAATGAATAGAAAAAGTAGGTAATGCATGGTTAAGGAATTGAAAAGTTTTGATTTTTTTTTCTTCTCTTATTAGTTCTATGTAATTAGCATGTTTAATTTCATTGCTTGTCTGTGCAAATTTGCCTGGGAAAACAGAAAAAAGTAGCTCTAGAATTCGAACTAACTGGTGCATAAAACTACAAGATTTGGTTTTTCTTTTTCTACTTTTTCTTTGCAACCAAATTTATAGGTGGGGTGTTTTGCATATTATGGAACCTTGCCAATTATGGGCAATATAACTGGCTTTTTAGTTGTTTTTAATTAGGATTTTATTTTCTGATAGATATGATAGGATTTGAAACTTATGGTTCCATCCATGATTATTGCCTTTTATCATCAGGCCATGGACGAGATTCGAACCTAGTTCCTCATTCAATGATAACAGATCTTACTAGTTAAGCTAATTGGGACCAACTTTAGTTTGGGAAAATGAATGTAGACGAATTAGATATAAAATAAAATTCCAGTTTGATTATATTTTTGGTTCAGCTTATATCAGAATGGAACCAGTTCTGTGGTTTACCGGACATCACCTACTTGCTCATTGTAGATACAATTTACCTAGCAACATGACTTGGTTTTATTCTATTACTCTATAGTTAGATAGGCTTGGTTCAGGTGATATGTATTGTTTGGAAATGAAAATTACATAAAAAGAAGTTTAATTTGAAGCTCAAAGTTGTTTTCTTTGTTTTCAGTTTCATCAATATCTAAACAAAGGGTTTAATTTGTTATTTTGTGATTTATCTAACAATTTGTGTGTATTTGAAGGCTTTGCGAATGATTCTCCAAGTACAAAAGATGAAAATAATGCTGGGAGTCATGGCGCTTTGGGTAGTTCTGTAGGTATCAAGATAGTTATTGTATGCCTGGGTTTGGTGGCAGTTTTTGCTTTTGCTGTGTTTTTATTCAAGATATGGCAGAAAAAGAAGAGAGACGAGCAGCATGCTCGTCTTCTAAAGCTGTTTGAGGATGATGATGAGCTTGAGGTTGAACTTGGTATTCGGGACTGAGATCCTTTCTCATTCATGTATTGACTGTAATCAAGAGGTGGGCCTCATGGCTTTTCTTTTGCCTTTCATTAGTAGCAATCACTGCTTTGTTGATATAGGTTGTTTGAAACTTTATATTTATAGCTTTTTCTGCATTATATCTTTATTGAATTCTGGTTTGTAGATCTTATACTGATTATGCTTATAGGTGATCTATTCCAAGCGATTGTTGGTTTTTCCAAGAAATGAGTTTTGTTGTGAACTTAGATTTTTCAAGGCTTTGGCATTACGGTTCTACTAGCTCCTCCTCATCCCCCCCTCCACCCCCCCCCCCCCCCCTCTCATTCTATGTGTTACTGTCATTTTTGTATGTTATCATTTCCTGCCTCTAGTACATGTTATTGTGAAACAATGATGTTATTGCACATTTGCACCATGATAGCAAATCAGCAAGGTCTATCATTTTATACTTATACAAATTAAAATACAATGTAAGAATATAAATGCACCACCTCTATCTAGCTTGTAAGAATAACCCATGAACTGTATATGGACATTGGACAAGCAGGGTAGAATTAGTTGTTGGAGAACGCATTGGAGAAAGTATTAACACCATCCAAATTTACATCCCAGATAATGGATGATTTCATCCCTTTTCACTAATTGGTCAACTTCCAGATACATTTTCAGCATTTATAACCTAAGATATCCTCCCCAAGCTTTTAGAATACATTGCATGATGATGATTTATAAGCAATTCTACTTTCAAGTTGCATTTGAGAAGGAAATGGTATATTCTGTCATATGATTGAGAGTATTTAAGACTAAGGATTTTGATCATTATCTGTGGGGACCCTGAATTTATATTATATCTATGAACATTGCCTTTGAAGCAGAATTGTGTTTTTGAAACAGATTTCTGTGTGTAAAAATCTGGAGGTGACATGTTTGAGAACATGATGATTGGAAGTTGTCTGAGATAGTTTGGCATGTATTAATTATTATGAAGAAAATGAATGTCATGGTTTAACTTGAATGAAAAGCAAGGCCAAATAGGATGTGGGCCAAGTTGGTTAGAAACAATATGACAGTCTATGACTAAATGGAATAAAATAATGTTGGTGGCACTGGTTGTTAATTGGTTGTGCTGTCTTTGATTCCATGGAATAAGAGTGTTGTTGGAGTAGTTGGTTAGGTGCAATATCACAGTTATTTTGATGTGGAAATTAATATTTATTCTGGTTAGGACATCCTTTCTCTTCTTGTTGGCATGATTAGTGATTTTGATGATGTTGGTGTGCCCCTTCACTTTGTTAGTTTAAAACGTCAACTAGTTTCTTTCTCTTTGTTCTGCATTTAAATGGGGGTAAGCGGGTCTGGTCTTGCTGGGAAAAAAAATAGAGAGAGAGAGTATTAGACAAACAAGAAATAGAGTAGTTATAGGAAAATCTGATGCATATTTTTTATTTTAAATTGGTTTAATGAGTGATGATGATGTTGGCAGTTTGCCTTTTCATTTTGAAAGTTTAGGATTACCATAATGAGCTATATGGATTGTCTTTGTTTTTTTATTCAGTTGGATGATACTATAGGAAAGTCAAATGAGTATTTTGCTATATGTTCGGTAATTAAATTAAACGTAAATATAATTTTCTAGTCACTGTGTTCAAGATCAAGTTGGAAGGCCTTTCAAATTATTGCTGCTGTAGCTGCACTAGAGCACTCCCGTGAGATGTAAATAGCCTCAATGCATATTTTTAGAAGTCTGCATTTCGCATCATTATTACTCATTCTTAGGGGATTTTAGAAACTATTGACTGACCAATGGATAGGACTATATACTTCAAGATCTAGCTCACCACATAAAGAAGCTACAGGGTCTGGTCTCCTGCCACTGGTTGTGTAAAGTTCAACTTTAAAATTAGGCCCAAGAAATCAGTGAGTACATGGGAAGTCAGCCATTCTGATGCAGAAAATTGGTGGTTCATGAGCTATGTTGGAAACTCTGTGATTTCTGAGGGGAAAGCAACCTGTTATTAGCTTCCCTAAAAGCAAGATTCTTTGCAGGCCCCCGAGATTAATATCATGGAATATGTGAGTTTCAAGCAGATTCCCACCTGGAAGGTTGTTTTATTCTCACCATAGATCAAGTAGGCTAGCCATTCAGTTTTTATATTAGTTTTTCAGGTTCTCTTCTAATGGACAGTCTGTTTGAAATGCATTCTGTAGTTCTCTAGAATTTGTAGCTTTACATTCTTCTAGCCTACTTAGCTAAAAAATATGATATCCATGGTTGAAGGGAGACTAAATATTTCTGGTCAAGAAGATGACATTGGGCAGTAACAACATGACGCTAGACATAAACTGAATATTGTATGGCATGTTTTTTGGAGTGAAAAATGACATTCAGCAACAAATGCCGTGTTGAAGTTATGTTTTTCTCTTATTATTTTAAAAATGTCATGTTGTTCATGCTTGCATTAAATGGTATATTTAAAAATGTCGTGTTGTTTGCATAAAATAGTATATGTCGTTTAACAAATAGGGAATGTTGATCTTGTCATAAACTTACATGTTCAGCCCCATGCGTTTCTCAATTGATTTTCTGACACAGAAGAGGGAACTTAATATATTACTTAGAATCAACATGACAATTCAAAAATATAACTCCACAAGCAAAGTCAAACACTTCGTTTAATCAAATGTAGCCGTAGGAGTATACATATTTTGATGTTAAAGCCTTTAGGGAGAATTATTTTACATTAGATGAGCAATTTTTTATCCCTTCTTATAATCTATCAAAAATGAATATATTTTTTTTCTTATGGTAATGCACTCACTATTATGTGGGGGAGGATATATATATATATATATATTACAATTTTTTATCACTAAATGTAATATATATTACATTTAGGTGCATTTATGTTTCAGCCCTTTTTTTTTTCCTGGACGCGCTCTTGTCATTGTTCATTGGCCATAAACAGTGATTTTAGGCGTAAACAATAACTTTTTATTATTTAAAAATTATTTTGTTACTGCGGTTTTCAATTTTCAGTTTTCAGTTGTATCCAAACAACTCTTAGTGTACTAAATAATTACTTCTAACCTAGGCATCAAATGAATTAAGTTCTAAATTGATGTTGCATCGATGAATTCCACACTGAGTCAACTAATTCACCACCAAATTGGGAGATGTTTAAGCAAAAGAGTGGCAGCTTGGTAAGAACTATAGCAGACTAAGACCAAATTTTCATAGTTTCAGAACTCATACAAGTCCTCCATGATTAAATATTTTGCATTCAAATAAAAGTTTGACAAGTATGAAATTTGATTTTGCAAGTGGGTTTGGCAAGCTTCACTCACAAAAAGAAAATCCCCACCCCCATTTTTTTAAAAAAATTATGGTTACCATACTTTCAACAAATAAGCAATTATTAAAGCGCATCTAACCAGACTTTGGTATTTTAAGAGGAAAACTGGGGTTGAAAGTGATTCATTAGGGTTGAAGATGGCAAGTCTATTATATGATTATTGAGCTAAATTGACAAATAAAATTATGATTAAGCAAATTGCACCAAACAACTTTGATGGTTGAGATAGACTCACACACACACACACACACACACACACATATATCTTTTTTTGTTTGCTTCAAGAGGAAGTGGATATTTAAATAATAATGTCTTTGATTATATTGAGCATCAAAAACCAATCTATCATCAATTTGATTTAAATAGCCCAAACTTACTCTAGAATTATCAATCCTTTGCATTATCCATTTTGTTTTAATCCGTCTTTCAATTACTTTAGAATTACGAATTGTTTGTGTCTAATAAATAAATAAATAAAAAGTATTTGAAGTTCTGGGTGAATAACTCGATTCACAAAATAAATTTTACTAAAAGTCAGGTTTTGTAAATTTAATAATTGATGATCCAATATAATAGCCAATTAGCCATACACTTGGCTTCAAAACTGTTCTAGCTTGAATAAATAGCATATATATTTTGTTTTACAGGGAAGGTAGTATACTCTTGTGGTATATTTGGCACAGGAAACATGAAACCAATAAATTTCTTGTAATAAATACTCCATCACATATAGAGCTTGACATTCAAACTGAAACAAAGGGTCATTTTCATAATAAATCAAAGATAAACAAAGTGATGAGCCATCACATATTCACATGAGTTCCCCACTCACATAAATTTCCTTATTTATGTGCTATGTTCTATCTAAATTTGTAGAGTCTGACTATGAATAGCTACTGGTAGAAAGTACATCAAAATATCACTATTGGTGATAACATATGAATTTCATCTTGTGTTTGCGAGTCACTGGACTTCATCCTATTGTAATGGAAAGTGTGGAAGAAAATATATTGATAGAGTGAGACAAGTGTTTAGGAGATGAAATATGAAAGAGAGGGGAAATATGTATTTTCATCTCATTAAAAAATTGTGAGGGCAATTCAGCAATCAATGTTTCCAATTTTCCGCGTAAAAGTTGAGAGACTAGTGTCAAGTGACATAACATGTTCTTTTGACTCTAGCCTCTAGGTTATAAATTAATGCACCATTTTAAGAAATTTAATACATATTTACATAAAATTGTTTTTTGATAATTACAATAATTTGTTAAGAAAAAGAAAAAGAAAAAAAAAAGTGTCTTATCAATGTTTCTAGTTTTCCACAGAAAAGTTAAAAGAATAGAGTCAAGTGACATAACATGTCCCTAACTCTAACATCTAGGTTCTAATGCTCCTTTTTCATAATTGTAATTATCAAAAAGCAGTCTCATATAAGCAGAAGCCATTACAACTGCTTCATCATTGGGTGACTTGACAAAAACCTTTTAGAAAATAAAAATTTATTTTTCATCCAAATAAGATATTTATTCATGTTCAAGGGTGGAATTGTCATGTAAGAATTAACCATGATAATAATAGTTAAAATTTTAATTATTTATTTTCTAAATAAGTTTGTAAACTTTGTATTATGTTATTTGAAACAATATATATACACAGAATTTTCAACCTTTGAGAATTGTAATTTTTGTGAGTGTAAAAACACTAAAAATTTATGACAATTGATGTGTAAATTTCATAGCAACTCAATAAGTCTTGATATGTAAATTTATGACTCTTGAATCGAAATTTTCCACCACTTTGTAAGTTATGGATTCCCATCATTGTCAATTGTCATGTTGATCTTAGGACCCACTTTACAAAGAAAGAAGAGCCAGCTTTATTTTCATCACATGATGGTCACATCTCATGCAATCATAGATCAAGAAATATCAATTTCATAAGCTAAATTTACCAACTAAAAAGATATATATATATATATATATTAATCTTTGAATTTCTTAACTAAACTGATTTTATATTCAATACTATAATTATTAGTTAATCACGATCTTATTATTTTTTACCATATTGAAGGTTCATGCACCTCAATTTCACACTTATATATCTAATTAATTTAAGGGAATATCAAACATAGTGTGAAAATCCTCAAAATTTGTTCATAAAAGAAAAAATCCTCAAAATCGTAAATACACAAAATCCCAACCTCAAAATTTTTTCAATTCACATTATACAATAAATTTAAAGGAATTTACATCACCCAATGTTAATAAGAAGAATGAGAGATAGAAAGATAGTGACGACAGACTACAAGAGAGTTTGACCACATAACCCAAATATGGTCACATCTCGTGCAATCATAGATCAAGAAATATCAATTTCATAAGCTAAATTTATCAACTAAAAAGATATATATATATATATATATTAACCTTTGAAGTTCTTAACTAAACTGATTTTATATGCAATACTATAATTATTAGTTAATCACGATCTTATTATTTTTTACCATATTGAAGGTTCATGCACCTCAAAATTTGTTCATAAAAAGAAAAAAAATCCTCAAAATCGTATATACACAAAATCCCAACATCAAAATTCTTTCAATTCACATTATACAATAAATTTAAAGGAATTTACATCACCCAATGTTAAGAAGAAGCATGAGAGATAGAAAGATAGTGACGACAGACTATAAGAGAGTTTGACCACATAACCCAAATATAAAATCTTAAATATATAAGTTTTGGCCCAATTATTTTATATTAAATTAAATCCTCATTTTTTTTAATAAAGAACATTTTAATTCAAGCAATAGTACTATTACTATTACTGATTATTCAAAGAAAGAAAACATGGGTTCTAATCCTAATTCAGGTGCATTTTGTAGATCCTCGAATTCTTAAAATTTGTACCTAGTTTGCATTAAAAGAAAATAAGAATATCTCTCAATCAGTTGTATTCAAGTCCTATTAGACCATTCCACACGTTGCCAAACGTATATGGCCTTCATGAGAGCTTTGTCTCACTAGTTCTACCATAGGTCTATAATCTTATGACTTTATTTTTTACTTGACCAACTTAACATGCCCCACATAAGTGGCAGAAAATTTCAATTAGCCTATAGTCTCTATGACTCGAAAAGTTTTCCATATATAAGTGAATACTTGTCCATCAAGGCATTAACTAATGCATTTTGTCCCATTCCGTTATTTAAACGGCAACAATATTAGGGAACAACTTTTATTATTATAATATTCATCCATACAGGTTAGAGTAAATATTATTATGAATCAATATTGACGTTATTTGTATTCTATATCAATAAATCATGTCAGTGATTTTTTTTTTAATTGTGTTTTTAGAAAATACTCCAAAAAAAAAAAAAAGTTAGAAAATACAAATATTTTCTTCAAAATAATTAAGTTTTTAAATTTCTCAACTTCCCAAGCATCCATATATATAATGCTCATACAATATTTCTCTTTACTATTATTATCTTTTTTTTTTTTTATCGTTAACCTATTGAGAGGGAATAATCTTGGCCAAATCATCTTAATTAATCATGTTGGATTGATCTCTACAATAATTTCTTTAATAAAAAATAAATGTCTTTTTGTTTTTTAATTTCTAGTGGTAGTAAAAATACTGAGGCCAAGAGTTTTTTTTTTTTTTTTTTTTAATAGTTGTTTCCATTTACAAGTCTCATCTTTAGTTAAAACCAGGATTTCAATTCAACATACAATTCTAAAACCTGTAATAGTGCACTTAATATTTTCAATTAGTAATCTAATGGTCTATTTGAATTGAGGGAAGGAAGGGAAGTAGAATAAAATTAGCTTATTTTTAGCCAATTTTGTTCTATTCCTCTCCATTTTCCCCTCCCTCCCGGCCCCTCAATCCAAATTCCAAACCAGACCTAAGTTACGCAAGCATGGTCCATTTTGTAGAATTGTGCAGATTTTTCTAAACTGGAGGTTAAAGTCATTAGACCATAGATACAATATGTCAGAAAATTGAAAATAGCCATGGTGCTAAAAGTCTACGACCTATAGATTTATAATAATTACTCTACTATTAGACCAAGACATTAATATATGTTTATTTTAGTATAGGCGTGATTTAATATGCTATCCCACAATAAAAATAAATGAATTTACTAGTTAATCTAGCAAAGAATTCATCTTCTCTTTGTAAAGCCAAGTGACCAAACCTTTATTGATAGAGCACAATTCTAAGAGTGTACAACACAAATTCAAAACCAGAATAAAACATAAATTCTAAGAGTGTAGAACTTGCGCCTTGATCGGTTTTAAATGATAAAAATAAACCTACTTTATAATCTATTTTTAATAATTATTCATGTTAATTTCCCTTACTAGGTCAAACCCTGCATTGACTATGAAAACGAAATACTAGCCACCAGGGAAAGCTCATATATATGCATGGTGCCAGTGTGCCTAAACCATAGCATTTAGGCTCTATTAGTGACAAATACTAAATCTTGGTTAAAAAATAAAAAGTGACACATGATAAATATAAGAGTACATGCCCAATTTTTATTACCACAAAGGCTAGTGTCAAAAGAGTAATACTGAAGACTCAACAAATTGCATAATAATTGACATGTATTATTGTGATCGAAACATTACTTTCAAATGGGTCCTTCAAAATTAATGATATTACTTTTACTTTGAATCAATCACATCACACGATGTTAGATAATAATTGTGAAAAATGAAAAACTTTTGTTTTTGTATATTTCTTTTAACTAAGGGTCTGTTTGGGATCAACTTACTTTGCTGAAACTAAAAATTTTTTATTGAAAATATTGTAAATAAAGGTAAAGGTTAGCTGAAATAGTATAGTGGGACTCATAAATAGTACCAAAAAATACAGTGAGTCCCATACATAATAGCAAAAATAAACTAAATAGTAAAAGAAATTAACAAAAATAATATTTGCAAAACGGATACTAAGACATAAACACCAATTCCTTTTCTTTCTTCGTTTACAATGATCTCAAATTTGCATATCACTAATTAATATGAAAGATTGGTATCACCAATCTTTATTTTTCCCTTTGCATTATTATAAAGAGACTTGCTTTTGGTGCTAGAAGAAAGAAATACGTGCTTGAAGATTGAAGAAGTTCATCGTAGAATTTGTTAGTTTATTCTTATTTAAACTTGCTGAATATTTTATTTTATTTTATTTATTTATAGGTGAAATTACTGAATTGTTTTGTTGTAATATTATTTCATGATCATTTCCAATTACGGTATTCTATACAATCAAGCCATCATTCAAGTAAATCATGTTAATTAGATTTTGGCAGTGTGGTTATGCTTAAATCATACCTTCTAATATTACTCCCTCAATTAGCATCAGATGATTAAATTGGTTTTTTTTTTTTTCTCTAAACCATACCACATGAGCTATTCATTTTTTTTTTAGTAAACATGAGCTATTCATTTTTCAAGGTAGCATTGTGCCTAAGAACAACGTCCATGTATGCAAGGAAAATGTGGCCCTAAACCATAGCATTTGAGCTCTATTATTGAGACATACTAAATGTTGGTTAAAAAAAGAAAAAGTGATTAAATGCTAAATATAATATGCCAAACTTTTATCACCACCTCAAAACGCAACAAATTTCATAATAATTGACATGTCCTATTGTGATTGAAACATCATTTTTAACTGGTCCATCATTAATGATATTATTTTTATTTTGTATCAATCACATTGCACTACGTTAGTATTAGTAGTAAAAAAATGATAAAAATCCTACGAACTTAATTACATAAATTAATGTGGTAATAAATTTGATTTAGGAATTTTGATAGGAAAGTAAATTAAGAAAAATTCCGAAAGTACAACATATTTTACTATATAACTTTGCAAATTACGCAACAATGAATTTGATTGGTATATTTTCAAAAACATAAAAAATAAAATATGAATAATTTTTTTGTGATTAGTAACACGCACATAAATTTGTATAAACTATATAGTAAAATTAGTAATATATCTATCATCACACATATATAAAATGTTTGAATTGCTATTTTCTAATTTCTGGGACATCAATCATTTTGTAGAAGTTAGATGGTAAAATTTATAACATCCCTAATATATATCGGCATCAAAATGATCATATATAATGTGTTTTCATTTTCCTCATTGACATCCTAGTGCACATATTAATGGACTACACATGTCCTAATCTAATGCAGAAGATACATTTTTGTTTCCTTCACACATTATCAATCAGTCTCTCTCAGTCTCAGAGAGACAGACACCATCATATGCAATAAGGCATGCCTGAGACACACATAAAAGTTAGATTCATGAGATAGATTCTTGAAGGGCAAGTTAGTCACTCAAAAACAAAAAACTAAAATATAGGATAAGCTTTTGCCCTGTTTGGTGCTCAATTGCACCTGCAAAAGCATCCGCACTTAGCACAAAAACTACTACGTCTTGTATGGAATTTTAGCAACTCACTATTCCCCACGTCATTTTCTCTCTCTCTCTCTCACTCTCTCTCTCTCTCTATATAGGTAGACAAAGACAGAGAGCTATTAAAGGAAAAGAAAAGTACTACTAGAGCTCTATGCAAAGTTTGTTTGGGATTAGAAAAAAATTCCAAAAACTAACTAGCAGGACTGAGTTCCAAAGCCAGGTCTGTGCTTGCCTTGCCTACCTCATCACATCTCTTCTAGTTGTAGAATTTATTTCAAAGTAGGTGTAGTTTTGAATTCATCTCTTGGATCTGTTTTCAGACAAAAGAATATTTTGTCCAAAGCCAGTGCTGTTTCTTAAGCTTATTTTCTAGCTTTTCCATGGCTTTTTATGGAAATGTTTTTTTTTTCCTGATTAATGAAAAATTTGCTTGATGTTACTGATTTTGTTATTTTTTTTATTTTTTATTTTGGCTTCTAGAACTCATGGTTTTATGTAATATTAGTCATGATGGTGCTTTATATTTCAGTGCTAGTTCTTAAGCCTATTTTCTAGTTTTTCTTTTTCTTTTTTTTCCACAAAATGATCAATGAAAAATTTGCTTGATATTATTGATTTTGCTCTTTTTTATGTACTTTTTTTTGGGTTCTAGAACTCACGGTTTTATGTAATAAGTTCATGATGGTGCTTTATCTTTCAGTGCTGTTTCTTAAGCTTATTTCCTAGCATTTCCTCGGCTTTGTATGGAAATGTGTTTCTTTTCCTTATTCTTATTTCTTTTCTTTTCTTTTTTTTCCCGCAAATGATTAATGAAAATTATTAGGCCATTGGTTCAAGTCTCATGCCAAGTTAATTGAGTCCTAATATGTATTTTTCTGATGTTTACAACAAAAAATTCTCAATTTTCTTGAGCTGATCTGAGTTGATTTTGACATTTTTTCTAGTCTTTGAGCTTCTCAATCTCATGAAGATCATGGATTTGGTTAGTGTAACCATAAAACCGTAAAAACACACACAACACTTGCACACAAAGACACAAACACAAACAAAGAATAGGACATAAACAAAAATCTTACTTAGTTTACTGTAGGATCTGGCTTTGTTATTAGGTCAAGTGCAAGTTTCAACAGTAGTTTATAGCCCTTAATTTATGCTTCTCCTTAATATGAAACCTACTGATTTTGCTAAAGAAAGTAACATATAATTACATGGTGTCACTTTCTAATGTGTTTAGGCCTCTCAGGTTGTGCAATGGGGAGAAGAAAGATTGAGATCAAGCGGATTGAGAACAATACAAAACGCCAAGTCTCCTTCTGCAAGAGGAGAAATGGACTCTTAAAGAAAGCCTGTGAACTTTCTGTCCTATGCGACGCGGAAGTGGCTCTTCTCGTCTTCTCCAGTCGTGGGCGGCTTTATGAGTATGCAAGCAACAGGTAAATTAGCCTCACATATCTTCAATTTCATTGTTTGTCATGTTTCTCTGCTCATTGGGCGAAAATAGCTAAATCAAATGTATATATTTGTCTTGTGGGATTTACTAATTCATCTATAGATCATGTAATTATTTATTTTTCTTATTTTGACATTGATACCATGGATCTTTATAATTTTATGTTTATTTGGTATTTCTACAACTAGAAAATTAATAAATTCTAAGTATATATAATTTATGTGGAAATTGTGGTCTTCTTTTGTGTCATGACTTGTGTAATGATCTAATTAAAAGAAGAGAGTGAGGGCAGAATATATTCAAAGTAGGTATGTAAATGAAAGTGAAGATACAAACATGGACTAAGTATTCACATTGGGTATTGTGTATGCCATATGTTGGTAATATTTAGCATCAGTGCTTCAAAACCCCTCATTACCTGGTCTTACAAAGTCTTACAATTGCAAAAAAATATGCAATAGTGCAACTGTGTCATCCTATTTTTATGATGGCACTGTAGCAACTTGTATATATTTTTATATTATTTTTTTCCCTAGTTTTTTTATGAAGAGGAAGAGAGAGAAAGAGTTGGTGAAATTAATATTTTAATGAATAAATGAGATAAATAAGAAATAGGATGTTGGGTGTACTGTAAAATGGTATGGTATAATTGATAAAGTGATTTTAGGATGGTAAAATAGAATAGTTCGAAGATTTTGGAAATAAGTGCTTGGCATTGGGTCTTGCAAACGGTATATGTTGGTGAATTTTAGCATTAAAGTACAAAACAAGCCCACTACCTAGTCTTCTAATTGCAAAACTTTTTACAATTATGCTACAATATTATCATAAATTTATGATGGTACTATAGCCAAAATGGTATAAGTTTTTAATATATTTTATTCCCACTTCTCTCTCTTTCATCTCTTTCACTCTCTAGGAAAATAAAAATTGTATTGTATATTTGAGTAAATATATTATTTTAATGTGTTATGTAGGAAAATAAAAATTGGAATGTTGGGTGTGTTATAAAATAGTATGGTATAATTGATAAAGTAGTTTTTGAAATGGTAAAATAGAATAGTTTGAAGATAGCAGATGTGAATGCTAAAGTATTATATTATGATATTTTATGAGCTTACATAAATTTTTTGAGGCCATTTTTTTTTTAAAAAAAATATGGCTAATTAATATTTATATATATATACACACACACACACACACATATATATATATTTTGGAGGGTGGGGGGAGACAACCGATGATTTGTGCAAGTATTATTCATGCTGCATTGCTGCTTCCTATAAAAAGGGAAAAAAAAAGTTGCAGTTATCTCTTAAAACGAAATATTAAAATTTTCATATGATATTCTTTGAATTGAAGTACTTGTTAAGAAATGTCTTCATTAATGTGCATATTAATGTAGAAAAAGGCAGTTTCAAATCCCATGAAATGATCTAGAAACAAGTATCTTTTTAATTTGGAAAAACAGGCAGTGGAGTTGTGATGCCTAATTATGCTGAGAGCTTGGTTGATGTCATTTGAGTCTACGTGAGCTAATTAAGCTAGGATGTATGGACACTTCATTTAGGGTGTCGTATCTGTGTCCTACTGGTGTCATACCTACCATTTCATGTTATAATTTTTCAAAAATTGCTCGTGTCATTGTGTTGTATCCTTACTTATATTCATATCCGTATTTATGTCTGTACATCCTAGCAATTGAGGTGGAGGACCTGCAATTTTTGGGGTTGAACGCCATTGCAGATCTGTGTGAAGAAGGCAGCGGATCTGTAGGAGAAAACTTGAGAGAGTTTGGCTCTAATGCCATGTAAAATTACTGTGTGGGAACCAGATTGTTTCCAAGTTCTGGGAGGTTGTTTGTGCATGAGCATGGCATTGATCTGACTGGAAGGTACATTAATTGGGACCTCAGATCTGCAGATAGATCGTGTAAATGTGTATTACAATGAAGCTTCTTGTGGGAGGTTTGTGCCTCTTAACACTGTCCATGGTGCCTTCTTGTAATACACATTTATATGTTCCAACTGCAGATCTGAGGTCTCAATGTACCTTCCAGTTGGATCAATGCCATGCTCATCACAAACAAACTCCCAGAACTTGGAACCAATCTGGTTCCCACACTAAATTTTTTTTTTTTTTTTTAACTCAAAACCACTTCCACATCTTTCCTTTTATTCAACAAACATGATTTTCCTTTTATTCAACAAACATGATTACTATTATATGCATATAATAGTAATACACTAGAAAATCATTAAAGTAAACATGACTACTGGGAAAACACCGCCGAACCTTTCTGCTTCATCCACCACGATTAATAGTTTATAACTTGGAGGGCAAATAGACATTTTACATACTCTCCTCACTCTCACTCTCTCAGATTTGGCTTCGTCGTCTACAGGAAAAATGAGAGAGATCCTTCATTTTATATACACAGCAATATGGATTAAACTATCCGCGAAAACCCATTGGTTTTGCTAACAAAACAAGGAGAGAATTACATACAAATGCAAGATATCTATCCAAGCATTGATGAAAATAATGCATTGCTGCATCTCACAGTGTGTTCATAATGTGTACTCAAAAGTTGTTTTATAAGACTGAGATCCATGAAGAGAAGGCAACAAATTCCCAGATGCAGCTCTGGCAGCACTTTTGCATAAAAATACATATGTTTACCAACAGTAACCATAAGAAACAAATCATTGCTAGATGTCTTTTACACTTATTTGATTTCACTTTTTAGATTTGTGATCTTTGAGAATCTAGCAGTGTAAATAAAAGAGTTACTTGCAGAGGTTCGGATACTTTTTCCTCTTCTGTTGTTTGTGGGATCTCAGTTGAAGTAGTCTTCTACTTCCACTTTTAGCTCTCAAATCTTCCTATCATTTCTTTTATATTTATTGACTGACAGCCAATTGCTTGATATTTTGTACGCCATGGACCGTGTGTGTACTGTACACTTTTGTTTGGTATACTTCACAATGAAAGTTCTAAAAGAATTAGTGAAGTTTTTGGTCGCTCTTTCTTTTACCAATCCCATGCTAAGAGCTAATGCCAAAAGTCACAGACTACGTTCTGTTAGTTTTTAATGGTTGGTTCGTGGTCTACAAGTGCTTTAGGGTTTACCATTACTCTCTTCTCTAATAAAACAAGTGAAACACTATAGTGATTCTGAAAGATTCTCTTTTGTTTCTGATTTTCTGTGGCACATATCATAAGTTTCTGACATGAAATATCCACCTGTTTCTGGACCTTAAAAAATGGGTGTCCTTAGGTTCCATTTACTTTATTATTCATTTTGGTTCAACTACTCTCTCTCTCTCTCTCTCTCTCTCTCTTATATCGGACTTTTGCATTTTAACATTTTAAAACAAGAAGAGATTGAAGTCAGGTTCAAACTTAATGCTACTTGCTGATTTAATATCATAAACAAATTACTACCTATTGACTATTGTTTTAAAAGGTTAAGTTATTAGAAAATTTTTCAATCATCAATCTGACACTTTATGCAGAAAAGGCAAGCTATTAGGCGTGACAAAATTGTGTTGGCAAAACAACCTTAACCATGATATAACTAAAGAGATTCAGCTACACCTACACGTTATCATGTAAAAGTTAAATAATAATAATAATAATAACAACAGTAAATGAATCCTAATTAAGAGTCATAAAACTGACTTAACATGCATAAGTACTGCTTCCCTATATGTTGTTTATACCATAAAAGGTGTTAGAATAATTAGGTGGAAACCCCTTTGGGCGAAATAACTTATATTACTTGTATTTATGAACTAATTCCAACAGGACTGACTCAACAATTTTAGAGGCCTTAAGTGAAAATTTTAAGTGGATCATTTTTTAAACTTTAAAGTCTAAACCTGCACAAATAAAAATTAATTTATTACATAGTTCAATAAATTAGTATTACTATTATACAAATGAGTTGATATAATATACATCAAATTATTAATTGGCATGATAATTTATAATAATTGATAAAATAAAAGTTTGCATTAAAAAAAAAAGATATGATATCTTATTAATTAGTGTGGGGCCGTGTGGGGGCTAGTTGTGGAGTCAGTAGTGTAAACTATGGGCTTAGCTTAAGGCCTTGCGATGTGTTGTGGCCTGTGAACAAGACTGCACAGTGCACATAGCATTGTGCAGTCTTGTCCTATTAAGTTGTGTGCATTATTATTATGCAGTGTTTTGTATTTTATGATGCAATATGGCATTTTTAACCCATTTTATTGACAAATAAAAGTATTTAAATTTTTTTTTGTAATTAAAATATATAGATAAATATATACATTTTTTTTATAAGTGGGGGCCTTAAGCGATTGCATCAATGCATCTATTATTCAGCCAGCCCTGAATTCCAATCTAGTTAAGCTTAACACCCTTTTACGCAAATAATAAACTTATGAAATTGTGAGGGGTTTATCACAAGTAATCAAAGTTGTTCAATGTATATCCCAACAACTAATAACAATAATTACAAGCCAAATAATAATGAGGATAATACTAGAACTAACAAGAGAATTAAGCATTATCAAAGAAGGAAAACTAACTTAGATCACCAAAATGACTGACCTATTTGGAAGAAAGAAATAAATCTAGAGTGTCAGCTCAAATGGTCCATTTGGATTAAGGGGGAGGGAGGATGAATAGAGTAGAGTAGAATTGACCCAAAATTAGCTTATTTTCAACCAACTTTACTCTATTCCCCTTCAGGCCTCCACGCTTCCTCCCTCCCCCCTCAATCCAAACAGGCCCTTAATGTTCTCTAGCTCCATCTATGGCATGCTGTGGTTGCTCTGAACTATCCCTTGCTGCCTCTCTTTCTCCCTTTTTCACCTTTCTTTTTAGTGTTACTATAAATGAAAATCTTAGGCCTATTAGCACAATATAATGGAAAGGCTGTTTATGAACCTTTCCTTTCAGGATCTATTTTCTTTGGTTACCTTCTACCAATTCTAGCTTTGGGAATTACATTCCCCCATCGTTTGTTTTCTTTCTTAAGTGAAAAGAATGTAAAACATATCTTTCTTTTTTTTTTTTTGCCATCAATCAAGGGTTTAAGACTTGCAAAGAGTCTTTGGTCCTTTTACTTTCAATTAGTACTTTTTGGTATATAAGAGTGACGCAGAAAAAGAAGACATAGTCAGAATATAATGTTCTTGTGATTGCACAAGGATAACCTTTCTGATCCATCAAAATGTCACAAAGGAAAGACTTGAGTGCCACTAAGGCAGTACCGTAACACTATTGTAAAAAAATTTGTAATTAGAAGATCAGGTAATGCATGTTATTTATGCTTTGATGCTAAAATATACCATATTTTGTCATTTATAAGTCCGGATTTGACTGCTCTAAAGTGTTTTTTTATCAATCTTCAAGTCACATCACTAAAGATAGCTAACTCCACTAACATGTACTTCATTCAGCACCCATTACTTCCTTCATTCGTTGTTTCAAGTTTGTTTCCATTTGACATTTGTTTCCTCATTTATGTCTTTACATGTGCATAACTTAGAATTGCGTTTCAATTAACATTCGAAACTTGATTTTTTTTTTTTTAACATACAGTACAAAATCAACCATTGAAAGGTACAAGAATGCATGCTTGGACAACTCAGAAACAAGCTCTATTGCAGAAACAAATACTCAAGTAAATGAAGTAAGCTATTTCTCTATATTTCCTTTTCCTTTTTCTTTTTTTTTTCTAGGGAGTCATTTCTATCTATTCATTATAATGAGTTATGACATTTTATAACTGAAAACAGCAATACCCTAAATGTATTGGATTAAATGAGTACATATTGAGCGAACATGTTTTGAGTCACAAATCATATGCATATTTGATTGATCTATACTATATAAATGATTGTGAGATTCTACTTGTAATTTGACTATTCTTTTTAGGACTTAGTGCCCTTTTTATATTAACAATTTTGTTGTCGGTTGTTACTTTTTTTTTTTTTTTAATAATTCTTATTTGGCATACGTACTATAGAATTTATGAAACTGACAAGGCTGACGTATGCTTCTTATATTATTTGTGATCTTGAATGAATGCAGTACTATCAACAAGAATCTGCAAAACTAAGGCTCCTAATCCAAAATATGCAGGATTCTAACAGGTGATTTTCATTTGTCATTATTTCTAAATGCAAATGGCAAAAGAATGATCAAGAATTTTTTTTTTCAAATTTTTTTTTCTTTATATATAATTTATCAAAGACATTGAACATTTGTTTATTCTATGGCAACCAACCAAGAATGAAAATGAAAGAAAAGATAAAACATGCAAATAATCCTAGAATTTAATATTTTGAATTACAGTTGGAAATCTAAGTTTAATACTAAAAAGTGGCGGTCCCAGAATTGGCAATGACATTGTCTCAATCGTATTTAATACTTTAGGCCTCATCTATTTTGCATGTGATATTGATATCAATCAATCAAAGTTACCTGACAGTAAATTTCTTTGCAGCCTTGTCATGAAAGAGATGAAAATCTAGAGGTCATATCATTCCTTTATCATTACATGTGCACCCATAAAACTATTTAGGCAGTTAGGCATGAGTTATACTAAGGAAATATGCAAGATATATATATATATATATATATATATATATATATATATTTATATATGTGGATGTTTATGTAAATGGGAGTTATATAAGAAGTTTCATACCATAGTTTTGTTTTTACCACAAGAACTCGAATGAGTTAGATCAAGGGAATTCTTTTCAATAAATATGTTTAGCTTTACGTGTCGGTAATATGTTGGCTTTATGAATTGATGGATGATGTAATAATATAAATAAGTTTAGTGACTAAAGGTACTTTGGAGGCTCTTAAAAATTGCCTCAAATTCTTATTTGGATTTGGTTTCCTTGGTGCTAAAAAAATTATTTTCCTTCGTATGAAAGGAAAGAGTTTTCCTTATTAAAAAAGTAATGTAGTATTCATTATTCATCAGGGAATATAATTAAAGACTTTAAATATGCTTTATTATAATTTGGTTGTTTTAGTCTTAGGTGAGACTTTTGTCTAAATTAAGTAGTCCTTTTGTGTAAGGAGTGGTGTGGTAATGTTTTTAGGGTTGAAAATACCAAACCATATGAGGGATTTTTTAGTGTAACGAGACTTTTGGATTGCGAGTTTGTATGTATGAGATTTGTTTATTAGTTTATTTTTGTGAAAGCCTTTTGAGTGTAGTTTTTTTAGGTTTGGTGCGTGTGATTGTAAAACATATCATTGATAATGGATTTTGGTGATAATGGATTTTGGTTGGTAACAACAGTGAACAAAATTTGAGGCTGATAGAACCACAAAAAATATTATTATCTTATGTGAATATTTTTATTACTTAATTATATGATTGCATTTATGTTAGCCTGAAATTCAAGAATTATAACAAAGAGATTATTATAATTTTTTTCTCTACTTGAAGGCTCTTACTGGGTGAGGAAGTGAGTTCTCTAAATAGCAAAGATCGGGAGCAATTAGAGAGCAAGATTGTACAAGGGCTCATTAAAATCAAGTCAAAGAAGGTAGAAAATGTTAAAGATGCATTCCAAGACACAATGGGAAGACCAGACACAACCACATTTTGATATATCATTGATTTCTTATCTTCTGCTACAGCCCAATATCTTAAAACCCGCTTGTCTATCTCATTTTATTTTCTGCTCATGTAATGTAATCTAATTCTCTTACTAGTTCACTGCAACAGCATGAAATGTTGCTAACTGAATCATATCTTACTCTGTTTATTCATTTCTATATTATTATTTGTCAAACTTTGTTATAGGCTAATTGATATCCCAAATTTTCTCTAGGTGATGGAGCTCGAAAATGAAAATGCTTATCTTCAAGCAAAGGTATATTTCTTAAACTTCTTAGACTAAATTATAGAGTAGTAATTATTGCACACTCATTAATGTACACCGTCTATATGCATCATGAACATGGATATGTTTAAAAAAATGTAGATATCACATGTGAAATTATAGACATTGCGTGTACAATTTTCTACTTTTCACTTCTAAATTTTTTTTCTACTTTTCAGGTAGCAGAAGTTGAAAGGCTTAAGCAAGCAAATTCAAATATGTCTGTACTAGATCTCAATGCATTTCAAGCATTATCTCTCAATTCATTTACTCCAATTGCAGTTGAGGGTAGCACTTCCTACTCACAGCCAGAACAAAATATACTTCATCTAGGGTAATTTATCTACTTCCATTTATTTCATCATTTTTAATATTTATATGTAGACTAATTAGTGCTACTTCTGTTTACTTATAAGATCCAATTGAAAACTTTGCAATCAACAAAATTTTAATACATCAGTAATTGTAAATACTTAACTCTCTAAGCAACTACAAGCGCCTATAAGTGTTAACACAAGTAAAAATACACCATATGGTCCATATGTACTTTGACTCAAATTTTTTGTCACAAACTATATGAATGTTGGCACTCAACATCTATCTTGGTATTCTTTAACTGACACTTTTTAGAATTACTTTTTTTTTCCCTTAAAGTTTAATACCCTTTATTTATCAAATATGGGAACCTAAGATACTATTCTTATCAAGTTTAGCGATGCAAAATTTCTATATGTTTGACTTGATGATCACTGACACTAGAAAAGAGAAGGATACATGTTCTAACTTTAAATTCTTCATTTTGTCATCAAGTTTTGCAATGCAAAATTTCTTTATGTTTGACTTGGTGATCACTGACAATGGAAAAGAGAAGGATATACACGTTCTAACTTTAAATTCTTCATTGTGTTATCAAGTTTAGCAATGCAAAATTTCTTTATGTTTAACTTGATAATCACTGACACTAGAAAAGAGAAGGATACATGTTTTAACTTCAAATTCTTCATTGTATTTATGCAGGTAAATTGTTCAACTGCAATTATGCAAGTGGGGTCTTATATAATGCCTAAATAGAGATCTCATTGTCTACTATCTCATTAAGTTATTTCGTATTGAATCACTTTGGCTTGTTGTTATGTAGCATCCAACCTTTCTTTCTATAAGGTCATCTTGTACTGGCACTTATCTTTGCCTAGTAGTATAAGATATTGGTGTGCTCTTATTAAGGAGTATAATATGAATGGCTAGATTAATGGCAACCGTATTTACTACTGTTTACTACCAGTGATCGCATATTAGTTTACTTTTGCAGAATGTTTGTCAATCATTTTAAGGCAAAGACAATATGACACATACAATGCACAAGGCATGTATGTTATCCACAAGATAATTAAACCTGTGATCCTCATTTCCTTTACCTTCACTAGTTCACTTATGCTACTAGAGGTTCTATTGCCTAAGAGCCAGGCACATGATGATCATTTATACATATAAAAGTAGTGGAATTAGTTTAAATTTAAGTTTCTTTTTGTTAGTCCAATGATATTGGGTATGCCAAGAGCATAATCTAGAGAGTAAAGGTGACTTAAATTAATTAAGTTTAAATTTAAGTTTCTGTGTGTAAAATTATTGTGCAAACAACATTTTTCTTTTATCACTTATTAGAAGACCACAATGAATCACTTGTTAGAAGACCACATGATTCATGTGGTTTACTTTAGCCATAAAATACTGACCTCTTTCCTAGCTCAAGCGAATTTTTTGAGTGGTAAACTGTTTTCGGTAATTTGGTTTCTGTAATAAGAAATGATTCTTAAAACTTTCTTTTGTTTAGAATTGTGTTCGGTTGTCAAGCAGGTTCCTTTAATTAGGACTGCTTTTTATTTTTAACCAAACCACCTCCACAGCTAGGACTATCCCATTATCAATTTTGGCTAAAATCGCACAAAGATGTGCAACCATGGTCATGGAGTTTCACCATAGAGTGCAACATTGAGTGGTCGTTGTTGGATAAGACTTGGAGTCCATCTTTGTCCTTAGTTTTTAGCCAAACCAATAATTAATCACTCAATTATTTTTGAATATTTCAATTAGTTACAATAATGGAAGATAGGTGATTTGAATTATGGTTCTCCTTAAAATATATATTAAAAAAAAAAGATGCTACGTCCACAATATTTTTACAATAAATCATAAATGGTTGGTTGTTATTAGTTTAAATTTAAACCTAATAGTAAGATTACTTTTTTGCCTCAACAATAACAACCAGTAACAATCTGCCACATAGAATTTGTTGTAAAAATGTTGTGGACATATCATTTCTCTTAGAGAAAATGTACGTCAATCACCGAACTACGCTCTTAACATTATTAACTCAATTTCAAACATGTCCAATTCAAGAAATTGACCTTGTAGAGTTACAACGTATTCATTACAATTGCCTATCTCCATGCCTTTTATTGAGACTAAGTTATACATGAAAAAAGACAATTCTCGGACTCCATTGAAATGCAGCATTTTCATTACTAGCTACTAGTAATTATAATAAACCAACCAAGACATTTTATGGTGGCGCGACAAGTAAGCTTGGAAAGCATTGAAAGATACTATATATAATAGTTGATAATGATTATTTATGATTTCTAAAATGCATCGTCTGGGTTTAATAATTAGATGAATTAAAAATACAAATTGATTGTAGGTTTACATTGTACTATATATTAATGTAAAATTATAAATCTTACATTGGTAGTACAATATATACTTAAAATTTTCCTAAAATTAAACTAATACCTGATATCATATATCTTAAGCGAATTTCATCTGTTTGCTAGTACATAATAAACTCATTGTACTTTTTTTTTTTTTTTGAAAGTTCATTATACTTTTCTTATCAATAAAGTTTTCATTGCCTATCAAAAACATATATTTCAACTTTTCAAGTGGTATAAAGTTGGTATAAACATTAAATTTTATATGAGGCCCACCAGAACAAGATACGCCTGAGGGAGTTGCCATTGTTGTTGTGCTGTGATTGTCAGATTACGACTGGACAAATAATGCTAGATTGCGATGCAATCTCGCCATTTAAGGAAAAACAAATAGACCACATTGGCATCCTATAATAATGTATAAATGATAAATGACCGGTTGAAGTATGTTTTGGCCTAGATATGTGTTTTTTTTTTTTTTTTTTTAAATACTGAGTATTTTTAACAATCAGACACACTGTGAGAGAGGAAAATATCTTAATCTTTTATTAATTTTTTTTGTTTATTATGATTGATATTTTATTTTTCTTGTAAAAACAATGTCAACTTTTGTACCTACAAATTTAGAATTAATACTAGATTTAGTGGGGTATAAAATACATTTTAGCTTCTTCTTCTTCTTTCTTATTTTATTTTATTTTATATTGTGCTTGGTCGATAATAAGTTCAATTACAAAACATAATTTCATATATAGATTTTTATCCAAGGGAAATTACTAGTACACACACCCTATTACACACTCTTATACAAAATTTCAGTACATTTCAAGCGTGTAATAGGGTGTGTATAATAAACACTACCCTTTTATCAAATGTTAATCTTTTGCACTTCATAGGAGAGAGTGAGGTCAATCCAGAACTCAGTCCACGTCACCTCAAAACCTTTGGCTAAAAAATGGTTATGAAAAGTGTTCCGGCATCTGAATCATGCTTTGGCAGGCAATCATAGAATAGAACCATTTTGTTATTGTAGATGAATCATGAAGCTACTGAAGCTCAAAAATAGTTGCTAGCAGTAGAAAATTCAAGTGCATGACTTATGGCACCCAAAGCCAAAAGGCCCTCCATGGTTGCATTATAATTCAAGGGTACCAGTATAGTTGAATGCTATAAGTTTCAGGAATGTCTCAAAGCATCTGCCTCTAACAAGGTCCATCAGTTGGTGGGACATGCAAAGGGCTGTATTATAGGTCCTTTTTCCCCAGAACTAGGTAGGATAGTATTATGAAAGACTACAATTAGATTCAACTGGCTAAGTTAAAAGGTCAATAAAACATATCTATATTATATATTCTTGTTTTGATTCTATGTAGGAATTGTAAACATATACATAGGGATCAAATCTTTTGATGATTAGATAAATTCGCTTAAGAAAACTCCACACAAAACAGAAAAGGGAGGAAAAAATATATTCTTGATGATCCTCTCCGCAGCACATTTTCTTTATAATCTTTACCTCATAGAATTGCACACCGATTCTCACTGCGCTTACGGAGCTCCTCCTCTGCTTTCTCTAGATGTTCTCTGAGCTTACGAATTTCATCATTTGATTTCATTTGAGCTAAATGTGCTAGCTCTTCAGCCCTCAGACGTGCAGCTTGCTCTTCTGCCAATTGTTGCTCAAGCCTACTAGTTGTCTCTCTAAGCTTTGTCTCGACCTACAGAACAATGGATCATTCATTACTAGACAGAATAAAGCAACAATCCAAAAGTAAGTTTCTAGTCAAAGCAAAATTTGAACCTGAAAACTAAGCACACTACCGCAAGCCCAACCCACCTTACAGCTTACACTAACCATTTACCACCTAAATTAAGGTCCTGTGACACACATAAGTTGTGCAGAGCAGTTCGCTAAATACTTTAGATTACCACATCAGATACATGTAGTTACATATCTTTAAAAACATCTAGAAAATGGCTTCCAATATTCAAAATAACTAGGACAAAACCAATATAAAGAGAGAGAGAGAGAGAGAGATCTTTCAACTACTCAGCTAACCAATTAATCCTTAAAGATAAAAGAACAAGAAAGGACAAGCATAAATTATAAGCTACTTGAGTGCATAAGAGAATGATATTAAGTTATAAGCACTAATCCTTACTATTTTCTTTTACTAAAAATCATTGACATGGTAAAAGCCAAATAATATTTAAATGAAATCCTACGCTAACTTCTATGTTAATATTAACAAGTCCACATTCTCTAGAGTTTCAAACACACCAACTCAAAATGCAATTTATTATTTGTGAAATCACTAAAGTTGACACCAACACCATTTCATCCATTTAATATTAATTGATAATAATAATGGCCCGGATTGTTATTGAATTAATTGTGTTGTTGTGTGGACATGTGATGAGTCTCACATTGGGCTTATAAACAACTACAAGGAGTCTCAATTGTGACTAAACTAATCCTTTAGAGGTATAGTGTAGATGTGTCTAGCACTTTACTTTGGGTCATTACTGATAATTGTCATCTTATGAGATTCCAGTAGGATATAACTGATAGACAGACAGATTCAATCAAGGTCCACTTCAGCAAATAAACCACAAGTCTAAAATGTGTATAACTAGAAGAAAAGAAGGGCAAAATTTTACTTGGAAAGCATGTGCCCAGTGCTGCACAAGAGGCACTCAATCACAAAGGTATCATAGAGCATAGGTGCAAAGCATAAAGCAAAGGTGGGCCTGAACAAAGTGAAGCACATGTTTTGGTGAATTCATCTAAGTCCTATATTGGCTAGGGATGGGTCCAGCAATTGTTCTGTTATATACACCCCATGTACATAAAATTTCTTTTTATTGGTGTCTCGCTCACCTTCAACCTAGCACTTATAAGGAGAGGATGTGCCAGCTAAGCAAGAGTTTAAGAAAAATCCAGAAACAGATGTTACAAACAAGTTGTAACCTATATCAAAGGTCTCTTACTAATTTATTGAGTTGTGACCAAATCATGTAAAAAATGAAGGAAAAAATTATATTAACTTAAGCAGCTTCACACTCATGTCTAACAAGCAGATAAAGAACAAAATAGGTTTCTGCATAATTTTTTTTTTTTTTTTTATAAGTATGTTTCTGCATAAATTAACCAAGCCTGATAAGACATTTTTGCTGAAGGTAAGATATCGGTTCTTAGAAAGAACAAAAAGAACCTTGCACTGACAAAGGGTGGTCTTCCACAGTCATGGATCAAGAGTGCAGCAGTGCACTCCTTACCCAGGTTCTTATTTTCACACATTGATGACAAAATTATACAAAGTGTAAGAAGACACAGATGCAGGTGGCAAAAATATGTAAAATAGAGAAGCATTGAAGATACCATCTCAGTAATTCGTTTGAGCTGCTCCTCGTGTGAACGATGCATATTATCCTTTAACTCTGATATTTCTCGTTTAGAGTAACCTTTCAGAGAATCAACCTGTTCCTGTTGATTGCGGAGTTTCATGGCCCCCTTCTGTTAAATGATCAAATTTGTTAGAATGATACTTTCATAGGAATTTTGATGAAACTGTGAGAAATAACTTAGCAATGACCTTCAGTTCAGCAAATATCTCATCTGTATACGGTTGTCCACCATTTTGTGCTATAACAATGTTTACAAGCGAAAGAAGGGTCTGAACCTGTTCAACCCTCTTGCTTTCATCCTTAGTCTTGTTATCGAAAAGCACAACCCGATTTTTACATAAAACAAGGATTTCCTATATCAATGTTAAAATCAAACATACAATTAGCATATGTGAGCCTTCTCATTCAAGACAGAAACGGTCAAGCAGAAGAGGCAAAAAATTCCAAGGTGTTCAGCCAGAAAACATGTGTGCTAATTGATACAAACTAGTTACAGTAAGCTTAAGTATTTCATGAGTCTATCTACATTTCTCAAAAACAAAAACTCAACAAACAGGCAAGCCTAAGTTAAACCAAAGTTTAAGAAGTAAAGTTATCAACAGCTCTAAAAGTAACCTGTAAAGGCTTAGGGCATTCACGACCCAAATAATCTTCCAATGTCTCGTCATTATCTTCAAGTTCATCCCCCCCAGTGAAGACTACAATCATGTAGTCAACAATTTTGCTTCCAAACAATGTTTGCAAGCTACGAAGTGCAGCTTCCTCTTCTTGTGTAAAGCGGGTCCTAACTGAATAAACTATTAGAACTGCATGGATCCCATCCTTTGCCAAGTCAATACATTTCACAATTTCTCTGCCAACAAATTCAGATTCGGCAGAAAAATCAAACAACCCTGCAATTACATTCACATTAGTCATTGTGTACCCCCAACATCAACAAATATGGAGAGGAAAGCTCGAATAACATAGCTCTTAAATACAGTAAACCATACGTTATTTAGTAATACAAATTGGTAAATTTATACCAGGAGTGTCAATGACATTAACAATCTGTCCATCTCTCAGTACAGTTCTCTGCAGTTCACAAGTGCTTGTAACACCAGAGGAGCTTGCCTTGGACTTGAAGGCCCTTTTCCCAATAATGCTATTCCCTGTTGCACTTTTGCCATTCCCTGTACGTCCAACTAAAACCACCGTTCGAACTCCATTGGATGGGGAGGTAAGCTCCCAGTCATCATCTATTATACTCCCACCCATTATATAAAATCAGAAAACCTGCAGGCAATTATTGATGTAAACTGTCATTGAGTTCTCTATTATATAAAATAAAATAAAAACATATATCATAATAGACATCACTTGAATCTATGCCAACAAGATTAAAACTCTAGACAACTGTATATTTATAGTATGGCATCTGTAACATTCTATGGCTGGTCTGCTATCCATCTCAGATTTCTGGAATATCTTATTATATATATATATATAGCGGTTTTTTTTTGGGGGGGGGGTGGGGGGGAGCATAGAAAAAGGCCGATTTGGGGACTAGAATTTCACTAAATTCCAGATTTGTTCAGTTCTAGGTGTATGTCCCTTGCTTTATTTCTTCTTTCAGGAGGCAACATCTGCCATTAACTAACCTTTCCTACACCTCCTGCACTGATACTTTGTTAACAGACTTTATCTCATTCAGAAGTTATAAATTCCTTTTATGATAAACATGATAGGATTTGGGACCCATGGTGTCCACTCATGATAATTGCTCTTCAGCTCACACTAGCTTCAAAACAATGCTAATAATAACTCTGATGATTACCATTAACAGACACCACAAAAAGAAAAAATTTCTTACAATAAACAATAGTGGTGGAGACACGTTCATCCTTTGGGGGAGGAGGACCATGACCCCCCAAATTTTTTATTTTATTTGAAGAGTTCATTAGTTGCATTGATTCTTGTATTCAATTTTGACAAACAAGTTGGTAATTTAAATTAGAAAGAAATTTGCTAAGAATTTCACTATGGAGATCATAACGGTTTAATGTTATTCTATGAAAGATTCTCATCAAGCATAACTTTGATTATCAATGCTTAAGTTATTTTGTTGGATCCTTTTGTACATAACTATAGAAACAAGACAACTTTTGTATAATCGTTAGAGTTTAGAAAAATTTGTATGTTTTCCCACACATGTATATGTATGTATTAATACCATGATTCCTGTCTCCATCCCTAGTAAACAATGTAATGTTAAAATGTAAAATCAACATCAGTCAGAACATATTCGAGGTCAGCTGCACCGATGCAACACTAGTTATCAATTGGTCATACAAGATACCAATCTTATGAACAATCACATCAAGTTTAGGCTCCTCCAATATACAATACTTGAATTCATTCAATCAAATTCATATATTCAATCAAAGCACAAAACCCTTTAGTTTTCCTTTCCTTTTATTTCTTTCTTTCTTGGGCTAATTATACAATTACTAAAACCTCACTCGCCTCCTAAAAATATCTTCTTTTTGCACCACCAAAATATCTTCTTTTACCACCACCAAATAATTTCAATGCATCAACAGGTAAATTTCAAATAATACAACTTTTCAAGGACCAAATCCCACACTTTTAAAAAGCTAAGATTTCAATTAAATTAAGATCAGCCACAAGCAACCAAACCTTCCAAAAGAGTAACAAATACACACACAGAGAACAGTATTAATCAGCAATAAATATCCACACATTTTCATAATTAGCCCATCAAATCAGATCAAACCCACAAAACCATACAGGAAATTCAACAGCCCTCTGTTTGGTTGTCGAGAAAACCAAGGAATATAACCACCCCCCCCCCCCCCCCCAAAAAAAAAAAACTAGTTTGAATAAATTAAAACAAATCTGAGACCCAAAACGCCCATTCTTTTGTTACAAAGAATTTCATTTTTCTCTATAAATTTAATGCAAAGAGAAATATCCAAAAGTGTAGAATTTCTTACCTGAGAAATTAAAAGGACAAGGGACTCTGAAGCTAGAGAGAGAGAGAGAGAGGAAAGTGAATAATAATGGAAGGAGGAGAGACTTGTAAAGTTGTATTTGTAATTTTTATATAATGAAATTTCGTTGATACGACAACATAGGACTCTGTTTGAGCGTACGTGTGATTGGGTTGTGTTGTGTGGATAAGGTACGGTGTGGTAACTGGGAAGCCAGTGTTGTAGTGAAATATGGAACATTGATTTTAGGTGGGACCTTAGTTTACTTGTGGGCTAAGGTTTGATGAACGGCTTAGTATTTTTCAACCAAGAAAATTAAAGGAATAATAAATAATAATAATAAAAAGATAAGTAAAGAATTTTATTTATTTTAAAACTAAGTTATTCTTTTCTTCTTTGTTTTTTTAAGATTAGAAAAGTTATCTTCATTATTGAGCAAATATCATTTGGGGTTCCAAAATTAATAAATACTCTTTTTTTTTTTGTCTAAAGAATAGTACTCCTTTTTACTTTCTTCTATGTATGGTGCATTATTTTTTTTTTAAGTGTATATTAGAATGATCTCATAATTTAATATCAATTTTCAAAATTTTAGATTTTTTTTTTTAATAGTTGGAGTGGAAGGATTTGAAACTTGAATGTTTCTGTTGAAAAATCTAAAAGGTGTCAATCAGTCAAATTTCAAAACTGTTGGTTTAAATTTTAGTCAAAAAAATGTTTGGAGAATATTAAGAATTTGTGGTCATGACTTAAGGACAATATTAGTGAATTAACCGTTCCACAACAGAATAAGGAAATTATAAATAGTCATTGCGATGCAACAAGAACTTGTTCTATTCAATTAAATGCAATTAAGTTGTTACCTACTATATTTGCTTGCAATTTTATTCATTTATTATGATTATTATTGAAATAATATTATTGATTGAAGTATTATCCAATTCAGTTGACAGAAGTATAAAAAAAAATCCAAAAACAAATAGGTGATGGATCTAAACCAACCATAATTTGAGCTTTAAATTGGAAGTCTTTTTTAAATTTTGAGAATAATGTAAATAAAATTTGAAGTTGAAACATTCTGATCAAATTAATTAGATATGGATAGAGAATAATGGTTAATTTATTTTGTTGTACTCCAACTCTTTATCATAAGATTCGATGCTTCTTCTATTATTTATACATCTATAATCGGGGGTGGGGAATATAAAATCCTAGATTTCTTTACTTAAAACACTAGAAGCTTTATATTTATTAGTAAAAAGCTAGATAGCTGTATATGTATATATTTATATCACTTGTACTATGCTTGAGCGACTGCAAATTTATAATAGTTATATATAATAGCTAATTAAATATAAATATGCCCAAATTGACTTAGCATAATGGTTATGTGCCTGAATTTCAATAATATTAAAATAATTTGGCTTTAAAAAAGAAAACACCTTGGTCCAACTATATATCTAATGTTTTTTCATAATATGTCTGGATGGTAAAATTAACAAACTTAAATAACATATTGTAAATCTAAAAATCTTAAATTTCATATACTACACTATTGGTTCATAAGATTTTCTAATTGTCTCATAAAAAGCCGCTCAATAAAGGTTGGGACATCAAACATGACTTAATCATTTTCAATCAAATAAAGTTCAAACCTTAATTTTAATTATTATTTTGGTCATTCAACTACTTGAAAAAAGTTCAATCCCCTGTCTATTATATCAATTTCATCAATCACTGTTCATTTTAAAATTAATAATTGAACAATCAAATGAAATTTCATCTATTAATTAAAGTACCAAATTAATAACTTGTTTTAAAAATAAATAAATAAATAAAAGAAAAGAAAAGGATAAAAAAAAAATTAATGGGCCTTCGCAGCTTAGCCCAAGTCAGGTCCACCCCAGGCCATATTGCCATCATTCTTTTCTTTCAGTCTCCTCACTCGTACAACAACAAATCCAATCCCAAGAAAATTCCCAAAACTAACCAAACTTTTCTTTCTTTCTTTTTTTTCTTTCTATAGAAAGAGAAGGCGACCAAAACACAAACACACTCACACACAGAAAGAAGAAAACAGAGAGAGAGAGATTTGGGGACGAAATCGATGAAAGAGCCATCGGAGAAGACGAAGGTGGTGGTACGGCACCTCCCTCCATCGCTCACGCACTCCGATCTCTCCATCAACATCGACGAAAAATTCTCCGGCCGCTACAACTGGTTCTTTTTCCGTCCTGGAAAATACAGGTTTCAAAATTTTCTTTTTCTATTTATCTCAACGCTCTGTTTGGTAGTACCTTGAATAAATAAACAAGGATTTGATTTATGTTTTTGTTTTTGTTTTGTTTTTTTTTTTTTTTTTTTTTTTTTTTTTTTTTTTGTAATATGTGCTTTTTTAATGGTAGAATGTATTTGGTTATCGTTTTGAGTTGGCGATTTTTTCTGAAAGTATTTATTAATTGCTTTTAAAGCGAGAAAAACAGTTATAAATTGCCAAACGGAGCTTAAAAGTAAATTGAATTAAAGGTCTAGCTAAGACTTTGTTTGGTAGAGGGTAAAAATTAGAGAAAAATGGAACTGTTTTGAGTAATTGAAAAGGTCTGCGAATCTAGTTATTTGATAAGTTGATAGAAAACTTAGATTAGGTTCAATATGTAAAGTGTGTTTGGCTGCTTATTATTTAAAAAAAAAAAAAAAAGAACTTGAATTGAATTAAGGCTTTGTTTGGTGTGAGAGAAATTAGGGAAAAAGCGAGCTGATATTATGAGTAATGAGGTTTGTTGAAGATTGGTTTTTTAGAAATTGAAAATCTCCGCTTAGTTATAAGTTGATAGAAAAATTAGGTCTGGTTTAATAGATAAACTTTGTTTGGTTGCTTATTTAGAAAAATCCTTCAAAAGTACTGTTCTTGTTGCAATATTTAATGTTAATGCAAAAGGAGCTTGTTTTGTAAGTTTATGATCTGTTTTGGACCGTTGGCATTCATAGAGTTAATGAAATTTAGTTATAGCGTGTATTTAAAATCAACATTTCGATTGAGTTATTTCACATTTGATCTACCAAAGTTCGTGCAAATTTATAATTTGACTTTTTTTTATAGGTAAATTTATAATTTGACTTTTTAAAAAAAATATTGTATGTGATTTATAGAATGAAACCTAAGATTGTTAGGTACTTCAGCAATCAGGAATACAGAATTGTTTTCAACCAGGAAGTCGTGTAGAGTTATGGTGTGTATTCAAAATGTTCTAGTTTTTTGCGATGAAAAAATATGCGCATGCACATGTAGCAAGACTAATCTGTTGAGGATCAATAACCGATCCCAAAAAATTTGGGACTAAGGTTTTGTTGTTGTATGCACTTCATGGTTGCTGATAGAGTATTCAGGGACGTTAAAAGAATCAGATTGTTGAATATTAGATTAACTTTTACTTTCTGTGACTTAAAGAAACTTGAGAGACCACTTTTTTAATCTCACTATAACTTAATGGCTTAATTGTTTATATTATTTTATTTTCTTCTATTTTTAGGCACTTATTCATGGGTTAATGGTTTTTCTAACTCGAAGAATTTTTGCTAAACAAATTTGCAGCCTGAAGAATCAGAGGTATTCTCGAGCCTACATAGACTTCAAGAGGCCTGAAGATGTTTTCGAGTTTGCAGAGTTTTTTGATGGACATGTTTTTGTTAATGAGAAGGGTAGCTAATAATGACATGCCTTATTCTTTACATTACAATACAAACAGATGTGTTTTATGTTGTTGAAGTGGTTTGATTCAGTGAATATCATTGTGTGAATTAATTAAAGTTAAGATTTGGGTTCCCTAGTTAGTTATGCTCTTGTATAAGTAGTACTGAAATATCGTGTTTATATGATTGTGGGGAGACTTGATGATGGTAAAAATTGTAATGTGTATATCGTAGTCATCTTACTTTAGAATCTCTAGTATTTTTTGCAAAAGTTTAAACTGTGCCATTCATCTCAGGTGCTCAGTATAAGGTTTTAGTTGAATATGCGCCTTCACAGAAGGCTCCAAAGTCAACTACTAAGAAGGATGGTCGTGAAGGGACCATATACAAAGGTATCTGTTCAGTTTGCATTCACATTTACTTAGAATACCATTGCACTAGATTTTGTTATTAATACCTACCTTTTTCTTTTATGAAAGTAGATCCTGATTATCTAGAGTTCCTCAAAATTATTGCAAAGCCGGCTGAGCATCTACCTAGTGCAGAAATACAGTTGGAAAGAAAAGAAGCAGAGCAAGCTGGTTTGTAATTATTTTTAATGACTTTGCATGTGTGTGTGTGTGTGTATTAGTTAGATAATCTCATATCGGAATATAGACGTAACTTTGTTGCACCCAAGCTCCCTTTATTTATTAATTTTTTAGGCCACTATGGTGCCTATTGCATGTAATAATTTGAGTTTCCTATTTTGATGCCACCTTGGTGCCACATAAGGTTGTGTCCAAATGTTGTGGAGTAAATTTGTGTGTTTGGTCATAACAAATAGTGGACACGACTAATTATTTGTGTTTAAGAGACATATTTTTCTTATAGATTTATTTGTTTCTCCATACTTATTTCTAGGTGCTGCAAAAGAAGCTCCTATTGTTACGCCACTTATGGAATATATTCGTCAAAAACGAGCCATTGAGAGTGGAGTCCAGGTAATGTGTTATATATTTTCGTATCTTCTCCTCATTACCTTGACTGTCTATTTTAAAGAAAAATGTTCTTTTATTGTGGTTTAGTTCAACAGAGTTGTTTGTTACTGATTTTGTGATGTAGTTAGATTATTATTGTTGTTCTTTTATGACAATCTCTATCTTTGAAAAAAGAAGAAAAAAGAAAGATTAAATACGTGGATGGTTAAATTTATAGGTGAATTAGACTATACTATCTTTAATTTATGTTAGACAAGTTTCTTATAAGCCCTAGCTTACTGAAAACAATATTTTTTCCCCAAAAAAATAAAATAAAATCTTTTAGGAACTTGGTGGCATGAAGAATATTACAAAATTTGAGAGATTTCCATTAAGGTCAGAGGTTCAAGCCTCCTTATTATGCAATTATGCAAGTATATGGGAAGCGGTCCCTCATTGCATTATGTGGTGCCTATGGCATGAATGAAATCCTAGAAGCTTTGAGGACCAAGAAAGAACTATTCCAGAAATGAAGATATTTTTTCTTCTCTTTTTGCTTGGCTGCCTTATTTGGGTTTTTATTCTTTTTCTTCTCTTTAAGATTTCATTGATCATTGTACTCTACACCATGATTGATGGTCTCTAGTATATGTCCTGTATACGTTGTGTTTTTTTTTTTTTCAATGAATTACATTATTTATCAAAAAAAAAAAAAAATGAAAAATTTGAGAGATTTCCATTGAGATTGAGTACTTGTGTTTAATGTGGTTCAACAAAAAGAAAAGAATATTACTATTTCTTGAGGTCTTGGGACTATTCTATTAATGTAAGCTATTTAGCATATAGTTTTTTATCTGTTGACATTATTTTTCCTTATGAAAAGATTGTTTTAGAATGTCCTTTCATAATTTCTTTTCATTTGTAGTACATGGAAATTAATTGAAATGTATTTTGTTTGTTCATTTTTCTAAAACCATATTCGATTGTCATATGCCAGTTTGTGTGGTTCATTGGCTAGTTGGTGATTTAAAAGATCTAGTTTATATGTGAGTTATGTAGTGTAACTTTTGAAGATATTATTCTGCATTCATTGTAACCCCCCCCCCCCCCTCTTTTTATTTTTCTTGGCCGTTATATAGAATAAATTAAGATCCTTCTTTTTAATATATATTAATAATGGCATATTTTTCTTTTTGTATTAGGAGTATATATATATATATATATATATATAGATAGATAGATAGATAGATAGATAGCTATCCTTGTTATAAGGTAGATTTTATCATTATTTTGAATCTATGAGTTCATGTTTTGTATTGAATTTTGTGATCGTTGATAGGGTTCATCAGTTGGTGGCAAGATTAGGAGAAGAACTGGGGCTGCATCCACGAGCAAGCCTGGCTCATCTAATACCAAACGAAGCTCTGAGAAGAAAAAGGTTTGCCCCCCTCGTACTCTTGGCATGTTTGTGTGAGAAACGTAAAAATTCTCAATTAGATATTTAACATTTTTTAATCTCTCATGAAAGTGTTTCATTTTCCTACTTTTGATGTGTTTGTTACTTTTATCACTTCGAGTTCAACCAACTTGTCTGTATTGTTCCCAGTGTGTCAAAAATATAAGGATAAGCTGTATTTCTCATCCAAACTCTTATAGTTAGTCATCATTCATATTGTGTGGCTGGGTGTGATCTTTTGTTTTTGGTGGAGTATCTCTAGCTTAGCATGTAGAGGCTTTATTTTTTATTCCTATATATATACCAATGAATAATTGAAGTAGAACACTGGATTGTTATGCAATCTCCTTGTATCTCATCATTCATACTGTGCTAATAAAAGTATTCTTTTATTGCTTGAAGCTGATTAAGAAAAGTTTGAGCCATTATTCCATTTCAAGCTGGTACATCATCATGAATTCCCCCCAAGGATCCTGCTCAAATTCCCCTTCCCCCCCCCCCCTCCCCCCAACTAGAATATTGTCCCTAATCTTGCCTGTATCTTAGGATGCTTGTGACAAGTTTCAGCGTGCATTGTGTGTCACAGGCTCACAGCAGTATTGTTTTCAACATCTTGAGTACAGTCCTTTGATTATTTCCATTGCCTCTATTCCTTAATTTAATTGCAAGGTTCTACAGACTCTCGGCAGAAACAAAAAAAATTCTCTTGTTTAGCATTAGTCGAATCTTCCTTTTGAGTCCCCATGTTGCACTCTGCTATCTTTCCTAAGCTCTTGTAGTGGAATTCATGCAGGTCAGACCTGAAGTGATGCTGGAAAGCTTCTTAAAATAGTAAACTGCGTGCTTTTGAGTTTTGACAGAAAATTATGATACACTAGGCGAAAGTTAGGAAATGAGTTGTAAGAGATTGATGTTAAAATGGAAGATTTAAGTAAATAAGCAATAGCAAAATTGCAGAGGCAAAGATAAGGAAGAAGGAAAAGATAGTCTATAGGTGTTGCATCCCATTAAAACTAAATGATCTGCTTTGATCATTACTTCTAGTAAAATAATGCTAATTTTTATCCCATTCTTATTTCTGATATGATATTATTTGGGTTATTTATTGGTAAATTTTATTGTTCTATCATTTATTTTTTCTGTATACTTTTGAGCAGGGTGAAAGTCTTCACTGGTTTAAGTAAGTTATCTCCAATTGTTAGGGTTGGAAGTTGCTTATCTTAATTGAAAGATTTAGCACAAATACATTCTGGACAAATCAATAATATCTCTATGTTTGATAATATTATTGTTATCATTTACCCCCTTCTGTTTGGAACTTGTCTTTTAGTGATTTTCTTTTGGATAATGTCAGTTTCTAGCAGCTGTGTCAATTCTTTCAATATTGTGGTTGCTGTCCTTATGTTTCCCAATGCTTTCATGTTACTCTGTGCACATGCACTTTCTTTGTTCTTGCACTGAAAGACATGGTTAATTTGCTCACTTTTTCTGTTTGATTGACAGTATATATTGAAGGAAAGTGCCAAGAATACCACTCAAAAGGACAAGTCAAATTTCATTGTAGTGGCTAGGCGAGAGGATCAAGCAACTACTTCAAGTGGAAAAGAAATATATGATGAGATAGGTAAATTTTTCCTTTTCCTGCCAATAATGAGTCTTTCTAAGCGTGACTTGTTCAGTTACAGTGCTTATAAAAAATTGTTCAGTTACAGTGTCATTTTTATTTGTTGCCAAATATATATAAAATTTCTACTTCCAACTTCAGTGCAAGACAATAGACCGCACTAAACAAGTACCGAAAAAGACCTGCTTACTTTCCTTTTCAATGATTTCCTGCTTCTATGGACTTGCTAAGTGGTTACTGATGTGTTTGCCAAGCTACTGAATTTTTATAGATGCTGGTACTGGCTATCACAGTAGTGGGCCAAGGGAGACTATAGGCCTCCTGGGTTTTCCTTCTCTGTTTTTAGGTCCATTGTGATTTTACTTTATCGTGTGTGTTTTTCGGAGTGTGTACATTGGAGCATGTGTAATACAAGCATATATATTTCTGGAGCATGTCTGTGGTGCAAGCATTCGTATTTTTGCTTGTATATATCAAAAAGTGTATGTAGGTTGATTAATTCAAACTGGGAATAGGTTACAATTTTTCATTGGATGCAAACATGTGATGTTGCTGATATATTTCAGAATATTTCAGCAAAAGAAAAAAGAATATATATTTGTTTCTGTCATATTTCACATTTGTTAACTGGATTTTGGCTCTCGCCATTGAAGGTTCTGTTTCTGGAATCCCTGTGACTGCTGACTCTGTAAAGAAGAAGTATCTGCTTCTAAAAGGGAAAGACCGAGGAGTATCTAATGTAATGTTTTTCTCCTCTGTTCTTTATTTCTTTGTACTTTACTGGTCATCACCATTATCTATGTTGTAAATTTCTTTTACAATTTCAAAATCTTGTTACTGATTATCTTAATATTACATGTTTTAATTGTCCAATGTATTTTATGACACTTCTCAGGTTCCTGAGGGTTTGTTACAACAGGGTGTAACGTCGCTGGCTGGTAATTCTCCATCTTCAACTGTGCCAAAAGAGAATCAGAGGCGGGAGGCTGGTGGGAGGTTGATTAGAAACATACTTTCAAATAGTGATGCTCGTCATAGTCAATCTTCAACAGCAGTTCAGCCTCATCAGAAAATTCAAATCTTGAATTCAGAAAGTAAGCGACCACCACGGCCAGTCAATGCACGCTTAGGGCCGAATGGTCTTGTAGCTAAAAATGAAACGAACTCCTTTGGTTCTGAAGGGGAAACAAAAAGGACTGCAGACGATAAGTTTACGAAAAAGGACTTGCAAGGTTTGGGTAATGTCAGTGAGAAGCAAGAAAAACGTACAAGAAACAGGGATAGACCTGATCGTGGTGTTTGGACTCCTCTTCGTCGATCTGATGTTTCACATGCAAGTGATGAGAACTTGTCATCCTCCATGTTGCATCCTACTCAATCACAATGTGATTCAGTTGAAGGTACTACTAATCTTTGTGCATGGATATTTGAGTGCCATAAATTACTGGTGCTATGCTGGGGAACCATGACTCTAGTATCAAATCATTCATCACAAATGCAGCTGTTAGGACTTACGCAGGGAATACCAGGAACTGACTGTTTGCCTTTGGTTTTCCAGTTTCCCGTGGAGAAATGAAAGATATATCTTATGGAAGTAGGAATGCAGAGGCTACAGCCACTATGAGTGGACGTAATAATTCTGTTGAGAATGGTTAGTTTTTTATTCAAGGACTGAAATGTGGTGTGAGCTCCTCTCTCTCTCTCTCTCCCCCTCCCCCTCCCCCACTTTTCTTTTTAAACTAATGCTAGTCTGCTACCCAATGTTTGAATTTTCCTAGGATCCCAAAGACATTTTGGTCGTCGTGGAGCTGCCCACATAATGAAGGATGATGGTTCTGTTAATATTAGTGAGGGGAAATCTTCTAGAAGAGGTGTTAGTGGCCATAGTGCTCATGAGGTCTGCATAGTTTTTGCCAAATCAACAGTAACATAATCTTTTGTGTTACTTCACTTTATTTTGAGTTGTTGAGTTTCTTCCCTTGTCTTTACAGAAACAAGTTTGGGTGCAGAAGTCATCTTCAGGTTCTTAGAATATACTAAAATTTGGTAAGTCTTTCCCTTTATTTGCCCTTTTTTTTTTGGGGGGGGGGGGGGGGGGGGGGGGGGGAGTGTGGTCAGTCTCTCTTACTCAAAAAGATTCTTCTTCTAATTATCTCAAATCTTAGAAACCATGATCATAATTCAAGAAATATGATCAAATGCACCATGATTTATAACGGTGTAAGATGCTTTATTTATGTCATGTAAGCATTGATCATAGTTGCAATAGGGTTGGCCAAGTGTTTGGGCACTTGGTCTCAAAGTGGCTGTCTTGGGTTTGACTAGGAGCTCCCTAGTTTAAATCCGGGCACCAGCACTTTGAAAAAAACTTTATGGGCCAGCGATTTACCCCGCTGTGAGCCCACTTGTCGCAAATAATGATTAGCCTCTGGTTGAAAGGTTTGAGGAAATACTGTGGGAAACCAAAAAAAAAAAAGAGGTTTAGAAATTGATGACTGTTAAACAGGTGTGTGGCATTCTGTAAGAGCAATAATTCATCATGTGTCCAAGGACCGTATCTGTTACCACAGGCTGAGGCCTCCATTGAAGACATCTTATAGACGACATTCCAGGAAGATGATTTTATGGTTTTGCCAATTGTAGGGTACGTGTATATATATATGCCTTGAGATATTTAGTTGGAAAGTTTTTAGATGTGGAATGCATTCTGACAATAAGAAAATTCTTTGATTGTAGACCAATTATGCTTGTGGAAATTTCTTACGGTACAGGGACCTGATTTGTGCCCCCCAACGGGAAAAGTACAGCATGCTCCTTCAGGAAAATGCCGAGTTAACATATCCAAGTGACGCAATACCCAAGTTGGAGAAGGATTTGATTTCTTCACTATGTAATTTTCATTATTCTGACGCATATCTCAAAGGAAAAGTAATAGTGTGTGGTATGAAAGAAGAAAATTTGTGGTATTTTGACCCAGACGGTATGTCAGAACTGTCTTCACCTTAATGTATCATATGATGATAGTAATCAAAGAACTTGGATGGATTATGAAGGTGTTGTATTGACTCATTTTGGTATGGAAGTATGGCAAGCATGTTCTAATGTCTGTGCAATTGTTCTGAAGTAAATTTGGAAAAAAAAAAAAAAAAATTACTATGCTAATAATTTTTAATTGGCACTGTTCTGAAATTATTTGGAAATCTAATATATATTCCCTCAAAATCATGTTTTCAAGACTTGAAATAGTGTTTTCATTTACTTGAGTTGCTGCCATTTTAAGTGAGATCTTGTTTTTAAAACAGGATTCTGAATGCTAGTAGATTTTCATTTAACTTTAAAACAATACTAATTTAAACGCCAATTATAAAAATAATTTTATTTTGCACAATTTGCGTAAAGTTATAAGATACTCTCAAGATCAAACGTTAAATAGGTGTGCTTAAGATTTTTTTTGAACATAGTCGGACTTGTGTATTTTCTCTAACACATTTTATGGATACCGTTCAGATTCGTGAACTATTGACTAGGAGACTCATGCGCTAAAACCCAGCATTATGTCGATATTGAAGAGCATATATGCAGAACTGGCATACATGTTGCAGGACAGGAAAAATTGTTGAGCAGAGACCATACACAATTTCCTCCTTTCCTTTTGCTTCAGGCAAGAAAGGGAGACTGGCAATTCATCGAATATCATTCAATCGAGCGAAGCCCAGAGCCTCGTGAGTGATGGTCTCATTTTCGCAAATTGCAGCCAAACCCATTTCGAACCACATTTAACATGACATTCCATTTGTGTCTGGAAAAATAAGCTAATACGTTTTTACCTCCATCCATATTTAAAAATGGTAAAAGCAGAATATAGCAATAAACAGAGCTCCTATGATCTACATACAACAATGGCTTTCCAATTGTGAAGTCATGTAATTAATTAACTACTTCTGCATTTTGTAAGAAGGGGGAAAAAAAGGAAAAGAAGAAAAGAAACATTTCCTGATAATTAAGTTAAGGAATTTTCGCAATTTCAACCAAAATTTTGTGCAGCGATTGTGGCTTTGAGAAGAATGGGCAGTGGTCACTGCCTTTTATCTTGTAAACTCCTTCTGGTGGGTTTTCTCTCACTAGCTTCTCTTGAACATCTGGTGAAAGTGCACGATCATCCAAAGTCTGAATATAGTACCGCCGGCCTTTTCCATAGTTTTCAGGGGATAATGACAGCTTCTCCATGATGGGACCAAGTGGGGTGGGTCTCATGGAAACCATGGCCAATGCAACATCCTGGAGTGAATCAATCCATTGTGAAATTTATCTTTTATATCAGTAGGATATATTTGACTAAAAAGAGAAACAAAATAATGAAAACAGAAATTTCTCTTATGTGTTTAGTAGGGAATACTTCTAATTGACTAACAAGTAAGAAAACCAATTTTTTTCCTCTGACAAGAAAGAATTACTAAGTAGGATCAAACTTCATATACAACTTTCACTACTTTTCACAATATATAAGAAACACCTTGTCTAAAAGATTTAATAGATTGCACAATCCAGTATGAATATATGAGCCAAGACATAGTCTGAGGTGAGTCCCTTGGATAAAAAAATTGCCTTAAATTTGTGTAAAAACTAAGCAGAGAATCACTTTGTCTTAATTGATTTAGAGAAGATAAATATTACAGTAAATATAGAGTTGAAAAAAAAAGGCACAAACAGAGGAAGTAAACAGTTCCAAGCAAATGCCTAGACAACTCACAAAGGAAAATGGACTCAGAAAATTAGCTTGTGAGAAGATTAAGAGCTTTTTGAGAAAAAAATTGTCCGAAATTGGCTCTGAATGAAACAAGAACTCAATTAAAATGAGGCAGCCAACAACATATACTCATGGGCAAGACTTAAGAAAGGACATTCACTGGACTAGGTCTCCTAAGCTTTAAAAGTCACAATAAATGGGATCAAAACAGGAAACAAAACATGAACTTGACCACATATCAAAGTGCACGAAGAACTGATGAACAGAAGACACACATACAAATTTCAGAATAAATCAGTAAGTGTGAATATATTGAGAAAGATGCTGTCCAGATCATTTGCTAGGTTGCACAAGTAGAAATGTGCTTCAAAGTGTACAGTGATCTTTGGTACCAACAAACCAATCAGTAGAAGAATAATTCAGCTATTCTTTGGACTACAGATAAATAAGTTTTCAGGAAAGATAATTATTGAGAGGTCTATTCAGAATAATTAGGAAGTCAAGTAAATTTTCCTTAGAAAAACTCTAATGAATTCAGCCACTGGAGATTTGAGTAAAATGACCATGCTATAGCTAAAAGAAGGGAAAAGAGTAGGACAAATGAAATAGTATACAATAGATCAAAATAGATTTCTAACCTTAAATTTTCATAGAGTACATCAGTTTTGAAATGATAAGGCAGAAATCACAGCACCAAAACAATGTGGATGACAATTTATTTTTTTTAAAAATTTATAATGAGAAGTCGTGCCTTGGTGTGCTAGCAAGTGTCTTTCACCAAAAGTGATAGGTTGCGGGTCTGAGAATCAGCATCAAAAAAAGGGAAAAAAAGAAGGGGGTAAGGCTGAATATCATGACCTCTCTTAGGCCCCACAAAAGTGTAAGCTTTGTGCATTGGGTATGACCTTTTTAAAAAAATACATACATACATGCATACAAACACACACACACACACACACATAGTGAGAGAGAGAGAGAGAGAGAGAGAGAGAGAGAGATTGAAGGTCTTGGATGAAATGAAATGTTTGAATTGTACCATACCTTCGTTGGGGACTGATTGAAATATAACCCTTTCATTTGCTCTTTCTCAAACATGAATCCCGTAGGAGGTTTGTCTTTTCCATTTCCATAAATTAAAAACTTTGATTCTTTCATAAAAAGTTCTGCAGAACCAAGCTGTAATACAAATATCTTATGTTAGAGCAACGATAAACCTGAAAGAACTGCAACACATAGCTCAGAGACATAAACTGCCTTGACCTTTTTTTTAGGATATTGAGAGGGGTGGGGGGGTTGGGAATCCTTTAGACATAGTTTTATTTATTGCAGTCAACAGTTACGGTATAAACTGAGCCCATGACTCCACTGCTCACTTTCCAAACCCATGCCAGCACCACCAAGTGGCAAGGTGGAACTCCTAAGACCTCCTCTGAGGGGTAGGGATTTCATTTCATTTCTTAACCAAATCAATTTGAGTTGATGAAAACATCACATCTCACAATAATAGGAAAAGATGGAACTGTATTGTGTTATAAGAAGAAAGGCATATGAATTATTGCCTTATAGCTGTTCAACATAAGTTACACAAAAAATGTGCTTGCATGTATACATATATATACTTAAACATGCATGTATGCAAACACTGTTGACGCATGACTTGAATTGGGTGTGAGGGTGCATAGGACATCATGGAACAAATGCTTATAATTCTTTAACAACATTAATAATGAATTCAGATGACAGAACTCATATTAGTTATATGGGATCCTATGTGGTGGCATAATTTTGATTCATCATAGTTTCCTTACAGGATCAACAATTCTTCATAGTTCTGTTTTTTACCACTAAAACATAATATGTTAATTAATTATATTGATTACATACCTCTTCAGCAAACACATCAAAAGGCCTCTGGCCATTAGATACCATTGTAGCGCAAATGAAAATTGCTTTTGATATCTTCTGCGGAAAATGTTCCAATGCATAAGAAATACACGCACCACCACTACTATGACCAACCAGAATGACCTGCAAAAGGACCACATAGATCCTTAAATACGGCAAAACAAAAGCCAGCAAAGTGCTTCAAGATGATAAAATTATGTATACTCACCTTTTCATCCTCGGAAAGGTCCTGTAGATAATCAATCAATGGCTTTGAATAGTCTGCCAATGTGGCAACACAATTTGTATCAGTCAGATCAATACCAGAACCTGTGAGATCCAAGGCAGTAGGAAGCAATCCTGATTCCTCCAGCAGAGAAATAGTTTTATACCAACACCATGCTCCAAAGCCTTCTCCATTTATTAGAATAAATTTTTTTGTTTGAATGTTCTCTAGGATTTCTGGCACCTGTGAAGGATATGAAATACAATTAAATATAGCTTCATGTTAACCTGTTTGGGGCAAGAGAGAGGGAAAAAAGAAGGGGGTGCATAAGCAGCAAAAAAAGGAAATTGAGGAGCCCTTGTATAAAAACCTGAATGATGCAAACGTTCAGCATTTTTAAATTAGAAAAAAATGGTGATAATGACCAAGTTTTGTTCCATAAGACACAGACCCAGTCAAGGTCAAGGTTAACAACATTCAAGAAGAAAACACATTATATTAAGCACACTTTCAAGAAGATAGTTATTCTATGATACATCAACAGCAAAAGGGGACCCAAATCAAAGCAAATAGATGAAAGTATGACCACGACTCATGGCAATTCCACCATCTTTTTCCATAATGTTCAAAAAAAAGACCGGTTTAACATATATTGCATAGTTCATCAGCTCAAGAGACAAATCTAAATCCTGCTTTGCACTCTATCGACAGCTTTTTAATATCACTGTTGCAGAACTTTCAAATTGGATGATTGGAATGACGATTATACATGGGATGATTAGAATTAACTTCAAGTTCAAGATTTACAACATCTCAATCACAATTTCCACTTCCCTCCACAGCTTTGGCAGACTTCCTATTCCTTGTGCCATTAATAAAATTTATATGCATAAAAAAAGAGAATTGCTAATCACTTTACCAAGTTTCACGGACCACCATCCCCATCCTAATTGCCATGTCACAATCCAATTAAAATAGTACAAAACTCAGTGTCTACGAGAACTCAATCCTTAATAAAGCAAGCATGGATCATAACAAAAAGTGAGTCTTGGAACATCACTTTTCTTCTCGGAGTAAACATAAGTATATTAAAGCTAAAAAAGACTGCCCTGGTATTAAAAAACTGCAACTCATACTTTTCCAGATGCACTTTTTAATTATTCAAGTGAATAATAGATCAAGTTCTTTCTTTTCTTCCACCTTTTCCCAACAAAACACACAGCTTTTCCTACTTGGACCATTGACTGCTGCTATTTCAAGGCACAATTAAGCACTTTTTCACTTTAACCAATAGCTTACAGATCTTAATCATGAAAACCCACTTTTCTTCAAGGATCCAATCATCCAAAAACTGTAACTAACAGAATGATTACACACAAAAATACATAGACAAAAAAAATAGAAATAGAAAAAGAAAAAGAGCAAAACCAGTTCTTTCCCTTTTATGCTTCAATCAAATTAAAGTCCTACCTGTTTTCCATTTGAGAATGATTCATCACCGATATTGCGTCTCTTACTGGTGGACCCGATTCTCCTTGACATGGATCCCTCAAACCTCTGAGACAACTGGTGCTGATGAAGAGCCATGGATAAAGCTTGCTTGTGCAAGAACTCCTCCTCAGCCAATAGTTTCCTCTGAGACCTGCCAATTCTTTTGCTTCTGGATCCATTTTCTTTCACATCCTTCTTTGTCATGCAAATAAACTTATTACCCATTATCCAAAAACTTGTTTCAGACAAAACCCAGAAAAGTTTTTAGCCAATTTTGACCGAAGTGTCAGAAAGTCACAAACTTTGCCCGGAAAATGGGGTGTTTTTTAACATTTGTATGCGCATTGCTCACTCTGTTGTGCCAAAGATGAGAGTTGTTGAGATAGAGGGAGAGAGTAGGTGAAAGGGAGAGAGAAAACTAGAAACAAACAAGTGCTAGTTTTAAATGCAAAAGAAAAAGAACAAATAGAAATTCTAGCAGTAATAACAGACTGTGATTGTGAACAACCAAAGCCAGCAGATTCTGAGGGCCTTATTTAATGCTTAGATTCAAAGTTTCAACGGTTGTGGAAGACTTTCAATGCTCTCTGCCTCTCTCTCTCTCTCTCTCTCTCTCTCTTACACACACACACAGACAAATCTTCAGGTCTCTATGTAGTTTTGTCTCTCTGTTGTTTTACTGCTGGTGTTTGAGGATGTAAGTATTTAACTGATGTCAACTCCAAACAACGTGAAAAAAAAAAACTGAACAGAGTTCGTGGGATACTTGGGTGCAATTGTTTAGGACAGTTTTTTTTTATTTTTTTTATTTGAGGGATAAAATACAAACGAGCTATGTTTATTAAAAGCTGCTATATTTGTTTATGAAATTTTTTTATAGATATTTTTTATTAAAAAAAGAAAAAAATAATTGATTTTTTTTACATCTTTTTATATTTATCATAAAACTAGCATTAATATTTTCTTAAAATAGTCTATTATCAAATGAGGTAATGACACCCATTAACAAGACTTCATTTTATTTCACACTCGTTGCAAGTAATCGTACGCACACTGAACTTCACTAATGAATATAAATCTTTTATACTATTTTTTGTGTTTCACTTTATATTTTACTAATCAAGACTTGTCATATATTTATTTAATTTTCCTTAAAAAATAGTCAAAGTTTAAAATGAAAAAATAAATAAATAAACACATGACAAATTATAATTAGTAGATTATAAAGTTACAGATGGTTTGTATTCCTCAATAAGATACAAGATTGACATATAGTCCATTTAACACTTATTGTTTTAAGTACACTGTTCAACGCTTCTTTGGATAACCTACTATAATTAATTCTTATTATCAATAGATTTTTATTTTTTGAAAAAAAAATTATAAATTATTATCAATATAATAGATGGTGGATAGTCAATTCGCCACAATAAGTCTCAAAGGATTTTATTTTATTTTATTTAGAATCCAAACTTTTGCATTTGATCGTCCCTTTTAGGGCTCTCTCTCTCATTTCATGTGATTTTCTCAGATTTATAAATGGGAAATCAGAAATTGATTTTGCATCTATCAGAAATTCATATTAATCAAGTTCAACTTTAGATCAATATTGATTTCACAATTGAATAAAACAAAATTATCAATGTAACGTGTTTTGAATGAACTTAATTGAATAATGCTATAGCTACAGATTATTTTATAATATTTTTACAAAATATTAATGTGACCAACATCTTATTGGTTTTCATTTAGACTTACTATTAATATTAATTTTTCATTTGCCAATAATCACTCACCAAATTAGTATTTCGTAAAATTTTGTAAAATAATTTGTATTTCTAGCATTATTCAACTTAATTTCAACAATTTATTTTATTTATGGAAAAAGTAAATAGAATGGTATTTGTGGTAGCACAGCCCAATGGGATGAAGGTTTTGGGCCGAGGTCCCCAATTTACTTGTATTGTATGTCAAAAATATCCAACAATGGGAGACCTCAAAGATGGCAATGCAGATTTTTGTAGGAGACAAACAAAGGTTTTTCTTTATGTCTGGCTTCCTTTCTTGTATTCCTACCCTCCCCAAGATGGTCCCAATGTAACTAGTCCCTCTTTATGAAATCCAGACTGAACTTCCTTCTCCCTGAGATGTATATCTTGTCACTACTCTCATGCTTCTCTCCCCAATTTTCCCAACCCTTGACCCCTACCTATCGGTCTTTATTTATAGACTCCCCTTAGTGGGGTCATCATGATGAAGGGATTATTCCCAATGTTGGTGGGCCCTTCTGTACTATATTCCTGACCAGATGGGACCTGCCACATGTGATTGATATGGCTCTCTTAGGACTTGCACCAAGTGCTAGTTGATGCTCGGCGGGTAGATTCCCCCAAGGCATTATCTCCTAATCTTAATATAATAAAAGATGTTTGGTCAGGCTGTGAGCTTGGACCAAGCTCGTTTAAGGAATGAGCTAGGTGCTCGGTTAGTAAGTAGGTCAGGATGGGCCCATCTAGGGAACATATCATGAGCTCGATACATGTTGATAGTTGTGACTTGTACAGTATTGGTTTAGAAACTATTTTTAGTATAAACTATTTTTATAAATTTTAATTGAAAAAGAAAAAAATAATTGACTTTTTGACAACTGTTTTTTATATTTCTTATGAAAGTAATATTATTATTTTCCTAAAATGATCGTAAAAAAATGCACTTAAGGATTAGGGTATCCGTTAACAAGACCATTTATTTATTAGGTTAAAATGTACAATTCTGCTTTAAAATATGAGATGTTTTACAAAATTATACATTCTATTTTAAGGATTCTTTTTATAAAAAAATTATACATTCTACTTAGTGTATTACTATTTGTAGGAGTTATGGGCTAAATTATAAAAAATAATAATAATAATAAAAAAATAAAAAACTCTAAATAATTGGTTGATTAATTTGTCTTCTGTTTGGGTTCAAAATGGCTCAAGTTTAAATTTGAATCTACTTTTAAAAAGAAAAAAAAAAAAAAAAAAGAGAGAGAGAGAAACATAAAGATAAATTAACTTTTTTTTTTTTTTTTATGGCAACTCCATTGAATTATGAGTTTTTAAAATGCTCTCGAACAAAGAAAAATTATTAGGCACTCCCAGAATACCATAAATGCGTACTTCCTTCTTTCACATAAATGGTAGGTCTCACTATGAATTTAATTAGTGGGACTCACAATTCATGTGAGAGGAGGGAGTACCCATTTATGATGCTCCGGAAGTACGCAATAATTTTTTCGAACAAGGCCACTGAAACTGATACCTAGTTAAAGCTTTTTTTTTTTTTTTTTTTAGTCTTTTGTTCCGGATTTTATTTTTCAAAAAAATTTAAGAATTCATCATCTATTAAATTTATAAATTAAAAAGAAAATGTTTTGATTCATCAAAAAAAAAGAAAATGTTTTGATTTCATTTGTTGCTGTACCACGAGATTTACCTCACTTGTCAAAAATTCTAGAGGATTTCAATTGCAATAGCTCTAATTAAAGCCTCTAATTAATGCTCTTTGTCATGCCACTTTTAAGCATTTGGATATGTGACTGTGAAGGCTCTGTGACTGTGAAGGCTCTGGAAATCCCAATCAATATTTGTAGAGGTGCACAACTTTTTTATTATAAATATTAATTAAAAAATAAATTGTGACTGAGGTCCAAAAGCTGACAACTAAGAACCTCCTTATTCTCCACATAAAAAGTTTGGAATGACATAGTTCAATGTTTTTTGTTTTTATTTTATTTGTTTATTTATTTTTGATAGAGACATAGTTCAAAGGTTGACAACGAGTGAGGATGTCCTTCTCCTGCTTCATAAGGGTATTAAACCCTCAAACCATAATTTCTGATTTTCAATCTAAATTTTGGATGCAACCATTTTGAATAAATTTACTATTTTTGGCTGATCTTAAGAAATATAATAATAATAAACATGTTATTCAGGTGTTAACATGCAAATATTTAGAGTCTTTAAACTTTATATATGTCATTTTGTGTGCAAATTGTATGAATTAAAAAGGGAATACAAGTCAATAATTAACCTTGTTACTTAATTAGTTAACTAGTTAACACCCCTTAATGTGTTCATGACATTTATGGTTTAACATTTCAAATTCCCTACTTATTGAATTATTCACACACACAAAAAAAAAAAAAAAAAAAAAGAGAGATTAAAAGGCACGGTTATTGTGTATAACCTATGAGGTTGTTAAATGAAATTTTATGTTTATATTATTATATAGACTAGTTACTAACTCACGCTATGAAAAGAATAATTTTTAAAATAATATTCATGTCAAATGCATATGAAATTAATAAGTAAAAATAAATAGGAAGTCAAATTAGAAAATTTGTAGAAAATAACTTACCTAATACAATTAGAATTTGCATTTCAAAAAACAATAATAATTAGAATTTATTTAGAGAAAAAAAAATCTAATTTAATTGGAATTCTTTATTGTTGGAGTTTCTTTTATCTATAAAGATGACGAGTTCTAATTATTTTAAACTAACATATAGTTTAGCATTATTTCAGAATGGAAAATGCTAACGGATCCCCTTAGAATATTGATTAACAATTCATTTAAAGAAATTTTTTATGGAAAAAGAAAAAAAACAATTAATATTTTGATAGATTTTTTCATCTATACTACTATTCAAGGAGCTTCCCCTATTTGGACTGGATTTTTTTTGTTCCAAAATACTCCTTTAGACTACATTTTAAGTATGGGAAAAACTTGAGGATAACTTAGTAAAAATATATTTCTAACTCTCATCTAAAACATTTCCTACAAAATATGATCATTCTCCTATTAACCCACTTTTTCAAAACAACTATACATTTGTTGTTATTTCTTTTTTCCTTTTAAAAAAATCATCCTCACATTATCTTCAAATCAATTTTTTTTTTAAAATAAAACATCCTCAAGTTTATCCGCAAAACAAAACTAAATAGATATATATTACAATTTACTTAAACTGTTTTAAACTTCTTTTTAAAAATTAAATACAAAAAACCTAATAAAAAAAAAAACCCATGTTTCTATCAAAAAAGTTATCTATTCTTTCTCAGATTGATGACATTTTAGTTTAGCTTTACATCCTCTTATTTCTTCTTCCTCTACTTTCAGATTTGGTTTCTAAACAATTTAAACAGATTTTGTCGAAGGCTCCTTCTTATACTTTTGAAAGTTCCCTTTTCTTTTCCATTTTTTCTTCTTTATCATTGACTTTCTTTGAGTTCTTACCTGCCATGACCGTCAAGTATTCAGAGTTTGAGATGTACTTACCTGTGGGTGAATGTGATTTTTTTTATAGGAATTAGAGGTTGTTTTGATGCTTGCTTATTATCCATGGCTGACTTAAAAATTTCAATCAAGAGGGTTTGTGCTTGAGAAAGGATACTGGTAAGAATTATTTCTATTTGTAGTTTGCACTAACATGTTTCCAAACATTTGCTTTTTATTTTTTATTTTATAATGAATTCTTTCTTTATTTTTTAAATCATTAACATTGGATTTTTCTTTTTTTTAAGTATAAACCTTTCTCTTAACACAAACTCTTTTTTAGTTTTTTTAATAGGAATTTACGTTACTTTGGTTTCCCAATCTAATTATGTTTTGATTTTTTTAAATAATGATAACCAAAAAAAATAAAAAATAAAAACTTCAACGTGCTTGTGAACCACTTTCCCATCATTGTTGATTAATTCAAAGTCATTCAACATGTTTGTGAACCGAAAAAGTCATTCAAGGTCATTCAACGTGGTTATCAAAAAAAAAAAAAAAAGTCATTCAACGACATTCCATTTATAAAGATTGCTTTTTTTTTTTCCTTTTTTTCTTTTTTCAATTTTAAGTACTTGATTTATTCAAAATTTATATTACTATTTAAGGGACTTCTCTTATTTAGACCGAATTTTTTTGTTCTAAAATACCCCTACAGACTACGTTTAAGTATAGGCAAAACTTGAGGATAACTTAGTAAAAATATATTTCTAACTCTCGCCTAAAACATTTCCTATCAAACAGAATCACTCTTCTACTAACCCACCTCTTCAAAACAACTATACATTTGTTGTTATTTCTTTTTTCCTTTAAAAAAAATCATCCTCACATTATCTTCAAATCAAATTTTTTTTTTTTTTTAAATAAAACATTTTCAAGTTTATCCCAAAAAAAAAAAACTAAATAGATATAAGTGTCGGTTTAAAACCTAGGTTGCTTTAGACATTAAGAAACAAAGACGATGGGCTAGGTCCACAAATCACAAGCAAAGAACCTTCAATGTAACATAAGCTTTCCTTAGACGTAAGCTAAGGACTCTCTGTATTAATTTTTCCTTTTTTTTTTCTTCAAGTCAATTTTCAGTTGATTCCCCCTGGACAATGTGCTCTCCTTTCTGTTTATCTTCCTCTTTGCCTTCGTTCCCGAATTGATCAAGTCATCAATGCAGATCCCTTTCCCATCCACCACCCCTTTGAAATCTATCGCAAATAGCTGTAAGGCTGATTACCATCATCTCAGATGTCACTTATTCATTAATGCGGCCAAAGGGGTAGGTGCGAAATCTTTAATGCGGTAGTAGCAGCTTTCTGTCAGATATTTCTCATTCGTTCTCCCTTTTTGTATTCCTCTGAGGTATATATTCACTCATTAAGCTTTCTTGATTCCTCCTAAACATCATGGTGTATCATATGATCTTCACCTCAGTCAGCCAAGGATATATCCCTCCTCGGACTGTTCTAACCAGCCTCTACCATAACAGTTGGCTTGTGGGCCTTTAAGTTTAGTACCCTTGTTGTCGCTAAACCATCCTCGAACAAGTTAATGCTCTCGGATCAGGCCTAAGGCCCAAAGACATGCTCTTACACTTCTGCCTTCACACCCACATTTCTATCAAAAAAGTTATCTATTCTTTCTCAGATTGATGACATTTTAGTTTAGCTCTACATCCTCTTATTTCTTTTTCTTCTACTTTCAGATTTGGTTTCTAAACAATTTAAACAGACTTTGTCAGAGGCTCCTTCTTATACTTTTAGATTTGGTTTCTAACAAATCTAAACAGATATGGTCAGAGGCTCCAACAACTTTGCAGATTCTATACTTTGTAGGTTCCCTTTTCTTTTCCTTTTTTTCTTCTTTATCATTGACTTTCTTTGAGTTCTTACCTGCCATGACTGTCAAGTATTCAGAGTTTGAGACGTACTTACCAGTGGGTGAATGTGATTTTTTTAAAAGGAATTTGAGATTGTTTTGATGCTTGCTTATAATCCATGGCTGACTTAAAAATTTCAATAAAGAGGGTTTGTGCTTGAGAAAGGATACTAGTAAAAATTATTTCCATTTGTAGTTTGCACTAACATGTTTCCAAACATTTGCTTTTTATTTTCTATTTTATAATGAATTCTTTCTTTATTTTTTAAATGATTAACATTGGATTTTTTTTTTTAAATATAAACCTTTCTCTTAAACACAAACTCTTTTTTAGTTTTTTTTTTTAAAATAGGAATTTACGTTACTTTGGTTTCCCAATTTAATTATGTTTTGAGTTTTTTTAAAATATTGATAACCTAAAAAAATAAAAAAATAAAAACTTCGACGTGCTTGTGAACCACTTTCCCATCATTGTTGATTAATTCAAAGTCATTCTAACGTGTTTGTGAACCAAAAAAGTCATTCAAGGTCATTCAACGTGGTTATCAAAAAAAAAAAGGTCATTCAACGTCATCCCATTTATAAAGATTTCTTTTTATCTTTTTTTTTTTTTTTTTTTTTTTTCAATTTTAAAGTACTTGATTTATTCAAGATAATGATAATCTTAGATTCATCTTTTTTCTCTCTCAAGCTTATATATGCACAAATTTCTCAAATTGCATTATTGGAATGGAATATTTGATAAGTTCGGGTGAGAGATGTTGTAAGAATTATTATATGATTCAAACCTCACATGAAGTGGTTGTTATCTAAGAAATTGTTGTAAAAAAATTTCTTTTGTAAAAAGAATTATATATATCATTTGTATAATTCTATGTAGGATTCAATTTATAATTTTTTTGATAAAGATAAGGGCTTTTTTAAAATTATTTCACCACACATAATACTCATAACACCTTAAGTTTTTTTGTGCTTCAAAAATATAGTAATCTCAAATTATAATAATTGCTCTAAATTAACCCTTATTCGAAAAATAGAAGAGTCTTTGAGCAGGGACTCACACGCGTGCTCAAAGGCTAGTTTTTCATAAAAATAATGTCAAAATATTTTTAAAATGAATTATTAACTATTACCTTAAGAGTACTCGTTAGCATCACATTTTAAAAATAATAACGTATAAAAGTACGTGCTTTCAAAAGCTGACATGACAACGTTAATAAGTTAACAATAGTCAATAGTCAATTGCTTTAATTATATATATATATATAGACTATAGCGTCTGAGCCACACAACGCACGCGAAGTTCAACAAAAAAAAATATTTATATATGATGCATAATTAGTTAACAAGCATCAATAAATAAAAATTCAAATATGTTAAGATCATCTTCTAGAAAATTTAGCAATATTCGTAACTCTAAAGATTAATATATATTAAAAGAGAGGTGTTATGTTCACAATATTTTTATAATATTTTTACAACAAATCATAAGTGATTAGTTATTACTAATTTAAATTTGAACCTAACACTAAAATTACTTTTTTGCCCCAACAATAACAACCAGTAACAACTTACAACTTATGATTTGTTGTAAAAATGTTGTGAACATATCATTTCTCATATTAAAATGATAGATACAGAAAATTGTGGAATTTTAAAAACTTATGTGTCATCATTAGAACAAATTAACAACAGTTATAGGTTTTGATCTGTATATATTAAGAGGATTTAAAAAGTTAGTTATTACTTCTTCTTCTTTTTTTATCAAAAATATCCCTAAATTAATTAACCAACAACTTAAAAATGAGGTTAAAATAGTAAATTGGCAAAAGAAAGTTAGTTATTGCTTTTTCTACTGTCAAAAATACCCCTACCTAAAACTTAAAAATGGAGTTAAAATAGTAAATTGACAAAAATAATAAATTATTTCTTCTACGTTTGAAATGCCTTCTTGTTTCTAATAAACTCTTCCTTTCACGTTGATTTAAATTCCTAATTCTACTCACTAACTCCCTTCAAAATAGAATCACTCTTTTGTTAGTTTTAAAATTCCTCCAATCTACAAAATTCACCCCATGTATTCTTGTTTTACTTCATCACGATGTATTTGTTTCTTTTGTCCTCCTTTTTTTTTCAAATTTTTTTTTTTTAATTTCATTACTCTAATCTCACGTTTTTATTTTCCCAAATCTCTTCTTTTTTTTTTTTTTTTTTTATTTTAAAAAGACTTCTACTATAAAACCAATTCTATAACTTCTATCCATTCTTATCATCCCAACATCCCCACAAAAAAAAAAAAAAAACAGTTACTACTATGTAATTTCTCACGCTTTTATTTTTGTTTTTCACTTTCTCACTTACGATCTCCTTATTATCACTAACCTCCACGTTTGTTAGTCAGTTTTATATTTATCTTATATTTGTGAAAGCCAAGTTCCATTCTCATCAATCTCATGTTTCTTTTTCTCTATAAAATTGTTTTGACAATTTGTTCAATTTGTGCTTTTCAATGGTTTTTTTTTTTTTAATTTAAATTAAGCCAAACTTTTGCAACTAATTGATGACTTCAATGGATTTGATGTTAAGGATACATTTTATGGGGTCTGGAATTGAGATTGGCGAATGCAATCAATACTCAAACCATCTGTTGAGCAAACAAGTATCTTCCAAAATTCTTGGCAGTATTGATTTATGCATTTATGGGGAAAATAATTTCTTCATCAAACCCTTAGGTTTTTATTTTATTTTATTTTTAGTTTTTTTATGATTGGAAAAAGTAGAAATTCTAAATTATAATTCAAATTATTATTCTTTACCCAAAAAATAAAAGAGCCTCTGAGCACGCGCTCACATTATTAGTGTATGTGTGTGTGTGTGTGTGTATATATATATTAATAGACAAAATTAAGAGAAAATTCAATTAAATTTTAAATTGGAGTATAATTTTGCGTCACATATTTCATCTAATTTTTAAATTTATGTATCAAGTGAATTATCAGATGCAAAAATCTAAGAGTTTAAATTCAATTAGATTCTAAATTCAAATTTAATTGGAGTTCAATTTTACGCCATGTATCTCACTTAAGTTTTTAATTTTTGTGGTAGGTAAATTATTGGGTGCAAAAACTAAAAAGCTCATATCTAATTAAATTCTAAATCATATATATTTATTGATAGATATCATACAAATATATTTGTTAGAAAACTAAGGGCTGCTGTGTATTATTTCCCTATCAATAGTTGTGCCCTTAACTCCCATTAAAAAAAAAGAAAAAAGAAAAAAGTTGTGCCCTTAATTAAATTTGATAATACAATTAATATAGTAAAATAGGATATTGGGTCTACGTGATCATAACAAATAAGCCTAATAATTCTAAGGGTCTTGCTAACGAATGCTCTTACGGTATTGGTTAACAATCTATTTTAGGAAAGTTTTTACATCACTTTTATGGGAAATGAAAAAAACTGTCAAAACATTTATTACTTTATTTCATTTTCTCATAAAAACTTTTCTCAAATGGATTGTTAACCAATGCCCTAAGGACATTCGTTAACATTTTCCTAACTCTAATAGCAGCATTGTAAACCCCAAGGACATCATGTATGATGTAACTGCCATGCGCAATAAATTATATTAGGTATACATTATTCTCATTCTTGGCTGAAAATCGAGCTAAGAATTCAGAGCTTTTCTTTTCACTCAAAAAATATTATTAGGACACCGCTTGGTATTTATTGTAGTTTCTGTCGAACTTATGCTAGAAGAAAAAAGCACGCAAAAGTACTCTCATGCCTTTATTAGGTCTGTCCAAACCTAAATTCGCACCTGACAAACACGATGTATCTGACCGAATTCGACCCGAAAATTAATCCGATTCAATCAATGATGTAATCAATGGTGGATTTTCTCTTTCAAAATTTGACAAATCCTACCTGATCCGCGAATTCCATTTACTTTTGTCAATCCTCATCGTTCCTCACTATGATAGGACAACGTTGATTAGATTTGACAACTTCAACTGATCTAATAGCTGGAATAATGAATGCATGGTGGTCGGGCATCTAACGGTATATTTGACAAAAACAATAGTTTTAAGTTTCTTTAAAAATTTGTAAAGTCGAAAAAATACGTGTAATATTATTTAAAAATTAAAAATATGTATTTAAATGTATATGCTAAATATGTCCTAAGTATCCATGATTAGCAACAAATGACACATTTAAATACTTAAAAAGGTGGGGTCAAGTGATGGGTGCATTCCAAACCTGACCTAACTTGACTTGTGGATACATCTACCTTTATAATTTAGTGTGTGTTTGGGATGAGCTGAATTTTTAGCTTATCTCTACTTTCAGCTTATTTTTGCTACTATTTATAGGTCTTACTGCACTTTTGAGTATTATTTATGAGCTTTACAGCACTATTCAGCTAACTTTTACCTTTATCTACAATACTTTTACTAGAAAAATTTTAATTTTAACTAAATAAGTTATTCCCAAACGGACACTAATTAGTCATTTTTAGACTAAACTTCTATGGTATTCCAACGACGCTTTAAAAAAAGAAGAAGATTTGTTTCACATTATGTTGTCATTTATATTTTTTCTTACGCATCCCAATCATCAAATTTGTACATTTTTAAAGCAAGAGTTAAAGCTAATAATTTATGTCAAGAGCCTCTTGACCAAGAGATATGTCTCGCTCTCACTTGTAGAGATTGGATTCAAAATAAAGCAATACTACATATGCAATATATTGAGAAACATCATGAATATAGAATAGATTTTGATGATGCGGGAAATCGTCAGTGAGCCAAACAGTCCTCACGTGCTCTTGATGAAACCTGCGAAACACAAACACATAGAAGACTTTACAGAGAATACCAATGTGATAATGACCAAATATCCTTTGAATGTTAAGTTAGAAAGGAATCTCTACAACTTTAGAATGCCAGAGTTGGGGGAATTATGTGTATCTTGATTTATGAGAGTTTTGAGATTTTTATAGTAGTGTAGAGCTAACATCTGTTTCTTGGCAGAGAAGGTTTTTTTTATAGAGAAGATTCTCATTAATGCTCGTATTTTATGGGATCCTTTCATTGTAGGGATTCATTTGATTATGGTGGGGCGTAGGATGCAAGATATTTCCATACTAGGATTCTTGGAGACCACTTATGTCATGTGGCTTCAACAAACCGTCTCCCTCAGATCCGTCCACTTTAAGGAGTTCATCTGTTGCCCTGCCTCTCCGTCTAGGTTATGAGTCTATTTACTAGTTCATTGGTTGGTAGAATGACTAGGCTGTCTCTTTTGGCAATTTCGTCACTTATGACCGCCTCCGTTAATTGGATCCGTCTATTTTGGGATTTATCCCTATCAAATTCAATACAGAGCAATAGTACATACACAATTATTGAGAAACATTGTGAATATAATGCAATATTACATGCATAATATATTTTACAATTATTGAAATTTTAAATTGTTATTGATTCTAATATAAGTTGACAATTGACCATTTTATTTCTACTATTTATAAATCACCTCTTCCTAAAGTGTGAAAATTGTGACAATATTAATTGATTGAAATAAGGAGGATAGCTATACCTCCTATCTTTTCAGCCGCTTAAATACTAAAGACAGAATTTAAAGTCAGATTTCGACATATTCCTAAATCAAATAATTCTCAATATTAACAAAAATATGGACACTTATTTGTATGGTTACCAACCTGTTAATCACTTGATATTATATCTGATTTTAAATTGATTCTAGAAACATTATAAATTTTACTGACCAATATGTCATCAATTGCAAAAATATAATTTATTTATTTTATTAACTCATTATAAATTTACAATATCAATTTGTAAAGCTTTTTATGATAAAATTAATAGAAATTTTAACAATTTTTCTATATATAAAAAAAACCATTGTTGATTAAGAATCTTGCGAGAATAAGGGATTTTTCTATTAGTTCTACCAAAAATAATTCATATTATTATATTTAATATGCATTAAATTGAGAGTAAAGAGAAGTCTACGTTGGGAGAAATTATAAGGTCCCAGAGTATAGAGAATGACACCTCTCCTTCTATTCATAGTGGGGTTCAATCATTGAATTTATGGTGGGTTCAGACATAGTATTCCATGTTCATTAGTCTAGGTCTTACCACACTTATGCTATAATTTGTTCATAATAAGCTCATATTAAAATCAAGTACTTGACCAAACTAGTTAATATATTTATTGTTAGTACGATAAGTTGATTAATTGACATAATTGTAGATAGGACAAAATATGACACTTCACCTAATTCTAATTGACCACAAGATCAATTTTTGAATATTTTAATTTTTATTAAATTTCTCATGCAGAGAAAATACAATAAAGTACACAGATTTCTTATGAAGTGTTTGCTTATAGCAGGCAAAGCAGGCAATGAAGCTGTCAAGAATGTCTTTATGAATGGAAAGCTTTGATAAGAGGTGCTTAATGAAATAATATTTCATTAATGATTAAAAAAAATAAAAAACACAGGAAGTATGGTTCATAACAGACTGTATCTTTATATATACAAAGTGTATTTTATACATGAATGTTTGAAGGAATAAGAAGTTTTTGTTTTTGCTTGAAATTAATGGTACAACATATCCATATATAATACAGCTGGTTTAGTGAATAATATAACATAGTCTTCAGCTTTGCCAATTTGTTCATGGTCATGCTTACATAACCAAATCACCATTGTTTCTTTATAAAAATTTTGACAGATTTTTCCATGCTGCCCATGTGATCACTGATCACAATAAAACGAAATTGATATTATTATTATTATTATTATTATTATTATTATTATTATTATTATTATTATATACATCCATTGAGACAAATAGAGGATCATCAAGTCTTGTAGTATTAATGGCGGTAAAAAAAAATTTTCATCACAAAATGTACCATCATTCAATAGTATTGTGCACCTAAAGAGTAGTTGAATTAGACTCGTTTTCAGTTTCTGAAAACTTTATTATTAGTTTTTATTTGCAGTATCATTTGAACTTTTTGAGACATTATAGGTTATGAATATCTTAAAGATCATTGTGGTCAAATAGCCATCTAGATCAAACCGAGATGAACTTTAACAACATTGATGGTCTCTGGAAATAAACATAATTATCATTTAAAATTTTAAATAACGTGACATATTACACATTGTCAAATCCACCCCCCCCCCCCCCCCCCATCCCTCCAAAAAAAAAGGGTCTTTGTCCATTTCATGTGAAATTGAGAGAATCCTATTCCCAAATTCATAAATCCAATAAGTTATTCCGGGGTGTGAAAATATCAAAATATCATTAAAGAAAGTAGATGTACTAAATCTTATTGCCAAATGCAACATACATAGACTTGGCCCTCTATAATAAATCCAAGTCAGAAACTTAAACCCTTATAATTTCTTAGAGAAATCTAAACCAACATCCTAGTCCCTCTCTAAAAAAAATCAAGGGAAAACTAGAATATTTAAACCAAAAAACTTTCTAATACTGCACTAAAAAGTCTCAAGCAAAGCTAGTTTTCTAATAATATATAGCTTTTACATAATAGAACATGAGTAATCTGGATCATAGAATGGATCAATCTTCATTGGTGATGGTGGCTGTGGAAACAACTGTGCTGGTGGCTCATAGGACCGGTGGTGGGGATAGTATGCCATTGGCTCATAGTAATGTGGCTCATAGTGTGGCTGATAGTTTGGATAGTGATGAGATTGGTACAGCGTAGGCTCTGGTCTTCCATAATTATAATAAGGATAGTCATTGAAAGACTCATAATTATGGCCATACATTGTGTCACTATATGCATAGGGATCTTCAGAATGAACTTCAATGAGTTCTGCCTTTTTTCCAGCTTTTTGTATCTTCTTCAAAAGCATTTTTGGTTCTACTTTGCCATAAACACGTGCTACCCCTTCTTTTGCATCAATATCATAAGATAGACCTATCAAGGAATAAAATCAATATAAATAAATAAATAGATTTAAAAAAAAAATCAGTAATTTTTCTTCAGTACATGGTAAATTAATAAGAATCAACATAAATAAATAAAAATATATTATAAAAATCAATTTTTTCTTCAATGCATAGCATATAAGAGTCAATATCAGTATACATCAAAAATGTGTGTGTCAGTGTGTGAGAGAGAATTTCAAATAAGAAAAAGAAAAACCTTTAATATTCATCAACACTTTGCTCAGTGTGGTGTGCCATCCGGGAGATTGGGTATCAACTTTCAGAGTACAACTCTGCAAAAACATAATATAGGAAAGGCATTATATTTTGTAAAAAATAAAAAAATGTATAAGAATAATGAAAAAAAGAAAAAAGAAAATGATATCGGCTAACCATGTATCCAGGGAAACCCATTGAAACTAAAGCCTTAGAAGTTGAAGAATTATTGAGAAGCAGAAGGGATTAAAGAAAATGATATGTGAAACTTTTGGATGATAACAGTATTGGGGTTCAGTTTGTTTATATATAGGTCTAGGGCAACCGTTTCTCAAAAAAGGAAAAAAAAGTCTAAGGCAACTAACTAAAGGATTAGATTTCATTTCAGATAAGGAAATTTGCACACGTAATAAAGTATATCAACCGAAATTATAATTTTATATGGTAAGAATCTTTGGTATATAGAGTCGGTTATGCAGTGAGATTAACTTCCCACATTAAAGGAGGCTATTTAAGGTATGGAATATGTAAATAACCGACCAAGATAAAAAAATAAAAAGAGAAAAAGAATGAAATCATGCATACCTTGGAATGAAAGTCATCTATTCTTACAATTGCTAGAGGTTTCCGAAATTTTGAGGCTTTTACATCTATTATTCAAAAATATTAGCACATCACTTTCTAAAAAATATAGAAAACCATAAAAATAAAAAATAAAAAATAAAAAACTCAACTTTATGTGCCATTGTCCTTCTCAAAAAAAAAAAAAAAAAAAAAAAACTTTGTGTCATTGTTATATCATACATTTAACATCATAAATGCACGTTAAATGTTTAAAAAAATTTATATTTAACCATAAATCACACTTTCAAAACTCAGATTTGAAAGTACAGAAAAATATGCATTTATTAAAAAAGAGAAAAAGAAAAACAAACACTAAAAAGTTCCATTTCGGTCATATATGTGTGTGTGTTTGTGTGTGTATAGTACATATATAGATAATAGAGCCTTTCAGAAAAATCATATATAGATAGTATATTGGATTCTCAAAAAGAAGAATATATATAGATAATATATTTGATATGATATATTAAGCCCGTATCTCAATAACATAGCCAATTCAAGCCTGAATTCACGGATGCTTTACCAATCTTATTAATATATTTCCTGCTACTAGTCCAAGTTGAGAAGTTGACTGATTAACATAATTTCCGCTACTGCTCCCAAGTTGATAATTATCACTATTCCATGTAGGACAAATATCAAATATGTTAGTGAAGTTACACCAAATTCTAATTGACCCTTTAATAGTTTAATTCCTTCCACCCCAAAATTCCAAAATTACACGTCAGGAAAAAACAAAAGCTAAGTTTTTAGATTTCTTTTCAAGTTTTGTGTTCCCATATAGCAGGCAATGAAGCAGTCAGGAGTCAGGACTCAAGAATGTCGTTATGAATTGAAAGCATTAACAAGACTGCTTAATGAAAGTATGGTTCATTACAGCTGTATACAAAATTCATTTACTAGGTACAACTGGTTAGTGGATATTATAAGAAAGTCTCCAGCATTCACAACCTTCTTCCACGTAGTGCTTAGATACCCAACATCACTTTTGTTTGGAAAATGTTCCAACTACCATCAATTTTATTAAAAAGACTTACAAACTAACATGTCAATAAATATGATTAGTGCCCCATCAACTACTTTGTAAAAAAAAATTGTGAATTATTGTTATTAATTATTTTTAAAATTTCATGTTTAAAAGTTGATACATGAGTTTGTAAAGTTTAGGTAGTAAAATTACCATGTTGCATGGAAGCCAAGTCTATATGCAAAGAGATCCAACTCAAAAATCGTCCAGTGGCAAGGTCCAATAAGGATAACAGAGTCGGTCTGGGGACTCAAGTAACCATAGTATTATTGAGTTGTTGCAGCACTCTTAGCATGGTCAGAGGAACCTCATTAGCGAGATGGTATCCTGTCACCAAAGAAATTTAAGGCATCATAAAACCAATCTGGGGCGAAATTAGTCCTTTAGCAGTAAATATTTTCTACAAGTAAATCAACTAAATTCAAAAGATATTCTGATCATGATTATTATAAGAAAATTACAACTTTCAAATAGGTACACACACTCAGACATGTAGTTAAGAACTGCAAGAATCAACTAATAGGGTCCATGCAATTATCATCGACTATAATGACACAGTGTATAAGGAATGGAAGAGGCCTACTATATCTGAGCCCCATCATTCTCATTTATGTGCTTACATTTCAAAACAGAAATTGTAAGGGCTGGAAGCTAAGTATGAATATAGATTAATTGAATACTCACCCTGGTACTGTGCATTTTAGCAGAACAAGATGATCAACCCTTCATAGATAACTTTTTCATACACTCCAGCAAATTAATACAAAAGTTTTTGTAAGGATGAATGGTAGGCAATAGGCAGGTCATCACATTTCTCATCATCAGATTATACAAATACTGCAATGGAAACATACCAGATATTCATGCCTCACCGCCTCCTTTATGAGGGTATCATTCTTCCATTTAAGATGGAATGTTTCTACTTTCAATCCAGCTGGTGCCAACCTTCTTTGATAGCCATACTTTCTTGTTCATTATCTCTCTTGCTTTCATACTATCATCCCATCTCTCATCAATAGCACATAACTTTGAAAACAATGCATAAGTTGCAATTTCATCTCCACCTAGCACTATCATCTTTGCTACAACAGCTAAGCCAAGTTGACTGCACCCGTGAAGAATGCAATTACTGAGCAATGATCTTAACATTAACATGCATGGAGTAAAATTCAATGCCTCCATAAACTTGACTGCTTTCTTAAATAATCCAGCACGCCCAAGAGAATCTATCACACAAGCAAAGTGCTCCACCAATGGACTGATCCCATAAACATCACGCATCATACGGAAATATTCCATCACCTGATAAGTAAGAGCTCCATGGCTGCAGCCAGAGAGGATTGAAAGGAAGGTGATCTCATCAGGCTTTATTCCACAATTTTGCATCTCATTAAAGGCCTGCAAAATTGCTTTGCTGTTCCCTTGATGTGCATGGCCTGCAAGCAGGCTATTCCAAACCACAATATCTTTTTGCAGTGTTCTGTTAAAATAATGAACAGCATCTTCTATGGCCCCACACTTGGAGTACATGTCAATCAAACTGCTAGCAACAAAGTTTTCATCTTTGTGTCCTACTTTTATAATTAGGTTATGTAGTGACCTTCCAGTAAAAATAGATGTTGATTTGGTAGAAGCTGTAAGTGCACTAGCAAGAGTGTAGTTGTTTGGTGAAATGCCTTCCCTAAGCAACTTTCTAAACCAAGACAAAGCTTTTATACTGTATCCAAATTTTGCATAACCTGACATCAGTGCAGTTACTGAAACAACATCATAGTCCACCTTCCTAGCAATAAGCTTTTCAGCACTGTTAAAGCATCCACAGTTGGCATAGAGGGAAATTAAAGAAGTCTGAACAGAACTTTTGGTTCCATTTCCAGACTTGGTGACATAAGCATGTACCATTTCACCATGTTCAGTAGCCTGCATACCAATGCATCCTGTAAGAACACTCACGCATGCAACCGTATCTGGTCTCACACCTTCATGTAGCATTTGGGAAAAATACTTTAGGGCTTCCATGGGTAGCCCATTATGAACATTACCTGAAATAACTATTGTCCAAATTAATAAATCACTATTGTGACCAACTTGTTGAAATACCTTGTGCATATCTTCTAAACAAAAACAATTTGAATACATGTCCATCAAAGCAGCACCAACAGCTTTATGTATGCCGATTCCAGTTTTAACAATGATGGAATGTATTTGAGTACCCAAACAGAAGCACTTAGATGCAGCTGATGCACTCAGAATGCATACTAGCATGACTTCATCTATCGCTACAACTTCATCATGATGCAGCTGCTGGAAAACATCCATGGCTTCTTCAAAGCATCCATGAATGCTGAATTGGGATATCAAAGTGGTCCACGACATCACATTCTCACTACCCAAATAAAGGAGCAAGTCAAAAGCTTCATCCATGGCACCAAAACTACAATACATCCCAACAAGCGAGTTCTCCACTAGACCCTGACCTTCCAACCCAAGCTTAACTATTAACCCATGAACTAGCAATCCTTCTTTCAAACTCCCATATCCACTTATCCCACCCAACAAGTTAACAAAAGTAGCTCTGGTGGGTCCTATCATATCAGACACTAGCAACTGGAAATTCTTAAAAGTTGCTTCTACATTTCCCATTTTCACATATACCTTTATCATGGTATTAATCACTGCAACATCCTTACAGACTAGTGCATCAAATACATTCACTGACTCATCAAAGCAATCAAATTCATCATATAGTTCAATAAGCCCATTACCCACAAAAGCATTGCCACAGAGACCAAGTTTAACAATAAGTCCATGAACTTGTATTCCCCAACTAAGATCACCATTCATAACACAACCTTTGAGCACACTATTTAGACTTAAGTGGTCAGGTGCAAAACCACAACTTAACATCATTCTAAAGAATATAAACGCATTCCAACCACACCCAATTGAAAGATAGCCACTTATCATGGTATTCCAGGACACAACATCTCGTTCAGACATTTCATCGAACACCTGCTCAGCAAGTGAAACACAGCCACATTTCCAGTACATATTGGCCAAACTGTTGAGTAAAATAGTCCGAGGCTCTGCTAAGAGTTTGATAATATGGCAATGGAGGGCTTGCCCCTCTGAAATTGCTTTTGATTCTGCACATATTTTTAAATGATGGGTATATATTTTCTCAACATGAATAGTTTTGCTATAAAACTCTCTTATTATGCTTCTACTTCTTAATTCAATATCTGTGTTATAGAATTTCAGACATACAAGTCTGACCCTTTGAAGCATGGCCTTTTTACATGACCAAATAAGAACAAAGAAAAAAACATGACCATATATCTCATGATTAATAGCCTGGAACAGAACAGAACCAAAATTGTTTTGCTTCACCAAGAATGGGCCAGGCCTGAGACCATACTTTTGCAAAATATATTTATGGACTGGTTTAATATCTATTATCTACCCTCATTTTAATTAACAACGAGCCCAAAGCTTTCTTTTGGGCTAGTCCACGCACCTTTGAAAATTCCTAATTTTAAGTCTCCTGACCTAGGAGACTTAAAAAAACAAAAAGCCATAGGGGAAAAATTGGTTTTGGAAAATGATTTTTTTAACTCTATAGATGAAAAAAAAAAAAAAAAAAATTTAAGGGCCGGCTTGGTTAGCTGAAAAAAAGTAGTGCTTTTTGTTATCAACTTTAGTTTTTAGTGGGACCGACTACAAAAAATGCTTATTTGGTTTAAGAATTTGTACTCAGTTTTCATTTTCAATATCCGAAAAGTTAGATTTGAATACAAAAAATGAAAACACATTTTCATCGTTTTCATTTTCATAGAAAATGAATACAGTGGCAATTTTGAAAATATTTTGAAAACACAAAAGGCCCCACGTGATTGATGTGAGTGTGTGTTAGTGAAAAAAGTAACTTTTATTTACAAATAAAAAACAATGTCAAATAATGTATGATGAATTTTATACTAAAATTATGTATATAAAACAACTTACCAAGCGCCTTCACATGTAAAAATAGGTCATTTTTTTATATTCAATTTTAGAATTTGAATACAAAAAATAGAAAATGAAAAGTGAATACATTACTTTTTAGAACCAAATAGGGCCTAAATATTTTCATACAAATTTATGTGGAGTTTTCTTATGAAGACTCTGAAAATTGAAAGTACTAACAAGCTTAATGAGAGAGAGAGAGAGAGATATCTACCCTTAGGCCCAAAGTTCTATTGGGCCAGACCATGCACAAGAAATTGAATATTAGCAATAATCAAGGACAAATCAAGGATTAAAAATAGTGGTGGAGCCAGGAATATATCTTTGGGTGGGCTATATATATGTGTATTTTATGTGTGTATAATATCTAAAATAGTAATGTACAATTCAATTTAATAATCAATATAAAAATTAAGTAAATGTTAATATAATAGTATTAAATATAATAAACAACTACTAAATGCATGTTAATATAATAAACAACAACTAAATACATGTTAATATAATAGCATATTTTAATCAAGTACATTTATAATGTTTCATGGCAGACAATATATTGATTATTATAATAACAAATAATATATTATAAATGTGCTATGGTATATAATATAATGATTATTATAATAACAAATAATATATTATAAGGAAAAATAAAAGAATACAAATGAAAGTAAAATAAACTACCCGGGAAATAGTGGAAATTGGGAAAGTGGTCAGCCGGTTAGGGGAACAATGTTGCACAAGGGTGAGGGCCTACACGAAAGCTTCAAGGTTGAAGCTTGTCTTTCTTTTCTTGTCTACTCTAGTCACACTCACACAAGCTTTATTAGATTTTAGTTTTTACATTGCAAATAACAAAACTGCAGCAACTTAAAGGAAAGAACTGCAGATGCCCAAAGGAAAGAACTGAAAAGAAAAGAAAAAGAAGAAGAAGGCAAATGGAGAGAGAGAGAGGGAGAGAGAGAGAGAGAGAGAAACACCTCAGCCCACTTTTTGTTAAAAAAAAAGAAGAAGAAGAGGTGGTCAGATTTTTGACCCACGTGAGTCGCATCCACCTACCCCTTAATTACCCCCCACTCCTTTTCTCCCAAAGTATCTCTCCTTTGGCCGTCTAGCTCTCCTCTCTTCTCACTTTGCTCTCTTTTCATTTTTGTCTCAAACACCCAACAATCCTCTCTCACATTCGCTCACTCTCCCGCCGGTGCATCACTCCACCGCCACTACCATTATCTTCTGGCAAGTTTTATTGAAAAAGCTCCATAAAAACCTCTTAAGCCCCTACATCTCATCTTATTTAAGGTATGAGCTTTTATACTTTTGTAGGTTGTCATATTTTGCTAGAGGTTTTTGTAATTTGAGTTTTGGAAGTGGTATTCTTGTAATAAAGTTTATGGGTTTTGCTTTGGTAGATTTATTTGGGTGAATGGTTGTGGATTTTGTGCAATGGTAGCCATATGAGATTTACCAATAGTAAAGATTTGGGGGTTCTGACTTTTTAGTGTGAAACAATTGATGAATCTAATTTTTATGGTGTATTTGGAGTTAGTGGGGGAGTTACATTTGGAGTTTGTAATGGTGGGTATTGTTATCTATGCTATTGTTTTGTGGGTCTCTTGAAAATGAAATGTATATCGAAGAAGAAATTCATAAAGTGTTAGGATCTTTTATGGTAAAGGAGAAGCTTGGAATGACACGATGATAAGTTGAAGTCTATGCCTTGTAATGAAATTGTTGAGAAACTTTGGAAGTGGAATACATTATTTGTGAGGTTAAATACTAGGCTTGCTTAATTAATTTTTTAGTTAGCAATTTTTAATTCGTAGCTAGATGCAATGTCAAACTTTATGCCTATTTTGATAAGTTTGCTTGATATTGTTTAGGTCCTAACTAATCTTATTTAGAGCTTGGAGAATTAAATCTTTTTGTGGGTTGCAAGGTAAGTAGCTTTTAATGGGATTTTTTTTGGAAATAATTACATTGCATAAACTTTGTTTTTGGGTCAAACATATTTTGGAAAATTATTTGTGTAACTATGTTTTCTTAAAAAGTATTGTGTTGTAATCGTGCTATATATGATTATATATGAAAAGCGCATTATGTTTAATATTGCTTATGAGGAAATGCATGATTTGTTAGTATGGAAGAAATAATCATCTTTGATATAATTCTTGGGAATGGATTTATTGCATTATTTGCAAATTCTAAAGATATTTTATCTTGACATGTGATATTTGGAATATTGATAGAAAATGTAATTGGAAGGCAATTATCCTAACCGTTGGACTACTAATGCCTTTCCTTGGGAGTGTATATGGCGTATTAAGGTGCCTAAACGGGTGTCTTTTTTCTTATGGACAGCAGTTAATGATGGGATACTCACCATTGACAACCTTATTAAGAAAGGTCAGTTTTTGGTTAATAGGTGTTGCTTATGTTGCTGTGATGGGAAATCAGTGGATCACCTACTTCTTCATTGTAAGTTCTCTCATGCCTTATGGTGTGAAGTTTTTGCAGTGTTTGGGAGTCAATGGGTAATGCCAGGGTCAGTGAAATCTTTTTTCTATATTTGGAGAAACTGGTTTGGAAAGCATCGTTCAACCATTTGGAATATGGTCCCGGCATGTGTAATGTGGTTAGTTTGGCAGGAACGTAATGCCCGCATTTTTGAAGATAAGGCGAGAGCTTTGGAACACCTAAAAAGTCTACTTTTTCGTACTTTGTTTCTTTGGGCTCGTGTTTGGGGCTGTACGAATTGTACTGCTGTATCTGATTTTTTAGTTTCTATTTCTTCTACCTCTTGATTTTCTTGTATTTGGTCCTTTGTTCAACGTGTTCACCATCGTGAACATGATTCTCAATTTTTTTCAATAAAGTCTTATTACTTATAAAAAAAAAAGATAGAAAATGTAATTGGCATGAAATGATTTTGGAAAATTTAAGAACCTTGTAGATATATTGGGTATTTCAAGGGTTTTTGTGAAACTACTTGAAGTTAAACCATTGTTTGATTTCGTGTAAACTATGAACTCTTCATGTTTTTATCCTTGAGCCGTGACATGTGATTACCCGGTGATTACTTAGCCAGATGTTGTAGTCTTTGTGACATTGGTATCTTAGCACCCCGTTTTTGTAGCGGATTGATGTCTTTGTGGCATAATTGATGTCTTCGTGCCATAATTGATGTCTTCGTGACATAACTTGATGTCTTCGTGGCATAACTTGATGTCTTTGTGGCATACCTAATGTCTTTATGGCATACTTAATGTCTTTATGACGGCTTGTCATGTGGCCTTAGGTTGGATTTTCAGATTTTAAAAGGGTGTTTTGATAGCTCACTGTAAAAAGTTCGTAGTTTCATGTTGGAAAACTTTGAAAAAGCTTGGTGCTACATTCTTTACATTATTTTAATCATTCTTGTCATTTTGTTAAGAAAAATGGATTTGCTGGATTTTCATGGAAATTCTCAAATTATAACATGTTTTGTAAAATGTCCATTATCAAGAAACTTGCATTTCCTCCACCCCTATTAATTGTGCTATTTACTGGGCTCTGTCTCACTCCATTATTTTACAAACTTTTTCAGAGTAGACAACTATCGTTTTGAGATAGCTTTTTGGTGGTTAGCAGTAGTCAGACTAACTGCTGATGGATGCTGACTTTTGTGATGGAGATAATTGATGATGTATAATTTAGAGTAGGCTTGACCAAATTCTTTTGTATTTAATAGTGGTTATGCATTTATTTCCACTAATGGGGTAAGTTGATAATATATAATTATTTATTCAGACCTCCATTCTTTTGTGACCAATGGTCATTGTATTTATTACATAGAACTCTGACTTACTTTGGGAATATATTTAATGGAATTATTATGATAATTTTTAATGTTGGTACTTATGATTTTATTTGGATTGAATTGTCAAAAGGAACAAAATCTACAAGTACCTTTGAGATGTTTTTCTCATGCTTTGGACCCTTTTGGGTTTGGGGAGAGAGAGAGGGAGAGAGAGAGAGAGTCACCTATGGTGGCTTGGTGCGGTGAATCAACATTCAACAACGCTTCTAACCTTTCAATTTTTCTACTATTGTGGTAGAAGTAAGCCCTAAATGTGTTGGTAAGAAAATTAGAATTTTTTTTTCTTTTATTTGTTGAGGTAATTGTTAAAATACTCACGTGTAAAGATGGTGAATGTTGAATTATTGTAATTTTTTGACATATATATTTATCACTAATTGGATTGTATTCTAATTAAATGAAAGTTATATTTATTTTTAGACTTCTTTTTTACCAAATTTTTAGACTTCCTTAGTATATTATTAGGAATAGGGGCCAAAATAATAAGGTACTATAAAATTTTCAAATTAGTTAGGGTAATTCCAAATATATATATATATATATATATATATATATATATTTCCTTAACTTTTTGTTTTTAAATTGCGAGGGGGGTGAGGGCAAGGCCCCTCAGTCTTTAAGTGGCTTCACCACTAATTAACAAATTAATACTTGTAGCAAAAAATAGTGCAAATCCCAATCAATCATCTTTATGTGAGGATTATAATAAGGTGTTGGTTACGTATATCACCACACTTAATTATTATTATTTGGAAACAATTTTTTTTTTTTGAGAAGATTATTTGGAAACAACTTAATTGTATAATTTGATTTGAATATTTGTTGTAACTAGCTCCTTAAACTAAAGGGATGTGATCCACATTGTCTATATAAATATATATGCACACACATCTGTAAAGAATCATACAATTTTATGTGGAACTCTCTTATTAAGATTATAAAAATACTAACAAATTTAACATAAAAAAAAGTGTGATATTCTATATCCCTTTTTATCTAGGATAAACATGTCCTCTAAGTGATATTCCTGATAAATCACAAGAAATCTTGCACTATGGATGACATTGATTGACATCAATATCAAATATTCAAAGTACACATGCTAGGATTAGGAGTTGGATCTTTATGTGAGGATCATAATAAGGTGTTAATTAAATATATAACCACACTTAATTATTATAATTATTTGGAAACTACTTTTTTTTTTTAAGAAGATTATTTGGAAACAACTTAATTGTATAATTTGATTTGAATATTTGTTGTAACTAGCTCCTTAAACTAAAGGGATGTGATCCACATTGTCTATATAAATATATATATATATATATATATATATATATATATATATATATATATATATATATGCACACACATCTGTAAAGAATCATACAATTTTATGTGGAACTCTCTTCTTAAGATTATGAAAATACTAACAAGTTTAACATAAAAAAGGTGTGATATTCTATATCCCTTTTTATCTAGCATAAACATGTCCTCCTCTAAGTGATATTCCTGATAAATCACAAGAAATCTTGCATCATAGATGACATTGACTGACATCAATATCAAAGATTCAAAGTACACATGATAGGATTAGGAGCTGGATCTTTATGTGAGGATTATAATAAGGTGTCAATTACATATATAGCCACACTTAATTATTATTATTATTATTTGGAAACAACTTTTTTTTAAGCAGATTATTTGGAAACAACTTAATTGTATAATTTGATTTGAATATTTGTTGTAACTAGCTCCTTAAACTAAAGGGATGTGATCCACATTGTCTATATAAATATATATGCACACACATCTGTAAAGAATCATACAATTTTATGTGGAACTCTCTTATTAAGATTATGAAAATACTAACAAGTTTAACATAAAAAAAAAAATGTGATATTCTATATCCCTTTTTATCTAGGATAAACATGTCCTCCTCTAAGTGATATTCCTGATAAATCACAAGAAAGGCAAAATGGGCTTTTCCTCCTTTCGCCCAAAAGATGTAGCAAAATGCCCCTATTCTGAAACTATCTAACAAAATACCCCTGTTTTGAAACTCGATTTTCTAAAAATTGAGTTTTACATTGAAACTTGATTTTTAAAGCATCGAGTTATAGGCAATCAAAAAAAAAAAAAAAAATTTATGGAACTCAAGTTCCATGTGAATTTTTCCAAATAACTCGATTTTCTAAAAATCAAGTTTCAACACAAGGACATTTTGCTAGATAGTTTAAGAATAGAGGCATTTTGCTATATCTTTTGGGCGAAAGGGGCAAATGCCCATTTTGGCCTCACAAGAAATCTTGCATCATGGATGACATTGACTGACATCAATATCAAAGATTCAAAGTACACATGATAGGATTAGGAGCTGAATCTTTATGTGTGGATTATAATAAGGTGTTAATTACATATATAACTACACTTAATTATTATTATTATTTGGAAACATCTTAATTGTATAATTTGATTTGAATATTTGTTGTAACTAGCTCCTTAAACTAAAGGGATGTGATCCACATTGTCTATATATATATGCCACTACAACAAAATGTATTTTTAGTGATGAAAAAAGTTGTCACTAAAAATCCAGATTTTCGTCGCTAAGGACCTTTAGCTACGAAACTCATTTCGTCACTGAAACCCCGTCACTAAAAGTCTAGCAATAAAAAATTTCGTCACTAAAAGTCCTATTTAATAATAAAAGAAAAAACTTTTAGCGGCGAAAACGTTTCGTTGCTAAATGTTTTCCTCGCTAAAAACATTATTCAGTGACGAAAAATTTTATCACTAAAAACACTCTAGTTTATTAAATCATATTTAGTGACGAATAATTTCGTCACTAAAACTATTTTCGGGTACATATAGTGACGAAAAGGTTCGTCTTTAAAACTATTTTTAAGAAAATCCCGGCACATATAGCTACGAAAATTTTCGTTATGAAAACCATTTCTTACAAAATTTTGTTATATTTAGCGATGAAATATTTCGTCACTAAAACAATTTTTTGTTGCTATATTTGTGACAGAAAAATTCGTCACTAAAACTTATTTTCTGTTTTTTATTTTTTTCATGGCTTTTATATTAACCTGTAACCTGTTATTACATTATTAAAACCTTATATTTGAATAGCACATTTATTTCAACAACACATTTATAAAAAAAATCCATACATTCCATAAGTAAAAAAATAAAATAAGTATCCAATTCAAACTTCTTCCATATAATAATTGTTCGTAATACATACAATAACTCAAGATGTTTTATAACAATACAAAAAGTGTACCATAATATAATTAGAACTAACGGAAGATGTCCTCATATGTCTTCAAGTAATGCCAAAAGTAAATCCCTAAAAGCCACCAATAAGAAATCTGCACAAATATAAAAACAATGCTACATTAAAATCGTAAAGTAAAAATATTAACTATGTTTCTAATAATGCATTAAGAGTAGCCACACCAATGAATTAAAATCACAACTCCTAATGCATAAGTTGTAGAAAGAAAATATAGATTTTCAAATGTAATATAATACAATTAGTTTCAAATAATGCATAAAAAAAGTAGCCACACCATGTAGTGTAGCTCAATTGCTAAAATAAATTATTAACCAATAAGTGTTTTAACTTGAAGATGAACCACCCCCATAGGTAAGAGTGTCATCATAATCCTTGCTCCTCAAAAAGTTAAGAATATTTTTTTGGACCTATTCTTGCTTAACTTGTGCCTCTTGGTCCCTAGCTCGCTCCTTTTGGTCCCTAACTCTTGCCTTTTTGAGCTCAAGTAAAATAAAATATTATTCATCACATCTAATCAACAATACTCATTCACATTTGCAAGAAATGAAAAACACTCACAATATGTATTTAAATCATCCTATAACACCATGCAAGCCACCCGCTTACTCTAATACAACATACCACCACAAATCCAATTACAAACATCACAACTATAATGCTTACAAGTATTGAAATCAAATAAAATGTTATTCATCACATTTAATTAACAATACTCATTTATATTTGTAAGAAATGAAAAACACTCACAATATGTATTTAAACCATCTCTTAACACCATGCAAGTCACCCGCTTGCTCCAACACAACATACCACCACAAATTTAATTTCCAATATCACAAGTATATAGTTTTACAAGTATTTAAATTAAAGAAAATACTATTTTTCACATCTAATTAATAATACTCATTCACATTTGCAATAAATGAAAAACACTCCCAATATGTATTTAAACTACCTAATAACACTATGCAAGCCATCCGCTTGCTCCAACATTACATACCACCACAAATCCAATCACAAACATCACAAGTATAGAGTTTTATAAGTTTTTAACTAAAATTTACTTACTTTGCTCAAGTTAAGTTTCCAACTTAAAAAAAAAAAAATCCAAAGTTATTGCAAACAAAGTGTATTTAGCTTGCAAAAGAAAAGTTAAATTTATATGTGATAACAATCACAACAAATATATATATGCTGGAGAACTTGAACAAATAAAATTAATGAAAGAAAAAGCAAAAAAAAAAAAAAAAAAATCTTTACCGACCTTTTGAAGATATGAAAAGAGGGTCACTCTTAAAAACCTGTCAAAACATCTGATGTGTTAGAAACCATGAACAATCACTACCTACCTAGTACTGAATGAAACTAAATTTAGCATTACAAAGGGGATGGAAAAAATTTTAAATGCTTAAAGGACCTATTATGATTTAATTAGTTAACGAAGCATGTATTACCAAACCCATCAATAAAATCCATATAATTAAAAGTTAAGCTAGAATGATTTAGGGAATTATTAAATTAACTGCCATTTGAAAAGCAGGGGAAAACCTTCATATAAAAGTTAGTTGTTTTTCAAAAGATATCCTACTACATAAGCCAAATAGTTTGGGGTTGGACAGGTTTAGTTAATGATGTTAAAAGCTAACTTTGAAATTGTAGCAAAGTGTACAAAAACCCAAGTAACTTTTTGACATCCAACAATATAAAATTTGTATTCACTGGAGTCCCCTCTAAATCCTTATTACTTCTACTTTCTAAATTTCAACTGGAAAATTGTATTCACTGGACATACTTGTGATGTTCTCGACCTCTCTTGTAATCTCTTATGCATGTAATTCAGCAGCTTTCTGAGCTGCTTCAGCCTGTTGTTTCTCAGAACGAGCACGAGTCGCAGCCGTAATGGCAACATCGAGTTCTCTTTCCAAAGTCTCTACCCTTTGTTCAAGAACCTAAACAGATTAATACAGACGACAATATATTAGTTTCCTGACACAAAATTTATAGCAACTCAATATCATGCAACATAATATTAGTTATCAAAAGACATATTAATAGAATCTCACAACTTGACTATCAAGTAACATAGCTGGAAGAATTATATATATTAGTGAATTCTAATATAAAAACCAGCTACACATCATTCAATTATGGATGGTATATTTATTGAAAACGCTATAAATCAAACAAAAGCAAGCAAGAAATGAAAACCCCAGATTAGAATATGTAAAAAAAAATGAAGAATAAGATAAAATTGAATACAAAAAAATGGAAGTCAAACAAAGAGTGAAGAACCTTGACAGTACGGGCTTGTTCGGAACTGAGGGAGGCTTTGGCAAAGGTCTCTTCATCAACAAAGACAGCTTTCTTGAGGAGTAGCTTTTGGAGTGACTCCAGATTCAAAGCCATCTCTGTCAGATTGGTTATGGCTCCACTCCATCTCTCACTTCTTTTTCCCCTCTCCTTCATTGCCATTGTCTAGTGGTACACCATTGACCATTGATGGAACTTTTTTTTTTTTTTTTTTAATTTTAACAAGAAACTTTACCATTCACCCAACATCAATACTTCTATTTTAACATCTACCACAATAAAATAATATAAAAAAACTAATAAAATAAATATAATAATCATCCTCAACAACCCACTGCTGCCACCATCCACAACCCACAGACACCCACTCCACCGTCGGCCCACCAGCCATAACTACTTCTACCACCTCCATCGTCGACCCACTAGCCACAAACCACAGTAGCTAAAAAAAAAAAAAAAAAACACAATCCAGAGCCAACACAGCACAGCCCCCACCAACAAACCCATAGCTATCATAAAACAAACCCACAGAATACCACAAAACAAACCCACAGCCACAAACCACAAATCAATCAAACCCACGCCGATCAAATCAGAAATCAAACCCAAACACTGAAACCACACATCGATCTCAACCTGAATTTTCTATGATTTTTTTTTCTTGGCAACCAAACAGAGAATTGAGAGAGAGAGTTTCTGGTACCAGGGAGCGTAAAACTCGACGAGAGCGTCGCGAACTTGACTGACCTTCTTGTCGAAGTTGTCCTTGGTGAGCACAACGACCATCGTCTGCAATCACCGACGAGGTAAAGAGGAATATTAAGGACAACGCGGTCAAAACAGAGTGGTGTCGGCATCGACGGGTTGTGAGGGTTGGGATGGGTTTGTGAGGGAGGCGAAGGGTCGTCGGGAGGTGAAGGGTCGTCTGGAGGTGAACCGTTGGAAGGCGAAGGGTCGGGAGGTGAAGGGTTGCCTGGAAGCAAACTGTTGGAAGGTGAAGGGTTGGCAGCTGATGTTTGGGTTTGTGAGAGAAAGGAAGAAAGAAGTGGGAAAATAGTTTGTGTTTGGGAGGGAAGTGACCAAAAAAGAAGTGGGAAGTGAAATATATTTGTTGAAATGGGTTTAGGGGAAGTAGAAACCCCTTTAGCAACGAAGCTCAATTTCGTCACTAAAGAACCCAGATTTTGTTAAGATTTTTAGAGCGGAAATTAAGATTTCGTTGCTATAGTATACATTTAGTGATGAATTGTGATTTCGTCGCTAAAAAAATAAAATGAAAAATCATGATTTTTTTTAGTGATGATTATTTTTTGTCGCTAATTCTTCCTTATAGAGATGAAATGATTTTCATCGCTAATGTTATCCACAGTAATACTTATAGTGACGAAATATTTCGTCACTAAAAATTTCAACTTTTAGCAACGAAATATTTTGTCGCTATAGATTAACTAAGTTCCCTCCAAAGTTTTCCCTGTTGGCACCCATTTTTCAAATCACAGTAGTGACAAAAATTATTTTTTGTTACTAAATGTTATAATATTTTTCATTATTAGTGACGAAATTCATATTTCGTCGCTAAATCTGTAGTTTTAGTGGTGAAAAATATTTCCTCACTAAATTTTGTTGCTAAAAATACATTTTGTTGTAGTGTGCACACACATCTATAAAGAATCATACAATTTTATGTGGAACTCTCTTATTAAGATTATGAAAATACTAACAAGTTTGACAAAAAAAGAAAAAGAAAAGAGAGTGATATTCTATATCCCTTTTTATCTAGGATAAACATGTCCTCTTCTAAGGGACATTCCTGATAAATCACAAGAAAGCTGGATGACATTGACTGACATCAATATCAAAGATTTTTTATTTTATTTTATTTTATATAAATAGAATTTCTACTCTAGCCTAATTTAAGTGTATATGTGTGTGAAACTCCTTCTAGGAGACTAACCCCACAAGCACTTATACTTGTGGAGTGACCACCGCACTAAGAGTGTGCGGTGGTATATCAAAAATTGAAAGTACACATGATAGGATTAGGAGCTGGATCTTAAATCTTAAACCCTTAATTACAACTATGGTTGTCAAAATCGCGATTCAGATCGTAAAATTACACGATTTTACGATCCCACCTCATCAAAAAGTTTAAAATCGTAGCAGGATCGCAAAAATGTTAAGATCGTAGGTAGGATCGTGTAGGATTGTATAGGATCGTAGGATCGTATGGGATCCTACCGATCCTACCATTTGGCTTGATTTTTTTTTTTTTTTTTTTTTAAGTGGGATTCATTTGGGTAAAACTAAGCCCACAAGCCCAACGGGTTTTAGAAGCTCAATAACGAATTGAAGTCCTAAATTTACTCCTATATCAACATAAAATCTCAAAAAAACCTATGGTATAAGTTTAATGTTTTCAAAAACAAAACTTAAACTATTTAGAAACACAAAGCTCCAGCACGCACCTCTGTTGCGTGCCTCCTCAGCCCTCTATCGAAAACCCAGCACCTCTTAGCCTTGTTAATGGTGAGCCATCACTGCCTTTCTTAACTTAAGTTTAACATTTAAAAAAAAAAAAAAAAAAAAAACCAGTCAAATACCCAGCACCTCAGACCCACGCCTCCTCACTCCTCTATCAAAAACCTAGCACCTCTCAGCCCTCTCAATGATGTTGCCGTGAGCCATCGCTGCCTTTAAGCTTTCTGGTAATTTGTTTTGGTAGTTAGTACTTAGTAGTTTATTATTTATTTGTACTTTGATAGCTTGATTCCATGTTGTTATGTTGTGTATATGATTTTGACAAAGCTTTTAATGTTTTTATTTTTCTATTTTGTTAACTAAATTAAGTAAAATTTGAAAAATTATGAAACAGGATCTTCAATATTTGAATCTTTGAGAAATATTAGTAAACACAATTAGTAGTTTAGGATTGCACACAACCTATTTGATGAATTCTCTGTGTGATTTTTTGAGCATGCTCTGTATCTTGGTGCTTTTTTTTTTTTTTTTGCAGCTCTAGTACAAATATACAATGTCTACTTTGGCTAGATAGAAAATTAAGCGACCTTTCCATATGTGTAGATAATATTTTGGTACTTAGTTGCTAATTAAACATGTACTGAACTTTTTAGATACGTTATGTCAAAAGTTAAATATATTTTGCTTCGTTAGAATGACATAAGAACGACATAAGAACGATGTAGTGCGTGCAAATTACATTTTATGATGAAATTTTTTTTTTAATAGATGGATTCATATTTTAAGTGATTATATAACATACAAAGTCACTATCAATAAATTTTTTGCTTAAAATCTGAAAATAGGTAGGATTTTACGATCTACGATCCGATCCTACGATCTCTAATCCTACCTACCTCCTACGATCCTACGTAGGATTTTGATTTTGATAACCTTATTTACAAGAGTTTTTAAAGAAACTTTCTCTCTGTCTTTATCTTTTCTTTTTAAAAAAATAATTAGTGAATCTATAGGATCATTAAGAGATCCTCATCGTTCAGCTCACCCCCAAAAAAAAAAAGAAAGGGACAACATGTTAAGAGTCTTTGAGGAAGCATTAATAAGGGAAACTTTGTCGTTACATTACTGTTATGTAGTAGTAATTAATAATAGTGGAAACCTAAGCAACGTTTATTATGTTCCAAATTATTTGTCATGGCTAAATAAATTAATGCAAGCCCTCCAATATCAGTGTCCTAGAAACTTAACATGTACTTCAATTCTCTCTTAAGTCTTAACTCTTTAATTGTTAGTTCAGCAATAGCCTCATAAGTGTGCTTTTAACACTGGTCGGCTCTTCCGTCTGGGTGCAAGTGTCAAAACTCAAAGACTCAAAACCTAATCTGGCCTAGTTTGGTTTATGAAAGTTTTAAACCATATCACAGGAAGTTTCTTTGAAAATTTAAGTCAAAGTTTCTATAAAATAGAAAAAAGACAGATGGTACAATTATTTAGACGTTGTATTTGTACCTAGGGTTTTTTAATTAAACTATGAAAAAAAAAAAAGTTAATGAATGCTTTTAAGGAATTGGTTTAATTAGAAAGTATTTTTTAAAAAAATTTACGAAAAAAGAAATTAATTGTTTTGACAACTTTTTATATTTTCAATAAAAATTATATTAAAACTTTCATAAAATGATTTATTAATAATTTGTCCTAAAAGCACCAGTTAAAAAGATCTAGGGTTGGTGCTACACTTTGTTCAGGGGGTTCAAATGAACCCATTGAATTAAAATATATATATATATATATATATGTATAATATATATTTTTTGAAGTTTAATAATTTAACTTATTCCTAAAAATCTTTTTACATACTCTGACTTAAAACTTATACACTTTATTTACAAGTATTTTCAACTCTAAGAATAAGAGTAAGTGTTTATGAATTGTAAGTGTCACTTTTTATTATAAATTTATATTATATGTGTGTGTCTAATATTGATTATGTGCATTACTTTTTATTATAATGTTATTTGTGTGAATAATAATGTATGTGGATGTTTGTGTATATAGTATAAATGTAATATAACCTTATATAATCTAATAATTAGAAAATAGAGAGGGTTTGTTACATGTGTGTGTATCGTTATCATATTATAATACAATAACTTTTTGTTATAAAGTGAGAAAAATTCAAGAAAAAAAAATTGTAAAGTTAGTGATTTGTCAAGCATTTGATTGGTTAAGGAGACACGTAGTGTATCATTTTATGTATGAATGCGTGTAGTTGTGTGCGTCAATAATTAATAATGAGCCAATGAGTTGAGTTTAGTCATTTAGTTTTAAATTTTTTTTATAAAAACAATGACAAATAGATTACAACAACCACATAAAAATAAAAATTTTAGACAAACTTAACAAAATAAAATGGTCATAGTTACCTATATTGGTAATAAATATTCATATTGAACAATCATGTAATAATTCAAAATTTAAAAACTTGTAGAAGGAAATTGTAATTTTTTTTTTTTACGATAACTCAACATATTCAAGTTCTCTTTTTATTAAAAAGTTTTTAATTTAAGTTTCTTAGTGACCATCTAAACAAAATTGTAGGAGTAGCCACTGACAAGACCTTTAAATTAATTATATGATTGTCTTGGTCAATAAATCACATTGTTTAATAACTGTCATTGTAAAAGACGATACGGTTTGTATTGCATCAATCAATACAACCATATGGTTGAATTTAATTGAAGAATCTAAAATATTACACTTAAGAAATTTTACCTACTAATCTTCTCAAAAAAAAAAAAAAAAAAAAAAAAAAAAAAAAGAAAAGAAAGAAAGAAAGAAAGGAAGAAAGAAATTGTAGTAATAAGATTTGTCCCTTTGCAGCTTGTGAGGAAAACTCTTTCCATAAAGTGTCTTCATTTGACCCCGAGATTCATTTAAATATTCTGGACACCCTGATCTCTAACGTAGTAATTAATCAACTAATCATGTACTAATTGTGCGTGACCAACTTTCTTCTAATGTTTATAAAAAAATAAAAAATTTCTTCTAATGGTTTTCGTTCAAGCAATGAGTTTTTCAGATCTTGAGACTTGATTTTGATAGGAGATGCTTCCAATTGAAACATCTAAAATTTGAATCTCTTCCTTCTCAATTATCAAACTAATATAGAAAAACCAAAAATCTTAGAGTTTAATTGGTTAATTTCTTCATCCAAGATTCCAATCTCACCCCTTTCAACTATCAAATTAATTATTTTTTATTTTAAAAACCATAACTTTAGCTTCAAACCTGCACGTTTCTCCAATGATAGAAAATATGCAATTTTTTTAATTAGACGCAGTAGATAAATAAGTTAGAATGAACATATTGTATTTTGTCACTATACATGTTATGAGTTGGTTGCCACTTACGCAATCATTTTACTAGAAATCCGATAAAGAGTTGAATAAAAGCATATGGACATTTGCTCATTGCTCATTCTAAATTTTTTATCTAATCAAAAATATTCCTTCAATATTTTAATTAACTAACAACTTTTTCACTACGGCACTAGAATTAAAGTATGACATGATTAACAGTTAAAAATGTTACTAAGCAATGTAGTTACTAATTACTATCGTGTTGTGTGTGAGAAAGAGCATTATTGAAAGGATGAAAAGTATAATAAAAATTAGAAGTCAAGGGTATTAGGTGTTGAAATTTGAGGGTCCTCTTGTTCCTATTTATGTTGAGAAAATTTGGATCAATGCCATTGTGACTGCTGTCATATAAACATAAACAATAGGGTTTCGAATTTTAATTTTTAATTTTTTAAACCAGTAGTCCAAAATGAATTTCTAATGCTTCAATCCACGTGCTGAAGTATAGTTGACATAATTTTTTTTTTAAAATGAGATGATCAAATAGCTTGGTCTTCGCTCATCATTATTACCTAGTTACTAGGGTTGAGATTATTATTATTTTTTTTTGAGAATCTAGGGTTGAGATTATTAGTTCCCACAATTGTGTTAGGAAACGGTGATTTATTACACCGCAATGATTTGGGTTCTTTGCCATAACTTTTTTTTTTGGGCAAGGAATGTAATTCTTTCATTTCATAATTAAAATTTTATTTTATAAATTTAATACTATACCGTAATTTAAAATTTTAAATAATACAACCTTTTTAATTTTATAATATTTAATTTAAAATGTAAAATGAATTTCTAAAGAGATCCATTTCTTAAGCTTTTGAATTTTGAATAATATATACTAGGAGTGTTGTTTAAGGGGTTTCTCTTGTTTAGAATACTTAATTTAGATTCCCAAAATACCTTCAAATTCATTCATTTCTAAGGCTTAAATTATAGTATTAGACATGTAAAATTAGTAATTTAAAAACTCCTAATTTTTAGCTAAATTTAAAAAATAAAAAAAATTCTCCCACCTCCACATGTCTCTCTCACATTAATTATCAAGTATTAATATAGTTTCTTCTTTTTGAAAAAATATAAAAAATAAAACTGTTTTTTTTTTCTTCACAAACGTTCCATTTTTATTATCACTAGACTGTTATTTCTCACCTCCACATTTCTCTGTCATATTAGTAGTCAAATATTAATACAACTTTCTCTTAAATTAAAAATTAGAATAAAATTGCCATGAGTAAAACGTGTAAACCCGAAAAATAAAAAATAAAAAACTTCATCGTATGCACGAAACGCGTGTAATAAGACTACTATCATTGAAGTGTATATTGAGATGTGCATTAACTTGAAGGGAGTTACTAAAATCACAAAATAAGTATTTTTTTGGAACCCACCAAAATAAGTTTAATAAAAACCCAAAAGAGGGGGGGTATGCTTTTTCTTTTTTGGGCTTATCATGATTATCTTACACTGTCTATTATACACCGTCCATACAAATGTTGAAAATGTTTCTTCTAAAATATTTTACAATGAAACAAATAGAGTAAAACTCTTAGTTTAGGCATTCCTTTCCCAACGTTAAGTTGACATTTTGGGTTTGAATGATCCAAGGTGTTGCAAATAGTTGTACTCCTTTGTAGGATCACTTATTTGCGTAAAAGTTAAAATATTTTTCCTTCACCTTTAGCTTTAAGCAAGTAAATTAACAAAACAGAAGCCTTACCAGTTACCACATTCATATTAACTTAATGTCTCATCCCTTTAACTAGTTATTTTATACTGTAAAAGGCACGACCCTTCTATTATGGGTAAGATTTTTTTAAATCCCCATGTGATGTGGGACTGGGAGTCTTGCTATTGCGTGACTAATGCTGCGTGCTGAGAGATTTGTGGAATTTTGAAACACGTTTGTTTACTAACTCTGTCGAAGGAAGCCTTATAAATAGCATCACACTTCAAGAAGCAGTACTACTATAACTTGCTTGCCAGTGCATGTGTGTGTGTGTGTGTGAGAGAGAGAGAGAGAGAGAGAGAGAGACCTAGAGCTCAAAAATGGGCAGAAGTCCTTGCTGTTCTAAGGTGGGAATGAATAGAGGAGCTTGGTCTGCTGAAGAAGACAAGATTCTCACTGATTACATCGCAACCAATGGTGAAGGAAAATGGAGAAATCTTCCGAAGGAAGCAGGTAAGACATACAAAAAAATCCTAGCAAACGAAATGCACATATATGCTTTCCTCTTTGGGATTTAATTATATTGTTCCATGCTTGCATGTAGGTCTAAAAAGATGTGGAAAGAGCTGCAGGCTTCGGTGGATAAATTATCTCAAGCCTGACATCAAGAGAGGAAATATTACATCTGCTGAAGAGGACCTCATTATTAGGCTCCACAAGCTCTTAGGCAATAGGTATTTTCCCATTATTCTTTTTAATCTTTATTTTTGTTAAAGATCAATTATTGTATTGAATTGTATAAAATGTTGTATAAAAGACTGTCGTTATGTAAATAAAGTCACAAGCTTTGTTTAAACAGTATAAGTGAACTATAAGTAAGAGCATTTGCAGCAGTGGTGGTAAAAAACTAAAAACCTATTTTTAGCTCCATAAACTGAAAAATTAGAACTGCAGCAGTTGAGGTAAATCTAAAATTTTTTACTGTTGAGCTACAGTACACATGTAAAGATACATGTGCACTGTAGCTCACATCTATAACAAAATAATAATATTTTATTTACTTTTTCAATTAAATAAGATTTCCTCTCACTTACTTTTGTGTTAGTTGTGGATTTGTATTATTTTATTGTAAGAGATATATTAGTTTATTGTGGTATTTATATTATTTTATTACGTTAAAAGTTAAAATAGATTCACTGCTGCAGCAAGTGTGTAGGTAAAATAGATAAAGTAACTTTTTATAGCGTCAAATAGCTAAAAATATTGCTCCACTGCTGTAAATGCTCTAAATAAAACACAATAGCATGTTAGACCTGTACTATACATCAACAATGTACTATTTATTGATTGTATTGCTCAATTGTTTTTACAGATGGGCTCTTATAGCCAAGAGGCTGCCTGGGAGAACAGACAATGAAATCAAGAACTACTGGAACACTGTCCTTAAAAAGAAGCTGAGCAATAAAGGTAAGGAAGCAAGCGACGATAACAAGAAAATCAAACCTTCAGTTAAGAGTGTGCCAGAGGTGGTCAAGACCAAGGCATTTAGGTTCACAAAGGTCTTTGTTGCACCACAACAAGACAAGCATGAAGCTTTTGATGATAATAATAGCAATGTCCTTCAAGAACCTATCTACTCTGAGAACGATAACCTTGAAATGGAATTGAAATCCATTGATCATCAACAAGTACTTCCGTTGGTTTCTTTTGATGAAGACAATTCATCAAACTTTGCACTAAACTTTAGCACGGAAGAGCTTTTGATGTTCGATAATTTCGAAACGGATATTTGGAATTTATGCATGTTTGACGATAATATGGAAGGAGAGGCTAACAATGGTGGTGCCAACGACCTTCGCTCACTTTTGGATGAGCCTCTTCCATTCTATGAAGGGAATTCTGAGCAGATGCATTGGATCTAGATTAATATACTTTTTGATAACTTCTTATAAGTTAACCTTAGTTGGTAAAAGGTTAGAATTGACACCCCATGAAGCAGAAAGGCATTCTCACTCTCTCTTTATTTTTAGCTTCTCCTTGTGATAAAAATTTGTACAACTTGGTATAGAGATTCAAAGTAGCTTTTACACTGTAACACCAAGTTGACTACTTCTGAATATTGTGAAATAAAACATCTAGGTTAAAATATTTTCTCGTCCCTATAATATGGCATACATTTTATTCTCATCTTTAAAAATATAAAATATTCTAATTTAATCGTTGAAAATTGTAAAATGCTCTTAATTTCATTATTCTATCCACTATCTATTACGCACGGGAGGTATTTCAGGAACAAAAATAGAAACTATATATATTTTTTATCCCTTAAATATGTTCTATTACATACATATTTGATCACCCATAGCCCATAGGCCCTGTTTAGGTAAGTATCGAAGGAAAAATTATTAAATATTTCGGGAGTATCATAAATATATACTTCCTCCTCTCACATGAATTATAGGTTCTATCATAAATTTAATTAGTGGAACCCACTGTTATATGAGATGAGAGAATATACATTTATGGTATTCTAGGAGTATTTAATAATTACTTAAGAGTTAAGCCTTTTTGGATATGAATTCAAATATTCTGTCCCACTTTTCGTGCTCCACTCTATACTCCACCAATAAAAACTTGTCACGTGTTCACCTAATTAATTAAATACTATCATTATTGACTTATTAATGCTACCGTTATTAATTAATAGTAATATTTAATTAATTAGGTGAACACATGACAAGTTTTTATTGGTGGAGTATAGAGTGAAGTAGGAATAGTGAGACAGAAGATTTGGACTCTTTGAATATACACCACTGTAAGTTTCTTTAAAAAATTTGCCCTCCCCTTTGTGTGTGTGTTAATATTTAGTATTCTAAATATATATATATATATATATATATATTTTACATACATATGTTGACTGAAAACGTTACAAATGTGAATGGAAGGGTGACAGATACAAATCTGTCCATATCATACACTTTTCCTACTGATTTTTCAAATTATCTTACCTTTTTATATGGGTCACATGCAGAACATCAAAATTCAAAGCCTTTTTTTCCTTATGGTAAGTTATTAGACTACGAATTGTCGGGTCCCAAGTGGCGGAACTATAGTCAATTCTGGCATGTGTGGGTTTATTTATTTATTTATAATTATTCATTTATTTTATTTTATTTTTTCCTTATTTGGGACTTGGGACGAGGGATTTGAATCTGGCCGATATCTCCATTTAAAATACTAGCAAATATTAATATAAGACTCTACATTGACTTTTGTGCGGGTTAAAACTTAAAAAGTTAAAATTTCATTTGGAGAAATGATATGTCCACAATATTTTTACAACATTTTTACAACAAATCTTAAGTGGCAGATTGTTACTGGTTGTTAGTGTTGGGGCAAAAAAGTAATCTTAGTGTTAGGTTTAAATTTAAACTAATAATAACTAACCACCTATGATTTGTTGTGAAAATGTTGTAAAAATGTTGTGGACGTAGCATCTCTCTTTCATTTGAGGCATATAATGTCAAATATTTCATCTTTTCATACTCAAAAACAGGTTTCAGTGTAAGGATTTATATCCCCCGATCATTTAAGGCATTCCATTGATCATGAGTTTAATTTTTAAAAGCTTGTTTTTTTTATAGATAAAACTATACTTTAAATTTCAGGTCTACTTAAATTGGGGGAAAAAATACTTATTTTGTAATATGGAAATATGAAACTCGTGACAATTGGAGGTTTAGCTCCGAATTATTTTCCGTAAAAATAATACAAGAAGCGAGTGATGAGGCTTTGATTACCCAATCATCTATAATATTCCGTGAAAAATGGGCTAGCGGGCATGTGAGATGGAGCAAGGTCTTGTTTGTTTTCTATATTCTTGGTATCATAGAATTGGAATATCCCAAACCCAAAGGCATTTAATGATTCGATGCATTTATCTTGGCCATTCGATTTTCAGTGAAATTGGGGACTGAAAGGCCATGATAGATTGCAAAGAAAGAGATGCATCACTTTTGAGGTTCATTTAGTGTCTTGTACGTATGAGTATCTATTTGGTGATGGAGATATAGAGATGAACAATTAATAAGAAATTTTGAGGGGGTAGAGGTGCTTGGTAATTCTCAATTACGATAGAGATCGACTGTGGACAATAATACAGATGATTTACTCATTTGGTGAGAAAGACCATAATAACTAGTATTTCGGTATCAAAGAGAGGATGAGATTATATTTTGAGGATTTTTTTTAATAATTATTATGTATTTAGATAATAGAGGTCGAGTCTTGGTGCAACGGCAAGTGTCATCCACCAAAAGAGGAATGATGCCTACTATAACCTTTCTTTGATGGCTACAGCTCTCAAGGTGGGAATGTACTAAATATGATGGAGAAAATCTGTTTTCTTTGCTTTTGGAGATGTAAATATTTTACCATTTTAAAATTATTTTTTATTCAAAAGTATTTTATTTATTTATTAGGCACGTTAAAGAATGAGTAATGTTATTTCTATAACATTTTCACAATAAAATCTGAATGGTAAGCTGTTATTAGTTTTAATCTAAATTTACTACTGATATTACTTTTGTATCCACCATTAACAATTTGACATCTAAAATTTGTTATGAAATTGTTGTGGATGTGACATTAATAATAAGGAATAACTATTACAACTGTTTAGGAAAAAAAAATTAATCAAGGACAAAATAACTACTCCTTGTTATTATTTCATTTTATTAAATGACGTATTCCTATTTTCCTACATCCTAAATTTGGATACACTGTTCAACTTGTTTAATGGCTTGCTCTCATGCTAAGATCAAAATCTAATTCTAAGGAAAAATTATTTTATAAGACGGTCTTATAAGATATTCTCTTGTAACATATATTTATCCTACTTCTTACTATTGTGAAAAAGATATCTTATGAGACCTACATCTCACATATTGTAAAAAAGATATTTTATAACACTGTTTCACGAGAAACCTTCTTAATCCCAAAAAGGTGGAGGGGAAAAATAAATTGTTTACTAGGTATACACTGTGTTGCGGCAGAAATTTTTAATTACTACCGAATAATTATCATCACTCCTTTTCTTATAAGTTAAATAGCTAATGCCAACGCCCAGGTGCCACGGCGCCACGCCTGCCTCTTTCCCATCACAGTTCACAAGACAATTTTGAACTGCCAGTCTTGCGTTGGACATGGTAAAATTTTGCTCAGCAAATAGTCAACTAGTAATATCTATCCTAAAACCAAGGAAAGACTGTACAGTGTAATTAAGTTGAGAAATTGAGATCCTAACAGCAAGTTGATAGTTGCCAAGAGATCTGTTCATATAAGAATAAAATAGATTTTGGGTGGGGATTATAACTTAGAATTATGGTTATTTGATTTGAGATCCAAGATTCTACACTTTCCAATAAAAAAATGTTAAAAAATGACCAATAACGATGTAGTATGTTAAAAATAATAATTAAAACCATTAAAAACAAAATATAAGTTCATATTCTGAATATCCATCTATTAAAGAAACTAGTCCTTTATCATTTGAAAAGTCAATACTAATTTCCTTTTGATTTATTTGAGTTTAAATTAAGACCGGTAGCTTTGGTTTTTTTTTTTTTTTTTTTGAAAATTAAGACTGAAAACTTTCAGTTTTAGAATTTAATAACTTTTTTTCTTTATTTCCATGATAATATTCCCATAAAAAGTATTTTTTAAGTAAAAAAAAAAAAATGGGAGAGAAAATATTAATGAACCAATGTAAAAAATATTTGAATTTATATTGTAAAGATTGAAGGTAAATATATTATAAAACTCATTATAGCTACATTTTTACTATATGACTTACTCGTATTATAATGAATTCAATATAGAGTTTATATAATAGAGAATCATTGGTCCACCCTATACTAATCCAAAGGCTAGTTTGCCAGTTCAATAATTACATGGGCTTGTAGAAAGGGAAAATTCTCGGCCTATCACAAGCTGACACGTCATGCCACCAAGTCCGCCAGGTATGGCTAATTACAAAGTATCATATACTGCTACTAAAAATTTGCTAAATTTCATTAAGACAGGAACAGGAAAAAAAACATGCAAAATGCTAATCACATGGAGGCGCGTGTAAGCGATGATGCAAGTGAATCCGACTGTGTAAGCGATGACTCAAGCAATCCGGTTGTGTAAGCGATGACTCAAGCAATTCGGCTGTGTAAGCGATGACACAAGCAGACCAATCAAGTTGTGACATGTGTCACCAATCAAACTCCGCCACGTGTCGCTCATCTACCTCCAAACTCCTATAAATAGAAGTCTTCCTAAGGCATTTGGACACACCAAGCTATCTAGAGCACAAGTTGCATCAAAGAAGCATTCAGAAGTATTGAAACTCTACCGGAATCAAGCCTTAAAGCCTCCAAGAGCTTCAAGAACTTCAACCTTCGAATACGACGAACATTCGAAGCAAAATCATCCAAATCACTCTCCTAGATCTTAGAGGTCACTGAAATCAAGCTCGAAAGCCTTCAGAAACCTCGACAAATCACAAATTAACAAAGTTTTACGGATTCAAGCCTTTAAAGCCCCGAAAAGCTTCCACCATAAACCTTCGAAGATGAAGAACACAAGAAGAACACACGAAGAACACGAAGAACATGCGAAGAACACGAAGAACGTGAAGAACAAAGAATTTCTAACAAGCTCATAGCCAGAAATTCATTGTAATTCTGTTTCAAAGATTTTCGATCTATCCTTCGGCCAAATTGAAGGATACTTTGTGTTCAAATCAAAACCACATCACAAATCTTTTAAGGAGATCGAATCAGAGGATCAATCCTTGTAATTACAGAGAATTGTACCACACACTTTCATCAATACAAATTCGTATTTGAGAAACTATTTTTACTTGTTTGATTTATTTCGAACCAAGAAATTTAGTCTTCTACAGGGCCTATAATAAATTTGGGCCTCTAACAAAACTAACCAAACTTTAAGGTTTAGTTTGTTATAATTTATAAGTTTTAGGGTTTAATTTGAACCACCTCTAAAGTATAGGGTTTAAAATGTAATTTGATCTAAGATTTATTGACATCTGTTGCCTATTTATTTCTCAATATGACAGACCACTTTTCTTTAGTCCTACTGATTAGTTTTTTTTTTTTTTTTTTTTTCTCTTTTAATTTTTAACATAATAAGACATTATTGTTTTGTTAAGAACTTTATAACTCAATTGTGTGTGGAAAAAAAAATTGCATTTCTAATCTTATTTGGGAGAACCAAAATTTGAAATCCCCATACACCACTTTTTAGTAACAATTGAATTTAAAAAATAAAAACGCATTGTTGTTTTTATAGTACCACACATAATATTTCTTATTGAAAAGCAGGGGGACTATATTCTGATCACTTATTCCTACTCCTATGTTAGGACATATGTAGTTCAAGTCTGTGAACATATGTCGCTATTTTATGTAATTGGCTTATCTTTAGACAAAATGCACTTTACTTGTAATTGGGTATATTTAGGATGTGTTAAACACTTCAAGAAACTTGGGTTCAAGATTAAGTGTTGAAGACGTCAAAGTCTGTCCAAGAAACAAGCAAGGAAGTGCCAATTTTTAAAGCTCGACACATACCTCGACACATGCATCTATCGAGTCTTAAGAAGCTGTTTTGCCCCGAGCCTCGACAGCTTCTCGACACCTCTATCTGTCGAGAATTAAAGAAAACAGATTTCCAGTTCTGTTTCAAGTCCAATTCGTGAATGTGTCTTTGGGACTTCTTTTCTCCTAACCCTAGACATATAAAAGGATTATTTTAAGGGCCATAAAAGAGGATGCAAGTTGCACATTCATTTAGAACTTCTTGTTCATGCAATTTGTGATCTGAAAGAAAAAGTTCGTGCCCTAGTTCATCTCTGATGATTTGAAGAACTTTGTAGCCAACAACTCTCTCTCTAGTTGGTGTTTGAAGTCGCGTACTGGGATCCGCGCATCTGGTTAGTCACGTACTTGGGAGCCGTGCATTGAAAGGAGAAACTGTCACTACAGAACAAGTCCAATTGGGTATTGGGGTAAGAGTTCAACTGTAGGTTGGTAAGGTACTTGGGATTCCTTGCTTGTAATTGCTTGTTGTGATAATAGTGGAGTTTCGGGAGTGGTGACCTTAAATTACCCGGTGGAGTTTTTGCCGTAAGGTTTTCCCCATTCGTAAACAAATCACCGTGTCATTTATTTTCCGCTGCATTACTTAGTTTGGTGATTTGTTTGTGCTACCACGTGATATTGCATGTTAATTTGATTAATTAATAACTGGGCTAATTTAATTAATCTAAATTATCACAAGGGGTCAACGCGTCTGTGGCCTGTCATCCTATTCTATGTTCTCATCAATTCCCCATCCAAACATAAGGTTATGTACATAAAAAATGATCATTTATCCATTGGTAGAACAGTTTTAATTGGGAATGCCTTCTGGTTTTTCTTTCATATAGCAACTTTTGAATTTAATTAGGACCCCACTATCAGTTGCCATCTTTTGAAGTTTCATGTGCATAGAACTGTGGTGGATCTACTAGCCCCTATAGATAAGTTATACCTACTACATTTATTGCTAAGAAAATGTAGTTATAAGTAGTTATAACTACTACATTGAACACAGAGACACAATTCCCATTTCCCAGCAATGCAATTAGTTGGATAGTAAACTTTTTCTGCCCAAATTGGTAGCATCAAGGACCAAAGATGGTCACCCCACATTATGTTTATTTAGTAATTCTCAGCAGTATAATTCATCCAATAAAAAATTTGTAACAACTGAAAATATATATATGAAAGGAAAATCCCAGCTCCAATTCTTAAGTAAATAATAAATCTATGACAAAACAAGAATTGTAGTAAAAAAAAAAAAAAAAAATACAGGAAAAAAAAAGGACAGAGTGAATTAAACCTCTATGGACAAAAGGGTGTACCAAGGCGAGCCCAGTGACTTGGGATAGTGAAGTGCCTTATTCTTCCTTCTTGTTCTGTCAAATACCCTTCACAAAGAAAAGCCTTAGAGAACTTGTCCTCCACAACTCTATCAACATCATGCACAAACACATCATTCTCACCCTCCTCTCTATTCCTAGCCATCAATCCAACTGTGTATATTGCACTCATTCTTCCTGGGGCATTGTCACGAAACCTTGTATGTCATACACTTCACTTGGAAAGAGGGAGGGAGTGATCGAGGACGAGGTGGCTGAATGAGAAAGAGATGCTAGGGTTTTAGTTTTAGATGTTTAGTTTTATAAAAATTCAAAAAGACGTCGTTTTGATAATAGAAATTAAAAAAAAAATATGAAAAAATGCTGTTTTGAGGGTTAGAACGTGAGATAGGAGCTCAAAAAACACACGTGCTTTCCACTGAGGCAACATACATTTTTTAAACTTATTCTACCTCTATATATACTAGTATTTAACCCGCGCAATGCGTGGGATCATTTGAAATCTCATAAGTAGGAGAGAAATTTGGCTAATGAAATCATTTTTTAAAGAAAAAATTTGTTGCAAAGTGTGTAAGATACGCTAGTTATCAATTTGGACCATTCATTCAACACACTATTATTTTAATCTTTTGAACCATTATGCAGCTGATTGCTTTCACATGTTAAAAACATGGTGAAAATAACAATAATTTAAAAATTCCATATGATCAATGACACAGTTTTTAAAAATGTTATTTAACCATAGTTAGCTGACACTAATAATTACGTAGATAGAGCAGAATATTAACAAATATCTAAGGAATAATCAACTTTGTATAAAAAAACATTACACTTTCAGATTTCAAAGTTCTACAATTTCAATCACTCTTCAAAAACAACAAATCAAGTAGGATATAAAACAGAAACTGAAAACTAAATTGAATTTTGTAGTTGCTATTTTCCCTTTTGATCTTAGCGTGCTAGTTGCTGCATCACTTCAAATAGTGATAACACTTTCTCTTTCTTAGCACTCTGCCCCCTTTTGAATAGTAAGCAGTAAGTTATTGGTTCAAATCCAATAGTAGGAAAAACCGGCTGAAACCCCTTTTTTTGCTAACATGACAACAAATACAGACTGGCAGCAAGGAATCAATTGAATGACTAATGCATTGGTAAGTCCTTTGTTGTACTGGGAATCCTTAAGCAAAGAATACCCATTGCACTACAACCATACACATCCTACAAAATTTAGTTTAGAATAAGATCAATAGAATGCAAAAGAAAAAAAAAAGTGTAATAATCATTTGACCACAAAAATGAACCCCTCATTTTAAATAGTCAGCAACTTTCAGATTCTAATTGGCCAAAAAACTACACTACAAACATATTATAAACAAAACAAAATCTCTCCCCTTTTACAATCAAATTTAAGGAATTTTTACAGACATTTAATCTGGCCTAAGCAATTACAGGTATTGACTTACCCCCAAAATGTGTAAACAATTGTACCAAAACTACAATTGAACTACTTTCTTAAACCTCCATTATTGTGGTTGCAAATGTAGTTTGCCCTCTTAAAAAATTGTGGAAAGTGCTTTCATTTCTCAATGTTAAATTATCTGGTTAAGATCCTAATCATCCTATATATACTTATTAGAGACTCTTGATTATTTTCCTTCACATATAAGATGAGGTTTGCTCTCTACTTTATGTTGAATCATTCTTTTCCATGTCTACATATCACCCTTCACCCCATTTCTTGAAGGCATGAAGATGCCATTTTAGCAAGAGCTCAACGTTAAGTTTTGCTTGCTTTCTACAAATCTGCTCTAAAAAAATTCCATAATTCCATTTACCAAGAAATTATTATTACTATACATTCTAAAGACTCTTAGTCATCACAACCCTAACTTTGATGGTATTTACAAAGGATCCTGACAAACTACATTGAAATAAACAAACATGCTTTTTCACTGTACAACTAAACTAAAAAACTTAAATAAAAACCAACCCAACCAAAACACTCAAAACTAACTCATATTTCTTAGTTCATAACCAAATCAAAGGAAAAAAGAAAAAAAAAAAAGAATTGTAACATTCAATTTCACCAATGTTGTACTTATTCACCAAAATGACTCAATACAGACTTATGCATATTTCTTTGAGAATTACCTCAACTTGTGGGTTTTTTTCACGAAGCAATATATCCACACTCTTCTGTGTCTGCAGGGTGCAAGAGAAGTGATTTAAGATAAGTTAGTGATGATAATAAATATACAACTAAGTAGTACAAACTATTTATACATCTAATTCATCTTAGATTATCATCATCTTAACTATTTAACAAAAACGGTAAAGCTCCTCCCTCCTCCCCTCCCCTCCCCACCTTTTCTTTCTAGGATAAATAATAAAAATTCTATTAAAATGAAGGGGAAGGCTAATGTAAATGATGGAAAAGGATCATAAAATCTACAGAAAAAAAAAAGGAATAAAGAATAAGGCCAAGATCATCAAACCACTCAAGAATGACCTCAAAAACATTAATTTCAGCTTTATAGCTCCAAACCATTAAATGGACAATTACTTCTTTCCCAGCAAATTGCCCACATTAAGCAAAGAGGGACCAACGTTTTAAGTTAAACTCCTGTACTTTCCAAAGCAACTCTTCCATCCAGATAACACATTGATCACCTTCTTTAGCATCATCCAATGGATTCCAAATTGTTCTTTGACAATACTCTCAATAAACACTATATATATATATATATATATATATTCATTTGACTATTTTTTTTCTCAATGTATTGACTAATAATGACTATTTCTCTTTCTCTTACGAAAAAAGTTCATATTTATTATAAACAATATATTTTATAATCAACCGTGTTATATCCTAATTTATAGTGCCTTAACAAAATGAACTATCCAAGAATAAATTAAAAAAAAAAACATAGTGAAAGATGGAAAAGGAAAAATAATCTTGTGAAGAACAAAAATTAGAGTAGGCACTCTACTAAGCTATTATCATTGATTAAAGAGGAGAAAACATCTACTGATATGTAAAATATAAGCAAACTTCATGACATCTTAAGTTGAGTATCTTCATTTTTGCAATTCATAATGCATGTCCAATTTCTGTCCAAACCATTTTTTTCACAATCATAAAAGTTGAAGAGAATGCAATAAAAGAGTCTAGAGATTACTTTCACCAATTGAATCAACCTCTGAATTAGATCTACAAAGTTGGAACTGTTAATAAAACAAAAGCACATATATCTAAAATAGAGTACCATATAATAAAATTGTTTCCTAAAAATTGCGGTTGTGCTAAGTGGATGTCGTTTCCTTTTTTCTTTATATATTACATATATATATATATATATTTAAAAAAAAAAAATTCTCCTTTTACCTGTTCATTTTATACACTAACACTGATTGCAAACTTTCAAGAACAAAAAAAATAAAACTGAAATTTTAAAAGACAAATTATAATCAATCACAGCACACAGATTTATTGAACAACTGTTCTAAAACAAAATTATGCAGATATTTGAAGAATCAATATTCTAGGGTTTTGCATTCTTGTCCATGCTGTAAGAATCAATTTTCACAACAAAGCACCAAAAGGTAAAGAATGAACACAGAGAATTGGTATGTACCTTTCGTCGGAATAGCGCCGATCTCTATCTCTGTATCTCAATATTCCTGGGACGTTTGATCCTATTTAACTTTGAATCCCTGAACCAAATATAGACTTTTTTATGAAAACTAAGCCAATCGTAACAGAAAACAACAAAATCTTAAACCAAAATTAGTATATATAGATATATTTTCAAAGAATTTTCAAATGGTGATTATAACAAAACCCTAGAATCAGGAGCACGCGCATTCAAAGTCAAAGATTTTAATCGCAAAACATATCTAGAGTATTCTGCAAATTCACGGAAACAGGGGAAACTTATCCCGAAATCACAGGGAAGTTTGAAAACTAAATCAAAACAACAAAAAATCATAGAGAGAAAGAGAGGGAGAGAGAGAAGAAAATACCTGAAAAACTCAAAAGGGGATGGCGATGGCCGGTCGAACGAATCTCCAGTGTGGCGCAAGGTTTTTTTTTCTCCTTGCAGAGTTTGATGTGAAGAGATTGCTAGATTTTTTTTTCCCTCCTTCCCTTTCTCTCTATCGCAGTATTGCCATAGGTTTTTTTAGAGAGAGAAAATGTTAAGAAGAGTATGATGAAAAGAGGCTAGGGTTTTTTAGTTTAGTTGTGATTTTTTTTTTTTAACCGATTTTTTTTAATATATACCCCATAACCGTGAAACGGTGTTAACCTTGCAAACGTGGCAGGGTTTTTAAAAGCTAAACGTTGTAACGTGCGGCTTTAAAAAAAAAAAAAAACAGTATACATGACAGCATTTTAAGGTGCCTTTTTTCCTATTTGTCATCGCCTCCTTAAGTGTAGGAACCAACTTTCTCTCAGCTTCTGCTATTATATAGATATATATATATATATATATATATATATATATATATATATATATAGATATAGATATTGTGTTGTTCTCAATACAGATTAGTCTAGCATCAAATCAGTCAATCTATAACATTTAATTAAAAAAAATCAGATTCTTAAGCAAGGATTAAAAATAATATTCTCAAATTAACAACATAATTGCAAGTTGAGACTTGGGATAAGATTGTAGGTGGGGATCATTGTAAAAAAAGACTCGAGAAATAATATTGGAGGAGGGATAAGTTCAAAATTCTAAAACCCCCCACTAATGCTAGGTGTACTATTTATTCCTCTCACATAAATGCGAGTCTAATATGTAAAATTCATATATGGGGTCCTTTTTTTATGTGAGAAGAATGGATTCAGATTCTTTAGATTTCTTAGGGTATTCTACCAGTAGATTTCCTTAAATCCTAGCAACTCACTAATGATTTAATGGTTAAGATTCTGCCATGTCAGTATTCCACTAACAATATTCTTGAAATAATAAAATAATGTTGCAAACAAAACAATTAAGATTATTGTTAGTAAAATGCTGGCATGATAGAATTTTGACCATTAAATCATTAATGAGTAGTTAGGATTTAAGGAAATCTACTTAGTAGAGTTCCCTAGGAAATCTAGAGGATCTGAATCCGAGAAGAATATATAGTATACTGAGTGTACCGAATAATTTTTATGGATAAAATTTAAGTACAATTCCTTAGGTGCAATATATTAAGCCTTTTTAATTAAATTCAAATACTCTTTGATTTAATTTAATTGTTCCTTGGGAAAGATAATATTCATGCTTCATTGAAAAATGTAACCATGAGATTGAATATAAATTAAGAAATTTAATGCACAACATCTAAGTAACTGGCCTTTCTTTGTTGCCTTGGTGGTTGGGGAGCAAGTATTTTTATCCAACTTTAAATGTTCAAATGCTGTTAAAGAGAAAGAACTGTACTAAAGTTTTACCTTATCACAACATCCCCAGTCCTTTGATAACTGCTATTATAAGAGATGATTCAAGAATTAATGCAGGGAGGGGAGCGAGAGGGTGAGTTTCAAATACTGAAACTTTATCCACACACACACACACACACACACACACACACACACACACACACATTAGCCTCTGAGCATGCGCTCATGCACATGCTAAGAGACTTTTCTATTATTTCATAAAGGTTAATAATTTGCATATATTATAATTTAGAAATATTTTTTTATTTTTCAAACAAATAAAAGGATAAATTTTAGTGATAAGCAGTAATTGTAATCCCTTTTTTGAACTTGAAGGGAAAAAAATCCTAAATTTTAGGAATTCTCTTTTTGAATTTAAAATAAAATTTGTTATATGACATTTATGACCCTATTTCTAAATGAAGTTACCATTTATTAATAAGAGCATTTTTAAATCACATAAAGTCCAGTTAAAAGAGAGAAATCTTCTTATATATAGTATATACACACACACACACACACACACACACACACACACACACACACACACACACATATATATATATATATAAGGGTCATCAAATAGCCCACGGCCCATAGCCCGGCCCAGAAACCCGATGGCCTATCGGGCTAATGGGCGGCCCAGCCCGTTGTTATTAAGGCTCATGGGCAGCCCACTAGCCCAGTAGGTCAGGCCGTGGGCTAGTTTTTATGCCCATGGGTACCCGATGGGTTAGCCCAGTAGCCCAACCCGTTGCCCAGCCCATTGGCCCAGCCTAATAACTTATAATTCATAACAAAAATATATAAGAAGTGTATGAAGGATTGATCTTGAGATATTATAGAGCAATTTCTTAAGCCCTTAACCACTAAGATACTCGAAGTAATTGTGCAAAACTTAGTTTATTAAATATATATTTTTCTAGTCGTCTAGCAAATTTGAATTAACCATTTGACATTTTTTTTTATTAAAGATAAAATAAAAAACTATTTAAAGCCTTAATAAAAAAAAATTAAATAGGTTTCCATCAACAAAACAAAAAATTAAATAGATTTGAATGTAAAAAAATTTGTAATTAAGTATTAAATTCTTTAATTCTTTCCTTTAAAAAAAATAGATTGATTATTTTCTTATAAAAAATTGATTCTTTCCTTATAAAAATAATAAAATAATATACTAACACAAGCCCATGAGTAGCCCATTAGGCCCAACCTGATAGCCCAGCTCGCTAAAGACAAAATGGGCATTGCCCATGGGCAGGGTCATGGGCTAAGGTTTACTCTTTCGGCCCAGCCCGACCCGGCCCGTTAATTAGTTAATAGCCCATTATGCCTAGCCCATTGTGCCCATGGGCCAAGTGAAAATGGGCCGGGCCGGCCCGACCCGGCCCATTGACGACCCTTATATATATAAGAATATATTTTTTTCAATTTTGGGGGCCAGTGCCTCTCCTTAAAATGAGGTATGATTTTAATTTGAACTAGAATTCAATTAACAAAAATAAAGATATTAGTTATTGCTTAAGAATTATAATACTATGACTTAAACCGATAATTAATATTTTCCAACAAGGTTTTTGAATTTTAAAATATTTAATGATTAGGAATTTAGGATCCCTAAAATGTTGTGGAGTCAAGGAGGATTTATAAACTATTTGCCAAGAAATATATTTTTCGGTTGTTTACTATGAAACCATGCATCAAAGAGATTGCTCAAAATTTTAAAAACTCAACTTTAACATATCAAATAGTGAATACAAGTCCTCTATCCCATTTTTAATGAAAAAAAAAAAAAGATTTGTGAAAAAGCTCAATGGGTGAAATATAAATTGAAAGTACTATAAATTTATAGGATTCTTATATGCTGATTTGTTTAGGTACACTTTCTCAGTCAAAAAAACATATTATATATGGAGATGAGTAATGTTACTTCTATAACATTTTTACAACAAAATCTAAGTAGTAAATTGTTATTGGTTCTAATCTCAGCTACTAGTATCATTTTTTCATCCATCAACAATAATTTGACTCTAAGTTTTGATGTGAAAAAATTGTAGATATAAAATTACTCAAGATAATTTTTTTTTTTTTTTGACTGAAAAAGGTAGAAACTCAAGATAAATAAGACAACTAAGGTTTGTCTTTAATAACTAATAAATAGTAAGAATCATTTCGAATAATTTATAAATAGGAAGAATCATATCGAATAACGGCCAAAACTGATACATAGTACTATAATAGTTATTTATTTTGTAATTTGGCTTGTAACAAAGGGCAATGAGCTTCATCGGTATTTCCAAAGTGTTGATCTCTTTCATGTCTACGAGTTCGAGGTAATAATATAGGACAGATCCTATCTGTCAGAAGGAAACAAAACCCTCCAAAATCACATGTTAATTTCTTATATTATTTTAATGATTAATTTTCTGTACCCTACTTAATATATTTCTTGGACTGAATAATGTTCGGCTGCAATTTCATTTTCCATTTTTTTTAATAGCAATACTTCATTTTGCTTTTGGAACTGAAGCAAACACATAAGTCTCTAAAAATAAGATAAAACCCTATAGAAGTAATAAGTTAGTGTACCATTTAGTGACCAATATCATATTTTCTTAAATTCAAATGAGAGAAATGTGAATAAATTATGATGGCATGAATGTCATTCAGCTTGCTTGGCCAACCAAAAAATCTAGTTTCATGCTCATTGTTTTTGTGCTGAGAATTAAACTATTTACTTTTATTTCATATTTATACATTTCTACCTTATCAATGCCATAGGTGATTTTGATCATTTTTCCTTGATTTTATTCCTTCATGGTAAAAGTTTGAAACTGATAATTCAGCAATGTATGTATAGGACATGAAGGGGTACACTACTACCGCAGAAGAAGCAATCTGTGACTGTGTACGGTTATCTGGTAAGGACAGCTTTTGGCCACTGCAACCTGTTTTGGAAGACATTTGGAATTCACAGCATTTACTATACGGCTTATGTGTATCGAAAAGTGGATCCTCAAAGAAGCTGACAATCAGCTGCGGTGGCTGTTACAGATTGCATAGACTTGACTTTTAGGTTAATCTTGGAAAAAAGATATGGTCGAATCCAAAAAACATCTTTAAGTTTGGGTGAATTGTTTATTCCGCTCCTAAAGTTTATAAACTGCAATGGAATGAATGATGGATTTGGTCCTGCTGATGGGAGAAAAAAAATTGTCACCAATCATAAAATATGGCCTTTTTTTTTTGGTTAGGTAAAGGGTTTTTGGCCCAAAGGCCATAAGCTAGCACTACTATATATAGCTTGCTTTCCACCAGTACTATACATAACTAGCTTTCCTGTGTGCATGTGAGTTTGAGAGAGAGAGAGAGAGAGAGAGAGACTAAGCTCAAAATGGGTAAATTCCTTGCTGTTCTAAGGTGGAAGTGAATAGAGGAGCCTGGTCTGCTCAAGAAGACCAAATGCTCAAAGATTATATCGCAACCCATGGGTAAGGAAAATGGAGAAAACTTCCAAGGGGAGCAGGTTATTCAAACACCATAACAAACGTCTTGGCTTAGCTGACATCTTTTAATATTTTTAATGAAAACTTCCAAGCTCAAAACCTCACTACCCCAACTATCAAATTATTAAAAAATAAATAAATAAACAAAATATACTTTTCTCATGAGATTTTGTATTGTATAACTTAGTGAAAAGTCCTTTACCTTTAATGTATGAGTGATACAAACGTAATATATGTTGTTCTGTGCATTTAGGCTTAAAGAGATGTGGAAAGAGTTATTGGCTTCGGTGGATGAATTATCTCAATCCTGACATCAAGAGAGGAAATATTACACCTGATGGAGAGGACCTTATTATTAGGTTTCACAAGCTCTTAGGCAATCAGTATTTCCCATTATTCTTCCTAATTCAATTTGTATAGTCCATTGAGTAAGTTTTAAGGATATATAACATTTTTCACAATTTTTCATAATTGCTGACATAATTTTTTGTAATTAGAGTAGCGTTATTTTCATATGAATTTATTATTAATACTATTTTTATTATACACCGGTGATAATAATCCACCGATACTAGTCCCACCGAAATTTTTACTATTGCTTTAAATAAGTACGAACGTACGTACTAAATATTGTTTCACTAATTTGTTATTCCAGATGGTCTATAATAGCTAAGAGGCTGCCAGGACGAAAAGACAATGAAATAAAAAATTATTGGAACTCTGTCCTTAAAAAACAGCTGAATAATGGTAAGAAAGCAAGTACTGAGAAAACCATTGTTAAACCATCCGATAAGACCAAACCCCATATATAAGCCAAACCCTCCACATGCAACGTCGAGTGTGTACAAGTACAATGTGATTAAGACCAAGGCATTTAGGTGCACAAAGGGCTTTGTAACCTCACAACTTGACAAGCTTGAAGCTTTTGATAATAATAATATGATCATTGAAGAACATCTTACCTAGGATATACACTTGGTGAATATTGACAACGTTGCAAAGGAATCAAAATCCAGTGATGACCAATCCGCATTGGTTTTTTTCTGAAGAGGACAAGTCACAAAACTTCTTGTTAGGTTTTGGCATTGAGGAGCTCAATGAGCTTTTGAAGTGTGATAATTTGGATGTGGACTTTTGGAATCTATGCATGTTGGATGAGAGTATGGAAGGAGGAGCTAATAATAATATATGGTGGCGCTAATGACATTCTCTGGTCTTCTTTGGACCATCCTCTTTCATTCTTTGAATTCTAAGCCATTGCATTGGGATGACTGTTCCCTATTTTTTAATACTTCTTATAAGTTTGGTGTAATAATTAATTGGGAATCACACCCTATGAAGAAGAAATCATTGGTTCAACTTTCTCTTTTATTTTTTCTTTGAATCATTTACTAATATAAATTGGGATAGAAATTCTATGAGACATGTACCCGAAGTTGGCTACTTTTGTATATTGTGGAATAAAAATATCTTTGGCTAATGTGACCATATCATTTCTACTTATTTTTAATTGATCTTTATATTTGTTTACAGAATAGAAATAGGCATGTTTTGCCAAACATTTAATTTTTGCAAAAAGTAATAAAGCCTCTGCTCGAATTTTTTTTAGTTATGTAGATACTTTTGAAACTTGATTTTGCTAAAATTGAGTTTCGAGTAAAAAATGAGTTTAGCGAACTCAAGTTTTAAGCAAATAAGCACTCACGTGGATCGTCTAATGTGGCATTTTAAATAAAGCATTCCGTGTGGAACTTGAATTTAGTAAATTTTAATTCCATCAAATACTTAAAAATGAAATAGGCAAGACAAATGTATTATATGTTTGATGGAGCTCGAGTTTCAAAAGAGGTTACATAACTAAATAACTTTGGCAGTGGCTTTTTAGAAATATTTTTTACAAAAATTGGATAATTGAAAGAAAAAAGGCCAATAGAAATCACTATCCTACTTCTTGTGTTCCATTTTATGGACTATCAATTATAATATATATGTCATGTGTATAATTTTTTTTTTCATTTTAAAATTTTGTTATTTTATAAGGAAAGTAAAAAGAATATATAACAAGATTTTTTTTTTTTTTTTGAGAAACAACATATAATAACAAGATTATAAATGTATACTATATTTTCTTATATAATAGTACATAGATGATAGATCCCACTATTAAATTTAAGGTAGATCGTAGACCCACTATTTATGCGAAATGGAAAATGTACACATTTATTATACTCCAGAAACACTATATAATTTTTCGACAAGTTATAACCAGTGAAGTGTAAAATGGAATATAAAAGGTAGGATGGAGAATTTATTTTTTCTTTGTTCACCACACCCCCTAACTTCAAGCTTTGCCCAAAAAAAAAAAAAAAAAAAAAAAACTTCAAGCTTTGCCCAAGATGTCATAAGGTCAAAAAAATAAGGTCAAAGCCATCTATTCATATAAGGTTGTTTAGGGGTCAAGTCCAGTTGGTTTTAGATCTCCGCCAAATCTGGACGAAGATCTCCGCCAAATCTGGACGAAGATCTCCGCTTGATCTGAAATCTCTTTGAGATTTTCGTCAAAATTGGTTTGATTGTGTCAGATTATAATCTGGGAAAATTGACACTAGAACCAAAAGGATTAGTTTTTGGAGAGACTTCAATCCACCACTGACCACCTTGTCATCGTAAAATCATTCGAATCATAAGGAGCAGTTTGGATCCAGCAGTTGTATCAGTTTGAACAAGTCCTATATAGAATTCATACGTTAAAGGGACTGTTTATTGGGCCCAACATATCCAAGCTTCCCTACCCATACCTCATCAACAAACTTTTATCTATTTTACTGTCTTTCATTCAAACTCTGGTTTTCCAGAACAGATTCATGTAACTCACAGTTAATTTGGATTATAATCTTGTTATTGGTTACCAAGTTATAAAGCTAAAATCAGGTTCAACCCTAGTAATTTTCAATCCTGACTCCATCTTGTCATTGATGTCTTGTTTTGTCTATACTGTGAAGTAAACTCGTCTGCATATTTATGTTTTGGTAAAGAAGCCGAAGCCAACATGAACCAGTACAAGAATATCAAGAGTCTCATTTTTTGCATATTGATAGAAAAAGTACAAACTAGGTCAAAGCTCATAAACTTATAAATCTAAAGTTGAGCCTTAGTTATAGAATTGTGTGCATATCGTTAGAAGTATAATGAATATTAAAAAGATATATTCATTGATTTTCATCTTTTAGTTTGATTTAGTGTTTAATGAATACTTCAAAACTGTACACTTATAGTGTGATCGATGATTACTTTGCAAGTATAAGTTTTTGTGAGATGGAGAAAAAGGACTGGAGTTCAATTTTTTAGAAGAAGCTTCACATATATACATTTAGATTAGACTAGAATAAAATTTCTATCTCATCTCAAGAAGGGGAAAAAAAAAAAGCATCTATTTAGTCCATCATTATCAAGAGATTTAGTACCTAGTTAATTTATAGTTTTATATTCCTTTTTTTAGAAATTAAAAATCTGCCAATTTGCCCTTGGTCGAGCCAAGCAAGTAGTACTCAAATATTAATACTTATCCCAAAACCAAAAAAAAAAAAATCTATAGAAATGTGTGAAGTTGAGACCCTGACAGCAATGTGGTAGTTACCAAGATAATTGTTCGTCTAATAATAACATAAAATAAATAAAAACTAATTCTCAGAACCATGTGAATTGTAATGTCCAATAGGTTCTCTATCCAGTGCATCAAGGAGCTAGCTAGAAGCTGTCACTAGTCAGGCAAGTTGGAATTTTCTAACCTCTGTATGAACATGTGACACTGATCGGGTTTCAACAGAGTATTCCAACTTTATATCTATTATTTGGTACTCCCATCTGTAACAGGGTTAAATGCTAGAGGGAAACATATATATCTATATATATATATATATATATATATAAGGTTTGATGGCTCTAATCCAAAGGACTAGGAAAAAAGTTTGAATTAGTTTGAAGAAGCTTAATTTAGAGATAATAGTTGGCCTTTTCCTAGTGAGAGAGAGAGAGAGAGAATCTTGCACGTTTTGCATGTGAATTATACAAACTGCAAAAGGGGAAATGGGGAATACACATGACTATTCTTGAGTAAGGCTATGATGAGGAGGATGTCTCTAAGTTAACAAATATAACTTTTTTCTGAGGCCATAAAATCCGTCTTTAAGTTAACAAATATAACTTTCCTAGTCTTTCTCAAGCATGTAACTTCAATACTAATTTATTTGTTTGCTCCCCAAAATATTAAGATTGATGAGCCCACAATAATGCACAACTCTCTAATGTATACTACTAAGACAATATGATGAGACCGTATGGCTAAGATGAGGTGAACATTTATAAAAGGAGGTGCTGGGAAGTTTTAGTGACTGAAACTTCCTTGCATGCTAATTCATCATATACATTCACAGATTCATTCAAAACAATCAAATTCATCACATTGTTCACAAGTCGATCCGTTCCCACAAAGCCATTACCACATAGACCAAGAACACAAGTAGTCGATGAACTTGTACTCCCACCATGATCAGCATTCAAAACATAACATTTGAGCATGCTGTTGAGACTTGAGAGTGACATGGTCAGCAACAAGATCACAACTTAGCTTGTGTTCGGATTAGTTTATCTCTGATTTGTTGATTTTCTGAAAATAGGTAAAGTATAATAGTACTATTAAAAAATTGAAGCTTTAAAAAACTGTACATAACTAAATAAGCTAATGAACTATAGGAAAAAGTTAATCCAGATTCATACTTAACATCATTTTAAACCACCTAAAAGGCATTTTAAAAATTAACCAAAGTTTGAGAAATAGCCTCTGATCATTGTGTTCCTAAACGCAACATCTCCCTCAATGAAACAATGTTGAACATCGTCATGCGAACGAATTCACTGAAGCAATATTAATATAAAATAGAAACAAAAAAGTCAAACTGCTATTCTATTTATGCATAAAGAGTAATCAAACTCATAACAACGGTGTCAAGTGCATAAACTTTCTAATAATTTTATACCCATCTTGACAATCTACGTTGATAAGAAACATAGTGATTTTTATCCACCGTGTTCAACTCTAATACAAAGATTAGAAACACATGGCACCAAGCAAAAAGCTATAATCGTGATGTCAACGAATCAAGTAACAATTAATATATCTCATGTATTAATCACAGCACATGGGTCTAAAGTTTATAGAACAAAACAGTAATGCAGAAAAAACTATTGCAGAATTTTGAATTAAACACCAAGAAAATGGTTTTTTTTTTTTTAATTCTAAAACTCAATCACATATTATACAAGCATGATACTGAAGTTTGCTCTGATACCAATTGTTGGAAAAACTGGTTTTACATCTCATACAAAACCCACAATAGAAGTAACACAAGGATCTATTTCATTCATGAGAGATAACATATAATTTTGAATTCTAGGACAAAGAAGAGAAAGCATACCTTGGTGCAGTAAAATTCAAAAACAATACTTGAGAATACCTTCAATTTTCATCCCAATTCCACATGGTGCCTAAAATGAGTGGTCTCTCAATCATTTCTTACGGACGTAAATTTTCCTTTGGAAAAATGTATTCCAAAAAACTTGTAGAGAAAAACTGTTTTTCTTCTTTTAATCATACGTATGTTTTAACTGTCTTGACAGTTACTTTATTTAATAACTCTTATTAAATAAAAATTGATTATCTAATTGGGTTAGCTTTTTGGGCCAGCCCAATTGGGTTTAAATGTGTGACTTGAGATGGGACCAAAGAGACTAATAAGCTCTTACTCCAATGGGCTTCAGACTTATCTGTCAACTCTTGATAAGCCCAAAATTATCATTAATTATATAACAAGAACCACTATAGAAATATAATTGCATTCTAAGCCTTATTAATAAATTATTTCCCAAGGCTCTAATATGATATCATTTGACCTTTCTATGAAATATCCATAGTGAACAAAATCATAATAAACTGTCACTTTGTAAATAACTATTTTATTCCTTGAGTACCTGATTTAATCTTTTAGTTATTCATATTTATGAAATCTAATTTCAATAAATATAAATTTTAGTAACTCTTTACTAAAGTGGCCGGCTCTAAATATCCAATTCCATTAAACTTATCTTAAGGGTTTCGTGTCTCTATAAAAAGAGATTATGGATTCCATCTTGAGAATATGTGTTCATCCAACACTATATGTGGTTACCCAACACACTGAGGTTTTAACCGTTAAACTAGATCTTACTTTTAATATATCAAAGTAACCTATATTTCATGATCGAGTTTACTATCTTCTCAGGATTGAGAGTCTATGAAATTAAAAATTGTGAGATTAATTATTCAGGTGATAGTTGTTAATTGAATAATTAATCTTACAGCGGTCTAGTTCAATATGTCGTACACACTTAAGACATATCAACACATTCAAGTGGTAGTTGTTAATTGAATAATTAATCTCATAGAGGTCTAGTTCAATATGTCATGCCTACTTAAAACATATCAACACATCAACTAGAAGTCTCCACTTCCATAATCAAGACAAATCATCTTAATTGACGCGTTATAGTCTTCACAGATGAAATGCCCAATTTCATTATTGACTAGAACTATATTTTGAATTTACAAGAAACTTGTAATTTATATCTTACGAGTGAGTTGAGCCCGAGGAACCATGTCAACCCACCTGGACAAAGCCTAACACGAAGCCTGAGGCCCATTAGGTGATATGGGCCCGACACGTATGGGGGAGGTAACCCGGGGCTTCATCACAATGGGCCTGTTCTCTAGTTGAATGCTGGGAATTTTGGTGACCACATTCGAGAGATTCCTTAGAGGTCGATGATCTGATCTGAGCTGACCACAAAGGAAATTTGTGTGCAGTCCCAACGAGGTCAGTCACTGAGAGCTAACGATTCTAAAAGAAACCACTTCAGAACACTATCCGATGTCTGGAACAAGTTTCAAGGGAATCCTCTGAATTTGTGAAGATCCCTTATGATTCTGGTAGACATGGGAATGTGTGAATAAGTGGCGAAAGAAATGATAGTCACCCCACTAACAGAGGGCTATAAAAGGAGGTCGAAGCAAGGGTAGAAGGGATTGGACATTAGAGAGAGAAAAAGAGAGGGGAAGAGAGGAAAACACCAAAAGAGGGTGAGTCAACACGCTGGGATATTCAGGAGAATTAAAGGGGAGTGCTATCGCTTATTTGGGGCCTCGATTGGTCGGATTGAGTACAACTCCCACGTACAAATAAATTGTAAGCCTATTATTGCAGAAGAGACGACTCTAAACTCACACATATCTTCTGTAACTAAATCACATAAACATACAATTCATTTCAAGGACTATAATAATGTTTCATTAGTTTATTCATAAATAGTCTCATAATGTCGATAAATTAGATTTTAGGATATAAACCCTAACATCATAGTCATAGTGCTATATAATAAAAATAAATAAAACAGTATCATAGTCATAGACCTAGCCATTTAAAGTCTTGGATATAAGTGGGCCTTGAGAGGATTCTTCATCACCGTAGTGAACTCTAGCTGCTCTGACAAATCAACCCCATCACCATCAACGGCTTTCCACTCAAAATTCCAAACCAGATTGGCCACAAAATACTCCAAATGCAGTATTGCCAAACCAGAAGCAGGACAAATCCTCCTCCCTACACCAAATGGCATCATCTTAATCTCTCTGCTTCCAGTCATATCAAACACATCACCACTCAAGAATCTCTCAGGCTTAAAGTTCATAGGATCTTCCCAAACCCTCGTGTCCCACCCCATTTCTGCCGCCATGAAAGTCAAAGTAGCATTCTTTGGTACCAAATATCCATCCAAAACCACATCCTCAGTCACTGCATGTGGCAACAAAAAATGCCCAGGTGGGTGCCTCCTTAAACCCTCCAAAACCACTGCTTTCAAATAAGGCATCTTGTTCAGATACTCTTCTTTAACTTCCTTTTCTCCATCACCAACAACCCCTTTAATCTCCACAAAAAGCCTCTCCTGGATTTGTGGGTATTTCACCAAATTCGCCATAATCCACTCCAATGCTGTGGACGTAGTATCTGTACCCGCGTTGAGAAACTCCGAGCACAAACTAGCCATTTCCTCCTCTGAAAGCTTCCTCTTTTCCTCTGGTAACTCCAAGTCCAACAACGTATCCACATACGACACAACAAACTCGTCATCACGATCATTATTTTTGTCTTCAGTTACTTTGCTCTGTCTTTGTAGACTCACTTTCCTCCTCGCTTCTATCAAAGGCCTTAACACAGCATCCTGGTTTCTCCGAATTTGAAACAACTCTTCCCAACGCTTACGAAATACAATCCTTCCAATACTGGGCCAAAAATTGAGCATACTAAACCGACCTAAGCTCAAAAGCAAGCGACGGTGAACCTCTTCGACTTTCTTAATCTGGGTTTCTCCGAGTTTGTCTCCGAAACACATAAGCACCAACAAACAAAACATGGAGTATTGGAAATTTTCTTTAACAACAATCAGTTTACCAGATTTAGACTGAGAATCAAGGCGGTTGAGGAGGATATCCAAAACCCACTTGCGCGCGTGGGAGTAGGATTTCACTCGTGAAGGGTGGAGAATCTCCGAACTGAGATTGCGACGAAAGAGTCGCCATGTGGGACCGTAATAAGCAGAGCTGATATTGTGTTGGTTACTAGATATGACCGCATCTGTTGGTGGAGGAGTTGGGCGGTCAGCGAAAACTGCACCGTTTTGGACGAGAGCTTTGTGAGCGAGAGAGCGGTCGGCAACGAAGATAGCTGGGCGAAAGCCTATGTAAATGGTGATGATGGGTCCGTACTTGGCATGGAGTTTGGGGATGATGTGTTCGAGTTCAGAGAAGGGTTTGCGGAGCCATAGGAAGTTGCCAATGATGGGAATGGTGTAGGGTCCAGGAGGGAGCTTATTTTTTTCAGAGACTTTGTTGTTATTGGCGGTGAGGTTGAGGAGAGATGTGAGAAGGGCTGAGATGCAGAGAGAGATAACGATGATGAACCAGTTCTCCATGTTTGATAAGCGTGTTTGTGGCTCTTTAGTGTGGACAAGTGTTAAAATGAGCTAATATATATAAACCGATAACCTTTTCTGAAGAGAGATGAGTACGTAAGGATGACACTTACGTAGTTTTGCATGTAAGGATATTTTTATAATATTTTTCGGGTGTTTGCTTTTAAAGTCTTGTGACACTTGTGTCGTCTCCTTTGTACTTTTTTTTTTTTTACATTAATATACAAGGGCAATGATTTTTTTTAGATTGAAAAATATTGAAAGAGAGGACAATTATTGAAAACTCAGATCCTGTTTGGATGACTGTAATTTTGGATTATATTACTCAGTTTTAAAAACTGACTTCTCAAAACACGTAGATCTCACAAAGTTTATTTTGTTTGGCTTGGTTTTTAACTTTTGTTTTCATTACTCAACTTTTTAATTTTTGAGTGATGAGTTATAAAAATTGAAAACACATTTTAAATATTTTCAAGATATAAAAACAGAGTTATGATGACATTTTTGTAATTAAACCCACATGAGTCCAAATCTTCTGTCCCACTTTTCCTACTCTACTTTATACTCTACCAATAAAAATTTACCACGTGTTCATCTAATTTATTAAATATTACTATTAATTAATAACGATAGCATTAATAAGTCAATTAATGATAGTATTTAATTAATTAGATAAATATGTGACAAGTTTTTATTGGTGAAGTATAGAATAGAACAAAAAAAAAGTGAGACAAAATATTTGGATTCAACCTACATAACCAGTCGCAATGTTTGACAAACAGACTGATTTTTTTTATTGTAAAACCCAGCCGCAATGTTTGACAAATTCTCCAATTATTTTTTGGTGAAACCTAGCCGCAACTTTTGAAGTTGAAAATTGGGTCTGAGTTAAGTTGAAAATTTGTCGCCTCCTTTGTACCTTTTTTTACATTAATATACATGACTTCAGTCAAAAAAAGAATTTGATTGTTGGATACTAGAGGTAGTAAAGTAGCCAGGAAGGACAATTATTTTTTTTTAGAGAGAAAAATATAGAAAGGGGGGACAATTATTGAAGGAGAGAAACTCAAAATCTGATATATATTTTTTTTTAACTGAAAACGTGAAGTACGCAAAAGCTTGTTATGGTAAAATCTCTTGCACACACTGTGTAAACTCCTCTACACTTGTGTCGCCTCCTTTGTACCTTTTTTTTACATTAATATACATGACCTCCGTCAAAAAAAATTTTTTTGACTGTTGGATACTAGAGGTAGTAAAAGTAGCCAGCAAGGACAATCATTTTTTTTTTTTGAGAGAGAAAAATATAGAAAGGGAGGACAATTATTGAAGGAGAAAAACTCAAAATCTTTTTTTTTTTTTTTTAACTGAAAACGTGAATTACGCACAAGCTTGTTATGGGAAAATCTCTTTCACACACTGTGTAACTGCGTTTTTTATAAACTGAAAAAGTGAGTTATTTCCCATAAAAAAAAAAGTGAGTTATTACACAGTATGTGAAACAGTGAAAAAAGCACAGCCCATTATTGAATGAAAAAAATATATTAAAGGAATGTCAATTTTGTCATAAAAAGTTTACAAATTTGATAATAAAATGTGATTAGTATTTAGTAGGATAAATGTCTTAATTGTTTTGGTTTTCTATTTAAAGCTAGGCACATTAAATTGTTTTGATTTTCTATTTTGGCCACCTTTTTCCCACTAAAACTCCCTTATACATAATGTTTTTATAATAAATTTTACAGCTGTTAAAGTTTTTTTCTTTTTTTTTTTTCCAGAAGAAGATCAACAGTTGAGTTTGTCTACTTGAGTGGTAGACATAACTAAGAATAATGAAACCACAATTTTTTCTTCATTACTCAAGCAATAATTATAAAATGGGTCCGATTAATGTGTGTCCTAAGACATCTATTTTTGAAAACATTTTCTCAAAAATCGAAAAAGTTGTCAATATTTTTTCAGTTCTCGAGAAAAAATTTTCAAAAATGATTAATTATTGTATGCCCTTAGGACACACATTAACAAAATCCTTATAAAATTTGTGGTGAATAAAATTTGATGCAGTATTATTGTATTTTTTTTTTCTTCTCTATTATTTCTACATTTTTAAATGCTATAAAATAGGAACAGCAAAACATTCTCAAGAAAATAGGGACAGAAAAAACTTATCCTACATAGGTAGTCTATTTCTATCTTCAAAATATCTGTCTTTCACTTCTCTCTCGCAATGTACCCCACCAAAAAAATGCACCCTACCTTTTTTTTTTTTCTTTTTTTTTTTTTGTGGTTTTAGCCAAACTAAAATCACAACTTATAGTACCTGCATTTTCAACTTTTGTTCCCATTCCTCCAAATATAATTTTTTTTTTTTTTTTTGGTTATTTTCTTGGTGAATTTTTTGTATGTATGTCTTTTTTGTGATAAATTCTTTATATATAATTCTAATCAATACACAATTTGTTTTTAATGGTTGGTAGGAATTAATCTTTACAACGTGAAACTTGTGAAGGTTTTTCTTTCAAATTGGGAAGACAGGTTTCGGCCATAGTTATTATGTCGGACCTTGAAATTTGATGCTCTCCTTTACTCCTCCCATTTTGGAGGATAATTAAGAAGTTAACCATTTGAGGAAGAAGACCATAAACTGAAGTCTAGATAAGACATCGGTCCATATTGGCCAAAAGAAGACCATAAGGGGAAATCATGGCCCTATGAATAAAGAACAGCTTCACAGGTGGTAGCAAATGAACAAAGCAATTAAACATTCTCAAACATATAATAATAATAAAAATTTCACTTCTGAAGTTTTGAGGAAGAAGCCAGGGATTCTAGCATTTTGCCCTCATTTTTTTAAAAAAATAGCAATATATCCCTGTTTTGAAACTATATAAATTCATGCCCCTGTTTTGAAACTCGATTTTATTTAAAATCGAGTTTCAATCAAAAACTCGATTGTTTTAAAGTTCCATATCTATAGTTGCATGGAACTCGAGTTCATAGAGCTCAAGTTCCATATCTATAGTTGCGTTTTAAATGTCCTATAATGGCGTTTTCAATGGAACGCGAGTTCCATGAATTCGAGTTCTATGCAATTTTTATTTTTTTTAAGTTCATACCTATAGCTGCGTTTTAAATTACTTATAGTGGTGTTTTCAATGGAACTTGAGCTCTATGAACTCGAGTTCCATGCAAATTTTTTTTTTTTTTTTAAGTCCATACCTATATTTGCATTTGAAATGACTTATAGTGGCATTTTCAATGGAACTTGAGCTCCATGAACTCGAGTTCCATGAAAGTTTTTTTTTTTTTTTTTTTATAAGTTTGATCGCGCTATACTCGATTTTTTACAAATCGAGGTTTACATTGAAACTCGATTTTGAGAAAATCGAGTTTCAAAACAAAGGCACGAACTTATATAGATTCAAAACAGGAACATATTGCTAAAATTTTTTTAAAATAAGGGCAAAATGCTATAATCCCCGAAGAAGACCATAAACTAAAGTCTAGATAAGATAGATATGGAAATTCTTCATCGGTGTAAAATTTACTATCTCATTAATGTTGTAACTCATAGTCATGTTATTATTATTCCTTAGAAATTAGTAACTAAGTCATTAATTCTTCTTATCAAAAATAGAAAAATAAAAAACAACAATAACTCTCTGCTCTCCATCATCATCTTCATCTTCTCTCCCTCTGTCAAAAAATAAGGGAATAATAAATAAGATAGTAATCAACATTAATGGATTTTTTTTTTTTTTTTACCGTTAGATCTACTTAAATCTAATGGTGTAGAAAAAGTATAACTTTAAAGAGTTACACTCGGTGTAATTTGAACCCAATTCATATATATATATATATATATATATATATATATATATATATATATATATATATATATATCCCACAACAATACATTAGAATGCGCCAACATTATAATTTCATCTTAGTAAATGAATTGAAATGGTTATTGATAAATTATATGGTTGCACGGTTGATTCGAATAATGACTACGTAAAGTCAACTAAAAGACACTAATGCCATACTGACCATTGGTGCACGATGGTTAAATCAAATATTTTACTTTTAGATAATAAATTTAAGTGAATTTAGCGAAGTTTCATTCACATTCCTCTCTCCTTATTCCTCATTTTCTTTTTAAAGTTGCTTTCCTATGATTACTTTTCTCTTGATTCTAGCTATTGTTATTTTGGTAGAATATTAATTAAAAAAAAAAATTCATCATTTTATAATTGCTCAATTTTTTTTGGAAATTAATAATTTATCATAGTATCTAAGTTAATAATCTTAAATTTTTGAAAAATTTGATAGTTTTTCATATATATGGAGGAATAGCAGACTTGTAACAACCAGCACAGATCTTAGAGCATAATTGGTTTGGCTTTTAGTGGTTTCTCAAGCTTGAGTCATCATTGTTTTTATTGGTTGATGACATGCAGATCATTTGATGGACTACCCTTGTGGTAGTTGAGTGGCGTGGTTTTATGATAACCGAGTTACTATATGGCATGGTCTTATAATGACCAAGTTGAATAGATGATGTGGATTTCTACACCTGAATCAACTATCGAAATTCTGTGGGTAACATATCGAAAATTATTAGATATTCAAAAAGTATGGTGGCGTGGTGCTTTATCCTCTCATATTTATGATAGGCCTCATGGCCACAAGGTCTTGTAGCTGCTAAGATTCGAACTATGGAGCATACCTAGTCGAACCCTAGAGCCTTACTCAGTGATAGACAATCCACTGGACCACACTTGATGGTTGTACCTTGCCCTATATCACTACTTATAGTCTACATATAACACATCACATGCGCACAAACTTGTAGCAGCATTAAGCATTATCAGCTAAGCATTCTCATTAAAAATTGTAAAAAATTTAGCATTTAACATCTCAAAAAGTTACTTTATTCATTTTAACATCTCACTTTACAATACACCCAACATTAAAGATTCTATTATTTTATACCACTTCATTTAAATATTTTTTTATTTTTTCTTTATATTTTCTTTATTCTTTTTTTATGTTTTCAAATAACTACCATTCATACCATATTTTCTGTACCTAGCAACTACCATTAAACAAATCTTTTTTTTTTTTTTTTACAATCTTGCTATAGTGGGCTGCTAAAGATAACAACCCCCTGTAACTAGATTGCAAAATTAATAGGATTTACAATTCTTGATAGAATATGCTTTTTGCAAACTTGATGTTAAAATTTAGCATTTACAATAATTCTTTGTGAGAATGCTCTAATAAGCAACCCTTTTCACTCCACCATGCACGTGTATTCAAGGATCACAAGTCAACCCACTTTTACTCCATGTTAGAAAATTTCGAGTCTAAGTCGGATCCAATTTTGCCTAGTCTATGAAATATAGGCAACTATAACATAAAATGGACCTAGTAGTAGGTACATTTTCTTCCCTTTTGCTACAAAATAAAATGGACCTAACCATTCAAACCCTCAAGGATAAATGGGCCTTCAAAGGATACTTCATGTGAACCCGATTGTAGGTACTTTTTTTTTTTTTTTGGGTACTTGTTGATAATTTCCATAATTATAACGAGGACTGAGAAACTCCATGAAGTGCTCTTCTGATCACACTGGATTTTTTTTTTTTTTTGATAAATAAAAATAAATATATAGAAAAGAGAGCAAACGAAAGACCGATCATACTAGACAGAGAAAAAAAAAAAAAAAAAACCCGAAAAACATGATAAAAGAAGTTTACGAAACAAACACACTTTACTCTTAGCCAAATAGAAAACATGACCAACCTTGACATATCCCCCTCGTCAGAACGAAGAGCTTCAAATGACTGACAACAAATCTCCCTCGCCAACAAGAATAACACCAAAATCATAAATTTATTACCATTTCGTTTCAAGTATATTCACTATACTGTACTGATTACCAAACTAGTACTTCAAATGAAATCGCTTAGAAACATTTTACTGAAAATTCAATAAATACAGGGAAAGACTTTATTTCAAAAGAAACACTAGCATCTTATATATTGATTTTTGTACTAGTCTTCAACTTCAACAGAAAATAGACCAAGTGAGCGTTTGGATTGTGTAGAGCACCAGCATCAAAAGGGCTAAATCCCAAATTTTAGCATAAAAAATCCAATTAGGCCCAAATGCTCCTTGCAACGAATATGGTAAAAAATCAGGATTGTAAAAAAACATACAATTGAGCTACAGTGCAGTTCTAAATGTAGAACCGCACTGTAGCTCAATGGCAAAAACAAAAATTAATATTTTATACTTAAAGTTTTCTCTCTCCTCTCTCCACGGTCTCTCATCTCTCTCTCTCATTCTGACTCAGTTCCTCACTCTCTCTCTAACAACGGCTCCTCCCTCCTCACTCCCTCTTTCACATCTTTGTCTTTCGAAGCTTGCACCGGTGCTGGGTTTTGGATCGGCGTCTCGGCGGGACTGATCGTTTGTGGTGCTGGGTTTTGGGTCGGCATCTCGGCGAGCTGGGTTTGGATCGGCGTCTCAGATCGGCGTCTCGGCGGGTTGGGTTTGGATCAGCATCTCGGCGGGATTGACCGTTTGTGGCGTGGGATTGACCGTTTGTGGTGTGGATGATCGGAGAGGTGATGGTCTGGGTTTTTTTTGGGTGTTGAAGGTGGATTGTGGGTTGCTGTGTTTTGTTTTTTTTTTTTTTTTTTTTTGTGGTGTGGATGATCGGAGAGGTGATAATCTGGGTTTTTTTTGGTGTTGACGGTGGATTGTTGGTTGCTGTGTGTTTTTTTTTTTTTTTTTTTTGGTGCTGATGATTGGAGAGGTGATGATCGGAGGTCTGGGTTTTGTTTTTTTTGTGGTGTTGATGATCGGAGAAGGTTTGATGGTCTGGGTTTTTTTTTTTTTTGGTGTTGCCGGTAGATTATGGGTTGCTGGTGGTGGTGGTGCAGCGGTGGTGATGATCGTGGATCTTGAGCAGAAAGAAAGAAAGAAAGAAAGAAAGAGAGAGAGAGAGAAAGAATAAATAATGTTGTGAAATATATTATTTTATTGTGTAAAAATATTATTTTAATAAATAGAATAGGAAAATAGAAGTTTGGATGTGGAAGAATTGTAAAATTGTATTGTATAATTGATAAAGTAGTTTTTTGAATGGTAAAATATGATAGAATTAAGAAAAATGAATGTAGATGCTAACAGCCTTGCATTTTGCATTTCAGCCTTTTTTTTTTTTTTTTTTTTGGACCAGCGCCTGGTGCACCGTTCATGGGACATGAACAGTACATCAAGGCATATGAACAGTGTTTTTTAGTGTGAATATTGAACAATAACCAGAAATTATTTTTTTATTATTTTTAGTTTTCAACAAAATAAGCGGTATCCAAACGCATCCCAAAACCTTTCAAAGCCTTAGAGAGTTTGGAAAAGAATAATGGATGAGTTTGGAATCGGATTATTTAGTTGAAATTGAAAATTTTTTTTGCTAGAAGTATTATAAATAAAGGTAAAAGTTAGTTAAAATAGTACAATATAATCCATGAATAGTATCAAAAAGTGCAATAAAACTCATGAATAACAATAAAAATAAGTTGAATAATAAAATAAATTGATAAAAAGAATCCACGCACATAGTGACATGTGTGCGTGTGAATGCGCACCAGTGTATAAGAAACACTATAATTGGAGTAGCATGATTGGAATTAGGAACATGTGAGGTGTGCTCGTGGGTACACAAACCAAAAAGAACTGAAAAGAATACAAATATATATATATATATATATATATATTAGTGATTATATTAAATGTATAATATGTACTATAATATGGTTCATCAAAAAAAATATGTACTATACTATGAAAGAGGAGCAAGAAAGATATTTGAGTTTGAGGTGGACCGATTGGATTCGGCATCTTGTAAGATTGGTTTTCTTTTTGTATGGAATGTAAGATTATTTTGAATATGAATGAATGGATGATGGATTTATCTTTATCAAAACAAATTAAAAAGTTGAGTAATATAAAAGTCTCAAGTTGGTTGGTGGGTGTTAATATTTAGGCAAAAAATTGTTTTAATCAGCCTGTATTACACACGCTAAGAGTTAGTGCATTTGCATCAACTCGTAGAAAAGTTTGTCTATTTTAGCATAAGGAATTAAGAACTATAGTTATAAAAATTATACTAAACACAGATTAAACCATTAAAATCGTGAACCAAGGCATTATTCAAAATGGTTTGGTATAAAATACCAAATATACAATGATTAATTATCAAACCATGTAAACTGACAAATTGCACGAGTTAATCTTTTTAACCCACGGATAAAAAAAAATCATGTATATTTACTAAACTACTGGATATTGAAAAGTGTAGTGGACCTTTTTGAGATTGTGGGATGGGCTTGCCTCCTACCACACTACGGTCCAAAGGTTCTAGGTAGGAGAGTTAGGACCAGTCCATTCGCAACTCACCTTGAACCAACTTGTGCACAAACTAAAGCCCCTTTGTTAAAACTTTGATCACATGTTCATGGCAAATGAAACTGTTATAAAAGAGTTACGACAGACAAGTATAATGCAACAACAATAAAGGATTAGTCAAAACAAGCAAAGAATTCCCAATTAAAGAAAAGAGCAGCACAACAATAGAAAACGCATTATAAGAAGAAATAATAATAAAAGAAAAGGTAACATCGATAATTAATCAAGAAGATTAAAGGAGAAAAGGTTAGTATGTCGTGCTTAGTTGTATTACGAAACTAAGACCAAAGAGGAAACCACTTCTTCAATGTGGATAACCTCACAGGAAGGTTCTGTTGTAGAAATTACCCACTTTGAGAAGATAGGCCTAAATGACTTATGCCCAAGAAATCCTTCATCCTTAATCCTTAATAGAAGGTAAGCTTTTAGAGGGAAAAAAGAAATTAGCCTATTGGAGCATGCCTGCTATCACACTCTTGTCTACTCTCTATTTCGTTCTCTGCTTTTCCACTCTTTTCTTTTTAGTTCTTGCTCGTGTGATGTTGTTTTTTTGGTGTTGTGGTGACGTGATTGTTGTAATGTTGTGTCACTGTGCACAGCGGAGGCTCCTTATATTCTGCCTGTCGTGACTGATTTTTACCATTTTACCCCTTAACCACTTTTGTCTAGGTGTGGGTGTCCTTCTAGACCACCCACTAGTCTGTCAACTGCCCAGCCACCACCACTTACTTGTGCTGGTTTTGTCACATCCCATTACCAGACAAAGAAATCTATTTTGTTTGTTTGTTCACCGTGGCATTCCCATCTGGATAAAGGTGGGCATTCTCTCTCCCTACCCCTTATGGCATGCACCTAGTGATTCTAACTCATTTTTCCCTCTTTTGAGTGGTATGTCATCCCAGCAGAACATTTCCTCCAAAAATGTTTGAGCTGGAACCCCAGAATAGACCCCCCCTTCTCCCTACCGCCAGACCATACCCTCTCTTACCTCTGACCCATGGTCCACCACTCCTATATTGGCTAGGTACAGGTTGGTGGTGCTTGAGCCTTGTGCATGCTCCACTTCCTTGTGTGTCCAAAGCTTGTCTGCTACTTATGCGTTTGCCATGGCTTAGAGGCCCATCTCTGCGTTCTGCTGCTCCTTTTTGACCTCTTGTGGCATGAACAGGTTTCTAAACCTTCATTCTTTATTGCTCGCTTTCTTCATGGGCTGGGCCTTGCCTAATTGTGGGTTTTTCTCTCTTTAATCCATTCTTTGCTCCTTCTGTAGACTTGCTAGCATTTCTATCATGTCATTCTGTTATTCCTGCCGTGGTATTGCTTGGTTTATGCTTGTTGGACCTCTTTTGGGCTTTCTGTATGCTTTCCCTTTCACTTAATTACAGTGACCTAGTATTATCATTGGGCTTGTATTCATGCTACTTCAGGCCTTCTTGACCCATTTCATTGCTCACGGGCTTCTTTGGCCCATTTCTTTTTCCTTGGGTATCCTCGACCTATTTCCTTTACTTAGGCATCCTCAGCCCATTCTAATTCTACATTCCTATGGGTTTTTGCTAAGTCTTTTGGGCTTCATCGGCCCAATTACCACATCCTTTACTTTCGGGGTTGATGGGACCTTACTCATTTGATTCATTGCTTAGGGCCTCTTTGGCCCATTCTTACTTGCTTTCTATATCATATAATGTCCATGAGTTTAGCACTTCTCTCTCTGGGCTCCTCTAGGCCCGTTGCTTCCTCTAAGGCCCATTTATTATTTTTTAGGCCTATGATCCATTATTCCTGTCATTCAGGTTTAATGGTTTTTCTCCCAATTTACTAACTCATTTCTTCCCATATTGTTGAGTTTCTTCCTGCTATTGGGCTTTTCTACCAAAATGAGCATCAATAAAAAGATAACCTGATAAAGACATAAAGCAATAAAGATTAAGACTAAAAAGATAAAGTAAGAATTGTGCCATGGAATGAGAGTTGAGATTGACATTGCTAAAGATGGAGATAATTATGGACTTCAGCACCGATGGGTCTGCCTGGAACACAAGCAACCAATAACACCTGATTGATTTTAATCATCAGTTGTATCGGAGATTTAAATAATTTTGTTATGCTCTAGGGTTTAATGATTAAGGTAAAAATTTATTTTGAATTTCTATGAGATATGTTGTTTCAAGACTTTTGGACTATATAACTTGGTTACTAAATAATCTATTTGAATGATGTGTTTGTTTTTTATATTCTCTAACTTTATGTCATATGATGCAATTTTTTTTATTGATATAATTTCTTAATTTACCTAAATGGAGCATTTTTTTTTACTTACTTTTAATCATCAATTGTATCGGAGATTTAAATAATTTTGTTATGCTCTAAGGTTTAATGATTAAGCTAAAAATTTATTTTGAATTTCTATGAGATATGTTGTTTCAAGACTTTTGGACTATATAACTTGGTTACTAAATAATTTATTTGAATGATGTGTTTGTTTTTTTATATTCTCTAATTTTATGTCATATGATGCAATTTTTTTATTGATATAATTTCTTAATTTACCTAAATGGAGCATTTTTTTACTTGCTTTTATAATTATAAAATATATTATTTAATTAATTAATAAACCTATAATTCAACCAATGAACCAGTGAACCAATTTTTCAACCGAGTCAACCTCTGATACGGTTTTGTTAACTATGATTATGAACATACCCACTTAACAAAACACCCCATATCATATTATCTATTTTACACTACAATTCATTAATAAATTAAATTTTCTTAATTTATTGTTTCTCTTCTTTCATAAACAACAATCATCATTCATTCTCTTCCTCTACCTTTGCGATATGTAGAGAAATAATAAAAAAACTAATTACCAAATGAATAGTGTCAGTGTAAATTGACAAGATTATGTTTTTACACAACTTTAAACAACCTAATTTGAGTAAATTTTGGGCTTAATTAGTTAAAATATAGTCATTTTTTTATTATACAAGCACTAATGTGAGTGCTCTAATAAAAGAAAATGTGATTTAAAGTCATGTCTTTAAGTTATAAAAATAGGGCATATATAAAAGTAAAAGTGGTAAAACACACCTTGTAAAATAACACCAACCTATTTTTTTTTTTTTTTTTTTTGCTAGGTAATTATAGGGGCTCGAACCCCCGAGCTCAAAGGTTACATGTTAACTGGGTACCACCAAGCCACAAGGCCCGGTGGTAACACCATCCTAATATTCAATACCACCATTGATATATCATATACGGAGTACAGAGTAAAGAAATTAGATAAGTGTGGATTAGATTATGGCTCTTCTGACACGGTGAAAGTAGAGACCGCCATCCCTCTTCCTGTTCATGGGCTCACAGATCTCTCAAGAGTCAAGACTGTTATAATAAAAAGAGTAAAATTAGAAGGAAAACTAGAGGAATCGGATATCAAGTTATCACTATCACCCATCTTAAAAACTAGGGGAAAAAAAGTTTATCACCATCAAGTCAAAGTGAAAGCTTGAAAGACATTCTCACAATTTGTGGATAAGGGGCTGTTTGGATCAATTTTTTTGATCACTCAATTTCCACCACTTAATTTTCGTCACTCATCACTCATCACTCATCACTCATCACTTTAAAATACCACACCCGTTTGGCACCATCACTCACTTCCCATCACTAAATATTTTTCACACTATTTGTGGGTCCTATACCTGTCAATTGGTCCATTTTTTTTCCCCAGTACCCAGATCACCTGAACCCGATGAAGAAAAAAAAAAACCCCAGAACTAAAGACCGAACCTAGTGAAGAAGAAAAAAAAAAAAAAAAAACCCAAAACTAAAGACTGAACCCAGTGAAAAAAAAAAAAAAAAAAAAAGTCAGTTTGTCAAAAGTTGCAGCTGTGAGTCCCTATGTGCGTTTAATTACAAAAATGCCATTGAGTTATGAGTTATGAAAACTAAAAACAACCAAAATGTGTTTTCAGTTTCCATAACTCATAACTCAAAAATCAGAAAATTAAGTAATGGAAACAGAGTTGTGGTGCTCCCAAATGGACTTCTCGCTATGGGTCCCACTATTTTTGAGTTATGAGTTATGGAAATTAATGATCCAAACAGCCCCTAATATTCTAATCTAATCTACACGACTACTCAAATGTTGATGAATCCCAAATCTTAGAATTTTCGCAAAAATACTAGAAAATAAATTAATTGTATTAATCTTATTCAGCATGAATGCTCAAATGTTTTTTTTTTTGTGTGGTTAATTTGCGCATTTAAATTTTAGAGATTGTCTCAAATTGTATGTAGGTTTGTGTGTCTATGTGCGAGCCCGTGGAGGCTACCAAGCTAGGATTACCTAAATAATGAATTATTGTAAATGATATATTTTTGGTCTCTCTACATAAAACATACATGGTCATCCAATGAATATAATTCTTTGTTAGTAAGATATTGTTAGGTCATTATGAACATTATAATATTTTTATTTTTATTCTTCAAAATCTCTACGAATCTAGTAGTAACTAGTAACTTCGTTAATAATAATAATAATAATAATAATAGTAATAATTTTTAACATTAATTGCAAGGTAACATTAACAATATAGTCAATTCCTTTTTTATTTCTCCACAAAAAAAAAAAATCCTTTTTGATAATTTAAACCCAAAACAGCAATTTTAGACCAATGTTATCCAAATATCTAACTGTAAATACGTGATAATAAAAAAAAATAACAAAATTTATCGACAAAATTGGTTGTAGTATAAAATTACAAACTTACTAAATATCTTTTTTACTGAAGGTGAATTTTGACAAATCCAATTGGTTTGTAGCATAAAATTACAAACTTACTTAATATCTTTTTTACTGAAGGTGAATTTTGACAAATCCACCATTGGATTTCATCTTCTTCTTATATCTTCCATGTTTGCAAAATTTCAAATTTAAATATTAATAGCTATGTTATCAATAAATTTTTTCAATTGCAAGTTTTTGTAGTTTAAAATTATGCATAAAATATAAGCTTATAGTAAATAATATCCGATTAATACAAAATTTAACATATGTATTAAGAGCATAAATAACATGCAATTCAACGATTAAATTTTCAAAATATGTAGTAATTGTTAGAAACTAAAGCTAGATTGAAGTAAGATTGATGAAGCAATGAAGTGTATAGTTTCAATTTTATTACCGCTTAAGCTACTTATAGTTTAGTTACTAATATTATATTAGTGTATAGAATGGCATGTCGTTTGTACATAGAGTAGTTGATATTTAGTTACATAGTAGTGCCACTTGTCAAGCTTAGATTGGCTAGATAGTTGGTTATTTTGTTATGTAGTTTTCCCGCTCCTCTGTTTCTCTTATATAAAGAGCAGAGGCAGATAGTTATCAATACACGAAATCATTTCACAAGCTTCGCAATGTTCACTCACTCGCTCTCTCTCTCTCTCTCTCTCTCTCTCTCTCTCTCTCTCTCTCTCTCTCTCTCTCTCTCTCTCTGTGATTCCATTTCCTCCATTGTTAAACCTTCGAGCTTGTATGTGATTTCAACATGGTATCGGAGCTGAACTAGTTCAGAGATTTGTTCAAGTCTAGTATTCTCTTATTCTTCCTAGTTCAATTTCGTTCTCTTTGATTTCTTGGTGCTTCTTCTTCAAATCAACTAGAAATTTTCTTCATTGTATTTCTGTTGATTCTTACACTAAGTTCATCATCTTCTAGGTCTTGATTTCTTTAGGACATTGAAATCTTGATTTTTTTTTTCTCATAATTGGAAATTGAAATTTTGATCTTAAGGTTTTTTAATTCCCAATCTGTAGTTTTCTATTGTGATTCCATCAAGATTGTAGATTGTATCTTGATTTGATCTATTTTTCACATCTTATCACAGCATTCATTACTTGGTCCTTGAAGAATTCTCTAGAAAGTCAATTCTTGATTTTCGTTTGCTAATTCTTGTTTGGGACTCTGAATCTTCATCATTTTCTTGATGAAATTGCACTAAGTATGATTGAGAGTACTTCTAGTGCTGCTGCCCCCACTGTCCAGCCTTGGGAAAATACTTCTAGTCCTTATTTCCTATCTAGTGGTGATAATCCTAGTGTTTCATTGGTGTTTCAACCTCTCATTGAGGAGAATTATAGCACATGGAGTAGGGCAATTCTTATTTCTTTGGATGCCAAGACCAAACTAGGATTCATTGATGGTTCCATTCCCAAACCTCAATCTGTTGATCATACCTATTACATAGCTTGGTGTAAATGTAACAACATAGTCTTGGCTTGGTTGTTTAATTCTGTTTCTAAGGATTTGAACCCAAGTATAGTTTATTTCAAGACTGCCAGAGATGTATGGATTGACTTGTAGTGCAGATATGGACAAGGCAATGGACCTAGAATTTTTGAGTTGAGAAAGGAGATTAGTTCTTTGACTCAAGAAAATTTAACCATCAATGCATATTACACCAAATTTAAGGGACTTTGGGATGAATTTTCCAATTATAGGACATGTACCTGTGGACATCAATTAGAGGAGTGTACTATGTCTTTTTTGGATGGGGTTGAATGAGACTTATGCAGCTGTCAGAGGATAGATTCTTCTTATGGGTCATGTGCCTCCCTTGAGCAAAGTATTCTCTCTTATACTTCAAGGTGAGAAGCAAAGGAAGGTAATTCAAATATACAATCAATTTTAGCTTTGTATCTCCTTTCTTGCTGGGATTTTTTGTCCATCAACATAATATGGACTTTTTTTGTCCATAATGTAGCTCATCCGACAATTTTTTGTAAATAAGATGAGCCTCTTCCCATCTCCTCTCTTCCTTCTTGAGTTTTTTTGTCCCAAGGTTGGAAATGAGCTATGCTTCTCCTTGTCTTTTTCTCTATAAATCATATTTATTCATAAAAGAATATATGGTGATGAGCTCAGCTACAGCATTGACATTGATGCTGACCCAGGTTTTCACATTTAATTATCCTCAATTATTAAAAAAAGAAAAAAAAAAAGAAGAGAGAGTTAATTTTTGGGTTTTTAGGGCTTTCTATATGAATGGATTAATTTAAAGATTGGGTCTTGTTCGTTTTATTAAAGTATACTTTTTTGCACTTAAAATTTGGGGTTGTTTTTATTTTTCCCTTTTAAGTTTCAAAATTTTCATTTTGACCCTTCAACATTTTATAATATTTTCAAATCGGTTTGCCTCCTTTTTTGTTAATAATTCGATAGTTAAGTGCTCTTCTTATTTAACTATTTCATGAAAATACTAGCTCTAAAATGCAATGCCTTTTGCACCTAAAACAATAAGATACAATAGGCTTAAGGATATTATTAGGTTTAGCAACTTTTTTACATCAGGCATAAGAGAAACAAATAGTACAATGGCTTTTTTCTTTTCTCGCTCTGTCTTTTCTAATGGTACAAGAGGCCTATTTATAGGCAATATGATACAACGTAATTTGAAGATAAGGATTTCCACAGTAACTAGTAGGGGCTGTCTGGCTCATGACAGGTGTCAAAATGTGTCGGGCACGTGAAGAATGGATTGAGAAATTTATCTCTGTCCGGATATGGCGCTGTCCTTCAAAGATATTTTGACTAGGGGGGGGGAGATGACTAAATGTCAAATTGTTGATGGAGGAGGGACAAGTGTCACAAGGGGGAGGTATGGCCGGGGACAAGATTTTGAGTTGTTGGAAGAAGTCTATCATGTTGGCAAAAAAGTCTTGCCTTTGTTGAAAAAGGCTAGCATAAGAAAATAAGTCATCTGAGGATGGACCAAGTCTTGTGGAGAGAAAGTCTTTGCATGGAGAAATCTGCTTTGCATGGAAAGTCTTCTGAAGGTTATGTGTATAGTATTATATAAATATATATATATATATATATATATATTATTATTATTTTACAATAGACTTTTTTACAATAGACTAATCATCCCATCCATCTCTTCCTTGGAACCAATCTTCATCAATACCATCATTAGGATCATGGTTGTGGTAATAAGGATCATCATGTCCTATTAAAGGATTTGGCATTTCCCAATGATCTTCATGTGGCCATTGTTGTCTGCATATATCTGGGTCTGTGGGCACTATCTCAGGGAGAATTCCTTGATTAAGAGATTCTGCCATTGTGAGGGAATAGTGACAAGATTGCCAAGATACGTCTATGTGTTTATGAAGGGTACCATCAGCATTAGTTACCCAATGCATGTTTGCAAGGTGAAAGATTCTTTTTGTTCGTATATCATTTTTGGAATTGAGCTTAGCAACTAAGCAGGCAGAAGTGAGTTTTTCACCAAAACGTGGGTGGTCTATTCTGGGATACTTGGACCAATCACCATTATGAGTATCATTTTTCAAGATCTCAAACCAGAATTTGGAAAAATACTTATTTTCACAGGGGAAAATATATGAGTAAAAATCTGGTTCAAAATGGAGACACAAATAATACTCATTGAGTAGGTACCACATATAGAGATAATGTGCCACTGTCCAACTGGTTATCCAAAAGGCAAAAGGGGTTTTCCATGGTTCATCTATGTCTGGGAAAATGGCAAGGAAATGACTCTGTTGTTCTTTGAGGTAGTCATGGAGGACTCTAATGATTCTTTTGGATCTAGCTTCAAGGGTTAGGTTCTTTATTTGGTCTTTTATTTCTGGGAGAAGGGTTTCTATCATACTAAGAATATCATCAGGGGGTGAAGAAGAGCTTGAGGATGAGGATGGATCTGTGAGTGGATATACACATAAAGGTGGAGGAGTGATTATGATGGTAAGAACTGGGGTTTTCTGGAAAGGTAATCAGTGATAAGATTATCTTTACCTTTAATGTGTTTGACTTGGAAAGACCATTGTGAAAACCAATTTGACCATCTGAGTAGCTGAGGATGTGGAAGCATCTTTCTTTTGAACTAGAGCATTTTTGAAAATGAGGACATGTCCATCTCTACTAGGAAATTATGCCCGAGGAGGTGGAATTGGAATTTTTCAATGCCATGTTTAACTGCCAAAATTTCTTTGAAAGTGGAATGATAATGAAGTTCTGAAGGCTTAAATGTATCACTTTTATATCCACAAATACTTCTTTTGCCATTAACTTCTTCAAAGAGAGCCGCTGCCCAATATTCATCACTTGCATCTGTTTGCAAAATTCGTTTGCCTGATCTTGGAATTTGCAAAGGAGGAAGTTTTTCTACTAACTTTTTCAGCTGGAGAACTGCTTCAGTATGAACTGGATTCCAATCTGGGGGAGATTTCTTCAACAATTGACCTAAATAATTCCTGTATTTGGAGATCTTTGGAATGAAATTTGACATGTAGTTTACAACTCCAAGAAACTGTTGTATCTGTCTAGTATTTGTGAGCTTATCTGGAAATTCTGCGAGGGAAATAGCTATGTGGGGCTGCAAAGTGTATTTTCCATCTGAAATGTTTACTCCCAAGAAGTCTATAGAGGAGACTCCTATGATCATCTTCTTTTCTGAAAGCATTATCCCTTGAGCTTTTACTAAATTATAAAATTCAGTAAGCAATTTTTCATGGGATTCTGCATCCTTTGAGAATAGAAGGATATCATCAACATAGATCAAGGCATTTGTCAAGAGTGGCTAGAAAAGAGTTACCATTGCTTTTTGGAATTGGGATGGAGTATTTTTAAGACCAAAAGGCATAACAGTCCATTGATAATGGTGGTTTGGAATGCAAAAAGCTGTCTTATACCTTTCTTCTGGATGGATTCCTAATTGCCAAAATCCTGCTTTGAGATCAAACTTTGAAAAGATTCTAGCATGTGAAAGATGCTAGAAAAGAGCATTTTTGTTTGGCAAAGGGAACTTGTCATCAGCAAGGAAATTGTTAAGATCTTGGTAGTTTATTACCAATCTAAGTTTTCCACGAACTTGCTCGGAATGTTTATTAACATAAAAAGCTTCACATGCCCATGGAGAGGTTGTAGGTTCAATGAGGCATTCTGAAAGAAGAGTGGATAACTCTTGCTTGGCTAAGGTCAAGTGATCTGGATTCATTCCTCTATAACTGGCTTTTGTGGGATTACCATCTTCATTCTTTTTAAAGGATAGGTTTATGAAGAAAGACGGGTTTTTCCACAAAGGGTTTGGATTTTTAAGGAGGAATTTAGAGTGGGTGGTTGCACAACATTCTTTAATAATCTGGAGTCTGAAAGAGTCAAATGGGTCTATTGTGAACAAATGGGGTACTTAAGTCCAGGTGAGAAGATGTTGTTTGTGCAAAAGTCCTTTTGAAGACCATCTGAGGCTAGGTATTTGATGAAGGAGATCAAATCCTATGAGAAGGTCTCTGCCTGTGAGAGGGGAGCCAAGGACTTGGTGTTTAATGGTCAGAGTTGGAAAGATTCTAATGAGGATAGGCTTGCTTTTCAGGGTAATCAAGAATGTTTCTCCATTGGCTGCTTTGAAGGTCTGATGATGGGGTAGCCAAAATTGTTCACGTAGTATCTTGGGGTGGAGAATTGTTGTTGCTGCGCCTGTATCAAACAAGGCTATTACAGGGATGGGTCTCGAATAAGTATCAAGGAGGATGTGTACTTAGGCTATGGGTGTGGGGCTGGTTAGGGGGCTATGAGAGGTTGGGATGTGTAGATGGTTTGGATTTCTGGGTCTGAGTCTTCTAAACTTGATTCTTCTTCTGAGGTAGAATAAGCCATAACTGCTAAGGTTTGAGGAGAGTAATCATCATCCAGTGAAAAGAATGATTCTACATCTGAAAAGGGGTTATCATCTGCATGAATCTGAGCTTGTTCAAGTAGCTTTACCGCTTTCTCTTTCTTTGGACAGTTCTTTGCAAAATGGCCTGGCCTTCAGCATACAAAACCGACTTTTGAAGTTTTTCCTTTGAATTGCTTCCTTCGGAGGAATTTCCATTTCTTTTTTCTGAAGGATCTCTTCTTCTGGCTTGCATAGTGTCTTTTCTTCCATGAATATTTCTTGAAATGATCTTTCCTCTTTGTTGAACAAGTATAATTCTTGTCATAGCACTTTATCTGCAAATCTTTTCTTTTACAATTGTCTTTGAGCTTGCTATGGACCTTTTCAATTTCTGAAAGAAACTTTCTTTGGTTGCAGAGCTTTTCAAGAGCAATGAGCACATGCTGGTAGATTTCTCCTAAAGAGGCTTGTTGCAGGGTTATTTTTTGCAGGTTTATCATGCGAAGAGTTTCATCTCCTAATGGTTTTGGAAAAGAGTTCAGAAAGGTGTGTTTTAAGTTGACATCATCCATACCATTGAAAAAGTAATACCGGCTTGACATTCTGTCAAAGTGTTTCTCCAAGTCTTTTCTTTCAAAAGAACAACATTTCATCAATAAAAATTCTTCTTGTGCCACTTCTGTATAATGAGCCACAGAGCCTAGAAATTCACTATGAATGATTGTGAAAAAATCTTTTAAAGTGAGACACTGGGCTGTTTGTCTTTGCCTGTATTCTCCAAGGTTGAGCCACCATTATCTTAATTTTCCTGTAAGTTTAGCAACGATTTGTGCAACAGTGTTAATTGGGGTTTGGAGTTTAGCTGTGCACCATGAATACATGTTAAAAATTTCATCATGCCATTTTGAAGGAGGGGTATTGCTAATGGTGAACAAGTGCTTTGAATCTGTGATGGATGTGTAGGTTAATCTTGCTTGGTAATCAGGTATTAGGGGTGGTGAAGGGAATATTGGTGGTGGTGGAGGTTGGTCATGGTGAAGGACATCATCATCTTCTTCTACTTTTAGGTCTGTCATAAATACTTCATCTAGTCCAAGATCTGACAAGTCTAGATCTGTGTCATCAATGACTGGGAGTACAAAAGGAACTTGTGGGTCTTGAAGTGTAAGAGATTTGAGGAAGGATGATATTGGGTTTGGAGGGTTAGGGTTTGTAGCCAACATGTTCATATCTGGAGGTTTTGAAGAAGCACCAACAATCGGATCTGGGGGTTGATATAATGGTTCTTTGTTTTTTTTCATGGGAGAGGGAGGATTTTGTGGTTTTGTTTGGGGTTGTGGTTGGAGTGGTGTTGAATATATTATACTTGGAAAAATTCCGCTTGGTTTAAAGGGGTTATGGTCAGGATGTGCCATGGTTAATGGTTGAAGGTTTTGGTAAGGGGAAATTGGGGAGAAGGGTGAGGTTGGGGGTATAGACAAGTCTTTATACAGGGATTGGCGAGGTTGATAAGGCATGTAAACTTGCATTGGTAGAGCTTGGATCACTTCTTTTCTTGGATTTTCCATTGACTGAAGTTGTGCCAGCAATTGTTTTCTTTCCTTTTCTTTTTGTCCAATGAGTGGAAATGAGATAGAGAAATCCTTTACTGTGGAGGCAATGGTTGCCAATTCTTGTTCAACTGACTGTATTTTCTTCTTCAAGTCTTCAATGAGTGAGTTTGAGGACGAGAAGGTATGAGTAACTGGTTCGGCCATTTTTTGTTGATTATCAAGAATCTTTGAGAGGACCTGGTTTTGTGCCACAGCATTTTCTGCTTGCCAATTTAAGGCTGCTTCGGCTGAGGAAACCTGCTTCTTGGTTCCATCTGGATTGTTTCCAACAAGATTTTTGATTTTCCACATATGTTTGGTGTTGACTTGAGGATAGTCAAAAGTTTCAAGAGGAGGAAAATTTTGTGAGTAGAAAGGTGAAGCATGGTCAAACATATAACAAGGTAGGGGTTTCTGGACTTGGGTTTGACTGATTGGTTTGGGTTGACATTTTGGTATTTGGGAAAGGACTTTTTGGTAGTATGGGATCAACGGAGGTTTATGGTTTTAACTTGGATTTTCTTTGCATGGATAGGGAGAGGATGAGGATGGATGTTGTTTTTTAGTTCGGGGGTAAAGGACATAATAATTAAACTTTCCTGAAGGTTCCCCAAGGAGGTCAACTTCTGGATCTCCTGCTTCATATCTTTCTTTAAGAATCTGCTGGGAGGACTTTTTCTTCTTTCTTGAATTACTTCTTTCAAAAACTTCTTCTTCTCGGCATTCATCACAATCACAAACATCCCACCATATATGACCAGAGGATGATCTTCCTTCATAACAAGGCATTCCATCATTCCGAAATGATTTGATTTAAAGCCCATCTAGGCCTTCATATGACACCGGGTGGATCATGGCAATCTGAGTAGGAAAGACTGTAACCTCTTTCTTTTCTTGTGTGGTAGTGAGGAATCTGACTTCAACATCACCATTTTCTTTTTTGACAAAGAAAGGATTGTTAGACTATACTGGCTTGACTGCTTGGTGAAGCATCTCGTATTTTGTAATCCATGATTCTGGAAAAAGAGAAGTCATCTGGTCTCTGCTTAACTATCTTGGAACAAATGTGCATATGGGTGTCACGCTTGGATCAACTTGGATTAACAAAGCTTCATTAGATTGGGCCATCTCCGGAACTGCTATATCAAAAGCATGATTTTGGAGTCTATAGGCTAATTGGTAATAGAGCGTGGTAGCAAAAGTATCTTGCACCTAGGAAGCTCCTGTGATTTGAACTTGCACCTTAAGAGCATCACAAAGGTGAGGGTCTTTGAGAGACATATTGAAATTGGGGAAGAGGGTAACAAAAACTGTTCCCGCATTTAGGGTAGTTTGAACTGTACCAATGACTGCATTATGATACTCTAAGAACCTAGAATCAAGGAGTGAAATTCTAGAGGCTACAGAGAGTCCCTTTCTTCCATGGAAAGTGAGTGCCAATCTGACTGCACCAAAGTGGAGATGTGTGTATCCTTGTTTTTGCCATGGGATTACAAACTCTCTAGGAAGGGCAAGGGTGATAAAATTTTCATTTTCACTGGCTAGAATATTATACTGGTCAAACTTAGAGGCTTGGACATACTCTTTAACTGTAGAAGGATAAGAAGGACCTAAAAATTTTGTTTATAGATTTTTTGAAGGAATTTTGAGGTTTATCAAACACAGTGTAGGGGTTTACAATAGGGAAATCAGTAATAGGGATCTTGCTATCTTTAGGTACATGAGAAATTTCATACAAGTAGTCTACTCTATTTGCAGTGGATTTACGAAGAGGAGGGTCAATAGTTGGTATAGTGGTATCAATAATTGCTTCAGATGAACTTGCCATAATGGATTCTTGAGAGAAGAACTATTTACCTAAGATCTGAAAGGACACAAACGCCACACCTAGGCTTACACGTCCATAAGATAACTTAGGAAAACTGGGTTCTTTAAAATATTAAGTGCAACTTCTTAGTCTTCTACTTGATTATCAAATCCAGTGTTCTGATGTGATAAAGACAGAGGATCCACGTATAGTGACAACTGTAAATCACAGAGCATACTAATCAGGACAATAATCAAAGTATACTAATCAAAGAAGGGAGAAAACTTGTTACAGCAGCTTGCATGCGTGGAATACATCTTCATAAATCATATGGCTCTGATACCAATTGTGGATAAAAGACAAGAAAGACAAAAACAAAGACAAAGGAAGGAAGACAAGGACACCAAAGTGGACGGGGCTGTAAGAAGATTATGGAACAAAATACTTAAAACTGGTTAATTACATATATCATTAAGAAGATATAAAATATAAAATTTACGTGGGGAATAGAACACAAAATAAGATACAACAGGCTTAAGGATATTATTAGGTTTAGCAACTTTTTTACATCAGGCATAAGAGAAACAAATAGTACAATGGCTTTTTTCTTTTCTCGCTCTGCTCTTTCTAATGGTACAAGAGGCCTATTTATAGGCAATATGATACAACGTAATCTAAAGATAAGGATTTCCATAGTAACTAGTAGGGGCCGTCTGGCTCGTGACAGGTGTCAAAATGTGTCGGGCACATGAAGAATGGATTGAGAAATTTATCTCTGTCTGGATATGGCGCTGTCCTTCAAAGATATTCTGACTGGGGGGGGGGGGGAGATGACTAAATGTCAAATTGTTGATAGAGGAGGGACAAGTGTCACAAGGGGGAGGTATGGCCGGGGACAATATTTTGAGTTGTTGGAAGAAGTCCATCATGTTGGCAAAAAAATCTTGCCTTTGTTGAAAAAGGCCAGCATAAGAAAATAAGTCTTCTGAGGATGGACCAAGTCTTGTGGAGAGAAAGTCTTTGCATGGAGAAATCGGCTTTGCATGGAAAGTCTTCTGAAGGTTATGTGTATAGTATTATATAAATATATATATATATATATATATACATATATTATTTTTTTTTTCTTACAAGAATTTTATTGTTTTAGGTGCAAAACGCATTAGTTATATAAGGCAAGAATTTTATTGCTTTAGGTGCAAAAGGCATTAGTTATATAGAGGTAGACTGTAAGACCAATATATATGAAAACACCAATATGCTTTAGAAGGCAATAGTTACTAATAGAAATGGACTGTAAGGGTAATATGAAAACATAATCAAATATGAAGTGTCATAATTAAAATTTTGAAACATAAAGGCCCAAAATAAAAACAACTCGAAACTTTTAGTACAAAAAATTTACTTTAGCCTTTTTTGGGGGGAGCGGGAGGCCGGGAGGGGGAGGAGTAATGCAATATATATTTGTAATTGTGAAAGTGGGTTATGCGTCATTATAAAAAAAACTACTATTACTTGTTAAGTTAATGGTGGTTCCTTGTGTTGATAGCCATATAAGAATAGAACCAAATTGGACCAAATAAGGCCGGATACACCGATTAGGACCGAATAGGACCAAAATGGAATGAATAAGACCGGTTAGACAAAATAGGACCAAATTGGACTGAATAACACTGGATAGACCAATTAGGACTGAAGTGCACAGAATGAACCGAATAGGACCAAATTGAACTGAATAAGACCAGCTTGAACAGAATAGGACCAAATCGGCCCGAATAAGACCAAATTTAATTGAAGTGGATTGAATTGGACCGAATAAACCAAATATGACTGAATTGGACCGAAGTGAACTAACATGGACCTAATATGATCTTTAAAAAGAAAAAAAAAAAAGAGAGACTTGGGGTATTGAAGCTATATTTGTTAAATAATATGTGTGCGCGCGCGCGCACACATATTTTATGTGTTATCATGATAGGTTGTCCAAAGGTTGCAAATTGGATATTTTATGTGTTATCATGATATATATGTGTTTTTTTTTTTTTTTTTTTTTTTTTTTTTTTTTTTGCTTTAGAACAAAACTTAGATGTTATCATTTAGGTTTCACAATTGAATTAAATTGTAAGATTATATTAACTAATGCTATGAAAATAATGTTCTCTTCTCTAAGGAAAATTAAATTTAATACTAAATTGTGATTTATATACTTAAATTTGGGGGTGATTTTGATTTTGTTCCCTAAAATTTTAGAATTTGGATTTATTTTCATTAATGAGATAGTCATTTAGTACTAAAAAAGTCTGCAATCTTTAGAAACGGCCCATAATTTTAAGGGTGTAAATTGCAATTCAATCTATAAATCTATAAATTCAACAATGGGATTGTATTAGATTGTGATAAGATGACTGAGATAATTTACCCAAAAAAAAAAAAAAAAGATATGTAAGATTTGGGCCAAGCCTATTGCTTACCAAAACAAAAGCCCAATCAGTAGCTTGCCTCGTACTTCTCATTATGCCCAAAAATTAAAAACGCACCGAACGGTATAAAAACATTTTCAAGCTTTCCCGCCACTCTCTCTCTCTCACTTTCTTCACCCTCTCCCTCTCTCTTCAACTTCCACAGTCCAATGACCTCAATCATCGAAGAAGACGACGACGTAGGTCCCATTCTCTCTCTCTCTCTCTCTCTCTCTCTCTCTCTCTCTCTCTTCAAACTCACCGTTTCGTTTCGTTTCGTTTCGTTTAATTTCTCACTCTCTCTGTGTTTTTAGGGTTTTGATTGGGAAGCAGCCGTTAGAGAAATCGACGTGGCTTGCGCCACCGCCACCGCCAATGCGAACACGAACACGAAGCCTTCGACTTCTACTTCTGAGCAATTTTCCCGTTTTGCCCCTCCCGAAACTCCCAAATTCCAATCCTGCACTACTTCATACACCAACAACAACAACAAAAAACAAGGTCGGCAATCCACGCTCGACAAGTTCGTATCCAAGTCGGGCCTACCGAGACCGCCACAGTATCATCATCAAGCTCAGGATTTCATCGAAATCGATCGAGATCGCTTCGACGGTGGCGATGAGCTCAGCTGCGGCATTGACATTGATGCTCACGCAGCTCAAACTTGGATTTACCCAGGTTTTCACTTTTTTTTTTTACTTTTTTATCCTCAATTTTTGGGTTTTTAGGGATATTTTAACAAATGGGTTAATTCAAAGTTTGGGTCTTTTCGTATTGGTTTGCCATTCTATTTAACTATTTCAAGAATTTTAATTGTTTTAGAAGTGGATCGCAAGACCAATATGAAAACAGAATCAAACATGAAGGGTTAAAATGAAAATTTTGAAACGTTAAGGGCCAAAATGAAAACAAACCCGAAACTTAATGGCAATATACCTAGGATAATGCAATGTAGTTCTTTAATTGTGAAAGGGGTTATGCTTCAATAGAAATAAACTACTGCTACTTGTTATGTTAATGGTGGTTTCGTGTGTCGATAGCTATTTTAGTAATTCCGTTTAGTTTTAGTGTAATAGTTTATTATGAGTAATGGTAGGGATACTACAAATTTCATCACATAATCCTTACTGATTGATGTGTCACTAGACGCAAAAATATAACTCAAATCACGTTCATTGTCACGACATTGATAATTGTTTATAAGCTTTTTTTTTTTTGGGTAGTAAAAATTATAGTAACTATGACATTTTCCTTGAGTTTTAACCCATCATTGATTAAGAATTATGCGAGAAGAAGGGATTTTTCGTTTTAGTTACTACATCATTGTGCCATTGATACTTGTGTTATAAGTCTTTTAGAGTAAAAGTGGTAGAACTTTAGCATTTTTTCATTTTTTTTGGTTACTAAAAATTGTATTATTGCTACCATTTACCAACATTTGTCACCTGAAATTCATAGGTGCTTCAAGTTCAAGCATTGCAACAACAAGCTTATCTGTCTCTCTCTCTTAAAAAAATTGTTTTGAACCATGCAGTTAATATTCCTCTTCGCGATTATCAATTTGCTATCACCAAGAAAGCATTATTTTCAAATACATTGGTGGCATTGCCGACGGGGCTTGGGAAGACGCTTATTGCTGCAGTCGTTATGTTTAACTACTTCAGATGGTTTCCTGATGGTAATATACTCTTTACTATTATTTAGCACAACCAACATTCAAGTTCAGGTTGAATTTATTTGTTCTCTAATGAGATACTATTTTACTATAAGTTGTCTGATGATGATGATACACAACGAAAGCACCATTTTTGTACCATGTGATAACTTTTGTTGAATTTTAAATGGTTTTTCATAAAATTAATAATTAGTAAACCTATTAGTGAAATTAATTTTAAGAAACTTGCCATCTGAAACCTTCAAAAACAAGCAAACTTTCCTAGCTCTAAGTGTCAATTTAATTTCAAAGGCCATATTCTTATTGAATCTACCTCTCAGACATTAGAAAAACAACTTTTGTTCTAAGACATCTTTTTGCACCAATTTTATCTTAGAAGTTGATTCTTTCTCCTCAATGTTTAGATGATTGCCTCTGAGAAACTATTTGGTATGATAGAAACACTATTCGAAAATTTTATCCCATACGAAAACATTTTAGCCTTTTCATCTCCCCAATCCCACTTCTCAGATAGGCTATTTTGTAGAGTCTCATTGTAAATTTTGGAAGGAATTTTTTTCTCTCTAAATAGATTTTTTTTGGGAGCTCTGGGCTATTAAGGAAAACCCAAATGGACTATGCAAGCAGTGTTATGTGGCATCTTCACTTCTTTCACCATTATGTTCATATTTAATACTTGGGGCTATATGTATACTCCATCACTTCTCCAAGTTTCTTTGGTGATATTCCATATATTAATTAACATATAGCCAATGAGCTATAGCTCAATTGGCACTTCCTTCTCCTTTATTGGATAAAGGGTAAGGTCGTGGGTTCAAGACCCATTGGGTGCATGTGTAGCTTATTAGTAAAAAAATTTAATTATTTAGCTGGCAATGCTTTGTTGAATAAAAGAGAGGTCAATGGGTCACCATCCTCCAAAATTGGTCAAATCAGATTCCAGTTGAGCAATTGAAATATTGTGCCACTTATGTGGCCATGATTTTTTTTTCTTGTTCAATTGCCTCTTTTTATTTCTTTTGCAAAGCATATGGAAAAAAAAAAATTAATCTTTTATTTTGGAAGCTTAACTTCTGAAACATTGACATCTATGCTTGGTTTGGTCTGCCCATGGCAGGAAAAATAGTCTTTGCCGCTCCCTCTCGACCTCTTGTCATGCAACAGATTGAAGCATGTCATAATATTGTGGGAATTCCTCAAGTAAGATGCTTTCTTCAGTCATCAATGTGGTGATATGCTCACTTTTTTACCTCTTGATGGACTCTTTTTTTTATTAAAAAAAAAAGAAGAAGAAGTCATTTGTATGTTTTTTTTTTTAAAGAAGGAAGTCATTTACATGTTTTGGGAAGACATAAATCAAACTTATTGCAGGAATGGACAATTGATATGACGGGTCAGATAAGTCCTACAAAAAGAGCAGTCTTTTGGAAAACAAAACGAGTTTTCTTTGTTACTCCACAAGTGCTGGAAAAGGATATTCAGTCTGGTGAATCTTTGAACCACAACTTAATACTTTTGGGGTTGCTGAATTGTTATGATTAATTGTGACATTGAACTAACATGGGAAGGTATTTTCTGCATGTAATCTGAATTGAGTTAGTGGCATAAAGACTTCCATAATCATAGGAAGTACTAGTTTTGGTTGGAAGGAGTGATTCACAGTTTATGGAGATGTTATTTTTCTATTTATAAATGTGTACAACTTTTGGAGAATATTAAGTAATGTATTGAGTTTTCAATATTTCAGGGGATATGTTTATCTTGTCAAATCTAGAGTATAATGGAAACAAATCCCTTGGAAGTTGGAATAACAATAAGTAATATTAAGGGAAAGAGGAAAACATTGGGATTGGAATTTCCTTCTGTGCAGGTCTAGCCATATAAATTTCTATGGTATTAATTTAGGTTAAAATTCAAGAGGGATTTAGTTGTTAATAACTATAGCTACCAGAGTATTATCTTATATTATTTCTTCTTGTCTATAATTTTATTTTGGAATTGCTCAGCCTTGGTGTAAATTGAGAAAATCAACGATTGGAGTGTAAATTTATGTAAATTAATTTCACTCTTGTTTGTATCACTATAGCTTTAATTGAATGATTAATTATTTGTGCACTTGAACTTACAGCTTCGCAAATTAATATTTTTGCCTTTTGTTTTTGGTTAAATTTTTTATCCCAACCCTTTCTAAGTTCAGCATGATGCATTTAAATCCCCACCCCCCCCCCCCCCAAAAAAAAAGAAGAAAAGAAAAGAAAGGAAAACTTGTATTTTGAGGTCCCAATTATTTCGAGTCCGTTTGGAATCCGCATATTTTGCTAAAACTGAAAACTTTTTGCTGAAAGTACCGTAGATAAAGGTAAAAGTTAGCTGAAATAGTACTGTGGAACCCATGAATAGTATCAAAAAGTACAGTGAGATTCATGAATACTAGCAAAAATAAGTTAGCAAAAATAATTTTTGCCAAACGCACACTTCATGTGATATTTTTCTGTTCAATCTCCCATTATTGATTTACTCATGAAGTAATTTGTCCCAGGTACATGCTTGGTGAAATACTTGGTTTGTTTGGTGATTGATGAAGCTCATCGAGCAATGGGAAATTATTCTTATTGTGTTGCAGTTCGTGAGGTTTGCGTATCCCTTTTTTTTTATTCCAAATCTTTATTTTATTTTAAATCTTCTGGCATACAGGCATTGCTCAAGCATGTGTTTTTGGATACAATAACTGGTTTGAGATACTAACGATACTCCAAAATGTTAGTTAATGGCTGTACCAGTGCAACTGAGAATACTAGCTTTGACGGCAACACCAGGATGTAAGTTGCTAATATCTACTTTGGTTCTGTAACGTTTTTAAAACATTTTAGATCCTTACGCTAAATGCAATTAATCAGCAAAGCAGCAGACCATCCAGCAAATTATTGATAACTTATATATCTCAACTCTTGAATATCGTAATGAAAGTGATAATGACGTTAGCCCATATGTGCACAACAGAAAGATAGAGTTGATTCAGGTATGCACAATTTTTCCTCTTGTGGTTTGTAGCCTTTTTTCTTAATAACCATTTGTTTCTTTGTGCGTGGATATCCCATTTTGGTTGCTGTGTTACTAGGTTGCAATGGGGCAAGATGCAGTAGAAGTTAATAATAAGCTCTCAGAAGTAATACGTCCAATAGTATCCAGGCTTTGCGCTGTTGGAATTCTCAATAGAGACTATCAAACTGTATGGTTCCATATACAGTAAATTCTTTTAATTTTGAAAGTCTACTCTGCAAGTTTAATTTGTTTGCTTTGCATTCCTTCATTTGAGTATGCCATCTGAACCTTATAATATGTTCTGTTCCAAGTTCTGATGAAGTTCCAGGTGTATGATTTTTCTTGGCAATTGAGTTTTTATGAAAAATGTACTCCTTGGTTATGTAACAAGGAGACTCCTGTTTTACATTTTGGGCCTCATATAGTGCTTTTAGACTAACTCAGGTAGTGGTGACCTTGTTAGAGATTTAGAGTTTGGATACCAACACCTGTTAATTTTACCTATAGCAGCTTCTTTGGAATTCAGCCGCTCAATTAAAATCAGTAAACCTTAAATGATTAGTCAGTCGAAGATGGAATCCTTGAAAGGAACAAATTTAAGAGGCACATGTTCTTGCTAATATCCCCCTCAAAAAATAATCCTCTTTTCATCCTGGTTAGAATTTTTTATAAGCTCAAAGGCCTTTGTTGTGCAACTTTTAAATTAATCCTTGGTAAGATTTCCATTAATTGTTGGAATACTTTGATACTGTTATTGCATACCCAAGGTGCTGATGCCTTCATTACATCTTTAAATACATAGGGAGATTAAGTAGCTATCTTACAAATTTTATTCAGGATTCATATGCAATTCTCCCGATTTGGTGAAAAACTAATTATAATTTTATTTAGCTCTGGGAGAATATTCCTGGTCAAGAAGCTGCTATTACAAATTGATGGGAGTATTTGTTTTGTCCCCTTAGAATATAATGGTCTCATTTTAAGTTGCATAGCTTTTGATGGAAATAATCTGTTATCATGATATATACGTGTGTGTGTGTGAGTGTGTGTGTGTTATCAAATCATTGGAAAAAGTGGTGCTGTCAAATGATTCTACACCATTCTTATAGGGATTGCTCCTTAAAAGAAATGCATATGTGATCATGTATTTTTATTGTTAATAGTACAAATAGATTTCTATTTTATTAAAGTCTAATTGCTGGCACCTGGGTGTTTTATTGAATTCAACACATCTCTGGTGTCATATGTTAACATTATTCTTCAAATGAACTGTTGTAACCTGAGATGAAATTTGGTAAATTTCTCAGCTGTAGTTTTAAATTGTAAATTTTAGCTGTGACAGTTTTGCACCCTACTTCCATTTGATATCTTGTTAATCCTTAATAATACCAACACATTCTGTTCTGTTTCTTACTCATTTCTCTCTGTCTCTCTCTTTGGTGGTTGGCAGTTGAGCCCATGTGAGTTACTTAACCTGAGGGATAAATTTCGTCAGGCACCCCCTCCAAATCTTCCCCATATTAAGTACAATGAAGTGGAAGGATATTTTGGAGTTCTTATTACTCTCTACCACATTCGTAAGCTACTCTCAAGCCATGGGATAAGACCAGCATATGAAATGCTTGAAGAAAAGTTGAAACAGGGGTATGTTCTTGTGCACCCTTTATTTTTGCACTGACTTGACAAGATCTTTGAAATCATGTGTGCTTGCCCTTCATGCTTGTCATGAACTTGTTAATCTATTTCACAGAACCCTGTCCAATGAATTGTTGGTTAAAATATTTTATTGCTAAAGAACATGGTTTTAATCTTGACTTCAAGTGCCAAAAACCCTTTTCTGAGCTCTACAAGTAGTCTTGTATCCAGGGGCAGAGGGAGGGGGGGAGGGGCAGGATGGCCCCAACATTCACTCCCTCCCTCACATGTTTGTAAATTAAAAATATTAAGAGTCTTCTATTTAAAATATCTATTATTTTGCATTGATCTTATATATTTATGCATTTATTTATTTACGTTCATCTCTATTGTAAGTTGTATGTTTAAGATCTCTTTTCAAACTAATAGTTGTCATTTGTCATTTTGAGATTATTGAGGTCATTATAAATTCTTACTTGTGTCATATGACTTATCAATTTTTTAGATATAAAACCATTTAATTATAATGCTATAGACTATACTTACAACATCATGTTCACATATTTTTTACTTTTTATTTTTAAAAAATGCAGATATCAACAAAAATGAGACTAGGGATTCATTAATATTTGTGAAAAAAATATTTATGACAACAGTATTGCTTATAGTTTCTGAAAGGTGATGGTTGATCGCTACTTAGCAAGCTAGTTAAAGTAACATAGCGTTTATTAATTTCACATTTGTATGACGTAGCATGGAGTTGAATCAGTTTGTGAAGTTTATTACCTTGATGCTAGCTTGTGAACTGTCAAAATAGATTATCCTTCAGATAAAATACTGGCTTTAAAAAGTTCCACACCACTGTATAACATTAGTCACCTTGAAAAAATTTTCTAGCTTTGCCACTACCTATACCCGAGGTCAGAGTTCCAAATGAATAGGACATTTATTCAAGAAACAGAACAGGTTTTTCAAGTTAAAGGCTGATATTCTCCATTGTCCAATAAGAGATTGAATTGGATGGAGAATTGGTACAAAATAGTGTTTGAGTTGAAAAAATTTCACTAATTGGAGTTTCATTTAGGTGGCAAAATTTTTTCCCCCTATTTAAATATAACTAGCATTGTGGTCATTAAATTAAATGCTGATGACATGGAGTTTGAATCCATTCAGAACATGCTCTCTTTTTATAAGTGCCACTCAGAACATTCTCTTTCGAGTTTAACATCAGTTTTAAGGTATTCTAGTTTAAATTTTTGCAGGTTTTTTGCAAGGTTTATGAGTAAAAATGAAGATATTCGGAAAGCAAAGCTCTTAATGCAGCAAAATCTGTCTCACGGTGCACCAAGTCCCAAATTGTCCAAAATGTTAGAAGTACTACTTGATCATTTCAGTATGTGACATGTTATCTTACTATTATAGTTGGGATGATTTCTTTTCAATTTGTAAACTATAAATGTTGCTAATAATTGACACATAGAAGTTTCTGAGATATAATTATGTTTATATTCATAGGCAACCTTAAAACCCAAAATATGTGTGTTTGAAAGTTTTGCTATCCATTGGTAAATGTGACAACTATAAATGTGGTTGCAGAAACAAAGGATCCACAAAGCTCAAGGGTAATTATTTTCTCAAATTTTAGGGGAAGTGTCAGGTGAATAAGATATTTGATAGTCAACTCAGTTATGTTGCTCCTAGTCTATTGTGTATTTCTTAAATTTGATTTTAGTTTTTTTCTTGGTTACCATCACAATTATGCAAACATTCAGGGACATAATGGAGGCACTAGCGAATATTGGGGATTTAGTTAAAGCAACCCAGTTTATTGGCCAAAGCTCAGGTTTGTTGGTCTCTTCCTCTACTTATATTTTTGGGAAAATTTATTTACTTGGTTTTCTAATTAGTTTTCCTATTTCTTTCAAAGTTATTATCTTCCTGCACTTCAAGAATATTTCAATTTTGATTCCTAGAATGGATTATCATTATGGGAAGCAGGAAATATGATATACTAATCTAATGAAAATATTTGTTATTTATGGTTGTTTATAGGAAAAGCATTGAAAGGCCAGTCACAAAAAGTTCAACAAGCTGTTTTGGAGGTAACTATGATAGTCTTTATTGATTTTCTCAGCTCTTTGCATCGGCTTACTTTGTTCTCCCTCAGAAATTTCGGGCTGGTGGATTTAATGTCATTGTTGCCACATCAATCGGTGAAGAAGGCTTGGATATCATGGAAGTTGATCTTGTAATATGTTTTGATGCTAATGTCTCACCATTGAGAATGATTCAGCGCATGGGGAGAACTGGAAGAAAGCATGATGGACGAGTTGATATCCTTTTTGTATTTTGAATAATGCATTATATTAAGTTGGTTGGCAGTGAGAATAATATGAGCATTTTTTTCCTCCTACTAATTTCAGGTTTCAATATCTTTACAAGTTTCTTATGCCATTTCAAGGGATTCCTTGACAAGTATTACTAGTTTTAGCTTGTGAAGGGTCAGAATTGAAGGGTTACATGCGAAAGCAGGCAAACAGCAAGGCTGTTAGAAAGCACATGCGAAATGGGGGGATGCACAGCTTCAATTTTCATTCTAGTCCTAGGATGGTGAGATCTTTTAAAAAGATTTTTATTTTTTAAACTTTAAATTCTACAATTTTTCTTTCTCAGCCTAAATGTTTTCCTATCATTATTTTAATTATTCTTTCTCAACCTATATATATTTTTCTCTTTTTTGGGTAGATTCCACATGTTTACAAACCCGAAGTCCAATTTGTTGAGCTGTCAATTGAACAATTTGTTCCTCGTGGAAAGAAAGTGAAAGATGACCATGCCATTCAGACATCTGTGTTCAAAGAAAAACTAACTGTTGCTGAAACTACTTTAATTGCCAAGTATTACCCTACCGGTAAAAACATATGGACACCATCTCTTATTGCTTTTCCTCACTTCCAGACATTTCCTTCCAGGGTGCATAAAGTAATGCACGCGAATAGAACTGGGATGCTGATTGACATGATGCAACGTTTGCAAGGACTATCATTTTCTGGAGATAGTGAAGCCACTGTTGTTGAGGTTATAATTGAACTTTTTGTGCGTCAGTTGTTTTCTTTTATTGCATTATACTGTCTTTTCTTATTCATGCATTTAATGGATCTAGGATGAAATCATTCTTGGAAAGAGCTTGGTAGTTGATGCAGCTCAACAACATGACCCTGAAACAAAAGGTAACACCATCCTTGATAGCTCTGAGGGGCTTGACTATGAAGGAAAAAAAAAAAAACTGGGTATTCAGAAAGCGTTCTGTTGTTTTCTCACTTTAAAGGGACAGTTGAGATTCTATGTACTGAAGCACTAAGCAAAAAATAAATTTTGTTGTACTAGCATATTATTCAAAAATAGTCAGGGGCTAGGTACATTTACTTATGTCATTTTTTTTTTCAAGTCCCAATGCTAATGGCATTCAAGCTACAGTTATGTATTTTCTTATTTATAGAGAGACGTGTATTTAACATTTATAATTGTGTATCTCTACAAATAGTTTCAAGGAACAAAAGTAAACTGCATATATAAATAGATATATGTATGTAGGTATATATATATATATATATTCACTTTTCTCCGTCTCCCAACTCACAAATTATCCCTGCTGTTTATGTAAATAGATATATGCATTGTTCATTTTCACGAGTGAAGTTGCACCCTGCTTCTGTAAGCCTTTTCAGCCAAGTTATGATGAAGGTTTTGAGCCTTGAAACTTTCAGCTTATATAGTGTGTTGTACATTTTTTTGAAACCCGACCTCACAGTGGCTTTGGATTTTTACTGCTGTTCCTCTTGCTTTTGCCCCGTGTTGTATTATATAGTTATTTTCTACCTTTTTTTGGGTTGCAATGTTGAATGTTTAGGAGATGCATGCCATTATAGTCCTCTATTTTATTAGTATTTGACTTGAATCTTAAAATGTTGCGCAGGTTTGCTGGTTTCTGTTGATTCTCCAAGCATAGAGTCTCAAAGAGAAGTATTTGATGCATCACCTAGGCAGATCTTAAAAACGAAAGAGAAACACAGTGTGCCTGATTTTTGTGGCCAAGATCCTCCTTTGCACTCATACCTCTTTGGTTCAGATTATGTATCTGTTGATGCATTTGGAAAGGTCTTAATTTTATCTGTCCCATTACTTCCTTTTAAAGTAGTGTCACATGCTAAGTGTACAACTGCAAGCAGTGACAAGTTGTCAAATTATTTAAAGCAAGATTCTTGCCATTTGAGAACTTCAACTGAAGACAACAAGGAACTGACTGTGCAAGCTATTGCTGTTGGAGAAATAACTTCTCTGACCAGATGCGTAGAGAATGAGACTCTGCCAAAATCTGGATTATGTGATGCTGATGTCCAGCAAGAAAAGAAGTTGGATGGGATTGAGAATATTCCTGAAACACCAATTTTAAAGGGAAATCTGTCAAATGAAGGAGATAGTGGTGGTGAGATGCCTGATGCTACAGAAATCAAGGCACCCTTGCTTCTGGATGATGAATGTGGTAATGATTTCGTAGATGTTGAGCTTAGTCCGCGACTGACAAATTTGATCAAAAGCGGTATTGTTCCAGAGTCCCCAATCAACAATAGAGGTCTGTATTTTTCCTCCAGAAACCTATTTCACTGTATCTAGGGTTTTGGGAATGTAAATTTTGCTTAGATTTGAAATGTGTGCAGCATAGAAAGTTTATGTTGAAAGATTGGATTTTGCAGGCTTATTGAATGGTAAAAACACAAATGAGTTTCTTGTTACAGACTTTGTTTCTCCTGCCCAGTTGCATACTGCATCGATATTGAAGTCTCCAAGTCCAGAAAGAAATGGAACGGTTATCAGAAGAAATAGCTCTGTTTCTCCTATTAATAATGTGATTCAAACTCCTGTATCTAAGTTGAACAATAATGTCCATATAAGAGGATGTACATCCACTGCTCCAGGTATTGAGGAAGCCCAAACTCCCTTTGCAAACTTGACAAACACTAGCTGTAGCAAAGATTGGCTTTTAAGTTCTGGAGAAAAGTCAGAAAGTACTGAACAGAGGCGCAAGCTTAAAAGGTTGCGTAAGGTTGGAGATTGTGGTAAAAGTAGGAATCTGAAAAGCGTCAAAGAAAATGGTGTTCCAATAGCAAACCTTGCCAGATCATTTTCAAGTCCTTTCCGAAATAAGTGTGTCAGAGGTACCTTGAATTCCAAGTTTAATGCATCTAATTGTCTGTACTATCCAGTGTTGGAATTTGCTAATATTTCTACTGAGAATCTTTTCCCCTTAAATTCTGTTGTTTTAGCCAACCTTTTCAGTTGACTGGAGCCTGATTTAGACTGGTTATGGTGTAGCAATATGTTTGCCAACCAAATTTTCTATTGAATTATATACCAGTACTCAATACTTGTTGCCTCAGGTAAAAAGAATCCAGTTATTGGTGGCAGAGCCTTCATTGAGGAGGAAGCTGAGTAAGTTCTTAATTAGATAGATAGTGAATTAATATAACTGTTTTATTTTATGCATAATTTCCAATTTAAAAACATGCCTCCCCTCCCTCATCCCCCAACTTGAAATACTTGATTTAATTTTTGAAATATATCCGTACTGATTTCCATGTGATGTTTATTCTCAGGGTGTCTTCAGATGCTGATATATCTGATGATGAGGAAGATGAGCAGGACAACAATTCAAATGATAGTTTTATAGATGACAGGATCAATCCAACAGCAGCAAGTACACAAGCTGAAAGTTGCAGAGTTGACATGATGGCAATCTACAGGTTCTCTCTCTCTCTCTCCCTCTCCTTAAGAGCCTGAAGTTATATTAATACACATGAGCATAAATTGTTTAGAAAATCATGGTATGGAATAAGCTACCATGTTATGGCATAAAATATCCACCACCTTTTACTTTCTTTTTAACAAAAGCATCAATTATTTGATGCAGTGACATTTAAACAGAATTCTAGTACTGGTCCTGTTTTATGGGAACCAGGAGTTTAATACTTTTGTTTGTGACAAAGATTCTTGCCACAAATTCTCATAATAAATCACTTTCCTGCAACAGGCGCTCTTTGCTCAGCCAGTCACCAATGCACAGGCAGCCTAATTGTTCTGCCACTTTAACTCCTGATTCTTTGGCTTCAATGGCCAGGATAAGTGAAAGTGGAAGTGGAATTTCCTCAGGCAAAACCTTGTACTCTCTCCAGACTCCTCAAACTGAATCTGCAAATGGGTTAGCTGGTAGATATTCAGACTCCTCTCAAATGTGCAGGATCTCCTCACAAGTTGTGCCTTGTACAACCAATGTTTCCTCAATAGGAAAACGGGAGATTGAAAGTCGAAAAAGGAAATTGAGTTTTAATCTATCTGAATCTGTTCCTAAAATTAATCTAGAGCCAGAATTCATGCTCCAATCAGATGCTACTGGAAGAGATTCATTTCAGCATCACAACACAAATGGGGATGCAAATGAGGATGCATTTTATGATGATCAGTTTTATGAAGGTCTAGACCTTGATGCAATGGAGGCACAGGCTACTTTGCTTTTCAAACAGAAATCTGATTTGTCAATAAAAAAGCAAGAGATAATTCCTCAATTACACACACACAATCCTAGTCTCATTAGTTCTCCATCATTTGATCTTGGGATATGACAGGCTTGAAACAAGTCTTGTAGAGGTTCAGAAAATAGATGGGTTGGCCATTACGAGTCACTTGCTCAACTTTTGCTATTAGGTTTTTTATCTCTTCTTCTTTTTTTGTTTCATAATTCTATAGTAGAAGTGAAAGTGATTGAGGATGGAGAGGCTGGCAAGGTTCCAGTTCATATAGATGTAATTTATAATGTACTAAGTTGTGTACAGTTCATGTAAAGGGGGGAAATATATGTAACACATACATCCATTATGTTGAAAATGTCTAAGAATTTTGTTGATTTAGTACAGCTGGTTGACTACCAAGATTACTTGCTTGAGATAAACTCAGCATAGTAAGTGCATAGTAATCTGTCTTCCGGGTAACTCTTTTTGTAAAATGGAGTTCTGTTCGTTTGGATGCAATTTATTTGATAAATTTTCTTTATTGAAAATTGGTTGAAATATATTTATATCTTAAAAAACTGAGGGTATAAAAAGTGTACATAAACATAAACTAAAAAACTAATGACAAATACACAGTTAGATACTAATAATTTTATTTTTAATTTTTGGCCAAAACTAATAGTTTATTTTGAAACCATATTTAAGTGTAGCTCCACCAAAGTGAACTTTTACATAAAGGTAAGAGTAATACTATAGACACAACAAATGCCACTAGTTTTTATTTTGACCAACCACTAATACCATTTACAACTTGTTGCTTTGACAATTGTGTAATTTTTTGTGACTTTTATTTTTTGGGTGACTGTAAATTTACTGCAAAGTTAAGAAAACTTTCTCCAATTAATTGTCATTTATTTTTTTAACAAAGTCATTGCTTGTTTTTATACAAGATCAATAATGCAAGATAATTTCTGCAATTGTTATTGTCCAAGCATTAGTTTGTTAAAACTAATACTAATAATTTTACTTTTAACTTTTAGCCAAAGCTAATAGTTTGTTTTGAAATACATTTTTCAAGTGTAACTACACCAAAGTGAACTTCTACATAAAGGTAAGAATAATTCTACAAACAACAAATTTACAATGTATTTCACAACATGCTACTAGTTCTTATTTGGACTGACAACAAATATCACTTTATCATCTACAGTTCATAACTTATTACCTTAATAATTGTAAAAAAATTTGTGACAGTAAATTTACTGTAGAGGTAAGCAAACTTTCTCCTATTGATTGTAATTTTTTATAACAAAGTCAAATTGCTTGTCTTTATACAAGATCAGTAATGCAAGTTATTTTCTTCAATTAATTGAAAGCGGATATTTGGGTTGTGCAGTGTTGTCCAAATTCTTAGCAGCTCCAGTCATTGCTAGCATGTTCTAAGAGTACAACTTCAACCTCCGAATTCTGGTCCATATCCTGAAGTTCTCTGCAAGCATCAGTCGCAAAATAATAATAACAATTTTCTTTAAAAAAATGCTGGTGACACTTGAGTTTAAACATTCAATTTTTGCATTGCTGTTGACACTACCATGGAACAATCTCTAACCATACCTGGTACAAAAACCTATTTTGTTCCTCCTGTAATTTTTACAATGAGATCACCATTTGGTTTTTTTTAAACTGATTATGATGTATAGGTAGATGCCAGTGAACTCATGCGGCAAAATCTAAGGTTAATTTTCAGTAACAAGGAAGTAGGAGCACTGAACCCAACACGATGCACACACACGGCAAGTTTGGACACACATCTTCATCGTATCAAGTTCAGTTCATCGGAGTACTAGACTCAACTGTGTCCAAAAGGATAAGACTTGGGTCCAATGCTCCTCTGTTCAGAACCCCACAGACTGTGGACACATGACAAGTTTTGAACACGTGTCACCAAATGTAGAGCTAGAAAGAAAATAAAAATAAAATTGGATTAAACTAATTGAATAAAATAAAGGTCAAACTATGTAACAGGAAGGATGTTTGAGATGGCTCATTACCTTAGAAAAGAGATGAATCCTTGAACTTCCTTTTGCAAAGCTCCAAAATGCACTAGGTTAATGTCAATTCATGGACACCATCCCCATCCGAACCCGTTCAAGTAATGAAGTGGCTACTGTCGTATTGTGCAATTGTTTGGTTAAAGTCTCTTCCACATCTTGCTCGTATACCAAATTGACTCCACAGTTCCACACATTCAAACGTGGGCCATAGTTTTCAAATGCAACCTCAATCTGGTTGCATTCACCATTCCCAACAGTGGCAAACCAACTATCACGAGACAAATACAATAGCCAAATGTGGCACACACCAGATGTCAGCCTAAAGAAAATGTCAGAGCTATAGTGCCTGTGAGGCATATCACCACCAAGGGCTATCACATGAGCTCTAAGACCAAATGTTTTATCCACAGATGCAGAAATAAAATCGTTAAGTGGGAAAAATGCATCAAAAAGAGCACAAAGAGCAAATCCCATCCACCTACTATTACACCAATTTGGAGGCAGCTCTATCCTTACTGAGTTCCCCAACCTTCTATGAGTAAACCACCGCGGGATATCAAATCCGGGAATAATTATCTGAAATTCAGTTCTAGATCCATCATCTTTTCTTTCGGTAGAAGTTTCATATCTCATTTTTGGATGAAGGAGTCCCTACACCCAAAAAAAAAAAAGCACCTTTTAGCAATGAAAGAGAGAACAAGTTACTGTTAGAATATTGGTAGAATGATTATGTAACAAGTGAGGAAAACGGTAGTCATAATTGAGGTTAGCTACTTTCCTTGGTTGTTACATGTTAAATTCATCATTTACTAACAGCTTAAACTTTTGGAAAAATAATTAATTTATCAGTTACCTGTAGGTAACGATTTAATATTGTAAATGCCACTCCGCCACTGCTCTCATCATATCCATGTAAGTGGGAAGAAGGTCGTGCCAAATTGCATAGTTTTAGCAGTGCCGCTGATGGTTCTAGAGAAGAACATTCTTGAGCATTTATATATCTCACAGTCAATGGAAGCTCTGGCAATGATCGAAGGTTAGAGCAGAGGCACAAATCAAGAGCTTCGAGTTTTGAAAGTTGACTGATGCTTGCAGGCAGGGTGACAAAACTGTTTCGATTTAGTGTCAAATATTTTAACGAGGAAAAGCAACCAAAACTATTAATCCCTATACCTTCAAGTCTAGACATCCCACTTAGATTAAGTTGTTCTACACAAAAATTTCTCTCTAATGGCTCTGTACATCCAATGGTAGAGGGAACTTCACTAATGCTAGTTCCACTCAAATCGAGTTCCTTCAAACACTTTATTTTCCAAAGGTTTTGTGGCAAGTTGGCAAGTTTTAAGCATCCCGAAAGAACAAGTTTTTCAAGAGACATCAAACTATCCATATTACTTGGAAGACATTTGAGATTGAGGCAGTCTTTTAGATCTAGTAAAGTAAGGGCAGTCAAACATTCAATTGATGAGGGTAGTTTATCAATAGCAGTCTTTCCCAGATAAAGTTCTGATAGGCTTTTCATAATTCCCTTAAATTCCGAAAGATTCATAAGAGATTCACAGCCCAAAAGATTAAGAATTATAAGGGACTCCATTTTAGTAGACATGCTAGGGAGATTGATAAGAGACTCACAGTTTTCTAAATCTAAAACAATAAGCCTACTGAGTTGTCCCATAGATGAATGGATCTCAACCAAATTTGTGCATCCAGTAAGGTATAGTCTCTCAAGTGTCGAAACTCCTGTGAAGTCAGGTGTCTGGATAAGGTTTGTGGAATAACTAAGATCAATGGATTTTAACTTGTCCAAATACTGTTCAACCAAAAAAAAACTTCCATTAAACATAGAATTTATTTTAATAAGATAATTATATAATACTCAGAGGGTACAATAATATTATATTCTCAATTCCCACGTAATAGTAGGTCTCACTAATTAAATTTATAATGAAACTCACTATTCATGTAAAAGGAGTGAGTATAATATTGTACTCTCGAAGTATTAAAACAATTCCTAATAAAAATAATAAATAATAAAAGAAAGCCCATTAATGAAGAAAATTACCTTTATTCCCTCCCAAAGATATTTAAGTTTGCTACATTGTAAATTAAGTTCAAAAAGCTCTTTTGGTTGGAAACTGGGTGGCAAACATTTTGAAGAATACCCAATCCATTGAAGAAATCTTACATCATTAGAAACATGATCAAGGCCATTCAGGATGTGCACATCATCAATTATAAGCAATCTAAGATTGCACATCTTTGAAAAACCTTCAGGAAAGGCTTCAAAGTTCTGGTATCCTCCTTCACATTCATAAGATTTTATGACTATGGCTTGAATTGCTTCTGTTGCCTGAGAATTAAAAGCTAAGGATCAGTTTTGATACAAATTACTCAAACAGTTGGTAGGTATGCATAGACAAGTAGATTGTATTTTGATACAAATTAAAATCTCACTTCCAAACAACCAAATATTAATCCAAAACTAAAATCAAACCAAACTCATTGGAGGGAGTGAGAGAGGGTATGTGATGGAAAATTTAGAAACACAATGCCTAAATGCCAAAACACCAAAACGGAGTGGTAAAAAACACAAAAATTCATCAACTCAAAACAAAGTTGCAAGAAAGAATAAAAAATACATCAAAGAAATAAGGAAATGAGAGAGAGAGAGAGAGAGAGAGAGAGTGTGAGTGTTGTAGAAGAAGTAATTGCAAGTTTATAGAAATGTATATGAAGAAAAGAGAAGTCAAAAGAGGGAGAGAAAAATTGGAAGAAGAGTACAGGTAAGGTTGGGAATTATGTGAAGAGAAGAGCCAAAGAAATAGAGGGAAAGTGCTGGAAATATGAGGTTGATGTGACACAATAGGACGTTAGCACCAAAAAAAAAAGAAAATATGAGGGTGTAGCAAAATTAATTACTAATCATCCATTGTTATATATTTTGTATAAATGATACAATCATATTATGTTTTCAAAAGTTAAGAAATTGATAGACAAAAATATAAGAGCTTTTTAAATGAATTTTTATATTCTATATTTCATTACTTAAGTACGTAGGTGATTAGTTATCTATTGGATAAGTTTTATAACAGAACTAACTTATTGAGCAAAATTGTGAAATTATAACTACTAAATCTTGTTTACTGAAATAAAATTCTAGTTTTGCCATTTTTCTTACCGTATCTTTCTTCAACACATGAAACAAATCCTTACGAAGCCACAACCTGCTACGCTTTCCAGGTTCTCCACGGGATTCTAGACGAACGATTTCTCTACCCATTTCTTGTAGTAGATCATGCATCCACAACTTATTGTTTTCTATGGTTAGGAGAGATTTATCCTTGAGAACACTTATACCGATTCTCGCATCAAAACCACAATTCTCTAATATCTCTATTACTCGATCTTTCATCTTCCCTCTAAAGAAACACGCAAGATCCAAAAATATCTCCTTCCACATTTCTTCTAGTCCATCATAACTTACTCTAAGTATATCAAATATTTCTCTTTTAGGATTTTTTTTTTAAATTTTCCAATGCACTTTGCCATTCATCCATCGTTCTTCCAACCAAAAAAGAACCCAAAGTTACAAGAGCTAATGGAAGGCCTTTAGCATAGGATGCAACATTGCGGGAGAGCTGCATGTAACCTTCTCTAGGTTGCGCTTTTTTGAAGGCTTTCAAACAAAAAAGTTTTAGAGCATCATGATCATTTAATACATTAGGCTTATAGATTTTATGTACTCCATGTTGGACCAACAAATGTTCATCTCTAGTTGTTATGATGATCCAGCTCCCCAATCCAAACCAACCATGATCTCCAACCAATTTTTCTAATTGGTCCAATTGATTAACATCATCTAGAACAATGAGAACTTTTTTATTACGTAGCCTATTCTTGATCATATCAATTCCATGATAAACATTTCGTATCTTTGTATTTCTATCCTCCAAAACTTCTTCAATAAGTTGCTGTTGTAATGGAACCAAACCGCCTTTTTCTGATACTTCCCTAACATTAATGATTAAGCTAGAACCTTCAAAATGATTAGAGAATCTATCAAAAAAAAATCTAGCAAGAGTTGTCTTTCCCAGGCCCCCCATACCACAAATCCCTATCATGCAGACATTATTACCAAGACCTAAATAAGAAGTGATCAATTCCTCCATTGAAGAATCTACTCCTACCAAGTTAGTTGTAATGCTTGAGAAACTAGAACTTAGTTTATGTAATATCACTTCCACAATGTGTTGGATAAATTCTGATTCATGCCTGTGGACAAGATAGAACAATAATATAGTGATTGTCCAAACCAAACATAAACCCTCAAGGAAGGAAGAAAAATATTAGGCAATAATACTCCTTGATCAAACAAATATGAAGTCATTAGCTCATGTGAAGTTATATCACTACCCTGTAAGAATTGAATGATTATATATCAGATATAAATGTGACATGAACGGATTGGGAGATGTAGTTTTTGTTGTATTTAGTTGTAACAGATCCATCAAGTTTGTTAATTAAAGCGGAAAATTGTTGCTCTTGCCCAAGACAAGTGGGCCTTCCCAATCATAGCACCAAAAAAAGAAAAAAAAATGAAAATCAGCAAAAGAGGGAGAGGGGCAGGGAATACTACTAGGTGCATAAAGATCACAAAGGAAAGCAAGTGCCATCATCCAATACCATTTCTTTGGTTAAGCAATGATATTAGCAAAATAACTTAGAAGTTATAATTGATATGATAAATTATCAATTATAACTTCTAAGTTCTAATAGATGGTGATATGCCACATTCTAATAACTATTTAGATACTTCATGGTATATGAAAGATTGTTTATATATCAATAGAAGTATTCCCTCAAAATAATGTTAATAGAAATAAATTTGTCATGAAAATTACCTGTCTTGTAAATGCCAACCAGAGAGATTAGCCACTTCTGTCAAAGCAGCTCGCCATGTTTTCACCAAATCTATGTTCTCCTTAAAACATTTTTCATGGTCAACAAAAGCTTTTTCAAAAGTTCCAGTTTGTTTTCGTACATCAGATGGATCCACATCATAAAAAATAGGCAAAACTTTCATTCCCATTTCTTTCATGCATTTGATGATCTTTGTAAGCTCAACCAAACACCATGTCGAAGATGCAAAGTTTCTTGACAAAACAATTATAGCAAACCTTGATTCTTCTATTGCTTTTAAGAGTTCAGGTGAAATAGATTTTCCTCTTTCAAGTTCTTCATCATCCCTAAAGGTTAAAATGCCCTTCCTTTGTAAAGCAGTATATAAATGGTCTGTAAAACCTTTACGAGTATCCATGCCTCTAAAACTAAGAAACACATCATATTTCCCTTGAGGTGTTGAAGAAGAAGAAGAAGAAGAAGAAGAGGCTCCTTGAGTGCTTGTGGAAGCCATTGGAAATATACTAGACATGTAAATCTTGAACTAGAATACAACGATTTGATGTGGGATTGTTTCTAAAATTTTAAGGGAATATAAAGAGAGAGAACTTGCAGATTTGTATTTACAGCTATTGTAAAGCTTGAAAACCTCTTGTAACAAAGCACGCCATATGTAAATGCCTTTTGAAAACCACTGCGAAGGTGTTTGTGGGGGAGGGAGGAAAGATTTCGCATTCCCTGTTTTCACTCAAGTCAACAATTCCTAACTTGTAATTATTAAATGCCTCCAAGTCAACCACGGGCGGCACATGGGATGAACTCAGCGGTTCATAAACTATTTGTCCATAAAATTTAGGTATTAAACCTTAACTATTGAACTTTTCTGGTTCATGGAATTTGAAGTGAGTGCTACTTGCTCCTAAAATTAAAGAATAGGCGTAATTGATACTTGTTGACACTAATTTTCTTGGCTGTTTATAACAGAGCAATGAGATATACCTTATTTTATATTTTAAAAAATGACTCATAAGGTTATTTTGACCTAAACCCATTTTAAGTGATCTACCCACCCAACTCAAACAAATTAACCATTTTCTAAGAAGTTCACCCTGACCCAGCACACCCAATTTCAAACATAGCAATAGAGAGAGAGAGAGAGAGAGAGAGAGAGAGAGAGGCACTATTTATAGAGCCCCTTCAAAAAATAAAAAACTATTTCTCCCCCCGTTGTTGCAAACCATCCGAACACGCAGTCGGAAGAAAAGCAAAAGGTCCAAGAACACCACTCCCTGTATTTACGACCCAAGAGATTTAATATTAAGATTTGCTTACACAATAGTACAGCCATCTTCTATAGCAGACAAAACAAGTTGCAACCAATATTTCAACCAAAATAGATAAGCTGCTTAGCAAAACAAATATACATAAATATCAAAGCAACTCTTTTTTCGATTCAAAGAAGTCAAGCTTCAACAAACTAAACAGCAGACTACCAAAGCCAATCCACAACCACTACTTACTCTACATCGCTAGGAGGGGTTAAGGGTTAAAACCATTTTTACATGAACGAAGCACCTAAACACATCGCCTAGAATGCGTCAGACAAAAACAGATGCCCCAGACGCAATTCTTGAATTAACAGGAAAAAAGGACCACGCTAATGATTTTGCTGGCCTGACATGAACGACATGGCTCGTCTGAAATCCAAAGACTTGAGGGCTGACTCTGGAAAATTCTTCCCATCAGGTACCCATAGTCCACTGTTATGTGGCATCAGCACCTGTGGCTGGCCATTAGTTGCACCTTCACCAGCTTTCGTAGATGGAACTTCGTTCTTTTTCTTCACAAATTCAAAGAACTCTGCAACCTGGCGTGCATACCTTCAACAAAGCCAAATTACAAGATCACGTAAATCAAAAATGCATTTTGGCAACGCAACTAATGCACAGGGTAATGGAAACCACACTCAAAACATAGCAAAAATACCAACAATAACCCTAACCATAATTGACAAGACTTCCAACCTGTCTTTTCTTTCGATTTCTTCTTCAGGGTTTTCCTAAGGTTGGGATGCATAGAAAGGCATGCAGCACATATGATTTGAGCAAATAGGGAAAAGGATAAAAGGTGCATGTAAATATTTAGTTGATTAACCTTGAAGTACACCTTGCCAAATTATAGAATAAAAACCATATTACTCAAAGATAAAAATTCTGTTTTGCAGAATTTGATGTTGATGGCCAGCAGAGGGTAATGATTATTTCAACATGTAGGCTACAGATAGAACCTCCAGATATTAGTAAAAGGTTAAGCAAAGAAACTTGAGTATCTTTCAAAGGAACATAGAGAAAAGGAAAAAAAAACAGGGGGAGAGGGAACGGCAAAGGAACACAACTAACTAGCAGATGATTTTCATCCTTTGGGAACCACCCCTTGAAGAAAATGTAATTCAAAAAATTTGTGAACTTTTTGATATAGCAAAAGGAAAAATGCCATTTGCACATCCAGACAAATTAACCATAGGCATTTACAGGGCCACTAGCCTGATTTCCTAAGTTTAAAAAAAAAAAATTGACCCAGAATTCATAAAATATTAAAATGATCACATATTTTCTTCCTCTAGAGGGTTAATGAGAAAACCCCAGAAATTTACCTTCAAAATAGCCCTAAAGTTAAGGAAGTTTAAGAGGAAGGGGGAGGGGGGAATATGGCAAATAAAACAACTATAACAAAACATAATGTAATCTGAAACATGGCCAGTATGTTCAATGGATAGATAGAAAGTAGAATAAAATGAAGTATAACACAACAAATTAAAAATCTTTAATTCCCCCTCCCCCACCCAGGGCAGGGGACCCGGGGGGGGGGGGGGGGTGATGGGGGAACAGAGAGGAAGAAGAACCAATAATATTCCAATGCATGCTTATTATAAATATTAAAGAAAGAGGTTGTCTTACTGTCTCTTTGCTTCAATGTCTTTGCTGAAATCAATGTTGGGTTCACAGTCAAGAACCAAAGCAGGAACCTGCTCATAACCAAAATATTTTTGGTTAAACTCATGAGTACATAAGTTATAATGAGTTAATTTAAAAGCTGCAAATAAGGTACCTTCTGGATACTTGAATGCATATGATTACCCTCCAAATAGAACACACGGTCCCTTATATCAGGATGTAATGAGCTATCCATATGAAAGGGTAGCTTACTGACAGATAATACACCATGATTTCCACTTTGGAAGGGGAAAAGCCAGCTCTCATGCTTTTCATGCAGGTCATGGAGATACTTCAGGGAGACTCCACCCTCCTCTTCTCTTTTACGTAGCTTCATTCGCTTGTGGCAAGTATCAGGACTTGCTCGAAGATATATAAAACCGTCGGGAATAAGCCCAGGTAAGCATGATACAACTGGATCAAACCATGAATCATAAATGCTGATCTCCATCTCATTCATCCAGTTAGCCTCATGAACAGCTCGTACAAACACCTTCAATGAATGAATATGAGATAAAATGGATCAGCCTTGAAACTCTTAAGTTAGGCTTTTCTTCCTCTTGAATGGGATCAATCAACAGGAAAAAGAAAGATAACATCTTCCCATCAATTTTAGTCATTGTCAGCCTTGAAACATGTTACAAAATTTCCAAGATCTTATCAGATTCTTTTATTCATTTTTTGCATGGAAAATAAGGATTAAAAAAATAACTTGGGATCAAATTGAGTTGAGGGAACAATATTTTGCCAAATACAAGACTTTAGGGGTAGGGTAAGCATACCATATTGCATTACATTATAAGGAACTAAAAAAACAGAGTGAAAAGGGAGATTCTTACCATCCTGTCACTGAAAACACTCCTTTCCATCAATCTGAGGGGCTTGATACCAACAGATGACTCTCTCTCTTGCATAACCCTTGTGACAAAAACATAATTCTGGAAGGTATAGGCATACCTCTCAGGCTCCGCATAAAAAGCATCCAATATATTAAAGTGGTCAGGTCCAATATCCTGCCACTTGTCAATAGGCTCTGGAACAATCTCAACAAGATCACGTAGCTCAAGTGTTTCATTAGCTATTCTCTGAAGGAAAGTTGTCTTCCCAACACTTATATTTCCCTCAACACAGAAAGTAAGTCGTTTCTTCTGGGCTGGCTTTACATCTGAGTTTGAACTGTCCTCCTTCAATTCTTCATCAACACTATCTTTGATGTACGTAGTTATACTCTCAGCATGGTTTTTGTGTATGATTCCTACAGAACTCTGTAGATACTCAACCATCTTCTGACTAGATTTGCCAAAGAACTGCAAAGGGTATCACAAAAATCCTTATCATGAAAAGTTTTTTTCATGAAGAATAACAATCAGACACCTAATTTGCACAGAGAGTCAAATCTGCTCAGAGTATGAGGGTAAAAAAATGCAGCTATAAGTATTTTTCATCTAATTTTGCCATTATTTACAAAAATGTTAACCAGGAAATTTCTGCCATAACTTTGAAAAGCCCGATAAATTTGAGTGGAGTAAAGTCCATTGTGAATTCAACAACTCAGTAGGAGTTAGATTTCAGCTAAAACAATGCGATACATTTTAGAAACATAATTCCGGGGGGGAAAAAAAACCAAAAATAAGTTGGCGGTCATAACAAATTCACTCAGCTAGATCTTTGAGTCATTAATTCCAAATCACCAAACAATTTAAGTAAACTAAATTGAAATGTTTGTAGGGAATTTAAGTAGGCTTAGGGCACACTGTGACACTGCCAGAAAAGTGCATTCGGAGCCTTAAAGCTCTTAGTAAAAATTGCCAAATGTTTAAAATTTTCACTAAAGAGCTAAGGGGGCCTAAGACAGCTTTAGCTGAAATTTGTAGCTTTTAGGGAAAAGCTCTATAATTCATGTTTAAGTTTTATAAATCCAAAATTTTAAAGCACTGTTCACTGTAATTTGCCAAACACACAAAATGCTAAAGAGCTTTTCAGTTAATACCCTATGTCACAATAGCTCTATTAAAGCTCTGCTTCCTAGAGTAATGCTAAACGGGCACTTAAACTTCAACCAACGCAATTAGGCCATCAGAAATGGCACACACACAACACACAGACTATTTCTCTCTCTCTAAACGAATTCACCAATAACAAACAAAACGCATTTCAGACACACAGATTCCCAATACACAAATAAATTCCCTCTACCACCATCTAGTAAACACCACAGGCTATAAAAACTATAAAAAACAACACAAAGCATTCTCTATCCTGCTAAAAAAAATACAACCATTTTCATAGTTCATACAAACCCAATGTACCTTATCTTTGTACAATTGCTTCAGCTCAGCCAATCCCCCAATCCCCTTCTCCACCAGCTTCCTCAAATTCCTCGGCCCCACCCCGGGAATCGCCAGCAAATCCGGGTTCCCCACAACCACACCACCACTTGAACTCCTCTGCCTCCTACTCCCACCACCACCACTACTACTCACTCTCCCTGGCTTTTCCTCCAACCCCTTTTCGCCTTCGTCTCCATCGACGCTCTCCAAACACTCAGAACCCTTTCCAGCCAAAACCGACACCGACCCATCAGTGCGGGTGTGAGTCCACGCCACCCTGGACCCTGTCAAGCCATCCTTCAACACAACCCAGGCTCTAAAGGGTCGTCTTTCATCGATTCCACAGCGGCATAAACAGCAATTTCTAGGCTTTACAGAGACAAAGAAGCGAGAGGATAGAGAACTAGAAGTGCTAGTAGTAAAGGGTTTTGTGGAAAGAGAAGAAGAAGGAGAAGTGGGGTTGGGGAAAATGTTAGCGGGCATTGAAATAAGAGTTTTGAAGCTATGGGAAAGAAGGGTTTTTGTGGGGTTTTTGAGAGGGAGAGAAAAGAACAAGCTGTTACTGTTCCTAGGGTTTTTGAAAGGTAAACAAAGCTTCTGCATTCCTTCTTCTTCTTCTTCTCCTCTTTAGCATTTCAAGTTTTCAACTTTCAACCTAAGAGGTCCCTCTTTGTTTTTGTTTTCTTCTGCAAAATACAGTAAAAAGTAAGAGAGAGACAGAGACAGAGGAAGGTTTGAAAATGGGTGCTGAGGGTTTTGGGGGGTTTTTTTGTTGCTAGTTGACACCACTTGGATACTGAGAAAAAAGTGAGAAGACAAAGAGATTTTTTAGGGTTTAATTTTTTTTATTATTTGTTTTGTAATTTCTTTGTTGTTTGGGTTGGGATAACATGGGAGAGGTCTCATTGTGGTTTCCATGTGCTCTTCTGAGGTACTATAATTTTATGTTTTTTCCATAACTATACAAGGACACAAATTCTGCCCAAAAGATTAAAAAAAAAAGGACACATTACTTTAATGTTTAATGGCTTTTAAAATCTTTGTCGAGGACATTTTCTCTAATGTTGACCATGTGGTCAACTTAGTTTGTATAGAAGTTGGATTCATGTATAAATAACTGTCTTACTGCTTATTGCATTCACAATTAAGAGCATTCACATCAGTATATGTAAAATTTTTGTCTATTTTACACTAAAAACCTCCTTCTTTTATTTTTTACTACCACATATCTAAAACATCCACATCAGTTAATCTATTTTACACATCTATTCTAATTAAATAATATTATTTATTATTTTTTTATTATTATTTACTAATACACACCGGTATATTTACTAATAGACACCGGTTGATTTTACTCTCAAGCCTCTCCCCTTTCCGTATCAAAAAAAAAATCTCACCATTCTTCTCCTTCTCTCACTCTCTCCCTCACAGACCCAGCCTGCCGTCGCCCCCGATCCAGCTCGCCGCCTCAGCCCTCCACCGATCGGCCTCCCTCTTTCCTTCGCCCCTCCCTCTCTCCTCCACCACCGACCCTTCGCCTCCCACCCCCAACCGACGAGCACCAATCTAACCGATAAGCACTGATCTCCCACCGATGAGCATCGATCTCCCACCCCCAACTGACGAGCACCGATCTCCCTAGCTCCGATCCACAAGCACCGATCAGATCCGAGATGTCCCTAGCTCTGATCAGGCGAGCACCAACCTGTGTTGTTGTTGTTGTTTTTTTTTTTTTTAATTTTTTCTGAGGAAGTGTATCTATTCTCTGTGTTGATTTGTCTGTGTGGATGTGTTTGTGTGTGGGTGTGTTTGTGTGCATCAAAGGGAAAAGAAGAAGATGAGGGGAAGACTTTACAGTTTGTTGAGCACGGAGATGAGAGAGAAAAAAACGAGCGAACTAAAAATTGATAAAATAATGTATGAACGAGCTACAGTGCCCGTGTATATTTACACGGGCACTGTAGCTCGTGGATGGTTTTTCATACTTTTACATGTCTTTAGACCCACTGATGTGGGAGTTTTTTTTATCAAAATGTGTAAAAATTGTGTTTTTTTCTATTTTAGATGATTTTAGTTGATCTGATGTGAATGCTCTAAGGTTGTAAATGCTATAAATGCTATTTTTTAGCATCTAAAACTCAAAAAATTTACTCCATTAAAACTTGTATATGTTATAAAATTTGCAATCTTGCTATAGTGTACTCTCATTTTTGAGAGCGTACTATAGCAAGATTGTATAATATTTTATTATTTCTAATATTTTATAAATTTGCAATCTTGCTTAGTGCTTTCACAACAAAGGCTGTAAATGCTATAAATGCTATTTTTTAGCATCTAAAATTCAAAAAATCTACTCCATCAAAACTTGTATATGCTATAAAATTTGCAATCTTGCTATAGTGTACTCTCATTTTTTAGAGCGTACTATAGCAAGATTGTATAATACTTTATTATTTCTAATTCTCTCTCTCCTCAAACTCTCACAGACTCTCCCTTAGACTCTCAAACTCTCCCTCTCATTCTTTAGTTCTCCCTCACAACCTAGGCATCATCTCCCTTCCCTTTTTATCACGTTGCCTCTATTTTGAAACTCATCTGCTTTTCTTTAAGCTTCAAGGGTTTGTGGTCGGTGATTGTGGTCATGATTTGGTGGGTTTCGTGGGTGTGATTTGGTGGGTATCAATGGTGCTCGGCGACGACTTTGATGGGGTTAAGATCAGGGTGGTGGTGGCTAAGGTTGAGATCGGGGTGATGGGTTTTGGTTGGGGGTTAATAACGAGGTGGGTGGGTGGTGGTGGGTTTTGGTTGGGGTTGAGATCGAGGTGGGTGGGTGTTGGGTTTTGTGGTGACGGCGATGGAGGTTTCTTCTTCTTTTCTTTTTTTTTCTTTTTTCTTGGTGTGGTTTTGGTTCGGCGTAGTGTTTGGCCATGGGTGTGGTTTTGGTGATGGGTTTTTGCCCGTGGATGGTGATGGGTCATGGGTTTGGTTGGGGTAAGTTGGGTGTGGGTGGTGGTGGGTTTTGGTTATGGTTGGGGTTGAGATTGGAGTGGGTGGATGGTGGGTTTTGTGGTGGCTGGTAGTATTGGGGTAAGGCTGGACTGCGATAGTGGCTGACCTTGGGTGTGGGTTGTGTCGTGGGTTGAGAAAGATGGAGAGACAATGGGAGAGAGAGACAGAGGGAGAGTGAGAAATAATTAAAAAAATAAAGAAAGAATATTCAAATGAAGTTGTAAAAAAAAAATATAGAATGTTTGATATTTGGTATAGTGTAAAATGATGTGTTAAAATTGTAAAAGTAGTGTTTTGAAATTGTAAATGCTAAAATTTTTACATTTGTTGATGAGAATGCTCTTACAAAGTTACAATGAAGCATTTTAGTAAGTTGTGACAAAGAGAATAGTACTATAACAACATTTCTTTTTTTTATATAGGTACGATTAAATTTGAACTATAGTGTAAGTCGCTTAATGATTGATTTTTTTTTTCAGTGGATTTATTTATTTTTTATTTTTATTTTTTTTGTGTAGACAGGCTTCAAGCACGAATCTTTTATATGTGGACAATTTTTATCATGATATATATATATATATATATATATAATAAAAGTAATATCAATAATAGATTTAATAAAAATGAATGATGAATTCAATTGGAAGTTATGTTGCTTCAACCACAATGACCATATCAAAAATATTAAATATGTTGTATCCTTAACATTACTCATTCTAATTTAGAAAAAAACTAAGTATTTTTTTTAAAATAACATTTTAAACATTTTTATGCACTAAATATATATATATATATATAGAGAGAGAGAGAGAGAGAGAGAGAGAGAGAGAGAGAGAGAGAGAGAGAGAGAGAGAGAGAGGGGTTCAAGTTATACTTGACGTAATTTTAAAAAGTTACAAATTTTTTAAACTATTAGATTTACGTAGATCCAACGGTAAAAAAAATACCCTTATTAATACTAATATTTTAATTCATCTAATTTATTATCCCTTATTTAATACATTCCATCCTTATTTCTAAACCCCAAAAAATTATAACACAACTGTTGCTTTTAGTTGTTATCTGTCTCTATGTTTCTCTCTCTAGAACACTCTTCTCTAGATTTTTTTTTATTATTTAAGAAAGTGTTTCTCCTTCTCTTTTGTTTTTGTTTGTAGATTTACGTTATTATGTTTGTGTAAATTAATTTGTAAACTATGTGTTGATGATGACAAACAATTGGACGTGATCCGCTGCAACAACATTAGATGTTGTAGCTATGAAGATCAACTAATTTACCCCTTTGTTTCTGAGGCAGAAAGTTCGAAATAAGTCATTGGTCATTGTAATGGCCCCTTAAAAAATCAAATTTATCCTCAAAATAAGAGTTTTTTATATTCGTTTTTAATATTTGTTTTTGTTGGTAGAGTGTCCCTATGTTTATCTATTTTTTAACTTTCCTAACAATCTGCTAATGATGATAAACATTTGGGCATGAGATGCAACAAAAGAGAGAGTGTTATAGAGAGAGAAACATAGAGATAGAGAACAACTAAAAGCAATAGTTGTGTTATAATTGTTTTTGGGTTCAGAAATTAGTATGGAATGTATTAAATAAGGGATAATAAATGAGATGAATTAGAATATTAGTATTTGTAAGGACACAAATCAAGCTGGACCAAAGTTGGATTTTCAGACCAACCTAGTGAGCCCTTAATAATGAATTTATTGAGAGTGGGCTTCTAATCTTTGGATGGTAGATAACACAAAAGTTGGATTCAATCATAAAACCCATGCACTAATCTCATACATAAACGTAATATTGCTTTGTATACATGGATGCCAAAGACAATCCTTGGTCTTTCCTTACAAGTTCTATCCTTTTCGGTCCCCCTCCTTTTTCTCTCCCCTTTGCCTCTTATAAGCCTGCATCTTTTTCTCCCTCCTTCCACGTGTGGTCCAGATCCTTCCCTTGGATACTTGTCCCATCATTCCCCCTTACCCAAGTCTCTGGCGGTAAGTGTGGGGTTGCATTTCAATATTCAAGTGTCACTTCTTCATTAATGCGGCCAGAGAGGTAGATGTGGAGCCTTTAATGCGGTGGTAGCAATTTTTTCCTTAATATTTGTCTGTCACTTCCCTTTATCCCTTATCCTCGTTTTCTCAGCTTCTATGTCTAAGGTCTTTGGTACGAAATCCCTTGACTCACCAGACCACTCTCATCGTTCTCGGCAGCATGCTACCAAGGACTAGATCGTCCTCGGACGTAATGTTTCGTGGTGTTCTGCTCATGCATGGCACATTTCTTTGTTACGTGACTTCGTAGGCTAACCTTATTATGTTCTCGGACCATTTCATGATGCTGGGTTGGACTTCCCTTCATGTGAGAGCCTTTGGGCCGGTCCAGTACGTGTCTTGGGCCCATGGGCATTACATTAATGATAGTCTTTTTTTTTTTTTTTAACCGTTGAATCTATTTAAATCCAATGGTTTAAAAAATATGTAACTTGAACCCATCTCATATATATATATATATATATATATATTAATATGAGCTATTTCAAATAAACAATTATTTAAGATTAAAATGGTCACCACCGCACATTTTTTATGCGATGGTTACTTCACAAATATAAGTGTTTGTGGGGCGTAGGGGGTAAGGGCCAAGATTTAAGTATCTAGAAGAAAGCTTTACACACATATACACTTAAATAATTCTATAATAGAATTTCTATAAAAGAATCTTTGCAAATTGGAGAGTTTCATTCCATGTTATATCACTACTATTTATTGCATTTTATGAACTTTATTATATGGAAGACTTATTTTTAATGTAGATATATATATGGTATAATAAATGCAGAATGCTTGTGAAATGCAATAAATCTTTCTTATAATGACACAAATGAGGCAGGATATTTTCTTCCACAAATAAATAGATAAATAAATAAATAAATAAATAAATATATATATATATATATATATTTGTTCAAGAGAAAGGTAAGAACATTTTTGTTTGAGAATCAGAAGGGTAAACACTAACTTTAGACTAAATATTTTACATGGTAAGAGCATCACCATCAGGTATGCCAAATGTCAAATATTTGGCATTTGGCACACTAAACACCAAAAACCAACCTTCATCAGATATTTAAAATCTTAACAAATTTGCCATGCAGCTATAGTACCATCTCAAATATGAGACGGTACAGACATCAATGCCAAAAATATTTTGGCTTATTTAATTAATTTTTCTCTCTCCTCCCATTAGATATCTCTCTCTTCGTCTGCAACACATCTCTCTCTCTCTCTCTCTCTCTCTCTCTCTCTGTGTGTCTAGCATTCTCATTGCCCTCTCACTGCGCCAATCTCGCCATTGCCAATATTGCCATTACCAATCTCGCCACGCCGATCTTCGTGCTAGGATAGAATTCCACCCCATGAACTCGTTCGAGAACCCAACTCGGCTCACATCGATGAACAACCCTAGGTCCTTGTGTTGGTACAGCCAATCCACATACCTTCTCCACAAAGCTCTAGGATCTTTCTCCAAAGCTTCAATCTTCTCCTTCTTCAAAATCTCAAGCTTTGAAGACAAAGACGACGATAGCTCGGTGGAGATCTCACGCACCATGGACTGAGTCCGATAGGGGAGTTTGGGCGCCGAGGGAGTTGGGAACGCCAACGAGTCACGTCGAAGCGAGTGGATTGATTTGAGGAGAGGCTTTTGGGGCTTGAGAAAATTTGGGTTTGTGTCTGTGTTTGTGTTTTGGGGTTTTTGTCTGATTTGGGATGAGTTTTAAGGTTTGTGAATGTGGTGGGTTGTTGTGAATTTTGTTTTCTTCTAGCTGTGGTTTTTTTTTTTTTTTAAGGCGGCGTTGGTGGATGGGATTGTGCTGATGGTGGCTATCGATCTTGTTGCGGCAATAGTGGTTGTTGTTGATGATGATGATAGGGAGGGGTTAATATATTATTTTAATATGTAGTAAATATTATTTTAATGTATAGAATTGAAGAATAAAATATGTGATGAATAAAATATTTTAAAATGATGTAGTAAAATAATAAAGTATATTTTTAATGTGTCAAAATGATATTTTTTTATAAGAGAGCTGGCAGTAATATTCTAATAAGTGGGCCTAAAATAAGACTAATGAGAGAGAAAATCCTCATATCATGGAGTTCAAAAACAAAAGTTATCACATCGTGGCCATGGGCATGAACATAGTACGTGTAACATCTGATGAAAACTTAATTTAAGAGGGGCCCATCTTGAACGCTACGAGTGGAAGCTTTTTTATCGTTGATTTATGTTTAATTTTGTTGTCTATCACGTTATGGGCATGAGGTGGAGTACAGGTGATTATTGATAGGGTGCAGTGGGCAACGTGTCACAGATTTAGGGAGAAGGATTTGAAAGAGACAAGACAAGTTTTGATTATGGTACTGCGTGCGGGTTCTGTGAGCTGTAAGACAAAAGATTACTAAAACTATTACTCGAGTAAAGAACAACAGATTTTATTGATACGTGTCTTAAATGCATATAATAATATATTATTTTCAAAAAAATTACTAAAAATTAAAAAAAATTTAACAATTTTTTTAATTACCGACCAAATGTTTAAAAAAATAAATTTATTAATATATAAACAAAGGCATATATTAATCGGAGCCAAGAACAAATTATCCGACGTAGCACTACCACATCATCATCACAAAAGTTATATGGACCCATAGATCATTGCCCAAGAAGATATATATATATATATATATATATATATATATATAAAGCTTTGATTGGATAACTCTGACCATATGATCTCCAATCTGGTTCTGCTTTTAACACGTCCTCGTTCAACAAAGTGTAGGGCCCAGCCCACTAGTATGTCCATTTGACCTGTCTGTTCAATTTGGTTTTAATTAAAACTATCAAAAGAAAAATGGAATTTTGCTAATTTTCAATAAATTAATGTCAGGGTTTAAGCGATGGAATATAAATGATCTTTTTCAATAATACATGTTCTAAATTGTGAACGGAGAGAAATGATTTTCACAAGATTCACTATTGCCTCCGGGCTGTTTCTGTTTGCCGTGCGACGCGGTATGATTTTAGATAATTTTTAGCATTATACTTTGCGGTTTAAAATCAGTATTTCAAAATTTGGTTTTTTTTTTTTTGTCCAGTTCAAAACTGATTTTTCTCTTCGTTTGAGTTAAAGTTTTAAACTATTGAACTAATTTATCTTTATTTTGATTTTGCTTTTCCTAATCAAAACTTGCTAAGGTTATCAATTTTTTTTTTTTTGAAATCTAGGGTTATTATACTATTAATAATATATTTAATATTAAAAAAATAAATATATTAATATATAAAAAATGTGAGGTGCAGTGTGGTGCAGTTTGTGTGATTTGTACGGTTTTCTTATTATAAAACTGCATACTGCACTATATCATATTGTGTGGCGGTGTAGCATACTGTTACTTACAGTGTAATGCAATTATGCATTTTGCAAGTGGTTTTGTTGCGATCATGCTCTGCTTCATACCAATATCATTTACGTTGGCTATATTAGGCCTCACAGCTTGGATTTACTTCAATCCAAATCACCAAGTGAAACCCATTAATTGTTTCTTGGGCTTGATTAGCAAGTGTTAGCTATTGGGCCTTGCATTGATTTCTATAGCAAATGAGTTGGCTTCTAGGAAGATTTTCTCTTGCTAAAGCCTGGCCCGTTACTTCATCCATATTAAAACCTCAGACCAAAGAAAATTCTATTTTATATAAATTCCACAGATCAGGAAAAATAATCATTGTGGATTGTGGAATACAGCTTTTTTGGGTAAAAGCGGAAAGCCCAATAAGAAATCAATAGATGGAAATAGGGCCCAGGCATTACATTAAGAAGCCCATCTCTCTAAGTTTGGGAATATCATACAAAATTATAAATCCATAAGCAAAGGATACAAGCACGGACTTAAGCGAACATGAACATTTTTTTTTTAAATAATTTTTTTTAAATAATTTAATTCTTACAAAAATAGGAAAAATGAGATTTAAACCTGATTATCTTAATAAAAGAAAACCAACTATACAACTAAGTTACAAGGTTCTTAATAAAGTAGAGGTGTTATACACATCAAGTATTGAAGAAATGTGTGCTTTTAAAATTAAGTAGATAAAAAGGGTTCAACATGGGATCTCTAAATTGAATATAACAAAGAGGTGACTAGTCTAGAAGATAATAAGAATAAGGTAAGAAATCACTGAGGGATTGAAAAACTTTAAGGATGAAGGGGGGAAATCACCTATTCTTTACATTTTTAAGTACCAAGTAATTGTACTTTGAAATGGTATGTTATTATGGGTTCGAGTTAGCTCAACTAGTAAAGTCTTTGATAGTTAAATAAGAGATTTGAGGGTTCAATTCCCGTTTATACCAAAAAAGTGATTGGTGTTTTGGTTTGATTATAAAAAACTATCATTAGGAGCAGACGCCATAAATTCAAATTCTCTGAAAAAAAGAATATAATATTAGTGAATATAACATTTTTATCAAGTTGTGATCGTGAAAATTTGGACCTACTAGTCTATCTACTACTATTACTTTATTATTTATCGACATAGTTTATCGTTTCAGCTAATTGTAGAAAACGTGTGAGAATAGGTTATGTATATAGATTTACTCTATTAGAATATTTTTTTTTATTTAAAAAAAAAAAAAACCCCATCTTTACTAATCATGTGATTAAGATTTACAAAAAAATATATCTATAAACTATAATTAAAATTTTAGAATAAAGATAGTGCAAAAAAAAATTCTTAAGAAGAGTCCAAAACACCTATATACCACTATTAGATGGATAGTATCAACATTGACTGATAGTCTGATTGTGCTATTAATCTGTATTATGAAGTTGTGGAATACTAATTAAAGGTAGGTTAGAAGAAGGAATTCTTAGATAATTTTCCACAAAATTTTAAACTTTTTCTTTTATTTAATCCTAACTTAAGATCAACTTGGAGACTTTTGTGATATAAACCTTCACTGCTTGTAAACTGAAAAAAAAATGTGGCAGACATACATCAAAGCAAATTGAAGAATTGGAAAGTCACATATGTGTCAGTGATGTCCTTGTTCATGCACCGACCGTAGTAGCTAAGCTAAATTTATATCCCCACATAAACCATGGCTGCTTGAAAGTAACAAGTGATAATTAATGCTGATGCCCATTACAAATTCAAAAGTCAAAAAAAAAAAAAAAAAGGAAAGCAAAATTAATGGGTTTCCTAATAAATCTTATATATGATATGACCCGTGTTAGTTCAAGAAACCACAATCTTTTTAATTTTTTATTTATTTTAAATTTTTTTGTTTTTAAATATAAAATTTTCTAGTAACTTTCAGACATCATGTATATTTGTCACGGCTCTACAACTGGATGGGGGTACCTTTTTTTTGTGTGCGCTTAAAAGCCTGATCAAGAGGGAAATGTGAAAGCAACTATGAAAGTTCTATCAAAATATCCAATCACCCATCTCAATAAGTTTGGACCTTAAAACAGTGACACTTTTCTATGTCACACTTTGGCTCCACGCAATAAGGTGCATTATCAGCTAGGATTGACACTCAAAAAGGGTGTGTCACATTCTCGATCATATATATATATAAAAGATAAATAGTAGTATAAAAACAAAGTGAAAGTGGCAACCGAATAAGGTGTGGGTAACGTGAATCTTGCCTAGAGTTCTAGAACAAAGTCCCATCGATCCCACCTTGCATAGCTACTTGGTCATATCATATTTATCTAATCTATAATAATTACGTGAGAATAAAAAAGTTAGATAGAAACAGTAACTAAAAAGAGAAATAAAGAAGCAGAAAAGAAAAAAAAATAGTAGACCCCAGGAATTGATGAGCAGAGCCACAGGTCGTTGCAAGATTTAAACGTCACATTTAGTGAAAAGAAAGCTGCAATTTTTATAAACAAATATATATATATTATAAATATCTCTACCAACCTTTACCAACCATCGATCTTTTCCTTACATAGACTCATATGGCGTGTCCATTCCAGGTACCCAAGTAGGTAGAGTTTATCCAACTTTTGCTGCCCCCACAGTTTAGATTTTGGTAGGCTTCTCATGGGAATGAAATGGGAATTGCTTATACAATATGTATTTGTTAACCTTTGTCAAGGTATGGACAAAAGAAATGGAAGAAAGCTTTATTATTGGGTTTCTTTTTTCTTTTTAACATGTTATGGTAGAAAAGTAAAAACCATTGAATCCACAAAGTAGAAGAAAATCTCTCTAGAATTTTATTTTTATGAATAACTTAATGTCCGAGGGACTATGACCACTACCTCATATAGGAAAACATTAAAAAAATCTTAGGGTTGTTAAAACAACTCGAAAGAAACCCTAATTTGAGTTAAGCGAAAAAAGATTATTAAAAAGATAATAATATTCTGAACTTTAGGAAAAGTTTAAAGACTCACGGTATCTTGTTTTGATTTTTAAATCAAGAGTCATGACAAAAGGAAAGTTAATACAAATAACAAATTCATTAAAACCGAGGTTGAAATGAAGGAGCTTGCTCCCATCAAAAAAAAAAAAAGAAATGAAGGAGCTTGGTTGAAAAGCAATGTCATTCACAACAATATGAAGGTTAGTTTTGATACCCGTGTCGGTTACTTCTTGGTCTTCAAATTTCAGGTAATTATGACGTTGGTTTTGAGCAATTCTGCTAACGTCTTTCTACCTTTTGAATTTCTTGTGTTGCAACTAAAAATGTCCTACAGTCAAGAAAAGTGAGTTATCTATTCTATATTAAGAACCTGTTTCGTGTAACTTTCTATGGTCTCAGCCTCTCACTAATTGTCTTATTTACTGTTAATTAAATGGATCTCACATGGAATGCTGATCTCATAGAGCAAGATTATAAAATTAGTATGATTAAAACTGTAATTGACTTCTACCTGAACAACTCCTTATCGAATTCTGAACCTGACAACTGATGTGATGAAAATTTTCTCCTACCATGTTCTGTTATGTTTATTGGTACACGTTTGATGGATGAAAATCAAAGCAAAAAAACATGGTGCTTTATAGGGCTTCAAGCCAAGAAAGTATCTCGTCTTTATGTCAATAGGATTTGAACCAATTTGAGTGTTGAAGAAAAAATCCATGAAAAAGACATAAGCCAAGTCAATATTTTGTATTAATTTATTAAAGCCTGATTAAATCGATGAGCTTAACATTTTTATATGATTAGCCTGTCTCTTGTTGACCTAAAATTTTGTTAATTGTCCTAATCCATTTGATGACCAATCCAATTAAATTTGCTTGCTTTTCATTTCAATATTCTGTCTTGTACCTCCTTCTTTTGTTTTTTTCCTTACCTTCTTAATTTGTTTCTTTGATTTATTTATTCTTTGTCTCTGAAATTGGTTAATAGAAGTCAGCTCGCAATCTTCTACACTCTTTTGAAGCATTTTATTTTCACGTTTTGAATTTACATTTTAAAAAGAAGAGAGTTACTTGAAGTTGGTCTCCAATGTGAAACCTTAGTAAGTCAATTAGCCAGAAAATTGTCTTCTAATTCTTGAGGTATTAATAATTGTAGCCGGTTAATGCACACTCTTAGGGCATTCATTAATCATCAATTTTAACAAATGTTTTATGATGAGTTGCAAAAGCTGTAAAAAAAAAAAATTAGCATTTTTTTTTCATAAAAGATTTTAAAAATGATTTATTAATGGATAACCTAAGAGCATAGATTAATAATACACTAAAACCCTTAATAATTTGATATTGCAGAAGATAAACAGTTTTCTTAAAAGATTATTTTTCCTTCATTATCAAAGCCACCCTAACCACCCTAATGGGCAGTTTTCAACAGGTTTCACACGCTTATATCATGTCAAAATGACAAGGCAGAACCTCTTTAGAGAATATTATGCAAGACTTTGCAAGCAATTACATTTTGACAATAGATGGTGAACGTGTATTAATTAATTTTGGGGATTTTGTCAATGGGTTTTCGTAGAATTAAGTACAATTAAGCAATTAAAATAACTTTATATCTCAATCTAGTTTTGAAAATTTGCTTTGCCATGTCAAATTTTGCATTGAAGTTGAAAGGAGAATTGATACATTTTCGTAGAAACATAATTTAACAATTAAAATAACCATATACCGAAATTTGATTTTGAAAATCTACTTTACATACCCATTTAAATTATGCATGGTGGTTGATGAAAATTCATGATTACAAAGCTTATAGTTGAAAGAATTAAGAATTAATGAAAATTTTCAATAAGGTATTGGTTGGGAAAAAAAATTGGGCAAAAAAAAAAAAAGAGAAAAAGTTTAGTTATAAAATTAGTTGTAACCTTAACCTACAACCTTACTTAATAAAATCAAAATTACTACATATTTTGAAAATCTAATTATTGAATTGCATGTTCGTTACTCTTTTAATATACATGTCAAATTTTGTGTCAATCGGATATTATTTATTATATGATCTATAAGGCTTATATTTCATACATAATTTTAAACTATAAAAACTTACAATTTAAATAATTTATTGATGACATAGATATTGATCTTTAATTTTCTAGAAATTTTACAAGTATGGAGTTTATAAGAAGAAGATGTAATTCAATGGTTGATTTGTCGTAATTCAATAGTTGATTTGTCAAAATTCACTTCCAATAAAAAGATATTGAGTAAGGTTGTAGTCTTAAATTACAATCATTTTTGTAGCTGATGATGTGTGATTGTCAATCAAGTTTATGCCAGATGCTGTCCTTTGTCGTTGTTCTTGCAAATGCGGAGCAAAGGCCTTGCGAAGGTAGTCATCGGTGTGGTGCCTGCCACAACGTCTCCGATGCTGAAGTTAGTAGAAAACTTTTTTTTGAGGAAATAATAAGAATTCTAAATCAATATAAGAGTATTCTAAACCAAGAGATCTCGTACCCCCCTCTTGTTGGGCAGGCTATATATATATATATATATGTATATATTTTCATGGTTTCTAACCGTTGGGGACTTAACTGTAACTTTATTGCTTTGTTTGTAACGCCCTGGGGCTCATGATTGTGGAATTTGATGAGGTTCAATGGTTAGTCATCTAATCGTTAGCTGTCTGAGGCATTAAGTGCTCTTTATTATTGGTTTGCTTATGTTCGTTCATGCTGCGTTGAGGTGAATGAGTCTAATGTCGTCTATAGAATGTGAGTTCGTGAGTCCATCAGTAGTTGAACTTTGTCAAAAAGAAAAAGTAACAAAAAGTTAACATGCACATCTCAAATGAAAATACTTTCTGATTAAATTTGTACCCTTGTTAAAATCGAGTTGAAGGGGTTCAATTGTATCAATTAGTCATACAAGAAAAACTAGAAAAGTAGTGTGAAGAAATGCCTGAAATAATGGCTACAATTTGGACACTCTGATCATGGTCGAATTGTTCACAGAAGAGGGCAAACAAGTGAACAACTCAAAGACGCAAGTACAGAAATTTGTCTTCTACTTAAAAGGCAAATGTACTATTATAATTTTGATTAAGTTCCCATTGATTAAGAGAGAGAAAGAGAGAGAAGGAATTTCCTAACAAAGTGAGGGTGGAGGAAAATAAAAGACAAGAAGGGGACAATCTTTATGTCTTTTTCTAGTCACTGTTGCAATTTAATTTCTAAATTTCAAGTTTTCAACCATTATAGAGAAAAAAAATCTTGGCGTGCTTCATAATTGTGAGGAAAAAGACCCTTCAATGTGAAGTCAGAAATCCAAATCGTTTAATATGTGGTGTATTTGAGCCTAAGTCTAACATGTAGATCCAATAGTACAAATAATTCTTATCCACATCATTTTTACAATGCATAGCAACTTTTGTTTAGTCCCAACAAACACTTGGAGCCAGAGTCTGTTTTTTAATTAAAAATATACATCTTGATTCTCAAAAATAAATAATTAAAAATTAAAATACAACAGAAAATATTCAATTGGCCATGAAATATAGATGTTAGGTAGAGAGTTTTGAGGGGTGTGTCTTGCTTCTTTACCAAACTAGGCCTAGACCATTCATCTAGACCGTGTATTATAAAAGAATATGCATGCACATGCACTCTATTTTTATGCTTTACCGAAGATTAACATATGTGTCTACTTTATGAAACACATAATTATTATTATCAATTTTTTGTTAATGTTGGTGTTAATGACTTTATAAACACTTAACTAATCATTAGGTATATATATATAGTCTCATTGTCTCACACACATGGATAATTACACAAAAAAAAAAAAAAAAAAAAACTCTCTTGGAAGTCGCGTCAAGTATTGATCAAGGACGATGAAAATCATGTTTCAGGGCCCACATGCTGTAAGAGGGAGACTACATGTAACCGAAACATAGTATAATTTTTCGTTGGTCAAGAAACTCGAAATCAGGATTTCATGAGTCAAAAGGCATGAAACCATTGTACCATAAATACCAACCCCCGAAGGTTGAAACACGGAATTACAAATATGTTTATTTATCTATCTTAATATTTAAAAAATTAAAGTATAGAATCAAATTAAAAGGGACAAGCAAGCTAATCCCTTGAAAGTCACCCTAAGGTGTTAGGTTAAGAGACTTGAAATCAAGATCTCGTGAATCAATATTGAGGCATGGAAACCATTATACCCAATACTTGGAAGGTTGAAGCAAACATGTTTATTTATCTAATCTAAATAATATTAAAAATTAAAGCATAGGATCAAATTAAAAGAGCAAGCAAGCAAGCTTAGCTGGAGAGGATGAAATATAGTTTAATTTGACATATCTTGAAAACGGGGTAATGTTGTAAAATAAAAGAATAGAAAAAGAAGAGAATGGTGTCATGTTTGGCTGGCTTTTAAACTAAAAATCCTATTCCCATTAATTCAGGAATCCCATACCTCTCTGTGCACATGACCCCCTCTTTTCCTTTTGACTCTCTTCCCCACCACCACCTTCACCCAACTTTAACTAACCAACTGTTTCCTTTCTAATATTTTAATTACAGATTCGGTTACCTACCTCCCAAACATGTCACATGTTCTCCCTCATCTCTTTCCTTTTTTTTCTCTCTCTCCCAATCACAAAGATGCTAAATGCATTAGATTCCATTTTCACACCCAATAAATTATTTCGACAATAGTACAGTTGGTATTAGTATAGTGCCACTTAAAAATCAGTACGAATGAATTCATGACCTAATTGATTGGCTTCATTGAGGCACAAAAATTGAAAATTCTGACCCGTACATACACATCATGTAATCATGCCTTTTTTTTTTTTTATTATTATAGAATTTAAATTTATGATGTCCGCTTCTTCTAATGATTATGATCTTTATCATCAGACCAAGATATCAATCGGTTTTTAGTGTAGGCGAAGATTGAACCACATATTTTTTATTCAACTATCAAAAACCTTACCAATTAAGCTAAGTAGAACCCACTATGTAATCATGTATTGATTTTACGTAACGTAAGTGTTTGTCACTTGGCATATTTTTCTTGGTTTACAATTTTTATCTTGTGAATTGTTGTATCCTTTTTCTCTATTATTTATTTGTCAACTTGTAAAAAGAAAAAATATTTAAATTTAAGAAATCCAATTTGTTTTTATGAACTATCACAATCTCTTTTATTTTATATATTATTCATAGAACAAATTATTTCAATGAGTTTTAATATATGATTTAAACTTCACTTTCAAGCTTTACCAAATCATGTATTAGTAGTACTAGTATCTATCATATCAAATAATTCTTATTATTTTACATATTTCCTAGAGATTATTCCAAATCAAATTCAAAGGACTTTTATTTTATATTGGAGATATGAAAAAGGGCTTTCTTATATATTTCATGATGTGCAATATTATCTATAAGAAGATATATATACGTGTCATAAACTTGTTCTTTATAGGGAGGTCAAAAGAGCTGAGTTGGAGTTCCTCTTTGTAAATAAATGTATGCCCAAATCAGCACGCACTCAATCAATCCTATACAACTCTACAAGCTTCAATTTTACACCTTCAAACCTGTACTTAAATTCTATAATAAGTTGGAATTCTAGGTACAGAGGTATCAGCCATTCCCACTGGACCCTACTATTAGATTCCAAACACGTGGGTTTTTCTTTATCTTATCAAACTAATAATAATCAATCACCGTCTAATAATTTTAGTAGGTTCTACGCAATCCAATGAAGAAAACCATAAACTAATTCTTTTAGTTCAGGTTCTGGGCCTTCTGGCAGTTGAACCAACCATAAATTTGACAAACTGAGATTATATCCTAAACTTCTTTTTAGGTTTTCAAAATAAAAATCCGCCATTATATTATGAGTATTCTACTTTATATCTCATCATCGGTAATATATTATATAAATAGTATGACAAGATGCAATTGATGGAGTGGTACAAAGAATAGAGGATTTTTATTTAGCATAAAAAGTAGTGACCGGACGTGTCAATTGGTAAAGGCTGCGGTTCTTAAGGAAAGCTGACTAATAGTTTTATGCGTTTGTTAGAGCATCAGCATTTTATCCTATTTTACCATTCAAAAACTACTTTATTATTTATATCATATCATTTTTTAACATACCTAACATCCAAACTTTTATTTTCTTATTCTACTCTTTAAAATAATATATCTACCCAATAAATTAATATATCTCATTCTCTCCCATCTCTCTCCTCTCTCTAATTTTTAACTCTCTTCCATTGAAACCACCACCACCTCCACCATCCAAAAAGGCTACAAAACTCAGACAAACCACCCCTGCTTCATTGCCCATCACCCACCACTACCAAAACAAAACTGACAAATGACCGACAAAAACCTAGCAAAATTAGACCCATAATGACCAACAAAAACCCAGCAAAAACCCACAAATGACCAGCAAAAATCTAGCAAAATCAGACCCATAATCTCCACATCCCACGCCCAACGTCGATCTCCACATCCCACGCCCAACGTCGATCTCCACACTACACCCAAACATCGATCTCTGCACCAAATCCCAAACGCCGATCTCCACAATACTACACTAATATGCAAAAAGAGAGAGAGAAGAGAAATAATGAGTGGGTGGTGGCTTGTCATGGCCGGTGGTAGTGGGTCTGGCCATGGTGTGGTGGCTATGGGGTTAAGTCTGAAGAGAGGAGAGCAAAATGAGAGAGAGAAGGAAGATAGAGAAAAGAAAAGAAATAATGAGGGAGAGAGGAGAGAGACAATTAAAAAATAATTTTTAGAAATACTATTGTGTTACAGTAACATTTTATTAATAAGATGCTATTGTAGCTCAATTGTAAATTTTTTTACAATTCTAATTGTTTACAAGTTTCAATGCTGGGTGTTTTTGGCTCTAATGGCTAAATAATCCTTACATTTCCCATTTGGCATTTTCACTGGGATGCTCTTATATGTTAGATAGACCATCAAGAATATTCAAATCCTTTCAACTCAATCCCACTTTCACCTCTATAGAAAAAAGTTTTAGGAAAAAAGGAATTGAACTTCAACCTAATCTCTCAATTCTAGATGCAATTTTACTATTTGAGCAGTGCTGAGTTTGCAACATCCTTTCTTTTTTAAAAACTTCGTACAGAAATTGGTGCCCATATTTTCAGCACAAGCATGATTAAGCATTAACCTTAACCAATCACATGTTACTTTTAAAAATATATTACATACCAACTTAAACTTGTGATGGATGAACATTCTAAGCATTAATTGGTGGAAGTGAAATAATAAGGTGCAACTTGGAGCAAAGTTGGGTTAGTCAGACAAATCTTGTTTATAATAAAGGTACACATTAGTACAATTCTACCAAGTTTACCTAAATCCACTCAGAGAATTGGGTAATATTTTAGTTAGGTTGATATCAAAATCGAGTCTGGCGAGATAGGATTGGATTGCTTGAGTTGAGAGGCATAAATGCTTAAGTATCATTCATGCAATTCCATCTTTTGGTGGAATTTAGGAGAAAAAAGTTTCTAGCTGGGAATTACCACTACCTCAATTGTCCACCCACTAGTGCAATTGGTTTATTATGAGGAAAACAGACACCTAAATTGATGTTTTCCAGTGCATAATTAGTCACTGGCCACAAGGTCTAGTCCCTAGGGTTACTGCCAAAACTCATCATCCATCAAGGTCATTCCCCACCGTCCCATTAGAGATATATATATATATATATATATATATATATATATATACATACTTTTACTAACATTAGAAGGATTTAGTGATTTACTCAATTTTACGGCTCTCAACAAAAGGAGATGTTATATAGTCTGAATTTTACAATCACTAGAAAAAGAAATGAGAAAATTAATACACATTTTTCACTCTAAGCTTTCATTGCATTTATAATGTCTTTGAAGATTATCAATTTGCTCGATTAATACTCTAATTTGAGACGAAAATCGGATGTAATTACTAAATGAAATCTCTTAGTTGTATGAAAAGCCACAATTTTCGTGTAATTGAATTCTCAATTTAGACAGTTAGAGGAATAGGATAAACTTCTCTCAAATTAGGGTGTCGATTGACTAAATTGATAGTTTGGGAACATTAAAAGCGTGCCAAAATTTTAGGATGAAAAAGTAAATATTTTCCAAAAATAAATACATACTTTAAGTTTAAAATAATAAATATTTGTCATAATTGGAAAAGCTATAGTCACATCTATTTTGCATTACAAAAATATTGGTTACAATGAGAGTTCTCAAAATCATTTATGGGATTCATATTACACCGCTGCATGATACGCAATCACATATTAAATGTGAGACTTCACATATGCCTCCATAATAAAAATTATATTTATAGTTTAATAAGACTTTAAGTCCCTGCAGCACAAAATCCATGCAATCCGAATTTTTCAGTAACATTTTGCTCATTATATGGTTATCAAACTGACTAAAATGTATTATTAATAATAATAAAAAATTGACTAGAAGGTATCTACTCAATAGAAGGTTGTTTAAAAAAAAAAATAAAAAAATAAATAAAAGGTAGATTTGTAGAGAATTTAAAAAATAATAAATATAAAACACTGAATCATTAGCCTACGTGTCAGAAGACTCAGAACATACAAGTTTACTTTTTTTTTTTTTTTGGATATATACAAGTTTACTTCTGTGCACATGGCTTACCTACCCTGTGCACATGGACAAGGTATGAAAATTGTGTACATAAGTACGTAGGACCATAGTCTATTTTTAGATCATATAATATATATATATATATATATATATATATATAGACTTTATAATCTGACTCACTGTAACATGCTTGCTTTTCAAACTATAATTTACAATCTCTATTTTAAGGAAACTATACAAGGTGACGAATCAAATAACATTTTTTTTCGCCCAAGGGAAGCTGTGAAGTATATATAAAATTTATATGCTTAGCCCTTGTATTCACTTTGAAGAAATTAATATTAACAGAAAATGTATTTACGTTTTTTTGTTTTTGTCCATTACAAAAGATATTTGTTTTTGTTTTTTTCACAACCGTCACCCATATCGCTAACTTTAAATTAAAATTAATGAGTGTAATACTAAAGGTGTTATAAATTTGCAGGTGAGATTGGTGTGGATGGTATTGTGGTTGAAGGAAATTCATCTGTTGTTACAAATGCTTTGAGAACAAAAAATTTGAGTATGGCGTCGTATGGGGTGCTCATTGACGATGCAAGAGTTTTGGAAAGAAATTTTACTGAATTAGCCTACTCTCATGCTAGGAGGGAGGGTGATAAAGTCGCACATGGTCTAGCAAGATTAACACTTAATTTATCAGATACTAATGTATGGATAAAGGATATTCCACCGTCACTCTCACATTTTGTTCAGGCTGATATCACATTTTCTTTGATTCAATAGAAAAATCGTCTTCCTTCTCAAAAAAAAAAAAAAAATTACTACAAAAATCTTATAAACTAGTATTTCAATTTATAAACACAAAAAAAACAAACTATAGAATTTATTTATTATATTTATTAATGTTGTATACTTACATTAATCACATTTATTATCATATCTTTTTATTTTTTTTTTCAATAAAAATTTACTATAACATCAATCATTTGGAAATAAAATTAATAGTGACTTTTGTATATCAATAAATAGTTTTTATCTAAACTTTTTGTTTTTAATAATTCGATGGTTTTTTTTTCTTGGATAAATCAATAGTTACAACCGAATGAAAAATTTAAAACCTGAATGTCTTCATTAGAAACACCAAAAAGTACAACCGGTTGAGTTATAAGATTATTGAAAATAATTAAAAAGTTACAAGTTACAGCAATGGGGAGAAAATAGATACGAACCAACTTTGTTCTACTTATAAAAGAAATGAGGTTATGCCATTGAGTTATAAAGTTCTTAAAAATGCTATCAAAACTAGCCTATGAATGTATTGATATTCCTCAACATGGCATGATTAACATATATACCTCTAAAAAGGGGATATGATTGCACTGACAAGTAAAACCATCTAACAAGCATTTAAAAAAAAAATTCTAAAACTACTATTACTTTTACCACCAAAAAACTTATTAACTGACATTAATGTAATTAGTTTCAATTCAGCAACATAATAAATAAATATATAAATTGCTTTTCTATGATAGGTGACAAGTCCGTTTGTAATATTGATGTAGTAAAATTTGTACATCACTATAAAGGACAATAGCTTATCAAACAAGAAAAAAAATTATGAATTCAAAGGTCTGTAATATCTGTAGACCCCATTAGAGTTCTTGCAATTCATACACAACTCAGTACTATTACTGCTCTGATACCCTAATTGGCAACACAAACACACTGCCTGTGCTACCATGGCTGATTGCACTGTCCCAAGCAACTGGTTATAACCACCATGAACTTGCTGTAGCTTTGACTCGGCTGTGTTTGCACTTGACACCCTGGTTGACTCTGTCTGAACCGGCCTGAGTCCAATAGAAAGTTCCAAGTTTAGCTCACTCTCATCAAACTTGTCTTGCTTTTCTTGTTGTACTATTTGTTGTGGTGGTTCTTCCTCGGTTGTTGTGCCACTACTGGTGCAATTAACATCTTCAAGTGGTTCTATCTTCGGGTAATTCAACGTGGGTACTGTGATTGTTGTAGTACTAAAGTTGTTGATGTTGTTGTAGTTGTACGTGCTGTTTGTCTGGCTGTTCTTCATGAGGTTGAGCTTGGATACCGGTAAAGATGGTAGAGACGAATTATTGCTGCTGAAATCTAAGTGGGAAATTGTTGCTGTTGGTGTTGGGACTGTGATTGTGGTGGTGGTGGTGATTTCATTGAGAGGACGGTGAGTTTGAGGGTCTATGCCACGGCTTATGAGCTTGCGTTTGATGTGTGTGTTCCAATAGTTCTTGATCTCATTGTCTGTTCTTCCGGGCAATCTTCCAGCAATCAAAGACCATCTGTGAAGAAGCAAAGTCAACCTTATAAGAAATTGAATTTCATAGCTTTTTCTTCACTTTTCCTTTGCACCCAAATAGGGTCTAATAGAAAAGTAGAACTCAGGACTAAACAGATAGGGTTTGAACTTAAGAACTACACTTAGATAACCAAAGGTTGAGAATTTAAGGATTGAAAGATATTTTCCAAAATTGGATCAAAAGGAAATTAAATAAGGTTTATGAAAAAAGGTTGGAAATTTGGATTGAGACAGATTTTGAAAAAGGACCATGTCTAGAGCCAGAAAATTTAAAAGTTGAAAAAATCAATCATTGATGTTATGTATTTGTAAAATTGGATGAAAAAGAATCAAAGGGCTTACTTGTTTCCCAGCAAACTATGGAGCTTGATGATGAGCTCATCTTCTTCTTCAGTGAAATTGCCACGCTTGAGGTCAGGGCGCAGATAGTTTATCCACCTCAATCTGCAACTCTTGCCACATCTAAGTAATCCTACAAAATTCAACAAAAGAAACAAAATTTATGAGAGATTGCTATAGAAACAAGAAGAGGGGTATCAATTTGAGGTATATTAAAAAAAAAAAAAAAAGATTAAGATCAAGTTATATCTGGTGTAACTTTTTTATACCTGCGGCTTTGGGAAGAGAGCGCCAACAACCTTCACCGTGGACTCGGATATAGTCCATGAGGCGCTGGTCTTCTTCTTTGGTCCAGGCACCTTTGTTGGTGTGTGCTTTTTCACAACAAGGTGAGCGTCCCATGTTTTGATAAAAATAGTTTGAAGAGGTGGGATTTGGATATAGATATAGAAACGCCCAATACAGGAAATGGATAAGTATGCAAGTGTTTGATATATTTACTTTCTTTGGCTCCTTTCTTTGTAAGAGTTTTTTTTTTTTTTGAAAGTAGAAAAGATAAGAACAGAGTAAAGAGAGAGAGATGGAGAGAGATGAGGGAGGATTGGTTTTGAAGGGGTGGGGGAGAGAGAGCAGAGAGGAGATTATATATATGTGGAGAGAGAGAGAGAAATGAAAGGGAGGGAAGCAAAAGACTCGGATTCTTAAAGGAGGAGAGAGTGTGGTGTGGGGGAGGAGATTTGACCAAGTTGGTAAGAAAGACAAGTGGTTAGTGGTTACAGATAGGGCTGGATTTGGTAGGTAGCTCTACTTTTACGTCACATTGTGGGCTCTCTCTCTCTCTCATTCTCATTATGGAATGAGCTAACTCAGCAAGAAAAAGAAAAGAAAAAATTGAATTTGATTGATAAAAAATAAAAGTGGGAGTTAAAATTTACAAAAACCGACAAAAAACAGAGTTAAAACTTAAAAGCAGAACAGGCAACAGAGAGAGAAATTCAAGATCACAACAATATTGCTTCTATTGAGATTTGAGAGCTTCTAGCTTGAGAATAGACACAAAAAATTTTACACCCGACTAATATGGTTAGTAGTAGGTAAAAAGTTGTTGCCAATGATAGGTTTGGATAAGAACTAATAAAAATTTGCTAACTCGGATTATTAAGAAAATATTGTAAAATTTGTTGGGTATGTAACATTACTAATTTGGCTCTAGTTTGTACACATGGAAAGTAAGAGAGCATGTGTAAGAAAATAAGAAGATGGCTGGCAATAGTGATTCACATGTCTCTGTGGGCCTTGGTTACCTTCAGCTGCCCTTTCCAGTTGGTTCAACTGTATAATAATTGGTGTCATACTCAGGCTATGATTGTCGTTGGATGAAAAATGAACATTACTACTACCAAAAAAATGAACATTACATTTAAATTATCCATAACATGGTAAAATTCATTTAGTTTATTTTAAAATGAATAGATTAAAGTTTAAAAACTCTATATTAGAATTACAGTGTTAGAACTTTAAAGATAGATAATCCCATGTCATTGGTGCTATAAGAAACTAGGACATGGAACTGGGAGTTCGTTCGATGTAATAGAGAATTTTGTCTCACTTTACAATTATTGGAGTTAAATTTAACAATGAATTTAGGCTTGTTTGTCAACCGAGAATTCTTGAATTAAATTCTAGACCTTAATTTTGAGGTGGTATTATAAGCATCATTGTATATAACATTCTTCTCGCATAAAAATAGGTCTCATTACTCGTTGGATTCTCTTTGTGTGAGAGGATGTTACATGCAACTGTTACATAAAATAATAAATCATTGATTTCCTTAAGATAAACAAATTTATATACAAATAGAAAATTAGTAACTAATGACAAGTACATAAATGAGTTTAACAAGGTTATTTCTGGCAGAACACTTGCTGATATTACATCTCTTAATGAATTCATTAAAAAAACACTAAGAAATTAAACTTTTATAAGAATCAGACTATGCTAAATTCTTTTATTATATTAAGTGCCATCCCGATCCTCAAAAAAGAAAAAAGCAAAAAAAAAAAGTGCCATCCCATATGCATTAAAAATGCATCTTATAGCTAATATTATATTCAATTATTAACGGGCACACAAAAAACATATTAATTTAATCTATTAAACAAATACAAAATATGTATTAATATAATCTAACAAACTATGTAAAATTAGCAAGTTTTACTTGAGACATAATAATACTTTCTTATTTATTCTTTGGAGAAATTAAGAGTATTTTTTTCTCTCACATAGAGACAAAATTAATGTTGTTGTTTTAGCAAAAACAAGAAAAATAATGAAGGAGAAATTTGAAAAAATATGACACATATCACAAAAAAAAAAAAAAAAAAACCTTATTTGCTGAACTCAATATGGATCATAGGTATGTGCAAAGACAATCAAATCACTTAGGATTTGTTTGGAATCAACTTATTTTGCTAAAATTGAAAACTTTTTGCTAAAAATATTGTAGATAAAGGTAAATGTTAGTTGAAATAGTACAGTGGGATCTATGAATAGTACTAAAAAGTGCAATAGGACTTATGAATAGTACCAAAAATAAGTTGATTAGTAAAATAAGTTGACAAAAAATAAGCTAACCAAACAAACAATCTGCCCAAAAACATAATTAACATTGAGAGTTACCAAACAACATTGCACTTAATTGTCAAAAAAGAAAATATCTTTAATATTTAAAAAATAAAAACCATAAAAATACTATTGCACTCTCCATGTGACTTTTTTGTTTTAAAGAAATTTTATAAATTTTTAACTTATGATGTTCATTTTTTATGATTGAGCTCTTTATGATTAAATTAAGACACCAATCGGTTTTTGGTGTATGCGACTACGTGAGAATTAAATTTCAAATCCCTTATTAACCATTAAAGACTTTACCAATTGAGTTAACCCAAATTTCACTATCCATGGGACTTTGTTTCACACCACAGCCCTCTTTTTTTTGGGTATAAAACATTTTGCCGAATGAGGTACTCTCTCAGGAAGGAACCTCTTATTGCTTTCAGTTAAACTTAATTAAAAAGACTCAAGATTCAATTCTCATTTTTATCTTCATATTCTCCTTCTTCTTTTTTTGGTTACACAAGCAATAGGGATTAGGGATTGACGAAAATAATTAAAGAAAAGGTGCATGCGTTGAGGTGACTAGTGCAAGACATGTCTTTCAAGCAATTAGATAGAGTGCAAATGCATTGTAACTAGGAATGCTATCACTTGACACACAAAGTCACAAATACTGTAGATTTGTGAGTATGATTGTACTGTTCATTCTGTCATTCCATGTACCTGATGCATATATAATGGTTCTTGTGTCTCTTTTGATGTATAATCTTGTTTGTTAAAATTTTCTCTCGTAATAAATTTTTCACGTTTTTATCACCAAAAAGATTTGGATAATTGGACCTCTCACCGTCCAATGACATTAGAAGCACAAATCCAATCAGGGATTGGAGGTGAATCCTTTTCTTAAGGACTTTGTTTTGTTGATAATTAAGAGATCTTAATGCAGTAAACAAGCCAAAAAAAGAAGGAAGTGGACCACAATAAATAAATAAGGTAACAAGGAAGTTACTGAAAAAAAGATGAATAACACAAATAAGAAGATAGCGAATAAGCAAAGCAAGAACAATTACAAAAGGAAAACAATAGATAAGATAGAATTTCAACTTATATGACGTATACTCTATGATGATTCCTCTTATCATTAAACGAATATACTAATTTATTTTTAATATAGACGAGGTTTGAATCCAGATCTCTTATTCGAATACAAGAAATTTCATCAATTGTGTCCTATTATAACCATTAAATTATTAAATAAAAAAAAAGAGAAGAAAGGAAAAGAATAACTAAAATACCCAATAATTCGACTACATGTCATAACCAATTGTTCATATCGATGAAAAAAACTTAGGTAGTCCAGAGCACTGCTCCACAACTATGTAAGAATTTCCCCATATTGTGAAACAGCTGCCTCACAGCCCATGCTGCTTACCAACTACATGCATAGAGTTCTTGGGATGGGACTGGCATGGCCTTATGGGGAAGGTAATACCTGTAGGTTTCTCTTGCGGATGGTCCCGAGCACGAAAGTCAAGCATGTATTAATGCCTTAGCTATACTTAGGGAGATCACAAGTTGAGGATTTGCTTTGTTTTCAACTTTTCCTGCTACTATTTATTGATGCATTTTGTCTAACCTCTTTTAAAAACTTTTTTTATGATACAAGTATATAACCACTTTTCATTGATGCATTTTGTTTAAGAAATAAGCTGGACAAAAATATAATTAATCATTCACGAAATCATGGTCCTCGACCTTCACCCCCACCCACCATTGATTTTTAAGTATCATCCGTATTTTTGCATTTCTAATCCAACTTTATGGCTGATTAAAATTTGTTTTCCAGTCATTTTTCACAAATTTAAGATATTTATTCCCATATATGGTGGGAAGCTCAGGGGCGGCTGCACATACATTTCAGGGGGTTCATCATATGAACCCCCTGACTTGAGAAAAAAATATTTATTTTTTATATATATATATATAAATATTGCTTTACTAATTTAATTTATTCTTAAAAATATTTTCGCACACTTTGTTTTAAATCTTGCACACCTTGATCACATATCAGCTTATCCCACAATCAAACAACGACTTAGTGTATTATTTACGTATGAATGAGTATGGATGGGTGAGTTGATAATTATATAGTGCAAGTAGAGTTGTGTTTTTTCGTATAGTTTAAAATATTTTTATAAAAAAATGACAAATATATAACCACATTTGTATAAAAGCAAAAAATTTATACAAACTTAACAAAATAAAATGGTCATACTTACATTGACAATAGATAATGAAAATTGATAATAAATTATCATGAGACGATTTTAAAATATAAAAACTCGTAAAAGGAAATTGTAAAATTTCATGTATTTATGTATTTTTTTTTTATAACTCAATATATTCAAGTTCTTTTTTTTAAATTAAATTTTTATTTAATTAAAGTTTCTTAATGACGCTCTAGAAAAAATTCCTAGAGCCGTCACTAGGAAGCTAACTTGCATGTAGCTATAATATATGAGGTGAATACGAAATCCATTTAGGAATTGGGACCTTTAAAAGCATCACCAACTATATATGGCAAAAAATAGAAAAAATATATAATATCACCTAACATAACCTAGCGTTGGACACAGTAAATACAAAGAACACAAAACAGCTTACATCCCATGCTGATCATCACATTAAATACATAGTCAATTTCGTGTACCGACAAACAATTGTTTAACTTTATAGGCCTTTTTTTGGTTCTGAGGCTCAAATTAGAGAAAGAACCCCACCCCAGATAGTTAAATATCTCTTAAATCAGGCTAATATATGCGGTCAGGCGTTAACAGCTTGCTCAACCACGATGTTTGCTGGACAGTAGACACGGCACTTGTTCATAAATTATTGGGAAATGCTAACGAATGCCCTTAGGGCATTGGTTAACAATCCATTTAAAGAAAGTTTTTATGGGAAAATGAAATAAAGCAATTAATATTTTGACAGCTTTTTTCATTTCCCATAAAAGTGATATTAAAACTTTCCTAAAATGGATTGTTAACCAATGCCCTAAGGGCATTTGTTAGCATGACCCTAAATTATTTTCAAAACTGTTGATATAGTTTGCCGTGATTGAATTAAGTAACATAACTTTCGCTTGGATCATTTAGTGACATCGCTTTTACGACTTTTATCTGCTCACAACTGATCATGCCATCAACTATAATGAAGAAAGTTGTGTGCATGGCCTTACTGCTTCATATTTCAACAATGATCAAAGATTGCAATGAACTAATCGGACTTTTGCAACAGAGGTAATCTCTCAAATGTTTGACAGTTAACCTTGACTGTGTGAAAAGCCATAATCACAACTCACAAGCCACTGTCACCACTAGGGGCAGCATTATATGCCTCAAGTTGGACGCCACCACCACAAACCTTACCACTAACATTAGCATGGATTATCAAAGTTGCAATAACTTTTTCACCTAACACATGCCAGTGTTGGAAATACTTAGTACCCCCATAGTCAATGTCAACCAAACCCAGCAATGCTATCCTGGTTTTGCTATACAACAATATTGCAAAATAGTCTTGTCAATGAGTGTCAGAAGTGCTTAGATTAAAATTGATTTGTCAACTTCTTATAATGAATCGTACAAGCAACTTTTAGGGAAAGGGGTATTTGATTATTATTGTTTGCTACTTTTTAATGTAGTGAAATACACGTAGTAAAATTCGTTTAATTCTTTCTTAACAAATATAATCGAACATTCATTAACATATTTCTTTCTTTCGTTTCCATTAGCAAGAAAAAAAAAATCAAAACAATAGATAAATAGTTGAAAAAAAGTTAATTTTCCAAAAATTGGTCATGTTTGGCCACCAACAAGGTTTCTTGTTAATTGCTCCAGGTACTTTTAGACAAAGTGTGAACAGTAGAGTTTCCAAGTTAATGTCATTCACATATGTAGCTAAAATAGTTAAGTTGCTCAACCAAGTACGCAACACTTCATTCCTCTATTGGAAAGCAAGCTAGGAATGGAACATTTCAAGGAAGGATTGTTATAGAAAACGTGGGCGGATTTTTGTTTTCTTGCTTTGTTTCTTGGTAGATTTTAGGTTTCTTCATCTAAAGAAAAGAAGCAAGAGTAAGACTAGTGCTAGTCCCACCTCCATATGATAACAAATAGCATGCATGGTGCACTCTGAGTTGAAGTTGTAACTTACAATGCATGTCTAGGGAATTCACACGGTTGGCACCAATGCACTCTACAATTTTTTTTTGATAATCCAATGCACTCTACAATAAGAACATCTAATAGAACATTTAAGATTGAAATACACTTCTAGTTCTTAAAACTCAGGATTATTTTCATTTTGGTCCTTTCTATAACTCTATATCAAAATTTTAATTTTGACACTCTAAACCTCAGGATTATTTTCATTTTGGTCCTTTCTATAATTCTATATCAAAATTTTAATCTTGACACTTCATGCTTGATTAATTCTATTTTTACATTGACCCATTACATTTTAAAATTTTCATTTTAAACCTTCATGTTTGATTAAGTTTTTTTTGTTTAACCTTCATGTTTCAAAATTTTTATTTTGACCCGTCATTTTAATCCTTTAATAAAATGAAATTGGAAAGATAAGGGACCAGTATGAAAAAGAATAAAAATGAAGGGCCAAAAATTTCCAAACGTAAAGGGTCAAAATGAAAACAATTCCAAACCTTACGGGTTAAAAGTATACTTTAGTCAACATTTAAGTTAAAAGTATATGCAAACAAAAAACAATCAAATGGTCGATTTACATTACCTAAATTAGAATCCAGTTATGCAATATTTTTTGATAAATAGCGATTAAGCAATATTAATGGACAACAAATCTACAGGGGAAGATTGAAGCATGTCACCAAATCAAAACTAGTCTTGACCAAAGCAAAGAGTGGTACATATAATTTAATGCTAGATTACTTTAGTAAATCATTAGAAGTTACAGCGTCATGTACATTGAATTTTGAGTACAAAACTACCAATCTTACTGAGTCAATGAACCTCAAAGAATCAAAACCTCAAAGCTCTCCTATCAACTTAAATGAAAGAATCATTTAAGAATTCAATTGAATAATACACTATAAAATACAGGTGTGGAAAATTTGTGATCCTACGTATTTGTACATTCAAAGTTTCAAGCAAGTCTTGTTGTGTTACTGCTTTCACTTCTTGCTTCTGCTAGTTTACACATGCAATCTGGCATAGGAAAGGTGTAGAGTGACCCGCTAGGCTTCTTCACTTCAAATCCCTTATGATCACTGTGGCGAAGCATGTCTTGCATTGGTCGACTAAAGTCTTCCCATCTAGAGAAGTCAAATAAAAAACGTAATGAATCAAATGAGGCTATTATTGAGAATAGAAGCAATAATGAAATTAATAATTTTTTTTTTGGGGGGGGGGGGGAGGGGGGGAATGATATTTGAGGACCGATAACATTCATTACAAAGTACGTGCTAATTAAAAACATGGGAAACTAGAAATTATTACGCAAGGAGCTAAAAATCTTACGAGGTAGCACCAGAAGCCACTTCTGAAGTGAAGGTGCACATAGCCTGACATACAATATTTGCATGCTCGGATACTTCCAAATGAAGGATATTTCTCAGGACATTTATCTACATCTCATACTTTTTTTGAACAAGAGACCATTTTGGACACATCCTACATATTTCAAGCATAATTTTAAATGTTCTAAGTGCTTAGCAACCATCTGCTGTGGATCTATAGCATAGTGCTTTGTAGATAATGACAAGTTTCAAAACATGTAGTTCTTTAATTATTTTCATCGTCCAATGGGCCATATAATCTAATTCAAACTGAACAGAAGAAAAATAAAATGTATAGATCGATTTTACAAGAAGCAAAGTGAGGGAGATTGATTTTACATCAACTGATTTGATTTTTAGGATTACCGGTAACTATTGATGATTAATTCTGTTTAGCTGAATAAAAGTTTAGCATCGAGACTGGTGAGATAATACTGGATGTAGAGTATTAGCACATTTTTCTTCAGTACCATGTTCTTTGATTGCATAGTTTCAGAAGTGCCACTAAAAGAATTCAGAATTTAAAACTGAAAAATGAAAGACTGCATTGTACCTGATATCAGGCCTATCAAATAATAATGCTAGTTTCCTCTTATCAGGTTTGATTGTCTTAGCATGTCCTCCATAAAAGTAGCGCCTGTGACCCATCAAGAAGTGGGGAAAATTTCCACCCTGAGTTGTGACAAACACTTCACTGTGAAGACACACCGTATAATCAAGAGCAGCCAACCTAGATGAATGGCCCTACATCAGAAACTTCAGAATTAAAAAGACTGACTTATTCCTAGCTCTATCTTCTTTTCTACTAGATGATTGTCTGGTTCCTAGTTGTAAAAAGGGCTTGCACCATAGCTTGTATGATACCTTAAATGGAGCAAGTTCTTCAGGAGTGGCTAAAGTATCTTTTGTCTCTAAACGTGGAAACATCTGTTTAAGCGGAGCCATGTACTTTTCTGCTTTATAGATTTTTCCAGCTGCAACATATACTGAGGTGTTATTATCGAAACCCATGCCCCTAAGCATCATTCCAACCTATAGCACCAAAAGGAAGTGAACAGATAAGCAGACATGAATCAGAATCCAAGGACATGAACAAGTCACAGTTGCAACAGTAATGCCTTAGTTTTTGAATCAAGCTGAGTTTACCATCAGGTTTAGATGTAAGAAACTGTGTTCAGATGCATTTCACAAGTAATAAATAATAATTGACAGGAGACCTGAAATATGCATGTTTATGTTTTTAAGAGACCCACTAATATATTGTGAGGGATTAGAGTTTTTAATAGTAGAAATGGGAACTCTTAGATACTGTTAAAGACTCAAAGAACCCAGATGGCAGATATTTTCAGAGCTTTGAATACTACGATTTGTATAAAGAAAAAAAGAGTATATTACAAGACAAGGGGGAAAAATAGAGAAATTACCAAAAAGAAGAATAAGTTAATGCGTTTGTATACCTCCAATGGAGTTAAAGGGCATTTTCCATCTACCCGATTTGCACCAGGCCTTATTACTCTACCCCTTCTTCTGAATTTTCCTCTCCAACTTCTTTCCCGTGCAATATCCATTTCACGTTTCTCTTCGTCCCCACCATCATACTCACAGCATGAAAATGCTACCATGTCCTTTGAAAGAGGAAGATTGGCACTTAGAAATGATCTAGGACATGGCTACTTTCATAAATCAAACAAGATAAAAGAATGCAGGGACAAGAATAATACCTCCTCAAAACGAAGATGCACTGAAACGTATTTACCCCCACTCTGGGAGCTATTCTTAACCATCCGATCAACCATGTTCTCTGCAAGCCTTCTTATAGGCCCTGAAAACCTTAATGCTTCATAATTGGCTAAGCATCTAAGCCATTGGACATTTGAAGGACCTTCCTGGGCCAACCTATTTGAGAAGGGTGCAATGCGTACAGCCCTGCACCAAGAAATGTGGAAAACATATAATTTGTCAACGACATGTTAGAAGCCCATCAATAGAAAAGAGATCAAAGGGTTGCATAGGTAACTGTAGGGAACCTGAAGGCAATTTAAATAATTGATTGCAGTACAAAAGCATCTACGTAATAATGTCCCCAAATATTGCATAAAACAAGCTTCTATATATGCGTGTCTTTGATAATTATAGCCCAATGCTAATGATAGATGGCAAAATAATCACATCCCTAAATAGAACAAGCAGAACATTTTTAAGAGTTCTATCCACACATCATCATTTTTCAGTTGAAAATTTTTATTTTTTCCTTTTAAGTATTTAAAACACAATTTTTGTCATCTTCATCCTCAATCATGTGAAACAATCCACTTTACCAAAAGGTGGCAAATGTTCTTTGCATCAGTTGGACAAGAAGTCAATTATAATTTACAGATATAACCACAAATCAACCTAACAAAGCATTGTCTATACTTGTCCATTATGTGAAAGTAACAGACATAATGCCATGAGATTATGCAAAAACCACAGTGCAAACAAAAAGGCATTAAGGTTATTTTTTATTTATTTTTAAGATTAATTTATAATAATTACCATTGTGAATTGTTCACATACTCAGAATTGAAAGAGACAAAAATATCATACCCCATTTGCACCAGCTTTGGTAGGACCTTTTGAAGATAGTAGGTTGGACTTGACCAACCTTTTACTCTCAAATTCACAATCTTACTTATATTATTGTCAAACTGCCGAAGTGTATCTTCTGGGAGCTCTCTGACCACATTAACGTGATTTTTGAGTGCATATATGAAGAAATCTTCATCAAAAATTTCCCCAAACTTGCTGCGATTCCAGCAAAAATAAGATGCGAAAATCATATTATAGTCGATTCAATCAAGATTCAAGGCTCTTTCGAATGTAAAAAATAAAAAATAAAACTAACAAGAAAATGTTAGGGAATAGATGTTTTGGAATGTATGCCTTGTTTTTGTTATAGTCATAATAACCTTTGTTGATCTGCAACAGTTTTTAAACTGTCAATTTCCAAAGTATAGATCCCACTAAAGAAGCATGCCAATTCACTCAAACCCATTCACTGATTTAAAACAAATCAAGGTTCACTAATCCCACACATCAAATTTAAAGTACATCTTAATTCAAAAATAGGTAGCTGCTTTAATCTCTAATACGTGTCACATGTACTATATATCATAGCCATGATTTATAAATATGATTACTTAATAAATTTTCCCTTTCTTTACCTTCATAGCAAAATTAACATTTAATAAAACTTAAAACCCTTAGAACAACAAAATAAATCCTTCTACTCCAACCATGCATAATGTATCAACAAAGAAGCATCCCTAACTTAACAATTAATACTACACAATGCAACTTCCTCCCTTATATGAGCAAGGTGGCAGGTGAAGTCGTGGGTTTAAAACCCACCTAAAAAATTAATCACCCATGCCTCCTCAAACAAGGCATCACCCACATGACCACAATGGTTACTAACTACAAAGGTTAGACATCCAATCAAAATATATTTTCCACATATGGACACTCCCTCCACCCTGCTTGCCTTAATTAAAGACCTTGAAAGGACGTTGTTAAGAAGGAAGAGCTCCCATTCTGCAAAAACATCTCATTGTCCGCGTCACGCTTGCTAAGTTAGGGGCTGGAAGACAGAAAACAGTGATAATGTTTTGAGAACTTAAGAACAGATCATAAAAATAATTTGTCTGTTCCCTTCAAACCTGAATTTGTAAAAAAAAAAGTTCCAGATTTTCACCTTAAAAGCTTGCCTACAGATATTTGGAACTAATCTGCAAACCCATGGCCCTAGATCTAGTAGGATGGTGTAATATGATCTATGTAATCAAGGGAAGAAGTTGGCATATGGGAGTCTTGAGTTAATTTATGCCTATATTGTGAAGAGCTTTTTTCCCTCATAACTGTGCAAAACTTAGAATAATAGGAAGGATGTGGTGCTAAACATGAAGATCCTCCAGTAAAGAAGGATATTCCAGCTGTCAAAGCGGCTGGATGTGCCAGGTTGGCCAGAAAAACCAAGTTGAAGGAGCATTTGTCCAATAAAAACCACTCTGGCCCCATCCTAATACCTAATTGCTTCCATGAATCTTAAGTACCACTAGGCAAAGCTATTTAATAAAAATAACAATAACAAAAGAACCACTAAATATGTGGATGAAGATGATGATCATAGAAACACCAACAATAGCAGCAACATACCTGGAATCTCGCCAAACACTATTTAAATGAAAAATTGGAATGACAAGAGTTGCATTCAGTAATCCAGCCACCGCAACTGCATCGCATATCTGTGTAGAAAGAATGGAAAAATTACCAAATAAATTTTGATGCAGTGTGTAAGATATACTTGACAAATCTATTACATTCATCCCATTATCATTCAATATCTGACTGATCAGAGATATATGTCAGAAATATGCTCTAATGTCTTCCAACAAAATCTGAATCAGAACAGATTTACCCTCAGCCAAAGACCAAAAGACATCAAGGTCACCAAATCATCCTGTCTAACCCACAAAATTCATTTCCATCTATGATCTAAGGCAGTATTACCATATTCAACCAATCTTTCTAGGAAAAAAAAGAGATAACATTTGAAGAAACAAAACATACCGATAAGCGCTGTTGGTTCAACCCACCATTTGCTTCAATTATTAGGAAACCATTTGACTTTGGCAATTCTGAGAAACCTTAAAGCATAAAAGACAGCACTCAGCTACTCATAATTCCTTGACATGCAAAATGTAATGTCTAAATACAACAAAAATGAAATATTAGGAAACACAGACAGTAATATGATGAGGCATGTTATCCTCTGCTATTAGAATTTCCTATCAATATTTCACTCCTAAGTTACGCGCAGAGCAGCAGAGGCCAATTAAATCAAACATAGCATTACACGTGTCAAAAAAAAAATGGTATATGCATTATGCAGCATGCTTCAAGTTATTCAACAAATGCATGATGCTGAACAGAAAATTTAGCGTAAGCAGCTTTGGCCTGGCATCATTTAACAAGATGAGGAGAGAAAATTGCTTGAGATGGTCTAATCGGATGAAAGGAAGATCCATACATGTAATATTGTCTAAAACTGGTGTGAGTAGCAGCAGTAAGAATGGATCTCACCATTAATGATGCATGAAAGAATATTGCCTTAGAAAGAACCATATGCAAAGAAGGATCACTACACCCAACCCCAAACAGTCTGAAAAAAGGAATTAGTAATTAGATCCCATGAGCTCAAACCTAAATAGCACTTCCTCCCCCATAAGAATGGGAAGAAAAGGGTAGTAGTGGTTTAAGATCTCATGGGCGTATGCGTAACTAACAAAAGAAAAAAAAAAAAAACAATTATAGACTATAGCAGGCAATCCATTAAAATAAATAGTAGTCATGTTAAGTAACACTCTATAGAAAACCCAAACCTGTTGTTGAAATACTCTTGTCAACACAAGGCTTCCAACCTTGACGCCCAGTTGAATTCCATGCCGTCATCAACTGAATGATTTCCATTGCAGTATATTTTTAGTCATATAAGTACACATAGGGTGTAAATAACATTTTTTTTTTAAAAAGAAATAATATAAGGCATAACAATTAAAGATTAATTCCTGAAGCAGCACAAAATATTAAAAATAATGATATAAAATGTTACACTCAAAGTCATTTTATTGAATGACTGCACAGTTCAATATAGGAAAGGAGTTGCATCAAAGAACAATAGGAAACAATGTATAAAGAAAGAAGGTGGGGAAAAAAAGAAATATCATTTAAACAATAAAAGAAAGAAAGAAAAGGTAAAAGTAAAAGATGCATGACCTATAAAAATAACTAAACAACAAATCAAAAAATGGAGCCAAAGCATGCCAAACACATTTCTGATAGGGTTCACCAATGAAAATATAACACAAAATAATAATAATAATAATAATAACAACAACAACAACAACAACAACAACAAAATCTGGAGTCAAAAAGAAAACCATTCACTGCAGTTATATGGTTTAGTAAAGACCTATGTCATCACAAGAAGGTAAAGTACATTGTTGATAGGGTACAAAAGAGAGGAACTAGACGTGGCTGTCATTGTGGATTACCTGAAAAATGTAAAATCTGGCACAGAACTTAAAACGGTTGGACATGAACAGAGTATTTCTTCAATTAAAAACAAATGTGCATGCTCGAAGGAACACTTCAATGAGGTAGGGTGTTATTAATCATTGAGTCTTTCATGTATCCTTTTTGGCCTCTGGCCTCCCTCTTAACTTTGTAAATTCTTTGGCTCACAAGTAAAACTCCCTATTGACAACAATAGTAGGTCCTCATAAATCCATATAAACCCCTCAACTTTCCTTTTTTGCTTAGTAGCAACTCTACCTTTAACCTACTAGGCTCATTAATATTTGAATCTTATCAACCAAAATGAATGCGTGTGTGCTTACCATTACCCAAAATTATCTTGTGAAATTTCTAATCCACGGTTTTAATTCTTTAAAACACGTCTAAGGTCTGTTTGGATACCGTTTATTACTGAAAACTGAAAATTGAAAACACTGTAGCAAAATAACTTTTAAATGTGTGAATAATATCATGGGACCCAGTTTTAAAGTTGTTTTTGTTGAAATCCGTACTTATTGGTCCAGTAAACAGTGCACGGGACCCACAAAAAAACACCAAATACAGGAAATTCAGTTTTCAGTGCAATCCGAACATACACCTAATAATCTTAATCTACGATAACATTGCAACTTAGCATAAAATCTTTATTCCAAATCAAATGCAACATGGCTTCAAAGTCATTCATCAATCTGACAGTTTTCGCATTCTTAGAACCAATATAACCTTACATCTACATACACTCCAACCATAAAAAGAGGTCCACAAACCCTTAATTTTCTTCTATAAGTTAGTTTTGACACCAAGGGAAGAGGGAACAGCAGATTCGAAAGTACATTGATGCCCATAAATTAAACCCTTTCTTAATGTATACCCTCCTTTCTAAAGCATTGATAGATATCAAATGATTTGAACTGAGTTGCGTTCTCCAATATATACCAAAGCATTAATTGTTCTATTACAATTGATTCCAACACAACCAAAGTCTCTGCCGGTTGAGCTAACTCAAACCCACTACTCCTTTCCAAAGCTTGTTGAACTACCATACTAATTTTTCAACCGTTCTAATCAAGTATTCATAAACCAAACCGTAAAAACACAACAATTACATTGGGACTAAAAATCATAACCGCCCTTAAAACACAATAAATCAAAGTCAATTATAACACATATTTCCAAACCCACAAAAATTCACACAAAAGCATAATAGATAACATTAACAAAAACAACTAAAAACTCATTCTTTTTCCACAAATAAGCTTAATTTCAAAGAGAGCAACAAAAAAAAAACGGTACCGCATTGACTCTACTCCCATTACTCTCAGCCTCCATTAACGGCCACAACTTCTCAAAAACCTGAGGGCTCCGATAAACCGAACCGGGCGCCATTGCCGCCGTCCGATGCTTGCCACTATGCACAACAACTCCAACCACACTGTGCTTCAAATTCACGACATCAAACCCCACCGACCCCATGTACAGCAGCATCAGCGAAATGTACAGCACCGGCGCGAACAGCAGCACGCCTCGCCTCCGGAACACCGCCGACACGAACACGTACGCCACTCTCTCCACCGCGCTCGTCTGCTTCGAGCTCCGGCCGCCGGCGAACCCTCCGGAGAGCTTGTTCCGGCCGTGCCGGAACCGCGGAGACGACGGCGGCGACGACGACGAAGCCCTCGCCGATGAGCCAAGCCTACTGTAGCCGTGCATTTTTTATAAAAGGCTAGGGTTTCGGAATTTGAAAATTGAGCTAAGCAAAATTCCGCATTTTTAAAGTGAGAGTTTAAAGTGTAAAGTTTAAAAATTGCTTTACAGTTGGAAAAGGTTTGAGCTTTAAATTTGAGATTCTCGAGAAAAGGAAAAGGTTTTCCCTTTGAAAAAGATCAAACAGAGAGTGAGTGAGCACTGAGAACTGAGTTGAATAAAATTGTTGTGAAACAAAGAGAGAGACTGTGGAATAAAGAAGATCACGTGGTACGGTCTGTCGTTTTATAGAGACACAGAGAGAGAGAGAGAGGAGGTGGGGTTGGTGTGTGATGCTGATAGTATGTGTGACATGTGTTGTTTTGTTTTCTTGGTACTGAACAGTGTTGGAATTTGCAAGAGCAGTGAAGTGGAGTAAAATTTTTACTCTGTTTTGAAGGCAACTGTTTTGTAGTGGCGTGGAAGTTTTTCTCTACTTTCTAGGCAAGTGTTGAGGTGAGCATGAGATCAAGTTATTCATGGATGAGGTAGTATTTTTAGACGAGTTGTGTTAACTGTAAGTTGACAGTTACCAACACATTTTAGGGTAATTTTTTGGATAACATTTTTAACTTTGAGTAGTTTTCAGTTTTTTGACAATTTTTTTCTTTTTATTAAGTGAAATACAAAAAAAAAAACGTTAACAAGCATTGCGAGATGGATTTTGGATTGGAAAAATGAGCGGATGAGGAAGTATTTTTAAAAAGGAAAGTTAATGGATGAGAAAGTATGTTTTTTGTTTTTGTTTTGAGAATTTACAATTTTTTATAGTAAAAGAAAAAAAAAACAATTAATTTTTTGATAAATTTTTATATTTTCTAAAAGAGTAGTATTAAATTTTTTTTAAAATTGTCAATTAACAAATGGCCACACCAGCTAATCAGACCTATATATTTGTGATGATGTCAAAAGTTTTGTAATAATATATTTTGTCTTTATTATTATATATTATATTAATAATTACCATAATTATAAATTTTCATATTATTTTTTAAAAAAAAGGAAGAATAAAACATGTTATGTTGAACCCTAAACCCTCAAGTACATTGTGCATGGCATGAGTTATTAACTAATAAATGGCCATTGCTATAATATCAAGTTCCACATAACACAATAATAAAATATATATCTATTAATATCAACCATAATTATCAAATTTTAACAAAAAATAAAATTTTGAGAGAAAAATATCATATTTTATAAGATTGCTTTAGTGAGAATTTATTATGATAATAACAACATCAAATAATTAATTCGGTATTAATAAGCATAATTAATTTTTCTCACTTTGTATTATCCTTAAATATATAATTAATTATCTTATATAATTAAAATAAATAGTATAACATAACAAACTTTTGACTTCTTTATTCATAAAAATTAAATTATTTAATTAAAATTTTAAATATAGAATATAATTTAATCAATAACTATCTATGCATCCTCCTTTAAAAAAAAACAAAAAATAAATTATCCATGTATAACATTATTGTTTGTGTGTTTATGGGTTAGAGTGAGTGTAAAAGTGTCGGGGGCATCAAGAAATAGTCTTCCGATCGGAATTATGTAAAACATCCTTTTTCATTTTACAACAACAATGGTTGTGCAGTGATTGGCGGCTTTGGCTTTTTCAAAAAAAAAAATGATTGAGACTTTTAAGCTTTAGGTGGGGGCTTGGGAATTTTTTTTTTATTTAATAATAGTGTTCACTTGATTACTTCTAAAGCTGGTTTATTTAATGATCCTTCTTTCTAAAAAGTTAGTTTATTTAATTTATGAAAAATGCTAACGAATGCCTTTAAGGTATTGGTTAACAATCCATTTAAATAAAGTTTTTATGGGAAAATGAAATAAAGTAATTAATATTTTGACAGTTTTTTTCATTTCCCATAAAAGTGGTGTTAAAACTTTCCTAAAATAAATTGTTAACCAATGCCCTAAAGACATTCGTTAGCATGCCCCTTAATTTATTAAGTATAATATTTTTTTTATACAAGATAGAAATTTTACTCTAGCCTAATTTAAGTGTATATTTGTGTGAAACTCTCTTCTGGAGACTCGAACCCGGTCCTTACCTCCCACACCCTACAAACACTTATACTTATGGAGTAACTATCACACCAAGAGTTGTACTTATTAATTATAACATTTTAAAGTGGATTATATTGTTCAAATTTTTACCAATTTATAACAAATCCCACAATTTAAAAATAAACTAAATATGTCACAAAATTTAAATCACGCCAAAAAGACACTTATAATATACTAGCGCATGCGATGAAGCATTTTTGTTTTTTTGCCTAGAGATTTTCCTATTTAGAAAGAAAAAGAATGTATAAGAAGCAAGAAAAAAAATGTGTCTGTTTAAATAAATAACAAAGCATAAGGGATGAGGAAGAAAATATTGAAAAAAAAAATGTGTCTATTTATATTTTAAAAAATAATTAGATAAAGATTAAATATTAAACTTGTGGGGGTCAGTAATTCTCAAAAAGATTCTATAAACCTTTAAGAGAAATTCCTACCTAGGTGACGGATCAACACAATTTATTTATCTAATGAACAAGGTGAAAACTCTACAATTGGAAGCTCAAACAACTAATTTAATGAAGCAAGATTGTATTAAGATTACTAGCAATAACCATTACACACTTTTCCCCATGGTACTGGGACTTAAAGATAAAAAAATATCTCATCTCCTATTTTTGTTCTCTCTTCCTTAGTCTCTTTTATCTCATGCCCCCCCACCCCCCTCTCTTTTTTTGCCATCCTCCCTTTTTTATAGGCTTTCTTCTTTCCTTATCCCTCCAGTTGGTTTACCACTAACTGGATCATTTTGGGATATTTTTCCTTCTTCTATTGATTTCCCTTCCATTCTTATCCTGAAACAGTACTTTTGGAGGGTGTTTGTATTATTCAGGTTGTCCAATATATATTTAATGTGGCAAAAATTAGGTGGAGAACCCCTCATTAATGCGGAGGTGGCAGTCTCTGTGATCTTTATCCCCTTAGGGAATTTCCTCAGGTATATATAGTGAGAATGACACATCGGTTTAAGAAAATAAAATTGGTTTTCTAGGATTATTCTTTTGTATTTTCCAAGATCACCTATGTTTATTACCTAGGATGAAAGTTCCAAAATTGGTGGCATATCTAGAACTCCTCGCGAATTATCTGAGAGGACACTTCCCTTTATCTAATATTTGCTTTCAAGATTTTTGGGCCTCAACCCAGAATTGAATCCACTACCCACACAAAACTCTTCTTAATTAATTATTCAAGGTGGTGGCATATGAAGTATGAAATGTGAAAATAATAGAATTTCTCAATCTAAATTCTAATGTTAACTTATTAGAGTCATTACAAATTAATAAAATAATTTGATAACAGAGTTTATAAAGTCTATTATCTATATATACTAATATTGCAAACACACAACCGACAAAACTTTTTCATCCAATGTTGTGACACATCACACATGATCTAGAACCAACTATGATTTTAGTGTCAAAGCTGGACCCATTGACTGAACTCGTGGTTTTAGATTGATTGTGAGAGAGAGAGAGAGAGAGAGAGAGAATATATAAGAGATTGTGTTGTTGTGTCTTCTTATGTCCGATACTTACCATTCCTTTGAGTTTTGGACAGAGAGACCAGGCTGGGAGAAATCAGAAATATGGCCATTTGTGGCTTCACTGAGAGTCGGTGAGGTGCAAATTGGCAAAGCAATATATGCAAGTGGGACATCAAGAACATCTTCATCAGATAAAGCTTAGGTTCCTTTCTACTTTAATAACTACAATGCTTGTCTTTTAACTTTAACTCACTTTTCTTCCCTTCTTTTCTTTGGTTTGTATTTGGTTGGGGTGAAAACATGGAGGAGAGAAAATTGGGAGAGAAAAATAGTGTGAAAAATGACATTTTTTACTGTTTGTTTGAGAGGAGGAAGGGGAGAAAGAAGTGGTGAGGCCCACAAATTTTCTCTCTACCCTTTCAAAATATAATCTTCCCAAACTGAAAAGAAAATTGAAATGAAAAGTGAGAATCTTTTTTGACAAAACTACCCCCACTTTTCTGGATCTCTTTTTTTTTTTTTTTTTTTTTTTTTGACTCTTCCTATGTTGGCTTTTTGTTTTTTTTTTTTTTTTTTCTTTCTTTCTTTTGTTTTGTTGGGTTCTTCTTCTTTTCTTTCTTTTTTTCTCTTAATTTTTATTTTTATTATTTTTAAAAAAAAACATTTTTGGACGATTTCTTATACTATTTTTTGAAATGTCCACTTTTATCTATACACAATTTTTTAAAAAAAGTATAATGTATTATTTTTTGTTTTATTTAAAAGGGACATGATAGTAAATTTATACAAACCTTATTTTCAACCAAACCAAAAAGTTTTCCATCTCTCCACTTTTCCACCCTCTCAACCAAACACAACTAAGAAAAACTTTAAACTTTTTTATCATTTCACTTTTTCACCCTCATTCTATTTTCTATCCTCTCACTTTTCTATCATCCCAACCAAATGGACCCTTAATCTGGCCTTTTATTAAATAATAGTGTACTTTTTAGTGAGGTCTTGGGATTTTTTTATTTACACCTTTATTTTTATAGAATAAAAGGGTTTGAAATATGCACTATTTTCTTCATTATATTTGCTCTATTCAATCTAATTAGTGTAGGTAGAATTTGAATCTATTGGTTGTACTATGACAACAAATTTTATTAATTAAACTAACTATAACTCACTCTTTTTTTCCTTGCTTTTTCTTTTTTTTTTTTCTATGCAATAATTAAAAAGTTTAGCATGTAAGTTTTAAGTGAACAAATACGAAAAAAAAAAAAAAAATCCTTAATGTTAGTATGGATTGCGTTGAAAATGTTTTTCAACACGTTTGTGTTTTAAACAGTGGGTCTCATGCACTGTTCACGAGACTCACAAGTACGGAATTTAGCAAAATTTTCATTAAAACTAGGTCTCACGGCACTATTCACACAATTAAAAATTATTTTGCTATAGTATTTTCAGTTTTTAGCCATAAACGGTATCCAAACAGACACTTAATGGAAGACCTCATTTATTTATAATTGCTAACTTTTTCCTCTTCCTAGTTAGAAAAGATAATGGATGAATAAACTCTAATTGAGGACAATTTAATCATTTGATTTTGTTGATGACATTTATAAGATTAAAGTGATAGTCCATAGTATTGGTATCTTTTATGATATTTTGTGTATATGGTTTGAACCATCATCCCATCCCCCACTTTTTGCCTATAAAAAAAATTGACAAAACTTATATACAATACCTTAGGTGTTGTTTTTTAGATTTATCTCTTAAGATTCTGTCATGTGGCTACTTAATTTAAAAAATACACTTCCATTCATGAAAAAAAAAAAGCCACATGGTAAAATCTTAAGAGATAAATCTAAGGAATAGTACTTAAGTACTGTATCTAAGTCTTGCTAAAAAAAAAAACTCTTTAGTTATCTACTTAAAAAAAAAATATTTAATTAAGGAGTTAATTTAAACAAAACAAAAGGAGTTATTTTACCAAAAGTTTTGGCATGTAGTGGGAGATAATGTTGTTTCCGCTGTATTGGATTATCTGAACTCTTGTGTTATGCATCCTAATATTAATCATACTAATATTGTGTTAATCCCCAAAGTGAAGAATCCTGAGAAAATGGTTGATTTTCGACCTATTAGTTTATGTAATGTTAGTTACAAAATTATTTCTAAGGTGTTGACTAATAGGCTAAAACATATTCTTCCAGCAATTATATCTCCTACTCAGAGTGCCTTCGTCCCAGGTCGTCTTATCACAAATAATATTTGGGTGGCGTATGAGACTTTGCACTCTATGCATGTAAGGAAAAAAGGTAAAAAAGGCTCCATGGCATTAAAGTTAGACATCAGCAAAGCGTATGATCTAGTTGAATGGCCTTTTCTAAAAGGTCTGACACAAAAGATGGGTTTCCCTGATAGATGGATTGGTTGGGTGATGGGTTGTGTGACCACACCCTCTTTCTCTATTCTTATTAATGGTAAACTTTATAGGAATATCAACCCCTCTAGGGGTATTCGTCAGGGTGATCCATTATCACCTTATCTGTTCTTTTTATGTGCAGAGGGATTGACTTCACTATTAACAAAGGTTGAGCATGAGGGACGAATTCATGAGGTATCTGTCTGTAGAAGAGCGCCTAAAATTTCAAACCTAATGTTTGTTGACGACTCCTTACTGTTTTGTAGAGCTACATAAGGTGAGGCAGAAGTGATTAATGAGGTGTTGTAGGTATATGCTAACGCATCTAGCCAATGCATAAATATGGATAAGTTATCGATATATTTTAGTAGTAATACTCCTAATCAACAAAGAGAGGAGATTGTGGCAGCCTTGGGTGTTAAACAGGTGGAGAAATTTGAAGCATATTTAGGGCTACCTACATTGGTGGGAAGGGCCAAATATCAAACCTTTTCTTATCTAAAGGATAGGGTTTAGAAAAAATTACAAGGGTGGAAGGGTAGGATGCTATCAAGGGCTGGGAAGGAAGTGCTTATAAAAGCGGTTGCCTAATCCATACCAACATATACTATGGGGTTTTTTTACTTCTGGTGAAACTTTGTGATGAGTTGAATGCTATGTGTGCAAAATTTTGGAGGAGCCAGGTTGGTAATGAGAGGAAAATACATTGGAAGAATTGGAGCTTTTTGTCTCGGCCAAAATATGAAAGGAGGATGGGATTTAGGGATTTAAGGTTTTTTAACCTTGCCATGATAGCAAAACAGGGGTGGAGGTTGCTGCATGATCGAAGTTCCTTATTATTTCAATGTTTTAAGGCAAGGTATTTCCCTCGGTGTAATTTTCTGGATGCGGTTGAGTCACCAAATTCTTCATATGTTTGGAAAAGTATGGTTGCTGCATTACCTATTCTTAAGAGTAGGTCTTGTTGGCGTGTGGGGAATGGTCAATCCATCAAAGTATACTTAGATAGATGGATACCTAACTGTATAGCACATAGAATTCTACAATGGGAACAAGATGCTGATAGGGAGATGCATGTATCGGAGCTTATTGATGCTGAATTAAATTGGTGGAGGCGTGATATAATTATGGACAAATTTTCTGCAGAGGAGGCTGCTGCTATTTGCAAAATTCCTTTGAGTCGAAGAAACATAGTTGATTCTCTTGTGTGAATGCATACCAAGAATGGGAAGTATTCTGTTAAATCCACATATCATGTTGCAAAGAAAGTGATGAGGAATGATGATGGGGTTGGAAGCTCAGATGGTAGTCGTGGTCAGCAAATATGGAAGTAGATTTGGCAGCTACATATGCCAAATAAAATTAAAATATTTTGGTGGAGAGCTTGCCAAGATATTTTTCCTACACGGGAGAACCTTGCTCGAAGGAAAATAATTTATGAAATGGGTTGCCAATGCTGCATAAGAAAGACTGAATCTGTAATACATGCACTTTGGGAGTGTGGGGTGGCGCAAGATGTGTGGGTTGGCTGTGCTATTAAAGTGCAAAAGTGTAATACACATTTCCCTGACATTGTTGCCTTGTTTGAGTATGTTTTGGACAGATTTTCAGCAACTGAGATTGAAGCTTTCCTTATTCAAGCCTGGTTTCTTTGGAATCAGAGAAATGCAATTATACATGGAGGACAGTTGAGAGACTTGAAGTGGTTGAATCAGAGAGCACTGGAGTATTTAGATGAGTACAGAAATGTTCAAGCTCAAATGGATATCCCAAACGCAGCGCCACAGTCCGGATAGAGCTGGAAACCACCTCCTTCATCGTTGTACAAGCTTAATTTCGACGCTGTGGTATTTGATGGAACTGGTGAAGTCATGGCGGCAATGTCTATCAAAGGGCCCTCGGTCAGTTGCAGTGAAGAAGCAGAGGTGTTGGCTTGCCGGAAGGCTCTTGAAATTTGCTGTGGAGTCAGGATTTACAAAGATGATAATTGAAGGGGACAACGTTGATGTTATGAGAGCAGTGGCAAGCACTTCAGGCGATCTATCATTGCTGGGACATGTGTATGAGGATATCAAATGTAGCATCTGTGGGTTGCATTTTGCTGATATTAGCTGTGTTAAAAGAGGGGGAAACAAGGTTGCGCATATCTTGGCCCAATTCGCTAGAAATATTGATAATGAATTGTATTGGATGGAGGATTCTCCTCCCCCTGTTTTAGACGCTTTGTATCAGGATTGCTTAAATATGAATGAATGAATGAATATAAGTTTCCTCTTCAAAAAAAAAAAAAAATAATAACAATAAGAAGAGCTCATACCTCTACTTGGCTTTAAAAAAAAATATTCAGGTTTGTTTTGCTTTTATAGTGTTTATGATTAACCTAACAAATTTTGAGATAAATTATCAATGCTTGAGTTTGAGTTTAAGTTGAATTTGTTAGAGAGATAGAGTTTCACTCATTGATAAGTTTGGATTAAACAAAAATAATTTTGTTTAAAAAAAAATGATTATGATGAGTTTGAGTTTAAGTTAGACTTGTTAGAAAAATAGAGTTTTACTCTTTGTTAAGTTTGAACTAAACAAAAATAATTTTATTTAAATAAAATGATAATTGTGGAAAATAGTTGCTTTTTTTTAAAAAAAAAAGTATAAAGCAATAAGTTATACTGGTGTAAACTCTAAACAATAAACTTCTCAAAAAAAAGAAAAAAAAAAACTTTAAACAACAAAAATAATCACAGGCGCAAAATCAAACGTGCGTATTTCAAATATCCCACATGTTCACCAGAACCAAATGGAGTAACAGAAGAATTAAAAGAACGTAGATTAAAAAAATAATAATAATGTAGATGACAAAAATAAAAAGTACCAAGCTTAAGATGCGAGACTTGAGGCAAAGAGTAATTCAATACCATAGCATCTAAATTAAACCATGAAAAAAGAATACCATAGGTACTATATGGTTGCATGGAGCCATGCTTGAGCTTTGAGCATGTTAGCAACAGCCAACCACACCTATCAATTATCATGGCTCTTGAAAGCCAAATATAAAAATTATAAGGGCATGTTTGGTAGACTGTTTGTAATGTAATAGTTATTTCTATGGTTTAATTATTCTTTAATTTGATTATGTTGTTATTACAAGGAATAGTCATTCTTTATGAATAGCTATTCTTCAAAATGAGGAATAACTATTCTTTTTTAAAAGGTTGTATTAACTATTCTTTAGTAAATGCAATAATTTCAAAACTTAATATATTTCCAAATAAACAAACTTTCCATATACATCTAACAATTATAAAAATAAAAAATCATAAAAAATAACACATATCTCTCTTAAATTTGAAAATAACAATTTTAAAGAAAATATAGTTGTATGAGTAAGATATTTCCTAAAATAAATGTTAATTTTTATTCTAAAGCTATAACTCACAACTAAACTAATGAATAGATTTAGTTTTTATATTACAACACACTTTATTACTAGTAATAGAGAATAAAATTCCTATTGTAATCCTCATTCAGTATACTAAACGTACCCTAAATATAGCTCTCTGGTGTGGTAATCCTAAATATAGCTTTTTCAATTATCATGGCTCTTAATTCTTTTTCAGTTTGTACATTGTTGTTATATATATATATATATATATATATATATATATATATATATAGTTGTAGGACGGTGGATAACAGTTGTAATAAGTTTTCAACTCTACTTTGGTTAACCTATTGGTTTCCAACTATTTTTAGGCAACGAATGGGAATAAGTTTTGGTTTCCAACTCTCTTTAGACCACGCATTGGGTAAATAAAAGTTAAATAATTAAAAAAAAAAAAATAATGCTGTGGCAAGTTCTGAAAAAGTAAACAAAAATAATTTTATTTAAATAAAATAATAATTTTATTTAAATATATTATGCTGACGTGAAAAATTGTGAAAGTTGCAGAAGTTTTTGTTATATATATATATATAGGGTCCGCTTAACGTGTGCCCTTAGGGCACACGTTAAGCTTTCTATTTATGGTAAAAGTTTATCGGGAACTGAAAAAGCTGTCATTACTTTTTCAATTCCCGAGAAACTTTTTTCCAAAAATGAATAATTATTGTGTGCCCTAAGGGCACACATTAGTAAAATCCATATATATATATATATATATATATATATTTGGTTAATTCTTCCACCCAGAAAAAAAAAAAAAAAAAAAAGCCTTCATTTTAAGTTTGGAGTCCGAAAGAAAAAGGCCCGGAAGAAAAAGCCCACAAAGCCCAAGCAAGGCAGTACTAGGGTTGTGATTTTTCTGTTTGCTCTGCATAACACCAGATCTCTCGTAGACTCGCCGCCTCTTACATTTGGCACCATCACCAATATCTCAAACCCTCAATCTACAACCACAATCACAACCATCACCCTTCACAAAATTCGGCTTCGCTCGGCACAACAACCATGTCCGATCTGTTATCAGGTACTCTCTCTCTGTCTGTATCTCTCGCTAAACACACAAACAAACAGAAAAAGCACAGATTTTTATCAGAAAGTGGGAACTAGAAAGACAGAACTTAATCCATCTGAGCTTAAAATCAAATGGGTTCACCTTAAAATTTCTTAATCTCAATTGGGTTGAGTTGGGTTATTTTATTTTAATTTATGTACTTGTTATTTCCTTATTGTTAAAAAAAAAACATGAACAAAAATTAAATATTTTTAGCATGTTCAATTACTCAACGACCCATTTGAGCTTAGAAACAATTGGGTTCAGCTTAAAATTTATAAGCTCAGCTGGGTTGAGTTTAGGTTTTTATTTTTTTATTCTTTTTATTTTTTTGTAACTTTATTGCAAAAAAAAAAGGGGGATAAAGTTAATATATTTAATATGTTCACGTTTGAATGGCAGAGATGGATGAGATGGGTGAGATTGAGAAGCCAATATTCAGAGACATAAGGCGTTATTACTGTGAGTACTGTGGCATTTGCAGGTCCAAGAAGTTTCTTATTACTTCTCATATGCTTACTCACCACAAGGTCTGTATCTCTCTTTATAGTAGTGAATTTTGATTAATTGTTTTATAAGGTACATATATGATCAATGCGTATTAATAAATAACATGTCAAATTAAAGAATTATAGAAAAGAACAAGCCTTAATTGAATTAGAATTTGTTTAGAGAAGATTAAACCCAATTTTAATTCATCACAAATTTTTTGGTGTTGGATAGTTTTTATCATAGCACTGTTTGTAACTATAAAAGCCAAATTAAAAAATATATCTTATATGATGAAATGTAAAATGTGGGATTTTTTTATGTTGACAACCTTTAGAGTAAGATATGTGATTGTAAATCTGTTTATTGAATTTCGTACTTAGTTTTTAGTGTTTTCCTTTTGTTCAGGAAGAGGTGGAAAAGAATCAGGTTAATGGGGAAGAGGAGAAAGAAGGAAAAAAGTCCAATACGTGTCAAGAATGTGGTGCGACATTCACAAAACCTGCATATTTGAAGCAACACATGCAAAGTCACTCGGTTGAGGTATCTTTCTTTTACGTGGCTTATTTGACATGATTATGTGTTGGTGTATGATGCATATGAGCTATTTTGATTTGCACACAAGATATCTGTGTAACTATGTTGGTCCAAAAACTTAAATGTCTTAATAGACTGTGAGTTGCTTGTTGGACAAAATTTAGCGGATATATAAATGATTGTTCTGTTTTAAAATATAATCTTATGTGGTGAATTTTGTTCAGGAAACTTATTTGCACTTTTAGTTGAGAATTTAAATTTTTGTAGAAAATGCATAATTTGAATCCATGAGTACATTTGATTTGTAAGCTGCCAATATTTCCTAGCCAATGTGGGAGTAGTGGTTGTGCATGTTTGAATACATTTCTCAAATGCTTCTGCTTTATTTCCTAATTGCTAATAGTGTCTATGGCCATTCGCATCTTGTCAGACATTTATTTAGTTTGTGTCAATTGAAGGTGAATTATTTTGCAGGGATTGTTAATTATTTGAGAAAAAATTCTCATGGATGTTGAAAATTGAGAGTGTGAAGCATTGGATCCCATACAAAAGAACTCCAAAATGCGTGAGGCTGCATCTTCTGACTTGAATGGACTAGTATCAGGTGGGGAGACCTCCTGAGAAGCTCCATCAAGCGAGCCTCAATCACGCGATGTTCCAAGTTGAGGTTTGAAGGCTTCTTGTTTGTGTATATGTAGATATAATTGTTAATAATATTTTCCATTGTACACGTATTTGATACTTTTGACTTTGTTGCAGAGGCTGTACGTGTGTCCAGTTGATGATTGCCATTCCAGCTATAGAAGAAAGGACCACTTGACTCGGCATCTGCTTCAGCACCAAGGAAAACTCTTTAAGTGTCCAATTGAGAACTGTGGCCATGAATTTTCTTACCAGGGGAACATGACACGGCATGTGAAAGAATTCCATAGCAAGGATTGCCCCCCAATTAATGCTGAACCGCAGAAGCAATTTGTCTGCCAGGAAATAGGGTGTGGAAAGGTTTTCAAATTTGCATCAAAACTGCGAAAGCATGAGGAATCCCATGGTAAGTTTTCCTGCTTTCCAACTACTTTTAATTTTGTTTTGGACATTTCTTTGTCTTCTTCAGTTTGTATTGTAGATGATCCAGTAACATAGTTCTTTACTTGGTGTTGTAGATGATCTAGTAACATTGTTCTTGAAATGAGAAAATAAGATTCTTAGTAAATTTTGGAAATTTTATCTGTTGCAAACTCTGACAAATGCAATTACTGATGCAGTTAAATTAGACTCAGTGGAGGCACTCTGCTGCGAACCTGGCTGTATGAAATATTTTTCTAACGATGAATGCCTTAAGGCTCACATCCAGTCCTGCCACCAACATATTACTTGTGAGATATGTGGGACCAAGCAACTGAGAAGGAACATTAAGCGGCATCTACAAATACATGAAGACACAGTTTCATTGGAGAGAGTCAAATGCCACTACAACGGTTGTCTTCACACATTTTCAACTGTAAGATACTGCACTTTTTTAGTATTTTCCTTTTTTTCACTTGCTTTGCTAAATGTTTGAATTAGTATATTACTTATGTTAAAAAAAAAATTATTTGCCTTTTTGGGTGATGTTTACTCACTTGTTTATATGTTTCAGAAATCAAATCTCCATCAGCATATCAAGGCTGTGCACCTTGAACTTAAACCTTTTGCCTGTAGCTTTTCTGGTTGTGGCATGAGATTTGCACACAAGCATGTGAGAGACAAGCATGAGAAGACGGGGTGCCACGTTCATACAACCGTAAGTATTTTATGCTTGGATCATTTGACACTATCTTTGGTATTCATCTGGGTAGACATCCTTTAACGACAAAGTTAGAAAATGAAATTCATGACTGAGATCATACTGCTTTGGGTTCAGGGTGATTTTGAAGAGTCAGACGAGCAATTTCAATCCAGGATTAGGGGTGGCCGGAAGAGAAAGTGCCCAACCGTAGAAATGCTGATCCGGAAGAGGATTTCTCCACCAAGTCCACCAAGTCAATCAGATGAAGAGTCTGACTACCTTGGTTGGTTGCACTCACAGAGGACTGGCAACGAGCTGTAAATCATAGCCTATAGTTCCACACAATATGAATGGGGTCTCCCACTTTAAATACATAGAAGTTTGGGTCTTTAGAAGGATGATACGTATATATAGGTTATTAGCAGCCATTTACAATGTAGGTCTGTTCCTCAATAGTTAGAAGTAAATTTTATTCTTTATGGGTTCCCTTATCAGTGTATTACACTAGTTAATGAAATATAAATATAGCATTCGGTCCCGTCAACATACCTTGTCCTTTTTCTCTTCCTTTTTTCTTTTAGGGGGAAGAAGTTTCTGCTCTATTAAAAATGTTTCAGCAAAGAGAATTATTTGCAAGACTATGAAAGGAATCAATAAAAAATTGTGTAGCTTTAAATCTGAGGCTGGAAAATTAATGGAGCCCATGTTTCAATAACAGTACATAATTACAATAGCCCAGCAAAAGAAAATTTGAAGATGCTCTTCTTTTTTTTCTTCCCTAGTTGCTCTGCTTGAAAAAGTAAAGAGCTAAGAAGGAACCAACGCAGGTGGATTTGCTGCTATTACCGACATGGTTTTTGGTTTTCATTAACTAGATGTTTCCTTTGGCATGCTCTATTAGAGCATCCGTAGCAGATGTTGCAAAAAAAATGCCATTTTGTCACACTAAAAACTTACTTTATTATTTTATCACATCATTTTACAACATCTCATTTATCATATGTTTTATCATTCAATTCTATATATTAAAATAATATTTACTACATATTAAAATAATATATTATCTTCACCCTATTATCATCTACAACAGCAACAACATCAACGCCGGTCAACAACAACAACAACAACAAAAAATTAACACCAACAAACCAACAATATCAACAGCAACAACATCAACGCCGATCAACAACAGCAACAACGTCAATAGCAACAATTAGCCAACGATCGGCCAAAACCCCAAACTCAAACTCAACCAACACACCGACCAAAACCGACCCACAACACTGACCCAAACTCAACCAATGATCGGCCTAAAACCCTAGCCTAACCAACCCACAACCCATATAACGCCGATCCAAAATACCGACCTAAAACCCACATCGAAATCCATCCCAAATCGTACACCTACAACCCGATTATGAGAGATCTGAAGGTCGGCGGTGAGGGCTATGGATGTCGGTGGCGAGGGTTGGAGCATGAGGCGGCGAGATCGGCAGCGAGCTGTGGAGAATGAGGCCACAAGATCAGCGGTGAGGATTGGAAAGTGAGGTGGCGAGATCGGCGGCAACTTTCTTCAGAGTGATATTGAGCAACTTTTGAGCAGGGAGGAGAGGGAAGAGATAGAGAGTGACAGAGAGAAGAAATGAGAGAGTTGATGGAGATGGAGAGAGAGATATGAGTGGAAGAGGAGAAAGAAAACACAATAAAATATTAATATCCAATTTTACCATTGTTGTCCGTACCGTGGCATTTTTGCAATAGTACTTTAGCAACGTGGTATAATGTTTGAGATTTGAAACATTTGATAAAGCTCTGTTTTTGTGTTTGGTGTGCCAAATGTGCTAAATATATGCCAAATGTGCCAAATATTTGACATTTGACACATTTGGCACATCTGCTACGGATGCTCGTGCTACAAATGTGAAGATTCACAATAAGCTATAGCGTACTCTCATAATAGACGAGGATGATTTGCTTAGTTTGGATTAGGGTCAGTTGCTCATAGAGTTTGATTAAGTAACAATGAGGTTAGCTATTTAGTATGTTTTGCGGCTTACAACTAATCTGATCTAAGTTCTTCTATGTCAAAATAATAGTAATAATAATAATAATAGATAGAAGGTGAGGTCGTGGGTTTAAGACACTGAATGTGTGTTACTTACCAATAAGAAGTGCTATTCGTGCAAAGAAGAGTAGCAGCTTACCCTAGATCCAGAAGTCCTTAGCAAGACTTTGGAAGAAAGCACCACTTTCCATGTGGGGGATTGTGATGAATGTCTCGCTGAAAGGAGGATCAGGCAGGATTGTCCTAGTAGTGGACCAAGATAGTGTGGCATGTCCTACTGTCAGTAGCAACTAGCACAAAGGGTCATAAAGATAAGTCGTTTTCCAACTCAGGTAGTGATTGAGTGTCCAGGTTCTAGACCTTCAACTCTTGGTCTGCATGTCTTGTTGTGTGAGACAACCCTACAATGGTAGTTGTGCCAAACGTTTTTCAACATGAACTTGGTCCACATGGAGTTCTTGTTGGATCATCAGCATATTATGTGGTTAGATTTACTGTTTCTATTATCTAATTTATGTTAGTTGGATGTTTCCTTAGTTTGTTGCTAAAGGAAGCCGATGAATATGCATTGTTTGAATCTATTCTCAGTATTATTCATTGCTTTCCTTCTCTATTTCGTCACTGTCAGTAATGATTTGAAAACACAAAATGGGCCATTGCTAATCTAATCCCCCTCATGTGTGTTTCACAAAAGTTTGCCCATATGATTCTCTTTATTTCTGCATTTACGCCTTAAGGGTCCAAGTGCTTTTAGGTTTCATATATGGTCAAGATTAATTGGTTTTTGATATAGATAAAGTTTTGAATTCACTACATATTAGTTGTTAATATGAATGTTCAAAAACATTTTAAAAACTGCGAATACTTTGTCATGGAATTTTGGAATTCCAGACTTTGGACATTAATTGTTCTACCATGAAGTTAAAATAAAATTGCCTTAACATAATGCTTTATCTTTAAATTATCCACAAAAAAAAAAAAAAAAAAAAATTGCTTCCCTGGTAGAATAGTTGGTTTTGGTTTTGTTACATGCTCTGATGCTCCTTCAGTTTTACCATCGTTCTTCTCAATTTGAAGTGTCTTAAGTTCTGAATACAAGTTGATGCAGACAATATTTGTGATACAAATTGATGCAAACAATTACTCAAAAATCTGTGTTAAATTTAAGGTTGAAAAGAAATCAAATTGCAATTTTATATTTTTCCATTGGAAAATATAAACCAAATTATCAATGCGTCGTATTGAAGTGGAAGAAGCAATATATTATCACTCAAAAATATTACGCTTCTCTTTTTTGAGATAGGTAAATAGTGGGACAGGGGAAGAGATAGGTAAATAGTGGAGTAGGGAAAAGTAGAGCATAAATCACATATATAAATTACTATAAATGATCCCATTATTATTAGGACTATCACTTTTTTTTTAAGTAAACGCCAGTTATCACTTTTTTTTTAGATTTCTAGATTATCACTTGAATCTCAAAATTACACATCTTTAATATTGTACGAACTAATAAAGTTTTAATCTATAGTTAATGTACTTCATAGCTTGGCTCCACTATTGGAGTAGCATCATATTATTAAATGTTAACTAATAAAGTTTCCAAAATGTAAATGTTACATTGGAAACTTTCCTTTTCACATTGTATTATAAATTCAAATGTGTTATACTAAGTCAAGTTCTGGAAGCAAAGACAAAGACTTATGTCTCCAACAATTTGACGTAACTAAGAACTAATGATAATGATATTGTTATATCAAGTCAACATACCTAGAGACCTCTTAAAGAAAAAGCCTAGATCTCCCAACATAGCCATAAATATAGATTGCTTTGGGCAATTAAACATTCTAGTAGCATCAATCAATCACTACATTTAAACTAAACCATTCCAGTGGGTCCTTGCTTCTGCACCGTCAGGTGGGGTAGGCTGATATGCTTTGAGGACCACTGAATTATTATTATTCAAGAATCAAGATCAAGACTGTTCTTCATAGCTTTTCATATTTCTTTTCCCCTTGTTTTTTAATTGCTATGGTATATATGGTTTTCACTTTTCACATGTTAGGTAAGAATGATACACAGTATCTATCTCTTTTTTTGATAAGAATGATAGTATCTATATCAAATCTTAATTTGATACTTGATTGAGATGTAACTTGTTTTCACATGTTTTTATTTATTTTCATATAAAAAAATATAGAATAGCTTTGATCACAAAAATCAGTATTTATAAATATTTAAAACCCAAATCTGTTATCTCAAAACAAAAACAAAATAAAAAAACTCTGTATTTTTTACAGTTAAAAAAAGTATTACTTAACTTAATTATAAGATTATTGGTTTTCAAAGATGTAATGGTTACTTATGTTACCATTTGTTTACTAATTGACATCAAATTTATAATCTAGTTCCATTTTTGATTATTTGGCCAACTAATTTTATCTAACACTTCAAATTTTCTTACATAATAGGTGTTGACTATGTAAGACTCATTTGTCATTATGCCCTCTCTCATATAAGCGATGATTTCACATTCATATATTTATTGTGTATATGAAAAACATGATGTTAAAAGTATTATAGAATTTATTATATAAATCTTATATCATTAATTATTAAAAAATAGTAGAAACCCTTGAAAAAAAAACATTTATTTATTATATTGTTGAAGTGTCCTAAATTATATTATTAATCACTTTAGTTTGTAAATTTTTTGTGCTAAATTGATCATTGTCAATTAACGCATTGTGGTTCACATAATAGGGCTCTGATGATATTGATTGTGGATTAAAGTCATAGAAGCACTTTCACCTTTCTTAGGAAAATTGCAAACTGGAAATCAAGAATAAAAGATGAAAATAGAAGAAGATTTCCTTTGGCAATCATTTCACTATAACACAGTAATTAAAAGATGTCAACAAGACCACTGTTTCAATGAATTATGGACTACGCTTGTAATGATTCATCTTTGAAAATTATATTAGAAAAAAAGCCAATAATGTAGGATGTTTTTGCGAATGACCACTAACTACTATATATGTCAAACTGTAATAATTTGCCTCCTGTGCTTAGATCCTGTTTACTAATTGATAACCGGCTTTATAGACTATGAGTGAATTGTGATGGAGGAAGAGATGTCAAAGTTTCAAACTATACTATTGTGTAATCAGCAAGTGATTATTAACCAAAATTAAAAATAAGATTAGTTTACATCTGCGATTCTCTCACCAAAAGAAAAATAAGATTAGTTAGCCCAAATTGTTATTGTAATTAGGGACCTTTTCTTGTCCATATTTAATCGATAAATTAGTTGACTGTATGAGTGAGGTAAACAATTAAGATCTGTCCACAAAATATATATATATATATATATATATATATAAGAAAGACATTGGTATCATGTCGGTCACAAAACCTCCAATGTTCTAGATAGTGGATATTTCTTTTTAAAAAGCAATATGTTTTTTTGTTTTTTTTGATAACTTTGTTTTTTATAGATACGATAAAATTTTAAGTTCTGATATTGTTCGGTTTATGATGATTTCTCTTTATTATTAAACAAGACAAAAATTAATTTTTAGTTTAAGTGGATTTTGATAACTTGAATGAATGATTTGATTTTTGTATATAGAGAGTTTTTATTGTGCTTTATGGTTATTTGCTTTCTTGAATCTCTGATTGTTGTGGTTAGTTTTAGATAATGGTTGTAACTTGTAACTGCTAGTCTGGTTCTGAAAAAGTATTTAGTATTAAAGTTATCCAATTTTTGGTTGAGCTGAGGTGAGATCATGCTCATTTCTTCTGGACTTTCCCAACCAGCTGAGCTATCTCTCCCATGAGTTTGTGGTCGATTTGAGCTGGTGACATGGTGAAAAGATTGGCCAAACTGGATGGATGATGTGGTCCAAGTGTTAGCTATACGTATTGCTTAAAATCTGACAGTAATAATTGACTGACATTGTGTTTTTAAAGGGTCAAAATTATGTTCATTTCAAAATTATGCTCTTATTGTTGTTGACATTTAATATATGTATAGTACAATCAAATTAAAGTTTTTGTAAGTTGAAACTTGAAACAGCATTTCCAAGTTTCCAACAATAAGACCATTTTGGGGTGGGTAGGTGGGTGGGTGTAAGATGAGCTTTGTTTTCGAAAAGACACAAATAAATCACTTTGTAAGTTCACTAAGTTTTGTATTGGGGATGGATTCCATTTCTCATTTTGATTTTTTGAAATTTGTATGTTCCTTCTGAGTTCACATAAATACCCGTTATGAAATTTTTAGTAAGGATCTAAGTTTCAATTAGTAGTAATTGTCGTCAAATAAGAAATCTAGTATTCAAACATCACTTATACAAAAACTAATCGATATCTTTACTTAATGATTCCGAGCAATTATCAGGGAACGGATGTCATAACTCATAAATTGAAATATTATTTGCATAAAAAAATAAGAAAAAAAAAACTTTTATTAAAACAAATTAATAGTGACAAAAGTGTGGTCCCCTAAATTGATTTATAGTTGTGGTAGTTACATGGGAGCTTTCTTGCAAAATCTTTTCCGCAAATTGATTTCTTGCAAATCTGTTTATTAAATATGCTTGCTTTTGTTTTAAGCACAAGTCTAAGTAGCTTAAATAAACCAAGTACAAAGTTAAGAGTGGAATTTATGTCCTAATAATATTAATAAAATCAATAAAGTTGATATTAATCCAGATAAATATGGGAGGCGTGCGACTTCAACTAGATGCAAAGCTTGTCGGAGCAATATTTTACAGCACAAAATTCTTGTAGCTTCTTAGGCTCCAATAAAAAAAAGTACACACGCAAACACACATACTATATAGTGTAGTGTTAGCTTTTCAAATCCAACCTTTAATTTAAAATCATACATATATAAAATACAAAAAAAAAAAAAAAACATTTTTCTATATATATATATACACATACACATACACACATACATTTTATGTTATTAAAAACAGATTCAAGTTTTGGATATCTTCGTTAAAAAGACTAGACTATACCATTGAATTATAAAATTCTTAGCAAAAATATAAATATTAGCAAAAATGAGTGCAATAGGGAAAATTAATGTGCATTTTGGCTGAGCATAAATAAATAAAATAGAATCACATGGAATGAATGGATTTTTCAGTTGATTAATTAATGATCAACTTAGAATAAAAATTTGTTAGATTTTGTGACATAAAATCTTCAATATGCTTAGAGATACAAAAAAAATTATAAAACTTTTTTCACAATTGTTAATGTGGTGTGTTTTGATTAATGTATAAAAGTAGGAAGTAACATTTTTTTTAGATAAGTTTATTAACAATAAGTCTAAGACCACAGTATTTTACATAATTATACCTACATATTAAATCCAAACACTCGTTAGGATTAGGTGTGTATCTATTCTGTGTTGACCAACAAGCAACAACCTATAGCTACTCCTGAAACCCTGACTTGGAATCTTGCATGGTTGATTCTTAAATAATCCTAAACCCTACTGCTATGCTATCAACACCACAAAGCTTTGCAGCTTTGTCTTTTGTATGCGGTAAAGCTAATTGTAATAAATATGTTCTCCATTTTATTAGCTTTTGCTTTTGTACGAAGACGAAATGTACAAGTTTTTATTCATCAATACAATTTCTGAATTTCATTCCCCCTAATGCCTACCTATATTGCATGTAGGAGCCAAATTCTCCTTTGTTCACAGGACTTTAGGGTCGACCGACCTGTGAGAAACACTGAAAAAAACTGGGGTTATATTAGCATTTTTAAACCGCAGCTACAGTCTCAAAAACTGTCGGTATAGGTCCAAATGAACAATCCTGGCGGTTTTCATGAGTTTTCTTATTTTTGAGCAATAAATATAATGATATTATAAATCTTATAATCCTTTTTGATTTTTATTGTTAATGACATCTTATAATTGGTGTATAATAAAAATAATATTGTTCTTTTGTGAAAATGATGTATTAAGCATAATTTATACCAACTCAAAAAATTATAAAAATTTGTGTATGTAGTATTTTTTGAGAGATTTTGGGTATGCCTAACAACTAGATGTCGTTATATTAGTATTTTTCTCATACCAAGATTATTCTTTTATGAATATTTTATTTGGAAGGAATTCTTTTAGCATATTGAGCAACCAAACAAAATAAATAAATAAATAAAAGGCTATCTCTTAGATACATCCTTGAGCTAAAAACATATTATAATAGTCCACATTCTCCTTTTAAGATTCTGAGAATTTTGAGTGTGGAAGAGAATGCCTAAATGTCAATCGTGGTAATAATTATATTATACATTTTCTAAATGCATCATTCTTTCTTACAGTGTAGGTCTCATTGTCGTGTAATTCACATGTTGTAAAATTGATGATACATATATCCGATACATGAAATATTTTTCCTATTATGAAGTTTTAGGAAGACAAATATTTGAAATTGACAAATTTTTATGATGTGTGTATACACTTACAATTAACAACTTTTTTTTTTTTTAAATCACTTTTATCAAATTATGAAAATAATATCAAATTAACCCTAGTATATTGTCCATCTATATATGATAATGCAGGTCATTCCATTATAGTTTTTTTCTTGCATAAATCTTCGAGCTACAAACATTTTCAAATTAGTTTCATCTCTTTAGCACTTAAGGATCTGAATTTGATAGCAGAATAAAGTCAAACACAATCAAGTATCAACAGCCATGATCAGCAAGTATGAACCTTCCTTTTTTGGGGAGCATTGAGCAGGCAAGCAAGTATGAACATTTAACAAGAACAACAATCCCATCAGAACTAAAAAGCCAGCTTTTACATAATCAAATAGTTCAAAAAAAAAAAAAAAATACTACTCTTGTATTTAAAAACAATAATCTTAGGAATGCAGTCAATTTCATTCTTCTCCATTTTTATAATACGGTAGATGTGGTTAATTGTGTGTAGTTAATACTTTCTGTGCAATGCCCACTCCTGTTTATATGTACCATTACTTTTTGTTTTTGTTGATTAAATTAGAGGGCTTTTAGTATAGACTCATCGACCTCAATCTATCATGGTGGGCACAAAATATTAACTAAAGAGTTATTACTTCAAGTCTTGAACCACTTAATTCACTGACCTCATTTCATGTGATGATAATAAATAATATCACGTCTAACATTAAGGTCTTAATTGAGCTATATTATCATGGACACAACATATTCATTAAAGTGGTAACACTAAGAGCATCTACATCAGTGGATGCAAATTTTTTGTAAATTTGCACATCTAAAACCTACTTTTTCTATTTTATACTTCTATTTTTACAAAACACCCATATCAGTTTGTTTATTATACACTTCATTTTATTTAAATAATCATTATTATTATTATTATTATTATTATTATATCTCTCTCTCATCTCAATTTCTCATACTCACGGTGCTTTCTTTCTTCTAAAAAAAGTAATAGTGCTCTCTTTCTCAACTCTCCCTCTTTGCCTCCCTTTCATCCCAAGCCACCACACAGAACGTCATACTAATGGCTCCGGCGACATATCCAAAGTTATATTGGCGGCACCGGAGGATTTTAAGGTTTACCATTGGGTTTTCTTATGGGTTTGGTTGTTTTTGGGATGAGTTTTTTGATGCAGCATGCTCTCCATGGCGGTGGCGACGATGGCGGCTTTGTTTGGGTTTGGGTTTGGGTTTGATTTTCAATTTGGTTTGATGGGTTTTGTGTTGAAAGTTTGATTTGGACTGATCGGTGAGATTGGTGGCTTGAGGTGAGATCGGTGGATTGAGGGAGAGATGAAAAGAGAGAGAGAGAGAGAGAGGTGAGAGGGAGAATTTTCTATCCCAGAGAGAGGCGAGGTGAGAGGAGAGGAGAGAGAAATAAATATTAAAATAATAGATACACAAGATATAGTAACCGTGTAAATATACACAATTACTATAGCAAAGGTGTATATTTACATATTTTTACACTCATTGATGTGGGTGTTTTTTTTTCTCAAAATATATAAAATAAGTATTTTTTTTTTTTAATTTTAAAAGACTATAGACTGACGATATGGTTGCTCTAAACTTCTACAAAGTACCATGTGAAGTGTTCCAATAATTCTTAACCTGCAATGATCATCATTACATTGTATTTTTTCCTTCTTGTTTAAAAGAAGTGTCGTTGAGGGGAGACTAGGACTACTCTATTCTAGGGTCAAGCAGCTACAAGCCTCTTATAATATTAGACTTACAGATCCCACCAAAAAGAATTATTGGCAGCAAAACTCGAATTTAAGTCTTTAGGACAAAGGGTTCCAGTCTAGATTCGCTGATTACAATAAACATCATGTAACGAAATTAAATGCAAAATTCAACAAACCTTTATAATATATGAATCGAGTTAATATATGTTTAAAGACACACTTTAAACTTTTTATTTTCAGAAATGTTTTATAAAAAATTAAAAAAATTGTAAAATATTTTCAATTTTTGATAATTTAAAAAAAAAAAAATAGTATAGTGCCCTTAGTACACCCGTTATTAAAATCCATAACGTATATATTTTGGATAAAACAATGGAATTTGGGATTCTTTGGGATTATTACGTGTGGCAGAGAAAGTGTCAGTAACTACAGCCCCTATTGGACGGTGGTGGTGGGCTTCTGTTTTCTTCTGTTACCTTGGAAGCCACGCTCTCTCTCTCTCTCCCTCTCATTATCTCTCTCTCTCCTAAACTGTGTCACAATTTTCTGTGGACCCCCCCACACAGCATGGCGGGAAAAGCGTGACGTGCGGGAAAGAAAAAAAATAAAAATAAAAATAAAAATAAAAACTTCATTAATGAAAATATAAAAAATAATATCATATTAGATTTTTATTATATAGCTATCCATACAGTGCAAAGATCTCGTCAGCGCTTAATATGCAATCTGGGCCGTCCGATCTTCTCTGATCGGATTTTATCAGACACCCACGTGGCGGGTCCCACGTTTTGTATATAATGAGACGTCGACATTTCACGAGCTCTCTGTGGCATGACGTTTTGTGATTGGACCAATCGCGTACGGACACGTGTGTGTGTGTGGCATTTACAGTACGATATTCCGTTCTTGCGTTTCTCTTTTTCTCTTTTGTGCTGTTCTGGTTTTGTTCTGTGGAATTCTTACGTGGTCGTTTGTGACAGGCAGTCAGTGTGTGTTTTACGGTAATCAGTAATCACGTTTTTGCCTTTGTCAACTCTAAATTCCTGTGACTGACACCACCCGGTTGAAGGATAATTTTCTTCGTGGATATATCCGGATTATAGTTAGATAAAGTTTCATATTCAAAGTGAGCTCTTTCATTTTTCGAAGTGGGTTTCAGTTAATTCAAACTGATAAAATTTTTAATAATTCAATAAAAAATTTAAAGTTTAATCCTCGTCTATACTAAAAACTAATTGGTATCTTGATTTGATGATAAAGAACTATCATAAAGAGTGGACACCATAAGTTAAAACCTTCTAAAAAAAAAAGTTTCTCATCTTCGAGTAAAAAAATTTGAATTCAAATCTCATTTATATAAAAAAAATGAGAGGTACTGTGTCCACAACAATTTTACAATATTTTCACAACAAATTATAGGTGGTTAGTTGTTATTAGTTCAAATTTGAATGTAACATTAAGATTACTTTTTTGCCCCAACAATAATAACCAGTAACAACCTGCTACAAAAAATTTATTAAAAACTTGGTCTGATAAAAAAAATTATTGATTGCTTGATATGATCATAAGAAGTAATCATTAGACGTCACATAGTTGATAAAATTTCTTATAGTCAAATAAGAAATTTAGAATTTGATTAATTTTTTCTTAGACAAAAAATGGTTGATGGTTTGATTTGATGATAAAAAGTAATCATTGGATTCTGAAGGTTAAAACTTAATAAAAAAAAAAAAAAATTCTTTATGTATGCAAAACTTATATCTTTCTCTCACAACTTATAAATCTCATATCCAAATAAATAAATAAATAATAGCGTGAGTTAAGAATACTTTTATCAATAATTTATAAAGTTGTTTATATAAAGTTCTTGTAATTTTATGTATTTTTTTTCTCGAATATATATTTTTTATTTTGTGCACGGTTTTAATGTTTGTAACACTTGATGATGCCTTGAATGTGTGCATAAAAGTTGTAACACAATCATGGTTTTAGACATATCTCAGCCTTTTGAGCAGATATGGAATTGTCCTATTTGAAAATAGTTTTGAAACAATCATGTTTTTGAAGACTGGTAAAGATTTTGTGAATTTTGGGTTCTTTCTTTTTAGTTTTCTTTTTCTACAATGAAATCTTAATTCAACTTAGGAAATAGGAATAGCTAGGAAAACTTTGGCCAAGGACACTACCAGAAATTCAAGTTGGAAATGCATTCCAATTTAATGGCTTTTTTTATATATTCGATATTTGAATTCAAGATTTATTATAACAATGTCCCAAATTCCCAAGGATTAATCACCTCTGAAAGATTGAATAAATTATTGGGAAATTGATTAAAATTCAATTAAATTTGAAACAACATGGTGAACTATCTAACAAACAACTCATATCAGTCAACTGATTTTATCCATTTTAAACAGAGCTTTTACATCTCAAATTTACAACAAAAACTATCTAGAACTAACAAATTTAATTCTCTAAGAAAAAAAATGAAATTCTATTAAAAAGAATTTGTTGCAGCTTTCATTCCAAAGATTCCAAATTACCATCTTTTGCAATTTTACTGAGGAAAATAATCTTCTCTATATGTTTATGAAAACAAGATATTCCATTTTATGACCAAAATTTAATTATTATGGATTTAAGGGTATATGTAATGCCCATGTCATGCAAAATCATTTATTATTTTTTATTTGTCAATAGGTTGTAGCTCACTAGGTTAGGTTGTTAACACCTCTAGGTATTTTTAAAGAAAATATCTAAGGTTCAATTTTCTCTCTCCCACTGTACTTAAAAAAAAAAGCCTTGAATATTATATATCATAATATGAAACAAACTCTCTTAATTTCTTTTCAACCAATAAAGTCATAAAATAAGAGACATTAATTAATTTCGAACTGTGCTCATACTAGAAAGTCTAGAATAAACAGCAATAAGCATGAACCAAAACATTATTAGATTGTACAGGAAAAATGTAAACAAAAGTAGAAAAGGGAAAAAAAAAAAGAAAAAAAGGACACGTGTAAGTTAACAGACCTATAATCTATTCTATTATATCTTTGTTCTTCTCTCTAGTGACGCTTGGTCTTAAATGCATTTCACGCCTCATCTTCACTGAATTACCTAACGATTATTATCGTCATGATGACTACGACAGCCTCAACCTTGGAATCACAATTCCTCCATTCTTAAAAACAAAAAAACCAAACCCACAAAACCCCATTCTCCTCCCTTAACTTTTTGTCTCAACTCCCAACTCTTTTCTTTTCCTCTAAATCTAATCCCCATTTTACTTAAAAAAAAAAAAAAAACCCCAACACACCCAAACCCAACCAAACCCTCTTTTATTTTCATGGACTTAACCGTTGTACCTTACAACAACCACACCCCCAAGTCCGAGAACCAAAACGACGACGTTAAGAAGAACCATAACAACAACAGCAACAACAACAACAACAACAACAATGATGTAGCTGATCGTGAACCGGTAGTTATGAACCCGTCGAATATGACCGTTAATAATACCGTTATTACCGTTAACTACAAGGAGTGCATGCGGAACCACGCGGCCTCTCTAGGTGGTCACGCCAACGACGGCTGCGGCGAGTTCATGCCACGTGTCACCGCCACCACCAACAACAACAGCAACAGCAACAACAACAACAACAACAACGTTGTTGTTAAAGATCAGCAGCATGAGAACTCGCTCACGTGCGCCGCATGTGGGTGTCACCGCAATTTTCACAGGAGGGAAGTATTCGGCGGTGAGCCGCCGCATCACCATCCCGTGCACCTGCACTCTCCGCCGCCGATGTTCGCGCTGTACAACGGTGGTCCCGCTGCTGTGCCACGTGGGCACCCTCATCACCATCACTATCACCACCATCAGCATCACGGTGGTGATCATCAAGATCGTGGACGGTCAGAGACGCCGGAGAGAGTGGTGGGACCCGTGACGTTCACGAGGAGCGGTAGTACTAATAATACCGCTAGTGCGAAGAGGTTTAGGACCAAGTTCACGCAGGAGCAGAGGGAGAAAATGCTAGAGTTCGCTGAGAAGATTGGGTGGAGGATACAGAGGCACGATGACGTGGCGCTCAACCAGTTCTGTTCGGAAATTGGCGTCAAACGCAATGTGCTCAAGGTGTGGATGCACAATAACAAGAATGCTCATCGCCGTAGAGAATCAGGGCCCGATGACTCACCTTCGGAACCACCACCACCACCACAACAACAAGAAGAAGAACAACCTATTGGGTCATGAGTCTAATTGATTAATTAACTAATAAATATTTAACTTTTTATGTTTATTATTATTATTGTTGGGTTTAATTTTTATCTTTTTAGTTAATTTTGTGTAATGACTAATGAATACTAATGTGAAATGGGCTTCTTTTTTTTCTTGAAGAAAAGTTTTGTAGGGGTGTGTGCAGGTGAAATTATTGTGGGTTCTGGTTTGGTTTTTTGTAACTTTTGACGATTCTAAGTTCAACAAAGTTGGTGCAGTTCTGACATTTTAGGAACAGCAGAATACGTGAAATTCTGGCTTTGAGTATGGGGGCATTATGATGTTTTGCACTTTGTGAAAACTTGGATCATTGGACTGACAAGACCATATTTTTAGGTTTGCATGGTCTGAAACTGAGAAGGGAATCTAAAGAGAGGAGTTTTTACATGGTAGGTAGAAAAGGCATACAATGTCAATGATTAAGTCTTATCTCAAAGTTTTGAATGGTTTTGGATTTTTAAGAAACTAATCAATGTTGATCACATATCTGTGTTTGTAATTAATTAGTATAACATAGATAAGAGAGGATTGCAGAGTAGGTTAAGATCCTACTAAAATCTAGTGATGAATCCACAAAGGGCAAAAGAATCTATAGATAAAAATGCATGACAAAATTAAAGGACTTTTGAGTTATAGAAAGAGAAGGATATGCAAATATATATGCATAATGCCAATGTCAAGAAGATATGGATACCTCTTTTCCAATGTAAAGAGCATTTATGCACTTGCACCTATGGTAGCAAGAAAGCTAACAGATTCGTTTTTATTTAGCATGCTGGTTGGAAGAGAAAACCATCAAAGCATGCCAGAAAAAGAATATACAACAAGATGTTGAAAGTTTAGCATCTTTGTTTGAGTGGTTCACTATAGATTATATTTGGGGTAGATATTAGTTGGGTTTCACTGATTGCTAATGGATTTTCTTTTCCTGCAATTGATTACCTCTGAGATATGGAACATGTATTGCCGAATTTACATGCTTGTTAGACATTGAGTGAAATACCTCCATTTTATTTTATGATCATCACCGTCATCATCCTTATTGTTATAGAGTTAAGGTACTATATGCGTGTGCATAGTAAGATGAGAGTAGACAAAATAGGTGAGAAAAAAAAAGTTTTAGTGCATACAATTTAATGCGGCAATTAAAATAATAAATAAATAAAAGAGGAAGATGTAATGGAGAGTTTTACTTTGTGAGTTATTCATATAAAACTTTTGGTCTTCTTATCAACTAAGAAAAATGATTAGAGAATTAAAACCTATTTGGATTAGAAGTTTAAGAGTTATTGGAATCTATTGGAATTCCGGCTTATCTAAACAAATAAACCTCAAATAGTTAATTGAGAATGAAAGTCCTGCAAGTATATTTAAGTTTATGAGCTTCTTAGAGATTAAAGAGATAAGTTTTAGTGGGTCTTAAACTCCAGCCCAAGTAAGAAGCATATTTAACGTGTAAAGCTAAAGAGTAGTCATAGGGTTTCTTGCGTGAAAGGCAGAAAAAAACTGTGAAAATACAAGAAACAAAGTTCTGCATCCGTGTGGTCGTATGGTCAGGTATATCTCTCTCTCAAAGATCTATGGGAATGACCTACCATCCTAATGAATTTTAATAGGTTTACATGATTATTCTATATGAACGCATGAATAGGTGACAAGCTTTTAGAAGTTTTGTTCTTGGGGTTAACGCAACTTTGGAGTAGTACTGAATTCTTGACCCATATTGTAATCTATAATATTGTTTCAAGTTTCAAAAATTTTAGTCAATACATACTATAGGTTGCTAAGTCCTACGGGTATAAATTTTCTATGGATGCTATATATAGATATATATTTGGATCTTATAGAGTATTTCACGGTGGCCTAGAATATCAATTGTGGTTATAGAAATTTGTTTGAACTCTAATGGTACATATTAGTTTTGGGAAATATTGTTGTAGTGGGACTTTGATAAGGAATATTAAACTACTTGATTCAATGGTATATATGAAAGTAGTTTTCATACTTGATTTTTGTAGGACAGTAGGAAAGAAAAGGTTTCTAACAATTAGATTTCATGCTTACTGATTAAAGCATTCTTTTGTTTAGAGCTTACGGAAGATTAAAGTGTTTAGAAGTGTTTAGATATATTAGCAAGAGAGGTAAGTAATTATGCATAATATGCACAATTTTGTTTATTAGTTTCTTAAAAGTCAAAGGTTTTCAAAAGTTATGTTTTTAAGCTTACGTTTTCTAAAATTTATCAAAAGAATTTTTACATCATTGAAAGAGAAACTTTGGCTTTTAAATAATGTTTTAAAGAGAAACTCAAAATTTTTAAATAATGTTTTGAACGCCTGAATCTCATTTAAAAGATGATTTCTAAACTAAACTATTTTCAGAAAAGTATTCAGTTTCAATGTAAGTTTTCTAAAAGGGTTCTTGCTTTTTAAATTTGTTTAGAACCAAGTTATTTCAAAGTCATATTTCTATTTTTCAAATGGTATTTAAAGTGTTTCTTTTAGCAAATTGAAATTTCAGATTTACTCAAGAATTATAAAATACTTGTATAAACTTCTCAGTTCCTACTTATTCCCCAAGAGAGTCGAGCATCGTTTGATTTATGTTTAATTCAATATTGTGATCTTCAATAACCCTCTATATTTGGAATGATTGCTACTATTAAATAAATTATTCTACTTTGTATAAACTTTGCTTTTGTGATATATGACTCATTAAGTGTTTTTAAAATTGATAAGATATATGTATAAGCCCGCTCACATGGTTGTACATGAGAATAAGTGTTGATCTCTCACCAACAAGGATTGGATATTGGTATCCGCTCACAGGATTGTATGTGAGAATATGTGATGTGTAAATGTGACACTATGCTCTGATCAATTATATGTATGTGTTTTCTAATGATTTTAAGATTTGATCACATTTGTATTAAGTGGCTCATTATATGTTTGGAAAACTATATTTGAAATCTTTGAGTGAATTTGTGAAATCTAAATACACATGCTTTGCTTGACTCTATTCTGTTGTGTATTGTACATAATTGCTTACTAGATGTGTGGCTCACCCCATTAATTATAATTTTTAGATTAAAGTTTAGTTGGGGAACAGAACCTTTGGAAAGCTTCGTAAGGTGGAAGGTAGAGCGTGAGAATTTTTAGGTGACTTCAATAATGCTTAAAGCCTTATAGGATTTTTAGTTATTTTTTTGCATAAGATTTTACAGTATTTGGAGAATTTTTTATATTGTGGAGTTTAGATATTGTAAGGGGTTTATCAAGAGCATTGTTTATTTGGAGTTTTCTTAATTTTTAAATTAATTACGTTTATTAAGATATGCAAGATCAGCAAGTTAGTCATGCAACTAAATTTATATTCCATGGATTTGGATCGTGACATTGAGCATGCTTGGTTATTGGTATACCATATATATATATATATATATATAAATTCTATTATTGATTTGTCATGTGGGTCAAGTCTCAATATCCTGGCTTGAACATTAAAAACACTGCCTAGCCATGCCCTAGCTGAACTATGTTATGCTGATTAGTATTCATTACTCAAGGATGTATCATCAGCTTTGTTTACTCCATTCTTAAGGCCTTTGTTCATGATAGAACCACCAATAGCTTCATGGGCAGCCCTTGATACATAGATTTCATAGCCCTTTTGTGCTACATGTTGGGCTTACGCAAGGCTTAGTGTAACGCAGTCCGAAAAGTTCTGCTGGAAGTTTAGTTGTTGGATGGGCTTACCTTTCGGGCCTGTTGTAGTGTCCTCTATTACCCTATTAGTTATTACGAGTAGCTCATAATTTGATGAATGGGCCTTTATGGGCCCGCTTTTTGTGATGGTATATGTGAGATCGGTTTAGTTTTAGTTTTTGTTTCTTTATTTGGTTTTTTTTTTCTTCTTTTTAATTTTGAGACTATAAAAAGATGAAAGAAAAACAAACAATCTAAAGTTGAATTTCCAAAATGTTTTGAAAAAACTTCATAAAAAATACCCTCAAAGAAGACAAGTAGAGTAGTAAACAACCACCCAAGACATTCTTAATTTTGAGTTTGAATCCCCATTTACTCACAAAATAAATTACTGAACTCAATTTATTTATTTTATGTACAAAAAAAAATTATAAATTCTTTTAAAAAACAAAGCATATATATTTGTTTGAATTAGATAAGTAAATAAATAAAAAAAAACTATAGCAACTAGTATATCTCATTTAGCCTTCATTTTGCTCGCCCTTGCAATTAATTTAGCTTTGTCTGTAGTAGCAGGAACCAACGTCTGGATCCCACCTTCAGACCGCCTGAGAATGTCCGAGGGAAACAATCCACAGTCCATACTATACCAAAGTCTAAAGTCCAAAGATTCTTTAAAAAGCAGGGGCCACACTTTGGACCTAAACTTCAATAAAGTGAGTTAAGTTATGTTAAATGAGTTTTTGACTGACTTGACTTGAGTTCTCCTGTTTGAAAACACAAGAGTTCTTGGCTTGCCTAAAAACGAAGAAGGCAAATTAAAGAAATGATTTTGTTAATGTGTGCTCTAAGGCTACATAATAATTAATTATTTTTAAAAATATTTTCTAAGAATTGAAAAAATATTGATAAATTTTTTAATTTTTGAGAAAATATTTTCAAAAATGGAAGTTTTAACCGGACCCTTATAGAAAATGTTTCTCTCCAAATTAAAAAAAAATTCTTTAAATTTTTTTATATATATTTTTATTGGAGTGAATTTTAAAAATTTAACTGTATTCTTAATATGCACATGTTAAATTTCATTCAAATAAAATATTATTTACTATTTGATCAATAAATATATTTTTTTACATAATTTTAAAATACAAAAACTTGAATTTAAAATTTTTTTTTATAAAGTTAAAAATTTTAAACATTTTATTGATAATATAGTTATTGGTTTTTTTTTTTTTTTTTTATCTTCTTAATATTTTGGAAGCATTGAAGATATAATAAGAACATGCAATCTAACGATTAGGTTTCAAAATTTACACCAATAAAAAAATATAGGAGGAGTTTAAAGAGTTTGAAGGATTTCTTTCCAAATTAGTTTGAAAAGAAATATTTTCCTACCAAAGGGGTAGGAACCATTTTTCATCCATCACTTTAGCGATTAGCATTTTCATGCAATACCAAAAGGTTAGAGATTAAACTAATACATTTAAAATGTTAGAAACCAAATTGACACAATCTAAATATTAGGGGCACCAAACTCGTAATTTACGTAACATTTAAGACGAATCTTCCAACAAGGTTGGAAAGAAATTCATAGAAAATACCCTCGGAAGAAGACCAGTAGACAACCAACAAGGTTCTTAGCTTTACCATGTATGCTATATACGTATAATTGATTTCTCATGTGGGTCAAGGCTCAATCCAGGCTTGAATATAATAAAAACATCGCCCAAGCATGCATGCATGCCTACCTGAGTCTGTTAGCTTTATTCACTCCATTCTTAAGGCCTTTGTTCATGATGAAACACCAGAATTTGAGTTTAGTGCAGCTCTTGACTCTTGATACATAGATTTTATAGCTTCCTTTTGGTTTTTTTCTTAATTATATTTTTTAGGCTTCAAAATATGAAAGCAAAATAAACAATCTAAGACGGATCTTCCAGCAAGGTTGGAGAAAACTTCACATGCAGAAAATGCCCTCAAAGAGGACAAGTAGACAACCACCAAAGTCATGCTTAATTTTAAGTTCAAATCCCTATTTATGGACAAAAAATAAATTACTCAATTCATTTACTTTATGTAAAAAAAAAAAATATCAATTCTTAAAACTAATATGTTTTAAAACTAATAAATATAGAAATTCCTTTTAAAAAAACTAATATGTTTATCATAATTAATGGGTACTTCACTTGAACATATGTGAAAAAGGCATATACATATCACAAATGGTAAATGAGGAAGAAAAAGTTGCTAATTCATTTTAATATGGTTAATTGCTTTGCCTCAATTAGTCGCCAAACAACATACCGCTTATTTATACCACAACCACAAATGACAATGCAACATTAGCTATTTGTAATTGCTAATCTGAAAGTAAAGATTTCTTTAATAGCTCTACCTTTGTTTCTTTTGGCTAATATGTCTTTACTAAATCAAAATCAAATCACACAAATCATATAAAAATCACCAAATTAGAGTTTAAAATTATAATAAATTTTTTAAAAGGAATCTAGACACAATTGCACAAAAATTCCATGTAACTAAGTCACACTTAGGAATATTGAACCATTTTTCCTTTGTGTAAATAGGGGGTCCTAATGGGATGAGAGGGCTATCAATTTTCTCTCCAAAACATTTATTATAGGAACATAAAAGTTTTCTATTGTAGATTTTTCACACTTCAAGAAAATAACTTGCCAACTTATCAAACTAGAGTTTTTAGTACCTATAGCAATTTCACAACATCAAAAACAAACCCCAGTGTATACGGTGTCAAATTCCATAGTCTCGTGTTACATCAAATGAGTGGTTAAATTTTCTCTCAAAGTATTGAATAGTAAAACTTCTAGGCTATAGTCTCAACTATCACTCTCAATCATGTTGGGCTTGGATGACACCTATCAACAACGTATCAGTATGAGATGTAGAAAAAATTTGGAGTGTACACAATGTTTAGTGTGGATGGGAAGAAATTTCATCCTATTCCAATTGGTTATGTTAGTAAGGGACCTATTCCAATTTAATGATCCTGGAATTTTCTATACAAGTAATAATAAAGGAAACTTCAGCCGAAAATAAGTAAGACTTTTAGCAAGAGAGAAAATTGATGTTTAGGCAAATCAAGCTAAGGTCGACCAAAATGGATCATATTCTTAATTTCTTATTTCTATTTGTTTCATGTACAACACTTAGAGCATCCGCATTCATTTTTTCTAATTCTATCCTATTTTACCATCTAAAAAACTACTTTACCAATTATACCATACCAATTTTCAAAACCCCAACATCAAAACTTCTATTATTTTATCCTACTCATTAAAATAATATATTTTTACAATAAAATATATATATATATATATATTTATTTAACCTCACTCACTAAATTTCAGTGTTTTATTTTTCCCATTCTCTCTTCCAGTCTCCTCCTCCACACAATCCAGATCGGCGAAACTGGGAAAAAAAAAAAACTGATCAACCACCATCCTCCATCAACCACCACGCCGATCAACCACCATATCAACCCAACTCCTCCACACAACCACCATCCTCCATCATCCCAGATCGGCGAAACTGAAAAAAAAAAAAAAAAAAAAAAAAAAACCCACGCCGATCGAAAACCCACACGCCGATCAACCACCATGCAACCCAACTCCTCCACACAACCACCATCCTCCATCAGCCCAGATCGGCGAAACTGAAAAAAAAAAAAAAAAAAAAAAAAAAAAAAAAAAAAAAACCCACGCCGATCATAAACCCACCCGCCGATCAACCACCATGCAACCCAACTCCTCCACACAACCACCATCTCCATCATCCCAGATCGGCGAAACTGAAAAAAAAAAAAAAAAAAACCCACGCCGATCAACCACCATGCAACCCAACTCCTCCACACAACCACCATCCTCCATCATCCCAGATCGGCGCAACTGAAAAAAAAAAAAAAAAAAAACCCACGCCGATCAACCACCATGCAACCCAACTCCTCCACACAACCACCATTCTCCATCATCCCAGATCGGCGCAACTAAAAAAAAAAAAAAAAAAAAACCCAAGCCGATCAAAACCCACACGCCGATCAACCACCATGCAACCCAACTCCTCCACACAACCACCATCCTCCATCATCCCAGATCGGCGAAATTGAAAAAAAAAAAAAAAAAAAAAAAAACCGTCGGAGCCATCGCAAGTGCAGAGAGCAGATGAGAAAGGGAGAAGAAAGAGAGAGAAAAGAACAGAAATAGTGAGAGAGGAGAGAGAACATGCCGGGAAAAGGGGAGAGAGGGAATTAAAATATATATTTTTTTATCCCATTAGCTACAGTACCATCTTACATTTAAGATGGTACTGTAGCTCAATTGTATTTTGTTTTACCATTCTTGCAAGATACAACATTCAATGGAGCAACTCATTTGGGCTTAATTGTAAAATAAATTGCAGAAAAGGGCTCCCTTTACCATATACCATATTCAATGCTGGTGCTCTTACAGTCAATGCTTTGTGTGTAAAAGTTGAACATCTTATCTAAAGTCTATCATCTGAAAGCTTAAGAAAAAATTCATTTAAACCAACACAATATATAAATTATAAAGGAACCAAAGAAAAATTGTCAAAAATAATGAAAATTCAATCTATGCTTTAAATTCTTATAAGGATGAACACAATAGCAATATCTTTTTTTTTTTTTTTTTAATAAAGATAAAAAAAATCTATGCTTATTTTGTACATATGCTGATTAGTGATTAGGAGTTATAAAGGAATAATCATATATATATATATATATATATATATATATATAAGCAGAGATCTCATGCGGGAGTATATGAGGTTTTGCCAAGTGACGTTCTAAGTTTGCATTTAGCATTTTTTACCTCTTTCATTAAGTTTTTTTATTTTTATTTTTTATTGTTACCCAAAAGTTTACATTAACTTATTTTAGTGTTATCTCATTAGTCTCTCATTAATTGCCTAAGTTTACATTGCACACTTCTCTCTTTTTCATGTCTTTTAGCATACCCACCATTTAAATATTTTTAAAAAAAGCAAAATAATAATATTTAAGGACTAATAGTAATAACTAACTAGATAAAGCATTGGATAGAAATAGAGAGACACAAAAATGTTATGGATTGTTAAATAAAACGTGTTGTTTCACTACAAAATCAAAATGCATTGTTTCACTATAAAAGACCTGAGACTGATAAAACATTTGAAAGAGTGAGAAAGAGAAATTTGAGGGATTGCCGCCTCCATCATATTGGCCTCCCACTACCATCAAGATGCCAAAACTTTTGCAGGTATTTTTTTTTCTTTTTAAATTAGGGGCTTAAATATGATTTAGGTTTGGGTAATTTGGTTGGATAGTTTTTGTTTTGGGTATATAAGTAGAGAGAATATTAAGTATGCAATGTAAAGTCATATTCTACCATGGTTTTAAAGCATCTATAAGATATATGCATACACACTTGCCCACACCATATTCTATTGTCGCACTATCGATGAGTGGAAGATAGTGAGAGAGTTGGATATACTTTCATTTTATAGTATGAAATATGTGAACACAACATTAATTAGTTGATTTTCATAGTCTCGTTATTCTTTTGCATTTATTTTTGATTTCATGATTTTAAAAAAAATTTAATCTTACCTTGAGAAGCTATAAATATGTAATGAAACTACTAAAATAATTTTTAATATCTCAAAATGTATATGTTTGGTTACTCTAATTTAGTTTACTTTTTCTTTATAATATATGTATAACACTATTCAAAAATGTCTTATATAAAATATTACAAAATTATCCGTACATTGTACGGGTAACTTACTAGTTTAAATAAAGTAAAAGCTCAATAAATGATTAAAGTTTTTTTTATTTAAAGCTTAAGTTTCTAATTGAGTACTCAACTACCTCTTTTTTTTTTTTTTTCCCTTCACTTTTTATTTTTATTTATTTATGGATAAGGGAGTACTCAACTATTTTTTTAGGCTGACGATGAGTATTCATTTCTCAAGAATGTAACGTCGTCAGCTTTGTTTGCTCTATGCTTAAGGCCTTTGTTCATGATGAAGCACCAGCATTTGTTATTGGGAGCATCCTAAAATTTGGTAAATAGGCCTTTGCGGGCCTGCTTTCCTGTGATGGTGTGTGTGAGAGCGGTTTAGTTTTAGTTTTATAAATTCTTTTAAAAAAACAAAGCATACATTTGTTTAAATTAGATAAGTAAATAAAAAATAAACTATTGAAAATATCTCATTTCATCTTCTTTTTGCTGAACATCTCATTTCATCTTCATTTCGCTCACATTTGAATTTTATATAGCTTTGCCTTTAGCAGCAGGAACCAACATGTGGATCCCACCTTCAGTCCGCTTGCGAATCTCCAAGGCAAAGTTCAAGAAATTTCTCAATTCTATCTTATACTATAAAGATACTTTAAATACCAAGGGCCACACAATAGACCTAAACTTTAATAAAATGAGTAAAGTAAGTCAAAAGTTTTTTTTTTTTTTAAAAGACTTGACTATAAACGGAAGACTCTCTCCCACGCCCAACACTCTGCAAATTCCTCTGTTTAAACCAGCAATTACACAAATATAGACTTGACTATAAACGGAAGACTCCCTCTCTCTCTCTCTCTCTCTCACGCACAACACGCTGCAAATTCCTCTATTTAAACTAGCAATTGCACAATATAAGGGCTTCACCGACGATACAATTATTACTGCTATTCTCCAAAATCTGTAAGTTCTTACTTTTTATTTTTAATTTTTTGTTTAAGTATCTGTAAGTTCTCACTTGTGCGTGCGCTTTTATTTCCTTTCTTTAGTTTTACTCTTTAATTTCAATATCGTTTCCTTTTACCCCTTATTTATTTATTTTTACTTGAAATCTAATTGAATGAAATTTTGGTGAGTATCTATTATTCTGTATTGTGATTCAAGATTTTTTTGTAAACTTAGATTGGCTTTCATGGATACAATAAGCCCATCTTCTTCCTCTTCTTCTACCTATCGGTGGAAATATCATGTCTTTCTAAGTTTTAGAGGTAAGGATACGCGCAACAATTTCACAGACCATCTATATGCTGCCTTGAATCAAAAGGGTGTCTACACCTTTAGGGATGATGAAAAACTTGAGAGAGGAGAACCTATTTCACCTGTGCTTTTAAAAGCAATAGAGGACTCACTATTTGCTATTGTCGTTCTCTCAAAAAACTATGCATCATCGGCATGGTGTTTGGATGAACTTGTGAAGATCATGGATTGCAAGAAAAATATGGGGCTAATAGTTCTGCCTATTTTTTATGACGTGGAGCCATCTGTGGTGCGAAATCAGACAGAAACTTATGCACAAGCATTTGCTGAACATGAAAAACCTTTCAATAAAAATTTTAAAAAAGTTCACACGTGGCGAGCTGCTTTGACAAATATCTCCAATCTCTCTGGATGGTCTTTAAAGGACAGGTAATTGCTACTAAAAACATTATTTCCACTGAATTTTAATTACTATTTGCATTGAATTATTCGTTAGGATATGATTCTAAAGCATTTGACATGACAACAAGGGGAGCGGTCCAATATTGGACTGTATACTTGCTATAATAAATATACTAATACAACAATGGGGCAGTTCTTTCATATTATATTTTATTTTTATTAATACTACTTAAAAATTCATGCATTATACGGTTTTAATCATAAACATAAAAAATATATATTTTATTTGATAAATAATTATTATATGAATGATCAATTATGTAAATCTTTGTGAATTTATGTTTGTTAATTAATTTTTTTTTGAAATTTTTGACTTTTTATTGTTTTAAGACAATTTTAATTATGCATTGAATTACCTAAGGTAAACATGTGTAATTTGTAAATTTTACTAAATCAAAACATAAATTATAATAAATAACCAAAAGACCAAACAATTATTCAAAATATTGGTTATAGATAAGATAATGGATAATTTCATCTGATTCTTTCTTTTAAATATTATTCAAGATAATATATGTTCATAAATTTTAATTTAAATCTTGAACAAAGATATAAAACTTGCACGATTTTGATCATGAAATTAGGTCAGAAAATTATAGAATATGTAATTTATTTGAGGAGAAATAACTAATGTAATGAGCATAATTATATAACTTTGTAATTCTAATGTGATGTTAACTTTTATAATTCAAATCTAATATATTAACTGTCTCACAACAACATTTGTAATTACTTGTGACAAAGTGTTTGCATACTGTAAGTGAAACACTCTGAAGATTTGTGTTAAGTATTATATGATTCTCATCTTACTAATTTACCAGAATGCAGAGTTCAACACATAATGTACAAACTCGATACATAAACAAAAATAAAATGCAAAACTCTCCGTATAGAATTTTACTAACTCCATCACTCAAATCCATTACACATTACGCAACTCAAATCTCCATACGAAACTAAAATTGTTTAAAAAATTGTAAGAAATCATAAAATAAATATAGCCTGACTTTGATTAACACAAAATAAAGAGAGCAGGGTAAGGGGCAAAAAAGGCACAAAAAAAGAAGTGAGAGATGGTTCACAATTTCTCCATTGCTAATGAAGAGCATGCCAAAATGGTATCTCAAATTTAAAATTGAAATTGAAATTTGAAATTAGATTTGGTTTGACCAAGATATTTAAGTTATAATTTGGTGATCAAACAATGAATTTGTAAGTAAAGAAAATACCTGAAGCATATAAAATATTTAAGAAAAAAAATTGTGTATTAAAAAATAAAAACGAACGGCATTTCTCAAATGTACCCAAAAAAAAGCCTAGAGGTAGAATTGTGTGAGAAAAATGACTCGCTATATCATAGAGTTGTCTTTAAATTTGTAGACATATAGAAAGTGCGTACATCTTTCCATGATTAATGACCATGATTACTGTTAGAGATATATTAGCCCATTAGTAAAAACCCAAGCCTAATTCTACTTTGTGTGCAAGTCAAGTCTTCTACTTGTACTAGAAGTATATTAGTTTAGGGTTTAGTCTACTATATATACACATGTTTTAGTTCATTGTAACACAGGATTTGTACTACACTCTAATATATTATTGATGTAGCCCTTTAGGATTTCCTCCGTGGATGTAGAACGTTAGGCTGAACCACATTCCGCGTCCATACTAGCATATTCAACATGGTGTATCAATGCTAATATTTAACAATTACAATCTTGATTTTCTCCAAAATTGCTTTTAGATAATCAATTTACAATTAATTACAAAATTTGAATAACAGCATTCTAACTTTTGGTTTTTGCCTCTTAACTTTGTAAGCTATGATCTCTATAGGAAATTTATTCAGTGGCCTCGTGTCACATCTTAAAAACAAAGGATTGGGAAATTTTTTTTAAAAAAAATGTTTTTAAGAACAACGAATTAAGCAGTAATTGTAATTGGGGGAAATTGATAAGAACAACAGATTAAAAAAAAAAAAAACCAATTATAAAATAAAAGTTTATATGAACCATCAATTTCACCTTCTTTTTCTTCTTCTACAAGACCAATCTCATATATTGCATGACCAATACCACTTCGACTTCTATTTTCATGGCTCCCTTGAGATGGAGATAGTAATGAAGTGTTGGATATGGACAATAATGGAAAATAAGATATTAATAGTTTTTTGGCTAAAATGCAAAACTTACATTCTAAATTTCACTAGATTTCATTTCAGTCCTTTAACTTTACTTTCGGTCAATTCAGTTCTCTAAATTTCAAAAATGTTCAATTAAAGTCTTCGTTAGACATCTGTTAACTCTACCGTTAGCCCCATCCCAAAAGTCACCGTATTTCTAAAATTTAAATTTAAAAAAAAGAAAAAGAAAAAAAGTGAAGCATAACAAGAGAGAGCAAGCAAGTGATCGAGACCCCAGTAGATTTGAAACTGTTTGATAAATCAAAATCCAAGCCTAAACTTTCAAAAGTATTGAGTCCAATATTCTCTAGCAAACAAAAGTATAGTCCAATAAAGATAATACACGTATTGTGAAGAAACTTCCAGCGAAACTTTTATTAATCTTGCTTGTTTTTATATTTGTGGATGAAACCTCCGGCGAAGAACTAACCTGGAGCCGACAAAAATGCTTTAAAAAGGATCCGATTTCAGATTTCCACATCTTTGACCCAGCACTTGCTCCCTCTCTCATCCCACTCTCTATCATCGGGTTAGGCTCCTGGGTACGTTGTTACGCTTCATCTCGATTTTTTATTTTTTAAAATTTTGAAATAAATAATAAATATATTAATTAAATATTAACACCAAAACAACAAAGTTTTGGGAGGGGTTAATGACAAAGTTAATAGAGGTCTAACGGAGGCTTTGATTGAACACTTTTAAAACTTAGAGGACTGAATTGACAGAAAACAAAGTTAAAAGATTGAAATAAATTTTAGTGAAACTTAGAATGCAAATTTTGCATTTTAGCCTAGGTTTTTTTTTGGTATCTTAGTGATATGGAAATATGAGAAAGCATGTACATTTAGGGAGATAATCAAGCAACTGTAATGGATGATCATAATGCAAGTTATAGGCAATTAATAATGGTTGATGACTTCCATATATGATGAACACTTGGAGGTAAATTAAAGTGAGAAATAATCATTACTGATAACTTCCATATTTGTAGTATCTTCCTTTTTAATTTGAAGAATAGTTGTCTGAGTGCAATGACTAAACAAATGGAAAAATAAAAAATAAAGAGAGAAAGAAGGATTGGACAACCGTATATAGAAAAGTAAAAATGTTATTTAAAGCTACTAATACAATATTTATAGCCGCTGATGGGTGACAACTTCCATATTTGGTGATCGGTTTTAGGTGAGTAAAAATTATAAAATCTACTGAACATTTAAGGGCTTATTGGTGTAATTAATAGTGAACATTTAAGTGCATGCATTTTTTTTTTTTTTTTTTTTTATAGATATAAACTCAATTCTTAACATTTATTTATTTATTTTTGTGGGTTCCAATTAGCTCAACTAGTAAAGTTTCTGATAGTTGTTTAAGAGACCTGAGGTTCAATCCCCACTAACACAAAAAATTGATTAGTGTTTGGACGCCATAGTTTGAAACTCTCTAAAAAAAAAAGGACATTTATTTTTTTGGCTAGCCCATCATTTTAGAAAATAGTCTCTTTTTTTAAAGGGAAATGTTAATGGACGCCCTTAAAGAAAGTTTTTATGGAAAAAAAAAGTAATTAATATTTTGACAGTTTTCTTCATTTCCTATAAAAGTGGTGTCAAAACATTTATAAAATGGATTGGTAACCATTACCCTAAGACACTCGTTAGCATGACCATTTTTTTAATTAGTATATACAATTAGATGTATCTCCACAAAAAAATCGAATCTATAATAAGATAACTATAAAAATTTATTTTCTTAAAAAGAATTTATGCAGCGTTTAATGGAGCTTGAAATGTAAGTGATTGTTTTTTTATTTTTATTTTTTTTATTTACTTTATTTTATTTTATAGTTACATTGTTTATTATCAAATAGTCAAATGTTAATAATGAATAGCAAATATATATATATATATATATATATGTATGTATGTGTGTGTGTACATGTTCGTCAAAGATGAAGCATGAAAACATTATTAAATAAGTTAAGTTTATATATAATAATATGTTCGTGAACAAAAACATTAGTACGAGGCTTGATTTAAGTATATAAAATATTAGGCTAAATTATAAATTGCGCTTTAACTTTGACCAAAATTTAATTGAATCCTTTAACTTCACTTTCATTCAATCAAGTCATCTAGTTTCATATTTATTCAATTTTGTCTCCATAAAAAAAGCTCTACTAGAGTTGACCCTCTAAATGACAACAATTTGTTTTAGGGTATGACGTTGTTTTGGGACACTTAACGACAATCTTTTAACAAAAGTGGATGAAAAACCTTAATTAAATAAACTTAAAATTTTAAGGATTTAATTGAATGAAAGTAAAGTTAGAGGACTAGATTAAATTTGAATAAAAATTGGAAGGTGCAAATTATAATTTAGCCAAAACATTTACTTTTTAAAAATAGAATATTATCATATGTTAATATGTATACATATATAAAAATATATTCATATATTCTTAAGTTTGGATTGTGAAATTTTGTAAATAAGTTCATAAGATATCAATTTACTATTTATAATTTATTGATATTATAAATAGCCCATTTTGTGACAAAATTAATTTATAATTTTCAACAATAAAATTTTGATGAATCTAAATTTTATAAGTTTTTAAATGAAATAATTCTACTTAATAAACCCAAATAATATATTTTCAACAATAATTTAATAATTTATTATTGGCATACATTTTTAAACAAACTCAACCTTGTTCAACAAAAAAATCAACCAAGGGCATACATAAAGTCCAATTAATTTGGTGGTGAGCTCGAGCTTAGCTCATGTTCTACATAAAATTAAATAAACAATTTTAAAATATTAATGCTATGCTATGCTATGCTTAGCTCATCTCATTTCATCTCATCTCCATTACTACCCTACTATTATTATTATCTTCTTTTAAATGTACCATTACCATTTTTACACTGAAATTATTGAACTCCTTAATTTCCTAATTATCAATGTGGTTTCATTTGAATTTTAAACGGTTTAGTCAAAATTTACACAGTGACTCAAGATTCCCTTGAACAAATTTTCATTCTTTGCTATGACAGCCAAACTTTAATGAAGAATATAACAACAAACAACTAACTTTTATTCAACCCAACCCAAGCTTGCGTGCGCTTGTCTTAAACAATTTTTTGTTGTAATTCGGGAATAGCATAAGTGCATTCCTACAAGTAATAGAATAGAATATCCAAACAAGGCTATAATGGTTAAGGTAACTTGAAAACCTCCGTGTCTACATCTTTGGGCAGCACTAACTAAAATCTATTATTGTTGTAAGCTTTATAACTCAACTGATACATTCCAATAATTCAAACAAAGACATCCATAGTTTAATTTCCCCCTCCCTGTTATAACTACCTAATTTATAAATAATTAAATAAATAAAAAAAACTAAAATCCACTATTTTAGATACAGATTAGAATCCTATAATTTAATCATACAAGTGACACTCACAAACTCAAATTACTGAAATTTACGATACTATACTGAAAAAAGGAACCCAAAATTCCAATTCACACGCAATGGCTTTTTGCTAATCTTGAACATTACCATCCATGACGCATCTTTCAGCTTCCAAATGCTATCACACGTTGTGTACATATATTCTAATGTGAATGTCTTTCAACCTTATTATTCCCCTTATAGGAGGACATTTTCGATCAGAAGTCCCTATTTGAACAAAAGCTATCAGCTGTCAACCCATAATAGCATATTATAAATATATACACACACAAAACTGCAACAGTAGTTCATTTTTCTTTTCGGTGATATTGGATTTTTTTATTTGTTTTATTTTAAGCACGGGGAAGAAGGGGTGGGGGGGGGGGGGGGTGTGGGTGGGGAAATGATGGGTAAATAAATCGCGTTGCTTAATTGCCATTTTTTTTGCAGGCCTCAGGTAGAATTTATCCAAGGTATTATAAAAGTGATATCGCTTAAATTGAGTTCTTTGTTCCCCAAAGATACCAACGGCTTAGTAGGAATTGATTCACGAGTGAAGGAATTGATGTCGCTTTTAGCCATAGGATCAAATGATGTTCGCATTATTGGGATTTGGGGGATGGGAGGTATTGGTAAGACAACTCTTGCTAGAGTTGTTTATGATGAGATTTTTAATAAATTTGAAGGTGGTTGTTTTATCGGTAATGTTAGGGGTGAATCTGAAAAATGTGGGTTACTTCCATTACAACAAAAACTTATTCGTGAGATTTTGATGGACGATAGTGTGAATATAAGGGATGATAAAGATGGAGTTGATAGGATCAACAATATGTTATGTCATAAAAAGATTCTTCTTGTTCTTGATGATGTAGATCAATTCAATCAGCTAGAAAAGTTATTTGGGGACTCTAAATGGTTTTTTCAAGGTAGTAGAGTCATCATAACAACAAGAGATGAACATTTGTTGACAATGCATAAGGTACATGAAATATATGAGGTTCAAGGATTGAATGATTACGAGGCTCTTCATCTTTTTAGTTTGAAGGCCTTCAATAAATATCATCCTCCCAAAGATTATCTAGACTTGTCCACATCTTTTGTACATTATGCTAAAGGTCTTCCTTTAGCTATTAATGTTTTGGGTTCTTTTTTGTGCAATAGATGTAAGGAGGAATGGAAAGGTGCATTAGATAGGCTCAAAGAACATCCTAACAAAAAAATTAATGAAATACTTGAAATAGGTTTTGATGGACTTGAGGGTACTGAAAAGGAAATATTTCTACATATCGCATGTTTCTTTAATATGAAGAAAAAGGATTATATAGTAAAAATACTAGATTATCTTGGCCTTCACCCTAAAATTGGATTAAATGTTCTCATAGAAAAGTCCCTCTTAAAATATAATGAAAATACATATTGGATGCATGACTTACTACAACAAATGGGACAAGAAATGGTTCGTCGAGATTGTCCTCTAGAACCTGAAAAGTGGAGCAAATTGTGGCTATATGAGGACATTCGCAGTGCATCAATGAAAAATATGGCAAGTTTTTGTGGCTATACCTTATCATGTTATTCAAAGAAGTTGAAATTTGAACAACTCTAGTAAACATATATCTTGCAACTAACTCATTTTTTTTTCTTTTCTTTATTATTAGGAAATGGAAGCAATTCAAGGACTTGTCCTTCACTTGGGTGAACTACAAAAATCAGAAAAGGCACATTGGAATCTTGTAGCCTTTCCAAAGATGCCTAACCTTAAATTGCTTATAATTCATCATGTCCAACTTCTACATGGTCCCAAACATCTTTCTAACAACTTAAGATTTCTTGATTGGAGTGAGTATCCTTCAAAATCGTTGCCGTCGAATTTTCAACCAGTTGAGCTTGTTGAACTTCACTTGTCGTACAGCAAAATTGAATGGCTTTGGGAAGGACCAAAGGTAAGATTGTTATTTAAGTACTTTGATACAACTTTGATTTAAGGTTTGTTTAATCTAACTCTTCTATTGTATATTTTGGCTTTTAACAGTATTTGGACAAGTTAAAGCTCCTCAAATTGAATGATTCCTTAAACCTCATTGCAACCCCTAACTTCACCGGAGTTCCCAATCTTGAGAAATTGGTTCTCAACGGATGTATAAAGTTAGATGAGGTTCACCCATCTATTATGGTTCTTAAAAGGCTTACTCTTCTTGATCTAGAAAACTGCAAAAGCCTTAGAAGACTTCCAAGCAAGTTTGAAATGGAGTCTCTTGAAATTCTCATTCTTTCTGGTTGTTCAAAAATCAAGAGAATTCCAGAATTTATGGGAAATATGAAACGCTTATCAGAACTTCACCTAAATGCCACTGCTATTACAAAACTTCCCTCTTCAATTGAACATTTGACTAACCTTGCTTCATTGCATTTAAGAGAGTGCAAGAATCTTTTGTGTCTTCCTAGTAACATCTGTTGCTTCAAGTCACTTAAAGATATTAATTTGGCTGGATGCTCGAAGCTTGACGGTCTACCGGAGAAGCTGTGGAATGCTGAAAGTCTAGAGAAGCTCGATGTGAGTGGAATTATTTTAAGAAAGCCACCTTCCTCTGTTACGTTAGAGAATCTTAAAGAACTATCTTTTCAGGGATGTAAAGAGCCACCACATAAACTATGGAATAATCTGTTCCCCTTAAATTTAATGCCAAGAAGAAGCCTAAATCCTGTGAGTTTGTTATTGCCTTCCCTTTTAGGTATGCGTTCTTTAAAGAGCTTGGACCTAAGCAACTGTAATCTTCAAATAATCCCTAATGATATTGGAAACTTATCCTCCATAACCAAATTATATTTAAGTGAAAATCACTTTAGTTGCCTTCCTGAAAGTATGGTGCAATTGTCTAAATTGGAGTTGATTGATTTAAACAATTGCACAAAACTTCGTTCATTGTCACTATTGCCATCAACGATTTCTGAGGTTGAAGCAGGTGGTTGTACCTCATTGGAAACATGCCCAAATGGATTTAAATCACATAAATCATATACACGTCTTTCCCTCGTCAATTGCTTCAAATTGGTTCATCAGAGTGACATGTTCTCTTACGCGTTGAGAATGCTATTGACGGTTGCTCATGAGGTCTCTCTCTCTCTCTCTCTCTCTCTCTCTCTCTATATATATATATATATATATATGTCAATTCTGAATATCATGGTTTGTATGTTTCAGGGAATCTGCAAGAAAAATGAATTTTTCTGTAGGAGAGGTATCTTTACTATTGTGATTCCTGGGTGTGAAATTCCGAAATGGTTTGCGCATCAGAGTGTGGGGCATACAGTCAATGCACAAGTTACTCATCCGAACAAAAATAAGTGGATTGGAATCGCTGTGTGTGCTGTGCCTATGGCACGCCCCGATATTGAGACTTATTTGGAATGTTTCGTTGTATTCAACAGACATTTTTTCAGGGGCTTTGATCTAGACTGTTTCCCTAGATCTGTTAAGATTAAATCAGATCACCTTTGGATGACCTATATACCCTATCAAATGTTAAGTGACTTTGTGGGAGTAGAATTCGGTCAAATTGATGAGAATGGATTCGTACAGATGGAGCTTACATTTTACTGGCTGTTTAAGGGACCTAGGTTACATCAAGTAGGGTTTCGTGTAGTATATGAACAAGACCTGGAAGACATCAGAGAAATGCTATCAGCTCAATCTAGCAACAGCACCTGCATCACTCCTTACGAAGGTTTGGATGTTCATCACAATTCAACAGAAGGAATCAAATTGAAGCTAAGCCGTGATGAATATGAGGGGGCCGGAGCTAGTGGTGAAGGCAGCTCTAACGATGTCCCACACTCAAAGAGGATTGAAAGATAGAGAATTAATGTATGGGCTCATGCTAATTCTGATCCGAAGGATTCTAATGAAGGTAAGTCATCTTTACAAAGACTCTGTAGCTTCCTATTGGGCCTGTGGTAAACTTGTTTTTTTTTTTTTTTTTTTCCAGAGAAAGTAGGCCATGATACAAAGGTATCTTCCTTGTCCACAACGTTGTTTACAGGACATCTATAGTCTGTGAGGGTTTTTTTTTTTTTTTTTTTGTCAAAATGTCATTGCCATTACTAGTTTCTTAAACCTCTTAGTGTTAGAAGCTTACAATGCCATTTTTATTTTACCACCTTGTACAAATTTTTCCTTAAAAAGAATAAATCCCAATTTTTAATTAACTAGTTTTGAATTTTTTTGATAATAATTTAGAAGGAAATTTAATGCAAATCAACCATATATACATCACTTGCTTGTTTTATTTTAAATTTTTTTGTTTTTGTTGTTTACAACAAATTCTTATTAACTTTCTATTAGTTTTGGTGGAAAGATAATGCAAATCAACCATTGTCTTTGCTTTGCTGACTGTTGATTATATTTGCACTCACCGGCAGTTTCTCACTCTTCCCTCTCTCACTCATCGTCGGCGGCTCTTGAAGGAGTTTCAAGCAGTGGTAAAAACAGTCTGCGAAGGTGAGTGCTTTTTTTTTGGTCTCATAACTGAATGAATCATTGTTGTCCATTTTCGTTTCCTTGGATTTCATTTAATAGAATCATATTTCTGTGTTTGATATACTAAGATGAAGACACATGTTAGAATGCACTCACCAGTGGATTCTCATTCTTCCCTATCTCACTCACGGTTAGTGGCTCCTGATGTAGTTGCAAGCAGTGGCAGAACGATTTTCCATGAAAGGTGAGTGCGCCTTCTCTTTTCTTTATTGGTCTCATTCCTGAATAAATCATTGTTTTCCAGTTTTGTTTTCTTGGATTTCATTTGATAGAATCATATTTCTTTGTTTGATGTAATGAGATGAGGACATATATGTTATAGGCTATATCTAAAATTGAGTAGATTATGCTTTTGTAGAATACTTTGATTTTGCAATACAACTAGCTACTGTGATTTTAAAATTTTCATAATGGACCTAATGTATTCCTATTTATACCCTTAGTTGGACTCTTTCTAACATACAATTTAACAAAATAAAGATGTAGTTAGTCAAGGGTTTTCCAATCTCAGTGTAGGCTGTCAAGTTGAACCTTGAAAGTTTTACTTCTGCTCTCTTTCGTTCTCAGTATCAGTTCTGAAAGCTTGTATTCTACATATTCTTACAATATATGTAAGTGAGATTTGGAATTGATATGCTTAACTCATGCAAATATATTCTTGACAGATTACCTACATGGTGCTAGTGAAGGTTGATTTTAAATTGTTTTTACTGAATTTTGGCTTATTCACTTGAGATTTCTCTGATTCTCTGTTGAGTTCACTTTATACATATATATAAAGACCTATTTTCTTTTGCTTTTGGTTTTGCTATGAAACTTGTTGTGTCTCTTCTGCTTTTTTTGTTATTTTTTATTTTCTAATTGCTTTAGTACTTGGCGTAATTTGGGTTAGTTTTGAATCTTAGACTAATGGGGTTAGATGATTGCGAAGACATTGGTATTATTGCTAAAAAAGAAGTCCTGATTTTAACTTTATTGCTTCTGCTATTTGAATCAGAATGAGTAACCAGCCTGCTGCATTTTATGTCTATTTACTATAAGAAATCATTAAACCGATAACTACATAAATAAATAAATTGGATAAGTATAACTGTACTAAATTGGATAAGAAGCTCTAATTTAGTTATTGCAGGTTCATGCATTTTGAAGGCATGCTGGAGGCTTTCACATTTTTATTTTTTTGTATTTTATAGTAACTTCTAATTGCCACAAAATCTGATGCAATTAGATAGTACTTGCAGCTTTTACTGGACATCTTTTCTAATCACCGGAGGCACTTTTTTATTTATACATCCCCAGATTGCTTGTTCAACATCGAGAGTAAGCTTAGTCTGGTTGAGATTGAAGGTTAATATATGCTAATTTGGGTTACTGAGAGAACATCAAAATATTCTTGTGCAGGTGCATGGAAGTGAAACTGTGTAAGGAGGAAATGCCCCAAGGTTAAATGGTGAAGATCATCATTTGGTTTCCCAAAGTAATTCCAGAACATGCATTTATAGGATGGCTAAGGTTTCACAACAGATTGTCTACAAAAGATCAGATGTTTTAATGATATGCAAATCTTGATGCTCGGTGTGTTGTTTGTGAAAGAAGAAGTAAATGTATTTACCCACTTACTTTTTGATTGTTCTTTCTCGATGCGGATATGGTGAACCATAATGAGCTACTGCCTAAAATCCAAAGTTCTGTTGGCTGATTATGTTCTACGATGAGAAATCACTTGTGTCTAGACTGGCATACTGTGTATCATATTTGGCTTCAGAGGAATGCTAGTATTCATCAAGGAAGACTATTTTATGGTCAAAATGATCAGGTGGGAAGTGAAGAACAGAGTTGAATGTAGGAGTTACTGCAATTCTGTTCAAACCAGGAGAATATGCTGCTTTGGGGGTATTTTGTGTTCTGTACTTCTGAAGAGTAGCAGTTATTGGTCCTTGTCTCCTTGAACTAAAAAATTTGGAAATTTCATTTTGTAATATTTATGGTGCAGTGTAAGCTGTTTCTATATTGGTGTTGTATTGTTTGGTTGTATTTTGAACTAATTGTACTTCTATATTTTTTTTCTTTTAAATGAATTGCTCATTCATCCAAAAAAGAAGTTTGCCTTTTTTTTTTTTTTTTCCTTCTCTCATGGCTGTAGCTGCAGTCCTTGTTATTTTTGAATGGCATATTTAAGGATGAGTTGGTGGTCGTTGGTTTCAAACTTGGTGTACCCAAAAGATGATGCGACGAAAAAGGAAAAGATGGATCGGATTTTCAAAAATAAATGCTGCATTACAATTTCTCTTTGGTTGCAAGACCAGCAAATATGATGGCATCCTCAAGAATGCCCAAAATCAGCTAGAAATATTGGGTTTATGCATTTAAGATCTTTTTCATTTGCTAAGACTGCATTTTTTTTAGATGGTACAAAATTTAATGCTTTATGTTATAGTAGCTTTGTATGTTATAGAAGCTTTTAATTGCCACAAAATCTGATGCAATTAGATGGTACTTGCAGTTTTTACTGGAAAGCTTTCGTATTGCTGGAGGCACTTTCTTTGATATATGTCCCAAGATTGCTTGTTTAACATCTAGAGTAAGCTTAGTTTGGTTGAGATTGGAAGTAAATATAGGCTAATTTGGATTACTGAGAGAACAACGAAATATTCTTGTGCAGGTGCATGGAACTGTATGAGGGAGAAATGCCCCAAGGTTAAATGGAGAAGATCATCATCTGGTTTCCCAAAGCAGTTTCAAGGCATGCCTTTACTCTTTGTTGGCTCGCTAAGAGTTCACAACAGATTGTCCACAAAAGACTGAATCTTGTAGTAATGTGCTAATTGTGCTACTTATTTTGTAATTGTTCTTTCTCAATGAGGATAAGGTGAACCATAATGAGCTGGGTGCTGTTTAAATTCCAAAGTTCCTTTGGCCTGAGATTATGCTCTATGATGAGAAATCCGTTGTGTCTAGACCGGCATTGGGGTCTACTGGTCTACTGTGTATTATATTTGGCTTCAGAGGAATGCTAATCATCAAGGAAGACTAAGTTCTGAAGAGGCTATGGTCAAAATAATTAGGTGGGAAGTGAAGAACAGAGTTGAATGTAACAGTTACTGCAATTGTTCAAAACAGGAGAATACTCTCTTTGGGGTTATTTCATGTTCTGTACTTCAGAATAGTAGCAGTCAATGGTCCTTGTTTCCTTTAATTAACAGATTTGGAAATTTCATGTTGTAATGTTTATGGTACACTGTAGGCTGTTTCTGTATTGGTGTGGTATTGTTTGGATGTGTTTTGAACTAACTGTACATCTGTTTCTATTGAAATGAATTGGTCATTCATCCAAAAAAAAAAAAAAAAAAAAAATTTTTCATGGTTGTAGCTGCTGTCTTTGTTATTCTGCAATGGCACATTTATGTAGGAGGAATTGGTGGTCACTGGTTTCAAACTAGGTGTACCAAAAGGGGTAAGCACGATGTGATGAAGAAGAGTTGGCTCAGAAATAAATATACATATATTGAATGAGATATACATTTTATTTCCTCAAATACTAAATTAATATTGCAGAGCAATATTATTTCTTTATGTAGCATTAGAATTTAGTGCCTAAATAATGAATGCATAATGTGCAATCACTTCAAGCTATGGAATCGATACCGGTTCACTTCAAGCTTTTACCTGACAGCTTTCGCATAGCTGGAGGCGATTTCTTGTTTGACATCTAGACTAAGCTTAATGTGGTTGAGATTGAAAGTGAGATTAACAGTTCACAACAGAATGTCCACAAAAGACTGAATGTGTAGTGATGTGCTAATCTTGATACTCAGTGTGTTCTTTGTAAAAAAGAGAATTGAAAGTAGGGAACACTTGTTTTGTGATTGTTCTTTCTCAATGAAAATATGGTGAACCATAATGAGCTGGTGCCTAATAAAATAACCCAAAGTTCCATTGGCTTGAGATTATGCTCTAAGATTAGGAATCCATTGTGTCTATATTGTCATTGTGGTCTACTGTGTATCATATTTGGCTTCAGAGGAATGCCAGTATTCATCAAGGAAGACTACTTTTTGAAGAAGCTACGGTCAAAATGATTGGGTGGGAGTGGGAAGTGAAGAACAGAGCTGAATTTAGCAGTTATTGCAATTCTGTTCAAAACAGGGGTATTTGATACTTCAGAATAAGTTGTTGATGGTCCTTGTCTCCTTAACTATCAATGTTGGAGTTTTCACTTTGTAACGTTTATGGTGTAGGCTATTTCTGTATTCGTGTTGTATTCTTTGGTGGTGTTTTTGACTTAATTGTGCATCTGTTTATATGGAAATGAATTGCTCATTCATCCCCAAAAAACAAATCATTCTTTTTTTCAAATAAGGTTGAGTTTATTTATGAGTTGTTTGATTAACTTATATTTTTCTCAATTAGTAAACACAACTTACCAAATATTTTTAGCCCTTTAGAAATCTATGCTAGTAATTATTGACTGAGTTATAGTTGAAATCATATTATTTGAGACAATTAGATAAAATGGTATTCGTTAATGAACTCATAAAAATTAGATTTATATTAACCTTTTATAATTAAAAATTCTATCTGATTATGACAATTTCGTTTGTGTTTGTATTTAATTTGTATGACATAGATATTTTGTTCATACTTTGTATCAAACTCGGAAACTAAGAGGATTGCAGTAGGTTAATATCATACTAAAATTTAGTGATTAAACCACAAGAGGCAAAAGCAACGATAGACAAAACTATAGGACTTTTGAGATATAGAAAGAAGGATATAGAAAGATATATACATAATGCCATTGTCAACTAGAAGGATGCCTCTTTTCCATGTAGGGAGGATTTATGCATTTGCACCTATGGACTATGGTAGCTAGCAAGAGAGCTAAACAGTTTCGTTTTTTTTTAGCATGCTGGTTGGAAGGGAAAACCATCAAAGCATGCTAGAAAAAGAATATACAACAAGATGTTGAAAGTTAACCATCTTTGTTTGAGTGGTTCACAATAGATTATATTTGCAGTAGATATTAGTTGGGTTTCACTGATTGCCAATGGATTTTTTTTTCTTTTTTCGCAATTGATTACCTCTGAGACAAGGAACATGTATTGGCTTACGTGTGTTTATGCTTGTTAGACATTGAGCATGCTTGGTCATTGGTGTACCATGTTTGTATTCTATGACTGATTTGTCATGTGGATCAAGTCTCAATATCCTGGCTTGAACATTTAAAAACACTGCCAAGCCATGCCGTAGTTGAACTATGTTAGGCTGATGATGAGCGTCCATTACTCAAGAATGTAACGTCAGTTTTGTTTACTCCATTCTTAAGGCCTTTGTTCTTTATGAAGCACCACCATTTGCGTCCAGTGCAGCCCTTGATAAATAGATTTCATAGCCCTTTTGTTTTGTGTGACATGTTGGGCTTACACAATTGGTACAAGCTACAAAGAAACAAGCTTGGTAATGCTTTCTTGAAGTGCTGCTGGAAGTTTAGTTGTTGGATGGGCTTACCTTTCGGGCTTTTTGTAGTATCCTCTAATTTGAAGAATGGGCCTTCGCGGGCCTGCTTTCTTGTGATGGTATGTGGGAGCGGTTTTGTTTCAGTTTTTTATTTTATTATTATTATTATTATCTATACTACTATTTAAGGGGCTTTCCCTGTTTGGATTCCTATTTTTTTAGTTCAAAAATGCCCCTACAATCCTATGTTTAAGTAGAGATAAAATTAAAGGACAATCTGGTAAAAACTCATTTTTTTTATTCAAAAATGCCCATACTGTCCTATATTTAAGTAGAAACAAAACTAAAGGACAATTCGATAAAAATGCAACTCCAACTCTCACTAAAATATTGCCTAAAAAATATGACCACTCTCCTATTAATTTTTAAATTGATTTATTTACTTATAAATTAGATTTTTTAAAATAAAATCATATATGTATATAAAATAATTAAATACAATTTTTTTTTCTATAAAATAAGACCACGAAAAAAAAAGTCTCATCGCGCGCGAAGCGCGTGTGATGAGACTAGTTATTATTATTTTTTTGTAGGTGTATTTTTTTATAGGAACTTGGGGTAGGGTTTTTTTTTGGGACGTGGGGTAGTTTATTTATTTATTTTATAGGAACATGGGAGTAGTTTTGGACCTTTTGGTTGTGTACATGGGGTAGTGGGAAGTTTTATAGAACATGGGGTAGTTTTATAAACATGGATAGTTTTTTTATTTTTATCATTTTACGATTTTAACCTCATTTTTATGTTTTAGGATTAAGGATAAATTAATTAAATTAAGAGCGATTTTGAAATAAAAAAAACAATATCTAATTTTCTGAATCTTCTTAATATATACAAATGAAACAAAACAAACACCCTAAGATGGGTCTTTCAACAAGGTTCGAGAGAACTTCATAAAAACTACTCTCTAAGAAGACAAGTAGACAATCACCAAAGTCATTCTTAATTTTGACTTTGAATCCCGATTTACCCACAAAATAAATTACTCAATTTATTTATTTTATATAAATTTTTTTTAAATTATATAAAAAAAAAGAACAAAAAAAGAAGCATGCATTTGCATTTTATTTAGCTTTGCCTTTAATTTAGCAGCCGAAACCAACGTGTGGATCCCCACCTTCATTCCGCGCAAGAATTTTTGGGGGAAACTATAAAGTTCTAGAAAATTCACTCCATTAGTCCATACTTTTTTTTTTTTTTTTTTTTTTGACTCCATTAGTCCATACTAAAGTAAAGTCTAAATTGATTCTCAAAAAAAGAAAAAAAAAATATATATATATATATAATTTTTATTTTGTAAATCTAATTTATAAGTGGATAAAGCAATTTGAAAATGAACAAGAGAGTGGTCCTATTTTTTAGGCAATATTTAAGTGGGAGTTAAAGCTTACTGGATTGTTTTTTAATTTTATCTCTACTTAACATAAGATTGTAGAGGCATTTTTGAACTAAAAAAATGAAGAATCTAAACAGAAGAAACCCTTTAACTAATAGGATAGAAGATACTTGAAAAAGTATGGGCCAAACTTTAATAAAGTGAGTTACGCAAGCCCAAGTGTTTACCCAACATTCATGACAAATCTTCCAACAAGGTTAGAAAGAATCTTGGAAGAACACAAGTAGTCTGCCACCAAAATTATTCTTAGTTTTGCATTCGAAACGTCGTATCCCTATTTGCTAACCAAAAAAAGAAAAAGAAAAAAAAAAGCTTAATTTATTTATTTTTCCGTGAAACTTTTTTTTTATCATTTTTTAATTACAATACAATCATACATTTGTTTAAATTAAATAGGAAAAAAAAAAAAACTATAGCAGCTATCTCATTTCACCTTCATTTTGCTCATATCTGCATTTTATTTAGCTTTGCCTTCTGTCTTTAGTGGCACAAACCAATTAACGTGTGGATCCCACCTTTAGTGAGGACGCATGAGAATCTGAGGGAAGTAGCAAAGCTAAATCAACAAAAAGCTCAACAAAAGATACCAACTATCAACAAAAAATATCTAAATACATATATATATATATATATATATATATCCCCCTAGCTATAAAAGCTACATCAACAAAAACTCTCCCCCAAAGTACAAGAGCTACTCACTATCTACTCCCCCTTTTTGTTACGCATTGTCAAACGCAACCATCCAAAATTAGAAGGTGGAGGTGGAAAAGCACTCCTATACTCAGTAAAATATGCTCTCAAAGCAACAATCTCAGTAATGAGCTCAACCAAAAGTTGTCCGTGTGCTGCTTGAGTCGTTATAAATGACTCCATCATAGCACAAAGAGAGAGAGAGGAGGAGGAACAATAGGCTCAGCATCACTAGGCTCAACATCTACCTCATCAACATCAACATCATCCTCAGCAACAGCAGTTGTAGGATCACTAGAAATCTCCTCAGCAGGCATATCTTCAACAGTAGACTCTACTCTTGGTCTCTTGGATGAACCAACACTTGATTTAACCGTCTTCTTTTCTGCTTGCTGCTATCTAAGAAAAGAAGATCCTATGGGTGCAGTGAGATGAACGGAATCAGAGATAGGAAAATCCTCAAGCTCTAGATAAGCTAGGATTCTACCTATGAAAACAAGGAAGGAGAGACAATGCTTTCTAGACTTATTCCTATGTACTACAAGGATGGTTTGAATAAAAATAGATAGAAAACAAATGGAACCATCAGTACTAAGAGCATGCACAAATACACATTTATCAATTGAAATAGTATGCACATGAGGGATAGGAAAGATAATGTGACATGCTATCCTAAACAACATGTAATTGTGCTTAGTTAATTTATGAGAGTTGAGTCTAGGTTCAGTTCCCCAAGTGACAAATCTTCCACAAAGAAGTGTCATGACATCATCAATAGGAGGAGACTAAAAGTATGGATAGGTAGGTATACAAACAAGAGGCACACGAAGAGCTTCAGATGCTATTTCCTTAGTAATCCTAAACTCTTCATCTCGAATCCAATTAGTTAAGTAATGACCACCAGAATCATTAGAGTGAGTAGAGAGATTTGATTAGAATTCTCTAATCAAAGTAGCAGAGGGGGTTCAAAATTAAAACAAAGAGACAACCATTTTATAGACTCTAGATTTCTACAAATAGAATGATCTAACTCGTCTAGATTGACTTGTCTTTCTCCCCAAATAGATTTATACTTAATCAGGGTTTCATTTTTTTTTTTTTTTTTTTCCATTTTGAAGAGTGTAAAACCTAGTGTGATCAAACTCAACTATTGGTTCAGATGAGGACCCTGAGACTCTTTTAGCTTTGGTTCTAAATTTCTATATAGCAATCTCAGGAACCATGACTAGATTCTAGGGAGAGAGGAAACACAAAAACAACACAAAACCAAGGGCAGATTGCATTAGAGAGAGATTAAGCACAATGTATAAGCAATCTTCAAAATCTACATGATGCATAGACACAAATGATGCATGAACCAATGCACTTAATTGTTCTATTTTTTTTTCCCAATTTTTCAAATTAACCCAGAAAATCAAGTTTTATGAAAAATTCCCAATTTTTGTAGATCAAAAACCCTAATTTTTCAAAAACACAGAAATTGAGTAATTGAGCGTCACAATAGGTATAAAACATGTTATAAACAATCAATCAATAAAAAACAATGGTCAATTTTACCCAATTGAACAAAATCCCAAATTTCTTCAAGAACACATGAACTCTAATTTTAAAATTTTTCACAAATCATGAAATTTTTTAAATCAAAGCATAGAAATCATGTGAACAATATCCATACACAAAAACCCATTAGCAATTTCAAATCAAAACACCCAAAATCATCAAAATCCCAAAATTCTTTGTACTCAAAATATTTGAAGAAAATGACAGATTAATGCATGAATGAATGTAATTGGAATGAAAACAAAGGGTAAAAGAGTCTTACTTGATATGAGAGAGAAAACATTTGAAGCTTTTGACTTAGAAAAGACAAAAAAAAAAAAAAAAAAAAATCTAAGAAGAGGGATTGAGAGCAATCAAAGAGAAAAGTCGAAAAAGGACAAAATTGAATTGTCAACCCTTAAGAATTCAAAAAATTCGAATTTTGATTGGTCAATACGAATTGAGCAGCAATTTAAGGGATAGTTAAATAGATTTCAACTGATCGAGTAGGAATCGAACTAGAATCGAAAGAGGTAGAGAGCTTTAGGCTAAAAACTAGATTTTTTTTTTTTTTTCGATTGGTTGAGAAACAGGTTTGATTGATCGATAATCTAAAAAACTGAAATTTTGAAAAACTTGTAAATTTTTGCAGAAAAACAACTGAAAATTAGTTTTCATGATATGAAATGCATACAAATGAATTTAGAAGTTTTCAAAAACATATTCCATTTAAGTTTTTTATTTTATTTTCTCTTCAACGTTTACCCAACCCAATGAAAATGTATTGAACATCACACAATGAGTAATTTCAAAAGGCCATATAGTTAACACACAATCAATATATACTGAGTTTAGCGTAGACTTGCATGTAGTGTGTGCAACTAGTAAGTGTACAAAGCACAAAATAGGTGATATGTAAATAGTAATTAAGCACATTTTCTATATCATCAATCAAATTGGTTTGAAAGTGAATATCACCTAAAGAGTTACATCATATAATTTTCACATCTCCTAAAAAACACGCTTGCAATCATGTAAATTTTCTTTTATGCACAATCAAGTACATCATGCATGGGCATATAGGAGATAGAAAATAATATACCCTTGTACCTTTTTTTTTAATAACACCTTGTTTAGTTTTGCTGTGCAAGTGCTACACCTTACCAAGCACGGCTTTTATAATTTGCACACTGGGGTTCATGATTGGTGAATAAGAGTGGTGAGGTTGTTACTTATGCATTTCTCCTAGGATTTTCTAGTCATTACGATCAAAATATATGACATCATAATCAAGATCGTTTGTTTAAAAACTATAAACAACTCACACCATTAAGCACTACATAGCATAAACTAGCAAAATGCAGAAATAACTCATCAAAGCTAAACAAGGTACACAGTCATGAAATGTAAATTTCATTAGCCAACCTTAATTACAAACTAAGCGGTGTGTAATACAAAAAAATCTTTTTGTATATTTTGAATTTTCCAATTTTTGATTTTAAAAAAAATAAATAAATGAAAACATCCTAAACAACCTAGAATGCAATTCATGAATGAAATGTAGAAAAATAAAAAATTAAGCAAAAACATTTTTGGTCCAAAGGAATGAGAAATATAGCACGAGGACCATGTCAGATAGACTCAGTGAAGTTAAGTCTTTTGCATCCACACTTTCTTAGATGTAGATCTAGAGTTGAAGTTTCTAGACACATGAGATTTTTGATTAAGGGTATCCCTCAGTCTATTGTATCTTGTGTTGTGTTCCATTCCTTATGTTCATGTTATATTTTATATATTCTTAGCAATTTATGCAATCAACCAGTTTTAATCTTCTTGTCCCATTATCTTCTTACACCTCAGATGTCGCTGATGTCACTTTCATATTTATGACTGCTTGGTGAAGCATCTCATATTTTGTAATCCATGATTCTGGAAAAAGAGAAGTCATCTGGTTTCTATTTAACTGTCTTGGAACAAATGTGCACATAGGCGCAACGCCTGGATCAAGTTGGATTAGTAAGGCTTCATTGGATTGGCCATCTCCGGAACTGCTATATCAAAAGCATGATTTTGGAGTCTATAGGCTAACTAGTAATGGAGTGTGGCTGCAAAAGTATCTTGCACCTGGGAGGCTCCTGTGATTTGAACTTGCACCTTAAGAGCATCACATAGGTGAGGATCTTTGAGAGACATATTGAAATTGGGGAAGAGGGTAACAAAAACTGTTCCTGCATTTAAGGTAGTTTGAACTGTACCAATGACTGCATTATGATACTCCAAGAACCTAGAATCAAGGAGTGAAATTCTAGAGGCTACAGGGAGTCCTTTTCTTCCATGGAAAGTGAGTGCCAATATGACTGCACCAAAGTGGAGATGTGTGTATCCTTGTTTTTGTCATGGTATTACAAATTCTCTGGGAAGAGCAAGGGTAATAAAATTTTCATTTTCACTGGCTGGAATATTATACTGGTCAAACTTAGAGGCTTGGACATACTCTTTAACAGTAGAAGGATGAGAAAGACCTAAGAACTTTTTTATGGATTTTTTGAAGGAATTTTGAGGTTTATCAAACACAGTGTAAGGATTTACAATAGGGAAATCAGTAATAGTGATCTTACTATCTTCAGGTACATAAGAAATTTCATACAGGTAGTCTAATCTATTTGCAGTGGATTTACGAAGAGAAGAGTCTATAGTAGGTATAGTGGTATCAAGAACTGCTTCAGATGAACTGGCCATAAATATTTCTTGAAGGAAAGAACTGTTTACCTAAGATCTGACTAGACAACAATGCCACAACTAGGCGTACACGTCCACAAGATGACTTAGGGAAACTGATTTCTTTAAAACATTAATAACAACTCTTTAGTGTTCTACTTGATTATCAAATCCAGTGTTCTGATGTGATAAATACAGAGGATCCACTTGCAGTGGTAACTGTAAATCACAGAGCATACTAATCAGGACAATAATCAAAGTATACTAATCAAAAGAGGAAGAAACTGATCTATGTTGAATCTAACGTTGGCTTGCTTTTTTTTTTTTTTTTTTTTACTTTTCCAATTTCCTTTAACGTTGGCTTGCTCTTTTTTTTTTTTTTGTTAAGTGGTGGGTTCTTCTTTTCCTTTTTTTAATTTTAATTTTTATTATTTTTTTAAGAAAACACTTTTGGATTATTTTTTAATGTTATTTTTGGAAATGTCTACTTTCGTCTATACACAAATTTTTTTTTTTAAAAAAAGTATAATATATTACTTTTTGTTATATTTAAAAGGGACATGACAGTAAATTTATACAAACCTTATTTTCAACCAATTCAAAAAGTTTTCCATCCCTCCACTTTTCTACCTTTTCAACCAAACACAAATGAGGAAAACTAAAAACTTTTCTATCCTCCCACTTTTCCATCCTCCCTCTATTTTCTATCCTCTCATTTTTCCATCCTCTCAATCAAACGGACCATAACTCTAGCATTGGCATAGAGACTAAGAGCCTTTACCAATTCATGAATAAGTGTTATGGGATTTTGTGCTTTTGGCACAGACACTTTTGGTTTAGTTGCTTTCTTGGTAGCTTGCAACTTGAAGCAGTTAGGGTGAGCATGCCCAACTCCACCACAGAAGTGACAAAACCATTGAGGCTTGTACTATTTCTTTCCTACAGAATGAGTAGGTTTCTTGGGTTTTGTTTTATTATGATCTACCCTAATTCTCCTAGTGCCTAGGACCTTTTCCTTAGGTACCCTTACTTCAGATGTAGGCATAGACATAGCAGGGACAAACTTGGCAGCAGTTATAAGTTCATTGGTATCAAACAATTTGACAATGGGATTTTTCTGTTCATGTTCAAGAGTTTCTATCTTTCTCAATCCTAGGTTAACATTCATGGCATCTTTTGCTGCAATCTTGTAAATCTTGTTATATGCCTCTTGCAAGTTAGAATTCACGAAGAGTTCCTCATCAGAAGGGTTCTCCTCAACAATCTTAGTTTCACTTACTACAGTTGTAGCAGTGAAAGCCATGAAAATTCATTGTTGATCGCTTTCCAACTCGTGACCATATACTTCATCATCACTAAGAGTAACTGCCATAACTTTACCCTTTGACCTAAAAAATGTGGAACATTCAAATTTGACATGACCATACTCTTGACAACTAAAACACTGTTGGCTTAAAGAATTGTTAGAAGATTGAACAACTTTATCTTTTGATTTTGTAGAAACATTATTTTTGGTTGTTTCATTCTTCTTCACATTCTTAGGGTCAACATTATTTCGATTTCTTGCCATTCAATTATTGTTTCTTAGAAAGTTTCTAAAATTCTTAGCAAGATAAGCAATCTTTGTACAAGAGATCTCATCATCAAATCCACAATCATCTACATCACTATATATTTTAAAGCCATAGATTTGAATTTGCTAGTCTTGGGTAAGTCAGACTCACAGGATTGAAGGGATCCTACAAGTTCATCAATATGGATGGAGTGTACAACCTTGCTCTCAGTTATGGTAGTTACTTTGGGTCTAAAATCTTTAGTCAAAGATCTAAGGATCTTCCTAACTATCTTAGGTTAATCATACACTTCACCCAAATTAAAGGTTGACTTAACTATGTCATTCAGTTTAGCATAAAACTCATCAAAAGATTCATCGTCTTTCATTCTAATGGCCTTAAATCTAGAGGTCAACTATTTTAATTTATTAATTTTTACAGAATTTGTGTGTTCATGCACAGTTTGCAAGATATTCCAAGTAGTGTGGGCGACCTCCACATTGAAAATTCTTTTAAATTCCACTATTGAAACAACATTGAATATCACATTCATAGCCTTACTATTAAAGCTAGCTGTTTCTTTTTGAGAAGTAGACCATTGATCTACAGGACTGTCAGGTCTTTCCCAACCATTTTCCACAGACAACCAGACCCTCTCATCAAGAGATTTTAGGAAGGCTTTCATCTTCACCTTCCAATAAATATAGTTATTCCCATCAAAGTGGGGAGTGATCACAAGAGAATGACTGTGTTCCATGACAGCAAGAGTTAATATTTAACTCAAGGTAAAGCTATCTAATCAAGAGATAACTTGCTTTGATACCACTTGTTTGTTTATTTAAACCCCTTAAAAACATATTAGTTTAACCTAATGAATTAACCAAGTAGTTACTTAGGTTAATTATTTTGATTTAGGTTAATCTCATGCAATCATATTACTTAGTGCAAATATAAAGAAGACAGCAATATGATGACTCAGAAAAACCAATGAAATTAACTGTTTCAAAATATTATGAGGTTAATCTAAAGTAAGAAACCTCTTCAATTATATATATAAAATTGTAAACAGACATGCTTTATCTTTTGAATAAATTGAAAATTGCTTTCTCAATATTTGGGGCAATATTGATTTTGTTTTCCATATGACAACTTTTGGATTTGCTCCCTTCCGTCCTTACCCGTTAAAGAGGTTGCTATTAAATATCACCTATGACTGTCATATGTGACAGTTTTTCCAGTGAATGCATGCCATGTAATTCGATTGTGCCACCACGATCTAATCTAGAAAAAAATTTAAAATATTCTTTTAAAATAAAAAATATTTTATAACAAATAAAAATTAAACGAAATTATTTCTTAATTAACACTATTTTCTCGACATCCTTATCTCTACTGTTCTTTCTTCCCACGCCTCTTCCCTCACTTTTTTGTTGATCAAAGGTGATGAAATGTGGTTGCCAAAATTCTTGTGGTCGGTTTCGATTTGTTGTAGACAACCTTGAAGAAATCAATCTTGCCGTTGAAGAGGGTCTCAAGGTTGGTGTCTAAAGATCATGAATCTCACCTCAATGGATCAAAATTTTAAAATTTGAGGAGACAAAATTAAAAATTTTCAAAACTTTAAAAGTGTGATTTGCAATTTTATATTTATCTTTTCTAATATAAAGCATCAGAACTCATCTTATTGCACTCAAATTTTGTTTTTATGCTAATACCTTTTATTTCAGTTTCATTTTGATTGCATTTGCATGATATTCAGCTTTAATTAGAAAAGGCACATTGGAATCTTGAAGCCTTTTCAAAGATGCCTAACCTTAAATTGCTTATAATTCCTAATGTTCAATTTCTGCATGGCCCTAAATATCTTTCTAATAAATTAAAATTTCTTGATTGGAGTGGGTATCCTTCAAAATATTTGCCATCGGATTTTCAATCAAATGAGCTTGTTGAACTTTGCTTATTGCATAGCAAAATTGAACAGCTTTGGAAAGGAACAAAGGTAAGATTGTTATTTAAGTACTTTGATACAACTTTGTTTTTAATTTTCAATTAATTTGAAAGTTTGTTAAACCGAACTCTTCTACGGAATATTTTGGTTTTTAACAGTACTTGGACAAGTTAAAGCTCATCAAATTGAACAATTCCTTAAACCTCATTGCAACCCCTGACTTCACCAGAGTTCCCAATCTTGAGAAATTGGTTCTCAATGGTTGTATAAAGTTACGTGAGGTTCACCCATCTATTCTGGTTCTTAAAAGGCTTACTCTTCTTGATCTAGAAAACTGCAAAAGCCTTAGAAGACTTCCAAGCAAGTTTGAAATGGAGTCTCTTGAAATTCTCATTCTTTCTGGCTATTCAAAAATCAAGAGAATTCCAAAATTTATGGGAAATATGAAATTCTTATTAAAGCTTCACTTAGAAGAAACTGCTATTACAAAACTCCCTTCTTCAATTGAACATTTGACTAACCTTGATTCATTGCATTTAAGAGATTGCAAGAATCTTATGTGTCTTCCTAGTATCATCTATAGCTTCAAGTCACTTAAAAATATTAATTTGGCTGGATGCTCGAAGCTTGACGGTCTACTGGAGAAGCTGTGGAATGTAGAAAGTCTAGAGAAGCTCAATGCGAGTGGAATTACTTTAAGAGAGCCACCTTCCTCTATTGTTACGTTAAAGAATCTTAAAGAACTATCTCTTTGGGGATGTAAAGGGCCACCACCTAATATGTGGAATAAGCTTTTCCCCATGGATTTAATGCCAAGAAGAAGCATAAATCTTGTGAGCTTATTTTTGTCTTCCCTTTTAGGTATGTGTTCTCTTAAGATATTGGACTTGAGGGATTGTAATCTCCAAATAATTCCTAATGATATTGGAAACTTATCCTCTATAACCCATTTATATCTAAGTGAAAATCACTTTAGTTGCCTTTCTGAAAGTATGGTGCAACTATCTAAATTGACATGGATTGATTTAAACAATTGCACAAGACTTTGTTCATTGTCACAATTGCCACTAACAATTAGTATGGTTGACGCAAATGGTTGTACCTCATTGAAAACATTTCCACATGAATGTAAATCACATAAATTATTTACAGAGCTTTCCCTTGTCAATTGCTTCAAATTGGTTGGTCAGAGTGACATATTCTCTAATGTGCTGGGAATGCTATTGACAACTCATGAGGTCTCTCTCTCTCTCTCTCTCTCTCTCCCTCTCTCTCTCTCTCTCTCTCTCTCTCTCTATATATATATATATCAATTCTGAATATCATGGTTTGTATGTTTCAGGAAATCTGCAAGAAATCTATACAATTCCATTACAGCGGTGCCTTTAATATTGTGATTCCCGGGAGTGAAATTCCAAAATGGTTTACGCATTAGAGGGTGGGGGATACAGTTAGTGCACAATTTACTCATCAGAACAAAAATAAGTGGATTGGAATCGCTGTGTGTGTTGTGCCTATGCCACGCCCTAATTTTGGGAGTTTTTTGGTTTGTACAACTCTATGCAATGAACATCATGTTTCACACTTTTATGTAGGCCATTGCCATAGATTTGTTAAGATTAAATCAGATCACCTTTGGATGTCCTATATACCCTCTCAAGTGTTTAGTGAGAAAAAGAGAGCAATATTGGGTCTAATTGATGAGAATGGATTCATACAGATGGAGCTTAAATTTCAATGGGATTTCGGTAATGGCCCAGAGATTAAAAAATGTGGGTTTCGTGTAGTATACGAGCAAGACATGGAAGACATCAGAGAAATGATTTCAGCTCAATCTAGCAACAACACTTGCATCTCTCCCTATGAGGATTTGGATATTCATCACAATTCAACAGAAGGAATCAAATTAAAGCTAAGCCGTGATGAAGATGAGGGGGCCAGAGCTAGTGGTGAAGGCAGCCCTAAGTCTCTAATGATGTCCCACACTCAAAAAGGACTGAAAGATAGAGAATAAATGTATGAGCTCATGCTAATTCTGATTGCAAGGATTCTAATGAAAGTAAGTCATCTTTACAAAGACTCTATAGCTTCTTATTGGACCTGTGGTAACCTTTTTTTTTTTATAGAGAAAGTAGGCCATTATACAAAGGAATCTTCCTTGTCCACAACATTTGTTTACAGGAAACCTATATTCTGTGAGTTTTTTTTTTGGGTCAAAATGTCATTGCCATTACTAGTTTCTTAAACCTCTTAGTATTGGCTTACTATGCCATTTTCATTTTACCACCTTGTACAAATTTTTCCTCAAAGGAATAAATCCCAATATTTAGTTAACTAGTTTTGAATTTTTTTATACTAAGTTAGATGGAAATTTAATGAAAATCAACCATATACACATCACTTGCTTGTTTTATTTTAAAATTTAACATTTATTGCTTTTGTTGTTTACACCAAATTCTTATTAACTTTCTATTAGTTTTCGTGGAAAGTTACTGCAAATCAACCATTGTCTTTGTTGAGTATATTAGTCTCAGCTGCTCTATATTTATTTGCACTTACAGTTTCTCATTCTTCCCTATCTCACTCATAGTCAGTGAATCCTGAAGTAGTTGCAAGCAATGGCAAAACAATTGTCTTTGAATGGTGAATTTTTTTTTTGGGTCTCATACCTGAAATGCATCATTGCTGTCCATATTCATTTTTTTTGGATTTCATTTGATGGAATCATATTTTTGTATTTGACATAATAAGAGGAAGACACATATGTTTGAATGCACTCACTAGCGGTTTCTTTTTCTTCCCTATCTCACTCACAGTCAATAGCACCTAAAGTAGTTGCCAGCAGTGGTTTAACAATCGTCCCGTGAAAGGTGAGTGTTCCTTTTCTTTTCTTCTTTGGTCTCATACCTGAATGCATCATTGTTGTCCATTTTCGTTTTCTTGGATTTAATTTGGTAGAATCATATTTTATTGTTTGATGTAATAAGATGAAGACATATATGTTAGAAAACAATAGGCTTCATATAAAATCAAGTAAATCATGCTTTTGTATAATAATTAGATTTTGCAATACAACTAGCTACTATGATTTTAAGATTTTCATAATGGACCTAATGTATTCCTACATATACCCATAGTTAGAATTGGTATGGTAAACTCATGCTACTGTATTCTTGACGTATTGCATACAAGGTGCATGTGAAGATATTTGACTATAAATTGTTTTTACTGAATTTTGGCTTATTCACTTGAGCTTTCTTTTTTGAGTTATATTTTTTTATTTGTATTATTATTATTGAAATACTCAGCTAGGGTGTGAATAAATTTGGAAAAGACCAATTTTCCTCTACTTTCGGTTTTTGCTATGAAATAACAGGTTTCTTTGGCATTTATTTTATTTGGATTCTCCTCAATGATTTTTCATCTTCTTATCCCTTCTTGTTTTGATGGATTTCAATTATTATGTACTTGAATTAATTTGAATTATTTTTTAATCTTGTACTTAATTATGGGGTTAGATAATTGCAAAGACATTGTTTGTGTTGCTTTTAACTTTGGCTCTACTGCAATTTGAATCTAAATGAGTAACTGCCCTGCTGCATTTTATGTCTATTTACTATAAGAATTCTTTAAATTGATTAATACGTAAATAAATAACTTAGAAGATCTAATTCAGTTATGGAAGGTTCATGCATTTCAAAGGCATGCTAGAGGTTCTCACATTATTTGCTTTGTATGTTATAGTGGCTTCTAATTGCCACAAACTCTGATGCAATTAGATGGTACTTGTAGCTTTTACTGGGTTGCTTTTTGTATCACTGGAGGCATGCACTTTCTTTGTTATACATCCCCAGATTGATTGTTAACATCCAGATTAAGCTCAGTTTATTTGAGATTGAAAGTGAAGATAGGCTAATTTGGATTACTGAGTGAACGGCAAAACATTCTTATGCAAGTGAATGGAATTGTATAAGTAAGAATTACCTCCAGATTAAACGGTGAAGATCAGCATCTAGTTTCCCAAAGTAATTCCAAAACAAGTGTTTATACACTGGCTAAGGGGTCACAACAGATTGTCTACGAAAGATCAAATATTTTAGTGATATGCTAATCTTGATGCCCAGAGTGTTGTTTGTAAAAGAAGAATTAAAGGTGTAGACCATAATGAGCTGCTGCCTAAAACCCAAAGTACTGTTAGCTGATTATATTCTATGATGAGAAATCACTTGTGTCTAGACTGGCATACTGTGTATCATATTTGGCCTTAGAGGAGTGCTAATATTCATCAAGGAAGACTATGTTTTGAAGAGGCTGTGGTCAAAATGAACAGGTGGGAAGTGAAGAACAAAGTTGAATGTAGCAGAAGCCTCGGCTCTTCTTTGGGCAGTCCAGCTTGCCTCCCAACAGCGATGGAGATCAGTCATCTTTGAGGGTGATGCAAAAATCTGCTTTGACGCCTTAAACCAGTCAGATCACACCCCTAATTGGGCTCTGAACACACTTATCTTCAACATCCATAGTCTTTCTTCCTTTTTCTTGTCTTGTTCTTTCTGCTGGATTCGGAGGGATAGCAATTATGCAGCCCATGTTTCTGCAAAACTTGCTTTGAACTCTAGGCATCCCTTTTGTTTTTCTAATGGCAATCTCCCTCCAAGTTTAGAGTCAGTTTGTAAGGGAGATGCCTCCTCTTGTTCTTCTGTTTAGTTTGTTTAAATGAATATGCAGTTTATCAAAAAAAAAAAAAAAAGTTGAATGTAGCAGTTACTGCAATTCTGTTCAAAACAGGAGAATATGCTACATATAGAGGTATTTGGTGTTTTGTATTTCAGAATAGTAGCAGTTAATGGTCCTTGTCTCCTTGAACTAGCAGATTTGGAAATTTCATTTTGTAATGTTTAAGGTGCAGTGTAGGCCGTTTCTGTATTGGTGTTGTATTGTTTGGTTGTATTTTGAACTGATTGTAGATTTGTTTTTTCTCTTTAAATAAATTGCTCATTCATCCGAAAAAGAAGACTGCTTTTCTTCATGGATGTAGCTGCAGTCTTTGTTATTTTTGAAATGGCACATTTAACCTAGAAAAATTGGATTTATGCATTCATGATCTTGGAAGAGGACAAAAATACTTGTTTAGGCATTTGATAGAAACAAGAGTCTCCATTCTCTAACATCCCCCACCACTGAGTCCTCCAATTTTTGTAGGCTGTACTTTCATAAACTATGTTGTAATTCCTTATATTCAAATAATATATTTTTGGGTTTTAATTAAAAAAGAAAAAGAAAAAGCAGACTCTTAGCATTTTTATTTTTCATTTGCCAAAAAAGAAGTTAGGATTTAGCTTTTCATTCCTGTAATAAATGAATGAGATATACATATAATTTCATCAAATGCTAAATTAATATTGTATGACAACATTATTTGTTTATGTCGCATTAATGTGCAATCATGTCAAGCTAAATAAGAAATCTATCATTTTCATTTCAAATATGGTTGAATTTATTCATGACCTATTTGATTGACTTATACTTATCTTATATAGTAAATACAATAATTAAATTTTTTTAGCCCTATAGAAATCTATGCTAATAATTACTAACTAACAGAATTGGAAATATATATAATATATATACACATGCACTCTTAATTAATTAAGTCTTATACTTTCAAGTTTGTTCACTAATATATTGTTATGAGCTCATTTGCTAAATAAGCAAGCATAAACAAATTATTTTAAGGGTCAGGCCAGAACCATTCATAAACTGTTGGGTTCATTTATGCTTGGGAGTTGTCAGAATTTAGCTAGGTTGTCAGGTTGAACTATTCATGTTTACATCATCGATATGGGCTTCCATAATTGGTGCAAAGTTAGGAACGAGTTCAGTAACATTGTGTGAATGTGCTGGAAGGAGTCCAGTTGATGGGCATTAGCTTATCTTTTGGACCTCTCATTTTCCTTATATTTCTTCTAAGGAACAGTTTAGGAAGACAAACTGCGGTGCTGAAATTTTTTTATGAATGGACTATTGAGGGGCCTGTTTTCTTGGAGTAGATATTAGTTGGGTTCACTGATTACCAATGGAATTTTTTTTCCGCAATTGAGACATGGAACACGTATATATGTACTGCCATGTACTGCCATGTTTAGCAAACTTGTTAGACATTGAGCGTGCTTGGTCATTGGTGTACCATTTATCCGATGATTGATTTTGTCACGTGGGTCAAGCCTCAGTATATATCCTTGGCACGAACATTTAAAAACACTGCCTAGCCATGCCCTTTTTTTTTTTTTTTTAGAACAGCCTAGCCATGCCCTAGCTGAACTGAGTTAGGTTGATGAGTATTCCTTAGTCAAGAATGTAACATCAGATTTGTTTACTCCGTTCTTAGGGCCTTTGTTCATGATGAAGCACCACCATTTGCGTCAAGTGCAGCCCTTGATACACAGATTTCATAGCCCTTCTGTTTTACTTTTGTGTGACATGTTGGGTTTAGACAATTAGTACAATGAAATAGGCTTACTAACATTGTCTTAAATTGCTGTTGGAAGTTTTGCATTACTAATCTTAATCTAACTGTCTTTGCTGAGTTTCAAAATTTTGAGGCTGTCAATTTTTTTTTAATTTTTATTTGATGGACTGTGGGCCTGTGTCTGTGAGTAACAATGCCAAACCTTTTTTAAATTGGTCCCTCCAAACTGGGTGCCTAAAGTCTAAAGATGAATATAGAGGCCAATAGGGCCGCCCATGAGGTAAGGAAATGGGCCCAAAAGCACACCGTATTTTTTGTTTGCGAGGACAGAAGGGTCAGGGATATCATTATTTAAAAATCCTATTTAAACTTTTGGTTTCTACTCTAACATTTTTTGTTTATTAGTATACTATTTTGGGTGTTAGTTTACTTATTTATAGTTTTTACATAATTTAAATTTTAGACATAAACGTATTTTACGTCTAAAAATATTTAAAAATATGTCTAAATATGTTCCTAAAAAAAAAATGTCTTAATATAAATTTTAATTAATTATTTAATTGTTGTACCCATGCCATATCTTGCAATTATTTTTCAAAAAGTTCCATACCTCTGTATCTATACCTGTTTCGTATTTGTACCCGTGTCTGTGTTGATGCAAATTAGAATGTGAGCATTAGGATATATTGACTGCATCTAGACTTGGTGGTTTACGGTTAGTGGCGAAAGCAGGTGAACATGATTCTTACCAGAATATAGGGGCTAACTCTTTTGTTCTTTTATTTTTTATTTTTTAATATATGCATCTTCACATCTTGTGAGAATTTGAGGAGTATTTACAAGGCATTAAATTCTTTAAGATCACATGGGGCATTTGTTTGTAAAATTTGTTGTGTTGGTTTTGATTTGAGCTTGTATTAGAGAGAGAACTAATCAGCTGGTGAAGATAGAAGAGACCAAGAAAAGAAAAAATCCAATATCGTTTTTTAATGTCCTGACAATGGAAGAAACCTCAATAGTGAAAATTGCTACTTTAAAATCATGGGCAAGCAAAGTAAAAAGATAGTGAGTTATCTCTAATTATGTGTGTGTGTGTGTGTGTGTGTGTCCTTTGGGCTATCTGTTTTCCCTTACCTTTTTTGACGGTAAATTTTCATATGTTTTGTAAAGTGCAAACAGTTTAGAAAATTCCTTGCTAATAAAAAAAAAATATATATATATATATATATATATATATATTAGAAGTTTGTAGGACATTTAGCTGTAATGTGGTTCTGTATCATAGGTCCAATATGTGGGCTTGTGATATCTAAGAATGCTGTTTTTTTCGTACCATAGTTCTGTATCAACCTGACAAATTTGTAGGTATTATTTTTTAATTGGTAGTTATAATCAGCAATTTATAATCAAATTGCTTCTCTGCCAGGATTTGAGTATCTATAATTGCAATAAACAATTTAAGCATTTCCCCCTTCAAAATTCTTTGACTGGGATATAATTTTTTGGCTACCAACAGGCTTCACATATTAATAACAAGTCTTGAGATTGTTAAATAATGGAGAAAACAGTGTCAAATATTCTTCTTCTTCTTTTTTTCTTCTTTTTTTGTGCTTTTGTCTTAAAAGCCACAGCCTTGGAAGAAGACTCGCTTTCAGTTAAAATGCATGTAACACAGTGATAGCTATATGTTGTAGTAATTATTTCTGATGAAAAAAATTCAACAAATCTTTATCATAAATTTGGCTTGAAAAGTCATATTCTAGTGTTATGCTTTACCTTTGGCCATATATGCTACCGCATATTTTGCATTGGATCTATCACCTTTGTTAGTTCTGGCTTTCCTGCCTTTGAAGGATCTGAACAAAAGAGAAATACTATGTCCATAAAATTTTCACAACAAATCCTATGTAGCAAGTTGTTATAGATTGTTATTAGTGGAGTAGAGAAGTAATTTCAATGGTAGGTTCAAATTAAAACCATAACAACTAACTACCTATGAAATATTGTGAAAATGTTGTGAGCATAGCTATTCTCTGAACAAAACTGCCCTTTCGTGTTATAGTCATGGGTTCTTAGGACATCTCAGCTTTTTCTCTTGAGCTTGTCCCCTTTATTTTTATTGCCCATCACCTTGACATTGTTCATGTTCACCTGCTGTAAAGGGGGTATAGAAGGGGTGGTTCTGCTGTTAGGGTTTGTGGGGAAGGGGTTTAGGCCCCTTTAATTTGCCAGATTGATGGTCTAACATGGCAATATGCACAAGACTTGCTACCAAGTGTGATATCCAAGTTGGATGAGTAGTTAAGACAAAAAAAAGTGCCAAATTATAGTTACTGGAATCTAAAAGTATTGTTGGAAATGGAATGAACAAGACCATGATTTACACTTCACGTGGAGAAATAATGGCATGGGGTTTGGAAATATGAGTTTGTAAACCATTCTAGGAAACAAGACAAAGGAATAGCTTCAATGCTCATAATTTTGGAAATTTGTTTTTGTGGAAAGTGGAACTTTTTGATAGATATTCTTTAGCCCATCTTATTCGTCAATAACCTCTTTCAACAGGGAGAGCATTGAAATTTCATCCTTGACATCTCTCTTTTCAGCCTTGGACTCAGAATCATCAAGGTAGTATTGATAGAAATATGAAATAAAGCCCCAAATAGCCAACACCATGGAAATTGCCTTTACCCCATCCATATTTTCATGGAAGAAGATTACGGCTAGAACTGGAATAACAGGCAAACCCAATGCACTTATGACATTGGAGAACAGGGAAGACACTTCATGTATCAAGCCTACTGCGCCAATATTGAAAATTTGCCAAGCTATAAGGGTCCAAATCAAAGTACTGACAAAAATAAAGCTCCCCTGTTGAAACTCGTCCATCTCTCTCTCTAGACCTTTCCACTCTCCGCTAGCAAAAAGCCCCACCAGTGTAGCACAAGATGCAACCAATTACTGATAAATTATCAGTTCCAAAATCATTGTAAATGTTTCTCTTCTTAAAACCTTACGGAAGGAGATCTGTGTAAGGGAATGCATCAATCCGTATCCAGCAGATGCACCAACAGTGCAAAAGAGTCCAATTTCTTAATTCACATTAGATTTTCCAGTGGGGTTCGTAGAATTGGTTTGAAATACCAGCAGGGCAGAGGAGATGGTGAGAAGGACTAAAGAATTAATTATAAAAGGAGTAAACTTCTGTGAATTTATGAGGATGGAGAAGAAAGCATTGAAGGTCAACTGGGATGCGCAAAAGTAGATACTGGAGGGTGCAAGAGCGCAACTGAATACATCATGCTGTTTTCTGCCTGAAGTACACCTAAAGAGACATATATCAAAGCAAGGATTAAGGTGGAGGGCTCATTCCTGTTGATACTATTTGTAGTAGGCTTTTCAGGTGGAGAGATGTAGTAGTAGGGAATGATGATTGGGATCCTGCAACTTGCACTAGCGTTGCTGTCCCTTTGCTGTTTCCACCTTTGTTATAGTAGAGTCTTCCCAAGAGTATAGCTGCTGACTGGCCAGAGAGGACAAACTGTAAAGATGGTCATTCGGAGCCACTGCATAAAGGTTCTGGGTTGAGAGATTGATGATTGGTTGGTGGCATTGATATGACTAGTTGAGTTTGCTTCTTTGGCTTCTTGAACTGGTAAGAACATGAAAGGGATTACTAAAGGATAAGCATTGCTATCTTAAAAGTTCCTTTTGAATTTTGATGTGTACTGCTTTCTAATGAATTAGTTTTTCATCAAGCACCATTGTTTAGCAGCATCAATAAACACACTTACACACTCAATCTATGCTATTAATTGAGGGTCTTCCACTTAAGTGCATTGTGCCTTCTTTGTTAACTCTTTATGTCTGGTGCTTTTCTGGCCCCCTAATCTTTATCAAAATATATAAAACTAGTGATTCATAAAATACAAAATATAAAAACATTTTGTTAAATATTAGCATTAATACACTATGTTGAATATGCTACTATGGATGCGGAAGCAAAAGCAAAAGCAAAAGTAAAAGCATAAAGTATAGAACATAATAATATACGAGAATTACGTGGTTCAGTCTAACGGCCTACATCCATGAAGGAAACCCTAAAGGGCTACATCAATAATATATTAGAGTGCAGTACAAATCATGTGTTACAATGAACCATAACATGTGTATATATAGTAGACTAAAGCCTAGACTAGTAGACTTCTAGTACAAGTAGAAAACTTGGCTTGCACATAAAATAGAATTAGGCTTGGGCTTTTATTAATGGGATAATATATCTCTAACACCCCCTCTTAAATTCAAGGTGGAAGCTTGATGAAATCTCGAGATTTGATAAGGTTGAAAAGATCCCTTAAATGAAGTTTGGCTCTGTGACAGTAGTTTGAGGAAGGCAATAGTCTTGCAATGTTAATGCGACTTCTATCGGTGGCATGACTATACCGGAGAGATTTGACGGCAGTAGTGGAAAGCCAAAGAAGATAAACGCAGTGAAGAAACACCGAGGAAAACAAATATTGCTCTTAATACACTATAAGGACTAAAAACCATGACCATAGGAAGGTGACTTTGATATTATGTTAAATATTAACATTGATACACTATGTTGAATATGCCAGTATGGATGCGGAAGCAAAAGCATAAAGTATAGAACACAATAACACACGAGGATTACATGGTTCAGCCTAATGGCCTACATCCACAGAAAAAATCCTAAAAAGCTACACTAATAATATATTAGAGTGTAGTATAAATCCTGTGTTACAATGAACTATAACATGTGTATATAGAGTAGATTAAACCCTAGACTAATAGACTTATAGTACAAGTAGAAAACTTGGCTTGCACACAAAGTAGAATTAGGCTTGGGCTTTTACTAATGGGCTAATATATGTCTAACACATTTCATGTTGCTCTGTTCCCATTTTTTTTTTCTCTCTTTAGTTATTAGTTAGGGATGTGCACCAACTCGACCCAATGCCTTGGGTGGGTTTTTTTCGTGTATTAATAGATTGGGTTTTGTTCTAAAACTTTTTCGATACTTGGTTTGGGTCAAGTTCGGTTTGGCAAAATATTTGACCCAAGTAACTTGAACTAACTCACTAACTCATGCAATTAATAGTTTAAAACATATGTTTATTTTACGTTTATTGTTTTCATTTATTTTGGATTTTGGGACTTATTTTATATTTGTTAGTTGGATTTATTTTGGTATTTTGAGACTTAGTTTTGATGAAATTGGAATATTATTCCTAGTTGTGTAAATTGAAATCATTCATTTAATAATGGTCTTTGAAATATTTAGTGTAGATCTCGTGTGATAATTTTTATTAATATTATGACAATTTCTATATAATGTTTTTGCTGGGTAACTTATATTATTATTATTATTATTATTATTATTATTATTATTCACTCCATATGCGCATATGGTGTTTATTCTTATAAACATCAAAGGCAATTAACTTCTCAATTTCATTTAATTCCTGTAGATTAATAGCGTAAAATCAAATTTTAGTTCAAAGGCAATCCGTAATGAGCCAAGTGTTCATTCAACTATCCTATTAGCTCTCTTTAGAATCTCTTAGTGATCTCTTTATAAAGTTTCATTGAAAGACAAGAAGATTTTGTATAAGTGAGCAAATTAATTGTATTCTTTGTTACAAATTCCAGGGCTATTTGGTGGATTCTTTGCCACCGATAACTAAGAAGGAAGCCTAGATTGCAAAGGTGTGGGTATTCATTAGTGAAAATGTACTTGCAGGGGAGCATTAGTGAAAATGTACTTTTAAGGGGATCTGAATCTTACTTGGGACAGACCATATGGAAGTTTTACACTTTTGAGGCCCCCAATTTAGGTGGACAATTTCTCAAATATCATTATGAAGATGGGAATGGTACTTATCTTTGGCAGGATATGCTATTAGACTTACTCCACCAGAAGTTTAGCAATTCAAGCTTACCAAGTATTCTAGCTAATAGACTTTTTTCCATTCCTAAAAGACCTAATACTTGGGGTGCATAGTTAGCTTGGACAATAGGAGTTCTAAAAGGCAGAAAAGCTTTGTTGTTTTTTTTTTTTTTTTTGAAATTTCTTGGATTGCTCTTATATATCACACTTGGATGTAGAAAACTCTCAGTGGCATAAGAACAACTTAAAGATGAAAATACTACGATCTAGATTATTGCCGTAAAGGATAGAAGGACTGGAATCAAGCAGGCATATTGTGAATTCAGCCGGAAACAAAGGCTGTGTTCTTTTTGGAACGTCCCTATGACTATTTGATTCTAATTTTTAACCATTTGCTTAATTGGTCAATCCAACCACATGTTCAAATTTAATTGGAAAACCAAAACACCAAAAAAATTAAATCTAAGTCTTACCATTTCTTTGACATGTTCTCATGTCTGCATTAATAATTATTCTTAATTATTTTTCCTTTATCATTTTTTTACAAAATATTTAAGAATAAATGATTTAATTGGAATTCTCTTAACTTAATATATAAACTATATATTTGTATTCTTTAGCAATCAATATAAATACAAAAAGTACCACCGAGAGGTGGGATCTAGTGGTCTAGGGTGACGCACAAGATGCGTTGAGTGTGTGGTCCAAGATTCGAGTCTAAATATGGACTCACTTGGGTTCCCTCTCTCAGCAACTTAAGGTTCATTAGTGTCTCTCATGGGGCTGGGAAGTTATGGCTCACCGTGGTCTCCTTACACCCCAATAGGACCTCGAACCCAGCAGGTAATGTGCTACTATGATCATACTTAGGTAAGATTGCCACGTTAGTCCCTCCCTACCTTTTTTGTTCATCAAAATATATATATATATATATATATATATATATATATATATATATATATATATAACACACAAAAAGTAAATAGAAGAGAGCAAAATTGTTAAACAAAATGCTACACACACATTTGTAAACTTGAAAATCGTGATTTCAAGTCATGATTTCAGTTGCTTTTTCTCATGTGTGTAAATGTATGTGTAATAAACATTGTTCAATAAAATAAAATAAGAAAGGAAAAACTTGCCATGAATTAAGATTTAAGAGGCATATCTAAATTCCCCAATTCCATGCATCTGCCTTCCAAACTATATTCTTCCTCCTTAATGAACAGCAGCTAGATAGAATCAACCTAATCTTATCTATATTTAGAATGATGCATTAAAAGATTATCAATAACTTTAACCTAAACTCTAACCTAACTCTTAATAACATTAAATAAATAGTAGAGCATAAGGTTATTGTTCTCTAATGGGGAGAATTTTTTAAGTTTAAAAGAAGTTGGAAAGAAAAATTACAAGAGTGTGAAAAATGAACAAAATTTTGATTGTTGCACTTTATGTTTTGAGTGTTTTCATGGTTCCCTTATGTCTACTAGCATTAGTTTTTCTTCTTGTATATTGTTTTGATGGCAAAATCAAACACAGCCTTGAGTAGATTCATGGTTGCAATAAGAACTTAAAAGTACTAATATATTGTGTGTGTGTGTGTGTGTATTTTGTTGTAATAGCTCTGTTGCAAAAAAATTTATTTTGCAATAAATTATTGCAACAATTTATTTTGTTTCAATGACCTAATTTAAAAATTATTAAAAAATCATTTATTGCAACAAAATGCTATTGCAACAAAATTTTTGTCGTGATAATCTATTGCTACAGACTTTATTGCAATAATGCACAACGAAATTTTTTTGGCTAAGTGTTTATTGCAACAGTTTTGAGTTTATTGCAATGTTAACTCCAATGTTTACTCTAAACTTTTTCATTCATATCTTTTTCTGGAATATCTGAACTCTCTGGAACTAGAAGATATATGAAGACTAATACAACCACTATAGTAAATAAGACAAATAAAACTCCTTTCATGGTGCAAATCATTGGTAGTAATGCATGGCTAATCAAGAACATACTTAACAAATTTATAGTCATCATCATAGGGTCAGCATCTGAACTAGCTCTCCTTGGGAAATCAACTTCAGTCCATTTTGATGAAGTTACTCCATATCCAACTGAGTAAAGAAGGAGGAATCCAAAAAATTTGTATGTTGCAGTACATGTAGAATACAATACAGCATAATGCCCCTGTAGTAGCAAAAAAAAAAGGGGGGGGGGGGGAAAGAGTCCATAAAACATCACAAACAATGAAATCACCATCAATGCCTGTCGTCGCTTAAACCTAGTGACAAACCATGATAAGCATATAAGGACGACATTGATGACTAAAGACATGCTTCAATATATTATGTACTAGGCGAAAACCACATTTTCGTCCTTACATTTTCATGCTATTCTCATTTTGGTCCCTATATTTTATTTTCACTACTTTTAGTCCCTGTTTAGAAAAACGCCTTTCATTTTCGTCCTTTCCGTCAGTGCCCTAACGGCACTGACCTACGTGGCAAACGGAATTAATAAAATAATAATAAAAAATTTTATTTTATCATTAAAAAATGCCACGTCAGATTTAAATTTAAAAAAATAATTTATTAATTTAAAAAAAATCAAAAACAGAAATAAAAATCAAAAACCACATTTATTGAGATCAAAATGTATCTGAAACAAGAACAACAAGAACACAATATTAAAATCCAAAAAACACAAACTCAGAAAATAAGAATAGAAAATTAAACTATAGCATTTTCTTGCCCTTTCTTGTCAACCAAACACAAATACACAAACACAAACTGATTTCCAGCAACAACAAAAACACAAACACAAACCCAGCCACAGATCTTCCTTGGCAACCAAACACAAAGCTCAAAAATAAGAACCCAGAAAACCCAAAACAAATCCTACTCCTAGTTTCTGTGGGCTTCAACACAGCGTCGTTCTCGTTCGGCGCTTTCCGAGCAGTCGGCTTTCACGTGGGCTTGAAAGAGAAGTGCGATGTGCCAAAACCGGGCTTGGAGGATTTGTTGAAGTGGGAAGAGATGGGTCTCGGAACGCCGTACCGGAGGATCACGAGGACGAAGAAGATTAGGGAGACGATGAGGCCGATGGTGAAGAAGTTGGCAAAGACGAAGTCTTTGAGGGATAATCGCCTGCAGGATTTACAGATGAGCTTGGATTTGGGGTTGTTTGATGAGAATGGGATGAGTGAGTGGGCCCAGCTCCCTCCTCCTCTCCTGGTGCTCAAAGCCATTTTCGATTGAATTAGATGATCAAATCAAACTGTGTAGTTTGTGTGTGTGTGTGTGTGTGTGTTTGTGTTTTAGTTTTGGTAATGTTTTTGGAGGATTTGTGTTTGTGTTTGGTTGACAAGAAAGGTCAAGAAAATGCTATTTTTTAGTTTTCTATTCTTATTTTCTGAGTCTGTGTTTTTGAATTTTAATATTGTGTTCTTATTGTTTTTATTTCAGACATATTTTGATATCAATAAATGTGGTTTTTTATTTTTATTTATGTTTTTGATTTTTTTTAAATTAATAAATTATTTTTTTAAATTTAAATCTGACGTGGCATTTTTTAATGAAAAAATAAAATTTTTTTTATTATTTTATTAATTCCGTTTGCCACGTAGGTCAGTGCCGTTAGGGCACTGACGGAAAGGATGAAAATGAAAGGCGTTTTTCTAAATAGGGACTAAAAGTGGTGAAAATAAAATATAGGGACCAAAATGAGAATTGCGTGAAAATGTAAGGACGAAAATGTGGTTTTCGCCTATGTACTAATATATTGTGTCTATATATATATATATGTATATATATATTGTTGTAATAGTTCTATTGCAAAAAAAATTTATGTTGCAATAATTTATTTTATTTCAATTACCTAATTTAAAAATTATTAAAAATCATTTATTGCAACAAAATGCTATTGCAACAAAATTTTTGTCATGATAATCTATTGCTACAGACTTTATTGCAATAATGCACAATGAAATTTTTTTCATTAGGTGTCTATTGCAACAGTTTTGAGTTTATTGCAATGTTTACTCCAATGTTTACTCCAAACTTTTTCATTCATATCTTCTTCTGGAATATCTGAACTCTCTGGAACTAGAAGATATATGAAGACCAATATGCAAACAACCACTACAACAAAGAAGACATATAAAACTCCTTTCACGATGCAAATCATTGGCAGTAACACATAGCTAATTAAGAACATACTCAACAAATTTATAGTCATCATCATAGGGTCAATAGCTGAACTAGCTCTCCTTGGGAAATCAACTTCAGTCCATTTTGATGAAGTTACTCCATATCCAACTGAGTAAAGAATAAGGAATCCTAAAAATCTATATGCTGCAGTATGTGTAGGATACAATAAAGCATAATGCCCCTGTAGTAGCAAAACAAAAATGAGAAAGAGTCCATAGAACATCACGAACGATGAAATCACCATCAATGCCCGTCATCGCTTAAATCTAGTGACAAACCATGAACCTAAGATGCCTGTTGCCACGTTCACATATTCAAGAACCATCAATGCCATGTAAGATACATCTGTGGGGATATCAAATCCCATTAGAGGAGTTGGCAAGAAGAACCTAATGGCAGTCATCCCCGTAAATAGTAAACATATCTCCCTGACACAACTGATAACCAAATAAGAACGGCATTGATGACTAAAGACATGCTTCAACATATTATGTACTAACATATTGTGTTTATATATATATATATATTGTTGTAATGGTTCTATTGCAAAAAATTTATGTTGCAATGAATTATTGCAACGATTTATTTTGTTTCAATAACCTAATTTAAAAATTATTAAAAATCATTTATTGTAACAAAATGCTATTGCTACGAAATTTTTGTCGCGATAATTTATTACTATAGACTTTATTGCAATAGTGCACAACGAAATTTTTTTTCGTTAGGTGTTTATTGCAACAGTTTTAAGTTTATTGCAAAAAAAAAAAAAAAAAAAATCATTGCAATAAGGTACCGTTAATAGTATTCAAGTGAGTGAGTTAAAATAAAATTATAGTTTGCATTTCTTTCTTGTAAAATATTGTAGTTTCCTTATTAGTGATATTCTCTTCAAAGGTTATGCTTAATATTATAAAAGTTCTTGAAAAAAGATTTAGGGTAGTCATTTATTTTACAAGAGTTTAATTTAGGGTAGTTTAAGGAAATTACAATATTTATTTAGATTTAATTAAAGAGTTTAATTTAGATCTCCTTCATTGCAATAAGGTACCATTAACAGTATTCAAGTGAGTGAGTTAAAATAAAATTATAGTTTGCGTTTCTTTCTTGTAAAATATTGTAGTTTCCTCATTAGTGATATTCTCTTCAAAGGTTATGCTTAATATTATATAAGTTCTTGAAAAAAGATTTAGGGTAGTCATTTATTTAGATTTAATTAAAGAGCTTAAATTCTATAATGATATCTCTAATAGAGTAGTGTTGCAATTTTATCTAAGGAGGTTCTTTCTACGATTTGAAACCGTGTTGGTTTTCCAGTATTCAAAATTAAACGATGAATGGTGCTTTTCAGTTAGCTTTTTAGTCAGATTTTTTTAATTAGGCTTGTGTGGATATATTGCAATTGGATTTTGAGTTTGGAAAATTGATTCATGATTCTTGTTATTTTGATAATAAACTATTGGTTTAATATGAAGTTGTTATTTGTCATATGTGTTTTCACTTTCCACTCAAAACCATTGTGATAGAGGTAATATAAAACCGAGTCTTGAATTACAATGATATATATCAATACATGTCTCTCATATGCAAGTTTTCTTGCTTATTTTAGCTTTGTGTGTATATAAAGAGGATTGTGAGAGCTTAGAGTAGTGTGGAATTTGTTTAATTAAAAAAGGCAATGTGGGACTCAATTTCGGTAGAATTGAGTTGTTTGTAGGGTAGTACCCAAGCTCTGTAAACTTGAATTCGGTGAAAAAAAAAAGAAAAAAAAAAAAGAAGGAAACAAAGTATAGGTGTGTGTACCTTCTACAAAACTGAATAGCAAAGGGTTGCAACGGATTGAAAATGGCAGAACTTTGAAATGGCAGAACAAATTGAATAACCCAATCACACCACCCACCACCACCCAACCACCCAACACTAGTAAGCAACCCAATTGTATCACCCACCACCACAACTGCTGATTTAAAACCAAACTCAAACCCAAACTACATCCACCACCACCATGGTGAAAAAAAATTCAAAACCCCAGCAACCAAAACTCAAACAAATTGTTAGAACAAAAGCCCAAATATGACCAAATTTTAAGGCAAATGCCAAAACCAAGCCCAGTAATTACTGAACCAAACCCAGCAACCAACGCTACCAAGAGACACCAATCTGTCACATCCCCAACCATAACCCACCAATGTACCAAACCTAGCAACCAACGCCACAATGAGTCGCTAATCTGCCACATCCCCACCACACCACGCATGCTGATCTGCCAAATGGCCACGACCCCATGTCGATAGACCCAAACTAGTGAACAGCTCTGAGAACAAAGAGGATTGTGAGTCTGTGACTGATAGAAGAAGAAAGAAAAAGAAATATAAAACAAAACAAAAAGTAAAAAAGGGAAACAAAACAAAAGGTATAAAAACAAGGTACTCGACTTCCCTAAGCTTGAGTACTATAAAAAAGAACTCGATTTCACTGAAATCGAGTTCAAAGTGGCATTTTTTATTTGCAAAATTCTAGCTCAACCATTAATATCAAGTGGAAATTGATTTCTATGAAATTGAGTACCGTGCAGAACTCGATTTCCTAAAACTCGAATTCTGAAAAAGTGGTACATTACTATATATTTCCAAAATAATGGTACATCTCCATATATTTTGCAAAAATGTGCTATTGGGCCATTTTGGCCTCCAACCATCATTCATATTTTGGTAATTCCCACCTAAGCAAGATCTCCCAATTGGCAATTGATATACTTTTTCCACTAGAGTCAGCCTATCTTCCAAATCTTTAGCTCTAACATCATAGGGAAGAGACTACTACGTACACAATCAAAAAATTGGCATATTCAATTCAAGATCAAAAAACCTTGAAGAATGACATACATAGCTAAAGTTAGCATTTGATGTAAGATTTTGTTGAAGGTCGAATTGACCGAGCAATAGTAGGTGTAGCAAAGAGAGCAACAAAAATAGAGTGGGCAAAAAATTCATGCCGTAGAAATCAACTAGGAATCGTAGGTGTGTACATAGGGTATAAGGAAGTATTGGTATGTAACAATTTCTATATGTATAGGTGACTTTCCTCGATGACTTTGCCACCCATTTCCCTTATATATTAATAAAACCTTTTATTCTAATATAATTAGAAGACTTGTATAACTTCTCTGATCTCACTTTCCTATTCATATCACCCATTATTCATTCTCTTTCAGAAGATTTATGTTAATTTCTGATAACTTTTCTTTCATCTAAAACTTCTTGTTTAATCAGCAAACTTTACATTTTTCTTTTACAAAACATCATAATATCATATATTATATATTAAAAACTAGACTTAAAAGCGGTGGTTGCGCCAAAAAAATAGTTTATTTGTTTTACTAAACTTTTTTAGATGAAGTAATAATAAGTTTTTAGCACAAAAGAGCTTTTGTAGATGAATATTGCTTCAAAAAGAATATGAGATAAGGTTGTAGTAAACGTAATTAACACCACCTAATTTATCTCTAAATAAAACTACATAAAACTACACCTATATGCTTTACCTTTCAAAAACATGAAAATCGTGACAATAACAATTCATTCTAGATAAGCATTTGCTTCAAAACGAATTTGAGATATAAATCATATTTAAAAAATTGTTATTTAAAAAAAAAAAACAGTAGACATGGTGAAGAATTTCAAATTGTAAACAACATAGAGAATCGTGTGAATAAATGTGTAGAGAGTTAAACTTTGCAAAGAAAATTCCATTCCTACAAGGAAGCTTAGTCGTCTAGGTCTATAGCCATAGGAAAAGGAAGAATACAAATTAAAATTGCAAAAAAAAAAAAAAAATTGTGTCAATGTCATCATAATGTCATATGTTCTCTCTCATTCGAAAAACCAAAGACTAAGAGGGAGAAAAGAGAAAGGTTGTAGATTTGGTAGATTATTATGTGTAGGCAAAGGGGTGATGTTTATCAAGATCATCAATAATCTCATGATTCATGAGAGGTGGTATCATCACAAACATTAAACACACATTTATTATCAGACCAAGTTTGTCACCTAAGTTCGACAATAATTTCCTCCACTCTATTACTTCTCTCTGATTCTTTCAATTCCTTATATCTTTGTTGGTTATATCTTTGTTAGTCTTCCTTATTTTCTCATTCATGGTTAGATTTATGCTTTTGGAATGGAATGCTTGCAGAACGAATTATTAATAAACTGTGTTTGGGGTCTAGTTTTGTTTGTCTACATAAAATTTAGACAAACAGATTAATTTTGCTTCATTGTTTTACCATGAAGTATTTGGAAATTTTGTAAACTGTGTTTGTGGTCTATCGTATTTGTATTAGTCATGAATCCTGAGCCTGTTGCATTTGCTTGTTCTTGGGCTGTACGAGACTACAAAAATAATGTTTAAAAAATCAATAAAATCAAATCGGCCCAATAGGTTCCGATTTATAAACTTGGGTTGGGTCCATCAACATGGCAGTAGTATACTGAATAGCCCGCCATGTCGTTTCCCCTTAAACTTTAATGCCAACGTTTATATAGACAAAAGCTATGAAGCCTAAACATTTGAGTGAGCAAAATATGTTCAGTTTGAAGAGAAATATAAAGGACTTTCATGATAACTTGAATTTTGCTTATGTCTCAACTTCCAATTGCAAAGCCATAGAGCAAAGTAAAGATTTGAGAGTTGCATGGAAAATGGGCTTTACAAAGCTAATCTTGAATAAGAATCTCAACAGTTCTATCAATACTGAATTTGAAGATTCTGAATTCAACTTGACAACATTATTGGATAACCATGGTGTAAACAAATTGAACTTTGCAAAGCACATAAATTAGCTTAAACAACAAAAGCCATGGAATAAAATGTAAGGCATTTTGAATTCATAAGTGGAAAAAATTAGCGCCTTAAAATTTTTGGAACTAGTGCATACACAAAAAAAATCCCTCACTTAGCATACTTTCAATATATACAAGCCAACAATGTCAAAACCATGGGCAACAGCAGTTTGACTGCTAGTCAAGGATGTAACTCAGTCACTTCTGTTGATATCTCTCAAGTTAACAACCAAACCATTCTCAATCAATTATAAATTCCAAACCTTCTTCCCTAATTTGGCAGAAAGAGAGCACTCATTTGCATCCAGAAAGGCAATTATATTGGACTCGCTGATGATATCTGCAGAGACAAAGCTTAAGTCACTAAAGGTATCATGTCCATCTCACCTCATATAAAAAACAAAACAAATCTTGTTTGTTTGGTATGCAATGCATCTAAATGACCACCCTAAAACAATAAAGACAATTATAGCATAACAATAAGTCATCTTATGGGAGAAAGATCCCAGATAGGCTTCAAATCATGGGAGAGATGAAGAACTATACTAATAATGATAGCATAAAGATACTAAAGAAATATACATATACTATCAGAAAATTTTGGCACAATGATATTAACCAACAAATCCCTAATTATTATGGGTTTATCAATAAAAACTATTAGGGGTTGAACCAAGGTTGTTAAAAACAAAATTCAACAAGCATAAGAACTGAATCAGCTGGATAATTAGTATCATGAGTGTATGTTTTTTCCCTCATGAACTTATGTCATCAAAAATCAAGTCTTGATTTCTCCTACTTAAACAAGTTCATTGCTTAGTACAAATACAGCTTCACCAGAAAACCTTGGCATCAATTCAAACAGATTGTATATAATTTTTGTTTCTTTCCACAATAATTTTAACTAAAGTTTACAGCACTCCTACTATTTTTATTGGTTTTAAAATCTCCTTTTAGCAACTTAGTCTACCAAGTCATACTAAATTCTCCCATCAATAAACATCAGAAAAACACAAGATCCAAGATATTCTACTTAATTCTTGTCCTGCCTTTTTGTTAGAATTATTTAAGTAAGAAACATACAACAGTTTCCTCCAATATATATATTCCTCGCATTCATTATTGAAAGCCAATCACATGTACACTGGTTCCTCTTCTTTTTTCCACATTATATAACTCACATTCTTATGCACCCACTTTGTTGTAAAGCTTTGCTTTATCCCTTCATCTTTTAACTTAAATTCTCCCCCAAATCATGATCAAGGATACGACAATGAATTGGCTACACTGTCAACACAACTATTAATGTTCAGTTTTGGTATAGATATTGTTTACTTCAGTTTTTCCTTCAACCCAGAAGTTATCTATTACTCATTTAGAAAAAGGCAACCTGCATCTGCATTCATGAATGGACCATTAAAAAGGAAGTGCAAACCTGATTCTGCAAGCTCATTGAAGTTGTCCAGCGCTGAGGATGTTGTATTACTGCTGAACTATCGGTGATGAATGTTATTGTACTTGCTTCTTGTATGATTGCTGCTTTTAATGGTGGTAATTCCCTCGTGATCCGTAATATAAAAGCTGAGGGTGTTGATGAACCTGGCAACAACACATCATATTGTAAGTTAGCGGCTCACTACTGCTGAACAAAGACAGTACTGATTCGACACTTAATACAGAAGAATGAGTGCATGCAATGTTTTTCACCCATCATAAGCCTATGTTGCTTCCCACTGTAGTCACATATGTTATCAATCAATATGTAAAGCAACATGCTTTCTACTTAATTTAAGGTAAGTGGTGTGAAAGCAATAACTAACATGGAAAACAATTACAGTAAAAAATACTCAAACCCCGGGAATCACTCTCTCCAAATACCTAAGAATTGTACTGTATTATGCAACGAAAATAAGCCTTTGGTCAGGCTGCTAAATTGCAAATGCCTAAGAATTGTTTTTTTTTTTTTCTTTTTCTTCAAGTTCCTGCCAAGTCAATTTGGATTTCAATATTGGCAGTAGAACCCTTTTCAAGAGAGCATGTGGAAGGCATGGCAATGGGAGGAGCGTGATTAACAAAGCCTTAGAGAAGATCCTTTATGTTAAAAAATGTGCTAAGAGATTAGATGTTGTCCCACAATGGACCAAACATGCTCAGTAGACGACCCATTCAAAGGGATTGAAGTTCCATGAAGCCTGATAGTGTAACTCAACAAATGAAATAAAAAATGGAAACAAGGCCATTTCACAATTTTTTTCTCCAAGCAATTAATATGGGGATTTCAAATCCCAACCTTTGCAATTATCACAAAGATCTAGGAAGTAAAATGTCACTGAAAGTTAGAGAGCAAAAATCTGACTTAGGCTTATGTAAAGAAGGTCACACCCATCTAAACAAAACAAAGGCCATCTCAGCATTTCTTTTTCTACCTTTCCAAAACTAGCTGTTACATCTATTTAAAGGTGCAATTACGGACCACATCAAGGCCAATGCAACTTTACGTAAATTGTGTGGCAGCAGGAAGCTATTGGCATTTTAATTCTTTTTCCAAAACTAGCATTTTAGAAAATTACTAGAAAATTAACATTAAAAATCCTAAATTCACTAAAGTGCCAAATGGGGATGGGAAATTACAAGCTACTTTGTTCTCTCTCTATTCAGCATGTCAACTGAAGCATAAGCAAAACTCAAAAAAAAAAAAACCTTATTTCGTCTTTTCATACCTCACAACTGATGCTGCCATCAGCATAACAAGACTATAAACTACAAGGAGTAGGTGAACAATGTCATGTAGACTAAAAATATGATAAGACTTGATGAAAAAAAGGTTGTAGAAGAAACCAAAGCTATACAGATGTGGAAGAAAATGTATAAGGAAAGGATTGTTAAAGCTAAGTCAAGGAATCAATCTCAGAACCCTTCCAAGAGCAGATTAGATGAAAGGTATTTCACATGCCTTCCGGTCATAATATTGTGAACCCAAACCTAAGACAAGTAAATTGTAAGTTGCCCATGCTGCGCCAGTACAATGTTAAGAGCTAGCCGGCTTTGAGGCATGAATGAACCAAAAGTTAAGATGGAGAAGGGCCCAACAGGAAGCACCAATGCAGACCAGTAGAGCAGCTAATTGTAAAACATTTATAGTATTTGCAGGGGTTGATCAACAAATAGTTTAGCCAATATCCAACGAATATGAGTTGGGGCAAACACGTACTCATAGGAACACACTTGGTTACAGTATTTGCATCCCCTCTTTTAGTCATGCAATAGATGAACTAACAGGTTCTGCATGTATCTAGCATATCTTGATGCCAGACTCATTTCAAATTAGAACCATCTAATTTTTTTTGGGTACAGAAGCTTACTAATCAAATGCCAAACATATTCCAGATGCGGGTGTTTTGTGCAAACCAAAATTGGGTTCTTGGACTACTAGTACTAAATACTATTTTATGAATAAATTGATAAACTAAACATGGATCTCAAAAAGGTTTCCCTCAAGAATCAATAACACAATTAAAAGACAAAGGACTTCAAATATTTAATAAATACAACCATTAGTATGCCAAAAACCTTCAAGATCTTACCCTATCAATTTTTTTTTACAATAAGAAGTGCATCTTCTACTATATCTCACCCTAATGGAAGTACATTGGGTACTGCAGTTATGTTTATGTACAACATTATACAAAGGCAAACAAAGCTGGACAAACAGACATGAAAGGAGGTGCCATGTAGATGTAGCCAAACACTGACCTGTTATGCCAAAGCAAAATGTATGAGATATGTACTGGCAAAAATGGTTTGGTAAAAAGTAAGCTTGTGAAAGAGTAAATCAAACATTCTAAATCTTTCATCCACACATAATACTTTCAAGATTTACATTCACTGTTTTATTACTTCAATTGTCACTGGTTACCCAACAGAATGAGTGCGCCTAGACTCTAAAAATTCAGGCTTATAAACTATAAAGAGGTAACAAAAGCTTACGTACGAACATTTCTCTATCAAAGTTTCAGCCTAATTCAAAAACAACCACTAATGTTATGAAGGTCAAATGGAAGTTTTGCGAAATGGTTATCACAAGAAACAATTTCTACTGAGTAGGTCAAAGAATATTGGATAATCGATCCGTCTCTCTCTCTCTCTCTCTCTCAATTAATTCAAAGGAGGGGAAAACATGAAAATTTTATTTACTTGAAAAAACAAAAAAGAGGGTCTATAATAAAAAGAAAAAAAAATATTAGTAACATTGCCTTTGGAATTAGTTGCAGAGTACCAGTTAAAGAAGTATACCTTATTCAACTCTAAGTAGACATGTTGTTGAGCGCCTTGGGAACATTGACAGTTTCTCAAGAACATTTTCCTTCGACTTTCCTCTATAAACTTGAATTGTTGCTGTCTTCAAAACTCTTGCCTCCTCTAGAATATATTTTACAAATTCCTCTTCATCTTTCAAACCTTCAAATCCCCCATAATAAAAGCTTGTAAGATGTGACAACAGACAGTCACGATCATATTGTGGCTCGTTCCAGCATAAGGTGCTTTTAACATAAGTATATCCCTGATGACAACAACCACAGCAGATCATAAGTGTAAGTTTAGGGGAGATGAAAGGTCAACTAAAAATACCTCAATTAAACAAGCTAACCTTAGTAACAACAAGAGTTTCTAAGTTAGGAGCATTTTGGAGCAAGTCTTGTAGCACTGGCCAGTTACAATCAGTAACATTAAAGTCCAGTTGGACCAAATTCCATTGAAGGCGAAAAGTTTGGAGCTCTCCACATTCTTGTTGAGCCAAAACGCCCGACACAATATGTGCAAACATGATCTCACGTTCATCTTCATCGTCAGCCGAAAGCTCCGAAGTGTCAATCGTATCAATAGGGTTTTTTTTGGTAGGGTTTGCTGAAGCTAATGGTTGATATTGACGGTAAAGTTGGTAATGTTACAGATTAGTACTGGAGGAGAAATGGGGAAGAAATGTAATGGTAAATTGAGGTATATACCAACTGGTAAGTGGAGTTAATAGGGCCGGGTAAGGGGGATCAGGTGCACAGACGAGGTCAGAGTTTTTTTTTTTTTTTTTTTTTTCTTTTTAGCTTTTTTTTTTTTTAGTTGAAAACAGGATTCATATCGCGTGCAATGCCCCCAACAGCTTTAATATCAGCCATGAATTAAATCTAATGCTCAGAAAATTGCCACTTCATACCTCCTCGTTGGCAATTCGCATGCTTCAATTTCTCTCACATCTCTTCACTTTTCACTTCAGCATTTCAGCTTTCCCTAATTTGAATTTCAGAAAAAAAAAAAAAAAAAAAATTTCTTGGAGATTGTAAATCTATGGCTGAATCTCAGTGGCCCTCAGCTCATCCCACATCGGTAAAGCCTCCCGGTCTAGTCTTCTCCTCTTTTAAGGTTTTCTCGTAACTCTCTCTCTTTTCATTGCACCCACACCACTGTCGTTGGCGGTGCTTATTACCGATGTCACCACCATTGGTGGCTACCGGGTTTCCCTCTCAAATTTATTTTCTCTTTTATTTTTGTTTTTGTTCCAGTTTTAATTATTTTGATGACTAGAGTTGTATGATTTTGTTTGGTTTGAAAAATGGGGGTTTTGGTATGAGTCTAATTTATTGTCTTGCTTTTTTATTGTTGTTGTGACCTTTGAGTCCTCTGTTATTGTTGCGGAAGGTGTTTGTTGAAATGCTTCATAGAGGGGTCAAGATAGTTGAGGCTATTGAAACCAAGCTCTTGAAATTCTGATTTTTATTTCCAATCGGTCTTTTGGCTAATCCGTTGGATTTTAAAAAAGGTGCTGAATTTTACACAGGTTATTCATTGCAAAATTTTAATCTGAAATATTGTCCATAAATTGCAGTTGTTATTTTTAAGGAATAATCATACATGCAATAGAGAACTCTCTCTTCCTAGCCCAAGCTTTTCTTCTTTCTTTCTTTCTCGCAGCAAGATGTGCCTCTCTCAACTCTTTTCTTCCTCACAACAAGGTTTGTCTCGCACCAAGGGTCTCTCTTCCTCGCCCAAGCTTTTCTTCTTTCTCTCTTTCGATTTTGTTGTTGGTTGCTAGAGTGATTTCAAATTTGTGATTGAAATGGATTTTGGATGCCAAGATTAACTGAATGATTATGAAGTTACTAACTACACTAGTGCAATTAATGGTATGTCGTCTCTCTCTCTCTCTCTCTCTCTCTCTCTCTCTCTCTCACACACACACGACATTCACTATCACAGCAATATGAGAATGCTTTGTAATTTTTGTAAGTTGCTTTGATTTTTCCTATCTGTATGACAAGCTTTGAAAACTAAATAGGACTTGAGAATTATAATCATACATGACAAGATTATTTGCTTAGATTGCTTCATTCACCAAACTGATTTGTTTAGACTATGCAAAATAGTCTGCTAATCCTTTTTTTTTTTTTTTTTTTTTAACTTCTTTAGAAAAATTCAAAAGCATGTGCTTATAAAAACAAAGTTATTGACAAGTGAGAGGACATTAAGATTTTGTGTGGGAGGGATAGAACTATTGGCATTGGTGTAGAACATATGAACGAAGCAGTTGGCGTTATGGCTGAGGAAGGAGAAAATGAGGTGAATTCTCCCATTACACAACAACCACGTTAGCATTTTGTATTAACAAGTTCTACAGTTGAGCCTCACCAAAGAAAAAGGAGTAGGACAGATCCACTTGTTGAAGTTGTTGCAGAAATTGGTTCTTCTCATAAAGAGTATTGTTCATCTGTAAATGAGTACTTTGCAACAAAGAAGAATCAAGAGCAACCACAACCTTCTGGTGAAGAGAGGCATGTAGTGGTTTCGAAAGTACCTAGACTCATGCGGCTTGAAATATTCAAAATATTTGAGAAGTTAATGCATGAAGGTACAACGACCTTTAAGTTTTTGAAAAGTCTTTCAAATGATGATGATAAAAAGGATTGGATACGACTTCTGCTTAGCCCTCATTAATTTGTTCTTTTGGAAGTTGTGTGAAAGACACATTTTGAGCATTTAATCTGTCTTTCTAGATATATAGCTTTTTAGTTGTTAATAACTTAAGAATAAATTTTTAGTTTGAGATTTTAAATGTTGTGGAAAAAAAAAAAAACCATGCATTTGTGTGTCCTCTCTAGTTGATATAAAATATTTTAACTGTCAATGGCTAGCAAGATTTTTTTTTTTGTTGGCTATGACTACCAATTTTTGGTCATCATCTTGTCAATTGAATTATCAATATTACCTCATGTATTTAAAATTCAAATGTAGGACGATTAAAAAAAATAATAATTAAATAATATATTTTATTGATCTTAAATCCAAATCCAAATCCAAATTTTGGTATCCAAACAATAAAGTCTCAAATGATGAATTTTAAATCTTCATTGTTTAAAAAGATCCAAACAAAGAATTTCAAAATCTAAGCATTTTAAATCAATGAATTTCAAATCCAACTCCAAATCCAAATGTTGCGTTGGGGCTTTTGTTTGAAATTGTATTTGATTTAAATCCTAACAATTTAATTATCTAAACTCATTAAAGATCTGTTTAGATACCACTTATTTTGCTGAAAACTGAAAACAATAAAAAAGTTATTGTTCAAAAAGAAGTTACTGTTTATAAGCCTAAATGCCATTAGTGGGATGGTGATTTGGAGCTAGATTAATGAACCGTGCAAGAGGCGTTGTCCAAGAAAAAAAAAAAAAAAAAAACACGCAAAACGCAAGATGCTTTTCAGCTATCCAAACGCTCATTAAAATTGAGGTTGGATCTTCAAGAAATAAATTGTCAATGTCAATCTAAGTTTTATTTTATTTTTTAGGTTTTTGTTTCTTAAGAGTAACCGCTACAAAGAAAATTTTTTGTCAATAAAGTGGGATGGTGATTAGGAGCCAGATTAATGTCATTAGTGGGCATGAGAAGCTAACAAGAGATGAATGTTGGGTGGTGAGGAAGAAGGGAGAGCATGGTGATAGAAAAAGAAAACTAAGGCCTTTATAGTAATTTCATATTGATATAAAATTACTTAAATACCATTCATTTGCACAAATACCACATGATTTGCATGTGTGCTATTTTCCATCCAACTTAACCCCAAATTTAGATGGCAGGATGAACATTATATCAATTTTCTCAAATTAGGGAGTTAGTCATGCATTTCAGAAGTTTGAAAGAGATTATTGTAGAAAAATGTACTTTGTTCTATTAATTTACCAAGTAATTATGATGTAAGCTTTGCAAATTTTGTTCAAACAAAAATACTTATGATTTTAGGAATTTGAACTGACATGTTAATTAATTGTACATAACTATTGTACAACTGACTTGGTAGAACATGTTTTATAACCCATTTTTCTTCTGTTGTGATGATGTGGCTTCCTAAAGTCATTAGGGAACAAAATAAACAGCCACCAAGTTAATATGAACCAAAAGGAAAAACCTCAACAATATCCAATCTTGAGTTCCTTTAAATTGACGGTATTAGCCTCAAACAATAAACATAATTAATTTGAATTATTATATGCAGTTTTCTTGTCACAAACCCATTGAGTAGAGGCATAGAAACACTTTTCTGATCATATAATAATCCTAAAAAAAAAAAAATAGAGAAACTCCAGCATAATTTTCCATAAACAAGAAGGAAACAGCAACTGCTGTAGACCAATTAGAGAAATACACGAAGGAAATAGCATGCCGCATCACTTGTGCTTTGGCAGTTGAGCTTCAAATAGGGACTAATATTAGAATTTCTTAGAGAAAACCAGCCCTTTGGCTACCAAGTCTAGACAGTCAGAGATGGCTACGCCAATGTATTTGTCCACTTAAAATGCGACTAGTAGTTACAAAGACAGTACTGCTTCCTCATCTTCCAATGTTGGCTACTAATTACCACCTTTATTTCGAATTCCACTAGTTAACATTATTGTCATATACTCACTATTTCTATCAATACGACATTTCTTTCAGTCTTGTGTTTAACAATGTTACCGAACTAAACATGCCATGATGCTAAAAAAATCCAGGTTTTTCTTTACTCGTATGAATTATTAATATGATGTGTATGGGAACCACAAGTTAGCTAAGCTCATCTGATTGCCCAAAAGTACTTCTTTGCTCAATGGTAGAATCTAAATCACTTTTACAAGTGCACCAAGTTTACAATTAAATATGGAAACATTTCACACTAGAACAACTTGAGGCGTTTAGTCTAGACACCTTCCAATCAAAGGCCAAATGCATTCAAAATACGAAATGTCTGTAGAGACCAAAACTGGTTCAACAAGACTACTAAATAAATTCTGTAAACATGAATAGATAATCTAAACATGGATCACTAGAAACTTTTCCCCCCAGGAATCATGAAACAAAGGGCTAACAACTATTTGACAAACAACCTACCTACATGGTTTCCCAAGGCCCATTTTGCATGTACATGAGCTACACTGCATTCAAATCTCTTTTCACCCATTGAAATTTACAATTAACAAAATCTCTTTGGAGAGTTAAAATATCATCAGCTACGGTACTACCTATTTCCCATCACAATTGCCTCAATGCAGCATTTTGAGTTCTCATCAAAAATCACCTGAGTATGACCTATTGGCTGAGCTACAAACATTGCCCTCTTAAAGGCAAGAGATTCAGCAACCTAATTTAAATCCAAACACATTTAAGACACAAGTCTTTAACCAACCCAAAAATGGATCCTTATACTACTAAATACCATATGTACACATGATTTCAGAAACTAAACATTAATCACAAAGTACTAAACTAAAATTCACTTAATTTCTAGTTAGTTTCTGATTCATATGCTTTCCTTCCAAAAAATATTGATAGGTCTATGGCCTCTTCTATCCCTTTGTATGCCATATCAAGAGTCCAGGCTCCAAAGGCCACTTGCTCAAAGGTGCATCCTATTTTAAATAATTTTTGGTGGGAAGCCTCAAAGGACTCAAAATTAACATGTCTAAGAAAGTGGGAGTCCATTTGTAAGCCAAAAGTGTTACGAGGGCACAGTTTTACAAAAGTTGAGAATTTCAACAGTGCTTTTGTAGCAAACTATAGATGGAGTTATTATGCATTGAAAATAGACCTTCGGTGAGGCTGCTAAATTCTAAATACCTAAGAACTGGTTTTTTACTTCAAGCTTATGCCAAGTGGATTTGGTTTTCAATATTGGCAGTAGAGCCCTTCTCAAGAGAGCATGTGGAAGGCATGACAATGGGAGGAGCATGATTATAAAACTCCTAAGATTCTTTATGTTAACAAAATGAGCTAAGAGATTAGATGTTTTCGCAATGAACCAAACATGCTCAGTAGACTACCCATTCAAAGGGATTGAAGCTCCACGAAGCCTTATAGTGTAACTCGACAAAAAAAATAAAAATGGAAACAAGGTCATTGCACAATTTTTTTCCACTAGCAATTCATAAGGGCAATTCCAATCCCTACCTTTGCAATTATCACAGAGATTTAGAAAGTAAAATATCAACAAAAGGTAGAGAGCAGAACTCTGACTTAGGCTTTTATAAAGGTCACACCCATCATCACAAAACAAAATCTATCTCAGCATTTCTTTTTCTAACTTTGCAAATCTAGCTATTACATTACCTTAAAGGTGCAATTCCAGACCACACCAAGGCCAGTGCAACTTTATGTAAATTGTGCAGCAGCAGGAAGCCATTAGCATTATAGTTCTTCTTCCAGAACTATCAGTTTAGGCAAAAACTAGAAATTTAACATTAAAAATCCTAAATTAACTCAAGTGCAGAATAGGTGTGGGACATTACAAGATATTTTGTTCTCTCTAATCAGTATGTCAACTGAAGCATAAGCAAAACCTTCAGAAAACCACCTTATTTCTTCTTTTCCTTCCTCACAACTAATATCACCATCAGCTTAACAAGACTAAAAACCATAAAAAGTAAGTGAATGATGTCATGCAAAGTAAAAATAAGGTAAGACTTGACGAAAAGAAGGTGGTAGAAGAGGCCAAAGCTATACAGATGAGGAAGAAAATGCAAAAGGAAAGGATTGGAAAAGCCATCTGGTCATAATATTGTGATGAAACCGTACCTCAAACAAGTAAATTGTAAGTTGCCCATGCTACGCAAGTCCAATGTTTTTTTTTGATAAGTAAAAATGGTATATGAAAGCTCATGAGTAAAACGTTAAGATGGAGAAAGGCTTAACAAGAAGCACCAATGCAAATGAGTGGAGCAGCTAATGATAAAAGATTTATAGTTACTTATCAAAAAAGAAAATAAGAAAACACAAAAACCAAAAACAAAAAAAGATTTATAGTCTCAACAAGAAGCACCAATGCAGGTGAGTAGAGCAGCTAATAATAAAAGACTAATAGTATTTTTAGATGTCGATCAACAATTAGTTTAGCCAATATCCAATGGAAGTGATGTGATGCATTCTTATATATAGTGTGAGTTGCGGCAGACGCGTACTTGTAGGAACACACTTGTTGACAGTATTTGCATCCCTTCTTCCAGTCATGCAATAGAACTATAGAAGAACTAATAGGTTCTGCATCAACTATCAAACATATCATGATGGCAGACTCAGAGTACCAAATACCATTTTTATGGATAAATTGATAAACTAAACATGGATCATCAACACATTTCCCCCAAGAATCAATAACACAATTGAAAGACAAAGGACTTACAACTATTTAATAAATAGAAACAATAGTAAGCCAAAACCTACCGAAGGCATTTACCCTTGAGATCTTACTTTATCATTTGTTTTCTACAATAAGAAGTGCATCTTAATATATCTCACCCTAATGGAAGTATATTGGGTACTGCAGTTGTTCTTATGTACAACATTATATAAGGCAAACAAAACTGGGAAAATAGACATGAAAGGAGGTGCCATGTAGATGTAGCCAAACACTGACTTGTTATGCGAAAGCAAAACATGTGAGATATGTACCGGTAAAAATGATTTGGTAAAAAGTAAGCTTGTAAAAGAGTAAATCAAACATTCTAAATCTTTCATACACATATAATACTTTCAAGAGTTACATTCAACTGTTTTATTATTTCACTTGTCGCTAGTTACCCAACAGAACGAGTAAGCCTAGAATCTAAAGATTCAGGCACATAAACTAGAAAGAGGTAACAAAAGCTCACTTATGAACATTTCTCTATCAAATTTTTAGTCTAATTAAAAAACAAAAACACTTATGAAGGTCAAATGGATGTCTTGCAAATTGGTTATCACAAAAAACAATTTCTACTGCAAGGAGGTCAGAGAACATTGGATAATTGATCATCTCTCTCTCTCTCAATCAATTCAAAGGAGGGAAAAACATGAAAATTTAAAAAATAAAAAATAAAAAGAGTAATAAAAGCTTACCACCAGCAGAGGGTCTATAATAAAAAGAAAATATTGGTAACATTGCTTTTGGAATTAGTTGCAGAGTACCAGTTAAAGAAGTATACCTCATTCAACTCGAAGTAGACATGTTGTTGAGCACCTTGGGAACATTGATAGTTTCTCAAGAACACTTTCCTTCGACTCTCTAGAATATCGAAATGTTGCTATCTTCAAAACTCTTGCCTCCTTTAGAACATATTTCACAAGTTCCATTTCATGATTCAAACCTTTAAAATCACTGTAATAAAAACTTGTGAGTGATGACAGATTAGCAGGGTCATAATGTGGCTCCTTCCAATATAAGTTGCTTTCATCAGAAGTAGAACCCTGATGACAACAAACACAGCAGATCGTAAGTGTATGTGTAAGTTTAGGGAAGATGAATGATCAACAGAAATACTTCTATTAAATCAACTAACCCCAGCAATAACAAGTGTTTCTAGATTAGGAGCTTTTTGGAGCAAGTCTCGTAGCACATTCCAGCTAAAACCATTCAATCTAAATTTTAGTTTGACCAAATTCTGGAATGAGGGAAAATTAATATTTTCAACGCTGTGCCACTGCATGCGGGATTAAAATCACATCAACATCAATTTGATATAACATAAAAGCGAGACTATAACTTCGTATTGTCCCAAGAAATTGAACTAAAGACCATAGGTTTATTGATCTAACCTCTATGCCTACTGGATAAAATGAGAGGAATTGGACGTTATTCAGTGCAGCAAAAAAATTGAACACCCTTGTCCTGTCAAATTCTTCTTCAAGATCATAGTGAATAGAAATCTGGACATCCGCCCGAACTAGGTTGTTTAGTTTTTCATAGAATTTGATGTCGAGTAGATTACCACTGAATTCAAAGTACTCAAGAGCTGGGGCGTTTATCTCGATTTCATAAACAAAGTCGTCATCATAACTCTCAGGTTCTTGGATAATTAAGCGTTTGAGCGTGGGAACACATATTTTACATTCACCCTCATAGAATTCAGGTGTAAATGACAACTCTTCGAGGACAGGGCAGCCAGAGAGAAGTTTCAAGAAAGGGGATCCTTGTGGCCACATAAGATCTTCTAAATGCAGTATCCTTAGGCTCGGGAAATTAAAGGATAGTGAAGGAGTATCAATATCATAACCAATATCACTACATAATTTCAGAACCACTAATGTCCTGCAAGAGAGAAAGCTTGGAGGCAATTTCAGATCTTCAGAACCACTAATGTAGAGATCAAGTTCTTTGACTTTACGAGCAGCGGCAGTGCGAAGCCATGCGTCGAGATGGGAACCGTCCCACCAATGATGCCACTCGAGGCGAAAAGTTTGGAGCTCTCCACTTTCTTGTTGAGCCAAAACGCTTGATACAATATGTGCAAACATGATATCACGTTCCTCATCAGTCGAAAGCTCCCAAATGTTCATCGTATTAGTGTCGAGGTCTAGCTTTGGGACGAGTGTCCAAAGGAGCTTCCACCTGGTTGACAAAATGCTTGTGGCGATTGACTCTTTGGTTGGAAGGAAGGAGAGAATGTGGCAGAGAAGAGATTCCGGTAGACTACTGATCCTGTCGACCACTGCATCTTTTCCGGGAGAGAGTGTCTGGCGTTTTGAATTTGATTGAGTAGACGATTCGGCCATCAAAGAGGTCAAAGGTTTAGGGTTTGCTGAAGCTAATGGTTGGAATGATAGAGTTTCAGTTTCTTTTTTTTTTTTTTTTTTTTGAGAGAGAGAGAGAGAGAGAGAGTTACTCCTATGCCTCCCCCTCCAGGCCCTCCTCCACCAAATATCACGGTTCTCGCGGGTTCAGTTCAGAGCTTTTTTTTTCTTCTTTTTTGGGTACTTACAGGCTTAGCCATTGTTGAATCTTCATGCTGCAACCTCAGACCTTTAGATCGCACCACCATATCTTTTTATTCTTCTTCTCACTCTCACTAGCTCGATCTCTCTATCATGTTTTTCGCTGACTGTTGTTTCTGCATACTTATCTCTGCACTTTTTCCGATTGCTCTTTCTGCATTTTTTTCTCTCTACCTGCGTTTTGCTTTTGCCTTTGCACTCTTCTGGTCTACTGACTCTTCTCTCCTGCGTGATGGACAACTTGCTTTGCTGTTACCCACTAAGTACTTGCTGTCAAGTTGTCAACCACTCTTTTGAAAAAGTTATTGGGTTTTGTACTTTATTTAATCAAATATTATAATAGTTTGGCCGGCTACTCTTCTAGCTTTTGTTTGTTTGTTTTTTTTTTTTTTTGGTTATTTTGTAAGTTTTCATAAATGATTCTAGTCAAATGGGCTTGGGCTGTTGGGCATGCCAAATTATTGGATTATCAAATGGACGCGGTAACGATTCAAGGTAATTTTGACAAGCTCCTATAAAAAGAGTATAACATTAAACCTTAACAAAAATTATTTATGTTTACTTAGAATTTAATATTTCTTATATTTTTTATGAAAGTTATAATATATATAAAAAAACATTTGGAAGATAAATCTTTATATTTTTTTGAACTATTATAGTCTATTTTTCTATTTTTTACTAATTTAATATGTTTATTTATATTTTAAATAATTATTAAATTAATTATGACATCATTACGGTTCGACCTCGGTTTAATCTCGGTCTAATCTCAAAAACCTTAAACCTTTTTCTTTTACGGTTCATTAAACGGTCCGGATTTCAAAACCATGCCTAATACCACAAGGTTTTTGACTTTTTTTTTTCCTTTTTTTTTTCCCTTCTTAATTATAGTTGTTGTCACATTGTATTGGGAATTTTGGATTTTAGAATTTGAAATATAGGCAGTTAGGAAATAATGAGAGTCTTTGTATAATAAAAATAATTTTCTCTAAAAATAACTTACATCAATCAATGTATAATTGTGTAAATTTACAAGTTTATTATAGAGTAATTGCATCAATCTGTGCAAAATCTTTTGTTTATTTTAGCATAAAAACTTACTTTTTCTATTTTACACTCCCACATCAATTTGTGTGTTCTACTATCTATTTTATTTTTATTTTTTTAGAAAGTACAATCTATTTTATTTAAATAATCATTATTATTATTTAAAATCTCTTTCCCTTCTCAGATCAAATTTGTCGCCTCTCACTCCTCTCTCATCCCAAACCCACAACTTCTCCCCTCTCTTGCCTCTCACCTCTCTCTCAGCTGATGTCGCCACCACTGCTGCTTGGGATGGTAATGGCTTGGGTCAAAGGATTGGGTCTTCGCCTTTGCCCCACATGATTTTTTCTTACCCCATTCCTGCCTCGCCTCACATGATGGGGAAAATTTCTTACCCCATCCCTACCCCTTAGGATCCTGCAAAACCTCGCCTCACCTTATAAAACTCTATTTCTTGTTAATTTATCCTACAATTATTACAATTTTTTCAAATAAAATTACATGTTTTAATAATAAAAATATTTTTGAAATTATAAATAAATTTATTCCATCATATCAAACTAAATTTTCGTAAAAACTGAATAATATTATCTAAGTGTTTAACAAGACAATATCACAACAAAAATCTCATAGTATGACACAATAAAATAAGCCTCCTAGTACATAACAAAATAAAAATTGTCTAGTTCTTCAAAAAGAATCCACTTTCTTCCATCATTGTGACACCACTTTCTTCTTCTTCATCATAATATGTTTTAAAATATATCTTCAATTCCATCTACGGTAAATGAAGAGCCTAAAAAAAGGTAAAATAAATTCAATCAAACAATTGAAAAATATAATAAAGAATGCAACAACATAAATCATTGCATAAACTAGCAAATTTAATTACCATTAATTTCAACCCATAACCAATTTTAAGTACACATTAATGCCTCCATAGTCTTTTGATGGAGTTTATTGCGATGTGGACTTAACAATTGACCACTTGTGCTAAATGATGATTCTGAGGCAACAGTTGACACTGAAATGGCAAGGATATCCCTTGCAATACGTTGCAAAGTAGAAAGTAGGATACTTAGGCTCGTTAGATTTCTACCATGCCAAAATATCAAGATCTGCAGTTTTTGGCATTAAATCATCCTCAATGTAATGGTCCATCTCCAATTTAATATTCCCACTCCTTTTTTTTCTAACTAAGATATCTTTCAAAGTCCATAAGAGAGTCATCAACTTGTGGATCCTCTCCCACACAAGGACCACGAGTTCCTTCTCTACCCATTCTCCTAGAACTATAGTCATGGATCATTTCATAACAAATATCTCTAACTCTTTGAATTTCATTATCAGCTTCATCACTATAAATTATTGGAAAATAATATTCTAATAACTCAATCTTATATCTTGGGTCTAAAATGGTTGTCACAGCCATAACACTATAAATCACATTCTAGTAACAATCAATTTTTTCCAACATTTTAAATGCTATACTCCTAATCACATCACTTGCACTTGTAAACCAAGAATTCAAAGTTATTTTTGTTTCACACACCTTAAGGAAAGAAAAAAATAGCTATAGGGTATGAGGTACTTGAGAATACTTTTGTAACCTTGTGAAATACTACCAATCTCTCACATATACTACTTGCCATCTCCCTTTCTTCCTCCACTAGAATGCACTTATAAGATGACTCGTATATGTTCAATCGATAAAAGACATTTTGATACTTTATAGCAATAGAAAGCATGAGATAGGTAGAGTTCCAACGAGTCTTACAATTGAGGGCTGGTTCTTTGGTACATTCAACATGTGCTTGTTAGGCTGTCTCTTCAAACTTCTGCCTTCTCTTTGTTGATGCAATCCTAAATTTCACATTTTGTCTAACCTTTTCAGTATATTCAACATGTGCTTGTCAAGCTGTCTCTTCAAACTTCTGCCTTCTCTTTGTTGATGCAGTCCAAAATCTCACACTTTCTCGAACCTTTTCAATGCATGATCCAATTATAATCAAACCATCCTGAACAATCAAATTAAGAACATGTCCTACACAACGCATACGCAACATTGATCCACGCATAATAAGCGCACCACGTTGAAGCTTATCTAAGATAATTTTTATTCATGCATCATTGGTGCTGCAATTGTCCATAGTCCAATAGATAAACTCCTATCAATATTCCCTTCCAACAAATTATCTAGAAGGACAGTAGAAAGCATTTGAAAAGAATGATATAATTAGAACTAACAATGATATAAGTTTATAAAACATTTGAAAAGAATTTAATTAAAACATAAAAATGAATATATACCTTTAAAAAAACCTCATAGCAGAACCTTGTAATTCCCACAAACCATCAATGAAGTATGTTGTTACAACCATAAACCCTCGCCTTTTGTTTTATGAAGTCCACATATTAGTGGTAATAGAAATTTTACCCAAATTCTTATCAATTTCATACTTTGATTTCTCCCTTTCTTTCTCATAAATGCTCAAAATGTCCTTCTTGACTGTGTTCCTAGAAACCATCCTGAACAATGCTTGAAGAGAAGTCGAATATTATCTGAAACAATGTGGTCAACTATAGAGAGTGGATACTCATGCATGATGATCATACAAATAAGTTCATTTCTTGATACATTTTGATCAAAATGATAAGCATTCACACCCGCCATTGAATCACTTTATTTTGATCCCTCACCAAAATTTTTTGATTCATATCCCTAATGTCTTGAGACTTTCTCCTTGGACATATTTTCACGTGGTCATGCAAATGTTTAATACCATAATTGGAATCCCTTACTGGCAATTTCTTACAATAATTGCACTCAGCCTTATCTTTCTCATCAACTCTCTTTCTCTTAAAATGAATCCAAACAATTGATTTGTACTTCCCCTCTTCTTCAATTATCTCATTGCTAGGCTAGACTACCTAGACATCTTTTAGCATATTCAACAGAGGTGATAATGAGGTTGCATTATCTTTATCTACTATCAAAGGAAGTTGATTGCTACCAGATGAATTGGAGCTACCAATGTTTTCATGTGAAGTCATTTTTTTTCCTGATGTTAATTTAGCAACTTAGTAATGGAAATCTATATTTCTCCAAAAAAGATAATATAAAATAATTGGAAAGAAAAAAAAATTATATGAATAAAATGAAACAATGAGTTTTAACCTAAGCTGAAGCTTTTTTATTTTTATGAAAGAACTTTTATTTGTGATTCATATGTATAGCTTCAAACCCCTACTTTTATTTGAAACTAATTTGGAGCTTTTATTTTTTTCTAACATATATTTGTGTGTGTGTATATATATATATATATTTATTTATTTATAGACCTATTGTTCTAATTTGTTCAAATCCTAAAAGCATTGAAATAAATGCCTTAATGAAAAGATAGAATGTGCCATACCAACAAAGATGACCCTTCAGAGTTTATAAGAATGAGACGACAAAAGACGGACACAATCAAATACAAACAGAAATAGCATTCTATGAACAAGCCCCAAATAAGATCTCTCATAATAAAAACATTTTGCTGGGTTTGAATATTGTTAAACCGTTAAAATATATTATGCATAACATTGAGCATAGTTTTCATATGGTTTTGTTAGAAATAACTACACAAATATATATATATATATATATATATATATATATATTTATCAATAAACTTGGACTAGTTCTAACACACACACACACATATAGACCCTGACCAAAGTTACCTCAGACCTATACCTCATAACAACCACATGCCCACAGACAATGACACAAACATAAACATTCAAACCCAAATCTCATAAAAATAGAAAACATTCTATAATGTTCATGAAGAATTCTAAGTTGAGAAAATCGCATGAATGAAATCAATAATTCAATAGTATATAAATTTGTTTCTAATAAAGACAAAAGAAAATGTTAAAATTGGTAGACGACTAAAGGCAGACACAATCAAATACAAACAGAAACAACATTCTATGAACAAGCCCCAAATAATATCTCTCATAATAAAAACATTTTGCAGGGTCTGAATATTGTTAAACCATTACAATATATTATGCATAACATTCAGCATAGTTTTCATATGGTTTTGATAGAAAGAACTACACAAATATATATATATATATATATGTAATCCCAGACCAAAGCTACCTCAGACCTGTACCTCATAACAACCACACGCCCACACACAATGACACAAACACAAACATTCAAACCTGTACCTCATAAAAATAGAAAACATTCTATTATGTTCATAGAGAAATCTAAGTTGAGGAAGATGCATGAATGGAATCAATAATATATATAAATTTGTTTCTAATAAAGACAAAAGAAAACATTAAAATTGGTATCTTATTTCCAACTTTGCTAGAGAGAAAAAAGAGGTAGAGAGCCACGCTAGGTAGAATAAAATAAGAGTTTCACAAACTCAAGTTTTAAAAAGGTGGTGGATTGCTTATTATTTTCACAAACTCAAGTTATAACATATCTTGTTGTGCTCTTATCGTGCTCAAGTAGACAATTTATTTTAATGCTCCCTTGGGTAGCAAGGTCATGATCTTCCCATGCTCAAGGATGCAACGTCGGCTTTGCTCAAGTAGACAATTTATTTTAATGTCCCATTTTATTTTGTTGACATTTATCGATAGAATTTAGATTGCATTCATTTTAATATATTGTGTTAAAACATTCTTGCATAGAAAGTTGAACATGGAATAAACATAAGGATTTGATATTTGTCATCCTTTTTTCTTTCTTTGAAATTTTGATAGTTACAACAATAATTTGTACTCTTACTAGTTTTAAAAGATAACAATAATTTTTATTATATTTTTTATCTCAATTTTTTTCCTTATACTTAATTTGCTTTTATAATTTTGGAAAAATTATATTTTACCACTTTAAACTATATCCTATATTACATTTTGCACCATAAACTTTTCAAATGCACGTTTTTGCACCCTAAACTATGAATCTTGTTACGCTTTGTACTCCAACGATAGTATCGCATGAAAAAACATAATTACCCCTCTTTTCAATTCTTTACAAATAAAAGAGAAATTACACTTTACCACCTTAAACTATATTTTTGATTACACTTTATATTCTAAATTTTGAATTTCCATCCACTTTAATAGTAAATTTAAAGTTGGAGGTGCAAAGTATAACAATGATCATAGTTTAGAGTGCAAAATATAATATGAGGTATAGTTTAAGGTGATAAAGTGTCATTTTCTCTACCACTTTTGAATAGTAAAAAACAATAAATAAAGCAGAAAACATGTCTTTTCTATATTTTTCAATAAGCTTGACATTAGAAAGGTATGTTAACAAAGAAAATGCATAAATGATGTAAAGAAAAAAACCAAAAACAAAAAGAACATATAAAAAAAATAAAAAAGATAACCAAGGTTTTGAACGTATATGGTGCAAACAAAATTATTAAATAAATAAATTGGTGTTTATATGCTTAATCGTTTGAAATTTCTAGCATATATATTGATCATATATTTTTTTGGGCTATTTTAAGTACTGTACTTTGGATGCAGTTTGGGTAAAACTATAACCACACCGCATCTTAGTTTTGTGGTCACATGTGTGGTGGGGTGTAGCGTACAAGGTGCGGTTTGGTTAGTTTTTGAGATGATATATTTTTCAAGATGTCATAGCCAATTTCAAGTTTTCTATTAAAAATCATGACAATGAAATAGTAAGTTTTATAAAAAAAAATATAACTTGCGTAACAAAAAAATTTACACAAACATGTACAAGACTATCTCTCAAAATAATATATATATATATATATATATATATATATATATATATATAAATATATAAAGCTTTTGAATTTTTGATTTTGTGAGAGTGTGAGATGGAGAATTGAATGAAATTTTGAAGTTTTGATTTTGTATTTTACCAAAACAAAGTTGTTTTTAACATCAAATTAGAATGAACTAACACTAGTTGGTGACTTACTTCGTATAATATTAAATTATTAATATATATTATAATATAAAATGAATATATAATAATGGGTGCGGTGCAGTGCGGTTTTGTGCAATTTTCTAATCATAAAACCACACTGTGAACCGCGCAGTTCACTAACACTTACGGTGTGATACGATTACTTCATTTTGCGGGTGGTTTTAGTTGATTTGGGTGTGGTTGTGGTGTTTAAGCGGTTTGGTGAACACCCCTACTTATATGAGTTTTATAATATTGCATTAACTAACAATCAATGATGCTTGACATGGAGGAAGTTTAAAGGCTAGCTTGATGGCATTGGTGATTTGCTTGTTCAGGTTGGTTTTGTAAATTTATTTCTTTTAGGTATATTTGTTATTCCATGGTTGTTCCCTTCAATGAAATTGGAGTGTCAAGTTAGCTACTTATATATAAGATAAGATGTGTTGACACTTTAGAGATCTTCTCTAAAGGCTGGGTATCATTGAAATATTCTAGTTAAACTATGTAATTGCTATGTAAATAGTCTCATTTTTTAATTTTAAGGTTGAGACCAAGAATTGGGACAAAAAATGATTCTTTGACTATACCATTTTTTTTAAGACGAACATAATTTTCATTCATTCAAAGATAAGGAATCATGATACAATGCCTCCAAAGCTAGTGGAGGAGAATCTTCTATCCAGTACATATCCCCATCCACATTCCTAGCAAATCTAGCCAATGAGTGTGCCACAAAATTAGAACCCCTGTTAACCTAGCTAAATTGCACCCAATGTAGTCCATGAGCCAAGCATTGTATGTCATTAACAATATGGCCTATTTGAGATAGATTTGAACTAGCAGAAGAAATTGATGTCATGACTATCTTATTATCTCCCTCAATCACCAACTCAAAAAACCTAGCATCAATTGCCGATTCTAGCACCTTCCTGCACACAATGGTCTTTGCCTCCTCACTGTTAGCCATTGGAGGCCCTCTTGCTAATAAAGCCGCCATCACCTTACCCTTCTCATTACAGATCATAGCACCCAGACCTGAGCAATTTAAGCTTGGAAAAGTAGTAGCATCAAAGTTCAATTTAAACATTGATCTTGGAGGAGGTTGCCACACCTGGGAACCCGTATTTATCACTGGTGTTTGTAGTAGGTCCTGGGCTTGCCAAAATTCATCTAGACAATCAGCAGCCCTTCTGTTCAGCCATGTCGAATCCTTTAGCTTCCCTACATGATTCAAAACATTGCTTTGGTTCCAAATTAGCCAAGCTTGAACAAAAAATAATTCAAACTCAGCCATGGGCAATTTGCTCAGTAATTCTTGAAATAATTGCACTATATCATGCTGTTCAAGAATATATTTCTACAGTTTGACTAAACTATCCGCCCAGATGTCTTGTGCCACCCCACCCCACATTCCCATAACACATGTTATTACCCAGATGTCTTGGGTAATATGTTTTGACAAGCTCTCCATCCAAAATTTTTTATTTTATTTGGCACATGAAGCATCCAAAATTTTTACCACAGTTAACCTTCAATTGGACCAGAAGAGCTTTCAACTTTGTTCTCAAGTTGCATGACCCGTTTTGCCACATAATATCCTGTTTTAACTGAGCATACTCTCTTCCTATGATGTAACCATACAATGGTATCCGAACATTGTCTGTGGCTAAGATATATACGTAAAATAGATTCAGCATCTTCCTTATGAAACACAGAGTTGATGTAGTCACGCCACCACCATTTCAAGTCTGGATCAATAAGATCAGCTACACGCCACTCCCATTCCACCTCACTTGGTGGAAAAATCACTATGTTCGTTGGATAATTAGGAATCCATTTATCTCCATCACCACCCCGCCAACAGCATCCATCAGTTAAGATTGGTTTGGTTGACATAATACTTTTTCACACGTATGAGTTATTTGATGAGTTTGAGGCGTCCAAAAATTCAGTCTGTGGGAAGTACAGAGCTTTGAAACACTGGTACATTAGAGATTCTCTATTTTGTATAAGTCTTCATCCTTGCTTTGCCAACATATCTAGATTAAAAGTTCTTAACGTAGGAAATCCCATTCCTCCCCTCTTCTTAGGCTCAATTAGTTTACTTCAACTTCTCCAATGAATCTTACATTCATCCCCAACCTGACCCCGCCAAAATCTTGCACATAAGGCATTAAGTTCATCACATAGCTTTATAGGTAATTGAAACACACCCATTGTATAGCTTAATATTGATTGAGCCACAACTTTAATTAACACTTCCTTCCCAACTCTAGATAACATCATACCCTTCCATCCCTGAAGTTTCTTCCACACCCGATCTTTGAGATAAGAAAATGAATAGTGTTTTGCCCTTCTAATCATAGTTGGCAGCCCCAAGTATGTTTCAAAGCAATCTACCTCCTTCATTCCTATCTTGTCTTTGATCCAACTCTTATTCTCAGCTGATGTATTGCCACTAAAAAACACCAAGGATTTTTCCATGTTAGTACTTTGACCCAAGGCAACAATAGCATATACTTTTAAAATTTTGGTCACCTCTTCAACATCATGCTGGTTGGCTTGGCAGAAAAGCAGTGTGTCATTTGTAAAAAGTAAGTTAGAGATCTTTGGTGCTCTCCTATAGATGGAAACCCCATGAATGCGCCCATCTATTTCTACCATAACTAATAATGAAGTGCAGCCCTCTGTACATAACAGAAATAGATAGGGTGAGAGGGGATTCTCTTGACGAATTCACTTAGACGGAGTAATATGACCATAGGGTTTACTATTAATGAGAATAGCAAAAGGGGATGTAGTAACACATCCCATCACCCTATTCACCCAAATCTCTAGAAAACCCAACGTAGTCATAATACCATGTAAGAAATCCCATTTAACTCGATCATAGGCTTTACTGATGTTTAACTTAAGTGCCAGTGCGCCCTTCTTTCCCTTATTAAGGTAATGCATAGAATGTAGGGTCTCATAAGCCACCATAAAGTTATCTGTAATAAGACAACCCGGAACAAAAGCACTTTGAGTAGGAGAGATTAAAAATCAAAAGTTTTAAAACTATGGATAAAATGTAAAAATCAAATTTTTTTTCCTTTTTGTGTGTATGCCAAATGGACACTTTATAAAGAGCCCAGATGCTAGTGGAACAAGATTTGAATAATATGCGCCCACCTAACTACTGGCCCAACCCAAATCCCTCAATGACCATCATCAAAAAAGTGAGCTAACGTTACCCTCGAACTAAAATCTGAATAATATTCACCCACCTAACCTAACGGGTCCAACCCAAATCCCTCAATGATCTTCACCAGAAAATCTAGATAAAGTTATTTCAAATATAAATGTAGAGGATCCAAGTCTATGTATATCTTGAAGAAGAAAAAAATCTCCATGAGAGAGCATGTGTACACGTCACTTGCCCAAATGGATTTTGTGTAAATTTGTTATCTCGTAATTTCTGATAACTTATTTGCTAAATATAACTATGAAACAAATATATAATTTTTATGTTAAATGTGTGACAAAAAGAGAGAACTTTAGGTTATTTTCATAGTGGTTCTCTTATATTGCCAAATTGCTATTTTTAGCACCACAAACAACAAAAACCAAGCTACATCAATGGTGCTATTGTTAAAAAATTAAACAAACTTGTTACAGTAAACTACCATCTTTGGCAATCAATTGTAGCAAAAAAGTGATAATAAAAACATTTTTTTTTATTCTTGTCTCTTCTCTCATTAAAAATCTCTCTATCTCTCTCTCTCTCTCCTATCTTTTTTCCTTCTCTCTTTTTTTCTCTCTAGCGCCTCCCTTTTCTCAATCTCAACTAAACCAAAGTCTTTCTTCTCTTAACTCTTGCCTTTAAGTTTGTTGAGATCGTTGTTTGTGTTTATGGTGGTGGGTCGTTGTTGGGTGGGTCGGTATAGGTCATTGTTGGAGTGGGTTTGTTGGTCCATGCTGGTGGTGATAGCAGGTCATTGTTGGGGTAGGTTCGTTGGTATGTGTTGGTGATGGTGGGTTGAAATTGGGTTGTGGCTGCAATTGGGTTGTTAGCTATGGTTGTGCATATGGATGGCGATGGTTGGGATTGGTGATTAGTGGTGGTGTGGCTATGTTGGTGGTGATGGTAGTGGGTTTTGGCTGTGGTGGTGGGTTTTGTTGATTTTGGCAATAGGTTTAGTGGATTTGATTGTGGTAGTGAGCTAATGGTGATAGGTTGTGTGTTTTTTATTTTTTATTTTTTTATTTTATCATGGGTTATGTCTACCACAACGGTGGTTATGGCAAGTAAAGGTGGTTATGATTGGTTGCTAAAGTTTTTGTGGTTATGGACATAAGGGGAGAGTTGCCATCTAGTTTTGCAGTGGTTTAGGAACCATATATATAGCGTCCCTTCGAGGAAGAACCATTGATCTTACTACCAGAGTGTGAGTTTGGAGTTTAAGTACGCTCTTAGGAAGGTGTTAGACACCCAAGATCGCCCAATCTTAAGATGGGCTTCCTATCATTGTATCTTATGTCTTTACCTTATTGAAAACTAACTCAACACTTATATTCTAAACTCACACACACACAAATCATGCATCTAACATACAATGTGGCACTTTTATCCCTAAACAAGCATACTTATCTATATCCATAAAACAAAAGAGAGCCAAACACACAAAAGAAACCCTAGCATTCATCTAGCATGTGAAAACCCTATCATACATCTAAAGCAGCAACTTGATCATGGCAGCAAGGCATTAATATATTACAAACCCTAATCATACATCTAAGCATGCTCCATCATATCATCAAAATAAACCATAATACAAATGCATGAACATTTTTAATGCATGAATTACCTTTTACTTGCCTTGCAGCAACATAGCATCTATGACATTGATGCATGGACATGTGAAGAAATGGCATGACATTAAATTAAGAAACAAACATAAAAACCCTAATTTAAACATGTTAAAGACAAAAAGCATATAAGATAGAGGCACAAATACGTATAAACAAGTGAAAAGGACTATAAAAAGAGACAAAGCATGTGAAAAAAAACGAGCAAAACAACAAGAAATCTAGATTAGGGATTCTGGGTAAGTGCTTGCGTGCACAGCTAGAGACTTACTTACGCAAGATTAAAATTGCATACGCATGCTCATAGCATGCATGCGTGGGACTTGTTCAAAACCCTAACCCAGAAACGAACAAGGCAGAAACTAAAACCCTAATTCTAATAAACAAACATGCATTTCAAACATACAAAAACTTAAACCTAACATAGAAAAGTATGTTAAAACATATTCTAACAACAAACAAAACAAACAGGAGGATTTAAAGGCAGATAATAAAAGAAAGGAAAAAGAAAAGTTTAAAAGAATACCCCACACAAAAAGCTTTCCAAGTTTGATTTTGAGCGTTCCCCTCAGTCAAGTCTATTCACAAACCAATAAGAAAGTGATTAGTAACGTTAAACTAAAAGGATTGGGGTCAGAAAAGGTCCCAATCAAAGAAAATTGATTTGAGGGTGCTTTGTGAAAAACTCCCTTTTGATTCACTATTTTCTAGTGAAAATTGACTCAGGATTTTTGTAGGTTTTGAAAATGTACCATCTAAAGCTTTATATAGTGAAAAAAAAATAGGGTTTGGAGTGACTCCCAAACGATGTGAGATTCATTCCAAACTTCAACCATTATTGTAAAAAAACTTGTCTTTATCATATTTCTGAAACTCTAGCTGCGTACGCGTGAATGTGCCTGCGTGTGCAAGCTTTGGCCCACATACACAGGACTGAGGGCCACTTTGGTTATTTTATTTCTAAAAATAGATTTTTGCTCATTTAAAAGGTTATATTTTCCATTTTTACACTCCTCAAGTCAATTTGATATATGATTGGGCTCTAAACTGACATTGGGCCTTAGAGTTTGAGTATCATTGGGAAACGGGGGTCCAAGCTGTAAGATGTACAAAATGCAGTGTCTATAGTGGTGGATGTTTTTATTTTTTATTTTAATGAGTTATTTATATCATTTTAATTGAAATGGTAAAAAAAAAAAAAAAATAGAATCCTTGATGTTGAGTGTGTTATAAAGTGATGCGTTAAAATAAATAAAGTGAATTTTTGAGATGCTAAAAGTTAAATATTTAGCTCCACCATTGTGAATGTTCTAACATTTCTCTCCATTTCAAATAGAAATGGAGATGATCCAAATATATGTATATCTTTAGGAAAAAAAGCTCCGTGAAAGAGCATGTGTACACATCACTTGCCCATGGATTTTGTGTACATTTGATATGTCGTAATTTCTTAAGGCTTATTTGATAAATATAAATATGAAACATATATATATATATATATATTTATATATATTTTATGTTAAATGTGTGATAAAGAGAAAACTTTAGCTTATTTTTTAAAAAAATTAAGTTATTTTATTTTATTTTAACATTTAGGGGGGGGGGGGGGCAAAATAGAAAAAGAAAAAAAGAAGCAAAGACAAAATCATAGTTAACTAAATTGGATTGGCCAGTTCAACAGGGAACTAGGCACCAATCCGATCTTGTAAACACTCCCAAAATCGGTAAATATCGAGAATTGGGACCAAAAACAGGTCCTTAACTCTATTGATTTTTAAAACTATGGACGAAATGCAAATTAAAAATTAGAAATTATTTTTTTTTGGGTGCCAAACGGGCACTTCATAGAGAGCCCAAATGCAAGTGGACCAAGTCTCAATAATATGTGCCCAACTAACCTAATGAGCCCAACCCAAATCCATCAACGACCTTCACAAGAAAAGCTAGCTATCGTCAGAACAACTCTTCTTCTTGTTCCTCCACTACGCCCCACCCCAAGTTCTTCTCAGTTCTAATAACAATGGAGAAAGGGGATTCGAAAGTTATAATTACTTTGTTCATCATTATATTGATTCGCATCGTGTATGCCAGAATGGGAAACCTCTTATTAGCTCCAAGTCCAAAGCTCCAGTATGTACCCTTATAGACATAGTCAGCCTTTACACAAGCTACAGCTACTGCCTTCATTCCCATTCATATAATTAATGAAACTGTTTCATTACATTTGTTATTTGTATTGTAATGAAACTGTTGCCGATGTTGCCAAAGGACAGGTTTAGTCCTAGGTTCTATGTTGCTACTACTACCAATAACATGAGCCTTCAAAAAAAATCTCGCTCCCTCGACAACTCCGAGATACATACCTTAATTGAACTGATTAAATTACCGATTTTCTCAAAAAGCTATTAGCAAATTATGAATTGAATCATATAACCGATATTTTATTGCTTTCTTAAGTGAACCCCAACATGTGTGGTTTTTAGCATTTTAAATGGTGAATGTAGACAGGGTTCGAATTTAGGATCACATGCTATTAGAAAATGGTGAATTTAATTATTTAATGTATATTTTAACTGTACCTTACTCTTTGATATGAGTAGAGGCAATTTTTACATGTTTGAAATCGGTGGATTTTTTTTTCTTAAAAAAAAATTTATAATGGCAAGCAGGCGGAAACGGAAAAAAAACATATACACCATCGACTTGGACTAGTTTGTTGAGGATTCATAGCCCCCCATGAATTTTGGGACTATGGCTTGGTGGTTGTTGTTGCAAGCAGCTAAGCAGCAGAACAAAACCAGGGCCACAGCTACACCACAAGCAGCAGAGCTGCAACCACAAAACGCTCATCAACTACTCGAAATAAAAAATGAAATGTTCCACAAATTATGTTACATTCTATTTTGTAAAGTCTTTCTAATATTGTTACACAGAGATAACTTATATCTGCAAAACTAAGGTGTGTTGGAGTATAATCCCTCATTGTCTTATGTGGGTCATATGGAGGGAAAGTAATACATGTATTTTTGAGGGGATGAAAGATTGATTCATGGTTTGAAGCTCTTCTTCTTTCGGACTTTGTTTGATTGTTAAATGCTTCGGGTGTGGTTAATTTCATTTCCCTTCCTGATATGATGGATTTTTGTACTCTCATTCATGTTTTTTTTTTTTTTTTCTTCTTCTTTGGCTTTTAGCACACTGCCTGTGTGCCTTGTATATTTTTCCCTATTTTTGATTTTCAATGAAGTGAATTACTTATAAAAAAAAGAAGAGATGGCTTATATCTAACCTGCATAACTACTTTGACACTTTCAATATCAGACTTTACTTTTCGCACCATGATTTCTAGCACCTCGGTCAATCCAAATATGGTAAATGATAGCTGCAAGAGCAATCTTGCAGATAACATGCTGCCACTCTCTTCCTTTAAGCTTTTTAATGGGCCAATTAAGCTCATACGACCAGCAACAAATTTACTGATTGAACAAGCACTTCCTCAAGATTTCCATTCAAATCCTACTAGAAAAAGGGCATGTGAAAAACAAATGGTTGCCAAATAACCTCAACCCTTCTCTCTTATCACTTGCCAAGTGTCCTTAAAAGTAAACCGACAGTGAGCAACAGCCAACCGTTGCACCTGATCCTCCTCCCCAATTGGAACTTCAGCCAGCTTAGCTTAAAATGCCATTAAGTCATTAGACCTAAATAGAGGCCAATTCCAATGACCTTTCAAAATAACTCAAGATGGTTGACCTTACTCAGCGCTTACAGCATCATAATCACATAAAATCTGTAATTTTTGCAAATGGGGGCCCTTAGTATGCCTAGCAGCATGCCATAAGAAAAATTTTCCCCATTCCTCACTTTATGCTTCACCAAATGCCTTACTTCTCTCGTAAGCTGCAAAACCTTTCTCCACCCACTGGCAATAATCTGGTATAAAGATAGACCAAAAAGATATACCCATAAGCAAGCAAGCACGAGTCTAGGCTACCCAAATAGAGTCATCCCTTGCAAAGAGATACCACATACATATCATCACTGTTGCCTTATTTCAACCAAATACTTCCTTGCTGGATGGTTGAGACTCATCCTACAGCAACATATAAGGAGGTTTAAAGATCCAGTATCACTTATAAATCATTTTGATAATTATGATTTCTTTCCCTTACAAGTGAATTTTTTTAGGAAAAAAAATGAGGATTGGTTGAGCTGGAGGGCAGAATATCACATAGCTTCTGCATAAAACGGATATAGTCTTTTATTGTTTCCTCCATTGTTGTTGTAGCAGGTATTCTTACATTTTGCTTTTCATTAAGAGCTGGATTTGATGCAGCATTTGTACTACATTGTATCTTCTTATGATGTTGCAGTTTTGTCAACATAAGTTTCATTTTTTAATGGTTTCTACTGCAGATTGGGATCAAGGTGGTAGAAACTGCTCAGTTCATGCATATCTATCGAACTAGGGAAGTTGGTCAATCATATTTAACCTCTGTTTGGACAACTTTGATTGCAATGACTCATGCACTCTGGCTAATCACTAAAATTAGACCCCAAGTGGTATTATCTCTATCCCTGTCTATGCTTCCAGGCATGTATGTTTTGAACACATAAATATATTGTTGTAATTTGATTATATAACTTAGTAAATCTGTATCAACTTTGTATAACTTCAGATTCAATAGGCCAGGGACTTGTGTTCCACTATGTGCAATTGCATTCTTTTTTAAGGCGTGGATGTACTCCATTAAGACCCCCTCTCTCTTTGGTTTTTCTTGTCCAAATTTTTTGAATTGTTTAAGATGATATCAGAGGACATCCTTTAACCTTAAGTGCAGGTAATTGGGTAGTTGGTCATCAGTTTTCCATGTCAAGAGTATGGCAAGACAGAGAAGGCTCTCATTAAGTGGCTTAATTCTTGACAAGTTATGAATAGCTGATGAGTTCTTTGTGCAATGGCCACAGCTTCAAAGGCAATATTCACGAGCTCACTATGTTGGTTGTCTCATGTAGTTGAATGAATTTAGCCTCCGACATTGGTACTTTCACTTCAACCTCCAAGTTTTTGCGAAGTAAGGTCAACTGTAATTTGTTTTTACTTTCTTTAGGGCTAGACTTGCAATGTTTACTTTGAAGTTTGAACTTGAAGCCACCTCTTAAAATAATTTCCTAATATATATATATGGTTGGATTAAGGAATATTACACTACTCAATATTTGTTAATTAGATGTTAATTTTGATAAATCCTCCGTTAAATTATATTATTTTCATATATTTTCCATACTTACAAAATTTTAAGGTGATAAAAGATTAATAGTCATGTCAGCAATCAATTGTTTAAATTCAAGATTTGTAGTTTAAAATAATGCATAAAAGATGAGTTAATGAATCGAATGGTAAATAACATTCACTTAACATAAAAATTGATATAAATATTAAGAACATATAAAACATGTAATTTAAGGGTGAGATTTTCAAAATATGAATTTTATAACAAGTTATTTGATGGTGTAACATTATTTAGAATTACGCCAAATGTAACTTGAACCCAACGCATGGAAAGATAGGTTTTTAAACTAGATCAATACTAGAGCTCTCTTTTTGTAAAGTTCTTCAAGAGACTAAATTTTTAGATTAGGTTATTTTTCTTGTAATTTGAGTAGAATATATTCTAGGATATTCAATGTACTCTTGTGGTTTTGTCAATAGATTGTCAAACGGGGAGATTGTTAGGGTCATATTTTTGTGTATTGGCAAACACGTGATGAAATACACTTTATATGTAATTGAGTCTTAGTTTAAGTGTGTTCAAGGAATGTCCAAGTGGTATGATTTGAAGACATGAGATTGTTCAAGAAATTGTTCAAAAAAACAAGACTTTGATACCTCTCTCTACCTATTGATCTAGCGAGAATAAATGAATGTTGATACTTGGTTCGACACCTCTCGAACTATAGAGTTACAAGAAAACTTTATAGTAATTTTTGTTTCAACCTATGATAACTTGGTCCAACTTAGGATTCGTGCACTAGGGTTCCAGAACATATAATTTGATTGTGAGAGAGAGAAAGGAAAAGGCTTGCTTTCAATTCTAAGTCTTGCACTTGTTCCTTAAGATTTTGCCTCTAAAGTTCAAATTTTAAATTGTTTGATGACTGCACCAAACCAAATATGTATAGGGTATGCTGCTTTTAAAGTTGTAGCCTCTTCTATAGAAATAAGGAGATTTACCAATATTGGAGCAGGTCAAGGTGGATCTCCAATGTGGAATGAGAAAATTACATTCAGGGTAGAGTATCCGGACAAGGAGACCAATACAAACTTATTCTAAACACAATGGATAAGGACATATTCTCTGCTGATGGCTTCATTGGGCAAGCCATGTGAGACATCATAACATCATGTCTCTTGGTTACATTTTATGTTCTTAGTTAAGACTTCCATAAATACTTCTCCTCCAAAAGGTATACTTTTTTATGTGGCTTGAAGCCATTAGAAAAGACATTTAGACTTAAACCGTGAGAGTAATTGATAGGAGGGACTGGAGGGATAATGTAGAGCATGAAAAGCAATTTTTGATGTGCATTATATATATATATATATATATATATATATATATATATATATATATATCTTTGTTGTTTGATTGTCCTTCCTCACATACTATACAAATTTTCCATTTGCAGCATCTATGTGGAGGATTTAATGGCAGTAGGAGTGGAGAATAGAACTACTGAGTTACACCCTCACAAATATAGTATTGTTTGCAAAGACCAAAGTTATTATGGAGAGATTGAAGTTGGTGTCATTTTCACTTGAAAGGTATTTTTGAATTTTATATATGAGCTATGAGCTGGTTGCTTCGTTTATTACAATAGGACCAGTAAACAACATATTACTGTGAGTATATATATATATATATATATATGCACCTTCTCCTTTTGAAAGAATAGAGTGAAGGATGAGGATGTCATTTCAAGACCTATTGAATGAGTGTCTAACTTAGAAAAGTGTGTTTAGTTACAGTTCCTTTGCTACAATTCAATTGAGAAATATAACGTATAACCATCAAGGAACTATATCTAAGTTTTGCTGATTTATAATGTAGTTCTAACACAAAATTACATATTTGCTTCTAATATGTATGCTACTCATATACTTATAATAAATAAAAATAGTGCTGTCATTTCTTTCTATTTTTGTGATGAAAAGTGCCGTTAATTATGTTTTTGTTTGAGACTGAAATGGTTGGTGCATGGTGATAAATGGTGCATTGAGTTCCATAAGCCAAAGCAGTACATGACATCTTAATTACAATTTCTTGTTTGATTAATGTGGTTTTTCATTTTTTAAATATTGTAGGTAGAAGAGCAATATCATGGAGAAGAGTAGGGAGGATGGAAGCAAAGCTACGACTACTTGTTTATCAAATATAGTTCGGTGATTTAATTGTGTCTTAATTGGATTTGTATGTCATTTGGGATAAGGGTAACATGAGTCTGGTTTAGAGCTTTTGGAATATTTTTCTGCCTAAAAATATTTTTTAACTTCCTCAACCATTGATTTTCTAGGAACTAAAATAAAATAATCCAAAAAAAAAAAAAAAATCAAGGCCACCAAAAAATAAAAAACCCATAAAGAAAGGAACAAAAGTTCAAATTTTGCCATTATTATATTTTAGCGTGAAATGTAATGCAATAGCCACAAACTATTGATTAACTAGTTTCTTATTAGTTTTCATCTACGCTCACCATTGACATCACATTTTTCTTTTACTGATAATAGTAATCTGGTATGCCACCTTTTTCACCAAAACAAAAGGTATATCCTATTGTGTCATCTTTGTATGATTCATCCCCTTCAAGGTAACAACGAGACTCGGCAGTTTGAATATCATTTAGTGAGCGAACCAATTGATTATTGGCACCTACATATTGTACATTAGTCATGTAAGCAGTTCGTTGATATATACCATCATCAAATTTTCCACTACCCATTTGAGGGCTAGCATTATCACTAGGCGAAGTGAAAACATAGCCTCCCCATTTCAATGTGTCTACTCCAGAATTTAACTCAAAAAATAGTTTGTCTGGAAAATATCCAACTGGATGAGGTTTAGTATTAAAATACACCCACCATTTTCCAGTTCTAGTTGAAGCTGCTCCATCCTGTTGTTATCATATAACCAAAAACAATAAAAAGGAAAAGGAAAAAACAAATGGAAATAAGAAATTCTGCAATAAAATTATTTGATAAATTAAATTTCTAATTGTAAACATGCATTCAAATCCTATGTTAAAAAAGAAAAAAGGAGTAATTATTACCCAAATCATGGGGAAATGTAGAACCACTTGATCAGCGGTATCGAAATCAGAGACCTTCTCTATAACACTTCCAATTGGAACTTTGGTATTAGTTTGTACAAACCCCAAGCAAGCAAGATTATGACATGGTGAAACTCCTTCAGTCCTTTGTTCTAGTCCATGTATGGTGTGAAATTCAAATTAAGTTAGTACTATGCATTTGTACCCCAAAAAAAAAAAAAAAAAAGGAAAAAAGAAATCATCTTGCCAAGAACCTTAAATCTATTTAAAGATAAAAAGTACTTATAGTTATTTGAAAAAATCAATGGGCACATGTATCATTGTACATGTTTGGGTTTACCTGAACAATATCACAAATCTATATATTATTAAAAGTTAAAGCGTAGTAATTAATGTTGCTACGCTCACGTTGAGCCACATAAGCAACCATGTCATTTCCATCATATTTTTTGTATTTGTTCAACAATATATACATTACTAAAAGCTAAAGCGTAGTAATTAATGTTGCTACACTCACGTTGAGCCACATAAGCAGCCACGTCATTTCCATCATATTTTTTGTATTTGTTCAACAATTTAAAAATAGTTTTTATAAATTTTAAAATACTAAAAAATATAAAAAAAATCTCACCCATATCTCCACCATAAAGCCCACTTCTTATTAATTTAATTCCCACCCTTATCTTCACCATAAAGACCACTTCTTATTAATTTAATTCCACCATAAATCCCAAACTCAAAGCTTTTTCCATTTTCTTTTGTTCCATGGTTTCAGATTCCTCCCCCTTCCCTTCCCCTTCCCCTTCCCCACATTTTGTTTCTCCCCAACTTTTTGTTTTACAGTTTCACATTTACTTCACATTTACATACGTGAATTCTGCTTAATTTGACAGTTTTTTTTTTGAGGGATTAAATACCTATCCATATATTTATTTTTATAACTCAAAAGAAACATATATAAAATTAGCAGTAAAACTAGGAGTTATATCCAAATAAAGTCGAAGATCATGTTCACTAACTAAAGACGCTGTCTTACTCTAAAATGCCAACACAAACTCTGTGAGTGAGACAAAGCTTATTGTATGAAGTAGATAATGAGGTGTGCGAAAAGAAGTTGTAATGCTATGGAGAACAAAAATAAATAGTTGATATATAGTGAACCTTTTATTACAACAGAAAATGGGGAAAATGTCCTTTTTTTTTTGCTTGATGTATTTTTTTTCCCTTTTTCTTTACCTCAAATTCAACTTGGACTTTCTGTCTTCTTTCTTCATTTTAAAGTCCACAACGTAACTGCTCTTCTCTCTTTCTCTCTCTCTCTCTCTCTCTGTGTTTAGTATTGATTTGTGCCTTTTCAGTGCCCTTCGTTATCCTGATGTTTGCCCTTAAGTTTCTATTACTAAATAAATTTGATTGAAAGTGTAGAACCATAGAAAATTCAATATAATGATAGGGAGTTTCAAACGACAGTTACCTTTGAAGGAATTTAGAGAGTTGTTTTGTGTTCATCTCCCATAATTGCAGCACAAATGTGGTATTGTTCCACTTTCAACCAGTATATTATATTTAGAAGTGAGTTGAGCTCAAGTTCATGTGGAGAAATTGGTGGAATTGCTCAGGAAGAACAACACATAACGTAGGACAAGAGAAGCTTAAAGACAACAGTTAGGATTTTGGAGTGGCATGCCGGAGAAGATGTAAAACTTAATGTTCAATTTGTGGTATAAAGCTCTAAACATCATTGTTTTTTTTTTCTTTTTTTAAATCTTATCATTTAACCTTTTGAATTTAATTGTAATGCTATGGTTCATGGATTGCAGGTGTTAAAAACTTACCCCGTTTGTGCAGAAAGATTATGTGTGGAAAATCAAATGCTTATATCTGCTAGGTGTTCGACCAAAGGCCTCTAAGAGATTTGCATGATGTGAAAAGCTTACCACCATTAGTATAGTAAGATTTCCTCTATTTCTTTTGTTTCTATCTTTTCATTTTCCCAAAATACGATGTTCTCATATTGAAATAAATTAAGCATAGAAAGTGCAAGAAGATTAGGTATTCAACCCCACCTTTTTCATGAGCTAGGGGCCTTCGTGAATTGGGTTACACATGTTAGTTGATTTGGTTAATTAACGATGGTTGTTATATTTGTATAGATATGAACATCTACCTCTAGATTGATTTAAAAAAAAAAAACTTTGCATCCCTGCATATGAAGGGGAAGGTGGTTAACCTTCAACCAGCAATGAAATGACCCCTATAGACTCTAAGGACCTACTAGAATATTGAAACCATCAGATATGTCTTTCTAGCGTGTCATTAATGTGGTAAAAATGAACTATAATTGGAATTGCAGCCAGGGATCACTTTGGGTGTGTTTTATTTCCCATGAACAAAGCTCTTCTAGGTAAAATAGAAGCAGTGATGGCAGCTGGGTGGGTGATGAGAGAAGTAGCTCAATTGGCAATTAGGACTGGACTAAGGAACATTATTGTAAAGGTGATAATCAAAGAACACTCCAAACTTTTGGTAGCAATCTCCTGAATCTCACTTACCTTGGTTTTGTTGTTGAATTCACTCATTCAATTCTGAGTTTAGAACTATTTCTTTTGTATACATCATCAGGTCAAGTGCAAATCTGGCTGACAAAGTGGAGGGTTTTTGGATGGGTTGCCCTCCTTTCTTAGCACATTTGTTTGAACCATTGTACATTGTTGTTTACATAATAAAAATCTATCATTTTTAATAACTAAAAAGAAAGGTTGAATATAGTATATAGTTGGAAGCTTTCACCTCCATGCTTATTAAAAAATATATTTGCTACTCTTTTGAACAATGCATCAATTCTGATATTCCTAAAAGTAAAATTTTAATTGCTTTGTTGAATTAATATCATTTTGTACGAGTTGTGTTTCAGATGGTCATTCTTTAATATTTTTGCGAGCATCCTTTCTCATTGTATGTTATTGAACTCCAATTCTTCAGTCTTTTATTCCCCCCCCCCCCCCTGAAGTCAATTGATGGGTTGAATTGATCCTTTGTTTTTCTATCAATTCATTCATTTCTCTTCCTGAATTGGAACTCGCATGTACAATTTGAAGCTAGAGAGCTTTTAAGTGGAACATAGTCAAGCTTCCTCTTATCCATTCTAATTAAATATTTTATTATTTTAATATAATGTTGACAATGACAAAATTTTGCATTATGCCCGTTATTTTATGATTTAGCTCATTAGCATTGTTTAAAACATTAAAACTACAATCTTGAAAAATATATATTAAAATTGAAACTCCTATTATCTCTCAATGTTTGTAGCTATTCTTACTTTACTTATTATGATTTTGTTTTGTTTTGTTTTTTTTTTTTTTTTTTTTTGTGATGTAAGGCAATAGGTTATTGATTCAAAGAAAATGAAAAGAAAATTCTAAAAATGTTTCCTTTTATTTTTTATTTTTCTAACTCTCTAAAATTTATTGAAATTGATGATTAAATGGTATAAATATTTTCTAGGCATTTTCACACTTCACAAGAATGAAATCATGTAATGTCTAATTTCTAATATATCAATAGTATTATACATCTAAAAATTGAATTCAATTTGAGTTGGAAACCTTATAAATTCAATGTAGTATGTAAAGGTAAACTTTAATGTGCAGTGTTCTTTAAGGAAGCCCTAGAGTAATCATCTGGATGTAAGAAAAGTAACAGTAGCAATAACAGTAGCAACACTGAGTAAGCATAAGTGTAATGATAAGGATTCAACCACAGTGGATGTAATTAATGGCAGCCATGGAAGCTATAAGGTTGGCTAGAGATATGTGATGATTTCAAGTGATACTTGAGGGGATGACAAGCTTCAATGACACATTTAAAGAGAGAGCTGAGAAGTTTAGGCGGTTAAAGTTTTCGTTCACGGAGCTATAGGCACAGCATCACATTCTTTACCTATATTTTTAGTTCATTTGGTTGATAGGAATTTTTGGATTGGTCACAGTCCACCATTCTTACAACCCCAACTGTCACTACTGGATTGAACTCTATTTAACATAAATAAAAAATCTTCTCTTCAAAAAAAGAATCAATGTTTTTCAAGTTCTTTATTTGATTTTCATTTGCATTTTTTTTAATTGGTAAATTACACATCACCTTGCTTTTATAGGAAGAGGAAGTGTCATTTGAGTTAAAGCCTAAAGCTCATTGGCTCATTATATGATTTTTCCCCTTTGTAAATATTATATAATCTTTAATTTTTTCCCTTTGTAAATATTATATAATCTTTAATTTAAATACGATAAAATAGAAAGAGGTGACTAGAGAAGTAACTCAAATTGCATGGATTGGCCAAATGATAGTTGATAAGAGAAAAACAAAGAGACAAGGAAAATGGGAATACGACATTCATCTAGATCATTTGGTCCAACGTCTATTTCTTGGTGCAATAGTTGCGATAGAATAAGAAAAATGAGCGAATGCATTTTCTTCAACATATAATTGATTATTTCTAGATGGGAAATATTTTTTTGTCGATTGTATTCTTGATGCAAAAGACTTCTCTCATACCAACTAACATTAGATGATGTTGTGTTCAAAGGCTAAAAGTTTTCTGTAATTTATGCCAAGACTATGAACATACATATTGTTTGGGATGAGAATAGGTGATGTCGTGTTCATAGGCTAAAATTTGTCTATAATTTATTCGTTAAACAAACATATGTTGTTTGGGATTAGAATCTTTATACAAGTTAAATGCAAGGCATATTGTCTAACAATTAAGAGAGCCCAATAGTTTGCATTGTATAAATTGATTAGTTTTTTGCATAGTACAGATTTTTTTAAAAGGAATAAATTTAAATAAGTTTATCAAGAAGAAATATTTTTGTAAAATTTGATTCTCTTGCATTTGTTTAATGATTATCAAAATATAAATTGTTACACTTGATGGAAGACAAAAGTAGATAAGGCATTGCATGTTGCTTGTAGTATAGAAAATAATATTTGGAAATTCTTTGGAATTAGTGAATTTGAATTGAGTGTGTTTAATGGACTTTGTTAGTAATTTGAGGACATTAAGAGTGGTAGAGTGGCTTAATAAAATATTTAATTGGTCTAGGATCACTATTTTACTCTTAAGCTCAACATCTTTTTAAATCACGTGGGATTCAAATTCTATAAATGTATAATAGCTCACTGTTGTGATTTCTATAATTTTTTTTAATATTTATCCACCTTTATTTTTAGTCATATAATTTTTTATTGTGATAATTGGTAATGATCTCTAGGTTGTATGGAGTCCGCTTATTTATTTATTTTTTTATGTGGATAATTTAAAAAAGAGAAAGTAATACAATGTTTGATCATGTTTCTTTCTAGAAATTGATATGTTGTAATTATTTGAAATGGTTTTTTATTGGAACATGCTTGAACCATATCATTGTGACATTTAGATGAATGTTGTTTATTTGACTAATCTATTTATACATATTTTCAACGATTATTTAGACTTAGAATTATCTAATTTGATTGGTTTCAAATGATTGTACCAATAAAAGTGAATGTGTATAAGTTTTGTTCAACTATTCCATGTATCGCATGGGTTAGCGACTAATTATAAATAAAGTTGAAGCATATGTTGTAATTCAACTATACAAAAATAGGCAAGAGTCTTGTAGTTTAACTAACGAAAAAATTTAAAAACTTCTCTTTTATTGTAACTACTGAATTTATTGGTTTTTTTTTAAAAGAATAATTTTCAAAATTTTTTAAAAATTAACCGAACAATTATTTTCAAATTCATTTCTCTTCCTTAATACTTACAGTCCACCCAAGTTGTATTTGTTCGAAGTCAGTTCCAAATGTTGCTTCAACTAAGATTGCAAGTACTGAACTATGTTGGAAAGTTTCTCTAACCTTTGGATTCCATACGCTCATTTTGGCTCCAACTAATTGATACTTTTTGTCTGGGGTTGTTTTTGTAAATATTCCTGCAAACTTTGAGGATGAATTCCGTTGAAGGTAAGAAGACTTTAATTGTATTAAGGAAAGGATAAAAAAGAAAAAAGAAAAAAAAAAAAAGACAAAGTTTAGTTCCAAAATTGGTTATAGCATAAATTACAGCTTTACTAAATATCTTTTTATTGGAGATGAATTTTAACAAATCTACTATTAGATTATATTTTCTTCTTATAATCTTCATGCTTGTAAAATTTCTAAAAATTTAAAGATTAATAGCTATATCTTTAATAAATTGTTGAAACTGTAAATTTTTGTAGTTTAAAATTATGTATAAAATATAAACTTATAAATCATATAGTAAATAATTATCCGATTGACACAAAATTTGACATGTGCATTAAGATCGTAAAAAAAATATAATTTAACAGTTAGATTTTCAAAATATATAGTACTGCTAATTTTTTTAAAGGAAGTTGTAACTTTAGGCTACTACTAATTTTGTAACTAAACTTTGTCAAAAAAAAAAAAAAAACAACATGCGCGACCTACATTAAGCAAAGAAAAGCCTTATCTCACTTACTTCTATATTAGCATCCAACGGATCATACGAAGAAAATTGAGACTTATTTAACTTTGATACATCATTAGGTAGATCTTTGTCCGCGACTCTTAGAATAGGGACAGTCCCTTTTGGGTATGCTTCATTTAACTCTATCTTTGCAAATTGGACACCAGGCGCTAGCTTCTTGGGTTGCATTTTGGCTGCTAGTTTTCTTACTTTATTGCTAGGTCTCATCTGTTAAGTATTTTATATACTTAGTAAATCAATGCATCATTTCAAACGAAATATTATAAAATAAGCATCCAAGATGTTAAACTAGCATCAAATTTCTATAAATAATAAAAAAAAAGATTTTACTTTTTTTTCTCTAAAACAGTCTCTTCCACTGTCTAGTATATATGCAACCAACGAAAAACATTTCCTTTTGATTATTTATCTATTTTTATTACATATATGTTCCTTTTTTGTATATTTGTTATTGGGCAATGTTTTCCAGCAAAGAGAAAAAGAGAATTTGATATGGAATTTCCACATGTCCAAGGCCAAACTGCAAGGAATAGGATCTTCTAAATTTCAATTACAATGGAGAAGAATCATTTGATGGTTAATATTCAATTTCCTAAATTTGATAATCAACAAAGTTTCACACCATTTAAAATTTTAACAAAATGTTACATCCTTAGATTTGTAAAATTTATTATGAGATATTAATTCGATCAATTTCAAAATGATTGTGGCACACACTATGTAAGCTTATGCATGCCCTAGTCATTTTCTAGGATACCTTGAAATTGAATTTAAATTTTGATGAAAATATGAAACAAATATGCTAACAATATGAACCTGAATTGTATGATTTTTGAACGAAGGATGTTCAAAAATAGATTGCTTGTATATATTCACACAATCATAGGTGTCTCCATGCTCAGTTTGCGAAAATCTTATTATTGTTAGTCTAAATCTCAAGCTATAAGGAAATGAAAATACTTTGTTTGAATGAAAATTGCAATTGCTTTTGTACTAGTTTGACATGGAATATTTAGAAGAAATAAAAAATTGATATAGAATAATAAAAATTACTTGCACAAGTAAAACTATCAAAAAATATACAATAGATAATACCAAAATACTTTTGATGGGTTGATCAGGTTGTATTTCTGAAATCAAATCATTGAGATTATTCCCTTTATCATGGCTCTATTATGGAATGAACTGAAATATGACAAGACATATAAAATAACAAATTCTTTGAAAGCCATGGATCCTTGGACCTTAGTACTTGAGTTTGCTTTTTAATGTCCACTTGTTAGCTCAATTAGATTTAAATGTCAATATTTAAAAATGATGCTTTTTTACAAGGAAAGTCCCAAAAGTCTAATCCAAAGATTAATAATCTTTCCAAATTGACGACAATCAAGCTTTAATGATAAAAGATTACTAATTTGAATTTAACCTAAAAATCAATTAAGGAAATGACAAGTGATTAATAAGGTAATAATTACATATCTTTCCTAAAAGGCTAAAGGGGTTAATTCCAAATTGATTGACAAACATTAATGGTTGACAATCAATATATTTTATTGCATAATATATTGGAGATAGTTGACTAAAGGTTAATTAGGAAATGAAAAAGTAATCAATGACTTATTTAATCTGATGATCCTTCCTAAAAGACTTAAATATTTGAATTCAAACTAATTTGATATATAAGGCAATAAAAGTCAAATGATTAAAGAACACTTAAAAAGGCAAGAGTACATTTAAAGATCAAGAGCATGTTTAATGATTGATATTGAGTTTATTAAAAGAAAGACATTCAAGATTTAATGAAGACTTCACTCCATTTAAGTGTCACTCCTTCATAATACATAATCACTAATTCTCATTACACATCAACCCTTTGTTTCGACCCACATGTGGACACACTTGGATGATGATTTATCTATATGCTTAGAGGTTTAAGTGATTATGCATTTGGACATTCATATGCTCTTGCACTTTGACGCTGAGGTGATTTGGTGGTAAGAGGCACGTGTTTAGATGCTTACATGCTTAAATGGCCATGTGCTTATATGTTTTTATGTGTTTATATGTTCTCATTCCCACATGCTCTTACATGCTTGGCTATTCACATGTCTATTTGCTTTGATGATTGCATGTTCACATGTTTTGATGCTCACATATTCATATGTTTAGATACTCATAGGCTCATATGTTTAGATGCTTACATATTTAGACAATTTCACATGCTTGGATGCTCACATGTTTAGATACTCACAAGTTCACACCCTTCCATGTTCACATGCTTGCACGTTCATATCTTCCCATGCTTACACATTCATATATATTGATGTTCACATACTTACATACTTGGATGTTTGTATGCCTAGGGGCCCCCAAATTTTAAAAAATTATTTTTATATTATAAGTGTTTAAAACTTTGAATATTTAGCTACAAAAATAGAAGTTGGCCCCTCTAAATGTTTGATTTAGTCCAATGATGCTCTTAAAAACCAATAGTATTTGTTAATTGGTCTAGTAGTTATAGAGACAAGGTAGTTTTTGTTTTTTGTAATTCATTTTTTGTACATGTTTAATATCAAACTAGATAGTTTTTGTATACTCATTGAAGTTTAAAAGATGATAAGTTCCTCTAAAAAATTATCTTGCAAATATACATATGTGAAAGTTGTTAAATTTATATACAATATATTTATAAATTATGACTTACTTTAATATCAAAATATTAATGTTTATATATATATATATATTTGTGTATATGCGTTCATACGTGCATATAATGGTTTATCTTGACTTGAGACTAATATATTAATACCAAAATTTTGCCCTCTCAAACAAAAAATTTCAAACAAAAAATCCTAGCTACGCCTCCAGTATGCCTACATATTCGCATGCCCCTGTTGGATTGTAGCAGATTACACTACTAGACTATAGCAACTTAAGCTTTAGTGAGTGAGCTAGGATATTTTACTACTTGATGCAGCATCATGTTTTGTGTTGGAAAGTTCTGTGCTCAAGAACCTCAAATGAAGAAGATGCTGCCTTGATCTCTATAGGATCTGATACGTTTGTGATAGGTATTACGTATGAATTGTCAAGTATTATCTATTATGTGAGGGTTGATTGTGTGCTTCCAAGAACACTCCCTTGGTGATGAGATCACTGATATTTGTGGGTTTTGAACTCCAACCCATGTAGCAAAGGGAATATGGGCCAAAGATGAGTGGACTAATATTTGATTGGGTCAAGTATTATGAGAGGCTTGGATGTGTACTTCCAAAAACACTCCCCAAGTGATGAGATCACAAGTATATTTGGGTCTTAAGGTCCAACCCATGTAGCAAAGAGAATATGGGCCGAAGATAAGTGGGCTAATATTTGTTTGAGTCTATTATGATATTCCCAATAATTATTTGTATTTTTCTAGCCCAATATAAAATAAAGGCTGAATCCGTGGAAATTTCATTGAAGACTTTATATTTAATTTATATATTCAATTTTCTTTTATTGGAACTTCTTGATTTATGTCTTGAAATACTCAAAAATAAAATAAAAAATAAAATATTTATGTCTTGAAATAATGATGAACAAAGGTAATTATTGGGTATTTTCGGAATACCATAAATACGTACACTCCCCTCTCACGTAACCGTGGATCTCACTAATTAAATTTATGGTGAGACCTACAATTTATGTGAGAGAGGAAGCATGCATTTATGATACTCTTAGAGTGTTCTTGAAGTTTACCATATGAACACAATTGGTCCTTTAAGATATAAGTGATTGTTATTGCCTTATTGGTCACTCAAGTCTAAAAAATGAACACTATTAGTTTTTTTGTTAACTATGTTAGTATTATTGTCTATGTGGTTAATGAAACACAAATTGACGTGACAAATTAAAGATGTAACAAAGCTATTTAATTTTACCCTATAATCTTTAATTAATATTTATATTTTAAAAAAAATGAAAAAAAGAAGAAGATTGCTTCAGCCCCTCCACTCCTACTTCCCTGCTTCCCCATCTTCCAAACCTCCAATCTAGTCACCAAATCACATCAAAGGCAACACAAATCTGCTAGCCAAGTAAGTAGATCCACCTTTACCCATGCAAAATCTTATAATACTCTCTCTCTCTCTCTCTCTCTCTCTCAAATCAAGTTCATTGAACCAGGGCTATCCCAAAACATTTTGGGGCCTAAGGCAACAATTGAGTTAAGACTTTTTTTTTTTTAATTTTTATATTTATGTATTAATTAAATTAAAATTTATTCAATATTTTTATATTATAATATATTTCATTTAAAATTTATTTTTATTACTTTTTGAGATGCAAATTGATTAATTAAATTTTTGTATTTAAATTCTTCTTACATCTCATTTTTAATCAATAATATAGTTAATCCACTTAATGTTTTTTGGGATATTGTTGATCTTATATATCATTTTATTAATTTTAATTTTGAAAAACATTTTTCTACAAAAACAACTGTAACATATATTGTTAGTAAAATTCTATAAACAATGTATGTATTTGGAAATTAATTTAACATTTTTATATAATTTAGCATGTCAATAGGAGGATATTATTTTGTTTGTAATTTTTTTTTAAAAACTTTTAATTATGAAAATAAATCTAAATTGTCAATATCATAATAAACATCATGTTTAGGAAAAGATTCAAGATGAAGTACTATTGTAGCTCCACTGAACAATAATAAATATCTAGCAATCTCAAAATATATAAATAAAGACATATTTATTATATTACTCAATGAATTAACACTAATGAAAATTATATATATTTATTCTAAGTTATAAGTTTTTGTTTTTTGGATTGAGTTATTTTTAAAACTACTTTTTTGCTTGCTTTATGTGATACTATAGTTTATAGTATATTACTGCTAATATACTATTATACTATACACAACAAAAGTTACAAAACGGATCCAATAACAAAAAATAAAATAAAAAGTTAAAAATGAAAGATTTAAATAAATTAATTAAAAAAAACCAAAACTTTGCAAGCCTATAGGTAAAGTAAGCCCACAGCACAGCCACAGCCCATAAAAATCCACTGGGACCATCACAATGAAAAAAAAAAAAAAAAAAAACACAAAAACCACACATGAAGATTCACAGTGCATCAAAGGAAAACTAAAAAACCAGATTTTAAAGAAGGGAAGGGTGAAACAATACCTCAGGTATTGTTTCAAATGGTTGTACCTCATTGAAAACATTTCCAAATGGATGTAAATCACATAAATTATTTACAGAGCTTTCCCTTGTCAATTGCTTCAAATTGGTTGGTCAGAGTGACATATTCTTTAACGTGCTGGGAATGCTATTGACAACTCATGAGGTCTCTCTCTCTCTCTCTCTCTCTCTCTCTCTCTCTCTCTCTCTATATATATATATATATATATCAATTCTGAATATCATGGTTTGTATGTTTCAGGAAATCTGCAAGAAATCTATACAATTCCATTACAGCGGTGCCTTTAATATTGTGATTCTTGGGAGTGAAATTCCGAAATGGTTTATGCATCAGAGGGTGGGGGATACAGTCAGTGCACAATTTACTCATCAGAACAAAAATAAGTGGATTGGAATCGCTGTGTGTTGTGCCTAAGCCATGCCCTAATTTTGGGAGTTTTTTGGGTTGTACAACTTTATGCAATGAACATCATGTTTCACACTTTTATGTAGGCCATTGCTATAGATTTGTTAAGATTAAATCAGATCACCTTTGGATGTCCTATATACCCTCTCAAGTGTTTAGTGAGAAAAAGAGAGCAATATTGGGTCAAATTGATGAGAATGGATTCATACAGATGAAGCTTAAATTTCAATGGGATTTCGGTAATGGCCCAGAGATTAAAAAATGTGGGTTTCGTGTAGTATACGAGCAAGACATGGAAGACATCAGAGAAATGATTTCAGCTCAATCCAGCAATAGCACCTGCATCTCTCCTTACGAGGATTTGGATATTCATCACAATTCAACAGAAGGAATCAAATTAAAGCTAAGCCGTGATGAAGATGAGGGGGGCAGAGCTAGTGGTGAAGGCAGCCCTAAGTCTCTAATGATGTCCCACACTCAAAAAGGACTGAAAGATAGAGAATAAATGTATGAGCTCATGCTAATTTTGATTGCAAGGATTCTAATGAAGGTAAGTCATCTTTACAAAGACTCTGTAGCTTCCTATTGGGCCTGTGGTAACCCTTTTTTTTTTAAGAGAAAGTAGGCCATTATACAAAGGAATCTTCCTTGTCCACAACATTTGTTTACAAGAAACCTATATTCTGTGAGTTTTTTTTTTTGGTCAAAATGGCATTGCCATTACTAGTTTCTTAAACCTCTTAGTGTTGGCTTACTATGCCATTTTCATTTTACCACCTTGTACAAATTTTTCCTCAAAGGAATAAATCCCAATATTTAGTTAACTAGTTTTGAATTTTTTTGATACTAAGTTAGAAGGAAATTTAATGAAAATCAACCATATACACATCACTTGCCTGTTTTATTTTAAAATTTAACATTTATTGCTTTTGTTGTTTACACCAAATTCTTATTAACTTTCTATTAGTTTTCATGGAAAGTTACTGCAAATCAACCATTGTCTTTGTTGAGTATATTAGCCTCAGCTGCTCTATATTTATTTGCACTTACAATTTCTCATTCTTCCCTATCTCACTCATAGTTAGTGACTCCTGAAGTAGTTGCAAGCAATGTCAAAAAAATTGTTTTTGAAGGGTGAAATAATTTTTTTTTTTGGTCTCATACCTGAAATGCATCATTGCTGTCCATATTCATTTTTTTGGATTTCATTTGATGGAATCATATTTTTGTATTTGATGTAATAAGAGGAAGACACATATGTTTGAATGCACTCATTAGCAGTTTCTTATTCTTCCCTATCTCACTCACAGTTAGTAGCACCTGAAGTAGTTGCTAGCAGTGGTTTAACAATTGTCCCGTGAAAGGTGAGTGTTCCTTTTCTTTTCTTTTTTGGTCTCATACCTGAATGCATCATCATTGTTGTCCATTTTCGTTTTCTTGGATTTAATTTGGTAGAATCATATTTTGTTGTTTGATGTAATGAGATGAAGACATAAATGTTAGAATACAATAGGCTTCATCTAAAATCGAGTAGATCATGCTTTTGTATAATAATTAGATTTTGCAATACAACTAGCTACTATGATTTTAAGATTTTCATAATGGACCTAACATATTCCTACATATACCCATAGTTGGGATTGGTATGCTAAACTCATGCTACTGTATTCTTGACATATTGCATACAAGGTGCATGTGAAGATATTTGACTATAAATTGTTTTTACTGAATTTTGGCTTATTCACTTGAGCTTTCTTTTTTGAGTTATATTTTTTTATTTGTATTATTATTATTTAAATACTCAGCTAGGGTGTGAATTTGGAAAAGACTTATTTTCCTCTACTTTCGGTTTTGCTATGAAATAACAGGTTACTTTGGCATTTGTTTTATTTGGACTCTCCTTAATGATTTTTCATCTTCTTATCCCTTCTTGTTTTGATGGATTTCAATTATTATGTACTTGGCTTAATTTGAATTAGTTTTGAATCTTGTACTTAATTATGGGGTGAGATAATTGCAAAGACATTGTTTGTGTTGCTTTTAACTTTGGTTCTACTGCAATTTGAATCTAAATGAGTAACTGCCCTGCTGCATTTTATGTCTATTTACTATAAGAATTCTTTAAATTGTTCAATACGTAAATAAATAACTTAGAAGATCTAATTCAGTTATGGAAGGTTCATGCATTTCAAAGGCATGCTAGAGGTTCTCACATTATTTGCTTTGTATGTTATAGTGGCTTCTAATTGCCACAAAATCTGGTGCAATTAGATGGTACTTGTAGCTTTTACTAGGTTGCTTTTCGTATCACTGGAGGCATGCACTTTCTTTGTTATACGTCCCCAGATTGCTTGTTAACATCCAGATGAAGCTCAGTTTATTTAAGGTTGAAAGTGAATATAGGCTAATTTGGATTACTGAGTGACGGCAAAACATTCTTATGGAGGTGAATGGAACTGTATAAGTAAGAATTACCTCAAGATTAAATGGTGAAGATCAGCATCTAGTTTCCCAAAGTAATTCCAAAAAAAGTATTTATACGCTGGCTAAAGGGTCACAACAGATTGTCTACAAAAGATAAAATATTTTAGTGATATGCTAATCTTGATGCTCAGAGTGTTGTTTGTAAAAGAAGGATTAAAGGTGTAGACCATAATGAGCTGCTGCCTAAAACCCAAAGTACTATTAGCTGATTATGTTCTATGATGAGAAATCACTTGTGTCTAGACTGGCATATTGTGTATCATATTTGGCCTTAGAGGAATGCTAATATTCATCAAGGAAGACTATGTTCTGAAGAGGCTGTGGTCAAAATGAATAGGTGGGAAGTGAAGAACAGAGTTGAAAGTAGCAGTTACTGCAATTCTGTTCAAAACAGGAGAATATGCTACATTTAGAGGTATTTGGTGTTTTGTATTTCAGAATAGTAGCAGTTAATGGTCCTTGTCTCCTTGAACTAGCAGATTTGGAAATTTCATTTTGTAATGTTTATGGTGCAGTGTAGGCCGTTTCTGTATTGGTGTTGTATTGTTTGGTTGTATTTTGAACTGATTGTAGATTTGTTTTTTCTCTTTAAATGAATTGCTCATTCATCCGAAAAAGAAGACTGCTTTTCTTCATGGATGTAGCTGCAGTCTTTGTTATTTCTGAAATGACACATTTAAGCTAGAAAAATTGGATTTATGCATTCATGATCTTGGAAGAGGACAAAAATACTTGTTTAGGCATTTGAGAGAAACAAGAGTCTCCATTCTCTAACATTCCCCACCACTGAGTCCTCCAATTTTTGCAGGCAGTACTTTCATAAATTATGTTGTAATTCCTTATATTCAAATAATATATTTTTGGGTTTTAATTAAAAAAGAAAAAGAAAAAGCAGACTCTTACCATTTTTATTTTTCATTTGCCAAAAAAGAAGTTAGGATTTAGCTTTTCATTCCTGTAATAAATGAATGAGATATACATATAATTTCATCAAATGCTAAATTAATATTGTATGACAACATTATTTGTTTATGTCGCATTAATGTGCAATCATGTCAAGCTAAATAAGAAATCTATCATTTTCATTTCAAATATGGTTGAATTTATTCATGAGCTATTTGATTGACTTATACTTATCTTATGTAGTAAATACAATAATTAAATTTTTTTAGCCCTTTAGAAATCTATACTAATAATTACTAACTAACAAATTTGGAAATATATATAATATATATACACACACGCGCTTAATTAATTAAGACTCATACTCTCAAGTTTGTTCACTAATATATTGTTATGAGCTCATTTGCTAAGCATAAACAAAATATTTTAAGAGTCAGGCCAGAACCATTCATAAACTGTTGGGTTCATTTATGCTTGGGAGTTGTCAGAATTTAGCTACGTTGTCAGGTTGAACTATTCATGTTTACATCATCGATATGGGCTTCCATAATTGGTGCAAAGTTAGGAACGAGTTTAGTAACATTGTGTGAAAGTGCTGGAAGGAGTCCAGTTGATGGGCATTAGCTTATCTTTTGGACCTCTCGTTTTCCTTATATTTCTTCTAAGGAACAGTTTAGGAAGACAAACTGCGGTGCTGAAATTTTTTTGTGAATGGACTATTGAGGGGCCTGTTTTCTTGGAGTAGATATTAGTTGGGTTCACTGATTACCAATGGAATTTTTTTCCGCAATTGAGACATGGAACACGTATATATATACTGCCATGTTTAACAAACTTGTTAGACATTAAGCGTGTTTGGTCATTGGTGTACCCAGGGACGGACTCAGGTGGGGGCCTAAAGGGGCCCAGGCCCCCCTTGGGCCCAAAAAACAAAAAAATTAGTAAGTAAATTTTCCCAAAAAAAAAAAAAAACAATAAGAAGACTTGGGCCCCCCCTTGCTTTTTAGCCCAGCCCCCCTCCAAAAATTCTGAACCATCCCACTGAGTCGGCCAGCCCAGAGCAAGACCCATTGACTATGTACCTACTGCTTCCACAAACGGAAACACAACCTGTTGAGAAATTTTCTTTATCTCGCTGGAAATTAAGGTATGCATAAGTGTCATAGCCAATGACAAAGATATTCGTTTCTACAACAACGTTTCCATAAGGCTATTCAGCTAGGCAATAATGCTATCGTCAGTACTCGTCTTTGAAGTCATACTGGCTCTAGTATTGGCAATTAAGTCGCACCAACACTTATATTTACAACGCAGGCATCTTAAGAATCTTTGCAACGTAGCTACATCAAGAGTCTTTGCCATGAAATCATGCCAACATTTGTCCTTGTACTGAAATCATATTAACACTTGCCTTTACAATGAAGTAGCATCCATTTTTTTTTCTTTGTATTGAAATCGTATCACCACTTATCTTTTTCATGGAGCAGCGCTGACACTTGTATCTGCTATGAAACATCACCATTAATTTGTCTACTGAAGCAATATTTGCACTTACATCTGCTATGAAGTCGCACCACTTTTTGCCTTTGTAATGAAGATGCACTAGCAGTCTTTTCTTTGCCATAAAGCTGCCTCGACATTTTATTTACATTGAAGCCATGCCGATATTTATCATTGCCATGAAGTCATGACAATACTTCATTCACGTTGAAATCGTGCCAACATTCATCTTTGCCATGAGGCTACGTAACACTTCATTTGCACCGCACTCGCATTAAAGTTGCACCAATATTGACCTTTATAATAAAGCTACAACAACACCGATTTCCAGAGGCAACATAGCTCAAACATCGAGGGTGCCTAGCACTGTTGCCAGACATCAAGATTTCATAAATACCAACAAGACGTTGAAGATGCAAGGAGTCCCTATCAAGACCTCGAAGATGCAAGGAAAAGCCAACAAAACCTTGAAGTTTCAAGAAGTTCCCATCAAGACTTTGAGGATTCAAAGAGGTGCCAACAAAACCTTGAAGATGTGAGAAGAATGCCGCCAAGACTTTAAAGATGTCAGAACATGCCTATAGAGGAAAGATGATGCAACACCGACTTCAAATATATGGTCTATTATCATTTTGGAGGAAGTTGACGTCATCTAGATTTCAGAGACATGATGTGAAGTAACACCACTCAGAAGAGAGATGATGTGGTTCAAATTTCAGAGTTATGAAGTAGCGCAACCTAGAAGAGAGACGATGTAACTTAGACTTGCAAGGTATAAGAAGATGCCCCCAAGAGATAAGTGATGCAAAACATGCTTCATAAACGTGGGAGAATGTCCATAGAAGATGGGGAATGCCATGCAGACTTCATTTAGTCTTCATCTTTGATCTTTGATCATCCTATTGAGCAGTTGATTGTTTTTAAGTAATGCCTTGCCAACTAAGGGGACCTTAAAAGCATATTGAAGACCGTCGAACAACTCTTCAAGCTAGACTGGCAAGCCTTATTCTTTTCATGTGATTGAACTTAGTGAAAAGTACTAAGCTGCTTACGTACCCCAGAGAGGGATCAAGTCATTACGTAGTTCAACAAATTTTTTTTAATGATTTTTTTTGATGATTTTTTTTATAATAATTTTTTTTTGATGATTTTTTTTTATTATAAAAAAGGAGGGCTCACGTGTGTAATCCTCGCCCCACGCCCCACGGCATTTGATGGGTACCAATTGCGCAATAGTGGGTATCACCACTAATCAAACCCGAGACCATGGCCTCAAGGGCAACAACGACATCCAACCACTACGCCACACTCGCAAATGGTGACATAGAGGGGGATTAATTTTTCTTTATTTGTACGCTTTCAAGGGTAATGGGAAGACATCATGTACCCTTGTAGCGCTACAGTGGGCAGTTTAAACTCTTACCGAGGAGCAGTCCTCGGTTTTCAAGTATAGAAGTGTTTGAGGAACTTCCCTTTGATAGGGCCGATGCTTACGCCATCATTGTAATCCTTGTTGGTGTTTGCCCCCTGCCTGAGAGTTGGAAGTACATCATAAGCAACGATCACATGGTTTTGACCCGACAACTTCATCAAAGTCTAGATCAACCTTGTTTTCTTTGGCAAGATTCATGATTTATTCTTTGAAGATGAAACATTTTTGGATTGGATGGCCAATGATGCGATGATATTTGCAGTAGTTAGGGTCATCAACTTTTCCCATGTCTTCTGGTCGTTTGCATTCTAGCAATTCAATCATCTTCAATTGCAATAGTTGTTCGAAGATGTTTGGCACATCTTCATCGGGGAACGGATATGCTTTTTGCTCACGTTCCCTAAAGGTCAGACGACGCACTTCATTCTTTTGCTGCACTTCGTTCTTTTGCCATTCTTCAAGCTGTTTTTCATTTGCCTTTGCTTTTCTTCTTGGAACCTTAACTATGGCAGTGTTAACAGTCACTGGGTTTTTTAGATTGCCTTTTGTATTCTTGTCATTCCTCCTTACTTCAGGTATGGGAGGGTTTGTATTCCCATGGCTAGCAATGCTCAGCTCCATGTCATGCGCACGAGTTACTAGCTCTTCAAATGTTTGAGGCTTTATCCCTTGAAGGATGTAAAGAAGTCCCCAATGCATGCCTTGGATACACATCTTTACAGTAGAAATTTCAGAAAGTCTATCCTTGCAATCCAAACTCAAAGAATGCCATCGATTGATATAGTCAACAACGAGCTTGTCTTTCCATTGCTTAGTATTGGTAAGCTCCATCGTACTTACTGTACGACGCGTGCTATAGAATTGGTCAAGAAACCCTCTCTCAAGTTATTCCCAACTATTGATTGACTCAGGTTCTAAGCCTGTATACCAATCAAAGGCATTCCTCTTGAGCAAACGGACATATTGCTTTACAAGGAGGCCTCCTTGAGTCCCTGTATTCTCACAAGTTTCTACAAAGTGAGCAATTTGTTACTTAGGATTTCCTTTGCCATCAAACTACAAGAACTTGGGGGGTTGATACCCATTTGGCATTTTTATGTTGTCGATGCGCTTTGTATAGGGTTTTGAATATGTGAGAGAACCTGTAGAAGAACCTCCATATTGTGCTCAGATGGTATTTGTTATCATGTCTTGTAATTGTTGAACTGATAACAAAGTAACCGAAGTAGATTGTTCCCATTGAAGGGTGTCTTGATTTTCTTTCCTTGTGTCATTTTTTGTAGAAGTGAAACCAAATGGGAACTTAGGATCATGGCTTGATTCACCAAGATATTGTATTTCAAGTTTATTCATTAGAGTTGCAATTTGGAGGTCCTTATCTTCAAGTGCTTTTGTGAGAAGAACGAACCTTTGCTCCATTTTATCCATCTTTTCTTCCATGATAGAGGTGTTAGTCATCCTGACTAACACAACTTCCCAAGATGATGGAGAAGGAAGTGAATTGGAGTGAGCACGTGAAATCTCATTTTTTGGGTTCCCTTTGATAAGAGAGAAATCGTGTGACCAGCTTCTTGTGAAGGAAGAAGGGGATTTGCCCCCATACTTGAAGTGTTCCAAGGTGGAGATGCCCTTGTTGATGACCTTATTTCTTGTAAGAGGGTCTAAGGAGATGATTTTCTGGACCCTGGATTCCTTGGTTGATTGAGATTGAAGTTGATTATGAGCTTTAGGTTGGCTACAATTAATTGCACTAATGCAGTTATTGGTGGTAGCTGACCAAGTCTAACTGAAGTAGCTATTGTTGAAGTTTAAATGTTCTTGCTAGAGGCCATTGAGGTTGGTAGCAAGATAATGAAGATTTTTCTCTTTGGAGGAGAATGAGATGAGAGGTAGAGATATCCCACTGGGCATGCCAGAATTTGTAGAAGACTAAATTTCTCGGTTCGAAATAAATCAAACAAGTAAAATAGTTGCACAAATGCGAATTTGTATTGATGAATGTGTGGTACAATTCTCTGTAATTACAAAAGAGTGATCCTCTGATTCGATCTCCTTGAAAGATTTGTGACGTAATTTTGATTCGAACACAAGATATCCTTCAATTTGGCTGAAGGATGGATCGAAGATCTTTGAAACGGAATCACAATGAATCTCTAGCTATGAGCTTGTTAGAAATTCTTTGTTCTTCACGTTCTTCGTGTGTTCTTCGTGCATTCTTCTTTTCTGAAGGTTTGTGGTGGAAGTTCTTCAGGGCTTTAGAGGCTTGAATCCTTAGAGCTTCGCTGTTTTGTGGTTTGTTGAGGTTTATGGAGGCTTTTGAGCTTGATTCCAATGACTTCTAAGATCTAGACAAGTAGTTTGGATGATTTTGCTTAAAATGTTTTTTGTATTCGAAGGTTTGTGGTGGAAGTTCTTCAGGGCTTTGGAGGCTTGAATCCGTAGAGCTTCATTGATTTGTGGTTTTTTAAGGTTTCTGGAGGCTTTTGATTTTGATTCCAATGACCTTTGAGATCTAGGAGGATGATTTGGATGATTTCTCTTCGAATGTTCTTCGTATTCGAAGTTGAAGTTCTTGAAGTTCCTGGAGGCTTTAGGGCTTGATTCTAGTAGAGCTTCTGAATTTCTGAACTCAAGATTTCTTCCCAGTTCTTCCTCAGATGTATTAGTGTGTTTAAATGTCTTAGGAAGGCTTCTATTTATAGGAGTTTGGGGGTAGGTGAGTGACACATGGTGGAGTCTGATTGGTGACACATGTCACAGCTTAATTAGTCTGCTTGTGTCATCGCTTACACGCGCCGGATTGCTTGGGTCATCGTTTACAAGCGCCGACTTGCTTGCATCATCGCTTACACGCCCCGACTTGTGATTAGCATTTTGCATGCTTTTCATGTTTTTATCTTAATGGAATTTGACAAATTTTTAGTAGCAGTATATGATACTTTGTAATTAGTCATGCTTTGTAATTAGCCATGCTTTGTAATTAGCCATACTGCTTTGTAATTAGCCATGCTTTGTGGACTTGGTGGCATGACATGTCAGCTTGTGATAGGCCGGGGATTTTCCCCCTCTACAGGCAACTTTTTATATTTTTTTTTGTGTGGAGATCATCATTAATATAAAAGTGAGAAGAAAAAAAAACTATTAAATACTCAAACACCAATCAACTCAATAAATGCCAACCCACGTGTCAAAATATTATAGCACCAATTCAAAGTTTCCAACTAGATCTTTTGATGCTTTGAAAAATTCAAAAGGCTGTGAAGTCTTTTTTTGGGCAGACCGGCAAAGAGGTTTGAAAAAGCAAGAAAAGTTAATAAAAAAAAAACAAACTGAGAAAGAGAGAGAGAATGAGAAAGTTAGACGGCAGACACTAGAGAGAGAGGAGGAGGAGGAGGAGAAGAAGAAGAAGATGATGAAGATGAAGTAGCAGTAGCAGCCAAATCAGTCCCAATCCGGTAGAGATCATTGCCGCCTCGCCGGTGGAAGGTGAGAGTGACAAAGAAACATATTTCTTTTTCCAGTCTGGTATGCATTTACCGGCCGGAATCTGAAATTTTCCTCCAGTATGGCCGAAATAACTTGGTATGGCTGGTATATTTTCTGGTACGAAACAACCTTGTTTCCGTACTGGCCAAGGTGTCGGAACAGTAAATACCGGCCGGTACAAAACAGACTTCCCTGCCTTGTACACTCTTTAATAAAGTGAGTTATGTAAGTAAAGTAAAATGAATTCTATTCCTAAAAAAAATATAATAAAAAAATTTCTTGCCTGGACCATAAACGGATGACTCTCTCTCTCTCTCTCAAAATGTTGCATATTCCTTTTAAATCAGCAATCACACGATAGGTAGCTTCACGGAAAATATTGCAATTCTCCATAAAAGGTAAGTTTTCACTTGTTATGTACATCTTTCTCTTTTATATCCACTGCTTTTAGTTTCACTCTCTAATTTCTTTCTATTTGTTTCCTTTTACTCCTTATTTTTTTAACCATTTAGTAATCTATGCTAATAATTATTGGCTGAATTATATTTGAAATCAAATTATTTGAGTTAATTAGATAGAATGATCTTCATTAAGAAACTCATAAAAATCATAATTATATTAACCTTTTATAATTATTACAATTAAAATGGACTATATTTAATAGACTAATTATGCAATCTAAAATGAAGTCTATATAAGAATGTTATACACACACTTACTTAAATTAAGTTTTATACTTGCAAGTTTGTTTACAAATACATAATTATGAACTCATTTGCTAGATAAACAAACATAGATAAATATATTTTTTAGTTAAGCTTGAACTATTCATAAACTGTTGGGTTCAATTTTTATGAATGGACAAGGAGGGCTTGTTTTCCTGTATGGGACTGAATGATGCATTAAAGAGATTTGGAGTAGATATTAGTTGGGTTCACTGATTGATAATATTGGATTTTGCGTATATTGATTAGCTTGGAGATGTGGAACATGTACTGCGGGGTTTACATGCTTGTTAATTAGAGATTGAGCTTGCTTGGTCATTGGTGTACCATGTGTGTTATATATGATTGATTTGTCATGTTGGTCAAGCAAGTGTTGAATATAATAAAACCAGTACTGCCTAAGCGTGCATGCTTAGCTGAGTCTGTTAGGCTGATGATGAGTATTCATTACTCAAGAATGTAACGTCGTCAGCTTGTTTACTCTATTCTTAATGCCTTTGTTCTTGATGAAGCACCAGCATCTGTTATTGGAAGCATCCTAAACAGCAGGAACCAACATGTGAATCCCACCTTCAGTCTGCTTGAGAATCTCCAAGGCAAAGTTCAAGAAATTTTCTCCATTCTCTCTTTTACTAATAAGATACTTTAAATTCCAAGGGCCACACAATAGACCTAGACTTTAATAAATGGAGTTAAGTAAGTCAAAAAAAAAAAAAAAAAAATTTACTATAAACAGAAGACTCTCTCTCTCTCACGCACAACACTGCAAATTCCTCTGTTTAAACTAGCGGTTACACAAATATAGACTTGACTATAAACAAAAGACTCCCTCTCTCTCTCTCTCTCTCTCTCTCTCTCTCTCTCTCTCTCGCACAACACGCTGCAAATTCCTCTATTTAAACCAGCAATTACACAATATAAGAGCTTCACAGACGATACAATTATTACTGCTATTCTCCAAAATCTGTAAGTTCTTACTTTTTATTTTTAATTTTTTGTACAAGTATCTGAAAGTTCTCACTTGTACGTACTCTTTTATTTCCTCTCTTTAATTTTACTCTTTAGTTTCAATATCGTTTACTTTTACCCCTTAATTATATATTTTTACTTGAAATCTAATTGAATGAAATTTTGGTGAGGATCTATAATTATGTATTGTGATTCAAGATTTTTTTGTAAACTTAGATTAGCTTTCATGGATACAATAAGCCCATCTTCTTACTCTTCTTCTACCCATCAGTGAAAATATCATGTCTTTCTAAGTTTTAGAGGTGAGGACACGCGCAACAATTTTACAGATCATCTATATGCTGCCTTGAATCAAAAGGGTATCTACACCTTAGGGACGATGAAAAGCTCGAGAGAGGAAGGCATATATCTAAGCTTTTTAAAAGCAATAGAAGAATCCTTCATTACTATTGTTGTTCTCTTAAAAAACTATGCATCCTCGACATGGTGTTTGGATGAACTTGTGAAAATCATGGAATGCAAAAAAAAGATGGGGCAAATAGTTTTGCCCATTTTTTACGACATGGAACCATATGCGGTGCGAAAACAAACAGGGACTTATGCACAAGCGTTTGTTGAACATGAAAAACCTTTCAATAAGAATTTTAAAAAAGTTCACACATGGCGAGTTGCTTTGACAGATGTTACCAATCTCTCAGGATGGTCTTTAGAGGGCAGGTAATTGCTACTAAAAACATTATTTCCACTGAATTTAAATTACCATTTGCATTGAATTGATAGATCTACATTGCAACTATTCGTTAGGATATGATTCTAATTTCTAAAGCATTTGACATGACAACAAGGGGGGGGCGGTCCAACATTGGACTGTATACTTGCTATAATAAACATAATAATACAACAATGGGGCAGTTCTTTTATATTTTATTTTATTTTTATTAATACTACTTAAAAATCCATGCATTACACGGTGTTAATCATAAACATATAAAATATAAATTTTCTTTGATAAATAATAATTATATGAATGATCTTATGTAAATCTTTGTGAATTTATGTTTTTTAATTAAATTGTTTGAACTTTTTGAGCTTTTATTGTTTTAAGAAAATATTAATTATGCATTGAATTACCTAGGGTAAACCCAATGTGTAATTTGTAAATTTTAGTAAATCAAAACATAAATTATAATAAATAATCAAAAAACCAAACAATTATTCGAAGTCTTGGTAATAGATTAGCTAATGGATAATTTCATCTGATTCGATGTTGTATATTCCTTTGACTTTCTTTTAAATATTTTTTAAAATATTATTCAAGATAATATATATGTTCATAAATTTTAATTTAAATCTTGAACAAAGATGTAAAACTTGCACGATTTTGATCATGAAATTAGGTCAGAAAATTATAGAATATGTAATTTATTTGAGGACAAATAACTAATGTAATGAGCATAATTATATAACTTCATAATTCTAATACGATGTTGACTTTTATAATTCTAATCTAATATATTGATTTTCTCACAACATCATTTGTAATCAGTTGTAACAAAGTGTTTGCATATTGTAAGTGAAACACTACAAATATTTGTGTTAAGTATTATATGATTCTCATCTTACTAATTTACCAGAATGCAGAGTTCAACACATAATGTACAAATTCGATACATAAACAAAAATAAAATGCAAAACTCTCCATATAAAATTTTACTAACTCCATCACTCAAATCCATTACACATTACGCAACTCAAATCTCCATATGAAACTAAAATTGTTTAAAAAATTGTAAGAAATCATAAAATAAATATAGCCTGACTTTGATTAACACGAAATAAAGAGAGTGGGGCAAGGGGCAAAAAAGGCACAGAAAAAAGAAGTGAGAGATGGCTCACAATTTCTCCATTGCTAATGAAGAGCAAGCCAAAATGGCATCTCAAATATAAAATTGAAATTGAAATTTGAAATTAGATTTGGTTTGACCAAGATATTTAAGTTATAATTGGTGATCAAACAAATTAAGAATTTGTAAGTAAAGAAAAAACCTTAAAAAATTGTGTATTAAAAAATAAAATAGAACGACAATTCTCAAATGTACCCCAAAACAAAGCTTAGAGGTAGAATTGTAAGGTCTCATGTAAAAAGAAAATGCAGAGAATTATTGTTTTTTATTTTTGCATATAATTATTGTTAAATGAAGGAAAAAGAATTTTTTTTTAAATTTTTTTTTCAGCCTATCATAGAAAAAGAAAAGCATTGTATCTTACCAATTTATAGCGCTAAGTTCAACTTTGTGTACGGGCTACCTTATCCATACAGTGGGTTCCAAATGGGCCATATTACCTTTATTGGAAATGAAGGAAAGAGAGTAGGTCTTATCCTTACTTGGAAGGCCTCTTAAGCAATCTTCCACAAAAAATCAACAAATGCTAGATCATGGATGACATCATTCATGAAAACATGTCTATTCGTAATTATTTCATTTGTATCTATACTCACTTTCATTGCATGTTCTTACTTTTAGACAAATTGGCATGTTCTTACTTGGAATGTTTGTTTTTTTCTAGGATGGACATGAAGAAAAACTTAAGTTGCATAGATCGAATCTTTGCAATGGTGGAGCTTGAAATTTGTGTTTGGGGAGGCTAAATGAAAAACGAGATTTGTATATATTATAATAATATTTTATATAATAATCTAAAATATAATGTAAATGCTATTCAAATATATAAGTTAATTACTTTATAACTCAACATTTGAATCCAAAAGTATAGTATTATTTCTGAAATATCATCAGATCAATAGTTTTTACCTTTCCGATGAAATTAGTTTTCAAAATTAAATTAAGTACTAAATCAAATTATAATCCATAAAGTCACAAAGTTGACAAAAAATCCTTGAAATTAAATGCATTAAAAATTATAATCAAATAACGAATTACACATTTTCATCTTTTATTTTTTCATATTATATATTTGGGTCATGCTAACGAATGCCCTTAGGGCATTGGTTAACAATCCATTTTAAGAAAATTTTAACATCACTTTTATGGAAAATGAAAAAAGCTGTCAAAATATTAATCGTTTTATTTCATTTTCCCATAAAAACTTTCTTTAAAAGAATTGTTAACTAATGCCATAAGGGCATTCGTTAGCATTTTCCTATATATTTTTATCTAAAAGTAGTTTATTATATCTACTAGCTTGTAATCTCATACATATGTATGAGATACATTTACAAATAAGTATAATTAAATGTGAATTAAAATTTTAACATGTTTATATATAATTTTTGTATATTTTTAAAAAAATAGCCACTAATAAAATAAATAGTAAATTATTTGAAAAAATTATTTAAATTGTTATCCATGAAATTCTAAATTTTCGTTTGTCCAATCACTATTTATACAATAATAATAATAATAATGTATCAATGATGGTGATTTTTTTTAATTAATTTTGATTCTATATATGGTTTTCTCACTTAATAACTCATTTAGAACAAAGTATTGAAAAACATTAAATTGGATTCCTCAAATTTTGTAGTGTAGTAAATAGTTACACCAAAATTAAGAAAATTAAATGAGACACATAACATAAAATTAAACTCCAATTTGAGATTAAATTGAATTTTTTATCAGTTTTGACTATATATATTTATGATTTTTTAGATGTTATATAATAATATAATTAATTTAATAATAAAAATAAAGAAAATTAAAGAATAGAAGAATCAAGAAAATTCACAGCTGTCCTAGACTCCCAGTAATGCCATACACGTACATGGTGGTAAAATAAAAGAGACAAAAGAAGATCCTTCAATAGGTTTGCCTTTGCAGGCTTGAAATCTATACCATGCACGTGAGTTATCCCTATATCCGATCAATGACGTCCAAAGTTGAATTGATAATAACTTTTGGCTAACCCTTGGCCGAATTACCTGCCCCAGGCGCAGTCTTAGGCCCATTTGGTAACATAGTTTTAGTAGTATTATTTGTATGTTTTAGGAATATATATAAGTAAAAATAATGTGTAAAAATTAGTGTAATACTATTTAAAAATTAAAAATTGTTACTCAAAATCTCAATCCTAACGGCCTTTAGCCATCGTCCAACTTTTCAACTCAGTGGGTTCCTTACCTTTAAAAAGAATAAAAAAAAAAATGAGTGGGTTCCAAGTGGACACTATCACAACAACGTGTAATCATAAGAAAAATCTGTAATTCCTCAAACACAAACCGCGTGGCGTGCAATCATAGGCCCGAGCCCATTATATAAGGACAACAAATTTCTCAAGTTTGCATAACCATAAGTCCAAGTCTTTCAAGAGCGCAAAATGTCTACCAAACACTTGCTGTTGTTGCTTCTCGCAGTGGTACTTCTCACCACTCACTCTCTTGCTGACCACCATAAACCTCCTTCAACGGAGGAGACCACCCGGGAATCAAATTTGGATGGCAAACCTCACAAGGGATACAAGCCACCACCAAAGCACAAGCCACCACCAAAGCACAAGCCTCCAACTTCCAACTGAGTGAGCCTAGCTAGTTAGGCTCATGTTAGAGTCTACATATATATATATATATATATATATATATATATATATATATATATATATATATGCGTGGGTAATATATAATAAGAGCTGCAATTGATAATATCCTCTCTTCCCACAACTCTTTATGCATGTACCACTTGCTGCTACTTCTAAGCTACTCGTGTGATATGTTCACGTTAATGTACTCATTTTAGTGTCCGTGCCTGTCTTTGCTTATGAACATTGACATGCACTTTGCTCTTGTTATGCATAAATTTCATTGGAACCTGTTTGGGACTTTTATGTGCATCTTTGGTTTATGCTACACAAACACTAGTATACAACAAACTCATATGGAAACCAATAAAAAAGAACGTTGATTGATGCCATTATAGAATAATTACTAACGGCACACCCCTTAGCCAAATTAATATGAGACTAGTCACAAGACACCAAGCACAATATTTGTATATTACTAGTCATCACCTACGTTACTATTTAAAATTTTTGGTATCACCGACACTATTAGGTTAAAACATCAATTCTTAACACTGAAATTTTTAATTATTATAAAAAATTCTAAATAGTATGGTATAACCTGCATCATTAGGTTAAAATATTAATTTTGCTACACACGTTCAAAATTTTCACCGACAAGTGTCTCCGACATTTTCATTGATTAGTGTTTTTCATGGGTTGTGGCCCAATTTGGTGGATCCCAGTCCAGTGAGTTTGTCAGAAAATATGTGTGTGTATACTGTATAGCAGAACTAAAAAGAAAAGACTGAATGGGTTTCTTGCACATTTTCATTATGCAAAACTGGCCGTGGACCCTAATGTCTCATTTCACGGTGTGGTCCTTGAGATCACCATTTATGAACGACGTATCTAATTCGGGATCCGGCTTAAAGATCCGTATTTTTCTTATATTTCATTGGGCTTTTATGATCATTTTTTGGATCTGCTTATTTTACTGAAATTAAATTTATTTTTTGTTAATAGTACTGTAAATAAAAGTAAAAATTAATTGAAATAATACAGCAAGACTCACATTTTCAGACATCATGGCCCACATTTTCAGCTATAGATTACATCAACACGAATTAGGCCGACGGAAAAAAATAAATTGCTCAAGCCAACAACTCTTACAAGCTAAACTAGGGCAACAAATTACTTGAGCCCAGACCACAAATAAGTCAAAAGCATGGCCAGCTTATCGATGAACTTGCGGATAATAGAATTATAAAGTGCAAAAGCCTTCGATCAAGCAAGGAACCATACTTCGATAACTTACACTATGCATGCAAATCTCTTAAACAAATTTAACACCAATGGCAAATCAAGCTGATCCTTGTTCAAATTTAATTCGTTGTTACTTGAGACATTCATGACCAACTTATCAATGAACTTCCGGATAATATAAATTTCACGCGTTGCTACAAATTTAACACTACTATGCATGCAAATCTTCTTTAGTTATTTTCTTGCATGTAAATTGAGACATATTCAGGCATTTCGGTAAGTCTAGAAAGAAGAGAGAAAAAGAAGAGACATGATTATATATTTAAAAATTTGGAACTGTCTTTATATATATAAGTATAATTTGGAACTGTCTCTATATGGCTAAGTGATAAAATTTGATTAGAGTTTAAGACTTTTGATAATCGTTATTGAATGTGTTGAGAAGTTATCTTTGACGGCCTACTAATGATGCAAGATCGTGCATATAAATGGACAACCTTAATGATTTTTCTAGACTCATCAGTTGCCCCCCATTCCCAAGTTTGATTTTGGTTTATGCTGGTCAGGTTTAGGGAATGTTCTTGACTTGTTTAAATTCAGACTTCTTTAACTTTAACTACTTTCTTCTTCAAGAATGTTAGTATTTCTATGACGACCTCTTAGTATTTGCCTTTTGAAGGTCTTTTTGGATGTTCGAGGGATGGTAGCTTGAAAGTGAGCTGATTTCTTGGACGACATGTGTGAGGTTTTAGTGTCCTCTTTGGGTTCCTTCATCATTCTTTTGTAGCTTAAAGAATTTTGATATTTGGATGATATTATTCTTCCAAGATTTATATTCTTGTGTGAAGAATTTTTATCATCCGTTGATGGCACAATTTTATTCTATCAATTTAATTCTTATGATTCATGATGTTCAACTTCAGCGTGGTCCCAAACATCTTCCTAATAACTTAAGACTTCTTGATTGGAGTGGGTATCCTTCAAAATCTTTGCCATCAAATTTTGAACCACAAGAGCTTGTTGGACTTCACTTGCTGGATAGTAAAATTGAACGGCTATGGAAAGATACAAAGGTAAGATTGTGATTTAAGTACTTTGATACAACTTTGTTTTTAATTTTCAATTAATTTTAAGGTTTGTTAAATCTAACTCTTCTACTATATATTTTGGCATTTAAATAGTACTTGGACAATTTAAAGTTCATCAAATTGAAAAATTCCTTAGACCTCATTGCAACCCCTAATTTCATCGGAGCTCCCAATCTTGAGAAATTGGTTTTTAATGGTTGTATAAAGTTACGTGAGGTTCACCCTTCTATTATGGTTCATAGAAGGCTTACTCTTCTTGCTCTAGAAAACTGCAAAAGCCTTAGATGTCTTCCAAGCAAGTTTGAAATGAAGTCTCTTGAAATTCTCATTCTTTCTGGCAGTTCAAAAATCAAGAGAATTCTAGAATTAATGGAACGCTTATCAAAACTTCACTTAAATAGTACTGCTATTACGAAACTTCCCTCTTCAGTAGAACATTTGACTAACCTTGCTTCATTACATTTAAGAGAATGCAAGAATATTGAGTGTCTTCCTAGTATCGTTTGTAGCTTCAAGTCACTTAAAGATATCAATTTGGCTGGATGCTTGAAACTTGACGGTCTACCGAAGAAGTTGTGGAATGTTGAAAGTCTAGAGAAGCTCAACAAGAGTGGAATTGCTTTAAGAGAGCTACCTTCCTCTGTTGTTACGTTAAAGAATCTTAAAGTACTATCTCTTTGGGGGTGTAAAGGGCCACCACATAAACTATGGAATAATCCGTTCCCCTTAAATTTAATGCCAAGAATAAGCCTAAATCCTGTGAGTTTGTTATTGCCAAAGCTTGGACCTAAGCAATTGTAATCTCCAAATAATTCCTAATAATATTGGAAACTTATCCTCTATAACCGAATTAAATCTAAGTGAAAATCACTTTAGTTGCCTTCTTGAAAGTATGGTGTAGCTATCTAAATTGGATTATATTGGTTTAGAAAATTGTACAAGACTTCATTCATTGTCACAATTGCCATCAACGATTTCTATGGTTGAAGCAAACGGTTGTACCTCATTGGAAACATTTCCAAATGGATTTAAATCACATGACTTATATAAAAGGCTTTCCCTCATCAATTGCTTCAAATTAGGTGGTCAGAGTGACTTGTTCCCTAACGTGCTGGGAATGCTATTGACAGCTCATGAGGTCTCTCTCTCTCTCTCTCTCTCTCTCTCTCTCTCTCTCTCTCTCTCTAGGATTCCTTACAAACAGTGGCTTTGAGATTGTGATTCTTAGGAGTGAAATTCCGAAATGGTTTACGCATTAGAGTGTGGAGGATACAGTCAATGCATAATTTACTCATCAGAACCAAAATAAGTGGATTGGAATCGCTGTATGTGTTGTGCCTAGGCCATGCCACAATTTTGACAGTCTTTTTGAAGGTGAAATTCTATCCAATGAACATCGTGTTTCATGCTTTTTTGGAGCCTATAGCTCTGGGACTTTTAATATTAAATCAGATCACCTTTGGATGTCCTATATACCTTCTCAAGTGTTTAGTGAGAATCAGAGAGCAGTATTGAATCAAATTGATAAGAATGGATTCATAAAGATGGGGGTTAGAGTGGGGGGCCATATGTCAAACATTTGTTTTAATCGAGTAGGGTTTCGTTTAGTATACGAACAAGACATGGAAGACATCGGAGAAATGCTATCAGCTCAATCCAGCAATAGCACCTGCATCAGTCCTTACGAGGGTTTCGGTGGGGGCTGGAGATAGTGGTGAAGGTAGCTCTAAGTCTCTAACAATGTCCCACACTCAAAGAGGATGAAAGATAGAGAATTAATGTATGGGCTCATGCTAATTCTGATCGCAAGGATTCTAATGAAGGTAAGTCATCTTTACAAAGACTCTGTAGCTTCCTATTGGGCCTATGGTAACATTTTTTTTTCCTTTTCTTTTCTTTACAGAGAAAGTAGGCCATGATATAAACAAATCTTCCTTGCCACAGTATTGTTTACAGGACATCTATAGTCTGTGAGTTTTTTTTTTTTTTTTTTTTTTGTCAAAATGTCATTGCCATTACTAGTTTCTTAAACCTCTTAGTGTTAGAAGCTAACTATGCCAATTTCATTTTACCACCCTGTACAAATTTTTCCTTAAAAGAATAAATCCCAATTTTTAGTTAACTAGTTTTGAATTGTTTTGATAATAAGTTAGAAGAAAATTTCATGCAAATCAATCATATATACATCACTTGCTTGTTTTATTTTTAATTTTAAAAATTTTTGCTTTTGTTGTTTACACCAAATTCTTATTAACTTTCTATTAGTTTTGGTGGAAAGTTACTGCAAATCAACCATTGCCTTTGTTTTGTTGAGTATATTAGCCTCAATTGCTCTATATTTATTTGCCCTTACCAGTAGTTTCTCATTCTTCCCTATCTCACTCATAATCAGTGGCTCCTAAAAGTAGTTGCAAGTAGCGGCAAAACAATTATCTATGAAAGGCGAAATAATTTTTTTTTTTTGGTCTCGTACCTGAATGCATCATTGCTATCCATTTTTGTTTTTGTGGATATCATTTGATGGAATCATAATTTTGGATTTGATGTAATAAGAGGAAGACACATATTTTTGAATGCACTCACCAGCGGTTTCTTATTCTTCCCTATCTCACTCACGGTCAGTAGCACCTGAAGTGGTTGCAAGCAGTGGTAGAACAACCGTCCCGTGAAAGGTGAATGCACTCATTGTTTGATGTAATGAGATGAAGACATATATGTTAGAATACAATAGGCTTCATCTAAAATTGAGTAGATCATGCTTTTGTAGAATAATTAGATTTTGCAATACAACTAGCTACTATGATTTTAAGATTTTCATAATGGACTTAATGTATTCCCATATATACCCATAGTTGAAATTGGTATGCTTAACTCATGCTACTGTATTCTTGACATATTGCCTACAAGGTGCATGTGAAGATATTTGACCATAAATTGTTTTTACTGAATTTTGGCTTATTCACTTGACCTTTCTTTTTTGAGTTCAATTTTTATTATTATTATTATTATTATTATTATTATTATTATTATTATTTAAATACTCAGCCAGGGTGTGAATAAATTTGGAAAAAGACCTATTTTCTTTAGCTTTTGGTTTTGCTATGAAATAATAGGTTTTTTCGGCATTTATTTTATTTGCACTCTCCTCCATGATTTTTCATCTTCTTATCCCTTCTTGTTTTGATGGATTTCAATTATTATGTACTTGGCTTAATTTGAATTAGTTTTGAATCTTGGACTAGTGGGGTTAGATAATTGCAAAGACATTGGTTGTGCTGCTTAAGAAATAAAAAAAGGTCTTACTTCTAACTTTGGTTCTGTTGCAATTTGAATCTAAATGAGTAATTGCCCTGTTGCATTTTATGTCTATTTACTATAAGAAGTCCTTAAACCGATAAGTACATAAATAAATAACTTAGAAGCTCTAATGCTGTTATGGCAAGTTAATGCACTTCAAAGGCATTCTAGAGGCTCTCACATTATTTGCTTTGTATGTTATAGTGGCTTCTAAATGCCCCAAATTCTGATGCAATTAAATGGTATTTGTAGCTTTTACTGGGTAGCTTTTCGTATCATTGGAGGCACTTTCTTTGTTATAGGTCCCCAAATTACTTGTTAACACCTAAAGTAAGTTTAGTCTATTTGAGATTGAAAGTGAAGATAGGCTAATTTGGAATACTGAGTGAATAGCAAAACATTCTTGTGCAGGTGAATGGATCTGTGTAAGTAAGAATTGCCCCATGGTTAAACGGTGAAGATCAGCATCTGGTTTCCCAAAGTAATTCCAAAACAAGTGTTTATAGGCTGGCTAAGGGTTCACAACAAATTGTCTACAAAAGATCGATTGTATTAGTGATATGCTAATCTTGATGCTCAGAGTGTTGTTTGTAAAAGAAGAATTAAAAGTATGGACCACTTATTTTGTGATTGTTCTTTCTCGATGAGAATATGGTGAACCATAATCAGCTACTTCCGAAAATCCAAAGTACTGTTAGCTGATTATGTTCTATAATGAGAAATTACTTGTGTCTAGACCGGTGTATTGTGTATCATATTTGGCTTTAGAGGAATGCTAGTATTCATCAAGGAAGACTATTTCTGAAGAGGTTGTGGTCAAATTGAATAGATGGGAAGTGAAGAACAGAGTTGAATGTAGCAATTATTGCAATTCTATTCAAAACAAGAGAATATGCTGTCTTTGGGGGTATTTGGTGTTCTGTATTTCAGAATGGTAGCAGTTAATGGTCCTTGTCTCCTTGAACTAGCAGATTTGGAAATTTCATTTTGTAATGTTTATGACGTAGGCCGTTTCTGTATTGGTGTTGTATAGTTTATTCGTATTTTGAATTGATTGTACATTTGTTTTTTCTCTTTAAATGAATTTCTCATTCATCCAAAAAAGAAGACTGCTTTTCTTCATGGATGTAGCTGCAGTCTTTGTTATTTTTGAAATGGCACATTTAAGCTAGAAAAATTAGATTTATGCATTCATGATTTTGGAGGAGGACAAAAATACCAGTTTAGGAGTTTGATAGAAACAAGAGTCTCCATTCTCTAACATTCCTAACCACAAGTCCTTCAATATATATATGCACGCTGTACTTTCATAAACTATGTTGTAATTCACTATATTCAAATAATATATTTCTGGTTTTTAATTAAAAAAAGTGGTCTCTTAGCATTTTTCTTTTTTTATTTGCCAAAAAATAAAAAAAGTTTGGATCTAGCTTTTCATGCCTGTAAATGAAAGAGATATACATGTGATTTCATCAATTGCTAAATTAATATTGTGCGATAACATTATTTGCTTATGTAGCATTAATGTGCTATGATGTCAGGCTAACTAAGAAATCTATCATTTTCTATTCAATATATATATATATATATATATATATATATATTGAATTTGTTAAAATATATTGAAAGAAAGTAAAACTAGCCAAGGAGACAGTAGATATAATCAAAATAATTTGAAACAATAATAAGGCGGTAGAACCAGCCAAGCAGTATACAAACAAAGTAATTTAAAACAATAATGAGGCGGTAGAACCAGCCAAGCAGTATATTAAAACAGTTAAAATATATTAAACATAAAGCTAAAAGTAGTTATTATTGAAAATAGATAACAATACTTACATCAGTAGTAATAATATAGATAACAATACATAAACACGGTGCTGAAGGTGGAAGCATAGTAATAATATTTTGAAAGAAAGTAAAACCAGCCAAGGAGGCAGTAGATATAATCAAAATAATTTGAAATAATAATAAGGCGGTAAAACCAGCCAAGCATTATATAAACAAAGTAATTTAAAACAATAATGAGGCGGTAGAACCAGCCAAGCAGTATATTAAAACACTTAAAATATATTAAATACAAAGTTGAAAGTAGTTATTATTAAAAATAGATAACAATACTTATACCAGTAGTAGTTACATGATCTCAACAGTTCAATAGTACAAAGCTTAAAACTAGTTCTAGTTACAAGATTTGTAGGGAACAATGTAGTAGTGGGAATTCTAGAGAGAAAATCTAAAGGAGAGAAGTATTCGTAAAGAGAGCTCTAGAGAATTCTAAGTTTAACATAAGGGACATCCCTTCTTAAAGAGGCAGAAAAAGTGTAGTGAATAGTAACTGTGAGAAGTAAAAGTGAACTGTAACTTTTCAGTTTTCAAATTAGTACGATCAAGAGCACTTCAGCCATCATCCTTTGGCATTTTGTGAGTGACATCTTAAGGAATCTTTTAAAGCAACACCATTTGTGGGGAGCAAGTAGTACAATAATTGAAACTTTCATCAGGGGTAAATATTATAGCATTTTGGCCGTTGTGCAGGCTAGACAATCAATAGAGCATCAATCTGTAGAGCATCAATATTAGCAGTGGCCATTGTGCAGGCTAGTCCAACAGTGGGAGAGCATTAATTAGTGCTAGCAGCATCTGATGGATAGCCATCATAAGGATCCCCTAGAGAATCATCATTGCATTAATGTTCATGGTAAATAGCATACTGTTTGCAAAATCCATAGTATAAAATTGGCTCATATATTGGACTTTTTCCTGGTGTAAGAAACCTTCTTGGATCATCATGACCAGTCCTTTGAAGATGATGGACAACAAAAACATAAGGTTTTATACTGAAAACATGAATTCTATCTATGCTTCCTATGAAATGGTAGTCTTTCATAGGTCTTGGATAACATCAAGAATTTGGTTATTGAAATAATTTCTCCAGCAATTAGCAAGAGCATCAAGATATTTGTATGAAAGGTAGGTATCTCCTTCATACCATTGACCTTGGTGGGTAAAACCATTAATGAGAACAAGATGTTTTGAAGGTTGGACATCCAACCAGTTATTTTTATCCCATTTTGGTAAAGTACTCCAGCATCTAATAGAAATAGAAGAACTATTGATCTTTGTAACAGCATTTTGAATCATTTGTGGGAATTGGCTAACTTGGTCATGATTCGTCAGTTTTATGAGTCTGATGAAGACAAATTCAAACATATGTGAAAGCCAATAGGGATCTCTGTCATCATCATCTGAACCATCTTCATAATTGACCAAAAGGCCAGGAAATGGATAATTCATTTCATACACTCTAAGACTACTCCCAAAATGTTCTTCCCATATTGACAACAAATAGATGTCATTAATATCATCTGAATCAGCAGGATCAAGAATAGTGGTTGTAACAAGTGTTTTGAAATATTTGAACCAAAGATCAAGAGATTTGGTCATAGCCTTGCTTTCAAAAATACAAGAATGTATTTCTGTCGGAAAGTTGGCAATAGCCCTTCTTAGCAAAGATTGGGTCTTAAGACTCAATCTAGCATAATCAGTACCCTTTATAGTTTTTTTATCCATTGAATTTCCTCTTTGCCCAAGAGTTTACTAGTGAGGGTTTTATCTGTAATATTTGGATTATTAGGATGGCTCCTATGAGCCTCATTTTCTGAAACAAGGTTAGCAAGGTGGCTTGCATAGGCCTCATTTTGAGCAATAAGGTCAGCAAGGTGGCTTGTGTAGACCTCATTTTGAGCAGTAAGATTAACAAGTTGGATTTCAAGTGCTTGAATGATTTTTTGGAAAAGAGTGTGGCATTTTAGAGTGAAGGCAGCTTGGAGGTTGTCAAGAATGAATTTAATGGAGTTTGGTAATTCACTGTAAACTCCATTGTGGAACTGCAGTGTTCTAGACAAAACATCCTGCAAAGCAATTACCATGTCACCACTGGAATATGTCACCTCTACTAGGACAAATTCCTAAAGGGATATTAAATTACTGGATTTTACCCTAGAAGATGCCCCTTCATGCATTATGTAAAGTTTTTAGACTCCTTAAATACAACTAGTTTAACCTAATTATTTAGCAAAGTAATTAACTTAGGTAAATTATGCAGATCTAGGTTAATACATATAAATCATATCATGCAAAGCAGCGAAAATATCAATAACACAATGATGTGATGACCCAGGAAAGCCAAACTGGTAAAAAACTTAGGGAGGATTTAACCTAGCTATCCTCAAGGTAAAGCTGAATCCACTATGAAAGAATTGAAATTTACACAATAGCGACTTAGACCACTAACATCTTATTGCTACCTCGAGTAAGAAACTTACTACCACGATCACGTGATAGCTCCGAGTCTACAGACTACTTCTTTCTGGGATTCCCAGCAAGCACAAGCACTCCCGCTTGTATATCTTTAAGCTCTTAAATCTGCAACTGAAACAATCATCAAGTTCTTGACATAATCTTGATCCTTGATAACCCTAAGTATGTGTGAAGGCAAACACCTCTAGATCATACAGAAGATTCACACATACAGCATTAACAACTACTAAAAACGTGGGTAGGGTTTTCTCTTTTATACCTAGGGCAAAATATAAAGCCCTAAATGTAAAATGGGCTTGGGCTGAGTTGGAAAATTCTGCAGAAAAATAATCTGCACAACTTTCGATCGGTCGAGTCTAATTCTCAATCGATCGAGCCAGGCAGAATTGCACAATAAATTTTGCAACAACTCGATTCCAACTGTACATAAAAGGCACATACTTTGAGCACATCTAAACAAGACTAAAACGTTTTGATCATAGTTTGCCAACATTACAAATTAGTGTTCTAATACATTTAAACCTAAAGGTCTTAGAACCTAACACATTACAAAAGGTTGTCCCGCTGGGAGCCTTTTTTCTTGAGGATAGCCCTATGTAGGTGCTTTCCCCTTATTCCTCTTCTCTACTGAAGAAGTCATAATATTTCACCTATTGGTGGTATAGATAACTTTAATCCACTCATTAGTGGAATTTATACCAGCAATATACTTTTCGGCAATACGCTTCTTGTCCTGCCAAGAAACGTTGAAAATATTATAACAAATGGTAATGATAAACATCTTAGTATTATGAGCATTACCTGTAAAAACATTTGTGAAATGTTTGAAAGAACCCATTAGTGGTTCTTGAAAGAGCACATTAGTATCAAATCGTGTAACATGATGCAATTCAACAATATGTTTTCTTTTATGCCAAAAAGCATTAGGAACATCAGAGTAAACATCATCAACCAAATTTTTTTGGAAATCATCAATTTTTTATTGTAGTAATTTATTAGAAAGCTGTTCAGCAATTTTCTTGTATCTAACTTCTTTCTTAAGGAAGTTTAGATGTTTGGTTTTAGCATGAATCAGATTTAAAGCATCATTAGCATCAATTTCAAACTTTAAAGCAAATTTGAACTTTACTTTTTGTCCAAAAGGATCATTAGTAATTCCATCATGTTCAACAAGAAAGGGATACAAAGCATTTATAAATGGAAGTCCAAGAATCACTTTATCAGTCATGTTTTTAACCAGAACAGAGGGAATCTTGAAGCAGACATTATCATGACAAACATGACATTATTTAATTCATATTTAATCTTCACTAGGGTACCATTAGCAGAAACCAATCTTTCAGTTGATTTTTCAAAATATTTGGAAGGAATCAATTCTTCCTGGATACAGTTCACATCCACACCAGCATCAATCATAGCAATAACATTAAAATGATAATCACGGGAAACAACAATTTTAACTTTTGTAAACCATTTTGGGGGAAGCATTTTGTTAACAAGATTAAGTTGGGAATCAGTGAGAATACCAACAATACCTTTATCAGAAAGAAGAACTTGTTGACTAGAGTCATCTCCATCTTTGTGCTCATCTTGGTCATTGTCAGATTGATTTCTATCAAGGTTTTTATCAATTTTTAATAATAACAACTCTTGTTTAAGATTATTGTTATCACTTTTAACAATTTTAAATTCATTTTTTAATTCAATTATCTCTTGTTTGATAACATTGATTTCAAGTTAGAGATCATTATCAGTTAAATCTTTGGGTTTCTTTTTATTAAGTCTCTCCAAGGTTTCTTCAAAGCTTATTGTTGATTTTAGTTTTTTAAAATTTTCATCTTTTATTAAATTTTTCTTAAGCTTATTGAGATACTCTTGTTTTAATTCAGGGTTCTCAATTTGGCTTAATAAAGTAATTAAAAAACTTTCATTTTCTTCACTTTTGGTGAGAACATTAATAGTTTTTATGACATTACAACAGGAATCTCTGCAACCAATTTTAATATCAGGTGAACTAGAAGAATCATCAATAGATTGATAACAAGAATCAGATGAGGAAGAAAAGTCCTCTTCCAAAGAATCAGACGAATTGTTTGACTCAAGGATTCAGAATAATTCTTCTTGATCTTTATCATCAATATTTAATGTGTTAAACTTATTTTTTAACTTACCGGGTTTTTGCTTGCAATCTTTACTATAGTGTCCAGGTTTACCATAGTTAAAACATTTGTCTTTACCTGATTTTTGTTTATCATATTTTTTAGAAACATTTTTCCTTTTAGCATAAAAATCATTGGGTTTAACAAAATTGGTTCTGTATTTTTTTATATTTTTTATGGTTATAATTTTTGTAACTTTTATCATGTTTTTTTTTTTTTTTTTTTTTTTCCTTTTTGCCTAGAAGGAGCAATAGAGGGCAAACCATATTGTTCACAGAGATTACCCATTTCATATTTAACTTTTCTTTTATTTTTTAATTGATATATATATATACACACGCTGGCGCGCTTAATTAATTAAGTCTCATACTTTTGAGTTTGTTCACAAATATATTATTTTGAGCTGATTTGCTAAATAAACAAGCATAAAAAAAATATTTTCAAAGTCAAGCCTGAACCATTCATAAACTGTTGGGTTCATTTATGCCTGGGAGTTGTCAGATTTTCGAATTTAGCTAGGTTGAACTATTGCTGTTTACATTATCGTTTTGGGCTCCCATAATTGGTGCAAAGTTAGGAACGATCTTAGTAACATTATCCGAAAGTACTGGAAAAAGTCCAGTTGATGGGCATTAGCATATCTTTTGGACCTCTCATTTTCCTTATATTTCTTCTAAAGAACAGTTAAGGAAGGCAAACTGCGGTGCTGAAATTTTTTTTGAATGGACTATTGAGGGGCTGTATGGGACTGAATGTGCCCACGCAATATAATTAAAAAGAGACAAAGATGTTTTTACATGCTTTTTGGACATTGAGCCATGTATTCTATGATTGATTTGTCATGTGGGTCAAGCCTCAATTCGGGCTTGAACTTAGGGCCTTTGTTCTTGATGAAGCACCACAATTTGGATCAAGTGAAGCCCTTGGTACATATAATTCAATATCTCATTGCCCTTTTGTGTGACATGTTGGGCTTTACACAATTGGCACAAAGACATAGCTTAGTGACGCTGCCTTAAAGTGTTGATGGAAGTGTTGTTAGATGGGCTTACCTTTCGGGCCTATTGCAGTGTTCTCTATTGGTTATTATTAGGAGAAGCTTATAGTTTGATGAAATGGGCCTTTGCGGGCCTGCTTTCCTGTGTTGGTGTATGTGAATGGTTTAGTTTTATTTTTTGTTTGTTTATTTGGTGTTTTTTTTCTTAATTATATTTTTTAGGCTTCAAAAAGATGAAAACAAAACAAAAACTCTAAGAGAATGCGAGGAAAGGAAGACAAATGGATTTTCAAAGATAAATGATGCAATGCAATTTCTTAGTGGTCACAACTCACAAGAGAAGCAAATACAACGGCATCCTTAAGAATGCTCAAAACTAGCATAAAAAATTGGATTCATGCATTCAAGAACTTGAAGGAGGATAAGAATACCTATTTAGGTGTTTGATAAAAGCAAGAGTGTTAGAGATGGCGGCATATAATTTGAATAAGAAAGTAATATTGGTATCTAGTTTAGTGGCCTCATGGGACGGAGTGAGTATTGTGTCAATGCAACGAGTGGGTTAAGGTTTTTTTAGTAAGGAAATATAATCATGTTGTGCCCATAGTTTTAAAAACCGGGTGGACCGGCCGATTCAATTGGGAACCGGGAGCCAATTCGGTCCGGTTAAAACCTCCAAAACCGGGCAAAAACTGGGGTTAAACTGGAAATTAAAAAAAAAAAAAAAAAAACAGTTCGATGCCTAGTTCGATTTTTAAAACCATGGTTGTACCACATAAATGTCTGTGTTGTTTTTGCTTTCATTTTTCTCTTTCTCTTTACTAAAAATTGCATATACAGAATTTATCAATAAATAGTTTCCTTTCACAACAAATAGTTTCCTATCATTTTTAGAGTCTAACAATTCTGGCACCTGGGATTATGTATATGTGGTTTACTATCTAGGGGTGGGTCCAAAAGGCCCTACCTTAATGAGGCTTCACATAATCAAATTATGTTACTTTAATCATAATTTTTTTGTTTTTACAAGTTATAAAAAAAATTTATATATATATATATATATATAGGATTGGGTGTAATTTACTCTTAATTAGTGTAACTTTAAGTTTTGTTACATCACTTAATAACTTTTTATTGAATTTATATATTTTTAACATGTTGTCAAATTTCATATTAATCGAATGTTATTTACCATTCAAACTATGAATTCATTTTTTATGCATAATTTTAAACCATTAAAACTTGAAATTTAAATATTTGATTGATAATAGCTATTGATCTTTCATCATCTTGAAAATGTGAAAGCATAAAGGATATTAGAAGAAAATGTAATTTGATGGCAAATTTCACAAAATTTGCATTCAATTAAAAGATATTGAGAGATATAACTTTATCGTATATTTTGTAATCCTTACATTGCTTCATGAAGATAGAATCATTGTCATAGCCATATATAATAGTGATAATCTTATTATATACTTGTTATTGCACACTATGTATACACACTCTATTTAAAATCATGTTTTGAAAACATAATTTTTATTCAAGTGGCAGTTTGTATACCATAATAAGTGTGTGATAATTATTACCTTGTATGATATATCCCGCTTAACGTGGTATATGTGCTAATCTTACGTGGGGCTTTTACAAAACTCCCAAACTCAAATTTATATTTCCTTTTTCTTCCTCATTTCGTTATTTATTTCTAGTATGCATCAATTCAATTTTACTTTCTTTTCACATGGCAACAAAGATATGTTTTATGTTTTATTATTATTTTTTAATATAGTATCATAGTCATCATGTTTTATCTCTTTTTTTTTTTTCCCTAAGAGGAGCATTGACATACACTCAGATTTTGGTTTTATGCTATTTAATATTATCGCTTTCATTTCACCTTCATTTTGGTCACGTGTGCATATTAATAAATTTTGCGCAGGAACCAACGTGGATCCACATCAGGAAAGTATTGAAAAAGAGTAGGCCACTTCTATTTCTCACTCTCTCTCACGGAGGCAATGAACGGCGCCACACTTATCTCAGTGTTCCTTTCTCTGGGTTCTGGCACTGCTCAAATTTTTCACATGGCTGAAGGTGATGTTTCCTGCATGCAGCAAATCTAAATAACATGCAATTCGGATTCACACGTTGATAGAGGCACTGAATGAATATAGACGCGAAATCTCGCTTGTGTAGTCAGTAGTGCAGTAGGTCCAGGTGATGTGAATACTTGACAGATACGGTTAGACGGAAGTGAAAAAGTCTGTATGTTTTTTTTTTTGTTGGATTTATCTCTGTTCAAAATTGCCTCAATTCTGATCTTAAAAGTCGAGGAAACCTTAAAAATGCGGCCACCGCGGACTTGACTAAAACTAAAAGTGAGTTATATAATAAGAAAAAAAGAATGGAAGTGGGTTCCATAAGTTTAAAATACAAGACTCTCAAAATATTGCACATTCCTTTTTAAACCAGCAATTACAGTATAGGAGCGACACTCTGCAATTCTGCAAAATCTGTAAGTTCTCACTTGTCACTCCCATCCTCCTCTTTTATTTCTTCTCTTTAGTTTCACTCTAGTAAATTTCTTAATCGTTTTTTATTCCCTTATTTATTTATTTATACTTAAAAATCTAATTGAATGAATTTAAATGCGTATCCATATTTTTAGTATTTTACATTGTGATTAAGGTTAATTTACTTGTTAACTTAGATTGGCTTTCATGGATACAAAAGTGCCATCTTCTTCCACTTCTTATGGCCATTAGTGGAAGTATCATGTTTTTCTAAGTTTCAGAGGCAAGGATACTCGTAAAAGTTTTACAAATTATCTATATACTGTGTTGAAACAAAAGGGTATCTCCACCTTCAAGGATGATAAAAATCTTGAGAGAGGAAAACCCATTTCCACTGAGCTTTTAAGAGCAATTGAAGAATCGATGTTTGCTATTGTCATTCTTTCAAAAAAGTACGCATTCTCAACTTGGTGTTTAGATGAACTTGTAAAGATCATGAAATGCAGAAAAAAGATGAGACTAATAGTGTTGCCCATTTTTTATGATGTGGATCCATTTGATGTGCGAAAACAGAAAAGAACTTTTGCACAAGCATTTGTTAAACATGAGAAATGTTTCAAAGAGAAGTGGCCTATCTCTCTAGATGGTCTTTAAATGATAGGTATTTTTTGCTATTGACATGGTTACTATTTTTATTTTGTTTTAATGAGAATCAACATGATTTCTATTGATTATATTAAATTGCCATCTTCGTTAACATACCACGCTCTTTTAATATTTCATGAACATACCAAATTTATATTTTTGATCAGTAACATACCTCATTTATATTGTAACTACTTGTAAGGATTTGATTCTAAAGCATTTGACATGACAACAACAATCTTTATATTTGGTTGTGTAATAGTCCCTACTCCTTTTGACATGTATACTTAATATATCATATAAATTATTATAATACATCACTAACACTACAACAAACTTTAGTTATTTTAACCCTCTTTTATCAAGGGTTTACTAAAATCTGTCAATACAACCTACAAATAAAAATGCGAAAGGCTATATCACTCAACTTTATTTCAAATGTTAGTTGGTCCCTCAAAATAAGTTAGAACACCCATGAAATAAATGTGAAAAAAAGAAAAGGCGCCAGTTTGTTCAGCCCACAACCCTTGGTAAAATATTACAAATTTTTCAGCCCTTGAAAAAAGCCCACAACGAAATTTTCATCCCTTGAAAAAAGCCCACAACAAAATTTAAAAATATAGCCCAAAACGTAACCAACCTATCTTCACACGTAGAGCTCTTATCACTCTCATAGTAGAAACTGAGATAGCCTGAAACTGAGAAATCTCACAGAGCTCATGGACTCAACGATCATGGAGATCTCATAGAGCTCGACGATCATCGATTTGGTACGTAATCACAAACCCTAATTTCTCGGTTTTGTGACTCTTCATCTCTAATCACAAACCCTAGGGCGTTGTGTTTCTCAGCTCCAATTAGGTACGAATCACAAACCCTAGTTCCGTCTTTGATTTTTTTTGTTTTTTTTTGGTTTACCTACACTTTTTCATCGATTTCCCCATGATTTTCGTTTCACATTTCTCAGAAAACTGAGCTCATCATCGATTTCCCTATTTCAATTTCTAATTGATCATTCGCTTTAGAATCTCACTGTAACGTAATTGTTTTCCTCAGGTTGTAGCACAGAAAGTGAAGGAAGCTGAAATCACTGAGCAGGACTCGCTTCTTCTGGTAATCATCATCAGAATTCCGATTTTTCTGTCTTTCAACTTCAATTACGGACAATCGCATTTGAATTTCTTTAGCAGAAATTTTTTATCAATTTTCATGTTTGTTTATTCTTTTATCAATTTTGTTATCCACATAATTAATGATCATTCACTGAGCATTTGAACAATTTTAATTGATACAAGTTGTACTATGGATCATTCACTGCCTATGGATTTTTACTTTGGTCTCCATATGCTTGATACAAGTTGTACTAACTAAAACTTGTTTTGCTTTCTCATTGTGCAGCGGATGTAGCAGAAGTTACTGGGAATGAACAAATAGATGCATAGCCAATAACTTTGTTCGCTACTAGACATATAGGTTTTGTACAAATTTTAGTTGATATCAAGGATGATATGCAAAATCTACTGTCCTGAAAATTTGTTAAAGCCATGGTAAATTGAAATTTTCTTAGGGGATTTTATAGATGCTTCTCTCCCCTAATGATTGTTTGATCATACAAGATTTGGTGCTTTATGGGAAAGACCCAGCTTTGGTTCCTAATTGTTGCAATTGGGTGACATTTTTCTTTTGATATCTATTTGCACTAATATGCTTCTTCAAAATGTTAGTTTCAACATGAATATATATATATATATATATATATATATATATTGTGCATGATTGTGGTTTTTTTTTTTTTTAAATAAAATAAAATCTTATTTTAAGGGTCAAGAGACCCCTTAAATAACCTTATTTATTAAGGGTTGTAAATATAAATCTTTTAAACCTTGGTAAAAGGTTATGTAAGGGTCCCTTGACCCTCGAAATAAGATTAGAGAACTCGTTTTGAGGGGCACGAAGGCCCTTAAAATTTCTTTTTCGACGGTATATGTTTCAAAGGTTATCAATGGTCAGTTGGATTCTTAAAATAACTTCTTTTAAGGTTTTTTAATACTTTTTTTAGGGGTTTTGACCCTTGAAAAAAGTCTGATTTGTTGTAGTGTAAGTGGGTAGATCTTTTAGATGTAAGATTATCTTGACATGTAGAACCCTAAGTCTTTAATTATAGCTCATTACTATCTTCTTATAAATGTGATATTACCATTTTTTTACGTAGGAAATTTGATCTCCTCACTACTTTTCAGCATGGAATTCATTTGAATTTAAAATGATTTAAAACAAATTTTCATATTGACGTAAAAGTAAACAAATAAATTTTAATTCTCTACTAGGATATACCTACCTTAATGAAGCTTTATACTAGCTTCACCTTAATGATACTTAGGCAGCGTTTGGATTGTGCGTTTGCGCATCTACGTCTGTTTTTTTTTTTTTTTTTTTTTTCACACGCATCTGTCACTGTTCATTGGCAATGAACAGTAATTTTCGGCCAATGAACAATGATTTTAGGCCAATGAACAGTGATTTTTGGCATGAATAGTATTTTTTTACATTTTTAAAAGTTATTTTGCTATAGTGTTTTTAGTTTTTAGTTTTTAGTTTTCAGCAATAAGTTCTATCCAAACGGACCCTAACATAACTTGAAAATCTTCACGTCTACATTTTTGGATAATACTAATTAAAATCCACTATCAACAATAAGGAGTATATATAATCACATGATTTACTATTACAAATGAAACTCACAAATTCTAAACAGTGCTATTATACTCAAACAAGATACTTCTTTTCAAATTTTTAATCCCACAAGCTACCATGCATCTTCAGCTTCTAGACACAATTACACCATATGTATGTGTATTTCAAAGGGTACATCCTTCAATTTTATTATTTCCCATCTGAGAGACCCCTCCAAAAACATGTTTTCACCCCCTTATATTAAACCTCCCCCATCAATAACCTCTCACTTTTATAAGTACTGGATTTTATAAAATTACTTCTCTATCTCAGCCAAGCCTAAAAAGTTGTTCTAAATGTTTATATATTTTAGGATTCAACTCACATTAAATATATATATATATATATATTACACTTTTATATCTCTATCATGATTTTTGTTTAAAGGTTACACTTCTCTCTTCATAATGTGACACACCCATTTCATTAAACGAAGAAAAAAAAAAAGGAAAAAAAAAAAAGTGGTACGGGACATGAATGAACTATCAACTATAATAAAAATTTATCTTATTTATCTTATTCTTTTAGCACCTTGTTTAGGAGTTTCATAAATATATCCGCAATAATTGAAAATGAAATAGGGGCTTAAATAAAAATAAAAAATAAATCAAAGCACATATAGAATTTCTTGAAAATATATGTACTCGTAAGTAATTAAATTACTTGTTTAAATTTCTAATATTTGGATCTCTTTTTAAGTCATTCAATTAATGTATATATATTGATTTTTGTTAATATTTTAACTAATACCGTGCTTTAAAAATAAATTACAATTTATACTTAAGTTATATTTTATGTGAAAATTAAATCCTTATATATACATATATATGTATGTATGTATGTATTTTTTTTTTTTTTTAGAATCAAGATTGTAATTTTTTTAAAATTTATTTTAATACTTATATTAATTATCATATTTGAATTAATATTATGTCAAACTAGGACTTCATTCTTGCCGCTGAACTAAACTCCTAGTTTCAGTTATGTTGCACTGACACGAACACGAATATGACACGGACAGAAATTCGAGGATACAACAATTTTTGAAAAATAAGAATACAACACGTTGTGAATACGATAATTAAATAATTAATTAAAATTTATATTTAGGCATATTTTTTAATATTTTTAGACATAAAATACATTTATGTCTAGAATTTAAATTATGTAAGAACTACAGATAAGCAAACTAACACCCAAAGTAGTACAATAATATACATAAAATATTTAGAGCATAAACCAAAAGTTTAAATAGGCTACATTCAACGTCAAACTAAAAACATAAAATGAGAACAAGCAGACACACAAAAGCAAAAATCACAAAAGCAAGCTTTAATTAAATCACCTACAATATTTTAACTTTAATAAATAAATAAATCTATAACAGGAACTAAATTTATAATAAAGTTAAAAAATATATATATATATATATTGGAATTAAAAAAAGAAAAGAAAAGCTTTGGGTGTCATAACACGCCACAGTACACCAACCAAACCAAAGCAAAGAAAGCAAAAAGAAAATTAAAAAAAGAAATCGCGAAACAGAGAGAGAGAAGAGAAGCTCGGACCTGTCTATGCCGGGAGAGAGAGAGATCGGAAGGGACAGAGGGACAGAGGGAGCTCGCCGACTCGCTGATCAGCCCGATGTAGCGTCGACAAGGGACAGAGGGCAGCAGGCAGAGGGAAATCAACGGTTGGGCTGTGTGGGTTTCTGATTTGAGATTTCTCACTTCTCACTTCTCACTCAAGGGTATATCACAAATTCAACGGTAAGGATTTGTCCATCTGTCAAAATCTTGAATATTTGTTTGTTTTTTTTTCTCCACTGCTGCCGTGTCGGCGCCGCTTCGATGAAGCGAAAAAAAATCGACACCGCTCCCTCCGTCATGTATATATACGCGCGTGTGTGTGTGTGTTTGTGTTATTACTACTTCATGTATGAGTTATCGCATTTATTTAGTTCTCTATCTCTCAAAGGATGATTTACAACAAAGCTTAACACTAATTATTTGCTCTGTTTCAAGATGTGGAGGGTAATATGGGTGATTGAGTTTCGTTGTTTGATTATCTCACTTCTTTGCAGGCATGATTCCGAATTTATTGAAGATATTGTGCAAGCGATATTGCACAAATTAAGTTATGCATTCCCAAGAGATACCAAAGGTTTATTAGGAATAGATGCTCAAGTGGAGGAATTGATGTCGCTTTTGGCTATAGGATCGAATGATGTTCGCATAATAGGGGTTTGGGGGATAGGGGAATTGGTAAGACAACCCTTGCTAGATTTGTCTATTGGCTGATTTTTAATGATTTTCAAGGTGGTAGTTTTATTACTAATATTAGAGAAGAATTTGAAAAACATGGTTTGCTTCCATCACAACAAAAACTTATTTGTGAAATTTTGAGGGAAAGAAGCATGAATATGCAGGATGTTGATGACGGAGTTCTTATGATCAGGAATAGGTTATGTCATAAAAGGATTATTCTTGTCCTTGACAATGTAAATCAATTCGACCAGTTGAAAAAGTTAGCTGGAGAGCCAAATTGGTTTGATGCAGGTAGTAGAGTTATAATAACAACAGGATATAAGCATTTGTTGATAAGACAAAGTTTGTGGAATATAAGAAGTTAAAGGATTGAAAGATGATGATGCTCTTCATCTTTTTAGTTTGAATTCCTTTAACAAAGATCATCCTACTCAAGATTATTTAAAGTTGTCTAAACAGTGTGTGAATTATGCACAAGGTCTTCCTCTAGCTATTGAGGTTTTGGGTTCTTTTTTGTTCAATAGAAGTAAGGAGGAATGGGAAAGTGCATTAGATAGGCTCAAAGAATTTCTGGTAGAAGAAATGAGCAAAATACTTCAAATAAGTTTTGATGGACTCCATAGATTGAAACAAGAAATATTTCTACATATGGCATGTTTCTTTAATATGAAAGACAAAGATTGTGTAGTAGAAATACTTGATTGTCTTGGTCTTCACCCTAAAATTGGATTAAATGTTCTTATTGAAAAGTCTCTCTTGCAAGAGTATGAAAATAAATTTTGTATGCATGAATTACTGCAAAGAATGGGTCAAGATATAATTCGACAAGAGTATCCTCAAGAACCTAGGAAGTGGAGCAGATTGTGGCGACATAAGAATATTCACAATGTGCTGATGAAAAACATGGTAAGAGATCATTTGGAGAACTTGAGCATATACCTTATCGCATTATTTTAAAAAGTTAAATTTGAACCATTTTAGTAATCATATATCTTGCAATTCACCCACCTCTTTTTCTTTACTAATTAGGAAGCAGAAGCAGTTCAGGGCATAGTCCTTGTACTTCCGAAGATGCGTGAATTGGGTGAACTACAAAAATCTGTAGAGGCACATTGGAACCTTGATGCCTTTTCAAAGTTGCCTAACCGTAAGTTGCTTATAATTCATGGTCTTCACCTTCCACATGGTCCGAAACATCTTCCTAATGACTTAGGATATCTTAATTGGAGTAGATATCCTTCAAAATCTTTGCCATCGAGTTTCCAACCAAATGAGCTTGTTGAACTTCGCATGTGCGATAGCAAAATTGTTCGACTTTGGAATGGAATAAAGGTACCATTTTTATTTAAATACTCATATACGTTTATTAAAAATTTATAAATTCTAAGCTTTGTGGAACCTAATCTTACTTTTCTTATTCAGTATTTTTTACTCTTAACAGCATTTTGGCAAGCTGAAGTCCATCAAATTGGAAGACTCCTTAGACCTCATCATAACCCCTGACGTTTCTAGAGTCCCAAATCTTGAGAAATTAGATGTTAAAAGTTGTAAAAATTTGATTGAAATTCACCCATCTATTGTAGTTCATAAAAGGCTTACTCATCTTAACCTAGAAGGTTGCCATAACCTTAATACTCTTCCAAGTAAGTTTGAAATGGAGTCTCTTGAGATTCTTATCCTTTCAGGTTGTTGAAAAATTAGGAGAATTCCAGAATTTATGGGAAATATGATAAGTTTATCAGAACTTCACTTAGATAGAACTGCTATTACAGACTTCCCTCTTCAATTGCACGTTTGACTAACCCTGCTTCATTGCATTTAAGAGATTGCAAAAATCTTGTGTGTCTTCCTAGTATCATTTGTAGCTTCAAGTCGCTTGAAGATGTCAATTTGGCTGGATGCTCGAAGCTTGATAATCTACCGGAGGACTTGTGGAATCTTGAAAGTCTAGAGGAGCTCGATGTGAGTGGAATAGCTTTAAGAGAGCTTACTTCCTCTATTGTTCTCTCAAGAAATCTTAAAAGATTATCTTTTTGGGGATGTAAAGAGTCACCACCTAAACTTTGGAATAAGTTTTTCTCCTTTAATTTACTGCCACAAGGAAGCCTAAATCCTATGAGCTTGTTATCACCTTCCTTTCTAGGTCTGTGTTATTTAAAGAAATTGGATTTGAGTGATTGTAATCTCCAAACAATCCCAAATGTTTTTGGTTACTTATACTCTTTAAGTTGTTTAAATCTAAGTGAAAATACTTTTGATTGTCTTCCTGGAAGTATCATTCAATTATCTAAACTGACACGTGTTTATTTGAGGAATTGCACAAGACTTCGTTCATTGCCACAATTTCCATCAAGCACTTGGATGGTTGATGGTTGTAGCTCATTGAAACCATTACCAAACCGATTAACACTTGACAAAGTCTGCCAACCACGTCTCTTCCACTTCAATTGCTTCAATTTGGCTGATAATCTAGGTCGGAGTGACATGTTCTTTAGAATGCTATCGGTAGTTCCTCAGCTCTCTCTCTCTCTCTCTCTCTCTCTCTCTCTATATATATATATATATCAATTTTAAATATCACGGTTTGTATGTTTCAGGATATTGACAAGGAATCTATAGAATCTACTTTGGCAGCTATCTTTGGTGTTGTTATTCCAGGGAGTGAAATACCGAGGTGGTTTAGCCATCAGAGTGTGGGGGCTACAATGAATGCACAAGTAACTCATCTGAACAAAAATGTTTTGTCCAAGTGGATTGGAATGGCTGTGTGTTATTTTTCCAGGCCGTAATCTTCATCCAAACAATCATGTTTTATCTATCTTTATTTGTCATGTGAGATTCTAGTCAATAAACATGAAGGTGCAACCATTTCTGAAATCTTGTGCAAGAAATCTGTTCAGATTAAATCAGATCTCCTTTGGCTATTCTATTTACCCCCACAAAATTTTAATGAGAATGGGAGAGCATTATTGAGTCAAATTGATGAGAATGGATTCATTCAGATAGAGGTTAGATTTGATTACCCTGTTTTGCAATGCTTGGAGGTTAAGAAATGTGGGTTTCGACTAGTAAACGAGCAAGACATTGAAGATATCAGATATATGATGGCTCATTCCAGCAACAACACTTGCATCACTCCTTATGAGGGTTTGGATGTTTGTCATGATGTTGACAATTCAGCAAAAGCTATCAAAATTAAGGGAAGTCATGATAAATACGATGGGGCGGGACCTAGTAGTGAAGGCAGGCTAGGAGGCTCTTTTGATGTCCCACACTCAAAGAAGATTGAAAGATATATAAAGGATGTATGGCTCATGGTAACTCCGATTATATTAACTCTAATTATGGTGACTCTGATTGCAAGCATTGTAATGAAGGTGACCAAGGACTGGTTAGTCATCATTACTTTGACTCTGTGGCTTCCTATAGGGCATATAGACATGCTTTTTTTTTCACCAATTTTAACTTTAGAATTTAAGTTTAGTGAATCCCTTGATACATGACTCTGTAGCTTCCTATTAGGCCTGTGGCACCCTTGATTTTTATTTTATTTTTTCTTTTCACAGAAAGCTGGCCATGATACAAAGGAATCTTCCTTGTCCACAAGATTTTTTACAGGACATCCATATTATGAGACACTTTCTTTGTTATACATCCCCAGATTGCTTGTTTGACATCCAGAGTAAGCTTAGTCTGGTTGAGATTGAAAGTGAATATAGGCTAATTTGGATTACTGAAAGAACTGCAATATATTCTTGTGCAGGTGCATGGAACTGTTTAAGGAAGAAATGCCCCAATATTAAATGGTGAGGATCATCATCTGGTTTCCCAAAGTAATTCTGAAGCATGTGTTTATGTGTTGACTAAGGCTTAAGGTTCACAACAGAGTGTCCACAAAAGATTGAATGCGTAGTGATGATGTGCTAAACTGGATACGCAGTGCGTTCTTTGTATAAAGAGAATTATAAGTAGGGACCACTTATTTTGTGGCTGTTATTTCTCGATGAAGATATGAACCATAATGAGCTAGTGCTCTATAAAAAAACCGAAAGTTCCATTGGCTTGAGATTATGCTCTATGATGAGGAATCCATTATGTCTATACGGGCATTGTGGTCTATTGTGCATCACATTTGGCTTCAAAGGAATGCTAGTATTCATCAAAGAAGACTACTTTCTGAAGAGGCTATGGTCAAAATGATTGGGTGAGAAGTGAAGAACAGAGTTGAATGTAGCAGTTACTACAATTCTGTTTAGATCAGGGGTATTGATACTTAGAATAGAAGCTGTTAGTGGTCATTGTCTTCGTTAACTAACAATGTTGGATTTTTCACTTTGTAATGTTTATGGTGTAGGCTGTTTCTGTATTGGTGTTTTATTCTTTGGTGGTGCTTTAGACCGATCGGTTTCTACTTAAATGAATTGCTCATTCATCCAATTTACAAGTTGTTTGATTAACTAATACTTTTCGTATATAGTAAACACAACAATCAAATATTTTTTGCCCTTTAGAAATCTAGGTTAATAATTATTGATTGAGTTATAGTTGAAATCATATTATTCGAGACAATTAGATAAAATGATTTTCTTTAATGAACTCATAAAAACTAGATTTATATTAGCTTTTTATAATTACAAATTCTATATTTTTATTACAATTAAAATGGAATATTTATAATAAACTTAGTATACAATCTAATATGAAGCCTATATAAGAATATTATACACACACTTAACTTAAATTTCATACTTGTGAGTTTGTTCACAAATACATAATTATGAACTCATTTGCTAAATATACAGACTTAAACAAACCATTTATGAGTTAAGCTTGAACTACTCATAAACTATTGGGGTCTGTCTTTTTTGTATAAGACTGAATGAATGTGCCCAAGCATTAAAAAGGAGAGAGAGAGAGAGAGAGAGAGTAATAAAAACACTACCTAGGCATCGAGTCTGCAGTTAGGCTGATGGTGAGTATTCAATTCGTTACTCAATAAAACATAAGTCTTATTGAGTTATTTGATAAGACTCCACGCACAAAGAAAAACAAAACCGATCCTATTACCTTCAATAAAAAAAAATTAAAAAAAGATGTAAAAGACAAAACTGCCCACGGCTCCAGCCAAAGATAAGACATAAGAGTCATAAGACTAAAGACTCCCGTCCACCCACAGCCACAAGTGTATACTCTTATTAGATAAGACTATAAGCCACCCACAGTCACAACTCACAAGCCAAAGAAAAGACAAGTCTTATTGGTACAAAATGCTTTTTCCACACCAGCACTTGACTACACCCACACCAAAGTTTAAAGTGAGTTAAGTCAAGTTTAAATGATTTCTAGACTGGACTAAAAACGAGCTTGAAAAACAGAAAAAAGAAAAAAAGAAAAAAAAAAAAAAAAGACTTACTATTAATGGAAGACTCTCTCTCTAGTTCTCACGCACAACACGCTGCAACTTCCTTTACTTAAACCGGCAATTACACAATATATATATAAAAAAGCTTCATCGACAATACAATTATTACTGCTATTCTCCAAAATCTGTAAGTTCTCACTTTTTATTTTTTATTATTTTTTTATGAGTATCTTTAAGTCATCACTTGTTATGTTAAATCTTCTCTTTTATTTCCTCTTTTTAGTTTTACTATTTAATTTTTATATCGTTTCCTTTTACCCGTTATTTGTTTATTTATTTTTATTTGAAATCTAATTGAACGAAATTTTGATGAGCATCTATAATTCTATATTGTGATTCAAGGTTTACTTGTAAGTTCAGATTGGCTTTCATGGATGTGAAAAACTCATCTTCTTCCTCTTCTTCTAGTCGTAAGTGGAAATACGACGTCTTTTTAAGTTTTCGAGGTGAGGATACTCGCAAAAATTTTACAGATCATCTATACGCTGCCTTAAAACAAAAAGGTGTTTTCACCTTCAGGGATGATAGGAATCTCGAGAGAGGAGAACCTATTTCACATGAGCTTTTAAAAGCAATAGAAGAATCAATGTTTGCTATTGTCATTCTCTCAAAAAACTATGCATTCTCAATATGGTGTTTGGATGAACTCATGAAGATCATGGAATGTAAAAAAGAGATGGGGCAAACAATCTTACCTATTTTTTATGATGTGGATCCATCCGAGGTGCGAAAACAAACAGGAACATATGCACAAGCATTTGACGAACATGAAAAATGTTTCAAAGAGAATATGGATAAAGTTCTCATGTGGAGAGCTACTTTGACAGAAGTGGCCAATCTCTCTGGATTTTCTTTACAAGATAGGTAATTTGTGCTAATGTTATTATTTCCATTTGTATATAACTATGTATTAAATAATTGTCTTCATTGACATGTGGGATTTATTTGTATGCCGTTGTTAGGATGTCATTCTAATGCATTTGACATGAGAACAAATGATCTCTACTTTTGGTTGGGTACTAATCCCTTTGACATGTATACTTGGTATACCCTATAAATGATAACAATTAATATAACACTATAAGGGTAGTTCTTTTAGATGTAAGATAATCTTGACACGTATAACCCTAAGTCTTTAATTATATCACATTACTATCTCCTTTTAGATGTGATTACCATTTTTACACTAAAATTTTATCTCCTTACTTTTCCTCTTTTCAATATGGAATTCATTTTGAATTTATGATTTACAACAAATTTTCACTTTAGACTCAAAGAGTTCTAGAAAGAGGACAATCCTATTCCACCAATTTGAAGTGGATTTAAAAATACTCTTCTATCTTAGCCAAGCCCAACAAATTGTTCTAAATTTTTATTTCAGGATTCAACTCACATTTCAAAAAAAAAAAAACTATTTTGGACTTGTGTTTCTCTTTCATAAGTTTTAAAGGTTACACTTCTATAATCATAATGCATAGGACATCCATTTCATTAATGATAATAATAATAACTAGGTTCATCACATGCGCTCCACACGTGCGATGACGCTCTTTTATTTATTTATTTTGAGTTTAATATAATTTTTCAATTTGAATTTATTAATTGTTAGTGAGATTACATAGGAATGAAATTTAAGAAAATAAAATTTAAGATTTGAAAATTAGTAAACTGCTAGGTTTAGTGTGTGCTAGAATATAAGAAAAAATGTATCAAGTGTGCATGAGATATATTTAAATAGAAAATGTGCTAATTTTTAGTAAAAAGTTTCTCTGGTAGTTTTTTTTTTTTTTTTTTTTTGAATTTTGTTGAATTACAATTTTAACCCGATTTTTTATTATTTAAGAATAAGGATTATCTAATTAGATTGAGGATATTTTTGACATTCTCTAATTAGATTGAGGATTATCTAATAATAATAATAATAATAATAATAACTACTAATGTGGTATGTGACACGGATGAACTATCAATTATAAATAAAGAAATAAAGATAATTGTTCCACAGAACCTTGTTTAGGAGTTTCATATACATAATTGCAATAATTGAAAATGAAAGTTAGGGGCTTAAACTAGAGAAAAGAAAGATTAATTATTGTACACATTTTTAATGTCTGTTTGGGAACAACTTATCTAGCTTTTTGCTGAAAATGTGTTAAAGTATACTTGTACATTGAAAAAATTTGAAAAAATGAGAAAAAAGAGGAAAAAGTGAGGTTTTAAAAAGCTATACATAAAAACTAAAAGTTAGAGTTGATACCAAATACGCTCTTAAAATAATCAAAATCACATATAGAATTTCTTGAAAATTTATAGGTAATCTTAAGTAGTTAAATTATTTGTTTACATTTCTTATATTTAGATTTCTCTTTATAAGTTATTATGTTGATGAATACATATATTGATTTTTTATAATATATTTTAATTAATACTATGCTTTAAAGGAAATTACAATTTATGATTAAGTTATATTTTTTATGTGAAAATTATTTATTTTTTGTTTATGTTTTAATTCGTTTACTTTTTACAACAAAGATGTAAAGCTTTTAATTTATTTTAATACTAATTTTAATTGAAAACTTTGAATCAATATTCTCGCAAACTATGTCTTTTATTCTTACCCCGAAACTAAAACCTTGACTCCACCTCTACTTAATAGAATTATTTTTATATATTACTACATTCTTAGTCATTTGTGTTAAGAATATAAAGTGCAAGAGAAAGACTGAATAGTTTGTATATTCTATGTAAATAATAATGTACACTAGAGAGCCTTAGATAAACTAGGTATGTGTGCAGTACAAGTAATATGAGTGAACTACAAGTACAGTATACTAAGATAAGCCCAATGGGTTAATCTAGTCTAAGCTATACACTAACATCCCCCCTCAAACTCGAGGTGGCAAGGAGGAAGCCAATTGGAGTTTGGATATAAGATCTCGAAGACGACCAGGCGGATGAGTCTTGGTGAAGATATCAGCAGGATGGTCAGCAGAGGAGATTACCAAAAACTTGAGATTACCTTTCTTGAGATGCTAGCGAGTGATGTGGCAGTCGATCTCGATGTGCTTGGTGTGTTCATAGAAGACATCATTATGAGCAATGTAGATAGCACTACAATTGTCACAATAAAGAGGAGTGACAGTGGGCTATGAAGCATCCATGTCAGCCAAGAGCCAGTGATGCTAGACAAGCTCGTAGGTGGTATCAGCAAGGACACGAGATTCAGCCTTAATACTAGAACGGGAAACCACATTCTGCTTCTTGCTACGCCACTAGACAAGAGAAATACCCAATAGGAAACAGAAACCCGTGATAGAGCATCGATCAGTCGGATCGCCTGCCCAGTCCGCATCTGAATAAGCATAAAGCTCGAGAGAAGACTGAGAGGAGTAGTGGAGACCATGATAAAGTGTGCCCTTGACATATTAAAGAATTCGAAGAATGGTAGCATAGTGGATAGAAAAAGGGGCATCCATGAACTTACTAACCATACGCACGACATGTGAAATATTTGGATGAGTAATAGTGAGATAGATCAAACTACTAGCCAACTGACGATAGCGAGTAGCATCGAATATAGATTCACCATCCAAGTGTGTGAGCTTTGCATTGAATTTCAAAGGAGTGGAAACAGTCTTGTTGTCGGTGATACCGGCTTTGGAAAGAAGATCAAAAGCATATTTAGCTTGGGAAAGGTAGTATCCATCAGAGGATGAGGTAATCTCAAGTCCAAGAAAATAGCTGAGAGTGCCCAGATATTTCATCTTAAAATGTTGACTAAGGAAGTGCTGAAGAGAGTGGATACCTGCAAAATCATCTCCAATAATAATCATATCATCAACATAAAGAAGAATAAGAGTGATACCAGCAGAGGATCTTTAGACAAAGAGAGTAGTGTCATGAGGATTCGAAGTGAAACCCTGTTGAGTAACAACTGAGCTAAACTTTTCAAACCAAGATCGAGAAGCCTGCTTAAAGCCATAAAGAGCATGGCGAAAGCGACAAACTTGACTGCCTGAGTGTAGATAGCCAAAGGGTGGTTGCATGTATACTTCTTCTTGAAAGTCTCCATTAAGGAAAGCATTCTTCACATCCATTTGATAAAGAGGCCAACAGCGAACAGCAGCCACAGCAATGAGACATTTGACAGATGTAAGGTGAGCAACATGAGCAAATTTTTCCTCATAGTCAATGCCATACTCTTGAGTAAAGCCCTTGGCAACTAGGCGAGCCTTATATTGTTCAACAGATCCATCAGTCTTGATCTTGAACTTGTAAATCCACCTACAACCCATTATAGACTCACTAGGAGGCAAATTAACCATATCCTAAGCGTGATTCTTATGAAGGGCATCTAGTTCTTCTTTCATAGCTTGCTACCAAAGAGGGTCAGTATGGGCCTCACGATAGGTGTGAGGTTCATCGAGGGTGACAAGAGCAAAAGAGCAGTGATAATCAGTGAGATAAGTGGGAGGAATGCATACCTAAGTGAAATGACAAAGTTTAGGATCAACCGGAGAGGGTGACAAGAGCAAAAGAGTAGTGATAATCAGTGAGATAAGTGGGAGGAATGCATACCTAAGTGGAATGACAAAGTTTAGGATCAATCAGAGACTTAAGAAAGGGTGGTGCCATAAGATCCAAAACAGGTGGGTCATATGTCGGGACAGAACCGAAGATGAGTCGTCTAGAGAGGAAGTCGATGTCGAAGAATCCTCCATAAGTTCAGGATAGAGAAGGAGGAAAAGATCACTAAAAATGGGAGACTCTAAGGAAGAGGACGCACGAAACTGCTAACAAATTGTGAAAGGACGATGTTCCCAAAATTCAACATAACGGGAGACACGAAGGTAATGAGAAATGGGATCATAGCAGTGAAACCCCTTTTGAGATACACCATAACCAATGAAACAACAGAGACGAGCACAAGGCTAGAGGTTTGTTTGTTCATGAGGAGGAAGAGAGACAAAGCAAGCACAACCAAAAATCCGAAGAGAGGAGTAGTTAGGAGTTTGACCATAAAGAAGTTTGAATGGTGATTTGTTGTGTGTAGTTGGTGAAGGAATACGATTAATGGTGTACACAGCAGTGAGTGCAGCCTCACCCTAAAAGTGCTCAAGAAGAGAGGCAGAAATGAGAAGGGTGCAAACAACATCAAGAATGTGACGGTGTTTTTGTTCTACACTACCATTTGTTGAAAGGTGTAAGGACCAGACCGCTGAGAAAGGGTATCATGATTGTCTAAAAAGGATAGGAAAGATTTATCATTACATTCTTGAGCATTATCTGATCGAAAGACTTTGACAGTGTGATTGAACTATGTTTCAATCATTTTATGAAATGTTTGGTAAATAGACATAAGTTCAAACCTATGACAGGAAGACCCTAAATATCAGAATGTATAAGATCAAAAGGTGCAGAAGAAAAGGAGTCATTATTATTAAAGGGCTATTTTGTTTGTTTGCCAAAATGACAGGAAATACAATCAAGATTTTGAAACTGAACTTAACCTAAATGACCTTAAGAAGCTAACAACTGAAGACAAGATAAGGATGGATGACCAAGACAAGCATGCCATAGATCAGGTAAGTGGGTGGCATGGTAGCAGCTGCAAAAACAACTTGTGAAGGAATCTTCAAGTCATGAACCTCAAACATGTGACCAACCTTACGGCCTGCTCCAAGCACTTGACCCTTCTGGGGATCTTGCATATCTACACCATGATTAGAAAAATAGAAGATCTATGCCTAATTCACAAAATTGACCAATAGAAAGCAAATTAAGGGATAACTTTGGGATATGAAAAGTGTCACTAAGGGATAAACAAGGAGAAGAGATTGTTCCTTTATGATTAACAAGCATAGGAGTTCCATCAGCAGTGTAAATGGTGATTGAATGTTCTAAGGGTGTCTTATCAGAAAATTGGGATTCATTAGGAGTCATATGGTTACAACATGCAGTATCAAAAAAACCAAGGTTGTTTACCTGAGGTGACAGAAAGGGCAGTGGAAGTGCAGGATAAAACCTGTTGACCTACTGCCTCAATATCAGCCGTAGTAATTGAGGAAGCCAAAGATGGACCTGTAGGGACCGATGGATCTGAAGGAGATACAACAGCTGCCCAAGGAAGAAAAGCTTTATTCTTCTCTTGCATAAGTTTTTACAGTTTACAACAAACTAAGATGTCATGGCCTTTGGTACGATAAAACTTGCAGTGAGTACCTTTGGAAGATTGAGAGATGGGATGCCCAGAGTTTATTTATGAAGGAGCAATGAATGCAGCAATGAGAGGCTGTGGAGATGGTGTAACCAATACATGATTAGATAATGACAAGTGATGAGTAGGCCGACAATTCTCCTTAGAAATTAGCTCTTTGACTATAGCATCAAGAAAAGGAGTAGGAGACCGGCTAATCAAAGAAGTCTTAGTAGGCTCAAAATCCTCACGTAAACCCATTATGAAGTGCATAAATTTACGGCGATCTTGATATTTGACAAAGAGCTCAATGTCCTTAGAACACACTAGTAGAGGATCTGTAGCAGAGAGTTATTCTCACATAGTAGAAGTCTGAGAATAAAAATCAGAAATAGACTAACCTGTCTCTTGGCGCATTTGATAAAGTTTTGATTCAATGTGAAACTCCAGCCTTGAATCATTAGTACAATTATAGCGATTGGCTAGAAATTTCCAAGCAATCTTAGCAGTCTTAAGACAAGGAAGAAGATTATGAATGGAGGGAATAGAGGTATTGATAAACCAAGACAAGATCTTACTCTAAATATTCTCCCATTTCTCTAGGCGTTCTTCATAATTATCCGTTGTAATAGCAGTCTTGGAGGCATCTTTAGCAGTTGTGGCTTTGGACTTAGGGTTTGGTATTGGCTTAGGAATTGAACCAGTCACATATCTCCACAGTTTACGACCCTTGAGAAAGATAGTCATATTCTGAGACCATGCATGATAGCTAGTAGAAACATCCAACATAATGGTTATAGGACGAATGATATCTCGTTTGTTTTGTTAAGCCATAATGAAGAAAATGACCAAAAATGGGATTTAGAGACCTCAAATGAATAAACGGAGCCCAAAATCGGAACTTACGCAAAAAAAATTGAGCAAGACAAGCCCTATTGAAATTTTTTTTACTTTGGCCAAAAAGTCAACAATCAACAGTGTTGGTTAACGGTCAAAGTTAACTGTTGACGTGTGTTGACTTAGGCGGATAACGCAAGGTGCTAACGTAATCTGATGACACAGACGCTGACGTGTGCATGATAACGTCAGCCTAGGGCTAACATGGATAAACATTGATGGTGTTAGGAGCGTAGAGGCGCGTGGTGGCACGTGTGAATTGTTGGTGGTGTGTGGTTGCGTGTGGAGTGTGTGTTTAATAGTTAAAAGCTTCAGGCAGTGCATGTGGGCACGTGTCAGGTCTTTTCTGGCTGTTCTTGGTGGGGTTTTGCTTGGGATTGGCTGTTCTATCATGCTATTCCTTAGCAGTTGGATAAACAGAACAATGAGATTTGAGAGTTACAAGGATTGTGGATGTGACGGCGATAACTCGCTCTGACAGTGGCTACTAGATGAAGGCGAGAGCAGCAGAAGAGCACCGAAGATGACCACAGGAACTAGAATGTCAGAGCAATGGCTTTGATATCATGTTAAGAATATAAAGTGAGAGAGAAAGACTGAATAGTTTGTATATTTTGTGCAAAATAATAATGTACAATAGAGAGTTTTATATAGGTTAGGTATGTGTGCAGTAGAAGTAATATGAGTAAATTATAAGTACAGTATACAGGGTTAAGCCCAATGGGCTAACCTAATCTAAGTTATACACTAACAATTTGGATTTTGGAATTACTATTCTTGTGTTTGCATTTACTTAGTTTTCTTCTTTTCAATGTGAGATTTGCAAGAATTTGAGGGTAATTTACAGTGAAACTGAACACTAAATATATGCTTTCTTTTGGGAGGTGGAGGGTAACATGGGTGATTCAATTGCATTGCTTGATTGTCTCTCTCCTTTGTAGGCACGAGTCAGAATTTATCAAAGATATTGTGGATGAGACTTTGCACAAATTAAGTTATGCTTTGCAAAGAGATACTGGTGATTTAGTAGGAATAGATTCTCGAGTGGAGGAATTGATGACACTTTTGGCAATAGGATCGAATGATGTTCGTATCATAGGGATTTGGGGGATGGGAGGAATTGGCAAGACAACTCTTGCTAGAGTTGTCTATCATATGATTTTTAATGATTTTGAAGGTGGTAGTTTTATCACTAATATTGGAGAAGAATTTGAAAGACACGGTTTACTTCCATTACAACAAAAACTCATTTGTGAAATTTTGAGGGAGAGAAGTATGAATATACGAGATGTTTATGACGGAGTTCTTATGATCAAGAATAGGCTAAAACATAAAAGGATTCTTCTTGTTCTTGACGATGTAAATCAATTCAACCAATTAGAAAAGCTGGCTGGGAAGGTTAATTGGTTTGGTCCAGGTAGTAGAGTTATTATCACAACAAGAGATAAGCATTTGTTGATAAGACATGGCGTATTTGAAATATATGAGGTTAAAGAATTGAATAATGATGATGCTCATCATCTTTTTAGGTTGAAAGCTTTGAAGAGAGATTGTCTTGCCAAAGATTATCAAGAATTGTCTAAACAATTTGTAAATTATGCTAAAGGCCTTCCTCTAGCTATTGAGGTTTTGGGTTCTTTTTTGATTGGTAGAGGAAAAGAGGAATGGGAAAGTGAATTAGAAAGGCTTAAAGAATTTCCGAAGAAAGAAATTATCAATATTTTTCAAAGAAGTATTGATGGACTTCATGAAGTAGATAAAGAAATATTTCTACATATTGCATGTTTTTTTAATATGAAGAATAAATATTATGTGGAAGAAATTCTAGATTATCTTGGCCTTCAGCCAAAAATTGGTTTAAGCATTCTCATTGAAAGATCTCTTCTAAAAGATCATGATAGTCACTTTTTGATGCATGATCTACTACAAAAAATGGGTCAAGACATAGTTCGTAAAGATTGTCCTCAAGACCCCGGCAGGTGGAGCAGATTATGGTTATATAAGGATATTCATAATGTGTTGATGAAAAATTCGGTAAGAGATCATTTATAGAACTTGAGCATATACCTTATAATTTTATTCAATACACTTAAAATTTGAAAATTTCTAACCATCATATATCTTGCAACTCACTCAATATCTTTTTCTTGACTATCAGGGAACAGAAGAAATTCAAGGCCTCGTCCTAGAGCTTCCTAGGTTTCCTAAAGATGAAGAAAAACATAAATCTGAAAAGGCATATTGGAAACTTGAAGCTTTTTCAAAGATGCCTAACCTTAAATTGCTTATAATTAATGGTGTTCATATTTTGCATGGTCCCAAACATCTTCCTCATGGTTTAAAATGTCTTCATTGGAGCGAATATCCTTTAAAATCTTTGCCATCAAGTTCTCAATGGGATGAGCTTGTTGAACTTTGCATGTTCCATAGCAAAATTAAACGACTTTGGGAAGGAATAAAGGTAAGATTGTTATTTAAGTACTCCTACACATTTAATAAGAAAGCAATAAATTATATGGTTTGTGGAACCTAATCTAGCTTTTATTATTATTGGCTTTCAACAGCACTATGGCAAGTTGAAGTCCATCAAATTGAACGATTCCTTAAATCTCATTGCAACCCCTAATGTCATCGGAGTTCCCAATCTCAAGAAATTGGTGTTTAGAGGTTGTATAAATTTACGTGAGGTTCACCCGTCTATTTTAGTTCATAAAAGGCTTACTCTTCTTGATCTAGAAAATTGCAAAAGCCTTAGTAGTCTTCCAAGTAGGTTTGAAATGGAATCTCTTGAGATTCTTATTCTTTCTGGCTGTTCAAAAATCAAGAGAATTCCAGAATTTATGACAAATATGGAACACTTATGGAAACTTCACTTAGATGGCACTGCAATTACGAAACTTCCCTCTTCTGTTGAACATTTGACTAACATTGCTTCATTGCATTTAAGAGATTGCAAGAATCTTGTGTGTCTTCCTAGTATCATATGTAGCTTCAAGTCACTTAAAGATATTAATTTGGCTGGATGCTCGAAGCTTGACAGTCTACCGGAGAAGCTGTGGAATGTTGAAAGTCTAGAAATGCTTGACGTGAGTGGAATTACTTTAAGAGAGCCGCCTTCCTCTGTTGTTAAATTAAAGAATCTTAATGTACTATCTTTCCGGGGATGTAAAGGGCCGCCACCTAAAGTATGGTATAAGATTTTCCCCTTTAATTTAATGCCAAGAAGAAGCCTAAATCCTATGAGCTTGGTATTGCCTTCCCTTTTGAGTATGTGTCATTTAAAGAAATTGGACCTGAGTGACTGTAATCTCCAAACAATCCCTAATGATATTGGAAACTTATCCTCTTTGACCTATTTAAATCTAAGTGAAAATCAATTCAGTTGCCTTCCTGAAAGTCTTGTGCAACTATCTAAATTGGTCGAAATTAATTTACACAATTGCACGAGACTGTGTTCATTACCAAAATTGCCATCTACGACTTTATTTATTATAGCAGATGGTTGTATGTCATTGGAAGAATTTCCAGAAATATTAGGATCACACCTTTTCGCCCATATGCATCTTTTCTTCTTCAATTGCTTCAAATTGGTTGGTCGGAGTAACATGCTGGGAATGCTAATGAAAGCTCATGAGGTCTCTCTCTCTCTCTCTCTCTCTCTCTCTGTGCGTGCACGTGCACGTGCGCGTGTGTGTATGTTTGTATGTATTTGTCAATTCTAAAATCATGGTTTGTATGTTCAGGAAAGCTGCAAGCAATCTATATTTTGTCGCTTTGATGCCTATGATGTTGTTATTCCTGGAAGTGAAATTCCACAATGGTTTAGCCATCAGAGTGTGGGGAATACAGTTAATGCACAAGTGCCTTCTCATTCTAGTAATAAGTGCTTTGGAATTGCTGTGTGTGCTGTTTTTTCATGCTGCAATGTTCATCTTTCTAATATGGCACTTTCTTTGAGATGTCACATTCTAATCAATAAACGTGAAAATTCAGAGTTTCATGTAGGCATTTGGCCAAGATCTGTTCAGATTAAATCACGTCACCTTTGGGTGTCCTATATACCCTCTCAATTGTTTAGTGAGGATGGGAAAGCAGTATTGAGTCAAATTGATGAGGATGGATTCATACAGATAGAGGTTAGATTTCAGTGGGATTTCAATGGCCTGGAGGTTAAGAAATGTGGGTTTCGTCTATACGAAGAAGATATCAGAGAAATCAAAATGAAGCGAAGACGTGATAAATATGAGGGGGCTGGAGCTAGTGGTGAAGGCAGCTCTAACAGTGTCCCTCACTCAAAGAGGATTCAAAGATAGAGAATATATGGCTCATGCTAAATCTGATTGCAAGGATTCTAATGAAGGACCTGGTAAGTCATTGTTACATATATACTCTGTAGCTTCCTATTGGGCTGGTGGTAACCTTGTGTGTGTGTGTATGTGTGTTTTTCCCGGGAAAATAGGCCATGATACAAAGGAATCTTCCTTGTTTACATGATAGTCTGTGAGTTTTTTTTTTGGTGTCGAAATGTCGTAGTCATTACTAGTTTCTTAAACCTGTTAGTGCCAGAAGGTTACTATGCCATTTTCATTTTAGTTAAGTAGTTTGATAATAAGTTAAGAGGAAATTTAATGCAAATCAACCATATATACTTCACTTGCTTGTTTTATTTTACAATTTTAAATTTTTTGTTTGTTGTTATTAACTTTCTATTAGTTTTGGTGGAAAGTTAATGCAAATCAACCATTGTCTTTGCTTTGTTGAGTATATTAGCCTCCGCTGCTCTATATTTGCACCCACTGGCAATTTCTTAGTGTTCCTCTCACTCATGGTCACTGGCTCCTGAAGTAGTTGCAAGCAGTGACAGAACAATGTCTGTGAAAGGTGAGTGTGCCTTTTCTTTTCTCTTTTGGTCTTATACCTGAATGCATCATTGTTGTTCATTTTCGATTTCTTGGATTTCATTTGATAGAATCACATTTCTTTGTTTACAATACGCTATAATGCTATATCATCAATAGAGCAAACCATGGTCCATGGTTTTCTAGCCACCATGATTTTAAGTTTTCCATAATGGGCATAATGTATTCCTATTTATACAATTCAGTTTTCGATTCATTGTAGCATACAATTTTACATAATAAAGATGTAGCAAGTAAAACAACTTCTGTTTTAACATATTCTAACAATATATGTAAATGTTGGTTTGAATTGATAGGCTTAAATCATGCAATTCTGTTCTTGACAGATTGCTTACAAGGTGCTCATGAATGAGCTCCTTTGTAATTTAAAAAAAAAAAAGAATTTGGCTTATTTATTTAAGCGTTCTCTGTTGGGTTTACTTTCTCCATAATTTTTCATCTTTATATTCCTTCAGGTTTTGCTATATTTCATTTAACTTGTATAATTTTTTAAATACTTGGCTTAATTTAGGTTAGTTTGGAATCTTGGACTAATGGGATTAGACAACCGCAAAGACAATAGCTATATTGCCTAAAAAATTGGTCCTGCTACATTTTTAATCCAATGTATAACTGCCCCCTCTGCATTTTATATCAATTTACTATGACGAATCATTAAACAGATAAATAAAAAATAAATAAATTAGAAATTCTCATTCAGATATGGAGAAGGATGCTAGAGGATTTCACAATAAATTTGTAATAGTAACTTTTAACAGCAAAATATTCTTGTGCAGGTGCATGGAACTGTGTAAGGAAGAAATACCCCAAGGTTCAATGGTGAAGATCATTATCTGGTTTTCCAAAGTAATTCCAAAGCATGTGTTTATAGGCTGGGAAAGACTAATGATTCACAACAAAATGTCCACAAAAGTTTGAATGTGTAGTGGTGTTCTTTGTAAAAGAGAATTGAAAGTAGAGACCACTTATTTTGTGATTGTTCTTTCTCAATGAAGATATGGCGAACCGTAATGAGCTGGTGCCCTATAAAAAAACCCAAAGTCCCATTGACTTTAGATTATGCTCTGGGATGAGAAATCCATTTGGTCTATACTGTCATTGTGGTCTACGGTGTGTCATATTTGGCTTCAGTGGAATGCCAGTATTCATCGAGGACGATTACTTTCTGTAGTGGCTATGGTCAAAATGGTTGGGTGAGAAGTGAAGAACAGAGTTGAATGTAGCAATTTCCGCAATTCTGGTCAAAACAGGGGTATTGATACTTCAGAATAGGGGTATTGGTCTGTGTCTCCGTTAACTAACAATGTTGGAGTTTTCACTTTGTAATGTCTATGGTGTAGGCTGTTGAATTTAGCTTTGCCTTAGCTGTAGAAACTTACGAAAGTCTAATCTATAGAAGACTAGTATCTAACAACTCTTTGATTTACTCCATTCAAAACGTTGCATATTCCTTTGGAATAAAATAAGAGGGAGAGAGGGGGGTTTGAACTTTGAAGTAGATATTAGTAATTGTTGGATGGGCTTACCTTTCGGGCCTGTAATAGCAGCAGCTTATAATTTGATGAATGGGTCTTTACGGTTCAGTTTTAGTTTTCGTTTGTTGATTTGGATTTTTTTTTTTTTTTTACTTAATTATATTTTTTAGGCTTCAAAACGATGAAGACAAAACAAACACTATAATAAGACAGGTCTTCCAACAAAGTTCAAGAAAACTTCACAAAATATCTTCAGAAGAAGACAAGTAAACAACCACAAAAGTCATTTGCGTTTAAAATTTTGAATCCCTATTTACAAAAAAATAAAAATAAACCGCACTCAATTTATTTATTTTGATGCACAAACTGTGGATCCCACCTTCAGCCCGCGTGAGAATCTGAGGGTGATTTGAGTATGGGTAAAAGTTAGCTTGAACTATTTTTATTTACATTAATTTCCTTGAAGTTTTGGGCTTGCATAATTGGTGCAAAGTTAGAACAAGCTTAGTAAGAATTTTATTTTCAAATAACATTAAATATAAAAAAATCTAGTAAGTTGTCACGTTTCAAAATAATTTTGAAAACTAGCATCTCGAGTTTTTTAAACTCGAGAGTCAAGTAGTAGAAGCTGACATGGAAAAAATTCCACGTGGAACTCGAGTTTTAGAAACTCGAGTTCTATCATTTATTTCTTTCACGTGAAACTCGAGTTTTAGAAACTCGAGTTCTACCGTGTATTGCTTTCTCTTCCCTTCTTCCTCTGTTCTTCCCTTTCAGATCGTCTTCCTCGCGTCAGATCGTTCTTCATCGTCAGATCGTTCTTCATCGTCAGATCGTCTCCTTCGTTCTTTCAGATCGTCCTTCGTCGTCCTCGCGTTCCCTTCCTCTGTTCTTCCTCTGTTCTTCCCTCGGTTCTTCATCGTTCGTCTCCTTCGTTCTGGGTGCAGATCGTCCTTCCTTTCAGTTTCAGATCATTTCAGTTTCAGATCTTCCTTCGTTTCAGTTTCAGATCGTTTTTCCTCTGTTCTTTCGTTTCAGATCGTCCTTCGTTTCCATTTCAGATCGTCGAGTTCCACCATTTATTTCTTCATCTTCCTCGCGTGGGTTCTTCCGTTTCAGATCGTCCTCTGTTCTTCCGTTTCAGATCGCCCTTCCTTTCCGTTTCAGATCGTCGAGTTCCACCATTTATTTCTTCGTCTTCCTCGCGTGGGTTCTTCCGTTTCAGATCGTCCTCTGTTCTTCCGTTTCTAGGTTCTTCCTTGCGTTCCTCTGTTCTTCCTCGTGTTCTGGGTTTCTCTCTTTGGTAGAACTCGAGTCTGAGAGACTCGAGATCCATGTGGCATTTCTTGCCATTCCTGTCCAACTCATCGGTGCAAAGCGAGTCTCGGAGACTCGAGTTCAAATGTAGATCTCGAGTTTCTAAAACTCGAGATGCTATTTTCCAATTTTCTTTCAACCATTGCCTAACTTACTATATAATTACTCTTCACTAAGCTACTCTGCACATTCCCCCGCTTAGTAACATTGTCGGAAAGTACTGGTAAGAGTTCAGTTGATAGGCATTAGCATATTTTTTGGACCTGTCGTTTTCCCTATATATCTTCTAAGCAACATCTTAGGAAGGCAAATAGTGCTGCTAAACAAAACAAACAGATGGATCTTCCAACAAGGTTCAAAAGCACTTCACAAAAAATGCCCTCGGAAGAAGACAAGTAGATAACCACTAAAGTCATTCTTATCAGTTTTGGGTTCGTATAGTTATATATACAGACAAAAAAAAAACCTACTCAATTTATTTATATTATCTACAACTTTTTAATCATTTTAAAAAAATAAAATAATACAACCTTTTAAATTAAATAAGTAAATAAAAAATAAACTATAGCAACTATGGGTCTATTTGATAATGTTGTTTGAACAACAGTTTTTATTGTTTAAATAATACAACACGTATTTCTACAATACTTTTTCACTCATACTTATTTTCACAACACTTAAACAACGTTATTAAAAATCTCTTACCAAACAGGCCTATATATCTTATTTTGTCACCTCTGCAATTTAATTTAGCTTTGCCTTAGCAGTTGGAACCAGGGGCGGAGCCAGGAATTTTGGTTTGGAGGGGCCAAGTTACTACTTTAATATACTTATCAAGATAACCTCACATACACATAAACACTTTTTTATTATATACACACACTTTTTTATTTGATTATTTATATACATACACACATCAAACAACAACAAAAAGAACTTCGTAATTTTAATCAAAATTATGTTTGATGGCGATCTTTTATAAAATAAAATTCATTTCTACTATTTTTATAGTAAAATTCTTAAAAAAAATTCATTTTCGATACAAATTATCAAATTTTATACTAAAGAAAGTAAAAAACTTTCAATTAAACTAATGAAATTTTCAAAAATATAAATGATCCAAAATTTGGGGGAATAAGTTAGGCTTCAAACGTATTTGAAGTTATCTTGCTCTAACCCATTATGTAGTAACTAAAAGGACATTTCATGTGTAGTTTTAGTAACATAATTTTTTTAATGAGTCAATGATTTGTTAATATTCACATAACTGGTTGAAAAAGATATAGATTCAAATATATTTAGTGCTAAACTTTATCAAATATTTAACAAATATAAGAGCATGGTTTACAATAAAAAATAGAATTGTGAAAATAAATGTTATGTCTCTATAATTATTAGACAATATTTTTTTAAGAGCATCATTGGACTAAATCAAATATTTGGGGAGGCCAACTCTTATTTTTGTAGACTAAATTTTGAAAATATTAAAAAAATTATATATATTTAAAAATTTTTCAAAATTTTGGGGGGGCCATGGCCCCCCCACCCTTACACATAGCTACGCCCCTGGTTGGAACCAACTATCAGCCCGTGTCTCCATGCTATAGAAGACTAGTATTTAAAAACTCCTTAATTTACTCCATTCTATAGTCTATACTAAAGTCTAAAGATACTTTAAAAAAGCATGGGTCATTACTTAAAATAATACAACCTTTTAAATTAAATAAGTAAATAAAAAATAAACTATAGCAACTATGGGTCTATTTGATAATGTTGTTTGAACAACAGTTTTTATTGTTTAAATAATACAACACGTATTTCTACAATACTTTTTCACTCATACTTATTTTCACAATACTTAAACAACGTTATTAAAAATCTCTTACCAAACGGGCCTATATATCTTATTTTGTCATCTCTGCAATTTAATTTAGCTTTGCCTTAGCAGTTGGAACCAACTATCAGCCCGTGTCTCCATGCTATAGAAGACTAGTATTTAAAAACTCCTTAATTTACTCCATTCTATAGTCTATACTAAAGTCTAAAGATACTTTAAAAAAGCATGGGTCATTACTTAAAATAATACAACCTTTTAAATTAAATAAGTAAATAAAAAATAAACTATAGCAACTATGGGTCTATTTGATAATGTTGTTTGAATAACAGTTTTTATTATTTAAATAATACAACACGTATTTCTACAGTACTTTTTCACTCATACTTATTTTCACAACACTTAAACAACGTTATTAAAAATCTCTTACCAAACGGGCCTATATATCTTATTTTGTCACCTCTGCAATTTCATTTAGCTTTGCCTTAGCAGTTGGAACCAACTATCAGCCCGTGTCTCCATGCTATAGAAGACTAGTATTTAAAAACTCCTTAATTTACTCCATTCTGTAGTCTATACTAAAGTCTAAAGATACTTTAAAAAAGCATGGGTCATTACCTATACTTTACACCTACGCTCTTTAATTTAAGTTTAGTTAAATGAATTCTTAGCTGTTGCCCATTAACGGAACTCTCTCTCTCTCTCTCTCTCTCTCTCTCTCAAAACGTTGCATATTCCTAAACCTGCAATCACACAATAGAAGCTTCACGGACAATACTGCAATTCTCTATAATCTGTAAGTTTTCACTTGTTACATGCATCCCTCTCTTCTCTTATGATTTCCTTTCCTTTTAGTTTCACTCTTTTCTTTCCAAATCGTTTCCTTTTACTCCTTATTTATTTATTTTTTAGCCCTTTAGAAATCTATGCTAATAATTATTCACTAAATTACAGTTGAAATCAAATTATATGAGTTAATTAGATATATAGAATAATCTTCATTAAGAAACTCATAAAAATTAGATTTATATTAACATTTATAATTAAGAATTCCATATAATTATTACAATTAAGAATACGTAATTGTGAACTCATTTGCTAAAAAAATAAATGTAAACAAAAAGATTTCGGGGTTACATGCTGGTCATGGTATCCTTTTTTTATGGCGCCCTTTTTTTTTCCTTAATTATATTTTTTAGGCTTCAAAAAGATGAAAGCAAAACAGATGATCTAAGACAGATCTTTCAACCAGGTTTGAGAAGACTATACAAAAAATACCCTCAAAGAAGATAAGTAGACAACCACGAAAGTCATGCTTAATTTTGATTTCGAATCCCTATTTACCAACAAAAAAGAAATTAATCAATTTAATTATTTTATGTAAAAAAAAATTTATCAATTCTTTTTTTTTTTTTTTTAAAAGGATACATTTGTTTAAAATGGATAAGTAAAAAAAAAAATATATATATATATATATATATAGCAAATATCTCGTTTCACCTTCATTTTGCTCACATTTGCATTTTGTTCAGCTTTGCCTTAGCACTAGCAAACTAGCTGCAGGAAACAATGTGTGGGTCCCACCAGGTGAGAATTTGAGGGAAACAAATGGGGAGTTTTATATGTTTAGAGTTCAAGAAATTTCCTCCATTCCATAACTAGGGGCCCGTTTGGATTGAGAGAGGAGGGAGGAGAAATGGAGGAGAGTAAATTAGAATTGGCTAAAAATAAGCTAATTTTGAGCCATTTTTACTCTACTCACCCTCAATCCAAACAGATTAAAGTCTAAACTTCAGATACTTTTGAAAACCAAGGGCCACACTTTAGACCTACATTTTAATAAAGAGAGTCAATTAAATGATTTCTTAACTTGACTAAAAACAAAACGTTGCACTTTCCTTCATCTATATCTGTATATATATATATATATATATATATATATATATTAATAGCAAAAACTTAGAGAAAATCTAATTAGGTTTTAATTGGATTCTCAATTTTGTGCCATGTGTCCCATTTAATTTTTAATTTAAAGCCAAGTGAATTATTGAGTGTCAAAATTGAAAAGTCCAAATTTAATTAGATTCTAAATTGAATTTCAAATGAAATTCAATTTTGCGCCACATGATTATCTAAGTTTCTAATTTTTGTGGCAAGTGAATTCTAAATCATATGTACATGTATAATATGAGAAATCATTACATATTTTAGAAATGTATGGTTTAAAAAAAGTGCAAGCCAATATCATGTATAATTTGAACATCTTCTCAAAAAAGTTTAATTTGAATTGTATAATTATGATTTTTTTTAATTGTACCATGCATATGCATAATTGTGATTGTTTTAAAAAAATGAATAATTTAAATCGTGTAATTGCGATTGTTTTTACTTGTACCCGTGCATATTTTTACTTATACTCGTGCATATGCACAGGTATAGGTAAAAATAATCACAATTATACAGTTTAAATTATACATTTTTTTTTTAGAAAATGTTCAAATTATACATAGTATTAATTTACATATTTTTTAAATTATACATTTCTAAAATATGTAATGGTTTCTCATTATATATATATATATATGATTTAGAATTTAATTGGATTTAGACTCTTTGGTTTTTGCATCCAATAATTCACTTGCCATAAAAATTTAAAAATTAGATGGATAAGTGGCACAAAATTGGACTCCAATTGAAATCCAATTTATAATCTAATTGGATTTGGACTCTTTGATTTTTACACTCAATAATTCACTTGATACAAAAATTTAAAATTAGATGGGATACATGGCGCAAAATTGAGAATCCAATTGAAATTTAATTGGATTTTTTCTAAGCTGGCTTTTAATCTATATATATATATATATATATTTTTTTTTTTTTTTTAATAGGCAAAACTTAGAGAAAATTCAATTAAAATCTGAAACTAGAATCTAATTTTGTGCCGTGTGTCTAAATTTATGTAGGGACTACACAATAATTATCTACTTAAGTTTGTGTCATGTGTCCACTTAAGTTTTTTTAATCTTTGTGCCAAGTGAGTTAATTAGTGCAAAATACTAAAAATCTAATATTAATGAACTATAAATTTCTTTTTCTTTTCTTTTTTTAATAAAAAGCCAATCACATATACTCAACAAAAATTATCACACAATAAAGATCTCCACACGTTCTATTTTATTAAAAATTAGGAAAAAAAAATGATTATAAGTAGTATTAAATTTATGTAAGGATTTTTATACGTGACTAATCGTGTATGATTTTTTAATATATACATACGTATTCATATGTTACATGCTATTTTAAACCATCAATTACACAATATAGTAGCTTCACAGACAATACAATACTACTAATCTGCTATTCTCTAAAATATTTAAGTTCTCACCCTTTTTTTTAATGAGTATTTGTAACTGTAAGTTCTCACTTGTTATATATGTTCATTCTTCTCTTTAATTTCCTCTCCTTAATTTTACTCTTTAAATTCTACTTAGTTTCCTTTTACTCCTTATTCATTTATTTATTTTTACTTGAAATCTAATTGAATGGCATTTTAACGAGTATCTATAATTCTATATTGTGATTCTAGGTTTACTTGTAAGCTTAGATTGACTTTCATGGATTCAAAAAGCCCATCTTTCTCTTCTTCCAGCCATAAGTGGAAATACAATGTCTTTCTAAGTTTTAGAGGTGAGGATACTTGTAAGAATTTTACAGACCATCTATACACTACCTTGAAACAGAAGGGTGTCAACACCTTTAGGGATGATAAAAATCTTGAGAGTGGAGAACCTATTTCCCATGAGCTTTTAAAAGCAATAGAAGAATCATTATTTGCTATTGTCATTCTCTCAAAAAACTATGCAACCTCAACATGGTGTTTGGATGAACTTGTGAATATCACAGAATGCAAAAAAGAGATGGGGCAAATAGTTTGGCCCATTTTTTATGACATGGATCCATATGAGGTGCAAAAACAGACAGGAACATATGCACAAGCATTTGACGAACATGAAAAACGTTTCAAAGATAATATAGATAAAGTTCACAAGTGGAGAGTTGCTTTGACAAAAGTGGCCAATCTTTTTGGATTTCATTTACAAGATAGGTAATTTGTGCTAGTGTCATTATTTCTCTTTATATATTTTATTAAATAATCATCTTCATTGACATGTGAGATTTATTTTGTATCTAGTTGTTAGGATGTCATCCTAATGCATTTGACATGACAATAATAGCCTTTGTTTTTGGTTAGGTACTAGGCCCTTTGAAATGTATAATTACTTGGTACAAATTATAAATTAGGCTATAAATGCTTGTGGGGTGTGGGGGGCAAGGGCCGGGGTTCAAGTCTCCAGGAGGGAGCTTCACACACATATACACTTAGATTAGGCTAGAGTAGAATTCTATCTTGTATTCAAAAAAATTTACAATATAACACTATAAGGGTACTTCTTTTAGACGTAAGATTTTGACATGTATAACCCTAAGTCTTTAGTTAAAGCTCATTATTGCCTTCTTTTAGATGTGGGATTACCATTTTTTCATGGAAAATTGTATCTCCTTACTTTTCTACTTTTCAATGTGGAATTCATTTGAATTTAAAATGATTTACAACAAATTTCCACTTTTGACTCAAAAAATAAACAAATTAATTTTCATTTTTTACTACGATGAGAAATTATATGTCCACAACATTTTCATTACACTTTTACAACAAATCTTAATTGGTAGGTTATTATTGGTGGACCAAAAAGTAATTTAAGTTGTGAGACTCAAATTAGATACAATAATAATTTACCAGATATAATTTTTTGTGAAAATGTTATGGACCAAACACTTCTCTACTACGATAGCTTCACCTTAATGAAGCTTAACACAAGTAAGATAACTAACTTTATACAACCAGGCCACGCTTATGGAGGCTTGTCGCGACCAATTTGATACTAGTTCGTTGCCATTTGAGAATAGAAAATGTGTAATATTCATACAAACAATACAATAGAATATTGCCAAAGGCCTTGTAACTAAATTGGCACCTCCCCATGCACAAAATGCTTGGGGTCTACGGGGGAAAGGATTCGAGTTGTGGGGTTAACAGCATGTTGTAATTATCTTTTAAAATACATTAGAATATTTTCACAAGACAGACAATATATATGTGTGAGTAGTACACCGAGAAAATCTTTCCTCCACCTTATTATTCCCCTAATGGTTTACCCTTTATATCAGTCAGGTTTTTGCTCCCCTGTCCCAGCCAAAAAAAGAAAAAGTTGCAAAAAAAAAGAGAATCCTATTCCAACAATTTGTAGTGGATTTAAAAATTACTCCTTTATCTTTAGCCAAGCCCAACAAATTGTTATAAATTTTTATTTTAGGATTCAACTAACATTTGAAAAAAACAAATTGCACTTGTATTTCTCTTTCATAATATTTTAAAGGTTACACTTCTATAATCATAGTGGGACATCCATTTCATTAATTAAAAAAAAAAAAAACAGATGTTGTACGTGACGTGGATGAACTATCAAATAATTATAACAATAAAAATAAAAGTTATACTATTTTTTTGTTCCTTTAAAAAAAAATTGTAAAACCATGGAACCTTGTTTAGGAGTTTCATACACATAATTTCAATAATTGAAAATGAAAGTTAGGGACTTCAACTAGAGAAAAGAAAGATTAATTATTGTACACATTCTTAAAATAATCAAAAGCACATATAGAATTTCTTGAAAATTAATAGGTACTCTTAAGTAGTTAAATTATTATTTTTTAGATTTCTCTTTATAAGTCATTATGTCGATGAATATATATTGATTTGTGATATTATAATTTAATTAATACTATGCTTTAATAGAAATTACAATGTATGATTAAGTTATGTTTTAAGTGATTTTTTTTAAGTTTTTATTTATTTATTTATGATAATTAAGATATTAAGAATTTAATTTGATTTAATATTTATATTAATTAACATTTTTTGAAACAAGATTGTGTCAAACTATGTCTTATTCTTACCTCAGAAACTAAAATCCTAACACCAACTCTACTTAATAGAATTGTGTATACATATGGCTCCAACAGTAACTCATTTCTTTATTCTCAATGATTTGGATTTTGGAATTACCGATCTTGTGTTTGAGTTATTGCATGTACTTAGTTTTCTTCTTCTCAGTGTGAGATTTGAAATAATTTGAGGGTAATTTACATTGAAACTTAACACTAAATATATGCTTACTTTTTGAAGGTGTAGGGTAATATGGGTCACTCAATTGTATTGCATGATTGTCGCTCTTCTTTGCAGGCATGTATCAAAATTTATCCAAGATCTTGTGGCAGAGATATTGCACAAATTATGTTTAACACTAAATATATGCTTTCTTTTCGGATGTGGAGGGTAATATGGGTGATTCAGTGGCATTGCTTGATTGTCTCTCTTCTTTGCAGGAATGAGACAGAATTTATCCAAGATATTGTGGAAGAGATATTTCCTAAATTAAGTTACAAATTCCCAAGATCAGATACCAGTGATTTAGTAGGAATAGATTCTCGAGTAGAGGAATTGATGTCACTTTTGGCTATACAATTAAACGATGTTCGCATCATAGGGGTTTGGGGGATGGGAGGAATTGGTAAGACAACTCTTGCTAGATTTGTCTATCATAAGATTTTTAATTATTTTGACGGTGGTAGTTTTATCACTAATATTAGAGAAGAATCTGAAAAATACGGTTTACTTTCATTACAACAAAAACTTATTTGTGAAATTTTGATGGAGAAAAGTGTGAATATTCAAGATGTTGATAAAGGAGTTCTTTTGATCAAGCATATCATGTGCCATAAAAGGATTCTTCTTGTTCTTGATGATGTAAATCAATTGAACCAATTAGAAAAATTAGCTGGGGAGCTTAATTGGTTTGGTCCAGGTAGTAGAGTTATTATCACAACTAGAGATGAGTCCTTGTTGGAAAGACATAACATATTTAAAATATATGAGGTTAAAGAATTGAATAATGATGATGCTCTTCATCTTTTTTGGTTGAAAGCGTTTATGAGTGATTGTCCTGCCAATGGTTATTTAAAGTTGTCTAAACAGTTTGTAAATTATGCCAAAGGCCTTCCATTAGCTATTGAGGTTTTGGGTTCTTTTTTGTTCAATAGAAGTAAGAAGGAATGGGAAAGTGCATTAAATAGGCTCAACGAATTTCCTGATCAAGATGTTATGAAAATACTTCAAATAAGTTTTGATGAACTTCATGAAACAGAAAAGGAAATCTTTCTACATATTGCATGTTTCTTTAATATGAAAGAAAAATATTATGTGGAAAAAATGCTAGATTATCTTGGCCTTGACCCTAGAATTGGTTTGAGAGTTCTCATTGAAAGGTCACTTTTAAAAGAATTTAAAAATAAATACAAGATGCATGAACTACTACAAACAATGGGTAAAAGCATAGTTCGTAAAGATCATCCTCAAGAACCTGGGCGGTGGAGCAGATTATGGATATACAAGGACATTCACAATGTACTGGTGAAAAATTCGGTAAGAGATCATTTGTAGAACTTAAGCATATGCCTTATAATGTTATTCAACACACAGTTACAATTTGAATAGCTCTAGTATCTTGCAATTCACCAATCCATTTTTCTTGATTATCAGGGAACAAAAGCAAATCAAGGCCTAGTCTTAGAGCTACCTAAATTTGAAAAGCTACGTAAATACGAAATGAGATATTGGAACCTAGAAGCCTTTTCAAAGATGTCTAACCTTAAATTACTTATAATTCATGGTGTTTAACTTCTGCATGGCCCCAAGCATCTTCCTAATAAATTAAGACTTCTTGATTGGAGTGAATATCCTTCAAAATCATTGCCATCGGATTTTCAACCAGATGAGCTTGCTGAACTTCACTTGTTGCATAGCAAAATTGAACGACTTTGGAAAGGGACAAAGGTAAGATTGTTATTTAAGTACTTTGATACAACTTTGTTTTTAATCTTAAATTAATTGTAAGGTTTGTTAAATCTAACTCTTCTACTTTATATTTTTCCATTTAACAGTACTTGGACAAGTTAAAGTTCATCACATTGAACGATTCCTTAAATCTCATTGCAACACCTGACTTCACTGGAGTTCCCAATCTTGAGAAATTGATTTTTAATGGTTGTATAAATTTACATGAGGTTCACCCATCTATTATGGTTCTTAAAAGGCTTACCCTTCTTGGTCTAGAGAACTGTAAAAGCCTTAGAAGCCTTCCAGGCAAGTTTGAAATGGAATCTCTTGAAATTCTCATTCTTTTAGGCTGTTCAAAAATCAAGAGAATTCCAGAATTTATGGAAAATATGAAATGCTTATCAAAACTTCACTTAGATGGCATTGCTATTACGAAACTTCCCTCTTCAATTGAACATTTGACTAGCCTTGCTTCATTGCATTTAAGAGATTGCAAGAATCTTGTGTGTCTTCCTAGTATCATCTGTAGCTTCAAGTCACTCAAAGATATTAATTTGGCTGGATGCTCGAAGCTTGACGGTTTACCAGAGAAACTGTGGAATGTTGAAAGTCTAGAGAAGCTCAATGTGAGTGGAATTGCTTTAAGAGAGCCGCCTTCCTCTATTGTTACGTTAGAGAATCTTAAAGAGCTATCTTTTCGAGGATGTAAAGGGCCACCACCTAAACTATGGAATAAGCTTTTCCCCTTTAATTTAACGCCAAGAAGAAGCCAAAATCCTGTGAGCTTGTTATTGCCTTCCCTTTTGGGTATGTGTTCTTTAAAGAGTTTGGACCTGAGGGACTGTAGTCTCCAAACTATCACTAATGATATTGGAAACTTATCCTCTATATCCTATTTAAATCTAAGTGAAAATCACTTTAGTTTCCTTCCTGAAAGTATCGTGCAACTATCTAAATTGAAGACAATTTATTTAAGCAATTGCACAGGACTTCGTTCATTGCCACAATTGCCATCAATGATTTATCATATTACAGCAGATGGTTGTACCTCATTGGAAACATTTCCAGATGGAGTAAAACCATACGATCTCACCCAAACACATCTTTTCTTCTTGAATTGCTTCAAATTGGCTGATAATCAAGGTCAAAGTGACATGTTCTTAAGAATGCTATTAACAGTTCATCAGGTCTCTCTCTCTCTCTCTCTCTCTCTCTCTCTCTCTCTCTCTCTCTCTCTCTCTCTATATATATATATATATATATGCGTGTGTGTGCACTAAACATCTGAGTTTGTATGTTTCAGGAAATCTGCAAGCAATCTTTAAGATTTAGTTGCATGGCTACCTTTGATATTTTCATTCCTGGAAGTAAAATTCCGAAATGGTTTAGCCATCAGAATGTGGGAGATATAGTGACTGCAAAAGTTACTTATCCCTACAAAAATGTGAATATACAAGTGCCTTTTCGTTCGAGTAATATGTGGATTGGAATCACTGTGTGTGTTGATTTTTCAAGCCTCAATTCTTTTCTTTCTGATAAAAGGGAGTTTTTGGTATGTCGTATTCTAACCAATAAACATAAAGGTTCAAACTTTTACGTAGGTTATTGCCCTAGATTGGTTCAAATTAAATCATGTCACCTTTGGATGGCCTATTTCCCCTCTCAATCGTTTAAAAATAATGATATTGGATTGAGTCAAATTGATGAGAATGGATTCATACAGATGGAGCTTAGATTTCGATGGGATTTAAACCAAAGCCTGAAGGTTAATAAATGTGGGTTTCGTATGGTATACGAACAAGACTTGGAAGATATAAGAGAAATGATATCAACTCAATCTAGCAACAGCATCTGCATCACTCCTTATGAGGGTTTGGATGTTCACAATGATTTTCACAATTCAACAGAAGGCATCAAAATGAAGCGAAGCCGTGATGAATTTGAAGGGGCTGGACCTAGTGGAGAAGGCAGCTCTAACGATGTCCCACACTCAAAGAGGATTGAAAGATAGAGAATATATGGGCTCATGCTAACTCTGATTGCAACGATTCTAATAAAGGTGGCCTGGTAAGTCATCTTTACAAAGATTTTGTTTTTGTTCTTGTTTTTGTTGAATTGTCATTGCCATTACTAGTTTGTTAAACTTGTTAGAGTGTGTCAGAAGCCACCTTGCACAAATTTTCCTTGAAAGAATAAATCCCAAATTTTAGTTAAGTAGTTTTGATTTTTTTGATAATATACAAGGAAATATAATGCAAATCAACCATATATATATATATATATCACTTGCTTGTTTTGTTTTAAAATTTAAAATTTTAGTTTTAGTTTTTGTTGTTTACAACAAATTTCTATTAACTTTCTATTAGTTTTGGTGGAAAGTTAATGCAAATCAACCATTGTCTTTGCTTTGTTGAGTATATTAGCCTTAGCTGCTTTATATTTTCACTCACAAGCAGTTTCTCATTCTTCCCTCTCATGGTCAGTGGCTCCTAAAGTAGTTGCAAGTAGTGGCAAACAACCATTTGTGAAAGGTGAGTGCTTTTCTTTTCTTTTTTGGTCTCATACCTGAATGCATCATAAATGTAGGCTGTCAAGATGAACCAAGACCTATTTTCTTCTGTGTTTGGTTTTGCCATGAAACAAGATGTACTTCTTCTGCTTTTTATTTATTTGGTCTGTTCTCCATGATTTCTGATCTTCTTATCCCTTCTTATTTTGTTGGATTTCAATTATTTTTATTTTTTATTTTCTAATTGCTTAAGTACTTGGCTTAATTTTGGTTTTTTTTGAATCTTGGACTAATGGGGTTAGATAATTGCAAAGACATTGGTTATGTTGCTTAAAAAAAAAAAGTCCTGACTTTAACTTTGGTGCTGCTGCAACTTGAATCAGAAGCAGTAACCACCCCCTGTTGCATTTTATGTATATTTACTATAAGAAATAATTAAGCAGATAGATACATAAATAAATAAATTAGAAGCTCTAATTCAAATTATGGCAGGTTCATGCATTTCAAAGGTATGCTAGAGGTTTTCACATTATTTGCTTTGTATGTTATAATAGCTTTTAATTGCCATAAAATCTTATGCAATGAGATGGTACTTGCAGCTTTTACTGGACAACTCAAAGAGGATTGGAAGACATATAAAGGATGTATGGCTCGGGGTAACTCCGATTATATTAACTCTTATTATGTTGACTCTGATTGTAAGGATTCTAAGGAAGGTGGTCTGGGACTAGTAAGTCATCATTACATTGATTCTGTAGCTTCCTATTGGGCACATATATACTATTTTTTTTTCAATTTAAACTTTTGAATTTACTTTTAAGTACAACCCTTGATGCATAGACTCTGTAGCTTCCTATTGGGCCTATGGTACCCTTGATTTTTTTTTTCTTTCCATAGAAAGTTGGCCATGATAACAAGGAATTTTCCTTGTCCACAAGATTGTTTACAGGAAATCCATAATATGTGAGTTTTTTTTTTTTTTTTTGTCAAAATGTCATTGCCATTACTAGTTTCTTAAACTTGCAAGTGTCAGAAGCTTACTACGCCATTTTATTTTACCACCTTGCACAAGTTTTTTCATGAAAGAATAAATTCCAAATTTTAGTTAAGTAGTTTTGATAAACTTATATTGGGAACAAGCTACAAGGAAATTAAATGCAAATCAACCGTATATTCATCATTTGCTTATTGTTTGTAATTTTTTTTAATAGTTATTTTGTGCTAAATTCTTATTAATGCTCCATTTGTTTTGGGAAGGATTATTCAAAATTTGAAATCAACAATTGTCTTTGTTTTGTTGAGTACATCAGCCTCAGTCCCTCCATACTTGAACTCCCTGAAGTTATCTCTTTTGTTTTTTGTAGGATTTCTTTTTGTTGAATCATATTTCTGTGTGATGTAATGCGATGAAGACATATATGTTAGAATACAATAGACTATATAAAAATAGAGTAGATCATGCCTTTGTAAAATACCATGATTTTACAATACAACTAGCTTCTGTGATTTTAAGATTTCATGCATAATGGACTTATGGACCTAGTGTATTCCTATTTATATCCTTTGTTGGACTCTTTCAAACATTCATTTCAACACAATAAAGATGTAGTTAGTGAAGGGTTTGCCAATATGAGTGTAGGCTATCAAGTTGAACCATGAAAATATTTACTTCTACTCTCTCTTTCTCAGTCTCAATTTTGAAAAATTCTATTTTAACATATTCTAACAATATATGTAAGTGAGATTTGGAATTGATAGGCTTAACTCATGCAATTATATTCTTGACAGATTGCCTACAACAACAAGGTGGTCATGAAGATGTTTGAAAATAAATTGTTTTTATTGAATTTTGGCTTATTCAATTAGCTTTCTCTTATTAGTTCACTTTTTTTTTTTTTGGATACCCAGCTTAGGGGTGCGAATCAATTTGGAAAAAGATCCATTTTCTTTTGCTTATGGTTCTGCTATGAAACTTGTTGGGTTTCTTCGGCTTTTATTTTATTTTGGACTTTTCTCCATGATTTTTCATCTTCTCCCTTCTGGTTTTGTTGTATTTCAATTATTATTATTCTATGTTGAACGGGTACAGACACGGCTACGGGAATAGGTATGGTGGTACGGTATTTCTTGAAAAGCTGAAGTACGAAATATCTGGGATATGACAATTAATTAATTAATTAATATTTTTAAGGTATATTTTAAATATTTTTGGACATAATATGTTTATTTTAAGCTTTAAAATTAAGTAACAAAAACAAAATACTTGAAAACATATCTAAAATTAATTTAAAAATAATAATAAATAGCAAAGGGAACCCATAAAATGTTGTCTACATTAAAAACCAATAGTTCAAATAAATTGAACATCTAAGTTGCGTGGGTTCCCACACGGGTCCAGGTACTTAGCTATTTTAGCCTCATCCATGCAATATAGTTATTATTATTATTAGTTTCTAATTGCTTAGGCACTTTGCTTGATTCTAGTTAGTTTGGAATCATGGACTAATGGGGTTAGATGACACTGATTGTGTTGCCTTGAAAAAAAAAACTCCTACTTTTAAATTTGGCGCTGCTGCATTTAAAAAAAAAAAAAAAAAAAAAAAAAAAAAAAAAGAGTAACTGCCTGCTACATTTTATGTCTATTTATTATAAAAAATCATTAACCAGATAAATACCAAGGTAAATAAATTAGAAGCTCTTATTCGGATTATGGCAGGTTCATGCATTTTGAAGGCATGCTAGAGGCTTTCACATTATTTGCTTTGTATGTAATAGCAACTTCTAATTGCCACAAAATCTGATGCAATTAGATGGTACTTACAGCTTTTACCAAATAGCTTCCACATGGTTGGGGCCGCTTTCTTTGTTATGCATCCTCAGATTGCTTGTTTAACATCTAGAGTAAGCTTAATTTGGTTGAGATTGAAAGTGATTACAGGCTAATTTGAATTACTGAGAGAAAAGCAAAATATTCTTGTGTTGGTGCATGGAAGTGGAACTATATAAGGAAGAAATGCCCCAAGGTTAAATGGTGAAGATCATCATCTAGTTTCCTAGGATGCACGAACACAGACACGGATACAGATATGGGTATGGGTACAACATAGCAAATCGAGTAATTTTTGAAAAATTATAAAATGAAATGGTAGGTACGACACTAGTATGACATGGGTATGGCACTCTAAATGAAGTGTCAGTGCATCCAAGCTGGTTTCCCAAAGTAATTCCAGAACATGCATTTATAGGATGGCTAAGGGTTCATAACAGATTGTCTACAAAAGACAGGGCCAGTTGAATAGTAAAAGCAATAGATGCAGTCGCCTAAGGCCTCAAGCAAAAAAAGACCCTCAAATTTTAACCAATTGTGTTATTCATAATCTATAAATAAAGTAATATTTTTTTATCAAATGAAAAAAAAAAAAAGAGAAAAATGCTACATTCACAATATTTTTAACAATACTTTTACAACAAATGCTAAATAATAGGTTGTTACAGCTTATTATTGATGGCAAAAAAATAATTATTGTAGTGTTTTCAAATAGAAAACAAGAAGCAATTTAAAACCTAAGATTTGTCATGAAAAATATTGTGAATGTTGAACATCTATAAAAAAAAAAAATAATAAGAGTTGAGATAGCAAACTTTTACTTACTACTATCAATCTGCCATATTAACAAGTATGAAAAGTTTTGTTAAATTTTTTCTGTCTATAAAATTTCTAAAAAAAAGAAAAAATTCTATGTTGTGTACGTTAATTAGTAGTAATTTTGCATCTAAAACAATATAATTAATTTTTGCCTTAGGCCCCTAAATGCATCAAGCCACCTCTGACAAAAGATCAAATGCTTTAGTGATATGCTAATCTTGATGCTCGGTGTGTTATTTGTAAAAGAAGAATTAAAAGTATGTACCACTTATTTTGTGGTTGTTCTTTTTCAATGTGGATATGATGAACCATAATGAGCTGCTCTCTAATACCCAAAGTTCTGTTGGCTGATTATGTTCTACGAGGAGAAATCACTTGTGTCTAGACTGGCGTACTTTCTATCATATTTGGCTTCAGAGGAATGCTAGTATTCATTAAGGAAGCTATTTTCTGAAGAGGCTATGGTCAAAATGATCTGGTGGGAAGTGAAGAATAGAGTTGAATGTAACAGTTACTACAATTCTATTCAAAACAGGAGCTTTCTTTGGGGGTTATTTCGTGTTCTATACTGTTAATGGTCCTTGTCTCCTTGAACTAAACAGATTTGGAAATTTCATTTTGTAATATTTATGGTGTGGTGTAGGATGTTTGTGTATTGGTGTTGCTTTGTTTGGTTATATTTTGAATTGATTGTACTTTTTTTTATAAATGAATTGCTCATTCCTCCAAGAAAGAAGATTGCTTTTCTTTCATGACTGTAGCTGCAGTCTTTGTTATTTTTGAAATGGTCATTGGTTTCAAACTTGGTGTACCCAAAAGGAGAAAGTATGATACTGTGAAGAAGGAAAAGATGGATCGGATTCTCAAAGATAAATGTTGTGTTGCGATTTCTCTTTGTTTGCAAGACCAGCAAATATGATGGCATCCTCAAGCGTGCGCAAAATCAGCTAAAAAAATTGGATATATGCATTCAAGATCTTGAAGGAGGACAAGAATAGTTGTTTAGGCGTTTGATAGAAACAAGAGTCTCCATTCTCTAACATTATCAACCACTACTCCAATTAATGCAGGCTATACTTTCCTAAATTGTGTTGTAATTCTCTATTTCAAAATAATATATTTCTAGCTTTTAATTAAGAAAAACAGTAGTCTCATGGCATTTTTTTTTTCCTTTGCATATATTGATTACCTCGGAGACATGGAACATGCACTGCATTGTTTACATGCTTGTTAGACATTGAGCATGCTTGGTCATGTGGGTTCAAGCCTCAATCCAGGCTTGAATATAATAAAAACACTAGTGCCTAGGCATGTCGCATGCATGCCTGATGATGAGTATTCTACCATTCATAAGGCCTTTGCTCATGATGAAGCATAAAAATTTGAGCTTAGTGCAGCTCTTGTACCTTGATACATAGATTTTATAGCTTTTCCTTTTGTGTGACTTGTTGGGCTTACAAAATTGGTTCAAAGTAACAACCTTTTAACGCCGTTTGAAAGTGCTGCTGGGGAAGTCTAGTTGTTGGATGGGCTTACCTTTGGGGCCTGTTGTAGTGTCCTTTATTTTTTATCAGGAATGGGCCTTTATTGGCTCGCTTTCTTGTGATGGTGTAAGTAAGAACTGTTTTTTTTTTTTTTTTAAGAGGAACTGTTTAGTTTTTGTTTGGTTGTTTTTTTTTTTTTTTTTTCTCTCTCTCTAAAACATTTATATCTAGGCTTCAAAAAGATGGAAACAAAACAAACATTTTGAGTGTCCGTTTGGAAATAGTTTATTTAGCTAAAACTAAATTTTTTTTGTTGAAAGAGTAGAAAACAAGTTAAAAAATAAGATGAATAGTGCAATAGGACCTATGAGTAGTTTCAAAGAGTCCCGTGAAACCCATAAATATAATAAAAAATAAGCTAAAAATGTAAACAAACTGAATTTTTCAGCCCATTCCAAATGGTTGCTAAGAAGAATTTCCCACATTGTTGGGGAGAACTTAACAAAAGATACTAGACAAATAGCCAACCATCAAAGTCAAGCTTAATTTTGAGTTCAAATCCCCATTTAACGCCAAAAAAGAAATTACTCAATTTATTTATTTTATATAAAAAAAATTTATAAATTATTTTTAAAAATAAAAGCAAACATTTTTTAAAAAAAAATTAGATAAGTAAACAGTATAAAAAAAATTAAAAAATAAAGTAAGATCTATAACAAATTACCTCATCCCACCTTCATTTTGCTCACATTTGCATTTTATTTAGCTTTGCGCCTTTGCCTTTAGCACTACCAGCAGGAAACAACGTCTAGGATTTTGGATTTCTCCATTTCTCTTTCAACTTCAAGACGTTTGTAGTTTGCAGATTCTGATTCAAGCTTTCAATGTAAGTTCTCAATCTCTCTCTTAGTTTCTCTCTCAATAATCAATATACTCTGTCAATTTTTTTCCATACCCATCTTCTTTTTGGAGCTTGTATAGACTCATACCCAGAAAAAATTATTGGCTGTGTATCAATTTTGCTGTCGTAGTTCCTCATATTTAATAATATTTGGCACCTGTGGGAAAGTCTCTGAGTTGATTATTTAATAATATTTGGCACCTATCAAATTTATGCAAAATGTTTGTTAAAGATTCTGATTAGTGGTTTTTAGAGTCATGTAGTTGGGGGTCTCTCGTGTTCATAGATATCAATTTATGCCACATGCCTTTCCATTGTTTCCATGGCCTTTATTGTGATCTTAATGAACATAGGGATTCATTCTTGAATCATTGATTGACCTGAAATAAAAATTGAACTGTGATTAATTTTAATTGAGTTCACAACTTAGGTTAATTATTTTTGAATTCCAATTGTTTGATAAATTGTCCCAATGAATTAACTTTGTGATTCCTCTCCCTAGTTTCACTCATTTGTTTCCAAATCGTTTCATTTTACCCCTTATTTATTAATTTTTACTTTTAAAAAGTTAATTGAATGAAATTTTGACTAGTATCTCTAATTCTATATTGTGATTCGAGGTTTACTTGACAGCTTAGATTTGATTTCATGTATTCAAAAGGCCCATCTTCTTCCTCTTTTTCTAGCCGTAAGTGGAAATACGATGTCTTTCTAAGCTTCAGAGGTGAAGATACTCGCAAGAGTTTTACGGATCATCTCTACACTACTTTGAAACAAAAGGGAATTTTCTCCTTTAGGGACAATGAAAAACTCGAAAGAGGCAAACCTATTAAACTTGAGCTTTTAGAAGCAATAGAGGAATCATTGTATGCTATTGTCATTCTCTCGAAAAACTATGCATCCTCTACATGGTGCTTGGATGAACTTGTAAAGATTATGGAATGCAAAGATAAATTAGGATTAATAGTTCATCCCATTTTCTACGATGTGGATCCATCTGAGGTACGAAAGCAGACAGGAACTTATGCACAAGCCTTTGTCAAACATGAAAGAGAGAATATAGATAAAGTTCACATATGGAGAGCTGTTTTGACAGAAGTGGCCAATCTCTCTGGTTTGTCTTTACATGATAGGTAAATTTTGCTAATAACATTATTTCCATTGAATATATTAAATTATTGTCTACATTTACGTATACTAAATTTATTTTGTAACTAGTTGTTGTTATGATGTGATTCTAATCTACTTATCAAAAAAAAAAAAAAAATGATGTGATTCTAATGCATTTGTCATGAGAAAAACTGCATTCATAAATGATTGTGTATTTGTCCCTTTGACATGTATATTTTGTTGGGTCCTAATCTAATCCTGTGTGAATTAAGAAAATTAGTTGAGAATTTTAATCAATCTTTAGAAAATATAATCACCAAATTCACCAAGTCAAGATATCAATCACACAAGAACATAGAGATTTTCAATATAAATACAACGATTGAGGGGTAGTTCTTTCAGATTTGGGTTTACCTTGACATGTAAGGCTGAAAAGTTTGCTTAGGTTAGTTTATTTAGTAAATAAGTCAAGTTAATGCAAGCTTAAGTTTAGGTTCAATTATAAATAATTTGAGTTCAAATATGATAATGTGTTTATAAACAAACTCGTGAGTATGAGACTTGATTTAAGCATGTATCGAATTATATGTCTATGTATATACATATACAAAAATATACTTATATAGTTTTGAGATTGGATTGTGTAAGTTTGTAAAATGGTTCAAATTATTATTTGTAATTTATTGATAATATAAATAATCTAATTTGTAAAAAAATTACATATATATTTTAACAATACAAGATTAGTGAATTCAATTTTTATATGTTTATAGACGAAATAAGTCTATCTAATTAGCTCAAATGGTATAATTTCAACTATAATTTAGATATTAATTATCATAATAGATTTGTAAATTGGTAGCAAAAAAGTTTAGTTATAGTGTTTATTCTATATGGGTAAAGAATAAGTTAATTAACAGAGCTTGAACATGTAATATAATTTGGTCATAAGCTCTAGCTTTGATTGTATTCTTAATAAAATTAAATGAATAATACTAAAAATTTTACCCTCATCTCATTTAAAACTCTATTATCATTAATATTACACAAAAAATGAGTCCTTGATGATTGTAACTCATTACTATCTTCTCTTTGATGTGCTATTATGATTTTACACAAAAATTTATTACTTCTCCTTCCTTTTCAGTGTGGATCCATTTGAATTTTAAATGATTTAGACAAAATTTGCACATTGTCTCAAATTCCCTCAACCAAATCCAAGCTTGCATTGCATGCGCTTATCTCAAATCAATTTTGTATATCCACTAAATATCTTCTTCTCTTGAATTAGGTTTGGATAGAACTTTAAAACTTTGATACTATTTTGATGTTAATCTAGGATAGCATATATAAGTGCATTCTTATGTGTACATACATTTCAACCTTATTACTCCTCATATGAGAGGACCACCTTGATCAGAAGTCCCCTTTTGTACAAAAGCTATTAACTATCAAACCCTTAACCTTCAACAGCATTGTTTATATATAAACAGTAACTCATTAATATGTTTTCAGTGATATTGGATTATTAATGTTATGTAGAAATTATTTCATCGAATTAGTTCTCTACTTCTCTATTGAGATTTACTAGATTTTGAGGCTACTTTACAACAAAACTTAAAACACCGAATATCTGAATTTTTTTAGGAGTTGGGGTGTATTGGGCGGTTCAATCATATTTGCTTAACTATCTTTCTTCTTTGCAGGTATGAGTCAGAATTTATCCGAGATATTGTGGAATTCATATCACATAAATTGAGATATCCAATACTAAGAAATATCAAAGGATTAGTTGGAATAGATTCCCAAGTGGAGGACTTGATGTCACTTTTAGCTATAGGATCAAATGATGTTCGCATAGTCGGGATTTGGGGAATGGGTGGAATCGGTAAGACAACTCTAGCTAGAGTTGTTTATGAGATGGTTTTTAGTGAATTTGAAGGTGATTGTTTTATCGCTAATGTTAGGAGTAAATCTGAAAAATATGGGTTACTTCCATTACAACAAAAACTTATTAGTGAGATTTTGATGGAGAAAAGTGTGGATATTTATATTAGGGATGATTATGATGGAGTTCGTATTATCAAGAATAGTTTATCTCATAAAAAGATTCTTCTTGTTCTTGATGATGTAAATCACTTCAATCAACTAGAAAAGTTAGCTGGGGAGTCTGATTGGTTTGGTCCAGGTAGTAGAGTTATTATAACAACAAGAGAAGGGCGTTTGTTGAAAATGCGTAATGTATGTGGAATATATGAGCCTCAAGGACTGAATGATATTGAGGCTCTTCGTCTTTTCAGTTTGAAAGCCTTCAAAATTGATAACCCCCCTGAAGATTATCTAAAATTGTCCACATATTTTGTAAATTATGCTAAAGGCCTACCTTTAGCCATTGATGTTTTGGGTTCATATTTGCATGGTAGAAGTAAGGAGGAATGGGAAAGCACATCATATAAGCTCAAGGAATATCCTGAAAAAGAAATTAATGAATCACTTGAAATAAGTTTTAATGGACTTCAAGATATAGAAAAGGAAATATTTCTACATATTGCATGTTTCTTCAATATGAAGGACAAAGATTATATAGTAGAAATACTAGATTGTCTTGGCCTTTACCCTACATTTGGATTGGATGTTCTCATTGAAAAGTCTCTCTTAAAAGATTATGAAAATAAATATTGGATGCATGACTTACTACAAATAATGGGACAAGACATAGTTCGTCGAGATTATCCTCAAGAACCTGAAAAGTGGAGCAAATTGTGGCAACATAAGGACATTCGCAATGTGTTGATGAAAAATACAGTAAGATACATTTAGAGAATTTACCTTATGATGTTATTCAAAGAAGTTGAAATTTGAACAACTCTAAGTAAGCATATATCTTGCTACTAACTCTTTCCTTTTTCTTATTGTTAGGAAATGGAAGCAATAGAAGGAATTGTCCTTGAATTTGGTGAACTACATAAATCAGAAATGGCACATTGGAATCTTGAAGCCTTTCCAAAGATGCCTAATCTTAAATTGCTTATAATTCATGATGTTCAACTTCTACATGGCCCCAAACATCTTTCTAATAAATTAAGAATTCTTGATTGGAGTATGTATCCTTCAAAATCATTGCCATCGAATTTTCAACCATATGAGCTTGTTGAACTTCAATTGTTGCATAGTAAAATTGAACAACTTTGGAAAGGGACAAAGGTAAGATTGTTATTTAAGTTCTTTGATAAAACTTTGTTTTTAATTTTCAATTAATTGTAAGGATTATTAAAGCTAACTCTTCTACTATATATTTTGGCTTTGAACAGTATTTGGACAAGTTAAAGTTCATCAAATTGAACAATTCCGTAAACCTCATTGCAACCCCTGACTTCACTGGAGTTCCCAATCTTGAGAAATTGGTTTTCAATGGTTGTATAAATTTACTTGAGGTACACCCATCTATTAACTTTCTTAAAAGACTTACTCTTCTTGATCTAGAAAACTGCAAAAGCCTTAGAAGTCTTCCAAGCAAGTTTGAAATGGAGTCTCTTGAAATTCTCATTCTTTCTGGCTGTTCAAAAATCGAGAGAATTCCAGAATTTATGGGAAGTATGAAACGCTTATCAAAACTTTACTTAAATGGCACTGCTATTACAAAAGTTCCCTCTTCAATTGAACATTTGACTAATCTTGAAGAACTATCTTTTCGAGGATGTAAAGGGCCACCATCTAAACTATGGAATAAGCTTTTCCCCTTTAATTTAATGCAAAGAAGAAGCCAAAATCCAGTGAGCTTGTTATTGCCTTCCCTATTGGGTATGTGTTCTTTAAAGAGATTGGACTTGAGTGATTGTAGTCTCCAAACAATCCCTAATGATTTTGGAAACTTATCCTCTATAGCTGTTTTAAATCTAAGTGAAAATCACTTTAGTTGCCTTCCTGAAAGTATCAGGCAACTATCTAAATTGTCAGCAATTTATTTATGCAATTGCACAAGACTTTGTTCATTGCCACAATTGCCATCAACGACTTTTTGGGTTGTAGCAAATGGTTGTACCTCATTGGAAACATTTCCAAATGGATTAAAACCACACCATACACATGGTACACATCTTTTCTTCTTGAATTGCTTCAAATTGGCTGGTCGGAGTGACATGTTCTTTAACGTGCTGAGAATGTTATTAACATTTCATCAGGTCTCTCTCTCTCTCTCTCTCTCTCTCTCTATGTGTAAATATATATATATATATATGTCAATTCTAAACATCATGGTTTGTATGTTTCAGGAAATCTGCAAGCAATCTATAATATTATATCCCTTTGGTTCCTTTAGTATTGTGATTCCTGGAAGTGAAATTCCAAAATGGTTTAGTCATCAGAGTCTGGGGAATAGAGTTAATGAACAAGTTACTCATCCCAACAAAAATATAAATATACAAGTGCCTTCTCGTTCAAGTAATATGTGGATTGGAATCGCTTTATGTGCTGTTTTGTCATGCCCCAATTTTGATCTTTCTAATATTTTGAGATGTTGCATTCTAATCAATAAACATAAAGGTTTAAACTTTTCTATAGGCATTAACCCTAGATTGGTTAAGATTAAATCACATCACCTTTGGTTGTCCTATATACCATCTCAAATGTTTAATGAGAAAGTGGGAGCAGTATTGAGTCAAATTGATGAGAATGGATTCATACAGATAGAGGTTAGATTTCAATGGGATTCCAACTACTTCATGGAGGTTAATAAATGTGGGTTTCGTATGGTATACAAACAAGACATTGAAGATATAAGAGAAATGATATCAGCTCAATCTAGTAACAGCACCTACATCACTCCTCATGAGGGTTTGGATATTCACCATGATTTTCATTATTCAACAAAAGGTATCAAAATGAAGCGAAGCCGTGATGAATATGAAGGGGCTGGAGCTAGTGGAGAAGGCAGCTCTAACGATGTCCCACACTCAAAGAGGATTGAAAGATAGAGAATGTATGGGCTCATGTTTACTCTGATTGTGATGATTCTAATGAAGGTGGCCTGGGACTGGTAAGTCATCGTTACATAGACTCTGTAGCATCCTATTGGGCATATAAACCTTTTGTTATTGTTTTTGCTTTTGTGTTTTATGGAATTTTTTAAGCTTAGAAATTACGTTAAGTATATGTTACACAGAGTCTGTAGATTCCTATTGGTCCAGTGGTAACCTTGTTCTTTTTTTTTTTTTTTTTGAGAGAAAGTAGGCCATGATACAAAGGAATCTATAGAGTCAAAATGTCATTGCAATTACTAGTTTCTTAAACCTGTGAGTGTCAGAAACTTACTATGCCATTTTCATTTTACCATCTTGTACAAATTTTTCCTTAAAAGAACAAATCCTAATTTTTAGTTAAATATTTTTTATTTTTTTATTTTATAATAAGGTACAAGGTGCTCGTGAAGATATTTGACTATAAATTATTTTTACTGAATTTTGGCTTATTCACTTGAGTTTCTTTGCTGAGTTCACTTACACACACACACACACACACACACACACATATATCTGCTCAACTTGGGTGTGAATCAATTTGGAAAAAGACCTATTTTCTTCTGGTTTTGGTTTTGCTTTGAAATTTGTTGGGTTTCTTCTACTTTTAGTTTATTTGGGCTTTTCTCCATGATTTTTCATCTTCTTATCCCTGCTTGTTTTGTTGGATTTCAATTATTGTTATTTTTTGTTTTCTATTTGCTTAAGTACTTGGGTTAGTTTTGGATCTTGGACTAATGGGGTTAGATAATTGCAAAGACATTGGCTGTATTGCTTTAAAGAAAAAAAAAAAAAAAAAAAAGTCCTGATTTTAACTTTGTTGGTGCTGCTATTTGAATCCGTACAAGTAACTGCTCTACAGCATTTTATGCTTATTTACAATAAGAAATCATTAAACCGATAAATACATAAATAAATAAATTAGTAGCTCTATTCAACTTTGATGGCATGCTAGAGGCTTTCACAGTATTTGTTTTGTTTGTTAAAGTAGGTTCTAATTGCCACAAAATCTGATGCAATTAGATGGTAGTTGCAGCTTTTAGTGGACATTTTTTCTGTTGTTCTTTTTTTGTTTTTTAAATCACTGGAGGCACTTTCTTTGTCATACGTCCCCAGATTGCTTGTTTAACGTCCAGAATAATCTTAGTTTGGTTAAGATTGAAAGTGAATATAGGCTAATTTGGATTACTGAGAGAATAATAAAATATTCTTGTGCAGGTGCATGGAACTATATAAGGAAGAAATGCCCAAAGGTTAAATGGTGATGATTATCATTTGTTTCCCTAAAGTAATTCCAAAACATGTGTTTATAGGCTGGGAAAGACTAACGGTTCACAACAGAATGTCCACAAAAGATTGAATGTGTAGTGATATGCTAATCTTGATGCTTAGTGTGTTATTTGTAAAAGAAGAATTAAAAGTATGGACCACTTATTTTGTGATTGTTCTTTCTCGATGAGGATATTGTGAACCATAATGAGATTATGTTCTAGGATGAGAAATCCATTGTCTATACTGGCATTGTGGTCTATTGTGTATCATAATTGGCTTTAGAGGAATGCCAATATTCATCAAGGAAGACAACTTTTTGAAGAGGCTATGGTCAAAATGATTGGGTGGGAAGTGCAGAATAGAGTTGAATATAGCAGTTACTGCAATTCTGTCAAAGGTCCTTGTCTCTGTAAACTAACAATGTTGGAGTTTTTACTTTGTAATGTTTATTATTGTTAGAGATTTTACTTTGTAATGTTTGTGGTGTAGGCTGTTTCTGTATTGGTGTCGTATTCTTTAGTGGTGTTTTGGACTAATTGTAGGTCTATTTCTGTTGAAATGAATTGCTCATTCATCCAAAAAAAAGAAAGCATTCTTTTTCCAATTAGGAAGGTTGAAATTGTTTGATTAACTTATACTTTTCTTATATAGTAAACACAACAACCAAATATTTTTAGTCCTCTAGAAATCTACGCTAATAATTATTGACTAAATTATGGTTGAAATCATGTATTTTTAGTTAATTAGATAAAAAAATATTCATTAATGAACTCATAAAAATTAGATTTATATTAAATTTCTTTAATAAAAAATTATATATAATTATTACAATTAAAATGGACTATTTATAATAACAAATTTATACAATTCAATTTGAAGTCTATATAAGAATGATATATATATATATATATATATATAGAGAGAGAGAGAGAGAGAGAGAGAGAGAGAGAGAGAGAGAGACCTTAAATTAAATCTCATACTTTTATCTATAAAAAAAAAATTATTTACCAGTTTGTTCATGAATACACTATTATAAGCTCATTCTAAATAAACAAACAAACAAAATAATTAAATAAATAAATAAATTATGGATCAAGTTTGAACTATTCATCAACTGTTGACTTCACTTACGTTTGTGGTCGTCAGATTTCCGAATTTAGCTAGGTTAAACAATTTCTGTTTACATTATCTTCCTTCAAGTTTTGGGCTTCCATAATTGGTGCAAAGTTAGGAAAGAGCATAATAACATTGTCGGAAAGTGCTAGTAAGAGTCCAGTTGATGGGCATTAGCATATCTTTTGGACTTGTCGTTTTCCCTAAATTTCTTCTAAGGAAAAGCTTAGGAAGGCAAATAGTGCTGCTAAAAATTTAGTGAATGGACTACTGTGGGCCCTGTTTTCTTGCATGGGACTAAATCTGAATGTGCTGAATGTGCCCACGCAAAATAAAATAAGAGAGAGACCATAAAAAAAACCACTCAATTTATTTATTTTATGCACAACTTTTTAAACGTTGTTTTTAAAAATAAAATCATTCAGCTGCTTAAATTAGCTGCAAGAACCAAATTGTGGATCCCATCTTCAGTCCGCGTGAGAATATGAGGGTAGGATGAGTATGGGTATAATAATTTTTTTTTTTGGGAAGAGGGTATAATATTTTTAGTTGTGATAAGTATGGTATAATATTTTATTATTTTTCCTAAAAAAATATTTTATTATTTTATTTTATTTTATTTTATTTAGTCTCTTGTAATTGTATTAGCTTTTCACATACCCATAGGTCAGGTAATTCAGTGGCTCATTTTTTAGCAAAATATGCAAGAATTATTGATGATTTTTCTGTGTGGATGAAAGGTGTTCTACCACAAATTATTGTTGTACTTTTAGCTGATTTTAACTGATTCAGTTTTTTATAAGTTGAAGATGAATTCTCAAATAAAAAAAAAAAAAAAACTCTTTAATATACTCCATTTTATACTAAAGTCTAAAGATACTTTAAAAAAGCAGGGGCCATTACTTACACTTTAATAAAGTTGCTGAGTTACGTAAGTAAAGTAAAATGAATTATTATATTCCTAAAAATAAAAAATAGAAAAAGAAGAAATTCATGGCTGGACTATGTATAAACGGACGATGCTCTCTCTCTCTCTCTCTCTCTCTTTCTTTTTACTCACAAAACTTTGCATATTCCTTTTAAACCAGCAATCAGACGATAGGAGCTTCACAGACAATACCGCAATTCTCCATAATCTGTAAGTTTTCACTTTTTACATGCATCCTTCTCTTCTTTTTTTAGTTCCTCTCTCCTTTTAGTTTCACTCTTTATCTTTCTAAATCGTTTCCTTTTAATCCTTTTTTTTAGCCTTCTAGAAATCTATGCTTATAAATTTATAATTATTGAATAATTAAATTATAGTTGAAATAAAATTATTTGGTTTACCAAAAGAAATCAAATTATTTGAGTTAATTAGATATATAGAATAATCTTCATTAAGAAACTCATAAAAATTATATTTATATTAACCTTTTATAATAAAAAGTTAATTCTGTATAACTATTACAATTAAAATGGACTAAAAATGTTATACCCACACTTACTTAAATTAAGTTTCATACTTGTGAATTTGTTCGCGAATACATAATTGTGAACTCATTTGTTAAATAAACAAACATAATGAAACAAAAGTATTTTTGAGATAAGTTTGAACCAGTTATAAATTGTTGGGTTTGTTTTTATGAATGGACTATGGGGGGGCTTGTTTTGTTGTATTGGACAGAATGTGCCCATGAATTAAGAGAGAGAGAGAGAGAGAGAGAGTAGATATTAATTAGTTGGATTCACTAATTGCCAATGGATTTTGCGTATATTGATTGGCTCAGAGACATAGAACATGTACTGCAGGGTTTACATGCTTGGTCATTGGTGTACCATGTATGCTATATATGATTGATTTCTCATGTGGGTTAAGGCTCAATTCAGGCTTGAAAATAATGCAAAACCCGCCTAAGCATGCATGCCTAGCTTAGTCTGTTAGCTTTAATTACTCTATTCTTAAGGCCTTTGTTCATGATGAAGCATCAGAATTTGAGTTTAGTGCAGCCCTTGAATCTTGATACATAGATTTTATAGCTTGCATTTTTTTTTTCTTAATTATATTTTTTAGGCTTCAGAAAGATGAAAACAAAACAAACAATCTAAGATGGATCTTCCAATAAGGTTTGAGAAAACTTCACAAAATACCCTTGAAGAAGACAAGTAGGCAACCACAAAGACATGCTTAATTTTGATTTTGAACAAAAAAGAAATTACTCAATTTATTTATTTTATGCAAAAAAAAATTTATCAATTCTTTAAGGAAAAAACAATGCATACATTTTTTTAAAATGGATTAATTTAGTAAATATAAAAAAAATAAAAAAACTATAGCTAATATTTGCATTTTATTTAGCTTTGCCTTAGCACTAGCAGACTTGCCGCAGGAAACAACGTTACGTGTGGATTCCACCTTGAGAAATTGAGGGAAACAAACGTTTAGACCTAAACTAGAATAAAATGAGTCAATTAAATGATTTATTGACTTGACTAAAAACAAAACGTTTCTTGACTTGACTAAAAACGAAACATTGCACTTTCCATTATTAAAATTAGCTTGTAACCTCATGCATATGTATAAATACACTTAAAAATATATAATAAGATGCATAGTATAATTCCTATATATAATTTAAATACTATTAATAGTCGTTTTTATATTTTGTTAACTCTTTAAAAAAAAATTTGTAAGATTATTAGGTATAAAATGTAAATTGTCCATATTTTTTTTATTTAAATTATTGTGAAGCACTTTTTTTTACTATTCATTTATTTTAGATTCTTTGGTTTTTATACTTAATAGCTTATTTGGATGAATAATTATGATGTTGTCCCATATTTGATTCTAAAATTAAGAAACAAAACACTTTAAAAATAAATAATTTAGGACATATGGTACAAAATTGGAACTTTAATTTGGAATTCAAATTTGAGTTTCTCTCAACTTCACTTATTATTATATATATAGATTATATATATAGACTAGATATGGCAAATGGGTGAGTCGAGTTGAGTTTGGGTCAAATTCAATCGATTTGCGGGTTAAACGGGTTGTGGGTCAAAATGGGCCATTTTAAGCAGGTTAAAATGGGTTCGGGTCAATTGGGTTGCGGGTCGAGACAAGTTGACCTGTATTTTTCACATGAATTTTTTTTTTTTTTAATAAAGAAAACAACATGTATTTGCCATTTAGAAAGTCATACAACAAATTACTTAATATAAAATGCATTACTTTGAATTCACCACTTATATCAAGAATGAACTCAGTTAACTTATTAATATTTATTCAATAGTTTTAAAATTGTACAAATATCAACAATGCTAACTAAAACAAAAAAAAAACATAAAGATAAGTAAAACAAATACATAAGTTTTATTTCTACACAATATCAACATCCCAAAATATAAAACAAAATTACAAATAACTTATTGGATAACTCATTTAACAAAGAATAAAAACATATAAAAAATTTACAATCTTGAAAATTAATTTTATAATTTATTATCAATTGTGATTGACACTCTATTTTAATTTGAGAATATACATTAAAGTTTAATTGTTTACTTATTTATAGATGGTTTCTTTTATGAACATCATATCATTGATAAGCAAAATAAACTTTATGAAATATCATAATTTATTTTGAAAAACCGTATATTTTGGACATAAATTGTTAAAAATTAGGTTTAAGAATTCACTATTTTCATACTTATGAATATTTCTCGCATATGTCTACAATTTTAATTCTATATTTTTAACTCTACTGTAACTAGATTATCTTGGCATGTACTTTGCTATTTGATATCTAAAAATATTTACTCATTACAGAATGTTCAACCATTCATCTTTCAATTCATTTGCATGTAGTTATGAAAATGTCTCAATTGTTTTCTCAAAGCTCACAACAAACAATTAAACCAATATTTTTTTATTTTTTTATTTTTACAAAAAAAACAAGTTTAAAAAAATGGTTCGGGGCATGGGTTGGGTCAGGTTGACTAGCAAAAAATGAGGGTCGAGTCACGGGTCAATTCGTTTTTGCTTCAGGTAAAAAAAAAATCAGGTTCGAATAGGTTTTTCGGGTTGGGTCGGGTCAAGTCAGAAAATTCTGACCCATCTTGCAATGTCTAATTTAAATAATCAATTACAAAAATGTACTAACTTCACCGACAATTCAAAACTACTAATCTGCCACTCTCCAAAATTTGTAAGTTCTCACCGTTTTTTATTTAATGAGTATCTATAAGTTCTCACTTGTTACGTTCATTCTTCTCTTTAATTTCCTCTTCTTAGTTTTACCCTTTTAATTCTACATAGTTTCCTTTTACCCCTTATTCGTTTATTTATTTATACTTCAAATCTAATTGAATGAAATCTTGACGAGTATCTGTAATTCTATATTGTGATTCAAGGTTTACTTGTAAGCTTAGATTGGCTTTCATGGATTCAAAAAGCCCATCTTTCTCTTCTTCTAGCCATAAGTGGAAATACGATGTCTTTCTAAGTTTTAGAGGTGAGGATACTTGCAAGAATTTTACAAATCATCTATACACTACTTTGAAACAGAAGGGAGTCAACACCTTCAAGGATGATAAAAATCTCGATAGAAGAGAACCTATTTCAAATGAGCTTTTAAAAGTAATAGAAGAATCATTGTTTGCTATTGTCATTCTCTCAAAAAACTATGCATCCTCAACATGGTGTTTGGAGGAACTTGTGAATATCACGGAATGCAAAAAGAAGATGGGACAAATTGTCTGGCCCATATTTTACGATGTGGATCCATCTGAGGTGAAAAAACAGACGGGAGCATACGCACAAGCATTTGATGAACATGAAAAACATTTCAAAGATAATATGGATAAAGTTCACATGTGGAGAGCTACTTTGACAGAAGTGGCCAATCTCTTTGGATTTCATTTACAAGATAGGTAAGTTGTGCTAATGTCATTATTTCTATTTATATATCTTATTAAATAATTGGCTTCACTGACATGCAAGATTTATTTTGTATCTAGTTGTTAGGATGTCATTCTAAGGGAGAAATGCCTAAACACCTCTTGAACTTTGAACTAGTGGCCAGGACGCTTTGAATATTTTTATTAGTCAATTTACTCCTTAAACTATACACGCCTACCAAATCAATACTTCAGTTAATTTCACATTAAAACACTATTGGAATAAGAGCATGTGAGAATCACGTGACCTTTAAAAACTAATTAAATCACTATTTACAAGATTGAAAGAACAGAGGAGAAACTGACAGGCAGAAAAGAGAGAGAGAGAGGTGGTAGCACCACCAGAGTTGATATCTTGTGAGAATATTCCCTTACTGTCACGCACTTCATTTTCTTCAGCCGGAAGGTTCAAATCCAAATACCTAGTTGATGTCTTGTGAGCCCATTTGGCCATTTCTGAGATTTGAGGTTGCCCCAGAGAGTCAATACCACTGACAAGCTTCCTTTTATCAAAAAAGGTTGGGTTAGAGATGTCTTTTCTCATTGTATCCGATACATTCGTGCTCTGGCGTTTGGTGTTGTCTCCAAAGGCATGTGAAATTCTACTTTGCATTGGCCACCATTTTACTGGTAAAATTCTTTCCACTGAGTATTTTGAGGGTTCCCTTCTGACAGTGTGAAGATAGTTTCCCCTTGAGAATGTTGAAGTTGTCACGATTATCGTGTTATTGATGTTGATTTCTCTTCCATGTGAGTTTGAAAGTTTACTGGTCCGAATAGCCTGAGAAAAACTATTTTGAGCGAGTACATTGGCTTTATCCACATTTTCAAGGAAGGCAATGGATAACAGGACAAGGGTTTCTACTTTCTTGGTTAACTCCTCAGCAAGACAATCAACAAGAGTTTTCCTTCTGAACTTTATATCATAATCATTCATTTCTCGCCGACCAATGATTGTGTTTGAATTAATCATCCCATCTTAGGAACTCAGATCCATAAAAATAAAATGTTCCTGGCTTCCATTTAATTTCTCAACAAGGGCAAGAGCCATTTTCTTCTTACCAAGCCTATCAAGTCCAACAAAATTAAACCATATATATGCTCTCAAACTTGCTCAATGGCGTTTTTTTCTTCTTGCTCGGCAGCAGGCTATTGTTTGGCTACTAACACAAATTGCTTTGTCTTGCCAACCAACCCTCTCAATCAGTGCTCTAAATAGTGTCTTCAAGTATGAGTTGTACGTCCGATCTTTGTTGGAACTAAGTTCCAAGCTTTTCCTCTGGTGGTTCTACCCCCTCTCTATCTCGTTCTCATCTCAACCGGTTGATCTCTCCTCTCTCTTCTTTCTGTGTAAATAGTGATTTACTTAGATTTTAAAGGTCATGTGCTTCTCACATGCTATTATTCTACTAGTGTTTTAACATAAAACTAACTGGAGTATTGATTTGGCAGGTGTATATAGTTTAGAGAGTAAATTATCCAATAAAAAAGTTAAGGCTAGTTCTTACATTTATATAACACTATAAGGCTAGTCCTTTTAGATGTAAGATTATCTTGATATGCATAACCCTAAGTTTTTAGTTATAGCTCGTTATTCTCTTCTTTTTAGATGAGGGATCACCATTTTTACACGCGAAATTTGTATATCCTTACTTTTCTTCTTTTCAATGTGGAATTCATTTGAATATAAAATGATTTACAACAAATTTCCACTTTTGACTCAAAAGATAAATTAATTAGTTTTTATTCTTTTCTATGATGGGAAATGATATATCCATAATATTTTCATAGCACTTTTACAACAAATACTAAGTAGTAGGATGTTATTGGTTATTATAGGTGGACAAAAAGTAATTTAAGTAGTGAAATTCAAATTAGAATGAATAACAATTTACCACCTATGATTTATTGTGAAGATATTGTGGACTTAGTACTTCGATAACTTCGATAATTAACTTCACCTTAATGAAGCTTAAAACGCGTAAGATAACTAACTTTATACAACCGAGGCCAATCTTGTAGAGGCTTGTCTTGACCAATTTGATACTAGTTTGTTGTCATTCGAGAATAGCAAATGTGCAATATTCATAGAAACAATACATTAGAATATTTTCACATGACAAACAATATATATGTGTGATTATTTCACCTAGAAAATCTTTCCTCCACCTTATTATTCCCCAAATGGGACTCCTCCAAAAAAATGTTTTACCCTTTATATCAGTCAAGTTTCTGCTCTCCCGTCCCAGACCAACACCCCCCCCCCCCCCAAAAAAAAAAGTTTCTAGAAAGAAGAGAATCCTCTTCCAACAATTTGTAGTGGATTTAAAAATTACTCCTTTATCTTAGTCAACCCCAACAAATTGTTATAAAATTTTTATTTTAGGATTCAAATAACATTTGAAAAAACAAATTGCACTTGTATTTCTCTTTCATAATATTTTAAAGGTTACACTTCTATAATCATAATGGGACATCCATTTCATTAATCTAAAAAAAAAAATGATGTGTTGTATTTGACGTGGATGAACTATCAATTATAAAAAAGTTTTTAAAAGAATAGTTATCCTATTTTTTTGTTCCTTTAAAAAAAATTGTAATACCGTAGAACCTTGTTTAGGAGTTTTATACACATAATTTTGATAATTGAAAGTGAAAGTTAGGGACTTAAACTAGAGAAAATAAAGATTAATTATTTTACAAATTCTTAAAATAATCAAAAGCACATATAGAATTTATTGAAAATTAATATTTACTCTTACACAGTTAAATTATTTGTTTAGATTTCTCTTTATAAGTTATTATGTCGATGAATATTATATATATATTGATTTTTGATATCATATTTAATTAATACTATGCTTTAATAGAAATTTATGATTAATTTATGTTTTATGTGAAAAATAATTTTTTTAAGTTTTTATTTATTTATTTATGATAATTAAGATATTAAGAATTTAATTTATTTAAATATTTATATTAATTAAAATTTTTTGAATCAATATTGTGTCAAACTATGTCTTATTCTTACCCCCGAAACTAAAATGTTAACTTCAACTATACTTAATAGAATTGTTTATATGTGACTCCAACAGTAACTCATTTCTTTATTCTCAGTGATTTGGATTTTGTAATTACTCTTCTTGTGTTTGAGTTATTGCATGTACTTAGTTTTCTTCTTCTCAATGTGAGGTTTGCAAGAATTTGAGGGTAATTTAAATTGAAACTTAACACTAAATATATGCTTTCTTTTGGGAGGTGTAGGGTAATATGGGTGATCAATTGCATTGCTTGACTGGCTATCTTCTTTGCAGGCATGAGTCAAAATTTATCCAAGATATTGTGGTAGAGATATTGCACAAATTAAGTTTAACACTAAATATATGCTTTCTTTTCGAATGTGGAGGGTAATATGGGTGATTCAATTGCATTGTCTATCTTCTTTGCAGGAATGAGACAGAATTTATTCAAGATATTGTGGAAGAAATATTTCCCAAATTAAGTTACAAATTCCCAAGAGATACTAGTGATTTAGTAGGAATAGATTCTCGAGTGGAGGAATTGATGTCGCTTTTGGCTATACAATCGAATGATGTTTGCATCGTAGGGGTTTTGGGGATGGGAGGAATTGGTAAGACAACTCTTGCTAGATTTGTCTATCATAAGATTTTTAATTATTTTGATGGTGGTAGTTTTATCCCTAATATTAGAGAAGAATCTGAAAAACATGGTTTGCTTTCATTACAACAAAAACTTATTTGTGAAATTTTGATGAAGAGAAGTATGAATATTCAAGATTTTGATAAAGAAGTTCTTTTGATCAAGCGTATCATGTGCAATAAAAGGATTCTTCTTGTTCTTGATGATGTAAATGAATTGAACCAATTACAAAAATTAGCTGGGGAGCTTAATTGGTTTGGTCCAGGTAGTAGAGTTATTATCACAACTAGAGATGAGTCTTTGTTGAAAAGACACAATGTATTTAAAATATATGAGGTTAAAGTATTGAATAATGATGATGCTCTTCATCTTTTTAGGTTGAAAGCTTTTATGAGAGATTGTCCTGCCAATGGTTATCTAGAGTTGTCTAAACAATTTGTAAATTATGCCAACGGCCTTCCATTAGCTATTGAGGTTTTGGGTTCCTTTTTGTTCAATAGAAGTAAGAAGGAATGGGAAAGTGCATTAAATAGGCTCTACAAATTTCCTAATAAAGATGTTATGAAAATACTTCAAATAAGTTTTGATGGACTTCATGAAATAGAAAAGGAAATCTTTCTACATATTGCATGTTTCTTTAATATGAAGGAAAAATATTATGTGGAAAAAATACTAGATTATCTTGGCCTTTACCCTAGAATTGGTTTAAGGGTTCTCATTGAAAGGTCACTTTTAAAAGAATTTAAAAATAAATACAAGATGCATGAGCTATTACAAACGATGGGTCAAAGCATAGTTCGTAAAGAGCATCCTCAAGAACCTGGGAGGTGGAGCAGATTATGGATATACAATGACATTCACAATGTACTGGTGAAAAATTCGGTAAGAGATCATTTGTAGAACTTAAGCATATGCCTTATAATGTTATTCAACTCAATTTCAATTTGAATAACTCTAGTATCTTGCAATTCACCTATCCCTTTTTCTTGATTGTTAGGGAACAAGAGAAAATCAAGGCCTAGTGTTAGAGCTTCCTAAAGTTGAAAAACTACATGAATACGAAACAAGATATTGGAACCTAGAAGCCTTTTCAAAGATGCCTAACCTTAAATTGCTTATAATTCATGGTGTTCAACTTTTGCATGGCCCCAAGCATCTTCCTAATAAATTAAGACTTCTTGATTGGAGTAAGTATCCTTCAAAGTCTTTGCCATCAGATTTTCAACCAATTGAGCTTGTTGAACTTCACTTGTTGCATAGCAAAATTGAACGGCTTTGGAAAGGGGCAAAGGTAAGATTTTTATTTAAGTACTCCTAATGCAATTTTGTTTTTAATTTTCAATTAATTATAAGGTTTGTTAAATCTAACTCTTCTACTATATATTTTTGCTTTGAACAGTACTTGAACAAGTTAAAGTTCATCAAATTGAAAGGTTCTTTAAATCTCATTGCAACCCCTGACTTCACTAGAGTTCCCAATCTTGAGAAATTGGTTTTTAAAGGTTGTATAAATTTACGTGAGGTTCACCCATCTGTTATGGTTCTTAAAAGGCTTACTCTTCTTGATCTAGAAGATTGCAAAAGCCTTAGAAGTCTTCCATGCAAATTTGAAATGGTGTCTCTTGAGACTCTTATTCTTTCTGGCTGTTCAAAAATTGAGAGAATTCCAGAATTTATGGGAAATATGGAACGCTTATCAAAACTTCACTTAGATGGCACTGCTATTACGAAACTTCCCTATTCAATTGAACATTTGACTAATCTTAAAGAACTATCTTTTCGTGGATGTAAAGGTCCACCCTCCAAGCTATGGAATAAGCTTTTTCCCTTAAATTTAATGCCAAGAAGAAGCCAATATCCTATGAGCTTGTTATTACCTCCCCTTTTAGGTATGTGTTCTTTAACGAAATTGGACCTGAGTGACTGCAATCTCCAAACTATCCCTAATGATATTGGAAACTTATCCTCTATAATGTATTTACATCTAAGTGAAAATCACTTTAGTTGCCTTCCTGAAAGTATCGTGCGACTATCTAATTTATCGGAGATTCATTTACGCAATTGCATAAGACTTCGTTCATTTCCACAATTGCCATCAACAACTGATTTGGTTGAAGCAGATGGTTGTAGCTCATTGGAAACATTTCCAAATGGATTTCAACCACAAGAGTTCACCCAAACACATCTTTCCTTGTTCAATTGCTTCAAATTGGCTGATAACATGTTCTTTAACGTTCTGAGAATGCTATTAACATTTCATCAGGTCTCTCTCTCTCTCTCTCTCTCTCTCTCTCTCTCTCTCTCTCTCTCTATATATATATATATATATATATATATATATGTCAATTCTAAACATCATGATTTTGTATGTTTTAGGAAATCTGCAAGCAATCTGTAATATTGGGTAGCTGTGCTGCCTTTAATGTTGTTATTCCTGGAAGTGAAATTCCGAAATGGTTTAAGCATCAGAGTGTGGGGAATATAGTCAATGCACAAGTAACTCATCCAAAAACAAATGTGAATATACAAGTGCCTTCTCATTCAAGTAATAAGTGGATTGGAATGGCTGTGTGTATTGTTTTTTCATACCCCTGTTCTTATTTTTCTGCACTTCCGGATTTTTTGAGATGTCGCATACTAATCAATAAACATGAAGGTTCAGAATTTTGGGTGGGCATTTACGCTAGATTGGATGAGAGTAAATCACATCACCTTTGGATGTCATATTTTCCCTCTCAAATGTTTAATGAGAATGAGAGAGCAGTATTGAACCAAATTGATGAGAATGGATTCATACAGATGGAGGTTAGATTTCTATGGGATTCCAACCCAGGCCTGGAGTTTAAGAAATGTGGGTTTCATCTACTATACGAACAAGACATCGAAGATATCAAAGAAATGATATCGGCTCATGATTGTCATGATTTTATCAACTCAACTGAAGGAATCAAAATGAAGCGAAGCCGTGATGAATATGAAGGGGCTGGAGCTAGTGGAGAAGGTAGCTCTAATGATGTCCCACACTCAAAGAGGATTGAAAGATAGAGAATGTATAGGCTCATGCTAACTCTGATTGCAACTATTCTAATGAAGTTGGCCTAGTACCAGTAAGTCATTGTTATATAGACTCCGTAACTTCCTATATACCTTTTTTTTTTTTTTTGGTAACTCTGATTGCAAGAAATTATGTTAAGTTAATGTTGCATAGACTATGTAGCTTCCTTCTCAGTCTCAATTCTAAAACTTCTATTTTACATATTCTAACAATATATGTAAGTGAGATTTGGAATTGATAGGCTTAACTCATGCAATTATATTCTTGATAGATTCCCTGCAAGGTGCTCCTGAAGATATTTTGGCTTACTCACTTGAGCTTTCTCTGTTGAGTTCACTTTTTTTTTTTTTTTTTTCGAATACTAAGCTTGGGTGTGAATCAATTTGGAAGAAGACCTATATTCTTCTGCTTTTGATTTTGCTTTGAAATTTGTTGGGTTTCTTCTGCTTTAATTTTATTTGGAATTTCCTCCATGATTTTGCATCTTTTTATCCCTTCTTGTCATGTTGGATTTCAATTATTGTTATTTTTTATTTTCTAATTGCTTATTTACTTGGCTTAATTTGGGTTAGTTTTGAATCTTGGACTAATGGGGTTAGATAATTGCAAAGACATTGGCTGTGTTGCTTTTTTTTTTTTTTTTTTTTATTTAATTAAAAAGTCCTGATTTTAACTTTGGTGCTGCTGTAATTTGAATCAGAACGAGTAACTGCCCTGGTGTATTTTATTTCTATTTATTACTATATAAAGTCATTAAACAACGCGTGAGAATTTATGGATTTATGGATCAATACATAAAAAATGAGAATCTTTGCATAGAAATCTCTCCGACGAGGCCTCCGTTTCCGGCGAGAAAGTGCTCGTCGAAGAACTACACCGCGACGAGAGCGAGTTGAGTGGGCTTAGACTCTTAGGTCTCCTTCTAGAGTGCACCGAGTGCGTCTCAATGGAAAATCTCGACAACGCCACCGATCTCCTCCCAAAAATCGCCGAGCTCTCCTCTCCCTACAGTTCTTCGCTGCAGAGAGTAGGCGCGTTCTTCGCTCACGCACTCCAAGCGCGCGTGAGGACTTCGTGCTTGGGAATCTACTCGCCACTGAGTTCAAAAACACTAACTTTGACTCAGTCTCAGAAAATCTTCTCGGCCTTGCAATCCTACAATTCAATCAGCCCGTTAACCAAGTTCTCTCACTTCACAGCGACCCAAGTGATTTTCCAAGCATTGGACGGCGAGGAACGCGTCCACGTCATCGATTTGGATATAATGCAAGGACTTCAATGGCCAGGATTGTTCCACATCCTCGCATCTCGGAACAAAAAGATCCGATCCATGCAGGTCACCGGGTTCGGATCCTCCTCCGAGTTATTGGATTCTACCGAGAAAAGACTCGCTGACTTTGCCACGTCATTGGGTCTGCCTTTTGAGTTTCAACTAGTGGAGGGCAAAATTGGAAATCTGAAGGACCCGAGTCAACTCGGCCTGAGGCTATAGTGGTTCACTGGATGCACCATTGTTTGTACGATATTACTGGGAGCGATTTAGGAGCGTTGAGATTGTTGACTTTGTTGAGGCCCAAACTGATCACGATCGTCGAACAGGATCTGAGTCATGGGGGAAGGGGCCAAAATGTGAATTTAGCCATAACGTTCCAACTATATAGTTAGTAGTTACTGTTTACAAACTATATTTTTTACTAGCATCTCGAGTCTAAAAGACTCGATTTTGGACCTAAAAATCGAGTCTTTGAGGGTCGATTTTTATGGTCTAATTAGTCTGATGTGGCATTTTTATCCATGTGGAGTCTGCTTGGAAATCGAATCTCTAAAACTCGATTTACAAGCCAAAAAAAAAAAATTTAGTCTAAGTCTTTTACAATCCATTCCCAGAAATACACATCCACCAAAACCCACATTTTGCCTATCCCATGTCAAAATTCACCAACCACCATGGGTTTCCAGAAAAATCATGACTGAGCAAAACCCACCACAAAAAAAAAAAAAAAAAAAAAAAAAAAAAAAAAAAAAAAAAACCAAGGCGAGCAAGCCCAGATCTGTGTCTGCCTGGGTCGCGAGACCTAGGTGCGTGGCGTGGGTCGGCAGCTAGGCTTGTGCAAATCAGCGTGGAGGAAGAAAGAAGCACATGGAGGAAGAAAGAAGTGGAGGAAGAAAGAAGCAGATGGAGAGGTAGTAAGGAGAGAGACGAAGAACAAGAAAAAAAAAAAAGAAGGAAAATAAGAAAGATAAGAAAGAAGGAAAATAAGAAAGATATCGAGGCCAAAATAGAACATATAAATCGAGTCTTAGAGACTCGATTTCCAAGTAGGTTCCATGTGGATAAAAATGCCATATTAGACAAATCAGACCATAAAAATTGACCCTCAAAGACTCGATTTTTAGATCCAAAATCGAGTCTCTTAGATTCGATGCTAGTAAAAAATATAGTTTATAAACAGTAACTACTAATTATATTGTTTGGAAATTATTGCTAATTTCCCATTTTGGCCGGGTGGGTTCTTAGCTAGGTTTGTGGTTGCTTTGCATTATGCTGGAGGCTTTCACATTATATGTTTTGTATGTTATAGTGGCTACTAACTGTCACAAAATCTGATGCAATTAGAAGGTACTTAAAGTTTTTACTGGACAGCTTTTTGTATCACTGGGGGCACTTTCTTTGTTATATGTCCCCAGATTGCTTGTTTAACATCAAGAGTAAGCTTAGTCTGGTTGAGATTGAAAGTAAATATAGGCTAATTTAAATTACTGAGAGAACATCAAAATATTCTTGTGCAGGTACATGGAACTGTATAAGAAATGGTGAAGATCATCATCTGGTTTCCCAAAGTAATTCCAAAACATGTGTTTATTGGTTGGCTAAGGGTTTGCAACAGATTGTCTACAAAAGATTGAATGTTTTAGTGATATGCTAATCTTGATGCTCAGTGTATTGTTTGTAAAAGAAGAATTAAAAGTATGGATCGCTTATTTTGTGATTGTTCTTTCTTGATGGCTTAACCATCAGAGTGCAGGGACTACAGTGAATACACATGTCACTCATTCTTGTAATAAGTGGATTGGAATGGCTGTGTGCGCTTTTTTTTCACTCCATTATCTTCATCAAGAAGATATAATGAAGGGTTGTTATATCTCCGTCAACAACCCTAGAAATTCCAGATGTTTCAGGTTCTTAAATCATAAATTTGTTCAGACTGAATCAGATCACCTTTGGCTGCTTTATATTCACCCTGAATGTGTTCCTGAGAATGAGAAAGCAGACTTGAGTCAACTTGATGAGAATGGAATCATTCATATGGAGGTTGAATTTGATTGTAAGCCCACGCTTTGAGTGTAAGAAATGTGGTTTTGTGTGGTATACAAGCAAGACATTAAAGAGATCAGAGAAATGATTGCTCAATCCAGCAACAGTAGCTGCATCCTTTTGAGGTATTAAGATCTCATGTAATACCTATACCTCGTAATCATCCTTACAAGGGGGTAGATGTTGATGCTTGACATGATTTTGACAATTCAACAGAAAGTAGCAAAATTGAGAAAAAACCGTGATGAATGCAACAGGGCTGGACCTAGTGGTGAATGCAGCTCTAATGATGTACCAAAATCAAGGAGGATTCAATTATATACAAAGGATGTATGGCTCAAGGTAGCTCTGACTATGGTAACTCTGATTGCAGGGATTCTAATAAAGGTGGTTCAGGACTAGTAAGTCACCATGTTTCTTTCTATTATAAGTATTTTATACTTGTATTTTATATATTTTTTTAATTTTAAATTCAGAAACTGTTTTTATTGTAGCCCTGATTTAGTCTCTGTAGTCCTCTTTCATTGACTTGCTCCACCAACGGTAACAAAGCATACCCCTCTCTCTCTCTCTCTCTCTCTCCCTTTCTGTTCTTCTCTGATGTTCGATTTTTTGAGCTAATCTTTTCTTTATTGAGTATGTCGGCCTCAGTCACTCAACATCTGCACTTACCTGTGGTTTCTCACTCTTCACTCTCTCACCCACAGTCAGCGTCCCCAAAGCAATTGCAAGCAGCATTGTCACTGAAAGGTACGTTAGTGTTTTTCTTTTATTGGTCTCATACCAGAATGCACCATTGTTGTCCTTTTATTTAATTAGAATGATATTTCTGTGTAACTGTGTTTGATGTAATGCGATCACGACATATATGTTAAAATATAATACACTATATCATCAATAGAGTAGACCGTGGTCCATGGATTTCTAGCAACCATGATTTTAAGTTTTCCATAATGGGCATAAAGCATTCCTATTTATACCATTCATTGGATTCATTGTAGCATATAATTTTACATAATAAAGATGTAGCAAGTAAAACGACTTCTGTTTTAACATACTCTAACAATATATGTAACTTTCATTTGAATTGATTTGCTTAAATCATGTAATTTTGTTCTTGACAGATTGCCTACAAGGTGCTCATGAATGAGCTCCACTGTAATTTTTTTAAAATGAAATTTGGCTTATTTATTTAAGTTATTTCAGTTCGGTTTACTTTCTTCCTTTTATGAAATGGCTTTTTTTTTTTTTTGAAATTGTGTCTTTTTTATTCTGCGCTTGTGTGCAAATTGATTTGTAATTTGTAAACAGACCCATTTGCTTCAGTTTTGGTTTTTCTGTGAATATTGGTTGGATTTCTTCCACATGTATTTTATTTGGACTTTTCTCCATAATTTTTCAGCTTTATATTCCTTCAGTTTTTTCTGTATTTCATTTAATTTGTCTAATTGTTTAAGCACTTGGATTAATTTAGGTTAGTTTGGAATCTTGGACAAATGCAAAGACAAATGCTATATTGCCTAAAAAAATTGGTCCTGCTACATTTTTAATCCAAATGTATATCCGCCCCACTGCATTTTATATCTATTTGCTATAAAAAATCATTAAACATATAAATACAAAATAAATAAATTGGAAACTCTCATTCGGATTATGGCAGGTTCATGCATTTTGAATGATGCTAGAGGCTTTCACTATATTTGCTTTGTACTTTATAGTAGCTTCTAATAGCCACTAAATATGATGCATTTAGATGGTACTTGCAGCTTTTACTGGACAGCTTTCATATTGCTGGAGGCATTTTCTTTGTTATATGTCCCAAGATCGCTTGCTTGTTTAACATACAGAGTAAGCATAGTCTGGTTGAGATTGGAATTTGGAAGTGAAGTTATGCTAATTTGGATTACTGAGAAAACAGCGAAATATTATTTTGCAGGCTGGCTAACGGTTCACAACAGATTGTCAACAAAAGATCAAATGTTGTAGTGCTGTACTAATCTTATTGCTCATTGTGTTCTTTGTAAAAAGAGAATTCAAAATAGGATCACTTAATTTGTGATTGTTCTTTCTCGACGAGGATATGGTGAAGCATAATGAACTGGTGCCTAATAAAAAATCCAAAGTTCAGTTGGCTCTAGATTATGCTCTTTGATGAGAAATCCATTGTGTCTAGACTGGCATTGTGGTCTACTGTGTATCATATTTGGTTTCAGAGGAATGCTAGTATTCATCAAGGAAGACTACCTCATGAAGAGCCATGGTCAAAAGGATCATGTGGGAAGTGAAGAACAGAGTTGAACGAAACAGTTACAGCAATTCCGTTCTAAAAAGGAGAATAGTAGCATTTAATGGTCCTTGTTTCTGTTATCTAACAGATTAGGAAATTTCATTTTGTGATGTTTAAGGCGTAGTGTAGACTGTTTCTGTATTGATGTTGGATTGCTTGGTTGTGTTTTGGACTGATTGTACATCTGTTTTTATTGAAATGAATTGCTCATTCTGTTTCTATTGATTACCATGGAGACATGGAACATGTACTGCGGTGTTTACATGCTTGTTGGACATTAAGCATGCTTGGTCATTGGTGTACCATGTATGCTATAAATGATTGATTTTGTCATGTGGGTCAAGGCTCAATCCAGGCTTGAATATAATAAAAACAGTACTGCCTAGGCATGTATACCTGTTTGGCTGATGATGAGTATTCAGCTTTGTTTACTCCATTCTTAAGGCCTTTGTTGATGATGAATTAGCACCAGCATTTGCGTTAAGTGCAGCCCCTTGAATTTGATACATAGATTTCATAGCTTCCTTTTGTGAGACATGTTGGGCTTTTACACAATTGGGTACCGAGAAACAAGCTTAGTTTAACGCTGTCTGAAAGTGCTGCTGGAAGTTTAGTTGTTAGATGGGCTTTACCTTTCAGGCCTGTTGTAGTGTCCTCTATTTGTTTTTAGGAACAACTTATAATTTGATGAATGGGCCTTCCTTCTTTTGCTAGTTTATGTTAGAACGGTTTAGTTTTTGGTTTTTTTAGTTTTAGTTTTATATTTTTGAGAAGATTTTTTATTTTTTGTTGTTTTGTTTTGTCCTTTTTTATTTTTTATAATTTTTTAAGAGGCTTCCAAAAAATGGAAACAAAACAAACCTTCTAAGATGGATCTTCCAACTAGATTTGAGAGAACTCCACATAAAATACCATTAGAAGAAGAAGGCAAGTAGACAGTCATTAAAGTCTTTCCTTCTCTTTTTTATTTTTTTTTATTTTTTTATGGGACACTAAAGTCAATTTAGATTGTGCGTTCCACTGAGTTTAATTATTGTTAATTAATTAATTTACAAGTAAGACAAAAAAAAAAAAAAAAAAACTTTAGGTAAATAAGTTTTTTTTTTTTTTTCCTCTTTTCCAACTACGCCAATTTATTTGTTTTAAAGTCACTTTTTATCTTATTTTTAATCAAATAAACTAACAGCAAATAAGTTAACCAAAAATGCACAACATTAGTATTCTTCCCTAGGGGAAGAATTTGACGTCATATTCTTTTTTGTGGGAAAATTTGACGTCACTAACAGTAATATGCGGGAAAATTTGACGTCATATTCTTTTTTGCCAAGCAAAGAATGATAATAGTAGTTGATAATTATAAATAATAGTCCCAAACTCATCACACAATAATGTGATTATATTACCAAGTTGGCGCATTAAAATGGTTGGATCTATGCCGAGTTTGCCTAGGTGGGATGTGGTTAATACGTTGATTTGTCCACTATGGAGTCTAATATTCAGCATGCCCCTTGCCCTTGGGTTAAAGGGCACCCCCACCCACAATAGATGGGTAGCCCACACATCTCAAAAAAAAAAAAAAAAAACATTATAACATATATAATATATTTTATGCAAGTAAAGAAGTCTATATCTTGATTTTTTGTATAAATATACTTTTTTTGGCAAGGAAACATGTTGCATTTTACTTTCAATTATTATATATGACAATATTTGTAATACATTATAATATAGTGAGATGTGCATCAAAATGGAACACAATTAAAAAATGAAAAATGTATAATTTTTATTAGAACATAAAAATGAATCTTGAAGGTTTCATATGAAAGCTAACATTATTTTGCATTTTTTGAGAAGTTAATGAACAATTTATTCAAACTTTGTTTCCATTTTATCACATAAGAACTATTAAACACAGTTATAACAATTTATATTTTCATAATCACTTAACTCATATATGAGAATCAACTATTACAAAAAATATTCTCCTCAAAACATATACTAATTTCTATTTTTCCTTTCCATACAATTTACAAAATGTTAAAAACTAAGGAAGCTAAATGTGTAGTTGACCTTAGTCAATCAATAAATAACATAAAAGGGGTAGGGGAAAGCAAACATTTTCATGGTATAATTGTTTATATATGTCTATATTTGTTTTTGTATATATTAATACTCTTGATTTCTATAATTTTCATATAGCAATTGTATCTTGTTTGATTTATCACAAGTCTTCAGCTTTAGGCCAACTCACAGCATATAAACCAATGATTATGAAAAAGAATCTAGCAAGATGAAGTCAAACACAATTTCAAAATTTTCAAAATTTTAACATATAGAAGATCTCAAAATGAGAGAGAGAGAGAAAGAGAGAGAGAGAGAGAGAGGAACCTTTGATAGTAGATATCAAAAACAAACATGTAGTGATAATTAAAAAAAATTCCATCACAAATACTATGCTTATTGGTTTTAAGATAGATTAAAAGAGAACATATATAAATATAAAAATTATGTAGGGGAAGGGGAAAAGGTATACACAATACATAAGTGTTGAGGGAGGGGAAGGTTAGGGAAGAGAGATACTTTGTATGTTTTGGTAATTGAAAAATGTCTCTATAACTAGTAAATTGCGTAGTTAATGTGATGATATATATATGTGTGTGTGTGTGTGTGTGTTCTTATAAATAAGAACTCATCAAATCCAATGTGGTAACAAAATAATAAGTCTGAATACAAGACTTTTGGGCTACCATATAAGTTTATGAAAAATTTGAGACTTTCCTTCATAAATGAGAATTTTATAGTTTTTTTTTTTCCAATTAGATAGAAGAAATATATAGGTGGGGAACGACTTTTGTTCCCCAATTATATCTGAAGGGAAATTGTATGTAGAAATTAATTGTTTTAACTCTTGCCTTTTAGGTTACTTCCACCCCCTCCCCTCCAAAAAAAAAAATAAGACTTAGGTTTTTAGACCCCTTGTCACAATATGTTTAAACTAAATTGATTAACAAGATTAGGTTAAACATAAATAAACATAAAGCAGAAATTATAAAGAACACAAAGAACTGATGACCCAGGAAAACCAAACCGGTAAAAAATCTGAGGAGGATTTGATCTAACTATCCTCAAGGTAAAAACAAATTCACTATAGAAAGAATTAAAGTTTACAAAATGACTTAGACTACTAACATCCTAGTACTACTACACATAGAACTTACTAACACGACCACGTGTAAACTCCAAATCTACGGACTACTTCTTTCTTGGATCTGCAGCAACCACAAGTGCTCCTACTTGTGACTTTGAGACTCCACTCAAAGGTTTTTTTGTTCCTTGAATGTTCTTTATGCAGCAACTAAAACAACCATCAAGTTCTTGATGTGAATCTTGATCTTGATAGCTCTTTGTGTGTGTTTGAAGGTACAAACCTCTCAGATATCACAAAAGACTCAACACATAACTCAATAAAGACTCCTTAAATGTAGCTAGGGTTTTTCCTTTTATACTAAGAATGAAACACTTAACCCTACACGTCATATGGGCTTGGGCTGTGTTTGAAATTTTTGCAGAATTTTCTGATCTGCGATTCTTGAGAGCCTTATTTTCGATTGATTGAGCCTTGTAGTTTAACACAATAAATTCCTGCAAAACACTCAATTCAAACTTACACTTAAACAAATTTTGAGCAAGCCTAAACCTAGACTCATTGTTTTTATCATGATTTGCCAACATATACAAAATGAAGTTCTAATACATTTAGTTCCTAAAATCTTAAAACCTAACATGATGGATTGAAGTGCAACATATCATAGCCAAATTGAACTTAGAATAAGATATAAGAAATAAGTTTAAGTTTTTTTTTTTCCTCTTGAGAATTAGATAAGTTTAATTAAGCTAACTAAGGTAATATGATTTAATTCATGTTGGACTATACAAAATCATTCTATTTGTTTGTATATTCGTTAGCATGATTGAGTTAAGTTGCAAGATTTATAAAGAATGAGATCACACTGAGGTATATGCTTCAATTGAGAGAATTTTTTATTCCAAAGTAATGAACATTAGTATTACCATGAAAAACATATATCAATACTGCATATATGCATCTCCATGGTCATAAAATGGATGCAATAGATAAACATTGTAAGCATCCAAAAGTTATTTCCTTAAAATTTTTAAATCGTAAGATTTTTTTTTTTTTTTTTTTTTTGAGAAGGTAAATGGTAAGAATTAAAGATTAGATCTTTTTTATAAAATAAATAAATAAATAAAAACTTTAGTATGTCTAACTTACGATAATGTAATTTACATCATAATTTGTCAAAAAATATATGAAAATAACCATATAAAGCTAAGTTATCCTAAGAAATAAGAAGTTAGAAATTAGCACAGATTTAGATGAGATTAAAAGAACATTAGCGAGAACTTATGTAGTATTTAATTCAAAAATTACAAAGCCATTTAGAAAATAAAATAAACAAATGAGAGGCAAATGATCATGTACTAAATCAATAAAACGCATTCCAATTATTTAGACATAAACAATTTTAATGGGTAAAATGCAATTATGTAAAGAAAAACTGTAAACATGAATACAAAGAAATAAACTATCAATTGAAAATTCAAAAAAAAAAAGGAAAAAGAAAAATAAAAAAAGAAACATGGTATTTACAACCCTAGAAAAGAAAATCCTGTACAAACCTTTACATCGTAATTTTTCAAAAAAATAATGAAAATAACCACATAAAGCTAAGTTATAATTCCAAATTCAAAGAAAAAGAGGAGTAAACAGTTCATACCTATCAATCATAATATTTTTTTTCCTTTTCCAAGTTATTCTAAGAAGTTAAAAATTAGCATAAATTTAGATGAGATTAAAAGAAAATTAGCAAGAATTTATATAGTATTTAATTTTAAAAAATTACAAAGCCATTCAGAAAATAAAATAAGCAAATGGGAGGAAAATGGTATGTACTAAAACAAAAACAAAAAATGCTTTCCAATTCTTTAGATACAAATATATTTAATGGGTAAAACGCGATTATGTAAAGAAAAATTGTGAACATAATACAAAGAAATAGACTATCAATTGAAAATTGAAAAAGGGAAAAAAGAAACATGGTATTTACATCCCCAAAATAGAAAATCCAATACAAACTACAAACCACAAACCACAAAAATTGCAACTAAAAAGAAAAGAAATTGAAGGGAAGAAAAACAAAAACAAAAATTGGCCTCAAATAGACTTTCCAATTCTAGTTGTAATTTGGTGACCTCAAATAGACTTTCAAAATCTATATATAAAAAACTAAATCGGTGGGTTTTAAATCCAAGGGGAGGCAATTGAATGTTTTGATGGGGAGAAAAGCTATTTTTTTGATAAGGAGATGATGAGAGAGAGAGAGAGAGAGAGAGAGAGAGGAGGATTGATTGATGAATTGAAAGCAATTTGGATTCAATGGGAAAGTCATTAATTGTATAAATTTTAGCTATATGTTTAATGGGAAGATGATGAGTTGAAAGAGAGAAAATGGGATTGAATAAAGAGATTGTGTTAAGTGGAAACCCCCAAAAAAAAGGAAAAAAAAAAAAAAAACTTTGTGACATGGCGATGATATGGCTCAATTAAAATGTAACAACAATAAATGCTACGCTTCTGCTTTTAGATAAACTAGTCGTAGACCCACGCGTTGCGCATGATAATTTTTTAGATAAAATACTATTTTACTCCCTAGAATTTATAAAGAGTTTTTTTTTTTTTTAATAAAGTTTTATCATATTTTTGATAATCTTGTCTATAATATTTTTTTACCATTATCATATATCTATTGATTTATGATATGTATTAAATAGACATTAAATAAGAGGTAGAACTATTCAATAATTTTTTTAAGTCATGGTGTATGAAGATTATGATTTTATATATGTATACACACACACACACACACACACACACACACACACACACACACACACATATATATATATATATATATATATAATTTCCCTAGTTAGAATTTGATTAGTTTTAAGTTACTATTTTGTATTATTATATTTAATTGTTGATTTCATTGCACTCTAAATTTTTAATGTCCTTTGTATAGCCATCTCTATTTTATTTCTTACTCCTCTTTACCACCTTTTTGTTTTCCAAATAATAGTTATTAATTGACATTTGATTTCATTTCTTTTTATCTTCCTTCATTTATTCTTTATTACTTTGTATGTTCCCTTGCTAGTTGAAAATAGATATCATGGATGGCTTGAATATTTATAGATGTAATTACGTTAGTGGTACGTTAAAGGGTTTTTTTTTTTTTTTTTTTTCCTTTTCCTTTTGAATTTTCAAGGAAATATGAAAGACATTTCTCTAGTTTGGTCTCAATCAATTAAGATGTCCATAATATATTAACGGAAGTAATGATGAGCCTTAAATTTTTTTAATGTATGAAGTGGTTAAGTGGTATGTCAAAGGTTTTATAAAAAAAATTAAAAAATAATTCCAAGAAAATATAAAAGGCCTTTTTTGAAAAAAGAAATTGTGACTTTTTGAATTGTACAAATATGATTGTTTTAATCACCTTGTTTATAGATTTCATTATTAAATTATAAACATCCAAATCAAAATAAATGAATATGTAAATGCAAAAGTATATGTAAAGTTACAACAGCACAAGATAAATATGTATAGATATTTTTTTATTATTCATGAATTATTATTTCATTGTTTACTTATGAATATCTAAATTAAAATTTTATTTTGGAAAAAAATCTAAATTAAAATAGATGAATGTGTAAAACATTTCTAGTAGATTGCAATATAAATTTTTTTCTCAATATTTTATGTAACTTTTCCCATAAGGTCAATATTGTTGGCATCCTTTAAAAATGATACATAATATTTCTGAGAAGAAGAAGAAGAAGAAATAGAGACTATGCTAATACATAATATAAAATTATTAAGTTTGTGTGATTTAAAAATGTGGCAAAAAAAAAAATGTTAATGTATTTATGATAAAAGTTTTTATCTAAATAATATGTAGTAGTTCATAATTTTTTAGACTTAATTCAAAAAGTTCATTCTCAATAGCCTTTTTAAGTCTACAAATTGCTCAATCTATGGGCCTATTCACATTCAAATGGTGCTATCTAAATTATAAATTATATGACCCTTTATCACACAAATATATTGATTCTCCCAACATATGGTAAAGGAAGGCAAATTTGTGTCTAGCTATTTTCTTCATTTGTGCCGCATAATTTAACAGTATGAAGGATGTGACTTGATTTAAATGTTATATAAAATAAGATGAGATGAAAAGAGATTAAAAATAAACTATATAGAAATAAATATCAAATTATCCAAGTCATTCTATGTAATATAATAACATTATATTATTATATACTATATGCATAATGCAGTAGGATAATATTTAATCAAAGAAAATATAAAAGATAACAACTTAAAGCACAAAAATAAAATGTATCAACCTAAAGTAGAATTCTAATTACCATAAAAGCTCATCAACCTAAAGAATTGATGCAATGATAAAAAAAATCAAACAAAAAATGAAAAAATTTAGAGAGAGAGAGAGAGAGAGAGAGAGAGAGAGAGAGAGAGAGAGAGAGAGAAAAGTAACCTTTTTTATGTGAGAAAACTATGCATAGAATGAAAAAGGAAAATGTCAAATTTATAGTAAAATGTTAAGAATAAGAAGGGTCAAAATTAAGGAAGACAAAAAGTTAGAGAAAGAATGATATTAAGGTAAAAAGTAGTGGGGAGATAAAGAGGTAAAAGGGAGGGACAGTTTTGGAAAATTAATAATAAAAATAATGGTTAAAAGATATTTTAATTTTTAAATAATGAAGTTTTTAAGTCACCTCAAATGAGAAAATGTTTTAAAAAATATATATAACAAAAAATGATGATGTGGCTGCTGATGTGGCTCAATGTGAGCGTAGCAACATTAAATGTTACACTTTAGCTTTTAGTAATATATAGATATAGATATAAATTGGATTGAGGGAGATAAGAAATGAATAATATTTTTGATAATTTGACAGTTACAACAGGGAGAAAGATACTTTAAATGTTATGAACATACAAGGAGGTGCCAACCTACACAAAAAAAAAAAAAAAAAAAAAAAAAAAAAAAAAAAATAGAGGAGGAGATGTGCTCTGATCTACTTGTTGTAAGAGAAATTGAGAGTCTAAGAGGTAAGATTCTTAACAAAAATAAAATAGAGACAATGGGGAAAGAGATACTAAAAAGATAGCCAAGGTGTTTGTGTTTCTTGTGTGTGTGTGTGTGTGTGTGTGTGTGTGTGTGTGTGTGTGTGTGTGTGTGGGGGGGGGGGGGGGGATATTTTAGGCTTGTATGGTAGTGGTTTTCAAGTATTTTTGTTTAAATTGATGTGAAAATTATGGTTAAAAATTTTTTATGAAAACACGTGTTTAAAGTATTTATAATACAAAAAATGTATTTAGTAGCATGTTTCTATTAGCGTTTTTTCAAATGTGAAAAAATATAATTGTGTGTTTGGTATATATATAGTAAAATTACTAATATATATATATATATATGACCAAAACCTTTGACTTTTGGTTGACATCTCCACAATATTCTATGTCAACATTTTTTATTTATATTTTTTAATTTGATTTGATTCTTTTGATTTTATAGCACCAAATTGCAGAAAATTTACTAAATTCTTTTTTAAAAAATTAAATTTAGTTGTTTGGTGCCATACAACCACCATACTTAAAGAAGACCTAAATTATCACCTAATTAGGGAATTTTTAGATAATCCTAACAAAATATATAATAACTCTATTAATATAAATCTATCCTAAAAAGCAGAATATATCTCCATTAATTTGATAATTTCAACGTTGATGACATTTTTTTAAAAAAAATCTATCATATTTCCATAAATCTATCAATCATGTTTTCTTTCTTTTTTTTTTTTCTTTCATTTTTTTTATATTAAAGTTGATTAGAAATTATAATTTCAATACAATTTAAACTCTATAATTATATCGAATGAGACTCAACAAATATATATCAGTTTCAATTTCAATAGGATTTAAATTTTATTTCAAATGGACTCTTCCAACATATTCATCCTTTAAAAAAAATTATATAACCAAATTTGATTAGGAATCCATAACCCTATATTATATTATAAATAGTTTTTTTTTAGGGATTATTTGTTATAATTTCAACTCAGCTTTTCATTCCTATATTATAGTTTAAATAATTTTTTTTTTCTAATTATTCTTCCAAAACCACTCTACTGTACAATCTTTTGCATTGATTTTGGTACTTGGAGTGCCTTCAAAACAAAAGCTATGTAAAGTTTTCTTATCAAGTTTAATGTTAACATATATGAGAGATATTTTGGTCAATTAGAAAAAGTTTGTTGAAACATAAAAGGAAAAGAATTAAAAAACGCACAATCTGAAAATAAATAAATAAATAAATAGTGATTGTAATTGGCAGAGGCTTTTGGAGTTTTTTTTTTTTTTTTTTTTTTTGAATTCTTTACGTTCATGTGTATGTGTGTATTGGGTTTAATTGAATTGGAATTATCTTTGAAACTTTGGTTTTGATTGAATAATGAAAATAGTAGAAGAAGTATGTTCCAATATTTGGAGTATTTTGTATATATGTTGTTGTAGTTTAAACTTGGTATTTGAATTGTGAAATTGTTAATTCACAGTTTCATTGTTCGTTTATTAATCATGAATAATAGTATTGATATTTGCAACCATCATGATAAGGTATCAATGATATGATCATTCTGAATGCTTTCCTTTAGAGTTTAAATGGAGTTTATTTAATGATTAAAATAATTTACAATCACTATTTATGCTTAGATAGAGTTTAGAGTTTATTTTATGTTCAAATGACTTTTGAAATTACATTTTTTTAAAAAAAATTATTGGATATGTTGGATCTTAAATGACTTCTATTAAACTTCATCCTTTATGGCATCATTAAAAAGAAAACTCATGTAGATTGGTATTAGGATATTCTTTGGAACTATCTTAATGGACTAACGTATTACACATGGTATGGATCTAATTGTAACATACTAAAGGAGTATGAGGAAGCCTTAGGACAAAAAATGAATAGAAGTAAAACCTCATTGTTCTTTAGCAAGTCTATACTGGAGGAGGAGAAGCATGGAATCAAGGTGGCCATACAAGTCTTTGAAATCTTGCACTATGAACAATACCTTGGGCTGCCCTCTTTAGTTGGCAAAGGTAAAAAAGAAAGCTTTAACTACATCAAGGAGAAGGTTTGGCGGAAACTTCAAAGGTGGGAAGCTAAATTGCTTTTGCAAGTTAGAAAAGAAGTTCTCTTAAAGGCAGTCATACAAGTCATCCCTACTTATACTATGGGATGTTTCAAATTGCCATTGGGTTTGTGCAATGAGATTGAGACTCTAATCAAGAAATTTTGGTGGGGTCAAAGAGGTGATTGAAGGAAAATCCATTGGGTTAAATGAGAGAAAATGACAAAATCTAAGACCATTGGATGTATGAGCTTTTGAGATCTTGCTATGTTTAATGATTACCTCTTAGCAAAGCAAGCATGGTGCCTCTTGCATGATTAAACCTCACTCTTCTACAAAGTATTTAAAGCTTGTTTCTTCCCAAATTCATCAATTATGGAGGCTTCCGATTCAAGGATGGGGCCCTATGCTTGGAAGAGTATCCTTAGAGGTAGAGACATCATTCAAAGAGGGGCATTATGGAGGATAGGAAGTGGAGAAAAAATAAACATATGGCAGCAATGTTGGCTGCCAAGAAAACACCCAACTCAGCTGCCAGCCTGCCCCTTTGAGAGCTTTGAAAATCATACCGTAGCCACCCTCATTGATCCAATCACAAGAAGATGGAATGAAGAGCTGGTGGATGGGTTATTTGTGACCGAGGATACGGAGTTAATTAAGAAAATTCCACTTAGCCGTAATGCAGCAGAGGACAATTTGTATTGGCCTTATACTCCATCCGGAAACTACTCGTGTAAATCTGGTTACGGATTCCTTAAAGAGGAGGCGGAGCTGCAATCAAATCCGCAAGCCCCCCAATCTGTGAGAAGCGGGTTTGGAAGGAAATATGGCAGATGCAAGTTTCATTAAAGATAGAAAAATTTCTTTGGAGAGCCTGCCGTAATGCTCTACCAACTAAACAAGCACTGATGCAAAGAAAAATCATAGAGGACCCAATATGTGAGAGATGTAAGCAGGCAGTTGAGGAACCGATACATGCATTATGGTCATGTCCGGAACTGGATGAGGTGTGGTCTAATCAGGGAGTATAGGGATTTAGGAGTGAAGTTGGCTTCACAAGTGTTAAGGAGTTGCTGCTATGGATGATAGAGGAAGGTAAGTCCCTGGAGCTATTAGCATTCACGGCCTGGAGTGTTTGGAATCAAAGGAATAAAGCACGTCTGAACTTGCAAGCCAGTCCACTTCATCAGGTTGCTGCACAATCACGGGCAAAGTTGGAGCAATACCATGCTGATATACAAGGTTCAAAGGTGCAGGTGGGGAGTAACGGCAGTGGGGGAAATAGTTGGAGAGTTCCGCAAGCAGGATTCGTGAAAGTGAACTTTGATGGAGCAATTTTCGGTGACTCAAGGCTGTCAGGTGTAGGAGTAGTGATAAGGGATTCCAATGGTGCTGTTTTAGCCTCGTGTAGAAAAAATTGGTCAGGTATATAAGGCAGAAGAGACGGAAGCCTTGGCTGCATTGAAGGCTTTGACATTCGCACACAAATTGGAATTCCAAAATATTTTGCTTGAAGGTGATGCTTTGGGCATGATTCAGGCGTTGAAGTTACAAGAACAGAATCTATCTTCATGGGGTCTGCTGATAGAAGATGTGAAAGTGTATGAAACTAAGTTTAGAAGATTATTGTATTCTCAGGTTAAAAGAAATGGCAATAGTGTAGCACATAATCTGGCAAAATAAGCTATATACATACCAGATTTTCAAGTATGGATAAAGGATGTTCCATCTCATATTATTCTGTTTTTACATTTGGATGTAAGTCATTTACGTTAATAAAATTACAAAAGTTCATTCTCAAAAAAAAAAAAAAAAAAAATAAATCCTATGCTATAAAATAAATATTGGGCTATGGTTATCTTCTCTTTGCAAAAAAATGGTTAAATTCTCATTAATTGTGATAGTTCACTTTTAGGTAAAATAGAAACTCTATTAACTAAGTTTTAAGAAATTTAAAATTCTATTTCAAAAAATTTCCAAAACATTAGATTTTATTTTAATTATTTTAATAATTTTATATTGTAAAAGAATTAAATTTATACATTACATACAATCATTACTTCAATTAACTTCTAAATGATGGAGGATATGAGAATGCAATTTGTAGATCTACTATCAAGATAACATAGATTAGATTGGTGGCGGATAGTAGAATTAATTGCAATTGAGTATTGTGTAAAGTCATTACCATAGAATAGCTCACGCCAAGATGTGTTATATGAAACCAATGATATGAAAGAAAAAGAATTTTTCTAAACCATTATATTGAACAAAAAATTACTTATTTTCATTCAGTTTCAAGTTATACATATTTTTAAAGTCAAGTCTTAATTTTTATTTAACTAGCTCGTGTTCCGCGTGGGTTAGCGGCTAATATTTTATTTAATGAGAAAGAAACTCCCACATGTTATTGTTGCCCTTTGTTCTTTCTCTTCACAGATTAGCTTAGTATTTCCTTCATCTCTTTCAGTGGTTCTCTTCTCTTCTCTTCTCCAACTTGAAAAACCCAGAAAACCACCCAACACAAAATGTTTCCTTGCTCTTTTTTTCCCCTCCAAAACTTCCATTTTAAATTCAAATGTTTTTTTTTTTTTTTTTTTTTGGGTTTGGCCCTTTTTTTTTAATTTGTTGTTGGTGTCAATGAATAATGGCAATTGTTGGTGTTAGTGGATCTAATGGTTTAGAGTATAATAATTGTATCATTAGTGCTAGAAATTGTTTTCGTGGTTAGGTTTTTGTTGGGTAAGCTCAGCCTTTTTTTTTTCCTTCCTAGTTTCAGTGAGTTGGTGGAGTTGTGAAGAAAGGTGAAAAGAAAGACAAATATGATAATGAAGTTGGGGTGAGAGAATAGAAGGGTGAGAGAAGAGGTGTGAAAGAGAGAAATACTATCGGTCTCTATTTCATGTCAGGTTTGGTGGGTCTCATAGTTTTCTATATTTTTGGAAAGTTTTTATGAAAAATTAAAAAAGCTATCAAAACAATAAATTACTTTTTCATTTTTTTCATAAAAATTTTCATAAAATGGTTTACTCATGTATGTCTTAAGGGCACGCGTTAGTAAATCCCTTTCTATATAAGCCAATTAATACTGTAACTCAAAAACCGAAAACTACCTATGAGATGTTTTCTAAATATAGTGTTTAAACACCATAAATTGAGAATGGTGGCTTAAACACTCTAAATAAAACACTCCAAACACTTTTTTTTGGACCCAGATTTTTCAGTGTTTAAACACTGAAAGTTATTTTTTGAACTTATATACCAAACAGACCCTTTATATATATATATATATATATATAATTGAATTCCTCGGCCACACACTTGTTTTCAGGTTACTTTGACATGTTTTTTAGTTTTGAGTGTTAGGGTCATATTTTTAGTGTATTCGCTTATCCTTTGACGAAATGCACTTTACTTATAATTTTTTATATCTAAGTTGTTTAGAAAAAAAAAGGGGGCAAATCTAAGTTTGGTTTAATGTATCAAGAAGTATGTTAGTCAAAGACATCAAGTGGTATCATCAAAGACATGAAGATTGATTTTAGAAACAAGTAAAGAAAAACTGATTTAATGAAGCTTGGCACTTGTCTGGACATTAGCATCTATCGAAGTTTAATGAAAAAGCCCGACACTAGCTTGATCTATTGAGAATTACAATTTCAGAATTCTTAAATCTGAAATTCGGCCCATGATGACTTGGATGACTAGGGTTTTTTTTTCTACAACTCTAGACCATATAAAATGCTTATTTTAAAGTCATCAAAGACACATAGACTCAATTAGAAAACTCATATACTCAGTGACAAGCTATTGTATATTGTTCACATTAGGGTTTTGTAACTAAGTGCTTCTTGAAATTCAATGTGTTTTAAAGTGAAAAACTTTGCAGCCAACAACAATCAATTAGTTGCTAGAGTTAGACACGTACTAGGATCCGTGCATGTGAAGAAGTCTTCTACAAGATCAAATCCAACTGGTGGTTGGAGTAAAGGTTCAATTGTAAGTTAGTATTTTGGGATAGTTTAGGATAGTGATAAGATTTCTTATATTTGTAACCGCATGATTCTTGATAAGTGAATTCTTAAGAGTGGTGACCTAAAATTTACCTGATGAAATTTTTGCCTTACGAGAAGTTTTTTCCCATTCATCAACAAATCATTATGTCATTTAATTTCTATTGCACTTAGTTTATTTGGTAATTTGTTAGTGCCTCCATGATTTGTATGTAATTTAACCTAATTAATCAACTCTAGTAATTGAATTAATTAACTGAGGTCAATCTATAACCCAACATTAAGAAACATGTTTTAGTTGAATACCTGCCACAATTTCAAACTTTAATATATATGGCTTTTGTTTTTTATGAAATAAACTTTTCTTTTTGAAGGCCTTTGAACGTATATAAATGTAACCATGATCTTGCTTCGGATGAGAGAGAGACCAATAAGAAGAGAGAAAGATGTCTAGGAAAATAAAAAAGTAAAAAAAATTAATAAATAAATATGATTTAAATGAAGAGCTAAAAAATAAAATCATTATTTTAAAATATATTATAAAGAGTCCAGTAAAACTGTCAAAATAGTAAATTATTTTTTCATAAAATTTTTTCTAAAATAATTTATTAATGTATATCTAAATGTACATATTAATAAATTTTTATTATAAAATAAAATAAAATATTAATATAAATAAAATAATTTTTTGAAATAGTAAAAATGAAAATGTGGAAACACTCAAAATTGATGCTAAGAAACTTCCTCTATTCCATGCAAAGTGAGGGCCACCACCAGTCACCTCCACACCGACTCTTTTAAGAGGCGTGTTACGTACGTAAGTCAAGTGAACGTATGACTTGACAGTAGTTTTTTTTTTTTTTACTGAAATGACGTGACTGCAAAAAATCCTTTCATGTAAAAGACCCTCACGCACAGAACGTAGCACATTCCTGTTTAACCAGCATCACAACAAAGAAGCTTCACGGACGCTACTGCAATTCCCTAAAATTTGTAAGCTCTCACTTGTCACGTTCACCCTTCTCTTTTATTTCCTCTCAGGCTGTATTTGGCTCTAGGTAAAATGTTTATTGAGTGTAAAATTTTTTAGGTGAAAATATTTTTTGTAAAGAAAAATATTTTCAATTGTTTAGTTGTGTTCTAAAGAATGCGCTGAAAAATGGTTTTCAAGAATTGGTTTGCATGTAAAATATATGCCAAAAAATATGTCGAATGGTGTCTCAGCTAGAGCTTCTCTCTCTCACTCCCTTCCTCTCTCTCTTGGTTTAGGACTTTAAGTAGAGGCTAGAAAATAGGTGTAATTCAATTGAAGGTAAAAAGTATTGGTTTCAAAAATTGCGGTATAAAACTTGGTTTTTTTAAAAAGTAGAATGTTTCATAAAAATTGTTAAAAAGTATTTTTTTTAAAAATTGAGTGTTTAACTAGCATTTATAAAAGTAACATTTTAAATTGTAAAATATCAAAAATGACAAAATGTATATATATATAAGGGAGTTCATTTCGTACTTAGGGTCTGTTTAGGATCCGCTTATTTTGTTAAAATTAAAATTTTTTTACTAAAAGTATTGTAAATAAAAGTAAAAATTACTTAAAATAGTATAGTAAGACCCATGAATAGTAACAAAAATAAAATGAATAGTAAAATAAATTGACAAAATTAATCATGCCAAACAGACACTTAGTATCAACTTCTTAATAATAATAGTAATAAATAATGCTAATAATTACTTCGTGTTAATAATAAATGATTCTTTTAATAAAAGATTTTGTAAAAAAGTATTTGGTTTTAACATCCTTCTTTTTTTTTTTTTTACCACCGCATACCCTTGGTACGATGGTCACTCCAGAAGTATAAATGCTTGTGGGGTGTGGAGGGGCAAGGGCCGGGGTTCAAGTCTCCAAGAGGAAGCTTCACACATATATACACTTAGATTAGGTTAGAGTAGAATTCTATCTTGTATTCAAAAAAAAAAAAAAAAAAACATTCTTCTTTTTAAGAATTGTTACATTCATAATATTTTTGTAATATTTTTATAACAAATCTCATATAGTAAGTTATTATTGGTTTTAATATTAACTAATCAGTTAAATTGTTTATTTTTTTATTTATTAATAACAATCTATCATTTAAATTTTGTTATAAAAATATTGTAAAATAATTTGTATTATTATTACTTATATTCTCTTCAGGCTGTCTTATCCAAACCCGAAACATCTTTTTTTTTTTTTTTTCTTTTTCTTTTTTTTTCTTCCTCTTTTTTCTCATCCACTCGTTCACTTCCTGCTCATCTTCTTTTAAACTTTTTGTCCTTTTCTTTTACTTTCCTAACCACATTTCATTTCATCCAAATTTTACACCGACACTTTTTAATAAAGTGAGTTACGTAAGTAAGAAAAACAAAAAACAAAAAAAATCTTCGCTGGACCATGTATAACCGGAAGACTCTCTCTCTCTCTCTCTCTCTCTCTCTCTCTACGCACAAAACGTTGCACATTTCTTTGAAACCAGCAATCTCACGATAGGAGCTTCACAGATAATACTGCAATTCACCATAATCGGTAAGTTTTCACTTCTTACATGCATCCTTCTCTTCTTTTTTTATTTCCTCTCTCCTTTTAGTTTCACTCTTATCTTTCTAAATCGTTTCCTTTTAATCCTTTTTTTAGCCTTTTAGAAATCTATGATTATAATTATTGACAAATTAAATTATAGTTGAAATAAAATTATTTGGTTTACCAAAAAATATCAAATTATTTGAGTTAATTAGATATATAGAATAATCTTCATTAAGAAACTCATAAAATTATATTTATTTATATTAACCTTTTATAATTAAAAATTAATTCTGTATAATTATTACAATTAAAATGGACAAAAAATGTTATACGCACACTTATTTAAATTAAGTTTCATGCTTGTGAGTTTGTTCATGAATACATAATTGTGAACTCATATGCTAAATAAACAAACATAATTAAACAAAAATATTTCTGAGTTAAGTTTGAACCAGTTATAAACTGTTGGGTTTATTTTTATGAATGGACTATTGGGGGGCTTGTTTTGTTGTATGCGACTGAATGTGCCCACTAATTAAGAGAGAGAGAGAGAGAGAGAGAGAGAGAGTAGATATTAATTAGTTGGATTCACTAATTGCCAATGGATTCTGCGTATATTGATTAGCTCGGAGACATGGAACATGTATTGCGGCAGGGTTAAGATGCTTGGTCATTGGTGTACCATGTATGCTATATATGATTGATTTCTCACGTGGGTCAAAGCTCAATTCAGGCTTGAATATAATTAAAAACCGGCCTAAGCACGCATGCCTAGCTTAGTTAGCTTTAATTACTCAATTCTTAAGGCCTTTGTTCATGATGAAGCATCAAAATTTGAGTTTAGTGCAGCCCCTGAATCTTGATACATAGATTTTATAGCTTCCATTTTTTTTTTTCTTAATTGTAATTTGTAGGCTTTAGAAAGACGAAAACAAAATAAACAATCTAAGACGGGTCTTTCAATAAGCTGGTTTGAGATAACTTCACAAAAAATACCCTCGAAGAAGACAAGTAGACAACTACCAAAGTCATGCTTAATTTTGATTTCGAACAAAAAAGTAATTACTCAATTTATTTATTTTATACAAAAAAAAATTATCAATTCTTTTTAAAAAAAAAACACAGCATACATTTTTTTTTTAAAAAAAAATGGATTAATTCAGTAAATATAAAAAATAAAAAACTATAGTAAATATCTCATTTCACCTTCATTTTGCTCACATTTGCATTTTATTTTGCTTTGCCTTAGCACTAACAGACTAGCCGCAGGAAACAACGTTACGTGTGGATTCAACCTTCAGTCCGCATGAGAATTTGAGGGAAACAAACGTTTAGACCTAAACTTGAATAAAGTGAGTCAATTAAATGATTTATTGACTTCACTAAAAACAAAACGTTTTTCTTTATGGAACTAAAAATCAAACGTTTCTTGACTTGACTAAAAAACGAATGTTGCACTTTCCTGTATTTAAACTAGACATGGCAAACGGGTGGAAGGGGTTGAGTTCGGGTCAGGTCAATCGGTTTATGGGTTAAAACGAGTCACTTTAAATGAGTTAAAATGGGTTTGGGTCAATCGGGTTGCAGGTCGAGTTGAGTTGACTCGTATTTTTCATATGATTTTTTTTAATAAAGAAAACATGTATTTGCCATTTAGAAAGTCATGCAACAAATTACTTGATGTAAAATGTATTATTTTGAATTTACCACTTATATTAAGAATGAACTCAATTAACTTATTGATATTTATTCAATAGTTTTAAAATTATATAAGTCTCAACATTGCTAACTTAAACAAAATAACACAAAGATAAGTAAAACAAATACACAAGTATTATTTCTATACAATATCATCCGAAAATATAAAACAAAATTACAAATGACTAATTGGATAACTCATTTTACAAAGAATAAAAACATATAAGAAATTTACAATCTTGAAAATTAATTTTATAATTTATTATCAATTGTAATTGGCACTTTATTTCAATTTAAGAATATACATTAAAGTTTGATTATTTACTTATTTATAAATAGTTTCTTTTATGAATATCATATCATTGTTAAACAACACACAATTTAAAAAATATCATAATTTATTTTGAAAAGCCGTTTATTTTAGACATAAATTGTTAAAAAATAGGTCTAAGCATTCACTATTTTCACATTTATGAATGTTTCTCACACATGTCTACAATTTTAAATTTATGTATTTAACTCTATTGTAACTAGATTATTTTGGCTTGTTCTTTAGTATTTGATATTTAAAAATCTTTACTCAGCACAAAATGCTTAACCATTCATCCTTCAATTCATTTGCATGCAATTATGTAAACATTTCAATTGTTTTCTTAAAACTCACAACAAACAATTAAACCAATATTGTCTTAATTTTATTATTTTTTTTACCAAAAAAAAAGTTTAAAAAAATGGTTCGGGGCACGGGTTGGGTCGGGTTGACTCACAAAAAAAAGCGGGTCGGATCATAGGTCACCCGTTTTTGCTGGGGGTCAAAAAAATAGGTTTAGGTCGAGTATTTTTTGGGTCAGGTTAGAAAATTTTGACCCGTTTTGCCATGTCTAATTTAAATCATCAATTACACAAATATACTAACTTCACTGCCAATTCAAAACTGCTAATATGCCATTCTCCAAAATCTATAAGTTCTCACGGTTTTTTATTTAATGAGTATTTGTAAGTTCTCACTTGTTACGTTCATTCTTCTCCTTAATTTCCTCTTCTTAGTTTTACCCTTTTAATTCTACATGGTTTCCTTTTACCCCTTATTCCTTTTTTTTATTTATACTTCAAATCTAATTGAATGAAATCTTGACGAGTATCTATAATTCTATATTGTGATTCAAGGTTTACTTGTAAGCTTAGATTGGCTTTCATGGATTCAAAAAGCCCATCTTTCTCTTCTTCTAGCCATAAGTGGAAATACGATGTCTTTCTAAGTTTTAGAGTTGAGGATACTTGCAAGAATTTTATAAACCATCTATACGCTACCTTGAAACAAAAGGGAGTCAACACCTTCAGGGATGATAACAATCTCAAGGGAGGAGAACCTAATTCACATGAGCTTTTAAAAGCAATAGAAGAATCATTGTTTGCTGTTGTCATTCTTGTTGGGATATGTGTCCTTAAATCCTATTGTATGATGCTATGTATTTTATTATGTGAGACATTATGTATGACTTAATGTTTTGGTTAATAAAGTTGTATTATTATTTGAAAATATTGGTAACATGAATATTGGGACATTATCATATAGTCCATGAGATGCATAGTATGTGATTTATGTGATTTAGTCACAGAAGATATAAATCACAAGTTCTTTGTAAACTCAGAATTATAGTTCGTAGTCGGTGATGAAATTGGGCATTTCATCTGCGAAGGCTATAACATATCAATTAAGATGATTTGTCTTGATCATGGAAATGGAGATTTCTAGTTGATATGTTGATATGTTTTAAGAGTTAAGACATATTGAACTGGACCGGCGTGAGATTTATTATTCTCCTAACGACTGTCAAATGAATAATAAACTCACGACTTATATTTGCATGAACTCTTAATCCTGAGAGGATAATGGACCTGATCATGAAGTGTAGGTTGCTTTGATATATCAGGAGTGAGATCTATGGTTAAGGTCAAAATCTCAGTATGTTGGGCAGCCACATTTAGTGTTGATGGAACATATATTCTCAAGATGGAATTCATAGTCTCTTAACGGAGATACAAAATATTCCCTTGAGATAAGTTTAATGGGTTTGTTATTCAGAGAGTTGGGCCTAACCACTTTAGTAAGGAGTTACTAAAGTATATATTTATGGAATTTGATTTCATAAATATATGATGAATAACTTAAAGGATTAAACCGGGTACTCAAGGATAAGATGTAGTAATTTACAAAGTGGCAGTCTATATTTATGACTTTGTGTTACTACGAATATTTTATGAAGGGGTTGCATGTATAATAGAGTCTTGGGATATAATTATTAATAAGGCCTAGAGTGCAACTATATTTATATAGTGGTATTAAATATAGTTAATGGTAACTTTGGACTTGTCAAGAGTTGACAGAAAAGCCCAAGGCCCATTGGAGCTAGTGTCTTATTGGTCCCTTTTGGTCCCACTCCAAGCCACACACTTCAGCCCAATTAGATAATCAGTTAGATACAAAGGGAGAAAAACACAGAATTTTTCTGTAGAGATTCTGAAGAGAATTTTGGAGAGTTTTTCATAAAGAAAAAGAGAGAGTGTGAGACACACTTTTTCATTCTCCCTTTGGAACTGATTGAGAGACCACACATCTTGGGCGTTAGTGGAATTGGAGTGAAGATTGAAAGTGTTCCCAAGTGCATCTAATCTTCAAGTTTTGAAATTCACCGCTCCAAGGTACACTCTCTTGTTCTCTAATTCTGAAACTTAAATAGTACATGTTAACTTGTATGTATGAAGTAGATCCGTTTATATTTCATTACATTTATTTCCTTCCGCTGCGCATGTATAATGATTCCAACAATTCTCTCAAAAAACTATGCATCCTCAACAAGGTGTTTGAATGAACTTGTGAATATCACGGAATGCAAAAAAAAGATGGGGCAAATAGTCTGGCCCATATTTTACGATGTGGATCCATTTGAGGTGCGAAAACAAACGAGAACATATGCACAAGCATTTGAAGAACATGAAAAACATTTCAAAGATGATATAGATAAAGTTCACATATGGAGAGCTACTTTGACAGAAGTGGCCAATCTCTTCGGATTTCATTTACAAGATAGGTATGTTGTGCTAATGTCATTATTTCTATTTATATATTTTATTAAATAATCGTCTTCATTGACATGTGAGATTTATTTTGTATCGAGTCGTTAGGATGTCATTCTAAGGGAAAAATGCCTATACACCTCCTAAACTTTGAATTAGTGGCCAAGACACCCCTGAACTTTTTTATTGGCCAATACTCCCTAAACTATACGCACCCAATATTCTAGTTAATTTCTCGTTAAAACACTAACGGAATAAAAGCATGTGAAAATCATGTCACCTTTAAAAACTAATTAAATCACTATATACAAGATTGAAAGAACAGAGAGGAGAGACTGACAGGCAGAGAAGAGAGAAAGAGAGGCGGTAGCACCATCAGAGTTGATATCTTGTGAGAATATTCCCTTACTGTCACGCACTTCATTTTCTTCAGCTAGAAGGTTCAAATCCAGATACCTAGTTGATGTCTTGTGAGCCCGTTTGGCCATTTCTAAAAAGCTTCCTTTTATTAAAAATTTAAAAAAGATTGGGTTATAGATGTCTTTTCTCATTGTATCCGATACATTCATGCTCTGGCTTTTGGTGTAATGTCCAAAGGCTTGTGAAATTCTACTTTGCATTGGCCACCCTTTTACTCGTAAAATTCTTTCCGCAGAGTATTTTGAGGGTTCCCTTCTGACAGTGTGAAGCTAGTTTCCCCTTGAGAATGTTGAAGTTGTCACGAATATCGTGCTATTGATGTTGATTTCTCTTCCATGTGAGTCTGAATGTTTACTAGTCCGAATAGCCTGAGAAAAACTATTTTGAGCCAGTACATCAGCTTCATCTACATTTTCAAGGAAGGCAATGGATAACAGGACCAGGGTTTCTTGGTTAACTTCTCGGCAAGACAATCAACAAGAGTTTTTCCCCTGAACTTTATATCATAATCATTCATTTCTCGCCGACCAATGATTGTGTTTGAATTAATCATCCCATCTTGGGAACTCAGCTGATCCATAAAAATAAAATGTTCCTGGCTTCCATGTAATTTCTGAGCAAGTGCAAGAGCTATTTTCTTCTTACCAAGCCTATCAGGTCCAACAAAATTAAACCAAATATATACTCTCAAACTTGCTCAACGGCGTTTTTCACTTCTTGCTTGGCAGCAGGCTATTGTTTGGCTAATAACACAAATTGCTTCGTCTTGCCAACCAACCCTCTCAGTTAGAGTGCTCTAAATAGTGTCTTTAGGTATGAGTTGTCCGATCTTTGTTGGAACTAAGTGCCAAGCTTTACCTCTAGTGCTTCTATCGCTTCTCTCTCTCTCTCTCTCTCTCTCTCTCTCTCTTATATCAGCCAGTCAATCTCTCCTCTCTCTTCTTTGTGTGTAAATAGTGATTTTGTTAGATTTTAAACATCATGTGCTTCTCATGTGCTCTTATTCTGTTAATGTTTTAATATGAAACTAACGGAAGTATTGATTTGGCAAGTGTGTATAGTTTAGGAAGTAAATTAGCCAATAAGAAAGTTAAAGAGATGTCTTGGCCACTAGTTCAAAGTTCAAGGGGGGTGTTTGGACATTTTTCCCTCAATCTAATGCTTTTGACCTAACAATAATAACCTTTACTTTTGATTGGGTACTAGTCCCTTTGAAATGTATAATGACTTGGTACAAATTATAAATTATTACAAATTTACAATATAACACTATAAGAGTAGCTCTTTTAGACGTAAGATTATCTTGATATGTATAACCTAAATTTTTAGTTATAGCTCGACATTGTCTTCTTTTAGACGAGGGATTACTATTTTTACATGAGAAATTGTATCTCCTTACTTTTCTACTTTTCAATGTGGAATTCATTTGAATTTAAAATGATTTACTGCAAATTTCCACTTTTGACTCAAAAAATAAATAAATTAATTTTTATTCTTTACTACAATAAGAAATAATATGTTCACAACATTTTCATAACATTTTCACCGCAAATTCTAAGTAATAAGTTGTTATTAGTTGTTATAGGTAGACAAAAAAATAATTTAAATTGTAAGATTCAAATTAGAATCAATAACAATTTACCACTTATGATTTGTTGTGAAAATATTGTAGACTTAGTACTTCCCTACTTCAATAATTTTACAACAAATCCTAAGTGGTAGGTTGTTATTAGTTGTTATAAGTAGGTAAAAAAATAATTTAAGTTGAGAGATTCAAATTAGAACTAATAACAATTTACTACTTATGATTTGTTGTGAAAATGTTATAGACTTGACACTTCGATAGCTTCACCTTAACGAAGCTTAATACGGGTAAGATAACTAACTTTATACATCCGAGGCCAATCTTGTAGAGGCTTGTCTCGACCAATTTGATACTAGTTTGTTGTCATTCGAGAATAGCAAACGTGCAATAGTCATAGAAACAATACATTAGAATATTTGCACATGACAAACAATATATATGTGTGATTATTTCACTGAGAAAAATTAATCTTTCCTCCACCTTATTATTCCCCAAATGAGACTCCTCCAAAAAAATGTTTTACGGTTTTACCCTTTATATCAGTCAAGTTTCTACTCCCCTGTCCCAGCCAAAAAAAAAGTTTTAAAAAGAAGAGAATCTTCTTCCAACAATCTGTAGTGGATTTAAAAATTACTCCTTTATATTAGCCAACCCCAACAAATTGTTATAAAATTTTTATTTTAGGATTCAAATAACATTTGAAAAAAAAAAATTGCACTTGTATTTCTCTTTCATAATATTTTAAAGGTTACACTTCTATAACCATAATGGGACATCCATTTCATTAATTTAAAAAAAAAAAAAAAACTGATGTGGTACGTGATGTGGATGAACTATCAATTATAAAAATAAAAATAAAAGTTATCCTATCTGTTTTGTTCCTTTAAAGAAAAATTTAATACCGTAGAACCTTGTTTAGGAGTTCATACACATAATTTCAATAATTGAAAATGAAAGTTAGGGACTTAAACTAGAGAAAATAAAGATGAATTATTTTACACGTTCTTAAAATAATCAAAAGCACATGTAAAATTTTTTGAAAATTAATAGGTACTCTTGCCGATAAATTATAAGTTATGCCGATAAATTATGCCGATAAATTATAAGTTATTATGCCGATAAATTTATATTGATTTTTGATATTATATTTAATTAATACTATGCTTTAATAGAAATTAGAATGTATGATTAATTTATGTTTTATGTGAAAAATAATTTTTCTAAGCCTACCAAGACACCTCATTAAGAATGTGGCACAACTGAGAGAGAGATGATAACACTTCTAAGGCCTGGCTACCTTGAATCAGCCATAAAATTTCTTCTATCTCTTCTGTTTCCTTACTTCTTTGTCATGTGTGGCTCTTTATTTTTCTTTGTTGAGTCTAAATCTTTTTAATTTTCTGTTGAAGAAGGGGGTTCTTTTTTCCTTTTACGTATTTTCGAGAGAGACAGAGTTTCATTACAATCAGTGTTCATGGGCTAAGAGAGTGCAGAGAGACTGTTATCTATGATGGAAGATTTTATTTCCATCAAGCCCCCTGGACACTTTGCGAAAACTGTTAGAGATGGAGAGATAGTTTTTATTCTGCCCCCTTTCTAAGGGCCAAGCATCTAACCTAAAGCCCTATGTTTCTTTTAAGCCTAAACATGTCCCTCCGGTTAACCAAATTCCAAACCCAAAGCCCTTTCAAGCCTCTAACCCAAAGCCCATTCCAAACCCAAAGCCCATTCAATCCTGTCCTTTCCGTAGGCCTAACTCCAAACCCAAAGCCCTTTCACCTTCGATTGACCCGGCCTCTACCTCTATCTCAAAGCCCAAACAGAAACCTTCTTATATATGGAAACCCAAGCCTTCCCAGCCCTCTTTGACTCAATCTCAGAGCCACCCATAATCTTTTTACTCCTCGCAAGCCCCTCCCTCCCACCTAATAACGTCGGCGACAGCAGAAACTGGTAGCGATGAGATCGTCACTGAGCTTTCGCTGTCCCACATGGAACCAACGAGCACCGAGAAGTTTCTCTCAGTGCTCGACAACTCCGATGCCTCCATAGCTAAGTCTAGCTGTTCCGATGCTTCGGTGGATGAGTCCTTGTGCTCTGTTGGTGAAGTGGCCTTGCATCGTGACATCCAACGGGTCATCCATGAGCTCACAGATAACGCCATCAGGAAATGGGGGAATTCTGAGCAGTGGGTTCTTGAATTACGAGATGGGAAGAGGGTGGCAGTCGTGATTCATATTTCTCTGCCACCGGGAGATGTCGTTGTTGGAGTGGATGAGTCGAACCAGTTGGCGATGGTACCAGAGGTATCATCGGAACCTATGGAGATAAATTCAGAACTGGAAAAAGGGGTTGATGTTAGTGTGGAGGATTGGGTATCAGATATTTGTTCTGAGGATGCTTCTTAGTTTACGGATTTTTCGCCTCCTCTAAGTGTTGAACCACTGGCCTTCTCTTTGCCTATGGGTGTCAGGGAAATTTCTGAAGGGTCAGCAACTCCGGTTGTGGTGAGTTTGCTTGGAAAGGACAAGCACTCAGAATGGTTTCAGAAAAAATTTAGTGGCTTTGATGATTTTCTTGGGACATCTCTCAAAGGTTTGGAAGAGCTAGCTACCAAATTCCTGTTGGCTGTTGAAGCTGAGTTACAGCAGAGGGATATTAAGGAAAAAACTAACAAAGCCGTGAAGAGCTCAAGGAGGAAAGGGATTAGGGAATTGAGGGGTTTATTTAGCTTTGTCAATTATGGTTCAGCTTCTTTTAGGTGCATTGATAATGGTAAGGACAGGGCTCTATTTATTTCCCAATGAATTTGAAGATTTTATCTTGGAATGTTAAAGGTTTGAATGACAAGGAAAAACAGCTCAAGATTCCTAATTTTTTACGCTCTTGGAGGGCTTAAAAAGGAGGCGTCAATTTAAACAGGAAGCGTCAATTTATGTGGGAGGAATTGGCAGGCTTGAACAGTTGGTGGAATTCGCCTTGGTGTTTGAAAGGTGATTTTAATGTCATCTGCTTTCCATCGAAGAGGTTTGGGGCAGGAAGATTCACTCGCTACATGAATGATTTTTTAGATTTTATTTCTCTTCATGGGCTAATGGATAATCCTTTAGAGGGAGGTCTTTTCACATGGTCTAACTCTACCTCGGCCTCTAGAATAGATCGGTTTCTCTTCTTTCCGGCTTTGGTAGATTACTTCACTCACTTCTCCCAAAAAAGGCTTCCTAGACTGTTATCCGATCACTTCCCAATTCTGTTGGAGAGTGGGAGTCATCGAAGAGGGCGAATTTCCTTTCGTTTTGAGAATATGTGGTTGAAGGTGGAGGGGTTTCTAGGTAAGGTGAAGTCCTGGTGGGAAAATTACCATTTTCAAGGGACTTCTAGCTAAGAAGTTGACTGCTCTAAAATCGGACCTAAAGAAGTGGAACAGAACAGATTTTGGCAATATCACGGTCAAAAAACAGCAATTATGGAGTAAGTTGAATGCTCTTGATGTAAAAGAGGACAATCAACCTCTAACAAGGGAGGAAATATTGGAATAAGCTTCCCTTCGCGCCGATCTTGAGAAGGCAGCCTTGTTAGAGGAGATTAACTAGAGACAAAAGTCCAAAGTGTTGTTTTTAAAGGAGGGCGACTCTAATACGAGGTTTTTTCATAGGATGGCTAATTCTAATAAAAGAAGTAATTGTACTGAAAACCTCATGATTGATGGGGCTTTGTCTTCCAACCAGGATAGGATTGCTAACCTTATTGAACAATTCTATATGAACATATACTCTGAGAGGCAAGAGCAGCATCCTTTCCCAGATGTTTTGGATTTTCCTAGGATTTCTAGGGATAATGTGAATTGGTTAGAGAGACCTTTTGAGGATTCTGAGATTTTTGATGTCATTAAGGATTTTAATGGGGATAAATCTCCTAAGCCTGACAGTTTTTCAATGGCTTTCTTTCAAGTTTGCTAGGGGATTCTAAAATCAGACATCGTGGCTATGTTCCACCATTTCCATGATACTGGTCAGTTTGAAAAAAGCTTGAATGCAACTTTCATTGTTCTCATTCCTAAAAAAGCTACAGCAGTGAAAGTAAAGGACTTCCGGCCTATCAGCCTTGTTGGGGGGGGGGGGGGGGTTTATAAAATTTTTGCCAAAGTTTTGGCTAGTCGTCTTTGCATAGTTTTAGGAGAGATCATCTCAGCTCCTTAGAATGCCTTTGTTCTAAATAGGCAAATCCTTGATTCTGTTCTTATTGCTAATGAATGTCTTGATAGTAGATTGAAGTCTGGTTAGCCAAGGTTGTCATGTAAACTAGACATAGAGAAAGCCTTCGATCATGTGAATTGGAGATTTCTCACTTACTTGCTTAAGCGTTGTGGTTTTTCTGATAAGTGGAGGCGATGGATTTCATTTTGTGTATCAACGATTCGTTTCTCTATCCTTATTAATGGTACTCCCCATAGGTTTTTGGGAAGTTCAAGGAGGTTGTGGCAAGGTGATCCTTTGTCCCCATTGTTATTTGTGTTGGTTATGGAAGCCGTCGGTAGAATGTTGGATAAGGCTGTCCACGAAGATCATTTGTCAAGCTTTAGTGTTGGTGTTTCTGGTTGTTATGTAAACTGGACATAAAGAAAGCTTTCAATCATATGAATTGGAGATTTCTTACTTACTTGCTTAAACGTTGTGGTTTTTCTGATAAGTGGAAGCGATGGATTTCATTTTGTGTATCAACGGTTCATTTCTCTATCCTTATTAATGGTACTCCCCATAGGGTTTTTGGAAGTTCAAGGAGGTTGCGGCAAGGTGATCCTTTGTCCCCTTTGTTATTTGTGTTGGTTATGGAAGCCGTCGGTAGAATGTTGGATAAGACTGTCCACGAAGATCATTTGTCAAGCTTTAGTGTTGGTGTTTCTGGTTGTTATGTAAACTGGACATAAAGAAAGCCTTCGATCATATGAATTGGAGATTTCTTACTTACTTGCTTAAGCGTTGTGGTTTTTCTGATAAGTGGAAGCGATGGATTTCATTTTGTGTATCAACGGTTCATTTCTCTATCCTTATTAATGGTACTCCCCATAGGGTTTTTGGAAGTTCAAGGAGGTTGCGGCAAGGTGATCCTTTGTCCCCCTTGTTATTTGTGTTGGTTATGGAAGCCGTCGGTAAAATGTTGGATAAGGCTGTCTATGAAGATCATTTGTCAAGCTTTAGTGTTGGTGTTTCTGATGGAAGACCTTTGATGGTTTCCTATCTCCTTTTCGCTGATGATACTCTAATTTTTTGTGATGCTAATATTGATCATTTGCTGATTCCCCATATGGTGCTCTTTTGGTTTGAGGCTATGTCGGGTTTGAAGGTAAATTTGCGTAAGTCGAAGCCGGTGGCTGTGGGGTTAGTTCATGATATGGATCTTTTGGTGGCTGTCTTAGGTTGCAACCAAGGGTCCTTCCCAATGAAATACTTGGGTCTTCCTTTGGAGGCAAAATTTAAGGACAGGTCAATATGGAATCCAATTCTTGAAAGGATGGAAAGAGAATTAGCAGGTTGGAAAAAATTATATTTATCCAAGGGAGGTAGAGTCACTTTAATTAAAAGCACTCTCTCTAATCTTCCTACTTATTTTCTTTCCTTATTCCTTATTCCTGCTTCTATGGCCAATCAAATTGCTAGACTGTAACGAGACTTTCTCTAGGGTCGTCTAGGAGATGAGCCCAAATTTCATCTGGTTGATTAGTCTTTGCTGTCTACTTCGCTCTCTTTAGGTGGGTTGGGGATTAGGAACCTGAGAACTTTCAACGTAGCCTTATTAGGGAAGTAGTTATGAAGATTTGGGCAAGAAAGTGATGCTCTATGGCATCAAGTGATCGAGGTGAAATATAGTTGTGATTGGGGTGACTGGTGTTCTAGCTCTTTCTCTGGTCCATATGGAGTCAGTTTGCGGAAAAATATTAGACGGGGGTGACACTCTTTATCTCGTTTTATTATGTATGATATTGGAGATGGATCAAAAGTGCAGTTTTGGCTAAATCATTGGTGTGGAACTTTTTCTTTCACAGACCGTTATCCTCAATTATATACGATTTGTCGTAGAAAAGAGGCAACTATGGTGGATCTAATGAGGTACACCAATGGAGTCCTCCATTGGGGGTTCCAATTTTGTAGGGAGGTGCATAATCGTGAATTGGAAGCTTTCAAGAGCTTCATCAATTCCATTTATAGCACTCTCGTAAGGGGGATTAGGGAGGACAAGAGTTGTTGGCTGCCTTGTAAGAGTAAGGGGTTCACAGTTAGTGTTTATTACCATCTTCTAATTAATCATAGTAAGCAGTTTTTCCTTTGAAAAAGCATTTGGAAGCAGAAGATCCCCTCTAGAGTGGCTTTCCTTGTTTGGACCGCAGTTTTGGAGAAATGTCTGACTATTGACAATTTAAGGAAAAGAAAGGTTTGCATTCTGGATTGGTGTTATATGTGCAAGTGCAATTATAAAAGTGTTGACCATCTTTTCCTTCATTGCTTGGTTATTATGGAGTTGTGGGATATGGTTTTCGGTATATTTGGAGTTTGTTGGGTTATGCCAAGGTCTGTTGTCGGGCTATTGGCTTACTAGCAAGGTCGTTTTGATCGCCATCGTAATAGAGATATATGGAAGGCCGTTCCTCATTGTTTGTTGTGGTGTATTTAGAAGGAGAGAAATAGTAGGTGTTTTGAAGATATCGAGAGTTCCATGCCTGATCTCAAACTTCTTTTTTTCAGAACCTTACTTAATTGGTTCTCAGTGTGGAGAAGCCATCCTTTTTCTTCTATTTTGGATTTACTTGAATTTTGTAATGTTCGTCTTTGATTTGTCCCCCCTTGTATACTCCTTATGTACTTGGGTGACTCTCTTTTTAATATCAATGAATCTTTATTACTTAAAAAAAATGATTAATTTATGTTTTATGTGAAAAATAATTTTTTCAAGTTTTTATTTATTTATTTATGACAATTAAGATATTAAGAATTTAATTTAATTTAATATTTATATTAATTAAAAAAATTTGAATCAATATTGTGTCAAACTATGTCTTATTCTGACCTCGAAATTAAAATACTAACTTCATACTTAATAGAATTGTTTATATGTGACTCCAACAGTTACTCATTTCTTTATTCTCAGTTATTTGAATTTTGTAATTACTATTGTTGTGTTTGAGTTATTGAATGTACTTAGTTTTTTTCTTCTCAATGTGAGATTTGCAAGAATTTGAGGGTGATTTACATTGAAACTTAACACTAGATATATGCTTTCTTTTGGGAGGTGTAGGGTAATATGGGTGATCAATAGCATTGCTTGATTGCCACTCTTCTTTGCAAGTATGAGTCAAAATTTATCCAAGATATTGTGATAGAGATATTGCACAAATTAAGTTTAACACTAAATATATGCTTTCTTTTCGGATATGGAGAGTAATATGGGTGATTCAATTGCATTGCTTGATTGTCTATCTTCTTTGCAGGAATGAGACAGAATTTATCCAAGATATTGTGGAAGAGATATTTCCCAAATTAAGTTACAAATTCCCAAGATCAGATACCAGTGATTTAGTAGGAATAGATTCTCGAGTAGAAGAATTGATGTTGCTTTTGGCTATACGATTAAACGATGTTCGCATCATAGGGGTTTGGGGGATGGGAGGAATAGGTAAGACAACTCTTGCCAGATTTGTCTATCATAAGATTTTTAATTATTTTGATGGTGGTAGTTTTATCACCAATATTAGAGAAGAATCTGAAAAACATGGTTTACTTTCATTACAACAAAAACTTATTTGTGAAATTTTGATGGAGAGAAGTTTGAATATTCAAGATGTTGATAAAGGAGTTCTTTTGATCAAGCGTATCATGTGCAATAAAAGGATTCTTCTTGTTCTTGACGATGTAAATGAATTGAACCAATTACAAAAATTAGCCGGGAAGCTTAATTGGTTTGGTCCGGGTAGTAGAGTTATTATCACAACTAGAGATAAGTCTTTGTTGAAAAGACATAACGTATTTAAAATATATGAGGTTAAAGTATTGAATAATGATGATGATCTTCATCTTTTTAGGTTGAAAGCTTTTATGAGTGATTGTCCTGCCAATGGTTTTCTAAAGTTGTCTAAACAGTTTGTAAATTATGCCAACGGCCTTCCATTAGCTATTGAGGTTTTGGGTTCTTTTTTGTTCAATAGAAGTAAGAAGGAATGGGAAAGTGCATTAAATAGGCTCAACGAATTTCCTGATAAAGATGTTATGAAAATACTTCAAATAAGTTTTGATGGACTTCATGAAACAGAAAAGGAAATCTTTCTACATATTGCATGTTTCTTTAATATGAAGGAAAAATATTATGTGGAAAAAATACTAGATTATCTTGGCCTTTACCCTAGAATTGGTCTTAGGGTTCTCATTGAAAGGTCACTTTTAAAAGAATTTCAAAATAAATACAAGATGCATGAACTATTACAAACGATGGGTCAAAGCATAGTTCGTAAAGAGCATCCTCATGAACCTGGAAGGTGGAGCAGATTATGGATATACAATGACATTCGCAATGTATTGGTGAAAAATTCGGTAAGAGGTCATTTGTAGAACTAAAGCATATGCCTTACAGTGTTATTCAACACAATTACAATTTGAATAACTCTAGTATCTTGCATATCACCTATCCCTTTTTCTTGATTATCAGGGAACAAGAGAAAATCAAGGCCTAGTCTTAGAGCGTCCTAAAGATGAAAAACTATGTGAATACGAAACAAGATATTAGAACCTAGAAGCCTTTTCAAAGATGCCTAACCTTAAATTGCTTATATTTCACGGTGTTCAACTTCTGCATGGTCCCAAGCATCTTCCTAATAAATTAAGACTTCTTGATTGGAGTAAGTATCCTTCAAAGTCTTTGCCATCAGATTTTCAACCAAATGAGCTTGTTGAACTTCACTTGTTGCATAGCAAAATTGAATGGCTTTGGAAAGGGGCAAAGGTAAGATTGTTATTTAAGTTCTATTGATACAATTTTGTTTTTAATTTTCAATTAATTATAAGATTTGTTAAATCTAACTCTTCTACTCTATATTTTGGCTTTGAACAGTATTTGAACAAGTTCATCAAATTGAATGGTTCTTTAAATCTCATTGCAACCCCTGACTTCACCGGAGTTTCCAATATTGAGAAATTGATTTTTAAAGGTTGTATAAATTTACGTGAGGTTCACCCATCTATTATGGTTCTTAAAAGGCTTACTCTTCTTGATCTAGAAAACTGCAAAAGCCTTAGAAGTCTTCCAAGCAAGTTTGAAATGGTGTCTCTTGAGACTCTTATTCTTTCGGGTTGTTCAAAAATCGAGAGAATTCCAGAATTTATGAGAAATATGGAACGCTTATCAAAACTTCACTTAAATGGCACTGCTATTACAAAACTTCCCTCTTCAATTGAACATTTAACTAATCTTGAAGAACTATCTTTTCGTGGATGTAAAGGTCCACCATCTAAGCTATGGAATAAGCTTTTTCCCTTAAATTTATTGCCAAGAAGAAGCCAGAATCCTGTGAGCTTGTTATTGCCTCCCCTTTTAGTTTTAGGTATGTGTTCTTTAACGAAATTGAACTTGAGGAACTGTAATCTCCAAACAATCCCTAACGATTTTGGAAACTTGTCTTCTATAAGGTACTTGAATCTAAATGAAAATCACTTTAGTTGCCTTCCTGAAAGTATCATGCAACTATCTAATTTGTCGGAAATTCATTTACGCAATTGCACAAGACTTCGTTCATTGCCACAATTGCCATCAACAACTGATTGGGTTGAAGCAGATGGTTGTACCTCATTGGAAACATTTCCAAATGGATTTGAACCACAAGATTTTGCCCAAACACATCTTTTCTTCTTCGATTGCTTCAAATTGGCTGATAACATGTTCTTTAACGTTCTAAGAATGCTACTAACATTTCATCAGGTTTCTCTCTCTCTCTCTCTCTCTCTCTCTCTCTCTCTCTCTCTCTCTATATATATATATATATATATATGTCAATTCTAAACATCATGGTTTGTATGTTTCAGGAAATTTGCAAGCAATCTGCAATATTGGGTAGCTGTGCTGCCTTTAATATTGTTTTTCTTGGAAGTGAAATTCCAAAATGGTTTAAACATCAGAGTGTGGGGAATGTAATTAATGCACAAGTTACTCATCCGAACAAAAATGTGAATATACAAGTGCCTTCTCGTTCAAGTAATAAGTGGATTGGAATAGCTCTGTGTATTGTTTTTTCATGCCCTTATTTTTTCTTTTCTGATGATCCGGGTTACTTGAGATGTCGCATTCTAATCAACAAACATGAAGATTCAGACTTTTGGGTAGGCGTTTGCGCTAGATTGGATGGGAGTAAATCACGTCACCTTTGGATGTCCTATATACCCTCTCAAATGTTTAGTGAGAATGATAGAGCAGTATTGAGCCAAATTGATGAGAATGGATTCATACAGATGGAGGTTAGATTTCGATGGGATAACAACCCAGGAATGGAGTTTAAGAAATGTGGGTTTCATCTACTATACGAACAAGACATCGAAGATATCAGAGAAATGATATCGGCTCATGATTGTCATGATTTTGACAACTCAGCTAAAGGAATCAAAATGAAGCGAAGCCGTGATGAATATGAAGAGGCTGGAGCTAGTGGAGAAGGCAGCTCTAACGATGTCCCACACTCAAAGAAGATTGAAAGATAGAAGAAGATTGAAAGATAGAGAATGTATGGGCTCATGCTAACTCTGCTTGCAACGATTCTAATGAAGTTGGCTTAGTACAAGTAAGTCATCGTTATATAGACTCTGTAACTTCCTATATACCTTTTGTTTTTTGGTAACTCTGACTGCAAGAAATTACGTTAAGTTAATATTGCATAGACTATGTAGCTTCCTTCTCAGTCTCAATTCTAAAACTTCTATTTTTATTACATATTCGAACAGTATATGTAAGTGAGATTTGGAATTGATAGGCTTAACTCATGCAATTATATTCTTGACAGATTACCTACAAGGTGCTCCTGAAGATATTTTGGCTTACTCACTCGAGTTTTCTCTGTTGAGTTCACTTTTTTTTTTTAAATACTCAGCTTGGGTGTGAATCAATTTGGAAAAAGACCTATATTCTTCTGCTTTTGGTTTTGAATTGAAATTTGTTGGGTTTCTTCTGCTCTAACTTTATTTGGAATTTTCTCCATGGTTTTTCATCTTCTTATCCCTTCTTGTCATGTTGGATTTCAATTATTGTTATTTTTTATTTTCTAATTGCTTATGTACTAGGCTTAATTTGGGTTAGTTTTTAATCTTGAATTAAATGGGGTTAGATAATTGCAAAGACATTGGCTGTGTTGCTTTTTTTATTTATTTAAAAAGTCCTGATTTTAACTTTGGTGCTGCTGCAATTTGAATCAGAACGGGTATCTGCCCTGCTGTATTTTATTTCTATTTATTACTTTATAAAATCATTAAACCGATCAATACATAAAAAATGAGAATCTATATTTCAGTAATGGCTGGCATGCTGGAGGCTTTCACATTATTTGTTTTGTATGTTATAGTAGCCACTAATTGCCACAAAATCTGGTGCAATTAGAAGGTACCTGAAGTTTTTACTGGACAGCTTTTTGTATCACTGGGGGCACTTTCTTTGTTATATGTCCCCAGATTGCTTGTTTAACATCCAGAGTAAGCTTAGCCTGGTTGAGATTGAAATTGAATATAGGCTAATTTGAATTACTAAGAGAACATCAAAATATTCTTGTGCAGGTGCATGGAACTGTATAAGAAATGGTGAAGATCATCATCTGGTTTCCCAAAGTAATTCCAAAACATGTGTTTATAGGCTGGCTAAGGGTTCACAACAGATTGTCTACAAAAGATTGAAAGTTTTAGTGTGTTGTTTGTAAAAGAAGAATTAAAAGTATGGACCACTTATTTTGTGATTGTTCTTTCTTGATGAGGATATGGTGAACCATAATGAGCTGCTGCCTAAAACCAAAAATTCTGTTGGCTTAGTATGTTCTACGATGAGAAATCACTTGTGTCTCTAGACTTGCATACTGTGTATCGTATTTGACTTTAGAGGAATGCTAGTATCCATCAAGGCATGTAATACTTCATTTCCAGCTACCATTAGTATTGTTATTCCTGGATATGAAATTCCGAGATGGTTTAACCATCAGTGCAGGGACTACAGTGAATACATGTCACTCATTCTTGTAATAAGTTGATTGGAATGGTTGTGTGCACTTTTTTTTCACTCCATTATCTTCATCAAGAAGATATAATGAAGGATTGTTATATCTCTGTCAATAAAACTGGAAATTCCAGATGTTTCAGATTCTTAAATCATAAATTTGTTCAGACTGAATCAGATCACCTTTGGCTGCTTTGTATTCACCCTGAATGTTTTTCTGAGAATAAGAGAGCAGACTTGAGTCAACTTGATGAGAATGCAATCATTCATACGGAGGTTGAATTTGATTGTAAGCCCACGCTTTGAGTGTAAGAAATGTGGGTTTCATATGGTATACAAGCAAGACATTGAAGAGATCAGAAAAATGATGGCTCAATCCAGCAACAGTAGCTGCATCCTTTTGAGGTATTGAGATCTCATGCAATACCTATACCTCGTAATCATCCTTACAAGGGTGTAGATGTTGATGATCGACATGATTTTGAAAATTCAACAGAAAGTAGCAAATTGAGAAAAACCGTGATGAATAAAATAGGGCTGGACCTAGTGGTGAATGCAGCTCTAATGATGTACCACACTCAAGGAGGATTCAAATATATACAAAGGATGTATGGCTCAAGGTAGCTCTGACTATGGTAACTCTGATTGCAGGATTCTAATTAAGGTGGTTCAGGACTAGTAAGTCACCATGTTTCTTTCTATTACAAGTATTGTTGATTGCTTTTATATTTTTCAATTTTAAATTCAGAAACTGTTTTTATTGCGGCCCTGATTTAGTCTCTGTAGCCCTCTCTCTTTGACCTGCTCCACCAACGGTAACAAGGCTTACCCCTCTCTCTCTCTCTCTCTCTCCCTCCCTTTCTGTTCTTCTCTGATGTTCAATTTTTTGAGCTAATCTTTTCTTTGTTGAGTATGTCGGCCTCAGTCACTCTAACGTCTGCACTCACATGTGGTTTCTCACTCTTCACTTTCTCACCCACAGTCAGCGACTCCTATAGCAGTTGCAAGCAGTATTGTCTTTGAAAGGTACATAAGTGTTTTTCTTTTATTGGTCTCATACCAGAATGCACCATTGTTGTCCCTTTTTTTTATTAGAATGATATTTCTGTGTAACTGTGTTTGATGTAATGCGATCAAGACATATATGTTAAAATATAATACACTATATCATCAATAGAGTAGACCATGGTCCATGGTTTTCTAGCTACCATGATTTTAAGTTTTCCATAATGGGCATAATGTATTCCTATTTATACCATTCGTTGGATTCATTGTAGCATACAATTTTACATAATAAAGATGTATCAAGTAAAATAACTTCTGTTTTAACATATTCTTACAATATATGTAAATTTTGGTTTGAATTGATTGGCTTAAATCATGCAATTCTGTTCTTGACAGATTGCCTACGGTGCTCATGAATGAGCTCCATTGTAATTTTTTTAAAATGAAATTTGTCTCATTTATTTAAGTGTTCTCAGTTGGGTTTACTTTCTTCTTTTTATGAAATGGTTTTTTTTTTGTTGAAATTGTATCTTTTTTTCTGCTTAGCTTGTGTGCAAATTGATTTGTAATTTGTAAACAGACCCATTTTCTTCAGTTTTTGGTTTTGCTGTGAATATTGGTTGGATTTCTTCCACATGTATTTTATATGGACTTTTCTCCATAATTTTTCATCTTTATATTCCTTCACGTTTTTCTGTATTTCATTTAATTTTATTAATTGTTTAAGCACTTGGATTAATTTAGGTTAGTTTGGAATCTTTGACAAAGGCAAAGACAAATGCTATATTGCCTAAAAAAATTGGTCCTGCTACATTTTTAATCCCAATGTATAACTGCCCCACGGCATTTTATATCTATTTGCTATAACAAATCATTAAACAGATAAATACAAAAATAAATAAATTAGAAACTATCATTCAGAAGATGGCAGGTTCATGCATTTTGAAGGATTCTTGAGGCTTTGACAATAACTTTGTACGTTATAGTAGCTTCTAATTGCCACAAAATCTGATGCATTTAGATGGTACTTGCAGCTTTTACCGGACAGCTTCGGTATTGCTGGAAGCACTTTCTTTGTCATATGTCCCAAGATTGATTGTTTAACATACAGAGTAAGCTTAGTCTGGTTGAAATTGGAAGAGAAGATTTGCTAATTTGGATTACTGAGAAAACAGCCAAATATTATTTTGCAGGTGCATGAAACTGTACAAGGAAGAAATGGCCCAAAGTTAAATGGTTAAGATCATTTGGTTTCCCAAAGTAATTCCAAAGCATGTGTTTATAGGCTGGCTAATGGTTCACAACAGATTGTCAACAAAAGATCGAATGTTGCAGTGTTGTGCTAATCTTGATGCTCAGTGTGTTCTTTGTAAAAAGAGAATTCAAAGTAGGATCACTTAATTTGTGATTGTTCTTTCTCGATGAGGATATGGTGAACCATAACGAGCCAGTGCCTGATAAAAAATCCAAAGTTCGGTTTTCTTGAGATCATGCTCTATGATGAGAAATCCGTTGTGTCTAGACTGGTATTGTGGTCTACTGTGTATCATATTTGGTTTCAAAGGAATGCTAGTATTCATCAAGGAAGACTAACTTCTGAAGAGGCTATGGTCAGAATGATCAGGTGGGACGTGAAGAATAGAGTTGAATGTAACAGTTACTGCAATTCCATTCTAAACAGGAGAATAGTAGCAGTTTATGGTCCCTGTTTCTGTTATCTAACAGATTAGGAAATTTCATTTTGTAATGTTTAAGGTGTAGTGTGGGCTGTTTCTGAATTGATGTTGGATTTTTTGGTTGTGTTTTGGACTGATTGTACATCTGTTTCTATTGAAATGAATTGCTCATTCTGTTTCTATTGATTACCATGGAGACATGGAACATGTACTGCGGTGTTTACATGCTTGTTGGACATTGAGCATGTTTGGTCATTGGTGTACCGTGTATGCTATAAATGATTGATTTTGTCATGTGGGTCTAGGCTCAATCCAGGCTTGACTATAATAAAAACAGTACTGCCTAGGCATGCATGCCTGTTTGGCTGATGATGAGTATTCAGCTTTGTTTACTCCATTCTTAAGGCCTTTGTTGACGATGAATTACTACCAGCATTTGCGTCAAGTGCAGCCCCTTGAATTTGATACGTAGATTTCATATCTTCCTTTTGTGGGACATGTTGGGCTTTTACACAATTTGGTACAGAGAAACAAGCTTAGTTTAAAGCTGTCTGAAAGTGCTGCAGGAAGTTTAGTTGTTAGATGGGCTTTACCTTTCAGGCCTGTTGTAGTGTCCTCTATTTGTTTTTAGGAGCAGCTTATAATTTGTTGAATGGGCCTTCTTTCTTTTGTTGGTTTATGTTAGAACGGTTAAAAGACCCTTCAGTATGTGTTTAAACACATATTTTTAGTTTTTTAAAAAAATATTACACGTATTTTTACATATTTTTTCACTTATATGCATTTCTCAAAAATACAAACAACATTACTAAACGGCCCTTAGTTTTTAGTTTTTTAGTTTTAGTTTTATATTTTTGAGAAGATTTTTTATTTTTTGTTGTTTTGTTTTGTCCTTTTTTATTTTTTATAATTTTTTAAGAGGCTAAAAAAATGGAAACAAAACAAACCTTCTAAGATGGATCTTCCAACTAGATTTGAGAGAACTCCACGTAAAATACCATTAGAAGAAGAAGGCAAGTACATAACCATTAAAGTCATTCCTTCTCTTTTTTTTTTTTTTTAATTTTTTAATGGGACACTAAAGTCAATTTTGGTTGTGCGTTCTGCAGAGCTTATTTATTGTTAATTAATTTATTTAAAAGTAAGACAAAAAAAAAACTATGTAAATAAGTTTTTTTTTTCCCTTTCCAACTAAGCCAATTTATTTGTTTTAAAGTCACTTTTTATCTTATTTTTAATCAAATAAACTAACATCAAATAAGTTAACCAAAAATGCACAACACCCAGTACCCACCAATTGATGATATCATATTATAGGTATTGCATAATTACAAATCAAAATTTAATGTTGCTGATAGCGACTGGGGGTTGGTATGGCGAGGCTTGGAATTCAAATTTGGCCATTGCCTTAATGTTATGATTGGATCCCCCACTATTAATCCACGTGAGAATTTTAGGTGCAAAATTAATAGGACATGGAATTAGTGGAACCCGGGTCCTGATTTCAGCTAGGTGGAAAATGAACAGGACAGAGTACCAGTTTAACGCTATTTATATAGTTAGTAATTAGATAAAAAAAGTGATTTTATGATGAACTCAAACGAGAACCAATCAAAGTTTGTTTTCTCATGTCTCAACTATTGTGAATTATTTATTTATTTATTTATTTTTATGTATGGAGTACTAGCATATCTTGTGATGTCATTGATGGATAGTGTTTCTATCAATAAGAAGTCTAGAACCACAACATTTTCATAAAATATTTCACAAAATGTAAATAATAAGGGTATAATACAGTTAACACCTCTGAGATTTGAGTTAATGTCAATCAGGTCCAAGCCTTTTCAAAACTAACAAACTTGGTCTCCAATTGTTGTGAGAGATGATAAAATGAGTAATGATTTAGGGTTCAATTTGGGTTTAGATACCAAGTTGGTCAGTTTGAAAAATTTTAGATTTAGTTGGCATTAGCCCAAACCTTGGGGATGTTAACTACATTTTACCCTAGATAATAAAATGACATTAGTGGTGGGTCCAAATGAAAATTAATAAAAATCAACCAACTGACTATTGTGTTTGTAGCTTTGCTCATTAGTCATACTAGTCGCAGACCCACGCAATAGGTGGGAAAATTTGACGTCATATTTTTTTTTGCTAAGCAAAGAATGATAATAGTAGTTAAGAATTATAAGTACTAGTCCCAAACTCATCACACAATAATGTGATTACATTGTAATATATATATATATATATAATATTTTATGCAAGTAAAGAAGTCTATATCTTGAGTTTTTGTATAAATATATATATTTTTTTGGCAAGGAAACATGTTGCATTTTACTTTCAATTATTATATATGACAATATTTGTAACACGTTATAATATAGTGTGATATGCATCAAAATGGAACACAGTTAAAAAATGGAAAATGTATAATTTTTGTTAGAACATAAAAATGAATCTTGAAGGTTTCATATGAAAGCTAACATTATTTTGCATTTTTTGAGAAGTTAATGAACAATTTATTCAAACTTTGTTTCCATTTTATCACATAAGAACTATTAAACAAAGTTATAACAATTTATATTTTCATAATCACTAAACTCATATATGAGAATCAACTATTACAAAAAAATTTCTCCTCAAAACATATACTGACTTCTATTTTTCCTTTCCATACAATTTAAAAAATGTGAAAAACTAAGGAAGCTAAATGTGTAGTTGACCTTAGTCAATCAATAAATAACATATAAGGGGTAGGGGAAGGCAAACGTTTTCATGGTATAATTGTTTATATATGTCTATATTTTTTTTTTATATATATATTATTTCTATAATTTTCATGCAACAACTGTATCTTGTTTGATTTCTCCCAGGGTTTCAGCTTTAGGCCAACTCACAGCATATAAACCAATGATCATGAAAAAGAACCTAGCTAGATGAAGTCAAACACAATTCTAAATTTTAACAAATAGAAGATCAAGATTATAGAGAAATCGAAATGAGAGAGAGAGAGAGAGAGAGAGAGAGAGAGAGAGAGAGAGGTACCTTTGATAGTAGATATAAAAAACAAACATGTAGTGATAATTAAAAAAATTTCCATCACAAATACTATGCTTATTGGTTTTAAGAAAGATTAAAAGAGAACATATATAAATATAAAAATTATGAAGGGGAAGGGGAAAAGGTATACACAATACATAAGTGTTGAGGGAGGGGAAGGTTAGGGAAGAGAAATACTTTGTATGTTTTGGTAATTGAAAAATGTATTTATAACTGGTAAATTGCATAGTTAATGTGTAATATATATATATATATATATATATATATATATATCTATCTGTGTGTGTGTGTGTGTGTGTGTGTGTGTTTTTATAAAAACAAAAACTCATCAAATCCAATGTGATAACATAATAATAAGTCTGAATAAAGGACTTTTGGGCTACCATATAAGTTTATGAAAAATTTGAGACTTTCTTTCATAAATGAGAATTTTATAGTTTTCTTTTTCAATTAGATAGAAGAAATATATAGTTAGGGAACAACTTTTTTTCCCCAATTATATCGGAAGGGAAATTATACGTAGAAATTAATTGTTTTAACTCTTGCCTTTTAGGTTACTTCCACCCCCCTCCCCTAAAAAAAAGACTTTTTTGTTACTAAAAAAAAATATATGCCTTTTAGGAATAATTTAAGAGGAAAATTATACCCACTTTAGGGGAAAAATATTGATTACGTATCTAAAAGAGCTAATAGTGAATATTTAAGTACATATTATTTAAGAATTATTATAATAGTGGAATTTGTATAGTACGCATTTAAGAATTTTTTTTGTAAGTACAAAAGAAATACCTACTTAATTTCCTGTTGTATTTATCTAAATATTATTTCTATCATATTTATGTACAATTAAAGAGTATGATGGATTGAAGCGCAACATATTATAGCCAAATTGAACTCAGAATAAGATATAAGAAATAAGTTTAAGTTTTTTTTTTTCCTCTTGAGAATTAAGATAAGTTTAATTTAGCTAACTAAGGTAATATGATTTAATCTGTGTTGAACTGTACAAAACCATTCTATTTGTTTATATATATTGGTTAGCATGATTGAAGTAAGTTGCAGGATTTCTTAAGAATGAAATCACATTGAGGTATATGCTTCAATGGAGAGAACTTTTTAATTCCAAAGTAATGAGCATTAGTATTATTATGGAAAACATAAACCAATACTGCATGCATCTCCACGGTCATAAATGGATGCAATAGTTAAACATTGTAAGCACCCAAAAGTTATTTCCTTAAAAATTTTAATTGTAAGATTTTTTTTTTTTTTTTTTGAGAAGATAAATGGTAAGAATTAGAGATTAGATTTTTTTTACAAAAAAAAAAAAAAAAATTTAGTATGTCTTACTTACAATAATGTAATTTACATCATAATTTGTCAAAAAATATATGAAAATAACCATATAAAGCTAAGTTATAATCTCAAATACAAAGAAAAAGAGGAACACTATACGATCCATACCTATCAATCATAATATTTTTTGGCCCGTTTTGTAGCCCATTGTGAATCCTGTGAACAGGATGTAGAAAACGCGTGTTTTTGAGATTAGGGTTGTTGTTGTCGTTGTGTGTGAGAGAGAAAAAAACTGTAACCGCACTTTGTATTTTTTCCTGATAATAGTAAAATCCTTGCAACTCCGTGGACGTAGGCAAATTGTCGAACCACGTACATACTGTCTTGTGTGTGTGATTATATTTTTTTGGCGTGTGTTTTCTCTATTTTTGTTTCTCACAGGTTTAGAAATTCGTGGAAATTCTCTACAATCCTAAGAACTAAGAAGTTAGAAATTAGCACATATTTAGATGAGATTAAAAGAACATTAGCAAGAATTTATGTAGTATTTAATTTAAAAATTACAAAGCCATTTAGAAAATAAAATAAACAAATGAGAGGCAGATGATCATGTACTAAATCAATAAAACACATTCCAATTATTTATACATAAACAATTTTAATGGGTGAAACGCAATTATGTAAAGAAAAATTGTAAACGTGAATACAAAGAAATATACTATCAATTGAAAATTCAAAAAAAAAAGAAAAAAAAAAAAAAGAAACATGGTATTTACAACCCTGGAAAAGAAAATCCAATACAAACCTTTACATCGTAATTTTTCAAAAAATTTATGAAAATAACCACATAAAGCTAAGTTATAATTCCAAATACAAAGAAAAAGAGGATCATACGGTTCATGCCTATCAATCATAATATTTTGTTTCCTCTTCCAAGTTATTCTAAGAAGTTAAAAATTTGCATAAATTTAGATGAGATTAAAAGAAAATTAGCAAGAATTTATGTGGTATTTAATTTTAAAAAATTACAAAGCCATTCAGAAAATAAAATAAACAATTGGGAGGAAAATGGTCATTTACTAAAACAAAAACAAAAAATGCATTCCAATTCTTTAGATACAAAAAAATTTAATGGGTAAAACACAATTATGTAAAGAAAAATTATGAACATGAATACAAAGAAATAGACTATCAATTGAAAATTGAAAAAGGGGGGGAAAAAGAAACATGGTATTTATAACCCCGGAATAGAAAATCCAATACAAACTACAAACCATAAAAATTGCAACTAAAAAGCAAAGAAGTTGACGGGAAGAAAAAGAAAAACTAACCTCAAATAGACTTTCCAATTCTAATTGTAATTTGGTGACTTATGGGGTGGAAAGAAAGCAATACAAACTACAAACCAAAAAAATTGCACTAGAAAAGCAAAGAAGTTCAAGGGAAGAAAAAGAAAAACTGACCTCAAATAAACTTTTCAATTCTAGTTGTAATTTGGTGACCTTAAATAGACTTTCAAAATCTATATATAAAAAACTAAATCGGTGGGTTTTAAATCCAAGGGGAGGCAATTGAATGTTTTGATGGGGAGAAAAATCTTTTTTTGGATAAGGAGATGATAAGTCAGAGAAAGAGAGAATGATTGATTGCTGAATTGAAAGCAATTTGGATTCAATGGGAAAGTTATTATAATTAGTAGTATAAACTTTAGCCATTTTTTATGGGAAGATGATGAGTTGAGAGAGAAAAAATGGGATTGATTAAAGAGAATGTGTGAAGTAAAAATCCAAAAAAAAACTTTGTGACATGGCGATGATATGGCTCAACTGAAGCGTAGCAACAATAAATGCTACGCTTTAGCTTTTATATATATATATATATATATATATATATATAATTAGAGAAGATAAATGGTAAGAATTAGATATTAGAACTTTCTTATAAAAAAAAAAAACTTTAGTATGTCTTACTTACGATAATGTAATTTACATCATAATTTGTCAAAAAATATATGAAAATTGTTGGTGTGAGTTGTCAAATTAGATAAATTAGAGAAATCTGTTTTAATGTAAATCCCATACTTCAAGGGTCATCCTTGATCCTAGCCAAAAACCGTGTATAACCTAGAATAGGTTCCTAAAATTCCTCTGTTTGTATCTATATATGATTGTACTCAACTCTATTTGAAATATAGTGAACAACTTCCAAATTGACATGGTATCAGAGCAAGTCCCTAGGACCTCTACTCAAACCACCGTGTGACCAGAAAAGAAACCAAGAAAAACCACGACTGGCTAGAATCCATGGTGGAATCCGGAGACCTAACACAACCTCTCATTCCCTAGACCAACTCCATGCTTAACGACTTGACAACAAAAATGACAAAGGTCTTGACTAGAACCCAGACCTCACCTCAACCACTGCTTGCTGACTCTTCAACCGCTCCAATTGGTATCAAGTTGGAAGGATCCAACTATGCTTTATGGTCCCAGGTTGTCGAGATGTATATCTCTGGCAAAGACAAGTTAGGATATATCAATGGAGATTCTCCCCAGCCTCCAGAAACTGATCCCTCGTTCAGGAGATGGCGAGCCGAAAACTCCATCGTCAAGGGATGGTTGATAAACTCGATGGACCCTTCCTTGATTGCCAATTTTATCCGCTTCCCAACTGCAAAACAGGTTTGGGACGCTGCTGCTACCACCTATTTTGATGGGACAGATACGTCTCAAGTCTATGATCTCCGACGTCGTGTTACTCGCATGAAGTAGGCTGGCGGATCCATTGAAAAATACTAAAACGATCTTCAAGGGTTGTGGCAAGAAATTGATTTTCGTCGTCCTAACCCAATGGAGTGTGCTATTGACATACAGAAATACAACTCGATTTTACAGGAAGACCGGGTTTATACTTTCCTTGATGGATTATATGATAGACTGGATAAAACTCAGAGTGATGTGCTCCAATTAAAACCATTCCCTACAGTGGAATAGGCCTACGCTTTTGTTCGAAGGGAAGATGTTAGGCAGACTGTGATGATATCGGGTGCAGATACTAATCCTGGAGCAGTTATGGCATCCAAAGGGATCAAGGGAAGTCACTACCAAACGCCACTGAAACCAGGGGTTCTTTCTCTGAGTAGTGGAAAGTCCAACTCATCATCCAAAACCAAAGCTTCATATGATGGCATGAAGTGCGCCCATTGTGGCAACTCCAAACATACCCGTGACACTTACTTCAAACTACATGGGTACCCAAATTGGTGGAACGACTTTCAAGCATGAAAAAATGAGAACCTTCTGCTACTGATGACCACGCTGGGAGAGCTGCTATGGTCACGTGTGATCCTTCGTTATCCCTCATCTCTCAAGTAGAACCTCCACATGACCCAGGTACTTCATATCTCTATTCACAGTAATAATGATGATTGGATTCTCGACTCTGGAGCTACAGACCACATGACATTTGACTCAAATGATTTCTCCCATACAACTCAGCCAAGACGGAGCCGTGTTGCAAATGCCAATGGGGTCACTTCTCAGGTTACAGGGGCTGGAACAGTGACTTTATCTCCTTCTCTTTCATTAGCTAATACATTACTTGTACCTTCTCTTTCAAATAGACTAATGTCTGTGAGTCAAGTTATTGCAGATCTTAATTGTGTGGTATTGATGTATTCTACTTTTTGCCTACTTCAGGATATTATCACCAAGGAGATAATTGGGCGTGGTACTAAGAGGGGGGATTATACTACGTGGATGACTTCAGTTTAGGTAGAGCAAATCATATGCACCACAGGGTTAGTAACAAGGAAAGACAGATTTGGTTATGGCACCATCGACTTGGGCATCCATCATTTGGGTATTTGAAGCACTTATTACCTGATTTATTTTCCAATGTAACACACTTAAATTTTAAGTGTGATACTTGTATATTAGTGAAAAGTCATAAGGCTTCTTATCCCCTGAGTATGAATAAAAGTGTGATTCCTTTTGATTTAGTCCATTCTGATGTATGGGGACCTTCCCCAGTAACCACATCTTCTGGTCATCGTTGGTTTGTAATTTTTGTTGATGATTGCACAAGAATGACATGGCTTTACCTACTAAAACACAAAGATGAAGTATTTGCTGTTTTTCAATCATTTCATACCATGGTTCAAACACAATTTTCTACAAAAATTAAGATCCTTCATTCTAACAATGGAGGAGAATATGTTAATCAGTAATTCCAGATATACTTCAATAGTCATGGTATTCTCTATGAAACCTCATGTTCACAAACCCCACAACAGAATGGCACTGCTGAAAGGAAGAATCGGCACATCTTAGAAACTGCCCGTGCTTTATTGATCAATGCACATATGCCGAATAGTTACTGGAGTGATGTTGTTGCCACAGCCATCCATTTACTAAACCGTATGCCCACAAAAATCTTACAATTTCAGACTCCACTAAAGGTGCTTTCTGATCATGTCTCATTAATTCTGTTTTGATGATTCCTCCCCGAATCTTTGGTTGTGTTACTTTTGTTCACCTCCATAAAAATCAACGAACGAAGTTGGATCCATGCGCTATCCGGTGTCTATTTTTGGGGTATGGAGTACACAAAAAGGGATATCGGTGCTACGATCCCATTGCCAAAAAAACCTACATTACCATGGATGTTACTTTCCTAGAATCAGACACCTTTTTTCCATCACCGGTTTCCAATTCCCCTCTTCAGGGGGAGGTCCATGGTGAAGAACGGAATTGGTTGGATGTTGAAGTGCTGGATGTTGGTGACAGCCTAGCACACCCAAATGATGGGAACAACATGGGTGAACCTCCAAGAACTGAAGCTGAACCGGTACTTGATCCATCGGAAGATGCAAAATCTGAAGAATCCCTTCACTTCTTAGTACCTGACGACCCTCCTCTTGAGAATATTCCTGAGGTAAGCTTTTCTACCACACCTTTACAAACTAATGCTATAGATACATCTGCGGGTTATGTTCTACCTTTTAGACACAATCGACATAAGCCACCAAATCAATACTCCCCAGACATAGAAGAACGGCGATCCAAGTACCCAATAGCCAATTATATGTCTACTCAAAGACTATCTGAACCTCTAAGGACTTTTGCACATACACTCTCCTCATGTCAAATTTCGAGTAGTGTTGAAGAAGCTTTATCGAATCCAAAATGGGCTCAAGCTATGAAAGAAGAATTGGAAGCATTGCAGAAAAATAACACATGGGTATTAAGTGTACTACCTGAAGGGAAGAAGACAATAGGGTGCAAGTGGATTTTCTCCATTAAATATAAAGCAGACGGGTCTATTGATCGATACAAGGCAAGGTTAGTGGCAAAGGGTTATACACAGACATATGGTATAGATTATCAGGAAACTTTCTCACCTATAGCCAAACTAAAAACTGTTAGAGTTTTGTTATCTCTTGCAGCAAACTTAGATTGGCCATTGCACCAACTGGACGCGAAAAATGCCTTCCTCCATGGCGATCTTGAATAGGAAATTTACATGGATATTCCACCATGTTATAATGCTACCTTAGAGGCAAGGATCGCATATAGGTTACAACGAGCATTGTATGGACTAAAGCAATCACCTCGAGCATGGTTTGATAGATTTAGTTCGGCAATGAGGAAATATGGCTTTCAACAAAGTAATTCTGATCATACACTTTTTCTAAAACATCGAGTGGGAAAAGTAACAGCTTTCATAGTCTATGTAGACGACATGATCATTACGGGGGATGACGTAGAAGAAATCTCCAGACTTCAAGAGCAATTGTCAACTGAGTTTGAGATGAAGAACTTGGGAAGGCTTAAGTATTTTTTGGGGATTGAAGTAGCAAGGTTAAAACAAGGCATATTTCTTTCTCAAAGGAAATATATACTAGACTTGCTGGCAGAGGTAGGATTACTAGAGTGTAAACCTGCTGACATTCCAATTGTTCAAAATCATAAACTCAGGGAGTATGTAGACCAAGTGCCAGCGGACAAACAGAGGTATCAACGGTTAGTTGGTAAACTCATCTATTTATCTCATACACGACCAGATATTGCTTATGCTGTGAGTGTAGTGAGTCAATTCATGGACTGCCCAAGTGAAGACCATATGGATGCTGTAATACGGATCCTTCGTTATTTGAAGTCCTCTCCTGGGAAAGGACTTATGTTCTTAAAAATGATCATTTGAATGTTGATGGCTACACAGATGCTGACTGGGCAGGGAACATCACGGATAGGAAATCTACATCAGGGTACTTTACTTTTGTGGGAGGCAATCTTGTTACATGAAGGAGCAAGAAACAAAAGGTAGTTACGTTATCTAGTGCTGAAGCTGAATTTTGAGGAATGGTCAAGGGTATATGTGAACTTCTTTGGCCTAAAAAGCTGCTTGCTGAGATTGGCTTTGCTCCCAACTCTGAAATGAACTTGTTCTGTGCTAACAAGGCAGCCATTGATATCTCCCACAATCCAGTCCAACATGATCGCACTAAGCACGTTGAGGTGGATCGAAACTTCATCAAACAGAATCTTGAAGAAAAGATTATTCAACTTCCATTTGTTAAATCAGAAGACCAGTTGGCGGATGTACTCACAAAAGCAGTGTCTACAAGGAACTTCTACACCTCACTTGACAAGTTGGGCATTAGAGATATCTATGCACCAACTTGAGGGGGAGTGTTGGCGTGAGCTGTCAAATTAGATAAATTAGAGAAATCTGTTTTAATGTAAATCCCATACTTCAAGGGTCATCCTTGATCCTAGCCAAAAACCGTGTATAACCTAGAATAGGTTCCTAAAATTCCTCTGTTTGTATCTATATATGATTGTACTCAACTCTATTTGAAATACAGTGAACAACTTCCAAATTGACAAAAATAACCATATAAGCTAAGTTATAATCCCAAATACAAAAAAAAAAGAGGAACACCATACAATCCATACCTATCAATCATAATAGTTTGTTCCCTCTTCCAAGTTATCCTAAGAACTAAGAAGTAAGAAATTAGCATAGATTTAGATGAGATTAAAAGAACATTAACAAGAATTTATGTAGTATTTAATTTAAAAATTACAAAGCCATTTAGGAAATAAAATAAACAAATGAGAGGCAAATGATCATGTACTAAATCAATGAAACACATTCCAATTATTTAGACATTAACAATTTTAATGGGTAAAACGCAATTATGTAAAGAAAAATTGTAAACAAGAATACAAAGAAATATACTATCAATTGAAAATTCAAAAAAAAAGGAAAAAGAAATAGAAAAAAAGAAACATGGTATTATGGTACTTACAACCCTGGAAAAGAAAATCCAATACAAACCTTTACATCGTAATTTTTCAAAAATATTATGAAAATAATCACATAAAGCTAAATTATAATTCCAAATACAAAGAAAAATAGGATCATACAATTCATACCTATCAATCATAATATTTTGTTTCCTCTTCCATGTTATTCTAAGAAGTTAAAAATTATCATAAATTTAGATGAGATTAAAAGAAAATTAGCAAGAATTTGTGTAGTATTTAATTTTAAAAAATTACAAAGCCATTTAGAAAATAAAATAAACAAATGGGAGGAAAATGGTCATGTACTAAAACAAAAACAAAAAATGCATCCAATTCTTTAGATACAAAAAAATTTAATGGGGTAAAACGCGATTATGTAAAGAAAAATTGTGAACAAGAATACAAAGAAATAGACTATCAATTGAAAATTGAAAAAGGGAAAAGGAAACAAAGTATTTATAACCCTGGAATAGAAAATCCAATACAAACTCCAAACCATAAAAATTGCAACTAAAAAGCATAGAAGTTAAAGGGAAGAAAAAGAAAAACTGACCTCAAATAGACTTTCCAATTCTAGTTGTAATTTGGTGACTTATAGGGTGGAAAGTGACAGGACTGACGAGATAAACATGGACGAGGAAAGAATCATTGACGAAGGAAGCATCACGGACGAGGAAGCCGGGGTAGACGAAGGAAAGATAGGTAAGTACACGGGATCATCCAATATCACCAGTGATGCCCTTGACTGGCAGAACCAATTGTACGGACCGTTGGGGAAGAATTAAAGCCCTATCATTTAGTAAGGAGCGTTACTAAAATGGACATTAAAACTGCAGTAACTGCCACAACGGCTAGGAGCTGGAGAAGCTTATAAAGCCTTTACAAGCACAAGTCAGGGGTAAGAGAAAAAAAGCAATTCTAAAACACTTTGTTCTCACCATTTTCTTTTTACAAAAAAAAAACTTACGGAAACTAACTTAAGCATCGGAGGTGTTTTGGCAGGCACCACACCGGTGACCACATCAAGAGACTCTCCCCTCCGTTCTCGTAGAAGGCAAGCTCCGGTTTGGTTCCATCTGAAATCTTCCATCCTCAACTGAAGAATTCTTGTTTCATCAGTTTGGCGCCGTCTGTGGGGAGTTCACATTTCCATATTCATACTTGGAGAGGTGGTTCCCACCAACTTCTGCATTCAGATGGAATCCAATCAAGATCCCGCCACCTTGGCCCAGCAAATCCAGGCCCTTGTGGCCACTGTCGAAGAACTCACTAGGCAGAATCAAGAAATGAAGATGCAACTTCAACAGGTTCAACAAGAAGAGAGTCGATCCAGGGGCGGCCCAGAAGATGAAGGAGATAGTCACAGAAGAGTTAGTACTCCCAGACCACTCACTCTTGACGAACAAAATTCAGATGTTATACGAGAAATGAGGAAAGAGATGGACGAGCTACGAAATGCCATCAAAGAAAAAACGAACCGGAGCGTGGATAGAATGGTAAAGGCCACAGATTCTCCCTTTACTATAGCAGTTCTCGAGCATCCAGTGCCGTCCAAATTTTGTTTGCCTCAGCTCGAACAATTCGACGGGTTGAAAGACCCTCAAGATCACCTCAACACATTCAAAACAACGCTAGGCCTCCAACAGCCCCCTGACGAGATACTATGTCGTTCCTTCCCCACCACTCTCAAAGGAGCGGCTAGGGAATGGTTTGCCAAGCTGCCAATATCGTCAATAGACAACTTCGAACAACTGAGTGGCGCCTTCTTGCAGCACTTTATTGGGGGACAACGTCCGAAGAGGCCAGTAGATTATTTGCTCACCGTCATATAAGGAGAAAAGGAGATATTAAGATCATATGTAAAACGTTTCACACGGGAGACTTTGGAGGTAGACGAAGCGGACAATCAAGTGCAGCTGACGGTTTTCAAGGCGGGATTAAGATCCTGAGACCTCGTCGCGTCACTGGAAAAGAATCCACCAAAGACGATGGCAGAGATACTCTTAAAAGCACAAAAATATATGAATGCCGAAGATGCACTCGCAGCCATGGAGGATGCAGAGAGTCCAGGAAGTATCGAGGCAGAGGACAACGAACGTAGAGGATAGAAGAGGGAACGACAAGATCGTCGAGCCAGTGATTGTAATAGATGAAAAGATGATAAAGGTCCTCGAACGGTAAGGTTCACCCCTTTAATTATGCCCATTGACAAGATTTTGTCGCAGATCAAAGATGAGCACCACTTGAAATGGCCGCGGCAATTGCATTCGTCGCCCAACATTCGTGACAAAAGCAAGTACTGCCGATTCCATAAAGATCACGGTCACTACACGGAGGATTGCCGGGATCTCAAGGAGCAAATTGAGGAGCTGATACGGAAAGGGAAGCTGCAGAAGTATGTGAAGAAGGGGGAGTACGGCAGGCCCAAGGACGGAAACAAGAACCAGAAAGAATCCTTGTCAAGAAACAACGATTGTGAAACACAACCGGCACAAGATGTGATCGGAGAGATAGCAACGATCGCAGGAGGGCCCTTTGTGGGAGGATCATTCAAGTCCCTTAAGAAGGCGTACCAGAGACAAGTGAACAGTGTCTACATGGTACCTCCGGTCAAACAGAGCCGGACATACCAGGATATGTCCTTCAATGAAATGGATGCCAGAGGGATGAAACAACCACACAATGATCCTCTAGTCATAATGTTAACCATAGAAGGGTTCAACACCAAGAGGATCCTCGTGGACAATGGTAGCTCGACGGACATTATCTACCTCCCGGCCTTCCAGCAATTGATGCTAGATCCAAAAAGGCTGAGCCCTTTTGACTCCCCACTTGTCAGCTTCAGCGGAGACCGAGTATATCCCAAAGGCATGGTGATGTTAACAGTTACAATCGGGACCTACCCAAAGCAGTTGACCGTCAGCTAGATTTCTTGGTGGTAGACTACCCTTCATCCTATAACGCCATTATTAGGAGGCCAACACTCAACAAATGGAGAGCGGCAACATCTACCTATTGCCTAAAAGTGAAGTTCCTAACAGATGAGGGGGTCGGCGAAGTGAGAGGAGATCAAGTTTTAGCCCGAGAGTGCTACCAGGCCATGTTAGCTGCACGAGAAAACCATACATGGACGATAGAAGAGAAAGAAGAAGAAAAGGAGGAAGCACTGGAGACAGTAAAGTTAGCTGACGGAGAAGCAACCAAAACGACGAAGATAGGAAAGATGCTAAGTCCTGAGATGAAAGACAAGCTCATCGAACTACTTAAAGAAAACTTATATGTCTTCGCATGGAGTCACGAGGATATTCCTGGTATATCCCCAGAAGTTATCCAGCATGAGTTAAGAGTAAACCCAGAAAGGAAGCTCATCCACCAGAGACACAGAACCTTTGCCCCAGAGCAGGACCAGGCAGTGACGAACGAGGTCACTAAGCTCTTGGCAGCGGGTTTCATTCGAGAAGTACACTATCCGGAATGGCTCGCCAACATCATTCTAGTGAAGAAGGTGAATGGGACATGGAGAATGTGCGTAGACTTCACCGATTTGAACAAGGCGTGCCCGAAGGATGGCTTCCCTCTACTAAGGATAGATCAGCTGGTGGACTCAACGGTTGGAAGCAAGTTGCTGACGTTCATGGACGCCTTCTCAGGGTACAACCAGATAAGAATGGCTGAAGAAGATCAGGAAAAAACTGCCTTCATCACAAGCCAAGGACTCTGCTGCTACAAGGTGATGCCTTTCGGGTTGAAGAATGCAGGAGCCACTTATCAAAGGTTAGTGAACAAGATGTTTAGAAGCCAGATTGGCAGGAATATGAAGGTGTACGTGGACGACATGCTCATCAAGAGTAAGGAAGAATTTTCCCATCTGGAAGATTTGAAGGAGACGTTCACCACCCTCAGACAGTACAAGATGAAGCAAAACCCAAGCAAGTGCATTTTTGGCGTAGCTTTGGGGAAATTTTTAGGATTCATGGTGTCCCATAGAGGGATAGAAGTGAACCCCAAGAAGGTGCAAGCCATAATCAATATGGAGTCGCCAAGAACGGTCAAAGAAGTCCAAAAGCTGACAGGAAGAATAGCGGCACTAAACAGGTTCGTCTCTAAAGCAACGGATAAGTGCCAACCCTTCTTCAAAACCCTTAAGAAGGCCTTCGAATGGATTGACGAATGTGAGGAAGCTTTCCAGGAACTTAAGCGCTACTTGAGTAATCCACCCCTTCTAAGCCCGGCCAAAGAAGGGGAAACTCTACAATTGTACTTGGCAGTATCAGTCACAGCCATGAGCGCAGCCCTAATTCGTGAAGAAGGTAAGAAACAGTTGCCAGTTTATTACGTCAGTCAAGCCTTCTAAGGAGCTGAGTTTAAGTACCCGATAATCGAAAAGATTGTGTTCGCACTAATAATGGCCTCACGCAAACTAAGGCAGTACTTCCAAGCAAATCCAATCTTGGTCATGACTGACCAACCTATCAAAAAGTCCATGAACAAACTTGAAGCAGCCGGAAGAATGGTCCAGTGGGCAATTGAGCTTAGCCAATTTGACATCAAGTACCATCCCAGGACAGCCATCAAGGCACAAGTCCTGGCAGACTTCGTGACCGAATTCACTTTTGCAAATGAAGATAACCACACCAGCGACGATGGTCTGTGTACGATACAGACTGATGGTTCGTCAGCTCAAAAGAGGGGCGGAGTAGGGGTCGTCATAACCACCCCTAACGGAGAGATGCTCAAATGTGGAGTCCAGTTGCAGTTCCCAACCACCAACAACGAGGCCGAATACGAAGGAATACTGACGGGCCTAAGACTTGGAAAAGCCCTTGGAGCCAAGAACTTGCTAGTACAAAGTGATTTGAAACTGGTGACCTAGCAGATAAAGGGAGAGTACAAGGCGAAAGAAGATAGAATGCAAAGATACCTCAAGTTGACGAGGCGTCTTACCCAGGAATTTGACACAGTCAGATTTGAACAGATCCCTAGAAGCCAGAACACTATAGCAGACGAGGTCTCAAAGACGTTGTCGTCAAAAGAGAGGTCATCAGGAAGTGGACTAGCAATCGAAGTCCAGAAGCATCCCAGCATTGAAGAAGCATCAACGTTCCAGATCCAAGGTACAAAGAGCTGGATTACTCCTATCATGTCTTTTTTGTAGGACGGACACCTCCCCCAAGATGCTGACGAGGCAAGGAAGGTCAAGAAAAGACTAATTTCTTTAGATGATTATTTTTTATCTGCTGAGGAGCGAGGTGATTTCTTTGGACGACCATATTTTATCAATACTGAAGAGCGACGTGATTTCTTTGGACGATCATTTTTTATCAATAAACTACTGAAGAGTGAGGTGATTTCTTTGGATGACCATTTTTGATCACTTCAATGCTTCTTCTTTTATTCATTTTCTGGTTGTCACGTTTGATATTCTTGATTTGTGTGCGAATTTTGTTTGTGTGAGAATCCTTGTCTACTTACACTTGTTGGTATTTAGTTACTTAGCCACTTTTGGGTGACTTACATCCAGTTACGGAGCTTCCTCATTTAGGCTTCGTCAATGATTTACATCTGTCTTGGCGGAATCTTATTATTTAGCCATTTTTTTTGGCGACTTACATCCATTTAAGGAATCTTGTCACTTAGCCACTTTAGGTGATTTACATCCAGTTACAGAGCTTCGTCATTTAGGCTTCGTTAGTGATTTACATCCGTCTTAGCAGAATCTTATCACTTAGCCATTTTTTTTTGTTACTTACATCCATTTAAGAAATCTTGTCACTTAGGCTTCGTTAGTGATTTACATCTGTCTTGGCAAAACCTTATCACTTAGCCATTTTTGGTGACTTACATCCATTTAAGGAATCTTGTCACTTGTTGCTGGAAAGATTCCTTAACGCTATGTCATTTTGGACCTTCTTGAGGCCATGTTGATATCTGCATTAAGTAGCACATGCACTTGCCAAGACTTGGTTAAACAAAAATTTTAGAACAATTCACATATAAATAATAAGTTACCAATAGCCTAGGTGGACCTTTTTATTATTTTCTTGTAATCCTAGAGTTTTGCCTCTTTTGTGATCTGTCTATTAATGCATACATTCTTGCATGAAACTTTACTAGGTGTAAATTTTTATAGACGAATATAAAAGAGACAGATAAATGTGTTACCTTAAATGACGATATTATTTTGTCACATACCTTGATTTTTTTATTGTTGGGATCTTCTTGACAACCTCTTATCTTTTTAAGATGATCACGAGCTCTTCTCTTTTCAAGATTCTTTAAGCTCAACATGATACTTCGTGTCTAAGGCCTAGATTTCTTTTGCTTCAACTTTTTTGAAGGTGTAAAAATTAGGCCACATTGTTGCCCGCGTTCAAACACGAAAAGGGCAATTCTCGTTTGTTGATGACTATAGGAGTGGTCTATGATGATTGGAACCCCCCCCCCCTTTTTTTTTGTGCTTTGATGATTATGGTCATTGCTGTTTGTAATAGAAATTTCCTCTTCTTTCTTCTTTAATTGTATGCTTAAGTCACTTCACTAATGCTAGCTGCATTTTGTTAGGAATGACAATGTACAAATATGCAATTGCTTGCTATACAATTATGGGTGTCAGTTGACGAAGTGCATTCCATATGAATCATAGAGGAGTATTCAGTGATATATAAAAATTGAAGCTATTTGACTATATGCTTGTTTTAAACTGAGCTTTGTTAGATGCTTGCACCGCATATAATTTTTAAAGCAATTTATGAAGATTTTGGTGAGTTGACGGAGATAGCAAGAATTTATTGAGACTTAAACTCGTGACCATATTGTGAATACGACCATCTAACATTTTAAGTCTAGGAGACTTAATAGAATGACGATGGAACATATAGTCATATTAGCTGTGACAATTGTAGTAATTTTATAGCAATATTTTCAACATGATTTATTTGTACATATTTGTAGATAATCATGCAAGCTTGATATGCACTTAATTCTAATAAGATAATATTTGGCATGGCTAATTAAAAAGAAAGAAATAAATGAATTGCCTCGACCAGAGACCTTAGATTACGATAATATGTACATACCTTGATCTTTTCATTGTTGTAGCCTTCTTGACAAGTTTTAAGACCTCTTTTGCTTCATTTTTTTGAAGGTGTAAGGACTAGGACATGTTGACCGTTTGAGGTTATATTTCCTTCCTTTAGTAGCGAAAGCTATCCTGGGGGCTTCTATTATTACCTCCCTTATCATTTGATGATGACCAGTGAAATGACCCTTGCTTTTAGTCTCTTTGTTAAGACAATGGCCTAATTGGCCAATTTCTTTTCTTATTCTTCTTAGGCTATTCACTTGACTGATTGTTTAAAGTCCTGTTATGTTGCAATTTATACATGTACTTGCAAAATGTTTCATTTAAACACATGCCATATGAGTAAAGAGATCACTGGTAAGATTTTATAGGGCGTTTAGCCTTTGTTCCATTTTGTTTTAAGGGGTGATCCCATTAGGGTCAAGATTGACACGTGCATATGATAAGATTCTTCCAAACATATGCCTAATTGGTTATGCATATAATGCAATTTAAAAAGAGTACTTATGCTTGATACATGATCTATGATTATACTTTCACATTCAATAAATATTCAAGCTAAAGTTTCAACACCATGTCTCTTACATATCATTGTGTGAGCCATTATGTATTATATCAGTATGCTTTGTAAAGACTTTAGGCGTTTCCATGATTTTTGGCCTTTGTACAAAATTACCTTATAGCAGTGTCAACAATTATATATAGATAGAGATGGGGTGGTATGATGCAATCATGTCACATACCTCTGATCTCCTTTTTAGCAAGCTCTTCTTGATGAGTTCTCATTCTTGATGAGTTCTCATCCTAGTCTAGTTGTTGTACTACATGTATTCTTGCTGCGTAAAACATTAGGCTTGGAGCAACATTGTCAAGCAAGAAATCACAAATAATATTAAGACAAATGTATAAAATTTGTCATGGCTTCAGCCCAGAGGCATTATGACTTTTCAAATGAAGCCATCTAAGTAGTGAAAATATCTCTTAAAAAAAATGAAATCACGATTTCTTGGAAAGATTCTGATTTGATATTGCCCAAATATCACAATATATATATATATATTATTTTTTTTGTTTCTAATACATAGTTATGTAAATTTTGTTTCTTTACATAAATGTGTAAATTTTGTTTTTTTACATAAGTGTATAATTTTTCTTATCTCTTTATCAGTTGGTCATATTCTTAGACCGTATATCATCAACAGAGAAAATCCATGGTGTTGCAGTCAACATTATTATTTTATAATTGTTATCATATCCTCTTCTGTGTGGATGTTCTTAAGCTCATAGGTGACTGCCGCCATATTAGCTTTTTTGGACATGTATATATAATGCTCTTGCCAAACTTGTATCTCATATATAATAGTCTATTTAAATCTACGTAAATCATACATAAATCGTGAAAGTTTTCACAAGGTGCAGTTGTAGCAGAAAACTAGAATATTCATTGTCATTGGCTTCCACCTACCTAATATTGATTAGGTTTGGCTAAGCTAATTGGACTTTCTTTTATGTCCAAACATAGTGTTTTTAAACTTGGTAAGATAGTAAAATCTGACATTAGCCTCTTTAGTGTCTAAACTCCAAGAATCATGATATAATTTCGGTAAAACAGGAAAAAACTTTGGCAAGGCAATAATACTAGATTTCACCTTTCCTATTTTAGCATGACATATTAGGAAAGAAGAGTTGTGATATAGCATCTCTGTATTTTTCTTTACTAACCAATATAAAGTTTTCAACTTTGTCTTATATCTAATGTAGTATTCTTGAAAATAGCTAACACATTTGACTGACTACTCTAAGGAGCATTTATAAAATTTACTTTTGATGATGCCAAAGGTTACTTTTGTATTTAATTGGTAATTTATGCAATGCCTTAAATATAAACTATATACATTACACATGAAAATTAAGTTTTAGAAAGTTAATAGGAGGAAGAGTAAGGTTTTAATTACCTGTCGGCCTTGGAGACTTTTTTAGATATTGAATATCTGAGCCCACCTTTGCAAGGATGTTAGAACATGCATGCTTGGCTTGGAACTACTTTGTGCACATGACAAGTGACTTGGATGTGTGTGTGGGACATTTGGTATCCTTTTAAGTTCATTCCTTTTCAACGAGCTCTTCTTTGTTGGGTTGATATTGGCTTCAAAGTTACTAGGGCTTGATTAGCCATTTGTGATGTCAAAGGAATTTTCACAATCTTTGGTTGTATTCCCCTTTTCCACTTAAGAGTTTTTTTATCTCTTTCTTGGCTGTTTCTTTTTGACAAGTTCTCATTCTAAAGCTTATGAACTTAAGAATATAGGTACAATAAACAGTCTATTACTTTTACTGTGCAAAGTGTTAGACTTGGAGCAGCATTGTCAAGTAAGAAATTCACAAATATTATTAACAACAAATGTATAAAATTTTTTGTGGCTTAGGGACGGTATATGTTGATGCGTCTATGATATAGTCGTAACACAAATATGTATATGCATAAATAAAATGTAATTTGTTTCGTACTGAGCATTAAAATTATGGCTTAATTTATGAAAGTATGATGCACAGGCATATAGATACAACCAAAGTTTTCATGAAACCGTGTGGTGAGATTTGTGTATAAATGGAACAATTTTTGTGCTCTATTTTCAAAGTCAAAGCAACATGTATATATACATGGAAAATTTTAAACAATAAATTTTGTTCATTCTATGGTAGAATATCTTTATATAGATTGGCATAGAATTTATGATTTTTTCAATCACAAACTTGTATTCCTTTTTTATGTGATATGGATAATCAGATCTTTTGACCCGAAAATAACATTTAACACATTTGACTGAACGCCCCTAGGAGCATTCATAGGAGAATCCTTAACGCCCATTAGGAAATTCACTACCTTTCTGTAGGCAGAATTTTCTTTGAAAACTTAGATTTAATTTCAAAAATTCTAAAAATGCAACTAAATAACTTTTGGTTTTAATGCCTAAACCTAGGGTTTATAAATTTGGAAAGGCAATAAGATTTTTTTTTTTTTTTTTTTATTTTTAGAATGAAAGGCAGTAAGATTTGACTCCACCTCTTTAATGTCCAAAATTATGAGATAAATTTTGGTTTCATTTTTCTTTAATAGTCAAAATTAATATCTTTAAATTTGGCAAAAAAACAAAGGTTGGGAGTTTTTACCTTAAATAGTTCTTAACAACAATGTTTAAATGTTGGAATATCATAAATTTATATCCTTGACCGATAAACATAACATGAGCATTATATCATATGGTGCATGAGCATATAGGCATCACAAAAACTTATTCACCATGTAAAGAAGATATTTGAGGAATCTTAGTTTGAAACCAAAGCAATCTCTCCCTTTTCTTTTTATCTTAGCAAGGTGCACTAGGAAAGAAAAGGGGTGATATGAAAAGTTATAATGCGTGCATATTAACTAGGATGTTATGCTATGAGTATATTAGGAAATGTAATAAGACATTTTTTATGGCCATAAATAGGATATCAAGGCCATAAAATCTAGCTTTAATAGGAATATTATAGAGGAAACCGTGAGTCTCCCCATTGACTAATCCTTTTTATTTACCACATATATATATATATATATATATATATATATATATATATTATCTATGTAGGCTGTAACTATTAAAGCCTCACAATTGTACAAATATTTACACCCCCTTTTGAACAAGCACATCTCACGTACATGAGATATCACCAAACATTCTCCACTATTCTAAATAAATATATGCTTCACTATTTAGTTTATGAATAGCCTTATATTTTAGTCTAGCAAAACAATATTGTTTGAGTGAATAATGAGGGGCGTGAATCATGGATGACAGATGGATAAAGGATCTACTACAGTTCAAACATGCCAATATATGCATTGTGGAGGCACTTAAGATAATCAAGACGTAAACAGAAAATTTGGGTACTTACTTTCCAATGTTGTTTCCTCCATTTGCTCCGTTCATGGCCTTGTTCCTTGGCGAGAGGTAGCCTCTTCGCTCTTCCCTCATTATTGTATGCCCACTTTGGGACTTTTGACCATGACATCTTCATCGAAACTCAACTCCATGGAGTCTATCTGATTCACGACTATGTTGCTACCTTGGATGAGCGAAGCAATTCAATTTTTTATAATTTTGGATTGAACTCAGTAACTCTTTGTCATAGGAAGAGGTTAATGGCTAATCTTCTTTCCCACAGACAGCACCAAGCTGATGATGCCAAAATCGTCAGTTGGGTCACTTGTCCAATCCGAAGCTCTTGACGACCTATTGTAGGACCTGCAAAATAAAGGAGGGACTGATCGAAGAGACCACTAGGTTGTGCTCGGTGGGGGAGCCTCCGATACTCAAGTTAGTATCAGCCCATATCTTTCGTATGTAGACATTTTGTAATAGTTTCTAACTTACCCTTACAAGTGAGATGGACTGTCCCTTTTATAGGTGATTTGGATAGCTGTTGTATATAATTGGAGGTGATTATTACCCATATGTAATAATTATCGTAATCGAAGTCTAGAAGCATCCTAGCATTGAAGAAGTATCAACGTTCCAGATCCAAGGTACAAACAGCTGGATTACTCCTATCATGTCCTTTTTGCAGGACAGGCAACTCCCCCAAGATGCTGACGAGGCCAGGAAGGTCAAGAAAAGAGCAGCCAGATTCACGATCCTAAATGACACCTTATACAAGAGAGGTTTCTCTATGCCTTACTTGAAGTGTGTTGATGAAGAGATAGCCAAATATATCCTGAGGGAAGTCCATGAAGGAATTTGTGGGGACCATGCTGGTCCCAGATCCCTGGTAAGCAAAATCATTCGAACAGGTTATTTCTGGCCAACTATACAGGTGGATGCAGTTGAACTCGTTAAGAAATGCGACAAGTGTTAGAGGTTCAGGAACGTCCAATGACTTCCAACAGAGCAACTGACGACTATATCCTCCCCATGGCCATTCGCACAATGGGGAATTGACATCGTCGGCCCACTACCCCTAGGTAAAAGACAGGTAAAATTCTTACTGGTCGCTATTGAATACTTTACAAAATGGGTGGAAGCAGAGGCAATAGCGACTATCACCGAATCACGGATCCGAAGTTTCGTCTGGAAGAATATAATTTGTAGGTTCGAGATACCAATGATGATCATATCAGATAATGGTCGATAGTTTGACAGCCAAGGCTTCAAGGATTTCTGCTCAGGTTTGGGTATCAAAAATAAATTCTCGTCCCCAGGACATCTGCAGGCCAACGATCAGACAGAAGTAACAAACCGGACGTTGCTGAAGATCATAAAAGCCAAGCTGGACGACGCAAAGGGTGCCTGGCCAGACGAACTTCCTAATGTATTGTGGGCCTACAAGACCACAGTAAGAACTCCGACAGGGGAAACCCCTTTGATGCTCACTTATGGCACTGAAGTAGTAATCCCAGTGGAAGTGGGCGCCACAAGCACCAGACAGGAACTATTCCACAAAGAAGGCAATGACGATTAGCTATGAATCAACCTAGACTGCCTAGACGAGATAAGAGACAAAGCTTCCAACAAAATGACGAAGTATTAGCAGAAGATGAGGGAATATTACAACAAGAGGGTAAGGCTCAGACGAATTGAAATAGGTGACCTCGTCTTGCACAAGGTCAGCACAGCTACAAAAGATTCTGTCCAAGGGAAGCTGGGCGCTACCTGGGAAGGACCCTATCGAGTCACTCACTACTCCAGACAAGGGAGTTATCACTTGGAAACCCTAGACGGGCAGAAGCTCTCACGACCATGGAACATCGAGCATTTGAAGAAGTACCACGAATAGATGTAACCAGTAAATGTATTCATATTCAAATTAATAAAGAAATTGTTCTACTAATACTTCTGCGTCCACAGGTTTTCTCAGTTGAAAACTACAAATGACCCCCCACTCTCGAAAATTACTAAGTAACAAGATTCCGCTTTGACGAATGTAAGTTACTGACGAATAAAAGAGACATCAAATCTCAAAAATTTCTAAGTAACAAGATTCCGCTTTGACGGATGAAAGTTACTGACGAATAAAAGAGACATCGAATCTCAAAAATTGCTAAGTAACAAGATTCCGCTTTGACGGATGTAAGTTACTAACAGATACAAGAATCTCGAAAACTTTTAAGTAATAAAACGCAGCTTACTCACGAAGAAACAAATGTGCAAACCACAGGAAGCAAGCAAGGGCATCTAATTAAAGCCCAAAAACAAAGGGCAAATTCCATTGCTTTTACAACTGAAAACCCATAAACACTGGGCCAAACCGATGTTCGCGAAACAAAAGTTCTTTCAAAATTAGGACTAACATAAAAAAAAAAAAAAAAAAAAAAAACGGAAATCAAGTCCTTTTTCAGGATCAAACAGCAGGGGCAGAATCATCAGGGGCATCCTCAACATTTTCTGTGGCGTCAGGCTGGGCAGCAGATGATTGGGCAGCCTCATTAGTAGCCATCTCTTGGTCAACCTCCTCCAGATCTAGGCTATCCAAGTCCACTCCAGAAAGGTGTTTGACGAGATACCTCCTTAGCAGCTCGAAGCCCTTGAAGTACTAGCTGAACAAGACCGTGTTGTATTCGTCCGTGGTCTGGAAGGCCTCAACGGACCTAGCAGCAATGGTCTTCAGTGACTCCCGGGACGCCAAGAGCTGTTCATCCTTTTCATGGGTCAGCTGACGCTCGACCCTAATATCATCGTCCAACCTCTTCACCTTTTCCTTTAAATTAGTAGCTTCGCTCATGGATTCAATCAAGTCTTTCTTCAAAGTGGAATTCTCCACCTCCAAAGCATCCACCCTCATCGAAAGGGAGGCCACCTTAGCTTCTTGAGTCAGATACTCAGAAGTGATATGAAGGCTCTCCCCCAAAACCTAAAAAAAAAGGGAGGGGGGGGAAATGAGATCATAAAAAACAAGAAGAAAAAATAAGAAGAAGAAGAGGGTTTATAACTAAAATCTCACCTGAACAAGCTTTTGAACATGACGGCTCGCAACACGGTTAAAAGACACTCCAGAGAGTGCCTTCAAGTCCTCTGCAGCCACGGCCCCGTGAGCTCTTTCCACAGCTAGGCCCTCGTCATCCCAGATAGTTGACAAACGAGAGGTGACCCTCTCCATCTCTTTCTCCTTCCCGGAGATACGCTGTCTTTTAGCAACGGGCGTGGAGAGCTCCTCGATCGAAGTCGACAGGGAAGTTGTTCTCGTCACCCCAGCCCGGAAGTAACAGGAGTGGTCTGTATAACCGGAGAGGTAGGGGTACCCTTGTCGGTGACCCGCACTATCTTTCTCCCCAAGTTTGACAACGGCTCACCCTTTTTCGATCTCATTTTTGCGTACATATCTTTATTAAACTTCGTCGTCATCCCTGGAAAAAAAAAGAAAAAAGAAAAAAAAAGAAATGACATTCGTTAGAAAGGAAAAGATAAGGAAAAAACCGTAATGGACGAGTCTAGCACTTACTCTTCTTTTCTTCAATCTCAATGCTCCGGAGAACAAAAGACAAAGGTTCTGGTCCATGACAATAAAAAGCCAAAGTCCTGGGTTCCACCAGGTCATCTCAATCTTCAACCTTCCGTGCGTACTCTACGGCTTTTTGCACCCTACTCGCGTACATGCTCTTAAGTTTCGGCTGCTTCTGAATTGCACGGAGGAAAAGTGAAAAAGGTCAGCCACAATAACAACACACATGAAAATTGAAGCGACGAGAAAAAGATATTGACGCACCTAATGTCGGGGTTTCCCACCGACGATGCAATCGCGGGAGGTCACCCCAAATTTCGCTTGAGGCAGTCTCAAACTCATCCCCAGACACAAAGAAAAATCTTGACTTCCAATACTTGAAAGATGACGGTAAACCCTTGACGATCCTATTTTTCCTCTCCCAGGGTACCAATTCGTAATACCCATGTTCCTTTGACGCTTTTAATTGATATAAATGAAGAATCTCGTCAATTTTGAGCATATCCCCATCCACAGCCGCCAGCCATATCCCCATACAGCTAATCACGATCCTCTAGGAGTTGGGCATAAATTGCCCTAAAGCGATACCAAAATGGTCCAATAGCTCCATTAGGAAAGGATGGATGGGGAACCTCAATCCATAGAGGAAGGCCGCCTCATAGAAGCACACCTCCCCTGGGAAGAAGCTACATACCCGATCGTCTTTACCAGGCAAACGAAACCTCACTCTCTTCGGGAATTGAAATCTGTCCCTAAACCTCCCTAACGTCTCGGCGTCTAGACTACACTCTTCCTGAAGGGCGTAAAAAGCCCTAACCTCGCGAAAGGTCGAAACAACAGTGTCACCCCCCACTGGGTCATCACTAGATGACAGACCAATCTCAAGCTCACTAGATCTGACATTAGACATTGCTCCCCGCACTATTTCCCTATTTCTAAACCAGTCAATTGACTAACGGGGCTAAGGCAGCAAGTCAGGCAACACAACCCCCCAAACAGTTGCCTTCAAAAACGAAACCTTCTAGACGCGGAGAGCCACCTACAAATCCCCCTAAACGCGCAAACAGGAAAGAAACTGATGGGCAAACTATCCTAACTCCGAACCACTAACCATGAAAATCTAGGAACAACGTAAGCAGAACAGCCCAAGCTAAAACCCCCATCAAAAAAGGAAAAAGAAAGAAACGAAAAATCAGAGAAATTATGAGAAGAAAAAAGAAAACGGAGCCAAAAATAGAGAAAATACCTCGGAAGAAAGGTACCGCCACACGGAAGCACCACCGCACAATACGCCGATTCAAAAAGGAACAGTCACCAGAAGAAGTTTTTGCAAAGAAAAGAGAAGAGAGACTCAGAGCAATAAAAGTCTTTGTGAAAAAAAAGAAGAACAGAGGAAGAGGGATTAAAAGCCAAAATACACAGAAACTGAAAAACAACGGGAAAAACGAAGAGTCCTATAATAGGGGGCATTAACTTTACCAACTGAAATATGCCACGTGGCCATGATCAGTACGGTGCCACCACAACACATTTAATTGCGGCATGAAACTCCAAGAGTCGCCTGCCAACTTTTCATCTTCCACGGTCGTCATGACGTGTCATGACGACCAAGGAATTTGGGGGCAATTGACAGGACTGACGAGATAAACACGGACGAAGAAAGAATCATTGACGAAGGAAGCATCACGGACGAGGAAGCCGGGGTAGACGAAGGAAAGACAGGCAAGTACACGGGATCATCCAATATCACCAGTGATGCCCCAGACTGGCAGAACCAGCTGCACGGACCGTTGGGGAAGAATTAAAGCCCTATCATTTAGTAAGGAGCATTACTAAAAGGGACATTAAAACCGCAGTAACTGCCACAACGGCTAAGAGCTGGAGAAGCTTATAAAGCGTTCACAAGCACAAGTCAGGAGTAAGAGAAAAAAAAGCAATTCTAAAACACTTTGTTCTCACCATTTTCTTTTTACAAAAAAAACCTTACAGAAACTAACTTAAGCATCGGAAGTGTTTTGGCAGGCACCAAACCGGTGACCACATCAAGAGACTCTCCCCTCCGTTCTCGTAGAAGGCGAGCTCCGGTTTGGTTCCATCTGAAATCTTCCATTCTCAATTGACGAATTCTTGTTTCATCAGAAAGAAAGCAATACAAACTACAAACCATAAAAATTGTAGCAGAAAAAGCAAAGAAGTTCAAGGGAAGAAAAATAAAAACTAACCTCAAATAAACTTTTCAATTCTAGATGTAATCTGGTGACCTCAAATAGACTTTCAAAATCTATATATAAAAAACTAAATCGGTGGGTTTTAAATCCAAGGGGAGGCAATTGAATGTTTTGGTGGGTAGAAAAGCCGTTTTTTTGATAAGGAGAGAGAGAGAGAGAGAGGGAGAGAGAGAGAGAGAGAGAGAGAGAGAGAGAGAGAGAGAGAGAGAGTAGGATTGATTGTTGACTTGAAAGCAATTTGGATTCAATGGGAAAGTCATTATAATTAATAGTATAAAATTTAGCCGTTGTTTGATAGGAAGATGATGATTTGAGAGAGAAAAAATGGGATTGATAAAGAGAATGTGTGAAGTGGAAACCCAAAAAAAAAAGAAAAAAAAATTTGTGATATGGCAATGATGTGGCTCAACTGGAGCGTAACAACAATAAATGCTACACTTCAGGTTTTAGATATATATAAATATGATAAATTGGATTGAGGGAGATAAGAAATGAATAATATTTTTGATAATTTGACAGTTACATTAGGGAGAAAAATACTTTAAATGTTATGAACATACCAGGAGGTGCCAACCTGCACAATTATAAGGTTCTTGGCAAAAATGAATAATATCAGGGCACAATTTTTTTTTAAGAATTTGTTGATATAATAAATTGTAATTTGAAAATTATCTTTTTTGTATAAATTCACTATTAACATGACTGTTATTAGAAATTATAAATCAATCCTAAAAAAGTCAATCCTAAAAGAACATATTAATAGTTTTTTTTTAACAAAAAAAAAAGTTTTGAAAATTTTTATATGCTAGACTTTTTTCTTTTTCCTTTCTGCTGGACTTTTTTTTTTTTTTTTGCATTGAATATGCTTAAATATTTTCATTATAGAATTAGCATTGATGGTGCCAAAAAGCCATATTACTAAATTTAACAACTCGCATAAAAAATAGAGCTACAATGGTGGTGCTATTGCTAATTATTTTTTAGCTTTTTAGCAATAGAGCTGCAATAAAAATGCTATCAATACCAGTTCATTGTAGCTCCAAAGTTAAAAAATATATATTATATTTTATTCCATTTCTCTCTCTTCCTTCTCTATCTTTTCCCTTTTCTTTTTCTCTAAATCAAAGTCTCAAACTCTCTCTTCTTCTCCTCTAATCAGCGTGGAGGGTTAAGATCGGGACGGCATGGTGGTTCAGATCCGCTTGCAAGGTTTCATGGGTCGGATTGGCGTGTTGGCTTTGTGAGTGGTGGTGGTCATGGGTTGGGGAAGTGGGTGTTGGTAGTGTGGGTCGTTAGGAAGAAAATCGAAAGAGGAGGAGATGTGCTCTAACCTACTTGTTGTAAGAGAGACTGAGAGTGTGAGAGGTAAGATTCTTAACAAAAATAAAATAGAGACAATGGGGAGAGAGAGACTAAAAAGAGAGCCAAGGTGTTTGTGTTTCTTATCTGTGTGGGGGGAAGAGAGTGAGATATTTTGGGCTTGTATGGTAATGGTTTTCAAGTATTGTTGTTTAAATTAGTGTGAAAATTATAGTTTAAAAAGTTTTATGGAAATACGTGTTTAAAGTACTAATAATACAAAAAATGTGTTTAGTAGCATGTTTCTAATAGCGTTTTTTCAAATGTGAAAAATTATAATTGTGTGTTTGGTATATGTACAGTAAAATTACTAATCTATATATATAACATAAACCTTTGACTTTTGGTTGACATCTCCACAATTTTCCACATCAATATTTTTTATTTATATTTTTTAATTTGATTTAATTCTTTTGATTTTATAGCACCAAATTGCAGACAATTTATTAAATTATTTTTTTTTAAATTAAATTTAGTTGTTTGGTGCCATACAACCACCATACTTAAAGGAGACCTAAATTATCACCTTATCAAGGAATTTTTAGATAATCCTAACAAACTATATAATAACTCCATCAATATAAATCTATCCTAAAAAAATGGAATATATCTCCACTAATTTGATAATTTGTACGTTGATGACATTTTTTTAAAAAAAAAAATTCTATCATATTTCCTTAAATCTATCAATCACGTTTTTTTTTCTTTCATTTTTTTTATATTAAAGTTGATTAGAAATTATAATTTCAATAGAATTTAATCTCTATAATTATATTGAATGAGACTCAACAAATATATATCATTTTTAATTTCAATAGGATTTAAATTTTATATCAATGGACTCTTCCAACATATTCATCCTTTAAAAAAAAAAAATTATATAACCAAATTTGATTAGGAATCCATAACCCTATGTTATATTATAAATAGTTTTTTTAGGGATTATTTGTTACAATTTCAACTTGGCTTTTCATTCCAATATTATATTTTAAATATATATATATATATATATTTTTTTTTTGAGATTATTCTTCCAACACCACTCTACTGTACAATCTCTTGCATTGATTTTGGTACTTGGAGTGCCTTCAAAACAAAAGCTATGTAAAGTTTTCTTATCAAGTTTAATGTTAACATATATGAGAGATATTTTGGTCAATTAGAAAAAGATTGATGAAACTTAAAAGGAAAGAACTAAAAAACGCACAATCTGAAAATAAATAAATAGTGATTGTAATAGGCAAAGGCTTTTGGAGATTGTTGTTTTTATTTTTGGAATTCTTTACGTTCATGTGTATGTGTGTATTGGGTTTAATTGAATTGGAATTATCTTTGAAACTTTGGTTTTGATTGAATAATGAAAATAGTAGAAGAAGTATGTTCCAATATTTGGAGTCTTATGTATGTGTGTTGTTGTAGTTTAAACTTGGTATTTGAATTGTTAAATTGTTAATTCACAATTTCATTGTTCATCTATTAATCATGAATAATAGTATTGCTATTTGCAACCATGATGATATGATATCAATGATATGATCATTCCGAATGCTTTCCTTTAGAGTTTAGATAGAGTTTATTTTATGATTAAAAAAGTTTACAATCACTATTTATGTTTAGATAGAGTTTAGAGTTTATTTTATGTTTAAAAGACTTTTGAAATTACATTTTTAAAAAAATATTATTGGATACGTTGGATCTTAAATAACTTCTATTAAACTTCATCCTTTATGGCATCATTAAATTAAAAAGAAAACCCATATAGATTGGTATTAGGATATTCTGTGGAACTATCATAATGGACTAACGTATTACACATGGTATGGATCTACTGTAACATCCTATGCTATAAAATAAATATTGGGCCTATGATTATCTTCTCTTTGCAAAAAATAGTTAAATTCTCATTTATTGTGATAGTTCACTTTTAGGTAAAATAGAAACTGTATTAACTAAGTTTAAGAAATTTAAAATTCTATTTCAAAAATTTTCCAAAACATTAGATTTTATTTTAATTATTTTAATAATTTTATATTGTAAAAGAATAAATTTTATACATTACATACAATCATTACTTCAATGACCTTCTAAATGACAGAGGATATGAGAATGCAATTTGTAAATCTACTATCAAGATAACATAGATTAGATTGGTGGTGGATAGTAGAATGAATTGCAATTGAGTATTGTGTAAAGTCATTACCATAGAATAGCCCACGCCGAGATGTGTTAGGTGGAATCAATGATATGAAAGAAAAAGAATTTTTTTAAACCATTATATTGAACAAAAGATTACTTATTTTCATTCATTTTCAAGTTATACATATTTTTAAAGTCAAGTCATAGACCTTTAAGCAAAATGATACTTTTAATTTTTATTTAATTATCTCGTGCATCGCACGGGTTAGCGACTAGTATTTTATATAATGAGAGAGAAACTCTACATATTACTGTTGCCCTCTGTTCTTTCTCTTCATAGATTAGCTTAGTATTTCCTTCGTCTCTTTCAGTGGTTCTCTTCTCTTCTCCAACTTGAAAAACCCAGAAAAAAACCCAACACAAAATGTTTCCTTGCTCTTTTTTCCCCTCCAAAACTTCCAATTTAAATTCAAATGTTTTTTTTTTTTTTTTTTGGGTTTGGCCCTTTTTTCAATTTGTTGTTGGTGTAAATGAATAATGGCAATTGTTGGTGTTAGCGGATCTAATGGTTTAGAGTATAATAATTGTATCATTGGTGCTAGAAATTGTTTTCGTGGTTAGGTTTTTGTTGGGTAAGCTCAGCCTTCTTTTTGTTCCTTCCTAGTTACAGTGAGTTGGTGGAGTTGTGAAGAAAGGTGAAAAGAAAGAAAAAGATGATAATGGAGTTGGGGTGAGAGAGGAGGTGTGAAAGAGAGAAATACTACCAGTCTCTATGTCATGTCAGGTTTGGTGGGTGGGTCTCATAGTTTTCTTTCTGGGTCTGGTTAATTTGTGCCCTTAGGGCACACATTAACCATCCATTTTAGGAAAGTTTTTATAGAGAATTAAAAAAGTTGTCAAAACAGTTAATTACTTTTTCATTTTTTCATAAAAAGTTTCCTAAAATGGTTTACTAATGTAAGCCCTAAGGGCACACGTTAGTAAATCCCTTTCTATATAAGCCAATTAATACTTTAATTCAAAAACCGAAAACTACTTATGAGATGTTTTCTAAATATAGTGTTTAAATACCCTAAATTGAGAACGGTGACTTAAACACTCTATATAAAACACTTATACCAAACACATTTTTTTGGGCTCACATTTTTCAGTGTTTAAACACTGAAAATTGTTGTTTGAAAGTATATACCAAATAGACCCTTTATATATATATATATATATATATATATATTTTTTTTTTTAAATTCCACGGCCACACACTTGTTTTCAGGTTACTTTGACATATTTCTTAGTTTTGAGTGTTAGGGTCATATTTTTAGTGTATTGGCTTATCTTTTAACAAAACGCACTTTACTTGTAATTTTGTAAATCTAAGTTGTTTAGAAAAAAAAAAAAAAAAAAAAGTAAATCTAAGTTGGGTTTAATGTATCAAGAAGTATGTTACTTAGAGACATCAAGTGGTATCATTAAAGACATGAAGATTGATTCAAAAAACAAGTAAAGAAAAACTGATTTAGTGAAGCTTAACACTTGTCTTGACACAAGCATCTATCGAGGTTTAATGAAAAAGCTCGACACAAGTTCTACACAAGCTCGATCCATTGAGAATTACGATTTCAAAATTCTCAAATCTGAAATTCGGCCCATGATGACTTGGATGACTAGGGTTTTTCTTTCTACAACTCTAGACCATATAAAATGCTTATTTTAAAGTCATCAAAGACATAGAGACTCAATTAGAGAACTCATATACTCTGTGAGAAGCTACTGCACATCGTGCACATTAGGGTTTTGAAGTGAAGAACTTTGCAGCCAACAACAATCAATCAGCTGCTAAAGTTAGACACGTACTGAGATCTGTACATGTGAAGAAGTCATCTACAATATCAAATCCAATTGGAGGTTGGAGTAAAGGTTCAACTGTAGATTAGTATTTTGGGATAGTCTAGGATAGTGATAAGATTCTTTATATTTGTAACCGCATGATTCTTGATTAGTGAATTCTTAGGAGTGGTGACCTGGAATTCACTTGATGGGGTTTTTGCCTTATAAGAAGTTTTCCCCATTCGTCAACAAATCATCATGTCATTTAAGTTTTGCTACATTAGTTTATTTGGTGATTTGTTAGTGCCTCCACGATTTGTATGTAATTTAACTTAATTAATCAACTTTAGTAATTGAATTAATTAACTGAGGTCAATCTATAATCCAACATTGAGAAACATGTTTTAGTTAAATACCTGCCACAATTTCAAACTTTAATATTGTGAGGACTCGAGGATGGAAGATTGGAAGCACTACTGTAGCTTTCAGTTGTTTCACAAAGAAGCATCTATAGCCCGATGAGTGAGGTTGCCCGAGGAGAGAATAGGAAGTGACAAAGCATCCTTGGAGAGAATAAGAGGTGAAGGTGGGCGTCTTAATGAATAAACAAGATATTTGTGGGAGGTTTCTTATAAAGTCTCACCTACTCCTCCGCATTAAATGGCTGGTATTAGCTTTATCAGTTGCATTAATGAGGAAGTGACCTGAACAGTAGATCCACAGCTCAACAATTCCTTCCACCACTTTCACTAGAAGTTTAATGGGACAAGTGTCCTAAGGAGATCTAGGAAAATTGAAGATGGAGGGTTAGGATGCAAGAAGCCATAGAGTATATAAAGGAAAGGGACTCTTAGATGAAGGGGAGCGGAAAAAATCAAGGAAGGGGATTAGAGCTAGAATAGTAACTGAGAGAAAGAGAATGAACAGTGTATGTAACTAACCAAGAACATTGTCCTTGGATAAGCTTGTAAAGATCCATCTACACATTTAAATATTAGACTTTTGCCTCCTCCTTCTCTATCTTTGTCCTCGGACAAAGCCCAACTTGTTCATCCCACTCTCTTTACAAATATTTATTAATTTTAGCCGGGTTTAGGAACATCAATCTCATTATTCTATGTGGGCTTGGCGCACCAAGATTTCGTGCCCTTGCAAATATATCTAGCTTTTGTTTTTTATGAAATAAACTTTTCTTTTTGAAGGCCTTTGAACGTATATAAATGTAACCATGATCTTGCTTCAGATGAGAGAGAGCCTGACACAGGCTGAAACTAAGAGAGAGGAAGTAAAAGAGAAGGGTGAACGTGACAAGTGAAGGCTTACAAATTTTAGGGAATTGCAGTAGCGTCCGTGAAGCTCCTCTCTTGTGATTGCTAGTTAGAGAGGAATGTGCTACATTCTATGCGTGAGGGTCTCCTACATAGGGTGAGTTTGATTTAACTTTTTGAAACTGAGTTTTTTGAAAAAGTGGGGTTTTTAAAAAAAGAGGTTTGAAATTGGACTTTTTGTAGAAACTGAGTGTTTGGTAAAAACTATTAAAAAGTATTTTTTGAAAAAACTGAGTGTTTGGCTAGCACTTATAAATGTGGCAGTTTAAGAGGTAAATTACCAAAAAGGACAATGTATATATAAAGAGAATTCTTTGTTTTAATTAGCTCTCTTAATGCAAGTTATGAACACAATATTTTCACAAAAATTTCACAAGAAAGTCTATACGACAAGTTGTTAATGGTAAAAAAAAAAAAATGTCACTAGTAGGTTTAGATAAGAACTAATAACAACTTACTATGTAAACTTTGTTATGAAATTGTTATAAAAATATTCTGTCAATAGTACTAATAAACAAATAGTACTAGTTTAAAAAATTTAGAGATATAATAAAATGTTACAATATTTTTACAATACTAATTTAAAATTAATCTCTGTAAAATAAAATTTTATTAACACTTATCTTTTAAATGAGTTGTTCTAGGATTATACATGTACCCACAATTTTCCTCCACTACATACTCTATAACATCACAATTATAAAAAAAAAAAAAATTGTGAAATAATTTGTATTCTTACTCTCTGTATTTTCTTCCACATTACTTTACCCAAACCCAAAAACTCCTTCAATTATTTTTCTTTCACTTTTTTCTCATCCACCCGTTGACTTCTTCCTTATCTTCTTATTTTCCTTTTCTTTTACTTTCCTCCACACAAAGCTCCACACACTCCACCACATACTCTCTTTCACAAACTTTCTCCACCACATACTCTCTTCCACGTTCCTACTCTTGTCTTCTTCTCTTGCTTCCTCTCTCTACTCCATAATTTTCATTTATCAAAAACTCTACCGAATTTAAAAGGTTTTTTGAGATTAAATAAGTAAGACGTAAATAAAAAAAAAAAAATAGAGAAGAGAAGAAGAAGAAACAGCACAGAAAAAGACGAAAAAGAAGAAAACAAGATGCCACAGCACAGTAACATAGAGGAGCAGAAATACTATATGCAATTTAGGAAAAAAAAAATCCACTAACAGTAATATTTTTGTTTAAAAAAAAAGTATTTGTGTGTTTTGCAACTGCAGCTCAAAGCTGCCGTGCTAAAACGTAGAAATCCTTTGAGTTGGAATACACACTTTTGTTTAATGCACTTTTGAAAAATTTTACCAAACACGCGTTTTGGCCCGTTAAAGTCGAAACAAGCCGGCACATAAAAGGATTTCTTTGCAGTCAAGTCATTTCATTAAAAAAATAAAATTACTGTCAAGTCATACGTTCACTTGACTTGCGTACGTAACACGCTTTTTAAAAGAGTCGGTGTGGAAGTGAGTGGTGGCCCTCACTTTGCGTGGAGTAGAGGAAGTTTCCTAGCGTCAATTTTGACTTAGAGTGCTCCGCATTTTAATTTTTAGCTACTTAACCAATTATTTTATCAATTTTATAATAGAAATTTATTAATACGTGCTCCTTAGGACATATATTACTAAATTATTTTAAAAATTTTTTTATGAAAAAAAGAATAAGTAATTCACTATTTTGACAATATTTTCAATTTTTTATAAAAACTTTTCTAATATAATTTACTAATAATAATTAGTAAAATAATATATTTAACCAGTTGTTTAGTTGTATTCTTGAAAATATGCCAAAAAATGGTTTTTAAGAATTGGTATGCATGTAAAACTATATATGTCAAATGGTGTCTCTGCTAGAGTTTCTCTCTCTCTCCCTCCCTCCCTCTCTCTTGGTTTAGGTAGAGGCTAGAAAATAGGTGTAATTCAGTTGAAGGTAAAAAGTAGTGGTTTCAAAAATTGCGGTATAAAACTTGGTTTTTTATAAAAAGTAGAATGTTTTGTAAAATTGTTAAAAACTACATTTTGAAAAAATTGAGTGTTTAACTAGCATTTATAAAAGTAACAATTTAAATTGTAAAATATAAAAAATGATGAAATGTATATATAAGAGAGTTTATTTCATAGTTAGAGTCTGCTTGGGATCTACTTATTTTACTGAAACTGATTTTTTTTTTGCTGAAAGTACTGCAGATAAAGGTAAAAGTTAGCTGAAATAATATAGTAAGATCTATGAATAGTACCAAAAAGTTCAGGACCCATAAATAGTAGCAAAAATAAGCTAAATAATAAAATAAGTTGGCAAAATTAATTATGCCAAATGGACACTTAGTATCAACTTCTTAATAATAATAATAATAATAATAATAATAATAATAATATATATATATATATATATTTATATTTATATATATAAAACTGAAACCTCTGAAACTCTTACAATAATCTACGTCGGCACAATATTTAAATAAAATTGTTATTTTATTTAAATAAAATTATTTTTATTTAGTCCAAACTTACTAAGGAGCAAAACTCTATTTCTTTAACAAGTTTAACTTAAACTGAAACATATTATTTTTTTAAACAAAATTATTTTTGTTTATTCCAAACTTAACAAAGAGTGAAACTCTATTTCTTTAACAAGTTTAACTTAAACTGAAACTCATAATTTTTTTAAACAAAATTATTTTTGTTTAGTCCAAACTTAACAAGGAGTGAAACTTTATCTCTTTGACAAGTCCAACTTAAACTCAAACTCAATCTCAAATGTTGATAATTTTTCTTTAATATTTATTGGTCTTTCAGATGTTTTAATATCTGAATTTTTGAGTTATTTTTTTACAGTATTTGAAATTGTTTGACAAATTTTTTGTAAGCCACTGCGCATTCAAGTAATGACATTTTCATCAATTTGTAACACAAATTGTAATTATACAAGAGAAAATCTTGCAATAGTGTAGTTTATTAATCAATTTAAGATTTTATAAAATTATTTTAATCTACCTCACAAATAAGTAAGTTCTCATGCATAGCACGGGTTAGCAATTAATAATAGTAATATATATATATATATATATATAATAGGTAAAGCAAAGAGAAACTCCAATTGTAATTCTAAATTAGAATCCTAATTTTGTGCCATGTGTCAAGATTCATGTGGTTCTATTTGTCTAAATTTAAGTGAATCAGTTGTAATTTCGATGTGTTCTTTTTTCTTTTTTTTTTCCACACCTACATATTTCAAAGTTCATCACACCTGCGTGTTTTAAGGTTCATCTCCCCACATCTACATATTTCAAGATTCATCTCCCCTTCTCCAATACAACTCTCCTATTGTTCAATGAATGTTATGAAATTTGATAAGGAATTTGAAAAGAATCTCTCGTTATCAATGATGCATGTATTTGAGTATTTCTGTATCTTATATAAGAAAAGGTTTTCCATCGATTCCCATTGTAATTTTTTTATTTCATGTATTTTTCTCAAAAAAAAGAGCAGAAGAAACACGCCTTCACTACTCATATTCATCTGAACCTCCTCTCTCTCTCTCTACAAAATTCAATTTCTACTTCTCTACTAAATTTGTTTTATTAAGATTTTTTTTTTGTTTCGTTCCATCTCTGCAAAATTCAGTCTAATCTCTCTTTCTCTTGCTTTGTTTTGCATATCAATTGTAAATCTCCTTTACAAAAGCAAGCTTTATATGCAAAGTAATTGTTAATTAGATATGATTTATTATTATTATTATTATTATTATTATTATTATTTGTTTGCAAGTTTTATGGCGTTTATAATCTAGCTCTCACTCTCTATTTTCATTAGATCTATTTATTTTTGTCCTATGTTCTCAATCTCTTTCTCTCAAGAATTGTTGGTTTAAAGGATTGATGATGGGCTCTCTCTCTTTTTTTTTTTTCTTTGGAGTGTTAAAGAGATATATAGTGTTTACTGCAAAGGTAAACTTTGGATGTATAGTTTTTTTTTTTTTAATTATTAAATATGGGAATTTTCTCAAGATTGAACCACAGTCTTCTTAGATTTTTACTCATATATCTTGGATCTCAAAACTCAGACTTATATACAATTGGCGAAGATATGAACTTAAGTTAATTTGCAGATCATATATATAATTAGAACTTTCCTATTTGTTTGTCTTTACGCTTTATGCTCATAATTTTAGTGATTTTGAATTGATTAAAATTTTTGTAATAAAATTCATGTTATTCTATTGTTATATATTGTTATGAGATGCATGTTATGATATTCACATTTAATTGATTAAAATATTTTGCTAAAAATAGTTTGTGACAAAGCAACTTAATCATAACTACATGTACCGTGTATGAATTAACCTTGAATATATATGTCTATGTAGCATTCTTTCTTTAGAATTTTGTATGATAAAAATATTTGTTAAAAAATTACATAATGCTAAGATTTATTAAACATTAATAAACTTAGTCTTTTAAACATGACTAAACTCATGATTAATAAAAATAAAAAAATAAAACCAATAGTATCACTTAAATAATAAAATGCAATATATTTATTTCCATTGTTTTATTAAATTATATCTATTCCCGTGCGATAGCATGTGTTACATACTAGTAATAATAATGCTAATAATTACTTCATGTTAATAATAAATGATTCTCTTAATAAAAGATTTTGTAAAAAAGTATTTGGTTTTATCATTTTTCTTTTTAAGAAGTGTCACATTTATAATGTTTTCGTAATATTTTCACCACAAATTATATATGGTAGGTTGTTGTTAGTTTTAATTTTAACTTATTGCTTAAATTATTTTTTTATTTATTAATAACAACTTATTACTTAAAGTTTGTTACAAAAATATTATGAAATAATTTGTATTACTGTTTGTTATATTTTCTTCAGGCTACTGTAACCAAACCCAAAACCTCTTTTTATTTTTTTATTCTCTCTCTTTTTTCTCATCCACTCGTTGACTTCTGGCTCATCTTCTTCTAATCTTTTTGTCCTTTTCTTTTACCTTCCAAAGCAAAAAAAAAAAAAAAAAATTCTTGGCTGGACCATATATAAACGGAAGACTCTCTCTCTCTCTCTCTCTACGCACAAAACATTATAGATTCCTTTGAAACCCACAATCTTACGATAGGAGCTTCACAGACAATACTGCAATTCTCCATAATTTGTAAGTTTTCACTTCTTACATGCATCCTTCTCTTCTTCTTTTTATTTCCTCTCTCTTTTTATTTTCACTCTTATCTTTCTAATTTTCTAAATCGTTTCCTTTTAATCCTTTTTTTTAGCCTTTTAGAAATCTATGCTTATAATTATTGACTAATTAAATTATAGTTGAAATAAAATTATTTGGTTTACCAAAAAAAATCAAATTATTTGAGTTAATTAGATATATAGAATAATCTTCATTAAGAAAGTCATAAACTTATATTTATATTAACCTTTTATAATTAAAAATTAATTCTATATAATTATTACAATTAAAATGGACTAAAAATGTTATACACACACTTACTTAAATTAAGTTTCATACTTGTGAGTTTGTTCATGAATACATAATTCTGAACTCATATGTTAAATAATCAAACATAATTAAACAAAAATATTTCTGAGTTAAGTTTGACCCAGTTATAAACTGTTGGGTTTATTTTTATGAATGGACTATTGGGGGGCTTGTTTTGTTGTAAGGGACTAAATGTGCCCAGTGCCCACGAATTAAGAGAGAGAGAGAGTAGATATTAGTTAGTTGGATTCACTAATTGCCAATGGATTCTACATATATTGATTAGCTCAGAGACATGGAACATGTACTGCGGCAGGGTTAAGATGCTTGGTCATTAGTGTACCATGTATGCTATATATGATTGATTTCTCATGTGGGTCAAGGCTCAATTCAGGCTTGAATATAATAAAAAACCGGCCTAAGCATGCATGCCTAGCTTGGTCTGTAGCTGTAATTACTCCATTCTGAAGGCCTTTGTTCATGATGAAGCATCAGAATTTGAGTTTAGTGCAACCCTTGAATCTTGATACATAGATTTTGTAGCTTCCATTTTTTTTTCTTAATCATATTTTTTAGGCTTCAGAAATATGAAAACAAAACAAACAATCTAAGACAGATCTTCCAATAAGGTTTAAGAAAACTTCACAAAAAAAACCCTCGAAGAAGACAAGTAGACAACCACCAAAGTCATGCTTAATTTTGATTTCGAACAAAAAAGAAATTACTCAATTTATTTATTTTACGCAAAAAAAAAAATTATCAAGTCTTTGAAAAAAATAGAGCATACATTTAAAAAAAAAGGATTAATTAAGTAAATATAAAAAATAATAAAAAAATAAAAAATTAAAGCTAATATCTCATTTCACCATCATTTTGCTCACATTTGCATTTTATTTAGCTTTGCCTTAGCACTAGCAGACTAGCCACGGGAAACAACATTATGTGTGGATCCCACCTTTAGTCCGCGTGAGAAATTGAGGGAAACAAATGTTTAGAGGGATTTTTTTCAAAATAATACTGAAACTCAAACAATTTTTTTAGTTAGCACGTTTTCAAAACTATTTAGCAAAATAACACCTCGAGTGCAAGGAACTTGATTTTGGTGTGCTAAATCGAGTAAAATGAGCTCAAGTTCCATGGAACTCGAGCTTCAAAGACTCAACTTCCAAGAAACCCACACACAAACACGAAGAAGAAGAAGAATGAAGAACAAACTAGAAGACAAAGAAGAAACCCAAACCAGAAAATACGAAGAAGCGAACACAGATCTCCCTATCTCAAACCGTTTAGCAGTGATAACGAAGGTTCCAGAGGCGGCGGTGAAGCTCAAAGCGAAGGTTTACCAAATTCCTTCATTTTCTTATCTGGGTTTGATGCTGCCTTTCTATCTGGGTTTGTTGGAAATCGAGTTTTTAGGACTTGAGTTCCATAGAAAATGAGTTTATTGCACTCGATTTAGCACAGCAAAATCGATTTTCTCACACTCGAGATGTTAGTTTGCTAAATAGTTTTGAAAACGTGCTAACTAACGAAATTGTTTGAGTTTTAATGTTATTTTGAAAAAAAAAATCAAACGTTTATACTTAAACTTGAATAGAGTGAGTCAATTAAATGAGTTATTTACATGAGTAAAAACAAAACGTTTTTCTTTATGGAACTAAAAATCAAACGTTTCTTGACTTGACTAAAACTGAAACGTTGCATTTTCGTTTATTTAAACTAGACATGGCAAACGGGTGGATTGGGTTGAGTTCGAGTCAAGTCAATCGGGTTGTGGGTCAAAGCAGGTCATTTTAAGCGGGTTAAAACAGGTTCGGGTCAATCGGGCTGTGTGTCGGGTTGGGTTGACTCGTATTTTTCACATGATTTTTTTTTTATATAAAGCAAACAATATGTATTTATCATTTGAAAAGTCATTCAACAAATTACTTGATGTAAAATGCTTATTTTGAATTCACTACTTATATTAAGAATGAACTTAGTTAACTTATTAATACTTATTCAATAATTTTAAAATTATACAAATCCCAACATTGTTAATTTAAACAAAATAACACAAAGATTAGTAAAACAAATACACAAGTTTTATTTCTATACAATATCAACATCCCAAAATATAAAACAAAATTACAAATGACTTATTGAATAACTCATTTGACAAATAATAAAAACATATAAAAAATTTATAATCTTGAAAATTAGTTTTATAATTTATTATCAATTGTGATTGGCACTTTATTTCAATTTGAGAATATACATTAAAGTTTGATTATTTACTTATTTATAGATGGTTTCTTTTATGAACATCATATCATTGTTAAGCAACACACACTTTAGAAAATATCATAATTTATTTTAAAAAACAGTTTATTTTGGATATAAATTGTTAAAAAATAGGTTTAAGCATTCACTATTTTCACATTTATGAATATTTCTCGCACATGTCTACAATTTTAAATTTATGTTTTTAACTCTACTGTAACCAGATTATCTTGGCACGTACTTTACTATTTGATATCTAAAAATCTTTACTCATTACAGAATGCTCAACCATTCATCTTTCAATTCATTTGCATGCAGTTATGTAAATGTTTCAATTGTTTTCTTAAAGCTCACAACAAATAATTAAACCAATATTGTCTTAATTTTATTATTTTTTTTACAAAAAAAAAAGTTTTAAAAAATGGTTTGCGGCATGAGTCAGGCCACGGGTTGGGTTGGGTTGGCCTACAAAAAAAGCGAGTTGGGTCACAAGTCAACCCGTTTTTGCATCGGGTCCAAAAAAATCGGGTTCATGTCAAGTATTTTTCAGGTCGTGTTAGAAAATTTTGACCCATTTTGCCATATCTAATTTAAATCATCAATTACACAAATATACTAACTTCACCGACAATTCAAAACTGCTTATCTGCCATTCTCCAAAATCTATAAGTTTTCTCCGTTTTTTATTTATGAGTATCTGTAAGTTCTCACTTGTTACGTTCATTTTTCTCTTTAATTTCCTCTTCTTAGTTTTGCCCTTTTAATTATACATAGTTTCCTTTTACCCCTTATTCCTTTATTTATTTATACTTCAAATCTAACTGAATGTAATATTGACAAGTATCTATAATTCTATATTGTGATTCAAGGTTTACTAGTAAGCTTACGTTGGCTTTCATGGATTCAAAAAGCCCATCTTTCTCTTCTTCTAGCCATAAGTGGAAATATGATGTCTTTCTAAGTTTTAGAGGTGAGGATACTTGCAAGAATTTTACAGACCATCTATACACTACCTTGAAACAAAAGGGAGTCAACACCTTCAAGGATGATAAAAATCTTGAGAGAGGAGAACCTAATTCACATGAGCTTTTAAAAGCAATAGAAGAATCATTGATTGCTATTGTCATTCTCTCCAAAAACTATGCATCCTCAACATGGTGTTTGGATGAACTTGTGAATATCACAAAATGCAAAAAAAAGATGGGGCAAATAGTCTGGCCCATATTTTACGATGTGGATCCATCTGAGGTGCAAAAACAGACGGGAACATATGCACAAGCATTTGACGAACATGAAAAACATTTCAAAGATGATATAGATAAAGTTCACACATGGAGAGCTACTTTGACAGAAGTGGCCAATCTCTTCAGATTTCATTTACAAGATAGGTAAGTTGTGCTAATGTGATTATTTCTATTTATATATTTTATTAAAAAATCGTCTTCTTTGACATGCAATATTTATTTTGTATCTAGTTGTTAGGATGTCATTCTAAGAGAAAAATGCCCAAGCACTCCCTGAACTTTGAATTAGTGGCTAAGACACACTCTAAACTTTTTTATTGGCCAATACTCCCTAAACTATACACACTTGCCAAACCAATACTTCAGTTAATTTCACGTTAAAACACTAACAAAATAAGAGCATGTGAGAATCACGTGACCTTTAAAAACTAATTAAATCACTATTTACATAATTGAAAGAACAGAGGAGAGACTGACAGGCAGAGAAGAGAGATAGAGGTGGTAGCACCATCAGAGTTAATATCTTGTGAGAATATTCCCTTACTGTCATGCACTTCATTTTCTTCAGCCAGAAGGTTCAAATCCAGATACCTAGTTGACGTCTTGTGAGCCTGTTTGGCCATTTCTGAGATTTGAGGCTGCTCCAGAGAGTCAATAGCACTGACAAGCTTCCTTTTATTAAAAAAGATTGGGTTATAGATGTCTTTTCTCATTGTATCCGATAAATTCGTGCTCCAGCTTTTGGTGTAATCTCTATCAGAAAACAGGGAAGAAAAGAAGCTTTCTCTCTCTCAATTGTATTAATTAATTGATGAAAACTTTACAAGGTTTATATAATGCTGAAATCTAAGGGATTGAACAACTATCAAGAGCTAACTGATCAACCAACTGTACACGTGTGAATTAACAAACTAACAAACTCTCTCACGTGTTCAACTAACATTTACAACTGATAAATATATACACTAAACTACACACAGTTTAAACGCCTTAAGCTACTTGTCGTTTATCAATTGCTTCTCAATCGTTTCTTCAGTTCTGCAGTCTTCCCTTGATTCTGTCAAGTCTTCCTTGAATTTGTCAGGTCTTTGTCCTCTGTTTTGCACATCATGCTTTATATTTTGATACTCCCCCTCAAGGGAAACTGCAGAATGAATATTAATCATCCCCATTTTGCAAATCAGGTTGGAAAATTGGTTGAAATTGAGTGCCTTGGTCAGCAGATCAGCTAGTTGACAATGTGTCCTAACATGAATTAATTTGATGACTCTCTCAAGTACCTTGTCCCTCACCACATGGCAATCAATCTCTATATGCTTAGTACGCTCATGAAATACTGGATTTGATCCAATGTGCAAGGCAGCTTGACTATCACAGAATAACAAAGCCTCTCTGTTGTGTTGAACTCCGATATCTCTTAGGAAATATAACATCCAAACTATCTCACATGTAGCTACTGCCATGCCCCGATATTCTGCCTCTACTGAAGACCTTGAAACAGTGCATTGTTTCTTTGATTTCCATGAAACCAATGAGTCACTAATGAATATACTATAACCAGTTACTGATCTTCTTGTATCCGGACATGCAGCCCAGTCAGAATCTGCAAATCCCTTCACATGCAATTCTGATTTTGAAGAGAATAAAATGCCTTTCCCTGGTTCACCTTTCAAGTATTGCAATATTCTGTATACAGCTTCTAGGTGGGGCTTTCTAGGCTTAGCCATGTATTGACTTAACCTATGGACTGCATAGGTGATATCTGGCCTGGTGATTGTCAGATATAATAGTTTACCAATCATTCTTCTGTATAGACTAGGATCCTTAAGTTCTATTCCCTCATACTTGCTCAACTTGAGGTGTTGCTCCATTGGTGTTTTTGATGGTTTGCAGCCTAGATATCCTGCATCACTTAGAAGTTCAAGTACATATTTCCTTTGACATAATGATATTCCTTGCTCTGATCTAGCAACTTCAAGGCCAAGGAAGTATTTCAAGTCTCCTAAATCCTTCAGTTTAAACTTCTAATCTAGCAGCAGCTTGAATCTTGCAATTTCATCTTTATCACTAGCTACTAACACATCATCTACATAAACTAATAGGATTAAGAAAGCCTGATCTGTTTGCCTAGTGAATAATGAATAATCAGCCTTAGATTGAGTAAAACCCAACACTTGAGTCAAAGTAGTAGAGAACTTAGCAAACCACTGCCTAGAGGCTTGCTTAAGTCCATAAAGAAACTTATTCAACCTACAAACCTACTCCCCCTGGCTATGAAACCCTGGTGGAATAGCCATATAAACCTCCTCTGATAAATCCCCATGTAGGAAAACATTGTTGACATCAAGTTGGGCAAGAAACCAGCCCTTAACAGCAGCCACAGCCAATAAACACTTAATTGAAACCATTTTGGCCACTAGAGAAAAGGTTTCAGTGTAATCAACACCTTCTTTTTGAGTAAATCCCTTAGCAACAAGGCGTGCTTTATACCTCTCTATAGAACCATCAGATCTGTATTTGACCCTATAAACCCACTTACATCCTATAGGCTTCTTGCCAACAGGTAAGGCAATCAAGGACCAAGTGTTGTTAGCTTCTAGAGCTGCAATTTCAGCAGCCATTGCCTCCTGCCACTTGGGGTCAGTTACTGATTGGTAATAGTGAGTAGGTTCAACAATAGGTGAGATGGAACAACAAAAGGTTTTATAGGAAGAAGATAAGGATTGATAAGAAACAAAAGAAGATAAAGGGTGAGCAGTACCTGATTGGAGAACATTGGCAGTGGGAGATGAAGTAACCAAGTTACAATGATAATCTTGAAGGTAAGAAGGCTTCTTATGGGCTCTAGAGGACTGTCTAAGGGGAATGGGGTCAGCAAGAGGCTCAAGAGGTTCAGCAGGAACATCAAGAAGAAATTCATCATCAATTTCATGATGAAGTTGGAGAATGGTGTCATCTGGAGTAGAAGAAACAGCAGGTGCAGGAGTGGGATTGATAGAATGAGAGGAAGGAAGAACTTCATCAAATGGAAGAGATGAAGTACATGGTAAAGGAACATCATGTGTAGGTGTAGATGCAGTAGATGGAAGAGATGCAGAAATGTTAGATTTGTAAGGAAAAATGGACTCATGAAAGGTAACATCTCTTGAAATGAAGACAAAATGAGAGGCTAAATCAAAAACTTTGTACCCTTTGACATTGAAGGGGTAACCAAGAAAGATACACCTCCTAGACCTAGGATCAAATTTAGTTATAGTTGCTACAATGGTAGAGGCAAAGCATTCACAGTCAAAAACTCTTAAATGATCATAGGAAGGAGGCTTATGAAATAAGAGCTCAAAAGGAGTCTTATTGTTTAATAAGGGAGAGGGTAGCCTGTTGATTAAGTAGGCAACAGTTAGGACACACTCTCCCCAAAAGGAAAGAGGAACATTGGATTGAAATTGTAAGGTAGGAGGTGTTGGTGTTTTCTCTCCACAACAGAATTCTGTTGTGGGGTATACACACATGACTTTTGATGCATAATACCATTAGAGCTAAAAAAGGTAGGCATATTGAATTCTAAGGCATTGTCAGTCCTGATCTATTTGATTTTGATATTGAATTGAGTAATGATCATGGCATGAAAGGAAGTAATAAGAAACTGAACATCAGACTTGGTTTTCATCATATAAACCCAAGTTGCTCTAGTGGCATCATCAACAATAGTTAAAAAATATTTACAACCATCCAAGGTAAGTGTAGAGTAGGGGCCCCAAACATCCATATGTAAGAGATCAAAAGCTGAAGAACTAATGTGATTATTGAAAGGAAATGGCAAACGTTTTTGTTTAGCCAAAGGACAAATGTCACAAGTAGCATTACAAGAATTTTTCAAGAAAGGGAAAACATTTGACAATGTAACCTAGAACCTGAGGGGTGACCCAATCTAAAATGCCAAAGGGAAGAAAGATTACAATGAGAAGCAGTAGCAGCTGAAACAGAAGTAAAAGCAGAGGTAAGGTTGTGATTGGCAAGAAATCCAGCTAGAGCATTTGAAGATGTCTGCTGAAGATTACCAGAATGCAACAAGTATAATCCATCAACTTGTTGACCCACTCCAATCGTTTTCCAAGAGGCAAGGTCCTGAACAAAACATAGAGTAGAAAGGAAAACAAGGCAGCATGGTTGGGTCTTAGTTATAGTACTGACAGATAAAAGATTAAAAGTAAAAGAGGGTACACACAAGACATTATGAAGTGTGAGAGTAGAGGATAAAACAATAGTGCCAATGTGTGTGACCAAGGCAGTTTCCCCATTAGGCAGTTCAACAATAGCATTAGTAACAGCAGTGATAGAAGATAATGCACTCACTAAACACACAATATGGTCAGTAGCCCCAGTATGTATGACCCAAGTGTCTGAATTAAAGGCCTTTCTGTTCACTACCTTAGCTGAGAAAACAGAATGAGATAAATTGATACCTGTCATAGTATTGGAAGACACCAAAGGAGCAACATTTGACTGAGGTAATTCTCTCCCTTGCACTGCAGAAACGAGTGGAGAAGAAGCAGCAATCAAAGCTAGAAGTTGGTGAAATTGCTCAGGGGTGAAGATGATGTTGCCAGTGCTTGTGTTGGAGACCAAGTCTTGTGTGTGAGGGAGTGAAACTTGATGAGCCAATGTAGTCTCGTTCTTGAACTTGAAACAAGGGGGGAAGCCATGTAATCTATAGCATTTATCTGCTGTGTGACCAGTCTTCCCACAATGAGTGCAAATAGGTTTTTCTTTACCTCTAGTACCAGCACTAATTCCAACAAGATTGTGACCAAGATTGGGAACTTTGGCAACCAGAGCAGTAGAATCAACTTTAACATGGGATGGATTTGTGACTGCTTTTTGTGTTTCTTTTTGAATCAATAGAGAGTAAACCTTACTAAGTGAGGGAATTGGATCCATTAACAAGACCTAAGTCCTGACTTGGGAAAAGGTTTCATTTACTCCCATTAAAAATTTCATTACTGATTCTCTTGCTTGCACATCATTAAGTCGTTTGTTCATATTACATACACATTTTCCACAAGTACAAGAGGGAAAGGACTAAGATTTTGTAATTGATCCCAAAGTGACTTTAACTGAGTAAAGAAATCTGTTATAGTCACCTCACCTAGATGAAGCTCAGAAATCTCCTTTAGAAGATTAAAGACCCTTGGACCATTTGTTTGAGCAAATCTATTCCTCAGGTCATTCCAAATTTCCAGAGCCGTGTCTTCATAGATAATGCTGGATTGAAGCTTGGGTGAAACTGAATTGGTGAGCTAGGTACCAACCATGTTGTCACATCTAATCCACGCTTGTACATTAGATGAAGAAGACACTAACGGTGAAGAGAGAGTAAGAGTACCATCGATGAAACCTAATTTGTTTTTGGTAAGCAAAGCTTTCCTCACAGCTCGAGCCCATGCGGAGTAGTTTTCTCCTCCAGTCAATGGTTGTGTGACAAGAACTGTGCTTGGATTCTCTGCGTGATGCAAAAACAGAGGATCATCCATTGGTGATTCTTGCGAAGAAGAAGGAGGTGCACTCTCTGATGTGGAACCATTTGTAGCAGCAGCAGAAGCCATTATTGTGATTGAAAGAAGAAATTTCTCGAGAAAAATTGAAAGAGGAAACACAAGCCCTGTGATGAGAAAATGCAAATCCCTAGAAAAAATTGGGAAATTGCTCTGATACCATATCAGAAAACAGGGAAGAAAAGAAACTTTCTCTCTCTCAATTGTATTAATTAATTGATGAAAACTTTACAAGGTTTATATAATGCTGAAATCTAAGGGATTGAACAACTGTCAAGAGCTAACTGATCAACCAACTGTACACGTGTGAATTAACAAATTAACAAACTCTCTCACGTGTTCAACTAACATTTACAACTGATAAATATATACACTAAACTACACACAGCTTTAACGCCTTAAGCTACTTGCCGTTTATCAATTGCTTCTCAATCGTTTCTTCAGTTCTGCAGTCTTCCCTTGATTCTGTCAAGTCTTCCTTGAATCTGTCAGGTCTTTGTCCTCTGTTTTGCACATCATGCTTTATATTTTGATAATCTCCAAAGGCTTGTGAAATTCTACTTTGCATTGGCCACCATTTTACTGGTAAAATTCTTTTCGTAGAGTATTTTGAGGGTTCCCTTCTGACAATGTGAAGCTAGTTTCCCCTTGAGAATGTTGAAGTTGTCACGAATATCGTTCTATTGACGTTGATTTCTCTTCCATGCGAATCTGAATGTTTACCAGTCCGAATAGCCTGAGAAAACTATTTTGAGCCAGTACATCAGCTTTATCTACATTTTCAAGGAAGGCAATGGATAACAGGACAAGGGTTTCTTGGTTAACTCCTCAGCAAGACAATCAACAAGAGTTTTCCCTTGAACTTTATATCATAATCATTCATTTCTCGCCGACCAATGATTGTGTTTGAATTAATCATCCCATCTTGGGAACTCAGATCCATAAAATAAAATGCTCTTGGCTTCCATGTAATTTCTCAGCAAGGGCAAGAGCTATTTTCTTCTTACCAAGCCTATCAGGTCCAACAAAATTAAACCGTATATATGCTCTCAAACTTGCTCCATGGCGTTTTTTACTTCTTGCTTGGCAGCAGGCTATTGTTTTGCTAATAACACAAATTGCTTCGCCTTGCCAAGCACCCTCTCAGTTAGTGCTCTAAATAGTGTCTTCAGGTATGAGTTATCCGATCTTTGTTGGAACTAAGTTCCAAGCTTTTCCTCTAGTGCTTCTACCGCCTCTCTCTCTCTCTCTCTCTTATCTCAGCCAGTCAATCTCTCCTCTCTCTTCTTTGTGTGTAAATAGTGATTTTGTTAGATTTTAAAGGTCATGTGCTTCTCATGAGCTCTTATTCTATTAATGTTTTAACATGAAACTAACTGGAGCATTGATTTGGTAGGTGTGTATAGTATAGGGAGTAAATTAGCCAATAAGAAAGTTAAGGAGGTGTCTTGGCCACTAGTTCAAAGTTCAAGGGGTGTTTGGGCATTTTTCTCTCACTCTAATGCTTTTGACATGACAATAATAACCGCTATTTTTGGTTGGGTACTAGTCCCTTTGAAATGTATAATTACTTGGTACAAATTCTAAATTATTACATATTTCCAATATAACACTATAAGGGTAGTTCTTTTAGACATAAGATTATCTTGATATGTATAACCTAAATTTTTAGTTATGGCTCGACATTGTCTTCTTTTAGATGAGGGATTACTATTTTTACACGGGAAATTGTATCTCCTTACTTTTCTACTTTTTAATGTGGAATTCATTTGAATTTAAAAATTACTCCTTTATATTAGCCAACCCTAATAAATTGTTATAAAATTTTTTGAATGTTCAAATAGCGTATAAAACACCTATAAACATTTAGACCCCCAAATACAAAAATACCAACACAAGGTTATAATTAAACAATATATGTGCGGAATATGAAATATAAGCTATATCCAAATTGGTAAAACACTCTAAACTATATTTAATCACAAACACAATAGCAATTAAAAGGTAAAAAGTGAGGGAAGAGAGATGCAAACACAAGGATAACACAGCGATGTGTTATCGAAGAGGAAATCGAAGAACTCAGCGAAAAACCTCTCCACCGCCCTCCAAATGGTCAATAATCCGCTAGAGAATAAAGTTGGGATACATGAATAGTAGAAGACCTTCCAAGCCTAATCTGCCTAGTGCACCTAAGCCCTCCAAGCTTCTTGCTCCAACAGGGTTATGCTGAACTTTGTCTTCTCTAGCTTACTGGATTCCGCAATAAGCTCCATATTGCATCCATCATCCTTGGCATCTTCCAATGCTTCCCAAAGCTCCAAAAACACTCAACACTCTAAATGGGTGTGGATAGCATTTGGATACAAATCTCCTCTCAATGGGTATAATAATGGGAGAGGGAATGAGAAGAGACTACAAAGATTTCTTTCAAAGAATGAGTAGCTCTCTCTTTAATGAGGTGGTTGTGTTGTAGAAAACTTATTTAGGGTTTTTTTCTCTGAATAGCCACACTTACATTTCGTGGGTATAAGGGTATTTATAGTAGAATACGTGGGGATGTGAAAAGTCAGTTTTCATCCAAACAATGCATTTTGGCAACTTGGTCTTGCGATTGAAACGAGTTGCAAGTTTGAGTTGCGAGATAACTTCCAGGCCAGACTGTACTTTTTGTCCTGTAGTGCTTTAACTATCATGACCCTTCAGCTCCCTGCATGCTTCACACATGTGCTACTTTGGCGACTTGTCAGTCGCGAGACTCCTTTGAATTGCACACAACTTGAGTTTTCTTCATACTTTCTCACACACTACCCTTACATAATTCCCACCTAAATATAGGGTTTCTACATGCTGAATTATAAGCAAATTTGATACAGAATAAAGTCAACACATGGTTGATTAAATTCAACATTACATTTTTATTTTAGGATTCAAATAACATTTGACAAAAAAAAATTTGCACTTGTATTTCTCTTTCATAATATTTTAAAGGTTACACTTCTATAATCATAATGGGACATCCATTTCATTAATTTAAAAAAAAAAAAAAAAAAAAAAAAAAAAAAACCTGATGTGGTACGTGATGTGGATGAACTATCAATTATAAAAATAAAAATAAAAGTTATTCTATTTTTTTTTTCCTTTAAAAAAATTGTAATACCGTAGAACCTTGTTTAGGAGTTCATACACATAATTTCAATAATTGAAAATGAAAGTTAGGGACTTAAACTAGAGAAAATAAAGATGAATTATTTTACACATTCTTAAAATATTCAAAACCAGATATAGAATTTCTTGAAAATTAATAGGTACTCTTACGCAGTTAAATTATTTGTTTAGATTTCTCTTTATAAGTTATTATGTCGATGAATATATATTGATTTTTGATATTATATTTAATTCAACTATGCTTTAATAGAAATTACAATGTATGATTAATTTATGTTTTATGTGAAAAATAATTTTTTTAAAGTTTTTATTTATTTATTTATGACAATTAAGATATTAAGAATTTAATTTATTTTAATATTTATATTAATTAAAAAATTTTGAATCAATATTGTATCAAACTGTCTTATTCTTACCCCGAAACTAAAATCCTAACTTCAACTATACTTAATAGAATTGTTTATATGTGACTCCAACAGTAACTCGTTTCTTTATTCTCAATTATTTGAATTTTGTAATTACTGTTCTTGTGTTTGAGTTATTGAATGTACTTAGTTTTCTTCTTATCAATGTGAGATTTGCAAGAATTTGAGGGTAATTTACATTGAAACTTAACACTAAATATATGCTTTCTTTTGGGAGGTGTAGGGTAATATGGGTGATTAACTGCATTGCTTGATTGCCTCTCTTCTTTGCAGGCATGAGTCAAAATTTATCCAAGATAATGTGGTAGAGATATTGCAAAAATTAAGTTTAACACTAAATATATGCTTTCTTTTCGGATGTGGAGGGTAATATGGGTGATTCAATTCATTGCTTGATTGTCTATCTTCTTTGCAGGAATGAGACAGAATTTATCCAAGATATTGTGAAAGAGATATTTGCCAAATTAAGTTACAAATTCCCAAGAGATACTAGTGATTTAGTAGGAATAGATTCTCGAGTGGAGGAATTGATGTCGCTTTTGGCTATACAATCGAACGATGTTCGCATAGTAGGGGTTTTGGGGATGGGAGGAATTGGTAAGACAACTCTTGCTAGATTTGTCTATCATAAGATTTTTAATTATTTTGACGGTAGTAGTTTTATCACTAATATTAGAGAAGAATCTGAAAAATATGGTTTACTTTCATTACAACAAAAACTTATTTGTGAAATTTTGATGAAGAGAAGTACGAATATTCAAGATGTTGATAAAGGAGTTCTTTTGATCAAGCGTATCATGTGCAATAAAAGGATTCTTCTTGTTCTTGATGATGTAAATCAATTGAACCAATTACAAAAATTAGCCGGGAAGCTTAATTGGTTTGGTCCGGGCAGTAGAGTTATTATCACAACTAGAGATGAGTCTTTGTTGAAAAGCCATAACGTATTTAAAATATATGAGGTTAAATTATTGAATAATGATGATGCTCTTCATCTTTTTAGGTTGAAAGCTTTTATGAGTGATTGTCTTGCCAATGGTTATCTAAAGTTGTCTAAACAGTTTGTAAATTATGCCAACGGCCTTCCATTAGCTATTGAGGTTTTAGGTTCTTTTTTGTTCAATAGAAGTAAGAAGGAATGGGAAAGTGCATTAAATAGGCTCAACGAATTTCCTGATAAAGATGTTATGAAAATACTTCAAATAAGCTTTGATGGACTTCATGAAACAGAAAAGGAAATCTTTCTACATATTGCGTGTTTCTTTAATATGAAGAACAAATATTATGTGGAAAAAATACTAGATTATCTTGGCCTTTACCCTAGACTTGGTTTAAGGGTTCTCATTGAAAGGTCACTTTTAAAAGACTTTAACAATAAATACAAGATGCATGAACTATTACAAACGATGGGTCAAAGCATAGTTCGTAAAGAGCATCCTCAAGAACCTGGGAGGTGGAGCAGATTATGGATATACAATGACATTCACAATGTATTGGTGAAAAATTTGGTAAGAGATCATTTGTAGAACTTAAGCATATGCCTTATAATGTTATTCAACACAATTACAATTTGAATTAACTCTAGTATCTTGCAATTCACCTATCCCTTTTTCTTGATTATTAGGGAACAAGAGAAAATCAAGGCCTGGTCTTAGAGCGTCCTAAAGTTGAAAAACTACGTGAATATGAAAGAAGATATTGGAACCTAGAAGCCTTTTCAAAGATGCCTAACCTTAAATTGCTTATAATTCATGGTGTTCAACTTTTGCACGACCCCAAGCATCTTCCTAATAAATTAAGACTTCTTGATTGGAGTAAGTATCCTGCAAAGTCTTTGCCATCAGATTTTCAGCCAATTGAGCTTGTTGAACTTCACTTGTTGCATAGCAAAATTGAACGGCTTTGGAAAGGGGCAAAGGTAAGATTGTTATTTAAGTACTACTGATACAATTTTGTTTTTAATTTTCAATTAATTATAAGTTTTGTTAAATCTAACTCTTCTATATATTTTGGCTTTGAACAGTACTTGAACAATTTAAAGTTCATCACATTGAAAGGTTCTTTAAATCTCATTGCAACCTCTGACTTCACCGGAGTTCCTAATCTTGAGAAATTGGTTTTTAAAGGTTGTATAAATTTACGTGAGGTTCACCCATCTACTATGGTTCTTAAAAGGCTTACTCTTCTTGATCTAGAAGACTGCAAAAGCCTTAGAAGTCTTCCAAGCAAGTTTGAAATGGTGTCTCTTGAGACTCTTATTCTTTCTGGCTGTTCAAAAATCAAGAGAATTCCAGAATTTATGGGAAATATGGAACGCTTATCAAAACTTCACTTAGATGGCACTGCTATTACGAAACTTCCCTCTTCAGTTGAACGTTTGACTAATCTTAAAGAACTATCATTTCGTGGATGTAAAGGTCCACCATCTAAACTATGGAATAAGCTTTTTCCCTTAAATTTATTGCCAAGAAGAAGCCAAAATCCTGTGAGCTTGTTATTGCCTCCCCTTTTAGTTTTGGGTATGTGTTCTTTAACAAAATTAGACTTGAGGGACTGTAATCTCCAATCAATCCCTAATGATATTGGAAACTTATCCTCTATAACCCGTTTACATCTAAATGAAAATCACTTTAGTTGCCTTCCTGAAAGTATTGTGCAACTATCTAATTTGTCAGAAATTCATTTACGCAATTGCACAAGACTTCGTTCATTGCCACAGTTGCCATCAACGACTGATTGGATTGAAGCAGATGGTTGTACCTCATTGGAAACATTTCCAAATGGATTTGAACCACAGGATTTCGCCCAAACACATCTTTTGTTCTTCGATTGCTTCAAATTGGCTGATAACATGTTATTTAACGTTCTAAGAATGCTACTAACATTTCATCAGGTTTCTCTCTGTCTCTATGTGTGTGTGTGTGTGTGTGTGTGTGAATTCTAAACATCATGGTTTGTATGTTTCAGGAAATCTGCAAGCAATCTGCAATATTGGGTAGCTGTGCTGCCTTTAATGTTGTTGTTCCAGGAAGTGAAATTCCGAAATGGTTTAAACATCAGAGTGTGGGGAACGTAGTTAATGCACAAGTTACTCATCCGAACAAAAATGTGAATATACAAGTGCCTTCTCGTTCAAGTAATAAGTGGGTTGGAATAGCTCTATGTATTGTTTTTTCATGCTTCTATTCTTATGCTTCTGAACTTCCGGATTTTTTGAGATGTCGCATTCTAATCAATAAACATGAAGGTTCAGACTTTAATTTAGGCATTTGCGCTAGACTGGATGGGAGTAAATCACATCACCTTTGGATGTCCTATATACCCTCTCAAATGTTTAATGAGAATGCGAGAGCAGTATTGAGCCAAATTGATGAGAATGGATTCATACAGATGGAGGTTAGATTTCTATGGGATTTCAACCCAGGCATTGAGTTTAAGAAATGTGGGTTTCGTCTACTATACGAACAAGACATCGAAGATATCAGAGAAATGATATCGGCTCATGATTGTCATGATTTTGACAACTTAACTGAAGGAATCAAAATGAAGCGAAGCCGTGATGAATATGAAAGGGCTGGAGCTAGTGGGGAAGGCAGCTCTAACGATGTCCCACACTCAAAGAGGATTGAAAGATAGAGCATGGGCTCATGCTAACTCTGATTGCAACGATTCTAATGAAGTTGGCCTAGTACTAGTAAGTCATTGTTATATAAACTCCGTAACTTCCTATGTACCTTTTTTTTTTTGGTAACTCTGATTGCAAGAAATTAGGTTAAGTTAATGTTGCATAGACCATGTAGCTTCCTTCTCAGTCTCAATTCTAAAACTTCTATTTTACATATTCTAACAATATATGTAAGTGAGATTTGGAATTGATAGGCTTAACTCATGCAATTGTATTCTTGACAGATTCCCTACAAGGTGCTTCTGAAGATATTTTGGCTTACTCACTTAAGCTTTCTCTGTTGAGCTCTCTCTTCTTCTTTTTTTCTTTTTTTTTTTTTTTAAATACTCAGATTGGGTGTGAATCAATTTGGAAAAGGACACTTTCTTCTGCTTTTATTTTATTTGGACTTTTCTCCATGATTTTTCATCTTTTTATCCCTTCTTGTTTTGTTGGATTTCAATTATTGTTATTTTTTATTTTCTAATTGCTTAAGTACTTGGCTTAATTTGGGTTAGTTTTGAATCTTGGACTAATGGGGTTAAATAATTGCAAAGACATTGGCTGTGTTGCTTTTTTTATTCATTTAAAAAGTCCTAATTTTAACTTTGGTGCTGCTGCAATTTGAATTAGAACGAGTAACTGCCCTGCTGCAGTATATTTCTATTTATTACTGTATAAAATCATTAAACTGATCAAAACATAAAAAAATGAGAATCTATATATCAGTTATGGCTGGCATGCTGGAGGCTTTCACATTATTTGTTTTGTATGTTGTAGTGGCTACTAATTGCCACAAAATCTGATGCAATTAAAAGGTACCTGAAGTTTTTACTGGACAGCTTTTTGTATCACTGGGGGCACTTTCTTTGTTATATGTCCCCAGATTGTTTGTTTAACATCCAGGGTAAGCTTAGTCTGGTTGAGATTGAAAGTGAACATAGGCTAATTTGAATTACTGAGAGAACATCAAAATATTCTTGTGCAGGTGCAGGTGCATGGAACTGTATAAGAAATGGTGAAGATCATCATCTGGTTTCCCAAAGTAATTCCAAAACATGTGTTTATAGGCTGGCTAAGGGTTCACAACAGATTGTCTACAGAAGATTGACTGTTTTAGTGTGTTGTTTGTAAGGGAAGAATTAAAAGTATGGACTGTTAATATTGTGATTGTTCTTTCCAGATGTTTCAGATTCTTAAATCATAAATTTGTTCAGACTGAATCAGATCACCTTTGGCTGCTTTATATTCACCCTGAATGTTTTCCTGAGAATGAAAGAGCAGACTTGAGTCAACTTGATGAGAATGGAATTATTCATATGGAGGTTGAATTTGATGGTAAGCCCACGCTTTGAGTGTAAGAAATGTGGGTTTTGTATGGTATACAAGCAAGACATTGAAGAGATCAGAGAATTGATGGCTCAATCCAGCAACAGTAGCTGCATCCTTTTGAGGTATTGAGATCTCATGCAATACCTATACCTCGTAAGCATCCTTACGAGGGTGTTGATGTTGATGCTCGACATGATGTTAACAATTCAATAGAAAATAGCAAAATTGAGAAAAACCGTGATGAATACAATAGGGCTGGACCCAGTGGTAAATGCAGCTCTAATGATGTACCACACTCAAGGAGGATTCAAATATATACAAAGGATGTATGGCTCATGGTAGCTCTGACAATGGTAACTCTGATTGCCGGGATTCTAATTAAGGTGGTTCAGGACTAGTAAGTCACCAGGTTTCTTTCTATTACAAGTATTGTTGGTTGCTTTGTTATTTTTCCATTTTCTTTGGCATATATATACTTGTATTTTATATTTTTTAATTTTAAATTCAGAAACTGTTTTTATTGCAGCCCTGATATAGCTCTGTAGGCCTCTCTCTTTGACTTGCTCCACCAACGGTAACAAAGCATACCTCTCTCTCTCCCTTCCTTTCTGTTATTCTCTGATGTTCAATTTTTGAGCTAATCTTTTCTTTGTTGAGTATGTCGGCTCAGTCACTCAACATCTGCACTCACCTGTGGTTTCCCACTCTTCACTCTCTCACCTACAGTCAGCGACTCCTAAAGCAGTTGCAAGCAGTATTGTTTCTGAAAGGTACATAAGTGTTTTTCATTTATTGGTCTCATACCAGAATGCACCATTGTTGTCCCTTTTTTTTATTAGAATGATATTTCTGTGTAACTGTGTTTGATTTAATGCAATCAAGACATATATGTAAAAATATAATACACTATAACATCAATAGAATAGACCATGGTCCATGGTTTTCTAGCTACCATGATTTTAAGTTTTCCATAATGGGCATAATGTATTCCTATTTATACCATTCATTGGATTCATTGTAGCATACAATTTTACATAATAAGGATGTAGCAAGTAAAACAACTTCTGTTTTAACATATTCTAACAATATATGTAAATTTTGGTTTGAATTGATTGGCTTAAATCATGCAATTCTGTTCTTGACAGATTGCCTACAAGGTGCTCATGAATGAGCTCCTTTGTAATTTTTTTAAAATGAAATTTGGCTTATTTATTTAAGTGTTCTCAGTTGGGTTTACTTTCTTCTTTTTATGAAATGTTTTTTTTTTTTTTTTTGGTTGAAATTTTATCTTTTTTTCTGCTTAGCTTGTGTGCAAATTGATTTGTAATTTGTAAACAGACCCAATTTCTTCAGTTTTTGGTTTTTCTGTAAATATTGGTTGGATTTCTTCCACATGTATTTTATTTGGACTTTTCTCCATAATTTTTCATCTTTATATTCCTTCACTTTTTTCTGTATTTCATTTAATTTTTCTAATTGTTTAAGCACTTGGATTAATTTAGGTTAGTTTGAAATCTTTGACAAATGCAAAGACAAATGCTACATTGCCTAAAAAATTGGTCCTGCTACATTTTTAATCCAAATGTATAACTGCCCCACTACATTTTATATCTATTTGTTATAACAAATCATTAAACAGATAAATACAAAAAATAAATAAATTAGAAACTCTCATTCAGATGATGGCAAGTTCATGCATTTTGAAGGATTCTTGAGGCTTTCACAATAACTTTGTATGTTATAGTAGCTTCTAATTACCACAAAATCTGATGCATTTAGATGGCACTTGCAGCTTTTACTGGACAACTTTGGCTTTGCTTTGTTATAAGTCCCCAGATTGCTTGTTTAATATACAGAGTAAGCTTAGTCTGGTTGAGATTGGAAGAGAAGATTTGCTAATTTGGATTACTGAGAAAACAGCGAAATATTATTTTGCAGGTGCATGAAACTGTACAAGGAAGAAATGGCCTAAAATTAAATGGTTAAGATCATCTGGTCTCCCAAAGTAATTCCAAAGCATGTGTTTATAGGCTGGCTAACGGTTCACGACAGATTGTTAACAAAAGATGGAATGTTGTAGTGCTGTGCTAATCTTGATGCTTAGTGTGTTCTTTGTAAAAAGAGAATTCAAAGTAGGATCACTTAATTTGTGATTGTTCTTTCTCGATGAGTATATGGTGAACCATAATGAGCTGGTGCCTAATAAAAAGTCCAAAGTTCAATTGGCTTGAGATTATGCTCTATGATGAGAAATCCATTTGTGTCTAGACTGGCATTGTGGTCTACTGTGTATCATATTTGGTTTCAAAGGAATGCTAGTATTCATCAAGGAAGACTACCTCATGAAGAGGCATGGTCAAAATGATCATGTGAGAAGTGAAAAGCAGAGTTGAATGTAACAGTTACTGCAATTCCGTTCTAAACAGGAGAATAGTAGCAGTTAATGGTCCTTGTTTCTGTTATCTAACAAATTAGGAAATTTCATTTTGTAATGTTTATGGTGTAGGCTGTTTCTGTATTGATGTTGGATTGTTTGGTTGTGTTTTGGACAGATTGTACATCTATTTCTATTGAATGAATTGCTCACTCTGTTTCTATTGATTACCTTGGAGACGTGGAACATGTACTGCAGTGTTTACATGCTTGTTAGACATTGAGCATGCTTGTGTTGGGAAAAATTCTATACAACTGTGAATAAATTTCACCAAGTACAGCGGAAGCACAACCACACAAGAATACAAGGATTTATGTGGAAACCCTTTCTCCTTGAAAGGAAAAACCACGGGACAAACGCCGAATAATTTCATTATATTTAATTGAGATTACAACACTTAGAGATACAACTTGAGAAAGAAAAAAAACTATCTTTTTCTTTTCACTTACTGCTCTCTTTCTCACTGTGTATCTCTTATAATTTTCTCTTACTCTCTCTATTTCTCTCTTCTCTTTTGCTTGCTCTCACACACACAGTTCTTCAACACTGCACTGTCCTCAGTCTCACTCGTTGGGACTTCTCTTTTCTCTCTACTCTGCACTTCTTCAAATGGCCGAATGGCCTCTCCTTATATTTCTTCATCTTTTCTTTCTTTTCTCCCTTTCACATTCTTGATATTAAATCACAATAAATGCAAGCCACTTACCTTGACTTTACTTCGACCAAAAGTCTTTCTTCAACTCTCCCTTAGGCCGAATAGCCTTAATGCATCAACCCCTCTTTTCTTCTTTTTCTCCTCAACGTGTCCAACACTCCTAAGCCAACCAACTCCAATAAATCATGCTGACTTTTGTACATGATGAAGAAAAGATAAGAAACATTAAAGTCTTGCTCATTAAATGAGCATGTCTATTACATGGGCTGGACTCATGGTGCAGTGCGCCCAACAGCTTGGTCATTGGTGTACCATGTATGCTATAAATGATTAATTTGTCACGTGGGTCATGGCTCAAGCCAGGCTTGAATATAATAAAAAGAGTAATGCCTAGGCACGCATGCCTGTTAGGCTGATGATGAGTATTCAATACTCAAGAATTTAATGTCGTTGTCAGCTTTGTTTACTCCATTCTTATGGCCTTTGTTGATGATGAATTAGCACCAGCATTTGCGTTAAGTGCAGCCCCTTGAATTTGATACATAGATTTCAATGATGTACCACACTCAATGAGGATTGAAAGATATATAATGGATGTTACTCTAATTATATTAACTCTGATTATGGTAACTCTGTTTGAAAGGATTCTAATGAAGGTGGCCTGGGACTGGTAAGTCATTGTTACATTGACTCTAGCCTCCTATTGGGCATATACATACTCTTTTTTTTTCCCCGATTTTGACTGTTAGAATTTATGTTAAGTGCAGCCCTTTTTCCATGGACTCTATAGCTTCCTCTTAGGCCTGTGGTAACCTTGATTTCTTTGTTTTTTTCCAAGAAAAAGTGATCCATGATACAAATGAATCTTCCTTGTCCACAAGATTGTTTACAAGACATTCATTATATGTGAGTTTTTTGTCAAAATGTCATTGCCATTACAAATTTTAGTTAAGCAGTTTTGACAAACTTATATTGGGAACAAGGTACAAGGAAATTTGATGCCATATATACATCTTTTTTTCCAGCCCAGGCTTTGATGCTAAGAAATTTGGGTTTCATTTATTATATGAGCAAGACATGAAAGATATCAGAGAAAAGTTGGCTCAACACAGCAACAGTTCTTGCATCACTCCTTATGAGGGTTTGGATGCTCAACATGATTTTGACAATTCAACATTAGCAACAGAAGGTAGCAACAAAATAAAGTGAAGTCGTGATGATTGCAGTGGGGCTGAACCTAGTGGTGAAGGCAGCTCTAAAGATGTGCCACACCCAAAGAGGATTGAAAGGTAAAAGAATTTATGGCTCAAGTTAATTGAGAATGCAAGGATAGTTACTGGTAGTAACAATCATTATGCTCTTAGATTCATGTAAGTCATTGTCTTTCTATCTATTACAATTTACAAGTTTTGTTGGTTGTTTTTTATTTATTTCTATCTACTTTCTCTGGCTGTAGTAACCTTTTTGTCAGAGAAAGTAGGCCATGATGAGAAAGAAATCTTCCTTGTCCACAAAATTGTTTACAAGACGTCACTCTGCCATTTCCATTTTACTACCCTATCACCTTGAACATGTTTTTCATTAAAAAAAAAATCCCTAATTTTTTTGCTGAACTGTTTCTTTACGTTTGTATTAGGAAGGAAGTACAAGGAAATTCAATGCAATCAGCCACTGAACATCTCATTTTTTGTGTTTGTTCCACCAATCACAACTTGCCCAGAATAATTTTTTTCTTTGATTATAAAATAGTTAAAGTTCAAAATGGAAACAATTTAAACATATGGCAAGTTGCAATTGGTGGAGTATAAAGTGGAATACAACCTCATATACATCAATCATTTGAGTTTATGACTTTTTTTTATAATACAAGATAAAAATTATATTCTAGCTTAATTTAAGTATATATGTGTGTGAAGCTCCCTCTTGGAGACTTGAACCTCGGCCCTTGCCCCCCACACTCAACAAACACTTGTGGAGTGACCACCGTGCACCAAGGGTGTGCAGTGGTAGTTTAGGACTTCTTAAAGTTATGTTATTGCACCAAATACTTATGAAAGGTCCATTTATTTTGGCAACAAGTTAATGCAAATCAACAACCATAATCCTTGCTTTGTTGAGTATATCAGCTTCAATCAATTGCTCCATATTTACACTCAACAACAACAACAACAACAACAACAAACAACAACGACAATACAGCCTAAGTCCCAAAATTTGGGGTTTGCTATGAATCTTCGATAGATTAGATTGGGTTGGCCACATGAATTCTTTTTCTCAATTCTATATTATTTGAAGTCATGCTCTCCATTTCTCCCATATTTTCAATCGTTAGTGGTTTTTCACTCTTTGCTATCTCACTCATGGTTGGTGGCTAATCAAGTAATCGATACCAAAGGTGAGTGCGCTTTTTGTTTTTTTGTTTTTGTTTTTTTTTAGGCTCATATACCCAATGCCATTGTCGCCCTTGTTGTTTTTGTTTGTATTTCTTTTAATTGAATTATGTTTCTGTGTTTGATGTAATACGACCAAGACATGTTAGAACTTAGAATACAACAGGCTATATCATTAATAAAGTAGACCATGGTTTTGTAAAATATTGAGGTTTTATAATACTACCAGTCACAAATCCGTGAGATGCACGGAAGGTTAGCCATTACAAAAATACAAAATGATTTACATATTGTGTCCAGCATAATCCTCCCAATCGTGTAATTTTCTAAGTAGTTCACTGAAGATAATGTCCAATTCAAAAACAAAAACAAAAATAGATATATATACATAAGAGATTACTACTACTAACAAAGTAAACCTGTTTTTTCCTTCAATCTTTTGCTTGCAAATACTTGAATTAACTGCTTACAAATAAAGAAAATATATACTGAGACCATGGACCTTATCCTCCCACCCTGAAGTTTCTTACATAGAAATCTCACAAAAATAGGTAGAATGTGAGGAACACTCAAAATTTATAAAGCAGAAAATGAACTATAACAATGGATATACTAACAAAGTATCGCATTAGACGTGCCACCATTAGCACTTCAATAGTAGTAGCCTTGTCGTATGGCTTCACGTTGTCCTAAGTCTCAAGCACAACAAGTTCATCATTGTGTTGTTCAATCAAATTAGCAAAGTGCGAAAGTGCCATTTGTCTTTCCTGGATATTTATTAGAATTAAAAAAAAAAAAAAACCACTGTTAAAATATGTACAGTAACGTTTTCTTTCTACATCAAATTAAAGTGACAAATAAGAAGCACAGTAAGAAATAGTTACATAAGTGGTCATCTTTGGCCATGGTCCTTCATCAAATGCCTTGGAAGCAACAGCAAATTCTTGATTTATATCTTTAGCATCACTTTCAATAACATTTTGCTAGGTACCTTCAACAACATGAGCATCACATCCCCTGCCCTGGGATCCAATGTCGGAAAAGTTTTACCTGTGGCCAAAAGTAGCCATAGCATAACTTTCAGGTTTCAATATACATTAGAATAACAAAATGGGATACCAAATCACCTAAAAAGTGTAGTTAAAAAATATAGTGATGCTTGGATGGTTTATTTTTTTGTTTTAATTAGTAAAATATATATGGATTCAATTAGTTTTGAATCACAGGCTTACCTTTCACCCATCCTTATGGAAGAAGGAAGTACCATTTCAGTAAGAATTCGTTGCCGTTACCAATAAGCTCATGAATTCTGGAAAGTCTTACCTGATGCTGCATTGACAAACTACCCAACAATCAAAGCTGGGTATAATTTACTTAGATTAATTAGGTCCTCAACAGTAGCAGCAATCCTATATCAATATATTCCTCTGCTCAACTTAATTAGAAGGAGTCTTGATTTACTTTGAAATCAAGAATTCTTCTCTCTTTTTCATTGAAAAATTTCATATGACACCACTAAATTTCTATGGAATATATCAAAAATCTAGTAAGTTCATGCATGCTATTATGGAACAATATGGTTAATGGAATTTTAGAATTAATTATCATGCAAATTTTCTTACCCATTGATCTTTGCAGTACATGGGTTCTTAGATAAAAATATAACTTCATGTAACTTTGAACATGTAGGCACGATAGAAACTCTGCTCAACCTAACTGATTAAAGTCAAAACTTTTAGACTTTGTTTAAGATGATGACATAAATAAGAATTCAAAAATTAGAGGTTGGTCTTACTTTCAAGGGACCTCAAAGTCATAGGGAAAGTAGCATTCACAAATCAAAGGCAAGCAAAAACTTACCTATCCTTTTAACAACCTCTACACCTACCTGATGACACACATCACACAGGTTATACCTACCATGATAACACATAAAATATGCACACAAACTTATATATTTTTGCACAGATATAACTTCAATACCCCCATGCTTTTTTCTTTCTAAAGATCAATTTAGGTCCATTTCGGTCCAATTCAGTCCATTCAGTCTATTTCGGTTTATTCAATCCACTTCAGTCTAATTCGGTCCACTTAGTCCAATTCGGTCCATTTCAAAATTTTCATTTTCTTGAAGGGCCTAACAAAAAATTGAATCAATCATGAAGAAAGTCATTATTATACGCTTATTGCAGACAAAAACAATCACTTCAAACTTTAGGGACAAAAAGTGTTCAAGTGCTAAAGTTTAGGTACCGTTAGTATATTTTGGTCTTTAATTAATTTTAGCTCGTCACAAGTAGAAAACACTGTTGTGTGATCTTATCCAACCCTCCAAGCCGTTGTGCGGAGAAAGTGGAATACATCTCTTCATAATACCTTATCCCAAAAAAATATATAAATACAAGAGCCAATGTAAGGTTCAAGCCCAATAACAAATGAATTTATCGCCTGGATCTGAAGTTAAATTTGGAAAAACAAAAATACAAGTACATATATGCATGGCAAGGAAATGGAAAAATTAAAAGAAGTATAGCAACTAACAAGACCAGTAATAGAAAGAAAGATGATGACTTACCAGTCCAAGACCACCTTCATTAGAATCATTGCAATTAGTGTTACTGAGCCATACATGCTTTATCTTTGAATCCGCTTGGAGTGTGGTACATCATTATAGCAACCTTCATCACTAGGTCTAGCCTCGTCATATTCATCACGGCTTCGCTTAAGTTTGCTATCTTCTCTTACCACTGTTGAATTGTCAAGATCATATTCATGAGTAAAACCAACAGCCTTATAATGAGGGATGCAACTACTGTTGCAGCTTAGACCCATCATTTCTCCAATATCTTCAATGTCTTGCTTGTATACCATACGAAACCCACATTTCTTAACCTCAAAGCAAGGGTTGTGAGGCTTTGGAATTCTAACCCCCATTTGAATCAATTCATTTTCATTAGTTTGACCCAATACTACTCTCGCATTCTCATTAAAACAATGAGAGGGAAAATAGAGCATCCAAAGGTGAAGTGAGTCAATATGACCAAAAGTATTTACAAAATAAGCCGACTCCCTTGCACCTTCATGTTTATTGACTTCAATATAACAATCGAAACAACAAAGACTGTTTGGATGAAGATCGTGGAATGACAAAACAGAGCACACCGCCATTCCCATCCACTCTTTTGAATGAGTAACCTGTGCATTCACTATATTCTCCACACTTTGATGGCTAAACCATTTTGAAATTTCACTTCCAGGAACAAGAATTCTACAGGCAGCCCGAGGTCTTTTATTTTTAGGTGCACTGTAGAGTCCCTGAAACATACAAGCTTTTGATGTTTAGAATTTAGCAATTTAAACCTAATTTAACTTTAAGGCCTAAGTTTTATACATGTTTCTGATTAAATACAAGATTTTTAATATGGGTAAATTACACCACCTTCCCTTGAAGTTTTACCAAATCACACTTCACCTTTTGAGGTTTGAAACTTTGTATAAATATTTAAATATAACTTTTTTAGGTTTTTACAAATGGAATTGAGAGGACTTAGATTTAATTGTTGCATTTATGCAATCAAATGGGAGAATGTCATTTTAATAACCTCAAAGGAAAATTATATAATTTAACCTTTTAGTTTTGTCAATTAAAGTCCAAATGTATGAACTCATTTCCATATAAGTCATGTCCATATCTCATTATTAATTTTTGTTATTTTGGACAACAACAATGCAGATAAAAGTATTACATCATTTTTTAAACTTTGTATTTCACCCAATGGTTTGTTGATAAATCAATTTGGAATTCATTGAATTGAGAAAATAGAGCACGAAAGCTTTGCTTGTAGTAAGAAAGTGATTCCCACAAAATCAAAATTGATTACCTAGATAAAATAAATAAATAAATAAATTTCAACAATTTCCCCCTTTTCCTCTTCTGCATTATTGCCTATATTAAGGAATATGAATAACAGATACGGAAATATGCAACAAATTGAATCAGTTTCATATATTTAGGACTTTATTTGATGAAATTAAAACCTAGAACGTAACATGAAACAAACAAGTATACTCTCTTAGCCTTTTATATAATTTCGCCTTTATAATATATATATACATACATACATATATATATATATAGAGACAGAGAGAGAGAGAGAGAGAGAGAGAGAGAGAGAGAGAGACCTGAGCATCTGCTGATAGCATTCTAAAGAACACGTTGCATCGGTGTTGAATGTCAGCCAATTTGAAGCAATTGGAGAGAATTAGAGATGGCGGGTATAGTTTGTCTTGTGTTGATCTATTTGGAAATGTTTCCAATGAGGTACAGTTTTCTGCAACAACAACTGAAGTGCTTGATGGAAGTTGTGGCAATGAACTAAGCCTCTTGCAATGCGTCAAAAAAATATTCTTCAACTTAGATAGTTGAATGATGCTTCCAGGAAGACAATCAAAATTATTTCCACTTAGATTTAAAACTTCTAAAGAGTATAAACAGCCACAATCATTGGGGATTGTCTGAAGATTGCAGTCACTTATATCCAATCTTGTTAAAAAACACAAACATGACAGGGAAGGCAATAACATGCTCACAGGATTTGGGATTCTTCTTGGCATTAAATTAAAAGAGAAAAGCTTATTCCAGAGTTTAGGTGATGACGCTTTGCATCCTTGAAGAGATAGTACCTTAAGATTTTTCAAAAGAATGATAGAGAAAGGCAGCTCTCTAAAAGTAATCCCACTCACATTAAGCTCTTCTAGACTTTCAACATTCAATAGGCTCTGTGGCAAATTGTCAAGTTTCAAGCATCCAGCCACATTGATATCTTTAAGCGACTTGAAGCTACAAATTATGGTAGGAAGACATACAAGATTTTTACAATCTCTTAAATGCAATGAAGCAAGGTTAGTCAAATGTTCAATTGAAGAGGGAAGTTTTGCAATAGTAGTGCCATCTAAGTGAAATTTTGTTAAGCGGTCCATATTTCTAGCAAATTCTGGAATTTTTTTGATTTTTGAACAATCAGAAAGAATAAGATTCTCAAGAGACTCCATTTCAAACTTGCTTGGAAGACTATTAAGGTTTTTGCAGCCTTCAAGGTTAAGAAGAGTAAGCTTTTTATGAGCCATAATAGATGGGTGAACCTCTCGTAAATTTATACAACCTTTAGCAACCAATTTCTCTAGATTGGGGACTCCAGCGAAGTCAGGGGTTGCAATAAGGTTTAAAGAATCATTTAGTTCAATGGACTTCAACTTATCAAAATGCTGTTAAAATCCAAATACAATAAATTAGAAATAGTATATTAGGTTTTACAAAAATAGGAATTTATTTATCACACACACACCCACCCCCCCCCCCCCCCACACACACATATAAAGAGTATCTAAATAACAATTGTACCTTTATTCCTTTCCAAAGTCTTTCAATTTTGCTATGGCACATGTGAAGTTCAACAAGTTCATTTGGCTGAAAACTTGAAGGCAAAGATTTTGAAGGATATAAACTCCAATCAAGAAATCTTAAGCTATTAGAAAGATATTTGGGGCCATGTAGTAGGTGAACACCATGAATTATAAGTAATTTGAGATTAGACATCTTTAAAAAGACTTCAAGGTTCCAATGTGCCTTTTTGAATTCACCAAATTTAGGCAACCAAGGAAGCTCTAGGACTAAGCCTTGAATTGCTTCTGTTCCCTAATAATCAAGAAAAGGGGATGGGTGAGTTGTAACATATATGATAACAGAGTTGTTCAAGCTCTAACTTTGTTAAATAATATGATAAGATATATGCTCAAATTCAATAAATGATCTATTACCGTATTTGTCATCAACACATGGTGAATGTCCTTATATAGCCACAATTTGCTATGCTTTCCAGGTTCTTGAGGACAATCTTGACGAACTATATCTTGACCCATTTTTTGTAGTAGTTCGTGCATCCAAAATTTATTTTCATATTCTTTTAAGAGAGACTTTTCAATGAGAACCCTTAATCCAATGCAAGGATATAGGCCAAGACAATCTAGTATTTTTACCACATAGCTTTTATCCTTCATATTAAAGAAACATGCGATATGTAGAAATATTTCCTTCTCTGTTTCTTGAAGTCCTTCAAAACTTGTCTGAAGTACTTTGATAATTTTCCTTTCAGGAAATTCGTTGAGTCTGTCTAATGCACTATCCCATTCCTCCTTACTTCTATTGAACAAAAAAGAGCCCAAAACTCCAATCGCTAGAGGAAGACCATTAGCATAATTTACAAATTGTTTAGACAAATTTAGATAATCTTCAGTAGGATGACTGTTGTTAAAAGCTTTCAAACTAAAAAGATAAAGAGCATCATCATCACTCAATCCTTTAACCTCATATATTCCATTTACATTATGTCTTATCAACAAATGCTTATCTCGTGTTGTGATGATAACTCTACTACCTGAACCAAACCAATTATGCTCTCCAGCTAACTTTTCTAGTTGGTCAAATTGATTTACATCATCAAGAACAAGAAGAATCCTTTTATGATACAACCTATTCTTGATCATAAGAACTCCATCGTCAACATCCCGTATATTGATACTACTCTCCATCAAAATTTCACAAATAAGTTTTTGTTGTGAGGGAAGTAAACCATATTTTTCAGATACTTCCCTAATATTAGTGATAAAACTACCACCTTCAAATTCATTAAAAACCATTTGATAAACAACTCTGGCAAGAGTTGTCTTACCAATCCCCCCCATCCCCCAAACACCTATAATACGAACATCGTTTGATCCTATAGCTAAAAGTGACATCAATTCCTCCGCTCTAGAATCGATTCTTACTAAATCTTTGGTATCTCTTGGGAATGCACAACTTAATTTTCGCAATATCACTTCCACAATATCCTGGATAAATTCTGATTCAGGCCTGCAAAAAAAGAGAGACAATCAACAAATATGATTGCACCATCCCTAACACCCCCCCCCCCCCACCCTGTGTGTGTGTGTGTGTGAATATATATATATATATATATAGTGTTAAGTTTTGTTACGAATTTCCCTCAAATTCTAGCAAATCCCGCACAGAGAAGTGAAGAACTAAAAAAATGCAAAAATTCCTACACGAGTGTAGTAACTGCTAACTAGTAATTCCATATTACTCAAAGCCGAGTAATTAATGATTTACTGTTGTAGTTGTACATTCAATTCTACAAGGGTTTGATGGCTAATAGCTTTGGTTCAAATACGGACTAAAGCTTGCAGTGGCCTTCCCATATGGGGAATAATAAGGTTGAAAGACATTTACATTCAAATATACACATAGTACATATAGTATGATTGTGTTTGGACTTTGGAAACTGAAAGACACATGGCAGTTTTTGGGAAAAAGAATTAAAAAGCATTGTGGGAGTTTTTTTTTTTTTTTTTTTTTTGAGATAATATAGATAGAAGACAGAGGATGGGAAAAGTAAACTCTAAGTACAATACTTAGAGCATCTCCAATAGGTTCTGTAAAACCAATTTAGGAGAACAAACACACCAAATACTCACTCCAACAGCTTCTCTAAAAGCAAAACTTTTCCAATTTTTTTTTGAAGTTGCTAGTCGTTCTCTTTATCTAGAGAAGACTGTAGCAACTCCAAATGAATTTTTCTACTTAAAAAAATCATACAGCTCAATAAAAAAAAATTCTTTCTCTCTCCTCTCACCACGGCTACAAACACAACAATCCTTTCTCTCAAACATCTCTAAACTCAAGCATAATCAAAATACAAACTCAAAAACATAATCTTAAAATTAATCAAACTATAACAAAAAAAGCAAAAAAAAAAAAAAAGACACAAGCTATCTAACCCATCTAGGCTACGTTGGGGAGGAAGACGAGCGGCAGTGGAGCAGAGCCATCTAACCTATCTGTACTTTCTCTCTCTACCTCTTTCTCCATTTCTTATCACTGAGAGAGCTAGAGAATATTCTGGAATCAAGTAGAAAAAGAAAAAAAAAATAGAAAAAGAGAGAGCTGGAGAAAGAAAGAGAGAGGGAGATTCTGGAATCAAGTGGAAAGTAGAGAAAAAAAAGGAGAGGATGGGGATATATGAGTATACGTGTGTGGTAGAGAAAAATAAGAGAAAAAAAAAGAAAAAAAAAAAGGAAATGTCTAGATGAAAGAAAGGAAAAATAATATAAAGAATAAGAAATGACAATTTAGAAATGCTATCACGATATTTCACAATATTTTCACAATAAATCTTAAGTAACATATTGTTATTAGCTAATATTAGTGAGTAAATATATAATTTCAGTGTTGAGTTCAAATTAGAACTAATAACAACTTTCCATATAAGATTTTGTTATGATTCTTGAGAAAGTATTGCAAAAGATATTATGGATGTAACACTTTTTGTTGAAAAATATAATTGTTGAGAATGAATAGAGGAAGAAAAAATAAAGATTAAAAAAGAATAAAGAATGAATGAAAAAATAATATTTAAATAAGATGGAGAAAAGATAAAGAATTTGTTAGAAGGTGTATTTGAAAAAGTGGGTATGTAAAAAGTAAATATTACTGTTCATTGTCCAAACCGTACACAAATTTAGACAAGCTGCTGGAGATGCTCTTAGAGTTTGCAAATGTCATTTGTAAGAGTAAATGATGTGATTGTAATTTTGTATTGTTGATAATTGATTTTAGATAATGTTATTTAAAGATGTTGACCTAGAACAAGGGGCCAGTTTAATTTTGACTCCAAGTTCAAGGGGATCTTTATGTATATTTCTCTTCAATATATTCAGTGAAATAATATTACTCATAGAAATTACCTATCTTGTAAAGACCATCCAGAAAGATTGGCCACTTCTCTCAAAGTAGCTCTCCACTTATGAACCTTCTTCATGTTCTCTTTGAAACTTTTTTCGTGTTCAACAAATGCTTGTTCATAAATTTTTGTCTGTTTGCGTACATCAGATGGATCCACATCATAAAAAATGGGTAGAATTATAAGCCCCATCTTTTCCTTGCATTCCACAATCTTTACAAGTTCATCCAAACACCATGTTGATGATGCATAGTTTTTTAAGAGAATGACAATAGCAAACATTGATTCTTCTATTGCTTTTAAAAGCTCAAATGAAATGAGTTTTCCTCTCTCAAGTTCTTCACTGTCCATGAATGTGAAAATGCCCTTTTGTTTCAAAGCAGCGTATAAATGGTCTGTAAAACTCTTACGAGTATCTTCACTTTTGAAACTTAGAAATACATGGTATTTCCACCGATGACTAGAAGAGAAAGATGGATTTTTTGTATCCATGACAACCAATCTAAGTTAACAAGTAAATCTGGAATCACAATATAGAATTATAGATAAGAAATGGCATGTATGCATGAAAAAATAAATCATTCAATTAGATGTTGAGGAAAGAAAGCAAAACGATTTAGTAATAAAATTGAAACTAAGGGGGAGAGAGATAGCAGAAAAGGATGTGCATGACAAATCAGAACTTACAGCTTTTGGAGAAGGATGCTCGTGACAAGTCAGATCTTATACAGATTTTGGAGAATTGTAGTAGTACATGTTAGTAAAGGAATATGTTAACGGCATTCACTTGCAGGCTTTCTTGTATTGAGAAGTAGCTTAAAAAATAAATTCTCTTCTACAATAAAAAGCTCAGCCTTGACAACTTCACCCAGAGACGAACCTACGTTAGGGCAGGGGGGCCATTCCCCCCCCCCCCCCCCCCCAAAAAAAACCTAGTATATATGTATATATATATGTTGAAATTTTTTATTTTTGTCCTAATAGCCCCCCCAATAAAATAAAATAAAATAAATAAAAAAAAACTGGTATAGTCTTATACAAATGCAAGTTGAATAAATAACCGACTAACTCATCCAAAAAATAAATAAATAATAATAACCGACAAATTAAAACTACAAAATAAAAAATAAATATAGAACCTAAATTACAATTCTCAAGTTTTTATCCTAACCTCACTCTTCCTGCACTCAATTTTTACCCTAAAGCCTCCATCACCGCTGTTGCTATTCTTTTCTTCAGATCAGATTTGGGTGTTCTTGCTGCTGTTGCTCTTTTCCTCAGATCAGATCCGGTGTTGCTGCTGTTGTTCAGCCTGCTCCTCCTCACACACGAGCCTAGTAAATCTAAAAAATTTCTTTCCTTGCTCAAGTTCATATATTTTTTTTCTTGCTCTGCCTTAGCCGGTCCTTTACAATCTGCCCTCTGCGTTTTTTTTTTTTTTTTTTTTTATGAACTGTTGACTGTTGTGTTTCAGTGTTTGTGTTGTGGCTTTCTAGTATTTATGGACTGGCCGACTGGTTATTGGACATTGGTGTGTTGTCTTATGTGCGGACCATAGAATATTTTGTGGTTGTGGTTTTGTATTGAGTAGTGTGTAATTGAGACTTTTTGTGCTTTTGTGGACCGGTCATGTTTTTTTGTTTTGGTTTTATCTCTAAAGAAGTAATCTGGGACCACTAACTAGGAGTAGGACATGAGTGCTGAATTGACAAACCTGTGAGCATGAATTTGAATTTGTGAGACTAGTCTTTGATGAGTTATAAAAGATATTTTTGTGAGACCAATTGACCAAAGTCTTTGGTCATTGTTTTCATGTTTTCGTTTTATTAAAAATTTTGTCTTTCTCACTTTGTGTGACGTGGTTAATATTAATAATATATATAAACTTGTGAACTTTGTCTTTGTCACTTTGTATGATGTAGCTAATTTTAGTAATATATATAAACTAATTTTCATAAATAAAAAAAAAAATTGTTTTAAGGTTTGGCCCCCCCTCATGTTCGAATCCTGGTTCCATCCCTGACTTTACCCATCTATAATTTGAGTCGATGCCGAGTCCGTCATTTTTTTGTGTCGTCATCTACAATTGCAATTTGATTTTCATGGTGGTTTGGGCAAATCGTGCCGCCATGAGGGAGTTCAAGAGGAAACCTTGGCCAACGACTTCACTTGACTCCACCACCTCTTTAGCCATTGATTCATTTTTTTATTTATTAATTTGTCTTTGAATTTTATTTTTTATTTTTTATTTTTTGCCTTTTAAAGTGCATAGTTACCAAAACCTACAAAGTAATTCACAATTCTTAAATTAATATTTACTAAGAAGTCGAAAACTATAAATGTCATTGAATATTTAATAATTATACTTATATATCAAGCACATTACAATTGAACATTGAGAGAATTGAAGGAAAAAATTTCAAAACTATCCATTAAAGAAAATCAATATTAGAATGTTCTATTGTCTGAGGGGAATCTGATTTCACATGAGAATAATCTTATCTCACATCAATGTTCTGATTTAGATACTATTTATAGCATAAAAACATACACATACACAGTCTTCTTCTTTTTCCCTATGGTTATGGGTATTATATTTATCTATTTGTGAGAATTTCAAATGGAATGAGATGACACGGGACTTGAATAGAGCATTATTTATGAAGCTCTATTACTAAAATTCGTTCTTATTATTAAAAAAAATCATAATTACTTTGTATGTTGATTAATCACTAAAATTTTGAATTTATCCATAAATTAACAACGAATATTAACAAATATACTTAATTTTCAACACATTTTCTCCAAATATTTTAGTGAGCAAAATCATTAATAAGGTGAAAATCACTAATAATAATTATATACGGTAAAGAATCATTAAAAGCATAAAAGAAAAACGATAAATTTGACATAATATATATATATATATATTTTAAAAGGTTAACAAAAAGTCAAAAGTTTTGATTTTATAGTATAGTTGATGTGTCAAAATTGTAAAAAGTCAACAAAAAGTCAAAGGTTTTAGTTTTATAAGATACTAGTCGCTAACTTATGCGATACATTGGAATAACTACTGGATGAGTTTAAAAAAAAAAACATTATTTTTCAGTTGGAGTAGTAAGCAAAAATGTATCAATTTTTTTTTTTTGAAAAATAATTATAACGTGCTGCTAACCCCACAGCTTGAACCCTCTTCCCCTTAGACCCCCAAGCACTTTATGCATGGATAGATGTCAATTCAACTACAAGTCCTTTGGCAAAAATGCATCAAATTAAATGAAAAAAATGATATTGAAAAAAATAACACAGTTTTATTAGTTAGGTAGAAGAAAGCAATGTTTTATTTATTAGTTTTTTGTGGAAAAGAATAAGAGACAAAATGTTGAGTCTTTAGTTTCATTTGTATTGTATATATAAATATATACAAGATAGGTTGTAATATATATATATATATATACCAAAAATGTCTATTAATCGAAAATGTGATCACATTGGTGTGGGACCCACATCTATAAGAGCATTGGGTCCAGTGACAAAGGTGCCACTTTATGTCAAATACTGTGTCCAAGCAACCAAGTCAAGTCAAGATCTCATTTTAAACCTTGACTGGCTTTTTCAAAGAGTTGGTGAAAAAGTGTCAAAATTTTAAAAGGTTAATAAAAAGTCCAAAGTTTAGATTTTATAGTATAGTTGATGTGTCAAAATTGTAAAAAGTCAACAAAAAGTCAAAGGTTTCAGTTTTATAATATACTAGTCGCTAACTCATGCGATACACTGGAATAACTACTGGATGAGTTTAAAAAAAAAACATTATTTTTCAGTTGAAGTAGTAAGCAAAAATGTATCATTTTTTTTTTTTTTAGAAATAATTACAATATACTGCTAGCCCCACAGCTCGAACCCTCTTCCCCTTAGACCCCCAAGCACTTTGTGCATGAATAGGTGTCAATTCAACTACAAGTCTTTTGGCAAAAATGCATCAAATTAAATAAAAAAAATGATATTGAAAAAAATAACACAAAGTTTTATTAGTTAGGTAGAAGAAAGCAATGTTTTATTTATTAATTTTTTGTGGGAAAGAATAAGAGACAAAATGTTGTGCCTTTTGTTTCATTTGTATTGTGTGTGTGTGTATATATATATATATATATATATATACACAAGATAGGTTGTAATATATATATATATATATACCAAAAATGTCTATTAATCGAAAATGTGATCACATTGGTGTGGGACCCACATCTATAAGAGCATTGAGTCAAGTGACATAGCTGCCACTTTACGTCAAATACTGTGTCCAAGCGTCCGAGTCAACTCAAGAACTCATTTTAAACCTTGACTGGCTTTTTCAAAGAGTTGTTAAGAAAGTGTCAAAATTTTAAAAGGTTAACAAAAAGTCAAAAGTTTTGATTTTATAATATAGTTGATGTGTCAAAATAGTAAAAAGTCAACAAAAAGTCAAAGGTTTCAGTTTTATAATATACTAGTTGCTAACTCATGCGATACACAGGAATAATTACTGGATGAGTTTTAAAAAAAAAAACATTATTTTTCAGTTGGAGTAGTAAGTAAAAATGTATAAAAAAAATTTTTAAGAAATAATTACAATATGCTGCTAACCCCACAGCTCGAACCCTCTTCCCCTTAGACCCCCAAGTACTTTGTGCATAGATAGGTGTCAATTCAACTACAAGTCCTTTGGTAAAAATGCATCAAATTAAATTTAAAAAAAAAATGATATTGAAAAAAATAACACAAAATTTTATTAGTTAGGTAGAAGAAAGCAATGTTTTAAGAGCATTGGGTCAAGTGACATAGGTGCCATTTTATGTCAAATACTGTGTCCAAGCATCCGAGTCAAGTCAAGATCTCATTTTAAATCTTGACTAGCTTTTTCAAAGAGTCGATGAGAAAGTGTCAAAATTTTGGCAAAAATGCAAAACTGACCTTCTAACTTTCACTCTTTTTGATTTCAATCCTCTAACTTTCAGTTTTGTCAATTTCGTCCTCTAACTTTCAATTTTTGTCAATGCAAGATTTCGTTAAACTACAGTTATGGTTGCCGTTAACTATTTTTTTTTTTTAATATTTCGAAATCAAAAGAAAATAAAAGAAAAATTTTAAGGAAAAAAACATTTACTCAAATCTTGAAATCACAAAGAAATGTTGAGACCCAAATCCTAATGTACTAAGAGCAAAAGCAAAAGCAAAGATGTCACAACAAAAGCAAAAAAACCAAGAAGACGACACCGTATTGTTGTTGATCTTTTTTTTGGTTTCTTGTTTGGTTACGGAGATTGACGAACGGACTTTTCTTTTTTTTCTTTTGATTCTGAAATATTAAAAAAAAAAAAAGTTAACGGCAGCCAACTGAAGTTTAACGAAATCCTGTATTGACAAAAATTGAAAGTTAGAGGACTGAATTGAGAAAACTGAAAGATAAAGGATTGAAATGAAAAAAAATGAAAGTTAGAGGGTCAATTTTACATTTTTGCCCAAAATTTTAAAAGGTTAACAAAAAGTCAAAAGTTTTGATTTTATAGTATAGTTGATGTGTCAAAATTGTAAAAAGTCAACAAAAAGTCAAAGGTTTCAGTTTTATAATATACTAGTCACTGACTCATGCGATACATGGAAATAACTACTGGATGCGTTTAAAAAAAAAAACATTATTTTCAGTTCGAGTAGTAAGCAAAAATGTATCAAATTTTTTTTTTTAGAAATAATTACAATATGCTGCTAACTCCACAGCTTGAACCCTCTTTCCCTTAGACCCCTAAAGCATTTTGTGCATGGATAGGTGCCAATTCAACTACAAATCCTTTGGTAAAAATGCATCAAATTGAATAAAAAAAAATGATATTGAAAAAAATAACACAAAATTTTACTAGTTCGGTAGAAGAAAGCAATGTTTTATTTTTTAGTTTTTTGTGGGAAAGAATAAGAGACAAAATGTTGTGTCTTTAGTTTCATTTGTATTGTATATATAAATACATACAAGATAAGTTGTAATATATATACAAAAAATGTCTATTAATCGAAAATGTGCTCACATTGGTGTGGGACCCACATCTATAAGAGCATTGGGCCAAGTGACATAGGTGCCACTTTACGTTAAATACTATGTCCAAGCATTTGAGTCAAGTCAAGATCTCATTTTAAACCTTGATTGGCTTTTTCAAAGAGTCGGTGAGAAAGTGTCAAAATTTTAAAAGATTAACAAAGAGTCAAAAGTTTTGATTTTATAGTATTGTTGATGTGTCAAAATTGTAAAAAGTCAACAAAAAGTCAAAGGTTTCAGTTTTATAATATACTAGTCGCTAACCCGTGCGATGCATGGGATAATTAAATAAAAATTTAAAGTATTTATTTTGCTTAAAGGTTTATGACTTAACTTTAAAAAATGTATAACTTGAAAATAAGTAATTTTTTGTTCAATATAATGGTTTAGAAAAATTCTTTTTCTTTCATATTTTGGTTCTACATAACCAAAATTGAATTTGTAAAATAAAATCATGTAGCTTAAACATTTGGTAACAGCTACATTTCAGACATTTATTAAACTATATTATTATTATTATTATTATTATTATTATTATTATTATTATTATTATTATTATTATTAAGTACCCTCTAATATAATTATTTACATAAAAAGAATTGGGTCAAAAAAAAATCAGCACAATCTATTAAACAATAAAATTTCAATATAATTTTTGGAAAGGATCTCTCCCATTGTCATCTTCATTGTTGTACATTGTCATAATACCTATACCATAAATAATATTGATAGGGTAAGATTTGTGATCCAATAAAGTAGAAGAAAAGTTGAAACTTTTTTCTATAACCGTACGCTTTGCTATAAATGAAAGAAAATTCACATTATTGACAATTGAATTAATAGCACGCTTTGCTATAAATGAAAGTTTGTCAAACTTAATTGATTAACCACCTAAACGCAAAGATTGTTGTGGTCTTTTGAACTATAACGTACACATTATTAATAATGGAAAAGGACTAAAGAAACTGCACAAACCATCAGGTGCCTACAAACTAACACAAGAGTAAGCAAGGCATTTTTTCAAACATGACTGGGTATATCACCGCCCTATGTCTTGCATGGAGCTTGTTTTTCACAGGTAAGGCTGTCTCAGACTCAGAGTAGTCTTTTTCTTTGAATTTTATATTGTTTGTCATGTATATATTGCCATCAATAAAATCAAAATTATGCAATGGCAACGGTTGAGATCATGGTTGTAATAAGGCATGTTCACCCAAATCCATTCATGTTAGCTTGATCTACTCAGGAACAGCCATTTGCTTTCAATATGATTATAAGATAACTTTGTATGCTTGAAAATAAAAAAGATATTATTGAAGTGGATCCTAAATTATAGTTAATTTCTCACTTTGATCCTGAGTTTAAAAAAAAATGTTTAAGAAATGATAGTTTGAAAGAAATATTACCATAATGTCAAACGTTTTTGTAATCATGATATTCATTGTGATATTGATTTTTAGATTTGCTTTTAGAATGAATGGTTTTGAAAAAGTTTTACAAATAGATGAAAATAACATAATTGTATTAATAATACAAGTTACAATTGCTCCTGAGAAAAAAAATTTTGTGAATTGGCTATAAAGTATGTAGTCAACAAAATTAATTAACATTAATAGGTCAAATTTGGTGGCCAAGCTAAGTACGTTTTTCTGCAGTTGGAATTTAGATGATTCGACTTGATAAAGGACAAAGAGAGGAAGAAAATGAGAAATATTAGGTGCAAATGATAATTAGAAATGTCTCCAAAAAATAATATTGACCGGGTAAGATTTGTGATCCAATAAAGCAGAAGAAAAGTTGAAACTTTCTTCTATAATAGTACGCTCTGCTATAAATGAAAGAAAATTCAAACTATTGACAATTGAATTAATAGTACACTTTGCTATAAATGAAAGTTTGTCAAACTTAATTGATTAACCACCTAAAGACAAAGATGGTTGTGGTCTTTTGAACCGTAACGTACGCACTATTAATAATGGAAAATGACTAAAGAAACTGCACAAACCATCAAGTGGCTACAAACTAATGCAAGAGTAAGCAAGGCATTTTTTCAAACACATGGTGTGCACAAAATATTTCAATGGCTTAGTTATAAATGTTTGTTATTATAAAAATTAAAAATTGAAAACAAAGAACAATAAAATGATTGTAAAGAAAAAAATTACCAATAGCAGTAGCGTCAAGGATGCTCTGTTTTTTGTTTACAATCTTCGCTGGGTTTGTTCTGGCAAAGGGGAAAAAATAGAAAACAATAAAATGAAAATAAGAAAACAAAAAAGTCACTACAAACTAATGAAAGAAAAGAAAACAGAAAATAGCAAACGAAAAGAAGAAAACGAAAACTTAACAGTGTGGGTTTGAAAGTTTTAGACCAAGTAATGCTAGAGTAAGCAAGACCAACTAAATTTTGTAAAGAAAACAATTACCTATAGCAGTAGCGTCAAGGGCACTGTGTTTTTTTGTTCACAACCTTCGTTATAAGTAGTTACCTACTGAAACGGTGTGGGTATGAAAGAGTTAGACCAACTAATGCAAGAGTAAGTAAAACCAAGTAATGTTTGTGAAGAAAATAATTACCAATAGCAGTAGCGTAAAGGGCACTCTGTTTTTGTCCACAACCCCTGCCGAGTCTGTCCTCGCAACGGGGAAAAAATATAGAAAACAGAAAAACAAAAATAAGGAAAAAAAAAAAAGTAAACAGCATATATAAACAATAATAAGTAGTTAGCCACTGAAACTAAATAAGCACCACCGAAAAGATACATTGTTTGTGTTTTCAATTGTATACGTGTCAGTCATATATATAACCACGTGACGCAATGAGGTAAGGTCAATAAAAAGTCAAATGTTTCGGCTATTAGTTATTATATAGATTAGTCGCTAACTCATGCGATACACGGGAATAATTACTGGATGAGTTAAAAAAAAAAATTATTTTCAGTGGAGAGTAAGCAAAAATGTATCAAAATTTTTTTTTTTTTGAGGAATAATTACAATATGCTGCTAACCCCACAACTTGAACCCTCTTTCCCTTAAACCCCCAAGCACTTTGTGCATGGATAGGTGCCAATTCAACTACAAGTCCTTTGGCAAAAATGCATCAAATTAAATAAAAAAAATGATATTGAAAAAAATAACACAGTTTTATTAGTTAGGTAGAAGAAAGCAATGTTTTATTTTTTAGTTTTTTTGTGGGAAAGAATAAGAGACAAAATGTTGTGTTTTTAGTTTCATTTGTATTGTATATATAAATACATACAAGATAAGTTGTAATATATATACAAAAAATGTCTATTAATCGAAAATGTGCTCACATTGGTGTGGGACCCACATCTATAAGAGCATTGGGTCAAGTGACATAGGTGCCACTTTACGTTAAATACTATGTCCAAGCATTTGAGTCAAGTCAAGATCTCATTTTAAACCTTGATTGGCTTTTTCAAAGAGTCGGTGAGAAAGTGTCAAAATTTTAAAAGATTAACAAAGAGTCAAAAGTTTTGATTTTATAGTATTGTTGATGTGTCAAAATTGTAAAAAGTCAACAAAAAGTTAAAGGTTTCAGTTTTATAATATACTAGTCGTTAACTCATGCGATACACAGGAATAACTACTGGATGAGTTAAAAAAAAAAAAAACATTATTTTCAGTGGAGTAGTAAGCAAAAATGTATCAATTTTTTTTTTTTTTGAGAAATAATTACAATATGCTGCTAACCACACAACTTGAACCCTCTTTCCCTTAGACCCCCAAGCACTTTGTACATGGATAAGTGCTAATTCAACTACAAGTCCTTTGGCAAAAATGCATCAAATTAAATAAAAAAAATGATATTGAAAAAATAACACAGTTTTATTAGTTAGGTAAAAGAAAGCAATGTTTTATTTATTAGTTTTTGTGGGAAAGAATAAGAGACAAAATGTTGTGTCTAGTGGCCGGTGGCCACCACTTTCCATAAAATAAAGAAAATTTCTTGACAATGAGTCTGTCGTGTAAAACTGTAAGCTTAATGTTAAGTAGTCGCTAATTCGTGTAATGTATGAGGAAGCTATTGATAATAAGATCTAATAAAATTTAGAAATCAAAAATTGAGTTCAGGGCTGGCTCAACAACTTTGGGGGTTTTAGGCGGAAATTTTAAGCGGGGCCTTTTTTATATTTAAATAATATGTATTGAATTATTTTATTTAAATATTTTCTAGTAGACATTTATAATGAGAAAATATTTATAGATAAATAAAATACAATTTATAATTAAAAAATGATAATTTAACTAAAAATAAAATTTAAAGTATAAAGTAATAGAATCTAGTTATTGCAATTTTTCTAAAGTCGTGACCACTTTAAAGTCTAAACCTACACAAATAAAAATTAATTTATTACATGGTTCAATAAATTGGTATCACTATAATACAAATGAGTTGATATGATACACCTCTCAAAAAAAAAGAGATGATATGATGCACATCAAATTATTAATTGGTGTGATAATTTATAATAATTGATAAAGTAAGAGTATGCATTAAAAGAAAGTGATAAATTATAGTGTGTGGCGGGCTAGCTGTGATGTGCTAAGTGCTATGGCTTGTGGGCAAACTATGCAATGATGTGTGCACTGTGCAGTCTTGTCCGCACAGCCCACAACCTGTGTGCAGTGTGCACTGTCACTATATAGTGTTGTGGGCTGTGCAGCCTGTGCATAAAACATGCTATCCTATGTGCAAAAAAAGCGTTGTACTATGACTTCTATCAATCAATCATGCAATAAAATAGACTAAAAAAATATAATTTAAATTGAATGAATAACAGACTCCTCCATCTTAATTTTTGGAAAGATAAAGAGGGAGAGAAGCTCCGATATGCCCACGACCCACGCTGCCCCTTTTCAATTTTGAATTTACTGTGAATCGAAGGGAATCAACAAAGAAAGATTTCAACCTAGATTGAGTTTACAGAAAAAGATCAAGAATCAAGATGATGAAAAGAAAGGTAAGAATATAAATGGAAAGGTAGAGAGATAGAGAGTTGAGAGATTTTTTCTTTTGTTTTTGAAATTTATAATCTCTATTTTAGCATATATCAAGACAATAGCATTGTATTATTAATGAATTTGTCTAGTATTAATTTTGATTTTAGCATTTTTCAAGAATGAGTTAATAAATATGTCTCCTAAATTTTAATTTTGTTAGCTGAAGTTTAACTATTTTTGTTTTTTCCCTTTTTAATCTTCTGCATTTTAGGATACAATGAAGCCTTTTTAGTGCTTTTTATTAACCAATCAAAGTACTTAAAATTTTTTTAAAATTATAATATATGGATAAATATATTATATATATAATTTTATTTTACAAGTGGGGACCTTCTTTTATTTGGGAGCCTTAGGCGATTTCATCAATTGCATCAACTATTGAGCTGGACCTGATTGAGTTAATAATATGTATATTATAGGCACTTCGCAATATAGCATTTAAAAAAATGAATGGTCATAATAAAATAAAATACAATAGGAATAAATATTTAACTTATATAACTTTTTATGGTTTAGAAGTGTTGTCCAACCTAGATCGTTATTGAATTGCTAGGAGAAATCGTTATAAACTATTAATACCAAACATACATGCTTATGTTGTCAACAACTCAGTGAAAGTGCATAGTTACCAAAACCTACAAAGTAATTCACAATTCTTAAATTGATATTTACTAAGAAGTTAGAAACTATGAATGTCATTAAATATTTAATAATTCTATTTATATATCAAGCACTTTACAATTGAACATTGAGAATATTAAAGGAAATGATAGGCCACAAACGCGTTGACCCCTTATAATTAATTAAATTGATTAATTAGCCAAGTTATTAATTAATCAAGTTAACATGCAAAATCACGTGGCAGCACAAACAAATCACCAAAACTAAAGTATGCAGCGAAAATAAAAGACAAGGTGATTTGCTTACGAATGGGGAAAACCTGACGGCAAAAATCCCACCGGGTGATTTAAGGTCACCACTCCTGAAACTCCACTATTATCATAACAAGCGATTACAAACAAAGAATCCGAGTACCTTACCAACCTACAGTTGAACCCTTACCCCAATACCCAATTGGACTTGTTCTGTAGTGACAGTTTCTCCTTTTAACGCACGGCTCCGAGTACGTGACTAAATAATTGCGTGGATCCTAGTACGCGACTTCAATTCACCAACTAGAGAGAGAGAGAGTTGTTGGCTGCAAAGTTCTTCAAATCATCCGCACGATGAAGATCAAGAAGATGCTTGGTTACAAAACCCTACGGTGCATATTACATAACAACTTCTTCACAAGAGATGAACTAGAGCATGAACTTTGTCTTTGATCACAAATTGCATGAACAAGAATTACTCAATGCCTGTGCAACTTGCATCACTTTGACGGCCCTTAAAACAATCCTTTTATATGTCTAGGGTTAGAAGAAAAGAAGTCTCAAAGACACATTCACGGATTAGAATTAAAACAGAACTGAAAATCTGTTTTCTTTAAATCTCGACAGATAGAGGTGTCGAGGATCTGTCGAGAAGCTGTCGAGCCTCGGGGCTGAAACAGCTTCTAAAACTCGACAGATGCATGTGTCGAGACCAGGTATCGAGCTTTAGTAACTTGCACTTTCCAGCTTGTTTCTTGAAGCGTTAAACACATCCTAAATCTACCCAATTACAAGTAAAGTGTATTTTGTCAAAGAATAAGCTAATTACATGGAATAGTGACATATGTCAACAACTTGAACTACATATGTCTTAACAATCTCCCCTTTTGGCAATCCGTGATAAACCCACAACAAACAAATGAAAATATGAGAGAAGTCATAAAAAACTTTAACTCATATTCACTTGTTGAATACAATAAAATCTATCATAACACAAACTCTTGAAAAACTTTGCAAGAAGAGAGTTTATGGCAAGTAGACTTTGACAACCTGTATTTCTGAAACACTTTTAAACAAAACACATCAAGGCATCTTCGTATGAAGCAGAAATAATAGATTGCATATAAGTAAAAGAAACATGTGTATAAAGACAGAAAAGAAATAACACATGGAGAGATAGATTAAAGAAACATACATCAACATATATATCAAGAAATAAGTACAATGTATGTCAATACATGATCAATGTATCTCTAAAAAGATAGAAAAGAAAACAAATACATGTAATCCTCACTACATCCCTCATATCAACACTCCCCCTATCAAAAATGTCCTATACTAGCTCTCCCTCTAAGTATGACTACTCTTATACACAAAACTACTCCCCCTTTTTGTCACGAGTGGCAAAGGGTAGAGTGTCAAGTAGACATCTCATCAGAAGAGCTCGCATCTCCATCATCATCGTCGGAAGCATTATCGTCAGTCTCAGAAGGAACATGAGGTGGCAGAGGAGAAGCCTCAGGAGCAAAGCCGCCCAAGGTCGCCTGTCGCCTGGCGATACGACCTACACGAACGTTCATCTGATACAACTCCGTGGAGAGTGTATCAAGGCGAGCATCCATGCACTGAAGCTGCGCCATGATGTCTCCAAGAGTGACGTCGCTTGAAGAAGAAGAAGGAGCAGATGTCACTTGAGCAGATCTGGATGTAGTCGAACGGGAGGAAAGAGCAGCAGCATCCAATTGTCTCGATTTGAACTGTGCCTCGCTACGTTTTACGGTAGCGGCATCTATGGCAGGCATGACATGAAACGGATCGGACGAAAGAAAGGGGATGGAAAAACGGCGAAGTATCCTCATGATAGCAGAAGGGAAAATGAGCTTATCACGGGTGGCCGTATCTCTATAGACATCTATGATAGAAAAAATAAAATGTGAAGGAAAGTCTATAGTGAGATGCTCTAAGAATGACAACAAAAATCGAGCACGAGGCTCTGTGATAGAGTTGTAGTGAGAAAGTGGGTGCAAAACAAAAGTCATCACCATGTTAAGGAAACGAGGACCTTACGCAAAAGGCCGATATGGTGTGTACTGATGATCTCCCCAAGCGGAAGGGTGCTCACAGAACGCCGAGATCATCTCATCTTTGGACACAGTCCATAGACGCTCATATCCGGGGTAATCAGGATGATCCACCCTCGGTACATGAAGAACTAGGGGTGTTCACCAAACCGCATAAACTGCACAAACTGCACCAAAATCGCCCGCAAAATGGTATAACCGCACCGCACCGCAAGTGATTTTGCACCGCACCACATGGTGCAGTGCGGTTTGCGGTTTTATAATAAGAAAACCGCACAAACCGCACCGCACCGCACCATCTCTATGTATTTAATTATTTTTAATATTAAATATATTATTAATAGTTTAATAACCCTACTTAAAAAAATGGTTTGATAATCCTAGCAATTGTTGATTAGGAAAGTCAGCCCAAAATAAAAAAAAAACTAACGCAATAGTTTAAAACTTACATCAAAACAAAGGGAAAAATTAGTTTTGGACTAGGTAGAAAAAGCCCAAAATTCGAAAAATATACCAAATTTAAATCATTCAAACCATGTCTTATACACTGCACCGCATATGTGACCGCAAAAATGAGGTGCAGTGCGGTTATGGTTTTTGCTAAACTTTAAACCGCACCGCACCGCATATGTGACCGCAAAAATAAGGTGCGGTGCAATTATGATTTTAGATAAACTGCACCCCAAAGTGCGGTGCTAAAAATGGCTCAAAATCGCACCACACCGCACCGCGAACACCCCTATAAAGAAACTCAGAGACTAACTTCGAAGTAACAGCAAAACGCGTACCTCAAACACTAGAATAAAAGAGAGGTACTGAAGAATCAATCCCGTGGATGTTGGAGTAAAACTCCTGTATCAACACGAGAGGACAAGTGACTGGGACATCACACAGTGACTCCCAAGCCCGACTGTGAATGACATCGGGTAGGTCAGTGTCGGCAAAGTCTGCCAGGACAACGTGGCGTTCCGAATGAACACCTCGTTTAGAGAAGTTCTCCGAGAAGTCCTTTTGGGCTTTCATATCACGGAACCGGATAGACAGAGGAGTAGAATCTGAAGAAGAGGAAGATCCCTTAGAACGCAGAGGATTCTGGGATGGAATGGATTTACGTTTAAGTGCCATAGACACTACTAATGCAAACATAGAGAGAGGGAGAAAGAAAGAAACACACAAAAAAGTTCCAAACAGTTCAATATAGGAAGAGAAATATTGAAAAGAAAGAACGTATGCATGAAAAATGCATGAACATGTGACATGCAATATAAAAACATCATGGGCTCAGCCCAATCCAAACCTAACAGCACACAACAAATTTGCACACATCTAAATGTATGAAAATACAATTAAAATGCTAATGTGATGCAATGCACGTAGTTTTAAGGATCAAATCTATAAAACCAACCCAAAAATTTCTTGAAACTCTCAACAATTTTGAAAAACCCCAAAAATTTTCAAAAACCTCAAAACCTAGGTTTTTAAAACATGAAATGCATGAAGAAGAAAGGATAGAAACTTACTAATTGAGAAAGATCTAGAAAAACACTTGAAGAATCTTTAGGAAGGGGTTTGGAGAGAGTGAGAAAGGTTTTGGGAGAGAAAACACAAAGTATCGAGAGAGAGAGATCGAGCGAAATGAGAGAAAATCACGACAGAATCCTTATATAGCCATTCAGTAATTCTCGACAGATGCAGGTATCAAGAGGTGTCAAGACAGCTATCGAGGTAGGTATCGCGGAAATGCACTTCGACAGATACAGCTATTGAGGACATGTGTCGAGAAAGAAGAATCAACCACTTAAGAATCTCGATCGATCCAGAAGCTGTCGAGAATCTATCGAGCAAATAGAAAGTTTCTCGATCAATCCACCAGGTGTCGAGAATGTGTCGAGACTGCGTTTAGAAAAGACTAAGAAGCTCGACAGACAGCTAGGTGTCGAGAAGCTATCGAGGAGGTGTCGAGATTGCCTTAAAAACAGTTTTTCAAGAGAGGAAAAACACAGACATGAATGCAATCACGCATACAACTCAACCAAAGATCTAAGCAACACATTAAGCTCTCAAAAACATCTCTCAACAATAATTTAATGCACATGTATCCCAAAACACGCACACACACACTAAACAAGTCTAACCAATTTTATATTTTAAAAATGAGTTGAGACAGTTTAGTGAACATGCATTAACGCATGTAAACTTTGTGATGGCCAAATCACATTGTACCTGCACATGTATCAAGAATAGCAAAGAATATTGCGTGTTATGTGTGAAAACATCGCAAGATTGCATAAGTGTCTCAAAGTTATAATGATTTGAGATATAAGAAAATCACTTTAATTCGCACACAATCATAACTATTTGATGGGGACTATCACCTTCGAGGTACATCCTATAACTCCCACATCTCCTAGAAAACACGCTTGCGACCATATTTTAAAGCATTTTTAATCTTTTTGCTTTTATTTCTTTGCATATTTTCTTTTATTAAGCATATCATGCATGGGCATACAAGAGAGAGAAAAGAAATACTCAATTATGTTAAGCTTTTGACATTGCACTTTTACTATGTCGAAGCATACGGATGTCATTAACATTGCACTTTTGCTATGCTGAAGCATACAGATGTCATATCATGATTAGCAAATAACAGTGGTGAGATGGTTATTTATGCCTTTCTATTAGGATTTTCTAGTCCTACCCGTCAAAAAGAGTGATACGAGTGATCAGTAGAAGAGATCACTTAACCTTACTCATCACAAATAAAGAGCTACAAAGCTCACTTGCTTAGTTGTGCAAAAACAATGCTCATCTAAGCTACAAGTGATACAAAGTTTAGTAAATTCTGTTTCAATGGCCATTTTAAGGTTCACAAGAACCAATGCACACAAACACACACTGTTTTTGTATTTTTCAATTTTTTATTTTTTTTTTATTTTTATCAGAAAAGCAAAAATAAAACACAAAACTGAAAACACACAAACAAAAACAAGTTAAAGAAAGCAAAACAAAGCATAAAACTAGACTGACTCAAAGCAGTAAAGCAACACACAAGCAATGCAAAACAGTAAAACAGAGAGAGAGAAGAAGAAGTGAATAAAATCACTTAGAGCTCTTTTCCTTCCATACCTTGGAAGAACCTTTCCTATTTGCCAACCCTTGAACAAGTGATGAGGGGAAAGAGTTTAAACCGTTCAAGTTCGAAAGAAACATGAGGGCTTTGAGAATGTCTCTAAGAGGAGCAAGAGAGGTCTGAAGCTGATTCTGGTTCCCGGACGCTATCATGCCATTGCTTTGTTGAGTGGCTAGCCACTTGTAGCAATTTGGTTGAGTATGACCGGCAACACTACAATGATAATAGAGATGCTGCTTCTTCTGTTTGGGCTTTTGAGAGATAGCCTTCTTAGTCCTAGGGTTTCTAGTTTCCCTCTTCTCAACTTTAGGAGGTGCTCCTAGGATGGACTTACCCTTGTCTACGTTCTCACTTGCTAATTCAGTTTTAACATTTTTATCCTCAATTTTAATATTATTAGCAGGAGGAACGAAAACAGTAGTACTAGCAGAAGGAGTATTAGAGAGAGAGAATTCATACCCCAATCCAGTACGATCCGAAGAAGATTTCTGAACACTTAGCATCTCGTCCAGCTTTGCACTTGATGTCCTTTCCAATTGTGCTCTAACTTGAAACAGCTCCGCTTCAAGCTTCTTGGTCTTCTTAGCCAAGAAATTGTTCTTGAACCTCAGTGCCCCAATGGTCTGATTTGCTTCATCAACCTTAGTGGAAAGCTCCTCACGGTCAAGTTTCACATCACTGAGCTTCTTGGTGGCCAGCCTATAGAGTTTCTCATGCTTCTCAGAAAACTTATACAGTTTCTCATAGGTGGTATGGATATCATATTGATCATCCATAGTCTCAAACTTGGCATCCACCAATTCCTTTTCTTCGTCTACTTCTTCAGTAACCCCATCAGTAGGATTAACAGTGGCAGTGAAGGCATTCAAGATTTTGTCATCTTCATTTTCGGAATCATCCTTAGGCTCCATGTCACTTAAGGTAACAGCAAGTGCCTTGCTCTTCCCAATGCTCCTAAGGTATGTTGGACACTCTTGTTTCATGTGTCCGAAGTCTTGACACCCAAAGCATTTCGGTCCAGCGGGAACAGTGTACTGACCGCCATCCTTGGCATCCTTCCTCCCTTTATTTGAGTTCTTGAACTGAGACGAACTAGATTGCCTACGGTCCTTGTTAAAGCCTTTTCCATTGGCATTCTTCATGAATTTCTTGAATTGCCTGGTAATATAGGACTTCATTTTAGAATCTTCATCATTTGAAGAATCATCTGTATCGCTGCTCTTGGCTTTAAGTGCCATACTCTTGCCCTTACTTGACTTGCCCATTTTGGTTAGCCTTAACTCGTAGGTTTGCAAGTTTCCAACCAGCTCAGTCAAAGCAATTCTGTCAATATCCTTTGATTCCTCTATCGCCTTGATCTTAGCATAGAATCTCTCAGGCAAAGATCTGAGCACTTTCCTTACTATCTTGGGTTCAGGAATGGTTTCTCCAAGATTGAAAACTGAGTTCACTATGTCTTTGAGCTTTGCATAGAACTCATCAAATGACTCATCCTCCTCCATCTTAATTTCTTCAAAGCTTGTGGTGAGCCTCTGTAGCTATGAATCCTTGACAGCCTTGGTTCTCTTGTAGGTTGTCTAGAGAATGGTCCATGCTTCCTTACCAGTTTCTGTAGAGGAGATTTTCTTGAACTCCTCATTGGTGACCGCACTGAATAGGGCATTCAATGCTCTGCTGTTAAAATTTGCCGCCTTGATCTTGGCATCATCCCAATCGGCCGGTGCTTTTGTAGGCTTGGTCCAGCCTATCTCTACAGCTTGCCACATCTTCTCATCTAATGACTGCAAGAAAGCTCTCATGCGTACTTTCCAGTATGCATAGTTAGTACCACCAAATAATGGAGGTATAATAAGAGATTGACCTCTATCCATGACTATCAAGGGTCAATGGATCACATACAATGATTAAACCCTAATCAGAGTGTGCCTGCTCTGATACCACTTGATAGGCCACAAACGCGTTGACCCCTTGTGATTAATTAAATTGATTAATTAGCCAAGTTATTAATTAATCAAGTTAACATACAAAATCACGTGGCAGCACAAACAAATCACCAAAACTAAAGTATGCAGCGGGAAATAAAAGACACCGTGATTTGTTTACGAATGGAGAAAACCTTACGGCAAAATTCCCACCGGGTGATTTAAGGTCACCACTCCCGAAACTCCACTATTATCACAACAAGCGATTACAAGCAAGGAATCCGAGTAGCTTACCAACCTACAGTTGAACCCTTACCCCAATACCCAATTGGACTTGTTCTATAGTGACAGTTTCTCCTTTTAATGCATGGCTCCGAGTACGTGACTAACCAATTGCGCGGATCCTAGTACGCAACTTCAATTCACCAACGAGAGAGAGAGTTGTTGGCTGCAAAGTTCTTCAAATCATCCATACAATGAAGATCAAGAAGATGCTTGGTTACAAAACCCTACGGTGCATATTACACAGCAACTTCTTCACAAGAGATGAACTAGGGCATGAACTTTGTCTTTAATCACAAATTGCATGAATAAGAATTACTCAATGCCTGTGCAACTTGCATCACTTTGACAGCCCTTAAAACAATCTTTTTATATGTCTAGGGTTAGGAGAAAAGAAGTCTCAAAGACACATTCACGGATTAGAATTAAAACAGAACTGACAATCTGTTTTCTTTAAATCTCGATAGATAGAGGTGTCGAGGATCTGTCGAGAAGCTGCCGAGCCTCGAGGCTGAAACAGCTTTTAAAGCTCGATAGATGCATGTGTCGAGACCAGGTGTCGAGCTTTAGTAACTTGCACTTTCCAGCTTGTTTCTTGGATAAACTTGATGATTTCAACACTTAATCTTGAAATACTGTTTCTTGAAGCGTTAAACACATCCTAAATCTATCCAATTACAAGTAAAGTACGATTTGTCAAAGGATAAGCCAATTACATGGAATAGTGACATATGTCAACAACTTGAACTACATATGTCTTAACAGGAAAAAATTACAAAATTATCCATTAAAGAAAATCAACATTAGAATGTTCTATTGTCTGAGGGGAATCTAATTTCACATGAGAATAATCTAATCTCACATCAATGTTTTGATTTAGATACTATTTATAGCATAAAAACATACACATACACATTGTTCTTCATTTTCACTATGGTTATGGGTATTATATTTATCTATTTGTGAGAATTTCAAATGGAATGAGATGACATGGGACTTGAATAGAGCATTATTTATGAAGCTCTATCACTAAAATTCGTTCTTATTATTAAAAAAAAAAACAAATTCATAATTACTTTGTATGTTGATTAATCACTAAAATCTTGAATTTATCCATAAATTACAAACGAATATTAACAAATATACTTAATTTTCAATACATTTTCTCCAAATATTTAAGTGAGCAAAATCATTAATAAGGTGAAAATCACTAATAATAATTGTATACAGTAAAGAATCATTACAACATAAAAGAAAAATGATAAATTTGACCTAATACATATTTCTAAGAATTACAAAGCATTTTTTATTTCTTGACATATATATATATATATATATATATATTAGATAGGTTGAAACTATCTCAAATATATATATATATATATATATTTCTTAACATACTTATGAAAGAAAAGAACAATGTTTCATAATTAAAGCTAAAATTTCTAATACTATAATTTTTAAAAATTAAAAAATATATATATATATATATATACACACACTATCTTTAACTATAAATTAAAAATATTAATTAAAAGGAAAATTTTAAATCTTGTGTTATATATATAACATATTTATATAAGCTTAGAGCAGTCTTCATAGACCAAAAAAAAAAAAAAAGAAGAAGAAGAAGAAGAAGAAGAAGAAGTTGTGGGCAAATGAAAAATCAAAACGGCAATCCATTAATATCTCTTCTACCCTGCGGTCCCCACCTACTGCCACATCCTCTTTTCTTCTTCCCCGTTTATGCGTTTGTCTTATCTCTATCTTACTCTCTTGCATAAAAGTAGGTATCATTATTTTGGGTTTGATTTTTTGTTCTACTGATTGTGAAATCTCTGACAAAATTACAATTTTGGGTTTCCTAACAAAAATTTCAACAGGGGCGGTGCCTAAAAATCACATAGATCTGGTTGCTCAGAAAGAAAAAACAGCGAGGTCATTGCCATAGCTTTCACTGTTGTTTTCCATGAACATTTTCCAAGTCGCTAATATGTGCAATACACGGAAATAGCTACTAGATGAGTTTCTAAAAAAACAATCATTATTTTTTAGTTGGAGTACTAAGCAAAAATGCATGAAATTAAATAAATAAAAAAGATATTGAAAGAAATAACACAAAGTTTTATTAGTTAGGTAGAAAAAAGTAATGTTTTATTTATTAGTTTTTTATAGGAAAGAATAAGAGACAAAATGTTGTGTCTCTAGTTTATCTTGTATATATAAATATATACAAGATAGGTTGTAATATATATACCAAAAAATGTCTATTGAAATGTTATAATTTTTCATATTAGATATACTAAAAGATGCCTATTGAAAGGTCATATAACCCTTCATATTCGATATATATTAAAAGTGCTTATTGAACGAAAATATGCCTATTAAATGAAAAACATATCTATTGACCAAAACTGTGCTTATTGAATGAAAAAATGTATTAATAAAAAATGTGCCTATCAAATGAAAAATGTATTTATTGACAAAAAATTTGCCTATTGAATAGTCATAATTATTGGGTATAAATAACAGTTTATATTCATTTGATAACTTCTTCTCAATTTCTTCTCTTTTATCTTTTTTAAAAATACAATAAATATGTGAATCTTCTTTAAAATTACTATTAGTAGAATCTAATAAACTCAGCTGTACCTTGGGAAAAAAATTAATAATACAGAGTCTACAGAGGACTGGTAACCATCTCATTCCTCGAGGGAGAAAAAAAATGGGCTGAAACTTATAGGTCTGATACAGGCCCAGCCGATTACAAAACCCAAATTATGGGCCGAAATCCTATCAACTCCGAAATTTTCCACACGTACAAAATTGTGGAAGATACTCATCTCTCTTACTATCATTAATCTGATACATTCTTGGCCCATAGACATGGTAACTAAAATAGTGCCGATGGCAACGAAGAAAAGAATGCTTACTTGGGAAAAATGTTTGTACTTTGTCTCTAATCCCACCGTCTGAGACAGGCCCAGCCAATTACAAATCCCAAGGTCCCGGCCACTCAAACACATATTTTTAGTTTTTAAATAACACATATTTTCATATATTTTTTCACTCACACGTACTTTTATACATAGTTTTAAATGCATGTACTAAATACCTCTCAAATTATGGTCCAAAATTTTATTCAACTCAGAAATTTTCCACACGTACAAAATTTGGAAGATACTTTTCTCTCTTATCATCACTAATCTGACACATAATTAGCACATAGACATGGTAATTAAAATAGAGCCAATGACAATGAAGAAAAGAATGCTTTCTTTGGAAAAATGTTTGTACTTTGTCTCTAATCCCACTTGCAAGGTTCAGAGTTTTCTTCACTTTTGTCATTTATGTTGACCAATACCACGACCAAGATATCATTATCATCACTAAATGACAATGGCAGAGGCAGGAATTTAAATTAAGGGGGCAAGATTAAATATATAATTTGATTCTTTGAAATAAATAAATAAAATAAATCAATGTAAAAGTATTAAAATTATAAAAATATACCCGTGGATATTTATAGGTGACTCAATGGCTTGAATGGTTTTATAAACTTAAAAAAAAAAAATGCTAAGTTTTAGACTAAAAGAGACTAATACCAAAAAAAAAAAAAAAAATTGATGGGAGGTGTGCTTAAAAGTGGCAGTAGAGAGCATTAAGATCCGGTGCAAGGTGCAATTAACCTCTTTGATCCCTCTTACAAAAAACTTTTACCAAATTTTTTTTCCTTTTTGAAGTTATTTTCTATTTTATTTCATAAATAAAATATATAGAAAATAGTTTATTTTAACATTGTTGTTAATGTTCTTCATAGGTAGTCAAGACAGAAAGAAAATGGAATCTGTGAGTTTCCCTTTCTCTCTGATGTAGATGGAGTTCAATTTTGAAACTTCCTTTTAATTAGTGATAAAGAAGAGGTAAAAAACTTTCCACACCATTTATCTTAATGCTAATGAAGTTCTATAATTGTTGATGTTCTCCATAGATAAGGTTACAATTGATTTTCTCTTTCTTTTTCTTATTTTTTTGTTAAATAGCAAATCTAAAGCCATTTCTATTCTTAATTATTGGTGTGTAGACCTTTTTTTTTTACATTTTTTTGTTGAAATAATTTACTTATTTATTTTAACATATTCGTTACAATTTATTTGAGCACTTACCATATATATATATATATATATAAGCAAAACATTCTAATCAAATTCAAACATAATTTAATAGAAGACCATGTAAAATAACAATAAAAAGCCTCAGTATATAATAATAATAACATCTCTTCTCAAATAAATACTTCTTTTTTGTTTTTTGATAACAGGTTTACTTATGATATTTATAAATTATAATAAGTTTAAAAAAAATTAGTGCTAAGCATAGGTCAATAACTAGTTATTTTAATATAAGAGTTTATGTAAGAGTGTAAGTGGTGTAAGAAAAGTTACCGTGAGAATTGGAAAAAATGGACAAAATAAAAGTTGTTTATGTGTGAGAAGCTACTACATGTAGTCATGTACAATATAATAAATAGAAAGTTATTTGTCATTTGTGTCAGGAGGAGCAAATAAGACCTTTTAATAGTAGTACTTTACAACTTTTTGTGAGTTCACCCATCCCCCCCCCCCCCCCCCCCCGCGCGGGCGGTGCGCGGCTACTTGGCAATATGCAAAATCTTTCTTGATTAAATATTATGATGCGTTTGGATTGAAGAGGAAAAATGGGAAATAGAGTAGAGTAATGTAGATTTGACTTAAAATGAATCTATTTTTAGCCAATTTTATTCTACTCCTTTCCACTTTTCCTTTTTTCCCCCTCAATCCAAACCGGGAAGACAACTAATCATTATTGGCCTCAAGGCACTGTCAAGTTTAGGGAAAAGAGATTAATATATCATTGGAAAAAAGGAAATCTTATCACCGATTAATATTCCTGGTACTTTGTCAAAACACAATGCACAAAGTGCACCCACGTGATCCAATGCAAAGGCTCTATGAGAGGAGGAATCTGACCTTTGGACTTGGTTTGGAACTTTGCTCGCTTCTAAATATTTCTGCAAACAAGGAAAAACTTTTATGAAGTAAAAGTCTGAAAGTTATTGTAGGAAATAAAGTACTAAGAGAGGCAGAGAAAAGGAGAATAATGTACACAAAGATAGGGAGAAGAGAAGTGTTTTTTTTTTTTTTTTGGAAGAAGAACTATAAAACGTATAAAAACTAAAGCTACCCAAATCTAGGAAGAACGTTGTGTTACTTAGTTTGGGGATTTGTTTTTTTAGTCACATGTTATTATTTGTAGAAGTTAGATGTGGCATGTTCGACAAAAAGTCAAACTTTTTTTGTTTTATATTTTGTAACTTCTACCAAGAGACAAAATATTGTGTCTCTAAATTAATACATACCATTGAATAGCAACGGTACTAAGAAGATCTAAACGTTTCACATAAATTACTAAACAAAAAAGACACAATGTTTCGAGGTTTTTAAATGTAGACGTGTGACAGGAATTTATGTAGGCACATGGCGTAATAAGAAGCTGTTAACAAAATGTCAAACATTTTGCCTTTATATTATACTAGTCGCTAATCCATGCGATGCACAAGAATGGATACTAGATGAGTTTCTAGAAGAAAAAAAAACCATTATTTTTGAGTTTTAGTAAGAAAAAATGCATAAAAAATTATATTTAAAGAAATAGCACTAAGTTTTATTAGTTAGGCAAAATAAAGCAATGTTGTTTTATTTTTTAGTTTTTTTGTGGAAAGAAATAAGAGATAGAATATTGCATCTCTAGTTTATTTTGTGTTGTATATATAGGTATATTACAAGGTAAGTTGTAATATAAATACCAAAATGTGCCTACTGAAATGTCATAACCCTTTAAATTGAATATACCAAAAATTTGCCTATTGAAAAGTCATAACCCTTCATATTAGATATATATATATATATATATATGAAAGGTTAGGTGCCTATTAAATGAAAATGTGCTTATTGACTGAAAAGGAGCCTACTGAATAAAAATGTGTCTATTGACCGAAAATATGCCTACTGAATAAAAATGTGTTTATTGACCAAAAATATGCTTATTAAATGAAAATGTGCACATTGAATGAAAATGTACCTATTGAAAGGTCATAATCCTTTAGGGGCCAAAATGGCCATATACCATCTTTAGCCAAAATACGTAGCAATCTATCACTATTTTTAAAACTCAAGTTCGTAAAACTCGAGTTTGACATGTAACTCAAGTTCCAAAAACTTGAGTTCCATAAAAAAAGCCACAGTATCACTTGCTAACCTAGAATTTTTTAATTAAAAAACTCCACGTGAAATTCGAATTTCTTAAACTCGAGTTCCTTGTAAATAAAACTCAAGATCTAATGGGTTACCTAAAACGGAGAAAATCAAGGATTCCATATTGAGAAGCATCTCATTGCAAACCAAACTGAGAAGCATCCCATCGCAAACCCATCAACCAAGACGCCGATTTACCACATCCTCACCACACCACGCACGCTAATCTCAACACCACGATATTCCAAATGCCTAGTAACATAAACAACATCAGGTTCCAAAACAAAATTACAAAATCAACAAAGAAAAGGGTTCTGACAAGGATTACCCAAATTGAGAATCAAGTCATATCAGACCAAAGACAATGAGTTGAACCATAGAAGAGCATATCGGTACCTAGACAGGAAATCTGGCAGCAGCGTGATGATCAAAGCTATGACTAGTGGATAAAAGGTGTGTCAGTGGGTCGCTGGAGGAAGATGACTTGAACTCCGACAAAATCGCGGTTTAGCAATGATGAGTCTGTTGGGCTTTATGGAACCTAATTGTGTTTGATCCGGTTGATGACCTGACCCGACCCGAAATAATGTTGCATGTTTTTAATGGGAGATTTTATGAGGATTAGTCCATGGAGTGGAGGTTTGGGCCAATAATTTTGGCTCTTTTTTAGCCTATTGTGAATCCTATGTGTAGGATATTGACAACGCTTCTTTGGTAATTAGGGTTTTGGGTTGCAGTTTTTGAGAGAGTAAAAAAAAAAACTATAGCCACACTATGTATTTTTCCCTGATAATTGTGATATCCCCGCAACTCCATGGACGTAGGTAAATTGCCAAATCATGCAAATACTGTCTTATGCATGCGATTATTTTTCTTTGGCATGTGTTTTCTCTATTTTTGTTTCTCATAGGTTGTAAATTTTGCGTCAATTCCTTACAACTGGTATTAGAGCCTAGGGTTAGGTTTAAGTGGGAGCAATGGCAGAGGAAGCAAGAAAGTTGTCTGGAATAGAAAAATTCAATGGCACAGACTTTGGATTTTGGAGGATGCAAATCGAGAATTATCTTTATGAGAAGAAGTTGCATCTGCTACTTCTAGGGAAAAAACCTACAACTATAAAGAATGAAGAATGGGCTCTTCTTGACAGATAGGTATTGGAAGTTATCAGGTTAATTCTGTCTAGGTCTGTTGCACACAATGTTAGAAAGGAGAAGACCACAACAGATCTAATGAAGGCTTTGTTTGGTATGTATGAAAGGCCGTCAACAAACAACAAGGTGTATCTGATGAAGAAATTGTTCAATCTGGAAACTTAAGCATATAACTTATCATGTTATTTAATAAAGTTAAAAATTTAAACAATTCTAGCAATCATATATCTTGCAACTCACCCATCTCCTTTTCTTGATTATTAAGGAACAGAAGCAGTTCAAGGCCTAGTCCTTGAGCTTCCCACATTGCCAAAATCAGGTGAACTAGATAAATTTAAAAAGGCACATTGGAACCTTGATGCCTTTTCAAATTTTCCTAACCTTAAATTGCTCATACTTCATGGTGTTCACCTTCCATATGGCCCGAAACATCTTCCTATCGGCTTAAGATTTCTTGATTGAAGTGGATATCCTTCGAAATCTTTACCATCAAGTTTCCAATCAGATGAGCTTGTTGAACTTTGCATGTGCAATAGCAAAGTTGAACGACTTTGGAAAGGAATAAAGGTAACATCGTTAATTTAGGTACCCCTATATGGTTAATAAAAAAATAAATTATAAGCTTTGTTGAACCTAATATATATTTAACTAATTAGTATTTTTTTTTTACTTTTAACATTATTTTGGCATGTTGAAGTCCATCAAATTGGAAGATTCCTTAAACCTCAGTGAAATCCCTGACTTTAATGGAGTCACAAATCTGGAGAAATTAGTTGTTAAAGGATGTACAAATTTACGTGAGGTTCATCCATCTATTGTAGTTCATAAAAGGCTTACTCTTCTTAATTTAGAAGGTTGTAAAAACCTTATTAGTCTTCTAAGAAAGTTTGAAATGGAGTCTCTTAAGATTCTTATTCTTTCTGGTTGTTCAAAAATCAAGAGAATTCCAGAATTTATGAGAAATATGAAACACTTAACAAAACTTCATTTAGATGGCACTGCTATAACAAAACTTCCCTCTTCAGTTGAACATTTGTCTAATCTTACTTCATTGCATTTAAGAGATTGCAAAAATCTTGTGTGTCTTAATAGTGCCATTTTTAGCTTCAAGTTGCTTAAAGATATCAATTTGACTGGATGCTTGAAGCTTGAAAATCTACCAGAGAACTTGTGGAATGTTGAGAGTTTAGAGACACTCGATGTGGGTGGAATTGCTTTAAAAGAGCCGCCTTCCTCTATTGTTGGCTTAAGAAATCTTAAAGTTCTATCTTTTAGGGGATGTAAAGACCCACCACCTAAACTATGGAATAAGATTTTCTCTTTTAACTCTATGCCCAGAAGAATCCAAAATCCTGTGAGCTTGTTTTTGCCTTCATTGTCAGCTGTTTTAAGCTCTTTAACGAGATTGGATATTAGTGACTATAATCTCCAGACAATCCCTAATGATTTTGGCTACTTATCAACTTTACAATTTTTAGATTTAAGTGAAAATAATTTTGATATCATTCCTGAACGTATCACTCAACTATCAGATTTGAGGCGTATTTATTTGAAAAATTGCACAAGACTTAGTTCATTTCCAAAATTTCCATCAAGCACTTGGGCAGTTGAAGCAGATGGTTGTACCTCATTGGAAACATTACCAAATAGATTAGACAAACTCTACCATCCACCACGTCTTTACCTCTTCAATTGCTTCAAATTGGCTGAAAATCAAGGCCGGAGTGACATGTTCTTTAAAATGCTATCAGTAATTCCTCAGGTCATCTCTCTCTCTCTCTCTCTCTCTCTCTCCACATATGTGTGTGTGAATTTCAAAAATCATGGTTTGTAACTTTGTATGTTTCAGGGAATCTACGAGGAACCTATAGCACCTCCTTTGAAAGCTATCTATAGTATTGTTATTCCTGGAAGTGAAATTCCGAACTGGTTTAGTCATCAAAGTGTGGGGGCTACAGTAAATGCACGAGTTACTCATCCAAACAAAAATGTGAACATACAAGTACCTTCTTGTTCGTGTAATAAGTGGATTGGAATGGCTGGGTGTGCTGTTTTTTCAGGGCCCAATCTTCCTCCAATTAATCATGATTCATCTGGCTGTCTTTTTCTTATATGGGATATTCTAGTCAATAACCGTAAAGTTGCTTTGCTTGCTGAACTCTTTAGCAATACATTTGTTCAGATTAAATCCGATCACCTTTGGCTGTTCTATTTACCCCCTCAAATTTTTAATGAGAATGAAAGAGCAGTGTTGAGTCAAATTGATGAGAATGATTTCATTCAAATGGAGGTTAGATATACTAGTCCTCTCAACCGATGCTTGGAGGTTAAGAAATGTGGGTTTCGTCTAGTATACGAGCAAGACATTGAAGATATAAGAGAAATGATGGGTCAATCCAGCAACAGCACCTGCATCACTCCTTATGAGGGCTTGGATGTTTGTCATGATTTTGACAATTCAACAGAATATATTAAAATTAAGAGAAGCCGTGATGAATACAATGGAGCTGGACCTAGTGGTGAAGGCAGCTCTAACGATGTTCCACACCCAAAGAGGATTCAAATATAGAGAATGTTGCCTGCCTGGGACTGGTAAGTCATCGCAAGCAGTGTTGACTCTGCCCATATCAAAACATAGAGCAGTGGCACAACAACTGTCCGTGAAAGGTGAGTGCCTTTTTTTTTTTTGGTCTCATTCCCGAATGTATCATTGTTGTCCTTTTTGATTTTCTTGGGATTTCATTCGATTGAATGATATTTATGTGTTTGATGTAATGAGTTGAAGACATATATGTTAGAATACAATTACACAATATCATAATAGAGTAGATCATAATTCTGTATATTACTGTTATTTTGCAATACTACGAGCTACCATGATTTTAAGGTATTCATAATGGACCTAATGTATCCTTCTTTGTAAAGTACAAGTTAACACAATGAAGATGTAACTAGTCAAGGGTTTTCATTATTGGTGCAAGCCGTCAAGCTGAACCTTCACAATATTTGCTTTAGCTCTCTCTTTCTTAGTCTTAATTCTGGAAAAACTTCTATTGTAATATATTCTAACAATATAAGCAAATGGGAATTGGAAACTTGAAATTAATAGGCTTAACTGATGCAATTACATTCTCTGTTGAGTTCACTTTTTTGTTTTGCTGAAATGGCTTTTATGCTCTGTTTTTTTTTTTTTTTAAATATATTAAAAAAAATGCTCAGCTTGGGTGTGAATCAATTAGGAAAAACACCTATTTTCTTCAGCTTTTGGTTTTGGTATAAACAATTGTTGGGTTTGTTGGATTTCAATGATGATAATAATTATTATTTCTTCATTGCTTAAGTGCTTGGCTTAATTTGGGTTAGTTTGGAATTTTGGACTATTAGGGTTAGATAATTGAAAAGACAAAAGTTGTATTGCCTTAAAAGAAAAAGGTCCTGCAGCAATTTTGAAATTGGTCCTGCTGCAATTTGAATTGGATGAGTAACTGACCTGCTGCATTTTATGTCTATTTACTATAAGAAATCATTAAACAGATATAAATACATAAATAAATTACAAGCTCTAATTCAGATTATGGCAGGTTCATGCATTTTGAAGGCATGCTATGTTATAGTAGCTTGTAATTGTTACAAAATCTGATGCAATTAGAGGGTACTTGCAGCTTTAATTGGACAGCTTTCGTTTTGCTGTGGGTACTTTCTCTGTTGTCTGTCCCAAGATTGCATGTGGTTGTAGGCACTTTTGTGTGTTATTTCTCCAAAGGCAGAAATTAATTAAATGAAGAGACAGAAAATTTTTCAAAGATAAATGATCCACTGCAATTTCTGTGGTCACAAGACAAGCAGATACGATGGCATCCTCAAGAATGCACAAAGCCAACATGAAAATTGGATTCATGCATTCTAGATTTTGAAAAGAAGGGTAAGGATGCCTGTTTAGACATTTGATAATACCAAGAATGTTAGAGACGGTGACTCATATTTTGAAAAAGAATGTAATATTGATCTCTGATTTAGAGCCCTGTGGAAATAAGCACGTTGCCCAACCACATAAATTTGTGTTGTTTCCTAGCATATATTTTAATAAATTTGGATTTAAAGGAGGTACTCTCAACCCAAACTTGTCTTTTCCCATTATCTAAGTGCACAAAATGGACCAAATGGACCGAATTGGACCAAATTGATAAAATCAGACACGTATGGACTAAATAAGACTGAATAGAACAGAAGTGGACTGAATAGGACGAAATTCGACCGAATACCAAAGTCGACCAAATGGGACAAAAGTGGACCGAATAAAACTTAATTGGACCAAATTAGGCCTAACAGTACCAATCTGGACCGAATAAGACCGATGTAAACCGAATAGAACCAAAGTGGACAGATTGAACTGAATAGGACCGAATGGACCAAATAGGACAAAATTGGATGGAAGAGGACTTACTGGAACAAATAGGACTGACCAAAGTGGACCGAATACAACTGAATGAAGCTAATACAACCAAATTGGACCGATAAGATTGAATAGACTGAATTAGACCGAAATGGCCCGAATAGGACCGAGTGGATCATCTATGTGGCAAAATATTAAAAGTTCAACTGATAGTCAAAAGTCTTAGACTATTAATAATTATAATAATAACAATAATAATAATAATTTTTATTTTAAAAATAGAGTAGCTATGGGCTGGACTTTTGCCCAAAGTGGGGGGTGGGGGTATTGTAGTCTTTTTGGAGTGGGTGGGTCATAATGGGCCTATGCTGGACCTAATTGCAACCAGTAGAGAGCCACACTCTCCTTCAACAATATAAGGCCCACAATTGAGCTTCACTTGGAAACCCAAATTTTCAAGATATTCTAATTTTTCAGATTTTGTTTTTTCGACATTTCCTTTTTATGAACCAGATCAGGTTCCGAATAGATTTTTTGAGCGGAAAATATACATTTATTTTTATGAAATTCTAATGTTAAGATCACATTTAGGGCTAACTCTAAAATTCAAAGTTCATCAAAGTAAGAAGTTATATAATAATATACTCAATTGGATTTAAAACATTCACATCATGAAAAATCCCCAAATTCCAAAAATCGTGGACAATAAAAATTTTATAAGATTAAAGATGCTGCGAAGTGTTTCTTACATTAGGATTAGGGATGCTGTTATTGATATTAATTTGAAGGTTTAAACTTCAATCTTCTTCTCTTTGTAATTTTGGAACACTACTTTCAGTGTAGAATTAGAACCTTTTGTAACATACATTAATTTTGATGAGTCAAGTTACTGACACGGGGTTATTAATAAAAAAAAAAAAAAAACCTTAAAATAATACTTTTTTATTAGTATTTTCTTTTGATACAAAAATGTGGATCAAGTGGTATTCTAACTTTTGGTCAAACTACTTCACTCATTGCTTAGGAAACACTCCAAAAATTCTAAGGGTTATTAGTGTGGTGAATGAAACTTGGAATCTAAATTTACGACATATTCTTTAAGAATGTTAAACCCACCCACCACACATCGTGTAAGACAAGAATTTATTATTAACTTCAAATTAAGGTTAATATTAACTTCTTATGAACTATTACTAGACCACACGAGGGCATTCTGCAATTTAAATCAATATTCAATTTATAAAGATTCAATTATCCCGTGATCAAAACGAATTTAGCCGGTAAAAAAAAAGTTTTTCATTTTCTAGAAAAATGTTAGAAATTTCTTTTTAGCTTTATTGGTACTTCTAATTTTTGTAACCTTTTTTTTTATATATTTTTTTAACCTTTTTTAAGAAATAAAAGGACCAGAAAGAAAAATAGAAATAAATACATAAAAAAAATAGAAATAAAGGCAAAAGAGGAAAAACAAAAAAAAAAATAATAATAACTATCAAATGAATGTCAAGCTTTCTTTCCCTCTTTGCTATCAAATCCCAACCATAGAAACAAGCGGTCATGAGAGCTCGTCTTTTCCACCTCTAAAACAAATACCATCTGGTTTTCCCTCCCATGGCCATGGCCTCCACAATAGCTCCTCAAGCTTCATACTCTCTCATACGTAAAGCCCAAAACAGTGGCCACTTACGAGAAGAGTACCCCCCAACGGTAAAAGGAGCAAAATCAAGAAGTTCAAGAAGAAACCATGATAATAGTTTGCGCGTCTTTGCATCACAGCAAGAACCACCGAAACCCCAAAGAGCACCACCAGGAGTTGACACAAGAATCCATTGGGATAATGAAGATGAAGGTTGGATTGGAGGAAGCACTAGTTCCCAGCCAAAACAACAACAACAAAGCAATGAACCAAAGGAGCAGAAGAATCTATTGGGTGAGAAGTTTGCTGATTTGCTAAACGACTCATCCGACTCTCATTACCAGTGAGTCTCTATGTATACTTTCCCTTCTAGAATTGAATAAACAATTTTACAATCTTGGACGTAATAAACAAATTATGGACTTCTGGGACTGTGACCTTGAAAACCTTTGCTTAATTAGCTCTATATGGTCCATGTTGGGTAGTCAATATTAATCACTAGTTCAGGGGAAAATGTATTAAAAAGTACATAGTTAAAGGTGTAAAACTTAGATACAGTTATTGAGGACCAAGGTGTTGATCTTAGATTTTTCAATTGAATTAGACCATGAGTCCATCACAAATTGAATTTAATGGAAAAAGTATTTTGTATAAAATGATATCACATCATTTGTATCAAAATTCAATAATCAAGAGACATGTATACAAAAATAACTACCGACTAATACATGCCTTTTAATTGTTAGAAAGTTAATTATTTTTTGCTAACATGTCTCACTTATTGAATTTTGATAACGTGATGCAACATCATTTGATATCTAATACCTTCTCAAAAATAAAAACAGTTAAGGAATTAAAGAGAACATCAATGATGTTGCTTTGACCAATTCAATCATATAATTGAATTTGACTAAGTTTTGCCCTGTGCCATAGTAGTGTATATGTACCCCAAATAAGAAAAAATATTGTCCCTTCATAAACGATATATGAATTTGCTTCTATATATGTGTGCACCCATGATACCCAATAAAATTGGAATTAATCAGGTTCTTAGGAGTATCAGCAGAAGCAGATATGGAAGAGATCAAAGCTGCTTACAGAAGATTATCAAAAGAGTACCATCCAGACACAACGTCTCTTCCACTAAAAGTTGCTTCAGGCAAGTTCATGAGGCTTAGAGAGATATACCATGTACTGAGCGATGAAGAAACCCGTAGATTTTATGATTGGACACTTGCACAAGAGGCTGCAAGCCGCAAAGCCGAGAAACTGAAAATGAAATTGGAGGATCCTTACAAGCAAGATGTAGAGAACTGGGAATCTGTTCCTGACATGGTCGATCGCCTTGGTGGAAAGAACATGGAGCTAGGTGATCAAGCAACCGCAGCCCTTGGTTTTGATATTGTCATCATTATTTTTTCCATTTGTAGTATCATTTTTGCTCTTTACTTCAAAGAACCATACTAATCAAGAATAGCTTAGAGCCTTGTATTTTAAATGTAATGTATATAAAGTAACCCCTCATTCCAAGTTCACATCAGACTGTATATTGTGACTACAATCATGAAAGTTCATTTGTTTATGTGATTGAACATGATTTATGTGCTATCAGTGGTGGAACTCAATATTTGTTCGTGTAATATATTTGATCATTTTAATTCATTATACTGTAAGGATAAGGTAATCGAAAAGAAACATGTTTAGACAAAATATATTGTTGGTTCTTGTCCTTTAACAAATGAGTGATTTTAGTCCTTCATAAACCTTTTTTTTTTTTTTTTTGGTGTAGTCCTTCGTAAACTTAAGAGGGATGTCACGTCCACAACAATTTTACAACAAATCACAGGTGGTTAGTTATTACTGGTTCAAATTTAAATCTAACACTAAGATTACTTTTTTGCCCCAGCAATAACAACTAGTAACACCTTGCCACTTAAGATTTGTTATGAAAATGTTGTAAAAATGTTGTGGACATATCATTTCTCTAAACTTAAATTGTTTGATTTTGGTCCTTCCATCAACATTCATTAAATTTCTTAGACAAACAAGAAACTAAAAACTGAGATATTATCGATTTGTTAAAAACGTTAGCGATGAAATAAAAATAATTACTTCAAGTTTGTTAAAGACTAAAAGCAGTCACGTTAAACTTCCGATACTAAGGGTTTATTTGGATAGAACTTATTACTGAAAAATGAAAACGATGTAGCAAAATAATTTTTAAATATGTGAATAGTATTACAGGACCAATTTTTAATGAAAAAGTAAGTGAATAGTGTGTGAACAGTGCCATGAACAATGCTGTCTGTAATATATAATATTACATAATTGAGATACATCTCTTCATAATACTTTATTGCATTGAAATTTTATTCACTTTTTTTTTTTTTTCATAATAAAAGATTGTCAAGGCCATATAGCCAATCTTGATAAGTCTATCTATTATGGATTTATAACCAATAACAAAATTTTGGGATTATATATATTATTAAAAGTTAAATATAAACTAATATATATTTTACATCTGAGTTAGATTGAAGCCCAATAACAAAAACGAATTGCAGTTTTGATACGAATTCCTCAACCGAAGCCCACAACAAATTTCAGCCCAACAACAATTCAATTTCCCTCTCTCTCTCTCTCTCTCTCTCTCTCTCTCTCTCGCAACCAAACAGACCTCTTCACCTTATTCCATTTCCCATTTCCCACTCCCAAAGCTTTCGTGCTTGTCCAGCACACCAAGCAAAATTATTTGAATTCCTAAATTGCGAAGTAGAGCACCTTAGAAAATGATCTGATTATGATGATCTAGCAGATTTCATTGAGTGCAACCGAGAGGAGGATTATCTTGGCTATTTAAAGCATTCGACAAAGATATCGTGAATCTAAAACTAAATGGAGGAGACATCAACAGATCGATGACAATTTTAAGGTGGAAGAAACAGAAAGAGATTTGGTAGTGTTTGAAAGGACTGAAAATTTAAATTGTGTATAGCTTTGTAGCTATTGTGCACTAGTGTTGGTGGCTGACCCGCAGATTTTTGTAGTATCAAAATTAAGTCCAGTACACAACTGACATGAAAATGGTATCTCAACATCTAATATTTTGCTTGAGAACTGATGGTTTTAAGATTCAATTATACAAAGTATAGATCAAGCAAATTTAATGAATAACTATTACATCTATGGCATTTATTGCAAGAACAATCATTAACAATCATACGTAACCCTCAACATATTATTGTCATCACTAGTATTGTTGCTACATGTCAACAATGGTCGCCTATTTGGATCTATAGGTTGTATTATAGAGCATTTGTTGGTGGAGCCGTAAATTTAGCAATTTGACATTACAAAAAACTATTTTATCTATTTTACCACCTCATTTTATAAAACACCTAATATCAGTGATTCCTAAAAAAATTTTTTAAAAAAAAGCTTATTTAGTTGAAGTAGTTTTCTTTACTCCTTGGTGAGAGAAGTTGTTTTAGGCCCTCTGAGGAATTTGTCTCCTAAAACAATATCCTATGTGCTTAAGAGCATTTAGATATGATTCTAATGAATAATTTTTAAGTCAAAATGCAAAAACATCCTCCAGAATTTTGATTTAGCCGAAAAAACACTCAATGATGTTCCAATCATTCTTTAGAACTCTCTAAAGTTTTCATATTTTTCAAATTGACACTAGAACTAACTTCCGTTAATTCCCTCTTATTGATAGAAAATTACAAGATTTTCATATCACCACGTTAATAAGACTTACCAACTAATTCGTCACATCGTCACATAAATTTTCCATGATTAAACACATTAACTAGAAACTACCATAAAAGTAAATTTCAGTCCAATGACTCATATATTTATGTGGGTCGGTTAACCGCTGTTATTAGAGTAATTATAAATTTGATATTTTAGGAAAGTTTAGAAAACAGAAAATACAAAAATCATTTAAAAATATTTTGTAATCAGTTTAGGTGTCCGTTAACTTTTCTTTTCAAATCAAACAAAGCTCATTTTTCCCTCGTTCTCTCTCTCTCGGTTTACCTGCCAAGAAATCCAATTCTCACGAACCAAACAGACCTCTTCACAATTCCCAGTAATTTCAATTCCATTCTCATTTTTCCACCTCCCAAAAAGCTTGGTGCTTTTTCCCAGCACACCAAGCAAAAATGGGACCCGGAAAAATCGAAAACCACATGAGTCCCTCCAAACAAACCCTTCCTTCAAATCCACACTCCTTCGAAACCCTAATCCTCTTAATCCAATCTTCCCCACAGGTAAATTCAAACACTCAGTTTTCCCCAAATTCCTTCTCAATTTCTCAATTCTAGGGTTTTTTTTTTTTTGTTTTTTGCAGGATTTGAAGCCATCGCTCACCAAATCGATATACTTTCTCTTGCTCCATTCGTCGCTGAACGCACCGCTTCACCGCTCCGATTTCGAGTCCGTGCGGACTCTCTCAAACATTCTGTTCGAAGATCTCGATCGGCGGTTCAAGCAGTTCTTCTTCTCCGACCTGCGCGACGTTTTCCGGGGAACGAAGTCGAGTGCGAAGGTGTGGGCCAGCGTGGAGCAGCTGATTTTGATCCTGAGGTGCTGTTTGGTTGCGTTGAATTTGTTGGAGTTCGATCCGAATTTGCTGTGGAAGAAAGTTAGGCTTTTGCTTCTGATTGTGAGGGTTTTGGTTTCTCTAGTGAGCGAGAGTGAGAAGAGTGAGAGTAGTGTTAAGTTTGAGAAGTTGTTTGGTGATGATGGTGATGGTTGCTCTGCCTCTGTGGCTGAGGAATTTGTGGCTGAGCTGTGTTTTCTCAAACCTTTGGATCCTTGCCGGCCATTTTTATGCGCCTTGATTGAGGTAATCGCCGAAAAATTGAAACTTTTGTTGGCTTTTCATTTCAATTATAGAGTTGTTAAGCTCAATTTTGGTGATTTGGTCTGTTAAAATTTAAAATGTTGCAGTTTCATACTTGAGATTTTTGAAAATGTGTCAATTTCATGCTTCTGTGACTGTTTAATATCACTTGTGTTGATTTGGTATAGCTTGTTTTTCCACTGAAAGTTGCACATATGAAAAGGTAAGGATTTTAAAAGGTTTACATAAGCAAATAAACTAAATAAGCACCATTTCTATGCACCTATATCAAGTTAATCGCCAAAAAGTTAAAAATTTTGTGGCTTTTGATTTCAACTATAAATTTGTTAATTTTGTGGTAGCTGAAATTTTGATCACTAAATTTGGTTTTATGTTTGATTTTGGTGATTTGGTCTGTTAAAATTTGAAATATTTGAAAATGTATTAATTTCATGCTTCTGTGACTGTTTAATATCAGTTGTGTTGATTTGGTATAGCTTGGTTTTCCACTGAAAGTTTCACATTTGAAAAGGTGAGGATTTTACAAGTTTGCATAAGCAAATAAACTAAATAAGCACCCAAAAAAAGAAAAAATCAGCCTTTTTAACATCCCATGTTAGTGCTTTGTTTGCCACTATGGAATTTCTTGACTAAAGTACATTTTTAGCACTTTGGGGTTGTTTAATTTTGGCCCTTCATGTTTGATTTTTAATTTCATATTGGTCATACCGTCTTAGTAATCTAACCGTTCTTAATGTGTGTCTGTGTTTTTTTTTTCTTCCTACAACAACAAAATCCATGTATTGCACGACATTAGAAATTACAACTAGTATTTTCATGAAATAGTTAAATATGAATGGTCCTTTGCTTTGGGTCTTATAGATAGTACATTAGTACTTTTGTTCAAAATTTTAGAGTCAATTTATATGTAGATATTTTTCTGATTTTAATTCTTTAGGCTATTTTGTGTCTTCATTCATGAAGTAATCACTTTTCAATAAAAGTATTCTTACCTATCCCAAAGAAAAAAAAAAATTTTAAATGAAGGACAATTAACGGTCAAATTACTCACAGAAATGGAGTAATGGACACCAGAGTCAATATGAGAACATCATCAAACATGAAGTGATAAAATTAAAATTTTGAAACATAATGTGCTAAAATGAAAACAACTCCAAACTTCAAGAGCCAAAAAGTGTATTTTAGTGTAATTTTTTTAATGGTTAATAGTTGGAAGGATGAAAGTTTAAACAACCAAGTTGGCAATATTGGAATAATTAATAAATTCATAATTATGTTTTTGTATCACTTGTGATTTAAGTGGAGCTATTTAAAACCTTCATAGTCTACTTGGTAACATTTTTTCCTGTATATGCTAATTGATTGCTAATATCCTGGCTTCCTTTTTGAGTTACTTTTGAATCTTTATTACTAGCATTATGGATGTACATGATTTTGAACATTGACGATATTGTTTCAAATGAAAAATAAAGTAGCACGTCACTCTTTCAAAATTAAGCATCCTTTATATAAAGCCTTTTGTCCATTTCATTCTCTGTACCTTCTTATCTGGGTAGTTACTTTTATGAGAGTTTTGTTGAAGTCATAGAAACTTAATGTCGAACTATGATATTCAGGTTTTAGCGGACGAGCTTCTAATAAATAAATCATTGAGAAAGTGCTTTATGCTAGTTGATTCTGCTTCCGGAAATGAAGCACTGTTTATGTGCCATTTTGGTCATGGGGATATTGAAAGTGTGCTGGAGTTGGTTTCTGCTCATTTTGTCCTGTCAGTTTCAGATGGGCATGCATTTGATAATTTCATTAACAGATTAGTGTGGCAGCATGACAATGATTTTAGAATTCCTGAACTGAGCCTCACTCCAGCGATGTCATTGCTTTTCAATCCTGTCATTCTTTCTGCACCAAAAATGTTCCAGGCGCATTTAATTTCATTGGTTTCGGATGCCATTGGCATTGGCATTGGCATGTCTTCTAAGAATTTGATGCCAGATCTTGGACTTATGAATTGCTACCTTACTACATTTGAAAGGTCTGTCATCTTGTACACCAAACTCATGTCTAGTTTGCAAGTGGACGATCATTCTATAGGATCTAAAGGTTCTGTCAATCCATGCGTGCTTGGGAAAACTAATCTGACTTTTGACTTATGTGTCCAGCAAGGAACAATAAATAGAGTTTATAAAGTAGTTTCCAAGTCAGATGATTTGTGGGAATTTTACCTACGCAATATGTTCTTTGGAACAAAGTCTGACTTGATGGCTGGATCTATTTCATATTTGAAAGAGAGTGGACATGTTTTTGAGGAATCAAGCAGAGATGAGAATTTGTCAATCTTAGATTGTATAATTCTTAATGCTTTTTCAGATGATGTTAGTGATACTGTATTGTACAAAAAGGGGAAGACAAATACCCAAGATATTTATCTTCTTGCTTCTATATTGAAGTTAATGAGTAGTTCATTGGTACAAGCAACTTGGTGTTTAAGGCATAGTGGGAATTTGGGATGTCTGAAAACCTTGGAAAATGCTGCTTCACGTAAGGAATATGATTTTATGGTAGGCATAATTCACTGTTTTCAAGAATCCAGTGTCTATCTTCCAGTTCAAAGATTCTTGCGTGACGTTATGAAAATTTACCCAACAAGACATAAGGAGTCCAAGTGGATGTTTGTGCACTTTTCAGGCTTGCTGTCTTTAAGTTTTAAAAGTGGGCTTAATTTCTTGGTGAAGGGATGTATCTCCATAATGATGGCACTAATTAATCTATTTGCATTTGAAGAGGGTAATTTGGCAGCTCTAAGGTCATTGCTTGGTACCGGATCTGTAGCCTTGTCATCAGTATCTTATGATAAAGTCCAAGAGGTGATTTTTGTTTCTTCCCAAATTTAATTTCTTAATTACTTTGTTGTATTTTATGCCCTGAAGGCTTGAAGCTTTGACAAATTTTGCAGGCCCGGCTGGAACATAAATCTTGTAACAGAGTTGCATCAAGATTTCAAGAGATTCAGGTGCTTCACTTGAGGTACACGATACTGTTGTCTGTGTCACATGAGCATGGTTTTTGGTTCTCATGTAGAGCATGTAACGCAGTGTGTTCATGCTTCTAATGTTTTAAGTTGCTTTCTGCTTTCAAATTGGGACATCTTGTGATGTCAGAAGCCACTGTTTTGGCTAGTCTTTGGAGCTTGAAAAATTTTTGCTACCTTAGGAACATTCAGTTCCAAATTAGAAAGAGAACTAACCTTGTATAGTTTTGTGGAAAGTTGTTTCCTTGAAATTATGAAGGCTAAGTATACTATTAGGCAAACTCAAGCCTTGCTTTTGTCATTTGTGCAATGAAAAAGTCAGTGTCATATGCTAGTTCATTATTTAATAGTCTTACCAAGAATGGGGTACCATCAGTTGCATGGATCTTCTGTGCAGTTTTATTCTTTCTCAATGCATTTTTTTTTCTCTTTTTTCTAGCACGGATCTCAGAAGCTTCAACCAGAAAATACAAAACGAGCAAGCAGAAACTTCACAGAATGTGTCCATCCTTAATCATATGAAGGAGTCTGCTGATGGCACAGAGGAGGAAACAGTGAAAACCTGTAATGGGGAGACATTCCTGAAATGCATATTAGGAGACTCTAAAAGTTTACCTGATTTTGATGATCTAGCAGATTTCATTGAGTGCAAGCGAGAGAAGGATTATCGTATTTGGTTGAAAGATAAACAAAGACATCGTAAATGGAAAGGTGAGAAGATGGCAGTCTTAAGGTTTAAGAAAAAGAGAAAGACTTGGAAGCTTTGGAAGCTTATGAAAAGTCTGAAAAATTAAATCATGTACAGCTTTGTATCTATTGTGCGCTAGTGTTGTAGGTTGACCAGCAAATTTCTGTAGTATAGAAAATAGGTCCAGTATACAACCATCATGAAGATGGAATCTCAAGTTTAAACCTCCCCGGGCTCCATAGTTTTATATTCATTATTTATCTTTCTTTTCATTTATATAATAATGTGCATGTAGCATATTGCTCAAGAAACTGATACTTAGATTCAGTGTCGAACACTCTAGGTCAGGAAAATTTTAATTAACAATTATTAATTAAATCCAATGGAGGAACTGGTGTATTGCTTCTTATAAACTATGGTTACGCTTATGTCTCTAATATTTACTTTTTGAGGATGGGAAAAATTTATTGCCCAGGCTGTTTCTCTTGTTTGTAAAGCTCTCCAAATTAGAAATCTCCTGTCATGTGCATTTATATTCTCTCTATTAACACTGCAGGGGCATCATCATAGCAACTCTGGAAATTACCCTCATTCTGAGTTTTAGATTTGTGATCTATCAAAGGTCCATTGTTAATTGTAGATACTAGACTGAGTATTTTCCAGTAAGACCAAACAAAACCAAATGCCGTAGTTTATTGAAATCTCTTTCACTTTGAGACAACATATGGAAGTCACAAACAAATAAAGAACATACTATGCAAGCCATGTTATGGAGAATAACCAATACAATCTCATTTGGTATTTCCGGGCCAGCTCAATTCCAAGAGATTGGCTGTTCCCAGGATTTACCAACAAGGCATTTGCCTATAACACAACAACAAAAGGTGAAACAAAGGCTCTAATAATAATAGGGCCTGCTAGTTTCCAAATTTCATAAAAAAGAAAGAGATTATACATTAGATAATGAGAATATTAGTCCATCTATGTATGATATCTTTTGTCTTGTCAGCTGCTAATTGCATTCTCAGGAACCAGCTTCCTTTGGTGTTATGGAGGTGTGGGAATCAAGATTTGTACTGTTGATTTGATGACGTTTAGAATGCATCTGCTGCTGCTGCTGTTGGTATAAATTTTGAAGCCTTGAGACTTCTTTTTGTAGCATATCCTGTTCCACTGTAGTAACCAAGTCCAAAGCATACAAATGATCATGAAACCCAATTCTAGTTATATTATGATACATCTAAGAAAAATGACCTTAAAGATGGTTAGGCAATTACAATAACAACAATCGAGCTTTTAGTCTTAAAACTTTAGGGTCAGCTATGAGTCCTCAATAGACTAATTAGGGACGGCTATATATATTCTTTTTCTTCATTTTATCATTTTCAAGTCATCCTTTTTTTTACTATTTATATTCTATTTTAGATCTCTCTCTGCCTTTTTTCATTCCTTTTGCTTGAATCAATTCACTCTTATTAACTTGTACACCAATTGAGATGGTTTGATCATGTGTCAAAGAGAGTTATTTGAGAAGGTTTGATTATGTGTAAATCATAGAGATTTATGCACTTGTGAGAAAATGATTTTTTTTTGGGGGGGGGGGACAAATATCACTTAAAATAAAGCACTACTCATCAGCAGTCCTATGAACAGGTATTCAAGGAAAAACCATACTAATAGGCTGTTTGGATGTTTAAAAATGGAGGGGGGTAGAGTAGAGGGAGAGAGAGTAATTTAATACCCTTATTTGGAAGTTTTTAAAGGAATGAGGGGGAGGGATTTGGAGGGGTTTCAACTCCCTCTAACTTCTCCTTTTTAATTCCCCCAAATTTGAGAGATTTGGAAGGAGAGTAGAGGATAAAAATGTTTGACCAAATGAATTACTAAATTTGCCCTTACTATATTAACAAAATTACAAATGAAAAGACTAATTACTCCCCTTCCCCTTAATTTTAAAAACATCCAAACAAAGCGGAAGATAATCATTCCCCTCTACTCTCCTTCCCACTACTCTCCTCCCCTCTACTCCCCTCTACTCTCCTTCCTCTCTAAACTTCCAAACAGGCCATAAAAGAGGGCCACTTCTAATTTTAAACAGGGAAAGAGACGTGGAGGAAAAGGAAAATGTTGTATAAAGGATGCCCAAGCAAATGATGAGATTGATGCCATAACATTTAAAACCATAAACTGGTGGTATGGTATTCATTTAAATGGTGCTATAAACCAGCATAGAAAGAAGCAAAGCATAAAAAGTCTCAAGCTTTTAATAAGAAACTTACAGTGTTTTATGAATCTCTCTTGAGATAAACTTTCCAACCGTTGCTTGAGGGCCATGTTTTCCATGCCCAATATAAGATTCTGTTGGTCAAGAAATTCAAGCTCAGCTGAGACTTCATATCCTTCTGCCTGTAAGGTCAGATTGGCTGACAGCGTCAAATCTTGTACAACAGAAAATAAACAATTCTTAGTTGAGCATTTCAGTTTCTGAAGGCCTTGCCTGCAAAACTTGGATATTTCTTTCCATTTCAGCTATATATTGAAGTTTCCTGAGTCGGGACCGTTGGGCAAATTGCCTGCATTTTATAGAACTAAGGATTTTAATTTTAATTTTTTTTTCATATTCAAAGTGGAAGCACTCAAATTGCTAGATTTTACAAAAGTATAGAGAACTATGTTGAAGTCTGAATAAAAATTGGTCCGTGACCGTCATTCAGTTAATTATAGGGCATGGTAAAACTGAAAACATCAAAATCAACTGTTGCATACTGTTATTAAGGGGGAAAGTGTCTAGATGAATAAAAGGGGGCCAAGATTTGAGGGTGGAAGGGCTTGAAAGATTTTATGAAAAAATCAGTATGCACGTATGAGAGGCACACTAGGGGAAGTTCAGGTGAAAATCAATTCATACACATTTTCTTAGATGTATGCATTGAGCGACAATAATCAAACTATCATTTCAATTTGGCTTCCTAAAGTAGTGAAGATTTAGAATATTTTTCCTTTTAGATGTACACATGTAGGAATAATTCCTAATAAAGAGGAGTTTTACAAAGAGAAAACAATTTTAACTGTAAATGTTAACAAAATAAGAAAGAAACTTGAATCCACCCCCAGATAAGATTGAATCTTTATTTATTTATATTTATATAAATAAATAAAAACCGAAAGAGATGTTAATCAATCCAAACAAATTGAAGAAAGAAAAATCTAATAGTATCGAAGATTGATTATGCAGCTTCTGAAAAATTTAGAATTAAGAAATTGCAAGAAACAGGTTTAAGCATAGAGGACGTGAAAGTAACATAATAACTCAGCAGAACAAGTCAGTTAGGATCAAGGTGTTACACTGTTACTCATATTATGCTTATCTGAACATATGGAGACGGGTTTTCATTGTTTCAAATCCAACCATATTCACACTTATTCACATCATGTCCACACATTTTCATACCGTGTGTAAAATGCAGATATCTAATATAAAAGTATGGAAATTATGTGAAACATTTCACATCATAGAGTGTAAAACAATAATTAGCCTATATGAATATAATGCCACTGGGGAACAAATGATTGGACAACATACTGTTTAGCACGTTTTAAATCAGCCCTGGATGCAGTTGGATTAGAATGGCTGCAATCGCTTCTAAATGAAGAAAATTCTGGAACCTTTCCGTCTTTCTTTACAATGGCTTTAGATGGCACGCCATCAGGTTCTTGTGGAGTGCATGATGATCCTGAGGTTTGAAGACTAATGCCATCGCCTGTAAATAAAGAGCTGCTTGAGGAGGTAACAGAAGTGGAGGATGATTCCCGTGCCTTATTTTGATGCATAGGAAAAGTGCTTGCATTTGCACGCAAGGAAGCCTGTGACAAACCTTTATGATGATCATAGTTAGAAAATCCCCTAGAAGGTCCAGCTTCAGGATTGTTTTTGAACTTGTATCTGTCTTCTCTAAAGGACTTAGCTGGTCCATTTAAGGATGCAATAGAGTCACTTGATGAACGCTGATGACCTCTGCCCACAGGTATCTCTGGCTCATTAAGCAATTCGTCAAGCCAGGAGGGTTGTTCCTCTAATAGAAAGCTATCGGATGATGTACGTTGGTGGCATTGTCCCCCCATAGGCTTTGGATAACCTGCTGATCTAACAGTGGGATTGGCAATGCAATTTTCATCAGATGGAAAAATGCAATCGAAGGTATTAGGTGGCAGCGGTAACAGTCTTCCTTTGAATGTAAAATTTCTCATGGTTGATGAACCATCTGAGTTCTCCATGCCTTTAAGTAAATGAGCCTGTCAGAAAGCAATGTGCAAGAAAAAGAATATCAGGACTTACAGAACATTAGCAAAAGAGCATATCTCCCAATTTCACTGAGAAACAATGAGTTTGTTTTTCACTGATCTTTACAAACTAGAATCAGGAATTATTGGAATCATAGATAACCAAAAATGTGTCTTCCATTTTATTATGAGTTCGCATTCTTATTAGTTTCATTCCTGCAAGGTGATTTCATATGTTTTGGGGAAAAGGGAATTGGGTGGAAAGGAATGGAAAATAAATTTGAATTGTTTCTTCTCTCCCCCTTGTTTGGGAGTTTTTGATGTGAGGAAAGGGATGGATTTGTAGGGAAAGGAAAATTCAAGTATGATGGATTATCCCACCAATGTGATGCTTAGAATATCCCACAACTGTGGCAAAAACAATGGAATTCAGTATGGCGCATATAAAATGGTGATATAGGAGTCAAAACCAAAGAAGAAAAGAAATGAGAAACACTACATCCACTTGGGAACATAAAATGAAGCAGAATGGTAGTTAAATTTGTATATTGATTTGCTTTACAAAAAATTATTGAACTTACCTCCAAGCTATATTTTGCCATTCAGATATCTCTTCAAATCAGATGTGAAACCCTGCAGGCCTACAAGAGAGAATCACCACTGGTATATAGTTCTCTAAGGATTGTATAAGATCAGACAAATCAATGCCTAATGGGGAGGTTTTTGATGAGGGATACAGAACAAAGACAATATTTCGACAAGATCGAGGATCAAAGTAGTGAAAGTCAAATGAGCTTATCCAATAAGTATTGCACACAGCTTAGTATTGAGAGACAACGAAAATGACAAGTGACAATGTGATGTAGACTCATAGTAGAGGCAAAGTACTATTTCACATACTATGAAAGGTGGATCATCTAATGTGAAATCAAATAGACAGTGAAAGAGAAGGGGGACTATTAGCTGTATACAGCCTGAGTCCAAATACTTTGATGTCAATTTACACTAATTCTGTTCCATCCAGAACATTACTATAGTTAGGTCCACATTTATCTGTCAAATCGTTAGCCAGCATTGCCTTAACTCAATCATCTAGTCATTTTTCTTTTCCTTGGCTTCATGATTAATGGCAATGCCCCTCAACTTTATTATACACTACACCTACCTCACTAAAAAACTCTGTTCCTTTGTATAGGGAGGTCCAAAACTAGGAAAAGCCACCGTCTTTATGATTAACTTTGCAAAAGATATTAAATTTGTAAATATAATTTGGGGTATGGAATTACTCTCCAATTACTTTCGAAGATTTCTTTTTGAGATTAGAGACTTCTCTTGTTGGAGAAGGTATCTCACAACATATGGGTCCCACATAGCTATGGGTCCGCACAATATGAGAGGGATAATATATATCTAATATATCAAAGATAATTATTAGTCTTATTGGCCCCTCAAAAAACTAATTGGAATAGAAAGAAGATAAGGAAAACAAATATCTCACAACATGTGGGTCCCACATGGAAATGGGCTCCGCACAATATGAGAGGGATAATATATATCCGATATGTAAAAAGATAATTATTAGTCTCATTGGTCTCTCAGAAAACTAATTGGATTAGAAAGAAGAAAAGGAAATCAAAGGTTGGAAACAAAAATTCTATATTTGTTATGTTTCATTCACTTTATAAGCATTATGATTAGACTTGAGACAACCACGGTAAGTTGATAACCTCGTAAAATTGAAATGATGGAAGTAAAAAAAAAAAAAAAGGTTTAAATAGACCTTTTTCTATTCTTTTCCCTTCTCTTTCTCGGTTAACAACCATGAGATTGTGTAAAACGTCAAAAATGCAAAAAGAAGATCGACCCAGATATCCAAAAAAAAAAAAACACAAATTAAAGACAAGTTAAGCCTAATGGATTTATATTTAAATAGAGGATGTATTTCATGTATCTGAAATATTCATTCTTACAATGTGAGATTCACACATTATGATGAATTGCTTTTAATATGTGCCACCGAGAGAGATGAGAGGCATACATGCACGCAGGCAGGGGGCTTTACCAGTGGAGATTAGGGGAGACTGAGGACATATAGCATATATTGTCATTGGCAACCTTGGGAAATGACATCAATGTTCTTTGCTTTTTTCTTTTTTTCTTTTTTCCTTTTTTTTATTATTATTTAGAATAACAACAATAGCGTAACAATAAAAAAATAATAATAATAAAAAAGCGTATTACAATTTTCTCATTATAGTCATGTGTTTAGGCGGAACTTAATAAGAGTGTATTATAATCGTGATTTAATATAAGATCTGGCCTACCACATCCATCATTGAATGAATTCATAGTAATATATAGAATAAAAATGTAGACAACCAGAAACTCAAAACCTTTCTTCATGCCTATATCTTAGGTCCAACATAAATATAACCCTTTACAAACCAAAATATTATATATTTTTTTTGAAAACAAACCAAAATATTATATTAAAAAGCAATTAGAATATATCTTTTTAGATGAGAACTTTTGAGATTAACATCTATAAACTTTATCTAAATAACTATAGTAATATATATTATATATTGAACCACGGGAGGCAAGGACAATATATACTATGAAATTTTTATTATATTAAAATACAAAACTATGATAAATGACTAAAATAATTGAAATAAATATTTAAATTCATTTAAATTTCTTAAAAAAATTTGTGATAGTATTCTAGTTTGTGCATAATTTTAAATTTATTGAAAAAAAAAATTGATAATAGAGATTGTGCAGAGTGTTACTCCCCTTCAAACCCATCGTTCATAAAACCCATCATGATGATACCACGTGTGTAAGACCTTGGATTTGTTGGGCTTTGGGTCTTGGGACATTGTGCGCGATTATGTGCACTATTGGGCCTACGAACTCGGCCTAGGCAAGCCTTGACGCCCATCAAAAGCCCAAAAACCGTGATGAAGCCATTATGACATGAACAGCAAAGGTAAGATCCTGTCTAATCGGAGAATGCGATTTCTCGGGAAGGTGAATCCTAAGATGCTCGGTATTGTCTAAGGAGTATCGCTACAGGGCAAATCTTCTAATGTGGGAACCAGTTCCAATGCCACTCTTACCACCTCTCACTCCCAACTAAACACCCACTTAAGGATAATAGTATTGGACCTCCTTTCCCACTCACCACGAAAGTAATCATAATCCTTCTACTATTCTTGAGCTATAAATAAGAGATGAGAAAGAAGAAACAAGGGTGGGCAATTTTAGAGAGAAAACATTGAGAAAAGAGAGCGTCCATTCCGAGAGAGAAAAAAAGCAATTTTGTGAGCTCCAGAGAGGAGTTAAGAAAACAAGTGCAATTGAGTTGTCGAGCACAAACCACTTATAGTAGGAAATTCAAAGTCCACAATATAAATAAATTGTGAGCCCAAATAAAGGTGGAGCTCAATAGCCTTATTTTGGGTACACACAGAGATTTACCTAAAATAAACTATTCTTAGCATTAATAAGATATAAACCAATTTAATAATTATCACATAGAAAAGATAGCCAGAGGATATTTGGCTTCTAGCATAGTAAGGGAGGGCAATATAGTAAGTTAATACACATTTGAAACGTATTAGCAAATTAGCATCTCGAGTTTTAGAAACTCGAGTTCCATTTTAAAACTCGAGTCTCAAAGACTAGTTTTGTACTTGATGACTTGGACAAGAAATGTTTGGAAATGCCACATAGATCTCAAGTCTGAAAGACTCAAATTCTACCAAATCAAAATCGAGTCTCTAAGACTCGATTTTCTTAGTGGAAAACATGAAAATCGAGTCTGTAAGACTCGAGTTCCATAGAGAGACAAACAACGAAGAAGGAAACCCAGTAGAAGAAGATAAAGCCTGAACCAATTGAAAATCAAATAAGAACAGAATGAAGATGAAGCCTAGTAGAAGAGTAATAGAACGAAGATGATGAAAAAGAAGAAACCCAGGAAGATGAAGAAACCCAGAACGATCTGACGACGAAGGAGGAACGATCTGACGACGAAGAACAGAGACAAAGAACAAGGGAAGAACCAAGAACGTTGGAGCTCCAATTGGACAATTAAATACTTGGTGGGTGATTGGATGATCTGGTCTTCAAATCTGCACGAAGAAGAACGCTGGGCCTGACTCAAAGGAATGTGAGAAAGAGGAAGTATTTAGTGAAATTCGAGTCCTTAAAACTTGAGTATTAAAAGTGAAACTCAAGTTTTATAAACTCGAGTTCCACGTGAATTTTTCTTCCACATCAGCTACTACCACTTACAAATCGAGATCTAAAAATTTGAGTTTTATCTTGAAACTTGAGTTTTAGACACTCGAGATACTAGTTTTAACATTGTTTTAAACACATGACAATTAACTAAATTTTTTGATATTTAATGTTGTTTGGAAAAAAAAAAATATCAAGAGAGCCACCTGATACAAGAATAGTACTTTAAGAAACAACCTGTCGTTTTTCTCATATCTTTCGGACTAGCCATTTTCACCCGACCCGACCCGATTTCTTTCTATTATATCAGATATAAATCGAAAATTTTGATTTTGCGAGCTCTAAAATTTTAACCAAAAAATCAAAAATCTCAGAGAAGTCAAAGGCCTCCACAATGGTCAAAGACAGAGATCCTACCAATTTCTCTCGCACTTTCAAATACTTACTCGGTTAGTAACTTTCTCTGAACGATAAATTTTTTTGCTTTTTCTTGCAAATTTTTTTCTCAGTAACCAAACAGAGTCTTATGCTCAGAAAAATTTGATTTCTGTGACCTATTTTCTCGTTGTTGTTGTCATTACTGTTATTGTTCTCAATTTTTGTTTTTTGTTTTTTTTCGATTTTTGTGAGCTCAGCTACGCAGTTCTTGTCTAGAGGAATTCCATTTGTGTTCAATTCATGGATCGTGAGGCACCTCACAGAATCGGATTACGCGGTAATATTATTATCGAAAATTTCTTTCATTTTTCGCTGAATTGGTTATGGTTTTTGAGCTTCCTTTTGAATCTTTGTTCGTTTATCATGAATTTCCTTTTCTATAATGTAGCTTTAGCTTTATTATTAATTTTTATTATGATTTTTCTATGAATGTAGCTTTACGCGGTTCAATTCCATCTTTTCGTTACCTGTATCTTGTTTCTAAGTCGCGAGGGGTTCCGGCGAGCTTGCCTGCGTGCAGAAATGAAATGGTGTACTTCCGAAACCTATTCTCAATGCACTTTTTTAAATTTTATTTTTGCTAAAATACACTTTTTGTTAACAGTATTGTCGGGACACAATTTGTTAAGATGGCAAGTTATGATTGGAGTAAAGTCACTTTCGCATAGACATCATATTTTCATTATGCAACTGTTGCTATAGGCCACTACAGTAGTTGTGAAAATTTGCTATAAGTATGATGACATAACATTTTTTACGACTTTTGAGGCGGCAAGTTGTGATTGGTGTGCAATAAATGTTATGGCAATGGTGGTCCCAGTGAAAGGGATGTTACCTTAATCACAATTTTTCACCTTGACAAGTTATGAAATTTGTTGTGTCACTAGACTAGACTCATTTTTTTTTTTGGCCAAAATACATGTCTTTTCTGAACTTGAGGAATCTTGGTGCATGATAGTCTAAACATAAAATCAAACTCCTAAAAATATTTGCTTATGCTGCAGTGATGGCACATCATTGGAAGGAAACACAGTGAAGCTAATGAAAGTTGCTTGGATGACTCTCCCACTTGGAATAGTTATTACAATAGCAGCCTGTTTTTTTGTCTTCTGGTGGCAAAATATAAGCTATTCTAACCCATATGCACAGGCTATCTTGATTAATGGTGAAGTTTCTTATCTACTTTTAATTATTTGTAAACCATTTTGTTGGCGTAGTCTGCTTTCTATCAAGGTTTTTGCTTATAGATTTCAGCTTAAAATTTTCTTATAATCCTCAATTAGAAGTCTTTTATCACCATGATAGCAATTGATGCCATTGTTTGCGTACCTATAGAAGTACAACTTAATATGTAGAAGTTCACAGAACTTATGATAAAGTTTGCTGTTTGCTGTTAGCTTGGATGATATAAGTTTGCTGCTTTATTGACTGGCTTCTTATTTCTGGGGCACTCAGAGTTTTTACTTGCAGCAACTAGTATATAGCATTGATATTTCAGAAAATAATGGGGACAAAATGCATTTTTGTAGCAGAATGGCTGGAAGATCTTAGATTGACTGAGTTAGAACTGAATGGATATTTTATTTCTTTCATTATTGTGTTGTTTATTTGATCCATAAGACTAGTTCGTATCATATGGCAGGTTGTGCTTGTTTACTCGAGCTATTAGCCGAGCCATTATACATCCTTTCTCAGAACTTGCTTCTGCTTAAATTGCGGTTGATCGTTGAAGCTGCAGCCACACTTTCGCGGTGCTTAACTATGTATATCCTCATTGTCAATCAAACTGAAATGGTATAGGTTGAAACTGGATTTATTCTGTCAATCTTGGTATTTATATGTTGTGAATATGCTTTGTCAACCACACCAGATCCTTATTTACATTTGTTGACTTCTCTTGGTTCTATGTATCTACAGTTGAATTTTTGTTGTGACTGTTTGTTCTATTATCATTATCATGCTTTATTTTCCTTTGTATTAAGAAATGGTTACAATCAAATGTGTTCTGTCAAGAAATAGTGACAATCTCACTAAAAATTGTTCATAATTCTCAAGTGCGTTCCTTTGTAAATAATAGAGAATTTTCATATCAGTGCAAGGATTAACCCTTTTGTTTTCAATTAGTAAAACTGGTAGAGGATTTAGGTATCAATGCAAGGATTAACTTTCTATGAAATGATATTTTCTATGTATATGTTAAGCATGACGAAATGGGAGTTAGATGATGAATTAGAAGATACACAGGGGGAATGTCCAATAAGCTTGATAGAAGCTATATGCTGTTGTCATGAACTGCGGCATTCAAAATTGTTCTCAATTGAGAACAAAGGGAATCACTGTGTTTTTTTAAGCTGATGTTTCACTGAATAGCATGGATTTTGTTACAAGTTCTATAGTTATTGCTGAGCCTATCCTATTAAGCTGATAAAAAGTGGAGGTTAAAGGGAAAGCAATTGGTTTGACAGTTGTTCAGTTGTTGCATGTTACAGAGGGATGTCTGGATAGCATAAAAGTTGCATGACTTGGTGTCCTTTAGTACTTCTATTGCCTTTTTTTTATAGCAAAATTGTTTTTATGCTGACCAAAACAAAACCCCAAAAAAATGTTTTGGTCTTTGAATGTGAATTGCAAAGGCTGGGATGCTCATTGTAAATGGTGCTTTTTTGCTTTTTAAATAGAATATTACTCATGTTGGTTTGAAATACTTAATATTTATGACATCCTCTGCTTATCTACCATGTCACCTTAAAACCCTTGTAAATGAATTCATTGGCATCATAGCACCTGTTTGATTTTTTGTATGGATCTGTTGTAGGATTTTACTAACCAGAGTCTGATAGCTTACATGACTAAGGATTAATAAGATTTTAACCCTTAGTATGATTGATTTCTTGCAGGAGAAAGGGATTGTATTCGCATTGTCACAGACTGCTTATGGAGCTTGCTTGTTCCTAGGCTATTGGGGCTATTTTCTTCTTTTTCGTGCCTTTAGAAGTTCTGATCTTTTCCCGTTTAGGTAGAGCTTCTTTTCAGCTATTATCTTATAATACAAACAGAAAACTTTAGGTTTTTATCTGGAGTCAGTCCTACTTATCTTTGTGTGAATCTCATTTTTGCCTTTTGTAATGGGCCAACTGACTTCCACTTCTCTCTGGAAAAAAAATTATGCTGTTTCTTATGGGTCCAATTCTTATCTTTGAGCTATCTAGAACCTTTAAACATTCTCTTACCTTCTGTTCAAAGTGAATGGTACGCATTGACAGCTTAGCAATGGTTTACAGATTTGCTAACTAATTTTCTTTTCAAAATACAAACACATAATATGTGTGTTGTCACTGAGAGTAATCTACTCCTGCTTTGTAGACCAGGTCGTTCATTAGAATCTTTCATACTGGAGTTATTTGTTTCTGTACATTCAGCAGGCCTAGCAGAAATGCTGTGGTAGCATGGGTGTCATCTTCGGTAGTTTCCTGTCCATATACCTTATTGATAGGAACTCAGTGGACCATTATTTTTCCCAACTGAGGCTGCATCATTCTTATTTGCTACTCAGAGGAAAACCAAGACAGGAGATATGTTCACCTGCTCTTCTTCTCTACATATAGGCTCCTATTTGAATCTTTTCAGTTAAAACACTAGTGTTTTGTTATTGAGAGAGTAACTCTCAATATTAAAACAAGTGTGATCATGAAATGAAATGGTTTTGTTATAATGTATGAAACATATCAGGTTTTTCCTCATCACCAATAATTCTAAAACTATCACTCTAAAAGTTGTTAGAAATTGCCTTAGGTTGGATCAAGTTACTGAACCCTATGAAATACTTTATAAATTATTAGTGAGGCTCTCACTTGTAATAGTCTTTTATCAGATTATTTTGTTTACTTCATTTGTTTCAATAGTAATTAAATTCTTGATTTTCGTATTTTTATAATCAAATTTCATTATATAACTATAACTCTTTCACAGAGCAGGAAATTTGAAGGATTATGATAGGCAGCTGTCAAACATGTGTTTTTTGTTTACCCTTCAATCCTTGCGGAAGTTGATCCTTCAAGAAGGAGAAAAGCTTGTACTTGTGTGGCTAGATACACCATATAATCAAGCTGTGTATGGACTTGTAGACAAACTAGGTAAGTTTATGGACCAAATCTCTTGTGGTGAATACAAGCTTTTCTTAACAATATTGGTATTTGTTTTTATCTGCTTTATGCTAACAATAGATGTGATTAATTCTAATCTTTTTTTATGATTTGACTCTCTGAGCATGCCAAAACTGCTAATTGTTTTTCACATTTCAGGAAGCTTAGTGGTAAGGTTGATGTTTCTTCCTTTTGAAGAAAGTTCATATGCTACCTTTGCAAGGTCTGCTTCAGGTTTATATCTCTCCTTTTTGTGTGTGTGCAGAAATCAAGCATACATCTTATCTTGATCATAGGCTGTTTTTCCTTAGTTTTAGTGATATATACATTTTCTTTCTTCACTCGGTTCAGGAGCACTGCTTTTGCATATCTCTATAAATCATGCATCTTTAATTTGATGAGCTTTAAAAAGATATCTTATATTTTTCTTACATCTATATATTGACAGGACAACATCCAGATAGAAGCAGGAGGTTGGGAAATTGCCTTGCAGAGGCCCTGAAGTTAGTTCTGTTAATTGGTTTGTTTCCATACTTGCTTCTTTTGAATCCATTTATTTATGCATTTTACTTCCATTTTGGCACTCATTTCATAACATGAATTTGCAGTGATATTAAAATAGTTTTATCAGGTATGCTTGAATATACTCCAAAACTTGCAATATTAGGAACTGTATTAGTGAGTTGTTACTTGGAATTAGAATACTCAGTCTACAGAGACCTGTAGCTAATCATGCTGAGTTTTCCATTTACTTTGTTTGGTTTTCACCAACAGCATTTCAACTCATTTGGATGAGGATACTGTAAAAGAATTTACCAAAAGATAAGAGTATTATAGAAGTGACCATAGGAAATATGTGAAGTAGTTAGGATTGAGAAGAGGTCACTATGTCTTGCAGTGATGGATTTGCATATTCATATTTGTAGGTAACTTGTCCTCATAGTTTTCCTCTATCGTTTACACCTCTTACTTTGACTGGACTATTAGGCAAATGAGGTGAATTCTAATAGCATATAGGACCTACAACAACTCCTCTCCACCAAAACCTTTATTTGATTAATGTCTTTTTATAATATTTTTGTTTTAGTTTTTGAACACTCAACTCTTTCTCCCTCTTCTTTCTCTCTCTCTCTCTCTTTAGGTGGGGGTTGTATGTAGAACGTATTTATTGCATCCATGGTGTTTTGTCTTTCATAAAATTCCTTGAATGTTGTTGCTAATAGGCCCTTCCATTTTTCAATAAATTGACTAATTGAAGATATAAAAGAGAAAGTATTTGGAACAAAATGTAATCAAGTACATGAATTTCGACATTAACAGTAGTCCCTTGCCCAATACAGCTGCTAACAAATTGAAAGCAACAGAAACTAGACTGACTGCACCTTGAATAGTATCTTTTTAGCCCAGAAAAAAAAGGGATAATATTTTTTGTAAAGAATAGCTGAGGATAAAGAAAAGGGATCAAACTAACGTGCATTACCCTGGTTCTTAATGTTCAGTAGGAGTTTGCAACTGCAATAATGGGTGGTCTCAACTTGGCACATATGAAGAGGAAAATCAAATGACTGGGTTCAAATTACGTGATTTCACATGTTTGAATTTCCAAAAGCTTGATAAATCTAGCTTTAATCTTTCTATATTTCTTGCGAGCACATATGGATTCTTTGGGAATGTTCTTACTTAAAATTATATATTTAGATGATACAAATTGATGACCATTATGAGCAATGTCATTTTTTCTTAATAGCCTTTTGCAATGGTGTCATTTGCTTCCTTTCTTTTTCCTCTTTACCTGTTCCCCCTGCACTTCCCCCTTCTCTCTTGGTCTGAATTTGCAACCACATATCTTGTAGGGCTTGTATTTATGGCATTTGGACCAAGTTATTCTTATTCTCTCATCAGATTATTGTATGGTCAGAAATGGAGTGATGGCGAAGCATCAACAGCCCTCCGGTATTATTGTGTTTATATCATTGTTTTGGCTATGAACGGTTAGTAACTTCTGTTGTTTTGCTCATTTTCACAACCTTAATAATATCTGTTTCATTCTTCCTTAGTAGCCTCTTTCAGTTATATATTAGTTGTACTTCTTTTTTTTATAATATAATCCTAGGATTATGTTGAAATCTAGAAAGTGAAGTGTGTTCTACAACCAGTCTCCAATTTCAACTTAATGGAAACCTAAAAAATAAAAAATTATACTTTTCTTTCAAATGGACTGTACATAAATCTTTTTGCCAATTAGCCAATGTCTCTGAACTTGAAGTTGGCGAGGTGTCCAGTGTTAACCCAAATATTTTCGGCTTTATCTCAAAACAATTATGCCAGATATTTATATTATATTTATTTTGAATTTGCATCAGGAACTTCTGAAGCATTTCTACACGCAGTTGCAACTGAGAACCAACTCAAACGCTCAAATGATTCATTGCTTGTATTCTCAGTGATTTATATAGTACTGAATGTCCTGCTGATACGATCAGCTGGTGCAGTTGGCTTAATATTGGCAAATTCTTTAAGTATCCTTTTCTCATCGTGGGAATTCTTCTTTGTACCTTTTTCTTTTGTTTTCTTGGTCGTGTTCCAAATTTTGTGTTGTTTAAGCTCTACATTGAACAATGATTGATTTTTTTGAATCATTCAAGTAGATTCTAGTTATGATGAGTAATGACTGAGATTAAAATAAGATGATCTTTGCTTTCTTGACTGTTGCAAAGATATGGTTTTGAGGATTATATACTCCACTCTGTTCATAAAGCGTTATTTCCAGGTATGACTTTTATGTGTTAGGTAATAGTTGTTTTGGTGTTGATTTTGACCTTGAAATAATTTTCTGCTGTCCACAGGATTCTTCATTTTCCTTTGCCAGCTGCTTGCCTTCAGGATGGAAAGTTCTATTGTTTTCAGGAGTAACTACTCTCATTTCTGAGAAGATATTTTTGGATCGTAAAAATTTCTGGCCAACATTTTTCATTCATTTTTCAATTGGGTTGGCTTGCTTCTGTGTGTCATCTTTTGTCATGTAAGTATCTTCCTGTGCTCCCCATCCATTCGAAAATTGTTATTAGCTACTGAAAACTTCTCTCTCTCTCTCTCTCTCTCTCTCTCTCTCTTATGGTCATTATTGGAGTGTTATCACATTTTCTCTTTGGCCATATTAGTTTTGTTTGCTTATTGAAAATAAATAAAATGGTTGTCCTACTTGTATTGACTTGGGAGTTCTCTCTGTAATCTTTCCATTTCTATTGACAGCTATCGTCGTGAGAGGCCTTTCATCAACAAAATTATCCATTTTCGTGATCATTCAGATTGAAGAACTGACATTTGCCCAACAAATCTGGAGGTGGGATGATGTTTCATTGGCTTAAATTAATTGTTTACTTCCCCATTTTTTTGTTTGGATATGCTAAATCAAATATCCTTTTTGATGCAGCAAAAACAAGAGAGAGTTAAAGCCAAATTCAAGAACATATTTTTTAATGAAGACTTCAGAAATCGGTTTTGAAAAAGCAATATGAGCAAGAGCTACTGCATTGATGATCTTTGGAGGCGTAATCTTTATTTTGATGGTGATTCTCTGTTTTCATTTTATATTTAAAGCAACACCATTTTGGCTGTGGTGCTAGGAAAATTTTGTAAAATATGGGATGTAGGATATCCTTGGTTTTAAATACTAGTTTCTCTATAGGAAATTAGGAACGGCAATGGATTGAGTTTGGTTTTAAATATTAATTTCTCTATATCATTTGCTGCCCGTGCCTTGTAAATAGGAATGCCAATGGATTGAGTTTGGTTTTAAATAAGCATTTCCAAACCCAAATCCATTTTGATATTTTACATCCTAAAATGTATTAAAATTTAGGAATTCCATTTTAAAATCATCCAATTTATATTCAAAAAGCTAAACTTGTTTTAAACCCATCTGTTTATCTTCCCATGAGTTGGGTTGAATGAGTTGGATTGGAATGGATTATGCAAATATTGAACATCTAAATAACTACTAATAAGTAATAAGCACTTTTACACTAAATAAAAATTACTGCAATTCAAACATAAGTAGGCACTGTTGTTACTTGTAAATCACCATGACTCATTACTTTCAACCTTTGAAAAAATATTGCATTCAATGTGGTAACATTTAAGGTATGTTTAGTTTAAGGGAATCCACATTAGTTCTTATATCTAAATTCTTGGTAGTTCAGGTATTCTTATATTTGGTTTCATTAAGATTCTAGTAAGATTCACAAAAATCTGAGGATCTTTATTTGATTTATTCTAAGAAATCTAATATGAATTATTTATTTATTTTTCAAAATATCCTTAAAAGTTTTTTTTTAAATATTATTATTATCTTCCTCTAAATAAATAATAAGAAACAAAATATAAATTAAGGCTTTTTTTTTTTTTTTTGAGGTGATGGCAAATTCACTACTAGAGTGTAATACTTTTTAATAACATGTATAATACAAAAACAATTATTTAAAATCTTGTTCTTCACGGTCATCATCACATTCATGTATTGTTAATAAAAATAATGTATATTCTTTTCGCATCTAACTCAATCTCAAACTCCATTATGACAATGGAACCCAAGCAATTACTTCACCCAATCTCAGACCATGGTAAGAAGATGGAACTCAACCTATTACAAACCGATCCAAATTAATAGAGAAAACCTGGAACCATAGGTGTTGTTGGGAGATTACTTAACTCAAAAACTCAGGCCACTCAAGCCTATGAGTTTGGGCCAAATAATGTTAAAAGGACAAAATTTGACTATAAATTAGTTTAAAATTATCTTTTACAACATAATATGTGGTGAATTAGAATATTTTCCATGTGCATTATTTAAACAAGTTATACAAGTTTATTAAAAAGTCATGTGACTAAAATTATACTTTTTTTATATATATATTATAAACAACTAAAATTACACATAAATTGTCTATTCAAATGTTATATTACTTATGGAGTACTAGATTGGATTTAGAGGAAGATAGCTCCAAAACAATTTGGAGCCAAACTTTTTCTAATGGTTTAATATATTCAACTTCTTTACTTTTTCCTTATGTGTGATTTTCACTTATATGTGTATACTCCATAGTTTTAAAAACCAAATTGAGGGCCGAACTCTTTTTTTCAAAATTTTCAATTCAACCCTGTTTTTGACTGATTTTCACCAGTTTTCGGGGTTTTTACCAGACCATACTGACTCCCGATTCCCGATTGAACAGTCGGACCGGCCGGTCCTGTTTTTTAAACAATGGTATACTCAAAAGGTGTTTAGCAAAATTAACATAAAGCAAAAGTAAATTGATGCCACAAGATAGCATGAAATTTTGATTTTCTTTGGAAATTATCCAAATTCAGATCAACAACGCTCAAATGAAACCCAAAAAAGTTGGTTAGTGTGATCCACTGATCTATTAAAGTTGGTTTTTTTTTTTTTTTTTGGGGAGAAAATATTAAAGTTGGTTTAGATGCTATCTTAAAAATTTTGTCCTTTAGTTTTTATGTATCTATAATAGATTGTTTTGTTAGATAATTGACAACTTTACATTTCACCAGGTGACTACCGCTGACCTATGAGCCAAAGTCGGACGACTCTATTCAGTCTATGATTTTGGTCCAATAAGTTTCCATTTCTCTTTTTACAGACCAAATCAAAAATTAAATAAAAATAAAAAATCAAGCATGTTATGTGAATTAATAAACTTCTGAGTAATAATTCACATACCAATGTCATGATGGGCAGGGAAAATTTGATAAAAATAGGGATTTGAATCCAAAATCTTTCTCTCTACAAGCCTCTTGGCACAAAATTTATCTCATTGATTGCTACACTTAACAACATTGCTCCCCATAATTTTTCTTCTTATATCGCTAGTATAAAACTGGGAAATAGTAGTGAAGTTTAAAATTGTCATAATAACCATAATTATGTATTTTTCTTCTTTTGAATAGGACTTTACTAGGGAATTAGCCAAAGGTCCCAAATGGGACAAGTAAAAGTAACTTTATTAATTCTATAGTCTTACTCCCATAATTCAGCATGGACCAAGAGTCGAACTTTATAGTTTAAACCTCCACCATTAAAAAGTCTAGAAATAACAAATGATACAAATGATTTCAAAGCAATTGGTGTACACATATTTTATTTATACACCATAGTTCAGATTTAGGAGAAGAAAACAATCCCTATATATGGTCTAGCAAAGAGTAGGTGAGAACGAGAAAATGAGCAAAATTTACAAAACCCACCTAGCCAAAAAAAAAGGGGTTTTGATGAGTGAGGAGGTGACAAAGAACAAAGGTGTCAAGGTGATGATTAACAGGACTCCCACGGGTGTATGGGTTGTCCTCCAATGCCTATAGAAATGTCCAACAATGGTAATTATATGTGTTGAAAGCTTGAGAAAGAAAAGTAGAAAAAAGAAAAAAAGGGGTTGAAAATATATTGTGTATGATACTTATGATTAAGATGTAGACTAGGGTTTTAGACTAGTATCCAACAAAAAACATAGATATAAAGTGAACTTCCATGTTCTAAAACAATATGATTGTAGTTTTTGAGTTTAACTTAAGTGGTTGGATTCCTTAATGGATTTCACACTTTGTAAGTCTTTTGCTTCAAGGTGCAGAAACGAGTGAGTGCACAAGCATATAGAGTACTTTAATGGGTAAAACATAGGGAAAAAAACAAAAAACCAAAAGAGGACTTTTATTTGTACCTTAAACAACACAAACCAGCAGAGCTTAACAAAACCGTTTTCTGATTCCACACTACAACTTAAAATTCCTTTTAGGAAATTTCCTTGTTTCCAATTTATTATTGCCTTTATATAAAAAACAGAAGAAAGAATATGAAAAAGAAAAGAAAATGAGTTGCTGAAATCAACAGCTAGACTACTATTATCATCTATGTTCTGCAAACACTCATAATGTATCAGAGAAGTCATGGTCCCAAATTAATATCGCAATCAAAATATACACATTATAACTTTTTTCACAATATATTTAGATGTCTTGCTATACTTTCACATGTACACCATTAACATTACTTTACACAAGCACATAGTTACAAAAACCTCTGTAATTTGTGAATTGAAATTTGTCTTTGGAAACTTATTGGACCAAAAGCACCTTTAAAATTTAATGATCCTAGTCTTTCACTGGTCAAAGGTCAGACCATTAAGCATATAAAAATGGTTAACTTTTGCATTTGTTTATAAGTTACTTTAGGAGTTATGGATTAAACAAGACAAAGCAATTTAGAGTTAGAAGCAGCCAAAAAACTCCTAGGACTTGGATAGATTTTGAGACAGCATCAAGGATAAGCCAGTACCCTCTATTATAATTGATTCTACTAAAAAAAAAAAAAAAAAAAAAAAAAAGGGAAGAAATGAGTAAATTTGGGACACGGCAAAAGAAAATCATGAGCAAAATAAACACAAGCATTGGTCATAATTGAAGACCATATATGTTCATGAAAAATGTCATGTAAATTACCTTAATTAAATAAGTCACGTTCATTTTAAGTCGGAGATTCAAGATTCAAAATAGAATACTTTGTATTCATAAAAAAAAAATAGAATACTTTGTTTTGAACTTTAAAAAGAGCTTTAGCAACCATTTGCAACCATTGAGCTAGACATAGTTTGCCTAGCACTTATATATATATATATATCACCATGAAAGATAAAGCTGGAGGAGTGGATTTCCCCTTTCTTAAAATCATGTAATGAAGCAATTTCCCAAAACCCTTCCCCAAAATTTAGCTTCACTTAACTTTTTATCCCTTTTCAATAGAAGGTCCAAATCATTTGGTTGTCTATTCTCATATCTTCCAATACTCTCAAATTAAGTGGCAGTGCCCTCTGCATATATCTTCACGTTAAAGCATCTAATTTTTACCAACATCAAATGATAGAATGTGACATGTAATGATGATATGGGACCCCTTTTTGTTATCCTCTTATTGTCTTCTCCAATTCACTTAGGCCACATAGATTCACCAACAAATAAGCTAATAAAGGTTTCAAATGTGTGATTATTGTAATTGTTCAAGGATCACATGGACTCCTCTTAATTATCCTTTTTAGCCATCTAATCACGGAAAAGCTTCATTTACTTTTAAATTTTCATTTGAACAATACAAATTTGGTGCAACATTCAAGATATTTTTGGTCGAAATAAACCTATCTAGTATACACCAATAATTAAAACCCCACAGAGAGTAGTTAGTGAAAATCATCTTGCCCAAATGAATTTTAAGAACCACAATCAGCTAGGAAAAGTTCTCATTTTGCTTATAATTCAGTTTATTTTCATGCCTTCGTGTGCACAAATTTTCAAAGCCTTTTTCTAGATATAACTCTACTTTAGTTTTGCCCAATTTATATTTTAATTATTATAAGCCAATGAGAAGAAGAAAAAAAAATATCTCAAATGAGCCAAAAATATCAAAATTAATAAAAATAAGGTATATATTAAAATGTAGTAAGCAAATAAGTTTAAGCTAATTAGATGACGAAAAATAGCTAATTCAAACTAACACTAATTAATTTTAAAAACCACAATAAAGTAAAAGTATTATTGCAAATTCTACTTAATTTAGTTGTAAGTCAAATCTTAGCATAATAGAGCGAAGTTAAAGTCACAAAAATCAAATTCACAAAAAATTTACGATGATACCCAATTTGTCTACCACCTTACACACGGGTCAATAAAAGAAATTGAAAAAATTAAGTTGTGTTGTGAAATTGTGGCAAACTTTTGTTGTGACCTTCGTTTTATTGAGCATGATATTATCAAGTAATTAAAAATAAGAAAGATCTCATAAAAGAGATTAGGACTTTATTTTTAAATACTACTCTTCCAAGAATTTGAGAAGTGCACTCTAGTTGCACAACACATCTTTCATAAATCTAAAAATAAAAAATTTGAGAGGGGAAATAATTAGATGCTGTATGATTGGAAGGTGTTCATCACTCTCTCCTAAAGAGAGATGGGAAAGGTGAACACATATATATCTTGTTGAGAAGTATTAAATCTAAATCTTGACTTAGAGGTGTTGTCATCACATGCTCAGTTCACTCACCTTCAAACACTAATTATTTTGTTCTCCACTTAGGGATGACCCATATATGAGAAAATTTCAAGTGGGAACAACATTAGAACACAAGTCTAATAAATAAGAAAGATGAACCTTTATATATATATATATATATATATATATGCAATTCATTCATTCATGGCATGGGTGAATGACTGTTAAGTCAAACACTAGGAGTGCAATGCTACAGTATTTTCTGCAGAAAGAATTTAAAAGGATCCATTATATGGGTCCCTTTTCCAATCCCACTCAAAACTTTTTCCTTAACCAATCTTGTTCTCAAGTATGTTCAATTTTTTTCATCATTCTCTTATCGACCCTCATAGCCCCACTCTTTTACTTTCTATTACGCCATTGTTGGATCTCTCCTCTTGGTCCTTTTTCTGCTTTGGGCCTTGTTGGCTTCTATTCTTGTTTGCTTTGCACCTCAGATTATATACACATAGGACCTTAATTATTCATGTGTTTGGACACCTGTAGCATGTGAGCGATATCTCAAATATTTTAGTGATTTTTTTTCCCCTTGGTTTAAGTAGACATGGCAAAACGGGTGGGTCGGGTCGGGTCTTGTCAATCAAGTTGCGGGTCAAACGGGTCACGGGTTAAAAACGGGTCATCTTAAGCGGGTTAAAAACGGGTTCGGGTCAATCGGGTTGCGGGTCGGGTCGGGTTGACCGGTATTGACCTGTATTTTTCACATGAATTTTTTTTTTTTTAAATAAAACATGCATTTGTCATTTGAAAAGTTATGCAACAAATTATTTTATGTAATTTTGACTTCACCACTTATATCAAGAATGAATTCAATTAAACTTATTAGTATTTATTCAATAATTTTAAAATTATACAAATCCTAACATTGCTATCTAAAACAAAATAACACAAACATAAGTAAAACAAATGCACATGTTTTATTTCTACACAATATCAATATTCCAAAATATAAAACAAAATTACAAATGACTTATTGTATAACTCATTTGATAAAGAATAAAAATATATAAGAAATTTACAATCTTGAAAATTAATTTTATAATCTATTATCAATTGTGGTTGGCACTCTATTTCAATTTGAGATATACGTTAAAATTGAATTGCTTACTTATTTGTACATGGTCTCTTTTATGAATATCATATCATTGTTAAGCAACACACAATCTAGGAAATATCATAATTTATTTTGAAAAGCCGTTTATTTTGGACATAAATTGTTAAAAAAATGAGTTTGAGCATTCATAATTTATGCTAATTTAATACTTTGGCTTCACTATTTTTACACTTGTAAATGTTTCTCATACATGTCTACAATTTTAAATCTATATTTTTAACTCTACTGTAACCATATTATCTTGGCATGTATTTTGTTATTTAATATCTACAAATCTTTACTCATTACAGAATGCTCAACTTTTTATCTTTCAATTAATTTATATATGTAAATGTATCAATTGTTTCCTTAAAACTCACAATAAACAATTAAACTACTATTGTCTTAATTTTTTTTTTTTAACAAAAAAAAAGTTTTAAAAAAGTGATTCGGGTTCGGGTCAGGTTGTGGGTCGGGTCGGGTTGACCCGCAAAAAACTCGAAAAACTCGGGTCGGGTCACGGGTCAACCCGTTTTTGTTTCGGGTCAAAAAATGGGTTCGGGTCGAGTTTTTTTGGGTCGAGTCGGGTCGGGTCAGAAAATTTTGACCTGTTTTGCCATGTCTAGGTTTAAGAATCAAATTCTAGTGGAATATTAATATGACCAACAATTGGCTATTTATATGTGAACAAGATCAAATGGTCAGTTATCAACTTGTACACACTGTCCTTATTAATTTGGTATTACATCTATGTGAATCTCATTGATTTCATCATGATCAATCGCCAATAAAGTTATTGATATTATAGTTTAAAAAAACCTAATTGGGTTAAATGAACCTATTTGCATGTGTTGTGATACATAAAAGAACGAGGTTGCGTGGGGTTGGTAAGAGAACCAAGTAGTAATTGGTTTAGAATTTTTTTTATTTTTATTTTTTTAAGGAAATACGCACAAACATGAAAGTAATATATAAACTTTTTTAAACAGGTTTATAATATATTATATAACCAGAGTACCACTATAAGAGGGTCTGACGTCATTTATAATAGTAGCTTGGGGTTATAAGAACTGAAACTCTAACGCACACAACTAATGTGGAATAATTGGTTTAGAATTTATTTAAAATAATCCTAGTATTAGTACCATATATCTCTTAATAAAAATGCTATTATTTTATCCAAGAAAAGTTAGTAATTATTTTTACAATGCATATTCTGAATTCAAATCCTATATTTGCTTAACTGAAGTGAGATAATATATCATAAAACTTTAATCTGTGTATCATTAGTTGCATTACTTTGTTCTTTCTTTTAATTTTGGAGACAAAATGTAAATAAGAAATATCATTTTTTTTCTTTACACTAAAAGATGTTGGAAAGACATGGTTTCTTGTAATTGATAACTATCACATATTTACAAATTGAAAATAGGCAAAAAAAATTGTACAATTTGTCCATTTTCTTGAAAGAATGAATGGCTGAATGCATTTGATATGGCAGTGTCTAAATTACATTGTTCTCCCTTACCCTTTCACTCTTCATTCCGCGTTCACTTTTGTCTATAATCATTGTTCTTTTGTTTTTTATTGTGGCCAAAAGTAAGAATTCAATGCAGATTTCTCTGTACCAATGTATAGTTTTTTTTTTTTTACTGCTACAATAGAAAGTTATTAACACAGACCACTTTTGATTAGTAAAAACTAAGAACACCTTTCAATATTTTCATAATGAATAAAGATATGATAGAAACATGAAGTGTCGTATTATATTAGTAGGACAATGATTGATTAACATCAACGTAAACAACAAAAATTGAGATCCAACGGTCCTATACTACTAATTCCTTCGTTGATGGAATATCCTCTTTGATTTAATAGGCAATCTCGTTCATTATCTTAACAAAAATACAAAGGTTGAAAGAGATATAAAGCTTGATTAAACAACAAAATCGATGGTGTCATTGCATAACGCGTTATAGGTGGGGTATGAGAATTACTATTATGTGAAATATGCTAACCAAAATTAATTAGTGTGTCTAGAATGATAATTATGCTTACGTATATCAAATATCAAATAACAAAGAAATAAAGATGAATGAAACTTGAACCTGATAGCTAGACTGATTGTTTTTCAAAAAATATTTCATAATTTAGTGATAATTCTACTTCTTTTAATGATAGAAGCCTGGGGTTTTATTTTAGGATTTAGAAATCATTCTATAGTTTGCTTAGAAAAAAAATTATGAATTTCTTAGAACCTCATTCGTGTTTTCTTTTTCTTTAATGCAGACCTCTTTTTTTATTTATTAAAAGATTGAAATTAATATGCAGACCTCTTTGAGCGTTGGATTAATTCAAAAAATGTGCAAACCCTTGTAATTTTCTATGATTTAACCTTTAATAATACTCGAATATAACTTGATAAAGGGTTGATTGAATAACTCATTATACAACACAGATTATTAATTTACCAAATTACTAGTCCAATCAACTAATCATTTTGTTCTTGAAAAGATCAGCACTCAAGATCATTTTATTACAGTAACGAGTCCAATTGAACAACTCACTTCTGGTCTCCTAGGTATATATACTAATTATCAACAGACCCTAAGATTAAAATATTTTTACGACTTAGGTGCATTTAGTATTAGAAAGTCTATGTATAAGCTGCATTGCATTGTAAAGCCAAAACGGGGATTTGGATTTTTTTTTTTTTAAGTTAAGATTATATTGATTAAGGTCATCTAAACTTCTTACAATATTAACCCTACTGTAAAGTTCTTAAAATCCTAACTAGAAACGGAAATTTACATTGAATGTTCATGTTCGTGTTTGTGTCGTATTGGAGTAGGAATATTTGACTATATGGAACAACTGAACATGGCTCATTTAATAATTGTGTCAAAACCTCCCAACTCTAACGCGACTTGTACGTATTAAATGCCCAGTTGATATGATATGATATACCTAACACGCTTAATAATAAATAAGTCATGTTGAGTTAACATAAGCAATGATTCATATCAACCTATTTAATAAACAAGTTGTCTTGGGTTGCCACGAACACAAACCATTTCAATCTGTTTAAAAAAATATGATAGTTTTGCTAAAATAATCACAATCTAAGCTAATTCTCACATGTCTAACTAACTTCTAATTCAATGCATGGCTAAAATAGTGTTGGCAAATTTTGTGTCAAAGTTTCAAATGTATTTGCATTGATTTCCATGTAACTTCTTTGTTTGAGTTGTAATCAATTGAGTAATGATCAAGGAAGAAGAACCGAAAGAAAAGGTTGAAGTTGATGTTGTGAGATCTCGGTCGAGTGAAGTCCGAAGTTTCAAATGAGTTGTCAAGCAAGTGAATTAGATTAAGCCACCGAGAAGCTCGCTCAACACTCAACTATCACCTCAGTTGATCGAGCTACCCAGAAACTTGCCATATCAAAATTCCAAAGTCTAAGAGCAGTCATCCAACCCTTGATTTATACTCACTATAAGAACAAAAACTAAACCTTAATCCCAATAGAATGAAGGTATAGAAGCTTGAAAGCTTGAATTTGTGCTAAAACACAAGAGCTTGTTTAGACCCCTAATTAAAAATTAAGGCTAGATTGCTTTTACTCTAACTTATCTAAGTACGGAATAAGAGTAAATGAAGTGCAATAAACTGATAAATACTCTAGTGCATAAACATGAATATCAAATAATAAAAGTAAAGCACAAGATGAATAGCTCTCTCTAAAAGGATGGGTGTGTGTGTGTGTTATTGAAAACCTATTTAGGGTTTTTTTTTCTTTGAATGGCCTCTCTTACTTTTGTGGATAATGAGGGTATATATAGTATGAGTGAAGGGTAAAAAAATCACATTTAAAATTCCTCTAGGCAAAGAGTTTTACAGGTATCTCACGGGAAGGTCTTACCTGCAAGACACTCGTGAAATCCTTCAAGCTGGCATGACTCTTTAGCTTCTAGCATGTACTTCTCACGTGGCTCTTTCGTGGGTTAGCTTCTCGCAAGCTTCTCCCGAATTTCTTCAATTTATATTCGATTCTTTACCAACTTAATACTAAACCCAATACAATAAAATTCCACAAAATACAAGGAACAAATTAAAGTAAATACAATACTTTTTTGTCATGAAATAAAATTAACATAAAACATAGTTGTAAATCACAACTTTACAATCTCCTCCTTTGGCTATTCCGTGACAAAACATCCTATAACAGACTCTAGACTTAAACGTGAGTTTGGGAACAATGACAAAACTCACTCACACCTAAATCTAAAACGTGTAATGAACGTAGAACATATGTACCTGTAACTTGAAACACTTGCACAAAACGCATTAGACCCTCAAGGTAAATCAAGTGATAAAAGGACAAGTATAATGTACCAAGTAAATTACGATCAAGTAAATTAATATGATGTGAAACATGTGAGCAACTTGATCATACACTAAAACAGTCATATGTAAATAACTACAATGATCATAGAGCAAAGCAAGTGATCATTCGAACATGCAACCAATAGAGCACAATAGCATAAGGATGTATGCATGTCCAACACACAAATACAATGCGATGAGAACAACAAAGTATAGATACTAAACATAACTCAAAGCACCACATAGTAGCGAGAAAACAAGCAAAAGTAAAACAAGGGTTTTTTCATAAAAGTTGTCTTCTCCTCTATGGTATATGTATCTCTCCTATGGCTTTCTCCCTCTACGAATGTGCACGAGGCAGAATTTCTCCTCCTAAAAATGTGCACATGAGTCATATAGAAATGACAATACACATCAGTATGCTCTCCAGTATAAAGCTCTTGTAACCTTAGAGAGAAATTTTCACATTCTCACATACCTTCATCATGCCCTATTCAGCATTATCAACAGAAGGATTTTTCCCAAACACTAAGGGTTTCCTTAAGTACTTTGGTTTGCTTAAAACGACAAAGACAATCTTAAATCTTCAAGAATCCTTGAAGTGTTCGAGTGATCAAAATTGTAGTCGGTGTCATGACTCGCATTTTGAGACTGTGAAGAGATAAGCAACCAGTACAGTTTTTTCCTAGCACGAGCTAGACGCTCAGGACTCAAGTACATATACATTACAATACTAGAGGTTTTGTGAGTCATTATGTATTGTAACTATCTTCATAGTGGATTCTATTTACTGGACTAGTCCCTAGAGAGCTTTGATCCCTGATGGGTTTATATTTATCTCCATAATCACATCTCATCTCTTTGTGTTTGCTTTGTAATTTGTTTTTTAACCATCCATAAATCTCGCAAACTGAATTGGATTAATTTGAGCAATTGATTTAACTAGGTTAAAATCAGTAGTAAGCTATATTATAAGTCAGAACAAAGCTAACACAAAGTACAGTTAAGGTCAAAATCATTAACTCTAGAGAAACCAAATGTTTCACATTATTTTTTACACAAAATCCATTTTTTTTTCTTTGTGTTGTGGGGGACTCCAAAACGGATGAATGAGAATTTCAATGTTGGAGCATGTGAAACGAAAATGTTAAAATTATTGCAAACTTTACTATAAACGTTTAAAAAAACAAAACAAAAATTGTGATTGATATGGTACTGGTAGTCTGGTACCATTGGTCCATTTCAATCAAAAATGAAATGAGCATTTGACATTTGACATATTTTTTTATAGTTGATGACCCAATAGCCAATAAAAATTATATAGTAAAATGTAGAAATAGTTGGTAAAATAAAGGGCATGGAGATAGATAAGAGTTTTGGTCGTTGAGAAAACTACGTGGGTTTTAGCGTGGGGGCTGTGTAATCATGCAAAATGCAAAGGTGGTAGGGTCAACCCCGTCACGCGAGCTCTTTATAGTCTTTAGCATGAGTGCGTGACCAGGCACGTGCCTAACCTAACCCAAGTAAATGCCAAAACCAAACTCCTACTTTTTTATTTTTTATTTTTTATTTTACAATGACTACACATGCAATATACAAGTGAAACTGTGTCTCTGTGTGGCAATGAGAGAGTGAATGCAATTCATGGGAAGATGCAAAGTAAATTGTGGGCCCCCATATACCACTCCTTCCTACAGGGGGCCCACCAAGCAGGCCTGGCCCTTTTTGTTTTTGCCTCTGTGGTTAAAAAAGAGAGAGTTACTCAGGGCCTGCCAGGCTTTGTGTTGTGCTTGTCCCTGATGTATTTTTTGCAGTGTCATTGAAATATTGGGTACTTCTGGTTATTCCAAAATTCATTGACTATACATTATCTACGGTATAATGATCTATGGGTTTTTTTGTTACAAGTTCTTTTGCTTTTTTGTGTTTTTGTTTTTCTATGTTTCGAGTTATAGACTAGATTATGGCATTAAGATTAATTTACATCTAATCCTAGTCATGCTTAGAAATTGATAATAAAATAAATATCTTAGTCATGCTTAAGATTTTGTCTATTTTATATGTCCTTTTAACTTTGTTCTAGGACCCCATTGGCTTTTTTTGTTTCAGGTGAAGCCTTTGTAAGAAGAATAAAGGTGAATTTAAAATTTAAATCACATTGCAATTCTGAATTTGCAAAACGTGTGTGCATGTATATCCAAAAAATTTATATAAATCTTGACATGTATAAGAGTTTGATAAATGTTACGATGTTTCTAGTACTTAAAACTAGCATGAACTAGATTTCAGAACCCAAATTCAAATTTAAGGTAGCCAACTAATTATGTTGTGGCTTCTAAAACTTTAGTGTAAGGACACAAAGTAGGTTTGGGCCCAAATAGATGACTGGGCCGGCCCAAGTGGCCTTTACAATAGAATTTGTAGAGGATGGGTTTTAAGCCCTGACTTCCCGGTACTATGGAAGGGTGCAATGTAAGATCCAAATGCACTACTGAAACGTGGCTGGCTGGTGGAGTGGACTAACTCCCTTCCCAGACGTGCGCCGAGGAGATTCCGTGGTGGTTTTCGTTCTGTTCTTCAAGGGAGAGGACCTTCTTCTTTTTCTTGGTCAAAAGTCCGGATCCCTTTCTCGTTGTATCCTCCCTTCTCTTTATACTCCCCACTCCTGACTCTCACCTGTCTTTTCCCTGAAAACGCTCCCCAACGCCCTTGGGGCCATTCCCCGTCCCTTCAGAAGTCATTTCCCCATTAATGCGGCCAGACGGGTAGGTGGGAAGCCTTTAATGCGGTGGCAGAAACACTGTGTAGTGCATGTCCCCCTTGTTTCCCCCCTCGGCATATCGTTGGGGTGTGGGATGGCTCGCCGAGCTCCGGAGGCGCTTTCCCAGGTGCTCTGCTGCAGCGTTCTGCTCTCAATTCTGCGTCCGAGGAGACGTTCTCCTCGGCTCGTCTCTGATGGCTGGGTAGGCTGACCCTTGGGCCCCGGTGTTAGAGGGCCTTGCTCCCGTCGCGCGGCCCACTAGCGGAATTCGCGCCCTCGGACTAGGCCCAGAGCCCACAAGGTGCCTGGTCGCCTTCACCCCCCACAATAGCCCCTCAAGAACTCGTTTGACTCTGATCCGGGGAGGCAAATGGGTTGTTGACCCATAAACTTTCGATCCATGTGTCATATAGGTTACCGCACGTGCGGAGTATGCCCGCGCCCTTTGGATGCCTCTTTGGCGCTTCGTAACGCGCAACGCCTGCATTTAATGCGCTGGGTGACTCCCTGTCGCGCACGTTCTACGGTGAGATGAAGATCTAACGGCCTGGATTTGCCCCGAAGATTTGAGCGGGATATTTCCCCCAAACCGCTATTTCCCGATCATTTAGATCACCTTGGTAGACGCGATACGCATCATTTGCTCCAGAGAACAAACTCGCTGCAGCGCCTCACAACTCCTTTCTTTCTCCCAACAAGCTCCCCAAGTGCGCGCGTCTCTTCCCTTGTGTAAGTTTCTCCTAGGCTGTCAACTCCTCTCTCATTCCTTTACGAGTCTACTTCCCTAGTTTCGATTCCATGGGTAGATTTAAGTGCTTAGTGGATACGCCCTCCGGCATGGAAGGGTTCCGGGCCAAGTATCACATTCCTGACGATGTGGGCCTGGAATATTGTGCCCCTGGGGCCGTGGCGGGCTCCAGGCAACCGGAGCAGGTCGTCATTCCCATTATTGCCTTTTTAGAGGGCGGGATGACCCTCCCTATGAAGGAGGTGACCAGGGAGTACCTCCGCAACCATAGGCTATGTCCAGACCAGTGCGCGCCCAATGTGTTTAGGATCCTAGGTTGCGTCGACGCTCTTAACGAGCAAATGGGCCTTCACCTTACATGGCACGACGTCGTCTACATGTATGAGTGCCACCGGCTGAAAGATGCAGGCTTCTACCTCAAGTCGAGGTCTAGCGCGGTCCGGCTGGTCTCCTGTCTGCCAAAGTCCAACAAGGGCATGAAGGACGACTATCTCCTTGTCACTGGGAGGTGGTACGACGGCCTCCATTGCCCAGTGAGGGCGGGGCAACCAGGTGTGACTCCCTAGGGTTTAAGGGCTTTAGCTTGCGTGACCTTCCCCCATTTTAGTTCCCTTCGTAGCTTTGTTGTCACTTGTTGCCATTCTTTTCATTTCCGCCGGGCATGTCTAACTCCGTTTGCATTCTCTCCTTCTTTCTTGCAGATAAGCGACATACGTCTCCCAACTTGGGCAACGTCAACGTCCAAGATCTCAACAGAGTCCTGAGATCCGAGGTCTTTGTGAACAGCGATCTCCAAGTCAGAGCTGCTCACCTGATTTGGGGTACGATCCCCTCTCCAAAGCCTTTGGCGAGGTCGAGGACGCCATTCTCGCCGGCCACAAAAGGCGAGCTCGGATAGACGTCCGCTACGAGGGCTTTCTCGCTCCCCGAGCCCTACCAGACGAGCCTTCCACCATCTTGTACGGCCGGCCTGTTCAGGCCACTCCTTTAGCCGCTCATCACGAAGTCCAGTCAGTCCGAGAAGACTCCGTAACTTCAACCTCATCTCTTGGCGACGAGATCGATAGGTTCAACCTAGAGGGAGCCGAGAGACCGTTGGCGGGACACGTGGTCAATATCTCCGACGAAGAAGAGACCGCCTCGGACAGGCACTCTGGTATTCCGGGATTGATAGTTGCAAGACCGGAGGTGTCCTCCGACGAAGAGGAAGAAATGTCAAGATTGAAGGAGCTTTTTGCCAAGAAGAGGGGGATAAAAGCCCCCCGAGACGATGCTTCCGGGTCCCAACCGGCGATACTCCCGCCTCCGCCTCCCCCTCCCTCCGACCCCCTCGTTCCTCCTCCCAATGGTCAAAAGAAAAGAAGGAATGAGAGCGAGGAGGCGGACAGAGAGAGAGAAAAAACAGAAGCACCATAGGCAGCTGCAGCAGCAACAACAGCAGCAGCAACAGCTAGTCGCCAAGGGAGGGGGCAGAGGCTCTTCTATAGAAAGTGGGGAAATCCGCGGGCAAGCTGAGGTCCGCCGAGGTGAGCCCAGCTGGTTTCCCCCTTTGGAGGTGGACGGGGCTCCAATCTCGGCCCAGGCGAGCCTCCGAGACTACCAGAGAGGTTACGCCCTTCACCTGGCCAATTCGCTGGAGAAGCCTCTACTCCTACCAAGGGATATGGAGGAGCTGGGAAGGACGGGCCGCACGCGTCTCTTCTCTCTCTCAAGAGGAATTTAGGCCTGGTAAGCTTCAAATATCTCCGCTCCGCACTGTTGCCTATGTCCTTTAACAAATTCCTGGGATAACCTGCATCTAACAAACTTCCACTGATGCCTTTTACACAGGCTATACAGGAGGCCTTTGCTGCCGATGCTCTGGTCGAGCATTACCAGACGCAGGTCGGGGCCGAGCAGGCGGCAAGGGCAGAGGTAGAGAAGGACCTTGGCCGAGTCACGGCGGAGAAGGCCGACCTGGGTGCAAAGCTGGTCTCGGAGCAGACGGAGAGGAAAAGCCTGGATGCTGGCCTTAAGAACGCCACAGCGCAGGCGGAGACCCAGCGCAAGCTCCTGCAACAGAAGGAGGAGGCCCTGGCCAAGGCGGTGCAGGAGGTCTCCAGCTTGAAAAGGGAGCTTGCGCAGGCCGAAGAGGCGGCTCGCACTGTCAGGGAAACGGTGGAGGCCGCGACCAAGGCTGCCTTCAACGAGGGGGTCGAAGCGACCGAGAATCGCCTGACCGAGGAGTTAGGCGAGCTGTGCAGGGAGTACTGCCAGCAGGTTTGGGCTGAGGCCTTAAACGCCGCGGGACTCCCTGCCGGCTCCGAGTTGAGGGCATCTGAGAAGATCTGGTATCCAGAGGATATCAGGTTTGTTGAGGACGTTGCTCCAACTCCGGTCGGCGCTGAGATCATTGCCCCGGAGCAGCCCCCTCCTCCCGGGTGCAAGCCCAGCCCCACGATGTACTCGCCGACCCAGGGGGGGTCCCGGACGAGCATGCCGACTTAGCCCCTCCTCCGCCTGAGCCAAAGGACAAGGGGAAGCAGGTCCTAGATTCATCCGTGGCCGAGGCAAGCGTAGAAGAAGGCCAAATCGTCGAGGATCGCGCCAAGCTGCCGAAGGAACCTCCATTGAAGATTAAGGGGTAGGCGGGCTTAGCCTCCCTCCATCACTCCGCTCCAGGCGGCTATTTTTGTGCAGCTGTTCCATTCCGCTTTGTTTTATTTCTTTTGTTTTTAGGGTGTATTTCCCTTTCTCTGTAATATTTCGGACAGCTTATCATGTATGGATTTTGCCCTTTTTATCGCTATCGTGTAACTGTTTAATCTTTAGTGCATTATGCTTAGTTGTTCTATTGTTGCTTTGTTTGCGGTGTGGGGATGCTGTGTAGCTTGACACCCGCGAGGGGGTTGAACCGTGCGTAAATTTCTGAGGCAAAGGATCCTCGGACCTGACCCATCCGCGGCCGGCTTTAACACGCGATCCCAATGATAAATTGTGAACGTGTTAGAACTTTCTTAAGGCAGGAGGTCTGAGGACTTGGCTCAGCCCCAATCTCTCCCAAGGCAGAAGGTCAGAGGACCTGGCGTAATCGAGGTTGACATCAATACTTAATTAAAATTTAGATGGTGTTAAATTTTCCCAAGGCAGAAGGTCCGAGGACCTGGCGTAGCCAAGGTTGACATTAACGCTTAATTAAAATTTAGAGAGTGTTAAATTTTCCCAAGGCAGAAGGTCCGAGGACCTGGCGTAGCCAAGGTTGACATTAACACTTAATTAAAATTTAGATGGTGTTAAATTTTCCCAAGGCAGAAGGTCCGAGGACCTGGCGTAGCCAAGGTTGACATTAACACTTAATTAAAATTTAGATGGTGTTAAATTTTCCCAAGGCAGAAGGTCCGAGGACCTGGCGTAGCCAAGGTTGACATTAACGCTTAATTAAAATTTAGAGAGTGTTAAATTTTCCCAGGGCAGAAGGTCCGAGGACCTGGCGTAGCCAAGGTTGACATTAACGCTTAATTAAAATTTAGAGAGTGTTAAATTTTCCCAGGGCAGAAGGTCCGAGGACCTGGCGTAGCCAAGGTTGACATTAACACTTAATTAAAATTTAGACAGTGTTAGATTTTCCCAAGGCAGAAGGTCCGAGGACCCGGCGTAGCCTAGGTTGACACTAACACTCAATTAAAAATTGAGACGTGTTAGATTTTCCCAAGGCAGAAGGTCCGAGGACCCGGCGTAGCCTAGGTTGACACTAACACTTAATTAAAAATTGAGACGTGTTAGATTTTCCCAAGGCAGAAGGTCCGAGGACCCGGCGTAGCCAAGGTTGACATTAACACTTAATTAAAATTCAGACAGTGTTAAATTTTCCCAAGGCAGAAGGTCCGAGGACCTGGCGTAGCCAAGGTTGACATTAACACTTAATTAAAATTTAGAGAGTGTTAAATTTTCCCAGGGCAGAAGGTCCGAGGACCTGGCGTAGCCAAGGTTGACATTAACACTTAATTAAAATTTAGACAGTGTTAAATTTTCCCAGGGCAGAAGGTCCGAGGACCTGGCGTAGCCAAGGTTGACATTAACACTTAATTAAAATTCAGACAGTGTTAAATTTTCCCAGGGCAGAAGGTCCGAGGACCTGGCGTAGCCAAGGTTGACATTAACACTTAATTAAAATTTAGACAGTGTTAAATTTTCCCAGGGCAGAAGGTCCGAGGACCTGGCGTAGCCAAGGTTGACATTAACACTTAGCTAAAATTTGGTGGGAGGGACAGGGATAATAGTATTCGACAATTGGCGTGATACAATCATATCTAAATACATGGCGGCCACACTTTTCATTAGTAGAAGTATCTTCGAAGATTATTTACATTGAAAGGTCGCTTTACATGCTTGTTATCCAGGTCGGCTAGGTAATATGCTCCCAGACCGGCCACTGAGGTTATCCGGTAGGGACCCTCCCAATTCGGCCCTAACTTCCCCCACGATGGGTCCTTTGCCGTCCCTACGACCTTTTTTAAGACCAAGTCTCCCGGGGCGAGAGGTCTGGAACGTACGTGAGAGTCGTACCCCCGTTTGAGCTGCTGCTGGTAACTGGCTAGTCGGACCATGGCGTTTTCCCGCCTTTCTTCCACCAAGTCCAGCCCTTCCAGCAGCATGTTGTCGTTGGCTTCTGGGGCGAAGGATTGGGTCCTCATCGTTGGGAACCCCATCTCCACAGGAATCACAGCCTCGGCGCCGTACGTCATTGCGAAAGGAGTCTCGCCGGTGGATCTCCGTGGCGTGGTTCGGTAAGTCCATAAAACGTGCGGTACCTCATCCACCCATCGGCCCTTAGCGTCATCCAGCCTTTTCTTGAGCCCATTGACTATCGACTTGTTCGTGGCTTCAGCCTGGCCGTTTCCCTGCGGGTACGCTGGGGTGGAGTACCTATTCGCGATGCCGAAGTCTCCACAGTACTTCCTGAAGGCTTTGCTGTCAAACTGCAGCCCATTGTCCGAGATGAGGGTGCGGGGAATCCCAAATCTGGTGATGATATTCTTCCAGACGAACCTCTTCGCGTCTACGTCCCGGATATTCGAAAGCGGCTCGGCCTCAACCCACTTAGTGAAGTAGTCCGTCCCGACAAGCAGCCATCGCTTATTGCCCGCTGCCCTTGGAAACGGACCCACGATGTCCAGGCCCCATTGTGCGAACGGCCAAGGGCTGACCAGAGGATTGAGAACGCCACCAGGCTGGTGGATGTTCGGCGCATACCTCTGACACTGGTCGCACTTCCTCGCGTACTCCTGTGCTTCTCTCTGCATGTTTGGCCACCAGTACCCCTGCGTAAGGGCCCTGTGGGCTAGTGACCTTCCGCCAGTGTGGCTTCCGCAAGTCCCCTCGTGCAACTCTTCCAAGAACTGCTCTGTCTCGTCCGGGTGCACACATAGCAAGTATGGCCCCGAAAACGAGCGTTTGTAGAGCTTACCGTCCTCGGACAGCCAGAACCGAGGAGCCTTTCTACGGATCTTGTCGGCCTCTGTCTTGTCCTCGGGCAGCGTGTCGTGTTTCAGGAACAACGCTATGGGGTCCATCCAACTGGGCCCTGTTCTGATTTGCTGGACCCGCATGGCCGGGCAGCCCGTTCCGGCTGGCTTAAGAAGGTCTTCAACGAGAATGACCCGAGGGAGCTCACGTGCCAATGAGGTTGCGAGAGTCGCCAGGGAGTCTGCGTGAGTGTTCCCGCTTCTGGAAATATGCGACAGTGAGAAGGACTCGAACTGGGCCCGTAGACGCAAGGCGCGCGCTAAATATTCCTGCATCCTCGGCTCCCTCGCCTCTAATTTCCCTTCCACCTGGCCGACCACCAGCTGTGAGTCCGAGAACACACGGACCGCCTTTCCTCCCATCTTCCAGATCATGTCCATTCCTATCAGCAAGGCTTCGTACTCGGCCTCGTTGTTGGTTGCCGGGAACGCTATCCTCAGAGACTTCTCGATGATGATCCCATCTGGCGATACCAGGACTACTCCAGCGCCTGAACCTCTTTGGTTTGAGGCTCCGTCCACGTAAGCTTCCCACACCGGCTGTTTCTCGCATGAGGCTACGCCGACTAGCTTTCTGTCTAAGCCGCTTGCCGCTAGGCTTTCTTCCAGGGAGGGCTCAGTGAACTCCGCAACCAGGTCGGCTAGGACTTGCCCCTTTACAGACGTGCGAGGGAAGTACTTGATGTCGAAGGCCCCTAAAAAGGTCCCCCATTTGGCGATTCTGCTGGAGTAGTCTGCGCTTCGCAGGATGGACTTAAGTGGGAGTTGGGTCAGGACGACGACCGTATGAGATTGGAAGTAGTGCGGGAGCCGACGAGTGGCGTGCACCACAGCTAGCACCGCCTTTTCCAGCGGCAAATACCGAATTTCGGCCTCCTGCAGGGACTTGCTCACGTAGTAAACCGGTCTTTGTATACCGGCGTCCTCCCTTACCAGGACCAGGCTGACGGCGTGGGCAGCCACCGCTAGATACGCAAACAGGACTTCATCTGGATCGGGGCGGGACATAACTGGCGGCTGAGAGAGGTATTCCTTCAGCTGCTGGAACGCCAGGGAACACTCCTCGGTCCATTCGAATCCCCTCCACTTGTTTAGTAGTTGGAAGAAGGGTCGGCACCTGTCCGCGGAGCGGGAGATGAACCTGCTGAGGGCGGCCGTCATCCCTGCCAGCTTTTGGACTTCCTTCGGGTTTCGAGGTGGTTGCAGGTTACAGATTGCGGTGATCTGCTCGGGGTTGGCCTCTATACCCCTGTGAGTGAGCATGTAGCCTAGGAATTTACCAGAACTTACGCCGAAGGAGCACTTAGAGGCATTCAGTCGCAACTTATGTTCCCGCAGGGTCTGGAACGTGCTGTCCAGGTCGGCCACATGGTCTGTTACGGCTTTGCTCTTCACGACCATGTCGTCTACGTATACTTCGACGGTCTTTCCTAGCTGTGGCTCGAACATCCGAGTCATCATCCTTTGATAGGTAGCCCCTGCGTTCTTAAGGCCGAATGGCATAACCTTGTAATGGTAATTGCCAGTGGGGGTCACAAAGGCAGTTTTCTCCTGGTCCTCCAGTGCTAGTGGTATCTGATGATACCCCTGAAAGGCGTCCAAGAAACTCATGCGGGGGTGGCCGACCGTCGCGTCCACCAGTTGATCTATGCGCGGCATCGGGAACGGGTCCTTGGGGCAGGCCTTGTTGAGGTCCGTGAAGTCCACACACACTCTCCATTTCCCGTTTTTCTTCTTTACCACGACTGTGTGCGCCAACCACTCAGGGTAGAATACTTCCCTGATAGCCCCAGCCCTCTTGAGCTTGATGACCTCCTCCTTCACTGCTTCGGAGTGTTCCGCCGAGGACCGCCGAGGGGGTTGTTTCTTGGGTACTGCCGCCGGGTTTACATTTAGATGGTGGCATATGAAGCCTGGGTCGATTCCGGGCATCTCGTGTTCGTCCCATGCGAATACGTCGAGGTTCCTCCTCAAGAACGTAACCAACTCCTCCTTTTCTTCGGTCGGGAGACGAGCCCCAATCTGGAAGAACCTCTCCGGGTCACCGTCCACGGGTACCCTGTCTAGTCCTTCGCACGCCGGCTCCCCCACCACTGCTGCTCCGGCGGTGGCAGAGGAGGCTAATTGCTATGAGGCCTGAGCCGCCTGAGCCGCCGGGGCCGCGGCTTCGTTGTCCGGCCTGCGTAGTATTGCGGTGGTCAGGCATTGCCTCGCCGCAGACTGGCTCCCGATGATTTCCTCGACTCTACCGCCGAATGGGAACTTCACCTTCAAGTGGAGGGTGGAGGGGACAGCCCCTAGGGCGTGCAGCCAAGGTCTCCCCACAATGGCCGTACGGGGAGTAGGCATCCACCACGATGAAGTCTATCTCTACCACTGCCGGCCCCGACTGCACTGACAATCTGATCTGCCCCTTAGGGATCACCATCCTTCCCTCGAAGCTCATCAGGGGCGAGTCGTAGGCAGAGAGATCCTCTTCCCTCAGGTTCAGCCCCTTGTACAGGTCGGGGTACATGATGTCTGCGCCGCTTCCCTGGTCTACCATCACCCTCTTCACATCATAGCCTCCAATCCTTAGCATTATGACCAGGGCGTCGTCGTGGGGTTGGATCGTCCCCTCCTTGTCGGCGTCCGAGAAGGCCAGCGTGGGCGGCTCATTGCCCTTGATCTTCTTTGACTCGGGCCAGAGCCTCCGGTATGGGCTCGTACCACGTTCATCACCCTTGAAGGACGCGAGCCCGTCCTCCCAGGGGCTGCGAGGATGGTGTTGATGGTTCCCAGAGGAGGCCTTGGTGCGTGGTGGCCCCGGCCTGTCGGACCATGATGTTCCCCGCCCTCCCCTGGTCGTGTACAAACTGACTCAACTTTCCCTCTTCGCCAACTGTTCGAGGTAGTAGCGTAGGTTCTTGCAGTTCTCGGTTGTATGGCCGTGCTCTTGATGGTACTGGCAGTGAAGGTTCTGGTTTCGCTTTGAGGGATCTCCTATCATCTTGCTGGGCCATCTAAAGTAAGGTTCGTGGCGGATTTTTTCAAACACCCGCTGCATGGGTTCGCGGAACACGATGCCGACCGCCTGCGTTGGTATCCGACGTGGCTGTCCGACAAACTCTCTCCTAGCCCTACCGTTGCTGTACCCGTCCGACCTGAAATCCCTCTTCTCCTGAGGGATTACCTTCACCCTCGCCTTCACTTGCAGTTGATCCTCCTCCACCCGTGTGTACTCATCGATGCGGTCCATAAGACGTCGTACACTCTTGACAGGCCTCCTGGTCAGTGACTTCCTCAGGTCATGTTCGCTTGGCAGGCCGACCTTGAAGGTGCTTATGGCCACCTCGTCGAAGTCCCCATCGATCTCGTTGTACATCTCCCAATACCTGTCAGTGTATGCCCTGAGGGTTTCTCCCTCCCTCATGGCCATGGACAACAGCGAATCCAGGGGCCGCGGGCTGCTGCAGGTGATAAACCGCTCGCCAAATGCCCTGGTGAGCTCTGTGAAGGAATCGACAGAGCTCGCCTTCAGGCCGTTGAACCATCTCATCGCTACGGGCCCCAAGCTGGAGGGGAAGACCTTGCACATCAGGGTCTCATTCTTCGAATGCACCGCCATCCTCTGGCTGAAGTGGCTCACGTGCTCCACTGGGTCCGTCCTCCCGTTGTAAATTGTGAAGGTTGGCTGGGTGAACTTTCTTGGGAGCTTTCCCTTCTCAATCCTCCGAGTGAAGGGCGATTTGGAAATTTGGTGGAGCGCCCTGCTCAGTGCATTGTTGGCCAGGCCTCTGGAGGACGCCCCCTGTCTCTGGGTGGACGACGGCGTTCATCCCCCTGGGAAGAAGACTCGCTAAGGGGAGTCCTGGACCTAGAGCTGTCGGAGCCACTACTGGCGTCCACTGAGGATCGGTCTGAAGGGGTAGGCGTACGCCTCCGCTTTTCCCGGCGTAGCTTCCTTCTCAAATGATCAACCTCTCTTTGCAGGGTCTCGACACTTTTCTCGCGGGAGGTTCTACTACCACTGTGTGCATGGCTCCTCCCACGCGTGTGTTCCGTGTGGACGCTGTTTTCGTGCTCTCCTTCCAACCGCGCAAGATGGTCCTCTGGCTGGGACCCCCTAGACTCCGCATGACGTGAACCTGAACCTTGCATGGCACTTCCAGTCCCTTTCCGTCAAAGCTTCCCACAGACGGCGCCAATTGTAAGGACACAAAGTAGGTTTGGGCCCAAATAGATGACTGGGCCGGCCCAAGTGGCCTTTACAATAGAATTTGTAGAGGATGGGTTTTAAGCCCTGACTTCCCGGTACTATGGAAGGGTGCAATGTAAGATCCAAATGCACTACTGAAACGTGGCTGGCTGGTGGAGTGGACTAACTCCCTTCCCAGACGTGCGCCGAGGAGATTCCGTGGTGGTTTTCGTTCTGTTCTTCAAGGGAGAGGACCTTCTTCTTTTTCTTGGTCAAAAGTCCGGATCCCTTTCTCGTTGTATCCTCCCTTCTCTTTATACTCCCCACTCCTGACTCTCACCTGTCTTTTCCCTGAAAACGCTCCCCAACGCCCTTGGGGCCATTCCCCGTCCCTTCAGAAGTCATTTCCCCATTAATGCGGCCAGACGGGTAGGTGGGAAGCCTTTAATGCGGTGGCAGAAACACTGTGTAGTGCATGTCCCCCTTGTTTCCCCCCTCGGCATATCGTTGGGGGTGTGGGATGGCTCGCCGAGCTCCGGAGGCGCTTTCCCAGGTGCTCTGCTGCAGCGTTCTGCTCTCAATTCTGCGTCCGAGGAGACGTTCTCCTCGGCTCGTCTCTGATGGCTGGGTTGGCTGACCCTTGGGCCCCGGTGTTAGAGGGCCTTGCTCCCGTCGCGCGGCCCACTTAGCGGAATTCGCGCCCTCGGACTAGGCCCAGAGCCCACAAGGTGCCTGGTCGCCTTCACCCCCCACATTTAGCATTAACAAAAAGAAAAGGACCAACATGGACCCAAAAAAAGGGATGATTTTAAGGTGGTCTCTTTTCTTGTTAGTAATATTAAAGTTCTCCCTAGTTTGATCTGGATGAAATATAAGGTTATGTTTAGTAACAGTTTTTGTTTTCTATTTTTAAGAACTTGTTTCTGGAAATATAAAGAAAAAATAATTTTTTTGTATTTTTTAAGTCAAAAACATGTTTGGTTAGGAGAAATTAAAAAAATAGTTTTTTGAAGAAAAAATAGAAAATACTAAAATATGTTGTTATTAGGATTTGAACTTTAATGCTAACTTATGAAATAAGACAGATTCATTAAATTAAATGTGTATTTTCATTGACTTTTGAAAATTAGAAACTGAAAACAACATTTTGCATGTTTTCAGTTTCCTTCGCAAATTGAGTTTTGAGAACAGTTTTTATTTTTTATTCATTTTAGGTTGCTAAACAAGTTTTTTAGTTTCAAAGATAGAAAATTGTTTTTGAAAATAGAAAATAAAATAAAAAACAGTTACCAAACATACCCTAAGTGTTTCTTGTGAATTATCAATCAATGGGAAGCCAAGTATAGTTACAAGGAAGCAAATAGGTCCATTGATGCTTGGATAGTCGTAGGAAGATCTCAAGTAAAGGAATTCTTTTTGTTTACTTCATCCCTTGTATTGGTCCAAAGATTTCGACAGAGATATTTAGAGTTAAATCTCTCTCTAATAGCGATGTATCAAAATCAAAAGCTTTGCTTATAAGAAAATCTTGACTACGCCACTCAAGCTCTAGTGGAAAATGGATGAAAAGGAACGAGTGAAATTCCCATAATGCCTTCACAGAAGGCGACTAGACATACGTGCTCTTCCTTCTAACACCGAAGAAAAACACTTTAATTCTGATTTTATTCTTTTATGTTCTTTTTGTTCCCTTTTTCTTTTTGTTGTTCTTTAAAATATTTATTATTCATATTTTATATTAAACAAATAATGTTCATGATCAGTTTAACTTATTATTCAACTTCTTCTTTTTTCTTTTTATGGTTCTTAGAGATATCTAACTACGAAACTGTCCCTCTCACTGTAAGAACATCCACGTGTTAATTTGGCTGGACATACAGAAAATCCCATAACACAACTTGAAGGTTCATTACATTCTTTGGTTTGTACTTTTCTTCTTAATAGTCCTCTGATCGTGATGGTTCTACAGTATGTCTTTTGTCTTCTTGAGAACAAACTCTGAGATCCACCGACTAATAGTTCCAAATTTATGGTCACCTGTCCTACAAAATAATTTCTTAATCAGCGAAATTTGGGTCACTCTGCAAGGTCATGTTTTCATTGGCAAAATTTGGCGTGACATGTACCCAATTGACAGAACTGAAACTGCAAAAAAAGATGGCCAATTTTGTTGCATTTAACCACTTAAGATGTTAGAACCAACTATCTTTCTTCTCAAAAAAGATGTAAGAGCTAGCCTTGTTCAAAAATAAAATAAAATAAAATGGAAGAGCCGCATTCTCTTCTTTTTAAGAAAAGAAATATTCTCTAATGGCTATAATAAATAATATTTGAAGTGAGGTTCAAATTATAGTACAATAGTAATGATATTTATTTGTAGTACCTCATTTCTATAGTTAGGACTTAGAACCCCACCCCCTCTTCTATTATTTATCTATTTTGTAGTAATAAAAACAACAACAAATAATAATTGAAAGAATAAGCAATCTACTAAAAAAATTATAAGCGCATCATCATCAAGTGTGTCAAATGTCAAATATCATCAAGTGTGTCAAATTCCAAATATTTGGCATTTGACACACCAAACATCAAAAACCAACTATCATAAGATATTTCAAATCTCATAAGATTTGGCATGGAGCTACAGTACACTCTCAAATATGAGAGTGTACGAATGAGAATGCCATATTTTATTTACTTTTCCTCTCTCCTCCCAACACATCTTTCCTCAAGGGCAACAACTTTAGAGTCTCCCAAGGCGCGCTTCAAGCTCTAAACTCCACTGCCGTGCTCTCCGGCGACCACTTCAAGCTCCACTTCAACACCGCCCTTGTCCCCTCCATTGTCGAGCACCTCGGCGATGCCAAACGGCCCATCCACGACGCCGCCCAGCTGTTCCTCCTCACGCTCATGCAAGTCTCTTCTCCGACCATAATTGTCGAGGGAGCGAGGTCTTATGCTTGGAGTCACAAAAGGAGAGTGAGAGAAGAGTTTGCTCAGACTGTCACTTCGGCTATCGCGCTTTTACCATCAGGCTTCGTGCCATCGGAACCTCCCACCACCAGATCTCTCTCAATCGACCTGCATTGGTGGGTTTTGCTTTTGGGTTTGTTTGATTTGGGATGGGTTTTGAGGTTTGTGAATGTGATGGGTTGTTATGGATTTTTTTTCTAGTTGTGTTTTTTTTTTTTTTTTTAAGTTGGTGTTGGTGGATGTGGATTTGTGCTGGTGGTGGCTGTCGGTATTGTTGTGATAATGATTGTTGGTGGTCGTTATTGTGGCAATGTTGGTTGTGGGTTTGTTTGATTTGGGATCAGTTTTGAGGTTTGTAAACGTGGTCGGTTGTTGTGGATTTGTGTTAGTGGATGTGGGTTTGTGCTAGTGGTGGTTGTCGGTGTTGTTGCGGCAATGGCTGTTAGTGGCCATTGTTGCAACAGTGGTGGTTGTTGTTGCTGTTGTTATTGTTGTTGTTGTTGATGATGATAATGATAATGATGGGGAGGAATTTAATATATTATTTTAATGTGCTGTAAATATTATTTAATGTATAGAATTGAAGAATAAAACATCTAATGAATGAGATATTGTAAAATGATATGGTAAAATAATAAAGTAGGCTTTTGGTGTGTCAAAATGACATTTTTTTTTATGAAAAACTTGATGGTAATGCTCAAGCAATTGAAATGAGCTTACATTGAAATTATCGATTTGGCTCATTAAAAACAGATTTTGAAAAATGTACCATAATTAACATGCATCAAAATCCTCTCTATTTGTCTTGATATTGAGATTTGAAAAGATCAATTTCTTGTTCCAGATATAGTTTCTATGAATTCAAAAATATATAAGATATCATGTCATTTAAAATTTTATTCTACAAAATAATAAATTGATATATAATTTTAAATGATACTACGACTTATTCATTTTTAGATCTTTTAAATATGAAAGTCATATCATGAAATTGATCTCTATATTTCAGAACAAATGGAGAAAATTATTTTTTACCACTATCATTTCATTCATCATTTGTTTTCATGACCATTATCAACACATACTTAAAACATGATTACCAGCATGACAATACCACATGATTATCCAATAAGCTCATAGCTTCAAAATTGGGATACTTGTATAAATAGCAATACAAAAATCATTCTATAAGCAATTGATGCTCTTCCAGAGTCCCACCATTAATATTGTTGGTGTAACAACAGTTGCGTGTAACTTTAGTTTGGTTTATCTGGGGAACTTACTTTAACTTATCTAGTTATATACAGTGTTTCAAAATTTCACATTTCCATGTAAAAATTCAAACCAATAACTTAGGTAGAGGTACCAAACTACCAATTAGATGAATTCATTTCACACTTATTATATGGGTCCGCTTGGTTAGGTTTTTTTAAGAATTTAAAAGAGTGTTTTTAAAACTTAAAACTCTATTTTGCAACCATAATTTTTTATATATAACTTTTTTACAAACATTTATTTTAAACTTAAAACATAATTTTCCAACATATTATGCAAACGCACCTATTATACTCATATATAGTTTTTTTACAAACATTCATTTTAAACTTAAAACATAGTTTTCCAACCGGTTATACAAAAGCACCTCTTATATTCATATCAATCCCTCCCTACAATATTATCTCTGCGGATAATCACAATTATAATATTGCTAACAGTAGTGAATACATAGGAAATAGCATGAGTAATATTGTAGATAGGCAAAAGATGTCGGATGGAAGCTAGTGCATAAAAAACCACGATTTAAGTGAATAATAAAATGAGCAAAGATGATTGTGTTTGAAGCTTTATTCTTATCTGATATACACTTTAGTAACACTTAATGATACAAAGTAGATGTCCATCATTGTAAACCTTTAGCTGAAGTCAAACTGAGCAGAAAAGCAACAACGATTAGTATATTCTCAGTATAATATTAGTGCAATGTAAATGTAAACTATAAAAAATGACCTTATCTTATCCTACTTGGTGAATTTAATAAATTTTTTTTTTACCACTGACACTTTAATTATTGAAGAGAAATTAAGAATTTTCTTGAAATTCAAACATCCGCGCCAACATCTTGTAGCTGTGTACTCCAAGAAGCATAATCACAGAGTGACAGGCCTGCTTGACACAGTTTGTGACAAGCCACTCATATGACTGGCCATTTTTGTTTTCTTGTTTCCTCTCCTTTTTTTTTCCTTTTCCTTTTCCTTTTTCTCTTACGAAATCTTTGTTTTTAATGATCCTGATTCCAAAAATCAAAAGTTCTACGATATCCTAGAATAACTTACCCAGTATACCCTCCCTCTTCAATCAATATCAGAATTGGTTAACCTTAACAAAAGAATATACTCGGGGTGACTTAATATTCTTCAAGAATTATCTTTATTTTATATGGGTGATTGACCGTCGCAATCTAATATATAACTTTTCTTTCTCTTGATATATAATTGGAGGTATAGGAATATAGGATGGTGATAGGGGTTTTAATATTTTATCCAAGCAAAAATGAATTTAGCAAAAATACTATTGATTTAAAATTTATTTACTAAATGCTTTTGGTCTCTAAAATTTTAAATGAGAACTATTAGTTTATGAAATCTCAAATTTAAGAGCTATTAAGTATTTTTTTTTTTTTTTTGGAGAAGCGCTATTAAGTTTTTTATCAACTTTTGTTATAGGGATGGCAATAGCGGGGCGGGGCGGGGCGGGGCAGTGCGAGGCTGAAGGATGGAGTCTTCGCCCTCGGCCCACAAGATTTTGTCTTGCCCTATCCTCGCCACTTGGGGCCCTGCGATGCCCCTCCATATCTAGTAAAACTCTATTTTTTTGTCAATTTGCCCTAAGGGTGTTAATGTTCGACCTAACCCGTGAATACGACACGAACCCGACACAGGTTTTTTCGAGTTAGGGTCGAGCCTTAATGGGTTTGGGTCATAAACGGGTTGAGTTGAAAGTAACACGATAAGAAATGTGTCATAAGCGGGTTAACCTGCGTAACTCACAATAGACACGTTTGACACTCCAATTTATTTGTGTCAACCCGAAATGACTCACTTAACACAACTCATTTAACTCGTATAACAAAAAAATATTTATTTTATTTTAGATTTGTCAAATACCTTTTATATCCAACATATATTTTAAATTTAAAAAGAAAAGTGAGTAATTATAAAAATATACAAGGGATATAATTGGAAATTGAAACTTTCAGACCCTAGAACTACTAATACTTTTTTTTTTTTTTTTGGGCAAAGAACTTGCACAAATAAAATTAGATGAGCTTATGGAAGATGTTATGAATTTGGACATCAACAAAGAATCTATGGATGATAATTATGGTCATAGTCAAGATTAGTCTACTGTTTGCTCAAATTCTTTCAATATTAATACTTAGCATAGTGAGTTCCAAGGATATTATATTGTTGTTGAACTACGTTATTTTATTTTTGTTAAACTTTGTTATTTTGAATTTTGGTTGAAGTGTATGCACTTCTTTTAGAGTGTAAAGAGCTTTCTTCTAGATGAATGTTATATTTTTGTTAAACTATAGTATTTTGAATGTGGATTACAGACTTGAAGTGTATGCATTGTTTTTCGGGATGTAAAAACAAATTATTTCTAGATGGATGTTATATTTAATATTATATGGGTTGTGTTACATTCGTGTCAACCCAACACGACTCGTTATTAAGTGTGTCAAATGGGTTAGGTCAGGTCAACCCGCCTTTTTAACAGGTCTGGTTAGGGTTGAAGGATCATGACACGATTATTAAATGGGTCGGGTTAGGGTTGAATCATTTAGTCGAATACCCCTACCTTGACACAACACGAATCCGACACGCTAACCCGAATTGACACCCCTAATTTGCCCTACAACTAGTACAATTTTTTTAATGAAACCTATTTCATTAATAAAAATATACTTAAAATTACAACTAAATTTATTCCATCAAATCAAGTTAATTTTTTTAAAAAAATTGAATAATATATTTAAGTGTTTAACAAGACGACCATAAAAATAAATTAAAAAATCTAATAGTATAACACATGACAAAATAAAGGTAGAGAACCATATTAGATAGAAAAATATAAGCTAATATTAATATGTTTGTTTCAATAATAGAGTTTTAAGGTATGAAAAATTTAAAATTATAACCCTTAGCAACGCAAGGTGAGGTGGGGACAAGAAGGGGCGGGGTGGGGTGGGTTTAAAAAGTTTAAACTCATCCTCGCCCCGCCTCGTGGTGTGGGGATAAAATTTTGCTTCATCCCTGTCCTACCACCTTTACGGGATGAAGAAAACCCGTGCAGGGCAAAACAAGGAGGGGCAAGTTAAGCGGGGCAGGAAAAAATTACAATCCCTAATTTGTTAGTTACTTTTACTGTCGTTACCAATGTATCTAACGGAGTAATGACATAATTTGGGGAAATTATTGTGTACTCCCAGAGGATCATAAATGCATACTCCCTCCTCTCACATAAATGGTGGGTCTTACTAATTAAATTCATGGTGGGACCCACTATTCATGTGAGAGGGGGGATTACGCATTTACGATATTCCGGGAGCACCTAATAATTTTCTCATAATTTGACTCAATAAAATTTGAATATTTATCACAAGAGAGAACCCACTAAATGAATTCCTTAAAAAAAATAGAAGAGTCATAAATTCTCCTATTTATATTCCTTAATAATTATTTAATTTTTTTTCTTTTAGTAATTCATTCTTTCATATTTGGAATAATTATTTGGTAAAACATTTAATATGACACAAAATTTGGTACTTTTTTTTAGGAAAAAAAGTACTTTTTTTTTAAGCGAAAAAAAATGGCCCCAATAATAATATTGTTTATACCCCTATCAATGATTTGTAAAAACAGGAAACTGGCGCGGATTAGATCCACCCAAATCGGGTGGTAATGCCAAAATTAAGAGAGTGGTCCAAATACATACTTTCACCTGAGAATTCTTTGACTCGAAAAAAAAATTAAAAAAAAATAAAGGTGGAAAATAAATAGAGATAGAGAACGAGTTTATTTAAATAAGGGGTCGGGGAATATGGTGGGAAATTGAAATGACTTTCTCGGATCCTGTGACAGACATTGGCACTGTTGGACATATTTTTATCAATTTGATAGCCTGAGATCAAGGAAACAAGGAATGATGAAAAGTAGATGCAAAAGAAAAGGAAAAAAAAAAGAATTCCAAGAAAAAACCCAAAAGTATATTGGCTATCAGACAAAGTAGTATAATACAGAAGATGAAGTGAGAGAAACAAGGGAAAAAGAAAGAAAAAGAGAGTTATGGATAGAGATAGAAATAGAAATAGAAATAGGAAAATAGTCCCACTCTTAACAGTGTAGGTATACTGTAAATATCATAAAAAAGAGAGACAAAGACACTCCTATATTCTTAGCGTATAGGGATATTTGAAGCCTAAGAAACAAGTACTACTACTACAAGTGGTAGTAGTTTCTCTCTCTCTCTCTCTCTCTCTCTCTTTTCTTCATGGCCACCACCAACAAAATCCACTGAAGCAAAAAACATAATCATCATCATGAAACACCCTCTGCACCCAGCACTCCAAAAAAGAGCTTCTCTTTCTCATCAAAACCTCACTTCCCTTAAATCTACCACTCTCAACACAGCTCACTTCTCAACCCCAACAACAACAACACCACCACCACCACCACAACCATGAAAGTCCCACTCTTTTTCTCTCTAACATTCGTCACATTAACACTCACTTCCCTAACTCTCTCCGCCCCATCATCATCGCGGCCGCTACTGCCACCGCCACCTATCCAACTCGTCTCTCTCCTCTCTCTCAAATCCAAGCTCAAAGACCCGCTCCACACGTTCCAAAATTGGAACCCAAACACCAATCTCCAAGACCCAATTTGGTGCACCTGGTCTGGAATCAAATGCCACCCCAACTCGCCGCAGATCAACTCGCTGGACCTCTCTCGCCGAAACCTTTCCGGCACAATCCCACCCGATATCCGATACTTGACAACCTTAACCCACTTGAACCTCAGCCGAAACAACCTCGACGGACCATTCCCAGAATCCATTTTCGAACTCCGCAACCTCAGATTCCTCGACATCAGCCACAACAACTTCAACTCCACCTTCCCATTTGGAATCTCGAAGCTAACTTTCCTACGTGGCTTCAACGCTTATAGTAACAGCTTCACCGGTCCGCTCCCAGAAGACATAACAGACCTTAAATTCCTCGAAGAACTTAACCTCGGCGGGAGCTACTTCCAAGGTACAATCCCAGAAAGCTACGGCAACTTTCCGAGGTTGAAGGTTTTGTATTTAGCTGGGAATTTTTTGAACGGTACGATACCGTTTGAATTGGGCTCTTTGACTCAGCTCCAACGCTTGGAAATCGGGTACAACCAGTTATCGGGTCCATTGCCTATAGAAATCGCGAAGCTATTCAATCTCACGTACTTGGACATTTCTAATGGTAACGTATCGGGCACTCTTGCACCCGAAATCGGAAACTTAACCATGCTGGAAGGGTTGTTGCTGTTCAAGAACCAGATTTCGGGCGAAATACCTGAAAGTTTCGGGAACTTGAAGGCTTTGACGGCTTTGGACTTGTCCGATAACCGAATTTCGGGGCCGATTCCTTCCGAGTTAGAGAATTTGAAGGAACTCACACAGTTGAGCTTGATGAATAACTATCTTATCGGCGAAATACCGGAAAAAATCGGGGATTTGCCGAACCTCGAAATGTTCAAACTATGGAACAACTCGCTAAACGGCACTTTGCCTCAGAGGTTAGGATCAAACGGCAAGTTACAGTGGATGGACGTGTCGTCGAACTCGATCACCGGTCCGATACCTCCGAATCTCTGTCTCGGAAACAAGCTCTTCAAGCTCATTCTCTTTGGGAACCAACTTATCGGCGAGTTGCCGAAATCGTTAACCGCTTGCACTTCTTTAATTCGGTTTCGGATCCAAAACAACCGGCTCAACGGTTCAATTCCTCACGGTTTCGGATCCTCGCCGAACGTAACGTACATGGACTTGAGCAATAACAACTTTTCGGGTCCGATTCCTGAAGATCTCGGCAATGCAGTGAAGTTGCAGTATTTGAACATCTCGGAGAACCAATTCGACGCCGTTTTGCCCGATAATCTGTGGAACGCAACGAATTTGAATATCTTTTCGGCCGGTTCGGCGAAACTTATCGGAAAAATACCGGACTTTTTGAGTGGTTGTCCGAGTCTGTACAAGCTTGAGCTACAAGGCAATTCTCTAAACGGTTCGATTCCTTGGGATATCGGACACTGCGAAAAGCTCATTTCTTTGAATCTCAGCCGAAATTCACTGACTGGGATTATTCCATGGGAGATCTCCACCATTCCTTCTATCACTGATGTTGACCTCTCTCACAATTATCTCACTGGCACCATTCCTTCAAATTTCGGTAATTACCTCATACTAAATCTCTTATCTTTGTTTTATTTTGAATAATGTTATATGATTAAGACGCAACATTTTTTTTGAACTGAAATCGTGAGTTGAAACACGGTTTTAGTTTATCATGTTTTGACTCACAATTTCAGTTCAAAAAATGGAATGTATGACAAGGATTGTATAATAGACTGTCCTATCTTGTTAATTGAATGCACATTTTTTTGAACTGAAATCATGAGTAGAAATATGATTTTAGTTTATCGTGTTTTGGCTCATAATTTCAGTTTAAAAAATGAATGTATAACAAACTTAACGTTTTAAGTTGTTTTCACTTTCAAATATGAGGTTTAGATTTTTCAATATGATTCACACTTTTGAATTAGGAACTGAACCATCGAAAATGCATACACAAAATCACAACCATGCACTGTAATATTAAATATTTACCAATTTGAAAAAAAAGAAAAAGAAAAACAAAGGTCAAATATCAACAACAAAAATAAACAAAAGAAACCGAAAGTGTCCAACAATGGATCTTCATGATTTTGGATTATCCATATTTTTCAAATGCTAAGATTTTTTTTCTTCTAATAATAACATTTTTTTTGTCTTAATTGTAATTAACAGGTAATGCAACCACATTGGAGAGCTTTAATGTTGCATACAATTTGCTAACTGGACCAATTCCTTCGACCGGTACAATATTCCCAAACCTCCATCCGTCGTCGTTTTCAGGCAATGAAGGACTCTGCGGTGGAATATTAGCGAAGCCTTGTGCGGCTGACACATATGCAAATGGTGACGTGGAGGCGAATAATAAGCAACAGCCAAAACGCACAGCGGGAGCGATCGTATGGATCATAGCATTGGCGTTTGGGATAGGCTTGTTTGTGTTAGCAGCTGGGACTCGTTGCTTCCACGCGAATTACAGTCGTCGATTTAGCAATGGGAGCAACAACGACCGTGAGATCGTCGGACCATGGAGATTGACTGCATTTCAGAGGCTGAATTTCACGGCTGATGATGTGTTGGAGTGTTTGGATGCAACTGATAAGATACTCGGGATGGGGTCCACCGGAACCGTTTACAAGGCTGAGATGCCAGGTGGCGAGATCATAGCCGTGAAGAAGCTGTGGGGCAAACACAAGGTTGAAAATGTGAGAAAAAGGAGAGGTGTGTTGGCTGAGGTGGATGTGTTGGGGAACGTGAGGCATAGAAACATAGTGAGATTGTTAGGGTGTTGTAGCAATAGGGAGTGTACCATGTTGCTCTATGAGTACATGCCTAATGGGAATTTGGATGATTTGTTGCATGCAAAAAATAAGGGTGAGAATTTGGTGGCTGATTGGGTTACAAGGTACAAGATTGCATTAGGCGTGGCTCAAGGGATTTGTTACCTTCACCATGATTGTGACCCTGTGATCGTGCACCGCGATCTTAAGCCGAGTAATATTTTGTTGGACGGTGAGATGGAGGCTAGGGTGGCAGATTTTGGTGTGGCTAAGTTGATCCAGAGCGACGAGTCCATGTCGGTGATTGCTGGGTCTTATGGATATATTGCACCAGGTGAGTTTTTCTGTTAAATTTTAAATACAGCTTAGATTTAGTACTTTAATGCACTGGATCTGATACGATTGATGCATACATGTGTTCAAAAGTCTACTTCTATGCAGTAAAATCTACATGATTATTTAAAACACGTATCATCATAAAAATCCAAATACTACTAATGTTAACATTGTCTTTTCTTTGTTTCTTTTGTTGGATGACGAAAAGCTTGCTAGTTGCTAACTTGCTGTTATGCGCCAAGGGTGTATGGGATGTTGACTTTTGACTTTTGGTGTACATTAATGAATGAGGGGTTGATAATTTTTAATTACTGTTAGTGTGAATATGTATTTTTTTAATTTTTTAAACTCTCTGTGTGGTGGGTTTGTTATTTTCAGAATGTTTGCTTAGTTCTTTTTGTTGGGTGACGAAATAGCTGGCTAACTGGCATGCACAATAGCATGTCAAAGTGTCAACTCTGTCCATGTCATTCATAGGATTCGATGTTAAAGTGTGAGTAAAGATAAGGAGAGTGTTACATCTAGAAGTGAATGTGATAATTAGTGAAATAGAGATAAAGACACAAAGAAAGTAAGTTGTGTCTCCCAACTATTTTTGATTGCACTAGTTCACACACCAAGAAAAAAGAAAAGAAAAAAAAAACCATACTTGATTGTATATACATATACAGTTACAGACACATATATATCCAAAGTTCAATTATTTAAAAAACAAAAATCTTTTTGGTTATTATTGGATTAGACTAGTGCCCATTTCTTGTCTCTCTTTCCTAGTTGTTCAGGCCCTCAAATACTGAACAGAGATGACTCAAGGTCCTCTCCATGTTTTTCTTTTGCTCCATAAAGTCAAAGTTTCTCTACGCTTAATGTAAATCTAACCTTTTTCTTTTAGATGGATTACCCAAATCATGAAGGTTAATAACATACACCTTTTTTTTTTTGGCTGTAACACTTTCGGTTTCTTTTGTTTGTTTTTGGTTTGTTTTTGTTGCTGAATGCTGATACACACCTCCTTTATAGGCCAAGTTAGTCCAAAATGTAATCCAGTGAGTGAGTGACCCTTGTTTTTCTCTATAAATCTTGGTTATTAGATAATACTACAGTGCATGGTTGTGTGTTTAAGCTTTGGTTAATGCTTTATTTCTGATAGTGGTGCACAATTTGCATTGGCCTGTAAGCCTCTCTTTTTTTTACTATTTCTTTATACAGACGCAGAGATTGAATTTTCTTCTTCTCTGAACTGTTTTCATGGCGCACTATTGCGCGTGGTGTGTGTCACTTTTTCTTTTTGTTTTATTTCCACTTTTTCTTTTTCACAAGTCGTTTTAGGAAGGGTTTCCTCATAATTACTATGCCCCACAGAATTTTGTCTAATCTTTGACATGACCCGAATATCGGAGAAAATATTCAGAAGTCAAAGTATCAATGTTTTCTTAGCACACAAATAATGCATTTGAACGTATTAATAGTTTAGTACTTGCCAAAGTGATAAGTTATTATTAGTAATTTTTTATATAATTTATTCATCATTAAAATTATTTTATTATCTATTAATTTTAAGTCTTAGCTTGTTATCTTATTATTTGTGAAAAATATTGCATCTATAAATTTATTTATTTGGATATAATCAAGCTTAATTATTAAACTAACAATTTTTTTTTCTTGCAGAATATGCTTATACACTTCAAGTTGATGAAAAGAGTGATATCTATAGTTATGGAGTGGTGTTGATGGAGGTTTTAAGTGGTAAAAGATCAGTAGATGCTGAATTTGGTGATGGGAATAGCATTGTGGATTGGGTGAGGTCTAAGATAAAGACTAAGGAAGGTGTAATTGACATTTTGGACAAGAATGCTGGGGCAGCTTGTTCACCAGTCAGGGAAGAGATGATGCAAATGCTTAGAATTGCATTGCTTTGTACTAGTCGTAACCCCGCGGACCGACCTTCCATGAGGGATGTTGTGTTGATGCTGCAAGAAGCTAAGCCAAAGAGGAAATTGCCTGAGAGGGTGGGCGGTGGTGGTCGGGATAATGTTATTAGTTGTGGTGGTGGTGGTGAAATTCCTATGGCAGAAAAACCAGTGGTTGAATGTTAATATATGACTAATTTTACTTGGTTTTCCTTTTCTTTTTCTTTTTTTGTTACTTTTAAAATTGTGGGGGGATTGGTATAGGAGAAGTTATTTTTCTTTATTTTTTTGGCTTTCAATGTTCATGTTTTCTTACTCTACTTGCTACAATATTGTTATAATTATAACTTTCTGTGTGTTCGAGCTTATAATTAATATCAAGGGTGTAAAGACTTTTAAGTGATGGTTACCATGGACTAATGTATGTACCAAATGTAAGAAGATTTAAAGCATTAGAAGCATCATTTGAATAGTGAAAGTAGCAAGTGAATTACATATATACGTGTGGAGGACTGGCCGTACCCTGCACTAGCTATAGATTGAAGTCACTTTACGTTCTTGTACTCTATCCTTGTTACAAAACAATGACAAATTTAAATTTCCTATCAAACTAATATGCGAAAGTGAAAGGGATGGAGAAGAAACAGCAAGAGTTTTGAGGAAAATAACAAAAAGTAGTACATATTTTAACTTCACTGGATGCTGTGGAGGCCGTAATAATCCTATTTCGATTATTGATTAGAGTATGCAAGCCATTGTTCTAATTCTTTTTATGGTGGTCATTCATTCCTGATCGATGTGCATGTTTTACTCGTACTTCTAGAAAGTATGCTGCAAAATTAAAGGACAGTCCTTTAAAGTGCCTACAACCCTCTATGGAAAATCAAATAAGTACCCACAGGTGATTTTATTTGTACGACCTAGTCATGTGATTTGTTCAAATGATTTGATGAATTAAGCAGTTTTAAACACATGGGTGGTCTGTCAAAGGTCTTGTAGCTGAATTGACATCTCTCCATATACAAAGTATTTGAGGGTTTATGGGAGAAAGTGTTCGAATCGCAGGGTTAACAACATATTGTAATTATCTCTCAAAAAAACACATGGGTGGTCTTATAACTATTACATAATAAGTCAAAGAAAATTCCTCCCGTCTGATTTGGTAGTAAACTTTATTTAAAATAAAAAAGAGAAATAAAAAAAGTAGAGTGGTTATAAAATTAACTCAATTCTTAATGAAGAACTCATTTAGCATGAGGAATGGAAGCTGTCTACAAAATATCAAATTTCTATAATACACTTTGCAACGCATGTATATAGATCATACATGCTTATTTTCAGTGATCTTGGCCTCTCCTTGACTCCTTTGCAGCTTGGATGAGATGTACATGTACACTAACCTCCTTTGCCTGTTAAAGAGAGACTCAAAAAACAAAAGTGAGGCGTTTGAAAACAGCATTACTACTATGGTTTAATAATGGTTATTGGTTTTTCTAGAAACAGTTTTGAAAACATTATTAATATCATGGTTGCTACCCCTATGAATGTAAATGGGTTGAGCCTTTAAGTGCACAAGGGCTATGCTAATGCCTCTTCAATTAATCTTTTTCTAACTTTTTAAAAGGACAATATATATAAATAAATATATATATATATATATATATATTTCAACAAGCTGATAATTACCCCAAAAAAGGTTCAAACAGATATATATGCATGTGATATTTTCACTTTATATTATTATTTCATTCTCTTTAGAATTTGCCTACAGACAATGCCAAACGCTAATCAAGGTCCTCAAACGCTACCAGTGGAACTTGGGGTAATGTCGTAATGATAATATTCTTTTATGATTAATCGCTAAGTCTCAGTCAAGCTGGGGTCTCTTGTGTCCGCATAACCCTTCATCCGGGCCATTGAAGACTATTTGACCCAGGCCCCCAATAGGACTTAACTTTTATTTTTACCGGTGGCCAACGCACAGGACACGTCTGCGGGTGAATATATAATTATTTTAAAATGTGATATAATGTATAATTTATTTTTTAATTTTTAATTATAGATAATTGATTTTTTTCTAAAAAATAAACAAAATATAAAAGTATTTACTATCTTTCTATTTTTACAAATACATCATTTTATTATTTTTGGTGTTTTTTATTGATATTATTCTTTTTTGAAGTGGACTAAAATTGACTAAAATGCTATAATGATGCGACTCAACAAGAGTTTAGGAATAATAAATACTACACTTTTGTTTTTACATTATTATTATTATTATTATCATTACAACAAAATTTGAATTTATAGTCTCTTTCGTAATGTTATATACTATTTACCATCATTCTAAAATATCAAAAAATACGTATGACTTGAAGAATAAGGACTGGGGTTTGGACTTTAAAGTATTTGCTCACTCTAAGAGACTTACTTTAAAGTTTAATTTGGGAGTGTGATGAAAAATTATTTCACTTGCTAACGCATAATCTATGTTTTTTTTCATCACACCACTAGGTTTTTTTTTTTTTTATGATTGAAAAATGTAGAACTCCCAAATTGTAATAAATGTTCTGAATTAACCCTTACCCTAAAAAATAGAAGAGCCTCTGAGCACGCGCGTGAGCGCGTGCTCAGAGGCTAGTGCATATATAAAATTTTACAAATAAATTTTCAAACCATCCATTTTTCCATTTTTGTTAGTAAGATGCGTAAAGTTAAATGGGAAAAAAAATATATTGTAAACTCAACAATTGCAAAAAATATTGTAAAAAATATTGTGAGTATAGAATTTGTAAACCATTAAGAGCATCCACATCAGTGGATGCAAAATCATGTAAAATAGAAAAACAGATCACTTTTACACATTTTGTCTCAAAAATGCTCCACATCAGTGCTTTTAAAAGAGTGTAAAAATGTATATATCCCACTGACCCACTTCTTCAAGCATCTATAAGTTTATTGTTGTTTTTTTTTTTCCTTTTTTTTTTCCTTTAAAAAACATCATCCTCACGTTTATCTTCAAATCAAAATTTTTTTTAAACAAGAACATTCTCAAGTTTATCCAAAAAAAAAACTAAACAAATATATACAGGTTTGATTACAATTATAACTGCTTTTAACTTCTTTTTAAAAATTAAAAACAAAAACCTAATTTAAAAAAAAAAACCACATTCTATCAAAAAAGTTATCTAATTTGTTATAAAAGATTAAAAAAAAAAAAAGGTTATCTACCCACGTTGCTAATTTGAAAAAAAATAAAATAAAATCTATCCCACATTCTATCCAAAAAAGCCCACCCCGGCCATTTTTTTAAAAAAATTTGTATATAACTACACGTTTAAAAACTCTTCAATAAAAATAAAAAAAAAATCGAGTAAAATACTAATGTTCAAAATGCTAAAATTTCAAATGAAACTGCCACTCTCCCACAATCACAGGTTAGTTATAGATGACTAAATTCTCTAGATAACCCTTAATTTTTACAAAACATTACTTTAGACAAATAAATCACTTAGGGTATATAAGTAATTTAAATTTAATAATTCAATGATTAAGGAAAAAAAAAAAAAAGCTCGCCAATTAATTGCTCCATTCCTCACCCTTGAAAATAGGTCACACAAATCCATTGTAAAATTCAAAACCCACTATTATTCACTAGTCTTACCACACGCGCTTCGCGTGTGCGATGAGACTTTTTTTTTTTAGTGGTATTATTTTGTAGAAAAAAAATTGTATTTAATTATTTTATATATATATATATATGATTTTTATTTTAAAAAATCTAATTTATAAGTGAATAAATCAATTTAAAAATTAATAAAAGAGTGGTCCTATTTTTTAGGCAATATTTTAGTGGGAGTTGGAATTGCATTTTTACCAAATTGTCCTTTAGTTTTGTCTTTACTTAAATATAAGACAGAATAAGCATTTTTGAACTAAAAAAAGAATTTTTACTGGATTATCCTTTAATTTTGTCTCTACTTAAACATAGGACTGTAGGGGCATTTTTGAACTAAAAAAAATAGGAATCCAAACAGGGAAAGCCCCTTAAATAGTAGTATAGATATTGGCAAGTGGCAACCCACATTTGATATTTTTCATTTTAAAAAAACAAAAACAGACAACCACACAAACACGTTTAATTAGTCTCCCACCCCAAAACAAAAACTTCCCTCTAACATAACCTTCTACTACTCTTAACTGGTTATACTTATCAGTTATCACACTACATCTAATGGCCTGTTTGGTAAAAGTATTTAAATATAGTTTTTTGTTTTCCAATCCATAAAATGGTGAGTCCCACACTTGAATTTATTGTTTAACTATTATTTTCTAAATACATTTTTCAAAAAACTGTATCCTATTTTCTTGGTTTAGAACAAGATTTTGAAAACGGCTAAGGGATGTTTTCAGGATACAGAAAATGTTTTTAATGACATAGTTGTAAATATATTAAAAACAGTAGACCCCACATATTTATCCAAACTCCTTTACCTCTTAAATTAAGGAGCTTATCTTTATTACAAATTTCACACTTCAAATTTGAAAAATATCTTTAAAAAAAATACATGATAAGTTTTATTTCCTTATCATTATTCACACAAAAAAGGAAGAAGTAATCTACAGATTCTACACCTTACTTTTTGTAAATATATTCTTTTAAAATCTCAAAAATAGAAATGGTCTCTCAAACAATTATTTTTTGTTTTTACTATTTTTAAAATTGTTCTTAAAAGTGGGAATCAAACGCATATAATATAAAAATTAGGGATAATTACACTTTACCCATCTGTGGTTTGCCTCTAATTCGATTTGCCTACTTGTGGTTTTATTTTTGACACTTTACCCACCTGAGGTTACTTCCGTCTACACTCCGTAACCCACCTCTGTTAAAATTAAGGGTAAATAGGTATTTTGCTTAAGTTTTATGTCTCTCTCCTCCTTAAACAAAAAATAGCACAAAAATCCAATAGAAAGAAGATCAAAAAGTCGTATTTTTCTTGGACATAAAGAACATACTCAAAAAAAAAAAAAAAACCAGATCAACCTACAAGATCCCTAACTTGATGAAACATCTACGAAAAATCATTTAGCAGTTGGCAAGAGGCGCCACTGAAGCTGAATCAATTCCTTGTCCCTCCATGAAAATTGGGTTCTAATTTTCCAGCTTAACTCTAAAAAACCCAAAATTTGAAATCTAAATATAAATTAAATTTCAATAATAACAAAAACTAACACCATGGTAAAAACCCCAATTGAGAGGCTGTTGTGATTCATCAGAAGAAGAAGGGCAGCAGACATTGAAATGAGCGAAGGCGTCGTTGTAGGCCTGGCGGTGCAAGTGGTCAGACTCGAGGTCGCAATCGAACACCATAGCTTGTAGAGAAGCCGAAGCTGAAACTAAGATCTGTTTCTTGGAGGAGCTGAAATGCCCACCAAGTCTGACAAAGACTTTTGCTTTTCATGTAAACTATGGGTTTATGGTATTCTAGTTAGGATTTTGGAGATGGGTTTAAGTGAAGCAATACGTGGTTGTAGTTTTATGGTTTCAGGTGGTGAGGGAGACATGGGGATTGAGTTTGAGTGGGAAGCGTGTGAATGATTTCACACTGTACACTAATGCTCTTGGGATTGCTTTTCTGATTTTAAATCTTACCAACTCACCAAAGATGCCAATGATCTCAAATTGTCAAGGTTTGTGATTCAGCTTCCGCAGATTCAACGTACGCATAGCTTCCAATCTTATAGCTTAATGATTTTTTCGAAGATGTTTCATTAAGTCAGTGATCTTATAGGTTGATCTGGGTTTTTTTTTTTTTGGATATGTTCTTCTTGTTCAAGACAAATAGGACTTTTTGATCTTCTTTCTCTTAGATTTTTGTGCTATTTTTTGTTTTGGGAGGAGAGAGACATAAAACTTGAGCAAAAATACCTATTTACCCTTAATTTTAACAGAGGTGGGTTACGGAGTATAGACGAAAGTAACCTCAGGTGGGTAAAGTGTCAAAAATAAAACCACGGGTAGGCAAATCGAATTAGAGGCAAACCACAGGTGGGTAAAGTGTAATTATCCCTAAAAATTATTATCTGAAAACTAGTTTCAAGTTCAATTTTTTGAAAATTGTTTTTATACTGTTTTGAAACAAAAACAAAAATCCCCCTACCAATCAAGCCCTAAATGTTTCCAACCACCATGAGTCTCTCAAGCAAAAGCTTGTTTCTAGAACTGTTTCCACATTTTGGTGATTGTGTTGCCCGAACCAAAGCAAAACATAAACCAGCAAATAGAGTAGTTGTTTGTAGTGGAAGCCTTTAACAAGTGTAGCAATAAAAAGTTGTTCAAGAATGGAGATTGAAACCTATGTGAGTAACGCCCAATTTTCTTTATGAATTCTTTAGCCTTTTTGTTTTTTGGTCTTCAAGGGAGTGTTAATCAAACATAGAAAGTTGTACTGTGTTATTAGTAGTTTAGCACCAGTGTCAATTGGATGTAATTTTAGATTTTGAAATCTTTGGTTAAAAATATATCATTATGAACCAAATCAAGGGGTCTGTACACACACATACATATAATGCACAAATACATACCCCATATATACATGTTCATATTATCATATAGTTTGGGATTGCTACATTTTCTAATCATACTTAAGGCAGTTATGAAAAAAAAAAAATTATCCACAAACGCATAACACTAAGCACATTCTTAGGCATTTTTTTTTTATCAGACCTTTAGGTATTTTATGATTGGAAAATATAGTAATCCCAAATTACAATAAATGCAAATTAAAAAAAAAAAAAAAAACCCTAAGAACGAGTATGAGCGCATGCTTAGAGGCTAGCCTTTTTGGTGATTATGGCCTTAGGTTACACGTTTCAAGTGCCAAAAGCGGAGGGTGGTTGTAGGCTTGTAGTCACTCAAGCTATGCAGTATTCCTCATTTGGGCCTTAATCCTCATTTGTATGCTTATCAATATTTCAATTGGACCTGCCTTTTTAAAATTTTAAAATCAATGCGGAACCTTTTTTAGCACTAGAATAACGTTGTTTTCCTCATTTGGGCCTCAATTAATTGTTGTGGATTTTAACTGGCTAGAACCTCAAATTTGATATCAAAGCCTGGTCCAAGCTCTTATTCATTTCTTAGTTCTCTCTTATGGTGCTAAACAAGAGAGTATACTATGATATGTTTGGTGGTTTGTCTAGCATCTCTATATGGTTGGGTCATTTTATATATACACAAAAAAACAAAAAAAACAAAACCAAAAAAAAGTCTTTATCCAACTCTTGGAGAGAGGATGATTTCGGTTCAAATATCCTTTCATATGAATATTAATTATAGTATCTTATAGAGTTGACAAATGAGTTGATTTCATTAAAAGGTCACTAGCAATTATTGTTACAAATAAAATAATAGACCTTTTTATATGTTTTTTTATCTTTTATGAAAACCTATCTACCACAAAAAGAAACTTATTGATACCTTCAATATCGAGGATGGTAAAGAGCAATTATCTTGAAGTAAAAATCATAGATTTCAAATCTAATCGCATCTATATTGAAAAAATTGTAATAACAAAAGTAATGTGCATTTCTTATGTAACTGCTCTTATTTAAATGCACATAGAGACAGGCACCTTTAAAAGAAAAAAGAAAAAAAGTACTGGAAGTGAAAGATTCTAGGCTTACCAGTAATGTAGAAACCAAGGCTATAGCCATCTCCAGTTCCTCCAGAAACTCATCTTCTAGTTCAAATGTGCTTCTGAGCTCTGTAAGAATAAAAAGGATTGTCTCAATCTGCTGAAATATAACCGAAATTTATATTAGTTGACCTGTCCAATATTAAACTTATACTATTGAGGTTTTCAATTTGGATAGGATACCAAATTGAATTCCAGTGGATTCAGCCCCAAAAGATGAAGAAAGTGGGAGTATTTAATATATTTTGATAGTTACGATAACAAGTGAAAATTGAACCTTTGAAAAGAATTTGGCCATTGTTGCTTCAATGCTGTCCAAAACTCCCACGGCTGGGCTCAAAGCTTGGTAGATAGACTCCTCATTAGCCTACCATATGATTTGGGAATGGAGAAAAAGTGTTACAACTATAATTAAATGATGAAATTTACTTATTTTCTAATAGTTTAAAGTTTTAGAACAAATGACAATTTAATAGGAAGGGGATTGAGGAAGAAATAAAAATAAAATTTCATCAAAAGTCTACATAGAAATATAAAGTGACATGAGACAGAGACTTCTCCTGTTCAATTATTATTCAAATTCGAAGGAAACAATTTAAAATGGTTTTGTGGGTAATAATATATAATGACACAATCAAGTTCCACATGATAACTTTTTGTTAATACTTCACTTACTAGATTGATGTTTTAAAAATTACTTAATTAGATTGCACATTTTTATTATTCTTAACACACAAACTATCAGTCAAAAAGAACACACAAACTAAATTTTGTATTTGATTGGATATTATTAACTATGAATCATAAACTCATGTTTTGTTTATAATTTTAAAATAATTAAAAATTCTATTTTTTATATATAATAAGGTAATTATTGATCTTCGATCACTTCAAATTTTGTTAAATATGAAAGTTACAATGAATAAATATATTCTAATAATTGGTTGGTTAAGAAATACATCAATTAAAAAGTTAGTTATTGAGTTTTATACTTTTATAGCATTGATATATTTTAAAAAAATATATAAATAGATAACTAAAAAGTCAAGAGCACATCTTTTATGCTTATTTCAACCCTCCATTCCCTTAACAAAGATTAGATATTATTTTATTTTTCGTTAAGAGAATGTTATATATATATATATATATATATATATGAAAGAAAGAAAGTAGGTGGGAGGGAGAGATGAAAAGGAATACATATATACATGACATACGTAGATATTACCAAAAAAAATATTAAATAAAAAGGAAGTACCTTAGCACCTTCGACTAAAGGAAGCCTGACCGATATTCCTGATAATTTTCTTACCACTCTGCTAACTGATTCTTGATTCTTTTTCTCCAACTTTGCCCATTGATTGAGAAGTAAAATCTGTGGGTTGATAATTTGATGTAATTTGATCTCAAGCTTGAACTTTTGCATTTCAATTCGCTTTTCTAATTTGATTTTTCTCATTTTCAAGATTCTAATCCACACAGAAAATATTTTACCCTGAAAAGAATTTAAAAAAAGACAAGTTAAAAAGACGTGCCATATCCTCAAATAAATTTCTCATTGCAATTTGCAAACTGTATTGAAATTTTGAAAACAACCCAATATCTCTAAAGATGATTCTTCGAATTGAGTCGCTCGTAGGCGTTTGCCTTTTAACTTATGAATCAGCTAGGAAACATTAGAATAGACAATTTCTAGAATCCAAATGATATGAAAAACTATTACAAATATTGTTACTTTGCAATAAAAGAAACATACAATAACTTGAGTTTATGGAGTTACTGATTCAACCAAGTTAAATTTTGACACTACAAAGTATAGAGCCATTTCATTGTTATCACTAGTGAAGCCACAATATATCATAACATGGTTTACAAAAAGATGATTCAAAGAAGGAAAATTTTTATTAGCATTGTACTAATAATTTAAGATTTACATTATAGATTAAATAATGTGTAAATAATGTTGTACACATTAATTTATTTAATTTTCAATGTAAGATTTAAATTAATAGTACAATTTAAATCTATAATTACCTTTCAAATAAAATGACCTCTGAAATTTAAAATTTTATCTTGAAGTCAGGATATGTTTTTCTTGAGAGACATTTAATTTTAAACCTCCAAAAATCCATAAGTAATATATCATGTAGACGGGTCAAAGACCTCCGAGTACATAATATAGGAATGGATTTTACTTTTTACAACTTAGAAACTGTGGAACTTTTACTCTGGAAAGAATATTTGAAAAGAAATCATTAGTAGTTTTGTACTTCAATTGGAAAATTTCTAAGTGCATGTTTTATGCCGAAACCAACCGTAAAAATTGAAGATTAAAAAAATAAAGGAGATAGAGAGAGAGAAGCACTATTCATGAGTTCTAATCATTTTTCTTTTGTAAGCTCGAGGCCAGTTCTAATCATTAGGTGATTGAATATTTGACTAACAATTATTTAGCTTATTTTTAAACTTATTTTATTTATTTGGTTAGGTACAATTTTTTTTTTTTTTTTTTTTCTAAATATTAATCTAGTTTACACGGTATAGTTTTAAAGTACTGATAAACCAATAAAAATTTGCTGATGCAAATAGACAGCTTACCTCTGCAACTCTTTTTACACCAGTAATGGCGGCCTCAGCTCTTGCATTCACAAACCTCCACTGCAACAATCTATTATGCATAACCCGAAACCTATGAAACTCTTCCTCTTGTAATGTTGAAACTTTCTTTTGCTTGAAGTACTTCAAAACCTCACTAACACCACCACCACTTGTAACTCTCTTTCCACCAGACCCTAGTGACTCAGGCCTCATGACCGGACTCCCCAAAGTCCGTCCCGGCGATAAAGCCCACGCAGACGGAGAATTTGTGACTGACCTTGATCCCTTTGTTGCACCAATGATATTAGTGCGTGGACTAGTACTACCTGCACGCTGCAATAACAACTTATTACCTAAACCTTCTTTGTTGTTGTTGTTATTCTCTTGCTGCTGCTTATTTTGGGTGCTTGAAATGGTGATTGAAGAAGGGTTTGTGTTCTCTTCGTTTTTGTTGAACAATATTCTTGATTTTGATGTTGATTTGGGGCGGGATGTGACGATTGGTAGTACTCTTGGGCTTGACTTTGGTGTGCAAGAATTACTAATGTTTTGGTGTGGTGTATATGTGGTGGCTGGAATGGTAGTTGTGGTTGTGCTTGTAAATGTACTTCGGCTTCGTGGAAGGCGAGGCGGAGGCGATGGTGGCAACGAGACTGAGAGGCGGTGGCGAGTTTGAGTGGTTTCCATATTTTTGTGTTTTGTGTTATTGTTTCTTGGTGGTGAGGTTTTGAGGTTAGATTATGCTGAAGATAGTGGTAAGAGGGTTTGAAGGAGATATAAAAAGTGGTAATAAGGTCTAAGAAGTGTGAAGTTGAGAGCACGTCTATGAGCAATTAAAATATGACTAACATGTCAACACGTACGCCATGCAAAAATAGTCCCTGGTCAAGGCCTCCACGAAGAGGAAAATTCTATATTTCTATGGCTTTGTGTTGTTGAATTTGTGAGCATGGATGGGTTCTGTTCAGCCAAAAAAAAAGTATGGATGGGTTCTTAGAAACAAAACAAAATAATAAAGAGCATACATAGAAAGCGGAAATTAGCTTGTTTTGACATTTTCTAAAAAATGAGTTATTATTAAAAAAAAATTTATAAAATTATATAATTTTGTTTTATGTTTGGTAATGATTTTAAATGAGTTGAAAAATTATTTCCTGATCTTCCTTATTTAACTTGAATTGAGATTAAATTCCTAAAAAGTCTATTAGAAACCAACGACTAAAAAATAAGTCATACTTTTTCGTTGGCTATGAATAGTTTTTCTTTAACCAATCTTTTAAATACTACTAATATTAAATAATACAGAAAACTATTTTCAAATACGATTTTTCATTGAAACAAATGGAGAATGTTAAAATTTTCAATTCCATAATACGTTATTTTTTGAAGTTTCGAAGATATTAATGAACTATATTCCTATATATATGTATATATACACATTAGCTTCATCACACGCGCTTCGCGCATGCGATGAGTTTTTTTTTTAGTATCATAATTTTTCATTCATTATAATTTGAGGTTTACACTTTTTCTCATTAATACTTTTGCATTTACTTGTGTTTTTATTTTATATAAATATTTTTTTTTTTGAGAATCTAATTTATAAGTGGATAAAGTAATTTGAAAATCAATAGGAGAGTGACCATATTTTTTAGGCAATGTTTTAATGAGAGTTAGAACTGTATTTTTATCAAATTGTCGTTTAGTTTTATCTCTACTTAAACATATGAGTGTAGGAGTATTTTTAAACCAAAAAAATGAGGATCACAAACAGGGAAAACCTTTGGGTATATATATATATATATTATTTTATTTACATATATTATTTATTATATTCTTTTTAATATATATTCTATTATCATCTCTCATCACACTCACCTCTTTTACTTTCTCAACATTATCATTGCCAGCACTCCTGTTTTTTTCCCCTCCGACCCATCTCTTTATCATCAATGTTAGAGTCACCTATTTGAGAATGACAATATGTCTCCACCCAATCCTATTCCCATCTCATACATGTTTTTGCCATCTTATTAACTTTAATAATGGACGGGCTTCTCAAAAAAAATAAAAATAAAATAAGGGACGGGACACCATGATCTAGCCTCACCTTTCCTTGTTGCCATATATATCCTTAATTTTTTGTAAGAAGGTTATAAGTAGATACAAATTAACGATTAATACGATATGTTTTTATGGTTTACCATATTAGTATATGTTAATTAAGTTTTATTTGGACGAATGGATCGGTCCTTTTTCAGCCAAATTAAGGGGAAAAAAAAAAACAACAGCTGACTAAACTCTAAAGGAAGTTCATGAACTAAAAGTGGCAAACTCAATTCTTTTTTCCTTTTTTTTTTTTTTTTTGGGTGGTTTGCGGAGGGGTAAGGTGGGACAAACAAACAAGATTTTTTTTTAATGTTAATTTAATCCTATACAATCGATAAATGAGGCTCAACAACTCTAAATTGTTATTTTATCACATCTGGGTGTTAGGATTAATTTTTTACTAAAAACTTGGGTGTTAGGATTAATTTTTTACTAAAAACTTATTTGTTGAAGATTGATAAAAGTATAGTTGTGTATAAAAAATTATTTAAAAAACTGTATAGCAAAAAAAAAACCTATTCCAAACTAATTATTAGAGACATGAGTACTGTTTTGGGAATAGCTGCTTCCTCATTTGGAGCCATTCCAAGAAGTACCATCACCATCATGGCCAAATCATCACACTCTCTTTAAAGCAAGATACGTCATGCTTATAATCTTCACCTTGATCACTATTTCTAGCTTCAATAGTGAGGGTTTGGCAATGAGATATACATATAGCAAATCAATGAACACAGAAAGAGATGAAGCTTCAATTTTACAAATTCAAGATCCTATGCGCTAGAAAATGGACCATGATTTGGATCCACCATATGTATGGGCCCAATATTTTGACTTGGAAAATTGAATTATTTTTATATAGATATAATATGATCTCAATGTGTGGCGTTTGCTCTATAATTTTTATTTTTTACCATTAAGTCAAGATATAGTAATTGATTTTGGGTGCAGCTGAGATTCAAAGGTAGTCCCTTTTAAGTAGCTCTCGGCATAACCCCTTAGTTTCTCAATGGCAAGCCCAATTGTCAGAGGATGAGAAAATGAGCATTAGTGGGGCTGCTTCAGAAGAGGAGATAAAAACAACCCTTTGGTCGCTTAAGCCGTTCAAAGCGCTTAGCCCGGATGGATTGCATGCTGGTTTCTTCCAAAGATTTTGGTTGATTGTGGGCAAATCGATCTTGGAGGAAGTGGGTAAAATTTTTGAGGAAAGGAAAATGCCGGAGTACTTGAATAGGACCCACATTGCCCTCATTCCAAAGGTTCAAGGACCTGAAACGTTAGATAATTATAGGCTTATCAGTTTGTGCAACACTGTTTATAAAATTGTCACAAAGATAATTGTTTCAAGGGTAAGGCCCTTTTTGGATAAACTCATTTCCCCGCTCCAATCAGCTTTGTTCTGGGGAGGAAAAGTGTTGACAAATGCAATCATAGTTCAAGAAATCATCCATACTCTTAGCAAAAAAAGAGGGAAAGTGGGGTATATGGCTCTGAAGATTGATTTGGAAAAGGCTTATGATAAACTTGAGTGGAATTTCATAAGAGATATGATGATTAGAGCTAACTTTCCTGAGGATTTAGTGGACATCATTATGAGCTGTGTTTCTACAATCTCGACGGAAATTATGTTCAATGGGGAAGCCTTGGATCCGATATACCCGTCGAGAGGTATAAGGCAAGGCAACCCTTTGTCACCTTACCTATTTATTTTATGTATGGAGTTCCTTGGCCAACTTATTCAAGAGAAATGCAATGCCAAACTTTGGCAGCCGATGAAGGTGTCCCAAAGTGGTCCGGGGTTTTCTCATATGTTCTTTGTGGATGATTTAGTTCTTTTTGCTAGAGCAGATGCCACCAATTGCTCCGCGATAAGAGATGTGCTAGATGATTTTCGCAAGATCTCGGGGCAAATAGTGAGTGAAGCCAAGTCTAGAGTGTTCTTCTCGCCTAATGTGGATAGGGATAGTAGAGAGTCCTTTTGTGACATTCTTGGGTTCCACTCTACTCCATCTCTTGGAAAATACCTAGGATTCCCAATTAGACACTCCAGCTCTCCTTCACAAGACTTCAATTACGTTCTTGATAGGGTGAAAACCAAGCTAGCGGGGTGGAAATCTAACTTGCTCTCTTTAGCTGGCTGTACGGTGCTCATCCAAGCCTCCTCTTCTGCTATACCAGCCTATGTTATGCAGTGTGCTCAATTGCCGGCTAGAATTCTTGATGGTATTGACCGGGTAAATCGAATTTTTTTGTGGGGTTCATCAAAAACTACTAAGAAAGTTCACTGGGTTGGTTGGCATAAAGTGGCTAAACCTAGGGAGGAAGGGGGTCTTGGTCTGTAGGTAGCAAAGGGTAGAAATAACGCTCTCCTTGCCAAGCTAAATTGGCGGTTCCATACTGAAAAAGATGCTTTGTGGTCACAAGTATTAAGGCAGAAATATTAGAAATAACAGAAGATTAAATGCAAGTAATGTGAATAGGCTTCCTTGCTCTCCAGTTTAGAGAGCTATGAAGAAAGGTATGGACACCTTTAATAAAGGTGCTATGTGGACGATTGGAAGAGATAGTGCTTTGGACTTTTGGTGTGACAGCTGGATGGCTCATGGCCCTTTGCGTCGTTTAATCCAAGGCCCTTTAACTCGAGAAGCCACTCAATTAAAGATGAAAGATGTTTTAACAAATGCTGGCTGGCAGTGGGGTCAGCTTCCTTTTGACCTCCCCTCAGATTTGAAATCCTTGATTCAAGCAAGCATTTCCGGTTTCTGCAGTGAGTAGGGGAATGGATAAATTGGCTTGGGCAGGCAATCCAAGGGGTTCCTTTGATTTAAAGATTGCTTACAACATGCCATTTGATGATGGCATCCACTCTTGGACTAATCTGGGGTGGGTTTGGAAGTTTGATACTCTCCCTAGAATCAAATCTTTTATATGGCAATGTGCCCATAATAGTGTAGGGGTGAAGGGCTGCTTGGTGAAAAGGGGTATTGGGGAAGATGACTGGTGTCCCATTTGCCAAGTGGAGCCAGAGACAATTTTGCATGCTCTTAGGGACTGTTTAAGGGTCAAGGCTGTGTGGTTTCAGCTGGGGATTGGGACTCAAAACTGAGACTTTTGGAGGTATGATTTATAGGAGTGGCTGAGGTCCAATGGGAAGGATAGTAGTCTTCGAGGAGGCGTTCAGTGGAGGATTCTCTTCCCTATTGCTGTGTGGAGTATTTGGAAGAGTAGAAATCAATTTGTTTTCAAGAGGAAAAGCCCAAACCCGAGGCTAGCTGTATACATTCGTGCTCAAGCTTTTGAGTTCCTTTGTTGCGCATCTTTGGCTAGACACTCTATTTGCTATGTGACAAAGCAGATCCGGTGGGAGAGACCTTCTTTTGGATGGAAGAAGCTTAACACTGATGGGTCTCATATGGGTAGCAGTGGTCGGGCTGGTTGCGGTGGCGTCGTGAGAGATGATCAGGGGAGTTGGGTAGCTGGGTTCTCTAAGCACATCGGTTCAACCAGCAGTTTTGTAGCTGAAATGTGGGGTCTTAAAGATGGTTTAGTCCTCTGCAGCAACCTTAACATCTCCAATGTCTAATAGTTAAAGTTGATGCTCAAGTCATTGTGAACGCCTTGCTTAACAATGATTATGTTAACTTTGTAGTTTCCCCCTTATTGGATGATTGCAGACAGCTGTTGAGTCGCTTCCATCAGGTGCAGGTCAGACATTGTTATCAGCAAGCTAATCGTTGTGCTGATGGTATGGCTAGGATGGGGTCTAACCAACCTTTAGATTTTGTTCTTTACCATAACCTGCCTGTGGGTATTTTGGAAGCCTATGAGGCTAATTTGAATGGTGTGTTTTTTGACAGGCATTGTCCTGCTTTGTTGTAGTCTCTTTGGCTGTTGAATAATTAACCCAAAAAGAAAAAAAAAAAAGACACCAAATTTTACTAACTGGCCGAACTCACTAATTTAAATACTTTTGACAACTCATTTTAATCTTTACATTCTACACTCTTCAAAGAATAGAAGACATATGAGTATGTATAAGTTGAATAGAAAGCTTGTGTCAAATGAAATTCGAAGCCTAAACAAAAGATAGTAATAATTGAGACCACGCTAATTTTTTTTAGCACTTTAATTAGATTAAGCACATTTGGATAGCGTTTCAGTTTTCGCGTTTGTGTTTTCAGCTTCTTCTTCTTCTTCTTCTTTTTACTGAGATGCCCTCCATCATGTCTGTCAGTGGGTCCTGTGCACTGTGCAGTGCACAGGACCCACTACCACTTTGAACGTCCACACATTTCACTAGAATGACACTATTTGTGGATCTGTGCACTATTCATGAGGTCCACAAATATCTTTTTTCACCAAAACTTTAATTAAAAATGGGTCTCACAGCACTATTCACACATTTAAAAATTATTTTGCTACAATGCTTCCATTTTTTAGTTTCAGCAAAATAAGCGACATCCAAACACATCTTTAACGTCAAATAATGCCAAAATGAATTTTTTTTTCTTGATAATAGTCTTGTAACTCACTTGGTTAACAATTAGTATATTTCTAATAGAGATATCCGAGTTTAAATCCTTCCTTTAAAATTGCATGGTAATATGAATATGTTGTAAGATTTTGTTATGTAAAAGTCGACTTAATTTTCTTTAAAACCTTCTCCATTCTCTTCATGTGTGTGTTAATACTTAATATTTTCAAAAAAAAAAAAAAAAAAGTCGACTTCATTTTACGAACTAATTTATAAATTCTTACTTCCGAGGGATTTGGTGATTTCGAGAATTAGTCTCCGTCCACCGCTTAATAAGAAGACAGTATGTCAACGAAATCCCTTTTATTATTAGTTTGTGTTCTTTACTTCTTTTCCATTTCTTTCATTTCACGGAATACAATATATAGAACATAATCATATATAAAATTCATCCGAAATACTATTACTAAAGCCCATTAAATTTATTATTATTAGGTTAGATTAGAACAATTTGGCATTATCTTAAACACGCCTACCTATCAAAAAAAAAAAAACACGCCTAGTTGCCCACGCATGAGCACTTAAAGGTGCGTCCGTTTGGAGAGAAAATAGAGAGGATGGAAAATTAAGGGAGAAAAATAGGTATTTTTCACTGTTCGTTAGAAAAGAAAAGAAATGGAGGATGGAAAACCAGGAGGAAAATTTTCCTCCTGGGCCCACAAAAATTTCCCTCCCAAACTGGGAGGAAAATGAAGGGGAGAAAACAATGGGATGGAGGCATTTACTAAAATGCCCCCATCGCACCTAAAGGTTTGTTTTTTTTTTCTTTTTTTCTTTTCAACGTTCAGTTACCTGAAGGTTTTTTTTTTTTTTTTTTTTTTTAATTTCAACGTTCAGTAACGTTGAACTTTTTTTTTTTTTTTCCTCATTTCAACGTTACTGAACGTTGAACCTCTTCTTCTTCTTCTTCTTTTTTTTTTTTTTTTTTTTTTTTTTTCATTTCAAAGTTACTATTAACAAGGGTGTAATAGTCAATTTATACCCTCTCACTTTTCCACCACTCCAACCGGACACACAAGGGGAAAAACTAAATATTTTCCATCCTCTCACTTTTCCATCTTCTCACAATTTTCCATCCTCCCACTTTTTCACTCCTCCAACCGAACAGACCCTAAGTATGTGGCAAGGTCCATCCTTTACCATGTGGGGGCATGCCATGTCATTTTCTTCTGAAATTATATATATATATAACACTTTTAAATTTGTTACATAAATTTTCTCCAAAAAAAAAAATTGTTACATAAGTAGTAACCAAAGTTTCATAAAAATGCAAGAAATACTTCATCTAAATTATATAGTGGTTTGGTCAAACGTCAGTGGTGTTATATGTTCTCTTTTATTAGGAGAACTGCGGTTCAAATCTCTCTCTTTAGTTGCTGTAAGTAAATTTGGCTAGTTGTCTTGAAAGTAAAAAGTTGGTAGCTAAGATTGAGACGAATTTTTCTCATGGATAAGGATGCACAATGATAAAGATAGTGGCCCAAACCCTTCCCACCTATGTACACTATATCACCTTTGAAGTTCTTGCAAAGGTATGTAACGGCCTTGACTATCTCACTAGGGGTTTTGGTAAAAGGATATTTTTCCATAAAATGTCTTGGAATTGTTCGCATTTAAAATTAAAACCAAAAATCTTGTAACTTAATTGATATTCATTGGGGTTTAATAGAAATGTCTAGAGTTCAAATTAAATTCTCCCTTTCTTGAATATTGAATTATCGAAAAAAAAAAATTCAAATAGAGGAAGGAAGAGTATGAGAATGAGAGAAGCAAGACATGGCATACTGGAAAATCACATGAATGTTGGGAAATGTATGAAGAAGAGAGTGCAGGAAAGCCCGATTAAAGAGAGGGAGTGTTGAGCATTAATTAGCATGGAAAACGTAGTAGAAACTTAAAAAATCAAGGGTCATGCTAACGAATGCCCTTAGGGCATTGGTTAACAATCCATTTTAGGAAAGTTTTTACATCACTTTTATTGGAAATGAAAAAAACTGTCAAAACATTAATTGCTTTATTTCATTTTCCTATAAAAACTTTCCTCAAATGGATTATTAACCAATGCCCTTAGGGCATTCATTAGCATTTCCCAAAAATCAATAGAAAAGCTTTGTGAAAAAATGAACCGCAGTAGGTTATAGAAAGAGGAGGGATTCTAGATTATTTTTTGAACAGCTTAGTAAACTATTTTTATTGTGGGTTATGGGATAATGTTGCAGCAATAAAAAAGATAAATATCAAATATATATATATATATATAGATAATATGAATAAGGAAATGATTTAAGAAAAGAATGAAAAGTTGAGCTGATTGTACCATTCGAACCTAAAATTAGAGCTATTCTAATCTAACTATCAATATCATCCAAAAAAAAAATCAATATCAAGAGGATTGGCCAAACATACCATAATAGGGTTTTTTCTCTCTCTCTCTCTCTCTCTCTCTCTCTATCTCTTTCTATAAGACTTGCATATTAGGTTTTTTCTTTTGCTCACATATAATTTGAAAATTTACATATATCGATCGAGTAAAAATTTTGGTAAAAGAAATTAGTTAGAAAACTCAAATCTGCCAATGTAAATCAAAGAATTAAAAGGAAGAAAAAGAAAAGAAAAATGAAATTAAAGAGAACCCCATCCCCATCCACTCTAAGAAATTATGATGATGACTAATTAATGATTTCCTACCATTCCATAAGACCATACTTTCTATAGTCATGGTTGGGATTACAGGAACATTAAGACAATTAAAATATAGTAATTGAAAACAAATAGTCAAATACTGAAAAAAGTAATCGAAACATAACGTCAAAGTTCTTCACAAATAGATGTTACGGTTTCTTATAAGAAAAACTGAAATGGAAATATAGCCATATCGTTTACTAAAATTAGGGAGAATTTGCTGGGATTAAGAAACTAAATTAGTGAGGATTTGCAGGAAAATGTGCAATTAAAGAGGAAACAAGATCAAATGGTATGACACAAGTTAGCCAATCTCTATATCCCAGAAAATGTTATGACTGGTAGAGGGGGTGACAAAGGTAATTAATGAAAACCATGGGTAACAGGTGGTTTGGAAGTACAAAATTAGTGATTCTTGAAAACTGTAGGAAATCATCCATAGGGCTCAAAGTCTCCTTTGTGAAAGGTTGGAGTCACATGAGGACTTGGATACTAGTCATATACTTATATGAAATTATTCTGTGTATATTTAACGTATTACACATTTATGTGAAAAGAAAGTGTAGTATATAGGGTATAAAAAATAATTTCTAATACTTGATTAGATATATGCTTCTTCTAAACACTTATTATATAATAATGCTTAAGAAGCATTAAGAAAATGTCTAAATTGGTTATGAGCCAATTAGCTGAATGCAATGGGTCGCGTTTAATGCCTTATTTAATAAAACAATATAAAACGTGAAAAGCACTTTGGATCCATGTTTTTATTTATTTTTTGATAACAACACTTTGGATCCATGTTTAATATTGACTCAGATTGATCATGTATAAAAACAAAATATTGTACTCCCAAAGAACCAAAAACAAAAAAGCGAAACAATATTGTAATATTTGAAGAGATACATAGGGACCTTCTGGTAGACATTAAAAAGGGAATTGAAAGGGATGTAAATCAATTGAGCCCAAAATCAATGTCAAAAATTTAGAAAGCCTAATACTCTAGTTGTTGAATAGGATTGTTTTCAAAATATTAGTGTATCAAATGCACTTATGCACATGAATTAAAGAGTGGCTTAGCAATTAGCATATCAAAAAAGGGAAAAAAAGAAGAGTGGGGGTTAGCTTTTTTCTAATATTCTCCCAAGTCTGTCTCTTTCACTTCCTCCCCATAATTGAAGCAAATAAGTAACATAAAAATTCCAGAGTAAGATCAATGGGTAGGAGTGGGCTTGATGGGCTTGGTTGATGGTTTCTGGCTGAGATTGAAAATCTTCAATTGTGATTTGTGACAAGACAATATGTGATTGGTCCACAAGTCATGGTCGATTGTGGCTGCACTATATAGCATCAAATTCAGAGGATAAAAGAGATAAGAAGGAAAACGAGGAAAGCATATAGAGCTTCGACCTCTTGACTTCTTCATCACCAAGACCCAACTGTACAAAACTATAAAGGGTGTGGTGACAGGTAGGAACTAATCCCATATCCAAACAAAAACAAAAGGTTGTCATACAGACTCTCTCTCTCTCTCTCTCTCTCTAATCACCTTTTGTTTCTTTTTCTTTTTTATACGAGAAAATAATGGAGAACAGTTAGCTTAAACATCTGCACGCAAAAAACAACCGCAAACTCCTCATCTTAAAACCTCTTTCCATGAAACTCCTAAAAAACATAGAAAGTCATGATCTTTGTGGCCACTTCAAGCCTTTTTCACACGAACTATCAAATTATCAACATTTTAGATGCATAAATTTCATGCCCACATTACCAAGTAACAAATAAATTATTCAGAAATTAAAAAAAAAAAAAAAAAAAAATCAAAGAAATTGATAATGGTCTAAAGCAAAACATTTAAATTAAACCAAAAGAAACCCCACTGTATGAAACTGTCAAAATGATCTAAAGAGTTTCAGATCACATATATATGTATGTACAAACTAAAGGAAATATAAAAAGCATGAAAATTATACCTCTAACTTGCTTCATGAACTTTAAACTACTACTTATGCTGCATTGGACACAACTGAGATAACTTCATCCTCATCTACAGGAGCTGGTAAATTAAGATCTATCAACTTGTTTCTAGCAGAACTTCTAGCATTAGCATTGCCATTGCCTAAGTTGGAGAAGTGCACCTTCTTATGCCCACCCAATGCTTGACCAGAATCAAACACTTTGAAACAGAATGGGCATTCAAAAACTTTCTCATTAACCACAAAATTATCATTATCGTCTTCCACATCATCCTCATCATTGTTCCGGATTTTCTTGTGACTAGCTCTGTGTCCGCCAAGAGCTTGATAAGATGGAAAAACTTTCCTACAAGTCTCACACCTGAACTTAGTCTGAGAGTGACTTTTCCTGGGAATCTTGGATAGTGAATAATCCTCCTTCTCCTCTTCCTCAACATCTTCATCTTCTTTAAAAATTTCAACTTTTTGTTGAAACTTTTCTTTTCCTTTTGTCCACTTATCTTTAGAGAGCTTTAGAAGCCACATAGCCACTTCTTCAGAAGAAAACTTCACTGGTTCAGTTTCAATTTTACGAGGGCGTTTGGATCTTATGCGAGTTGTGTTTTTGAGGTGAGAGTCCGTTTCACTTTCTCCATCAAAGTTAGCCTCCTTGGTAGACAGCTCGCCACCATTGATGGATCTGTAAGACTGCATCATGTTGTTTCTATGGTGAAAATTAAGAGAGGTGGATGAAGATGGTGAAAGAGTCTGAGCTGACTCGGTTGGGACTGAGTTTTCATGCTTTGGAGGAAGGGGTAGCTTTGCCAGATGAGATCTCATGTGACCTCCCATGGCTTTCCCATTAGCAAAGCGCTTGTTGCAGATCTTGCAGATTCTATGCTTCTCCATTGTTTGACAAAAAAAAAATGAAAACTTTCTCTCTGACTCTCACCCTTTATATATATCTCTCTCTCTCTAAATCTCAAGAAGAGCAAGTACACTCAGTGAGGGGACTTAAAAAGGAGTAGGTGACAAGTATTCCATAACCAAAAGGGCAAAAAACCAGAAGGTCCCGAATGAATGTGTCAAAAGTTAATGTGTCTTTATAGGATATGGGCTATTCCTACAAAGTAAAGTGTGAACCATTGGATGAGTTTTGTGTTTTATATGATGGATGATCAAGGGTAAGGCTCTAGAGTCATTACTATAGAAGGATTTGTGCAGATATAGGTAATCAACATTATCTCTCATTTGGTTGAAAAAGGAAAATGTATTGAGCAGCCGTTTGGTTCGGCTTAAAAAAAAAAAAAAGTACAATTCATGTTTTTAAAATTCACATTAAATAGAATGTGGTAGAAAATACATGTGTTTTCAAATGCTGTTTTGAAATAAATATTTTTGTAAGAAATTAAGAATAGCCTATTTCCATAGGTCAAAATTTTGTTTCTCAAAAAAAAAATATATATATATATATATATATATATATATATGATTGTGCTTGTAATTTTTCTCCTATTTTTTTGTTTCTCCTTTCAATGACCCCAATAGAGTTTTACTAAACAAAATTTGACTAACTATTTTAGATGGCTTGTAAATTAGGTTACCCTAATTCTTTGGTTTTTGGGATAGATTGATTTCTTATCCTAACAAGAACTATTAAAATATAAATAAAATTATAATGCATATTTTTCCTTGAAGTTAAAAGAAAAATAGTGTAGTTATCATTTTTACCAAACATCAACAAATTTCTACAATCTAATGGCAAGTCAATTAGAACACTATCTCAGTAGTAATTCATATTATGGGTCATAATTGAATCCAATTTAATAGAAACAACCTTCCCAAGAATGGAGAATAGATTGGTATGATCATTTAGTGATTTCTTGTTTCTGATTATGTGGATGTCTCTTGTTTTGACCACGTTTCATTATTCAATTATAATGTGACACGTCAATTTTAACCATCCACGTCAACTGGTAAGTAGCATATCAACTATGTTGAGTTGTCAACTTTAAAATATATTTCATGTTATAAAGAAACGTATCGTAACAAGAAACTCGTTATTTGTTGCATTGGATTTCATCAGGTCTTTGGATGTGTCCAGTCAGCACCTATAAATTGATTTTTTCCCATTCAATGCGTTAGAGAGTTCTAGTTAAATTATTATTGTTTTTTATGAAATTTAATTATAATTTTGAAAAGTTAATGCTGTTGTATACTTCTTCTTTTTTACCATAAGTAATTTGCTTACAAATTAAATTCAGGAGAGGATAGTATAAGAGATTGGTATGACCCACAAATAGTGCATAACCAAAAAATAAAAATAAAAATTTGAAATTTATATTATGTCTTAATGGGTCACATCACAAACGAATCTCTAGTATGAAATGTAGAAAGACAAAGCATGATTTTAATGCAGGGAACATGGATTAAAGATTATAAATAAGATCATTCTAAAAAGAAATTTCACCACAACAATACAAACATGGATCTTTTCTCGATGTAATTTCAAAGTTTACACGCTATGGTGCTAAAGAATTACCAAGATCTTATTCAAAAGAGGGACTTTCACTGACAATAAAACGTCTCTTCACTCGATTTATGGTTAATTTTGTTGATTTTAAAGTTCACATGCAATATGATGCCAACGAGTAACCCTTGATATGAGCACTCAAGTGATGTGTTTCCTCTTGCGGACGATTGATGATGACTGTGGCCACTCAAGAATCAACCCTTTATGCGCAATTTTTAATGGGACTTATGGTCTATTTATAAGCAATGAATATCCTGTTTGATATTCAAATATTAGAGTAAATTTTAAGGGGTTTAGCTTACCTTTATGGCTTGTTTGGGAGTTAAAAAAAGGAAGAAGAGTAGAGTAGAGGGAGAGAGAGTAGTTCAATTACCTTATTTGGGAGTTTTTTAAGGGAGGAGGGGAAGGAGTTTGGAGGGGTTTGGAGGGGTTTCAACTCCCTCTAACCTCTCATTTTTAATTCCCCCAAATTGGAGAGATTTGGAGGGAGAGAGGAGGATAAAAATGTTTGACCAAATGAATTACCAAATTTGTCCTTATTATATTAACAAAATTACAAATGAAAAGACTAATTACTCCCCTCTCCCTTACTTAATTTTAAAAACATCCAAACAAGGTGAAGGATAATCATTCCCCTTTACTCTCCTTCCCACTACTCTCCTCCTCTCTACTCTCCTCTCTCTTTAAACTTCCAAACAGGCCATTAGTACTTTTTTAACTGGACATGTTTTTTTTGTTTTAAAAGAAATAATATATCCACAACATTTTCACAATATTTTTACAACAAATCCTAAGTAGCAGGTTGTTACTAGTTGTTATTGTTGAAGCGAAAAAGTAATTTTAGTGTTAGGTTCAAATTTGAATCAATAATAACTAACCACATGTGATTTGTTGTGAAAATTATAGACGTACCATCTCTCTTATTTTAAATATACAATGACAAGTGGTAGTGGATTTTAATCTCCACAATTTTATTTAGTTAGTGGATGATATGGTAGTTTCTCATTAAAACAAAAGGAGATTCCAGTTAAAAAAGTACTGAAGGTAAGTCAAACTCAATTCTAAGTTATACATACAAACGAAGAAGAAAAAATTGATTACAGTTATATATAGGTCAATTAAATTCTATAAAATGTGGTGTAGAACTTAAGTTTTATACATTTTAATCCTAATATGACAAATCATCATATTACATATTAAAGAATATGCACAACTACACTCAATTAAATTTTTTTTTTGAGGGGGCACACTCAATTAATTTTAAATGTGATATGATGTATTGAATTTTAAATAAAAACATGATGCAGTAATCTCTTACTAAATGATATATATATATATATACCTGACTCAAAAACTAGGGCCGAGCCATCCATTTTATGAGCCACGTTTGAGTCATAGATCGATGGCAGAAAAAAAGTCTAATGCTGAGCCGCAAACAGTTGAGATCACGTTCAAAGCGTTTGACTATATTTATGTGCCGCTTGCATGCACTTGAAACCAAAACAATGGTTATATGATTTTCATGAATGAGAAAGGAAAATTGGGGGCATTCCTCAATCAAGGTTGAGGATGCTTCCCTCTCAATGCAAAGCTCTTAGCACTTTTTTTTCATTATTATTTTTTTGAGGGGGTATTTTTCATTATTATTTGTAAAGGAAAGTACACAAACCTCTCCTGTGATTTACTATACAACAAGGGATCTCACTTGAAGTTTTGAGTATTACACTTAATCTTTATAAGCTGGTTGAGTGTTAATTGGTTAACTACTGTTGATTGCTATCTATGTTTTCTAAATGAAATAGAAATAGAAATACTAAAAGCAAGAGGAGATCCCATCCCAAAAAAAAAAAAGTTGACGGGAGAAAATATATATATATATATATATATATACACATATATATACACATACACACACTTCCATATAGGGATGTTTGCAGTGCAATTTTGGACAATTTTTAATACCGCACTTTATGGTACGGTTTAACCAAAATTATAATCGCACTGCACCTCATTTTTGTTGTCACATATGCGGTACAAAGCAGTGCGATACGATTTAAAGTTTAGCCAAAACCATAATTGTACCACACCCATTTTTGCGATCACATGTGCGATGCGGTGTATAATATGCGGTTTGAAACCGGTATATTTTTCAAATTTTGGGTTTTTCTGCCTAGTTCAAAACTGATCTTTAACTTTGTTTTAGGCTAAGTTTTAAACTATTGAGTTAATTTTTGTTTATTTTGGGCTAGTTTTTCTAATCAACACTTGCTAGGGTTATTAAATTTTTTTTGAAAACTAGGGTTATTAACATATTAATGATATATTCAATATATATATATATATATGTAGATAGAGTGTGGTGCGGTGCGGTTTGTGCAGTTTTTTTATTATAAAATTGCAAACTGCACTTTATCATATAATGTGGTGTACTGTTATTTGCAGTACAGTGTGGTTATGCCATTTTGTGGACGGTTTTTCCAATTTGTACTGTTTTTTCGGTTTGGTAAACACCCATACTTCCATTTATTGCAAAAGATGTGGTAAGAATACAAAATTAGGTAAACTAGTTGGTAGATGTACATACATGGAAATGTTTAATATAATATGATTTTTTTTTTACCATTCATTTACTTCTTTTTATTTAAATATAAAATTTGATAACTATATTACGTCATTGCTATAATAGACATTTGCTTGTGATAGTGTTTATATTTGGACTTATATATTCTAGTATTATTAGGAAATTACGATGTTTGTGTTTGTATATGAAATTATATGATATACCATTCAAGAAATTTGGATATGCCAAAATTTGAAGGAAAGGATAAAAAATGTAGAATATAATTTAATTCAAATTTTTTTATATATATTTATATTAAAATAATGACTTGTAAAACTAAAGTCTTAAAAGTTTATATATGTAGTATAATATTTATATATGAGATCAACAAAAAATCTACTTCAAGCTATGTTTATTATGGATTATAAATTATAAATTACAAATTGAATGGATGAAAACCAAATAAAAAGGGACAAAACAAATGGAAATCTGTTTTTTTTTTTTGGTTAGAGCAATTTCTCTTGATCCCCATGACCATTCACCTTTAGCGTTTAATTACTGCATGATTTATCTAAACAAATTAGATTAATATTAACTTTTAATTGCGATTGATATCATAGATTATAATAATTTTAGAAAAATCAATTTGAAGTGAAATTATCATCAAATTAATTAATGAATTATGCCTGCAAAGTATTAGACAGAGAAAAAAAGAAATTACACACACACTCAAAGTCTAATTAAGTGATGCCCTTAGAGTATTTATTAATAAATCAATTTAAGAAAGTTGGAAATAATTTTTATGAAAAAATATATAAAATTATTTTTTAAATTTCTCATAAAAAAGTTTTTATAAGAATATTCACATCAATTCATGCTAAAAATTATGTTATATATATATATATATATATTTCATTTTCGAAACACCTCACATCTATTTTATACTATATTACATTAAAATATAAAATTTTCTAAATTTTTTACTTTATTTATATTTCTTTACCTACAATAATCAATATTTATTCTCTTTCTTTAGTCTCGGAATACCTAAAAAAAAGAATAAAAAAATATATACAAAGTGAATAATGTCAATATAAAATTATACTATTATTATAATAATTTTATAAATTTACAAATTTTTAACTTGACTGATGCTAGTGATTTTAGGATTTAAATTGCATTTCTATGAATATTTTTTTTACTCCATCGGTTAACGTTTTTAATATTGGGTAAATTGTATCAGTCACACACGGCAAAACCCTCTTCCCGCCATATACACACTCTCTCCATCTCTAAAAACCTTATGTACTTGATCACTCCCAAACCTCAAAATCAAATCTCCGTCTCTATTAGGGTTCGCAGAGAAAACCCTAAATTCAAGCCTTAGCCATGGCCGATTCTAGGGTTTCCTCCCGCTCCATTCCCATCCTTCATCGTCGTTCGAGCGCAGGCATTATCAAGAACGTCCTAATGGAGAACTTCATGTGCCATAGTCATCTCCAAATCGAGCTCGGCGAGTGGGTCAATTTCATCACCGGTCAAAATGGAAGTAAGCCTCTCTCTCAGTGCGCGCGCGCGTGTGTGTTTGTTTTCAATTGCGAACTTTCTAGTAAATTATGGTTCTTTGGTTCTGAATTGGGGTTTTTGAATTTTATGTAGTATAATAGCTATAACTATTACTTGTTTGAGTTTTACTTGTTTTTAATGGATTATTCATACAACAAAAATGTCAATAATGTGCCTCTGTTTGTTTCGGCGGAAAACGTTTTCTGGAAAAATGAAACCTTTTTTTCTGGAAAGCTATGTCATTTTTCCTGTGTTTGGTAGTGCCCGTGAAAATGAGCTGGAAAGTGTTTTCTGGTGTTTGGGAGGTGCAGGAAATTATTAGTAATTTTTTTTTTTATATAATTCAAAATATGTAACTATGAGAATTAGATTGTTTTCTGGAAAATAAAAAGTGGTAAACAACCTCTTGAAAATGAGACAACTTTTATGTTTTCATTTGACCCACATTTACCGACACTACTAAGCGCTGGAAAACTGTCTTTAAAAAAGGCTTTCTGTCGGAAAAAAAATGTCCCAAAATTTTAGAGTCATAACTATGGATCACTAATAGGCTAGTTAGAGTTGGCCACATGATTCTGTTAATTTATTCTATCTGGAGTCGTAACTCTATTATCATTTGGGCAAGACTTAGGTATGGTTCTTAAGTGTTGTTCCTTAGATTCCCCGCTTAAGATTCTTCCAGGTGGATTTGTTTTCATGGAATGGAAGTGTATTTTTTAGTTAAGTAGCCACGTTATTGAAATTTAAGAGGGGAACTTAAGGAACAGTGCCTAAGGAACTGTACCTAAGTTTTATTCATATATTAATTAATTTTTGAATTTATTATTGTATGGTTATGTACTAGTTAGGTTGGGGTTATGAATGTTGAGTAAGTGGTGGCATATTATTGGGTTAATTTATATGTGAAATGTTTTTTGGTTTTTGGGGTTTACAGGTGGTAAGAGTGCAATTTTGACTGCTTTATGTGTTGCATTTGGGTGCCGAGCTAAAGGGACCCAGAGGGCATCCACCTTGAAGGATTTTATAAAAACTGGTTGCAGGTTTGTGAGTTCTGAATTTCTGTTTTTGCTTTCCCGTATTAATTTTTGTTTGGGGTCTTTTTTTGCACAATAAAATGAAATATATTCCTTTACTTATTGGAAGTTTAAATCAATGCTATAAAATCTGATGTGGATGCTGAAATGGAGAAGGTGATTGATGCTCTACTTGTTACCATTCCTTTGAAACCTTGTTGGGGTTTAATAAGCTCAAAGAGAGATTAAAACACCTTATTATACATCATTTTCCAAATTTAGCATACACTCATATACTTGTATATAATACGCATATACACACATACTAAAATGTTTTGATAATGGTATTGAATGCCATGGTCACTTGGTTTCACTTTATGTAAAAGGTGATTAAAATGTATGCTGCCACCTTTAAATGGTGATCATTTATTTGTGGAGATGCTAAAAGTCTGAAAAGGAAGGAAAAAGAGAGCCTTTAGGGTCAACAAATGGATCTATGATGTGTTGATTTCCATATTGAGACTAAATTATTTCATCAAGTTCTTAGTTTATCTTCTATTTTTTCTTTGCAGTTACGCTGTTGTTTGCGTGGAAATAAAAAATGAAGGTGAAGATGCCTTTAAGCCAGAAATATACGGTGATACCATAATTTTAGAGCGCAGAATAACTGAATCTACCAGCACCACTGTTTTAAAGGATCACCAAGGTTTCAATTTTCTGCTTATGCTATGTATTTTATGTTATGTAATACTTCCTCTTTTTTTTTTTTCAATAATAGGAAATTATTTCTCATGATATGTTTGATTGGTTGAAAACTTTTATTTATTTCATAATATTGTGAGAACCTTTTTTGATAAGTTGAATTCTGAACTGGTTAGATAAATATCTTTGATGACATGCTTTAGATAGATAATTTGGTGACAATGCCCTTGGTGGGAACAAAGGACGCAAAAGTAGCCAAAGTTTATTAAAAGGGGCAGAGTAATTTAAATGATAAATAGAAGATTGTTGAAAGGGAAACTATTGAATGTAATTCATGAGAGTTGCATTAATGTGGCTTGTAGATGTTTTTGATTTTGCTTTTCTATTAGTTTGTAGCTTTGTATGTTCTCTATTGCCCAAAGTAGACAAGGTTTATTTAACATTTTTGGTTATAGCATCTTATGGAAGCTTTAGTTTACCTTGCTTTGTTTTTAACACATTTAACACCTAGAAGTTGATTATATGAGAAGATTGTTTTTTTTTTTAATATTTTAGAAAATGAAGTTTTAGTATAATCATGCAATTTGTCACTGCTAAGAAGAGATCTGTGATCTTGCATGTCCCTAATTAATTTACTTCATTGAATAAAACATGATTCTAGCTTCCAACTCTTTTCTTTTTTGGAATTTGATGGTGTAATTTATGTTGCAGTACAAATTTAGAAACCATTTATGGAATCAAAGTGTCAAGTTGTTTATGTTAAAAATGTATTAATCTTTAACCCACAAATAAAACCATTATATGTGATGTCTTCTGCAAAGAAATTGTGTTGGTTATTTTCATACTTCTTTCTGATGAAATTTCTTTCTTTCTAATAATCTCGTCTGATTATATTTATTAAAATGATTGGTTAATGAGGTTGTGGTACTTATTTGATTTTGTTTTCCTTCGGAGGAATTTTGCAGGAAGAAAGGTTGCTAGTCGGAAAGATGACCTTCGTGAGATTGTTGAACATTTTAATGTGAGCATATTAAGAACTCAGAAAAGCGATTTTCATTTTTATTTTTATTTTTTAATGGGTTAATATGCATATACATTGCCCCACCAGGTATTCAAATCAGCATTATTTGATAATTAGTTAATGTGATGCCTTTGCTTTCTAGGTTTTTATACATGAGGGGCTTTAGTTTTGATTGCTTAGTTGATGAAAGTAATTAGTAAATACATAATGCACTCGCACCCGACACAAAAATTTTCGGGTAAAAAAATTACGCTTCTTTCATATGAATATGTAGAGATTTGGGGTTCAAACCCTGTCTATACCTAAAACCAATTGGTGCTAATGATAAAGAGTAATTATCATGGAGCAAATGTCATAGGTTCAAATTCTATTGTATTTATATTAAAAAAAAGTTAGGAATATTAAACTTTGAACCTCATAGTTTCCATTTTTTGACCGAGAATTCATTCATTTATATATTTTGATAATTTAGTGTATTTTATTCTTTGCCATGTTCTTATGATTTGGGGAGTGGCTATGTCCGACTTAAGTTGTCATGGAAGCTTGATATTAAATTAGTTAGGATCACCATAAATTGGAAGAATTAGTGGCTAGGATGGTGTATATATCTTGGGAGAGTTCCTTGTTAAGGTAATGTGTTTTGGGAGATATTAAAAAAAAAGAAAAGAAGAAGCTTGTGATGGAAGCCCTTTTGTATCCTCTTCCCCATATATCCCACTTCATCCCCCTTTATTTACTTTGGCTTCTTCTACACTTGACTTTCCAATCTGTAGCTGTTTAGAAGTTTGAAAGTCTTTATGATCAGAATTTGCATGTCTGTTTGTTAATGGAAGTCTGCATCAAAGGTGGTGATATCTGGCCTTTATTTTATCGTATCCAAACACTTTCGCCTCTTATGTTTGTTTTGCTTCCTTCTTTCCCCCCACCTTTTCTTTGATAGGTTTTTTTCCCTCTTTTCTTTTCTTCCTTCTCTCTAATCTTTTCTTTGATTCTTTATCATATTGTATCACATATTAGTGTTTCTTTATCATTCTGTTGTTTCTAGATTCTCTTATTATTTGTACATAGTTTGGTTTTTTTACTTTTTTATTCGGGTTCATTAGGGATCTGTTTATTTTACTGAAATTAAACATTTTTTGTTGAAAATACTGCAGATAAAGGTAAAATTAGCTGAAATAATATGGTGGGACTCATGGATAGTACTAAAAAGTGCAATGGGACCTATTAATAGTAGCAAAAATAATCTAAATAGTAAATTGAGGTTGGGTTTGAATTCAGCTTATTGTGGCTGCGTTTCACCAAAACACGTTTTCTCTTTTTTTTTTTTTTTCGTTTCTGCTGCTGGGGGACACTGTGTGTGCACTGTGCATGTACTTTTTTAGCAATTTTTTATTAAAAATGGATCCCGCAGTACTATTCACACATTTAAAAATTATTTTGCTACAGTGTTTTCAGTTTTCAGCAATAAGCTCTATCCAAACAGACCCTAAGTTGACAAAATAATTTTTGCCAAACATACACTTCTTTTGTTTTTTTTTTCTTTTGGTATATAGGTTTTCTTTATCTACTTCATTCTCCTTGGATGAAGCAGCCTTGTCTAATAAAATTTTTCTTACTACTCAAAAAAAAAAAAAAAAAAACAAAAAGAAGATTCACATTGATATTTAGTATTTACCAAAAATTATTGAAGTACTAGTTTTTTTTTTTTTTTTTGGGGGGGGGGGGGATCGTATAGTGTTTTTGGTGTGCATAATGGATGATTGGTGTTTTCTGTACTTATTTGAACTAAAGGCTCATGGTTGCAGATCTGATCTTTGTACCACTTTCTTGATTTCCTACATATATGGCTTGTAATAACAAGCTTTTGGGCCTAAATACAAGCCTTCGTATAGGGATGGAAAAAATCCCTTGCCCTACTCTATCCTGCACGGGTTTTCCTCATGTTGCCTTATCTGGAATGTTTGTACATATGTTTTTATTATATTTTTTTTATAAAGTTTGTACACAGTGCTACTATTTTATACATTTTTTTAATAAGTAATTGAATGTTATTATTCAACGTATACAGGAAGTATACAAACTTAAGAAAACAAAAGAAACAATAAAAAAGAAAGAAAACTATGAGATTAGCAGCATAAGTGCAATGAGTCTAGGAACTTTATTAGAGAAGATGTTGAGAGTGTAAAAGAAAGCGATGCCCACTTGAAAAGGGTTATCAGAAAGAAAAACTTGACATGTGGCAAAGATAACTCCTTCCCCTCAAACGTCCGCTGATTTCTTTCTCCAAATGCACCATAGAATACAAGCTGGACCTACACCCCAAATTGCTCCATAACGACGTTATCTCAACACTCCAGTCCAAGACTCCAGCACAGTGTTGACAGAGTTCGGCATAACCCAAGCAAACCCAATTGAGCAGAAGAAAAAAGTCCACAAATCATAAGCAACAGGATAGTGTACAACAGATGACTTACTGTTTCACCGTCTGATTTTCACGTATAGCACCAATCCGCCATGACAATACCCCTTTCATGGAGATTATTTGTGGTCTGAATTTTTCTCACAGCCACCTCCCAAACAAAGAAAACTCTAGGAGGGGATCCATACACACTTCCAATGGAATTGGGGGTGCATGGGCTTCTCTAGTACGGAGCACTATAATAGCTTTTGATTTGAAACCCTTTATTGGGGAAAGTGAGACAAACCAATTTATCACAACCAGAAGAAGAATCTATGCAGCATACAAATCATCCTAAAAAACCGAGCCATAGACTCCTAGTCTTGAGCTTCTCTATTAAAAGTAGGTTTCCAGTGCACCTTACCATGTATTCATTCCATATAATCATTGTGCGTCTTTGTTTCTCGCAAACCTGAAGAGCTTCAGATATTTATCTTGAAAGGTGCTACTGCCATCCCAATGATTTTTTTAAAACAGCACTAGGGAGCCTTCCCCTACCTCATACTGGATGTATGATGCAAAATGATCCCATACCTTTCTAATATGTTTCCAAATTCCTGCCCCATATGTCCCATTCACCTATTTGGAGTACCCCACACATATTTCTGTACCTCCAACCTGTCCTGCCTATGACCCACCTGTTCCTGCACCATGTGGGTTTTCCTTGGCTTGAAGAGGGGACGGGGCACACTTGATCCAACCTGCCCTGTTACATTGCCATTCCCACTTTCATAGGGTAAAATATAAAGAGTTTTTAGAAGGAAATATTCATTCTCCTCCCCCCACTCTTTTGTGAAGTTTTTTTTTTCTTCTATAATAGCAAATACCTAAACCAATGTAACCCACGCCAACTAACTTGGATCTTTTGTTAATTCAAAACTGAATTGAGCCCAGCCAATATACCTTTGAAATAGATCCCAATAAGCTGGTTCGATTGTAGAATTAATAAAGATTCCTGAAGTATCTCTACCTAAAAATGTAGGAAAACATAAATAAACTTTGAATCTGAAACATTTTGGTCTGGCAAAATGGCCTTTTTGGGACTGGCCGGATGGCAGGTGGTTTCCAAGTGTTAGTTTCAATCTGTTTTTTGTATGAACTTGATGTGTGCAGACTATATTGTAGTGAACTGCAGTTATATATGTTAATTTTTCCCCTTTCCTTATTTATCAAAAAAAAAAAAAAAAAAAATTTCCCCTTCCCTTGAATCAGAAGTTGTATATGTTTTTCTTGGAACTTTAACTTTTTCCATAGGTACTTATTGATATCTGCTGTATACTGCAGATTGATGTTGAAAATCCCTGCGTTATAATGAGTCAAGACAAAAGCAGAGAGTTTTTGCATTCGGGGAATGACAAAGACAAATTTAAGGTAATTTTTGCAACTGGGTGGATGTTTAGTACTTTATGGATGCAATACTGACACTTGATGCTCAGTTCTTTTACAAGGCCTCACTTCTTCAGCAAGTGAATGACCTTTTACAAAACATTGATGAACACTTGAAGTCTGCAAATGCCCTTGTTCATGAACTGGAGGAATCAATAAAACCTATGCTAAAGGAGCTTGATGAGTTGCAAGGAAAGATTAAAAACATGGAGCATGTCGAAGAAATCTCTCAACGGGTACAGCAGTTGAAGAAGAAGCTTGCTTGGTCATGGGTATATGATGTAGATAAGCAACTCGAGGAACAAAGAACAAAGATTGGGAGGCTGAAGGATCGTATACCTGCATGCCAAGCTAAAATTGATTTGCAACTAGTGAGTAATGAAATCTTGCTAAGTTAAAAGTTGTTGGCTAATTTTTAATATGATGCTAATTTGTTTCACGTCATGTTATTTTCTATTTTGGTGAAAAAGTGTCTTACTACTTCTTGAAGAGATGCTTGAAGAGCTAGTGGCTATTTGGGAATTTAGGTGGGAGGTTCTGAATTTTAAATGGTCTGCACAAAGTTACAAACTTGGTTGGCTGCTTTGAAACTTTTTTTTTTTTTTTTGGCTTCACAAGAATGCTGATTTATATTCAAAGTATGTCACTTTCCCAAAAATTATGTTGCTTTTGAAAGTATTGACCACAAAATGATTGGTCAGCATCTAGTGAGTATTGTCACTTTTCAAATAAACCTAAAGAACAAGTTTAAATTCTATTTTCCTAAAATTCTACAAAAGGACCAAACATGATTTTATTTTAATTTTTTGATTTAGTGAATTTGGCCCCATGGCGAAAGAGGGGGGGGGGGGGGCATGAATTAGTGACTTCATTACATAGGGTGTGGTTCTCAGCTGATTGGGCTACCTTTTGAAATTTGACTAAATGTGATTTTATTACGGTTAAGTAAGATTTATTTTTTCTTGGAATCCTTCAAGTCCTGCTTCCTTTTATGTTATGTAAAACCTGATCAGGTGAACTATGTTATAACATTATGTATGTGTATTGACATCTATTGACTTTTATAGAGTGTAGTTGAGGAGCTGATGGAACGGATATCTAAGAAGAAAGCTCAAATTGCATGCATGATGGAAAATACATCAGAAGTGAGAAGAATGAAGGATGAGTTGCAGCAGACACTTTCCTTGGTAAGTTGAAATTTTGATATCTATTCTTTTTGTAAAAGGTATAGGACTTGTGGCATGCTGAAATTACATTATGTGAACTATAAACATGATTAATATTTCTGTATTTTGTTCCCCCCTTTTTTTAATGTCTCCATATTTTCTTTGGAGTTGTAATATGTAAAAGAGTGGGGAAAAGAAAGGGAAGATGTCTCACAGAGAGAGACCAATTCAATCTTTGTGGAACCTACTATGCTTGTGGTAAATGGTAATAAGTAAAGTGAAGTTTGGCTTTACAATGAAGTGCTTTGCTTCTAAGCATTGCAGTTGGGAAGTATGTGCACTTCGCCAATTAATTTACTCATATAAAAAACACTAATTAGTTTTACCTTGGGAGTTGTTCGTTTATATTAATTTTTTGCATTGCTGTTATCATCCATATTTCTTTGTTTTTGGACCAGCTTTTGCCTTTATAATAGTCATTTTATTTGCCCTTCAACAATTGCCCTTCATTTGATTATAATAGTTATACTTGATTTGTTTAAATTTCTTAATATTATCTCTTCTTGATGATTTTTTTTTTCTTTCTTAGGCAACAAAAGAGAAGCTTGAGCTAGAAGAAGAATATGGCCGCAAGGGTAACCAACTCCAGAAGATGGTGAAGCATGTTAGATTTCTTGAACAACAAATTCAGGATATTCATGAGCAGCATGTTAAAAATACTCAGGTTTCTGTTCTCCCGGCTATAAATAATAGGTTTCTTGTATTGGTCTTTCCTTGTTCTGTTTTCTCTATCCTGTGTTTTCTGGCTATTACTGTGATAACACTTGTAAAAAATTAAAGATGCTCCTCTTTATTGTGTTACTGAAGTGACACTTCTTTTGCCATCCACCCGCTTTGTTCTTTCTATGATTTTATTGTCCTGTCCAGAATTCTTGCTTTGAATATAACGTGCCACATAACAAGGATCCTTATTTTGATGTCTTTGTTTGACAAGCATGAGTTGTCATACATGACCATCTCTGAAAATGTGGTTGGCAGTATAACCAATGTTGAATGTTTAAATTTGTGGTTACTCCAATATGATATGGGCTTTATGCCTATTTTGATATGCTGCAGGCTGAGGAATCTGAAATAGAGGAGAAGTTGAAGGGACTTCAATGTGAGGTTGACGCTACTGCTTCAATTCTTGCAAGGTTTTGAAAATTTTTATTTTATCAGTTTGCCTTTTTTTTTACCTTGCTTTCAAGGTAGATTCCACTCACTCCCAGTAAAATCAACAATCTTTCAGTTTGAAGGAAGAAGAGAGTGCCTTATTAGAAAGCCTTAACGAGGGCTCAAGTGAAATTCGAAGAATTGCTGATGAGGTGTGGTGATATTTACCATCATTGGATAAATTGATTGTGTAGCATAATTTATCCTGTCAACTTTTATCTTTTCGTTTCTCTCTCTCCCCCTCTAAGATTTTTATCATTGAATCTGATTCTCTGCTGGCCATTATTTTTACAAACCTTCGACGTTCTGCAGTACAAATTGTCTTGGACTCAGGCTGTTGGATGTAGTGCCCCCGAAGTTTGGGCATGCGGATGTGACCATATATGGACGTGTGTAAATTTAGTGAATTGAAAATGATGTTGGTTTTGTTTTGTTGGTTTTTCTTTTTTTAACAGGCACCCAGCTGATCTTTATTTTTTTTGATAAGAAAAATTTTACTAAACTAGGCTACTTCATGCAAGGAGAATGAATTAGCAAAAGAAAACATATTAAAAAAAAGATAAAAACAGAAGAAAAAACCAAACTCTGTACAAAATTGCTTATGGCTGATCTTGAACCCATGACCTCAGCTTCCATCCCATTATTATGGGAGGACGAAGTGGCAGCTGAGCTATAGCTCATTGGCACTGTATATAAAATTTCTTATGGCTGTGTTTATGAATTCCAAGAATTTTGCTTTATGCTTGTTCCAATTCTTAAACCTCTTTCCTAGGTTGGTTATTGAGTCAAATAAATACACTTATATCTCTTCTTTTCACATGTTTCTATTATGTATGTCCCTCTAACTGATTATATGGATTCCTGTTTTTTTTTTTTTGTTGGAAAAAGTAGGCCTTACTAGTATTCTTGATCTTTGTTTTCTCCAATACTTTGTTAGTATTCTTGCGCTTTTTATTCTCCAATACTTTGACTTATGTTCTTGTTCTGCCCTGTCTTGATTTCTATCAATTAGGGAATTGATAATGAAATAAGTATTTGCTTAATTGGGGTATTCTACATATTTCATTGTGATGCTTTAAGCTTTGTTATAATGTGTTTGGTCTGCTATGGTGAGCTGAGTTTATCTTGTGCTGTGAATGCCTTCTGAAGTTGTTGAGTGAGTGGTATTGACTTATTTTGGTTGACATGAAGTAAATTTATTCATTCAAAGAAGAAAAAGAAAAAATAACTGATCAACTAAATTTATGTTATAAACAGGCGATGCTTATGGAAAAAACCTCTTGTTGATGTGCTTTTTAATGTCATTGTTGTGAAATCAATTTTTTTTTAAGAATTTTGGCTTGGTCATAAATTACTAAGTTTTGGTAATAATTATTTTGGGCAATCAAGTGCTTATAACTATTTTAATATACTAAATGGCCATAAATTATGTCTCATTTTCTAATTCATGCTTTCTTCTCTTTTGTGCTTGAGATAATTTATTTACTTACATACGAAAATCTTATTCTGCTTACATGTATGAAGTTTACTCACTGTTTTTTAACTTGGTCACATCCACCACTCATCCTAGTCGGCCATAGTTTTTATTCATCACAAAAGAAGAAAAAGCTTGTTCTGTTTGCTTGGATGATCAATGAGATAAAAGACGTAGAAGCTTTTGAAGTGGATCAATTATGTTTACAAATTAATGTTTGTTGTTTGAATCTAAACAAGACTGAGCAAAATTGTACCTTAAATTCCATCACCAATTCCTTTCATTATTTTGTTGAAACGGTGACCCTTTTCACCCCATTGTTGACAGAAATTTATTTTTTGGGATGCACCAGGAGACAAAAAGAAGGGGGTGGGGGTGTTTCAAAAATTTCTAAAAGGCATTTCTGTAAAAGTTAGCTCCACTTTTTTGAAAGCTTACTGTGCTGGTCACTTAAAACTAAAAGCAAAATTTTCTCTCATGTTTTCCTGAACTAATATCTTCTAATTCGTGAATATATTCATACACTTTGGTTTCCTTTAGATTGAAGATTTTGAACGGAAACGTCGTGAAATCGAGCATTCCATCCGTGAGATCAATCAACATCAAATCAACAAGGTGCGGAGTACTCTGTCTTGCAGTCCTAGATGCATGTAATATTGACAGGGCCTTAAAGGGCATATGCAGTTGTAGATCCATGTTTACTCCAACCTTCATTTTAAAAAAAAAACAATATGATTGGGTTCATTTTGAGAGGTGACTGTATTGACATTTTTTCTTTTCTTGACAGGTTACGGCTTTTGGTGGAGATAAAGTTATTAACCTATTACGTGCAATTGAGAGACATCAAGAGAGGTTCAAGAAGCCGCCTATTGGTCCAATCGGAGCCCATTTGGTGAGGAACAGATGATTGTGTGTCCAAGTTTCAATAATTTCATAGTACTTATATAAATAAATAAATAACATGTTGAAAATTTCATAATGTTTTCTAGAAAATTATTATTGTGTGTGGGCGTGCGCACATGTTTCTAAGGAAGTTTGTTCTTTTGGGGGTATGCAGTTCTGATTCTTTGTGCATCTTTCTTTTTTAAGTATTTATATGATATTTTAGTAAAATGACGTTGAAAATTCTTCCTGATCTGTTATCTGAGACATTATCTTTTTGTGCTTCAAAGTATCTTTTAAATTATAATATACATTATGATACTTTTGCATGCCTTTCTGATTTATTGTATGGTAGTAGTGCTCATTTTGGGATATATCTTCCATGATTGTCTTCTTCATAATTGGTATCTGCTAACGTTTTAATCCAAATATAAGTTAGGCTTTGGTCATAGCTGAAGCTGTCTTTTCTGTATGTCTGATCACTGGGGTCTTTGGTTTTGAAATGAATGCTTATCAAACCTTGGGCACAGGATATTGTGAGATAGATGCTGTTTGGATAATACTGGTGAAGTCTCTCAATTGTGCACACCTGCTGTATTCTCTTTCCTCTATGTGAGAGTTTCGTTTTCCGAAATATTGAAACCCTAACCACCTGTTTTAAGAATTCTTTTGATAAAGATATGGTTTTACAGTTGGGAGCAAGATCTATGATTTTTTTGTTGTTTATATCTTGTATATAGTTTGATTCTTGAGCTCAATTTTTTTCCCTGCATAATTGTGATAGTATCTTTGATCTCAAACACTTCTAATTGTAATGACTATGTACTTCAGACTTTGGTTAATGGTGATACGTGGGCTTTTGCTGTTGAAAATGCCATTGGGAGGTTGCTTAATACATTCATCGTTGCTAATCATAAAGATGCTCTGGTTCTGAGAGGATGTGCTAGGGAAGCAAGTTATGGCCATGTTCCAATTGTCATATATGACTTTGCAAGACCAAGGTGGATGCATGCCTATTTATTTCGAGTTTCTTCAGGTGCATGCTATCTTGTGTTTGACTGTGTTAGTTCTATCTTTGATGTACTTCTTACTTTGTGTAGGTTAGATATACGACCTCACATGCTTCCTCAAACAAATCACCCAACCACTCTCTCTGTTCTACAGACAGAAAACCACATTGTCTATAATGTGTTGGTCGATATGGTAACACCATGCATCTTTTTCCGCTCTTTATGATGTCTATTGATTACTTGTTAATTCTTGATCTCATTTCCTGTTTTCATTAGCATTTTTTGTTTATCTTTTAAAAAACTTCCCCCCTAATGCTATACTTTAAAATGGTGCTATTCTACGCCTTGTTACAAGTTTGCTTGCATTTCCAGGGTGATGCTGAGAGGCAAGTTCTTGTTAGAGATTATGACATGGGAAAAGCAGTTGCTTTTGAGCAAAGGATCCTGAATTTGAAGGAGGTTCACACTTTAGATGGATATAAAATGTAAGTCAAAATTAGATTATTTATCTCTTTATTATTTTTTTCCTGGTTGATTTTTCACATTTACTCTAAGTAGGCAGTATTATGAGGAGAATGCGAGGGTGCCAAAGTGCGTCTTATCAACATAAATTAGTAAAATTGATAACGAGTTGTCTGTAGGACTGTTGGAATATAGAAGAGTATAGATGCATCTGTTTGAAATATATTGATTCTGCTACTTGCGGAATTTCATCACCAATTAGTTGATTTTGGTCCATGGATATTTATGAAATAAGTTCGAAACAATATTTATTATTTGTAGAAGTCTATCATTTCTCTGTTGTCTTGGTGCAAACATAAAGCACTTATTTTGAAGAATATGGGGTGAGTATGTTGTAATGGTACTTTATGAAAAATATGGGGTTTATAAGTGTTGTTAAAGGCATACTTAATGCTCAAAGCTTGAAGCCTAAAGGTCTCAAGTTGGTCAAAAAAGGCTCATTTAATGAAGCTTGCCTTAGGCACACTTTTTTATTTTTGCTAAAAAAGATAAGAATCATGAAAATTAATTGCTTGATCTTGAAGGAAATGGCATTGACTAACACACATTTTTTAATTATATTTTTTTGGTATTTGATTTTTAGATGTATGTTGAATGAATCATATACATCATTTGATCTTAGCTATCATGATTATTTATTTTTATAAAGCACAAGATAATTATATAAAATGTTATGTTTAAACTTTTAATGACTAGATTAATATGATATTGTCCATTGATACTTGTTTTCAATTTACTATATTAAAATCTTAGGGGGTGTTTGGTTTAAAAAATGGTGTATTCACTTTTCTGTATCCATTTTTAGAATTTGAATACAGAAAAAAGTACTAATTTTCACATTTATGTTTGTTTGGGGATCTGTTTTGATTACAAAATACACCCTTATCCAGTTTGGAAATTGTTCCCTATTTTAGGAAAAAGCACCTTTTTTTTTTTTTTTGATAAGTAATGATTAAGATATATTGAAAGAAACAGCTCCGTACATAAGAAATGTACGAAATAGGCGAAAACATCAAGAAGCCAAAGTACAATAATCAAGCAGCATAGGGAGGGAAATACAAGAAAAAGTAGGAACAACCAAACACCAAGCAAGAAGAGTAAAAAAGAAAAAAGACTTAAACTCAAGAGTGGAACGTTCACAATCTTCAAAACTTCTGGCATTCCGTTCCCGCCAAATACACCACATCAAGCAGTGCGGCACAATCCTCCAAAAGACTAAATTCCTATGCCGCCTAAAATTTCCCGACCAACTTTCCAACAAATCCACTACCCTTCGCGGCATCACCCAGCAAATACCAAACAAATAAAAGATCATACTCCACATCTCATGAGCGAAGGGACAGTGAAGGAGGAGGTGGTCAACAGATTTCCCACACCCTTTGCACATAAAACACCACTTGAGAATGACAAAGTGCCTCTTTCGAAGATTATCTATAGTTAGAATCTTGCCTAGGGCCGCTGTCCAAGAGAAAAAAGCTACCGGAGGAGGAACCTTCGATTGCCACACCACTTTCCAAGGAAAGGGAATGCCAGTAGAGGGGGAAAGAATATGATAACACCCACTCACCTTAAAGCCTCGACTGACAGCTGGCATCCAACAAAGATTGTCAGCTCCAACACCCCGCACTTTAGTAGAATAAATTAAGACCAAAAACAAATCCAAAGAAAAGGACTCTTGATCGTTCACTAACCGAAGAAACTGAATGTCCCAAGAAATTCTCCCATTCGTGAAGCACATAACCTCAGAGATCGAGGCCTCCCTTGTCCTACTAATATTATACAAATCTGGGAATGCCTCCTTTAAAGGGCGGTCCCTACACCACACATCATCCCAAAATTTCACACGAGTTCCATCACCCACATCAAACCTAAGGAACTTGGAGAAATTCAACCAGCCACTTCGAATGAACTTCCACAAACAAACACCATAAGCCCCCGACACAGCTTTGGTGCACCAACCACCCCACTCATTCCCATACTTAGCCCCAATGACCCTTTTCCAAAGGGCTTCATTCTCCAAGCCATAATGCCACAACCACTTGCACTCCAGCGTAGCCTTTTTGAGTGGTCTTGTTGGGGTTTTATTGATTCTTCGTCTCTTTCAGAGTTTATGCTTTCCCTTAGATTATCTTTCCCTTGGATTATCTTTCTTCGTCTCTTATTGTTCATCATCATGAACATCTTGTATTATTCATTTTTTTCTCATTAATATTAGTCTTTGATTACCTATAAAAAAAAAAAAAGAGTAGGACATGTTAGTTGGTGGGTTGCAGCCATTTTCAATATTATAACAAAAAATCCACCATATTCGTTTTCACTGAAAATGAAAACACAAAAAGGTGTATTCATTTTTTGTATTCAAATTCACTTTTTTGGATACTGAAAACGAAAATTGAATACAAATAACAAAACCAAACCAGTTTTTCAGTGGTGGGTCCCTCTAAAAACTGAAAATAAAAACAAAATACACCACTTTTTTAACTAAACCAAAAAACCCATTGGTAATTGAAGTAACTTACGTAGAATTTGAACTTACAAACATTATACAATTGCACTTGCCTAATAAGTAAAATATACAAAATTTGAGTTTATTTTATTTTATATGTTACAAAATATTTCTATTAGAGGTTATTAGATATTGTATGTGAAAAATGTGCGTTTTACTTCAGTTAGGCGTGCACTTGCGCTTTGTGTTTTGTGCCTAGGCTCTAAGAGGCATGTGCGCATAAGCGCACTTGATGCTTTTACTAACACTGGATTTATTTGACTGCTGCTTCTATTTATTATGTTTGTTTTTTTTATTGGTGACGGTGGGGTTAAAAAAAATTGAAGGCTGAAATTTAGTTATGCAGGATTTCAAAGTGCAGTGGCCCTTTTAAATAAGCAGAAGTTCATTGGAATCATTTCATGTTGCTGTTTTTATACATATTTTATAAGTTAAAAATTCATTAGAAACGGAGGTGAATACAACAAACAAAAAAAAAAAACATTCATAGAATAAAAAAAGAGTTAATGAAAGCTCAAGGAATCCAGGAACACTAGAAAGTTTGCAACAGAAAATGTAGGAGATATCGAACTCCATTCACTTGGAAGGCTTGTGTTCGTGAAGGGATTTACTCCAACTTATTTAACTCTCCATGTCAAAACTTTATTTCCTAAATATAATTCTTTAATTTTGCCATAGATTCTACTTCTCAATCATGTTCTTCTCTTCTCTAATAAATAGAGGATTCTAATAATAATGGTCTTTTTGTACTCTATATAGTTTGCCACAATAGCTTCTCTATCTCTTGCAATTAGAAAAAATTGGGATATCTCTCATTTAGAGTATTCTCACCATTCCACAAATCATGTCAAAAACAAATTTTAGAGCCATCTCTAACATCATATCTGATAATCACGGAAAGCTGTCCCACCCACTTTTAATATGCTTCCACAAACCCACCCCAAACGGTCCCCTGACCTTGCCCAACACTAATTCCCCCAAGTAGTGCCATGCTTTAAATCTATTGCCCTCCTCCAACTTTCTTCTAACACATATCGCCACAACCACTTTCCCAATAAAGCTTGATTTAAGAGCAATAACTTCTTAATTCCCAATCCTCCATGGCAAACTGGAGTACACGTATTTCATTAACTGAATTGAATCCAAATTTATCACCCAAACTGCCAACCTATTTGCCCCTCCCACAGGCGATGGGAATATAGATAGAGATAGACGAGCTGTTTTGTATATAATGACAAAGAGGAATCTGATGTATTTAGTTATGAAAGTAGTAACATTTTGTGTGTTTTTGTTTTTGGTTGTTTAGTCAGATATCAGGTATTGGGTTGGGCCTTGAGTGTGCCACTCAAACCCTATTATCTGCAACTGTTAATTGTCAAGTTCTGCTTTTGGATTGTTCACTTCTGTTTGTGCAGTTTCCATGCACCTGTAATCTAATCCCTGTATTGCTAGTAAAATGTAAGAATGACTTCTGGAGTAATAGTTTGTAATGATTCCTCTCTAGGTTTTCTCGTGGTTCAGTCCAGACGATTCTTCCTCCTAATAGGAAGTTAAGACGCGGCCGTCTTTGTAGTTCTTTTGATGGTCAAATTAATGATCTTCAAAGGGATGCATCACATGTTAATGAAGAAGCACAACAGCGCAGGAGGAGAAAAAGAGATGTAGAGGGAAGGCTTCAGGATCTTCAGGATGATCTACAAAGTGTAAAGGTAATAATAGTTTGCACACTGTTTAGCATTAATGTATGCTTTATACCTTTAATGTTAGTTTTTTGCTAGGTAAAGCTGTTGAGGGAATTTGACCCCCAAATGTGCCCCTCCACTAGGGAGAGAAGTGCCGGTTGGCCTAAAGGCTGTTGGCATGTCAGTTTAATTACTTGTCCAAAATTTTTATTAGCTTGACATTTTGATACTATATATTTATTACTCTCTTCACTTTGTTCATTTACAATCTTCTACTTTTAGCTTTTGTGATTGAGGAGACTTCTTCTGTAATTGGGTTGTGCCTTGGCATTTTTTATTCATTAGCATTGTCCAAAGGCTTCCATTGTAGTTTACTGAGAATTATAGATTTTTTCAATAAATTTTCATTAAAAGCTTGAAGTTTTGTATAGGAGCTCAAATGGCCTTGGGCTTTGCTGGTCGGGATTTTGACTTGGCTTAGAAACTTGAATCACATTGCATGTTCATCTATTAATTTTCTTTTGAAATATCCATGTTATTAGTAAAACTCAAAAATGTAAATATGAAACTTTGACTGAAGATGACCTTTGTTCTCTTCCTTTGTTGGCCATTGTCATCAGGCACGTGTCATGTCTGGCATTGTCACACATGTTGAAGCATCCCTGTGACAGACTAATTTATAACATTTTAACATGTAATGTTTGAGACTAGTGTTGATGAATCCCTAGGTACAGAAAAGCTTAAAAGTTATTGTACATGGAAACTCAAATGCTAGGGAAGTGGAAACAATTTCCAAAAAGATTTTATTTTTCAAGTAATCTCATGGACTGAATTTTCTGAATGAAAACTCAATTAGGGAGCATGATCCTACCATTCATGTTGGCTCCAAACCATCTCTCTCTCTCTCACACACACACACTGTCATTCATCATTAGTAAGGGTTATATATATATGATAAAGTAGTGAACCTTTTTAAAGAAGAGCCCTTTGGGCTCACCTCAGCCAGTAAAACCTGTGGGCAAAAAAAGAGCCACATATTCTACTTTTACTGGAATGTTCGTCATCTGTTGCTTCTGCTGTTTGTGTAGAGGCGGCGTCTGAATGCAGAGCGGAACTTAATGTCAAAGAAACTCGCACTGCAAGATGTAAAGAATGCATATGGCGCTGAAGCAAATGCATCTTCTGCATCGAATGTTGATGAGCTTCATCAAGAAATCTCAGTTTGTTCACTAATACTCCTAATTTCATTGATTATTGTGTGGACACACACACACACACATATATCAGTGTGTGTTCTGATCCATTATCATCTCATTGGAGTATTTTCTAGGAAGTCCATGAGGAGGTACAAGAGAAGAAGATGTTGCTGGAAAAGCTACAAGTCAGAATGAATGAAGCAGAAGCAAAGGCCAACAAGCTTAAATTGTCATTTGAGAATCTATGTGGTATAGTAACAAGGTTTTTACGTTTCATATTTGGTTTTTATTATAAATAATTCCAATTATGCATTTCTTTTGTCTATAATAAAATTTTAGAGTCAGCAAAAGGGGAAATTGATGCATTTAACAAAGCAGAAAATGATCTGATAAAGCTTGAACAAGCACTGCATGATGAAGAAGCGGTCTGCCTTCTTTTCCTGGAATCTTCACTTTCCAATGCTTCACTACATTTGATATAATGTTGTTTCTGCAACTGTTTTTAATATTTTAAATTATACTTTTATCACAGAAGAAGGCCCACTATGAAGTTATAATGAATAACAAGGTCCTTTCTCTTATCGAAGAGGCAGAGGCACATTACCAGGAGCTTGAGAAAAACCGTCTGGTACGTTTGATACCCTTCCAAAGATATAGTGGTAAATGATTTTAATGATGCTGTGATCATTCTAACACCCCCCCCCCTCCCAAAAAAAAAGGGGGTAATTACACTAAACCCACCTGTAGCTTGGCCTGAAATCACTTTGCCTACCCGTGGTTTAAAAAGTGTCACTTTACTCACTTGAGATATATTCCGTTTGTTTTCCGTAGCTCACCTCTGTTAAAATTAAGGGTAAATAGATATTTTTGCTCAAATTTTGTCTCTCTCCTCCCAAAACAAAAAATAACACAAAAATGCAAGAGAAAGAAGATCAAAAAGTGGTATTTGTCTCTCTCTCCATTCACACAAATCTTGAACATGAAGAACATACCCAAAAAAAAACCCAGATCCACCTACACAAGATCACTGACTTAATGACTCAGATTGTCCAGTTTCTAAGCAAGAATAATGCACCTTTCACACTTAACATTTACCCTTTCCTAAGTCATTATGGTAATAGAGTGTTTATGCCGCTGGAGAGAATCTTAATGCTTCTCAGGTATTAGAGTGTTTTTCTTTCTTAATGGTACCGAGAATTCTTTCCTAAGTCTCCTTGCATCCAAGAACTGCGAGAACCTCCCTAAGAACGACCTGTATGCCGGTATCACCACTGCCGATATCGAAACCCGAAGCTCCTACTGAAGCTGCTCGTCACTCACCACCCACGAGCTCTGCGTCCTGTGTGTCTCATCGAACATTTGGTTGAAACTCTTGAACCTCTCTTTGAGAACCGGCTTCGCCACTTTCCCATGGACAGGGTTCAAACCCTCGTGGTTTAGACAACCCAGTAGCATTCCATGTTTCTCTCCGGTAATTCTTGTGGTACTGCCTCAGATCTGACAACTGCGTTTGGCACCACGCGTCACCCATTACCGAGTAGATCTCTGCTGACCCTTTGATCTTCTGCAAGATATAGCATCCATTGTTCATCATGAAGATATTGCTTAATGCAACGTCTTTGTACAGCTTGGCTTTCCCTTCTAGATTGGTGTCCAACAAATCCATCACAGTCATCAATTGCACAGCAAAGGGTGTTTGGTTTTCATTCTCATTGTCCATACTATTCATGAAACCATGTTGTTGTGTATCACTGCCTTCTTCGAATGGAGGACGATTTGTTGAGTCAATTTGTTTGATCTTAGAATGTTCATTGAATACTTGCTCCAACGTTTCCTTGTACTCGCACGCGTGTTTTTGGTAATTCATCGTGTAGCGAGTCAATGGATGAACTGCACCACTAGGAACCGGAGTTTTATTTTTTTAGGTATGTTCTTCATGTCCAAAATTTGTGTGAATCGAGAGAGAGACAAATACCACTTTTTGATCTTGTTTCTCTTACATTTTTGTGCTATTTTTTGTTTTGGGAGGAAAGAGACAAAATTTGAGCAAAAATACCTATTTATTCTTGATTTTAATAGAGGTGGGTTACGGAAAACAAACGGAACATATCTCAAGTTGGTAAAGTGACACTTTTTAAACCATGGGTAGGCAAAGTGATTTTGGGCTAAACCACTGGTGGGTTTAGTGTAATTATTCCAAAAAAAATGGAAGAAAAAAAAAGATATTAGATTTTTAGCACCTACTGTTGCCGGTTACTTGTGTCATGTGTTTTGTAAATGACTAAATGCCAACGGGCGATAGGAATTTTTCTAATGAATTTTAGATACATGGGTCGTTAGAGGATGTGTATCTCTCTCTTAATTTATAAGAATTTTGTTTAATAGAAATAGGAAGATTTCTATTTTTCTTAATTTAGGAATGCTAGAAGCTAAAAATGGAATGCCAATATCATTGGCCTTTCTGTTGCTGTTACTAATAGCATTTATGCTTTTCTGTATCCTTCTTGCTTCGTGGAAATAATTGTTTAAGACTGTCTGGCATAAATGGATTTGCATAGCTGATCTGTTATACACTGGGTGAAACTACAGGAAAGTTGTAGAAAGGCTTCTATTATTTGTCCTGAGAGCGAAATTGAAGCATTAGGAGGTTGTGAGGGGAGCAACCCAGAGCAACTTAGTGCCCAACTAACTAGACTAAATCAGAGACTTCAGCATGAGAGCCAGCGGTGAGGACATTGTCATGTCTTTGTATCACTTGAAGAACAGTAAATTGCAATTTTTTAGTAAAATATCTTAGTTATTTATTTATTTTTTTCAATGTGCAGATATTCTGAATCGATTGATGACCTTAGGATGTTGTATGAGAAAAAAGAACGTAAGATTTCGAAAAAAAAGAAAACTTACAAAGCATTTCGAGAAAAATTGCATGTAAGTATTATTGCCCCGTATATTAATAATGTCGGGAACAGCAAGCATATTCCATTATTTTAAGCTCATCACGATCTGTTCCTCATATTTGTTTCAGCTTTATTTTATTGGGACCCGTTTCCAGTATGTATTCTCATGGCTCCCCCCCCCCCCCCTCTTTGCCCTATGGGGGTTATTTATTTATTTATATTTTTTAAATGTTCATTTGCAGGCTTGTGAGACAGCGTTAAGATTGCGCCGGGAAAAATTTGATCGGAATGCATCATTTTTGAAGCGCCAATTGACTTGGCAGTATGAATTGCACTGTTTCCAATATAGTCACTTTCTTTAGGAGTGTTTTGTTCTCTCTCTCTCTCTCTCTCTCTAAAGAACTAGTTTTTTAATATATTTGAATATTTACATTAATTTGTCCATCTCTTGAATTAGATTTAATCGCCATTTGGGAAAAAAGGGGATCAGTGGAAATATTAAACTTAGTTATGAGGAAAAGACCCTCTCAGTTGAGGTAAGAAATTTACTTTGGATTAGTCCTTTCAGATCCATTAATTTTTTTTTTTCATTCACTAAACTTCTTTAATTAAACTATTTTAAATACTTTGCTTCTGGGTATCTGGACTATTTTGAGACAACCCTTTTCTCTTTATACTGTGTATTCTCTTTTTAGGTTAAAATGCCTCAAGATGCTTCAAGCAGCACTGTTCGTGACACTAGAGGACTTTCAGGTCTTTTTTTTTCCTGCATTGACTTGAAAAATAGATTGTCTAACTTGTTTGTGCTTTTGAAACCATCATAGCTCTACAGATTTCTTTTATCCACAAATAGTTTCGTGAATTAATAGAAATGATTTGTTTTGTATTTACTCAGAATAATTTGGGACTTCTCAGTATTTTCTATCTGATATAGTGCTCTTTTTCACTTTATTTGGGGTATCTTATTAATTTTTTAAGTCAAAGTCAGGTATACCTTAATCCTTTTTATGAGAGTAATTTTCCTGATGTTGGTAGTTGATTGATAATTAGGTGGCGAACGCTCTTTTTCAACATTATGCTTTGCATTAGCTCTTCATGAATTGACAGAAGCCCCTTTTCGAGCGATGGATGAGTTTGACGTGTTTATGGTAAGGATTCCTTTTCCTTCTTTATAAGAACATGGGTCTCTTCTCTTTTTCTGCCTATGGGCATGCAAAATTTGATAATTTTACCTGGCCAGATATGCAGAAAATGAGTTGTGTAGGTTCTCTCTCTCTCTCTCTCTTTTTTATATTATTTTATATGTATATATAAGCACCTGGTGAGTCTTGGACCAATGAACTCATCCTCCCCCTTTCTAATTGTTGTATTTGAAATGTGAATGAATGCTATTCCCTGTGAATGTTGACAATTTGGAGAGGAATAGGATTTATGATGGTTTGAGCTTTCTTAGCATGTAATCAAGTCATAATTTTTGAAATCATTGTATGATTGGATGCTGCTTTAGGTAGTGTCCATTTTCTTGTTTGAAGTTTTAGATCTTACAGAATTTGATTCTAATTCTTTTGGAATAGTTTTGATAGGCTCTAAGTTTTCTCCTTTTTATTTTATTAAAAATATTATTGCGAATGAGAATGGGTCATTCTTAAAATTTTAGTGCTTTGCATCTGGCCTTCAGGATGCTGTAAGTCGGAAAATTAGCTTGGACACCCTTGTGGATTTCGCATTGGCACTGGGATCACAGTGGATACTTATCACCCCTCATGATATCAGGTATTGTATTTGATGTTTGTTTGATGATATAAAAACCATTTGGTGTTACTTTGCACTTTAGATACTAATAATGGGTGTTCTTGCATCCTTCATATCACGTACAGGTTAACAATAAATTATATATTTAAGTCAAATTTTCTTTATAGTAAGACCTTGGTTCAAGGCTACTGCTAGTGTGGTTCAGAAAGTTATAGTCTTGAATGACACAAATGGAAGCACGCGCGAATGTTATTTGTTTGAGTGGTGGTGTTGCAATTTTGCTTGCACTTAACAGTCATCTCAATCATGGAGATGGATGGAAGGACCATTTTGAAAACATGATCAAACCTTTTTTTGATACATAAAGAACAAGATCAAACTTGGTGAACCAAAATGAATACAACCCCAAACCTTAAGGGACTAAAGTGTAATTTAGTATATTTATGAGAGATGACTAGAGATGCATTTTCTCTGCCTTCAAATTTGGTGCACCGCTAAACCACAAAATGTATGAACATTCAGTTTCATATCATATTTGAGATAACTAGGTGCATTTAAACCACCTAATTGGTGGTCTCTTTGTTTCCTGTTCTGGTTTGATCTTGGGTTTTATTTGAAGTTTGCATGGTAAATCTTTTGGTAATTCTCAAGGTTTTTATTTCCTTCTGATTGTGTCTTCAGTCAATTTGGATGAGTTAGATCATGGTTCATGCTTGTGTTGATGTTTCCAGCACCATAAATGGCCATTAGCTGCTTGAATGCAAGACAATGGTACAATCACCATCTCAGCTTTTGATTTAAAGGCTTTTAAGTGGGAATATACTGTTCTGTGACATACTAATTTGTCACCAGTATTGGTAACTAAATGATATTTGAGTAATGTCTTTAATGATATATGCATGGTTTTAAACACTGAACTAGACAGAGAATCAAAAAAGGGACTGGTTTCTAGTTTTTGGTCCAACTGGGGTCAGACCAGTCATTAATAGGGGAAAAACACAACAAAAAATGAGAGATGATTTACTAGTGCTAGCATAAGTTCCTTGAGGAATTATTCTTTAAATTTCCCTTTTTATAAATAATATTAACCAATATAAAAGCTGGTTCATGGTTGAACCAGTTGGTCCGGTCTGATTTTTAAATCCGTAATTTATGAGACCTTTGGACTATGCCACACCTGGCAGAAACGGTTTTGATGTTGGTTGATTTAAGTTTGTATCTAATATTTGGTGGTGGTTATATTGCCTTGTTCCATGTAGTTTCAGTTCTTGGTGGCAGTCATGAGTTGGACTAAAGAGATGTTCAACAAAATTCAGATAATAAATCTTATATTCCTTGTGATGCTTTTTTTACAGCATGGTAAAACAAGGGGAGAGGATAAAGAAGCAGCAAATGGCAGCTCCGCGTTCTTGATCATCTATTTACATGTTCAGGTAAAAGCTTCAGTAGATAATAATGTTGCTTGTAGATAAGTTATGCGATGAATGTAGTGGAGGCTTAATTTTGTACAATGGCAGGCCTTAGAATTCTCTTAATTTTGTATGAAGTTATTGTTCATGGAATACTAACCATGTACCAAAATCTCTCTCTCCTTCTCTGTTATTTTGTAAATTCACGCTATGGAGGATTTTGGGCCTGACACATACTATGGCACTACTAACTGAACACTACACCTTATTTATTTATGGGTCAAGCTATTATTATATAGAGCATTGGTTGCCCTTGGTATCAAGCTGGAAAATAATTCAACGTGGAAGGTTTTCTTGCAATTTGAGAAACATAGTTTGAACTTTCCAATAAAGGCCAGCTTGGTCATTCTTATTGCTCATTTATTCACTTGCGTTGCTCATGCCATGTCCTACATAACAAATTCCAACATACAACTATCTTGAGATCCAACAACTTTAGATAACATTACTGTAAGCATATAATCTTTAGATCTTTCTTTCCTTGTTTTTTAAATTAACTAAACCTCCATTTCTATTTCCTTCTCTACTATTTATTTGATTCTAAAATTCACTTGTAAGGATATCCAGTCCAATTGTGCTTTATACTTGTCCTGCTTGATATTCTGACATTATTGAGGATTGCTGTCATAAATTGGTATATCAATGATGCTGTTTATCTGCTCTGATCTCATACTCTCAAGTCCACAGGAGCTTTAGATTCTAGATCACTTTAAATAATATGATGTCATTAAAGTGGGCTTAGGTTGGTCTAGTTGTAAAACTGATTTTCTTGATAGTAAACTGGTAAACGTTCATTTGAGGATGGAAAAAATTCTATATTGAATTCAAGATATTCAAAGTAGAACACTGTTTGCTTCAAGCTGGATAACCAATCATCTTGTATGAGATGACTACTCCAATAAGGCATCCCTTGCCGCTTGATAATCAATCAGTTTGTCTTGGGTTCCCACTCGAGTGTGAGAAGGCTCCTGATGCTGGATCATCTAGTGCCAACCATGAAGTAAGAGACCGATTGACACCTAATTTCATCTCAAGCAGAAGTGTGTCAGCGGGATGATCAAAGCTTTCCCACAACCACCTTCCAATAGAGCCATTGGATTTGGAGTTCACTTGTCTTACTATTAAGTTAGTAGAGTAACTCGTGTTTCCAGTTTCACTTTCATCAGAATATGTTACAATAGGATCACCTCCACCATTGTACTTGATCATCAACTTTCCCAGGTGGTTGAGGGTAAGAAACCCTGTTGAATCATTTTGAAATAGATCTGTTTTGGTGAACTTTCGTTTGGCAGAAACGAGGTGCTGTGAGGAATTAAGATTATTGCCTTGCTTAAGTGTGTTGTCTAAGGCTAGAGTAAATTTCTATCTTGCATAAATAAATAAATAAATAAATTCAAAAATTAATGGTTGATTACGGTAGTTACTAGTCAAGTCTGATGTCCCATAATTTTGGGATTATTGTTTGATTTGTGTTGGCTTTCTTTGTTTCTTTCCAGAAGTATTTTTGACATGTGATAAATAGGATGATTTGAATTTTAATAACAAATATCAGATTAGCTTAGGGTTCCTCAATAAATTTTCCTCAATTAAATGATGAAGGTAAATCATGCTGGGTTATATATAACGATCATCTTCTCCCTGGGGGATTGTTTTATCTTTTACATTTTTTATTTAAATATTTAATTTGTAGTTGAAACACATAAATTCAGACCATTAATGGGGTGTGGCACTCCGATACTATATCCAAAGTAAGTTATGGTGACTCTACGTCATACTTCACACCCAATTGAATGCCTATGAAGTATGAAGGAAGGTAAAAGTTGTTTTATACATAGTTCATCTTCTCCTTTTGGAGGATTTTTTTTTTCTTTTTTTGGTTTTTTGTCTTATTAAAAGAATTCTTAGGTGGAATACATGAATTATACTCGGACCAATATTGGGTGTGTGACATAGTGCAATTAGAGTCCATGGTTCGTTGGCAACGAAACTTGTACCAAGTACCATCACTATTATTAACTCAGTATTTCGTGGCTGAAATTTTCCAGTAGGAAAAAAAAAATCATCATGTATAGAATAAGGTGGTAGTTTCACCAAAACTATTAGAAGTAGATTAGGAATGTTAAACAATGCATACCTTGGAATTCACAGCTTATCATTCTTGTTCATGTTCTATTCGAATTTGAAAATCGAAAAGAAATATCTCTTTTATTTATTTTCTGTTTGTTCTATTTGACAAGGAAAATTCCCTTAATTTTAATTTTCACATGGATTTGATTTATGGTTACATAGATTATCATAAAGCACTTTAACTGACTCGAGGACACTACATCAATTTTAATAATAGAAGTGCTCCATGAGATCATAAACAATGTCAAATAACTAGTGCAAATTTCTTGCACAAAAACACTACAGTATTTAGAATAATTGCATTTTTTAACTTTTTTTTTTCTTTTCATAATTGGATAGTTACAAATGGAGAGAGACAATTTAAACCTTGAATCTCTCCAGTAATTTTTATTTTATTTTATTTTATAGATAAATCTTGAATGTCTTTGTTGAAAATAACAAAAGGTATTAATAAGTTAAGTTACAAGACTCTTGATACTTGTTTCTAAACAAAAGGGGGGCTGGGGGGAGGGGAGGGGAGGGGTGGGGGGGGGGGGACGCTCTTGACACTGTAACCATATTAAGATCATATGCAATCGTCAAACACAAGGCCTTATTTAGTCCAACTATAGAATAAAATGTGCTTATTTATCTTTAGCAACTGCTAAAAGTTCAAATGAAAGAATCCCCCATTAGACACAAGACAGCTTCTGCTAAAACCACAGTAAGCCCACAAAAATGTTAGTTTTATTTTTCCACAGCAATCTCAGTGTTGTTAAGAATCATTTGGCTAAGCCATAGCCTTAAATTGAATTTACCAATTGTTGTAAATGACCAGCTACAAAAATCCGGATCCGGATCCTCTCCATTTCCCTTTGAAATGGAGAGGCTCCAGTACACGGTGGGGATTTCGTCTAAAATGATCCACGCTTAAAAATTGGACACGTCATTTAAAATGTTAACACCATACTTAACTGCAGTTCACACTTAACTGGGTTTAACTCAACCAGACAAAAAACACTCAAGTTACACTCTTAACTCTTCACCGGCCGTTCATTCTGAAGTAATCTGACTTGAGGAAACTCACAGGAAACTCACAACACTGTCTGTCATGGCTGCACTGTCTTCTTCCCTTACCCGCTTGACTCTACGCGAAGAACATGAAACCCACACTTTACATTTGATACGGAAAAATACATTCCTACATCCTTCAGGACTTTCCATTCCCAGCAATAATCCCTCGCCCTCTGAAAAAATTTTAGAAATTGTTGTACAAGCTTATCCGCACCCAAGTTTCAGTAGCATTTTATAAAATTAAGCAAATAATAGTGTGGGTTTGTTCCCAAGTTTCTCACTCCAACCCGTTCCTTTCTCTGTTTCTTCTCCTTCTTCATTTTTTTTTTCTTTTACCCAGCGCTCTCTTCTCCATGAACCTTCATTGCTCCTCCACAAGCCACCACCACCACACCAGTCGTCACCATCACGAGCAACCACCACGAGCCACCGTGAGATCAGTTCAAGCTCAGCCCAGATCGGGCCTTCGTTTTTTCTCTCTCACTTTCCTCCCTTTGCCAGATCGGTTTCTCTCTCAAGTGTTTTTTTCTCTCTCTCATCCCTTTTTCCAGATCGGTTCATCTCAGTCTCTAATTTCGTGATTTGGGTCTCCGATCTAAGGATTCTGAGTTTGGGTTTGCTATGTTTGTGGTTTGGGTTTCCTGTGCATTTATGTGTTGGTGGGTTTGGATTTTTGGTTGTGGTTGGTGAGGCTTGGGCAGTGGTGGAGGTTGCTTGTACATTCGTTTGGATTTTTTGTGGAAGGTTGTGGTTGTGATTGAGGGCTGTTGGTGGGTTTGGATTTTTGGTTGTGGTTATGGGTTTCCTGTGTATTGTTTTGGAATTTTTGTGTGGCTGTTGGTGGTGTTGATGGTAGTGGAATCTGGGTTTGCCGTTGGTGGTGGTGATGAAACTGGGTTTGGGTGTGGGTTTCATGTTCTTCGCGTAGAATCAGGCGGGTAAGGGAAGAAGACAGTGCAGCCATGGCAGAGCCGGTGAAAGTTCAGAGTTTAACTTGAGTTTTTTTTGTCCGGTTGAGTTAAACCCAGTTAAGTGTGAACTCCAGTTAAGTGTGGTGTTAATATTTTAAATGACGTGTCCAATTTTTGAGCGTGGATCATTTTGGACGAAATCCCCACCGTGTACTGGAGCCTCTCCATTTCAAAGGGAAATGGAGAGGATCCGGATCCCAAAAATCCTGCTCTACAACCTGCTTGATTGTGGGACTGAAATGGAATAAATTGGAGGAGAGCATGAAAAATTAGTAGGAATAGGCAGCGCCTAATGTGGGATCCCAATGTTTCAACCACAAAAATTGAGTTTCTTCATCGCTTTGGCATGAGCGGCAGGAACAATGCCAGGTTGTCTAAGCCTACGTTTTGATTTCTTTGACTGCATTAACACCAAAATTTTATTTACATCAACTGCATTAAACACCGAAAATGCAATAAATGTGAAATAAATTCAGCATGTACATTGTTATGTGTTTTGTATCAGGGTGGAGCATTATGAGCATGGAAAGAAATGCTAATATGCGCCCGCTAGTAAAACCCATTATTGAATATTTAATTGTTAATAAATTATATTAGAAAAATTTTGACGTCAACTTTATGAAAAATATAAAGTTGACAACAAAATGAATTACCTTCTCATTTTTTTATAAAATGTTTCTAAAAATAGTTTCTAAACTAATATTCTTAGGGCATTTTTTAACATTTCCTCTTAACTTATTTAAGTGCATCCTGGGACTTGCACTTTTTCATTCTTTCCACCTTTGCATAAGAAGCTACCTCAACCATTCTTATTGATCCTGTGGTTCTGCTCATCACTATTACTCTTCTCCATAACCTTTCAGACTACCATTACCTTTTATTTAGAAGGTCTATCCTACCAACCAGTCTGACGCAACTATTTTCCTCCATATCAAATACAAATAGTCTTTAGTAACTTTACCCAGACATCCTAATAAGAAATTTCACTACCCTTTCTAACAAGTAGCTTGAATTCTACTGCCACATGAACAACTTCTCATGTTTCTCCTCACATTTCCGTGCTGATTGTCTCACACTCCCCTTATACACTTTCCATTCACATCATGTGTCAATATGTGTTCATTTTCTAACACTCACTTTCTGCTTAAAAAAAAAAATTAAAATCAAAATCGCGTAGGGTTCGATATCCGTAACTCAACATGGCTAGGTTTTCAGCGTTAAGTTGGGTTCGAGTATCATGCGAGGAAAAAAATATTTTTGTATCAAATGATATCACGTCATCCATATCAAATTCAACAAACAAGAGACATAGTGTGCAAAAATAATTATCCACAAATACATGTTTTTTATTTGTTAGTGGTTAGTTATCTTTTACAAAAATGTCTCTCATTTGTTGGATTTTAATACCGTTGACATGGTATTATTTAATACCAAATACCTTCTTTAGGGACATTAAAATCATGTCTGGATCAGGTTCAAATAAACCTATCCTGTACCCAACCCAAAAAATCCCAACCCAACAAAAAGAAACCATCTAGAAACTCTCTCTCAAGTCTTAATCTCTTCCCTTTTTGTGATTTATATATCCTTCGTCTCCATCACTTTAACGACACAGCAGTTTTTATGACTTATACCATTTCTTGCTCCATCATGTGTGCTTACAACAAGTGTAAAACACGAATTCCAAATCGACTTCACTCACATATCAAGGGGGAATGTAAGGACTAGTTTGCATTTCCTTTGAATTTGTTTTTATAGTATTTCATTCCTTTAATTTTTATCATATTTTGAAGGGAAAAAAATGTGTAACTCTATAGAAATGCATAGTCATGGAAAGTCATACCTCTATCTTGCATCCATCGTGGAAATGGACAAGCCATTCATTGTATAGTTTTTTGACTCTTTTTTCTATAAATCTTCATTAATGACACTTCTCCCTGTTAAAAGTGCTGGTTTTTTAATCACAAGAAGTGGTGCAGTTTCATCTTTAAGCATAGAAATAACTTCTGGAATTGTTGGTCTATCCACCGCACTATCTCTATAAATGAGGGAGCCACATAAATGAATCTTATCAATTGGTGCATAGGGCATGAATCTTTTAAAGATGGATCCATTAGGTCTGGCACAGCATCTCTTTGCCGCAACTCACATGCCTTAAATAGGCATCATTTGCATTAAGATTTTGTAAAGACATAAATGGTGAAGAAGATAGCCAAAGTTGTAATAAGTTTCAAAAACTTACATATCCTACAAGGTTCAGTAGGCCGTTGACATGATAAAAGCTATTATTCCTCCTACCACTTGCAATTTCAAGCATTAAAACTCCAAAACTGAAAACATCAGATTTTTCAAAAAAATTGCCCTCCATGACATACTCGAGAAATGTGTAACCACTGAGATAAACACCAATGAAGAGGCTATAGTTATATTAATTAACAACGTAGATTTTTTCTTTAGAAAGTATATAGTTACTTTTTTAGAACGTCTCCAGGTAGTAGGTAAAATATATAGTACCTACTATCTATTGTTTTTTATGCAGATCAAAGATCAATGTGGAAGATTTTCCGGCAATTTGAAAAACAATATATAGTTTGAACTTTCCAATGAAGGCCAGCTAAGAAGAGTGGTTGGTCATTCATGTACCTACTATCACTTGCGTTGTTCATGCCGTGTCCTACGCAACAAATTCCAACATACAACTTTAGATAAGATTATTGTAAGCATAAAATATTTATTGATGATCGAGGTAGTACCTAAGCATAAAATATTTAGGTCTTTCTTTCCTTGTTTTTTAACTTAACTAAACCTCCATTTCAATTTCCTTCTCTCCTATTTATTTGATTCCTTTTTTGAGAGAAAGTTTCAATCTATGGTGTCTGCTCTTGATGATAGTTTTTTATCATTAGACTAAGACATTAATCAGTTTTTGGTGTAGGCAGGGATTGAACCCTAGGTCTCTTATTCAACTATCAAAGACTTTACCAATTGAGTTAGCTAGAACCTACCTATTTATTTGATTCTTAATTCACTTGTAAGAATATTTAGTCCAATCGTGCTTTATACTTGTACTACTTGATCTTTTCTGACATTAATAGTCCTTAAAATTATTGAGGATTGTTGTCATAAATTGGTATATCAACGATGTTTTTTATTTGCTTTGATTTCATACACTCAGGTCTATAGGAGCGAAACCATTCAAACTCTTCATATATCTTTATATTAAGTGTGAATTTTGAAAATCTAATCGTTGGATTGTATCTTTAGATTACACTCTTTCATATTTGCAAAGTTTCAAGAAGATCAAAGATTAATTGCCATGTCATCAAACAAATGTTAAAATTTCAAGTTTTCGTGAACTAAAATTGTGTATAAAAAATAAGCTTATTAATCTAATAATAAATAACATCCGATTTTGAACAAAGTTTAATATGCATGTTAAGAACATAAGGAATATGAAATTTAATAATTAGATTTTCAAAATTCACATTGAATAAAATATGAGAAGTTTGAATAATTTCTCTCCAAATTAGTTTAGAGATAAACTTTATTCGTGAGCCCCATAATTTTCATAAGACATGGAACTAGGGGCATAGGTTGGTCTGGTTCAAAAAAGCAACTCTCAATTACCATCTGGTTAGTGGTTAAGGGCAGATCAGACCCTAGTGGGTAGTGTAATGTGTGTTATACAAAGAGTAGAAGATCAGGATTATTCTCTCTCTCTCTCTCTCTCTCTCTCTCTCTCTCTAGATCTTCTGAACAAATATGGAAGCAGCAAGTTAGCTAGGGTAAAATTATGTAAAATTATGCTTTCTGCATGGTGTATTGTCTATGGGAGAAGAAAACCGCTAGAAAATTTCAACAGCAAAGTGATGTGTCCAGTGTTTATGATGAGGGTGGAATAGTTCAAATTGGCTACGACGAATTTACGGTCATGTTTAATTAAAAAATTTATGTGTATTATATTGTTGGTTGGGTTTACGCTCTCTCAAATGGGCCTTTATTAAGTGTATGAGTGGGTTATTCGTTTATCATTCAATTGCTTCATCAACTAAGTTACGTACTGTCCCACTTGTAAGTCTAGTTTTGAATCATGCTACGGCTATCTAACGGCTATTTTGGTGGGACACTCTCTTTGCCATCTTTAGCAATGGAAAAAAAAGAGTGGCACAAGTGGACCACCCATATAGCTAAACTCGGATAGATTGAAATTTATGTTGGGGTTTACCTAATAAAAAATTGGTATTAATTGATGAGGTGACTGAAAATAGTACTAAAGTGAGAAATGAAACTAAAAAAGTTAGTTTAATTGGCTTTACACCTTATAAAACTTGTCAAAAATCTGACATAAAGTAATATAACTTTGACATAAAATTGTTTTTTAACAGGCACCTTATGGTTAACCCTATCCATAATAAAATTTCAGGTAAATCTGAGTCACATGTGTGTGTGTTCTACATGCATGTACGTGTGTTCTAGAAAGTTCTTAATTGAAAAATATCGTGATTCATGTTTATTGAGTAATGTAAACTTCATGTCATTGTTGGCATATTTTGCTGTTAGTTATCTAATTTGAAGAGAGTTTAAGTTGAATTAGCATTCCTTGTTTGAGTTGGAAATATTGTAAATCTAAGTAGGTTATAATACATGTTTGATCTCACTTTGATAGTGGAAGAATGCTGTTTAATTTATTTAATATCATTATATAAGTGGGAGAGTGTTCCCAACATGAGTTTCTTGAAATTGAAATTGTATTTTTAGGGCATTTTACTCTCGAAAGTAGAGTTAATAGTATGGGTATTTTAGTAATCTGATATTACAAAATAAGTAATATTGAGAGAGAGAGAGAGAGAGAGAGAGAGAGAGAGAGAGAATGGTGTAAAAGTTGAAAATTTACCCTTGTAATTTGAAATATTGTGAGTGTATGTACATAAATATACCATTTTTTTTCCTTTCTCTACTTTGACGCCAATAATTTTTTTAATATAAATATATAATTTTTTTTGACAAACTATAAACAATATAATTTGAACCTATAATGATCATCCTGCTATGACTGTTCTCTTTACTTTTCTTCCATCAAGTCAAAATATATTCACTTTTCTCCATTTTTAACAAAAACCCTACTATTTTCTATACTACTATTTAAAAGGCTTCCCCTGTTTGGACATGATTTTTTTGTTTTAAAATACCCCTACATCTCTATGTTTAAGTAGAGACAAAACTAAAGGACAATCCGGTAAAAATACATCCATAACTTCCACTAAAACATTGCATAAAAAATAGGGTCACTCTCTTATTTATTTTCAAATTTATTTATTCACTTATAAATTAGATTCTCAAAATAAAAATTATATATATAATAAAAAACATAGAATTTTCGTGTGAAGCTCGTGTGATGAGGCTGGTATACTTTAATTGAGTTGTGTAAAATCATAATTGCTTATAAAGGAAGTGAAATTAAAAAAAAAAAGTTATAAATAACTCTTAAATATTAAATATAAATTGGCATTTTATAGTAAAAACTTACACCAAAATAAAAATAAGAACTTTTTTTTATAGATACAAATTGACATTTTCGTTGGTTGGTAAGAACTTTAGACTTTTAGAGTAAAAGATTAAGATTAAATAATTACTTAACAAACTAATCACTCATAGAAAGCTATTTAATTAATGTTTCACTTGGTTAAAAAAAAATTATGTTTCACTCATAAATAAATAAATCAAAGTTATAAGTAACCTCTTTCTTAAAAAAAAATGAAAAAGAAGTTAGAAGTAACCTCTTTATTACCTTTTCATGCTTAGTAAAATATTCAAAAAAAAAAAAAATCAGTCTCTCATAATCTTTTATGAAAAATAAATAAATTCAAGGCTTGTTTGGTACACAAATTTAAACACATGTTTTTAGTTTTTAAATAATATTATATATATTTTCATATATTTTTTTACTTACACGTATTTCCAAAAAATTTAAAAACCGTTGTTTAAACATTCGTACCGAACGGGCCCTTAATCTCTCAAATCAAAATTTCTTACGTTTTCTTTTTGGGCTCTCTCTTTTTCCCCCAATAACTTTTAAAAAATGCCACGTAGGTGTAGCCCCCCAAAATTCAAATTGTTAGGTAGCAGCAAAAAAGTTCCCCAAACAAGAAGGAAAAGAAAATGATTGTTGTGAAACGTTCAAATCTCATTTCCCCTACCAATTCCAATTCCGTTGGCCTAATAACCAGAAAAGTCTTTCCCACACACAAAAAACAAAAGAATAGACTAGAGAAAATCTGTTTCACTCAACCAAACATTTTCAAGAAAATATCCCCACACATTCACAGTCTCACAGTAAACACACACAAAGACTTTGAAAATCCAAGAGAGTTTAGGAATGGAAAGAATATTAGAAGTTGTCTTTGAGTTTCAAATCTGAGAAAACTTAGAACTCAGAAAAAAAAAAAAAAGGAAGATGTCGTTTGCACCAGAGAAACCTGAAAACCCTAGCCCCAAAAAACGACCACCAAGCTGGTCAGACTTGTGGCTCAAAAACACTAAGCCCCTCAAGCATGTTATCTTCACCATGCAACTCCAATCTCTCTCTTCTCCTATCACTCCCACTACTAAAAACAACAACAACAAAAACACCAAATCTCCCAAAATCCCCAAATCCCCATTTCCAATTTCCCCAAATTCTCAAACCCTAATTTCAATTACCCGATATCCGAGTCCGACCCAACCCGAAAATTATCCGACCAAACCCTGCTCCAAATCCTCTCCAAACTCCCAGATTCCAATCACAACTCGATCTCCCTTGTTTGTAAGAGTTGGCTTAACCTTCAAGGCCGTTTAGTTCGGTCTCTAAAGCTCTTGTCTTGGCACTTTCTTTTATCGGGTTGGTTGGTTTTTTGGTTCCCAAATCTTACCCATGTGGATTTGGTATCTGGGTGTTTCTTCAATTCTGGGAATTTGTTGACGAATAGGGTGTCAAATCTTACCCATGTACGTGTGTTCTAGAAAGTTCTTAATTGAAAAATATTGTGATTCATGTTTATTGAGTAATGTAAACTTCATGTCATTGTTGGCATATTTTGCTGATAGTTATCTAATTTGAAGAGAGTTTAAGTTGAATTAGCATTCCTTGTCTAAGTTGGAAATTTTGTAAATCTAAGTAGGTTATAATACATGTTTGATCTCACTTTGATAGTGGAAGAATGTTGTTTAATTTGTTTAATATCACTTTATAAGTGGGAGAGTGTTCCCGACAAGAGTTTCTTGAAATTGAAATTGTTTTTTCAGGACATTTTACTCTCGAAAGTAGAGTTAATAGTATGGGTATTTTAGTAATTTGATATTACAAAATAAGTAATATTGAGAGAGAGAGAGAGAGAGAGAGAGAGAGAGAATGGTGTAAAAGTTGAAAAGTTACCATTGTAATTTGAAATATTGTGAGTGTATGTACATAAATATACCATTGTTTTTCCCTTTCTCTACTTTGACACCAATAATTTTTTTAATATAAACAATATAATTTTTTTTTGACAAACTATAAACAATATAATTTGAACCTACAATGATCATCCTGCTATGACTGTTCTTTATACTTTTCTTCTATCAAGTCAAAATATATTCACTTTTCTCCCTTTTTAACAAAAACCCTACTATTTTTTTGCTTTAATTGAGTTGTGTAAAATCATAATTGCTTATAAAGGAAATGAAATTAAAAAAGAAGAAGTTATAAATAACTCTAATATATTAAATATAAATTGGCATTTTATAAAAACTTACACCAAAATAAAAATAAGAACTTTTTTTTTATAGATACAAATTGACATTTGCGTTGGTTGGTAAGAACTTTAGACTTTTAGAGTAAAAGATTAAGATTAAATAAAACCTTAACAAACTAATCACTCATAGTAAGCTATTTAATTAATGTTTCACTTGGTTAAAAAAAAAATCATGTTTCACTCTTAAATACATAAATCAAAGTTAGAAGTAACCTCTTTCTAAAAAAAATGAAAAAGAAGTTAGAAGTAGCCTCTCTATTACCTTTCCATGCTTAGTAAAATATTCAAAAAAAATATTAGTCTCTCATAATCTTTTATGAAAAAAAAATTCAAGGCTTGTTTGGTGCACAAATTTAAACATATATTTTTAGTTTTTAAATAATATTATACATACTTTTTTACATTTTTTTATTTACATATATTTTAAAAAATTAAAAATTATTATTTAAACATCCGTACCAACCTTAATCTCTCAAATCAAAATTTCTTACGTTTTTCTTTTTGGGCTCTCTCTTTTTCCCCCCATAACTTTTAAAAAACGCCACGTAGGCGTAGCCCCCCAAAATTCAAATTGTGAGGTAACAACAAAAAAGCGCCCCAAACAAGAAGGAAAAGAAAATGATTGTTGGGAAACGTTCAAATCTCATTTCCCCCACCAATTCCAATTCCGTTGGCCTAATAACCAGAAAAGTCTTTCCCACACACAGAAAACAAAAGAATAGACCAGAGAAAATCTGTTTCACTCAACCAAACATTTTCAAGAAAATATCCCCACAAACATTCACATTCACATTCTCACACACAGAGACATTGAAAATCCAAGAGAGTTTATAAATGGAAAGAATATTAGAAGTAGTCTATGAGCTTCAAATCTGAGAAAACGATGTCGTTTGCACCAGAGAAACCTGAAAACCCTAGCCCCAAAAAACGACCACCAAGCTGGTCAGACCTGTGGCTTAAAAACACTAAGCCTCTCAAGCATGTTATCTTCACCATGCAACTCCAATCTCTCTCTTCTCCTATCACTCCCACCACTAAAAACAACAACAACAGCCACAAAAACACCAAATCTCCCAGAGTCCCCAAAGCCCAAATCCCCATTTCCAATTTCCCCAATTTCCCAAACCCTAATTTCAATTACCCGATATCCGAGTCCGACCCGACCCGGAAACTCTCCGACCAAACCCTGCTCCAAATCCTTTCCAAACTCCCAGATTCCAATCACAACTCAATCGCCGTTGTTTGTAAGCGTTGGCTTAACCTTCAAGGCCGTTTAGTTCGGTCTCTAAAGCTCTTGTCTTGGCACTTTCTCGAATCGGGTCGGTTGGTTTTTCGGTTCCCAAATCTGACCCATGTGGATTTGGTATCTGGGTGTTTCTTCTCTCCTCGGAATTCTGGAATTTTGTTGACGAATAGGGTGTTTTCGATGCATTTGGGATCTGGGTTTTCGACGAAATGGAATGAGCTTTGTGAGGATAGTTTGTTTCCTGTGGAGGTTATTGATAGAGGGTTGAAAATGCTTGCTTGTGGTTGTCCTAATTTGCGTAAGGTTTCGGTGATAGGAGCGAGTGAGTTAGGGGTTTTGAGTTTGGCTGAGGAGTGCATGACATTACAAGACTTGGAATTGCATATGTGTAATGATGATGTTTTGCGTGGCATTGCAGCGTGTACTAATTTGCAAGTGTTGAGGTTGGTTGGGAATGTGGATGGGTTTTATGGGTCGTTGGTTTCGGATATTGGATTGACTATATTGGCACAAGGGTGTAAGAGGTTGGTGAAGCTTGAGCTTTATGGTTGTGAGGGGAGTTTTGATGGGATTAAGGCGATTGGGCAGTGTTGTCAAATGTTGGAGGAGTTGAGTATTTGTGATCATAGGATGGATGATGGGTGGTTGGCGGGGTTGTCGTATTGTGAGAATTTGAAGACTTTGAGGTTTCAGTCATGTAAGAGGATTGATCCGAGTCCTGGGCCGGAAGATTATTTGGGTTGTTGCCCGGCTCTTGAACGGTTGCATTTGCACAAGTGTCACTTGAGGGATAAGAAGAGTGTGGGAGCGATGTTTATGGTGTGTGGGGCTGTGAGGGAGATGGTACTTCAGGATTGTTGGGGATTGGATAATGACATGTTCAGCTTAGCTAGTTGTTGCAGGTAATGGCTTCTTTTACTCTACTTCTAAAAAAAGGGGGTTCTTTTTCTGTGTTTACTTTTGTTGCTACATAAAGCTACAAGGCAAATGAATTTATTCTAGTGGTTGAAATTTGAGTGTTTATAGTGTTTATTCACATTTGTAATGTTGTGCAAAGTTGATTCACTTGTTTACACAAACTATTTGAACCATGACATCCATGTGTCTTTTACCTTCTAATCAATTTTATGCACAGCATGCTGAATTATACTAATAATGATGTTAGGTTGTGGATTTTGCTATGGGTTCAACTGGATATAGGAATAACTATGTTTAGAGTTTCTTCCACTGACCTATGACTAGCCAATATAACGTGTAATTATCTGGTGAACATTTATTAAGATTACTTATTATCTGCATGAACTGTTCTTCAATAGTAAGAATAATGGATCTTGTTTTTCTAACAGGAGGGTGGCGTTCTTGTCTTTAGAGGGATGCTCATTGCTAACTACCGAAGGTCTGGAGTCTGTAATTCTTTCCTGGAAGGAGCTTCAAAGCCTTAGGGTTGAATCCTGTAAGAATATAAAGGACAGTGAAATTTCTCCTTCACTCTCAACTTTGTTCTCTGTTTTTAAAGAGTTGCAATGGAGGCCAGATACAAAGTCTCTTCGTCCATCTAGTGTATTGGGGATTGCAATGGGAAAGAAAGGTGGTAAATTTTTCAAGAGGGAGCGTCTCTTCGTTCACTGAAGTTGCACTTGAAAGCCAGAGGCCCAGAATGGGAAAGAAAGGCAGTAAATTTTTCTAGAGAGTGTGACACATGAAGTTGCACTTGAAAGCCAGAGGCCCAGAATCTGCAGCTTGAGCCTGCATAAGAGTTCTTGACTTCTTGTCGTGAAGGCTGTAACAATATTCTGTACTCATTATGGTAATTAGATGGTTAGAATAGATGCAGATGTTGACACAGGAAGATTGTAAACACGGTAAATTTTGCCTTACACCCGTCTTATAGCTCATGTTTGGGTGCCCTTTTCAACACAATTTTGATTTGCCACAGTGCAAATCTTCTCGTTCATGTCTATTCTCAAGCCTACAAAGCTTTAATTGCTTATTACATTATCAAACTACCTTTTTCTCTAATAAATGCATCCCTTTCAGAAGTCGGTTTGTATATACTAGATAATATAAGAATTAAAAAAAAAGGGGTAAATTTCAGATAACTACTCTGAGGTTTGAGGTAATACCAAACACATTCAGGATAATTAAAAAGCAACCATTTTAGTCTTAGAAGACAAGTTCAAAAAATGTACCCCACACCATTTGTTCCTGCCAAGCCAAAATCCTCACAATATGTTTTAATCATTTTTGCTCTTCCCAAGAGTAGCAGAGGGCTCTTAATATAAACTAGAAGAAAATAACCCAAGTCAGTTAGTTCAATGGCTCTTTTTAGACTTCATCAGAGTTAGAATTTCAATTCTCACTCAAAAAAATTTTTTAGATTGAGCAATGAGAAAGAGGGTTTCTGTTCAAGTTTTAATCTGAAGAAAGGTACAAATTAGTTCTTGATATCAAAATATAGCTAAACTTCTTGTAATGGAAGAAGTATTAATTGCTTGAAAAATAATTGATTTAGTTTTTGTTCTGGTTTCTTTTGTAGGTTCTTTTAGCAACTTGGCTCTTTTGCTTGGTAATTTCAACTCTTCTGGCATGTAATTTTCCTTTAAGTTATAGTTTTTGGTATGTAAAGAACTTGATATTTGTGGAAATGAAAGGATAAACACTAAAAAGAATTTGCAAAATGCATTTAGGAAGAAATGAGTGTGGGGTACCTTTTTGAACATTCATTCTTGGAATTGGAGAAAAAGCTGTGCAGCTTTTGTCTTAGGTGGAGTGAACAAACGGCATGATAATGGTGTTTATGTTTAAGGACTAAAATGGTTGCCTTTTAATTATCTTGGATGTGTTTGGTATTACCTCAAACCTCAGGGTAGTTATCTGGAATTTATATAAAAAAAAAAATGATCAAATATCCTTGTTATATGTCTTGTTGCAGTTTATTATCTATCCAGGAGGCTTTTAAGCATGACTGACCTGTATACTAATAATAAATTAGCCATAGCTGAAGATTGGTTTTTGGAGGTAGGAAATCCATGGTGCTTTATTGCAAGTAATGCTGTATTAGGTTATTATGGTTTTGATTTATGACATGGTCATGTTTTGTTTTAAGAATCAGCAAATTTGAGGGAGGCGAATTTAGAAAGGCGATGCTTATTTACTTCTCAAAAGAGATAAGAAATAAGAGTTAGAAGTAAAGAACACTGGCTTTGCTAGAATCCGGGCGAAGGCACATATAACGTTGGGGGGTTGGGGGGGGGCATCCCAACCCCCAAACTTTGAAATCCCTTTATAATAATATATTAAAATAGGCTGGCTTCTTAAAATTGTAATGATTGGCTCTCACAAAAATTTCATAAATCCTAGTCTACGTGAGTTTGCCTATTCTTTCCTTTAAAATCAAACGATGACCATTTTAGTTAGTTTGCCTCACAGTTAGTTTATCAAGTAGACCTACCCAACAAAAGCATAAACTTTTACCAAATCCTAACAAATGCCTATTCTTTCCTTTAAAATCAAACGATGACCATTTTAGTTAGTTTGCCTCACAGTTAGTTTATCAAGTAGACCTACCCAACAAAAGCATAAACTTTTACCAAATCCTAACAAATGCCTAGATGCCATGTGTCCTTTCTTTTTTATAAGTATATAAAAGTGCAGTGTGTTGTGTTCTTTGCATCCAAAAGTGCACTGTATTGTTACCCCAAAAAAAAAAAGTGCACTGTGTCCCTTTGTATATTTATTGCATTGGCAACACAAACTTATGACTTTATTTTTTCACAAATTTGATCTTTTCGTCATCATCTCATATTTTCCCTAGCTAATATTATTTTTTAATTTTAGTTTTAGATGCATTGATTTGAGTTTAGAAATGATATTATTATATTTTAAATTTGATCATTTTGTATACCATATATTTATAAATTTAACATAGGAATATATAATTCGCCACCTCCCCCCCCTCAAGCAAAATATCCTGGCTATGACTAGAATAATGTTGAGATTGTAATTAACAATTTTTTTTTTTTATGCAAGATAGAATTATTACTTTAGCTTAATCTAAGTGTATATGTGTGTGAAGCTCCTTCCTAGAGACTTGAACTCTGACCCTTACCCTCCCACACCCTACAAGCACTTATACTTGTAGAATGACCACCGCACCAAGAGTATGCAGTGGTTTGCAATTAACAATTTAACCGAACTGAGTATTGGAAGTGCAAAATTGCTTTTTATCTCATCCATTTAGTATGACTTTATTGGAGAGAATCGCCGTAACTAAATTTTTTTTACCCTTCTACAAATCTATACTAATTATTAATAATTAAATTATAGTTGAAATTATATTATTTAAGTTAATCACATATATCAATTTTCATTTATGAAATTATAAAAATTATTTTTACTAATTTTGTGATGTTTAAAACTATATATAAGTGGTTTCAAATAATAATTTAATTTATCTTATGAACTTATATATTAATTTCACTTAAAAAAAAACTAATTTCATTAACTTAATCTTAAGTTTATATAAGTATATTTTTTCATATATATATATGCATATTTTTTTTGTTAAACATATATATTCACAAAATAGCTTATTTACAAATGCATTATTATAGTTGATTTTATGTTTGTTTTTAAATAAAAAATAGAAGTTTTTTAAGGTAAAAAAAAAGAAAAAAAACTGTTCATTAACAAAATTTTGTGTAAAAAGACGCCGGCTCTAAAGGTAAAAAATAACCGACCGAAATCATTATAAGTCCTTCTCTTACCTCATTACTTTCAGAATACACTCGCATCCGAGCACGGTGCGTCTCTCCCATAAAACCACCAAAAAAACGACGTCGTCAAAATCAGAAAAAATTTGTTAGGTCAGAAAAACCGAACCCAATTTGCAACATCGACAACCCAAGGTGATTCTTTTTATAAGCTTTTTAAGGAGATGGTGAAGTTAGCCCATCATTATTTGTATCATATTTGTCTTTGGAATTTAACTTTAATTGCAAATTAGGTTCAATACCCAGTTTTTATTCTTCCAGTTGTAGAGCTAAAAAATATGGGTGCTTTTGGTATGGTTTAAGCATGTATGTTTGGAAAAAAAAATGTTAATTAAAGAGAAGTAATTTAGACCCAACTGAGGCAAATACTAGACATATTGTGAATTGGATTAATTTTTTAAATTTGGAGATAAATCATTGGAAAATTATTGATTTTTTTGATAATGTACGCCAAAAAGGCAAAAATCAGTTGCCGGGTAATCCAAGGACATTCACTCTTGACGGGCTAAGCAGTTTAGGCTCATGCCCATGAGCTAAATTTCGATTTTTTTGATAACATATGCCAAAAAGTTAAAAATCAGTTGCCGGGTAATCCAAGGGCATTCACCCTTAACGGGCTAAGCAGTTTATGCCCATGAGCTAAATTATCGATTTTTTTATAACGTATGTCAAAAAGACAAATATTAGTTGTCGGGTAATCTAAGTGCATTCACCCCTGACGGGTTAAGCAGTTTATGCTCATGCCCCATTAGCTAAATTATTGATTTTTCGTAATCATTGATAAATGTTGTTTGGTTACTAATAGTTGTGCAGTGTGCAAAGAGCCTTGTAGTTTAGTTGGCACCTCTTGGTGCTTATAGTGGAAACGTCCAAGGTTTGCATGGAGGAATTAGTTGGGGAATTTTTCTTCAAATGTTTGGAATATGGTACCGGCTTGTCTTATGTGGCTCATTTGGCGGGAACGCAATTCTCGCACATTTGAAGACATTGGGAGACCTGTAGATCTTTTAGGGTCTTTGCTAGCTAGGACTTTGTTTGAGTGGTCTCGTATTTGGGGTTTTACGTATTATATTATTGTGTCTGAATTCTTAATTTCTGTTAGCTCTACTATTTGATTTGTTTGTATACATCTCAAGTGCAGTGGGTTTACTATCATAAACACAGTGTACTTTTCTAATCAATAAAACTTCTATTACCTATAAAAAAGGTTCGAATTCCCCCTCCTCCAACTATTGAATTATCAAAAAATAGTTGTGTAGTGTGGTTGTTGGGAACTCAGTTTCTTAGTTGTGCTCTGTTCTTCATATGCTGCACGTGTTTTTGCATTAGGCCATTGGAAGGTTTGACTTTTAAACTAGGGAGACTATTGAAACTTTGTTGTTCATAGTTAAATTTACAGCAGGGCATGTTGATTTAACTGTGGGTCTGTGATAAGAAGTTTTAAACATTTAGTATGTAAACATCCTCATCACTTTCACTTCTTTCTGTTAGAAGAAATTGGAATTTGGGAATTGCTTATGTTTCCAGTAGACATATTCTTGCTTATGTGTTGTATGAAGTTTTTTAGTAACTTATAGTCACTTCTTGATTACTAGCTGTTTATTCTTCCTGAATTTTACATGTTATGACTCAAGTATTTAATTTTTGGAGTCATTGAGATGATTTAGTCTTCACTTTAAGTTTACAATCTTGCACTTAAAAGCCCTTTATCTTATCTTTACTTTTTATAGGCAGGTTTGAACAGCCTAAAAGCAAATATTTTTATTTCTAGATGGCATTGCAAGAGAAATTAGATAGATTCAAGAAGCAGCAAGAGAAGTGCCAATCGACCCTCACAAGTATTGCTGCATCTAACAAGGCCACAACACATAAATTCATGCCAGTACCAGCAGCACCTTCAGTCGCAAGAGCCCCTGCTCCTGTAGTCAAATTTTCAAATGATATAGAGAGACTTCAACATATCAACAGTATCTGGAAAGCCCCTGTAGGGGCCCAAATGAAGCGTGTTATAAATCTTCTACTGGAGGTTCGTACCCAACTATCTTATCCTTCATTAATTTGTATGTGTTCCTTGATGCAATTATTTGTGTTGCCATCTGATTTACAATGCTGAATGCTCTTAATGGATGGTTTTTATTGCTGACTTGAGTTGGGGAAAATTCAGATCCCAATGTGTCTTATTTTGTGCAGTTGTCAGGTCAATGTTAATTTGGAAAAGAGTGAGATGGTCTACTGTAGAATTGTGTTATTATCTGTGATTTATATCGATCTTTTTAAAGAGTAATTATATTATTATGCGCATTCACTTAACTGGCCTACTTTTTCTTCCTCAATTAATTGGGATGGGAAAGTTGAAACCTTGCTTGTATGCCCTTGATTTCATGGGAAAACCAATACTACTTAATTGATTGATGTGCTTCCAATTGAAGGTAATTATAAATTATATGGATGCTTGGTGGCAATTTGTAGTTGTATTTTTAGTTTACTGTAATAATGGGGTATGTCACTTGTCCCCCTTCGTCTGACTTTTGTGACATTGTAAGGAGAAGGCACATGGCGTTTCCGTTACATGCAGCATTGCAATCACAGTTTGTGGGCCCCACACACTGTGATTGTGATGCTCCATGTAGCGGAAACATAATCTACTTTTTCCATCGTTACAGATCAATGTGAGTTACAGTAGGGAGGACCAGGTGAATGCTATTAAGCACTAGTTTAATGCTCCTTGTGTTTGCAGACGAGGCAAGCCTTTACCCCGGAACAAATTAATGAAGTCACTTATGTTGATATCAATGCCAACAAAGCTATATTTGATAGTTTGAGGAATAACCTGAAAGTCAACTATGATGGGAAGCGTTTCTCTTACAAGGTAACTTTAAAGTTATGTAGCTGCAGATCTTCATGGGCTGATAGCTTTTAAGTTGCACTCAGCCTTTTTCTTTATACCTCTTTCATGGTAGATGACTTTTTGACTTTCCTTTGTCCACAGTCCAAGCATGATTTGAGGGACAAGGAACAACTTCTTTACTTAATAAGGAAATTCGTATGGGGCATTGCTGTCATTGATCTTAAGGACGCATACCCTACTGTGATGGAAGACTTGCAGGTAATGCAATATGTGTTGATAATACCATGAGAAATTTGTTTATATTAATCTCTGAAAAAGAACTGCTGGCTCTTCTAGCCTAGCATGTGCTTCCTCCATTCTGTAAAACAAGAGAAAAGAGAAAGGCGGGGGGGGGGGGGGGTGTCTCAGGGACCAGTGGGAGGTGAAAAACCATTTGATGCAGCACACAATTTCTAAGGGATTGAGAATCAATAAGAACAGGGGAAAGAAAGTTAAAAAAAAGGTTGGCCTTGGAGATCCAGGCAGAGTTTCCTTGTTTTTGAAAGAAGCCATTGAAGTATTTGTGTGTTTTCTGACGTTGGATGCTTAAATTAGTTTTCTCAAAAGTTGATTTTCCTTGCAAAAGCAGGAGTGGCAGCTTTTGAGGTGTATTTGAGGAGTGGTGTGATTTCTCAATGGTTGTATTTTGATTTTTGTAATTTTGTTTGCCCCTTTATTCTGTGACTTTGTTTTCTTCCTTTTCTTTATCAGCTTTCTCTCCCTTGCTTGCTATTTGTTTTAATATTGAGGAAAGTCTTTTCCTTCTAATGATTATCTTGTATCTTGTTAGTGAAAACTATCAGCATCTTCATTTTTCAATAAAAAGTTTAGCGGTGGTCATGTGTCAGTTGTCTGTGTAGTGTAATTATATTTAGACATTGATACAAAGTGAGAATACAGTCACTTACCTGTTCCCTCTTGCCATAAAAGTTTGTGAATTCATTCTTCTTTAGGCTTTGAAAGCTGCGGGTCAGATATGGCTGCTATCAAACTTTGATTCACAGGAAGACATTGCTTACCCAAATGACCCCAGGGTGCCCATCAAAGTGGATGATGACCTTAAGCAGCTATTTCTGGGGATTGAATTGCCTTGTGATATGATTGACATCGAGAGGGATCTTCAGAAGAATGGGATGAAGCCTGTCACCAACACTGCTCAGAGGAGGGCCAGTACAGAGGTTCAAGGCATGTCCTCCAAGCCCAAGCCAAAGAAGAAGAAGCACGAGATCACCAAGAGGACAAAGCTGACCAATGCCCATCTTCCAGAGCTTTTCCGACACCTAGATAAAAAATCTTGATGTATTGAACAACGGATTGAAGCTCAATTGTAGGATGGATACAACATGCTCTTATGCTAGTTGCATGGGTTATGTAGAAGGGAAGTGTTCCTAGCAGCTTAACTCCAAATTGATGGCTCTTGCTAGAGTTGTACGCAACAGTTCATTGCTGTTTTATACGTCTGTTCAGTAGTAGTAGTATTATTCAAGCCCAATAACAAATGAATTTATCGCCTGGATCTGAAGTTAAATTTGGAAAAACAAAAATACAATTACATATATGCATGGCAAGGAAATGGAAAAATTAAAAGTATAGCAACTAACAAGACCTGTAATAGAAAGAAAGACGATGACTTACCAGTCCAAGACCACCTTCATTAGAATCATTGCAATTAGTGTTACTGTGAGCCATACATGCTTTATCTTTGAATCCGCTTGGAGTGTGGTACATCATTATAGCAACCCTCATCTGGTCTAGCCTCATCATATTCATCACGGCTTCATCTTTGAATCCGCTTGGAGTGTGGTACATCATTATAGCAACCCTCATCACTAGGTCTAGCCTCATCATATTCATCACGGCTTCGCTTAAGTTTGCTATCTTCTCTTACCACTGTTGAATAGTCAAGATCATAATCATGAGTAAAACCAACAACCTCATAATGAGGGCAGCAGCTACTGTTGCAGCTTTGACCCATCATTTCTCTGATATCTTCAATGTCTTGCTTGTATATCATACGAAACCCACATTTCTTAACCTCAAAGCAAGGGTTGTGAGGCTTTGGAATTCTAACCCCCATTTGAATCAATTCATTCTCATCAGTTTGACTCAACATTGCTCTCGCATTCTCATAAAAACAATGAGAGGGAAAATAGAGCATCCAAAGGTGAAGTGAGTCAATATGACCAAAAGAATTTACAAAATAAGCAGACTCTCTTGCACCTTCATGTTTATTGACTTCAATATAACAATCAAAACAACAAATACTGTTTGGATGAAGATCGTGGAATGACAAAACAGAGCACACAGCGATGCCCATCCATTCTTTCGAACGAGTAGCCTGTGCATTCATTATATTCCCCACACCTTGATGGCTAAACCATTTTGAAATTTCACTTCCAGGAATAAGAAGTCTACAGGCAGCCCGAGGTCTTTTATTTTTAGGTGCACGGTAGAGTCCCTAAAACATACAAGCTTTTGATGTTTAGAATTTAGCAAGTTACACCTAATTTAACTTTAAGGCCTAAATTTTATACACGTTTCTGATTAAATACAAGATTTTTAATATGGGTAAATTACACCACCTTTCCTTGAAGTTTTTCTAAATCACACTTCACCTTTTGAGGTTTGAAACTTTGTATAAATAGTTAAATACAACTTTTTAAGGTTTTTACAAATGGAATTGAGAGGACTTGGATTTAATTGTTGCATTTATGCAATCAAATGGGAGAATGTCATTTTAAGAACCTCAAAGGAGAATGATATAATTTACCCTTTTAGTTTTGTCAATTAAAGTCCAAATGTATGAACTCATTTCAATATAAGTCATGTCCATATCTCATTATTAATTTTTGTTATTTTGGACAACAACAAAGCAGATAAAAGTAGGAAATCATTTTTTAAACTTTGTGTTTCACCCATGGTTTGTGATAAATCAATTTGGCATTCATTGAATTGAGAAAATAGAGAACGAAAGCTTTGCTTGTAGTAAGAAAGTGATTCCCTCAAAATCAAAAATTCAAAATTGATTACCTAGATAAAATAAATTTCAACAATTTCTACTTTTTCCTCTTCTCCATTATTGCCTAGATTAAGGTATATGAATAACAGATATGGAAATATGCATCAAATTGAAACAGTTTCATATATTTAGGACTTTATTTGATAAAATTAAAACCTAGTACGTAATATGACACAAACAATGTATACTCTCTTAGCCTTTTATAAATTTCCCCTTTATAATATATATATATATATATATATATATATATTTATAGGGAGAGAGAGAGAGAGAGAGAGACCTGAGCATCTGCTGATAGCATTCTAAAGAACACGTTGCTTCGGTGTTGAATGTCAGCCAATTTGAAGCAATTGGAGAGAATTAGAGATGGCGGGTATAGTTTGTCTTGTGTTGATCTATTTGGAAATGTTTCCAATGAGGTACAATTTTCTGCAACAACAACTGAAGTGCTTGGTGGAAGTTGTGGCAATGAACGAAGCCTCGTGCAATGCGTCAAAAAAATATTCTTCAACTTAGATAGTTGAATGATGCTTTCAGGAAGACAATCAAAATTATTTCCACTTAGATTTAAAACTTCTAAAGAGTATAAACAGCCACAATCATTAGGGATTGTCTGAAGATTGCAGTCACTTATATCCAATCTTGTTAAAAAACACAAACATGACAAGGAAAGCAATAACATGCTCACAGGATTTGGGATTCTTCTTGGCATTAAATTAAAAGAGAAAAGCTTGTTCCAGAGTTTAGGTGATGACGCTTTGCATCCTTGAAGAGATAGTACCTTAAGATTTTTCAAAAGAATGATAGAGAAAGGCGGCTCTCTAAAAGTAATCCCACTCACATTAAGCTCTTCTAGACTTTCGACATTCAATAGGCTCTGTGGCAAATTGTCAAGTTTCAAGCATCCAGCCACATTGATATCTTTAAGCGACTTGAAGCTACAAATTATGGTAGGAAGACATACAAGATTTTTACAATCTCTTAAATGCAATGAAGCAAGGTTAGTCAAATGTTCAATTGAAGAGGGAAGTTTCGTAATAGTAGTGCCATCTAAGTGAAGATTTGTTAAGCTTTCCATATTTCTCGCAAATTCTGGAATTCTCTTGATTTTTGAACAATCAGAAAGAATAAGATTCTCAAGACGCTCCATTTCAAACTTGCTTGGAAGATTATTAAGGTTTTTGCAGCCTTCAAGGTCAAGAAGAGTAAGCTTTTTATGAGCCATAATAGATGGGTGAACCTCTCGTAAATTTATACAACCTTTAGCAACCAATTTCTCTAGATTGGGGACTTCAGTGAAGTTAGGGGTTGCAATAAGGTTTAAAGAATCATTCAATTCGATGGACTTCAACTTGTCAAAATGCTGTTAAAATCCAAATACAATAAATTAGAAATAGTATATTAAGTTTACAAAAATGGGAATTTATTGATTACATACACATATAAAGAGTATCTAAATAACAATTGTACCTTTATTCCTTTCCAAAGTCTGTCAATTTTGCTATGGCACATGTGAAGTTCAACAAGTTCATTTGGCTGAAAACTTGAAGGCAAAGATTTTGAAGGATATAAACTCCAATCAAGAAATCTTAAGCTATTAGAAAGATGTTTGGGGCCATGTAGTAGGTGAACACCATGAATTATAAGCAATTTGAGATTAGACATCTTTGAAAAGACTTCAATGTTCCAATGTGCCGTTTTGAATTCACCAAATTTAGGCAACCAAGGAAGCTCTAGGACTAGGCCTTGAATTGCTTCTGTTCCCTGATAATCAAGAAAAGGGGATGGGTGAGTTGCAAGATATATGAAAACAAAGTTGCTCAAGCTCTAACTTTGTTAAATAATATGATAAGATATATGCTCAAATTCAATAAATGATCTATTACCGTATTTGTCATCAGCACATGATGAATGTCCTTATATAGCCACAATTTGCTATGCTTTCCAAGTTCTTGAGGACAATCTTGACGAACTATATCTTGACCCATTTTTTGTAGTAGTTCATGCATCCAAAATTTATTTTCATTTTCTTTTAAGAGAGACTTTTCAATGAGAACCCTTAATCCAATGCAAGGATATAGGCCAAGACAATCTAGTATTTTTACCACATAGTTTTTATCCTTCATATTAAAGAAACATGCGATATGTAGAAATATTTCCTTCTCTGTTTCTTGAAGTCCATCAAAACTTGTTTGGAGTACTTTGATAATTTTTCTTTCAGAAAATTCTTTGAGTCTATCTAATGCACTATCCCATTCCTCCTTACTTCTATTGAACAAAAAAGAGCCCAAAACTTCAATTGCGAGAGGAAGACCATTAGCATAATTTACAAATTGTTTAGACAACTTTAGATAATCTTCAGCAGGATGACTGTTGTTAAAAGCTTTCAAACTAAAAAGATAAAGAGCATCATCATCATTCAATCCTTTAACCTCATATATTCCATTTACATTATGTCTTATCAACAAATGTTTATCTCGTGTTGTGATGATAACTCTACTACCTGAACCAAACCAATTATGCTCTCTAGCTAACTTTTCTAATTGGTCAAATTGATTTACATCATCAAGAACAAGAAGAATCCTTTTATGATACAACCTGTTCTTGATCATAAGAACTCCATCATCAACATCCCGTATATTGATACTTCTCTCCATCAAAATTTCACTAATAAGTTTTTGTTGTGAAGGAAGTAAACCATATTTTTCAGATACTTCCCTAATATTAGTGATAAAACTACCACCTTCAAATTCATTAAAAACCATATGATAAACAACTCTGGCAAGAGTTGTCTTACCAATCCCCCCCATCCCCCAAACACCTATAATGCGAACATCATTTGATCCTATAGCTAAAAGTGACATCAATTCCTCCACTCTAGAATCTATTCCTACTAAATCTTTGGTATCTCTTGGGAATGCATCACTTAATTTTTGCAATATCACTTTTACAATATCCTGGATAAATTCTGACTCAGGCCTGCAAAAAAGAGAGACAATCAACAAATGTGTATGAACCATCCCTAACACCCCATACCCTATGTGTGTGTCTATATATATATATATATATATATATATATATATATATATATAGTGTTAAGGTTTGTTATGAATTTCCCTCAAATTCTAGCAAATCCTGCACAGAGAAGTGGAGAACAAAATAAATGCAAAAATTCCTATACGAGTGCAGTAACTAGTAATTCCATATTACTCGAAACTGAGTAATGATTTACTGTTGTAGCCGTACATTCACTTCTACAAGGGTTTGATGGTTAATAGCTTTGGTTCAAATACGGACTTAAGCTTGTAGTGGCCTTCCCATATGGGGAATAATAAGATTGAAAGACGTTCACGTTCAAAAATACACATAGTATATATAGTATGATTGTGTTTCGACTTTGGAAACTGAAAGACACATGGCAGTTTTTGGGAAAAATAATTAAAAAGCATAGTGTTTGAGTTTTTTTTTTTTTGAGATAATATAGATAGAAGACACAAAGGATGAGGATTATACTCTAAGTACAATACTTAAGAGTTTGCGATTGTCATTTGTAAGAGTAAATGATGTGATTGTAATTTTGTATTGTTGATAATTGATTTTAGATAATCAATGTATATATATATATATATATATATATATATATTAAAGCATAGACCTCATGCGAAAATGCATGAGGTTCTGCCATGTGGCGCTTTGTATGAGTACTGTTTCCTTTAGTCTTTCACCTTCCACCTTCTTATCAATAATTAGTTTAAGCCATAAATGCAGAAAATTAAAAGATTTGGTTCTACTCCCCTTTCCAACTTCTTGAACTCTTCTACTTTTAATTTCATTAATTTAAAAAATGAAAAGTTTTCTCTGATCAATGTTAGTTTTCATGTTCTTTTATTCCAGTTTCACAAAAAATCAAAAGGCCAAAAGGAAAATAGGACTAGAGAGATAAAGAGACAGAGTGAGAAATTAGTGTCAACAAGAGTATGAAATTAGCTTTGGTTTCAGGTGCATATGATCTAAACTTCTTAACAACACTATCAAAGCTTGATACAATACTTTAATGACATATGAGGTTTCTAAAAGGTATGCGTTTTTTGTCTTTATTTATATTTTTGGAAAGTGTTTAAATCTTTGTAAGTGATTAAGGTACTTAGATGTAAGTAAAATTAAACGTAAGATACAAAATAGTATAAGTTTATATTTCCCTATCCAATTATTTTTTTATTTTTATTCTCTTGGCATGTATATTTAGTTTTTCGAATTAGAAATTATAAACCTTAAATCTTAGATTTTAGCTTTCAAAAGTTCACGTGTTTTCTTAAAAAAATACTTCTAAAAGAAAGAAAAGGAAATAATAAAAAAATTTATATTGGAAATTAGAAACGGTCAAATGTAAGAACTAAATATACATGTACACCTGATCAAACAAAAAAGGGCATATAGTGGCATTTTTAGAGACTAATTAATTATGGTTGCTTACAGATATATTGTGTTACAATTTTTTTTCATTCATTATTTTAGAGACGTATAATACATAATCAAAATTAATTTTTCAAACATTATACCACATATGAGTATTATAAAATAATTAAAAATGGACACGCGCATCGCGTGGGACATCTACTAGTGTTATTTAAAGATGTTGAACTAGAGCTTTCCGAGTTACACTATATGTATCATTGCATTGAGTAGATAATTGATTTTAATATTGGGTTAAAATCAAACTGATCACTTGTTCTTTTAATTTGAAATGATAAGTCCCTGAATTTTGAGAAATGTTTAAATTGATCAATTTGTTATTATTCTGTCAACGGGAATGAATGGAAAACACATCATGTGAGGAGAAAGTGTTTCCTTCAAATATAATATTCGCTTCAAAGTAAAATTTATTTGAATTTGTTAACTATATTATGACAGAATGATCAATTTAGACATTTTTCAAAGTCGAAGAACTTATTATTTCAAATTAAAAGAACAAGGGGCCAGTTTAATTTTGACTCCAAGTTCAAGAGGATCTTTATTTTTTTCTTTTCAATATATTCAGTGAAATAATGTTACTCATTGAAATTACCTGTCTTGTAAAGACCATCCCGAAAGATTGGCCACTTCTCTCAAAGTAGCTCTCCACTTTTGAACCTTCTTCATGTTCTCTTGGAAATGTTTTTCATGTTCAACAAATGCTTGTGCATAAATTTTTGTTTGTTTGCGAACTTCAGATGGATCCACATCATAAAAAATGGGTAGAATTACAAGCCCCATCTTTTCTTTGCATTCCACAATCTTTACAAGTTCATCCAAACACCATGGCGATGATGCATAGTTTTTTGAGAGAATGACAATAGCAAACATTGATTCTTCTATTGCTTTTAAAAGCTCAAGTGAAATGAGTTTTCCTCTATCAAGTTGTTCATCATCCTTGAATGTGAAAATGCCATTTTGCTTCAAAGCAGCGTATAAATGGTCTGTAAAACTCTTACGAGTATCTTCACCTCTAAAACTTAGAAAGACATGATATTTCCATTGATGGCTAGAAGAGAAAGATGGGCTTTTTGTATCCATGACAACCAATCTACGCTAACAAGTAAATTTGGAATCACAATATAGAATTATAGATAAGAAATGGTGTATACGCATGAAAAAAAAAAATCATTCAATTAGACTTTAAGGAAAAAAACAAAACAATTCAGTAATAAAAGTTAAACTACTGGCCTGTTTGGATGGAAGGGTGAAGGAGAGGAAATGGAGGGGAGTAGAGTAAAATTAGCTGAAAATAGGTTAATTTTGGACCAAATCTACTCTACTCTACTCTACTCTATTCTACTTCCCTTCCCTCCCTTCAATCCAAACTGACCATAAGGGGGAGAGAGATAAAATAAAAGGATGTGTAGGACAAATCAAAACTTACAAATTTTGGAGAAGGATGCTCGTGACAAGTTAGAGCTTATACAGATTTTGGAGAATTGTAGTGTTAGTAAAGAACCGTGCCATTGATGGTTAAATAGGAATAATAAGGTTTGGGTTTAGTACTATTGTGCATTGGATTTGACACGATGCCAGATCATGTCATTTTTAAGACACGTGTACAAGTCTAATATATTGGAGTAATACACCCAAACCGTATTCAATTAGGAATGTGTGAAGCAATAGTAGATATATTGACATTTCCTTTTCTTGTTAGTCTTATGTGAAACTAAAATGATAAATCCTACCACCGCGCACCCTTGGTACGGTGGCCACTCTACAAGTATAAATACTTGTGGAGTGTGGAGGCCAAGAGCTAGGATTCAAGTCACCAGGAGGAAGTTTTACATACATATACATTTAAATTAGGTTAGAATAGAAATTCTATTTTGTATCAAAATATATATAAATCATACCATCTGGCCCAATCCTTTGCCTATGAATGTCATCCTCCAAAGTCCAAATATTAACAAAATTTTAGATCTCCTCTATCAAATCCCAAATCACCACTACATTTATAAGATAAAATAAAAAAACATATCTGTCTATACCATTGCGGAGTTGCCTTGCAATGCCGTTTGCCAATCTTCCTCTCAACTCCACTCCTAAACCAGTCCAACCGGTGGTACATCTCTCTCAAGCTATCTTTGTTTTCACTCTCACTTTATTTCTCTGTCTGCTAACAACACTGTTGTAAAGCAGTTCACAAAACAAATGACACTGGCTCATTTGGCCGAGTAAAAGTAAAAGTTGGCTGCAACATGTGTTAGTTTGAAAATAACTTATTTAGTTAAATTTGAAATTTTTTTACTAAAAGTATTGTAAATAAAGCTTAAAAGTAGCTGTAGTTTTTAGTTAGCTCAACTGGTAAAGTCTCTGATAGTTGTATAAGAGATATGAAGTTCAATCCTTACATCAAAAGTTGATTGGTGTCTTGGTCTGATAATAAATAACTATTATCAGGAGCGAATGTCACAGGTTGAAACTCTTTAAAAAAAAGCACATATTATAATTACACCAAAAACTGATTTGTGCCTTAGTCTGATAATAAAGAACTATTATCATGAGCAAATGTCATAGGTTGAAACTCTCTAAAAAAAAGCACATATTATAATTACACCAAAAACTGATTGGTATCATGGTTTGATAATAAAGAATTATTATCAGGAGCGAATGTCGCAGATTGAAACTCTTTAAAAAAAAAAAATACATATTAAAATTACATAAAAAATTGATTGATGTCTTGATTTGATAATAAAGAACTATTATTAGGAGCGAATGTCATAGGTTAAAACTCTCTAAAAAACCCATATTATAAAAAATCAAACACTAAATAAACTTTTAAAAAAAGCACATATTATATATATATATATATATATATATATATATATATATATAAATCCTACCATCTGGCCCAATCCTTTGCCCGTGAATGTCATCCTCCAAAGTCCAAATATTAACAAAATTCCAGATCTCCTCTAACAAATCCCAAATCACCACAACATTTATAAGATAAAATAAAAAAAACATATCTGTCTATACCATTGCGGAGTTGCCTTGCCATGCCGTTTGCTAATCTTCCTCTCAGCTCCACTCCTAAACCAATCCAACCGGTGGTACATCTCTCTCAAGCTATCTTTGTTTTCACTCTCACTTTATTTCTCTGTCTGCTAATAACACTGCTGTAAAGCAGTTCACAAAACAAATGACACTGGCTCATTTGGCCGAGTAAAAGTAAAAGTTGGCTGCAACATGTGTTAGTTTGAAAACAACTTATTTAGTTCAAATTGAAATTTTTGTACTAAAAGTATTGTAAATAAAGCTTAAAAGTAGCTGTAGTTTTCAGTTAGCTTAACTGGTAAAGTCTCTGATAATTGTATAAGAGATATGGAGTTCAATCCCTTACATCAAAAGCTGATTGGTGTCTTGGTCTGATAATAAATAATTATTATCAGGAGTGAATGTCGCAGGTTGAAACTCTCTAAAAAAAAGCACATATTACAGGCTGAAACTTTCTAAAAAAAAAAAAAACACATATTATAATTACACCAAAAACTGATTTGTGTCTTGGTTTGATAATAAAGAATTATTATCAGGAGCGAATGTCGCAGGTTGAAACTCTTTAAAGGAGCGAATGTCGCAGGTTGAAACTCTTTAAAATAAAAACACATTAAAATTACATAAAAAACTGATTGGTGTCTTGATCTGATACTAAAGAACTATTATTAGGAGTGAATGTCATAGGTTAAAACTCTCTAAAAAACCCATATTATAAATAAACAAACACTAAATAAACTTTTAAAAAAAGCACATATTATATATATATAAATCCTACCATCTGGCCCAATCCTTTGCCCGTGAATGTCATCCTCCAAAGTCCAAATATTAACAAAATTCCAGATCTCCTCTAACAAATCCCAAATCACCACTATATTTATAAGATAAAATTAAAAAAACATATCTGTCTATACCATTGCAGAGTTGCCTTGCCATGTCGTTCGCCAATCTTCCTCTCAGCTCCACTCCTAAACCAGTCCAACCGGTGGTACATCTCTCTCAAGCTATCTTTGTTTTCACTCTCACTTTATTTCTGTGTCTGCTAATAACACTACTGTAAAGCAGTTCACAAAACAAATGACACTGGCTCTTTTGGCCGAGTAAAAGTTGGCTGCAACATATGTCAGTTTGAAAACAACTTATTTAGTGAAAATTGAAATTTTTTTACTGAAAGTATTATAAATAAAGCTTAAAAGTAGCTATAGTTTTCAGTTAACTCAACTGGTAAAGTCTCTAATGGTTGTATAAGAGATTTGGAGTTCAATCCCTTATATCAAAAACTGATTGAGAGAATGTCATAGGTTGAAACTCTTTAAAAAAAAACACATTATAAAAAAAAAAAACACTAAATAAACTTTTAAAAAAGTACATATTATAATTGCACCAAAAACTGATTGGTGTCTTGATTTGATATTAAAGAACTATTATCAGTAGCAAATGTCATAGGTTGAAACTCTCTAAAAAAATTGATTAGTGTCTTGATCTAATATTAAAGAATGATTATCAAGAGCGAATGTCATAGGGTGAAATTCTAAAAGAAAAAAGCTTATATTATAAAAAAAAAAAAAACACTAAATAAACTTTAAAATAAAGCACATAATATAATTACACAAAAAACTGATTGGTGTCTTAGTCTGATAATAAAAAATTATTATCAGAAGCGAATGGTATAAGTTGAAAAACAAATACTAAATAAACTTTCAACAAAATAAGCGAATCTTTGAAACTCTTTAAAAAAAAGCACATATTATAAAAAAATAAACACTAAATAAACTTTCAGCAAAATAAACAAATAAATGAATCTTTGAAACCCTCTTAAAAAAAGCACATATTATAAAAAAAATAAACATTAAATGAACTTTCAGTAAAATAAACAAATCTTAGATAAACACGTAAAAAAAAACTGATGTTTCACGCCAATGCCAAAGTCAACCGAATTGTAAATTGTGATTGTGAACTGCTGTGCAGCTGTACAGCTGTGCAGCTGTACAGCATCTCACATATTATATTATATATAAAAGCATATAGTAGTTTTGTTTTTGTTTTATACAATGGTAATAATTTTATATACTATCAAATAATATGATTCGACTCCCAAAAAAAACAGTATAACGTTATCTATTTATGTTTGGTAGGAAAGATTATATAGTAGAAGTTAAGTTTAAGATTATTAAATAATTTTTTAAGTGATTAGAAAATTATTATAAAACTTAGTTCAAAATCAAACATAAATAGTTTTAATACAATGAAATAAATTAAGATATAATTCTATTGAGTTAAAGTTCGTTTATGAAATAAAGTATTTGGCTTGGGACATGGATTTTTTTTTCTTCTACTTAGGAATTTTGGTTCCTCCACTGATTTTAGTATTTCTACTTTCCTAATAATTATTTAAATTTTTAGTAAATATTATTAGTTATAAACTAATAATGAATTTTATTTATTTAATTATAATTATGAATTGAATTCTCCAAGAAATTATTGGTTTGGCCATTAATCCAACCCTAATTGAAACAGGAAAATCGGGTATTTTCCAATTCCTTTTCAGACCTGATTTTTAAAAACAGGGCTGAAGCCACAAAAATCTTATAATGTGCTAGGATAGCAAGTAATGTGAGCCTAATTATTAAAATACTTGTTAAAAGTCCAAAAACTTCGAACATGAAAATCTTGTCCATTCTTAAAATAACTTATCCAGACTTAATGGAGCCTTTTTTTCTAGAGTTAATATGCCTTGTTGAAAGTCCAAAAACTTCGAACATAACCTCCAAAATGGTGTTAGAACTCATTTCTCTCTCCTTTGTGTGTGTGCGCTTTTTTCTAAAAAAAAAAAAAAAAAAAAACCTCCAAAATGACCCAGGGGTTGGAAGCTATCACTTTTCAAGATTTGTTAGAGTGGCAATTTCCAACTAATATAGCCTTAAAGTCAATTAGGGATTATATTGGAAACCAAAATAATTTGGTGACGGAATGTTTTTAAACATTAGCGATATGGCATTTTATCTCGAATAGACTTTGATTTTTCTTTAGTTGTGATCAAGCATATACATATGTACTCAGTTGATGGACTAAACAAATGCACACACTCAAAAATTATCATAACTTTTGATAGAGTTTAGAGCGTGTTTTTACGCTAAAATCTCATTTCTCTCTCCTATGTGTGTTTGTTTCTTGAAAAAAGGGAAAAAAAAATAGTAGACAAAAGATCAAGAACCTTGTAATTAACTCAATGACATACCTAAATATTTTCAATAAAGATGTCCGTAATTTGAATTTGCTCTCCCTCAAGAATAAAAAAAAAAATTGCTCTCCCTCACTTAAAAAAGTGTATTTAAAAAAAAAAAACAAAATAAAATAAATTGGATCAAGAATTTATCTTTAGTGGACCAAGTCAAAACTATTATTATTATTATTATTATTATTGTTATTATTATTATTATTATTATACATGTACACTATATATATATATATATATATATATATATATATACAGGTCAGAATTTTTTGACTCAACCCAAAAAATACTTGACCCGAACATGATTTTTTTGATTCGAAGCAAAAACGGATTGACTTGTGACCCGACCCTTTTTTACGGGTCAACCCGACCAGGATAACCTGTGACCCGACTCGTTAAAATTTTTTGCTAAAAAAGTATTTAAATTACGTCATGATACTAGGTGCATAAAGTAGAAAATATCAAAACTAATAGTCAATATATTATAGATATAACGTTATAAATAAGTAAAACTGTTGTCAAGACATGACATGAGAGAATGACTATTTGAGCTTCTCTTTTTTTTTTTTTTTTTTTTTTTTTTTTTTTTTTGCTGAAGACTATTTGAGCTTCATCACAACCAATAAGAGCTAAGCTTCACAAATCATGGACATGACATGAGAGAATGAGTTATGAGACAAGACAACACAAGGCTGTCAAGACAACCATTAAAAAATAAAAAATCTCATTCAATACTAGCTATAGTCCATTGTCCAAAGCCAAAGTCACACACAATGCACAAACTTGAAAGTTGAAACATGACAAACCATCAGTTCCTCTACTCTTTCTTTTGCCGTCTTGCGACTTTGCCCTTATTTTTAAATATTTTTTTGTTTAGTTTATCTTTCTAAGTAATCTGACTTTATTATTATTTTAAATGCAACAGGAACATGTGCACTTAAAAAGACCGATAACTTGCTACTTTGCTAGCTTATTTGTTTTGTTTGTTTTAAGATCTATCTCTTTTTGAAGATGTAAACTTCTAATTATATGCATTTTGACAGTGAACTATTAACATTGAAGATTTTTCCCATCATGAATTTATGACTATAAATCATTTTTGTCATGCTCAAAACTGTCAGAATTGGAAGGATATTAACAAGTGGCATTAAGTGCAATTTATTTGCTTAATTGATTTTATTTATTCTCTCTAAACATGTTGTCATTGATTTTTTTTTTTTGAAAAAACAGGTCAACCTAACTTGACCCAAAACATGATGGACCCGACCCGACCCGACCCGCACGTTTTGCCACGTATAATATATATTATGATAAATAGTAGTATAAAAAATTATAAATATAATTCCAGACATGAAAAAAGAAGAAGCTATTTATGTGCTATAGTAGACTCAAATGAGAAAATAGATCACAAATTTTAAATCTACTACAAAACTTAAGTGGGAAAGCAATTGATTTGAGTAAAGAAAGGTCATTTGAAAAATAAACTCAAAATCTGTCAGAGATCGTTTGATGGAAAGTGTGTCACATTCGGTCTATGGAAATTGACAGGGCATGAATGCAGTCGGGACTCGGGAGAACGTTTTGTAGTGCGGAATTTATTTGAGGTAACCAAGAAGACTAAGAGTATGCAACATTTCAAAAAGTTGGGCCAAAGGGCCATACCCCCTTAATTCATGCAAATCCGTCCCTATCTAGGGCACCGACATTAAAAATTTTTCTATAATTTTGTTGAGTGCATGTCTATGGAAATTATTATTGACGCATATCGGGTGTCATCTTACTTCTGTCAAAGAGAAATTTATTGGGTCCAACTATATTGGGATGCAACAAAAGCATATAAATAAATACTAAATGCCTTGAATTCAATAAAACCATTAAAACCCCTAGTCCTAATGGCCTACATGCAGGATTTTTTTTTTTTTTTTTTTATCATTTGTGGATGATTGTGGCAGATTTTGTAAAAGTGGAGGTCAAAAATATCTTTGCAAATAAATGCATCCCCTAGTATCTAAATAAAACCTTAATCTATCTAATCCCAAAAGTAAATAGCCCGAAACCATTAACCTATACCACCCCATAAGCCTTTGTAACACAATATGTAAAATTGTGTCCAACATTTTGTTTTAAGATTAAGAGAAAAGTTAATGGATGTCCTAAGGCCATTAATTTAGGAAATATTTTTAGAAATTTTTTATGAGAAAAGAAAAAAAAAATAACTATTTTTTTTGGACAACTTTTTATATTTCACATCATAAGGGTAAAATTGTAATTTTGATCATTTGATTTTTAATTGGATTGCATGAGATAAATCTTGAAGTTGTCTAGGGAGAAAAAAAGAAAGAAAAAGAATTTAACCTAAACTCCAAGTCAAGGGAGAGAAAAAAAAAGAGAGAGAACTTAACTAGGAACCCCAATGGATACACACACACACATACATACATGCATGCATACATACATACATACATACATACATACATATATATATATATATATATATATTCATTTATTTAATTCCAAAGAAAACTAAAACACCTAAAGCTACAAAAGTTTCAATTAAACCTCACTAAACGACATCTTCGGGTTTCTTTTCTTTTACTTATGAACTTTGATAATTCAATATGAAACTTGAAATTTGCAACTTATTAAATAATATATATTTTGTAAGATTTGGGTTCAAGTTACACCTGGTGTAACTTTAAATAATATTACACTATCTAATAATTTTTAATTAGATATGAATTTTGATAAATCCACTGCTGGATTACATTATTCTCGCATATTCTCCTTGCTTACAAAATTTAAAAATGATCAAAGATCAATAGCCATATCATCAATTAATTCTTTAAATTCAAGTTTATGTAATTTAAAATAATGAATAAAAGATGAGTTTATGGATCGAATGGTAAATTACATTTGATTGGCATGAAAATTGGCATGCATGTTACGAACATGTGATTCAATAGTTGGATATTTAAAATATGAATTCAATAATAAGTTATTGGGTAGTGTAATATTGTTTAGAGTTATACTACTTGTAACTTTTTTTGAGAAGCTATACTAGTTGTGTCTTGAACCTAACCTGACATTATAAATTTAATACTAATTTACTTGTTTATGTCTTATTATTTTCTATTATACTTTGGTGGAAGGAGTATTATTTTTGTAATATCAATTAATCTAGTTATATTTTAGTATGGGAGAGGTTTTGCTGCATAATGGGTTATATGGCAACAAAAAGAAAGCAACAAGTGTCCAAAGGTCATGTGCAATGCACATGATCAGGTGGAGCCTTAGACACTTGTCACTTTCTTTTTGCTACCACATAACCTATTATGCAGCAATTGCTGCATACAAGTATGCAACAAAACCTTACCCTTTTAGTTTTTCTACTTTCATTATGATATATCATATAAATTTTTAGGAAGTATTATTAGTTATAAACTTGTCATAAATTTTATTTTTTCAATTATAATTATGAATTAAAGTCTTCATGCAATTGATCCAACCCTAATTGAAACAGAAAATCGAGCCTTTCCTAATTCTTTTTCAAACTTGAGTTTTAAAAACACTAATGAAGCTACAAAAATCTTATAATGTGCATTGTGTCAATACTTGTCAATTTTTAAAATAAATTATCCTGACTTAATGGTGGCTTTTTGGGTAGAGTCAATATGCCTTATTGAAACTCCAAAAACTTCGAACATAACCCCCAAATTGGCCTGGGGGGTTGGAAGCTTTCAGTTTTCAAGTTTTGTCAGAGTAGCAATTAATGTGAGTGTAATTATTTATAAACCAATTTCCAACTAATATGGCATTACAGTCAATTAGGGTTTGTACTAGAAACTAGAATAATTTCATGATTGAATGTTTTTAAACATTAGCCACCTTGGCATTTAATATCGTATAGACTTTGATATTTCTTTAGTTGTGAGCAAGCATATACTCGGTGGACTAAACAAACAAACACACACACACACACACATTAAAAAATTATCACAACTTTTTGGTAGTGTTTATGGTGTGCTTTTATGTTAGAATCTCATCCCTCTCCCTTGTATGTGTTTATTTCTTGGGAAAAAAAAAAGTTGGTGGACTAAAGACCAAGAGCCTTATAATTAACTCAATGACATACCCTAATATTTTCAATGGAAATGTCCATAATTTGAATATGCCCTCCCTCACTTAAAAAATGTGTGTTTAAAAAAAAAAACTAAACCAAGAATTTTTCTTTAATTGACCAAGTCAAAACTATTATTATTACTTGATAATTTGCCATGCCATGCATGAATACTTTGCAAATTAATTTAAAACAATTTTTATGTTTTTTAAGACCTATTTATAATACTCATTTTGCTATATAATTCTTATGTTTTACCAGAATATTGTTAAATACTTTGAAACTCAGTTTTATTAATTTATGTTTTATATAATAAAAAATTGTCATAGAATTGGGTTTCAAATATTGAGTAGAATTTCTCTACTAATCTAAAATTTTGAGGTTGGATCAGTAAAGTTTTTTGACATTTGTAGGAGACTAACATATTATATTATTTGTAGATTTTACTTTTTAAATTGATTAAATGATTTTAAAATTTGAATTTTAGAAATTTAAATTCAAAGCATACAATCCTTTCATATCCTAAAGTTACAAAAAATCAAGCAACCTCCCAAATACTTCCTCCACTACTCCACTTTTACAACCAAATACCGAGCTCCATATCTCAAACACTCATTTCATTATCTCAACAAAAGGAAATCATTTGTAAGTACCGGCATATAGAGAATGTGGCAAAATAAAGAAAAAATGGTTAGAAACATTTCCATTTATCAAGATTTAATTGCCTTTAGGAAGGCTTCCACATTAAAAAATGAAAATAAAAATAAAACTCGAAAAACACTCTAAAATCATCATTGACTTTTACTTTTATTGTCGTAGCTCATATCGATATTGCACTAAATAGCAAAAAAAGCTACAAAAGAATCTATAAATTATGAGTTCTAAAGCATAATAAAAAAGTAACTAATCTCATCAATACTTAATTTGAAAGTTTCTTTCTATTTCTCTTTAGTTCTAAAACAAAATACATTTCTGGTTTTCCCACACCAAACACCCAAAGACCCAAAGCAATTATATGCTTTACAGAACCCACAAGATCTGACCTGAACATCAAAACTATAATCTGTCATCACTCAATAAAAAAAGCAAGCCATCTTCCTTTGTTATAGCCAACTCATATGGTTAGGATTAAATAGGATGACGAAATTGGAGTTAGGTTGGTGCCATTGAAAGGTTGAAAATAATTGACATTATTTTTTGTTTGGATGTATTTGAGATGAGATGGCATGAAAGGTTGTGGGCTATATATATAAAGGAGTAGACATGCAAGAGATTTATCTTGAAATATTGAACCAAAGAAAACAAAGAGTCTTACAAAGAATATTTATTCTTTAATAGAAAAAGTCTTGAAACATTGAACCAAAGAAACAAAAAGTCCATATTTTTTTTTTGTTCTTATCTTGTAGCTTAAGAGTATTCTAATTCTCTTTTCAAAGAGTGCATCACATAGCAGAACCTCATGCTCTCCAGCATGAAGTCTCTGCTTTTATATATACTAGTATGTAACCCATGTTGCCGCACGGGAATGGATATAATTTAATAAAACAATGGAAATAAATATATTGCATTTTATTATTTAAGTAATACTATTGGTTTTGTTTTGTTTTTTGTTTTTATTAATCATGAGTTTAGTCATGTTTAAAAGACTTAGTTTATTCATGTTAATAAATCTTAGCATTCTGTAATTTTTTAACAAATATTTTTATCATACAAAATTCTAAAGAAAGAATGCTACATAGACATATATATATATATATATATATATATATATATATATATTCAAGGTTGATTCATAAACAGTACATATGGCTATAATTAAGTTGCTTTATCATAAACCATTTTTAGCCAAATATTTTAATCAAGTAAATGTGAATCTCATAACGTGCATTTCATAACAATATATAACAATAGAATAACGTGAATCTCATAAAAAAATTTTTAATCAATTAAAAATCACTTAAATTATGAGCATAAAATATAAAGATAAACAAATAGGATAAGTGCTAATTGTATATATGATCTGCAAAATAGCTTGAGTTCATATATTCACCAATTGTATATAAGTCTGAGTTTTGATGAGTAAAAATCTAAGAAGACTGTGGTTCAATCTTGAGAAGATTCTCATATATAATAATTTTTAAAAAAAAACTATATATCCAAAGTCTATCTTTGCAGTAAACGCTATACATCTCTTTAACACTTCAAAGAAAAAAAAAAAAAAAGAGCCCATCATCAATCCTATAAACCAAAAATTCTTGAGAAAAAGAGATTGAGAACATAGGACGAAAATAAATAGATCTAATGAAAATAGAGAGTGAGAGCTAGATTATAAACCCCATAAAACTTACAAACAAATAATAATAATAATAATAATAATAATAATAATAATAATAATAATAATAATAATAATAATAATAATAAAATCATATCTAATTAACAATTACCTTGCATGTGAAGCCTGCCTTTGTAAAGGAGATATATAATTAATCTGCAAAACAGAGCGAGAAAAAGAGAGATTAGATTGAATTTTGCAGAGATGGAACGAAACCAAAAAAAGAAAAAAAAAAAATCTTGATTAAACAGATTTAGTAGAGAAGTAGAAATTGAATTTTGCAGAGAGAGAGAGAGAGAGAGAAGGTTCGGATGAATATGAGTAGTGGAGGCGTTTTTTTTTTTTTTTTTTTTTTGAGAAAATATACATGAAATAAAAAAATTACAATGGAAATCTATGGAAAATCTCTTCTTATATAAGAAATAGAAATACTCAAATACATGCATCATTAATATCCAGAGATTCTTTTCAAATTCCTTATCAAATTTCATAACATTCATTGAACAATAGGAGAGTTGTATTGGAGATGGGGAGATGAACCTTGAAATATGCAGATGTGGAGAGATGAACCTTGAAATATGCAAATGTGAGGAGATGAACCTTGAAACACGCAGGTGTGATGAACCTTGAAATACGCAGGCGTGGAAAAAAAAAAAGAACACACCGAAATTACAATTGATCCACTTAAATTTAGACAAATTGAACCACATGAATCTCGACACATGGCACAAAATTAGGATTCTAATTTAGAATTGCAATTGGAGTTTCTCTCTGCTTCACCTATTTTATATATATAGATTAGTCACAGACCCGCGCAATGCGCAGAAAAATTTGATATATTTATTTTTTTATTGGATAATTATTGAATTAATATATTGGATTGTATATTTTTAAAAGTCAATATGGGTTATTTGAAATTATGTTTTAAATTAGAAGTTTTTTTTTTGGTAGTGTAACAACTAACAAATTAAATATATTTTGTAGTTGGGTATTATGTATAGTGAGATATGTAAGAAAATATAATGCAATGATTTTTTTTTTTTTAAATTTATAGGGTGAGAATTATTAGACCAAGTTCTAACCATGTACACTTTGTTTATTACTATATTCTGTTTATTACACTTTGTTTATTACTATATTCTGTTGTTTATTACTATATTTAGTTAGTTTGCCCCACTGTTAGTTTATCAAGTAGACCCACCCAATTAAAGCATAAAATTTTACCAAAGCCTAACAAATGCCTAGATGCCATGTGTCCTTTCTTTTTTATAAGTATATAAAAGTGCAATGCATTATGTTCCTTGCATCCAAAAAATGCATTGTATTGTTACCCAAAAAAAAAGTGCACTCTGTTCCTTTGTATATTTTATGCATTGGCAACAAAAACTTATGAGTTTTTTTCTTCACAAATTTGACCTTTTGTCATCATCTTGTATTTTCCCTAACTAATTTTATTTTTTAATTTTAGTTTTAGATGCATTGATTTGAGTTTAGAAATGACATTATTATATTTTAAATTTGATCATTTTGTATACCATATATTTATAAATTTAACATAGGAATATATAATTCGGCCCCCCTAAGCAAAATATCCTGGCTACGCCCTGGCTAGAATTGTGTTGAGATTGTAATTAACAATTTGATTGAATTGAGTACTGGAAGTGCAAAACTGCTTTTTATCTCATCCATTTAGTATGACTTTATCGGAGAGAATCGCCATAAGTAAATGTTTTTTTTTTACCTTTTACAAATCTATGCTAATTATTAATAACTAAATTATAGTTGAAATTATATTATTTGAGTTAATTATATATATATATATATATATCAATTTTTGTTTATGAAATTATAAAAATTAGTTTTACTAACCTTGTATTGTTTAAAACAATATATAAGTATTTTAAAATAATAATTTAATATATCTTATGAACTTATATATTAATTTCACTTAAAAAAAAAACTAATTTCATTAACTTAATCTCAAGTCTATCTTTTTATATATATATATATACACACACACACACACACATATATTAGCTTATTTACGAATGCATTATTATATTTGAGTTTAACTTTGTTTTTAAATTAAAAAAAATAGAAGTTTTTTAAATTAAAAAAAAAAAGAGGAAAAAGTCAATAAACAAATTGTTCTGAGTATAAAAAGACGCCGGTTCTAAAGGTCAAAAATAACCGACTGAAACCATTATAAGTCCTTCTCTTCCCTCATTACTTTCAGAATACACTCGCATCCGAGCACAGTGCGTCTCTCCCATAAAACCACCAAAAAAACAACGTCGTCAAAATTAGAAAAAAATTTTTAGGTCAGAAAAACCGAACCCAATTTGCACCATCGACAACCCAAGGTGATTCTTTTTATAAGCTTTTTAAGGAGATGGTGAAGTTAGCCTATCATTATTTGTATCATATTTGTCTTTGGAATTTAACTTTAATTGCAAATTAGGTTTTGATGGGGTGTGATAAAATACAACTCCAAAGTTGTCCATGGAGATCGTCCAGGACGAGCAAGGTGCTTGAGACGAGGTAAGCTGTCTTGATGTGCTTAAGACGAGGTAAGCTGCCTTGATGTGCTCAAGACGAGGTATGTTGCCTTGAAGGCCTCAGGACGAGAAATTAGGGACGACACGAGGGCACTTTGAAAATTTATCAATGTGTAAAACGTCTCCGTATCATACGTGCAAACCCCAGTGACTGTTGCGCACAGAGGGTAACTCCTAAGCAGTTGAGGAAGTTATATTCGAACACAAACCTCCTCAAATCAAGGGGAGGTTACAAATCTAATAACCACTCTTAAGACACTATATAAATGCTGGTTCAGACCAAGAAAAGGTACGTGAAATAATTCCTAAAAAGTTGGAACTCAAAAATCATTAAGAGAAAAACTGACTTTGTCATTGGAGGGTTATTAACCGGCAACCCCGGTCACCTTTGATAAGTTTTCGTTCTTTTTCAGGCTATCAAGATCAAGTGTTAGCCCTCTCTAATCCGAAGCATCCAGCCTACTGATTTTCATCGCATCATCAGTTGGCGTCGTCTGTGGGGAATAGTTTGAAGAGAATAATTTTCGTTTTCTATTTGTTCAATCATTTGTTTTTCCAGACAAAAGGCTGAATGGTTCGAACAAGATCAAGGGCTACCAGCCCAGGCCACTAGGAGAGTAGGGATGCCTCTAGTCATCCTTACCGTGATCGTCAGTCAGCGCCCGTCATGCAATCGCCTTCCATTCAACAAATGCCGTCTATGGCTGCTGCTATGGTGGAACTGACCTGCCAAAATCAGCAGTTGAACCAGGAGATCAACTTAAGGAGGCAACACCATGAAGGGCATACACAGGGACAACCCCAGGGTCAAGAGGGTAGAGGAGAAAATGTTGAGTCTTAGGATCAAACAAAGGGTACTACTTCTAGAAGGGTGCCACATTTGGAGAGAGAAATGGACCAGATGAGAAAAGCCATGGGAGAAATGAAGGAGAATATGAGGCGGGTGAACTCCGTGGAAGATTTGGTTCACCGAACGGACTCCCCATTCACGGCTTCCATCAACAGCCATCCTTTACCCCCGAAGTTCAAAATGCCTTCCCTGGATTCATACGATGGAAATCGTGACCCATGTGGTCACATTGCTACTTTTAAAACTACCATGCACCTTCAAGGAGTTCCAGACGAGATTATGTGCAGAGCATTTCCTACCACACTTAAGGGACCAGCGAGGGTGTGGTTCAGCAAGATACCTCCAAATTCTGTTGGGTCGTTCGAGGAGTTGAGTAAGATGTTTGTTAATAACTTCATCGGACGACAACGCTACAAGCGTTCCTCTTCTAGTTTGTTAACCATTGAACAAGGGAAGAATGAGAGTTTACGGTCCTTCATCACTCGTTTCAACAGGGAGGCCTTGACGGTGGACGAAATGGACGATAAGTTGCTGTTGGCCGCTTTCCATAATGGAGTCAATTCTGACTTGTTTATTCATAAACTGTATGAGAAGGAGCCTCAGACTATGGCTGAACTCGTCCATTCAGCCCAGAACTTCATGAACGCTGAGGACGCAATAATAGCCAAGAAGAGGAAAAGGTCAGAACGCTCGGAAGCAAGTCATCCACGACATCCAGACCAAGGTCCTCGTCCCAAGAAGGCCCGAGTAGATGAGAAAAAGGATAGAGATGGTAAAAAAGCAGGTTCGTCATCAAGAAGTCAGCAGTACACTCCCCTGAATACCCCGCTAGAGCAGGTCCTTATGCAAATCAAGGATGATCCGTCCTTGAAGTGGCCGGAGAAAATGAAGGGAGATCCTAACAAGCGCAGCAGGAACAAGTATTGCCGCTTTCACAGGGACCATGGGCACGACACGGATGAGTGTTTTGATTTGAAGCAGTAGGTAGAGAACCTCATCAGGCAGGGAAAGTAGAGAAATTTCCTTGGACGAGACCACAAGGACGAGAAGTTGAAGGCCAAGGTGGAAGAGTCCTCACGACCCCCGCTAGAAGAAACAAGAGTTATTATAGGAGGAACCTCAGCAGCGCAGTCATCCAAATCGAGGAAGACATACCTGAAGGTGGTTCAAAACGTCCAGCTGTCAGGACAATCTCCCAGGACGAGGGAAGCTGACGAGCAAGCCATCACGTTCACGGACGAGGATGCCGAAAGAATTCATTACCCCCATGATGATGCGATTGTCATTACTCTACTCCTCGCCGACTATACGACCAGAAGGGCGTTGGTAAATAATGGAAGCTCGGCGGACATTCTGTATTACCCCGCTTTCCAACAAATGAGGCTAGGGCGAGATCAGCTTCGTCCAGTGAGCTCGCCCTTGGTAGGATTTAGGGGAATGAAAGTACAACCGATGGGCACCGTCACACTGACAGTAGTGATTAGAACATACCCGCAGCAGATAACCAAAGAGGTAAACTTCCTCGTAGTTGATTGTTCATCATCATATAACGCTATTATTGGAAGGCCTACTTTGAATAGCTAGAAGGCGGTAACCTCTACCTACCATTTGTCCGTCAAGTTCCCAACTGAACATGGCGTGGGTCAAGTGCAAGGAGATTAGCTAGCTACTAGAGAGTGCTACCTAGCTATATTGGCGATGGACGAGCATGTGCAGACAATGAGTATAGACGAAGGAAGAATCACAGCGGAGCCTGTTGAGGTGTTAGAAGAGGTTCCCTTAGATGATAGAAGAACCGAGAAGTTCACTAGAATAGGGGCGAGCATGGAAGAAGAGGCGAAGAATGCACTAGTCCAGTTTTTGAAGAAAAGCCTTGATGTCTTTGCGTGGAGTCATGAAGATATGCCGGGTATTGATCCAAGTATCATTACCCACCGTTTGAATGTATGTCCCTTCTCCAAGCCCGTGCGTCAGAAGAAGAGGATATTTGCTCATGAGCGAGACAACGCCATCAAAGAGGAAGTACAGAAGTTGATTACGGCAGAGTTCATTAGGGAAGTTTACTACTCGGACTGGTTGGCGAATGTAGTCATGGTAAAGAAGGCCAATGGCAAGTGGCGATTGTGTGTGGACTTTACTGACTTAAACAAGGCTTGCCCAAAGGACAGTTATCCGCTGCCACGCATTGACCAGCTGGTAGACTCGACGGCTGGTCACAGGTTGCTGAGCTTCATGGACGCCTTCTCAGGCTACAACCAAATAAGGATGGACGAGGCAGACCAAGAGAAGACTTCATTCATCACCAGCCAAGGATTGTTTTGCTACAAGGTAATGCCGTTTGGTTTGAAGAACGCGGGGGCAACTTACCAGAGGTTGGTGAACCAAATGTTTCGTCCTCAAATTAGAAAAAAAATGTAGAGGTCTACGTTGATGATATGCTGGTAAAGAGTTTGGACGAAAGAAAACATCTGGATGACCTTCAAGAGACCTTTGACACGCTTCGACGGTACAACATGAAACTTAATCCAAGCAAGTGTGCCTTCGGAGTTTCTTCAAGGAAGTTCTTGGGGATCATGGTTTCACATAGAGGCATTGAGGCAAATCCAGATAAGATCCAAGCAATACTCAACATGGAACCACCGAAAAACATCAAAGAAGTCCAGTCCCTTACAGGACGAGTCGCCGCCCTCAACAGGTTTATTTCGAAAGCTACTGACAAGTGTTTACCATTCTTTAAAGTCCTTAGGAAGGTGTTTGAATGGACAGACGAGTGTCAAAGGGCCTTCTAAGATTTGAAGACTTACCTCACAAAGGCACCGTTACTAAGTCCATCTGTACCTGGTGAAGAGCTATATTTGTACTTGGCGGTATCCCCACACGCCGTAAGTTCCGCGCTGGTTAGGGAAGAAGAACGAGTGCAGAAATCGGTATACTATACCAGCTGGGCACTTAGAGGAGTGGAGGGACGGTACCTAATGATGGAGAAGTTAGCCTTCGCCTTGGTCACGGCTTCAAGGAAGCTGAGGCACTGCTTTCAAGCTCATGTCATCATTGTCTTAACAGATTATCCCCTAAAGAAAGTAATAAACAAATTGGAAGCCGCAGGACGGCTAGTCCAGTGGGCAATGGAGCTTAGCGAATTTGATGTCAAGTACCAGCCAAGGAATGCGGTAAAGGCGTAGGCGTTGGCGGACTTCATTGCGGAGTTCACACCAAGCCAAGACGAGCTGGGCAAGGACGAAGGAATAAGAAGGTGGGTTATCAACGTGGATGGATCATCTACGATGTATGCAAGAGGGATTGGAATCATGCTTAAGTCCCCAGAGGGTGACAAGTTGGAGTATGCATCCCGTCTACAGTACCAGACCACCAACAATGAAGCTGAATATGAAGCGCTACTCAAAGGGCTGGAGTTGGCTAAGTCCTTGGGAGCAGAGTCAGTAATAGTCAGAGGAGATTCTTAGCTAGTTATCAACCAGGTGAATGGAATGTGCGATGCCAAGGAAGATCGAATGAAGAGATACCTTAGCAAAGTGAGGAGGCTTGTGCAAAAATTTTTAGAGGTGAGTTTTGTTCAACTCCCGAGGGAGGAAAACTTAGAAGCAGATGCGTTGGCGAGAGTAGCATCGGTAGGTGGAGTTATGGATGAGTATGGCAAAGTCCAATACATGCCGAGCATAGACCTCCTGAAAATACAGCAAATTGGAAGGGAAGAAAATTGGATGAATCTAATTGTAATCTATCTAAAGGATGGGAAACTACCAGAAGACAAGAACGAAGCTAGGAAACTGAGGGTCAGGGCTGCAAAGTATGTCCTTATAGATGAAGTACTTTACAAGCGAGGCTTATCTCAGCCCTATCTAAGGTGCCTAGTTCCGAACGAAGCTAATTATGTTTTGAGGGAGGTTCATGAAGGAGTATGTGGGGATCACTCAGGGGCAAGATCACTCGTCTATAAGATCATTCGTGCCGGCTACTACTGGCCCACAGTTCAGGCAGATGCTAAAGCTTATGTCAAGGTGTGTGACCAATGTCAGCGCTACAGCAACGTCCCTAGGCAGCCGTCGGAGTACCAGACCCCGATGATGGCCCCGTGGCCCTTTGCGCAATAGAGACTGGATATCCTAGGTCCTTTCCCCCCAAGAATCAGACAAATGAAGTTTTTGGTAGTAGGGATTGATTATTTTACAAAGTGGGTAGAGGTTGAACCCCTTGCAAAGATTACACAGCAAAACGTTAAGAATTTTGTTTGGAAGAATATTCTATGTAGGTTCGGAGTACCGAGGGTACTGGTATCGGACAATGGACGACAATTTGACAACGCACCATTCAGGGACTTTTGTGAGCACTTCGGAATCAAAAATCATTACTCCTCACCCTCCCACCCACAAGCAAATGGACAAGCAAAAGTGGCAAACCGATCTTTGCTGAAAATCATCAAAACTCGGCTCGAGGGGGCAAAGGGAATATGGCCAGACGAGTTACCGGGCGTTCTTTGGGCCTACAGGACGACTGTGAGAACCCCGACAGGAGAAACCCCCTTTAAATTAGCCTATGGAAGCAAAGCGGTCATACCGGCAGAAGTTCATATGGCTAACCACCGAGTGATGAAGTATCAGGAGAAAGAAAACGAAGAATTACTCCGTCTTGACCTCGATCTCATTGATGAGGTAAGGATGGATGCGGAGCAAAGGACAGCAAGATACAAGAATCTTATGGCTAGGCAGCATGATGCCATGGTGAAACCCAGGTGGTTCAGTGTAGGGGACCTCGTTCTCAAAAGAGTATTCTTGGCAACTAGGAACCCAGCTCATGGAAAATTGGGACCCAATTGGGAAGGACTACACAGGGTAGTCAACTGCAAGAGGCAGGGGTTGTATTACTTGGAAGTTCTGGACGGACGAAAGCTGGAGCATCCTTGGAATGTGGAGCACCTGAGAAGGTACTATCAGTAATGGGCTTGGACGAAGTCAATCAAGGACGAGGATACTGATATGGACGACGCTACCATGTTCGCATTTATTAAATATCTACTATTGTGTTCTCACTACTGCTATGGTGTGTACTAAGAATAAAGGTGCACTAGTTCTTAAACTCTTGTACCGTCTACAGACAAATTTGTGAAAGACGAGGTTATGTATTTTAAGTACTTTCCTAAGTACTTTCATAAGGCACTAGCTTCTAAGCAGATGCCATATTCGTGAACAATGCTTATATAATGATATGGTTTGGATTTTCAATGTATTTTATGCGTAAAATCTAACTCCCATGGTAAAACCCACGAGGGGGGCAAAACCTTAAGACGAATGAAAAATCCTTAGACGCATGGATGTAATGTTCACAAGCTTTCCTCAAGACGAGGATAAAGTGTAAAATAAGCAAAGGCACAAAAATTATAAGTCCATGGACGAGCATCTGACCAAGACAAGTGCTCTAGGACGAGCCAAAGGCTAGAAAACGTCCTTGACAAAAGGCCAAAGCCAAGCTCATGGACGAGGCGAAAGCCAAGCCTATAGATGAGACAAATGGGCCAAACCTATGGACAGGAATCGTTTGACAAGGCTATCGTCAATTTGTCTATAGAAAAACAAATGGATGAACCAATAACATCGTCCATAAGCAAAGTATAAGAACGACCCTTTAATACTTAAGAAATATGCAAATTTCGATCACAACAAAGACAAAGAAGGCAAACACGTCCATACAATAACAAATAGTGAATAAAGGTAAACATTCATTGAAGTTTTAAAAAGGGTAGACGACCACCGTCCAAAAACCCTTATAAATTAAGCCTTAAAGGCAATTGTTAATAAACTCGTCTATAACACTCTAGACGAGATAATTGTACTCCAATATATTTCAATAAAAAAAAAAGAAAAAAGAAAAAGAAAAAGAAGCAAATCAAATTACATCAAAGCAAAGACATCTCAAACGGGTGGAGTGTTGGCATTGGGCTCGTCTTGAGGTGGCAAGGTGGTAGCGTCGTCCTCCACATTAATATCTTCAGAGCTGGTCTGGACGAGAGAGCTTGTAGACGCCCCACCAAGGTTGAGCTTGATAGAATTGAAGTCCACTTCGGGGAATTTGTCCATGGCGTCCATCCTAAAATCCTCGAAGCCAGCTGCATAGTTGGCGTCCATTGAATTAGTGAATTCTTTGGACGCCTTGAACTCTGCGACGGCGTCTCCTCTAGCTTTTTCCAGAAAGGCATCAAGCTCGTCATTCCTCTTTTGAAGGAAGTCAAGACGAGCATCCTTCTCGTGGACTTCATTCTCCAGCTCAACGATACGGTTTCGCAAGTTCTCCACATCATCCTTGGCCTTGGCTACTACCTCCACCCACCTCTTAGACTCGTCCCTTCCTTTTTGGACCGTTTTCTTCAACAACACCCTCGTCTTGTCTAGTTCAGTCACCTGCCTAGACGCGGCGATGAACTTTGACATTGCCTGCATAGATTAAAACTTCGTTACAATGCATGCATAAGTTAATAGCAAGACGAGACAAACATAAACCTACATACCTTGAAAAGGTCGTGGACACCAGAACACTCAAAATCCTTCAACGACATGTTGTAGCATGCCGTTACGTCCTCGTCTGTCATGACCCTCTTAAATTTCTCCCAAGCCAGGTCCTCATTCTCAAGGAGATTGTGAGGAACATGGAGAGAAGGTTGAGACAAGGTAGGAGCTTCAACTCTAGACGGGATGAGTCGAGGAGGAAAGTCTGGATCAACATCCAAGATTTGAACAGGATGGCTGGGAGGGACGAGAACAGAGCCAGGTTGATCCTTAGCTTGGACGTCTTGAGGCTTGGACGACTTTTGCCTGGCCTTCTTATCCTTGCGCCTACTTGGGAGGTTTCCCAAGTCTACGCCTAAAGAGAGGCTCTTCCTTTTCTAGCCAGAAGTTGGATGAGGATTGGACTTCACTCCAGGCCTAGTTTCCTCGTCCACCGCGTCCTTGCCTTTATTTTGTTTCATCGTCGCCATCCTTGCAAGTAAAGACGTCAGTAAAAAAAAATAAAAAATATAAAAAAAAAGAGAGGAGAAAAACAAGGCAAAACTTACGTCTTCTGACAGTAACTTCACGGGCAATAGCCTTGTCTGAAGGGTCAGGACCTAAACCCCAAGTGGCAAGACGCCGTAAGGTGACCAAAAAGTGAAAGGTCCTATCGCTGTAAAGACGAGCTTTTTGGACTCGTTCCAAATGGAACCTATCCAAATGGGGTCGTCTAACACCTTCAAAACAAAATGAAACAAAAAGCACGTTAGACAGCCATAATTAAAGACGAGCGTAACAAATACAATGACAAACACATACCTTCAGGACGAAGGTTCCCTATCTCTCCTGTATAGGGAGGGAATGGATCCTTGTCAATGTCACTAGAACGTCCAGCCCAGAAACTAGAGACGAAGAAAAATTCCGTCTTCCAGTTTCTGTCTAACGTGACTAAGGACTTAATCAATCTACAATCCTTCCCTCTAGTTGTAAATTGATAAAAACCAAGGGATTGGTTAATTTCAGAGGGTTTATAACAGTAGAGGAACTCGTCCACGGTAAGAGGACCGTTCCCCTCAAAAACCTCCCTCCACAAAATTTGAATGGCTACTATCAACCTCCATGCATTGGGGTTGAATTGACATATACCTAAACCTAGTTTGGAAAGCAACTCCCTGGCGAAGGCATTGAGGGGCAACCTTAAACCCCCTAGGAGGTAAGCCTCGTAAATGCCAACACCAAAACGGGGTTGACAACACCACTCGTCGCGAACAGGTAACCTAGGGTTTAAACTATCAGGGATTTGGTACCTCGTCTTGAGAAGATTCAACTTCCTCTCGTCCGTCTTAGAACCAACCCCTACAGCACAAGTGTAAACTACCTCCTCCTCCTCGTCTTGAGCAGAAGACGAGGGAGCACTTGTACCAGCCCTAGAACCAGATTTGACCCTCGTCCTATGCTGTTCCCTAAATACCTCTAAAGGAACCCCAGGGACACCAGACGTATACTCGTCTGTGGTATTCCCATTACTACTCCTAGAACTATCACTAGAGCCACTAAAACTACTTGGGTCTTGGTACTCGTCTATGGCTTTGACAGTACTATCGCTAGACGAGGAAAGGACTACCTTAGAAATTTTTAAGGAAGAAACTTAAAACCTGAAGACGAAGATTAGAGAAAATACCTAGAACTAGACGAGAGAAGACTATTGATGCAAGAAACTTCTAGACGAGGCGCTAAGACGAGGGAGGTCGAGGAAGAAAATTTGAGAAAATGAGGAGGGTAGCGGAGGAATTCTACTATTTATAGGCATTAACCCTAGTACACGAAGCGACGCGACCAACCAAAAATCTACAAATGGGCACGTCCCTCGAAAAACGAGCTAACATGATTGCTCTCTGGTCAGATCATGACAAGTGGCACCTACAACAGCTGACATAAGGACGCCTGTCCAAATAATGGCGTTAGTGGATGTGAGTCTTAGACGACCCATGGACAAGGAGGCAACTGATAGGGTGTGATAAAATACAACTCCAAAGTTGTCCATGGAGATCGTCTAGGATGAGCAAGGTGCTTGAGACGAGGTAAGCTGTCTTAATGTGCTTAAGACGAGGTAAGCTGTCTTGATGTGCTTAAGACGAGGTAAGTTGTCTTGATGTGCTCAAGACGAGGTATGCTGCCTTGAAGGCCTCAAGACAAGCAATTAGGGATGACACGAGGGCACTTTGAAAATTTATCAATGTGTAAAACGTCTCCGTATCATACATGCAAACCCCAGTGACCGTTGCGCACAGAGGGTAACTCCTTAGCAGCTGAGGAAGTTATATTCGAACACAAACCTCCTCAAATCAAGGGGAGGTTACAAATCCAATAACCGCTCTTAAGACACTATATAAACACTGGTTCAGACCAAGAAAAGGTACGTGAAATAATTCCTAAAAATTTGGAACTCAAAAATCATTAAGAGAAAAACTGACTTTGTCATCGGAGGATTATTGGCCAGCAACCTCGGTCACCTTTGATAAGTTTTCGTTCTTTTTCAGGCTATCAAGATTAAGTGTTAGCCCTTTCTAATCCGAAGCATCCAGCCTACTGATTTTCATCGCATCATCAGGTTCAATACCCAGTTTTTATTCTTCCAGTTGTAGAGCTAAAAAATATGGGTGCTTTTGGTATGGTTTAAGCATGTATGTTTAGAAAATAGGTTAATTAAAGAGAAGTTATTTAGACCCAACTGAGGCAAATACTAGACATATTGTGAATTGGATTAATTTTTCAACTTTAGACTCACGGTAGGATTGCAGCGACAACGGAATAGTTTTCAGAACCAAGAACCCCCACCCCATTAATAAGAGGCTCCTCTACACCACCAAATTCACCAGAAGACTCTCCTACCTAAATAAAAACAACAACATAATCAACTACTTGAAAAAATAAATCTTAAACACCAAACAGAGTATAGCTTTCAAAATTCTCTTTCTCCTATCTCTCCCTTTTAATTTCTTCTCTTGTGCACTTTCTATGCATCCAAACAAGTATGAAATGCAAAACAACACACATCATATGTTATGTACAAACATTTTTTTCAAAAATTTTCAAAAATAATCTCAAAACACTAAAACCAAACAACATTAGGTGTCCAATAAAACAATGAAAAACTTGAACAAAAATAAACCACAAAATATTCAGTGATCCTCTGTGATAATGATCTCAAAGTGAAATTTTTTTGACATTTATTTTTTAATTTCAACAGAAATTTTAACTTCTTGTCTCATAATTCTATACAATGAAACAACTTGTTCAAATTCAAACAACTTCCAGTTCCTCAATTTCCTTTACGCTTTTGCTTTTGCTTTTTTTCTTTTCTCAGCATCAAAACAGAGTGTGACATAGTGAAAACCTTGCTGAGAGATGATAACGTGTGTTGTTGAGGATCGGAAGCCATTTTTGAATGAGCTCTTGGAAAATTATCGATTTTTTTGATAATGTACGCCAAAAAGGCAAAAACCAGTTGCCGGGTAACCAAAGGACATTCACTCCTGACGAGCTAAGCAGTTTAGGCTCATGCCCATGAGCTAAATTATCAATTTTTTTGATAACATATGCCAAAAAGTTAAAAATCAGTTGCCGGGTAATCCAAGGGCATTCTCCCTTGAGTCCTTGACGAGCTAAGCAGTTTATGCTCATGCCCATGAGCTTAATTATTGATTTTTTTGATAACATATGCCAAAAAGGCAAAAATGAATTGTCGGGTAATCCAAGGGCATTCACCCTTAACGGGCTAAGCAGTTTATGCCCATGAGCTAAATTATCGATTTTTTTGATAATGTATGTCAAAAAGGCAAAAACCAGTTGTCGGGTAATCCAAGTGCATTCACTTCTAACGGGCTAAGCAGTTTATGCTCATGCCCCATTAGCTAAATTATTTATTTTTTGTAATCATTGATAAATGTTGTTTGGTTACTAATAGTTGTGTAGTGTGCAAAGAGCCTTGTAGTTTAGTTGGCACCTCTTGGTGCATATAGTGGAAACGTCCAAGGTTTGCATGGAGGAATTAGTTGGGGAATTTTTCTTCAAATGTTTGGAAAATGGTATCGACTTGTCCTATGTGGCTTATTTGGCGGGATCGCAATTCTCGTACGTTTGAAGACATTGGGAGACCTGTAGATTTTTTAGAGTCTTTGCCAGCTAGGACTTTGTTTGAGTGGTCTCGTATTTGGGGTTTTACGTATTACATTACCATGTCTGATTTCTTAATTTCTGTTAGCTTCTCTATTTGATTTGTTTGTATCCATCTCAAGTGCAGTGGGTTTACTATCATAAACACATTGTACTTTTCTAATCAATAAAACTTCTATTACCTATAAAAAAAAAGGTTCGAATTCCCCCTCTTCCAACTATTGAATTATCAAAAAATAGTCGTGTAGTGTGATTATTGGAAACTCAGTTTCTTAGTTGTGCTCTGTTCTTCATATGCTGCACATGTTTTTTGGAATAGGCCATTGGAAGGTTTGAAGTTTAACGTAGGGAGACTATTGAAACTTTGTTGTTCATAGTTAGATTTACAGCAGGGCATGTTGATTTAACTGTGGGTCTGTGATAAGAGGTTTTAAACATTTAGTACGTAAACAGCATCATCACTTTTACTTCTTTCTGTTTGAAGAAATTGGAATTTGGGAATTGCTTATGTTTCCAGTAGACATATTCTTGCTTATGTGTTGTATGAAGTTTTTTAGTAACTTATAGTCACTTCTTGATTACTAGCTGTTTATTCTTCCTGAATTTTACATGTTACGACTCAAGTATATAATTTTTGGAGTCATTGAGATGATTTAGTCTTCACTTTAATTCTGACCAAGTTTACAATATTGCACTTAAAAGCCCTTCATCATATCTTTACTTTTTATTGGCGGGTTTGAACAGCCTAAAAGCAAATATTCTTATTTCTAGATGGCATTACAAGAGAAATTAGATAGATTCAAGAAGCAGCAAGAGAAATGCCAATCGACCCTCACAAGTATTGCTGCATCTAACAAGGCCACAACACATAAATCCATTCCAGTACCAGCAGCACCTTCAGTCGCAAGAGGCCCTGCTCCTGCTGTCAAATTTTCAAATGATACAGAGAGACTTCAACATATCAACAGTATCCGGAAAGCCCCTGTAGGGGCCCAAATGAAGCGTGTTATAAATCTTCTACTGGAGGTTTGTACCCAACTATCTTATCCTTCATTAATTTGTATATGTTCCTTGATGCAATTATTTGTGTTGCCATTTGATTTAAAATGCTGAATGCTCTTAATGTATGGTGTTTATTGCTGACTCAAGTTGGGGAAAATTCAGATCCTAATGTGTCTTATTTTGTGCAGTTGTCAGGTCAATGTTAATTTGGAAAAGAGCAAGATGGTCTTGTGTAGAATTGTGTTATTATCTGTGATTTATATTGATCCTTTTAAGTAATTATATTATTATGCGCATTCACTTAACTGGCCTATATTTTCTTCCTCAATTAATTGGGATGGGAAACCTGAAACCTTGTTTGTATGACATTGATTTCATGGGAAAACCAATACTACTTAATTGACTGATGTGCTTCCAATTGAAGGTAATTATAAATTATATAGATGCTTGGTGGCAATTTGTACTTGTAATTTTAGTTTACTGTAATAATGCGGAATGTCACTCGTCCCCCTTCTTCTGACTTTTGTGACATTGTTAGGAGAAGGCACATGGCGTTTCCGTTACATGTAGCATTACAATCACAGTTTGTGGGTCCCACACACTGTGATTGTGATGCTTCATTTAGCGGAAACGTAATCTAGTTTTTCCATCCTTAGAGGTCAATGTGAGTTACAGTAGGTAGGACTGGGTGAATGCTATTAAGCACTAGTTTAATGCTCCTTGTGCTTGCAGACAAGGCAAGCCTTTACCCCGGAACAAATTAATGAAGTCACTTATGTTGATATCAATGCCAACAAAGCTGTATTTGATAGTTTGAGGAATAACCTGAAAGTCAACTATGATGGGAAGCGTTTCTCTTACAAGGTAACTTTAAAGTTATGTAGCTGCAGATTTTCATGGGCTGATAGCTTTTAAGTTGCACTAAGCCTTTTTCCTTATACCTCTTTCATGGTAGATGACTTTTTGACTTTCCTTTGTCCGCAGTCCAAGCATGATTTGAGGGACAAGGAACAACTTCTTTACTTAAAGAAGGAAATTCGTTTGGGGCATTGCTGTCATTGATCTTAAGGACGCATACCCTACTGTGATGGAAGACTTGCAGGTAATGCAATATGTGTTGATAATACCATGAGAAATTTGTTTATATTAATCTCTGAAAAGAACGGCTGGCTCTTCTAGCCTAGCATGTGCTTCCTCCATTCTGTTAAACGAGAGAAAAGAGAAAAGGGGGGGGGGGGGGGGGGGGTGGGGCCAGGGACCAGTGGGAGGTGAAAGGCTATTTGATGCAGCACACAATTTCAAAGGGATTGAGAATCAATAAGAACAGGGGAAAGAGAGTTAAAAAAAAGGGTTGGCCTTGGAGATCCAGGCAGAGTTTCCTTGTTTTTGAAAGAAGCCATTGAAGTATTTGTGTGTTTTCTGACGTTGGATGCTTAGATTAGTTTTCTCAAAAGTTGATTTTCCTTGCAAAAGCAGGAGTGGCAGCTTTTGAGGTGTATTTGAGGAGTGGTGTGATTTCTTAATGGTTGTATTTTTTATTTTTGTAATTTTGTTTTCCCCTTTATTCTGTGACTTTGTTTTCTTCCTTTTCTTTATCAGCTTTCTCTCTCTTACTTGCTCTTTGTTTTAGAATTGAGGAAAGTCTTTTCCTTCTAATGATTAGCTTGTATCTTGTAAGTGAAAACTATCAGCATCTTCATTTTTCAATAAAAAGTTCAGTGGTGGTCATGTGTCAGTTGTCTGTGTAGTGTAATTATATTTAGACATTGATACTACGTGAGAATACAGTCACTTACCTGTTCCCTCTTGCCATAAAAGTTTGTGAATTCATTCTTCTTTAGGCTTTGAAAGCTGCGGGTCAGATATGGCTGCTATCAAACTTCGATTCACAGGAAGACATTGCTTACCCAAATGACCCCAGGGTGCCCATCAAAGTGGATGATGACCTTAAGCAGCTATTTCTGGGGATTGAATTGCCTCGTGATATGATTGACATTGAGAGGGATCTTCAGAAGAATGGGATGAAGCCTGCCACCAACACTGCTCAGAGGAGTGCCAGTTCAGAGTTTCAAGGCATGTCCTCCAAGCCCAAGCCAAAGAAGAAGAAGCATGAGATCACCAAGAGGACAAAGCTGACCAATGCCCATCTTCCAGAGCTTTTCCGACACCTAGATAAAAAATCTTGATGTATTGAACAACGGATTGAAGCTCAATTGTATGATGGATACAACATGCTCATATGCTATTTGCATGGGTTATGTAGGAGGGAAGTGTTCCTAGCAGCTTAAATCCAAATTGATGGCTCTTGCTAGAGTTGTACACAACAGTTCATTGCTGTTTTATACGTCTGTTCCTGTATTATTATTATTATTATTATTATTATTATTATTATTATTATTATTCAAGCCCAATAACAAATGAATTTATCCCCTGGATCTGAAGTTAAATTTGGAAAAACAAAAATACAAGTACATATATGCATGGCAAGGAAATGGAAAAATTAAAAGAAGTATAGCAACTAACAAGACCTGTAATAGAAACAAAGACGATGACTTACCAGTCCAAGGCCGCCACCATTAGAATCATTGCAATTAGTGTTACTGTGAGCCTTACATGCTTTATTTTTGAATCCGCTTGGAGTGTGGTACACCATTATAGCAACCTTCATCACTTGGTCTAGCCTCATCATATTCATCACGGCTTCGCTTAAGTTTGCTATCTTCTCTTACCACCGTTGAATTGTCAACATCATATTCATGAGTAAAACCAACACCCTCATAATGAGGGATGCAGCTACTGTTGCAGCTTTGACCCATCATTTCTCCGATGTCTTCAATGTCTTGCTTGTATACCATACGAAACCCACATTTCTTAACCTCAAAGCAAGGGTTGTGCGGTTTTGGAATTCTAACCCCCATTTGAATCAATTCATTCTCATCAGTTTGACTCAATATTGCTCTCGCATTCTCATAAAAACAATGAGATGGAAAATAGAGCATCCAAAGGTGAAGTGAGTCCATATGTCCAAAAGTATCTAATAACTAGTTGCAAACCCGCGCATTACGCGTGATAAATTTTTTTTTTGGCATTCTCATTAAATATATTTTTATTAATATTATTATTTTAGTTATTAATAATTGGTTTTTATTATCATTTAAGTTAATAAAAACCTTAAATATAACTTTTTTTAAAAAAACTTTTGTATATATTTATTTATTTGTATTTAATGTGAATCTTTACATATACCATCAAGTAAACTTTATATATCTCCCTTCTTTAGATGCATAAAACTATAGACTAATACTCCATAATGATAGTCACTAATTAATTTTATCATGTTTTTAATGATCTCATTTTTAATACTTATTATTATTATTATTATTATTATTATTATTATTATTTATTGATAATTTGCATAACAGAGATGTTAAATGAGAGGTAGCATCGTTCATTAGATTTTCAAAAAGTTATAGTGTATGAAAATTTTATATATATATATATATATGTATATGTAATTTATTTCTTATGCAATTTCTATTATTATTGGAGAACATCACTTTTTTAGTTATGATTGGAAATATGGTTTCCATGGTTAAAGTTTGATTATTTTTAAAATTTAATTTTAGTACTATAATTGTATTTAATTGTTGATTATTAATTTAATTTTTAAACTGAATGTAACGGTTTATTTTACTGCACTGTAAAGTTTTTAATATTCTTTGTATGATCATCTCTATTTTGTATTTTACTTCTCCTTACAACCTCTTTCTTTTCCAATTAACGGTTTATATTGATGTTTGATTTTTTTTTCTTTATCTACTCTTTATCTATAATGAAGTTTTATGATGATTCTATGGCATTAAATATGCATTATTAGTTTCTTTATATTATTTTTGGTTTGATATCCTCATTAATTTTTTTTTAACATAGTGTTTCTAAATTGGCATTAGTTTTGTATTCTATTTTTACTTTATCGTATTGGGTGTGAGAATGAGTGTTTCTTTAGTATTACTCCACTTTATGAGGACAATTTTTTATTTTTTATTGAATCTAAGTAAAATGTTATATGTTTAATTTTTTAAAATAAAAAAGGAGAGAAAATTTAAATAATTTAATGAAATGGAAGATGTGGCTAAATTTAAATTTTGAATAAAATAATATGAGAAGAAAAAAAAAGTAAAAGTAAAAGACATACTGTTTATTCCAAATTTTTTTCTTCATCACTTTCAAAAAATGTAACCATTTGTTTCTTTTTATTATGGCTCTTTTGTAATTTGAATAAATTCATATGTAGCTTTAGTTGTTATTTGTTTGAAATGTTATTTTCTTCTTGATTTTAGAAGTGATCAATATTGAGAAAAATAATGACTTTTTTCTTTTCATTAAAAAAACTGTGTATTTAAATAAATTCTTGCCTAATTTTGATTGTATACCATGTTTCCGTATATTATATTTTTTCTAATTCAGTGATGAAATATTAATTTTCAATGACTTCACATTTGTTTGAGATTGCTTTTATTTATTTATTTAAAAAGCTATATAAGAGTAAAGTTGTACATTCCATAAAGAAATAATTTGAGAAGTAATCATATATAAGTTGGATTTCAATCTTATCCAAACCCAAATTTAAAGTGATTGAATAATTATTATTTATAATAATCGCTAATCTATGCAGTGCGTTGAAAAGATTTGCAAAAATGTGTAACATAAAAACACTCAATCATTGATGAAACAATTTCTATATTGTTAAAGTGAAAACTAAAATATTAAGAAGACTCCATATATACCATGTAAAGATCATTGGCACCTATTGTCACAAAAACATGTCATGACCCAACTTGAATTCTAAATTTGCAACCATGACTGACATGTTAATAACTAAATACCAATCCTTGTCTAATGTTGAATAAAATAAGATGAGAATAGGAAAAAAAAAAAGTAAAAATAAAAGATATAACAATAAACACTAAATTATCCAAATCATGCTATGTAATAGGATAATATTTTACAATCAAAGAGAACAAAAAAAAAAAAAAAACTTAAAACACAAAACTATATCGCATCAATCCAAATTAGAGTTCTAAAAAACACAAATTTATCAACCTAAAGCATAGATGCAAGAAAAATAAAAAATCCACAAAACAATTGAGAGAGAGAGACAGAGAGAGAGAAAGAACCTTTTTGTAAGGGAAAACTATGCAAACAATGGAAGAGCGAATGACAAATTTATAATAATATGGTATGAATAAGAAGAGACAAAATAAGGGTAGATGAAAAGTGAGATGAATAGTGATATTAAGGTAGATGATAGTGGGAAGATGAAAAGGTAAGGAAAGGGGAAAGGTTGGAGAATAAGAGGATGTGAATAAGAAGAGACAAAATAAAGGAAGATGAATAGTAATATTAAGTTAGAGGGTAGTGGGGAGATGAAAAGGTAAGGGAGGGAAAAAGGTTGGAGAAAGTGTATATATTAAAAAAAAAAAAGTGAATGTAAAAAATATATATATAAGAAAATTATTAAAAAAAAAAAGGGTAATGACGTGGACGCTGATGTGGCTTAACTGGAGCGTAGCAACAATGAATGCTACGCTTCAACTTTTAGATATATAGAGATTAATTTAAAAAATGAAAAGTTTTCTCCAATCAATGTTAGTTTTCATGTTCTTTTATTCCAGTTTCACAAAAAATCAGAAGGCCAAAAGAAAAATAGGACTAGAGAGATAAAGAGACAGAGTGAGAAATTAGTGTCAACAAGAGTATGAAATTAGCTTTGGTTTCAGGTGCATATGATCTAAACTTCTTAACAACACTATCAAAGATTGATACAATACTTTAACAACATATGAGGTTTCTAAAAGGTATGTGTTTTTTGTCTTTATTTATATTTTTGAAAAGTGTTTAAATCTTTGTAAGTGATTAAGGTACTTAGATGTAAGTAAAATTAAATACGAAATAGTATAAGTTTATATTTCCCTATCCAATTATTGTTTTATTTTTATTCTCTTGGCATGTATATTTAGTTTTTCAAATTAGAAATTATAAACCTTAAATCTTAGATTTTAGCCTTCAAAAGTTTACGTGTTTTCTTAAAAAAAAATACTTCTAAAAGAAAGAAAAGGAAATAATAAAAAAATTATATTGGACATTAGCAACGGTCAAATGTAAGAACTAAATATACATGTACACCTGATCAAACAAAAAAGGGCATATAGTGGCATTTTTAGAGACTAATTAATATGGTTGCTTACGGATATATTGTGTTACAATTTTTTTCATTCATTATTTTTGAGGAGTATAATACATAATCAAAATTAATTTTTCAAACATTATACCACATATGAGTATTATAAAATAACTAAAAATGAACATGCACATCGCGTGGGCCATCTACTAGTGTTATTTAAAGATGTTGACCTAGAGCTTTCCGAGTTACACTGTATGTATCATTGCATTGAGTAGATAATTGATTTTAATATTGGGTTAAAATCAAACTGATCACTTGTTCTTTTAATTTGAAATGATAAGTCCCTGAATTTTAAGAAATGTTTAAATTGATCAATTTGTTATTATTCGGTCAACGGGAATGAATGGAAAACACATCATGTGAGGAGAAAGTGTTTCCTTTAAATATAATATTCGCTTCAAAGTAAAATTTATTTGAATTTGTTAACTATATAATGACAGAATGATCAATTTAGACATTTTTCAAAGTCGAAGAACTTATTATTTCAAATTAAAAGAATAAGGGGCCAGTTTAATTTTGACTCCAAGTTCAAGAGGATCTTTATTTATTTTTCTTTTCAATATATTTAGTGAAATAATGTTACTCATTGAAATTACCTGTCTTGTAAAGACCATCCCAAAAGATTGGCCACTTCTCTCAAAGTAGCTCTCCACTTGTGAACCTTCTTCATGTCCTCTTGGAAATGTTTTTCATGTTCAACAAATGCTTGTGCATAAACTTTTGTCTGTTTGCGAACTTCAGATGGATCCACATCATAAAAAATGGGTAGAATTACAAGCCCCATCTTTTCTTTGCATTCCACAATCTTTACAAGTTCATCCAAACACCATGGCGATGATGCATAGTTTTTTGAGAGAATGACAATAGCAAACATTGATTCTTCTATTGCTTTTAAAAGCTCAAGTGAAATGATTTTTCCTTTGTCAAGTTTTTCATCATCCTTGAATGTGAAAATGCCATTTTGCTTCAAAGCAGTGTATAAATGGTTTGTAAAACTCTTACGAGTATCTTCACCTCTAAAACTTAGAAAGACATGGTATTTCCACCGATGGCTAGAAGAGAAAGATGGGCCTTTTGTATCCATGACAACCAATCTAAGTTAACAAGTAAATTTGGAATCACAATATAGAATTATAGATAAGAAATGGTGTGTACGCATGAAAAAAAAATCATTCAAGTAGATTTTGAGGAAAAAAACAAAACAATTCAGTAATAAAAGTGAAACTACAGGCCTGTTTGGATGGAAGGGTGAAGGAGGGGGAATGGAGGGGAGTAGAGTAAAATTAGCTGAAAATAGGCTAATTTTGGACCAAATCTACTCTACTCTACTCTGCTTTCCCTCCCTCCCTTCAATCCAAACCAACCATAAGGGGAAGAGAGATAAAATAAAAGGATGTGTAGGACAAATCAAAACTTACAAATTTTGGAGAAGGATGCTTGTGACAAGTTAGAGCTTATACAGATTTTGGAGAATTGTAGTGTTAGTAAAGAACCGTGCAATTGATGGTTAAATAGGAATAATAAGGTTTGGGTCTAGTACTATTGTGCATTTGATTTGACACAATGCCAGATCATGTCATTTTTAAGACACGTGTACAAGTCTAATATATTGAAGTAATACACCCAAACCGTATTCAATCAGGAATGTGTGAAGCAATTGCAGATATATTGACACTTCCTTTTCTTGTTAGTCTTAGGTGAAACTAAAAAGATAAATCCTACCACCGCGCACCTTTGGTATGGTGGCTACTCTACAAGTATAAATGCTTGTGAAGTGTGGAGGCCAAGAGCTAGGGTTCAAGTCACTAGGAGAGAGTTTTACATATATGTACACTTAAATTAAGTTAGAATAGAAATTATATTTTGTATCAAAATATATATAAATCATACCATCTGGCCCAATCCTTTGCCTGTAAATGTCATCCTCCAAAGTCCAAATATTAACAAAATTTCAAATGTCCTCTAACAAATCCCAAATCACCATTACATTTATAAGATAAAATAAAAAACATATCTGTCTATACCATTGCGGAGCTGCCTTGCCATGCCGTTCGCCAATCTTCCTCTCAGCTCCACTCCTAAACCAGTCCAATCGGTGGTACATCTCTCTCAAGCTATCTTTGTTTTCACTCTCACTTTATTTCTCTGTCTGCTAATAACACTGCTGTAAAGCAGTTCACAAAACAAATGACACTGGCTCATTTGGCCAAGTAAAAGTAAAAGTTGGCTGCAACATGTGTCAGTTTTAAAACAACTTATTTAGTTAAAATTGAAATTTTTTTACTAAAAATATTGTAAATAAAGCTTAAAAGTAGCTGTAGTTTTTAGTTAGCTCAACTGATAAAGTCTCTAATAGTTGTATAAGAGATATGGGGTTCAATCCTTTACATCAAAAGCTGATTGGTGTCTTGGTCTAATAATAAAGAACTATTATTAAGAGCGAATGTCACAGGTTGAAACTCTCTAAAAAAAAGCACATATTATAATTACACCAAAAACTGATTGATGTCTTGGTCTGATAATAAAGAACTATTATCATGAGCGAATGTCATAGGTTGAAACTCTTTAAAAAAAAGCACATATTTTAATTACACCAAAAACTTATTGGTGTCTTGGTTTGATAATAAAGAACTATTATCAGAAGCGAATGTCACAGGTTGAAACTCTCTAAAAAAAACACATATTAGAATTACATAAAAAACTGATTGGTGTCTTGATATGATAATAAAGAACTATTATTAGAAGCGAATGTCATAGGTTAAAACTCTCTAAAAAAACACATATTATAAAAAAAAAAACACTAAATAAACTTAAAAAAAAAACACATATTATATATATATATATATATATATATATATATATATAAATCCTACCACCTGGCCCAATCCTTTGCCCGTGAATGTCATCCTTCAAAGTCCACATATTAACAAAATTCCAGATCTCCTCTAACAAATCCCAAATCACCACTATATTTATAAGATAAAATAAAAAAACATATTTGTCTATACCATTGCGGAGCTGCCATGCCATGCTGTTCGCCAATCTTCCTCTCAGCTCCACTCCTAAACCAGTCCAACCGGTGGTACGTCTCTCTCAAGCGATCTTTGTTTTCACTCTCACCTTATTTCTGTGTCTGCTAATAACACTACTGTAAAGCAGTTCACAAAACAAATGACACCGGCTCTTTTGGCCTGGTAAAAGTTGGTTGCAACATGTGTCAGTTTGAAAATAACTTATTTAGTGAAAATTGAATTTTTTTTTACTGAAAGTATTATAAATAAAGCTTAAAAGTAGCTATAGTTTTCAGTTAGCTTAACTGGTAAAGTCTCTGATGGTTGTATAAGAGATCTGGGGTTCAATCCCTTACATCAAAAACTGATTGAGCGAATGCCATAGATTGAAACTCTTAAAAAAAATCACATATTATATAAAAAACAAACACTAAATAAACTTTTAAAAAAGCACATATTATAATTGCACCAAAAACTTATTGGTGTTTTGGTTTGATATTAAAGAACTATTATCAGTAGCGAATGTCATAAGTTGAAACTCTCTAAAAAAATTGATTAGTGTCTTGATCTGATATTAAAGAATTATTATCAAGAGCGAATGTCATAGGATAAAATTCTAAAAAAAAAAGCATATATTATAAAAAAAAAAAACACTAAATAGACTTTAAAATAAAGCACATAATATAATTACACCAAAAACTGATTGATGTTTTAGTCTGATAATAAAGAATTATTATCAAGAGCGAATGTTATAAGTTGAAAAACAAATACTAAATAAACTTTCAACAAAATAAGCGAATCTTTGAAACTCTTTTAAAAAAAGCACATATTATAAAAAAACAAACACTAAATAAACTTTCAGCAAAATAAGCAAATAAACGAATCTTTGAAACTCTCTTAAAAAAAGCACATATTATAAAAAAAAACAAACATTAGATAAACTTTCAGTAAAATAAACAAATCTCAAATAAACACGTAAAAAAAAACTGATGTTTCATGCCAATGCCAAAGCCAACCGAATTGTAAATTGTGATTGTGAACTGCTGTGCAGCTGTACAGCATCTCACATATTATATTATATATAAAAGCATATAGTAGTTTTGTTTTTGTTTTATACAATAGTAATAATTTTATATACTATCAAATAATATGATTCGACTTCCAAAAAAAACAGTATAACGTTATCTATTTATGTTTGGTAGGAAAGATTATATAGTAGAAGTTAAGTCTAAGATTATTAAATAATTTTTTAAGTGATTAGAAAATTATTATAAAACTTAGTTCAAAATCAAACATAAATAGTTTTAATACAATGAAATAAATTAAGATATAATTCTATTGAGTTAAAGTTCGTTTATGAAATAAAGTATTTGGCTTGGGACATGGATTTTTTTTTCTTCTACTTAGGAATTTTGGTTCTTCCACTGATTTTAGTATTTCTACTTTCCTAATAATTATTTAAATTTTTAGTAAATATTATTAGTTATAAACAAATAATGAATTTTATTTATTTAATTATAATTATGAATTAAATTCTCCAAGAAATTATTGGTTTTGCCATTAATCCAACCCTAATTGAAACAGGAAAATCGGGTATTTTCCAATTCCTTTTCAGACCTGATTTTTAAAAACAGGGATGAAGCCACAAAAATCTTATAATGTGCTAGGGTAGCAATTAATGTGAGCCTAATTATTAAAATACTTGTTAAAAGTCCAAAAACTTCGAACATGAAAATCTTGTCCATTCTTAAAATAACTTATCCAGACTTAATGAAGCCTTTTTGTCTAGAGTCAATATGCCTTGTTGAAAGTCCAAAAACTTCGAACATAACCTCCAAAATGGTGTTAGAACTCATTTCTCTCTCCCTTGTGTGTGCACTTTTTTCTAAAAAAAAATAAAAGACCTCCAAAATGACCCAGGGGTTGGAAGCTATCACTTTTCAAGATTTGTTAGAGTGGCAATTTCCAACTAATATAGCCTTAAAGGCAATTAGGGATTATATTGGAAACCAAAATAATTTGGTGAAAAAATGTTTTTAAACATTAGCGATATGGCATTTAATCTCGAATAGACTTTGATTTTTCTTTAGTTGTGATCAAGCACATACATATGTACTCAGTTGATGGACTAAACAAATGCACACACTCAAAAATTATCATAACTTTTGATAGAGTTTAAAGTGTGTTTTTATGCTAAAATCTCATTTCTCTCTCCTATGCGTGTTTGTTTCTTTAAAAAAGGGAAAAAAAGCTAGTAGACAAAAGATCAAGAGCCTTGTAATTAATTCAATGACATACCTAAATATTTTCAATAAAGATGTCCATAATTTGAATTTGCTCTCCCTCAAGAACAAAAAAAAAAAAAAAAAAAAATTTGCTCTCCCTTACTTAAAAAAGTGTATTTAAAAAACAAAAAATAAAATAAAATAAACTGGATCAAGAATTTATCTTTAGTGGACCAAGTCAAAACTATTATTATTATTATTATTATTATTATTATTATTATTATTATTATTATTATTATACATGTGCACTATATATATATATATACAGGTCAGAATTTTCTGACCTGACCCAAAAAATACTTGACCCGAACATGATTTTTTTGATCCGAAGCAAAAATGGATTGACTTGTGACCCAACCTTTTTTGCAGGTCAACCCAACCAGGATAACCTGTGACCCGACTCGTTAATAAAATTTGCTAAAAAAATATTTAAATTACGTCATGATACTAGGTGCATAAAGTAGAAAGTATCAAAACTAATAGTCAATATATTATAGATATAACGTTATAAATAAGTAAAACTGTTGTCAAGACATGACATGAGAGAATGACTATTTGAGCTTTTTTTGTTTTTGTTTTTGTTTTTGTTTTGTTTTGCTGAAGACTATTTGAGCTTCATCACAACCAATAAGAGCTAAGCTTTACAAATCACGGACATGACATGGAAGAATGAGTGATGAGACAAGACAACACAAGGCTGTCAAGACAACCATTAAAAAATAAAAAATCTCATTCAATACTAGCTATAGTCCATTGTCCAAAGCCAAAGTCACACACAATGCACAAACTTGAAAGTTGAAACATGACAAACCAAACCACAAAGGGCCCTAAAGCTTCCTCATGAGTTCAGTTCCTCTACTCTTTCTTTTTCCGTCTTGCGACTCTGCCCTTATTTTTAAATATTTTTTTGTTTAGTTTATCTTTCTAAGTAATCTGACTTTATTATTATTTTAAATGCAACAGGAACATGTGCACTTAAAAAGACCGATAACTTGGTACTTTGTTGGCTTACTTGTTTTGTTTGTTTTAAGATTTATCCCTTTTTGAAGATGTACACTTCTAATTATATGCATTTTGACAGTGAACTATTAACATTGAAGATTTTTTCCCATCATGAATTTATAACTATAAATAATTTTTGTCATGCTCAAAAGTCAAAACTGTCAGAATTGGAAGGATATTAACAAGTGGCATTAAGTGCAATTTATTTGCTTAATTGATTTTATTCATTCTCTCTAAACAGGTTGTCATTGATTTGTTTTTGTAATTGGAAAAAAAAAATTGTTTGAAAAAACGGGTCAACCTGACTTGACCCAAAACCCGATTGGCCCGACCCGACCCGCCCGTTTTGCCACGTATAATATATATTATGATAAATACTAGTATAAATTATAAATATAGTTCCAGACGTGAAAAAAGAAGAAACTATTTATGTGCTATAGTAGACTCAAATGAGAAAACAGATCACAAGTTTTAAATCTACTACAAAACTTAAGTGGGAAAGCAATTGATTTGAGTAAAGAAAGGTCATTTGAAAAATAAACTCAAAATCTGTCAGAGATCATTTTATAGAAAGTGTGTCACATTCAGTCTATGGAAATTGACAGGGCATGAATGCAGTCGGGACTCGGGAGAACGTTTTGTAATGCGGTCCTTAGCAGTTTCGGTTAAGGAAATTTTCTTGAACTCCTCATTGGTGACTGCACTGAATAGGGCATTCAATGCTCTGCTGTTGAAGTTTGCCTCCTTGATCTTGGCATCATCCCAGTCGGCCGGCGCTTCTGTAGGCTTGGTCCAGCCTATCTCCACAGCTTGCCACACTTTCCCATCTAAAGACTACAAGAAAGCTCTCATACGTACTTTCCAGTATGCATAGTTAGTGCCATCAAATAAAGGAGGTATAATAAGAGATTGTCCTCTATCCATGACAGCAGGGGTCGAATGGATCACACACAAAAGATTAAACCCTAATCAGAGTGTGCTTGCTCTGATACCACTTGACAGGCCACAAATGCGTTGACCTCTTATGATAACTTAGATTAATTAATTAGCCTAGTTTTTAATTAATCAAATTAACATGCAATATCACGTGGCAGCACAAACAAATCACCGAAACTAAGTTATGCAGCGGAAAATAAATAACACGGTGATTTGTTCACGAATGGGGAAAACCCTTACGGCAAAAACCCTATCGGGTGATTTAAGGTCACCACTCCCGAAACTCCACTATTATCACAACAAGCAGTTACAAGTAAGGAATCCCAGTACCTCACCAACCTACAGTTGAACTCTTACCCCAATACCCAATTGGACTTGTTCTGTAGCGACAGTTTCTCCTTTCAATGCACGGCTCCAAGTACGTGACTAACCAGATGCGCGGATCCCAGTACGCGACTTCAATTACCAACTAGAGAGAGAGAGAGTTGGCTGCAAAGTTCTTCAAATTATCAGAGATGAACTAGGGCACGCACTTTGTCTTTTTGATCACAAATTGCATGAACAACAAGTTCTCAAAGAATGTGCAACTTGTATCTTCTGCTACTGCTTGACGGCCCTTAAAATAATCCTTTTATATGTCTAGGGTTAGGAGAAAAGAAGTCTCAAAGACACACTCACGGATTAGACTTGAAACAGACTTGGAAATCTGTTTTCTTTAATTCTCGACAAATAGAGGTGTCGAGAGGTGTCGAGAAGCTGTCGAGGATCGGGCAAAACAGCTTCTTTAAAGCTCGATAGATGCATCTGTCGAGGTATGTGTCGAGCTTTAAAAACTTGCACTTCCTTGCTTGTTTCTTGGACAGACTTTGACGGCTTCAACACTTAATCTTGAACCACTGTTTCTTGAAGTGTTAAACTCATCCTAAATCTACCCAATTACAAGTAAAGTGCGTTTTGTCTAAGGATAAGCCAATTACATAAAATAGCGACATATGTTCACAGACTTGAACTACATTTGTCCTAACAGAAATTATTTGTAAGTACCGGCATGTAGAGAATGTGGTAAAACAAAGAAAAAATGGTTAGAAACATTTCCATTTATCAAGATTTAATTGCCTTTAGGAAGGCTTCCACATTAAAAAATAAAAATAAAACTCGAAAAACACTCTAAAATCATCATTGACTTTTACTTTTATTGTCGTAGCTCATATCGATATTGCACTAAATAACAAAAAAAGCTACAAAAGAATCTATAAATTATGAGTTCTAAAGCATAATAAAAAAGTAGCTAATCTCATCAATAATTAATTTGAAAGTTTTTTTCTATTTCTCTTTAGTTCTAAAACAAAATACATTTCTAGTTTTCCCACACCAAGATAAACCTCTGTCATCACTCAATAAAAAAAGCAAGCCATCTTTCTTTGTCATAGCCAACTCATATGGGTTAAGATTAGATGGGATGACGAAATTGGAGTTAGGTTGGTGCCATTGAAAGGTTGAAAATAATTGACATTATTTTTTGTTTGGATGTATTTGAGATGAGATGGCATGAAGGGTTGTGGGCTATATATATAAAGGAGTAGACGTGCAAGAGGTTTATCTTGAAATATTAAACCAAAGAAAACAAAGAATCTTACAAAGACTATTTATTCTTTAATAGAAAAAGTCTTGAAACATTGAACCAAAGAAACAAAAAGTCCATATATATATTTTTTTTGTTCTTATCTTGTGGCTTAAGAGTATTCTAATTCTCTTTTCAAAGAGTGCACCACATGGGAAAATCTCATGCTCTCCAGCATGAAGTCTCTACTTTTATATATACTAGTCGTAGACCCACGCAATGCGCTGGAAAATTTGATATAATTATTTTTATTGGATAATTATTGAATTAATATATTGGATTGTATATTTTTAAAAGTCAATATGGGTTATTTGAAATTGTTTTTTAAATTAGAAGTTTTTTTTTTTTGGTAGTGTAACAACTAACAAATTAAATATATTTTGTAGTTGGGTAATATATAGTGAGAGATATGTCAGAAAATACAATGCAATAATTTTTTTTAAAAAAATTTACAGGGTAAGAATTATTAAACCAAGTTCTAACCATCTACACTTTGTTTATTACTATATAGATGTATGCAATTCAACACTTATAGGTAATATTTCTCCAAAAACATAGATCCACTTCTCTTTCTTTTCTCACAATTGAAACTAAGTGAAAAATTATATAAAGATAACTCTGTAATAGATCATAATCAATAAATCATATATCATATAGTGGAAATATAAAATAAAATAAAATGCCAAAAAAACTTTATTTCATCATATGAACAAATCCCGCAATATATAATTCTTCAAATTCATAAATCACAAGATTACTTAGATTTTACAGTAAAATAAGACCAATCTATCCATCATAATATTGTAGTATAATAGTCTAGATATAATTATATAAAAATCACGTTTTGTTGATCTTGTTTCATAAACCAAAAGTACCACCTATACATCTAATATAATCTTTAACGAGTAACACATAAGAATTCTTAATTTGAACAGCCGATTATATATATATATATATATATATATAGAGAGAGAGAGAGAGAGAGAGAGAGAGAGAGAGAGAGATATGTAGATGGTGGGGTTTGAACCACAAACAGGGCACACCATAAAGAATGTTGCTAGGCTATCACTTGAACCTCCAAAAATTAATCTAAGAGGCTAGACGTTAGGGTAATAGGAATTCCAAAAAAGAATTTATCAAGTTCCTTAAGTATCTATAAAAACATTAATAGGATAATGATTCTCGAGAGTAAATTATATTTTATCTTATTCTCTTTTTGGCTTTTTCCTTGTAAATGATTAACTAAACAAAGTAAAAGCTTACCAAGAAAGCTTAAATTAGCTAAAAATTTAATGGTGTAGATGCCTATTATTTGTAACAGAATGACCAAAATAAAAATAATAAACGGATTTGAGAAAGACACATAAGATTTTTAAAAGAAATTTTACCAAACAAATGGAATGCAACAATAACACAATTACTACACTAAATACTTTTTCACTTTTTGACACTCTACAAATAAGCACAAAAAATATTCATTATCAATATGTTTCATATTAATGTCAAGAATTTCCACAACAATGATAGACCAAATAAGACTGCATTAACAATTCTAAGTTAATTAACAATAACAAAAGTCAATATCATTGAAAATTTTGGAAAGGAAAATAACAATATCACTTCAAAAATGTAAGTATACTAGAAAGAAAGGAAAAAGAAAAGAAAAAAAAAAACATTTTTGATTGTGCGTTTTGTTCACCTCAATGGTCTTCCTATCATCGCCTTAACTTTGAAAGTTTCTGACAAAAACAATTGATGTCTTCTCAAAATGGTGAAAACTAAAGCTTGATTGAAAAATGTGCAGAACAATTAGTATTGTGCTACATTTTTTGTTGTAGATGACGGGTGATTGTATCTAGAATGTGCACTGGTATATATAACATTGTAAAACTTAAATGAATAATCAATGTATGAGTGAGAGAGAGATAAGGTTGTGAAAAACTGAAATTTTGGAAGAGGAAACACTACAACGGTAGATAGACGAAAAGACACTTAATATCCACTATAAAGATAATGAATTATTCAATTTTAACAATTACTTAAAATTAGAAAGAAGAAAATGAAAAGTTGAAAATAATTTGGATAGCTAAATAGTCAAATATTTGTATCTAATGAATAATAATGTTTGTCCATGATTTGTATTTAATTATTTTATATAAAAAAATAAGAATAAATAATAAAGAGAAAATTGATTTAAAAAGAAAAAGAAAAAGAGTATGATATGGCTGATGAGATGGCTCAACGGGAGCATAGCAACATTAAATGCTACATCTCAGTTTTTAGATATATATCGATGTAGACTAGTGTTTAACCCGCTCAATGAGCGGGGTTGTTTTACGTATTAATGAACTTTGCTTTAATAATGTAGTATATTTAAGCATGTAGTGTCTAATATCCCCTAAAAATTTTAAAAATTAGTTTCTTCAAATCACTTCTTGTGTGTACTTCCTTGCTATGAGAGACTTAAAAAAAAAACTGACTTTAAGCAGTTAAAACTTACATGATAATTTCAAATAGCAAATCTACTATTCCTAGGAACCATAATGAATCACACCGAACTAAAACTTGCAAGGCAATGTCAACTTTACAACCAAAATGTTTAAAGAAAATAATGGCTATCCAACTAATGATATTCTCTTTATCCTACTTATTCTGGTAAGATTCAATTGTGTAGAGTAGTCTTGATGCCACAGCCAGCTGATGATGTAGGTGGTAATTTGAGAATGCTTTTGTTGGTCTTGACCGAGAGAAAACTCATGGATTTACAACTAAGAATAAATTGTGGCAAGGCAGAGTGTTCAATTCCAGAGAGTTCAGGTTGAATTCTTTGTATGCCTAAATTTATTGTAAAGGACAACTATGTGTCGACTCTGTTTGCCTTGTATGCAAGGAGTAGTTCGAAACACCAACGGAGAATAAAGGTGTGTAACTTAGCGCTATGCTAATTGTGGTGAGACATGAACCCATTGACAAATTTATTGAAGTCAAATCACTTCTTGTGTGTACTTCCCTGCTATGAGAAACTAAATAAAAGAATCTGACTTTAAACAATTAAAACTTACATGACAATTTCAAATAGCAAGTGAGAAAAATATTAGTCAAATAATAATGCATAATTAATAGTTCATGGGAATTTCAAATTCTAAAGCCAAAACAATACATAACCCTTAAAAGGGACATTGAATCCAACCTTTTTAATCGTAAAAGAAAAAAGAAAAAGCTGCAGTGCATCCTGAATCCACAATTCCAAAAAGCTGCCATGATACACATAAAATCTAAAAAAAAAAAAAACAACCCTCAACCCACAATATATAATCAATATAGAATTCCACCTATCACATATAAAATGCACTATCAATAGTAGATGGGAAGCTCTAATTCTAAAACTAAACCAATTCATAACCCTTCACTAAAACTCATGGCAATATGTACAAAGAAAATGACATAAAATAACTTAATAATAAATTTAGTTACTCTTCAAAAAAAAAAAAAAAACTTAGCAATACAATGAAATACATTAAAATTCATAGGTAATCTAGTACGTCCATTTGTTTATCTTGCTTGTAAGAGTATGTTATTTATAAAATACATTGAGATGCATTAGACTTCAAATTTTTTTCTTCTTTGATGCAATCTGCTTAGAATCCTTTTGATGTTTTTGAAGCATTTGGAGCGGCATACTTTTATCACTAGTTTTTTCATCTTTTGTAGTTACAGCAGCAGTTAATTGAGGTCTTTCAATAGATGTTTGTCCTATTTCTATTTTTTGACTAGCGATGGACTTGCCCTTCCTTGATTTCCTTACAATTTCCTCTATTGTGTCCTGCAATAATTTGCACTTTTCTTAAATGTTGTTTGAAATAATGGAAGAATATATGCATGTTGCTTAAAATTTAGAGTGCTTTAATTGTACTATACTGATTGTGATGGTGTCATGCAAAATTTAAAATCATATAGCAAGCAAGGTGGAGTGTGTATGCTTCAATTTCATGGAACAATATATAAAGCATATTGGAAATACCATGTAAAGAGTAGTTATGAATCCTATGGTACTTAGGTGAGATAAATATACTAGAAATAGATTTCAACTTTATTATTACCTGATTTCTTTCAACTTTATGTGAGATTTCTGTTTCCAAAATCTTCAAAACGGTGTGATTTTCTCTTCCATATTTCAAATTATATTCATCAAGATGCAGTTGGAAGAAATATTCATTGCCAATTATCCTTTGAATCTCCCTTGGTAGGACACTGTCATCCAATTTCAAATTCTATATAAACAAAGAGTCATGCAATTAGCAAAATATATATACATGCATGCATTATGTCCTGTGCAATTAGTTTTTTTTTTGTTTTTTTTAGTCAAAATTGAAATTCCTCTTCATAATGCATAGTAATGTTATTTGAGTAGTCCCTTTGGCATAATATCATGCTTCGTTAAACTAAGGCTTAGCCTTTTATTGAGCTCGACCACACTATTGGCTACTCTAAAAACATTAGGAGTACACTGGTCGGAACAAACCTTATAATGCCTCAATTCAAATGAATTAGCCCTTGATGAAAACCACCTTAATCACCCATAATTAACTAAAGAGAAAAATAACATTAAGCATCAACGACCTATAATAGTGAATTTTGGGCCCTTTGAATAGGATCCCAAATTACATCAAACATGTAAATAAAGTAAATTCATAATGAGATTGCATCATATATGGAATATAATATAGTCAAAGCGGAAAGCCCTCTAATAACATCAACCATGATCAACAAAGTCCAACAAAATCAACCAGCATTTAACAATTGCAATTTGGTATTGTTGAAACCTTTTTCTGTTCCTCTTCCCCAGATAAAGTATTTTGTTGTAGCATCTTCTTTTGTTTCCTAACTTTAGGTTTGAACTTACATTGCAGATTTCTACTAACACTTTAGAACGTGTTGCACCACTTACACATGCTGTTGGAAATGGACCCCTTAGCCCATTTGGATGGAGGGGAAAAGGAGGGAAAGTGGAGTGGAATCCACTTCCCATGTTCTCCAAATATTTGAATCATGAGTGGATTTAATCTCAGCACCTCCTACATTGAACCTATACATGGTTTGGATGCCCCTTCCACTCAAATTCACACTATTGTTACCCACTCTAATAATTGAGTCGATAAAAAGCCCAACTACAATAGGGACAATCTTAATGGCATTTATGAACTCTAATGATCCTTTTACTAGTAAAAACTCTACCACAAGCACATCTATATTGATGGGTAAAATGTACTCTTTAATAAAATATATTGAGACCAATTTTAGACCATTTGCAACAACATCAAAAGTAGACTCATTTACATTGTAATTTCCAAAGGAGAATGGATAGAAATGAAGCCTAACGAAATAATTCCCTTGAATTCCTTCAAATGTGTAATTCAAACTATCTGTGAAAAACCAAGCAGTTTTGTAGTGAGGTCCAAAGTTTGAACTGCCGCTTAACAAAGTAGTGGATGCAGCCATTCTAAGTACAGATTTAGTTCTGCCAATTTTAAAGCAACTATACGTACGCCATGCTTGCACATATAGCATCTTTATGCAGGAAGCATAAAACTAATGAATTTCAACATTTTAACCAATAATGTCTAGTAACTGACTAACCAATTTTGCTTATGAATCATGGTTCGAGGAAAATGGATAGCAACTGCACGGCTAAAATAAAGCTTCTAAAATTATTTGTGAAAATCGAGCAGTTTTGTAGAGAGGTTTAAAGTTTGAACTACTACTTAACACAGCAATGGATGCAGCAATAGCTTCTCCAGCTTTAACAAAAGTAGAGATTCTCACTGGCCTCATTAATAATAGACACCCAAAATCACATTGAGTTGCAAGAAATACTTCATTGTTAGCCTACTCAAAAAGCATACACCCAAATCCTATTTTCCCTAGGATGTTGATAAATTATTTGATTAGTTGAAAATATACGTGTGTAAGGGAATTATATATAACATAAGCAAATTGAAGATGACATGGGAAATTGTGCATATTTAAGATCACTTGTAAGTTGTAAAATCTACCATAAAGCAATTAATTCATTGTATTGGCATCCTATATACCCCTTAAAAGAATAAGATGAAATATGAAAGAGTTCCAGTTACCTTTAACAGAACAGAAAAATCATGAGAAAAGCTTTATACCATTCGTTAGATATAGCACCTGAAGCAGTCCTAATGAACAGAGATAGGGAAAAGAAATCTCCACAAAATAGGACAAAAGACACTAATGTACACAGGGTGTATACAACAGATACCCATAAATTAAACATGAAAAGTACAACATTTTATTGATTTTCATAAAAAATAGCATCAAATTTAAACATATAATTAAGGTAGTAGGAACCCAAAAAATGATGTCATTTGATGATGCTCAAAATCTTCAGTAAGCTACACGGTCCGCACGTGCTCCTAATGACGTACCTGCACAACACAAAAGATGAAGACCTAGGAAAGGGCACCGATGTGGTACCGGCCAAACACCCTCCGACGGTCAAGTTAGAGAAATCTCTTGTTCACAACTCTAAGGTGCTAGAGCTCAGGTGAATTGCATGTACCTTGCTTTGAGAGGGTTGTGGGGTATTTATAGTAGCGTTGGGCCAAAATTCATGCCTTGGTCAAGAAGTTCTTTTCCTTTTAGGAGAGTAATTCTTGGATTTTACGTATCGCCTAGAATCCTTGTCCTTATAGGAGTCTCCTTATTTTTAGACGTGTCGTGCAAGAATCCTTGTTGTATGCGTGTTGGCCAAGTAGGGTTATGAACGGGACCTATACGCATTTCTTCAACTCGTCTCGTCAGCTCAGAGTCGTCAACGCATAAGGTCGTTTGTGGGTGGGTTAGGACCGTCAGCCAAATGGTCCGTAGCATGATGGTTGTCAGATTGTAGGGTCGTTAGCTATTAAGGTCGTCAGTCACCCCTCGTTAAGGGCAAAACCCAGTCGGCAAATGGGATTCGTTGTTTTAAAGTTATCTTACAAAATTACCCTTATCAGCTGCCCCCTACTCCATAACCTCGTCAACTTTCTCCTGACGGGTTATGGAGTACACGCTTTTATGGAAGTCACCTCCTCGTAACCCATTCCCCATTAAATGCTCGGACACGTGCCCTTAACTGACTTGTTCTCCATTTAAGAAGAGTGCGTCGCTTCGTCTTCCGTGCCCTTTTTCTCTATATATATCTTGCCCCTCTCCTCATTTTAATCTTTCCAACATTTGGTGATTTCTGAGAGACAGAGCGTCACTTTCACTACTCTTATTCGTCCACTTGCTAGCTTCGTCAACCTCGAAGTCGTCAACCTTTTGGGACCGTCAGCCTCATTCAAAGGATCTCTTACTCGTAAGTTTCTCTCCTCTTATCCAGTCTCCTTTTATTTTTATTCTTTAGGCACTTCCCTTTGGTGAGGTCGTCAACCTAGGTTCTTAGAATATACCCGTCGTTTGTAGGAAGTCAGATGTCGAGTGAGCAATCGTCGATCCGTGAGGGAGCGGGTTATGACGAGGTCTTCCCATCAGGTCGGGAGCCCGAAGAGGGCTTGTCCTGTTTTTTCAGAGAGGGAAACATCAGCCCACTCTTCTGACGAAGAGGAAGGAACTGGTATAGGTGGTGAGTTGTGCGAGGATGGAGATGGGGAGAAACCTGGTGACGGGGTTGAAGACGATAGTGACGAGATGTCCTTAGAAAGTACCTCGGGTGCTTCTTTTGATGATCGTCCCTTCATTCTTCCTCAAGAGTGGTCCGTCAACAAGTTCTTACCAATGATGACAGAGAACGTTTTTAGAAATTTGCGGGCCTGTTACCAAATACCAGCCGATATCCCGATTCGTCTTCCCGAGGAGGGTGAGAGATGTTATTCGGGACGGACGGCAGACGTGGGTATGTATGATGCCATGTTTGCTGCGGGATTAAGGCTACCGCTGACGGCCTTATATCGTCAACTAGCAAACTTTTTGGGCATATCCGTTACTCAAATTGCTCCTAACGCCTGGAGAACCTTTATTGGCGCCGAGATCTTGTGGGGTCGTCTAAGCGGTGGGCATCGTCAGCTAACCCTAGACAAGTTTTTATGGTGTTACAGGCCTCAGCATATCTTCTCGTCAAAAGGGATATATCATTTTTCTACGAGAAAAAAGGAGTTGAAATTGGTCTCCGATATGCCTGACTCCAATAGAAAGTGGAAGGGTAGATATTTCTTTGTGGAGGGGACGAATTGGGTATGCCGCCCAGAGGAGTGGAAATCAATGCCAAATGGCTTTTTTGACAACACTTGGGCATACGTCCGGGATTCAGGTTAACCCCGTCAGTTTTCTTTACTTTGTTAATGTCTAATTCCTAACCCCGTCTATTTTCTTTTTCAGCAAACGTTCGTCCACGTGTGACGAAGGAGTAGGAGGACTTTATCCGTCGGGTAACATCCATTCCTTTGGAGGAGAGAAAGTGTAGGGATTTGATTACCCTCGACACTTTACATTTGTATTGTGGGGGCCCAGAGCCGGCGGAGGAGGCTCGACGACTGAACGATCTTTCTCGTCGCCGTAAGCATCTCCTAACGACCCCCGTCAATTTTCTTATATTGTTTTTTTTTTTCCTTAACTTTTATTTCTTGATAGAAATGGAATCGGCCAAGCAAAGGATTCGTGCTGCTGCCGCCGCCAAGAAGAAAGAGGAGGAGGCAAAGGCTAGAGGGGAGGCGACGCCGTCGTCAGTTCCCAAGCCAGTCAAGGTGGGCTCCAAAAGGAAAGCTGACGAGAGGGACAATCGTTCTGGAAAGAAAGTGGTCCCTTCTCCCAGGGTTAAGCCCTCCCAGAAGCTGTCGCCACCAAGAGCTTCTCATGGGGCCGACAAGGGCCTGATGACGGCGTCAGGCGCCGTCAGTCCTAACCCTACTCGTCACCTCCTTACCCACAAGGACTTCGCTGTAGAGGTGGCGGAGTCCATTTTGAAGGAGGAGGAAATAGAGCTATGCGATAAGCAAGCGATGGACGAGATAAGGTCGTCAGGTTTATTCGACCTTGCACGGGTATACTTCTCATTCTCCTATTTCACTATTTGCATGATCTTATAGGGAACTGACGACGTTTCTGTATTTTGTAGGCCATGGTTCGGATGAAGTATTTGCGAGACAAGTGTGCTGCAAAGGAAGCGGTGGTCTCCCGTCTACATGTTTGCGTCAAGAACGCGGTTGATGCGTAGCAGCAGTACAAGGAGGCCAACGTTCATCTTGCCAGAGAGGTGAAAGGGCTGAGAGCCAAATTGGAGGAAGAGACTCGTCAGCGGGGCTTGGCTGACAAGGCGAGGCTGACGGCAGAGAAGGACCTGAAAGGACTTCTGAGTCAGGTAGAGACGGCCAGGACTGACGCCGTGACGGAATTCAAGGATTCCCAGTCTTTCATTGATTCTTGCGCCGTCTACTATGCTGACGGATTTGAGGACTGTTTGAAGCAGGTGAAGTCCGCCTATCCTGACCTGGATTTGTCCAGGATAAATATGGATGAGCCCCTACCGTCAACTCCGGCAGGTGATTCCATATTCGAGGAGAATGATGAGACCACCGAGCTTAAGGTAGACTCGAGGGATGGCAGCTTCGTCCTTGCTCAACCAACCTTGGAGAAGTCCGTCACCTTAGCTCCGTCAGCTGGCCGCGAAGCAGAGAAATCCAATGCTGAGGATCCTTCTACTCCAATTATTGTCTTGTCCTCGTCAGCCGCTCCTTCAGTTTTATGAATCCTATGTTGTAATGAGCTTTTATGCTATAATGCTTTTCTTCTTAAGTTGTAATGAACTTTAATGCCTGACGCCTGTCTTTTGGGCTTTTGTAAAGACAATTTTATTTCGTAGTATTTAATTTTTATTACTCTCAGTTGTGTTGATTTATGCTTGATTCTTTTGTAGCGTTAGTTTTGATTTTTATAAAGGCGTCGTTCTTGTGACGTATTTAAATAGTAGACTCGCTAATTTTGATGAGATCGTCTACTCTGTAGATAGTAATTGGTCCTTGGTTTGTCATCTTTGTGGACTGATGAGGTCGTCCTCTTAGTGGACTTATGTGGTGATCCGTCCACTTTGTGGACTTAAGTAGTAGTTTCGTCCACCTTGTGGACTTAGTAGTAGATCCGTCCACTTTGTGGACTTAGTAGTTCTGTCCACCTTGTGGATTTAGTAGTAGATCCGTCCACTTTGTTGACTTAGTAGTTCTGTCCACCTTGTGGACTTAGTAATAGATCCGTCCACTTTGTGGACTTTGTAGTTCTGTCCAACTTGTGGACTTAGTAGTAAATCCGTCCACTTTGTGGACTTAGTAGTTCTGTCCAACTTGTGGACTTAAGGTTGTCCACTTTGTGGACGTAAGGTCGTCCACTTTGTGGATTTTGGGTCGTCTACTTTGTGGACTTAGGGTCGTCCACTTTGTGGATTTAGAGTCGTCCACTTTGTGGACTTAGTAGTTCCGTCTACTTAACAGATATACCAGTTTTTTCTGAATAAACTCCTCTTATTGTTCAAAAAAGAATAAACTTTAACCCTTTGGGCTTTAAATGTATTGTAGTCAAAAGCAAACTAAAATAAACGACTAAAGGAAATAAACTACAAATGAGGAGTAGCGTTCTTTGCGATGTTTTCTACTGGTAGTACTTTCAGAGGTGCTAGGCGTTCCAAGGATGGCGTAGTTTCAGTCTGTCCAGAGTTTCTAAGTGGTAGGTGCCCTTCCTTAGCCATGATGCCATTTTGTAGGGTCCTTCTCAGTTTGGGCCGAGTTTTCCTTGTGTGGGGTCTTTGGTGGTGCTCATTACTCTTCTCAAGACGAGGTCTCCAATTTCAAAATCCCTGTGCTTGACTCAGGAGTTGTAGTGTTTGGCAGTGAGGCTCTAGTATCGCACGAGCCTCTGTGAAGCCGTCGCTCTAATTTCGTCAGCTAGGTCAAGTTCTAGACGCCTGGCTTCGTCATTCTTTCCTTCATCGTGATTGTCCACTCTGTAGCTCGTGACTCCAACCTCAGCCGGTATGACAGCTTCACTCCCATACATCAGCTGGAATGGAGTTTCTCCTGTGGGGGTCCTGACGGTTGTCCTGTATGCCCATAGCACGCTGGGTAGTTCTTCCAGCCATATGCCTTTTGCCCCCTCGAGCCGAGTTTTGATTATTTGAAGCAAGGATTGGTTCGTGACTTCAACTTGTCCGTTGGCTTGGGGATGGGCAGGGGAAGAGTAGTGGTTTTTGATTCCTAATTATGAACAGAAGTCTCGGAATAAGTTTTTGTCGAACTGCTTACCGTTGTCCGAGATCAAGACCCATGGAATCCCAAACCTGCAAATGATGTTCCTCCAGACAAAATTACGTACGTTCTTCTCTGTGATTGTGGCCAAGGCTTTAGCTTCTACCCATTTGGTGAAGTAGTTGATTCCGATTATTAAGAACTTCAGCTGTCTTGCTGCTGTCGAGAATGGGCCCATGATGTCCAAACCCCATTGGGCGAATGGCCACGGAGCAGTTATTGGGGTTATCTCTTCAGCTGGCTGCCTGATGATGTTACTAAACCTTTGGCACTTGTCGCATGACTTGACATACGTCTGGGCGTCCTTCTGCATGGTCAGCCAATAGTATCCGGCCCAAACTAATTTGTGGACCAATGCCCGTGATCCCGAATGATTGCCACAGATCCCTTCATGTACTTCTCTCATGACGTAATCTGATTTTTCGGGCCCTAAACACCTTAGGTACGGTCGTGAGAATCTTCTTTTGTATAGGATTTCCCTTATCAGGATAAATCGGGCCGCCCAGACTTTCAGCTTCCTTGCGGCTTCCTTTTCTTCAGGCAGTATGCCATCTTTGAGATAGGCAACCAGGGGGGTAGTCCAATTATTCTCGGGTCTTACCTCCTGCACACTAGTGACATCTATTAGTGGTGTGATTTGAGTAAAAGATAGTACCTCGCTGGGGATGATCACATGTTCCGCGGATGCGGCCTTAGCAAGGCGGTCGGCTTGCCCATTGTCTCCCCTTGGAATCTGAATAACTCTTGCTTGAAGCTCGTTCATCTTCCTTTTTGCTTGTTCTAAGTACATCTTCATTCTTTCTCCCTTACATTCATAGTCACCGTTTATCTGATTAGTGATGACCTAAAAGTCGTAATGAACCACCGTGTCTACGGCTCCTACAGCCTTGGCCAGATCTAAGCCTGCTATGAGGGCTTCATACTCTGCTTCGTTGTTAGTTGTAGGAAAATCAAGTCGAATCATGCATTCGATCTTATAACCCTCTGGAGATCGAAGTACGACTCCTGCTCCGCCAGCTCTTTTGTTTGATGACCCGTCGGTGAACACATTCCACTGGGAGTTCTCCGCCCCCTGGCCCTCACTAAATGTGAACTCTGCAATAAAGTCAGCGAGCACTTGCCCTTTGATGGCTGTGCGGGGGCGATATTTTATGTCAAATTCGCTCAATTCTATTGCCCATAAGGCCATACGTCCCACGGCTTCTAGGCTACTCATTGCTCGCCGTATGGGTTTGTCAGTTAGTACAACCACCGTATGGGCTTGGAAGTACGGCTTAAGCTTGCGGGCTGCCGTTACTAGAGCGAAGACAAGTTTTTCTATCGGTGAGTATCTTTCTTCTGCTCCGTGGAGTGCTCGACTGGCGTAGTACACCGGCCTTTGCACCTTGTCGTCTTCCCTTACTAAGGCTGCGCTGATGGCTCCTAGAGAAACGGCCAAATAGAGAAATAGTTCTTCACCTGGTTGGGAGGGAGTTAATAGTGGTGGCGATGATAGGTAGGTCTTCAGGTCTTCAAATGCTCGTTGGCATTCGTCCGTCCATTCAAAGGACTTCTTCAGTGTGCGGAAGAACGGGAGACACTTATCCGTCGCCCTGGATACAAATATGCTAAGCGCTGCGACCTTGCCATTAAGGCTCTGTACTTCCTTCACGCTTTTGGGAGGCGTCATTTCCATTATAGCTCGGATCTTGTCTGGGTTGGCTTCAATACCTCGTTGGGACACCATGTATCCAAGGAATTTTTCGGCTGTTACTTCGAAGGCACGCTTGGCTGGATTTAGCTTCATGTTGTAGGAGCGAAGGGTATCAAAGGTTTCCTTTTGGTCTCCCAAATGATCCTTTTCTCTTAGCTTTTCACTAGCATGTCGTCGACATATACCTGGACATTTCTCCCGATTTGCTATGTGAACATCTTGTTCATAAGCCTCTGGTATGCTGCAACTGCGTTCTTCAAGCCGAATGGCATGACCTTGTAGCAAAAAAGGCCTTGACTTGTCACGAACGAAGTCTTCTCTCGATTTGCTTCATCCATTAGGATCTGGTTGTATCCTGAAAACGCGTCCATAAAGCTTAACAGCTGGTGTTGGGCCGTAGAATCCACCAGGAGGTCGACCCTTGGTAGAGGATAGCTATCTTTGGGGCAAGCTTTGTTTAGATCTGTAAAATCTACGCACATCGTCCATTTTTCGTTGCTCTTTTTTACCATGGCGACGTTTGCCAACCACTCGGGGTAGTAAACCTCCTAATGAAGCCCGCTTCTTGTAGCTTGCGGACTTCTTTCGCTACTGCTCGATCTCTCTCTGGGGCGAAGACTCTTTTCTTTTGGCGAACCAGCAGAAAGGATGGTGATACGTTCAATTTGTGTACTATGACCGTCGAGTCAATGCCCGGCATGTCCTTGTGACTCCAAGCGAACACGTCTCGGTTTTCTTTGAGGAAGGCTGTGAGTTCCTGACATATCGTCGGGTCTGCGAGAGTGCCGATCTTGGTTGACCGTTCTAGCTGGGAGTCATTGAGAGATATATCCTTGAGCTTTTTTATGGGCTCCGTTTCTGTACGCTGTTCTTCAATGTTCATGGACTGGTGATGGTTATCCATCTCCATCATTGCTACATAACATTCGCATGTGGCTACTTGGTCTCCTCTTAGTTCTCCCACTCCATAGTCCATCGAGAACTTTATCATTAAATGGTAGGTTGAAGTCACAACCTTCCACGAGTTAATAGTGGGACGTCCTATGATGGCATTGTAAGCTGATGAGCAGTCGACCATAAGGAACGCTACATTTCTGGTGACTTGCTGAGGGTAGTCTCCAATGGTTACTGCCAGGGTGACGACGCCAACGGGAAATACCTTGTACCTCCGAAGCTGATGAGCGGGGCGTTAGTCGGCATTAGGCGCTCCCTATTAATTCCCATTTGTTGGAACGCAGGATAGTAAAGGATGTCCACCGAGCTCCCATTGTCGACGAGAACTCGGTGTATGTTGTAGTCTCCTGCTTGTATGGTGACGACGAGCGCGTCATCATGAGGGTGGTGGAGGTGTCATGCATCTTCTTCTGAGAATCTGATGAGGGGGTTATCAGTCCGCGGCATTTTTGGTACGGACCCCGTCAACTGGATGTTCTGGATCATTCTGAGATAAGTCTTTCGAGCTTTCTTTGATGATCCAACGGTTGCGGTGCCCCCCACAATCATCCTTATATCGCCTAAGGGCTGTCTGGGGCGTTCGTTTTCTCGTCGGGGAGCTTGGTCTTGCGGTGGATCTGTCCGCTCTTTGCTAACAAACCTCTGCAGCCTCCCTTGCCTGATTAGAGCTTCTATTTGCTGTTTTAGGTCGTAGCAATCAGCCGTATCGTGTCCATGATCTCGATGGAAGCGGCAATATTTGTCCCTTGGTCTTTTGTTGGGATCTCCCTTCATCTTGCCGGGAAAAGTCAAAGCCCCTTCGTCCTTGATCTGCATTAGGACCTGATCGGTAGGGGCGGTCAGCGGCGTGAAGCTCATGAATCTCCCTGGGGGCGGCTTGGAGCGGCGATCGTCCCGTCGCTCATTGGTCCTAGCCTTCTTTTGCCCCCTATCCGTTCGTGTGTCTTCCTGCCTTTCCCTCTTCTTAGGCTTATCTTCCTTTGCAATCAGTGCGTCCTCCGCGTTCATGTACTTCGTTGCCCTGTAAAGCACTTCGACATGGTTTTCGGATAGTTCTTATACAGGGAGAAGAGGAACTTACCTTTTCGCAGCCATTGGTGAAGGCTGCTACTTGTATCTTATCGTCCGCTTCATCTCTTGAAAGAGCTTCTTTGTTGAACTGCGTTATGTAGGATCTTAGAGTCTCGTCTTCCCTCTGTCTGATGCTCATCAAGCATGCCGTGGACTTCTTGTACCGGTGGCCCCCGATAAAGTATGACATGAACTGAGCACCTAGCTATTTAAAGGTGCTAATCGAGTTAGGCATCAGCCTGCTATACCAGACTCTTGCGGACCCTTTCAACGTGATAGGAAAAGCCCTGCACATAATCTCATCTGGCACTCCTTGAAGGTGCATTATAGTCTTGAAGGACTTTAAGTGGTCCAGGGGGTCCTTGGTTCCATCGTAGCTCTCCACCTGGGGCATACGAAACTTTGAGGGAAGAGGGCATGAAGTGACATGCGCCGTGAAAGGTGAATTAGTTCGCTGGACCAGGTCATCGAGGTCGTTAGATACTCGTCCTTTGAGAGCGTTCATCATCACGTCCATTCGTTCCCGCATCTCCTGCATCTCTGCGGCGATGTGGAGTGGTAAGGCTTCAGAACGGGTAGTCAGATTGGTATCCCGCCTCTCCGGCCTGCTTGGAGCGTTGCTGCCTTCGGGCGTTTCGGGATCCCTTCTTTCAGCGCTTGTTCCCTCCTAGTTTTCCTCTTGCATTCCAGGATGCGCGTTCTTTTGACGTAACTGCTCCTCTAAGTCGTGATTCTGTTTGGTCAGGCGTTCGACCGCTGCCGCTAGCGTTTGGACTTGTCTTTCCAGAACGGTAGCGCGCAGTTCGTCCGCCTGAACGTTGTTGGTGGTAGCCATTGAGCGGGTGAGTACCATGCAACTTTTTGTCCGGGAAGCGACAGTGCGACGTTACTAGTCGTTTCCCACAGACGGCGCCAACTGATGATGCTCAAAATCTTCAGTAAGCTACACGGTCCGCACGTGCTCCTAATGACGTACCTGCACAACACAAAAGATGAAGACCTAGGAAAGGGCACCGGTGTGGTACCGGCCAAACACCCTCCGACGGTCAAGTTAGAGAAATCCCTTGTTCACAACTCTAAAGTGCTAGAGCTGAGGTGAATTGCGTGTACCTTGCTTTGAGAGGGTTGTGGGGTATTTATAGTAGCGTTGGGCCGAAATTCATGCCTTGGTCAAGAAGTTCTTTTCCTTTTAGGAGAGTAATTCTTGGATTTTACGTATCGCCTAGAATCCTTGTCCTTATAGGAGTCTCCTTATTTTTAGACATGTCGTGCAAGAATCCTTGTTGTATGCGTGTTGGCCAAGTAGGGTTATGAACGGGACCTATATGCATTTCTTCAACTCGTCTCGTCAGCTCAGAGTCGTCAACACATAAGGTCGTCTGTGGGTGGGTTAGGACCGTCAGCCAAATGGTCCGTAGCATGATGGTTGTCAGATTGTAGGGTCGTCAGCTATTAAGGTCGTCAGTCACCCCTCGTCAAGGGCAAAACCCAGTCGGCGAACGGGATTCGTTATTTTAGAGTTATCTTACAAAATTACCCTTATCATCATTAAAGCAAAAATATCCTAAATCTTGCAAGATATTAAAATATTTGGTTGGGTATATAGACTGTAGTGAAAAAAGAAAAAAGAAAAAGAGAAATAGAAAAGAGAAAATTCTTTGAAAGGTTGACTTTAGTCAAACATATCAATACTTTTTCTCATGAAATCTATTTTCACGCTCATTTCTTTTTTATTTTATACTTCATTTTTTAATCCAAAAAAATCCTTTATGACTTTTAACTTTTTCATAATGATGTCCAGCTTCTAGTTTATTTTTGGCCTATCTATAGAAGAATTTTAATTACTCTTATATTTTATGGATACAGCATAAATATGATATGATACAACACAAACATAGTATAACATGGCATGGATATGACATGACTATAGCAAGTATATGTTTGGGAGTAATAAATTGAATTCTTACCCAAAAAGAGGGGCTAAATTATATATTTATCAGGACACATTGCACTCACCCATGCACTTATTATTATTTTCATAAAATTCTTACTGCTGTGAAAGGGGGGTTTAAATGTAAAAGATGGGATCTTATGGCTAGAAGAACTTCAAGATTCCAAATCTCTATAAATGGCAAACATGGATTATGAGTAATGTTCTTATGGGTTGTTTTGTTATTTATAACTTCAAAAACTAGATATTAGCACGATTTTTTTAAATAAAAAAAAATTAACTATGTATTAACAATTAAGGCCAATTGCACAAAAAACCTTGCATAAAGGTGTAATATATGCCTTTTGATTTCTCAAGAATAATGCTATAAGAAACTGCAAATGCATTCATATATTAGTAATCCACATTCTCATATGCTTTGACACCAAATGGTCTTAATTAACTTCATTCCACATCACTAACCCAATGCAAGTTCACCAAAGACCACAAAATATGTATATGAAAATCAATAGTTTTAATACTTTACATAGATCATAACAATAACTTTGAATTCAAAATTGTTTTTTGTCAATAAAACTTGAGGAATTTTTTAGAAACCTACTAATATGAACTCATGCACAATAAACATAAATATTGTGGTAAACTTATATAATCTCTCAAATTAAACCCTCCAAAATATAATTAAACCACTCCAAATAACCATTGAGCACCAACCATTTGATATAGTCCTGCAACTTAAAGATTTGATTCCAGCTACTCTTTGCCCTCAAGATCCAATCTTTCAAAACCCAAATCACTTTTTAGACCAGTTCATCCAATCACTTGAATCTTCATTGCTTATAACCACTAAAACCTTGTCATAGTTCTTTCTTTTAATGTGAGCTAAAAAAAACCACAGAAGAAAGATTTTAGAGAATGGGAAATTTCAAACAATAAAAGTAGTCCCTTTCTCATAATAATAATAAAAAATAAATAATACACTGTCAATACTTACTTTAGACTGATCAAGCTTGCAGATTGGGTAGAAATGTTCTTTAGTAGACCACTTCTTTGCCAAGTTATTGCCATCTATCAATATAGATAGGTCAAAAAATAGTTAGTTGACTAACCACCGGGAATTGTTGAACCACTAAGCTGTCCTTAGCAATGGAATTGAACATGTGGTGACCCACTATGCTTTAACAGATAAACAAAGCCATTCATCAACCAAATTTTTTTTTTTTGGAACTTTTTTTTTTTTTTTTTTATTATTGCATCAATACAAAATAAAACCAAGTCTAACCCAAATGCATACCAAAATCTAACCACCAAACCTTTAAAACAATCCAACCAAAATATCTCATAAAAAAAAAATCCAACAAAAATACGCATAAAACAATTAAAACACATGATTAAAATACCATTTTAACAAAAGGGTCTACTGTTTGGATTTAAACCATTTCAATATTAATAAAACACAAACAATACAGCATGAACAAACAAAAATTGATCGAAGGGCAAGGGTAAAACGAAAAAAAAAGAAAAAAGGAAAACCAAAGAATCCATATTCCTTAAGGCGTAGAGAGAACATATAGAAATACCACCAGACTACCACCACCATCAAGCAATTGAAACCATTAGAGGAAAAAAAAAAGGTTGCAAAGTAGTTGAATTGGAAAAGAGTATCCTATACTTACCTTCCTATTATAATTACAGAGATTGGATGGGCACTGTTGCAGTTAGAACGAATATTGAAACGATATAGTGAAACTTATTTTCTTGGTTGGTTTGTATTTAGTTCCGATGAACTTTGTGTCTTTCTCTATCACTGTATCAAACCTTCTGAACGTATTTTAAGATTTAACCGGTTAGTTTTCTTATTATATTGAGAGGCTATTAAACTGTATTCTTTTTTCTTTTTCTTTTTTTGATACATATTAAACGGTGTTCTAGTGTTGTTGAAATAGTATAATGTTTCGCTTTTTAACTGTGAACGTGGCAAATTTTTAGATCAGTGTTTTTTCCCATGGGAAAATTATTGTGTACTCCCAAAATACCATAAATGCGTACTCCCTCTTCTCACATGAATGGTGGGTCCCACTAATTTAATTGATGGTGGGACCCACTATTCATGTAAAAGAGGGGAATACGCATTTATGGTATTTCTGGAGTACCTAATATTTTTCCTTTCTCATGTGTCACAACATCCTTAATTGTAGTCAAAATTCAGGGGAAAACGAAAAAAAAAAAAAAATACAAATCTAACAAAAAAACTGCCAAATAAAAAACAAATGTAACTTAAATACAAAAATCAACAAAACATAAACCATTTCAAATTTCAGGGGCAAACAAAAAAGTACAAATCTAACAAAAATCTTCCAAACAAAATCTATTTAATACAATAATCGACAAAACAGAACTCAAGATAGTGAAAAAAATAAATGGAAAATTAGGGTAATAGGTAGCCAAATCTTTAACCTTGATTGAGTAATTCTTTTTGCAGAAGATGGAATATTTATGTCAAAACACTACCACATTTAGATTTTTTTTTTTAAAAAAAAAAAAAGCATTCTCACACTGCCACAATTCTACACTCCCACATTTAGATTAAAAAGAAACACTCCCACCCAAAAAACACACTCCAATTCCCATGTTTAGACTTAAGAAAAGAAGAGAGAGAGAAAAAAAAACCCAATCCCTAATTTAACTTGAATACCCCAAACTAAAGCATTCTTACCTAGATTCCTTCATCAAAATTAAATTTAATCCAAACACCTAAATCGATATCAATCCGACCAAAATAACCAAATCTAGATAACAATTAATCCATAAATTTTAACAATGAAAAAAAAAACGATAGGTTACGTGCAGTGTATATGTAAATCTAAATCTAAACCAATCCAACCAAGAAATTCAAACCTAAACTATATTCCATTCCCAGATTTGAAAACAAAAAGGAAAAAAAAAAAAAAAAAACTTTATTGATTATGGGTGCACGGCCTGTCTCTCTGCTGGTGGCAGATTTATCTTTCTCTTTGTGCTTGCAGTTCCAGTGGTCTAAGTCTGGCGAGGAAACGGACGCTGGCCTATCTCTATAGTCTGTATCGCAAGCTTTTTTTCTTTCTCTTTCTCTATCTTTGTATTGCAAGTTTATTTGGGAGTATTGCTTGTATTTTAACTAGTTATTTTTATTTATATATGGAAAAATCCATCAAACGGTGTTTTAACGTGAAATAGTATAATTTATCTCTTTTTAACAGTGAACGTGGCAGAATTTTAGATGGTCAGTTTTGGCAACACCTCCTTAATTGCAGGAAAAGGCTTCTGCTATTATATATAATATATGATATGATATGATGTATGTATATATATATATATATATATATATATATATAGAGAGAGAGAGAGAGAGAGAGAGAGAGAGAGAGAGAGAGAGAGAGAGAGAGAGAGAGAGAGCAAGATTTAAATATAGTACTTAGATGTTGTTTCTTAGGTTCATCTTTTAAGATTAGGCCTTATAACTTTTTTTTTCATAGATAGAGTGTATTTTTTAAGTTGAATAACCATATGGCAAAATCTTAAAAGGGGAATCTAAGGAACAACACCTAAGATATTGTACATAAGTTTTGTCCATATATATATATATATTAATTGATTGATTATTATACATGTACACTATTTATATTATGATAAATGGCAGTATAAAAAATTATAAATATAGTTCAAGACATAAAAAATCTATTTTTGTGCTATAGCCTGTACGGTAGCCTCAAATGAGAAAACAAATCCCAAATTTTGAATGTACTAAAACTTAAGTGGGAAAGCGAGTAATTTGAGTCAAGAAAGGTCATTTGAAAAATAAAATCAAAATCTGTCAGAGATTGGTTGATGGAAAGTGAGTCACAGTCGGTCTATGGCCATTGAAAGGGCATGAATGCAGAGAAATTATCTTTTTTTTTTTAGGGCGAATTTTTTGTAGCATGGAATTTATTTGAGGTAGCCAAGATGATTATGCAACATTTCAAAAAGTTAGGCTAGGAGGGCCATGCCCCCTTGGTGTAAATCAGTCCCGATCTGGGGCACTGACATTAAAAAATTTCTATAATTTTGTTGAGTGCATCTGTATGGCAATTATTCTTGGTTCACAACGGGTGCCATCTTACTTCCATTGGAGAGATATTTATTGGATCCAACTGTATTGAGAAGCAACAAAAGCATATAATTAAATAAATACTTTTTAAACTAATCTATGTGTGATTGCACCCATGGTTATTAGTATCCTGATTTGGATCTTAAGGTCCTAAGATCTTACATCCCAAAAACGTGCTGGATCTCACTATGATTGTATTAAAGTGTGATTTGTGTGGGATCCAAATCCAAATTTTAGGATTTTATAGGATCTTGATCCCATATTGATATTAAACATCCTATGCTATAAATGAAAATTTAATTTTTGTTGCTTATTTTGGGCCTCCAAATGGAGCCCAAATTAAGGCCCCAAACTGATTAAAAAACTGTAACAAATAGATTAACTTTACGGCCCCAACCCAAATTGATAATATATATATATATATATATATGCGGTAAATAAGAGCAAAAGGCTTACTGCCATCGTCCATATCATAACCAGATGTTAATATGTTCAAAGTCAAAGCTTTAACAATATTAGGATCATCCAAAGTAATAGCAAGATCATGATAATAATCAAAGTAAACAGGACCATCATATAAAGAAACAATGATCATACCAAGAATACTATCATTAAATTGTTTAAATCTAGAATCACGTAAAAACACACACACACACACACACACACACACACACACATATAAAGCCAAAAAAAAACCCCTAACTCACTTTGGTCTTGATGACTGAGTGTGTTTGTGGTGTTGTTTCAAACATTATTATTTGTTTTGTGTTGTTTATGTGAGACATTTGGTATTGTTATTTGCTTTGAGTTTTTTATGTGACACATTATATATATTGTGGGTGTTGAACTTCGGCTTTTTGACAAAGTTAAGAGCACAACTAATTTATAAAATGGGTTGACAATAATCCACAACGGGAGATTTGAATATGAACAACAAAGAGTTACATAAAAACTACGTAAAAAGGCTTCATTCATCTCAAGGAAAAGTGTTGAAGAGCTTATTACAAGAACGAAATGTTCTCTCTCTCTCTCTCTCTCTTTTCTGGATATTTTCCTTGTCCCCTCCTTTTCCCCCTCCTTGTCCCTTATATCTGTTCTTCCTTCTTCCCCCATCTGTGCTATCCCTGCCCAGCTAGATCACTTTAAGTCTCATTAGGCTCTTCTTTTCCTATTTTTCATGATGCAGGGAGACTTTTGGGGCTCTTTGCATTGTTTAGGCCAGTCATTCGATAATAAATGTGACTATGCTAAGCAAGTGGACTTCATTAATGCGAAGGTGATTGTGGAATCATCAGGACTCTTTAGAAAGCTTCTTCGAATAACTTCGCGTGCCCTAGAACCTTTCCTTAGTACCTCAAATGGTGGCTCACATTGGTAGGCTCGAAAGACGTCTTATCCTTAGATGAGGCCTTGAGAAAAGCCATGTCCTTGGACACACGGTGGCATCTCACTCTATCCGTATTCTGAGGTTTGACGTCGACCGTTTCGTTGGGGGCTTGCACCCAAAGGCTTGCGTTGGGCTTATCTCCACCCATGGCCCATGTGGCTTAAGACTGTTTGGGCCCTAAACAAAGCCATCCCCCTACATGTATATTTGTGGTGTTAGAACTTAGAACTTAGTATTTGTGAGTTGTAACTTTTGATCTTTGAACTTTGTTTATGTATTTGTAATTTGATACTTTGCCTTTAATTAGTAATTTGTGTCAAAATTTACTTTTTTCAATGTTGCTTTTTATATATTATAAATTATTATTATTGGTATTTTTTAGTATATATTTTTAAATCGAAAAATAAGATCTTATGATCTCGTGCTGATCCTATGATTTGATAGATTCTTGAATCCCATCATTGATTCGATGTAGGATCTTGATCTTGATAACTTTGACTACACCTAAAAAATTGATCGATTACAATAAAAAACTCAACCTTAACAATTGTATGGCTATTTATTTTTCCTTGTACTAAATTCAATGAGACGTGACATGATGTAGTTAATGGAATTATTTATTTATTTTTATAAATCGTGAGTGGCTAATAGATGAAACTACAAAGGGCTCATTTGTTACTGTTGTTTAAACAATAGTTTTCAGTGTTTAAACAACATTATACGTATTTTTACACACTTTTTCACCCATACATATTTCCAAAAAATCCAAACAACGTTACTAAAACAATATTACTAAACAGGCCCTAAACTTGCACTTTCTCAATAATACTTTCTTGACTTGCTGAAATTTGTTTTTTTGCTTTGTGGAGGTAGACTCATCAGAGAATTTTTATGCATGAAGCAGCTATGATAGCAACTCCTTCCACCGATTTGGAAATTTTAAATGCCTTGAATTCAATGAAACCATTAAAATCCAGGAGTCTTGATGGCCTACATCAAGGGTTTTTCAACGTTTCTAGATGATTTTGGGAGAATCCGTAAAAGTGGAGGTAAAAAATATCTTTGCTAATATATGCATCCCCTAGTATCTTAATAAATGACAAAATTTTGGTATAGTACTTAGATGTTATTCCTTAAGTTCACTCATAAAATTTAACCATGTGGCTACTTAACTAAAAATACACTTTCATCCCATGAGAAAAAAAGCCACATAACTGAATTTCAAGAAAAGAACCTAAAGAACAGTACCAAATGTATTGTACCTAAATTTTTTCCCTTAATAAAACCTTAATCTACCTAATCCCAAGAGTAAATAGCCCGAAAACCATTAACCAATTCCACCCCATAAGCCTTTGTAACACGATATATAAAATTGTGTCCAAGATTTTGGTTTTAAGATTAAGGGAAAAGTTAATGGATGTTTAAAATGTATTAGTTTAGGAAATATTTTTAGAAACATTTTTTGAGGAAAAAAAAAAACTGATATTTATTTATTTATTTATTTTTAAGGTTAAACTTCTTTAATCCTTCCTTGTTTCCCCTCTCCAAACAGCTTTCATTGAGAGCAAAAGAGGAACGCATAATGTTGTGAAAGCACAGGAACTAGTCTACTCCCTTAACAAAAAAAAAAAAAAAGAGGCGAGGGGTTTGTGATATTGAAAATTGATTTGGAGAATACACCATCGCTTGGAATGGAGTTTTGTGAGAACAGTGTTCACCAATGTTACCTTTTGTCCCAAGACCATTGAGCTAATGTTGAGTTGTATAACAACGGCTTCCACAGTTCCACTTCCCTTCTATTTAATGGTGGAAGATTGGATTCTCTTTTTCCATTAAGGAGCAATCTCTGCCTACATTTTCATTTTGTGCATGGAGTTCCTTGGGGGTCTGATAAAGGAAAAATGTAAGGGGAAAAGAATGGCAATGTGGGATAAAGTCAAAGCCAAAAGATGGGCCAGGTTTCTCATGTTTCTCACAAATCTTCTTTGCCGATGATCTGCTTCTATTTGCTAAAGCAAATGACAAAAATAGCACAACCAAGGTTTTGAAGAGTTCAGTAGTCTAGCAGGGCAATGACATCATTGAAAATTTTTGGCCATTTGAGGAAAAGCATCTTCTCCGGATGTCAGTGAAATGTGACATGTAATTAGTGGCTTATTAGATAAAAATCACAAAAATAATTTGTTTTTTAGGAAGGCATGGTTTTAAAAACCAGATTGGTCAAAGAATCAAAAAGAGAAGTGTTTCTCGATAATCTGGTCCAACCGTTCACGTCGTAAATAATTTAATTAAAAAATTAAATACATATATAATATTAATAAATTATCATATTTAATTATATATATAGTTAAAAGAGTTTTCAACTGTTCATGCCTTATACTAAATAAGTATAAAGAATAAATAAACATTAAAAAAATGATAATTATTTTATAAAAATTTTCTCCTTATGATCCTTTACAATATAATTGAAAATTATGGACTTAATTAGACTCCCCTCAAATAAAATTTAATATGATTTGACAAGTTTTTTTTTTTTTTTTTTTATTGATGCTTATAGTGTAAAATAAATGGTACACAATTAGATACTAGAAACTTATAAAGTTTCAATTTAAAATGCAAATATTATTTTATAATTCTTTTGAAAAAAAATAGTATTATCATTAATGCTAGAGCCACAAGTTTTCTCACAATTTGCTTTGCTTACGTGGCAAGTTGTGAGTAGTAAAGTTGTGGACCCACAACTTCTACTCTACCACTCACAACTTACTACGTGAACAAGTTGTGTAAAAAATTGTAGTCCTAGCATTTTCCTAGTATTCCACCCTCCACCATTAATATAAATTCAAAAGTAATAATATTTTATATATATATACACACACACACACACACAAGAGAGTAAAGTCACCAACCCTCTTAAAATAATGAGTAAAGTCACATGGCGAGCTGTGATTGGTGCAGGTGTGTCCCCACATGGCCCATCATCACACTTACACTAATCACAACTTGCCATGTGACTAGTTGTAGCACAAAGTTGTGCACTTTTCTATATCCGGAGCATTACTCTAAAATAATACAACATTAATTATCTACCGCTAATCTACCTCTCAAAAGAATACAACATTAATGACACAAAAGCCACTTTCAGTAAGTCCTCTACATCGTCTCAAAAAAAAAAAAAAAAAAAGAGTAAGTCCTCTACTCCTATTGTTTTATTTTATGTACTTCTCATAAAAACAATTCAATTTTAAAAGATCCAACTTCTCTCTTTGCATTTTGAAGAGTGGCGGAGCCAGAGATGACTTTTGAGAAATAGAAGAACTTGCAATTTTTGATGATTTGATCTCTCTCTCTCTCTCTCTCTCCTTGCCTAAATCGTAGTTGTGGTTATGCTCCTACCATTTCAGATCTAAGAAAAATGTAGCATTTTTTGTAGAAAAATTCATTGTTTTAGCCCTTCCTCAAATATCAACAAAACCGATTTAATCGGACCAGTTTTCGGGTTTCACGATTAAACTGGCCATGAACGGTTTTTCTTGCTTTTTCATTAATTTTCGGTCTTGTTAATAACCGGGCCGAATTGATGTTCGGTTTTCAGTTGAACCAGTTGGTTCAGTCGGTTCGGTCCGGTTTTTAAAACGATAACAGTAACAACCTGTTACTTAGAATTTATTGTGAAAATATTGTGACATAGTATTTCTATAATAATTTATTAATTTTGGCAGTAACATCAGCCAAATCTCAGCTTAGTTTTTGTATTTTACCTTAAACAAAAAAAAAAAAAAAAAACCAAACCAAACTAACTTCCTTTTGTTGTTGTCTTCTTTTTGTTTCTAGAAATTCTGAGAGAGAGAGAGAGAGAGAGAGAGAGAGAGAGAGAGAGAGAGAGAGAGAGAGAGAGAGAGAGAGAGAGAGAGAGAGATTCCTTTCCATTTTTCATTTTTGATGTTAAAAATTGAGTAAAATTTTCTTCTTTAAGCATAGAGAATAGAGAGATGAAGAAGGATAAAGGAGTGGCAATAGCTAATTCCCTTTTACCCACGGGTGGGTAAAGTATTTTTTGGGCAAACTACATGTGGGGAAAGTGTAGGGGTAATTTGCAAGCTAGCACAACTGTGGGAAACAATACAATAAGTAAGCACGATTTTAAAACAATGTTGTAAACTAGCATCTCGAGTTCTACGACAAGAATCGAGGCTCTCAAACTCGAGTTCTACTGCTGGTGTGGAACAATTTAGCCATGTGGAACTTGAGTTGGAGAGACTCGAGTTCCATAGAAGTAGATTTGAAGAAGGAGAAGGAGAAAAGGAGAAGGAGAAGAAGAGGAAAAGAAGATTCGGATCAAAAGAAGAAGAAGAAGACGACTTGGATAATCAAACTGGATCTGAAAAATAAGATCTGTAGAACGCTGGATCTGTAGAATGCTGAAGAAGAAGAAAATCTAGAGATGGAGAAGGCAAGTGATGGAAAATGCTAAAGAAGAAGAAAAAAGAGGAATTTGAGCCTATTGTGTAGGAACTCAAGTCTTAAAGACTCGAATTCTAGGCATCAGCTTGCCATCCCTTGCAAACCGAGTGTTAAAGACTTAAGTTCTACATTAAACTCAAGTTTTAGAGTCTCGAGATGCTAATTTGCTAAATAGTTTTGCAAACTTGACAACTAATTAAAATCTTTAAAAAATAATGCTAAATGCAAAAATAATTCATAAAGTATAATTTCCCCTATATTTTTAGAGGAGTAATTGAATAATTTGAGAACCGCTACATTTGTAATAAATTCTAAGTGGTAAAATATTTCTAGTCTTATCTACCAAATCTTAAGCTGGAAGTTACAAATTCTAAGTGGTAAGTTATTACTAGTCCTATCTACCAAATCTTAAGCGGAAAGTTGTTACTTGTTACCTACCAAGTAACAATCATTAACAACCAACTATCTAGAAGGTATGACATGATATTTGTATGAGAAATAATATGTCTACAATATTTTCATAACATTTTTACCATAAATCTTAAGTAACAGGTTGTTATTGTTGGGGCAAAAAAGTAATCTTAATGTTATTTTCAAATTTGAATCAATAATGACTAACTATTTATAATTTGTTATAAAAATATTGTGAACAATATGCATTTTTCGAATAATTTTTTAATTTTCGTAGTAACATCAGTCCAAATGTCAGCATAGTTTTTGTATTTTTTTACCTAAAAAAAAAAAAAAAAACAAAGAAACCAAACCAGACTAACTGACTTTTTGTTGCTGTCGACTTCTTGTTTCTAGAAATACCCAAAGAACAAAGAGAGAGAGAGAGAGAGAGAAAGAGAGAGAGTTTCCTTTCCATTTTCCATTTTTGATGTTAAAAATTGAGTAAAATTTTCTTCTTTGAGCTTAGGGAATAGAGAGATGAAGAAGGATAAAGGAGTGGCAGTGGCTAATTCTATGAGTCCTAATAACAGCGGAGAAGACACAGAGAAAGATTCCCTTTTACCCACCATCCGATTCTCTTCCCGTAATGCTTCCTCCAAATACGACTTCGTCAAGGTACCTTCTTTCTCTCTCTGTTTGGTTCCCCAGAAAATGTTTTGGAATTACTAAACATGTTTTAGATTTCTGGGTTTTGTACCTTGTACATAGTACTACTAGTCATGTTCAGATTGTTCATTAACTGAATTGCATTTACAAGTTAACTTATTCGTTTCACTTACATAGTAAATATTATGACTCAAATCTTTTTTAGTCCTTCTCAAATTTATACTAATGATCAGTTCCTACATTATAGTTGAAATTGTGTAATTTGAGTTAATTAGATAGGATGGTTTTTGATTATGAACTTGTAAAAATTAGATTCACCACTTCTTGTGTTACTAAAAATTATATTTAACTTTTACTAATGGAAATGACTATTTGCATTATCATTAAGTTACAATAATGATTTGATATCTTATGAACTTATTTAGGAACAAAACAATTTAACTTCAAGTCTATATAACTATATTTTATGCATGTATCCATCTAAACATTATATATACTTAAATCGAGCCTAATACTCACGAACTTGTTTACGAACACTCTGTTATGATTGTGCTTGGCTCATTTAATGGTTGAGCCCAAACTTGGGCTTAAGTTTGGTTTGTTTTCTAAATAGATGAACATAAACCAGCTTTTTCTTGAGTCAAGTCCAAGCTGTTTATGAGCGGTTCTGATAATTTACATCTCTGATTATTTGTAGTTGATCTATGCATAATAGAGTTAATTAATTTTATTCTAGCTGTCAACTCACCGCAACCCTGCTTTTTTTCTGGGCTTGGGGTTGACTGTGAACAAAATATAACTAAAATTTGCAGCAAACTCAACCAAGAATATATATATTTGGAGTAAAATCAGCAGAACCAAGCATAATTTACATAAGATTTTGATGGCTCAAAAAAAAAAAAAAAAAAAAAAAATTCGAGGAGTATTATTGAGGTTGCATATGCATAACTTAGACTGTTTCTCCAACTGGAACTTACTATGTTCTGTTCTGACATGGATAGAGCCAATCAGTCATACATAGCACATTAACACCCAAAAGTGATCAGATGACAGATAACAGACCAATGGTGCCTTTTGGGTGCCTGGAATAGCATTGGTATCAAATTATCATATCGTACTCAAGTTTTCCACCAGCCTAAAATAGCATGAGTAGAAGTGAAAAATGATATGTACATGCATGTTGTAATTATTTGTACTCTAGTAGGTTAATGATGTATGTAAAGATGTGTTAGTAGCCATGAGAGCCGTCTTTACAGTGGATTTGTATATTCTTTTTTGGCAAATAATTGCTACTATTATTATCTGTAAAAGCTTCATTTGGGTTTTTCGTTATCGTAGGTGAAGGTCTGGTTGGGTGACAATGCAGATCACTACTATGTTCTGTCCAGATTCTTGCTTAGCAGAATGTTAACTGTCACTAAGGTCTGAAATCCATGCCCAGGTCAATGTTTATTTTATATAAGTTGTCAATTTTTTTGTTCCGAAATCCATGATGTTTCTGTAATTACTTTTCTTCTGCTATTTATTTGATTTTTTTTTTTTTTGATAAGTAATGGATATGGAAAGAATTTTGAATGTATCTAGCTCAATACCTGAAGCAATTCATGCTATTTATTTGATTTTTTTAGTCTAATTTTGCATTAGTTTATTTGTTTAGCATCCTTTAGAGTTGTTTGAAATCTATACCACGTCATGTTGATAGTCAATAAGTTGCAAAGCACTTGCCCTGCTCACTTCACATCAATTTAATTATGCGCATGGTAATATTGCCCCTTTTTCTATTGGAAGAAGTATGCTTATCCATGCATTCTGCAATCTGAAATTAAGACAATGAAATAACTGGAATTTCGAGGTTAAGTGTTATGACTTGTTTGTTGCAGATTCCTAATCATGTAGCTATCAAAATTGCTCTTGAACTCAAGAAGTTGCTCATAGACAACAGTCTTCTAGATGTGTATGCCTTCTTTCTTTCTGTTTTTTATTTTATTTTTATCCAGAATTAGTTAAAAGTTTCACTTGCATGCATGTATTATGTTGCAGCTCTCAGTCTGATTTGGAAGCTAATTTGTTCAAGGTACGTCATACATATAACTTAACCAACTCCCTGCATGCAGGATTTATGTTTTCCCTTAGGATATTTGGTTTCCTTATTCTTAGAACCAGTTCATGATCAAACAATGTTTTAGGAGATTCTTCTTTTTATTTTTAATATGTCTAAAAACTAAGGGAGGGGGGGTTTTCTTTGATGAGTTTGTTTTGTAGGTGTACCTCATGTATACATCCCATGTACTTGGGTTGCACCCCTTTGAGTTACTTTAATGAAATCTCTTATCAAAAAAAGAGATTTTTCTTAGATAAGGGAAACTTTGGTTTACATGGCTTTATACGATTGTGATGGAGTAACAATTATCATAAGTACAGAAATTTTTTTATTTTACCTAGATATTGAGTCAGTTAGTATGCCGATGAATTTTAGCTCAAATGGTACTTCCTCCTCTTGTAAAAGCAGTGTGGAGGGTGCGCTCATGGGTTCAAGACCCACTGGGTGTGTGTATCACTTATTAATTAAAAAAAAAAGGTTCTTCTAACAGGACAAGTTTTGCAGCTTATGGAGCGACGGGGTTATGGGGAAGAGTACATTAATCGTTACAAAATGATGACCAGGTAAGCCATTGAAGATAGGTCTGAGTCTTTATCATTTTGCTAGCTGTCTCTTTCAGCGTTTGCTTCACATGTAGCTGCATAATGGTAATTCATGATTTATTCTGCTATTCGTATAAAGTGTTCTTCTGATAAGTTTGTGGATAGATTTATGTTTTATTTGGTTTGGTTTTTGGTTGTTGTGTATATTTTTTTCTTATTAAGCTTCCCTTGTTAGGATATTTTGGAGTCAAATTTAATAAATTGCTATGTGCTATATGAGCCTCTTTATGCTGGTTCAGGGTTGAACATGTGCTATGTTTTGATTTGAGCTTCGGCTTTTCAAGTAGGCTCTAAGGAATGGGTTGGGAATTTATAGGCTTTGTGCTTGGCCTGATTAGACAGCTCCTCTATAGAAATCTGACATTTGATAACTTGATAAAGAAATAGCACATTCATGTGAACTCTGTGTACTTGCATTGCAAATTGGTAAGGGAGCCAGTTAATCCCTTTCGTTTGCATTGCTCAGCTGTTTAGTAGCTGTGATGCTTGGTGTTTTCTCTGTTGGAGCATTTGGGTTTTGCCACACTTGTTTAACATGGCGGCATGTGTGTTTGGTGGTAGACATAAGCAACTAGCATGGAATGTGGCATTGTTATGTTTGATTTGTTGTATTTGGTGGGAGAGAAACAGGTGGTCCTTTGACGGGGTCGAAAATTCTTCCTTGATCTAAAGGCATCTTTTGCTAAGTCACTTTTTTGCTAGTTTCTCAGAATCATCCCGTTTTCCTCCACCCGGAAATTGTGATCTTACAGATTGTCACATTTTTGCTAGTTTCTCAGAATCATCCTGTTTTCCTTTACCCGGAAATCGTGATCTTATAGATTCTTTGTATTTTAATGTTATCCCTCATGTCGGTTGTACTTCTTGTATGCTTGGATTGTTTCTCTAATATTATTTTAAAAATTTCTTATTAAGTGAAAAATTTAATTGCTATTAATTATTGCATGGTATAGTAATGTTGTGGGTTTTTTTTCGGGTGTGTCACTGCTTTCAGATTTCACCATCAAAGAGTACCATTGGTAATTCTTGTGTGTGGAACTGCCTGTGTCGGGAAGTCTACCATTGCTACTCAACTGGCACAAAGGCTAAATTTGCCGAATGTCCTACAGGTCTTTCCTTATATCTGTAAAGATATTCAGTTTCTCTCCTCATTGATTCGATGATTCTTTTATGTGTTGTATACTTATGCCTTTTGACGTCTCTGTTTTTAATTGTTTCAGACAGATATGGTATACGAATTGCTACGAACAGCGACAGAGTATGTCCCGAATTTATTTATCCCTTCCTTAATCTCATCCTTTTCCAATACTAGAAAGTTTATTGCTTGGAACAATTCAGAACTCCAAACATAAAAAGAATATCAGTACACAAATTTCCTTCTTTCAACTAGGAATGATGTTTGGTGTCCACCATTAATCTGTTACTGAAGCAATAAATCTTGTGAGACAAATTTTCATGACTGTTGATGTGGCCTGTTATGACTGGTGCATAATGAAATTGGTGGCCAGTGGTGGGCCCATGGGAAGTGAAGTTCCAATTACAACTTGCCATGCTAGAAAGTTGTGGAAGAGATTGTAAAATTTTGTGTCTCTAGCATTGCTCTTACTGAAGTTATATAAAAATGTACTTTTTAAAAGTGTTTCTGCTGGAATTCCATGGCTGAGGAAGCACTAAGTGATATCTGTGTGGGCCGATGCTTATTAAGACAGTTTTTTTAGTACATATGTGGTCATTTGCAATTGGATGATGAAATGGAAGTAAAAGATGCTCCTATCCTAGGGTGATGTTTACTGATTGTGCCTACATATTGGCGATAAACTATATGCATTTTACTGGGACTATTCTTTGTTAGCAGCTCCTGACAATAAAAATGGGTTTTGGGATACTTATAAAAGGAAGATACTTATATAGAAGAGGATTGATCCTCCCAAGACCCAAAATCTCATAGTTTCTTCACCTGTTTTGACGGGTGTAGGTTGGAAGTTGTCTGGTTCTGGGTTGATAATGGGTTTTGGTTTCCCCTGGTGCATAAAGCAGGGTGTCATCACAGGCAGATGCCTTCTTGGAATTTCATGTTACACATATTGACTATATTATCAGTTTTCTGCTGTTGACAATTTTTTTTTTTAAAATTTTTAAATTTCCAAGTCATTGAGAAGAATAAAGGATGCAATATTTTAGAATTCAGTTGTGCATTTGAATATGCAGGCTATCGGCACAAATATTTCTCCCTTTAATAACCTCTTTTATTTTAAAATTTGAAGTACTGAGCACCAAAGCAAGGGAATTATTTATTTATTTATTTTCTTTTGGTGGACTAAATCAGAATGCTTATTCTCTTCTTATATCTGATTTAGTGCACCATTGGCATCTACTCCAGTATGGGCCCGGGACTTCAGCTCTTCTGAGGAATTAATCACTGAATTTTGTAGAGAGTGTAGAGTTGTTCGTAAAGGTAGTCTTTTGGTTTAAATTGATGTGATCATTTTTTGGATGAATAATTTAGCTGTTGAGATTTGCCTTTCATAGTTTTTTAATTACCACTATATTATCTGGATTTTATGATTATTTGAGAGCCTCCTATAGAGTTTCTACTATATAGGGAATTACATCATTGTACTAGCAAGTGTCTTGATTATTGATTCATATAGCATTTGCTGGCTAGGTTTGGCTGGTGATTTGAAGAAAGCGATGAAAGATGGAAAACCAATTATAATTGAGGTATGTTTACCGTTTTAATTATGTGGATTGTAGATTACATTTACCCTTCGGTTGTTCATCCTCTTCTTCCTTCATTCTTACCCACTTGCACTGTTGCTATAATTTTTTAAGTAGTAATGTCTTCCATGTGCTCAAAAAGAATCCATTTATTAAATTCTTTTTGTTTAGCATTAACAGTTTGTTCTAGGATTCGTTAGCACAACGTGGTATAGTAGAATGAAAAGGTGTGAAGGAAAAGGAAAGAAAATGATACCATGGGTTGCTTAACAGACAAACAATATTAATAGGAGTATATGAATAGTAGTATTGGAAAACAAAGGTGAGATAGATAGTTAAAAAAGGTGTCCAAAGCCTCTTCGGAAATCCATTCATGAGTTCGTTACTCCATCCCCTCAAATACTCAAATTTAGACACAAATTACCACTCTGAACTCACCTGATTCTCTCTATTTCCTATCCTACCTCTTCATCCAGACTCTATCACTGGCCTAATTGTTACCTGAGAGATCCAGAAAGTGAGACTGGAGACCAAAGTTCTTGTGTTGTCAAACAATTTGAAAATGTTAACTGTTTCTCTATAGTCTATACTTATTGCACATATGTTTCTGATGAGTAATAACTTTCATTGAAAAAAAGAGGATGATTATAATGCATTCTTAAAACAAATTACAATTGAAGATTCATACAAACAATAAATCATATAGAGAGTGTAAAATATTCCATTTCAAAAAAGTTTCTGGTATGGTACTGTATTATTGAAGGTGAGAATATTCTTCCCCCCCCCCCCCCCCCTCTCAACCATATCATGATGACCAAATCTACCGCTCTATGAGGCCTCCTACATTGCATTCGAAATAGGTTTAAGGTCAAGGACCACAATTTATGTGCCACCCACAATGTTAAGAGTAGATGATATGCTGCTTCACCATGCCTTGTACACATAAAACATCTATTCACCATAACAATTCCTCTCGTCAAGTTATTAATTGTCAATATTTTGCCCAAAGCTGTTGTCCATCTAAAGAATGCCACTATGGTATATTTAAAGCCCTCTACTAATAATTAATGTAGTGTTTTGTAAAATGATGGCACTTCCTTAGTGCAACTGTACATTTCCCACTGTAGACAAAGTAATTTTGATCAGTGTAACTCCACCCCCCTCCCCCCAACCCCCTAATTTTTTTTTTCCTCAGCTTGCTAATCTTTTTTATATTTTCAGTCACCACATTCCGTATTCCTTGTGCACTCCATGCTGGGAGGCCCAAATGCCTCATTTTTAAATGACCTACCCTGCATCCCAGTCAATCTGCCAATTCATAAACACCTTCAAAGCCTCCTACTTCTACTTATTGCTTCATGTACATGTAAAGGTTCTGCTGAATTCTTAACATAAAATCAATTTATTTATTTATACAATTGATAAAAGATTTGACAAAGTGACTAGGACCCATGTCTGTGTAGGGAATTTTGATCCTAGCATTTATTAGGGAAGGCTTTTTGTCAGTTTTTGCAAAACAGATGGTCTCTTCCAAAATCAATGAAAATGGAAATAAAATCTTAAGGATAAGCTTAAGGATAATCTTGGGAGTAGTTGATTTGATCTCTGTTATTTTTAACTTGCAATCAATATGGTCCCTACCGTTAACTCACTAACGGAAAATGGTTATGTCGCAAACGGTATGCATCGTTTGCACATTTGAAGTTTACGTGGCAAATAAAATAATAATAATAAATTTAATAGATATTAAAAAAATCCATATCAGCGCATTCACGTCGGCAATTATATAAAAAAATCCAAGTAAAATAAACAGAATATAAAAAAATGTTATTTTCTTTTATGTTTTCTCTCACTTTCTGGGCAGCCAAACACTACAACAAATACAAAGAAATTCCAAGCTTTGAAACTTTCCTGCAATTTCGAAAGTAACTTTCCTTTGAAACAAACAAAAATTATTGAAGCAAAGAAAAACTCTCTTTCAATTCCTCCGGCTTAATTTTTAAACCCGAAGATTTTGTCTCTCCTCTTTGTTGACCTTCTCCCCTCTTTCTTTTCTATGTAAACCACTGATCTGCTTCCATTCACACTACCGATCTCCAAAGAATTTGTCATCTTTTCTCCGATCTACCTCTAGCAAGTCTACATAACTGACCAATAGTTGGAGTTCAATCCATCATCACAACCAGCCTTTGACTCACAAATCTCCAAGCTCAGGTACGCCTAAATCTATAGTAGCAACAAAGATGTCATAAGCGAAGGCTTAATCCCTAGTATTTCTACCACTAAATCCATCATTCGCTGCTTTGCCTAGCCTTCAACAGTGATCAAATGATTTTTCAAACATAGTTTGGTTGATAGTTGATACATTTGAATTTTGGAGTGAATCTAATGGCATAACTCTACTAATTACCAAATGTATCAACCAAACACAGACAACGACAATAGTACAGTTTTTGGATTTTTGTTTCGACCCACAATATATCTCCAACACCACTACTGGATTTGAATTTTATTTTATTTTTTTTTAAATTTGGGTAATTTAAGAATGGAGGAATGATAAGGATGCATTCGGTTTTTTTTTTTTTTTGGAAAGAATTTCTATTTGTTTCAAGGACAATTGCTTTCAAAATTCCAGGAAAGTTTTGAGCTTGAAATGACATTTTTTGTATTTGTTGCACTGTTTGGCTGCCAAGAAAGTGAGAAAACAGAAAAGAAATGAAAATAAATATATTTTTTTTTAATTTGATTTTTTAATATAATTGATGATGTGGATGTGCTCATGTGAAATTTTTTAATCTCTACTACATTTATTATTATTATTATTATTTTGTTTGCCATTTAAGCTCTAAGTGCGCCAACAATGCACATTGTTTGCCACATAAGCATTTTTCGTTAGTGAGTTAACAGTAAGGATCAAATTAATTGTAAGTTGAAAATAATAAGGACTAAATTGATTGCTCTCAAAATTTAGGGACCAAATTGACCATGAGCCTAAAATGTAGGGACCAAAACAGTGTTTTTGCCTTCTTATAATGATTTCACATGTCTTTGGAGAAAGTGAAATAGTAGGTGCTTTGAAAATAAGGAGAGCTCCATATCAGACTTGAATCTATCCTTCCTTAGAGCTTTAATGGATTGGTTGGCTGCTTTGCGAAACCAATCATTTTTATCTTTTTTTTGATTTCGTAGATTCTTGTAATTTTTGTTCTTGATTGTTTGACCCCTTGTACACTCCTTGTGTACTAGGGTGTTTCCCATTTTTTGATATCAATAAACTTATTACTTATAAAAAAAAAAAAAAAGGGATATGATAAAAAATCATATTTTTCCTGCGCATGGTGTATTCATTTTATGATTGACTTTTTACATTTATTTATTTATTATCACAATGGTAGGGCATACATATAGATCCTAGCATTTATTTGATGGATGACGAAAGTAAAACACCAGCTAATGTGCCAGAAAAATCAAAAGAGGCTAATCAGGTAGCTGTGACATGCGGTGATAGTACAGAAACAGAAATGGAAAATAATTCTACTAATGTTTGTGGAAGTGACAGTAAAAAGAGCAACTGTCCTGGGCATGTGAGCTCAGAAGAAGGGATATTGGCCGATAACATGAATAAAGTCTCAGATACTCTTGAATCTATCAGCCTAGCAGGAAGTGTCCCTGGTAGCAAAGGTCAATTTACACTCTGGATTCTGCTATCTTGTTTAAAATTTTTAGATCCCTTCTGAGATTGCTGACATGACTATTTGTATTTATTATATAATGAGTGAGAAAAGTATTAATAGGAATTTGCAAATTTTTCCAATTGTTTTTGCTTATGCAGGTGAAAGTCTTAAGGATCCAGAGATAAACGGAAATGCTTCTGTTAGGAAGGAGAAGTCTGGTGCTGAACCAATAATTGTACCTATAGTTCTGAAAATGTCTGAATTTGATCATAAGGTATGGGGATGTTTTTATGCACTTCTATGGTTTTCATTATACTATAATGTAAATTCAGCTAGGATTCTTTAAATTAAGAAATGCAGAAATATAAAATAAAGCTATATGTGCAGGCATTACTAGAGGAGTGGATCTCGACTCGTACATTTAACGATAAATTTCAAGTCCAGGTACTAATGATGCCAAATTTATATTGGTATCTATTAACAAGAATGTTCAGCATATAAATCAACTTGTGGTTTATCTAGTAGTAAAGTAATATAGGGTGATTACACTGCATTATTGGGTCCGCGGAGTTTATTTTTCGTTTGCCTGGGAAAAGTTCAAGTTGAAAAGAGATGACGCCAAAGTCAATTTGGTTCAGCATGGACTTTGAGAGAGAGAGAGAGAGAGAGAGAGAGAGAGAGAGAGAGGGAGAGCAAATGCTAAGTTGTTATAGCATTTGCCTCTGTTGTCTGGGAAAGTTAATCCTAGAAATTGGATTAGGAAACACCCAACAACTTTGTAATGTCTCCACTGGAATATAGGTGCCTTCTAGATAACAATGCAACACATGTTCAAAATAGAAGGTGATTCCCCCCCTTCTTTTTTTCATTTATATTTATGGCATTTTTATTTTTGGGGTCAAAATTGTCTGATATAAATATAAATGCCTGTTTTGTCTATATTTTCTGATTATTCGAAATATAGCACTAAATTCTTTCATTCTGACCATGTGAATGCAAAAGAACCTTTGGTTTTGGCTTTCTGGATCCTGTCCATTTCTTATGATTTTATTTCATTTTTACCTCTATAATATTGCCTTAGTTGTTTATTGAATAAATAAAATATTCTTTGCTTCATTCTGTATATTGCTGATAACAAGATAAGTTTTTCTTCTGACCTTTTATCTTTTTTAAAATTATTTTCTTGTATATTTCACTTTTCGCAGGATAAAGATAAGCTAATGACCAACTTAAAAACCATTCAGGACTATCTTTGCTCATTCAAGTCACAGGTAATACCCACTCATGTCTGTTTCTTTTTTTAGTTAGTAGGATGCAAGCAGGGTGGGTTGCTATTGTCTTGCATCTTTAGTAGTAGTTAAGAAATCACTTATTTAATTATATTAAGGGACCTTGAGATCAACAGATTAACAATTGTTAAGAAATCACTTATTTAATTATGAGCACTGTTTGTTATACTTGTTTTTAACTAAATACGTGGGTTCAACCCATGATTTTAAGTTTGAAATTGTGGGTTGAGCCCTGTTTTAGTTATAAAACTTGTGTATACACAAGTGTGACATGTGTAATAAGTTTTAGCCTTTAATTATATTAAGGGACCTTCACATCAAAAGATTAACAATTGACTGCTTATTTCTACAGCAACTTTATTGATTCAGGTGTGACCATATAGCTAATATTGAATTTAAGAGAAACAAATTAAGCAAATCATATTTAGAAAACTTTTTTAATTGGGAAGATTAATGAATGTCTATATCATGGATTTCTTTTTTGTTTTATGCATTGATCTTGTAAGTGAGCTAATGCAGGAGCTTTCTTATGCATTGAGTAGAATAACACTAACTCTTTACTAAAAACAATTTATTGGTGTGTACAGTAAGATGTTGACATCAAGTTCAGTTGGGTAACAGTGTAGAGTGAGATTTGTTCTGTTTTGAAGGCATGTTCCTGCAAATGATTTGAATTTAAGAGCTTTTACTTTGTCAAATTACTGGATTTCAAAGTGTCCACAACTAGTACCTTTGTGTTCCTATTAGTTTTAGGAATGTGTATCATAGTTACAAGTGTGAGGAAACTTCCAATTTTTTTGTATTTGGGAGTTTGAAAATGTTAAACAGTGTTGCCAGCCATCTTCTTTATCATTTTTTCCTTGATTTTGTTTTATTTTCTTGGAATAGGGTTTGACGGTTGCCAATATATCAGCAACAACGTTCCCACAAACATTGGATTGGCTGCACAGTTATCTTCTCCAGGTATGGCGTTTCCAATCAATGTATGAGGACGTATTTTAGAAATTTGTCTATATATGCTTGTGGGGTGAGGGATTGAAAGTTGGGGCTTGGAGTTAGGGTTCTTGGTTGAGGCTTGTGGTGGGCTTGGTGTCTGAAATAGAGAACAAGCAGTTTGCAGGATTTCCTGGGCAGCAGTAAAATAATAGAGCTTTAATGGCTTATTTATATGGGTGAGCAAATAACCATGGTACCCAACCCAGCCCACCTGCCCGCCTGACCTGGATTGACCTGACACATTTCAGCCGATTCGACTGTAGCTTTGGTCAGCAGTGGATTCTACACAATGAAACCTGACTGGTTAGATGTTGAATATTAAAACTGACTAGCCAATCGCATCTCGTTGTACGAGGCCAGATCTAAGTTGTGCCGTTGGTTGCTACCATTGTGGGAGGCCAAAACACAGTCGTGGAGGTCAGATCTAGGTGCCACCATGACGTGTCTCAGGCCTTCTTTTTCCTTGCCGTGAGTTGTCATGCTTCCCTTTGCCTCGCTGGTGTTACCTGTGACTAAAAACTTGAAATGGAAGTGCAGTTGGAGAGCCTACCCTACCTGATCTTATCTGCTCAGATGGTGGATTGATGCTCAACCGGACTGAACCCAGAATGACTTATTACTAGTTATTTGGTGGCTATTTGGTAGGGGAGGGGTGCAGGGTTGTAGGATTTTGATAGGTGAAGTAGAATGGCTCAATTTGAGGTTGTAAAGGAGATTATGGAAGGACCCAACTGGTGTGTGTTACCAATAAAAAAAAAAAAAAAAAAAGAAAGAAAAAAGATGACTCATATACCAAAGTGTTTGAGGTTTGTGATGGGTAAAAGTAAGTGCACTTTACTAAGAGTTGCTAGTTGTATGACTAGTGAAAAATAATAGCATTTTGGGTCTTCTTTAGCAATATTACTGATGGGGTACAAGGAATGCACACTACTCAATGATACTGTATAAGCGCTTGGAGTATAGCGAAATTGGATGTAGTTAGTTGTAGGTGGCATTAATGTGATAGTATTGGATCCAATTATGAGCGAATTTAGCTTCTAAATCGACCATAATATTATAGAACTGCCTTTGGCTGTCAAAGAGCATCCTGCATAGGCACAATATGACAGGTATAATAGCTGGAGTAAGTCATTACGATTTTGTCAGTTACCAAAAACCTTTAAATTCAAAGGAGCTGCAAAACTCACAGATCTGTCCTTTGTTATACAGCTAACCATAGTTTGTAAAATGACAACTGAAACTCCTCTTCAGAGTACTTATGACCAGACCTTTAAAACCGTACAACTGTTACTTAACTTGGATTTCACATGTCGGTGACTCGCATATTGTCTCTTATTTCATGGCTGCGCTGCATCAATATTATAAGATACTGACCTCCTATCGATAGAGTTCTAATATTGCGTGTGTGGATATTTGGGTTCAGTTCCTCTGGATTTTCAGTGGAAAATTAGCTGTGGTAGGAACACAACACCACCTCACAATACTTTATCTGTGCCTGGTGTTCTTTGTTTTTGGACCTGCTAGAATGTTAGTGCTGATTCCTTATCTGTATATTTCCTTGTTCAGTGTATTGAGCAGGGCATTTCATCGGAGTCCAATGAAGATGGTAGACGACCAACTGAAAATTAGAGCACATGCTGAAGTAAGCCTCAGACTTGTATTAAATGAACCTTAAATAGCCAAAAAAAGAACCTTATAGTTTTTACTTCTTCTTCTTCTTCTTCTTCTTCTTCTTATTTTGTGTGTGTGCGCACGCGCGCTATGCTTTTCATTTAAAGGAAATAAAAATTTATTGTTTTTGTTCACCTCTTATATTCTTTTTAAGTATTATGACTACCTCCTTTCCATTTTTCTAGTAAAACTTTTATTCTAATTGTATGATGTGCCATGCTTATTGACTGCCCAACTCCTTTTCACTTTCCTATCGCTAAAATTATTGTTGAATTGCATTTGGTGTTCACTGTTTTAGATTAGACGAAAACGGGGTTGCAATTGTTGTCCTGTTTATATATCTATATAATAATATTTAAAAATTGAAGTTTGGTTTTTATTGTTTCTACATTCTTGTTAAGGCACATCAGTGTAGCATTCCAATCCATTTCGATCCACTTCGGCCTGGTTGGTCCAGTTTTGTCCAATTCAGTCCAATTGGTCATTTAGGTCCAATTGGTCCATTTCTTCGGTCTATTTGGTGCACTTCAGTTCATTCAGTCTACTTCAATGATACTTTGGAAGGAGAGGTTTATGTCGAAAGAGGAGCAACTTTATTGACAATTATGTTACATTCTCAGTGTAATATTAGTAGGTTCTTGATAAAATTTCATTTTTCTTGTGTTATTGAAATCTTAATTTTTTTTTCTTTCTAATGTAAGTGATGTATTTATTTATATTTGCTTCCTTTTTGGGCCATTCAAGATGTATAAAGGATAAACCGTTTGTAAGGAGTGTTAGAAATATATTCCAACCACATATTGCATTATTCAAATATCTCGCCTTATATAATAATTGAATGTGAAATGCATTTTGTTTCAAATAACATTTTTTTTTTTTTTGAGAAGAATCAAATATATGGGTAATTTGATTTAAAAAATCTAATATATTGTATCAACTATATTTATTAAAAAATAATTACATCAACTTAAAAAGGATTTTAGATATACACTTATAAGTCTCACCTATTATTTTCATCTTTCAGTTAACAAGAAAATGAATCATCAAAATTTTTCATGCATCATATAGATTTGCAACTAGTTACTATTAAAATCAATTACAACTGCTCAGAGCACTTCCGTCGTGCGCATAGAAACTTGTGTCCAGATCTTTGAAAAATTGAATCGCGGCCTGAAGGGTGTTTAGTTTTTAATCATCCATGCCAACTTTCACAGGCTTTTAGAATGCTTTTGGGATGCTCATTAGTAGAAGACCACCAATGCTACTAATGCATTTTTTTTTCTTTATTTTGTATTTTCATCTTTTCGTTTCACAAATTATAACTTATCATTTCAACAAGTAATGAAAGAAGTAGTGAAAGAAGTCGAGTCTACAACTTACTAGTAGCATATTTCACAACTCGATAATGTAGACTCTTGATTCTAGGAACTAAGTGGTATTTTAGTAGAAAAAGCTCAAAGTGAGCAAATATTCTCCATATGAAGATTAAAGGAACTGATGGAATGGATTTATTTTTACAATGACATGGTTTGATATAGTTACTTATCCCTGCAGTCCAGAGACTTTGTAACTCTATCCGCCCCTTTGTACATTCAAGTACAATTGAAACCACCAAAATAAGAAAAGAAAAAGAAAAAACAAAAGGAAAAAGAAAAGGTACAACATTGTAGTTATGGTTAAATATCCTCATCCCACAAATCATGAAGTGTCTTGTATGGGCTTGTTGTTTGGTTAACAAGAAAATCCCCTCTCATGGTCTTGCTCTGCTCCAAATTGTCAATCTCAAGGAAATCTTGGTCATCCAACTTCAAATCAAAGGACCCAATGTTCTCCTTCATCCTATCTTTATTAAAGCTCTTGACAATCACACTTGATCCTTTCGATATTCCCCATTGTAGAGCAACCTTCATAATTTGAAAGCAACATTTGAGCCTTTTGACAATCTTTTGCGGATAAAATGTAATAGGAAGTGGCACTTTTAGCATGATTTACAACTTGATTTATCGGTGCATGGTATAAAAGGATAATTTTGGAACAATTTCTTCCGTATTGTATCTGTACTTTAGGTATTAATTCAATCATATGATTGTATTGGTCAATAAGTTATATAGTTGAATTTAATTGGAAACGTAAAGTAAAAATACTTAAAGGATCGCACCCAAGTTTTATACTTTTCAGATTAAATCTAGGAGAATATATTATTAATAATGAGACTTAGTCTACCTGAGCTGCGGTTGCTTTGTGTTTGAGAGCAATGGATTTGATGATTGGGCTATCTACCACAGCTGTTGATCCCCATGCATTTCCAGGTGCACCTAGTGGTGAGTAGGCACTTACATGAATTTTGTGGTCTGCACAGGTCTCTCTGAGCTTGCTTTGCCTCCACATTGGGTGCATTTCCACCTATTACAAGTAAATTTAATTAGTAGTTAGCTTAGCAACATTGTTTTAAAATATTTTAGCCATTGTTAGGAGTTGATTAGTCTAAAAAATATATAATTTGTTTGCACACGAGTATTTTACTACCTATAATGCCTATTCTATTATATTGCTAATGTTTGTTAAAAAAAAAAAAATTATATTGCTAATGTGACAAAGCTCTTTTGGGTTCTTCCCTCCTGGATTGGAGGCATGATTGAAGGACATTTTTGTGTACAAGGCACTCTATTGGATTGACTTTGTTAAGTTAAAAAACATTTTTATTTACTACATCATTTGACTTTTGCAAATTAGTATTATACATATTATATCACTTCTATTTCAATTGTGTAACATTGCTTAGAGTTATATATTGCTTAGAGTTACACTAAATGTAACTTGAATCCAACCCATATATATATATATAGAGCAAGACTTAAATACAGTACTTAGGTGTTGTTCCTTAAATTCTCATTTTAAGATTTTGTCATGTGGATTTTTTCTCATAAGAACTCAGTGTATTTTTAAGTTAAGTAACCACATGGTTGAATCTTAAGAGAGGAACCTAAGAAATTACACCTAAGATATTGTATCTAAGTTTTGTCCATATATAATATTTCTTATCCTTTCAATTTAAATATAGTATGAATTAGTAGCCAAATAAGAAACATGATTCGTATGGAAATTTAAAAAAGCTTAATTTTCCCTTGGAGAGAGAGAGAGAGAGAGAGAGAGAGAGAGAGAGAGTTCAATTCAATGAATTTCAAGCTTGAAAAGAGAATCTAAAACTTTTTCTCTGGATTCAAATAATTTAGGTTGTTCACTTCAGGCTTTTTTTTTTTTGGCTAGTAAATTATTGACTTTAAATTCAAACCTAACGTCACAATTTAGAGAATACCACTTTATTTTAACATTGGTGCATGTACTTTGGACTAGAAATAGAATTGTCGCAGCATTTGACATGAAATACATATATATATATATATATATATATATATCAGTTATTGACAATGGTGATTGATGACCTCAATGACAATGACATGTAGACTTCAGTACAAAAATTCTCAACAATTATTAAGAAATATATATATTCTCAACTGATTTGGCTGATCATCAAGTAGAATTCACGTTTGGTAGGTGTGTGTGTGTGTATATATATATATATATATATTATATGTATGTATATATATAAATTTAAATTTCGTGCCCAAACAAACCCAAGATTTCTTTGGCTGAGTCATGCCAGTGACTTTGCACGTCAGTATGACTATTTTAGTATACCTGATTGACGGCTGGAGTCACTGAAGCAAAATCTAGCAGCCGTTCGATCTTCTTGCTAGAGAAATTGCTCACACCAATGCACCTACACAACCCCATCTCCATGCACTTCTCCATTCCAGCCCAGGTGGACTCGAGGTCTAGTTTTTCGAAGTCCTCTTCTTTTGGAACTGAATCACAAGCCCATGGCTTCAACTTCACTGGCCAGTGCACTAGGTACATGTCCAAATATTCCATTCCCAAGTTCCTGATTTCCAATGCAAACCAAGACAAAAACTAGAATAGTTAGAACTTATTTTGACAGATTGGATGGGTTGTGTTTTATATTTTCAATCTCATATTACATTGGTTTTCTAGGCCATAGTTTTTTGGTCCATGGTTTTCCGTCATTGTTTTCAATATCCTAGCTAGATCTATAGATATAATAGGCGATCTCATATGATTTGGCTAACATATTAAACAAGCATAAAATCAAGATACGTTTTACACCCACATGCAGTCATTTTAGTGTTGCTATCTTATAAGCCTTGAATTAGATTTTGGGTATTATCTAAGATTGTTCCATTTTTCTGAAAAAAATAAAAATTAAAGGTAATAAGGTAAGGATTAGGTACAGTTTAGGTGTTGTATTATTTCACAATTGAATTTAATCATATAATTACATTGATTTGATCAATACAGTATACTATATTTGAAGAGCGGCACCTATGTCTAAAATATATAGCTACTGTGTCTAAGATTTGTCTTGTAAAGGGTATTATATATTTCCTTGAGCTGAGATAGGAAGGTGCTCTTTTAGTACTTTAACATAGTTTGGATTCTGGAAGATAAAGGGAGATTTTGAAGCTAGGCAATAGAATAAACAAAGTAAAGTGGAGAATATCAAAGAACTGTAGATTATTTTTTCCTCCACTTTTTGAAAGGGTGGTGTGTAATGCATGTGCTTAGTGCTTGATGCTTACTGTAGAGTTTGCTTGAGTGCTGAAACAGGATCATGGTGATCACTCCCCCAGAGTTTAGATGTAACAAAAACATCTTCTCTTTCTATTGTCTTATCAAGAATTGCCTTTCTTAAAGCATTTCCCACTGCTGGCTCGGACCCATATATTTTTGCTGTATCAAAATGCCTGTAACCCAACTGCATATTGCAAAACAACCATAGCAAATTAATAACCCAATAATTGGTTCTGGAAGAATGGAAAACAAAATAGTTCAATGAAAATAAAGAATGAAAAATGATAATTCATTTCGATAAGTGAAAGAGCATGCTAGAGATACAATAATCTTCACAATCATTTTCACGTGAACTCATCACTGATAGTATTTTAAGTAGTGCTAATCACAACATACTATCTTAACAGTAGTGAAAAAGAGCATGAATAACTGAAAAATTGTTGTCCTTAGATTTAATTGTGGTGAAATATCCATTAAAAAAAACTAAAATTAGAATAAATAAATAAGTAAAGAAGATGTTTTTCTGTTTTATTTTTATGTAATAAACGATTATTAGTGTGTACGGTTTGTACCTTGAGGGCCATATGAATGGCCAATTCTGTTGTCTCCCTATCATTTTGGGAGGAATAAGTGCCTAGGCCAATGACAGGCATTGTTATTCCACAGTTCAAACGCACCTGATTGTTCCTCATCTCTCTCTCTCTGTCTCTGTGTGTGTGTTTGTGTTTATGTTTGTGTTTTTAGGCCACACCACAAAATGGTTCTCTTAACTCCACCTATATATACAAGAAAAAAGTCAATATTATTAACGGTTTCCTTAGGACACTTCAGCCACACAAAATATTTATAAGGGTTAGGAATATTATAATTCTCTGTGAGAGTTGATGAAAGATGTAGAAAGAAAGTTAAAAAACTAAAAAAAATAATTGAAGTGTACAAATCGAAGTATGGGATCTTCCATGTCTCTAGGGATTTTATCAGCTGGCCCAATCCACCACTTTTAAGCAAGTATCTTAGTAGAGAGCATTCATTCAGAGGAGGTTGTTTTCTATTTATAAAAATACATGTTATTTAAAGTCAACTTGATATATTATATTCCACTCTCGAGGAAAACATTATAATATAACATGAAATATGTGCTTATTTGCTTATATACTTTCCCCAGTCATTCCCTCCCTTTCTTCAAATTTGAAGACGTGAAGAATAAACTCTCATTTCAGGCTTTGGGTGGTGCAAAATACTTGTTTTTTAATGGGATGGTTGACTCCTAACATATAAATACCTTGATAAATAAATTAAATATTAAGTATTTGACTTGCAAATTTGTCAATGAATTTTTTTTCTTTTCTAGTTTTAAGTCAATTCAGTTTTTAAATGTAAATGATTTACTGTTCTACATGATTTTGCTGCTCTATAAGTTGACTTTAATTCAGAAGTTAAAGGAATCATGTTCTTTTGCTTTTGAAATTATTCAGATGTGCCACACGTCTAGTCTTGTTGATAATGTTCCTTGATAACTTTATTTTTTTACCTAGCAAAAGAAATGAGAATGACCCATTTATTGGTTGTCAACACCATACAATGAGAATATGAAGTTAGAATGAATGCCAATTCCCTTGTAGTAGAGAAATACCCGAACTCCTTAAGGGCAAATTACAAAAATATAAAATAATATGTTGATGAAAGAAATTCACATAACATATTAATAAAACATGGGTTTAAGTTAGCTTAACTAATAGAGTCTATTATCATTAAATTAGATATCTTGATTTGATTCTTGCCTATCTAACAATAAAAAAAAATTAATATTTTGACTTGATAATCACATGTGTGTTTAAGTTAGTTCAACTAATAGAATCTATTGTCATTACATAAGAGATCTGAATATGAATATCGTCTATATATATATATATTGATATTTTGATTTCATAATAATATGTGAGTTCAAGTTAGCTTAACTAACATAGTCTATTTTTTATATATATATATATATATATATATATATATATTTTTTGATATTTTAATTTCATAATAATATGTGAGTTCAAATTAGTTCAACTAATAGAGTCTATTGTCACTAAATAAAAGATCTTGATCTAAATCTCTCCTATGCAACAAGAAAAAATATTAATATTTTGACTTAATAGTAAAATAATCATTGTGAAGAGGAGATCATAACTTTCAAATCCTATTGAATAATATATATTTTTTTTCTTTAAAAATGTTTCGACTTCTATATATATCTTCTTGCTAGGAGAGTAAAGGAATACGGGTACGTTGAACTGATGACAGGAGAGGGTGGTAAGTGTCATCACACTATAGGCATATTAAATACCCTCTCTTTATATGTTGAAAAGGGATGAAAACCTATTGTTTTCTTAAAAGGAATATAAAAAATAAAAAATCAATCCTTATTTTACATTGATTTTTAAAGTTTTCATTAATACACACATCTCATTTTAGGTCCAGCTGGAAATTAAGATTGTCCACATAGACCAAATTTTTTTGAGAAACAACTTGACCAAAATTATATAAAACAATGTGTGTAGGATCGTATTTATTTTGGGAAATCACAAATGAAATATAAATAAATAATTAGATTGTGTAATTGTTTGGGTGAGATACAAATGTTATACTTTACATGGACAAAGGAGATCAATATTCACCATAATACACGTATTTTTATTTTTATTTTTGTTTTGGGGCACCGCCACAACACGTGTCGGGATCTTAAAAATCCTGTCATGTGAAATATGGATTTTCTCATGTTCCTATGATCTTAGGCATATTTTCCCAATGCTCTGTTAACCTATATTATCTTCTCTTTTTAATGGTGGATGTTCTCTCTATAGCACCGTTGTGAGCCATGGTTCTTTGTGTCAATGACTCATTCCGTACATCTGGATCTCAATTATTAATTATTATGGCTGTCAAAAAGTTGGTTCAAACATTTGCTGAGTACTGCAATTTAGCATTTTATGTACTCGAATTTTGATGCCCAATACAATTTCCATGGACATACAATGGAAATTAGGGACAACTTTGCATTTCTGTCTCCCTCCAAAGAAATAGTTCTAAGGTAAATTTTGGGGTAAAACGCTAAAACCTAAAAAGTAGGAACCTAGGAACCAAGACAGCAATATATAGTACACAAAAGAAAAATCAGAAGTAGTGTTATTGTTAGATCTAAGACAAGAATTGTGAAGAATATAATTATCTTTTGTCACTTAATCTTGATATAAACTTTTTTATTTTTTTTATTTTATATTATAGATTAAGTAGCATAATCTGTGACATCTATGATGATCAATTTTTATCATTAAGTAATCACTTGAAAAGTCATTCACATGAAAAATCCTCACAAGTATATACATATATATATATATATATATATATATACATATTTATAGTTATAACAATGAGGAAATTAAATGAGGTTTTGAAACTTGGTTCTTCTCATTAAAAAAATAAGACGAAGAAGAAAAAACAATGCCATTGAACTATCAGATTATTCATCTATTAAGAAAATAATATACCCTTTTGGCCTTTTTGAATCTCACCATCTTGGATTGGAGTTGGGTTTGGAAACTCAAACAACGTCCGGAATCTATTTTTTCCTCTGGCTAAGCTTACAACCTTACACAATCGTGTCCCGGTTTGTGAACTATCAGGGTCAATAGGCTTAAACCTCCCTACTGTTTGTTCTATATGTGGTATGTATAATTAATGAATCAATTGTACATGTTCTTGATAATTGTTTTTGACGAGATTCTATTGGACTAGGATTCGATTGAATGCTTGGAAATCTGAAACAAAAGGAGGATTCTCCGTACTAAACTTTAGCTACGAATTGTAAAGAAAGTACAAGCTGTTAACGCGGTTCCATTAATGTTCAGCTGGACACAAAATTTACTAAAGAACAAGCAGTATCCCATGGAACAAGGAGGATCATCTCAACTTGACAATATTTTTTATGCCAAATCCGAGTTTTCCATTGAATTATGTTAAATTAATGTTTGTTTAGAGATCAATGGAAGATTTAATTACAGTACTTGTTGTAATCTAGTTTCCCCATGCTCATGCAAAAGTTAAGGCCAGTACACAAGCTCAACAAAAATCTATTTAATCTTTGATTACACTCATTTATGTAGCCAAGATTCTACGCAAAACAAAAACACAATATTTATAAAGAAAGAGAAATATTATGAACCAAAATCCACTAAGCATTATTATGTGTAATCCAAGCGAGTCTTTTGGGTAAATATTATAAAAAATGGAGTTTTTTATTGTTGTAGGTACTGTTCCAAGTTATTTAGGGGAATGAGGAGAGAGAGTGAATTTCGGCAATAGTGTTGCCGAAATTCTAACAAAAGTATGAGAGAGAAAATAAAAAAGAGGGAGGGAGAAATTTTGGAATTTCGGCAACACTGTTACTGAAATTCCTTCTGCCCAGCCGCTACCTGAGTGAGTGCCAAGCGTGAGTGTCCGAAGCAAAAAAAAAAAAAAAATTGTATTTTGGCAATCCCATTGTCGAAAATGAGGGAAAAGTAAAAAAAAAAAAAAAAAAAAAAAAAAATTTTGGCAATCCCTTTGTCGAAAATGAAGGGAAAAAGTATATAAAAAAAAAAAAATGTTTTGTGGCCATTCTATTACCGAAAATGGGGGGAAAAAGTTAAAAAAAAAAAAAAATGTTATGTCTACAAAATTTTTACAACAAATTATAGGTAGTTAGTTGTTATTGGTTCAAATTTGAACCTAACACTAAGATTACTTTTTTACCCTAACAATAACAACCCGAAACAATTTACTACCTAGGATTTTTTGTAAAAATGTTGTGAAAATATTGTGGATTATATCATTTCTTAAAAAAAAAAATTGTTTTTTTTTTGGCAATCCCATTGCCGAAAATGGTGGGAAAAAGTTTAAAAAAAAAAAATTTGTTTTTTTGGCAATTCCATTGCCAAAAAAGGAGGGAAAATGTTAAAAAAAAAAAAAAAGTTTTTTTGGCAATCTCATTGCCAAAAATGGAGGGAAAATGTAAAAAAAAATTTGTTTTTTTTATAAACATTTTTCCCTCCTTTTTCGGCAATGGGATTGCCAAAAACATTTTTTTTTTACATGGCAACCCCATTTTCGGCAATGGGATTGCCAAAAACAATTTTTTTTTAAAAAAAACCTTTTTTTTTTTTTTTTTTTACACTCTTTTCCTCTTTTTTGGGCAATGGGATTGCCCAAAAAACAATTTTTTTCTACTTTTTTTCCCTCCATTTTTGGCAATGGGATTGCCAAAAAACAATTTTTTTTTTACTTTTTTCCCTCCATTTTGGGCAATGGGATTGCCCAAAAAAAAAAAAAAACAATTTTTTTAGAAATGATATGTTCACTACATTTTCACAACATTTTTACAACAAATCATAGGTAGTAAATTGTTATAGGTTGTTATTGTTACGGCAAAAAAGTAATCTTAGTGTTAGATTCAAATTTGAACAAAAAACAACTAACCACCTATGATTTGTTGAAAAAATGTTGTGGACATAACATCTTTTTTTTTTTACTTTTTCCTTCCATTTTCGGCAATAGAATTGCCAAAAAATATATATATATATATATATATATATATATTTTACTTTTTTCCTTCATTTTCGGCAATGGGATTGCCCAAAAGAACAATTTTTTTTTTTCCCTCATTTTCGGCAATGGGATTGCCAAAATACAATTTTTTTTTTGCTTCGGGCACTCGCTCTTGGCACTCGATCACTCGGGCAGCGGCCGGGCAGAAGGAATTTCGGTAATAGTGTTGCCGAAATTCCAAAATTTCTCTCTTCTACTTTTTCATTTTCTCTCTCATACTTTTGTTAGAATTTTGGTAATACTGTTGCCGAAATTCATTCTTTCTCCTCATACCCCTAAATAACTTGAAACAGTGCTTATAACAACAAAAAACTCTATTTTTTTACAATATTTACCCAAAAGACTCCCAAGCATTCCATCATTCTCTTAATAAATAATAATTTTAAAAACAAATTCCACAAAGCATTTGATAAAAAAAAAAATTAGAGAAAAAGAGTGTGCCTATCCACAACTTAACCATTCCTGTACACTTCAAATAAGTCACCCCAAAATACGTGTTAACTTCAGAATATATTATAGCCGACCCATGATGGGTTTTCGATCCATGCGGAAAATACGACGTAGGTTTTGGAGATTTGCGTGCTGGATTTGTTGGTCAAATGAGAAGTGGACTTGAAAAACAATATAATGTTAAATTTTCAATTTAATTGAAATAATAATTAATATTAGGGATATTACAAATTAATATTAAGGATATTACAAATTTTAATATTTTTTTAAATTTAATCCAGTCCTCTAATTTCGCTTTTCTTTAATTAAGTTGTCTAATTTTTAAGTTTATTCAATTCGGGCCTTTCATTAATCTCCGTAAACAAGCTCCGTTAGGAAGCTTTAGGGCCCATTTGATACATAGACTTAAATATATGCTTTCAGTTTTTAAACAACATTACACGTATTTTTACATATTTCTTTACCCACATGTATTTTGAAAACTGTTGTTTAAACACATGTACTAAATGAGCTCTTAAACTCTAAAACATGGATTTGGCTGTTTAATGGACCCCTAATGGAGTTTTTTTTTTGGTAATAAATTGTATAGTAGGTTAAGCATTTCTTTAAAATAATTTATTATGATTAGTTTATAATAAAAAATAAAGTCAATGGTGGACCACTTTCACAGAACTAACGCCATCCCACACATTAAAACCTTTAGTCCCCTAATTTTATTTTTCTTCTATTAAGTACTCTTCTAGCTTTCAAATATATTTAATTTAAATCTTCCGTTAATTTCCGTCAAAACACCTCCGTTAGGAAGTTTCTAAACCCTAAAGCATGGATTTGGTTGTTTAAAAAGTCTCAAAAAAAGTTTTTTGTAATACAATTTGTAGTAGATTAAGTATTTCTTTAATGTAATTTATTATGATTAGAGTATAATAAAAAAAAAATAAAGTCAGTGGTGGACCTCTTTCAAAGAACTAACACCATCCCACACATTAAAAACTTTATGTGGCTAAGTTAATGTCGGTTTGGCAACCGGTTTTTATTATTATTTTTCAAAGTTTTTTTTAGCTCACTTGTTGATATATGCAGTTTTAAAATTTTCACTTTTTCTAATTACAACTTTACTTTAACTTCTTTCTCAAAAAAAAAAAAAAAAAAAAAAAAAAAAAAAAAACACTCTACTTTAATCAACTTTTAACAAATAAATTTTTGGCAAAAAGTTATATGCAAAACTCACATTCAGCAGTGGAGCCACATGTAGACCAGCCAAACTTCTTAACATTCATTTATTTCTCCATATGGTAATGGTATAACATCTTTACATGTATGGCCATTACAAAAATACTACTTGGCCCCCTTAAAACTTTTTAATGTTTTAACACTATTGTTAGTTTTAATCCTCCCAAAATATGTTTTTTAATGTTTAAGCACTAGTGTTCGCTCCCACACTACAAAAAATGGGGTCTATAGCCGCGTTTCAAAAACGCGGCTATAGACCCCAAAAACGCGGCTATAGGCTATAGCCGCGTTTTTTATAGCCGCGTTTATAAACCAGGCCTATGCTGCGCAGCAACAGCCCCTGTGGGTCTGTAGCCGCGTTTTTATAACCGCGGCTAAAGATCAGGCCTAAAGCCGCGTTTTTAACCACGGCTATAGGCTTGGGTCTATAGCCGCGTTTTTTAAAAACGCGGCTACAGACCCATTTTGAGCTGCGTTTATAACCGCGGCTATAAGGTTTTTTAAAAACAAAAAAAAAAAATTTCTGGAATTTTTTTAAAACAAAAAAAAAATTCTCGGTTTTTGTTTTGAAAACAAAAAAAAAAATTCTGGGTTTTAAAAAAAAAAAAACAAAATTCTGGGTTCTTTTTCCCCCAAAAATTCAAAATTCAAACAAAAAAAGAAAATTCTGGGTTTTTAAAAAAAAAAAATTCTGGGTTTTTTTTCCCCCAAAAATTCAAAATTCAAACAAAAAAAATTCAAAATTAAACACAAACCTTAAACACAAACCCAGAAAATTCAAAATCAAGCACAATATATTGACAATAGAAATACAACATGCTCCAAAATATAACAATACAAACCCATAAATTTCATCTCATTCAACAAAACCAACCCAAATTTAACAGTAAATCCATTCAAGGAACACCAAAACACAAGCTCAGAAACACAAGAACAAGCTCAAGAACACAAACCCATTTAAACATAGGCACAATATCACAACACAATAACAAAAATAACCTCTAGCAAAAGTATAATACCCATAAAAAATTTGAAATTTTTTACCTCAAATAGTAGAGATGAGTGAGCCTTGGCTTTTCTTATGAAATTTTCCATTTTCCCTTGCTTGAAAAATGGTGGAGAGTGTGCGTTGTGTTGAAAGAAAAAAAAGGACAGAAAGAAAAAAAGTAGCAACAGCAAAGAAACAAAGAAAAAAAAAAAAAAAAAAAGAGTTGTGCTGGAGTGAAGAAGGAAGAAAGAAAAAGAAAAAAAAAAAAAAAGAAAGGAGAGAACAAAAGAAGAGAGACCCAGGAAACCCAGAGAACAAAAGAACTTAAAGAAACCCAGAAGAAGAAAGAGCAAAGAAAGAAAAGAAAACCGGAGGGGTAGGTGGGAAAGTGGGGGGTTTTTATATTATTTGACTGGACCTATAGCCGCGTTTCTAAAAACGCGGCTATAGGCCCTCAATTATAGAAAAAAATTGTTGTTGGGCTGTACACGCTGTCTACAAAAAAAAATATTTTTCCTGGAACTATGGCCGCGTTTCCCATAGAAACGCGGCCATAAGTCGGGTATAAAGCCGCGTTTTCTCAGAAAAACGCGGCCATCCTTATAAAAAAATATTTTTTGCTGGACCTATGGCCGCGTTTTTAAAAACGCGGCTATAGGCCCACCTTTATAAAAAAAAAATTGTTGCTGGGCTGTACACGCTGTCCATGTAAAAAATATTTTTTTGCCTGGAACTATGGCCGCGTTTCCCATAGAAACGCGGCCATAGGTCGGGTCTAAAGCCGCGTTTCCTAAAAACACGGCCATCCTTATAAAAAAATATTTTTTGCTGGACCTATGGCCGCGTTTTTAAAAACGCGGCTATAGGCCCTCCTTTATAAAAAAAAAATTGTTGGGTGGGACAAGCCGTCTATGCAAAAAAATATTTTTTGGCTGGAACTATGGCAGCGTTTTTATGGAAAACGCGGCCATAGGTCGGGTCTAAAACGCGGCCATCCTTTTAAAAAAATAATTTTTGCAGGACCTATGGCCGCGTTTTTAAAAACGCGGCTATAGGCCCTCCTTTATAAAAAAAAAAAAATGTTTGGCTGCGCACACCGTCCATGTAAAATATATTTTTGGCTGGAACTATGGCCGCGTTTTTATGGAAAACGCGGCCATAGGTCGGGTCTAAAGCCGCGTTTTCTACGAAATGTGGCTATCCTTTTAAAAAATAATTTTTTGCTAGACCTATGGCCGCGTTTTTAGACTTACAAACGCAGCTTTAGACCTAACCTATAGCTGCGTTTTTAAAAACGCGGCCATAGGTTGTTCTAAAACCGCGTTTTCTAGGAACCACAGCCATAGGTTGGGTCTATAGCCGCGTTTCCTAGAAACGCGGCCATAGGTCTGGTATAGCCGCGTTTTTTTGTAAACGCGGCTAAAAAAATGCGGCTATAGCTCGCGTTTTTTGTAGTGCCACCTCATATCATCTATCATCTTTGCAAATCCTTTTATGGCCTCAAATGAGCCCCTTTGGCTTGGTTTACCAAATTCAGTGCTACAATTTCTTAGCTCAAACTCCTCTAGTCCTAATGACTCAACCTGCTTTCTTCATCTCGCAGGTAAGGCTGTTACTCCTTTACTATTATATGTTGATGGCATCATTATTAATGGAGTTGATCTTGTTCGAATTGAGGAACTTAAATGATCACTCAGCCACCACTTCGACATGAAAGATCTAGGCACTCTTAGCGACTTTTTTTGGTCTCGAGATCACCTATTCTGATGACGGCCGCTATCATCTCTTTTAAGAAAAATATGTCTATGATCACATCTTTCGTGTGAGTCTCATTGGTTGTAAGCTTGTGATAGTGACACACATGTTAATTCCAATATCAAGCTTCTTGTCACGGTTGGCGAGATTCTTCTTGATGTTAATCTCTATAGAAAATTAGTTGGCAGTATAGTCTTGTGTACTTAACAGTCACCCGTCTTTACATTTCTTATGTTGTTCACCTTGATGGTCAGCTTGTGCCTTCCCCATGCTCTGTTCACTTTGCTATTGTTTTCTACATCCAACACTATATGATCAAAATGGCACTCATTTTTCATAGGCTTTTCTTCCCTTCATCAACCAATGATTTAGTATTATGTGCCTATTTTATACTGGATATTACTTCTTGCTAGGGGATGCATTGATTTCATGGTGAGTGAATAAGCGAATTGCTGTTTCCTGATCTATTATTGAGGTTAAATACCATGCTTGGGTAACACCATTATTGAACTCGTTTGGTTGCGCTCTCTTCTCATAAACATGGGAGTCCTTATTGTACATTTTTAGACCCCTTAACACGAGTTATTTAACCTAATTATTTATCCAAGTGATTATTTAGATAAATTATTCAGTTCTAGGTTAACAAAATAAAATCATATTATGTAAATAATGAGAAAATGTAAAGAACACAATGATATGATAACTCAGAAAAACTTAATCGGTAAAAAACTTGAGGAGGATTTATTTATCCTTAAGGTAAAACAGATCCACTATAAAACAATTGAAATTTTTACAATAGAACTTAGACCACCAACATCTTATTGCTACATAGAGTAGAAAACTTACTATCACAACCACGTGACAGCTTTGAGTTCATGGACTACTTCTTTCCTTGATCTGCAGCAATCATAAATTCTCCTACTTGTGACTTTGAGACTCTACTCAAAATTTTCAGGTCTTCTTTAAAGTTCTTTATGCATTAATTGAAGAGATCATTAAGTTCTTGACGCGAATCTTGATCTTGACAACTCTTTGTGTGTATATGAAGGTAAATACCTTTAGATCTCATAGAAGATTCAACACATAACTCTCTAAAGATTTCTAAAACGTAGTTAGAGTTTTTCCTTTTATACTTGAAATAAAACACTTAACCCTACACGTCATATGGACTTGGGGTGAATTGGAAATTCTGCAGAAAATTAAATTTGCACGAGCTTCGATCGAGCGAGTCTAATTTTTGATTAATCAAGCCTTGCAGATTTTGTCCAATAACTTCTGCAATCACTCGATTCTAATTTTACAATTAAACACACTTTGAGCAAGCTTAAACTTAGATTCTATGTTTTGATCATAATTTGCCAACATATTACAAATTAAAGTTTTAATATATTAGTTCCTAAAATATTTAAACCTAACACTTATTTTTGGAGTCACTTTGATTGATTGTGATAAACAAAGTGTAATTTAATTTCTCGAAATGACATATTCAATGAACAGACAAATCATATTGAGAGTAATTATGCGTTTTTCACTCAGCGCTACTGCCATCTCGCCAATCAGTATTGCCACATGGGATTCACACCTATTTGCGTATGTGCTAACTTGTGAAATAGTTTTGCATTGCCACATGGGATTCACATCTATTTGAGTATGTGCCAACTTGTGAAATAGTTTTGCAATTCTTTCCGCCGTCGAATTTCTTCTTTTAGTTGTAATTTGTTTTTTGCTGAAAATAAATATTTTTTTTTTTATAACAATACATATGTGTGTGTGATGAAAATGATGAAATCAGGTTAGTGTTAATTATTTTCATGTTGCACTATTGAATAACTTTTTAATAAATAAATATCTAAAAATTCTAGCATTGGATCATAAATTAATTCTCATTCTTCTATAATATATGTATTACAAAATTTTGTATTAATCAAATGTTAATAAAATAAAAAATTGACATTTAAATATTTTATAGAAGATAATCATGAATGATAGCTATAAAATGAGAAGATTAGAGATGCAGTCTGTAAAGTCTATCTTTTTAGGTTGACAACCATGAACAAATTGTAACCTTTAGAACTTAGTTTTTGTTTAGTGTTTAGTCTAGAAATATTCAGAAACAAGACAAATAAAGATCTGCACAATTGAAGACTCAAGGAAATAAGAAAAGATAAGTGCAGAAACAATCTCACTTATTTCGACCGATCGAGATTCGTGCAGATCTAAAATCTCACATTCTTTCTTAGCCATTGGATCTAGGGTTTTGATGGATCTTAAGGATATTTGAATGAAAACCTTAGAGCAAGTTTTATAGAGTTGAAGGGGGAGTGTTTTGTACACAGATTTGGAGTTTTCCAAATCCTTTTGAAGCCACAGCTGAAGACCTTGTGTAAACAACAGATCTAGCTTTAGAAGAAAGTTGCTGAAATCAAATCAACCATAGTTGATCTCAGTGGCGGCTCTATGAATTTTTCCTAGGGTGTTCCTTAAGAAGCATAATTTTTTCCAGTGGCAGCTTTAGGAATTTTTCCCAAATGTATTATTGTTTAGTTGTTTCATTAATTTGTTTGTCTTTTATAAACTATAATTTGTTATATTGTTGTTTCATTAATTATAAAATTATTAATTGTTTTTTAGCCTAACCTAATTTAATTTGTTTGTCTTTTATAATGTATTGGTTAATTAAATTATTAATTATTGTTTATTAGTTGTTTTCTCCAATTAATTATTGTTTAATAATATCCCAAACAAACAAAATTAATTAGTTCAACTAATTACATGGTTGTTTAATACTTGGAATATCACACTATTACTTAACAAAAAAAAGAAAAGTCAATAAATTGTGCAACACAAAAAAAAATATAGGCCTTATAGCTTAAGTCCAAGTCTAAAAAAGAGTGATTTATTACATATTTTATAACCATTAGTTAAACTAATCAACTAGCACACATCACACAGCCATATTTATTAATTATTAGTTGTACACTTGCACTAGCACTAATACACAGTAAATCAGATAAAGACTTAAAGTCCATTTATTGTATCTCACCAAAAGACACCAAACCAACACCAAAAGACAATTAATAATCTCCCCAACACGAACACCTTGCACTCACACCAACACCAACACTAACACTGTATCAAAAAAAAAAAAAAAACCAACACCAACATCAGATGAAGCCAAAAACAAATAGGGTAAATGTTAAAAAAGAGAGTTTGAGATGAAGAGAAAGAGAGAGAGAGAGACTGAGATGAAGAGAGAGAGACTGAGAGTGAGACAGAAAGACTTGGCAGCATGTTGAGGGAGCAGGGAGGCTTGAGGCTGAGGGGCGGCGCTGTCGGGACTCGAGTAGCACGTCAAGGCGAGGAAGACCGATCTGATGTGTTCTACCATTCTGGAGTTCTAGTTGGAAGCCCAATTTGGCAATTTCCTTCTCCAATCCGACGATCCATTGGTTTTGGTGTTCTACCGTTCTGGAGCTCAGTACATTGGGTTTATGGGTTAGGTTTTTTTCTTTAGACTTTAGGTTAGGTTTCTTTCTTTCTTTCAAGCGTCGTCCATTGGTTTCTAATTTCAAAATATTGGGTTTTGGTTTGTTTGTTTGTTTTTTTTTTTTTTTTTTTTTTTTTTGAGAATCTGTGGGTTTGCTACTATAATATGTTGGGTTTGCTTTACCTTTCTTTAGATTGGGTTTGCTTTACCGATTGATGTTGGGTTTTTTTCCTGGTGGGCTTGCTCTATTACCATTTTTTTTTTTTCATTTTTTAGTTCAATTTTTTTTTTTTTGGGTTTTTTTTTTTTTCTGCTTGAAAGTAAGAACAAATAATTTTTTTTTTTTAGTTGAGAGTATTCCTAATTTTGATTGAGGGTGTTCTTTATTTTTTAATTTTTAAGGGTAAACAAATAAAATAATTTTAATTATTAATGTGGCGCTGCCACTATTTGATCTAAACCTTTGAGTGGAGTCTCGAAGTCACAAACAGATGCGTTTGTGTGCAACAGTTTCACAGTAGAAGAGTCCATAAATTTGGAGTTACGTGCAGTCACGTTAGTAAGTGTTACATGAGGTAGCAATAGATTTAGGGTTAAATTTATTGTATAAACTTCAATTCTATTAGTAAAATGTTGCCTTGAAGATTGTTTAGGTTAAATCCTCCTAGGTTTTTTACTTTGAAATCATAGTTTCAAAAGTTTTCCTAGTCATCATTCTTGGTGTTCATGTGATCTATGCTTGTTTGATGTTTAATTGATTCAGATCTATTGCATAATTAATCCAATTAATTATTGGGTTAAAATTTAATAAAATCTGAGACAACTGGGGTCTAAAATCCTAACACAGCCCCTCGCTCCACAACTTATTTTCCTCCCCAAATTCAAACGTAGATGGCGTTTAGAACCCGCAGGATGGATTAAGCTATTAAAGATGAGAGAAAGTCGAATTGAGAATCAACTTTACAAAAATATTTCAATATCCTTAAACCAGAATTTTTTTTTTATACTTTTTCTAATTATTATTTTATTGATAGCTAGAAATATATGCATTAATATGCTGCCCTGCAGCTTGAGCTCCTCTCCTTCGAGCATCCATGCATGAAGTATCAATTGAGTTATGAGAATTTTGAACTTAATTTTCTAATCAGTAACATATACTGGACTCATACAATAATTTCAAAGGTCATACAAAATGTAGTACGATAATATTATTATATTAATATGCACTGGACGTGCTTCACTGCCAGAATAATCAAATACCAAATTACATGAAAAAAAAGGAGGGAACAGCAATTGCATGTAGTAAAGGGTTGAAGCTTATTAGTTATTATAAAGTATAAACCACCATGCAGTGGAAGCCGAAATACTTCTCAGACTCCTTTAGATACAGCTAGCAGAGCAGCTCAAAAGAAGTTCTCAACGATGGCCTATAGAAGGATTATCACGGTAATTGTAGCCGGAAGCGGGGCCAGCCATGAGCTTACGACCCTTGAAATCTGAAAGAACTAGAAATTAATGCCGTATAATCAAGGCCTTTGAAAAATGATGTATATATATTTTTTTCTTACTTTTTGAAAGGAAGATAGTCATAACCCGAATAGAGTAATAATTCAACCAAATTAAATTCAGGTATTTGAAGTCAATGATTTTCTTTCACAGAGCACAGTTGTGCTGAAGATTAAAGTCTTGTATGTAAAACACATATACGCTCACCTGTCCACATTTAAAGACAAAAGAAAAAAAAAAAAAAAAAGGCAATACGCTCACCTGTCCATATTTAAAGTAAAGTAAAACATATCATAGATCATGTTAGATATATTATGGCCCAAGTGGCACAAATTAATTGTCCGCTCATGTATTTGTAGAATACTTAATTTAACTTTAGGTTAGTCTATGATTAGTCTATGCTCAGTTAAGTATTCTCTAGTACATAAACCCTACATTGGGTTCATTGAATATAATATGTAATTATCTAGGACTTTCATACTGTGAACATAGGCCATTAGGCCAAACCATGTGTACACTATCTTTTTCATGCTTCCTTTTATCATTCAATTGTCAAACAATCACATAACAATTTTAACAAAGTTGATGTTATAAATTGAAATTCTATCTTATGAATAAATAAATAATAAGTAATATAGATGCACGCCAACCCTCTTACCAATTTACTAGAATTTAGGACTAAAGAATTAAAGCACATTCACAGAAAAATAAGAATTAAAACATTCACACGAGATAAAGTTAAGTGTGGTTCACATTCACATAAAATAAGAACTAAAACATTCACACAAGGGATAAAGCTAAGTGTGGTTCATCCAACTTCATGCTTCCATTCACTAATAATATAGCTTTATATACCCTTATAGTACCAATAGCTTTATATTTTAATTAACACATCTTTATACACAAAGTGTTTGGAGGTTTAGGAGAGAGAGTATATACGTGGAGTTAGTAGTATAATATAACTATCTCAATACAACTTTGAAACATTAAAAAAAAAAAAAAAAGACTAAAAAAACCGAGGATAAGGGCAGATTAATTACTTGCCACACCAAGCTGAGAAGTCTCGGTTCCTCCACTTCCTTCCACTTTTGAGGCAAAGAGAAGAATCAAAATGAAGAGAACCATTGAGATGAACTTCTTAAAGGCCATTGTTTTCGCACATAAAAGCATATAAGTCTGCAAAATGATATATTGTATATATAACCGAAGAGCAGCTGCCTTTCATTTTCTTAATTATCTCATTCAAAGTCTTCTTTGATTGGGTAAGTAAAATTTTCAAAGTCTTTCTCTTTGCCATGTCTATTAATGTGTAATTTCGAAAATGTCAAACCTAACTCCCCATGGTGACCTTATTGAGGATCTAAAAGGCTAACTTACTTCATGTAGTAGCACTTGTTATTGGGATTTGCCTTACCTCAAGTACTTTTTTAACTGAACATATCCTTTTATTTTAAATATATAATGACAAGTAGTAGTGAGTTTTAATCTTTATCTTTTATTTAGTTAGTGGGGGATGTGACAGCTTTTCATTAAAACAAAAAGAAATTTTAGTGAAAAAAGTCCTGGAGATAAACCAATCTCCACTTGGAATTGCATGACATGTTTATGTGGTACAAATGCAAACAAACATGCACATTAATTACTTAGTTAATTAGTACTACTTCCGTACCAAATATATATATATATATATATATATATATAATAGGTGAAGTAGAGAAAAACTCCAATTGGAATTCTAAATTATAATTCTAATCTATTGTTGTGCCACGTGTCAATGTAAATATGAAATTGGAGTCTAATTTGTAATTCCGATGTGCTTTTTTTTTTTTTTTTTTTTTTCACACCCGTGTATTTTTAGGTTTACCTCCCTTTTTCACATCCACATATTTTCAGGTTCACCTTCCTTTCTTTCAGGTTCATCTCTCTTTTCCACACCTACGTATTTTCAGGTTCACCTCCCTTTTCCACATGGAATTTCAAAAGAATCTCTTAGTATCAATAATGCATGTATGTGGGTATTTTTGTATCTTATATAAGGAAAAGTTCTTCAAATATTCCGATTGTACTTGTCTTTACAATTTTCATGGTTACTGATTTATGCTCTGCAAAATGAATTCCAACCATTCCTAAGGTTTGATTATTGCTTTCTTTCATCTACCTATACTGTCGTTCCCTTTTGTGTAAATTTTTATTGTTTAATTATATAATTTTGTGATTTTTCTATGATGGATGTTGTATGTTTATTGTCTTTCATCTGCCTATACTTTTTTTCCTTTTTGTCAATAATTTTTATTCTTTAATTATAAAATTGTTTTGTTTTCCTATCATTGATGTTGCATATTTCTTTTCTTTTTCATAACACGTTATCAGCATGAGTTTCTACCCAATTTCAAAAGAAAGTTGTAATCCCATTATTCTTCAAATATCAAAAATTATTTATGTAGTTTTCTCAACTCACTGTAAGTTTTCTTTTAAGAAATTAATATTTATCCTATTTGTTTGTCTTTACATTTTATGCTCAAAATTTTAGTGATTTTTAATTGATAATTTTTTTTATGAGATTCATGTTATTCTATTGTTATATATTTTTATGAGATGCACGTTATGAAATTTACATTTAATTGATTAAAATATTTTGTTAAAAATGGTTTGTGATAAAGCAACTTAATCATAGTTATATGTATCGTGAATAAATCAACCTTGAATATATATGTTTATATAGCATTCTTTCATTAGAATTTTGTATGATAAAAATATTTGTTAAAAAATTACATAATACTAAGTTTTATTAAACAAGAATAGACTAAGTTTTTAAAATATGACTAAACTCATGATTAATAAATAAATAAATAAATAAATAACAAAACTAACAGTATCACTTAAATAATATAATACAATATATATATTGGTTTGTTAAATTATATCAATTCTTGTCCAGTAGCATGTATTACATAATAGTTGTTAATAACTCTTAGAAAACTCAATTTTTAAGGGTGCACCATTTATTGTTTTGTCTTTTAATTTAAAAAATACAAGTTCCAAAATTTCCCTCAAATAAATAAGTTTTCAAAAATAAAAAATGTTTAAATGCTCTGGAAAATAAGGTAGCCGCATAATAGAAAACTCAATAAATTAATACTAGCTTTTAATTTTAAAAACATGAGAAACTTGTGCGAGGGGAAATAATGGGATAAATTCAAAGCATCCAAAGATGCATTTACACCAAGGGGGCATGGCCCTCCTGGCCGAACTTTTTGAAATTTATTGGGCATGAATTTCTCCAATGGAAGTACGAGGACACTTATTATGCGCCAATAATAATTTTGCTGTATTGATGCACTCAACAACATTATAGAAATTTTTAAATGTCAATGCCCTAGACAGGTAGATTTACCCCAAGGGGGCATGGCCCCCCTGGCCGAACTTTTCGAAATGTTGCATACTCATCTTGACTACCTCAAATAATTCCATACCACAAAAGATTCTCTTATGGGATTTTACTGATTTGTGTTCTAAGAACACGTAACAGTAAACTAATTTTGAAAAAAGTTTATTAGAATTTAAAAAATTTCTGAAAATTTTTTTAATTTTCGATAATTTTTTTAAAAAAATAGATTTGTTAATGTATGCTCTTAAGACATACATTAACTGAACTAAAAAAAAAAGGAAAAAAAAAGGGTGATTTCTCTGCTGCCCTCTGGCCGAATTTTTTGAAATGTTGCATAGTCATCTTGACTACCTCAAATAATTCCATACTACAAAAGATTCTCCCTAAAAAAAAAAAAAAAAAATTTCTCTGCATTCAATCATGCCCTCTCGATTTTCATAGACCGACTGTGACCCACTTTCCATCAACCGATCTCTGATAGATTTTGATTTTATTTTGCATATGACCTTTCTTTACTCAAATCATTGACTTCCCCACTGAAGTTTTCAAGTATAGATTCAAAGTTTGGGATTTGTTTTCCAATTTGAGGCTCCAATATAGCACATAAAATGATATTTTCATGTCTTGAACTATGCTTATAATTTTTTTATACTACAATTTATCATAATATATATATATATATAGAGAGAGAGAGAGAGAGAGAGAGAGAGAGAGCACGTAAAAAAAAAAAAAGTTTTGACTTAGTCCATTAAAGATAAATTCCTGGTCAAGTTTTTATTTATATATTTATTTTTTTAAAAAATACACATTTTCAAGTGAGGGAGGGCATAATCAAATCATGGACGTCTCACTTGAAAATATTAGACTGCCATTGAGTTAATTACAAGGCCCTTATTCTTTAGCCCACTAATTTTTTTCTCTCCTGTCAAGAAATAGACACACACAAGGTAGATGAATGAGATTCTAACACAAAATTATACCATAAACTCAATTCAAAAATTATAATAGTCTTTTAGTGTGTATTTTTTTAGTCCATCAACTGAGTATATGCTTCCCCTCAAAAAAAAAAAAGAAAAAGAAAAAGAAAAAAAAAGAGAGTATATGCTTGATCACAACTAAAGAAATATCAGTTTATACGAGATTAGATGCCACGATGGCTAATGTTTAAAAATATTCAGTCCCTAATTGACTTTAAGGCCATATTGATTGGAAATTGGTTTAGAAATAATTAGTCTCACATTTCTGCTCTGACAAAACTTGAAAAGTGATAGCTTCCAACCCCCGGGTCATTTTGGAGGTCATGTTTGAAGTTTTTGGACTTTAAACAAGGCATATTGACTCTAGTAAAAAAATGGCACCTTTAAGTCAGGATAATTTGTTTTAGGAATCGACAAGTATTGCCTTAATGCACATTATAAGACTTTTGTGGCTTCAACCCTGTTTTTAAAATTCAAGTCTGAAAAAGAATTGGAAAATGCCCGATTTTCTGTTTCAATTAGGGTTGGATAAGTTTGAATGATTGAGTTCATGAAGAATTTCATTCATAATTATAATTATAATTATAATTATAATTATATAAATAAATAAATAAATAAAATTCATGATAAGTTTATATCTAATAATACTTACTAAAAGTTTATTTAATTTGGCAAAATTTAGATACTATACTTTAGGTGCAGTTTCTTAAGTACCCCTCTTAAAATTTAGTCACGTGTCTATTTAAACAATTCAATTGACGGCGTTAACATCCCTTTGCTTTTCTATTTTTACTCTTTTTCCCCCCTAGTTACGTTAGAAAACCCACGAGAAATACCCCTGAACCCAACCTCTCTGGCTCAGCAGAATTGAACCGCCACAAGGCAGCTCTCCACAGATCTGCTTCACGTGGTTGAGGAACCATTGGACACTGATACAAAATGAACCCACTGCCTCACATCAACACATGAGCACTATTAGAGTATTAGTGTCTCTCTCCGAATTGGATCTGATAAAGCCCTAAGATTTGGAATTCCAAGTGAGCTTTTGTAGAAAAGAACGACGCAGATTTTAGAGCAACCACTGTAGCACCAAAGAAACTCCATTTTTTGAGGAGTTTTATTATTATTTTTTTATAATTTATATATATATATATATAGATATTTTAATACAAACAAAAATAAAATAAAAACTAGCAGCAGGGAGTAAAAATCTTGAAGAAGACAACAAACCGGTGCCTGATCTGTTTGGCTATTTTGTTTTATCTAATATCTATAGCGTTGGTTGGCTTGCAAACAATCCGAATTTGAATTGATGGCCATGGGAAACATTTTTTGCTAAATATGCCCTTGGGTTGGGAGTGGCAAGTCTGGAACTGTGGATTATGGTGGCCGTTTATTTTGTTAAGGTTTGCGTTCAGCAAGTTCCTCCACCGGATGCCAATGTCGACAACAACGCCGAGTTAAGGTGGCCAGTTTTTTCTTGGGTAATCCTGTCAACGAATCTGGTGGATTTTTACTTTGTTGTTAACGTTAAACAGGGGTGTAGGTTAACGCCGTGTTTGCTGAGTTGGATAAGTTGAACATGTGGCTATATTTTAAAAAAGGGTATCTAAGGCAGTGCACTTAAGGTATTGTATATAGGTTTTGCTCTATTTAATTACTAGGAAAGTAGAAGTACTAAATTATAACTTGACAAATTGATAGTACAAAAATAGTACTCCTTCCACCAAACTGATGAGTAATCTTTGGATGTTGAGGATATGACATTGCTGTTATGAAATTCAGAAATTTTCTCAAATATATGAAGGTTGAAAGCAAGAAGAAACCCCTAGAGAGTTTCCGAAATTGGAAAGAATCTAAGGGGAAGAAAGAGAAAAAGACTCAGGCTATCAGTAACTATATGGGAAAGAGGATACATGGACATTAACCTTTATCAGTATACTTGCTTCTAATTACATGAACCTGCCTGGAGAGTATAGATAATTAAGGTATGTATACTGGGAAACATATTATTGCACTAACCAACTAGCTGCGAAGGGAGGCATGGAGAACAGGCGTAGTATCATGCATATGTTGAGTCTCTGGTTTTTGTTGTACTCTGTGTGATGCCTTGCACAGAACATCCCTTATAATTTGTAAATAGTAAGAAAAAAAAATGTCATACTTTGATGCATAAAATGAATTTGTTCAACCAAGATATTCCTCACAATACATGTAAATTTACATGACATGCTTAAAGGACTCATAGTCAGCGTTCAATATATGCGTGTTACACACATTTTTATTAGTCTTACAAACTTACATAACATAAAAAAAAACATACACAAAATGGCCACACATAGGGCGAGAGAAGATTACTTTAGTTCTTAGAAGCCTGCATCCCCAGCTGCTGACACACACTTCGCATGGTTGGGCGAGATTGTGGATTGGTATGTAAACATGAAACTGCTAAGTTCATCATTAGAGCTAACTCATCAGCAATCTTTTGACTTGTGGGAGGTGAGAGACGATCATCTAACACATCTTTGAGGTGGATATTGGTACCAACTGGGGAATGTAGATCTGTAATGAGTTCGGCTGGATGCTTTCCTATAAGAACTTCTAGTACCAAAACTCCAAAACTATAAACATCACATTTTTCACTCACTGCCATCGTGTAAGCAAGCTCTGCAAAAAATCAAATTGGAAGACAAGATTTGAATTAAAAACATGTACTCTAATATTCCAAAATATTATCAATTATTCAAGTAATGAATTGAAATGAATAATTTTTTTTATAACAACATTACTATTATACATTTTCGTTTATTAAAAAAAGTAAGCAATTTTTTGTTGTTGTTATTGTTATTATTATTACCATAAAAGTAAAAAGATACAAAAAAAAACCGATCAAGATGATGGCTTAAATGCGTAGCCCATTTGGCACAAGATAACAAGACTCAATTACAAAAATGAAGAAGTAAAAGAAGAACTGAAAAAAACTTTTGACCCTTAAAGATTGGGGTTGTTTTCATTTTAGTTTTTCATATTTGATTATGTTTTCATATTGGTTCTGTTGTTCATTTCTATTAATAATTTGGTGATATTTGACATTATATGGGTGAAGCGGCTTAATGGACACCAATTATCTAGCATTCAACAATCAAATTACTACCATAAAAATCGAATCAAAGATTAAAGGATCAAAATGAAAATTTTGAAACATAAATTGCCAAAATGAAACCAACCCCGAACTTTAAAGATCAAAAGTATACCTTAGTCTTGAAAAAATAATGAGCTATCATTAGGTAAAAGTGCATCAAATATTAAGATAAAGGAAATTATAGGAAACGAGTGAAAACACACACACACACACACATATATATATATATATATATATATTTGTGTCATCAACTTATGTTGATCAAATTTTCATTAAACGTCATTAATCCATTCCGTCCAATTCCTTGCATTTAAAGAATGAAAATTTGAGTTTTTGATGAAAATAGAAGAATGAGTGTTATCTTATAACCATTTCATTCCCTCATAATTAAACTTGGAAATAATGAGGAAATAAAAAGAATATTATTAGAAGATATATTTTTTTTTTCCATTTCATTCCTTTCCACCATTATAAAACATCAAATGCACATATTTCCCAAAATAGAAAAAGCAAAGTTCTAAAACAAACATGTTCAAGTCGAGGAAAAATATCAAGTCGAGAAGCTTTAAAGCTTACCTGGGGCGAGATAGCCATATGTGCCTGCAATTGTTGTCCAGTTAGAGGAATCAGGCTTTAAGAACCTTGCAGTGCCAAAATCAGAGATACAGGCTTCAAGGTCGGAGCTCATCAAAACATTCTTGCTTGAGATGTCTCGATGAATTATAGGTGGAAGACAATCATGATGCATATAAGATAAAGCATAGGCCACACCATTAACAACTTGTATTCTAGTTGCCCAGTCTAACTCCATTGCTTCTGTTCTACTTAGCATATTAGCTAAGCTTCCTCTTTCCATGAATTCATAAATAAAAAACATGTGAACTTCATGGAAACAAAAGCCAAGGAGCTTCACAATGTTCCGGTGTCTTATTTTTGTTAATGTTGCTAACTCATTGCTAAAGCATTTTATATTGTTAGTTCCTATGCCTTCAGCTTGGGAACTGAGCTTCTTGACTGCTAATACTTGAGCGCCTGGTATTTCCACTTTGTAAACTTTTGCTGATGCCCCCATTCCAATACAGTACATGTCATCAAAGTTGTTTGAAGCTTCAAGGATGTCGTCATACACGGCATTCCCATTAAAGTGCCATATGGAGAACGGATTTTCAATCTTTGATGTGCTTTCAACTTTTGGCATATTTCTTGAATGCTTCTTTTGGATAAATACAAAAATTCCAACAAAGGCAACTGAAATTGACAATGCACCGACTATAGAAGCAACAATGACTATTAAAATTTTGCTTTTCTTATTTCCACCACCCTTCTTAATAACTACGGCATTGCATGGTCGTAAACCTTGGATTTCACCACATAGATCTTTGTTGTTATTGAAAGCCCCCAGCGTAGCTGATCGAAAGATTTTTCCCTCAGGAAGAGGACCCTCTAAATTGTTGTTTGACAGGTTGATGCTTATCAAGCTCAACATGCTGCCTAGTGATGAGGGGACTGAACCATTGAGGTTATTGTTGGAGATGTTCAAGTATTCCAAATTTGAAAGGCTCCCAAGCTGTGGTGGTATCCCTCCCATCAGTGAATTGAAACTCAAATCAAGATCTTGTAAGGCTCGAAGATTACCAATTTGGTAGGGAATCGTCCCATTCAAGCAATTCTTGCTTAAAGATAAACTTTGTAGCTTCCAACAGTCCCCTATTTGATCTGGAATTGGCCCACCAAGCATGTTTATGGAAAGGTCAAGAAACTCCAACTCAGACAGTCCTCCAATTCCTGCCGGTACCTCTCCAGAAAGCTTGTTGTCTTTCAAGATTAGGTTAATTAAATTGGATAACTTTCCAATTTCTACTGGTATGTCACCAGACAATTGATTGGAAGAAAGGTCAAGGTATCCCATTTTGCTCAATCGAAGAATCTCATTGGGGATTTTGCCACTGATCATATTCCCAGCAACTCTGAGCACTGTCAAGTTTTGGCTTTCACCCCAGTTTGGTGAGAGTTTACCTCTCAACCTATTGTAACTCAAATCAATATAAGTAAGGTTTGGGTAAACACCAAAATCCTGGTCTATATATCCTGTTAGTTGGTTATGTTCAAGCCGGACCCTATATAAGGTTCGGCAGTTTTTAAGACTAACTGGGATAGGACCAATGAAATTGTTAAAGGCTGCACTGAAATTAGTAAGCTTTCCACCTTGACACAATTGTTGGGGTAAGTGGCCAGTGAAGTTGTTCTCAGCCAGGTGTAAAGTAACTAAGGAAGAAAGGTTTCCTATTTCTTCTGGAACAGAACCAGATAACTTGTTTTTCAGCAAGAATAGTTCTGTTAGTTTTAAAGTCCCAATACTAATGGGGATTTGTCCCGAAAGCTGATTTTGAGCAAGACGAAGAATGGTTAAGTCACTCAAATTACCCAAGGATGAAGGGATAGGACCAAAAAAGTAATTCCCATCCAGAGCCAGTACAGCCAGGTGTTTCAGATTTCCTATTTCTTCAGGAATTCTGCCAACAAGGCCATTAGTTTGGAGGAGAAAATTTTTTAGACTAATGAGTCCGGTTTTAGACTTACCGGTTCCATCAGGGAACAAACGGCTATCTAGTTTTCCTGTTATATTGTTTTGGGAAACATCGAGCTCATAAACTTTTGTGAGATTAGCAAGAGAAAGTGGGAGCGACCCATTGAAGAAATTAATGGAAAGGTCAAGAAATTGGAGTTTAGAAAGTGTGCCAATGTTCATTGGTATGGTACCTTTGAGTTGGTTTGATCTAAGATCAAGGTGAAGAAGGTTTGGAAAGGAGAGGAAATCTAAGTTTTCGAGGGTACCTTTCAATCCAGTGTAATTAAGCTTTATTTCAGTCACACTCCCTTCATTGTTGCATGCTATTCCACGCCATTTGCATGGACTTGAAGCTCTACTTGAATTGAATTGTGCTACCCATGACTTCAGAATTGGTTGATCTGCTGGGAGGCTTTTTTTCCATTTGAGTAGAGCCTCAACTTCTGCCTTTGGATTAGCCTTGCAGGAGGATAGCAAAAAAAACCAGCAAGCAACTAAGAATAAAAGTGAAACATGTTTTGGGTTCTTTCCTTGGCAAGCCATAGCTCAGAAGTCGGAACACTTTTTTTCTGTTTTTACAGGCGCTAATGACTTCTATCAACTTCACTTAAATAACACTACTGGTTAAGAGTTTTTTAACTCAATTGACATTTTTTAGTATTTTCAATAAAAATATTTAAGATTTAAATTCTCAGTTCCTCGTTGTAACTATCGAATTATTAAAATATTTTTAGCCCCTTAAGAGTAATCTTTCTTGAAGAATTTTGGCCCCTTAATTTTTTTATTATTAAAATATTTTTTATAAACAAATATATAAACAAAAGTTTTACTCGCATTTTAATATTTTGAGGGTCAAATTTAAATATTTATTATACAAATAAATAAATTCATGTGAGGCCATGGTCCACTTGATCTCAACATGAGTTGGTATTTGATCACGTGAATAAAATACACAAAATTATTTGAATTGTTACGTAATAAATTTAAAAAGCATATCCGGCCGTTTTCTGATTTCATCTTATAAAGTTATAAGCCACAAACTTGTATCTCACTGACAAATGGTGGAGAGGTCACTTCTCTTGAGTTCAATCTGTTTCCAAAACAAATGGCCAAAAATTTCAATAATGTCGACATTGTCCTGTTAGCATTGCGGCCATTGAACTCTAGCCACGAAGAATTTTTCTTGGGATTTTAGACCGTACTTGATTATTTATTTGGGATATAGACCATATTGGCTAAAGGTCAATTAGTTGGAGGTTGTTTATGAGAAATTTGTTCAAATTGATACTCTCTATCTCTGTACTCATTAGAAACAAAGTAACAAGATTTGGGGGTGGTGACGGTGTATTTAAAGTTAATTACAAAAAAGTCAAGCTGATGGCAATACATGCATGAACTTAAGCAATAATAGGCATAGCTTTCATGCTATAGGTTTTCTAGAGATAAGATCAGGAACCTCCGGTCTCTTCCAACAACTCATAGGTGACTCTAGCCCAAGGGAGAACCAGTAAATCGGGAAAAAGTCCTTCGGTGATGAATATTGACAAAATGCACGCTTCAGAAGTGAAATTAAACAAATAAAAAATTGAATGCTAAAAATTTCAAAGAAGTCATTGGTCTATAAGACGAATCTAAGATTTCAAGTTAGGGAGGTCGGAATATAAGAAAAAAGAAAAATTTGAATTTGCTGCTGAAATTAGTTTTTTACCTACCAATAACCTGACACTTAATGCTTGTTGTGAAAATATTGTAGACGTAGTATTTAAAAAAAAAATTCAAGTAAGCATTAATAAAGTATTAACAAATAATCGGCTATATGTTTTGGGCTAATATTTACATGAATTTGGACTAGACTGGATTAGGTTGGACTAATAATTTTAAAGAGGAGAGGAGCTGAGCTACTTAGAACAGAGGCCTAAATAAATAAATAAATAATTTGGGCTAAAGATATACATTAGTGTCTGTGTGGCAAAAATTAATTTTGCCAACTTATTTTATTATTCAGCTTATTTTTGATATTATTCATGAGTCTTGCTGCACTTTTTTGATACTATTCATGAGTTTTACTGTACTATTTCAGTTAATTTTTATTTTTATCTACAGTAGTTTTAGTAAAAAGTTTTTAGTTTTTAGTTTCAGCAAAATAAACGGATCTCAAACTGGCCCGTAATATAATTTTTTTTTTCAGAAGCTCGGGAGGCCCAATCCCCCTCATGGGTCCGTCTCAGTCTATATGAAATAATAATTTTCAATCCCAACATCGTATATATGTTCCATTGGCCAATCTTCAGAAAATAGTAATCACAATTCAAAGAAAGATTTTTATTTTTATTTATTTTTATTTTTTATTTTTTTTGTGAACAAGTTTTGAAGCAATAGCGAATATGAGTTTTATATAAAATGATGACGAGGGAGAAATTTTAAACACAAAAGTCGTGCTTAATGGGCTAGTGTAAAGAAAAAAAAATTGAAAAAGATAGTATTTTGGCAACAATTATATATAGCTAAAATCCTTTCTTTCTAAAAATGATTTGGAATAAAGGTAGAAGGTGAATATTTATAAGTCCAAACTAGGGTTTTGGAGGGTTCCTCGAGGATTTTAAAGCTTCTTAGATGATTAGGCAACATCCTTCATAGATATTGACCATTTTGAGCTTAAATATGGAAACAGAGTTTTTGGTAGTTCTATGTACATATGTATTGTTATTTGTTCATGCGCACACATGAATAGTAGATGCATACGTGATCTAATGTCTTGGACACAAATAGCCACTCTAAATTCATATAATTATGACTCATGGTTTTAAAAACCAAAACAGTCAAAGAATTGAAAACATGTTTGGTTTTTGGTTTTTACCTGTTGAACCACTAGTTTTCCCGAACTGATTTTGAGTTTGGTTCCTGGTTCAATTGGTTAGTCCAGTCTGGTTTTTAAAATAATGTTATAACTTAATCATTTTAATCTAAATTTGGTTAAAATTGTATCCATTTTGAAGTCATAGCAGAGGTCTACTTTTCAATGAAGTAAGTATCACTCAAAAATTTGTCATGGTTGAAAAGATATGAGCAAATGAGTGATCAAGTTTCTTTTTTCAGCATCGCCTTATAAGTTTTAAGTCATAATTACTTCCAAACTATCAAGAACGTCTTAATTACCTGTGGTTGACATTTTTAAAGTTTCTCATTAGAAGGTAGGAGACCTCACTGATTGTTGTTCCACCACTGAATATTATTTCTTGTAAAGGGATATGTGTGTTGATTTCTCAGTGAATGAATAAGCACATTGTTGCTTGATCTATTACCGAGGCTAGATGGGTGCTTTGGCCAACATCACTTCTGAGCTCGTTTGGTTGCACTCTCTTGTTGAGGACATGGGCCTTCCTTTTTTAATTGTCACTTTGAATTATTGTGAAGCTCAAAATGATGTCTTCAATGAACAGAAAAATCATATTGAGAGAGATTGTCACTTCATTGGTCTTTTCCAATGATGTCTTCATTTCTTTCATGGTGTTTTCCAACTTCAACCTGTTTCTTTTGATCTCCTTGCCATCTTCTCATGCTTCTGTCCAAACTCAATCTCATCTTAGGTTAGCTACCTTCAGTTCAAGAGGGATGTTAGATCTATTTGGCCCAAACATGTTATTTTGTAAATTCCACACATTTGTAAGACTATACTTGCAAAATAAGTAATCACTAGAAGTCTGATTTACAGGACAAATAACTACACAACAATGCGTCAATATCCTTAAACCATAAATGTTTTTATACCTTTTCTAATCAGTAGCATATATTGATCAGAGGCCATTTAATAATAGAAAATGTTTACAGATGTCCTAAGGGTACATTAATAATGTTATGGTACGAATCTTAACATTAGCAAAATTTACATCTTTATTGTTTTCTGAACATTATTCTTTCTGTTTTATCGTTTTCTTAAACTTTAAAACAGACAGAATATAAAAAACAAGTATAGGGGCAGATTAATTGCTTGTCACACCAAGCTTGGAAGTCATGGTTACTCCCCTTAATTTCTCTTTTGAGGCAAAGAGAAGGATGAAAATGAAGAGAACGAATGAATTGAACTTCTTAAAGGCCATTGTTTTCGCACATAAAACCATATATGTCTGCAACATGATACACTGTCTATATAACCGAAGAGCAGTTGCCTTTCATTTTCTTAATTATCCCATTCAAAGTCTTAAAAATTTCAATGTGTTTCTTGTTCATGAACACATGAAAGTCGATTAGATTTAATCAAGACAATAATAATTGGACTCGACTCTCTAGTGCGGCCCATTCACTTCTCTTTGCCTTGTCTATTAATGTACAGTTCAAGCCCAATTCCTCATGGGCCGTAACCTACTTGAGGATATAAAAGGCCAGCCTACTTCAAGTACTAGTAATTGGAATTGGATGGCATGTTTATGTGGTACAAGGGCCAACAAGCATACACATTACTTAGTTAATTATTATATTATTATTATTATTATTATAATTTTTTCTATATCTGTGTAAGGTCACGGTTTGAATTCTGGGCCCACAAGTTAAAAGGACCTAGGCCCAAAGAGTCTAATACAATGAATTTGTAAAAAGTGGATTGAAAAACTGGGCTATAATGAGTTGGGTAGCAATTGTAATGGATCCAAATGACAATAAGGTAGAGATAGTCTGGTTTTTACTAAAGAAAAATAGTCCTCGGTATAGTCCGAGGAGATTAGTTCTTGTATATATTTCATGAATTTGATTACAAGTACAGTTCCTTAGTGCTACAATATTCTTTTCTTCAATTTTCGATCCCCCTCTTTGATGGCCTTCTTCCTATTTTATACTATCCCTTTGCCTTCATCTCTGCCCTCCATGTGTAGATTAGATTGTTAGTGTTGATCCCTGTCACATCAGCATCTTGCTAAAGTCCCTAAAGAGTAGCTGTAAAGCTGAAAACTACTGTTCAGATATCACTTCTTCATTAATGCGGCTAGAGGGTTAGCTGCAGAGCATTCAGTGCGATGGTAGCAGCTTTTCCTTAGATATTTCCCATCTCCTAGTTGACCTGTAAGCTCATAACTTATATCTTTATCAATAGAATTTCTCGGAATGTCACCTTGGATGACAGCACACTCTTTCTGACCTCTACTTTGCTTAGCCGAGGAGATACTCCTCCTTGGCTTACCTTCCCCAGCAATCTCGCTCGTAGCTCGCTCATGGAGTCCTGAGTCTTACATATTCATTACTGTTTATCTGTCCTCGGACCGCAAAGTGTCCTCGAACAAGGCCCAAGGCCCAACATATGTTCTTGGGCCCCTTATCCATACAATCTGAAACTTGTATTTGGATGGAAAAGTGTCCTCCCTTTATATATCTGTTAGTAATTGTGGATTTACATCCTTGGTAATTTCTTTCGTTATCAATAAAATTATCTTTACATAAAAATAGTTTATTCAATACTTGTACTATACGAACATACAAAAGAGGTTTGATGTTTCCTCTGCGCCATCAAAAAGCTCCTACCACTAGAGCTATAAATATATAGAAATGTTTGTGAACAGGTTGGGCTCGACTAAAAAAAATGGTTTATATTGGCTTATTTAATAAATGAGTCAAGTTCAAACCTAAATTTAAGCTTAATTGGTAAACAAATTGACTCAAACATAATAATTTTTTTTTTTTTTGGGTTAAAAGTAAATAAAGGGATTTGATTTTAGAATTAAATCCCACAAAAAGGAATTTAGTTAGTAAAAAAAAATGTTTTTTATATAGTTTTTTGGCTAGGTAGATAGTAGGGGAGGAGGTAGGTGGGTTTAAACCACAAACATTGGATCATAAGAGCACACACAACTGTATTAACAAGTCCTAACTGAGATACCAAATAAAGACCATTTATAATAATTTTATGTAGCACATACTCAAGTAAAAATAAATGTGCTCAAATATGACATTTTCAGCTTTATCCAGTGGTTTGAATCAGGGGAAAATGTTTACTAAGGTAGATTAGTGGAGATAATATTTGAACTTAAGATCACTTGCTCCGATAACATGATAAATAATTGATTAATTAAACTATTACAAAATTATGAATTTAATGATTTAATCATAATTCCAACGCAACAACCATGTTTACTTAGAGCTACTTATCAAACAGTACTTTCAAGAACAAACAAACTACAAATTAAGCAAAAAGGATCATTTTCCATATGTAGGGCGTCACTCAATCTATTTTCGAAAACCCAATATTAGGTTGGGTTGGGCTTGGCCTTTTGCCACATGTCTAAAATTTTAAAATAACCTTCTTTTAATTCCACAATTTATCTGAGTGGTAATAGTATTATTGTGGTGCCTAATCCCTATATTTGTGGTTCAAACTTCACATCTCCCTCTTATACTATATGTTTATCTAAACAAAAATAACAAAAAATTCTTCTCTCAATTTTTGTGATTATTAAATTATTATTAAATATATTTTTAATAATATATATAATTATATTAAACATTTGTAATGATCAATAGTTCATGAATGAATTTAAATTTTGACTTACCATGGACCAAAATTGTATATATATATATATACACACACACACACACACACACACTAGCCTCATCACACACGCTTTGCACGTGTGTGATAAGGCTTTTGAAAAAAAACAATTATAGTGTCATAATTTTTCATTCATTCCAATTTAAGGTTTACACATTTTCTCATTATATTATGCATTTAGAACTACTAATACAACTAGGAGTGTCATGAGACTAGCTTCAAAAAATGAACAAAATGTATGTGTATGGTCGTGTGCAACCAGTGTGAAATAAATATTGGTTTTTGGACACACACTTTGAAATTATGATTTCAATGCAAAGTGTGTATAATTATGTGCAACAGTTTGTGTAAAATAAAAGTTACTCATTGAAGTTGTGATATTAATGCTTGTCTCTTAGCATATAAAATTTGTCAAGTGAAAAACATTCAAATATTGCAAGAAATTCCTGTTCCATTTTTGTAGAGTATACTTCATAACATGCAATAAGCATTTTCTCTGCAACACATCAACCAAAGAGCATAGTTTTGAAACCCGGACCGGACCATGCGGTCCGACTGAAAAAATCTCGAACCGCTCATTTTTGTGGTTCTTTTAGCATCAAGAATCGCTCTATGGGAGAAAAGCAGAGACTCGTGCGAATCGCGGTCGGACCTCACGGTTCTTGCGGTTCTCACAGGTCCCTTTAAAAAAAAAGAATTTCAAAACCTTAAATTGCACCATACTGGAGTATTTACTATTTTTGGACGGAAAAAAAAATCCAAACAAAAAACGTAAAAAAGAAATCAGAAAACGGAGGGTCTGACCCAGAAAACGTCTGATTCTCTTTGCTTCACTCTTAAAAAACATCTCACATAATCCAAACACAAAACACAAAACAAAATCCAGTTCTTACAATAAAGTTGAATCAGAACAAGCATATATGAAGAAGAAGAAGAAGAAGAAGAAGAAGAAGAAGAAGAAGAAGCCGATCTGACCCAGTCTGGTGGTGGGGAGGAGGATGAACGGCAGTGGGGCGGCGGACGAGGTAGTTTTGCATGGGAACACCAATTTCCACCGGCTTTGCTCTTTCAGCGACCTCGATCTCCACCGGCGCTTCAGATTCTCCTCTCTCTCTCTCTCTCTCTCTCTCTCTCTAATATGAATAGTGAATACTGAGTGAATAATGAGTATGTGATAAATGTGAAGCCTAAAGGTTGAGTAATAAGGTATGAAAAATGTGTGGTGGAGGTTATCCTTATCCTTAGTTTTCTTTATTTATTTATTTTTTATGTAATTGTGTGTGTGTGTGTGTGTGTGTGTGTTTTTTTTTTTTTTTAATTCAAACGTATGGTATTTAATATTAAGAAATTGGAATTATAAAATACCACCACAATATTTTCACAATAAATTTTAAATAATAGATTGTTATTAGCTAATATTAGTGAGTAAAAAAATAATTTCAGTGGTGAGTTTAAATTTAAACTAGTAATAACTTTTCACATAAGATTTTGATGTGATTCTTGTAAAAATATTGCAAAAAATGTTATGAATATAACATAACAATTCTTTCTTCATTTGCTTTTGTTTGTATTGTTTTTCTATCTCTTTCTTTAATTCCATTCACTTTGTTTCTAGTGCTTTTTTAGATTTGTGAATGTGAGCTAGACAGCTGGTCACGTGGGTATTAGAAAGTGGAAATTAGAAAGACAATCTGATGCTTTTATTTTTTTAATAAAAAAATGGTTATTATTATTATTGGATAGATATTTCATATTTGGGTTTGAGATGGATATATTAGACATAGTTAAAATATGGATTTATAGTTTTAATTAAATTATTTTAGTTAATTTTTCTATTTTTTACTAATTTAATATTTTTATATATATTTAAAATAATTATTAAATTAATTATGACGTCATCACGGTTTGACTCCGGTTCAACTTCAAAAACCTTAAACCTCTTCTTTTTACGGTTCAATGAACGGTCCGAGTTTGAAAACCATGTCAAAGAGTAAAACTAATTTTTTGCATGCGGTATGACCCTCTCAGTTTTCACACACTTGCCGTGAAGAGAATAGAGTCACGGCTTAGTAGATGGCCAACAAGTCAACAAGTCAATGAAGTGGTATATGTTCTGGGGGGAAAAAAAGCGCTAGTCTCCCAAGTCTTCCACTATAAAAAGTTGTGTTTATTTGTTTATAGTTGAAAAAATGTTTAAAACTTTTTTTTGTCAAAAAAAAAAAAAAAAGTTTTTTAATAACAAAAAGGCTGGTACTTCAAAAGTCTTCTCCCATCAAAGCAAAGTCTTTCTTTTTTAGACCTAATAATTGCATGAGTAATGTTAGAACTTAGCAATTTTCACAATAATTGAATTTTTAATTATTCTTATCGATACTGTGCAGCCCCACGCTCCCACAGTAATTTCCTTTCCCCTCTGATGTTTAGATTCAAACGTATACACCTTTTAGAACCTGCAGGATGGATTAGGCTATCAAAGATGAGATGGTCATCTTTACAACTATGTCAATAATATCATTTGTCTTCTTATATATACCTTTTCTAATCAGTAATATATATACTGAGAGGACATCACATAAAATAATTTCAAAGGTCCCGGAGTGGATACACAAAATATTACCAATTTACCAAAATGATAATTGACTAGCCCTTTATTTTGTATTCTATTTTTTTTATCAAAGAAGCATATGCGGGACTAGCCGTGCTTCACTGATAACTAGTACAATACCAAATTTAAATAATTAAAAAAGAAAAAATCATCAGACAGCAAGCAGTAGAAGCCGAAATCCCTCACTCCTTTTATTCATGAACTACACACCTCGAACGTTATGGCACTTAAAGAGCGGAGAATCACAATCACCGACGCCGTTTACGATCACCAGGGCCCCCAGGGTCATCTGCGGGTGGATTTCGAGGCTGCCCAATTGGTAGTCGTCCTGCTAGTTTCCGACTCTTGGAACCTGAAAGAGCAAGAAACAAATACACACACGTAGAAGAGAAAGTAAATGGGATTAATGCCATATGATTAAAGACTTTCAAAATTAAGTATATCGATTTTAGGTGCTTTAAATTCAGAATTATAATAAGAAAAAGATTAATTAACCAATAATAATAATAATAAAGGAAAACAAAAAGAAACTCAAAAGTTTTTCCAGTCTAACCCGCCTAAAAATTTCTTTCTACATATATTGTCGGAAAGAGTTCTAACATAAGAAAGAAAAAGGATACCAAAATTGTCTTCTCTATTTGATCCACATAATCAATAGAAAATAATAAAACTTTATCGTTTTCTGAAACATTAAACAAATTAACAGAACATAAAAACCAAGAAAAAGGGCAGATTTACCCACCAAGTTTGGAAGCCTCGGCTACTCCTGTGGATTCCACTTTTGATGAAGCAAAGAGAAGCATCAAAATGAAGAGAACCACCAAAGCGATGAACTTCTTAGAGGCCATTGTTTTTTGCACATAGAAGCTTGTCTAGGACATGCTAGCATATATATAACCGAAGAGTAATTCCTGTCATGTTCTTATCTCATTCAGTCTTTTTTTTTTTTTTGGTAGGACATTCAGAGTCTTCTTTGATTATGGGTTAAGTAAAATTTTAAAAAGTCTTACTTGCTTAATAGCATATGAAAATAAGGGTGATTATTATTATTATTATTTATTTATTTATTTATTTTAAGAAAAACCAATAAGGTTATAAATAAACTAAATTGTATGTGAACTATTTGGACTTAACTTGGGATTTAAAATCACTGTGCACTTTTGATGCTGTGGTCACTCCACCAGTATAAATGCTAGTGGAGTGGGGGGGCAAGGGTCGGAGTTCAAATTTTCAGAAAAGAGCTTCACACACATATACATTTAGATTAAGCTAGAGTAAAAATTCTATTTTGTAAAAAAAAAAAAAACTTGGGATTTAAAAAAAAAAAAATTTATACTCATTTATTACATGTAATAATAAAATTCATGTGTCACCATTTAATGGGGCTAACTAGCATATGCCTCACTTAACAAACACATTAACAAAAAATGGATGAAGAGACTAACACTCAAAATGGTATAAGATGTTAGGTATTGAAATCCAAATTTTGAAACGATAGCATTCTCTTTTAAAATATCCTTAAACTTTAAAGGTATAGCTTACATTTTAACCTAATTAAGTTTCATCTTCACTTCTAAAGAAAATAAAAATAGATAAATTTATATTACAAAAATATTAATCTTTCAATTGAAGTAGAAATAAAAAAAAAAAATGTATAAACAAGCAAATTAATATTAAATTAATAGTGATTAATTATTTTAACCTATGATAATTTAAAGAACTAAATTCATCAAATATCAAATTGAAATTAAAATTTGACAGATTGAACTGTTGAACCGGTTAATTCTATTTTTAAAGCCACTTCTTTGCAAACCAGTTGGATCGAATTATTGTCCAATACAGTCGTATAAACCGGTTTATTCGATTTTTATCATCTATAAAGCCACACACAAGTCACATCTCATTGAATTCAGTCGGCGGAAAAAAATAATTGTCATTGCCCCGTAGACGTAGAGCAAGGGTAAATAATGCATCGAAAGTCCCTAATTAATAATTAAGTCTACCTCCATAAAGAAAAAGAAAAGTCAGCCAAGTCAGGAAAATTTGTTTTGTGAACTGACCATCTAGACTCTAGTTTCATCTATCAACCTCATACTTCGTAGGGGTGTCAATGTTTGACCCAACCCGCGAACACGACACGAACCCGACACGGGTTTTTTCGGGTTAGGGTTGGGCTTTAATGAGTTTGGGTCATAAACGGGTTGACCCGAAAGCGACACGATAAGAAACGTGTCATAAGTGGGTCAACCCGCATAACCCGCAATAGACACGTTTGACTCGTCAATTTATTTATGTCAACTTGAAATAACCCACTTAACACAACCCATTTAACTCGTATAACAAATAAATATTTATTTTATTTTAGATTTATCAAATACCTTTTATATCCAAACATGTACTTCAAATTTAAAAAGAAAAGTGAGTAATTACAAAAATTGACAAGGGATATAATTGAAAATTGAAACTTTACAAACTCTAAATCTTTAAACCCTACAAACCCTAAACCTTTAAACCTTCTTATAAATATCTTTTTTTTTTATTATTATTATTTTATTTTAGCCGAGTTCTAAGATATTATATTTTTGTTGAATTATGTTATTTTATTTTTGTTAAACTAAGTTATTTTGAATTTGGGTTGAAGTGTTGCACACTTACACTTCTTTTGGAGTGGAAAGAACTTATTTATAGATGAATATTATATTTTTGTTGAACTATATTATTTTGAATGTGAAGTGTATGCACTGCTTTTTGAGATGTAAAAAAAAATATTTCTAGATAGATGTTATATTTAATATTATGCAAGTTGAAATGGGTTGTGTTACATTCGTGTCAACCCAACACGACTCGTTTATTAAGCGTGTCAAATGGGTTGGGTCAGGTCAACCCGCCTTATTAACAGGTCGGGTTAGGGTTGAAGGATCATGACACGATTATTAAATGGGTCGGGTTAGGGTTGAGCCATTTAGTCGAATACCCCTACCTCGACACGACACGAACCCGACACGCTAACCCGAATTGACACCCCTAATACTTCGTGTGCCGATTTTTTTTTGAAAATAATGAGTTTTGAAAATTTTAATGAGACGTTATTTATTTTATATTTATGTGTAAAGTGTAAACCCATGAATATACGCTGATATATTTAAAAATATTCATAATTCGATTCGACTGTATCTCCAGTCCGGCCTATTCACTTCTCTTTACCATGTCTATTAATATACAGACTATTTTGTTAAGGTCAAACCCAATTCCTCATGGGCTGTAACCTTGTTGAGGATATAAAAGGTCAGCTTACTTCGTGTAGCAGTAATTGGAAGTGGATGGCATGCTTTACGTGGTACAAGGGCCGACAAGCATGCAAATTACTTAGTTTTTTTTTTTTAATCTTCTTTCTAAATCTGAAACTTGTATTTGGATGGAAAAGCGTCTTCCCTTTATTTATCTGTTAGTAATTGTGGATTTACATACTTTGTCATTTTTTTCGTTAACAATAAAAAATTATCTTTATAAAAAATTTTATTTTATCAGTACTTTTTATTTTGTCAATACTTTACTGTACATAACATACAAAAGAGGTTTGATGTTGCCTCTGCACCATCAAAAAACCTCCAACCTCTAGAGCGGTAAATAAACAGAGATATTTATGAATATATTGGGCTCCACTAAAAAAAATGGGTTTTTGTTGGCATATTTATCAAATGAATAATGTTCAAGCCTAAATTTAGGCTTAATTTGTAAACAAATTAACTCAAATATAATAATGTGTTCGTAAACAAACTTGTGAGTAGAAGGTTCCATTTAAGTCTATATAATATTATATGTTTGTAGGTATACATTTATAAACATATACTTATATATATAATCTTTAAATTTGGTTGTGTAAGTTTTTTTTATAAGTTCATAAGATATCAAATTATTATTTTTAATTTATTGATGGTATCATTAGTCCATTTTGTTGTGAAAGGTTTTCTTAGAACCCAACACATGTGTACACATGAATAGTAGATGCATACATGCTCCAATGTCTTGAACACAAATAGCCACTCTAAATTCATATAATTATAAATCATGGTTTTAAAAAACTAAAATGGTCAAAGAATTGAAAACAAGTTTTGTTTTTGGTTTTTACCTATTGAACCACCAGTTTTTCCGAACTGATTTCGAGTTTGGTTCTTAGTTCAATCGATCAGTCCAGTCTAGTTTTTAAAACAATGTAATAACTTATTCATTTTAATCTAAATTTGGCTAAAATTGTATCCATTTTGAAGTTATAGATATCTACTTTTCAATGAAGTATCACTCAAAAATTTGTCATCGTTGAAAAGATATGAGCAAATGAGTGATCAAGTTTCTTTTGCCTTATAAGCTTTGAGTCATAATTACTTCCAAACTATCAAGAATGTCATAATTACCTGTGGTTGACATTTTTAAAGTTTCTCATTAGAAGGTAGGAGACCTCACTGATTGTTGTTTCACCACTGAATATTATTTCTTGTAAAGGGATGTGTTGATTTCTGAGTGAATAAATAAGCAGATTGTTGCTTGATCTATTACCGAGGCTAAATGCGTGCTTTGGCCAACACCACTACTGAGCTCGTTTAGTTGCGCTCTCTTCTTGAGGACATGGGCGTTTCCTTTTTTAATTGTCACTTTGAATTATTGTGAAGCTCAAAATGATGTCTTCAATGAACAGAAAAATCATATTGAGATTTGAAAGTGATTGTCACTTCATTGGTCACCATCTCTTTCATGATCTTCATTGTTACAGCTTGTTATTGATGGCAAAATAATAATTATAGTAATATTTTCAAATAGAAAACAAAAAGCAATTTAAAACTTAGGATTTGTTGTAAAAAAATATTGTGAATGTTGCACTTTTAAATAATAATAATAATAATAATAACAATAAGAGTTTAGTTAGCAAACTTTTACTAGTTCACATCTAAGTCTACCATTAATACCACTCTTTTATTTACTACTATCAATCTATCACATCTACGAGTATGAAAAACTTTGTCAAATCTTTACTGTCTATAAAATTTCTAAAAAAAAGAAAAAATTTTACATAGTTCAAGCTAATTAGTAGTAATTTTGCATCTAAAATAAGATAATCAATTTTCGCTTTAGGCTTCCAAATACATCAAGCTGCCCCTAATAAAATGCACACTACTGCATGACTGAATATTATGTTTTTAAAACATGATTTCACATCCTTAAAAATTGTGTTTTAATTGATTTCAAATGTATAGGGAGTGTGCAATGAGATTTTTTGTTCCATAAATATATAACAAACAATAAGATGCACGTAATGGACATAAATTAAAGTTCTAAAATAAATAAGCATGTCAAATTCAAGCAAAAAACCATCGAGGAAAAGCTTTGAAGCTTACCTGGGGCAAGATAACCATAAGTGCCTGCAATTGTTGTCCAATTAGATGAATCAGGCTTCAAGAACCTTGCAGTGCCAAAATCTGATACATAGGCTTCAAGGTCTAAGCTCAACAATATATTCTTGCTCGAGATGTCACGATGAATTATAGGTGGAACACAATCATTATGCATATAAGATAAAGCATAGGCTACACTTTTAACCACTCGTATCCTAGTTGGCCAGTCTAGCTCTGTTGCTCCTTCGCTGCACAGCATGTCCACTAAGCTTCCTCTTTCCATGAACTCATAGACCAAAAATGAGTGCACTTCATGGAAACAAAACCCCAAAAGCTTCACAATATTCCGATGTCTTATTTCTGTTAAAGCTGCCACCTCACTAGTAAATTTTTTTATAATTTCACTCTCTGTGCCTTCGGCCATGGACCTCAGCTTCTTCACTGCAAACACTTGAGCGCCTGGGATCTCCACTTTATATACTTTTGCAGTCCCCCCTACCCCAATACAGTACTTGTCATCAAAGCTTTCTGAAGCTTCTACAATGTCTTCATACACAATCTTTCCATCAAAGTACCATATCGAGAATGGATTTTTTCTTTTTAACGTGCTTTCATCTTTCGCCATATTTCTTGAGTGCTTCTTTCTAAGAAATAAAAAAATCACGACAGACGTAATTGAGAGTGACAATGCACCAACAAAAGAAGCAACAAAGATTACTACAAGTTTGCTTTTTGTAATTCGACCACCCTTCTTTATAACTGAGGCATAGCAAGGTCGTAAACCTTGAATTTCACCACATAGATCTTTGTTGTTACTGAAAGCCTCTGGTGTAGCTAACTGAAAGATTTTGCCCTCAGGAAGAGGACCCTCCAAATTGTTGTTTGATAGATTGATGCTTATCAAGCTCATCATGCTTCCTAGTGAAGTGGGGACTGAACCATTGAGGTTATTGTTGGAGAGATTCAAGTATTCCAAAACTAAAAGGCTGCCAAGTTGGGGCGGTATCCCTCCCATCAGTGAATTGAAACTCAAATCGAGATCCTGTAAGGCTCGAAGATTACCAATTTGGTAGGGAATCGTCCCATTCAAGTAATTCTTGCTTAAAGATAAACTTTGAAGCTTCCAACAGTCCCCTATTTGATTTGGAATCGGCCCACAAAGCATGTTTATGGAAAGGTCAAGAGACTCCAAATCAGAAAGTCCTCCAATTCCTGCCGGTACCTCACCAGAAAGCTTGTTGTCTTTCAAGATTAGCTTTATTAATTTGGATAGCTTTCCAATTTCTGCTGGTATTTCACCAAACAATTGATTGGAAGAAAGGTCAAGGTATCCCATTTTGCTCAATTGAACAATCTCTTTGGGAATTTTACCACTTATCATATTCCCAACAAGTTTTAGCGCTGTCAAGTTTTGGCAATCTCCCCAGTTTGGTGAGAGTTTACCTCACAACCTGTTGTAACTCAAATCAATATAAGTGAGATTTGGGTACACTCCAAAATCTTGGTCTATATATCCTGTCAGTTGGTTATGTTCAAGCCGAACCCTATACAAGGTTCGGCAGTTTTTAAGACTAACTGGGATAGGACCAGTGAAATTGTTAAAGGCTGCAGTAAAGTTGACAAGCTTTCCACCTTGACACATTTGTTGGGGTAACTGGCCAGTGAAGTTGTTAAAATCCAGATTTAGACTAACTAACGAAGAAAGGTTTCCTATTTCTTCTGGTACGGAACCAGACAACCGGTTAATCGACAGGTACAAAGCTGTTAGTTTTAAAGTCCCAAAACTAACGGGGATTTTTCCTGAAAGCTCATTTAGGAAAAGGCCAAGCATGGTCAAGTCACTTAAATTGCCTATGGATGGAGGGATTGGACCACAAAAGTAATTACTACCAAGGTCCAGTTCAACCAGCTGTTTCAAATTTCCTCTTTCTTCAGGAATTCTGCCACCAAGCTTAGTATCATCGAGGAGAAGATATTTGAGACGAAGAAGGCCTGTTTTGGACAGACTGGATCCATCAGGGAATAAACGCCGATCTAGTTCTCCTGTTATATCGTTGTAGGAAACATAAAGGACATAAAGCTGAGTGAGATTAGCAAGAGAGAGAGGTAATGAGCCATTGAGGGAATTTGTGGAAAGGACAAGATATTGGAGTTTGGAAAGTGTGCCAATGTTTGTTGGTATGGGGCCTGTGAGTTTGTTCCCACTGAGATCAAGGCTAAGAAGGTTTGGAAAGGAAGAGAAATCTAAGTTTTGGAGGTTACCTCTCAATCCTGCGTGTGTGAGGTTTATTCCAGTAATGCTTCCTTCATTGTTGCACGCTATTCCACGCCATTTGCATGGACTTGAAGCAGAGGAATTGGTGTGTGCTACCCATGACTTCAGAATTGGTTGGTCTGGGAGGCTTTCTTTCCATTTGAGTAGAGCCTCAATTTCTGTCTTTGATATTGGATTAGCCTTGCAGGAGGAAAGCAAAACAAACCAGCATGCAACTAAGAGTGCAAGTGAAACATATTTTGACTGTTTTCCTTGGCTAGCCATCAGGAATCCTTCTTTCTATCTTTTTGGTAGGGGATGTGGTAAAAATACCATTTTTAGTGCCATTAATCTACAGCGTTATCGTATCTACATATAATTTTTTTTTTTTTTTTTTTTAAGTCATATCTACATATGTCACTCTCAATAAAAAAAGGATTATTGAGAGTGACATAAAGCAGGTAACTATTTTCTAGCTGACCCTGACTATTTTCTGCAGTTCCAATGCTAGGCATTTAGTTCACTGCGATGTTACATTACATCGTAATATTATATTATTGTAATTTTACATTAATGTAATCTCAATACAAGAATACAATATTACATTACTTAAGAATGTGATGAGATGAAGGTGATGTAATATATTTTGTAATTTTAGATTATAGTAATATTAGAAAAAAAAAAATAAACCAAAAACATTAATGTCACTTCATCATAATGTACATCACATCAAGAACACGTCACAATGAACCAAATGCCCCTAATTGATTTCTCGTCATTTCACTTAACAACAAGACTAGTGAATCAAAAAAATTTATAAGTATTTCATAATTGTTGAAACAACATGATGTGATTAATATACAATAAAAATAGTAAGTACGTGGTATGAACATGTGAATGTAAAGTTGCACAAATCACAACTTCCTACACGGTAAGAGTCAGAATCTTATATAGATAGACACTACACTATTATTAGGATTTTGATAGGTCTAGTTCAAGTGATCTTCCCACATGGAAAAATGAGAAGACTAAGAATATGAAATGAATTTCTTTTAAGACCAATTTGGTAGTTGATCTATTGCTAAAAGGTGCCTACAATTTTTTGGATTAAAAGATACCACATGGGATTTGAGGATTTGTTTATTGTGTTAATTTGAGAGGAGTAATGGATGTACTGGGGTTTTCGACTAGTGAAAGTGTCAAGTTTGTGAGTTGAGATTTAAAGTTTATTTTGGGGTGTAATAAATTTGTGTTAGGCTATTTTTGTAAGAAGTTACGAGTATATCTATCAGATTTGGTTGAACGTGTTTATAATCCATTTTTTTATAGTGAATTTTTGATATGATGACAATGCATCAAGTGAAAGAAAATGTAGGTATAGTAGTGTTAATCATTCTAAATAAATAAATGGAACTTTTTTTTAGATAATTATAATATGCTACTAACTCCACCGCTCGAACCCTTTCTCCCGTAAACCTCTAAGCGCTTTATGGATGAGAAGATAACAAATAATGTACAAGGCTCTTGGTAATAAATGGAACTTAAATGAAGGTTTTTTCTTTTCTTTTCTTTTCCAGTGACATTCGAATTGATGTGGATATTCTTTTGTGCTATGGCTTAAATATGCATTGGTCATCAATTTTAATGCATGTTTTCATTTATGGTCATCACACAATTTTTTGTTTCACTAGTCCTTAGTTATTTTTTAAGTTTATTTTAAGTGGAGAGGGATATTTGAACACTAAGGGGTCTTTTGGTGACGTTGTTCTAGTAACATTGTTTGTATTTTTTGGAAATGTATGTTGGTGAAAAAGTGTGTAGAAATATGTGTAATATTGTTTAAAAGCTGAAAACATGTAATACATGTACCAAACGGACCCTAAATATCTAGTTTAAAACATCAAGAAACGCTAATTGACCTAAAAGTCATTGGCGTTTCATTTTAGTCATTACTATTTTGAAGCGTATTTCATTGTTATCCTTGCCATCACCCTAAGTAACATAAATTGATGACATGACTAAAAGGATATTTACATGTCATTTAATTACAATTAAAAAATGGCAATAATACTCTCACACAGTCACACTCGTTTGTTTTACACCCACTTTTCATGTTTTACATGTTGACGTTTTTGCAATGTACATAATAGGATATTTTTCCTAATAAAAGACCATTTAATAATAAATAAATTAAACTCATAAAGAGTTTGCCTTTCATTTTCTTAACTTATTCAAAGTCTTCTCTTTGTGTGCGTGTGAGGGGGGCTTCCAAGTCTTGGTGAAGAACGCATAAAAACCAATTAGCTTGAGTCATAATTAAAAATAGTTAAAGATGTCCTATCCTCTTCTATCTGTTACGTAAATCTTTTGCTTGACTATTTTTGGTGGTGACATTTCCTTCTTCTTTTCCTTTTTTCCTAGAAAAAATGGCATTGATTGAGTTGAACGTCCCTCGCAAGGTGATAGTAAGCCTTCTCCACAAAGAAACAACAGGGTTTTTCTTTTTCTTATAGTAAACCAGCGTATTATTTCCAAATTCCAACAATATTTCTCTTGAACTAACTTGGTTAATTTATTACTATCATCTTTTCCTGTTCTAGATTCCTTTATTTATTTTTAATTTAAACTCACACAAAATGGACCAAATTGACTAAATGGAACAAATTAGACTGAATTGGATTGAATAGACCAAAGATAACCTAATTGAACCGAAGTGGGTATTTCTTATCTCTATCCCTTGAAGTTAATAAAAATGACATATGGTTATCTAAGAAGGAGCGGAACTAGACCCTTCAACAATACTACATTAGCATACGAATATAAATATAGTGGTAGAATATGATTTTCTTTTCCAGGTGAGTATAAAATAAAAATAAATAAATGATGTCTCTATCCAAGCTATTTGTATTACATGTACTTTCTATTATAAATTACATTTAGGTTCAAGAATGTGTAAAGTCATAGTAGAAAAAGTGATGATCTTATCATGATTGGTAAGTTACAATTGGTTTTGAGAACGTGTAGATGCATAATTTATTATTGCATACATTAATATATATATATATATATATATATATATATATAAAGGATATTTTTCCTAATAAAAGACCATTTAATAATAAATAAATTAAACTCATAAAGAGTTTGCCTTTCATTTTCTTAACTTATTCAAAGTCTTCTCTTTGTGTGCGTGTGAGGAGGGCTTCCAAGTCTTGGTGAAGAACGCATAAAAACCAATTAGCTTGAGTCATAATTAAAAATAGTTAAAGATGTCCTATCCTCTTCTATCTGTTACGTAAATCTTTTGCTTGACTATTTTCAATGGTGACATTTCCTTCTTCTTTTCCTTTTTTCCTAGAAAAAATGGCATTGATTGAGTTGAACGTCCCTCGCAAGGTGATAGTAAGCCTTCTCCACAAAGAAACAACAGGGTTTTTCTTTTCTTATAGTAAACCAGCGTATTATTTCCAAATTCCAACAATATTTCGCTTGAACTAACTTGGTTAATTTATTGCTATCATCTTTTCCTGTTCTAGATTCCTTTATTTATTTTTAATTTAAACTCACACAAAATGGACCAAATTGACTAAATGGAACAAATTAGACTGAATTGGATTGAATAGACCAAAGATAACCTAATTGAACCGAAGTGGGTATTTCTTATCTCTATCTCTTGAAGTTAATAAAAATGACATATGGTTATCTAAGAAGGAGCGGGATTAGACCCTTCAACCTAGTTTTGAATACTACATTAGCGTACGAATATAAATATAGTGGTAGAATATGATTTTCTTTTCCAGGTGAGTATTAAATAAAAATAAATAAATGATGTCTCTACCCAAGCTGTTTGTATTACATGTACTTTCTATTATAAATTACATTTAGGTTCAAGAATGTGTAAAGTCATAGTAGAAAGAGTAATGATCTTATCATGATTGGTAAGTTACAATTGGTTTTGAGAACGTGTAGATGCATAATTTATTATTGCATACATTAATATATATATATAAAGGATATTTTTCTTAATAAAGGACCATTTAATAATAAATAAATTAAACTCATAAAGAGTTTGCCTTTCATTTTCTTAACTTATTCAAAGTCTTCTCTTTGTGTGCGTGTGAGGGGGGCTTCCAAGTCTTGGTGAAGAACGCATAAAAACCAATTAGCTTGAGTCATAATTAAAAATAGTTAAAGATGTCCTATCCTCTTCTATCTATTACGTAAATCTTTTGCTTGACTATTTTCGATGGTGACATTTCCTTCTTCTTTTCCTTTTTTCCTTGAAAAAATGGCATTGATTGAGTTGAACGTCCCTCGCAAGGTGATAGTAAGCCTTCTCCACAAAGAAACAACAGGGTTTTTCTTTTCTTATAGTAAACCAGCGTATTATTTCCAAATTCCAACAATATTTCTCTTGAACTAACTTGGTTAATTTATTGCTATCATCTTTTCCTATTCTAGATTACTTTATTTATTTTTAATTTAAACTCACACGAAATGGACCAAATTGACTAAATGGAACAAACTAGACTAAATTGGATTGAATAGACCAAAGATAACCTAATTGAACCGAAGTGGGTGTTTCTTATCTCTATGCCTTGAAGTTAATAAAAATGACATATGGTTATCAAAGAAGGAGCGGAACTAGACCCTTCAACCTAGCTTTGAATACTACATTAGCATACGAATATAAATATAGTGGTAGAATATGATTTTCTTTTCCAGGTGAGTATAAAATAAAAATAAATAAATGATGTCTCTACCCAAGCTGTTTGTATTACATGTACTTTCTATTATAAATTACATTTAGGTTCAAGAATGTGTAAAGTCATAGTAGAAAAAGTGATGATCTTATCATGATTGGTAAGTTACAATTGATTTTGAGAACGTGTAGAGGCATAATTTATTATTGGATACATTAATATATATATATATATATATATATATATATATATATATATATATAAAAGGAAAGAAATATCAAAGTCTATACGAGATTAAATGCTACGATGGCTAATGTTTAAAATCTTTTAATCACCAAATTATTCAGTTTCCAGAACAAACGCTAATTGACTTTAAGGTTATAGAGCGTGCTACGTCCACAATATTTTCGCAATATTTTCACAACAAATTATAAATAATTAGTTGTTATTGGTCCAAATTTGAACCCAACACTAAGATTACTTTTTTGTCCTAATAATAACAACTTACCACTTATAATTTATTGTAAAAATATTGTGAATATATCATTTCTCAAGGCATTATTAGTTGGAAATTGGTTTATAATTAATTAGGCTTAACTTGCTACTTTGACAAAACTTGAAAAGTGATAGTTTCCAACCCCCCAGTTCATTTTCGAGGTCATGTTCGAAGTTCTTGGACTTTCAAAATGGATCTAGCCAAAAAAGGCACCATCCAGTCAGAAAAATTTATTATAAGAATTGACAAGTATTGACACAATCCACACTAGAAGTTTTTTTTTTTTTTTGGTCTACGTCCTTTAAAAAAAAAAAATCAAGTTGGACAAAGAATTGGAAAAGGCCTGATTTTCAGTTTCAATTAAGGTTGGATCAATGGCCGAACCACTGATTCCATAAATAATTCATAATTATAAAAATAAAAATTGAAATTCATGATAAGTTTATAACTACTAATACTTACTAAAACTTTAAATAATTATTGTGAAAGTAAAAATAATAAAATATAACTAGCCTAAGATTACATTTTTACGTTAACAATAACAACCAATAATCACTTGCCACTTAAAATTTGTTGTAAAAATGTTGTAAACATATCATTTCTCAAGGCTATATTAGTTGGAAACTAGTTTATAATTAGTAAGGCTCACATTGCTACTCAGACAGAACTTGAAAATTGATAGCTTCCAACCCCCAGTTCATTTTCGAGGTCATGTCTGTAGTTCTTGGACTTCAACATGGATCTAGCCAAAAAAGGCACCATTTAGTCAGAATAGTTTATTATAAGTATTGACAGAATGCACACTAGACGTTTTTTTTTTTTTTTTTTTTTTTTTTTGACTTCGTCCTTTTAAAAAAAAATCAGGTGGGAAAAGAATTGGAAAAGGCCCAAATTTCTGTTTCAATTAGGATTGGATCAATGGCCGAACCGCTGATTTCAAAAATAATTCATAATTACAATTACATAAATAAAAATTGAAATTCTTGATAAGTTTATAACTACAATTCTTACTAAAACTTTAAATAATTATTGTGAAAGTAGAAATAATAAAATACAACTATACTAAGATTACTTTTTTGCCCTAACAATAACAACCAATAACAACTTGCTACTTAAAATTTATTATTAAAATATTATAAAAATGTTCTGGACATATCATTTCTCAATCTAAGTTAGTTGGAAATTGGTTTATAATTAATTAGGCTCACATTGCTACTCTGACAAAACTTGAAAAGTGATAGCTTCCAACTGTCAGTTCATTTTCAAGGTCATGTTCAAGGTTCTTGGACTTTCAACATGGATCTAGCAAAAAAAGGCACCATTCAGTCAAAATAATTTATTATAAGAATTGACAAGTATTGACACAACGCACACAAGAATTTTTTTTTTTTTTTGTCTTTTTCCTTTTTTTTAAAAAAAATCAAGTTGAAAAAAGAATTAGAAAATGCCCGATTTTCTGTTTCAATTAGGGTTGGATCAATGGCCAAACCACTAATTTCACAAATAATTTATAATTATAATTATATAAATAAAGATTGAAATTCATGATAAGTTTATAACTACTAATACTTATAAAACTTTAAATAATTATTGCAAAAGTAGAAATAATAAAATATAACCAGACAAAGATTACTTTTTTGCCAAAATAACAACAACTAAAAACATCTTATCACTTAAGATTTATTGTAAAAATATTATGGACATGCTATTTCTTAAGGCTATATTAGTTGAAAATTGGTTTATAATTAATTAGGCTCACTGGTGACCTAACGTGTTTTTTGCTTTGTTTTTTTTTTTTTTCGGTAAAAAAGGTGTTAGACGACCTCACTTAAGTAGGTTTTATTTGGAACGAGTTCAAAAGGCGAGTTTATATACTGACAGGACTTTTCATTTCTTGGTCAGTCTTCGACATCTTGCTACTTAGGGGTTAGGTCCAAAGCCATCTGCTGAAGCTATTGCCTACGAGGTCACTGTTCGAAGATGTAAGTTCCGCTCTTTCCCTTTTCTCTCTCTTCTTTTTTTTTTACTGACGTCTTTACTTGCAGGAATGGCAATGATGAAGGAGAACAAGGACAAAGAAGTGGCAAACGAAGTAGCTGGGCAGGGGGTGCAATCCCAGCCTCGTCTATCCACTGGTGACAAAAGAAAAAGCCTCTCATTAGGTGTTGATTTGGGGAATCTCCCAAGTAGGCGCAAAGAGAAAAATGCTAAGCATAAGTCGTCCAAGCCTCAGGATGCCCAAACTCAAGACGATCAACCCAATCCTTTCCTCGTCCCTCGAGGTCATTCCATCCAGATTTTGGATGTTGATTCAGAACCTACGAATTCCCCGTCTATGCAAATCCTGTCCAGGGTCGATGCCCCAGCCTCGTATCAACCTCCTCACCAAGTGCCTCAAAAACTTCTTGGGAATGAGGACCTGGCTTGGGAAAGGTTCGAGAAGTTTGTGACGGACGAGAACATGATGACATGTTACGACATGTTCTTGAAGGATTTTGAGCACTCTGGTGTTCATGACCTTTTTAAGATATGTACTCTTTACATATGTTTACCTCGTCTTGTCATTAATACACGTAGATATTCTAATAAAATTTTAACCTATGTAGGCAATGTCCAAGTTCATCGTCGCGTCTAGGCAGGCAACTAAGCTAGACAAGACGAGGTTTCTACTAGAGAGAACGGTCAAAACAGGAAAGGACGAGTCTAAAAGGTGAGCTGAGGTGACTACTAAGGCCAAGGACGATGCAAAGAAGTTGCAAAACCACATTGTTGAGTTGGAGGCTGATGTCAAAGAGAATGACACTCGTCTTGATCTCCTCCAAAAGAAAAATGACAAGTTGAGTGCCTTTCTTGAAAAAACTAAGGGAGACGCAGTTGCAGAGTTTAAGGCGTCCAAAGAATTTACTAATTCAATGGACACGAACTATGCAGTTGGGTTTGAAGACTTTAGGATGGACGCCATGGAGAAATTCCCTAAGATGGACTTCAGCGCTATCAAACTCAACCTTGGTGAGGCTTCTACAGGCTCCCTCGTCCAAACAAGCTCAGAAGATATCAATGTAGAGGACGACGCCACAACATTGCCACCTCAGGTCGACCCCAATGCCGAAGCCCCTCCTGTTTAAGACGAGATTTTTAATTTATTCCAATGTTATTGTTTGTTTTTCCTTTTAGTTTGGTCCATTATGTTTTGGACCCTTATTAAGATGTGTTTGAGTACAATTCTCTCGTCCAGAATGTTCTGAACGTGTTTATTAACAATTTCCTTTCAAGACTTACTTTGTAAAGGTTTTTGGACGACGGTCGTTTACCCTTGTTTTAAACTTTGATGAATGTCTACTTTTATCCAATGTTGAATTTTATTGTATGGATGGGTTTATCCTTTGTTTTCCTCATTAAATGTTGTTGGCTTTTAAACAGTCTGAGCATTCTAAGTGTTGACTGGTCGTCCACGCATTTTTCTTATGGACGACCCACCCGTGCATGGATGTCTTTGTTAGCCATTTAAATTTTTCTAAGTGTGACTTGTCTTAGAAGCAACAATGATGATTTCACCAGTCTTTTACATTGTCCTTTGAGTCATTGGCACTCGTCTTTTGTCAAACATTTCTAGTGTCTGACTCATCTTAGAACATTGGAATATCTTAGCTAGATGCTCGTCCTTGCACCTTTATGCTTTAATGTACACCCTTTTCTTTTTTTGTCCGTCTACTCTTTAGACGAGTATGTCTTCGCTTATTTTTCTTTGCTTTAACCTCATTTCGAGGAAAGCTTATGAACGTTACATCCTTGCGTCTAGAGATTTTCATTCATCTTAAGCTTTTGCCCCCTAGTGGGTATTATTATGGAAATTAGATTTATGCATGAAATACATTGGAAATCCAAACCATATTATTATACAAACATTGTTCACAAGTATGGCACTTGTGTAGAGCCTTAGGAAAATACTTACATACATAACCTCGTCTTTAAAAGTATCTGTAGACAGTGCAAAAGTTTAAGAACTAGTGCACTTTTTATTCTTAAAACACACCATAGTAGTAATAAGAACATATCAGTAAATATGAGTAAACACATAGACCATAGTTGTAACTTCATCCATAACTGTAACCTCTTCCTTGGTGAATCTCGTCCAAGCTCATTATTGATAGTACCTCCTCAGGTGCTCCACGTTCCATTGATGCTCTAACTTTCGTCTGTTCAGAGCTTCCAAGTAGTATGACCCTTACCTCTTGCAGTTGATTACCCTATAGGGTCCTTCCCAATTAGGTCCCAATTTTCCATTAGCTGGATTCCTAGTTGCCAAGGAGACTCTTTTGAGAACGAGGTCCCCAACATTGAAGCACTTGGGTTTTATCATGGCATCATGCTGCCTAGTCATAAGGTTTTTGTACCTCACTGTCCTTTGCTCTGCATCCATCCTTACCTTATCAATGAGATCGAGGTCAAGACAAAGTTGTTCTTCATTTTCTTTTTCCTGATACTTTATCACGCGATGGTTAGCCATATGAACTTCGGCAAGTATGACTACTTTACTTCCGTAGGCTAGCTTGAAGGGGGTTTCTCCTGTCGGGATCCTCATAGTCATCCTGTATGCCCAAAGAACACTTGGTAACTCATTTGGCCATATCCCCTTTGCCCCCTCGAGCCGAGTCCTGATGATTTTTAGCAGGGATCGGTTTGCTACTTTTGCATGTCCGTTCACCTGTGGGTGGGAGGGTGAGCAATAGTGATTCCTGATTCCAAATTGTTCACAAAAGTCCCTGAAAGGTGCGTTGTCAAACAGTCATCCGTTATCAGATACTAATACCTTGGGTACTCCGAATCTACATATAATATTCTTCCAAGCAAAATTCTTAATGTTTTGCTAAGTAATTTTTGCAAGAGGTTCGGCCTCCACCCACTTGGTAAAGTAGTCAATCTCTACTACCAAAAATTTTATTTGTCTAGTGCCTAGGGGGAAAGGACCTAGGATATCCAGTTCCCATTATGCAAAGGGTCATGGAGCCATCATTGGGATCTAGTACTCCGAAGGCTGTCTAAGGACGTTGTTATTGCGCTGACATTGGCCATACACCTTGACATAGGCCTTAGCATTTGCTTGAATTGTAGTCCAGTAGTAGCCTACACGGACGACCTTATGGACTAGCGATCTTGCTCTGAGTAATTACCACATGCTCCTTCATAAACCTCCCTCAAAACATAGTTTGATTCGTCCAGAGCCAAGCACCTTAGGTAGGGCTGAAAAAAGCCTTGCTTGCATAGCACGTCATTTATGAGGACGTACTTGGTTGCCCTAACCCTCAGCTTCTTAGCCTTGTCCTTATTTTCTAGAAGCCTTCCATCCTTAAGATAGATTACTATTGGACTCATCCAATTCTCTCTTCCTCCTATGTGTTGTACATCTGGAAGGTCTATACTCGGCATGTATTGGACTCTGTCATATTCGTCCATAATTCCTCTTGCCGAAGCTGTTTTTGCCAAGACATCTGCTTCCATGTTTTCCTCCCTCGAGAGTTGAACAAAACTCAAGTCCTTAAACTTTTGGACAAGCCACTTCACTTTGTTGAGGTATCTCTTCATCCGATCTTCCTTAGCATTACACATTCCATTCACCTGATTGATGATTAGTTGTGAGTCCCCCTTGACTATTATTGGCTCTGCCCTTAAAGACTTAGCCAATTCCAACCCTTTGAGCAATGCTTCATACTCAGCTTCATTATTGGTGGTTTGGTACTGCAAACGGGTTGCGTACTCCAACTTGTCACCCTTTGGGGACTTGAGTATGACCCCTCTTGCGTGTTATGTGGATGATCCATCTACATTGATAATTCACCTTTCAACCCCTACATCTTTGTCTAGCTCGTCTTAGCTGGGGGTGAACTCCATAATAAAATCCGCCAATGCCTATGCCTTTATCGCATTCCTTGACTGGAATTTGACATCAAATTCACTAAGCTCCACTGCCCATTGGATCAATCATCCTGCTGCTTCCAACTTGTTCATCGCTTTTTTCAGGGGATGATCTGTTAGGACGTTGATAACATGAGCTTGAAAATAATGCCTTAGCTTCCTAGAAGCTGTAATCAAAGTGAAAGCAAGCTTCTCCACCATCGGGTACCGTTCTTCTGCTCCTCTCAACGCACGGCTTGTATAATAAACTGGTTTCTAAATTCGCCCTTCTTCTCTGACTAATGCCGAGCTTACTGCGTGTGGAGACACCGCCAAATATAAGTATAATTCTTCACCAGGTACAGATGGGCTCAGCAAAGGTGTTGTCTTGAGGTAAGCCTTCAAGTCTTGAAAGGCCCTCTGACACTCGTCCGTCCACTCAAACGCCTTCTTAAGAATTTTAAAGAATGACAAACACTTGTCAGTAGCTTTCGAAACAAACCTGTTAAGGGTGGCAACTCGTCTGGTAAGAGACTGGACTTCTTTAATATTTTTCGGTGGTTCCATATTTAGTATCGCCTGGATTTTGTCCGGATTCACTTCAATTCCTCTATGTGAAACCATGAACCCCAAAAACTTCCCGAACGAAATTCCAAAGGCACACTTGCTTATATTTAATTTCATATTATACCGCTGAAGCGTGTTGAAAATTTCTTGAAGGTCGTCCAGATGCTTCACCTCATCCAAGCTCTTTACCAGCACATTATCTACATAAACCTCCACATTTCGTCTGATTTGAGGGCGAAACATGTGGTTAACTAGTCTTTGGTAAGTCGCCCCCGCGTTCTTCAAACCAAAAGGCATTACCTTGTAGCAAAATAACCTTTGGCTAGTAATGAATGAAGTCTTCTCTTGATCTTCCTCATCCATCTTTATTTGGTTGTAGCCCAAGAAGGCGTCTATAAAGCTCAACAGTTTATGACCTGCCGTCAAGTCCACCAGCTGATCAATGCGGGTCAATGGATAATTGCCCTTGGGCCAAGCCTTGTTTAAGTTGGTAAAGTCCACGCACATCCGCCATTTGCCATTGACCTTCTTTACCATGACTTCATTTGCCAACCAGTTTGGATAATGAACTTCTTGGATGAACTCCACGGTCATCAACTTCTAGACTTCTTCTTTGATGGCATTGTCTCGTTCAGGAGCAAAAACCCTCTTTTTCTGAAGCATTGGTTTGGAGTAGGGACATACATTCAGATGGTGAGTAATGACACTTGGATCAATGCCTGGCATGTCCTCATGACTCCATGCAAAGACATCAAAACTTTTCTGCAAAGACATCAAGGCTTTTCTTCAAAAATGGACCAAAGTATGCTTTGCCTCTTCTTCCATACTCGCCCCAATTCTAGTGAACTTCTCGTGTCTGCTCTCATCCAAAGGGACATCTTCTAACACCTTAGTGGGTTCCACTGCAATCCTTCTCTCGTTTATGCTCATTGTCTGTACATGCTCGTCCATCGCTAGCATGGCCAAGTAGCACTCTCTGGCGACTAACTGATCTCCTTGTACTTGGCCCACTCCATACTCAATCCGGAATTTAACAGACAAATGGTAGGTAGAGGTTACCACCTTCCAACTATTCAATGTTGGCCTTCTAATAATAACACTATATGATGATGAACAATCAACAACAAGAAACATTACCTCTTTGCCTATCTGCTGCGAATACGCTCTTACCACCACCGGTAATGTAACAGTTCCCACAGGTTGCACCTTCATTCCTCCAAACCCCACCAATGGCGAATGCATTGGTCAAAACTGATCTCGTCCTAGCCTCATTTGTTGGAAGGCAGAGTAATACAGAATGTCCACCGAGTTGCCATTGTCTACCAACACCCTCTTGGTCGTATAGTCAACAATGAGCAGGGTAATAACAATCGAGTCGTCGTGGGGGTGGTGAACTCTTCCAGCATCCTCGTCCGTGAATGTGATGGCTTGCTCATCAGTTTCCCTCATCCTGAGAAATTGTCCAGACAACTGAACATTTTGCACCACCTTTAAGTTTGTCTTCCTCGATTTGAATGACTGAGTTGCTGAGGTTCCACCTACAATAACTCTTATTTCTCCAAGCGGGGGTCGTGATGACTCTTCGACCTTGGCCTTCAACTTCTCGTCCTTGTGGTCTCGTCCAAGGAAATTCCTTAACTTCCTTTGCCTGATAAGGTTCTCTATTTACTGCTTTAAGTCGAAACACTCATCCGTGTTGTACCCATGGTCTCTGTGAAAGCGACAATACTTGTTCCTATTACGCTTGTTAGGGTCTCCTTTCATTTTCTTCGGCCATTTCAAGGATGGATCGTTCTTGATTTGCATAAGCACCTACTCTAGTGGCGTATTCAAGGGAGTGAACTCCTGACTTCTCGCTGAGGATCTTGCCTTCTTACTGTCTCTATCCCTTATCTCTTCTACCCAAGCCTTCTTGGAACGAGGACCTTGATCGAGATGACGCGGGTGACCTGCTTCTGAACGTTTTGCTCTCTTTCTCTTCTTGGCTATAATCGCATCCTCAACATTCATGAAATTTTGGGCTGAATGGACGAGCTCGGCCATAGTCTGTGGTTCTTGCTCATAGAGCTTATGGATGAACAAGTCAAAGTTGACCTCATTATGGAAGGCGGCCAATAGCAACTTGTCGTCCATTTCGTCCATCGTCAAGGCTTCTCTATTAAACCGTGTAATGAAGGACCACAAACTCTCATTTTCCTCTTGCTCTATAGTTAGCAGACTAGAAGAGGAACGCTTGTGGCATTGCCCTCTAATAAAATTATTGACGAACAGCTTACTCAACTCTTCTAATGAGCCTATAGAGTTCGGGGTTTTTTTGCTGAATCACACCCTCGCTGGTCCCTTAAGCGTGGTAGGGAATGCTCTGCATATAATCTCATTCGGAACCCCTTAAAGATGCATGGTGGTCTTGAAGGTAGCGATGTGATCACACGAGTCTCGATTTCCATCATATGAATCCAAGGAAGGCATTTTGAACTTCGGGGGTAGGAGATGACTATTGATGGAAGCCGTGAAAGGAGAGTTCGTTCGGTGAACTAAGTCATCCACGGGGTTCACCTGTCTCATGTTCTCCTTCATTTCATCCATAGCTTTTCTCATCTGATCCATCTCCCTCTCCAAGTGTGGCACTCTTCTTGAAGCAGTACCCTTTGACTGATTCTCAAACTCAACGTTTTCTTCTCTACCTTCTTGACTCTGGGCTGATCCTTCCGCGTGCGCTTCATGGTGTTGCCTCCTGAAATTGATCTCCTTATTCAACTCTTGGTTCTGACGGGTTATTTTCGCCATAGCGGCAGCCATGGACTGTATATGTTGAATGAAAGGCGGCTGCATGACAAGCGTTGACTGACGGTCATGATGGGGATTGCTAGAAGCATCCCTACTCCCCTGGTGGCCTGGGCTGGTACCTCTTGATCTTTTCTGAACCATTCAACCTTTTGTCTAAGAAAGGCAGATCGCTGAAAACAACGAATCAAGCGGAAAAAAAAAAAATAAATAAATAACAAATGGTTCCCACAGACGGCGCCAACTGATGATGCGAAGAAAATCAGTAGGTTGGATGCTTCGGATGTGAAAGGACTATTAGCTGTCTTAATGGCCTGAAAAAGAAAGAACAATGATCAAAGGTGACCGGGGTTGCCGACTAAGAACCCTCCGATGGTAAAATTAGTTTTCTCTCTATAATTTTGGAGTTCCAACTTTTTAGGAATTGTGTAAAATGTATTTTTTGTCTGGTCTAAATGAGTCTTTATATAGTGTGTCTTAGAAATAGTTATCATATTTGTAACCTCCCCTATATTTGAGAAGGTTTATAGGTTCGGGGGTAACTTCCCCAACCGTTTAAGAGTTACATTTTTTATACAATAGTCATTGGAAGTTAAGCATGTAATCAAGAGTTGTAGTACTGAGTTGGGAATTTTCCTAAGTGTCAAGGGTTCGTCTGGGGGTCCTCGTCCAGAGATCCTTTAGTCAAACGTATCTCGCTTCTAAGGGAGGTCGCTCCTTTACAGATGACCTTCTCATGGACAAGGTTGATGGTTCCCTTGGACGACACGATGTGGCTTTGTTGAACTTAACAATACAAAGCCTCGTCCAGGCACCTTCCTCCGTGGATGAGCTCTTTATGGACGAGGTTTTTACAACCTTTGATTTCTTAGTCTTGTCCTGGACGACCTTCATGGATGATATTGAAGTTTGTACCCTATCAATATTAAACATTTGTAATGATTAATAGTTCGTGAATGAATTTAAATTTTGACTTACCATGGACCAAAATTGTATATATATACACACACATACACACACACACACACACACACACACATACACTAGCCTCATCACACAAGCTTCGCGCGTGTGTCATGAGGCTTTTAAAAAAAAAAAAAAACTATAGTGTCATAATTTTTCATTCATTCCAATTTGAAGTTTACATGTTTTCTCATTATATTACGCATTTAGAACTATTAATACAACCAGGAGTGTCATGAGGCTAGCTTCAAAAAATGAACAAAATCTATGTGTATGGTTGTGTACAACCATTGTGAAATAAATACTGGTTATTGGACACACACTTTGAAGTCATGATTTTAGTGCAAAGTGTGTGTGTATAATTGTGTGCAATAGTTTGTGTGAAATAAACGTTACTCATTGAAGTTACGATTTTAATGCTTGTCTCTTAGCATATAAAATTTGTCAAGTGAAAAACATTCAAATATTGCAATAAATTCTTGTTCCATGTCTGTAGAGTATACTTCATAACATGCAATAAGCATTTTCTCTACAACACATCAACCAAAGAGTAAGACTGATCTTTTGTGCGTTGTTTGACCTCTCACTTCCCACACACTTGCCGTGAAGAGAATAGAGTCACAGCTTAGTAGTGGCCAACAAGTCAACATGTCAATGAAGTGGTATATGTTCTGGGGGAAAAATAGTGCTAGTCTCCCAAGTCTTCCACTATAAAAAGTTGTGTTTATTCGTTTATAGTTGAAAAAATGTTTAATACTCTTTTTGTAAAAAAAAAAAAGTTTATTAATAACAAAAAAGCTTGTACTTTAAAAGTCTTCTCCCATAAAAGCAAGTCTTTTTTTTTTAGACCTAATAATTGCATGAGTAACGTTACGAACATAGCAATCTTCACAATAATTGAATTTTTATTTTTTATTTTTATTTTTATAGATTTTCATTTAAACTTACTACTAATATTACATTTTTATGTATTAAATTATTAATAACAATTTGTTTCCTCGATAGTTATAATTTTTTTTTTATTATAAATTTTGTGTGTAACTCTAGACTTGTTTTAAATTTTTAATTGTATTCTTGAGAAACGCAAATGATTGAAGAGCTCGTTGTATGAAACCAGAGTCATTAGTTTGAATTTCTTAATTTTCCTCCCCTTAAACCAAAACTTATATACATATAAATAAATATATATATATATATATATATATATATACTGTGCAGCCCCACGCTCCCGCAGTGCAGCCCCACCCTCCCACAGTAATTTTCCTTTCCCCTCTCATGTTTAGATTCAAACGTATATCTTTTAGAACCTGCAGGATGGATTAGGCTATCGAAGATGAGCAGGGTCACTAGACTCACTACGGGGCTTGGAATCGAGAATCACCTTTACAGCAATATCAATAATATCATTTGCGTTCTTATATATACCTTTTCTAATCAGTAATATATATTGAGAGGACATCACATTTCACAAAGGTCCCGGAGTGGTCCGAGTGGATACACAAAATATTACCAATTTACCAAAATGATAATTGACCAGCCCTTTATTTTGTATTCTATTTTTTATCCAAAAAATAAAAAACATCAGACAGCAAGCAGTAGAAGCCGAAATCCCTCACTCCTTTTATTCATGAGCTACACACCTCGAACGTTATGGCGCTTATAGAGCGGAGGGTCACAATCACGGACGCCGTCTACGATCACTAGTGACACCGTTATGGCCCCTACTAGGGCCCTCAGGATATACGAATATTGGTTTCCGACTCTTGGAACCTGAAAGAGCAAGAAACAAATACACACATGTAGAAGAGAGTAAATGGGATTAATGCCATATAATCAAGGACTTTCAAAATTAAGTATATAGATTTTAGGTGCTTCAAATTCAGAATAATAATAAGAAAAAGATTAATTAACCAATAATAATAATAATAAAGGAAAACAAAAAGAAACTCAAAAGTTTTTCCACTCTAACCCGCCTAAAAATTTCTTTCTACATATATTGTCGGAAAGAGTTCTAACATAAGAAAGAAATAGGATACCAAAATTTTCTTCTCTATTTCATTCACATTATCAATAGAAAATAATAAAACTTTATCGTTTTCTGAAACATTAAACAAATTAACAGAACATAAAAACCAAGAAAACGGGCAGATATACCCACCAAGCTTGGAAGCCTCGGCTACTCCTCTGGATTCCACTTTTGATGACGTAAAGAGAAGCATCAAAATGAAGAGAACCACCAAAGTGATGAACTTCTTAGCGGCCATTGTTTTTGCACATAGAAGCTTGTCTAGGACATGGTAGCATATATATAACCGAAGAGCAGTTCCTCTCATCTTCTTATCTTATTCAAGTTTTTTTTTTTTTTTTTTTTTTAATAGACCATTCAGAGTCTTCTTTGATAATGGGTTAAGTAAAATTTTTAAAAGTCTTACTTGCTTAATAGCATATGAAAATAAGGGTTATTATTATTATTATTTATTTTTTTTTTTAAGAAAAACCAATAAGGTTATAAATAAAATAAGGTTATAAATAATTTTTTTTTTTTTTTTTAAGAAAGTTTCAAGCTGTGGTAGCATTTTTCAATTGTAATTTCTTATTTTTCATATTATTATTTCTTTCTTTCATCCATACATTTTTTTTTTCTCTTGTTTTTTCTCCTGCACACATGTATATCCACTCTTATCTCTATCCTCCATTCTTATTTTTCTTTTCTACTTAATTCCAGAACACATTCTCCAACTCTCTTTTTCTACTTTATCTTTTTTCTATTTAATTCCAAAACATTCTCTAGCTCTCTCTGTGATACGTCTCACATAATCTTACTTGCCTTTTGGTTTAATTATCTTCAAACACACAAATGGAGAGAGAGAGAGGAGAAATCGCCCTTGCTCCACTACTCCCCCACCGCCACTTCTCCTCACTACGGAGTGCATACAGCTAGGGGTCATATCAGCTTCTATTTTTTTTCCTTGTTTTTGATTAGTTGTTGTTTCTGATTTTAGATTTGTCATATCGGCTTCTATTTTTTTTCTTGATCTTTTTATTGTTGTTCTAATTTTTTTTTTCTATTCTGGATCTGTTGTTGTTGTTATTCTGATTTTAGATTTGTTGTTTAAATTAAATTGGTTTTATGAGAATAAGAATTGTTTTGTGAGAAGAAACAAAGAGAGAGAGAGTGTGAGACCTAAAAACAAAGAGTAGTTTTGGTGCCACAACTTGCCCACGTGGAGGGGTGTCTTTATATAGATCCACCATCACCCCTCCACCAACGACAACGTGGCACATGGACAAGTTGTGGCATAAGTTGTGACACCAAACTTATTCAAAAACAAATCAAAGAAGAAAGAGAAAGAAGTGATAAAATGTTAAGTGCTGAAATTTTTTAGTGAAAAAAAAAATCAGATGCTAATTAATTACATGAGCAAAAAAAAAATTTGAATATTAGAGAGACTGTTGGAGCTCTTTTTTCCTCTTTTTTTTTTTTATATTTATTTATTTATTTTTTTGTTTCATTCTCTATTTTTTGGCTTACCTACTCGGTTGGAGATGCTCTAAAGCTGCTTCTTTTCAAACCGGTTGGACCGGATTATTGTCCTATTCAGAGTCGTATAAACCGGTTTATTCGTTTTTTAAAATCTATAAAGCAACACACAGGTCACATCTCATTGAATTCAGTCGGTGGAAAAAAAGAAAAAAAAAAAGTCATTGCCCAGTAGAGCAAGGATAAATAATGCATCGAAAGTTTTACCAAAAAAAAAATAAATAAATAAAAATAATGCATTGAAAGTCCCTAATTAATAATTAAGTCTACCTCCATAAAGAAAAAATAAAATTCAGCTAAGTCAGGAAAATTCATTTTGTGAACTGACAATTATTGATAGAGTACATGTCTAGAGTCTGTAGTTTCATCTATCAACCTCATATTTCGTGTGCGGAAGTTTATTTTTCAAAAAATTGAGTTTTGAAAATGTTAAGGAGACATTACTTATTTTATATTTGTGTATAACTTCATGCATATATACTGATATATTTAAAAATAATCATAATTACATACACATATATGAGATTTAAAATCTAATTGAATTTAGACTCTTCGGTTTTTGTACTTCTAATTGGATCTAGATTTTTCAATTTTTGTACTTAATAATTTACTTGTCACAAAAATTAAAAAATCAAATGAAATACATGGCGCAAAATTGAACTTTAAATAAAATTCAATTTAGAATCTAATTGAATTTAGACTCTTTTATTTTTTAACCTAATAATTTACTTAACACACAAATTTAAAAATTGGATAAGACACATGACGCAAAAGTAGATTCTAATTTAAAATTTAATTGAATTTTCTCTTAATTTTGGCTATTAATATATATACAGATTTTAATAATAAAAATAAAAATAATTTTTATTTAATTGACTTAATAAATAAAAAAATTAGTTTATGGACAAGTTTAATGGTTAAGGCTGTGTTTGCTTGGGTGTAAAATATTTTCCGGGTGTAAAATAATTTCAGGTGAAAATATTTTCGAGAAAGGAAAATATTTTTAGGTGTTTGGTGGTATTTTAAAAAATATTTTGGAAAATATTTTCAGGTGTTTGGTTGTAATCTTGAAAATATTATAGAAATTACATTTTCTACTTGTTACTCACATTTTCTCACATTTTTCAACTTCCAAACAAATATATAACATCATTATCAGAGAAATACAAAAGAAACAAAACCCAAAAAAAAAAAAAAATCATAAAATCTAGGAGAAAAGATCGCGCGATCACGATAGCGCGATCGCGAGGCGGCGCAATAACGAGATTGCAAAGCGGCGCGTCTCACGATCGCGAGGCAATGCGATCGTGATCGCGCCGCTTCAAGAAGGCGGCATCGGTGCAGGGGGTGCGATCTCGCCGGCATCACCTTCTCTCTCTCTCTCTCTCTCTCTCTCTCTCTTTGCACGTCTGTGAGCTTGAAAATGATTTAAAGTGAAAATTTTCACTTCAAACCATTTTCGGGTCAAACCCTTTAATTTTACGGTCAACGGAAGTGATTTTCAGGAAAACTCTATTTTTAATGCACAACCAAATATACGATTTCATGTAAAACGATTTCCTGAAACCGTTTGAAGCCAAAACAAACACAGCCTAAGTTATATTGTGGGAAGGTGTGAAACCCTACGTACACCCCATGTGTTCACCAACCTCTTCTAAAGTCAAAGGGTGTTGTTTAATTAATTAATTAATTAAAAGAAAAGTCAACAAATGTCTTAAGGATATTGATTTAGAAACTATTTTCAGAAATATTTTATGAAAAAATGATAAAGTAATTAATTTTTTTAATAACTCTCTATATTTATTATAAAAGTGATCTTAAAATTTTTTTAAAATGATTTATTAACAATTGTTTTAAGAGTACCCGTAATATGACCCATTAATCAATGAACACAAAATCCATTATTCAAATTTGTTACAACATCCCAAGTAGTGAATTTTATTTTCATGGCATCATGGTCTAAAACGGTGCTGTGTGATAAGACATGCGATAATCGTAACGATTTTATGATGATGAAATTAACAAGAAGTGTGAGTAATAAAATCAATTTTATTATAAAAAGCATGATTTTAAGGTTAACTTCATAAGCATGGATGGGCCAAAGTTAAAATTTTCTTGCTTTAAATTGTGGGTTGAAAAGAAGCATCGGGGTCATAGTGGGTTGAAAATTGGGCCTTCTTATTAAAGCCATTCTTCATTCTCTGATTTGGACTTGATCCTGGTGACAAAAGACGGCAAAAATAGCCATAAAAATAGTCAAATACGACTATTTTTTAAAATTATTAATATTTTACTATTGTTTGAAAAATATTCAGTAATTTACTATTTTATTTGAAACTCGAATTCAATTTGCCTCTATTTTAACCACTTTCTCTACCTTTTTCACCACCTTTCCCGTGTGACCTTGACAAAAGAAAGAAAAAAAGAGAAACCCACATATCGTGTGGCGAAATTTTCAAATAGCTATAAAATACTGATAATATCGAAAAATAGTGGTTTTTGGCTATTTTTACCGCTGTCACAACGTTGCTCTTGGCTTCTTGCATTATTGTTACTTGTTAGCATTGTTTAAACTTTTAAAGCTGCACAAGAAATTAGCGAGTCTATGGATACTTACTGTTGGGACATATGTAATTCAAGTGGTTGTTGACATATGTCGCTATTTTATGTAATTGGCTTATCCTTAAACAAAACGCACTTTACTTGTAATTGGGTAGATCTAGGATGTGTTTAACACCTCAAGAAATAGTGTTTCAAGATTCAGTGTTGAAGCCATCAAAGTCTATCCAAGAAATAAGTAAGGAAGTGCAAGTTACTAAAGCTCGACACCTACCTCGACACCTACCTCAACATATGCATCTATTGAGCTTTAAGAAACTGTTTTGCCCCGAGCCTCGACAGCTTCTCGATAGATCCTCAACACCTCTATCTGTCGAGAATTAAAGAAAACAGATTTTCAGCTCTGTTTCAAGTCCAATCCGTGAATGTGTCTTTGGGACTTCTTTTCTCCTAACTCTAGACATATAATAGGATTGCTTTAAGGGCCATCAAGATGATACAAGTTGCACATTCATTGAGAACTTCTTGTTCATGCAATTTGTGATCTGAAAGACAAAGTTTGTGCCCTAGTTCATCTCTGATGATTTGTAGAACTTTGCAGCCAACAATTCTCTCTCTAGTTGGTGTTTGAAGTCACGTACTGGGATCCACGCATCTGGTTAGTCACGTACTTGGGAGCCGTGCATTGAAAGGAGAAACTGTCACTACAGAACAAGTCCAATTGGGTATTGGGGTAAGAGTTCAACTGTAGGTTGGTAAGGTACTTGGGATTCCTTGCTTGTAACTGCTTGTTGTGATAATAGTGAAGTTTCGGGAGTGGTGACCTTAAATCACCCGGTGGGGTTTTTGCCATCAGGTTTTCCCCATTCGTAAACAAATCACCATGTCATTTATTTTCCGCTGCGTTACTTAGTTTTAGTGATTTGTTTGTGCTGCCATGTGATATTGCATATTAATTTGATTAATTAATAACTGGGCTAATTAATTAATCTAAGTTATCACAAGGGGTCAACGCGTTTGTGGCCTGTCAAGTGGTCTTAGAGATAGCACACTCTGATTAGGGTTTAATCTATTGTGTGTGATCCATTTGACCCCTGCTGTCATGGATGAGGGACAATCTCTTATTATACCTCCTTTATTTGATGGCACTAACTATGCATATTGGAAAGTACGCATGAGAGCTTTCTTGCAGTCTTTAGATGAGAAAGTGTGGCAAGCTGTGGAGATAGGCTGGACCAAGCCTACAGAAGCGCCGACCGACTGGGATGATGCTAAGATCAAGGCGGCAAACTTCAACAGCAGAGCATTGAATGCCTTATTCAGTGCAGTCACCAATGAGGAGTTCAAGAAAATTTCCTCAACTGAAACTGCTAAGGAAGCACGGACCATTCTCCAGACAACCTATGAGGGCACCAAGGCTATCAAAGATTCAAAGCTACAAAGGCTCACCACACGCTTTGAAGAAATTAAGATGGAGGAGGATGAGTCGTTTGATGAGTTCTATGCCAAGCTTAAGGACATAATGAACTCAGCCTTCAATCTTGGGGAAACCATCCCTGAACCCAAGATAGTAAGGAAAGTGCTCAGATCGCTGCTTGAGAGATTCCATGCTAAGATCACCGCGATTGAGGAATCAAAGGATATTGACAGAATTCCTCTGACTGAGCTGGTTGGAAACTTGCAAACCTATGAGTTAGGGCTGACTAGGTTAGGCAAGTTGAGTAAGGGCAAGAGCTTGGCTCTAAAGGCCAAGAACAGTGATACAGATGATTCTTCAGATGATGAAGATTCAAAAATGAAGTCCTACATCACAAGGCAATTCAACAAATTCATGAAGAATGCCAATGGAAAGGGCTTCAACAAAGATCGTAGACAATCCAGTTCTTCACAATTCAAGAATTCGGATAAAGGGAAGAAGGATGTCAAGGATGACGGTCAGTACACTGTTCCAGCTGGGCCAAAATGCTTTGGGTGTCAAGGCTTCGGACACATGAAACAAGAGTGTCCTACGTACCTTAAGAGCATAGGGAAGAGCAAGGCACTTGCTGTTACCTTAAGCGACACGGAGCCCGAGGAAAATTCTGAAGATGAAGACGACGGAATTTTGAATGCCTTCACTGCCACTGTTAATCCTACTAATGGGGTTTCTGAAGAAGTGGATAAAGAGAAAGAGTTGGTGGATTCCAAGTGTGAGATTATGGATGATCAAGATGATATCCATACCGCCTATGAGAAACTATACAAGCTTTTTGAGAAGCATGAGAAACTCTATAGGCTGGCCACCAAGAAGCTCAGTGATGTGGAACTCAACCGTGAGGAGCTGTCCACAAATGTTGATGAAGCGAATCAAACCATTGGAGCACTGAGGTTCGAAAATAATTTCTTGGTTGAGAGGACCAATAAGCTTGAAGCGGAGCTGTTTCAAGTCAGAGCACAATTGGAGAGGACGTCAAGTGCAAAGCTGAACGAGATGCTAAGTGCTCAGAAATCTTTTTCAGATCGTACTGGATTGGGGTATGAATTCTCTCTCTCTAATACTCTTACTGCTAGTACTACTGTGTTTGTTCCACCTGCTAATAACAGTAAAACTGAAGATAAGAATGTTAAAACTGATTTAGATAGTGAGAACGTAGACAAGGGCAAGTCCATCCTAGGAGCACCCCCTAAAATTGAGAAAAGGAAAACTAGAAACCCTAGGACTAAGAAGGCTATCTCTCAAAAGCCCAAACAGAAGAAGCCACAACTCTGTTATCATTGTGGTGCTATCGGTCACACTCGACCAAATTGCTACAAGTGGCTAGCCACTCAATAGAGCAATGGCATGATAGCATCTGGGAGCCAGAATCAGCTTCAGTCTTCTCTCGCTCCTCTTGGAGACATTCTTAAAGCCCTCATGTTCCTTTCTAACTTGAACGGTTCATATTCTTCCCTCTCTTTACCGGTTCAAGGGGCGACAAAAGGGAAAGGTTCTTCCAAGGTGTGGAAAGCAAAGGGATCTAAGTGATTTTAGTCACTTCTTCTTCTCTCTCCTATTTTTGTTGTGTTGCATTACTTGTGTGTTTCTTTACTGTTTTGAGTCAGTCTAGTTTTATGCATTGTTTTGCTCTCTTTAGCTTGTTTTTGTTTGTGTTTTTAGTTTTGTGTTTTATTTTTGCTCTTCTGATAAAAAATAATAAAAAAATTTGAAAAATTGAAAAATACAAAAACAGTGTGTGTTTGTGTGCATAGTTCATGTGAACTTTTGATATGGTCATTGAAACAGAGTTTTCTAAACTTTGTATCACCTGTAGCTTAGATGAGCATCCTTCTGCATAACTAAGCAAGTGAGCTTTGTAGCTCTTTGTTTGTGATGAGTAAGGTTAAGTGATCTCTTCTTCTTAACACTCGTATCACTCTTTTTGACGGGTTGAACTAGAAAATCCTAAGAGAAAGGCATAAATAACCATCTCACCACTGTTACTCGCCAATCATAATATGACATCTGTATGCTTCGACATAGCAAAAGTGCAATGTCAATGACATCTGTATGCTTCGGCATAACAAAAGTGCAATGTCATAAGCTTAACATAATTGGGTATTTCTTTTCTTTCTCTTGTATGCCCATTCATGATATGCTTAATAAAAGAAAATATGCACAGAAATAAAAAGCAAAAAGATCAAAAATGTTTTAAAATATGGTTGCAAGCGTGTTTTCTAGGAGATGTGGGAGTTATAGGATGTACCTCAAAGGTGATAGTCCCCATTAAACAGTTATGATTGTGTGTGAGTTCAAGTGATTTTCTCATATCTCAAATCGTCATAATATTGAGACACTTATGCAATCTTGCGATGTTTTCACACACGACACGCAATATTCTTTGCTATTCTTGATACATGTGCAGGTACAATGTGATTTGGCCATCACAAGGTTTACATGTGTTAATGTATGCTCACTAAACTGTCTTAACTTGTTTTTGAAATATAAAATTGGTTAGACTTGTTTAGTGTGTGTGTGCGTGTTTTGAGATACATGTGCATCAATATTCTTATTAAGAGATGATTTTGAGAGCTTAATGTGTTGTTTGGATCTTTAGTTGAGTTGCATCCATGATTGCATTCATGTCTGTGTTTTTCTTTTTTTGAAAAACTGTTTTTAAAGGCATCTCGACACCTCCTCGATACCTCTCGACACGTAGCTGTCTGTCGAGCTTCTTAGACTTTTTCTTATCGCAGTCTCGACACATATCTCGACACCTAGTGGATCGATCGAGAAACTTTCTGTCTGCTCGATAGCTTCTCGACAGCATCTGGATCGATTGCGGTTCCTTCATGTTTGATCCTTCTTTCTCGACACATGACCTCGATAGCTTCATCTGTCGATGTGCTTTTTCTCGATAGCTGTCTTGATAGCAGGCTCGATACCTCTCAATACCTGCAGCTGTCGAGAATTACTGAGGGTGTATATATTGATTCTTCGCGATTTCTCAGTCATTTCGCTCGTCCTCTCTCCCTCGACAGACCTTGTTTTCTCTCCCAAAACACTTCTCTCTCTCTCCAAACCTCTTTCAAAGGCTTTCTCAAGTGTTCTTCTCGATCTTCATCACTTGGTAAGCGTCTTATCCCTCATTTTCATGCATTTCATGTTTTATAAAACCCTAGGTTTTGTGTTTTTGAAAATTTTTGGGATTTTTTCAAAATTTTTGAGGTTTTCATGAAATTGTTAAGTTGGTTTTATAGATTTGATTTTCAAAACCACATGCATTGCATCACATTGGCATTCTAATTGTATTTTCATGCATTTAGATGTGTGCCTATCTATTGTGTGCTATTAGGTTTGGATTGGGCTGAGCCCATGATGTTTTTATGTTGCATGTCACATGTTCATGCATTTTTCCATGCATACGTTCTTTCTTTTCAATATTTATCTTCCTATATTGAACTGCTTGGGGCTTTTCTGTTTGTCTCTCTCTTCTTCCCCCTCTCTATGTTTGCGTTAGTAGTGTCTATGGCACCTAAACGTAAGTCCATTCCATCCTAGAACCCTTTACGTTCTAAGGGATCATCTTCCTCTGATTCTACTCCTCTTTCTATCCGGTTGCGTGATGAGAAAGCCCATAAGGACTTTTTGGAGAACTTTTCTAAACGAGGTGTGCATTTGGAACGCCACGTTGTCCTGGCAAACTTTGCCGACACAGACCTTCCCGATGTCATTCACAGTCGGGCTTGGGAGTCACTGTGTGATGTCCCGGTCACATGTCCACTCGTGTTGATACAGGAGTTTTACTCCAATATCCACGGGATCGATTCTTCAGTACATCTCTTCTACTCTAGCGTTTGAGGTACGCGCTTTGCTGTCACTCCAGAGTTAGTCTCTGAGGTGCTTCATGTCCCTAGGGTGGATCATCCTAATTACCCTAGCTGTGAGTGTCTATGGACTGTGTCCAAAGATAAGATGATCTCGGCGTTCTGTGAGTGTCCTTCCTCTTGGGAAGATCATATGTACACACCATGTCGACCTTTCGCTAAAGGTCCTCGTTTCCTTAACATGGTGATGACCTTTGTTTTGCACCCACTTTCTCACTACAACTCTATCACAGAGCCTCGTGCTCGGTTTTTGTTATCCCTCATAGAGGATCTCTCTATAGACTTTTCTTCGCACTTTATCTTTTCCATCATAGATGTCTATAGAGATACGGCCACCCGTGATAAGCTCATTTTTCCTTTTGCTATCACGAGGATTCTTCACCGTTTTTCCGTCCCATTCCCTTCGTCTGATCCTTACCATGTCATGTTTGCCATAGACGCCGCTACCGTAAAACGTAGCGAGGCACAGTTTAGATCAAGACAGTCCGACGGTGCCACTCCTTCCTCCTGTCCGACTACCTCCAGATCCGCTTGAGCGTCTGCTCCTTCCTCTTCGAGAGACGTCACATTAGGAGACATCATGGCGCAGCTTCAGAGCATGGATGCTCGCCTTGATACACTCTCCACGGAGTTGTATCAGGTGAACGTTCGTGTTGGTCGCATCGCCAGGCGACAGGCGACTATGGGCGGCTTTGCTCCAGAGGTTTCTCCTCCGCCACCTCATGTGTCGACTGAGACTGAGGCTGATGATGATGGTGCTAACGATGGTGCTAACGATGATGCTTCTGAGGATGAAGATGATGGAGATGCGAGCTCTTCTGCTGAGATGTCTACATGACACTCTATCCTTTGTCACTCGTGACAAAAAGGAGGAGTAGTTTTGGTATGAGAGTAGTCATGCTTAGGGGAAGTGTTAGCATAGGACATTTTTGATAGGGAGAGTGTGGTTTGAGGGATGTAGTGAGGTGATCATTTGTATTTTTTTTCTTTTACATCTTTTTAGAGATACATTGATCATGTATTGACATACATTGTACTTATTCTCTTCTTATATATGATGATGTATGTTTCTTTCATCTACCTTTACATGTGTTGTTTCTTTTCTGTCTTTATACACATGTTTCTTTACTTGTACGCAATCTATTATTTTTGCTTCACACAAAGATGCCTTGATATGTTTTGTTTATAAGTGTTTCAGAAATACAGGTTGTCAAAGTCTACTTACCATAAACTTTCTTCTTGCAAAGTTTTTCAAGAGTTTGTGTTAGGATAGATTTTACTGTATGTAACAATTGAAGTATGAGTTAAAGTACTTTATGACTTCTCTCATATTTTCATTTGTTTGTTGTGGTTTTGTCACGGATTGCCAAAGGGGGAGATTTTTAGGACATATGTAGTTCAAGTTTGTGAACATATGTCGCTATTTTATGTAATTGGCTTATCCTTAGACAAAACGCACTTTACTTGTAATTGGGTAGATCTAGGATGTGTTTAACACCTCAAGAAACAGTGTTTCAAGATTCAGTGTTGAAGCCATCAAAGTCTGTCCAAGAAACAAGCAAGGAAGTGCAAGTTACTAAAGCTCGACACCTACCTCGACACATGCATCTATCAAGCTTTAAGAAGCTGTTTTGCCCCGAGCCTCGACAGCTTCTCGATAGATCCTCGACACCTTTATCTGTCGAGAATTAAAGAAAATAGATTTTCAGTTCTGTTTCAAGTCCAATTCGTGAATGTGTCTTTGGGACTTCTTTTCTCCTAACCCTAGACATATAAAAGGATTGTTTTAAGGGCCGTCAAGATGATGCAAGTTGCACATTCATTGAGAACTTCTTGTTCATGCAATTTGTGATCTGAAAGACAACGTTCGTGTCTTAGTTCATCTCTGATGATTTGAAGAACTTTGCAGCCAACAATTCTCTCTTTAGTTGGTGTTTGAAGTCGCGTACTGGGAGTCGCGCATCTGGTTAGTCACGTACTTGGGAGCCATGCATTGAAAGGAGAAACTGTCACTACAGAACAAGTCCAATTGGGTATTGGGGTAAGAGTTCAACTGTAGGTTGGTAAGGTACTTGGGATTCCTTTCTTGTAACTGCTTGTTGTGATAATAGTGGAGTTTCGGGAGTGGTGACCTTAAATCACCCGGTGGGGTTTTTGCCGTCAGGTTTTTCCCATTCGTAAACAAATCACCGTGTCATTTATTTTCCGCTGCGTTACTTAGTTTTGGTGATTTGTTTGTACTGCCACGTGATATTGCATGTTAATTTGATTAATTAATAACTGGACTAATTAATTAATCTAAGTTATCACAAGGGGTCAACGCGTTTGTGGCCTGTCAAGGACCGAAAACCATGACCATAGGAAGGTGGCTCTGATACCATGTTAAATATTAGCATTAATACACCATGTTGAATATGCTATTATAGGTGTGAAAGCGAAAGCATAAAGTATAGAACACAGTAACACACGAGAATTACGTGATTCAGCCAAACGGCCTACATCCACGGAGGAAACCCTAAAGGGTTATATTAATAATATATTAGAGTGTAATACAAATCCTGTGGTACAATGAACTATAATATGTATATATATAGTAGACTTATCCCTAGACTAATAGACTTCTAATACAAGTAGAAGACTGGGCTTGTACACAAAGTAGAATTAAACTTGGGCTTTTACTAATAGGCTAATATATCTCTAACACAAACAATAGGGAAAGTGTTTCCCTACATTATTGAAGCTTAAAGCAATGGCCGCTGTTATAATAGTTAACTTGCTTTCATATTCAACTGTCATATCAAAGGTCGACATTTCTCTTATCTTTTCAAAAGAAACAAACATTTCTCTCCTTGATTAAAGCTGAAATTAAATTGAGTGGGTCAGACATGCCAGAATTCTACAGATGACAGATCTCTTTATGTCAAAAAGTTTTTTTTTTTTGGTTAAAAAAATGGGAGGATTTATGGTTATATTACACCCCCGGGCAGGGCGCCAGGTGACAGAGCCTTCTTAGGTTAACACCTGTGTGAGAGTCACCTCCATTTGGAGTACACTCCTCACTAAGGATGCCCACCAACAGAAGCCTGCTGGTAGCGGGACTCGAACCTAGGTTGTTTAGACAAAGCGTTTGAGCCTTACCAGCTGAGCCAAGCCCCCGTTGGCTATGTCAAAAAGTTGAAGCTATCACAACATTGCTCTTGGCTTCTTTGATTAATTTCTCTAATTATGGATTATTGATTGACTTGAAAGGAGAAATCAAGTCCAACTGATGCTTTTTTGTTTTCAATGAACACCAAGATACTAAACAAACATTACCCCGATATCACTAAGTGCCAATTTTCACTTTATTCTAATACACAGCTAGAAATCAAGGCCATCCATATACATTACCTATTCAATTATTGAGTTGTTAACTTGTTGAAGCCAAAATATTTTCATTGAACTATATTTCTTGAAGAGAACAGTGAAGAAATTTGGACTTCGATTTCTATCAAGAACAGGGAAAAAACCAATGATACGAAAAAAAAAAAAAAATTAAATCAAGCCAAAAAAATATCCACAATCAAAAGTTGAGAGAGTTAAAGAGTGCCCACCATCGTTCAAGAGAAGGGTTAATGGGCCAATCCAAGTAATCCAGTGAATGCACTAATAGGCCTATGAGCCGTTGTTTTGAATGGTCTAGCAAACTAGCCTTAGTGGATCCCAAACACAAGTTTCAGTCGATCCCAAACACATTTCCTTATTTCTATAATATTTTGTGTTAATTTAGAATAAGATACCACACAATATGTGGATGTAGTTTTATGTATGTATCTTCAACATAGTCGCATCTATTTCACTTGAAGTGATCGCGGAACAAAGTATGATAACAACAATATCTACTAGTCATATATCAAAAATCAAGCACAAATCGGTCCTCAACAAGGCATAAAGATTTTTTAAGCTAGGATGGTGCCTTTTCTTGGCAAGAAGGGCACACTGCGTCTCTAGAGTCTAGACCTTGAACTAATCAACATTTACAATTGAAATCAATAGGCTCAATTTTAGAGCTTTTAGTGCAAAGTTCAAGGAACAAAATTGTGTTTCCCCACCAAATAGAAACGGGTAAGAAAAATGCATTTGACAATTAGAAGATGTTAACTACAAATTTCTTCCCAAAAAACAAATATTAAGAATAAATTTTAATCATAAAGATACTTTGGTAATTTAAGAGGCATGTAAATTTGTTCAGTAAGTGGAGCTAACTATTAATGAGGCCAAAATATTGATCCCTAATTGTTTCGCAAGCCAAATTATCAAATGCATACATCTGTGATTTGCAGAGAGCCAGAGATTGAATCAAGATATTTCATAAAAATAAAATAAAAAATAAAAAAAATTCTCACATGAAGCTTGATTTACACATTCTTTTCAACCAAGTACATATGGATAATGAATTAACAGGTAAAAAGAAAGGAATTACAAAGATGTGTGTGTGTGTGTGTGTATATTTAGGTAAAGCTGAGAGAAAATTCAATTTGGTTTAAAAGTGAATTCTAATTGTTGTCTAATTTGTGTCACATGTCCTATTTATTTATTTATTTATTTATTTTTTTTTATGGTTCTAAGTGAGTTAATGAGGTGCAAAAGACAAAGGGTTAATATAAATAAATTATCAAAAACTTGACAAAGTAAAAAAGAAAGAGTAAACTCGTGTATATCCAAAAGAAATTAAAAAAAGAAAGAAAAAAAGAAAGAGAGAATATAATTTGAATCCAAATATGTGTGTAATTGTAATTTATTTTAATTGTATCTTTCATATGCATGGGTTATACACTAGTTTTAAACTAAAGATATGTGCCAAGAGTCTTTTAGCTTTAACTAACACTTCCAAATTTTTCTAAAAGCTTCTAAAAGCGACGTCCAAGTTCCAAATCCCTCATCCCCAACTATTGAATTATAAATAAAAAATAAAAAACTCTTTGTTGAGGACAAATTTTTCACATGACATGGTTTTATTTCATTAGCAACCCCTATCACATCAACGTATTATGGATTTTGGAAAAATCTCTTCTAAAACCCAAAAGAACCCATATTTATACAAAAAAGGTGTCAAAGCCCATGGTTCAAGCTCATAGCACATCATAACATTTTTAGCTCATGATCCAAGCTCATGAGTCTCATCAGGGGAATTTTGGGAGTCGTGGTTTGGAGGGCCAAGAAGTATATTCAATAAAGCTCCAGTGGTTCAAAGTTGATAAAGGAAAGCATATTGCTTGACATGTCTTCCCAAATTCTCTGAACTTTGACGGTTCAGTATGCAATAGGTAACATTGGGTAAACCTCTCACATCACATAACACTTAAAATAATAAAATTCTCTATGCTATTTACATAAAAATTAATATTCATCATATAATATAAGTTTAAAAATGTAATTATATCATTTCATATTAATTATATTATTATTTTCATTTAAATCAATCCCAAGCACATGACTAAATCTATATTAATATCTCATATCTAGCATTAAATGCTCTCCTTGCTCTCCAAGATTTGGTCAAAACACAAAAAAACCATAATTACATTTCTAAAACTTCTTCAAATATTAACTAACTAGTTTATTACTTACCAAAATTATATTGTAATAAAACCATTTACTAAACACATAACTTTCCAAAAGAGAAAACTTAGCCAAAAATAATAGTAATAGCTTCAGCAGAAGCTCAACTGCTCCAGCAGAAGCTCAACAGCTCTAGTAGAAGCTGCAGTAGCTCTAGCAGCAATTGCAACAACGTATGAACTTAAAACTTGAAACAATTGCATTACAATTTGACTCATCAAAGACTGCATATTCGTATCTTGATTCACTTGGCAAATGCAATGTTCTTATCTTGCTTGCTTTATTCAACAAGATTGGAATTCTTGATGATAAGAGAAACGTTCTATCAAATGATACATGACGTGTTTTTTCATTAATATCTTCCCCTTTTAAATAAAAAGTGGTGCTATTAGATGCTGCCATTGATTTTGCAAGATCATGCATTTTAAATTGTAGTATATTACCTCTCTCATCTTCCTCAACTTCCTGAAATAATGATCTCCAAAGCAAATCCATAAAATACTCATGACCAATATATTCCAAGCATTGATCTGGACTTAAAGACCTAATGAACCCTTGAGCCATCCACATTTTAATCAATGTTGTTTTATGAATTTTGTAATCCTTTGGAAATAAACAACAATAAAATAAGCAAAGCACTGCGGCCAAATTGGCCATTTACCACTTTTCGCAGAAATTATTAACAACATACCACTGCTTGCAAAATAAGTAGCAATATGCCACTTTTTTGAACTTTGTAAATCAAGTTTTAAGCACTCGAGTTTTATAAAAAATAAAATAAAATAACTTGTGCTAACGTGGATTTTTTATTGAAAAATTGCCACATGGAACTCGAGCTTAGTAAACTTAAGTTCCATGCAACACAATACTCGAGCTTACCAAGGTTGAGTTCTTTGTAAATACAAAACTTGAGTGTATTGCTCTTTTTTTTTTTTTTATTCTATGGTACTCGAGCTTCCCAAGCTCAAGTTCCTTGTAATATGGAACTCGAATTTGGTAAGCTCGAGTTCCTTATACTTTTTTTCCAGATAATCTACAAATAAACATAATATGAAAATAAGTAACTTCTTTTTTTTTTTTTTTTTTCATTTGAACGAACAAACATATGTTTTTATTTATTTAATAGAAGCATTGTAAAATATAGAAATTTTTGTTTCAAAATATTAATTTTTAGGCCACTCATACCTCTTGTTCATTCATTTTGAACACACTCATCAATTTTTAACTTCTTGGAAGGGTTATGGTCAAATTGGTTAAAATATTGGGGGGTTACAATGAGAAATTACAACAACTTGTAAAAGAAAAATCTCACTCCATTTTTAGTCATGGGCACACCGAAAGAAGTTTAAGCTTAAACTTAAACTTCTTTCGAAATAGGATTGATAAAGTAACAATATGTAGCTTAAGCTTCTCAGTGTGTTGAAATTTCTATATTTTACAATGCTTCTATTTAAATAAAAAAAAACATATGCTTGTGTGTTCAAATGGAGAAAAAAAATTACTTACTTTTATGTTTATGTTTATTGTTGATTATCCGAAAAATAAAAAAAAAAGTATAATGAGCTTGAGCTTACCAAACTCGAGTTCCATATTACAAGGAACTCGCTTTGGGAAGCTCAAGTACCATAGAAGAAAGAAAAAAAAAAGAGCAATACTCTTGAGTTTTGTATTTATAAAGAACTCGAGCTTGATAAGTTCGAGTATTGTGTTGCATGGAACACGAGTTTACTAAGCTCGAGCTCCATGTGGCATTTTAAAAAAAAAAATCCATGTTAGCGCAAGTTTTTTTTTTTATGAAACTCGAGTGTTTTAAAACTCAATTTACAGAGCAAACTTGAGTTTCATAAACTCGAGTTTCAAAAAAGTGGTATATTTGCTACTTATTTTCCAAACAGTGGTATGTTCCTAATAATTTCCGCAAAAAGTGGTAAATGACTGATTTGGCCATAAATTTTGAGTTACAACTAAAGGGTAGTTAACTTTCATATGGCTTTGTTCTGCACAGCAACAACCTGAGCCATGTTCATCAGAATTTGGTGTTCTGGAAGAAGATATTGTTGCATATATAGGTATATACATTAATAGGTTGTAATGATAATGGTTGAGTTGGAGAATATAGTTTCATAAAGTGAAATTTCAAGTTCTAGAATTTTCCAAGTGAAAATTTGAAAATCTGAATTTTCTGGAATTTTCTAGAAGTTTTTGAGGAATTTCAATATTTGTTAACCGCTTTATGAAAAAATAACTAACTCTCCATACGTGCCTTTTTATGAAACAGGATTATGTTCACTTAAAAATAACTAACCCTCCATATGTGCCTTTTCATGAAATAGGCTTATGTTCACTTTAAAAAAAAAAATAACTAACTCTACATACATGTCTTTTCATGAAACATAACTCTATGGGTATAAATAGAGGCTTATGTTTAATTATTAAACTAATTCCACAAATTCAAAAGTTGGAGAGAAACACAAGCAACACAAAAAATCCTGTGGTCATTCTCCAGAATTGCTATCTGTAGAATCTAAAATTTGGTTGTATCCTAGGGACAAATTTGCAATAACCCTTTAGCAACAAAAGTGTAGGGGCAAATATTGTCTAAGAAAAATGATATAGTGCCTCCTAGTTATTTATTTTCTATTTGTCTTCTTATTCTTCCATTATTACTTTGTGTAATATCCTCAACAGATATTAAATGGGCAGATTCACATTTTAGGAATGTTATTTTCGATCTGATAAACTAAATAAGCTTGTAATCATACTACTCATGTGTTAGCTAAAGAAGCTCTAGAGTGAGAGTCTTCAGGGATTTGGGTTGAGGAATTTGAATAAAGTTGGGTATCGTGAATATACGAAAGTTGCACAATATACAACTCCTCTTTCGGCCAAGTATAGAAATCTTTGAGTTACGTTTGACTTTAGTTAAAATGTGTCAAATGATGTCTGATTCACTCGAATTAAGTTTCATTTGAAAGACCACACAATGAGCTTCAATCTGAGTGGTCATGAATATGAAAACTCTGAGATAATCCCAACGCAATAAAATGAGAAATTTTTTTGAAGCAAATGTGGATTTAAATGTTCTTATACCCGTGACTTATTGAAATCCTAGAACATTGGGTGCCCAAAAAAAATCATAAACAAAAAATTGATATCTCAAGCTTTGCAACATCTCATTTGCATAAATCTGAGACCAATGAGTCTAATTACAATGTTCTAGTCTTATTACCGAAAAAGAAATAAAGTATTGGTTTTTTGCTATATAAATCTTAACTTAGTACTGTTTTTGCTATATAAGTTTTTTTGAAAGCTTTCCCACGACATCTTAAAAATTGGGCAATGCAACTAGAAAGAAAAATTAGCCCTTTTCTAACTTAATAACCTAGTATCTTGAACACTGTAAAAATATACGTGACACTTACCACATTGGAAACACGCTATTATTATTGTATTTGTGGAGCATTTTTTCTGCCCTCTTCTAAATCAGTAACTCTAGTGAGAATGAGAATCACAGCAATAGATTGTACTCGTTAAAAAATGGCCAACTAGACCACAATCAAAGGCATAATCAAATCAACTTTTTCCAAAATGGTCACATTGTCTCATGAGGCCAACAAAATTATACGAATTGAAGAATCACTACAAAAAAAAGACCTATTGCGGCGGGCCAAAACCGCCGCTAAAGGCCCAAAAACCACCGCTATAGGTACATTTGACCTTTAGTGGCGAGGGCTATTATGGCGGTTCTGCCCGCCAGCCTTGAGGCGCCGCAATAGCTATATTGCGGCGGTACCAAAAAGCACCGTTGTAGATACGACTTTTAGCGACGGTTTTGGTCTATTGCGGCGGGCATAAAACCGCTACCATAAGACATTCAAATTCGTGTCAAATGACTTTTAGTGACGGGTTATGCCCGCCACTATAGGCAATCAAGTAAAATGTATTAATTGCACCTATAGCGGCGGGTGAAAACGCCGCTATATGTACGTACCTTTAGCGGCGTGTCCACCTGCTGCTATAGGTTCAGACATATAGCGGCGGGCTATAAGCACTGCAATAGGTTCACATTTTATTTAAATAAAATGTGAACCTATTGCGGCGCTTTTTTGACCGCCACTATAGGTTCTTTTTTTTTTAGTGAGCTTTAAAATTACTGTTTACATCAAAATATTGCTCATCCTATTACAAAAAACCTGTTTTGCATCAAATATATTGTTCAAACCTGTTACAAAGAACCTGTAATAGTTTTAGCTCTACTAACACAATACCACAAATGTAATTAATTAACAACACCACAAATGTCTCCAAACTAACCATAAATGTAATTAATTAACAATGTCTCCAAACTAACATAATATTAACATAGAAATATATTATCAAATACATAATGTTGTCTATAACCACCATCATAAGATTAACAAAAAATGATGTGGTCTTTTGAATAAAACAACTGTTCAAATTAAGCTAATACTATAATCAAAGTTCCAAAATGTTTAAAACTATCCTTCAACATTTGCAAAAAATGCGGTCGTTCTTCCATCGTTCTTTGTACACAAAAAAGTCCTTGAACACCAAGATAAAACTTATAAGCTACTTGGTTGATAGGATGCGGCTGGCGATTTTGGCAAAGCTGGAGAATGTTCGACCGAAGGAACATCCTATACACAAAGTAAGGTTACTCAATAAGTGCATATAAATAGAATAGAATGATAAGAAAATATTGCCAAGGCAAAAAATGGGAACAAGTTAAATGAAGACATGTCTCTTATGTTTTAAACCTCTAAAAGTCATTTTAAAAGAAGTGACATCGAAATATAACAAATATCAAAAAGCTCGAAGATAGGCATAGAACAAATGTTGAGACTTTGGAAATTATTAACAAACCTATCAGTCAACTCACCCATATCCCTTATTCTAAACTTGTAAACCATAGCAGAAACAACAATATAGCCATTCTAAATGTATCTGGATGCTTAATTTGACTCCTAGCTTAATCATGTCAAAATAGTCATACAAATTATAGATTTTCCTCAAGCATCCTGCTCTTCAAAATTGTATAATCTTGATTTACACTTACTACTTCAGTAAATCAATAGCAAATTAGTTTGAGTAGAGCTACTTTTCCACATTCAAATAGAGAAGAGACAAATATCAAAGTAACAAAAATGTTAAGAATTAATTGTCCATTAAATGCGAACCTAAATATGAGTGATATACACAATGCTTTCTCATCCAGTTGATGTGGCTTATTTCTCACCATTATAATCAAAAACAAAACAAGCATCTAATTTTTCAATGTTGGAACATAATTTCAACAAAGTAGATAGACCTAAATTTCCAAACTGACCAATGTTTTTATACTATCAGAAAATTTTGAATGGTCTCTGCTGAAAGCTGAACCTCACCTAAAGGTATGGGGCAGGGAATTGTCTAAACTAAACATAGTCAGTTGTTCCAATGTTTAAGAATGAGTACATTTTTTGGTTTGTCTTCAAAAGAAATCAAGCACTCACAACAACAACAAAGTGCTTACAAAGAGAAAAACATTAACTAAGTCTTTGTTAATATACCTGATTGCATTGGGGAGAAATTTGTTGCAATTCCTGAAGCATGCGAGCCATTCTTTGCTCCATTTCTTCGAATTGACTAAGTTTTTGCTTCATTTCATCAAAACCCGCTAGTTTCTCCTCCATAGTAGCCATGGAAGCCTTCAGTTGTGCAACTTCATTGTCCCTTGCTTGAGTTGAGAGTATTTCAACATTCGTGATAGCACTCTTGCTACTTCGACCACTTGGGCTTGGACCAAATCCTACTCCACGAATACGACCTTTACGCTCCTTACCCATCACTTTGGCAAACACATCATCTGGTGATCATGCAATACTACCACTTGTGTCAGATGACTGCAAATGATTCGTAGTTTCAAGCAAGAATTCCTTCATTTTGTCCTGGTATGTGAGTTTGAAAAAAACAAAAAAAAGTTAGAAATCATATAGTTAAAATGACCCCACAACATACATATACATATATATAGGATGGGTAAGAGCTTTCCAACTTATAAATAATATTAAGCATAAAGGTTCCTTAGTATATTCAGCTAAATAGATGTTTAAGCATGGAAGACAAAATTGCACAAGACATCCATGGTTAGCAACGGTTAAGAGCTTTCCAACTTATAAATAATATTAAGCATAAAGGTTCCTTAGAATATTCAGCTAAATAGATGTTTAAGCATGGAAGACAAAATCGCACAAGACATCCATGGTTAGCAACGGGTAAGAGCTTTCCAACTTATAAATAATATTAAGCATAAAGGTTCCTTAGAATATTCAGCTAAATAGATGTTTAAGCATGGACGACAAAATTGCACAAGACATCTATTGTTAGCAACGAGTAAGAGCTTTCCAACTTATAAATAATATTAAGCATAAAGGTTCCTTAGAATATTCAGCTAAATAGATGTTTAAGCATGGAAGACAAAATTGCACAAGACATCCATGTTTAGCAAAAATTGGGCCATGTAAATAGCAAAAATTAATAAGGATTTTATCAAATTTCAAATGGCTAGAAAGAATTTATTGAGGGTTTTCATTTGACATTGTGTTCTGTGTCTATTAATATTTGCATTTTATATGTCTAGAAGGGCTCTTAAACTTTGCCTACATCAAACACTGTCCAACTCTTACAAGTGTTCAAACAACCACATGAAATTTCATCTTATGCTTGGTTTTTGTCAAAAAAGACATGCTGGTTCAAAAGTTATATACAATATTTTGCAAGACTTCTAAGACTTGAATTATTTGAACAAAGCTCATCTGACACAAGTGGTAGTATTGTTTCTATATACAATATTGTTTCTTGAATTCCTATTTTGTTTACCCCCAACAACAATGGAGAAATTACTCACCATTTTTACTTTCACTACAGGATTAACTGTAGATCCATCTTTACGAGTATGAAGTATTTCATATAATACTGCACGCTCTACAGGATGTCCATCCATTTTTGCCTACATTATGAACAACATATTTATGTAATGATGATACAAAGTTCCACATAAACTTTAGGAGAAGTCGAAATAATTTAAAAAAGAGTCATAATACTTATCACCTTTTTTACAGCATGCATAGCATAACCACAAGAGCCAGCAGTATGTAAGTCATCCTGTTTAGAATGACATTCCTTATTCTTCTCTGACTCTATCTACATTCAACAAAATTACATATTTATATACAGTATGCTTTAAGGATCTAAAGCCACTTTTAGCTAAAGCCAAACTACTCTAAAATTAAAACTTTTAGCTCTATTGGAAATCTAAAGTAAAAGAATGATAAGAACTGCATGATGATAAAGAGTAACAATTTGATAATAAAAACTTCACTTTTAGCAATATAGTGGACAGCAAAACATTAAACACCACACACTTGCCTTTGTTTTTGAACCTTGACAAACTAGCATTTACCACCTCTAAGACTTCTACCAAATTAAACAAATATAAAATATGAAACACAACTCATATATACCAGTTTCACAAAAAGCCCACATAAAACTAACAAATCCTATCTAAAAGCAATCTAATATGTATTGTCTTAATTTCTTAATAATCATTCTTCTTTTGGTATGATCCATGATGGAAAAAAAAAAAAAAAATACCACTGCATCATCAGTATACCAATGATCGACAAGTATATCCCAATCTTGTGATATACATCCCTTAGGTGGGTTGTTCTTTACTTGTACTTTGTTTCTTGAATGAGGTATATAATGCTGTTTCTTCATCCTAGACATATGATCCCTCCAAGCCTTCCCAATTTTTTGTAAGGTAAATGTCTTCAAAGCCGCATGTGCAATAGGATTAACAGGGATACTATATTTCCGCTACAATCAAATAGTTAAGTTATCAAATTACACGATTGTTTCATGCTAAAATATTTATGTAAAACCTAGTACAAAATGTCATAATTACAAGTATTATCACTTCTTTAATACCTCTACAAGACGCCAGCACTTTTCTTTAAGTTCTTCTGGCATGTCTTTCCAATTAAGATATCTAATCGGGCACATGTGTGGTTTCCGCGCAATCATACCCAAGAAACCAGTGAAAGTCCTCGCCTTATTATCAATCGGTTGATGCATACTATTTAGCGGCAACTCAATTTCCTCGTCATTGGGAAGATCCCAAACATCCAAGTACTTGCTTGGCCTGCGAGTGACACGAACAGGTGGCTGCACATCTAAATTTTGAAGGAGACAATATCAACCAATGTCAAACAACAAAGCATGAAAAGTTAAGGATGAGTCTAAATATTCTATTAAAGAAGTGGTCATTACTATTGAGTAAAAAGCTTATACCTTGTGTAGAAGTTTCATGCGTTTCTTGGTCCCTCACTTCATCCACATCTTGTGAAAAAACTCTTTCCAATATTAAACTCTTAGAACAAGTGCATAAATTTGTCTTTCGCCTTCCCATTTCAAGTCTCAAAGTCTAAAATAAGCAAGTATATAACCACAATGACAAGTAATGGTACTATATAAAACTACCCTTAAACAACACAAATACAATATTTTCAATGAGAGCCCCAAATATCACTATTATTTCAACAGCATATAGTATAGTATACATGTTAGAAGACATTAATAGACATCCAATTGACCATAATATCTTCAACCTTTCAAATTGCTAACACAATACCACAAATTTCAGCTTCTAACCATCAAATTAGAGAACATAGAAGGGAAACTAAAGCAAACAATTACACCATCAAAATACCCAAATGCATGATAAGGATTCATAGATAAATTTTCATGCAATTTTACAAGCATGGAAACCAAGGCAGAAAATTTAATGAGTGATACAAAAGTATTAACTAGAGTCATCACCACTAGACTCATCATCACTAGACCTATCATCATTGGACCCATCATCATTGGACTCATCGTCATTAGACTCATAAATATCATCACTAAGTTCTTCATCATCGATAAAGTCTTGTTCAAGCAATTCATCCTCACTAATCAACGGTGTATCATAAATTGTTCCTTCTTCATCAACCCGAGCCCAAGCATGGTTGTCACATGCATCATCACATGCATCATCAATAGTTACATTATAAGGGACATTCTCCATATATGTATCCACTTCTTCATCATCATCTATAGCTTTAATACCAACATCAAACACCTCCCTAGGTTTTGTTTAGACCACCACCACCCAATCTTTATGTCTCACATCCTCCACGTAAAACACTTGCGAAGGTTGAGATGCTAATACATAAGGTTCGTCAATCAATCGATCGCCCTTGTGTATCAATCTTGAAAAATTGACAAGGGGAAAGCCAAAGTCATCTTTTTTGCATCCTCTCCCACAAATAACGTCAGCCCATTGATATTTGAATAATACATATCGATACTTGCAGAGTAGTTCAACTCAATAATATCGATTAGTACACCATAATAAGTAGTACCACCTTCCGTAAAAATACAAACTCCACTATTTTGAGTTTTCCTAGTTGTCTCAAAATCTTTGGTGAGAAACTTCAAACCGTTTATGACATAACGTTTAAACCGTTTTGCTTCATTATTTGGATATCGAGCAAACCATCTAACTTTATCAGAGAGTTCCTTTCTCTTAGAGGCATTAATTGACATCACCTATTATAGAGGAAGACTTTTATTATAAGTATGCTATCTAAAGTGTTACAACCAAAACTACAACATAATATATATATATATATATATATATATATATATATATATATGCTTTACTTACATATTCCTTAAACCAACTGCAGAATTGCTTTATGTTCTGCTTTTGAATAACATCATCAGACATGTGGGTAGGGAAACCAGCCTTGATCTCTACTATGTGTACACTGTGTAGACAAACGAGTTAGCGTTAATTTAGAGTATTGTATTGGAATTCTGTTAAAAGATACGCAATGACATATTACTTACTCGCGAATTGGGGTGATTTCTTCACAATTGAATAGCACATAACAGATCCATGAATTTGAATCTAGTGTAATGCTCACCACTGCACCCATGGATTCCTCAACATTCCTTACAGGCCGATTGAATGCAGTTTCAACAGATTTAAAATAGCGTGAGCAGAATGTTAAGCATTCCTCTGCTATATACCCTTCTGCAATGGAGCCTTCTGGATAAGTTTTATTATGTACGTAAGACTTAAGTCTTGACAAGTACCTATTAGAAAACCCAAGATCAATAGTGGGAAATTGGTAAGTTAAACAAAACCAAATAGGCCAAGTTAACATACTTGTTACCTCTCTATGGGATACATCCAACGGTAATGAACTGGGCCAGCAACTTTGGCTTCGCTACCCAAATGCATGACTAGATGTACCATCACTGTAAAGAAAGAGGGAGGGAATATCCTTTCCAACTCACACAATGTCATTACAATTCTCTTCTCAAGAGCCCCAAGTTCCTCCACATTTAGTACTTTGGAACATATCTCCCTAAAGAAACAAGATAAGTCAATTAAACTTCTACTCACTTCAGGGGGCAAAGATCCACGTATTGCTATTGGAAAAAGCTGCTGCATTAAGATGTGATTATCATGGCTCTTCATCCTACTAATTTTGCATTCTTTGAGTTTAACACAACGTGAGATGTTTGAAGAATATCCATCTAGCACTCTTACATCTCTTAAAACTTGTAGAAAACCATTCTTTTCACTAGCATTCATATGATAGCAAGCATGTGGCATACGTGTCTGATCATTCCCAACCTTTTCCAAGTGAAGTCCACTTCTTATACCCATATCCTTTAAGTCCTGGCGTGCTTTCAAGTTATCCTTTGTCTTGCCATCCAAATTCAACAATGTGCCAATTATGTTATCCACTACATTCTTTTCAATGTTCATCACGCCAAGATTGTGACACAACACATGGTCCTCCCAATAAGGCAAGGTGAAAAATATACTTCTCTTCTTCCCTACAGTTAAGACTTCCTCCCCTCTTTTTCTTTTATTGGTCAAATTAACTTTTTTCTTCCCAAACACATGATCGGCTATAGCATCCGTTTGTAACATGATTTCCCTTCTGGGTACTGTAATAGGAGCTGGTCTCATATCATCATGCCCATCAAATGATTTTTTTTCCTTACGGAATTTATGATCTCTATCTAAGAATCATCTGTGTCCAATGTTACTAAATTTTCTTCCATATCTTAACCAACGAGACTGACTATCATAGTTACAAGAGTGACATGCAAGTCGCCCTTTGGTACTCCAACCCGAGATATCATCATATGCAAGAAAATCATTTATGGTCCACAATAATGCAGCATGCATTTGGAATGATTTTTTGGAAGACACATCAAATGTTTCTACTCCGACATCCCATAACTCCTTCAGTTCTTCTACTAGGGGTTGTAAGTACACATTTATATCGTTCTCGGGTGAGGTTGGACCAGGAATCAATAAGGATAGCATGAAATAAGACCTTTTCATGCACATCCATGGAGGGAGATTGTATGGGATCAAAATGACAGGTCATGTACTATGAGTAGTACTCATATTTCCATACGGGTTGAATCCATCAGCTGCTAATCCAAGCCTTACATTACGAGGCTCGAATGAGAACTCTATGTACTTAGAGTCAAATGATTTCCAAGCTTCAGAATCAGCAGGATGCCTCATTAACCCGTCATTCACACGACCATTGGCATGCCACTTCATATGATTGGCTGTTTTAAGAGACATAAATAGCCGCTTCAATTTTGGCTTTAAGGAGAACCACCGTAGGATCTTTGCAGCTTTTTTTTTTCTTCTCTTAGAGAAAGCATTAGTACTCTGTTGACCTTTAGACTCATTACTTTCCCATCTTGAAAGGTTACAGTTTGGACAAGCTTCAAGGTTTGCATTGTCCTTCCAATATAAAATACAATCTTTAGGACAAGCATGAATCTTCTCATAGCTCAAGCCCAGATCCTTAATAATCTTCTTAGCCTCATAACAATCTTTTGGCAACTTAGCATTTGAAGGAAGAAAATCAAGCAAAAATTGCAACAACATGGTAAATGATTTGTTGGTCCAACTATTAAGACATTTCATGTGGTACAAATGCACAATGGCTGACAATTTGCTAAAATGCTTTCAACCTTCATAACAAGGTTGATTAGCATCTTCAAGCAATTTCATAAACTGAAGTGCATCTTCATTAGGACCTTCAGCAGGACCTTCTGTGGGTTGGTGCACACAAGGGACTTCTTCCGTTAGCCCAGATGCCATATCTTGTATGGGGAACATGTCATGCAACATGTCACGAAGATCGGCATACTCTATCGGGTTTTCTTGGACATGACTATTAGGAGTTTCAGTAGAAGTCTTTGCAGACGATGATTCTCCATTAAAAATCCAAGGGTTATAACCCCTACAAATCCATTTTGACACTACGTGAGTCTGTACAACATCTATAGGCAACGAATTTGTATGCATGCATTTTTTACACGGACATGAAATCGTTCCATCTGGGTGTGCATTGTTAGATGCGAAATTCAGAAACTGTTGGACTCCATTTAAATATTCTTGTGACCTTCTATTGGTAAGTTTCATCCAACTCTTATCCATTGCTATAACGTGGTTTACAAGAAATACCTATAATGTGATTTCATGAAAACACAAACTAAGAGTAAACACACATTTCATTAACATAATTTCACCTTAATTTAAGAAACAAATCATCTTTAAACATTCACTTTTAGCTATGTTCCCAATCAAACAATGAATTTAAATGCATAGAGAAGTTATCAATACATTTGGTAACTATAACATCATTACTAGCAATATTCTTTAGGAATGGACATCTCTTTAAATATGCAATTCCATTTTAGTGTTCCACGTGTGTGAAAAAGATAGAGAGAAGCCCTTAAAATGAATTAATCAAATAAAAACAACTCAACAACCATCATCCAATATTACACAAAACAGTCAGCACTCCCAATATCAGTTAAAACCATCTTATTACTCCATGCAAGCCACTTGCTTGCCCCAATTCAACAACCCACCACAAACAGAGAGAGAGAGAGAGAGAGAGAGAGAGAGAGAGAGTACCTCAAGTCTTTCACCAACTTCACTTGCTTTGATCACACGAACTTATAGTGCCTCTTCTTATGCAATCTACCAACAAGAAAAGAACATGTATAAACCTAAGTTAATTTCCAAACAAGACTCACTTCAATTCAGGTTAGAAAGAAATAAGAAAAAACAAAAAGGACGTACTAGAAATAATGTATATTAGATCTTGTCCTAAACTTGCATCCCTTCCGTAGATTGATCTGCCTCACTCGCTTCTAAAACTTTTTATTTATGATTGTTCTCTGTTGAAACAACACTACATTGCAAAAGGAGGAGAATAATTCCAAATAGCAGATATTCCTTACATTCATATTTATGGGCAGTAACAAGAGGAGCAATAATTTTGCAAAACAAAAAGGAGATGTTTGTACAAGAATCACATTCACAAGATATAAATTTAAGAATTTGTACAATAATGAAAGAATATTTTAAGAATTTGTACAATACTGGAGGAATGTAATGTATACCTTTTTTTTTTTTTTTTTTTTTTTTTTTTTTTTTTTTTTTTTTTTTTTTTTTTTGGAGTGGGATGTAATGTAGACAGTTGAATACAATAATATGCCCAAATGAAAGGATGTGATTTTAAATTTTGAATCGTAATCGGTACAACAAAAGCCAAAATTAATGGAACTAATTTTGAATTCTAAGAGATGACAATTGGGTCAATTGGGAAAAAATGATGGTTTAAATAAAATTTGGAAGTTGTAAATATATATATATATATATATATATATATATATATATATATTTTAAATCTACATGGCCCAAATAGTAGAATTAAAAGCTAAGGCTTCATTTCCATAATGCGTGTGTGTGTGTGTGTGTATATATGTAAAATTTTGAAACATATGATATCGGCTATAATGATTGCTCACATCTATCAAGACAGAATTTGTTAAGACATTAATAAATTTCTTTTTAGTATAGGTGAAATTTAAATCTAAATTATTTTTATTTGATGGTAACTAGCTAAGAGACTTCATTAGTTGAGTTAATTAAAAGTAAAGTGTCACACATTTTTATTATTATTATTTCATTAATAATAAAATAGTTTTAATAATAATTGATAAGAATATTATGTAACAAGAGTGTGTAAGAAAATAAAAAAGGTTTATGGGTAATGTCTACACACATGACACGTCACTTTTGCATTAAAATGTAATCGTGACTTGAAGACAATTTTAGTTTACAAAAAATGTGTAATAGGAGTGTAGGAAAAGAAAAGTAGCTTGCAAGTGCTTTTATATACACAGTTAATGATTGACATTCATTGGGCTGTATGTATCAAAGTGTAGACAGTCTATAAGTATTCAAACATTACATGCAATGGCTGCTTTTGCTGGCATATTTCTTGGTTAATGGTTGGCCGCGTTATATATCCGAGTAATAAAAATTCTTAATGTGAAAGAGAAAGAGACTGCTGGCCATGTGGTTTATCATTTGTGCTATAGTTGTCGGCCAAATTCAGCCCAAGACTAGAAGAAAAATAGAGATAAAACAAACAAAATAGAGATATCATGCTAGCCATGCATGATATCTCTCTTACATTTTAGTTTAATATAGGGTTTTTTTTTTTTTTTTTTTTTTTTTTTTTTTTTTTTTAGTATTAAGAGTGAGAATACATATTAAATTTGACCCGTGAACATGATAAGATTTTTTGCAAGTTTGTGTCCAGTGTCAAATGTTCGTGTTAAAGCAAGTTTGTTCACTTTGACAAGATTAATAAATTGGCCAAGTCTGTGTTAACTTGTTTTACCTATAAGATAACTCAAAATGACTTGGTTCGAAGACTAAAGCTTGACAGGATTAAGCGTACTGCGGTAGCATATTCTAGTACAAATTGGTAATTTAGCACGGAACTCATGTTTCAATTTTTTTTTTTCATTTTTTTTCTTTTTTTAATTTAAGATAGAACTCTACTCTAATATAATCTAAATGTATGCGTGTGCTTCTATATTTTTTAATATTTCATCCATGGTTTATACATAGTTGAATAAAATATAATTATTCTAACACAAAGCAATGGTGAAAGATGAAGCATCTCCGTCTAAAGGCAATGCCTATTTGCAACATGTCGTTAGCATAATATCCTGGTTTACCTATTGACACACTGAAGTTTGGCAAAGGGATTAATTATGTTTGAATGAAATTAAAATTGAAATGGAATTTATAAGAATATGAAAAAGAATTTACAATCGGATTTCGGTTTATTAGAAGAGAAAGTAGGAAAAGACTTTTCAAGAGGAGCTTTTGGGTGGAAAATATTGTATTAATCTATACATTATATATGAATTAATTCAACTTCAAATCTACGCAAAGGTTGTTGAGCTTTAAAAGCTAATATATATATATATATATATATATATATATATATATATATATAGACACGCACACACACACATAGATCTAATATACATTATTATTCAAAGATGCAATTTTAATTTGACACTAATTAGGCATGGGAAATTCCAGAAGGAGGTACTAACACAATATCCTGCACTCACTCAAAGTATAATTTTATAATGTCTATCTTGCACCCAACGTATCTTTCTCTAATCAGATACACTACTCAAGCAGAGGAACTCAAATTGACCAGGCAACGACCCCCCAAAGGGAACTCTGCTTTAAAAATAAGAATAATTGAATAAATAAACAACACAAACAAATTATTATTTTAACTTCCACACGGTAGCCATAGGCTGACCTTGTTCATCTTTCAATTGTTGTAACTTGTGAAGCTCACTCTTTTCAGATTTGTCAAGATGTCGAACCTGCAAAAATGTAAAACAGGCTAAGAGTAAAACCAAATGAGTAAAACCAACTCACTGAAGTGAGATATCATCTACTTATAGCCACAGCCAATCATTCAAAATAGAGAACCAAAAAAATAGAAAAGAGAAAAACTAGGAAACTTAAGTTATGAATTTATAAGATGGTGTATAATTATTGCTATATAGAAAATAGGACTTTTTAAAAAAAAAAAAAAAAATGGGGAGGGGGGCAAGAGAAAACATGCATATAAATTTTTATTTTTTTTTCCATGCCCAACTCTGATGCCATGCCAGTTTACTGGTTGCATGTCCAGTGGCCTCTATAACAGCATTGTACAATGATATTGGAATTGTAGGAAAGCAAAATTACATGATAAATACCAAAACCACAACTAATTCCCTTTTTATCATCTACTCCTCTCTCTCTCCATCTCTCAACCTCATGTCGAAACCCATATATCATAGCATTAGATAGAATGCATGCACAAACTTATGAGTAATACATAATTGCAGGGAAAATTATCCAGAGCAAAAACAAAATTGAGATTAAATAATTAGAATTAGAATTAGCAGAAACAAACTCAGAGTAATCATTATTGAAGGAGTGCGAAACAGACCTATAGTGGCGGAGATAGAGAATGAAGAAGTATTGGATTATTGGAGAGAATGCAACAAAGGTACTGTTTGGAGGCGAAGCTTTGGCTATATGTTGGGTGAACGATTTTTCAAGAGGAGTCATAAATGATAATGAAACATAAAAATAAAAAATAAAGGAGAGAGCGCTTAACTCACCTGGAATATGAAGATTGAGGAGATCGTAACACCAAAGATTAATTCAAGAAGAATAAAGAGATGTAGAAGCCCATACTGATTACTGAGTAGTAAAATGCCCATACATAACAATATTTTAGCCCAAAAGAATTACAATTATGTGAGTAAAGAGGCATGATATTATAGAGGCCTCTAGGTACAAAACTGGTTTTTAGTCACACTTGACAAAAGGAATGCATGCTGATAATTTGCTCATTAGACACTCAACGTGGTCACCAACTTTGCATCTTTGTTCAATTTACGTCTATATTATAGAAAATGGGATTATTGTTGCATGCAGACTGGATTAACCACGTAGAATAGATCAACTTTTAATCGAGTGATGACACTTGTAAACTTTGAGTGTGTGACACTCACTATCATCAATCTATTAGCCATTCTTTTTCCAGAAGTATAAAAGTTCACAATCTTCAATCAATCACAGTTCCATAGTTAAAGGAATCGTTATAACCGTTATCAAACAAGTCCAATCAATGGTCTACATTCACCTAGGATACTTGTATGACTGTCAAGGACATGAAAAAAGCAGGTCTTAGTCTACCTAGTTTTTAATTTTATGGTCACTAATCAAACATCTTTTTGGAATTAAGAGCACCCCCATTTAATAAAAAGATTCAGAATTAGAGTGCCCCAAACCCAACATCAAAGGCCTAAATAATCCAAAGAAATCAATACAACTACTTCCAAGTAGCACAGCACAATCCCCACCGACTGAAGTAAGGAGTCACAAAAGAAATTATCATAATACATCGCTTCTGCATAATGCATAAAAAAAAACAAAAAAAAAAAACTAGATTTTCTTTTTACCTAGCTCTACCTTTGACCTCTTTTTTTTTAAGTAATAAGCTCTACCTTTTCCCTTTGCTTTCAAAGCAAGCACTTCGCTGCTGCTGGGACTTGCAGACAGCTCTTCCTGGGCATGGCAGCAAGCAGAAAATAAAAGTCAGAACTAACTATCAGCTAGCCCTAAGTTTTTTATTTATTCATGAACCTTAGCTTTTACCAAAATTAAAAACACAAACTTTACCATCACTATCAAATACAATTCCCCATGTCCAAGAAACAACTTCTTAAATGGTACAATATCTCTACAGAAAGCAAAATACCATAGCATTCTGTCCTTGCCACATTCCACTTCAACTTTCTCTATGAAAGACACCAAAAAAAAAAAAAAATTATCAGTGCATTCTTACTAGCTATTATTTTAATCATATTCACTTTTTACAATTCTACAATGTACACATATGTGTGCCTCACTATCAAAATATCAATCCAGTGAGGTAATATTTCCCCCCACACACAAAAACAAAGATACCCAACTGATAACAGACCCTATTACAAGCAAAAATTAAAGAAACCCATTAATTAGCAATGCAATTAGAGACTAAAAATCACAAATTTCCATTGATGACATAAAACCCACATTAAAAAATAACTGAAATAAACAAAACAAAAAGAGTTCAGAGACTGTTATAAGGGCAAACTAAGAGAAAGGATTGGAAAGAAAGGCATACCGTTGGTGTTAAGCTATGAAGTCTGAACTGTGTAGTGGAGTGTGAAGTAGAAGTCTAAACTGTGCACTTGTGGCTGATAATCAAAAATCAATAAAAAGCGAAACTGAAATAGTACAAAATCAAACTAGAAAAGGAATAATTTTCCTTTACTTTAGATATCAATTAAAAGATAATATATAAAGAAGCCAATTTTTTTTAAAATACAACTAGATTTTAAAATTTAAAAAACAAAAAACACAAAATAAAACTAACCTAAAACCGTAGAAAGCATATGAAGAAGCAATCTACCAGACTATATGCTTGCCCATATCAAACACGCGATTCTCACAAGTATTTTGTCGAACAGGTGGAGGACTCTCTGGACTCTCGTTCCAATTCTTCACTTGGACAAGCCCACGCTTGATAGTATGTTCTCTCTATTTCTTCCTCTCTCCAACCCTCTTGCCCTTGCACTCTCTTGCTCGTCCCTCTCTCTCTCTCACCGATTTCCCATGGGTGCGAGTCACAGTGCTTCGGCGGTCACTGTGGGTCACTTGGTCATGGTGGGTTTGGGTCATGGGTCACGGTTTGGTGGTGGATTGGATTTGGTGGTGGGTGAAATTTTGTGATGGTGGTTGTTTTTTGATTTGGGGATTTGGGGGCTGGGTTTTTGTTTTGTGATTGGTGATTTGTAAATTGTAATGGATGGGTTTTGGTAGTAGTTTTTTAATTAAAACTCCAGAACAAACAAGCAACTGTAGAGCAACAACAACAATGGAGAAATTGAGAATCAGCAAACAAAGACAATCACAAGAAACACCAAAGGCAGCAACTTCAACAAGAAATAAGAGCAAAGAAAGAGAGAATAGAGGAAAAAGTACAATTGTTTGTCTGATCCACGTCTAATTATTCTAGTGAATATTATGTACTTATCTTAAAAAGTATGTTCTCGAGCATGATTTTTCATACATGAAAAACCAAAGGTAAAGATCAGAGATTCTCCCAAATGAAGATACAACAACTCTTACTTGCTTTGCGTTACTCCCCCATACCCTCAAAAAGAAAAGGGCAGAATTTTATTTTCAAATAACATTAAATATAAAAAAATCTAGTAAGTTGTCATGTTTCAAAATAATTTTGAAAACTAACATCTCGAGTTTTAAAAACTCGAGTTCAAATTAAAACTCGAGTTTTTTAAACTCGAGACTCAAGTAGTAGAAGCTGACATGGAAAAATTCCACGTGGAACTCGAGTTTTAGAAACTCGAGTTCTATCATTTATTTCTTTCACGTGAAACTCGAGTTTTAGAAACTCGAGTTCTACCGTGTATTGCTTTCTCTTCCCTTCTTCCTCTGTTCTTCCCTTTCAGATCGTCTTCCTCGCGTCAGATCGTTCTTCATCGTCAGATCGTTCTTCATCGTCAGATCGTCTCCTTCGTTCTTTCAGATCGTCCTTCCTTTCAGTTTCAGATCGTTTCAGTTTCAGATCTTCCTTCGTTTCAGTTTCAGATCGTTCTTCCTCTGTTCTTCAGTTTCAGATCGTTCTTCCTCTGTTCTTCCATTTTAGATCGTCGAGTTCCACCATTTATTTCTTCGTCTTCCTCGCGTGGGTTCTTCCGTTTCAGATCGTCCTCTGTTCTTCCGTTTTTGGGTTCTTCCTCGCGTTCCTCTGTTCTTCCTCGCGTTCTGGGTTTCTCTCTTTGGTAGAACTCGAGTCTGAGAGACTCGAGATCCATGTGGCATTTCTTGCCATTCCTGTCCAACTCATCGGTGCAAAGCGAGTCTCGGAGACTCGAGTTTAAATGTGGATCTCGAGTTTCTAAAACTCGAGATGCTATTTTCCAACTTTCTTTCAACTATTGCCTAATTTACTATATAATTACTCTTCACACTGCTACTCTGCACATTCCCCCGAAAAGGGCAGGGTGTTTTTTTTTTTGGGGGGGGTGGGGGGTGGTTTCTAAAAATGAAGTCTGCATTCTTTATAGTATTAGACTGTGTCCTAAGGTTTTAAAAATCATTTTATAGCCGAACAGTTTCAAAAGTATGTTATAGAGATAAGTGGCCAATATTCACCAGTCATTTGCTCTTCACTAAACTGGAGGAGCTCACTTTTGACACCAGAAACAATAATTTCAAGCCAAAGTAGAACATCCACAAATTTTAAATAATAGTGCTAAGCTAAAAAAAATACATACTGCCTTTGCTGACACAAGTGTTGTTGTGCCTAAAGAGGCTGAGCCAGAGCAAATTATGGAACAAAAAGATGAGGTACTTAATTGTGAGCTAAATGTTTGTCAAGAAGCATTGAAGGATGTAGAAAATGAAAATATTTTATATTCTGAGCAATCCAGTGAACTTCCTTTGGTTGAAGAAGAGAAGATCAAATCTGAGATGGAATTTACACAAGGAGGAACTGATAAGAACCCTACTGTTTATGAGTCTGACAAGGACAATCAAATTGGAATGGGACAAAGTGAAGTTGAACAAAGTGAAGTAGAATCTAACATGTCAGTGGATGCTACTTCGCAAACTCAGGTTGATTTGATGGGAACAGATGAAGGGCGTGGAGTGTTTGATGATTGCCCTGCTGCTTCTGAATTTGAGAGGCATGAACGAGTCGAAACTGTTGGTGAGGGGAAATGTAATGTCACAGTTGATGTGATCTCACCAGATGATGAAACTCAAAACTGTAAGTCAATTGGAGCAGCAGGCACTGGACATCCATGAAGAGGAGAAGTCTATTCCTGGCGATGCAACACTTGAACTAGCAGTGGAATCACCACCAAAACTAGGAGAAAGCAATGAAGTGCCAACTTGGGAGAATAAAGATAATGATGAGCAGCCTCTTGTAGCAATCAGGGAAGAGAAAAAAGTGGAGGAAGAGGCAGAACACGAAAGCCAAGATGAAAAAGTGCTGATTGACCAGGTCATTGGATTTGAAATTGTGGAAGATAATGATGAGCAGCCTCTTGTAGCAATCAGGGAGGAGAAAAAAGAGGCGGAAGAGGCTAAAAATGAAAGCCAGAATAATAAAGTGCTGATTGACCAGTCTATTGGGTCTGAAATTATTATTTTATGACAATTTTGGTCTATATTATGAGAGGTTGTGGCCCCTTCACACTAATTTCGTTTAATTTTTGTTAATGCAATTCTGTTTCTCCCAAAAATGAAATAAAATACATTGAAAATAAGCTCATCCAAACTATAGCTAATAAAAAAACTAAATCTTTACCCCCAAATTATCCCTCTTTATGTTCTTTAAAATAAGAGGATGTAGGGGCACATGGGATCTCAAGAAAAATGTTCACACTTCACATCATGAAGACAAAAAAAAAAAAAAAATGACTCGTCGTTTTATAAATCGATCCCGAACGACAACGTTCCAAATATGGGCCACAGCAACAGAGAGTCTGGGTCGTTTCTCGACCCAAACTTGAAAAGTCCAAACGATAACTTTTCATTTGCAAATTTGAATTTCAAAATTTTCGCTCCCATTGTAGTAGTACCACTGCCGACGTGGCAAGCTAGGAGTTGTCGTGGAGTAAATGAATGAACAATGAAAGAGAAAAATCATTGTAATAATTAAAAGGAGCAGTGAGCAGTGAAACATGGATCTCTATTCTCTACTCTACCATTAATGATATTTTTTTAGCTTTTTTAAAAGCCTCCCTCTGATTCAAATCCGATTCAAACAAACAGGTGAGTCCGTATTAATTAGGGTTTTCAAATTTCTATTTCCATTTTCACCTGCGCTTATAGCTTTCATTTCATAGAGAGAGAGAGAGAGAGAGAGAGATTGAAGAAAAATCTTAGCCACAATTTGAGTCCTAAACTTTCACTTGTGACGAGCTCAACCTTACATACCCCACCCCCACCCAAAAAAAAAAAAAAAAAAAGCCAAACTTATTCAAACCCATTACATTGCATATTTATTTAGACTTTCTAGCATGTTTGAGCATGCAGATCTCACCTTACCACTTGACCAAGACTTGAAAATATGGACATTAGTTCATTTCCTAGAAATGCCTTTACTAAGCTCAATGATTTCAAACTCTTTATCTAACACAATCCGTCTCCAAAATAGCTAACATCCTAAAGCATTTGCAACAAGTAATGAAAATTGAAGGTTCCATGACCGTGATAAAATCTTAAGGTCCAAAGAATAACCACCTAAATTTTCTAAAAATAAATGGTACTCCTAAGCCCAATCGCAAATTCAATGAACTTAGATTGCCTTTCGGCTTTCACTAAAAGGGTACTCCCAAAGTTTCCTCATTCAGCTCTTACAACAAACGCTTAGAAACCAATCCATTCACGAAATAATACAACACCAATCCATTCACAAACACCACAAAAATCAACAAGGAAGCAATTTTACAAATAAATTTCTAAATAAAATCTATAAAGAGGGTTTCGTGGTGGATATATACCTTCAGATTGGTGAAATTCCAGAGAAAGAGGTCAACGGTTGCGAAGATCGGTTGCGAGGAAGAGAGAGGCTGCAGGTCAGAGACAAAGAGAGTCACCGTGCTGTGCTCATGTAATGATTGGTGATTTGAGATGGTTGGGTTTTGTGATTTGGTGGTTGTTTTGTAGTGGTGGTGGCTAGTGGTGGGTTGATTTTGGGTTGGGGTTTACGGTGGTGGCAAGTGGGTGGGTGATGGTGGCTGGTGGTGATTGTGGGTTTGCTGTGGGTTGGGTTGGCTAGTGGTGAGTGTGGGTTTACAGTAGTTTGTTTTTGTTTGTGATTTGGTGGTTGTGGGTTGGGTGGTGGTGGTGGTGGCGGCGGCGGCGGCGGCTGTGGCTGTGGGTTTGTGGGAAGTGGTAGAGATGAGACAGTGAAGAGATTTCTTCGGAGAGAGAGAGTGTGTGTGTGTGGGGGGGGGGGGGGAGACTAATGAAATGGCTACAAACCGTAAGGCGCTAAAAATGAAAAGGGGAAAAAAAGTTAGTGGGAAAATTTAGGGCTAGGTTGGGCAATTTAAGCTCTATTGCGGCGGGTCATTGGCTCGCCGCTATATCTAGGCTGAGTCCCGCTAAAGTAGGCCTATTACGGCGGGTCATTGGCCCGCTGTTATAATACGCTGCAGTATATCAGAACTATTGCGGCGGGCCAAAAATACGCCGCAATAGGCTACTTATAACGGCGATTTTCACACTCGTCGCAATAGGTCGCTTTTCTTGTAGTGAATTACGGTAGAGATAACATGATTTTAAACAAAATAATAATAAGCACCGTGATATTTGGGCCATTATTGGGGTTCTTGAATTGTTTTGAGGATCTTGAAGTTTGTTTTTAAGTGACTTTAGAAGTATGCACAAGATTTCAAAATTTTTTAAGAGGTGTCAATTAAGCTATAATGCTCTTAGTATATTCGTTATCACATTATCTTTTACATTTTTTGTAATAAAATTGATAATAACTTTAGGCATTTTTCATTATGTTTTGGTGACATGGAAAGTCTGGGTTTAGCAATGATAGCTGCAATTGCAAATACTTTCCACAATGACATTCGGATTTTGAATCCCTACTCACTGTCAATATAAGTATCAAATTATCAGCAACGACAAAATTTTGAAGGCCATAAAAGTTTAATAGAATTCCAAAGGTACAATAATGTGCACTAAACGTGCGTCACTGCATGGCAATATAATCACAAATTCACAAGTGAATTCAGATCGGACACGAACTACATGTAGTAATGCCAATGCTAGTGTTCGATAGAGCAAGGAAGGTAGATCGATATTCTCTTTTTTTATTTAATAATTCCTAATATCATCACAGGGTTGTGGCTTATTAATAAATCACCAAGTAGTGGAGGCAGAGAATTCATTCACTCCTTTTATTCATGGGCCACATATCTCAGACGTTATCATATATATATATATATATATATATATATATAGATCGCAAAGAAAGTACTCAAGTTTGACCACTTGGAGCTGTAGGTGTTGTGTGTGATAGGCCAAGAATGTATTCAGTGGCGGCTCCTGGAATTTTTTTCAGGGTGTTCCTCAACAAGCATAAATTACATAATTTAATAAAAAGAAAATTTTATATATTGACAACAACAACAATCAAAAAATACGTAACTACATAAAGTTTACAATTGCCTGCTACGAGTTTTCATATTTTGAAATCGTTGCATAATAGTCTCATTATTAATACTACAAGCTATATCTTTTCAATATACACGATCAAGAAATCATTCATCCACTGATATCCCATTCAATTGCACAGTTCATTCTTTATTAATAAAACTATTAATTATTGTTGTTTAGTTGTTTCATTAATTTGTTTGTCTTTTGTAAACTATAATTTGTTATATTATTGTTTCATTAATTATAAAATTATTAATTGTTGTTTAACCTAATATAATTTAATTTATAACTAAATGTAGTGGAAATTAAATTTTATGCAGGTGATTTGTTTACAAATAGGAAAAACCACCGAGGCAAAACCCCACCAGGTGAATTTAAGCTTACCACTTCCGAGAATCCACTATTATCAAAACAAGCGGTTACAAGTAAAAGAATCGCAATACCTTATACCAACCTACAGTTGAACCCTTACCCCAATACCCAAATTGACTTGTTCTGTAGTGACAATATCTCCTTTTCAATGCACGACTCCTAGTACGTGACTAACCAATAGATGCGAGTATTCCAGTACGCGACTTAATCACTAACTTGAGAAAGATGTTGGCTGCAAAGTTATTCAATTCATCAACACGATCAAGATCATGAAGCTCCTTGGTCACAAAATCCAACGGCATACAAACACAGTAGCTTCTTTAAGAGAAAGATGAACTAGGGCAAATTTTGTCTCCGGTCACAATTTGCATGAACAAAACTTTACTTCACACTTGTGCAATTGTGCAACCTTTAACGGCCCATAAAATAATTCTTATATATGTTTAAGGTTGTGAGAAAAGAAAGCCTAAACATGTACTCGTGGATTAGAATGAAATCAAAACTAAAAATCTGATTTTCATAAATCTCGAAAGTTAGCTTATCTATCAAGTAGCTGTCGAGTATCAGGCTAAAGCTGCCTTTTAAACCTCAATAGATTCTATCAGCTGAGTTAGCTGTCGAGCTTTAAAATCCAACTCTCCTTTACTTGATTCTTGGACATATTTGTATAGTTTTAACACTTGAATTTGAAACCTTATTCCTTGAAGTATTAAACATATCCTAGATCTACCCAATTACAAGTAAAGTGTGTTTTGTCAAAGGATTAGCCAATTCTATATTGACATATGTTCCTAACATAATTCATATATGTCCTAACAATCTCTCCCTTTGGTAATTCGTGACAAAACCACAACAAACAAATGAACATATGAGAGAAGCCATAAATCACTCAACTCATACTTACTTATTAAATACAATAAAATCTATTCTAACACAAACTCTTGAAAAACTTTGCAAGAAGAGAGTTTATGGGAAAGAAGAATTTGACAACTTGTATTTTTGAAACTCTTTAAACAAAACTCATCACAGCATCTTAGTGTGAAACAGAAATAAAAGATTGCAGACAAGTAATAAGAAGCATGTGCATAAAAAGAGAAAAGAAATAACACATAAAGAGATAGGTGAAAGAAAGCACTAACAACCTCAATATATATCAACAATAGGAACAATGTATCTAAAAAGTAAAGAAAAGATACAAAAAGTCCTCACTACATCCTTCAAATTATAAACACTCCCCTAATTAAAAATGTCTTATGCTAACTCTCCCTATAAATACATGACTACTCTCATTCCAAAACTACTCCCCTTTTTGGTTACAAATGACAAAGGGCAAGTAACTCAAGTAGTCATCGCATCATCACTAAAAGAGCTAGCACCACCACCCTCTTCAGCATCATCACTATCAGAGCCATCATCACTCTCATCCTCTGAAGCATGTGGAAATGGAGAAGAAGATGTAGTGAAACCACCCATGACAGCCCGTTGTCGTGCGATACGACCAATACAAGTGTTCACCTGACACAACTTATCATTGAGAGTGTCAAGGCGAGCATCCATGCGCACAAGCTGTGCCATGATAGTCTTAAGAGTCACTCCACCTGCAAAAGAAGAAGGAGCAGATGTGGATGGAGCTGAACAAGCTAGAGGAGTCGCTGTCTCGATTCGTGGCCGCCTTGGTCGAAGTTGGGCCTCAATTCGTCTAATGGTAGCAGTGTCTATGGCACACATAACCGTAAAATCAGGAGACTCGGGATAGGAGACAGAAAAATAGCGAAGAAGTCTCGTGATAGTGGAAGGAAAAATGAGCTTATCACGAGTCGTCGTATTCTTATAGACATCTATAAGAGAAAGTATAAAGTGAGAGGGAAAATCTATGGTAAGCCTTTCAAGGAGGGAAAACAAAAATTGAGCATGAGGCTCTATGATAGAGATATGGTGAGACAAAAGATGAAGAACGAATGTCATTACCATGTTAAGGAACCTTAGACCTTTTGCAAAACCCGAGCAAGATGTGTGTTAGAACATATGTGTTTCAAGTTGTTTTGAACATATGTCATTCTTCTATGTAATTGGCTTATTCTTTAAAAAAATGCACTTTACTTGTAATTGGGTAGATTTAGGTTGTGTTTAACGCTTCAAGAAACTGTGCTTCAAGAAGAGAAACTGTCACTACAGAATAAGTCCAATTGGGTATTGGGGTAAGGGTTCAACTATAGGTTGGTAAGGTACTTGAGATTTTTTACTTGTAACTGCTTGTTGTGATAATAATGGAGTTTCGGGAGAGGTGACCTTAAATCACCAGGTGGGGTTTTTGCTGTGTAGGTTTTTCCCATTCGTAAATAAATCACCGTGTCAATTTATTTTCCGCTGCATACTTTAGTTTATTGGTGATTTATTTGTGCTACCACACTTTTTGCATGTTAATTTGATTAATTAATAACTTGGCTAATTAATCAATTAATCCATGACAAGGGGTCAACGCATTTGTAGCCTATCAGTGTGTTTTGACAGTCACCCCAAGCAGAAGGTGTCTCACAGAATAGAGACATGAGTTCGACTTTGGACATAGTCCTAAGATGGTCATAGTCAGGGTAGTCAGGATGTGCTACCTTAGGAACTTGGATACAATATTCAGAGTGACTACGACGTGCGTACCTCGAACGCGAGTGATAAAATGAGGTACAGAATAGTCAAAACCGTGCATATTGGAGAAAAACTCTTATATGATCACAGAGAGACAAGTGACCAGGATGTCACACAATGACTCCCAACCTCGACTATAGATGGCATTGGGAAGGTCAGCATCGAAAAAGTTCGATAGAACGACAAGGCGTTCCGAATAAATGCCATGTCATGAAAATTTCTTCGAGAAGTCCAACTAGGCCTTCTTATCATGGAACCTAACATGAGAAGGGGTAGAATCAGAAGAAGATGCCCCAAAACGAAGAAGGTTCTGAGATGGAGCAGATTTACATTTAGGTGCCATAGAGCAGCTAACGAAAGAGAGAGAGAGAGAGAGAGAGAGAGAGAGAGAGAGAGAGAGAGAGAGAGAGAGAGAATCAGAAAAGCACCAAACAGTTCAATATAAAAATATAGAGAAATGAAGGCACGCATGCAAGAAAAATGCATGAACATGTGACATGCAAACTTAAAAGCATCATGAGCTCAGCCCAATCCAATCCGACCAGCACACAACATTTTAACATGTAATCACATATCTAAAAATGCAAATGTGATGTAATGCATGATCATTAAGATCATTTACACAAAACCAATCCCAAAATTTTGCAAAAACCTCTTTAATTTTGAAAAACCCCAAATTTTTCAACAAACCCCAAAAGTTAGGTCACAAAAGATGAAATGCATGATAAATGAATGAATAAGAGACATACCAAAGGAAGAAAATGCTCTAGAGACTGAAGAACACTTAGGGAAAGGGTTTGGAGTGAGAGAGAAGAGTTTGGGAAGGTGAGAAGACAGAAAGAATTGAGAGAGATCGAGAAAAATGAAGGAGAAATTGTGCTAATCCTTTATATAGAAATCCTTAATTCTAGACAGATCGAGAGGGATCGAGAGGTGTCGAGACTTAAAGTTTGATAGATACATCTATCGAGAAGCTATCTAGAGGTGTCCACAGCAAAAGGGGATCGATGGATCGAGAAGTTATCCAGTATCTATCGATGAGGCAAAAACTTTCTTGATGGATAGAGAAGCTGTCGAGAAGCTATTGAGGTGAAATCTCAAAAACTTCGATGGATCGAAATTGTAATAGCAACTGTCAAGAAAGGAAGCTCAAGAGGCTCGATAAATAGCCTATCTGTAGAGAGGTATCGAGAAGCTGTCGAGATTGCTTAAAACATTTTTTCAAAAAAGAGAAAAATATAGACATGAATGCAATCAAGCATGCTACTCAACCAAGGATCCAAACAACTTTTTAAGCTCTCAGAAAGAAAAATGTCAACCATTTAGATTCAAAAACACACACACACACACTAAACAAGTCTAACCAATTTTATATTTCAAAAACAAGTTAAGACAGTTTAGTGGACATACATTAACACAAGTATTTCTTGTGATGGCCAAATTACATTGTACCTATACATGTATCAAAAGTAGCAAAGAATATTGCGTGTTGTGTGTGAAAAACATTGCAAGATTACATAAGTGTCTACATGTTATGACGATTTGAGATATGAGCAAATTAATTTAACTCATACAAGATCATAACTGCTTAATGTGGACTATCATCTTCGAGGTACATCCTATAACTCCCACATCTCTTAGAAGACATGCTTGCAATCATATATATAAAGTATTTTGATTCTTTTTGCTTTTAATTTTCTTTGCATATTTTCTTTTAAGCATATCATGCATGGGCATATAAAAGAGAAAAAAAAAATACCTAATTATGTTTAGCTATTGACATTGCAATTTTGCTATGCTGAAGCATATAGATGTCATTACATGATTGACAGACAACAATAGTGAGATGGTTATTTATGCCTTTCTCTTAGGATTTTCTAGTTCTACCCATCAAAAAGAATGATACAAGTGTTAAGTACAAAAGATTACTTAATCTTACTCATCACAAACACGAGCCATAAAGCTCACTTGCTTAGTTGTGCATAGATATGCTCATCTAAGTTACAAGAGATATAAAATTTCGTAAACTTTGTTTCAATGGCCATTCAAGGTACATAAGTACCAATGTATAAAAACACACATTGTTTTTGTATTTTTCTGATTTTTCAATTTTTTTATTTTATTTTTATGAAAAACAAAATAAAGAAAAATTGAAAAGAAACAAACAAAAACATGTTAAACAAAGCAATGCATAAAACTAGACTGACTCAAAATAAGAAAGCAAAACATACAAGTAATGCAAGCAAAAATAAAGAGGGAGAAAGAGAAAGGTGACAAAATCACTTTAAGCCTTTTTCCTTCCACACCTTGGAAGAATCTTTCCTTTTAGCGAACCCTTGAACCGACGAAGTAGGGAAGAATTGCAACTGTTCAAGTTCGAAAGGAACATAAGGGGTTTAAGTAGATTTCCAAGAGGAACAAGAGATGATGGAAACTGATTCTGGTTTCCCAATGAGATCATAGTGTTACTCTGTTGAGTAGCTAGCCACTTATAGCAATTAGGTTGAGTATGTCTAGATGTTCCACAGTGATGGCAGAGATGCTACTTATTCTGTTTGGGCTTTTGGGTATTGTCCTTCTTAGCCCTAAGGTTTTTCGTTTCTTTCTTAGGAAGCTTAAGAGGTGCTCCTAAGACAGATTTACCCTTGTCTATGTTCTCATTAGCTAACATAGTTTTGACATCATTGTTCTTAGATTCAATATTATTAGCAGGTGAAACAAAAATAATAGTACTGGAAGAAGCAATATTAGGAGAAGAGAGATCATACCCTAAACCAGTTCGATCAGAAACAGATTTCTGAAGACTGAGCATTTCATCAAGCTTTGCACTTGAAGTCCTCTCTAGCTGAACTCTGACTTGAAACACCTTTGCCTTAAGTTTCTTAGTCCTCTCAACCAAGAAATTATTCTCAAGTCTTAGTGCTCCAATAGTCTGATTAGCTTCATCAAACTTTGTGGAGATTTCCTCTCCTTCAAGCTCCACATCACTAAGCTTCTTGGTGACCAACCTATACAAATTCTTATACTTTTCAGAGATCTTATATAATTTTGCATAGGCTGTGTGGAAGTCCTTTTCTTCATCCACATCTTCTACAGTCCCCTCAGTAGGATTGACAGTGGCGGTGAAGGCATTTATGATTCCATCATCCTCATTTTCAGAATCATCCTTAGGTTCGGTGTCATTCAGTGTAGCAGCAAGTGCCTTGCTCTTCCTAATGTTCTTGAGATATGTAGGGCACTCTTGTTTCATGTGACCGAAACCTTGACACCCAAAACACTTGGGTCTTAAGGGAACAGTGTACTGACCGCCATCCTTAGCATCCTTCTTCCCTTTATCTTGGCTCTTGAACTAAGACGAACTGGACTGCTTGTGGTCTTTGTCAAATCCTTTGGCATTGGCATTCTTTATAAACTTTTTGAACTACCTTGTAATGTAGGATTTCATTTTAAAATCTTCATTATTAGAAGACTCATTGATGTCATTGTTTTTGGCCTTCAGTGCTATGCTTTTACTCTTGCTCGATATTCCGAGTTTAGACAAACCCAACTCATAGGTCTATAGATTGCCAACCAGCTTTGTTAAAGGAATATTGTCGATATCCTTTGATTCCTCAATTGCGGTGATCATCGCATGAAATCTCTCGGGTAGAGATCTAAGCACCTTTTTGACAATCTTGGGTTCGGGAATGGTTTCCCCAAGATTAAATGCTACGTTCACTATGTCCTTCAACTTATCATAGAACTCATCAAATGACCCATCCTTCTCCATCTTGATTTCTTCAAAGCTTGTTGTGAGCCTTCGAAGCTTTGAATCCTTGACAGCCTTGGTTCTTTCGTAGGATGTCTAGAGAATGGTTCATGTTTCCTTTATAGTGCAGTGGAGGATATCTTCTTAAACTCCTTATTTTTTACGGCACTGAATAAAGTATTCAATGTCCTACTATTGAAGTTTACCGTCACGATCTTAGCATCATCCCAATCGGTCGGTGCTTCCTTCAGCTTGGTCCAACCTATCTCTATAGCTTGCCATACTTTCTCATCTAAAGACTGCAAGAAAGCTCTCGTGCATAATTTTCAGTATACATAGTTAGTACCATCAAATAAAGGAGGTACAATAAGAGATTGTCCTCTATCCATGACAACAGGGGTCAATGGATCACACAATAAAGATTAATCCTAATCAGAGTATGCCTACTCTTATACCATTTGATAGGCTAAAAATGTATTGATCTCTTGTGATAGATTAACCAATTAATTAGCCAAGTGAATTAATTAAGTCAATTTAACATGCAATACGTGTGGTAGCACAAACAAATCACCAAATAACTAAATGCAATGGAAATTAAATTTTACACAGGTGATTTGTTTACGAATGAGGAAAACCACAGAGGCAAAACCCCACTGGATGAATTTAAGGTCACCACTCCCAAGAATCTACTATTATCAAAACAAGTGGTGACAAGTAAAGGAATCCTAGTACCTTATACCAACCTACAGTTGAAGCCTTACCCCAATATTTAATTGGACTTGTTCTATAGTGACAATCTCTCATTTTCAATGCACGACTCCTAATACGTGATTAACTAATAGATGTGCGGATCGTAGTACATGACTAACCAATAGATGCGCATATTCCAGTACGCAACTTAATCACCAACTTGAGAAAGATGTTGGCTGCAAAGTTCTTCAATTCATCAACACAATGAAGATTATGAAACTCCTTGGTCATAAAACTCAATGGCGTACAAATGCAGTAGCTTCTTCAAGAGAAAGATGAACTAGTGCAAATTTTATCTTCGGACACAATTTGCATGAAAAAAACTTTGCTTCACAGTTGCGCAACTGTGCAACCTTTGATGACCCTTAAAATGATCCTTATATATGTTTAGGAATGTGAGAAAAGAAAGCCTAAACATGTATTCACGGATTGGAATGAAATCAGAACTGAAAATCTGATTTTCATAAATCTCGATAGATAGTTTACCTATCGAGAAGTTGTCGAGCATTGAGCTAAACCTGCCTTTTAAACCTCGATAGATTGTATCTGTCGAGCTTTAAAATCCAACATTTCTTTACTTTATTCTTGGATAGATTTGCGTAGCTTTAACACTTGACCTTGGAACCTTGTTTCTTGAAGTATTAAACACATAATAGATCTACCAAATTACAAGTAGTGTGTTTTGTCAAAGGATTAATCAATTCTATATTGACATATGTTCCTAACATGATTTACATATGTCCTAACAGTAGGTATAAAGGCGTGAGGATTTGGTCCTGCCAGAGTTACAGGGCCTTTAGGTTTCTTCGCTTCTGAAAGAGTAAAACAATAGTACTGCAAATTAGCGCTTATTAATGACATATTAGAAATTCTATCAATTTACTATTACAATAAAAAGCTCACAAAATAATGTGTCAAGAATTACGAAAAAAAATAATATATATATATACTCTAATTCCAATACCTAGAGTTGATGACTTTTTGGATTGATCATACCATAACTTACTCCAAAATGGGTTCCGGAATTCAGTGTTGTTGGAGGCATCACATTACCTTTCTTCACCTCTAAAAGAATAAGACAATAATGTCACAAAATTAAAATATTTTAAAATTACCACATTTAAATGGAAAATTTTACAAGACTTCTCTTTTTTTTGGATTCTGCCCCCCTCCCCCCCCCCCCCCCCCACCCAAAAAAAAAACAATAATCAGTTAGTGTTGATTAGGGTTTTGGTTGGATAATTTATTGGATTGCTTGCCAATTACCAATTTACCACTCATTCTAGCTCAATTGTAATGAAATCTGTTATATATGTTCATGATTAGCTTGTTCTTTGTTTGGACATGAACCGCTTTTTTTGTTGTATATTTAAAAGTTAACATACTAGTTTGATAATAAATTTGTAGTATCTCTAACATCACTAGCTTTAAAGGTAAAGAAGTATATGAAAGGCACTTAAAAAAAATAATATCAAGATATATTAACAATTAAATATATCCAAGCATAAAATATAGTAATCGCTTTCGATAAGAGTATGAAATATGATTGACTCGTAATAATATTTCTACTGAAATTTACAAAGTTCTTTTATTTTGTTAACCCTGTGTTATGAGAGAGAGAGTGTGTGTTTCCACTCTAACCCACCAAAACTAGCTTTAAAGCAAATAAGCTTAACCTATTTCATTTTCTTTTTCACTCGATTCATCTTAATCAAATGAAAATAGTATAAAGAAGCAAACTGAAAATAAAAAACCAAGAATAAGAACAGAGTTACTTGAATTGCCAAGCTCGGAAGTCTCACGTAATTTTCTGGATGCCGCTTCTGAGACCAACAGAAACATCAAAATGAAGAGAAATCCCCAAGTAGAGGCCATCGTTTTGTTACATGGGCTCATCGAAAGTTACTTTTATTTTGCCCAGTCAGTTTAAGACTTGGAAAAATAAGGCAAGGACACAATAAAATGCTACAACAACTTCATAAAATTTTTAAATTAATGTGTCAACTCATTTATGTACTTATTACAATCTCCAATTTACATTTTTTGACATGCCAATGTAAAAACATTGTGAAATTGTTGTGGCTTTTTGATGTGTCTATAGCATTACTCAAAACTCTATGCTCAAAAATACAAACCAATTAGCTTTAGTCATGATTAAAAATTGATATGGATGTCCAATTCTCTACATCACTATCTATCACGTGCATTGGTGGCTATAGGAATTTTGTTCAGGATGTTCCTTAGGAAGCATAAATTACACAATCTTATTTCTTTTTAGCTTTTAGGTAATTAGGTTTGATTCAATGTTATTAATTCCATTCCGTTCTAGCCGCAATGACCAGAAAATACTGTGCCGGTGAACAAACCGGAACAGTAACCCACCGTATTCCACTTCGGAGAAAATTTTGGTCTATTTCGAGTGTTTCGATAAATACCAGCCGAAATTCAAGATTCGGCTGGCATGAATTTTGTGCTTAAAAAAAAAAAAATTGTTCTAAAAACTAACACAAATTTGCATTCTGTAAACCAAAAAACCTCAAAAGAAAAAAAAAAAAAAAAGAAATAAACAAAGTTAACTGTACAGCTAAAAAAAAATCATAACGAGAAATTTGAGACTCAAAACTTGAGAAGAGGCATTGCCGCACTGGTATTGGTAGAAGACATAGAAGTTACAAATAAGGAGGAAGGCAAAACGTAGATGTAAAAGTGTAGATGAAGATGTGATAAAATTTAAAAGTATGAAGTGTAAAAATCAAGGAGACAGAAGACGTGTGTGGTTAAGAATAAACAAGAAAAAATAATTAAAAATGAGAAGTAAGTAATATATGTCTGGTGAGGAAAAATACTAAATAATAAATAATAAAAGGTTGAAAATTGTGTTGTATTGGGCAGTGTGCTGAGTCAAAGGAATCAAGTCACTGCCCAGCTTGTAGTAGTTTTATTAGAATTTTTTTTTTCAAATTTTAGTTCATTTTTTTTTTTAGTTTTTCCTTTTTTCTTGAAAGACCCTAATATATATATATATATATACTTACTTCTCACCAGAATTTTTTTGAACTTACATCCTGTTAGAATTTAGATTTTACCCCCTAAGATTTTGAGACGTTTGAGCTATATACTTAAAAGAAGGAATAGACATTTGTGTGATAAACTTGATGGTTTGTGATAGGCCACAAATGCGATGACCCCTTGTGATTTATTAAATTGATTAATTAGCCGAGTTATTAATTAATCAAGTTAACGTCCAAATTCACGTGGCAGCACAAACAAATCACTAATAACTAAAGTATGCAGCAGAAAATAAATGACACGGTGATTTGTTTACGAATGGGGAAAACCTGACGGCAAAAACCCCACCGGGTGATTTAAGGTCACCACTCCCGAAACTCCACTATTATCACAAAAAGCGGTTACAAGCAAGGAATCCCAAGTACCTTACCAACTTACAGTTGAACCTTACCCCAATACCCAATTGGACTTGCTCTGCAGTGACAGTTTCTCCTTTTGATGAACGGCTCCCAAGTACGTGACTAACCAATTGCGCGGATCCCAGTATGCGTCTTCAATTCACCAATTAGAGAGAGAGTTGTTGGCTGCAAAGTTCTTCAAATCATCCACACGATGAAGATCAAGAAGATGCTCGGTTACAAAACCCTACGGTGCACATTACACAGCAACTTCTTCATAAGAGACGAACTAGGGCATGAACTTTGTCTTCGGTCACAAATTGCATGAACAAGAATTACTCAATGCTTGTGCAACTTGCGTCCCTTTGACGGTCCTTAAAACAATCATTTTATATTGTCTAGGGTTAGGAGAAAAGAAGTCTCAAAGACACATTCACGGATTGGAATCAAAACAGAACTTGAAATCTGTTTTCCTTAAATCTCGATAGATAGAGGTGTCGAGGATCTGTCGAGAAGCTGTCGAGCCTCAGGACTGAAACAGCTTCTAAAGCTCAATAGATGCATGTGTCGAGACTAGGTGTCGAGCTTTAGTAACTTGCACTTTCCAGCTTGTTTCTTAGACATACTTGATGACTTCAACACTTGATCTTGAAACACAATTTCTTGAAGTGTTAAACACATCCTAAATCTACCAAATTACAAGTAAAGTGCGTTTTGTCAAAGGATAAGCCAATTACACAAAATAGTGACATATGTTTAAAACGACTTGAACCACATATGTCCTAACAGTTTGAAAAGAAAACTTCACTGATCTTTGAATGAAGTAAAAGGAGAGGAGTGTATCTTTGAGGGTCAAGAGTGTTTATCTCATGCTTGTCTTTTCGTTCATACCGCATTGAAAGTGTTTAATTCGTGCTTGTGGTATCTTGATAGCGGATGTTCGAGGCACATGACCGGAGTTAAACACTGTTCAAAACTCTCAAGGAGAAGGAAGACGGCTTTGTGACTTTTGGAGATGGTAGCCCTTCACAAGTTCTTGGAAAGGGAACCATTGATATTCCAAGACTTCCCTTGTTGACTGATGTTCTTTACATAAAAGGTTTAAAAGTGAACTTGCTAAGTATAACCCAAATATGTGATGAAGACTTCATAGTTCAGTTCTCAAAGAAAGGATGTCTAATTCTTAATGAAGAAGGTGTTCAAGTCTTAAAGGGACTTAGAACCACAGACAATTACTATGGTGTTATTCCCAAGCCAAACATATCATGTTAGAGTGCTTGAGTAAATCTTTTAGAATTATGGCATCGACGGTTTGGGCATGCAAATTACAAGCAAGTTGCAAAGATCTCAAAGCTTGAAGTGGTGATTGGCTTGCCAAAGTTTGAAAAGATTGAGAACAATGTTTGTGGTCCATGTCAATTGGGAAAACAAACAAAATCAGCCCATCCCAAAGTTAATGTAGTGGCTACTTCTTATCCTTTGGAGTTACTTCATATGGATCTAATGGGTCCAATGAGAACAGAAAGCTTGGGTGGAAAACGATACATCATGGTGGTAGTTGATGATTTCTCAAGATATTCTTAGGTAGAGTTCCTTAAAAGCTCCAAAATGAAAAGGGAGTTCCTATAATCAAAATAAGGAGTGATCATGGGAAAGAGTTTGAAAATGCAAAATTTGAAGCATTTTGCAATGAGCATGGTATCAAAAAGGAATTCTTCGCTCCAAAAACACCACAACAGAATGAGGTGGTAGAAAAAAAGAATCCAGTGATTCAAGAGATGGCAAGAGTAATGTTACTCAATAAAAACATTCCACAGAAATTTTGGGCTGAAGCGGTAAACACATCATGTCACATTGGGAATAGGATTTTCTTTCGGCCTGGAACAAAGAAGACATCATATGAGATTTGGAGAGAAAAGAAGCCAAAAGTGAAATACTTTCGAGTATTTGGAAGTAAAGGCTCCATTCTCAATGATAGGGAGAATCTTGGAAAGTTTGATGCTAAGAGTGATGAAGGGATCTTCTTCGGATACTCCACTAATAGCCGAGCATATAGAGTGTACAACAAGCATACTAAGGCGGTGATGGAATCAATAAATGGGGTCATAGATGATGCCATCTTTGAAAAAGATGTGGATAAGGATGGTGAAGCTCCAACTCTTAAGAAGAATGAGGGTGATGATATCATATCTCAAAGTGATGAGGGTGAAAAAAATCACCAGAAAATGAGTCTACCCCTCCTACTTCAAGAAGGGAGACTAAATCAATGCAAAGGCCCTTGAGTCCACTTATCGCTCCAGAAGTTCAACCTCCAATTTCACGAGATGAGAAATCCTCTACATCCAAGAAACTATCATCAAGAGTAAGTCTCAATCATCCCACAAGCAACATCATTAGTGATTTAGACGAGGGACTTCGTTTGAGGAGAGGATCGAGCTATAGCTTGAATCATGTGACATACAATTGCTACATTGCTCAATTGGAACCCAAGAAAGTGGAAGAAGCCTTGAAAGATGAGAATTGGGTGGAATCCATGCATCAAGTGTTACATCAATTCGTTAGAAATGATGTATGGGAGTTGTTACCAAGGCCCAAGGATACACATGTTATTGGCACCAAATGGATATTTAAGAACAAGAATGATGAAGATGGTGAGGTCATTCGAAACAAGGCTAGATTGGTGGCTTAAGGATATACTCAAGTTGAAGGAGTAGACTTTGATGAGTCATTTTCACCAGTAGCAAGACTAGAGTCAATCCAAATTCTTCTTTCCATAGTGTGTGTTATGAACTTCAAACTATACCAAATGTATGTGAAGAGGGCCTTCTTGAACGGACTTCTGAACGAAGAAGTGTTTGTTAAGCAACCAAAAGGGTTTCCAGACCATGTTCTAAGATTGAAGCAAGCTTTATATGGGTTAAAGCAAGCACCAAGAGCATAGTATGATCGCCTCATCGCATATCTTGTAGATCATGGTTTCAAAAGAGGTCAAGCCAATAGAAGATTGTTTGTTAAAAGAGATGAGATATCCCTCCTTGTCGCTTAAGTTTATGTGGATGATATTGTCTTTGGATCCACAATTGATCACCTTGCTCAAGAATTTTTAGAAGAAATGAAAAAGGAGTTTGAAATGAGCATGGTGGAGGAGCTAAAGTACTTTTTAGGGCTTCAAGTGAAACAACAGAAAGATGGGATATTTATCTCTCAAAAGAAATATGCTAAAAATTTTGTAAAGAGATTCAGCTTAGACTCTAAAAAGCATGGATCCACTCCCATGAGTTCATCGGCAAAATTAAGTCTTGATCCAGCTGATATGGAAATAGATCCAACACTTTATTAGAGCATAATCAGTAGTCTTCTCTACCTCACGGCAAGTAGGCCAGACATCGCCTTTAGTGTAGGAGTGTGTGCTCGATTTCAGACAGCACCCAAAGAATCACATTTGTCTGCAGTAAAACGAATCATTCTTTATATCAATGGCACCTCTGATTATGGAATTTGGTATTCAAAAGACTCCAATGAGTGCTTATTTGGATATTCGGATGCTAACTAGGCCAGCTGCATTGATGATAGGAAGAGCACCTCTAGTGGTTGTTTTTATCTTAGAAATAACTTGGTGTCATGGATGAGCAAAAAGCAAAATTTAGTCTCTCTGTCAACAGTTGAAGCTAAATACATCGCAATAGGAAGTTGTTATGCACAACTTTTGTGGATAAAGAAACTCTTATATGATTATGGAATCACTTAAGACACTATGAGTGTGTTCTATAATAATACAAGTGCCATAAATCTATCAAAAAATCCAGTTCAACACTCGAAATTGAAACATATCGAGATTCGGTATCATTTTATCTGAGATCTAGTGGAGAACAAGGTTGTATGGTTGGAGTTTATCAACTCTGACATCCAAAAGGTAGACATTTTCACCAAACCCCTTGATGGTCCATGATTTGAATCTCTTTGTAAGACCATCGGTGTTAGTATCATCCCTTGACTTTCATCCCTTTTGTGACCTTATGCTATTCTTTGTTGCATACATTTTATATAGGTCACATGTGTATGTTTACATATGTTTCTTTTGCTAGCTGCTTTTTGTCTTTGCTTTTGTTGATCTTACTTTTCTTGCTATGTTTTTGAGTGTGTTAAAAAATTCAAAAACTCATAAAAATTGAAAAATCTTCAAAAAGTATGATCGCTTGTGTTGTGTATATCACATGTGAGTTTGGCCTAGTACTTTCGTACTAATGGCGTAGTGCATTTTTAAGCTTAGCTTGTTTTGTATGCACATCTATCTCTGTGGAAAAATCTTGAAATCTATGTATGATTGTTGTAAATCAATCTTCAAGCCTGTTATGAACGATTAGTCAATAGTCTTGTTGGTCTTGATACATGCATAGACTTGTGCTTATATATATTCCCACGTTTATATATATATATATATTTTGCTTAAAGAGCTGATCAAATGTAAATCTCAAAATGAAAAGAGATATTCAGTTGCAAAAGCCGTCGCACATATTAGTATTTGACTAGGAAAAAAGGAAAGCGACTTGTATTGAAATATATAGTGTCTCAAAAAGCCAAAGGCTTACTCACAAAGCCAAAGGCTTACTTACAAAGTTGAAATACAAAAAATTTCAAGCATCGATCTCAAAATGAGATGTACTTTGTTCAAAATGATCAAATGTTATGATTTGTAAAGAAGCCAAATGAAAAGCTTCAAAGAAATGTAATCATTTTCTTGTGGGAGATCACATATGTTCATTTCTATAAGTGAGATAGTCCACTTGACTTAGTGCTAGTTGTGTATGGCTTGATTGAATTGATCATTGAAGCTTCACTCTAGACTGAGGATTATTCCACATTTGATACTTACACACAGCACACAAGACTTTGTTCAATGAATGCTTATTTCATTTGTGTGATTTTACATGATCAAATGTGATGTGTATACTCAATTTCTTGCCGATCAAACCCAAAAATATTTTTGAGTATTTTATATGTTTTTGAAAGTGTTTTTATACTTTTGTGCTTTAAGTTTTTGTTCAAATTGCATTTTTGTGTTTTTCTTCAAAAATTGGTTCAGAGGATGTTTTGCGAGAAGCTCGTGACTAAGAGCTTCCTACAAAAAGTGCTTAAGGGAAATTAAAAAGTCACATTTTCATACAGAAAGTATCGTAATTGTCTCGGGACTTTCTCGTGACCAAGCTCTTCCCACGAAAAGATTTTTAGGTAAAAACTGGAAAACACAAATTCATACAGAGACTTTCGCGACTATCTTGCGACTGTTTCGCGATTAAAAGCTTCTCGCGAAAGCTTCTATGTGTCTCACACCTAATTTCGCGACTGTCTAACCTGCAAAAAATGCCTGTTTTCAGTTTTATAGTGCTGATGTGACTAAGTTTTTAAAACACCCTCTATTTCCCTCGCGTTGCCTCTCTCGAACCCCTTTCAACCCAAATCCTACTTTTTCTCAAACCCCATCATTTTCAAGCAAAATCTTTGCAAAATCACTTCAAGGTATGTTTTCTAAACATTGTTTTCACATTTGTCTTAGATTTTTGCAGATTTTAGCTTAGGGTTTTAAAAATTGGGTATTTTCAAAAAATGGGTTGGGGTTCTTATTTTTGTGAAAATATCTTTAAAATTTTGATTGGGCTGAGTCCCATTTGCTGTTTTTGTATTGTGTTGGCCTCTTGTGACATTCTAAACATGTATTGAGGCAATTTTCATCTTGTTCATGCATTATTCATAGGTGTTACTCACTGTTGCATGTTAGGTGTTTGACAGAATGTCCTAGTGTCATCCTCGTGTTTTTTTTGGACTCAAATGAGTTCCAATGCTTGGGTTTACAATTGATTGAACATGTTTTGGTCAATGGGTGTGTGTTTTACACACTGTGCCCATTTTGTGCCTCACAATGCCATGCCATGCATCCTTTAGGCACACCCCATGCAACTCATGCTGCACTTACATGCATCAGCACATGCATACACATGTACAGTCACTTACTTCATGCATTATGCTTTTGTGTACATGTTTTTAATACTTATAACATGTTGTTTTAAGTTTGTTATGCTCTATTTTAAGCTGTTTTTACTTATTTATTTTGGACTAACTTGAATCTAATTAAGTTTTATGGTTTGTTTTGTGTTTCTGTTTTCTTTTTGTGCCTTATGTCTGTTTGTGCAGATGTCTCCCACTAAGCATGCTGCTAAGAAATCCTCCAAGCATGCTCGCACAAATTCTGACAACTTCAAATCTGTTGAGGCAGACATGGCTTACAATGACTGTTACAAGCAAGGTACAATAATTATGGAGAGAATTGTCCAATTGAATACCCTTGAAGACACTTTCATTCCCGATGTATTCAAGGAGAGGACATGGATGAAGCTGTTAACTCCGAGTGGAAATGTGTACTCGGAAATCATTAAAGAGTTCTTTTCCAATGCTAGTGTGGATGGAGACCACATTAACTGCTGGGTGAGATACAAGGAATTTGTGATTACAAGAGATTCAATTCAATATTTTCTTGAAGTTCGTCCTCCTTCATAGTCGATTACCATGCAATACAGTGATCGTTTGGAATCCATCGAGGAAATGATAAAAATTCTTGGTGGTACACCAACCAAGAGGTCTATGAACACAATTCCATTCTATTCGGAAATGAATGCTCTTCCTTATGTGATGATCCACAATTTGTATCCGGTCACCAACTAGACAACATTGTCTGCTGCAAGGACAATCTTCTTGTATGATCTCTTCACTCACAAAGAGATTGATATTTGTGGACACATCTTCCACCTCTTGACCAAAAGCATTGAGAAGCAGAACTCCAGATCAGTCATGCCATTTCCCTCTCTTATTATGGGTCTCATTGCAAAGGCAAAGCTCAAACTTCCGAGCGGTCTCACTATTGTGCATAGAGATTATCCCCATTGGTGCACACACAGTGACTCAAAGCACAGCTCACATTAAAGGATCAAAGACCGGCACTTCTCAAATTTCAAGGGCTGCTATTCAAGAAGAAGGTGGAGACATGGAGGATGAGATTGATAGATTCACTTCTGCCCTAGAGACTTCAGTACAACCATCCTCTTCAGCACCTACACGAGGATCTGATCGTCTTGATCACCTTCTTACAACGGTAGATCAGATATATGGCACGCTTAAGTCTCATGTGCATCATACTACAGATCAATTTGTTTACATCCAAGGCCAAATCACTGCATTATCATCTCAGATTGAGAATATGGCTGTGGCACAAGGATCCGATTAAGAATCCGAGCAATTCTAGCTCCTTTGGTCATTCCGGTCAAAAAGGGGGAGAAAATTTTGAGGGGGAGTAGCACATTTTAAGGGGGAGCATAGTGGAACATAGTGTAGCACATGCACTTCATAGACATATTGGTTTATTTTTGGTGGTTTAGTTGTTTACATTGCTTTCTTTTAAAGCTTTAAGTACTTTGTTTTAAATTTAGTTTAATATTTAGTACTTTGTGTTTATCTCATTGCTTTGTAGCATTTTTTTTAGTACTTATAGTTTATCTTGAGTACTACACTCTTTTGCCCTTGTTGGATTCTTGTATCCTTAATGCGAATACTTTGGTATTTTGCATTGGTTAAGTGTTTTGGACATGCAATTGATTATTGCTTTGCACTTAATTGCATTTCGTGTCCGGATGATTGTATACTAGTTAAATGATCATTGTAGTCATTCCGTAATGACTGTTCTTGTATGATCAAATTATGCTTCATTGTTTATATTTTGATGTTTATCTTGATCGCATTATACTTGCTCCTACACGTACCTTGTATTCAACTTGTCATGAGCTTAATGAAAGTTTTGTTTGTGTGCGAGTGTTTTAGGATACAAGTGTATTCGTGCAAGTGCTTCACAGCTTCTAGATTAGGTGTGAGTGAGTTTTGCCACTGTTCCCAAACTCACGTTTAAGTCTAGAGTCTGTTATAGGGTGTTTTGTGATGGAATAGCCAAAGGGAGAGATTTTAAAGTTGTGATTTACAACTATTTTGTGTTGGCTTTAATCCCGTGTCAAGTTTGATTGTAATTTTTCTTAATCTTTGTACCCTGTATTTATTGTGGAATTTTATTGTAAGGGTTGTGTGATAGAGAGAGAGAGTGTGAAGACTCAAGCATTTAAAGACAGAAGAGTTTTCGCGGGTAGCTCGCGACTAAGCATCCCGCGAAATGATGCATGTGCCTTGCACATGACTGGAATGTGAAGTGTCATGACAGATGGTGACAGTTGGTTTTCGTGAGTGTCTCGCGGGTAAGACCTTCCCGCGAAATACCCACAAAACAGTCTGTTTTGCTATTTTGTCCTATCTGCTCCACGATATCCTCATACACAGTATATATACCATCATTATCCACATATTGAATGGAGAGCTTTTCAAAAGAGAAAATCCTAGCCTCAAACCCTTGAGAGTGTGAGATTGTCATACCCACAATTCTCTACACCATCCAGTGTGGTTTTTCTCTAGTCCTACCTCTCTATTTTCAAATCCTTGAGAGGTTAATAGCCTAAACACTTACCACACCCATATTGAGTGTCCAGTGAGTTTTTGGTGCTGCTGGAAAGCATTGGAAGAAGCCAAGCTTTGGCGGATGCAATTAGGCGCATTGCAGGATTCGGAAAGCTAGACAAGACATGGTTTCGAGAAACCTTGTTGGAGTAGGAGCCTGGAGGGCTTAGGTACATTGGGTAGACTAGACTTGGAGGGTCTTTTGTTATTCGTGTATTCCAACTTATTGTCTAGTGGATCGATTTACTACTTGGAGGGCGTTGGAGAGGTTTTTCACCGAATTCTTCGGTTTCCTCTTTGATAACACATCGAAGTGTTATCTTGTGTTTGGCTTAAAGTAGTGGTTTTGTTTTTTCGTTCACATTTATTATTTTCCTCACTTAGTTTAAGTTAGAGTAAAATCAACCGAGCCGCAATCTTTTAATTTGGGTTCTAAACAACTCTTGTGTTTTTAACACAAATCCGAGCTTTCAATTAACACCAGGGAAAAAGTCAAGTCAGTTAAGGGTAGTTTAATGCTGGTGAATAGTGGTCAATAATAGTTATGTAAATACCCTCTCTTGATTAAAAATCGTAGTTACAAAAAAAAAAAAAAAGAAAAAAAAAGAGCTAAATTGTAAAATACAACCTTAGAGTTTAGAAGGGTTTAAATTTTACACCCTAAAATTATAAAATTTAAATTTTATCCCTTAAGACTTTGAGATGTTTGAGTTTTACACTTAAAACTAGTCGCTAACCCGTGCTATGCACGGAAAAGTTTGGAAATTTTATTTTAATTATTATACATATTTGTTTTCTTTATTAAGTACTAATAAATTAAAAAATTTCAATTAATTTCATATTAACATGATATAATATTATATATGTTATCTATAGATTATATATGAACAAATAAATCAAGGTTAATAGTAACTTGAGGGTTATTTGATAGGTTCATATAACAATTTCCACATTGAAATTGAAATAATATAACAACAAAAGCTCAAATACAAATAAATACAAAAATAATTTGTTTATACTTGTATGCTTCCACTTCTCATGGATGGAAATCGTCATTACTGTATACGATCATATCTATATATTGCTGTGCATTCTACAAAGGGATTGTATTTTTATATGATGTAGTCTCATTTTTCACCTCAAGGTAAAGTTAAAAATGCCCCAAATAGCAACAAAAATTTGTTTTTAGGCCCTTAGCAATGTTATTTCTTTTCCATGGTACCCTAGATACTCCCAAAAGTGCAGCTTATATGCCTTGAAAAAGAAAATAACTTATTAACTTCCTTGACAACAACAAACAATAAAAAAGACCTCCCTATGAAAATTTCCACTTAACAAAATAATAATCATATTCTTTAGTTTCACTAATCCATAGTTGAAGAAAAGTGAGGTTTTAATATTAGAAAAAAATATACTTTCCACCAGTTTCTTCCTTCACCCTTTTAACAAAATCCTCCATCTTATAATTGATGCAAATATTAGCTCCACGATCCTTGCAAATAGCTAAGTTTTCCTCATTCCCTGCCAAAAACAATCTAAAATATATTATACATGGAAACTAAACTTATGCATGCATTAGAAGAAAAGTGATATTGTACTATCATCAACAATACTGAATTGTAAATGTACCAATACTCCCATGAAAATGAAGTTTTAATATTCATCCGTTACGCAATGGAGGTACTATATATCATACATAGTTGTTAATACTATCATCAATCACATATATTGTCTAGCTTCTCTTATCATAGATATTTCATATTTTTTTGGGGAGGGGGGTTGGGGGGGGGGGGGGGGGGAATTAAAAGAGAAAATGTGTTTTTTATTTATTTATTTAGAAAGAGCTACAATGGCAACTTTCTAGGCTGGACCATGTTGTCCTTTATTTTATGGTTGTAGTCAATAAAAATCAACATTAAGCAAGCAAGAATTTTAGTTCAAGTTGATCAAATGATGTATGTGAAGAGTGGCAAAAAAACATCTTTGAATGTAAAATAGGATTCCACTCATCATATCATAACTTAAAGATTACTTCCAAATAGCTTTGTTACGTTAGTGAAATCAGCAACAGAAAGCATAGCGATGTGAAGGTCTATTGACATATTAGAGACTTGCAGTAGAATTTAACTTGCATTTTCTTTATGCCTAACATCATAAAGAGAAAAACATGACTTAATATACAAAGAAAACAGAAACTTGGGAAGAGAACAACTTTTTGATAAAATAGTATTAAAATTACTACAACTTGTATCCACCCAAAAGTTACACCCATGACAAACTAAACACTTTACAATTCAACAGATATAGCATAGCCTCCTCTAATAATACTTCGCCACTAAACACCCTTGCATTTTTCTAAATCCAAATATATATATATATATATATATATATATATATATATGTGTGTGTGTGTGTGTGTGTATAGGTAGCCCAAGCCCACTTGAATAATGAGGAATTACGTTTAGGATGTAACCAACTAAGATTTGAGGACTAATTTGTACATGAGTTTTGACATTTGACATGATTTATACCAATTTATAAACCAATAGCCCACAAATTGGAAAAAAAAAATCTTAAAAATTATTAATTTCAATAAAATTTCTAAAATTAGAATGTTGCATAAAACCAAGAAAGCACAATCCAAACATAAATCAAAAGGTGTGGGAATGAACACATTAGATAGTCCAAGTAATTATATTTCCACTATTCAAAACCAAGACAACATATCCCCAGTCTGCATAATGCAAAAATGCACACCTTAGGTTCAATTTCTAAGATATTTATGATTATTGTGATAAATAAAAGTAAATAAGCATAAATACAGTACTTAGTGGGTCATCATCAAATAGTTTATGACAGTTCATCTATACTATAATTCCAACACCTATATAGGCTTGTAAACTAACATAAGTGCAAAAATGTCAAGTAAAACCAATTGCTCTTAGAGGCCTTTTGTTGAACACGTAGCATATATAACCAAGAAATAGAACTTGAGTAATCTAGAGGTGTTGTAATAGAGGGAAGCAATATTTCTAGCACCTAAAGAATATTTAGAATAATGGAATATACAAATTAGAAACATATTGATGCCTCCTATTAGAAGCAATAAGATTTTGATCATCACTATTTACATCAAAAGAAGAATTGCTTAGCATGAAAAGCCATAAAATGTTGGCTTCAAGGAGATTTATATGCTTACACAATAGTGGCGGTGAACAGCAGAAAAGGCTAACTGTTATAATAGTGTTTTTTTTTGCTTTGTTTCTGCTTCTCTATTTCATCAATAGACATGATGTCTATTTCAAGTAATTCAGCCTCAACATTGCAAGTGAAGGCTGTGGCCAACCCTAGGAGTATATTTCTGCAGGGAGTAAGGGAATCAATTAAGATAGGCTGCAGGGAGTAAGGGAATCAATTAAGATAGCTCATTTAGTTACACACTCTATTGTCTCTGCATCTTTGTATTACATCAACCCCTCTAATTGACAAAGCCTAAAATTGTCTTTCAAAATTATATACCAAATGGCTAGGACTAAGTCCAAGTTCAATGTCAATCCACAACCTATACTCAAGCAAATCAGTAAAAATCTCCAAGGTACAACCTTATATTCACATACTCACAGTTCATTTTCAAATTTATGCTCAAGAACACCAAGCCACCTCTAAATTAGACCCAAATTCATTCTTAATGAAAAATTTTAAATTTGCAGTGAAATTCCCAAACTCTAATATTAATGCACAAACCCACCATAAATGAATCATAAAAAAATCATACCTATTTCTTAGTTTTCCCTAAACTTTCAAATACACTTGAAATCCCTATGGAACCCAATAAAAATTATTATCTAAAAATTCCTTTCAAATTTTGGAATTTATTTGTAAATCAAAGGCTCACAAATCAGTGCCTAGATAGAAACCTTAAAAAAAAGAATCCAAATTTACAAAGGGAAGGCAACCAAATTGAAATTGCAATCATATAACAACAAAAACCACTATCAAAAATTGAATTGGGAAATTTTAGGGCAACACTCACTTGGATTTGTGGAAACTGGAGAGGGACTTTCCCATTGATCTAGGATGGCTTGTTCTTGAAGAGGTATTGTGAGGCAACCTAGAGAGAAGAAGGCTTTCAGAAGAGAGTGAGAGAGAGAAATAGAGAGAGGAGTGTATAGGGAGAAAAGATATCGATAAACTATTAGATTATATATATATATATAGTTTTTTTATGGTTAGGAATATGAAACGGCTTTGTAACTACTACCCAAGATTCAGATCGTTATAATGAATCAGAACATTGTTTCTATAAATTAACATAGGCTGCTAAACACCCACATTACTAAGAATATCAAAACGTTTAAACCACTAACCAAAAGTCACTTGTTTTTTAGTTGCTTTAAATGTAAACGTGGCTGGTGCAATAAGGAGTGGTGTTTTATATTATATATAAATAGATAGAGATTTTCAGTATTAATATAGTGTGAGGAGAGGAAGAGATGAAGGAGTTAGAAAGCCAAAGTTTGTCGTTAGGAAGCTGAAGGGTTGCCGTTTGAGATTGTAACCGTGGAACACAAAGAGTTGCTATCTAAAATTGTAACCGTGAAAGAGATAGGGTTGGGAATTATTTCATTTCTATTAAGATTTTTAAATTTAGAAACTATTTCTAAATTGTAGGATAAATTCAAGAAAAAAAATAGTAATGACATGGCTGTTGACGTGGCTCAACTTGAGCGTAGCAACATTACATGCTACGCTTTAGCTTTTAGTAATATATAGATTTGAATTTTAAGCTTTAAAATTTGGAAGGACACTTGTCCCAAAAATAAAAAATCAAGTCAAGTCATGAGTATTTTATACTGGACTTGCACAGATGCAAAGTCAAGTCAATTTAGCCAAAAAATAGTCTTTTAGACAGGACTTGTACAGTTGCACTGCAATCTATAGGTAGTGGTATTTATGTGATGTTGATTGGCGCAGAATTTCATATCCTTAGAAATCGCAAAAACAGAAAAAAGTATTCCAACTTCTGAGCTATGTATTGCCAAGGAAAGCAATCAAAACATGTTTCACTTCCACTCTTAGTTGCTTGCTGGTTTGTTTTGCTATCCACCTGCAAGGCTATTCCAAAGGCAGAAGCTGAGACTCTACTCAATTGGAAAAAAAGCCTCCCAGCTGACCAATCAATTCTGAACTCATGGGTTGAACAAATCAATTCAACTGCTTCAAGTCCATGCGTATGGCATGGAATAGCTTGCAATGATAAAGGGAGTGTTTCTGAAATAAATCTTGCTTACTTGGGATTGAAAGGTACCCTCGATGACTTTGATTTTCTCTCTTTTCCAAACCTTCTTCGCCAAATACAACCAATTCACGGGCACCATACCAACAAACATTGGTACACTTTCCAAACTCCAATTTCTTGACCTTTCCACAAATTCCCTCACTGGCTCGTTACCTCTTTCTCTTGCTAATCTCACTCAGGTTTATGAGCTTGATGTTTCCCGAAACAATATTACAAGAGAACTAGACCAGCGTTTATTCCTTGATGGAACTAGTCAGTCCAAAACAGGTCTATTTAATCTCAAAAATTCTCCTCCAAGGTAATATTCTTGGTGGCAGAATTCCTGAACAAATAGGACATTTGAAGTACCTAGTAATACTGGATTTTGGTGGGAATCACTTTTGTGGCCCTATCCCTCCATCCATAGGTAATTTGAGTGACTTAAACAAACTTTTCCTTCAAGAAAATGAGCTTTCAGGACAAATCCCCGTTAGCTTTGGGACTTAAAACTACTAGATGAGTTGTCCCTGTTCATTAACCGGTTATCTGGTCCTGTACTTGATGAAATAGGAAATCTTTCTTCGTTACTTGTTCTACGCCTTGGTGATAACAAATTCACAGGCCACTTACCGCAACAAGTGTGTCAAGGTGGAAAGCTTGTCAATTTCACTGCAGCCTCGAACAATTTCTTTGGACCTATCCTAGTTAGTCTAAAAAATTGCCGAACCTTGTTTAGAGTTCGGCTTGAACTTAACCAACTAACGGGACATATAGACCAGGATTTGGGAGTGTACCCAAATCTCACTTATATTGATTTGAGTTACAACAGGTTACAAGGTATACTCTCGCCAAATTGGGGTGAAAGCAAAAACTTGACATTGCTGAAACTTGCTGGGAATATGATAAGTGGTAAAATCCCCAATGAGAGATTGTTCTATAAAGAAATCTAAGACTCTCTCTCTCTAAATAGAATGAATGAATTTATTGATCAAGAAAAGAGTACAATACAATCTAAGTACTATGCTACTACTTATATATATGTACAATCTGTGGAGGCAAAGGAGAATAACTAACTCCATGAAAGAAGGAAAACAGTTACAGAGCAATTACACGCAGCCACAATAACTGCTGCTTATGTCAAGCTTCTACCCACGTGGCAAGGCCCCTTCGCACATGTGTATAAATTGCTCATGATAAGGGACTGCCTCCATTACTTCTAATAGCTCTGAATTGATCAATTCCTTTTGAGTTTCAATGCCTTGAGTGCTGCTCTGTTTTTCATCTCTATTTTTGTGTCTGCTAATTGTGTGAGTGTTTTCTTCCTTACTTTTAACACTCCCCCTCAAGAGCAAAGCTCTTGCTACTTGATTTTCAGACGAATACTCAGGGTATTGGATGCTATGTGCAAAAATATTTATAACTCCCAATCGTTTCAGCAACCTTAGAAAATTATCCACACCTAGCGCTTTGGTAAAGATATCTGCCAATTGATTCCTTGAGCTGACATGGAAGGTCTTAATAGTTCCATCTAAAACTCTATTCCTTACAATGTGGCAATCTGCCTCAATGTGCTTAGATCTTTCATGAAATACCGAATTGGCAGCAATATGTAGAGCAGCCTGGTTGTCACAGTACATCAAGGCAGGCTTGTCATGTGCAATATGAAGATCCTTCAATAGGTACAGCAGCCAAAGAACTTCACAAGTAGTTGAAGCCATTGACCTATACTCTGCCTCTGCTGAAGATCTTGATACCACAACCTGCTTTTTAGACCTCCAAGAGATTAAAGCATTTCCAAGAAAGACACAATAGCCAGTTAATGATTTTCTGGTGTCTGGGCAGCCTGCCCAATCTGCATCACAGTAGGTTTTAAGCTGCAAATCTGACTCTACAGGAAAGAAAACTCCTTGCCCTGGTGTGCCTTTAAGGTATTGCAAGATTCTTGTAGCTGCTCTCATGTGAGGAACTCTTGGTTGAGATAGAAATTGACTAAGTCTGTGAACAGAATAAGTAATATCAGGTCTGCTAAGTGTGAGATACATCAGCTTCCCTATCAGCCTTCTAAACTGACTTGGCTCCTTAAGTAGCTCACCATCACCTTTGGACAACTTTAATTGCTGTTCCATAGGTGTTTTAGCTGGTTTACATCCACTCATGCTAGCTTCTTGGAGTATTTCAAGAACATATTTTCTTTGATTCAGACTTATACCCTTATTACTCCTTGCAATTTCTAAACCCAAGAAGTATTTGAGAGAACCTAAGTCCTTAATTCCAAATTTCTTGTCTAGAAGTGACTTGACTGAGGCAATGCAATTTGGATCATTGCCTGTAAGAATCATGTCATCCACATATATTAGTAATGCTGTGAAAGAAGTTCCTTTGGAATGAATAAACAGTGAATGGTCTGCCTCGGATTGAATGAAACCAAGCTGTAAAATGGTAGTAGACAGCTTTGCATTCCATTGTCTTGATGCCTGCTTCAATCCATAAAGAGACTTCACAAGTTTACACACTAAAGGAGCAGAGGAATGTGATGAAGAACACTCCCCCTTACTGTGAAAACCAGGGGGCAAATGCATATAGACATCTTCAGCCAAGTCTCCATGTAAAAAGGCATTGTTAATGTCATGTTAATGAAGAGGCCAAGCTTTGGCCGAAGCAAGGGCAAGAAGAACCCTGATAGAAACTGTTTTGGCAACTGTGGAAAATGTTTCCAGGAAATCCAAACCTTCTCTTTGAGTGTAGCCTTTTGCCACAAGCCTGGCCTTATGCCTTTAAACACTACCATCTGAATTGAGTTTCACTTTATACACCCATTTACAACCAATGGGAGTCTTTCCAGGAGGTAGAGAAGTGAGAATCCAAGTACCAGTCTGTTCTAAAGCTTGGATTTCCTTATCCATGGCCTCTCTCCAAACAGGAAGTTGAACTGCTTGAGAGAAAGAAGTGGGTTCTGGATGACATGCACTGACAGACATGAGGTAAGACTGATAGGAAGGAGTTAGTCTTGAATATGTGAGAAACTCAGCCATGTCATAAGGAGAACCTGGATCAGCAAGTGTTGCAGCTGTATTGCAAGCATAATCTTGCAGGTAGGGAGGTGCTTTATGGACCCTGGTGGACTTTCTGGTATGTGAAGAGGTAGGAATAGGTATAGAAATAGTAGGGGAAATGGAATGACTGTCTAAAGGAGATGGAATAGACATAATGGAAGTAGGATTGTCAGGAAGAATGGAAGTGGAACTGTGAACATCAGAGGCAGATGGATGTAATGCAGATGCAGAAGGGATGGTTGAATTATGAGAAGAATGAGGAACTTCTAGGATGTTAACAGGAGTGACAAAAGAGTCTAAAATGCTGTCAGAAGGAGAATGAGAAACAACATCAGATTGTACAACAAAAGGATCATGTAAATCTGTGATACCCTGAACATAAGGAAAATGATTCTCATGAAAAACAACATTTCTAGAATTAAACACTGTTTTGGTAGATAAATCCATGACCCTATAGCCTTTAACCCCAAAAGGATAGCCTAAAAAAATGCATTTTTTAGCCTTTTGATCAAATTTTGTCCTATTGTGAGAAAGAGTTGAAGCATAACAAAGACATCCAAAGGTCCTTAAATGGGAATAAGTGGGGGAATGACCAAATAACACTTCATAAGGGGTTTTTTTTATTCAAAACAGAAGAGGGAATTCTGTTTATCAAGTAAACAGCAGTAAGAATGCAACACCCCCAAAGATGTAAAGGTAAGTTGGATTGGAATTTGAGGGCTCTTGCAACATTTAAGATGTGTTGATGTTTTCTCTCCACAACACCATTTTGTTGTGGAGTTTCAACACAACTTAATTGATGTAAGATGCCTCTTCTTGCAAAAAAATCTTTGAGGAAAAACTTGGTACCATTGTCTGATCTAATGCATTTTACTTTTCTTGCAAATTGTGTCTCAACCATTGTGCAAGATTGGTCTAGATAAGATGCAGTTTGGGATTTGTGTTTCAACAGATACACCCATGTACATCTTGAACAATCATCTACAATGGTTAAAAAAAATTTGCAATTATGTATGGTAGAAACAGAGAAAGGTCCCCATACATCACAGTGAAGTAAATCAAAACATTCATTGGAAACATTTGTGCTGATATTGAAGGGTAATTTTTTCTGTTTAGCAAGTGGACAAATGTCATAATGAAATTTTGCATTAGACTTGGTACAATGTACATTATCCTTATTTATCAAGGCTAGTTTGTCATCTGAGATGTGCCCTAACCTATCATGCCATATGTGTGGCAAAACCTTATTTGTGGAAACAGATAAAGAAATGCAATTTGAAGTTGGTGCTGATTCTTCCTTCGACAGCAAATAGAGACCATTTTTCTGCCTACCCAGACCAATCATGCTCTAATGAGCTAGGTCCTGGATAAAACATGAATTTCCAAAAAATATAAAGCAGCAAGGAATGGATTTTGCCAATTGGCTGATAGAAATCAGATTAAAGTTGAAGGAACACAAAGCACATTAGAAAGAACAAGATGATCTGAAATTTTGACATTTCCTATGTGAGTCACTAAGACAGATTCACCATTTGGAAGATTCACAAATGTGTTTAGAGTGGCAGTGATAGAAGAAAAAACAGTAATGGAGTGCACCATATGGTCTGTGGCTCCTGTATCTATGATCCAATCAGAATTTCTAAAAGCATTTTGGTTGATAGTTTTGGCAGAAAATATAGAGTGTGACAGATTAGGATTAAAATGAAAACTAGAGGAAGTACCTGACATGAGATCAGAATAAGGATTGGCTGAAAGATTGGTTTGTGATTGTGAAGTGATCACATCAAAAGTACCACCAGATTGTCCTTCCACACCAGCTACACTGGAAGAAGTTCTCACATTAGCTGCATGATGTGATCCATCACCTCCAGAACTAGATCCTGAACCACAACTGAGAAAGGCCAATAATTGTTCACATTGTGCCTTAGAAATAGGACACAAATTGCTTGCTGATGCAAAAGTCTCAGCTCCATTGCTCAACTGCGAAGAGACTTGATTGGCACTAGCACCATTCTTCCCTTTTGGTTTGTATCCTGGAGGATAACCATGAAGTTTATAACACTTTGTTGGGGACATATTTTGTAATTGGCATATCCTTTGACAAAACGCACTTTACTTGTATTTGGGTAAATTTAAGTAGGTTCAAGTTGATCATTACAAAGTGGTTAAATTAAAGACATGAAGATTACTCAAGAACTGCTCAAGAAAAATGCAATCTGCAGGTCTCGATACCTCCTCGACAGAAGCTCGATCTATCGAGATTCATTAAATCTTGACAGATGTCCCGATCGATCGAGCTTACGGGTTTCAGATTATAGCCAGCAACGTTTTTATTCTAAAAGGCTATTTGTTTATGGGTTTGTATAATTCTTATTAGATTAGGAAAACCCAAGGTTTGTGTAAACCTATTTGGAATAGGAGAGCCCATTAAGCTCCTATTTAAAAGGAGGTGGAAAAAGAAAAACCTAACCCTAGAGAGCTTCATAAGGTTTTCTTTTTAAAACCCTAGCCTCCTCCTACAGAAGAAAGAGTTCTTGCTGCATTTCTTGTACGCCTTAGGGTTTTGTAACCAAGTAAAGTCTCTTGCACCAACATTGAAGATCTTATTGGTGTTTCTATGTGAAGCTGCTGCAAATCAACTACAACAATCAAAGGGTTGCTGTGGAGTTAGTCACGTATTGGGATTCGTGCAAAGGAGTAAGCCACGTACTGGGATCCGTGCATCAATCTGGTTAGTCACGTACTTGGGAGCCGTGCATTGAAAGGAGAAACTGTCACTACAGAACAAGTCCAATTGGGTATTGGGGTAAGAGTTCAACTGTAGGTTGGTGAGGTACTGGGACTCCTTACTTGTAACTGCTTGTTGTGATAATAGTGGAGTTTCGGGAGTGGTGACCTTTAATCACTCGGTGAGGTTTTTGCCGTAAGGGTTTTCCCCATTCGTAAACAAATCACCGTGTTAATTATTTTCCGCTGCATATCTTAGTTTGGTGATTTGTTTGTGCTGCCACGTGATATTGCATGTTAATTTGATTAATTAAAAACTGAGCTAATTAATTAATCTAAGTTATCACAAGGGGTCAACGCATTTGTGGCCTGGCAAGTGGTATCAGAGCAGGCACACTCTGATTAGGGTTTAATCTTTGATGTGTGATCCATTGACCCCTGTTGTCATGGAAACTCTTGATTATTTTGATTTGCATGATCTTGTGTTGAATGATGATGATGATATTCATGATGCCTATTGCAAACTTTATAATTTTTGTATGAAATCTCTTGAGTGTTCTACAAAATTAAAAGCTAAATTTAAAAAGGTCAAGCTTGAAAAAGATGATTTGATTGCAAAATTGGATGAAGCCACTAATTTGAATGAGAATTTTAAAAATCAAATTTCATCTCAGGTGGACAAAATTAAGAGTTTGGAAGAGCAACTAGTTGAATTTAAAACTGAAGTTGAAAAATTAACTAGTGCCAAACTTGTTGTTGAGCCTAACTCAAAAGAAAAGGATTTTTATATTCCCCCATTCAAAAGGAATAATGAAGAGTTGAAGGCTAACATTGCTAGGATAGACAAAGGTAAACAAACTGATGTTAACATTGAAGTTTCTAAACCTATGTCTAAAACTCCTCCTAGGTTGAATGATAAATCTGTTTTTGTCCCCACCTGTCATCATTGTCACATTGTTGGTTATATTAGGCCTAATTGTCCTAAGCTGAGGACTCTGTCAACCTCTAAGGTTAGACCTCCTTCTAACGAGCCCAATCTTTAATGGTCAAAAGTGTTTTTTTTTTTTTTTTTTTTTTACAAGATAGAATTTATATTCTAATATAATCTAAATGTATATGTATGTGAAATTTCTTCTTAGAGACTTGAACTCCGACCTTTGCTCCCTACACTCCACAAGCACTTATACTTGTAGAGTGACCACCGTACTAAGGCTATATGGTGGTTTTCAATTCTTCTTTTACTTCTTCATTTTTGTAAATGAATCTTGTTATCTTGCGCCAAATGGGCTACACATTTAATCCATCATCCTAATCGGTTTCTTTCTTATCTTTTTACTTTTATGGTAATAATAATGATGATGATGATGATGATGATGATGATCATAATAATAATAATTATTACAAAAAACAATTGCTTACTTTTTTCAGTAAACAAAAAATGTATAATAGTAATGTTATAAAAAATTATTCATTTCAGTTCATTATTTGAATAACTGATAATATTTTGGAATATTAGAGTCCATGTTTTTAAGTCAAATCTTGTCTTCCCATTTGATTTTTTGCAGAGCTTGCTTACACGATGGCAGTGAGTGAAAAATGTGATGTTTATAGTTTTGGTGTTTTGGTACTAGAAGTTCTTATAGGAAAGCATCCAGCCAAACTCATTACAGATCTACATTCCCCAGTTGGTACAAATATCCACCTCAAAGATGTGTTAGATGATCGTCTCTCACCTCCCACAAGTCAAAAGATTGCTGACGAGTTAGCTCTAATGATGAACTTAGCAGTTTCATGTTTACATACCAATCCACAATCTCGCCCAACCATGCGAAGTTTGTGTCAGCTGCTGGAGATGCAGGCTTCTAAGAACTAAATTAATCTTCTCTCGGCCTATGTGTGCCATTGTGTTTTTTTTTTTTTTTTTTTGGTATGCAAGTTTGTAAGACTAATAAAAATGTGTGTAACACGCATATATTGAACGCTGACTATGAGTCCTTTAAGCATGCCATGTTAATTTTCATGTATTGTAAGGAATATCTTGGTTGTACAAATTCATTTTATGCATCAAAGTCTTAAATTTTTTTTCCTTACTATTGACAAATTATAAGGGATGTTTTGTGCAAGGCATCCCACATAGAGTACAACAAAAACCAGAGATTCAACATATGCATGATACTACGCCTGTTTTCCATGCCTCCCTTCGCAGCTAGTTGGTTAGTGCAAAAGTTTGTTTCCCAGTATGCATACCTTAATTATCTATACTCTCCAGGCAGGTTCATGTAATTAGATGCAAGTATACTGATAGAGGTTAATGTCCATGTATCCTCTTTCCCATATAGTTTCTGATAGCCTAAGCCTTTTTCTCTTTCTTCCCCTTAGATTCTTTCCAATTTCGGGAACTCTCAGTGGATTTACACTTGGGTTGCTCACGAAATCTTGGGGTTTCTTCTTGCTTTCAACCTTCCTAAATTTGAGAAAATTTCTGAATTTCGTAACAGCAATGTCATATCCTCAACATCCAAAGATTACTCATCAATTTGGTGGAAGGAGTACTATTTTTGTAATATCAATCTGTCAGGTTATATTTTAGTACTTCTACTTCCATAGTAATTAAATAAACTTTTAGTAAGTATTATTAGTTATAAACGTATCATGAATTTTATTTATTTGTTTATATAATCATAATTATGAATAAAATTCTTCATGAACTCAATCATTCAGACTTTGGCCTCCGATCCAACCCTAACTGAAACAGAAAATCGGGCATTTTCCAATTCTTTTTCCGACCAGAATTTTGAAAACAGGGATGAAGCCACAAAAATCTTATAATGTGCACCAAGTCAATACTTGTCGATTCTTAAAACAAATTATCCTAACTTAAAGGTGCCTTTTTTTACTAGAGTCAATATGCTTGTTTAAAGTCCGAAAACTTTGAACATGAACTCCAAAATGACCCAGGGGTTGGAAGCTATCACTTTTCAAGTTTTGTCAGAGCAGAAATATGAGACTAATTATTTATAAACCAATTTTCAATCAATATGGCCTTAAAAGTCAATTAGGGTTTATACCGGAAACCATAATAATTTGGTGACTGAGTGTTTTTATATATTAGCCATCGTGGCATTTAATCTTGTATAGACTCTGATATTTCTTTAGTTGTGATCAAGCATATACTCAGTTGAGAAGGAGTTTATGGTATAATTTTGTGTTAGAATCTCATTCATCTACCTTGTGTGTGTCTATTTATTGAAGAAAAAAAAAGTTGGTGGGCTAAAGAATAAGGGCCTAGTAATTAACTCAATGACAGTCTAATATTTTCAAGTGGGACGTCCATGATTTGATTATGCCATTCCTCACTTAAAAATGTGTATTAAATAAATAAATAAATAAAAAACTGGACCAAGAATTTATCTTAAATGGACTAAGTCAAAACTATTATTATTATCTTTTTACATGCGCACTATATATATATATATATATATATAATGATAAATAGTAGTACAAAAACATAGTTTAAGACATGAAAATATCTTTTTATGTGCTATATGGGAGCCTCAAATTGGAAAACAAATCCCAAACTTTGAATCTATTCTTGAAAACTTAAGTGGGAAAGCAAATGATTTGAGTAATGAAAGGTCATATGCAAAATAAAATAAAAATCTGTCAGGGATCGGTTGATGGAAAGTGGGTCACAGTCGGTCTAGGGAAATTGAGAGGGCATGATTGAATGCAGAGAAATTGCCCTTTAATTGGTTTTTGTTTTTTTTTTTTTTATTATTTGAGGGAGAATCTTTTGTAGTATGGAATTATTTGAGGTAGTCAAGATGAGTATGCAACATTTCAAAAAATTCGGCCAGGAGGGCCATGCCCACTTGGTGTAAATCCGTCCCTGTCTAGGGCATTGACATTAAAAGTTTTCTATAATTTTGTTGAGTGCATCAATACAGCAATTATTATTGGTGCATAATAGGTGTCTTCGTACTTCCGTTAGAGAAATTTATTTGGTCCAATTCTATTGGGAAGCAGCAAAAACATATAAATAAATAATTTTTTTACTAATTTATATGTGATTGCACCTAAAAAGCTGATTGATTTCAATAAAAAAGATTCAACACTAACAACTGTATGGCTATATATTTTGTTCATAAAAAAAAAAAAAAGTAGGACTACTTAATTTTTCACATACTAAATTCAATGAGACGTGACACGTATGTAGCTAACAGTTTTTTTTTTTTTTTTTTGATAAACCATGTGTGGCTAATAAAAAAAAAAATGTCTAAACTTCGCTCTTTCTTAATAATACTTTCTTGATTTGCTGAAATTTGTTTTAATTTTTCTTTGTGGAGGTAGACTCGTTAGGGAATTTCTATGCATGAAGTAGCTATGAATTGGAAATTCTAATAAATGAATTGAATTTGAAATTCTAAATGCATTAAAGTCAATTAAACCATTCAAAGCTCCTAGTCTTGATGGCATGCATGGAGGGTTTTTTTTTTCAACCTTTTTGGATGATTGTGGGTGAATTTTTAAAAGTGGAGGTAAAAAATATTTGTGCTAATAAATGCATCCCTAGTCTAATAGTATATATAAAAGCAGAAACCTTTAAGGAGGTGCTGCCACGTTAGGAAAAAATGTCACTTAAAATGCTGCCATGTTTAACATTAAAAAGTGATACTTTACATTGTTTCCCAACATTAACACTGTTTGATGGTCTCTGAGTATGAATACAACACTAACTGCTTAAATGAGTAAATTACATTCAAAAGGCTTGCTCGTGTAAGGAGAAAGAGAGAGAACATAGTTGTTCGTCAGACCCCAAGAGAAAGAGAGAAAGCTCCAAGGCTGGCCATTGTCCATTCCCTGGCCAAACTTAGACCATCGAATAGCAAGTACAGAAAGAAGCTGTTAGGTCACGCACCAAGCACCCAAATCGACAAAACCACACCGGTAAATTTTTTCTTTTTCTATTTTTCAGATTTGGGCATGAAATGTTACTTTTAATTGATTTTTTTTTTTTTTTTTTTTTTTTTGTTGGGTAGGTTTCGATTTGATTCGTTTTTGTTTTGGGTTTTAGGGTTTTCTATCAAAATGTTTGTAGATATGGTCTCCATCGTTTTCCCCAACCCTCCCCTATCACTACCTTCAGTCATCAATTTGATACTCTCACCAAAGTTGTTTCCCCCTCTTTCTTTTCTCGAATTTACCAAATCCTTCTCTCTACAACGATGAAGAACTTCCTAGGTCCCTTAAAATCAGCCCGACTTCTCACAAAAAGCTTTCCTCCCATTGTATAGTAAATGTTCAAAAAGTGTGTAAAACACCTATGAACGTTTAGACCCCCAATTTATAAATTACCAACACAAGCTTATAATCAAACAACGTATGTGCGGAATATGAAAATGAGCTAAATTAGAATTGGTAAAACAATCTAAACCATAATTAAGCACAACCACAATAGCAATTAAAGGTAAAGATTAAGGGAGAGAGTTGCAACCACAAAAACAACACAGCGATGTGTTATCGAAGAGGAAACCAAAGTCCTTGGCGAAAAACCTCTCCGCCGCCCTCCAAGCAGTCAATAATCCACTAGAGAATGAAGTTAGGATACATGAACAGCAGAAGACCCTTCAAGCCTAGTCTACCCAGTGTACCTAAGCCCTCTAAGCTTCTACTCCAACGAGGTTACGCCAAACCTTTGTATTCTCTAGCTTACTGGATTTCGCTATAGCCCATAGCATCAACCAATATAATTGATCCCTTCCTAACTGCTTCCTAAGCACCAAATAATCTTCTCACAAATATAAGTATGGTGAGAAAAGGGTTTGGCTAAAATGTACCTTTTAAGGATGTAATAATGGAGAGGGTGAGAATAGAGGAATTTTGGCGAATTAAAGGATGAAGATTGTGGATGAGTCAATCTTGTTTTTCTCTAGGGCTTCTCTCTCAAAATTCTCTCCAGAAGCTCACTACAATACGTGGGTATAAGGGGTATTTATACTAGTGTGTGTTTGGAATGCGAAAAGTCAATTTTAGCTAAACAGGGCATTCTGGCGAATCAAGCTCGCGACTGGAACGAGTCACGAGTTTGACTCGTGAGTTAATTGCCTGGCTAGCTGGAGGTTTTGTCTTGTAGTGTGACAGCTGGCATGACCCTTCAGCTTCCCCTGCATGCTTCACACGTATGCCTTTTTGGCAACTCGCCAATCACAAGGTCCAGTCGCCAGCCCCTGCTTGAGTGCACACTCTTGAGCTTTTCTTCACACTTTCTCACACACTACCTTTACATGATTCCCACCTAAATACAAGAGTTTCTAAATATTGAATTACAAGCAAATTGGTACGGAATAAAGCCAACAAAAATTATTGAATTATTCAATCTTACATATAACGTCCTACTACCCTCTTTTTGGAGTCACTGTCTTACAATTCGATGTCAAAAATATGTTTACTATGATTGGACCGGTCTTTCTCCAAAAGCTTTACCGGTAAAGTTTCCAATTTTTTTTTTTTTTTACATGCCAGTTAAATATGATTTAGGCTTTTGCTATTTCAATTAGCTTGATTTTGATAGGCTTTGGTACTTCAATTGGCTTGATTTTGATTTAGGGTTCATTCGGTAGTTACAAATATTACACTGTTTATTTCTCTTTATACCCTCTTCAATCACACACTTGTACATTTTAAAAGCGAAAGGCTACATCGGTTCTGGGAATGCGAATACACTGTTTAAATTTCAAAGACGTTTAAAGGTTTCTTAATAAATGTATATGGTTTAAAAAACACACAAATAAATACAGATAAGAGAGAGATTGAGAGACAGTTTGAAAGGTGCGAAAAGAGAAATTGAGAGACAATTTGAAAGGTGCGAAAAGAGAAATTGAGAGACAGTTTGGAAGAAATATTGAAAGGCCACCATGACCATCAGTTTTCACTAGAACACCAACCTTAGACTCTTGGAACTGTAGGCAAACACAGAGAGAAAAACTCCTTAATACTTGGGTATTAAGCACAACTCAGTTTTGGGTATTTTTGATGGATTTATTTAGGTTTAGATATTTGTATAGATTTAGTTCTGTTTTGGGTTTTTGGTTTTCTCTCGAAATGTTTGTCTACTCAATTTAATGTATAATAAGCCTTATCAATTCAATATTTTTATTGAATCAACAGAATTATTAATTACATTTTTATTTTTTAAATGGTTACAGTTTTGGGTAATCATTGAATCAACAGAATTATTAATTTTCTGTTCCAATTTTGTATCAAGCCCTTTTTTTCTATTATAGTTTTCAGCAGTTTAATTTGGTTTCGATTTTTCTTTAATGAATGTGTTGTGTAGAGAGAGTAGGAGAGAAAGATCTATGGGAGGTCCTTCACTACTATCAGACTAGTCCTCTCTTATATTGATGAAGAGATTGCTGCATCAATTGCTGATCTGACACAACCAGATGAAGCATGGAGTCAAATGTTTTGTCTATGAGATTTTTCTGGTATTAGACAGATTCTTTTTCTTATCTTTTATATTCTTCCATAGGTTATTCGTTCTTCTCTTTTCTGATTTTTTCAAACACTATTTTCATTTGATTGTTGTTATATAATATGCATTTGCAATAAACCAAAACCAGTTGAACGCATAGGGTGTGGTTTCTTCTTAATTTTGCTTCTTTCTTATTAATCTTATTTTTCCACTTGTTGGTTGGTTTCTCACTGTCGTAAAAAACCAACACTATGATTTTGAATTCTGGGTTCTATATTTTATTTTATGAATTGGAAGGTTTAACATCAATTAAGACAGATATCATGTGCTTTCTTATGATATAAAAGCCATGGAAGAGTTGGGTTTTTGGCTTTACACTATTCATGGAATAATTTAATTAGTTATGTAGTTTCGTATAATTGATACTCTTCAATTTGTTTGTTCTGCCTGTTTGTTATGTTATTGTTGTCATTTGTTATGTTACAGGAATTGTTCAATGTGTAAATAAGTTGTATATTTTTGTTTTAAACTATTAATTTCTATAATAACAATCGTTAATATCTTAGACATTATTTAGAAGAAAAAAAAATCCTATATCTTAGACATTGATACATGAGGTGTGGATTTTGACTTGGCTTTGATTGTTTGAACTATTTGATGTACTCATCCCACACTTAGGATTGTTCATTATCGATTTTATGGTACATTCTAATGTTGAAATTTTGTGCACACCATGTGTTTGACAAAATTTCTTACTTACTTTTGCATTAGTTTATATCCACTCCATGGTTTGTACCTGTTGGTTTTAGTTGCCATTAGTCATTGCATTTTTTCTAATGTGCATTTAGGCATACTATGTCATCAACATAAGTGGCAATTTGGTACTTTATACACTAGAACTTTCCATCATCAAAACCCAAGTTGTAACATTAGAAAATTTAATAATCTTTTGAGATCATCTAGATAGGTATGTTTTATAAATTAATTGTGGTAAAGTGAAACAAAAAATTACATCTAATTATATGTAGCCATTCTTAGACCTCATACTACTATTAATGGCATGCATCTTTCCTAAATATCTAAGTCAAGTTAATTACATTTCAAATGTATGCAATTCATATCACTTTCTGGATGTGACAGTTTTTTTTTTTTTTTTGTTTACTTATGTGGTAGTTTCTTATTTGATGTGTTGTTTAAGAAAATAGGGCAATGATTAATGAAGGAAAAGACCATTCAATTTTGGTTAGTGGAGATAGAGGTGCTGGTAAAATTGAGACAACAAAGATGCTCATGAGATATTTTGCACACTTAGGCGGGCAATCTGGAGTAGAAGGATGCACAGTTGGATTTCAAATTTTCCTATGAGTATATGCTTGGCATATTATCGGAAGAATTAAGTAAAAATCAAGGTTTATGTCCACATTGACCTTTAATATCACAGTCCAACCTAGTTCTTAAGGCCTTTAACAATGCCAAAACAATTCGAAACAACAACTTAAGGTTTTCATTAGTTTTCCATGGTTTGCTTTTCAATGAAGACTATCTTTACACTTTTATTTCTTTCATTTCAATTATACATACTATATATATATATTTCTTAATTATGCATATGTTTTAGGTGTTTCCGTTTGAACTTTTGATTATAATGTCTCTTTCATGTCATAGTGACATTTTTTTTTTCTTGAAAAGGTCATAGTGACATTACTATATAGTTATAGTGGGGTAGAAATTAGAACGAATCTGCTAGAAAGTTCTCCTGTTTGCTAGATTACCAAATTTGAAAGAAAATACCATTGCTTTTACCTCCTATGTGCCACACCACCTGAGGTATTTTACAATATTTTGCTCAGCATTGAAGCTTGATTTGGATAGGCATTAATATGTTGTTACTTATGCAGGGTGCCACACCAATGTTCCTCTTCAAGCAGAAGTCGAAGCAATAAAATGGGCAGTTTCCCTCGCAAACCAGCTGAACTTCAAGGCAGTCTTACTTGAAGGTAATTGCTTTTGTTGCTACCAAGCTATTGACATCAAGGGGGAGCAAGTTCCGTGGAGAAATAGGAATATCATTAGGGAGATTCTCATATCTACTCAGATGTTGCCAAGCCTTTCCTTTTGTTGGGTGCCTAGAGAGGCAAATGTTCGCGTAAAATAATCTGCAAGCGCACAGAATCGTAACAAGTAGTAAAGTGTTTTTTAGAAAATGAATGTCGAACCCACAGGGATTAACTATATTATTGAATACCGAAATTCACTAAATCAATTACTATTTGGAAAATTGAAAATAAATGGAATGTTCTACTATCTGAATTAAAGTAAACTATTTAATAAAAATAAATCTACGAATAAAAGTTTAACAAAATGAAAAAATCTAAAAGTGTGAAAATATGATAAGAATGGATCTAGAGCGGTTGATTTCACCTAACAAATCCCACACAATTTATTCTTCCTAATTATTAAATTCTAATAATCTCCCATTGATGATTAAAAGTTCCTTAAGTATTCAATATCTTCTCTCGAATAATATCAAAAATATCTTCAACTAACAATTCCATATCTCTATGTGAATTTAATTAATTGGAGACTCATTACGTACTTTGAATTTTCTGAAAAATCACACTAATCGCGGTAAAGCATCTCTACTTTCGCTCAACTAGTGATGTTTAATTATAGAACTAAAATAACAAATCACCTCTCGGTCTCATTGTAATTCAATTGATCAAACCATAATTCATAAAGAAAATAGTAAGCATTAAGAATAAGAATTAAACACTCAATTATGGAAACATTAAAAATAAAATAACTTAGAAAATAAATTGTGTGTTCATTGTTAGACTCCATCAACGCTCTAGAAAATAAATTTAGCTCATGATAAAGTTGAAAAGAAAACAAATAAAACTTATGTCTTTCATCTGAATTGGTTGATTAACATGAAGCTCTCGCCTTTGTCCTCAGATCCTCCTTTTCATAATGACTCCCAAAACAAATTCTTCTATGCGGCCCCCTTTTCCTCTCTAGGGTTTTTTTTTTTTTTTTTTTTCTAAAGAGACTTTAAATAGGTCAAGAAGTCCTATTCCCGTTTGGAGAAAATTCCAGATTTTTAGGCTTCAATTAACTGAAGATTTTGGCCCATTTAACATCAGAATTTGGACTTTTGGTAAACTACAAAGTTGTAGCCCTTTAAGTTAACTTTCCACCCCAACTTGAATCATCTCAATTGAATATTTGAGCCGAAAGTTATGCCAAAACTACTACTGATGCACAGGCTGGAATCCTAATCAGAATTGGACTTGGATTTGGTGCAAATTTCCTTCGATTCCTTGCTCCACTTGGACTTGAATTTAATTGGCTTAGTCTTCTTTTGAATTCATGCCTGGCGGGATGTAAGTTGGCTTGATTCAATTGGCTTAGTCCCACTTTGCATGTAAAGCTCTTGTTACCTGCAACATAAAGATATTATATAATCAGTAACAAAATAACATAAAAGTAAGGCTAAATATGTAGATATGTGAGTACTTTGTTGTATATATTTCATGCACATCAAATACCCCCAAACCTACATTTTTGCTAGTCCTCGAGCAAAACAGATAAAGAGTAAAACAAAACAAAGAAAGTCAAAATTTTTTTTTTTTAGTTTCAATTGCCTTTTGCTAAGAGAATTACTTCAAGTTCAAAAACACTACAAATGCTAAAAAAATTTTCATGCCATCAAAACTCAATGTGAGTGAAAAGTGGTAGCCAACCCAAACATACTCTTAGTTTTAGAATAAACTTGACTCGAATTTCTATTTGAAAGTATGCTTCAACTCAAACCTTTCCGGTGTTATCACTCAACAAATGAAATTACTCTGAAATGGGGTGTAACACTCTCAACAATATATGTGAGTGGAATAATGTAAGCAAAATAAACAAATCTCACATATAAATCACGTTAAAAATGCTTAATCAAGAAAGAACAAGTAGTCTCATGAAAAGATGCCAAAAAGAATTTATACAACACTTCTTATTCAGTCATATCAATATCTGAACTACACAATCTTCAAGATCAAATAAGGAATTTATTAGGACATAATGTAGGGTAAAAGTAAAGGGAATGAAATAAAAATGGGTAAAGGTAAATATAAGAAGTGTTTTCAAGATTTGTCGGAATGTCAACTCTTTTTCTTCAAAGCAATACTCCTTTACATTTCACTTCTCAAAATTTGACGAGAACCCTTTTATTTACTTTTTTTTTTCTTACTTTAAGTCGTCACTTATCTTTTGACGTGAATGTAGGCATTTGTGATGGATGCACCCAGTTACTCAACAAGTCACAAACTTGAAGTGCTTTTGCATACTCATATTTCAAGTTACGATTTGACGTAAGAGTAAACATTGGTAATGAATACCCCTAGTTACTAAGCAACTCATAACATTGGAGTAAATGGAACTCCGTACAAATTTTTTTTTCTTCTTTTCTTTTTTTTTCTTTGAATTCTTGCATAACCCACCACATTGAAACAATTTGATCAAATTCCATCTTGCAACACTATGAACAAGGGCTTTAAGAAAGAAAGGCTAATTAAAAGGCTCAATGGGGTGACTAGCGATAATGTATAAAAAAAAAAGAAGAAAAACACATATATGGCTCAACATAGACAAAAATGGCCTAATCTCATCTCTCAAAGACTAGTATAGTTCATTCAACATCAATGACTTCAAAAGGTTCAAGTGTGGCATAAAATTCATTTTTTTTTATTGGCCAAAAGAATGAACAATGAGACTACAACAAGGGAAATATGTTACACACTTCCAAATGAACTGTAAGATTAGAAAATAAATAAATAAATAAATAACCCTCCAAAAACAATGATTGGTTCAAAACTCACAAGGGTTATAGTCTCTACATATTTTTCATCAAGATTTTCTAATCATTTTTATCCTTCAACAGCAAGTTATGTCTGAGTGGCTACGTGCATGTGCAATGAATTGAGCATGAAAGCAATGAAATTCTTTAAGCAAGAGTAGTATAATGAACTTAACACACAAACCTCAAGCTAGGCAAAAGAAAGTTTTTTTTTTTTTTTTTTTTTGAATAAGTAAAATAAATTCCCTTCCCCCAAACCTAAATTTCACATTGTCGTCAATGGGAAAAAGGAAGAAAAACTAAACAAAAGAATGAGAAAGGAGAAGAGATGCTCCCCTGACTTCTAATTGAATATTTTTCCTTAAGCTCCAGCCATGTATCCAGTGAAGGTTTTTGTGGTCTCTTCATTCCTACAAAATGGAAGAAATAAATAAATAAATAAGTAAATAAAAAAAAATCAAAACAGACACAAAAAATGAAAAACTTGGGTTGCCTCCCAAAAGCGCTTTATTTAACGTCTGTAGCTAGACATTATCCTTTCATCCTTTTTAACATATGAGATCGATGGAGCATTTTTCTGAGTCAAAATCTCCATCCATATAGGGTTTTAATCTCTGTCCATTTACTTTAAATGTCCCTTTTTGTTCATGATGGACTTCAATTGCCCCATAGGGAAAAACTTAGGTTACCACAAACGGTCCTGACCACCGAGAGCGCAACTTTCCTGGAAAGAGTCGAAGTCTTGAGTTAAATAATAGAACTTTTTGCCCGACTTTGAATTCCCTCCTTAGAATATGCTTATCATGCCATCTCTTAGTTTTATCTTTGTAAATTCGAGCATTCTCATAAGCATTATTGCGGAACTCATCCATCTCATTGATTTGCAATATTCTCTTCTCGCCAGCTGCTTGTAGATCAAAGTTTAGTATCCTTGTCGACCAATAGGCTCTGTGTTCTAGTTCCACCGGTAGATGGCATGCTTTTCCATAAACTAGCCGGTATGGTGACATCCCGATTGGTGTTTTAAATGCTATTCTATAGGCCCATAAAGCATCATCTAACTTTCTTGACCAGTCTGTACGAGAGATATTCATGGTCTTCTCCAATATACGCTTCAGCTCTTGATTAGATACCTCTACTTGTCCGCTCATTTGAGGATGCTATGGTGTCGCCACGTGATGTGTAACTCCATACTTAGTCAGTAGTGCTTCAAATTGGCAATTGCAAAAATGCTTTCCGCCATCACTGATTATTGCCCTTGGAGTGCCGAATCGAGAGAAGATATTCTTTCGTAGAAAATTCACTACAACTCTCGCATCATTAGTCGGCAAAGCAACTGCTTCCACCCATTTGGAGACATAATCTATAGCCACCAAAATAAATTTGTTAGAGTATGAGGATGGAAAAGGACCCATGAAATCTATACCCCAAACATCAAATAATTCAATAACTAAAATATTGTTTAAAGGCATCTCATGTTCCTAGAAATATTTCCAACTCTTTGACAATGATCACACAAATTAACAAATTTAAATGCATCTCTAAAAATAGATGGCCCACAAAACCCTGATTGTAGAATTTTCGTTGCTATTTTTGCACCACCAAAGTGGCCGCCAACTTCCAATGAATGACAATGTCTGAGTATGTTCTCCATCTCCTCTTCGGGCACACATCTTCTGATTATTTGGTCTGCACAGTGCCAGTATAAAAAAGGTTCTTCCCAAAAATAATATTTCAAGCCGGTGAAAAACTTCTTCTTTTGTTGATATGTCATCTTGGGAGGTAGAATTCGTGATACCAAGTAGTTGACTATGTCGGCATACCATGGAACAACTTGTATAGCCATTAAATGCTCATCCGAGAATGCTTCTTTTATTTAAACTTGTTGCTCATCATCCGCACCTTGAAACTCCATCCGAGACAAGTGATTCGCCACCAAATTTTCAGTACCCTTCTTGTCCTTAATCTCCAAATCAAATTCTTGTAGAAGCAAAATCCATCGAAGCAATCTTCGTTTAGCATCCTTCTTTGTAAGCAAGTACTTCAAAGCAGAGTGATCAGTGTAGACAATCACCTTCGAACCTATCAAGTAAGATCGAAATTTGTCAAAAGAAAAAACAACTGCTAATAATTCTTTTTCAGTAGTGGCATAATTCAGTTGAGTTTTTGTTAAGGTCCTACTTGCATAATAAATAACATGAAATTTTTTTTCATTTCCCTGCCCTAAAACAGCCCCTATAGCATAATTACTGGCATTACACATTAATTCAAACGGTAAATTCCAATCTGGTGACACAATTATAGGTGCTGAAATTAATTTCTTTTTCAGTGTTTCAAAAGCATGCAAGCATTCATCAGAAAATTCAAATCGAGTGTCTTTAATCAACAAATTGCAAAGATGTTTAGTAATCTGGGAAAAATCCTTAATAAACCATCAGTAGAATTCGGCGTGTCCCAAGAAACTTCTCACGCCCTTCACATTGGCTGGTGGTGAGAGATTTTCGATCAATTCTATTTTTGCTCTGTCAACTTCAATTCCCTTAGAGGAAATGCGGTGGCCCAACACTATTCCCTCCTCTACATCACTCAAAGAATTGTTAATAATAACTGGAAGAGTAGAGTTTGGACCTAAGAAAGCGTATCTTAACTTTGATTGAAGCAGTTTAAGCTCAAGTCTAGGTGGTTCTTCTGGTGGAGATATTGGCTGACATGATTTTAAGTTTTCCACTTTTGGTTGCATTGAAAGAGAAAAGAGTGGTGTAGCCTCCAAATATCTTTCACACTCCTTAACCTCTTCATCATTGAATTTAACAGGTGTAGAGCAAGTAAGACATACCTCAAGTGGTAACTTTAGAAAATCAATTGCATAAGTCTCATCATCCATGATCATGTCTCGGTCACTTATTTGAAAACAAGAATGTGTCTTGGAAGGAAATTCCATAGACTTAAATACATCAAAAGTGACCTCATCCTCTCCGACCCTCAAAACAAGTTTTCCTTGCTGGACATCAATTAAGGTCCTCTTCGTCGTAAGGAAAGGTCGACCCAATATCAAAGGTATCTCCTCGTCCTCATCCATATCAAGAGCAATGAAGTCAGCTAGGAAGATGAACTTATCAACTTTTACTAATACATCCTCAATGACTCCTCTTGGATATTTAATGGATCTATCCGCCAATTGTAAAGAGATAGTGGTTGGCTTTACTTCTCCAAGACCCAAATTCCTGAAAATAGAGAAAGGCATTAGATTAATACTTGCCCCTAAATCACATAACGCTCTATCAAAATAAGATTTTCCTATAGTGCAAGGGATAGTGAAACTCCCCGGATCTTTCAGCTTAGGCGGCAGCTTCTTTTGTAAGATTGCACTACTCTCCTCTGTCAGCATTACTATTTCATGCTCCTCCAATTTCCTCTTCTTTGATAGAATATCCTTCAAGAATTTAGCATATTTAGGCATTTGTTCCAAAGCTTCAGTGAGAGGAATATTAATATGCAATTGCTTAAATATACTTAGAAATTTAGAAAACTGATCATCCACATTGTTTTTTCTTAATCTTTGCAGAAAAGGAATTGGTGGATCATAAATTGAAGGAGAATAAGTCTCAAAAGTAACTTCCCTGGATTTTTTTGATTTTGAAACTTTTTCAGTCTCCTTAGTCTTATCAGCTTGCTCCACTTCTTTCATCTCTGACTCGGCCTCCTTCATCTTTGACTCCTCATTACCTACAGCTTCATCTTGTTTTGCATTTGTTACTTTTGGCTCCTCATATGTTCGTCCACTTCTCAATGATATTGCCTTTACATGTTCTTTTGGATTGGTGACAGTGTTGCTTGGCAAAGTTCCTGCAGTCCTCTCTGTGAGTATGCTTGAGAGCTGACCGATCTACACCTCAAGATTACGGATTGAAGCTGAGTTGTTTTGGATCGCCACATCTGTCTTCTGCATGTACTACATGAACATGTCCTCAAGTGTCAGCTTCTTCTCTTGTTGTGGAAATTGCTGAGGTGGTTTAGCCTGCCCTTGGTTATTGCTCCATGAAAAGTTGGGGTGATTCCTCCATCCAATATTGTATGTGTTCGAGTATGGAGTATTTTGACGTTGAAAGTTTGACACATAATTTGCTTGTCCATAACTCAATTGGGCAAAAGGATTTCCCACTTGGCAGTCAGTACTTGAATGATTTCCTGAACAATGATCACAAAAACATTAGTTTAAATAGCATTAACATTCATTTTACCTAGTTGTTGAGACAAAGTTGCCATTTGTGCCGCCAATGAGGTAATAGAATCAAGTTCTAAAACTCCAGCTATCTTTCTTGGCATTGCTCTTTCTGTAGGCCATTGATAGTTGTTGGATGCCAATTCTTCCAGAAGTTCATAGGCTGCCTCATGAGTTTTACTCATTAAAGCTCCACCAGCTGCTGCATCAACCATAGACCTGTTTGTAGCTCCTAGACCATTGTAGAATCTTTGCACTTGAAGCCATGCTGGAAGGTCATGATGAGGACACCTTCGCAATAAATCTTTGTACCTCTCCCATGCTTCATATAATGATTCACCCTCAAATTGTATGAATGTGGTGATATCATTCCTTAGCTTTGCTATCTTTACGGGAAGGAAATATTTTGCTAAGAATTTGTGAGCCAACTCCTCCCATGTAGTAATGATGCTAGGCGGCAAATAATTCAACCAAACTTTTGCTTTATCCTTAAGTGAGAAGGAAAAAAGTCTTAGTTGAATCGCATCATCTGTCACTCCATTATGTTTAAAAGTATCACAAATTTCCAAGAAATTAGCAATATGGACATTAGGATCCTCTTGTGACAACCTCCCGAATTGGACAATCTGCTGTATCATCTAAATGATGGCTGGCTTGATCTCAAAATTATTGGCTTGTATGGTTGGCCTCCTTATGCTCGATGTAGCTTCATTTACCGAGGGTGTAGCATAATCTCTTAACGCCTTTTGCTCTTGATCGGCCATATTAGATAGAGATGTGTTGGCCTCTTTCTTCTTTTCTTTCTTGAGTTGACGTAAGGTTCTTTCAATTTCAGGATCAAAGAGTGGATGCTCGAACAGTTTAAATTTGGTCATGCACTTCTAATTCCAGAAAAGAAAGAAAACAAACTCAGATTCACCTAATTTAAATATATATTTTTTTGGAATGAATAAAATAAAATCCAAGGTAGTAAATATCTAGCTAGTATCAATATCAATAACAAATAGTTAATCCCCGGCAATGGTGCCAAAAACTTGTTTACGTAAAATAATCTGCAAGCACACAGAATTGTAACAAGTAGTAAAGTGTTTTTTAGAAAACGAATGTCAAACCCATAGGGATTAATTATATTATTGAATACCGAAATTCACTAAATCAATTACTATTTGGAAAATTGAAAATAAATGGAATGTTCTACTATCTAAATTAAAGTAAACTATTTAATAAAAATAAATCTACGAATAAAAGATTAACAAAATGCAAAAATCTAAAAGTGTGAAAATATGATAAGAATGGATCTAGAGTGGTTGATTTCACCTAACAAATCCCACATAATTTATTCTTCCTAATTATTAAATTCTAATAATCTCCCATTGATGATTAAAAATTCCTTAAGTATTCAATATCTTCTCTCAAATAATATCAAAAATATCTTCAACTAACAATTCCATATCTCTATGTGAATTTAATTAATTGGAGACTCATTACGTACTTTGAATTTTCTGAAAAATCACACTAATCGCGGTAAAGCATCTCTACTTTCGCTTAACTAGTGATGTTTAATTCTAGAACTAAAATAACAAATCACCTCTCGGTCTCATTGTAATTCAATTGATCAAACCATAATTCATAAAGAAAATAGTAAACATTAAGAATAAGAATTAAACACTCAATCATGGAAACATTAAAAATAAAATAACTCAGAAAATAAATTGTGTGTTCATTGCTAGACTACATCAATGCTCTAGAAAATAAATTTAGTTCATGATAAAGCTGAAAAGAAAACAAATAAAACTTATATCTTTCATTTGAATTGGTTGATCAACTTGAAGCTCTCGCCTTTGTTCTCAGATCCTCCTCTTTATAATGACTCCCAAAATAAATTCTTCTATGTGGCCCCCTTTTCTTCTCTAGGGTTTTTTTTTTTTTTTTTTTTTTTTCTTTCTAAAGAGACTTTAAATAGGTCAAGGAGTCCTATTCCCGTTTGGAGAAAATTTCAGATTTTTAGGCTTCACTTAACCGACAATTTTGACCCATTTAACGTCAGAATTTGGACTTTTGTTAAACTACAAAGTTATAGCCCTTTAAGTTAACTTTCCACCCCAACTTGAATCATTTCAATTGGATATCTGAGCCGAAAGTTATGCTAAACATACTACTGATGCGCAGGCTGGAATCCTAATCCGAATTGGACTTGGATTTGTGCAAATTTTCTTTGATTCCTTGCTCCACTTGGACTTGAATTTAATTGGCTTAGTATTCTTTTGAATTCATGCCTGGCTGGATGTAAGTTGGCTTGATTCAATTGGCTTAGTCCCACTTTGCATGTAAAGCTCTTGTTACCTGCAACATAAAGATATTATATAATCAGTAACAAAATAACATAAAAATAAGACTAAATATGTAGATATGTGAGTACTTTATTATATATATTTCATGCACATCAGCAATTTTGGCAGCCCATATTTTAGCAAAGTGGTCTTTGCAAAATGTTTTTGTTGGCTCTTTTGATCTTGGGCACTGCCCTTCCTGTTTATATGTTGTTATCAGAAAAGGGGCATTGACTTTGTTTTGATGTTGTGTGCTTTCTTTAACAAATTTTTTCAGTTCTTCAAAAAATTAAAAAAATAACGTATGATTCACAAACCTTTGGATGAGTTAATGACAATGCTTTGGTTATTATTGAATTTATAAGTTATTACTAAAAATTAGCTCCCCTTCATCCTTAATGTTTTTATTATTAAAATACTAAAGAAATTTACAATCTAAGGGGAAATGCTAAATGATCTCATCATGCAAAATGTTGCCTTCTCTCCCTCTAGGCTCCAGTGTGATTTATACAATTCTATGAATTGACATGTGCAAACATGGTTACTATTTTTCAAATGTATTGATTGTGTATTTCATTCAACATAAATAAGATGTGTTCTTTACAATATACAACTTTAATAGTTTAGAAATGCTTGGATTCTTGTACTTTCAAGGTGAAGAATACAAGTTAATGTGGCCAGAACAGTCTGAGTTTGTCAGGATGGCTGCAAGATTTGGTGCCAAAATCATACCTTTTGGTGTTGATGGAGAAGACGATATAGGCTAGTAAGCTAATAACTTCAATTTGTAACATTTTTTTTGTCAATTATTAATTTTCATTCTATACATATCTTCATATCTGCCTATAGCACAGAATTCTGGTTTCTAGTTGGCTAGGCTGCTAGAAATATGAGTTAGTTTTGATTTAAGCTTTTTGGTTGGGTTAGTTGTATAGTGAAAAGGCATATCTATTTTTAGACATGGCAAAATGGGCGTGTCGGGTCGGGTCGGGTCGAGTCAATCGGGTTGCGGGTCAAACGGGTTACGGGTCAAAAGCGGGTCATCTTAAGCAAGTTAAAAATGGGTTCGGGTCAATCGGGTTTCGGGTCGGGTCGGGTTGACCCGTATTGACCCGTATTTTTCACATGATTTTGTTTTTTTATAAATAAAACAACATGTATTTGTCATTTGAAAAGTTATGCAACAAATTATTTTATGTAAAATGCATTATTTTGACTTCACCGCTTATATCAAGAATAAATTCAATTAAACTTATTAATATTTATTCAATAATTTTAAAATTATACAAATCTTAACATTGCTATCTAACACAAAATAATACAAACATAAGTAAAATAAATACACATGTTTTATTTCTACACAATATCAACATTTCAAAATATAAAACAAAATTACAAATAACTTATTGGATAACTCATTTGATAAAGAATAAAAACATATAAGAAATTTACAATCTTAAAAATTAATTTTATAATCTATTATCAATTGTGGTTGGCATTGTATTTTAATTTGAGATATATATTAAAATTTGATTGCTAACTTATTTATACATGGTCTCTTTTATGAATATCATATCATTGTTAAGTAACACACACTCTAGGAAATATCATAATTTATTTTGAAAAGTCGTTTATTTTGGACATAAATTGTTAAAAAATGAGTCTAAGCATTCATAATTTATGCTAATTTGATACTTTGGCTTTACTATTTTTACACTTGTAAATATTTCTCATACATGTCTACAATTTTAAATCTATATTTTTAACTCTACTGTAATCATATTATCTTGGTATGTACTTTGCTATTTGATATCTAAAATTTTTTACTCATTACAGAATGCTCAACTTTTTATCTTTCAATTAATTTGCATATGTAAATGTATCAATTATTTCCTTAAAACTCACAATAAGCAATTAAACTACTATTGTCTTAATTTTACTCTTTTTTTAACAAAAAAAAAAAGTTTTAAAAAAGTGATTCGGGTTCTGGTCGGGTTGCGGGTTGGGTCGGGTTGACCTGCAAAAAACTTGAAAAACTCGGGTCGGGTCATGAGTCAACCCGTTTTTTATTCGGGTCAAAAAAATTGGGTTCGGGTCGAGTATTTTTCGGGTTGGGTCAGAAAATTTTGACCCGTTTTGCCATGTCTATCTATTTTATTTCAATGTAATTTTTCAAGCTCTTCCATAAATACCACTAAAGTTCAAAATGTGAAGTCGTATTTCTATTGTACAATTTTATTATATTTTCTCTTTGACACTTGATTTGCTGTCATTTTTAACAACATGATCAAATGATTAAAATAAATACATTTTCCCCTTTTGTTCTGTTGCTAAAAAGCGAGTAGTATGATTTGTTGAGGTTTGAGTACAAAGTAGATTTACTTGCTAGGCTGACCATTATTTTAAGTTATAGCTGGGTTTGGATCCAGCTTTTACGTTTTGAGTTTACGTTTTGTTTCTTTTTTTTTTTTTTTTTTCCGGTTCTGCTGGGGGACAAGACGCGCAGGCGTGCACTGTGCGCGTACTGTGTGCACACTGTTCACGTACTTTTTTAACAATTTTTTATTAAAAATTGGTCCCGTAGTACTATTCACACATTAAAAAATTATTTTGCTACAGTGTTTTCAGTTTCAGTTTTCAGTTTCAGCAAAAATAAGCTCTATCCAAACGGACCCTATGTGTGTTCGGCTATCTGCATAAACTCATTAGATTATTGGATATGTAAATGATGTTGTATTGAGTCATTTTGGTGAATAGGTACAGTTTTGTTGTTGGCAAAATGCATCAATCCAGATCTTCAACACCAGTTGATGGTGTCCACTCTGTTTCACCAGCGCTGATTCGATCAAAATCTGCCATTTTAAGATCTCAAGGGAGTCTATTATCTCCACAAGCAGCATTTTCTTCAATTGAAATTGAATGTTACAATTACTTTTTTTTTCCTTGGATTTGGTTTTGAACTAAGAAATACCAGTTATTTTTGAGTATTTTTGGTTGGGTTGGTTTTGATTTAAGCTTTTTGGTTGGATTAGTTATATAGTGAAAAGGTATGTTTGTTTTATTTCAATGTAATTTGTCATGATCCTTCATAAATACCACCAAAGTTTGGGTTGTGATGAGTGAGAGTCTTTAGAATGTATAGTAATAATAATTTCTTAGTAAATGGAATTATGGATTTTTTTGGATTAATTAAACAAAAAAATTGATAACTAACGTATCTTACACACTTTGCAAAAAAAATTTTCTTTAATAATTGATTTTATTAGCCAAATTTCTCTTCTACTTATGAGATTTCAAATGATCCCACACATTGCACGGGTTCAACACTAGTATCTATATAAAACTTAAGAGCATTCACATTGGGTCTTATAAAAGCCATATGTTGATAATATTTAGCATTAGAGTCCTAAAACCCCCCATTACTCGGTCTTGCAAAGTCTTGCAATTGCAAAAAAATTTGTAATTGTGCTTTAGTGCCATCCTATTTTTATGATGCCACTGTAACAACTTGTAAAAGGATTATATTGTATTTAAGAGCAACAAAATCTGACACGACTCATGAACCCGACACGACTAACCCCGTTTATAAACAGATTATAAGTTGAGGTTAAACGGGTTCGGGTCATATTCAGGTTGACACGACTGACCTGTTTACTAAACGGATCGTGTTCATATTCAACATGTGAACTCATTTGACATATTTGACCCGATTAGCTTATAAAGGTAATTTAACCAGTTTACCCTTATAATCCTAGGTATATAAGCTTACCTATTCTTTTATTATCCAACCTCACAACTAGATCTTAGTCATGCCTCTCTCACTCTGTCTCTTCATTTTTATCATCAGCCTTAACTCTCTAACTTTTCTTCTTCTCCTCAATATAATCCAACCACTCCTTTTTCTTATCTAGAGATTCCACATTATTTAAAATCAAAACTCTGCCTATCCCCATGTCTCTCAACCATGTACTCTATCTTCCCTTCAAATCCCTAGCCACCTCCACTACCATCAATTCTGCTCAAAACCGTAGTTGCCTTTCTGCTCTCTCTTCTCCTTCACGGGTTCATAGCTTCACCAGTTCACCTCTTTCTTCAGCTTTCAACAGACAAATCCACTAGCAAGGTATATAAACAACGTCTATTTCTCACACTCATTTACAATTTTACACACCACTTTTGCAAAAAAAAAATTGTTACTTTTCCAAGTTGAAAATCATGAATTATTTTAGTTCAAAAAAATAGAGTGAACGGTTCTATCATTGCCAAAAGCTCAAGCCTTAGATATTTGATCTGTCATTGCTAGATCAGATTGTTTAGGAAGAGAACTGAAATGGGAAGGGAGATTTTCTCGGTTCTTTTTTTTGTAAGAGAGACTGAGAAGTGAGATTCTCATAAAGGAAAAACAAAAAAGAGACAGAGAAGCAGGGAGGGAGATGAACTATAAGACTAAGAGAGCTATATTGTGTTTGTGTTATCTATTTGGGGAAGAGATTAGAGCATGAGATATTTTATATTTTTTTAAACAAAAAAATTCCACAGACATGACTTTCTCTTGTTTTATTAGATGCATGTCTGCCACATCTCAAACTTCTCTTTTTGGTCAAACACATTTCAAACTTTAACGTATCTTTGTTTTGTTTTTATGAAATAAACTCTTTTGTGTTAAACTATCATGTTGATTGTTTAGAACTAATATTAGGTCTATTTTTTTAAAATGTTGATTTTAAAATAATTGGGTCTTGCTCTATGTCTATGATTACTTTTTTTTTTTTTTTTTTTTTTGTCCTCTTAAAATAAAACAATTGAAGATCCATTTGCTTTTTTTTTTTTTTTTTGGTTTTGGTGTTAATTAAACTATTTAGTACTAATAATAGACTTTTCTTTGGTTGATTTTAAAAACATTTGTCGTGATTTATGATTTCTTTTCAAGTTTATTTGTTTCTGTCATCTTAGACTTACTAATTTTCTGCTTAATAATTTCTCTTTAAATTTTTCTAGATGGAAAAAGATGAGATGCAATGAATTGACACTATAAATGAAGGTGAAGACATTGACTTATAAGATAAACTTGATGAATTGGCTAAACTTCCTCTGCTAAAGAAGTCTAAGTCTAAGACTAAGACAAATAATAAAAACAATAAAAGGAGGAGGACTTCAAGTGTTTGCCATTTCTTTTAGATGCTTCCTACAAAAGATGGAGAAAAGCCTATTTGCAAATGCAAAATAAAAAGTGTGGAAAAGAATATATTGCTGTTGGAGTATATGGTATTGGAAATTTGAAGCGCCATTTGAATGTATGTTGAATAAGAATGAGGACAAAGAAGACACCTCTTCAATGGAACCCTCAATCTCTTCTAAGACAGTCTTTTAATTTGGATGTCTTTTAGTTTTTGTTCTGGCACTTGGATGGCTGGACTCAAATTTTTCCATCATGTGTATTTTGCTATGCCATGTAATCATTTTGGTTATTTAATCTTAAACTACGATTTCTTTTAGTTTTTGATATGGCACTTGGATGCCATGTAAATTATATATATATATATATATATATATATATATATATATATATATATTATTATGGAACTTTGACATATTATTGAATTTGATAGAATGGATTGGAACTTGTTGGACTAGTAATTTGATTTTGAAGGAAGAAAAGAATTATTTGCTTTTATTATTATTACTAGATTTATGATTGTAAGTTGTAATAGAATTTTTATTACTTGATTTATGGTAATAATATAATTTTAGATATATGAGATTTTTTTTTTTTTTTTTGAGAAAGTGATATATGGGAATTGATTGTAGGTTATTCAGGTTAGGCATGATTTATTAATCAAACAGGTTATTTAGGTTAGTTATGACTCATTAATTAAACAAGTTAATAAACAGGTCATTTGTGTCGACCCTAACATGACTTGCTAATTAAACGGGTTAAACGTGTCGTGCCGGGTTACCTGTTTAATAAATAGGTCGTGTTAGAGTTGAGGTATTCTGACCCATTTACTAAATGGTTCGGGTTCGTGTTTGTAAAGTTGTGATTTACAACTTTGTTTTATGTTGGCTTTATTCCATGACAAAAAGTGTTGTATTTGCTTTAATTTGTTCTTGTATTTTGTGGGATTTTATTGTATTGGATTTAGTATTAAGTTGGTGAAGAATCGAGCATAAAATGAAGAATCAGTGGTTTTCGTGACTGTCACACTAGAAGCTAATAGAGAAAGAGCCACATAAGAAGCACATGCTGGAAGCTGAAGAGTCGTGCCAGCCTGGAGGATTTCGCAAGTGTCTCACGAGTAAGGTCTTCCTGCGAGATACTCGTGAAACTCTCTACCTAGAGGATTTTTAAGTGTGACTTTGTTACCTTTCACCCACATTATATATACCTTCATTACCCACAAATGTGTAGAGAGGCCATTCAGAGAGAAAAACTCTAAATAGGTTTTCAATAACAAACACACCCATCTTTTAAAGAGAGAGAGCTACTAATCCTTAGTGAGAAATCATCCTAGCCTCTTCTCTCTTCCTCTCCCATTATCATACCTTGAGAGGAGATTTGTATCCAAACACAACCCACACATTTTCAAAGTGTAGAGAGTGTTTTGGAGATTGGGAAGCTTTGGAGATTTGCCAAAAGAAGCCGGTGAGGCTTGGCGGATGCAATCAGGCAAATTACAAGATCTGGAAAGTTAGAGAAGACATGACTCTATGAAGTCCGTTGATAGCAGGAGCCTGGGGGGCTCAAGTACATTGGGTAGTGTTAGGACATATGTGGTTCACTTGTTAAGAACATATGCCATTCTTTTATGTAATTAGCTAATCCTTTGACAAAATGCACTTTACTTGTATTTGGGTAGATCTAGGATGTTTTTAATACTTCAAGAAACAAGGTTTCAAGATCAAGTGTTAAAGCCATGCAAGTCTTTCCAAGAAATAAGCTAAAGAAGTGCCAGTCATTAAAGCTCGACAGCTAGTATCTATCGAGCTTAAGAAGCTGTTCCAGCCCCGTGCCTCGACAGCTGCTCGATAGCTTCTCGACAAATACTATCTGTCGAGGTTTAAGAAAAATAGAATTTCAGATATGTTTTCTTTCAATCCGTGGATATGTCTTTGGGCCTTCTTTTCTCATAACCCTAGACATATAAAAGGATTATTTTAAGAGCTGTCAAAGAAAACACAAGTTGCACAAGCATTGAGAAAAGTCTATTCAAGCAATTTGTGATCGGAGACAAAGTTTACCCTAGTTCATCCCTATTGTGAAGAAGCTGCTGTGTTTGTGCACTATAGGGTTTTGTAACCAAGCATCTTCTTGATCTTCATCATGTGGATGAACTGAAGAACTTTGCAGCCAACATCTTTCTCAAGTTGGTGATTAAAGTCGCGTATTGGGATCCGCACAATTGATTAGTCATATACTGGGAGCCGTGCATCAAAAAGAGAGATTGCCACTACAGAACAAGTCCAATTGGGTATTGGGATAAAGGTTCAACTATAGGTTGGTAGAAGGTACTAGGATTTCTTTACTTGTAACCGCTTGTTTCGATAATAGTGGATTCTCGGGAGTAGTTACCTTGAAATCACTCGGTGGAGTTTTTGCCTTGGAGGTTTTTCCCATTCATAAATAAATCACCGTGTCAATTTATTTTTCACTGTACTTTAGTTTATTGGTGATTTGTTTGTGCTACCACGCATTTGTGTGTTAAATTGATTAATTAATTAAACTTGGCTAATTAATCAAATTAATTCAACACAAGGGGTCAATATGTTTTTGGCCTATCAAGTGGTATCAGAGCGGCCACACTCTGATTAGGGTTTAATCCTTGTGTGTGATCTATTGGCCCTTGTTTGTTATGGATAGAGGACAATCTCTTGTTATACCTCCTTTATTTGATGGAACTGACTATGCATACTAGAAAGTACGCATGAGAGCTTTTTTGTAGTCTCTAGATGAGAAGGTGTGACAAGTTGTAGAGATTGGCTGGACCAAACCAAAGGAAGCACTAGCCAATTGGGATGAAGCTAAAATCAAGGCAGAAAACTTCAACAGCAAGGCATGAATATGTTACTCAGTGCAGTCACGAATAAGGAGTTCAAGAAGATATCCTCCACTGAAACTACAAAGGAAGCATAGACCATCCTCTAGACAACCTATGAAGGAATAAAGGTTGTTAAGGATTCGAAGCTATAGAGGCTCACTACAAGTTTCAAAGAGATAAAGATGGAGGAGGATGAGTTGTTTGATGAGTTCTATGCCAAACTCGAAGACATAGTGAACTTTGCCTTTAATCTTGGACAAACTATTCTAGAACCCAAGATTGTGAGAAAGGTGCTCAGATCCCTTCCCGAAAGATTCCATGCCAAGATCACTGCAATTGAGGAATCAAATGATATTGATAAAATTCCTTTGATAGAGCTGGTTGAAAATTTATAGACCTATGAGTTGGGTTTGTCTAGAATTGGGAAGTCTAACAAGAGCAAGAGCATGGCATTAAAGGCCAAAAGCAGTGATATTGATGAGTCTTCCAATGATGAAGATTCTAAGATGAAGTCCTACATCACTCGACAGTTTAAGAAGTTCATGAAGAATGCAAATGCAAAGGGCTTTAATAAGGATTGTAAGCAATCCAGTTCTTCTCAGTTCAAAGGCCAAGACAAAGAGAAGAATGATGCTAGGGATGGTGGTTAGTACACTGTTCCTATAGGACATAAGTGCTTTGGGTGCCAAGGCTTTGGACACATAAAACAGGAGTGCCCGACATATCTCAAGACAATTGGGAAAAGCAATGCACTTATTGTTACGCTAATCAACACCAAGCTTGAAGATGATTCTGACAATGAGGATGACGGAATCCTGAATGCCTTCACTACCACTATTAATCCTACTGAGGGGATTGTTGAAGATGTGAATGAAAAAGAAGAATTGGTGGAGTCTAAGTTTGAGAAGATGGATGAGCAAAATGACATCCATACAGCCTAAGCAAAGTTATACAATGTCTCAGAAAAGTATGAGAAGTTGTATAGATTGACCACCAAGAAGCTTAGTGATGTGGAGCTTGAGCGTGAAGAGCTTTGCACAAAGGTTGATGAAGCCAATCAGACTATTAGAGCATTGAAATTTGAGAATAATTTCTTGGCTGAGAAGACCAACAAGCTTGAGGTATAACTATTCCAAGTCAGAGCTCAGTTGGAAAGGACTTCAAGTGCTAAACTTGATAAGATGCTCACTTTTCAGAAATCTTCTTCAAATCGAACGGGCTTAGGGTATGATTTCTCTTCCTCTAATATTACTTCTTCTAGTACTACTGTTTTTGTTCCTTCTAGCAATAATGTTAAAAATTGAATTAGCTAGTGAGAACATAGACAAGGGTAAATCTATCTCAGGAGCACCCCCTAAGTAGGAAAAGAAAGAAATTAAAAACCTTAGGGCTAAGAAGGCTAACTCTCAAATGCCTAAACAAAAAAAGCAACATCTCTGTCACCACTGTGGAGCAGCTGGTCATATTCGACCAAATTGCTATAAGCGGTTAGCCACTCAAAACAGCAATAGCATGATGGCGTTGGGAAACTAGAATCAGTTTCCATCCTTCTTTGCTCCTCTCAGAGATTTTCTCAAAACCCTCATGTTCCTTTCAAACTTGAATGGTTTCAATTCTTCCCCTTCACTACCGATTCAAGGGTTTGCAAAAAGGAAAAGTTCCTCTAAGATGTGGAAGGAAAAGAGTTCCAAGTGATTTAATTACTTTTTCTCTCTCCCTATCTGTTTTTGATTGCATTACTTGTGTGTTTGCTTTCTTGTTTTGAGTCAATCTAGTTTTATGCATTGCTTTGTTTTGTTTTACATGTTTTTGTTCGTTAGTTTTTCAATTTTAGTTATTTTTTTATTTAAAAAAATGAAAAAATAAAAAAAATAGAAAAACAGTGTGTGTATGTGTAAATTGGTTCTAATGAACCTTAAAATAGCCTTTGAAAGAGTTCTCTAGATTTTGTATCTTTTGCAGCTTAGGTAAGCACCCTTATGCACAACTAAAAAAGTGAGCTTTGTGGCTCTTTTTTTGTAATGTGTAAGGTTAAGTGATTTCTTACACTTAACACTCGTATCACTTTTTTTGACAGGAAGGACTAGAAAATTGTAAGAGAAAGACATAAATAACAATCTCACAACTATTACCCGACAATCATGACATGATATCTGTATGCTTCGGTATAGCAAAAGTGTAATATCAAAAAACTTAACATAATTGGGTATTTCTTTTCTCTCTTTTGTATACCCATGCATGATTTACTTAATAAAATAAAATATGCAAAGAAAATAAAAGGAAAATGAACAAAATGCTTTACATATGATTGCAAGCGTGTATTCTAGGAGATGTGGGAGTTATAGGATGTACCTCAAAGGTGATAGTCCCCATCAAACAGTTATGATTATGTGTGAGTCAAAATAATTTTCTCATATCTCAAATCGTCATAACATAAAGACATTTATGTAATCTTGCAATATTTTTCACACACAACATGCAATATTCTTTGCTACTCTTGATACGTGTGTAGGTACAAAATGATTTGATTATCACAAGATTTGCATGTGTTGATGTATGCTCACTAAACTATCTTAACTTATTTTTGAAATATAAAATTGGTTAGACTTGTTGTGTGTGTGTGTGTGTGTGTTTTGGGATCTAAATGCTTATCAATTTTATTATTGAGAGATGATTTTGAGAGTTTAAAATGTTGTTTTGATCATTGGTTGAGTTGCATGTGTGATTGCATTTATATCTGTGTTTTTCCCTTCTTGAAAAACTATTTTTAAGCAATCTTGACAGCTCCTCGACACCTTTCGACATTTGGTTTATCTGTCGAGCTCTTCTGTTGTATCTTATCGCAATTTTGACACCTCTCGATAGCTAGGTGGATAGATCGAGAAATCTCCCGTCTCCTCGATAGCTCCTCGATCCATCGAGCTTGTTTTGCTGTGGACACCTCTAGACACCTCTCAATAGCTTCATCTATCAAAGTTGTTATATCTCGACACCTGTCTCGATACCTGTCGGCACCTCTATCTGTCGAGATTTATTGAGGTTCTATATATAGGTTCAAACGTGATTTGGACTTCATTCCTCGATCTCTCACAATCTGTCTGTGGCAGTTCACCTCCCAAATCACTCTTTCTCAACCCAAACCTCTTTCCCAAGCATCTTTCAAGCTTTCTCAAGTTTTTCTTCACTTGGTAAGTCTCTAAGCCCTTATTTTCATGCATTTCATGCTTTATAACTTAAGTTTTTGGGATTTTTGCAAAATTTGGGGTTTTTCAAAATCAAGGAGGTTTCTGTGAATTTTTTTTGGGATAGGTTTTATAGATTAGATCTTAAAAGCCCCATGCACTGCATTCCATGAGCATTATAATTGTATTGTTATGCATTTATATGTGTGCAATTTGATTGTGTGCTGGTAGGTTTGGATTGGGCTAAGCCCATAATGCCTTTATATTGCATATCACATGTTCATGCATACGTTCTCTCCTTTCAATATACTTGTTATCTTTTGAAATATGTTGGGACTTTTCTGAGTGTTTCTTTCTTCTCTCTCTCTCTCTAGTTTACGTTAGTGTGTCAATGGCACCGAAACGTTAGTTTGTTTCATCCCAAAACCCTCTTCGTTCTAGGGCCTCTTCGTCTTCTGATTCTACCCCCTCTTTTGTTCGGTTCCATGGTGAGAAAGCCCAAACAAACTTCTCAGAGAACTTCTCTAGATAAGGTGTTTATTTGGAACGCTGAGTTATTTTGTCAGATTTTAACAATACTGACCTTCCCAATGTCTTTCATAGTTGGGAATGGGAATCACTGTGTAACGTCCTAATCACATGTCCTTTCGTGCTAATCTAGGAGTTCTACTTCAACTTGCATGGAATTGATTCTTCAATACCTCTCCTCCATACTCACGTTTGAGGTATGTGTATAGTGGGCACACTGGAGTTGGTATTCGATATGCTCTATGTTCCGAGGGTTGCACATCCTATCTACCCCGGTTTTGAGCGTCTACAGACTGTGTCCAAAGACGAGATGATCTTTGCTTTCTGTGAGCACCCAACTGATTGAGGCAATCGTTAGTTTACACCATGTCAACCTTTTGCTAAAGGTCCTAGATTCATGAACATGGTGATAACTTTTGTTTTGTATACTTTCTCTCATTATAACTCTATCACAGAGCCTCGTGCTTGATTTCTGTTGTCCCTTCTTGAGGATCTTTCTATAGAGTTTCCTTCACATTTCATTATTTCTATCATTAATATGTATAGGGATACGGTGACCTGTGATAAGCTCATCTTTCATTTAGCTATCACACCGAATTTATGCCATTTTTTTGTTCCTTTTCCCTCATCCAACCACTTCTCCGTTATGTATGCTATTGACTACGCTACCATTAAACGGAGCGAGGTGTAGTTTCGTTTGAGGTAGTCCAGTTTAGCAGCTCCTCCCACTCCTTCAGCTCCTTTTACCTTCGCTCCTTCTACTTCAATGGGAGGTGTGACTTTGGATGCGATCATGGCGCATATTCAGCGCATGGATGCTCGCCTCAATACACTTTCTACTGAGTTGTGCCAAGTGAACACTCGTGTCGGTCGTATTGCTAGACAGCAGGCTCGTCTTGGTGGCTTTATGGAGTCTCCCTCTCCTTCTCCCGAGGCATCCGAGACATCCAATGATGATGGTTCCGATGATGATGATGATGAGGATGGAGATGCTAGCTCTTCCAGCTCTACCAAAATGTCTACTTAACACTCTTACCCTTTGTCACTCGTGACAAAAAGGGGAAGTAGTTTGGTTAGCTCTATAAGAGTAGTCATGCTTAGAGGGAGAGTTAGGATATAGGAGATTTTTGTTAAGGGGAGTGTTGTTTTTTTTTTTAGGGATGTAGTGAGGATTACTTGTATCTATTTCTTTTATTTCTTTTAGAGAGATACATTTTTCTTGTACCTTAGGTCTTGTGATCATGTTTACATACATTGTGCTTATCTCAGATATATATATATATATATATATATGTGTGTGATGATGTATGTTTTATTCACCTATCTCTACATGTGTTGTTTCTTCTCTTTCTTTATACACATGGTTCTTATTTATTGTATACAATCTATTATTTTTGCTTCCCACAAAGATACCTTGATGTGCTTTGTTTAAAATGTTTCAGAAATACAAATTGTCAAAGTCTACTTGTCATGAACTCTCTTCTTGCAAAGTTTTTCAAGAATTTATGTTAGGATAGATTTTATTGAATTCAACAAGTGAGCATGAGTTGAGTGTTTTATGAATTCTCTCATATGTTCATTTGTTTGTTGCGGTTTTGTCACGGATTACCAAAGAGGGAGATTGTTAGGATATATGTGGTTCACTTGTTAAGAACATATGTCATTCTTTTATGTAATTGGCTAATCCTTTGACAAAACACACTTTGCTTGTATTTAGATAGATCTAGGATATTTTTAATACTTCAAGAAACAAGGTTTCAAGATCAAGTGTTAAAGCCATACAAGTCTGTCTAGGAAACAAGCTGAAGAAGTGCCTATCATTAAAGCTCGACAAGTAGTATCTATTGAGCTTAAGAAGCTGTTCTAGCCCCATGGCTCGACAGTTGCTTGACAGCTTCTCGACAAATGCTATCTGTTGAGGTTTAAGAAAAATAGAATTTTAGATCTGTTTTCTTCTAATCCGTGGATATGTCTTTGAGTCTTTTTTCCTCATAATCTTAGACATATAAAAGGATTATTTTAAAGGCTGTCAAGGAAAACACAAATTGCACAAGCATTGAGAAAAGTCTATTCAAGCAATTTGTGACTGGAGAAAAAATTTGCCCTAGTTCACCTCTATTGTGAAGAAGTTGCTGTGTTTGTGCACTATAAGATTTTATAACCAAGCATCTTCCTGATCTTCATCGTGTGGATGAACTAAAGAATTTTGTAGCCAACATCTTTCTCAAGTTGGTGATTAAAGTCGCATACTGGGATCCGTGTAATTGGTTAGTCACGTACTGGGAGCTATGCATCAAAAGGAGAGATTGTCACTTCAAAACAAGTCCAATTGGGTATTGGGGTAAGGGTTTAACTGTAGGTGGGTAGAAGGTACTGGGATTCCTTTACTTGTGACCGCTTATTTTGATAATAGTGGATTCTCGGAAGTGGTGACCTTAAAATCACCCAGTAGAATTTTTGCTTTGGAAGTTTTCCCCATTTGTAAACAAATCACCGTATCAATTTATTTTCCGTTGTACTTTAGTTTATTGTTAATTTGTTTGTGCTACCACGCGTTTGCATGTTAAATTGATTAATTAATTAAACTTAGCTAATTAATCAAATTAATTTATCACAAAGGGGTCAATATGTTTTTGGCTTATCAAGTAGACTAGGCTTGGAGGGTCTTTTGTTATTCATTTGCTCCAACTTTATTTTCTAGTGGATCAATTTACCGCTTGAAGGGCGGCGAAGAGTTTTTTTGCCAAGTTCTTTAGTTTCCTCTTCGATAACACATCGGAGTGTTATCTTGTGTTTGCATCTCTCTTTCCTACTCTCTTAACTTTCTTTTTACTGCTGTGACGTGTTGAATATGGCTTAAAGTAGTGGTTTTGTTTATTCACTCACATTTACTCTATTCCGCACTTTGTTTAAGTTAGAGTAAAATCAATTGAGCCATAATTTATTAATTTGGGGTCTAAACAGCTCGTGTTTTTAACACAAATCCAAGCTTTCAGTGTTGACCCATATAACATAATACTTACAACTCAACCCGACACGAACCTGACACGTGAATACGAATTGCCACCCCTAATTGTTTTTTATGGTGGTGGATGGGTATTTTTAATTATTTTTTATGAAGAGGAAGAGTTGGTGAAAGTAATATTTTAATGAATAGATGAGATAAATAAAAGTGAGGATGTTGGGTGTGTTATAAAATGTTATGATATAATTGATAAAATAGCTTTTAAGATAGTAAACCAATTCCACCCCCGTAAGCCCCTATGTTAGTTTTTAAACCCCTTAACACAATATGTTTAACCTAATATTAAACAAGTTGATTAACAAGTTTGTTAATTAGATCTAAGTTAACCAATATGTGTAAAACAAATATAATGTGGAAGAATAAAGAACACACAAATCTGATGACCTAGAAAAACCTAACAGGTAAAAAATTTGAGGAGGATTTAACCTAACTATCTTCAAGGTAAAAACATATTCACTATGAAAGAATTGAAGTTTGTATAATAAGACTTAGACTACTAACATCCTATTGCTACCTTGTGTAGAAAACTTACTACCACGACCACGTGACAGCTCCGGGTCCACAAACTATTTCTTTTCTTGATTTACAACAACTACAAGTTCTCCTTTTTGTGACTTTGAGAAACCTCTCAAAGGTTTCAGATCTTCTTGAAAGTTTTTTATGTAGCAACTAAAGAGATCATCAAGTTCTTGACGTGAATCTTGATCTTGATAACTCTATATGTGTGTATGAAGGTAAACACCTCTCCAATTTCACAAAAGATTCAGTACATAACTCAACAAAGACTTCTTAAAACGTAGCTAGGGTTTTTCCTTTTATACTTGGAGTAAAACACTTAACCCTACATGTCATATGGGCTTGGGCTGGTTTGAGAATTTTGTAGAAAAATTACTAATGCATGACTTTCGATCGATCGAGTTTAACTTTTGATCGATCGAGTCTAACTTTCGATCGATCGAGCCTTGCAGATTTTGAATAGTAATTCTTTCAATTACTCAATTCCAACTTTACATCAATCCAAACTTTGAGCAAGCCTACACCTAGACTCTATGTTTTGATCATGGTTTACCAACAAATACATAGTGAAGTTCTAATACATTAATTCCTAAAGTCTTAGAACCTAACACCTTGTACAACGATATATAAAATTGTGTCCAAGATTTTGGTTTTAAAATTAAGGTAAAAGTTAATGGAGCTCCTATAGGCATTAGTTTATGAAATATGTTTAGAAACTTTTTGTTGAAAAAGAAAAAAAAAATTGCAAATTACACTCCTAAAGTTTCTAGAGTGTTTGGATTTTACACTCCCAAAGTTTCAAAGTTTGAATTTTTTTTAAATTTATCCCCTGAAGTTTGGGGGTCTTTAAATTTTATATCATGACATTTCAAAATTTAGATTTTACCCTCTAAAGTTTGGGAGTGTTTGTTTTGCACCCTAAAATTTCAAAATTTGAAATTTATCCCCTAAAGTTTGGGGGTATTTGAATTTTACACCCTGCCATTTCAAAATTTGGACTTTCCCCCTTAAAGTTTAGGAGTGTTTGTGATAGGCCACAAATGCGTAGACCCTTTGTGATAAATTAAATTGATTAATTAGCCAAATTTTTTATTTAATTAATCAAGTTAACATGCAAATTGTGTGGCAGCACAAAAAAATTACCAATAAACTAAAGTATGCAATGGAAAATAAATGACACGGTGATTTGTTTACGAATGGGGAAAACCTAAAAGGCAAAAACCTCACCGGGTGATTTAAGGTCACCACTTCCGAAACTCCACTATTATCACAACAAGCGGTTACAAGTAAAGAAATCCCAGTACCTTACCAACCTACAGTTGAACCCTTATCCCAATACCCAATTGGACTTGTTCTGTAGTGACAATTTCTCCTTTTAATGCACAGCTCCGAGTACGTGACTAACCAATTGCGTGAATCCCAGTACGCGACTTTAATTCACTAACTAGAGAGAAAGTTGTTAGCTGCAAAGTTCTTCAATTCATCAACACGATGAAGATCAAGAAGATGCTTGGTTACAAAACCCTATGGTGCACATACACAGCAACTTCTTCACAAGAAAGATGAACTAGGGCATGAACTTTGTCTCGGATCACAAATTGCTTGAACAAGGATTTCTCAATACTTATGCAACTTGTACCCTTAATGACGGCTCTTAAAATAATCATTTTATATGTCTAAGGTTAGAAGAAAAGAAGCCTAAAGATATATCTACGGATTGAAATCAAAACAGAATTTAGAATCTGTTTTCCTTAAATCTCGACAGCTAGAGGTGTCGAGGAGCTGTCGAGAAGCTGTCGAGTTTCGGGGCTGAAACAGCTTCTTAAAGCTCGCTAGATGCAGGTGTCGAGCTTTAATAACTTCCACTTTTCAGCTTGTTTTTTGGACAGACTTGATGACTTTAACACTTGATCTTGAAACACAGTTTCTTAAAACATTAAACACATCCTAAATCTACCCAATTACAAGTAAGGTGCGTTTTGTCAAATGATAAGCCAATTACATAAAATAATGACATATGTTCAAAACAACTTGAATCACATATGTCCTAACAGTTTGGATTTTACACCTACAAATTCTAAAATTTTAGGGTGTAAAATCCAAATACCCTCAAAATTTAGGAAATAAGATCCAAATGCTCTTACAATTTAGGAGTGAAATTTAGATTCTAAAACACTAGGATATACAATCTAAACTTTCCTAAGATATCTAAAAAAAAAAAAAAACAAAAAAGATTAAAACCCCTTTTATCCTCCCTTATTTCCTCTCTCCAAATAGCTTTCATTCCAGGAAAAAGAGGAACAGATAATGTTGTGATAGAACAGGAACTACTCTACTATCTTAACAAAAAGAGAGGCAATGATGAAGGAGGGTTCATGATTATTAAAATTGATTTAGAGAAAACTTTTGTCCCGAGACCATTGAGCTAATTCTGAGTTGTATAACGACTTCCACTTCAATTCCCTTCTAAATATAAATATATATATATATATATATATATATATATATATTTTTGGAGAAGAAAGCCAAAATACTGGCCAGATTATTTTATAGCTAGGAAATCTGAAACATACACCTTGTAAATGTCAGAAGGAATAGACTCCATCCAAATTAAGATTGGAAAAAAAGTCTCGATCTCTGAGCTAGAGCATTGCCTTGCCAACGAGTATGAGAGAGAGTAATACCCGAAAGAACTAACTGAAGACATGATGTCTTTAATTAAATGTCCCACAAGAGGATGGTTAAATGACTGATTTTAGATCGCCAAAATTGATGTTTGTGAATCACCTTCTAAAGCTTAACGAGGTAAATCAAGTTCTTGGAGAAAAAGGACCGCCCTTTTAGCTGCAATAGTTTCCAAGGCAACTATGGATGATGGCAGAGGGATAATTTCGGATAGTGATGCCAGAATTTCACCTGAGGAGTTACGGACCACCACACCGATACCTCCTACGCCCAAATCTTCAAAAACTGCACCATCAAAGTTTGTTTTTAGAGTACCCGCATCAGGTGGCTTCCAAATGGCTTTTCTCGGTAGCTTCTTGATGACCGGTTTGTTGCGTAGCTGTTGGAACTCTGTAAGGTACTGCTGAGCTAGGTCCACGAGCTTTTCCAGAGGCATCACTATCTCCTTGACTCGCAATTTGTTCCATTGGTTCCATATGAACCAAAAAATCGTGATAAAGGCGTTAACTCTTCGTGGGTTCTGCAGCGCAGAACTGAAAATATCAGAAAAAGAAAGAAAAGATGTGTCACAGCATGCAACTCATCAAAGTTAGTCCCCCAAACCACCCTTAGATTTTCACAGCCCCACAAGGCATGTACCACTGTCTCGGCATCTCTGTTGCAGCTAGGACAGATTTCTGCAGTAACCACATGCCTCTTCGCCAAGTTTTTTAAAGTTTGAAGAGACTCTGCGCATGCTTGCCACACAAAAGTCTTAATTTTGTTTGGTACTTTCAGTCTCCACAAACCTGCCCAGAATTTTTTGGCTTTCTCATTGTCTGAAGCCGAAGCCATTTCACTGCTCTCCAGTTCACGCGGAAGCTGGTAACCAGTTTTAACTGAGTACTTGCCATCCCTAGACTTAGGCCATGTTAAGACCATTGCCGAACTGGGGTGTAAAACAGATTGGAATGGATTTTATTTTCTTTGCTTCAAAGGGCAGAAAATAGTTATCTATCAGCATCACATTCCACCATCGCGAACTGTCATCAATGAGGGCAGCCACAACCGCATCAGCAGGTAAGACTGAAATTGGGGAGAAGACCTTACCCGTGCCTTCACCTGGCAGCCAGCAATCATGATAAATACGGGTATTAAGACCATTGCCGATTCTACTCCTAGCACCTGCAGCAATAACTTTCCGAGCACTAAGAATACTCCACCAAGCATAAGAGCCCGACTTGACTTGTGCCGAAAAAATATCACCTAATGGAAAAAATTTTGCTTTGAAGACTCGATAATAAAGGGATTCCTTGTCATGGATCAATCTCCAAATTTGTTTTGCTAACATGGCTTCATTGAATTTTCTTAGTTCTTTAAAACCCATCTTTAGATATGGCAAAACGAGCAGGTTGGGTCGAGTTCTGGTTGAGTCAATCAGGTTGCGAGTCCAATGGGTCACGACTCAAAACGGGCCATTTTAAGCGGGTTAAAAACGGGTTTAGGTCAATCAGGTCGAGTCGGGTCGGGTTGGCTTGACCCGTATTTTTCACATGAATTTTTTTTTTTTATATAAAAAAAACAACATGTAATTGCCATTTGGAAAGTTATGCAACAAATTACCTGATGTAAAATGCATTATTTTGAATTCACCACTTATATCAAGAATGAACTCAGTGAAACTTATTAATACTTATTCAATTATTTTAAAATTAGACAAATCTTAACATTGCTATCTAAAAAAAAAAAATAACACAAAGATAAGTAAAATAAATACACAAGTTTTATTTTTACACAATATCAACATTCCAAAATATAAAAAAAAAAAAAAAAAATTACAAATGACTTATTGGATAACTCACTTGATAAAGAATAAAACCATATAAGAAATTTACAATCTTGAAAATTAATTTTATAATCTATTATCAATTGTGGTTGGCACTCTATTTCAATTTGAGATATACATTAATTTTTGATTGCTTACTTATTTATACATGGTCTCTTTTATGAATATTATATCATTGTTAAGCAACATACACACTAGAAAATATCATAATTTATTTTGAAAAACCGTTTATTTTGGACATAAATTGTTAAAAAATAGGTCTAAGCATTCATAATTTATGCTAATTTGATACTTTGGCTTTACTATTTTCACACTTGTAAATGTTTCTCACACATGTCTATAATTTTAAATCTATGTTTTTAACTCTACTATAACCAGATTATCTTTGCATGTACTTTTCTATTTGATATCTAAAAGTCTTTACTCATTACAAAATGCTCAACAATTTATCTTTCAATTAATATGCATGTAGTTATGTAAATGTATCAATTGTTTCCTTAAAACTCACAATAAACAATTAAACCAATATTGTCTTAATTTTACTATTTTTTTTACCCAAAAAAGAAAGTTTTAAAAAAATGGTTCGGGATCAGGTCAGGTTGGGTTGACCCATAAAAAACACGGGTCGAGTCACGGGTCAACCCGTTTTTACTTCGGGTCAAAAAAATCGGGTTTGGGTCGAGTATTTTTGGGGACGGGTTGGGTCAAGTTAGAAAATTCTAACCTGTTTTGCCATGTCTACCCATCCCCCATTCATTCTTTGGTAACCAAAAAGTCTCCTATCTCTTCCAGTGAATCTTCCTCCTATCACCCCTTTATCCCAAAAAGAATTTTTTATCATAACCTCAATATCATTGCAAAGACCCGTAGGGAGCTTGAAACAACTCATTGCAAAGGTAGGAATAGCTTGAACTATAGCCTTCAATAAGACTTCTCTCCCGGCTTGTGATAACAACTTCTCTTTCCACCCTTGAAGCTTACCCTAAATCCATTTTTTGATATAGATTAGGCTCTCTTTTTTATTTCTCCCCACCACCGCAAGAAGGCCTAAATATTTCTCATATTCCTCAATTTCTGGAACACCCAAAAAGTTCTTCAAAGCAGTTTTTGTGCTATCAGGGACCAATTTTTCAAAGCACAAGTTAGTCTTTGACCCATTTACTTGCTGCCCCGAGGCCTTCTCATATAGAAATAAAATAGTTTATAAAGCTTGTACATCACCCATCTTTGCTCTACAAAAAATCAAGCTATCATCGGCAAAGTACAAGTGTGAGATTTTTGGGATGTTCTTGCATAAAGAGAAACGCCTAAGGTCACCCATGCCAACAATTTTTTGAATCAAGCCATTCAAACCTTCAGAGCAAAGTAGGAATAGATAGAGAGATAGAGGATCTCCCTAGCAAATCCCCCTTGTTGCTTTAATGCAACCCCGTGGTGCACCATTAACAAGGATTGAATAGGAAACCGATTTGACTGTTTAATGGTGAAAGATTGGATTCTTTTTAACCATAAATATGATCAAGGGGCATTAGATAGGGAGATCCAATTTTCCCCTACGTTTTCATTTTGTGCATGGAGTTCTTTGGAGGTCTGATAAACAAAAAATGTGAGGGGAAATAGTATAATAAATTCAAAGCATTCAAATATGGGCCAGATTTCTTGCATATGTTCTTTGCTGATGACCTACTTGTATTTGCTAAAGCAAATGACAAAAATAGCACACAACCATCAATAATGTTTTGGAAGGGTTCAGTAGTCTAATTGGGTAGAAAATTAGGAAGGCAAAATCCAAGATTTTTTTTTCTCTCTCCAAACGTTACTAGAAGATAAAGAGAATAGCATATGCCAAAAGCTTTGTGGTACATTGGACCTTGGAAGATATTTAGGATTCCCTGTTTGTTGTGAAAATAAATCCACTTATGCTGGATTGAAGAAGAGAAAGGAAAATAGACAGAATTTACGTGTCGTAATGTTTCTACATCCATAGGCAGTGATAGAGGAAGTTCCACTATAAAATAAAGATATTACAATAGTAACACATCGTCACTCTTACAAGACCCAAACCCTAAATACACCATTGACTCTCTCACCCAAGGAATAGAGGCATTTGCACTAATCTAGTAGCACCACTCTTTCTCACTATTATATGGCTACCCAAATACAAGAGAACCTATGTACATATATACTAGCATAGGTCAGCTACTTCAAGTCTTAAACCAAGTGGGACTTGGTTTACAAGTCCTTATATTTCACGGCAAACAACAAATGAATTAAACTCCTTGCACGACACAAGGAAGAATTTGAGTTCGGGATGTTTTCATTGGAAACACTATAAAATGCCAATCAATTAAGCTATGAGGCTCTTGGTCAACTACCACCAATTAGATCTACCATTAGTAAAAAAAAAAAAAAAAAGTAACAAGAAAACTAGTTAGCCATTTGTTTCCTGGTGGATCAAGTCAATTTTTTTTTTTTAATTATTTTACAAGTACACAATATTTATTATGATAAAAATTAGTATAAAAAATTATAAACATAGTTCAAGACATAATTGAAGTATTTTTATAACCGATAGAAGTCTAACAAAAAGTTTTATTAAATTTAATAAATATGTTCTAAGATTAAAAAAGGAATAAGAAGTAAGTAGTCTAACTACTAATTCAAGTGTCCTTTTCCTCAAAAAAAAAAAAAAAAAGTCAAGTGTCCTATTTTTATTATATATATATATATTCTTTTTTTTAAATTTAATTCAATTATTAATATAAATGGTTAATGAACCAAGGGTTGAACAATTGAATTGTTAAATCATTCCCTTAATGGATATTTATATTAGAAAATTTAATGAATATCTTAAGAGTATTAATTTATAAAATATTTTTAAAAATTTTATATAAAATAAAAATTAATTCTTTTATTTTATACTCCGCATAAAAATAGTTTCACAATTTTCCTAAAATTGTGTACTAATAGATGCGTAAAAGTACTGAGTTAAGTCTATCTTCTTTTTATACGGGACTTGCAATTGTCTGAAAACCATTACTAGTTAAAAAGTCATGTCAGTCAAGGAAGGTTTAATGTGAGTCAATAATGGTTAGGTAACTAACCAACTCATGACGCGTGGCAGTCAAATAGTGTGAATTTTGTGGAAAAACAATCTGCACAAATTTCGACCGATCGAGCCTTGTAGAAAGTGAATAGTATTTTTTTGCAATTACTCAATTCCAACTTTACATTCAACATACTTTGAACAACCTAAATCTAAACTCTAAGTTTTTATTATGGTTTACCAATATTACAGATTAAAGTTCTAATACATTTAGATTCTAAATCCTTAGAACCTAACAAAGCTCATACTTGAATCACCACTGCAAACACACAACTTTAACATCACAAAGACCACAACAACAACAACAAGAACAACAATAGGCGATATAAAATAGTGCAAGATTTATAAACACCAGATCTATGAAAAGGAAATAAATTAACATTAGCAATTATACAGACACTTGATAAGATGCCTTAAACTTTATTGTGTGCATATGAATCAGAGTGTATCCACTTGAAATCTAAGATTTTAAAAAGAAAATATATGTCATCAAAGGTAGCCAACACAGACACCACTTACCAAATCATATAGCAAAAGGCAATTTTACATTAACAAACCTGAACCACTAAGACCAGTTATCCATATGACACATCCTTTTTGCTGAAGTAACTCTTGCCTATCGAATTTCTCCACTGAACTCTTATGCCACACCATGTTTGTCGACTTCCTTACGGCTGACATCTGGGGGAGATTTTCACGCTAATTTGATCCGCGCAAGAAAAAGAAAAGAAAAGAAATCTTTGATGACAATATATGTCATCAAAGGTAGCCAGCACAGACACCATTTACCAAATCTAAAATAAGAAAAGAAAAGAAAAGAAAAGAAATCTTTGATGACAATATATGTCATCATAGGTAGCCAGCACAGACACCATTTAGCAAATCATTTATTTCCTTTTCATAGATCTGGTGTTTATAGATCTTGCACTATTTTATATCGCCCTTTTTTCTTTTGGGTGGACTTTGTGATGTTAAAGTTGTGTGTTTACAGTGCTGATTCAGAATCAAGTATGAGCTTGACCTAACTTAATATTAGCCTGCTCAAGCTTAATTGTTTTTTATAAGGCTGAACTATTGCTTGATCTGACTTCTGAGCCCGAATAAGTTTGACATCTACACCACTAACTTTACAAATGCAAAATCATTCTAAAAGAATTTTTGTAAAAGTTGCTTTATTCTTCGTCATACCTAACTGTGTTTTTGTCATATGTTTGCGAACCTTTTCATTTAAGTATTAATTTGATAAGTGTCTTAAGGAATTATTTTAATTTCACTGCAAGACAAGGTAAAGCCTTGTAGACACAGCCTTGCAAAAGCATGAACCTTTAATTTGATATCCAAGTGTGATAGCTGAATTGCTTGTGAGCAGCTCTTTTCGTTACACCCCTAGTGATTTAAAGTGAAAATTAAAAATGGATAAAAATTTCGAGATGTCAGTTGGCAGTTGACAAAACCAAAAACATATTTTGTTTCTACATTGTTCATAAGCTATGAAGTTTAAGAGAGACAAATTTTAACTGCCTGATTTGTATGATTGTAAGATCGCCTTCAAAAACGAACCAAGTTACTGTTCAAACAAAGTATTCCCTAAGAAAGGAAGTTTCTTGTCAAACAAAGCAAAATCCTAACAAAAGAAAAGGAAAACTTGTAGGACGCTCCTCTTTATTTTCCTCCACCAACAAAACTAGAAGAAAAAAAAACAGTAATTAAATATTTTGCTAGGTCTGGACAACAGGACATCAATTTATTTTCAATGTAAGTAATGTTTGAATTTTATATATCTTATTCGACAATAAAAGATTTTATCCGTCCAACATAAAGACAGAGGGTTTTTTTTGTTTTTCTTTCTTAAGATTAATTATGAATGAAAAAAGGGTAAGGAGGTGATGAGAATGGCTTCCCTACTTGGGTGTAACCATAGTAATACTCTTACTCATTAAGATTGGTCTTGCAAGGGAACCCATAGAACTGTAGCTATACCCCAGACCCATGAGGACACTAGTGGGCAAAATGGCCGTGGGTGTAGGGCTCCATACCATTAGGATATATAGAGTTTGATAGGCCACAAACACGTTGACTCCTTGTAATCAATTCAATTGATTAATTAGCCAAATTATTAATTAATCAAGTTAACATGCAAATTCACGTGGCAGCACAAACAAATCACCAAAACTAAAGTATGTAGCGAAAAATAAAGGACACGGTACTTTGTTTACGAATGGGGAAAACCTGACGACAAAAACCCTACCGGGTGATTTAAGGTCACCACTCCCGAAACTCCATTATTATCACAACAAGCGATTACAAGCAAGGAATCCCAAGTACCTTACCAACCTACAGTTGAACCCTTACCCCAATACCCAATTGGACTTGTTCTGTAGTGACAGTTTCTCCTTTTAATGCACGGCTCCCAAGTACGTGACTAACCAATTGCGCGGATCTCAGTACGCGACTTCAATTCACCAACTAGAGAGAGAGTTGTTGGCTGCAAAGTTCTTCAAATCATCCACACGATGAAGATCAAGAAGATGCTTGGTTACAAAACCCTTCGGTGCACATTACACAGCAACTTCTTTACAAGAGATGAACTAGGGCATGAACTTTGTCTTTGATTACAAATTGCATGAACAAGAATTACTCAATGCTTGTGCAACTTGCATCACTTTGACGGCTCTTAACATAATCCTTTTATATGTCTAGGGTTACGAGAAAAGAAGTCCTAAAGACACATTCACGGATTGAAATTAAAACAGAACTAAAAATCTGTTTTCTTTAAATCTCCATAGATAGAGATGTCGAGGATCTGTCGAGAAGCTGTCGAGCCTCGGGGCTGAAACAGCTTCTAAAGCTCGATAGATGCATGTGTCGACACTAGGTGTCGAGCTTTAGTAACTTACACTTTCCAGCTTGTTTCTTGGTCAGACTTGATGACTTCAACATTTAAGCTTGAAACACTATTTCTTGAAGCGTTAAACACATCCTAAATCTACCCAATTACAAGTAAAGTGCGTTTTGTCAAAGGATAAGCCAATTACATAAAATAGTGACATATGTTAACAACTTGAACTACATATGTCTTAACAATCTCCCCCTTTGGCAATCCGTGATAAAACCACAACAAACAAATGAACATATGAGAGAAGTCATAAATCACTCAACTTATATTCACTTGTTAAATACAATAAAATCTATCCTAACACAAACCCTTGAAAAACTTTGTAAGAAGAGAGTTTATGGCAAGTAGACTTTGACAACCTGTATTTCTGAAACACTTTTAAACAAAACACATCAAGACATCTTTGTGTGAAGTAGAAACAATAGATTGCAAACAAGTAAAAGAAACATATGTATAAAGATAGAAAAGAAACAACACATGAAGAGATAGATGAAAGAAACATACATCAACATATATATCAGGAAATAAGTGCAATGTATGTCAATACATGATCAATGTATCTCTAAAAAGATAGAAAAGAAAAGAAAAGAAATACATGTAATCTTCACTACATCCCTCATATCAACACTCCCCCTATCAAAAATGTCCTATACAAGCTCTCCCCCTAGGTATGACTACTCTCATACACCAAAACTACTCCCCGTTTTTGTCACGAGAGACAAAAGGTAGAGTGTCAAGTAGACATCTCATCAGAAGAGCTCGCATCTCCATCATCATTATCCGAAGCATCATCATCATCACCGTCATCACCGTCATCATCATCCTCAGTCTCAGAAGAAACATGAGGTGACGGAGGGGAAGCCTCAGGAGCAAAACCGCCCAAGGTCGCCTGTCGCCTGGCGATGCGACCTACACGAACGTTCACCTGATACAACTCCGTGGAGAGTGTATCAAGACGAGCATTCATGTGCTGAAGCTGCGCCACGATGTCTCCAAGAGTGACGTCGCTCAAAGAAGAAGGAGCAGATGTCGCTCGAGCAGATCTGGATGTAGTCGGGTGGGAGGAGGGAGCAGTAGCATCCGGCTGTCTCGATCTGAACTGTGCCTCACTACGTTTTACGGTAGCAGCATCTATGGCAGACATGACATGAAACGGATCGGACGAAGGAAAGGGAATGGAAAAACGGCGAAGTATCCTCGTGATAGCAGAAGGAAAAATGAGCTTATCACGAGTGGTCGTATCTCTATAGACATCTATGATAGAGAAGATAAAGTGTGAAGGGAAGTCTATAGCGAGATGCTCTATGAGAGACAACAAAAATCGAGCACAAAGCTCTGTGATAGAGTTGTAGTGAGAAAGTGGGTGCAAAACAAAAGTCATCACCATGTTAAGGAAACGAGGACCTTTAGCAAAAGGCCGACATGGTGTGTACTGATGATCTCCCCAAGAGGAAGGGCACTCACAGAACGCAGAGATCATCTCGTCTTTGGACATAGTCCATAGACGCTCACATACGGGGTAATCAGGATGATCCACCCTCGGAGCATGAAGAACCTCGGAGACTAACTCCAGAGTAACAGCAAAGCACGTACCTCAAACGCTAGAGTAGAAGAGAGGTACGAAAGAATCAATCCCGTGGATGTTGGAGTAAAACTCCTATATCAACATGAGAGGACAAGTGACTGGGACGTCACACAGTGACTCCCAAGCCCAACTGTGAATGACAATGGGTAGTTCGGTATCGGCAAAGTCTGCCAGAACAACGTGGCGTTCCGAATGAACACCTCGTTTAGAGAAGTTCTCCGAAAAGTCCTTATTGGCTTTCTCATCACAGAACTGGATAGACAAAGGAGTAGTATTCGAAGAAGAGGAAGATCCCTTAGAATGCAAAGGGTTCTGGGATGGAACAGATTTACGTTTAGGTGCTATAGACACTACTAACACAAACATAGAGAGAGGGAGAAAGAAAGAAACACACATAAAAGTTCCAAACAGTTCAATATAGGAAAAGAAATATTGAAAAGATAGAATGTATGCATGGGAAATGCATGAACATGTGACATGCAATATAAAAACATCATGGGCTCAGCCCAATCCAAACCTAACAGCACACAGCAAGTTTGCACACATCTAAATGCATGAAAATACAATTAGAATGCTAATGTGATGCAATGCATGTAGTTTTAAAGATCAAATCTATAAAACCAACCCAAAAATTTTATGAAACTCTCAACAATTTTGAAAAACCCCAAAAATTTTCAAAAACCTCAAAACCTAGGTTTTTAAAACATGAAATGAATGAAGAATGAGAAGATAGAAGCTTACCAAGTGAGGAAGATCTAGAAAAATACTTGAAGAATCCTTAGGAAGGGGTTTAGAGAGAGTGAAAGAGGTTTTGGGAGAGAAAACACGAACTATTGAGAGAGAGAGATCGAGCAAAATGAGAGAAAAATCACGACAGAAACATATATAGCCCTTCAGTAATTCTCGACAGATGCAGGTATCGAGAGGTGTCGAGACAGCTATCGAGGTAGGTGTCGAGAAAATGAACATCGACAGATACAACCATCGAGAACATGTGTCGAGAAAGAAAGTTCAGCCATTTAAGAATCTCGATCGATCCAGAAGTTGTCAAGAAGCTATCGAGCAGACAGAAAGTTTTTCGATCGATCCACCAGGTGTCGAGAATGTGTCGAGACTACGATTAGAAAAACACTAAGAAGCTCGACAGACAACTAGGTGTCGAGATGCTTAAAAACAGTTTTTCAAGAGAGGAAAAACACAGACATGAATGCAATCACGCATGCAACTCAACCAATGATCCAAGCAACACATTTAGCTCTCAAAATCATCTCTCATCAAAAATTTTAAAGCACATGGATCCCAAAACACGCACACACACACACACTAAACAAGTCTAACCAATTTTATATTTCAAAAATGAGTTAAGACAGTTTAGTGAGCATACATTAACGCATGTACACCTTATGATGGTCAAATCACATTGTACCTGCACATGTATCAAGAATAGCAAAGAGTATTGCATGTTGTGTGTGAAAACATCGCAAAATTGCATAAGTGTCTCAAATTTATGACGATTTGAGATATGAGAAAATCACTTTAACTCACACACAATCATAACTATTTGATGGGGACTATCACCTTTGAGGTACATCCTATAACTCCCACATCTCCTAGAAAACACGCTTGCAATCATATTTTAAAGCATTTTTTATCTTTTTGCTTTTATTTCTTTGCATATTTTCTTTTATTAAACATATCATGCATAGGCATACAAGAGAGAGAAAAGAAATATCCAATTATGTTAAGCTTTTGACATTGCACTTTTGCTATGCCGAAGCATACGGATGTCATTGACATTGCACTTTTGCTATGCCGAAGCATACAGATGTCATATCATGATTGGCGAGTAACAGTGGTGAGATGGTTATTTATGCCTTTCTCTTAGGACTTTCTAGTTCTACCCGTCAAAAAGAGTGATATGAATGTTAAGTACAAGAGATCACTTAACCTTACTCATCACAGACAAAGAGCTACAAAGCTCACTTACTTAGTTGTGCATAAAAATGCTCATTTAAGTTACAGGTGATACAACGTATAGAAAACTCTGTTTCAATAGCCATTTTAAAGGTTCACAAGAACCAATGCACACAAACACGCACTGTTTTTGCATTTTTCAATTTTTTTTATTTTTATCAAAAAAACAAAAATAAAACACAAAACTGAAAACATACAAACAAAAAACAAGTTAAAGAAAGCAAAACAATGCATAAAACTAGACTGACTCAAAACAGTAAAGCAACACACAAGTAATGCAAAACAATAAAACGGAGAGAGAGAAGAAGTGAACAAAATCACTTAGAGCCCTTTTCCTTCCACACCTTGGAAGAACATTTCCTTTTTGTCAACTCTTGAACAGGTGATGAGGGGGAAGAGTTTAAACCGTTCAAGTTCGAAAGGAACATGAGGGCTTTAAAAATGTCTCCAAGAGGAGCAAGAGAGGTCTGAAGTTGATTCTAGGTCCCAGATGCTATCATGCCATTGCTTTGTTGGGTGGCTAGCCACTTATAGCAATTTGGTCGAGTATGACCAGCAACACCATAATGATAACAGAGATGCTGCTTCTTCTGTTTGGGCTTTTGAGAGATAGCCTTATTAGTCCTAGGGTTTCTAGTTTCCCTTTTCTCAACTTTAGGGGGTGCTCCTAGGATAGACTTGCCCTTGTCTATGTTCTAACTTGCTAATTCAGTTTTAACATTTTTATCCTCAATTTTAAGGTTATTAGCAGGTGGAACAAAAACAGTAGTACTAGCAGAAGGAGTATTAGAGAGAGAGAATTTATACCCCAATCCAGTACGATCCAAAGAAGATTTCTGAACAGTTAGCATCTCGTCCAGCTTTGCACTTGATGTCCTTTCCAATTGTGCTCTAACTTGAAACAGCTCTGCTTCAAGCTTCTTGGTCTTCTAAGCCAAGAAATTGTTCTCGAACCTTAGTGCTCCAATAGTCTGATTTGCTTCATCAACTTTGGTGGAGAGCTCCTCACGATCAAGTTCCACATCACTGAGCTTCTTGGTGGCCAGCCTATAGAGTTTTTCATGCTTTTCAGAAAGTTTGTACAATTTCTCATAGGCGATATGGATATCATCTTGATCATCCATAGTCTCAAACTTAGCATCCACCAATTCCTTTTCTTCGTCTACTTCTTCAGTAACCCCATCAGTAGGATTAACAGTGGCAGTAAAGGCATTCAAGATTCTGTCATCTTCATTTTCGGAATCATCCTCGAGCTCCGTGTCGCTTAAGGTAACAGCAAGTACATTGCTCTTCCCAATGCTCTTAAGGTACGTTGGACACTCTTGTTTCATGTGTCCGAAGCCTTGACACCCAAAGCATTTCGGTCCAGCGGGAACAGTGTACTGACCGCCATCCTTGACATCCTTCTTCCCTTTATTTGAGTTCTTGAACTGAGAAGAAATGGATTGCCTACAGTCTTTGTTGAAGCATTTTCCATTGGCATTTTTTATGAATTTCTTGAATTGCCTGATGATATAGGACTTCATTTTGGAATCTTCATCATCTGAAGAATCATCTGAAGAATCATCTGTATCACTGCTTTTGGCTTTTAGTGCCATGCTCTTGCCCTTGCTTGACTTGCCCATCCTAGTCAGCCCTAACTCGTAGATTTGCAAGTTTCCAACCAGCTCAGTCAAAGGAATTCTATCAATATCCTTTGATTCCTCTATCGCCGTGATCTTAGCATGGAATCTCTCGGGCAAAGATCTGAGCACTTTCCTCACTATCTTGGGTTTAGTAATGGTTTCCCCAAGATTGAAGGCTGAGTTCACTATGTCTTTAAGCTTTGCATAGAACTCATCAAATGACTCATCCTCCTCCATCTTAATTTCTTCAAAGCTTGTAATGAGCCTCTGTAGCTTTGAATCTTTGACAGCCTTGGTTCCCTCATAGGTTGTCTAGAGAATGGTCCATGCTTCCTTAGCAGTTTCTGTAGAGGAAATTTTCTTGAACTCCTTATTGGTGATCACACTGAATAGGGCATTCAATGCTTTGCTGTTGAAATTTGCCACCTTGATCTTGGCATCATCCCAATCGGCTGGCACTTCTGTAGGCATGGTCCAGCCTATCTCCACAGCTTGCCACACCTTCTCATCTAATGACTACAAGAAAGATCTCATGCGTACTTTCCAGTATGCATAGTTAGTAAATCAAACAATGGAGGAATAATAAGAGACTGACTTCTATTCATGACTAACAGGGGTCAATGGATCACACACAAGGATTAAACCCTAATCAAAGTATGTCTGCTCTGATACCACTTGATAGGCCACAAATGCGTTGACCCCTTGTAATCAATTAAATTGATTAATTAGCCAAATTATTAATTAATCAATTTAACATGCAAATTCATGTAGCAGCACAAACAAATCACCAAAACTAAAGTATGCAGCAGAAAATAAAGGACACAGTGATTTGTTTACGAATGGGAAAAACCTGACGGCAAAAATCCCACTGGGTGATTTAAGGTCACCACTCCCGAAACTCCACTATTATCACAACAAACGATTACAAGCAAGGAATCCCAAGTACCTTACCAACCTACAGTTGAACCCTTACCCCAATACCCAATTGGACTTGTTCTGTAGTGACAGTTTCTCCCTTTAATACACGGCTCCCAAGTACGTGACTAACCAATTGCGCGGATCCCAGTACGCGACTTCAATTCACCAACTAGAGAGAGAGTTATTGGCTGCAAAGTTCTTCAAATCATCCACACGATGAAGATCAAGAAGATGCTTGGTTACAAAACCCTCCGATGCACATTACACAGCAATTTCTTCATAAGAGATGAACTAGAGCATGAACTTTGTCTTTAATTACAAATTGCATGAATAAGAATTACTCAATACTTGTGCAAATTGCATCACTTTGATGGCCCTTAAAACAATCCTTTTATAAGTTTAGGGTTAGGAGAAAAGAAGTCTCAAAAACACATTCACGGATTGGAATTAAAACAGAACTAAAAATCTATTTTCTTTAAATCTGCACAGATAGAGGTGTCAAGGATCTGTCGAGAAGCTGTAGAGCCTCCGGGCTGAAACAGCTTCTAAAGCTCGATAGATGCATGTGTCGAAACCAGGTGTCGAGCTTTAGTAACTTGCACTTTCCAGTTTGTTTCTTGGTTAGACTTGATGATTTCAACACTTAATCTTGAAACACTGTTTCTTGAAGTGTTAAACACATCCTAAATCTACCCAATTACAAGTAAAGTGCGTTTTGTCAAAGGATAAGCCAATTACATAAAATAGTGACATATGTTAACAACTTAAACTACATATGTCCTAACAGAGTTAATTATGAGTTTGAACTATAACATAATTGGAATATATAATTTTGGTATTAGTCAGCCATTAGTTCCATTTCTTGGACTTTTCTTCTTTGGTGTAGTTAGTTGTTAATGGACTGTAAATTTGATCAAATGGAGTTGAAACTGCTTTATTACTTCCATGATTATGGGATGAAACTAGGGATATGTTTTGTAATGTACTTTATAGAAGTTCAATTAAGTTGCTAGTTGTGACTCTTTTATTTCTCAATCAAGAATACAATTTTGGTCCATATATGGTTGAAGGGGGTAAAAAATTAGCCAGACGAACTTGCTCAAGCAAGCCTGCCAGAGGCGACAGTGCCGAAACAATGGGACTTCAAGACATATAAACAAGATGACAGATTAAGGCATGAGATGGAGAGGTCACGACGGATGATACCCAATAGCAGGCGATTCCATGGTGGATGGAGGATTCCAAAGTGGATGGATGATTCCAAGGTGGACGGAATCTAGGCACACGGACACCAGATTGACAGACATTAAAGCAATGTGGCACTCTAGGCTTGCGTAAATTCCAAGGAATCTGTTGGGTTATAAGACTTTAGGTTTAAATGTATAGAATTGTAATTTGTATTGTTGGCAAATCATGATCAAAACGGTTTAGTCTTGTTTAGACATGCTCAAAGTATGTGTCTTTTATGTAAAGTTGGAACTGAATTGCTGCAGGATTTATTGTGTCAATCTGCCTGGCTCGATCAATCGAGAATTAGACTCGACTGATCGAAACTTATGCAGATTGTTTTTTTGTAGACTTTTCCAACTTCGGCCAAGCCCATTTTGTGTGTAAGGTTTTATGTTTTGCCCTATGTATAAAAGGGAAAACCTTAGCCACGTTTTAAGGATGATCTTTATGCTGTGTGTGTGAATCTTTTATGAGATCTAGATGTGTTTGCCTTCACATACACTTAGGGTTATCAAAATATAGATTGAAGTCAAGAGCTTGGTGATAAATTCAATTGTAAATTCAAGAGTTTAAAGATATACAAATGGGAGTGCTTGTGTTTGCTGGGAATCCAAGAAAGAAGTAATTCGTAGACTTGGAGCTGTCACGTGGTCATGGTTGTAAGTTTCCTACTCTAGGTAGCAATAGGATGTTAGTGGTCTAAGTCGCTATTATGTAAACTTCAGTTCTTTCATAGTGGATTTAGTTTTACCTTAAGGATGGCTAGGTTAAATCCTCCCCAGGTTTTTTACCGGTTTGGTTTTCCTGGGTTATCATATTGTTGTGTTCTTTTATTTTCCGCATTTTACAATAATATGATTTATATGTGTGAACCTAGATTTGCATAATTTACCTAAGTTTATCACTTGGCTAAATAACTAGGTTAATCTATTTGTGTTTAAGAGGTCTAAAAACGTACAAGTGGTATCAGAGTAGGTAGCTCTTTTCTTGTAGATCTTTTGATCTCTAAGCTGATCCTTGACCCCGGTTGTCATGGAACACGAACACTCTCTTGTTATTCCTCCTCACTTTGATTAGAATAATTATGCTTATTTGAAAGTCAAGATGAAAGCATTCCTGAAATCCATTAATGAGAGAGTCTGGAACTCCGTTGAATATGGATGGGAGAAGCCCACTACTCCTATAAGTGAGTGGCAAACTTCTCAGAAAGAAGCAGCCGCTTTCAATAGAAAAGTTAAGAATGCTATCTTTAATATTGTTTCTATGGAGGAATTTAAGAGAATCTCTAATGTTGAGGTTGCTCATACTGCTTGGAATATCCTCAGATTGTGCATAAAGGCACAAAGGCAGTTAAAATTAATAAGTTGCAGTAATTAACTACTAGATTTGAAAGTATTAGGATGTCTAATATTGAATCTTTTGATGAATTCTATGCTAAGTTTAATAATATTGTTAATTCTGCATATAATCTGGGTGAAATCTATGATCAACCTAAAATTGTTAGGAAGATTCTTAGATCTTTGACTGAAGACTTTAGATCTAAAGTGACTGTCATCATTGAAAGCAAGGATGTGAACTCCATCCCTGTAGATGAACTTGTAATATCTCTTCAGTCTTATGAGTTGAACCTACCTAAGACTAGCAAATCCAAATCAATGGCTCCTAAGTCTATTGATGATATTGATGATGAGCGGATTTAATGATGAGCTCTCTGCTACAAAAATTGTCTATTTTGCCAAAAACTTTAAAAACTTTCTTAGGAACAACAACAGAAAGGCAAGAGATAAGAGCACTGCTGAACCTAGAAATTTTAGGAGGAATGATCTCACTAAGGTTAATAACACTGAAAAACCTAAAGAAAAAGTATGTTAACCTTCTAATAATTCTATGGTGGTCATATGAAATCTGAATGTCCTGCATACTTGAGGTTTAAGGGTAAGACTATGGCTGTAACCCTTAGTAATAATGAAATTTCTGGCAATAAGTCTAGTAGTGATGAGGATGGAAACTTCATTGCCTTCATGGCTACTGCTGTAGTTGTTGAGAATGTTGTTGTTGTTGAGGAGAACCTTTTTGATGGGGAACTCTCTGAGGATGCAGATTTACAAGAAGCCTACAATAAACTTTGCAAAGTTACTGCAAAGAATGTTATGAATGTTGATCTAGGCTTAAAGAAAATTGCATCCCTCGAGCTTGATAAAAAGAATTTGCTTGTGAAACTGTTTGATGCTAATGAATTGTTGAATAATGTGAAGACTGAGAACATGCATTTACTTGATAAAGTTAAGAATTTGGAACATGATTTATATGTTACTAGAGAACAAACTAATAAGTCTGCTAGTTCCAAACTTGATCATATGCTAAATGTTCAAAAGTTTCCTTAAGACAAAACTAACTTAGGTTCTGTAGAAAGCATCTCTGTTTCTGAAACTCATTCTACAAACTTTGTTCCTTCTTTTGAGCCCCCTGTAAGTGATGTTGTTAAACTAGTAGAAGTTACACCTCCTAGGAAGATTAGGGTTGATTTTCAAGAGTCTAAACCTAAGACTTCTAATCCTTCTAAGGGCAAGTTGCATGATAGACTTGCATGGATTTGTCATTTTTGTGGAAAGTCTGGGCACATTCATCCAAACTGTTTTAAGTTGCAAGCTGCTAAGTGAGCAAATAAGCCAAAAGTGTCTGTGCCTCAAGCATAAGATTCTATGGTACTTATTAGTAAGTTGGTAAAGGCTTTAAACCTTTATTCCAATCCTAGGGTTGAAAATCATTCTAATGTGAATAAAAACTCCAATACTCAAGATGCATCTAAAAAGCTTTGGATGCAAAAAGCTCAATCTAAGTGAGTCTTTCTGACATAGTCCTTGTGCTTCATTGCTCTACTCTTTGTGACCATTTTTTTCTTGGTTGTTTTTGTTTTTGCTATCTTTGCTTGTCTAGGATTTGCATTGCATAACATTCATGCATTTCATTCTAGTTTTTTTTTTTTTTTTTTTTTTTTTTTTTTTTTTTTTTAAGGTGAAAAGGGAAGCAAAATGTGCATTGCATTATATTTCTTGAATTTGATATCAAGGTTGGCCATATTATCTTTACATAACTTGTTTATGTACTTTGTTTAGCTTGGATAAGCTTATTTTATTGTGCTTTACTAGTTTGAGCTTTATAGTGCATGTTGTGTGGAAAGACGTTTATAGTTTTTGATCACATGATCTTGATCTTGAAGTCTCATGTCTTTGATTGTTAGATTTGAACTTATTGAGAAAGGCATAAATAACCATCTCATTATTGTTTACTAGTCAATCATGAACACCTTAGTACATATCATAAGATTTTGTACTCGAGAAAGTGTAGCATATGCACAAAAAGAACATAAAGTGTAGCCTCGGTTTAAATGCTAAAATTGGTGTGTACAATATTGGACCATAATAATTTCAATCAATTAAAATTGGTGTGTACATTATCCTGGCTATTTTAATAAGTTTCTGATCAAATAAATTTGGTGTGTATATTATGAGGCAAATCAAGAAACTTACATGAGTGTAAGCTTTTATTCTAGGATATGTGAGAGTTATAGGATGTAACTCTTTAGGTGATAATCTCTTTCGAATTTATGTGATGAATTTTGTAGAAATCGTGCTTAATTACTACTCACATATCACATCACATGTATCTCAAGCTTTTGCTAGTTGCACACACTACACAGGTTACTCTTTGCTAAACTTTGTACATGTTATTGTGTGTGATCTTGGTTTGGCCAACCTAGTTTGAAAATTCCTTGAGTTTTATGCAAAACATGTTTGTTGTTTGAGTTTTTAAGAATAATTGATGGAAACTCTAAATTTTGGAAAAATTGGGATCAAAACAAGTTTTTTTTTAAGGCATTTCATCTCATACTCATGCATTTTATTCATAAAAATTCAATGCTTTGAGGAGTTTCTGCATAAAATTGTTTTGATTTTTAAAAATTTGTTTTTTCTAGAATTTCGATCGATCGAACCTGTTTCTCGATCGATCGAAATTGCGATTAAAATTTTAGTCAACCTCTGCCTGTTTCAATCAGTGCTTAATTGGTGTTGGATCAATCGAAGCATTTTCGATCGATTAAACCTAATTTTTGATCAATTGAAAGTCGTATAGAGAGTTTTTTAAAAACTTTTGTTTCTCACGTGTACAAACACTTTTTAAAATTTTTCTCTCTCTATCCTATCGGTCAAGGCTCCCAATCAAGTTTTTGTTGTTTTCCTCCGATCTTTTTGTTAGATTTTTCTCTCCCAAGGCCAGTACGACCATATTACCCTTCCTTTTTCATTTATTTTCATGTTTCATGCATTTTTGTCATGCATTTTGGGCATATTTCGAACCTAAGGAAAATTGCGATTTTTGATGATTCAAGCATTTTCTTTGGAAATTGATCAATGCATTTTTGTTGTGGGATGATATACAATTGTTCTTGGTGAATTAATTTGATTAATTTGATAGTTTTTGAAAAATGGAAATTTCTAGGGCTTGAATTTACCCGATTTGGGGATTTTGTTCAATTGAGCTTAATTAGATGAAATTGGCTTGTTAGATTGATTAATTTGATCATTATAATGTATTATCTATCTTGTTTAATGATCAATTAGTCAATTTCTAGAAAATTGTACAAGTGGTTTTTCAAAATTTTTGGGGTTTTTGTCATAAACTCTATGCTTAAGCCAACTTTGTGTTTTTAAAGTTATATTGAACTTATTCTCACTACATTAGATCATGCATCATCTGATTATATTGGTCATGCATCACATGGATTGTTATTTATCTATATTGTTTTGCGCTAACTTGCAGTCTGTCCTTGGTTTTTATTTTCTTTTCTTTTGGTTCTTTCTGTGTGTCTTGTCCTATCCTTAGCACCATGCCTAGGAAAACTAAACCCAATAGGAAATCCTCCTCTTCTTCTATTCCTTCCTTTGAGAGTGATAGGTTTCTTAGTGAGAAAAACCAAGAGACGTATGAGACTTTGAATCTTTTTAGGAACGTTTGGGCTGAGAGAAAAGTTGTTTCAGATGAGGTTGATCCTGAGATTAGGAGAAACTTTGAGCGTAGGGGTTGATTACCACTGCTTAGTTGACTGAGATTCATTATCTTTTCTTCAGGATTGCTTGTCATTCTTTGTGGCCTATCTCTCATTTGCACACCATTCCTATAGAGAGATGTGCTTGTCATCCTAGGATCACGTCTTGTTACCGATGTTTCGATGAGTTTTCCTCATCTATTTATTCGTTCCTTGATTGAGGTTCATCGGAGTAGTTTTGTTTCTCATGCTCTTTTCTACCCTGTTTTATTCATCGGATTCTCTTACATTTGGGTTTAGAATCCTTTCCCACATCTAAGCCTATTCATATTATCGCTCTTAGAGGTGCCACCTTTCTTAGGCAGAGGTTGCTCAGATGAAAACAAGCTCTAAACGTCCTAGGGTTGAGTCTTCTGGTGTCGTACCTCCTCTTCCTTCCTCTACAGGTGATACTTCTGTTAAGGCATTTGACAATCCTACTGCTTCTACTGATGTTCCTCTACCTTCTACTTCAAATGATTCCGACATTCGTTGTATGTTAGAGACTGTCATTACCGTTCAAATGGCTCATGGTCAACTTTTGGTGGACATTCTTGATTAGCTTCGTGCTTTTCGAGCAGATTTAGAGAGTATTAGAACGCCACCTCCTTTTGGTGATGAGTGAGTGCCATTTGGTAATTCGTCACAAAAAGGAGAAGCACATAAGTTGTAGAAAAGAGTTTTTAATGTTTTTTGATGTTAATGTTAGGGGGAGATTTTGATGTTTTGGAGCTATGGAGTTTTTAGATTGTATTTAGGTGCTTCATGATATATTTACATTTTTGGCTCATGATGTATTGTGTTTGAGTTATCCATGATAGGGGGAGATACTTTGTTTATATATGTTTCTTGTTTCACATTGTTTATTGGTTTATATTTATAAGGTTATTCATGATATATGGCTTTATTTTGTGTTATGTGAAATCAAAAAGTTATATTTTTTGTGTTACTTGTATTTTCCACACATGTGTTTTATGTGTTTGTTAAGTGTTATAGGAATATATAGATTGATTCAGTCGTGCTGCTGTCTACACTTGCAACTAATGGATAGTAATTAGGTTGAATTTGTTGTGTTGGGCTATGTTTTTGTAATGGGTTGTTTTTATGTAAACTTTGAGCACTTTGTTATGTTTGTGTTTTGTCACGGATTGTCAAAGAGGGAGTTTGTTGGGTTATAAAACCTTAAGTTTAAATGTATTATAACTCTAATTTGTAATGTTGGCAAACCATGATCAAAATGGTTTAGTCTTGTTTAGACGTGCTCAAAGTATGTGTCTTTTATGTAAAGTTGGAACCGAGTTGCTATAGGATTTACTATGTAAATCTACCAAGCTCGATCGATTGAGAATTAAACTCGACCGATCGAAGCTCATGCAGATTGTTTTTTTGCAGATTTTTTTGACTCACCCCCAAGCACTTTTAGGGTTTTATGTTTTGCCCTAAGTATAAAAGGGAAAACTTTAGCCACATTTAAGGATGCTCTTTATGCTGTGTGTGTGGATCTTTTGTGAGATCTAGAGGTGTTTGCCTTCATAGACACTTAGGGTTATCAAGATTTAGATTGATGTCAAGAGCTTGGTGATTAATTCAGTTGCAAATTCAAGAGGTTAAAGATATACAAGTGGGAGTGCTTATGCTTGCTAAGAATCCAAGAAAGAAGTAGTCCGTGGACTTGGAGCTGTCACATGGTCGTGGTAGTAAGTTTCCTACTCGAGGTAGCAATAGGATGTTAGTGGTCTAAGTCGCTATTGTGTAAACTTCAATTCTTTCATAGTAGATTCAGTTTTACCTTGAGGATAGGTAAGTTAAATCTTCCTCAGGTTTTTTACCGATTTGGTTTTCCTGAATTATCATATTGTTGTGTTCTTTATTTTTCGCACTTTACAATAATATGATTTATATGTGTTAACCTAGATTTGTATAATTTACCCAAGTTTATCGCTTGGCTAAATAACTAGGTTAATCTGTTTGTGTTTAAGGGGTCTAAAATGTGCAGAATCCCAAATGGAAATATCGTGTGCCCTACGATTAATGAAATCCCTATATGGGAAGAATTCCGCAAAATACGTACATTTATTAGGATCTTCCCCACAAGGAAAAATCCTCTTGCCCAAGAAATAAGAGTCGATTCTACACTACTATAAAAGCCTAAATCCCTAGGAAACAAGGTATGCATAATTCACCTCAACTCTAGCACTCTAGAGTTGTGAAAATTCTCTAACTTGACCTTTGGAGGATATTTAGCTGGTACCACTCCGGTATTCTTCGTAGGATTTTCTTCTTCTTTCTATTGCACAGGTCTTGTCTAGGGCACGTGAGGACCGTGTAGCTCACTGACAATTTTCATCATCATTAGTTGGCACCGTCTGTGGGAAGAGGTAAGCCATATTGCTGCTTCTCGGACAAAAATTGGCATGGTGCTTACTCGTACGATGGCAACCACCACCAACAACCTAGGAGACAAATCACGTACCGCTACCCTTGAGAGATAGGTTCAGACTCTTGCCGAGGCTGTTGAATGCCTCACCAAGCAAAAACCATGACTTAGAAGAACAACTACACCAAAGGGACGCCAAGCCCCAAAATCAAGAGGAGGAGCAGGAAGGCGACAGCCTTCAGCATGCAAATAGCAGGTAGAATAATGATGAACGCTCTCAAAGGATGGGTATCAACTGATCTCAATGAACTGGTGCACTGGACGGATTCACCCTTCACTGCACCCATCACTTCGTTTCCCTTCCTGCCGAAGTTCCATATGCCGCAAGTAGAAACCTACAACGACTCAAGGGATCCTCTAGACCACCTAGAGACGTTCAAGACCCTAATGCACCTGTAAGGCGTAGCAAACGAGATCATGTGTCTGGCTTTTCCCACTACATTGAGAGGTCATCTTTTAGGTTCTAAAGGTATTAAAGTCATTTTTAGGTTTCAAAGGTATTATGATAATCGGTAAGAAAAAAAAATGAACTATTGAATGTGACAAAAATACGCTCACATTTGAAGTTAGTACTACCATTGTGACAATAGAACTGTCAAATGTAAGAAAAAAAATAAGGGTACAACCAAATGTGGCAAAAGTATAGCCAAGAATGATGTTGGTATTGTTTAATGTGACAAATACAAATAAACAATGTATTAGCATGTGTTAGTGTAAAATATACAAGTGTGTTAAGTAAAATTACATGTTCATAAAACATCAATTTTGACATATACTTGTCATTGACCCCTATATGTATTTTTAAACCATTTCAATGTGGGATTGAGATCTTCATCAAGCATTTTTTGCTACAAACATATATATAATAAGTAAAAATGTGACTTCAGTGGTGGGCTCAAATGTAAAAGTACGGTCAGATGTGATATTAGTACTACCCAATGTGACTATGAAATTGTCAATTGTGAGAAAAAAAATAAGAGAACTACTAAATGTGACAAAAGTACTGTCAAATGTGATATTGGTACTAGTGAATGTGACAACGGAACCATTAAACATGAGAAAATAAAATAAAGGAACCACCAAATGTGACAAAAGAACAATCGCATGTGATATTCGAACTGCACAATATAAGGATTGTACCGTCAAATATGAGAAAAAATAAAGGAACCATTGAATATGACAAAAGTACAGTTATATGTGATGTTGGTACTGCACAATATGAGGATAGAACCGTCAAATATGAGAAAAAAATAAGAAAACTACCAAATGTAAAAAGTATTATCTAATGTGATATTGGAACTATACAATGTGAGGATGGAACCGCCAAATATGAGAAAAAATAAAGAAACCACCAGATGTGACAAAAGAACTGTCACATGTGATGTTGAAATTGTATAATTTGAGGATGGAACCATTAAGAGAACCATCAAATGTGATAAAAGTACTGTCAAATGTAATGTTGGAACTGCATAATGTGAGGAAAAAACAATCAAATGTGAGAAAAAGAAAAAGAAAAAAAAAAAAAAACCCACCAAATGTGACAAAAAAAACTGTCATATATGATGTTAGAACTACACAATGTAAGGTTGGAATCATCAAATGTGAAAACAAATAAGGGAACCACCAAATGTGACAAAAAAACTGTCACCATGCGATGTTGGAACTGCACAATTTGAAGATGTAACCATCAAATGTGAGGAAAAAAAATAAGGAAACCACCTAATGTGACAAAAGCTCAATCAAATGTTATGTTGAAACTGCACAATATGAAGATGGAGCCGTCAAATGTGATAAAAAAAATAAGAGAACCACTAAATGTGACAAAAGAACTATCACATTTGATGTTAGAACTGCATAATGTGAGAATGAAACCATCAAATGTGAGAATTCGATAACCTAGTATAACAGGTTGCCTACTAATGGGTACCATAATCCCCCCCCCCCCCCTCCCCCCCGTCAAAAAAAAAAAAAAATTGGGGTTATAGTAGAATTACCCAACTTTATAGGCTTTATGAGACTATTATATGATCATTTATGTTGCCTTCCTTAAATGGGGTAGTTAAGCCTCTATCGGTGATTGATGGTACCATTATAGAGCTTTCTAGCGGTTGGGTAAGGGTCGTTTATTATGACATTTTATTGATCCGTTGCCTTCTTAAATGCTAAGATCTTCTATATTAACAAGAATTACGTTAACGGATGCTCCTTAGAGCAATTGTTAATAAATCATAATAGGAAAGTTTTGACATTACTTTTATCGAAAATATAAAAAGTTATCAACAAAATTAATTACTTTATCATTTTTACATAAAATGTTTCTAAAATGTGTGATGATTTTCTTCCATTTTCTCTGTCCCAAAAGTTTAAAAATATGAAAACTTGAAATTTAAGTAATTTACTATTAAGATGGCTAGAAAATGTGAGATGATTTGAATTTTGGAACAGTAATTTTTCTTTTCCCTCTCATGTTTAGATTCAAATGTATATATCGTTTAGAAACTGCAGGATGGATTAGGCTATCAAAGATGAGATGGTCACTATAGGGCATGGAATCGAGAATCATCTTTACAACAATGTCACTAACATCATTTGTGTTCTTGTATATACCTTTTCTAATCAGTAATATATACTGAGAGGACATCACATAATATAATTTCAAAGGTCCCAGAGTGGTCCGAGTGGATACACAAAATATTGCCAATTTACCAAAGTGATAATTGACTAGCCTTTATTTTGTATTCTGTTTTTTTATCGAAGAAGCATATGCGGGACTAGCCGTGCTTCACTGATAACTAGTACAATGCCAAAAAAAAAAAAAAAAAAAAAAAAAAAAAAAAAAAAAACCATCAGACAGCAAGCAGTAGAAACCGAAATCCCTCACCACTTTTATTCATGAGCTACACACCTCGAATGTTATGGCGCTTATAGAGCGGAGGATCACAATCACGGACGCCGTTTATTATCACCAGGGTCCCCAGGTTTATCTAGGGGTGGATTTGAAATAACCTTAACCGACGGAGGTACTGGTCCTCTATTTAGTTTCCGTCTCTTGGAATCTGAAAGAGCAAGAAACAAATACACACATGCAGAAGAGAGTAAATGGGAATAATTCCATATGATCAAGGACTTTCAAAATTAAGTATATCGATTTTAGGTGCTTTAAATTCAGAATAATAATAAATGAGGAAAAAGATTAATTAACCAATAATAATAATAAAGGAAAACAAAAAGAAACTCAAAAGTTTTTCCACTCTAACCCACCTAAAATTTTCTTTCTACATGTATTTATTGTCGGAAAGAGTTCTAACATAATAAAGAAAAACGACACCAAAATTTTCTGCTCTATCTGATCCACATAATCAACAGAAAATAATAAACCTTCATCGTTTTCTGAAACAATAAACAAATTAACAGAACATAAAAACCAAGAAAAAGGGCAGATTTACCCACCAAGCTTGGAACCCTCGGCTACTCCTGTGGATTCCACTTTTGATGAGGCAAAGAGAAGCATCAAAACGAAGAGACCCACCAAAGTGATGAACTTCTTAGGGGACATTGTTTTTTGAACATAGAAGCTTGTCTAGGACATGGAAGCATCTATATTGCTATTTAAGCAGCTTCTTTTATTTGGACCGGATTTTTTTTTTTTTTTGTTCCAAAATACCCCTACTTCCCTAGGTTTAAGTACAGACAAAACTAAAGGATAGTGTGGAAAAAAATGCATATCTAATTTGCACTAAAACATTACCTACAAATAAGAACACCCTTCCACTAACTCACTTTTATTATTTTTTTAATACTTTATTATTATTTATAAAGAAAAAAACACCCCACGTACTAATAGTTAAAAAACACACACACACACACATTTACTGATAAAAAAAAAAAAAAAAAAAAAACTAACACGTAAATGCCCACTAACCCACTTTTATTGTTTTAAAAAAATACTTTATTACTATTTAAAAAGAAAAAAACAACCCACGTACTGATTGAGTGATAGTTAAAAAAAATTAAAAAACAAAAAAAAAAATAACACATGTACTAATAAAAAACACACTAACACACGTTAACGTGGGTGCTCACATACATCTACAGTTATTGCCAAAAAAAAAAAAAACCAACCGTACACCCACATTTTAGTCACACAACTCCAAACTGCTAACTAACAAATTTAAATCTCAATTCTAAAAAAAAATAAAAAACAAATTTAAATCTCCCTAGCAGTTATAATGTTATCAAATTGCTTCTCATCTCTTCCATTAAAAAAAAAAATAATAATAATAAAAATAAATTAAAAAAAAAAAAAAACACTCCTCATCTCATCCTCAAGTCTCTACTTTTTATACTAAGAGGAACAATAGTAATAGGTGACTACATGCTAGACGAAGCCACTTAAAAAGGTATTTACTCATCATTTTCTTTCCATTCATGTCAGATACTTAAAGCTTTTATGTTTTTTGAATCTTTGTCACCAAATTCTATTTAATACCAATGTTCTATAGCTTCTTTTGGAATTTGTTATTTACGGGATATTAATTAAGCTCAACAGCTATGAGGCTTACACAGCGGATGTGTAGTCAACGGCAAAAATGCAAGTATTTTTCTTTATTTTTCTTGTATTTGGTTTATATTTTGTTTTTTTACTTTGTTATCTTTATCATTTCTATACCATTATTTTGTCTTCCAAAAAAATAATAATAACTAGCCTCTGAGCACGCGTGTGAGCACGTACTCAGAGGCTCTTCTATTTTTTTGGGTAAAGATTAATTCAGAATATTTATTATAATTTGAGATTACTACATTTTCTAATCACAAAAAAAAAAAAAAAAAAAAAAAACTAGGAGTGTGGTGAAAAATTATTTCAACACACATATTACTCATCACACCCCTAGGTTTTTTTGTGTTTGGAAAATGTAATAATCCCAAATTATAATAAATATTCTAAATTAATCCTTACCAAAAAAAAATAAAATAAAAGAACCTCTAAGCACTCGCTCACGCGCATGCTCAGAGGCTAGTATATATAATCAAAGAGCAGTTCCTCTCATCTTATTAACTTATTCAAAGTCTTCTTCTTTTTCTTTTATTTATTTTTTATTTTTTATTTTTTATAGAACATTCAGAGTCTTCTTTGATTACGGGTTTAAGTAAAAAAAATTTAAAGTCTTACTTGCTTAATATATAGCATATGAAAATAAGGGTTGTTATTATTGTTATTATTATTGTTGTTATTATTATTATTATTATTATAATTATTGTGGTTTTTTTTTTCTGAAAACCCAATAAGGTTATAAATAAATTTTTTTTAGAGAGTTTTAACTGGTGGTAGCATTCTTTAATTGTAATTTCTTATTCTTTATATTATTTTTTCTTTCTTTCATCCATACTTTTTTTCTTTTTCTTTTCTTGTTCTTTTTTTTTTTTCTTGTTTTTTCTCCTACACACACGTATACCCACTCTTATCTCTATCCTCCATTCTTAGTTCCCTTTTCTACTTAATTCCAGAACACATTCTCTAGCTCTCTTTTTCTACCTTTTCTTTTTCTACTTAATTCCAAAACATTCTCTAGCTCTATGTGTGATACATCTCACATAATCTTGCTTGCCTTTTGGTTTCATTATCTTCAAACATACACAAACACACATGGAGAGAAAGGAAAAATCACCCTTACTCAACCACACCCCCACCGCCGCTCCTCCTCCTCATTGCGGAGTGCATGCAGCTAGGGGTCATATTGGCTTCTAATTTTTTTCCTTGTTTATGATTAGTTGTTGTTTCTGATTTTAGATTTGTCAAATCGGCTTCTATTTTTTTTTCTTTTTCTTTTTATTGTTGTTCTAATTTTTTTTTTTTTTTTCTGTTTTTGATTTGTTGTTGTTGTTCTGATTTTAGATTTATTGTTTAAATCAAATTGGTTTTATGAGAACATGAATTGTTATGTGACAAGAAACAAAGAGAGAGAGTGTGAGACCCAAAACAAAGAGTAGTTCTGGTGCCACAACTCGCCCATGTAGCGAGTTGTGGTTGGTGGAGAGGTGTCCCCACAAGGACTCACCATCACCTCTCCACCAACCACAACTCATCACATAATCGAGTTGTGACACCAGATTTATTCAAAAACAAATCAAAGAAGAAAGAGAAAGAAGTGATAAAATATTAAGTGCTGGAATTTTTATGAAAAAAATCAGTTGCTAATCACATGAGCAGTTGCTAATCACATGAGCAATTTTTTTTTTTTTTTTTTTTTTTTGAATTTTAGAGAGACTGTTGGAGCTCTTTTTTTCTCTTTTTTCTGGTTTCATTCTCTATATTTTGGCTTACCTACTCGGTTGGAGATGCCCTAAAGCCGCTTCTTTTCAAACCAGTTGGACCGGATTATTGTCCAATTCAGAGTCGTATAAACCGGTTTATTCGTTCTTTATAATCTATAATGCAACACACAGGTCACATCTCATTGAATTCAGTCGTTGAAAAAAAAAAGAAAGAAGGTCATTGCCCCGTAGAGCGAGGATAAATAATGCATCGAAAGTCCCTAATTAATAATTTAGTCTTCCTCCATAAAGAAAAAAGAAAATTCAGCTAAGTCAAGAAATTTCATTTTGTGAACTGACAATTATTGATAAAGTGCATGTCTAGAGTATGTAGTTTCATCTATCAACCTCATACTTCGTGTGCGGAAGTTTATTTTTGAAAATAATGAGTTTTGAAAATGTTAAGTAGACATCACTTATTTTATATTTGTGTGTAACCTCATGTATATATACTAATATATTTAAAAACAATAATAATTACACACACAAACACACACACACACACACACACATATATATATATATATATATGAGATTTAGAATCTAATTGGATCTAAATTATTTGATTTTTGTACTTAATAATTTACTAGTCACAAAAATTAAAAAATTAGATGAAATACATGGCACAAAATTGAACTCTAATTAAAATTCAATTTAGAATTTAATTGAATTTAGACTCTTTTATTTTTTAACCTAATAATTCACTTAATACACAAATTTAAAATTTGGATAAGACACGTGGTGCAAAAGTATATTCTAATTTAGAATTTAATTGGATTTTCTCTTAGTTTTGGCTATTAATATATATATATATATATATATTTTAATGATAAAAAATAAAAATATTTTTTATTTAATTGACTTAATAAATAAAAAAATTATTTTATGGACAAGTTTGATGGTTAAGTTACATTGTGGGAAGGTGTGAAATCCCACGTACACCCCATGTGTTCACCAACCTCTTCTAAAGTTAAAGGGTGTTGTTTAATTAATTAATTAATTAATTAAAAGAAAAGTCAACAAATTTCTTAAGGATATTAATTTAGAAACTATTTTTAAAAATATTTTATGAAAAAAATGATAAAGCAATTAATTTTTTTAATAGCTTTCTATATCTATATATATATATATATATATATGAAAGCTGAAGCGTAGCATTTATTATTACTACGCTCTAGTTAAGCCACATCATCAACCATGTCACCTTTTTTTTTCCTTCATTTTTTAAACAATATTAATATATAAATAAATAGTACAACTTTACTCATTCTATAACTCATTAAATCCAACTCACTATCAACAACCTTACACATTCTTTAACTCATTAAATCCAACTCACCATTAATTGTGCCTTCTTCCAATTCTCAACTCTTCATTTTCCTCTTCAAAACCGTTTCGCTCTTTTGAAGTTCAAACCCTTCAATTGCCACTCCTATAATTAAGTATATTATTTTTTACACTATAAATTTCCAGTTGCTCTATGTTATTTTTTACACTATAAATTTCCAATTGCTCTCTCTACCTCCACCTTCGCAAAAGTTGCCAAAGTGGCATTAGATTTGGAAAGTTCCCTTGAGGTGTGTTCTTTCCCTTCTTATTTTTTCTTTTCCCCCAACTTCGATTTTTCCATTGGATTTCTAAAGTTTGTGGATGATATGTTTTTTTGTGGGTTGTTGACAATGTGATCACTTTGGGGCTATGAGTGGCTAGGATTGGTTTGTTAGTTATTAGAAGGGTTTTCAAGAATTAGAAATCTCTACAACAATTTCTTACTTTATATTCATGTTGTACAATTTTTATTTTATATTTTTTTTTTTACTTATTCAATTTGTTTATCTTTGACATTTTAGTTTTCTTACATTTGAAATTTGTCTAACTCTATGTAAAAAAAATAAAAATTAAAAAAATTAACAAAGTTTATTGTATTTACCTCTGCTAGTTTTGAAACAAAATAATAGAGAATACATTGTAATTACACTCCAATTACTACTTTTATATTTTTTAACTCAATGTTTTTTTGTTTGTGAGACCTTTCTCAATTTCTGTTTGGCTTCAACAAATATTATGTTTAGCACACTTTTTTCTTTTTTTTAATTATGTGCAACACATAATAATTTGATCTTGCAGTCCAATAGATAATAAAAAATTTACCTCAAAATTTTGGTCACAAGGAATTAGAAAATCTCAAAACATGAATGGGTGTTTAATTTTTGTCTGATTTTGATAATGCTAAATGTGGAATTTGGTTCTTGCAGGGTTTAGGATCATTGACCTAGATACATAAGAGTTTAACAATGAAAGTTTCTTAAGTGGTCAAAGACATTAACTTTAAGGGAAGAAAGAAGGTTTTTTTTTTTTTTTTTTCAATACTTCCATCACTATATATAATATAGATATGTATAGAAATTGTTTTTGGTTTTTGATTCTTAATTGATTTCATAATTTAGTTATTAAAAAAAACCCAAAATAATAGAACGAAATGGATAATACTTTTAAAAATAGCTCAATTTTTAAGGAGAACAAATTATTTTCAATAATTTTTAGAGATTAAATTATATATTATACCATATTACAAAATAATTATATATTTCCATGCATCGTGTGAGTCTGCGACTAGTTTATTATAAAAGTTGTATCAAAACTTTCTTAAAATTATTTATTAACAATTACTTTAAGTATACCCATTAACAGGACCCATTAATCAATAAACACAAAATCCATTATTCAAATTTGTTACAGCATCTCAAGTAGTGAATTTTATTTTCATGGCATCATGGTCTAAAACTGTGCTGTGTGACAAGACATGCGATAATGGTAATGATTTGATGATGATGAAATTAACAAGAAGTGTGAGTAATAAAATCAATTTTATTGTAAAAAGCATGATTATAAGGTTAACTTCATAAGCATGGATGGGCCAAAGTTAAAATTTTCTTGCTTTAAATTGTGGGTTGAAAAGAAGCATCGGGGTCATAGTGGGTTGAAAATTGGGCCTTCTTATTAAAGCCATTCTTCATCCTCTGATTTGGACTTGATCTTGGTGACAAAAGACTATCTAAACTAGCGAGAGGATGGGATTCAAAACAAGTGAGAACATTCCGTAGGCCTATTAACTAAATGGTGAAACCCATTATTATAAATTCATTGGCTTAAGTTTAATTAGTAAGCCAACGTTTTGGTGCTTAAAACCTCCGTATACCTCTTTAATTGATTTATCACGAGGAACTTGATGAATTGAGGAAGAAGAAAAGAGGGGAGCATGAGCCTGCACAAATAGATTAAGAAATTATCTTAGAATCGAGATAAAAAAAGTAATCTTTCTTGAAGAATTTTAGCCCCCTATTTTTTATTAAAATATTTTTTTCTAAAGAATATTAATTTCATAAAACACAAATAAAAAAAAAGTTTTTCTGACATCAATATTTTGAGGGTCAAATTTAAATATTAATATATGATTGTAAAGTATACAAATAAATAAATTTATTTGAGGCCATAGTTCACTTGATCCCAACATGAGTTGGTATTTGATCATGTGATTAAAATACACAAAAGTATTTGAATTGTCACGTAATAAATTTAAATAGCATATTCGGCCATTTTCTGATTTCATCTAATAAGCTACAAACATATATCTCACTGACACTTCTCGTGAGTTCAATCTGTGCCCAAAAAAATGGCCAAAAATTTCAATAACGTCATTGCCCTGTTGCGTCCGTTGAACTTTAGCCGCGAAGAATTTTTATTGGGAAAAGTCTTGTGCCACAAAAAGTGGCACAAAAAAAGCCACAACTCGCCATGTGGCGAGTCGTGGCTTTTTCTAGGCCATTTTCTGTGGCACTAGAAAAACTCTTTTTCTTGGGATTTTGGACCATACTTGATTATTTATAATTGAGATATAGACCATATTGACTAAAGGTCAATTAGTTGGAGTTTGTCCCAGCCCCCCTTGATGGGTCTGTCTCTGTCTATATGAAATAAAAATTTTCAATCCCAACGTCGTATATATGTTGTTGGGGAAAAAATCCTAATCCCCTCTATGTCTATGTGTGAATTAAAATATATAACTACTAAGCAATAGTAATATTATGGAAACAAAAATTTCAGCAAGCACTACATAAACACAATTACACAAGAACATCAAATCTTATATGGAAAACCCTTCGGTGTAAAGGGAAAAACCACGGGACAGCTCTGAAAAATATCCACTATGAAATAGAGATTACAACTATCAAGTTTATTCTAAACTTAAGTCCATAATAAATTGGATATACAACAAATAAATCTCAAGGAGTAAATACAATCCCATTACAAAGCCAGTAGCAAAATCTTCCTCTGAATACTCCAACTCTCCATGGTTGTAACACTTAAAAACTTCATGAAAACTCCACCAATTTATCTTCTTTGTGTGTAACTTGAGCAAAGAAGAAAGTCTCATTTTTTTTTTCACTCTCTCACACTCTCACTGTGTTTCTCACTATTTCTTCACACGGACTGCACCTCTCAAAATGGCTGAAGTTCTCTCCTTTTGTGTTTCTTGCTCTCTCTAGAGCTCTCACACAATAGCCGAATGTGGCTCTGTTTCTTCAGCTCTCTGCCAGGCCGAATGGCCTTTGTTTTCTTTTCCTTCTTTTCTTTTCCTTCAGCGTGTCCAACACCCTTAAGATCACTTCTCATTAAGAGAAGTCAGGCCTCCCATGCATGCTTAGCTTTGCATTAAACCAAGTCTAACTTTGGAAAGTTGAAGAAGAAAGCTCATCAATTGAGCTTTGACTAATGGTGTGCTGGAACCCAAAAGGGTGTCACGTGCACCCAACAATCTTCCCCTCTAGCACACTACGAAGGAGATCTTCAACCTAAATCTTCAGTTAGAATTCATGCCGGCCAACCCGACACAACTTTAGCTTCTCTCTATACACAACTTTGGTCAACATGTTAGCTGGATTTTCATCTGTGTGAATCTTTTCTAATTTAAATGACTATTGTTCAACAACTAGTCTCAACCAATTGTATCTCACCTCAATGTGCTTCGAGTGTGAATGGTTCATAGAATTCTTGCTCAAGTCTATCACATTTAACCATTTCAACCAAAGCATCTCTTTACTTGCTTCATTAGCTACAATGTACTCAGCTTCAGTTGTAGATAAGGCAACAAACTTCTGCAATCTTTACTGCCATGATATAGCTCCCCCTGCAAAAGTAAACAAATACCCAGATGTAGATTTCCTACCATCAAGGTCACCTGCCCAATCTGCATCTACATAATCCTTCAAAACTGGTTTAGAATCACCAAAAGCCAAGCACAATTTAAAGCTACCTCTCAAATACCTGAAGATCCACTTCACTGCTTCCTAGTGATCTTTACTAGGATTAACCATGAACCTGCTGACAACACCAACTTCATGAGTAATATTTGGTCGTGTGCAAAGTATACCATACATCAAACTCCCAACTGCTGAGGAATAAATAGTTGATGCTATATCTTTTTCCTCTTTCTTGGATGAAGAACAAGATTTCTTTCTTAGCTTGAAATGAGCACCAAGAGGTGTACTGACTGGCTTGGTATGCTTTATATTAAACCTTTCAAGAATCCGCTAAATATATTTCTCTTGTGATAACCATAACTTCTTAGCTTTGCTGTCATGTAGAATCTGCATAACCAAAATTTGCCTTGCAGGACCCAAGTCTTTCATATCAAATGACTTGAACAAGTCCTTTTTCAAATTTCCAATCACACTTGCATCTTATCCTACTATCAACATATGATCTACATATAGCAAAAGAATAGCAAATTTACCATTGGGAAATTTTCTGACATACATACAATGATCTGCATTTGTTCTTGTGTACTCGTGACTTACCATCAATGAGTTAAACTTCTTGTACCACTGTCTTGGAGCTTGATTCAAGCCATTCAAACTCTTCTTTAACTTGAAAACCATGAGTTCTTTTCCTTTCACTTTGAATCCCCCTGGTTGCTCCATGTAGATTTCATCTTTCAAATCACCATGAAGAAAAATTGTCTTCACATCAAGTTGCTCAAGCTCAAGATCCAAGCTAGCTACTAATCCTAGAACTACCCGAATAGAACTCATCTTGACTATTGGAGAGAATATCTCATCAAACTCAATACCTTGTTTCTGACTGAAACCCTTGACCATCAATCAAGCTTTATACTTCACTAACTTGTCACCATCTTTCTTCAACTTAAACACCCATTTGTTTCTCAATACCTTCTTACCTTTAGGAAGTTCCTCCAAGTCATAAGTCTTATTCTTATTCAAAGAATTCATCTCCTCATGCATAGCCTTCAACCAGCTTTGCTTATCCCTATAAGACTGTACTTCCTAAAAACTTTCTAGCTCCTCTTCTTCAGTAATTTTAGTATACTCAGAAGTGGGGTATCTAGTCGATGGACGATGCTCTCTAGTAGACCTTCTCACCTGAGGTTCTACCATCTCTAGTAGAGGAGGCTGCTCCCCTTGCTCAACACCATTTGTATTTGTCACATCATGACCATCAACACCTACTGGCTCATCAGCATCAAATTCAATTGGTTCATCACCATAATTTTCATCTTGTACCTCTTCCCTATTTGTGGCATTATCTGAGGAAGAAGAGGTAGGTGTAAGATCAGGAACACCTCCAACTGTAACTTTAGGCTTCTCAGTTTTTTCAAAGTCTGCCAAGTTTTCATTCTTATGGAAAACTACATCTCGACTTCTGATCATTTTCTTTTCTTTTAGATCCCATATACAAGGAGTGGATTTGCTATCAAGTTTTGATCTTTGTTCCTTAGGCACATGTACAAATGCCTTACACCCAAATACCTTCAAGTGAGGGTAAGAAACATATTTTCCTGTCCATACTCTTTTTGAAATATTAAAACCCAAAGGAACTGATGGAGATCTATTAATTAGGTAGCATGTAGTCACAACAGCTTCACCCCAGAATGACTTAGGCATATTAGCCATTCTCAACATGCATCTGATCTTCTCAACAATAGTGCGATTTATCTTTTCTGCCACACCATTTTGTTGTGGGGTACCAGGAACTGTCTTTTCATGTCTAATGCCTTTCTCGGAGTAGTAACTCTTGAATTCATTAGATGTGTATTCACCTCCATTATCACTACGGAGACACTTCAAGGGCTTCCCTTTCTCTCTTTCCACCATGGCATGAAATTTCTTGAAGTGCTCAAATACCTGGTCTTTTGTTTTCAAAACATAGACCCACACCTTTCGTGAAGCATCATCAATAAATGTAACAAAATATTTATTGCCACCTAAAGTCTCAACATCAATGGGACCACATACATCAAAATAAACAAGATCTAATACATTGGGTTTTCTAGTAGAGGGTATATTAAATGAAACTCTATATTGTTTACCAAATAAACAAAAGTCACAAGATTTAGTGCCGTACCTTTGGCAAAGGGAATGAGAGACTTCTTTGCCAAAATTTGCAATCTTTTTTCACTCATGTGAGCCAGCTGCCTATGCCATAAGTTAGGCGAAGAATCCTCCTGAGCTGCACTAACAACATCCTTGCACAACTTTACTTGTGTCTTGTAAAATGTGCAACAAATTTTCCCTCTAGTAAACACCAATGATCCTTTGCTAAGTTTTCATCTTCCATCACGAAAATAATTGCCATAACCTTCTTTATCAAGAACATGAGTGGAAATCAAATTCAGGCGAATATCCGGAACACGTCTCATATCCTTTAAAACTAGGGTGTATCCAGTGTTAATCCTAACATATATATCATCAATTCCCACAATGTCTGCATAACTATCATTGCCCATCTTCACTCTCCCAAAGTTTCTCGTTTTGTATGAAGTGAATAACTCCTTTCTAGGAGTGACATGTAGGAAGTAGCTGAATCAATCACCCATTCAACATAAGTATCTGAAACTGTACAACAATCATCTTGTCATATGACTAGGACCTCATCTTCCAACACTATAACAGCAGCAATGTTCTCATCATCCTCCTTTTTCTGATTTTTATCCTCTTTCTGTTTGTTCTTCCAAGCCTTACAATTCCTTTTTATGTAACCTTCTTTATCACAGTAAAAGCACTTGAGTTTTCTTTTTGATTTTGATCGACTTCTGGATTTACCTTACCCTTTAGAATTTCTACTCTTCCTTCTCCCCCTGTTCTCTACGACAAGAGCATGTGCAATATCCTTGCCCATATCCTTTCTTCTAGTTTCTTCAGTAAGCAAACTATCTTTAACCATGGAAAGTTGTAACACACCATTCGAAATAGAATTACTAAGTGACACTATCAAAGTCTCCCAACTGTCAGGTAAGGAACTCAAAAGCAATAAAGCTTGCAACTCATCATCTATTACTAAATTCATTGTAACCATCTGATTAACCATGTCTTGGAACTCATTAAGGTGCTCGGCAATGGACTTATCCTCTTTAAGCTTCAAATTCACAAGCTTTCTAGCAATAAAAGCTTTATTTTGAGTTGTCTTTCTTTCATAAAGACTCTTTAATTTTTCCCATAGAGCCTCTGCATTTGTTTCTTGAGACACATGGTGAAAAACACTAATGTCGATGCATTGTCTAATACACCCGATAGTTTTTCTATTTAATTTCTCCTAATCTCTATTTGACATATCACTAGGCTTGGCACTATCACCCTCAATAGGGTCATGCAAATCCTTGCAATAAAGGACATCCTCCATCATCGGCCTCCATATCGAATAATTCGATGCCGAGAGTTTAACCATAGTATTCATAGTCATATTCTCCATTTAATCCAACACAAGGCAATCAAACCCAAGCAACCAAAAGCTCTGATACCACTTGTTGGGGAAAAAATCATAATCCCCACTATGTCTATGTGTGAATTAAAATATATAACTCCTAAGCAATAACAGTATTATGGAAACAAAAATTTCAGCAAGCACCACATAAACACAATTACACAAGAATACCAAATCTTATGTAGAAAACCTTCAGGTGTAGAGGGAAAAATCACGGGGTAGCTTCGAAAAATATCCACTATGAAATAGAGATTACAACTATTAAGTTTATGCTAAACTTAAGTTCACAATAAATTGGATATACAACAAATTGGATATACAACAAATAAATCTCAAGGAGTAAATACAATCTCACTACGAAACCAGTAGCAAAATCCTCCTCTGAATACTCCAACTCTCCATGGTTGTAGTACTCAAAAACTTCATGAATACTTCACTAATTTATCTTCCTTATGTGTAACTTGAGCAAAGAAAAAAGTCTCCTTTTTCTTTTTCACTCTCTCACACTCTCACTGTGTTTCTCACTATTTCTTCACACGGGTTGCACCTCTCAAAATGGCTGAAGTTCTCTCCTTTTGTGTTTCTTGCTCTCTTTAGAACTCTCACACAATAGCCGAATGTGGCTCTGTTTCTTCAACTCTCTGCTAGGCCGAATGGCCTTTGTTTTCTTTTCCTTCATCGTGTCCAACATGATTAAGATCACTTCTCATTAAGAGAAGTCAGGCCTCCCATGCATGCTCAACTTTGCATTAAACCAAGTCTGACTTTGGAAGCTTGAGGAAGCAAGCTCATAAATTGAGCTTTGACTAATGGTGTGCTGGAACCCAAAAGGGTGCATGCACCCAACATATGTTCCATTGGCTAGTCTTTTGAATATAGTAATCACAATTCAAAGAAAGATTTTTTTTTTTGTGAACAGGTTTTGAAGCAATAGTGAAAATGAGGGAGAAATTTTAAAGACAAAAGTCGTGCTTAATGTGCTAGTGTAAAGAAAAAAAAATTGAAGAAAGATAGTATTTTGGCAACACTAATAGCTAAAATCCTTTCTTTCTAAAAATGATTTGGAATAGAGGTAGAAGGTGAATATATATAGGTCCAAACTAGGGTTTTGGTGGGTTCCTCGAGGATTCTAAAGCCTCTTAGAGTATCTCTAATAGCTTCACCAAATTTTTGTAATGTTTGGACAGAGAATAGTGATATTTAGCTTTTACCTACCTACTTTTTTAAATACACTTTCTAACAAACTCTCTATCTTTTTCTTAATCACATTTAAATATTATTTCTTCATTCTTTCTTTAATTTTATTTTTCAATCTTCTTTCATTCATCTAATTTTAATGAGAAGTGCTACGTTCTTAACATTTTACAGTATTTTCACAATAAATTATATGTGATACAATAAATCATATTTGATAAGTTATTACTGATTTTAATTTGAACACATATCTTAACTATTTTTTTTCATCAGTGTTAGTTAGTAACAACCCACCACTTAAGATTTATTGTGAAAATATTGTAGTAGCATTTCTCAATTTTAATTTCTTATTCTTTATTTTATTTTTCCCTTATCTCTTTTCTTTGTCATCCACACGTTTTTTTTTTCCTTTTCTTTTCTTTTCCTCTTTTTTCTCCTCCAAACCTTTCCCTTATCTCTATCTTCACTTTTCTTTTTTCTTTTCTTCTCTAGCACTTCGTCTGGAGCTTTATCTTCACTTTTCCTTTTTCTTTTCTTCTCTAGCACTACGGCTACTCCAGAGCATTCAAGAATCTCTCTCTCTTTCTTTCTCTCTCTCTCACACAAAAATATCTTCGATGGATGAAAAAGGCTAGAGGACAACGTTTTTTCTCCTCCCACCACTACATGTCCTCCTCCCCACCGAGGCTTAGATGGGTCAGCTTTTTTTTTTTTTTTTTTTTTTTTTTTTTTTTTTTTTTTTTGTTCTAATTTGATTAGTTTTAAAATTGTGATTTGAGTTAGTATCATGATTGAGAGCTTCATCGATTTTGTGCTTCACCGTTGTTTTCTGATGAGAAGCAAGAGAGAGAGGGAGTGTAGAAGAAACAAAAATGGAGGAAAGAGAAAAAAGTATTTTTTAATTCAACCGGGTATTATTTTAAGGGAGAATATTGTTTAGAGGTGCTATAATAATTGTTACAGTGTTCTCTACTTGTAGAGTAGCACTGTAGCAATTCTAATTTAAAAAAATGGAGATGAAGAAGCTGCTAGAATGAGTTTTTGGTGTGTTTGTTCTCCAAAATTGGTTTTAGAGAACCTATTGGAGATGCTCTTAGAAGATTAGGCAACATCCCTCATAGATCACTACAAGAAAAAAGATAAAATACAACAAGTATTATTACAAAAAAAAAATAATAGAGGTAATATATATACTATTGCATCACTAGGTTGTTTTTTGTTGCAACAGTAACTTCAATTTATTACATCAATATGAGATTGCAACAATAATTATTATGTTACAATGAAATGTGTTATTGTAATAGGTAGCCCTTATTTTACATTGAGATATGTTGTTGCAATATTTAATCTTTTATTTTACATCGATCTATATCATTGTAATAGGTTAAATTTTTATTTCACATAAAATTTTGTTGATATAATAAAGGTTAGTAATTGAGTAGCGAGGAAATTTTGAGAATTTGGCGCTAATTTTTTTCATTAATTTCCTCTCTCTTACCCATGTCTATCCTTTTTTTTTTTTTTTTCTCATCTCAATATCTCTCTCAACCACGCATGTCTTCCTTTTTTTTTCTCATCTCAATTTCCCACTTTCTCTCACCATATCTATCTTCCTATTTTTTCTCATCTCAAATTTCACTCACACCCACACCTCTCTCTCTCTCTCTCTCTCTCCTTTCTTAGTTTCCCTCTTTATCTCACCCACCTCTATCTCCTATATTTTTGCTTTTTTAAAAAAAAAAAAAAAAACTCAAATTCTCTCTTTTTCTCTCTATCTCACGCCTACCTTCTTTTTTTTTTTTTTTTTTTTTTCTCTTTCTCTCACCCACATTTATCTCCATATTTTTCTTATTTCAGTTTCTCCCTCTCCACGCATCTTTTTTTTTTTTTTTTTTTTTTCTCATCTCACTTTCCCTCTTTCTCTTAAGTGTATCTCAAAATTCAAATTTATCTACTACCTAAAAAACTTATCTCTCAAATTTCCATCTCACTCTCATATCTTCTAACTCTAAATTTTCTCTCTCAAATTTATATCTTTCTTAATTCATAGTCTTCATTGAGAGACTCTTATTTTCTTTCTAACATTCAGGTAATCTTTTGGTTCTCTTTAAATTTTAATTTGATTTTTCTTTATTTAATTGCACAGTCTTCAAGTAGTATTGGTGTGTATGTGTTTTTTTTTTTTTTTTTTTTTTTTTTTTTTTTTTTTTTTTTGAATCAATGATGGTATATATTGGTGTCATTGTGTTGTATATATGATGTTTTTCAACTTTATACTTTTTTTTTCCTAAAATAGGTGGCAAGACAATGAAATGTTCATAAAGCAGGTTTGGATAACACCTTCGGCAAGAGCCTTTTCTTTTATGTTGTATTGATTTTTGCATATATTTTGAAACTATGTGTTTCAATGTAAACTCAACAAGTTGTATATATATTTGTATTTTTTGACATATGTATTGAAATGTAGTATTTCGAATTTTTCATCTTTTATGTGTATCTTTGATTTGTTAGTATAGTTCCTAGATATGGTTTTTGAATCGTAAAATAGGTTAATGAAAAATTATTATTTAAAAAAATGATTTATTTATTTTTAATTTTTTTAAAAAAATTTATAATTATTTTTTTAATTTAATAAAAAAATCAACCTATTACAACGAGATTTTCAAAATAAATTGTTGCAATATGTAAAATTTATTGCAACGAGATTTTTTTGTTGCATAAACTTATTGCCTCAGAGTTTATTACAACGGCTCCCAACAACTTTTTTGTCGTTGCAATAACACCTTATTGCAACGACTTTATAGTTATTGCAACGATTTTTTTCCGTTGTAACATGCCTTTTTTCTTGTAGTGGATATTGATCATTTTGAGATTAAATATGGAAATAGAGTTTTTGGTAGCTCTGTGTACATATGTATTGTTATTTGTTCATGCGTACACATGAATAGGATATGCATACATGCTCCAATGTCTTGGACACTATAAAGTTGTAATTTACAACTATTTTGTGTTGGCTTTAATTTCGTGCCAAATTTGATTGTAATTTCTTCAATCATTTCCCTATATACTAATCATTTTGAGCTTAAATATGGAAATAGAGTTTTTGGTAGCTCTGTGTACATATGTATTGTTATTTGTTCATGCGTACACATGAATAGGATATGCATACATGCTTCAATGTGGATACTATAAAGTTGCAATTTACAACTATTTTATGTTGGCTTTAATTCCGTGCCAAATTTGATTGTATTTTCTTCAATCATTTCCCTGTATATTGATCATTTTGAGCTTAAATATGGAAATATAGTTTTTGGTAGCTCTATGTACGTATGTATTGTTATTTGTTCATGCATACACATGAATAGGATATGCATACATGCTCCAATGTCTTGGACACTATAAAGTTGTAATTTACAACTATTTTATATTGGCTTTAATTTTGTGCCAAATTTGATTGTAATTTTTGTAATTATTTTTCTGTATTTTTGTGGGTTTTTAATTGTAAGGGATGAATGCGAGAAAATGTGAAGACTCAAGCTTAAAACAATGAAGAAGTGGATTTCACGAGTGCCTTGCAAGAAGTTATCTCGCGAAAGAGCCACATGTAGAGTACATGACTGGAATGCGAAGAGTCATGCCAGCCTGGAGTTTTTGCGAGTGTCTCACGAGTAAGGTCTTTCCGCGAAATACTTGCGAAACATTCTGTTTGGCTAATTTGTCATGTTTTGTTTTACTAAGTCTTTACGCACATTATATATACTCTTATTACCCATATATTGTAAGGAGTGTTTTTCAGAGAGAAAACCCTAGAAAATATACTTGAGAGTTAGAGATTATTATACCTGCAATCATTTACACATTTCCTTGTGGTTTTCCTCTATTCCTACCTCTCCATCTCTAAATCCATGAGAGGTTGATAGCCCAAACAATTACCACATTCAATTTGAGTGTTAAGTGATATTTTAGTGCTACTGGGAAGCATTGGAAGGAGTCATTCATTGGCGAATGCAATCGGACTGAATTGCGGGATTCGGGAAAGCTAGAGAAGACAAGGTTTCGAAAAGCCAATTGGTAGCAGGAGCTTAAAGGGCTCAAGTACATTAGGTAGACTAGATTTGTAAGATCTTTTGTTATTCGTGTATTCCAACTTATTCTTTAGTGGATCGATTTACCGCTTGGAGGGTGACGGAGAGGTTTTTCGCCAACTTCTTCAATTTCCTCTTCAATAACAAATCTTGGTGTTATCTTGTGTTTGCACCTCTCTTTCCTACTCTTTATGCTTATCTTTTATTGTTGATATTGCATGAATATGGCTTAGGGTAGATTTATCAGTTTTTTGCGCTTATATACTCTTATTCCACACTAATTGTTCGTTTGGATTGAAGGGGAGCGAGGGAGAGTAAAATAAAGTAGACTAGATTTAGCTCAAAATTAGTCTATTTTTAGTCAACTCTACTTTACTCTCCTCCACTCCTCCACCTTCTCTCCTCCATCCAAACGGGCCATTAGTATAAGATAGAGTAAAAACAATCTAGCCGTAATTTTTATTTAGGGGTTTGAACAAGCTCTAATGTTTTCACACAAATCCGAGCTTTCAAACACAAATAGCCACTCTAAATTCATAAAATTATAACTCATGATTTTAAAAACCAAAAAATCAAAGAATTGAAAACATGTTTGGTTTTCAGTTTTTACCTATTGAACCACTAGTTTTACTGAACTGATTTCGAGTTTGGTTCCTGGTTTAATCGGTCAGCCCAATCTAGTTTTAAAACAATTTTATAACTTACTCATTTTAATCTAAATTTGGTTAAAATTGTATCCATTTTGAAGTCATAGATGTCTACCTTTCAATTAAGTATTGATGATGCAATAAAAATCGTCAGTAAGCCACACGGTCTACACGTGCTCCTGATGACGTACCTGCACAATGCGAAAGCTGAAGACCTTAAAAAGGGCACCAGTGTGGTACCGGCCAAATACCCTCCGACAGTCAAGTTAGAGAAAACTCTTGTTCGCAACTCTAAAGTGCTAGAGCGAAGATGAATTATGCGCTCCTTGTTTTGAGAGGGTTTTGTGGTATTTATAGTAGCGTAAGGCTGAAGTCCATGCCTTGGCCAAGAAGTTCTTTTACTTTTAGGAGAGTAATTCTTGGATCTCACGCACCTCCTAAAGTCCTTGTCCTTATAGGAGTCTTCTTATTTTGAGCTAAACGTATCGTACAAGGATCCTTTTGGTATGCGTGTTGGTTAAGTAAGACATTGGAGACGAGACTATGTCTAACTTCGTCAGCCTTGTCTCGTCAGTCTGGCGATATACCTGGAGGCGTTGGTTTTTTGGTGAAGGTCGTCAGCTTCAGACTCTACAGCTTCTAAGGTCGTCAGCCCCAAGGTCGTCAGTTCTTGGTTCGTCAGCTTTTGGACTTACCAAAATAACCTTATCAGCTGCCCTCTACTCCATAACCTCGTCAGTCTTTGCCTGACGGGTTATGGAGTATGTACTTATGATGTTTGTAGGTGGCCTCTATTAAATGCTATCACACGTGGCATAGCCCGATTCGCCTTGATCTGGGATGGGCACGTCGCTTCGTCTTTCGTGCCCTTTTTCCTATATATATACCTCCTATTCCCTTCATTTCGAACTTTCTAACACTTGCGATCTTTTGAGAGCCTAAGCGTCACGTCAACAACTCCTGTTCGTCCATTTGCTAGCCTCGGCTATTCCGTGACCGTCAACCCTTCGGGATCGTCGTCGAACGACCTTTTACTTGTAAGTTTTTTTCTCCTTTCAATTTTTCTATTCTTTCTACCCTGTACATTTAGTGAGGTCGTCGGCCTAGGTTCTTAGAACAAAAAACCGTCGTTTGTAGGTAGTCAGATGTCGAGTGAACAGTCGTCAGTCCGCGAGGGAGCGGGTTACGACGAGGTCTTCCCGTCAGGTCGTGAGCCCGAGGAGAGCTCGTCCTGGTCGTCAGAAAGGGACACGTCGGCCCATTCTTCTGACGAAGTGGAAGCAAGTGGTAGAGAAGGTGAGGTAAACGAGGATGGGGATAGTGAGGAGAGGAAAGAGAGAATAAGTGACGGGAGCGAGGATGACGGTGATGAGGAGACCTTAGAGAGCACTTCGGGAGCTCCTGGTGATGACCGCCCTTTCATCCTCCCCATGGAATGGTCCGTCAATGGCTTCTTGCCGACGATGTCCGAGAACGTTTTCAACACGTTACGGGCCCGCTATCAGATTCCAGACGACATCCCAATCCGTCTACCTGGGGAGGGTGAACGGTGCTATTCTGGGAGAATAGCAGACGTGGGTATGTACGACGCCATGTTTGCTGTGGGTTTGAGATTGCTGCTGATGCAACTGTATCGTCAGCTGGCTAACTTTTTGGGTATCTCCGTCAGCCAAATTGCCCCCAACGCCTGGAGGATATTTATTGGCGCAGAGATTTTGTGGGGTTGTCTTAGCGGTGGGCACTGTCAACTAACTTTGGATGAATTCTTTTGGTGCTACCGTCCCTGTTGACACCTCATTTTGCAACCCGCATTTAACCTCACTTGGAGGGTAAAAGGGTAATTTCACCTTAGAAATATGCATCTTGATTTTGGTCATTAGATCCTTAATCTCATTTCACCAAAATGATCTTGATGTTGTAACGATCAAATCGATTAGTTATAAGCCCTAATCGGACCATCAGATTGAAAGTTATCATCAAATCAAGTTTTAATGGCCGAGATGCACTATCACAAATTGAGTCCGACCTTATGTGATTATGAACAATTAATTCCAATTGGTTATAATTATAATCAATTTGAAATTAATGATGCGTCATAATTTGATTGGTTAGGACTACATTTTATGGTAAGGTTGCATACACCTAATTAATTAGATAGTTAAACATTAATTATTCAATGAGTAATTTGTGCAATTATCTTTTAATTAGGGTAAATTTGGAACTAATTAGGTCCTGAAATGGGAGTGATTGGAGCCTATTAATTGGAAACTAATTTGGGACCTATTAATGTTAATTGTGCTGAAACTATTTTTCTAAGAAATGACCTCTACTCACTATTTCATTGATATCTCTCAGAATATTTTGAATCTGTGAATGAGGTCAATTTTCCCAGAAACTAGACATCCAAGGCTTCAATTTGAGCACAAGAACGACACAATTCCGATCAAAATTGAGTCAGATATGAGTTTTCAAAGTTGGTTCTACGGGCTGTTACAGCAGCTACGGGAAAACCGAATTTTGGCTTGCTCCCCACTCCCACAAATCTCTCCATTTAATGCACCAAATTTTCCCAAAGGCTAAAATGAGGTCTAGGTTCATGATTCATTGTCAACCCTCATTAATGGCCTTCCATTCCTATTTCCTCCACCACTACAATATAAACCCACCTCTCCTTCATTCCAAGACACAAAGAAAAACCCCCCCTCTCTTCTCCTCTCTTGAGTTCTAGGAAGTTGAGTAGTCTTGTCATATTTTGGTCTTCTTGAGACTCAAAGTATTGAGTGAGACTTACTCTTCCTTTCCTAACTCTTCTTTTCCTCCACCCATAAGACCTCCCTCAAAAGTCTCCTCATCCACCATATTGATCTTGAATGAAGGTATAATTCCTTTTCCTAACTTGTTTTTTGTGTTGCCATGATAAGAGTTTAGGATTAAAGCACGATAGTAACTATTTAAATTTCCTTGAATATGTTTGAATGTTCTTAAATGTTATTATGTGTTTTTTACATGTTCTTGGTTGTTCATCACATGTTCATGCATAACATTGGTTTTAATCCTAAATTCACATTAAAAATATGAAAAACATGTTTGTTTCATAATTCTTTCAAATCCTTGAATCTAGGGTATCACCATCCACACACATTCACTAGAATTCATTTTTCAATCCAAATGCAATGCTTAATAAATTGAATTAGGGTTTATCACATGCACACACATTAAATTCATCATGTAAATTCATTGATATATTGGATGATATGATATGAATGTTGGCCACCATAGTCTAGAAGACCGGTTTTACCGGGCAAGATGGGTGCCTAACACCTTCCCACCTTGTAACATAGCCTCCGAACTTAGATCAAGGGTTAGTAGATCAAATGCTTGTCCATGTAATTTTCAATTTTTAGATTGTAACTAGGAAACAAAGCCATGTACTTTTTCTTAGATTGTATCTAGGACCAAAGCCATGTAATTTTCCTATGACCAATGTAAATTCAATTGAAAGTTAATAAAATGAGGAATTTTTTTAATTTTGGTTTTCTTATTTTTCCAATAATTAAATAAGTGGCGACTCCATTGTAAAACCCCTAATCTAAAGGGAAAAATATAACTAGTCGAACCTCCATTTTGAGAGGCAATAACACGACTCCACCCATTCACGTGGGTTCGGCCCAACAACTCATTATAAAACGGGCCGGGGGCGTGGTCTCTCACAGTGGCGACTCCACTGGGGATATTGAGGGCTAAGCTTCAATTAGGTTATGGTGGCCAACCATGTCATTGTTTGTTTATTGTTTTTTGTATATAATATGTCTAATATGTCATTATATTGCATGTCATGCATCATTTGCTTGAATGAAATTTATTTTATTTGTGTGCTAGCCTGGAAGCCCGGTAGTATTAGCCGTGGATTGTGGTCTTCTTGAGACTCACATACCCAGCGGTGAACCTACCACTCACCGCGACAAGGATCATCATGGTTATGCCATGGTGGTTCATAGGGACAAACTGTACCGTTCGGACCAACGCGGCGCTCCTGGCGTCACAAGTTGGGAGGTACGACGTCCTAGCCTGTGGGGACCTTTAACCTACCTTCTACCCATGTTGTAATGACCCATAGACCCTACCTTTAGGTTGGTCCATGTAAATTGCATTGCATTTGCATTATGCATGTGTTTTGCCGTTGTTTGAACCATGATAAGCTCAAGTCCAAAGCTTGGGCCTATCATAATTGTTTGAACCACGTATGCCATGAATGAACTCAAGTCCAAAAGCCTATAATTAAACTCTACTTGAAATGGAAGCTCAATTTGTTCCTTGAATGAGTCTAAGCCCAACACTTGAGCCCATTAAAGATGTATATGCATGATCAACATCAAAGGCCAAAGGCTCCCAAGATGCATGCCTTCCAAGTGTAAGGTTCAAGCCATTTCAAGCAAATGCCAAAGATCATAATCAAGGTTCAAGCCTTCCAAGTGCAAGCCCAAGCCATCAAGGTTCAAGCATACAAAGTCTCAAGCATCCTAAATGGACCAAGAAGAAGTAACCGGCCCAACTTTGCGTCACTCCACAATTGGTTTGCAACATCATGGTTAAGCTTAAAGTTTGTTTTTTTTATTCCATGTTTCTATGTTTCTTTGAATTCTAAAAATCCATGTAGCATTTGATGTACTTTGTTCATGTATATATCTAAAAAAAAAATTCCAAAAAAAAATCAAGATTCCCAAATCTTTCCCAAAAAAAAAGAGAGAAAATTTTTCAAATGAAAAAAGTCTTTGGACTAGGGGCATTGAGCCCTTAAGTCATTTTAAAAAAAAATCTTTGAACTAGGGCCATTGAACTTCCTAGTAACTTTTTCAAAAAGACCATTTTTTTTTTCTTTCTAGATTAAAAAAAAAAAAAAAAAAAAAGTCTCCTTTTCAAAATGGTACATGAGGATCCCTTGGACAAAACATTTACTAAATCTTGATGTTTAAAGGCTTGAGCAATCAACTTGTACCAAGGAACGATTAATTTCATTTGATCATGTAAAGACTTTTGCTACTTGACTTAGAATATAAGAAGAAGTGGTCTTAAGAGGCAATCAAAAAGAATCCCTTCATTAGAAAATCCCAAGAATCCATGCACTCGATCCAATTTTCAAAGATCTTTTGATTCACAACATTAGAGCATTCATACTTTTTCTTTTAAGATGAATTTATTAAAAGAGCTTTAGTCACTGTGCCTACAAGAAAGCATTACTAGGGATAGGAGGCCATCTTTGGTTAACCAAATTATTTCCTCTTACCTAGAATGTTCATTATCCATTGGTAGCCCATTTGAGCCTTCAAATATTTAGCCTTTTTCTTGCATGAACCCACTAAAATCTAAACCTCGGGTGGGAAAAATCAAGATATGCATACTTAAATCTCATGTCGAGGAGGAGTCAACCTTGTAACTTTAAAGCTAATTGATAAATCTCTCCTAGAAGACATGAAAGACAAGTGGAGAATTCATTAGGCTAAAAGAGATCATCAAAGAAAAATGAAGTTTCACATAATCAAGGAAAGAGAAATGAAATTCTAGTGTGCATCGAGTTTGAAGAGCCTCGAATTCATCATGCCAAGAGGAATACAAGGTTCATCCAAAAGAGAGTTCATTAAAAAAAGGAAAAGATTCATCAAACACAAAAAAGTGCCAGTGCATTGAGGAAGAAAGAAGTCTAGAGAGTGCATCAAAATGACCAAAAATCATTGAGTTGAGAAAAAGAAGTCAAAAGGTCCCCAAAAGTTCATTCAATCAAGAGATGAAAGACAACAAAAAAAAAAAAAAAAAAATGCCCGTTAGGCTGAAAACCCAAAAGGGCAGTCTAGGCAAAAGCTAGGGCAAAAAAAAAAAAAAAAAAAAAAAAAAAAAAAAAAAAGCCCGCTAGGCTGAAAACCCAAAAGGGTGGTCTAGGCAAAAGTTAGGGCTAAAGAAAAGAAGAAGAAGAAAAGAAAGAATTAGAAAATCCTACAAAGTTGGAAATCTGAGGATGCAACCTAAAAAGAGAAGAATTTTACAAGATGAAAGTCTAGAGGTATGATTCAAGATGAATGAGCATAATGTTGATACGAGTAACCAATGAAGACTAGTGAGAAGATGACAAAGAAGAAATGGAGAAACTCCTCCAATACTTGATTTTTGAGTAATGCATACTTGGGGGAAACATCATAGGGAATTTTGAGCCTTTTATATCTTTCATTTCATAACCCAAACCCGACCTACATTACAACCCATGAGTAAAGACCTCCTTGAAGTTTTGCTAGTTGTAGGCACATCTTAAACTCTAATATTATTTTCTCTTGAATTAAAAAGGAAAAATGCTTAAAATTGTCAAACCCTACTGGATGATATGTTGAAGGACAAAACTTCTCAAATTCTCAAATCCCCAAATGACTCAAAATAACTTTCAAACTTGGAGCACTCTCCTTGTTTGCACCCAAATAGTATCACATTTCATTTCTTGATTGCCTTTGAAGACTCAATCTGACAATGTTCAAAAGGGAGAAGCAAATTTGATTACATGAGTTTAATGATCTTGATACTTCCTAATCAAAGAAATTTGTTTGATTCTTAAACACTTTGATTTGCCAAAATGGTTGTTCAAGGGATCACCTTTTGTTCATTTAAAAAAAAAAAAAATTTTTGAACTACGTCTTGACCTGATCCTCTATGAGAGAGGTACGTAGGCAGCCTTGCATAGGCCCGGTCCCAATCACCCAATCAACCTTGGAAAACAAAGTCAAAATAATGTGACAAAATTGTTTGGGTGTATGTTAGGTTAAGCCCATTTGTTTGCATTAAGCATGTTTAAACTTGGAGCATTGGCCTATTTATATTGTGTGCAAATATGTTCTTCTTGCATGGAAGTATGTTTTCATTTGAGGCATTAATCCATTGTTTTGCAAGCATGTCCACAATAAGGGCATTAGCAAAAAATATTTTCATGATAATTGGTTTCTAACAAGCTAGAGAAAGAAAGCATTTTTGCAGGAACCAAGGATGGCAAACCATGATCTTCTTTCATGTTCCCTAATGGTCACAACATCAAATGAATTTAGCTTCAATTTAAGCATGGAATATGCCCCAAACTAGGGGCATTGGGTAAGTACTTCCAATTCATTTCAATAAATAAATCCATTACTAATTGAAATTATCTTTTGACAGGAATTAAGCAAGGACTTATCTAGCAATCCGCATCAACTTCCAGCTAAAGTTATTTTTATTCAAAGGATAGGCTTTTAAAAAAAAAAAAAAAATTCAAGATTTCCAAATCTTTCAAAAAAAAATCATCGATCAAAATTTTCAATTCCTTCAAAAAAAAATTTCAAGATTTCCAAAATTTTTCAAAAAATTCAAGACTTCCAATTAGGCTTTCCCAAAAAAAAAAAAAAAAAAAAAAATCATTCAAGATTTTCAATTCTTTCAAAAAAATTTAGGATTTCCAAATCTTCCAAAAAAAAAAAAATTTCCCTTCAAAAAATTCAAGATTTCCAAAAAAAAAAAAATTTTCAAGATTTCCATAATTCAAGACTTCTAATTAGGCTTTCAAAAAAAAAAAAAACATTCAAGATTTTCAATTCTTTCAAAAAAAATTTAGGATTTCCAAATCTTCAAAAAAAAAAAAAAAAATTCCTTAAAAAAAAAAAAAATTTCAAGATTTCCAATTAGGTGGCTTTAAAAAAAAAAAAAAAAAAAAATTTCAAGATTTCCATAGTTCAAGACTTCTAATTAGGCTTTCAAAAAAAAAAAACAAAACAAAAAAACAAAAAACAAAAAAAAAATCATTCAAGATTTTCAATTCTTTCAATTTAGGGTTTTCAAATCTTCAAAAAAAATTTCCTTCAAAAAAATTTTCAAGACTTCCAACTAGGTTGCTTTGAAAAAAAAAAAAAAAAAAAAAAAAAAAAAAAAAAAAAAAAAAACAAATCCTTGGGACTAGGGGCATTGGGTTCCTACTTCTTAGGTTGATTTAAAAATAAAAAAAAAATTTCAAAAACAAATTTTTGTTTTTTTTCCTTCAAAAAATTCAAGATTTTCAAGATTTCCAAAATTTTTCAAAAAATTCAAGACTTCCAATTAGGCTTTCAAAAAAAAAAAAAAAAAAAAAAAAAAAAAGAAAAAAGAAAAAGAGATTCAAGACTTCCAAATCTTTCAAAAGAAAGAAATTTCCCAATTCCATCAAAAAAAAAAAAAAAAAAAATTCAAGATTTCCAAATTTTTCAAAAGAGAAATTCAAAAGTCCTAGAAGAGAACCACATTAAATTCTTCTTCAGGAAAAGAAAATTATGATCCTCTTCCATATTTTCCAGTGGGGCAACATCAAGTCAAATGTCCATCCTCAACATTCATCGAAGCACAGAATATGTCCCAAACTAGGGGCATTTGCTAGGTATGCCGAATTCTTTTCAATGAATAACTCTGTTACTAATTGGAGATATCTATTTTGCAGGTACTAGGGCAAAAAGCCCACAAACATGAACCATGAGCCAAAATCCAAGAATCTTAGGTCCTCTGAAAACATGAGCCAGGATCCACAACCCTTGGTCCTCTGAGAACATGAGGCCAAAACCCAAAAGAATCCTAGGTCCTCTGAAAACATGAGCCAGGATCCACAACCTTTGGTCCTCTGAAAACATGAGCCCAAAGCCCAGAAAACCCTTGGTCCTCTGAAAACATGAGCCAAGATCCAAGAATCCTAGGTCCTCTAAAAACATGAGCCAGGATCCACAACCTTTGGTCCTCTGAAAACATGAGCCCAAAGCCCAGAAAACCTTTGGTCCTCTGAAAACATGAGGCCAAAACCCAAAAGAATCCTAGGTCCTCTGAAAACATGAGCCAGGATCCACAACCTTTGGTCCTCTGGAAACATGAGCCCAAAGCCCAAAAAAACCCTAGGTCCTCTGAAAACATGAGCCAGGGTCCACAACCTTTGGTCCTCTGAAAACATGAGGCCAAAACCCAAAAGAATCCTAGGTCCTCTGAAAACATGAGCCAGGATCCACAACCTTTGGTCCTCTGAAAACATGAGGCCAAAACCCAAAAGAATCCTAGGTCCTCTGAAAACATGAGCTAGGATCCACAACCTTTGGTCCTCTGGAAACATGAGCCCAAAGCCCAAAAAAACCCTAGGTCCTCTGAAAACATGAGCCAGGGTCCACAACCTTTGGTCCTCTGAAAACATGAGGCCAAAACCCAAAAGAATCCTAGGTCCTCTGAAAACATGAGCCAGGATCCACAACCTTTGGTCCTCTGAAAACATGAGGCCAAAACCCAAAAGAATCCTAGGTCCTCTGAAAACATGAGCCAAGATCCACAACCTTTGGTCCTCTGGAAACATGAGCCCAAACCCAAAAGAATCCTAGGTCCTCTGAAAACATGAGCCAAGATCCACAACCTTTGGTCCTCTGGAAACATGAGCCCAAAGCCCAAAAAAACCCTAGGTCCTCTGAAAACATGAGCCAGGGTCCACAACCTTTGGTCCTCTGAAAACATGAGGCCAAAACCCAAAAGAATCCTAGGTCCTCTGAAAACATGAGCCAGGATCCACAACCTTTGGTCCTCTGAAAACATGAGGCCAAAACCCAAAAGAATCCTAGGTCCTCTGAAAACATGAGCCAGGATCCACAACCTTTGGTCCTCTGAAAACATGAGCCCAAAGCCCAAAAAAAAAAAAAAAAAAAAAAAAAAAACCTTGGTCCTCTGAAAACATGAGGCCAAAGCCCAAAAGAATCCTAGGTCCTCTAAAAACATGAGCCAGGATCCACAACCTTTGGTCCTCTGAAAACATGAGGCCAAAACCCAAAAGAATCCTAGGTCCTCTGAAAACATGAGCCCAATCCCACAACCTTTGGTCCTCTGAAAACATGAGCCCAAAGCCGAAAAAAAAAAAAAAAAAAAAAAACCTTGGTCCTCTGAAAACATGAGGCCAAAGCCCAAAAGAATCCTAGGTCCTCTGAAAACATGAGCCAGGATCCACAACCTTTGGTCCTCTGAAAACATGAGCCCAAAGCCCAAAAAAAAAAAAAAAAAACCTTGGTCCTCTGAAAACATGAGCCAGGATCCACAACCTTTGGTCCTCTGAAACACATGACTAAGATCTCCATATTTTCTTGACCTCAGGTAAGCATGTCTTGTACTCTTTTTAAAAAAAAAAAAAAAAAAAAAAAAAAATTTGCATGCATGAACTACGTGTAGACCTGATCCTCCCACCAAGAGGTACGTAGGCAATCTCCCCCGAGATTCGGTCCACATTTTGATCCACTACATGACGGTTTGCATTCTTATTTCCATGCATCATAAATTCACCACGGTTAAATGCTGATTGCAAAGTTAAGTGTCTTTTTCATACATTGACATTCGCTTTTCAAGCTCTGTCAATGAGGGGCATTCTGTTGACACCTCATTTTGCAACCCGCATTTAACCTCACTTGGAGGGTAAAAGAGTAATTCCACCTTAGAAATATGCATCTTGATTTTGGTCATTAGATCCTTAATCTCATTTCACCAAAATGATCTTGATGTTGTAACGATCAAATCGATTAGTTATAAGCCCTAATCGGACCATCAGATTGAAAGTTATCATCAAATCAAGTTTTAATGGCCGAGATGCACTATCACAAATTGAGTCCGACCTTATGTGATTATGAACAATTAATTCCAATTGGTTATAATTATAATCAATTTGAAATTAATGATGCGTCATAATTTGATTGGTTAGGACTACATTTTATGGTAAGGTTGCATACACCTAATTAATTAGATAGTTAAACATTAATTATTCAATGAGTAATTTGTGCAATTATCTTTTAATTAGGGTAAATTTGGAACTAATTAGGTCTGAAATGGGAGTGATTGGAGCCTATTAATTGGAAACTAATTTGGGACCTATTAATGTTAATTGTGCTGAAACTATTTTTCTAAGAAATGACCTCTGCTCACTATTTCATTGATATCTCTCAGAATATTTTGAATCTGTGAATGAGGTCAATTTTCCCAGAAACTAGACATCCAGGGCTTCAATTTGAGCACAAGAACGACACAATTCCGATCAAAATTGAGTCAGATATGAGTTTTCAAAGTTGGTTCTACGGGCTGTTACAGCAGCTACGGGAAAACCGAATTTTGGCTTGCTCCCCACTCCCACAAATCTCTCCATTTAATGCACCAAATTTCCCCAAAGGCTAAAATGAGGTCTAGGTTCATGATTCATTGTCAACCCTCATTAATGGCCTTCCATTCCTATTTCCTCCACCACTACAATATAAACCCACATCTCCTTCATTCCAAGACACAAAGAAAAACCCCCCCTCTCTTCTCCTCTCTTGAGTTCTAGGAAGTTGAGTAGTCTTGTCATATTTTGGTCTTCTTGAGACTCAAAGTATTGAGTGAGACTTACTCTTCCTTTCCTAACTCTTCTTTTCCTCCACCCATAAGACCTCCCTCAAAAGTCTCCTCATCCACCATATTGATCTTGAATGAAGGTATAATTCCTTTTCCTAACTTGTTTTTTGTGTTGCCATGATAAGAGTTTAGGATTAAAGCACGATAGTAACTATTTAAATTTCCTTGAATATGTTTGAATGTTCTTAAATGTTATTATGTGTTTTTTACATGTTCTTGGTTGTTCATCACATGTTCATGCATAACATTGGTTTTAATCCTAAATTCACATTAAAAATATGAAAAACATGTTTGTTTCATAATTCTTTCAAATCCTTGAATCTAGGGTATCACCATCCACACACATTCACTAGAATTCATTTTTCAATCCAAATGCAATGCTTAATAAATTGAATTAGGGTTTATCACATGCACACACATTAAATTCATCATGTAAATTCATTGACATATTGGATGATATGATATGAATGTTGGCCACCATAGTCTAGAAGACCGGTTTTACCGGGCAAGGTGGGTGCCTAACACCTTCCCACCTTGTAACATAGCCTCCGAACTTAGATCAAGGGTTAGTAGATCAAATGCTTGTCCATGTAATTTTCAATTTTTAGATTGTAACTAGGAAACAAAGCCATGTACTTTTTCTTAGATTGTATCTAGGACCAAAGCCATGTAATTTTCCTATGACCAATGTAAATTCAATTGAAAGTTAATAAAATGAGGAATTTTTTTAATTTTGGTTTTCTTATTTTTCCAATAATTAAATAAGTGGCGACTCCATTGTAAAACCCCTAATCTAAAGGGAAAAATATAACTAGTCGAACCTCCATTTTGAGAGGCAATAACACGACTCCACCCATTCACGTGGGTTCGGCCCAACAACTCATTATAAAACGGGCCGGGGGCGTGGTCTCTCACAGTCCCCAACACATCTCTTCGTCTAAGGGGTTTTATCACTTTTCAGTAAGGACGAAAGAATTGAAATTGGTGTCAGACATGCCTGACTCAAATAGGAAATGGAAAGGACGATATTTCTTTGTGGAGGGTACCAACTGGGTATGCCGTCAAGAAGAATGGGAATCAATGCCTCATGGCTTTTTTGATAACACATGGGCATACGTCAGGGATTCAGGTTGACTCCGTCAGCCCTTCTTTTTTACTTTATTTGACTGATTTCTAACCCCGTCTCTTTTTCCTCCAACTAACATTCGTCCACGTATAACCACGGAGCAGGAAGAGTTTATTCGCAAGGTGGCGTCAATTCCTTTAGACGAAAGGAAGTGCCGGGACCTAATCACCCTAGACACTCTGCACTTATATTGTGGTGGCCCAGAACCGATGGAGGAGGCTCGGAGGCTGAACAACTTTTCTCGCTGACGTGAGTCTAAATTTCCTTCGTTATTTTTCTTATATTATTATTGTCTTTACTCATTTTTTATCCTTAACAGAAATGGAGACGGCAAAACAAAGAATTCGTGCTGCCGCTGCTAAGAAGAAACAGGAGGAGGAGAGGGCTAGAGGTGAGGTGACACCGTCATCAGCTCCCAAGCCCATCGGGAAGAAGGGCGTCAAAAGGAAGACTGACGGGACTGACGATCAGTCCGGGAAGAAGGTGGTCCCTTCCTCTGGGGATAAAACTACCAAGAAGCCATCGCCCCCAAAAGCTTCTCATGGGTCAGGCAAAGGCTTGATGACGGTGCTAGGAGTCGTCACTCCTGATCCTGTTCGTCACCTCTTTACCCACAAGGATTATGCTGTGGTGGTGGCAGAGTCCATCTTAAAGGAAGAGGAGATGAAGCTGTGTGACGAGCAGGCGACGGATGAGATAGGGTCGTCGACCTTACTCGGGTATACTTTTTCTTCCTCTCATTATGCTACATGGACGACCTTATAATGGACTGACGTTATTTTATGTTTTGCAAGCCATGGTCCGGATGAAGTTCCTGCGGGACAGGTGTGTTGCAAGGGAAGTGGTGGTCTCCCATCTGCGTGTTCGCATCAAGAACGCTGTTGATGCACAGCAGCAGTACAAGGAGGCCAACGTCCATCTTGCCGGAGAAGTGAAAGGACTGACGGCCAGGCTGGAAGAGGAGATCCGTCAGCGGAGCTTAGTTGACGAGGCGAAGCTGATGGCAGAGAAGGATCTCAAGAGCCTTCTAAGTCAAGTGGAGACGGCTAGGGCTGACGCCGTGACAGAGTTCAAGGACTTCCAGACTTTTATTGATTCCTGCGCCGTCTACTACGCTGACGGATTCAAGGACTGCTTGAAGCAGGTGAAGTTTGTTTATCCCGACCTGGACCTATCCAAGATAAATATGGATGAGCCCCTACTGTCAACTCCGGTAGGTGACTCCATTTCCGAGGAGAATGACGAGACTATTGAGCTTAGGGCAGACTCGAGGGATGACAGTTTCGTCCTTGCTCAACCAGCCTTGGAGAAGTCCGTCACCTTAGCTCCATCAGCTGGTCGTGAAGCAGAAAAGTCAAACGCCGAGGATCCTTCTACCCCAGTTATTGTCTTGTCTCCATCAGTCGTTCCTTCAGCTTTGTAATGAACTTTTTATGCTAAAATGCTTTTCTTCTTGAGTTGTAATGAACTTAATGCCTGACGCTTGTTTTTTGGGCTTTTGTAAAGACAATTTTACTTCGTAGTATTTAATTCTTATTACTCTCAATTGTGTTGTTTAATTCTTTTGTAGCGTCAGCCTTGATTTTTATAAAGTCGTCATTCTTGTGAGGTATTTAAATAGTAGATTCGCTAATTTTGATGAGGTCGTCCATTCTGTAGACAGTTATCGGCCCGTCCACTTTGTGGGTAGTACTTGGTACCTGGTTTGTCATCTTTATGAACTGATGAGGTTGTTTAGTGGGCTTATGTGGTAAGATCGTCCACCTTGCGGACTTTGTTGTAGATCCGTCAACTTTGTGGACTACGTTCATCCCCTTTGAGGATTTTGGGTCGTTCACTTCTAGGGTCGTCCACATTAGGGTCGTTCACTTTGTGAACTTGAGGTTGTCCATCTTGTGGACTTTATAGTATTTAATATTCCCTGTTCCCTAGTAATGTTTGCTTTTCCTTTGACGCTTTCATGACGTCAGTTTGAATTTTGTAATAGCTTTGTATTTTAATTGTAGATGAGGTCGTCTGTTTGGTAATCTTTGTATTAGCTCCTTCTACTTTGTAAAGTCGTCCACTTGGTGGACTTAAGTTTGACCACTTCGTGGTTTTAAGACTGTTTACTTTTGTGAACTTTAAGGTCGTCAATATCGTCCACTTTGTGGTCTTAAGGTTGTCCACTTCGTGGGCTTGAGGTCGTCCACTTTGTGGACTAAGTAATTGTTCCGTCTACTTTGTAGACATAAGGCCGTCCTCTTTGCGGACTAAGCAGTAGTTCCGTCTACTTTGTAGACATAAGGCCGTCCACTTTGTGGACTAAGTAACAGTTCCGTCTACTTTGTAGACATAAGGCCGTCCACTTGGTGGACTTTAGATTTGGTTATTGAGATTGTCCATCTTGTGGACTTTGTTGTCCATTTTATGGACTGTGGACTAGCTTTTTGGTGGATCGTCTGTTAGACACATCAGTCGTTTCTGAATAAACTCCTCTTATTGTGATGAATGCATACATAAGTAGAAAATTGTTCCAAAAAGAATAAATCTCAACCCTTTGGGCTTTAAATGTATTGTAGTCAAAAGTAAACTAAAACAAACGACTAAAAGAAATAGATTGGAAATGAGAAGTAGCGTTCTTTGTTCTCTACTGGTAGTACTTTCTGAGGTGCTAGGCGTTCCATGGATGGCGTAGCTTTAGTTCGTCCAGAGTCTCTAAGTGGTATGTGCCCCTCCTTAGCCATGATGCTATTTTGTAGGGCCCTTCCCAGTTTGGGCTGAGTTTTCCTTGTTCCAGGTCTTTAGTGGTGCCCATTACTTTCCTCAAGACGAGATCCCCAATTTTGAAGTCCTTTTGCTTGACTCGAGAGTTGTAGTGCTTAGCCATGAGGCTCTGGTATCGTGCGAGCCTTTGTTTAGCCGTTGCCCTAGTCTTGTCAACCAGGTCGAGCTCTAGTCGCATGGCTTCGTCATTCCTTCCTTTGTCATGATTGTCCACTCTGTAGCTCGTGAGTCCGACCTCAGCTGGTATAACGGCTTCAGCTCCGTATGTTAACCGGAATGGAGTTTCTCCTGTGGGGGTTCTGACAGTTGTCCTATACGCCCATAGTAAGCTGGGTAGTTCCTCCGGCCATGTGCCTTTTGCCCCCTCGAGCCGAGTTTTGATTATCCGAAGCAAGGATCGGTTCGTGACTTCGACTTGCCCGTTGGCCTGGGGATGAGCGGGGGAGGAATAGTGGTCTTTGATTCCTAGTTGTGAGCAGAACTCCCAGAAGGAGTTATTGTCGAACTGCTTGCCATTTTCCGAGATCAGGACTCTTGGAATTCCGAACCTACAAATGATATTCTTCCATACAAAGCTCCCTACATTCTTCTCCGTGATTGTGGCCAAGGCTTCAGCCTCTACCCACTTGGTGAAGTAGTCGATGCCGACTATTAGGAACTTTAGTTGCCTTGCTGCTATTGGGAATGGGCCCATGATGTCCAACCCCCACTAGGCGAATGGCCATGGAGCGGTTATTGGGGTTATCTCTTTGGCTGGCTGCCTGATAATGTTACTGAATCTTTGGCACTTGTCGCACATTTTGACAAACGTTTGGGCGTCCTTCTGCATAGTAGGCCAATAATATCCAGCTCGGACCAACTTGTGGACCAGCGACCGTGGTCCTGAATGATTGCCATAGATCCCTTCGTGCACTTCTCTCATGACATAATCCGCTTCTTCGGGTCTTAAACACCTTAGGTATGGTCGGGAGAAACCTTTTTTGTATAGGATGCCCCTTATTAAGATAAATCGTGCCGCCTGGACCTTTAGCTTCCTGGCGGCTTCCTTTTCTTCAGGTAAGATGCCTTCTTGGAGATAAGCGGCCAAAGGGGTGGTCCAATCACTCTTGGATTCTACTTCTTGCACTTTGGTGACATCTATTAGCGGTGCGATTTGAGTAAAAAATAGTACCTTGCTAGGGATGATTACGTGTTCTGCGGATGCAGCTTTCGCAAGGCGATCGGCTTGCTCATTGTCTCCTCTTGGGATTTGGACGACTCTTGTTTGAAGCTTGTTTGCCCTCCTTGTTGCTTGTTCTAGGTACATCTTCATCCTCTCCCCCTTACATTCGTAGTCGCCGTTTATCTGGTTGGTGACGACTTGAGAGTCGCAATGGATCACTATCTCTACGGCTCTTGCGGCTTTGGCCAGATCCAAGCCTGCTATGAGGGCTTCATATTCTGCTTCGTTGTTAGTCTTAGGAAAATCAAGCCGAATCATGCACTCAATCTCGTCGCCCTCTGGAGACCGAAGTACGACCCCCGCTCCGCCGACCCTTTTATTTGACGACCCGTCGGCGAATATGCTCCACCGAGGATTCTCTGCCCCCTAGTTTTCTCCATTCGTGAACTCCGCAATAAAGTCAGCGAGCACTTGCCCCTTGACAGCGGTGCGTGGGCAATACTTTATGTCGAATTCGCTCATTTCTATTGCCCACAAGGCCATACGTCCTGCGGCTTCTGGACTGCTCATTGCGCGCCGTATGGGCTTATCGGTTAATACGACCACCGTGTGGGCTTGGAAGTACGGTTTAAGCTTGCGGGCTGCCGTTACCAGGGTGAAGACGAGTTTTTCCATCGGCGAGTATCTTTCTTCTGCCCCGTGAAGCGCTCGACTGGCGTAGTACACCGGCCTTTGCACCTTGTCGTCCTTCCTGACTAGGGCTGCGCTAACGGCTACCGGAGAAACGGCCAAATAGAGGAACAGCTCTTTACCCGGTTGTGAGGGGATTAATAATGGTGGTGATGACAGGTATACCTTCAGGTCTTCAAATGCTTGCTGGCATTCATCCATCCATTCAAAGGACTTCTTCAACGTGCAAAAGAATGGGAGACACTTATCTGTTGCCCTGGATACGAACTTGCTGAGTGCGGCGACCTTGCCATTAAGGCTCTGTACCTCTTTTACGTTTCTTGGGGGCGTCATCTCCATTATAGCTCGGATCTTATCCGGGTTGGCTTCAATACCTTGCTGGGACACCATATACCCTAGAAATTTTCCAGCCGTTACTCCGAAGGCACATTTGGCTGGATTTAACTTCATGTTGTAGGAGCGAAGAGTATCGAAGGTTTCCTTTAAGTCTTCTAAATGATCTTTTTCTCTTTGGCTTTTTACAAGCATGTCGTCGACATATACCTGGACATTTCTGCCAATTTGCTGTGCGAACATCTTGTTCATGAGCCTTTGGTATGTTGCACCTGCATTCTTCAAACCAAATGGCATGACATTATAGCAAAAAAGGCCTTGACTCGTGACGAATGAAGTTTTTTCTCGATCAGCTTCATCCATTAGGATCTGGTTGTATCCTGAAAACGTGTCCATGAAGCTTAATAGCTGGTGTTGGGCCGTAGAATCCACCAGGAGGTCGACCCTTGGTAGAGGATAGCTATCCTTGGGGCAAGCTTTGTTTAGATCTGTGAAGTCTACGCACATCCTTCATTTTCCGTTGCTCTTCTTTACCATGACGACGTTTGCCAACCACTCGGGGTAGTAGACCTCCTTGATGAAGCCCGCTTCTTGTAATTTGCGGATTTCTTCCGCTACTGCCCGATCTCTTTCTGGGGCGAAGACTCTTTTCTTTTGGCGTACCGGCGGACAAGAAGGTGATACGTTCAACTTGTGTACTATGATCGACGGGTCGATGCCCGGCATGTCCTCGTGACTCCAAGCAAATACATCTCAGTTTTCTTTGAGGAAGGCGGCGAGTTCCTGACGTATTATTGGGTTTGCGAGAGTGCCGATCTTGGTTGCCTGTTCTGGTTGAGAATCATCGAGAGATATGTCCTCCAGTTTTTCCACGGGCTCCGTAGCTGTGCGCTGTTCTTCAATGTTCATGGACTGGTGGTGATCATCCATTTCCATCATCGTGACATAGCATTCGCGTGCAGCTACTTGGTCTCCTCTTAGTTCTCCCACTCCATAGTCCGTTGGGAATTTTATCATTAAATGGTATGTTGAGGTCACCGTCTTCCATGAATTAAAAGTGGGACGTCTTATGATAGCATTGTAAGCAGATGAGCAGTCGACCACAAGGAATGCTACATTACTCGTGACTTGCTGAGGGTAGTCTCCAACGGTCACCGCCAGGGTGATGATGCCAAGAGGAAAAACCCTTGTACCTCCGAAGCCGACGAGCGGGGCGTTAGTCGGAACTAGGCGCTCCTTATCAATTCCCATCTGTTGGGATGCTGAATAGTAGAGGATGTCCGCCGAGCTCCCATTGTCAATGAGAACTCGGTGCATGTTGTAGTCTCCTGCTTGTATGGTGACCACGAGCGCGTCATCATGGGGGTGGTGGAGGCGTCGTGCGTTTTCTTCTGAGAATCTAATGAGGGGGCTATTAGTCCGCGGTATTTTGGGCACGGATCCTATCAACTGGATGTTTTGGATCATTCTGAGATAAGTCTTTCGAGCTTTCTTTGATGACCCGGTGGTCGTGGTGCCCCCCACAATCATCTTTATATCGCCTACGGGCGGTTTGGGGCGTTCGTTTTCTCGTCGGGGAGCTTGGTCTTGGGGGGATCCGTCCGCTCTTTGCTAACAAACCTCTGCAGCCTCCCTTGCCTGATTAGAGCTTTTATTTGCTATTTTAAGTCGTAGCAATCTGCCGTATCGTGCCCATGATCTCGATGGAAGCGGCAATATTTGTCCCTTGGCCTTTTGTTGGGATCTCCCTTCATCTTGCAGGGAAAAGTCAAAGCCCCTTTGTCCTTGATCTGCACTAGGACCTGATCGATAGGGGCGGTCAGTGGCGTGAAGCTCGTGAATCTCCCTAGGGGTGTCTTGGAGCGGCGATCGTCCCGTCGCTCTTCAGTCCTAGCCTTCTTTTGCCCCCTATCCGTTCGTGTGTCTTCTTGCCTTTCCCTCTTCTTAGGCTTGTCGTCCCTTGCAATCAGTGCATCCTCCATGTTCATGTATTTTGTTACCCTGTAAAGTACTTCGGACATGGTTTTCGGATCATTCTTGTACAAGGAAAAGAGGAATTTACCTATTCGCAGCTCGTTGACAAAGGCTGCTACTTGTATTTTGTCGTCCGCTTCATCTACTGTAAGAGCTTCTTTGTTGAATCGTGTTATATAGGATCTTAGAGTCTCATCTTTCCTCTGCCTGATGCTCATCAAGCATACCGTGGACTTCTTGTATTGGTGGCCTCCGATAAAATATGACACGAACTGAGCACCCAACTCTTTGAAGGTGCTAATCGAGTTCGGCGTCAACCTGCTATACCAGACTCTGGCGGACCCCTTCAACGTGGTCAGAAAAGCCCTGCACATAATCTCGTCTGGCACTCCTTAAAGGTGCATTATAGTTTTGAAGGACTCTAAGTGGTCCAGGGGGTCTTTGGTTCCATCGTAATTCTCAACCTGCGGCATACGAAACTTTGGGGGGAGAGGGCACGAAGTGACATGCGCCATGAAAGGTGAATCAGTCCGCTGGACCAGGTCGTCAAGATCAGTAGATACTCGTCCTTTGAGGGCGTTCATCAGCCCGTCCATTCGTTCCCGCATCTCCTGCATCTCTGCGGCGATATGGGGTGGTAAGGCTTCAGAAGGGGTAGTCAGATTGGTATCCCGCCTCTCCGGTCTGTTCGGAGCGTTGCTGCCTTCGGGTGCTTCGGGATCCCTTCTTTCAGCGCTTGTTCCTTCCTGATTTTCTCCTTGCATTCCAAGATGCGTGTTCTTTTGGCGCAACTGCTCCTCTAAGTCGTGATTTTGTTTGGTCAGGCGTTCGACCGCTGCTGCGAGCGTTTGGACTTATCTTTCCAGAACGGTAGCGCGCGGTTCGTCCGCTTGAACGTTGTTGGTGGTAGCCATTGAGCGGGTGAGTACCATGCAACTTTTTGTCCGAGAAGTGACAGTGCGACGTTACTACTTCTTCCCACAGACGGCGCCAACTGATGATGCAATAAAAATCGTCAGTAAGCCACACGGTCTACACGTGCTCCTGATGATGTACCTGCACAATGCGAAAGCTGAAGACCTTAAAAAGGGCATCGGTGTGGTACCGGCCAAATACCCTCCGACGGTCAAGTTAGAGAAAACTCTTGTTCGCAACTCTAAAGTGCTAGAGCGAAGATGAATTATGCGTACCTTGTTTTGAGAGAGTTTTGTGGTATTTATAGTAGCGTAAGGCTGAAGTCCATGCCCTGGCCAAGAAGTTCTTTTCCTTTTAGGAGAGTAATTCTTGGATCTCACGCACCTCCTAGAGTCCTTGTCCTTATAGGAGTCTTCTTATTTTGAGCTAAACGTATTGTACAAGGATCCTTTTGGTATGCGTGTTGGTTAACTAAGATGTTGGAGACGGGACTATGTCTAACTTCGTCAGCCTTGTCTCGTCAGTCTGGCGATATACCTGGAGGCGTTGGTTTTTTGGTGAAGGTCGTCAGCTTCAGACTCTACAGCTTCTAAGGTCGTCAGCCCCAAGGTCGTCAGTTCTTGGTTCCTCAGCTTTTGGACTAACCAAAATAACCTTATCAAGTATCACTCAAAAATTCTTCATGGTTGAAAAGATATTAGCAATGAGCGATCAAGTTTCTTTTTTCAGCATTGCCTTATAAGTTTTGAGTCGTAATTATTTCTAGACTATCAAGAATATGTTAATTACCTGTGGTTGACATTTTTAAAGTTTCTCATTAGAAGGTAGGAGACCTCACTGATTGTTGTTCCACCATTGAATATTATTTCTTGTAAAGGGTTGTGTTTATTTCTTAGTGAATGAATAAGCAGATTGTTGCTTGATCTATTACTGAGGCTAAATGCGTGCTCTGGCCAACACCACTACTGAGCTCGTTTGGTTGTACTCTCTTCTTGAGGACATGGGCGTTTCCTTTTTTAATTGTCACTTTGAATGATTGTGAAGCTCAAAATGATGTCTTCAATGTACTGAAAAATCATATTGAAATTTGAGAGTGATTGTCACTTCATTGGTCATCGTCTCTTTCATGATCTTTTACAACTTCAACCTGTTTCTTTTGATTTTCTTATCATTTTCTCATGCTTCTGTCCAAACTCAATCTCATCTTAGGTTTGCTACCTTGAATTCAAGAGGGATGTTAGATCTATTTGGCCCAAACATGTTAGTTTGTAAATTTCACACATCTGTAAGCCTATACTTGCAAAATAAGTAATCACTATAAGCTTGATTTACAGGACAAGTAACTTTACAACAATACGTCAATATCCTTATACCATAAATGTTGTATACATTTTCTAATCAGTAGCATATATTGGTTAGAGGCCATTTAATAAAAAAAGATGTTTACGGATGCCCGAAGGGCACATTAATAATGTTACTGTACGAATCTTAACATTAGCAAAATTTACATCTTTATCGTTTTCTGAAACATTATTCTTTCTGTTTTATCGTTTTCTTAAACTTTAAAACAGACAGAATATAAAAAACAAGAATAAGGGCAGATTAATTACTTGTCACACCAAGCTTGGAAGTCGTGGTTACTCCCCTTAATTTCGCTTTTGAGGCAAAGAGAAGCATGAAAATGAGGAGAACCAATGAATTGAACTTCTTAAAGGCCACTGTTTTCGCACATTCAAGCATATATGTCTGCAACATGATACACTGTCTATATAACCGAAGAGCAGTTGCCTTTCATTTTCTTAATTATCCCATTCTAAGTCTTCTTTGATTGGGTTAAGTAAAAATTTCAATGTGTTTCTTGTTCATGAGCACATGAAAGTCGATTAGATTTAATCAAGACAATAATAATTGGACTCGATCTCCAGTCCGGCCCATTTACTTCTCTTTGCCATGTCTATTAAGGTACAGTTCAAGCCCAATTCCTCATGGGCCGTAACCTAATTGAGGATATAAAAGGCCATCCAATTCCTCATGGGTCGTAATTGGAATTGGATGGCATGTATATGTGGTACAAGGGCCAACAAACATGCACATTACTTAGTTAATTACGGTTTTTTTTTTTTTTATTCTAAATCTGAAACTTGTATTTGGATGGAAAAGTGTCCTCCCTTTATATATCTGTTAGTAATTGTGGATTTACATACTTGGTAATTTCTTTTGTTATCAATAAAATAATCTTTATATAAAAACAGTTTATTCAATACTTGTATTGTACGAACATACAAAAGAGGACTGAGGTTGCCTCTGCGCCATCAAAAAGCTCCTACCACTAGAGCTATAAATAAATGAAAATGTTTTTGAACAGGTTGGGCTCGACTTAAAAAAATGGTTTATGTAGGCTTATTTAATAAATGAGTCAAGTTCTAAACTAAATTTAAGCTTAACTAGTAAACAAATTGACTCAAACATAATAATTCTTCTTTTTTTTTGGGTTAAAAGTAAATGATGGGATTTGGTTTCAGAATTAAATCCCACAGAAAGGGATTTAGTTAGTAAAAAAATGTTTTTTATATAGTATTTTTTTGGCTAGTAGATAGTAGAGGAGGAGGTAGGTGGGTTTAAACCACAAACATTGGATCATAAGAGCACAAACAATTGTATTAACAAGTCCTAACCGAGAATTATTGGGTTTTTATGAAGAAGCTTCAGGACAGATGATAAATAGGAGTAAAACTTCTCTATTTTTTAGCAACAATACGGATGCCCAAACCGTGGAAGAGATAAAGCTGTCTCTGTGAGTTCCTGCTATTCATCATTATGAGAAGTATTTGGGGCTGCCCTCTTTTGTTGGTAGAGAGAAAAAAACATGCTTTCCTCATATTAAAGAACAGATTTGGGCAAAAATGCAAGGATGGAAAGAGAAGTTCCTGTCACAAGCGGGGAAGGAAGTTATGATAAAAGCGGTGGTACAATCTATACCTACCTATTCGATGAGTGTGTTTAAGTTTCGGTTGGTTTATGTAAAGATATTGAAGCAATGATCCGAAAGTTTTGGTGGGGGCAAGGTGAATAAAAAAAAATTTATTGGGCTAAGTGGAGTACTCTTTGTTCGTCTCTGTCAGTGGGAGGCATGAGTTTTAGGGACATTCAAAATTTTAATAATGCTCTTCTTGCAAAGCAGGTATGGCGCTTATTACATCATAAGGACTCTTTACTTTATAAGGCTTTTAGTGCGAAATATTTCCATAATGGTAGCATACTGGAAGCTCCAGTTCATCCACGATGTTCTTTTGCTTGGAGGAGTATTTTACAGGCAAAGGATGTCATCACAAAAGGGGCCATTTGGAGAGTGGGGGATGGGGAATCTATTAAAATTTGGGAGCACAATTGGTTGCCAGATTTGTCAAGCAGTAGGGGGGTTTCTCCGCTGACTAATATTGATATTATCCATGTGAAGGACCTGTTCATGGCTAGTAGAAGAGTTTGGGATCCGGGTTTAGTGGGAGAGGTTTTTTTGCCATGGGAGGCTGAGCTGATCAAGAGGATCCCAGTGAGTGAAGGGTGGGTTGAGGATTTGTTGATTTGGCCTTTAACTCCTATTGGGGATTATAGTGTCTGGAGCGCCTATCGAATGTTAGAGACACATGTAAGAAATTTAAGTCCGAGTTCTTCTTCTTTGGAAGGGCAGAGCAAGGTTTGGAAGGGGATTTGGAAGATCAAGACTCCGAATAAAGTCCGTCATTTTATTTGGCGAGCTGCACGTGATTCTCTTCCAACAAAAGTGAACCTCGAACACCGACATGTCCTTGTTGAAGCTTCATGTTCAATGTGTGATGAACCTTCGGAGTCATTGATCCATTGTTTATGGTTATGTGATCATGCCTAGGCAGTATGGAAGTCTAATTTTTATTTTGCCAGGTTCTACAGGAAACAATATAAGAGCTTTCTCGAGCTATTGGAGGAGGTTATGAACAGTGCCTCAGAATTTCAGATGGCTCTATTTTCGACAATTTCATGGTGTCTGTGGCAGAGGCGTAATAGGTTGAGAGAAAACTAACTTACTTGGTCGTTGAGTGAAGTGGGTGAGAGAGCAAATGACCTTGTGCGTGAATTCTTTGATGTAGGAAAGACTGAAGCGATGCCGCATGGTGATGCTGTTCCTGTGTGCTGGTTTCGTCCTCCTAATGGTTATTACAAGGTGAATTTTAATGCTGCTTTATTTGAGAATCTGGGCTGTGCAAGGATAGGAGTGGCAGCACGGGACTCGGATGGTGCGATAATTGCTGCGTTGTCTCAATGGATCCCTCTTCCTCTGTCAATAGAAATAGCTAAAGCCATGGCAGTGCATAGGGTTGTTCTTTTTGCACAAGAGATGTGTCTATCCAAGGTGTTAGTAGAAGGTGATTGTTTTCGGGTGGTTTCGGCGTTGAATTCTCCGGTCTGTTGTAATACCTTTTATGGGAATGTCATTGAGGAGGCACGTCATCAGGCTAGTCAGTTTCAAGCCTGCAAGTTTATCCATGTGCGCCGAGGTGGAAATAAGTTAGCTCATGCACTCGCTAGAAGAGCAGTTTCATCTGCAGATTTTAATGTTTGGGTAGAAGAATTGCCCTTTGATTTGGAATTTGTTTTCCAAAATGATGTTCCTTAATTTTTTTTTTTTTTTTTATATGATCTTACCTTTTTCTCAAAAAAAAAAAAAAAAATTGTATCACATACATTGAAAATAAATATGCTAAAATATAACATTTTCAACTCTATCCTGTGGTTTGAATCAAGGGATAATGTTTCTTAAGGTAGACTAGTAGAGACAATATTTAAACATAAGATCACTTGATCCGATAATACGATAAATAATTAATCACTTAAAACTATAAAGCTTAAACTATTACAAAATTATGAATTTAATGAGTTAATCATAATTCCAACGCAACGACCTGGTTTGTTTGGGTCAATGTAAAGACTAGAGGGCAACTTCTAATGATCAAAAAGTTGAATTCAAAGTTTTCACAGGGGTTGATGAGCCCAAAAGCCCAATCTAAACCAACCTTTCATGTTAAACATCACTTCCAAGATTGTCTACCCGGGTTATTTGTTGACTATAGGCCTTATGCTATAGAGGAAGCTTAGAGCTACTTATCAAACATTACTTCCAAGAACAAACGAACTACGAATTAAGCAAAAATGATCATTCTCCTGTGCAGGGTGTCACTCAATCTATTATGAAAAACCCAATATTAGGCTGGGTTGGGCTTGGCCTTTTGCCACATGCTTAAAAATTTAAAATAAACTCCTTTTAATTCCACAATTTATCTGAGTGGTAATAGTATTCTTGTGGTGTCCAATTCTTATGTTTGTGGTTCGAACTTCACATGTCCCTCTTCTACTATCTATTTATCTAAACAACAATAACAAAAAAATTCTATTCTCAACCTTTGTTATTATTGAATTATTAAAAAAATGTTTTTAATATATATATATATATATATATATATATATATATATATTGTATTCTTGATTGAGAAATAAAAGAGTCACAACTAGCAACTTAATCGAACTTCTATAAAGTACATTAAAAAGCATATCCCTAGTTTCATCCCATAATCATAGGAAGTGCTAAAGTTCCAACTCCATTTGATCAAATTTACAGTCCAATAACAACTAACTCCATCCCCATTATTCATGCCCTAACAAAATATCATTGATAACTTGTAAGCTTGCCTCCGCAAACACCGGAAAAGAAAAGTCCAAGAAATGGAACTAATGGCTGACTAATACCAAAATTTTATTTTCCATTTATATTATAGTTCAACTCATAATTAACTCAATCCTTATGGAGCCTTACACCACGGCCCCTTTGCCCACAAGTGTCCTTGTGGGTCTGGGGCATAACTACGATGGGTTCCTCTTTTAGGACGGGTCTTAGACTTAGTGAGTGAAAGTATTACTATAGTCATGCTCAAATAGAGAAGTCACTCATATCACCTCCTCCTTACCTTTTTTCCATTCATAATTAACCTATAAAAAAAATCTACCTTTATGGTGGACTGATAAAGTCTCTTATTGTCAAGTAAGAGGTATAAAATTCAAACATTATCTACACTAAAAAAATTGATGTCCTAACCTAACAAAATATTTAATTACTGTTATTTTTCCCTAGTCTTGTTGGTGGGAGGAAAAGAAAGAGGAGCTGCCTAGAAGTTTTCCATTTCTTTTGTTTAGGATTTTGCTTTGTCTGACCAGAAACTTCTTTTCTTAGGGAATGCTTTGTTTGGCCAGAAACTTGGTTCATTTTTTAAGGCAGTCTTACAATGATACAGAGGGGTGGAGCTAGGAACTTTTGTTTAGGGGGCTAAGTTGCAGCATTAATATATTTATTAAGATAACCCCCCATATACACACACTTTATTATTTGATAAGTTATATATATACATACACCCAACAAAAAAAGAGCTTATTATTTTTAGTCAAAATTATATTTAAAGATGATCTTTCATAAAATAAAATTCATTTTTACCATTTATATAGTGAAATTCTTAAAAAGTTTCATTTTCGATACAAACTATAAAATTTTATACTAAAGTAAGTAAAAAATCTTTCAATTGAACTAATGAAATTTAAAAAAAAAAAAAAAAAAGTTACAAAACTTGGAGGAATAAGTTAGGCTCTAAGTATATTTGAAGCTATCTTACTCTAACCTATTATGCGGCAACTAAAGAGACATTTAATGTGTAATTTTAGTGACATTATTTTTTTAATGAGTCAATGACTTGTTATTGCCATATAATGAGTTGAAAAAGATATAGATTCAAATATGTTTGGTTCCAAACACTATCAAATATTTAACAGATATAAGAACATATTTTACAATAAAGATTAGAATTGCGAAAAATAATGTTATGTCTCTATAACTATTACATCAATTATTTTTTTAAGAGCATCATTAGACTAAATCAAATATTTGGGGGGAAGGGGGCAACTCTTGAAAACATTAATATATATATAATTTTCAAGATTTTTACAAGTCAAGCCGTCCTTTCTTGTGTCCCTAACACTGTCAAGAAATCATTTCGAAGAAAGTGGTAAACTATACCGTTTAAATTTATGTCACTCTCTCAAACTTCATAGCTTATGAAAAACGTAGGAACAAAATAGTTTATGAACCAAGCGCATGAGATACTCTTTCTTAGTTTTTACTCTTTAGGCTTAAGCTTAGAATTTTTTTTTTTTTTTAATTTTTTATAGGAGGCTTAAGCTTAGCATTGATGCAAGATCGTGGTGCACAATGTGAATGACCTTATGGTATTATTTCAAGTTAATTAGACTCTACACTAAGCACTAGCATCAAATGTTGAAAATGCTAAATTTTTAGCATTTAGCATACCAAACACAAAAATATTACTTTCATGAGATGTGCCAGATTAGATGTTAATAAATTTGACATTTGCTACAGTGATGTTCTAACAATAGAATTATACTGACAAATGTATTATTTGTTTTTTTGGTATTTTTTTTTCAAACTTTCTCTCTCTTTCATAAGAAATATCTTCCTCTTCACTTTCAGCCACCCATCTCTCTGTCTCTCTTAACTGAATTTCTTTATTCAAACTTTTTCTCTCTTCCATACAAATAATAATATAAAAAAAAAAAAAAGAATAAAGAAAGAATATTTAAGTAAAGTGGTAAAAAAAAATAGAATACTTAGTTTATAAATAATTAGTCTCACATTTTTGCTTTGACAAAATTTGAAAAGTGATAGCTTCCAAGTCCTAGGTCATTTTGGAGGTCCTGTTCGAAGTAGAAAAATCGAAGAGTCTGGATCCAATTAGATTTTAAAATCTCATATATGTGTGTGCGCGTGTGCGTGTGCGTGTGTGTGTATAATTATGATTTTTTTTTTAAATATAACAATATTTATGCATGAGATTACACACAAATATAAAATAAGTGATGTCTCCTTAACATTTTCAAAACTCATTATTATTATTATTATTATTATAGGGGTAAAAGGCCCAAAAATGAATATTGGGCCGCAGGCCTTGTTCGAGGACGCTTAGTAGCTTGAGGACAAAGAAACGTTGGTGGAGGGGTAAGGATTAGTGGGTTATGAAAAGATTATGTCTATTAGAGTGTGGGAAGGTAATTCAAAGAGGAATGCCTCATCGGCTAAGCAAAGCAGAGGTTAGAAGGTGTGGTCCGCCATCAAGAGCAACACCAAAGGATTCTATTGATATGGATAATCAGAAAAGCATAGGACAAAGGGAAGCTAAGAAATATCAAAGAGAAAGCTGCTACCATCGTAATGAATGTTCTGCAGCTAACTCTTTGGCCGCATTAATGTGGAGGTGATACCTAAATAATGATTTTCAATCTTACAGCTACACCTAGAGACTTCAGGAAGGTGCTGATAGGACAAGCATCAAAGTCAGCAACTTGACCTATATGTGGAGGGTAGAGATAAAAGAAATAGGATAGTATAAAAGAGAAAGAAGCCCCTTAGGGAGAGGGATCGGAGAATTCAGGGAGAGAAAAATACTGTAGCAATAAGAATTGAACTTGTACTCAAATTCAAAGAAGATATATAGAGAAGAACTATTCTCCTCAGACTGTGCTGGGGAGAATTTTCTTTGAATAAATCCATCTTATCTTTGCTTTCTTATCATCTAAACCCACTATAATTGTTATTCAATTTGTTAGAGCCTAGTTTGGGAACCCACTCTCTATAAATTCATTATATTAGGTTCTTTAGGCCTAGATCCTTTCACCTTTTGGGCTTAGGAACCAAACGGTGCCCTCATTATTATTATTATTATTATTATTATTATTATTATTATTATTATTATTATTATTATTATTATTATTATTATTATTATTATTATTATTATAAAAACTAAAAAGTATAAAAGATAAGAAAAAATTTGATCTTGATGATGACTTAAATGTATAGCCTATTTGGTGCAAGATAACAAGATTCAAAAATGTAAAATAAGACTAAAATACACTCTTGGCCTTTAAATTTATGTTTGTTTTAATTTTGACCCTTTACATTTTAAAATTTTCATTTTGACCATTCATGTTTGATTTTGTTTTCAATTTAGTCGTGTTTCATTTTCATTAGTAGTTTAGTGACATTTGGCATTATATGAGTGAGGTGCCTTAATGGACACCACTTATCTAGCATTTAGTAGTCAAATTATATAAATATCCAAAATTAAAATAATCCCAAACTTTATGGATCAAACATGTACTTTAGACTAGAAAAAAAATAATGAGCTATCATCAGGTAATAGTGAGACAGATATTAGGAAAATTGTATGATAGGAAATGAGTAATATATATAGGAATTTTGATCAAATTTTCGTTAAATGTCACTAATCCTTTCCCTCTCATGCCTTGTATTTTTTGGAGGATGAAAAATTGAATTTGTGAAGGAAAATGTACGAATGAGTTTGCTCCTAACCATTTCATTTCCTATTATTTAAACTTCCCAACAAAGAGGAAATGAAATGAATATTTTCATAAATTTTTTTCCATTTCGTTCCATTCCATTTTTTAATAAATATATAACATCCCATGTACCTATATCCCAAAATAGAAAAACAATTATATTTATAAAAAAACTAAACAAAAATATAAAGTTCTAAAACAAACATGTTTAAGTTTAGAAAAAAAAAAAAAAAAAAAAAAATCAAAAGCTTTGAAGCTTACCTGGTGCAAGATAGCCATACGTGCCTGCGATTGTTGTCCAGTTAGATGAATCAGGCTTCAAGAACTCCACAGTGCCAAAATCAGAGACACAGGCTTCAAGGTCAGAGGTCAACAAAATATTCTTGCTCGAGATGTCTCGGTGAATTATAGGTGGAACACAATCATGATGCGTATAAGATAAAGCAGAGGCCACACCTTTAACGATTCGTACTCTAGTTTCCCAATTTAGCTCCTTTGCTTCTTTGCTGCTTAACATATCTGCTACGTTTTCCTCTTTCCATGAATTCATATATAAAAAACATGTGCTCTTCATTGAACCAAAAGCCAAGGAGCTTTACAATATTCCTATGTCTTATTTCTGTCAGAGCTGCTAACTCGTTGGTAAAATTTTTATATTCTCAGCCCCTATTCAGCATGAGAACTCAGCTTCTTCACTGCTAATACTTGACTGCCTGGAATTCCCACTTTGTAAACTTTTGCAGATGATCCCACCCCAACACAATACATTTCATTAAAGTTTTTTGAAGCTTCAAGTACGTCTTTATACACGCCCTTCCAGTTAAAGTACCATAGTGAGAATGGACTTTCAGTCCTTGATGTGTTTTCAGCTTTCAACATATTTCTTGAGGACTTCTTTCGGAGAAATATAAAAATCCCAACAATTGCAAATGAAACTAACAACGCACCAACTAAAGAAGCAACAATGACTATTACAATTTTTCTTTTCTCTTTTCCACCACCCTTCTTTATTACTGAGGCATTACATGGACGCAAACCTTGGATTTCACCACATAGGTCTTTGCTGTTACTGAAAGCTTCCAATGTAGATGATCGAAAGATTTTGCTCTCAGGAAGAGGACCCTCTAAGTTGTTGTTTGACAGGTTGATGCTTGTCAAGCTCATCATGCTACTTAGTGAAGTGGGGATTGAGCTATTGAGGTTGTTGTGTGAGAGGTTGAAGTTTGCTAAATTTTTAAGGCTCCCAAGCTGGGGTTGTATCTTTCCAGACAACGAATTGAAACTCAAATCTAGTACTTCTTGTAATGCCACAAGACTACCAATTTGATAGGGAATCGTGTCATTCAAGTAATTATTGCTCAAAGATAAACTTTGTAGCTTCCAGCAGTCCCCTATTTGAAATGGAATTGGCCCCTTTAGCATGTTCATTGAAAGGTCTAAAGATACCAAGTTGGAAAGTCCTCCAATTTCCGCTGGTACCTTACCTGAAAGCTTGTTGTTATTCAGGAATCGGGAGTACAAATGGGATAACTTTCCAATTTCTGCATGTCACCAGACAATTGATTGGAAGAAAGGTCAACGTATCCCATTTTACTCAATTGAACAATCTCATTGGGGATTTTACCACTAAAAATATTCCCTGCAAGTCTCAAAACAGTCAAGTTTTGGCATTCGCCCCAGTTTGGTGAGAGTTTACCTCTCAACCTGTTGTAACTCAAATCAATATAAGTAAGATTTGGGTGCACCCCAAAATCCTGGTCTATATATCCTGTTAGTTGGTTATGTTCAAGCCGAACCCTATACAAGGTTCGGCAGTTTTAAGACTAATTGGGAGGCAGCAGTGAACCTCGTAAGCTTTCCACCTTTACACACTTGTTGGGGTAAGTGGCCAGTGAAGTTCTCAAGCAGGTGTAGAGCAAATAAGGAAGAAATGTTTCCTATTTCTTCTGGTACAGAACCAGATAATTTGTTAAATAAGAGGAACACTTCTGTTAGTTTTAATTACCCAAGGATGAAGGGATAGGACCAAAAGAATAATTCCCATCGAGAGCCAGTAGAGCCAGGTGTTTCAAATTTCCTATTTCTTCAGGAATTCTGCCAACAAGCTCTTTAGTTTGGAGGAGAAAATTTTCTAGACTAATGAGTCCGGTTTTAGACTTACCAGTTCCATCAGGGAACAAGCGGCTATCTAGTTTTCCTGTTATATTTTTTTGGTAAACATCAAGCTCATAAACTTGAGTGAGATTAGCAAAGGAAAGAGGGAGTGACCCATTGAAGGAATTAGTGGAAAGGTCAAGATAAAAACATGCCAATGTTCACTGGTATGGTGCCTTTGAGTTTGTTAGATCTAAGATAAGGGCGAAGAAGGTTTGGAAAAGAGAGAAAATCAAAGTTTTCGAGGGTACCTTTCAATCCCGAGTAAGCAAGGTTTATTTCAGAAACACTCCATCATTGCAACCTATTCCATGCCATATGCATGGACTGGAAGCAGTTAAATTGATTTGTTCTAACCATGAGTTCAGAATTGGTTGGTCAGCTGGGTGGCTTTTTTTCCATTTGAGTAGAGCCTCTGTTTCTGCCTTTAGATTAGCCTTGCAGGAGGATAGCAAAACAAACCAGCAAGCAACTAAGAGTGCAAGTGTAACATGTTTTGATTGCTTTCCTTGGCAGGCCATAGCTCTGAAGTCAGAACCCTTTTAATGTTTGTTTCGATTGCTAAGGATATATATATTATATGGGCTTCTGCAAATCAACTTCACTTATTTATCTCACATGCACTTGGATCAGGCATCTTTAGTGTGTACACATTTTTCTACAGATTTTGAAATCCCAAATGACAAAATTTGGTTTCAAATTGGTTTGAAGTAATCTTTTTCGACATATTATATATGTAGCAATTTATAAAACTATCAATGTGTATAATTTAAATAAGTCACTTGAACTTATTAGAGTAGTTATATAACTAAAATTATAAGGAAAAATGCCTATACACCTCATAAACTTTAAAAGAGTGGCCAAGACACCCCGTGAACTTTTATTTTAGCCAATTTACTCCTTAAACTTTACCATTTTGCCAAATTAACACATTAGTTGGTTTACCATTAACGTACTAACGGAAACAAACGTGAGACACACATGAAACCAAAATCAATCCTCTAGACCCGTGAGGAAAGAATAAAGAAGCTTTAGCTAGAGACCATTCAACCAGAAGAAAGAAGAGAGAAGTTCAGGGAGGGAGACAATCGAACCAAAACAATGTTCAGTCACTGCATCCCTCTCTTCGGCGTTGGAGCTCTTTGTCCCACTGTCGATCTTGCCGTCCTTGGTTACCAAGTTGGTCCCACCACGGCGGCACCACGTTGTTTAACCATCCAGATCCTACCCATATTCCAACATCTATGACCAAAGCAAACCACTATGAATAACTTTTGTACCTTTTTGTTTGTGTAGCTGATGACGATCAGAATTAAGCAATTTCATGAGCTTACTTTGCTTTGCTTTTGAGTTTGGTTATGTTTTTTTTAATGGGATTGTTTGGTTTTTGTTTGCAGTGGTTTTGAAAGATCTGTGTTTGTTGGGTGAGCTGAAGAAGATAAAATAATAAAAGTGTTTTATTTCTCAATCCAAAATGAAAATCAAGTCATAAAGTATATATTGCAGATCCAAATATGTGGTTGAATATTGGGGGAGAGATCAATAGCAGGACAAATAAACCCGCCGTCGAAGGAGGGATGAGGCGACCGCTGGTAGTTCTGCTTCAGTCATGTCTCTGCTTTTCATATAGGTTTAGGACTAATATTTGTATTGTAAACTCTAATCCATTTGTATATTAACGGAATACCAATTTTTTTGTTGTGAAAGTAACGGTAGACCAATTGATGGCTTAATTTGGCAAAGTTGTAAAGTTTAAAGAGTAAATTGGTTAAAATAAAAGTTTAAGGGGGTGTCATGGCCACTCCTCTAAAGTTTAGGTGGGTGTATAAGCATTTTTCCCAAAACTATATATAGATAGTTATATAACTAAAACCATATATAAATAGTTATATAGCTTGTGACATGGTGTATACTATATATATATAACTGAAGAGCAGTTGCATGCCTCTCATCTTCTTATATCATTCAAGTCTTCTTTGAACGAGTTCAGTAGAATTTTTTAAAGTCTTTCTTGTTCAAGACAAAAATAATTGGACTCCACTCTCTCCAGTTAAATTCATCTCTCTTTGCCATGTCTAGATATTAAGGGTTATTTTAAAAATAACATACATAACAGGTTTGACGTGCATGCCTTCTGCTATACCATTAAAGTTTATTGCATAGTAGTACCAAAATTTTTTTTTTTTTGGTCATACTTGATTATTTATTTGAGATATAAACCAAATTGACTGGAGGCAATTAGTTGGAGATTGTTTCTAAGTGATTTGGTTCAAATTAATACACTTAGAATTATATAGTTAAATAATTACATTTACAATTTCTAAATTGTTGAAACTTTTGAAAGAATCAGTAATTTAATATGGTGTCATCAGGAGATCCTAAATTATATGATCCTAATTAAAAATAAAGTAACACACACGCGCGCGCTCGCACACACACACACATATATATATATACACAGACACACACACACACACACATACCAAATCAACATATGAATAGCAAAAGAGATGCTCATTAGCATCTTCGATGGGTCTAGGTGCACAACTAGGACTCATTCAGATCTCCTGCTCCCAAAGGCCCAGGCCTAACAAGTAGACTGTTTAACAAGTAGACTGTTACTATGATTATACCCAAATAGAAAACGTTAACTCAGGTCACCCTGCTATCTATTTTTTTCCATAAAAAAAAATAATAAAAAAAAAAGAGCAAAAAGGATTTGGGTGACTGCCTATTTAAACTACAGAATAGTCAAAGCTGAAGACAATGAATGCAAGAACTTGAATGGCAATAGCTTTCATGCTATAGGGTATTTAGAGATAAGGTCAGGAACATCTTGGCTCTTCCAAGTTCCAACAATTCGTAGTTGACTCTATAGCCAGGGTAGAACGTAGAAGCAATAAATCAGGAAAATTCATTTAGTGAATTGTAATGATTGACAAAGTGCACACTTCAGAAGTGATTTTTCTCATTCAGAAGTGAATTAAACAAAAGAAAAATCGGAAGCCAAAATTTTCAAAGATGTCATTGGCCTATATGAAATAGAAAAATTTCTGTCCCAAAGTGTGTTCCATTGGCCACTTTATTAGAACATGGTAATCACAATTCAAGGAAAGATACTTTTAAATTAAATAAAGGTTTTGAAGCAATATTGAAAATGAGTTTGTATAAAATGATTACTAGCTAGAGAGATTAATCTAGGTTTTTCTGTAAATATTTTATGATGTACAGTATTGTGTTGTAAATATCATTTCAATTTTCTCCCTCTTTGATTCTCGAGATATATATATATATATATATATATATATATATACATACATATATGTATGTATGTATTTTGCTCCCTCTTTTGTTTAATGATATTGTGATCAATGGCGGCTCCAGGAATATTTTTAAGAAGTCATTAAGAAACTTAAATTAAATATAATTTAATAAAAATATAATTTGAATATATCTAGTTATCGATAATAAAAAAATCTCAAAGACATGAAGTTTTACTATTTCTTACTATGAGTTTTTATATTTTAAAATCGTTACATGATAGTTTATTATCAGCTATCATTATCTACTGTACAGTCAACGTGGCAAAGTGTGACCATTTTATTTTATTAAGTTTATATATCTTTTATTTTTGACAGGCCACAAATGCGTTGACCCCTTGTGATAATTAGATTAATTAAATTAGCCCAGTTATTAATTAATCAAATTAACATGCAATCACGTGGCAGCACAAACAAATCACCAAACTAAGTTAAGCAGCGGAAAATAAATAACACGGTGATTTGTTCACGAATGGGGAAAACCTTACGGTAAAAACCCCACCGGGTGATTTAAGGTCACCACTCCCGAAACTCCACTATTATCACAAGAAGCAGTTACAAGTAAGGAATCCCAGTACCTCACCAACCTACAGTTGAACTCTTACCCCAATACCCAATTGGACTTGTTCTGTAGTGACAATTTCTCCAGTTTAATGCATGGCTCCCAATACGTGACTAACCAATGTGATGCGTGGATCCCAGTACGCGTCTTACTCCTTTGCACGAATCCAAGTACGTGACTCACTCACCAACTTGAGGAAGAAAGAATGTTGGCTGCAAAGTTCTTCAAATCATCAGAGATGAACTAGGGCACGAACTTTGTCTCAAAGATCACAATTTGCATGAACAACGAGTTCTCAAAGAAGATGCAACTTGTATCTTGTGATTCCTCTTTTGACGGCCCTTAAAATAATCTTTTTATATGTCTAGGGTTAGGAGAAAAGAAGTCCCAAAGACATGCTCACGGATTGGACTTGAAACAGACTTGGAATTCTGTTTTTTTTTAATTCTCGATAGATAGAGGTATCGAGAGGTATCGAGACAGCTGTCGAGGCTCGGGCTAAACAGCTTCTTTAAATCTCGATAGTTGTATCTGTCGAGGTATCTATTGAGCTTTAAAATCTTGCACTTCCTTGCTTGTTTCTTGGACAGACTTCGACGGCTTCAACACTTAATCTTGAACCATAGTTTCTTGAAGTGTTTAACACATCCTAGATCTACCCAATTACAAGTAAAGTGCGTTTTGTCTAAGGATAAGACAATTACATAAAATAGCGACATAAATTCACAGACTTGAACTACATATGTCCTAACAATTTTTTTATGCAACTTTCATTATCTATTTCTCATTGTTTATATAAAAATATTTTAATCTAAATTACAAAGCTCAATTCACTTGTATTGTATTAATTATTGATCAACACAACCACACTCATACATACATAAATAATATATTAAGTGTCTATTTAACCACATGTGACAAACTCTCTATATTTTCTAATTGTTTAATTATATAAAGTTATATTATATTTATACTAAACATGAACATATTCAAATACATCACAATTCAAACAAATAACATTATAACAAAAAATAAAAAATAAAAATAACGCACATATTACACACACACACACACACACATAATATAAATTTATAATAGGGGGAATTTATAATAAATAGCGAGACACTTATAACTCACAAATATTCACTCTTTAATCTTAGAGTTAGAAGATATTGAGATAGTTGAATAGAGAAGAGAGATGAAATGAGATTCATTAAAGAGAGATCCGTGATTTGGGCTGTTATTTGATTTTGGACTAGGCTGATTTGTGATTAGAATAAGCAAGATTTAAGTCAAAGTGTGCAACAATATTTTTAATGGTAAATTAAACTAATAAAAAAATATTGTATTCATAATTTTTTTTCTTTTTTCAAGTCAGGAGGTTCATTTGAACCCACTAGAGTAGCTCTAGCACCACCCCTAATTGTGATTCACCACAAAGTATAACAAAATTCTTTGTCAAATCTGATAAGAACTCGACTCTCAATTTATATTTTTTGTTGAAAAAAATTAGTATCCATTGGCATGGCTAAAGTTTTAGAAACCTCAAAGGATAGAGATTTTTGTGTTGTCAATTAAATCCAAGAGAGATTGAAATAACAAGACGTAGCTATGGATGTTTATTACAAATGATTATGCATTTTTTACTTTAGCATACTGCCCTCTCGCCCAGTGCCGGCCCTTCCCTTAGGCCAGTTAGGCGGCTTCTTAAGGCCCTCAAATGGAACGGAGGCCCCAAAATTTTAGAAAATAAGAGGGAAGAGGGGGAAAAAAAATTTATTTTCAAGGGACACACAAAAATCTGACCGGAAAAAAAAAAAATTAGTTTAAGGTGAAACAAGATTCTAGCACATTCTTTTAACCAAAAAACAAAAATTTTGGTAAATCAAACAAACCAAAAATATCCAGATAAACTACAAATCCGGTCTAACATATTAACCACAAAACAATCACAAAACACAATAAATAAAATAACTCAAAACCCTAAAAATTATACATTTTCTCTCTAATTTCTGCTCTCCGCATCTCTCTATCTCTCATTCTCTCTGATTCTCTTCTTTCTCTCAGTCTCACTCTCCCCTGTTCTCACAATCTCACTGATCTCATCTGCTCTCCGGCCCTAACAGGCTGACAGCAAGCTTCCTTAATTCTCCAGCCTTTCTTTTCCTCTTCTAGTCTTCTTCAGTTGATCAGTTCCGTTCTTCAACCGTAGACAAGCTTCATTCAAGGTTTTTATTTTTATTTTTATTTTTTATTTTAATAAAGCTTGCTGCTGGCCTCCACTCTCTAGCTTACGTTTTCTACTTTTCTTCTTTTTGGATTTGGGTTTAATGGGTTAGATACTTAGATATGTTAGGACATATGTAGTTCAAGTTGTTGACATATGTCACTATTTTATGTAATTGGCTTATCCTTAGACAAAACGCACTTTACTTGTAATTGGGTAGAGTTAGGATATATTTAACACTTCAAGAAACAATGTTTCAAGATTCAGTGTTAAAGTCATCACGTCTGTTCAAGAAACAAGTAAGGAAGTGCAAGTTGCTAAAGTTCGACACCTGGTCTCGACACCTGGTCTCGACACATGCATCTATCGAGTTTTAGAAGCTGTTTCAGCCCCGAGGCTTGACAGCTTCTCGACAGATTCCCGACACCTCTATTTGTCGAGATTTAAAGAAAACAGATTTTCAGTTCTGTTTTAATTCCAATCCGTGAATGTGTCTCTGGGACTTCTTTTCTCCTAACCCTAGACATATAAAAGGATTGTTTGAAGGGCTGTCAAATAGATGTAAGTTGCACAAGCATTGAGTAATTCTTGTTCATGCAATTTATGATAAAAAAGATAAAGTTCATGCCCTAGTTCATCTTTTATGAAGAAGTTGCTGTACAATGTGCACCATAGGATTTTGTAACCAAGCATCTTCTTGATCTTCATCGTGTGAATGATTTGAAGAACTTTGCAGCCAACAACTCTCTCTCTAGTTGGTGAATTGAAGTCGCGTACTAGGATCCGCGCAATTGGTTAGTCACGTACTTGGGAGTCGTGCATTGAAAGGAGAAACTATCACTATAGAGCAAGTCCAATTGGGTATTGAGGTAAGGGTTCAACTGTAGGTTTGTAAGGTGCTTGGGATTCCTTACTTGTAATCGCTTGCTGTGATAATAGTGGAGTTTCGGGAGTGGTGATCTTAAATCACCCGGCGGGGTTTTTGCCGTCAGGTTTTCCCCATTCGTAAACAAATCACCGTGTCTTTTATTTTTCCACTGCATACTTTAGTTTTGGTGATTTTTTTGTGCTGCCACATGATTTTGCATGTTAACTTGATTAATTAATAACTTGGCTAATTAATCAATTTAATTTATCACTAGGGGTCAACGCGTTTGTGGCTTGTCAAGATAGATGGGAATATGGGATTTTGTCTTTTTGTCTGATGCTTGCTTGCCCTTTTTTTTTTTTTTTTTAATAAAGCTTGCTAGTTGCTGCCTGACTATGCGTTTTGTCCTTTTGGTTTTGGGTATTGGGTTTTACAACTTTTACTGTTTTAGATAAGTCTGAATCTTCTCTTTTGATAAGTGATAAGATTAGATATAACACAAAATTGTGGGTATTGGGTTTTACTATTTTAATATTGTGTTTTCAGTTTATATATTATATATATATATATATATATATATATATATATATATTAGTTAGTGCCGTGTACTGAATAAGTTTTTTTTTATGCAAGTTGAAATTGTTAAAAAGTTGTTATTGTTTGGTGAAACTACAACAATACTTTTTATATAAATCAGGCTCTATTTCTCATTACTCTACACTTGAAAGTTATTTTTTATTTCAGTCTTTGTAAATATATTGTTTGATTAGAAATGTCTACTAGAAAATATGCATCTGGATATGAAAAACTTAAAAAAGGAAAAAAAGAAGAAAAATTAATTAAGTCTCAAAAAGGATCAATGGATAAATTTGTTATTAGTAATAAACAAAATATGACACAAAATTGAGATGAAAATATCACAAATGAGCAAGAAATTCACCAAAAAGAGTTAGAAGATAATGAAATGATACAATTGCAAGAAAACAATGATGTTCAATTTTGCAATACAACAAATCTTAATAATGAACTTCAAAATAATTTAGAAGAAAATGAAAATAATGATGAAAGTGTCACAAATGAACAAGTTCACCATAATGATGTTCAACTAGAAGAAAATGAAAATAATAATGACATGTTGAATTATATTCCTTCAAATATTTATGATCTAGGTAATTGGAAAAATATTGACACAAAATTAAGAGATTTATTAGTAGAAAGAGGTCTAATTAGAGACAATGATATAATTTTTCCTAAAGGTGATGACGCTAGACATTTTTCTAGTATTCATTACACTCGAATATTATCAAATGGGGAGAAGTATGATAGAAAATGGCTACTGTATTCAAAAGATACGGATCAAGTATTTTGTTTTTGTTGCAAGTTATTTGAGTCTAAATGCACTGGCCAACTATGCAATGAAGGAACTTGAAATTGGAAAAATATTGGTTCTAAAATTAGAAAGCATGAAACAACTAAAGAGTATATTACTAACATGAACACTTGGCTAGATTTGGAAACGAGATTGTCAAAAAATAAAACAATAGATAAAAATATCCAAGAACAAATTAACAAAGAGAAAGATCATTGGAAAAATGTTTTATTAAGAATTATTGCTGTAGTAAAGAATCTTGGTAAAAATAATTTGGCATTCCGAGGAAAAAATGAAAAGATTTATGAAGAAAATAATGGAAATTTTTTAAGTCTAATTGAAATGATTGCAGAATTTGATCCAGTTATGCAAGAACATATTAGACGTATTCAAAATGGTGGAATCCATAAACATTATCTTGGACATAAAATACAAAATGAATTGATACAACTATTAGCACATGAGATTAAATGTAAAATTATCAAAAAGATCAAAGAAGCAAAATATTTTTCAATTATACTCGATTGTACACCAGATGCAAGTCATCAAGAACAGATGTCTCTCATATTATGATGTGTTTATATTTCAACAAGTCCAATAAAATAGTAGAACATTTTGTTGAATTTGTGAAAGTTGATGACACTACTGGAAAAGGTCTTTTTGATGAAATTATAAATGTAATAAATATTCTTGAGCTTGATATTAATGATATACGTGGACAAGGATATGATAATGGGTCTAATATGAAAGGAAAACATCAAAGGGTACAAAAAAGACTTCTTGATATAAATTCTAGAGCATTTTACACACCATGTGGTTGTCATAGTCTTAACCTTGTACTATGTGATATGGTCAATTCTTGTCCAAAAGCTATATCAGTTTTTGGAGTTATACAACGCATATATATATTGTTTTCTTCTTCTACAAAAAGATGGAAAATTTTACAAGATAATGTGTCAAGTTTAACTCTTAAGTCATTATCACAAACACGCTGGAAAAGTCGCATTGAAAGTGTAAAAGCAATAAAATTCCAAGCTCCACAAATAAGAGATACTTTGTTACAATTAGCACAAACAAGTGAAGATCCTAAAATAAAAAGTGAAGCTGATTGTTTAGCAACATATGAAATTGAAAGCTTTGAGTTTTTGTTAGGTATGACTATTTGGTATGACATATTATTTACTGATAATTCTGTTAGTAAAAATTTACAATCAAAAGACATGCACATTGATGTTGCTATAAATCAATTAAAAGGTCTCATTTCTTATTTTAAAGAATATAGAGAAACTGGATTTACATCTGCAATGAATTCATTTAAAAAAATTGTATTGGAAATGGAAATAGAACCTGTATTTCGTGAGAAACGTATAATTCATAGAAAGAAATAATTTGATGAGAATGTTCATAATGAGATAACACATTCTGCTGAAGAATCTTTTAGAATTGATTATTTCTTATATATAATAGATAAAACAATTAGTTCAATTGAGAATAGATTTGAACAATTTCAAATATATGAAGATATTTTTGGTTTTCTATTTAACTTCACAAAATTGAAGTCATTAGATAATGATAGTTTAGAAAAATACTGTTTAAACTTGAAGATTTTCTCCGACACAATGTTTATTGTGATATTGATGGTTTTGATTTATTGTCAGAGTTAAAGATTTTAAAAGAATTTTCACAAATAAAATATTATACTCCAATTGACATACTAAATTATATAAAAAGATTAGATTCATTTCCAAATACATGCATTGTTTATAGGATTTTACTAACAATACCTGTTACAATAGCTACTGCAAGAAGAAGTTTTTCAAAATTAAAATTAATAAAATCATATTTAAGATCGACAATGTCCCAAGAAAGATTAAGTGGATTAGCTATACTATCGATTGAAAAGGAGATGTTAGAAGAATTTGAATACAAAAATTTAATTAGTCAATTTGCATCTCAAAAGGCAAGAAAAATAGATTTTAAATGAAATATATTATAATATAAAAATATTAAATAAATATTAATTTAATTAATATATAAGTATAAAAAATGCCCCATTTTTAATTCTCGCCTTAGGCCCCAAAATGTCTAGGGCCGGCCTTGCTCTCGCCGATCAGTATTGCCACACGGCCATGGGATCCACATCTATTTGAGTCTGCTAGCAAGTGAAATGGTTTAATTTTGCAATTCTTTCCGTGGTTTAATTTCTTCCTTCGGTTGCAATTAGTTTTCAATGGATATATATATATATATATATATATATATATATATATATATATATATATATGGGGAGGGGGGAATCAAGTTACACTTGGTGGAAGTTATTGTTCATCATTTTATTTATTTATTTATTATAATTTAATAGTTACTAAGGAGGATGGAAATTTGAACACCGTATAATATTTTAAAAATTCTATTGTTGAATTATAAGTTCTCACTCTTCTAATATGTATGCAAAATTTTATATTTTTTGGATGTTAATTTCTATTTGATTTTGATCTATAAACTCATATTTTAAGTATTATTTAAAAAATTTATAAAAAATTTGCGTTTAAATATTTTATAGAAAAACATGATATAGCTAGAAAATGAGAAAATATAATTGGGGATGTAGCCCTTTGGATTCAGCACTTATTTTTCTTCCCCCACAGGTCTAGATTCAAAATGAAAAATCTATATCATTAAGAACTTAAGGGATGGATTAAGCTATTAAAGATAAGAGATGGTTACTATTTTATAATTTAATTGTCACTTCTTGATATTTCGAACGAAGATTCAACTTAATTTAAATAATATGCAAATCCTAGTCTTAAACCATACATGTCTCTATATCTTTCGACAATTTGCACTGGAGTGCTTTACTGCTAGTATAAATGTATAATCATATTTAAAATTACATGAATCACCAAAAGGGAATTATTTATTTATTTTTTAAATCAGACAGTAATTGCATACAGTACGTAAAGGGTTGAAGCTTATTATAAACCACCATGCAGTGGAAGAAAAAAATCCTTCGCTCGTTGAATTTATTCATGAGCTACATCTCAAACATTATGGGGCTTATAGAGAATCACAAATGGAACTCATGGCTTCTTGCCTTCGTAGCAGCAAGGAGGACCAGATTGGGTGACTTTACCCATCAGCTTTCGACCGTTAAATCTGAAAGAGAAAGAAATTAATGCCGAATAACTTCAAAAATTAATTCCATCAATTTTTTTTAAAATTAATTCCATCAATTCATAATAGAGTTCATGATAAAATTATTTAGTATTAATTCTTGAAATACAATGACTGATATTACTTAATCTCACATTAATAGCTGGTCCAACCATAAATTTGAGTAATTAATGACACCTGTAATTCATGTGAGAATGGGAGAGTCCTCATATTCCGACTAATTGAGTTTTATTAAGAAAAAAAATTGGAATAGAATTTAACACCGTTAAACCTTTTCTTTTTCTTTCTCCTTTTTTGGCTTAAATGAGCCAAGGTAGAGTTTTTTAGTTACTTATTATTTTAAATCATTAATCATAATGGCAGATGGGAAGAATTTGAATCCTAGACAACCTAGATGAAAACATCAAGAATTGCTAATTGAACTATAAGAATTATTGGGAGCCAAAGTAAAATTAGCTTAATAGAATATACTATACATCTAAAGATTTATTGTCAGTAGAATTTTTTTTTTTTTATTTTAGAAGATTGTCAGTAGCATTATATATACACATTCACAATTACTAATGAGCATATACAATATGTTTGTGCTATTACTAATTAAAACATTGACAACTAATGAACATCATCGTCCAAACAAGATGAACCTAGCTTAATATGTATTCACTAAAAATCTATTTAAAACCTACTAATAAATCTTTCATATTTTGATTGTTAAAACCTATCTATTTTTTACCTCTTCTTTTTCACATTTTGGCTGAGAGAAAATCACAGTTTTTCTACTCTAATCCACCACCAAAAAAAAAAAAAATTGGCTTCATCAAATATTGTCAAAAAGAGCTTTGACATTCAAAAGAGAGAGAGGGATTCAAAATTTTCTTCTCCATTTGATCCACATTTTCAACAGAAAATAATACTCCTACAGCTTTATCGTTTCTGAAAAATTAACAAATAGAATATAAAAACCAAGAGTAAGGACATCAAAACTACTTGTCACACCAAGCTTGGAAGTCTCCGTTGCTCCCCTTATTTCCGCTTTTGAGGCAGAGAGAAGCATCAAAATGAAGAGAACCACCGAAATGAACTTCTTGAAGGCCATTGTTGTCGCACATAGAAGCATATATATATAAATATATATATATATATATATATATATATGTAACCGAAGAGCATTTGCCTTTCATTTTCTTATCACATTCAAAGTCTTCTTTGAATGGTTATGTAAAATTTTCAAAGTCATTCTTTCTCTGCATAAAAAGTCCTTCCTGTTCAAGAGCTCATGAAAAACGATTATATATATATATAAACCGAAGAGCAGCTGCCTTTCACTTTCTTATCTCATCCATAGTCTTCTTTGAATGGGTTAAGTAAATTTTTCAAAGTCATTCTTGCTCTGCATAAAAAGTTCTTCCGTTTTAAGAGCTCATGAAAATCGATTTGATTAAGTCCAAAGATAAAATTAACTGGACTCCACTCCAGTCCTCTTCATCTTTCTTTGGCATGTCTATTAAATATTAATGCTACAGATTAAGGCTTATTTTAAAAATGTCAAAACACAAGGCTCGTGGCCATTGAAGTTACTTAAAGTTTATTCTATCAACACTACCCTTTTATTTGATTTTTTTTTTTTTTTTAAATTACTTGTGATAGGCCACAAACGCGTTGACCCCCTTGTGATAAAATAGATTGATTAATTACTCTAGTTATTAATTAATCAAATTAACATGTAATATCACGTGGCAGCACAAACAAATCACCAAAACTAAGTTATGCAGCGGAAAATAAATGACACGGTGATTTGTTTATCAATGGGGAAAACCTAACGGCAAAAACCCCACCGGGTGATTTAAGGTCACCACTCTCGAAACTCCACTATTATCACAGCAAGTGATTACAAGCAAGGAATCCCAAGTAGCTTACTAACCTACAGTTGAACCCTTACCCCAATATCTAATTGGACTTGCTCTGTAGTGACAGTTTCTCCTTTCAATGCACGGCTCCCAAGTACGTGACAAACCAGATGCGCGGATTCCAGTATGTGGCTTACTCCTTTGCACGAATCCCAGTACGTGACTCACTCACCAACTTGAGGAAGAAGAATGTTGGTTGCAAAATTCTTCACTTCATCAACAATGAAGATTAAGAAGCACTTGGTTACAAAACCCTAAGGCGCAAAGATGCAGTAGCTTCTTTCAGAGAGAGTAAGGCTTCGGTCACCTTTTGCATATGTTCTCCTTGTATTCTCTAATGTGACGGCCTCAAAAATAAGCCTTATATATGCCTAGGGTTGTGAGAAAAGAAGTCCCAAAAACACATTTACGGACTAGACTTGAAACAGAATTGAAAATCTGTTTTCTTTAATTCTCGACAGATAGAGGTGTCGAGGATCTGTCGAGAAGCTGTCGAGGCTCGGGGCAAAACAATTTCTTAAATCTTGATAGATGCATGTGTCGAGGTAGGTGTCGAGTTTTAGTAACTTGTACTTCCTTGCTTGTTTCTTGGACAGACTTTGATGGCTTCAACACTGAATCTTGAAACACTGTTTCTTGAGGTGTTAAACACATCCTAGATCTACCCAATTACAAGTAAAGTGCATTTTGTCTAAGGATAAGCCAATTACATAAAATAGCGACATATGTTCACAAACTTGAACTACATATGTCCTAACAACTTGTACCTTAAATAGCATACAAAAGAGATTTGATGTGTTGTCTGCACCCTTAAAAAAACTTCAACTACTAGGGTTCTAAATGAACTAAATTATTTATAAACATTTTAGACTCCACTTGATTATGTTCATTTACTTAGCAAATGAGTCGAATTCAAACCTAAGTTTAGGTTAGATTATTCAACAACTTAAGCTCAAAACATAAAAATGTGTTCATCATGAATAAATTTTCTCTATAAGACTTTATTTGAATATATATATATATATATATATATATATATATATATGTGTGTGTGTGTGTGTGTGTGTGTGTGTGTGAGTGTGTGTGTGTGTGTGTGTGTATACCTAAAATAGGATTGTGTAAGAGTTCAAATGATAGCCTAATGATAATGGTATCATTGTAGTATCTTATATTTGTTTTTCAAACGTCATCTTCCCCTCCCGGCCCCCACAATCTACCCATTTTAAAAAACAAATAAAATATTGTTTAAATTTGTAAATAAGTTCATAATATTCCAAATGAGTATATATAAATAATTAATAATACAAATAGTTCATTTAGTAAGGTTATATGTGTGTGTGTGTTAACAATACAAGGTTTGCTTAATGTAATTTTTATAAGTTCATTGACAAATATCATTCTACCTAATGGACTAAATTTTAATCCAATCCAATTTGAAGACATCCTCCAAGCCGCTGCATGGTAACTCAAATGTTTATCTATCTATTCTTTAGTAACATGACATATTCAATAGTCATGCAACTTGATTAAATGATTTATCTATTATGTGATTAAATTCACATTGATGATCTTATAAACTACTACGTAATTAATTGTAGGAAATTCCTCCAAGCTGGCTTGGAAAAAAACTTTATTCTTATTAATAATTATCTCAAATAATATAATTTTCAAGTATTATTTATTAATTAATTATTAATATAAATTAGTAAAAGATTGTGAACTAGAACTTGTTTAACAAGAAAATAAATTAACCTTAAAGATATACTCTTTTACATATATAGATATAAAGCGGTGAGTTCAAACTCAATTCTTATTTAAAACATAATTAGCCTAAATAAATAATTCTAAAACTATACATGCATTACCCTTTACAGAATTAACTTATATTGCCAAAATGTTGTTTACATAAAAAAAAAAAAAATTTAATTAATATTTTGGCATGATAATAACAAGTAATTATCATAAAATAGACTTCATAAAAACATCTTCTCAAAAAAAAAAAATATATATATATATATATATATATATATATATATATAAAACAAAGCCCATATGACCTGTTCTCATAGGTGACTGCTACCACATTTCCTTGTTAACCAACCACTGCAAATATTTCTACTTAAAGTTAAGAGAAATGATATGTCCACAACATTTTCACAACATTTTTACAACAAATCCTAAATGGCAGGTTGTTACTGGTTGTTATTGTTTGGGCAAAAAAGTAATCTTCATGTTAGGTTCAAATTTGAACCAATAACAACTAACCACTTGTGATTTGTTGTGAAAATGTTGTAAAAATGTTGTGGACGTAGCATCTCTCTAAAGTTAAAGACTGTCCAACTACCGAGCAGGAATGGAGCCAGGACTTGGAGTTAGGGAGGGCTTTGCTATTGCCTATTGATACTTTTTGTTGTTGGGCTAATATTTTGGAGTTGTATTTTTTTTTTTTTCTGATTTTAGATCTATAAATTTTTTTATGGACTTTAAAAGGTGGAAAATACTAGATCTATAATTTTTTTTTTTTGTGATTAATGATTATTAGTAAGTAAAAAAGTGATGTAAGTGGTGGACCCAAATGCAAGCTAATAAGAATTTGCTACCTTAATAGTCTATAAAATTGTTGTAAAAAAGTTTGTAACTGTAGCATTTCTCTTATAATGATCAATAAGGGGGACAAAATGTAATTTTATTAAATGAAATTGCTAAAATTAGTACCTAAATATATATAGTTATATAATTATATTATTAAAAAAAAATTAGGGGGAGCCATTGCCCCCCTAGTCCATAAATGGCTCCGTCCATGCTACCGAGTGTTGTGAATTGATTGAAAACCGGTGTCGGCATTAAACTTCAGTTGACATGTAACAAATAAAACTAGGTTGACTGACTTTAATTTTGCAGATGCAATATAATTTTCCTCCACCTAATTTGACCAACTTATGAGGTGATAATTAAAAACTACATCAAATTATAAATTCAATCTTATAATTTTGTTTAAATGTGATTTAATCGTGTTACTGTCCTTTCATTCATTTGGGTACTTCAAATTTCAATTTTATTAAACTCTAGCTTTCCATTGGTTTCCCTCATAATCGTATTATTAGTGACCTTTAAAAGAACGTGGTATTAATTTTTTTTTCTTTAATTAAAATTTCTGAATAATAAATTTATTTTATTTTATTTTCAAAACTAAATTTGTCATTTTAGAGTATAGGGCAAATGTGTCTAACCCTTTTTCTTGGATCGTTACAAGATTAAATTGTATGACTGTGACTTATCCTTTTAAATCTTATTAAAAAAAATTATTTTCAAATCTTCAGAGGACAAAAAAAATTATTGGGAAAATTTATAAATTAAAAAAACACTAATTTGATTAAAGTCAATTATGAATCATCAACAAACTAATCAAATCAATCACATGTATTATTTTCTACCAAGCTACTCTTCTTTATTTATTTATTTATTTTTCCATCAATAGGGGCCACATCTATTTTTAAGAAAATAGAAATATATACACACACACATATATATATATATATATATATATATGAAATTAAGAAAAAATATACACTTTACCTCAACTAAGCATTTTTTTTTTTTTTGGGTTCTAGAGTCTAGACCTTGATGATTTATTTGGGAACTAAATCATCATTGGCCAAAGGCCATATCAATCGGAGTTTGATTTATGGGTAATTAGGTTCACTTTGCCAATTGTTTTTAATTACTTTTTTCATAAGAGATGGAATTCATTAGAAATTACAAAGTAAAATATAAAAAAGGATCAAGGGAATCATAGACTACAAAATAATGTTTAACAGACGATTTATTTATAACTTTAGGAGTTAAGTATTACATTTAAAACTTCATCTTGATTAAACAGATGATAGTGACTCATCCTTTATTTGTGCAACACAACCATTCAGCTCCCCTCTCCTCTCTTTGCCCTTCATATCTTGTACTAATCTCCAATCCTTCCGAACCTCCAAAAAATTATTTTTGTGTTTTTGCTCACATAACCAGTTTAACATCAAATTTAACAATAAATAATGAGAGTTTACGGAAATAATTTGAACCAACTTTACAATGATATACTAGTGTGTGCCAGTTATACTACACAATGATAAACTTTAGCCATGTATACCGGTTTTAGCCATGTATACTAGTCATGAATACATGGCTAAAGTATACTACTTTAGCCATGTATACTAGTATGCTAGTATACTTTGGTTCAAATATTAGCCATGTATACTATTATAATATATGGCTAATTATACTAGTGTACATGGCTCATAACCATAATTATGAGCCATGGCTAATAATTATACTAGTATACATTGCTAATAATTACACTAGTGTGTTCAAACTGGCATACGGAAATAATTATACTAGTGGCTCAAAATATACTAGCCATGTATACTAGTGTGTTTTTCAGAGTGACATAATTTGAACCAACTTTACAATGATATCCTTATTAAGCCATATATATTTATTCCTTTTTTTATTAAAATCTTGACCATGAAGTTCAGAGTGACATAATTTGAACCAACTTTAAAATCTTTATTCCTTTTTTTTTTAATGAATAATCGAGAGGCTACATTTATAATTTCAAAGGTCGTAGTGTGGGTATACAAAATATCACAATCATCAGCACTAATGATTCATTGCCGTGGGTTAAAAGATTTGGAATTCAAACTCGACTCATCTATTTCAAATATCAATTGATGTCTTAATTTAACTATAACTAAAATAATTATTATAAAACGAATGCCATAGGTTGAAATGCTTCAAATAAATGCTTCATACATGGCATGAATTCATGTAGTAATTCTACTGCTAGTGACCATATTATCAAGAAGGTATAGTTGTTCTCTTTTTTATTTAATAATTTCTAATAACAAAAGGTTGTAGCTTATTCAATCACCAACAAGAAGTAGTGGAGACAGAAGTATTCCATAACTCCTTTTATTCATGTGTTCATATCTTAGGCGTTGTGATATATATGGTGCTTATACAGCTTAGGATCACAAAGAAGGCACTCAAGTTGGACTACCCGGAGCTGCAGACATTTTTGGCTTCATATTACTGTAACTCTAACCTATAGGGGTTCCAGGATTTGGTGAATCTGAAAGATTAAGACAATAGTGCCGCAAAATCAAGGCTTTTTAAAATTGTGACATATTTAATTTTACCATAAAAAGCTTATAAAATGATATGTTAATATTACCCAAAAAAAAAAACTCAAGTTCTGATACGTATATTTGAATTGCCTGTCCAGATAACTGTAACCTCCTCCAAAGTAGGTCCCGGAATTTGGTGTTGATGGAGGCACTGCACCACTTTTTTTCACCTCTGAAAGTACAAGACAATAATGCCACAATATTAAAACATTTTAAACTCAAACGAAATTTAAATTAAAAACTTACAAACTTTTATGACAAATTATATACCACTCTGATATACATATCCAGACCGTAACAAAAACACATATTGTAATGGCATATTGGTGGGTCTTTTGGGTGGAGGTATATAAATTTTTTGAAGATTTAATCTTGGGTCGGTGTTGATTAGGTGAAAAATAACAGAGATAATAGAGAATGACGGAGAACTGAAAATCTTATTAACTGATATGAAGGTTACAAAATGAACTAACTAAATAAAATTAGTAATCAACACTGCTTATATACAATCATAGAGCTCAGCTCTGTACAAGGCGTGAAGCGAAAACAATAACTGAATTTTAACTAACAAACTAATGCCCACGTAACAGCTGTAACCCATAACAGAAATCTTAGACTTGTTGCACGTGTGACTCGTGTGTCTATACAAACCAAAACTCCCTATTTTATTAATCCTTCTTTCCTCTGTTTCTTTCCTTTGCCGTTTTGTCTTTTAGTCTTTCTTCACTTCTGTCGTTTTTAGCTTGCAAGCTACAAGCCTTATCTTTGTCTCTGTCGTTTTTGATCTGTGAGCTACAAGCCTCATTGTCTTTGTTGGGTTCTAAGACTTTAGGTTTAACTGTATTAGAACTTTATTTTGTAATGTTGACAAACCATGATCGAAAAATTTTGTCTTATTTTAGACTTACTCAAAATATGTTTAAGTCGTAAAGTTCGAATCGAGTGTTCTGCAGGATTTACTAAGTAAATCTACCTGGCTCGATTGATCGAAAATTAGACTCGATCGATCAAAACTCGTGCAAATTTTTTTTCTGCAGAATTTTCCAACTCAGCCCAAGCCTGTTTTACATGTACAGTTTTATGTTATGCTCTAGGTATAAAAGGGAAAACTTTAACCAAGTTTTAGGGATGCTCTTTATGCTGTGTATGTGAATCTCTTGTGAGATCCAAAGGTGTTTACCTTCACATACATTTAGGGTTATCAAGATCTAGATTGATGCCAAAAGCTTGGTAATCAATTCAGTTGTAGATTCAAGAGCTTAAAGATATACAAGCAGAAGTGCTTGTACTTGTTGGGAATCTAAGAAAGAAGTAATCCGTGGACTCAAAGCTGTCATGTGGTCGTGGTAGTAAGTTTTCTACTCGATGTAGCAATAGGATGTTAGTGGTCTAAGTCACTATTATGTAAACTTCAATTCTTTCATAGTGAATTCAGTTTTATCTTGAAGATAGGTAGGTTAAATCCTCCCTAGGTTTTTTACCGGTTTGGTTTTCTTGGGTTATCATATTGTTGTGTTCTTTATTTTCCACACTTTACAATGATAGGATTTATATGTGTTAACCTAGATTTGCATAATTTACCTAAGTTAATCACTTGGCTAAATAACTAGATTAATCTAGTTGTATTTTAAGGGGTCTAAAAACATATAAGTGGTGTCAGAGTGAGTTAGTTCTTGTGTTTAGATCTTTTGATCTAAGAGTTGATCCTTGACCCTTGTTGTTTTGGATTCTTGGAAGATCTTTTTGCTAATATGTCAACTTATCTACTTGTTGTGTTTGTCTCTTGCTGCTTTTGTTAAATCTTTCCTTAAGCATTTTGGCATAATTACATGTGATGACAATTGTTTGTGTTATACTGCTTTAACCGCCTTAAAGGCACGAGATTATTGTCTTTGGTATTTGGATAGTGGTTGTTCCAGGCACATGATAGGAAATAAAGCTTTATTCAAGACACTCTTTGAAGGAAAGATTGGGACAGCCACATTTGGAGATGGAAGAAAATCTGTGATCAGAGGCATTGGTACTGTGGACATTCTTGGGTTGCTAGTTTTTGAAGATGTCTGGTATGTTGATGGGTTGAAAGCTAACTTACTCAGCATCAGTCAGATTTGTGTCAATGGACTGAATGTTCTCTTCACCAAGTATGAATGTGAGATACTTGATGGAGGAGGTGACTATATGTGTATTGGTGTGAGGACAGCTGACAATTGTTATTGTATAACACCAAGTATAAGCAACAAGTGTTTTAGTGCAAAGATAAATCAAGTTGACTTATGGCATCAACGGTTGGGACATGCAAGTCACAAGCAACTAGAGAAGATTTCCAAGTGTGATGTAGTTATTGGTTTGCCTAAGTTTGTGAAGATAGAAAGGTGCATATGTGGACCATGTCAAATGGGTAAACAAGTGAAGTCCAAACATCCATTTGTAACTGATGTTCAAACTTCAAGACTTCTAGAGTTGTTGCACATTGATCTCATGGGTCCTGCCAAAGTTCAGAGTTTAGGTGGAAAGAGGTATATTCTAGTTATTATGGATGATTTCACTAAATATACTTGGGTTGTTCTTTTGAAAGATAAAGCTGAGGCTCCTGAAAAGATGATACATTTGTGTAAGAAATTGCAAGGTAAGAAAGGTATTGTGATAGCCAAAATCAAAAGTAATCATGGAAGAGAATTTGAGAACACAAAGTTGGCTACCTTCTGCAATGATCAAGGAACTCATCAAGAGTTCTCTTCTCCCAAGACACCCCAACAGAATGGAATAGTGGAACGGAAGAATAGGGTTGTACAAGAGATGGCAAGTGTCATGCTACACAATAAGAAGCTGACTAAATCCTTCTGGGGAGAAGCAGTTAACATTGCTTGCCATTCACTTAATCAAGTGTATTTCAGACTTGAGTCCAAGCAAACTCCCTATGAACTCTGGAGAGGAAACAAGCCTGTAGTCAAATATTTTCGAATATTTGGCAATAATTGTTACATTCTACGTGATAAAGAGAACCTAGAAAAATTTGATGCAAAGAGCGACAAGGGATACTTTCTAGGATACTCTTCCACTAGTAAAGCATATAGAGTGTACAATCTGAGAACCAAAACAGTCATGGAATCTTCCAATGTTGTGATCAATAATGAATTAAGCTCAGAGATCCATTCAGAAAACACTTCTCTTGTTCAAGAAAAAATTATGGAAGTTGATGATTCTTTACCTGATGATTATGTGGGGAAGCATAGTGAGGAAGAGCTACTACAATTAAATGATACAGTTTCAGTACCATCAAGTTCAGAACCATCCACACCGATCCATGACACTCAAAAAGAACAAAGTGAGCTTAGTCCTCCATCAGAACAAAAAAGTGCATCCATATCTCTGGTTAAAGGTCCATCTTCTAGAGTTAAGTTGAATCATCCTTCCACAAATATATTGGTTAGTCTGAATGATAACATGAGATTAAGATCCAAGGCCTTGAATGTGATTACTCACTCATGCTATTTGTCCTAATTTGAACTGAAAAAGGTGGATGAAGCACTTCAAGATGCTAATTAGGTTAATTCAATGCATGAAGAACTTCATTAATTCGTTTGGAATGATGTGTGGGAATTAGTTCCTAGACCAAAGGGAGTCAATGTAATAGGAACTAAGAGGATATTTAAGAACAAGTCAGACGAACATGGTACTTTTAGAAGAAATAAATCAAGACTTATTGCTCAAGGTTACACACAAGTGGAAGGGATTGATTTTGATGAGACTTTTGTACCAGTAGAAAGACTGGAATCCATTAGGATACTTTTGGTCATAGCAAGTCATCTAAATTTCAAGCTGTATCAAATGGATGTTAAGAGTGCTTTCTTGAATGGCATGTTGCAAGAAAAGGTATATGTTGAACAACCAAAGGGTTTTGTTGATCCTCACAGACCGGATAATGTCTACAAGTTGAAGAGAACCCTTTATGGTTTGAAACAAGCTCCAAGGGCTTAGTATGATAGGTTAACTGCATATCTCACTGAGCATGGCTTCAAGAGAGAATTTGCAAATACTACTTTCTTCATACAAAAGGATAAGGATTACTTTGTAGTAGCTCAAATCTATGATGATTATATTGTTTTTGGTGCTACTAATGATTCTCTTGCTCAATCTTTTGCAGATGAAATGAAAGCAACGTTCGAAATAAAGGCAATGTTCGAAATGAGTATGGTTGGTGAACTAACTTATTTCTTGGGATTTTAGGTGAAGCAAACGAATTCTAGAATTTACATCAACCAAGCAAAATATGCAAGAAATCTAGTTAAGAGATTTGGACTTGATAAGGCTGCACATGTTAGAACACCAATGACTGCAAACGCAAAATTAACCAATGATCCATCAGGTGAGTTTGTTGATGTTACATTATATAGAAGCATGGTTGGTTGTCTTTTATATTTAATTGCTAGTCGACCTGATATTGCTTTTAGTGTTGGTGTATGATCTAGATTTGAATCTAATCCTAAGGTTTCACATTTGAATGCTATTAAAAGAATCATTAAATATGTTGGTGGAACTTGTGATTATGGATTGTTTTATAGTAAAGAGTCAAATCTATCTCTTGCTGGATTTTCTAATTCTGATTGGGCTGATAATGTCGACGATAGAAAAAGCACCACTGGTGGGTGTTTTTATGTAGGAGCCAATCTTGTTGCTTGGATGAGTAAGAAGCAAAATTTTGTATCTTTTTCTACTGTAAAGGCAGAATATATTGCTGCTGGAAGTTGTTGTTCATAGCTTCTTTAGATGAAAAAGCTTTTGAGTGATTATGGGATATCACAAGACAACTTGGTTGTTTATTGTAATAATTCTAGTGCTATCGATATCCCTAAGAATCCTGTTCAACACTCCAAGACAAAGTACATAGAGATTAGATATCACTTTATTAGGGATTTGATTGAAAGAAAGATTGTTGCTCTTAAGTATATCCCTACTGAACGACAGAATGCTGACATTTTCACCAAACCACTTGATAGAAGTAAGTTTGAGACACTTCGTCAAGTAATTGGTGTGATTCTATGTCTCTAACCATCCTTGGTTTTCTTGGTCTTTGTGCCTTATCGCTCTTATCTTTGTGACCATTTTTTTTTTTTTTTTTTGTCTTGCTAAGATTTGCATTGCATAACATTCATGCATTTCATTCTAGGTTGTTTTTGTTATTTCTTTTCAAAAATTAAAAAAAAAAAAAAAACAAAAAACAAAACAAAACAAAAAAAGGAAGAAAAAGGGAAGCAAAATGTGTTTTGCATTTTTTCTTGGATTTGAAATCAAGGTTGGCCAATTTATCTTTACATAACTTGTATATGTACTTTGTTTAGCTTGGATGAGCTTATTTTATTGCACTTTACTAGTTTGAGCTTTGTAGTGCATGTTGTATGGGAAGATGTTTATAGTTGTTGATCACTTTGTCTTGATCTTGACATCACATGCCTCTGATTGTCAGACTTTATCTTAATGAGAAAGGCATAAATAATTATCTCACCACTGTTTACTAGTCAATCATGAACACCTTAGTGCATATTGTAAGATTATGTGCTCAAGAAAGTGTAGCACATGCACAAAAGGAACATAAGATGTAGCCTCAATTTAAATGCTAAAATTGGTGTGTACATTATTGGACTATAATTATATTAATCAAATAAAATTGGTGTGTACATTATCCCGACTAATACTTAATCTGTTTTTGATCAAATAAAATTGGTGTGTACATTATAAGGCAACTCAAGAAATTTAAATGATTGCAAGCTTTTATTCTAGGAGATGTGAGAGTTATATGATGTAACTCTTTAAGGGATAGTCTCTTTTAAGTGTATGAGATGAATTTTGTGGAAATTGTGCTTAATTACTATTCACATATCACCTCACGTGTATCTCAAGCTTTTATTAGTTGCACACATTACACAAGTTACTCTTTGCTAAACTTTGTATATGTTATTGTGTGTGATTTTGGTTTGGCCAACCAAGTTTGAGAATTCCTTGAGTTTTATGCAAAACATATTTGAAGTTTGAGAATTTATGGTGTATTGATTGAAACTCTTAATTTTTGGGAAAACTGGGTTAAAAACATGTGTTTCTGAAAAGCATTTTATCTCATACTCATGCATTTTATTCATAAATTAATATGCTTTGAGGATTTTTTGCATAAAAATGCTTTGTTTTTCAAAAAATTGGTTTTTCCAAAATTTCGATTAATTAAACTTGTCTCTCGACCAATCGAAATTGCGATTAAAATTTTGGTTTTGTTCTGTGTGTTTCGATCGGTGCTTGATTGATGTTCGATCAATCGAAGGCATTTTCAATCAATCGAATCTATTTTTCAATCAATCAAAAGTCGTATAGAGAGTTTTTTTTAAAAAAAAAACTGAGTTTCTCACATGTTCATTCAATTTTTCAAAATTTCAAAACTCTCTTTCTCTCTATTCTATCAGTCTAAGGGTCCAAGCAAGATTTTTGTCGTTTTGCCTTGAAATTTTTGCAAGGTTTTTGTCATCTAAGACCGGTAAGACCTTTTTGCCCTTTCTTTTTCTTTTATTTTCATCTTTAATGCATTTTTTCATGCATTTTGGGGAGAATTTCGAACCTATGGAAAACTGGTTTTTTTGGTGTTTTCATTCATTTCTTTCAAAATTGATCATTGGGTTTTTGTTATGTGATGTTGTTAAACTAATCTTTGTGGTTTAATTTGATCAATTTGTTAAATTGGGAAAAAATTGATTTTTCTTCGATTTGAAACAACCCGATTTGGGGATTTCGTTCAAATAGGTTTATATTGATGAAATTGACTTGTTAGGTTGATTAATATGATCATTATAATGTTTTATCTATCTAGTCAATGATCAATTGGTCAATTTCTTGAAAATTGTACAAGTGGCTTTTCAAAATTTTGGGGTTTTTTATATAAACTCTATGCTCAAGTCAATTTTGTGTCTTTAAAGTTAATTTGAACTTACTCTCACTGCATTAGATCATGCATCATCTAATTCTATTGTTCATGCATCATATATATTGTTATTTTTCTATATTATTTTGTGCTAACTTGTAGTCTGCCTTGGTTTTTTTTTTTACTTTTCTTTTGGTTCTTTCTGTGTGTCTTGTCCTATCCTTAGCACCATGCCTAGAAAGACTAGAGCCAATAGGAAAGCCTCCTCTTCTTTTGCACCTCTTTTAAGAGTGATAGGGTTTTGAGTGAGAAAAACCAAAAAATGTATGAGACCTTGAACTTGTTTAGGAACGTCTAGGCTGAGAGAAAGGTTGTTTTAGATGAGCTTGATCTTGAGATTAGGAGAAACTTTGAACGTAGGAGTTGGTTACCGTTGCTGAACATTTCTCATCCCCCTCCGGCTACCTTGATCAGAGAATTCTACTCGAACCTCTCTGTCCACTCCTATAATTCCAACACTCTTATGAGAAGTTGGATACGGGGTGATGAGTACACCATTACTCCTTCGGTAGTGGCTCCAGCTCTTGGGGTGCCATTAGTCCAGCATCCTGTTTATCCCTATGATGAGTCTCCTCCTTTTGATAACATCATGTCATACATCACTGGTACTTCTATCCAATGGGGTTCTAATCCCCGGATCACGTCTACTAAGTTGACCGAGATTCATTACCTTTTCTTTCGGATTGCTTGTCATTCCTTGTGGCCTATCTCTCATGTGCACATCATCCCTATTGAGAGATGTGAATTTTTGTATGCCCTTGTTAACGATGCTCTTATGAGTTTTCCTCATCTTTTTTCGTTTGTTGATTGAGGTTCATCGAAGTAATTCTGTTTCTCATGCTCTTTTCTTTCTATTTTTATACATCAGATTCTTTTGCATTTGGGTTTAGAAAACTTTCTCGCTTCTGATCCTGTCCATATAGTTGCTCCTATAGATGCCAGCTTTCTTAGGCAGAGGGTTACTCAAAATAGAGCAAGCTCTAAACGTCCTAGGGTTAAGCCATCTGGTGTCGCTACTCGTCCTCCCTCCTCTACAGGTGATACTTCTGCTAAGGTATCTATCGATCCTGCTACTGTTGCTAATGTTCCTCTACCTTCTACTTCAGGTGATTCAAACATTCGTCATATGTTGGAGACTGTCATGACCGTTCAGGCGGCTTATGGTCAGCTTTTGCTGGACATGCTTGATGAGCTTCATGCTTTGTGAGTGAATTTGGAGAGTATTAGACCGCCACCTCCTTTTGATGATGAGTGAGTGCCCTTTGACAATTCGTCACAAAAAAGGGGAGTACATATGCTGTAGAGAGGTGTTTTTGATGTTAGGGAGAGATTTTGCTATTTTGGAGCTATAGAGTTTTTAGATTGTATATAGGTGCATCATATTGTATTTACATTTTTTGGCTCATGATGTTTTGTGTATGGGTTATCCATGATAAGGGGAGATACTCCGATTATATATGTTTCTTGTTTCACATAGCTTATTGATTTATATTTATGAGGTTATTCATGATATATGTCTTCATTTTGTGTTATGTGAAATCAAGAAGTTATATTTGTGTTACTTGTATTTTCCACACATGCGTTTATGTATTTATTAAGTGTTACAGGAATATACAGGTTGATTCAATCATATTGTTGTCTACACTTGCAACTGATGGATAGTAGTTAGGTTGAATTTGTTGTGTAGGGTTATGATTTGTAAATGGCTATTTTGTTTGTAACTTTGAGCATTTTGTTTAAATTTGTGTTTTGTCACGGATTACCAAAGGGGGAGTTTATTGGGTTCTAAGACTTTAGATTTAATTGTATTAGAAATTTATTTTTTAATGTTGGCAAACCATGATCAAAACGTTTTGTCTTGTTTTAGACTTGCTCAAAATATGTTTAAGTTGTAAAGTTGGAATCGAGTATCTGTAGGATTTACTGTGTAAATCTGCTTGACTCGATCGATCGAAAATTAGACTCAATCAATCGAAGTTTGTGTAGATTGTTTTTCTGCAGAATTTTCTAACTCAACCCAAGCCCATTTTACGTGTAGGGTTTTATGTTATGTCCTAGGTATAAAAGGGAAAACCCTAGCCATGTTTTAAGGATGCTCTTTATGCTGTGTGTGTGAATCTTTTGTGAGATCTAATGGTGTTTGCCTTGACATACATTTAGGGTCATCAAGATCTAGATTGATGTCAAGAGCTTAGTGATCAATTCAGTTACAGATTCAAGAGCTTAAAGATATACAAGAGGGAGTACTTGTACTTGCTGGGAATCCAAGAAAGAAGTAGTCTGTGGATTCGGAGCTGTCACGTGATCGTGATAGTAAGCTTCCTACTCAAGGTAGCAATACAATGTTAGTGGTCTAAGTCGCTATTGTGTAAATTTCAATTCTTTCATAGTGAATTCAGTTTTACCTTAAGGATAGCTAGGTTAAATCCTCCCTAGGTTTTTTACTGGTTTGGTTTTCCTAGGTTATCATATTGTTGTGCTATTTATTTTCCACACTTTACAATGATATGATTTATATGTGTTAACCTAGATTTGCATAATTTACTTAAGTTAATCACTTGGCTAAATAACTAGGTTAATCTCGTTGTGTTTTAAAGCGTCTAAAAACGTACAGTCTTCAACACTCCCCATCATGGCAAGAGATCTAGGTTTTGAGACTTGAACTAATGAAGCCACTTTTAATTGCTTAGACTTTTCCTTCAAACACTGAGGTTGAAAAATGTCTTTTAATCCCAATTTGTTTGACAGCCTTACAAAAGATGAAAAACCCAATGCTTTGGTAAAGATATCTGCAACTTGAGAATTTGTAGCCACATGAAATGTCTTGATCATTCCCTCCTAAATTTTATCTATCACTAAATGGCAATCAACCTCAATATGCTTAGTCCTCTCATGAAAGACTGGATTTGCTGCGATATATAATGCAGCTTGATTGTCACAAAATAGCATGGCTGGCCTTGTATGTTCAATCCTTAAATCCTTTAACAGCTGCAACACCCAAGTAATTTCACAGGCTACACTGGCCATGGCTTGAAATTCTGCCTCAGCTGAAGACCTGGAAACAACTCCTTGCTTCTTTGATCTCCAAGAAATCAATGAATCCCCCAAGTACACTGCATAACCTGTGAGAGATCTTCCTGTATCTGGATAGTCAACCCAGTTTGCATCACAAAACAATTTAATGTGCAATTTTGTGTTGCTTGGAAAGAAAATACATTTACCAGCTGAACCTTTATGAATTGAAGCACCCTATGAGCTGCCTGTAGATGTGGTTCCCTCAGTTGTGACATAAATTGAGTCAACCTATGCACTGCATAAGACAAGTCTGGTCTTGTTAAAGTAAAGTATGAAAGTCTCCCAATTAGCCTTCTATATTGCCCTGGTTCTTCTAATAACTTGCCTTCATATTTGGACAACTTTAAGTTTTGTTCTATGGGAAACTTGACTGGTTTGCTACCAATGAAACTAGTGTCTTTGAGTATTTCTAGGGCATACTTCCTTGGATTAAGGCTGATTCCTTCTTCAGTCCTAGCTACCTCTAAACCCAGAGAGTATCTCAATGAACCCAGGTCCTTTCATCCAAACTTGGCATCCAAAACCTTTTTCAAGGTATTAACACAAGCAACATTATTCCTTGTTAAGAGTATATCATCAACGTACACTAATAAAACTGTAAAAGAAGCTCCTTGTGTGTGAGTAAACAAAGAGTAATTTGATTTAGATTGTACAAATCTCATTTGCAAGATTGTTAAAGAAAACTTCTCAAACCATTGTCTAGATGCTTATTTGAGACCATAGAGACTCTTATTGAGTTTGCAAACTAAATGATGCTCCCTCTTGCTAAGAAAGCCAGGTGGTAAAGACATAGAAACATCCTCAAGCAAATCACTATGAGGAAATGCATTATTCACATCCATTTGGTGTAGAAACCACCCTTTCATAGCATCTGACAGGCCACAAACGCGTTGACCCCTTGTGATAACTTAGATTAATTAATTAGCCCAGTTCTTAATTAATCAAATTAACATGCAATATCACGTGGTAGCACAAACAAATCACCAAAACTAAGTTATGCAGCGGAAAATAAATGACACGGTGATTTGTTTACGAATGGGAAAAACCCTTACGGCAAAAACCCCACCGGGTGATTTAAGGTCACCACTCCCGAAACTCCACTATTATCACAACAAGCAGTTACAAGCAAGGAATCCCAAGTACCTCACCAACCTACAGTTGAACTCTTACCCCAATACCCAATTGGACTTGTTCTGTAGTGACAGTTTCTCCTTTCAATGCACGGCTCCCAAGTACGTGACTAACCAGATGCGCGGATCCCAGTACACGACTTCAAATACCAACTAGAGAGAGAGAGAGAGTTGGCTGCAAAGTTCTTCAAATTATCAAGGATGAACTAGGGCACGAACTTTGTCTGTCAGATCACAAATTGCATGAACAACAAGTTCTCAATGAATGTGCAACTTGTATCTTGTGATCTCTTGCTTGACGGCCCTTAAAATAATCCTTTTATATGTCTAGGGTTAGGAGAAAAGAAGTCCCAAAGACACACTCACGGATTAGACTTAAAACAGACCTGGAAATCTGTTTTCTTTAATTCTCGACAGATAGAGGTGTCGAGAGGTGTCGAGATAGCTGTCGAGGCTCGGGCAAAACAGTTCCTTTAAATCTCGATAGATGTATCTGTCGAGGTATGTGTCGAGCTTTAAAAACCTGCACTTCCTTGCTTGTTTCTTGGATAGACTTTGACGGCTTCAACACTTAATCTTGAACCACTGTTTCTTGAAGTGTTAAACTCATCCTAAATCTACCCAATTACAAGTAAAGTGCGTTTTGTCTAAGGATAAGCCAATTACATAAAATAGTGACATATGTTCACAGACTTGAACTACATATGTCCTAACAATCTCCCCCTTTGGCAATCCGTGACAAAACCACAACATACAAATGAAGATATGAGAGAAGTCATGAATCACTCAACTCATATTCACTTGTTACATACAGTAAAATCTATCCTAACACAAACTCTTGAAAAACTTTGCAAGAAGAGAGTTCATGGCAAGAAGACTTTGACAACCTGTATTTCTGAAACACTTATAAACAAAACACATCAAGGGTAGAGTGTCAAGTACATCCCTCAATCCACACTCCCCCTAACAAAAATGTCCTAAGTCCTATGCTACTAACACTCCCCCTAAGAATGACTACTCTCATCCAAAAACTACTCCCCCTTTTTGTCACGAGTGACAAAGGGTAAAGTGTCAAGTAGACATCTCATCCGAAGAGCTCGCATCTCCATCATCATCATCGTCGGAAGCATCATCATCATCACCATCATCATCAGCCTCGGTCTCAGACGACGCATGAGGTGGCAGAGGAGTAGCCTCTGGAGCAAAGCCGCCCATGGTCGCCTGTCGCCTGGCGATGCGACCAACACAGACGTTCACCTGATACAACTCTGTGGAGAGTGTATCTAGGCGAGCATCCATGCGCTGTAGCTGCGCCATGATGTCTCCCAAGCTGACGTCGCTCGAAGAAGTGGAGGCAGATGCTCGAGCGGATCTGGAGGTGGCCGGACGGGTGGAAGGAGTGGCACCGTCAGTCTGTCGCGATCTAAACTGTGCCTCGCTACATTTTACGGTAGCGGCGTCTATGGCGGACATGACATGGTAAGGATCGGACGAAGGGAATGGGATGGAAAAACGACTCAGAATCCTCGTGATAGCGGAAGGGAAAATGAGCTTATCACGGGTGGCCGTATCTCTATAGACATCGATAATGGAAAAGATGAAGTGTGAAGGAAAGTCTATAGAAAGATCCTCTAAGAGGGACAACAAAAATCGAGCGCAAGGCTCTGTGATAGAGTTATAGTGAGACAGTGGGTGCAAAACAAAAGTCATCACCATGTTAAGGAAACGATGACCTTTAGCAAAAGGTCGACATGGTGTGCACATATGATCTCCCCAAGAGGTAGGACGCTCACAGAACGCCGGGATCATCTCATCTTTGGACACAGTCCAGAGACGCTCACAGCTAGGGTAATCAGGATGATCCACCCTAGGTACATGAAGAACCTCAGAGACCAGCTTTGGGGTGACACAGAAGCGCATACCTCGGACGCAAGAGTAGAAAGAAGGTACAGAAGAATCTATCCCGTGGATGTTGGAGTAAAACTCCTGAATCAACACGAGAGGACAAGTGACCGGGACGTCACACAGTGACTCCCAACCCCGAGTGTGAATGACATTGGGAAGGTCGGTGTCGGCAAAGTCTTCCAGGATTACGTGGTGTTCCGAATGAACACCGCGTTTAGAAAAGTTCTCCAAGAAGTCCTTATGGGCTTTCTCATCACGGAACCGGATAGAAAGAGGGGTAGAGTCAGAGGAAGACTGTCCCTTAGAACGCAAAGGATTCTGGGACGGAGTGGATTTATGCTTAGGTGCCATAGACACAGCTAACGCAACCATAGACAGGGGGAGAGAAAGAAACACACAGAAAAGTCCCAAACAGTTCAATATTGGCAGAATAATATTGAAATGAAAAGAACATATGCATGGAGAATGTATGAGCATGTGACATGCAACATAAAAACATCATGGGCTCAGCCCAATCCAAACCTAACAGAACACAATAAAGTTGCACACATCTAAATGCATGAAAATACAATTAGAATGCTAATGTGATGCAATGCATGTGATTTTGAAGATCAAAACTAGAAAAACAACCCAAAAATTTCATGAAAACCCCAACAATTTTGAAAACTCCCAAAAATTTTCAAAAACACAAAACCTAGGGTTTTAAAACAATGAAATGCATGAAAAAGAGGGATAAAGTGCTTACCAAGAGATGAATATCACAAAGAAACTCTTGAGAAAGCCTTGGGAGAAGGTTTGGAGGGAAAAGGAAGAGATTTTGAGAGAGAACAGTGAGTTTCGAGCGAGAGAGATCGAGCAAGTGAGAAGAAAAATCGCGACTGCTCTATATATAGCTTCTCATTAAATCTCGACAGATGATGCTATCGGGAGGTGTCGAGACTGCTGTCGAGGGCATGTGTTGAGAAATACACATGGACAGATGAAGCTATCAAGATCAGCTATCGAGGAAGAAGAATAAACAAGAAGGAACCTCGATCGATCCAGAAGCTATCGAGAAGCTATCGAGCAAACAGAAAGTTTCTCGATCGATCCAGCAGGTGTCGAGGTATCTGTCGAGACTGCGATAAGAAAGAGTCTAAGGATTTCGACAGATAGCTCATGTGTCGAGAGGTATCGAGGAGGTGTCGAGATGCCTTTAAAACCAGTTTTTCAAAAGAAGAAAAACACAGACATGAATGCAATCATGCATGCAACTCAACCAAAGATACAACCAACACATTAAGCTCTTAAAATCATCTCTCAACAAGAAAATTGATGCACATGTATCTCAAAACACACACACACACACTAAACAAGTCTAACCAATTTTATGTTTCAAAAACAAGTTATGACAGTTTAGTGAGCATACATTAACGCATGTAAACTTTGTGATGGTCAAATCACATTGTACCTGCACATGTATCAAGAATAGCAAAGAATATTGCGTGTTGTGTGTGAAAACATCGCAAGATTGCATATGTGTCTCAATGTTATGACGATTTGAGATATGAGAAAATCACTTTAACTCACACACAATCATAACTGTTTGATGGGGACTATCACCTTCGAGGTACATCCTATAACTCCCACATCTCCTAGAAAACACGCTTGCAACCATATTTTAAAGCATTTTTGATCTTTTTGCTTTTTATTTCTTTGCATATTTTCTTTTTAACAAGCATATCATGCATGGGCATACAAGAGAAAGAAAAGAAATACCCAATGATGTTAAGCTTTTGACACTGCACTTTTGCTATGCCGAAGCATACAAGTGTCATTGACATTGCACTTTTGCTATGCCGAAGCATACATATGTCTTATTATGATTGGCGAGTAACAGTGGTGAGATGGTTATTTATGCCTTTCTCTTAGGATTTTCTAGTTCAACCCGTCAAAAAGAGTGATACGAGTGTTAAGAAGAAGAGATTACTTAACCTTACTCATCATAAACAAAGAGCTACAGAGCTCACTTGCTTAGTTGTGCAGAAGAATGCTCATCTAAGCTACAGGTGATACAAAGTTTAGAAAACTCTGTTTCAATGGCCATTTCAAAAGTTCACATGAACTAATGCACACAAACACACACTGTTTTTGTATTTTTCAATTTTTCAATTTTTTTTTTATCAGAAAAGCAAAAAATAAAACACAAAACTGAAAACACACAAACAAAAACATGTAAAGCAAAACAATGCATGAAACTAGACTGACTCAAAACAGTAAAGAAACACACAAGTAATGCAACACACAAAAACAGGAGAGAGAAGAAGAAGTGACTAAAATCACTTAGATCCCTTTGCCTTCCACACTTTGGAAGATCCTTTCCTTTTGGTCGATTCTTGAACCGGAGAAGAGGGAGAAGAATATGAACCGTTCAAGTTCGAAAGGAACATGAGGGCTTTTAGAATGTCTCCAAGAGGAGCGAGAGAAGACTGAAGCTGATTCTGGCTCCTAGATGCTATTGCGCCATTGCTCTGTTGAGTGGCACGCCACTTATAGCAATTAGGTCGAGTGTGACCGGCAGCACCACAATGATAACAGAGATGCGGCTTCTTCTGTTTGGCCTTTTGAGAGTTAGTCTTCTTATTCCTAGGGTTTCTAGCTTCCCTTTTCTCAATTTTAGGGGGTGCTCCTAGAATGGACTTGCCCTTGTCTATGTTCTCACTAGCTAATTCAGATTTAACATTCTTTTCTTCATTTTCAATGTTATTAGCAGGTGAAACAAACACAGTAGTACTAGAAGTAGGAGTATTAGAGAGAGAGAATTCATACCCCCAATCCAGTACGATCTGAAGAATATCTCTGAGCACTCAGCATCTCGTCCAGTTTAGCACTTGACGTCCTCTCCAGTTGTGCTCTGACTTGAAACAGCTCCGCTTCAAGCTTCTTGGTCCTCTCAACCAAGAAATTGTTTTCGAACCTCAGTGCTCCAATGGTTTGATTCGCTTTATCGACCTTTGTGGACAGCTCCTCACAGTTGAGTTCCACATCACTGAGCTTCTTGGTGGCCAGCCTATAGAGCTTCTCATGTTTCTCAGAAAGCTTGTATAGCTTCTCATAGGCGGTATGGATATCATCTTGATCATCCATAATCTCAATCTTGGAGTCCACCAACTCCTCTTCTTCATCCACTTTCTCGGTAACCCCATCAGTAGGATTAACAGTGGCAGTGAAGGCATTCAAGATTCCGTCGTCTTCATCCTCGGAATCGTCCTCGGGCTCTGTGTCGCTTAAGGTAACAGTAAGTGCCTTGCTCTTCCCTATGCTCTTGAGGTACGTAGGACACTCTTGTTTCATGTGTCCGAAGCCTTGACACCCAAAACATTTTGGCCCAGCAGGAACAGTGTACTGACCGCCATCCTTGACATCCTTCTTCCCTTTATCTGAATTCTTGAATTGTGAAGAACTGGACTGTCTACGGTCTTTGTTGAAGCCCTTTCCGTTGGCATTCTTCATAAACTTCTTGAATTGCCTTGTGATGTAGGACTTTATCTTGGAATCTTCATCATCTGACGAGTCATCCGTATCACTGCTCTTGGCCTTTAGTGCCAAACTCTTGCCCTTGCTTGACTTGCCCAACCTAGTCAGCCCTAACTTATAGGTTTGCAAGTTTCCAACCAGCTCAGTCAAAGGAATTCTATCAATGTCCTTTGATTCTTCGATCGCCGTGATCTTGGCATGGAATCTCTCGGGCAGCGATCTAAGCACCTTCCTTACTATCTTAGGTTCAGGGATGGTCTCCCCAAGATTGAAGGCTGAGTTCACTATATCCTTGAGCTTGGCATATAACTCATCAAACGACTCATCCTCCTCCATCTTAATTTCTTCAAAGCGTGTGGTAAGCCTCTGCAGCTTTGAATCTTTGACAACCTTGGTGCCCTCATAGGTTGTCTGGAGGATGGTCCATGCTTCCTTAGCAGTTTCAGTTGAGGAAATTTTCTTGAACTCCTCATTGGTGACTGCACTGAATAGGGCATTCAATGCTCTGCTGTTGAAGTTGGCCACCTTGATCTTAGCTTCATCCCAGTCGGCCGGCACTTCTGTAGGCTTGGTCCAGCCTATCTCCACAGCTTGCCACACTTTCTCATCTAAAGACTGCAAGAAAGCTTTCATGCGTACTTTCCAGTATGCATAGTTAGTGCCATCAAATAAAGGAGGAATGATTAGAGATTGTCCTCTATCCATGACAGCAGAGGTCAATGGATCACACACAATAGATTAAACCCTAATCAGAGTGTGCTTGCTCTGATACCACTTGACAGGCCACAAACGCGTTGACCCCTTGTGATAACTTAGATTAATTAATTAGCCCAGTTCTTAATTAATCAAATTAACATGCAATATCACGTGGTAGCACAAAAAAATCACCAAAACTAAGTTATGCAGCGGAAAATAAATGACACGGTGATTTGTTTACGAATGGGGAAAACCCTTACGGCAAAAACCCCACCGGGTGATTTAAAGTCATCACTCCCAAAACTCCACTATTATCACAACAAGCAGTTACAAGCAAGGAATCCCAAGTACCTCACCAACCTACAGTTGAACTCTTACCCCAATACCCAATTGGACTTGTTCTGTAGTGATAGTTTCTCCTTTTAATGCACGGCTCCCAAGTACGTGACTAACCAGATGCGCGGATCCCAGTACGCGACTTCAAATACCAACTAGAGAGAGAGAGAGTTGGCTGCAAAGTTCTTCAAATCATCAAGGATGAACTAGGGCACGAACTTTGTCTATCAGATCACAAATTGCATGAACAACAAGTTCTCAATGAATGTGCAACTTGTATCTTGTGATCTCTTGCTTGACGGCCCTTAAAATAATCCTTTTATATGTCTAGGGTTAGGAGAAAAGAAGTCCCAAAGACACACTCACGGATTAGACTTGAAACAGACCTGGAAATCTATTTTCTTTAATTCTCGACAGATAGAGGTGTCGAGATAGCTGTCGAGGCTCGGGCAAAACAGCTCCTTTAAATCTCGATAGATGTATCTGTCGAGGTATGTGTCGAGCTTTAAAAACCTGCACTTCCTTGCTTGTTTCTTGGACAGACTTTGACGGCTTCAACACTTAACCTTGAACCACTGTTTCTTGAAGTGTTAAACTCATTCTAAATCTACCCAATTACAAGTAAAGTGTGTTTTGTCTAAGGATAAGCCAATTACATAAAATAGTGACATATGTTCATAGACTTGAACTACATATGTCCTAACAGCATCCAAGAACAGAACAATTCTAACTAAAATAGATTTAGCAACTGGGGAGAAAGTTTATGTATAGCCCAGCCCATGCTTTTGATTAAAACCCTTGACAACAAGCCTTGCTTTATACCTCTCAATGGTACCATTAGGCAAGTATTTGACTCTATAAACCCATTTACAATCTATGGCAGACTTACCAAGAGGCAAAGGTGTTAAAGTCCAAGTGTTGTTCACCTCTAAGTCCTTAATTTCCTTGTCCATGGGAGCACTCCACTCAGGAAATTGAACTACCCGATGGAAGGAGACAGGTTCTGAAGGAACAGAAGATACAGCCATGACAAAAGAATGAAAAGAAGGGACATGACAAAAAAATGAAAAGTAGGGCCAAGATGAGAATAACTCACATAATCAGAAAGGGCATAGGGCATACTAGAACAAGGCTTGGCACTAGCAAAGGAGCAAGAGTAATCAAATAAGTAAGAAGGAGGCTTATGAGTCCTATTAGATCTCCTAAGTGGTACAAGAGAATCAGTAAGACAAGAAAGTGAATCACAAGAAGAAGTAGGTTCTACAAGACCAATGGAATCAATAGGAACAAGTTCTGTAGAAGCAGGTTCTACAAAAACAGATTCAACAGAAAGGGGAGAAGAACTAGGAGCAGGAATAGCACAGGACGGATTTTATGAAAGGAAGAAAAGGATGGGACAAGAATAGAATCATCAGAATCTAATGTAGCATGAGGGAAAACAAAGTCATTCAAATAGGAAGTAGAGGGTTGTGAACATTCAACATAAGGAAACAATGTTTCATAAAAAATAATGTCTCTAGAAATATACACTAAATTGGATTGAAGATCAAGGACTTTGTAACCTTTAATGCCAGGAGGGTAACCAAGAAACACATACTTTCTGGCCCTATGGGGCAAATTTGTGCCTATTGTGAGCTAAAGTGGAAATGAAACATAAGTAGCCAAAAGTCCTTAAATGATTATAATTTGGAGAAGAATGAAAAAGCATTTCATAGGGAATTTTATTGCCTAAAGTTTTGGAAGGTATTCTGTTAATGAGGTGTATAGTAGTCAAGATGCAGTCACCCCAAAAACATAAAGGAATGTAAGATTGAAACCTTGAAGCCCTTGCAACATTAAGGATGTGCTAATGCTTCCTTTCAGCAATACCATTTTGCTGAGAAGTATCAACACAGGAAAGTTGATCCAAAATGTCATTAGAATGGAAAAACTCTTTCAAGAAAAACTCAGTCTCATTATCACTTCTAATAGTTATGATTTTGCAATTAAACTAAGTTAATACCATTAATGCAAATTTAGAAAACAAAACCTTAGTTTCAAATTTATGTTTAAGTGAATAAACCCATGTGCACTTAGTAAAATCATCCACAATAATAAAAAAATAGTTGTAACCATCTATAGTACTAATAGACAAGGGACCCCATAGGTCACAGTGGATCAATTCAAAAGGTTTAGTGGTTACATGAGAACTAGAAGGAAATGAAAGCCTTTCCTGTTTTGAAAATGGCATACATCACAGCAAGTAGCCTTATTTGGAACATCAACATCTACAAAAGACTTCAACAATTGAAGTTTTGACAAAGAAATGTGTCCTAATCTAGAATGCCACAAGTTTGAAGAAGAAATGTGACTGACATTGGTGATCTTGATAAAGGAGTAGAAGCTTGAAGCAAACACAAGCCATTGCTTTGCTTACCCACACCAATCATGCTTCATTGAGAAAGGTCCTAGATGAAACACCAATCACCAAGACATATAAGACAACAAAAGTTGGGTTTAGTGAGTTTGCTAACTGAAATGAGATTAAAACTAAAAGATGAACACATAAAACATTTGTGAGTGTGAGTGTAGTAGAAATTTGCACAGTGCCAATGTGTGTTACTACAGCTTTTTCCCCATTTGGCAAATAAACACAAAAATGGATGATGGAAGTAATTGTAGTTAATTGGGATACTGAATGTAGCATGTGATCAGTGGCACCAATAGCAGGAATCCAAGAATTAGATTTAAAGCAGTGTCTATCAATGACTTGAGCTGAAAAGATAGAATGAGATAAGTTGGAGGCAATCCAAAAGGGATTACCTGAGAAGTTAGAAGAGGATGATGAAGCAAAAACAACTGTGGGAGATGAAGTAGTTGCTGCAAAAGGAAGGATAGGTGCCATTACTGAAGCAACCTGTGAAGGAGACTGACTACCAATGCCATTTTGAGTGCCAAAACTAGGACTGGATGCAGAATGAGCCTTCAGAAAATGGAGGAGTTGTTCACATTGAACTTAAGAGATAGGACACTGAGGCTGAGTGACTAGTTGGCTAGGCTAAAAACCAAAACCGCCAGGAAAACCCCCATAACCAGATTGGGAAACACCAACAGTAGCTTGAATACCAACATTAGACTGACAGACAACACCAGATTGAACATTAGGAAGACCATTGAAATTAAAGCTCCCTGTGATTTGATTAGCCATAGCTTTATGTCCATCTTTTCGTTTATAACCTGGATGGTATCCATGAAGTTTATAACACTTATCTGCTATATGACCGGTGAAGCCACAGTAAGTGCAAACTGGTCTCTCCTTCTTGAAGTTACCTCCTTTACCTCCATTATTCTTAGCATTACCTTGATTGCCTTGGAAAGATTTGTTACTAGTCACACACATGGCAATAGGGTCCAATTGCTGAACCATGTTAACTATGTTAACTATATCTCTTCTTTTCTCCTCTTGCAAAACCAATGAACACACCTTGCTAAGAGAGGGAAAAGGCTCAATAAGCAAAATTTGCCCAATCAAGTTTCCATAGCAATCATTTAAGCCCATTAAAAAATGGAAAACATGTTCATTTTGCTTTGCATCAAGCTGAGATGACTTAGAGCCACAAATGCAAGGACAGTTGCAAATTGTGGAAGGTTGATTATTCACAAACTCATCCCATAGAGTCTTAAATTTGGTAAAATAGGAACTCACCAAGAGTGATCCTTGAACCAAATGTGAAATCTCCTTTCGAAGCTCAAACAATCTTGGAGTGTTGTCTTGAGATAACATGTTCTTGAGATCAATCCACAAATCCTTTGCCGAAATGATGTACATCACACTAGCCTTAAGATTAGGACTGAGTGAATTGGTTAGCCATGAAAGGATCATAGTGTTACACCTATTCCATGAATTGAACAAAGGTGAGGTTGGATTTGGTTCTGAAATTGAACCATTAACAAATCCAAATTTGTTTCTGGAACTCAGAGCCAGAAACACAGATCTTGCCCAGGTCATGTAGTTCTTAGGACCAATGAGAGGTTGAGATGACAAAATCAAACCAAGATTTTCATTCGCTGGTAAGAATAAAGGGTTATTGGTAGATTCATCTACCATAGTTGCACTTCCAGTTGGTGCAGTTGAAAAAGATGGTGCATTTGATGAGTCCCAAGCCATGAGAAACAAGAAAGATGAAGAAAATGAAACTAAATTTCTATTTGGCAAGAGAGAAAATGCAAGAAAATTTGCTCTAATACCATGAAAAATAACAGAGATTATAGAGAATGAAGGAGAATTGAAAATCTTATTAACTGATATGAAGTTTACAAAATGAACTAACTAAATAAAATTAGCAATCAACACTGCTTATATTCAATCATAGAGCTTAGATTTGTACAAGGCATGAAGCGAAAACAAGAACTGAATTTTAACTAACAAACTAATGCCCACGTGACAGCTGTAACCCATAACAGAAATTTTAGACTCGCTGCATGTGTGACTCGTGTGTCTATACAAACCAAAACTCCCTGTTTCATTAATCCTTCTTTCCTCTGTTTCTTTCCTTTGCCGTTTTGCCTTTTAGTCTTTTTTCACTTTTGTCGTTTTTAGCTTGCGAGCTACAAGCCTTATCTTTGACTCTCTCGTTTTTGATCTGTGAGCTACAAGCCTCATTGTCTTCAACATTAGGCTTTTGGGTTGGATACTCTGTTGTGTTATTGAGAATTACTTACCACTACTCATATAAGCTCAATTGTGAAAAATCGGTTATGGGTGCTGATGATTAACTTCAATGACCAACTTGTTCTTTGTTTGGACGTGAAACTTGAACCATAATTATATTACTGCTTTTTTGTCATATATTTTAAAAGTTGACATATTATTTCGTAGTATTAGTAAAATTTGTAATATTTATAATATTACTATCTTTAGAATATCCATGACAAAAATATAGCACTCACTTTGATAGAGTGAATATCAATGACTTACTCACTTTGATACCGTGGAGCCTTGTCTAATAAGACTTCTAGATGGGGCCGTGGGCCTACTTGAGTGCTTGAGTTTTGGCTGGGGTCGTTGGGTCTTGAAGTGTTAGTTTTAAATTCTTACTCTTTTTTTTTTTTTTTTTTTTTTTTTTTTTTTTTTATGTAATAGGATTTTTTTTTTTTTGTTTTTTGTTTTTGTTTTTTTGCAATTGAGTCTTATCTAATAAGACTTGTGTGGCTGTGGGTGGAGTTTTACACTTGTACTTTTGGTTGGCTTTGGAATTTTTTTTTTTAAAATCTAATAATAATTTTGCGCACGTGTGTGTGTATATATATATATATATATTGTTACAGGTAGTATAATGGATATGTATTTATTTATGCAGGTTGAGATTGCTAGATACTTGTTATCATTCGGTAAAATTATAACAATACTTTTTATATACATCAAGTTCATTGTTCTACACTTGAAAATTATTTTTTATTACAATTATTATAAATATATTGTTTGATTAGAAATATCTATTAGAAAATATGCATCTAGATGTGATAAACTTAAAAGAAGAAAAAAGAAAAAAAAATTAATCTTAAATATTTTCTCAAACATGATGTTTATTATGATATTGAAGGTTTAGATTTATTTTCTAAGTTAAATGTTTTAAAAGAAATTTTACAAGTAAAAGAATATACTCCAATTGTCATACTAAATTATATAAAAAGGTTAGACTCATTTCTAAATACATGCATTGTTTATCAAATTTTACTGACATTACCTGTTACAATTCCTTTTGCAAAAAGACGTTTTTCAAAATTAAAATTAATAAAATCATATCTAAGATCGATAATGTCCTAAGAAAGATTAAGTGGATTAACTATATTATCGATTGAAAAATGAGATGTTAGAAGAGCTTAAATACAAAATTTTAATTAGTTAATTTACATATTAAAAAGCAAGAAAAATAGATTTTAAATTAAATATATTATAATATAAAAATATTAATTTAATTAATACATAATTATAAAAAAAAAAAAAAAATGCTCTGTTTTAGTTCTTACCTAAGATCTCAAAATATCCAGGGCCGGTCCAAGGTGTCATTTCTTTTTCTTTTGCTGGAATATTAAGGTATTACTAAGTCTTCCTCCCCAAAGAAACAAAAGAACTGTTTCCAAATTCTTACAATATTGTTCTTGACTTAACTTGGTTATTGTGTATGGCTAATTGTCACTCTCAATAGTGCAAGCCGTGGACTCAGAGAGCTAGGTCCTTGAATAGTATAACGTATAATGGAAGTGAACTTGGCTTTCATTTTTTGCGTTTAATTCTGCTCAACTTCACATGAAATCCTTTTCTTTCTTTTTTTTCTTTTTTTTTTTTTAAGTATACATGAAATATAATCTGTTGAAGATGGAGGAGGTTCTGGTTCTGGCTCAACGAAGAAGATACAGAGTCAAAACGCACTGTCTCATTAAGTCAAGGAACGCACCGTTTCATTAATACTCCATGATCAAAACGCGTCGTTTAGAGTTAGTAGCTGAGTGTTATTGAATCCGTGACGAAACGGTGTCGTGTTTCTGAGTTCAAATGACAGTTATGGATGGCGCGAGAAACGGTTACAAGTGCAGCTGTAATTCCAGAAATCATGGACGAGATCCATATAAGTTGGGACTGATAATTATTCTGTGAGAGATGCTACGTCCATAATATTTTTACAACATTTTCACAACAAATCATAGGTGGTTAGTTGTAATTGGTTCAAATTTAAACCTAACACAAAGATTACATTTTTTCCCCAACAATAACAACTAGTAACAACTTGCCACTTAGGATTTACTGTAAAAATATTGTGAAAATATTGTGAACATATCATTTCTCTTATTCTGTTATAGTCATAATCTCTACACTATAAATAGGGTGCAAGTACTCAGATGTATTATTAAGCAAGATAATCATTCTTCAATACAAAGAATTTTCTCTCAACTTTCTCTTCGCTTTCTCTCTTTTTCTCTCTCTTTCTCTCTTGCACTATCTCACACTGTTTCTCTATAATCTCTGCTATTCATTCTACTTCAATTCTTGATCTTGCTTCTCTAAGGAAATCTTCAGTATTCAGAATTTCTTTATATTCAACCTAAGTCGAGACTTACATGGCAAAAAAACAATATTCCCCTCTTTTTTTTGGTAATAAGATCTGCAACATTGCACTTACACAGTCCAAAAAGCTAGTAGAAAATTCTTTAGCTATGTATCACCTAAGGACAACTTCAAAACCTAGAAGGATTGTCAACCTCACCAACAAGAGGCTTTGGAGACTCCAGGTCTAAGAGTCGCACAGGTTTATATACTTCAAACAAGAGGTTGTTCAGTTTTTGATCAATTTTGATAAACCACATTCTTGGACCACTTCATTTAGTGTGTGTTTGGATGAACCTATTTTGGTTGATTTATTTTGTTTAAATTTTTTTCCTTTTCTTTTGGGAAAAAGTTAGAAATTAGAAAAAAAAAATTAATTAAATCTAAAAAATGTGAGATTTAAAAAAAAAAAAATAAAGTGAGACTTGTACGTATGTTGTTTAAGACGAGTCCAAGTTAGGATTCTCTCCTGGGACAAGATCAACACCATTTGATCATTTGCCCAAAACCATTAAAGAGTGAATGAGACATTGACTTCTATGATGCCTACTTGAACTGTTATGATCTTAGTGTCCCATATGAATTAAGTATAAGCTTAACCAAGTGTTTAAAAGCTCTTGGGCACCCTCCCTTTACAAACCAGTTTTCAAGAATGAGTTCTACCCTTGGGTTCCTAAATTTGGTATTAAAGCCAACCACCACGTCTAGTGATCGGACGTAACTCATTGAGTATGAGATCAAATGAGTTGCAGCTTTTATGGTTGGATCCCGGAGGGGGTAACCTAGAGACTAGATTAAAATAACTAATAAGGGTTTGGAACCACCAAAAGAGAAAGGGTTATCATCAGGTCAGTGTAGCTAGAGTGAGCCATCATGGACATCAGCTGTGAAGCGTGGTGATATGTTATGATCCTAGTATCCCACATGAATTAAATATAAGTTTAACCATGTGTTTATAAGCTCTTAGGTACCCTCCCCTTACAAGCCAATTTTCATGGGTGAGTTCTATCCATGAGTTCCAAACATGAACATAGTTTAAAGTTATGATATCCTTTATATCCATATGAGAAATGAATTAGATTTTGAATAAGTGTATACATAAGTTTGCTATTGGGTTGGTCCCCAAGGGGCAAACCACTTTCATGGAAATAGAAGGACCTACATAATAGTCCTTACACCACACGTATTTGCGCAGCTCTCACCAAGTCAAGACAAGTTAGATTGGGTTTTGCCATTGCACCTATTATGAACTAGTGCAAGTGTGTTTATAAATAGGAGTCCTTCACTCCATTTAATTAGGTCAGTTTTTTGTATTCATACATTGAGTCATTTAGAGAGAGAACAAGACACATTTTTGTTTATTGTGCATGGATATTATAGCACTCATTCTGTGTGCTATTAATCATTGTATTTTGAGAGATAGACATCTATAAGTCTCAAAGCACCACTAAAGAAATAATACAATAGGCGAAATCTATCTTAAGGAGATAGTGTTAAACACTAGCCTTGGTGGGGTCAGAGGTGAGAGCTCTGAACCTCTTTCGGGTTACTCGGCGGTTTTAGACGTTTCATGGCTTCAATTTGATCGGGGTTAACTTCAATCCCCCGTTTAGTGATTAACTAGCCTAGGAACTTGCCATCCCCTACTCCGAAGGCGCACTTATCAGCATTGGGGTGCAGTTGGTGTTGCCGGAGTATTTCAAACACCTTTTTAAGGTTGTCAATATGTTGTCCCTTCTACTTGCTTTTATCACCATGTCATCGATATACACCTTAACGGTACACCCAATCTTATCCCTAAATATCATCGTCATCATTCGTTGATATGTGGCTTTCATGTTTTTCAATCCGGACGGCATCACGGTGTAATGATAATTAGTATCAAGGGTTATGAATGCAGTCTTTTCCTGATTCTCGGCATCCAAGGCAATTTGATGATAATCCTGAAAAGCGTCCAGAAAACTCATTTGTGGGTGCCCATTGGTGGCATTGACTAACTGATCAATCTTCGGCATCGGGAATGGATCTTTTGGGCATGCCTGGTTTAAGTCAATAAAGTCAACGTAGATCCTCCACTTACCACTCTTCTTCTTTACTACTACAATGTTTGCAAGCCATCCTGGAAAGAATGTTTCTTTTATGGCCCTAGCTTCTTTCAACTTCCCAACCTCTTGTCTGACTGCTTCGACATGCTCTTTAGCCGATCTCCTTGGCCTATGCTTCTTAAAAGGGTACAGAAGGTCCACATTAAGCTTGTGAACTATGAAATCGGGGTCAACCTCGGGCACCTCATAGGGACTCTAGACAAATACGTCTACGTTCTGAATAAGAAAAAGCAATAACTCCACCTTCTCCTCGTCCTTTAAACTTGTACCTATTAAAAAATTCCTCTCATAATCCGGGAGAATCTTCACCTTCACCAAGTCCTTAGCACAACTAGCCCCCATTTCCTCTTAGGGTTGCTGTAGTTGCTATAAGGGGGTTTCCTTGGCGAACTCCTTTTACTCAGTTTCTTAGCTGGTTGTGGCCACTAAGCATTGTCTGGCTACCTGTTGGTTGCTCCTTATCATAGCGATTCCCTTCTCGGTGCGGAACTTGACCTTCACATGTAGGGTGGAAGGCAAGGCCCCCATGTCATGTATCCATGGCCTTCCTAGGATTGCGATGTATAGCGAAAAAGAAGCGACCACTATAAATCTTATGATCACCTCCTTACCCTCCATACTTATGGGAAGCAAAATCTGTCCTTCTGAAATTACCATATAGTAGTCAAATCCCATCAATGGAGTATCATACTTAGATAGGTCTTCTTTCTTCAAATCGAGCCCTCTGTATAGGTCAGGGTACATTACATCCACACTGCTCCCCTGATCTATCATTACCCTCTTTACAATGAAGCCGTTTATCCGGGCCGTGACCACCAATGCATCGTTGTGTGATTGAATTGTACCTTCCATATCATCATCGTTGAAAGCAATGGGCTACCGAGCATACTTCAAACTCTTCCTAGTGAGTTGCTCTTCTATGCAGTTTTCTGCCGGTACCACAGCCAATACCCCCTTTCTCCTAGATGCCTGAACGTCTCTCAGAGCTGCATGGATGACTTCTATTACTCCTAGAGGGGGTGGGAGAGGATTCTCGCACAACCGATCCGCATGACCAGCATCTTGATTTCTCGATGCCACCACAAACTCTTTCAGATACCTCTCTTTCACCAACTGCTCTAAATGATCTTTTAACACCCTGCATTGCTCGGTGGTGCCCTTTATCCTTGTGGTATGTACAATACAAAATCTGATTTCTTCTCGATAGGTTACCCCCCATCTTGTTCAGCCACCTAAAGTATGGCTCGTTTTTTATTCAATCAACAATCCTGTGCATTGGTTCCTTAAAGGCTACATTCACTTCTCCCATTCCTGGCACTGGCTCTTGAATCCTCAAATCCTTCTGGGGTCTGGGTTGGAAACCGATATGCCGAGGATGAGTTATGACCGGAGCCTTCCCTTTGCTCTGTAACTGATCATCTTCCAATCGCTTATACTCCTCGATTTGCCTCATCAACTGCCTCAAATCTTCGGGAGGCCTCCTCGTCAGTGATTCCCTCAGTCTAGAATCCTTGGGCAACCCCATTTGAAAAGTGCTCGCCGTAATCTTTTCATTGCCTCCATCGATCTCGTTATATAGCTCCCAGTATCGATTAGCATAGTTATGTAGGATCTCCCTAGCCCTCATTTTCATTGATAGCAATGCATCCACGGGCTGCAGAACTCAGTTGCAAGTCATGAACCGTACACCAAACTCCTGATTCAATTCGAATAAACTGTGGATCGACCCTTTCCGTAATTCGTTAAACCATCTCAGAGCAATGGGGCCAAGGCTTGAAGGGAAGACTTTGCACATCAGCATGTCATTTTGAGCGTGTAAAGACATCATTTGAATGTACTAGTTTACATGTTCTACCAAGTCTGTCTTTCCATTGTAGGAGTTGAACAATGGCCATGTGAACCTGCTCGGGATCGGGGCACTTTCAATATCTCTTGAGAATGGTGATCAGGCAACTTAACGCAATGCCCAGCTCATTGCGTCTATAGCCACATTCCAAGGTCGTCTCCCATCCAAGGAAGTCGAATCACAAGCCTCATATTCCTATGAACGATCGCGGTGTTGATGAGACTCGGATTGATGGGAGCCTGCTGCACGATGGTTCCCTACACTAGCCGACCTTGCCCTTCATTCCTTATGGTCTCTTCTCTGATGTCTACCCCTTGCTTCCAACTCCAAACCCTTCACCGCCATATGTAGACGCCCAAACTCCTGATCCCTTCGCTCAAGCTCCTGGTCTCTTCTGTCAAGGCGGTTGCGCCCTGAGGCGGCAGATACTGTCCAAAGTGTTTGAAAGGATCCTTCTCCGAGCCCGAACTGTTGTGCTTCCTCGTGATGCCTATCTTCACGCCTTTTCTGCCCTCTTTCTCACCATGTGGACCCCCGTGAAGACCCTCCAAAGCCGGTTTCAGCATAACTTCCTAGTTGGCCCCCAAACAATTTCTTGTGCGTGTCTCGATAGAACCACAACTACGTAGGAGATTCTTACAGACAGCACCAATTGTGCGTACCTAAAGGAAACTGTTTGGCCCAACTCCTATCTGGGCTCACAATCTATTTATATTGTGGACTTTGGATTTCCTACTATGGGTGATCCTATACCCAGAAACCCAAATACCCTTGTTCTCTGTACCCTCAAAATTACTCTCGCTTTGTTTCCCAAAATGGTCACCCTCTTTTCTCAGTGTTTCCCCTTAAATTGCCAACCTCTTGTCTCGAATTTTCCTCTCTTATTTATAGCCTAAGGTTAGTGGAAGAGTTATGATTATTTTCATGATGAGTGGGAAAAGAGGTTCAATGCTATTACCCTTAAGTGGGTGTTTAGTTGGGAGAGGGAGGAGGTGTGAGTGGCATTAGAACTGGTTCCACCGTTAGATAGACTACTCGTCAGGGATACTCCTTAAGCTTTGCCGAGCTCCTTGGGAGTCATCTCTTCAGGAAATTGCACTCCCCAACCAAGTAGGATCTCACCTCCACGGTTCATGTCATAACTGGCTTCGTAGCGGTTCTCGGATTTTTGGTGGGGTGACGAGGATCACTCAAACCATGTTCGTGGACTTGATAGAGTATGTATCTGCGCATGATACTTTAGGATTTGAGGTCCAACGGGTTTTAGGCCTCGTACACATGGCATTATTGTGATGGGCTTCGTGGGTATTAGGCTTACAGAGAAGTAATGTCCCGTACAGCATTCCTTCGGTCTATAAGTGTATTCAATTGTTTGTAATTATTTATGCGTTCAACAAATTTGATTTGCTTGTTTTTCGTGTTCATTGAATAACAAGAGTAAATTTTATGTGCAATATTTTCAATATTTATAACTTAAAGTCACTATAACAAAAGTGGGATATGGTGACAAAATCTAGTGAGGATAAGAATTCATCACCAAATATTATAAAAATTTTAAAATTGGTGATGAAATCAATATTTTGTCACCAAAGATGTACCAATTGGTGACGAAATATTTATTTTGTCACTATAGGTCATGAAAAAAATGCAAACCTAGGGTGACGAAATATTCGCATCACCAAAGACTTACCAGAGGTGACGAAATTTTAAATTCGCCACCCAATATTAGGACGTAGGTGTTTTTGGTGATGAAATAAATTTTTGTCACCTATTATTTAACCAAAGACTAACCGGGGGTGATGAAATTCCAAATTCATCATCAAATATTAAGATGTAGGTGTTTTTGGTGACGAAATAAGTGTTAGTCACCTATTGTTTACAAATAATTAAGGATGACCATTGGCAGGGTATACCCATATATATCCGACCCAAGTAATTTATCCATGGATATCCGATTACCTTACTTAATTAGTATCCATACCCAATTGTTACCCTGTCTGTTTATCCATAGACATCCATACCCTATCCAAACTCAATTTTAATAAAATCACCAAATATGCTCAAAAACCACTAAAATGACCAATATATCCTCAAAATATCTAAAATAAGCAAAATACCTATGAAACCTTTAAAATGACGACTTAGTATTCTTTCATTAGCAACTTAAGTGTTACATTTAAAACTTCATAGTGGTTAAACAGATGATAGAAACTCATCCTTCATTTTAACGGATAATTAATGGTTTACATATTAAGAAAAATGATAAATTTTAGCTACAAAATTGGTTATAGCCTAAGACTACAATTTTACTCAATAAAATAAACATTGCTATATTTTTTAAAATCTAACTGTTAAATTGCATGTTCTTTACGCTCTTAATACACATGTTAGATTTTGTATCAATAAAATATTATCAATTATGTGATCTATAAGCTTATATTTTATGTATAATTTTAAACTACAAAAACTTGCAATTTAAACAATTTATTGATGACATAATTGCTAATTTTTATTTTTTTAAAAATTTTGCAAACGTGGAGAATATAAGAAGAAGATGTAATCCAATGATGGATTTATCAAAATTCACCTCCAATAAAAAGATATTAAGTAAGGTTGTAGCCTAAGATTACAACCAATTTTGTAGCTAAATGTTATACTCAAAACCATAGGGAGTTTTCTTGTTTTACAAAAAAATCACATGCAATTTTGTGTATTTTTCACAAAAATATATGGGATGGCCCTCATATCCCTTGTCCACTTGAATCAACTATTCCTTATTTGTGCAACACAACCATCCCCCTTCCCACCACCACCCCCCCCCCCCCCCCCCCCCCCAGACCCTCCCCTTCTCACCTCTCTTTGTCCTTTGGGTTGGTCTCTTAATCGTAAAGATTTAGAAGACATTCAATTGACCAAAAAGTACTTTAGGATGAAAATATACAATATACCTCCAATTTGTTCTCATAATAAACATGATTATATTATAAGACTGGGGTAATTTATAATTTTTGGTGAAAAAATTAGAACTCATTATTCCATTAGTATGCATTGCTAAAAAAATATTTTGAGAGCCCGTGAAAGAGATTTATATGTGACCTTGCTTAACTCTAAGAAAGGCATGGTTGATGGTACAAACTAATTACAAAAATTAAAATCTTGACCATAAATCCAGGGCAACATCATTTGGAACAACATTACAATGATATCATTAAAACCATTCATCTTTGTTCCTTGTCAAATCAATAATCGATAGCCCATATTTATCAAGAAGGTAGATGTTCTCTTTTTTATTTATTACTTTCTAATAACAAAGGGTTGTAGCTTATTCAATCACCAAGTCCAAGTAGCGCAGACAGAATTATTATTCCTTTACTGCTTTTATTCATCTGCTACATATCTCAGACTTTATGATACGGTGCTGAATTATACAGACTGGGATGACTAAGAAAGTACTCAAGTTTGAGTACCCGGGCCTGCAAAGCTTCCGGGTATATGGACCCCAGGATTCGGTGTTGCTGGAGGAGGCAGGCCTTCAGCATCTGAAAGATAAAAGAAATAATGACACAAAATTAAGGCTTTTACCATTTATATATATATGTGTGTGTGTGTGTGTGTGTCAAGGATCAACGAAAAAAAAGTACTCAAGTTCGAGTACCTGGACTCGCAAAGCTTCCGGGTATATGGACCCCAGGATTTGGTGTTGCTGGAGTAGGCAAGCCTTTCACATCTGAAAGATTAAAAAAATAATGCCACAAAATATAGGCTTTTTACCATAAAAATAAAATAAGATATCTTACAAAATATGTCAAGGATCAAAGATAAAAATATAAAAAATACTCTAGTTCGAGTACCCAGACCTGGAAACCTTCCGGGTATATGGACCCCAGAATTTGGTGTGGCTGGAGGAGGCAGGCCTTTAACATTTGAAAGATTAAAGAAATAATGACACAGAATTAAGGATTTTACCATTAAAAAAAAAAAAAACAGAATTAAGGATCAACCAAAAAAAAAAAGTACTCAAGTTCGAGTACCTGGACTTCCAAAGCTTCCGGGTATATGGACCCCAGGATTTGGTGTGGCAGGAGTAGGCAAGCGTTTCACATCTGAATGATTAAAAAAAATAATGACAATAAAATTAAGGCTTTTTACCATAAAAGTAAATTTTTTAAAAAATACATAAAAAATATGTCTAGGATTAACAAATGAAAATATAAAAAAATACTCTAGTTCAAGTACCCAGACCTGGAAACCTTCCGGGTATATGGACCCCAGGATTTGGTGTAGCCGGAGGAGGCAGGCCTTTAACATCTGAAAGATTAAAGAAAAAATAATGCCGCAAAATTAGGGCTTTTTACCCCCACAAAAATAAAATTAAAAAAAAAAATAACAAAACAAACAATAAAATAAAATAAATAAAACTCAAGGTTGATTACCTAGAGTTGATGACTTCCTGGATTGCTTATAAGGATAATCATAACCTCCTCCAAAATGGGTCCCACGATTTGGTGCTGATGGAGCCACAACGCCACCTTTCTTCACCTCTAATAGAACAAGACAATAATGCCGCAAAATTAAAACATTTTAAAATTACAATATTTAAATTAAAAATCTTATAAAGGGATATGCCAATTTATGTATCACTTCAATACTTAATAGCCAAACTGTAACAACATCCGATTGTTATGTCCAAAAACATTTCCTCCAAAAAAAATTTCCACCCTATTTTTGAAGAATTTATAATGGGTTGGTGTCAATTAGGATTTTGGTAGAATAATATGTTGGGTTACTGATAATTGCTTACCACTCATACGAGCTCAACTGTGGTGAAATTGGTTATGGATGTCAACGAATAATTTCAATGACCAGCTTATTCTTTGTTTGGACATGAGACTTGAATAACAGTGACTACTTTTCTTTTCTTTTTTGGTATATTTAAAAGTTGACATATTAGTTTGTTAAACTAATACAATAAAATTGGTAGAACCTCTAATGTTTTGAATAACTATCAAAGATATATTAACTATTTAAGTGCATCCAAGCATAAAATATAGTACTCACTTTTGATATTATATACTATTAACTATTTCTATTAAAATTTTGAAGTTGTTTTAGTTTGTTAATCTTGACACCCAATGTTATAAGACAGTATTTGTTTCTACTCTAACCCACCAATAGTAACTTCAAGCAAATCAGCTTTAGCTTATTCATTCTCATGTTCACTCGATTCACTTAAATTAAATGAGAATAATATAACGAAGCAAGCAAAAAATAAAAACAAAGAATAAGGGTATATAGAGTTACTTGGATTGTCAAGCTCGGTTGTGGATGCCACTTTTGAGCAAACAGAAACATCAAAATGAAGAGAACTCCCCCAGTGATGATGAACTTCTTAGAGGCCATGGTTTTGGGACATGGATGCATATCGAGGGCATGGTATTATATATATATATATATATATATATATATATAGGCCATATTTTGCATTTCTACTTTAAAAATAATAATAAAATAAAAAGTATTTGCCTCTTATTCTCCTACCTTATTCCTTTTTTTTTTTTTTAATTATTGTTTATTTTGCCCCACCCAAGGGGAAGGAGGTAAATATTTCCAAGAACACAAACCAATTCATCTTAAGTCATGATTAAGAATAGTTAGGATGTCCAATACTCTGCATCACAAGCTGTCACCGGTAAACTTTTTACAGCTGTATTTAACTATTTTCAATGGTGACATTCTTTTTCTTTTGCTATAGTATCATTGATTGTGCTGAACTTCCAGTATAAGGTACTAATGAGTCTTCTCCACAGAAACAAAAGGGCTTTTTCTTTTGGAAATTAACGAATTGAAGTATTTCCAAATTCCAACAGTATTGTTTTTGACCTAACTTGGTTGTTTGATTACTATGCATCACGTTTTCCTGTTGGAATTTCGATCAATAAGCTGAACCAATGCCGTAGTCCAGAATTATGTTTGGTTAATTGTCACTCTCAATAATGCAAGCCCTGGACTCAAGACAGTCAGAGGGCTAGTCCTTGGATAGTATAATGTACAATGGAATTGAACTTGGCTTTCGATTTTTATGCTCATTAAAAGTCTTTCTTGCTCAACTGCACATGAAATCTTTCTTTTTCTTTTTCTTTTTTTTTTTTTTTTTTCTTGTTAAGTACACATGAAATCTAATCAGCCAAAGTCAAGACTTATATAGCAAAAAACAATATTCCCTTGCTTTTTTGGTAATAAGAATGGCAAAATTGCACCTATACAATCCAGAAAGCCATTAAGAAACTCTTGAAGTTATGTATCTCCAAAGGACAACTTCAAAACCTAGAAGCATTGTCAACCTCGCCAAGAAGAGGCTTTGGACTTTGGAGACTCCAGGTCATAGAGAAGCACAAGTTTATGTACTTCAAACAAGAGGTTGTTCAGTTTTTGGTCAATTTTGACAAACAACTTTCTTGGACCACTTCATTTAGTGTGTGTTTCGTTGAACTTACTTTTGTTGATGTATTTTTATTTTAAAGATCAGATTGGGTATACTTTGGTCCATTTTAGTCCACTTCAGTTTGGTTCGGTCTATTTCGGTCCACTTAGGTACATTATAGTCTGTTCGGTCTATTGCAATCTAATCAGTCCATTTTAGTCTAATTCAGTCCACTTGATCCACTTTTGTGTATTGAGGTCCTTTTCGGTCTACTTTGGCCCTTTATGTCCTTTGTGGTCTATTTAGGTCCATTTCGGTCTACTATGGTCCATTTCTGTTTAATTAGGTCCGTTTCAGTCCATTGTAGTCTATTCAGTCATTTTGGTCTGCTTCAGTTCATTCGATCCACTTTTATCCATTGTGGTCCTTTTTGGTACACTTTGGTCCATTTTAGTCTACATTAGTCCATTTCGATTTGTTTCAGTCCATTTTAGTCTATTTCTAGGCAATTAATCAAATAGTTGGATAGCTCATTGAAAAACTATCCAAATGGTGTGTGAAACTCAAATTGTCACCTCTAGAAACAACTAAATAATAAGAAATTTTTTAAATTAAACCAAAGTGATGAAAAGAGAGAACCTATGATTATAAATTATAACATAGACCCCCAAAATTTATAAACCATTACAAATCTTTCAAAATAAAGAAAACAAATTAGACTAGAATTGAATTGAATAAAAAACTAACAAAGTGATTTTGAGGCAAAAAAATAAATAAAAATGAACAAAACAATTCATTATTCTTTGGCACAAAGATGGTCTTTCTTGTGTCATAATAACTATTGTGGTTATATGTTCATACGGTGATTGATTTTAATATTCAAATATGGGTACAAATAATTTCAATAATTTTACTACAATCTATAAGGACTGTACCTTAGGCGCAATTAACCAAATAGCTGGTATGGACGTTCAAAAATATATTCAAATATTGTGTAAAACTTCTTTCTAAAAAAAAATGTATTTTGTAAAACTTAAATACCCACTTCCAATAACAATTAAATATTAAACAAAACTATAAACAACCAGAATGATAAAAAGAGAAAACTTGTGATCAGGAATTATTTTCATGTGATCGAAATTGGTAATCAGTAATTGAGGAAAAGAACCATTAGAGAAAAGCAAAAGCAGAAACAATGAAAAATCCATCAAAAGAATAACAAAATAGAATATATATATATATATATATATATATATATATAGTATTGTAAGCATATTAAAATATATAGCGAACTTTGATAAGTGTGGTGTATTGGATAACAATCTTTTATCATGGGAGAAAATGTTTTTGCCAAAACTTTTCAGCAAAATGCCACATATTTGAATCTATTTAGGGAAATGCCCCTGTTTTGAAACTCGATTTTCTAAAAATTGGGTTTCAATTTAAAACTTGATTTTTGGACAATCGAGTTATAGCGAACTAAAAAATAAAAAATATAAATAAATAAATAAAAAACTTCTGAGTTCCATGTGAAGTACTTGAGTTCATGGAACTTGAGTTCCATGAACTCGAGTACTTTACATGGAACACAAGTTCCAGGAAAAAAAAAAAATCTAAGTCCACGTTCGCAATAACTCGATGTTCCAAAATCAAATTATACATTTGAAACTCGATTTTTAGAAAATCAAGTTTTAAAATAAGAGCATTTCCCTAATCAGTTTCAGACATGGGGCATTTTGTTGGATATTTTATTAAAAAAAAAAAAAAAAAAAAAAGCAAAAGCCCATTTTGGCCTGTATCATGGGAAGCTCGTCTCAATCTTGTGAAAGAAAATTAAACCACATTTTCATCATGGGTATTTTTTCTATTCTTGTTTTTGTTTTCATATAACAACGCATACTCTAGTTATTACTGTATAAATGTTTATAGTAGTGTTTTCGGCCAAAATGGGCTTTTACCCTTTTCATTTTTTAATATCCAGCAAAATGCCCCATGTCTAAAACTAATTAGAAAAATGCCCATGTTTTGAAACTTGATTTTCTAAAAATCGAGTTTCAAATATACAACTCAATTTTTGGAACATAGAGTTATAGCGAACGTGGACTTAGAAAAAAAAAATCTGGAACTTGAGTTCCATGTAAAGTACTCGAGTTCATGGAACTCGAGTTCCACTTGAATTTTTTCAAGGAAATCGAGTTCCATGAACTTGAGTTCAAGAAATTTTTTTAAAAAAAATTTTAGTTCACTATAACTCGATTGTCCAAAAATCGAGTTTTAAAATAGGGGTATTTCTCTACATAGTTTCAAATTGGGGCATTTTGCTAAAAAAAATTTGGCGAAAAGGGCAAATGCCCATTTTCTCCAGTGTTTTCTAAGACAAAAATAAAGAACTTAAATCGAGAAGGATCGAGAAGGCAGTGGAAAGGACTTTAACAGGTTGAGCAAAGGATTAAAGGAATTTTTAACTCGTTTCAATATCGAGGCTTAAGCCAAAATATGATTTTGACCCCCAAAAAACATGACAAATTAATTTACCAAACCAACAGAATGTCACTTGGGAGTTGGGAACATTGAGGTAGCCTAGTAGTTGGTAAGGACGTGGTTATATTTTATAAAGTCATGCCATAACCCTTACGCACATTAGCAATTTTTTTTTTTTTTTTTTGGAGAGTTTCAACATATAGAGTCTACTTTTGATAATAGCTATTTATCATCAGACCGAGACACCAAGCAATTATAATTGTATATGTCTAGACAACTAAATTTCTAGTTTGAAATAAATCAAACAAGTAAAATAGTTTCACAAATGCGAATTTGTATTGATAAATATGTGGTACAATTCTCTGTGATTACAAAAGAGTGACCATCTGATTCGATCTCCTTGAAAGACTTGTTGATTTAAATTGTGGTGATGTGATTTTGATTCGAACACAAGATATCCTTCAATTTGGCTGAGGAATGGATCGAAGGTCTTTGAAACAGAATTACAATGAATCTCTGGCTATGAGCTTGTTAGAAATTATTTGTTCTTCCCGTTCTTCACGTTCTTCGTGTTCTTCGTGCGTTCTTTTTTTTTTTTTTTTTGAAGGTTTGTGGTGGAAGTTCTTCGGGGCTTCGGAGGCTTGAATCCTTAGAGCTTCTCTAATTTGTGGTTTATTGAGGTTTTTAGAGGCTTTTGAACTTGATTCCAAAGACCTTTGAGATCTAGGCAAGTAGTTTGGATAATTCTGCTTCGAATGTTCTTCATATTCGAGATTGAAGTTCTTGAAGTTCCTGGAGGTTTCAAGGCTTAATTCCAGCAGAGCTTCTATATTTCTGAGTGCTTCTGAATCTTCTCTGATGCTGCTTGTACTCTAGATGGCTTAGTGTGTCCTTAAATGCCTTAAGAAGGCTTCTATTTATAGGAGTTTGGAGGTAGGTGAGCAATACGTGGCAGAGTCTGATTGGTGACACATGTCATAGCCTGATTGGTTTGCTTGGGTTATCATTTACACGCGCCGGATAGCTTGGGTCATCACTTATATGCGCTGGATCGCTTGGGTCATCGCTTACACATGCAGGGTTGCTTATGTTATCGCTTACACATGCTGATGCATTTTATGCTCCTACTTCAATGACACTTGGCAAATTTCTGTTGGTTTCTGAATAGTGATAGCAAAACCTAACAGTAGTACGTGGCGCTTTGTAATTGGCTGTATTTTGTGAACTTGGTAGTATGATGTGTCAGCTTGTGATAGGTCGGGAATTTTCCTTCTCTACAAATGCCCCCTTGAGACTCATTTGCGCACACAGCTTCAGAGTATGGGGAGTGAATGAGTCTTGAAAATGAATTTTTATACTTGACTCTTCAAGTGAAACAATTGAAGGTGGTGGAGCTTTTAGCAGGATGAAGTAATTTCAAAAGAGTAGACCCACCCATATGAAAGGCTTTGATGAGATAGAAAAGGGGTCTGCAAGTATTTGAATATACTTGCATGACTGAGCCTTCTCAGCAGAGGTTAAGTCGAAGTAATTTCAAAAGAGTGTTCCATGGTACTTGAAGTGGGTTGGTGAGGCTGAAAGTTATATGCAAGAAGTTAGATGTACTTGCAAGATTGAATCATTTCAACAAAGATTAAGCTGAAGTAATTTCAGAGGAGTATTTTGGATTATTGGCGACAATCACAGGGTGTTGAAGATAGAGAAAAAGTGAGAATGTTGATTGGGTACAGCATGCAGAGCTATGAAGCTGGCCTCCCATTTTTAAGAACTTCTGGTGAAGTTATATCCGAAGGATACTCTTCAGATCACGGAGAGAATATGTGGGAAAGTGGTTGAATGTGCATGTGTTATGATATCACTTGGGTTAAGTTGAGGTAATTTCAGAAGCTTATGGATTTTGGGTCTGGTGGTGGTGATGGTGAAGAAGATGGAGACGAAGCAAAGTGAATGGGTGAAACATATGACACCATGGCGCTGGCCCTGTATTTTAGGAACTCTCTGGTGTAGATGTTTCTGGGAAGTACACCTTGGGATGTGAAACTAACTGCATGCTGAATGAGGTTCGACAGCAAGTTGTTGAATGCGCGTGTATGATGGGACCATGCTGACGGACATTAAGTTGAAGTAATTTTAGAAGTATATCTTCTAAAATTCTTCAAGCTGGTTTTAAGTTGGATTAATTCCAAAAAGTATGTTTTGAGGTACTAGCAACGATGACATTTGGGCCCCATGCTGGTGGGAACATGGAATAAGGCTTTGGTGACCATTTACCAACACCAAAGGTTGATTTCTGATGAGCTGGTACCTTGGAGGTCATCATAAGTGTTGGATAGGAGACAATTTATAGGATCCCCCAACACCTTTTACCACCTTCACCTAATGCTACTTGTTGGAAAAGCATAAAAAAATGAAAAGTGGAGCTAACTTGCGATCCTGGTTTTAGAAACCAGCCAAGTTGCTATTTGTTCCGAACCGCTGCTTCTGATGGGAGACCAAGCGTTGGAGAGAGACTACGGGAGCCCTGATCTTAGGAATAGGTGTCTCTGCTAGACTTAAATTTCCTGGCCAACCAAGTCCACGGAAGCATGGAACATCGATGCAGACCTTGTTATGAATAACTTTATGGACAAATGTGGTCGTTAAGTAGGGAAAAAAAAATTGTTTGGACCCTAAAACAATAATGAGTTGTGAGAAGAGTTTCTATTGAACCATAAGAGGGTTAATTTCAAACCGATTATGAAGTAATTTTGGTTGCTCGGTGTTGAGAATGATGAGGCCACAGTGATAAACGGCTGTGAGAAGGAGGATTTGAAAATTTGAAAGAAACAAATCTTCATTTCATGATTCAGTGTGTGTGTGTGTGTGTTTTTTTTTTTTTTTTGCTGAGTTTTTGATGAATCTGTCCCTTCTATTTATAGTGGAGAGATGAAGAACTGTAGTTGGGTAGTTGAGAATGACGGATGAGGGTTTTTGGTGAGAATGGTGGATTAGAATGGTAGGCACCAAATGGGAATGGTAGGTTAGAGATTAGTAGGCACCGAACGGAAATGGTAAGCTGAAGTAGTGACCCAATGTAATTTCGAGTTTAAGACGTACTCGTAAGAGTTCATCTGTTCTTTGAAAGGGGAGCCTTGATAAAGTCTAGAAGATAATCTTGAGGGAGTCCAGACCAAATGGATGGATCTCAAATTCTAATCTTAAGAGCTTAAATTTTGGACACTGCCAGTATCTTGGAGAAGTGAGTCAAATTGGTGGTTTCCAAGTCCAAACAAATAAGCAGATTTCAAAATCAGAATCTTTGTGAAAATCTGAATAGGACAAGATTTGTTTGGACATCTTTATTCTTGGTCAAAGTTCACATCAAAGCCAACAGCTATAGAATCACACTATTTGAGCAATTTTGGATTCTCAAATGAAGAAATAGACCCCAAATTTGCAATGTACGTGAAAAATCGAACAAGACAGGTCATTTTTGAAAATTTTGTCTTTCGGTCAAGATTTATGAAAAAGTCAATTTTCTGGAAATTCGAACGTTTGTACTATTTCCAAGTTTCAAATGAAGGCACAGATCCCAAAATCGAAATGTACTCGAAAAACCGAGTGGGATAAGTCCGTTTTGAAAATTTTGACTTTTTGGTCAAAGTCAAAGGTCCAACTTGGTCAAAGCCCTCTCCTTTTTAAAAAAAAAAAATATATATATATATATATATATATTTATATCAGGCGGTTCGGATCCTGGTTAGCGTTTCGGGTCGGTCCGGGCCAAACCGGTCAATGGAGGATGACGTCATCGATGACATCATAGGGGCACGTGTGAGTGCGTAAGGAATCACGGAAATGCGTGGGAGTAGTTCCGGCACGTATGAGCGTGTGGTCTCATCTGGCGGCGTGTTAGGACATATGTAGTTTAAGTTTGTTAACATATGTCGCTATTTTATGTAGTTGGCTAATCCTTTGACAAAACGCACTTTACTTGTATTTGAATAGATCTAGGATGTGTTTAATACTTCAAAGAACATGTTGTTCAAGTTTAGTATTAAAACCATGAAGATTGGACCAAGAAACAAGTGAAGAAAACGTGTGTACTAAAGCTGGACACCTGGTGGATACCTGGCGGATAGCTGCTGGACACCTGCGGACAGATAGCTATCTATTGAGCTATCTATCGAGGTATCTATCGAGATTTAATGAGGCTCGACAGCTGCCCGATCGATCGAGGTATCTATCGAGGTTACAGGAATTCAGTTTTCCAGATCCGATTTTTGGGCCAGGCTTTTGTATTTGTGTAGGGTTTCTTTTCTCACAACCCTAGGCATATATAAGGCTTATTTTAGAGGCCGTCACACAAGAGAGAATACAAGGAGAACATATGCAAAAGGTGACTGAAGCCTTATTCTCTCTGAAAGAAGCTACTGCGTCTTATGCGCCTTAGGGTTTTGTAACCAAGTGCTTCTTGATCTTCATCGTGTGTATGAAGTGAAGAACTTTGCAGCCAACATTCTTCTTCCTCAAGTTGGTGAGTGAGTCACGTACTGGGATTCGTGCAAAGGAGTTAGTCACGTACTAGGATCCGTGCATCAAAGGGTGGCGTTCATATATTGAAGAGTTCAGAGGTTCTGAAGCAGTAGAAGGTTTCTGCTGTGAGTTCATCTACGGGGATTGTAGAGTCTAGGGACAAAGGTTTTGTACTAGATCTGAAGCTTCTCTTTACTATAGTGAATTGCTTTTCGGGAAGGTTTCCCCCCAGGTTTTTTACTGTGAAACTGGTTGGTTTCATTGGTTTTCCTGGGTCATCATATCTTGTCTTATTTATTTTTCCGCTGCACTTAGTTTTGACATGATATTGATGTTTGTTTGTTTTAACAAGTTTTATGCATAATAAATCTAATTAACAACTTGGGTTTAAAACTTGTTAATTCTATCAACCGGGGTCTAAATTTCCCAACAAGTGGTATCAGATCGGGTACACTCTGATTGGATTAATTTCCTGAGTGTGATCCTTGACCCCCGTTGTCATGGATCGTGGAAAATCTCTTTTGATTCCTCCTTTATTTGATGGCACTAATTATGCGTACTGGAAAGTTCGTATGAAAGTGTTTTTGCAGGCTCTAGATGAACAGGTATGGCAAGCTGTTGAAGTTGGCTGGATTAAGCCAAAGAAAGCGCTAGTGGATTGGGATGATGCAACAATCACAGCGGCAAATTTCAACAGTAGGGCCTTGAATGCCTTGTTTTGTGGGGTGACCAATGAGGAATTCAAGAAGATATCATCCACAGAAGTTGCCAAGGAAGCATGGACCATTCTTGAAACCACCTATGAAGGTACCAAAGCAGTGAAGACTGTGAAGCTTCAAAGACTCACTAGTAGCTTTGAAGAAATAAGGATGGAAGAGGATGAGACCTTTGATGAGTTCTATGCTAAACTCATAGATATTGTGAATTCTGCCTTCAACCTTGGAGAGTCTATAGCAGAATCCAAAATTGTTAGGAAAATCCTTAGGTCCTTACCTGAAAGATTCCATGCCAAAATCACTGCCATTGAAGAAGCAAGGGACATTGATCAAATTCCTTTGACTGAGCTTGTAGGGAACCTTCAAACCTATGAGATGGGATTAGGCTCAATGGGAAAAGGTGGAAAGAGTAAAAATTTGGCTCTTAAGGGTATAGAGGAAGATATTGAGGACTCTGAAGATGAAGATGAAGATGAAGATGATGATGATGATGATGATGAGGATGAGAATCTAACCTTCATTATTGATGAGATTATCAAGCTTCTTCAATTTTGGAAAAAGGATAAGCGCATACCTCCTAGGAAATTTAAATCCTCTAGGAAGGGTAAGGATGAGAAGCCTATCATCCAATGCCATGAGTGCAAAGGTTTTGGTCATATGAGGATAGAGTGCCCAAACTACTTTATGAGGGAAAAGGCCAAGAAGTCAGAAGACAAAGGGTTGGTTGCTACTTGGAGTGACACTGAGAATGACTCTTCTGATGAGTACATGGATGAATGCCGTCATGTTATGGCCTTTGCTGCCTCAACCGATAAGGTGACTGTGGAGAGTGCTAGTGATAGTGAAGATTCTTCTGATGAGGTCTTGAGTGCTCAAAAGCCTAGTTCTGATAAGACTGGCTTAGGATATGCTGTCTCCTCCAGCCCCTCCTCTTCCACGGCTTTTGGATCAAGGACTGTTATTGTGCCTCAATTTGAGAAAGGTAATAAAGGTATGAAATCCAAAACTTTTTTGGCTAATTCTAAATCCTTTGTTAGACCTCATGTTTGTCACCATTGTGGTGTTTCTGGACATATTCGTCCTAATTGCTTTAAGTTGTATCCTCATAAGCAATTGTCCAAACGGTCATAGGTTTCCTCTCAAGAACCTACACCGTTGTTTGGAGAGTTATTAAAAGCGTTGAGCTTTTTAACTCAATTTCAGGAGAATTTTAATTCTTCTATGTCTTTTAGTAGTCATACTAGGACACGTGCCTTTTCATCTTCACGGCCAAAGACTCGTGCTGTGTGGGTGAGAAAGGAGCCTAAGACTTAATTTTCTTTTCTGTTTGTCCTCTGCTTCAATTCTTTCTATCTAAAGCAGGACTCTCTTTGCTTGATTTCTTATCTTCTTTTGAAATCATGCTATCATGCATCTGCATCCTTCTATCATGTTTTCATGCATATGCATCTTTCTTTCATGCATTCATGTTGCTTGTCTGTTTTTGTTTGGTTGTTTAGTTTTTTTTTCAAAATAAAAAAAAAAATTTGAAAAATGAAAAATACAAAAACAGTGTGTGTTTGTGTGCATTAGTTCATGTGAACTTTTGTAATGGCCATTGAAACAGAGTTTTCTAAACTTTGTATCACCTGTAGCTTAGATGAGCATTCTTCTGCACAACTAAGCAAGTGAGCTTTGTAGCTCTTTGTTTGTGATGAGTAAGGTTAAGTGATCTCTTCTACTTAACACTCGTATCACTCTTTTTGACGGGTTGAACTAGAAAATCCTAAGAGAAAGGCATAAATAACCATCTCACCACTGTTACTCGCCAATCATAATATGACATCTGTATGCTTCGGCATAGCAAAAGTGCAATGTCAAAAGACACCTGTATGCTTCGGCATAGCAAAAGTGCAGTGTCAAAAGCTTAACATCATTGGGTATTTCTTTTCTTTCTCTTGTATGCCCATGCATGATATGCTTGTTAAAAGAAAATATGCAAAGAAATAAAAAGCAAAAAGATTAAAAATGCTTTAAAATATGATTGCAAGCGTGTTTTCTAGGAGATGTGGGAGTTATAGGATGTACCTCAAAGGTGATAGTCCCCATCAAACGGTTATGATTGTGTGTGAGTTAAAGTGATTTTCTCATATCTCAAATCGTCATAACATTGAGACACTCATGCAAATCTTGCGATGTTTTCACACACAACACGCAATACTCTTTGCTATTCTTGATACATGTGTAGGTACAATGTGATTTGGCCATCACAAGGTTTACATGCGTTAATGTATGCTCACTAAACTGTCTTAACTTGTTTTTGAAATATAAAATTGGTTAGACTTGTTTAGTGTGTGTGTGTTTTGGATCAAAATGCATGACATTTTTCTTGTTGAGAGATGTTTTTGAGAGGTTAATATGTCGTTTGGATCTTTGGTTGAGTTGCATGCATGATTGCATTCATGTTTGTGTTTTTCTTCTTTTGAAAAACTGTTTTTAAGCCATCTCGACACATCCTCGACACCTCTCAATACCTGGCTTCTCTGTCGAGATCTTCAGTTGCATGTTATCGCAATCTCGACACCTCTCGATAGTTAGGTGGATCGATCGAGAAAGTTTCTGTTTCCTCGATACCTTCTCGATAGCTGTTCGATCCATCGAGGTCTGCTCGATAGCTCCTCGATACCTCTCGATCTATCGAGATTCTCTGCATGCATTGTTTTTCACATGTTTTGCATGTTTCTCTTATCTTGTCATCCATAATATCTTGTTTCATTACATTCATGCATTTTTATGGATTCTTTGTGCCCCTTTGATCATTTTTGATCATCTTTATGTTTCTCGGTACCCTCTATCAATCGTGACAAAAAGGGGGAGAAATTGGAGAATTTGTGGTTTCTTTCTTTACGATTCTACAAGTTAGGGGGAGAAATACATGCCCTTGTAAGGGGGAGTTGTGTTTCATCTTGTTAGGGGGAGTGTTTATCTCCTTGTTCATGTACCTAGGTCTTGTGACTATTTTTACATACAACATGGTATTTATCAAGTGGTATATATATGATGATATATGTTTTTCTTTCACCTACCTTTCATGTGTTGTTTCTTCTCTATCTTTATACACATGTTTCTTTACTTGTATGCAATCTATTATTTCTGTTTCACACAAAGATGCCTTGATGTGTTTTGTTTATAAGTGTTTCAGAAATACAGGTTGTCAAAGTCTTCCATGCCATGAACTCTCTTCTTGCAAAGTTTTTCAAGAGTTTGTGTTAGGGTAGATTTTATTGTATTCAACAAGTGAGTATTAGTTGAGTGATTTATGACTTCTCTCATATGTTCATTTGTTTGTTGTGATTTTGTCACGGATTGCCAAAGGGGGAGATTGTTAGGACATATGTAGTTTAAGTTTGTTAACATATGTCGCTATTTTATGTAGTTGGCTAATCCTTTGACAAAACGCACTTTACTTGTATTTGAATAGATCTAGGATGTTTTTAATACTTCAAAGAACATGTTGTTCAAGTTTAGTATTGAAACCATGAAGATTGGACCAAGAAACAAGTGAAGAAAACGTGTGTACTAAAGCTGGACACCTGGTGGACACCTGGCGGATAGCTGCTGGACACCTGCGGACAGATAGCTATCTATCGAGCTATCTATCGACGTATCTATCGAGATTTAATGAGGCTCGACAGCTGCCCGATCGATCTAGGTATCTATCGAGGTTACGGGAATTCAGTTTTCCAGATCCGATTTTTGGGCCAGGCTTTTGTATTTGTGTAGGGTTTCTTTTCTCACAACCCTAGGCATATATAAGGCTTATTTTAGAGGCCGTCACACAAGAGAGAATACAAGGAGAACATATGCAAAAGGTGACCGAAGCCTTATTCTCTCTGAAAGAAGCTACTGCGTCTTATGCGCCTTAGGGTTTTGTAACCAAGTGCTTCTTGATCTTCATCGTGTGTATGAAGTGAAGAACTTTGCAGCCAACATTCTTCTTCCTCAAGTTGGTGAGTGAGTCACGTACTGGGATTCGTGCAAAGGAGTTAGTCACGTACTAGGATCCGTGCATCAAAGGGTGGCGTTCATATATTGAAGAGTTCAGAGGTTCTGAAGCAGTAGAAGGTTTCTGCTGTGAGTTCATCTACGGGGATTGTAGAGTCTAGGGACAAAGGTTTTGTACTAGATCTGAAGCTTCTCTTTACTATAGTGAATTGCTTTTCGGGAAGGTTTCCCCCCAGGTTTTTTACTGTGAAACTGGTTGGTTTCATTGGTTTTCCTGGGTCATCATATCTTGTCTTATTTATTTTTCCGCTGCACTTAGTTTTGACATGATATTGATGTTTGTTTGTTTTAACAAGTTTTATGCATAATAAATCTAATTAACAACTTGGGTTTAAAACTTGTTAATTCTATCAACCGGGGTCTAAATTTCCCAACACGGCGCATGATAGCGCATGCAACTGAAGCGGTGATTATCGGACCTTCTGGTGACATATGGCAGTGCGTGGCTCATCATTTGGGTTTGAAATTTTCAGGTTTTGTAGATTGGTGCCCGCTGAATCAAGCGGCAATTTCCGTTTTCTAAATTGGTGGCCGGATTTGCACAAAAGTGAAGAAGGAGATCATGATCTTCGAAGCTTGTGTAGGCACATGGAGGCACATGTTTTCCTCGGTGAGATTAAGCTTTCTCGGGTTTTGTCAATTTTTATTGGTTTAAGATCTCTGTGGATTCAATTTTGTGAAATGAGGTATGGATTTCCACAAATCTGAAAGAGAAGTCCACTGGCATTGTTGGACTTGTAGTCTTCTTGGTCTGTTTTGGCGGTGGTCATTCTGACAACATGTGGCAACTGAGGCAAGACGTAGGTTCAAGGTAACTATTGAGTGTCTTTACTGTTCCCAAGGGTTGGCAGCACAATATTTTTGAACAATATGGTACTTTTTGATGGCCCAGACCTTCCTTCAAAGTCTAGTGCAACAATTTCTTCTAGATGATGTGGTATTCTTTGCTGCCGTATTAGCCCTTTTTGAGTTTTAGTGAGGTATTTCTTCCTGACAACATGCCCTTTCCATAGGAACTTACCCTTTTCCTTTTCAAGGTTTGGTGTAGTATTTTTTGAAAGTATGAATTCCCACTCTTTTAACTTTTGTCCACATCTTTTTCCTTCTATCCATTAGCTTCCAAAAACCCCTATATAAGGGCACCTAGAGTATGCCTTAAGTTACACAAGTTTATCCTCCAAGCAACATAATACGTAGAGAAACTATGCCCCCCCCCCCCCTTTTTTTTTCTTTTCTTTTTTCTTTTTAAATATGTATAATTTTTTCATGCCTTGTTTGTACTAACCTCCTTTTTTTTTTTTTTTTTTTTTTTTTTTTTTTTTAAGGCCATCATGATGCTTTTTTTTAAAGATTTGCAGATCGATCAAGAACCGGCCTTATTCATTTGTAAGGAGAAAAATGACAAGGATGCAAAGGCTACGACTTTGATTGTTTGTCCGCCCATAATTGGAAGATTTTCGGAAAGATGGGGCCATCACTTTTATCCTCTCAATTTGCAAAAATGGTCACAGGTTGTTCCCCCCGACAACGACTCTAATTTGGAGACAATTATCCTTCTTGCTTCGCATCACAAAGATGTTGTCAAATCAAAGTCATATAATACTCTAAGACAAGAGATAATTGTAAAATGCGCCAATTGGGATTTTTCCTTTAGCATGAATGGAGGGTTTTCCTATTTCTCCCTTTATTGGGATTGGCTAGAAGATGTGCTTAGCCGGTGTAAACACCTCCTTGATGCGACCCACCTTTATAATGCTGTCTTTGCCTCCTTGTTCACATATGATTATGATGAAAATCTCATGAAGGCATTTTGTGAGTGTTGGAGTCCTTCGACCAATACCCTCCATACCTCAGTTGGGGAGATTCCCATCACACCATGGATCTTTCCATTCTTGGCGGACTTCCTTGCACAGGTGCTTTTTATGACGAAGTGGTACCCAACGTGCAAGAGCTAGAGGGAACCAACGACCAAGGATGGCCTTATCTGACGTACAGTTGTTGCTACCTTTTTATGGTGTACCATCACCTCCAGAATCAGCTGAAGAGACAAGGGAAGGTAAGTGTTCACAACTGGATTACTTTTTGGTATAGAGGAAATGGGAGGTACTCAGTTCCTAGGAAACTAGCAAGGCAGACTACCATTCCCAAGTGTAGTCAGAATCCCTTTGGTGTGATAAACGAGCATGGACCATAGTCTGATAAAGAGCACGAGGTCTTTGCGAATCTTCAAGTCGAGGGTGACTTAAAGGAAAAGACTTATTTATCGGCACTTCTTTCCTGTTGGCTGTGCATATTTGTCTTTCCTATCAAGGATCTGAATAGCATCCGTCTAGGCACTTTCAAGATTGCTAGCTCCATGGCCAATGGTCGTCCATTTGACCTTGCTGCTCTAATATTGGCTAGTATTTATCGCGGCCTTAACACTATCTCTTCCTCTACTACTTCGAGCATGTCTGGAGCTAGCTTTGTCATTCATTATGTTTATGCATGGGTAGCTCATTTATTCAAGAGCAATCATATCACCAATGACAAACTGTCAGATCCTTTGATGACCAAATATTCTTGTGTAGGTTATGCCTTTCTGTTTAGCGAATTCTCCGCACGAAAGCATATACGAACTGCTGCCGACTTCCTTTGGCACGAGACTGCTTTCAAGAAAAGCTACGACCAGACATTCATTGACAACAATCATTTATCAATCCAAAAGTCTGACTACTTTATGAGTCTTTGTTCGGGATATTTGTCACTTCGATGTGAAGACCAACACGTTGCAGAAGCATATAGTCCTCACAGATTCAGTCGACACTTTGGATTTCACCAAGACATTCCAGGTGATTTGAAGGAGGAAATCTATACAAGCTTTTTGAAAGATCTATACCAATTCTATCAATCCTTCACTCGCTGCAACATAGATTCCAAGGTACTTATTCCGGCTTTTGCCACAGACTTTGGAAGCCAGGTCAGACATAGCTACAAACAATGGTGGGAAGGAGTTCGTGGAAATGATTTTACTAAAGAAACAGGTCTCCTGGCTGACATTGCCTCCTTCTATGTTAAATCAATAACATCCAACAAGTCTCAAAAGGGAAAAAGGGAATTGCAAGGCCTATACATTCCACAGCCTCTATCAGAGTTTACACGACATCCTCTTAAAGATGACTGTCATTCAAAAGAATCATCTGGAACTATCGAAGTTACTCGTAGTCAAGGCCCCAAAGGTTCGCTTGTTGTGCCAGTTAAAGACGCCATTAAAATTTCTGAAGAGGCGGTGCGTAACGATTTTGACCACAATTGGACAAATTTGAAGAGTCCAATAAAGGGTGTTAATGTGGGGACTTCCATTGATTGTGCACATCTCCTTACAAATAGTGAGTCTTCTATCTGAAAGCCATCTGCAAAGAATTTGGATCTTAAAAGACGTAAATTTTCTTATGCTGGCATGTCATCTAAATTTCTGACTGAGACGGAAAGGACTTTTCTCTCATTTTTGCAACCGACCAACCCTCCGGAAGTCTCTACATTTCAAGCCATGGCACATATTTCTTCCATTCGTAGGAAAGGGGCTTCTATGTTAGGAAATGTCCTTCTAAACAAGCTTTCGAATCTTTTTGTGGACAACATTCTCCCGCAATCTGACATAAATGAAATTTACAATGGGATTGAAAGTCTCGGAGTGGACCCTCGACACTTGCGTGAGCATGTTGACAAGTATTGCGAGGGGGTTGCAAACTATATGAAGATGAAAAAGTCTTTGAATAAACGACCAAGTCCTGTCAACTTAATTCAACATGAGGTTGAAATTGGACTTCTCCTTTCTGAAGCATCGCACAAGAAAGCATCTTTGAAGACCGAGCTTGATACCATTAGATCAAGGATGGTTGACCTGCGAATTGAGCTTGTCCAATTAGAACAATCACTGTCTCAAATTGAAGCCCATCAAGTTGAACAAGACGACGTTGTGCAAGCCTTAGAAGAACAGCTTGAAGAAATCAAATCCACTCCCGCTCTTGAAGACTAGGATATGGAGGCCTTAGAGAAGATACGAGCCCTTTTGGAAGATAATTGTTCTAGTTTGAAAGACTTGAAATGGATGTCGTAATCTTTTTATTTAGTTTCCTTCATATGTGTCCCTGGACTTTCCCCCTGTACTATTTTCCTTTTGTTAATTAATAAAGAAGACTTCATTCTCTGCCCCTTTTTTTTTCTCTCAATTTGATGAAACCCCCCTTTTTTTTTTAAAGGCGTGACTGAACTTAGCAAAATATGCTAAGTTGCCTACGTACCCTCGGGAGGGATCAAGTCATCACGTAGTTCAAAAGAATTTTTTTTTTTTTTTTTTTTACAAAAAATGGAGGGCTCACGTGTGTAATCCTCGCCCTACACCCCACGGCATTCCATGGGTACCAATTGCACAATAGTGGGTATCACCTCTAATCAAACCCAAGACCTTGGCCTCAAGGGCAACATGGGCATCCAACCACTAAGCCACACTCGCAAATGGTGGCATAGAGTGAGATCAATTTTTTTTTTCTTTATTTATTCACTTTCAAAGGTAATGAGAAGACATCATGTACCCTTGTAACGCTGCAGTGGGCAGTTTAAACTCTTATTAAGAAGCAGTCCTCAATTTTCAAGCATAGAAGCATTTGAGGAACTTCCCATTGATGGGGCCGATCCTTACACCCTCCTGATCAATCAACTTGTAAGCTTCACTGGTGTAGACTTCTTGCACAACATAAGGCCCATCCCATTTTGAAGTGAACTTATTACCTGTACAATGAGTTGTGATGATAGGTCTTCGAACAGCAAGGACTAAGTCACCAGCTTGGAATGATCATGGTTTAACTCTTTTATTGAATGCATTCGAAAGATGAGCTTGATAGCACTCAAGGCGTTGTTGAGCCTCGAGCCTTTTCCCATCAAGTGCCTCCAATTCTTGCAACCTAATCTTGGCATTTTCTTCCTTAGTCAACCCTTCTTGAGTGGCAATCCGTAATGATGGGATTTGGCATTCTAAGGGAAGGATGGCTTCCACTCCATAGACAAGAGAATATGGCATTGCTTGAGTAGGCGTTCGAAATGTTGTTCGATATGCCCATAATGTTTCTCTGATTCTTTCATGCCAATCTCGCTTAATCTTGGATACCACATTCTTTAACAAACTGCCAAGCATCTTGTTAAAGGCTTCAGCTAATCCATTTGCCGGGGCATTGTACATGGAGGAGTTGTATTGTTTAAATGCAAACTTCTCACATAGCTTCATCATTAGCTTATTGTAGAACGGTTTACCATTATCAGTTATGATATACCAAGGGACACCATACCGATAGATCAAGTGAGTTCGAATGAAATTGACCACCATTTCTTTCTTCACTTCCCTAAAGGGCACAGCTTCTGCCCATTTCGAGAAGTAATCAATTGTAGCCAAGATGTACAAATGGCCACCGGATGATTTTGGTAATGGTCCTATTGCGGCAAGCCCCCATGCATCAAAAGGTCAAGAAGCTACAGTTGGGTGTAGAGGTTCTGGTGGCTAGTGGATGAAGTTTGCATGATACTGACAAGCTTCATACTTCTTAGCATACTCCATGGAATCTTGCACCATCGTAGGCCAATAGTAACCCATTCGCTTGATCCTATAGTGTAACTTAGGACCTGATTGGTGTGCACCGCATATTCCAGAATGAGCCTCTTCTAAGGCTTGTTTAGCCTCTTCTTCTCCTAAGCAACGGAGAAACAAACCATCAAAGGAACGGCAGAAGAGAGTTTCTTTATAGTAAATGAATCAAGCAGCCCTTCGCTGAACTTTGGTTTTGTGGCGTATATCATCTGAGAGTCTTCCATGTTGAAGGTACTCAATGATCACTTGTCGCCAATCTTCTTTTTTGACAAGGTAAACAGAATTGATGTTAGCTTGTTCTTCTTCTTCTTCTTCAACCACGAGAGGTACTACCCACCTTTGAGAAATAGCAACTTTGGCGTTTTTTCCTGGGATAATGCTAAGGAGGTAGCCAAATTAGTTAAAGCATAAGCCTGTTTATTCTCCTTCCTTGGTATATGCTCCAATGTAATTGCCTCAAAATTTGCTAGCAACTTCTTCGCATTTTTGCAATAGGGGATAAGGTCTTCTTTCTTGACGTCATACTGCTCTAAGATTTAGCTGATAATTAATTTAGAATCCTCAAAGATCTCAAGTTGTGATATGCCCATCTCAATGGCCATTTATAGGCCAATAATTAATGCTTGATATTCGGCCATGTTGTTGGAGCAAAGTTTGCTTAATGAGAACGAGTATAGAAGTATTTGTCGTTGTGGAGAAACAAACACTACATCTGCCCTACTTCTTCTCGACGTGCAGCTCCATCAAAAAACATCATCCATGGTGGCATTACTTCAATATAAAACATGTCTTCATCCAGGAAATCATCGGAGAACTCCCAATCAGAGGGAACTGGGTGATCAGCTAAGAAATCTGCCAATGCTTGTCCTTTGGCGGCTTTTTGTGGAACATACGCAAGGTCATATTGTTGTAACAGGACTGCCCATCGAGCTATACAACCTGAAACCACTGGCCTAGAGAGGACATATTTGATCGGGTCTGCCCTTGCTATCAAATGGACCGTATATGCTTGCATGTAGTGCTTCAATTTGTCTATAGTAAAGAAAAGAGCAAGACATGTCTTTTCAATAGGAAAATAATTTAATTCAGCTCGATTGAGAGTTTGGCTCAAATAATAAAGGGCTCTTTCTTTCCCCTCCTCATTTTTTTGCGCCATAAGAGCACCTAGGGACTTTTCTTGTGCTGCAATGTACAACACTAAAGGCTTTCCTGGGATAGGAGCACCTAAAACAAAAGGATTAAGCAAGTATCTTTTGATGCTTGTAAAAGCGTTGTTACAAGCCTCATCCCATTTGAAGTGCACATCTTTCTTCATCAGCCTATTGAAAGGTTGACATCGGCCAGCCAAGTTCAAGATAAATCGTCAAATGTAGGCAAGTCTCCCCTACAAGCCTCTAAGTTCTCGCAAATTCTTGGGCTCCGGCATTTTATGGATTGCTTCAATTTTGGACTGGTCGATTTCAATGCTGCGATGCCTCACAATGAAACCAAGGAACTTCCTAGATGTTACGCCGAAAGCGCATTTGAGGGGGGTTCATTTTAAGTTGATACTTTCTTAGGCGGCTGAACATGGATCGTAGATCTACCAGATGGTCTTCCCTCCTTTTTGTTTTAACCACCAGATCATCGACATAACTCTCCGTATATTTATGAAGTACATTATCAAAGATCTTTTGTATGGCCCGTTGATAAGTAGCACCAGCATTCTTTAGTCCAAAAGGTATTACTTTGTAGTAGTAAATGCCCTTAGGAGTACGTAAAGCTATAAGCTCTTCATCCTTGGGATTCATTTGAATTTGATTGTAACCTAAAGAACCATCCATGAAAGATAAAGCTTCATGACCGGTAGTGGCGTCAACCATGACCTCAGTGATGGGCAATGTTAGCAATCCATTCCGGGTACTATACTTCACGAATGAAGCCCGTCTTAATTAGCTTATTGACCTCGGTTTCTATTTAAGGGATAAGCTCGGCCGAAAGCATCTTTGGGATTGTTTGACTGGGTGTACACCTTTCTTTATTGCCAAATGGTGTAGAGTAATACTTGGATCGAGTCCAGACATTTCTTTGTAAGTCCAAGCAAACACATCTTTATATTCTACTAGGAGCTTAAAGTATCCTTCTTCTTCTTCAGGGGTAAGAAGCACACTGATGAAAGTTGGTCAGGGCTCTTCAGCAATTCCTAAATTGATCACTTTAATTTCATCAACTGTAGCCTGTCCTCCATCTTCCAAAGCTGGAGGAGCTTCGTCGACTTCTTCATTGGTTGCTTCAACATCTGAGAGTGTACCTTCTTCTACTGTAATATGAAATGAGGGCGATACTTCTTCAATTTGCTCATTGCGGACAACTAATTGACTTTAAGAGATCCTTCGATGTTGATGTCTAGGGTAGAGTTACGTTTCATGCTTGAAGGAATGCTACTTCGGATCCCATCATTAGCTTTCTCCTCCCCTTGAACCTCAAAGTTTATGGAATTTTGAGAATGGCTACTAACAAGCCCTTTCATTGCCCCTAATCGATCAAAGACTGACCTACGAGCAAGAGTATCTTGATTTTGTGTTAAGCAAGTTGTATTTAACTTGTCGAACACTGTGATTCGTGACGATGGGGCATTGATGCGATCAAACACTGAGACATGCGATGCAAAGTGATCTTTTCTTCGATTTGAACTTTCGCTAACTTCCACTGTTATGTTTTGGGAATTTGAAGCATTGCTTCTTTTCTTGATCCATATCTGAGCCGGTTGTTCTGGAGTATGACCTAATCCGGTCTTTGGGATAGGAATTTCATGCCCTTCAAGCCGCATTTTCCTTTGTGTTTTGCTGAAGCCATGTACCTTCTCTTCGGTGACTTCTGGAATCAGTTTCCCTAGGTCCCCTTATTTTGAGAAATCGTAGCCTGCTTTGGCTAAAAACCTATATGCCTTTGCGTCGAACCATTCTTTCCTCCGTTCACTTAGTAGAATACCATGTTTCGTCAAACTTTACGAAGACCTTACGAATCCATTCAATGGCTTCGAGGGCAAAGGATTTGTGAATGAAGTTAAAGGCATAGCATGATTTTCCTTCAATATGGCTACATCCTCCATCGTGAGCTTTTTAGGAGGCCTTCCCTTTTTTAATATTGATTGAAGGCATTTCATGAACGGTGATTGTCCTTTCTTGCAGTGTGATAATGGTACATAACGAAGAAATGGAGGATTGTCAGAAGGCGTTGAGATCTTTGCTCCCACTGAATTACTGGTAGATCCACTAGAATGATCATCTCCACATCCTGGACCTTCTTTTGGGGAAGGAGTATCCTTTCCAATGATGAATCTAACATGCTTCTTTTCATTCTGCTTGCTCTTTGTGGGTGGGATCTCAACTAGAAGAACTTCATTAGAAACATCATCTTCTACATAGAATTTTGCGTCAGCAAAGTGAACCTCAATCTCAGTAAAAGGTTTTAAGTCGGCATTGACCTTTTTTACTCCACCTTGAATGTACTTGAAACATTGATGAAAAGTTGATGGCACTATTTCGTTCTCATGGATCCATGGATGTCCCAACAACATGTTGTAGGTTGTCTTGGCATCAATAACATGGAACAAAATATTGCTTGTCAATTCTCCAATGATTAGTTCCAGTTGTATCATACCGATCGGCGTTGTCCATCTTGGTTAAAACCTTGAATGACCAAACGACTATGCGATAACTCCTCCATAGTAAGACCAAGTCGTCTTAACGTCATTTTTGGTAGTATATTAACAGCTGAACCTTCATCAATGAGAATACAATCTATCTTTATTCACGTACATAACCACAAACATAAAGTGGACAACTATGGGGCTTAAAGCCTAACAACAAATCTCGTCAATGAAAGTCATGTCTGGGGAGCACGCATAACATTCTTGGGTTTGTTAAAGCATGTTGGCATAAAGAGTGCACACCTCTAGTTTTTCAAGAGATTGGGTGAACACTTCTTTTAGTGAGGTGGGGGACTGTAAGGTTTCAACTTCATCATCTTGAGATTGGAGTTTTTCCAAAGTCTCATCTGGTCCACCATGGTCGATATCCTTCTCTTCATCATGAATTTCATAACAAGAGACTGTGTGAACTGCTTCTGCTGAGTCATTTTGAAAGAATCCTATAAGGAAGAATTCTTCTAACGTGATGCGATTTGGAAGCTTTTGGGTTTGTGCCGAATCGTTATTCATTTTTGTGCCCAGTCTTTTTCGACTTTTATCGTTCCTTCCTCTTGATCGAAGTTGAATCAAGTTTTGTGCTCTTCTGGGCTATTAGGTGACTAAATGGAGAGGGAACTCTCGTCTTTTCTTCCATCTCTTACTAGTAACCATTGTCCAACCTTCCTCCTCATCCATTATCGATCTTCTATCATCATTTGAGTTATAGTCAAATGCTTCTTGTGAAAGCTAAACTTGAACAGGTTCTAGAGAACCAAATTGGATGAGTGTGGTATTTGCCCCCAGCTTAATAGTTGGAAATATGCAACCAGGTGACCCACAAGCAAACGTTGCACGGTTTGACTTAGCCACATCATCAAAATCCAAGTCGATTTTCCTTTCCTTAGCTAACTTCATGATGAGTTCTTTGAGAACAAAGCATTTCTGGATTGGATGACTTATGATATGATGATACTTACAATAGTTTGGATCATCAACTTTCCCTATCTCTTCTGGTCGTTTGCATTCCGGAAATTCAATTAATTTAAGCTTGAGGAGTTATTCTAGCATTTCGGGCATATCAGCATCTGGGAAAGGATACTCCTTTTGTTCCCATTCCTTGAGTGACGAGCGATGTGTCTCACGTCTTTGGCTTCCTTCAGACCTCTTCTCATTAGCCTTCATTTTTCTTGTTGAAATTTTGACTGGGGCAGAGTTGATATTCATTGAGTCTTTGACGTTACTTTTCGCATTCCTATCATTCTTCCTTATTTCCCTTCTTTCTTTCCTTTCCTCAGGCACAGGAGGCTTCGTATTTCCATGGCTAGCAATGCTCAGTTCTATGTCATGCGCATGAGTTGCTAACTCTTCAAATGTTCAGGGCTTTATCCCTTGCAGGATGTAAAGAAGTCCCCAGTACATGCCTTGGATGCACATTTCTACAGCAGATATTTCAGAAAGTCTATCTTTACAATCTAGACTCAAAGAATGCTACCAATTGATATAGTCAACAACAGGCTCGTCTTTCCACTACTTAGTATTGGTAAGCTCCATCATGCTTACCGTGCGACATGTTCTGTAGAACCGGTTGAGGAACTCCCTTTCAAGTTGTTCCCAACTATTGATTGACTCGGGTTCTAAGTCTGTATACCAATCAAATGCATTCCCTTTCAGTGAACAGACAAATTGTTTTACAAGGAGACTTCCTTGAGTTCCTGCGTTCTCACAAGTTTCCACGAAGTGAGCAATATGTTGTTTTGGGTTGCCTTTCCCATCAAATTGTAGGAACTTAGGAGATTGATACCCTTTGGCATTCTCATGTCGTCGATGCATTTTGTATAGGGTTTTGAATATACGAGGGAACTAGTGGAAGAACCCCCATATTGTGCTCGAATGGTATTCGTTATCATGTCTTGCATTTGTTGGACAGATAACGAGGCTATTAAGGTGGAATTTCTATGTTGGGAAGTTTCTTCAACTCATTTTCTCTTATCAACCCTAGTGTTTTCTCCTTTCAAGGTGAAGCTAGGCGGGTGCTCAGGGCCAAGACTTGATTCACCCGAATCTTGTACCTCTAGTTTGTTCATCAAGGTTGCAATTTTGACATCCTTATCTTCCAATGCTTTTGTGAGAAGGATGACCCTTTGTTCCATTTCAGCTATCTTTTCTTCCATGGTAGAGGTGTTAGTCATCATCACTGGCATAACCTCTAGATATGATGGTGAAAATGATGAAACAGGATGAGTCAAAGGCACTTCATTCCTTAAATTTCTCATCACAGGTGAAAAGTTGATAGAAAAGGTCTTTGTTGTGGATGATTCATTATCGATCTCTAAATCAAATGAATCCTTAGCAACAGCTTTCCTATTTGCAAAAAAGTCTAGGGAGATGACATTATGAAGTTTTCTTTCTTTGGTTGGTTGGGGTTGAAGTCAGTCAAGAGCCTTGGATCGACTGCGAGTGATTAGGCCGACATAATCATCAGCAATGGATGCATCAACCACTAATTTCAGGCATTCTTGTTAGAGGTCATCGAAGCTGGTAGCGAATCGAATTTCTTTTCTTTTGGAGGAGAAAGAGATGAGAGGCAAAGAGGTCCCACTGGGCGTGCCAAAATTTGTAGACGACTAAATTTCTAGTTTGAAATAAATCAAACAAGTAAAATAGTTTCACAAATGCGAATTTGTGTTGATAAATATGTGGTACAATTCTTTGTGATTACAAAAAAGTGACCCTCTGATTCGATCTGCTTGAAAGACTTGTTGATTTGAATTGTGGTGATGTGATTTTGATTCGAACACAAGATATCCTTCAATTTGGCTGAGGAATGGATCGAAGGTCTTTGAAACGGAATTACAATGAATCTTTAGCTATGAGCTTGTTAGAAATTCTTTGTTCTTCCCGTTCTTCGTGTTCTTCGTGCGTTCTTCTTTTTTTGAAGGATGATTCTGCTTTGAATGTTCTTCGTATTCGAGGTTGAAGTTCTTGAAGTTCCTGGAGGTTTCAGGGCTTGATTCCAGCAAAGCTTCTATAATTTTGAGTGCTTCTGAATCTTCTCTGATGTTGCTTGTGCTCTAGATGGCTTAGTGTGTCCTTAAATGCCTTAAGAAGGCTTCTATTTATAGGAGTTTGGAGGTAGGTGAGCAATACGTGGCAGAGTCTGATTGGTGACACATGTCAAAGCCTGATTGGTCTGCTTGGGTCATCGCTTACACGAGCCAGATCACTTGGGTCATCGCTTACATGCACTGGATAGCTTAGGTCATCGCTTACACGTGCAGAGCTGCTTATGTCATTGCTTACACATGCTGATGCATTTTATGATCCTACTTCAATGACACTTGGCAAATTTCTGTTGGTTTCTAAATAGTGATAGCAAAACCTAACAGTAGTACATGGCGCTTTGTAATTGGCTGTATTTTGTGGACTTGGTAGTATGACGTGTCAGCTTGTGATAGGTCGGGAATTTTCCTTCTCTACAATATGATAATGCATAAAATTGTCAATTAGTTGATTGTCTGCACACATGCCAATTAGGGTACCTGAAGAACAAAAAACAAAGAATGTAAAGAGAGCACCTATAAAGTGCCAGCCAAAGACCCTCTGAAGGCAAATTCAATACTAGATGAATCTCCGATAACTCTAAAGTGTAAGAGCTAGTAATTTTCACGTACCTTGGAGAAACGGAGACTCAGTGCTTATATTGTGGTGGAGAGCTGACCAAGATCCCTTGAATGTAGGATCTTTCCCTGTAGAGAAGATATAGAGTTAAGGTCCCAAGATCTTAGAGCTTTACTTCCCATACTGGGAGGATACAAATATATAGTAAGGTTTGTAGACGTAGTGTGCAAGTTCTTTCCATGAAGGGCGATATGAGTAGAGAACACACAAAGTGGTATGGGGCTAAGTGTATCCGCTTGTCGGTATGCTTGTTAACTCGACGGGTGCTCTCAAGCACGACAACAAACGTAGGCAATGTTGCGTGGCCATCAAACCCATAGGAGGCGCTTGTCTCGTAGGATTTCAAGGAGCCCAACAGGCATTGCAAATCTAACGGATGAAAAGAGTTGGAAAGTTTCCTTGGTCGAAATATCCCTTATCAATATTTGTAGTATTTTATTTTTAATGAGTTTAAAACTTTAGATGTGAAAAGTAACCAAATAGTTGTATGTATATGTAAAGGTAAAATAACTGATGTGGATATTAATGATTGTAATTTTAGTTGTTTCAATATTAATAATTTATATATAGTTGCATGTATATGTAAGGTAAGGTAATTGATGTGGATATTGATGATTGTAATTTCAATTGTTTCAATATTAATAATTTATATATTTAATCATGTAAAAAATTAGAGGAAAAATTGGAAAGAAAAATGATGATGACATGGCCGCTGATGTGGCTCAACAGAAGTGTAGAAATAATAAATGTTAAGCTATTAAATATTAATATATAGATACCACAAGATGTTAAATGTTACCCTCAAAACTTTAGGGAGTTTCATGTTTTACCAAAAAAACAAAACACATTAAATTTTGTATATTTTTTTCCCAAAAATCTCATCTCTTTTCCTCTTTATCCTCTACTTTTTTATTCCTCCAAATTTCCAAACACACTTAATTCTCATCGAAACCAATTTAACATTAAATTTAACAAAAAATAATGAGATTTAGCCAAAATTATATAATGAAAGGAGAAGATTTCAATTGTCTTTTTGGTTTAATGGGTTGATTTCTTAATCTTAAAGATTTAAAAGGCGTTCAATTGACCAAAAATGGAAGTATACAATATTCCTCCATTTTGTTCTCAATATAATCATGATTATATTATATTTTTAAGAGTGGGTTAATTTATAATTTTATTTCACAAAAATTAGAACCGATTACTTCTTTAGTATGCATGGCTAAATAATATTTTGAGAGTACGTAAAGGTCGAAGAGATTTAGGTGGCCTCGCATAACTCGAAGAGAGGCATGGTTGATGGTATACCAACTACCAAAATTAAAATCTTGACCATACAAATCGTGGGAGGCATCATTTGAATTAATTTTACAATGATATCATTAATATCATAAGGACAAGTTTGGTAAATTGAATAAAAGTTACGAATGATAATTTTTATTATTAGTCAAATCAATAATGGATAGGCCATATGGCCTATATTTATAATTTCAAGGTCCGTCGCACTATAGTTATTAAACCCGGATCGGAAGTTGACTGGGTCTATGAGTTGGGTCACTAATTCAACTAGTGAGTCAACGGTTGAACTACAGGGTCAAATAAAAAAAGAGAAAAAAAAAATGTTAAGGACTTAAACTTAAAGCAATAAACAAATAAAACACAAAAAACGTAAACAAAAGAAGAGAAAATAAGGTTTAAACAATAAATATATAACATATACTAATATACTCATACCTATATGCTAATTAGCTACGTGAAACCAAAAAGTGATTTGTTCATATCTGCAAGTTTGGGGAACTGAAATTGTGAAAAGTGATGGGTTAAGTAGTGTGAATCGGCAAAGAAGTGAGAGAATGTTGCAGATTTTATATTTCTTTAGGTTTTTTGTTATATAAATTACCATATTATCATACATTAAACAATAAAGAAGTCAATGAGGTGAACTTATTAATGTAATTTTGTACAATTCACAAACCCAGCCGGGTCATTAAAACCCAACTGGGTCACATGGTTTGCTTAAAATCCGCCGAGTTTTACCGATTTTGACCAAGTCTTGTGCACATTCGATCTAATTGATGACCCGGACCGGTCTATGTGCGGAGTCACTGAATTACTAGTCACTGAATTACTAGTCCGATCGGTCAGGTCGAACCAGGTTTAATAACACTGCGTCACAGTGCTAATACGCAAAATAATACGATAATGAGTACTAATTCAGATGGCATGAATTCAGATCAGACACCAACTACAATCTACAAATGTAGTAATGTTAATGATAGAGACTATATATATATATATATATATTATCCAGAAGTTACATATTTTCTCTTTTTTATTTAATAACTTCTAATAACAGAGGGTTGTAGCTTATTACACATCACCAACTCCAAGTACTTGGAGAGACAGAATTTTTCCTTTACTGCTTTTATTCATGCGCTACATATCTCAGACTTTATGATGTGGTGCTTAATTATACAAGCTACGATCACAACGAAAGCACTCAAGTTCAACTACCCGAAGCTGCTGGCATACTTATGGTGGTATGGGTGTATTTGGATTTGGTTTTGCCGGAGGAACCGGGCCTTTCCCATCTGAAAGATTAAAAAAAAAATACCGCAAAATTAAGGCTTTTTAAAATTGTGACATATTTAAAATAATCTTATCACTTTTATCATAATAAATTTACAAAATGATATGTCAAGGATCACTGAAAAATAAGTACTCAAGTTTGATTACCTAGAGATGATGGCTTTCTGGATTGCTTATTAGGATGAGCATGACGTTCTCCAAAACCGGTCCAGGGATTTGGTGTTGATGGAGCCATAGGGCCAACTTTCTTCACCTCCAAAAGAACGAGACAATAATGCTACAAAATTAAGTACATTTTAAAATTACAACATTTAAATTAAAAATCCTATAAACAGATATATCAATTTACGTACTATTTCGATAATTAAGTAATAACCAAATTGTAACAATGATTGTTATATAGAAAAATATTTCCTCCCCGCTCCCAAAAAAAAAAAAAAAAAATTAATCGCTCTCTCTTTCAAAACTAGGCCAACACACTTATTTGTGAAGATCTGTTGGGTGTAGGTATATTTTTGAAGAATTTAATGTCGGTTGGTTTTGATTAGGGTTTTGCTTGGATAATCTATTGGGTTGTTGAGAATTGCTTACCACTCATCAACGTTGTGAAACCCGGACCGGACCGTACGGTCCGACCGGAAAAACCTCGAACCGTTCCTCTTTGCGGTTCTTTTAGCATCAAAAACCGTTCAACGGAAAAAAGCAGGGAGCCGTGAGAACCGCGGTCGGACCTCACGGTTCTGAGAACCGTGATCCGACCGCTTCTCACGGTTCCCTTTGAATCTGAACCTAAAAAAAAAAAAAAATCACAGAAAAGGAGAGATTGTTGTTGAAAACAGCGATCTGGACGAGCCAATGATTTTGAATGGGTAGATCTTCGTCGATGGACTTTGGAGATCTTCATCAATGGACTTTAGGGATTTGAGCAAGAAGGGGAGATCTTTGTCAATGGACTTTGGAGGAGGAAGGGAAGTAGGGAACTGGAAACGAGAGGGAGATTTCTAGCTTTGTTCTCCACTGGATTTTGTGTGACGGCCTGATGGGGTGAGACTTTGAGAGCGAAAGAAAAGAATGAGAAAGAGCATATAAAGACGAAGAAAGAAAAGTAAAGGACGAAGAAAGAAAAGAAAGAAAAGTAAAAGAAGAAAAGTAAAAGAAGAAAAGAGTCAGATCAGATATTTGAGAGGAGTGGGTATGGGATGGGATGGGATGGGATGGGAAACGTGTGGAGGATAAAAAGTAAGAGAAAAAAAAATAAAAAATAAAATAAAAAAACGTGTGGTCCGTAGCAAAGAAAGAAAGAAAAAGAATAAAAAATTATAATTTATCGCAATATTTTCACAATATTTCACAATAAATTTTAAGTAAAAGATAATTATTTGTTAATATTGATAAGTAAAAAAATAATTTTAATGATAGGTTCAAATTAGAATTAGTAACAACTTTTCACATCAATTTTATTGTGAAAGTATTGCTAAAAATGTTGTAAAATTCTTTAATGCTGAACACTTACTGCGTGCTTTATTACAATCAACCACTTCCTCCTTTGGTTTTGTTATTTATTTAATTTTAACAATTTTTAAATGTATGGACATTGACTATTTAAATAACTGCAGATCTAGCTTTTGATTTTTTTTTTTAATTCATAATAAGTGGTGAATATTGACCATTCAAATGGCTTGGAGAGTTGGGAAAAAAACCTATTCGCACTCAAATGGGCTTGGGCTTGGGCATGAGCAAATAAATTAATTTGCCTCTTAATTATTTTATCCAGTTTTATAAAACAATTATTGGGTACTAAAGTGTACTTTGTTATGAATTAAAAATAATTTAAAAACTCAATAGTTATTTATGTTTTTTTAGAATTTAATAATTCTTATTTGTATTATGAAAGTTATGTAATAAAAAATACTATCTATATTTGTTTTGGATTATTTTAGTTAAATTTTTAATTTTTGTTTATTAAATATATTTATTTATAATTTAAATAATTATTAAATGAATTATGACGTCATCACGGTTCGACCCCGGTTCGACCTCGGTTCGACCTTAAAAACCTTGAACCTCTCTCTTTTACGGTTCAATGAACGATCCGGGTCTGAAAACCATGCCACTCATACGAGCTCAATTGTGATGAAATCAGTTATGGATGTCAATGATTAACTTCAATGACCAGTGTGCGCACCCAAAAACGGCGATTGGGCCTAGGATAGGTTGGGCTCACAATCTATTTGTATGGTGGGCTTTTGGCATTTCCTGCAATGGAGTGATTCCTCACAAGACTACCCCAGTGTTCCTGTCTTCTTTTCCTCTTCCTTCTTGTCCCTTTCTAGTTCTCTCTCTCTCTCTCTTCCTCTTTCGCGCGCCCCTGCTTCTGATGCCTCCTCGCCTATTTATAGCCACAGCTTGGTGGGTAACTGTGGCCATTTCCTAGTTTAGTGGATGGAGAGGTCCAATGCCATCTTCTCTAAGTGGTGGGCAGTTATGAGCGTAAAGAGGGCAATTGTGGCATCGGAACTTGATTCCATTGTCACATTCATTTCCCGGCAGAAAAGCCTTCGAGATGGGCAGTGGAGCATGGCACGACGACCTGGGATGCCGATCGGCAGAATCCGACAAGACCTCGGGCATCATGCGCAGATGTCGCGCGGCTCATTCCTGCAGACCATAGCTGGGATGGCTTCGCTTTTGGCGTTTAGGGTGCTAGATGCATGCTAGGTCGGTTCGAGGTGAACCCCTTTAAAATGTTCAGGGCCGAGGCCCATGAGGGGACGGTCGTTCTTGTGGGCCTAGGTCTGAATGGGCCCGGGGCACGGCCCGTACGGGTAGCTACTCTTGTGGGCCTGAGGGTGGATGGCCCAGTGGGGTGATGCCCGTACAACTAGCTTGTTCATTGTTTGAACGTGAAACGAGAACCACAATGACTACTTTTTTTGTTGTATATTTAAAAGTTTGACATACGGAGAAAATGGGCTTTTGTCCTTTTCAAAAAAACAATCCAGCATTTCGCCCAATTTTCAAAACTAATTAGGAAAATGCCCCTCTTTTAAAGCTTGATTTTCTTAAAATCGAGTTAAGCGCTATAGTGACATTTTTAAGGAGCCTATAGTGACGTTTTAAGGACCTATAGTGGCGTTTTTAAACTAGTTATTCATGAAATCGAGTTATAGGTGAAAAAAAAAAAAAAAAAACTCAATTTAAAAAAACACTCGTTCTTTGACATACTTATATTAGCTTGTAAGATTAATATAATAAAATTGGTGGAATCTCTTACAACACTATATTTAAATGTAGAGAAGTATATCAAATATATATGAAAAGTGTATCCATTCACAAAATATAGTACTCAATTTAGATAGAGTATGAGTATCGATTATTCGTACTGTTTCTATTGAAATTTTCGAAGATGTTTTAGTTTGTTTAGGTTGACACCAAATGTTATGAGACACAGTAAGTTTCCACTCTAACCCACAATAAATAACTTCAAGAAAATAAACTTAGCTTATTTATTTTCTTTTCCACTCGATTCACTTTAATCAAATGAAAAATAATATAATGAAGCAAGATGAAAATAAAAAAACAAGAATAAGGGCAGATTTACTTGGATTGTCAAGCTCGGTTGTGGACAGTGGCGACGCCACGAACAACTCGAGGTTGTTCCCAGGAACACTTTGACCTGAAAAAAAAAATATATATATATATATATATATAATAAAAAATTATATTTGCTCTATATTAGGAACACCCTCAATCACAAAATTAGGAACACTCTCAAATTAAATATATATATTTTTTCTACTTTCAAGCAAAAAAAAAAAAAAAAAACAAATTTGAACTAAAATCTGAAGAAAAAAAAAATTGTAATAGAGCCAAGCCCACAACATGCCCACGGCGAGCCAAAGTGCCCAACAGATTACAGACAAACCCACAGATTCTCACAAAAAAAAAAAAGAGTAGCGCCTCGAGAAAGAAAGACAAACCCACAGATTCTCACTAAAGGCTTTATCAAAAAAAAAAAATCACTAAGCTAACCTAAAGACAGACAGAGGTCATAGAGCAACGCAGCTTGTTGAGGCTCATCCAAGCCAACAGACGGACGGAGATCGAATCGTCGTCGTCGCTCAGCTAGTCGTCTTCTCTCATCGGAGGACTAAGATCGCCGGATCGGCAGATCGCTTGCCGGCTCGTCCATTCGTGCCCAGTTCAGGCCTCCCTATTCGCTGCTCAGCTACTCCGGTGCTCCCTCCGACCCTCCCTCAAGGTATTTCATTTTATTTCTAAGCTAACTTCTCTCAGTTTCTCTCTTTTTCTCTCTCAGTCTCTGACTCTCTCTCTCTCTCTCTCTCTCTCTCTATTTGAACTAAAAAGTCTAAAATGAAAATTATGAAATGACTCTCTCTCTCTCTCTCTCTCTCTCTCTCTCTCTCTTCTTTAATTAGACTAACTTAGTAACTCTCTCTCTCTCTTTTGATTGGCAGAACTTTAGTCTTTAGCTTTATCAAATTTTGTCTGTTTTTGACTTTTTGAAAATTGAATTTGGCTTTATCAGTTTATCTTATCCGTTGGTGTTGGTGTGCGTAGTGTGTTGGTGTTGGTGAGATATTAATTGTTTTTCAGTGTAATATATGATTGTGAAATTCTACACATGGGATGTGTAAATAATGTGCACATTAGTGGCTCTTTTAATGCTTTTAGTGTAATGTGCACATGGGCCTAAACAATATAACAAATTAAAGCAGTATAATTAATGACAAACAAATTAAACTATTAAAGCAATGCAGTTTATTGTTAGGCTAAACAACAATTAATAATTTTATAATTAATGAAACAACAATATAACAAATTATAGTTTATAAAAGACAAACAAATTAATGAAACAACTAAACAACAATAATTAATAATTAATAATTTTATTGCTTGGTTGTGTATATTGAAAAAGATGTAGCTTGTAGTATTGATAATAAGACTATCATGCGACGATTTTAAAATATGAAAACTCGTAAAAGGCAATTGTAAATTTTATGTATTTGCGTATTTTTTTTATTGTTGTTGTTGTCAATATATAAAATTTTCTTTTTATTAGATTGTGTAATTTATGCTTGTTGAGGAACACTCTGAAAAAAAAATTCCTAGAGTCGCCACTAGTTGTAGATGCCACTTTTGAGTAAAAACATTAAAATGAAGAGAACTCCCCAAGTGATGATGAACGTTTTAGAGGCCATGGTTTTGGGACATGGACGCATATCAAGGGCGTGGTATTATATATATATATATATATATATATATATATATATATATATATATATATGCCATATTTTGCATTTCTTTTTTAAAAATAAAATAAAATAAAAACTATTTGCATCACTATAGCTAGTTGTCACCGGTAAACGTTTTACATCTGAATTTAACTATTTTCAATGGTGTCATTCTTTTTCTTTTGCTGGAGTATCATTGATTGTGCTAATGAGTCGTTCTCCACAAAGAAACAAAAGGACTTTTTCTACTGGAAATTAACGAATTGAAGTTTTTCCAAATTACAACAATATTGTTTTTGACCTAACTTGGTTATTTGATTACTATGTATCACGTTTTCCTGTTGGAATTTCGGTCAATAAGCTGAACCAATGCCGTAGTCCAGAATTACGTTTGGCTAATTGTCACTCTCAATAGTGCAAGCCCTGGACTCCAGAGAGTTAGAGGGCTAGTCCTTGGATAGTATAACGTGGAGAAATGGGCTTTTGTCCTTTTCAAAAAATAATTCAGCATTTTGCCCTATTTTTCAAACTAATTAGGGAAATGTTCCTCTTTTGAAACCCAATTTTCTCAAAATCGAGTTAAGCCCTATAGTGGCATTTTTAAAGAGCATATAGTGACGTTTTAAAGACCTATAATGGCATTTTTAAACTCGATCTCCATGAAATCGAGTTATAGGCAAAAAAAAAAAAACAATTGCATGTAACTCGATTTCATGAATATTGAGTTTAAAAACGACACTATAGGTCTTTAAAACATTACTATATGCTCCTTAAAATGCCGCTATAGAGCTCTAGAAATTTTTTTTTTTAAACTCGATTTTGAGAAAATCGAGTTTCAAAAGATGGGCATTTTCCTAATTAGTTTAGGAAATGTGACAAAATGCTGGATTGTTTTTTTGAAAAGGGCAAAAGCCAATTTTGTTCAGTATAACGTACAATGAAAGTGAACTTGGCTTTTCATTTTCTGCTCATTCAAAAGCCTTTCTTGCACCAATTCTACACATGAAATCTCTCTTCTTCTTCTTCTTCTTCTTTTAATATTTTTAATTTTTAATTTTTTAAGTACACATGAAATCTAATCAGCCAAGGTCAAGACTGCAAAATTGCACCAATACAATCTAAAAAGCCATTAAAAATTCTCGAAGTTATGTATCTCTGAAGGAAAACTTCAAAACCTATAAGTATTGTCAACCTCACCAAGAAGATGCCTTGGAATTTGGAGACTCCAGGTCATAAAGAAGCACCAGTTTATGTGCTTCAAACAAGAGCTTGTTCAGTTTTTGGTCAATTTTGATAAACCACTTTCTTGGGCCACTTCGTGTAGTATGTTTTTCGACGAACTTACTTTGGTTAATGTATTTTTCTTTTTAAAGATCATATTAGGTCTACTTTGGTCCATTCAGTCCACTTCGTTCCACTTCTGTCTATTTCAGTCCATTTTAGTCTATTCAGTCCATTGGCACTTTTGTCTATTTCAGTCTAATTCAGTCCACTTCACTCCTTTGCAGTCTATTTCGGTCTATTTCAAGGAAATTAATCGAATAGTTGGATAGCTCATTGAAATACTATCCAAATATTGTTTGAAACTCAAATTGTCACCTCTAAAACCAACTAAATAATAAACCAAATTTAAATTAAACTAAAGTGATGAAAAGAGAGAACTTGTGATTATAAATTAATTATAACATAAACCACCAAAATTTTTAAACCATTACAAATCTTCCAAAATAAAGAAAAAAAATTAGCCTAGAATAGAATTGAATTGAATAACAAAGTGATTTTGAGGCAAAGATTAAATAAAAATTAACAAAACGATTCATTATTCTTTGGCAGGAAGATGGTCTTTTTTGTGTCATAATAACTATTGTGGTAATTGTATGTTCATACGGTGATTGATTTTAACATTCAAATATGGGTACAAATAATTTCAATAATTTTACTACAATCTATAAGGACTACGCCTTAGGCGCAATTAACCAAATAGTTGGTATGCACGTCAAAACACATATTCAAATATTGTGTAAAACTTCTTTCTAAAAAAAAAGTATTATGTAAAACTTAAATTCCAATAACAACTAAATATTAAACAAAACTCTAAACAATTCAAAATGATTAAAAGAGAGAGCTCGTGATTAGGAACTATTTTTGCATCTCTACTTTAGATTGATGAATTTTTGTATTTTTTGAAAACTCTACTTTGGGTTGATGATTAAGTTGTTTTTTTTAGTTGTTATCTTTTTTTCCTTATCTGTGATTTCATAGATATTATCCTATTGCAATATAAAGATAGTATATAAAAAATATAATGTTATTTTATTACATAACATAACATGAGTTAGATAATTTGGTATTTATTACTATATTTTTATTTTTACTTTTTTACTTCTAATACTATTTTCTATAAATTTTTATTATTCTCTCTCACATTCTCTCTTGAAAAAATGGTTATTCTCTCTCTTTTGATTTTTTTCATTCTTTCTTCTAACTATAGTTTATATTGATGAACCAATGTAATTTTAAAACTCTATTTTGGGTTCATACATTTTGATGTTGTACTTTTTTAGTTCCCTATTACAAGTACTCTCTCTCTCTCTCTCTCTCTCTCTCTCTCTCTCTCTCTCTCTCTCTCTCTCATAGTTTTGGTTTGATTTTGTTTTAAGTTATACTTGATTATTTTGGAAGTAAGAATTTGAGCTTATATCAAAACACAATCTTGGCTATGCTAATTACAAATTGGCATTGGGTCTATTTCAGTCTATTTTAGCCCACTTCATCTATTCGGTCTTGTTCGGTCTACTTCAGTTTATTTCAGTCTAATTCATTCTACTTTAGTCCACTTCAGTCCATGCCATCCAATTCGGCCCATTCAGTCTACTTCAGTCCAATTTAGTCCATTCAGTACACTTTGGTCTATTCAGTCCACTAAGGCCTATTCGGTCCAATTTGGTTCATTTTGTTTATTTTCATATCACTTTGGTCCAATTCAGTGTACCTACTTAGGAATGGGAAAATACAGGTTTGAGCTAAGAGTACTATCAATTATTTGAGTAATATCAATTGTAATTATATAATATGTTTTAGTTATCATAATAATCTCCTTAAGAGAATGAGAATTTGAATAATAATTTTGAAACTTAAAAATTTTAATTGTTCCAAAAGAAACTAGGAAAATATAATGCATAAGAAAAACAATTAGAAGAATATGGATCATTTCAAGAAATAAAGTGATGGAAATTACTTTTTGAAATTGTTTGTTTAATTTTTAGGAAGAACAAATCATCTATAATAAAAGTTAGAGAATAAAATATACATATTCATTATAAGTTCGTTATAAATTTTGATTATCATAATAATTTCTTTGTAGAGAATGAAGAATTTGAAGAATTTATTTTAAATAAAAATCTCTCTCTCTCTCTCTCTCTCTCTCTCTCTCTCACACACACACACACACACACAGATATATATATATATATATATATATATATATATCTTAAAGGTATAATCAATCTCATGCAATTCATTTAAAAGTAATGACATTTAAACAAATGAGTAACTACCCTAAAGATTAGATTTGTATATTCATAACCTTCATGTTTAGAAAGACTTTCACTTAAAGTTAGCCGGATCAAAATGGATAGAAATGCTACGTTAATGTGACTTAACAAAAGTGTAGCAATAATAAATACTATACTTAAGATTTTAGATATTATGAGTTTGAGATCTATATTTTTTAAATAAATAAATTCGGATTTAGAATATGTGCTCTCAACCCAAATATAAGTGCACAAAAATATACTAAAGTAGACTAAAATTAACCAAAGTGGTACAAATGAACCGAAGTGGACACAAATGGATCGAATTGGACTGAATACAAGGTGGATGGAACTGGGCCTAATTGGACCAAAGTGGACCGAATAAGACAGAGTGGACCAATGTGGACTAAATAAGAACGAATTGACAAATTAGGACCTGAGTGGACATAATGGTCCAAATTGGAACGAATAAGACCGAATAAGACCAATGTCTATTGAATAGGACCAACATAGACCAAATAGCACCAAAGTGCATTAAATGAGCCAAATAGGACCAAAGTGGACTGAATTTCCTGAACAAATAATGCATTATATTACAATTACAAAATAATTATTTATTCTCATGCATGGCATAGGTCTATGACAAGTTTTCTCTAATAGTTCAAGACTTTAATTTTGTAAACCAATCCCCTATAAATCCACACACCAAATAATTTCTCTTTCTTAAAAGCAAGATATAAAATTTAAAATTAGATTATAACTTTATTTAATTGTGCATCATCATATAACCAAAATAAATAAGTTTCTTTTTAAAAAAATTATATATATATATATATATATTAATTAAAATTTATACTTCAACTATAATATTCAATTTACTATATGAAATTAACTTTGGGTTAGTATTATTTATCAAATTATGTATTTAATGCATCAAATTTACTTTGATTTGATTAGTATTAAATAATTTTATTTAATTAATATTTATATATAAAAGGTTCCACACAAATTTTCACCTTACGGTTCCAAATTATGTTGAGCAAACCGTGTGTTTATATCACGTCACGTTATCATCATCCCTATGTCTAATGTCTATGATGCCATCTGCGCAGGACCAGCACCAGCTTGAAGTGCCATTTGAATTTCTGTTATTCTGTTGAGTCCACGGCGTTGACTATAGTGAGAATTAGCCAAACACAATACTGGACTAGGGCATTGGTTCAGCATTGTAATCCAATGGAATCCAGAAAATTGTAATTAAATAACAAAGTTAGATCAAGAACAATATTGTTTGAATTTGGTAATACTTCATTGATTTCCTAGCAAAAAGAAATTTACGTTTCTTTGTGGAGGAACAGTTATTAGTAACGTATATGAGGGAGTTCAACGCTAAAACAAAAATGGAGATGACACCATTGAAAACAAATCCAGCAACAAAAAGCTTCCCACGAGAGATATTAGAGATGAAGAGGATTGGACCTCTTTTAAATATTTTTAATCATGATTTAAGCTAGTTGGTTTTTACGCGTTCTTGAGCAAGGAAATACTTGGAAAAATTCTCCCCACACACCCCACCAGGAATAAAAATAAAAATAAAAAAAGAAGAAGAAGAAGACAACTTTGAATGAGTTAAGAAAATGAAAGGCAAATATGGGTATGGTGAGTCGCAATGGGGTCGTAGAAATGATTGTGATTGAGCTTAGTATATTGGTGGTGGACGCAATATTATATGATGGATGTGGGATGACAGAAGTGGGGGTTGGGTCAAAGAATATAATAAATGTAAGTATTTTATATATATATATATATATATATATATATATATATATATATAAATAAAAAAAATAAAAAAATAAAAAGTTAAGTACTCTATACTATATAAGATAAAAACTTTTACACATTATTGTTAAATAACACTAAAATCGTAAATTTAACTCACATTGATAATTTCGAAAGTATTAGTTTTTTTTTTTAAGAGAAAATACAGTGTACTAACAAAATTGTTAGCTAGACTCACGTTTTTCTGGAGAATTGAACCCTTTCATTTCACAAGAATTTTGTACTTATAATATGACCATCAAGTCAAGGGTGGACGGTGGTAATGCATGCACCTTTTGGCCTCAAATCAAAAGAACTGCCAAATTAGGATTCAAAGAAACTCATTATATGTTCCTAGTCTTATCCTTCTTTTTCATGTGGGAAGACTACATTTTCAAATTACCACCTTTAAATGAAAATGCTAACAGACTTTTTTTTTTTTTTTAAAGAATAAAAATGCTTACATACTGATATGTCATTTAACAATAATCTCTCTCTAAACTACTTCGACACACTTATTAGTGGGTTTGTTGGATGCAGGTATATTTTTGAAGTTTTTACCGTGGGTTGGCGTAGATTAGGGTTGTTGGATAATTTTTTGGATTGCCAACCACTCATTCTAGCTCAACTGTAACGAAATCTATTATGAATGTTCATTATTAACTTCAATGACCAATTTGTTCTTTGTTTGGACATGAACCACATGCAATGACTTTTTCTTTTTTTTTTGTATATTTAAAAGTTAATATACTAATTTATTAAAAAATGTATAGTATCTCTGACATCACTTCCTTTAAATGTAAAGAAGTATATGAAAGGATCTTTAAAAAAAATTATATAAAAGATACATTAACTATTAAAATATATCCAAGAATAAAATATAGTAATCGCTTTTGATAAGAGTACAAAAAACATTGACTCGTAATAATATTTCTCTTGAAATTTTCAAAGTTGTTTTATTTTGTTAACCCTGTGTTATGAGAGAGAGTGTGTGTGTTTCCACTCTAACCTACCAAAAAGTAGCTTTAAAGAAAATAAGCTTAATTTATTTCATTTTCTTTTTCACTCGATTCCCCTTAATCAGATGAGAATAATATAATGAAGCAAACCGAAAATAAAAACCAGGAATAAAAGCAGAGTTACTTGACTTGCCAAGCTCGAAAGTCTCAAGTACTTTCCTGGATGCCGATTCTAATGAAGAGAAATCCCCAAGTGATGAACTTCTTAGAGGCCATCGTTCTGGTACATGGACGCATCTCTAGGGCATGGTATTATATACAGGCTATATAAGTATGTAGTCCAAAGATCACTTGCCTTTCTACCAGTATTAAAAAAAAAAAAAAAAAAAAAAAAAAAAAAAAAAAAAGGAATTTGCCTCCTGCTTTCTTAATTATCTTACCCCAATTCCCAAAGTTACTTTTTATTTTGTAAGACTTGGAAAAATAATGCTAGTCCACAACAAAAAGTCACAACAATTTCATAACATTCCTAAATTAGTATGTCAATTCATACATGGACCCATCACAATCTCCAATTTACATTTTTTGACATGCTAAACTAAAAATATTGTGAAATTGTTGAGACTTTTTGACATGTCTATAGCATTACTCAAAACTTTATGCTCTAAAACACAAAACCAATTAGCTTGAATCATCTTTCTCAACAACCAAAAAAAATGAAAAAAAATAGCTTGAGTCATGATTAAAAATAGATATGGATGCCCAATCCTCTGCATCAATATCTATCACGGGTAAACTTTTAACTGCTGAATCAAACCATTTTCAATGGCATCATTTCCTTCTCTTTTTTCTGGAATGTCATTGATTGCACTGAACTTCCACCGAAATGTACTACTAAATCTTCTTCCATAAAGAAGCAAAAGATATTTTTTTTAAAGGAATACAACTAAGTATAACCAAATTCCAACAATATTGTTCTTGACCTAACTTGGTTATTTAATTACTAGATATCATGTTTTCCTGTTCTGGACTCCTTTGGAATTCGATTACTAAGCTCCAATGCCATAGTCCGGAATTGCGTCAGGCTAATTGTCACTCTCAATTGGGCTACTAGGCTTTCATTTTCTGCTTATTCAATGTCTTTCTTGCTCAACCAATCTTTTTAAAAACTAAAATTTAATTAGCCAAAGTCAAGGACTTATATAGCAAAAAACAATATTCCCTGCTTTTTTTGGTAACTAGTACAACATAGCAGTATTCTTTAGTGATGTATCTCAAAATTACAACTTCAAAACCTAAAAGGATTTTTAAAAATTGCTTAGAGGCTGCAGGTCTTTGAGAAAGAGGCACAACTTGATGTACATCCAACAAGAGGCTGGTCAACAAATGGATTCAGGAAATATACAGTGTTGGGAATACAGCAGCAAATATACAAACTATATATCAAGAGTTCCTTCACCGGCCTGGATTAAAGAAGTAGCTGCAAAATGCAAAGCTCTCATCAGCTTGAATGTCATGTAGCCATATGAACAACTATAAGAAAGATTGAAAATTAGAATAGTATTTTAAAGAGTAAGCATTAACAACTAATATTAGTCAAGCTTGGAATCTAAACCTCTAATTCAAAAGTGGGATACCTTATCGTTTCACAAGGTTGTTTATTTTCCAAGGCTTTAAGACTGGAAAATTTATGCTCAAGAACACATAAACCAATTAGTTTAAGTCATGACTAAAAATAGTTGATGGTGTCCAATCCCCTGAATCAGTGTCTGTCACTGGTAAAATGTTTACTCTTGAATTTAAATATGAGAAATGTTAATGAGTTTCCAAAAGACATTGATTTAAAAAATATTTTTAGAAACTTTTTACTAAAAAAGGGGGAAAAAAAAAAAGTAATTTAGTTTTTTATATTTTCCATAAAAATTGTATCAAAACTTTCTCAAAATGATTTATTAACAATAGCCCTAAGAATACCAGTTAACATGACCTTTTAAATATTTTCAGTGGTGTCATTTCCTTTTCTTTTGCGGGAATATCATTGATTGCGTTAAACTTCCACCGTAAGGAACTAATAAGTCTCTTCCTCCACAAAGAAACAAAAAAGTTTTTTTTTTTTTCTTTAAAGAGAAAATCAATAATGTATTTCCAAATTACAACGATATTGCTCTTGACTTGACCCTTGGTTATTAAATTACTAGATTTCAAGTTTTCATGTTCTGGAATTCATTGGAATTTCGATTACAAAGCTGAACCAATGCCGTAGTCTGGAATTGTATTTGCCTAATTGTCACTCTTAATAGTCTAAACCGTCGACTCAGAAAGCTAGTACTTAGTAGAGATGAAACTTGAAAGCTAGTACTTAGTATAAAATACAAATTACAACTGAAGGGCAGTTGACTTTCATAAGGCTTTGTTCTGCACAGCAACAACCTGAGCCATGTTCATCAGAATTTGGTGTTCTGGAAGAAGATATTAAATGGGCAGCTTCACATTTTAGGAATGTTTTTCAATCTGATAAACTATATATGCTTGTAATCATACTACTCGTGTTAGCTAAAGAAGCTCTAGAGCGAGAGTCTACAGGGATTTGGGTTGTGGAATTTGAATCAAGTTGGGTATCGTGAATATACCAAAGTTACACAATATACAACTCCCCTTTTGGCCAAGTACAGAAATCTTTGAGTTACGTTTGACGTTAGTCAGAATGTGTCAAACGATGTCTGATTCACTCGAATCAAGTTTCATTTGAAAGACCACACAATGAGCTTCAATCTGAGGAGTCATGAATATGAAAACTCTGAGATAATCCCAACCCAAGAAAATGAGAAATTTTTTTGAAGCAAATGTGGATTGAAATGTTCTTATACCCGTGGCTTATTGAAATTCTAGAACATTGGGTGCCCAAAAAAAACCATAAACAAAAAATTGATATCTCAAGTTTTCCAACATCTCATTTGCATAAATCTGAGACCAATGAGTCTAATTACAAAGTTCTAGTCTTATTACCGAAAAAGAAATAAAGTATTGGTTTTTTGCTATATAAATCTTAACTTACTGCTTTTTGCTATAAAAGTTTTTTTGAAAGCTTTCCCACACGACATCTTAAAATTTGGGCGATGCAACTAGAAAGAAAAATTAGCCCTTTTCTAACTTAATAACCTGGTATCTTGAACACCGTAAAAATATAAGTGACACTTATCACATTGGAACCACACTATTATTATTGCGTTTGTGGAGCGTTTTATCTGCCCTTGTTTAAATCAGTAACTCTAGTGAGAATGAGAATCACAGCAATAGATTGTACTAGTTAAAAAATGGCCAACTAGACCACAATCAAAGGCATAATCAAATCAAAATTTTTCAAAATGATCACATTGCCTCATGAGGCCAACAAAATTATACGAATTGAGGAATTACAGTAGAGATAACATGACTTTAAACAAAAAGATAATAAGCACCGTGATATGTGGGCCATTGTTGGGGTTCTTGAATTGTTTTGAGGATCTTGAAGGTTGTTTTTATGTGAATTTAGAAGTTTGCACATGATTTTAAAATTTTTTAGAAGGTGTCAATTAAGCTATAATGCTCTTGGTATATTCATTATCACATTATCTTATACATTTTTTGTAATAAAATTGATAATAACTTTAGGGATTTTTCATTATGTTTTGGTGACATGGAAAGTCTGGGTTTAGCAATGATAGCTGCAATTGCAAATACTTTCCACCATGACATTCAGATTTTGAATCCCTACTCGCTGTCAATGTTAGTATCAAATTATCAGCAACCACAAAATTTTAAAGGCCATAAAAGTTTAATAGAATTCCAAAGGTACAATAATGTGCACTAAACGTGCGTCACTGCATGCCAATATAATCACAAATTCACAAGTGAATTCAGATCGGACACGAACTACATGTAGTAATGCCAATGCTCTATGAAGGTAGATCGATATTCTCTTTTTTTATTTAATAATTCCTAATATCATCACAGGGTTGTGGCTTATTAATAAATCACCAAGTAGTGGAGGCAGAGAATTCATTCACTCATTTTATTCATGGGCCACATATCTCAAACGTTATCATATATATATATATATATATATATATATATATATATATATATATGTAGAGAGAGAGAGAGAGAGAGAGATCACAAAGAAAGCACTCAAGTTTGACTACTTGGAGCCGTAGGTGTTGTGTGTGATAGGCTAAAAATGTATTGATTTCTTGTGATAAATTAACTAATTAATTAGTCAAGCGAATTAATTAAGTCAATTTAACATGTAATACGCGTGGTAACACAAACAAATCACCAAATAACTAAATGCAGCAGAAATTAAATTTTACGCAGGTGATTTGTTTACGAATAGGGAAAACCACCCAAGCAAAACCTCATCGGGTAAATTTAAGCTCACCACTCCCGAGAATCTACTATTATCAAAACAAGCGGTTACAAGTAAAAGAATCTCAATACTTTATAACAACCTACAGTTGAACCCTTACTCCAGTACTCAAATGGACTTATTTTGTAGTGACAATATCTCTTTTTCAATGCACGACTTCTAGTACGTGACTGACTAATAGATGCAAGGATCCCAATATGCGACTTAATCACCAACTTGAGAAAGATGTTGGCTGCAAAGTTCTTCAATTCATCAATACGATCAAGATCACGAAGCTCCTTGGTCATAAAACCCAACAGCATACAAATGCAGTAGCTTCTTTAAGAGAAAGATGAACTAAGGCAAATTCTGTCTCCGATCACAATTTGCATGAACAAAAGTTTACTTCACATTTGCGCAATTGTGCAACCTTTGATAGCCCATAAAATAATCCTTATATATGTTTAGGGTTGTGAGAAAAGAAAGCCTAAACATGTACTCATGGATTAGAATGAAATCAAAACTGAAAATCTGATTTTCATAAATCTCGAAAGATAGCTTATCTATTGAGCAGCTGTCGAGCATCGGGCTAAAGTTGCCTTGTAAACCTCAATAGATTCTATCAGTCGAGTTAGCTGTCGAGCTTTAAAATCCAACTCTTCTTTACTTGATTCATGGACATATTTGCATGGTTTTAACACTTAAACTTGAAACATTATTCCTTGAAGTATTAAACACATCCTAGATCTACCCAATTACAAGTAAAGTGTGTTTTGTCAAAGGATTAGCCAATTCTATATTAATATATATTCCTAACATAATTCATATATGTCTTAACAATCTCCCCCTTTGATAATCCGTGACAAAACCACAACAAACAAATGAACATATGAGAGAAATCATAAATCACTCAACTCATACTCACTTGTTGAATACAATAAAATCTATTCTAACACAAACTCTTGAAAAACTTTGTAAGAAAAAAGTTTATGGCAAAGAAGACTTTGACAACCTGTATTTTTTAAACTCTTTAAACAAAACTCATCACATCATCTTAGTGTGAAACAGAAATAAAAGATTCCATACAAGTAATAAGAAGCATGTGCATAAAGAGAGAAAAGAAACAACACATGAAGAGATAGGTGAAAGAAAGCAATAACAACCTAAATATATATATCAACAATAAGAACAATGTATCTAAAAAGTAAAGAAAAGAAAAGATACAAAAAGTTCTCACTACATCCCTCAAAGTATAAACATTCCCCCAATCAAAAATGTCCTATGCTAACTCTCCCTATAAATACATGACTACTCTCACCCCAAAACTACTCCCATTTTTTGTCACAAATGACAAAGGGCAAGTAACTCAAGCAGTCATCACATCATCACTAGAATAGCTAGCACCATCATCCTCTTCAACATCATTACTATCGGAGCCATCATTACTATCGGAGCCATCATTACTATCGGAGCCATCATCACTCTCATCCTCTGAAACCTGTGAAGATGGAGAAGAAGATGTAGTGAAACCACCCATGACAGCCTGTCATCGTGCAATACTACCAATACAAGTGTTCACCTTATACAACTCATCACTGAGAGTGTCAAGGCGAGCATCCATGCGCACAAGTTGTGCCATGACAGTCTCAAGAGTCACTCCACCAGCAGAAGAAGAAGAAGCAGATGTGGATGGAGCTAAACAAGCTAGAGGAGTCGCTATCTCAGTCCGTGGCCGCCTCAGTCGAAGCTGGGCCTCGATCCGTCCAACGGTAGCAATGACTATGGCACACATAACCGTAAAATTAGGAGACTTGGGATAGGAGACAGAAAAATGGCGAAGAAGCCTCGTGATAGTGGAAGGAAAAATGAGCTTATCACGAGTTGTCGTATCCTTATAGACATCTATAAGCTAGAGTATAAAGTGAGAAGGAAAATCTATGGTAAGCCTCTCAAGGAGGGAAAACAAAAATCGAGCATGAGGCTCTGTGATAGAGATATAGTGAGACAAAGGATGAAAAATGAATGTCATCACCATGTTAAGGAACCTCAAACCTTTTGCAAACCCCGAGCAAGGGGTGTTTTGACAGTCACCCCAAGCAAAAGGCGTCTCATAGAATAGAGACATGAGTTTGACTTTGGACATTGTCCTAAGATGATCATAGTTAGAGTAGTCAGGATGTGCTACCCTAGGAACTCAGATACAATATCCAGAGTGACTATGACGTGCGTACCTCAAATGCGAGTGATAAAATGAGGTACAGAATAGTCAAAACCGTGCATATTGGAGAAAAACTCCTGTTTGAATTTGGTAATACTTCATTGATTTCCTAGCAAAAAGAAATTTACGTTTCTTTGTGGAGGAACAGTTAAACACAATACTGGACTAAGGCATTGGTTTAGCATTGTAATCTAATGGAATCCAAAAAATTGTAATTAAAGAACAAAGTTAGGTCAAGAACAATATTGTTTGAATTTGGTAATACTTCATTGATTTCCTAGCAAAAAGAAATTTATGTTTCTTTGTGGAGGAACAGCTATTAGTATCGTAAATGACGGAGTTCAACGCTAAAAAAAATGGAGATGGCACCATTGAAAATAAATCTAGCAACAAAAAGCTTCCCATTAGAGATAGAGATGAAGAGGATTGGACCTCTTTTAACTATTTTTAATCATGATTTAAGGTAGTTGGTTTTTATAAGTTCTTGAGCAAGGAAAGACGTGGAAAAATTCCCCCCACCCCAAACAAAAAGTAGAAGACGACTTTGGTCTTGAGATAGGAAAACCTGAAAAAATTCCCCCTACACACCCTACCAGGAATAAAAAATAAAAATAAAAAATAAAAAGAAGAAGAAGACGACTTTGAATGAGTTAAGAAAATGAAGGCAAATATGGGTATGGTGACTCGCAATGGGGTCCTAGAAATAATTGTGGTTGAGTTGAGTATATTGGTGGTGGACGCAATATATGATGGATGTGGGATGTGATAGGCCACAAATGCGTTGACCCTTAGTAATTAATTAAACTGATTAATTAGCCGAGTTCTTAATTAATCAAGTTAACATGCAAATTCACGTAGCAGCACAAACAAATCACCAAAAACTAAAGTATGCAGCGGAAAATAAATGACACGGTGATTTGTTTACGAATGGGAAAAACCTGATGGCAAAAACCCCACCAAGTGATTTAAGGTCACCACTTCCGAAACTCTACTATTATCACAACAAGCGGTTATAAGTAAGGAATCCGAGTACCTTACCAACCTATAGTTGAACCCTTACCCCAATACCCAATTGGACTTGTTCTGTAGTGACAGTTTCTCCTCTTGATACACGGCTCCGTATACGTGACTGACCAATTGCGTAGATCCTAGTACGCGACTTCAATTCACCAACTAGAGAGAGAGTTGTTGGCTGCAAAGTTCTTCAAATCATCCACATGATGAAGATCAAGAAGATGCTTGGTTACAAAACATACGATGCACATTACACAGCAACTTCTTCACAAAAGATGAATTAAGACATGAACTTTGTCTTAGGTCACAAATTGCATGAATAAGGATTACTCAATGCTTGTGCAACTTGCTTCTCTTTGCCGGCCCTTAAAACAATCCTTTTATATGTCTAGGGTTAAGAGAAAAGAAGTCTCAAAGACACATTCACGGATTGGAATCAAAACAGAACTTGGAATCTGTTTTCCTTAAATCTCAACAGATAGAGGTGTCGATGATCTATCGAGAAGCTGTCGAGCCTCAGGGCTGAAACAGCTTCTAAAGCTCGATAGTGCATGTGTCGAGACTAGATGTCGAGCTTTAGTAACTTGAACTTTTCAGCTTGTTTCTTGGACAGACTTGATGACTTCAACACTTGATCTTGAAACACAGTTTCTTGAAGCATTAAACACATCCTAAATCTACCCAATTACAAGTAAAGTACGTTTTGTCAAAGGATAAGCCAATTACACAAAATAGTGACATATGTTTACAACTACTTAAGCTACATATGTCCTAACAATCTCCCCCTTTGACAATCTGTGACAAAACCACAACAAACAAATGAACATATGAGAGAAGTCATAAATCACTCAACTCATATTCACTTGTTAAATACAATAAAATCTATCATAACACAATTCTTGAAAAATTTTGCAAGAAGAGAGTTTATAACAAGTAGACTTTGACAACCTGTATTTCTGAAACACTTTTAAACAAAACACATCAAGGCATCTTTGTGGAAAGCAAAAATAATAGATTGCATACAAGTAAAAGAAACATGTGTATAAAGACAGAAAAGAAACAACACATGGAGAGGTAGGTGAAAGAAGCATACATCAACATATATATATCAAGAGATAAGCACAATGTATGTCAATAAATGGTCACAAGACTAGGGTACATGATCAATGTATCTCTAAAAAAAAGAAAAGAAAAGAAATACATATGATCCTCACTACATCCCTCATATCAACACTCCCCCTATCAAAAATGTCCTATACTAGCTCTCCCCCTAAGTATGACTACTCTCATACACACAAAACTACTCCCCCTTTTTGTCACGAGAGACAAAGGGTAAAGTGTCAAGTAGACATCTCATCGAAAGAGCTCGCATCTCCATCATCATCATCATCGGAAGCATCATCGTCATCACCGTCATCATCATCCTCAGTCTCAGAAGCGACATAAGGTGGCGGAAGACAAGCCTTAGAAGCAAAGCTGCCCAAGGTCGCCTGTCGCCTGGCAATGTGACCAACACGAACGTTCACTCGATACAACTCCGTAGAGAGTGTATCGAGGCGAGCATCCATACGCTGAAGCTACGCCATGACGTCTCCAAAAGTGACGTCGCTCGAGGAAGAGGAAGAAGCAGATGTCGCTCGAGCAGATCTGGAGGGTGTCAGACGGGAGGAAGAAGCAGTAGGATCCGACTGTCGCGATCTGAACTGTGCCTCACTACGTTTTACGGTAGCGGCTTCTATGGCAGACATGACATGAAAAGGATCAGACGATGGAAAGGGGATGAAAATACGACGAAGAATCCTCATGATAGCAGAAGGGAAAATGAGCTTATCACGGGTAGCCGTATCTCTATAGACATCTATGATAGAGAAGATGAAGTGTGAAGGGAAGTCTATAGTAAGATGCTCTAACAGAGACAGCAAAAATCGAGCACGAGGCTCTGTGATAGAGTTGTAGTGAGAGAATGGGTGCAAAACAAATGTCATCACCATGTTAAGGAAACGAGGACCTTTAGTAAAAGGCCTACATAGTATGTACTGATGATCTCCCCAAGCAGAAGGGCGCTCACAAAATGTAGAGATCATCTCGTCTTTGGACACAGTCCATAAACGCTCACATCTGGGGTAATCAGGATGATCCACCCTCGGAACATGAAGAACCTCGGAGACTAACTCCGGAGTGACAGCAAAGCGCGTACCTCGAACGCGAGAATAGAAGAGAAGTACTGAAGAATCAATCCCGTGGATGTTAGAGTAAAACTTCTGTATCAACACGAGAGGACAAGTGACCAGGACGTCACACAATGACTCCCAAGCCCGACTGTGAATGACATCAGGTAGGTCAATGTCGGCAAAGTCTGCCAGGATAACTTGGCGTTCCGAATGAACACCTCGTTTAGAAAAATTCTCCGAGAAGTCCTTGTGGGCTTTCTCATCACAGAACCAGACAGACATAGAAGTAGAATCAGAAGAAGAAGAAGATCTCCTAGGACGCAGAGGGTTCTAGGATGGAATGGATTTATGCTTAGGTGTCATAGACACTACTAACGCAAAGATAGAGAGAGAAAGAAAGAGAGAAATACACAGAAAAGTCCCAAACAGTTCAATATAGGAAGAGAATATTGAAAAGAAAGAACGTATGCATGGGAAATGCATGAACATGTGACATGCAATATAAAAATATCATGAGCTCAGCCCAATCCTACCAACACACAACAAGTTTGCACACATCTAAATGCATGAAAATACAATTAGAATGCTAATGGGATGCAATGCATGTAGTTTTAAAGATCAAATCTATAAAACCAACCCAAAAAATTCATTAAACTCTCAACAATTTTGAAAAACCCCAAAAATTTTCAAAAACCCCAAAACTTAGGTTTTAAAAACATGAAATGCATGAAGAATGGAAGGATTTAAGCTTACCAAGAGAGGAAGATCTTGAGAAAAACTTGAGAAATCCTTAGGAAGGGGTTTGGAGTGAGTGAGAGAGGTTTTGGGAGTGAGAACAGCGAAGTATCGAGAGAGAGATCGAGCGAAATGAGAGAAAAATCACGAGAAACCAATATATAGTCCTTCAGTAATTCTCGACAGATGCAGGTATCGAGAGGTGTCGAGACAGCTATCGAGGTAGGTGTCGAGAAGATGAACTTCGACAGATACAGCTATCGAGAACATGTATCGAGAAAGAAAGATCAACCACTAAAGAATCTTAATCGATCCAGAAGCTGTCGAAAAACTATCGAGCAGACAAAAAGTTTCTCGATCGATCCACCAGGTGTCGAGAATGTGTTGAGACTGCGATAGGAACAAGACAGAGAAGGTCGACAAACAGCTAGGTGTGGAGAAGGTGTCGAGGAGGTGTCGAGATTGCCTTAAAAACAGTTTTTCAAGAGAGGAAAAACACAGACATGAATGCAATCACGTATGCAACTTAACTAATGATCCAAGCAACACATTAAGCTCTCAAAATCATCTCTCAACAATAATTTAATGCACATGGATCCCAAAACACGCACACACACACACACACTAAACAAGTCTAACCAATTTTATATTTCAAAAATGAGTTACGACAGTTTAGTGAGCATACATTAACGCATGTAAACCTTGTGATGGCCAAATCACATTGTACCTGCACATGTATCAAGAATAGCAAAGAATATTACGTGTTGTGTGTGAAAACATTGCAAGATTGCATAAGTGTCTCAAATTTATGACGATTTGAGATATGAGAAAATCACTTTAACTCACACACAATCATAACTATTTGATGGGGACTATCACCTTCTAGGTATATCCTATAACTCCCACATCTCCTAGAAAACAAGCTTGCAACCATATTTTAAAGCATTTTAATCTTTTTGCTTTTATTTCTTTGCATATTTTCTTTTATTAAGCATATCATGCATTGGCATACAAGAGAGAGAAAAGAAATACCCAATTATGTTAAGCTTTTGACATTGCGCTTTTGACATTGCACTTTTGCTATGCCGAAGCATACTCAAGAGATTTCATACAAAAATTATAAAGCTTGCAATAGGCATTATGAATATCATCATCATCATTCAACACAAGATCTTGCAAATCAAAACAATCAAGAGTTTTCATGACAATAGGGGTCAATGGATCACATATCAAATATTAAAACCTAATCAGAGTGTGCCTACTCTGATACCACTTGACAGGCCATAAATGCATTGACCCCTAGTGATTAATTAAATTGATTAATTAGCCGAGTTCTTAATTAATCAAGTTAATATGCAAATTCACGTGACAGCACAAAAAAATCACCAAAAACTAAAGTATGCAGCGGAAAATAAATGACACAGTGATTTGTTTACAAATGGGGAAAACTTGACGGCAAAAACCCCACCGGGTGATTTAAGGTCACCACTCCCGAAACTCCATTATTATCACAACAAGCGGTTACAAGCAATGAATCCGAGTACCTTACCAACCTACAGTTGAACCCTTACCCCAATACCCAATTGGACTTGTTCTGTAGTGACAGTTTCTCCTCTTGATGCACGGCTCCGAGTACGTGACTAACCAATTACGCGGATCCTAGTACGCGACTTTAATTCACCAACTAGAGAGAGAGTTGTTGGCTGCAAAGTTCTTCAAATCATCCACACGATGAAGATCAAGAAGATACTTGGTTACAAAACCCTACGGTGCACATTACACAACAACTTCTTCACAAAAGATGAACTAGGGCATGAACTTTGTCTTAGGTCACAAATTGCATGAACAAGGATTACTCAATGCTTGTGCAACTTGCTTCTCTTTGATAGCCCTTAAAACAATCCTTTTATATGCCTAGGGTTAGGAGAAAAGAAGTCCCAAAGACACATTCACGGATTGGAATCAAAACAGAACTTGGAATCTGTTTTCCTTAAATCTCGACAGATAGAGGTGTCGAGAATTTTTCGAGAAGTTGTCGAGCCTCGGGGTTGAAATAGCTTCTAAAGCTCGATAGATGCATGTGTCGAGACTAGGTGTCGAGTTTTAGTAACTTGCATTTTCCAGCTTGTTTCTTGGACAGACTTGATGACTTCAACACTTGATCTTGAAACATAGTTTCTTAAAGCGTTAAATACATCCTAAATCTACCCAATTACAAGTAAAGTGCGTTTTGTCAAAGAATAAGCCAATTACACAAAATAGTGACATATGTTTACAACTACTTGAACTACATATGTCCTAACAGGATGGCAGAAGTGGGGGTTAGGTCAAAAAATATATGTAGGATGGCAAAAGTGGGGGTTGGGTCAAAGAATATGTGTGTGTGTGTGTGTGTGTGTGTGTGTGTGTGTGCACGTGCGCGTGCGTGCGTGTGTGTGTGCATGTGTCTGTGTGTGTAAATCAAAAATTAAAAAAAGTTAGACGTAGATTGATTTATCAGTGGTTCACACTTTTTTTTTTTTGGTAAACATGGAGATATCATAAATTAAGAAACATGGCTAGCAACCAGTACAAAACAGAGTCTAGGGCGATAAACACCCATAATATCATCATACAGAAGATATATTCCTCCTCGTATCAACTTCTCAAATGATCACGATCAGACTTCCCTTCTTTATAAACCATCATGGACCCTTAGTATGATGTTTACCCATCCTCGAATTGCGTAATGTCCTCAGATTGGGCCCCCGGCCCAATATGCATATAAATATGTACTTCTAGACCCACCTCCCCCACAATAGCCCCTTGAGATTCTTCTCTCTAGCTCTTCAGTGAAAAAGGAGGATTTCGATACTACCATAATCATTCGGTGCCCATTGAACATATCCACTAACTGCAAGAGTGCCTTTTTAACTTCCTGAGGCATAATTCTGATGCTTCAGCTTACAAGACGCTCCCTCGTTAAATTTCTATGGCTTTATGTCCCTCACGTTCTACGGTACGATGCGGATCCAATAGTTGAGGATTCTGCTGGAACCCTGGAGGGAATTTTCCCGCTTGTAACCCTCTTTTGACATAAACGTCATCTAAATCAAATCATTCTTATTACTTCAACACTTATACAACGAACCCGCAAAATTTCCCAGTCTACACATGCCCTCACAATTACCAAGAACTAGTCCAAGGAGATTTTTCTTCCTAGCGTGAGTCTTCATAAATCTCTTCATTCATTTTCTTTTCATCTACTTCTCTTTTTTCTATCTTCTTCTCCTCGACTCCTCATCCTTCTATTTATCGTTTTAATACCTTTAAACCTTCTTTGAAATGGGTAGATTTGCTCTTTGGTAGACTCTGAGGAGAAAATAAAGGCTTTTAAAACTCAGTATAGGATTCCGCCAAGGGTGTCTATTAGGTATTGTTGGAAGGAGAGTGGCATGAGTAAAGGCGGGAGGGAGAAGTAGTAATCCCAATGATCACCTTTTATAGAGGGGAAGATGAGAATCCCTATAGGCACGATCACTAGGGATTACCTTAGGGCCCATAGATTAGCTCCTACCCAGTGCACCCCAAACGTGTTTAGAATCCTAGGTTGCGTAGATGCACTTAATGAGAGGATAGGTTTGGGACTCACCTACCACGATGTTAATTAGATTTACAATCTCCACCACTTAACAGGGCAAGGATACTACCTTAGTCTAGGTCTCCACCACTTAACAGGGCAAGGATACTACCTTAGTCTAGGTATCCCGAGGTTAGGCTCATCCAATCCCTTCCCGATTCCAACAAGGGCCTAAATAAAGATTTTCTGATCGTATCTAGGGAATGGCACAATGGCCCCCTTTGCCCGACGAGAGAAAGGAAACCAAGTAGGGTTCTAGGTTTAGGTTAACTATCTGTGATCACCCCTTTTTTTCTTCTTTTATTTGTGTCTATATAGAAATTTTCCTTTGATTTAGTCCTATTTTTGTTGAAGACGTTTTTTTGTGTTTCTTGGTGGTTTTGCAGATAAACACGCTGCTATTTCGAACTTCAATCTTGTCAACCTGCCAAAGTTAGACGAGATATTGAAGGCTGAAGTGTTTGTTCACACTGATAATCAACTCCAAGCAGCACACCTGATCCTCAACTATACTCCTATCTCCAAATCCTTCCAAGCACCGAAGTGCGTGATCAAAGCAAAAGATCCACACCTACACCGGATAAGTTTTGCTATTGAGGGTTTCCTTCTTCCTGAGGGCGCTCCCATCCTCAAAGGTACTTTTACCAGCCAACCGATCCTTGAAGGTATTCCACTTCAACGCACGACCGGTGAAGCCGCATCCTCCCAGCCCATTATCAAAGAGGAGGAAGAAATAGTTGACGACTCAGATTCCGGAGATGAATTTGACGTCTTCAATCTACCTTCTTCCCCGAGGTGTCCAATTGGTGACCTCGGCACTACCTCCTTATAATAGATAAATCTCCCACAAGAAGAAACCACCAGCTCAAACACAATGCTGATCCAATGCAAAGGCAGACAAAGCCTAAAAGACCTGATGGAGGCCCAAGTGAGGGTTCAAGAGTCAAGCAAAAATTCTAAAACTAAACTCCCCCCCCCCCCCCAAGGACCAGGAGCAAGGGAAATCCACGCAGCCCTCCCACCCTCCCAACCCCAACGTACTAACCAAGCTGATCTCAAAAGAAAAAGGGATCAGCCTAAGGGTAAAGATGTGGTAGAGGGGGAAAAGAGTCTTCCTTCTAAGGAAGTTGAGCCCCAAAAAGGGGGCCAAGCAGGCACAGACATCCCAGATGGCCTTGGAGAAGAGGCCCGAGGTTCAAGCCCCTACATCTGCTCCAGTATGGGCCCCCGCCATGATCCTAGACAATCACATCGTCATTGCTGACGCCTCTATCAGAAGTTCTGACCTAGGAACAGCTGCTTGCTTAGCCGACGTGCTAGAGTAAGCAATTTTGCTGCTTGAGGACATGAATGAATTGAGGCAGACGAGGAAGCATGAGGTCTTCATGACATTGAGAAGGAGCTCGCTTTAGTTAGACTAACATTTACCTCTTCTCCATTTCCCATTTATTCATTCATCATTCATTTTTTTTTTTTTACACTTAACTTTACTAACTTGAGTATGCTTCTTTGACACTTTTTATTTATGTAAAAAGTCCATCCAATCTGCTCACCAGGCTGAGGAGATAATCGCCAGCACACATAGTATAATGAAGGACGAAGAGGCCAGACATATTGCTACCTAGAAGACCTTTGAAGTGGCAAAGAAAAAGCTACAAGAGGTCACTGCCAAGCTAAACTTGGCAGAAAGTGAGAAGAAAAGCGTCAAAGCCGCTCTTGGAGTGGCCGAGAGGGAGGCCAAGAGTTAACGTCTTTAGCTTCACCAGGCCAACGAGGACTCTGCAGCGGCAAAGAAGCAAATTGAGGCCCTCAACAAGAATCTGAGGGAGTCTGAGAAGGCTAGGGAAGAGGCCAATAAAGCTAAAGTAGAAGCAGAAAAAGCCAAGTAAGAAGCTAAGAAGGCAAGGGACCAGGCTGAGCAGGATGGGTACGATGCTAGGGTGGCTAAGATCTAGGAAAACCTCAGGTTAGAGGTCCCAGAGGTATGCAGACACTATTACCTCCAGGTGTGGAATAAGGCACTCAACCAGGCTGGGGTTGATGCCTCTTCTACCCTCTGGAAGGCAAAAAGTGTTTACTATCCTTCAGCCATCTGAGCTTCCAGCTCCTCTATCCCTAAGGCTGATGCTACCTCCCAGAGAGTAGATGCTAAAAAGGACAATCTAGTCAAAGCCCTTCCTTCCTCTGGTCATCCGTCCGAGGAGACTAAGTAGTCTAAGGCTACTGGAAAACCAACTGAAACAACCAAAGAAGTAGCCCATAATGATGCCCACGTCCCCAAGGAGCCTGCTCAAGAGAAGGGATCTACTCAACCAATGGAGATTGTCCTGGCAACCCTCCCTATGGTCACCAAGGAAGATTCTAAGGGTAAAAGGCCTACTTCTACCAACACAACTCCCATCTAGCCTTCGAAAACTTCCAAGGACAAACTTGTGATAAAGATGAAGCCCTGATTTTTCCTCGTCTATCTTTTGTCTTCGGCTTAGTAGTTTTTTTTTTTTTTTTTTTTTTTGCTGTAATGTAATTTGACCCTTTGTAATTAAGTTGCTTCTTCTTGAGGTTCAAATCAATGAAAGTTACAAGTCTTTCTTTTATGATTGCAATGTTTGTATCTATTCCTTGTATAATTTCTGTTTTACTTAGCATTTAATTAGCAGGACAATGAAATATGCCTCACTTTGTTATCTGTATAAGTGATGATACCTTCCTAATCAATCAACAAAATCAAAAATTACTAAGTCAACAAAATTAACAAAACAACCTTGTAACTTCAAAATCCATACATTTCAATAGAGCAATCATTCATATCATTCCCCATAAACTTAATAATCTTAAGGAAGTAATCAAATATTGACCAGACAACAAATATATTTGATATACTTACAAATGCTTTAAGTGATGCTCATGAACTTTCACTTGTTCAAATCACTGTTTTGGAGGTCTCTAAGGTAAGTGTTCCAAGGAGAAAAATGAATTAAAGTGTTAATTTACCCAAAGTAAATGGTTCGAGAATCCAGACATAACTTAGGTTCTGTTTAACACTTAGAAAAATAACGAAAAATATCAATTTATCCAAGGTATGTGATCTGAGGAGCCAAGCATGACCAAGGTTCTGTTTGATACTTAGAAAAATGAATTGAAGTGTTAATTTACTCAGAGTAGATGGTCCAAGGAACCAAACATAACCTAGGTTCTGTTTAACACTTAAGGTATGTGGTTCGAGGAATTAGGCATGACCAAGGTTCTGTTTGATACTTAAAAAAATGAATTGCAGTATTAATTTACCCAGAGTAGATGGTCCAAGAAACCAGACATAACTTAGGTTCTATTTAACACATAGAAAAATAACGAAAAATATCAATTTATTCAAGGTATGTGGTCTGAGGAGCTAAGCATAATCAAGGTTCTGTTTGATACTTAACCTTAATGAGAAATGTAATGCATAAAGTAATAAACGATATATAACATAAAGAACCTTCATTAATAATAATACCTTCGTAAGTTTTTTACATTCCAAGGACGTGATACAACATGGTCATCTAGATCTCGAAGATAGTAAGCTCCAATTCTAGTTACTGAGGTTATGCAATATGGCCCTTCCTAGTTGGGCCCTAGTTTTCCCCACGCTAGGTTTTTTGCAGTACCTAAAACTTTCCTTAAAGCCAAATCCCCTAGTGCCAATGACCTTAACTTTACGTTTGAATCATAGCCTTGTTTAAGCTTGTGTTGATAATAGGCTAATTGAACCATGGTGTTCTCTTTTCGTTCTTCAACCAAATCCAAGCTTCTTCCCAATAACTCATCGGTATTGCCTGGAGTGAAAAACTCATCCTCAGTGTTGGGAAACTGATTTCAAGAAGAATTATAGCCTCGGCCCCATAGGTCATTGAAAAGGGTGTCTCCCCTGTTGATCTTCGGGGGGTAGTTCGATACGTCCAAAGGACATGTGGCAATTCTTCCACCCACTTTCCTTTAGCGTCATCCAACCTCTTCTTGAGCCCATTCACTATCACTTTATTGACAACCTCGGCCTGTCCATTTCCCTATAGATAAGTTAGAGGGGAATATTTGTTTGTAATGCCTATATCACAACAATATCTTCTAAAGGCCTTACTATCAAACTGAAGGCCGTTATCTGAAATAAGGGTGTAAGGAATTCCAAACTTGGTGACAATGTTTTTCTAAACAAATTTTTTTGCATCTAAATCCCTGATATTTGACAATGGCTCAACCTCAATCCATTTAGTAAAATAATCTGTGCCTACGAGCAGCCATCTCATATTCACTGTTACCTTAAGGAAGGGTCCTACAATATCCAAGTGCCATTGAGCAAAAGGCCAAGGGCTAGATAGAGGATTAAGGACGCCCCTTGGTTGATGAATGTTGGGAGCAAATCTCTGATATTGGTCACACTTCTTTGCACACTCTTGTGCTTCTCTCTACATATTTGGCCACCAATACCCTTGTGTAAGAGCCCTATGAGATAAAGACCTTCCTCCCATGTGACTTCCACAAATCCCTTCATGCAACTCTTCCAGAAGTAGTTCTGTTGCTTCAGGGTGTATACACAACAGATATGGTCCAGAAAAAGAATGTTTGTACAACTATTGGTCCTTGAATAGCAAGAACCGAGGTGCCTTTCTATGCACTTTATTAGCCTTGGACTTCTCTTTGGGCAAGATATCTTCCTTAAGGAATAGCACTATGGGGTCCATCCAACTAGGTCCCACCCTAATCTAATAAATTCGGATAATGTCACCGTTCAGCTCCGTAGGTTTGCATAGATCTTCAATAAGGATAACCCAAGGTAGGCCTTGCGCCGAGGATGTTGCGAGGGTGGCCAGGGAATCTACATGGGTATTCCTGCTCCTGGGGATCTGTGCTAAAGAAAAAGATTCAAACGTTGACTATAAATGTCTCACCTAGTTCAAATACTCTTGCATTCTAGGATTCCTAGCCTCCGACTGTCCTTCCTCCTGGCTCACAACTAATCGTGAATCTGAGAACATCTGCATTGTTTTTCCCCCATCTTCCAAACCATAGCCATTCCTACCAATAGAGCTTCAAACTCAGCTTCATTATTGGCGGCCGAGAATCCCAATCTTAGGGATTTCTTAGTAGTAATTCCCTCAGGAGACACCAAAACTAGCCCCACTTCAAATCCTCTTTGTTTCACTGCTCCGTCAATGTACACCTTCCATAATAGAGGTTCCTTGAGGGAAATCATGCCAACTGATTTTTCATGCCTAGCCTCTTGGCATTCTCTTCTAGTGAGGACTCAACAAACTTAGCCACCAAATCGACAAGGACTTGGCCTTTTATAGAGGTGTGAGACATATACTTCATATCAAAAGCTCCTAAAATGATACCCTACTTGGCAATCCTTCTTGTGTAGTCGGCACTTCGAAGTATTGATTTAAGAGAAAGTTGGGTCAAAACAACAACTGTATAAGATTGGAAGTAATGGGAAAGCTTACGCGTAGCATGCACCACTACTAGAATAGCTTTTTCCAGCGGTAAATAACGAACCTCGACCTCATGTAGTGACTTGCTTACATAATAAACTAGCCTTTGTACACTACCATTAACTTGTATCAACACCAAACGAACGGCATGACGAGCCACAGTAATGTAGGCGAATAGAACTTCATCCACTTCGGGTCTAGACATAACAGGCAGCTGACAAAGATATTCCTTAAGATGCTAAAAGGCTAAAGCGCATCCCTTGGTCCATTCAAATCCCTTCCACTTATTCAATAACTAGAAGAAAGGCCTACATTTGTCCGCGGACCGAGAGATAAACCGATTTAAGGCAGTAATCATCCCTGTTAACTTCTGAACTTCTTTGGAATTCTGAGATGGCTACAAGCTGTTAATTGATCTATCTTGCTCAGGGTTAACTTCAATTCCTCGATGAGTTACCATATAACCCAGAAATTTACTTGACCCCACCCCAAAGGAACATTTAGAAGCATTGAGGCGCAGCTTGTGTTTCCTTAATATTTGAAAGGTGTTCCCTAGGTCTCCCACATGCCCGGACGTCACTTTACTCTTCACTACCATGTCATCTACGTAAACCTCAATAGATTTACCTAATTGTGGCTCAACCATCCTAGTCATCATCCTTTGATAAGTAACCTCTGCGTTCTTTAAACTGAAAGGCATTACCTTGTAGTGATAATTCCCTATAGGAGTAACAAAAGTTGTCTTCTCTTGGTCAGCTAAATCTAAAGGTATCTGGTGATATCCTTGAAAGGCGTCTAGAAAACTCATCCGAGGATGACCCACAGTAGCATCGACCAACTGGTCTATCCCAGGCATGGGGAAAGGATCCTTAGGACAAGCTTTACTCAAATCTGTAAAGTCAACACATACGCACCACATCCTATTCTTCTTCTTTACCACTACTGTATTGGCCAACCACTCCAGGTAGAACACTTCTTTGATAGCCACTGTCTGCTTGAGCTTGTTCACTTCGACCTTAAATGCGTCAGAATGCTCCTTAGATGAACGCCGAGATGGTTGCTTCTTTAGGGGGACGGCTGGGTTGACATTTAGGTGATGGCAAATAAAATTTGGGTCTACCCTAAGGGCTTCATAAGCATTCCACGTGAATACATGGATGTTCCTCTTCAAAAATATAACTAGCTCCTTCTTCTCTTAGAAAGGCAACTAAGCTCCGACCTGCAAAAATTTCTTCAAGTCATCATCTATAACAATTTCCTCCAGTTTCTCACACGCTTTTCTAACTCTGCCTCCACGAGCATGACCGGGGTCCTTGATTGCTATGAGCCCCCCTCAGCAAAGGCCGAGGATTCGACCTCATGTTGGTGCATAATTGCAGCCGCCATACATTGCCTAGTCACGAATTGGCTCCCAACCAATTCTTCAATCTGGTCTCCAGATGAAAATTTCACCTTCAAATGTAGAGTTGAGGAAACAGCTCCTAGGGCATAAAGCCAAGTTCTTGCTACAATGGCTATGTAGGGAGAGTAAGCATCCACCACAATGAAATCCACCTCTACTACCTTTGAACCTACTTGCATAGGTAATCTAATCTGGCCATTTGGAATGACAACTTTCCCATCAAAGCTTATTAATGGTGAATCATAGGCTGTCAAGTCCTCAAGTTTTAAGTCTATCCCTTTATATAAGTTAGGATACATAATCTTTGCACCACTACCCTGGTCTACCATCACCCTCTTCACATCATACCCTTCTATCCTGAGCGTGACTACCAAAGCATCATCGTGTGGTTGTGTAGTCCTAATCTTGTCTTCTTCTGAAAAACTCAACACCAGTAGGATATTTCCCCTAGCCCTCTTCGGCTCAGAATTAGAGTCCTCAACGAATGTTCGTGCAACAGACATCACTCTAGAAGGACGAGAACCAGTCCTCTTGGGAGCAGCAAAGATGACATTAATCGTGCCCAAAGGAGACCCTGAAGAAGTGTTTCCCTGAGTGGTTTCCCTACCCATTAGGCCAATACAAAAACTATTTTAATCTTCCATCCCTAACTAATTGCTCCAAGTGATTCCAAGAAGTCCTGCAATCCTCGGTGGTATGCCCCCGTTCCCGATGGTATTGGCAATGAAGATTTTGATTACGCCTCATGGGATCCCCTGCCATCTTGTTTGGCCATTTGAAGTATGGCTCGTTCTGGATTTTCTCAAATACTTGATGTACTGTTTCCCGAAATACTGTGCTGACCAGTTAAGGAGTCGTAGACCCAGATTGTCCAGCAAAATCTCTTCGTGGTCTGTTATTGTTGTATCTATCCGACCTAAAATCCTTCCTCTCTTGAATGATAACCTTCGCCTTCCCCTTACCCTTTTGCTGGTCTTCCTCAACCCGCTTATACTCGTCGATATGGTCCATGAGCCGACGCACACTCCTCACAGGCCTCTTGGTCAGCGATTTCCTCAAATCATGCTTGGCAAGCAGGCCAACCTTGAAAGTCCTTATTGCTACATCATCAAAATCTTCGTTGTTCTCATTGAACACCCAGTACCTGTCAAAGTAGGTTTTCAGGGTTTCTCCATCTCGCATGGTCATGGACAACAATGAATCTAAAGGCCAAGGAACTCTACTACACATAATAAAGCGAGACCCAAACGTCCAGGTGAGTTCCTTAAAGGAATTAATAGAACCGGTCTCCAAGCCGTTAAACCATCTCATTACCACGAGTCCTAAGCTAGATGGGAAGACCTTGCATATCAAATCCTCATTCCTAGAGTGCACAGCTATCCTCTAGTTGAAATGGCTCACATGCTCCACAGGGTCTGTTCAACCATTGTACATGGTGAACGTTGGCTAAGTGAATTGCCGAGGAAGTTTCCCTCCTTCTATTCTACGTGTGAAGGGTGACTTGGAGATTTGGTTCAACACTTTACTTATAGCATCATTTCCCAGGCCTCTGCAAGATGAGTTCCTACTTCTGTAGCCATGAGGGTTGTCCTCCTCATAGAAGAAAGACTTACTAGAGGGAGTCCTTGATCTGGGCCTATAACTACTATCTCTACCATCTTCTGAAGAAAGGTCAGAGAAAAAGGGAGTTCGCTTCCGCCGTTAGTGGCGCAACTTCCTCTTCAAATAGTAAATCTTCAGCTGCATGGCCCTAGCATTTACCTCATGAGAGACTTTACTTCCACCTTGTAAATGACTCCTACTAGTATGGGTTGTATGCATACTACCCTCTTGATCCCTTTCTCCCTCAAGATTCAGGAAGTGATCTTGACGTTGGAATCCCATAGACTCTGCATGGTGTGGACATAAGCCTACCATAATGTTAAACTTACTAAAACACAAAATTTCCCACAGACGGCGCCAATTTTAAGGACACAATTTGCACATAAGCCCAAAAACAGGAAAGGAATAGGCCCAAAAACCCCAATACAATGAATTTGTAGAGAGTGTATTAAAAATCTGGATTTTAGTGAGTTTAGATAACAAAGATATTGGGCTAGATCACAATATGACACAGATGGGATAGTTTATGTAACGAAAATTGTCCTCGGACTCAAGCTGAGGAGACTGGATCTTATATTCCTCTTTCTCAAAGACAAATTACAGATATTTTTTCAATGTCTACAGTGTTTCCTTTCTTCCTTTTCCGATCCCCTTATCTTGGCGCTTTCCTGTTCCTTTTATACTTCTCTTTCTCCTCTCTCTACCCTCCACGTATGGATCAGATTGCTGGGTAAGATACTTGTCCCATCAGCACCTCTTGAAGCTTTTGAAGATAGCTATAAAGATGAACATTGCTACTCAGGCATCACTTCCTCATTAATGCAGCCAGAGAGTTAGCTGCAAAGCATTCAATGCGGTGGTAACATCTTTTTCTTTAAATATTTCATGGTTTTCCTTTGTCCTATACCCCTGTGATGCACATCCTTATCAACGGAGTCTCATGGGACGTTGCCTCAGGATGGTAGATAACACATTCTGACCTCTGCTTAGCTAATCCGAAGATATATTCCTCCTCAAATCAACTTCTCGGATGATCACGATCAAACTTCACTTCTCTATAAACTAACATGGACCCTTAGTAAGATGTTTACCCATCCTCAGATTGCATATTGGGCCCCCAACCCAATATGCATATAAATATGTATTCCTGGACCCACCTCCCCCACAAGTCTTGTTCGGTACTTCAGTCTATTAAAGTCCATTTCGTTCTACTTTAGTCCACTTCGGTCCATTCCATCCAATTCGATCCATTTAGTCTACTTCAATCCATTTGGTCCACTTCAGTCCAATTTGGTCCATTCAGTACACTTTGGTTTATTCAGTCTATTTAATCCACTAAGGCCTATTCGGTCCAATTTGGTCCATTTGGTTTCTTTTCAGATCACTTCGGTCCAATTCAATGTACCTACTTAGGAATGGGAAAATACAAGTTTGAGCTGAAAGTACTATCAATTATTTGAGTAATATCAATAGTAATTATATAATAAGTTTTGGTTATCATAATAATCTCCTTAAAAGAATGAGAATTTGAATAATAATTTCGAAACTTAAAAATTTTAATTGTTCCAAAAGAAGCTAGGAAAATATAATGCATAAGAAAAATAGTTAGAAGAATATGGATCATTTCAAGAAAGAATAACATCAATCAAAAATATAAAAAATGATCAAAATATATATTTGTAAAAATAGAGTGATGGAAATTACTTTTTGAAATTGTTTGTTTAATTTTTAGGAAGAACAAATTATCTATAATAAAATTTAGAGAATAAATTATACATATTCATTATAAGTTTGTTATAAATTTTGATTATCATAATAATTTCTTTTAAAAGAATGAAGAATTTGAAGAATTTATTTTAAATAAAAATCACACACACACACACACACACACACACACACACATATACATATATATATATATATATATATATATATTTCTTGAAGGTATAATCTACTTCATGCAAATCATTTAAAAGTAATGACATTAAAACAAATGAGTAACTACCCTAAAGATTAGGTTTGTATATTCATAACCTTCATGTTTAAAAAGATTTTTACTTAAATTTAGCCGGATTGAAATGGACCGAAATGCTATATTAATGTGACTTAACAAAAGTGTACAATAATAAATAATATGCTTAATATTTTAAATATTATGAGTTTGAGATCTATATTTTTTAAATAAATAAATTTGGATTTAGAATATGTGCTCTCAACCCAAATATAAGTGCACAAAAATAGACTGAAGTAGACTAAAATTAACCAAAGTGGTACAAATGAACCGAAGTGGACACAAATGGATGGAATTGGACCGAATACAAGATGGACGGAACAGGGCCTAATAGGACTGAAGTGGACCGAATAAGACAGAGTGAACCAATGTGAACTAAATAAGAATGAATAGACAAATTAGGACCTAAGTGGACATAATGGACCAAACTGGAACAAATAAGAACGAATAGGACCAATGTCAATTGAATAGGACCAACGTGGACCAAATAGCACCAAAGTGGATGAAATGAACCGAATAGGACCAAAGTGGACTGAATTTCCTGAACAAATTATGCATTATATTACAATTACAAAATAATTATTTATTCTCACGCATCGCATAGGTCTATGACTAGTTTTCTCTAATAGTTCAAGACTTTAATTTTGTAAACCAATCCCCTATAAAGCCACGCACCAAATAATTTCTCTCTTTATTAAAAGCAAGATATAAAATTAAAAATTAGATTATAACTTTATTTAATTGTGCATCATCATATAACCAAAATAAATAAGTTTCTTTTTAAAAAAATAATGTATATATATATATATATATATATTAATTAAAATTCATACTTCAACTATAATATTCAATTTACTATATGAAATTAACTTTAGGTTAGTATTATATTTATTTATATATATATATATATATGTATATGTATATGTATATATCAAAAATTAAAAAAAAGTTAAGTACTCTATACTTTATAAGATAAAAACTTTTACACATTAGTTTTAAATAATACTAAAATCGTAAATTTAACTCACGTTGATAATTTCGAAATTATTAATTGTTTTTTTTAAGAGAAAATACTGTGCTAAAGAAATTGTTAGCTAGACTCACATTTTTCTGGAGAATTGAACCCTTCTATTTCACAAGGGTTTTGTACTTCTGAAATAACCATCAAGTCAAGGGTGGACGGTGGTAATGCATGCACCTTTTAGCCACAAATTAAAAGAACTGCCAAATTAGGATTCAAAGAAACTCATTTCATGCTCGTAGTCTTATCCTTCTTTTCATGTGGGAAGACCACTCGAACCAAGGACATCAAACCCTAATAATATTATCTATATGTGAAATTTAAATTCTTATTTTTGGTGGGCAAGAATATATATATAAATTACTTCTTTGAAAATGAATATCAAAAATTTTTGATAATGAATAAACTTTAGTACCTTACAGTGGATGTTCACAGCTTAGAAGCATTTGGATTTGTTGTTTCCATAACTCATAACTCTGTTTCCATAACTCATAACTCAAAAATGGTAGGACCCATAACTCAGAAGGCTGTTTGGATTTTGTTTTTAGTTTTTGTTTCCATCACTCAATTTTCTGATTTTTGAGTGATGAGTTATGGAAACTGAAAACACATTTTAGGTGTTTTCAGTTTCCATAATTCTGTTTTCAGTGGGATTTTCGTAATTAAACTTACAACTCTCTCAATGTTCAGCCGCAATGTTTGACTTTTGTTTTTTTTTTTTTTTTTTTAAACAAAGCCAGCCGCAAATCAAGACTTTTCAGTTTTTTTTTTTTTTTTGAAACAAAAAGTAATGGCAGAATGCGCGCTTGTATATAAAGTGAGAAGTGACTACTTCTATTATCTAGGGGATGTTTAGTAATAGTATTCTAGTAACGTTGTTTGTAGGTACTAAATCAGTCTAAAACAATGGCCTCTATGAAATTTATCATTACGCTGGTTCTCTTCATTTTGATGTTTCTCTTTGCCTCAAAGGCGGCATCAAGGGAAGTAACCAAACCTGGTATGACAATTATATCAGCCCTTATTCATTGTTTTATTATTCAGATTATTTCATTTTTGCAGAAACAATAGAAAATATTTTTTCCTCTTCTAAACCTTAAATCTCTTACAAGAGAGAATTAAGAGAAATGTTATGTTTACAATATTTTCATATTAAATAATAAGTGACATATTGTTACTTGTTTTGATTTGAACATCATCATTGAAATTACTTTTTGTCCAATAGTAATAGCAAGTAACAACCTGCTACTTAAGATTTATTATGAAGTGTTGTCAAAATATTGTGAATATGGCATTTCTTGAGAATTAAAGCTATATTAATTTGCATTGATTTTGTGGATCGATCAAGGGGAAAAATGGATTTCTCTCTCTCATTTTTTGTTTTGTTTTGTCTTGACAAAAGGAAAGATATATTAAAGAAACAAGCGCAATACATATAAATTAGAGATAATGCTCAAGATCCATCCTAACATTAGGTGTAATTTGAACCCAACTATATGTGTGTGTATCTATATATTAAAGATTTTATGATATTTATTACAAAGAGGGGTCACAAGTTTATAAGATAGCTCGCTTTGTTTTTTTTTTTTTTTTAATCCTCTTTGACCAATTTAATTGGTCACTTAGTCCCAACCTGAGTTTGTCATGTGATTACAAATTAAAACGAGTACTTATTTAAATTGACATGTAAAAAGACTTATAAGACTTTCCTCCAAATTAGTTAGGATGAAAAATATACCATTTTGTGATTTTTATCTAATTAGTTAGGATGAAAAATATACCATTTTGTGATTTTTATCTAATAAGCCACTAACATCGGCAATATTTTTACGTGTGGGAGGTGAGAGACGATCATCTAGCACATTTTTTTAATCAAACTATATTGTTTTTTTAATAATCTTATATATGTGATTAAAATACTACAAAATTATCTTATGGGGGTTAACTGCTAATTTAAATTAAAAAAAAAAATTAACCACAAATCTTCTCTTTCAAATACATTCATCAAATCATCACATATTTTTGACTCGATGGTCATCCTACAAATATAGGTTACGAGTAAAATTCAGCCGAGACGCTTGACGTCGACTAAGAAAAATTACAAAGTTTGTTTTCCTATCTCAAACTCACATTTTTACATTTTAAATAACATTACACATATTTTCACCCACAGATGTTTTAAAAAATTATAAAAAAAAAAAAACTACAAAAATTACGTTTGAAACTACCCTACCAAACATCCGGTGGGATGACTAAAGCTTTAAAAACTCGACAACTTTTTGCCTAGATTTCTTGACCAAAGGCCATATTTAGACGGAGATTGATTTGTGAGTGGTTCACATTTCTACTCTGATGAAAATGATAGCTCTTGCCTGGAGACTGGATGGCCCACTTGACCTAACATTAGCAATATTGACTCTAGTCAAGGGAGCACTTATGTCGGGAAAATTTATTGGCCATATTGACTCTAGTCGAGGGAGCACCTATGTCAGGAAAATTAATTGGGTATTTTATGAATCGACTAGTATTGACAAACCACACATTATTCTTCAATCAGATATTCTATCCTGACTTTAGTTTTGTGCAACCAAAGCCTGTGTAAAAATATTTTATAATTCATGAATGGGAAAAACACTAAAATTCCATGTTAAATGTACCAATGAAAACTCAACCAGTATCCATTCAATATTCATAAAATTAAAAATGAAAAATAAAAAGGACAAATTAATTGTTTTTTCGATACTTTCAAAACCATTGTTTATCAAAATGGAATTTTTTTTTTTTTAATATTTCGAATATTGTAAGGACACAATTTGCACCTAAGTCCAAAAACAGGAAAAGAATAGGTTCAAAAAGCCAAATACAATGAATTTGTAAAGAGTGAATTAGAAATTTGGATTTTAGTGAGTTTAGATAACAAAGATATTGGGCTAGATTACAATATGACACAGCTGGGATAGTTTGTGTAATGAAAATTGTCTTCAGACACAAGTCGATGAGACTAGATCTTATATTTCTCTTTCCCAAAGACAGATTACAGATATTGTTTCAATGTCTAAAAAAGGTGTAAGCTAATAGTATCATATATAATTTAAACATCTTCTTAAAAAATGTATAATTTGCACCATGTAATTGTAATTGTTTTTAATTATATTCGTACATATGCATGAGGTAACACACTAGTTAGTAGTAGTTAAAAAGAGCAAGGTAATCTAGGTTTCTCTATAAATACTTAGCTAAAGTGGGGCTTTAATGCATAAAATGAATTTAGGTGTAAATGCACTTTTAGTACCTACATTTTGACGTTTTTTCATTTTAGTCCCTACATTTTATTTTTATCACTTTTAGTCCCTAAACCAATTAACACGTGTAATTTTCGTCCTTTCCATCAGTCAACTAACAGAAATTGCTGAGGTGGCAGCCGGAGACATTAAAATATTATTAAAAATGCCACATCACCATAACACATCAGCATATAAATTTAAAAAAATTAATTTCTTAATTTTAACTAAATAATAAAAATAAAAATAGAATTAAAACTAAAATTCAGAGTGTTCTTCATGTTCTTCATTCTTCATTTTACAACTTGTTTTTCATATTCTTCCCAAATCAAACCCAGCAACCAAGAACTCAAACCCAACATCCAAGAACTCAAACCTATCACAAGAACAGAAACCCAGCAAACCAAGAACTCAAACCCAGATCACTAGGACATAAATGAAAACAAGAAGAAAAAACTCAACCCACCATTGCAACCCAACCACCACCAGCACCACCACCACCACCACCTCTGAAATTCCATTTAAACATCAAATCAAACCCCAAAACCCAAACTGAAAGTCAAACTGAAATTCAAAAACCAAACCCAACCAATTCGAATCCATAGAACAAATCACAGCCAAATACCCATCATCTGCAACCAACAACAGCAACGGCAACCCACAACACACATAAGACCCACAACCCCAACTCTCCACAGTTACAAACCAAAAACCAATCACAAACACCCAAAAAAAAAAAAAAAAAAAACCACCATCAAAAGAAGAAAACAAACATGGAAGACCCAAACAGAGCCGAAGCCGAACACTTACTCGGAATCTTCGAGAAGCTCCTCCAAACCTGAGATCTCACCGGTTCACACGACTTCGCGATCTTAGCCTAAGAAACCGAGCCGCTCTTGGACGGCTCAGATCAAATCTTGGCCGTCATCGAAATCCTCTTAGCCGCCAAGAAGCGCATGAACAACCACCACGACTGGTACTCGATTCTCCAGCTCGATCGCCGATCGGATGATCAGGAACTCATCAAGAAACAGTACCGCAAGCTCACGTTGCTCCTCCACCCAGACAAGAAAAAGTTCCCTCTCACAAATCAAGCCTTCAAGCTCGTCGCCGACGCCTAGGCAATCCTAAACGACACGGCGAAGAAAGCCCTATACAACAACAAGCTTACCCTGTTTTTGAAAGTTGATCTCACCTCGGTTTTGCAGGCAAAATTGCCAGTTCTCCATAACAACGATCAAATACTTCATTTATGTTTGTTTTTGTGTATTTAAATTTGAGTTTTTGTTTAGTTTTGGGTTGGTTCTGGTTTGTTTTTGTGTTCTTAATGTCTTAATTCTGTTTTTTTTTTTTTTTTTTAGTTAAAATTGAAAAATTATTTTTTTAAAAAATTAGATGCTGATGTGGCATTTTTAATAATATTTTAATGCCCCGGCTGCCACCTCAGCAATTTCCGTCGATTGACTGACAGAAAAAACAAAAATAACACGCGTTAATTGGTTTAGAGACTAAAAGTGGTAAAAATAAAATGTAGAGACTAAAATAAAAAAATGTCAAAATGTAGAGACTAAAAATGCATTTACACCATGAATTTATTCATCCAAAATATTCCTCCACCATACATGAAAATTAACATGACATGCATACAGGACGCATGGTTTGCGTTCAATATGTGCGTCTTACACACATCTTTATTAGTCTTACAAACTTACGTACCCAAAAAAGACATACACAAAATACCCACACATAGGGCAAGAGAAGATTACTTCAATTATTAGAAGCCTGCATCTCCAGCTGCTGACACACCCTTCGCATGGTTGGGCGAGATTGTGGATTGGTAAGTAAACATGATATTGCCACTTTCACCATTAGAGCTAACTCATAAGCAATCTTTTGATCTGTGGGAGGTGAGAGACGATCATCTAACACATCTTTGATGTGGACATTTGTACCAACTGAGGAATGTAGATCTTCAATGAGTTTGCCTGGATACTTTCCCATAAGAACTTCAAGTACCAAAACACCAAAACTATAAACATCACATTTTTCAGTCACCACCATTGTGTAAGCAAGCTCTGCAAAATAATCAAATGGGAAGACAAGATTTGACTTAAAACATGTAATCTAATATTACAAATTAATATGAGTTATTCAGATAATGAATTGAAATTAATTATTTTATAACAACATTACTATTATACCTTTACTTTTATGGAAAAAAGCAAGGAAGTCAATACCATACTGGAGGCTGTACCGGTTTGGCCACCGGTACGATATATTTCGGATACCAGTCAATACCGGTGTACCGTTTCTAGTTTACCACTATTTTATATATTTAATATATATACACACACACCAAATCCAAATTAAATAATAAAAAAAAAAATTGGAGAGATCAAAGGTTAGGTGAAATAATGAAATTTTCTACAAAATACTTTCATTATTGATTATTTTAGAGACAAAAACTGCCACAATTACCAAAAAAAAAAAAAAAACACAACATTTTGTGTTTCAGTCCGATACGCAGCTGATATGGTCGGAATTCGCCAGTATGGCCGGTACACGGCCAGTACGGCCGGTATTTTTTCCAGTATAAAATAAGAGTGTACCGGTACCGGTGCACTGGCTAGTACGGTATGTACCGGCCGGTACGGCCAGTACCGGTACGGTATCGGCCACACTGGAAAAAAGTAAGAAAATTTATTTTTCATTATTATTATTACTATAAAAAGTAAAAAGAAAAAAAAAAAAAAAAAAAAAAAACCAACTGTGTGCAAGACAACTAGATTCAATTAAAAAAACTAAGAAAAATTCAGAGTAAAAGAAAGATTGAAGTATATTTTTGGTCCTTAAAGATGGGGTTGTTTTCATTTTAACCTTTCATATTTGATTTTGTTTTCGTATTGGCCATGTCGTTCATTTCTATTAGTAATTCTTGTCATTATATAGGTGACATGGCTTAGTGGACACCAATTATGTAGCATTTAATAATAAGAAATGGACGCTAAAGCCAATATAAAAATGGAATCAAAGGTAAAAGGATCAAAATGAAAATTTTGAAATGTAAAGGCCAAAATGAAACCAATCCAGAACTTTAAGGGTCAAAAATATTCCTTAGTGTTGAATAAATAACGAGCTATCATCAAGTAATAGTGTGTCAAATATTAAGAAGAAAAAATTATAGGAAATGAGTAAAAAACAATTTTGTGTTATCGTCTCATTTTGATCAAATTCTCATTAAACATAATTAATCCATTCAATCCAATGCCTCACATTTATTAAAGATTGAAAGTTTGAGTTTTTGATCAAAAATAGAAGAATGAGTATAATCTTATAATCATTTTATTCCTTTCTACTTGAACTTTAAAAGAAAATTAAATAAATATTTTTAGAAGATTTTTTTTTCCCATTTCATTCCGTTCCACCATTTAATCAATATATAACATCAAATGCACATATATCCCAAAATAGAAAAGCAAAGTTCTAAAACAAACACGTTCAAGTCAAGCAAAAATATTATCGGAGAGAAGCTTTGAAGCCTAATTACCTGGGGCGAGATAGCCGTATGTGCCTGCGATTGTTGTCCAATTAGATGACTCAGGCTTCAAGAACCGTGCAGTACCAAAATCAGAGACATGGGCTTCAAGGTCAGAGCTCAATAAAACATTCTTGCTGGAGATGTCTCGGTGAATTATAGGTGGAAGACAATCGTGATGCATGTAAGATAAAGCATAGGCCACACCTTTAATGACTCGTACCCTTGTTGCCCAGTCTACTTCCTTTGCTTCGTTGCTACTTAGCATGTCAGCTAAGCTTCCTCTTTCCATGAATTCATAAATGAAAAACTTGTGCATCTTATTGAAACAAAAGCCAAGGAGCTTCACAATGTTTCGATGTCTTATTTTTGTTAAAGTTGCTAACTCATTGCTAAAGCTTTTTATATCGTCAGTTCCTATGCCTTCAGCCTGGGAACTAAGCTTCTTGACCGCTAATACTTGAGCGCCTGGTATTTCCACTTTGTAAACTTTTGCAGATGCCCCCATTCCAATACAGTACATGTCATCAAAGTTGTTTGAAGCTTCAAGGATGTCTTCATACACGGCATTCCCATTGAAGTGCCATATGGAGAGCGGATTATCAGTCTTTGATGTGTTTTCAACTTTCGACATATTTCTTGAATGCTTCTTTTGGATAAATACAAAAATTCCAACAAAGGCAAATGAAACTGACAATGCACCGACTATAGAAGCAACAATGACTATTAAAATTTTGCTTTTCTTATTTCCACCACCCTTCTTAATAACTACAGCATTGCATGGTCGCAAACCTTGGATTTCACCACATAGATCTTTGTTGTTACTGAAAGCCCCCAGTGTAGCTGACCGAAAGATTTTTCCCTCAGGAAGAGGACCCTCTAAATTGTTGTTTGACAGGTTGATGCTTATCAAGCTCAACATGTTGCCTAGTGACGAGGGTACTGAACCATTGAGGTTATTGTTGCAGATGTTCAAGTATTCCAAATTTGAAAGGCTCCCAAGCTGTGGTGGTATCCCTGCCATCAGTGAATTGAAACTCAAATCAAGATCTTGTAAGGCTCGAAGATTACCAATTTGGTAGGGAATTGTCCCATTCAAGTAATTCTTGCTCAAAGATAAACTTTGCAGCTTCCAACAGTCCCCTATTTGACCTGGAATCGGCCCACCAAGCATATTTATGGAAAGGTCTAGAGACTCCAAATTGGACAGCCCTCCAATTCCTGTCGGTACCTCACCAGAAAGCATGTTGTTTTTCAAGATTAGCTTAAATAAGTTGGATAACTTTCCAATTTCTACTGGTATGTCACCAGACAATTGATTGGAAGAAAGGTCAAGGATTCCCATTTTGCTCAATTGAACAATCTCTTTGGGGATTTTACCACTTATCATATTCCCAGCAAGATTCAGCACTGTCAAGTTTTTGCTTTCACCCCAGTTTGGCGAGAGTATACCTTGCATCCTGTTGTAACTCAAATCAATATAAGTGAGATTTGGGTACACTCCCAAATCCTGGTCTATATGTCCCGTTAGTTGGTTATGTTCAAGCCGAACTCTAAACAAGGTTCGGCAATTTTTTAGACTAACTGGGATAGGACCAGAGAAATTGTTCGAGGCTGCAGTGAAATTGACAAGCTTTCCACCTTGACACACTTGTTGCGGTAAGTGGCCAGTGAATTTGTTATCACCCAGGCGTAGGACAAGTAACGAAGAAAGATTTCCAATTTCCTCGGGTACAGATCCAGATAACCGGTTAATGAACAGGGTCAACACTTCTAGTTTTAAAGTCCCAAAGCTAACGGGGATTTGTCCTGAAAGCTCATTTTCTTGAAGGAAAAGTTCGGTTAAGTCACTCAAATTACCTATGGATGGAGGGATTGGACCACAAAAGTGATTGCCACCAAGATCCAGTATAACTAGGTACTTCAAATATCCTATTTGTTCAGGAATTCTGCCGCCAAGCATATTACCTTGGAGGAGAAAATTTTTTAGATTAAATAGACCTGTTTTGGACTGACTGGTTCCATCAGGGAATAAACGCTGGTCTAGTTCTCCTGTAATATTGTTTCGGGAAACATCAAGCTCATAAACCTGAGTGAGATTAGCAAGAGAAAGAGGTAACGAGCCATTGAGGGAATTTGTGGAAAGGTCAAGAAATTGGAGTTTGGACAGTGTACCTATGTTTGTTGGTATGGTGCCCGTGAATTGGTTGTATTTGAGATCAAGGCGAAGAAGGTTTGGAAAAGAGAGAAAATCAAAGTTTTCGAGGGTACCTTTCAATCCCAAGTAAGCAAGGTTTATGTTAGAAACACTCCCTTCATCATTGCAAGCTATTCCATGCCATATGCATGGACTTGAAGCAGTTGAATTGATTTGTTCTACCCATGAGTTCAGAATTGATTGGTCAGCTGGGAGGCTTTTTTTCCAATTGAGTAGAGCGTCAGCTTCTGCCTTTGGATTAGCCTTGCAGGAGGATAGCAAAACAAACCAGCAAGCAACTAAGAGTGCAAGTGAAACATGTTCTGATTGCTTTCCTCGGCAAGACATAGCTCAGAAGTTGAAATACTTTTTTCTGTTTTTTTAATTGCTAAGGATATGGAATTCTGCGCCAATCAACTTCACTTAAATAACACTACCAATAGATTGCAGTGCAACTGTGCTAGTCCTGTATAAAAGATTTTTTTTCTTTTCTTTTCTTTTCTAAATTGACTTCACTTTGCAACTGTGCAAGTCCTGTATAAAATAGTCATGGCTTGATTTTTATATTTTGACTTTTTTTTTATTTTAGTCTTTATATTTTAATTTTATTATTTTTAACTTCTAAATTAATTAACGCGTGTTATTTTGGTCCTTTCTGTTAGTCAACAAACGAAAACATCTAAGATGGTTGACGGAAGACTTAAATATTATTAAAAATTCACACCACCCATGACACAACAGTATATAAATTTAAAATTTTAATTTATTAATTTTAACTAAATAAAAAAAAAATCAAAACAGAATTAAAAATCAAAATTCACAAAAATTAAGATCTAAAAGTTTCTTGAACAATTAAGATCTAAAAGTTCCTCGTGATAAATCAATTAAAGAGGTATAAGGAGGTTTTAAGCACCAAAACGTCGGCTTACTAATTGAACTTAAGCCAATGAATTGGGATTCCCTTAGGCTAGTTATGTAGGTTGGGCTCAGTTTATAATAATGGGTTTCATCATTTAGTTAACAGGCCTACGGAATGCTCACACTTGTTTTGAATCCCATCCTCTCGGTAGTTTCGATAGTCTTTTGTCACCAAGATCAAGTCCAAATCAGAATATCAAGATCGGCTTTAATAAGAAGGCCCAATTTCAACCCACTATGACCCCGATGCTTCTTTTCAACCCACAATTTAAAGCAAGAAAATTTTAACTTTGGCCCATCCATGCTTATGAAGTTAACCTTAAAATCCTGCTTTTTATAATAAAATTGATTTTATTACTCACACTTCTTGTAAATTTCATCATCATCAAATCATTACCATTATCGCATGTCTTGTCACACAGCACAGTTTTAGACCATGATGCCATGAAAATAAAATTCATTACTTGAGATGTTGTAACAAATTTGAATATTGGATTTTGTGTTCATTGATTAATGAGTCGTGTTAACAGGTACCCTTAAAGTAATTGTTAATAAACTATTTTAAGAAATTTTTGATACCACTTTTATAATAAATATAGAAAGTTATTAAAAAAAATTAATTACTTTATCATTTTTTCATAAACTATTTTTAGAAATAGTTTCTAAATCAATATCTTTAGGACATTTGTTGACTTTTCTTTTAATTAATTAATTAAACAACACCCTTTAACTTTAGAAGAGGTTGGTGAACACATGGGGTGTACATGGGGTTTCACACCTTCCCACAATGTAACTTGATGATGCGAAGAAATTCAGTAGACTAGATGCTTCAGGTTTCAAAAGGCTAGCGATTGTTTTGAAGACCTAAAAAAGAAAGAACAAATAATCAAAGGTGACCGAGGTGGACCAGCCAAGAACCCTCCGATGCCAAAGTTAGTTTCTCTCTTAAGTTCTGGAATTTTAACTTTTCAGGAATTCTAAAAATGTACCTTTATTTAGTCTGAATGGGTGTTTATATAGTGCGCCCCAAAAACGGTTATTAGATTTGTAACTTCCCCTGTATTTGAGGAAGTCAAAAGGTTCAAGGATAACTTTCACAACCGCTATATGAATTATACTTTTTTATATAACCGTCATTGGGAGTTAAGTATTTAGTAAGGAATTGTAGCAATGAACTTGGATCTCACTCTTGCCTTAGAACAATAGCATGTGGTTCCATCGCCAGCTCTTTTAGACAAATCTACACTTGGGAATTTCCTAAGTGTTAAGGGGTCGTTCAAGAGCCTTCCTGACAGATGACTTACCACGGATGGTTGTCCTGCTATGGATGACCTTCTTATGTGGAATGTCCTTTCTGCTCTGGACGCCTCTTATGAACGAATTGGAGTTTGTTCAATTTTTTTAGTTCACCATCATAACTTAACCATCAAACTTGTCCGTAAACTAATTTTTTTATTTATTAAGTCAATTAAGTAAAAATTATTTTTATTTTTTATTATTAAAATCTCTCTCTCTCTCTCTCTCTCTCTCTCTCTCTCTCTATATATATATATATATTAATAGCCAAAACTAAGAGAAAATCCAATTAAATTCTAAATTAGAATCTACTTTTGCGCCACATGTCTTATCCAATTTTTAAATTTATGTATCAAGTGAATTATTAGGTTCAAAAATAAAATAAAATAAAAAGTATAAATTTAATTAAATTCTAAATTGAATTTTAATTAGAGTTCAATTTTGCTTCATGTATTTCATTTGATTTTTTTAATTTTTGTGACAAGTAAATTATGAAGTACAAAAATCGAAGAGTCTAAATCTAAGTAGATTCTAAATCTCATATATATATATATATATATATATATATATATATGTGTGTGTGTGTGTGTGTGTAATTATGATTTTTTTAAGTATATTAATATATATATATATATATATATATATATATATATATGCATGAGATTACACACAAATATAAAATAAGTGATGTCTCCTTAACATTTTCAAAACTCATTATTTTCAAAAATAAACTTCCGCACACGAAGTATGAGGTTGATGGATGAAACTACATGCTCTAGACATGTACTTTATCAATAATTGTCAGTTCACAAAATGAATTTTCCTGACTTAGCTGAATTTTCTTTTTTCTTTATGGAGGTAGACTTAATTATTAATTAGGGACTTTCGATGCATTATTTAATCTTGCTCTACTGGCAATGACCATTTTCTTTTTTCCACCGACTGAATTCAATGAGATGTGACCTGTGTGTTGCTTTATAGATTAAGATTATAAAAAACGAATAAACCGGTTTATACAACTCTGAATTGGACAATAATCCGGTCCAACCGGTTTGAAAAGAAGCAGCTTTAGAGCACCTCCAACCGAGTAGGTAAGCCAAAATATAGAGAATGAAACCAAAAAAAAGAGGAAAAAAGAGCTCCAATAGTCTCTCTAAAATTTAAATTTTTTTTGCTCATGTGATTAATTAGCAACTGATTTTTTTCATTAAAAAATTCCAGCACTTCTTTCTCTTTCTTCTTTGATTTGTTTTTGAATAAGTTTGGTGTCATAACTTGTGCCACAACTCGTCCATGTGGTAAGTTGTAGTTGGTGGAGGGGTGATAGTGGGTTTATGTGGAGATACCTCTCCACCAACCCCAACTCGCCACATGGGCGAGTTGTAGCACCAAAACTACTCTTTGTTTTTGGGTCTCACACTCTCTATCTTTGTTTCTTCTCACAAAACAATTCTTGTTCTCATAAAACCAATTTAATTTAACAACAAATCTAAAATCAGAACAACAACAACAACAACAAAAACAGATCAAGAACAAAAAAAAAAGAAATTAGAACAACAATAAAAAGATCAAGAAAAATAAAATAGAAGCCAATATGACAAATCTAAAATAAAAAACAACAACTAATCAAAAACAAGGAAAAAAAATAGAAGCTGATTTGACCCCTAGCTGCATACACTCCGTAATGAGGAGCGGCGGTGGGGGCGTGGTAGAGCAAGGGCAATTTCTCCTTTCTCTCCATTCGCGTCTATTTGTGTTTGAAAATAATGAAACCAAAAGGAAAACAAGATTATGTGAGACGTATCACAGAGAGAGCTAGAGAATGTTTTGGAATTAAGTAGAAAAAGAGAGCTAGAGAATGTGTTATGGAATTAAGTAGAAGAGGAAAATAAGAATGGAGGATAGAGATAAGAGTGGGTATACATGTGTGGAGGAGAAAAAAAAAATGTATGGATGAAAGAAAGCAAAAATAATATAAAGAATAAGAAATTACAATTGAAAAATGCTACCACAAGTTGAAAATCGTAAAAAAAAAAATTATTTATAACCTTAATGGTTCTTCTTAAAAAAAACATAATAATAATAATAACCCTTATTTTCATATGCTATTAAGCAAGTAAGACTTAAAAATTTTACTTAACCCATAATCAAAGAAGACTCTGAATGTTCTATAAAAAAATAAAAAAATAAAAAGGAAAAAGAAGAAGACTTTAAATAAGATAAGAAGATGAGGGGAACTGCTCTACTGCTATATATATGCTACCATGTCCTAGACAAGTTTCTATGTGCAAAAAACAATGGCCGCTAAGAAGTTCATCACTTTGGTGGTTCTCTTCATTTCGATGCTTCTCTTTACCTCATCAAAAGTGAAATCCAGAGTAGTAGCCGAGACTTCCAAACTTGGTGGGTAAATCTGCCCTTTTTCATGGTTTTATGTTCTGTTAATTTGTTTAATGTTTCAGAAAACGATAAAGTTTTATTATTTTCTTGCTCTTTCAAGTTCCAAGGGTGCAAGAGTACCAGTACCTCCGTCGAGTTCAGATATTCCTGCGTACCCTAATGATCGTAAACGGCGTCGGTGATTGTGATCCTCTGCTCTATAAGCGCCATAACAGGATCTTAAATATGAATACATCTACATGAATAAATACTACTCTCATATTTAATATCGCGAATATACGACATTATACTCAATTCACACTCATGCACATTGACAGTCAGTGGTAAAATTTCTTCAAATTGTGAACGTTCCATGGTCGGGGGAGTGGTCTTTCGTCCAAGTCTTCCAAGTAGTACACTCCTGCGCCAGCAATGGCGGTAATTCTATATGGCCCTTCCCAAGTCGAGGCCAACTTGCCTGCGTTGGCGTCTCGCATATTTCCCACTACCTTTCGAAGTACTAAGTCTCCTGTGCTAAATTCCCTCCTCTTCACATCCATGTTATAACTCTAGGAAAGCTTCTGCTGATACTCCACTAGCCGTATGGTTGCAAATTCCTAGCATTCTTCTAACAAGTCCAAGTGCTTCACCATCAATTCGTCGTTCTTGGTAGGGACAAAGCTTGCAGCCCGAGCACTGCATAAATTCACTTCGGCCGGTATGACTGCTTCTGCCCCGTATGTGAGAGAAAATGGGGTTTCCCCCATGGATCTTCTGGGAGTTGTCCGGTATGCCCAAAAAACGTTAGGCAGCTCCTCGGCCCACTTACCCTTAACGCCTTCCAATCTTTTCTTTAACCCGTTTATGATTGCTTTGTTTGTGGCCTCAGCTTCACCGTTACTCTATGGATATGCTGAGGTGAAATACCTATTTTTAATACCGAGATCACTACAGAACTTGCGAAAAGCTTTGCTATCAAACTGAAACCTGTTATCAGATACCAGGTATTCGAGTATTCCAAATCTTGTCACTATGCTTCTCCATACAAACTTCTTGACATCTACGTCCCGGATATTAGCTAATGCATCGGACTTCGCCCACTTAGTGAAGTAGTCAACGGCCACTATAACATACCTGCAATTTCCTATTGCTCGAGGGAACGGGTTGACAATGTCTAGCCCCCATTGTGCAAAGGGTCATGGACTACTGATAGGATTTAGATTCCCTGCTGGTCGATGAATCAATGAGGCATGCTTTGACACTGCACGCATTTCCGCACATATTCGGTAGTATCCTTCTGCATTTGTGGCCACCAAAACCCCTGGGTCATTGCTCGGTGTACTAGTGAACATCCCTCAACATGACCGTCGCACACCCCTTCATAGAGTTCGGTCAAGAGCTCATTAACTTTATCAGGATGCAAGCACTGAAGATATGGCCCCCCGAAAGACCTTTGATACAATTTTCGGTTGGCTGATAACCAATACCAGGCAGCTACCCTATGCACCTTGCCTGCTTCTTTTTCGTTGCCTGGTATTTGATCCTCAACTAGAAAGTTAACAATTGGATCCATCCAGCACGGCCTAGGCATGGCTATCATTGAAACACCTACCCCTATGTTAATACTCGACTCCGCCACCAACTCCACCTTAATTAATTGAGGTACCTCTTCAATGAACGATGACGCCAAAGTGGCTAGAGAGTCAACATGTTGGTTCTCCCCTCTAGCCACTTGAAACACCTTTACTTTCAGAAACCGATTCATATTCTGCTTCACCAGCTACGAGTACTCCATCATCCAAGGATCCCTGGCTTCAAAACTGCCCTATACCTGATTAACCGCCAACCGGGAATCCAAGTAGACCTCCACCTCCTAAGCACCCAAATCCAATACAGCACTTAACCCGGCAAGCAGGGCTTCATACTTGGCTTCGTTGTTAGAAGCCCTAAAACCTAACCTAAAATAATACCCTAATCTTATACCTTCCGGGGTAATGATGACAATTCCAACTCTAGCTCCCATGGCATTCAATGCACCGTCCACAAACACCTTCCACGGGTGAACCTCCACGTGACAAACCAAATCTGTCTCCTTCCTCGGGGAGAACTCCGCAATAAAATCGGCTCGAACCTGACCTTTCACCGAACTTCTCGGTTTATACCTAATGTCAAAAGAGCCTAGTCGGGTCCCCCACTTAGCTATTCTGCCCGTAAAGTCAGATTTCTTTAGTAACGACTACAGGGGATATTCGATTAGCACATAGACAGCGTGGGCTTGAAAATAATGGGGCAACTTCCTTGTGGCATGCACTAGCGCTAATACCAATTTCTCTAGAGGCAAGTACCTCGTCTCGGCATCTACCAAGGTCTTGCTGACATAGTATACCGGTTGTTACACTCCCTGATCCCTGAGAAGCACGGCACTTACAGCGTGTTCGAAATTCGAGAGATACATGAATAAGTCTTCATCGGGTTCTAGGGCTGTCAACACAGGCGCTCATACTAGATATTCCTTTAGGTCTTGGAAAGCCTTTTCACAATCCTCGTTCCACTGGAATCCTTTCCACTTCTTCAAAAGTTGGTAAAACGGACGGCACCGATCAGCAAACTTGGAAATGAACCGGTTAAGGGCATTTAGCATGCCAATCAACACTTGGACTTCCTTTCAGTTGCCCGGTGACTTAAGACGCTTCACAGCTTTAATCTATTCAGGGTTGACTTCTATTCCTCAGTTAATGATTAGATCCCCAAAGAACTTACTAGCCCTTACTTCGAAAGCACACTTGTTAGCATTGAGGCACAGCTTGTGTTGTCAGAGCACTTTCAACGCCTCGCTAAGATCGTCAATGTGTTGCGCCTCCTATTTGCTTTTAACCACCATATCGTCAATATATACCTCAACCGTACGCCTAATCTTGTCTCTAAACATTCTCGTCATCATCCGTTGATAAGTGGCTCCAACATTCTATAGCCCAAATGGCATCAAGGTATAGTGGTAATTGGCGTCAGGAGAAATGAACGCCGTCTTCTCCAGGCCCTCGTCCGCCAAGGCAATCTAATGGTAACCCTAAAAAGCATCCAAAAAGCTTATCATCGGGTGTCCGTACGTGGCATCCACTAGCTGATCTATTTCGGCATAGGGAATGGGTCTTTTGGGCATGCTCAGTTTAGGTCAGTAAAGTCGACATAAACCCTCCATTTGCCGTTCTTCTTCTTTACAATTACTGTATTTGCTAGCCACTCCGGAAAGAAAACCTCATTTATTTCCCCTGCCACTTTTAACTTCTTGACCTCTTGCCTAATGACTTCAACGTGCTCCTTAGCCTATCTCCTCAGCTTCTGTATCTTAGGAGGGAATAAGGGGTCCACGTTAAGATTGTGACTTATGAATTCAAGGTCTACCCCGAGTACCTCGTACGGGCTCTAAGCAAACACATCCACATGCTGTACAAGGAACAGTAGCATCCCTACCCTATCCTTCTCCTTCATACTCACTCCTATTTGGAAACTTTTATCATTGTCCAGTAGTATCCTTACTCTCATTAGGTCTTCGTCACCACAAGCTTCCGTTTCCTCCTAGGGTTCTTGTAATTGCTATAAGGGAACCTCTTCGGCTGGTTCCTTCTGTTTGATGTCCTAGTTGGTAGCGGCCACTAGGCACTGCCTGGCCACTTGGTGGCTTTCTCTCACTATGACAATACCTTGCTCGGTGCAAAATTTGACCTTCACATGCAAGATGGATGGAACTGCCCCTATTGCATAAATTCACGGCCTCCCAAAAATCGCCGTATATGGTGAAAATAAGGTGACCACTATGAACATCACTATTACTTCCTTGCCTTCCATGTTTATGGGAAGTGAAATCTGCCCGTCTAGAATCACCATCTGTCCATCAAACCCCACCAAGGGTGTGTCGTACTTAGAGAAATCCTTGTTCTTCAATCCAAGCCCCCTAAATAGGTTAGGATACATCACTTCCACACCACTCCCTTGATCTATTAATACCCTCTTCGCTATGAAGCCATTTACCCGAGCCATGACTACCAAAGCATCGTCGTGCAGCTAGATCGTTCCTTCCAGGTCATCATCGTTAAAGGTAATGGGTTCTCAAGTCGGCTTCAACTTCTTCTCGAAGGGTTTCTTGTCCGGGCAACCCTCTACTGGCACCACAGTCAATACCCCTTTCCTTCTAGACACCACGGTACCCCTTGAAGCTGTATAGATGACCTCTATCACTCCCAATGGGGGGTGGGAGAGGATTTCCCCAAGGTTGAGTTCCCACCCCGGCATCCTAATTCCTCAGATCTACCACAAACTCTTTCAAATACCCAGCTTTAACCAGCTGTTCTAGATGATCTTCCAACACCCTGCATTTTTTGGTGGCATGCCTCTTGTCTTTATGGTAAGTACAATACAAGTTTTGATTTCTTCTTGACGGGTCACCCCCCATCTTGTTCAGCCACCGAAAGTATGACTCATTTTTTATTCGATCAATAATTCTGTGCATCGGCTCTTTGAACGTCACGTTCACTTCCCCTCCTTAAGCGCCCAGCTCCCAAATCCTTAAATCCCTTTGGGGCCTTGATTGAAAACCCCCTGCCGAGGCTGACTTAGGATCGGAGCTTTGCCCTTGTTCTGCTACCGGTCATCCTCTAATCTCTTATGTTCTTCGATGCACCTCATCAACTGCCCTACATCCTTGGGAGGTCTCCTTGTCAACAAATCTATAGCTCAAAATCCTCGGGCAATCCTAATCGAAAAGTACTTCCAGCGATTTTTTCATTGCCTCTGCTAATCTCGTTGTACAGTTCCCAATACCGACTAGTGTAACTGCGAAGGGTTTCCCCGACCCTCATTTTTATTGATAGCAGCGCGTCCACTAGCTGCGGCACCCGGCTACAAGTCATAAACCAGACGCCGAATTCCTGGATCAGCTCGATAAAACTGTGAATTGAACCTTTTCTTAACCCATTGAACCATCTCAAAACGGTGGGCCTGAGACTCAATGGAAATACCTTACACATTAGTGCATCGTAATAAGTGTGCAAAGACATCATCTGGATATAATGGCTTACATGCTCTACCTGGTCCGTTTTCCCGCAATAAAAATTAAATGGAGGTCGTACAAATCTACTCGGCATTGGGGCCCATTCAATGTCCCCCGAGAACGGCGAATGAGCAGCTCGTTGTAACGCCCGGCTCATAGCATCCATGGTAGCATTCTGGAGCCGTTGCTCTTCTAGGGAAATCAAGTCCCTATCTACATACTCCCGTGAATGATCCCGATGTCGATGAGAATCAGATTAGTGGGAGCCTACTCCATAGCGACCTCCTACGCTAGCCGATGCTTCATGACGCTCCTCGTGGTCCCTTCTCCGATGCCTACCTCTTGCTTCCAACTCTAAATCCCTCACCAACCTATGCAAACATTCAAGCTCTTCGTCCCTTTCATCGAAACAATGATGCCCTAAAGCACCCGACAGTGTTTGATGCGTTTAAAACAACCCTTCTTTAAGGTTAGACCGCTCTTCCTCCTATTCACGCTGCCTGTCTTCGCGCCTTTTTTGCCTTATTTCTCACCAAGTAGATCCGCGAGAAGATCTCCAAGAACCACTTTCAGCATAACTTCCTGACTGACCTTGGGACATTTTGCTTACAGGAGTCTCGACAGAACCACAGCTACGTAAGAGATTCCCACAGACGGCGCCAATTGTGGGCGCCTAAAGAGGCTTTAAACTAAATTGGCCAATATTAGGCTCACAACTAATTTTTATGTTGGGCTTATGAGTTTCCTACTGTAGGTGATCCTTTGCTGGGCTACCCAATAGCACCTCCTAGTTCAAATGAACTCTTTTTTGCTCTCCAAGTCTCTCTACTCTTTTCTTTATGTTCTCTCTCTTTCTCTCTCTCTTTACTTGCTAACCCCCTACTTCTCCTCCCATTCTCCTATTTATAGCCTCAGCTAAGTGGAGGTGTTATGATTACTTCCAGATCTTACTAGTGCAAATGGGGTCCAATTCCATAGTTTCTAAGTGGATGTTCTGTTGGGAACGATAATAATGGCATTAGAACTGGTTCCACTTTCAAGAGACTGTTCGGCGTCGATGTTCCCCAAGGCAATGCTGGGCAGCCGAGAATGCAGGAAGTCATCAGCATACCCTCCTCCCAATCAAGGAGTAACGTTGTCAGAATGAGCCCATCTCTGACATATTTAGGGGGGGAGATGGGCCTGTTTTGGTATTTGGGCTCCAATTGGGCCCGAAGATGTGTTTAGGTTGAGGTCAAAGGCCCAACACCCCGAGCCCGCACTTCGGGCCATGGGGACATGGCCCGAAGCTCAACAGGCCAGAGCTCCTACCCCGTACATCTTCGTTGAAAACACTAAAAAATACCAGTCAAACAAGATGGCTCTTAACAGGTAGTGTTATTGAAGTGAAGTTGATTGGCAGAAGTTCATATTCTTAGCAATTGCAAAAACAAAAAAAAGTGTTCCAACTTTTGACCTATGGCTTGCCAAGGAAAGAACCCAAAAAATGTTTCACTTTTACTTTTACTTGCTTGCTGGTTCTTTTTGCTCACCTCTGGCAAGGCTAATCCAAAGGCAGAAGCTGAGGCTCTACTGAAATGGACAAAAAAGCCACCCAGCAGATCAACCAATTCTAAAGTTGGGTAGCATAATTAAATTCAAGCAGAGCTTCAAGTCCATGCAAATGGCGTGGAATATCATGCAACAATGAAGGAAGTGTGACTGAAATAAAGCTTAATTACACTGGATTGAAAGGTACCCTTGAAAACTTGGATTTCCTCTCCTTTCCAAACTGTTAGTTTTTAGATCCCTATAAAAACTAAATTGTTTAACCTAATTAATTAACCAAGTGAATACTTAGGTTTATTATTTAGATCTAGGTCAAACAAACATAAACCATATATGTAAAGCAGCATAAATATAAATAACACAATGATATGATGACTCAAGAAAACCTAACTAGTAAAAAGTCTGGGGAGAATTTAACCTAACTATCCTTGAGCTAAAACAGATCCACTATAAAAGAATTGAAGTTTGTATAATAGAACTTCGACCACTAACATCCTATTACTACCTCGAGTAGAAAACTTACTACCGCAACCACGTGATAGCTCCGAGTCCACAAACTACTTCTTTCCTTTGATCCACTGCAACCACAAGTTCTCCTACTTGCAAATCTTGATCTTCTTTAAAGTTCTTGATGCAGTAACTGAAGTAATCACCAAGTTCTTGACATGAATCTTGATCTTGATAACTCTAAATGTGAATGAAGGTAAACACCTCTAGGTCTCACAAGAGATTCAACTCACAACACATCAAAGACTCTAGAGAGCTTTTGGGTACAAAACCCTCGATCTACAAAAGAGGCACACTCTTCTCTCTCTAGAAAACCTTATAAAAATGTGTTTAGGGTGTCCTTTATATATTAGAAGAAGTAGATCTGAAACCCTAATTCTTTTTGGGCTTGAACTGTTGTTTGGGCTTAATTAAAATTTTGCAGATACGAATCTCGATCGATCGAGCTTGTCTTACGATCGATCGAATCAGGAAAATTTCGAATTCTCTTTTCTGCAGCTTGTATGTTCTTGAATCTTGACTTGTATTACTTTGAGCATTGTCTAATAATACCTATAGACTCAAGGATCTATGTCACCTTGAGCATTGTTTTGCTGAGTATTGACCTTGAAGCCTATTGTGTTTATTTTTTTCATTCTGGTTAACATATGTGCATTGGATATTACATATTGATTAAATAGTAAAAATACTATTTTGGTCATTAAATGTTACCAAAAGTTTGTTTTCCATCTATTAACTTTAAAAAGTTTTTTTTTTTCATCCATAAACTTTGTAAAGAGTTTTTTCCAATAGTTTAGAAACAAAAGTAAGTATGCATTTGGATAGCATTTAAGAGTCACGTTTTGCGTCTGGCGTTTGTAAATCCATGGGACCCACTGCTACAATAGCTTCCAACTAAACGCAAGACTGAACTAAAACGCATAGCATTTTTTTCCTTCAACACACCATTCTTCGTGTTCTTCACCGATCAAGCCCAGAACATGATGAACCCAACAAACTCATTCTCAAACCCAGAACATGATGAACCTAGCAAACCCATTCTTCGTGTTCTTCACTGATCAAACCCATCAAAATAGAATATCAAAACAGTGAAACCAAAACCATATGAATCAAACCCATGTGAAAAAAAAAAAAAAATCAATCCCATGTGAAAAAAAAAAAAATCAAACCCATCAAACCGATCAAACCCAATAAACACAACTAATCAAACCCAATAAACACAACCGATCAAACGGATCTGCCCAGCAAACGCAAATCAAACCCATCACCAATCTCAACCTCACCCAGCACCACTGACTTTCCATATCAAACCCACCGCCGATCAACCCATCCACCACCACCAAGGAACCCGATCTTTGTCGGCGTCGGACTGGGATTTTTTCCTCATGGATTTACATTCTAAACTCTTCGCCGGCGTCGGACCAATGTAGGTCTTCCTCTCTTTCTTTCTCTGGTGGGCGTGGAACTCTCTTCTCGAAGACACAGGCGTTAGCTAGGGTGGGTGAGGAGTTAATAGAAGAAGAACAAAAAAAAAAAAAAAAAGTAAAAACGTGTTTTCAGCTGAGCTACAGTACTTGGACCCAAAAATAATCAGCACGCATTTTTCACTTATTTGCTATAGTATTTTCAATTTTCAGTTTTCAGTAAAATAAACGGTATCCAAACGGATCCTTTGTGAAGGAACAGTTATTTGTAACGTATATGAGGGAGTTCAATGCTACAACCAAAATGGAGATGACACCATTGAAAATAAATCCAGCAACAAAAAGCTTCCAACGTGAGATAAAGATGAAGAGGATTGGACCTCTTTTAACCATTTTTAATCATGATTTAAGCTAGTTGGTTTTTATGCGTTTTTGAGCAAGGAAAGACTTGGAAAAATTCCCCACACACCCCAAATAAAAAGTAGAAGACGACTTTGGTCTCAGAGGCCATCGTTTTGGTACATGGACGCATCTGTAGGGCATGGTATTATATTCAGGCTATATAAGTATATAGTCCAAAGATCACTTGCCTTCTACTAGTATTAAAAAAATAATAATAAATAAATAAAGGAATTTGCCTCCTACTTTCTTATTTATCTTATCCCAAAGTTACTTTTATTTTGAAAGACTTGGAAAAATAATGCTAAGTGCACAACAAAAAGTCAACAATTTCATAACATTTCTAAATTATTATGTCAATTTATACATGGACCTGTCACAATCTCCAATTTACATTTTTTGACATGCTAATCTAAAAATATTATAAAATTGTTGTGGCTTTTTGACTTGTCTATAGCTGTGATGCCCCAATTTGATTAATTGTGTGATGTGTGTGGATGTGTGACGAGTCCCACATCAGGTATTGGGTTAAACTGAGTTTTATTAACAACTGCAAGGAGTTTCAACTATGACTAATCTTTTTGAAGTATAACGTAGATGTGACTAGCATTTTTCCTTCGGTCTTTGAAATAGCATTACTCAAAACTTTACGCTCAAAAACACAAACCAATTAGCTTGAGTCGTCTTTCCCAACAGCCAAAAAAAAAAAAAAAAATAGCTTGAGTCATGATTAAAAATAGATATAGATGTCCAATCCTCTGCATCAATATCTATCACGGGTATACTTTTTACCGCTGAATCAAACCATTTTCAATGGCATCATTTCCTTTTCTTTTTTCTGGAATGTCATTGATTGCTCTGAGCTTCCACTGAAATGTACTACTAAATCTTCTTCCATAAAGAAGCAAAAGATTTTTTTTATTTTTTTTAAAGGAATCCAACAAAGTATATCCAAATTCCAACAATATTGTTCTTGACCTAACTTGGTTATTTAATTACTAGATATCATGTTTTGCGGTTCTGGACTCCTTTGGAATTCGATTACTAAGCTCCAATAGTGTAGTCCGGAATTGCGTCAGGCTAATTGTCACTCTCAACTGGGCTACTAGGCTTTCATTTTCTGCTTATTCGATGTCATTCTTGCTCAACCAATCTTTTTTAAAAACTAAAATCTAATTAGCCAAAGTCAAGGACTTATATAGCAAAAAACAATATTCCCTGCTTTTTTTGGTAACAAGTACAACAACATGGCACTATTCTTTAGTGATGTATCTCAAAATGACAACTTAAAAACCTAGAAGGATTTTAAAAAATTGCTTAGAGGCTTTAGAGACTGCAGGTCTTTGAGAAAGAGGCACAACTTGATGTACATCCAACAAGAGGCTGGTCAACAATGGATTCAGGAAATATACAGTGTTGGGAATACAACAGTAGTATGATTGCTGTTGGGTGCAAAGCACCATGTGGGTCCAGCCCACATGGTGCTTTGCACCCAACAGTAATCATACTACTCATGTGTTAGCTAAAGAAGCTCTAGAGTGAGAGTCTTCAGGGATTTGGGTTGAGGAATTTGAACCAAGTTGGGTATCGTGAATATACGAAAGTTACACAATATACAACTCCTCTTATGGCCAAGTATAGAAATCTTTGAGTTACGTTTGACGTTAGTCAAAATGTGTCAAACGAAGTCTGATCGCTCGAATTAAGTTTCATTTGAAAGACCAAACAATGAGCTTCAATCTGAGGGGTCATGAATATAAAAACTGAGATAATCCCAACCCAAGAAAATGAGAAATTTTTTTGAAGCAAATGTGGATTGAAATGTTCTTATACCCGAGACTTATTGAAATCCTAGAACATTGGGTGCCCAAAGAAAAACAAAAACAAAAAATTGATATCTTAAATTTTCTAACAACATCTCATTTGCATAAATCTGAGATCAATGAGTCTAATTACAATGTTCTAGTCTTATTACCGAAAAAGAAATAAAATATTGGTTTTTTGCTATATAAATTTTAACTTAGTACTGTTTTTTGCTCTAAGTTTTTTTGAAAGCTTTTCCACGACATCTTAAAAATTGGGCGATGCAACTAGAAAGAAAAATTAGCACTTTTCTAACTTAATAACCTGGTATCTTGAACACTGTAAAAATATACGTGACACTTATCACATTGGAAACACACTATTATTATTGTGTTTGTCGAGCATTTTATCTGCCCTTTTCTAAATCAGTAACTCTAGCGAGAATGAGAATCACAGCAATAGATTGTACTCCTTAAAAAATTGCCAACTAGACCACAATCAAAGGCATAATCAAATAAAATTTCTTCAAAATGGTCACATTGCCTCATGAGGCCAACAAAATTATACGAATTGAGGAATTACAGTAGAGATAACATGATTTTAAACAAAAAAATAATAAGCACCGTGATATTTGGGCCATTGTTGGAGTTCTTGAATTGTTTTGAGGATCTTGAAGGTTGTTTTTAAGTGACTTAGAAGTTTGCACAAGATTTCAAAATATAGAGAATGAAACCAAAAAAAAGAGGAAAAAAGTGCTCCAATAGTCTCTCTAAAATTTAAATTTTTTTTGCTCATGTGATTAATTTGCAACTGATTTTTTTCATTAAAAAATTCCAGCACTTAATATTTTATCACTTCTTTCTCTTTCTTCTTTGATTTGTATTTGAATAATTTTGGTGTCATAACTTGTGCCACAACTCGCCTATATGACGAGTTGTAATTGGTGGAGGAGTGATGGTTGATTTATATGGGGATACCTCTCCACCAACCACAACTCGCCACATGGGCGAGTTGTGGCACCAAAATTACTCTTTGTTTTTGGGTCTCACACTCTCTCTCTTTGTTTCTTCTCACAAAACAATTCTTGTTCTCATAAAACCAATTTAATTTAAACAAGAAATCTAAAATCAGAACAACAACCAACAACAACAACAAAAACAGATCAAGAACAGAAAAAAGAAATTAGAACAACAATAAAAAGATCAAGAAAAATAAAATAGAAGCCAATATGACAAATCTAAAATAAAAAACAACAACTAATCAAAAACAAGAAAAAAAAAATAGAAGCTGATTTGACCCCTAGCTGGATGCACTCCGCAACGAGGAGGAGGAGCGGCGGTGGGGGCGTGGTAGAGCAAGGGCGACTTCTCCTTTCTCTCCATGCGCGTCTACGTGTGTTTGAAGATAATAAAACCAAAAAGCAAGTAAGATTATGTGAGACGTATCACAGAGAGAGCTAGAGAATGTTTTGGAATTAAGTAGAAAAAGAGAAAGTAGAAAAAGAGAGCTGGAGAATGTGTTCTGGAATTAAGTAGAAAAGGAAAATAAGAATGGAAGATAGAGACAAGAGTGGGTATACATGTGTAGAGGAGAAAAAAAAAATGTATGGACGAAAGAAAGCAAAAATAATATAAAGAATAAGAAATTACAATTGAAGAATGCTACCACAAGTTGAAAATCTTTAAAAAAAAAATTATTTATAACCTTATTGGTTTTTCTTAAAAAAACCATAATAATAATAATAATAATAATAATAATAATAATAATAATAATAATAATAATAATAACCCTTATTTTCATATGCTATTAAGCAAGTATGACTTAAAAATTTTACTTAACCCATAATCAAAGAAGACTCTGAATGTTCTATAAAAAAATAAAAAGGAAAAAGAAGAAGACTTTAAATAAGATAAGAAGATGAGGGGAACTGCTCTACGGCTATATATATGCTGCCATGTCCTAGACAGGTTTCTATGTGCAAAAAACAATGGCCGCTAAGAAGTTCATCACTTTGGTGGTTCTCTTCATTTCGATGCTTCTCTTTACCTCATCAAAAGTGGAATCCAGAGTAGTAGCCGAGACTTCCAAACTTGGTGGGTAAATCTGCCCTTTTTCATGGTTTTATGTTCTGTTAATTTGTTTAATGTTTCAGAAAACGATAAAGTTTTATTATTTTCTTGCTCTTTCAGGTTCCAAGGGTGCAAGAGTACCAGTACCTCCGTCGGGTCCAGATATTCCTGCGTACCCTAATGATCGTAAACGGCGTCGGTGATTGTGATCCTCCGCTCTATAAGCGCCATAATGTTCGAGGTGTGTACCTCATGAATAAAAGGAGTGAGGGATTTCGGCTTCTACCGCTTGCTGTCTGATGTTTTTTTTTTTTTTTTTTAATTTAAATTTGGCATTGTACTAGTTATCAGTGAAGCACGGCTAGTCCCGCATATGCTTCTTCGATAAAATAAAAATAAAAAAAATAAAAAAAATAAAAAAATAGAATACAAATTAAAGGGCTAGTCAATTATCATTTTGGTAAAGTGCAAACTTTAAAATTAAAATTTTAACATGTGTCCAACTTAACAATCTAAACAAACAACGCTAAAACATAAAACTTTTTTTTCCTTCTTCCTCCTTTATCCTTGTACTGCAACTGCAAAAGAACCCAAGGCTTCAGATTCAAATATTTCGAATTGTTGGATCTATGCCTTTCGCTGAAGAATAAAAAGAAGAGCTATGCTTTCTACTCCAAATAAAGTAAAAAGCAAAAAGCTCCGTGGGAAATCCAAATAAATCCAATAGTCACTATAACTAAAATCATATAAAACAATAAAAATAACTGTGAAGATAACGGAGGTACTCCTTTTGAGGAACAAAAAGGAAAACAAAGAAGCCCATCAGCTGTAAACTTGTTCTCATCTCATCCCATCAAAAGCTATGCCATTTGCTTTCCCACGGTGCTCATCAAAAGCAAAAAAAAAATAAAAATAAAAATCCCCAGCAAAAAAATGAGGAAGAAAGGAGAAAAATAAAGAAGCCGGTGGTTTTTTATCACCAGAGAAACTATGGAAACCCTAACTTTAACTATTCTAACACTAGATCTAGCCAGAAATCGATGGTCTAGCAGGAGAAGAAGAGGTATGTCACCACGATGGAGGCGGCGGTCTCGAAGAGGTCGAGTTCTGCAAACAATCTGAGAATGGTGAAGACCGGTTCGGCGATGGAGATGGTGACACTTTTGAGAAGAGGAGAGTCGTTGGACTCAACGATCAAGAGCGAGTCTAGGAAGGAAGCTTTTTGCTTTTTCCCCCTTTCTTCCCTATTTTTTTGCTAGGGATTTTTTTTTTTTTTTTTTTTTTTTTTTTTTTTTTTTTTTTTTTTGCTGCTTTTGATGATGATATCTATTTATTCTTTAGCAGAAGGCACAAATCCTACCATTTGAAAGGTCTGAAGCTGTGGGTTCCTTGCAGTAGCAGTACAGGAAAAAGAAGGAAGAAGGAAAAAATATATATATATTTTTTTTTAAGTTTTAATCCCGTTTGCTTTATTGTTAAATTGGACAGATGTCAACTTTTTAAACAGGAAACCTAAGGTACTACACCTAAGAAATTATACCGAAATTTTGCCCTTTGGTAAATGAACTGTACCTAAATTTGGCCTTTGGTAAATTGGTAATATTTAGTGTATCCACTCCGGGACCTTTGAAATTATATTATGTGATGTCCTATCAGTATATATTACTGATTAGAAAAGGTATAAGAACATAAATGATATTATTGACATTGTTGTAAAGATGATTTTCGATTCCGACCCCTATAGTGACCATCTCATCTTTGATAGCCTAATCCATCCTGCAGGTTCTAAACGATATATACATTTGAATCTAAACATGAGAGGGGAAAGGAAAATTACCGTGGGAGCGTGGAGCTGCACAGTATATATATACTAGTCGCCAACCCGTGCAATGCACGGAAAAATTAATAACTAATTTCTAAAATAATGCTATTTATTTATTTTTAAGAATGTTAAATAATACATGAGTATTTATAAAAGTTCAAATCTCTAAAAACACTATACCAACATGAGAAATTCAATTGCTTTGTTCTACCGAAGTACAAAGTTTAAAACATCTAACTTTGTATAACTTATTTGTACCTTTAGTTAACAACCTCAAACAATTGGTAGGCATCCTATGTCTATTATCAATTGCATCCTTTCTTTCATGAAATTTAAGGTCTCTATCATTTTTTTAACATAATCCCTTCTATTATTCAGTCTGTTTGCGAAATCCTAGTTGTTTATTCCTTGTTCTTGTCATCATCAATGTTGCTTAAAAAATCACATTTAGGGGTGTCATTTGAAAAGTCATGTATTGTTCAGTTAGTAAACAGTGGAAAGGGAGCACAACATGCAAACACAAGAATGCTTTACATATCTTTATATAAACTACATCCATTTAAATATATAAATAAATAACATATTAAAAGAAAAACATTAAGGACCTTGAACTTGGTGAACTAAGGTTATAATGTTATTACATATAATGCTATTCATCTGCAGTTAGAAAAATTTTAGCATTAAGGTTTCCACCTACTCAATGATTAGGATCGAATCGAAAGCAAGCTTCTGCCCTTAGAAAAATTTTAGCATTAAAGTTTCCACCTGCTTGGTGATTAAGATCGAATCGGGAGCAGGCTTCTGCCCTTAGAAAAATTTTAGTATTAATGTTTCCACCTGCTTGGTGATTAGGATCAAACTAAGAGTAGGCTTCTGCCCTTAGAAAAATTTTAGTATTAAGGTTTCCACCTACTGTGTGATTAGGATCGAACCGGGAGTAGGCTTCCGCCCTTAGAAAAATTTTACTATTAAGGTTTACACCTGCTCAGTGATTAGGATCAAACTAGGAGTAGGCTTCTGCCTTTAGAAAATTTTAATATTAAGGTTTCTACCTGCTCAGTGATTAGGATCGAACCGGGAACAGACTTCTGTTCTTAGAGTGAACATACTAGTTCTCTTCACGTTTGCTAGCTGGGGTTAATAAATTAGTAATGAAAAAATCTTAAATATGAATACATCCACATGAATATATACTACTCTCACATTTAATATCACGAATATACGACATTATACTCAATTCACACTCATGCACATTGACAGTCAGTGGTAAAATTTCTTCAAATTGTGAACGTTCCATGGTCGGGGGAGTGGTCTTTTGTCCAAGTCTTCCAAGGAGTACGCTCCTGTGCCAGCAATGGCGGTAATTCTATAGGGCCCTTCCCAGGTCGAGGCCAACTTGCCTGCGTTGGCGTCTCACATATTTCCCACCACCTTTCGAAGTACAAAGTCTCCAGCGCTGAATTCCCTCCTCTTCACATCCATGTTATAACTCTGGGAAAGCTTCCGCGGATACTCCACTAGCCGTATGGTTGCAAATTCCTGGCATTCTTCTAACAAGTCCAGGTGCTTCACCATCAATTCGTCATTCTTGGTAGGGACAAAGCTTACAGCCCAAGCACTGCATAAATTCACTTCGGCCGGTATGACTGCTTCTGCCCCGTATGTGAGAGAAAACGGGGTTTCCCTCGTGGATCTTCTGGGAGTTGTCTGGTATGCCCACAAAACGTTAGGTAGCTCCTCGACCCATTTACCCTTAATGCCTTCCCATCTTTTCTTTAACCCGTTTACGATTGCTTTGTTTGTGGCCTCAGCTTAACCGTTACTCTACGGATATGCCGAGGTGAAATACCTATTTTTAATACCGAGATCACTACAGAACTTGCGGAAAGCTTTGCTATCAAACTGAAACCCGTTATCAGATACTAGGGATTCGGGTATTCCAAATCTTGTCACTATGCTTCTCCATACAAAGTTCTTAAAATCTACGTCCCGGATATTAGCTAATGCATCGGCCTTCGCCCACTTAGTGAAGTAGTTGTTGAGGTACAAATTTTTGGGCCCTAATTTCTTTAGCCCACTTACAAAATACCCACACAAGCCCAATAATTATTTTGAAGCCCACATAGATATCTCCCACAAATATTTCCTACATACATAAGCCCCACAATTTACTTTGGGCCCTCTCACGAATGTTACCGACTATATTCCACATATTACCCAACTTGGGTTTTCACAAAAAATGCCCATCACCTTGCTACCAACGTTGTGCCTCAAGATTATACTTTCTCCACAAAAAGCCCAAAATCATTTAACTCATGGGCAAGACCCCAAAAAGCCCAACAAAACCCTTCTCTAAGCTCGTTGCTACACGACACCCTTTTAAGCCCGTTGCTACACGGCCTCTTTTCTAAGCTTGTTGCTACACGGCACCTTTTTAAGCCCGTTGCTACACGGCACCATTTTAAGCCCGTTGCTACACGGCACCATTTTAAGCTCGTTGCTACACGACACCATTCTAAGCTCGTTGCTACACGGCACATTTTCTAAGCTCGTTGCTACACGGCACCTTTTCTAAGCTCGTTGCTACACCGCACCTTTTCTAAGCTCGTTGCTACACGGCACCTTATGAAGCCCGTTGCTACACGGCACCCTTACTAAGCCCGTTGCTACACGGCACCTTTTCTAAGCCCGTTGCTACACGGCATCTTTTCTAAGCCCGTTGCTACACGGCATCTTTTCTAAGCCCGTTGCTACACGGCACCTTACTAAGCCCGTTGCTACACGGCACCTTTACTAAGTCCGTTGCTACAAGGCAATATTTTTCGCAAAATCTCAAACTATTTTCTAAAAGCCCAAATACTAATTTGGCACTATTTTCATAAAGCCCAATATTAAATTGGCACTATTTTCTAAAGCCCAAATACTAATTTGGTAACTATTTTCATAAAGCCAAAATACTAATTTGGCACTATTTTCATAAAGCTCAAATACTAATTTGCCAACTACTTTCTAAAAGCCCAAATACTAATTTGGCACTATTTTCATAAAGCCCAATATTAAGTTGGCACTATTTTCATAAAGCCCAATATTAAATTGGCACTATTTTTTAAAGCCCAATACTAATTTGGCACTATTTTCTAAAGTCCAAATACTAATTTGGCACTATTTTCATAAAGCCCAATACTAATTTGACAGCTATTTTCTAAAGCTCAAATACTAATTTGGCAACTAATTTCTAAAGTCCAAATACTAATTTGGCACTATTTTCATAAAACCCAATACTAATTTGGCAACTATTTTCTAAAGCCCAAATACTAATTTGGCAGCTATTTTCTAAAAGCCCAAATACTAATTTGGCACTATTTTTAGAAAGCCCAATATTAAATTGGCACTATTTTCTAAAGTCCAAATACTAATTTGGCACTATTTTCAGAAAGCCCAATATTAAATTGGCACTATTTTCTAAAGTCCAAATACTAATTTGGCACTATTTTCATAAAGCCCAATATTAAATTGGCACTATTTTACAAAGCCCAAATGCTAATTTGGCAACTATTTTCTAAAGTCCAAATACTAATTTGGCACTACTTTCATAAAGCCCAATACTAATTTGGCAACTATTTTCATAAAGCCCAATACTATTTTGGCAATATTTCCTAAAGCCCAAATATTATTTGGCAACCACTTTAATTATTTCTTAAAGCCCAAATGTTATTTGGCAACTATTTTCATAAAGCCCAATACTATTTTGGCAATATTTCCTAAAACCCAAATATTATTTGGCAACCACTTCAATTATTTCCTAAAGCCCAAATGTTATTTGGCAACTATTTCATAAAGCCCAATATGACTTTGGCAATATTTCCTAAAGCCCAAATATTATTTGGCAACCATTGCAACTATTTCCTAAAGCCTAAAATGTTATTTGGCAACTATTTCATGAAAGTCCATGAATATTATCTATGGTAAAATTCCTCACTTTGTAGGAAAAATCAAGCCCAAATATAAAGCCCAGCTGGGACCAGCCCAGGCCACACTCAAGTCCCAACAGATGGAACTCACGTGAGCCAACCAGCCAAAATCAGCACAAATTCCGCAACTGAAGACCACTCCCATCAGGTTCCAACTTGTCCAATCAAGTCAGCACAGTACACATGTCCATCAAAGGTCAAACTTTTCCTCTACAAGCTAAAATATCAGCATTTATTGTGTGACATAAAGCTGAAACAGACTTGACAAAAAGCTGAAAAGACTTAACACAAGGCTGAAGCACTTCAGCCAGCCATATCCTCTTTCTTCTCCAACCCATTTAGACAAATAGCAAAGGCAGCCATTAAAGCTCCTGAAGCAAGCTCAAATCAGCTCATTTTTCATGCTAAAAAATATGTATTATTTGGTTCATGGACCAAGCACATGAACCCCTAATGAGGAAACTTAGGGAAATATGGTTTGGAGGGCACCAAGGGGATCCCAGCAAAGTTCCCAGCAGAGGCTCCAAGGTTGACACCTGGCTTGGGGTGATGCAACTTGCCTTTGGGAGCTCTGAATCCAGTAAACAGCACATCCAAGGTCATTAGCTTAATGCATGCTTTAACCCCCATCAGCCAAGACCAAACACCATTAATGCTGGGTCAAAATCCCAGCTGATATTACCCCAAAACAGCAAGTCTTCCAAAAGTAAAAACTTACCATTCTTGGCTAACATTCTGAAAACAAATCCCTAAGGATTTTTTGAAGATTGGGGAAGATTTAGCAAAGGTTATTTGCCAATTGCCCCCTAAATCTCAACCATAAATAGGACCCTCCATTAATGCCTCAAGGGAGGATACAAGACACCAAGAAACACACTTACAAAAGAAAAACGCTCAAGAAAAACCTTCCTGCATCAGCTTCTGAAAATCCCAGCAAAGTCCTAAGACACAAAACTCTCATTCTCAAACATGGAAATTGAATTCCCCCACTCCTAGCTTAAAAACACCTCTCATAGCTCAAGTTAAAAAACACACAGCTCCTCCCCAGCAGAAAACTTCAGCAGCCCTCTACACACTCCCACTAATGCCTCTCTTTACCCATTACATATACTACACCCAAGAGCATGCTTTGGCACCATAATGACCTTGTTGCACTAGCTGAGATCTCTCTTTCTCCCTTCATCTCACACTAAGTCTTCTCCATTGTTTGTTACCATGGAACCCATGACATTTGCTTACTCTTTTACTATTGATGGTTATGATGTAACTGTTACAATAGAATTTTTTCCTCATATTGACGTATTAGAAGATTCTTCCTCAGAACTAATGGATGATGAGTCCTAAAACATGAATGTTTCCCTCAATCTTTGAAAAACTTTACTGCTGAATTATTCTTCTGCAAAACTGTTTTCACGGCTGGGTTATTTTCTGCAGAAATATTTTCACAGCTGGGTTACTCTTTTCCATAAAAGTACTCTACAGCTGGGTTACTCTTTTCCATAAAAGTACTCTACAGCTGGGTTACTTTCTTCTGCAGAACAATTTTTACGGCTGGGTTATTTCCTGCAGAAATGTTTTCACAGTTGGGTTACTCTTTTCTATAAAAGTACTCTATAAATGGGTTACTCTTTTTCATAAAAGTACTCTACAGCTGGGTTACTCTCTTCTGCAGGAGCATTTTATAGGATCACTTAAGGGTCATTCTTGTAAGTCTCAATCTAGGCCCAGGGCATAAAAATATGGTGGATTATTCGGATCTTCGCCGATAGCCTTTGGGCTATGTATCAAGCCCATCGTCGAGTTTCGATTTAGGCCCCGACCCAATATAAATCTCATTTGTCGGAAAGAAAACTTTTTCGCCCCCAACAGTAGTTAACGGCCACTATAACATACCTGCGATTTCCTATTGCTCAGGGGAACGGGTTGACAATGTCTAGCCCCCATTGTGCAAAGGGTCATGGACTACTGATAGGATTTAGATTCCCTACTGGTCAATGAATCAACGGCGCATGCTTTGACACTGCACACACTTCCGCACATATTCGGTAGTATCCTTTTGCATTTGTGGCCACCAAAACCCCCGGTTCATTGCTCGGTGTACTAGTGAACATCCCCCAACATGATCGCCGCACACCCCTTCATAGAGTTTGGTTAAAAGCTCATTAACTTTATCAGGATGCAAGCACTGAAGATATGGCTCCCCGAAAGACCTCCGATACAATTTTTGGTTGGCTAATAACCAATACCAGGCAGCTACCCTATGCGCCTTGCCTGCTTCTTTTTCACCGCCTGGTATTTGATCCTTAACTAGAAAGTTAACAATTGGATCCATCCAGCATGGCCTAGGCATGGCTATCATTGAAACACCTACCCCTATGTTAATACTCGGCTCCGCCACCAACTCCACCTTAATTAATCGAGGTACCTCTTCAATTAACGATGACACCAAAGTGGCTAGAGAGTCAACATGTTGGTTCTCCCTTCTAGCCACTTAAAACACCTTTACTTTCAGAAACCGATTCATAATCTGCTTCACCAGCTACAAGCACTCCATCATCCAAGGATCCTTGGCTTCAAAACTACCCTATACCTGATTAACCACCAACTGGGAATCCAAGTAGACCTCCACCTCCCGAGCACCCAAATCCAATACAGCTCTTAACCCGGCAAGCAAGGCTTCATACTCGGCTTCATTGTTAGAAGCCCTAAAAACCTAAAATAATACTCTCATCTTGTACCTTCCAGGTTAATGATGACAATTCCAACTCTAGCTCCAATGGCGTTCAATGCACCATCCACAAACACCTTCCACGTGTGAACCTCCACATGACAAACCACCTCCATCTCCTTCCTCAGGGAGAACTCCGTAACAAAATCAGCTAGAACCTGACCATTCATCGAACTTCTTGGTTTATACCAAATGTCAAAAGAGCCTAGTCGAGTCCCCCACTTAGCTATTCTACCTGTAAAGCCAGATCTCTTTAGCAACGACTGCAGGGGATATTCGATTAGCTCATAGACAGCGTGGGCTTGAAAATAATGGGACAACTTCCTTGTGGCATGCACTAGCGCTAATACCAACTTCTCTAGAGGAAAGTACCTCGTCTCGGCATCTACCAAGGTCTTGCTAACATAGTATACCGATTGTTGCACTCCCTGATCCCTGAGAAGTACAGCACTTACAGCGTGTTCGAAAACCGAGAGATACATGAATAAGTCTTCATCGAGTTCTGGGGCTGTCAACATGGGCGCTCGTACTAGATATTCCTTTAGGTCTTGGAAAGCCTTTTCACAATCCTCGTTCCACTGGAATCCTTTCCACTTCTTCAAAAGTTGGTAAAACGAACGGCACCAATCAGCAAACTTGGAAATGAACCGGTTAAGGGCAGTTAGCACGCCAATCAACACTTGGACTTCCTTTGGGTTACCCGGTGACTAGAGATGCTTCACAGCTTTAATCTGTTTGGGGTTGACTTCTATTCCTCAGTTAGTGATCAGATACCCAAAGAACTTACCAGCCTTTACTTCGAAAGCACAGTTGTCAGCATTGAGGCACAGCTTGTGTTGTCGGAGCACTTTCAACACCTCGTTAAGATCGCCAATGTGTTTTGCCTCTTATTTTCTTTTAACCACCATATCGTCAATGTATACCTCAACCATACGCCTAATCTTGTCTCTGAACATTCTCGTCATCATCCGTTGATAAGTGGCTCTAGCATTCTTTAGCCCAAACAGCATCACGATATAGTGGTAATTGGCGTCAGGAGAAATGAACGCCGTCTTCTCCAGGTCCTCAGCCGCCAAGGCAATCTGATGGTAACCCTAAAAAGCATCCAAAAAGCTTATCCTCAGGTGTCCGTACGTGGCATCCATTAGCTGATCGATTTCGGCATGGGGAATAGGTCCTTTGGGCAGGCTCGGTTTAGGTCAGTAAAGTCGACATAAACCCTCCATTTGTCGTTCTTCTTCTTTACCATTACTGTATTCACTAGCCACTCCAAAAAGAAAACCTCATTTATTTCCCCTACCACTTTTAACTTCTTGACCTTTTGCCTAAAGGCTTCAACGTGCTCCTTAACTAATCTCCTCGGCTTCTGCATCTTGGGAGGGAATAAGGAGTCCACATTAAGCTTATGAATTATGAATTCAAGGTCTACCCCGAGTACCTCATACGGGCTCCAAGCAAACACATCCACATGCTGTACAAGGAACAGTAACATCCCCACCCTGTCCTCCTCCTTCATACTCGCTCCTATTTGGAAACTTTTATCACCATCCAGTAGTATCCTTACTCTTATTAGGTCTTCGGCACCACAAGCCCCTGTCTCCTCCTAGGGTTCTTGTAATTGCTATAAGGGAACCTCTTCGGCTGGTTCCTTCTGTTTGATCTCCTAGTTGATAGCGGCCACTAGGCACTGCCTGGCCATTGGGTGGCTTTCTCTCACTATAACAATACCTTGCTTGGTGCAAAATTTGATCTTCACATGCCAGATGGATGGAACTACCCCTATTGCATAAATTCACGGCCTCCCAAGAATCGTCGTATATGGTGAAAATGAGGTGACCACTATGAACGTCACCATTACTTCCTTGCCTTCCATGTTTACGGGAAGTGAAATCTGCTCGTCTAGAATCACCATCTGTCCATCAAACCCCACCAGGGGTGTGTCGTACATAAAGAAATCCTTGTTCTTCAATCCAAGCCCCCTGAATAGGATAGGATACATCACTTCCACACCACTCCCTTGATCCATCAATACCCTCTTCACTATGAAGCCATTTACCCGGGCCGTGACTACCAAAGCATCGTCATGCAGCTAGATCGTTCCTTCCAGGTCATCATCGTTGAAGGCAATGGGTTCTCATGTTTACTTCCCCTACTTAAGCGCCCAACTCCAGAATCCTTAAATCCCTTTAGGGCCTTGATTGAAAACCCCCCTGCCGAGGCTGACTTAGGATCGGAGCTTTGCCCTTGTTCTGCTACCGATCATCCTCTAACCTCTTATGTTCTTCTATGTGCCTCATCAACTACCTCCCATCCTTGGGAGGTCTTCTTGTCAACGAATCTGTAGCTCAAAATCCTCGAGCAAACCTAATCGAAAAGTACTTGCGGCGATTTTTTCATTGCCTCTGCTAATCTCGTTGTACAGTTCCCAATACCGACTAGTGTAACTGCGAAGGGTTTCCCCCACCCTCTTTTTTATTGATAGCAGCACGTCCACTAGCTGCAGAACCCAGCTACACATCATAAACCGAATGCCGAATTCTTGGATCAGCTCAGTAAAACTGTGAATTGAACCTTTCCTTAACCCATTGAACCATCTCAAAATGGTGGGCCCGAGATTCAATGGAAATACCTTACACATTAGTGCATCGTTATGAGTGTGCAACGACATCATCTGGATATAATGGCTTACGTGCTCTACTTGGTCCATTTTCTGGCCATAAGAATTAAATGGAGGCTGTGCAGATCTACTCGGCATTGGGGCCATTCAATGTCCCTCGAGAAAGGCGAATGAGCAGCTCGGCATAACGCCCGGCTCATAGCATCCATGGTAGTATTCTGGAGCCGTTGCTCTTCTAGGGAAATTAAGTCCCTATCTACATACTCCCGTGAATGATCCCGATGACGATGGGAATCAGATTGGTGGGAGCCTACTCCATAGCGACCTCCCACGCTAGTCGACACTTCATGACGCTCCTCGTGGTCCCTTCTCTGACGCCTACCTCTTGCTTCCAACTCCAAATCCCTCACCAACCTACACAAACATTCAAGCTCCTTGTCCCTTTCATCGAAACAATGATTCCCCAAAGCACCCGACAGTGTTTGATGCATTTAAAACAACCCTTCTCTAAGGTTAGACCGCTCTTCCTCCTGCTCACGCTGCCTATCTTCGCGCCTTTTTTGCCTTATTTCTCGCCAAGTAGATCCCCGAGAAGATCTCTGAGAGCCACTTTCAGCATAACTTCCTGACTGACCTTTCGGTCATTTTGCCTACAGGATTCTCGACAAAACCACAACTAAGTAGGAGATTCCCACAGATGGTGCCAATTGTGGGCCCCTAAAGAGGCTTTAAACTAAATGGTCCAATATTTGGGCTCACAACTAATTTGTATGTTGGGCTTATGAGTTTCCTACTATAGGTGATCCTTTGTCGGGCTACCCAATAGCACCTCCTAGTTCAAATGAACTCTTTTTCGCTTTCCAAGTCTATCTGCTCTTTTCTTTATGTTCTCTCTCTTTCTCTCTCTCTTTACTTGCTAACCCCCTACTTCTCCTTCCATTCTCCTATTTATAACCTCAGCTAAGTGGAGGTGTTATGATTACTTCCAGATCTTACTAGTGCAAAAGGGGGTTCGATTCCATAGTTTCTAAGTGGATGTTCTGTTGGGAACGATAATAATGGCCTTGGAACTGGTTCCACTTTCAAAAGACTATTCGGCGTCGATGTTCCCCAAGGCAATATTGGACAGCCGAGAATGCAGGAAGTTACTAGCATACGCTTTTCCCGATCAAGGAGTAAAGTTGTCGGCATGAGCCCATCTCTGACATATTTAGGGGGGGAGATGGGCCTGTTTTGGTATTTGGGCTCCAACTGGGCCCGAAGATGTGTTTAGGTTGAGGTCAAAGGCCCAACACCTTAAGCCCGCACATTAGGCCATAGGGACATGGCTCGAAGCTCAACAGGCCCGAGCTCGTACCCCGTACATCTTCATTGAAAACACTAAAAAATACCAGTCGAATAAGATGGCTCTTAACGGGTAGTTTTATTTAAGTGAAGTTGATTGGCAGAAGTCCATATTCTTAGCAATTGCAAAAACAGAAAAAAGTATTCCAACTTTTGAGCTATGGCTTGCCAAGGAAAGAACCCAAAACATGTTTCACTTTTACTCTTACCTGCTTGTTGGTTCTTTTTGCTCACCTCTAGGCTCTAGCAAGGCTAATCCAAAGGCAGAAGCTGAGGCTCTACTGAAATGGACAAAAAAGCCTCCTAGCAGATTAACCATTTCTAAAGTCATGGGTAGCATAATTAAATTCAAGCAGAGCTTCAAGTCCATGCAAATGGCGTGGAATAGCATGCAACAATGAAGAGGGAAGAATTTAAACCGTTCAAATTTGAAAGGAACATGAGGGCTTTGAGAATATCTCCAAGAGGAGCAAGAGAGGTCTAAAGCTGATTCTGGTTCCCAGATGCTATCATGCCATTGCTTTGTTGAGTGGCTAACCACTTGTAGCAATTTGATCGAGTATGACCGGCAATACCATAATGATAACAAATATGCTGCTTCTTCTATTTAGGCTTTTGAGAGATAGCCTTCTTAGTCCTAGGGTTTCTAGTTTCCCTCTTCTCAAGCTTAGGGGGTGCTCCTAATATGGACTTACCCTTGTCTAAGTTCTCACTTGCTAATTCAGTTTTGACATCCTTATCCTCAATTTTAATGTTATTAGCACGAGGAACAAAAACAGTAGTACTAGCAGAAGGAATTAGAAAGAGAGAATTCATACCCCAATCCTGTATGATCCGAAACAGATTTCTGAGCGCTGAGCATCTCATCCAGCTTTGCACTTAATGTCCTCTCCAATTGTGCTCTAACTTGAAACAGCACCGCTCCAAGCTTCTTGGTCTTCTTAGCCAGGAAATTGTTCTCAAACCTCAGTGGCCCAATGGTCTGATTTGCTTCATCAACCTTAGTGGAAAGCTCCTCACGATCAAGTTCCACATCACTGAGCTTCTCGGTGGCCAGCCTATAGACTTTCTAATGCTTCTCAGAAAGCTTGTACAGTTTCTCATATGCGGTATGGATATCATCTTGATCATCCATAGTTTCAAACTTAGCATCCACCAATTCCTTCTCTTCATCTACTTCTTCAATAATCCCATCAGTAGAATTAACAGTGGCAGTGAAGGCATTCAAGATTCCGTCATCTTCATTGTCGAAATCATCCTCGGGCTCCGTGTCACTTAAGGTAGCCGCAAGTGCCTTGCTTTTCCCAATGCTTTTGAGGTACGTTGGACACTCTTGTTTCATGTGTCTGAAGCCTTGACACCCGAAGCATTTTGGTCCAATGGGAACAGTGTACTGACCACCATCCTTGATATCCTTCTTCCCTTTATCTGGATTCTTGAACTGAGAAGAACTGGATTGCCTACGGTCCTTGTTGAAGCCTTTTCTATTGGCATTCTTCATGAATTTATTAAATTGCCTGGTAATGTAGGACTTCATCTTAGAATCTTCATCATCTGAAGACTCATTTGTATCACTGCTCTTGGCCTTTAGTGCCAAGATCTTGCCTTTGCTTGACTTGCCCATTCTAGTCAACCCTAGTTCATAGGTTTGCAAATTACCAACCAGCTCAGTCAGAGAAATCTTGTCAATATCCTTCGATTCCTCTATCGTCGTGATCTTAGCATGGAATCTCTCGGGCAAAGATCTGAGCACTTTTCTTAATATCTTGGGTTCAGGAATGGTTTCCCCAAGATTGAAAGCTGAGTTCACTATGTCCTTGAGCTTTGCATAAAACTCATTGAATGACTCATCCTCTTCCATCTTAATTTCCTTGAAGCTTGTAGTGAGCCTCTGTAGCTTCGAATCTTTGACAACCTTGGTTCCCTTATAGGTTGTTTGAAGAATGGTCCATGCTTCCTTAACAGTTTTCGTGGAGGAAATTTTCTTAAACTCCTCATTAGTGACCGCACTGAATAGGGCATTCAATGCTCTACTGTTGAAATTTGCCGTCTTGATCTTGGCATCATCCCAATCGGCCTGCGCTTCTTTAGGCTTGGTCCAGCCTATCTCCACAGCTTGTCACACCTTCTCATCTAGTGACTGCAAGAAAGCTCTCATGCGTACTTTCTAGTATGCATAGTTAGTACCATCAAACAATAGAGGTATAATAAGAGACTGACCTCTATCCATGACAAACAGGGGTCAATGGATCACAAACAAGGATTAAACCCTAATTAGAGTGTGCCTACTCTGATACCACTTGATAGGCCACAAATGCGTTGACCCCTTGTGAATAATTAAGTTGATTAATTAGCCAAGTTATTAATTAATCAAGTTAACATGCAAATTGCGTGGTAGCACAATCACCAATAATCTAAAGTATGCAGCGGAAATAAAATTGACACGGTGATTTGTTTACGAATGAGAAAAACCTAACGGCAAAAACCCCACCGAGTGATTTAAAGTCATCACTCCCGAAACTCCACTATTATCACAACAAGCGGTTACAAGTAAAGGAATCCCAAGTACCTTACCAACCTACAGTTGAACCCTTACCCCAATACCCAATTGGACTTGTTCTGTAGTGACAGTTTCTCCTTTTAATGCACGGCTCCCAAGTACGTGACTAACCAATTGCGCGGATCCCAATATACGACTTCAATCTCCAACTAGAGAGAGAGTTGTTGGCTACAAAGTTCTTCAATTCATCCACACGATGAAGATCAAGAAGGTGCTCAGTTACAAAACCCTATGGTGCACATTACACAGTAACTTCTTCACAAAAGATGAACTATGGCATGAACTTTGTCTTAGATCACAAATTGCAAGAACAACGAATACTCAATGCTTGTACAACTTGCGTCACTTTGACAGCCCTTAAAACAATCCTTTTATATGTCTAGGGTTTGGAGAAAAGAAGTCCCAAATACACATTCACGGATTGGAATCAAAATAGAACTGAAAATCTGTTTTCCTTAAATCTTGACAGATAGAGGTGTCGAGGATCTGTCGAAAAGCTGTCAAGGCTCGGGCTAAAACAGCTTCTTAAAGCTCGATAGATGCATGTGTCGGCCTAGGTGTCGAGCTTTAGTAACCTACACTTTCAAGCTTGTTTCTTGGACAGACTTGATGACTTCAACACTTGATCTTGAAACATAATTTCTTGAAGCGTTAAACACATCCTAAATCTACCCAATTACAAGTAAAGTGCATTTTGTCAAAGGATAAGCCAATCACATAAAGTAATGACATATGTTCAAAAACAACTTGAACAACATATGTCCTAACAATCTCCCCCTTTGGCAATCCGTGACAAAACCACAGCAAACAAATGAACATATGAGAGAAGTCATAAATCACTCAACTCATATTCACTTGTTGAGTACAATAAAATCTATCCTAACACAAACTCTTGAAAAAATTTGCAAGAAGAGAGTTCGTGGCAAGTAGACTTTGACAACCTGTATTTCTGAAACACTTTTAAACAAAACACATCAATGCATCTTTGTGTGAAGCAGAAATAATAGATTGCATACAAGTAAGAGAAACATGTGTATAAAGACAGAAAAGAAACAACACATCGAAGAGTAGGTGAAAGAAACATACATCAACATATATATATATCAAGAAATAAGCATAATGTATGTCAATAAAATGGTCACAAGACCGGGGTACATTACCAATGTATCTCTAAAAAGATAGAAAAGAAAAGAAATACATATAATCCTCACTACATCCCTCATATCAACACTCCCCCTGTCAAAAATGTCCTATACAAACTCTCCCCCTAAGAATGACTACTCTTATAACCCAAAACTACTCCCCCTTTATGTTACAAGTGACAAAGGGTAGAATGTCAAGTAGACATCTCATCAGAAGAGCTCACATCTCCATCATCCTCATCTGAAGCATCATCATCATCCTCAGTCTCAGAAGCTACACGAAGAGGTGGAAGAGAAGCCTCAGAAGCAAAACCGTCCAAGGTCGCCTGTCGCCTGGCAATGTGGCCAACACGAACGTTCACCTGATACAACTCCGTAGAGAGTGTATCGAGGCGAGCATCCATGCGCTGAAGCTGCGCCATGATGTCTCTAAGCATCACATCGCTCGAGGAAGAAGAGGGAGCAGATGTGGCTTGAGCAGATCTGGATGGAATCGGTCGGGAGGAAGGAGCAGTAGAATTCGACTGTCTCAACCTGAACTATGCCTCACTACATTTTACGGTAGCGGCATCTATGGCAGATATGACATGAAAAGGGTCAGACGATGGAAAAGGGTAGGAAAAAGGGCGAAGAATCCTCGTGATAGCAAAAGGAAAAATGAACTTATCACGGGTAGCTGTATCTTGATAGACATCTATGATAGAGAAGATGAAGTGTGAAGGGAAGTTAATAGTGAGATGCTCCAAAAGAGATAACAAAAATCGAGCACGAGGCTCTGTGGTAGAGTTATAGTGAGAGAGTGAGTGCAAAACAAATGTCATCACCATGTTAAGGAAACGAGGACCTTTAGCAAAAGGCCTACATGGTGTGTACTGATGATCTCCCCACTCAGAGGGGCTCTCACAGAACGCAGAGATCATCTCGTCTTTGGACACAGTCCATAGACACTCACAACCGAGGTAATCGGGATGATCAACCCTCGGAACATGAAGAACCTCAGAGACTCACTCCGGAGTGATAGTAAAGCGCGTACCTTGAACACGAGTAGAAAAGAGATGTACTGAAGAATCAATCCTGTGGATGTTGGAGTAAAACTCCTGTATCAACACGAGAGGACAAGTGATCGGGACGTCACACAGTGACTCCCAAGCCCGACTGTGAATGACATCGGGAAGGTCAGTGTCGGCAAAGTCTGCTAGGATAACTTGGCATTCCGAATGAACACCTCGTTTAAAGAAGTTCTCCGAGAAGTCCTGTTGGGCTTTCTTATCATGGAACCGGACAGACATAGGAGTGGGATCAGAAGAAGAAGAGCCCCGAGAACGCAGAGGGTTCTGGGATGGAATGGATTTACGATTAGGTGCCATAGACACTACTAACGCAAACATAGAGAGAAGGAGAAAGAGAGAATCACATAAAAAAGTTCCAAAACAATTCAATATATGACAAGTACATTAAAATGGAAAGAATGTATACATGGGAAATGCATGAACATGTGACATGCAACAAAATGGCATCATAGGCTCAGCCCAATCCAATCCTACCAGCACACAATCAAAGAACACACATCTAAATACATGGAAATACAATTAGAATGCTAATGTGATGCAATGCATGTGGTTTTAAAGATCAAATCTATAAAACCAACCCAAAAATTTCAACAAACACTCATCAATTTTGAAAAACCCCAAACAATTTTCAAAAATCCCAAAACAAACAAAACCTAAGTTTTGAAACATGAAAGGCATGAGGAATGAGAGGATTGAAGCTTACAAGTGAGGAAGATCTTGAGGAAAGCTTGAAGAATCCTTAGGAAGAAGTTTTTAGTGAGTGAAAAAGGTTTTAGAAGAGAGAATAGCAAAGTATCGAGAGAGAGATCGAGCGAAATGAGAGAAAAAATCACGAGAAACCAATATATAGACCTTCAGTAATTCTCGACAGATGCAAGTATCGAGAGGTGTCGAGACAGCTATCGAGGTAGGTATCGAGAAAATGTAGTTCGATAGATACAGCTATCGAGAACAGGTGTCGAGATAGGAAGATCAAACACAAAAGAATCTTGATCGATCCAGAAGCTGTCGAGAAGCTATTGAGCAGACAAAAAGTTTCTCGATCGATCCACCAGGTGTCGAGAATGTGTCGAGACTGCAATAAGAAAAAGCTAAGTAGCTCGACAGACAGCCAGGTGTCGAGGAGGTATCGAGGAGGTGTTAAGCTTGCCTTAAAAAGCAGTTTTTCAAGAGAGGAAAAACACAGACATGAATGCAATCACGCATGCAACTCAACCAATGATCCAAGCAACACATTAAGCTCTCAAAAACATCTCTCAACAACAATTTTAAGCACATGGAACCCAAAACACACACACACACTAAACAAGTCTTACCAATTTTATATTTCAAAAATAAGTTAAGACAGTTTAGTGAGCATACATTAACGCATGTAAACCTTGTGATGGTCAAATCACATTGTACCTGCACATGTATCAAGAATAGCAAAGAATATTGCGTGTTGTGTGTGAAAAACATCGCAAGATTGCATAAGTGTCTCAATGTTATGACAATTTAATATATGAGAAAATCACTTTAACTCACACACAATCATAATTATTGGATGGGGACTATCACCTTCGGGGTACATCCTATAACTCCCACATCTACTAGAATACACACTTGCAATCATATTTTTAAAGCATTTTTAATCTTTTTTTATTTCTTTGCATATTTTCTTTTATCAAGCATATCATGCATGGGCATATAAGAGAGAAAAGAAATACCCAATTATGTTAAGCCTTTTGACATTGCACTTTTGCTATGCCAAAGCATACAGATGTCATATCATGATTGGCGGGTAACAGTGGTGAGATGGTTATTTATACATTTCTCTTAGAATTTTTAGTCCTACCCTGCAAAAAGAGTGATACGAGTGTTAAGTACAAGAGATCACTTAACCTTACTCATCACAAACAAAGAGCTACAAAACTCACTTGCTTAGTTATGCATAAAGATGCACATCTAAGTTACAAAAGATACAAAATATAGAAAAATCTGTTTCAATGGTCATTTTAAGGTTCACAAAAAACAATGTACACAAATACACACTGTTTTTGTAGTTTTCAATTTTTTTTTATTTTTATCAGAAAAGAAAAAATAAAACACAAAACTGAAAACATACAAACAAAAACATGTTAAAGAAAGCAAAACAATGCATAAAACTAGACTGACTCAAAGTAGTAAAGCAACACACAAGACATGTAAAAACAACAAAATAGAGAGAGAGAGAGAGGTGAACAAAATCACTTAGAACCCTTTTCCTCCTACACCTTGGAAGAACCTTTCCTTTTTGCCAACCCTTGAACCGGTGATGAGGGGGAAGAATTTAAACTGTTCAAGTTCGAAAGGAACATAAAGGCTTTGAGAATATCTCCAAGAGGAGCAAGAGAGGTCTGAAGCTGATTCTGGTTCCCAGATGCTATCATGCCATTGCTTTGTTGAGTGACTAACCACTTGTAGCAATTTGGTCGAGTATGACCGGCAATACCACAATGATAACAAAGATGCTGCTTCTTCTGTTTAGGCTTTTGAGAGATAGCCTTCTTAGTCCTAGGGTTTCTAGTTTCTCTCTTCTCAAGCTTAGGGGGTGCTCCTAAGATGGACTTACCCTTGTCTAAGTTCTCACTTGCTAATTCAGTTTTGACATCCTTATCCTCAATTTTAATGTTATTAGCAAAAGGAACAAAAACAATAGTACTAGCAGAAGGAGTATTAGAGAGAGAGAATTCATACCCTAATCCTGTATGATCCGAAGTAGATTTCTGAGTGCTGAGCATCTCATCCAGCTTTGCACTTGATGTCCTCTCCAATTATGCTCTAACTTGAAACAGCTCCGCTTCAACTTCTTGGTCTTCTCATCCAGGATATTGTTCTCGAACCTTAGTGTCCTAATGGTCTAATTTGCTTCATCAACCTTAGTGGAAAGCTCCTCACGGTCAAGTTTCACATCACTAAGCTTTTTGGTGGCCAGCCTATAGAGTTTCTCATGCTTCTCAGAAAGCTTGTACAGTTTCTCATAGGCGGTATGGATATCATCTTGATCATCCATAGTTTCAAACCTAGCATCCACCAATTCCTTCTCTTCATCTACTTCTTCAATAATCCTATCAGTAGGATTAACAGTGGCAGTGAAGGCATTCAAGATTTCGTCATCTTCATTGTCAGAATCATCCTCGGGCTCCGTGTCACTTAAGGTAGCCGCAAGTGCCTTGCTCTTCCCAATGCTCTTCAGGTACGTTGGACACTCTTGTTTCATATGTCCGAAGCCTTGACACTCGAAGCATTTCGGTTCAGCAGAAACAGTGTACTGACTGCCATCCTTGATATCCTTCTTCCCTTTATCTGGATTCTTGAACTGAGAAGAACTGGATTACCTACGGTCCTTGTTAAAGCCTTTTCCATTGGCATTCTTCATGAATTTCTTAAATTGCCTGGTAATGTAGGACTTCATCTTAGAATCTTCATCATCTGAAGACTCATCTGTATCACTGCTCTTGGCCTTTAGTGCCAAGCTCTTGCCTTTGCTTGACTTGCCCATTCTAGTCAACCCTGGTTCATAGGTTTACAAATTACCAACCAGTTCAGTCAGAGGAATCTTGTCAATATCCTTCGATTCCTCTATTGCCGTGATTTTAGCATGGAATCTCTCGGGCAAAGATCTGAGCACTTTTCTTACTATCTTGGGCTCTGGAATGGTTTCTCCAAGATTGAAAGCTGAGTTCACTATGTCCTTGAGCTTTGCATAGAACTCATCGAATGACCCATCCTCTTCCATCTTAATTTCCTTGAAGCTTGTAATGAGCCTCTGTAACTTCGAATCTTTGACAGCCTTGGTTCCCTCATAGGTTGTGTTAGGATATATATGGTTCAAGTGGTTTCAAACATATGTCATTATTTTATGTAATTAGCTTATCCTTTGACAAAACGCACTTTACTTGTAATTGGGTAGATTTAGGATATGTTTAATGCTTCAAGAAACTGTGTTTCAAGATCAAGTGTTGAAGTCATCAAGTCTGTCCAAGAAACAAGCTGGAAAGTGCAAGTTACTAAAGCTTGACACCTAGTCTCGATACATGCATCTATCGAGCTTTAGAAGCTATTTCAACCCCGAGGCTCGACAGCTTCTCGACAGATCCTCGACACCTCTATCTATCGAGATTTAAAGAAAACAGATTTTCAGTTCTGTTTTAATTCCAATCCGTGAATGTGTCTTTGGGACTTCTTTTCTCCTAACCCTAGACATATAAAAAGATTGTTTTAAGGGCCGTCAAAATGATGCAAGTTGCACAAGTATTGATTAATTCTTGTTCTTGCAATTTGTGACCAAAGACAAAGTTCATGCCCTAGTTCATCTCTTGTGAAGAAGTTGCTGTGTAATGTGCACCATAGGGTTTTGTAACTGAGCATCTTCTTAATCTTCATTGTGTGGATGAATTGAAGAACTTTACAGCTAACATCTCTCTCTAGTTGGTGAAATTGAAGTCGCGTACTGGGATCCGCGCAATGGATTAGTCACGTACTTGGGAGCCGTGCATCAAAAGGAGAAACTGTCACTACAGAGCAAGTCCAATTGGGTATTGGGGTAAGGGTTCAACTGTAGGTTGGTAAGGTACTTGGGATTCCTTGCTTGTAACCACTTGTTGTGATAATAGTGGAGTTTCGAGAGTGGTGACCTTAAATCACCCGGTGGGGTTTTTGCCATCAAGTTTTTCCCGTTCGTAAACAAATCACAGTGTCATTTATTTTCCACTGCATACTTTAGTTATTGGTAATTTGTTTGTGCTGCCACGTAAATTTGCATGTTAACTTGATTAATTAATAACTCAGCTAATTAATCAATATAATTAATCACAAGGAGTCAACGCGTTTGTGGCCTATCAGGTTGTCTAGAGAATGGTCATGCTTCCTTAGCAGTTTTCGTAGAGGAAATTTTCTTGAACTTCTCATTGATGACCGCACTGAATAGGGCATTCAATACTCTGCTGTTGAAATTTGCCGCCTTGATCTTGGCATCATCTTAATCGGCCGACGCTTCTTTAGGCTTGGTCGAGCCTATCTCCACAGCTTGCCACACCTTCTCATCTAGTGACTATAAGAAAGCTCTCATGCGTACTTTCTAATATGCATAGTGTTCGACGGCCTTCTTCGGTTGCTTGGCCACGTGTGTTCCTTTGGAGGGGTGACCTTACTAGGCCTGGGTTCTTTTTGGGAAGTTGCGTCCTGGAACTCAACATTGGGCCACGTGGTCCAACGGCTACCGGTGTACTTTTAAGCCTACCAAACCATTAGAGTCAAAATCTAAGAATCATGATAATGGTCGAATAAATATGTAATATGTGTTTGATATGATAGCTTTGATTAGTAGTTGTAATAACAATTGAGATAAAATAGTATTTATTTAGAGGTAAAGTAATCATGTACTTAATGATGTAAATTTAAAGATATAGAAGCAAAGTCACTTATTTTCATACGGTTTGTAGCCCAGCTATGTAGCATTATTGAGCTGATAGGATTCTAACAGAATGCCAACGGTAAAGGCTAGTTAAGCTTAACCCTCTTATCATGCATTTAAATGAGTTTAAGCCTTGGCTAATAGTTGGAATAAAGGAACATGAATTTAAATGTGAAGTAATCATGTACTAAATGATGAATATTTAAAGATAAGGAAGAAAAGTTACTTATCTTTGTATGGTTCGTAGCCCAGCTGTGTAGCAACAGTGAGCTAATGATATCCCAGTAGAGTGACCCAGCGGTAAGGAGGCAGTTTGCCATGATAAATGCAAGATTGAGGGGGAAAAATGGGTGCAACTAAAGGGAGAGAGTATGCCCAGCTGTGTGTAGGGGTTGGTCAAGCTTGTCCCTCTTATCATGCACTTAAATGAGTTTTCCCCTTGACAATGCTCTTTTAGTTGTTGTGAAATTATGAATAGTGTTGCCTTTCTATGAGAAGGGCTTTTGTATGGAGTATTTGTGCCTTCTAAGAGAAGGGCTTTATGTAATATGGATTTATGCCTTCTATGAGAAGGGCTTTGATATGAGACCTTGATGCCTTCTAAGAGAAGAGCTTTATAAGTAGAGGTTCATGCCTTCCACGAGAAGGGCTTTTATAAGAGAGATAGAGAAGAGTATTAATATGTGTTTATGAGCAGCAAAACAGTAGAAATTTCAGAATGGGAGAGTATGAGAGCGGAGTTTAGATGAATGTAGTGAGTCATATGTAATGGTGTAGCAAGTGTGTATGAGATTATGTAAGAAAAATGGAGACAGAAATGTTTTGTGGGATGTAGTATGATATATGGAAGTATGAAAGATATGATGGTTAAAGATAGTAAAAATATGAGATTATAACCATTGGAGAGGTTGTAGAGATTGCTTTCCAAGAAGAAAGATTTTGTAAGAGAAGAGTATAGAGATATGTATAGGCATTTGGAGATGGAAGCAGTAAAATAGGTGTATTTTCTGAGTATGAAGAGTGAGAGAATGAGTATAAGAGGTGTAATAGGGCTATAGAGTGTTTAGCAAAGCTGCTGGGATTTGTTACTAAAATGTACTGCTGGGATTTTCTACTGTAGGGTGTACAAAGGTTTATGAAAGACATTTATGAGGTAAGGGATGAAGATTTTAGTTCCTGATTTGGAAACTAAAACCCAAAACTTCTTTGAGAGCTTTAGAAGATAATTGGAGGGAGTGAGAATTTTTATGAGAAAGTCCCCCTTCTCCCCCTTGGTTGTCCCCTTTTTGGTGTTGATGGAGTGTTTTATTTAGCTGAGTTCAAAGGAGTATTTCAGCAAAAAATATCAGCCAAAATCTGTCCCAAATAACAATGAATCTTCAGAAAATTCATCTTAAGATTTGGACAAAAAGGGTATGTTTAGGTTTAAGGTATACTTGCTATTTCGGGTAAGAGCTGCTGGGGAAAAAGCAGCAAAAAAGGAAGGTATTTTGGCAAGGAAAAGATGGTTAGTTTAGCTGGTTTTGGTTTTAACCAAATGAGGAAAGAAAAGTAATGCCCAGGCTGTTGAGTTAGCTGTGACAGCTATTCTGAAAAGACTGTCCCAGCTGTCAGGAAAAGCTGTCAAGAAAAGCTGTCCCAGCTGTCAGGAAAAGCTGTTACAACTGTGATGAGACAGCTCACCTTGGGCAGAAGCAAAAGAGGTCAACATGGTGATTTCAGAGTGTAGGAGAGGTCATTCAGCATTTATTTTATGAACTTAGCTAAAAATGGTAAGGTCTCTTTCAAGGGTATCTTGCTATTTTGAGCATAGCAGCTGGCAGCTGGCAGCTGGAATTTTAGCATTTAATGGCTGATGACATCACTCCCAGCCAGGTGTCAAGTGCTGAATGCACAGCTGGGGCTTTACTGAAAATGTTTCCTTCTTGGGTGTTTGTGTTTTTGGTGCATGGTTCCATTACAACACATTTCTAGTAAGCAATAGAAGGATTAGTTGAAAGTTAAGGAAGCTTTAGAGATTTAGTCAAGGCCTCATTTTGTTATGACTGAATCTTGGTGAGCAAGAAGAGTATTTAATACTCAGTTCTGGTAGCTGGCAGAGAAATATATGGTCTGATTGTGGCAGACAACAGCTGGGTATGAGTGATATCATGAATATTGTGTATATAGTTGGAGATAAAAGATAGCCAATCAGATTAGGCCATGTGTTTGAGTTGAATTTTTGCTGAAAGCAGTAATAAGATTTATGTAGAGTAATATAATCAAGTTTCCAAAACTGTATAGCAACAGTTGGGAATTGAATGAGCAATTACTTTCCCAACAGTTTTATGGCTGGAGATATTGAGTATGAGTCATGTAATGAATATTAAGTTTTAGGAAAAGAGCAAAGGGAATTTTATCATCTAAAGTGCTATGTGATAAGAGATGCTTACCATATGTTACCCACTACACACAGACTCGTCAGAGTTTAGGGAGTTGGAGAAGACATGCCAAACAACATGTTTCTTTTATCAACTTTAAACCGCTGGAGCTTTACTGAACATATCTCTTGGCCCTCCAAACCACGACTCCCAAAGTTTCCCCAAAGAAACTTATGAGCTTGGATCATAAGCCAAAGATGAGATGACGTACCTCGGATTTTGTTGTCATTTTATGTGAATATGGGCTCTTATTGAAAAAGCCGCTTGCCATGAGTGTAAAAGATGTAATATAGGCCGTGAGCTTTGATTTATTGGTTAAGCTCCATCCATATGTTGATGTTGATGATGTCATGAGTTATGATCCCAATTGATGAAAAGGAAATGTGGGCCATGAATAAGCCTCTTGAAGTAAGGATCTCGCGGGCCATGTGAGCCCAATCCATGTAGTTGAATGAGATATGAGTTTATATTGGGTTTTAAAGAGATTTACCCAAAAAATCAATAATGCGTTGATGTGGCATGAGTTGCCAATGAAGTGATGCCATGTGGGCCGAAAAAAGAGTCCTCAACACATAGTTAGTACCATCAAACAATGGAGGTATAATAAGAGACTGATCTCTATCCATGACAAACAAGGGTCAATGGATCACACAAGGATTAAAATCTAATTAGAGTGTACACGCTCTGATACCACTTGTTAGGCCACAAATGCGTTGACCCCTTGTGAATAATTAAGTTGATTAATTAGCCAAGTTATTTAATCAAGTTAACATACAAATTGCATAGTAGCACAAACAAATCACCAATAATCTAAAATATGCAGTGGAAATAAAATGGACAAGGTTATTTGTTTACGAATGAGGAAAACCTCACGGCAAAAATCCCACCGGGTGATTTAAGGTCACCACTCCAAAAACTCCACTATTATCACAACAAGTAGTTAGAAGTAAAGGAATCTCAAGTACCTTACCAACCTACAGTTGAACCCTTACCCCAATACCCAATTGGACTTGTTAAGTAGTGACAGTTTCTCCTTTTGATGCACGGCTCCCAAGTACGTGACTAACCAATTACGCGGATCCCAGTACGCGACTTTAATTCACCAACTAGAAAGAGAGTTGTTGGCTGCAAAGTTCTTCAATTCATCCACACGATGAAGATCAAGAAGATACTTAGCTATAAAACCCTACAGTGCACATTACACAGCAACTTCTTCACAAGAGATAAACTAGGGCATGAACTTTGTCTTAGATCACAAATTGCAAGAATAACGAATGCTCAATGCTTGTGCAACTTGCGTCACTTTGACGGCCCTTAAAACAATCATTTTATATGTCTAGGGTTTGGAGAAAAAAAGTCTCAAAGACACATTCACGGATTGAAATCAAAACAAAGCTGAGAATCTGTTTTCCTTAAATCTCGACAGATAGAGGTGTCGAGAATCTGTCGAGAAGCTGTCGAGGCTCTGGCTAAAACAGCTTCTTAAAGCTCGATAGATGCATGTGTCGAGCCTAAGTGTCGAGCTTTAGTAACTTGCACTTTCCAGCTTGTTTCTTGGACAGACTTGATGACTTCAACACTTGATCTTAAAACACAGTTTCTTGAAGTATTAAATACATCCTAAATTTACCCAATTACAAGTAAAGTGCATTTTGTCAAAGGATAAGCCAATTACATAAAGTAATGACATATGTTCAAAAACAACTTGAACAACATATGTCCTAACACAAGGGACCTAATCTTTGCCGGCGTCGGACTGGGATTTTTTCCTCATGGATTTACATTCTAAGCTCTTCGCCGGCGTTGGACCGATGTAGGTCTTCCTCTCTTTCTTTCTTTGGTGGGCGTGGAACTCTCTTCTCGAAGACACAGGCGTTAGCTAGGGTGGGTGAGGAGTTAATAGAAATAGAACAAAAAAAAAAGTAAAAACATGTTTTCAGCTGAGCTACAGTACTTGGACCCAAAAATAATCAGCACGCATTTTTCACTTATTTGTTACAGTATTTTCAATTTTCTGTTTTCAGTAAAATAAGCAGTATCCAAACGGATCCTATGTGGAGAAACAGTTATTAGTAACGTATATGAGAGAGTTCGATGCTAAAAACAAAATGGAGATGACACCATTGAAAATAAATCCATCAACAAAAAGCTTCCAACGTGAGATAGAGATGAAGAGGATTGGACCACTTTTAACTATTTTTAATCATGATTTAAGCTAGTTGGTTTTTATGCGTTTTTGAGCAAGGAAAGACTTGGAAAAATTCCCCACACACCCCAAATAAGAAGTAGAAGACGACTTTGGTCTTAGAGGCCATCGTTTTGGTACATGGACGCATCTCTAGGGCATGGTATTATATACAGGCTATATAAGTATATAGTTCAAAGATCACTTACCTTCTACTAGTATTAAAAAAATAATAATAAATAAATAAAGGAATTTGCCTCCTACTTTCTTACTTATCTTATCCCAAAGTTACTTTTATTTTGAAAGACTTGGAAAAATAATGCTAAGTGCAGAACAAAAAGTCAACAATTTCATAACATTTCTAAATTAGTATGTCAATTTATACATGGACCCATCACAATCTCCAATTTACATTTTTTGACATGCTAATCTAAAAATATTATAAAATTGTTGTGGCTTTTTGACTTGTCTATAGCTATGATGCCCCAATTTGATTGATTGTGTGATGTGTGTAGATGTGTGATGAGTCCCACATCAGATATTGGGTTGAATTGGGCTTTATTAACAACTGCAAAGAGCTTCAATTGTGACTAGTCCTTTTGAAGTATAGCACAGATGTGACTAGCGATTTTCCTTCGGCCGTTGAAATAGCATTCCTCAAAACTTTATGCTCAAAAACACAAACCAATTAGCTTGAGTCATCTTTCTCAACAGCCAAAAAAAAAAAATAGCTTGAGTCATGATTAAAAATAGATATGGATGTCCAATCCTCTGCATCAATATCTATCACGGGTAAACTTTTTACCGCTGAATCAAACCATTTTCAATGGCATCATTTCCTTTTCTTTTTTCTGGAATGTCATTGATTGCTCTGAGCTTCCACCGAAATGTACTACTAAATCTTCTTCCATAAAGAAGCAAAAGATTTTTTTTTTTTTGTTTTTTTTAAAGGAATCCAACAAAGTATATCCAAATTCCAACAATATTATTCTTGACCTAACTTGGTTATTTAATTACTAGATACCATGTTTTGCTGTTCTGGACTCCTTTGGAATTCGATTACTAAGCTCCAATGCTGTAGTCCGGAATTGCGTCAGGCTAAGAGCATCCACAGCAGATGTTGCATAAATTATGCCATTTTGCCACATTAAAACCCTACTTTATTATTTTACCACACCATTTTACCACATCACATTTATCAGATGTTTTATCTTCCAATTCTATACATTAAAATAATATTTACTACACTTTAAAATAATATATTCTCTCATCCCTGTAAACAACGGCAGCAACAACACCATCAACGCCGATCAACAACAGCAACAACATCAACACCAACAAACCAACAGCAACAAACCAACAACATCAACAGCAACAACACCAGCAAATTCCAAATCCAAAAACCTCAAATAAAAGAGGAAAAAAAAAAAAAAAAAACTTAAACAGACCCAAACTCAGCGGCGAGATCAGCGAGGACAGCGAGATCGGCGGCGAGGAGCTGACAGAGGCGGGGACTGCCGAGATCGGTGGCGAGGACTGCCGAGATCGGCAGGGAGGAGTGAGATCACCGATCGACACCGAGATCGGCAGGGAGGAGCGAGATCGCCGATCGACACCGAGATCGCCTTGAGGGAGGAGCTGCAAGCGAGATCGCCGATCAACACCGAGATTGGCAGGGAGGAGCGAGATCGCCTTGAGGGAGGAGCTGCGAGTTTGATCTGAAGAAGGAGAGAGAGACCGGTTGGGAGAGAGAGAGAGAGTGAGAGACAGATTGTGCCGATCGAGACCGAGATCGGCAGGGAGGAGCGAGGAGCCTTGAGGGAGGAGCTGGGAATTTGATCTGAAGGAAGAGAGAGACCGGTTGGGAGAGAGAGAGTGAGAGCAGAGAAAGAAGCGAATTAAAAAACAATAAAAATTTTGCAACATTTGTCCGTACCGTGGCAAAATTGCCACGGTACTGTTCAATGTTGCAAAATTATGCAACATATCCCACAACTGATGAAGCTCTAATTTTGTATCTGATGTGGTAAATGTGCGAAATTTTTGGCATTTGGCACATTTACCACATCTACTACTGATGCTCTAATTGTCACTCTCAATCAGGCTACTAGGCTTTCATTTTCTGCTTATTCGATGTCATTCTTGCTCAACCAATCTTTTTTAAAAACTAAAATCTAATTAGCCAAAGTCAAGGACTTATATAGCAAAAAACAATATTCCCTGCTTTTTTTGGTAACAAGTACAACAACATAGCACTATTCTTTAGTGATGTATTTCAAAATGACAACTTAAAAACCTAAAAGGATTTTAAAAAATTGCTTAGAGGCTTTAGAGACTGCAGGTCTTTGAGAAAGAGGCACAACTTGATGTACATCCAACAAGAGGCTGGTCAACAATGGATTCAGGAAATATAGAGAGTTGGGAATATAACAGCAAATATACAAACTATATATCAAGAGTTCCTTTTTGCAGTAACAAACTTCACCGGCCTGGATTAAAGAAGTAGCTGCAAAATGCAAAGCTCTCATCAGCTTGAATGTCATATAGCCATATGAACAACTATAAGAAAGATTGAAAATTAGAATAGTATTTTAAAGAGTAAGCATTAACAGCTAATATTAGTCAGGCTTGGAATCTAAACCTCTAATGGAAAAGTGGGTTACCTTCTCGTTTCACAACGTTGTTTATTTTGCCCCGCCAGAGGGGAAGGAGGTAAATTTTTCCAAGGCTTTAAGACCTGGAAAAATTTATGCTCAAGAACACATAAACCAATTAGTTTAAGTCATGAATTAAAATAGTTGATGATGTCCAATCCCCTGCATCAGTGTCTGTCACGAGTAAAATGTTGACTCTTGAATTTAAATATGAGAAATGTTAATGAATTTCCAAAATACATTGATTTAAAAAATATTTTTAAAAACTTTTTTCTGAAAAAGAAAAAAACAAGTAATTTAGTTTTTTATATTTCCCATAAATGCTGTATCAAAACTTTCTCAAAATGATTTATTAACAATGGCCCTAAAAATACCAATTAACATGACCTTTTAAATATTTTCAATGGTGTCATTTCCTTTTCTTTTGCGGGACTATCATTGATTGTGTTAAACTTCAACCGTAAGGATCTAATAAGTCTCTTCCTCCACAAAGAAACGAAAAGTTTTTTTTTTTTTTCTTTAAAGAGAAAATCAATAAAGTATTTCCAAATTCCAACGATATTGCTCTTGATAGTATTAATTGTCACTCTTAATAGTGTAAACCGTGGACTCAAAAAGCTAGTACTTAGTAGAGATGAAACTTGAAAGTTAGTCCTTGTATAATATTAGTATAAAGTACAAGTTACAACTGAAGGGCAGTTAAGTTTCATAAGGCTTTGTTCTGCACAGCAACAACCTGAGCCATGTTCATCAGAATTTAGTGTTCCGGAAGAAGAAATTAAATGGGCAGCTTCACATTTTAGGAATGTTATTTTCAATCTGATAAATTATATATGCTTGTAATTGATGGGGAAAAAATCCCAATCCCCTCAATGTCTATGTATGTGAATTAAAATATATAACTACCAAGCAATAACAATATTATAAAAAAAAAATTACATCAAGTACCACATAAACACAATCATACAAGAACACCAAGTCTTACATGGAAAACCCTCCGGTATAGAGGAAAAAATCACGGGGCAGCTCCAAAAAATATACACTATGAAATAGAGATTACAACTATCAAGTTTATGATAAACTTGAGTTCACGATAAATTGGATGTACAACAAACAAATCTCAATGAGTAAATACAATCTCACCACAAAGCTAGTAGCAAAATCTTCCTGAATACTCCAACTCTTTATTGTTATAGCGCTCAAAAACTCCATAAAAACTTTACCAATTTATCTTGTGTGTAACTTGAATAAAGAAAAATATCTCCTTTTTCCTTTTGACTCCCACACACTCTCACGGTGTTTCTCTCTATCTCTTCGTTCGGACTGCACCTCTAAATCTAAAGCTCTCTCTTTCTCTGTGTCTTGCTCTCTCTGGAATTCACACAAAATGGCCGAAAATGGTTCTCTGTTTGCTTCCGCTTCCCACTAGGCCGAATGGCCTTAATTTCTTTCTTTTCTTCTTTTTTTCAGTTTCAGCGTGTTAGGCACGCCTGAGTCAAGCCTCGTTAAGAGGCATGGCTGACTTGAAGACTTTCGGAAGCAAGCTCATAAATGAGCTTTGACAAGGCATGTGGGCTGGACCCACATGGTGCTTTGCACCCAACAGTAATCATACTACTCATGTGTTAGCTAAAGAAGCTCTAGAGTGAGAGTCTTCTGGGATTTGGGTTGGGGAATTTGAATCAAGTTGGGTATCGTGAATATACGAAAGTTACACAATATACAACTCCTCTTATGGCCAAGTATAGAAATCTTTGAGTTACGTTTGACGTTAGTCAAACGAAGTCTGATCGCTCGTATTAAGTTTCATTTGAAAGACCACACAATGAGCTTCAATCTGAGGGGTCATGAATATAAAAACTCTGAGATAATCCCAACCCAAGAAAATGAGAAATTTTTTTGAAGCAAATGCGGATTGAAATGTTCTTATACCCGTGACTTATTAAAATCCTAGAACATTGGGTGCCCAAAGAAAAACAAAAACAAAAAATTGATATCTTAAATTTTCTAACAACATCTCATTTGCATAAAGCTGAGACCAATGAGTCTAATTACAATGTTCTAGTCTTATTACCGAAAAAGAAATAAAGTATTGGTTTTTTGCTATATAAATTTTAACTTAGTACTGTTTTTTGCTCTATAAGTTTTTTTGAAAGCTTTTCCACGACATCTTAAAAATTGGGCGATGCAACTAGAAAGAAAAATTAGCACTTTTCTAACTTAATAACCTGGTATCTTGAACACTGTAAAGATATACGTGACACTTATCACATTGGAAACACACTATTATTATTGTGTTTGTCGAGCATTTTATCTGCCCTTTTCTAAATCAGTAACTCTAGCGAGAATGAGAATCACAGCAATAGATTGTACTCCTTAAAAAATGGCCAACTAGACCACAATCAAAGGCATAATCAAATAAAATTTCTTCAAAATGGTCACATTGCCTCATGAGGCCAACAAAATTATACGAATTGAGGAATTACAGTAGAGATAACATGATTTTAAACAAAAAAATAATAAGCACCATGATATTTGGGCCATTGTTGGGGTTCTTGAATTGTTTTGAGGATGTTGAAGGTTGTTTTTAAGAGACTTTAGAAGTTTGCACAAGATTTCAAAATTTTTTAAGAGGTGTCAATTAAGCTATAATGCTCTTGGTATGTTCGTTACTACATTATTTTATACATTTTTTGTAATAAAATTGATAATAACTTTAGGCATTTTTCATTATGTTTTGGTGACATGGAAAGTCTGGGTTTAGCAATGATAGCTGCAATTGCAAATACTTTCCACAATGACATTCCGAATTTGAATCCCTACTCGCTGTCAATGTAAGTATCAAATTATCAGCAACCACAAAATTTTAAAGGCCATAAAAGTTTAATAGAATTCCAAAGGTACAATAATGTGCACTAAACATGCGTCACTGCCAATGCTAGTTTTCGATAGAGCAAGGAAGGTAGATCGACATTATCTTTTTTTATTTAATAATTCCTAATTATCATCAAAGGGTTGTGGCTTATTAATAAATCACCAAGTAGTGGAGGCAGAAAATTCATTCACTCCTTTTATTCATGGGCCACATATCTCAAACGTTATCATATATATATCGCAAAGAAAGCACTCAAGTTTGACTACCCGGAGCTGGAGGTGTTGTGGGTATAAAGGCGCGAGGATTTGGTGCTGCCGGAGGTACAAGGCCTCTAGGTTTCTTCGCTTCTGAAAGAGTAAAACAATAGTACTGCAAAATTAAGGCTTTTAATGACATATTAGAAATTCTATCAATTTATTTTTACAATAAAAAGCTCACAAAATAATGTGTCGAGAATTACAAAAAGAAAAACAATATGTATACTCTAATTCCAATACCTAGAGCTGATGACTTTTTGGATTGATCATAACCATGACCTACTCCAAAATGGGTTCCGGGATTCGGTGTTGTTGGAGGCACCACATAACCCTTCTTCACCTCTAAAAGAACAAGACAATAATGTCGCAAAATTAAAATATTTTAAAATTACCACATTTAAATGAAAAAGTTTACAAGACTTCTCTTTCGATAAGAGTATGAAATATCATTGACTCGTAATAATATTTCTACTGAAATTTACGAAGTTGTTTTATTTTGTTAACCCTGTGTTATGAGAGAGAGAGTGTGTGTGTGTGTGTGTTTCCACTCTAACCCACCAAAAATAGCTTTAAAGCAAATAAGCTTAACTTATTTCATTTTCTTTTTCACTCGATTCATCTTAATCAAATGAGAATAATATAAAGAAGCAAACTGAAAATAAAAACCAAGAATAAGAACAGAGTTACTTGAATTGCCAAGCTCGGAAGTCTCAAGTAATTTCCTGGATGCCGCTTCTGAGACCAACAGAAACATCAAAATGAAGAGAAATCCCCGAGTGACGAACTTCTTAGAGGCCATCGTTTTGGACCTTTTGGTACATGGGCTCGTCACTAGAGCATGGTATTATATATAGGCTATAATAGCATATAGTCCAAAGATCACTTGCCTTTCTACTATTTAAAAAAAAAAAAAAAAAAAAAGGAATTTGCCTCCTACTTTCTTGTCTCATCGAAAGTTACTTTTATTTTGCCCAGTCAGTTTTAAGACTTCGAAAAATAAGGCTAAGGACACAATAAGAAGTTACAACAACTTCATAACATTTTTAAATTAACGTGTCAATTTATTTATGTACTCATTACAATCTCCAATTTACATTTTTTGACATGCTAATCTAAAAATATAGTGAAATTGTTGTGATTTTTTGATGTGTCTATGGCATTACTCAAAACTTTATACGCTCAAAAATACAAATCAATTAGCTTTAGTCATGATTAAAAATAGATATGGATGTCCAATCCTCTGCATCACTATCTATCACGGGTAAACTTTTTACTGCTGAATCAAACCATTTTCAATGGCATCAATCCCTTTTCTTTTTTCTGGAATGTCAGTGATTGTACTGAACTTCCACCAAAATGTACTACTAAATCTTCTTCCATAAAGAAGCAAAAGTTTTTTTTTTTTTTTTGAATCCAACAAAGTATATCCAAATTCCAACAATATTGTTCTTGACCTAACTTGGTTGTTTAATTACTAGACATCACGTTTTCCAGTTCTAGATTCCATTGGAATTCGATTACTAAGCTCCAGTGCCATAGTCCGGAATTGCGTCTGGCTAACTGTCACTCTTAATAGGTTTACTCATTTTCTGCTTATTCGATGTCTGTCTTGCTGGACCAATCCTTTTTTTTAAATAAAATCTAATTAGCCAAAGTCAAGGGCTTATATAGCAAAAAAACAATATTCCCTTCTTTTTTGGGTGTTAAGTACTACAACATAGTACTATTCTCTAGTGATGTATCTTAAAAGGACAACTTCAAAACCTAAAAGAATTTAAAAAGATTGCTTTAGAGGCTTTAGAGACTGCAATTCTTAAGAAAGAGGCACAACTTGATGTACATCTAACAAGAGAGGCTGGTTAACAATGGATTCAGGAAACAGTGTTGGAAATACAATAGCAAATATACAAACTATATGAAGCATGGGTTCGGATTCGGGTTCAGGTTTGGGTACAATGCGGTGACATGACAGTTTTTGAAAAAAGAGAATACCGGTGTGGCGGGATACATTTATTAATTAATTATTAAAAATATTTTTATTTATATTTTCTGTATACTGCTAAGAATTTTTTCATATAATGGTAAATATATCAATTTAAGAGTAATAGTAAATAATAAAGTGAATACATATTACTATATTAGTATTATTATTTAGTAATTAATAGAATAATATTTTTATTAATTGCTATTATAAAGTCAAGTAAATTAATGATGTTAGGTTCTAAAAGTTTAGAATAATTGGCAAACTATGAACACAAAATTGTCTAAATATGGATTCCTTGATCTATAGGCTTGATTAAACAATACTCAAGGTAATACAAGTCAAGAATCAAGAACATAAAAGTTGTAGAAAGAAGAATTCGAAACATGCCAAGTTCGACTGATAGAAACACGGGTCTGCAAGAATTTTAATTAAGCCCTACTGCTCATTAAGCCCAATAAGTGATTAGGGTTTCAGATCTATTTTACATAGTATTTAAAGGAAACCCTAAGGCACATTTTGAAGAGACTTTGGAGGTACTCTTGTGAGATCTAAAAGTTATTGTGCCTTCCTCTACCAAAGTCACTATCGGAAATTATTCTCATATCATTAGATCCGGTAGATCTGAAGTTGCTACAACAAGATCAACAACTGTTGATGATCTAAACCTTCAAGGGTGGTCTTGGAATCACAAATTGGAAAGTTTGTATTGTTAAACCTTTGAGTGGGATCTCAAAGTCATAAGCACTGCAGTTTGTGTTACGAAAATCCAAAAGAGAATGAGTTCATAGATTCGGAGTTTACACGTGGTCATGTCGGTAAGTTACTACTGGATGTAGCAAAAGATTTATGGTTAAATCTTATTGTAAAAACTTTGATTCTCTTATAGTGAATTTGTTTTACAATAAAGATAGCTAGGTCAAATCTTCCCCAAGTTTTTACCTTAAGACAGTTCGTTTCATTAGTTTTTCCTAGATCATCATATCATGGTGTTATTTACTTTCCGCTGCTTTGCATAATATAATTTATTATTGTTTGACCTAGATCTGAATAATTAACCTAAGTAATCACTTGGCTAATATATTAAGTTAAATAATCTTATTTAAGGGGTCTAAACAAACAAATGAGTTATTATCATAGTTCAAAAAGTGATTCAGAATAAAGGAGATTACAGAGTTTTTTTTAAATTAATAAATAAAGTCAACATTTTGAGTAATTAGAAACTAGGAAATTTCTTGAAATTCACTTTTCCCAATTTCCAAACCCACCCACGTGAACCACTCAACCACATCCCACTCTTTCTCACCTACCCACTCTTTCTCACATTCCTAATCCATCATTCTCTCTATTCTTATTTTTCTTTTTCTTTGCTTAGTTTCTCTGCTGCCCCTATATCGGGGGAAGGCAATGGCTTCATAATTTAGGTGCGTTTCAGGCTTTTGTTCTCATCTTGTTCTTATTTTTCTTTTTCTTTTTTTCTTTTTTTCTTTTCTCTTCTTCCTCTAGTGCGTTTCAGGTTTTTTTTTTTTTTTTAATGGACCAATTCGAGGCCTTTTACAACCCGAATCAGAAACGAAAAAAAAAAAAAAGTTCGACCATGGATGCACATGCAACTGCATTCATGCATATCCGACTTGGATACTCTGGCCCAATCAACGCACCTGTGCTTCTAACTATATATAAAGAGTTCCTTTTTACAAACTTCACCATTGCAAATAATAGAGGTAATTGCAAAATGGAAAGCACTCATTAGCTTGAATGTCATATAGCCATATTGTTAGAAGTACGTGGTTTAATAATTAAATTTACCATATCCCAATAGCTTAAGTTTTTAGAACAATCAGTAATGTAACATGGTATTAGAGAGCACGAGATCCTAAGTTTAATTCTTGTCTCCTCTACTCTACCTCCTATTTAAATTCACATGTGAGAGGAAGTAGAAGTATGTGATTAAATTTACCATATTTCAATAGCTTAAGCTTTTGAAACAATTGGTAATTTAACACATATAAACAACTATAAGAAAGATTGAAAATTAGAATAGTATTTTAAAGAGTTAATGTTAAGCATCTAATATTAGTCAAGCTTGGAATCTATACCGCTAATGCAAAAGTGGGATACCTTAACGTTTCACAAAGTTGTTTAATTTGCCCCACCAGAGGGGAAGGAGGTAATTTTTTCCAAGGCTTTAAGACTTGGAAAACTTTATGCTCAAGAACACAAACCAATTGGCTTAAGTCATCAATACCAATCAATCACGCTTTAAGACTTGGAAAACTTTATGGTCAAGAACACAAACCAATTAGCTTAAGTCATCAATATCAATCAATAAAATATATATATATATATATATATATAATGAGGCGGCAGAGCCAGCCAAGCAGTTTATAGCAAAATAATTGAAAATACTGAAAACAATATAATTAAAAGTAAGGCGGTAGAACCGGCCAAGCAGTTATATCAAAATACTTGAAAATAAAAGCAGTTATATTGAACCGTATGGCGGCAGAGCCGTCCAAGCAGTTATATCAAAATAATCAAAGTATTGAAAACAGAAGTGTTTATTGAAAGTAGTTCAAAACACTTACAGCAGTAGTAGTTACAAGATTACAGTGATCAATAGTACAAGGCTTGAAGGCTAGTCATCAATCTAGTTACAAGCTTTGTGGGAAATAGTGGGAATTTCTAAGGGGTAGCTCTCAGACAACTCTGAAGTAAGCTTACAAAGAAAAGTCTCTCACAAAGAAAATTCTCCCAAAGAAAATTATGTGTTTAACAATAAGGGACAACCCCCCTTAAATAGGCAAATAAAGCAGTGAATAGTACAAGTGAATAGTGACGTGAATAGTAAAAGTAAATAGTGACGTTTTTACTATTCATCTCAGGACCCGTGAGGGGCATCAAAAACAGTAGAAAGCATCAGGAGCGCCTTTTCAGGAGCCAAAAGTATCTTGGCGTGGAGTGCCAAAAGTAGTCAAAAGGAGAATCATCACTAGGTAAATCAATAGTGAAAGTAGAATTATTGGCCTTTTGTGCAGGCTAGGCAAATAGGGAATCAATTTGCTCCTAGATCAGGAGTATCTTCTTCTTCGTCATATTCTCCATCATGACTGAACCACTCTTTGGGAAATGGCTGGGGATGAGGGAAATAAGGGCTTGCAGATATAGAACCCTCATCTGAGCTTTTAGAGGCAGCAGCTTCTTCTTTAATTTTTCTTTCAAGGAGAATACAAAGAGCTTCCTTACTTAAATCATCAAAAGGAGAGCCGCTTTTTATAGGTTGCTGGAAGAAGAAGGAGAATCAATTTTCCTATCCTGAAGAGCAGGGGAAAGTGTCCTGGGTAATGGTCTCGAAACATTGTCAATAATATGTTGAACATATCCAAACTTATCTCACCATTTAACATACCAGCACCTGGTAAGAACATCATCATTCTTCTCATATTGCCATTTTAAAATCCAAGGAATTCTGAACTATTTAACAAAATGGAGGAGAGTAGGGAATTTGGCATTATGAGCATCAGTCCTCAAATTGCTTTCAAAAGATCTAAAAGCAGTTAATAATGGTTCAGGGAAAATATCAGTAACAGGACCAAACTGAGTCCACCATCTGTTGAACCAGAGAGGTAAAGTAGTGCCAGCATCAAACTCTTTGTCAAAGTTAACAAACCATGAATGAGTCATTGTTTCATTCTGGTGAAGCATGAATCGGAACCAAGCAGTAATATAATCATAATAGGAGTATGGAACAGAGGATCTTGTCAACCTTCTTAAAAAGGCAGGGGAGGGGCCCCATTCTCTTTCAGAAATGAAGTTCTTAATGTAAACACTGTGGTAAATAATTTTGGATTTATCAGTGAGATCATAAATTGTTCTGATCAATACAGCATCTTCCTGATGCAAAATCTCTGAATAATATTCTAGCTTTTTATCAAAATGTTCCGGAATCCAATGGAACAATGGAGGGAAATAAGATCTGGCAATTTGGAGGGGGTTCCTAATTGTAGACCTATTTGGTTCAATAAAAAACAGATTTTGGAAATATTGTTTTTTAACATACTGGGCAGTATTGGCTTTCTTGGGGTAAATAGTCTTGACTGGTTGGTGAACAGGGGTCAAAGCATAAGGATCATAGGCTGAGGCCAAAACAGAAGAGTAGTTTGGCTTAGGAATTGTTCCTAAGGGAGTTAAACGGTTAACAATTTCGGAAGAAGAAACTGGTTTTTTTTTTACTAACTGAGGTTCAACAGGGTTTTTATCCTTAGATCTTCTACCCGCCATTGGAATTCTGCAGGAATTCACGAGTAAGAAAATCAGGGATGCTATTATGAGATCCTTTGATATAATCAATAGTGAAATCAAAAACACTTAAAATAGCTTGCCATCTGGCAAAAATATGTTTTGAGGCAATATTTTCAACATCTTTTTCAATAACATATTTAGCACTTTTGCAATCTATACGTAATAGAAACTTTTGGTTTAATAAATCACTTTGAAATTTTGAAATACAGAGAACAATAGCTAAAATCTCTTTCTTTATAGTACTATAATTTAGTTGTGCAGCATTCCAGACTCCGGAGTAGAAACGAACTATTTATTCTGGAGAATCTGGGGTGACTCTTTGTTTCAGAATGCCTCCATAGCCAACATCAGAGGCATCAGTTTCAAAAATCTTGAAGGCATTAACAGTAGGAATACCATGACAAGGCAAAGTCTTGACATGAGATTTGATTTGTTTAACAATAGAAGTATGGACATCAGTCCAAGGAGGAGGATTGTTTTGCAACCGATCAAAGAGTGGTTTGCATTGCTTTCTCAAATCTTTGTAGAAATCAGCAACATAATTTAGAGAACCAAGAAATCTTTGGAGTTGGGTTTTATCAATGATTTCATCAGGGAATTTATCTGCAAACTGAATGGCTCTATCAATAGGATGGATTTGACCTTCAGAGATGTTATATCCAAGAAATCTGACTTTGGTTTGGAACAGCTTTATTTTCTTAGCAGAAACAACAAGACCATTTCTTTTTATAGTGTCTAGAAACGAGTACAAATGTTTCCAGTGTTCATCAATAGAGTTGGAGAATATCAAGACATCATCAATGTAAACAATGGTGAAATGACTGAAAGAGTTAAATATGTCATTCATAATATTCTGGAATTCACTAGGGGCATTTTTTAAACCAAAAGGCATAACATTCCACTCATAGTGACCAAACGGAGTGGTGAAAGCAGTTTTGTATCTTTCTGCTTCATTGATTTGGACTTGCCAAAATCCAGACTTCATATCAAATTTTGAGAAGACAACAGCTTCACTCAATCTATGAACTAAATCATTCTTGTTAGGAATAGGGTACCTAATCCATTCTAAGACTTTGTTCAAAGGTTTGTAATTAATAACTAAGCGAGGAGTTCCTCTCTCGAGTTCGACATTTTTCTGGACATAGAAAGCAGCACAAGACCAGGGGGACTTGCTATTCCTAATCAGTTTTTTCTTGAGCAAATCATTTATTTCATTTTTACAGAATTCAACAGTTTCAGCATTCATTTGAATAGGTCTAGCCTTGGTAGGAATATTTTTCTCATTAAAATCTTTAACATAAGGCAGATCAACAATATGTTTCTTCCTATGCCAAAAAGCATTAGGAATATCAGAATAAACATCATTCATCAGGATTTTCTGAAAATTATCAATTTTAGATTGTAATAATTTATCAGAAAGCTGTTCAACAATTTTTTTGTACTTAATTTCTTGTTTAAGGAAACTAAGATGCTTGACTTTAGCATGAATAAGATTAAAAACATCATTATCAGTATTTTTTGAACAAAATTTGAATTTCACTTTTTGTCCAAAAGGGTCAGTGGTAATCCCATCATGTTCAACAAGGAAAGGATACAAAGAAGCAATAAAAGGCAATCCAAGTATCACTCTATCAGTCATGTTTTTAACAAGCACAGAAGGTATCTTAAAACAAACATCATTATGGCAAACATGAGCATTACTCAATTCATACTTGATTTTCATTTGCGTGCCATTAGCAGATACCAATTTTTCAGTAGATTTTTCAAAATATTTAGAAGGAATCAATCCTTCTTGGATGCAGTTAATATCAGCACCAGAATCAATCATGGCAATAGTATTAAAAGCATAATCATGTGAAACAACAATTCTAACTTTAGTAAACCATTTCGGAGGCATCATATGTTTAACAAGAGCAAGTTGATTATCATTCCAAGTAATAAGATTATCAAAAATCAAGTTATCAGAAATATTACCAGAAGGAGGAGTTTGTTGAGAAGATCCTTCTCCATCTTGGTGCTCATCATTATCAGACAAATCTTTATCCAAATTTTTATCAATTTTAAGAATTAACAGTTCTTGTTTAAGATCAACATTGTCTTTTTTAATATTTTTGACATCATTTTTTAATTGAATTATCTCTTGTTTAACATTTTTTATTTCTTTTTGAAGATCATTAGCAGTTATTTCTTTGGATTTATTTTTATTAAATCTTTCCAAAGTTTCTTCAAAGTTAATAGGAGCTTTGGGTTTTTTAGCAGTTTTGTCTCTTGTTAAGTTTTGTTTAAACTTATCAAGGAGTTCTTTTTGAAGCATAGAGTTTTCAATTTTAGCAATGGTGGTTAATAACAAATGTTCTTGTTCTTCTTCTTTAGTTAAAACATTAACAGATTTCATAGCATTACAGCAAGATCCTTTACAACCAAGTTTAATATTAGGTGTATCAGAAGAATCACAAGACTGATAAGACGAATCTGATGAGGAGGAGAAATCCTCTTCAAAAGACTCACTTGAAACAGCAGATTCAAGAATCTGAAACAGTTCATTTTGATCATTATCATTAATGTTTAACATTTTTAATTTGTTTTTCAGTTTACCAGGCTTTTGGGTACAGTCTTTACTGAAATGGCCAAATTTGCCACAGTTAAAGCATTTACCTTTACCTGACCTTTGTTTAACATGTTTTCTAAAAGCATGTTTCTTTTCAGAATAATAATAATCATTGGGTTTAACAAAATGAGATCTGTATCTTTTATGCTTTTTATGGGAATAACTTTTGTAAACCTTATCATGTTTACTTTTTCCTTTTTGCCTGGAAGGGGCAATAGGAGGTAAACCATACTGTTCACAGAAATTACCCATTTCATACTTAGCTTCTTTTTGTTTTTTAATTGTTGTCGTAAATATTTTTCATGATTACACATGTTAATACCAAGTTTTTTAATAGTACTGAAAATATCACCATAAGTCAAATTATCATAATCAATAGAATCACTTTTACCCATTAGTTCTTGTTTTACCTTATGAGCAAAGATAGGAGGAAGGCCATCAATAAACTTCTCTTTCCAGTAAGCTTTTTGGGAGTCATTCCGAAGCATAACCCTGGAGAGAAAGACATCTTGGTACCATCTATAATCAGACATAGTAGGACATTTCAAATTATTCAGATAATCAGAAATGCGAGATGAAATATTAGATGGAGTACCAACAAAATGTTTGAGAATAGTATAGACCAAGGTATTGACACCATCAGGAATACCTCGACCAATATCTTCATCAAAAATAGACATGCCATCATCATCTTTTTTAACAGAATGTTTAATAAGTTCTCTAGATTCTTCTGTGAGATGTTTATCCCACTAACCGCGAAGAGTACCAGAAAATCCAGTGACAAGCAAGTTAACAACATCAGGATGATCAAGATCATTATGATTGTTCATGTATGCAAAACCAACCATAGACATGTGAGCAAGTTTGTTAATAATTTCTTGTTCAGACAAACCATCAATATTTCATTCATACATTTTATCAGCAGAAACAGAAAACTGAGTTTGAAAAGATCTGTCTTCAAACTGCATATCAGGAGGAGTAGGTTTTGGATACCAGTTTTTTGTAAAAGACATGGAATTGGGTTTTCCAATGAATCTTTTAATTTCTGGTTGTAAATTATCAAAAACATTTTCATAAGAAACATGAGAAGATGATTCAGAATCTGTTGTTTCTTCAAAAACAGGTTCTTTTTCATTTCTTGAAATAGCACAAGCAGCACTTTTAGATGCAGAAGCCTGCTCGGTTTTAACCTTTAAATCAGAAAGCATTTTTTCAACTTTGTCAAGAGTTGAATTTTGGGAAGCAATTAAGTCAACAGTTTTACTCTGAGAAGTTTTGAAATTAATTTTTTCTCTTTGATCGCTTAAATCAATCAAAGGAATCTCAGGTTTTGGAGCAACAGTTTTTTGAACAATTTTTTCTTCAATACGGTCAAGCTGTTGACCAATGATATGCAAAGATTCATTAGCAAAATTGTTTTGTTCAATAATAGCAGAAACAGGGGTTTTATCATCAGCAATTTTGAAAGGGGAGGCTTTGACCTCAACACTTTCAGAACCACTTTGACAAGTAATCAAAACGGTTTCAAGAGGAGGATGACTAAACCGTACAACGGTTTTGTCAGGTTTAACAAAATTGGATTTTCTGATGACATTTAAATAATTAGCATGAACATCATTTTTTGAAACATAATAGTTTTCAAGATAATCAAAAAACAAAATATGTTTTCTTTCTTCAACCATTTTTTCTTTCCATTTTCTTTTGACTTTGTCCTTTTCAGACTGATCAAAAGTATCTTGGTAATATTTCCTTTTGGGACGATTCTTTAACAACATAAATTCATTATATAGAAAAACCATATCATATTCAAAAGGTTCGAGTCTATTAATCACTCGTAATGAATTATGAAAAACAGGGGTTTCAATAGGAGGAAAATCAGTTGCAGAAGGAGCATAAGATTTTGCATCATCATCATCATTAGTATTTTGAGTGTCATCAAGAGGAAAATCAGTTTTGGTTGAATAAAAAGCATTGCTAACTTGAGAATTGTTGCTGGTAACTCCTTTGAGCTTTAAATCTTGTTTTCGAAAATTCTTTTTCAAAAACTCATCAATTTCATGATCTCTTTTAGCAAGACTTTCAGATCCAACAAAGGAATGTCTTCCTTCGTTGATTCTCAAAGGCTTGTTTTGAGATAAACATGTATCATCATCAAAACGTATTTTAACAGTTCCATCAGTAAATTGTTGAATATGAGTAAGATCAAGTTCATCAAAAACAGGTTTCAAAAGTTTAACAGGAGGTGCTTCTTTTTCCAAAGTCCATTCTTTAGGAAGAGTAATGTCTTCCCATTTAATCATTTTAGGAACACGAATTCGAGCATCAGGAGTGGAACATTGAATTAACATAGTATTACCAGCAGGGTCTCTATCCTTAGAACAAGGAGTTAATTGAGAGCCAAGCAAACGATAGTAAATACGGTAAATAAGAGCAAAAGGTCTACTACCATCATCCATATCATAACCAGATGTCAATACGTTCAAAGTTAAAGCTTTAACAATATTAGGGTCATCTAGTGCAATAGCAAGATCAGGATAACAATCAAAGTAAACAGGACCATCATACAAAGAAGCAGTAATCATGCTAAGAATGCTATCATTAAATTGTCTAAATCTAGCATCACGTAAACACATAAGCACAGAAGCATTGATACCTTTTCTTGTTAAAGGTTTAACAGCTACTTGAACAAGTCCAATGTGTAAATATTTAACTTTCTTAGTCACAAAACTGTTAATATCTTTCTTGGAAAATAAACAGCATTTTTCATGTATTGACATCTGGTTATGATATGGATGATGGTAGTAGACCTTTTGCTCTTATTTATCGTATTTACTATCGTTTGCTTGGCTCTCAATTGACTCCTTGTTCTAAAGATAGAGACCCTGTTGGTAATACTATGTTAATTCAATGTTCCACTCCTGATGCTCGAATCCGTGTTCCTAAAATGATTAAATGGGAAGACATTACTCTTCCTAAAGAATGGACTTTGGAAAAAGAAACACCTCCTGTTAAACTTTTAAAACCTGTTTTTGGTGAACTTGATCTCAGTCATATTCAACAATTTGCTGATGGTACTATTAAAATACATTTTGATGATGATATTTGTGTACCTCAAAACAAGCCTTTGAGAATCAAAGAAGGAAGACATTCCTTTGCTGGATCTGAAAGTCTTGCTAAAAGAGATCATGAAATTGATGAGTTTTTGAAAAAGAATTTTCGAAAACAAGATTTAAAGCTAAAAGGAGTTGCTAGCAACACCTCCCAAGTTAGCAATGCTTTTTATTCAACCAAAACTGATTTTCCTATTAATGATACTCAAAATGCTAATGATGATGATGATGCAAAATCTGATGCTCCTTCTGCTACTGATTTTCCTCCTATTGAAACCCCTATTTTTTATAATTCATTACGAGTCATTACTAGATTCGAACCTTTTGAATATGATATGGTTTTTCTATATAATGAATTTATGTTGTTGAAAAACCGTCCAAAAAGGAAATATTACCAAGATATTTTGCTCAGTCAGAAAAAGACAGAGTCAAAAGGAAATGGAAAGAAAAAATGGTTGAAGAAGGAAAACATATTTTGTTTTTTGCTTATCTTGAAAATTATTATGTTTCAAAAAATGATGTTCATACTAATTATTTAAATGTTATTATAAAATCTAATTTTATTAAACCTGACAAAACCGTAATACGGTCTAGTCATCCTCCTCTTGAAACCGTTTTGATTACTTGTCAAAGTGGTTCTGAAAGTGTTGAGGCCAAAGCCTCCCCTTTCAAAATTGCTGATGATAAAACCCCTGTTTTTGCTATTATTGAACAAAACAATTTTGCTAATGAATCTTTGCATATCATTGGTCAACAGCTTGACCGTATTGAAGAAAAAATTGTTCAAAAAACTGTTGCACCAAAACCTGAGATTCCTTTGATTGATTTCAGTGATCAAAGAGAAAAAATTAATTTCAAAACTTCTCAGAGTAAAACTGTTGATTTAGTTGCTTCTCAAAATTCAACTTTTGACAAAGTTGAAAAAATGCTTTCTGATTTAAAGGTTAAAACCGGGCAGGCTTCTGCATCTAAAAGTGCTACTTGTGCTATTTCAAGAAATGAAAAAGAACCTGTTTTTGAAGAGACAACAAACTCTGAATCATCTTCTCATGTTTCCTATGAAAATGTTTTTGATGATTTGCAACCAGAAATTAAAAGATTTATTGGAAAACCCAATTCCATGTCTTTTACAAAAAACTGGTATCCAAAACCTACTCCTCCTGATATGCAGTTTGAAGAAAGATCTTTTCAAACTCAGTTTTCTGTTTTTGCTGATAAAATGTATGAATGGAATATTGATGGTTTGTCTGAACAAGAAATTATTAACAAACTTGCTCACATGTCTATGGTTGGTTTTGCATACATGAACAATCATAATGATCTTGATCATCCTGATGTCGTTAACTTGCTTGTCACTGGATTCTCTGGTACTCTTCGCGGTTAGTGGGATAAACATCTCACAGAAGAATCTAGAGAACTTATTAAACATTCTGTTAAAAAAGATGATGATGGCATGCCTATTTTTGATGAAGATATTGGTCGAGGTATTCCTGATGGTGTCAATACCTTGGTCTATACTATTCTAAAACATTTTGTTACTACTCCATCTAATATTTCATCTCGCATTTCTGATTATCTGAATAATTTGAAATGTCCTACTATGTCTGATTATAGATGGTACCAAGATGTCTTTCTCTCCAGGGTTATGCTTCGGAATGATTCCCAAAAAGCTTACTAGAAAGAGAAGTTTATTGATGGCCTTCCTCCTATCTTTGCTCATAAGGTAAAACAAGAACTAATGGGTAAAAGTGATTCTATTGATTATGATAATTTAACTTATGGTGATATTTTCAGTACTATTAAAAAACTTGTTATTAACATGTGTAATGATGAAAAATATTTACGGCAACAATTAAAAAATAAAAAGAAAGCTAAATATGAAATGGGTAATTTCTGTGAACAATACGGTTTACCTCCTATTGCCCCTTCCAGGCAAAAAGGGAAAAGTAAACATGATAAGGTTTATAAAAGTTATTCCCATAAAAAGCATAAAAGATACAGATCTCATTTTGTTAAACCCAATGATTATTATTCTTCTAAAAAGAAACCTGCTTTTAGAAAACATGTTAAACAAAGATCGGGTAAAGGTAAGTGCTTTAACTGTGGCAAATTTGGTCATTTCAGTAAAGACTGTACCCAAAAGCCTGGTAAACTAAAAAACAAATTAAAAATGTTAAACATTAATGATAATGATCAAAATGAACTGTTTCAGATTCTTGAATCTGCTGTTTCAAGTGAGTCTTTTGAAGAGGACTTCTCCTTGTCATCTGATTCGTCTTACCAGTCTTGTGATTCTTCTGAAACTCCTAATATTAGATTTGGTTATAAAGGATCTTGTTGTAATGCTATGAAAACTGTTAACGTATTAACAAAGGAAGAAGAACAAGAACATTTGTTATTAACCACTATTGCTAAAATTGAAAATTCTATGCTTCAGAAAGAACTCCTTGATAAGTTTAAACAAAACTTAACAAGAGATAAAACTGTTAAAAAACTCAAAGCTCCTGTTAACTTTGAAGAAACCTTGGAAAAATTTAATAAAAATAAATCCAAAGAAATAACTGTTAACGATCTCCAAAAGGAAATTAACACTGTTAAACAAGAGATAATTCAATTAAAAAATGATGTTAAAAATATTAAAAAAGACAATGTTGATCTTAAACAAGAACTGTTAATTCTTAAAATTGATAAAAATTTGGATAAAAATCTATCTGATAATGATGAGCACCAAGATGGAGAAGGATATTTTCAACAAACTCCTCCTTTTGGTAATGTTTCTGGCAACTTGATTCCTGATAATCTTATTACTTGGAATGATAATCAACTTGCTCTTGTTAAACATATGATACCTCCGAAATGGTTTACTAAAGTTAGAATTGTTGTTTCACATGATTATGCTTTTGATACTATTGCCATGATTGATTCTGGTGCTGATGTTAACTGTATTCAAGAAAGTTTGATCCCTCCTAAATATTTTGAAAAATCAACTGAAAGATTGGTATCTGCTAATGGCACACAAATGAAAATTAAATATGAATTGAACAATGCTCATATTTGCCATTCTGATGTTTGTTTTAAGATACCTTCTGTGCTTATTAAAAATATGACTGATAAAGTGATACTTGGATTGCCTTTCATTGCTTCTTTGTATCCCTTTCTTGTTGAACATGATGGAATTACTACTGATCCCCTTGGACAAAAGGTGAAGTTCAAATTTTGTTCAAAACATGCTGACAATGATGTTTTTAATCTTATTCATGCTAAAGTCAAGCATCTTAATTTCCTTAAACAAGAAATTAAGCACAAGAAAATTATTGAACATCTCCCTAATAAATTGTTACATGATGTTTGCTCCAAAATTGTTAAAGAAAGCCCTGCTAGGAACCACAAGTCCCCTAGGTCAACCATATTCCCCAACAGCATTCAAAAAGCCTATTCCTCTGGGTCTACTTCTTCTTATTGCTGTCCTGCACAACGTATATATGTACTAACATATTTAAATGATAAATTTAAAGGAAAACTTTTCAAAGGTTTTAACACTTCATATTTACATGATAAATTTAAAGCAAAACTTTTCAAAGGTTTTAATGCTTCTTTCCTTGCCCAGCAGGAGAAAGAAAATATTCAAACCCCACGAAAGTGGAAGGTAATGACTTCTTCGGCAGAGAAGAAGAACAAGGGGAAAGCTCCTGTTCAGGACTATCCTCAAGACAAAGGACTCCCAGCGGGACAATCCTTTGTAATGCATGAAGGCGCATCTTCTGGAATAACATCCAATTATGCAACATCCCTTCAGGAGAATGTACCGGCAGAGGTTGCATACTCCAGTAGTGACATGATTATTGCTCTGCAGGAAGTTTTGTCAAAAGAATTACAATTCCACAGTGGAATCTATAGTGATTTGCCTGATTCCATAAAATTCATTCTTGACAATCTCCAAGCTGCTTTCAAAATGAACCAGAAAGAACTATTCACAAGAACCCTTCAAGCTCTTGAAATACATCTTGTTAACCTCACAGCCCAAAATGAAAAGTACAATGATTACATTATTAACTATACCCTTGAGAATGAGACTCATAGAAGTCAACCTGCTCACCCTGATAACCCTAATGTTAACCTTCTTCTTGTCAACTCCTTGGCAGGGAGGAAATCCATTCAATGGATGATCATAAGACCATAATGGGTACTGATTATGCACGATTGAGTTCTAAGTCTCAATTTGTCATAAGGAGTGCTGTTGCCAACTTGCCCCCAGAAATACAAGCCCGTATTTTTGAGAGCAAGGCTATGGCCAAGGATCTTGATCTTTGGCTCAAATATTTCAAAATATTGATTCTAATTACTCCAACTCTTATGGAGCCCAATGGTCCCAGCAGTGTTTACTTGAAAAAGAAATGGGAAAAGCATTTCAAACATAGTCTTAGAGTCCATGAGAAGAGTCACCCTTTTCCTGGCCTTTTGATCAACTATGAGGATGATTCTAAGAGAAATGTTTTTGGGGATCCCTTCTGGTTATCCCAAATGTTTGAATCTGGCTTCATACGGTTCATAAAAATAACGGACCATAGCCAAATTAGTCAATTCCCTGATATCATCAAAAAAGCTATTGAAAATGAAGGCCCTATTGTTACTATTCGATGCTGGAGTACTCTTCCAAAATGGTTAATAAATGATTGGATGAATGTTCAACCCTCCAAGCACCTTGTCCTTATTAACGGATATACTTACCAAGGCCAATGGTACGATGGTAATACTTATGTTTCCCACAAACTGCCATTTGCTCTTGCTGAATGTTGAAGCAGTTATTTCAATAATCAAATTCTAGATGTCAGCCAGGAATTATGGAAAGATTACCATTTTGTTGGCAGCACAGATAGAATTTCTGTTTTCATAAATAAACCTTATGCTTCAGCTGTCCGTCATCTTTAATGGACAGGTCATGCAGACCCAAGAATATTTCTCACAAGAGATCCTGTTTATGATCCTATGTTTTACTGTGGACTTTGCAACAAATATTGCACCTATCATGGTCACGAGTGTAATGAAGATCCCCCATGGGACCCCTGCCAAGTTTGGGATTATCCTTCGGAAGGAGCTTCTACTGGATCCCATTGATTATTTGCCTAGCTAGCACAAAAGGCCAACAATACTACATGCCACCAATAATGCTACATGATGCATGCAACTTCATGATGGTCTTCTTTGTTATGGTCTTCTTTGTTTACTTTATGGCAACAATTGCCACCAATAATGTCACATGGTACATGCAACTTTATGATGGTCTTCCTTGACTACTTGATGGCAACTCTACGCATGCTCATGAAAATATATTCACCAACACCAACTTTCATCCTGACTACTTTTGGCATTACACGCCAAAGATAATGCTGCTGCCTTCACCAATTGCTACCTGGAAATGATTCTCTTATTGATTTGATTCTCTTATTGACTACTTGTGGCACTCCACGCTAAGATACTTTCGGCTCCTAAAAAGGCGCTCCCGAAGCTTTCTACTGTTTTTGATACCCTTCACGGGTCCTGATATGAATAGTAAAAATGTCACTATTCACTTTTACTATTCACATCACTATTCACTTTTACTATTCACGTCACTATTCATTACTTTATTTGCCTATTTAAGGGGGGTTGTCCCTTATTGTAGAACACAGAATTTTCTTTGGGAGAATTTTTTTTGTGAGAGACTTTTCTTTGTAAGCTTACTTCAGAGTTGTCTGAGAGCTACCCCTTAGAAATTCCCACTATTTCCCACAAAGCTTGTAACTAGATTGATGACTAGCCTTCAAGCCTTGTACTATTGATCACTGTAATCTTGTAACTACTACTGCTGTAAGTGTTTTGAACTACTTTCAATAAACACTTCTGTTTTCAATACTTTGATTATTTTGATATAACTGCTTGGACGGCTCTGCCGCCATACGGTTCAATATAACTGCTTTTATTTTCAAGTATTTTGATATAACTGCTTGGCCGGTTCTACCGCCTTACTTTCAATTATATTGTTTTCAGTATTTTCAATTATTTTGCTATAAACTGCTTGGCTGGCTCTGCCGCCTCATTTTACTATTTTTCAATTATTTTGCTATAAACTGCTTGGCTGGCTCTGCCGCCTCATTTTACTATTATCAGTTGTACTTCCTGTATCTGCTGCGTGGTCCCCCTCCCTTTGTGGTATCAGAGCCATTCTTTCCTTGGCCGCCGGTAGAGTTGTTGTATTTCCTTGTTTTTCCTGTACCTGTCTGACCTTGTGACCCTTCGTTGTTGTGTCGATCTTGCCGTCGTTGGCGCCACCGTAGTCGTAAAGTGAATTCCCGAGTCCGAACAGTAAGGCCCGTGTAAGCCGAGAGAGAGGCGTTGAGGGCGTAAGAGGAAAAAGGGTTGATTGTGGTATGTGTTATGAAATGCAACGGTTGCGAGAAAAACATGATAATTGAGTGTTATAACTAGGATAGTTATAGAAAAAATGTGGAGATCCAATTCCTCTATTAGCTCCAGGACTGGTTGTCCTCCTGATATTGTGAATGAAGAAGATCATACTGTAGAGAAAAGTGAGTACCCTGATTTTAGAAAATGGAACATACCCAAAGTTTCTACTAAATCTGTTTACGAACTTGGTTGGTCTGAAAATACTGTTTTCTCTGAATATAGAGTCAGAACTGTTGAACAAACTTTTTCTATTTCTAAGTTACATGAAAAATGTTGTTTATTTTCCAAGAAAGATATTAACAGTTGTGTGACTAAGAAAGTTAAATATTTACACATTGGACTTGTTCAAGTAGCTGTTAAACCTTTAACAAGAAAAGGTATCAATGCTTCTGTGCTTATGTGTTTACGTGATGCTAGATTTAGACAATTTAATGATAGCATTCTTGGCATGATTACTGCTTCTTTGTATGATGGTCCTGTTTACTTTGATTGTTATCCTGATCTTGCTATTGCACTAGATGACCCTAATATTGTTAAAGCTTTAACTTTGAACGTATTGACATCTGGTTATGATATGGATGATGGTAGTAGACCTTTTGCTCTTATTTACCGTATTTACTATCGTTTGCTTGGCTCTCAATTAACTCCTTGTTCTAAGGATAGAGACCCTGCTGGTAATACTATGTTAATTCAATGTTCCACTCCTGATGCTCGAATTCGTGTTCCTAAAATGATTAAATGGGAAGACATTACTCTTCCTAAAGAATGGACTTTGGAAAAAGAAGCACCTCCTATTAAACTTTTGAAACCTGTTTTTGATGAACTTGATCTTACTCATATTCAACAATTTACTAATGGAACTGTTAAAATACGTTTTGATGATGATACATGTTTATCTCAAAACAAGCCTTTGAGAATCAACGAAGGAAGACATTCCTTTGTTGGATCTGAAAGTCTTGCTAAAAGAGATCATGAAATTGATGAGTTTTTTAAAAAGAATTTTCGAAAACAAGATTTAAAGCTCAAAGGAGTTGCTAGCAACAATTCTCAAGTTAGCAATGCTTTTTATTCAACCAAAACTGATTTTCCTCTTGATGACACTCAAAATACTAATGATGATGATGATGCAAAATCTTATGCTCCTTATGCTACTGATTTTCCTCCTATTGAAACCCCTGTTTTTCATAATTCATTACGAGTGATTAATAGACTCGAAACTTTTGAATATGATATGGTTTTTCTATATAATGAATTTATGTTGTTGAAGAATCGTCCCAAAAGGAAATATTACCAAGATACTTTTGATCAGTCTGAAAAGGACAGAGTCAAAAGAAAATGGAAAGAAAAAATGGTTGAAGAAAGAAAACATATTTTGTTTTTTGATTATCTTGAAAATTATTATGTTTCAAAAAATGATGTTCATACTAATTATTTAAATGTTATTAGAAAATCTAATTTTGTTAAACCTGACAAAACCGTTGTATGGTCTAGTCACCCTCCTCTTGAAACTGTTTTGATCACTTGCCAAAGTGGTAATGAGAAAGCTGAAGTGAAAGCTTCTCCTTTCAAAATTGCTGATGATAAAACTCATGTTTCTGCTATTATTGAACAAAACAATTTTGCTAATGAATCTTTGCACATCATTGGTCAACAGCTTGACCGTATTGAAGAAAAAATTGTTCAAAAAACTGTTGCTCCAAAACCTGAGACTCCTTTGATTGATTTGAGCGATCAAAGAGAAAAAATTAATTTCAAAACTTCTCAGAGTAAAACTGTTGACTTAGTTGCTTCCCAAAATTCGACTCTTGACAAAGTTGAAAAAATGCTTTCTGATTTGAAGGTTAAAACCGAGCAGGCTTCTGCATCTAAAAGTGCTGCTTGTGCTATTTCAAGAAATGAAAAAGAACCTGTTTTTGAAGAGACAACAGATTCTGAATCATCTTCTCATGTTTCCTATGAAAATGTTTTTGATGATTTGCAACCAGAAATTAAAAGATTTATTGGAAAACCCAATTTCATGTCTTTTACAAAAAACTGGTATCCAAAACCTACTCCTCCTGATATGCAATTTGAAGAAATATCTTTTCAAACTCAATTTTCTGTTTCTGCTGATAAAATGTATGAATGGAATATTGATGGTTTGTCTGAACAAGAAATTATTAACAAACTTGCTCACATGTCTATGGTTGGTTTTGCATACATGAACAATCATAGTGATCTTGATCATCCTGATGTTGTTAACTTGCTTGTCACTGGATTTTCTGGCACTCTTCGTGGTTGGTGGGATAAACATCTCACAGAAGAATCCAGAAAACTTATTAAACATTCTGTTAAAAAAGATGATGATGGCATGTCTATTTTTGATGAAGATATTGGTCGAGGTATTCCTGATGGTGTCAATACCTTGGTCTATACCATACTCAAACATTTTGTTGGTACTCCATCTAATATTTCATCTCGCATTTCTGATTATCTGAATAATTTGAAATGTCCTACTATGTCTGACTATAGATGGTACCAAGATGTCTTTCTCTCCAGGGTTATGCTTCGGAATGATTCCCAAAAAGCTTACTGGAAAGAGAAGTTTATTGATGGCCTTCCTCCTATCTTTGCTCATAAGGTAAAACAAGAACTAATGGGTAAAAGTGATTCTATTGATTATGATAATCTAACCTATGGTGATATTTTCAGTACTATTAAAAAACTTGGTATTAACAGGTGTAATGATGAAAAATATTTACGACAACAATTAAAAAACAAAAAGAAAGCTAAATATGAAATGGGTAATTTCTGTGAACAATATGGTTTACCTCCTATTGCCCCTTCCAGGCAAAAAGGAAAAAGAAAACATGATAAGGTTTACAAAAGTTATTCCCATAAAAAGCATAAAAGATACAGATCTCATTTTGTTAAACCCAATGATTATTATTCTTTTGAAAAGAAACCTGCTTTTAGAAAACGTGTTAAACAAAGGTCGGGTAAAGGTAAGTGCTTTAACTGTGGCAAATTTGGTCATTTCAGTAAAGACTGTACCCAAAAGCCTGGTAAACTGAAAAACAAATTAAAAATGTTAAACATTAATGATAATGATCAAAATGAACTGTTTCAGATTCTTGAATTTGCTGTTACAAGTGAGTCTTTTGAAGAGGACTTCTCCTCCTCATCAGATACGTCTTATCAGTCTTGTGATTCTTCTGAAACTCCTAATATTAGATTTGGATGTAAAGGATCTTGTTGTAATGCTATGAAATCTGTTAATATTTTGACAAAAGAGGAAGAACAAGAACATCTGCTATTAACCACTATTGCTAAAATTGAAAACTCTATGCTCCAAAAAGAACTCCTTGATAAGTTTAAACAAAACTTAACAAGAGACAAAACTGTTAAAAAACCCAAAACTCCTGTTAACTTTGAAGAAACTTTGGAAAGATTTAATAAAAATAAATCCAAAGAAATAATTGTTAATGATCTTCAAAAAGAAATCAAAAATGTTAAACAAGAGATAATTCAATTAAAAAATGATGTCAAAAATATTAAAAAAGACAATGTTGATCTTAAACAAGAACTGTTAATTCTTAAAATTGATAAAAATTTGGATAAAGATTTGTCTGATAATGATGAGCACCAAGATGGAGAAGGATCTTCTCAACAAACTCCTCCTTCTGGTAATGTTTCTGATAACTTGATTTCTGATAATCTTATTACTTGGAATGATAATCAACTTGCTCTTGTGAAACATATGATGCCTCCGAAATGGTTTACTAAAGTTAGAATTGTTGTTTCACATGATTATGCTTTTGATACTATTGCCATGATTGATTCTGGTGCTGATATTAACTGCATCCAAGAAGGATTGATTCCTTCTAAATATTTTGAAAAATCTACTGAAAAATTGGTATCTGCTAATGGCACGCAAATGAAAATCAAGTATGAATTGAGTAATGCTCATGTTTTCCATAATGATGTTTGTTTTAAGATATCTTCTGTGCTTGTTAAAAACATGACTGATAGAGTGATACTTGGATTGCCTTTTATTGCTTCTTTGTATCCTTTCCTTGTTGAACATGATGGGATTACCACTGATCCTTTTGGACAAAAAGTGAAATTCAAATTTTGTTCAAAAAATACTGATAATGATGTTTTTAATCTTATTCATGCTAAAGTCAAGCATCTTAGTTTCCTTAAACAAGAAATTAAGTACAAAAAAATTGTTGAACAGCTTTCTGATAAATTATTACAGTCTAAAATTGATAATTTTCAGAAAATCCTGATGAATGATGTTTGTTCTGATATTCCTAATGCTTTTTGGCATAGGAAGAAACATATTGTTGATCTGCCTTATGTTAAAGATTTTAATGAGAAAAATATTCCTACCAAGGCTAGACCTATTCAAATGAATGCTGAAACTGTTGAATTCTGTAAAAATGAAATAAATGATTTGCTCAAGAAAAAACTGATTAGGAATAGCAAGTCCCCCTGGTCTTGTGCTGCTTTCTATGTCCAGAAAAATGCCGAACTCGAGAGAGGAACTCCTCGCTTAGTTATTAATTACAAACCTTTGAACAAAGTCTTAGAATGGATTAAGTACCCTATTCCTAACAAGAATGATTTAGTTCATAGATTGAGTGAAGCTGTTGTCTTCTCAAAATTTGATATGAAGTCCGGATTTTGGCAAGTCCAAATCAATGAAGCAGAAAGATACAAAACTACTTTCACCACTCCGTTTGGTCACTATGAGTGGAATGTTATGCCTTTTGGTTTAAAAAATGCCCCTAGTGAATTCCAGAATATTATGAATGACATATTTAACTCTTTCAGTCATTTCACCATTGTTTACATTGATGATGTCTTGATATTCTCCAACTCTATTGATGAACACTGGAAACATTTGTACTCGTTTCTAGACACTATAAAAAGAAATGGTCTTGTTGTTTCTGCTAAGAAAATAAAGCTATTCCAAACCAAAGTCAGATTTCTTGGATATAACATCTCTGAAGGTCAAATCCATCCTATTGATAGAGCCATTCAGTTTGCAGATAAATTCCCTGATGAAATCATTGATAAAACCCAACTCCAAAGATTTCTTGGTTCTCTAAATTATGTTGCTGATTTCTACAAAGATTTGAGAAAGCAATGCAAACCACTCTTTGATCGGTTGCAAAATAATCCTCCTCCTTGGACTGATGTCCATACTTCTATTGTTAAACAAATCAAATCTCATGTCAAGACTTTGCCTTGTCTTGGTATTCCTACTGTTAATGCCTTCAAGATTTTTGAAACTGATGCCTCTGATGTTGTCTATGGAGGCATTCTGAAACAAAGAGTCACCCCAGATTCTCCAGAACAAATAGTTCGTTTCTACTCCGGAGTCTGGAATGCTGCACAACTAAATTATAGTACTATAAAGAAAGAGATTTTAGCTATTGTTCTCTGTATTTCAAAGTTTCAAAGTGATTTATTAAACCAAAAGTTTCTATTACCTATAGATTGCAAAAGTGCTAAATATGTTATTGAAAAAGATGTTGAAAATATTGCCTCAAAACATATTTTTGCCAGATGGCAAGCTATTTTAAGTGTTTTTGATTTCACTATTGATTATATCAAAGGATCTCAAAATAGCATCCCTGATTTTCTTACTCGTGAATTCCTGCAGAATTCCAATGGCGGGTAGAAGATCTAAGGATAAAAACCCTGTTGAACCTCAGTTAGTCAAAAAAAAACCAGTCTCTTCTTCCGAAATTGTTAACCGTTTTACTCCCTTAGGAACAATTCCTAAGCCAAACTACACTTCTGTTTTGGCCTTGGCCTATGATCCTTATGCTTTGACCCCTGTTCACCAACCAGTCAAGACTATTTACCCCAAGAAAGCCAATACTGCCCAGTATGTTAAAAAACAATATTTCCAAAATCTGTTTTTTATTGAACCAAATAGGTCTACAATTAGGAACCCCCTCCAAATTGCCAGATCTTATTTCCCTCCATTGTTCCATTGGATTCCGGAACATTTTGATAAAAAGCTAGAATATTATTCAGAGATTTTGCATCAGGAAGATGCTGTATTGATCAAAACAATTTATGATCTCACTGATAAATCCAAAATTAGTTACCACAGTGTTTACATTAAGAACTTCATTTCTGAAAGAGAATGGGGCCCCTCCCCTGCCTTTTTAAGAAGGTTGACAAGATCCTCTATTCCATACTCCTATTATGATTATATTACTGCTTGGTTCCGATTCATGCTTCACCAGAATGAAACAATGACTCATTCATGGTTTGTTAACTTTGACAAAGAGTTTGATGCTGGCACTACTTTACCTCTCTGGTTCAACAGATGGTGGACTCAGTTTGGTCCTGTTACTGATATTTTCCCTGAACCATTATTAACTGCTTTTAGATCTTTTGAAAGCAATTTCAGGACTGATGCTCATAATGCCAAATTCCCTACTCTCCTCCATTTTGTTAAACAGTTCAGAATTCCTTGGATTTTAAAATGGCAATATGAGAAGAATGATGATGTCCTTACCAAGTGCTGGTATGTTAAATGGTGGGATAAGTTTGGATATGTTCAACATATTATTGACAATGTTTCCAGACCATTACCCAGGACACTTTCCCCTGCTCTTTAGGATAGGAAAATTGATTCTCCTTCTTCTTCCAGCAAACCTATAAAAAGCGGCTCTCCTTTTGATGATTTAAGTAAGGAAGCTCTTTGTATTCTCCTTGAAAGAAAAATTAAAGAAGAAGCTGCTGCCTCTAAAAGCTCAGATGAGGGTTCTATTTCTGCAAGCCCTTATTTCCCTCATCCCCAGCCATTTCCCAAAGAGTGGTTCAGTCATGATGGAGAATATGACAAAGAAGAAGATACTCCTGATCTAGGAGCAAATTGATTCCCTATTTGCCTAGCCTGCACAAAAGGCCAATAATTCTACTTTCACTATTGATTTACCTGGTGATGATTCTCCTTTTGACTACTTTTGGCACTCCACGCCAAGATACTTTTGGCTCCTGAAAAGGCGCTCCTGATGCTTTCTACTGTTTTTGATGCCCCTCACGGGTCCTAAGATGAATAGTAAAAACGTCACTATTTACTTTTACTATTCACGTCACTATTCACTTGTACTATTCACTACTTTATTTGCCTATTTAAGGGGGGTTGTCCCTTATTGTTAAACACATAATTTTCTTTGGGAGAATTTTCTTTGTGAGAGACTTTTCTTTGTAAGCTTACTTCAGAGTTGTCTGAGAGTTACCCCTTAGAAATTCCCACTATTTCCCACAAAGCTTGTAACTAGATTGATGACTAGCCTTCAAGCCTTGTACTATTGATCACTGTAATCTTGTAACTACTACTGCTGTAAGTGTTTTGAACTACTTTCAATAAACACTTCTGTTTTCAATACTTTGATTATTTTGATATAACTGCTTGGACGGCTCTGCCGCCATACGGTTCAATATAACTGCTTTTATTTTCAAGTATTTTGATATAACTGCTTGGCCGGTTCTACCGCCTTACTTTCAATTATATTGTTTTCAGTATTTTCAATTATTTTGCTATAAACTGCTTGGCTGGCTCTGCCGCCTCATTTTACTATTTTTCAATTATTTTGCTATAATATATATATATATATATATAAACAGAGACCTCATGTGGAAAAACACGAGGTTTTTCCATGTGGCGCACTCTATGAAGAGAATTGAAATATTCTTCAACCACATTAGAGATAAAAACAAATTAAATAATAAGGACATTTTATTTCCTTTGGTTCAATGTTTCAAGACTACTTTTTGTTACATTTTTTATTCAATATTTTAAGACTACTATTTCTTTTATTTGGTTCAATGTTTCAAGATTTTTCCTCTCTCTCAAACATAAAAAATTCTTTGCATTTCTATTCACCCTTTTCACTTTTACTCCTTTATATACATATGCCCAAAACTCTTCATGCCATCCTACCTCAAATACACTCAAACAAAAATAATGTCATTTACCTTCATCCTTTCAAAGACATGTAGATTACTTCAACATTGCGGTACCATTTGAATCTAACCCGTATGAGTAGGCTATGACCAAGGAATGGGGATTGTGTTTTTTATTCAATGATGATAGTTTGAGGTTTTGATGTTGAAGTCGAACGTTGTGGATTTTGTGAATGTTGTGATTCGCTTTGAGTCTTTGGGTGTTTGAGATTTTGGTTTGGAAAAGTTATAAATGTATTTTGTTTTAGAACTAAAGAAAAAGAAAAAAAGAAACATTCTAATTGATTATTTATGAAGTTAACTTCTTTTTTTTTTTTTTTTGTGTTATAACTCATAATTTGTAAGTTTCTTTGTAGGTTTATTTTTTTTTTTTACTATTGTTTTGTGCAGTATGAGCCATGATAATAAAAATAAAAATTGATGATGATTTCAAAGTATTTTCCATTTTTTTTTTAAAGGATATGAAAGCCCAACTAAAAACAATTAAATTTTGATAAATTGATATGTTTTAACCAATCTCTTTGTTTAATTACATTTTCTTTATGTTGATACTTAAAAATGATTTCCTCGATTTCATTGAGATAATGAATTGGGTGTTTGCGATTGAGGTCTCCATATTTGGTTGTGAGAATAGAGTGGTTGAGGAAGTGTTTGGTAGGTTGCTTAAATTTATGTAATTTTAGAATATAAAAATAATTTATGCTTTAAATTCTTATTTATAGATTTCAAAATCATTTAATTAGTTCAAATAATAAAATCTACTTAATTTTAACGGTAAATATTATAATATGTTATAGTCTTACAGTGTTATAAAATTTTTTTAATAAAATATGAATTAAGAAAATCAAGTTTCAAAGTATTCAAAAATATTGTGGGCAAACATAAATATTATATAACAAAAGAAGTACTATATGTAGGTCTTAATATATATATATATATATATATATATATATATATTTTTTTTTTTTTTATATACACACACAAATACATACATACATATATATATATATATATATATAAATGATTTCAAAAGAAATTGTCACGAGACATCATCTAGTTATCAAAAATAGTTGAGGGTGTCCAATCTCTGCATCAATGTCTATCACAGATAAAATTTTTACCCTTATATTTAAATATGGGAAATGTTAACGAATGTTCTAAAAATATTGTTTTAAATATTTTTTTAATTTTTTATATTTTTCATAAAAGTTGTATCAAAACTTTCACAAAATAATTTATTAACAATTATCCTAAGAATATCCGTTAATATGATCCTTTAAATATTTTCAACAGTGTTATTTCCTTTTCTTTTGGCGGAGTATCATTGATTGTGTTGAACTTCCACCGTAAGGTATTAATAAGTCTCTTCCTCCACAAAGAAACGAAAAGTTTTTTTTTCTTTAAAGAGAAAATCAATAAAGTATTTCCAAATTCCAACGATATTGCTCTTGACTTGACCCTAGGTTATTAAATTACTAGATTTCAAGTTTTCCTGTTTTGGAATTCATTGGAATTTCAATTACAAAGCTAAACCAATGTCGTAGACTGGAATTGTGTTTGGCTAATTGTCACTCTTAATAGTCTAAATTGTGGAATCAAAAAGCTAGTATTTCGTAGAAATGAAACTTAAAAGCTAGTCTTTGTTGTAAGGTTGCAATTTGCACCTAAGCCCAAAACAAGATGGGTATAGGGCCAAAGAACCCAATACAATAAATTTATAAAGAGTGAGCTCTAAACCTAGGTTCTAATGAGTTGAGTTAATGATGACAATGGGCTAAAATTATAGTAGGATGAAGATGGAATAGTTTGTATAGTGAGATTTGTCCTCGGACTCAAGCCGAGGAGATTGATTCTTATATTTCTCTCTTCTAAAGACAAATTACAAACATTGGTCTTGAGTCTATAATGTTTTATCTCACTTTTTTTTCTCTGATCCCCCTTCCACTTGGGGGGACCTTTTATTTTATATAGACCCTTTCAGATGATCCTGGCCTTCCACCTGTTGATCACACAGGTCATCCCCCCAGTTCCAGTCCCATCTAGCACCTTCTTCAAGTTCCTAAGAGATGCGGCGCCCAAGGCAACACTATTCAAAGGTCTTCTCCACATAAATGCTACCAGAAGATCTGGTGGGATGCCTTAAATGTGGTGACAGTTTCTAGTTTTTCAATCACATCAGTGCCATCCCCCTTTCCAAAGCCCTTTCTACACAGTAAAGCCTCCTCTGATAACGCATTGATGACGTGATCATAAAATCTAAGGACGTGGCCTCCTCGACTCACCAACCATCCTTCTCGGCCAGGCGTGACACGTGGTGTGATCACTTTACTTGGAATTCTTGTACCCCACACTTGTATAGTATTTGTATAGTATAAAGAAGCAAAGGATTTTTTTTTTTTTTTAAAGGAATCCAACAAAGTATATCCAAATTCCAACAATATTGTTCTTGACCTAACTTGGTTATTTAATTACTAGATATCATGTTTTCCGTTTTGGATTCCTTTGGAATTCGATTACTATGCTCCAATGTCGTAGTCCGGAATTGCGTCAGGCTAATTGTCACTCTCAATCGGGCTACTAGGCTTTCATTTTCTGCTTATTCGATGTCTTTCTAGCTCAACCAATCTTTTTAAAAACTAAAATCTAATTAGCCAAAGTCAAGGACTTATATAGCAAAAAACAATATTCCCTGCTTTTTTTGGTAACAAGTACAACAACATAGCACTATTCTTTAGTCATGTATCTCAAAATGACAACTTCAATACCTAAAAGGATTTTTAAAAATTGCTTAGAGGCTTTAGAGACTGCAGGTTTTTGAGAAAGAGGCACAAGTTGATGTACATCCAACAAGAGGCTGGTCAACAATGGATTCAGGAAATATACAGTGTTGGGAATACAACAGCAAATATACAAACTATATATCAAGAGTTCCTTTTTGCAGTAACAAACTTCACCGGCCTGGATTAAAGAAGTAGCTGCAAAATGCAAAGCTCTCATCAGCTTAAATGTCATATAGCCATATGAACAACCATAAGAAAGATTGAAAATTAGAATAGTATTTTAAAGAGTAAGCATTAACAGCATATTAGTCAAGCTTGGAATCTAAACCTCTAATCCTAAAGTGGGATACCTTATCGTTTCACAAGGTTGTTTATTTTGCCCCGCCAGAGGGGAAGGAGGTAAATTTTTCCAAGGCTTTAAGACTTGGAAAAATTTATGCTCAAGAACACATAAACCAATTAGTTTAAGTCATGACTAAAAATAGTTGATGGTGCCCAATCCCCTGCATCAGTGTCTGTCACTGGTAAAATGTTTACTCTTGAATTTAAATATGAGAAATATTATAAATTTCCAAAAGACATTGATTTAAAACCAAAAAAAAAAAATTAGAAACTTTTTCCTGAAAAAGAAAAAAAAAACAATTTAATTTTTTATAATTTCCATAAAAGTTGTATCAAAATTTTCTCAAAATGATTTATTAACAATGACCCTAAAAATACCAATTAACATGACCTTTTAAATACTTTCAATGGCGTCATTTCCTTTTCTTTTGCAGGAGTATCATTGATTGTGTTAAACTTCCACGGTAAGGAATTAATAAATCTCTTCATCCACAAAGAAACGAAAAGTTTTTTTTTTTTTTTTTTCTTTAAAGAGAAAATCAATAAAGTATTTCCAAATTCCAACGATATTGCTCTTGACTTGACACTTGGTTATTAAATTACTAGATTTCAAGTTTTCCTGTTCTGGAATTCATTGGAATTTCGATTACAAAGCTGAAACAATGCCGTAGTCTGGAATTGTATTTGCCAAATTGTCACTCTTAATAGTCTAAACCGTGGACTCAGAAAGCTTGTACTTAGTAGAGATGAAACTTGAAAGCCAGTCCTTGTATAGTATTAGTATACAGTACAAGTTACAACTGAAGGGCAGTTTACTTTCATAAGGCTTTGTTCTGCACAGCAACAACCTGAGCCATGTTCATCAGAATTTGGTGTTCTGGAAGAAGATATTAAATGAGCAGCTTCACATTTTAGGAATGTTATTTTCAATCTGATAAACTATATATGCTTGTAATCATACTACTTGTGTTAGCTAAAGAAGCTCTAGAGTGAGAGTCTTCAGGAATTTGGGTTGAGGAATTTGAATCAAGTAGGGTATCGTGAATATACGAAAGTTACACAATATACAAGTCCTCTTTTGGCCGTAGTATGGAAAACTTTTGAGTTACGTTTGACATCAGTCAAAATGTGTCCAACAATGTCTGATTCACTCAAATTATGTTTCATTTGAAAGACCACACAATGAGCTTCGATCTGAGGGGGCATGATTATGAAAACTCTGAGACATGATCCCAACCCAAGAAAATGAGAAAATTTTGAAGCACATTTGCATTAAAATGTTCTTAAACCCGTGACTTGTCGGAATCCTAGAAAACTGGGTGCCAAAAAAAGAAAAGCATAAACAAAAAATTGGTACCATAAATCTACGAACGACATCTTGTTTGCATAAATCTGAGACCGATGAGTCTAAAATTACAATGTTGTTGTCTTATTACCAAAAAAGAAAAAGTATTGTTTTTTGCTATATATCTTAACTTAGTAACTGAGAAGATTTAACCTAGTACTGTTTTTTGCCATATAAGTTTTTTGAAAGCTTTCCAATGACATCTAAAAAAGGAGGATGCAACTAGAAAGAAAATTAGCCCCTCTAACTAAATAACTGAGAAGAAGGGAACCAAACCAACCTGATATCTTGAACTCTGTAAAAATATAAGTCACACACATTAGAAGCACACTAATTTTATTGTCGAGCCTTTTAATTATTTGCTCTTTTCAAAATCAAGATCTCTTAGTGAGAATGAGAATCACTGCAATAGATTGTACTAGTTAAAAAATGGCCAAGTAGACCACAATCAAAGGCATAATTAAATCAAATTTCTTCAAAATGTCCACATTGCCCCATGAGACCTACAAAATTATACGAATTGAGGAATTACGGTAGAGATAACAGGATCCATTACAAAAAGATAATAAGCACCATGATATTTGGGCCATTGTTGGGGTTTGTACGGTTCCAGAGTTCTTGAATTGCTTTGAGGATCTTGAAGGTTGTTTTTAACTTTTTATGCAATTTTAGAGTTTACACACGATTTCAAACGTTTTTAATCAGGAGGTGTCAATTAAACTATAATACTCTTGGTATATTTGTAACCACATCATTTTATAAATTTTTTGTAGTAAAATTGATAATAACTTTTGGCATTATCCACGATATTTTGGTGATATAGAAGTCCGGGTTTAGCGATGATAGCTGCATCTGCAAATACTTTCCATGATAACATTCAGAGTTCGAATCCTTCCACACTATTTTTACTATCAAATTATCAACAACAAAATTCGAGAGGCCATATTTATATTGAAAAAGTTTAATCGAATTCCAAAGGTACAATAATGTGCACTAAACGTGCGTCACAGCGACCATAATCACAATTCACATGGCATGAATTTTCAGATTGGATAGCTGCTAGTGACTGTTTTATGGAGAAGATAGAGATGTTTTCTTTTATATTGGATAACTTGTAACATCAAAGGTTTGTAGCTTATTAAATCACCAAGTAATGGAGGCAGAGAATTCATTCACTCCTTTTATTTATGTGCTACATATCTCAACTTAAGTTTGACTAACCGGAGGCTTTTTGGGTATACGGGATCCAGGATTTGGTCCTGCCGGAGGTACCGGGCCTCTATTTTTGTTCTCCTCTGAAAATTTAAAACAATAATACCGCAAAAATTAAGACACTTTTAAAATTGTGACATATTAGAAATCCTATCAATTTTACCATAAAAAGCTTACAAATTAATATGTTAAAAAAAAAAAAAAAATGTGCTTGTGTTCCAATACCTAGAGTTGATGACTTTCTGGGTTGCTTATTACCGTAACCTACCCCATAATTGATTGCGGGTGTTGGTGTTGGTGTTGATGGAGGCACCGGAAATCTCAGCTCTAAAAGAACAAGACAATAATGTTGCAAAATTAAAACATTTTCAAATTACAACCTTTAAATGAAAAGGCTTACAGACTTTTTTAAAAAAAAAAAGAATAAAAAAGCTTACAATCTGATATGTCAATTTAACAATAATCTCTCTCAAAACTACATCGACACACTTATTAGTGGGTTTGTTGGATGTAGGTATATTTTTGAAGTTTTTATCGGGGTTGGTGTTGATTTGGGTTGTTGGATAATTTGTTGGATTGCTTACCACTCATTCTAGCTCACTGTAATGAAATCTGTTATGAATGTCCTTGATTAATTTCAAATTGTTCTTTGTTTGGACATGAACCACATGGAATGACTTCTTCTTCTTCTTTTTTTTGTATATTTAAATTTAACATACTAGTTTATTAAGAAATTTGTAATATCTACAACATCACTGCCTTTCAATGTAAAGGCAGTGATGTTATATCATTGACTTGTGATAATATTTCTATTGAAATTTTCAAAGTCGTTTTATTTTGTTAACCCAGTGCTATGAGAGAGAGTGTGTTTCCACAATTCCACTCTAACCCACCAAAAATAGCTTTAAAGCAAATAAGCTTAACTTATTTCATTTTCTTTTTCACTCGATTCATCTTAATCAAATGAGAATAATACAAAGAAGCAAACTGAAAATAAAAACCAAGAATAAGAACAGAGTTACTTGAATTGCCAAGCTCGGAAGTCTCAAGTACTTTCCTGGATGCCGCTTCTGAGGCCAACAGAAACATCAAAATGAAGAGAAGCCCCCAAGTGATGAACTTCTTAGAGGCCATCGTTTTGGTACACGAACGCATCTCTAGGGCATGGTATTATATATAGGCTAAAGATCACTTAGTTAATAAAAATAAAAAAAAATAAAAAAAAGAGGAATTTGCCTCCTACTTTCTTATCTCATCGAAAGTTACTTTTATTTTGCCCAGTCAGTTTAAGACTTCGAAAAATAAGACAAGGGATAAAATAAAAAGTCACAACAATTTTATAACATATCTAAATTACATTTTTTTGACATGCTAAAATTAAAATATTGTGAAATTGTTGTAGCCTTTTGATCTGTCTACAGCATTACTCAAAACTTTATGCTCATAAACACAAACCAATTAGCTTAAGTCATGATAAAAAATAGATATGGATGTCCAATCCTCTGCAAGTCTGCATCACAATCTATCACGGGTAAACTTTTTACCGCTGAATCAAACCGTTTTCAATGGTATCATTTCCTTTTCTTTTTCTGGAATGCCATCGATTGCACTGAACTTCCACCAAAATGTACAACCAAATCTTCTGACATAAAGAAGCAAAAGATTTTTTTTTTTTTTTTTTTTTTTTTTTTGTAAAGGAATCCAACAAAGTATATCCAAATTTCAACAATATTGTTCTTGACCTAACTTGGTTATTTAATTACTAGACATCACGTTTTCCTGTTCTGGAATTCCTTTGGAATTCGATTACTAAGCTCCAATGCCGTAATTCAATTTGCATCTGGCTAATTGTCACTCTCAAGTCTCAATAGGGCTACTAGGCTTTCATTTTCTTCTTATTTGATGTCTTTCTTGCTCAAACAATCTTTTTAAAAGATAAAATCTAATTAGCCAAAATCAAGGACTAAAACATAGCACTATTCTTTAGTGATGTATCTCAAAAGGACAACTTCAAAACCAAAAAGGATTTTAAAAAATTGCTTAAGAGGCTTTAGAGACTGCAGGTCTTAGAGAGGCACAACTTGATGTACGTCCAACAAGAGGTTGGTCAACAATGGATTCAGGAAATATACAGTGTTTGGAATACAACAGCAAATATACAAACTATATATCAAGAGTTCCTTTTCGCAGTAACAAACTTCACCAGCCTGGATTAAAGAGGTAGCTGCAAAATGCATAGCTCTCATCAGCTTGAATGTCATATAGCCATATGAACAACTATAAGAAAGATTGACAATTAGAATAGTATTTTAAAGAGTTAATATTAAACCTCTAATATTAGTCAAGATTGGAATCTAAACCTCTAATGCAAAAGTGGGATACCTTATCTTTTGACAAGGCTGTTTTAAGTGGGATACCTTTTCCTTTATAGTTTAAGTGGGTAGTCTTTATTTCTTTCTTTCTTTCTTTTTGACAAAGCATAAAAGCAGGTGAGACATCCACAAGGCAAGCATTATAAGCACTACCAGCAACATGATTGAATCTTTTTCTCATTCTGCTACTTTTTTTGAGATAAGTAAAAGTAATTTTACTCCACTGACTTAAAAAACACAACATCTTTGAATTTTACATATTCAAATTATAATTTATAAATTATAAGAATATGAGGTATGGCTGGATCTTAAATATTATAATTACTTCAAAATCTCTGGAGAGATCATATATTGAATGGTTAGGAAGTAGGAACAATGTATAACTCGGCTGATTTCTACAGTGTTATCAACTAACCTCATTGACATGGTTACATGACTCACATGGTATATGAATACTAAATTTGGGAAAATATTTAACCAGAGACTTCAGGTCGAATTTTCATAAACTAAATACTTCTAGGAGATAGCTGCTAGAAATATACTGAAGAGTAAACAAAAATAAAAGCATGATACGCCAATGACCTTTGGGTCTAAGGACACTTCCAACCCATAAAAATAGGGTGTTGAATAAGGTTATGGATTCAAATCCTATGGAATGCATGAGCTATCAGGGAAAAAATAATAACAACCAATAATAATATTTTTCTCCAAAAAAACGGAGGAAAAAAATAACTTACTAGAATTAAATGCTAAGACAACAGCAATCACTTTCTCTATTTAGCTGCAACTGTCCTTTGAACAGTAGAAACACCGTCCACAAATTTTGTTCGGAAAAGAACATTAGCATTATTAAACATGCCTTCTTTCAATGAGACCACAATAAACTGCAGAAGCAAAAAACAAAAGAGAAGAAGATTACTCAAACCAGGCTAAAGGTAACAGAAAGCTGATTTTATCTAACAAGTTCCATTATCAAATTTGATGTATTTGACACCTCATTCTTCAGCATATGTTTCCTCAAAGATATTTAAGCATTAATGCATTGCTATTTGGTGAAAAGAATCTTCTCATTTTTTCTGTAAGAGTAGGATGCAACACATGACATAACATGGCAGTTGCCATGTTAATGTACGCGTACAACTTGTAAAGACTTGTAAACTAGCATCCCCCACCCCCCTGCTAGGGATGCTTTACTATATTGTTTAGTACCATTGAATCAAGAATTCAATAGTTTTGTCAAGCAAAATTTTCAGAAATTATTGTTATTAAAATTTGCATATGACTTACAAATGGAATGCATTTTGCATATTCTCGCTCAATGTGCCTTGTATCATATAATGTAATTAAAATTTAAATCAAAGTTTCATAATACTACATTTATCCTTCATTACAATACAATTAAAATGCAATTCACACTACATTTATCCCTAATTTCACTCGTATCACGTATACCATATCATGTTTTGCAGAAGCATACATAGCAATAAGTTTTACTTTCAAGATCGTCTTCTTTTTTGTGAGTTACACAAAAGAGGAAGGAGTAGTAGTTGAGCTATAGCTCATTGGTTTATTTAAGATCTTAAAAACATTGTGATTTCTTTTTTCTGCTTTCTTGAGTCGAGCATTTATACTATGAAAATTGAGTAAATATTGATCCAAGCAAGAATATTGACCATCTTTTAACAACATATATATGGGGCCAAAAAGTGTTGAACAACAGTGTTCAAGAGGGCCAAAAAGAATATATGTTTCACTGTGTTTCAAAACTTCTGCTTTAGACAGATTAAAAATAAAACACTAAGCTTTATAAATTTGATATGCTTTATATTATATGACTTTTAAGCTTTATATTTTACGAAGATGAAGTGGACGAGAAGAAAACAAAACATAAAACATCACATACACCACAAACAAGTCATCAAACCTGGGAGTGTGGAAAGTGAGTTTTTATCATTCTCCCTATGTTCTGCGTGTGGCTTAGATCAAGAGCTGCATCAACCTGTATAACACCTTAAGAATCAAATCGTTTGTAGATCCGAGAACTACATTTTATACAAGAAAACTAAGTATGGAAGGTCTCATGTGTATGTATGGGTACAAGATAATGAAAAGCCATAGCTATTAATTTGCAAATCACACAGATTTTTTTTTCTGTAAGTTGGATTAAAGATTAGTTAAGTTGAAAGAATTATGATAGAGGTGTCCCAATTGACTAATCCAATAGTAGTAGGATTATCAAGGGTATATCAAATCATTTGGGAGAATTAAGTACCTCATCCAATATGTAAAGCGGAGCTGGTTTAAAGAGTAGCAGTGCCAAGATTAGAGAAAGTGCAAGTAGAGATCGTTGGCCTCCACTGAGTTCTGACAGGGATTGTTTCCAAACAGATCCAAATGCAACACGAACCTCAAGACCATCAAGGAAGCTGCATCCTTCAGGAGGTTCTAGCTTTGCCATGGTTCCAGGCAATAGGGTAGAAAAGATGGATCCAAAGTCACTGAAGAAAATGGACAAATTTCTGAAAGTAAGTCTGATCAAAGCTTTGAGAAATAACAACCAGATGAAACATCAAAATACAGGGAGGAGATAGATTACTAGTTCCAATTTCCACTACAACTTAGAAAGTAGATCTCAAATAAAACACAACTTACCTGTTAACTTTTACCCAAGTAACTTTTAGTGTTTCCTTCTTCTTCTCATCTAGCTCTTCAATGACCTTCTTGATTTTGGACTTGTCGTTCTAGGAATAACAAACCTATATTAAGTGAAGAGAAATCAAAGTATAACTTCAGACAGATCAAGGGTACAAACCTCAATGATGTTTTTCTTGGACATCAAGTCATTGTACTCATCTTCTGCTTTCTCAAACATTGCCATAACTTTCTTGTTCACCCTTTTCTCAAGGCTTCATAGATGAAACAAGAACAAATATATGATCGCCACTTTGTTTGATGAAAGTCAATAAATTATTGGGGAAAAACTACTAATAGAAGAACATAAAAATAACCAAAAAGATTATAATAATCAATTAAAAAAACAATGAATTTTCTAAGTCACACACCCAGATTGTTCCACCTGCAGTCTCTCAAGTTCTTCCCTTGCCTTAATAGGATCACGAGATGCGAAATCATAATCAGTCCCACTTCTTCCAAATAGCTGTTTCTCAGGTGCAATCCAAGCATGCTTCTCAATAAGCTTGTCTACCTTTGTAGAGCAATCTTTCTGTTCCATCTCCATTCGTTTGACCTAATTCAGAAAACCAAAAGCCGATTGATTCAGTATATCAAGTTATAGGGGAATACTGTGCAAATAAAAAAGCAAATTACCTCATTTTCCATCTTCTTCCTCTCAAGATTAGTCTCACTAAGTTTATGTTGAAGTTTCTGCTGGTCTTTAAGTATACAACTAATTTGTGAATCACATTCTTTCATCTTCTGTCGAATCAAATTGAGTTTGGATTGAGCTTGATCATGATTATTCCTAGTGGCAGCAACCTGCAACAAAGAAGCATGAGACGGTAATTTCAACACCACATAATTTGTCAAAGTATCTGTGTTTACCTTGGCTTTATGTTCCTCTAATTCAGCAGTGAGACTGTCAATTTGTGTTCTCAAAGAAACTAGTTGAGCCTCCAAGGAAGCACGTTCCTGTACAACAGCTTCCATTTCCATAACAAGTCTCTCCTTTTCATTTTCATGCCCCTACTAGCCATCAAAAACATATGACAAGAAGTTAAACAGCAAGAACCAAGCACTTATTAGATACCTGAAGCAAATGGCATTAACATTTGTAAATGACAATACTATTTAGCTACCCAAAGATTTATGAAATAACCGTGAGGCCAAGACCTCTACATGTATGTCAGCATCACCAGATATTCTGTGTTTTGACTAACATCTGACTTCCCCATCCTTAATGACATTTCTTCTAATAATAACATAATGATTATTGACTAAATAACCTATAACAATTTTTAGTTAATGAAGTAAATGGAAGATAATTTATAAGTTCCACCATGATATGTGACCTGTGAAATTACTCTTATTGGCAGAAACCTCAAGGAGTGTTATAGGTACCTCCTTGAGGTTTTTACGTGCCCACTGGATTCTTTTGTTTCTGGAGGAGGAAGAGTGGGACAAAAGAAAATTTCATTGCAATAGAACTTGAACTAGCCAATGCAAAACAATATTTGACCATCACAATCAGTATGAGTAGGTTGTGAAAAGTAATTATACTTCGACTGTCACACATTGGAAAACAGTAGGATGATGAAGATAGAAGGCAGGCATACCTAAAGATCATACACAATATTATAAGAAAATTCAGCAACGTACCTTGACAGCTTTTGAAGATGACTGCATTTGAGCTTTTACTGCCTTAATCTTTTTCTCCAAATCCTTGAGCCTGCCCTCCCGATTATCACCATGTTCTTTGATAGATTTCTCAAGCAATGAAACTGTATTTACACAGTTTTCATATACAAGTTGCTTTTCCTTAGCCGCAGATTTTGCTTCTTCAAGCTCCAGCTCGATTTTCTTTACTAATTCACCAAGCTAGATTGCGCCCAAAAACAAATATCAAAACAAAATATTACTCATAAGTATATGGGCCACATATGAGAGACAGAAATAAGCAGAACCTTATGATGCTCATTTTGCTCAGCCCTGCCCTGAAATAATGAAAGGTCATATGATTTAAGCTCCAACTGTGTTTTAAGGTCGGTGAACTTTTTCTGAAGAGGCATGAGTTGTGCAATCTGCAATGTGAGGACAAGAAGCCGGCAACAACAAAGAACTTCAAAATTTGCATACAGCTATAAGCCTTCAAAAGATAAACATGCACTTCAAGAGTCCATGTGTAAGAAATGAAAACAATGATAGTAATAGCTACGAAACCACAACAGGTTCAATACACCAAAAAATAAAATGACTGATCAAAGAAAATAGAGGACTAGAGGTAACAAGATACAAAAACATGAAAATAGCTTATAAAGTATCAATTCAACCTAATTATATAAAATCCATGTACTCTTCAAAATAAAAATAACATAAAATAAGAATACATGTTGCAATGAAGAAACTAAATTTTGCACCGAGAGATAATATGGTTTGCTAAATCTATTAACTGCAACAGTATAGCAAAGTGATTTGAACCCATCAGGGTGCAGCCAAGTGGTTGGAGGCTTGGGACAAGCTGGAGACCCAAACCTCCTGGATTCAATCCCCACTAGGAGTTTCCCCAAATTACCTTATCCACGGTACTAGAGGGTGGGGTCATGTATCCATAGTTTACAGTTTACTCCCCAGGGGTGGGTCCAAAGGGCCCTTCCTTGGTGAGGCTCCACACCATCCAAAAAAAACAAATTGAACACACTAAAGGCATAAGGGGATGATCAAAAGGAAAGGGTTGTAGGCAGTGAGATTGCCATGCCTTTCACCAGATGTGGCTCTACATGAGACTATAACAACTAAGAATTCATGTGTTCAACCCCAGTGAATTGTTGGATTGACATAAGTGCTGCACTCCAACACCAAAAAGCAAACTGTGAAGATAGGCATATATTTTGCGTTCTGCATCCCAATAAAAAATGCACATTGCTGGGCACACAATGCTTCCAAATCCAGACACCAAGCACAAATAAAGCATGGGTTCATAAATGTATCACGTTAAAAAACATTTCTACCATTATCTTTATTATTAGCCATTGTGTTTATCTTTATGAATGTAGGTGACAATACAGCAAAGAAACTAATAACTTCAGAGCAGGTTCAGCACCAAGGGCTTTTTTTTTTGTCTAGCTAAACTTCTTTTGCAGGCTAACAAGGATTATTTTGACAAGTGACTGGTGGAGCAATTCTCTAATGAAAATGTTTACTGCAAACTGTTTGATTGCAAACTGTTTTCAACTCTACTTAGAACAAGCAAAATGCATTTGTCATGGATAAACATATCAAACATCAAGGATATGAATGCACTCATATGGCCCACATAATTATAAGTCTTTAATCTTGTCAAAAAGAACTTGGAGAACTCAGATTCCTCCAATTAACTATCAATGCAAAGACCGAAATGTAACACGCATCGTTAAAAGTGTACGCATAAAGAAATTTCCCTGATAATCACAAGAAACTTTTATTCTGGCAAAGACGATAGGCTGTTCAAGGTCTACCTTTGCTTCAATTTCAGACAACATTTTCTGATGTGTATAAAGTTTTGATTCAGCCTCTGCCAAATGATGAAGTTGCCTTAACAAATCACCACCACCCCTAAAGCAACAAATGGTTATTTAAAAGGTCATCTAGAACATCTATAAAGAAGAAGACACAAATACTTTAAAGCATATTCTAACAAGCATAAAATAACAATACCTTTGAGTTCGTAGGCAAAGCACACAAACCATGCAAAAGAACAATATTGGTTCTATATAATTAGTCAGGAAACCTAGGAATCTTATTAGAGAGAGAATGTTTGCAATAAATTTAAGAATGCCTGAGACAACTATCAACTAGAGCACAAGTAAAAATAATGACTTACTTGCGGCTTCCACCAGTCAAAAGACCACTTGGCTGAAATATATCCCCTTCAAGAGTGACACTTCGGGTGCGAATTTCCCTATTAAAAGCAACCTATGAAACATTCAACAAAGTGCAAGTCAAATTGGGCAAAGCCATAAGAAAATGCAATGTGCAACTAATGATTGAGAAATCTCAATTTTAAAAATAAATAAATAAATGAAAAGGCATCATCGGAAAAGCATGTCCAACAACGCTAGATACCAAACCAATAATGATTACCTCATTTACACTTCTCATAAAGTACCAAGAACAATAACATTAAAAGTGACAATGATTAGAAGGGGAAACATCAGATAATTTGGCATTTCAAACACTTTAGGTCACAATACTTGTGTCCAACCATGTTTAAGATTGATTTATAAACAAATAAAAGAATTTCTTAAAATTGTATAACAATGTGAAAGTCAAGCATTTTTGTCTAGACTACTAGAACACCAAATAAAAGATGTGAACATGCCATCACCAAAGCAAGGACAACCACCATGAGTTGAATCAAGCTCTTGAATTGATGCCCTAGATGAAAAAAGAGCCAAAAAGGAGCGTACCTCCTTTGCAGCATCAACGGTCTTGCAAACAAAGGTTGAACCAAATACATATTCCATAGCAGTCTGCAATTTACAGTACACAAACTTTTAGAATTTGATGAAATGTATATTCAACTCATCCATGAAAGGATAAAGAAAAGGTGCAGAAGTTGATCACAAGTCTATGCATCTGCTGTTTGTAACTAGCAAACAACCAAAATGAAAAATACATGCAACAAACTTCAGCACCCAAATTTGTTTAGGTGCAGAAAAATGCATCACAAACCTTACAACTAATTACTTGAATGTTTAACAATAATACCACAGAAAAATGCATCAACAATTCAAAATAAGCAGCTCGCAGTTTTGAGGCTTAAAACATCAAATCAAATGGGCCCATTGGAAACACACCTTCAACTCCTCCTCATAACCAACCAAGGAAAGAGCCAGTTCTGCATTATCATTGCCTACCTAAAATTGAAAGAATAGTATTATTCCCAGAACAATTTATCTGACAAAGATGTTAGACTGTGGAGAAAAATTAATGCAGTGACTAACCAATCTAACAGCAGAATGTTGAACCCTTGGGGGAACAAGGTGGGATTTTATTTTGTTCAAAGGTATAATTGTCACTCTTCTTCGAAGATCACCATTCTGAAGCAGTTGTTTCCCAGTATTTTCTGTGTCTACAACAACATTAAACAACTTTCCACCAGCAGTAACCTGAAAGTTCACTAAATTTGTAAGAGTCAACTTACCAAATTTCAGATATGAAATGAACAATGATGTATCATGCATTCTAACCTCTAAGGCAGTCATCGTGGAGCTATCCCTTACTTTGATAAGCTTTGCCACCACACCTTTTACCTTTGACCTATCAAAATTCCTCATAGGGTCACGGTATGTGAACTCAACATTTGCTAATTGTGCTGACAGATTACGTATTTCATCCTTCAACTTCTGCACCAGCTCCAACTCAGATGCACGATCCTGAAGAAATATTTTAATTTACAGAATTATTGACTAAATTGAGATTTATATATTATATAAGTGGTGGATATAACCATAGCAACCTTTTGTAATGCCTCCATCTGTCCCTCTTTATATGGAAGAGACTCTAATGCCTTCTTAACATTTTCAACATCACTTGTTCTAGCCTTAAGCTCTTTCTCTACAGAAACAGCTTCTTCACGTTTTGACATTAACTGACGTCTTTTCTCTTTCAGCTCCTTCTCACAGTGGCTTATTTTTGTTTTCAACTGTTTCAATTCTGTTTCAGCACTTCCAACAGCTACCTTGGCATCACCTAGTTGATCTTCAAGGCATTTCTCCTCATTTCCACTGCTCTTGCCAGCTAATATACCCTAACCATAGTTTTACATAATCAAGTTCAAAAATGCAATCTGATTTCCAATCAACCAAAAGCAGTACCAATGTCAATGGAATAGCACACACAATATAAGCATGTATACCTGGTAATCATTTTCATACTCCTCCAAACTCTTAGTAAGTTCCTCAAATCTCTTTTTCAGATCAGATGCCCCTTCTTCAGCCTTTCTAACAGCAGAGGCCTTCTCTTCCACAGAATGCTTCAAATCTTCAATATTATTAACAATCTGGAGACATCAAAACGTAAAATCTAATTACAATATTCACAAAATTGGCAAGGAAAAGGGTAATGGGAGGAGATACTATGGAACAGAAAGAGCAGAGAATGTGAACCCTTTATTTTTTTACAAGTACACAAAGCTTGAAAATATACAAAAGAATAAAGTGAGTTTGAGAAGTGAAACGCAGTTACCTTTTCAGCATTTTCTTTTTCACTTTTGAGAGTGTCTTCTTTATTGTTCAGTGCAGACACTTCCCTCACAAGATCTTGAGAAATAGCATCTACTTTCTCCGACAAAGATTTAACCTCCCCACCCATACTTGCTTCCTTTTCAGCAGTCAATTTAGATACTTCAGTCTCCATCTCCTGTATTTCTGCCCGCATAGTTCCCATATTGTCATCAGTCTCGGCAATCCTGGCCTTTACCTGTTCCACCCCACATACTGCATTATCTTTAATCCTCTCTGCTTGAACAAATTCATAAGCAATGCAAAACCTTTTAAGTCTATCCAACTCAGCATTGCCATTCGCCCATTGCATATACTGCGTCCGTTCTTTCCTCAACTTCTCCAAAGCAGGCAGTATTTCCTGGTCAAGAAGCTTGTTGATCTCATCAACCTTACTCTGCTTCTTCTCTAGTGTTTTCAATGCAGACTCCTTCTTTGTCTCATACATTCTTGTCCCAGCAGCCTCTTCAAGCATGGACAGGATCTCGGGGGGTTTCATATTTAAAACCTTGGTAATGCGCCCTTGCATTATAAGAAAATGTGGATTGTTAACATTAAGCTGCACCGAATGGAAAAGATTCTGAACCTGACTAGGCTGGGCAAGTTTTCCATTGATCAAGTATTTGTTTCTTCCACCAACCACAATCTGCAGAATATAACAATATATGCTCAAAATATATAATAAAATATATATCTTATTAAAAAAAAAAATTCACCATTAACTTATGACATACTCAGATGGTGTGTAAAGTGGGACGTTAAACAAAAGAACCAATTTTTCATTGGTAACTTTGTAAGCAAGACAGAATGATATACCGCTGACTTCATCTTAGAAAAAGTTACATTAATTACACACTAAAATCCACCAAATTCGCCAAAACAGCACTATAAAAAGGCCATTTCCCAACATTGTCCTCACCTAAGCATGATCCTCAAAGGGGCAATTTGAATATGGCACCAACCTCAAGCAGTATTGCACAAACTGACAGCTGTTTCTTTTTCTGCTTTCCATGACCTTACCCTCCACCCATACTTGTGCAAGAAGGAAGTGCCATTAGAAGCAGAGCTCAAGTAACCACTCTTAAAGAATCAAACATGCTCACTAGCACTTGATGGCCCAAAGCTCATACATTTGCACTAGGAATCCTATTCATAAGCCCCTCTATATACAATTACCATTTTAAACAAATAACTCCGCTTGCAAAACAGTTAGCAATTTAGCACTGAAACCCACGAACATTTACATCTTGCACTTTTGATCCTAATCCATCTTATCCGCAACTACACTTATGAAATGCCATTATCCAAAAAAAAAACCCACAAGCTCAAAATCCAAATTTACACCATCATTGTTACACTACAATTAAGCTCTCGTGATAAGCGACAAATTTTCAACTTTATTAATCCAAAATTTAATAAATCACCTAAAACACAATAATCCATATAATTACCCAAAATTTAACATAACTAGTCACAAACAAACCGCAAAATAGCAAACGAAACCTGTCGAGTTTTTTTTATTACAATTCACTTAAAGGGATTATTTGTACATTTGCTTTTACAAGACCCGCTCAATTCTTCCTTAACGAGTACAATCAAACACGGGTTTTAAAATATTCCATAGTTAAATAATTAAATTCATCATTTCCCATCAACTTAAACTATCGCCAATAATTTATCAACTATATTAATCAAAAACATAATTTCCACACATTATTCTAAAATAAATCACCTAAAACATAATAATTGAAAGTAATTACAAAGTAATTGCGAAATAGGAAACCGAACCTGTCGAGTAACAGTGATTTCGCGGTGGTCCTCGTACCCAAGCGGGCTCCGAGTCCGGTCGGAGTTATTGAAGACGATGGACACAGTGGCCTTAGTAATTCCCGCTTGGCCTTGCTTGTACACGAGCTCCTGAAGATTCGAAGCCCTAACCTGCTGCAAATTCGTGATTCCGAGCACGAAGCAAATCGAGTCGAGGATGTTGGACTTGCCGGACCCGTTGAGACCCGTAATTGCGTTGAAAAACGGGTCGAACCCTGGGACCACGGTTCTCGTCGCGTAGGATTTGAACCCTTCCAAGCATATCTCCTTGATGTGCATTGTCTCACCAAAAACACCCTAGAGAGTGAATGTGAAGGGAATTTTAGGGTTTTGGAGATCGAAATTCGAAAACCTAGAAGTGGATTTTGGCTTTTTTGTGTTTGGGGGAAGTGAAGTGAGAGAGGGGGGTTTGAATTTTGAAAGTGAAAAATGTTTGGATCTATGAGCTCTGTGTACTGTGTGTGTGTGTCAAAGGCGGGAAAATGCTTTTCGCTTCGGTTCTCTGAAAAAAATTGAACGTTGATTCATTTTTGGGCCAAGACGGGGGGTGTACCCAACTATGTTTGGGTTGGGCTTTTAATGGACCATTTTGGGCTGAATTCTAATTTCAAAGTAATACTAATACATTAATTTTCACAACCTTTTTTTTACTACAATTTTTTTTTTTTAGAAACAAAAGTAGTGCTTGTGTGAGGGATTTTTTTTTTTTTTTTTTACTACAATTGAGTTGATATGTTTTTATTGGTTTATCCACCATTAAACACTTGTCGCTTCAATTATTGTAAAATATTGTGTGAAAATTATTACGACTCAAAAGTTATATAACATATTGATTCTAATTCCTTCCTAACTATGAACCGAAAAAATAAATAAAATAAAATTATATGTATGTATGGTAGAATATCATGTTATTCTAGTTTTAGTTTTAATATTTTCAATCAATGAAATCAATTTTTTTTTTTTTAAATGTTGATTCAATTTCAGAGTTAGTTTCAATTTTGGACTAGCTAGGTTGAGCCCAGTTTCTAGAAAGCTTGGGCTTTTTGTCTAATAGTAGATAGACACTTTTTCACACTCTCTTCTAGATATAGATTCATGGTTCGTAAACATTCTCTGTTTTTTCTGCTAAGTGATTCATAAACATTCTCACATTTTTACTTAGCTAAAGAGTGATGTTTTCTTTTGGTCTCATTTTTTCTCAAAAGATCACCAACAACCTTTATAGCTATAGCTTAGTGGTATTGCTCAATTTCCGTCACTTCCCAAACCACCGATTATTCTGTTAAGTAAAATATTTTATGTTTTCATTTTAAAGTAAACACTCAAATAGAGTCTAATTCAGTTGCATGAATATGATGTGTTGGATGAACGCTTTGTTGATTTAATGATATGGTTAAAGTTGGTTAAAGTTTAGTTGTACAAAGAGATAGAGAAATTTTAAGTTTTAGGAGAGGTGATTAGTAATTTTTTTTAGAGAGACTGATTCCAGGACTTGTGTCTGCAACTTATCATTGTTGGTGAAAGGTACTTGCCATATCACTAAACTCGACCTCTTCCTTTACGACTATGGCATGATGCTGGCTTGATGTTTTATTTCAAATTCATTGATATGTACTAATTGGTAGTGTTTTGGTATGGCAAGAGGAAATGAAGAACAAATACATCCATCTAAAATTGCATCGAGTCAGCCTTGGTTTGTGTGCTTGGGTGTTGGTTGGGAATTTGGGTTGGTGGAATTGGGTGACCTGAGTTTGCCCATGGGGTTTGGATGAATAGGTTCTGGAGGTTTATGTCTTGGCTGTGCATGGTAACTTTGTGTGTTGTTCTGTTTCACTATGTTTAGATTTGGAGAGTGTCTATATGTGTCAAGTTTGCTTTGACACTTTTCGGAGAAAATTTATGTACCTTTAGAAATTGCATTCCAGTCAAACTCCGCGAGAATCCAATTCATAGTGAATTTATTCAAAGATCCTCAACATGTTATGCATAGAATGAAGATTAACAATTCTTTCCCACATGTTCTGTGTTCAATATGCATCACATATTTTTATTGGTTTTACATACATGCATAACAAACAATACATGCACACATAGGGCAATAGTCGAGAGAGACTAAGATGATTTTTAGTTATTAGCAGCCTGTATCTCCAGCTGCCTACACACACTACGCATGGTTGGGCGAGATTGAGGATTGGTACTTAAACATGACAGTGATAAGTTCTGCATTAAAGCTAATTCATCAGCAATCTTTTGACTTGTGGGAGGTGAGAGACGATCATCTAACACATCTTTCAGGGGGATGCTTGTACCAGTTAAGGAATGTAGATTAGTTATGAGTTCGCCTGGATGTTTTCCCATAAGAACTTCGAGCACCAAAACACCAAAACTATAAACGTCACATTTTTCAGTCACTGCCATTGTGTAAGTAAACTCTGCAAAAAATCAAACGTGGTGTACAACAAATGGAAGTTTGAGGAAAAAAAATAGATGAATGAATATATATAGCTAAGTGGTTGTTCAATATCTGATAAAAGTTTGATGCACCCCCACTTAAAATTAGCCAAAAAAAAAAAGCTACCAATAAGATGTGAATTTAATCACTTCATTAATATATAACAAGAAATAATATGCACGTGTGTACAATCAGCATGGACATAAATTAAAGTCTTAAAATAATCATGTTCAATTCAAGCAAAAAAACCATTAGAGAGAAGTTGTAAAGCTTACCTGGGGCGAGATAGCCATAAGTGCCTGCAATTGTTGTCCAATTAGACGAATCAGGCTTCAAAAACTTTGCAATGCCAAAATCAGAGACATAGGCTTCAAGGTTTGAGCACAACAAAATATTCTTGCTCGAGATGTCACGATGAATTATAGGAGGAACACAATCATGATGCATATAAAATAAAGCATAGGCAACACCTTTAACTACTCCTACCCTGGTTGCCCAGTCTAGCTCCTTTGCTCCTTCTTCGTTGCGCAGCATATCAGCTAAGCTTCCTCTTTCCATGAACTCATAGACCAAAAATGAGTGCACTTCTTGGAAACAAAACCCAAAAAGCTTCACAATGTTCCGATGTCTTATTTTTGTTAAAGCAGCCACCTCATTGGTAAAACTTTTCATATTTTCAGTCTCTGTGCCTTCAGCCATGGACCTCAGCTTCTTCACTGCAAACACTTGAGAGCCTGGCATTTCTACTTTATATACTTTTGCAGTTCCCCCCACCCCAATACAGTACTTGTCATCAAAGTTTTCTGAAACTTCCACAATGTCTTCAAACATGGTCTTCCCATCGAAGTACCATATCAAGAATGGATTTTCACTCTTCGATGCGCTTTCAACTTTTGGCATATTTCTTGAGAGCTTCTTTTCTAGAAATAGAAAAATCCCAATAGACATAATTGAAAGTGACAATGCACCAACAAAAGAAGCAACAATGATTATTACAAGTTTGCTTTTCATATTTCCGCCACCCTTCTTTTTAACTGAGGCATTGCATGGTCGTAAACCTTGGATTTCGCCACATAGATCTTTGTTGTTACTGAAAGCCTCTGACGTAGCGAACAAAAAGATTTTGCCCTCAGGAAGAGGACCTTCCAAATTGTTGTTTGATAGGTTGATGCTTACCAAGCTCACCATGCTGCCTAGTGAAGTGGGGACTGAATCATTGAGCTTATTGTTCGAGAGGTTCAAGTATTCCAAATCTGAAAGGCTGCCAAGCCAGGGTGGTATCCCTCCCATTAGTGAATTGAAACTCAAATCGAGATCCTGTAAGGCTCGAAGATTACCAATTTGGTAGGGAATCGTCCCATTCAAGTAATTCTTGCCCAAAGATAAACTTTGCAGCTTCCAACAGTCCCCTATTTGATCTGGAATCGGCCCACCAAGCATGTTTATGGAAAGGTCAAGAGACTCCAAATTGGACAGGCCTCCAATTCCTGCAGGTACCTCACCAGAAAGCTTGTTGTCTTTCAAGATTAGCTTTAATAATTTGGATAACTTTCCAATTTCTGCTGGTATGTCACCAGACAATTGATTGGAAGAAAGGTCAAGGTATCCCATTTTGCTCAATTGAACAATCTCTTTGGGGATTTTACCACTTATCATATTCCCAGCAAGTTTCAACGCTGTCAAGTTTTGGCAATCTCCCCAGTTTGGTGAGAGTTTACCTTGCAACCTGTTGTAACTTAAATCAATATAAATGAGATTTGGGTACACTCCAAAATCATGGTCTATATATCCTGTTAGTTGGTTATGTTCAAGCCGAACCCTATACAAGGTTCGGCAGTTTTTAAGGCTTACTGGGATAGGACCAGTGAAATTGTTAAAGGCTGCACTAAAGTTGGCAAGCTTTCCACCTTGACACACTTGTTGGGGTAACTGGCCAGTGAAGTTGTTAAAAGCTAGTTGTAGATTAACTAACGAAGAAAGGTTTCCTATTTCTGTTGGTATAGAACCAGAAAACCGGTTATTTGACAAGAACAATTGTGTTAGTTTTAAATTCCCAAAATTAACGGGGATTTGTCCTGAAAGTTCATTTAGGTTAAGGACAAGTGTGGTTAAGTGACTCAAATTACCTATGGATGGAGGGATTGGACCACAAAAGTAATTCCCATCAAGGCCCAGTTGAACCAGGTATTTCAAATTTCCTATTTCGTCAGGAATTCTACCACCAAGCTTAGTATGTTGAAGGGCAAAAATTTCGAGACTAAGGAGGCCTGTTTTGGACAGACTGGTTCCATCGGGGAATAAACGCCGGTCTAGTTCACCATTTATATTGTTTCGGGAAACACCAAGCTCAAAAAGCTGAGTGAGATTAGCAAGAGAAAGAGGTAATGAGCCATTGAGGGAATTTATGGAAAGGTCAAGATACTGGAGTTTGGAAAGTGTGCCAATGTTTGTTGGTATGGTGCCTGTGAGTTTGTTCATACTGAGATCAAGGTAAAGAAGGTTTGGAAAGGAAGAGAAATCTAAGTTTTGGAGGTTACCTCTCAGTCCTGCGTTTGCAAGGTTTATTTCAGTTATGCTTCCTTCATTATTGCACGATATTCCACGCCATTTGCATGGACTTGAAGCAGAGGAATTGGTGGGTGCTACCCATGACTTCAGAATTGGTTGGTCTGGGAGGCTTTCTTTCCATTTAAGTAGAGCCTCAATTTCTGTCTTTGATATTGGATTAGCCTTGCAGGAGGAAAGCAAAACAAACCAGCATGCAACTAAGACTGCAAGTGAAACATGTTTTGACTGTTTTCCTTGGCTAGCCATCAGGAATCCTTCTTTCTATCGTTTTGGTAGGGGAATGTGGTAAAAATACCATTTTTAGTGCCATTAATAATTTTCAGTCTCATCATATCTACATAGTAAAAAGTCAGTTTTTTTTTTTAATTAATAAATTTTGGCTCCGCTGGAAGGGGTAGGGTGAATATTTTCAAAGTCTTAGGAAAGAAAATTTTGGTCCTTGCTCTAGAATGTGTGAAAACCAATGAGTTTTAAGTCATCATTAAAAATAGTAAAAGATTTCCAATCCTCTTCATTTCTATTTGTCACCGGTAATCATTTTACTGCTGAATTTGACTATTTTCAATGGTACCAGTTCTTTTGCTGGAATTTCAAAATTGATTGCGTTGAACGTCCACTGTAAGTTACTAATTAAGTCTTCCTCAACAAAGAAACAAAAGGGATTTTTCTATTGGATATCAACAAAAATTTCCAAATTCCAACGATACTGTCCTTGACCTAACTTGGTTATTTAATTACTATATATAATATATCAGTTTTTCCTATTCTGACTACCTTTGGAATTTGGATTGCAATGCCAATGCAGAACTAATTCTGCAATCCAAAATTGTGTTTGGCCAATTGTCACTCAATAGTCGTTGGATAGTATTAGTATACGTTCAAATGAAGTGCACTTGGCTTTCATTTTCTGTTTATTGAAAATTATTAGTGTCAATTACTCAATTATGTTAAGTGTTGGCAAATTCAAAATCCTTTTTCTTTTTCTTTTTTAATTAAAAAAAAGAAAAAAAAAAGATTATTGAGAGTGACATAAATCAGATAAGTATTTCCTAGCTGACCTTGACTATCTTTTGCAGTTCCAAAACTAAACGTTTGGTTCGCCATGATGTTACATCGTAATACTACATTATTGTAATTTTACATTAATGTCATCTCAATACAATATTACATTGTTTAAGAATGTAATAAGATTAAGGTGATGTAATATATTTTGTAATTTTAAATTATGGTAATGTTAGAAAAAATAAAATAAACCAAAAATCTTAATGTCACATCATTATAATGTGCATCACATCAAGAATGCATCACAAAAAACCAAACGCGCCTAAGTGATTTCTCGTCATTTCATTTAACAACAAGACTAGTAAATCAAAAAAAATTATAAGTATTTCATAATTGTTGAAACGACATGTTGTGATTAATATACAATAAAAGTAGTTAGTACGTGGTATGAACATGTGAATGTGAAGTTGCACAAATCACAACTTCCTACACGGTAAGAGTTAGAATCTTATATATATAAAGACACTACACTATTATTAGGATTTTGATAGGTCTAGTTCAAGAGATCTTCCCACATGGAAAAATGAGAAGACTAAGAATATGGAATGAATTTCTTTTAAGACCAATTTGGTAGTTGATCTATTGCTAAAAGGTGCCTACAATTTTTTGGATTAAAAGATACCACTTGTGATTTGAGGATTTGTTTATTGTGTTAATTTGAGAGGAGTAATGGATGTACTGGGGTTTTGGAAGAGTGAAAGTGTCAAGTTTGTGAGTTGAGGTTTAAAGTTTGTTTTGGGGTGTAATAAATTTGTGTTAGGCTATTTTTGTAAGAAGTTACGAGTATATCTATCAGATTTGGTTGAACGTGCTTATAATCCATTTTTTTATAGTGAATTTCTGATATGAAGACAATGCATCAAGTGAAAGAAAATGTAGGTATAGTAGTGTTAATCATTCTAAATAAATAAATGGAATTTTTTTTTTAGATAGTTATAATATGCTGCTAACTCCACTGCTCGAACTTTTTCTTCCCTAAACCTCTAAGCACTTTATGGATGAGAAGATAACAAATAAAGTACAAGGCTCTGATAATAAATGGAACTTAAATGAAGGTTTTTTCTTCTCTTTTCCGGTGACATTCAAATTGATGTGGATACTCTTTTGTGCTATGGCTTAAATATGCATTGGTCATCAATTCTTATGTGTGTTTTCATTTATGGTCCTCACACAATTTTTTGTTTCATTAGTCCTTAGTTATTTTTTTCTAGTTTAAAACATCAAGAAACGCTGAATGACTTAAAACTTTCAACCTATGGCGTCCGCTCCCAATGATAACTCTTATCATCAGACCAAGATACCAATCAGTTTTTGGTATAAGCGGGGATTAAACCTTAGATCTCTTATTTAACCATCAAAAATTTTACCAGTTGAATTAATTGAAACCCACAAATCGATGACATGACTAAAAGGATATTTACATGTCATTTAATTACAATTCAAAAAAGGCAATAATACTCTCACACAGTCACACTTGTTTTTTTACACCCACTTTTCATGTTTTAAATGTTGACATTTCTGTCGTGTACCTAATAGGATATTTTTCCTAATAAAAGACCATTTAATAATAAATAAATGAATAAATAAATAAATAAATAAAACTCATAAAGAGTTTTCCTTTCATTTTGTTAACTTATTCAAAGTCTTCTCTTTGTGTGCGTGTGAGGGGGGTTTCCAATTCTTGGTGAAGAACACATAAAAACCAATTGGCTTGAGTCATAATTAAAAATAGTTAAAGATGTCAACCTTTTGCTTGACCATTTTCAATGGTGACATTTCCTCCTCCTTTTTCTTTTTTCCTGGAATAATGGCATTGATTGCATTGAACTTCCCTCGCAAGGTGATAGTAAGTCTTCTCCACAAAGAAACAACAGGGTTTTTCTTTTCTTTTGGTAAACCAACATATTATTTCCAAATTCCAACAATATTGCTCTTGAACTAACTTAGTTAATTTATTACTCTCATCTTTTCCTGTTCTAGATTCTTTTATTTATTTTTAATTTAAACCCACACGAAATGGACCAAATTGACCGAATGGATCAAAATGGACCAAATTGGATTGAATAGACCAAAGATAACCTAATTGAACCGAAGTGGGTGTTTATTATCTCTATCCCTTGAAGTTAATAAAAACTATTAAGTTGCCCGTACGATGCACGGATAATTTTGTAATATTTTATATAAGACAGTTTTGGATAGTGTTGTACATATATTATAAAAAAAAAAAGTAAACTAAATTAGAGTAAAGAAACATATACATTTTAAGATATTAAAAATTAATTTAATGGTTTCACTGCATATTTATAACCTTTACAAGGTAAGATTATTATTTTTTTTTTAATCATGAAACCAAAAATAACGCAAAAGAGTAACGGCACCATAAAAATCAACTAATTTGTGTTGTATACACATATTTAATACTATGAAATAAAAGTATGTCCAACTCTTTCATTGTCTTCCACTCATCGATAGTGCGACATTAAAACATGATGTGGGCAAGTGTGTATGCATATGTCTTCTAGATGATTTAAAATCGTGGTAGAATATGGCTTTATATTGCATACCAAGTATTCTCTCTACTTATATACCCAAAACAAAAATTATCCAACCAAATTACCCAAACCTAAATCATATTTAATCCTCTAATTTAAAAAGGAAAAAAAAAAATACCCATAGAGGTTTTGGCTTCCTGATGGTGGTGGGAGGCTAATATGACGGAGGTGGCAGCCCCTTAGATTTCTTTTTTTCTCTCTTTCAAATGTTTTGTTAATCTCAGATATTTTATTTTGATAATATGTAGTGAAAAAATGCATTTTATTTAACAATGCACAACATATTTGTGTCTCTCTATCTCTCTCCAAAGCCTTATCTGGTTAGTTATTACCATTAATCCTTAATTATAGTTTTTTTTTTTTTTTAAAATATTAAAAAGGTGGGTATGCTAGAAGACATGAAAAAGAAAGAAAGTTGCGATGTAAGCTTAGGCAATAAATGAGAGATTAATGAGATAACAGTAAAATAAGGGCATCTTTGGTAGATTGTAATAGGCGATGTAATGTTATAGTTATTCCTATGGTTTAGTTATTCTTTAGTATGTTTTTATTATAGGGAATAGGCATTCCTTAGGAATAGCTATTCTTCAAAATGAGGAATAACTATTCCACTTTAAAAGGTTGTATTAGCTATTCCTTAGTAAGTGCAATAATTTCAAAACTTAATATATTTTCAAAGAAACAAACTTTTTATATACATCTAACAATTATAAAAATAAAAAATCATAAAAAATAACACATATCTGTCTCAAATTTAAAAATAATAATTTTTAAGGAGATATAATTATATGAGCAAGATATTTCCTAAAATAAATATTAAGTTTCATTCTACGATTATAACTCACAACCAAACTAATGAATATGTTTAGTTATTACATTACAACACATTTTATTACTAGTAATAAATATTACAATTCCTATCGTAATCCTCATTCAGTATACCAAACGTACCTTAAGTTAGTGTAAACTTTTGAGTAACAGTAAAAAAAAAAATAAAAAAAAAAAAAAACAAACTTAATGAAAGAGGTAAAAAAATGCTAAATGCAAAATTAGAGCGTCATTTGGCAAGACCTCATTCACCCCCGCATGAGATTTTTGCTTTTATATATATATTGATGATCTTTCTTTTATAACGCCTAATCACTAATCAGCATGAGTCTCAAAAAAATTTGTGATAGGACTTTATCATACGTACAAAATAAGCATAGATTTTTTTTATCTTTATTTTTTTAAAAATAAAGGATATTGCTATTGTGTTCATCCTTATAAGAATTTAACCATTGATTAAATTTTTATGATTTTTGACAATTTTTCTTTGATTCCTTTATAATTTATATATTGTGTTGGTTTAAATGAATTTTTTCTCAAGCTTTCAAAGGATGGACTTTAGATAAGATGTTCAACTTTTATATATACGCTAAGCATTGATTGTAAGTCTTGTACATAGAACAAATTGAGATAAGAAATTAAGAGCATGGCCCATTTTGGTCGGCCTTAGCTTGATTTGTCTAAATATCAATTTTCCCTCTTGCCAAAAGTCGTACTTATTTTAGGTGGAAGTTTCCTTGAATATTACTTGTATAAAAATTTCCAGAATCATTAAAATGGAATAGGTCCTTTACTGAACTAACCAATTGGAATAAGATGAAATTTCTTCCTAGCCACACTAAACATTGTATACACTCCAAATTTTTTCTACATCTCATAATGATACATTGTGGAAAGCTGTCATCCAAGTCCAACATGATTGAGAGTTGTAGTTGAGACTATGGCCCAAAAGCTTTACTATTTAATACTTTGCGAGATAAATTAAACACTCATTTGATGTAATGGGAGACTATGGAATTTGACACTGTATATACTGGGGTTTGTTATTGATGTTGTGAAATTGCTGTAGGTATTAAAAACTCTAGTTTGGTTAGTTGGTAAATCATATTCTTTAAGCGTGAAAAATCTACAATAAAAAACTTTTATGTTCCTACAATAAAAAACTTTTATGTTCCTACGATAAATGTTTTGGAGAGAAAATTGTGAGCCCCCTATCCCATTGGGGCCCCCTATTTATACAAAGGAAAAAAGGTCCAATACTCCTGAGTATGACTTAGTTACATGAAATTTTTGTGCAATTGTGGCTAGATTTCTTTTAAAAATTTAATTATAATTTAAACTCTAATTTGGTGATTTTTATATGATTTTTGTGGTTTGATTTTGATTTAATTTCTTATGAGTGCTAAATGCAAGAGGTAAAAAACCTTAATGAAAGAGGTAAAAAAATGCTAAATGCAAAATTAGAGCGCCACTTGGCAAGACCTCATACACTTTCATATGAGGTCTCTGTTCTTATATATACTAGCTGCGAACCCGCGTATTGCGCGTGATAATTATTTTTATGGTGGTTTTATTAATTTTTCTCTTTGCAATTTAAACTAATCTAATAATGAGTAATGTATTTGTAATTAGATTTTTATTTATTATAGGAACAATCTTAAATGTAATATAGGAACAATCCAAAACACCAAAAAAACGTTATATGGACACAAATCGTGCTGGACCTAAGTTCTACCTTCGGTGCCAGCCCAAAGGGCCCAAAACAATGAATTTATAGAGAGTGAGTTTTTAATCTAGGTCTATGAACGTTAGATAACATGACAGCTAAATTAGATCATAGAACACATGCATCATCTCTGTACGTGGATGAAAACTCTTTTATATATTGATGCATAGGACAATCTTTGGTATTTTCCTTACAGTTTTTTCTCTCTCCCTCTCTCTTTCGTCTTCCTTCACCCTTTATAGGCCTTCTTCCTCCTTCCTCTTTTCTTCACGTGTAGGTCAAATGCTTCTCTTAGATACTTGTCTTATCACCCTTTTCTACCAAAAGTCTTTGGCGGTAGATATAAGGCTGAACTCCAATATTCAGGCGTCACTTCTTTATTAATGAGGCCAGAGAGGTAGGTACAAAGCCTTCAATGCGGTGGCAACAACTTTTTCTTTTATGTTTCCTATTACTTCTCTTTGTCTCGTACCCTTGTTTTTTTAGCCTTTGTGTTCAAAGTCTCTAGCATGGATGCCCTTGAGCTGTCAGGTCACTTTTCTAGTCCTCGGCTACCTATGGCCGAGGACGTTACCATCCTCGGACCTCATGCCTTAGCACGTTTTGCCCAGATATGGCTTCTGTCTTTTGTCCTGCTACTTCACAGGCAGACATATTCATGTCCTTGGACTGCCCATACCGTTAGGTTGGGCCTTCATCCCCATAAGAGCTTTTGGGCCGGCCCAATATATATCATGGGCCCTTTAGCCCTACAAACATAAACTAAAAAAAATTAATAAAACTTAACAATGATTAATTGAACCAATATTAGGATAAAATTTTGTTTTTGACTATCTATTAAGGTTATTTTCTTTGTAGAAATTATAATTTCGGCCACCCAAAATATATTATCAAATAAAAAATTATTAGCAAAATCTCAAAATTAAATTTCTATACATGCATTGTTATAAAATAATAATAATAATTAAAATAAAATTACAAAAGTTAAAATTTTTCACCTATCAAATTATTTTCGTTTGGCTAACCTTTGCTTTTCTTTAAATGAATGGCATTATAAAGTATTTCTAATACAATTATTAAGAGTACTTTGTCCACCACAAAAGATTGGAAAATAAACAAAAATTAGTAAAGTCTCATAGTTTAGCATCTAAATTGAGCACTATAAAAAATTATGTTATGTAACTGAATAAATACCAAATTATCCAAATCATGTTATGTAATAAAATAATATTATATTCTTTAGAACGCAATAGGATAACATTTAACAATCAAAGAGAATAAAAAAAAAAAAAAAACAACAACAACAGCAACAATTTAAAAAACAAAACTAAATCGAATTAACCCAAAATAGAGTTTTAAAAAATATAAAAAATTATCAACCTAAAGTAGAGATACCAGGGAAAAAAATCCACCAAAAAATTTAGAGAGAAAGAGAGAGAGCCATTTTTTGTGAGAAAAAGCTATGCATAGAATAGAAGAGATAGTGACAAATTTATAGTAATATGGTGTGAATAAGAAGAGACAAAAATAAAGGAAGATGAAGGGAAAGAGAAAGAACGATATTAATATAGAGGGTAGTGGAGAGATGAAAAGATAAGGAAGGGAAAAAGATTGAAGAAGTAATGGATAGATGAAATGATAAGGAAGAGAGAAAGGTTGGAGAAGTGTAAATATTAAAAAAATAAATGTTAAAAACAATTATAAGAAAATTGGGAAAAAAAAAAAAAAAAACCTACAGCTTGAAAGGCTTCAACGGTTTTTTTTTTTTTTTTTTTTCCTTCTTCTTTTAAGCTGAAAAGGCTTACACAAAATCCTAAAATTGAACTGAAAAGGCAGTGGCGACTTCAGGAATTTTGTTTAGGGTGTTCCTATTCCACTTTGAAAAATTTTTGGCCGGGTTATTTCGGTCTATTTCGGGTGTTTCGGTAAATACCGGCCGAAATTCAAGATTTGGCAAGCATGAAGTTTGTACTTAAAAAAAAAAAAAAAAAAAAAAAACTCTTAAAATCAAAACAAATTTGCATTCTGTACACCAAAAAACCTCAAAAGGAAAAATAAAAATAAAAGAAATGAATTAAGGTGTCTGTACAATAAACTATAAGTTCATTTGAAATATTAATAAAATTATTAATTATTGTTATTTAGTTGTTTCATAAATTTTTTTGTCTTTTATAAACTATAATTTATTGTATTGTTGTTTCATTAATTATTAAATTATTAATTGTTGTTTAGCCTAATATAATTTAATTTGTTTGTCTTTTATAATGTATTAGTTAATTAAATTATTAATTATTGGTGTTTAGTTGCTTTATTCATTTTTTTTACTAATTACTAGGAGTTTAGCACACATCCCACTGTGCGTTAGCACACACTCCTGTCTCTGCATGACTTTTACTTCCCCAATTCAGATTCTTTATTACCACTCTTTTTTTTTTAGATTTTAGTTCAAAATTTGTTTGGCATAAAAATTTTGAGAGTGTTCTTGATATTTCTCGAGGGTGCTCCTATTTTTTTTTTAAGGTAAACAAATAAAAAAATTTAAATTATTATTATTATATATATATATATATATATAAATTTCAAGCCAGGATGTTCCTAGGAACACCCTGGACTCCAAGTGGCGTCGCCACTGCGAAAAGGTATTGGGTTGGGCTTGATAGTGGAACTAAATAAATAAGAGGTGGACTGAATTAATTATACAGATTTATTATAGGGTAATAGTGGATGTAAATAAATAAGTAGTGGACTGGATTTATTATAGGGTGATAGTGGAAGTAAATAAATAAGTAGTGGGCTGCATTTATAGGCCTGAAAATTGTAAAAACCATTTTAAAATTGTAGGAGAAATTATATATTTTTTTTTAAAATGACGTGGCAGCTGATGTAGCGCAACGTGAAAGCAGCAGCAGCAGCATTAAACGCTATGCTTCAGCTTTTAGTAATATATAGATATTGATGACATATGGTTATCTAAGTAGGAGCGGAATTAGACCCTTCAACCTATCTTTGAATACTACATTAGCATACGAATATAAATATAGTGGTAGAATATGATTTTTTTTTTCCAGGTGAGTATAAACTAAAAATAAATAAATGGTGTCTCTACCCAAGTTGTTTGTATTACATGTATTTTCTATTATAAATTATATTTTGGTTCAATATTGTGTAAATTCATAATAGTAAAAAGTGATGATTCTATCATGATTGGTAAGTTACAATGGGTTTTGAGAATGTGTAGAGGCATAATGCATAATGCAAAAAAGATGAAAAAAAAATGATAACGTGACTGCTGATGTGACTCAACAGAAGTTTAACAATAATAAATATTAAGTTTCAACTTTTAGATATTATATAAATTTCTTTGACTCAATATATATATATATATATATATATATTTATCTTGTGCATTTCTTAACTTGTGCTCTTTTGGATGCGACTTTTTGCTGATTGTTTATTGTTTATTTGCTAAAAGTGAGTTAAATTATAGTTGTACCTAGAAATAAAGCTATGAAACACTAAAAGAAAAAACCGGATGGCAAACACACCATATTCTCGAGCAGCACTGCCTTGGCCTTTTAATTGAAAATTAACTCTTCAAAAACAAAATGGGAAATGATCTTTAAGACGTATTATATTTGGATCAAAGATACTGCACTGACCATATTGATTAGACTGCCCAAGATGACACCACTTTTCTGGATTGCGTTGGACTTTCTGCTTTTTGTATTCGTTAACTTGATTAGAATCTGAACTACTGCTAATCTTTTACTTAAAATGCATTTGTTCAATCTCTGTAGCCTTTTCAACTGCGGTATCAAAATTTTGAAAAGTGCAGCTCTTGGAACAATTTTTTCAAACCCACATTATATATTGAGAAAAACACTACAACATCCTCTAACGGTAAACAAATTGATTACATACAAATACCTCATTAAATCACAAGCATCAAAAGAACCACTTTGGTCTCACATCTTCTTCCTTATCTGTCAACTCCCGATATTGGTACCATTCTGCTCCCACCTTGCCTACAGGTAGTGGAGGCCTAACAAAAACCTCAACTGGCTTGGGAACACGGACAGTTAAATGCAGTTCTCCGGCTTTGTCCTTTAAATTTAAATCTGAATCTGAATCAGATTGTCTAACTGATCTGCTGACTGGTTCAATAGAAATCCATCCTAGACCAGATATAGCCACATCACATGCAGGCCTGTCCAAGCCAAAAATAAGAAGTTTATGTTTATCGACTGAGGAATCAGAAGAAAATATCAGCATTTGTGGCTAGAGTGAAAACCAAAAAGCTCATCAGAGAATATATATATATATATATATATATATATATATATATACACGTAAAAGCTTTTTAAGATAACAACCAGAACTAAATACAAATGCAAACAAATGGCTCTAGCAACATAAATGCACTATGAAAATTCAACTACACCTTTCCACATCTTCATATGGTATACGCAACTGACGCTCAGTCTCCAATCCTCTCCAGTCATCTGCTCTTTCTTTTCCAGTTGGAGGCGTTAACAGAACCCCAAGTTCTTTCTACAAAAAAAGGTAAAGGCCACTTTATTCATACTGAATAGAGATACCAGAAAAAAAAACATCCCACAAAGCACAAATAAGAAGAAAACCAATGAACATGTAGGACGGTGAGAGAAACAAAGAAAGAAAAGAGATTTCTTCTAACTTTTAGAATCGTGCTAGAAATACAGATTCATGAACTCCACTTCAGATGAGATATAAATTTATTGCTGGTGTATAAATCATGCATGACTGTTTAGGCTTCAATATGAGATTTGCTAATGCAGCTTTATTTTTAATGACAAAAAATTCTTGTACAATTCAAGTAACAAAAACAGTCCGCTGATACACACCTGTTGCTCTGCTATAAGAGTAAGTGTTCAAAATTATTATGCAGCTGCTTTACCAACAATCAGAAATAGGAAATATTGGAAAACATGACATGAAATAAGCTATACATTTGATAAACAAACTACAATTTTTTACTCTCTTCTCCCCCCTCCCCTTAGGGCCAAAACTTACTTTAAAAATAAAACATTTTTTTAGTGAGTCATTTTGCTGTGATGTATATTGTGAAAGCAGACAATTCACAAATACAACAATGAAACTATAACTAATTCTAGTGATCTGGCCAAACACAAGCACCAGCAAGTATTTGGTACTTTTTGTCTTCTTAGTTATGTGAAAACAAACAATTGAATGGCTGCCTTGAGTAGCCATTCCTTTACCTGCTTAGAGGAATTTCTAGATTTATGTTCTTTTCGCTAGCATTACAGATTTTTCTGATACACAGCCTGTGTACAGGGGATTCTGTTTTTGCTCTTTTGATGCAATGAGAATTCTTATTTTTTCCAATCAAAAAATAAACAATAAAACAATCGACACCCAGATTATTGCCACTAAAGAAACTAGGACCAAATGCAAGCACAATAAAAACTAGCTTCTTCATTACCTGGTAAAATTCATCTGCTTCATCTGTGGGTACCTTATGAATCCGCAAAGCCTTTGGCCCATAGAATGTCAAGCATGTTTCTGGGAGAACCTGAAGGAAAAAAAAAAAAAAAAATGAACCAAGAAAATTGTAGAACATCTAGTTTGACAACTTAAAATACATGAAAGTGCAAGCCAAACCTTCGAAATATCAATTCTCACAAGGCCTCCCCAGAATATTGAAAACCCATTTAAGTCACTGGATTGAACATCGCTTGCTGTCCCATTATCAGAGGCTACCCGAGAATTCTGTCATAGTAGAACAAAAAACTAAATTAATGGCGGATAAATGATTGTGCAGTATTCAAGGAAATACAGAGAAAACATACAGGAAAAGAGTGACCCCTAAGCCGGCTTTGGGGAGCAAGGACAGGAAGATCTCCTGAATGAACCACTGCAGCTTGCCTATGGTGGAGATGTACTCCAGGTGTGTCAAATAATTTCTGCACAAGCCAAAAAATACCATTCGTGAAATATAAAATATAAAAAAAAATTCAATATTTTCACAAACTAGATTCTCTGTTAATACCAAAGAAATAAAACTGCTTAGATAAGTAAACACAATTATGTATTGAATCATAATACAAATGCTAACAGCACACACAGCATACAGATAGACATTTAATATAAATGGCTTACCCCTCCTCCTAGGAAAGCATTAATTTGAATTGGACCTAAGGTGGTTCCAGGAACAGCAGATTGTATGGGTTTGTACTTCTGCGCTGCCGCAGCAACTGGATCCTTTTGTCCTATCATTTCTGAATCAGAATATAAAAGAGTTCAACAAAGAGGAAGAACTATTGTATTTAGAGAGTAAAAGCTTATTCCATAACATTATCCAAGAGAAGAATGCAAAAAGAAATGAGATTCCAAAATGATTACTAGTCACTACCTAGCTAACAAAACACAGAAATCAGGTGTGCTTACACAGTTCCATCAGTGGAGCAGCTACCCTTTTTGTTAATAGGTACATAAGGGCAAAAATAACATTTTTTTTTTCAAGAGGTCGGGCCTCAATGCAATGGCAAGTGCCTTTTACCAAAAGCAACAGGTTGTACTTTTGAGTCCAAGAATCAAACTCTCTAGAAAAATTGGGGTAAGGCTACCTACCTAGTAATGATATCTCTACTTATCCCTACCTGTTTGTTCTAATTTATCAGCTTTGCAACCACAAAATTCACACTTTTGCATTTACAACACCAGCTTTATATATTACAATTCTCACTAGTTTCAGTAGCATTCCTTGGCAAATCGGAACTCAGAAGAGTGACATAATTGGGTAAGTGCTGTTAGTTAACACATCCAATTAAGAAACTTGAGTTCATTTGAATTTTTTATAAACCCATGATATATGATGTTACTGACAATACATATAAATTTTAAATTCACATACTGAGTAAAGCATTGATGAATGCAGATTTCCCAACATTAGCTGAGCCCTGTAAAATTGGTAAATAAACAACCATAAGCGCAAAATCACTTATCTCAACCAGTAAAATATTAATTTTGACTAATTACAGAACTATTGATGAGAGCTCTTAAAAGCCAAAAACCTAAGGACCAACAAACAAAAAGCAAAAAGAAGAAGCCACTAAATTTTGGCCTCCAGTTTAAAAGTAAAAACCAAAGGATGGGCTGGAAAAGAGTTACCTTTAACAATGCCATGAGATGTACAAATAAACATTATCTTATTAAGAAAAGAAAATCCCTAATATATATATATATATATATATATATATATCTGTAAATCTACATATCATGCCAGCCACTATTTCTAGGTATCAAGTATGACTTTTTTTTTTTTTTTTTGAAAAGTAAATAATTATTAAATTCAAGTATAGATATTTTTTAATTGGTATGTTACACATTAATTCAACAGGTTGTAAAACCAAATCTAAACCTCCAGCTCCACCCCATACTTATTGGGGAGGAGGTCCAAATTGAGCTATAGTAAATCAATAGAAGAATTTATAAAATTCATTTTTCATTAGCTGACTTGCTACTAGTTACTAGCTTCTCAGCCTCTCATTTTGTCCTAAATTTATAAATAATTCGTAGAAAAACTAACGAACCTAACTTACAACCGAATCAATGGTGAAACAATGCTGAGATGAGATAAAAATTAGAAAATATATTTTCAATTTTCAAAGATATTCATCTTTAAGAGCAGAATTCAAACAAAAGGACCAATGTCCTGATAGTTCAGTAAGAACAGTTCACTTTTTGGTCCTACTCTGTGCATCAATTGGGAGCTTCAAATTCGGAAACTTACTAACCAGAATGTAAACATCCCGCCCCTGCAACAAAAAATCAACTCAAGAAATTAAGGAAAAAAAAAAAAAAGGAACTAATAGATATCTAAAGTTGAGTATAAGCCATATTCATACTGATGAAAATGACATATTATATCATGAGCAAGGAATTAACTTCATAAAGACAACATATGAGATATCAAAAATAAAAAATAAAAAGGGTTTCTACAATAGTTCAATTTATTATATGTATACAACATTGACTTCTGTGTGTCTGGTTCACTAAACTATAAGCCATACCCATACCCCAATGACCCCATTTTAAACTGTAAGCCATAGATTTGTGTATTTTTCTGTGCTATCACTTGCCTAATTATTCTCCCAATGGATGGGGAGTATAAGGGTATTTCACTGTGAGATTTGCAGCTGTTTGTACCTAAATAATGGCATTGCATAGTGTAAGTGAGAGGACATCCAGGAAAGTCAATCTCCTTCATGTCTTTTCATTTTGACAATATGCGTAGAAAATAGATTTTCACTCACAGGAGGGGAATTTTTTCTACCTCATCTCTTGAGGATTTCCTCCATCTTGTTAAATAAAGATGCAGGTTCAATAGTCTACATCATTAAGGCACTAGATAAACCATACATCTGGAGACACATCTAAGTCAGATGCTCATACCCAAGTCCCAAGAAAAAGAGGCTCCCACCCATAATGGAGATCAATGTTACTGATTTGGTCTTAGGAGATATATCCTGAAAATTAGTTACATCTTTCATATTCACTAAAAAACCATGAATGAAGATCAGTATACCATTTATTTCCAGTAACAACCACTTTCTTTCATTCAGTTATATCAGTAGCTTTAGGAAGGGAGTTGATTGAGTGAAAAACCTTTTTTTCCTTTTGAATTTCTGATGCGACTCCCACTATTCCAACCAAAGACTTTGAACTTGTCAGATGGACACTAAGAACGCTGCAAAAATAAGCCAACTTATAAGCATGCAACTCCAAGCATGCTGCATATATTTTTGTGGTCATAAAAAAAGTATTAAAAAAATAAAAACTGTACAAGAACCTTGAACTTTATTCAATCAGTCCTAATCCTAGCTGTGAGACTTAGGCTACATGAATCTTTATAAGGACTTCTTGTGAACCTAAACTACTTAAGTAACAGTGTAGCATAAAGATGTAAAAATAAAAATGGTTTGCAGAGAGAATCAATGTTGTTTGGGGGGTGGGGGTAAAAGAAAAGAAAATAGAAGAGTCCAAACTTACTTAAGCTTCTTCTTTGTAGTGGCCTCTACTACCCAATCACCGACACAATTAAAATCAGTCCCTTTTGGTAGGAGATCAACCTAAAAGTGAAAAGTATGATTGTTATCTAACTCACTCTATAGTAAAATCCATGCATCAATATGACAATATTCAATACCAATGTGCAGATTATATACCTTTGTTACAACTAATATTATTGGATTCGCACCGGCCAGATCACGCACACGAGCCAAAAAGCTGCCATTGAAGTCAACAATATCAACCTAAAAGTGATTAACAAAAAGAATTAGAGAAATCTTCCTATTATATGCTTAACAAATTTATGTCATATGAGATCACCAAAGCAAACTGTATATATAATCATTGCAGAAAATTGTGATCTATTGTTATTTGATGGTGGATGGTATTCACATCTTTGAGTCATTTGTACTGTACAAGACAATCTTTCTGATAAATTTTCCTTTTTATGCATCAGTAAAATATGTAACTATGACCCGTTCCTACCCCAGTCCAACCACTTTATCACCTGAGCCAATGTCTCTAGGCTATCTTTTTGTCAGAGGGTTACACCCTTTGTCCAATATATGATTTACTATGATGTAAGATCTACTTGTTATCTGAAGTTGAAAATTTTACACTACAAGTGAGACATGAAAGGTTTCTTTGCCATTCTCAGGTATTCATTGAACCACATACAGTTTGGGAAACAGACAATATTAATGTCATTGACACAAAATGAAATATATTCACTTTCAGGAACAATACATCAGAAAGGCAAAAGAAAGAAGATATTCTCATGGGTCCACATACATGCTGAGATGCCTCAATTGCTAAAGGAGTGCCTAGGTAGCATTAAACTTGACGTTGCAAATTAGCATTCTGTGTGCACACCAAAGTTCATCTCAAAGTGATTGATTGAAGTTCTCAGGTGATGAGAACAATAACAATTAACAAATAAGGGAATGGAGCCTTCCAGTTACATGTGCCGTCAACACGTAAAACCCTCCCCACCCCCCCCCCCCCCTTTCTTTCTCCTTCCTCCTACTTCCTCTCACTTTCTTTTTCTTTTTTTATCACACACAAACTAAAAATCTTGAATTAATATAATTTACATAGGTGATCATTATGACAACAATATTCTCCATAAAAATAAAACTGCTGCCAACCTACAAAGGAAAACACAAAATAAAAGGAAAAGGTTTTAAGAAAATTTTTTTTGCTTCTACAAAAGCAAATGCCTATATTCATTAAAAACTTGCAAGCCTAGGAAAACTAGCATTCACGTAATAAGCCAGCTAACCAAAACTAGGGCACCACTACATATATTAATCATATTCTAGGGGTTTCAAGATAATGCATTAACTTCATATCAAAATGAAAGTCAGATAGCCCGCACTAACCAGTTTAACAATCAAGGCCTTCTCATAGCGTAAGTGAGACAGCTTCTCCCTAAGCTGCTCAGCTGTCACAAACTGCTTCCCACCAGAATAACCTCCATTTCCACCAACTGCAGTTATCATATGCCCATGAGACAATAGCCGGCACCGCCCACATAGAATAGTTCTAAGCTGGTGGTGCTTCTTCTTCTGCACAATCATATACATTCTGTATGAACTCTCTTATTACTCTCAACTCAAAATATTTAAATACCAATTAATGCAATTTGATAAAACTCAATTTACCAAAAATGAGGGGTGCAGAAATGCCCAGTAAACAAATCATTCTTTCAGACAGCAATTCATAACCAATCATCAAAGTTAATTTCTAGTCTTTCTTAAGCAAAAAGAAGAGCAAAATTTGAGCTTAACAATAACATCAACAAAAGGAAATTTTGCTTGAAAAATCAATGAAGGGGCTTATAATATTGCTTCAAGGTTCAAACTTTGATATACCCCACCAAAGCAAAAGCTTTTAAATTCAATATGAATTTTTTAGAAAAATAATTCGATAGTTACAATGGAGAGGGGGTTTCGAACCTTGGATGTCTTGGAACACCAAGAGGTGCTAACCAGTTGAGCTACAAAGATCTTGGCTAAATTAAATTAGCAAATTGTCCATTACAATATTAACCCAAAACCACTTACTTTGCATTCTCATTCAAGCTATTATATAAATTCTCCCTCTTAAAAAGCAACACTTTCAAATAGCTAAATCAAAAGTACAATGCAAAAACAAATTCAGAAAAAATAATTCGGATCACATAACCCACTTACTGGGCAATTCATAAACTTTTGTTTGAAAAGCAATAAAAGGAATTATTACAATTCAACATTGTTTCAAACTTTGACATGCCCACCACAGAAAAAGCTTTCAAATTCAATTTTTTTCAACCACCCATTACAGTATAATCACAAAAACACTTACTCAAGCTCTTAAAAAGCACTGACAAAAACAATTCATACCAATTCATAGGTCTCAATGTCAACGTAACCCGGAGCATCCGAGTCCGAAGTCTGCAACGGAGCCCCACACCCGTAACAAGTAGCCACCGCCGTTGAAACCTTCAAGACCTTCTCTTTCCTCATCATCATCTTCTTCTTCTTCTTGGTCTCAGCTTTCTTTTCGGTCATGGCCTCAAGGGACAACTGGTGTTCAAGGAATTTCTGGCCTCGGGTCGGGGCGGCAGCCCCAGTTCCGTCGGGTCCGGATACGGACTCTGAGGAATGTGTTTCTGAGACTGAGGCTTTGCAGAGTATGAGAGTGGGTTTTGTGTAAATTTTTGGAAATTTGGGGGCAGAGATTTTGAGATGGTGGGGAAGAGAGAGTGGTGAGAGGGATGCCATGGATGATGACCGTTAATGGGGAGAGGTTTAACTGTTGGAAGGGTTTAAGGCTTTATAAAGCTTGTGGTGTTCGTTGTGCAAGATGATAGACACTTCAGTTCAAAGCGAGCCAGAAAAGTTATGAGTTTAGTGTGTACTAGATAAAATGAATGGTCTAATACTCTAATTATTGTTATACGTAAAGTTACACAATATCGTAAGCTAAAGCATGATTTCAGATTTCTGACTCTTTTTTAACCCATTGGGGTTCTGGTGGTTGGCTAAATAGTTGCACACTCGCTCTCAAAATGGCTATCTTAGATTTAACTGGGAGTTGTCTAGTTCAAGTCCGATATGCCACAATGACCCAATAATTTTACCCATGAGTACCCAATTCTCTTACCGACTAGTTTATATGCTAATTTTAATGAGTATAAAATTGCTGCTGCATATGAGTATATGGCATTATCTCAAAAATGATTTAAAGAAAAATGGGCTTAACTTATATACATAGGTGATGAAAAATTACCAGCAAAATGTAAAGTGTACCAAATCCAAGACAAAAAAGAGTAGGCCCATTAGAAGTAAATACAATTTCATAAGATAAAAAGCTAAAACTAAGCCACAAACTGACAAAAGTAATAAGTAAATACAATTTGATAAGATAAGCATCCACATAAGTATTTGAAAAATTTTTCTATTTTGCACTTCTAAAACTTACTTTTTCTATTTTACAAACTTATTTTGCACATCTAAAACCTACTTTTTTTATTTTACAAACTTATTTTTACAAAACACCCATATCAGTTTGTTTATTATACACATTTATTTAAATAAAATATTCATTTCTTTAACAACGTCATCTCTCTCATAGACCCAACACAACCTACACACGATCATCTCTCACAGACCCAACACAACCCAAACAACCACACAGCCACCATCGGAACAATCAAAACCCACACAAGATCGACACCAACACCAATCGGAACCCACAAAACCCAAAGAACAACCCAAAAGAAATAGCCCACCACAACAGAAAAATAACCAGCAACCAACAAATTGGCAATGGAAAAAAACCAGGAAAAAAAAAATTGGCTATGAGGAAAAACCAGGGAAAAAAAAATACCAGCAACCAACAGATCGGCTATGGGGCTTGGGTCGGCGACGTCGGTCGACGAGAGAGTTGATTTAAGAGAGTCTAATGAAATGAGAGAGAGTTGATTGATGAGAGTGAGGTGAGTTAGAGGTAGAGAGAGGAGAGAGAAAAAAAAAAGAATAAAAAAGTCATTTACTCGGTGAATAGTAACTGTACATATATGCACGGTTATTGTTCATTTACACGGCCATGATGTATATTTGCACATTTTTATAAAGATTGAAATAGGTATTTTTTTGGGTTAGAATGTGTAAAACTGATACTTTTTTTTCTATTTTAGAAGATTATAGATGAGCAATTGTTTAAACAAGAATGTGTGTGTGAGAGAGAGAGAGAGAGAGAGATGTTATGGAAGAGGATCATTGAGACTAAGTATGAGAGCAATTGGGGGGAGTGGGGGGCTTGTGTTCAAAATCTCTCCTACCCTCATGGTCTTCGCCTTTGGAAATCTATTAGACAGGAGTGGGAGATTTTTTTCGATTCACCATTTTGAAGTGGGTTACAACTCTAAAGTAAAATTTTGGTATGACTTGTGGTGTGGGGATTCCCTTCTAAAGGAGGAGTTCCTAGATATATTTTTTATCAGTCATGGTCAAGATTCTTCCATAGCAAGCTTATGGCAATTCAGCATTGGGATAAAACATTGGGATCTTCATTTTTCCAGGCCAGTACATGATTTGGAGCTGGATTCCTTGGATAGGTTTATGGATTTAATTTACTAATCTTCTATGTTTAGAAGGGGGATGACAAGATGGGTTGGAATCCTAATAAGGGTAGGGGTTTTGAGGAAGGAGGAAATCACTGGCTTTTATATGTCCCTCTAATTTAGTTCTTTTCCCATGGAAAATTATTTGGAGAACTAAGATCCCTCCAACAGGTGCCTTCTTCTTTTGAAGTGTAGTGTTGGGGAGGATACTGATGATATATATTTTACAATGCTTGTTTTGTTAATTACTTTCCTAAAAAATTATAGTTTGTGAGTTTAGAAGTAATATTCATTTCAAAATAATGAAGAGCAATTCAAAAAATTCCTATATTTTGTGTACCTTAATCTATTACAAAATCTTTATCTTTTATGGGCATCAATATGAGTTCAAAACTTGGTTTGTGAGATCAGCTAGTTGATCATGTTCTTTCTTTCTTTTTTTCCTTTTTTCTTTCTTTTTTAATGGATTGGGTTTGGGTAATACCCATACCCGGCCTTAAAAATTCAAGTATTGATCCAAACCCGACCAATTGTCTTTACCCATGAGATATGAATAAATATCTGAATGTTTCGGGTCGGATCAGGTTAGGTACCCACTACCCATTGGATTTAACTAACCCCAAATATTACTGCTTAAGAACAAAATCAAATACCAAAGGTCAAAATGAGGTTTTTAAAATATAATGGATTAATTTTATATTTTAAGAACCAAAAGTATATTTTAAATTCATCTAAAGTTAGAACATTAGAAAACCAATTGAAGGCAACAAAAGTCATAAAACCAGGAATTTTTTTATATAAAAATAAAATGAAGGATTAGTTGTAGTTCAAAGAGTCAAATTGATTATTTCCGCTGGTCATGAATGAATATGAATATGAAGTAACAAAATTGATCACCAATGCAATCGATAACTTGCTAATATCATATTCCTATAAGAATGAAGATACTTTCTTTCTGGGACTATCTTATCCTTTTGGTATCCAATAGTTTCTTATTTATTAAATGTGAGACAAAATGATAAAAGTTTGTCATAATTAATGGAACGCACACGAAAATACATGTTATAAGACACACCCAAAAAAAAAAAATGCAATATGAAAGACAGAGAGAATCTAGCTACACAATATTCTCGACTTATTTGTGTTGCTCAAATTTAATCAAAGAAGCATAAGATAAATCAGAAACATATATATAACAATGCAACTATTGATAAGAAAAAGAATCATTTTCATTTGAAAATGATAAATGATAAATTTTATGGTTCAAGTAAAATATAATAAATATAAAGGTGTATCTTATGCCACCTTATATAAACAAGGAAATGGAGAGAAATTTGTTCCTCAAAAGGATTGGTGGCACATCGAACCGTTAAAATGTTGAATTCACATGATTTGTCAAAGTTTCAATACATATTGGTATAGAATATCTATATAGCTTCTCAACACTACAGAACAAAAAAGATAATGTAGAGGCTAATGCAATTAAGTAAAGTCATTCAGCAATTCAATTAATAAACATCTTAATCAAGTACAAATTAGCAGATAAAACAAACGAAAAGAAGCAAATGTATGAAGCATATAATTACACCCCAGTTCCCTCAGTGCCGCCCCTAATAGAATCTGGTGCTTGAGAAGGGAACAGCACATTGTCATAGAGAAGGCCTGCAACTGCTGCACCAATCAAGGGTCCAACCCAATAAACTGCTTGATTCTTGAAACTGCCTCCAGTGACAGCAGAACCAAAGGCACAAGCTGGGTTCATTGATCCACCAGAGAAGGGTCCTGATGCTAACACATTAGCTCCTGCTATGAACCCAATTGCTATGGGTCCAATCACTCCCATTGTACCACGCCTGGTATCCCCAGCGGCATAAACAGTGTACACTAGACCAAATGTCATGATACCTTCCATGATAGATGCTCCAAACCCAGTCATTTCTTCTGCAATAATGTAGGGCTGAACATGCTGCAAAACTCAAATGATTAACAACATCGTTTCAAGTTTCAATCATATCAACCCACTAAATGAAAAACATTCGGACAAATTACACCAGTCTCCTAAGGTTTAACGGAACGACACTCCTTTTGAGGCTTGTATAAATTACTAGGATATTTTTAACTAGAATATTTCTTTAGTATAAGTCATACAATTAGAGGATATGAACTTATGGAAATGTCATTCTTGAAACTTTTAGGGATGTCATTTCATGAACTAAAGAAGTTTTGTTTGTTAAAATACCCAAATCATTTTCAAGTCTCAAAAAACTTTACATGCATGTTTTGTTACTAAAAACACTCTTCTTGTTATATTAGAGTTCACAATGATTCCTACAATTAGAGGTAGAAAAATGGTCTAAAAGTGAAATTATAGTGTTAAATAAAGAGAATGAAGACGTGAAAACATCCTTAAAAAACCAAACATGCACAAACCAGGTAAGACACTCACATTAATTCACAAATAACACTAACAAAAGATATCACTAGAATGAATGTTTCTATTACCTGTCCAACAACGGCTACCTTCAAAACAAGGCTAGCAAAAACAGCAGCCAGCAACTGAGAAACCCAGTAAAACAGAGCGGTTGGGACATTAATGTGGCCTCCAACAGCCATTCCAAATGTGACGGCCGGATTCACATGCCCACCTGAGATGTTCCAAGCAGAATAGACAGTGGCTGACAATGCAAGGGCATTGGCGATAGCAACCACCACCAGGCTTGATGGGTCTGAGGCAACATTAGGATTCAATTTCCCTGCCACATTTCAAAAATCAAACAAGGGCACATGAATTTAAAATGCAAATTCAGTCAAACAGCCATGTAAACATGTAATCCTTCATAGAAAAAAGCCATGTAAACATGTAATCCTTCATAGAAAAAAGCCAAATATTTCAAATTCCTCCTTTAAATTTGCTGTAATTGTTTTCAACACTATATGTTTTCAACACTATATAGAATGAAAAATGGCCACTCATTCATAATCATATGCACTCTTTTAGTAATGCAGGCGCATTTATTTATTCTACGTAATACACTTCTAATAAGTATCATATCTACTTAACCTTAACCGTTCATCTATTATTATAAAATATATATAACAAAGCCATATCTTGTCTTTACCATTAATATTAGGTACGCATTTGACAAAAAAAAAGAAATTGTAACATAGAATTCTCCATATCTTCAAGAATCAACATAACTTAAGTATGATGGCTTACACACTTACTACTCCATAAAGTCATTGACCAAAGTTCTATGTAAATGACTCATATAACACAAATGAAAGTGATTAATCACATGTATTATTCAAGTACAAAAAAAAGAGTAAGAATGAACTTTGAAACCCCATTTACGTAACACTAAATCTATGCCATATACACTATCAAAAAGTGTCAAGTTTTAAAGTACTCACTCGCTGACATGGAAGATCCCACAACTGCAAACACATAGAAGAATGTGGAGAGGAACTCAGCAAGATAAGACCGAAACGAATTAGCAGTGACAGATTGCTGAAAACGCTCTCTTAGCATTGTAGGGGCCATGTTGTTTAGACGCATTGAACAAGAATGGGAAATTGATTTCAGGGTGTGAGAGATTCTATGCATAAATCAAAGAAAGTTTGTGACTTTTGTCACCGTGAGAGAGACTCGTTTTGATATCAAATGTTTCAGAGAGGATGGAGTTTTTTATATATATATTGCACAGTTTTGAGACAGTTTTCAAATCACTCTCAAACATGCAACGTTTCAGGAAAAGTGGATTTTCAAGAATTAACCGCTAAGCCACGTGGCTGTGACTGGTTGGACCTTTTGAGTACGTGTGGTTTTTACAGTTGTTATCGTATGCTTTCGAAATTGCAGAAATACCCCATTTCTAGTGTGGGCCTGGGTTTAACCTGACCCACAAACTTACACTAGTTATTGGGCTAGATTCAAAGTGGCCTAATTGATTGGGTTTGGTTCCAGAAAAATTGAAAGCCGAAGCCCATTACCTTCCTAATTCTATTTTCTACTAATGTCTAATAACCTTCACATATTCGTTCTCTCCACTGGGCCATGGATTTGAGGCCTTGAAATCCTAGCTGAATTTGGGTCAAATCCAAAGTCATGCAAACAAAGCACTTGAATTTTAACCCCCAAATCCAAATTTATATAACCCAAATTATAAAAATCCCAATTATAACTTTTTTTTTTAATGAAAAAAAATTCCAATTATAAGTTTAGAATATGTATCGCATGCTTGTTGTGTTATATTGTAGAATTTTGGACAATTCGTGAAGGGCATAATAACTTTTTATATTTTTCTTAAGCAGGAAATGTAAGGTCAAATTCATCAGGGGCGGAGCCACTTGGCTCCTTGGGGATGGCCCCCCAAAATTTTTCATTTTTCCTCTAGAGTAGCTAGAAAAATGACATGGGCCTCTCTTAAAATAAATATCCAAACCCCCCAAAATTATTCTCATTAATTTCTTTTAGTCCAATAGACATCTTCCCAGCAAAAAAAAAAATCCAATAGACATCTATTATTGTACTCAATTAAAGCAAAAATTGGCCCAAAACAAAACTTCATACTACATTCCCAATATCAAGAAAACTAGGTTATTAATTTTTGTTTCTCCTCTAAAGCACTGCCAGCCCAGGCAGCCCCAAATCCCAGCTCAAACAAAACAAAACCTTCATCAGTCTCATCTCTCATGCCTCCTCTGCTCCTCACTGTCCGAAAAAAGAAAAAAAAATTGACCTGTTTTTTTTTTTTTCCTTCTGACGTTGTGACGCTGCAGCCACCACTGGCCCATTGCCCAGCCTTCACTGCCTCTATCTTAAGCCCCCACCTCAAGGTATCTCATTCTCGTCTCAGTTCTCTTTCTCTTTTTCTCTAGAACTAAACTTATTACTGAATAGCTAAATAGGAAAATATGCGTATGTGATATCCCTTTGCCAGCAATGTATGCATATTTGACTTTGTCTTTTTGTGTTTATTGTTATTGTATTTCTTTATACTTAACCTACTGATTCTGTGACTCTTTTTTGTGCTGTTTGTCGCTTTAAAAATTGAAAATATGTGGAGAAAATGAGGTTTTGAAAAGATGTACATAAAAATTAAAAGCTAAAAGTTAAAACTGATCCTAAACAAGCTCTTAATTAGTATATCACTACTACAAATCAGCCCCTTCAAGAAGTAATTCCTGGCTACACGCCTGTCCATAATAAGGGAGAAAGTAGAGAAAATAAGGTGCATAACTTGGTTAGCAGATTTATAATATAATATTACCAATTGAATCTATCCTAATTTTTGAGTTTCTTAATTCTCAAATCTCCTTTTGTCCCTTTTTAGAAATAGAATAGTGTTCTGGTTCAGTGGTTTGAGTTGTAAAAGTCATATTTGGATCATCCTTATATGTTTGGAACTGTATTTTTTTACATTTTTGGTTTGGGAAAAATAGAAACCAAAAAGAATCCTATTTTGATTAATTTTTAACTGTTTGTCATTCACGCAAAACTAAAGGGTGGAATATTGCTTAGACAAATCAAAGTGAGCGGCATTTAAATATTTTATAACAAAAATACAAATGTCTAGAGTTTAGTTGAATTACAAAAGGCTAATATTAAAATTTTTTTTTAATACAAGAAAATTATAGTATGGGTAGTTGCTATTGACAACTCGAAGTATACAACAGTTGAAACTCAAGTGGTCATATGCTATATCCTCAAATTAAATAACTCGGAGTTGCTATGTCTATTTTCTTTTTCTTTTTTAATTTAGTAAAAGATAGAAAGTTGCTATGTCTATATGAGCAATTGACATGTTGGTGTGTAAGCATGCAAAAACCTCAATTTCTTGCAGCCTACGTTAAATGTAAAATCCATTTTCTAAGTTTCTTAAGAATTCATTTCAGTTTTTTAACTTTGCTTTTGTTCATTTTAATTCTCTAAGTTTTAAATTTATTCAATTAAAGATTTTTCATAAATTTTTGTTAAAAATTTTTTAAAAAAAAAATCTGGAAAAATTCTTCAATCATTAATTGATTTTTTTTAATTTAAAAAACTTGAAGAAAAAATTACAAGATTGGATAATTAACCATAGCATATAACAAAATTTGATAGAAAAATCTTAATTGAATAAATTTGAAAGTTAAAAGATGGAAATGAACGAAAAGAAAGTTAAAAAGACTGAAATAAATTTTGATAAAACATAAAATGTGAGTTTTGCATTTTAGCAACAAAAATACAAATGTTTAGAGTTTAGTTGAATTACAAAAGGCTAACAATAATTTTTCTAACACAAGAAAAGTATACTTACGAAGTTGCAATCGACAACTTGGAGTACATATACAACAATAGAAACCTTGAGTGGTCATATACCATATCCTCAAATTAAATAATTTGTAGTTAGAGTTTGTTTGGATACTACTTATTTTGCTGAAAACTGAAAATTTATTACTAAAAAAACTAAAGCAAAATATTTTTTAAATGGCAGAACACTGTTCACACTATGTCGTGAGTTTGCGTTTTTTTTTCATTTGTTTGCAACAGTTCCGTAGGTTCCATGCTTAAAACGCATGGACAGTGTCTAATGCTGCAAAACGCGTTACCCAGATGCACGCTTGCTATATATATATATATATATATATATATATATATATTTTCCTTAATTAGTAAAAGATAGAAATTTGCTATGTCTATATAACCGATTGACACGTTGGTGTAAGCATGCAAAAACCCCAATTTCTTGCAGCCTACGTAAAAATTCTCTCTCCTAATTCCTTTACCGACTCAAAGTCGAAGTCCTAAACTCAATAGGATCACAAACCGACTCTATTTTTTCTTCTAATATATAAACCCCAGTTCAGTCTAGTACACACCCATCATCACTAGCATTATTCAATTTAATTACTCTGTTCCAAAATCCAATTCTCTCTCGGTGTGTTTTGCATTCAACAATGGCGTTCTCTAGGGGTGACAAAGTGGAAGTTTGTAGCAAGCAAGAAGGTTTTGTGGGTTCCTACTATGCAGCAACAGTGGTCAAGAATTATGGGAACAAATATGCAGTGCAGTACAAGAACTTGGTGGCTGAAGATGATCAATCTCGCCCACTCATTGAAACAGTCGGTGCGAACGAACTGAGGCCAAGGCCACCTAAAGATTTGGCAACTGGGTTTCATGCACTTGATGTGGTGGATGCGTTTGATAACGATGGTTGGTGGGTGGGCAAGATTTCTGGGAGGAAAGGGTCCGATAGTTACTATGTTTTCTTTGATGCTTACGGAGTAGAGATTTCTTATCCAACCTCTTGTTTGAGGCCTCATCTTGAATGGATCAGTGGCAAGTGGGTTTCTTCGAAGTAAAGCTTGTAATGAAAAACATTGTTTTGGGTCTCTGTAATTTGTTTTTCATTAGTAGTAGTTTTTTAATTTTCTGTGGAGTTTCTTTAGGTGAATGAAAGTACGTAACTGCTTGAGATAATCTTGCTATGTTTAAGTCTGGTCTCTTTTCAATCTTTCTTGATAATTTGTAATTCTCTTGCTTTAATATCTATGGTTCTCTCTTTTTTTATTCGAGTTTTGCTTGATTCTTGTGCTCTTGAATAGTCTTCTTTTTTTTTCTTTTTCTTTTTTTTCTTTTTTTATTTTTTATTTTATGATATACTCTTGAATCGTCTTGATACACTGACAATATATAGAGTGACTTGCTAAAGATGAAATTAAAAGAATCAAGAAAAATTAAAGAAATTTAGAAAACTTAGAATAGGCCTTGATCACAGATTCAGGAGCCTTTTTCAAAATAATAATAATACTACTTTCTTGGAGAAGACCAAATAACTCAAAAATAATAAGATTTCTTTGAGTTGGGTTAATAGGCTTATTAATAAGAAATTTGAATAACATTATCGTTACACTTTGTAATGTCCCCTAAACTCAAGACTCTTTAAGGTCTTGAAGGATTATGCTTTTATTTTGTAATTATGGTCTAATGAAGCTTTGCCTTCGTTGGGATCATTTTCGTGCCTTGTCATGTGTAGTGTCTATACAAGCTTAACTCTTAAACTTGGGTTCAGGATGGAGAGCCAAGAATATAATTAATATTAGGGTAAATTATAAAGTTAGTCCCTACCTTTTACACAAAATGTTAATTTGGTCATTAAATTTTCAATTGTGCCAATTTGGTTCCTAAAATTTTAGCGTTGTGTTAATTTAATCTCTGCCGTTATCCCTTGAATGAAAAAAGCTGACGTGTTAAATGGAAAAATAAAAAATCATTTTTAATGCCACGTCAATTACCAACCGGACAAATCAGATTTTTTTTTTTAAAAAAAACCCAAATTAAAATCTGCACATAGATCTAATTTCTTTCTCTCTCTCTCTCTCTCTCTCTCTCAAAAGAAACAATCCCGTTTAAGAAAGCTAGTCTAGAAACCAGCTCAAAAAATTTGAGTTAGTCCAATAGGATCAAACTTGCACTACCTAGTGCCACAGATCCTTTTCCAAACGAGTGATTTGCTACTACTCTTTTTTACCTTCCAGAATTTATAGAATCAGCATGCAGAGCTGCCAACAAGTTACCATCATTTCAAATTCAAACCAAACCTGAAAACCCGTAGAGTTTTACAGAATGGTGGACAACCTTTCTCAAATAAAAAGAAAAAAGAATCCATTTTTTATGAGCTGCAAACAGTGGTTTCACATGATGCTTTGCATTCGTTTATAGCCCAAGCTTCTGAAGCAAGCCCAGGAGAAAATTAAACAAATTGCTAACCAACACTTAACTTTTAAGAAATTTGTATAACAACAGCTATTTAGATGATATTGACGAGAGAGAGAGAAACTTTTAGGGATTTTAATTTTAGAACCATTTAGTGGGATGAATCCAATCTCACGTGAGCATATTTTAATTTGGTTTTTTTTTTTTGTAAATCTGACATGAATGTATAGTTGGCAGCTAATGTGGCATGAAAAATAATTTTTTTACAATTCCATTTGACACAGTAGCATTTTCCATCAAATGATAACTACATGGACTATGTTTGGATGTTGGGAGAAGAAGGGGAAGTAGAATAGAGGGAGGGAGAGTAATTAAAATTACCTTGTTTGAATGTTTTTTAAGGAAGGAGAAGGAGGAATTTAGAGGGGTTTGAACTACTTCTAACCCCTCATTTTTAATTCTCCCAAATTGGAGAGATGTGAAGGGAGAGTGGAGTATAAAAATGTTTGACTAAATGAATTACCAAATCTGTCCTTATCATATTAACAAAATTATAAATGAAAAAACTAATTATTCTCTTCCCCTTAATTTTAAAAATATCCAAATAAGGTGAAGGATAAACATTCCCCTCTACTCTCTTCTTCACTACTCTCCTTCCCTTTACTCTCCTCTCTCTCAAAACTTCCAAACATAGCATAAATTGACACGACATTGAAAAATTTAGGGACCAAATTGACACAATTGAAAAGTTAGACACTAAATTAACATTTGATATAAAGGATAGAAACTAATTTTGTAATTTACACTTAGTATTATAATATAGTGATGAAAGTTAGTGACATATCTTAAAAGTTGTACAAATAAAATGAACTCACTAACCAAGGGATAAAAACGATGATTATTAACTATGATTCACATTATTAGGTCATAAAGAGGGGGTATGTTTGGGGCCATGTGAAGAGGGGGAGAAAACAATCTTTGTATTTATAAAGTAATTATCATATCAAGAGTGTACAGTAATATGAGATCTTGGTTTGTTTTTCTAAAAAGATTAACACTTTTTTTTTTATATACAAGATAGAAATTTTACTCTAACTTAATTTTAAGTGTATATGTGTTTGAAACTTCCTCCTAGAAACTTAAACCCTGATCCTTGCCTCCCATACCCTACAAATACTTATATTTGTAAAGTAATTATCACACCAAAAGTATATAATGGTAAAAGATTAACACCTTGAAACTACTAAATTTGAGGTTTTATGTCAATTGTCATCAATGACGTGATGGGCAAGCATTTATACTGGGTTGTCATCTTTTGCCAAAATTCATGGCCGTTTCAGCAGCTTTTGCTAGTTCTCAACGTGTGCTTGGTTTGCACCTTACATTACCTGCGGCCTCAAGTGTCTCGGAAGCACTCCAAACCCATTTACCATTTTTTTGTTTTTCTAAGCCCAGAGACGTATGGAGGATATCTCTAGCTCTTTCACCCTTCAAACGGCTTGCGATGGCTGCTTCAAGCACATGGACATAGAAAAAAACATAAGGATAATAATCTTGGGTTCAGTTGTGCCAGTTGTTTGTCGTATTAGGCCACTTATTTTTGCTTGGACCATTTGCATTACCTTATATTGACTTATTTGTTTATTTATTGAAATATAATTTTTGTTTTTTATGATTTTTTTAAATATATTAAATAATTTTTTTAGTAAACAATAATACTTATTAGAATAAAAAAAATAGTAATATTAGTATTTTAAACCAAATTTATAATACATTATTTAATTAGAGTACTTAGGGATGGCAATGGGGATGGGCGGGGCCGAAAGATGGGATCTTCGCCCCCACCCCGTACAGATTTTTCTTGCCCCATCCCCGCCCCGCCCCGCCCCACATGACGGGGAAAATTTCTTACCCCATCCCCGCCCCTTAAGGCCCCGCGAAGCCCCGCCCTACATAGTAAAACTTTATTTCTTGTTAATTTTCCCTACAACAATTACCATTTTTTCAAACAAAATGACATATTTCAATATTAAATATATACTTGAAATTATAAATAAATTTATCTTATCAAATCAAACTAATTTTTAGGAAAAACTAAATAATATTATCTAAATGTTTAACAAGACAATGTCACAAAAAAAATCTCATAGTATGACACAATAAAATAATTCAAACTTCTAATAAGATGATGATATTGGTCCCTTACTTCCAACTTTGCTAGAGAGGAAAAAGAGGTAGAATCACGTTAGGTAGAATAAAATAAGATGATGATATTTTTGTTTAAATAGTAGGGCCTTAAAATATGAAAAAATTACAACTTAAGCCTTATTAATGAGGGGCGGGGTGAGTATGGGGCGGGGCGGGGCGGGGTGGGTTTAAAAAGTGTAAACCCATCCCCGCCCCGCCCCGTGGTGCGGGTCTAAAATCTCGCTCCATCCCCGCCCCATCACCTTTGCGGGGCGGGGAAAACCCGCACGGGGCGAAGTGGGGAGGGGCGGGTCTAACGGGGCGGGGAAAAATTGCCATCCCTAAGTACCATTACTAATAATATTAAATAACTTAATATCATATGTTAACAACTACGATTAAAAAAATAAAATATATTAAACTATTTTAAACACCTGTACCTATAATTTAGGGATGTAACGAATCAAAACACGTGATTTCAAAAGTAACAAATTAAACTTTGAAGTTTTAAAAAATAATAAATTAAATCAAAAAATTTCGAAAAATAGCAAATTTAAATATCGGTCCATTGAATAAACATTATATTTAAAATGAAACTTCCCCTTGAACCTGTTTTTTTGATACGCCCCTTGAACCTGTTAGTCTTGAAATATGTGATTTAATTTTTACACTCCTAAATTAATGGATTGATCACTAAAAAAGGTGTAGAGTCAAGATCCACTCCTAAGAAGTTCCTATATTCTTTTTGGTGAAATTTGAAAGCATTAACATAAGCAAGATACAAAGTTACCCCATAATTAATTTTTATTTTTTAAAAAATTATTTTAGAATTCTTTAACCTTTCTCTTTTACCTTGGAAACCTCTTCTAAGTTTTAAGTCTTTTATATAAATATATATATATATATATATATATATATATATATATAAAAGATAGAAATTCTACTCCAGTCTAATCTAAGTATATAGATATATAAAGCTTCCTCCTAGAAACTTGAACCTCGACTTTTGCCCTGCACACCCCACAAACACTTATATTTATGGAGTGATCATCGTGTCAAGTGTGCACAATAGTTAAGTTTTGAGTCTTAACTCAATTTACATTAATAACAAAAAGATTATTGTTAAAATTAATGGGAATCCACCCAAAACTATGAGAATTTTTTTTTTTTTTTTTTTGCACTTTACACCAGATCTCCCACAAAATCTGTGTGATCGACCGTTCAGATCTCCCACAAAATCTCTACCCATAGGTAATCTCTCTCTCTCTCTCTCTCTCTCTCTCTCTCTAAGTTTTCATTGTCGACCTTCATAATAAAGTAATGTCATAGATTAACAATAAATAAATAAATAATCGATTTACATTTAAAAAAGACCTATATATAGATCAATATTAACTTTTTTAAAATATTCCACCGAGTGGATGACTTCTTTTTAGAGAACAAAACTCATTCAGAGATCAAGAAGCATCAACAGAAAGAATTCTAAAACTAAATCCTCAATGCTCATAGGTAATAAAAATACTTTTACATGCTATAATCCATTCATAATTCAACATATATATATAACTTCTATCATCTAAAAGAATTTCAATGCTTACATTCACATCGATTCTTATGTTTTTTTTTTCTTTCTTTCTTTCTGAATTTCACAGTTACTATTTTGCCCTATGACGCACTTAAAAAAAAAAAAAACAATTTACACTGTTTTCTTGCTTTATCGTGAAGAAGAATACAAGCACAACTTGAAAAGCTTCAAAAACTCGAAGCACTCTGTGAACGTGAACAAGCTCTTGCGTCTTTTACTAGGTTTCTTTTCCCTTCTCATGCCTTCTAAGTCTTCTCTGTACATATAATCTACATCATCCCCGGTGTCAATCATGTCATCTGACCCAAAAAAGCTATCCCCCATGATTTGATAATTCTTCTTAGACGATATACATGGCTTTGTACTCGTACTATCAGCCTCACAAGCACTTTCTCCATATGAAACACCCGAATCCATGAATGAAACAAAACTCTCAGCTTTTGGTTTCCTTGTAAACTATGAAAGAGTTTTTTATTTTTTGGGTAGAGTTTTATACGAGCACGCATGTGCATGCTAAGGAAAACGGATAGAGGCTAATACTTGTACTACTCGGACTTGAGTTATTGATTTTTAAGTTTAATTATATTCCAAGATAAAGCCAAAAGAAATAATGCAGCTTTGGTTTGTAGACGAAGAAATTGGAATGAAACATCAAGTCCTAACTTGTGCTAATACGCCATGTGTTAGGAGTTGTTCCTCTAATAGAGATCCTAGAGATGTGTTCGGAGTGGTTCTTTGATTATTTTTACAAACTACTAATGTGGTGAGTATATGGCTATTGGTTAATAAAAAAGTTATGTTAATGGTGCATTCATATGAAAATCAGTAAGAATTTGTTAAATTAACCGTATATAAAAATTTTATAAAATAATTTGTGTCTATTTGTTAAACATAATAACTGGGCCGAAAATGTGCAAGGCCCAATCCAAATAATCAAATGCTTATCTACAAAGATCGAGCTTTTGAGCCCAATATCATTTTCACTACATGGATTGAACCTTGTGCTCACAATTATTTCGGGCCTTATGAGTTATGACCCATGCTCTCCTCCAACAAAATTATCAAAGCTTCACAAAAAGAGCCCTGGAACCAAAAGCCCACAATGCCGGCTGATACCTTCAGTTTAGTAAAAATTTGGATCAAGCATGGAGAGCACATATCTACCCATTCAAACCTAGGCACCTAGCTAATTTCTCAAAGAACTCAACAACCATGCAAATCCAACTCCGGTAATAAGTCTTCAACTTCAATGCATGGATCAAATACAAGTGTCTTTTATTGGGTAAAGTGGCATTTTTATTTTTAAAATAATTTTAATTTATTATGTTCATTCTTAATAATAATTTTTTATTATTAGATCCAAAACTTTATTTGACGATATAAAACTCCTAATAATAATTTTTTATGATCAGACTAAAAACTTTATTTGACGATATAAAAGTTTACCAGTTGAGATAATTGAAAATCACGGCAAGGTAGCATTTGTGGTTGTGAATGTGTAAATGTGGTTCAACACTTAACTAATAAATTTAGTGATGGGCTCATTAAGGTGCCACATATGTGAACTTGGGAGAATAAAAAGAACCACGTGAACTCATGGCAGAGTCATATATATAAAGTAGTATTTTAATTAGATTAATTCCCCATTATCAGCCTTTCTATCAAAAAATGAAAAACACTTTCCCATTATATATTCATTTAATGCCTTGAGCTTTGGGTCGTTATCAATATCCTTACATCGTTTCCTTCTTTCGGCAATTTCCGAGGGGACTCAAGTAAACTGCCCCTAAAATAAAGAAACTGCTACACATCATCATGCCTCCTAGGGTGTTACGTGACTAGTTTTTATTTAATTTTGTTATTTAAGATTTTATTAGGAGTTGAATTATTAGATAATGATAGGATAAATGGTTAGCTTAGTATTTAGATAAATCTTATGTACTTGTAGTAGATAAAGATTAAGTTTCTTTTGAATTTAAATGTTAGCTTTATCTTGTAAAGCCATCTATTTATATGACGATATTGATTAATAAAAGGAAGGGAAAAATATTATTATTGAGTGAATATTCAATTTGGAGGTCTAGACTCCGTCAAAATAGTCTATTTATCAATTAGGAGGTCTTTGTTCCCTTGAAGCAACCAATAAACTCAATTAAATCAATTGAGTTTGTAACATAAGGCTTAAGTATTCTTCTTCTTTTTTTTTTTTTTTAAGAAGGGCTAATTAAAAAAGGGGTGGTCCCTTTGTTTGAGCAACCAAGACAACAATTAGAACATACTAAAATTTAGTCACTTTTCATAAAAGATACACTATGCATCTATGCCATTACAAAGACCAAAGTTAATTCCAAATTCTACTCTAACTCTCTAAAGGGACCTTAATGGGTTATTCTAAAGAACGAAAACAGACAATGTATCCAATTGTGCAGGTAATAATTGTAATGTGTCCATGCAAAGATTCAAAGTATAGGCTAAATTAGCCACTTCAACAATGCATTATATTACTATTTATTGAGTTTCAGTAGCAAAGGAGGAGACTTGACTGGCCGGACCACAGTCTTGAAGAGAAGAAAGGAAAACTTGTCAATGGAGAAATATACAAATCCACCAGTAGAGTGAGTCACAAAAGATCCAAAACTCTTCCCAACAATGCAGTGCCATGCTGGACCATATATTGCATCAAATTCCTACAACAATATAAACAAATAAATAAAGTGAGACAATTAGGAGGCAACTCCGAGGAATTGTTAACTTTATGACCTGTATGTATATATTTTTTAAATGTGCCTTCCCTATAATTAGCATTGAGTTTTGAACTTTTGGCTTTTCATATAACAGTTCAATTGGAAATTAATGAGGAGGCCAGCTACGTATGTATCCATTTGTTTGTAATCCATATATAGTCCATAGAGATGGTTATACCTCTTGACTTGTACTTAAAGTTAAATTTGTCCCTCCTCCTCAAACAAAAACATTAAAAAAAAAAGTCCCTACTTTCTTTTTGCTAGTTGAATACCAGGGGAGGGACAATTGATTGAACACCAGATCTCCAGAGTTAAGACTTAAGATCGCTACAAATTTGTCTCACTTTGATAATGCTCAATTTCCACCAGATCCAAATCAAATTGAGATTAACTAGGGTCATGAAAGTTGGGGTTTTGAATGTGGTAGAACTGGGATACAAATCCATGTAAATTCAAAAATTAACTAAATAATAAATTAATTTTTAAATTATACTCTTAAATTTTGACATGTTTCAAGTACTTTAAAGTTTTATATTGGTTTCTAACACACTTCTTTCGTTCAATCCATACCCTTAAATCCACTAATACATTTGCTCAACAAAAAAAAAAAAATCCACTAATACAATGCCATTTTAGAAAATGAAAAATACTAGACTAAGAGATTAATTAAAGTCTTGAAACAAAAAAATAAAAATAAATGACCCGATTAAAACCCTACTATAATTAGATGTCCTTTAACTTTTGATCTGGGCTAATTAAACAAAACACCCCATAAAAAAAAAAAATTTTCAAAATTACCAAAACAACTGCATACAAATTCAACAACTCAAAAAGAACCAAAAAGAAAAATTGAAAGCTAAAAACAAATATTACCATGTTTATTCAAGAACTTGATTCATAAAACCATGATTTAATATGATACTTTCGATTATTGAGTTCTGAAAATACCTTCTTGAGGCACATGGCTAGGTGAGTAGGACTGGGTTTCTTTGTGTTGGGACTTGAGTCAAGCAGTGATCTGGTGTGTCTGAAAGCAAGCTCTTGCATAGTAGGAGGCATGTCAGCCAATCTCAGCCTTACATTCAAATCAACGGCTACAGCTGCTAGAGGCAGCTTCACCTCACTAGGCCTAGATGGAGCTGATGATCTTGTTGGCTTTGGGTGCTGCAATGGTGGCAAAGCTAATGACTTCTGCCCGGTTGGTGGATGTGGGTATAGGCATAGCACTCCTTCTCTTTTGTTCTTTGCTGCCAGTGCCACTCTTCTTGTTGTTCTTGCTTTCTCTGCCTCTGAAGGCCTCTCCATGAGAGAGAGTGAGAGAGAGAGAGAGAGAGAGAGGGAGTATGAGAGTGGGTGGCAGAAATGTTTGAAAAGTTTGAACTTGAACCTTTGACTGGATACCCGTGTCTATGTTTGTCTATGCTTTGTTTTGAAACGTTGAAAGAGATATTTAAACAAGAAAAATTATCCAACCACAATAACACAATTTAAACTTTCAACTATTCTTACAACTATTTATTAAATAATATGGATGAGTGTGAGTAATGAAAAAAAAATAACGAGTTAATGTAAAAATGAAAACACTCCATAATAATTTACTACATAATATAATTATGAAAATAGATGTGGAATTTATTGTGTCATAGAATAACTCTTATAATAATGTAGAATTTTCTTATTTATATATATATATATATATATATATTTAAAAATTTTAGGGTGCTTTGGAAAGCGTAAAATGTTACCTAATAATTTTTTCATTTTTCTTCTATTCTTCAAATTTATTAGGTGGGTGTTTGATTTGTATTTTTAAACAACAATTTTCAATTTTTAAACAACATTACATGTATTTTTACATATGTTTTCACCCATATGTATTTTCATAAATGTTTTCAAACAACGATTTTCAGTTTTTAAACACATGTACCAAACGGACTTTTAATATTTGATTCAGGGGCAGAGGAGGACTTGGACTAGGGGGATTGGCCCCCTTAATTTTTTTTTTTTAAAAGAACTTAATATATACATAGACACTAATTTTAGCAATTTTTTTCTATAAAATCACACTTTGCCCCCTTTAACATTATTATTGATTTTTTTTAAGAGTATTACTCTAATCACAAACTTTTCTATAACATTTTTACAAACTGTTAAAATAGTAAAATTTTATTAGTTTGCATATGCGCCCATTATTTACATTACATTTATACTTACTAATAACCACTCACCACATTAATAATTTATAAAAAAGTTTGTAATTCTAGCACTTTCCTCTTTTTAAAGGTCAGATCTAAAATCTAAAGCAAAATAAACAAGGCCAAAGAAATTATTCAACAACAAAAATTACAAATAGTAAAGCTAAAAACAATTAAACTCAATCAACCAATTTTACCCAAAACAAACAACATGACCCTTTAAAAAAATTTAAAAAAATAATAATTTTGTCCATACTTGGATGCACACATAAAAAAATAAAAAAAAAATCATTAGCTGTTAAGCAATCAAGCCAGAAGCTAGAGACACCGCACGCAACCAACAGTAAAATTGCCCCCTAACTTTAAATCCTGGCTTCGTCCCTAATTTGATTCACCCTTAATTCCTTTTTCTATACCAATAATAAATATAAATTATTATGAAAAATCTTGTATTTTTATTATACTTATTGTTTTGCAAAATAAGATAAAGATGCTTATAACGTGATTTAGTTATTTATTCGATGATATGTATCGGTAAATTATCACTTTAAAATATATTTTTCTTTCACTAGTAATAAATATCAAAATTGTGATAAAAGTTATAACACAACCTATGTCCACAACTTTCTCAATGTCATGTGACATGTTGTGTCTTTTAACTCCTTTCCTGGCATTACTCTTTTCTTTTCTTTTTTTAACTTCTTATTATTACAGAATAGGGAGCAGTAATATAGCCGTATGGGTACTATAATTTGAAGATAGACTGATTGATCTATCATTCGTAGGACCCATAAGAAAGTAGGGTCAGCCGGCCCATTTCGATTTGGACATATATCTATAGTAAAAACAAACTTTACAGATTTTCTGCAAAAGGTCACGTTGAATAGCAAAAAGGACAAACACAAGAGAGGAAAGAATCTGCAAACTGATAGACCCAATACTCACATGAAAAATACCAAAGACTATAATGCAAAGGCAATACGGAATGCTTGGGAAAGCATCTAGTCTTCCACGAGTTCCCAAATTCTTGCAGTTAACTTAAAACAACATTGTTTAGAGACTTTAATAAGTGATTTACATAATCTATTTTATAGTTATTGACATGACTAATGTTGTTAGAATAATATCATTTTTACTTTATCCATCACTAACATAACTTTCACTTTCTTTTTTTTTTGAAACTACATAACTTTCACTTTTATTAATGGTAATCGAATTTGTGTCATAAACCTATTGAAATTGAAAATGGTATATAGGAGACAGATGTACCAACCTGATGTTTTCTATTTTTTTTTTTTTTTAATAAAAACACAATAAGGGGGGATCATTGGGTGTGATCAAACCAACTTCCTGGCTGATGAGGATTTGACATCCTTTAACTTCCTTAACTGCTGATTATCTGAGTTTAACATCTTTTAAGCTTCTGAAAATCATGACAAGGTTGTTTAAAGTAAGACTACAGGCTGAGGGGTTTACATCAATGAAGCAACTAAGAACAAGAACATGGTATATTTCATCCAACCAAATGGTTCAAAAATCCTTTAATATCTGTATATGTGATCCACTCTCCTAAAAAAAATTAGAACCTTGCAAACAAAATCCCTGTTAAGATAGTACATATTTATTTACTCTGTATCAACACATGCATTTACTAGGTATAAAACATGTGGATCTACAAAGCCTGCATTTCCAAAGTGGTGTGCTCATTGTTTGCAGAGGATTGCGCAGAGTCATGATTATCTTCATTAGGGTTCATCTCTTGAACAGGGGGAGGGTTGACAATGGTCATTGGCATGACAACATTATCTGAGAGGCGCCCCTTCATCTCCCTGTGCTCCTGACACAAGGCACAAAAGTGCATGCAACAATGCACCAAGCATGGGTCACATGGCGAGTTCTGCATTCAGCAAGAACATGAGTTAGCAAAATATAAGCACGAAAATCATCTGCCACTCCTTCCTTTTCAAGATCAACAAATTCTAAGCCTCAAGACAGCATGGCTATCAACAAAGTGTGTTTAAAAGGCGCAGAGGCTCAAACTCAGCACCCATATAAAAAGAGTGTTTACATGACTCATTTTCCCTAATGATGCGTCATGCAGTAGGGGCAAGAAGAAGCATTTCTTCTCTGGCGCTTTAAGTGCGCCTATTAACAACACCAAGAAAAAGTTTTAAGAAAATAAATGGATAGAAATAAAAAGTCACTAAAGCAGAATTTCTCACAGATGTCTCAATTAGAACCTTTTTGTATCATCTAGTTAATAATAATAAGGTAAAAAACCACTCCCTTTTCAAATCCTTTATGCCCCAGTCAAAATCTCTTGATGGCACTCAGTTGGCATTCTGTGCAAAAATGATCCAAAAGTTCAGTTGATTGGACTTTTGAAGCCACGAATACCAGGACCTAAAAGAAAAAAGTAATGAAAGAAAGGCTTTCATCTGACTTGACAGAGAAGAAAAGGAATCAGGCAGAGGAAAAGGATGATCTTGATGATGATAACAATGTGACAATATTTATCTCTCTCTCTCTCTCTCTCTCTCTCTCTCTCTTTTAAGGCAGAAACATTATAAGCCTTTAGAAGATTTTAGTATTACAATAATTTCCAGGAGATTGGCGTTTTGTCTCTATTGCTTCATGTCTAACACCTAAAGAAACCAACACGGAAAGAGATTTCTCAGGTTCATGCTAGATGAACAAAACTTTCATTGGAATTTCAAACAGAATGCATCTCTATCTAAAAGGCATTTTCTTCACTGCAATCCGAGTTTCAATGCTGGCCTAGAACCACAGGATTCTCACCTTAAATTTCTTAGTCAAAAGATTATGCCTGGTTGAGAAATCAGACTTTTAATTGTTATGCAAAGGTGCACGTCTGAGCCACAAGACAACAGTTGTTTACTACAACATTCTTTATGTCAGTGGGCACTGAGGCAGCCACAACTACACTAGCAATATTCATTCATGACAGCATGCTCCTTGAAAGATGGAAGCCAGCTAATAGCATGTATCAAAAGGGAAACTGATGCATGGGGGCATGATGTTTGAGCCTTTTAGGCAAGACATGCAATCTACATTGTCTGACATAATAAATACAGGTTAGTTGTGTACACAGAAACCTTAAAATTACCTTCAAATGATATTTCTTCTGTAAGGATTGCCGAGCAAGACCAGTGTATATACCACACATCCACCACGCAAATAATAGACCCTCACAAATGAGAAATGCAGTCCTTGGGTCAGAACCATGGAAGATTGCAGTTGCTGCTGCCAGAGCCATACCACCTTCAACACATACAGCATGACACATGCATGGCGTGGTCCAAGGGGTATCTTCTCTCAAGCTTTCCACATTTCGCCCAAACAAAACACATGGACAAAACAGACCTGTCCAGCCTGTAAAAGGTTGGAGACAAGGAATTCTTACAAAACTGAAACATGTATTAGTAAAAGATACTGCAGTAGAATGAAGTATTGGTACCAGACAAGCCCATTTCAAGGATATGCTAAAAAAAATTAACAGAAGCTATTGGCAAAAATCTTTTTTCTTCAAGAAAAGCCAAAAATCAAGAAGATTATTGGAGCACAGAAACACTGCCTCAAGCAAATTAACTGACATCATTAGTCAAATGGTACTTTATTCACTCTTGGAAAAACTAATGGTAAGGCCAGATGATATTAATAGAACTGGTCTGATAAGAAACTAAATAATTGCAAGAAATTGGCATCCACAAATGTTTTCATTTGTATCACATAAATTTTATAAAATCATGAAAAGGAGAACCTTTTGACAATAGGAAAATTTATCCATCAGAACTAGTCCAGACTCAAGAGAGACAAGTGAGAAACAAAATCCATATTGAAGTTAATATCTATACCATTCCACATTAAAGAACAAAATTGAGAATGGGTTATATATAAACTTACAACTATCCCTGTCTTCTGCACAGCCAAAAATCCCTGTTGTCCAAGGTTCATCTCCAGGTGGTTGAAAGCTTTCAGGTAGCGGCTGCCCACATTCATAGCACTTGCGAACAGCCAACTGCCCAATAATCAGAGGATTAGTAAAAAGTTAATACACGTGTGTATCCATCCTCATGAAACATAAAAGATGGAGGGCACAGAGAGTAAAAGTTTAATTCTCCTTAAAAAGTAATAACAAATGCTCATCTGACCTCACTAAGCAGGAAGAGGGAACCAGTATTACATAGAGCACAGTCAACGCTCAAGGATATACGGTAAACCAAAATAGATTTTTCAGATCACATGGACCAACAACCAATCAAAATTCAAGCCCAATTCAGCCCCTGATCTTGCTCAAACTTACTTGTTTGAACTGCCACTCAACTGGAAAACTGTTGTACTGTAGTAAAGTTTGGACCTTTCCTTTGACTTCCCTTTTTTTTCCCCTTTTTTTATAAGAACATCCGAAGTCAATAATTCATATGCAGAACATTAATCCATGCACTAGCTGGCATTAACAGTCTGTAGTTATCCAAGCCATATTACTGAATACTCAGCAAATTAACAATACATTCATGTACTACAGATCGTGTTTGAGTACATGTCACATATTGATTTCCCCCTTCAAATTAGATATCTTCTTATTGGGGCTGGGTTAGGAAAAAATAGGAAATCCTTAGAAGGAAGAAGTCTGTCATGAAGTGACATGTGAGCAGCATAGGTGCCGGGACTGACTCCAAAACTAAATAGGGTGTGAGCTGTGTACTTGCGTAAGGGGAAAGAAAAGGGAGTGTGAAAACAATACTTTATCATTTCCTCTTGAGCCCACCTACGAGTTTATTCTCTTGTTCCCCTCACTTTATTTTCCATTGTAAAAACAGAACTAAACACAGTGTTTAACAGGATTCCTCGCGTTATACAAAATCACAAGTCCAGGCTACACATTCATTTTGAAGGTAATTGTTAGATTACTAAGAATGCACAAAGGTTCTAGTATGATTTATGAAATCTATGTTGGATTACACCTTTACCATTTTGAGTTACTTCTTCTCTCGTTGTCAAAGTTAATACTCACTTTAGAAATCCAACAGGACTGGAAAAGCATATAAAACCCTACAAGGATGAAGTCCACTATGAAGTAGTGTGGGGGCTTTGGTGCCTCCTTAAAGGAGCCTCTACTGGATATAGGAATATCAACCAATCAACTACTCCACAAATTTTTACCCCATCAACCAAAATTATCCCAATCTAAATCATAAAGCAACACCTGAAATGCTAGAATTTAACCCAACTACTACCAAACACTACAACCAAAAGGCAAATGTTATCAACCAAAGTTCAAATCTTTCTCAAATCCTGGACACTAAAACAGTCAACACACATTAACAACAAATGGGTCCAATTCCAATTCCATAAATAACAAAAGGGTTTTACAGAATTCCCATAAAAACCACTAATTTCACAGAGAGAGAGTAGAAAACAAATACCTGAGGAACCTCTATAGGCTGATTAAGCTCTCCAGGCTTAATATCCTCCAAAGGCCCCTGATCCTTAGTCAGCTTCACATACCTTGAGTGTGCTGTTCCTTCCGCCATCTGATAACCCCAATAGTTTGCGTTCGTTTCCTGAGACTCTGCAAGCAAAAATAAACAAGACCCAAAATTTTAAACCCTTTAATAATTTGTCATCACTCAGAACCAAAATCCAAACAGAGCCCCCCAAAAAAAATGATAGCTTTAAAGTTTAAAGTATTTTCTGATCCTCAGCTCCCACAAACACCAATGACTAACCTCAAGAGATCTGAATTCTTGTACCAACTTCGTGAATTTCAAGAAAGGTAAAAAGGAAGAAACAGATCTAAATTGGTGTGAGAGAGAGTCTTATTCAGAGTAATAGTCAACTCGTGTATTGTGTTCGTATTTTCTTAAACTTGGGATTGACTCCTTGTCTATAAGGTAAAAAATATTGCGCATCGCTTGGTAACTGATAATATTATTTATATTTTTAAAAAATATATGTAGGTAAAAAAGTATTTAAAAATATGTTAAATATTGTTTAAAAATTAAAAATTGTTACTCAAAATACAATACCAATACCAAATAGCCTATTGAAAGCCGTTAGCAATAAGCCACAAGTACTATGCTATTAACAATCCCATTTGTTCTTATCAAAAAAAAAACTATGCCATATGTATTTGTTCCTCCACGATTACATTGCCAATAAATGAATTCCATGTCAACAATTTTGCCATCAAAGGTCCAATGAATCAGTTACATGTAGGACTTTATAAAGTATGTAGTTGAATCTAATCTTATTTTATCTGATGTATATTCCGGTGAATCCATTTTTTTTTTTGGATTTTGTTTTCGGATATTTAGGAAGAAATGTTTTTGTTGTAAAATGGTTTCTGTTTGTAGTATTACTCTTTTTTTTAATTATAAAAATGAAAAAAAAAGAACATATAATTTAATATATTTCTCGGGTGGTATCAATTTTTTTAAACAAATTGTTATTTAACTAATGCTCTAAAGACATCCATTAACGAGATATACACATTTTTTATAAACTTATTCGGGTGACTCTTACTTTTTTTTTTTTTTTTGAGAAACGGGTGAATCTTAGGGTGTGTTTGGTTGGGGTGAAAACAAAGAGGATAGAAAATAGGAAGAGAAAAATATGTTGAAAAATGTTGTTTTCTACTGTTTGGTTGAGAAAAGAAAATAGAAGAGTCAAAAAATAGGGGAGAAAGTTTTCTCTCCTAGGCCCACTTTTTTTATATTCTCAAATTGGGAGGAAAATAAGGAGGGAAAAGTGATGAGAAATGCATTTTATAAAAATACCCCATTTTATTACGCTTACCTACCCCTCTCACTTTTCCACTATTATATAATAAGGACATAATAGTCATTTATATAAACTTCATTTTCCATCCTTCTCTTTTCTCTCCAATCAAATAAAAAAGTTTTCCACTCTCCCATTTTTTCATCCCTCTAACCAAACACACATGAGGGAAAATCAAATCTTTTCTATCCTCCCATTTTTTCATTCTCCCACTAATTTTTCATTTTCCCACTTTTCCACTCTTCCAACCAAACGAATTCTTATGGCTTCGTTTGGGAGTTCATAAGGGAATAGAATAGAACGAGTATAAGGGAATGGAAAGGAATGGTGTGAAGTGGATTTAAGTAAGGAAAATGAATAGAAAATAATGGAATGGAATGAAATTAAGTAATCTTAATTAGATTTTTTTTTAAAAATGGCAAATTACAATTTACCCACTCTTGGTTTAGTCGAAATTTAAGTTGCCTACTTGTGGTTTAAAATTTGACATTTTACCCACTTGAGGTTAGCTCAGTTAGATTTCTATAACCCATATCTATTAAAAACAAAGCTAAATATGTAGTTTTGCTCAACTCTTTTGTTTCTTTTCTCCAAAAACACAATAAGCATAAAAATACAATATTAAATAAGATCAAAAACTATTCATCGGAATACTTTCATCATGGAATTTCAAACCACAGGTAGGCAACTTCAATTTTAGTCAAACCTCAGGTAGGTAAAGTGTCAAATTTTAAATCACAGATAGACAACTTAAATTTCAGTCAAACAACAGGTGGGTAAATTATAATTTGCCAAAAAAATAGAGGAATGAAAATGAATGGAATGTAAGTAATTTTGTTTAGGAGTATCATGGAAGGAATGGAATATAACCATTGTATGACAATATTACTATTAGACCCCTATTTTAAAATAAAGAGTTGAATATATAGGGGTATTTTAAGAGTTTTAGTAAAAAATTCCTTAAATTTAATTTATTCCCTTCCATTCCTCCCAATTTTGGGGGGAATGAAAATTTAAGGTTTATAGAGAATAGAGAGGAATGAATGTTTCTTCTTACCCATTCTGTTTCTCCTATCCATTCCATTCACTCCCACTTAAACTCCCAAATAAGGAAATGGACTTTCCATTTCTTCCATTAAAACTCCCAAACAATGGAAAAAATAATATTATAAAATTATTCTTTTCATTCAATTCCATTCACTTCTCCCAAACGAGGCCTAAGGGTTAATAGGTGTGAATAGTAATGGAGAAAAATTTTTATAACTTATAATTGAATTCAACCATCAATGCATGATCAAATTCAACCATAGGCATGTCTTAATTTAATTGAAGAATCTAAGGTGGAATATTTAGGCATATACCAAGAGCCTTATAACTTAATTGATATCTCCTCATGCACAAAGTGCTCGAGAGGTCAAAGGGAAATGAATTCCAATTGTGCATAATTTTAATTGACATCTCCTCATGCTATAACCTTACTAAATATCTTTTTATTGAAGGTGGATTTTGACAAGTCTACCATTAGATCACATCTTTTTCTTATATTTTCCATGCTTACAAAATTTCTAGAAAATTAAAAATCAATAGCTATGCCATTAATAAATTGTTTAAATTACAAGTTTTTGTAATTTAAAATTATACATAAAATATAAGTTAATAGATTATATAGTAAATAATATTCGATTGACACAGAATTTGATGTGTATTAAAAGTGTAAAGAACATGTAATATAATTCAACGGTTAGATTTTCAAAATATATAGTAATATTTATTTTATTGAATAAGGTTGTAGTTCAAAGTTACCACTAATTTTATAGTTAAATTTTGTAAATAAATAAATAAAAAGTAGATGTACCTAAATTTTTCTTATTTTAGTAACATTATCTTCTGGACAATCTTGGGAGATTTTGTTGTTAGATAAGCTTTCTATATTTGCATATGAAAAAAAAAGGTTATGTACATACGAGTGCCAAGCAAGTGGCCGTGGTTCTTTTCTTTTCAAAAAAAGCTTTTATTGTTTTTTTTAATCAAAAAATGCCTTAATTTTTTGAGGTATGCAAACCTTACAGTTAAAGTGGGCTTGTGATTGTAACATGCCAAATGCCCTTATGTCCTTCATCCCTCCTCTTATTTGGGGAGTTCAGCTCTCTCACAAAATGTGGACCCTATACTTGGTGAATTTGCATGATGTAAAAACTCACTACATACAACGAAAAATCAAAGATACATTTTCCTTTTATGGAATAATATGTCTTACTACTAAAAATGGTGACCTAAATATTAGGTTAAAAAAAAAAAACAATAGGATTTGAAATTGCCATTTCATTTAACTATTACAGACACATGTATATATATATATATATTTTTTTTTTTTTCTACATTTTTTTTATAACTATATTGAAAGATGAAAATCACTAACCCTTAAAAGAAGCCTTAAATAAAACTCTAAGATTTATTTATTATTACTTTTTATATTTCAATAGTTGGCTAAAGGGAAATCTAAATCTTGAACGTCTTTGTTAAAAAGATTCGGATGTGCCAATTGAGTTAGAAGGCTCTTAACAAAACTTTATAAATTTACTTAAAAAACAAGTTAAATTTTAAAATTATTCTCAATGGTCCAACTAAAAGAAGTTAAAACTTTTTTTTTATAGAAGTATAGTTATAACTTAAAAAAAAAAAGAGGATAGGGACCATAGTAATAATTAAATCTAAAAAAGAAATTTTAATCTGACAAACTAACTTAGCTCACTCTAGAATGGGCCTAATATTATGTAATTGCAAACTCTAGATATACACATCTAATAAAACCAAATAAAAAAAGATATAAAAAAATTTATTAGTTGAGAATTGTTACCATATCAATAAAAATTACCATTTACAATGAACCATAAATGAAAAGCTAGGCTCCATGTGTGATTGAGAAGCACCAATTTGTATTCCTAGTTGAAGAGAACTGGGACAAAATGAATATTTTATTTTTGGGTTGTTGGGGGGAAGGGAGACAGAATGAATATTCTTTACTTCCAAACAAGTAACAACAAACCATTCCTAGTTTCCTACACAGAATATTTGAAAGATGAAATAGTAAGACTATGTCATATACACTTAGTGCAGAGTTTTTTTTTTTTTTCTTTTTTCTTACAATAAGTGAAGAGAGGAGGATTTCAATCAGATTCTTCTTCATAAGATAACTGGGCATAATGCACTGAACTACAAGACTTTGTTGGTGCAATTGTTGTATACACTGATTTTACCACATGTATGTGTCATGCGCACAATTATGCCTCGTCTAAAATAAAATTAAAGGTACATATAGTGCCCTCTTCAATACAAGTTTCTTCAATTTATGAGGGCCAATTTCTGTACCAACCGGCCCATGCAGAGACCAATCCACTAATCCCAAGAGTAACAGCATGGTTGCAAAAGGGGTTGGGTTCAATATCTGCCACTCCTATAATCAAGTCAGCAACATTAGCTGCCACTGCCATCAGCCTCATCACCCTATCAGCTTTAATCTTTCTTATACTCTCTTTCGAATCCTTTGATTCTTCTTTTGAAGTGACAAGCTTTTTCTCTGCCTCTAGTCCCTCTCTGATAATAATGAAATCAGATATAATAAAGAAAATATAGCCAAAAGACTCACCAAATGCTGATATGAAGCTCATCTTTCTTGCTAGCTTGGGGTCTAAGGTACCAATTCTTGATAACCATAGAAAGTGGTCAAAAAAGAAATAGACCATTTCACCCGCATTAGCAAGAACTGCTAGGAATTTGAAAGTAGGAGTTGAGCCAGGACTTCTTCTTAGAGCATTGAAGCCAGTAAGAAACCGGCCAGTCCTGAAGGCTTTTCGGCTAAGCCCTGAGGCAACCTCCCATTGCTTGATTCTATTAGCGATTTCCGGGTGTGTGGCTTCAGTGTGCCAATGAACAAGTTTGGAGACATATTGGAAGGTCTTGACAAGCTTGTCAATGCCATCTCTCTTTGCTAGGAAGATGACTAACTTGTCTACTGTGTCATTCTTCATGGTTGAAGCGAGTTAAGGATTAGGTTGTGTTTGATGAATGGGCCATTCTGTTTGCTCAAGAGTCAAGAGGTTGGGTAGAAATTATTAACAAAATCAAAGGAGAGCCACAGAATTTGGTTTTTGGATAATACTTGTATGTTATGCTTGTGGTTGGTTGGACCTTGTTTTGCTCCTTATACAAGTTGTTTTTTTGTGCCACTAATTTTAATATATATTTTAGGCTTTCTTTGTCTCTTGCTACAAGAAATCTTCACGGCCACCGGCTAATATGGTCTCTTTCATTTTGGGCATTTATCAAGAAGTGATTTCGGTCAAATTAATTTTAAAATTTTAATTTTGAATATTTTATTAGGCTAAAATGCAAATCCGACCCTCTAACTTTCTTCAGATTTCATTTCAGTCCTCAAACTTTGTTTTCGTTCATTTTAGTCACCTAAGTTTTAGATTTATTCTATTAAGAGTTAAGACCTTTCCGTTAACTTTTGTTAAAAATTTTTGAAAAAAAATCTTAAAAACATTTTTCAATCATTCATTGAATTTTTTTAATTAAAAAATTTGAAAAAAAAATTATAAAATTGAAAAATTAACCACAACATATAACAAAAGTAAATGGAAAAGCCTTAATTGAATAAATTTGAAAGTTAGAGGACTGAAATAAACAAAAGCAAGGTTAAAGGACTGAAATGAAATCTGACAAAACTTAGAGGGTCAGTTTTGCATTTTACCTATTTTATTAAAACACACACTTTTTAACTCACATTTGTTTTCCATAACTTTAGGCAATTTTAGCTTTTCAAACTTTTCTTTGATTAAATTTTTTCAAGGAAATATTGTATTTATCTTTGGACTAAGCCTCTAAATGAAACCCCACTCATTAAGATAGTAATGTAAAACGAAAAGTAATTTATAATGTTACAATATACAATTTTGAAACCCACATTTTTACTCACGTGCTCATTTTAATATATATTTTTAATTTAGTTTTAAGAATTTTGAATAACGCTAAACTATATTAGTTTAAAAACTAATTACAACTTACAATATTCTTGGATAAAGTAGGGTAATGCCAAAAAAAAAATCTAATTGAATTAAATATGCTATTTTCTACAAATTCTATAATCGACTCTTTATTTGTTAATATTTCTGAAATAAACATGTGTAATATAAATACTTTTTTCAAAACATTTTCACGCATTACACGGATTATAAATGAAGGCATACATGTTTCTTATAATGACAAGTTTATCAAAGCGCAAATAAATATATGTTGATAAAAAAAAATTACCTTTTTCCCTCAAAAACATTATTGGTTTATTGTTGTTAAGAGTATTAGAGGTCGTTTGGTAACGTTGTTCTAGTAACATTGTATTTTTTTAGAAATACGTGTGTAAAAATACGTGTAATGTTGTTTAACAACTAAAGAGTGTTGCTTAAACTACCCTACCAAACAACCCCTTAACATCCAGTTATGCAAACTTTAACTAAAGTAATTGAGTTTTTTTTTTTTTTTTTTTTTTTTTTTTTTTTTTTTTTTTTTTTTTTCCTGCTTGTACAAACTATAACCAAATTTGAAAGTTGATAGCAATTTTTCCCCTATTTAAACTACCCAATTTTCAAATATACCATATATCCTTTTTTTTAATTCTTTATATAGCTAATTAAAATATTTATAATAAAAAAAAATTTAGAGAGAGAGAGAAGGAAATTTGAATTAAAAAATAGAATAAAACTTTTATAAAATGCTACAATGCTCTTTGAACTAATTAAAACAGTTTTTTTGTTTCCTATTTCAAACTCAAACATAGATTTTTTTAGAGATAGAGATTTTTACGGGAAAAGTGCTACGTACACAGTATTTTTACAACATTTTCACAACAAATCATAGGTGGCTAGTTGTTATTAGTTCAAATTTGAATTTAGCACTGAGATTACTTTTTTAACTCAACAGTAACAACCTGTCACCTTAAGATTTGTTGTAAAAATATTATTTACATATCATTTCATTTTTTACAGCAACTTTTAAAAACTTTACCAAATTGCCCTATGCTTTTAGACTTTTAGTTGTTACTTGTTAGTTGTTACAACGAAAAAAGGGTTTGCCTTCTAATAATAATAATAATAATAATAATAATAATAACAATAATAATAATAAAAAATCTACAACTAGGGGGACATGCTCTATAATGGGATTTGGAGCTGGCTCCAAGGACCAAGTTATCGCTCACATGGTTTTAAAAACCGAAGCGGGCATTGAACCGTTTTTTTCAAAATTTTCGGTTCAACCTTGGTTTTTAATTGGTTTTTCGATTTTTGACCGGTTGTTGACCGATTTTGGGGCTTATAACCGGACTGGTCTGAATCGGTTTTCCTAATTGAACCAGTTGGACTGGTCGGTCTAGTTCGGTTTTTAAAACAATGATTGCTCAAACTTGGAGACACTGTGGCAGATAACAGGGTGAATTATATTTTTCACCCAAGATTTTTTTTTTTTTTTGAAATTCCCTCCATCTTTTTTTTTTTAATTTTTTATTAAATTTTTTTTTTTTATTTTGGGCAACTAATGGATGTTGAGGCAATCCTTTTTTTTAAGAATTAGTTTTATGGGAATAAAAACTTAAAGAACCAAAATCAAACCAACCCGACATTCACGGGACCAAAATCTAACAAACCCATAGTTAAGGGACCAAAATCGAATTGACCTCAATTTTGAGAGACCAAATATGAATTTCTAAAATTAGACGATCAAAATTGAATTTAACCCGAAATTTTAAGATCTAAGGTAAATATAATTTTCCTTGAATAAACGATCTCATAGTAAGTGTTCCACTAACAAGCCAAGAACTTTATAACTCAACTGTCATAGTGTTTCCAATCTAAACGTCCAAGTAGGGTTATAAACAAGCCGAATTTTTTCAAGTGTTAAATGTTTAAGCTTTCGACAATAAAAGTAAAATGTTCAAACTTGGATTGCACTCAAACCAAAACTACAAAAAAAGTTCAAGCTCGAGTTTTTCAAACAGCTTGAGCTTGGTTTGAGTCATTAGTTAAGCGGAGCTCATGCTAAATATCAAATGCTAAAGCTAGAGATTCAACATAAGTACATATCTAGCATGTATTAAGCATTTTATCATATTCATTTGATTTTGAAGAATGTTCTTAATTTCCAATTAATTAAAAGTATAGTAAGATATATGAGTTTATTTTTCAAGCCTATATCAAGCTTCTTAGCGAACCTATATATAAATCTATGCTCAACTTGTTCATTATATAACTCTATTGTTCACTAGCCCATTCATGAACAATTGTTGTTCTTAGACTCTTTATTAAAGAAGCTAAAAGAATTGCTCAATTTTTATCTTGTTTATAACCAAACATGAATAGGCTTTTTATTGAGCTTGTCAAAAAGTTTGCCTCCTGGGGGCGTGGTGCATTGATAGGACTCCTAGACTGGGTCACAATGCAGGTCCAAGAGTTGCTTGGTTTGAGTCGTGCACTTTGCAAAAATGTTGTGCTACGACATGGATAGCCCCAATGCACCCAGGGGTGCCCCACGTCATGCTTTTGTGGTGGGCCTTTTTTGAAATGTTGGGTTGAGCTGTTGCTTGCTGCGCTAAGGCCTAAGTATTCTAGATAGGAGAGTTAGGTCCTTTGGCAAAAACTTTGGTCACATGCCCATGGCAGGCATTGCCACTACAACAACGCTATGACAGGCAGAATGTAATGATAAATAGTAAAAGACATGCATTTGTTGTTAGACAAGGCAAATAAAAGATCTCTAATTGAAATGGGAAATACAACAACTAGAAACGTGTCACCAGAGAAATGGCAGAAATAAAGAGGGGAATAATAATGGTGATTAAATCAAAGAAAAGAAAAAAAAAAAAAAGGGTTAGTCAACCATATTAAATCATGTTATGGGATTGAGACCAGGGAGGGAACCACCTCCTCAATGTGAACAACTTCTCAGGAAGATCCTGCTGTAGAAATTATTCACTTTGAGAAAACGGGCCTGAATGGTTTATGCCCAAGCAAATCTTTTATCTTCAGCAGATGGTAGGCTTTTAAAGGGAGAGAAGGAAAAAAATCTATTAGTGCATACTTGCCGTTCTACACTTTCTCTTTCTCTTCCTAATCCTCTACTTTTTGCTACTTTTAATTCCTCCCCTTTCTTTTCTTTCTTTCTTAATGTTCACATGTGTAGCATGATGGTGGCTACTGTTGTGATTCTGATCCCCCCTTTTGTACATGGCAAGAGCTCTATATATATTGCCTGTTGTGATTGATTTTTTTATCATTTTAGCCTTTAACTACTTTTGTCTAGATTTGGGTGTCCTTTCCGACCATCCACTAGTTTGTTAGCTGCCCAGTTACCACCACTTACCTGTGCTAGCCGTGCTACTCCCCTTTATTAGACAAAGAAGACTATCTTGTTTGCTTGCCCACCGTGGCATTCTAACTCTCCTCAGTGTGGGCATACTCTCTTGATATCTTTCATGGCATGCACCTAATGGTCCCAACTCATCCTCCATCTTTTGGGTGGTATGTCATCCTAGCAGAACATTTCCTCCAAAAGAGTTTAAGTAGGAACCCTAGAATAGGCTTTCCCCTCTCCCCACTACCAAACCATACCCTCTCTTACCTCTGACCGATGGCCTATTACCCCTATATTGGCCAGGTATAGGTTGGTAGTGCCTGGGCCTTGTGCGTGCTTCACTTCCATGTGTGTCAAAAACTTGTTTGTTGTTCATGTGTTTGTCTCGTTCTAGAGGTTCATCTGTGCATTCTGCCACTCATCCTTAACCTCTTATGGCGTGAAATGTCTTCTGATTTTCCACTCTTTATCAGTTTATTCCTTTCAAGGGCTGGGCCTTGCTCGATTGTGGGTTTTCCTTTCTTGAGCCCATTCTTTGTGCCTTCCGTAATCTCGTTATCATTCCTGCCATGCCATTCTGCCGTGGTGTTACTTGACCCGTGCTTACTGGGCTTCTTCTGGGCCTTTTACATGTTCTTCTCTCAATTGGTTTCAATGATCCAGTATGATAATTGGATTCATACTTATGCTACTTTGGGCTTTTTGGGCCCATTACATTACTTGTGGGCTCCTTTGGTCCATTTCTTCCTTGTTGGGAATCCTTGGCCCATTTTCCCTCTTTAAGTGTCCTCGGCCCATGTCCAATTCTACATTCCCATGGGCTTTTACTCCTTTTGGGCTCGCTTAGCTCAATTACTATATCGTCCATCCTTGGGGTTTATGGACTTTCTACAGACCCCTTACTTTCTTGCTTCATTACATTGGGCCTGTTGTGGCCCATTCTCGCTTTTCTACATCACATAATGCCCATTGGTTTATTACTTTTTCTTTTGGGCTCCCGTTGGCCCCTTTGCTTTTTCAAGGCCCATTCGTTTACTTTATGGGCCTAAGACCTATCATTCCTGTCATTTATGCTTGATGAGTTTCTTTTCTCTCATTTCATTAACTCTCTTATTGCCCATGAAGTTGGGCTTTTTCCTGCTGTTGGGTTTTCCCAAAATGAGCATCAGCGTTCTGTGGGTTCAAGCGGGCGGGGTCAATGTTCACATGCATGAGACCTTTTTTTGTTCATTTAAAAAAAAATGTCAAAAGCCTTTAGCTCGGTTTGATTCATTAGTCAAGCCGAGCTCGTGCTCAATATCAAACTCTTGAGCTAGAGATTCAACACAAGCACATTATTTAACTTGTATCAAAGCATATTATCAAGTTCATTTGATTTGGACAAATGGTCTTAGCTCTCAATTAATTAAAGACTTATAAATATATGAGTTTTTTTTTCAAACCCATAGAAAGCTTATTAACGAGCACATAAAAGAACTTAGGCTCAACTTGTTCTTGTTCTTTATAAAACTCTATTGTTCACAAGCCCATTCATGAACAATTGTTTTTCTTAGGCTCTTTATTAAAGAAGATAAAATTAATGCTCAATTTTTAGCTTGTTTATAACCAGACATTAATAAGCTTTTTACTAAGTTGCTTATGAACGATTTAATTCATTTACAATGTCCAAATTCATCCCAACTACTAAAAAAAAAAAAAAAAAAGAGGATCAAACCATCAAAAGTTATGAAAGAATAAAACATAAAAACAGCCTTGCTCCCACAAATAAAATAAAATAAAAATAAAAACAACCTTGCCTAGTTGGATTGGAACTTTCTTGCAAAAAGTGTGTGAAAATTGAAAATTCTTAACCCTCTCTTAAAGCCAAAAACCACAAATCATTCACACTTCACAGTTCACACACAGCTCACTTTTCTTTTGTCCCTCAAATACTACTACTCTCCCTCTCTCTCTCACACACAAACACCAAACCTAACAAACCAACCCCCAAAACCCAAACACCACAAAATCCCCAATTGCTCAAGAAATTCCTAAATTGCAATTCACATCAAAATCTCTCACTTCAGATTACTCCCCTAGCCATGGACGCTCAACGAGCTCTGCTAGACGAGCTTATGGGCGCAGGTACTCTTCCCATTAAACCCTAATTTCCGCTTCCACCCCCCAAAATTTTCAAGTAATTATTCCAGTTTAGGGTTTCTAATGCTTAATCTAATCGATTCTGATTCAAATTTTGTGAAATTTTTTTATTTTTTATTTTGTTTTTAGCTCGGAATTTGACGGAGGAAGAGAGGAAAGGGTACAAGGAAATTACTTGGGACGATAAGGAGGTTTGTGCTTTCTATATGGTTCGGTTTTGTCCGCATGATCTCTTCGTCAATACGAGGAGCGATCTGGGTGAGCTGAAATTTATAATTTTTATTAGTTTTGAGGTTCTGTTTGGTTACTGAGAAAACATAGGAAAGGAAAAGAGAAGAAAAGATTAAATTTATAGTCTATTAGACATATTGAGGTAGTTAAGTTAAATCAGTTTTGATTGCTTTTATTGCCAATTAGTTAAAACTTAAAAGTAACATGAAGTGTAACTAGAATCTTTTGGGGGAAAAAATATATCATGTAATTTCATAAGTTACAAATTGAACATTGAAGTTTAAGACTGTTACAAATTAAACTTGATGGTTTCACTTGTTCCAAAATCGAACAACGAACTTTGAAAATCATGTTATTTTAAAGCAAACCCTGTGCTTTTCAAGTTCGACTAGTGGTTTAAATTGATACAATCTTAAAAGTCTATGTTTTGATTTGAAAAAGAGATATAGAATTTATTTTGTAGGACCTTTAAACCTCAGGGTCTAATTTGAAACTTTTGAAAGCGTAAGGTATTAGTGTTTATGCTGTTTTGGTCAATGTGTTTTGATTGGCTGAGTTGCAGAAAGGTTTTCGATTACTTAGCTTCCAGATCTAGGTAAAAAATTTTAGACAAAATTTTGATTATTTTCTTTTACTAAAAGTTATCAGCAACCAAATGGAGCATTTGTTTTGATGTTTGGTGAGTGTGAGGTTTGACTAATCATTGTTTTTTGTTCTTTTGGATCAGGACCATGCCCTAGAATACATGATCAGAAGTTGAAAGAAAGGTGATTGATTTGGATGAATAGTTGTACAATTGTTTTATGAATATTTTTTTTATGTGTTGTATTTCTCTAGGATTCTTATTGGGTTTATGTTGTATGGGTTTGCAACTCATGCAATAGGAAAGCACTATGCTTGTATGATTGTCGGTGGTATTGTCTTTAATTTGTGAAACCTTTGGTTATATATTCTAACAGTGAGCTTCCTAAGCTCTTAAAGTTATAATCTTTGGTGAGAATGATCGGTTTCTGTGAAGAGAATGTTCTTGATATTGTATTTATACAATTAAGTTTGCTGCTTCTTATGTGTACTGTAGGATGGAACATAGATATGCCTAACTTGGTATCCTAAGCTGTTGCTGGTTTTTCCTTTTTGAGGTAACCGATCTTAGCATTATGATCAGATCAGTGCACGAAGAGGAGAATAACTTATTCTTCTAAATCAATGAATTAATTTAATGGGTTGTTTACTTGGATTATGTTGTAAATCTTTTTGTTGGGAGTTTCCGTGATGCATGAGGCATCTTGGAAGTTGAGTGCAGAGCCCTTTGTCTAAGTGTGAACTTATACACTAAACACAAATATTTGACTACTTGTCATTCAAAAGGTTTGTGAATAGCAGATGCCAACGTCCTCTAGCTTAATTGGTACCTCTTCCCCTTGCAAGTGCTAGGCGGATGGTGAAGTCGTAGGTTCAAGACTCATTGGGAGCATGTGTAAATTACCAATTAAAAAAAAAAAAAAAATGGTTTGTGAGTGGCATATATATTGTGATTTTAATTTGGCTTGTGAATAGCAAATGTGTTTTTTACTAATAAAAAAGATGGCTTGAAGAGATAATATTGATATATCTAAATGGTGACAATTTAGCTTAAATTAATTGGTGGCATGTTATGTCCTGGTGCCAAGTTCCTCTTGTGTGAGTGCTGCTTCTCCTCCTATACTTCAGCACTTTATAAACTTATCTTCTCAACCTTGTCCTAACCGTGTATAATGTATATGTGTATGACAATTGTTGATGCATTGATGTCTTTAGACTTTTTACATAAATTGGTATGGAAAGGGTGATTCTGCCATTATTATTACTTTTGCATAACATATTGATATTGCCTTATTGTTAAATTTAATTTCCTTTTTTGTGTGAAATTGTGACTTGATAATTGGTATATAAAATTTCATAATCATTGCTTTTTGTTATTGGTTTTGCCAAAGTAACGTAATTGTTATATATACTCATGGATACAAATGTATGCCAAGGCGTGTTCATTTTAGAATAAAATATTCTCCAGGGGAAATGTTATCTGCGTTTTCTGGTGATTGGTATGATTGAAAATTTTAGTCAATGGAAAATTACACCAGATTGGCAAAAAATGTTTGATGCTTTAATATTAGCAAAATGGATATTTTGCATTGTCATAGTGATGCTACTTATCTTTATAGTGTGAACTGATAGTGTATCCTAATGTTTGATGTAAATTACCATAAAAGCACTGAAAGTTGCAGTTCTGGGAACTAATAGTGTTACTACTCTCCAACTTAACCAAAAAAAAAAAAAAAAAAAAAAAAAATTACTACCCGAGTTATTTAGCCAAAATTTGTTTTGTAAAGAAGCCCCTTGTTAGTAATACATGACAATTTGTACTTTCATTCCTGTATTGTTTCTTTTCTTTGTTGCCTTTTAACACACTGCCTGTGTGCCCTGTTTTACCTTATGTTTCGTTAATATTGATTTTCAATGAAGCTTATTACTTATCAAAATATATGACCAGCTTCTATAAAGAAACATGTTAAGGTGTTTTTACATATTAACTCCTCAAGATCCACCTAAATTTCTCGTTCAGGAAGAAAATTTATCCTTTTTTTTTTTTTTTTTTTTTAATGTATACTATCAAAATTAAGGTTTATAGAATTGATTCTGATTAGTGTTGTGAGATTGGATTTGTTTTAATATCTCACATCATATTACAGCCTTGTACTCACAGTTCTGAGTGACAAAATGTAGTAGAATGGAGGTTGGGTTGCAATTATCCAGGAGTTGCATACACATATTTCTTATTTGTTTTAGGGGTTATGCAAGGGGTTTTATTACATATGGAATTAGCTTTGTGTCTCAATCCCTTGGTCTATGTGCTGTTTTTCATCCATCAATTTGGTATCTTGCATCTCTTTTAGCAATTAGAAAACTTGAGACTTTTCGGTGCAGCAGGTGTTGGTAGTCTTTACCATATACATTTGTGTAAATTTCACAGTGATGGTTAATGTCAGGTTACCTTACATGTTATAATTGTTTTTATAGGAGAACTTGATGGGTATTTGGGCATTTTTTCTAGCTCACGACTTGCATCAGATTTTTTCCTCCCCTTGTGCTAATTTGATAGTTCATTATATTAATTTTTTTTCTTGGATTTTAATGGTTGATTTCTATTTTGTTGGCTCTAGTTTTGAGCAGTCTCCAAGACATGACAAGTACGTGCCGAGATTTGAAGCTGAGCTTTCTCAGTTTTGTGAAAAGTTGGTGGGTTACAAATTTACTTCACTGCAAAACACCCCCCCCCCCCCCTCCCCCCCCCCCCCCCAAAAAAATCCTCCAATATTTCCAGTTGTCTATGTATTTCTTAATCATGTTACGTGTTCTGTTGCAGGTGACAGACTTGGATAGAAGAGTTAGGCGTGGGCGAGAGCGCCTTGCTCAGGAGGTGGAACCCACTCCACCACCTCCACTATCAGCCGAAAAATCTGAACAGTTATCCGTAGTGGAAGAAAAAATAAAGAATCTACTGGAACAAGTGGAGACCCTTGGTGAAGCTGGGAAGGTGGATGAAGCTGAAGCACTCATGAGAAAGGTTCTGTTAGTAATGCCCTAAGTGTTTTTGTTGTGCATTGAAGCCACAACTAATAATCTCTTGATTGAATTACAAGTATTGACCAAACAAATAAAGGGGGAGAGAGGGGGGAGGGGGGATTGAACTTCCCATGCCATTTCCAAACTGTATCACATTGAGGTTTCTAGTTATTGATGTCAAACTTTTCGGTTGTCTTTCTTTTAGGTGGAGTTGCTTAATGTTGAGAAGACAGCCTTGACTCAACAACCCCAGACTGATAAAGTGTTAATGCTAGCACAGGAGAAAAAGATGGCTCTGTGTGAGATATGTGGTTCTTTTCTTGTAGCAAATGATGCTGCTGAGAGGACCCAGTCTCATGTCACAGGGAAGCAGCACATTGGTTATGGCATGGTCCGGGATTTCATAGCAGAGTACAAGGTGAGTCTCCCTTCAGAAACAAGTTTAAGGATGCAATATATCTATTCTGTTTTTGGTCAATAAAGAACATGGATTATCATGATGCAGGCAGCTAGAGAGAAGGCTAGGGAAGAGGAAAGATTAGCCAAGGAGAAAGAAGCAGAAGAACGGAAGAAGCAAAGAGAGAAGGAATCTGAAAGGAGGAGGAGAAGTGATTCTGGTGACAGGGACAGGGACAGGGACAGGGACAGGTATCATGATCGTGATAGAGACAGAGAGCGGGATAGACACCGAGAACGTGATAGGTCTAGAGACTGGAATGCTCGAGGTAGTCGGGATGGAGGGAGAGGAGTGGATTGGAGGTTGAGGAACGGAAGAGAAGGTGGCAGAGATAGGTACCGTGATCGAAGCAGGTCACGTTCCCCTGTTAGACATGGTCACTGAAGGGCACCTAGAAGTCCAGTTCGCCCATATTAGTGGATTATTTCGATAGATGTCTGAACATGTGTTTGAGGTAGATTTTTATCCTGGAAACTTTTATGAACATGTGTTTGGAGTCCTGAGTTATTTTTTTCATCATGGGTGAAACTTTTTTTTCCTATCTCACAGCTCTGTTGAGACTATACCATCTCCCTTTCATCAATATTATTAATGGAGAAAAGGGTTGAGGTAGGTACAACTTCATTGTTGTAGCTCTTTTAAATCTAATTTAGGCTGTGGTGGAATTTTTTTTTTTATGCATCGTCTCTGAAACATTGTTTTCAGAGCCTCTTATCTTTTGGGAGTCATATTGGGCTATTTAATTTGTTCAGAGTATTTTTAGTGGTCAGACACAAAGTTATATGCATGATTGACATTGCTGCTCAGAGAGATGACGCGGTTTTTTCTCATTTTTGAGGTAACAATTAGACCTTATTTCTATCAACACAATCCCATGGATTGATAATTCCTCTCAGATTCTCTTCCCCCTTATTTTATGGTTCTTAGGTTGAGTTAAACCGGTTTTTTTGCAAATTCTGCTTATATTACCATATGTTTGACCTCAAAGTACTCTTATCAGTTTGGAAAATATTGGATGATTTAATCATGCCTTTAAGGCAACACTTATGGGCTATCCAGATATGGCTTCATACAATCCTATATAGCGTTTCATCCTTTCTACAATGATCTTTAAGGTAGGAAGACTCATTGTTTTCTCCCATGCGTCCCCTGCCCTCGCTATTAGTTTTTGATTCAAGTGATAACAAGGTGAATCCAGTATGCCGTGAATGGGCAATTATTAAGGTGCTATAGAAATAAGAGGGACAGCAATCACTGTATTTTATTCTTATGTGAAATTTGTTACTTGTTTTACAGAGTTGTGGTTAGTTTTGGAGTTATCAGGATCAGACAGGTATAGGTAATTTACTTTGTGTTTGCAGAGTGATTCTTTATCCGAAATGTTGTTGCCACATTCATGAAATTCTACTTCAGTGGGCTGGGATGCGAGACCTTTTTGCAAACATTAAACTTGCCTGTTTGTAGGTGCCTGGAGGTAACCAAAAATTATAATGTGCAGAATAGTTTGTTTCCATTTAGTTTGCAGGAAAAAGGAGGTAATCTGGTGATCCTTGATGGTCAGATTGCTGCTAGTAAGTAAATATCTTGTGCTAAGGAAAGATTTGCACAGGGAAAACTCCAAAATGTCTCAAGCAACTTTATAAGTAAATATCTTAAGCAACTTTAGAAGTAGTTGCTGCTTGTGAAATTATATTCTAAGATATGGGAAATGAGAAACCAAATGTAATTACATTTATTCAACAAAAAAAAGGAAAGGAGTAATTACATTTGGATTGGAAGATCACATGAGTATTCTTGTCTGCTTGAAATATTATTTCGTTGGCTATGAATAATGTAAATCGTTAGATTAACATATGTAGAATTGAAGTAGTTTAGGATCAAAGGATATGTCATACTACAACATTGCCATACCTAACGATAGCCCGGCATATTATTATGTCTACTTTTTAGTTAACATATAATTTTTATTTATTTAATTTTTTGGTATTAGAATAAAACGAGATTCCATTGGCTCAAATCTCAATTGTTAAATTTCAATCCTTTTGTGCCCCATTTCAATAATGATGTGTTAAAAAGTGCCCTTTTTGGGATGATATATGAGTAGTTTTCGTTTCTGGTCGTGAGGTTTAAAAGAACCTGAACCTTCATGGCTTCTTACTCAACCTGAACCTTCATGGCTTCTTACTCGACCAAAACACACAACATGTTCATATCCTCTTTCAGTTAAATATCCCTTAAAGCAGCTAAGATCCAAACTTTAGGAGTTTTCCGTGAGAACTTTCTCCATTTGTCCATTTGTGGTCGCCAGTGTTATGATGAGAATTATCTTCTTCCTTATTCGGCTGCTTGTGACAGCAATTTGGATATCCAAACGTTCTGGAAGTCTGGTAAAGCACAATAGTTACATAATTCTCTGATCATAAATATTCTTTCCACTTCCATAAAAGCAGCTTCCAAAATATAAGGATTAGAAGAGAAATCAATATTAAAAAAAAAAAAGGATTTCTTCATTTTTTTAAGCGAAGTGCATGCTACTTCAACTACTGGGATGTTATGGCTCGGGTAAAAAATGAGCTTGTCCCATTATTACCGTACCAAGTCCGTCAACTGTAATTGAAGGCGAGAAAATACATCGACTATATTGAACTGTTCAGGCTTATATTGATAATGTCAAGATTAAGAGTGTCCAGTCCAATCTCTCGGACAATGAGATTGAGTTCAGGTGATGGTTAACTTGTGAGTTGTGAGGGAATGCTTGAGTTGGAGCTTGCTGAAACTTCCAACAACTTGCATAATTTTTCAACTAAACGACTTCCAACAAAGATCTATTTTATTTGTTGATAGATAGCCCTATTAATAAACTTCTCACGTTTGATGTATTTATTTTGAAATAACCTTGTAGCTCAACTAATGCTTTTCATAGTTTTAATGGAGATGTCCAGGCTCTAGGATTACTATTATTATTGTTTTAATAATTCTTTTTTTAGAGAGATTATTTTTATAATTCAATAGTTACAACAATAGGTTTTTGGTGATCACCATCTTTTTACTATAAACAGATTAGGAGCTGGATTCTCTCCATTTTATTGAGATTTGTGGAGAAGTATCCTTCTCCGATTACGAAGAAAACCATTTTGAGTGGCACAAGTGTCGTGTCCTCACAAAAACCAATTGGACTAAAGAAAATAGGCCGGTAGCCCAATCCAGTCATCCACTTGGAAACCATTATAATTAGACACCAAGGTAGTTTAGTAGTTGCCTCACCCTTAAAGCTTCTTACTGAAGAGGAAAAGGTAGTCATAGAACAAAACAACTACACCAACCAGCGTCTAGAGGATATAGGACTATAGTCACATTGGTATCAGAACACTATTCACTGTCAGAACAAGAAGACAAAACCAGTAAATAGTATTTCTGTTGACACAAGAAGACAAAACTAGTAAACAATATCCTGATGAAGCAGATAATGCATTTCACTCCAGTAAAAGCAATTTACTCTCGGAATTTGCAAGATCTTCAAAGGATTCAATACTTCCCTAGTTTCTATAAATTAGAAGCTCAATCCCATTCTGAAGGCATTTGGTTTTTCTTTAACAATTTGATCATTAATCTTCCAGAGTTCTAAACAAGAGAACCTTCTAGGTTTTAGAAACTCTACGAGTCTTTTTTTGTAAATAGTTTAAATATGTGTTCAAGCTTCCATTCATTTGTAGTCATGGTTTTAGTCAGCCAATAGTAAACTAGTTGTAAGTATTATGCTCAATATTATAAAGCTTTTCATTTAGTATATTATTCCCCCTTTAGCTTTACATTCAGTATACTCCCCCTTGTTTTCATTACCACTTTTATCATTTTGTTCTAGAGTTATAAACAGGAGAACCTTCTAGGTTTTAGAAACTCTACTAGTTTTATTGTAAATAGTTTAGTGAAAAGTTTGGTGCTTCTTCTAACCACACAATAGAGTCATCAACTTAAAGAGCTTGCTTCGTGCGTCATTGTTTTATCATATTAGCTATTTTGAGTGCTTGTATGAAAATATATATGATCATTCTTATTAGAGAATGAAGAAGACAATAAATTTATTTATAAAAGAATTTTTGCCGTGGTATGTTGAATAATTTGTACATTTCAATATGAGCTTCACATGTCAATAGGAAAAAAGTTTTCATGTGCTCAGGTGAATCATTAAAAGTTTAAAAGAACCATAGTTATAGTAATTTCTATCTAACTTAGGAATTAGTCTCCAATTCAAATTATATCATATCAAAACACTAAAATTATGTAATTTACTCAAAAAATAAAATACTAATATCAACTAATGGAAAAAAAAAAGAATATAAAGAAAGATAATACCACAAATTAGGGCTGTTCACGGGTCGGTTGGGTCTGTTTTGGACCCAACCTGGACTCGACCCGCTGGCGTCGGGTGGAGGGAGGAGGAACCCAAAACTGACTGCCGTAAAAATTGGTCGAGTTAGTTTCGGGAGTGGGTGAGTGTCGGTTGGGCTGGGCGGGTCGCCGAAATAAAGAAAGCATCGAAATCTAAAAAAAAGCGTCGCTAAAATCTGAAAAAACTCACCGGATTCTGGAAAAACTCGTTGGGTTTTGGAAATTATCGCCGGATTTTGCATTTTCTCACCGGATTCTACATTTTTTCGCTGAAAATTGCGTGGATTTAGCTGGATCTCCTTGAATTGAAGCTTGATCTCATCGGATCTCCTCGATTCTAAGCTTGATATTGCTGGATCTCCTCAAATCTAAGCTCGATCTTACCAAATACGGTCGAGTTCTCTTTAGATCTCCTCGAATCTAAGCTTCATCTTGCCGGAGTTCGCCGGATTTGTATATAACATCGATAGGGTCAGGTGGCTCGGGTTTTGGAGAAGAAAAACCACCACTCGACCCATCGGCGTGGGGTCTTTTGTGCGGAAACCCGTAACCAACCCACAGGAGCGTCAGTTTGGGCTGAAATCAGGTGGAGATCGAGCAGTTTGGTTGGTCCGGTGCGTGTGGGTCGGGTCTGGACAGCCCTACCACAAATCATGAAAATAAAAAATAAAAAATAATAATATTACTTTTTTCCATCTATGTTTTTGATAAATTCTAATTTAGAATAAGTACTCTCAATCCAGACTTCTATTTTTCCCAATCTTAAGTAAGTGTACCGAAATGGAACAAATGAGCTGGATTGGACTGAAATGATTGAAATAGATCAAAGTGGACTGAACGGACCGAATTGAACTCAAATGGACAAAATCTACCAAATTGGACCAAAATGGACCGAAGTGTACATAAATGAACCTAAAAAAAAGTACCACATTAATGCATTTTAAGTTTCTACTTCTAAAGTTACTTAATAAAAAATTAATATAATTAAGTGTTTTGAAGCAAAGTTAAGAAAGGTATTTAATTACCAGAAGCAGACAATTGAAATCGTTGCAGCTTAAGTATCCGTTTGGATACGGATTAATCTGGTTGCGTTTCGTGTTTTCACGTTTTCCTTTTTTAGCTGCTGCACACGTCAGAGGGGACAAAGGCTACTGTTCATGAACAGTAGCCGTGTATTGTTTACTTTTCAGCCTTTTTATCACATCTGTGGTTCCTGTATACTGTTCACAGGACCCACAAACTTCAATTTTCAACCAATTTTTTATTCAAAATGGGTCACACGACACTATTCACACATTTAAAAATTATTTTGCTATAGTGCTTTCAGTTTTCAGTTTTCAGCAATAAGTTCTATCCAAACGGAGCCTAATTCTGAATTATCTTCTTCAGCGAGATTAATGTAGGAATCTTGTACACCATTGCTTGCCTTAGAACCCTCTGATGAAGCTCTTAATTGTACTCGTTCCTTGATGATACCATCAAAAATTCCGATCAATTTTGTAAAATAACTCTTCATACTTTTCCGTATACCTTGCGGGTCAACTAAACTAAGGGCTGGGAAATAGGGCCAAAATGGCCAAATACCACAAATTTCAAAACTTAGTAGCAAAAAAACACTGTTTTAGAAATAAATAGGGAAGTACCACTTTTCTGGTACTCGAGTTTCTTAAACTCGAGTTCTACATGGTACTCGAGCTTAAGAAACTCGAGTACCAAGAAGTTTAGCCACCGTGGCACTGCTGACATGGAATTTGTGCGATTTAAAAAAATAATATGGTACTCGAGCTTGGTAAACTCGAGTTCCATGCAACACAGTACTCGACTATACCAAACTCGAGTACCAATTAGAAAAAAAATTATGTTTATTTTTATTTCTAAGGTACTCGAGTTTGGTGAACTCGAGTACCTTGTAAGGAACTCGAGTTTAAGAAACTCGAGTTCCTTATAACTTTTTTTTCTTTTTGATAATCGGCAAATAAACATAAACATAAACATAAACATATTTTTAAGTTTTTATTAATTTTAATAGAAGCATTGTAAAATAGATTTTAATTTCAAAATATGAATTAATTTCTACATTAATTAAAACTGTTCACTGTTTTCTCATAAAAATTGTTCACTGTTTTCTCTTTAGCATTATTTAAAAAATTGTTCACTCTCTTTTTTGCGTAAATTATTTTATGTTCACTATTTAAAAAATTATTAACTGTTTTTTCATAAAACACCAACTAAAATCGTGTTTTATAAATTTAAACGCCAGATCAGAATGCTTTTTCGTGCTTAAATTTCACAATAATCGAATTTGGTTTTCTGCATTGATGAAATCTATTTCTACATTAATAAAATTTTCTCTCTGTACATCACGTTTACTGTATATTCGAATCTGCTTACTACATTCATAAAATCTGTTTTCTGTATTAATTAAAACCGTTCATTGTTTTCTCATAAAAATTGTTCATTGTTTTCTGCAAAATTTATTTCTATGATTTTGCATAAAATTATTTTCTCTTTAGTGTTATTTAAAAAATTGCTCACTCCCTTTTTTGCGTAAATTATTTTACGTTCACTATTTAGAAAATTATTAACTGTTTTTTCATAAAACACCTACTAAAATTGTGTTTTATAAATTTAAACGCCAAATCAGAATGTTTTTTCGTGCTTAAATTTTATAATAATCGAATTTATTTTTCTGCGTTGATGAAATCTATTTCTACATTAATAAAATTTTCTCTTTGTACATCACATTTACTGTATATTCGAATTTGCTTATTGCATTCATAAAATCTATTTTCTGTATTAATTAAAACTGTTCATTGTTTTCTCATAAAAATTGTTCACTGTTTTCTGCAAAATTTATTTCTATGATTTTGCATAAATTTATTTTCTCTTTAGCGTTATTTAAAAAATTGTTCACTCTCTTTTTTCCGTAAATTATTTTATGTTCACTATTTAAAAAGTTGTTAACTGTTTTTTCATAAAACACATACTAAAATCGTGTTTTATAAATTTAAACGCCAAATCAGAATGCTTTTTCGTGCTTAAATTTCACAATAATCGAATTTGTTTTTCTGCATTGATGAAATCTATTTCTACATTAATAAAAGTTGCTCTCTGCACATCACGTTTACTGTATATTCAAATCTGTTTACTGCATTCATAAAATCTGTTTTCAGTATTAATTAAAACATTTCATTGTTTTCTCATAAAAATTGTTCACTGTTTTCTGCAAAATCTATTTCTATGATTTTGCATAAAATTATTTTCTCTTTAGCGTTATTTAAAAAATTGTTCACTCTTTTTTTTGAGTAAATTATTTTATATTCACTATTTAAAAAATTGTTAACTATTTTTTCATAAAACACCTACTAAAATCGTGTTTTATAAATTTAAACGCCAAATCAGAATGCTTTTTCGTGCTTAAATTTCACAATAATCGAATTTGTTTTTCTGCATTGATGAAATCTATTTTTACATTAATAAAATTTGCTCTCTGCACATTATGTTTACTGTATATTCGAATCTGCTTACTTAATTAATAAAATCTGTTTTCTGCATTAATTAAAACTATTTATTGTTTTCTCATAAAAATTGTTCATTGTTTTCTCGGGAGTAGTAACCTTAAAATCACTCGGTGGAGTTTTTGTCATGTTAGTTTTCCCCCATTGGAAAAAAAATGACCATGTCAATTCAATTTCTGTTGCACTTAGTTTAATTGGTGATTTGTTTGTGCTACCACGCGCTTTGCATGTTAATTTGATTAATTAATAAATTTGGCTAATTAATCAATTAATTAATCACTTGGGGTCAATACGTTTTTGGCCTATCAAATTTTGTTGAGAGTACAAAATCGTGAAAATTTGAGAGAGAATTGTGTACATTAGATGTACAGATCATTCGAATTTGTTAAAAAAAAAAATTATTCGTTGAATGTATAAAATCTTGAAAGGACAAAATAAAATTGTATAAATTAGATGTACAGATAGTTTGAATTTGTTGAAAAGTTTGGATTCGTTAATTGTACAAAATTGTGAAAATTAAATGGAAAACTATGTACTAATGTATTGATCATCCGAATTTGTTGAAAAATTTGAAATCGTTGAATGAACAAAATCGTGTAAATTCAATGGAAAATCAATGAACGAACCAAATTGTTGAGCAGCACATGCAGCACTGCGAACATCAGTATAGCAATGGTGGATATTAACAACAACGTCTAATGTTCGTAAGTAAAAATTTTTGAAAATCATCATTACTTGAATCTAAGAAGTCTGAAATATCTCTTTCATCATCTAACACAGTAACTTCATTAATAGACTTGATGGCTCGCTCTTGCGTCTTCCCCTTTAGATGCTTCCTAGCTTTTTGGATTGCATGAAAACGGTCTAATCGCCTTTGCATTTGATTGTTCTTTTGTTCAAGATGAGCAATTATGTTGGTAGGTTCATTTCTTGGTAACGCGGCTGATATGGTTTACTAAAAAAATAATGTAGTTAAAACTATCTGTAAATGGTCTCTTTGATAATCAAATAGTGAGTTTAAGGAAAATTGGTATGAAGCTGAGCTTTTTTTTTTTTATATATATATAAATTTAATTTGTTGATTCCATGATGGTTTTTATTTTTAGTTTTTGAAAAGATGGTTTTTTATATATTGGTCATTTATTATTGGCACACGTCGCTAACCCATGGGGTGGATGGAAATGTTTGGAAGAAATATTAACATATTTATTTCATTTCTCTAATTTTATTTATTTAAAACTTTTTTTGACATGAAAATTTTTAAAATGGTTCTACATAAATGTTTTTGGTAAAATACATAAATGTTAAAAGGCTGACTTTAAGCTGCTTTATTTAATAAGAAATTAGGATTTAAATTCTCAATCTTTTTTGTTGTAGGTATCGAATTATTAAAAGAAAAGTATATTTAAGGATGCACTTAAAAAAAATCATATATTTAAAATAAATTGGAATGTACATTTAATATTTTTTTTTGAACAGAAATGTACATTTAATAAATAAATAAAATGATGAAGATTTTTTTTTTTGAAGAACAGGAGACAGATACAATCCCCATCTGGGATTACTTATCAATACGGAGACAAAAGATCAGAAATTCGTGATACTTTATGGTTATCTGAAATGCTAGAAGCAGGGTTTATCAGCAAATTAATCATAACTTCTGAAATTCAGATTAGTTTATTTCCCTAAGTCATCCAAGAAGTAGCCGCATAGATTGGAGGACTTAATTATATGAAGATCACTATCTAGAGTACTCTTCTAGCTTGGGACAGTAGTTATTATATGGAAGCTCAGCCAGCACACATTTTGGTTCTTATTCATGATTGGGGTTCTATCCTTGAATACAAATGGTATACAGGAGATACTTATTTACCACTTAATGATCCGGATGCTCTAGCTCAAGAATGGTCTAATTTCATGAGTAGTAAGATTTATGAGATACAGAAAGAATTAGACAGAGGCTTCTACTTATATAGTTACACAAACAGGATAGCCATATATGGTCCAATACCTTCAGCAAGGAGGCTATTTGGGAAAAGAAAGATTGTTAAGGATCCTAGAATGATACAGATTGAAAGACAGACAAATTAATCACTATTCACTGGTGACAAATCACTATTTCTCTGGCGACAGATCACTATTCACCAGCACGCGTGAATAGCTTCCAGACAAATCAAGACAGTCCAGATAGATACAGACAGTCCAGATAGATACAGACAGATGTTCAAAAGTTACTACTATTTACTAGCATGCGTAAAAAGAGATCTGATAGATTTTTGAAATCTAAAAGATTCCCAGACAGACGCAGACAGACTATTAATCATCAGTACTAATTTTCATACCACCGACAGATTAACTTGAGTTAAATTTACTTACTCAGGTTACTTTACCATGGTTCATTTCACCTATAAAAGAGACAGACTATGAAGACAGAAGACAAGTTTCTAAGTTTCTAAGATTCTAAGCTTTTAAGTTCCAAGTTTTAGAAATCCTTTTGTAATAGCCTTCCCTCTCCCTCAGAAAGACTTTTGTACTCTCTCCCCCTCTTGTAATCTTGTAACCTTTCTCTTCAGACAATTTTATTTTCAAGCTTGTATCAAAGACAACAGTTTGTTTTCATGTTTATCAAATATTGAAGTTTTTATTCAAGTAAGATTTTACTAGTTTCTATTTTTCATATTCCATACTCCATTTTAACCTTATTTTGAATATATCTATTTTTCTATCTACTCTCTTTATTATCTATTTTATCATTGTTTATGCTTCCATATTAGTGTTGTGCTCTCTCCTGGGTAGTTATTGGTATTAGAGTATCTGGATCATAAAACACCTAATGAACTGTGAATAATTTATGCAGAAAAAACAGTGAACAATTTTTCAACTAATGCTGAACAGAAAATAATTTTATGCAGAATGTTAAAAATAGTTTATGCAGAAAATAGTGAACAATTTTATGAGAAAATAGTGAACATTTTTAATTAATGCAGAAAATAGATTTTATGAATGTAGTAAGAAGATTTGAATATACAATAAACATGATGTAGCCAACAGATGCCACTGTTTCACACGTGCTGCTCAACAACTCAGCATTATTTCACACACTGTCCAGTCATATCATCCACATTCACGTGAATACTTAAATATATGAATAATCGTACCCTGGTGCCAGGGACATAGCACTGTGTCAATTAAATCTGATACTCTGTTCAAGAACACTACAACTACCGCCCACATCTTCAAATCTCACTGTGACATTGGGAACATTTAAAATTTTGTTCATATAGTGTTTTCCCAACCTGTATTGACATGACAAGCCCTAATAACTGAAATTATAATGCTTGGAACATGAAATGAGGTTATAAATGCACTACAATAATGATCTTATTTCTACCCTACTAACTTCGTAGATTGACTAAGCTATGAGTCGCAACGCCTCAACATCAAATTGTACAATGCGAAACAAGTTTGGATCTACTTCAACAAATGGATTATCACAAGTTTCAGCAGATCAACAACTACAGACATACACAGACCACTATGGAGGGAAATGGGTTGGAAAGAGGAGAGATTTCCTTAATATGCCAATATATACGTACGAGAGTCTTGGAAGCGTTGGGCACATCATGGTCGGAAAACCTACAAAACTAAGTACAGATACCCCCGCAGTAGAGCTCACCATAGCAAAACCACCATGGTCAACCCTATACGAGAAAAGGTGTGAGTTAGAGGTGTATTGTCGATGGCATGGGTTACGAGTTCCTAAGGCACGCTCAGCTGAGTTACCTAGAAATGAACCTGTCAACATACTTACTCGTCTTGAACAAGAGAACAATCAAATGCAAAGGCGATTAGACCGTTTTCATGCAATCCAAAAAGCTAGGAAACATCTAAAGGGGAAGGCGCAAGAGCGAGCCATCAAGTCTATTAATGAAGTTACTGCGTTAGATGATGAAAGAGATATTTCAGACTTTTCAGATTCAAGTAACGATGATTTCCAAAAATTTCTACCTACGAATATTAGACGTTGTTGTTAATGTCCACCATTGCTACATTGATGTTCGCAGTGCTGCATGTGCTGCTCAACAATTTGGTATGTTCTTTGATTTTCCAATGAGTTTACACGATTTTGTTTATTCAACGATTACGATTTTTTCAACAAATTCGGATGATCAATACATTAGTACATAGTTTTCCATTTAATTTTCACGATTTTGTACATTTAACGAATCCAACCATTTTAACAAATTCAGACTATCTGTACATCTAATTTACACAATTTTATTTTGTACTTTCAAGATTTTATACATTCAATGAATAATTTTTTTTTTTTTTTTACAAATTCGAACGATCTGTACATCTAATGTACACAATTCTCTCTCGAATTTTCACGATTTTGTACTTTCAACAAAATTTGATAGGCCAAAAACGTATTGACCCCAAGTGATTAATTAATTGATTAATTAGCCAAGTTTATTAATTAATCAAATTAACATGTAAAGCACGTGGTAGCACAAAAAAATCACCAATTAAACTAAGTGCAACGGAAATTGAATGGACATGGTCATTTGTTTTTCAATGGGGGAAAACTAACACGACAAAAACCCCACCGGGTGATTTTAAGGTTACCACTCCCGAGAAAACAGTGAACAATTTTTATGAGAAAACAATAAACAGTTTTAATTAATGCAGAAAACAAATTTTATTAATGAAGTAAGCAGATTCGAATATACAGTAAACATGATGTACAGAGAGCAAATTTTAATAATGTAGAAATAGATTTCATCAATGCAGAAAAACAAATTCGATTATTGTGAAATTTAAGCACGAAAAAACATTCTGATTTGGCGTTTAAATTTATAAAACACAATTTTAGTAGGTGTTTTATGAAAAAATAGTTAATAATTTTTTAAATAGTGAACGTAAAATAATTTACGCAAAAAAGGGAGTGAACAATTTTTTAAATAACACTAAAGAGAAAATAATTTTATGCAAAATCATAGAAATAAATTTTGCAGAAAACAGTGAACAATTTTTATGAGAAAACAATGAACGGTTTTAATTAATACAGAAAACAGATTTTATGAATGTAGTAAGCAGATTTGAATATACAGTAAACGTGATGTACAGAGAGAAAGTTTTATTAATGTAGAAATAGATTTCATCGATGCAGAAAACCAAATTCGATTATTGTGAAATTTAAGCACGAAAAAGCATTCTGATCTGGCGTTTAAATTTATAAAACACGATTTTAGTTGGTGTTTTATGAAAAAACAGTTAATAATTTTTTAAATAGTAAACATAAAATAATTTACGCAAAAAAGAGAGTGAACAATTTTTTAAATAATGCTAAAGAGAAAACAGTGAACAATTTTTATGAGAAAACAGTGACCAGTTTTAATTAATGTAGAAATTAATTCATATTTTGAAATTAAAATCTATTTTACAATGCTTCTATTTAAATTAATAAAAACTTAAAAATATGTTTATGTTTATGTTTATGTTTATGTTTATGTTTATTTGCCGATTATCAAAAAAAAAAAAAAAAGTTATAAGGAACTCGAGTTTCTTAAACTCGAGTTCCTTACAAGGTACTCGAGTTCACCAAACTCGAGTACCTTAGAAATAAAAATAAACATAATTTTTTTTCTAATTGGTACTCGAGTTTGGTATACTCGAGTACTGTGTTGCATGGAACTCGAGTTTACCAAGCTCGAGTACCATATTATTTTTTTAAATCGCACAAATTCCATGTCAGCAGTGCCACGGTGGCTAAACTTCTTGATACTCGAGTTTCTTAAGCTCGAGTACCATGTAGAACTCGAGTTTAAGAAACTCGAGTACCAGAAAAGTGGTACTTCCCTATTTATTTCCGAAACAGTGTTTTTTTGCTACTAAGTTTTGAAATTTGTGGTATTTGGCCATTTTGGCCGGGAAATAGTCTACAATGTTGGACTTTCCAAGAAGCTCCATAATACCAAATATAAGGTCCTGGAACTCTTGGGACTGTAAATTTGAACTATACTGTTCCAAGTCAATGGACAAAAATGTGTTTGATATGGTATTAAGTACTGTAATGAAGGCTACTCGACCAATATCTTCCCCACTACTGCAACATTGGTCAACATGGTCCAGTAATTCTTTCACCTTTTTCTGTCTAAGGGTTTTTGTGGCATCTAGTTGTTGTGGAGCAAATATTTTCGTGGCAGAAAGTTTCCCGAGGTTCCTCCAACGAGCCAACGCGGGCAACCAACTCATTGAATTTTGGGGGTGGTTAAATACTTGGATAGAGTCCGGGATAGTTCGGCTGGAGAAGGCTTGGTCATTTTTTTGCAGTGCTTCTTTGGCTATGTCTGGAGAGGAAATGACTATGGTTGTTATGCTCCCAAGCTTGAGAGTCATAAGGGGTCCATAGGTTTTAGTACTAGCCTTATCACCGTGCATGTGACGAGGCTTTTTTTTTTTTTTTTATTGGTCCTATTTTGTAGCAAAAAAAAAAGTGTTTTTATTTTATATATGTAATTTTTATTTTGAAAATTTAATTTATAAGTGGATAAAGTGATTTAAAAATCAACAGGAGAGTAATTCTATTTTTTAGGCAATGTTTTAGTAGGAGTTAGAGTTGTATTTTTACCGGATTGTTCTTTAGTTTTGTCTCTACTTAAACATAGGGATGTAGGGCCATTTTAGAATTATAAAAATAAGGAATCCAAATAAAAGAAACTCTTTAAATAATAGTATAGATAAACAAGACATATGCACTATAGATATGAGAAAGCAATGGCTGTGCTTTCTCAAAAACTACCGTCTAGATTTTCAAAGAAACACCACATCCTTTAAGAGACAGTGGAGTCCATCAGGTGGACGTCATGTATAATTTCCTAAGGATTTAATATATAAAGTTTACAAACTAACTTGTAAGGACAAGAATTACGCTGGACTAAAGTTGCACTTTCTAACTCAGCCCAATGAGCCCCAAATAATGAATTTGTAGAGAGTGGGCTTCTAATCTAAGTTTGTGGACAGTGAATAATACGAAAGATAGGTTAAATTACAGAACTTATGCATACTCCTCATCAGTGCCGGCCCAAGGCCTAGGCAAGTTAGGCCTAGGCCTAAGGCCCCACCAAAAAAAAAAAAATTTGCTTAAGAAAAAAGGCCCCACTTTTTATATTTAAAGGCCTAAATTTTCAAAAAATTATAAATATTTTCTAAAAGTTATACATTTTTTTTTATTAGTAATGTTAAAGATACTACCAATTTTATTATTGGCTTACAAATTTCCATGTTATTAATCACAAATTGATAAAGTTCATCAATGAAAGACAATGTCACGTTATAGTTTGACCATTTTATAGTGCTTTTAATTAGCGCATCTTTTTCATTTCTATTAAGACTCTCAAAGTACGAGACCAATAGAACCTTAACTCAATTGAAATCCTAAAATATTTCAAAAAGATGTTGCAAATGTGTTAAATCATCAATTATAGATTAATCTCCCGGGATAGTTTGAGACTTTGATTTTTGTAAATTAATATCCTACAAAACCACACACCAAATAATATTTATCTTTCTCTATTGAAATCAAAATATAAAATTAAAAATTAAATTACAACTTTATTTAACTATGCATCGTCTTATATCCAAAATAAAGTATCTTTTTCAATCGCAATATATTTTTATTTTTTTCTTATTAATATTTATAGTTCAACTATGATATTCAATTATCTATATGAAATTAATATTAGTCTAGTTGGTATTATTTATGTATTTAATGTATAAAATTAACATTAATTTGATTAGTATTAAATAATTTTGTTTAATTAATATTTACATATTAAAGGCCCCGCGTAAATTTTTCGCCTTAGGCCCCAAATTATGTTGGGCCGCCCCTGCTCCTCATACAAGGATGAAAACTGTATCATATATTGATGCCGAGGAAATCCTTGTCCTCTCCTTACAATTTCTCTCTTGTGTGTGTCTTTTTTTTTTCCCCCCCTTTTCTCTCTTCCTTTGCCTTTTATATACATGCATCTTTCTCCTCCTCCCTTCTACGTGTAGACCAGATGCTCTTTTTTAGATGCTTGTCCCATCACCCCCTCCCACCAAAGTCTTTGGTGGTAAGTGCAAGGTTGAACTTCAATGCTCAGACGTCACTTCTTTATTAATGCGGCTAGAGAAGTAGGTATAGAGCTTTCAATGCGGTGGTGGCAGCTTTATCCTTGATATTTGTCTGCCACTTCCTTTTATCTTCTATTCTCGTTTCCTCAGTTTTTGTGTCTAAGGTCTTTGGTATGGATGCCCTTGAACCGTCAGATCACTCGTTTCGTCCTCGGCAGCATGTTGCCGAGGAAGTAGCCATCCTCGGACATCATGTTTAACGGTCTTCTGCTCATGCATGACACCTTTCTTTTGTAACGTTACTTCATAGGTGGGACTTATCGTGTCCTCGGACCATCCATGTTATTGGATTGGGCTTTCCACCTTGCAAGAACTTTTGGACCCGCCCAGTCCATATCTTGGACCCGTTGGCAGTACATAACTTATTTTTAATCACAAAAAATTAATAAACATTTGTTTATTATGTTCTTTATAAATAATAATGAGATCATATTCATGCCACAACAGTCGTTTGTAAGTTTTTTTTTTAATAAAATTCATAATAACTTTAATATTTTTCTTATAAAAACTATTATATACTCCTTAAAGCCTAGGACAGGCATAATAATTATTTCTCGATATTTGCAAACTGCACAACAATCACAACTGGGCTTTACTAGACGTTCTATCTTTTTAAGCATACCCTTAACTAGCTATATATATTGAAGTCTTTCATCTTCCAGAATTTAATTGGGAAGTGAGAAAGTTACCAATAAGGATTTTTTTTTTCAGATTTATTGTTAGAAGGAAAATGTGTTATGTGCGATCTGGTACATGACTTGTTTTAGGGTTTGTGTGCAATCTAGGAAAACACATTGCGGTTCAGCTATTTTGTTGGGAAAAAGTTAATAATTCGTATAAATTATAATTAGAGATTACTACATTTTTCAATCACAAAAAAAACCTAGGGGTGTGATGAAAAATTATTTTACCTGTAAACGCATTATACTCATCACTGATCACACCCCTAGGTTTTTTTGTAAATGAAAAATGTAGTAATCCAAAATTAAAATTGATGCAAATTATTAACTTTTTCTCAAAAAAAGAAAAAAAGAAAAGGCTTTTAGGTTATCAATTTATTTTTCTTAATAATTTTTTAATGGGGGTTATATATGAAGTTATTTATAATCTTAAAATATAGTCACTTAGTATAAAAAATACATAAAATAACTTCACTAATTAAATAATTAAATTATTGTATTGAAACTACCTCGTGAAGGTTACAAAGCATGAGATAGCTTAAAGAATTGCTATCAAACAAATTAAGAGCAAAAAGGAATGGAATTAGTAAATTCTGTTAGGGTTCCACTGTCATTGACCATGGACCACCCACAGAGAATTTTAAGAAATGATAGCATCGACTATATCTACGATGATTCCACATTTTTAAGAGTGAGATAATTTTTCTCCCTCCACAAAATCCACATCAAACACAATCGAGCTAAATTCTAACACACTAGATGATCATTTCCCAAACTAATTCCACCAAAATTAGCTCTATATATTGCCAATTTAAAACTGATTCTTTATTAGATATAAGGAAATCCAGAGTGAGGACAATCTCATGGCCCCCAAATAGTAAATTTTGTCATCAAGAAATAGAAGAAAAGATAAGCAAGATGGTTACCTTATTTTCGCTTCTTGGTTTCAAAAAACAAGCAATTTTGAGAGAGAGAGAGAGAGAGAGAGAGAGAGAGAGAGAGAGAGAGAGAGAGAGAGAGAGAGAGAGCGAATAAGTAGAAACATTATAAGACTCTCTTGAAATTGACTCTGGACTCTTACGAGAAACTCTAACCTACATATCTCATTACCAGGCACCAATCAAATTTCCAAATGACACCATCACCACCTCCTCTGAGATCTCCAGTGTAATATGACAAACTTTCCTAGACCACCATTTTTTAATATACTAATAACTATTAGACTAGACCTTAGCAAGACAAAGCCATAGTAGAAAAGCACATCATCAGTTGTGTCTTTTAAGTGAAACAGACATCATTATAATAATCTATATGATGCTTGATAAGCATGAAAGCAATCCTCTACGTTCCCCAGTAATTTCAATAATCATACATTACCATATCTATTTCTCTTTAAAGATATAAATGAAATGGAAAAAAAATCATAAATCATTCTCGTAGATCTTTTTCCTTTTGATAAATCATAAATCATTCTCATAGATATTATAATCCGATCAATGCAATCAATTGAAAATGGAACCCCTGCATACAAATGAATCATGTGAACTAATCAACAAATACATGTTATTACAGTATCAGTGCCACAGCACATAAAATGCAAGACTTATCTAGGATCTACTACATCTTTTGAGTCTTTCACGACCAAAATTTGAATTCTTAGAAAACATACCATATAGAGAATGACCAAATATGTCTCCGTACCTCAGCATAGTACTAAACGATACTTTTTTTTTTTTAGTAAGAATAGTTCTAAATGATACTAAAAGCCCCCCTCCCCCATCCCACCCAAAAAAAGAATGACCGTTACAAATGTTAAGTTACCGAACAACTCAAGCACATAAGAAGCTATATCTTTATGATTCAATTGTTCTCTCTCTCTCTCTCTCTCTCTCTCTCTCTCTCTCTTTTATTTCAAGTAAAGTACTAAAATTAACAAAAAGGAATGAGAAAGCAATACAATCTAGAAATATCACAATTGCACCTTTTTTTTTTTTTTTTTTTGAGAAAAATCACAATTACACCTTGGGAAGGTCAATAGTCATCCAATTAATGCAGCAGACAAGACAACACACTCTTTCTGCATGCGTGGTAGCACTTGAAATATCGGACGACCCAGATGGTGAAATGCTTCGTTTACCGGAGAAAAAGGCAAGACTTTAGGAATTGAAAAGTTTGATGGAACATATTTTGGATATTGGAGGATGCAGATTGAAGATTATTTCTATGGGAAGAAGTTGCATCTGCCTTTTTTAGGAAAGAAACCTGATAGTATGAAGGATGAAGAATGGAACCTTCTTGATAAACAAGTATTGAAAGTTATTCAAATGATTCTATTTAGGTCAGTTGCACACAATGCTGTGAAAGAAAAGACCAATAGTGGTATTAGAGCTTGGTTGATTTAGTGGATGACTCTTTATGTGAATTAAGATAGAAGAAGAGAAGGGATTGCTTTGATTAAGGTAGAGCTATTCCAAGAGGAAAAGAGGACTACTTGATTAAGGTAGGAGCTATCCCAAAAGGAAAGAAGATAGTTAAGGACAACTGGTGGAATTGAGTCAAGGTAGAGATTGTTGGAAAATTGCCTCAAATTCCAATTGTAACTTGAAAAGTCAATTAGGTTTTCTAGTTGAAGAAGGAAAAATTAATTTAGGTTTCCTTATTGTAGAAGGAAAGACTATTCTTTGGTGTGGAAGAAAGTCTATTCCTTGTTGAAGCAGTAATGTATTCCTAGTCTAAGAGGGAATAGCAAAAGAGTCTTATAAATAGACTATGCTACAAAGAATTTGATATCTTTGGCCCAAGGGTCCTCCCAATGGGGAGAGGGAAAATAGAGTGTGAAACCAAGAGGGAGAAAAGGGATTTTCGCTTGGGAGGAACACAAAAGGAAGCAGGTAGTAAGGTATTGCCGCCTTTGAAAAGACACAAAGAGAGTATGTGCAAGAGCATAGAAAGAGAAAGCCGTACAAGAAAGAAAAAGAAGAGATAGCAGCTAAGAGGGAGCAGCTTAGAGAAAAAGAAGACAGCCAAGAGAGAGCTGTGCATGGAGAAGCAAATAAAAATGAGAGAGCAAAGTGTTGTCGCATTTGAAAGAGATAATTAGTGTGTGCGTGAGAGCAAAGAAAAATAAGAGAGATTTTTTTTTTTTAGTTGAGAGATATACACAAAAATTATTGCAATTGATTTGATCATAGTGAAATTATTCGAGGTTTGTCCCGTCGTTTTTCCCATCAAAGAGAAAGGATTTTCCACGTAAATTTTGTGTTCTTGTGTGTAATTGTTATTTTGGATTGCTTATATTTGTAATAATATTATTTGGGACCCAACAGGTGCTTCAACTTGCATTCGCACCTTGAATGAATATCAAGCAAGACAAAGTAGTGATTAGGCAGAATGAAGAGAAGCTGTCAAAAGTGCATGACATCTGAGGCTCGGGGAGGCTCAGTTCTTGGCTAGTGATGAATTTTATTTGGCTGATCTTTCACACTTGCCCAACACTCAATACTTGGTCAGTGACACTAATAAGGGCAATTCATTCACTTCGAGAGAAAATGTGGGGAGATGGGGGGACGAGATACTAGCTGAGACTCGCGGAAGAAGGTGGTTGATTTGCAGAAGGGTGCTTAGAAAATTTGGTTGGCATTTCTTAAATAAATTCATTCAGTTCGAAGAATTCATTTTCTCTCCCTTTTTTCCTTAGTGTTTTGGTTGAGTCCAAAGAGATCAATAGCATTTTATCTCCCTATGTGTAATATTTCAATTTTAGAATGCTTAAGGGAAATTCATTAATTTTCTACTAGCATCATATACTCTAGCCTTTGCAATAAAGTTGTTAAAATTGGGATCTTATAATCGGTAAAAGGGTTTTTAATTTGGGTAGGATTAAAAAATTAAAATTATACTTTAAAAATGAAAATTTACCAATAATAATGATGTATTTTTCTAATTATATTTTTTTAACATTATTCAACATTTTTTCCTTCAATTAATGCAATAATGGATGTAGAAACACAAACATAATATAATAGAGTGGAAATCATAATATGTTGTTTCTTGTTCTTTAGAAAATGATTTTTTAATCACCAAATAAGCCACGAGGCACAATGGTGATAAATCTTACTTAACTGGAACAACTTTGGGGTACTATATCTTATGTAATATAACGCGAGCGCCAAATTGAGGTTGAACAGTTATGATTGAGCAAGGAGCATGAGCATAGGATGAGGATGTCTCAAATGAGAAGTTCTGCAAAATGAGTGACAAAGCCATCTTGGCCTCTACTAGAGCAAAGTTTTGACCAACACATATCCTCGGACCCCAACGAAATGGGAAGAATGATACTTGGCCCTTTGTTGCCTTTGAAATGCCTTCTGAAAATCTCTCTGGGTTAAACTGTTTTGCATTCTCACCCCACAGTTCATAATCATGGTGGACTAGGATTTTTGGTAGAGCAATCTCCACTCCAGCTGGTATTATCAAATTTCCCAGCTTGGTTTCCTTGTGAACTCTTCGAAGTAGCAAAGCTGCTGCTGGGTACAACCTTAGAGCCTCATTCAATATCATGGTTACCTACGCCATGGATAACCAACTATTACCAAAGTGCATTTCTTAAAGAATTTAGTAAAATAAAATAAGTTCATTAAATTTTCCTCTTGAAGAGTATTCGATTTTGAAGCTCATTTATGATTGATAAAATTTGAAACAAAATTTACTACTCGATCTACAGACCTAATCAAATTTGAGGTTTGCACTCAAATTAGTGGTCTGTCTATACTACCAAATGCCAACTCTAACAAAAAATGAGTATGCTGACTATCATGAGCTCAATAGAAAATGGCTTTTACTCGATCAAGTAACTAATATTGACATGAATATTCATGGATGTGAATATTTCATCTTTGGAAGACATTACATATAAATTTATAGGAAAATAAAGAAAAATTAGAATCTTTAGGGAATACTTACAATTTTAAGGCGATTTAACCCATCAAAGTCAGGTTTGTTCTTACCAAAGACTTGCAAAACCTCTTCTCTTGCACGAGCTTGCCAATTTGAATACTTACTCAACAAAACCATTGTCCAAACAAGTAAAACTGAGGTTGTCTCTTCCCCGGCTAAGTAGAAAAGCTTACATTCCTCAATTACATCCTTAATACTCATTCCGGCACTCTTCTTATTACCAAATTCCTTAATCTCTCTAGAATTTGATTCCATTAGTATGCCTAATAAGTCGTCATTTCTGCCTTTGCATGCCTTCTCCCTTTTGTTAATGATTCCCATTAGTAAGTCTTGTACTTCTTTTTCAATTTCCTTCATCCTCCTGTGTGTCTTAGTTGGTAAAAACCTGCATGCATAAATATTAGCTATTAGTAAATTGTGAAGACTAAAGACACAGAAACGAAAATTGTATTAATTATAATGTGATGATATCTGTTAATTTTTGTGTTTGATGAGATGTTCAGGAAAGTAGGTTATAACTAATTTCATTTCTAAATAAACAATAAAATTTGGAATTTTGTTTTCATTGGAGACATGGTTTTAAAAACTGAACAAGACTGACTGATTCAACTAGGAATCGGAACCAATCCGATCCTGTAAAATCACCCAAAATTGGTCAAAAATCGATTTAAACTGAGAACTGGGGCCAAAATCAAATTTTTGACCATACCTATTTTTAAAACCATGATCGGACTTCAGATGCATGAGAATTTTTATTTGGAAGGTGGGCCAAGCAAATGTTGAAATCTTGTTATATTAAAAAATAGCACATTCCTATAAAAAAAAATTAGCATGTATATATATATATATATATATATATATATTTTAATAGATACGATAGAATTTCAATCTATATAACGTATAAACTGAATTGTAATTGGTTAATCCTATCTCAATAAAAATCAAATTTGATTTTTTTTTTTTGGGTAAGGAGCCAAACTTGACTAAATTTCAAAGTTGAATGTTTAATCATTACCTTAGTCCTGGAAAGTATACAGATTGTTCTACTTTTACAACGAGTTGTGCTTGCTCTTTTTGGAGTTCAAATATTCTTCTTCCTTCTTTATAGCTACTTCCAAATGCTGTTCTCGAAATCACATCGCTTGACATGTTTTCAAGATAAGGCCATACATCTAACTCACAGGATCCATTTTCAGAGATCAGCCCCTCCCACTGGCTAATCATATCAATGCAACTTTGATAAAATGCAGGTAACATAATCTGTAGAAATTGCAATGTAAATTGTTTAAACTATAATAAATGGAAACAAGATTATTGGCATTATATTGTTCAACAAATCTCCATACGTAACTTTCTTCACAAATTTTTTCACAATTGTTGCAAATGACAAGTTACTAATGATCTATAGCCCATATGAAAATCAATAACCATTTTTTTAAGAGAAAAATTACTAACAATTTACCACTTCAATAACCGTAAAAAAATGTTATGTCTATATTATTACTCTACATTGTTTTTGATAGAATCCCAACTACGCTTTTAATACACATGCGGTTTGTAATATATGTCAAATTGCCAACAGACAATTACCCTTTCATTTATATAATGAATTCAAAGTAGTTAAATGCTTTATAACTATTTCTTTTTTCTTTTTTAATTTGATTGCTATAGATGTTTTTAAGGTTTTTTTTTTTTTCTTTTTATATAGAGATAGAATTTAAAATTTGTAGCATCTACCCTATGATAATTATTCTTTACTTTTAAAACAAGATACTATTAAAAAAATATATTTGGGTGTAGGTAGGAGTCAAACTTTTCCCATTTGAGCAAACGAGAATCTAAGTTTAAATTTAATTGATATTATTCATATTTAAAAGTTTGAATGGGCGTATAGTCTTTTTTTTTTTTAGAAGAAAATGGACATATAATATTATTTTCTATAATAGCATTACTGATGTTTGAATGTACTTAGAATCTTATTTGCACACAATATTTTCGGTCAATCATATTTTAAGTAATAGAGCGAAGGTAGTATTTTCTATAATGACTTTGAATTAATTAATCAAAGGTAGTATCTAGCAATAATCATATTCTTTGTGGTGCCTAGTGTATGTAGTTTGAACCCTACTTCTCCCATTAACTACCCATCTAAAAAAATATTGTCATTTTTAAGTTATGAGTATTGCTACAATAAGAAATTATTTCACAACATTTTAAAAATTTTTTTATGTGACAAATTCTTATTGGTTCTCATCTAGGTCCATTACTATCGTCATCTTTTCACTTACAAATAATCACTCACCACATCATTAGTTTGTAAAAAAGTTTGTGTTTGTAGCATTGTTCATAACCAAAATACAAACAATTCCCTATTGTGATTATTGTACTATGCCTATAAGTTTTTTTATCACAAACATGTGCTAGACGGACATTTGAAACTGAAAGTTCAATTAGTATATAAAATACCAATGAACGTTTAGACCCCTAACTCTAAAATTACTAACACAAGCTTATAATCAAACAACATATGTGCGGAAAATGAAATATAAGCTATAACCAAATTGGTAACACACTTTAAACCATAATTAATCACAAACACAATAGGAATTAAAGGGTAAAGAGAAAGGGAAGAGAGATGCAAATACAATGATAACAGGGCAATGTGTTATCGAAGAGGAAACCGAAGTACTCAGTAAAAAATCTCTCCGTTGCCCTCTAAGCGGTCAATAATCCACTAGAGAATAAAGTTGGTATATATGAATAGCAGAAGATCTTCCAAGTCTAATCTACCCAGTGCACCTAAGCCCTCCAAGCTTCTTGCTCCAATAGGATTACGCTAAACCTTGCCTTCTTTAACTTACCGGATCCCTCAATTATCCCATTGCATCAACCAAATGAATTGGTCCCTTCTGAATTGCTTCCCAAGCACCAAAATACCTCCTCACTGATATGGATAAGGTGAGATAAGTGTTTGGCAAAATGTATCTCTCAAGTATATGTTAATGGAGAAGGTGAGAGTAGAGAAATTTGGAGAATCAAATGATGAAAATTGTGAATGAGTCAATCTTGTTTCTCTCTAGAAGCTCACTACATTTGTGGGTATAAGGGTGTTTATAATGGTGTGTATGACAGGGCATTCTGGCGACTCAACCTCGCAACTGGAACGAGTTGTGAGTTTGAGTTGTGAGCTAACTGTCTGGCTAGATTGGAAGTTTGGTCCTGTAGCGCTCCAGTTGGCATGACCCTTCATCTCCCCTGTATACTTCACACGTGTGCCACCTTTGGCGACTTGCCAGTAGCGAGATCCAATCATGAGACTCTTCTTGTGTGCACACATCTTGAGTTTTCTTCACACTCTCTCACACACTACCCTTACATAATTTCAACCTAAATGCAGGGTATCTAATTGCTAAATTACAAGCAAATTTGGCACGGAATAAAGCCAACACATGATTGAATAAATTCAACCTTACAAAAACTTAGCTATGGAGTTCAGTATAGCAGTGTTTTTGTGTTAAACTTGGTGATTTGTACAATATCACTTTAAAGATAAATCATGCTGCTCCAAACTAAGGTACAACATTTTTTACTAAAGTGATAACAATAGTCTAATTTGGACACAACTATTGATTCCACATGGATTTAAAAAGATAAGAAATGTAATATATAACCTTCAACTTCTCTAAATGGAAAGCAGGGTTGATAATCTTTCTGTGTTTAGCCCATTTCTCACCCTCGTAGGTTATTAATCCCATTGTAAGCAATCTAGCAAGTGGATTTTGTTTGGGCTTCCGAAAGTCCTCTATCTTGGTGAAAACATCTTTGATTTGTTCAGGGCTCATAATGTTTACACGGGGTCTTGGGCCAATCCATGTAAAAGAATTCTTGCCTGCATTAGTTCACGAAGGTTAGAAGAAAATCCAATATTTTTAAAAAAGATTATGTCTATTTCTTTTTCACAACAAATCTTAAGTGAGAGTTTCTTATTAACTATTACTAATTGGAAAAAAATAATTTTAGCTGTGTGTTTAAATTAGAAGTAATAACACTAGCTTTACCTAAGAAAATTTTGGCTCCACCGCTACCAATTTAGATTCTTGTTTATAGTTTAATCAATCAGTCTAGTTTTTCTGGTTCGGATTTAAGATTTTGGGCATAAGCTAATTCATAGTTGAAAGCTTTTAAACAAAAGTTATAGGACTTAAAACAACCATACATACTTTATTGCTATGGAAATGAGTGAGATATAATTTGTGTTTGCTGCAACAAAATCTTTAGGTAATTAAGTTTATTGTAGACATACATACCATAATGCTTCACTGTGTGATGTTCAAAGGGGAGAACACGTGGCACAATATCATCAGAGAATTCTATGGGTTTAGAACAAGCTTGCTTTTTCATCATAGAGCTATCCTTCATGTCCCCGAAGAAAAGTCTATAGGAATTGCCTTCAAGACCTTGCTTTCTCAAGCACCTCTCTAAATATTTTGGTCTGAACCATACCCAATTTAGAATCATGCATGACAATGTTGTCATTATAACAAAAAGAACGGAGGTGGCAACTTTGTCCAGAGAAATTGCCATTATTTTTTTTTCTTTGTAGAGTGAGAGCTAGAGGTAGAAGAAAGTGAAGAAGAGATAAGAATGGACATTTCTTCAACATGTTTTTTATAGCCTTTTCTTTGTTGTCAACATGCATTCACAACTTGTCCTAAAGGACAAGGAACAAAAATAAAAAACAAAATAAAACATAAGTTTGGACAAAATATTTCAACAATTTTGGTAATTGTGGTTAAACCTCCATGTCATTGTGGTTAAACCTCCATTCAAAGACTTTTAATATATATTTTAAAAGTCTTTGAATGGAGGTTTACCCACAATTACCAAAATTGTTGAAATATTTTGTACAAACTTTTATAGATATACATGTCACATGTCAATGATTTAGTCTAACTTCAACTCATTCCAATCTTTCTTTCATTCTCATCAGCTTCCACTTTAGAAAGGGAGAGTTTCCAAACCCAACAATATGGATTAATATACGTGCGATGCATAAGTTTGGACAAAATATTTCAACAATTTTGGTAATTGTGGTTAAACCTCCATTCAAAGACTTTTAATATATATATATATTCTGCATCCTCATTCTTCTGTTCCTCTAGAACAGCAATCTACACAACCAAAATGATCAATGATCCACAAAGCCAATGACAACAAATAAAACATATAATTCTTCAAATGGTTGTCCTCGTTAAAACTCATTCCAAAAGCATCAATCTAGAAAATGGATCTTCAATGATGAGTGGCTCTTTTGTGCATACTGTTAAGAGTCGGCATTTTCCAACAAGAATTCATTAAAATGCCTATTACATTATGAATAAAAACTGGCATGCCATATGACATTTCTCTTTTCTTACAACATGTTTTTTTCTTGCAACAATATCTAAAGGGCATTTTACCAGGTTTTTTTCTTTCCGTATGGGATATTATTAGTAGAAAAGAAAAGAGGAGAGGCAAAAAGGTTCACAGTACAAGGGAGTATAGAAAGGAAAAACTTGGAAGGTACAATGCAGAAAGATTAATCTACCCAAAACTTTCATCCAAATCAATAAGCAAGCTCAGAATAAAGTTTCCTCTACTAATCAAAATTCAGGTAATGGACCCGGAATGAGTTTAATGATGCTTGATTCAGTTAATAAGAATACATTAATGTCAGTTGATGTCAGTGAGAGATGCCCATGCTCTTCAAAGGCATTCAGCAACTAAAGATTCATCTTTTAAACTAGCTAATCTGACATCCTTAAAATCTAAATTAGTTTCATCTGTTTTTGATAAGTAAAATTTTATTAACTGAAAGGACCACCTCCAAGTACCCAAGGTACAGAACAATTCATACAAGCAACTATCTGCCCTTATAGTTTCTCTGCTGGACGCCCATCCCTCCAGTGGTAGCATCCAGATCTGTATATTGCTTTGTTTCAACATGGTGAAGCTTTCATTGATAATCAAACCATACATTTAGATTTTGTTTCACAAGAAAATTTTTTATTTTTTTAACGTACTAGTTTCCAAAGAATTTGTCACACAGAAACAAGCACATACTAATAATAAGCCCATGCGTCGCATGGGCTAATTAAAATTCACATGAAAAGTAAAAATAAAATAAAATAGTTATATAACAGCATTTTTTTGAATCTACTAGTTTCTCATTTCCAAAACTTATTGGGACAGATCAGATCGTGCACTGTAAACAGAAATTACAGGGAACAGAGATGGATTGAATTCATGACTTTCCTCCACCATTTGTTTTAGGGGGAATAGATGTTAATGGGTCCAAAAACCAATGGCAATGATGATGTAAATTTAAATTAAACAGGAAAATAACAAACCTTGGAACAGTCCCACCGCAGCGAGGGTCATACTCTGTTACTTGTCGAAGAGCTCTCGCAAAAGCTTTGAAGGTTGCTTCAATTATATGGTGAGAGTTTCTTCCAGCAAGCTGTGCTCAACCAAAATCAAAATATTCTATTAGAAACTTAAATCTTGAGTGAAAAATATAAATGTCGCTGAATTTCTATAGAAATTTTGAATGATCAGTAATTTAGGAGTTCATTTTTTTCATTTGTTTTTCTCTTCTTGTCATTTGTTTATTTATTCATTTTTCTGGGTGGAGCGTCTTTTCATACTTCCTATGCACTTGGGCTTTGCCCTTTTCTATTTTTTAATAGTATGTTACTTCTGAATTTTTCTTTAACCTTTTAAAAAGAGGTACTTCAGAAATTTTGAAAAAAAGAAAAAACAATTTCAGTTTATTATAAATAGAAATCATGGACACAACTAAGAAAAACATAGAATATAGGAACTTAAAGAAAGTGCACGAAAATCCTCCAAAAAAAAAAAAAAAACGATTTTTATATCCACCTTGAATACAGAAATGTTAGTATCTGATTGGGATAAATCCCAAAACAAACGGATCCAATTAACAAAGTTAGTTCGAAGTGATGGTGTTGCCAAAAGAGACGGTCTAGATGGCCTAACAGTCAAAAAACTGGTAGACAGAATCATGTCTTGGACGGAAAGGTAGAGAGATAAACGGACCCTTTAAGATTGATGGACTCAATGGGGATAAACAAACTCTTTAAGATGGACAGACTCAAGGGAGACAGGTGGCAAAGCCATGTGGCACCTACGTGGCCTAAGTGGTCTCCAAGGAACCTAATATGGAAATATCTTGCATTCTACGCGCAATCATAATCAGAGAAATCCCTACATGGAAAGAATCCCACGATATATGAGCACTGAAGAAGATTTTCTCTACAAGGAAATACCTTTTCCATCAAGGAATGAAAGTCAGCTCTACACTACTATAAAAATTCCAAAGCCCTCACAAATCGAGGTACGCATAATGATACCCTAGCTCTGGCACTCTAGAGTGATAGAAAATTCTCTTTTCTAACTTAACATTCGGAGGGTTTTTGGCTGGTACCACACCAGTACTCTCTGCAAGGTTTTCTCTTTATTTGTGTTGCATAGGTTACCAAGGGCACGTGAGGAGTAATCGGCTCACTGACAATTTTCAGCATCATCAATAGCTTTTGAAGACATTTGTGTAGTGGTGCCTTGGTTTTGGATATATACATTTGTGTATTTTTCATTGTGCATATAGTTTTTTTGTTTGATTTAATTTGTGTAGCAATTTATTTAATTGTTAGGTTGGATTAAAATTGATTGGTAGCCGGTTTTGAGTGTAATATATAATATTCAATGTTTGTCATACACTCAGATTTAGTTTTCACAAAGCTGGAAATAGGATTAAGGTTTAGTTGAAGTAAAAGAAAATTTAAATAGTATTAATTTATTGAAACACCAAGAATACCGTTTGATAAGTGCACGTATTCTCTAAGTTTAATATCAAGTGATGTAATTTATTTGGTGCATCTATTGTTATTTTTAACCCAAGCCCAAAGTTTTAATGAATGAAAATTATTCCTTTTTGATTGTGAACTCGGTAATGACATAAAAAGACATATAGGTTATAGAGTGTCACGGTTATCATTTTTTCTTGAAATGAGAGTTGTAGGCACACAGAAAATGAAGGCCCAAGCCCATTAAGAAGAATGATGTTTTGTCCTTCAAACCAAGCTCAAACAATAGAATTTCTAAAGAGAGTAGGAAAACAATTCAGGTGCAATTCCAAATTAAGCTTAAGTCTATGGCCAAAGAACTCAAAGTAATAGAGAGGTGTAATTCAGGTAGTTGCTAAGAATAATGCTCTTCTTAGGTTTGTCCGAGGGTTGGTTTCTTATACACAAATATTCCAGATTTTACACAATATCTCATACTATTTCCTTTACTCTTTCTTTGAGGAAAAAATGTTCAACCCCTTGATTGGGAGGTTCCCCTCCCTTATATATCATTCCTCCTTGCATCCTAAACCTCCACCTGTAGGCTTCAAGGCTTTTCTTAGGATACTTGTCCCATCAAAGTTCTACTGAAGATGGTAAAAGGGGTTGCTAGCTGTGATGTCATTGTTTAGGTGTCATTTCCTAGTTAATGCAGCAGATAAGATTGTTGTAGGGCATTCAATGCAAAGGGGGGAGGTATTCCTTTCCGGGAAGCTTCCTCCCACCATCTTTGCCCCCCACCTGGTCCTTCCTCTTCTCCATAGGCTTTCATGAGACACTATCCTGTATCCACTCCCATCCTTGGGTTGGCAAAGTCCTCGGAATTGATATACTTCTTCGGGTGGGATTATACGAGATACTTTGCGTTCTAATCCTCTTCAATCCTTGGATCTCCCATAAAAGTTATCAAATATATATTTTTTAAATCCTAAAAGGTAGCTAAAGACTCTTGGTTAGTGCACATCCATAACAAAATTTTCAAATGTTAAAGACTCTCACATTGTATACTCAAATTTTTTTTAATTAAATTTTTAAAAATGGTAGTTATTTAATTCTAAAAGATAGTCACTTAGTACACATCCATAACCACATTCTGATTCTAGATGGCAGCAAGTTCACAGATTGCTTCCACGATTCTTATGTTTCTCATCACATGCATGCTAAGCTTTACTTGCAAACAATTATTATTACTTTTTTGGATAGGGGAAACAATTTCTTTAATACTTCACACTTGACATTGTAGATAAGCATCCAATTTTTGAAGACCAATTTTTAATAATAATAATAATAAAAAAATAGATATGATAAGTAATTTTTATTATTCCCATTCTATTATAATTAATCTCTATCATTAAACTAAGACACAAATTTTTCACATTAAAAAAAAGGACAATTTTAAATTTCATATGGTAGGTCATTTACAAAAAAATGGTCATTAACAACTACTTGATAGATTGACTATCATTTCACTTACCAAAATTCATTCAATGTGCTTGCTATGCAATCTAATTAACAAAATTGTTGATATGTCACCCTAATAGAAATACAAAAACATAGAGAGTAAAACTTAATTGTAAGAAAAACAATATAAAAAAATAATAGAAGGAAGAGAGAGCACCACCTAGAGCACATACACTAAAATGATTAGTCAAACCTGATAGCCACAAAAAAATAGACAAAAATATATATTATTCCCACTCTTTAAAAAAGAGTCATTAATTAGAGAAAATATTAAACACTCATCAAACTGACCATAAATAAAAGAAAAGTGTGGTCTTATTTTGTAGGTAGTATTTTATGTGGGAGTTAAAAGATTTTTTTTTTCCAGACTCTAAATCACAATAAAAGAATAAGATTTTTTTTCTAAACTCTAAGTCAGTGTTCAACTAAATTTTTTTCTAAAAAAAATCAATTTGAGTTTTAAAAAAGTAATTTGAGTTCAAATAGAACTCATATAAAAACGTGAATATAAGATTGAGTTCAAATATAACCTATATTGAAAATGCGAATATAAGAACTCATATTCACGTTTTCAACTAATGTGAGTTGAAAACGTTTTCTTATATTCACGTTGAAAGAGTTCTAATATGAGTTGATAATTTTTTCTTATATTTACATTGAAAGAGTTCTAATATGAGTTGTGAACAAAACAACAGGAATACAAGAAAACTTGAGAGGACAAGAAAACGTGAGAGGACGTTAGAGTTTTTATTATTATTATTATTTTATATTTTTTTTAAAGATAAGATAATGATATGGAAAAGATAATGACAACAAAGTAAGGAAACCAAATACGTGAAAGCAAATACTAAATGAAAACTCATAAAAGCAAACGTAACACAAAGAACCCAACTGGCATGAGGCATCCAAAATAAAGGTGATCAAAGATACTACTTACATTTTGGCATACACATACCATTCATCCAAAGCAAATTTGAGCAAAGAAAATAGAAAAATGATGATAATGGTGAAAAGAAGATTAACACAGAATTGAGAGAATTGGAGAATTGAAAAAGAAGAAATTTGAGTTTGAAAACCAACGTGAGTGTACTGAGAGTGCGGTCCTATTTTGTAGATAGTGTTTTACGTGGAAGTTTTAAAAAAACATATTTACCAAGTTTTGCCCCTACTTAAACGTAAGATGTAGGGATATTATAGACAAAAAAATCCGGTCCAAACAGGAGAAGCCCCTTGAATAGTATATATATATGTTCAAGTTACATCTGGTGTATCTCTAAGTAATGTACCACTCAATAACATGCTATAGAATTCATATTTTGAAAATCTCACCCGTTGAATTGCATATTCTATATGTTCTTAAACATTCATGCCAAATGTTATTTACCATTCAATCCATAAATTCATCTTTTATGCATTATTTTAAATTACAAAAACTTGAATTTAAACAATTGATTAATAACGTGACTATTAATCTTTGATCACCTTGAAATTTTGCAAGTATAAAAAACATATGAAAATAATATAATCTAACGGTAAATTATATAAACTAGTACAATAAACTAAAATAAATATATAATTAAATATACTCACAAACTGAATGTGTACAAAATGCGTGTGATTTTATACATCTAATTTAGAGCCCTATTACTAGAAAGCCAACTAGCTTGGAGTTTGACACGGAGTTTGGTTAGAAGGTCTTATAACTTTAATAAGATTTATCATTGACTTTTCAATTGGACTTTAGTAAGATTTATCATCGACTTTTCAATTGGATGGTGATTTGTTTAAAACATTTTGCACGAGTCTGGTAGGTTGTCTTTCAAATTCAAACTTTGAAGAAAACTAAAAGGTAAAATCATGGAGAGGCAAGAGTACAACATGAAGAGTTGCTTTTCTTGTAGCTTATGGAAAATTATTAGGTATTCTTGGAATACTTTTAATGCGTACTCTCCCCTCTCATATGAATGGTGAGTCCCATCATAAATTTAATTAGTGGGAGCCATCATTCATGTTAGAAGAGGGAGTACACATTTATGGTAATCTGGGAGTATACAATAATTTCCCGTAGCTTATAGGCTTTAATGAAGAGTCTAACTCATGGGTCTAATCCAATCTGCCCAACCCCATACATGGGTTGGATAAGTGCATGTTTGGATAAAGCTAAAATGATTTTTCAACTGCGTCCAGTGTCTGTCAGTGGATCCCGTGCACTATTCACAGGACCCACAAACCTCCTTTTTTCAGCAAAACTTTCATTAAAAATGGGTCTCATGGCATTATTCACACATTTAAAAATTATTTTGCTATAGTGTTTTCAGTTTTCAGTTTTTAGCAATAATCGGTATCCAAATAGATCCTAATTTTGATTGAATTGAGATTTTTTGAACTCAACCATGGTGAGTTAGATTTAAAAAACTCCTTAATTGGTAACAATGTAATGCATGTACACCCCTAGTGAAAAATGATATCTATTGCAAAGTATGTGTAATGTTAAAAGTAACAACAAGACACTTTTTTGTTGATAACTTTTTATTTTTATTTTTATTTTACTCGAGTACTGTAGTGAGATTTATTACATAGTATTTGACACTTTCTTCTTGAGTGTTACATTTATTATCCCGACAAACATCTGTGTTGACAAATATCAACATATTTGTACACGTCTAGTTTCACATATCGTTTTGTTTATACATCTATGCCTAGGAATGCTTGAGGGTTAAACAATCACATATAGTAGCTAGAATTGACATCATATCATATCATATATGTGAGAGACCGCGCCCCCGGCCCGTTTTATTATGAGTTTGGGCCAAACCCACGTGAATGGGTGGAGTCGTGTTATTGTCTCTCAAAATGGAGGTTTGACTAGTTATATTTTTCCCTTTAGATTAAGTGTTTTACAATGGAGTCGCCACTTATTTAATTATTGGAAAAATAAGAAAACCAAAATTGAAAAATTCATCATTTTATTAATTTTCAATTGAATTTACATTGGTCATAGGAAAATTACATGGCTTTGGTCCTAGATACAATCTAAGAAAAAGTACATGGCTTTGTTTCCTAGTTACAATCTAAAAATTGAATATTACATGGATAAGCATTTGATCTACTGACCCTTGATCTAAGTTCGGAGGCTATGTTACAAGGTGGGAAGGTGTTAGGCACCCACCTTGCTCGGTGAAACCGGTCTTCTAGACTATGGTGGCCAACACTCATATCATATCATCCAATATGTCAATCAATTTGCATGTTGGAGTTAAGGTGTGTGCATGTGATAAACTATAATTCAATTTATTAGGCATGACATTTGGATTGAAAAATAAATTCTAGTGAATGTGTGTGTATGGTGACATCCTAGATTCAAGGATTTGAAAGAATTATTAAACAAACATGTTTTTCATATTTTTGATGTGAATTTAAGATTAAAACTAGTGTTATGTATAAACATGTGATGAACAACTAAGAACATGTGATGAACACATAAGAATATTTAAGAACATTCAAACATATTCAAGGGAATTTAAACAGTTACTATAATGCTTTAATCCTAAATTCCTATCATGGCAACACAAAAAACAAGTTAGGGAAAGAAGTTATACCTTCATGCAAGATCCATATAGTAGATGAGGAGACTCTTAAGGGAGGTCCTATGGGTGGAGGAAAAGAAGAGTTAGGAGAGGAAGAGTAAGTCTCACTCAATACTTTGAGTCTCAAGAAGACCAAAATATGACAAGACTACTCAACTTCCTAGAACTCAAGAGAGGAGAAGAGAAGGGGGATTTTTTCTGTCTTTGAAATGAAGGAAAGGGGGGGTTTATATAGTAGTGGTGGAGGAAATATGAATGGAAGGCCATTAATGAGGGTTGACAAAGAATCATGAACCTAGACCTCATTTTAGCCTTTGGGGAGATTTGGTGCATTAAATGGAAAGATTGGTGGGAGTAAGGAGCAAGGCAAAATTCGGTTTTCCCGTAGCTGCTGTAACAGCTTGTAGAGCCAACTTTGAAAAATCATATCTGACTCAATTCTGATAAGAATTGTCTCGTTCTTGTGCTCAAATTGAAGCCCCAGATGTCTAGTTTCTGGGAAAATTAACCTCATTCACAGATTCAAAATATTTTGAGAGGTATCAATGAAATACTGAGCAGAGGTCATTTCTTAGAAAAATGGTTTCAGCACAATTAACATTAATAGGTCCCAAATTAGTTTCCAATTAACATTAATAGGCTCCAATCACTCCCATTTCAGACCTAATTAGTTCCAAATTTACCCTAATTAAAAGATAATTGCACAAATTATTCATTGAATAATTAATGTTTAACTATCTAATTAATTAGGTGTATGCAACCTTACCATAAAATGTAGTCCTAACCAATCAAATTATGACACGTCATTAATTTCAAATTGATTATAATTATAACCAATTATAATCAATTGTTCATAATCACATAAGGTCGGACTCAATTTGTGATAGTGCATCTCGGCCATTAAAACTTGATTTGATGATAACTTTCAATCTGATGGTCTGATTAGGGCTTATAACCAATTGATTTGATCGTTACAACATCAAGATTATTTTAGTGAAATGAGATTCAGGATCTAATGACCAAAATCAAACTGCATATTTTCAAAGTGAAATTACCCTTTTACCCTCCAAGTAAGGTTAAATGCGGGTTGCAAAATGAGGTGTCAACAATATAATAATAAAAATTAAGTCTAGAAGTCGTGGTTGCGCCAAATGGCTGCACCAAATTACATTTTTTAGATAAAAACAAAAAACTTATTTATTCTTATCAACAATTATTAGTGTTTTTCTATTAAAAAAACTATTGTTAGTATAACATTGTTATTATAAAAAAAAAAAAAAAAAAAAAATCTCTTTTTAGTTCTTTCTTATTTTATTTTACATTTGGTTGATAATATTTTGACAGAAACAATAATATTTAAAAAAAAAATTTAATTCTATTCTATTTATTTTTGGATTTGTTGATATGTTATTAATTTTTTTTTAATATAGTGCTCTTTTGTTTTTATCCAACCTACGATCTAGGATTTGAAATGAAACAGCCACATTAGCATCAACTCAAAAATCTATTTTGCCCCTAACAACAAACCACCTAAGTGCTAAAATATTTTTAAAGATTTCCACTTGAAATTATATAGGATAAACTAATACCTAACATAGTTTTTTTTTTAAATAAATAAATTCAAAATTAAAATAGGTACTGTTAACCATGGTCTTAAAATTGAATCGAACCAACCTGTTCAACCTAGAACTAGATCCAAATTTGTTCCAATGAAAATCGAAAAAACCAGTGGTTCAACTGGCAAAAACAGGAGATGCAAGAGTTCAACATGAAGAGTTCCTTTTCTTGACATTTCGTCTTCCATCCGTGCAATATTTTCAACTTGTAGCTTATAGACTTATATGAAAATTCCAACTTGTGGGTCTAATCCGATCCACCCAACCCCCGTGGGTTGGATAAGTTTGATTGAATTGAGATTTTTTCAACTCAATTATGGTGAGTTAGATTTAAAAAACTCCTTAACAGGATCCAACCTAACACATGTACACCCCTAGTGAAAGTAATATGTATTGCAAAATATGTGTAATGTTAAAATTAATAACAAGACATTTTTTTATTGATAATTTTTTTTTTTTGTATTTTGCTTGAGTACTATAATGGGATTTATTACATGGTATTTTATACTTTCTTCTTGAGTGTTACATTTATTATTCAGACAAACATCTGTGTTGACAAATATCAACATATTTTTAAAGGCGAAAATAGCCAAATACCATGTTTTGGCAAAATTTATGGCAAACTAGCACTATTTCGCAAATATTTAGCAATGTACCACTTTTTTAGTACTCGAGTTCCACAAAATCGAGTTTTAAATAGTACTTGAGTTCCTAGTGAGTCGCCAACATGGCATTGTTAACCTGGAATTTATGTAATTAAAAAAATAATGTGGTACTTGATATTATTGAAATCGAGTACCTTTTTTTTTTTTTTTTTTTTTTTAATCTTCCGTAGGAACTCACTCTTGCAAGTCAAAGAAACTTGTCAAGTTAAAGAAAATGGCAAGCATTTATGGCCAAAGAAAAGAAGCATGAATTTGGTTTGCACGTCAGGTGTTGTTCCTGGCCATTTTCTTTAACAATTCATGAAGAACATCTAATGCAAGCTCTTGCATTTCTTCACGCATGAAACTTCTTGAATATCATGCATCTTCCTAACATGGGCATGCAAGCCATTTAATGGTTTGTTGGCTAATGTCAAGCCACTAAGTTTAACTATTCAAGCCATTCCAATAGAAACAAAAAGTAAGGGGGCGGGGGGGGGGGGGGGGAACAAACAAACAAAGAAAAAAAAAAGTACTTGAATACACTAAGCTTGAGTGCTATAAAGAGATACTCGATTTTAGTAATATTGAGTACCACATCAGTGCCATGCTGGCAACTAACTGGGAACTCGAGTTTACCGAACTCGAGTACTATTTAAAACTCGATTTTGTGGAACTCGAATACTAAAAAAGTGGTACATTACTAAATATTTTTGAAATAGTGCTAATTTGCCATAAATTTTTCCAAAACGTGGTATTTGACTATTTTCACCTATTTTTATATGTCTAATTTCACATATCGCTTTGTTTGGACCGAAAAGACCGAATAGTATCAAAGTGGACTAAATGGAACAAATTGAATTAAAATAGACTGAAATAGGCCCAATGGACCAAAGTGGACCGAATAAAATGAATTGGACCAAATAGACTAAAGTAGACCTAACAGACAAAAATAGACTTGATGGGCCAATTTGAACCGAAATAGACCCAACGAACAGAATTGGACCAAAACCGTGCTAGTTATTATCATAGTTTTAAAAATTGGACTGGACTGACTGGTCCGACCGGTTCAATCAGGAATCGGTCACTAATCCGGTCCGGTTATGATTAAAAACCAAAAAATCACTAAAAATCGGAAATAGTAAAAAACCAGCCGGTTTAGCCGTGAAATCGGAAACCAGTACAGTTGAACCAGTTATTGGCCGATTGTGTTGAGACTGAAAACTACACCGTTTTTGACATTTTTCCCACCCTAAAGCTATATTGATTTGGGGAAACCTAAGCCTAAGAACTCATAGCCTTTCTTTTTCTTTTCCTCACAACCATCTCTCACACTTTCAAGCCTCAACCTCTATTTCCTCTGATTTTTTTTTCTCTCACTCTTTCTCGTCTTCTCTGTTCAGCTTTGGAATTTGGTGGTCGCCTTTTTCCCTCACACGCCTCTACCTCAGCCTCCTTTTTCTCTCGGCCTTGCAATTTTTTGAGCAGATGAAGGAGCTTCAAAGGACAAGAATTGAAGAACACTTGATCCTTTCTCATCTTCAGTTCTTGCAAAAGAAACACAATTTGGGGAAGAAGCAACGCTGATATGTTGTAAAAGAAATGATATTTTGGGAACATGCTAGCTATGGAGTGAGGTTGAACTTTGCTTGGCAGAGAGAAAGGTAGAGGAAGATGGGCAAAATGAGAAGAAATGAAGAGTGATGAAGAATTAATTCGGATTTTGTGTAGAAGTAACTAAGTAAGTACTATTTCATGGGAAAATGAGAAGAAAGTGGGGATCGGTGGATAAAATTTAATGCAAGCAAATTTGAAATGATGATCATGTGCAGCAAGTATTGATTCATGGGAAAAGGAGAAGAAAGTGGGGGTAGGTGGATAAAATTTAATGCAAGCAAATTTTGAATTGGTGTTTCTAAAACAAAAAAAAAAAGAATTGATGATCACGTGGTGGTTCACTGAATGGGAAATGGAGAAAGAAAGTGGGGGTAGCCGAATAGGTGGAGAAAATTTAGAGAGATGCTATGTCTATAATATTTTTATAATAAATTATAGTGGTTAATTGTTATATTAGTTCAATTTTGAATCTAACATTAAGATTACTTTTTTACTCCAATAATAACAACTAATAACAACTTGCCACTTAGATTTTGTTGTAAAAATATTGTGAACATATCATTTCTTGAATATACTAAATAAATATTTATGACGTCATCAGTTCGACTAGTAACAATTTTTTAATATACTAAAACTTTTAGTATATTAAAAAATTATTAATTATTTATATAATTTAAATAAATAATAATTAAATTATTTATGACATCACCGGTTCGACCATCGGTCGGACCCCGGTTCGACCAGAAAACCAATAATTAGCTCTTCGACCGGTTCTTTTACCGCACCGGTTTTTAAAACCATGGTTATTATAAAAAACACATGATGCATCTAAGAATATTGACATCAATGGAATATACGTAGTTCCATGTCCACTTTGTTTCTCAAAGGAATTATTATATTATTTTTAAATTTATTGTAACACAGCATGAAGATTCAAGAGATTACTACCAAAGGTGAACGATAATGCTCGTGGAAAATCCTAACATTAAACAATTCTACTCACACATACATATACGGAACTAAAGAACAGAAGTAACTGAAGTTACACTCTGATTGGAATAGCCCGGAGAGGCTTGGCCCTGTGTAAGGTGAGTCCAAAGGTCTCACTCTCACTCATATCCATATTTTCTGGATTCATCTCATCTGCAAGCTTCCAATTAAAGAAATGTACAAGAGATGCCAACATCAAGTGCACCATCCGGTTAGCTAACGGTAATCCAGGGCAAATTCTTCTTCCAGCTCCAAAGGGAATCAGCTCGAAATATTGGCCTTTAAAGTCAATGTCTTGTTCTAAAAACCTTTCAGGCAAAAATAAATCAGGATTTGTCCATATGCTTGAGTCTCGTCCCATTGCCCACACGTTTACCAGTATTTGTGCATTTTTGGGCACAGTAAAGCCACACATTTCTACTTCAGTCTCAGCCTTGTGAGGAACTAGAAAAGGCGCGGGTGGGTGCAAACGAAGTGTTTCTTTTACTATTGCTTGTAGAAACGGAAACTTTGAGATGTCTACTTCTTCAACTAGCCGATCCTTGCCAAGAACTTCTTTAAGCTCGTCTTGGGCTTTAGCCATTTTTTTAGGGTTATTTATTAACTCTGCCAGTGCCCATTCAACAGTGCTTGATGTTGTGTCGATCCCTGCAATAAATAAATCCTAATACAAAATAGTGTGAGAGCTAGAGTTACAGAGCACTTTGTCCAAGTTTATTAATGAAAACAAAAAGTAACGCTCTTGCGTTTGCTTTGCTTCCTGAGGTTAGTGCGCCTTACAAAGAGTAGGGATTATGTGACTCCAACAAAAATACTGAACAATCTACTCATATATTTTGGTCCTTCTTTGGACAATATACTCCTTTTTTTTTTTTTTTTTTTTTTTTTTTTTTCCACTTTTCAAATATTCTTGCTCGAATTAGTGCTACAATATAGTTATAATTTTCGAAAATGATGATGATCTTGAAGTTGATAAATATGATGAGCTAGCTAGGCTACCGAGTAGTATTAGATTCCCAAGACTACATGAAGAAATATAGGAATGATTTTCTCTCATTTAAAAAAATGACTAAATTGTATTTATAACCTTAAGATGAGCTTAATTAGAGAATTCACATTGGAAATGGTATATGCCATATGTTGGTTCAATTTAGCATAAAAGCCCAAAAACCTCACTGCATCCAGACTTGTAAATGTAGACTATTGCAAAAAAATTTGCAATTGCGCTACAATGTAATTCTAGATGTAGAATCGCACAATGGTAAAATTAAATAATAGTTTTTTATTCAATCTAATTTTTTGTCTCTCTTTATTTGGGTTTATTTATTTATTTATTTATTTGAGTTCTGGGATATATTATTTTATTGTGTAAAAATATTACTTTAATATGTTGTATTGTAAAATAAAAGTTGGAATGCTGGGAGTATTGTAAAATAGTATGGTATAATTGATTTTTAGCTTTTTGAGATGGTAAAATAGAATATGATAGAATAATGGGATGCGAATGCTCTTAGAAAGCTTAGTATGAGCTTCATCCTGCCCTTCTACTTTTTTTTTTTGATAAGAGCCCTTCTACTTCTTAAGTTACCTAAAAAGAAAATCAAGGAAAATATATAATAATTATGTATTCGGAAGTATAGTTAAGAAAGGTAGTCAATTACTACCCCGCATCTTTGGTGTGGTGATCACTTTACAAGTATAAGGGCCAATGTTGAAGTGTGAGGGTAAGGGCCAACGTTGAAGTATCTAGGAGTGAGTTTCACACACATATACGTCTAGATTAGGCTATAGTAGAAATTCTATTTTATATTAAAAAAAGAAAGATAGTGAATTACCAAAAGCAAATGTTTGAGATCGTGGAAGCTAAATTGCGAACCATCTTCTTCGGGGAAATTGAGAAAGGAATCTAGTACATCGTTACTTGCCTTAGAACCCTCTGATGAAGCTCTTAATTGCACTCGTTCCTTGATGATACCATCAAAAATCCCCATCAATTTTTCATAATAAATGGTGGCCCTTCGCCGTGCACCTTGTGGATCAACTAAACGAAGTACTGGGAAATAGTCTGCAATATTAGGCTTTCCAGCTACTTCCAAGACACCACATACAAGCTCCTGGAACTCTCGGGACAATGCACTTGAACTATACTGTGCTAAGTCAATGGAAAAAAAAGTGTTTGATATGGAATTAAGTACTGTAATGAAGGCTGCTAGACCAATATCAACCACTTCCCCACCATTGCTGCAACATTGATTAACATGGTCAAGTAATTCTTTCACCTTTTTTTGTCGAAGGGTTTGGGTGGCATCGAGTTGTTGTGGAGCAAATATTTTCGTGGCACAAATTTTCCTGAGGTTCCTCCAACGAGTCAATGCGGGCAACCACACCATTGAAACTTTGTGGTGGTCAGCTACTCGGCCGGTATCCGGGAAAGTTCGGCTGGAGAAGGCTTGGTCTTTTTTTTGGAGTGCTTCTTTGGCTATGTCTGGAGAGGAAATGACTATGGTTGTTATGCTCCCAAGCTTGAGAGTCATAAGGGGTCCATAAGTTTTGGAGAGCTTTGCAACAGCTTGATGGGGTTTGTTGCCCAGGTCCAAGATGTTTCCGATGATTGGAAAAGGGTGGGGGCCTGGGGGAAGTGTGGATGAGCCAGACTTCCGGCCTCCTCGAGCGGAGGTGAGCACAGCAATGCATGCCACCGCGATGAGAAGTATTATCCAAAATGCTTGGTGGTCCATTAACTCAAATTTGCTGATTGTGTTTCTCCACTTTGTATTTTGCGAGTACTATAAAAAGGACTCAATTGTGTAAGGGTAACACGGTGTGAGAATAGACACCTCCATTAAAAAGCGTACGCGTGTAACACGCTGCATGATTTTGAGAAAGCAACAATGGTTTGTCAAAATCATGTGCAAATTCAATGAACGGGCCACAACTGCAAAAGGGACAGGAATCATCAACGTCAGCCTTCAGCATTTTTCAGTAAATACAAAAATCCAACAACGATTGTCACTCTCTTGATAGACCACCACTGGTTATACTTATTATGCTCTGTCTATTTTATCATTAACATTTTTTGAAAAATGGTTCATTTTTCAAAGAATATTTTTTGAAAAATTATATCATTTTTCAGTGTTTGGTAACGACCTTGAAAATGAGCTTGAGAATGTTTTTTGGTGTTCGATATGCAAATTTTTATTTTTTATATTTCTTGTGTAATTTAAAACATGTGTATTATGTAAACCAACTAATGTAATCAATATAAATAATAAAAAAAAACCAAGAATGAATTTGATTTTCATACTAAATTTTTAACAATAGATACAATCGAAATTAGTTGTCAAGTTTTCATGATCTCTATCACCCGTCTTGCTCATATATATGGACAGAAATGTCCACACACACACACACACACATATATATCAACCATTTGTCTATATACATAAAATTGACAAGGGAATACATCTTTAATAAGTACAAATAATAATAACTTTTAATTGTCTACTCTTTTTGTTGGTATACTAATTATCTACTATGGTCAATCATAAGTCTTTAATATTACTTAAAATTATGTATTCATATAATGTATTTACATAATATATCATCACTATATAGTATCTGCATAATGTATCTATCAACGAAAAAGATTATCCTATATAAAAGCAATTTAGAGCCATATAGGCACTGTGTTTAAAATTTTCATATTTTACTTCATTCATTCATTCTTTCTTCTTTTTTATTTTTTTAAGCACTTTTATGTGCAAAAAAAACTTCTACCTAGAATCCATCAAACCAAAAAATTTCTTAGAGAAAAAATAAAATCAAGTTTGAAATTCAAAGTAAAGAGAGTGACTTGTTGCATATGCCTTCAAGTTTGCTACACATTGATACATATAAGAAATTAGGAAAAAGAAAAGTTTGCATCTAAATTGGAGTGAAAGAAAAAGAAAGGATCAATATAATTTTAATAATTGATAAAAGTGGATTTATAGGCGATTTGGATTTGAGCCATTATAATCTTGAATACTGAAGAGGTTGGTAGGATTACAATTTTTTTGAAGAAACAAAGTGTTAAATTTTTAATTCATCAAAGCTAACCATGCAATTCCCAAGAAAAAACACACACTAACAATGCACATTTAAAGACATATATATATATATATATATATATGCTAAGGGCCTTATAACTGAATTGATACATTTTCATGCATAAGGTGTTTAAGGTTTAAGGAGGAAAAAGTTCAAACGACGGGATTAGTAGTATTTTGTAATCATCTCTCAAAAGAAAAAATATATATTATTTTTCAAAATTAACATATATTATTAGGTGAATGTCAATGGAATATATTTGGAAACTTTTTTAGTTATTCCTTTAAACTATTCTTATTTAATAGTTTATTTTTGAGTTATTTAAGATTATCTTAGTAATGTTCATATGTATTAGGATTTTTTTTTTCTTTTTTTTTTTTTTGAGAAACATTCATATGTATTAGGTTAATGAAACTTCTTTCCTTTTGAATTATTATTTATTTTTTTAGAAAAGTTAATGTTTAATTAAAAGTGACATAAATTTATGATCATATTTTTCTATATATATATAATGTGTAATTGATTTGTTATAATTTACAATAAAATGCTATCATTTTTAAAGGAGAACTAATAGGAAATAACTACCACCGCACACCCTTAATGTGATGGTCACTCGCCAAGTATAAGTGTTTGTGGGGTGTGGGGGTAAGGGCCGGGGTTCAAGTCTGCAGTAGGGAGTTTCACACACATTTATACTTAGATTAGACTAGAGTAAAAATTTTATCTTGTATTAAAAAAAAAGGTAATAACTCAATGGAAATCAAAGAAAATATAAAGAAAGAATTTTTTCTAATTACATTTTTTTTAATCTAAGATAGAATTCTGCTCTAGTCTACTCTAAGTATATGTATGTAAAGTTCCATCCTAGAGACTTGGCTCTTGTCCCCTAGGCCCCACAAACATTTATACTTGTGGAGTGACCATCACACAAAGGGAACACAATGGTACATGTAAAGAAAGAGTTTTTTTTTTTTTTTTTTTTTTTTTTTTTTTTTTTGAGAAACAAGGTGAAGAAAGTTTTAATATAATGAAAAAGTGGGAATTTTTTTTCTTAATTATGAGCCCAAAGTAAGAAGCTTAGAAAATTTCATATAGACGTCTTTACTATATATGTATTATTTTAAGTGGGTTCTAGTTAGCTCAACTAGTAAAGTCTCTTGTTGTTGAATAAGATATTTGGGATTTGACCCTCACTAATATCAAAAACCAATTGGAGTCTTAGTTTTATGGTAAAAATTAATCATCATGAGCAGGTGTCATATGTTGAAACTATCTCTTAAAACACACACACACACACACACACACACACACACATGTGTGTGTGTGTGTGTGCGCGCGCGCTGTTTTAAAGTAATGTAACAAAAAAATTGGAGAAACAAAGAATTTTGTGTTAGTTTATAATTAAATTATTGGAACAAAAATATTAGGAGAAGTTTTCTTTTAGAAACACTAATAACTGAATAGCATTTACTTAATTCAAAGTTTAAAATTATATGCCGCATGTTTAGTGTCATGGCTAACATACTAATATTGACAAATTAATTTTTGAATTATGACATTGTAAAACATTGCATTTTTTGAAGATGGGTTGGCTACCAAATAAATAAATAAATAAATAAATAAAAAGCTGTAAATGTAAGTGTAGTACTTGAAGGATGGCCCATGTGCCTTGTCTTTCCTAGTGTGACATAGTACTAGGAGTTATAGCCTTATCTTCAAGGCATTAATGGTGGCAGGAAAACATACATAAATATATATATATATATATATATATATATATATATTATGACTATGTAGAATTTTGGTGTGAGATAACAGTGGATAATTGCTGGATATTTTTGGTACTTTTTTTTCTGGTTGGGTACCTTTATAAATCTTTTTTAAATTATTTGATTATTGAGTAAATGATGCTCGTAAATTGTTTAGGCGATATCTAAGGAATTTAGAGAAAGTGTTAGGGAGAAGTTTTTTGCAGTGAGCTAGCTGAGGTAAGAAACCTTATCCTAATTGGGTTTTATTTTACTTATATTAATGTATTTTTAACTACTAAAAATTGTTTATAATTGTTGGAATTTTCATTTCTATTGTATTACTGATTTCAAGTAAAGAATTATTACAAATATATTTTAATACTAAATATATGATTTTTATATACATGCTTGAATAAGATATATTTTTGTTAGAAATTATGATTTCATATATATGATTATAAACAATTTGACTATGAATTGATTCTGATACCCAGCCAATGAGGGTTATTCATTGGTATTCTCATACCCAAACCAATAAGGGCTATTCATTAATACTCTGATACCCAAACTAATGGAAGTTATTCATTGGTATTCTGATATCCAACCAATAGGGTTATTTATTGGTATTCTGATACCCAAACCAATGAGAGTTATTCATTGGTACTTTGATACCCAGCTAATGAGAGTTATTCATTGGTACTCTGATACCCAGTCACGGGGATATAGCGTGACCAAAGTCATAAGATTGTTAAGAATAAGAATTACATTTGAATATTTGAATTATTTTGAGTCCTTAAAACTACATATGTGATTTTGGAAATGTTTGAGTATTTGAACTATTCTGAGTCACTAAAACTGCTTGTGTTTTTGGAACCTATTATAAGTTGTAGCTTTGATATATGGAAAACTAACTATTTTCTAAACCATCTATGATATATTTGTAAGATTAAAGTATGTGATCTATGTGCAACTTATTATTTTAAGACTATGAAACTTCTTCAGTTATTTTGAAAACACATATTACATTATAACTTTTAAAAATACATATTATATCTTATACTTTACAGATCTATTGCTTGATAGAACTTATTAGGACTTTGGTTACTTATTGAGTTGTCAACTCACCCCATTTTTCCTATCTAGTTTCAGATTGTGAAGAATAGCAAGTTTTGGGGGTTTTGCTGTTGTGTTGTGAGAATGAAAGAAGCTTAGTAATTTTGGGATTAGATGGTCTTGTAATGGTCTTATATCATTTGGTTAATTGGCATTATGTACATGAGGTTTGAATTTTGATCCTTTTGAATTATTGGAGATCTATTCATAAAGAAATTGTTGAGGTATTATTTATTTATTTAATATAATTTTTGAGGATAAATTTTTTTTTTCTAAGAAGGCCTTGCACACTTGTAGAGTGCTTACTTTATAAGCGTGCGGCTGTTGTCACGTGCCTATCTTTATAGTTGGGTTTGGGGTATGACAATTTTAATGGTATCAGAGCTTAGGTTATGATCTAGCAGACTCTATACTAGGATTTGATTTGGAATAAGGTTTGCACACTAGGGATTACGGTTATAATCATTGTTTATAAAGGTTATTAAGCCATAGATAGTGTTCTTTTTATGATTTGATGAGAAGTGTAGGTGAGGTTCCATCATATGATGAATTTGTTAGGTCAGATTCGTTGGGATTTTATATTTATGTCTCTTGGGTTTATGCGTACGTGACTTATAAAACGAAAAGGAGGATTTTAATTGATATACTTCTATGTTCATATACTAGTATTAAGTGGGTGTGTTTTATTCTTGAAATTTTGTAATTGATTAGATTGGTTATTAAAACTTCTTCTTATTATTAACAAGGAAAAGAGAGTGAGAAAAGAACAAGCAAAGAAAATCTTCTTGCTGTTTTGTGACTGATCTTTTGTAAACTCATTTGATAGTTTTGCCAAATATAGTCAACCTGCCTAAGGTTATTTTGATCTATAGGGGATTCTCATAGGTCTTATTACTGAATGATAATTTACTATATGTCCTATTCGGAATTTGGAGTGCTTGATCATTATTAGGGAATTGATTGTTGCAGAACTCTATTTAGGGGTTAAGGTTTGATGTTAGAGCTACGATTCCTTGATTTTAGTTTGTGGAGTTAGGAAATTAATAGAAAGTTCGTAGTGTGAAGGGAAAATCAATTTGTGGTTATTGTTGTTCACATTATATTATATGTTATTATATAAATTTTGAGAGTGTTTAAAGAATTCAGCAATATATCGATGGACTTCCTTGGATTCTAATGTTAAGGACCGACCTTCTTTTGAATCATTGTTCTTGTTAGCATCGACCTACATGGATTACCATAGCCTAATTTATGTGTAAGGTAGTCCCTAAATGTCTTTGAGACATGTTATGTTACTCAGAAGTTTGAGGTCCTAATTTTCTTTCTATGGACTCGGAGGATTGTTTAATATCCTGGGGAATAAGTTTTGATGCTAGAAATGTAATTCTTTGAATTTTAACTGATAAGAGTTAATGGATTGGCTCAATTAAAAATAAGGTGGATACAACACAAGAACGTGGTAGTATTGAATTGGAATAGTGAATCATAATTTTGATTGGATATTGAAGGTTTTGGGATGGCAATAGAGTTTATTTTGAAAGACTATTACAATTTGAATTATAGTCAGTTGTGGTCCATTAGTTTTATATTGACAAGTGGTTAATAATTATAAACTTGCATTGTACTCTAAGTTCTAGGTTGCTTGGACAATATTATTGGCAAGTTAAAGAAGGAAAAAAAAAAAAAAAAACAAACAAACAAACAAAAGAGGGTTTGAGATACTTCATGGACCATTCCTTTTAGCCGATGTATACTTAGAGATTTGTTTTCATAATAGGAAATATAATTATAAGGAACCCAGCTCTTCAATGAATTCCAGCCCAAGTATCATTTTGAGATTTTGGAAATTCTTTTTCTTACAAAACTTGAGGAAGAAAAGATTTAGTGATATATGCATATGTTGTAAATTGGTTTTGAACTTAGGAAGGATTGGAACTTTGGATGCACTACTTAATTTTGAGGTATAGAATTAAATGGATGCTAGCATTCAATGATTTATGGTGAATCTCAAAATTGTGGATTTCCCTTGTTGCAATTTTTGGAGACTACTTGGGCCTTGGAATTTTGTTGAAATTAATAATTGATGGAAAATCAGTTATTGTGGTTAATCTAAACGAATGGGCCTAGGAACTTTTATTCATATTGAAAGGAACTTAGAGAGCTATTTAGACTAGAGATATGTACATCTTTAAAGAATCTTATATTTTTCGTAATATGGTTGTTCTTAAACTATGAGTAATTAAGTAAGAGATTTTATAGTGGTATTCTATTATGCGGCGGAAGCATTGTGGCTCCATTTGCTTTGGAAATTTTTATTCTACAAATTTTGAGGAAGGAAAAGTCTATGCATATGTTGTGAAATAGTTTTGAACTTATATTTAAGTGGAAGTAATATACAACTCAATGGGATGTTAGAGCATAATGATTTATGGTAGACTTTGATTGTGGTTTTCTTTTATCACAACCTTGGAGGCTCCTTAACCATTTAGAAGTATTGGAGATTACTTATTGAAGAAATTCTCGTTTTTACTTGGTTTACTTGAACATGTGGGTTTTGAAATTTATATTCACTATGGAGGTAAATTATAGTGCAATTCAGGTCGAGTGATAGGCATAAAAAAAAAAAGAAAAAAAAAAAGAATTCTTCATAGTTTAATTGCTCTTACATTGGTGATGGGAGATAAATTTGTATAGACCAATACAATTGTGGCTTTAGAGTAGCGCAGCGGAAGCGTGATAAATTGGTTCAGTTTGTAATGAATTCAGAGGACTGAATTCTTATAAGTAGGGGAGATTGTAATACCCAAAAAAAAAAAGAGAGAAAAGATTAAAAGGAAAGGTATTAAAGTAAATCTATTGTGGGGTCAATTTTATAATTTATAATTATAAGGGAGATTTTAGAAAATAAGGTTGAAACCCTAGCTATATATAAACTTATTAAGTCAACGTATATAGAAAGATATTTTGAGAGAGGAGACTACCCAAAATACTCAAGTAGAGAAGGTTTGATTACACACTTGAGGTAAGAACCGAGGAATTTGTTTCTTGTTAAATCTAAACTTTATTTGGAATTAGAGTACTTTTTTTATGTGAGTATTTTAACTAATAGTGAAACTATTTAAATATTCAAAAGTTATAATGATGCAAACGTATAAAAGTTTAGATTTATGTTTTGATAAACTGGACGTGGTACCTACAAATCCTTCTATGCTTGGTAATTTAATCTTTTTATATACACTTGTTGCGATAAGTGTAAATTGAAGCTGCAGATTTAGGCGTAACAGTTTTTGTTTAAGAACTTGTACCCAAATTGATGGTGTGGGGAAAAAAATTCTAATAAGTATAGGATTAGGTTTGAGGTCTGACAAGTAAAAAATAAAATAAATAAAAAAGAAAAAAAGGTGTAAGTAATAGTGCATTTGTTGAAGATGGGTTGGCTACCAAAAAAATAAAAATAATAAAAAGCTGTAAACATAAGTGTAGTACTTGAAGGATGGCCCACGTGCCTTCCCTTTCTTAGTGTGACATAGAACTAGGAGTTATAGCCTTATCTTTAAGGCATTAATGGTGGCAGGAAAAAAAAAAAAAATATATATATATATATATATATATATATATTATGACTATGTAGAATTTTGGTGTGAGATAATAATGGGTAGTTATTGGATATTTTTAGTAGTTTTTCTTCTAGCCGGGTACTTTTATAAGTCTTTCTTAAATTATTTGATAATTGAGTAAATGATACTTGTAAATTGTTTAGGTAATATCTAAGGATTTTAGAGAAAGTGTTAGAGAGAATTTTTTTGTAGTGAGCTAGTTGAGATAAGTAACCTTATCTTAATTAGGTTTTATTTTGCTTATATTGATGTATGTTCAGGTACTGAAAATTGTTTATAATTGTTAGAATTTTTATTTTTATTGTATTATTGATTTCAAGTAAAGGATTATTACAATTATATTTTAATACTGAGTATATGATTTTTATATACATGCTTGAATAAGATATATTTTTGTTAGAAATTATGATTTCATATATATGATTCTGGACAATGTGAATATGAATTGATTTTGATACCTAGACAATGTGGGTTATTCATTAGTATTTTGATACCTAAACTAATGGGGGCTATTCATTAGTACTCTGATACCTAAACCAATGGGGGTTATTTATTGGTACTCTGATACCCAGCCAATGGTGGTTGTTCATTGGTATTCTGATATCCAAACCAATGGGGGTTATTCATTGGTACTCTGATACCCAGCCAATGAGGGTTATTTATTGGTACTCTTATGCCTAGTTACGGGGAAATATCATGACCAAAATCATAAAATTGTTAAGAATATGAATTACGTTTGAATATTTGAACTATTTTGAGTCGTTAAAACTACATATGTGATTTTGGAAATGTTTGAGTAAACTATTTTGAGTCACTAAAACTGCTTATGTGTTTTTGGAACCTATTGTAAGTTATAGCTTTGATATATGGAAAACTGACTATTTTCTAAACCATCTATGATATATTTGTAAGATTAAAGTATGTGATATATGTGCAACTTATTATTTTAAGACTATGAAACTTCTTCAGTTATTTTGAAAACACATAGTATATTATAACTTTTTAAAACACATATTACATCTTCTACTTTATAGATCTATTGCTTGATAGAACTTATTAGGACTTTGGTTACTTATTGAGTTGTCAAATCACCCCTTTTTTTCCATCCAGTTTCAGATTGTGAAGGATAGCAAGTTTTGAGAGTTTTACTGTTAAGTTGTGAGCATGAAAGAAACTTAGTAATTTTGGGATTAGATGGTCTTGTAATGGTCTTATATCTTTTGATCAATTGGCATTATGTACATGAGGTTTGAATTTTGATCCTTTTGAATTATTAGAGATCTATCCATAAAGAAATTTTTGAGGTATTATTTATTTATTTAATATAATTTTTTAGGATAAATTTTAGTTGCTAAGAAGGCCTTGCACACTTGTAGGGTGCTTACTTTATAAGCGTGTGGCGGTTGTGATGTGCAAATTTGTATAGTTGGGTTTGGGGTGTGACAGTTTGTCCATATAATACCAATTAAATATTGTAAGTTGTTAAAATGTCATTGTAGTATATATGTTTTGAGAAAGGAACAAGTGTCATCGTAGCATGCATCCACCAATGAAAGTTTGGTTCTGTATTATTGTTTAATAACAGATTTGCATCATGACATTGGAAGGTTCCAAAGTAAATGCAGAGAACAAAGTTAGTTCTTGGGCATGACACTGGAAGGCAATTTGTCATGCTTGGATCTGTGGTAACTTATTTCTTTGATTCAAGCATTGAAGTTGAAAATCAGGCTTGTAATTGTTGCCATTTTGGAATTGAGACATGGGCTACACTATGTGTTTCATTAGTAATAGTTTCTCAATGTTTGCGGGCTGCACAACAATCACAAAAGGATTTACCAATTTTCGATTAACTCTACTCTACTCTACTTTGCTCTGCTCTTTCTCTCTCCCCTCCATCCAAATGGCATTAACCAAATGTTTCTGTCTTTTTAAGCGTGCCCCTATATATATGATGTGACTCCTATAGAAGTCTTTTATCTTCAAGCACCTTAGAACATTCACAACAAAGGACATATAACTGCCATAATGCTATTTTAGCAACTAAGAAACTAAAATGTATGCTACAACAAAGATGCTATACTTTAAAAAAATAACAGCAGAGCTATAGTAAGTTGTCATCTTTAACAACTTACTGTAACTACAAACTTATAATAAAATTAATATCTTATTTCTTCTCTCCCTTCTGTCCCTTAAAAAAATTATTTTTCTTTTCTCTCTCTTTCTTCTCCCTATTTCTTCTTGTTCAGTGTAGTGTCGTTTCTCTCTCTCTCTTTTCTCCTCTCTTTTCTTCTCCTCTCATTCACTTCAATGTGCAGCATGGAGTTTTTGAGTTGTTAAAATCCGGTTGAGATAGTGGTTAATTTGACATTTTGGATTCATGGGTTTGGTGGGTGGTGGAGTTTTGGATTCGGTTGAGATTGATGTTAGCATTGGATTTCAGTGTTGTTGGGTTCATGGGTTTGGTGGGTGGTGGAGGTTGTTGTTTGGTGGGTTGCGGATTTTGTGGGATGTGGGTTTCACAGGTTGTTTGGTGGAGATGGTGGGTTATGGTGGGTGATGGTGGTAGTTGGTTGCGATGGGTGTTTTTGGGTTGTGGTTGATGGTGCTAGTGGGTTGCAATGGGTGTTTGTGGATTGTGATTGATGGTGGCAGTGGGTTGAGGTGGGTGTTTGTGGGTTGTGATTGATGGTGGCAGTAGGTTGCTAAGATTGATGGTTGTAGCAGGTTGTGGTTTATTGTATTTATTTTATTTGTTTATTTATATTATTTTAATAGGGTATATGTTAAAATAGAAGTTTTGATATTAGGTGTATTGTAAAGTGTGTTGTTAAAATAAATAAAGTAGCATTTTAAGTTGCTAAATGCTAAAAATTTTAATTTCTTTGCTATGAATGCTCTTATTGAGAAGCAAGAAAGCAATTGATATATTTCTTGTTGTGTCAAATATTTTCTTTGTAAGAAAATGTGTTATGTGAAAATCACTAGTTTTGGGGTTGTCTGCTATCAAAGAAATGAAGTTGAAAACATTTCCCTTTTTTTTTTTTTTTTAATGTTTTCATCATTAATATATTGTATACAGTGGCAGAGTCGGGGAAAAAAATTTCAGTTGGGCCAAATTATACTACTTTGATATGCCTTAACATACATTACAATATAAAATAAGAGAAATATAATAATAACAAAAACTACAGGTCTATTTGGGATCCGTTTATTTTGCTTGTAAGGTCAATGGGCCCAGAATATATGTTAGGCCAGCCCAAGAGTGCTTGTAAGGTTGAAAACTGAACTCAACAATGTAATTAGTCCGAGGACAAAGAAAGGCCTGCCCCCAAAACAACATAAAAAACGGAGGAGGTTATGCCTAGCTAAAACATTATAAAACATGATGTCCGAGGATGGTAATGTCCTCGGCTACCAGTGGCCGAGGACAAGAAGGATGATCTGGCAGTTCAAAAACATCATTACGGAAGACCCAGAGTGCGAAGGCAGAGGAAATGAAGGTAAAGGATTAGGAGAGGGAATATGAACTATCTAGGGTAAAGCTACTACCACTACCGCATTGAAGACTTTGTAATTACTTTTCTGGCTGCATTAATGGGGAAATGACACCTGAGTGTTAGAATTCAGCCTTATAGCTACCGCCAAGGACTTTGGGAAAAAGGGTGATGGGACAAGTATCTAAATGGAGCATCTGATCCATACATGGAAGAAGGAGTAGAAGGAGAAAGGTAATATAAAAGGCAAATGAGAAAGAAAGAATGGGGACAAAACACACAACACACACATAGAAGAGAGAATTGTAAGAAATACCCAGTGGTTGTCCTCGGCATTTATATACAAAAAGGGCTTTCAGTTATGTAAAGGTGTTATGCATGCGTTTGTGATCTGGCTTAAAGTTCATGTTACTCAATGTCTATAAACCTAGATTCGAAACACATTCTCTATAAATTCATTGTTTTGGGCCCTTTGTATTAGTTCCCTTGGTGTTACTAAGGTCCAATTTAGATTGTCCCCTTACAATTGGCGCTATCTGTGGGAAATCTTGCGTTTTGGGATTGGTAATGTGATGGAAGGCTCAGGTTCACACCATGTAGAATCTTTGAGGTCCTAGCATGAAGATCATTTTCAACATTTAGAGCAGATGGGAGATCGAGAGGGTAGTGTGCATAGGAGTCAATTGCGGGGTGGCAGCAGAATCCTCCGCGAAGACGATGTTAAGGCCATGCAGAGGGAAATTGACCATTTGAAGAGGAAGCTACGTCGGGCGAAACGGAAATGAACAGCTTCTGTTTCTGCTCCTTCCTCTGATGACTCCCAAAGTAGCGGTTATAGGCCCAAGTCAAGAACCCCTCCTAGTGAGACGTTCTCGTATGAGACGAGGAATCTTCATGATAGGATGATCAAGAAGTCTTCTCCCAGAGGCTTGGGTAATGATGCCATGGGAAAGACGTTGCATAAACTTTTCGAATCACTTTTCACACGTAGGATCGAGAAAGGAAAGCTTCCTTGCCATTTCATTCAGCCTAATTTCACCATTTATAATGGTCGAACAGACCCAGTAGAGCACGTGAGTCATTTTAACCAGTGCATGACAGTTTATTCTAAAAATGAAACCTTGATGTGCAAAGTTTTCCCCTCGAGCTTAGGGTTTGTTGCGATGAGGTGGTTTAATGGCTTGAAGGAAAACTCTATTGATTCTGTAACATCCCAACCTAATGGAATAATTAATTTATGGGTTTATATGCTTGTTATCATTTTAATTACCTTAAGTGCATAAAAACTTTGATGTTGTGATATTATAAAACATATATGTTTTTTTTTAAAATGTTGTAGAAATGAGTTTTATAAAGTTAAGTATATATATGAAAAGTTATCTTGCACTTTGGGGTTTTCTAGAAATATAAGTTCTTAAGGGGTAGAAAGGAATTTTAAAAAAAATGGTTAGGTGGCCAACCCACTATTCCCTTTGCTATATACGTATATTCCCTCAAAGTCAATCCCTTATCTTTCTTTTTGCTGCTTCAGACACAGCTTGGTTCATCATCTTTCCTTGCTTCTTTATTTTTCTTCTCTCTTTGCTTTCACACGGCTACACCACTCTTCCCCTTTCACCAAAACAACATAACCCTCACTCTAAAGAAGAAAGTAAGAGCCTAACACTAAAGTTTCTGCTTCAAAGGTTGTGGGTAAGTAAATCAAAACCTCCTTTGATTTTGGGTATGTTGATAGTATGATTGTTTTGTTCATTTTCTCTTCTTTGTTCTCAAATCTGATTTCAGGGGCTGAACTTGTGATTCTGTTTTTGTAAGTTGAAAGTTTGATGGTTTTATGGTCTATTGAATGCTTAATAATTTATTTTAATGTTTATAGTCTTGGTATAAAAATGCCCAAATGGAATGAAGATCTTTTGCTATTAGTTGATGATTTTGTAAGAAAATCTGTTTGAGCTGTCACTGTGACAGATTTGGGGTTTACAAGAAGAAAAATATGTATTAAATCATTTGCTATGAATTAGGTTGCTAGGAGTAGTTTTTATGAATTATAAGACATATATAGTTGTTATGGAAGTGGTCTCACTGCATTTGGATGAATACAAAAATAATGGTTCAATTTCAAAGTTGCATGAATTTCTGTCAGGACAGATTCGAGCACGTTGCATTGTACGATTTTTAATAAATCGTGGTTTTATAATTTGGCTTTGAAATTAATACGGTATAAACTAGATATACAGGGGAGTAGCTCTGTAAAATTTCGTGGCATTTGGATGTGTTTTGATAGCCCATTTGTATTTTAAAAATGAGGAATATGCTGCTGAAATGAGCAGTAAACAGTGTAGGATAACTTTAACTTTGTGGATTTAATTTTGAAGTTATGTTTAATGATTTGAGCTATAATTTAATGTGCTTATCTTTTGGTATGTTTAGATCATAGAGGATTTTTTATGCCTTGGTTTCGCTGTGTTTTGGTATGCTTTTGTGTTTGATGATTGTACCTTGTTCTTGGGGTAGCTCTATGTGGTGGGAATTAAGATTTTTATTAAGTTTGAGAGTTAGGTTGTGTTTGAGGTTTAAGGTTACATATTTAGGAAGACTAGTTAGTAATAAGTCTTGGTTTTTCTTTTAGGTGACGAGAACGAGATCACGGACACTTGAGCTCCTCTGGTACAAATCTCTCGTCTTCTGTTTTCAGGTAAGGGTTATGTGATATGTGCGTTTGATAAGTATAAAAATTGTTTAGAAAACTATTATGTATGAAAACCTTTTAATTAGAGATATTGCATATAAGCATGATTTAAGTAAGTATATGTTCGTGAGTTGTTTCAATCTTATATATATGATAATTTTAGCATATTGATGCTATTATCTATATCACGAACATAATATTTAAGAATGAAGTGGATATGCTATTATTATGAAATATCAGGTAAAATGAGAAATTTCAGTATGATGTATAAGTATGAAAGTTTTATTTTGGGTTATGTCCTCTGGTAATCTGAACTCGGCCAGTAGGGGTTAATTACTGGCTTTTCATGGAAAATGTTATCTGTTTGGCCGTTTAAAGTAGAGGAAATGGGGCTGCCCGTAACTCTAGGCCATTTAAAGTAGAGGAAATGGGGTTGCCCATAACTCTAATCTGAACAAGGCCTTCTCCCCAATGTGTACGGACGGCGGGGAGGAATAAAACCTTAAGGGGATGTGCCATCAAGCCTCCCAAAGAGGACAATATCATACACACCGGAGCACCTAAATGTGATGAGGCCTTCTCTGTACAGACTTATCAGAATGTGGACTAACCAATATATTATGAACAGCTATATTACGTTATTGATTATGAGATAATGATTTTTAAAGATGAAGTTGCTGAATTATGTTTATATTTCTTATTATGTCCTTTTATAAGTATATGAAGTATTTTCATCTAAGAGCTTATAAGTTAGTTCAAGAGCAATATGAATAGTATGAAGTCTATTTTATCAAAGCTGGCATATCCATAAAATGTTTGATTTACATGCATTCTTATCAAAGACCCATGGAGCTTAAAAACTTTACTGGGCTTCGCAGCTCACCCTATTATATTTCAGTGCACAGGTTCTTCTTGGAAGCAGCGAGAGTGTTAGAGGTGGCAAGATTCTGTGATTCTCTTTTGTTAGATTGTATAGTCCTTTTTGTTGTATAGCAGTTTAGCTCTTTTGTTGTATCGGAGGAATCAAGATATACTTGATCCCTGAGCACAGATGTAATTCTAAACTTTAGTTTATTTTGAACCCCAGTTGTATGTCTTTGGGGTTAGGTTTGTCAATAAGAGTTTTGCTAAACGTTTAGCCATGTAATATTTACACGAATACCTTAAGTTTTCCAGCAAGTGGTAATCTTGCAAAGTTCAAATGAATGAATTTTCAAGGTTTTCCTCATTTTTGTATATTATGGCATTTATGCGAGAAAATAAGCAGGTATACAGGAAATAATTCTTGTTAAGCACCTTCAGTTTAGGTTGGTTCATGTTAGTATCGAGGTAAACTTGATATTAACATGCCGGTCATGTTCTAAATGCTAAGTACAGGTTTAAGTCGTGACAGATTCCTACATGGAGCTCATGATGGTATTTGGGTCTCGTTTTGTTACATGTAGTAGAGTATCTCGGCTTCTAGATTCGTTACTATCCATGGCCACGAGAGAGGCAGAGACTTTGAAAACGTACTCGGATAAGTACTGAGAGATGTTTAACGAGATTAATGGTGACTTTGACGAGGTGGCAATTAATACTTTCAAGGTCGGCCTTCCAATTGAGCACAACTTAAGGAAATCTTTGACCAAGAGGCCTGTAAAGAGTGTATGTCGGCTCATGGATCGTATTAATGAATACAAATGGGTTGAGGAGGATCAGCAACAAAGTAAAGGGAAGATGAAGGTTATCCCTCAGGAGAGGAGGGATTTCAGGTCGAAAAGGTACAATCACAAATGGTTTCGGAGGGATTTTGCCGGACAATCTGGTTCAGCTCCTCCCCAAACAGTGAATGCAGTGTTTTACGAACCTGTGCAACAAGTGTTGGAAAAGATTCATCATGAGCCATACTTTAGGTGGCCTAATAAGATGGCAGGGCACCCTATGAAACGTAATCAGAATCTCCATTGTAATTATCACCAGGAGAAGGGTCACACCACTGAAAAATTGTAAAACCCTATGGAATTATCTAGATCAATTGGTTAAGGAAGGAAAATTGAGACTATTTATGAATTGGCCAAATGGGCAAGACAATCAAGCTGGTTCAGTGAATCAAGGAAGCAATACTCTAAGGCCTCCTCTGGGCAAGAAAAACGTTATTTTCGATGCTCCTGGTCGGACTGGTTCTTGCCCTACTTGGGTGATGTCGGTATCACAACTTCCTGCCGAGGTCCTTAGCTTCGAGCCAAAGAGAGTCAAAGGGAACCCTCCACCCATTTTGGGTTTTTCTGAGGAAGACAAAGTTGAAACTATCCAGCCACATGACGACGCATTGGTGCTAAGGATAGGGGGCTATGATGTGAAAAGAGTAATGGTTGATCAAGGGAGCGGGGTTGACATTATGTACCCAGATTTATTCAAATGGCTTAACTTGAAACTTGAAGATCTTACAGCTTACGAGTCGCCGTTGATAAGCTTTAAGGGGAAAGCTATCATTCCGAAAGGGCAAATTCAGTTACCCGTGCAGTCAGGACCAATGGTGGTAGATATAGATTTTATCGTGGTAGATGCCTACTCTCCTTACACGGCTATTGTGGTGAGGCCGTGATTGCATGCCCTAGGTGCCATCTCCTTAACTCTGCATGTTAAGGTGAAGTTACCATGCGGAGAATCAATTGAAGAAATCATCGGAAGCCAGTCCATGGCAAGACAATGCATAACGGCAACAATTATGCATCTGGCCCGGCAGGAGTCGCAGGCCTCAGCTAGGAGAAGTTTGTAGCAGTTAATGTCTTTGGCCAAGCCAAAGGTGGCCGAGGTTGAGGATCCCATGTGTGAAGAGCTGGAGAAGATGCTTATTGGCGATGACGTGGAGAAGTTCTTCCAGGTGGGAAGTCAATTGCCGCCCCAAGAGAAAAAAGAGTTGGTCACATTTTTGAAGTAAAACATTGATGTATTCACATGGAATGCTTATGCAGCTCCAGGGGTTGACTCAAATTTCATTTGCCATCACTTGAATGTCAATCCGACGGCAGTGCCAAAGAGGCAACCACCTCGGCGCTCGTCTAGGGAACATGTTGACGCTGTTAAGGAAAAGGCATTGAAGCTCAAAAAGGTGGGTGCTATCAAGGAGGTGTTTTATCTAGAGTGGTTGACGCATACAGTGGTGGTGAAGAAGAAAAATGGAAAGTGGAGAATGTGCGTGGATTTCACAGACTTAAATAAGGCTTGTCCCAAAGACTCATTTCCAATGCCTCGCATAGATCAACTGGTGGATACTACTGTAGGGCATCCTCAGATGAGTTTTCTAGACGCTTTCCAAGGTTATCACCAAATACCTTTGGCTTTGGAGGATCAGGAGAAGACCGCTTTTGTCACACCTACAGGAAATTATCACTACAAAGTGATGCCTTTTTGTCTGAAGAATGTTAGAGCTACTTATCAGAGAATGATGACGAGGATGTTTGAACACCAACTAGGAAAGACAATTGAGGTATACGTGGATGACATGGTGGTAAAGAGTAAAACGGTTTCTGGGCACATATCAGATTTAGACGACACCTTTCAAACGCTGAGAAAGCATAAGTTATGTCTTAATACATCCAAATGTTCTTTTGGAGTAGGGTCTGGTAAATTCTTGGGCTATATGATGACACCTAAGGGGATCGAGGTCAATCCCGCTCAAGTCAAGGCAATCAACAGTTTACAACCACCTCGGAATCCAAAAGAAGTGCAAAGGTTGACTGGGATGACTGTGGCCTTTAACAAATTTATCTCTCGATCTGCAGATCACTGCAGACCTATTTCCAGTTGTTGAATAAATGGAAAGGCTTTGAATGGACCGAGGAGTGTGCTACCGCTTTTCAACAACTAAAGGAGTATCTTTCACGCCTACCCATTATGTCTTGGCTAGAAGTTGATGAAGTCCTATTTGCGTATATCGTAATGGCTAACCATGCTGTTAGCTTGGTATTGATATGAGTTGATGGGGGTGTACAAAAACCAGTTTATTATGTGAGTAAGTCCTTACATGAGGCCGAGGTGCGTTATTCGCCATTAGAAAAGGCAATCCTTGCCCGTCATACATAAGCTCCCCCATTACTTTCAATCTTATACAGTGGTAGTCTTGACACAACTTCCTCTCAAAGCTGTGCTTAAGTGCTGATTACACAAGCGGGGTACTATTTTGGGGGCTTTTAATGTCAAGTATATGCCTCGTACCTCGGTGAAAGGTCAAGTATTAGCTGATTTAGTCACAGAATTCGCTGAACCCTCAATAAAAGATAATGTTAAAAGTATAGACATTGATGAAAAATCAGTTGGCGTGATCACATGTAAGGAGACATCAGTGTGGAAAGTTTATGTTGATGGGGCCGCAAATCAAAGGGGATCTGGTGTGGGGTTGGTAATGATAACCCCAGAGGGGCTTACGCTGGAAAAGTCTCTGAAATTAGGATTTTCGACTACCAATAATGAGGCCTAATATGAGGCTCTAGTAAAGGGAAAGGATATGGTTCAAAAAATGGGTGAAAAGGTGGTGCAAATGTTCTTGGACTCGCAATTAATCATAGGCCAAGTAGAAGGAAAGGTGGAAGCTAGAGATCCGAGAATGCAAGAATACTTAACTCAAGTCAGGAATTTACAATCCAAATTCGAATCCTTTACTTTGTTGCATGTTCCTAGGAATAGCAATACACATACTGATTCTTTGGCCACTCTCGCCACGTCCTCAGCACAAGGTTTGCCTCGGGTTATCTTTGTTGAAGACCTACATAAGCCTACTATAATCAATGGGAATATCATCCAAGTTCATCAAATCAGGGTAGGACCCAGTTGGATGGATCCCATAGTGTCTTTCCTTAAAGATGATGTCTTGCCAGAAGAAAAAGCCGAGGCGGATAAGGTGCGTAGAAGGGCACCTCGATTTTGGTTGTCCGAGGACCAGAAACTATATAAACGTTCTTTTTCAGGGCCGTACTTGCTGTGTATACACCTTGATGCGACGGAATTACTTTTGGAAGAATTGTATGAGGGAATCTACGGAAGTCATACAGGAGGGAGATCCTTAGCTCATAGAGCTCTTACGCAAGGGTATTGGTGGCCTAACATGCAACGGGAAGCTCAGGACTATGCGAAGAAGTGTGACCAATGTCAAAGGTTTGCACCCAACATTCATCAGCCGGGAGGTGTACTTAATCCTCTGACAAGTCCTTGACCTTTTGCGCAATGGGGCTTGGACATTGTGGAACCCTTCCCAAAGGCATCCAGGAATAGGAGGTGGTTGATTGTAGGCACAGACTATTTCACCAAGTGGATGAAAGCTGAGCTTTTATCTAATATTAGAGATGTAGAAAATAACGGCAGCATTTTTTTCTTATAAAAAAATAAAAGAAAAGTGGACACACTATTTTCTCCAAAAAAAAAAAAAAAAAACAAAAAGAAGAAGGATCCACCGTTAGAAATATTGCACAAAATAGTCATGCTTGCAAGTTACTTTTTGGGCTAGCACAAAATAGTTTGAGGCCACAAGTGAAAGTTTTTAAAAGACTTTTTTTTTTTTTTTATATTTAAGTATCAATTAAATAATATTTAGTTTGTTTTTTATAGTATGATTTTTTTAAAAAAAAAATTCAAATGTATTATTAATTCTTACTTTTTAGTATGTCTAATTCACCCATGAGCTAGTGATACAACTATATGAGTTTTACAAACTTAAGTGTTACCAATAAAAAATAAATTATTTAAAGATTCATTTATTATATTTTTTAAGAAACACCAATCATATTCTTGCTACATCATTTTGTAAGTATTTGGTGGTAAAATTTGTGGTAGTTTTATCATTTTTTTTTCTTTCAATTTGATAGGCCAAAAATATATTGACCCCTTGTGATGAATTAATTGTTTAATTACCCAAGTTTATTAATTAATCAAATTAACATGCAATGTATGTGGCAGCACAAACAAATCACCAATTAAAATATAATGTAGCGGAAAATAAATTTGACACGGTGATTTATTTACGAATGGAGAAAACTTTTGAGGCAAAAACCTCACCGGGTGATTTTAAGGTCACCACTCCCAAGAATTCACTATTATCGCAATAAGTTGTTACAAGTAAAAGAATCCTAGTTCCTTATACCAACCTACAATTGAACCCTTACCTCAATACCCAATTAGACTTGTTCTGTAGTGACAATCACTCCTTGTATTGCATGGCCCCTAGTTCTTGACAAACCAATAGATGCGCGGAATCCAGTATGCGACTTAATCACTAACTTGAGAAAGATGTTGGCTGCAAAATTCTTCAGTTCATCACACGATGAAAATCATGAAGTTGCTTGGTCACAAAACCCTACAGTGTACAAACATAGCAGCTTTTTCAAGATGAACTAGGGCAACTAGGTTTCTGGTCACACTTTTCTTCACACTTGTGGAATTGTGCTCTTGTGCAACTATGCAACCTGTGAGGGTTCTTAAAATAATCTTTATATATGTTTAGGGTTGTGAGAAAAAAAAAAAAAAAAAAAAAAAGCCCAACCATACATTCACGGATTAAATGAAAATCAGCTCTGAAAAACTGAACTTCATAAATCTCGACAGATATCCTATCTATTGAGCAACTGTCAAGTTTTCAGCTGAAACATCTCTTTTAAACCTCGATAGATACTAGCTATTGAGCTTTAATGAACAACACTTCTTCACTGGATTCTTGGACAGATTTGCATGGTTTTAACACTTGAACTTGAAACCTTATTTCTTGAAGCATTAAACACATCTTAGATCTACCAAATTATAAGTAAAGTGTGTTTTGTCAAAAAATTAACCAATACATAAAATGTTGACACATGTTCCTAACATGAATTACATATTTCCTAACACATTTAATGGTGATTAGGTTGAATTTCTATTAATTCATAATATTTTTAGAAAAAATGTTAAAGTCATTACAATAAAGTGACACATCAACAAAAAAACAATGAATATTGATTTTTATTTTTGGTGATTAGTGAAATATAAATTTATATAACTTATGAGTTTTGAAGTAAAACTGGAAATATGCTAAGATAACTTTAATTTTTTAGTTCTTCCTTAATAATGAAAAAAAAAATGTACACAGCTCACATATTTTTTTTAATTAAAAAAAAAATTACTAGTAGCCCCATATTTAGGGGCCTTTCTTATGTTAGGGGCCCAGGGCCGGCCCGCTTTCCTTGGCTTTTCTTCTTCCAGGCATGAAACATTTTCAGCATGTAGGTAGGTCATAGGCTTTTAATGCACTCTGTCTCTTCTGCTTTGCACAATCTAGGTTTGTTTTTCATGAGTTCGGTACATTACTCATTCATTCATTATTTAGGGGCCTTTCTTATGTTAGGGGCCTAGGGCCGGGAGTCTTTTGTCCAAATATTGCAAAAAATTAAGTTTTTTATGGTTATAGGTACTGTTGAAAGTTATTTAGGGAAATGAGGAGAGAGAGTGAATTTCGGCAACAGTGTTGCCGAAATTCTAAGAAAAAGTAGGAGAGAGAAAGAGGGAAAAGGCAGAGAGAGAAAATCTGGAATTTCGGTAACCGAAATTCTGCTGCCCGTGCGTGAGTGCGTGCGCGAGTGATTGAAAGAAGGGAGAAATAAATAAATAAGAAATTTCGGTAACGGTGTTGCCGAAAATGGAAGAAAAAAAATTGGGAAATTTCGGTAATGGTAATACCGAAATTGGGGAAAAAAAAAAAAAAGAGGATAATTTCTGTGCTGCCAGCACCGAAATTGAAAAAAAAAAAAAAAAAAGAATAATTTCGGTGCTGGCAGCACCGAAATTGAAAAAAAGAAAAAAAAAAGAAAGAAAGATAATTTCGGTGCTGCCAGCACCGAAATTATCCTTCTTTTTTTTCTTTTTTCAATTTAGGTGCTGCCAGCACCTAAATTGTCTTTTTTTCTTCTTCTTCTTTTTTTTTTTTTTTTTTTTTTCAATTTCGGTGCTGCCAACACTGAAATTATTCTCTTTTTTTTTTTCCCAATTTCGATGCTGGTAGCACTGAAATTATCCTTTTTTTTTTTTTTTTCCCAATTTCGGTATTACCATTACCGAAATTCTCCAATTTTTTTTCTTCCATTTTCGGCAACACCGTTACCGAAATTCCTCATTTATTTCTTTCCCCCTTCTTTCAGTCACTCGCGCACGCACTCGCGCACGGGCAGCAGAATTTCGGTAACAGCGTTACCGAAATTCTAGATTTTCTCTCTCTGCCTTTTCCCTCTTTCTCTCTCCTACTTTTTCTTAGAATTTCGGCAACACTGTTGCTGAAATTCACACTCTCTCCTCATTTCCCTAAATAACTTTCAACAGTACCTATAACCATAAAAAACTTAATTTTTTACAATATTTGGACAAAAGACTCCAGGGCCGGCCTGCTTTCCTAGGCTTTTCTTCTTCCCCGCGTGAAACATTTTCAACACGTAGGTAGGTCATAGGCTTTTAATGCATTCTGCCTCTTCTTCTTTGTGCAGCGTAGGTTTGTTTTTCATGAGTTCGGTACATTGTTACATCGTTTTTGGATAAAATTTAATTACAAAATTGAAATTACAATCTTATTTAATATTTTTTTATTTAATTTAAATTTTTACAAGTTTATCATTGTATTATATTTTCTTCTTATATTTTCTATACTTGTGAAATTTCAAAAAAATTAAAGATCAATAACTATATTATTAATAAATTGTTTAAATTAAATTTGTATAGTTTAAAATTATGCATAAAATATAAGCTTATAAATTATATAGTAAATAATATCCGTTTGATACAAAATTTAACATGTATATTAAGAGTATAAAAAATATGTAATTCAGTAGTTAAATTTTCAAATTATGTAATAATATTTATTTTATTGAATAAGGTTATAACATTAAAATGCAACCACTTTTATAGCTACATTTTTGTCATTTCATTCTCCGATGCATTAACTTAAAGTCTTAAAGTGTATCCAATAATTCATCAAAAGGGAAAAAAAAAAAAAAAAGTGTATCCAGTACGTGTAGAATTTGACATTATTAGCCTTCTAAAAAAATTTATTTTGAAATGTAAAAAAATTATTTTATCTTAACATATCACTTTGTAATACACTCTACAATCCATATCATATCTTCTATTCTTTTACACTTTATTTAAATATTATTTTTCTAAATTTTTTTATTATTATTTCTTTTTGGTTCCCAAGTCCCAACGTCACACAAGAGCAAATTTTAGTAATGCTCATCCAGTCAACAAAAATGAGAGAAAATGTGTGAATAAAAAAATTCAAAATATCAATAGCATACTTGTCCATACTATTCTATTATTAAAATGTCATGATAGCATAGCACATGCCAAATTTGACGCATCTCATGAATGTAATTTTTTTGTGTTTGATATATTAAATGCTAAAAATTTAGTATTCAATACATTTGATGCTAATGCTCTAAGTGCATAAGTACTTTTAGAAAGAAATAAGTACATAAGCTAGAAAGCAGAGGCAAGTGTAAGGAAATAAAAAAATTTAAAGAGTGAATAATGAATAGTAGTGTGTGTAGCAAAGTATGTGTAATGTTGTAAGTATCAATAAAACTCTCGTTTTTTTGAGAATTTTTGCGTGTAATCAACTAACATTTGTTGCACAGTATTTGACACTTCATTTTTTTAGACCAGTCAATCTTTTTCATTTTCAAATTTTTAGCTGGATATGGTGCAGTGTAGTGGGAAGAAATGGGAAAAATGAAACATTTCTCATTCTCAAAAGGTCAGTAATGGGAAATTTTCATAAGTTCATCCTCATAAAAAAAAAAAAAAAAAAAAAAATCTATTTCTGTTTCAAAATCCCATTAAAGTATGGTGAATATTACATACAAGGCATGCAGAGCACCCCAATGCTAAGGACATGGCAAAAAACAAAAGGCTATGCCCAACCAGTTAATGATGGATGATAATGGAAACCATGAAGTTTGATTCACATTCCGAGATTTTTTGCAAATGGTGTACAAACAACGATCTCTTTTTAAAGAAGAAAGTAGGAACAAGGGAACGAATAAGAGAAAGTTGAGTTCAGAACCTAAATGTATTAGCTCCTTGTCTCTTCTTGTAGAAAAACAGGAGAGCTAAGCAAGCAATTTTGATCCCTTGCAGTCTTCTTATTAGATACTCTTAGGCGAGGATCGGGGGTGTTTCGATATAGAGATTGTGATAAAGCAAAAGAAATTCTATATGGAATTGATGGGTAATGTCTAGGAAAAATTTGCTAAATAGTAACTTTTTAGGAAAATATCAAGTGAATAGCATACGTTTGAAGTTATTTAGTTATGTAGACTGATTTTGAAACTCGAGTTTGACAAACTCGAGTTCTAACTCAAAATCGAGTTTAACAAACTTGAGGTCCAATACTATAAGTCTGAATTAAAAAAAAAAAAAAACCCTCGAGTTTGACAAATTCGAGTTCTAGGGCAGTAAAATATAATGACTAGTAAGGTGGACAGAAGGTATAGGAAGTATTAGACTTTGGAAATATAAAAGCCAAAACATTGGAATATGCCATCATGTGGGATAAGTGGTGGGACTTGGGAGTGGAGCTTCTTGGAAGCTTCATGAATAGCATTTTGTTTTTTAAGTGGACCTCGAGTTTAGAAAACTCGAGTTCCACGTGGGTTTTATTTTTATTTTTTTTTAAATCCACGTCAGATGACTACTAATTGGAACTTGAGTTTGCTAAATTCGAGTTTCAAAAACAATCTACATAACTAAATAATTTCAAACACATACTATTCACCTAAATTTTCCTAAGAAGTTACTATGTGGCAAATTTTTCCGTAATGTCTGGCACTGTGGTACACCATTAGCACAAACATTACTCTTGACCCTGCCGGGGAGGGGGGGTCTATTCACATATTGTGAGGTATATAAGAAAGTAGGTTGTGTTTGTTACATGTAAATTGTTGTGAGTGTCCTTTTTTGACAAATGACCAGGCCCAAAATAGAAGCAAGGATCTTGAGCCTTTTAGTTATGGGGTTAAGGGACTGGACTTGGCTAACCACAGTTAAATGGGCTGATTACGATCTAAGTGGTGAACAGAGCAAGAATCCTACAATACACACATACTAGTAAACAAGGAACACGTATGTATTGAACAACAAGAAACAATAAAGGAACAATGTAATAAAGAAAAGACGCATAATAAATGATGGGGATCCTTAAAATGATGTAAGATATCTCGTTGTTTTTTCTTAATTGTGAATTACAACGTGCTTACTAACACGTGTTATAAGGTCCAAACGAACTCAAAAATTACAGATTTAGATGGCTCTCTAAGCCTCTAAGACTTGCAAAGTTTGAATCCCTTCAAATCCAAGTATGTTCTATAGTAGCTATTTTAGGATACCGGACAGTATTTCTCTTTCTTTCACTACTTTCTTTGAGAGTTTTCTCAATGATTCTATTTTGATTTACTGTTGACTGCTTCCCCCCTTTATAGAGTCATTCTAGGGCTTTGGGATATCACTAGTCCCCTTCCTTTACTTTCCTGGGTACCATAGCTCATGTTGTGGCAGTAGCCTTGGTGGCTGGTCCCTTCCTTATTTCTCATAATTTTCTTCTTTTGGTGCTTTTTCCCCAAAAGCTTCTTGCTGACTTTCCATTTTGGGATATCCTTAGAAAGCTAACCTCCAATCTCTTTTCTTTCAAGGCTTCTAAACCTTACCTTTTCAGACTCAGCTTTTTGGGCTATTCTTTCCTTTTGTCATTTTCTTAAATGGGCCGATTCCATCCTTGCCAAGTTGAAAGTTCTCCTAACTACTTCCCTTCATGGCCCTTCTTCCTGGAATCACCAAGGTACCAGCCCCCTTATTCACGAATTGTTACTCTCCACGTTTTGTGGTTCCTTTCTGCATCATGGGGTGGTTAAGACGGACGTTCTGTTCTTCGCTCCTTGTGTTTCTTTGCACTCTCTTTGAGCTGTCTCAGTCTTATCTATTCTGCACGTTCTGAGGATCTCTAGCCCCTGACAATCTCCGGTATCCTGGCCCTGTTCTTACCATTGGACTCCTTTTTGATTTTCTGATCTTTGTAGGCTGGGCTTTTTTCTTTCTTCTCTTTGTTTCATGCCCTAAGGCTTATCCCTTCATGGGTTTCAGACTTTAAATCATTTTAATGGACTTGGACCTACCATCCCATTTTTGTGGTGAGCTCAACCTTTTTATTTTTATTTTCCATGGAGTGCACTCACTGTGCTATTTTTGGGCCTTGGTATTATAACTTTTTTAGACCTCAACAACTATTTTACATAATTTTGCAAAGTCTAAAAAATAATTGAAACCGTGACTCAGTCACAATTTCTTTGGAGGAGTTTTTCGGTTTTTCAACCCAATCCAACTTATTGAGTTAGGTTGAGTAGATAGATTGTGCTTATATGTGTCATGCTTTGTAAAAAAATTGGGCTTTTATCAATAATTTGCATTTTTTAATTAATTATTACAATTTATGTAATATGCCTGAATTTTATTCTAAAATTTTAAATTCATCAAAAATAATTCTAAAAAAAAAAGACATATAACTTTTTTTAATAAAATAATAATAATAACCTAAGTTTATATATATATATATATATATATATGGATATATGGTGGGTCATGTTTAGTGGGATAGGTTGAAAAAACTTTCACCCAATCTAAACCCAAAACTTAAAAATAAAATTTCAACCCAACCCACAAAAAATCAACCTGAGGCGGTGTGTTGGGTTGATTTGGATTGTATTGGTTTTGACGAGCTAGATAATTCAGATGAACAACCATTGAAAGTTACCAAAACCTTGGTGCCCACACGATACAGTAGGCTTTAATTGGAAAAATCATTGAACTCCTTAGAAAATTGAGTCAATAAAACTAAGGTGGGCCTTATTCCCCGTTAGGCGGCAAATGATTATTTTTTTCAACCCAATCTGGCGAACATGGGCTGGTTTGGGATACCGCCTAAATTAAATGCCAAAAGCAATTTCTTCAGCTCAATGTTCAAACGCATCGAATTCGGAACCTCCTTCAGAATGTCCTGAAAGCTGAAATATTTTTTCGTTTTTGGTGATTTAAAAAAAAAAAAAACCGAAAATTCGATTTAGTTCTTGAATTTTTTTCTTCAATTTTTTATTAAAGAACTTCAATTGTCAAATTAGTCCTTCAAGTTTAATTGTTGTCAATTTAATCCCCACAATTTGTTAACATGATCCTATGGCGGGCAAAAAGCGAAAGAATAGCTTGAGGTGTCAATTAATGGGTTTGCCATTTACTATCACAATTAATTTCTTTAGAGATAGGATGTCAAGTCTACCTTTGAATACCCACTACAAGATCAAGAAGGCTATTGTCAAAACAGATGAGCTATCTCTCTTTCTTTCTGTGCGGGTGCTTTTTTTTTTTTTCTAGGATATAGGCCCAAGTATGAATGAGGATTCTGGGCCCAATACTTATTGTTTTAAGGGACTGGATTTGGTTCACCGCAGCTAAATTAGGCTGATTTCGAACCAAGTGGTACACAAAGCACGAATCTTACAACACACACACCCTAACATACGAGAAATATATGCATTGAACAACAAGAAGGCAGCAATGGAACGAAATGATAAAGAAAGGCACAAAATAAAATGTTAGGGATCCTTGAAATAATATAAGATACTTTGTTACTTTTTTAATTATATAATATACTACGCTCACTAGGACGTGTTAGAAGGTCCAAATAAGTTCAAAAATCACAAACTTAGATGGTTTTTCAGGCCTTTAAGACTTACAAAGTTTGAATCCTTTTGAATCCAATTTTGTCCTCTAGTGGCTGCTTGAGGATATCGGACAGTATTTCTCTTTCTTTTCTCTCTTTTTCAAATTCTCACGGAGCTTTTTCTCAAGAATTTCACTCTAATGGACTGCTGTTGAATGCCTTTCTCTGGTGGCTGCTTCCCCTTTTATAGTGTCATTCTAGGGTTTTCGGGGTATCATTGGTTCCCTCTATTTGCTCCCTTAGGTACTAGAACCAATGTTATGCTAGCAACATTGGTGGCTGGTCCCTTCCTCATTCTTTATTATTTTCTTCTTTTAGGTTTTCTTCCTCAAAAGCTTCTTCTTGACATTCTGTTTTGGGGTATTCTACAGAACTGACCTTTAGTCTTTCTTCTTTCAAGGCTTCTAGATCCTACCTTTTCATATTCAACTTTTGGCTGCCTTTCCCTTCGTCATTTTTCCCAAGTGAGTTGATTCCTTTCTACAAGATTGAAAGTTTTCCAACCACCTTCCTTCATTGTTCTTCTCTTTGGGTTCCCCAAGGTACCAACTCTTTGTTCATGAGTTGTTAGTTCCTAAGCCTTTTGATTCCTTTTCTGCATCATTGGGTGGCTGATGGGGACACATCTGCTCTTGTTCTTTGTGTTTCTTGGTATACCCCATTAACTTGTCTTAATCCAAACTTGGCCTTGCTACTCGTCCAGAGGATCCCAGGCTATTGGGAGTTCCCAAGTATCTTGGCCCGGTTATCTTCCCGGGCTCTCTAGTGATTTTTCTAACATTTAATGACTGGGTTGGGCTTTTTTCCTTCCTTTATTTCATGGGGTCGAAAGTTGCCCATCCTTGGACTCGGACCTTTCTTGATGGACCCTTAATGGGTTTGGACCTCTCCACCTTTTTATATTGGGAGCTCAAATGCTTTATTATTTTCTCAAGCTTCAATCCTTTGCGTTGTTTTTGGGTCTTGATATACCATTGTGATTTTTTGGATCTCAACACTTACTTTTTTGCCTCATTTTCTACCTCCCCTATCCAGATGTTCTATTATGCTTTATATAATTAGCTTGAATGCATTTGGATTCTACACTTGGAGGGTTGGGACCATATTCCTTGGATCCTTATCCCATCAAGAACATACCAGCAAACTTTACACTAAAATCTTAGTTGAACTACCACTGTTCCTCATTAATGCGGTCAGAGAAGTGGTTGTATTGTATTTAATGCGGAAGGGATGGTTTCTGATGAACTAGAAATTTATAGTTGTCATTATACAAATATCATCATTCACCTAGAGAAGACGTTACGCATTTATTACGATTATTGATGACAAAACATAGTTGATGGACCAACGGTCATAGAAGATCCTGTAACACACTAGCCATTGAGTATAGATGCAGCACATTATTGCCCATTAATGAGGCATACAACTATAAAAGAGAAGATAATAGAAACCTAAGGTACGCCCAATTACACACAAATACTCTATGAAATCACTCTCTACTCATTTTCTCTCCAGAACCTTTCTCTCTTACTGACTTAAGCATTGGAGGCGGTTTGGCTGACGCCACACCGGCGTGTTACTATTCCACTCAGCTCATTTTGTAGGTTTCTTATCTATAGAGATGACCCCATTCATAGCGTCATCCATCCGCTACGATGAGGAGCTCAACTGTTGATTTCTTACATCATCAGTTTCTATGTCCTTCCTTCTTCATCCTTCTCACGTTCCATGCTAAGTCAATTTTCCCTTTTGGTGGTTTAGCTCCATGCCCTTTATACCATTGGTGCTCGTCCCTTCGAGGTCTGTTGTATGTTCTCGGAATCCTCATCAAGTGAGTTACATCAATCACTCTTCAAGTCGTGGGAGCTCCGCTCTAGATCATTTTATGGATTTTAACTCCTCGGAAATGGCATTGGCCGCTTGTTTAACTACTTTGGATCCTCGTCCCCCCACAATAGCCCCCCAAAACCTCATTTTTCATCCCTGACCTAGAAAAGTGAGGTTTTGCTTAATGAAGGTTGTTTGTCATAACATGCTTGCAATAGGTTCCCACGTGTGTGCGTCCCTTCAACTGACTACGACACACTCCTAAAGCTTTGAAATCCGCAACTCCATAATAAATGCAACAGGTGGCTCGCTGTCCCCCACGTTCCACAGTGAGATCGCGATCAAACGGCTCTCAATCCTTCACTAAAGGGGAGGGAAAATAACCACTCCTTTTTCACATCCTATATATAGGGAAATGAGGGGTTCTTATCTCCATTTCACTTCCTTAAAAGCAAAAAAGAAAACAAAAACGCTTCTCATCCCTAGTAACTTCACCCAAGGAGCCCTTCTTCCCCAAATTCGTAAGTGTGCATTTTTATTAAAAGGATTCTTCCTTTATTCTTTCATATCAATAGCTTTTCCCAAATGGGTAGATTCTTTAGTTTAGTGGATACTCTCGAACATCGAGAGGAATTTAAGAGAAATTATAGGATCCCTAGCAATGTGTCAATACAACATTGCAACTTAGGTGAGTGGCACGAAAAAAGACCTACTGAAGCTGTTGTAATTCCCATGATTGCCTTCATTGAAGGGGGTATGAGGATTTCTATGGGAAGAGTCACTAGGGATTGTTTAAATCTTTTTAGACTTTGCCTCACCCAATGTGTCCCAAACATGTTTAGGATATTAGGTAGTGTAGATGCGATGAATGAAAGGTTGGGTGTATACCTCACCCATCATGACATAAACTGGGCGTATAGTTGTCAGAAGAATAATGAGGTAAGGACTACCTAAAAACTAGGGTTCCCACTGCTAGGTTAATCCCTTGCCTCCCCGAGACGAACAAAAGCATGGACAAGGCTTTCTCATTGTTTCAGGATAATGGCATGACACACTCCATTGTCCGACCACGGATGGAATTCCAAGTGAGATGGTTTAGGGACACTTCCGAAGTGTACTGAATTGGACCGAAACTAACCAAATTGACCTAATTGCAATTCATTAGCCACATCACCATTTTTTTTATTGATTTATTCTTCTAATTTTTTTGATATATTAAATATATTAACTTATTGACGTTACACATTCATTGGACACTTTATTCTTCCTAATAATATTTTGGACGGTCAATATATTTACTATTATCAAAAAATTAGAAGAACAAATCAATAAAAAATAAAAGTGATGTAACCAATGATGTGGCTCTATAGGAGAGTGCAACATTAAATATATCATCTGATTGACTATACAAATTCATCTTGTACAATTTTGTCCCCTAATAATATCTTGGACGGCTTAATATATTTAATATTATAAAAAATTTAGAGGAACAAATCAATATAAAAAAATGGCAACATTGCCAATAATGTGGCTCAATAAGAGCATGATAATATTAAATGCTATGCTTTGATTTTTAGATATTATTCAGATGTAGAGTGTCTAGCTGATAGCTTAGATTGGTTTAAAACCAATCCATGATGTGAATCCTACCAACAAGTTAATGGTAATTCTTTTCACTTGGGAAACCTAACCAAAGTCTCCATCTTGATCTTCAAATCACATTTATTATTTCTCCCCCACTTTCGAAATTAAGGTTAAAATAAGAGCTATCCTCAAGTTTGAAAGAAATTTTGTAACTCAGTAATATTTAGTTTTTCATTTCTTTTATACCAATAAGATTGTCAATCACAAGTCACAAGTACTCCAATAAAAGTATATGATTATGATGCAACGTGAAAATCACTTACTATATATATATTTTTATAGGTAACGAAAATATATTAAGAAAAAAAGCCAACCTGAGTACATTGGGGATGTACTATGGGGGCAAAAATTAAGAACCAAAATTACAATGATCAAGTAAAATAGGAAGGAAAAAACAAGAAAAAAGCGACAAAACCTTACTCCACAGTCCAAATTTACTGTACAACATAGCTCAAAATTTTCAAAACTTTTTGACTAGGCAATATACATGTGCTTGCTGAGGGGGAAAAAATCTGTATACATCAAAATATCATGTAATACCTTTTGTCTATGGCTTTAATTTCAAATGCAATAAACAACAAAGGCCAATATAACAGCAGTCCAACCTGAAGATATGATAAACGGGCTGTGTACTCTATTTCAGCATTAAAAAAATTTCCCAATGAGTAAACTTCACTAATCTAAATTTACACGCCGCATCTTACATACAAGGTTTGCTGTTGGAAGATCAAGCTGGTTTCCTGAATCTGATGTCAGAAGATCTTTCAGCTGATCTCTTGGGGTAGAAAGGCAAGTGTGGAATGTGGAAAGAACTGGAGGGATTGGCATCGATAGAGCGGAAAGCACATTACTAAGATATTCAATGTCAACTGATAGCTGTTGTGCTCCACGATCTGATATGTGCTGAATCCCACGCAACTGTTCCATGTAAAGTGCAGTTGCGCCCTCTGCAACCTATGATAGAGAATAATCAACATCCATGGGCAATTTGGTCACTCTAGTTCATTTACAAACATAATATGAAGGATTTTTATACTGAGAATAGCATAATTATCAGAATACAAATTGAAGATAGTTACTTGTATTTAAGCTTCAACAAAACCAGTTGGTTCTCACATACCATATCCAGGCATCATATTTATAGCAGCACAAACCACCTTGGCCAGAATTATCTTATCTTACAAGAAAAAATTCAAAGAACTGAGGGGCCAGTTAGGAAGTTCCTGAAAAGGATAAGGCTGGGTCCCCAAGCCTTTCCCTCTCTAATCCAAGTGAAAACCACCAACTAATTTTCCAGGAGAATCTAACTATACCGTGCCATTTTTGTTTAGTACATACATACATACATACATACATATATATATATATATATATATATATATATATATATATATATATATATAGAAGGTATTCTAAGCCAATAAGACTATCTCCAGTGCCAAGGCTTCTCAAATGGCACCTATACTCTATATATATGTATATAGGTTGGGACCAATTTGATACAGCATCATCCTCATTATTAACAAGCTAGAAAAATTAAAAATAATAATAAATGAGAAAAACACACATGGTCAATTGGTCAAAAACTTTTGGCACCTCGACTTAGAATTTTCCCCTTACCTTGAACATCCATTCAGTAGCAAAGAACTGTGCCTCATCATTATTGGCATCGTTGTTGGAGATGCCTTCAGCAAGAGGCTCCAACTGCTGCGGTAAGGTTAGTAGATATTCACCAACATTGGTCACATAGGACTGGGGGTATGCACTGAAGGTTGGAAGATGGAAAGCAGTTTGTTCCTCAACTGATGACCAGACTGGCAAACGAGAAACATCACTGAGGCGTTGCCGTACTTTAGATATGAGGACATCATATACAAGTTCATTCACTGTGTCAGCAAATGCTGTGACTCTCTGAGATGCAACTGGAAGTGCATGGAATCGGGGATCTTTAGACTGTATGATAACATAAGATTGTTAATTTGTTATAAATATGAGAAGAAAAATGCGAAAATACCCCCTCCCCCCTCCCCCCCCAAAAAAAAGAGCAAGATGAGACTACTCATACCTGATTTAAGAGATTAAAGAGTTTCCTAGCCTTCTCAGGAACATCAACAAGCCGCACAGCTGCCACATCCAAGGCAGCCCTTCCACCCAAATGTTGTTCCCCAGTTCCATCATCACTTACGTGTGACTGATTTTGGTCCAGACTTGAACCAAATACTGAAAGAGACAAACTTGTGCTCAACCTAGCAAGGGTAGCTCTCAAGGAAGCTTCAAAGACAGAAGATCTGCTTGTTAAACAATCTGAAACTGTGAGGATCTGTAAAGCCCCTTGGACAATGGACCACTCCTCCTCATTGGAGATCAAGTCAACTTTGCGTGTACTTTGAGTTCCATCCTTTTTGTCCAAAATCTCCTTCTTTGAACTGACACCATCACCACCATGATCCACTCCACATACAACTCTTAACGATTTGAGTGTTTCTTGCAGGGTAGAAATGTAATGTAACATTATGCCATCAAGTGCAAGTATTAGCTCATCAGCTTCAGAACCACCAGTAAAACTGATACACCTCTCAACAGCTGCCTCAAGAAGTACAATAACTTGGGGAATAGATTCCTCCATTCTGCGAACTGTCTCACTGAGTTCAATTCCCTGGGCTCCCACACCACGAGTAACTGCTCCCCTCAGATCCACCCCAGCGATCTCAGACAAGAGGATAGCACGCTCCATCTGCCCATACCTAGGACACATTTCATTGTAATAAACTAATGGAAAACACTGGAATACATTCTCCAATCAGTTATATAAAAAGAAAAATCAAAAGCAGATCATTGATGAATTGGATTTATGTAAAAACAGCATAACTTTATGTTGCTCGAAAGCCAATGTTCTAAACTCAAACCATCGTATAGAAAATACATTGTAAATATCAGCAAAACAGCAGTGTTCTTCCAAACTAGTATCTCTTTAAACATGACAGTGTGAAGCCTTCCATAGTACATATCATTGTCCAAGAGACCTTGGGAAGATGCAAAACATTCAGGGTGAAAAAGTTTTTGGTAGTTCAATTTATATGTGACAACAATTCACATTCTTAAGTCATTGTCCACGTGCTTTTGACATATTCATGATGATTTCTGAAATCACAATTCTTTTGGTTTCCCATTTGTATCTAAAGTTGAAACTATAATGTCAACCTAAGCATACTTCCGTGTCTAAGCATAAAAAAACCCCAATTGAAATCCCAAGTGGAACAAAAACTTTTACATATTTAGGCCAACAAGAAGAAAAGGCCTTTGTAACATGCTTCACTACATTCAGTAAGAAGTTGAAACAACACATTTCTTTTGGTTTATAATTTCACCTCTGTTTATATGATTCATAGGGAGAATACACAGCCTTCATGGTATCCATCAGAATTCGGAGATCAGATTCTGAAAACAAGTGCTGAATATTCCTTGCAAATATCCCCGTCATATTGTGTAATTCAATAAGAGCCTCTAGATGCTTAGTCTGAATCTTAATACCCTTAGGCATATCTCCAGATAGAATATCCAAAATACCTGAAGTTATAAAAAGGAATGTAAGGATAAGACATTAAAGAACTGATCCCAAAGTAAAAAGATAAGAGAAAGAACTCATTCTATTTATACAACAAATCTGACCACAACTTGGAACGAAACCTAAAACCTCAAGCCAATATACATTCAAAAATTGACTAGGCAATAATAATAAACAAATAAAGATTTTTTTTTTATTTTTTCAAAAGAAAAAGGAATTGCAAGTCATATATGGGATTGACAAATCCACCACGCAGAAGATTGATCATGCCAGTCAATCATGGTAAAATCATCAGTTCTAGAGACACAAATTCAGGTTAACCAGCCATATGAAAAAGATGTAACAGCTTCAAGGAATGTTAGCCCCATCATACTCACAGAACAAAGGCACGAATAAATGGACCAATTGATTATCCCAGCTCAAAAGGCAGGGGAGAAGAGCTATTGCTGTTGACAGATGGACCAGTTACCAGAAGAAAAAAGAAAGGAATTCTTTGCTGTACTAAGTAGAAATCATAGTGGATTGTCACCTTACTTTGAGAGCAAATCAACAAGAAATGCCAGATGGATAAAATAGGCTGCATCTTATGGAATCCAACTTCTTTATTAGGTTTAGCATACAAATTCAAACCGTGTGATCAAAAGAACTTGTATCCAGCTTTGACATTAAAATTTGAAAAGTTTTCCAAAACTTAACCATAATCAAAACTGAACCTCTAGTATGCTGTGTTTGTTTGTCAAGAAAAACATGCAGGGAAATACTTCTTAGGAAAACCAGAAAGTGGAAAGAAAATTATTTTTTTTTCCAACAGTTTGTTTTGCAATAATATTTTGTAGGAAGTGGTCTCATGTCTTTCCCATCAGACATAAATAATCTTGTTTAAAATTTCAGGAGTAGGATTTGTGGGAAATTATTTCCTCCAGGAAAACAGTTGATGGTGGGACCCAACTATTTCTTGACAATCAAATGCAGGAAAACAGTATTCTTTTCTTTTCCTCAGCAATCAAGTGAAATTTGATTCTGCCTAAGTAACCATCTCAAAGTATCATGGGATAGAGATGTGTAATCATGGAGGGATAATGAATGAGAAAATAATCTTTCCTAATTCTCCGACCAAAAAATAAATTCTTTTATTTAGTCCGCATTTATTTTGTTATTCTGGCATAATTAGTGACCAGGAATTAAAAGTAAACTACCTTGGTTTAGTCATTGCTTAGTTTATAGCCTGTCAGCAATTCTTAGCAGCCTAATATTTTTACATACAAATGGGTAAATTCAAAACCAGAGTTCATGCTTATTTTAACATGCCACACCAGTTAAGAGGCAGAACACTCTATCACCATCAGATAATGTAGAACATTTAATACCAAAAGAATAATTGTCATTTTCACAATGAACTCTGAGAGAAATAAAATGCAACCTTTAGCTAATGCTTTTGTTTCCGAAACAACAGTGCCAGTTGCAAGGTTGATACGAGAAACAAAACTTGATACCACGGCTCCCATTGTCTCAATTAATAGTTTTGGGACCAGATTTTTATAATCATCGGGAAAAGCAACCATACACCTGCAGACAACAGTTTAGACTAAACGGTCAAATTCCACAATTGGAAGATAACAGGTATGTTTACATGCAAAATATTTTACATTTGAAAATATTTTTCTTCAAAACAAGCGGAGTGTTAATATCAAGTTATGCATTCTGAAAATGCAATGTTAAAATAAAGCACATAACCAAAAAAAAAATGTATGGGGAATATGAACTAATCTGCATAAGACATCCATAATACTCAAAATGTGAGATGCATATCATAGAAATTAATCAAAGGTAAATTTCACTTCATCAACCAGGGAAAAGAAATCAATTTATCTTGATAAAGCTATATATCTCAGCAAATCAATCAATATATAGTTCAGAAAATTCTGATAACTGAGGGGGGAAAAAGGAAATGATATGTTCTCACAGGTAAGGTAAGTATGAAATAATGCAATGCACTGACAAGTTATTTACTCACTACAGGTTCCCCTTTTTTGGCAGAATTAGGTAAGAAAATTTTGTTAGACATTACTTGTTTAGAAAAACTTATTTTCTTCAAGAATATAGGACAATGTGTAAGTTAAAAAAACCAACAAATACCCTTTGAACTATATATTTTTTTAAACAAAGGTGAAATAATCTCCTCTACCAGTGAACAATAGAAGATTAGAAGCTCAGAGTTCAAACTACCACTAAATAGGACTATGGTGAACTTTCTCACATAAGAACGCACTTTCTATTGAAAATTGTGAAGAGAAACAGATACTCTCATAATGACATATTGAGAAGAAATCTAAGAGAGTACAAGGTGCCACATTATTTAAGATTGGGCCCACCAAATAAGGAATGATAACTAACTTTAAATGACCTGACACCATGTACACCTTTAGATTTTTAAAAACTAAAACATGATCATGAAATAGACCATGTTCATTTAAAAGAAAAATGGATGCAATCCTTTTCCTCACAAAAATAACTAGCTTCAGCTGTTAATGGCAACCAAATTTATGTGATGTTATCATGAGATTTATAAAGAAATAATCAGTCTATTTCTATACTTTTGAAGAAACAACTCTTCACAAAATGTGACTATATATTTAGGCTTCTAAAGAAGAATGAACTGTACCACTTCCATTCTTGCTCAAGATAAAGTAGCAACTCGTCATAGAAATTTGGCAACCAACTGGAGAAAGAAATTGAAGGTGAACTTGATTGAAACTCGTTACTACTAGATAGCCTTTCCACTTCATTCCTCTCGCTAGAAAGCTTACTAGTTCGCTGTCTTGAGTCAAAATCTTCCCAGAGCTGCTTTATGGACTTTAAGTGAACTTTTGAATAATGTAGCTCTAAAGACTTGAATCTTCCAATTCGAATGAGGATTCCACGCAAATCTTGAGCAACATCAACCTGCATAATAATAAAAAGTGGAAACACAAAATAATCTATCATGTGTAAGACAAGGAGTTGAGAAACAGATAGCTACAAATGACAAGACAAGCTTCTGCACTCTGCAGGAAGATCTGACCTTGCGGTTGGATATGGCATCTGTTAGACGAGGCTGTACCATCGAATCTAATCTATCCTCTAAGACCTCCAGTTGCTTCCTAACATTAGCAAATTCAGCGACCTAAAATGAAGGGGTTAAAGGAGAAAAAGTCAAATGGTGAAACTTCTTGAATATCAAACCCACTACTTGATGTAACACTAAGAAAAAAATGTTACCTCCCCAACAGCAGACAAGCAATGCCTCATATTAGCCAAAGTTTCTGCAGCCCGAGGAAGATCACCACTGGCAAAAACATCTTCCACAGTAGAACTTAGTTGAGTTAACCCAGCAGCATCCTGTTCTTACATGCAAATAAATATACCTAATTAAATAAAGAATCTTCATTTGCTACACTTGACCAACTCCTATGACTAACACATACAAGAAACCAGGATTATTTTACCTGCAAAGTCTCATACGCGGCTTCCATTCTCTGTTTGACGGTGTCAACTTTAGCAAGGGCAGCTATAGATTCTGCTGAGCTTCCCTCTGCCTGAAGATGACAACAATATGGTTGTGTGAGAGAGAGAGAGAGAGAGAGAGAGAGAGAGAGAGAGAGAGCATCTTGCCATGTAATATCCATCTAAATTTGGATAAATTTGATACCTTGCTGGCAGATGCTATCCACCAGAAAGGATTGGTAGCACAATGTAAATAAATGTAGAAAAAAATTACAAAAACAAAGTTAAGCCAAAATAAATATATTATATAAGAAAAATTCACCGTTAAGTGCATGTTGTATCCATGTGCTATGATGAAACTACTCAAAGCCAGGCAAAGAACTCAATAACTTGATGATGATATTATTCACAATCTCCTCTTAAGAACTTAGAGATTCTGCAAGCTGTCACTTGCCCTTCTCATGATATTGCTATGTTGAAGAACTCAATTAACGTTTTTTGGTATGTCCAGAAATGAAATGCCAAGATGGCATCAATTTCAAAAAGATCTAGAAATGAGATATTTCAATTTCAAATTTCTAATCCCATGTTCCTTTTCCTTGAGTTTTCCTATAATTAGAAGGTCACCTAAACCGAGCCCCAATTTGATCACCCTCACTATACATAGCACATGCATATTCTCAACTCCCAAATAATAAAAACCCCAGTGCCTCAATGCCTCCCTTTTGGTCACATTTCCTCATCGGTCAAACTAAACTAACAGCATTCTAACACAAATCTATAACACCCACCTTTAGATTTGTTAAGGAGAAATGAGATCAAATGGTTGTATAGGCAAAATTTTTAGCGAATAAGTTCACACTCTCCCCAACAAAAAGCACATACTTGCAAGTGGCATAATTCAAAGAGCAATGATACACTCATCTACCGAAGCTCTAATCTCCTTAAATTTGCCACATTTTCCCAATAACCAAACAATACCCCAAAATACATAAACAAGAAATTCTAATTGGCATAATCCAGTGACCAAGTATACACTCTCATCCACCGAACATTGCAAATCTGATAATGCAAACTCTAGTCCCCATATATTTGGCACATTTCCTCAGTGACTAAACATTACACCACAATAATATTTTAAAAAATCATCGTAATTGGCACAATTCAGTGATCAGTTATACACTCTCAACCATCAACAGCGCAGATCTAATAATGCAAAACTCTAATCTCAAGAAATTTGCCACATTTCTCAGTAACCAAACAATACCGCAACAAAAATATACAATTTTTCTTTAGAAAAAAATTGTAATTAGCACAAACTGAACAATGATACAGTCCGATCCACCAAGCAACGCAAATCTAACAATGCATTCTCTAATTCTCCTTAGATTTGGCACATTTTCTCAGTATCCAAACAATACCGCAACACAAACCAAACAATTACGATTGGCACAACAAAATCCTAGGTGAACAATGAATACAATTGTCACGCAAATCTCACAATGCAAAAATCTCTAACTTGTTCAAAAAACCGAACCGAATATTCACTCGTATATATATATATATATATATATATATATAAAATAAACAAAAAGTCAAGAAATGCACCTTCTTGAGCTTCTGGAGGATTCCGGCGGCGACGGAGCGGAGCGAAGAGGCGTCGTCGCGCAATCGGACGACGTCGCGGTTGGCACGCGGAACGCGGAGGAGAGCGGAGGAGCTCTGCTCCTCGAGCGAGGCGGCGATCTCCTCCGAGACCATCTGGAGCTTCATCTCCAGATCGACCAGATGGTTGTCGAGCGAGTCCTGCGGGTGGCGACTCTGAGTCGCCGAGTTTATCCATTTCTTCGCGTCGAAGCTCTCGCTGGAGAATGGACCTAGATCTAGCATTGTTGTTGGAGACTGAGTTGGATGGGATTGGATCGGACGAGTGAGTTGAAGGACTTCTCACTCGGTTTTTTTTTCAGTTGGGAAATTGGGGATGAAGTGAGAGAGATGACGGTTGGGCTAACGGTGTTCAGGGATGTGATATTTTCAAGATTTGCGGGGTTGGTACTGTTGGGAGTGATATTACATATTACTGTATATATTAGTATACTCTCACTTTATAATTATTATTATTATTTAAATTTTTATTTTTATTTTTATTTTAATCCATGTATAATTGTATATTTCTCATAATTCTAAAAGTATAATTTATAAATGCCGTTAGATTTAGCTCAAAAAAGACGACAAAAAGTTAAGTATTATTATTACTCTCAGAGGTTAATTGTAAATTTTGAGATATATATATATATATATATATATTGAATAAAATATCAAATAAAGTATAATTTTTCGGTGAGAGAGTGATATCTATTTGTGATTTTTGAGAAAATTAAGTTATAAATGTTCCTTTTAACAATCATTAATTGGACCCTAATTTTTGTAATTGATCTATAGGAAAGTGGCACTTTCTATGATTTCATACAAATGGTTTATAGGATTTTTAAAATTAAAACTTATTAAATTTATAAGTAAATGGTAAAAGAATTTTCAAAAATTTAGTATAAATATATAACACTTTATTAAAATTATCATGCCCAACCTGTCCAATTTACTGAGAAGAAATGATATGTTCACAATATTTTCACAATATTTTTACAACAAATTCTAAGTGGCAAGTTGTTACTGGTTGTTATTGTTGGGGCAAAAAAGTAATCATAGTGTTAGGTTCAAGTTTGAATTAATAATAACTAAACACTTATAATTTATTATAAAAATATTGTAAACGTAACATCTCTCATGTATTGAGTTAAAAGCATTCAAATTTTCAACTAACTTGTCATTTTTGAAAAGTTAGGCATAGCTTACTTTGAAAATTTTCTAACCTGTTAATGGTGATTTGGTTGAAAATTTTCCTTAATGCTGTGGGTTTTTTTTTTTTTTTTTTCATAATAATTGGATGACCTGATGTCTCCTTAATACAATGTAGATAAATTAAAGACAAATTTTATTTATGGATTTTACTAATGTGTGCCCTTAGGGCACACAATAATTTATCATTTTTGAAAAGTTTTTCTTGGGAATTGAAAAAGTTTTGACAATTTTTTCAATTTTCAAGAAAATTTTTCTAAAAATGGATGGGTTAACCCTTTATTTATTTATTTGAGAAGATTAAAGAATTACATGGCTTATCATGTAGTAAAGGCCACTTGGAAATCCGAATAATCAAGGAATACGAATTCGATTACAACTAGGCCCACACTTTGCTTATATATATTTCAAGAAAAACAAAGCAAGAAGAAATTAAGCCATAGATTTTCTCTGTTTGCTAGAATTAAGAGGAACCATGATGCTTCTTCACAAAATAAAACATAGGAAGATTGACAGCAACAACAGGAACCGTGATGCTTTTACAACCTTGGGCAATTTGGCTGATGCTTTAAAGAATGATGTTTTTACAACTTTCAACGATTTGACTGGTGATTTGAAGATTGAAATTCTCAGCAGGTTACCCGCGAGGGTTCTTAGCACATTCACGCGTGTTTCTAAATCATGGCAGCGTTTGATCGTCAATTTCTGCTATCTCAACATGGCTGCAAAGCTTGCTTATTCTGGACTAGTTTCATGGTTTGGTGAATGTGATTTCTTTGAGGATTCTCTTATCAAATTGAAGTTTGATGCTGGGTTCGGAAATCTTATAATGTCTAGCCTTCTGATACGAGAGTTGTTTGATATTTACAAAGGTTTGGTTTACCTTTCAATACAAGAGTTGCTTGATATTTGCATCGGTTTGGTTCTATTTTCGATAAAAAATTACTAAAGGGTCGAATGTATCTCAACCAATGTCAATTTTATGTCATTATGTTGTGTCCTTAAACGTTTAACCAAACAATTTCATAATTTCATATTATGGCTAAGCCTAATAATCCAAAAACAAGAAAAAACTTTTATGCAGCATTGGCTTATGGCTCTTCTAAATCCTCTCACTATAAAATTGTTCATTTTCAAGGTTTTATTGTGCTCGATATTTTTAATTCAAAGAGTAGAGATTGGATTACTTCGACATATCAGCTCGAAGGTCATGTTGTTAAGGCTTACTGAAGCAATCGAGCTCCCTAAATTTGTTACACCCAAAGAAATTATAAATAGACTAGATAAAGAACAAAGAGTTTTATTGCCTGAACAACCGAAAGAAAATCCTACTCGAAAGAAAATCTTACTCGAGAACGAAGAGGGGATTTAAGAGTTTTATGTGGGGAAAGAGTTTTCTATCTTGAAGAACCATTTATTTTCACTTGGATGTGTAGGAGTAAGTTGTAGAATATGGCTTGAATTAGGAGTTCGACTCTTTGTTGAATTTGGATAAGAAAGGAATTTTACCCTTTTGAGTTACTGTTGTTTGAAGTTATCAAGTTTTATTAGAAGTCTTGTCTACTACTTGATTTTGAGTTCTATTTGGAATAGGAGTGATTCTCCTTTTGTGTGTGAAAAAGAAGTCTAGTCTTTCTTGAATTTGAATATATTAACCGACTCAAGTCTCCTATATAAGCATAGTGCTGCTAGGAAAAATTATAGAGAAAAATAGAGAGAGTGAGTGTGAGAAAAGAAGGCTCTCTTTTGTTTGGTTTATTGATATTTGTGGGTTGCAATTTGGAATTGTGAAAGAGATTTGTTGTCGCTTGGTTTTGGTTTTGCCATTTGGTGATTTGCTCTCTCTTGGTGCATTGCAACTTTTGGATTTGATTTGTGACTCTCTCTTTGGTTTGTACACAATTCGTATTTATTATTTGGTATTTGTGAACCTTTGGTTCATATTTGGTTTTATGGTTTGTATTTGTGAGTGAGAGTTATTTGGGTGTATTTGGGATTTGGGTTTGTGAGAGTACTTCTACACCAATTTGTATTATCCCAAATTTGATATCGTAAAATTTGTTCATCATCGCCTGTGGATGTAGGCTATTGCCGAACCATGTAAATTCTTGGTGTTTTGAGTCTATTTTCTTTTGGATTAATTTTCTTCGTTCCTATTGTTAGTAGGGGCGGAGCCACATAGTGGCTTGGGGGGGGGGGGGCCTTGGCCCCTGCAAAAAAAAAAAAAAAAATCCATTAGAGTATGTATAAAAAATAATTGCCCCCCCCCCCCCCCTTAGTCCATATATCCACTGTTCTCCCAGGCCCCAGCTAAAGTTTTAGGCCTACTCCAAATAAAACAAAAAGTTGGCCCACTTATATTTAAATACTCAAGTCTAATTGTCCAAACACAAACAACAAAATTTCACTCTCTCCACCTTAAAAAACCCACCCACGGAATCCCTTTATTCCCTTTACTTCTTATTCTTTCTTTTTTTTTTTTTTTTTTTTTTTTTTGTCTTCTTTGATACACTTTCACTTCTCACCCTACTGCCTACCAGCCCCCAAAAATCAGCTCTCAGCATCAGTCCTTTGTCCTTATAGTCCCAAAAAAAAAAAAAATTCCTAATGGGTTCGGTGACTGCCTGTTGAGTTCGGTTTGGTGTTTGTGTTTTCAGACTGTCACTTGCTATCAGGGAAAAAATAAAAATGATTGAGACCCAGTTGGGTTGTTTAGTTCTTATTGTGAAAAAAAATGTGATTTTCATATGGAAAGTTGGTTATAGTTGTAATTTTTTTGCTTAATTTTGTAGGCTATGGTGAATAATTTGGAAAATGCACATGAGTTGATTGATACAGCCAAAACTCAACTCTCAGCATCAATCCTCTGTCCTCACAATCCCAAAAAAAAAAAAAAAAAAAATCCTAGTGAGTTCGGTGACTGCCTGGTGAGTTCGGTGTTTGTGTTTTCAGACTGTCAATTGCTATCAGGTAAAAAAAAAAAAATGATTGAGACCCAGTTGGGTTTTTTAGTTTTTACTGTGAAAAAAAATGTGATTTTCATATGGAAATTTGGTTAAAGTTGTGATTTTTTTGCTTAATTTTGTTGTTGTAGGCTGTGGTGAATAATTTGGAAGATGCACATGAGTTGATTGATACAACGATTTTAACTTCATTGAAGGAAAGCAAACCTGTTTACAGTTTATATTAGTATAAGCTCTAACTAGTGGTGAGTTTTCTTCTCTATAATTGATACTATGGGTGTTGTTAAATTGTTTGGTTTATGTTGTGTACTTGTGTGTTTAATTTTTGCTTTTGTTTGTTTCACTTTTGCTTTTTTTTTTTTTTAGGGGTTATTCTTAATTAAAAAAATTCAAGAAAATTTTAATAATAGGAATGATGATGGGTTAACTGTTTAAATCATAGTGGAAATTTAGTTTTTTTCTTGAGTATGAATAACATCCTTATAATTAAGTAAAAATTTCTCATTAAGATTTTATTTTTTAAGTTCTCTTCAGGTTAATTTTTGAGTCATATTCTTAAAGCTAAAAGAATTATGAGCAAACAAAAACAATTGATGCATTCTTTAAGAAAAAAATATGTTAGCAATTCAAAATTTAGGACACCTGTGACTGTAGAAATAAATGTTGATACCTCAATGCCTGATAAACACCCCTCCAAATTTTCAAGAATTCAATCCGAAGAGGTTAATCGTGATCCAGGATCACGTAAATAAACATGTAAATTTCCTATTAACAAACAAGATGAAATCCGACGAGCTTATCTTAAAGAAGGTCAATATCAACCTAAAGATATAGACTGTCCATACAACGATGATAATCATCGTCGTCGAAAATCGGGCCCCCATGTAAAAAATCTTGGCTACGCCCCTCATTGTTAGTTTGAAGATCTTTCATAAGCCTAAAATATTTTCACAATCAATCTTGGTAATTTGAGCTTCCGCTATTATACAACATAAGTAAGGGTTAAATTTATTTTTCTCATTATGATGAATCAAGATTATGTATTTGGATGCTTTGATGTCTGTGGAGGACTAAATTTCTCGGTTGGAAATAAGTCAAACGAGTAAAATAGTTTCACAAATGTGAATTTGTATTGATGAATATGTGGTACAATTATCTGTGATTACAAAGAGTGATCCCCTGATTCGATCTCCTTGAAAGATTTGTTGATATGAATTGTGGTGATGTGATTTTGATTTAAACACAAAATATCCTTCAATTTGGCTGAAGGGTGGATCAAAGATCTTTAGAACGAAATTACAATGAATTTCTAGCTATGAGCTAATTAAAGATTCTTTGTTTTTCGCGTTCTTCATGTGTTCTTCGTCTTTGAAGGTTTGTGGTGGAAGTTCTTTGGGGCTTTAGAGGCTTGAATCCGTAGAGCTTCACTGATTTGTGGTTTGTTGAGATTTTCGGAGGCTTTTGAGCTTGATTCTAGTGACCTTTGAGATCTAGGAGGATGATTTGGATGATTTAGCTTCGAATGTTCTTCGTATTCGAAGGTTTATGGTGGAAGTTCTTCGGGGCTTTAGAGGCTTGAATCCGTAGAGCTTTGCTGATTTGTAGTTTATGAGGTTTCTGGAGGCTTTTGAGCTTGATTCCAGTGACCTTTGAGATCTAGGAGGATGATTTGGATGATATTTCTTCGAATGTTCTTCGTATTCGAAGTTGAAGTTCTTGAAGTTCTTGGAGGTTTCAGGGCTTGATTCCAGCAGAGCTTTTGAATTTCTAAACTCAAGATCTCTTCTCCAGATGTCTTGGTGTCTCCAAATGCCTTGGAAAGGATTCTATTTATAGGAGTTTGCTGGTAGGTGAGCGATACATGGCGGAATCTGATTGGTGACACATGTCACAGCTTAATTGGTCTGCTTGTGTCATCGCTTACATGCGCCGGATTACTTGGGTCATCGTTTACACGCCCCGACTCGCCTGTATCATTGCTTACACGCGCCTACATGTGATTATCATTTTGCATGCTTTTTATGTTCTTACCTTAATGGAATTTGGCAAATTTTCAGTAGCAGTATATGATGCTTTGTAATTAGCCATACTTTGTGGACTTGGTGGCATGACGTGTCAGCTTGTGATAGGCCAGAAATTTTTCCTCTCTACAAATGCCCCTTCGAGACTTGTTCACATACACAGCTTCAGAGTGTGGTGAGGGAATGAGTCTCGAAAAGAATGAATCTGGTACTTGACTCTTCAAATGTAGTGGTTGAAGGTGGTGGAGCTTTTAGCAGGATGCAAATGTAGTGGTTGAAGGTGGTGGAGCTTTTAGCAGGATGAAGTAATTTCAGAAGAGTAGCCCCACCCACATAAAAGGCTTTGATGAGACCGAGAAGGGGTCTGCGAGTATTTGAATATACTTGCATGACTGAGCCTTCTTAGCAGAGGTTAAGTCGAAGTAATTTCAAAAGAGTGTTTTATGGTACTTAAAGGGGGTTGGTGAAGCTGTAAGTTATTTGCAAGAAGTTAGATGTACTTGCAAGATTTAATCATATTAGCAAAGATTAAGCTGAAGTAATTTCAGAGGAGTATTTTGGATCGTTGGCGGTGATCACAGGGTGTTGAAGACGGAGAAGAAGTGAGGATGTTGGCTGGGTACAGCATGCAGAGCTGTGGAGCTGGCCTCCCATTTTTAAGAACTTCTGGTGAAGTTATATCCGAAGGATATACTTCGGATCATGGAGGGATCATGTGGGAAAGTGGTTGAATGTGCTTGTGTTATCGCATCACTCAGGTTAAGTTAAGGTAATTTCAGAATGGATTTTATGTCTGGTGGTGGGGATGACACGGAAGATGGAGACGAAGCAAAGTGGATGGGTGAAACACAAACACCATGGCGCTGGCCCTATACGTTGGGATCCCTCTGGTGTAGATATTTCTAGGAAGTACACCTTGGGATCCGGGATTGACTGTATGCTGAATGAGGTCCGATAGCAAGTTGTTGAATGTGCGTGTGTAACTGGACCATGCTGACGAACATTAAGTTGAAGTAATTTTAGAAGTACATCTTCTGAAATTCTTCAAGCCTGTTTTAAGTTGGAGTAATTCCAGAAAGTGTGTTTTGAGGTACTAACAACGATGACCTTTGGGCCACATGTTGGTGGGAACATGGAATAGGGCTTTGGAGACCATTTACCAGCACCAAAAACTGATTTCTGATGGGTTGGTACTTTGGAGGTCATCGCAAGTGTTGGATGGGAGACAATTTGTAGGTTTCTCCAACACCTTTTATCACCTTCACCTGATGCCGCTTGTTGGGAAAGCACAACAAAATGAAAGGTGGAGATGACTTGAGATCCTGGTTTTAGAAACCGGTCAAGTTGCTATTTGCTCCGAACCGCTGCTTTTGATGGGAGAGCAAGCAGTTGGAGAGAGACTACGGGAGCTCTAATCTTAGGATCGGGTGTCTCTGCTGGACTTAGATTTCCTGGCCAACCAAGTCCAAGGAAGTATGGAACCAAAATGCAGACCTTGTTATGAATAATTTTATGGACAAATGTGGTCATTAAGTGAGGAAACAAAATTTGTTTGGACCCTAAAACAATGATGATGTTGTGAGGAGGGTTTCTACTGAACCATGAGAAGGTTGATTTCAAACTGATTATGAAGCGATTTTGGTTGCTAGGCATTGAGAATGATGAGGCCATAGTGAGAAATGGCTGTGAGAAGGAGGAATCGAAAATTTGAAAGAAGCAAATCTTCATTTCATGATTCGGCGTGTTTTTTCTTGATGAACCTTTGATGAATCCGACCCTTCTATTTATAGTGGAGAGATGAAGAATGGTAGTTGGGTAGTTGAGACCGATGGACAAAAATTTTTGGTGAGAATGATGGATTAGACCGGTAGGCACCGAATGGGAACGGTCGGTTGGAGACTGGTAGGCACTGAACGGAAATGGTAGGTACCGAACGGGAATGGTAGACTGGAGTAGTGACCTAATGCAATTTCAAGTTTGAGACATACTCGTGAGAGCTCCTCTGTTCTTTGAAAGAGGAGCCTTGATGAAGTCTAGAGGATAACCCTTGGAAAAGTGGATCAGATTGGTGGTTTTAAAATCCAAACAAATAAGCTAATTTCAGAAACAGACTCTTGTGAAAATCTGAGTAGGACAAGCTTTGTTCAAGTATCTTGATTTTTGGTCAAAGTTCACATCAAAGCCAATAGCTGTAGAATCGCACAATTTGAGCAATTTTGAATTCTCAAATGAATAAATAGATCCCAAAATTGGAATGTATGCGAAAAATTAGGCAAGACAGGTCATTCTCGAGAATTTTGACTTTCGGTCGAGATTTATGCAAAAGTCAACTTTCTAGAAATTGGACCGTTATGCAATTTTCGAGTCTCGATTGAAGAAACGGATCCCAAGATCGAAATGTACTCGAAAAATTGAGTAGTATAGGTCCGTCTTGAAATTTTTGACTTTTTGTCAAAATTTGTGCAATAATCAACTTTTTTTAAAATTGGACTATTTGCACACTTTTTGAGTTTCGGATGAAGAAACAGATTCCAAAATTGGAATGTACTCAAAAAACTGAGTGGGATGGGTCTATTTAGGAATTTTTGGATTTTTGGTCAAAGTCAACCATGGTCAAGTCTGTCTTTTTTTTTTTTTTTTGGCAGGCGGTTCGGATCCAGGTCAGGACGAACAGGTCGATCCGGGTCAGACCGAATCTGTATAGGATGACGTCATTCGTGACGTCAGAGGGCTGCAGATGCGCGCGTGAGGCGTGAGGCGCGTGGGAGCGTGAAAGGCGTGTGAGAACAGCCGTGCGTGTGAGCGCGTGGAAGCTAGGGGCGCGCGTGGGGGTGCGTGTTCGTTGAGGCGGAGTTTGCCAGAGCTTCTAGTGGCACGTGGCGGCGCGTGGCTTATCGTCTGGGCTTGAAATTTTCAGGTTTTGCAGATTGAGGGTCGTAGAAGATTGCTGTATGGTTAGTTTTGTGAAATTGTGCACAGATTTGCACGGTTTTGAGGGACTAAGCTGCTGGTCATCGCGAGTTTTTGGCGGCTCGTGGTCACTCCGTTGTTGATGAGCTTTCTGGGTTTTGTAGATCGAAGGCCGTAGAAGACTGCTGTGGTGTTTGCTTTGTGAAATGAGGTCAGGATTTGCACGAGTTTGAAAGAGAAGTCCGCTAGCATTGTTGGACTTGTTCTTAGTCTATTTTTGTTGTGGCCGTTCTTACAGTGAGCCATCCATGACTGAATACTCTTTCATTTCAAAATTTGGTACAGTCTTCTTTGACTTCGAGGGCATTTGAGTTTGCAAAATCTGAATTTGAGCTGCAATTTTATTCACACTTCTGAAACGTGAATATTTTTTCACTGGCTAGTTGATGAAACCATTTAATGGTTTGTGACTTTCTTCATTTTTTTTTTGTCTTCTAGTTTTGCAGAAGTTCTCTATATAAGATGTGAGACTGGCTTCATTCATATAGGCATTCTTAGTCTTCAGCCTTCTTCTCCAGCTTTCAAGTTTTTTTTTTTTTTTTAGTTCATGCTATGAGATCTTTTCTGAAAATTTTTTTTTGTTGCTTGTTTTTGTTTTGCAGCACAGTTTCCTTGATCTTTGGATTTTGATACCAAGCTTTACGTTGACGCTCTCATAGAAGTGTTTGTCTTCATTTGGTGGCTTTGTATTTTATTGATACCAATGCTCTTGCAATGACGTATGCCTTAGTGATATTCGTCTTTGCAACGATGTATCCAGAAGGATATTCAGCTAGGTAATAATGCTAACGTCAATACTCGTCTTTAAAGTCGTTCTGGCTCTAGTATTGGCAATTAAATTGCACCAGCACTTGTATTTGCAACGCAGCCATATCAAGAGTCTTTGCAACGTAGCCACATCAAGAGTCTTTACCATGAAATCACGCCAAGATTTGTCCTCATACTGAGGCCATATTAACACTTGCTTTTACAATGAAGTGGCATCCATTTTTTTTTCTTTGCATCGGAATCGTGTCACCACTAATCTTTTTCATGGAGCGGCGCCGACACTTGCATATGCTATGAAGTCGCACCAATTCTTGTCTTTCTAATGAAGATGCACTAGCACTCCTCTTTTGCCATAAAGCTGCCTTGACATTTTATTTGCGTTGAAGTCATGTAAATATTTATTGTTGCCATGAAGTCATGTCAATACTTCATTCACACCAAAGCCGTGCCAACATTTATCTTTGCCATGAAGCCATGTCAACACTTCATTTGCACCGAAGCCGTGCCAACATTCATCTTTGCCATGAAGCCACGTCAACACTTCATTTGCACTAAAGCCACGTCAACATCTATCTTTGCCATGAAGCCACGTCAACACTTCATTTGCATTGAAGCCACGTCAACATCTATCTTTGCCATGAAGCCATGTCAACACTTCATTCACATTGAAGCCGTGCCAACATTCATTTTTACCATGAAGTCATGTATCACTTCATTTGCACCGCACTCGCATTGAAGTTGCACCAATATTGACATTTATAATAGAGCTACAACAACACCAATTTCCAGAGGCAATATAGCTTAGACATTGAGGGCGCTTAGCACTGTTGCCAGACATCAAAACTTCAGAGATACCAACAAGACGTTGAAGATGCAAGGAGTCTGCATCAAGACTTTGAAGATGCAAGGAAATGCCAACAAAACCTTGACGTCTCAAGAAACTCCCATCAAGACTTTGAGGATTCAAAGAGGTGCCAACCAAAACCTTGAAGATGTGAGAAGTCCTTATCAAGACCTTGAAGATGCAAAGAAAGGCCAACAAAACCTTGAAGTTTCAAGATGCTCCCATCAAGACTTTGAGGATTCAAAGAGGTGTCAACAAAACTTTGGAGATGCGAGAAGAATGTCGCCAAGACTTCAAAGATGTTAGAATATGCCCATAGAGGAGAGATGATGCAAAACATGGGAGAATGTCCATAGAAGATGGGGGATGCTATGCATACTCCATTTAGTCTTCATCTTTGAGTACAACGATTCCTTTTTTATCATCCTATTGAGTAGTTGATTGTCTTTAAACAATACTTTGCCAACCAAAGGGACCTTAAAAGCATATTGACGACCGTTGGAAAACTCTTCAAGTTAGACTGGCAATCCTTCTTCTTTTCATGTGACTGAACTTAGTGAAAAGTACTAAACTGCCTACGTACCCCAGAGAGGGATCAAGTCATTACGTAGTTCAACTGATTCTTTTTTTTGATGATTTTTTTTTTGATGATTTTTATTTTTTGATGATTTATTTTTTTGATGATTTTTTTTTTATTTGTATGCTTTCAAAGGTAATGGGAAGACATCATGTACCCTTGTAGCGCTGCAGTGGGCAGTTTAAGCTCTTACCGAGGAGCAGTCCTCGATTTTCAAGCATAGAAGTGTTTGAGGAACTTCCCTTTGATAGGGCCGATCCTTACGCCATCATTGTCAACCAATTTGTAATCCTTGTTGGTGTTTGCCCCCTGCCTGAGAGTTGGAAGTACATTACAAGCAACGGTCACATGGTTTGACCTGACAACTTCATCAAAGTCTAGATCAATCTTGTTTTCTTTGGCAAGCTTCATGATTTGTTCTTTGAAGACGAAACATTTTTGGATTGGGTGGCCAATGATGCGATGATATTTGCAGTAGTTAGGGTCATCAACTTTCCCCATGTCTTCTGGTCATTTGCATACTGGCAATTCAATCAGCTTCAATTGCAATAGTTGTTCTAAGATGTTTGGCACATCTTCATCGGGGAACGGATATGCTTTTTGCTCACGTTCCTTAAAGGTCAGATGACGCACTTCGTTTTTTTGCCATCCTTCAAGCTGTTTTTCATTTGCCTTTGCTCCTCTTCTTGGAACCTTAACTACGGTAGTGTTGACAACCACTGGGTTTTTGAGATTGCTTTTTGCATTCCTGTCATTCTTCCTTACTTCAGGTGTGGGAGGGTTTGAATTCCCATGGCTAGCAATGCTCAGCTCCATGTCATGCACACGAGTTGCTAACTTTTCAAATGTTCGAGGCTTTATCCCTTGAAGGATGTAAAGAAGTCCCCAATGCATGCCTTGGATGCACATCTCTACAGCAGAAATTTCAGAAAGTCTATCCTTGCAATCCAAACTCAAAGAACGCCATCGATTGATATAGTCAACAACGAGCTCGTCTTTCCATTGCTTAGTATTGGTAAGCTCCATCATGCTTATCGTGCGACGCATGCTATAGAATCAGTCAAGAAACCCTCTTTCAAGTTGTTCCCAACTATTGATTGACTTGAGTTCTAAGTCTGTACACCAATCAAAGGCATTCTTCTTAAGTGAACGGACAAACTGCTTTACAAAGAGGTCTCCTTGAGTCCCAGCATTTTCACAAGTTTCTACAAAGTGAGCAATGTGTTGCTTAGGATTCCCATTGCCATCAAACTGCAAGAACTTGGGGGGTTGATACCCATTTGGCATCTTCATGTTGTCGATGCGCTTTGTGTAGGGTTTCGAATATATGAGAGAACTTGTAGAAGAACCTCCATATTGTGCTTGGATGGTATTTGTTATCATGTCTTGTAATTGTTGAACTGATAACGAAGCAACCGAAGTAGATTGCTCTTGTTAAGGAGTGTCTTGATTTTCTTTCCCTGTGAAGCCAAATGGGAACTTGGGATCATGGCTTGATTCACCAAGATCTTTTATTTTAAGTTTATTCATTAGAGTTGCAGTTTGGAGGTCCTTATCTTCAAGTGCTTTTCTGAGAAGGACGACCCTTTACTCTATTTCAGCCATCTTTTCTTCCATGGTAGAGGTGTTAGTCATCATGACTGACACAACTTCCCAAGATGATGGAGAAGGAAGTAAATTAGAGTGAGCACGTGAAATCTCATTTCTTGGGTTCCCTTTGATGGAAGAGAAATCGTGTGACCAACTTCTTGTGAAGAAAGAAGGGGATTTGCCCTCATACTTGAAGTGTTCCAAGGTGGAGATGTCTTTGTTGATGACTTTATTTCTTGTAAGAGGGTCTAAGGAGATGATTGTCTGGACCTTGGATTCCTTGGTTGATTGAGATTGAAGTTGATTATGAGCTTTTGGTTGGCTACAATTGATTGCACCAATGTGGTTGTTGGTGGTAGCCATACCAAGTCTAATTGAAGTAGCTGTTGTTGAAGCTTGAATGTTCTTGTTAGAGGCCATTGAGGTTGGTAGCAAGTCGAATTTCTTTTCCTTTGGAGGAGAAAGAGATGAGAGGCAGAGATGTCCCACAGGGCGTGCCAGAATTTGTGGAGGACTAAATTTTTCGATTGGAAATAAGTCAAACGAGTAAAATAGTTTCACAAATGTGAATTTGTATTGATGAATGTGTGGTACAATTTTCTGTGATTTTAAAGAGTGATCCCTTGATTCGATCTCCTTGAAAGATTTGTTGATGTGAATTGTGGTGATGTGATTTTGATTTGAACACAAAATATCCTTCAATTTGGCTGAAGGGTGGATTGAAGATCTTTAGAACGAAATTACAATGAATTTCTAGCTATGAGCTTATTAGAGATTCTTTGTTTTTCGCGTTGTTTGTGTGTTCTTCATCTTTGAAGGTTTGTGGTGGAAGTTCTTCGGGGCTTTAGAGGCTTGAATCCGTAGAGCTTCACTGATTTGTGGTTTGTTGAGGTTTCTGGAGGCTTTTGAGCTTGATTCCAGTGACCTTTGAGATTTAGAAGGATGATTTGGATGATTTAGTTTTGAATGTTCTTCGTATTCGAAGGTTTATGGTGGAAGTTTTTCGGGGCTTTAGAGGCTTGAATCCATAGAGCTTCGCTGATTTGTAGTTTATGAGGTTTCTGGAGGCTTTTGAGCTTGATTCCAGTGACCTTTGAGATCTAGGATTATAATTTGGATGATCTTTCTTCGAATGTTCTTAGTATTCGAAGTTGAAGTTCTTGAAGTTCCTAGAGGCTTCAGGGCTTGATTCCAGCAGAGTTTCTGAATTTCTAAACTCAAGATCTCTTCCCCAGATGTCTTGGTGTCTCCAAATGCCTTAGGAAGGCTTCTATTTATAGGAGTTTGGTGGTAGGTGAGCGATACGTGGCGGAATCTGATTGGTGACACATGTCACAGCTTGATTGGTCTGCTTGTGTCATCGCTTACACGCGCCGGATTGCTTGGGTCATCGCTTACACGCGCTGACTTGCCTGCATCATCGCTTACACGCGCCTACATGTGATTAGCATTTTGCATGCTTTTTATGTTCTTACTTTAATGGAATTTAACAAATTTTCAGTAGCAGTATATGATACTTTGTAATTAGCCATACTTTGTGGACTTGGTGGCATGATGTGTCAGCTTGTGATAGGCCGAAAATTTTCCCTCTCTACAATGTCATTGTAGAGGGATTAACAATAACTATGAATGGATGCTGAAGTACACAATCTCCTTCAAGATGATCCCTTCAATATATTGTCAACCAGTGGCTTTTCATCCATATGATGATACTATTTTTCTTAGTGAGCATAATACTACGGTGACTGTTAAGTACCATTTTGGGGACACAGAAGTCAACGAATCGAGATTCTCTAAAACTAGTGTTCCCAGTACATCTAGGTTTGTGTTTCCATTTCTGTGATGTGAAGTAGTTCCTTTGGTTTGAATGGATGTTGAATAAGGCACCACAGGTTTCCCATCCCATTTTCATAATATTTTATTTTCATCCTCTCCATGTTTGATTGTCTTTTTTAAGTTGATGATTGACTTTAACATATATTTCTAATTTGCATTTTCGATATGTATATATATATATATATATATATATATATACACACACACTTGTGAAATCTATTGCTAATGCTAACTAATCCATTTACAGAACTTGAATGAGCAAATTTAATGGTTTTTTTTTTTTTTAATGAAAAAATTTAATGGTTTTTTTTTTTTTTTGTTGAGAATATTAAGTATTTTAACACACACATACAAGAGGAGAAGAGAAAATGTCTTAAATAAACTGACACTGATGTATATAAGAATAGCTGCAACTTTGATTCATAGCCAATTAGTCAGTTCGAAGGCTTTGGATTTTTGTCACTAAATTATGCCAAACATATGTTGACTTAGGAGTTCTTTAGGTTTAGTTAAGACCAATGAAAAATTATGCCACTTCTTGTTGAATTTTTTAAATCTCAACAAATTATATTTTTAATCTTTCAAAGGCCAAATTCCTATTGGTGACTCTACATATCGTTTTTGTTTTAGTAAATACTTATCTTATGGTATAAAAGCCAAGAATTATAATCATATTAACAATTTTACAATCAACTAGTAGTATTTTTATTTTGAATAGATTTAAATCACGAAATCCTTCATCCAGATACCCTTTTTTTTCCTCTTCAATTAGTACCTAGTTTTGGTTTCAATTTGTTTCTTCTTTCACTCAAATGCTGCAGTAGAGCTAACATATATAATCACATAATGATTTGTTGTTATTTTCTGCATCATAACAGTAATAAGCTTTAGCATTAAACATCTAGTAACTCTTTTCTTCATCTATTGTCTCTGATCTGATGTAGGAAACTACTATCAGGAGAGTTGATCCTGTGGATTGTCCCTCCAAAAGGACCATCAAGAAATTTTACCATCAGACCATCATATAAAAGATTTTACTTCCTAGTTTGACAGGATTTATTATTAGACTTATTGTTACTTGCTTAGTTAGATTTTATAGTGGGATTGTGCTAGAAATACATGCTCTTTGATAATATCCAAGCTCTTTAATATGGTTATCTTTTTATAATTGAAATTGCATATTTTGTAATTGAAAAAGGTGAATAGGTGTTATTTTGGAATCGTGTTTTAAATTGCCAGTTTTTTTTTTGGTAGTGAAACGTAAAATGTTTTGCAGTTAAGTCTTATAAATGGTGATAATATGTATGAAACCGTAAATTGGTTTATTTTATGGTATGAGCATATTAAACCAAGCTACGACCATTTATATACTTTGATAATTACAAAACAGATGCATGACAATCATTTGTTCTAGGAATGTTTTATGTATGAGAATCAATAGTTATAGGAATGTTCCTCCCCAAAATGTAGACTAGTATCTTTCTCTTCTACACAATTCGAACTATCTTCTCAAAAAAAAAAAAAAAAAAAAAACTAAGTGCAAAATAAATAAATATAATTACCTAGTAGATCATAATTAATGAGCAATATATCATAAATTATATAGAAAAGATCAACAATATATCATTAAAAAAAAATCGTTTTCATGAGAAAATTGTTTATACATGTACTTCATCTTTTGAACTTGGATATGGAAGGAAATAGAAATAATACCATTACTAGATGCTCAAAACAACAGTTGCATGTGTCATGTGTGCATTTGTTGGGGTCTACTGCAACTTGATCGATCAAGTTTCATTAAAGCTTGATTCATGCCTTGACTCCAGTTGACCAATCCAACCTTGAGTAAACTGAATTCTCAAGGCCAAGTCATCACATAACCGATTCAAATAAATAAAGAAAGAAATTCTCTACTCATGAAAGTATCGTATACACCTGGCTTCTACAAGATTTCATCTTTTTTTCTTTTTTCTTTTTTTGTTGTTGAGAAAAACAAAAATTCATCTCTAGCTAATCAAATTGATGTAGTTACCAACTTATCCAAAAAAGGATGTAATTACCAGGACACAATTGCCATGGTGCCAACTATTTTTTCAAACTTATGGGCACATGTAAATTAGAGACAGAAATTAATGTCTATTTATAAAGTTAAGGATAGTTTATGATGGATTGAAATCCTTTAAAATTCTTAAGGTATTCTACTGTGTAAAATTCTTTTAATTTTAACCTTTTATTTATAATAAAATGTCAAGATTTTTCCATGTCATTAATCTATTAACAAATCCGTTAAAATAATGATTTAAAAAACTACTCCTAACTACTCAGAAATGATAATTATTAATTTATTACCTTAAAGAATACAAGTTTTTTTTTTTTTTTTTTCCAGTACATAATTATTAATTCTTGAGAATATCGATTCTAAAAGGTTTTAAGTGAAATGAAGACCCAACGTAAGGCACAAAGGAACTGCCCCCCATAGATCAGCACTTCGGTGTCTACCAAAGCTTCCTTTCCAACAAGCCATGTAACAGCCCCATTACCCTTTCCGGCATAACCCAGTGAAGCCCAAACAAACAAAATACCCGCGATCATAGAGATGAGATGCATACTCACAACAACAACAACTCCATCACCCTCTTCGGCATAACCCAGTGAAGTCCAAACAAACAAACAACAGTGAGCAGTGACCGTAGATAAGATGCAAACTCGCAATGAAAGAGCAAATGACCTACGTACGTACGCACGGACTCCCCCATGTCTCTTGCACATGCATGCATGCAACACCACTCTACAATACAGATATTTCCAATGAAAATTATCCATTTTAAGAATCTCTTATATCTGGCAGCTTTCCACATGAAAAAGCTGCTTTGGTGGCAACCTTCACACATCAAATACTTTTCCAAAGAAACAAATTAATGTGAAGGGCCATTAGAAATATCATCACCCTCAAGCCAACTCATCATGCATATACTACAAATTTGTAATAGCTTTTTGCTACTCATTAGGTGTAAAAGACAAGGGAATCCTCTACCCAATTTATGTAATGAGTTGACTACGCACGAAAATAGAACCCTAAGCTCTGGGAAATGGCTCAATTGGCACACTAGAGTATAATGAAATATGACATCCAAAATTATAATCTATCTGTAGCATTCAAATATAATTTATATATAGACATTCAGGGGAAAAAAACCATTCAGGTAACAAGAATGAAGGGGAAAATTTGATAGATGAAGCAGCTATATATCATGTTTGACAACAAAGTTGTGAGAAGTGGAGAAAATCACATAGAAGCTCAAAATCATTAACCTTCCTACTCTATTATAAGCACCTGAGCAATGAGCATCCTCCCATATTTGTAGGTTCTGCCCTGTTGGATCAAGCAAGTCATTGATGATCTGTAAAGAAAGGTAACAGTTAAAAAAAAAAAAAAAGTAAAAATCATGAAGACAAAATCTTTTACTCCATTGATGTTGAGCCTTTGACTATAATTGATCTAATCAATAAAAATTCTACAGCCAATAGGATTTACAAACCACAAATTCTAGCATAGTAAAAATGATGACATTGATAAATTTAAATTACCAGTTTTTTCAAAAACTTAAACTCTACGTTTAAGAACATTCCTTATTAGCGGAACTAAACTGTTCAATGAATTATAGTAAACTAGCTCAAAGCAATTACAAACCAGTTTTTAGAACTTCACAATTCATCTTACTTTGGCAGCATGTAGTGTAGGACTTTACTACTTACCAAATTTACCACATAATAAATTGAAAACCTCATGAATTAAGAAGATATCTCTTTTACACTAGAGAAATTCCAAGTACATAATTACATAACAAAAGTTGGTGAAAAAGTCTTAATTGAATAAACTTTAAAGTTAGAGAACTGAAATGAGCGAAAGCAAAGTTAGAAGATTGAAATGAATTTTAATGAAACATAGAGGATAGATTTTGTATTTTAGTCTTTAGAAATCTATAAGAGCTAATTTATATATATATATATATATATATATTTATATACACACATGTATCGTGACAACAAATTTAACCAATCATTTTTTTTCTTTTTTAAGAAGTAGTTTGCATGATGTAAATAGGAATTGTATTTGTTGTAGATTTAATCAACGTAACTCACCCAGTCACATTTTCTAATTTTATTGATAAATAAACTGCTACGACCGTATGAGGTTTTCCCAAAAAATAAAAATAAAACATTGGTACAAGGAAAGAGTTATTTAGATTGTCTTTATTATGGGTTGTAGTTATATACTACAAAACAAAATGGCAGCTGCTTATTCACAGAGACAACAAAACACTTATCACCTCCTATTCTCTCTTGCCTCTTCACTTTCACCGAAACCCTAAACTTCTTCAAAGCCATGTTAGGACCAGTTTTTTATGCCTCAGATCGTGAGACCTTGCTCCAAACCCCCACCAATGAGCCCCAGAAGAATCTTGAACCCTAAGTCCCTCATTCTTTTTATACTCGTGCATATGCTTAGAGTTACGCACTAATTATAAAAATGGTAAACAAAAAGAGAATTAAAAAGAATTTAAAAATAAAATTCTCGATATATCGAGAATTGTGGTCCCTAAATCAATCTCTTCTTCACTAGTGTGCGGTGCTGGTACTAGTAGAGCAATAGGAGAATTCAGAAAATAAATTCATTTAAAAGAGAGTAAGTATATGTTTTTTTTTTTTTTTTTTTTTTTTTTTTTTTTTTTATAACTATTTAATGGGTAAAGGAAGTATAGGTTTTTTTTTATTTTTATTTTTTAGTTTTTAAAATTTTTATAACTAGTAAAACAATAGGAGAATTTAAAAAATAAATTCTTTTAGGAGAAAGAGAGTAAGTGTAGGGGTTTTTTTTTTATTTAAATTTTTTATAACTATATATTTAATGGGCAAAGGAATAGGTATGTTTGGTTATTACTATGGTTTAGTTATTCAATAATTTGGTTATATTTTTATTATAGGGAGTGATCATTTTGTATGAATAGCTATTGTTTAATCATTAATTGTAATTTTTTAAAAATGAGCAATAACTATTCCTCTATAAAAGGGCTGTAATAATTATTCATTAGTAAATGTAATAATTTTTAAAATTAATACATTTCCAAATAAACAAACTTTCCATATAAATATAACAATTATGAAAATAAAAATCGTTAAAAAATAACTAATCTATCTCTCAAATTTTAAAATTATTTTTTATGAAATATAAATTTTTATAGAAGTATAGGGGTTTTTTTAGGAGAGAGAGATAAGTATAGGTTTTTTTTTTTTTTTTAAGTTTTTTAATTTTTATAACTATTTAATGGATAAAGGAATAGCTATTATGGCTATTTTTTTAAGGAATAATTATTTTTTATTTTAACCCAGCTATTTGGTATATCTGCCAAAATTGAATAGGTGATTGTTGCTGGCTTTTTTGACATTCTTCTCTCTTTAAATTGACTTGGAATCTCTTTTCTACGGATTGTAAGTTCAATGAACTTGCAAACTAATATTGCATAATCAGATCTGTGAAAGTAAGAAAATTTCAATTACATAGTCATTTTTCAATTTTATTATACTATTTTTTGTAAGATAAATGTTCATATTCTTACATGAATCCTTGTTGAGGACACAATGGAACAACGATATGCAAAGTCCTCTCCAGGTGGATCATGTCTCCAGTTGTTCATTTAGAACCTCCGTCACATGTTTTAAATGATAAATAATAGACTTGCAATTATACTATCAATACATCATAAACTACATGAAACTACTGTATTGCTCAAATTCCCTATATTGACGTTTCAACAATACTAAATTCTAAGTACAACCAAATCAGAATGACACATCAGTAAAGAAAGTAGTGCAAAATGACGTAACAGGATCAGAAATTGTTTACTTACCACTTTTACTACATCATCTATCTGAGTATATGTCTTCGTTTTTTCTCAGCTTCATTGAATTGTAGTGTGTCCAAATTTCCCTTTCAAGATTTAATACCAATAAAGTCCAATGATAACCTTTTCGGTCCTTTGGACTTACTGATGTATTAATTGGGAACAACAAGAAATACACATCCTTGGACATATTTTCAACGACATCTATAATATGCTTTTGCTCACTATTTTTCATGTTATTCCTAACTAGGGCTGAGCAAGGGACCCAGCCCACCTGGCAGGTTTTAGGCGGGTCTGAGAATATTCGGGTTGAGTTTTGGGTGTTAATTTCGAGTTATTTTTGGGTTTGGGTAGGTGTTGGGTCGGCGTGGGTCATATAAATATGTTACTTCTGAACCTTTTTCTTTCTTTCTTTCTTTTTGAAAAAAAACCCTACTCTTAATTTGTTGGTCTCTCTCCGCCTCCCTCAGCTACTCTCTCAAGTCTCAATCTCACAAAACATCACAGTCTACTCTTTGTTGTTCTATCTCTACATGTGTAAGTCATCTTTCTCTTTGTGAATTTAGTTGTGTTTTTAGTACTTTCAAATTTTTTCTATGTGAATATCCTATTTGGGTTTTATTTTCTTGCGTTTTGTGGTGTGGGTTTGGCTTGAATCGTACTCATAGGCAGCAAAACTAGTTTGATTTTCTTGCGTTTTGTGATGTGGGTTTGGCTTTGATATATATATATATATATATATATATATTCAGGTTTTTTCTTGATTCCCATTGGTTTTTAACTTGCCTATAGACTATTGTATTTATTTTCTTTGGTTTAGTGTTCTTTGTTGTGTGCTTGATGTTATGTATTGACATTGATTTGTTGTTTTTGCTGAGGTTTTGTTTATGGGAACTACTAAACTAAGGTCAATTTGCTATGTTTTTAACTTGTCTATAGACTATTGTGTTTATTTTCTTTGGTTTAGTGTTCTTTGTTGTGTGCTTGATGTTATGTACTGACACTGGTTTGTTATCGGTTGCATTTTGTACACTCAGCTTTGAATATAATGCAGCTCATGTATTTGTTTAGACATATTTTATCAGAGTTGTGTGGTTGGTAGCATTAAATCATTTGTGAGCACAAGTTGAACAGGCCATATGCCCTTTTTTCTTGTATTTTCAGTTCTTTGTCTACCCCCACTCTATACTTGTGGTTCAAAATTTTTCTCATTTAGTATACCTTTGGTGTATACATGAAATAATTGTTCCTCTGTGTTTGAGGGAGTTATATTAGCAAGAAAAGCACTTGATGGATTTTCTCATTTAGTTTTAATTTTTTGGTAGCTGTCCTGCTTGTGATTTTTGGGTATTAGTTGAAATTAATTTTTTGAATTCAATTAATAGTTTTTCTGCAAGAGGAATCCCCTTAAACATTGTATACTTTGAAATTGCAGACTGCCTTTGCTTGTGGAATGCATGTCTAATAAACTGCCCTGGTCCATTTGTTTTCTTTACCAATGCAAGGTATAGTTTCAATGTGGTTTTGCATTGGAAACTATGTTTTAAGTTTGGAAGTATATGCATGCTATTTGGATGTCTAAGATGAGAAAGTATTTCAAGACAATACATTCACAGCTAAGGATTCAATACCTTTTTGTCTTGTTCACTCTTTTATTTATAGGCAGCATTTACCTCATCCATTAAAGGTTGATAGTTCCTATCATGTTAATTTTCATGTCTTTTTATGCATGTTAGAGAAACCTCTACCTATAATGTTTATGTGAACTAATTCTTAGTTCCAAAATGTGATTCCAAAAGCATTTTTAAGTTGGATATGCTTGGCTAGGAGATTCTAGGCATTGCATTCCTGCGGCCCTTACTGTAGCTGCTGATCCCATTGCTTCTCTAATTGATACAGCATTCATTGGTCATATTAGTATGTCTTATGTAAAATATTTTATCTACTTTTTAGAGTATATAGCTTCTTTATTGTCTTTTTTTTTTTTTTTTTTCATTATTATATTTGCATGGTGATAAACAGAACATACCAATAAAGTTGTACAGCAAGAGGTGTGTGAAGAAAGTGAAAATAGAGTCAAAGACTATTTTATGTTTGGATGTGGCCACTAGATGGAACTCCACCTATAAAATGTTAGAAAATGCAGAAAAGTTTGAATATGTATTCAAGCGGATGGAATATGCTTCTCCAAATAGGTTACAAACCTTCAAGAGCTGTGTGGAGAAAGTGAAAATAGAGTCAAAGGCTATTCTATATTTGGATGTGGCCACTAGATGGAACTCCACCTATAAAATGTTAGAAAATGCAGAAAAGTTTGAATATGCATTCAAGCGGATGGAACATGCTTCTCCAAATAGGTTACAAACCTTCAAGAGGTGTGTGGAGAAAATGAAAATAGAGTCAAAGGCTATTCTATGTTTGGATGTGGCCACTAGATAGAACTCCACCTATAAAATGTTGGAAAATGCAAAAAAGTTTAAACATGCATGCAAGCAGATGGAATATGAAGATCTTGATTATATTCTACACGTTCAGGATGGGGACTGTGATAGGAGACCTCCAAATGAGGATGATTGGGAGAAATTGAGATGTGGTACTGATCTATAATAACTGTGATAGGCAAAGAAATTGAGATGTGGTACTAATCTATAATAACTTTTGCCATCATCGTTAAAAAAAAAAAAAAAAAAAAAAAAAAAAAAAAAAAGGTCCAACCCGAGACCCAAAAAAAAGACCCAATTTTTCGGGTTGGGTGGGATTTCAGGCAGCCAAACCCGATTTCTATCGAGTTAGGTTTCGGGTCACAGTAAACTCGACCCGACCCGACCCAACCTAACCCAATATCAGTCCTATTCCTAACAAATGTCTATCACAAAAAATAACTACTAGAGTAGCAAAATACATTTCATCCTTACTAATGTATTTGAAGGTTTCATTCACACTATACCAAAATGAGTCTATTACATCAAGTGCTTAATATAACAAAATTAGTATAGTAGTTTACTTACCACTTTTGCTACATCATCTAAGTATATGTCTTTTTTTTTGGTTCTTGGCTTCATTGAATTGTAATGTGTTCAAATTCCCTTTTAAGATTTAAAACCAGTAAAGTCTAGTGATAACCTTTTCTGTCTTCTGGACTTAATGATGTGTTCATTACAACAATGATATCATTGCAATAACTTGACTTGGAATATTTTTGTCAATTATTTACAATATATTGCAATAAAATTCATGATGTAATAGCCTATTGCTGCAAGATATTTGAAGCAGTAAATTGTTTATTGCAACAACAAATATAGCATTGTATCAAAGTTGACATTAAAATATCTAAATTTTATTACAACGAAATTTTTTGTTACACAAACCTATACTTCAAATTTTATTGCAATACTTCACATCAACTATTGCAATGGCTTTGATGTTATTGCAACGATTTTTTTCATCATAATATATTTTTTTTTTCTTGTAGTGTCATATGAACAAAGCCAACAACAAATATAGCATTGTATCAAAGTTGTCATTAAAAGATCTAAATTTTGTTACAACGAAATTTTTTGTTACACAAACCTATACTTCAAATTTTATTGCAATACTTCACATCAACTGTTGCAATGGCTTTGATATTATTGCCATGATTTTTTTCATTGTAATAATTTTTTTTTCTTGTAGTGTCATATGAACAAAGCCAATAACTCAACAATTGTGCTTTGTCCATTACCCACAATTGTAGCAAATACAAATATCTCAGGATTGAAACAGTTGAATTCCTATGTACTAATAAACTACAACTCGCTTGTCTAAAGTTCAATAAATATATATAAATGCCCTCCTCCCAATCAACTGCATGTGTAGCTGTTGGATGTATACAATATGCTTGTAATATCCTTTCTCTATTTTTTGTGAGTTTGCGAAAAGAATATATCCACACACTACACGTGTAATTTACAAGCATCATCCAACTGACCATTCTCTACGAATTCCTTCATCCTACTTATGACAAATTTATCAAAATCATTGATATTTGTTTCAGGTACTGGTCGGTGGACTTCTAAAAGATGCTTCTCATTGGAAATTTTATTATTGTCAAAAATGATTTTGGTCCCATTATCATTCCCTATAAACAAAAACTTTTGGACGCTTCTTACATTGAAATAGTGAACAGTATCTCCAAACTTGAAAGTTTTTGACTCACCATTCCAAAGATCAAGAAGGTACCTAATCAAATTTTGGCGAATCAAAAAATTGGAGCGTTTAGGAATTTCCCAAGAAGGGTATGCCTTATAGATCCTGAACTTTTTTCACTTCATTATTCAATTTAATCAATGCATTCACCTTGTAAAAATTTCTATGCCTATTCATCTGAAACATAGATGAAAAATATTTAAGCATGTGTCAGAGAAGAGAATGCTATTAATACTGCTAAGTAGTCATTAACGTTTTCTCAAAAAGCAAATAGAGCCAACATATAGAGGCAAAAGGCAGAGAATTCGGGACCAATTTGAAGTTATTTTGGAACCTAATTGTGGTGTCAATCTAAAATCCAAATCTAAACATGACAACATAAGATTTATGAATGAATCAACTGAAAAAACAAAAAAAAAAAGAAGTATGAGATTTTCTTGGAGTTTTCCGGGAACAAACAAACAGAAAAATAATAAGTTAGAGATTGTAGAAAAGGGAAATGTTATGTCTATAATATTTTCACAAAAAATCTTAAGTGGTAGGTTGTTGCAATTTGTTACAAATGGACAAAAAAGTAATTTCAGTGGTGAATTCTGTTGGGCTTTGTGGAATCTAGTTATATTTGATCTGGTTGATGACCCGACCCGGCCTGAAATAATGTTGCTTGGTTTTTAATGAGTGATTTTCTGAGGCTTAGGTGGTTGTTTTTGAGAGAGTGAAAAACTGTAGCCGCACTTTGTATTTTTTTCTAATAATTATAGTGAAATCCTTACAACTCCATAGACGTAGGTAAATTGTCGAACAATGTAAATACTGTCTTGTGTGTGTCATTATTTTTCTTTGGTGTGTATTTTCTCTATTTTTTTTTTTTTTTTTGTTTCTCACAAGTTTGAGAATTTCGTGTTAATTCCTTACAAATTCAAATTAAAACCAATAATAATTTACCTTCTTATAACAATGTTGTAGATATACACTTCTTGAAAAGAGAAACAAGTGTACTTTGATGGTTAAAGCACCAATAAACCCACCTATCAAGCTCCCTTATTAACATTATCTATATATGTATACATGCAAAAATTAAAGGAAACAAGCATGACAATCCTTGTATTTTAGCATCAATAGAAATAGTTAGTGACAACCATTATTTTTTGTAGCTACAGATAATATTACAAAATATTGCATGTGTATCTAATTAATAACATAAGGACAGAGTTCAGCTATAAAATTGGTTGTAACCTTAGACTACAACATTACTCAATATATTTTTATTAGAGGTGAATTTTGATAAATCTACCATTGGATGACACCTTTTTCTTATACTCTTAATGCTTGCAAAATTCCTAGAAAATTAAAGATCAATAACTAGTCATCAATAAATTTTTTAAATTGTAAGTTTTTGTAGTTTAAAATTATGCATAAAATATAAACTTATAAATCATATCGTAAACAATATCCAATTGACACAAAAGTTGACATTTGTATTAAAAATGTGAAGAACATACAATTCAACAGATATATTTTCAAAATATGTAGCAATATTTATTTTATTAAGGTTGTAGCCTTATGCTACAACTAATTTTGTAGCTAAACTTTGTCTATAACCTAATATCTATAGGATTTTGAATTCAAAGATATTAACCATCAAGGAGACCCCATTCTATAGGACACCCAATAATTTCTTAGTGTGACCCATTTTCATGCATCTTGTTTTGTTTTTGATACATAATTTGTTAAAAAATGGTGATTAAATATAAAGGAATTCACAAAATTTGCAAGATGGTGTTGTTTAATGGGCAATTAATGAATCTTTTTTAACAAAGTTTAACGGAAATACATGAATTGAATAAATTTGAGAAATTGAGAAGCGAAATTAGACGTCTAAAATGAATTTTAGTCAAAGTTAAAAAATGTAATTTTTAATTTAGCCTAATTTTTATGGCATGGTGGCTTAGAACTAAATCATGAGACAAGACAAGGGATAATAAAAAAATGGCATAATCATACCGACTAAACTAACCTTAAGTGCAAGTAACAAATAATAGTAAAGTAAAAATTATTATGTGAAGCATGCCTAATGTTAACTTGTTTAATCTTCATTGTTATTGGAACAACAAAAGTTAAATTTATTCTAATCATGGTATTTATTTGACAGTAGTGGTTCATTATTCACACACTCAAAAAAAAAAAAAAAAAAAAAAACTTTCAAGTCTCATGATTCACCAGATTCTCAAAAAAAAAATTTCAAGATTCACCATTTTATAAAGTTACGTACTCATATTGGAAACGTTCTAGTGCCAAAAACGTATTTTTTAAAGAAATTATTTTAATCATCTAACACACACGGGCGCGCATATATATATATATATATATATATATATATATATATATATATATATATATATTTTAATGATAAAAGTTAGGTTATACATTTTACTCTTTCAGCTTGTCTAGCCCGACTCACTTTTTCATCTGACCAGCCCAGTTTCTGAGCCCAGGTCCCTCAGGCCCTATCCATTAACCACTGCAACACGATCATGCCTTTTCTCAACGAATTGTCTGTGAAACTGCTCAAACTGCAACAAGACCACGCCTTTACTTCTCTTATCTTCTATCTATATAAAAAAGGAGAGTTTGAGCGGATTTGTTTTGCATTTAGATGGCAGTTTTGTGAGTCTTCTGGATTTGCTGTTCTGTCATTACCAATGAAAAAGTTTGTGGTGCAATGGCCTATGAAATTACTTTTTTACCCCTAAAAGCAATTATAGGTTAAGGAAAGTTGAGGGTTTTTTTTTTTTTTTTTGGGCCTTTTTGTTTGGTACTTACTTTGAAATTACTCTATTACGGCATTACCCTAGAGATATGGATGGGCTAAAAAATTGTGTGGATTAGTTAACTACTCCAGTGAACCCTCCTAGCAGGTTTTGGCATCTGGTAAAAGTTTGAGGATTGCTTTTATGTGCTCTCTTGTCACTAATTAAAGTAGAGAGGGGATGGATATGGGAGTAGAAAGTATGGCTTGAAACTTAAAACGTTTACTTTAATTCTATCAAAATTGGTATATCTGTTATGTTTGTATTTGTTATTTTTTCTTGGTGGAATTTTATAAACTTTTTCACTCTGAGGGAAACTTTCCGGAGTTTATTAATTATAAAAAAAAAATCTTTTAGTAATTAATAAAATATTTTTGTTGAAACAATGTCTAATATTCATTTTCATTTCTCACTATCCTCAAATATTAATGCCTAATATTAAAGCCAGACGTGATAGAATTGTAATGTTGTTTATGTAAGCCTCTTTGATTTTCCAGACCTTCTGTATCTTTTCTAATTTATTTTCACTTATAACAAGTGGAAGGGCTCTTGCCCTTTCCTTGTTATCAATATGTCGCTTGCACAAGGCGTGGGTTCAAAACTGGTTATGTGGAAAAAACCCAAATAATGGTGTGTGTGTGTGTGTGTTATGTTATGCCTGCAACATCAAGAACATGATTTTGATTTTGATTTTGATTTTGATTTTGATTTTAATAAACAGAACATGATTATGATTATTACTATAACAATAGGAACAATTATCATTATCATTAACCCAATACAAGTCCTACCATGCAATACATGTACGCACATCTAGCTTTCATCTTCAGCCGGCTCTTTGCTACATGCGGGACGGCTCAATAAAATTTGAGGTCTAAGGCAATAACTCTAAATGAGATATTTTGTGTTCTTATGTATCAATTAAATAATCCTTATTTAACTTTCTATGTTATCATTTTTTTTAAATAAAAAAAATCTACCATTCTCACGCTTTAGAATGTAAACTTGCTAGTTAAAAATTTTCGCATTCAATTTTTGCTCACATCTATTTTTTTTTTTTCGATTGATAAAATGACAAATTCTCTTAATATCTTTTATCACATAATTAATTTTAGGCATGATTTTATTAAATTAATTTTGAAAAAATTCTTCCACAAAAGCAATTTTAACGGATACTGATCTTAATGATATTATGTAGTGAGACATGCATTTGAACAAGAATCTAATATTTTTATATTATTTAGTACTTTGATTTGATTTTTTTTTTTTTTCAATTTGTAAGACTTCTTTGAAATTTTAGTTCTTAAAATAAATATAAACTATTAATATTAGAATAAAATAAATTTAAAACATATAACAATAGATTTTTTTTTTTTTTTGGTTGTTGTTGTTGTTGAGAAGCATATAAAAATAGAATTTGAGTTATCAATATAGTTTCATTCCACAATGTAATAACTCAATAAACTCAACTTTCACAAGCAATGACCATCTTCACTTAAATCAAGTTCATGATATATGACCCAAGGGAAAAAGTTTAGGAGTAAAAGAGAAAATGAGTTATTTGATGATCACTGGTAATCGATAAATGCTTTTACTAGTTATAGGAGTTATTTTTTTGAGAAAGAGGGAGAAGAGACTTGGGAAGATAACACTTTTCTTTTTATCAATGACGAAATACTTTTTAAAATGAGATAGAAAAAACAAAATATGCATACGGATTTTTTCAATTTTAGCTAGATATAAACACTTCTTCTAAATAAATATAAACTATGAATATGAAATATATTTTATTTTATTTTTTGACTGAGAAATATATTTTATTTTAGGTTATACAAGAAATTGGATTGTACTTTTAAGACCAAGATCATGGGGACTTTTCTTTATTTGGGGTCCTAGGCAATTGCCTAGTTGTTGAGCCAGCCCTAGAGCCTAGTAACCTACGTGTGCAAAACACTAGATCATGGCGTTAAAAGAGTGTGATGATGTATATTATGTTTTTCTTTTCTTTTCTTTTTGTGATAATCGATAGTTACAGGGACGGACCCACACCATTGCGCCCCCCAAGGGAAAAAAAAGGAAAAATTAGTGTATATATATATGATAAAATTTTAAATTTTGATTCTAATAACCCCCAATTAAAAAAAAAAAAAAAACCGATATACATATGTAATTTGAAAATTTAAGATTTGTCCTTAAATATATATATTTTTTGATTTCTTCTGAAACAAAGTCAAGTTTCATTTTGATAAATGTGTTAAAATGTTTAAAAAACACTTATTTTATATATTAGACTTTGTTGACATTTTTATAATATCAAATATTTAAGAAACACTTATTTTATATGTAGTATTTTGTTGGATATGAAATAGATATTAATTTTTATTTTCATAAAAAAATTTTGTTTCAAGCTTTGGCTCCCCTCAAGTTCAAATCTTGGTTCTGTCCCTAGATAGTTACAACAAAATTATAAGGCTATTGACTATTATATTACAGTTAGTAATTGTGTACACATAGTGGAAACTTCATACTTTGCTTATTCTTAATTCCGCCACACATTTCTAACAGATATGATAATATTAAACCAAAACCAAACCAAAACATAGCAAAACAAAAGAAAAAAATAAAATACCTTGTTACCATCTTGAGTCACATATAAGTCCCCCATGTTTTCCTTCCAACGTATAAAAGGCTTTAAAAAAAAATAGAGCCATAGCTACTATTCTAATTAACAGTTGGTATGTTCTTATAAGTTTCATGTAGTTGTTCAATTCTCGTTGTTTCTTTCCCCCAATTATCATTAGCTTTTGTCTTTGAAATTTGAATGACTATGTTAGATGTAGGATGTACAAATGTTGAAAGGGTACATGTGAGTTTGAGTTACATAGTATATTAGTCATAAGAATGATTAGTATATATAACAATGATTGCCCAAGGTTGTAATTTATTTATTTATTTATTCTCTTTTTTGATTGATAAATTAAATTAAATTCAACCTATGACATTTTCTTCATGACAATTGTTCATTATTATTATGTTTAAGATATCAATTGATTTTTAGTGTAGGCAATTTCAAATTTTTTATTCAACGACAAGAAACTAAAAAAATAGAGTCATCCGCTTATCATAAATGAAAGATTCCAATGATCAAATAAAGCTGTCTTATAGTAGTGCCATGCTATCTTGTTGCACATGAGTAATACTATAAATATAAACTATTTTATAATATTTTTACAAACTGTTGATGTGGCTTTAGTATTTTCTGAATAGTTATTGTAAGTAAAACTGTGATATTAGTAATGTATCCATATTAGAACTAGTAAGAATTTGCCACATCAGTAATTTGTAAAATTATTGTAAAATAATTTGTGTCTATGCCATTACTCTGTTGCATATTAACTCTAGTGGATCTAATAATTTGGTTGAAACATGATTTTTTTTGTTCTTTCTTTTCCTATAATGTGAAATGTCCAAGATGGAAAAGGCAAAAATGAGTAATGACATAGATAGCAACATAACATTAATTAATAATAAAATTATTATCATTGAGAATTTAAAGGTTGCTCTTAATATTACATGTCATCTTAATCTTGGGAAGTTTTTTAAGAAAGAAGGGGCTTAAGATCCTATAAAAGCTTACCGAAAGAGAGTTACACATTAATGTGATTCGTTAAGATACGTGAAAAAAGTTTTTCACCCTATATATAATGTTGTGCAAGGCAAGCAATTTATGGCTGCAAGATATAATATTTAGTGCTATCACAATTATATATCTAATTCAATATATAAAAGAATAATAATAAAATTTATGGTACATACCACCCAAAGTTTTAATTTTTGTTGCAACTATTCGGTCTAAAGAGACAGAAAACCAGCCGTTAACTTTATTGAGTGTCTTTCTCAAAAAAAAAAAAAAAAACTAACTATTGAATGGAGTTTATGATGTGTCTTTTTATTGGAATTCTTGTTCATTTTTTCTTGTATGTGTGTGTTTGTTTTGATGAATGAACTTGGAGGATTGTTAAAAAGTTGAACTCTTAACTTTTTGTTATGAACAAAGTTGAAATCTAACTGAAGCATAAGACTATTGACTAAATTAAAAATTATGGTGATCGATGCTTATATTTTTATTTTTATTTTTCAAGGACTGATCTAGGGTACGGGTAAAGATAGGACTAACCTCACTTGTATTATCTAAACTATATATCAATTTAAAAACTAAAAACATATATACTCACAATAAGTTTTTTCCTATGAAATACTTTAAGAAACTTGAAGTTTAATGATATGTTTGGATTGAAGGGGAAAGAGGGGAAGTAGAGCAGAGTAAATTTAGTTCAAAATTAGTCTATTTTCAATCAATTCTACTCTCCTTCCTTCTTTCCTCTATCCAAACAAGCCCTAAATGAAATATTTTCAAAGTTAATTGGTGGAGTTTGGGTGTAGTCACTAGGCAATAATAAAAAAAATTACTAGGAAAGCACATCATTTCTTATAGGATTTATTTTTCTAATGTCACTAAAAATAATGACTTCCCTTTGCGTAGATACATCTTGTTCAGTTAGTTTAGTGTTAGTGTGAACTAGAATCGTTATCCAGAGTGTGGAGCAGATCAGCGTCAACTGCTGCTAGGAAATGTATCCACACTTCATTCTATTTTCTGGTGTTTTTTAAGCTCAACTTGGAAGATGCTTTAGAAAGAGAGGAAAGTGCATAAATGGAAGAGCCCACATTTGATCAACTCTACTCTACTTCTCTCCACTCCCCTTCCTTCTCCTCTCCATTCAAACCGGCCCTAGATGAAACATTTTCAAAGTTAATATATTGGCAAAGTTTGGGTGTAGGCACCAGGCAATAATAAAAAAAATTACTAGGAAAGCACATCATTTCTTATAGGATTTGTTTTTCCAATGTCACTAAAAATAATGACTTCCCTTTACGTAAATACATCCTGTTCACTTAGTTTAGTGTTATTTTGCACTAGAATCGTTGACCAGAGTGTGGAGCAGATCAGCATCAACTGCTGCTAGGAAATGTATCCGCACTTCTTTCTTTTTTCTGGTGTTTTTTAAGCTCAACTTGGAAGATGCTTTAGAAAGAAAGGAAAGTGCATAAATGGAAGAGCCCACATGTGATCAATACCCGTTTTTGTAGCCATGGCAATAATGGCGCTATCACCCACTTCTCTGGCCTTCACAGTGCAAAGGTTTGAAGCAGAGCTGGTGACCCCAACCAAGCCCACTCCCCACGAGTTCAAACAACTTTCTGATTTGGATGACCAAGAAAGTTTTCGCTTTCAAATTGGGGTAATACAATTCTATAGGTGTGATCCATCTATGCATGGGAAAGCCCCTATGAAAATCATTAGAGAGGCACTTGCACAAGCACTTGTGTTTTACTACCCATTTGCACAAGCACTTGTGTCATCTTCATTGAGGCTGATGCCGATGTTACACTTGAACAGTTCGGTAATGAACAGTTCGGTATGCACTTTACAAGTTACAACTCTGTATCTATCATTAGGAGTATTAGTACTAAGTGTTAGTTTGGATTGCAATGAAATTCTCTTTCAGCACATTTGTGTTTTAAACAGTGGGTCCTGTATATTATTCACGGAACTCACAAGTATGGAATTCAGCAAAATTTTTATTAAAATTAGGTTTCACGGCACTATTTATACATTTAAAATTATTTTGCTATAGTATTTTCAATTTTTAGCAATAAACTGAATTCAAACGGACTCTAACTGCATATTTGACAACATCAAAATTAATTATCGCCAAAAATTCAGTCCTCTTCATCACTAAATATATAATTAACTTTATTAAAAATTGAGAAAAAAGTAAATGACATTATGCAATGTTTCAAATTAAAAAAAAAAAAAAAAAAAAAATTCATTAGCCGTTACAGTGCTTACATGTTAAGGAATGAGGACTATATGGCAACTGAATTTAATATCTCCCACTTGGCCAACTACACTGATATGTGTATGTTTATCTTCCAATAATATTAATACCCATTAAATAAACATGTCCAAGGAATTTTACACCCACTAATTCTAGCATGTCACGCTAGCATATTATACGTTAGTGAATTGGTAGTGTCACACACAATCACAACTCACCAAAACCATCTTCTCTTTCTTTCTCTCAGATTGGTTAACCACCATTTACTCTAAGCTCCAATCCTCACTAATTATGATGGTGGTTATTGAAAAAATAATCATACAAGACAATATTTACATGGTTCGGCAATTTGCCTAAGTCCACAGATTTACAAGAATTTCAACATTCACAAGGAAATAATACAAGATATGGCAGCTCAATTTTTTCCTCTAAAAACAACACCAAAACCCTAATCTCTAAAATAATCTACACACAAGATTCATAATGGGCTAAACCTATAAAAATATCCCATTAAAATATCATAACACTTTTATTTCAAGTCAGGTCATAATCCAAATCAACACATAACTAGACTCCACAATGCCCAACAGCTCTCTCTCTCTCTCTCTCTCTCTCTCTCTCTCCTGAGTCTTCTCGCTCCACCTCTCAATTTCTCTCTCCAAACCTAAAATTTGGTTCACTTTCTCTTCAATTTACTCTCTCCAAACCCAAATCTGGTTCATCAGAATTTAAATATTTATCTTGATCTTACCTGTCATCTAGCCTGAAAAATATGTCAGTTTGTTAGATGATTCTGAGGAAGTGTTTTAGAAAGACAATGCCTTAAGATCTTATACAGTTTACGTAAAAGAGAAGTTACACGTTAAAGTGATTGTTAAGGTACACAAAACAAACCTATTCGTTATCATACTAATAGGGAGGCCAATTGTTTGGTCATGCTTTTGCTAGAAAAGCAGATTTAATTGGTGGAGTTTGGGTGCAGGCACCGGGCAATAATCAAGAAAATACGAGGAAAGCACATAGTCCTAAACTAAACATTATTTCATTTAGGATTTAGTTTTCCAATGTCATTAAAAAATAACTAGCCTCTAAGCACGCGCTCATGCGCGTGCTCAGAGGCTCTTCTATTTTTTTGGGTAAAAGTTAATTTAGAGCATTTATTATAATTTTGGAGTACTACATTTTCCAATCACAAAAAAAAAAAAAAAAAAACCTAGGGGTGTGATAGAAAAAAACATAGATTATGCGTTAGCAAGTGAAATAATTTTTCATTACACCCCTAGGTTTTTTTTTGTGATTGGAAAATGTAGTACTCCCAAATTATAATAAATGCTGTAAATTAACCTTTACCCAAAAAAATATAAGAGCCTCTGGCGCGTGCTCAGAGGCTAGTAACCATTAAAATTTGTAAATTATTAAAATAAATTTATATGTAAGACAGTTCTTTCCAATTGTTAATTAATACCTATGATGAAGGGAACAAAACATCTTTACACACAATATTTCTTGTGTGAACACCTTCCTCCTCAAGTATTGTTCCTTTTTGCACCAATAGTTTTGTGGTGAATTGGGAGACTCTCCTTGACAATGCCACGTATAATTGGCCAAGAATAAAAACATAATCAGGAAGATAAATTCCAACAATTGGAATTGTTTGACCTTGAGCTTTGTTTATTGTAAGTGCAAAGCTTAAACGTACAGGAAATTGTCGTCTGATCATTACAAATGGCAAGTGTACATTTTCCGTTGTCTTCAAAGAGATTCTTGGCAAGAAAACACGTGTTCTAGCATATTGTCCAATCAAAATTTCAGTGTCAATTACGTTGTTAAAACATCTACGGCATATCAATCTTGTACCATTACATAATCCGGCTTTTGGATCTATATTGCACAGCAACATAATTGGAGCACCCTTTTTTAGCCTTAATATATGTGGTGGTAAACCCCCTGGAGATATAGAATTTAGGAATTCTTGTTGATATAGATGCTGAGTATCTCCTTCAACCTCATCAAAAGAATGTAATGTAAACTCATCTCCTGGGAACTGAGAAATTATCTTTGCATTAAGCTGTTCAACATCATCATTTATAGGTGTTAGCACAGCCCTATCAACTATATACCTTGCATCATTGGCATGTTCTTGTAAATTTGGAAAAACTTGATCAATCAAGTTGTATATGGAATGCTGACCCTCCCATTGCATTGCCATTGAAGGGGGTAGTTTAATCAAATCATCCATTATAAATGATTCATTCCCATCACCAATGCGTTGTATATACTCAGCAAACTCTTCATCGTTGATAGACCTCATATTTTGTTTCAAATGTAACACTTTGACATCTTTCCATAATGGGGACTTGACTATGCATGCATCAATCATTTCTGCCTTTGTACCCTTTAGAACAACCAGAAGTACTTAACGAAAATCTCCACCCAAAATTAGCACCTTCCCACCAAAAGGTAAATTTACTTCCATAATATCTATAAATGTTCTATCTAAAGATTCGAATGCACGTCGATTTACCATTGGGGCTTCATCCCAAATAATTATGGTGGCACGTCTAATAAGTTCAGCTAAGTCTGATTGTTTACTTATTGAGCAAGTAGATGAAGCATCAAGAGTTAAAGGAATCTTAAACCTGGAATGAGCTGTTCTTCCACTAGGGAGTAATGTTGCTGCTATGCCAGATGTAGCTATGGCAATTGCAATGTGACCTGCTTTTCTCAATGTTGCCAATATTGTGCGATACAAAAATGTTTTCCCAGTTCCCCCTGGCCCATCGACGAAGAATGTCATGCTTTCCTTACGATCAATAACTGTCATGATTTTCTCATATGCAACTCTTTGGTCGTTATTCAACTTTTCAATCAAAGCAAGTTCTTCATCTACATTAGGAACAGTTAACTCATCTTGAATAAGTCTTGGTACAGCTGAATCATTGTCACATTCTCCAGTTGATATCGACAAATCATACTCTGTAATGTGCTTTCCATGTTGCAAGAGTAACACTCCTAAATCGTTGAGAAGTTTATTCGTACGACGTGTCTCTGTTGTAACAGATGTTGATAGGTAATCTTCTACCATATATGGGTAAAACTCATTCCATAATTCTCTTACTCCAGTTGGTAGACAAAATACTAATATTGTTGCAAACAATCTTCTTAAAGCTGAAGGCATTCGAATGTCTCTTGCCTCAAGCAGACACCGTCGTATGCTGTCATCATTCTCTAGTAAACCCCTTTGTTCAGCTGCTTACTTAAAAGTTGGATAGGTTATCCCATTAACAGTCAATAAATCATCAAATCCTGTTGGCCCTTTGACATGATTAAGAAGAACACACAGATTGAACTTCTCTCCATCAAATGGTGAAATAGTATATATCCTGCCCACTACTTTTTTATGAGATCTTCTTCATGTCCATATATTGTTTTTATAATCCCAACAATAATGCTCAGGAATCTCTCTATATAGATAATTTTGTGCATCATGATCAATCATATTCATATAAAAAAATTCAGTGAGAGTCGTTGACCGGAGTGTAGAGAATATCCGCATCAACTGCTAGATGCTAGGAAATGTATCCCCACTACTTTCTATTTTCTGGGGTTTTTTAAGCTCAACTTGGAAGATGCATTAGAAAGAGAGGAAAGTGCATAAATGGAAGAGCTCACGTTTGATCAATACCCGTTTTCGTAGCCATGGAAATAATGGAGCTATCACCCTCTTCTCTGACCTTCACAGTGCAAAGGTGTGAACCAGAGCTGGTGACCCCAACCAAGCCCACTCCCCATGAGTTCAAACAACTTTCTGATTTAGATGACCAAGAAAGCTTTCGCTTTCAAACTAGGGTAATACAATTCTATAGGTGTGATCCATCTATGCATGGGAAAGACCCTGTGAAAATCATCAGAGTGGCACTTGCACAAGCACTTGTGTTTTACTACCCATTTGCAGGGAGGCTTAGAGAAGGACCTCGACGAAAGCTTATCTTAGAATGTACTGGTGAGGGTGTCATCTTCATTGAGGCTGATGCCCATGTTACACTTGAACAGTTCGGTGATGCACTTTACCCTCCAATCCCATGTATGGACAAACTCCTCTATGATGTTCCAGGCTCAGGAGAGATCCTTCATTGCCCATTGTTGCTTATTCAGGTACTCATCTCTCTCTATCTCTTAAATTTTTTAAGGGCTGCTTCAAATAATTTTCCTAAACACACAATGGAATGACCTATATGCATGCTTAAGTTAATGGGGGTTCTTTTGTTGATTACCAGGTCACACGACTGAGGTGCGGGGGTTTTATCTTTGCCCTACGCCAAAACCATACCATTTCTGATGCAATTGGCATAGTTCAATTCATGAGTGCCATGGGTGAAATGGCTCGAGGTTATTGTACCCTTTCTAACCCCCCAGTTTGGCAAAGGGATCTTCTCAGTGCAAGGAACCCTCCAAGGGTGACATGCACTCATCACCAATTCGATGAACTTCCTGATACAGATGACTATCCTCTCCAAAACATGGTCCCTTGTTCTTTCTTCCTCGACTCAACCAAAGTAAATGCAGTTCAGAAACACGTCCTTGGCCACTTGAACCATTGTTCCACATTTGACATATTAACTGCTTGCATTTGGCGATGCAGTACAATAGCACTTAAGCCTGGCCTAGATAGCCAAGTGCGTGTAATATTTCCAGTTAATGTGCGAGCCAAACTTAGCCCTTCATTACCAACTGGGTATTATGGCAACGCTGTTGTATTTGCGGTGGCTATAACAATAGCTAGGAAGCTTTGTGAGAAACCTTTGGGATATGCAATAGAATTGGTAAAAACTGCAAAAGCTAATGTGACTATGGAGTACGTGCGGTCTTATACAGATTTCGCGGTGATTAAAGACAAACTTGATGTCAATTGGGTTCGGTGCTATTGGCCAACAGATGTGACACGTGTGGGATTTAAAGAGGTGGACTTTGGGTGGGGTAAGGCTGTTTATGGTGGACCAGCCAATCTCTGGAATGGACCCAATCTCAAGCTTGCAAGCTCTTACACATCATTTAGCAATGGTAAAGGGAAGAATGGCATTGTGGTGTCAATCTTGCTACCAAATGTGACCCATAAAATATTTATGAAGGAGCTTGAGGACACCTTAAAGAGCCATGCAATTGGTGATTTGTCAACAACTCCTATTAAATCTTCCATGTAGTGCAGGATTGATATCCAATATATGCCATAGGTAATATCACTAGGGGTTGAGGTTAAAAGTCAAACTTTTTAACTTTCTTCTTCTTTTTCTTTCTTTTTTTTTTCCTTTGTCAGATAAAATGTTCTCGGACATAAGGTTGAGAAAAAAAGTTATTTTTTGACTTTTTAATTTCAACCCTTAGAGGGTATTAAACATGGATCTCAATCTACCATGCCTTAGGGAGCAATTAATTAAAATGCATCTTTTACATGCTAAACTATTATGTGTCTAGTTTTAAATTAGTATTTTTTTGCATCCATGAATAAGATCTGAGTGATTGATAATGTTAACGTTATTTTACTTCTTAAATGAAATTATTTTCATTGCAACGATGTTGATGAATGTGAAGTAAAAATTTGGACTCTTTAGTATTAAATGAAGGAGAAAATGGAAGAGAAATATAATATATAGTGTTTGACCATCGCACACCCTTGACGTAATGGTCACTTCACAAGTATAAATACTGGTGGGGTGCATGGGGTAAGGGCTGGGGTTTAAGTTTTCAGGTTGGAGCTTCACACACATATACACTTAAATCAAGTTAGAGTAGAATTCCTATTTTGTATGCGTGTATATATATATATATATATATATATATATATAGTGTTTGACTACTGTGTACCCTTAGCGTGATGGTTACTTTACATGTATAAATGTTGGTGAGATGTGGGGGGTAAGAGTCGGGATTCAAGTCTCTAGGAAAAAACTTTACATACATGTATACTTAAGTTAGAGTAATATATATATATATATATATATATATATATATATATAGCTTGAACATTCATGTTATCCTGATGCACTTGTAGTAGATCCTGTATATCAAGGGCTAACTAGGAGGTTCCTGATACCATGAGGGTTTCTCGTGTCCTGATATTTAAGGTGAGAGTCTTCATGATCTGCGGGTCATGAAGATGAATTGTGAAATTAGGGCAACAGTCAAAGTGAATTGGTCCTTGACTGAGACTGGATTCTATGGTTCCTAAGAGGCTGTCATTAAATCTTATGTGACGAGTATCTCTAAGGGCCATAAGGATAGAACAATTTAATCCTTCTCTGATCAAAGGTTTAACTCCGACCTAGACTAAACCTATGTGCAGATAATTGTGTCCTTTTTTCTTATAGGCTTCTATGGAAGATGGTAATAACAAGTAGTATGTCTCATACTCCTTGTTAATTCCATAAACTTGTTCTATAGTTCTAACATGGTAGTCTGTTTTGAAAATCTTTTCCAAAGACCATGAAGACTTATAGATTTTGTTGGTGGGTATTTTAGGGATATTCCAATCTCCTAGTTTTAGATCTAGATCTGATAACTCTAATGACTAAGAATTTAGAATTCCAGCATCTTGTGGAATATATATATATATATATATATATATATATATAGTTCTTGACCACCATGCACCGTTGGCGTGATGGTCACTTCACAAGTATAAATGCTAGTAGGGTGTAGGAGGTAAGGGCCGAAATTCAAGTCTCTATGAGGAAACTTCACACACATATATAATTAGATTAAATTAGAGTAGAATTTTTATTTTGTATAAAAAAATATAGTGTTTGGGAGTTAATGAGCTTTTTTGACAATGGAATTTTTATGCATGGTTACTTATATGTAAATTTTAGGGAGCTCAAATTATTTACTATAAACCCACAAAGTTCAATCGCTTTTTTTTTTAATTCCTAATATTAGGATTTAAACCTTACAACTCTCGCATGTGTTCACCTCATTCCTCCCTCTTAACTTTTTTCTCAATGGAATTTTTATGTGTGGTTACCAAGGGAGCCAATCTCGTATAAAAGGCTGTACTGGTTTGACCAATGGAATGATATATTTCAATACCGGTCAATATCAGTGTACTGTTTCAGGTTTACCGTTATTTTTTTATATTTTTAAATATATGTGTGTGTGTGTGTGTGTGTGTGTGTGTGTGTGTGTGTGTGTGTATTATAATAAATATAAAAGTTTACCATAAAAAATTACTTCAATTTAGAACAAATTATTCATAGTTTTAAACTTTAGCATCAATTAAAAGAAGAAAAAAAAACACAATATAAAAAATAGAAAACTTAATTGTTTATTGCATACTAAGAAAACAAATAATACTAGTACGTTAATGCAAATTAGTTATCATTCTGTTTTTACAAAAATTCAAAAATTGCAAAACTAAAATAAAAAATGCTTGTTTCTATACCAGCCGGTACACCCAGTACCGGTCGATATTACCCGAAATTGGCCAGTACGGCCGGTATTTAAACTTATACGAAATGTTGGTGTTTCGATACCGGTATACATACTAGTACAGTACATATTGGCCGGTACGGCCAGAATCGGTACGGTATCGACTACACTGGTGGTTATATGTATATTTCAGGGAGCTCAAATAATCTACTATAAACCCACAAAGTTCGGTCACTTTTTTTTTTTTTTTTTTTTTTTATAATTCCTAATATTAGGATATAAACCTTACAGCTCTCGTGCGTGTTCACCTCATTCAAAACCCATCTTTTCTTTCTTTCTCTCAGATTGGTTAACCACCATTTACTCCAAACTCCACCACTCACGAGTTATGATGATGGTTCCTGAAAATAGTAATTTGCCTAAGTCCATGGAGTTGTAGGGATTTCACTATTCATAGGGAAATAATACAAGATGCGGCAGTACAATTTTTTTTTGTAAAAACAACACTAAAACCCCAATCTCTAAAATAACAGTTTTTCTATTTTGCACACAGGATTCACAATGGACTAAACATTAAAAAATATCCAGTCAAAATATTATAAAACTTTCATTTCGGGTTGGGTCATAATTTGGATCAACACACAACTATGCTCTACAAAGCCCAACAGCTCCCACACTCTCTCTCTCTCTCTTTGACCCAAACCCACGGCTAAGTCTTCTCGCTCCACCTCTCATTTCTCTCTCCAAACCTAACATTTAGTTCACTTTCTCTTTGACCTATTCTGTCCAAACCCAAATCTGGTTCACCAGCATTTAAATGTTTATCTAATTAATCTAACTTGTCATTTAGCATGAAAACAATATCGGTTTGTTAGATGATTCTAAGGAAGTGTTTTAGAAAGACAGTGCCTTAAGATCTTATACAGTTTACATAAAGAGAAGTTACACACTATAGTGATTGTTGAGTTAAGGTACACGTAACAAAGCTATTTGCTATCATGCTAATAGGGAGGGCAATTGTTTGGTCATTGTGGACACAGAAGGAGTCGCTACCTAGTTATATAGTCTAAGAACTATGAATATAGTGTCCTTTCGAGGAAAGACCTTTGATCTTACTACTAGATTTTGGGTTCGGAGTTTAAGTACACTCTTGGAAAGGTGTTAGGCACCCAAGATTGCTCAACCCTAAGGTTGGCCTCTCATCAATGTGTCTTACGTCTTAACCTTATTAAAAACATTCTCAACACTTATGTCTATACTCACACACATACTAACATACATCTAAGTCTATAATCATGGCATCCTTCATCCCAAACAATACATACTTATCTATCTACTCAAACAATAGGGAGCCAAAAATATGAAAGAAGCCCTAACATTCATCTATCATGTGAAGTCCTATCATACATCTAAAACATATCATAAACCCTAACCATACATCTAAGCATGTTCTATCATGTCATCAAAGTGAAACCCTAACTCAAATGCATGAACATTGCTAATGCATGACTTACCCTTTACTTACCTCTTAGCGGCACAACACATATGGCATCAATGCATAAACATGTGAATGAATGGCATTAAAACTAAGAAACCCTAACCTAGACATGTGATAACAAACAAACATGTTAAAAGTTGAACAAGCAAATATGTGGCTTAAAACATATGAAAAAAAAGGGCTACACTAAACAAACATGTGAATGTAGAAAAAAAAAAATTAGGGTTTCTAGGTAACAGCATCACATATGCTTGAACAGGTTTGCGTACGCATGAGTTCATCGTGTGTGCACAAGCTAGATCATGCGTACGCAGGTCTTTACCCTAGAAAACCTAATTAGCACAAAAACAGAGTAGAAGCAAACAAAATAGAAAACGTAAATCTAGCAACCTAACATGCTTAAAAACATAAAGAAAACCTAAAACTAACCTAAACAATATAAACACAAACTTAAAAAGAAACATATTAAAGAAAAGATTAAAGGTAGAAGAGGAAAAAGAAAAGTTCAAAAGAATACCTTAAAGCAAAAGTTCCTAGGCTTGATTTTTTACCATTGCCTTCAGTCAAATATATTACAATTCAATAAAATAGTGATTAACAATTTTAAACTTAGAGGATTGGGGCCAAAAAATTAAAGCTCTCAATCAATTAAATATGACTTAAGGGTATTTTGTGAAAAATCCCTTTTGATTTAGGTTTTTCCCAGTGAATCTTAGGTTTTTTCCCGTGAAATTTCTGTGTATTTTGAAAATGCATCATGTAAGGCTTTTTATAATAGAAAAAAATAGTTTGGAATGACTCCCAGACAATATGGAATTTGTTCCAAACCTCAATCATTATTGCAGAAAACTTGCATTTCTTATATTTCTGAAACCCTAGTTGTGTATGCAAGAATGTGTCTACATACGCATGCTCTAGCTTGTGTACATAGGTCGCAACCTATATACGCAGGCCGATGGCTACTTTGATCAGTTTATTTTCAAAAATAAAATTTTGCTCATTTAAAAGGTTATATTTTTCATTTTAACACTCTTCAAGTCACTTTAATATTTGATTGGGCTCCAAATTGGCATTGGACCTTAGAGTATGAGTATCATTAGAAAATGAGGGTCCGAATCATAAAGAGTACAAAATACTATGTCTACGGTTATACTTTTGCTAGAAAAGCATATTTAATTGGTGGAATTTGGGTGCAGGCACAGGTCAACAATCAAGAAAACACAAGGAAAGCACATAATCATAAAGTATACATGATTTCATTTAGTATTTAATTTTCGAATGTCATTAAAAAATAATTACTTAATTCCCTTTTGGTAGTCTCTTTAATTCCTTTTTATTTGTATGGTTATATATATATATTATATGAGATGGGTTCAAGTTACGCTTTTTCTAAACCATTGGATTTAAGTAAATCTAACGGTCAAAAAAATGCATTCATTAATATTGATATTCTGATAAAGATTTTATTTATTATCCTTATTTATAACATTTCATACCTATCTCTAATCCCAAAAACAGGTATATTTTTCTCTCTGCTCTCTCTTTCTCATTCACTACACGTTTCTCTCTCCACCATTGCTCTTCCACCTCCATTTTCATAAGGTTTTACCTCCACAGCCACATAAAATCTTATATAAAAAATCTGAGACAACAAAGTCTAGTGACAACTCCTGATTCATTAGAACCGAAGTATGAAGCAATTTTTTTGATACATCATCATGTGGAATGGTACGGAGGATATAGAAGCATCACTCCAGGCCTAGTTCACAACAAGAATCAAAGTTATTGTTTTGCTGGAAGAGTTGTGGAGGATTTTGGACAGTAAAGCAGCTCCTCCAAGGTTTCTTTTTATTAAGGGGGGATATATAGGCGAAGCAGAAGAGGTTTTGGTGTTACACGAGCAAGGGAAGTTTTGGCCACTCTTCCATGGAGTTCCGATTGATCAATCTAATGGTGCATGTGAAGGGTGTGTTGGAGTTCGTTTTGTGCTTTGTTCCAAGTGCAATGGCAGCCACAAGGTGCCTGAGTGCATTTTTTCTGTTGGGGTGCTTTTTTGATGAATATTCTTTCTATTGCTTTGAAAGGAGAGGAACATTTTGGCTAATACATGTATCAAATTTTACATAGTAAAATTCAAATAGATTAAATTAATCATGCTTTTCTCCTAAAGTATGTAGCAATTATTTTGATACATTATCATGTGGAATGGTACGGATGATATCAAGTTGATTAATGTCTAATGGTGCTTTGGATCATATGGCACTACAGACATAATTATTTTTGGATTGGCAATGATGCTCAACATACTTTCAAACTGAGGGAATTCAACAATAATTTATGATAAAAATAAAAATTATAAGCCTTATATTAATCTTAGTTGAATTTCCCAATGTGTGAGGACTTGTACAAGTATGAATATAAACTTCTGATTGTATAGCATGAAGTGGGAACAAATATATTTTCATATAGAGGAAACTATTGGGAAAAGAAGCATCTTAATGTTGCATGACAAGGGGTAACATCCAATTCTGAAGTCAAAGCAGCGACCAATTTGAGTGAAATGAATGAAGTCCTCCATAACCTTCTCTCACTAATCTCTCCAACTCTTTTGCTTCATTTGCCTTAGTCCTCTGTAACAAAAAAAAATCATTCATATCACTCATAAATCACATACCCAATTCTAACATACAAACTACAATTAAAACTTTAAAATATTACACAAACTACATGCACAGTTAAGCATTTGGGCATGTCAAATATAGCTAGATTTTATGCGTATGTCACTTAATATTCTTCACCAGATAGTTTATTTTAACCATACAAAGTAAACAAAGGCTATGTTAGGACTGCTTGTTAGAAATTGAGCCATACACCACTTGTTAGTTTAGAGGAAGTGGTGTATTTTGAGTAACAAATAATACACCACTTGTTAGAAATTGAAAGCAGAAAATGAGCCATACAATTTTAAAAAAATAATTTTGTTACTCAAAAAAAAAAAAAAAAAAAGTGGTGTATTATAAATTTGGCTCACCTCGACTTGGTTTTGTAAGGACTGAACATAATTAATTATCTCGTCCAGCATTACTGCCATTCCCATGCTCTGTAATTTCATAATCCATTTTAGAATATAGATAGTCCAATTTTATTTTTAACCCAACGAGAAATTTTAATTATTCTTTTTTTTTTAATAACAAAAAAAAAAAAGTCTTTTAAAAGAAAACTTTCTTACCTTATATCATTCGGGAACAATGTCTTGCAAGTATATGAGTCTTTCATTGATCAATAAATTTGATTCTTGTTGTGAACTAGGCCTGGAGTGATGCTTTTAAATCCTCCGTACCATTCCACATGATAATGTATCAAAAAAATTGCTACATGCTTCGATTCTAATGAATCAATAGTTGTCACTAGACTTTGTTGTCTCAGATTTTTTGTATAAGATTTTATGTGGCTGTGGAGGTGAAACCTTATGAAATGGAGGTGGAAGAGCAATGGTGGAGAGAGAAACGTGTAGTGTATGAGAAAGAGAGAGCAGAGAGAAAAATATACCTATTTTTGGGATTAGAGGTATGGAATATTATAAATAAAAATAATAAATGAGTTCATTTTCAGAATATTAGTATTAAAGAGAGTATTTTTTTGTATAAGTGGAAGAGTTACATCAGGTATAACTTGAACCAACATAGAGAGTACTGTTTTACTTAAATCCAATGGTTTAGAAAAGGTATAACTATAAAGAGTTATACCAAGTGTAGCTTGAACCCATTTCATATTATATATATATATATATATATATTATAGAGTAAAATATCATCTTTTTCAATTAGTTTAGTATTAGTGTGTACGAGAATCATTGACCAGAGTGTGGAGTAGATCGGCATCAACTGCTAGATGCTAGTAAATGTATCAATACTTCTTTCCATTTTCTGAGGTTTTTTAAGCTCAACTTGGAAGATGGTTTAGAAAGAGAGGAAAGTGCATAAGTACTGGAAGAGCTCACATTTGATCAAATACCCGTTTTTGTAGCCATGGCAATAATGGCGCTATCACCCTCTTCTCTGATCTTCACAGTGCAAAGATGTGAACCAGAGCTGTTGATCCCAACCAAGCCCACTCCCCATGAGTTGAAACAACTTTCTGATTTGGATGACCAAGAATATTTTCGCTTTCAAATTAAGGTAATACAATTCTATAGATGTGATCCATCTATGCATGGGAAAGACCCTGTGAAAATTATCAGAGAGGCACTTGCACAAGCACTTGTGTTTTACTACCCATTTGCAGGGAGGCTTAGAGAAGGACCTGGCCGAAAGCGTATCTTAGAATGTACTGGTGAGGGTGTCATCTTCTTTGAGGCTGATGCCGATGTTACACTTGAACAGTTCGGTGATGCACTTTAACCTCCAATCCCATGTATGGACAAACTCCTCTATGATGTTCCAGGCTCTGGAGAGATCCTTCAATGCCCGTTGTTGCTCATTCAGGTACTCATCTCTCTCTCTCTTAAATTTTCTTTTCACATCTTACTTTCATGGGGTTCTCACAACTAATTGGGTCAGTGGTCTGCAAAAATAAAATCACAATTTGAACTGTCTATTCATTTTCATGAACATGGATTCTATAAATGATTAAAAATTAACTACAACCCCCTAGCTAGGGCTGCTAGGCTATAGATTCTCTAAGTGTATGTAGTAAGTAGTAGATTATAATACGTGGGCGGTTTCACATAATTTTCCTTTTACCATACGCTTATAACCATGGATGAAATGTGCCATATAGATTGGTGAGATCCAAGCCATCGCTTCCCATGTTCAAAATTCATATATGGTGCAACTTTTATTAATATCATTTTTGTTGATATTACACTAATTAATCATTTTGAATTACCTTAGTTGAATAACATACCTACAAAATATCTATATTATTTATAAAGTGTTAAATTCTAGGTTTTACACACTTTAAATTATACATAGAATTATAGTTTATGAATCGAAGAATAATTAATATGTAATTGATAATGAATAGGAGACCTAATCCAATGGTGAGATTTTTAAAATTAAAATTTAATGGCGCATAATTAACAAAGACTTATATTAGTCAAAGTTCAATTCTATTTCATATTCATCAAAACATGTGTAATATTTCAGTACTAACTATAAAACCGATACACTAAAATCCCCTTGTTTTACCTCAGCTTAAATTTCAATGGATTTTGAGTGTGTTTGTACCATTTCAGCCAATTCTAAATGGTATTTGAATTTCGATCGCGAGCATAACGCTTACACTTTATTTTGTTTTTTTCCCTCCCTAGCACGCTTGTCAGATTTATTTTTATTTTTATTTTTACTATTCTCCCTCTCTCATGTTTGGAAAAAAAAATTCAATATATGCATTTTGAAAAGAAGACATTTTAAAATTATTCTAAATCAATTTCTAGGCATGAAAAAATAAATTATAATTAAAACACTTACATTATATTATATTATATATATTAATAAAAAATTTTAATTGATCAACTGTTTTTTAGTTTTTTTTTTCTTGTATTAATTTAAAAAAAAAAAATTAGAATCAATTTTGTCTTCAACATTTTATTTTCATCTTAATCACCCCCTTGAATAAAAATTTTGGCTTTGCCACATATAGAAAGAATGTCAAATGATTGAAGTAAATATAAACCAAAAAGGAATGACCAATATGCTTAAGTTAATGGGGTTCTGTTGATTAACAGGTCACTCGACTAAGGTGTGGAGGTTTTATCTTTGCCCTACGCCAAAACCATACTATGAGTGATTCAATTGGCATAGCTCAATTCATGAGTGCCGTAGGTGAAATGGCACGAGGTTATTTTACCCCTTCTATCCCCCCAGTTTGGCAAAGGGATCTTCTCAGTGCAAGGAACCCACCAAAGGTGACGTGCAAACATCACCAATTCGATGAGCTTCCTAATAAAAATGACTATCCTCTCCAAAACATGGTCCCTTTTTCTTTCTTCCTCGACTCGACAGAAGTAAATGCAGTTCATAAACACGTCCCTAGTCACTTGAACCAGTGTTCCACATTTGATATATTAACTGCGTGCATTTGGCGATGCAGTACAATAGCACTTAAACCTAACTTAGAAACCTAGGTGCGTGTGATATTTCCAGTCAATGTGCGAGGCAAACTTAGCCCCTCATTACCAACCGGATATTATGGCAATGCTGTTGTATTCGCAGTGGCTATAACAATGGCTAGGAAGCTTTGTGAGAACCCTTTGGGATATGCAATAGAATTAGTTAGAACTGCCAAAGCTAATGTGACTATGGAGTATGTGCAGTCTTATATAGATTTTGTGGTGATTAAAGACAAACCTGATGTCAATAGGGTTCGATGCTACTCTCCTACAGATGTGACACGCGTGGGGTTTGAAGAGGTGGACTTTGGGTGGGGTAAGGCTATTTGTGGTGGGCTAGCCAATCTCTGGAATGGACCCAATCCTATGCCTGCAAGCTCTTACACATCGTTTAGCAATGGTAAAGGGAAGAATGGCATTGTGGTCTCAAGCTTGCTACCAAAGTTGACCCATGAAATATTCATGAAGGAGCTTGAGGGCACATTAAAAGGCCATGCAATTGTTGATTTGCCAACAACTCCTATTAAATCTTCCCTGTAGTGCAGGATTGACATCCAATGTGCAATTAGTAATACCATTAGGGTTTGAGATTAAAAGTTAACTTTTCAACTTTCTTTTTCCCTTAGTCGATGAATAAAAAAAAAAAAAGTTTAAAAGTTCTCGGATTTAAGGTTAGAGAAAAATAGTTGGGTTTTTAAATTTTAATTCCAACCCTTAGATGGTATTGGACATGAATCTCAATCCACCAATGCTTTAGGGAATGTACAAGGCAATTGATTAAGATGCACTAGTTATCTTTTCACTTGCTAAACTATTGTTTGTCTAGTTTTAAATTAGTATTTTGTTTGCATCCATGAATAAGGACCTGAGTGATTGATAGTGTATTACGTAATATTATTATATCCTAATTAAATGAAATTATTTTCATTACAGAAGTTAAAAATTTGACTCTTAAGTATTAATTAAATGAAAGGAGAAAATGGAGGAGGAATAGAATAGATATATAGTGTTTGAAGTATCATTGAGATTTTTTCAGAATGGAATATTTAAGTATGATTAATTTATGTTTCAGGGAGCTCAAATGATATACTATAAACCCACAAAGTTCAATCACTTTTATTTTAATTCCTAATATTAGGATTTAAACTTTACAGCTCCCGTGATCACCTCATTAAATCCTACTTACAACTTTCTATCTAAGAAAAGGAGGAGCACTTCAACCAAAAAAAAGAAAAGGATCGCAGGAGCACTTCAATTGAAGAGAGTCAATACCTACCATAGATAATTTCGAATTGGGTCAGAAAATGAAATATTTCGATACTGTTAGGTACTAATATACCGTTGGTTTACTACTATATATATATATATATATATATTATTTACCTGTTTATATTTATTTTCATAGATCACATATTTGTAAATTTATTTATTTGGTAAAAAAAACTTAAAACTAATTTAATTTTTAAGCTTATAAATTACAGAGAAAATGAAAAAAATAATATATATATATATATATATATATGTATATATATAAGTCTGAAGTATATGATAGTAAGTGTTTACTGTTCAGTGTCTGGTAGAAAAATATAAAAAAGTGGAAAAAGTAATTGGTGATAAAACCAAAGGAATCAAATTTAAATAGAAACGTATCTTTCTAAAATTTTCACATGGTCCAAGTAGTTTTTGTCAGTTTTCTAACACCACACACGTTAAGCTGTTGGCTGTGTAACTTGAGTTAACTTCTTTTTTTTTTTTTTTTGATAAGCTGTAGTATTGTATTAAACTAAAACGGCCAAAATTAGAAATTAACATTAATTTTCAAATAATATAATTAATAGACACTGTTACAAAACTATATTTTTTACTAACATCTCGAATATAAGAGAGTCGATTTTGGGCTTAAAAATCGAGTCTTTGAGAATCGATTTTTATGGTCTATTTACGTCTGATGTGACATTTTTTTCACGTGGCATCCATTTGGAAATCGAGTCTCTAAGACTTGATTTATAAGCCACAAAACAATTTAAGTCTAAGTGTACAAGCCATTCTCAGAAATACCCAAAAAAAAAAATTTACACCTTCTCTTCCTCTTTTCTCACTCTCTGTTTTGTTCTCTCCTTTCTCTTTCCTTTGTCGCCTCTCTGGTTCTCCATCTCTCTCCTTTCTCACATCTCTCTCAACAGGGACAAATGGGTTATAAATTAGTGTGCGGCGTTGGCTTGCGGTGGGGTTGAGATCGGTGTACGTCGGTTTCAAGGTTGAGATCAGTGTGCGGTTTCGGTGTTTGGGTTTGATTTGTGATTTGATCGGTGTGGGTTTGATTGGCGTGGGTCCGATTTGTAGCTATGAGTTTGTTTTGTGATGTTCTGTGAGTTTGTTTTGTGGTGGCTGTGGGTTTGTTGGTGGTGTTGTATTGGCAACGGCTATGTTGTGTTGGTGGTGCTGTGTTGGCGCTGGATTGTATTTTTTTTTTTTTTTTTTCAGTTACTGGGGTTTGTGGTTGTGGTTGGTGGGCTGACGGTGACGGTGCTGTGTTTTTTTTTTTTTTTTTGGTATTTCAGGGAATGGTTTGTACATGAGAGACAGAATTAAATTTTTTTTTGGCTTATAAATCGAGTCTTAGAGACTCGATTTTCAGGTAGACGCTATGTAGAAAAAATACCACATCAGACGTGAGCAGACCATGAAAATCGACCCTCAAATACTTGAATTTTAGGCCCAAAATCGACTCTCTTATACTCTATATGTTAGTAAAAAATATAGTTTTGTAACAATGCCTATTAATTATATTGTTTGGAAAACATTGTTAATTTCCCAATTTGGCCAACTAAAACCAGAAAAACAAGAGAGGGGCAATCAACCTTACAAGCTGACTACAGAGCAGTCGGAAGATTGCTATTATTACAACTAAAAGGAGAGGAAGAAACTAAAGCTAGCTTGGTGGCAGCATGAGCTGCGCCATTAATTACAACTATACCTGAGTTAACTTTTCACTTCACAATTTTTAAAATTTCAGCTCTCTTCCCATCGATACTATCTATTTCTCTTCCATCAATGACCACTTATTTTTAGATGTCTCTCATGCTCTCCCTCATATGAGACATTTAGCTTAGGGTGGCAAAATTTGACTCGAACTGGGAACCCAACATTACTAACATGTATATAAATAGGTCATAGGTTGAGGCTAAAAGGGTTCAGATTATATTCAGGTTAACACGGCTAATCCGTTTAATAAATGCGTTGTGTTTGTGTTCAACATGCGACTCGTCTGACGTGTTTGACTTGTTTAACTTATAAAGTTATTAGTTATTTTGATATTATTACTTAATTAATGGTTGTTTTTAAATGTTTATTACTATATTTATAGTTGTATTGTATTTTAATTTTAGATATATGAGAACTGATAAAGATTATATAGGTGTGTGTGTGTTAGTCTAGTTTCTTCTCTAACAAAAAAAAAGTATGACCTATCAATCAAATAAATTATTAAATGGATCATTTATACTGACCTTTACATGATTTGTTAATTAAATGAGTTAAACGTATTGGATCAGGTTGACTTGTTTAATAAACAGGTCGTGTTTGGGTTGAGAATTCTAGACACGTTTACTAAACAAGTAGGATATGATTCAACTCATATAGTTGACTTCTCATGGCTTGACACAACATGATCCTGACCTGCAAACACGAATTGACACCCCTAAATTTCAACTTTGTTTTGCTGACTCAATGAACATTGCTACTGTTAGTCACCGTCGTCATCACTGCCAAAGTGATGCCAAGATGAATAGATCTAAGGCCGGTGGGTTATCGCAAGCATTAGATCTGAGTTTAGGGTGAGAAAATTGCAAAACAATCCTTATTTTTCTTAAATTTTACAAAGAAATCGTGGTTTTTGTTCCTGTTCGGTATCTAATTACTAGTCAAAATCCGATATGTATCCCAATATGATTGAAATAGGTCTGGTATGGCCGATATTTTAACTAGAACAAAACACCTACATTTCTATTTCGCTTTACATACTGGTACGACAAACACCGATCGTATCGGCCGGTACTATACGAAATTGTCTTACTTGCTTCAGTTGCATATTTGACCATATCAAAGTTAATCATCACCAAATATTCCGTCCTCTTCATCTCTAAATATCTTAATAATTTAATTAAAAATTGGGAAAACAATAAATTACATTATGCAAATGTTTCAACTTTCAAATAAAATAAAAATCATTAACTATTGCACGTTGAGGCTTCTATGTCCACGAAATTTAATATCTCCCACTTGGCCAATAACAACTAATCATATGTGTATGTTTATCTTTCAATAATATCCATTAAACAAATAATATTGTACAATCTTTATAAATATTGTACATATTTGTATATTTACAATGTAAATTTTATATTGCAAGTATAATGTTAACCTATAAAAGTCCATAATAAAATTTATAGTACACAGGTACCACCCAAAGTTTTTAATTTTTTATTGGTAGAGAGTTTTTAATTTTTGTTACAACTATATGCTCTAAATGGACACAAAACCACCCATCAACTCTATTAAGACATTGAAATACCTCCACTAATGCAAAATAACCTTACGTTGATTTTAAACCAGCTCCCAATATATACTTAAATACATGACGAAATTTAGAGCAAAAGAAAAATATATATATACATGATGAAATAATGCTAAATTCTTATATGGTGCTTTTCTTATACTTGTTGAAGACTATTATTACACTATAAAATTGAACATTGGATCAAATTATTAGAGAAATTTATTAGATAGTTCCATAGTATTGCTCTCTCGAGAGAGCCCCACAAGACCATACGTCCGGGAGCAATTCGAGACTACTTCATAATTACTTATATTATTCACCAGTGGCTGGGGGCCTTAAATATATAGAGAATGCCAACCTTACTGCTTCGAATGATGATGCATGTATTTGTCTTGAGGCTGATTATTAATGCTTGGCAACTTAATTGGAGGATGCTATAAAAAAGAAAAATAAATAAATTGAAAAGAAGATAAGGTTAAAATAGTACGATGGTCTTCCATCCAACACCAAGAACACATATTTACTGTTAACTCAAAAAAACAAAAAACTCGCTCAGACTGCAACTGGCAAGGGAGCAATTGCTCAGACTACAGAGTGAGACGGTAGATCTGACATTTCTTTTGGATTATTGAGGGGGATTATTTCAGGTAATCATTTTATTTTATTTTAGTTTTGGAGAGAGAGAGAGAGAGCATGTGGAATAATAATAATAATAATAATAATAATAATAATAATAATAATAATAATAATTTCGTTCCATTTTAGCAAACAATTGGAATATTTTGTACCAATTATTAAGCCAATACACTACACCTCCTTATTCTATCTCAGCCTAAATTCCAATGGATTTCAGTGTGTTCTGGCCATTTTGACCAATATTTGAATTATGGACAGAACACTTTACCCTTTGTTTTGTTTTGGCGAAAACTACATTTTCGTCCTTACATTTTCACGCGATTCTCATTTTGGTCTCTATATTTTTTTTTTCACCACTTTTAGTCCCTGTTTAGAAAAACGCCTTCTATTTTCGTCCTTTCTGTCAGTGCCCTAACAGCACTGACCTACGTGACAAACGGAATCTTTAAAATAATAATAAAAAATTTTAATTTGTCATTAAAAAATGCCACGTCATATTTAAATTTAAAAAAAATTATTAATTTAAAAAAAATCAAAAACAGAAATAAAACTAAAAAACCACATTTATTGAGATCAAAATGTGTCTGAATCAAGAACAATAAGAACACAATATTAAACTTCAAAAAACACAAACCCAGATTGAAGAACACATAATTAAATTCTAAAAATCTCAAACCCAAAAACACATACACAAACACAAGCCCAGCGTCAGATTTTTCTTGTCAACCAAACACAAAAACAACAAACACAAACCCAAAGAAAAAGAAGTACTTCAAGCACAACAACTTCTCTAGCTTCGTTCGCCAACTCAACACCTACGTAAGCCTATATAAAATTTTACTATTTCATTTTCATACGCTTTCTTGGAAACCAAACGGCGTTGAATGTTTTAGTATTTTTTCTTTTAGGGGTTTTGGAAAGTTGTGCCGGATCGATGGGAGTTCGCGAACGATCGTTTCAAGAGAGGAGAGAAAACTCTCCTCCGAGAGATACAGCGCCGTAAAATATCGCCGGCGACTGGGGCAGTAGCGGTTCTGCCAGCAGCGAGGGTGACAGTTGCGACGGTGGGTCCAGCGGGGGTTCGAACTGTGTTGCCGTCGAACTCGGGAGACGAGTAGGTGATATCTTCGAACTTGTCGCCGGCGGAAACATATTCGGTGGAAAGTTTGGGAAAAAGAAAAAAGAGTGAATTTTTCTTGGGGGCAAAAATGAAATGCTTGATGTTTTGTTTGGATTTGTGGAGGAATTTTTTTTTTTTTTTTTGCTCCAAGAATCACAAACCCAGAGGGATGAGAGCATCAATTTCTGGGTTTGTGTTTGTTGTTTTTGTGTTTGGTTGACAAGAAAAATCTGACGCTGGGCTTGTGTTTGTGTATGTGTTTTTGGGTTTGAGATTTTTAGAATTTAATTATGTGTTCTTCAATCTGGATTTGTGTTTTTTGGAGTTTAATATTGTGTTCTTATTGTTCTTGATTCAGACACATTTTGATCTTAATAAATGTGGTTTTTTAGTTTTATTTCTGTTTTTGATTTTTTTTAAAATTAATAAATTATTTTTTTAAATTTAAATCTGACGTGGCATTTTTTAATGATAAATTAAAATTTTTTATTATTATTTTAATGATTCCGTTTGTCACGTTAGTCAGTGCCGTTAGGGCACTGACGAAAAGGACGAAAATAGAAGGTGTTTTTTTAAACAGGGACTAAAAGTGGTAAAAAAAAATATAAGAACCAAAATAAGAATTACATAAAAATATAAAGACAAAAATGTGATTTTCACCTTTTGTTTTTTTCTCTTCTCACTTTCTCTCTTCACTTGTCAGATTTCTTTTCATAAATTTTTACTCTTGTTTTTGTCTCACCCCGTTTAATCAATCATTTTAACTTTGTTTCTTTTTTCACTCTCTCAGTCACATCACTCTCATATGTGTGTACATATCTATCCTCTCTCCATTTCTCCCCCAAAAAAAAAAAAAAAAATCTCTCCTCTTTCCCGTAATCTTTTTTTTTTTTTTTTTTTAAATCTCCCCAGCAGATTCACGTCTCTCTCTCTCTCTCTCTCTCTCTCTCCAAAAAGTCTACACTCAATTCATTTTTTGCCTCCCCCTTTTTTTCACCTATTGTGTGAATATTTATTTCATTTTTAAAATATATTGTGAGTTTGTAATATATAGAATATATTATTATTTGATTTTAAATTAATATGATATAATTTTTTTTACTTATAACAAAGGAAAAAAAAACTGATATCATTAAAAAAATAAAAACAATAACCTAATTCATTTTTGAAAATATTTTATGAGAAATAAAAAAAGTTGTCAAAAAAATTGATAACTTTTTCATTTTTCTATAAAAAAAATGTTTCCAAAAATAGTTTACCATTATGTGCCCCAAAGACACACATTAGTAAATCTCTTGAAATATTTCAGCTTAAAAGAGAAACTAAAACGATTATTAAAACAGAACTGACAAATCGATAGCTTTGTTATCATGTATAGCTTAAACATAGTTGAAGTAGAAAGAATGTCAAATGATTGAAGTAAATAGCCATCCAACAAAAAAGACACAAAGGAATAACCAATATGCTTAAGTTAATGCTATTTTTAGCTAATTAACAAGTGACAAGATTGAGGTGCGGGCATGGTTGTCAAAATCCCGATCTGGATCTTACGATCCTACGATTTTATGATTCTACCTGTCCAAAACGATCTCAATCTTTCAAGGATCTTAGCGATCATTCAGGATCGTACGATTCTAACGATTTCAAACGATCTTGGTTTTTTGTAATCTTCTTTAACTTGACAGAAGACTCAGTTATACCCAAATAAAAAATAATGTCCTAATAAACCAAGTTTTGTTATTCTAATGTAGAGAGATAAAATTTTAGTTGAACCAAACAAAAAATAACATCTTAATAGAGTGTCATATTTTGAGATTTTTAGTCTCTTTAAATGATACTTACAAATGGATGTAATGATGTATGGTAATTACATCAAATAGATGCAAATTTTTGGTATGAATATATAATTTATGTGATTATTTAATATACTAATTTTTTTTCTTAAATAATGTAGAATCTTACGATTTACGATTCGATCCTACGATCCACGATCTTACCTATCTCCCACGATCTTATGTAAGATCCCGATTTTGACAACCTTGGGTGCGGGGGTTTTATCTTTGCCTGTCGCTTGAACCACGCCATGAGTGATGGAATTGGCATAGCCCAATTCATAGGTGCCGTGGGTGAAATGGCTCGAGGTGAATGTGCCCCTTCTATCCCCCAAGTTTGGCAAAGAGATCTTCTCAATGCAAGGAATCCGCCAAGGGTGACATGCACACATCACCAATTCGATGAACTTCTCGATACAAATGACTACCCTCTCCGAGACATGGTCCATTGTTCTCTCTTCTTCGGCTCGATTGAAGTAAATGCAATTCGTGAACATCGTCCTAGTCACTTGAAAAAATGTTCCACATTCGAAATAATAACTGCGTGCATTTGGCAACGCAGTACAAGAGCAATTACACCAAACCTAGAGACCCAAGTGCGTGTAATGTTTGCAATCAATGTGCGTGCCAAACTTAGCCCCACATTAGAGCATCTCCAACGTTGTAACTAAACCCAAAATTCTCTCTATAACAGAGAATGAAACCTAAAAAAAGCTCTCCAGTGGATTCTCTAAATCCTATTTTTTTTTTTTGGCTTATGAACAGTAGCTCATTAACTCTAATGGGCTACTGTACATTAGCAATTGAATTTTTTTGATTAAAAAATCATACCAACTACTATTATATCAATTCTTTCTCTCTCCTCTAGATTTCTTTTTTTCTCTCATACTCTCTCTCCATTGCTTTTCACCAAACAAGCAAATATGAAAAAGAAAAAAAAAAGAACAAGCCGATCTGACCTAGCCTGGTGGTGGAGAGGAGGATGAGCGGCGGTGGGGCAGTAAACGTGGTAGTGCTGCATGGTGAATGCCGATCTCCACCGGCTTTGTCCTTTCGACAAAAATAATATAAAGAATAAAAAATCCTAATTGAGAAATTCTATCACAATATTTTCACAATAAATTTTAAGTTACAGATTGTTATTAGTTAATATTGGCGAGTAAAAAAATAATTTCAGTGGTGGGTTCAAATTAAAACTAATAACTTTCCACATAAATTTTGTTGTGAAAGTATAGTGTAAAATGTCGTGGACGTAACACTTCTCATTTAAAAATATAGTTGTTAAAAAAAGAATAAATGATGATAAAAAAAGAATAAAGAATGAATGAAAAAAATAATATTTAAATGAGATGGAGAAAATGATAGAGAATTTATTGGAAAGTGTATTTGAAAAAGTATGTAGGTAAAAGCTAAATGTTAATGTTCATTTTCCAAACAGTACAAAAATTTGGTGAATCTGTTAAAGATGCTCTTACCAACTGGGTATTACAACAATGCTATTTTAGCAGCAGTGGCTACAACAACAGCTAGGAAACTTGTGAGAACCCTTTGCAATATTCATTAGAATTGGTAAAACTGGCAAAAGCCAATGTAACTATGGAGTATGTGCATTGTTATACAGATTTGGTGGTGATTAAAGACAAACTTGATCTCAATAGGGTTCAATGCTACTTACCTACAGACATGACACGTGTGGGATTTGAAGAGGTGGACTTTGGGTGGGGTAAACCTGCCTATGGTGGGCTGGACCAAATCTTAAGCTTGCAAGCTCTTAGAGCGACCACAATGGGGAATTCTATCCTATATTATTTTACCATTTCAAAAAAACTACTTTATCAATTATACAATACCATTTTACAATTCACTCAACATCCCAACTTTTATTTTACTATACTACACATTAAAATAATATAAAAATATTTCTCACTTCTCTCTCTAATCTCTTTTCTCTCTAATCTCTGTTTCTCTTTCTCTTTCTCAACCACCCACCATAGTCACCACCACCATGCCACCACTACAACATCACCACACCATCACCACCCTCATCGATATCCACCAAACCTATCACCAATTTGAGTAAACCCACAACTCCGACCACTAAACCCACCACCAACCACAACCACAAGAAAGAGCCACCACAGAGAAAAAAAAAACACAAATAAGTCTCCAAAAACCACCAACAACAACCACATCCACAAGAAACAACTAGCACATAATCACCAAAAGAAGGAAAAAAAAAAAAAAAAAACACACACACACACACACACACACACACACAATATTGAAACCTACCACTGTCGATCTAGAAACCCACCACCGCCGATCTCACCAATATTGAAACCCACCACGTTGATCTCCACCTCGCCATTCCACCGCGCTAATCAGCAAACCCATTACCCATGGCAGCAAACCCAATACTAAAATCCACCAACCCATAACCAAAACAAACCTATGACTGAAACCCACTCACGATGGATACCCACCAATGACTGAAATCCACCATCCCCCAACACCACTGACCCAAACCCACGTCACCACACAACCCACGCCTCCACCACTACCACATCAATGAAACTTTTATGCCACGCCTACCTTTGACGCTGCCACTACCACATGGGGTTTTGGGTTTGAGAAAAGGGTGTTTCTGGTTTAAGGAGTAGAGAGAGCAGAACAAGAACAAGGGAAAGAGAAGAGATGGAAGATGGAGAGAGAAAGAGAGAGAGAAAAGAATAAATTTATATGGAGGGAATGAAATATATTAAAAATTATACAATTGAGCTACAATGCGATTCTACATTTAGAATCGCACCATAGCACAATTGTGTATATATATATATATATATATATATATTTTTTACAATACTTACATTTTACAAGTTCTAATGGAGTGAGCATTTTGGGTCTGAATGCTAAAATACCCTTACACTTGGCATTCCCCCTTTTTGTTGTTGATGCTCTTAGAGCATTTCCTTCCGATAATTCCATCCTATTTTGTTTTATCATCTCAAAAAGCTATTTTATCAATTATACAGTACCATTTTACAATACGCTTAACATCTCAATTTTTATTTTACTATACTACACATTAAAATAATAAATCTACACAATAAAATAATATATCTACATAATAAAATAATATATTATGAAAAGAGAGAGAGAGAGAGAGAGAGAGAGAGAGGGGAGAGAGAGAAAATGAGATAGTGGAGAGAGAAGGCAGATTTTTGTAGGTAGAATAAAATAATAATTTTTGAATTTAGAATGTTACTACAGTACCATCGCAAATTTGCAATGGTACTGTAGCTTGCAAATTTTTTTTAGCTTTAGCAAACCAGTTGTTTTCTTCTTCTTCTTCTTCTTCTTCTTCTTTGTGTGTGTGCGCGCGCGCGCGCGCGCTAAAATGGTAAATCTTGGCAAGATATGGCACATACCATGCTAGCTGTAAATGCTGTTATACATCTTTTAGCAATAGTAACAAAGGGAAGAATGGCATTGTGGTGTCAATCCTGCTGCCAAATATGTCTCACGAAATATTCAAGAAGGAGCTTGAAGAGTACACGTTGAAGGGCCATGCAATTGGTGGTCAACCATTAACTCCTATTAAATCTTCCATGGAGTGCAATTAAACCAAATTATCAATGTAGGATTGACATTCAATGCAATATGTAATATCGTGTAAGGGCGAAGATTAAAAAATTAACTTTCAATGAATCAGAAAATTTATAACATTTTTATTAAAAAAAAAAAACTGATTCAAGGATTAGAGAAAAAGTTAGTTTGTTAACTTTTAATTCCAACCCTTAGATGACATTACATACTTAAAAATAAATAAATAAAGTAACATATGCTACTAACTCCGCAGCTCGAATCTCTTTCTCCCTACACCCCAAGTACTTTATGCATAAGGAGGTGTCAATCTAGCTATAAAACCCTTGGCATATACTTGATCTCAATACATCATTAAATTTAAATGAAAATGAATTAAGATGTAAATATCTTTTAGTCGCTAAACTATTACCATAATTAGTGTTTTTATTTGTTCGTTTAGACACCTTAAATTAGATTAATTGTTTAATCTAATATATTAACCAAGTGATTATTAGGTTTATTATACAAATCTAGGTTCAACAATAATAAATCATATCATATAAAGCAGCGAAAAAGTAAACAATACCACGATATGATGACCTAGGAAAACTAATGAAAAGAACAATTTCAAGGTAAAAACCTGGGAAGAATTTGACTTAGCTATCCTCAAGGTAAAGTAAATTCACTATAAGATAATCAAAAATTTTACAATCAAATTTAACCCTAAATCTATTGCTACTTCATGTAGTAATGTACTGACACGACTATGTGCAAGCTCCGAATCTACAGACTCTTCTTTTTTCAGATTTACACCAACATAAGCAGCCTTGCTTGTGACTTTGAGATCCCACTCAAAGGTACAAACTCTCCAGTTTGTGACTTCAAAACCACCCTTGAAGGTTTAAATCATCAGCAATTATTGATCTTGTTGCAACAACTTCAGATCTACCAGTTTTAGATCTCACAATAGCACCTCCAAAGTCTCTCAAAAACTCAAAAAATGTAGTTAGAGTTTTCCTTTATATACTAAAAGTGTTTCAGTTGAAACACAAAACATTTAAGCAAACTTTGGGCTAAAATAAAATTTTGCAAAAATTTCATGTCTGCAATTTTCAATCAGTCGAATCTAATTTTTGATCGATTGGATTTCACTGAATTTGAACTTTCCTTTCTATAGCTTGAATTTTCTTGTGTTCTGACTTGTAACACCTTGAGTATTGTCTAATAAACTCTATAGACTCTAAGATCCATATCTAGACAAGTTTGTACTAGTAGTTTGCCAATTGTTCTAAACTTTTAAATCATAACAGTTTCGTTTGAAATTAGTAGTATTATGTGTCATGTTTGAAATTAGTGTTTTGTTTGCATCCATGAATAAGAATATGAGTGATTGATAATGTATTACATAATGTTATTATATCTTGAATGGAATTTTCTCTTTCCAATGATGGTGAATGTGAAGTAAAAAAATGGACTCTTTAATGTTATATGAGAGAGAAAATGGAAAAGAAATAGAGTGGATAGTATTTGAGTATGATTGAACATTTTTTACAATGTAATTTTTTGGTGTGGTTATATGTATATTTCGGAGAGCTCAAATGATATACTTATAAAGCCCACAAAGTTCAGTAACTTTTATTTTATTTTTTAAATATTAGGATTTATATCTGATAGGCTACAAATGCGTTGACCCTTTGTGATGAATTAAATTGATTAATTAGCCGAGTTATTAATTAATCAAGTTAACATGCAAATTTACGTGGCAGCACAAACAAATCACCAATAACTAAAGTATGCAGCGGAAAATAAATGACACGGTGATTTGTTTACGAATGGGGAAATCCTGACGGCAAAAACCTCACCGGGTGATTTAAGATCACTACTCCCGAAACTCTACTATTATTACAACAAGCGGTTACAAGCAAGGAATCTCAGTACCTTACCAACCTACAGTTGAACCCTTACCCCAATACCCAATTGGACTTGTTCTGTAGTGACAATTTCTCCTTTTGATGCACGACTCCCAAGTACGTGACTAACCAATTGCGTGGATCCCAGTACGCGACTTCAATTCACCAACTAGAGAGAGAGTTGTTAGTTGTAAAGTTCTTCAATTCATCCACACGATGAAGATCAAGAAGATGCTTGGTTACAAAACCCTATGTTGCACATCACACAGCAACTTTTTCACAAGAGATGAACTAAGGCATGAACTTTGTCTTGGATCACAAATAGCTTGAATAAGGATTTCTCAATGCTTGTGCAACTTGTGTACTTGTGCTCTCATGATGGCCCTTAAAACAATCCTTTTATATGTCTAGGGTTAAGAGAAAAGAAGTCCCAAAGATAGATTCACGGATTGGACTCAAAACAGAACTGAGAATCTGTTTTCCTCAAATCTCGACAGATAGAGGTGTCGAGGATCTATCGAGAAGCTGTCGAGCCTCGGGGGCTGAATTAGTTTCTAAAGCTCGATAAATGCATGTGTCGAGACTAGGTGTCGAGACTAGGTGTCGAGCTTTAGTAACTTACACTTTCCAGCTTGTTTCTTTGACAGACTTGATGATTTCAACACTTGATCTTGAAACACAGTTTCTTGAAGCGTTAAACACATCCTAAATCTACCCAATTATAAGTAAAGTGCGTTTTGTCAAAAGATAAGCCAATTACATAAAATGATGATATATGTTTGAAACCACTTGAACCACATATGTCCTAACAATATCTTACATGTCATCTAGCATGAAAACTATATCAGTTTGTTAGATGAGTCTAGGGAAATTTTTTAGAAACACAATGCCTTAAGATCCTATACAGTTGACTTAAAAGAGAGTTAGACATTAAAGTCATTTCTAAGTAAAGGTACACAAAATGAAGTTATTTGCTATCATATTAATGGTCTTTTTGAAAGTTTAGAGAGGGAGGAGAGTAGAGAGGAGGAAAGTAGTGGGGAGGAAAGTAAAAGAGAATGGTTATCCTCTACCTTGTTTTGATGATTTTAAAATTAGTAAGGGAGAAGAAAGTAATTAGTCCTTCCTCTTATTTGAATATTTTAAAAATTAGGATAGAAAGTAGAGAAAATGATTTAAATAGACAAATTTACTCATATTTGAAAATAGACTTGCAACATTGGTATATGGTGAATTTGTTAGATTAAATAATTATGACTATAGCATGTGATTTTTTTTGCCTGATGTGGATTAAATAATCAACATTGGTCTATGATTAAATATTTTTTCTGTTTTTTTGTTATACTAAAAAAAATCATCCTGAATTGATAATAATTAAAATAAGAAAAAAAAAAGTTTGGATGCTAAGGAAAAAATAATCATGAAAAAGGACAATATAAATATTAAATGCTTTTTTTTAATTAAAAAAAAAAAGATTGAGAGTAAGATCAGATTTTATTTTCCTACCCTTTCTCAGTAGCCTTGGTGCTCCCTCTTTCTTCTTCATTCTTCAACGACATTTCTTTCTCTGTAGAAAGAAATTCTTAAGCTTCTTTTCTCTTCTTTCCTTTCCTTTCAGAGAGAAAATGCAGAGAGTGTGAGAGAAACTAATTCAATTCTTTACACAATACCTTTCCTTATATTCACATCTTTGCCATTTAGAATTACTTGGTTTTTGGAGGTGGGTGACATGCCAGAGATTTGAGATTTGAGAGTGTAAGGCTGTAAGGTTTGTTTAATTATCAATTCGTTAAATTTAGGATTTGTTTGGTTGCTAAGAAAATGGAGTAGAAAAATTTTTAAAAGCCAACTTTTTTGTGGTTTTTATAGAGTGTGAGAGAAAAAAAGGAACCCCTGGCGACTTGGAAATATTGAATTATCTATTTTTTTGTTGCTCTGAGATTTTGGTAGAAACTCAAATTTTTCCTTTTATGTTTTCTCGTAGTCCATTTTCTTAGTAACCAAACAGCGGTTAGAGTTAGAAACTTGTATGGATCTCTACTCCTCATCTATTTTTTTTTCCCTACTTAAAACTTTGGATTTCCATATTTCATGTGTGATAATTTGCTTGCTTGAATGGTTTCAGTTTTGAATTTCCTTTGAATGCATCTAAGTTGGAGAAGATGAAGCAAAAGGCTGACAGAGTTGAGAGAAATTTGAGACTAATGAGAGAAATATCGTGAATTTATTTTATATAATCGGTTTGTAATTTTGTTAATTTAGAAATGGTAAATTGGGGAATTTATTTGGTCAATAATTTATTTACTCTACCCTACTCTCCTTTTAAATCTCTCTAATTTGAGGAAATTAAAAATGAGGGTGATGATGCCCAAAATCGTCAGTAAGCTACACGGTCCACACGTGCTCCTGATGACGTACCTGCACAACACAAAAGGCGAAGACCTAAAGAAGGGTACCGGTGTGGTATCGGCCAAACGCCCTCCGACGGTCAAGTTAAAGGAATGTTTTGTTTACAACTCTAAAGTGCTAGAACTGAGATGAATTGTATGTACCTTGTTTTGAGAGGGTTTTGTGGTATTTATAGTAGCGTAGGTCTGAAACCCATGCCTTGGTCAAGAAGTTCCTTTCCTATTAGGAGAGTGATTCTTGGATCTCACGCATCTCCCAGAATCCTTGTCCTCATAGGAGTCTCCTTAATTAGACGTGTCGTTCAAGAATCATTTGTGTATGCGTGTTGGTCAAGTAAGGTTGTGGACGGTGTTCAGACTAACTTCTTTAGCCTGTTCCCGTCAGCTTGGCTGTACATTTAAGGTGGGTTTGTTGGTGGAGGTCGTCGCCTTCAGGTTTCCGTATCTTTGAGGTCGTTAGCTTCAAGTCTCCCTAGATTTGAGGTCGTCAGTCTCGGGGTCGTCAGTCCTAGGTTCGTCAGTCCTAGGCTCGTCAGCTTTGTATCAGAATAACCCTTATCAGCTGCCCCCTACTCCATAGCCTCGTCAATCTCTCCTGACGAGCTATGGGGTATATACTTAAAACTTCGCGTGGCCTCCATTAATTGCTAGGACACGCGGCTCAAACTGATTCACCTCGATCTACGACGAACGTGTCGCTTCGTCTTCCGTGCCCCCCTTTTTCCTATATATATATCTCCTATTCCCCTCATTCCAAACTTTCTAGCATTCGTAATCTTTTAAGAGCCAAAGCGTCACGTTCACGACTCTTGCCCCTCTATTTGCCAGCCTCGTCTATTCTGAAGCCGTCAAACTTTTCGGACCGTCATCTTACGACAGGACATTTTACTTGTAAGTTTTTCTTCTTTCAATTCTTTTTATTTTTCTACCCTGTACCTTTAGCGACGCCGTCGGCCTAGGTTCTTAGAACAAAAACCATCATTTGTAGGTAGTCAGATGTTAAGTGAACAGTCGTCCATCCATGAGGGAGCGGGTTACGACGAAGTCTTCCCATCAGGTCGTCAGCCCGAGGAAGGCTTGGCCTGGTCGTCAGAAAGGGGCACATCGGCCCATTCTTCTGACGAAGTGGAAGGAAGTGGTAGAGAAAGTGAGGATGGGGATAGTAGGGAGAAAGAGAGAACTGGTGACAGGAGTAAGGATGATGGCGACAAGGAAACCTTAGAGAGCACCTCTGGAGCTCCTGGCGATGACCGTCCTTTCATCCTCCCCCTGGAATGGTCCGTCAATAGCTTCTTGCTGACGATGTCAGAAAATGTTTTCAACACATTACGGGCCCGCTACCAGATTCCAGATGACATCCCAATCCGTCTCCCCGAGGAAGGTGAACGGTGTTATTCAGGCCGAACAGCAAACGTGGGCATGTATGACGCTATGTTTGCCGCGGGTTTGAGATTACCACTGACGGCGTTGCACCGTCAATTAGAAAATTTTTTGGGCATCTCCGTCAGCCAAATTGCTCCTAATGCATGGCGGACGTTTATTGGTGCCGAGATTTTGTGGGGTCGTCTTAGCGGTGGGCACCGTCAGTTAACTCTGGATGAGTTCTTTTGGTGCTACCGTCCCCAACACATCTCCTCGTCCAAGGGGTTTTATCATTTTTCAGTAAGGACGAAGGAATTGAAATTGGTGTCAGATATGCCTGACTCAAACAGAAAATGGAAAGGAAGATATTTCTTTGTAGAATGGACTAATTAGGTATGCCGTCAAGATGAGTGGGAGTCAATACCTCACGGCTTTTTTGACAACACCTGGGCATATGTTAGGGATTCAGGTCGACCCCGTCAACTTCTCTACTTTGCTTATTTTACTTGGCTTCTAACCCCCATTTCTTTCTTTTCAGCCAACGTTCGTCCACGGGTGACCGCAAAGCAAGAGGACTTCATCCGTCGGGTGACGTCTATCCCCTTGGACGAGAGGAGGTGTCGGGACTTGATTACCCTTGACGCCCTTCACTTATATTGTGGTGGTCTGGAACCGACAGAAGAGGCTCGCAAGATGAACGAATTTTCCCGTCGACGTGAGTATCTCTTAGTTACTTCCGTCACTTTTCTTACATTTGCTTACATTGTTTTCCTTCCTTCACTTTTATTTCTTGATAGAAATGGAATCGGCCAAGCAACGGATCCGTGCTGCTGCCGCCGCCAAGAAGAAAGAGGAGAAGGATAGAGGGGAAGCGACACCGTCGTCCCTTCCTAAGCCCGTCGAGAAGGCTAGTGTCAAGAGGAAAGTCGACGGGAAGGAAGGTCGTTCCAACAAAAAGGTCGCCGTTTCTCCCGGGAGCAAACTTCCCGAGAAGCAATCCCCTAAAAAAGCTTCCCAAGGGGCAGGCAAGGGTCTGATGACGGCGTCGGGGACCATCAGCCTTGATCCCATCCGTCGTCTCCTTACTCACAAGGATTACGCCGTAGAGGTGACGGAATCCATTCTGAAAGAAGAGGAGCTAGAGTTGTGTGACGAGCAGGCGACGGACGAGATAGGGTCGTCAAGGCTATTTGACCTCGCAAGGGTATATTTGCCTTTGCCGTATTTTGTTTTTTATACGAGTTTTGTAGGGTATTGACGGCAGTTTTGCTAACTAATGATATTTTTGTGCCCCACAGGCCATGGTCCGAATGAAGTTCTTGCGGGACAAGTGTGTTGCAAAGGAAGCGGTGGTCTCCCGTCTGCATACTCGCCTCAAGAACGATGTTGATGCGCAGCAGCAGTACAAGGAGGCCAACGTTCATCTAGCCGGAGAGGTGAAAGGGTTGACGGCTAAGCTGGAGGAAGAGACTCATCAGCGGAGCCTAGCTGACGAGGCGAAGCTGTTGGTAGAGAAGGACCTCAAAGGCCTTTTAAGCCAGGTGGAGACGGCCAGGGCTGACGCCGTAATAGAGTTTAAGGATTCCCATTCCTTTATTGACTCCTGTGCCATCTACTACGCTGACGGGTTCGAGGATTGCCGGAAGCAGGTGAAGTCTGCTTATCCCGACTTGGATCTTTCCAAGATCAACATGGACGAGCCCCTTCCGTCAACTCCAGCAGGAGGTTCCGTCTTTGAGGAAACCGACGAGACTACTCAGCTAAAGGTGGACTCACGGGATGGCAGCTTCATCCTTGCCCAGCCTGTCGTAGACAAACCTGTTACCATAGCTTCGTCTGGGGATCTCCACGCAGAAAAATTCAATGCCGAAGACGTTTCTACTCCTATCATTGCTCCGTCTCCTTCAGTTTTATAAACTTTGTTGTTGTAATGAATAGTTTGTTAGTGAATAGTTTCTATTTTTAAGCTGTAAGGAACTTCAACGTTCAATGCCCGTGTTTTGGGCTTTTGTAAAGACAATCTTTTTCCGTAGTATTTAATCTTTATTATTCCCAATCGTGTTGATTTATATTTGATGCTCTTGTATCGTCAGTTTGATTTTTGCAAAAGCGTTGACGTATTTAGATAGTAGACTTGTTTATTTTGAGGTCTTCTATTTGGTAAATAGTAACTGGTTCGTCCCCTTTGTGGGTGGTACTTGGTTCTTGGTCCGTCACCTTTGTCAATTAATGAGTTTGCCCACTTCGTTGGACTTACGTGGTGAGGTCGTCCACTCTGTGGTGAGATCATCCACTCTGTGGTGAGGTCGTCCACTTTTTGCAGTAGATCCATCTATTTTGTGGACAAAGTAATAAAGTTGTCAACTCTGTGGGTTTAAGGTCGTCCACTTTTGTGGACTTAGGATCGTCCACTTTGTAGACTTAAGGTCGTCCACTCTGTGGACTGTAGTAGATCCGTCCAATTCGTGGACTTTAGTTCTGTCCACCTTGTGGACTTAGGTCGTCCATGTTGTGGATTTTAGGGTCGTCCACCTTGCGGACTTCGGGTCGTCCACTTTGTGGACTTGGTAGCTTCGTCCACTTTTGTGGACTTAAGGTCGTCCACCTTGTGGACTTTAGGTCGTCCACTTTGTGGACTTGGTAGCTTCGTCCACTTTTGTGGACTTAAGGTCGTCCACTTTGTGGACTTTAGGTCGTCCACTTTGTGGACTTAGTAGCTTCGTCCACTTTTGTGGACTTAAGGTCGTCCACCTTGTGGATTTCGAATCGTCCACTTCGTGGTCGGATCGTCAACTTTGTGGACTTTGTAGCGTTGTCTACTTTTGTGGACTTTGTTCACTTTGTGAACTGAAGGTCGTCCACTTTAGGGTCGTTCACCTTGTGGACTTAGTAGTTCCGTCTACTTAACAGATACACAAGTCGTTTCTGAATAAACTCCTCTTATTGTGTTGAAAGCATACATAAGTATAAAATTGTTCAAAAATGAATAAACTTTAGCCCTTTGGGCTTTAAATGTATTGTAATGAACTAAAATAAATGACTGAAGGAAGTAGACTGGAAATGAGGAGTAGCGTTCTTTGTTTTTTACTGGTAGTACTTTTTGAGGTGCTCGGCGTTCCATGGATGGCGTAGTTTTAGTCCGTCCAAAGTCTCCAAGTGGTAGGTGTCCTTCCTTAGCCATGATGCTATTTTATAGGGCCCTTCCCAGTTCGGGCCGAGTTTTCCTTGTGTAGCGTCTTTGGATGCGCCCATTATTTTCCTTAAGACGAGGTCTCCAATTTCGAAGTCCCTGTGCTTGACTCGGGAATTGTAGTGTTTAGCCATAAGGTTCTGGTATCGCACGAGCCTCTGTTCAGCTGTCGCCCTAACTTCGTTGGTTAGGTCAAGCTTTAGACGCCTGGCTTCGTCATTCCTTCCTTCGTCGTGATTGTCCACTCTGTAGCTCGTGAGCCCGACCTCAACTGGTATAACAGCTTCACTTTCGTATGTTAGCCGGAATGGAGTTTCTCCTGTGGGGGTCCTGACGGTTGTCCTGTATGCCCATAGTACGCTGGGTAGTTCCTCCGGCCATATGCCTTTTGCCCCCTCAAGCCGAGTTTTGATTATCCGAAGCAAGGAACGGTTCGAAACTTCGACTTGTCCGTTGGCTTGGGGATGGGCAGGGGAAGAGTAATGGTTTTTGATCCCTAATTGTGAACAGAAATCTCGAAAGGCGTTATTGTCGAACTGTTTACCGTTGTCCAAGATCAGGACCCTTGGAATTCCAAACCTGCAAATGATGTTCTTCCAGACAAAACTACGTACGTTCTTCTCGGTGATAGTGGCCAAGGCTTCAGCTTCTACCCATTTGTACTTAATTAAAAAATACACTGCCATCCAATAAAAAAAAATTCATGTGACAAAACCTTAAGAGAAGAATTTAAAAAGCAACACTTAAGTACTGTATTAATGTTTTACCCAATACCTTAATATGCGACCTCATCACTTTGGACCAGTCCCTATTTCTGCTCGGTCCTTGGCTATTAATCTCAGTTCCAGTCTCTTCACGTATCAATCAAGATCAAGATTTGACAATTAGTTATTTGAAATTTCAATTATCACTAATAGAACAAATTATCTAGCATAATATCTTTTTTCACAACGTGAAATCATTCTTATATTTGCTGTAAAAAAAAATATTGCTTTTAACTAAAAAAAAATCGTTGTCAAAAAGGAAAACATTATGGTCAATTTCAAACAGAAAAAGAAACTCAAATTTGGTGCTTATAATTTATTAGTTAGATACCATCAAATAAATTGTATGTATATTCAAGATTATACGATATTACTGTTTTTTTTTCCCCTATACAATAGATTGCGAGGTCCAATCGAGTTTTTTTTGTTTTTGTTGCGTCACTAGCGAGAGTGCACTAGGGTCTAACAAAGTGCCAAAGTGGTGGGTTACCTTTCCTTTACTAAATTAGTACAGATAAGTGGATATATATATATATATATATATATATATATATATATATATTTAAATTATTATTTTTAAATAATTTGATTGCTGAATTAGAAAGATAAGATTTGAACTTTAAATATATTTGTTAGAAACCGAACATAAAAAGGTGCTAATTAATTGAGTTACAAGGTTTTTGACATCAGCAATAACAAATATGCATCTTTTTGTTAATCATGTACATACTTGATATTAATTAAATTGTATATTTTTCCAATCCACAAAAAAAAAAAAAAAAAAAAAAAAAAAAACATATTTATTCAAAGTTTTAAGCCTATAATAATTTCTTTGGGGGAATCTCACATCTACTTTATGAATTAGTGGAAGAGAATGTAGACCATTTGTTTATTAATTTTTTCTCCGGAGTGTTTCTCAAAAAAAAAAAAAAAATCTCCGGAGTTCGTCCTTTCCTAGATTGTTTTGCTCTCTTCGGATCTCTTCTTATCTTCTAAGAGATTTCTACACAGAAGTGGATAAGTCATATATCAGACTTTTTATTTTTAATTAAATGTTTGCAACAGCCTATACATAAATAATTTATAAACGGTAAAATATGGGTGATTTTTTTTTTCTTTTATTAAGTAAATCAAGGAGATGGGTGGATAATGTCATTAATAATTGATGAGACAATAAATAACATGAGTAAGCCGTTATTTTTTTTTTTGCGATTAGTGTAAGCGCGCCTATCAATCATATATATTATTTTCCATTTTTCGTATGCTAGAACAATTTATGGAGCTATAATTTTGGAATATAGTAGTTTTGGGGTTTTTGGTTTATCTCTGATACTCTTGTGCATTGGTGACATGAGTCTTAAAAAAGTTAAGTGTCAGTTCATTTTTTTTCTAATAAATAGATATATTGAACAAAAGCTTTACTCATAGTAATGGAGTGTTAGGAACCTAGAGGTTCTTAAGGGAGATGGGTATGAATTATTGGAGGATTGATGGAAATTGTAGGAAAATTGACTTAATTCATGGTAGTCACCCTCCATAGAGAAATAGAGATTAAGAGAGAAAGAGAGGTAAATGCACTAATGCACTAACAAGTTGGTTTATTCTTCAAATTGATATCTAATGTTGGATTACAATCATGTATTTATAGGAGACTGACTCTAATCTCATTGGCCCACATGGCCTCATCCTATTGATTCTATTATTCTCCATGTGCATTAATAATTCCAACATGTGCTAAATGTGATTAACATGCTTGGAATTCTAATTAACTAACTAACTAAATCTTAATACAACAATTATTATCTATATGCTTATAGCATTCCTAACATGAAGACACATATATTACCTCCTTGTTGCTCTACAACACTTACTTTTATACACACACACACACACACACACAAACATGATATTATCTATATATTCATTAAATGATGATTACTTTTTTTTACTTTTTAATATTAGGTCAAAAGATCTTCTAATTTAAATAATAAATCTTAATGAAATACCTCTTAATTATTAGGGTGAAAGAGTTATTAAGAAAAACTTTAGTCATTTTTAGGTGTTTATAATTGCTTAAAATATTTTGAATAATTGTTTTTTTTTTTTTTTTGGGATGCTATTGTAGAGTTTGATGTGGTCAAATATGAGAGTTATAAGTACGGGGTAATGAGGTGAATACGTGGGAGTTGTAAGGTTTAAATCCTAATATTTAGGAATTAAAATAAAAGTGACTGGATTTTGTGGGCTTTATAAGTAGATCATTTGAGGTTTATTCATATAACCACACTTAAAAATTACATTGCGAAAAATGTTCAATCATACTCAAACACTATTCATTCTATTTTTCTTCCACTTTCTCCCTTAGATAATATTAAAGAGTCCAATTTTTTTACTTCACACCATTGTTGGAACAAGAAATTTTCATTCAAGATATAATAACATTATGTACTACATTATCAATCACTCGTATTCTTATTCATGGATGCAAACAAAACACTAATTTCAAACAAGACACATAATACTATCAATTTCAAACAAAACACTAATTATGATAATAGTTTAGCGAGTAAAAGATATTTACATCTTAGTTAATTTCCTTTTACATTTACTGATGTATTGGTGGATTGAGATCAAGCATGTAATAACATCTAAGGGTTAGAATTAAAAGTTAACAAACCAACTTTTTCTCTCAATCCTTGAGTCAGAATAAAAGAATTTTTTAAAAAAAATTTTCTGATTCATTGAAAGTTGATTCTTTAATTAACTTACATTGATAATCTGGTTTAATAGCATTACATGCAAGATTTAATAGGAGTTGATAGATATTGATCACCAATTGCATGGCCCTTCAACGTGTACTCTTCAACCTCCTTCTTGAATGTTTCGTGAGCCACATTTGGCAGTAGGATTGACACCACAATTCCATTGTTCCCTTTACCATTGCTAAAAGATGTGTAAGAGCTTGCAAGCTTAGGATTGGGTCCAGTCCAAAGATTGGCTGGCCCACCATAGGCAGGCTTACCCCACCCAAAGTCCACCTCTTCAAATCCAACACGTGTCGAATTTGTTGGTAAGTAGCATTGAACTCTATTGAGATCAAGTTTGTCTTTAATTACCACCAAATCTGTATAAGAATGCACATACTCCATAGTCACATTAGCTTTTGCCATTTTTACCAACTCTAATGCATATCCCAAAGGGTTCTCACAAAGCTTCCTAGCTGTTGTTGTAGCCACTGCTGCTAAAATAGCATTGCCATAATACCCAGTTGGTAATGGGGGGCTAAGTCTGCCACGCACATTGATTGCAAACATTAGACGCACTTGGGTCTCTAGGTCTGGTCTAAGTGCTCTTGTACTGCATCGCCAAATGCAAGCAGTTATAATATCGAATGTGGAGCTTTTTTTCAAGTGACTAGGAAGATGTTCACGAATTGCATTTACTTCGATCGAGCTGAAGAAGAGAGAACAAGGGACCATGTCTTGGAGAGGGTAGTCATTTGTATCAAGAAGTTCATCGAATTGGTGATGTGTGCATGTCACCCTTGGTGGATTCCTTGCATTGAGAAGATCTCTTTGCCAAACTTGGGGGATGGAAGGGGCACACTCACCTCGAGCCATTTCCCCCACTGCACCTATGAATTGGGCTATGCCAATTGCATCACTCATGGTGTGGTTCAAGCGATAGGCAAAGATAAAACCCCCGCACCTCAATCTTGTCACCTGTTAATTAGATAAAAATACCATTAACTTAAGCATATTGATTATTCCTATGTGTCTTTTTTGTTGGGAAGCTATTTACTTCAATTATTTGACATTCTTTCTGCTTCAACTATGTTTAAGCTATGCCTGATCAATTCTGTTTTGATGACGGTTTTGGTTTGGAATGAAATATTTCAATACTATGTATTCAAGCATATTGTTTTAGGTTACTGATTTTTTTTAATGATATCAGTTTTTTTTCCCTTTGTTATAGATAAAAACAATGATATCATATTAATTTAAAATCAAATAATAATATATTCTATATATTACAAACTCACAATATATTTTTAAAATGAAATAAATATTCACATAATAAGTGAAAAAAAGGGGAGGTAAAAAATGAATTGAGTGTAGACTTTTTGTTCAGCGAGAGAGAGAGAGAGAGAGAGAGAGAGAGGTGTGAATGTGTTGGGGAGATGAAAAGAAAGATTATGGAAGAGAGGAGAGAAAATGAACAGACATATGAGAGTGATGTGACTGAGAGAGTCAAAAAAGAAAAGAAATTAAAATGATTGATTAAACGGGGTGAGACAGAGAAGAGTAAAAATTTAAGAAAAGAAATCTGACTAGTGGAGAGAGTGGGAGAAGAGAAAAACACAAAACAGAGAGTAGTGTTCTGCCCATAATTCAAATATTGGTCGAAATGACCGGAACACAATGAAATCCAATGGAATTTAGGCCGAGGTAGAATAAGGAAGTGTACGTAGCGTACCGATTCTATAATTGTTACAAAATATTCTGCCTCTATTTGACTAAAATGAAACGAAATTGATAACTTTGACAAATAACTCTTTGTTATAAATTATGCACAATTAAAATTTTAAAAATTTCACTATTAAAATATGTGTTTTATATTCTCAATTTGATATTATTTATTTATTCATTGATTCATAAATTAATGTTATATATATTTTTAAAATATACAAAACTTTAATTTTTAAAGATTTTATGCAGGGTACAAAGAACAGAGACATCAGCTGTCTTCACCAATCTATTTGGGAAATCTCGTGAGACGAAAGCATCTTTTAGTATTGGGGCTTGTGGCTAATTTTTAATCATTTATAGATTCCCACGTTGGTGAAAAACAGAAACTGCACAGTGACTCTTTCTATTAATTGTGTGAACCACTGATAATGAGATGTGAAATGAAAATTTGTGAGAGAGAGAGATGAGTACCTGAATGAGCAACAATGGGCAGTCCAGGATCTCTCCTGAGCCTGGAACATCATGGAGGAGTTTGTCCATACAAGGGATTGGAGGATGAATTATATCACCGAACTGTTCAAGTGAAACATCAGCATCAGCCTCAATGAAGATAACACCCTCGCCAGTACATTCTAAGATAAGCTTTCGACCAGGTCCTTTCCTAAGCCTCCCTGCATATGGGTAGTAAAACACGAGTGCTTGTGCTAGTGCCTCCCTGATGATTTTCACAGGGTCTTTCCCATTCATAGATGGATCACACCTATAGAATTGTATCAACTGAATTTGAAACCGAAAACATTCTTGGTCATCCAAATCAGAGAGCTGTTTAAACTCATGAGGAGTTGGCTTGGTCCGAGCAACCAGCTCTGGTTCACACCTTCTCACTGTGAAGGCCAGAGAGGTGGGTGAAGGAGCAATAATTGACATTACCAGTTTGCCACAAAAAAAAGGTGTGATCAAACGGGATAGGTGACACTGCAAATGCAATGTGTATGAAGGCAGTAGAATTTAATTCAGTTGTTCAATAAAAACTTCAAAAAAAGTATGAAGTATTAAATTTGGACTATTAAGAGCCCGTTTGACAGAAAAGTTTGAGTTAAGTTGTTTGTAGATTTTTGAAATACTTATGAATAAAAAAATGTGTAAAAATATGTGTAAAGTTGTTTAAAATTTAATAAAATGGGTTTGAATCACTCTAATAAACAGGCCTTAATTCTCTTGTAAGAATATTAATTAAGCCTCAAACTTTAACTAATGCATGAAAATCTTTATCTTATTACACATGTTCTCTGTCTAACTCTCTCTTTTCAAATGTTTAGAGCATACTTGTGAATTTTCAATTTTGGACTCTAGTCTTTGAGCTCCTACAAACTCTAAAAACATAGATCGCGCTCTCTCTCTCTCTCTCTCTCTCTCCAAAACTTTAAAAAAAAAAATTTTTGATTACCTGAAATATTCCCCCTCAATAATCCAAAAGTACTGTGAGATATACCATCTCACTCTTGCCTGAGCAATTGCTCTCTTGACAGTTGCAGTCTGAGCAAGTGTTTTGTTTTTTGTGAGTTACAGTCAATGGGTACTTGGTGTGGACCCATGTGGAATTTGGTAAAGGGTGACCGAGTCGAAATAATACATTTCACTTTCACGGGATTGCTTTTAGAAATTTGCATCTCTTCTTCTCTCCTCAGTTCTCACCCTCATCCATTATTTTGCTAAATCACCCACTCAGTAGGTAGTAGGTACACCGCACACTTCAATTGAGATAGTGGCTGAATTCATGAATGGATGGGAATGGGAGATCGTTGTACTATTCTAGTCTTATCTTCTTTTCATTTTTTTATTTATTGTTTTTATGAATTTTTTCAAAGCATGTTGCTAAGCTTTAGTAATCAACCTCAAGACAAAAAGACATATCATTCCAAGTAGTAAGGTTGGCATTCTCTGTTACTATTAGGCCCCCCAGGCCTAGACATAACAAAAAGGGCAGGTCGGGTTAGGTTTGGGTCGGGTCAATCGGATTGTAAGTTAAACGGATCACAGGTCAAAAATGGGTCAGTTTAAGTGGGTTAAAAACGGGTTCGGGTCAATCGGGTTTCAGGTCGAGTCGGGTTTACCCGTATTGACCCGTATTTTTCACATGATTTTTTTTTTTTTTTATAAATTAAACAACATATATTTGTCATTTGAAAAATTATGCAACAAATTATTTTATGTAAAATGCATTATTTTGACTTCACCACTTATATCAAGAATGAATTCAGTTAAACTTATTAATACTTATTCAATACTTTTAAAATTATACAAATCTTAACATTGCTATCTAAGACAAAATAACACAAAAATAAGTAAAATAAATACACATGTTTTATTTCTACACAATATCAACATTTCAAAATATAAAACAAAATTACAAATGACTTATTGGATAACTCATTTGATAAAGAATAAAAACATATAAGAAATTTACAATCTTGAAAATTAATTTTATAATCTATTATCAATTGTGGTTGGCACTTTATTTCAATTTGTGATATACATTAAAATTTGATTGCTAACTTATTTATACATGGTCTCTTTTATGAATGTCATATCATTGTTAAGTAACACACACTCTAGGAAATATCATAATTTATTTTGAAAAGTTGTTTATTTTGGACATAAATTATTAAAAAATGAGTTTAAGCATTCATAATTTATGCTAATTTGATACTTTGGCTTTACTATTTTCACACTTGTAAATGTTTCTCACACATGTCTACAATTTTAAATCTATATTTTTAACTCTACTGTAACCATATTATCTTGGCATGTAATTTGCTATTTGATATCTAAAAATCTTTACTTATTACAGAATGATCAACATTTTATCTTTCAATTAATTTACATATGTAAATGTATCAATTGTTTCCTTAAAGCTCACAATAAACAATTAAACTACTATTGTCTTAATTTTACTCTTTTTTTAACCCAAAAAAAAAAAAAAGTTTTAAAAAAGTTATTCGGGTTCGGGTCAGGTTGCAGGTCGGGTTGGGTTGACCCGAAAAAACTTGAAAAACTCGGGTCGGGTCACGGGTCAACTCGTTTTTGTTTCGGGTCAAAAAATCGGGTTCAGGTCGAGTATTTTTCGGGTCGGGTCAGGTCGGGTCGGGTTAGAAAATTTTGACTCGTTTTGCCATGTCTACCCAGGCCCCAGCCAGTACTGGCAATGGAGTAATTATCTTGTAGTTACAGAGCATTGCTTTCTTCTCTCACAAGAGAAGTGGACCCCACAGGTGGGAGGAGGGAGCAATGGTCCCAAGCTACCTAATAAATTTATTTGGTGACGTGATCTAATGTCCAATTTTAAAATGCAATAGCCTTCAACAAGCATAAGAAAGGGGCATTATTTCGTCATGTATTTCAGTATATATTGGGAGCTGATCTAAAATCAACGCCATGTTGTTTTGTGTTAGTAAAAAATTAAAAACTTTCTACCAATAAAAAGTAAAAATTTTGGATGGTGCATGTGTACTATAAATTTTATTATGGACTTTTATTGGTATATATTGAACTTGCAGTGTAAACAAAGAATTTCCCTCTTATTATTATTATTAATTTTATATATTGAAGTAAATATTTGTGATAATACTAAATATTATATGTAGTTGCCATAAGTTGCTTGCCTTGCACATCAAATTTTTTTTATATGGCATTTCACTTTGATTCCTTTTCTTTCTTTCTTTTTTTTCTTTTCTTTTCTTTTCTTTTTAATTTAAGGAGAAGGTAAGAAAACTTTTATTAATTGATATTTTTTTTTGGAATACGTACTCCAAATTAGGTGGTAGCTTTTCTATTCACACATTTATATCTACTAATAAAAATTTTTTCTAGCATGTGCATAACCAAATAATTGCCCTCTCTCTTATGGCCCATTTGAAAGTTAAAAAAAATAAAAATAAAAAGAAGAAGAAGAAGAAAGGAGTAGAGTAAAAGGAAGAAGAGTTATTTAATTACCTTATTTGAAAGTTTTTTAAAGAAGGAGAATGAGAGATTTAGAGGGGTTTTAACTCCCTCTAAGAGTAATCATACCAAATTGTGTAAAATCTTCTAAAATAAAAATAAGTACAACTTTTACACATTTTATGCCAAAAAACACCCACATCAGTGGGTGTAAAAATAGGTAAATATGTGGAAACCCATACACGAGCTACAGTACCCGTGTAAATATACACGGGTATTGTAACTCGTTTATTCAGTTTTTTAATATTATTTGTACAGTATAAAACTCATTTTCGCTCTTTTTTTTTCTCTCTCCTCTCACAGAGCAACGCCATACCTCTCTCAGTCTCAGCTCTTCTCTTTTCCTCCTGTCATTCTTGAGCTCTTCCTTTCATCTTCTCTCTTCGTCTGCCACCCACTTTTGTTCATTCCCATCACCACGGGAAGCAAAATGTGATCGGTTTGGGGGTTTTGCAGCCACAGACTCATCTTCTCTATTGACAGACTTTGGGCCTAATTTCTTTAAAAATGTATGGGTTTTTCTCATTAAGATTTTAGGGTTTTTTGCTTTTTGGTTTCAAGCAAGATTCTTGGGATTTTCTCTAAAGTAATTTTTTTTTAGGGTTTCTTGGGAGTTTCTTGTTTTAAATTTTTTCTGGTTTGGGTTTTTTTTTTTTTTTTTTTTTTTTTTTTTTTTTTTTTTTTCCGGAGCATTCTCCCCTGTTTTCGGACTGATTGAATAGAGAGAGAGAGATTCCAATGGAAATGGGTTTTCAAACTGACCCATGACTGAACTCCTTTAAAGACTGCAGCTTCATAGTAAGTTCAAATTTTTGTTTGGGTTTTGAAATTCTTTCTCCCCTGTTTCAAATTTTTTCTAGTTTGGTTTTTTTTTTTTTTTTTTTTTTGGGCTTCTATGTATGTGTTTATAAATATTTGTGTTATCAAAATAGCATTATGCATGAATGCCATATATTTGTAGTTGCACTTGTTTTAAGCCAATGTGTCAACTGTGGTCTATAAGTAGTGAGTGGAATTTGATAATTGGGATTGGTTTTTTATCTGGTTTAATTTATTAATTATCTTAGTGATTGGAATAAACTAAGATTGCATTAGACTAAGGTAGTACTTGTAGGAAATTATTAAAACACTTCGCTTTTGTGGGTTTGGGAGGGGTGATCAGTAAAAAATAATGAAGTTAGAAAAACGAAATGATGTTGTTTATAGTGTGGAGATGCATTATCTACTCTTAAATTGAGTTGTAGAGATTTCTAATCTGACAGAGTGATGCATGCATAGTTATGTACTTGAAGCCATTAAAGTGAAACTAACAAATAGTCAAGTGTTGCACTAATTATAGGAGGACTCCTTAAAAAATTGTGTGTCATAGGGGAGGTAAGTGTGGAAGGTTTTTTGAGGCTTTGGAATTCTTAAAGAGGTTGGAATATCGATCATGGTGATAATAGTTTTGGAAGTTTTTTGTTGGTAGCAGCAGTAGAGAAAATGAAGCCAAATGGGATTGATGGCAGTGGAGTTATACTATAACCACCATCACACCATTATCCTGTACACCTTGTTGCCTTTAACACTGCCATTTCCAGTGGTAGTCTTGGAAAATACTTCAGTGCAAAAGTAGCAGCATTAAAATGGCATTCATGGTTGTATTTGGAGGCCATAATGGAAGAAAAGACTATAGTGGTATTTGTAATGATGGTGGTGGTAGATCCTTATTAAGAGCTAAACACTTAATGCATGTGCTTCTCAAAGTTTTCATCAAATAAGAAATAATGGGTTATATAGTTCTCTAGTAAATTTTTTTTATTTGTATGTAAATCAGGTTGGAATACCAAGCACACAAACCTAACATTAATTATAATTTTTCTAATTTTGTGTTCATTTTTGTCTTCTACTGATCATACTTAGTTGAGTAAGAGAGTCATATTATCAATCTTACTGCAAGGTTGAGGCAATGCAAGTGAATGCTTACACTCAAATGAACTTGCCTTGGAGTTTCAAGTGGGATGGGACAGTTGTAGGGGTTTTTTTTGGTTTTGTTTTTGTTTATTTTTTTAATTTCTCTGTGAAGATGCTAATACTATTCAAATAATCTTGGAAATGATATGATTTTTTCACAAAGAAGCTTTTTGAATGGAAATGACATAGTCATTCTTCCTTGTTAGGTGATGGACTCAAATAATCCCTTTTTCCTTGACATTTTACAAGCCAATGAACGAGGTTTTGAGTCTTTTGACAGTAGTATTTTGATGTCCACTCGACATTCAGACGTGAATGTTCATCAATCTCCACCCCAAGTTGAAATGGGACAATCTATACTCCCCATTGCAAAAAAATCAACTACTAAAAGAGGAGGTCAACAGGGAATCAACTTCACCGTAGATGAAGACACTAAGCCAGTGTCGGCGTGGCTCAATGTTAGCTTAGATGTCGTGACATCGACGGACCAAAAACACACAACATTTTGGGATAGAATTTGGTCCACCTTCCACAATGACAAGAAATTTAACTGCTCCAAGGATTCTTTAAATAGTCGGTGGGCTGTTATTCAAAGGGAGACCAACAAGTTTTGTGGATGCTTGGCCCAAATTGAGAACCAAAATGAAAGTGGTAAAACTGAGCATGACAAGGTATTTCGACTCAACATCTAATATGTATTATACATCAAAAAACTTTTAGTTTTATGATTCTCATTATTTTCAATTTTTTTACTTTTGTAGATTGACGATGCAAAAGCTCTTTATCTAAATAATAGCAAAACTGCATTTCAATTGGAACATTGTTGGAAAATTTTGAGGAATGAAGCTAAGTGGTTGATCCTAAGAGATACTTTGAAGGCCCGCGCAAGAAAGCCAGCCACACAATCTTGTCATACTTTTGCAAGCTCAATAAATCTAGATGAAGATAATGATGAGATGAACGCCGGCGAAACCTTAGAGAAACCCATAGGCAAGAAGGCCGAAAAGGAGAAATTAAAGAAAAGAAAGAATTGTGATGACGTGGTCCCAAAACTTTCCTCCCAATTGGACGAAATCAAGGAAGAAAAGGGGAGAATGCATGAGGAGAAGAAGGAAAGTATGCGCATTGCATTTGAAGAACAAAGAGAGTTAATGCGCATTGCATCTGAAGAACGAAGAGAGTTGATTCGTATCAAGGAAGAGAGTTGATTCATATCAAGTAAGAGAAGAATGAAGAGTTGATTCGTATCAAGGAAGAGAAGAATGAAGTAGAAAAGAGGAAAATGGAAGATGAAATTATGATGAAAGATACAAGAACCATGGATCCTGAGCAACAAGAATATATTCGTCTACGTCGTTTGGAAATCTTGGAGAGGTTAAGGTCAAAATTTCCATCATAATTTGGATATTATTATTGACAATATCTAATCAAGTAATTTTTTGTATAGTGCAAAGATGCTAGCACATGGTTGACATAGATGATTTGATGTTAGACATCTCTTTTGTAGTATTTACTTGTGCAGGGAACATGATTATTCAATCTCTAATCATGTTAGATATATTTTTGTAGTCTTTACTTGTGCAAGGAAACAAATGCAATGTTGTAAATTTTGTATTGTGCATAGACAATAGCACTTAATTAGTTTGTAAATTTTGTATTGCGCAAGGAAACAGATGCGATGTTATAGTTTCTGCATATTTGATGTTATAGTGTTATTTTTCTGCATAATTATTTGTTTATGCATATCTGATGTGTTTCTGCAGAAACTGTTTTGTATTTCTGCATAGTGTTATTTTTCTGCATAGTGTTATTTTTCTGCATAGTGTGTTTTTGCAAAAAAAATAATTTTTCTACATAGTGTTATTTTTCTGCAGAAACTGTTTTGTGTTTCTGCAGAAAAATAATTTGGAATGCATAATTTTGTTTCTGCAGAAAAATAAATTTTCTGCATAGTGTTATTTTTTTGCAAAAACTGTTGTGTTTCTGCAGAAAAGAAAATTTTCTGCATAGTGTGTTTGTGCAGAAAAATAATTTTTCTGCAGAAAATAATTTTTCATCGGTGGGTCACTATTCGGCCGTACGGTGGGCGGCGAGACCAATCCATTGGCGTTCGCCGGAGTCACTATTTTGGCGGTTCAACCATCGGACCTCCACCACAAGCAGCTCCATTGGCCGAGCCACTGGTGCTGGTAGTTTACTTAAAATATAAGTTTAAATTAAAAAAATATGACCAATAGGGAAATTAATAAAAATTTGATGAAGAATGAATATTTTATTGAAAATTCTTGTAAAATAGATAAACTAATGTGGATGTTTTGTAAAAATGATGGTGTAAAATAGAAAAAGTAAGTTTTTAGTGTAAAATAGACGGAATCTTTTACACGAGTTGATGTGGTTGCTCTAACCCCTCTGATAAGGGTTATTCTGATACAAAGCTGACGAGCCTAGGACTGACGAGCCCGAGACTGACGACCTCAAATCTAGGGAGACTTGAAGCTGACGACCTCAAAGATACGGAAACCTGAAGGCGACGACCTCCACCAACAAACCCACCTTAAATGTACAGCCAAGCTGACGGGAACAGGCTGAAGAAGTTAGTCTGAACTCCGTCCACAACCTTACTTGACCAGCACGCATACACAAATGATTCTTGAACGACACGTCTAATTAAGGAGACTCCTATGAGGACAAGGATTCTGGGAGATACGTGAGATCCAAGAATCACTCTCTTAATAGGAAAGGAACTTCTTGACCAAGGCATGGGTTTCAGCCCTACGCTACTATAAATACCACAAAACCCTCTCAAAACAAGGTACATACAATTCATCTCAGCTCTAGCACTTTAGAGTTGTAAACAAAACATTCCTCTAACTTAACCGTCGGAGGGCGTTTAGCCGGTACCACACTAGTACCCTTCCTTAGGTCTTTGCCTTTTGTGTTGTGCAGGTACGTCATCAGGAGCACGTGCGGACCGTGTAGCTTACTGACGATTTTGGGCATCATCAGTTGGCGCCGTCTGTGGGAAACTAAGTAGTAACGTCGCACTGTCGCTTCTCGGACAAAAAGTTGCATGGTACTCACCCGCTCAATGGCTACCACCAACAACGTTCAGGCGGACGAACCGCACGCTACCGTTCTGGAAAGACAAGTCCAAACGCTCGCAGCAGCGGTCGAACGCCTGACCAAACAGAATCACGACTTAGAGGAGAAGCTTCATCAGAAGAACGCGCGTCCTGGAATGCAAGAGGAAAATCAGGAGGGGACAAGCGTTGACAGAAGGGACCCTGAAGCACCCGAAGGCAGTAATGCTCCGACCAGGCCGGAGAGGCAGGATACCAATCTGACTACCCCTTCTGAAGCCTTACCACCCCACATCGCCGCAGAGATGCAGGAGATGCGGGAATGAATGGACATGATGATGAACGCCCTCAAAGGACGAGTATCTAATGACCTCGACGACCTGGTGCAGCGGACTGATTCACCTTTCATGGCGCATGTCACTTCATGCCCTCTTCCTCCAAAGTTTCGTATGCCGCAGGTGGAGAGCTACGATGGAACCAAGGACCCCCTGGACTACCTAGAGTCCTTCAAAACTATAATGCACCTTCAAGGAGTGCCAGACGAGATTATGTACAGGGCTTTCCCAACCACCTTGAAAGGGTCCGTAAGAGTCTGGTATAGCAGGTTGACGCCAAACTCGATTAGCACCTTTAAAGAGCTAGGTGCTCAGTTCGTGTCACACTTTATCGGAGGCCACCGGTACAAGAAGTCCACGGCATACTTGATGAGCATCAGGCATAGGGAAGATGAGACTCTAAGATCCTACATAACGCGGTTCAACAAAGAAACTCTTTCAATAGATGAAGCGGACGACAAGATACAAGTAGCAGCCTTCACCAACAGGCTGCAAAAAGGTAAGTTCCTCTTCTCCCTGTACAAGAACGATCCAAAAACCATGTCCGAAGTGCTTTATAGGGCAACAAAATACATGAACGCGGAGGACGCACTGATTACAAGGGAAGATAAGCCTAAGAAAAGGGAAAGGCAAGAAGACACACGAACGGATAGGGGGCAAAAGAAGGTTCGGACCGAAGAGCGACGGGATGATCGCCGCTCCAAGCCGCCCCTAGGGAGGTTCACGAGCTTCACACCACTGACCGCCCCTATCGATCAGGTCCTGATGCAGATCAAGGACGAAGGGGCTTTGACCTTTCCCGGCAAGATGAAGGGAGATCCCAACAAAAGGCCAAGGGACAAATACTGCCGCTTCCATCGAGATCATGGACACGATACGGCAGACTGCTACGACCTAAAACAGCAAATAGAAGCTCTAATCAGGCAAGGGAGGCTGTAGAGGCTTGTTAGCAAAGAACGGACAGATCCACCGCAAGACCAAGCTCCCCGACGAGAAAACGAACGCCCCAGACCGCCCATAGGCGACATAAAGATGATTGTGGGGGGCACCACGACCGCTGGGTCATCCAAGAAAGCCCGAAAGACTTATCTCAGAATGGTCCAGAACATCCAGTTGACAGGGTCCGTGCCCAAAATACCGCGGACTGATAACCCCCTCATTAGATTCTCAGAAGAAGACGCACGACGCCTCCACCACCCCCATGATGACGCACTCGTAGTCATCATACAAGCAGGAGACTACAACATGCACCGGGTTCTCATCGACAATGGGAGCTCGGCGGACATCCTTTACTATCCAGCGTTCCAACAGATGGGAATTGGTAGGGAGCGCCTAGTTCCGACTAACGCCCCGCTCGTCAGCTTCGGAGGTACAAGGGTTTTTCCTCTTGGCATCATCACCCTGACGATGACCGTTGCAGACTACCCTCGGCAAGTCACGAGTAATGTAGCATTCCTTGTGGTCGATTACTCATCCGCTTATAATGCCATCATAGGACGTCCCACTCTTAATTCATGGAAGGCTGTGACCTCAACATACCATCTAATGATAAAGTTCCCAACGGACTATGGAGTGGGAGAACTAAGAGGAGACCAAGTAGCTGCGCGTGAATGTTATGTAGCAATGATGGAGATGGATGACCATCACCAGTCTATGAACATAGAAGAACAGCGTACAACGACAGAGCCTGTAGAAAAGCTCGAGGAAATATCTCTCGACGACTCCCAGCTAGAACACACAACCAAGATCGGCACTCTTGCAGACCTAACGATACGTCAGGAACTCGCAGCCTTCCTCAAAGAAAACCGAGACATGTTCGCTTGGAGTCACGAGGACATACCTGGCATTGACCCATCGGTCATAGTACACAAACTGAACGTATCACCATCTTTTCCGCCGGTTCGTTAGAAGAAAAGGGTCTTCGCCCCAGAAAGAGACTGGCAATAGCGAAAGAAGTCCGCAAACTACAAGAAGCAGGCTTCATCAAGGAGGTCTATTACCCCGAATGGTTGGCGAACGTCGTCATGGTAAGAAAGGGTAACGAAAATGAAGGATGTGCGTAGATTTTACAGATCTCAACAAAGCGTGCCCCAAGGATAGCTATCCTCTACCAAGGATCGACCTCCTGGTGGATTCTACGGCCCAACACCAGTTGTTAAGCTTTATGGACGTGTTCTCAGGATACAACCAGATCCTAATGGATGAAGCTGATCGAGAAAAGACTTCGTTCGTAACAAGTCAAGGGCTTTTTTGGTACAAGGTCATGCCATTCGGCTTGAAGAACGCAGGTGCAACATACCAGAGGCTTATGAATAAGATGTTCGTACAGCAAATCGGGAGAAATGTCCAGGTATATGTCGACGACATGCTGGTGAAAAGCCAAAGAGAAAAGGATCATTTGGGAGACCTCAAGGAAACCTTCGACACCCTTCGGTCCTACAACATGAAGCTAAACCCAGCCAAGTGTACCTTCGGAGTGACAGCCGGAAAATTCCTAGGATACATGGTGTCCCAACGAGGTATTGAGGCCAATCCGGAAAAAATCCGAGCTATAATGGAGATGACGCCTCCCAAAAGCGTGAAGGAAGTACAGAGCCTTAATGGCAAGGTCGCCGCGCTTAGTAGATTTGTATCCAGGGCGACGGATAGGTGTCTCCCATTCTTCCGCACACTGAAGAAGTCCTTTAAGTGGACGGACGAATGCCAACAAGCATTTGAAGACCTAAAGACCTACCTATCATCGCCGCCACTATTAACCCCCTCCCAACCAGGTGAAGAACTGTTCCTCTATTTGGCCGTTTCTCCAGCAGCCGTCGGCGCAGCCCTACTAAGGGAAGACAACAAGGTACAAAGGCCGATGTATTACGCCAGCCGGGCACTCCATGGAGCAGAAGAAAGGTACTTGCCAATAGAAAAACTTGTCTTCGCTCTAGTAACGGCAACCCGCAAGCTTAAGCCGTACTTCCAAGCCCATACGGTGGTTGTACTGACTGACAAGCCCATACGGCGAGCAATAAGTAGTCCCGAAGCCGCAGGACGTATGGCCTTATGGGCGATAGAATTGAGCGAATTCGACATAAAATATCGCTCCCGCACGGCCATCAAAGGGCAAGTGCTCGCTGACTTCATCGCAGAGTTCACATGTAGCGAAGGCCAAGGAGCGGAGAGTCCCCGGTGGAACGTGTTCACCGACGGGTCGTCAAACAAAAGAGCTGGCGGAGCAGGAATCGTACTTCGTTTTCCGGAGGGCGACGAGATCAAATGCATGGTTCGACTAGATTTTCCTACAACCAACAATGAAGCAGAATATGAAGCCCTCATAGCAGGCTTAGATCTTGCCAAGGCCGTAGGAGCCGTAGACACGGTAGTCCATTACGACTCTCAGGTAATCACTAATCAGATAAACGGTGACTATGAATGTAAGGGAGAAAGAATGAAGATGTACTTGGAACAAGCAAAAAGGAAGGTAGACGAGCTTCAGGCAAAAGTTTTTCAAATTCCAAGGGGAGACAACGAGCAAGCTGACCACCTTACTAAAGCTGCATCCGCAGAACACGTAATCTTCCCCGGCAAGGTACTATCTTTTACTCAACTTGCACCACTAATAGATGTCATCAGTATGCAGGAGGTAAGATCCGAAAATGATTGGACCACTCCTTTGGTCGCTTATCTCAAAGAGGGCATCCTACCTGAAGAAAAGGGAGCCGCAAGGAAGCTGAAGGTCCAGGCGGCACGATTCATCTTAATAAGAGGCATCTTATACAAAAGGAGTTTCTCCCAACCGTACCTAAGATGTCTAGGGCCCGAAGAAGCGGATTACGTCATGAGGGAAGTACATGAAGGAATCTGTGGCAATCATTCAGGGTCACGATTGTTGGTCCACAAATTAGTCCGGGCCGGATACTATTGGCCGACCATGCAAAAGGATGCCCAGACATATGTCAAGTCGTGCGACAAGTGCCAACGGTTCAGTAACATCATTAGGCAGCCAGCTGAAGAAATAACCCCAATAACTGCTCCGTGGCCATTCGCCCAATGGGGGTTAGATATCATGGGCCCATTCCCGACGGCAGCAAGGCAGCTGAAATTCCTAATAGTCGAAATCGACTACTTTACGCAAGACTGAATCTTAAAAAGAGAATCTAAGAAATAACATCTAAAATACTGTTACTAAATTTTGTCATAAAACATTTACTAAGAGAGTCAAATTGGCTATCAGAAAGTAATTCATGCATCACCATAAAAAATTAATATTAAAAAAAAACAAAAAAAAAAAAGAAGAAAAAAACTGAAGTGTGGAATACGCTTGAAAACTATTTTGCAATAATGACATATTCACTAACTTTGCCTAAAGATTGATGGGCATGAGAGAATTTGATTTGATAGAGGTGAAATCACTAGAGAAAACAGGGTGCATTCATGAACACTAGTTCAGTATAAATAAGGGCTTTACCTCTAAGTGTGGTATATGCAATTTCTCGATTGAACTATCTCATTGTTCTCAAGTTATGAGTTCATTTAGGTAGGCATTTCGAGAGTTTAAAAGAGTGTTTTTAAATATAATTATAAACCCTTGTAACTTTTATTTTTACAAACACTTATTTTAAACTCAGAACACAATTTTCTAATAGCTTATATATTCAAACCCTTATCTATCTATATGGTGACATTAGCATTTAAGCTTTCCTGACGGTCCTACGAAGAAGGAACCTCATGGGACCACGAAGAGGAACATGATGTTCCTCGTATGCTCGTGGGACGACTAGTGCATCACATTTAAGAGAAATTCCAATTCAACAGCCACATTAGCTAAAAATTCACTTAAATATAATATAATATAATATTCTGAATAAAATTAATCAATCTTTCTTTTCATTAATTTCCCTCCACTTTCTCAGCAGCCAAAGAGCGAGAAAGAAGTTCAAGATCGAATCCTTACACATTCTCACAATAATTATAGCATAGAGTCAAAAATCAGATGCCACAACTCAAAGTTGTCCCACACTCAGAAAACGATGGAAATATAGATTTTTCTATCTTTTTACACCATTTCCCTGCACTTTCCTCGCAACCAAATTAACAATGAAAAATCAATTAAATATCACATCAGTTTACACAATCTCATTTCAGCTTAAGTATATAATAAAAAAAAAAAAAATATGGTCTTCCACTCAAATTTTGTCCACACTCAATTGACAAAATAACAAAACAATGAAACATGGATTCCAGATAATTATTCGCTCGTATCTTTTTATCCTCTTTGTAAACAGCCAATCAATAAAAAGTAATTCACGATTAGACCAAAATCAAATATTAAAGACCACAACTTTTACTAAAAAAGCTCAAAACTTTCCAAACTTAACAACCAAAATTGACTTCTTTTTTAGTATAAAAAATTTCCAATCCAAAGAAAAAGGAGTTAAAGAAAAAAAATCAAAAGAACACTTGACTAGTGGTTGAGTAGTTCCTTTCTTGGTTGCAGATAGGGACAAATTATAAATTGAACACAAGTTGGATTAGAGTTACATAAAGAATTACTTGAATAAAATGTTGGGTAAATTACATTTAATGTAAATTTAAAATTGTTACACCATTTAATAGTTTTTTCTTTATTAGTTGTGAATTTTGACAAATTCATAATTGAATTACATTTTTTTCTTAATTGCTCTATACTTACAAAATTTCAATATGATCAAATATCAATAACTATTTCATTTATAAAATGTTTAATTTTTTTTAATTTTTGTATTTCAAAATTATGTATAAAAGATGTTTATGAATTGATAGTATATAACAAGAGGTGTATATATAAGCAAAGTTTAGAAAAATTTCAATTAAAATTTGAAATTAGTATATAATTTTGTGTCATGCGTATAAATTTATGTGAAGACCACACCATAATTATCCACTTAAGTTTATGTCATGTGTCGACTTAAGTTTTTTTAATCTTTATGTCAAGTGAGTTAATGAGTGCAAAATACTAAGAATCTAATATTAATGAACTATAATTTTTTTTTTAAAAACTAATCATATATTCTCTATAAAAATCACCACACAACAAAGATCACCACACATTCTATCTTATTAAAAATTAGAAAAAAAAAATGATCATAAGTATTATTAAATTTGGGTAAGAATTTTAATATGTGACTAATTGCGTTTATTTTTTTTTGAAAATAATTTGACTAATTATTTATATTTTTATGATAAAAATTGTGTTTAATTTTACATGTATCTATATTGTAAGAGCACAAATCAAGCTTCGTATAGAGTCAGACCTCCGAACCAAGCCTATGAGCCCTAAACAATGAATTTATAGAGAGCATGCTTCTAATCTAGGTTTTTGGACGGTAGATAACACAAAGGTTAGATTCAATCACAGAACACATGAGTACTCCTCAAAACATGGATGAAATATTGCTTCATATATTAATGCCGAGGACAATGTTTTTGTGTTTTCTTCCCAGTTCCCCCCTCTCTCCTTCTTCCTCCTTTACCTTTTATAGGTCTGTCTCTGTTTCTTCTTTCTTCCACGTGTAGTCCAGATGTTTCCTTTTTGGATATTTGTCCCATCATTCCCCCTTACTCAAATCTATGGCGGTGAGGGTAGGGTTGAATTTCAATGTTCAGGCGTCACTTCTTCATTAATGCGACCAGAGAGGTAGGTATAATGCCTTCAATGCGGTGATAGCAGCCTTTTCTCTGATATTTGTCTATCAACCTCCTTTATCCCTTATCCTCATTCTCTCAGTTATTGTATATAAGGCCCTTAGTACAAGAGTCCTTAAATTGCCGCATCAGCAATATCGTCCTCGGCAGTATGCTGTCGAGGACAAGATCATCCTCGGACGTCATGTCTTGTGGCGTTTTGCTCATATAGGGCACCTTCCTTTGTCACGTGGCATCGTAGGCTAGAGTTATTATGTCCTCGGACCATTTCATGTTGTCATTTTGGACTTTCCTCTTTGCGGGAGCCTTTGGGCTGGCCCAATACGTGCTTTGGGCCCATAGGCACTACATATACGAATGCATGTGTTAAATGTTTTTTTTTTTTTAAATAATTTGAGTCATTTGACTAATCATTTATATTTTTATAATAAAAATTGTGTTTAATTTTAAATGCATCCATGTATTTACATGAGAGACAAAATTTAGTCACAAAATCAGTTGTAGCCTTAGGCTACAAACTCACTCAATATCTTTTTATTGAACGTGAATTTTGACAAATCAATCATTGAATTACATGTTCTTCTTATATCCTTCATGTTCGTAAAATTTCAAGAAAATTAAAGATCAATAGCTATGTCATCAATAAATTTTTAATTTGCAAGTTTTTGCAATTTAAAATTATACATAAAATATAAGTTTATAGATTATATAGTAAATAATATCCTATTGACACAAAATTTGACATGTATATTAAAAATAAAGAACATGCAATTCAATGGCTAGATTTTCAAAATATGCTGTAATATTTATTTTATTATGTGACTTTATAGTTTATGGCTACAACCAATTTTATAGTTAAACTTTATCCTTGCAGAAGTTACATGCTATTATGTATATAAAAGATGGGCTCAATAATGGTGTTTTTTTCTTTTTTTTCTTTTTTTGGATTAAAAGGATGGATTTAAGTTATGTATAGTGCACTTTTACAAGAATTACACAATTTTTTTTAGTTATTGATTTTTGTTCAAATCTAATGGTAGAAAAACACATAGGGATCATGTCATCAACATGATTAATTAATGATTTTAAAAGAGCATTAACAATTTAACACTCAAGAAAGACCCTTGAATTCTATTTCATGCGTTCACACACATGAATTAATGTTAATAGAATTAGGTATTTACTTGGACGGCACACGAATTAATGTTAACAGAAATAAGTATTACTTGGACGGCAGCATCCTAGTTAGTATTTAATAAGATTTTATGAAGTTTACAGCTTCCGAGCCCAGTGCCCAGTGGACACTGGACATTTGATCCAGCGCAGTACTTCATGGCTACCAAACATCTTTCTGTCATTTACGAACCTAATCTATAATTAAATCGTACACTAACGTTACATAAAGAAAAGATTATGGTCAGAACATTGTTTATATATCTATTAAAATGATATGAATTGAGTCTTAATTAGTTAAGTGTACCTCCTAATCTAATCCAAAAATAGACATGTGTCGTGATCGGAACGGGTCCAGTACAATGAAGGCACTAGATAAAAGCTGTGCCCTTCAAAACAATATGGAAAGCATTGATTATAAACTAGGACAATACTGTTGAAATAACTTAATGAAAATACATTGATCTTGGATTCTAACCAAAGTTGTTAAAATTGGGATTCTACGTAAGATCGTGGGAGGCAAGTGGAATCGTGGATTGTAGGATCGAATCGTAAATCGTAAGATCCTGCATTATTTGAGAAAAAAAAAACAACAAATACGCATTGGTATGATAAATAATCACATAAATTATACATTCATTGATATAATTATCATACATTACTACATCCATTTGTAAGCATCATTTAAAAATGCCAAAAACCTCAAAATGTTATACTTTATTGAGATATTTTTTATTTGTGTCCAACTGACAATCTCTCCACATTAGAGCAGAAAAACTTGGTCTATTAGGATTTTATTTTTCACTTGGGTCCAACTAAATCTTTTGTCAAGTTAAAGAAGATTATAAGAAACTAAGGTCGTTTGGGATCGTAAAATCGCAAAATCGTAGAATCTAAATTGAGATTTTAACAACTATGCTCCTAACCTTGTTTATTCAATGCTCTATTTTTTTAGGGCAATTATGAGGTTGTTGTTAATGTTCGTTTTGGTGAATTGTCTCACCCTTAATTCTCTTGGCTACCTTTATCAAAAACACTTTGTTTTTAATCAAGGGAAACGCTAACAAATACCCTTAAAGTCATGGTTAACAATCCATTTAAAGAAAGTTTTTATGAAAAAATAATAATAATATTTTGATAAATTTTTCCACTTTTCATAAAAATAGTGTCAAAACTTTCCTAAAATAGATTGTAAACTATTACCCTAATACATCTATTAGCATAACCCTTTAATCAATTCTCCTCATAATTTTTCTTTCTATCATATATACGTACAAGATAATGTAGTTATATATGCTTTAGTTAAAAGAGTAAGACTTTTTCTCTATTATTAGTCTGGACGCAGTCTATTCTGCCAAACATTCATAATCTTTTTGTATTTGATTCTATGCAAGTTAAATAATAGACTTATTGGTTCGGTTTCAAATATATATATACATATATATATATATATATATATATATTATAAAAACTATTAAAGGTATTATAATTTTTATCGATATAACATGACAATGAATGTTCATAAAAAAAAAAATAACATGACAAATGAATGTAATTGCCATCACTTTATCAGTAACCCATTAGTTTACTTTTATGATTTATTTATATAATAAAATTTGCAATATATATTATATGAAAATCAAGTTTGTAGTAACGCAGAATAGAATGTATATTTTAATGGTCAAAATGAGAACGGATAATATCATTGACCCGTTAATTGGCGGAGTTGGGGTGAAGGCGCAGGGCAATTACCAATAAAATACTAAGAAAGCACACAGTCGTTAAAGTTCAAGTGTCACTAAAAAGAATGACTTCCCATTAGGTTGTCTCTTTCATTCATTTAATTTTCCAACGTCACCAGGAAAAAAGAATGGCTTCCTTTTAGGTCGTCTCTTTAAGTTCTTTTTATTTGTATGTTTATAACTTTGGCCAAAATGGCGAATTATTAAATTATTCTTGTTTAGAAAAATATGTATGAATTTACTATTATTTGTGAAATAATTAGAGATTTACCCTTTTTTTTAAATTTGATTTTGTGAAACTTAAGTTAGCCATGTAATTCGAGTTTCACAAATTCAAGTTCTATGGAAAAATTTTTATGTAACTCAAGTTCTATAAAAAAATAGCATGGCAAATCTGAAGGCTGTTTTTTCAAAGAACTCGAGTTATACAACAAACTCAAATTTCGTAAACTTAAATTTAAAAATAAATGATAGATTGCTAAATATTTTTTAAACAATAATATATTGCTAAATATTTTACTATACAGTGAAACATGCCATTTTGGCCTTATAACTTCATATAACATTAAAACATCACATTTTCCAATTATTTTAGTGGGGTTTTGTACTAAAAATCGTTGACTAGAGACTTAGAGAGAGTGGATCAGATCAGCATCAATTGCTGCTTGGAAAGCGTGGATCCTTCTTTACATTTTCCGGGGATTTTTTAAGCTCAACTTGGAAGATGCTTTAGAAAGAGAGGAAATTGCACTAGAAGAATTTTATTTTCAGCCGCCATGTCCTTCCAAAAGTTCGCATGCTACTTATGTAATTTTTAATGTTTTGTCTTTTTTAGGACCATATAGTTTCGGTGTGGAATAAAAAATTCTAAGACTACAAACTTTTACCCATAAGAGCATCTACAGCTAAATTTTCTATCCTATCTTATTTTACCATCTTAAAAAATTATTTTATCAATTATATCATACAATTTTACAATACAGTCAATGTCCCAAAACTCTATCATTTCATATTTTTATTAAAATATTATTTTTTAATCTTTCTTTATTATTTCTTTCCAACAACCATTTTTTTTTCAAAGTCACACTATTCCAACGGTCAATTTTCAACAACCTGCCAATTTATGATTCAATATTTCAATTTCTTTCCAACTATTTCAACGACCTGCCATTTTTTTTTTTTTTTTTTTGAGAAAGAACTTGCCAAATATCAGTGTACTCAAACTTGCAACCTTAAAAATCCACATACATGTATATTCTATCAAACTTGCCAAATATCAATATAAAATCCACGTGCATATTTTTAGATGCATCCTGTCAAATATTAATGTATTCAACCTGCCAATTTTAATGATCCACACACACACACACACACACACACACACACACACATATATAGAACCTGCCAACTTTTTTTTTTTTTTTTTTGAGAAAGAACTTGTCAAATATCAATGTACTCAACCTGCCAACTTAAAAAATCCACATACATTCATATATATGCAACCTGCCAAATATCAATGTACTCAACCTGCCAACTTAAAAAATCCACATACATATATATACATGCAACCTGCCAAATATCAATGTACCCAACCTACTAACTTTAAAAATCTACATACATTTATATAGATACAATCCACATACATAACTATCAATGTTGTCTTTAGAAGACTCGTACAAATATCAAATTACAATAAAACCCCACATGCATAACTCACACATTTAAGTTCCTACAACTCCCCTTCTAATTGCCATAAATGTTTTTCATGGTCTCGAATACATTGATGGGTTTCAATAAACTCCATAAATTCATTTGTGTGCTCCCGTGACAGTTGTACAGTAGTATTGTCATCAATTTGCTCATAATCTAATTCCACCGCTTCATTTACATCTCGCTCATCCTCAATGATCATCTTATGAAGAATTACACATGCTTTCATGATGTCTTGGAGCGTTTTACTATAGAAAAATCTTGCAAGTCCACGCACATTTGCAAATCTAGCTTGAAACACTCCAAATGCACGCTCTACATCCTTTCTATTCGCCTTTTGGGCTTTTGCAAATAATTTTTGTTTTTGTCCTCGTGAAGATGGAATTGTTTTAACAAATGTTGACCACTTCGGATATATGCCATCAGCAAGGTAGTATCCCATTATATACTCATGGCCATTGATTGAGTAATTAACTGCAAGAGCACGTCCTTGTTCAAGCTCTGTAAATATAGGAGACCGTTCTAATACATTAATGTATTATTTGACTTAGGTAACCCAAAAAATGCATATCATATCCAAAGATCAAATGATGCCACTGCTTCCAAAACAATGGTTGGCTCACGAATGTGACTAGAGTACTAACCTTTCCATGCAATCGGGTAATTTTTCCATTTCCAATGCATGCAATCAATGCTCCCTAGCATCCCTGGAAATCCATGTCTTTCCCCATGGGCTAAAAGTCTAGCAATGTCTTCGTTGTTTGGGGCCCTCAAGTATTCCTTGGAGAAAATATCAACCACCGCTTTAACAAATTTGTTCAGACTTTCTATTGCAATGGTTTCTCCAATCCACACATACTTATCCATAAAATCAGCTGTCGCTCCATACGCAAGCATCCTAAGTGTAGCTGTTATCTTTTGAAGAGAAGATAAACCGAGTCTTTGGGCATTATCTCTCTTTTGGATAAAGTAAGGTTTATAAGTTTCTACCTTAGATTGAATACAGAGAAAAAGAGACTGACTCATCCGAAATCTCCTCTGAAATAAATTAAGAGGATATACTGGTGTGTTGGCAAGGTAGTCGAGATAAAGTCTTTTATGGTCTGCCAAACAATCATGTTCGATATACCGACGATGTTTACGTTGTGATGTTGAAGCCTTAAGAACTCGCCTCATTATCTCATCCTCGTCTGAGTCGTCAAAAAGCAATTTGTGAAAAATAGAGCTACCCATAGAGACAACCTTGAAGACAACAGTGATAAGAAATTATCACTATTATTACAAAGCAAACAGAGATTACATTATGGAAAGGGAACAAGTAGATATATTATTCTATAAACAAAGCTTAAGATCCGTCAAAGCAAAAAGTCCCCTGGTAAAGATTGATAAAAAATAAAATATAGTTCTCTATTATCTAGTTTTGTGATCAAATCCAGCTCCTATCATAGAGTAAGACTAGATACCGAAGGTAAACGTGTTTTTCACAGGTGATGCAATTGATTATAATGACATTAGTTGAAATAAGGTAAAAGAGATCACATTGCTTAGGATCACACCCAAGCCGGCCAAGTCAGTATGCATCAAGCTTTATCATATCTAACAGCCTCAACGAGAGTTCATTCAATGTGAAAGTTTATCCTTAGATAGGTTATGATATTTACATGTAGTGGGAATAAAGCATATGCAATGGGGCTGATTTTCCTACTAGGGATTTGATTATATGATCCCAAGTCAGTATGCATTAGGTACTTCTTTCTAAGACTAAGACTATGAAAGCAGCCCACTGTACATATAGTATGTGTGTATGATGTTTAAGAAGTTGGAAACGCATGGATATTTATGACATGATACATTAAAAAGATAGACTACAATCAAACATTTGTATTCAATAAAAAAGCTGTCACTTTCCATTAATTGTGACCATCTAGTTTAGTTAATCAATCTTATTATAAGCAAAAATACATCATCAAACATAGAAAGGACATAAGTTTTTCATATAAGCAAATATGATGTGATTACATAAGTGGTACAACCTACTGCTAATTGATCAAGTTGGAACAATACGTCATCTACATATTCCAAACCTACACTTAAAATAAGCTACTACCAAAATAAGGTTGAAACAAAATATCATCTACATATGCCAAACCCCAACCCTAAAATAATATATTACGTACCAAAATAAGGTTATGACAAGACATCATCTCCTTGGGTCAAACCCAACTATTTAATCTAGAAGTTGTCTTGCAAGGATTCCATCCTTGAGATTCTAAAAAAAAAGCCTCTCTTTTTCATTCATGCTACTTGTATCCATGGTCATTACTCTTCCCTCCTCCCTAATAGTTTCAAGACGAAACCTTTGATTTTCAATATCAACTCTTTGCGCCTCCCTAATCGTTTCAAGATGAAGCCTTTCCTTTTCAATATCAGCTCTTTGCGCATTCATTCGAACCCTATCCGCGTTGATGTGAAGAGCCTCTTTACCTTGTTCATGTGATTCCTGAATATATTGCAATTTTTTCACCAAATAATCAGCTCTTTGTGCATCCACTTGAACCCTATCCGCTTATCATCATCTGTTCTCTTTCACTTAGCCTTTTCAGCTTTTCTGCTAATTGGTCTCTCTAGCACCATTGTGTTATCATCATTACTACCAACTTGATCAATTGAACTTGGAGTTTGAGAGAACCCTTTTGATCTTTCCTTAGGCATACTCCACTTTGGTTGGTTCTTCAACACAACCCAACAATGTTCAAATGCAAAAGCTATTTTTTTGCCGGTTGTAGAAGTTGGTGAAGCTTTATATAGCTCCTTTGCATCTTTCAACTAAATTTAAAATAAAATAAAATAAAATAATTAGTGTCTTGAAAATATTTGGAAATTAATATTGTGACACCATTGCAATATAATTTATACCTTATCCTCCTCAGTCCCACTACTTTTATTTCAAGTTTCAACTTTAGCCATGAACCCAGCAAACCTACTTGTCTCCCTATTAATATTTCTCCATCGACTTTGGAGGGAGGAAGCAGAATGTGTGGCTCCGTAAGTATTGTTCTCGCAAAAGTATTGCCAAATTTTCTTCCAAAATTTTTCAACCCTTTGGTCAATACCTTGCACGGCATCCATGCTAATGTTAAGCCATGCAAAGATGAGGAGGTTGTCCTTATCTACACTAAAGTTGCCACCACGTTTTGTTGGATTAGAGGTGACAATTTCAACAGCTGGAAAAGACTCTTGGATGGGGATTGAAGTATTTTAAGACCCACTTAAAAATGGTGGCACAAAATCAAAATCCATTTGTAAGATAATAGCGTATCATGTTATGTCTTCTTGTGTATCCATCCCTTTTAAATAGGGAACTAAATTAGAGCCAACTCACAAAGTCAAAGAGTTCAAGTATTTGTTATAAGTGATTACTACAATTAGAAATACAAACTTAAATTAAATCTAACAGAGTTGAACACAACATATCTGCATAATATATCTGCAAATATAACTCAAAATCTAACCCAGAAATAGTAGCCCTTTACACAGCCAAATATTAATAGAATACAGCAGCAAATATAACTCAAAATTACTCTGCATAATATATCTGCAAACACAGCCCATACATAGCCAACATGTACAAATGGAAATCAAATAAAACCATAGAGTTGAACACAACAAAAACCACTGGTAGAACCTTTGCATACATTTTAATTTGTTGAAGAAAAAATCAGTAAACAAGAACACCGATTATCTAATAAAATTGGGATTTTGGTAATTGAAGTTGAACCTGAGCAAACTTTATGAAGATGCTAATCCGACAAAGTGTGAAAACCCCTCGTGATGAAGCTAAATCCCACCTCTGTAAACATCAACAACAATTCTTTGATCAAAACCCAAACACAAACACAAGCTGAATCCTCCTTTTTCTTGCAGAAAGAGAAAAGAAACACAAACACAAAAAATTGAATACATTGATCAAAACCCACCTTTTGATTTTGATTTGACTTGAGAGACCGACGGAGCTTCGTTTTGAGCAAAATATTAATCCTAACCCACAAATCCTTGAGAACCCTTGACAATCTCGGTTTGAAGAGAGAGTGATGGAGTGAAAAGTTAAATGGGCATCTAGAGTGTTGGGTTTATGAGATGAGTGAATCAGTATAGGGATTTGGGGATGGGTGAGGGTGAATTGACAGAGACTTGGTGTTGGGTTTATGAGATGAGTGAATCGGTAAAGAGATTTGGGGATGGGTGAGGGTGAATCGGCAGAGGCAGAGGCTTGGTGACAGCGGCTCGATGCTTCGGAGAGAAAGAGCGAGGCTTGGTGACAGCAGCTTGGTGATTTGAAGATAAAGAGAGAAGCTTGATAATGGCAAGAGAGAGAGGGGATGGAGAAAGCAAAAACCCGATACTAGAGAGAGAGAGGGAGGGGTTGAACGGATTAAAATATGGTATTGTGTTTTGGCATAGCACTACAGTACCATTTCACCTTTGAGATGGTATTGTAGCACTATATCAAAAAAATTTGCCTTTCGCAGTTTTACACTTCTAGTTGCTGGGTGTGTTTTGGGCTTGAATGCCAAATGTAGCTTGTGTTTGGCATATTGCAAGCCCACTGTGGATGCTCTAAGTGATAGAGAGAAAACAGTGAGTTTATATAAAAATGATAAATAGTTAATCACAATTCGCCATATAAGATAATTGTGGAGAATAGTATATAGTAAAAGTTGTGGTCCTAAAATAACTAAGTTCGAATTATTATAGAGAACAAAGCTATAAGTTGTATGATTTTTGTGAGGGGCGTCAATTATTTAGGTTTTGATTTTTCATTTAGGAATAATCGAAAATAGAAGACATTAATTATTGGGTGAGGGAGGAAAGAGTATTTCTATTCTCTTTTTGTAAGGCCATATTTTTTTCCTAATTCCAATATTCATTTTATAAATGATCTGTGTATATTAAAACCATATGAACTGTCAAAAAAAAAAAAAAAAAAACCATATGAAAATTATATTACATCAATAGCATTAATTTTAACTTGACAACGCCAAAAAATTGTGAAATAAATTTGAAAAAAAGTTGTACCCTAACATTGATTAATATTGATAATAATTAATGCAATTGATGTAATATCATTGAAGAAAAGTGCACTCCTAACATTATTTCAATTGTATTGCACAATTTTTTTTTTCTTTTTTTGAGAATCCGGACTAAACTTTGAGTATTGCACAATTTGTTAACGTTGTCATGTTAACAAATTGGGCAATACTTTCTCTCTCTTTACGTGTGTGTGTTAAAATACTTAGGGTGTGTTTAAATACTGCTTATCTTGCTAAAAATTGAAACACTATAACAAAAAAAATTTTAAATGTGTGAATAGTGCCGTGGGACCTATTTTTAATTAAAAATCATTGAAAAAAGAGGTTTGTGGGTCTCGTGAACAGTACACAGAACTATTGACGAACACATTCCTGTGAAATATTTGCTGGTCAAATAGATAGTGGGTCTCATGCACAGTGCACAAGTTCCACTAACAATACTGTGTTCCACGTGAAACGGGGGTCTCAATGAAAAATAAAAATAAAAAGGAAAACGCAAACCCAGCATGGAGAAATGCAATCCAAACGCATACTTAGTATTTAAAAAAAAAAAATCAGGAAATACTTTGTACATTCAAGGGAGGATTGGTGGAGCCAAGGGCAATTGCACCTTGTCCCCCGTCAAAACTATTTCTCACTTCATTGAAAATGTTACCATTGAAAAGTGTTAAAGAGTTCAAATTTTTATGAAATTATTATTTTTTCATAAAATGAGTCTATAAGTAACAACACTTGGAAATGATTATATACTAAGCTTTATAAACTGTTATGGTTTTGAGGTTTATTTTATTTTATTTTTTTAATACAGAATAAAAAAATCTATGGCTTTGAGGTTAAACTTCAAAGTTTTAAATGCATAATGGTTACTATATGGTATAAAAATAAAATTGTTATTATAATCAGTTTATGAGTAACAAAAATCTTAAGATTCATCTACTTACTAGAAAATCATTAAATCAGAACTCTTAATAAAATTTGACTTTAAAAAAAAAAAATTATTCATATATTTTTTAAAAATAAAATAACTATTATATGAGATTCAAGTAATGATTTAGTGATAATAATTCAGATTCCCAAATTCTTCTCTCTAACTGTACACACAAAGATTCTCAAAAAAAAAAAAAAAAAAAAAAAACAATAAGTAGGTGGGAGATTTTCGGAAACCACAATGTAAAGCTTGGTCAGACTAGATTCTGGCACTGTGAGTGAGACTTGGGGATACGGAGTCAACGGACTGCAATAAAGAGAAATGCTCCTACTCACGAAAAAGAGAATAGAATTAAGATCAACCACTAAAATAGAAGACATTATAATTAAGCAGCATATATAGAGTAAAGATCAACCACGAAGCCGCCACCAATAATCCAATCTCTAACAACTTCCATGGTGTCGACCTTTTTTACATTAGCAAACACCAAAGCCCTTCTCCAATCTCTAATAACTATCTTGGTGTCGACCTTTTCTACATTGTCGACCTTTTTTTATATTGCCAAACATCAAATTCCCTCTCCAATCTCTAACAACTACAGCAACGTATTCCCGAGTTGTAAGTTGTGACCCACAGCAGTTGTCCAAAATAATCTTTTGAGTATTATATATTTATATATATTCGTCGGCATATAGATAGAGCCATACACCACACATTTAAAATAAATGCATCAAATCGAATCCAGACATGGTGTGGAACACGTTGAAATTTGCTTGTCTTTTCTCCCCTTCAACAGTGATTCTATGAACCCATTCCCACCTTTAAAACCACAATCACATGTTTTCGTTTCAGACTGTGTCTCCGTCAGATATTTCATACGTGTCCCCTTAGAGGCTGTCTAGTAGTTTTCAGTGGTTTTCTGTTCGGAGTTCACATTGTGGTTGCACAATCGGCTAAGCAGTTGGTTGTTGTGAGTCTTGTGACCGGTGTTTGAGCCATAAGATATGGTCGCCCATTAATCAAAAGTCCAATTATTGAGTCAATTCGGTCATCGCTGGCGAGTTGTGGCCATTTATATAGTCTTAGGCAGGGGCGGAGGCACGTTATGCTTTGTCCCCCCCACCCCCCAAATTTTTTAAAACCTTTATGATAGTATAATAAAAATAGATCTCCCACTTTCTCATTTAAAAGCTAGCCCCCTATGAGAAAAACTTGGACCGTCCTCCAATACGTAGCCATAAAAAGGGCCCACTCCAAATTCCTACTTTTCATCTTTTATAACTTTTCCTTTCTTTCTCTAAGACATGTCAGCCATATTTCACTTTTTTTTTTCTTGAGTGAGGCCATATCTCATAGCTATATCAGAAAGTAGAGAGATTGTGAGGGTACAGTATTAGATTATTAGTGGAAATGAAATTGATTTTGAATTTAGTTGGGGTGAATGAAATTGATTTTGAGTATATTTTTTACCATAGTAGTATAATTTGGTTGAATTTAACTGCTATTGATTTTATAGTTGCTTATAGTGACACGGTTATATTTCATTTTAAATATTATTTCTTATAAATGCAGTCTAATTTTAGTTAGATTTAATATTTTTTTTCTAAAAATAATGCAAGAAGACATATATGTATATATATATATACATGTATATATATCATACTTTATATTTTTTTTAAATTGTAAATCAATATAATAATATTTCGTCGGTACGTCCCAACAAAAAATTTCTGCCTAAGCCGCTGGTCTTAGCATAATTAAAAAAAAAAAAAATCGCAATTATCACAGCACTCCCGTTCTCTCACTTTAAATTGCAAAGCACTTTCTTGCTCAACAACCATGAGAGAATAGTCCGCACTAACATAAAAAAAAAAAAAAAAAAAAAAAAAAAAAGGTAAAGCCTGTCGTGTAGGCCATCCTTTGTTTTCAGCTTTTGCTATAAATTTACTTCCAAAAATAATCATAACACACTACAACAGCAACTACCACTAAAACTAAAACCTCCCCGTTATTCTTGAAACTCTCATCAAACACACCCTTTCTTCTTGGCATGGCGCCACCAGCCACCTCTCTAGTGTTTACAGTAAGAAGGTGCAAACCAGAACTGGTTGCTCCTGCTAAGCCCACACCCCATGAATTCAAACAACTTTCTGATATTGATGACCAAGAGGGTCTTCGATTTCAAATCCCAGTCATACAGTTCTATAAATATGATCCCTCAATGCAAGGTAGAGACCCTGTGAGAGTCATTCGAGAGGCACTTGCAAAAACACTTGTGTTTTACTACCCCCTTGCTGGTAGGCTTAGGGAAGGACCTGGCCGAAAGCTTGTAGTAGAATGTACTGGTGAGGGTATCGTGTTCATTGAAGCCGATGCTGATGTTACACTTGAACAGTTTGGTGATGCACTTCAACCGCCATTTCCATGCTGGGAAGAGCTCCTTTTTGATGTTCCTGGCTCTGGAGAGGTCCTTAATTGCCCATTATTGCTTATTCAGGTACATATTTGGTTAAAGACTCATAAGATTTTAAAATTTTTTCTTTTCTTTTTACATCTAAGTTGGATCATTGGATGATCATAACAAGAAAACAAATTCCCCCAACATGCTAGGCCCGTTCGATAAAGTATCTTAAACACGTGTTTTTAGTTTTTAAACAATATTACATGTATTTTCACATTTTTTTTCACTTACATGTATATAAAAAAAATACAAACAATATTATTCAAACTCTTCTATCAAACGACCCTCAATATTTCCCAACGATTGTTGGGAAGATCAATTTTGCTTGAAAACTACATCATCTGTCCCAGGGATATGCATGGGTAGGATTGGGTTGGATTAAAGAGATTTTTTTACTCAACCCACCATGGTGGGTCCAAAAAATTCAACTCAACTCATCGCATAAGTCCAACCCAACCCAACTCAACTCGGGTTGAACCCATGAGTTGGAAATTTTTTATTATTATTATTAAATTGAGTAGCAAAAATATAAATGTAAATATTTTTAAAAAACCCAAAAATTAGTATTAATGTAACTCTTTAAAAGTAAACAACACTAAAGACTAAACAGTAATAGTAATTTACTAGAGATTGTGTGAACTAATTGGCTTTTATATAGGATGAGAAGAGCTAGTTATTTTAAAAAATTTATTAATTCAAAAGTATATTTTAAATATATATATATATTTATTAAATATATGGATGGGTAAGTTGGATCGAGTTTGGCAGGTTTGAAATTTTATAACCCAAACCCAACCTGACTCACTATTAAAAAAATTTTTATAATCCGACTCAACCCATCAAGCCCTAAAAACCGACCTAACCCGACGGGTTGGGTTAAATTAAGTTGGTTTTGGTGGTTTGGCAAGTTGGCGCAAACCCCTAATCTCTCCTACCAATTTAGTGTCGGATTGGATTAGATTAGGTTGGTTTTGGTGGGTTGGCTGGTCGGTGCAAACCCTTAGTCTCTCTTACTAATTTAATGAAACTTTCTGTAAGTATAAAGAGTACATAACTTTTTAACCCAAAAAAGAAAAAAAAAGTACATAACTTTTGTCATAACAGTCGACTGCATAAATGATGAAAAAGACAAATAGAAAAAGGTAAGTGGAAGTGACTGTTCACTTGTTTCAACCAATAGCAGCAAAAATTGTGGAAAAATGCTAAAACGGCATAAATATGCAAAATTTTTTGTGACGGGTTCTGGTAAAAATTTTGTATATTTATGTGTCTGTAGCATTGCTTAAAATGATGTAAGCAAAAGAATTACTATAAATTATTGAGTGAATTTCCTTAGTTACAAATTTTTAAAATGACTTCTTTATTAAGTGCAACTTTTAGTCTTTACTTTTGGGAAGCATGGTTTTGCTAATTCTTTATTTGTTAAAGGTAAAACAAAATTGACAAAATTTAGATACAATTAGGAGCTGTTCCTTAGGTTCCATCTTAAAATTCAGTTATGTGACATTTTTTTCATGGAATAAAAGTATCTTTTCAGTTAAGTGAATTTTAAAAGAGAAACTTAACGAATAATATCTAAATTTTGCCCAAACGAAAAATAGATTTAAAAATAAATAAATTAGCTTATTTTTCAAAAGATGAAACAAAAAAAAAAAATTTAAACAAAAAATTAAAAAAAACTCCTTTCTAAAAATTTAATTATTAAGCTTGAAGTATTTGTTTCCAATATGTTTAACATAATTTATTATTTTGTGTAAAAATGGTATACAACATAATTATCACGTAAGATGGGTCCTACAAATAATAATCATAAAACCCACCTCATGTGAGACATATACATATAACAGCAACTCATAAAGATAGAAGCAAAAGATTTTTTTGACATGTTCACATCATATACCAAATTTGTATTAAAAAAGAAAAAACGACAGTTCTCATCTTATTTGTTTTGCATAATCTAATTTCAGAGCAGTGGTGGCACAACACAATTCGTATAGTTGATTTTATAACTTGTTATCACAACCTAACATATGGTCTGAGGTTGTCTTTAGAAGAAAATTTCATCTAAATCCTACTCAGCCCGAAAAAAAAATTTTCCAACTCTAAATTTGGACTAACAAAAACAGCCAATTGTGAGTTTTGTGGATGCACTGCCAAAGTGATTAATAGTTGGGCTTAGGTCTGTGACTGGCTTATGGGTTTAGGTCTTTTTATAGAACATTTTGGTGTGCACACATTTTTATTTTTTATATTTATCAAGGTATTATTATATTATCAAGTTGATAGGTTTATGTCTCTTTCATAAGAAGGCATCTTGCATTTGTATATTTGATGTACGCATATTTTTTCCATAACATTTGGATCTCATTTAATGGAATATACGTTCTAATAATTCTAGTATCACATATATTTTGTCACAATTGTTCTATATGGATGATTATAATTGATTGTTTGTTACTATTATATGAACTTACTATTTTTTGTTTATCATTCACAATCTACTATATAAAATAGTTATGTTAAAACATTTGTAAAAATGTATGGTAATATAATTATTTGTATACATATACCGAATAAGATAATTATTATATTCATACATACCTACCATTGTCATACTTTCGCACACACCTGTTGCAATATATGACATATTTAAAATAATATTCATATTATATAATTTTTATTATATCTGTCCAAAAAAAAATATTAATTAATTTTGATACCCAACATGCAAGATAAAACGATGGATAAGCCAAATGTTTATATTTATCTGATCTATATATGTTCTTAATTTATGTTTTTGTTTTGTTCATTTATTTTACATTTTAATATATATTCCTTTTCATTATGCTCAGTCCTGGTCTAGTGATCCCAAAAGTCCAAAACTAACTTAATATTTTTCCACAAAGTCAATAAAAATCATTCGTGATCCATGCCCGTGAGCAGAGCACTTCAAAAATGTGGAATGGACAATTCTTCCAGAGGCACATCATTAGCATGTAAAATGAATTATGCACCCTACACGTCTTTTTCAATAATGATATCGTACAGATTTGAACTGATTAGTGACGCGCCTCAGGTGCGTGGTCTCATATTTCAAGCCTTTCTCAATAATGCGATTGTGCTTATTTGAATTCACAGGTGACGCGCCTCAAATGCGGTGGTTTCATCTTCGCCCTACGTCTCAACCACACGATGAGCGACGCAGCCGGACTAGTCCAATTCATGGCGGCTGTGGGCGAGATAGCGCGTGGTGCAAGCTCCCCATCCATTTTACCAGTATGGCAAAGACGTCTCCTTGACGCGCGTGACCCACCGCGCGTAACATTCGCACACCGTGAGTACGACGAAGTTGCTGACACAAAGGGTACAGTTATTCCACTCGACGACATGTCGCATAAGTCCTTCTTCTTTGGACCCACTGAAGTTTCTGCACTTCGTAAATTTGTGCCACACCACCTAGGCAAATGCTCTACATTCGAGTTACTCACAGCCTGTCTCTGGCGTTGTCGCACCATAGCTATCAAACCCGACCCGAACGAGGAGGTCCGCATTATTTGCTTAGTTGACGCACGTTCGAAATTTAACCCTCCTTTACCAACCGGCTATTATGGTAATGGCTTTGCATTTCCAGTGGCAGTTACAACTGCTGAGAAACTATGTAAAAATCCATTCAGTTATGCTTTGGAATTGGTAAAGAAAGCGAAGAACGAGGTAAATGAAGAGTACATGCGATCGGTGGCTGATATGTTGGTGACTAGGGGTAGGCCCCACTTTACTGTGGTGAGGGCCTACCTTGTGTCAGATTTGACACGTGCCGGGTTTAAAGATGTGGATTTTGGGTGGGGCAAACCGGTTTATGGAGGGGCAGCCAAAGGTGGTGTTGGGGCTATTCCTGGTGTGGCTAGCTTTTTAATTCCATTCAAGAACAATATGGGAGAAGATGGGATTGTTGTCCCAATTTGCTTGCCAGCTCCAGCTATGGAAATATTCGTAAAGGAGTTGGATGGGTTATTGAAGGGCCAGCCAGAGATTGGCAATTCCAAGTTTATTGTCTCTAGCCTGTAAAATGTAAACCCAATTTATCATTGCTTGTTGTGCGTGTAAGAGAGAGAGAGAGAGAGAGAGAGAGAGAGTCAATGTGATCAGTGAACGAAAGCATGCATTATTGTGTGTGTTGGGCCCCTCTCTACAAATCTATAAATAAATAAAAGTGATTGTGGTTTCCGGTTTAAATGGAGAATTTTTTTAAAAATAACTACTATTTTTATAAATGGATAAATAAATAAATAAAAATTGTGATTTTTTTTTCTTTTATTGCAAATTTAGCACTAAAGTTATTTTGGACAAATAAGGTGACAACAATATAATATTTCAAAGTGAAATGCAAATGAAGATAGTGTGTGTGTATATATATATATATATATATATATATATCAAATTATTTAATTTCAATCTCATGAATCCATATGAAATACATAAAAGAGACTTAACTTGGAAATTTTCAATTACCCATTTAAAGTGTTCGCCATGCCACTAATTCGTAGTTTCTCCCACACGCATTAAAAATCAAAGTGTGACAATGTAGTACTAATTAATTATCATCACTAATAAGGCTTCCAAAAGGACTTATGCAATCAATTAGGAAGCTCACGCATATATTTGTATAGATGGCATCATCTCATTCATTAGAGAGGATTATATTAGCAGTCCTTCTAGTATAAATAATAATTTCTCTCATAGTTGCCTAATTTCGAATACTAAAAATTATACCCTTTGATTCCTCAATTAAACACTGGACAATTTCTCTCCACCATTTTTATCCCAACTCTCAAGAGTCAAGACACCCTTAATTGTACCAAACTACTACTCGGTTAGAAACTTTTTCATTGGGCTGAGGGTGGTCCATTTAAAAATGAATTAAAATAATCAAACAAAGAAAAATCTCTTAGATGATGTGGATAAGCTTAAGAAATATATGGCTAACTCAGATAATAAAGTGGCATTCATCATCATTCGAACTTTTATCATTTTTAGTAATTCTTTTTGGAAGTATATAAGTTTATAAAGAACTATGCTCTTTCTATCCATTATCATCAACAAATTCAAGTGCAATTAATAAATAAGCGTTTTCATAACAAATATCACATTCTCTATGTCCTTTTTTTATATAAATGAACGACCATTTGTCCATATATATATATATATATATATATACATATATTACAATAAGTCCATAACAAATTGGAATATTGAATATTATAATACATTGTTACATGATTCATATTATTATAATAAATCTTCGAACACTATAAAAAAGAATGAAATGAGCATGCATGCATGTTCCTGCAAAAAGAGTAACACCTGCGCACAATAAAAAATAATGAAATGGAATTTGGGACCAATGGATTTTGCATTAGGGGGAATAATGTAATTTCAACCCCTATGATTTCCTGCCCTTGATATTTAACCTATGGGCTTTGAGTCTGTGACGCCCCCATAAGTTTAAAGACGGCATATTTGTAAGAGTCTACAGCGGAACTATAACACTAACTCCTGCCAGAGTTTGATAGTTTCCTTGTGGAAGAAAAAAAAAATGTGTGACTTTCTTAAGTTTGTTTGTCCCTCGTTTTCCATGTGAAAAACATACTTGATTTTTGATCTTCCATCTTTTGCATGTGGAAATTAAAGCATATGATTCAGTGTATACTAACTCCTGCCAGAGTTTGATAGTTTCCTCGTGGAAGAAAAAAAAAATGTGTGACTTTCTTAAGTTTGTTTGTCCCTCGTTTTCCATGTGAAAAACATACTTGATTTTTGATCTTCCATCTTTTGCATGTGGAAATTAAAGCATATGATTCAGTGTATACTCCATATATATATATATATATATATATATATATATATAGTACATATTTGAAAAGTCAAAAGACGATAAAAATAAACAAGAGATTCAAGAGGTGGAAGAAAAAGTCTTCTTGCTGGTGATGGCAACTTCTCCTTAGCCCATCTGGAAATTTGTTTGTTTCTTTGAAGTAACTCACTCCATTTAGAAGTACGTTTTCTCCGTTATAAATGCATAATATTGTACATCTTTTTTTATAATACAATAATATAGAGTAGGAATTTAAACCTTAGTTCCCCTACTAAAGGAGGGTAGACTATGTGTTCTTTTTTAAGTTGATGAGTTTAATGAATTTTCTATTTCTTAAGCATCGATTTCAACATACAAACAAGTAAATTAAGAAATATTAGAAACATCACATTTTTCTTAATTTTTTTTCCCCAACTACTTATATGGTTTTTTGTGAAAAATTGTTGGGTCTTTATTTGAATTTATCATTAACACTACTATTATTATGTACCAATCATAAAATGTGATGACCTTAATTTTATTGCATGAAAATTTGAAATTCCATATTGTTGGAAAAAGATATGAAATAACTCGTCTTTTGGTCTTCGCCAAAATAAATTAGGTGTCCATGTAAGATAGTGATGTCCACAATTGGCAAGCATAATTTGTGGATAGAAGGTACAAGAAATATGTTAATCCTGCCAAATCAGTGTGATAAAAATTAAAATGACATGTTTAAAAATATAGATACTAAAATAAAACATTTAAAATGATGAAGATCATTTTTGAAACATGTAACAAAGGATGAGGACTAAATTTATTGTTAAACCAATCATTTATAATATAAAATATATATCCAAGATAAATGGCAACATAGACAAATCTATGAAATGTTACATTAGGACCAGCAGGTGGCACTCTTATATGAAATGTGTCACTTGTAGTGGTTGGGAGTTCAAGTATATGATACCCAACCAAAACACCTTATTCATGGTCTGTTTGGATTGAGTGGGAAGGAGGGGAAGTAGAGTAAAGTAGAGTAGAATTTGCTTAAAATTAGTCTATTTTCAGCTAAGTTTACTCTACTTTCCTCCGCTTCTCCCTCACTCCAAACAGACTCTTAGTCTAATACATATATAGTGAAACGATGATCTAGATGTTGTTTCTCTTATCAAACCTAAAACATAGTCCTCTCTATTTTTAGTTTATATTATTATTGTGGGGTATAAGAATTCCAGTAAAGTAATTGCGCCACGTGTCATACCCATGGCTGAGAAGGGCCATTATCCTGTTGAGGAGGCCACGCCCTCAGACTGTAAGGTCACATCAATAGCACGTGATCAGAGGAGGTCGTACTGTAAAGAAAGAGCTTCGGGGAAGGGGGTAGCACTAACATGACTGAAGGGTTGGTGGCTGCCACCACATTTAATGCATCCCACCAAACCTCCCGACTGCATTTATGTGGAGAAGATCCCTGAATAGTATTGCCTTGGCTGCCGCAACTCACAAGGGGTGTGAGAATTTGTCTGATGGGACAGACACTCAAATAGTGGCCTGGATAATTAACAAATGAAGGGCTAAGATCATCGAAGGGGGAGATATATAATGTAAAGGATCCTCCAGAGGGGAGGGGGAAAAAAGTGGAAGAAAACACTATAGAAGCAAAAACTAGACTTGTAATCAACTTCAATAAGAAAATATATAGAAGATTCAGTCTCCTCAGATTGTGCCGATGACGATTTACTTTAAGCATAACCATTTTATTCTTGTTTACTTATCATTTGGGCTCATTACCACTATTATCTAATTCATTAAAGCCTTGTTTTCAATCTCACTTTCTAGAAATTTATTGTATTGGGCTCTTTGGGCCAAGATCCTTTTCCTTTTGGGTAACGGTATTAAATTGCATCCTTACAATTGACGCCGTCTATGGGAATTACTTGAGCTTTAGTGAAAACAACATATAACCATGGTAGGCTCAGGGGAGGAATCCGTTAGGTCCCAGCATCAAGATCAGTTTCTCAATCTTGAGCGAAGGAGCGACCAGGAAGTGAGAGTGCATACCACACACACCAGTAGGAGCCAGTCCAGGTGTGGAAGCCACATCTCTCATAAGGCAACTACCAGAAGCATGCAATTAGAAATTGATCCTTTAGAAAAAAGTTGCGCCGAGAGCAACGTAGAAGAACTCCTTCAAGTTTTGACCATTCTTCTGATGGTGATAATGACCATAGCTACCGGCGCAGGTCAAGGGCCCCTCCTAGCGACTCTTTTTCCTGCGATGAGGAGCGTCATGATAGGCGAGGAAGGAGGATTCCGTCACGTAAAGGCTTGGGCAACAATGCCATGAGTAAGGCTCTGAACCAGATCTCTAAGTCACCTTTTACCTGGAGAATTGAGGAAGGAAGGCTTTCCCAGTGGTTTGCTCAGCCAACATTTACCATCTACAATAGTAGAATGGACCTTGTAGAGCACATGAACCATATCATCCAAAGAATGGTTGTTCACTCTAAGAACGAAACTCTAATGTGCAAGGTGTTTCCATCCAGCTTAGGGCTCGTGGCGATGAGGTGGTTCAAAGGCCTGAGGATCAGTTTATATATATATATATATATATATATATATATATATATATATATTACAATAAGTCCATAACAAATTGGAATATTGAATAAAATACATTGTTACATGATTCATATTATTATAATAAATCTTTGAACACTATAACGAAGAATGATATAAGCATGCATGCATGTTCCTGCAAAAAGAGTAAGACCTGCGCACGATAAAAAATAATGAAATGGAATTTGGGAACAATGGATTTTTTTTTTCCATACCATTCAAGGGAGAAAAACATACACAGTACAGTTACACCAAACCAGTAGCACTTGGAGAAAACCAACAAAAATGAGTTGGCTCACGGGTTCCCAATTTTGCTACAGCCCAAGACTCTTTAACCACCACATGGGGTACACAAAATACATCACAATGAAACCCGGAGTTAGACAAAAAAACTAAGATCAACCAGTGTAGTACTATCAAGCCAATCTGATGCATTCTTCGTCTTGAAAATCTGCATAAGCTTCCTGCTATCAGTGAGATACAAAACCTGATGAAAGCCTTGGTCCTTTGCAGCCAATCCTGCTTCAACCATAGCCTCCAATAGAGCTCCAATTGTTGTTCTAGCATTACTACTATTCACACCAAAAAACACCCTTTCTCCCTGAATTGTTATAGCTTCATAAGCAGTGCCACTCCTACATGGTCTCCTGCTTCTAGTTCCAACAACTTTGATAATTAGCTGCCATTCCCCTGCTGCAGATTGCCTCTCTGATCTAGTGCATCTGCCTTTCCTATTTGCTGAGGTGCTGCTTCTTGAGAAAGAGTCCCTGTACCTGCAAGAGAGATTTTAAGCTATTAAAATAACCTCCATTGGATTCGGGATCAGTCGTTGATGAACCACCCTATTCCTGTAAGACCAAATTGTCCAGAGGATGACAAAGACATCTTGCAAAAAAGCCATAGAATCTGAACCATTCTAAAAATTTCTTGAAACTAAATGCATCAACCATTGCTGCACAGATAAGTTGATGATCTCAGATGTATGTAAAGCCAAAGAAGACCCGTGCCAGCAAGCTCTTGCAAAAGGGCAATGAAGAAAAAGGTGGGTATGTCTCTTTTCTTCCTCATTGCACAGTGGACACAGCTTTGAAGTTGCTATACCCCTGGCATGCAGATTAAGAAGGGTAGGAAGATAGTTGTGGAGTAGTTTCCAAATAAAAGTACTAATTTTCATAGGCACTTTGATTTTCCAAAATCTTCTCCACCATCCTAAGTTAGCATAAAAAGATCTAGGTTGACTTGAGTCATCTCTAGTTAAAAGCTCATAAGCTTTCTTTACTTGGTACTCCCCATTCTCAGAGAACCTCCAAAGAAGCTTATCTTGCAAAGAGTTTGTCTTAGAAATTGGAATTTGAAGAATTTCCAATGCTTGAGGGAATGGATACAGCCTTCTAACCAACTCCACCTTCCAACTTCTATTGTTATGGTCAATTAAATCCCCCACAGTACCTGTAGGTAAATGGTGTTGCGATAAGTTCAGATTTGGGTGAGGAAACCAATACCTATGGTTTAGAGGGATGCTGTACCCATCCCCAACCCTCCATTTTCCTTCCTTTAAAACATGATCTCCCTAGTTGGTAATATTTCTCCAAACCCATGAGTGATGGGGCTTAGGCCTATAGTCATGCATAGAACCGGTAGGAAAGTACCTAGCCTTAAAGGTCTTAGCAAGAAGGGATTGGGGATTATGGCAAATTCTCTAGTATTGTTTATTCAACATAGCTTGATTCATGAATTTGAATTTCTTAATTCCTAACCCACCTCTCCCTTTAGGTTGACAACACCTCTCCCTTTAGGTTGACAAATCCTCTCCCAATTAAGTAGATGAAGCTTATTCTCACCATGTTCATGACCCCACCAAAAGGCAGGAATAATAGAATCCATTTTGTTACAAACATGATCTGGAACTTTAAAGCATGAAAAGGAATATAAAGGAAGAGATTACAAAACAGATGCTATTAAGGTTGCTCTACCCGCTTGAGAAAGGAGTTTCATTTTCCATCCTTGAAGTTTTGCTTTAAGTTTTTCAATGAGAAACTGAAAATCAGCAATTCTATTACCTCTCAGCTTGAATTGAACACCAAGGTACTTGCTGGGGTGTTGAACCAGATTGACTTGAAGAAAACTGGCAAGACTTACTTGTTCCTCCCTAGGCATGTTTGGGGAGCAAAACACATCAGATTTGGCTAGATTAATGGATTGACCAGAGATGGAACAATACCATTTCAAAATGAGCTGAAGGTTCTGCACAGAATTGTTGTCCTTCCTAAAAAACAACAACGAATCATCAGCAAAAAGTAAGTGAGAGAAAGAGAGACCATTCCTACCAACTTTGATTCCTTTGATTTTCTTAAGTTCTTTAGCCTGAGTTAAAGAAATGGAAAGAATATTTGCACATAAAAGGAAAAGATACGGAGATAGAGGGTCTCCTTGTCTCAATCCTTGGGATGGCCTAAAAGACCTTGTCATGCTTCCATTTATCAATAAGGTATACTCTACTGAAGTAACACACTCCATAATCCAACTAATCCATTTGGAGTCAAAATTCATAACAGTGAGGACTACCTTCAAGAAATTCCAATTAACTCTATCATAGGCCTTTGACATGTCAATTTTCAAGACTCCAAACCTATCTCTCCTCCCTCTCTTTTTCCTAATCACACCAATGATTTCATGAGCCAAAAGTATATTATCAGAAATATTCCTTCCCTTAATGAAGGCATTTTGGTAAGGAGTTATAATGCTATCCATAATAGGCTTCAATCTTTTTACAAGGATCTTTGCAATAATCTTATAAAACATATTACATAAACTGATTGGCCTAAAATGAGAAACCTCTTCCGGATTAGGAATTTTTGGTATGAGAGTAATGAAGGTTTTATTGAGGACCTTAAGGAGAGATCCAGAGTGAAAGAAGGCATGGACGGCATTGCACACATCAGTCTTGACAATCCCCCAAAATTTCTGAAAAAAGAAAGCAGGGATGCCATCAGGTCCAAGAGCTTTGTAAGGACCCATCTGGAAATTGCCTCTTCTATCTCAAGGTTGGATATGCCTAAGTTCAACAGTTGAAGCTGATGTTCTGTGAGAGTAGGAATAGGAAGGCCACAGAGTTCTTGAATGATATTTTCCACAGTTAGGATGTTGTTACCCCTAAAGCTTCTTTGGAATGATTCAAGAAAAAAATTTTCAATCTCCTCAGCATTGTCAGTTAAGTTCCCCTCATCATCCTTAATTTGGATTATTCTATTTTTTGACCTTCTTTGCCTGACCACTGTCTAAAAATACCTTGTATACCTATCCCCATGAAGAAACCAATTAGTTCTAGCTTTTTGAGCCCACACCAACTCCTCTCTATCTAGAAGTTCCTCAAGCTCCTCTCAACAGACTCTCTCCTTTCTAACATCATCATTAGTCATAATTGAATCCTGAAGTTGTTGTAGCTGATTTTGTTTCATCCTGATATCAACCTCCACCTTTCCAAAAACAGTCCTATTCCATTCTAAAGCCAGTTTCTTAACATTGACAGGTTTGTTTCTCAACTGACTAGCTCTAGACCCTGTGGAATGCAACTCCCAAGCCTGGTGCACCATATCCTTACAACCAGCATAAGTCAACCACATGAGCTCAAATCTGAAGGATCATTTCCTAAAGGGTGTGTGAAGCTCAAGATCCAGAATGATTGGACCATGATCAGATTTAACAATCGGAAGGTTTCTTAGTGAGTAAAAAGGATATTTGTTAACCCACTCCACACTACCAAAAGCTCTATCCAATCTTTCCATAACAAAATCCTCACCCTCTCTCTTATTCATCCATGTAAATCTCTGTCTAGAGGCACTCAAATCACATAACTGTAAGTCTCGAAGAACCTGTTGAAAAGCATCTGTTCCAATAATGTTCCCAGCCTTAAAGGAGAATTTCTCTTCATTAGAAAGGATTTGATTGAAATCCCCAATACAAAGCCAACAAGGATGAGCATGCTGCTTTAATTGACGTAATTGATGCCACACTTCCCCTTGCTTAGCATGTTTAGGATGTCCATAAACAAAAGTGATCGAAAGAGGAAACCCTCTATTATCCAGCAAATTAATATGTATAAGATTTTGTGAATCATAGATAACCTGAAAACCTTGTCTAGGCAGCCAAGCAAGGATGAGACCACCACTAAGACCCACTCTAGGGACCTCCCATCCCTCAGAAAAGCCACACTTATGCCACACTGCCTGACCTTTACCACTAGCTAACCGGGTTTCCATAAGAAATAAAATATTAGGTTTTACATCCAGGGCTTTTTTCTTGCATTGAAGAACTGCAGAGGATTTGCCCAAACCTCTGCAGTTCTAACTCATGATCCTCATTGTTGTTGGGGAAGCTGTTTTGGGTCAGCTTCCCAACAACCCTTTGGATAACACAGGGATACAACATCATGCACGTAATGACAGTAAAAGGAACAGTTTGGATTAATACAATGAGGGTGAGTGATACCTTCTTTGTGAAAACATCCACAAATCAGCCTCTGGCGAATATTCCTCCCAAGCTTGCCAAGCTCAGACCCAAGTCTCTTCCTTGAAGGGCCACAAATATTACCCCGCCCTTGGTCACACTGTAAGCAACTCAAAAACCCAGGTTCAGACCTAGCAGAAGTAGGAAAGGATGAGTTCTGTTCTGTTTCAGTGACCTCTGATGTTCTAATAGCTTCTAATCCTGTCTCAAGGCTGACAGATTGGGCTTGTGTATTGTCTACCTGGGTTGGGTTGTGAACTTGAACCATGTCATTGGGCTCATGTACATTAGGCCCACTGCTAGAATTTCCACCCTCAAGAGACTCAGGAATTTGATCACGCTCCCATGCATCCCCACATAACCAATCAAGCTGCCCCTCATTTAGTCTATCTAGATTAAACATGATAACAGTCTCAGACTCGCTCTCTGTTGCTGAAGTAGACTCTGTCACCTCTCTAAACTCCCCATTTGTCATAAAGGGTCCTGTGCCATCGACCCATGTCCAGTGCATAGTGTTATTAGTCTGACCCACTTGATTGGTTGGCATGGCAGTGGGAGTGGTAGACACCGAATATGTATTCCTGGGAGACAGTGTTTGTGGATTGTGTGGGGAAGTTGGGGAGTGAGGAATGTTAGTAGATGATCTAGGAGAATTGGCTGGTATGGGTGGCACAGAACCCCTGTTCAAAGACAGAGAAAGGATAGTTGAATTAAGGGTTGCATGTGTAAAATCATGGTGGGAAGGATCAGTTCGTGGTGCATGAGACTCATTGGTACACGGAATGGTAGTAGAAACAGGGGTGTTGTTTGTTGTATGGTTAACAGGGGTATGGAAAGGACTATCCTGTGAAAGGTGCACATTGGTACACGGATTGGTAGAAGAAACAGGGGGGGTGTTTTGTGCATGTTTAACAGGGGCAGTGAAAGGATTATCTTGAGATGGGTGCTCAGCATCCATCGCCTCAAAACTTGCTCTATTTGTCCAACTCCTCCTTTTGTTATAACAGGCCCTCAACTCATTGTGGAACAGTGGTTCAAGGGAGTCATAAGCAAAAGGAACCTGATATAAACGTTGAATCCTATGCCTCTGACGAATAAGCATACGTTCCACCTCATCCAGACTTTCACTACACTGGCTTCTATTATGTCCGATGAGACCACACTTTGTACAGAGTTTGTGTACCCGCTCGTATCGACACTGAATCCAAGTCTTAGTGCCGTCATCCAAACGAAGCATGAAGCTCGAGACTATTGGCATCCACGGATTTAATCTCACCTTCAGACGCATAAACCTGATGTTCCTAGGCAGCCTGTCCTCCCAATCAATTTTCTCAACTGAACCAATCATTTGGCCCATTCTTTCAGCTAATTCTGGGTATTGGTATTCTAAAGGCAAACCATGGAGCTGAACCCAAATTGACACAAAATTCAGATGCAATTTACTCATTACCAGATTAGGTCGCCATTTCTCAAGCACCAGGAATGCGCCATCAACAGACCAGGGACCCTCCGAACACATGTACTCTAGATCATCCATGCAAGCAAAATGGATCAAATAGAAGAAGGAGTCCCTCCCTACAACAGTAATTTCACCTTGGAGCCTCCATGCAGAACGAATCAAGTGTTGAAGATAAGCAACCGAGAACTTTCTGTAGTCTAAAATAAACCCCATTGCACTCTGACTCCAAAAAAGCCTTTGCATGTGGATAGAATCAGGATCAGCTTCAAGCAAAGGTCCGTGTCTCGCAAACGGGGCATCCAGATCATCACTATTCTGTGAGGACCAATCTGATTCATCAGCGGATGGGTCAGCACCAGCATCAGACCCACTGCTCTCAGTCCAAGAAAAATCTCTTGTAACAGAAGGTTCCTCCATTGAGGAGTAGACAAAAGAAGAAGAGCCTCTGCAAGAAACAGAGGCAAAAGAGGTACCGAAAAAAAGACGAAGAAGAAAAAGTAAAAACAAAGAAAAGTCAGAAGAGTTAAGAAGGAAGAAGAAAAGGTAAAAGTGAAAGCTTGTCTTGCATTTTGGAAGTATTCAAAAGGGTATGTGTATGAGACATGAAGTGAAGAACCAAGAGACCACAATACTGGTGGTAGAAGGTAAAGATAAGACCAGTAAAAGATAAGGAAAAAAGGAGGCAGAGTATTGATTGGAAGTTTAAGAAGGATTTGGGATAGAGTGTAGAAAAAGGTTACGAAAGGCTACAAGAGCAAAGAGCAAAAGAAACAAAGAAACTCTCAACTAGAGAGAGAAGCTCTCGTTAGAGAGAGAATTGGCTTTGGGGAACAATGGATTTTGCATTAGGTGGAATAATGTAATTTCAACCCCTATGATTTCCTGCCCTTGATATTTAACCTATAGGCTTTGAGTCTGTGACGCCCCCATAAGTTTAAAGACGGCATATTTGTAAGTCTACAGTGGAACAATAACACTAACTCCTGCCAGAGTTTGATAGTTTACTTGTGGAAGAAAAAAAAAAGGTGTGATTTTTCTTAAGTTTGTTTGTCCCTCGTTTCCATGTGAAAAACGTACTTGATTTTTGTTCTTCCATCTTTTGCACGTGGAAATTAAAGCATATGATTCAGTGTATACTCCATATATATATATATATATATATATATATATATATATATAGTACATATTTGAAAAGTCAAAAGACGATAAAAATAAACAAGAGATTCAAGAGGTGGAAGACAAAGTCTTCTTGCTGACGATGGCAACTTCTCCTTAGTCCATCCGCAAATTTGTTTGATTTTTTGAAGTTACTCACTCCATTTAGAACAACCTCTAATGATTGAATCAGAGATCTGGGGTTCAATCTCTACATATACTAAAAATTAATTAGTGTCTTGGTCTGATGATAAAGAGCATCATTAAGAGCGGATGCCATAAATTGAAACTCTCTCTAAAAAAAAAAAAAACTCACTTCTTTTAGAAGTACGTTTTCTCTATTATTAATGCACAATATTGTACAACTTTTTTGATAATACAATACTATGAGAGTAGTGGGTGAATAAGAGATTTGAGATTTAGTTTTTGCATATACCAAAAATTAATTGATATCTTAGCCTGATGATAAAAAACTATCATTAAGAGCGGAAGCCATAAATTAAAAATCTCTAAAAAAATATATAATAATAATGTGGGGGTAGGAATTTAAACTCTAGTTCCCCAAATAAAGAAGGTTAAACTATGTGTTCTTTTTTAATTTAATGATTTTAATGAATTCTCTTTTTTTAAGCATCCATTTCAACATACAAACAAGTAAATTAAGAAATGTTAAGAACATCACATTTTTCATGATATTTTTTCCCAACTGCTTATATGGTCTTTTGTGAAAAATTGTTGGGTCTTTATTTGAATATGATGATGCAAAGAAAATCAGTAGGCTGGATGTTTCGGATTTGAAAAAACTACTGGCTGTCTTGATGGCCTGAAAAAGAAAAAATAATGATCAACGGTGACCGAGGTCGCCGGCTAAAAACCCTCTGATGTCAAAATTAGTTTTTCTCTTTCAAATTTTAGAGTTCCTACTTTTTAGGAAATGTCAAAAGCGTACCTTTGTCTGGTCTGAATGAGCATTTATATAGTGCACCCTAGAAACAGTTATTAGGCTTGTAACTTCCCCTATATTTAAGAAGTTTTGAGAGTTCAAGGGTAACTTCCACAACCGCTTAAGAGTTACATTTTTTTTCATATAACTGTCGCTAGAAGTTATGCATGTGATAAGGAGTTGTAGTACTGAACTGGGGATTTTTCTTAATATCAAGCGCTCGTCCAGGGGTCTTCTTGACAAGCGTAACTCGCTGCCAAGGAAGGTCGTTCTTCTGTGGGCAACCTTCTTAATAAACCTCAATTTTTACTATGTGAGGCTCATCCAAGCACCTTCCTGCATGGACGAGCTAGTCACAGACGAGTCTTTTACAACCTTTTTTTTTCCTCGTCCTTATCCTAGATGACCATCATGGATGACATTGGAGTTGTATTTTATCATATCCCATTAGAATATATCATTAACAGTACTATTATTATGTGTTGGTGTAAAGATAATAATAATGGAAATAAGACAAAGAGAAGCTAAGTAATACTTCTAAATATTATTAATTTGAGATTAGAAAATATATAATACTATTTAGACTGAGACGTGACACTTGCTCTTTTTAAGGAGATTCAAGCCCTTGGTTGGCTAAACTTTGTAACTGGTGTAGACCTTTTCTAACTTGTTACCCCCAAGATACAACAGCCCAACAAATGTCATATTATTAGAACAATTTCTGCACAAAATGTTTAAGCCCAAAACTCCACCAAAAAGAACACCCTTCTTTGCTAACAACCTCTCTATTTTTTAGTGTATTAGAATGCTTGCAATTGCTAGATTTTTTGTGTGTTCACATTGTAACTGGTATTGGGTATGAATCAGTCTATTTATAGGTTCAATGGGACTTACGAAATTATTACCCAAATTAATCTAATTAATTAGGTCTGTTATTCTGATGTGGTGGGTTTTACAAGATTAATTGCTGGATATTAATCTGATGGGCTAGAGTAACACAATTAATGGATGAGATAAGGAGTTTCTGAAAAATGAAAATGTCTAAATTGCTATTTCATTTAATGGGTTAATGGCTCTTCATTTTCCATAATAAAAATTGTTAGCTTCTAAGAATTTAGGATCTAAATGTTTTAGAACTTCAATATGTAATATTGGCAAACCATGATCAAAACTTAAGAGTCTAGATTTAGGCTGCTCAAAGTGATGTATGTGTAAAGTTGGAATCGAGTAATTGCAAAAAATTACTGTTCAATTTCTGCAAGACTCGATCAATCAAAAATTAGACTCGATCGATCGAAACTCGTGCAAAATGTTTTTTTCTGCAAAATTTCTAACTCAGCCCAAGCCCATATGATGTATAGGGTTTTATGCTTTGCCTTAAGTATAAAAGGAAAAATTTGAATCACATTTTGAGATTTTTTTTTATGCTGTCTCTTGTGAGATCTAGAAGTGTTTGCCTTCATATACACTTAAGGTTATCAAGATCGAGATTGATATCGAGAGCTTGGTGATCGTTTCAGTTGTTGCATAAAGAACTTCAAGAAAAACAAGTGGTATACTTGTGGATATTGTGGATCTAAGAAAGAAGTAGTCTGCGGACTCGGAGCTATAACGTAGTCGCGGTAGTAAGTTTTCTACTCGAGGTAGCAATAGGATGTTAGTGGTCTAAGTCGCTATTGTAAAACTTCAATTCTTTCATAGTGGATCTGTTTTACCTTAAGGATAGTTAGGTTAAATCCTTCCTAGGTTTTTTACCGGTTTGGTTTTCTTAGGTTATCATATCGTGTGTTCTTTATATTTCCACGCTACTTGCATGATATGATTTACTTGTGTTAACCTAGATTTGAATAATTTACCTAAGTTAATCACTTAGCTAAATAACTAGGTTAATCTATTTGTGTTTAAGGGGTTTAAAAACATACAAGTGGTATCAGAGCAAGTTAGCTCTAGCATTTAGATCCGTTGATCCTTGACCCCTGTTGTCATGGATTCTTTTAAGTTCTTATTGCTAAAACTTCAATTTGTTTACTTTTGGTTTGTGTCACTTGTTGCATGTGTTAAGTTTTTCCTTGAAAATCTTAATATAATTACATGTGATGATAATTATGTGTGTTATACTACTTTAATCACCTTAAAGGCACATGATTCTTGTCTTTAGTATTTGGATAATGGTTATTTCAAGCATATGACAGGAAATAAAACTTTATTCAAGACACTTTTTGAAGGAAAGATTGGGACAGTCACGTTTAGAGATGGAAGCAAATCTGTAATCAAAGGCATTGGAATTGTGGACATTCTAGAGTTGTTGGTATTTGAAGATGTCTGGTATGTTGATAAGCTGAAGGCTAACTTACTCAACATCAATCAGATTTGTAACAATGGACTGAATGTTCTCTTTACCAAGTACGAATGTGAGATACTTGATGGAGAATGTGATTGTAAATGTGTTGGTACTAGGACTACTGACAATTGTTATGGTATAAAGCCAAGTATAAGCAACAAGTGTTTCAGTGCAAAGATCAATCAAGTAGACTTATGGCATTAACGGTTGGGACACGCAAGTCACAAGCAATTAGAAAAGATTTCCAAGTGTGATGTAGTGATTGGGTTGCTCAAGTTTGAGAAGATAGAAAAGTGCATATATGAACCATGTCAGATGGGTAAACAAGTGAAGTCCAAGCATCCGTCTGTAACTAAAGTTCAAACTTCAAGACCTTTAGAGTTGTTGCACATTAATCTCATTTGTCCTGCCAAAGTTTAGAGTTTAGATAAAAAGAAATATATTCTAGTTGTTGTGGATGATTTCACTAGATATACATGAGTTATACTTTTGAGAGATAAAGCTAAGGCTCTTTAGAAGATGATACACTTGTGCAAGAAATTGCAAGTTGAGAAAGGTACTGTGATAGCCAGAATTAGAAGTGATCATGGAAGAGAATTTGAAAATACAAAATTGGCTACCTTTTGCAATGATTAAGGCACACATCAAGAGTTCTCTTCACCCAAGACACCACAACAGAATGGAATAGTGGAACGGAAGAATAGGGTTGTTCAAGAGATGGCTCGTGTCATACTACATAACAAGAAGATGCCCAAGTCCTTCTGGGGGGAAGCAGTTAATACTGCTTGCCATACACTCAACCGGGTGTATTTCAGACCTAATTCCAAGAACACTCCCTATGAACTCTAGAGAGAAAAAAAGCCTGTTGTCAAATACTTTAGGATATTTGACAGTGACTGTTATATTCTACGTGATAGGGAGAACCTAGAAAAGTTTGATGCAAAGAGCAACAAGGGATACTTTATGGGCTACTCTTCTACCAAGGTTGTTAAACCGGACCAGATTGTAAGCTTCGACCGGGATAACCGAGAACCTTTCATCAAGAGGGTTCTTTAAACTCCAAGAACCGACCTATGCAAAAAAGTCAGTGAACCGTGCCAACCGCGCCAACCGCGGTTGAACCTTCCAGGTTTCAAAACTGTAAACGGTTCTTCAAGTCAAACCGTTAAAGGTTTTTTTTTTGAAAAAATTTTGGTACTTACAGACTTACCACCATTGTTGAAGGCTGAAACTTCAACCACAGTGAGACGCTATCAGACTTGAGATCGCACCCCAATCTTCCTGTTCTTCTTCTCTGTCTTGCTCGCACTCTTTCTGCTCTCACCCTCTGTGTTTTTTATGATACTGGTTTTGCATTTTTCCCCCTAAAGTCTTCTTCTTTTTTGGTAAATGGAGTCTCCTTTTTTGCTGCTTCAACTCAGCCACTAAAATTTTTGCTTTACTGTCAACCACTAATGCTTTACTGTCAAGCACTTCTAGCTTTTGTATGTAACCCATTTTTAAATAGGCATCCTAGGTAGATGTTTTGAATTGTATTTTAATAGTGTATGTCTTGTCCACAAGCTTAGGCTAGCTGGTCAGCCTATTGTAGCCCATGGACTTGTATTACTTTTTCTTTTAATAAATGATTTTACTTGTTCAGTCAAAAAAAGAATAGGTTGGCATCTTATAGGATTCCTATATATATATATATATTAATTCATAAATGGTGGACTATTCAAATGGGCTTGGGCATAAAACTTTTTTTTGATTGGGTTGTCAATTAGGCTTGGCCATGGGTAGACAGACTAATTTCATAAAATTGAAAATAAATATTATTGGGTACTTAAATGAGATTTGTCATGACTTAAGAGCACCAACCAAAATGTTTAGTGTATATACATATAAAATTATTTATCCTTATTTTAGTTAAAATTTCAATTTTTACTAATTTAATATATTTTTTATTTTTTAAATATTTATTAAATTAATTATGACGTCATCACGATTCAACTTCAGTCCAACCTCAAAACCCTTAAACCTCTTATTTTTACGGTTCATTGAACAGTTCAAGTTTCAAAACCATGTCTTCTACTAGTAGAGCATACAGAGTGTACAATTTGAGAACTAAAACAGTCATGGAATCTTCAAATGTGGTGATCAATGATGAACTATGTTCTGAAACCCATTCAGAAAACACTCCTTCTGTTCAAGAAAAGACTGTGGAGGTTGATGACTCTATTTTTGATAATTATGTTGGGAAGCATAGTGATGAAGAGCTGCTATTGAATGATGCTGTTTCGGCACCATCATGTTCAGAACCATCCACACGGGTTTGTGAAACTCAACAAGAACAAAGTGAGCCTAATTCTTCAACTGAACAAAAAGGTACCTCCACATCTTTGGTCAAAGGTCCATCTTCTAGAGTAAAGTTAAATCAACCTGTCATAAACATATTGGGTAGTCTGAATGATAACATGAGATTGAGATCCAAAACCTTGAATGTAATTACTCACTCATGCTATCTATCCCAATTTGAACCAAAAAAGGTGGATGAAGCACTTCAAGATTCTGATTGGGTTAATTCTGTGCATGAAAAACTTCATCAATTTGTTTGAAATGATGTGTGGGAATTAGTTCTTAGACCAAATTGAGTAAATGTGATTGGAACTAAGTGGATCTTTAATATAGGTGTGCATGGGTCAGGTTGGGTCTAGTTGAGGGGATTTTTTGACCCAATTCACCATGGTAGGTCAAAAAAAATTCAACCCAACCCAATCCAACCCACATAGGTCGAGTTGGGTCAGGTTAAACCCATGCGTTGGACAAATTATTATTATTATTATTATTATTATTATTATTAAATTGAGGAGAAAAAAATATAAATATAAATATAAATATATTAAAAAAAAAAACTCAAAGATTAGTATCAATGTAACTCCTTAAAGGCAAACAACACTAATGACTAAACAATAATAGTAATTTACTAGGGTTTGTATGAACTAATTGGCTTTCATATAGGATAGGAAGAGTTAGTAATTATAAACATTTTATTAATTATATAATATTATATATATATATATATATATATTAAATATATGGGTGGGCCGGGTTGGGTTTGGCGGGTTTGAAATTTTATGAGTCAAACCCAACCCGACCCATTATCAAAATTTTTTTTTTTAACCAAACCCAACCTAACCCAACCCACCAAGGCCTAAAAACTAACCCAACTTGGCAGGTTAGGTTGGGTAGATTTTGGCGGGTTGACGGATTGGCTGCACACTCCTAATCTTTAACAACAAGTCGGATGAAAATGGTATTGTCATTAAAAACAAATCAAGACTTGTTGCTCAAGGATACACACAAGTGGAAGGGATTGGTTTTGATGAAACTTTTGCACCGATAGCAAGATTGGAATCCATTAGGATACTATTGGCCATAGCAAGTCATTTGAACTTTAAGTTGTATCAAACAGATGTCAAGAGTGCATTCTTGAATGGGATGTTGCAAGAAAAGGTATATGTTGAACAACCAAAGAGTTTTGTTGATCCTCACGGACCAGATGATGTTTACAAGCTGAAGAGACCACTCTATGGTTTGAAACAAGCTCCTAAGGCTTGGTATGATAGGTTAACTGCATATCTCACTGAGCATGAATTCAAAAGAGAATTTGCAGATACTACTCTCTTCATACGAAAGGATAAAAATTATTTTGTAGTAGCTCAAATTTATGTTGATGATATTATTTTTGGTGCTACTAATGATTCTCTTGCTCAATCGTTTGCAAATGAAATGAAGAAGATGTTTGAAATGAGTATGGTTGGTGAACTAACTTATTTCTTGGGATTACAATTGAAGCAAATTATTTCTGGAATTTACATCAAACAAGCAAAGTATGTCAGAAATCTTGTCAAGAGATTTGGACTTGAAAAGGCTGCACATGCTAGAACACCAATGGCTGCTAATGCAAAGCTAACCAATGATCCTTCAGGTGAGTCTGTTGATGTTACATTATATTGAAGCATGATTAGTTGTCTTTTGTATTTAACTGCAAGTCGTCCTGATATAGCCTTTAGTGTTGGTGTATGTTTTAAGTTCAATATAATCCTAAAGTTTCACATTTGAATGATGTTAAAAGAATCATAAAATATGTTAGTAGAACTTGTGATTATGGTTTGTTTTAAAGCAAAGAGTCAAATTTGTCTTGCTGGATACTTAGATTTAGATTAGGCCGGCAATACCGATGATAGAAAAAGCACCACGAGTGGGTGTTTTTATGTGAGGGTCAATCTTGTTACTTTGATGAGTAAAAAGCAAAATTCTGTTTCACTGTCTATTGGAGAAGCAAAATACATTGCTACTGGAAGTTGTTATTCAAAACTTCTTTGGATGAAAAAGCTTTTGAATGACTATGGGATATCACAAGACACCATGGTGGTTTATTGTGATAATTCTAGTGCTATCGACATCTCTAAGAACCCTGTTCAACACTCTAAGAACCCTGTTCAACACTCTAAGATTAAGCACATAGAGATTAGGGACTTGGTTAAAAGAAAGATTGTGGCTCTTGAATATATCCCTACTGAATGTTAAAATGTTGACATTTTCACCAAACCTCTTGATAGAAGTAAGTTCGAGACATCTCGTCAAGTAATAAGTGTAATTTTGTGCCCTTAGTCATTCTTGGCTTTCATGATCCTTGTGCTTCATCTCTTTATTCTTTGTAACCATTCTTCTTTTGTTGTTGTTGTTGTTGTTTTTTTTTTTTTTTTTTTTTTTTTTTTTTTTTTTTTTGTAGGATTTGCATTGCATAACATTCATGCATTTTATGCTAGGTTGTTTTTGTTATTCTTTAAAAAAAAAAAAAGTGTTTTGCATCATTTTTCTTGGATTCGAAATCAAGGCTGGCCATATTAACTTTATATAACTTGTTTATGTACTTTGTTTAACTTGGATGAGTTTATTTTATTGCACTTTACTAGTTTGAGTTTTGTAGTGCATGTTGTGTGGGAGATGTTTATAGTTTTTGATCACTTGATCTTAATCTTGAAGTCACATGCTTCTAATTGTTGGACTTGAACTTAATAAGAAAGCATAAATAACTATCTCATCACTGTTTACTAGCCAATCATAAACACCTTAGTGCATATCATAAGATTTTGTACTCAAGAAAATGTAGCACATGCACAAAAAGAACATAAGGTGTAGCCTCGAATTAATGCTAAAATTGGTGTATACATTATTGGGCTATAATCAATTCACAATGAAATAAAATTGGTGTATACATTATCTTGACTATTCTAATAATTTCCAAATCTAATAAAATTGATGTGTACATTATGAGGCAAAATAAGAAACTTACATGATTGCAAACTTGTTTTCTAGGAAATGTGAAAGTTATATAATGTAACTCTTTAAGTGATAGCCTCTTTCAAATTTATGTGATGAATTTTGTAGAAATCGTGATTGATTACTATCTACATATCACCTCACATGTATCTCAAGCTTTTGCTAGTTGGATACACTATACAAGTTACTCTTTGTTAAACTTAGTACATTATATTGTGTGTGATCTTGTTGTGGCCATCCAAGATTAAAAATTACTTGATTTTAATGCAAAATGTGTTTAAAGTTTGTGTTTTTAGGACAAATTGGTTGAAAATCTTGTTTTTGGAATATCTGGGTTAAATCCAAGGGTTTTTTGAAAAAAAATTTCATCTCATACTCATGCATTTTATTCATAAAACAATATTCTTTGAGGAGTTTTTGCATTCAAATGTGTTTTTTTCAAAAATTTGATTTTTCCAGATTTTCGATCAATCAAACCTTTTGCCAGACTGATCGAAATTGCGATTAAAGATTTGGTTTGAATCTGCTTGGCTCGATTGCTGCTTGATTGATGGTGGATCCATCGAATGTGTTTTTCGATCGATCGAACCTATTTTTCCACCGATTGAAAATCGTTTAGAGAATTTTTTTTAAATATAAGCTTTTCACATGTTCTTTACTATTTCAAACTTTTCAAAAGTTTTTCTCTTTCTCTCTTTGATTGATCCAGATTCAAAGTCAATTTTTTGTCATTTTACCTCAATTTTCTCTCAAGGTTTTTGTCTTCTAGCACTGGTAAGACCATTCTACCCTTTCTTTTTTAGTTTAATCTCATTTTTCATGCATTTTAGGAAAATTTTCGGACATAGCAATTTTTGGGGTTTTTGGTGTTTGGGATGATTTCTTTCAAAATTGATCAATAGGTTTTTGTCATTAGATGCTATTAACATGATTCCCATGCTTTGATTTGGTTAATTTTGTGATTTGGAACAAAATGAAATTTCTAGGGCTTGAAAATTTAGGAAATTGGGGATTTTGTTCAATTGGGCTTAATTTTGTAAAATTGGCTTGTGTAATTGATTAATTATGTCATTATATACTGTTATCTAACTTGTGTAATGATAAATTGATCAATTTGTTAGGATTTTTGAAATTGGGTTTTTCAAAGTTTGGGTTTTTACTCTAAAACTCAAGTTCAAGCCAATTCTGTGTTTTTAAAGTATAATTGAACTATTCTCAATGCAATAGAGCATGCATCATGTGTTTATTCTATTCATGCATCATTTAGATTGTTCTTTTCTATTTGTTTTTGCTCTAACCATGTTTGATGCACTTTGCCCTTGGTTTTTCTTTGTTTTTGTCTCCTTGGTTCTCTTTTGTTTATCCTTTTCCAATCTTAGCATTATGGTTAGGAAGACTAGAGCCCATAGGACATCCACCTCCACCTTTACTCCAGCTTTTGATAGTGAGAGATTTCTTAGTAAGAAAAACCAAGAGACCTATAAGAATCTGAACATCCTTAGGTCTGTGTGGGCTGAGAGAAAAGTTGTTTTAGATGAGCTTAATCCGGAAATTAGGAGGAATTTTGAGCATAGGGGCTAGTTACCTTTGTTGGATATAGAACATCTTCCTCCGACTACTTTGATTAGAGAGTTCTACTCGAACCTGTCTGTTCACTCTACTTCATCCAACATTTAGTTTGTGAAGAGTTGGATAAGGGGAGAAGAGTATACTATTACTCCTTTAGTAGTGGCTGCCGCTCTTAGAGTGTCTGTGGTACAGCAGCCTATGTATCCTTATGATAAAACCCCTCCTCTTAATGATATTATGTCTTATATTACTGGTACTTCCATTCAGTGGGGTATTGATCCTTAGATTACCTCTCATGAGTTGACTGAAATTCATTATTTGTTTTTACGGATTTCGTGTCATTCCATCTGGCCCACCTCTCACTTTCACACCATTCCTATTGAGCGTTTTGCATTTCTGTATGCCCTTGTGACAGATGCTCCTATGAGTTTTCCTCATCTTTTCATTCGATCCTTGGTTAAGGTTCATAGGAGTAGTTCTTCTACTCATGCTCTTTTCTTCCCTGTTTTTATCCATCAAATTTTATTACATTTAGGTTTAAATGAGTTTCCTGCTTCTGAGCCTGTACACATTATCGCTCCTATTGGTGCCACCTTCCTTAGGCAGAGAGTTGCTCAAATGAGAGCTAGCTTTAAACGCCTTAGAGTTAAGTCTTCTTCAGGTGTTGCACCTCCTCCTTCTCCTTCCTCAGGTGATCTCATTGCTGAGGAGTTTGTTGATCTGACTGTTGCTGCTGCTGCTGCTGCTCCTTCATCTTCTATTTCAGATGATTCTAGCATTCGTCATATGTTGGACACTATTATGACCATTTAGGCAGCTCATGGTCAGCATTTGATGATGAGTCTTGATTGTCCTTTGGCAATTCATCACAAAAAGGGGGAGTACATATGGATAGAGATAGGGGGAGATTTTTTCTTGTTTTGGAGCTTTGGAGCTTTAGATTGTATGTAGGTGCTTATTATTTTGGCTCATGATGTATTTATTTTCTATGCAATGTATATGTTAGGAGGAGACATTATGTTTTTTTATTTCTGTTTCTTGTTTCACATTGTGCTACATTGGCTATTGATTTATATTATGAGGTTATTCATGATAATAGTTAGGTTGAATTGTTTCGGTTGGGAAATTTTAATGTAATGGGCTGTTTTTGTAACTTTGAGCATTTTGTTTTATTATGTGTTTTGTCACTGATTGCCAAAGGGGGAGTTTGTTAGATTCTAAAAATTTAGGATCTAAATGTATTAGAATTTCAATATGTAATGTTGGCAAACCATGATCAAAACTTAGAATCTAGATTTAGGCTGCTCAAAGTGATGTATGTGTAAAGTTGGAATCAAGTAATTGTAGAAAATTACCATTCAATTTTTGCAAGGCTCGATCAATCGAAAATTAGACTCGATTGATCGAAACTCATGCAGAATATTTTTTTCTGCAGAATTTTCAACTCAGCCCAAGCCCACATGACATGTAGGGTTTTATGTTTTGCCTTAAGTATAAAAGGAAAAACTCTAGCCACATTTTGAATTTTTTTTTTGCTGTGCGTGAATCTCTTATAAGAACTAGATGTATTTGCCTTCATACACACTTAGGGTTATCAAGATCGAGATTGATGTCGAGAGCTTGGTGATCATTTCATTTGCTGCATAAAGAGCTTAAAGAAAAACAAGTGGTGTACTTGTGGATGTTGTGGATCTGAGAAAGAAGTAGTCCGTGGACTCGAAGCTGTCATGTGGTTGTGGTAGTAAGTTTTCTACTCAAGGTAGCAATAGGATGTTAGTGGTCTAAGTCACTATTGTAAAATTTCAATTTTTTCATAGTGGATCTGTTTTACCTTGAGGATTGCTAGGTTAAATTCTCCCCAGGTTTTTTACCAGTTTAGTTTTCTTGGGTTATCATATCGTGTGTTCTTTATATTTCCGCACTGCTTTGCATGATATGATTTACTTGTGTAAACTAGATCTGAATAATTTACCTAAGTTTATCACTTGGCTAAATAACTAGGTTAATCTGTTTATGTTTAAGGGGTCTAAAAACGTACAAAAATGGAGTACTAATTCGGGCCATTTACTCACCAATGGATATTATAATTATTCCGAATGAGCTATGAAGTAGGAGGATCCAAGGGGCTGATTTATTTCCATTTTTGACACCTTCTCCCTTCACATCCCCTTGCACACGTATCTAGCTCAATATCTGAATCAACTCATATTAGCTCATTAATTTCCACAATTAAAAAGAATAAAATAGTCTCTTTCCTTTTTAATGTGGGATTAAACATTTTCACTAACTTCTCATCTTCTATATTAACTCTCACATCTTTACATTTATTTTGTAATATATAACCATTTTAATTAATTAATATTAAAATGTTTCAACAATCCCCCACGCATTTTAATATTAAAATTTTTTAGTTAAAGAGAGATTACCAGGTAAAGACGGGTTACTATGCATCATGAAGGTGTGCTCTGCGTTGAACCTTCACTTAGTAAAATAGCGACCTCAACTCTGGAGTCGTAGTGGTCTCTAAATTGAACTAGGACTACTTTAGGGAAATTAAGCGCCACTGGTTACACATAACAACCCAGGTGTTGACATGAGCTTTTATAACTAGCACTTTACAGCCGTGTGCTAATCCTAGTTTCATGAGTGTATTTGAGATTAAATCCAAATCACATAAGGAGTGGCCCCACCCCCCCACTCACGGATTTAGTTCTTCTAGATTTCTTTGGGTATTCTACTAATAGATTTCCTTAAATCCTAACTACTCTTTTATGATTCAAAGATTTATAATCTGCCATGTCAGCATTCCACTAACAATACCCTTAAAATAATAAAATAATATTATAAAAAAAAACAATTAAAATTATTGTTAGTTGAATGCTAACATGGCAAAATGCAGACCATTAAATCATTAAAGAATAGTTAAGAATTAAGGAAATCTATTTAGTAGAGTACCTTAGAAAATCTAGAGGATCGAAATCTCCCACTCACTTAGGTGAAATTTTGTTAAGGGTGTTCCTGTAATTATGACACGTCACACATATGAGCTACAAATTTTATTAAGAGTTTTTACTCAACATCTCCACATTACAAGAAAAATGCACTTATATCATAGGGGTGAACAATTAAAAAATTATTTACAAAATAAATAATTAAAGAAATAAATAGTGCATTTCTTATGACCGTCGTATGGTTCGATTTTCCCATTGAACCCAATTCTCAGGATCTTTGGTCCTTGGGTTGGGTATCCTCATACATGATTCATGAATCTATGGACTTTAGACTCATCCCTCTCGATGTATTCCAAACCCTATCTTCTGCCAAAGCCTTGGTAAATGGATCTGCAAGATTTTCATTAGATTTAACGTAATTTACAGTTATGATGCCACTACTTAAATAAGATCGCACGGTACTGTGCTTTCTTCTTATAAGTATGGATTTGCCATTGTAATAATGGTTTTTAACTCTACCAATTGCGGTAGTGCTATCACAATGAATTAATATAGGTCGAATTGACTTTTTCCAAAGTGAAATTTCATATAACAAATCTCTAAGCCAATTTGCGTATTCACTAGCTGAAAATAATGCTATTAATTTATCTTCCATCATTGAAATATCAATTATTGTTTTTGTAAGGTCCTGAATCTGCTGCAGCGGTCCAAAGACTGAAATCCACCCTTGGGCTTCACAAAGCTAAGGTCCGCTCAGAATCACGGCCCAAAACAATGAAATTTGTAGAGGGGAAACCATACAACAGTGAACCATGCCAGTCCCGAGGTCCTTTCTATCCTTATGTGTTTATCTTGTTCTTCCCCTATTCCTTCCTTTTCTTCTTTCCCTTAATTGGATGCTACTATTTTCTTTTCCCCTTTTCTATCTTCTTTTTGCCAGCCCCTTTACCATGTCCCTTCCCATCTTATTTATACCTTAGATCCATATCATCTCCACCTCACATCTCATTTCCCTCCCCCCCTTACTTGGTGACACTTGTAACTCCTTTTTACAGAAAGCACTTATGGTAAAATATCTAGAAATCCACTTTCCTGTTCAGGTCACTTCATCATTAATGCTGGAAGTAAGGCTGTTGTTTCCACATTTATTACAGTTAAGGAAGCCTGTCTATAGCATTCAATGTCTCCAGATATTTGTGATGGTCTACACCATCCGTTCACGGTTCCTCGGGTCCTCGGGCTCCGACCCGAGTAGGTTTTTCTTTGGGACACTTGCCAGTCCTCGGGACACGTCATCTTTCGGGTCTTCGGGTCCTCACAGTTTTCTTTTTAGATTTCTAATAAATAGCACCACTATCTAAGGAAAAAATATAACCAGTGGTAAAAAGAGAATCACTTGACAAAGTATTCTAATCGACATCATTAAAATTTTCAATTACAGCAGGGTACTTTTTATAAAATAAGCCATAACTTTTGGTACCAATTAAATATCTCATGACTCACTTAATATCTAGCCAATGATCTTTACTAGACTTGCTAGTAAATCTACTCTGCACTCCTACTGCATTTGCAATGTCAAGTCTAGTATAATCAATAGCATCATGCAAACTACCAATAATGCTAGCATAATCCTTTTAATTAAAAATCTCATCATCTTTATTCACAGGAAATAAATGTACACTAGAATCAAAAGGAGTAGCTACACTTTTGTGATCATGAAAATTATATTTTCTTAAAATTTTCTCAACATAATGTGATTGATCAAAAAATATTCCATCACATATTTTCGTAATTTTCATGCCCAAAATAAAATTTGCCTCGCCAAGATCTTTCATATCAAAATGTCTTTTAAGCATATTTTTTTGTCTCATTTATAATATGCATATTTGATCCAAAAATCAACATATCATCCACATAGAAGCTAATAATAACATGTATGTTGACGAAAATTGTTAACAATAATTGTTAGATTATATTTAACAAACGTTGTCAAATTATGTTTAACAAACATCATCAAATTATGTTTAACAAATATTGTTAAGTTATGTTTAACAAATATTGTCAAGTTATGTATAGCAAACGTCATCAAATTCGTCAAATATAATTTCACCCATAAGTCTTTTTGGCATATGAGTTTCATTGATGTGAGTAGTGCCCATTCAAGATAATGTATCTCTTAATTATAATCCCTTGTTTCAAGGGAAGACCATTTGATTCCAACCACGTTGTCTTTATACATAAGTTTATCTATTGTTATGTTTAAGGGGATATGTGTTTTTTTTATTTATTTGTGGCTGCATCTAATAATTTATTTAGATTGCCTACGTACTCTTGGCGGGGATCAAGCCACTTCGTAGTTCTTAATTTAAGATCTTAGATTTAAAGTCTCAAATATGGTTTTATCCAATTTTAAATGATAGATCTTTAAGTCAATACTTGGCATTGAATTAAGTATTGACATAATTTTTGAATTTGAGTAAGATAATTTATTCTAATCTCAAGGGTAAGTTATGGACCATATTTTTATGGAAATTGAACCAAGGATTCTATTCTTTGAGAAATTAAATGTCCAAGCAATTTTTCTTTTCTTTCATTTGCTTCTTTGTAGGAATTTTAATGACATTTTGATTGAAATCCCCAAATTTAAGAAAACTCTTTTGAAGCAATTTAATCATTGTAAACATATTTGGAATTGGAGAATTTCCTTAAATCAATTTTTATGGTCATTTTATTTTGGAATTATTAACTCTAATTTTAATTAAGGAATTAATCTATACTACTATTTAAGAGGCTTTCCCTGTTTGGATTCCTATTTTTTTAGTTCAAAAATACCATTACAGTCCTATGTTTAAGTAGAGATAAAATTAAAGGACAATCCGGTAAAAACTTATTTTTTAGTTCAAAAATGCCCCTACTGTCCTATGTTTAAGTAGAGACAAAACTAAAGGACAATTCGGTAAAAATGCAACTCCAACTCTCACTAAAATATTGCCTAAAAAATAGGACCACTTTCCTATTAATTTTTAAATTGATTTATTCACTTATAAATTAGATTTTTTAAAATAAAAATAATATATATATATATAAAATAATTAAATACAATTTTTTTCCTACAAAATAAGACCACTAAAAAAAAAAAATCTCATCGCACGCGCGAAGCGCGTGTGATGAGACTAGTAATCTTAAAGAATTTGTCATGATTAATATGGTGGAGTCAAGGACTCCACTAAAAAAATTAGAGTCAAAGACTCCATAAATTTAGTATAATCAAGGATTCTATTGATGTGGTAGAGTCAAAGACATCATTATTTTTGTAGAGTCAAGGACTCCATTAATAGGGTAAAGTCGAAGACTCTATTATTTTTGTAGAGTCATGGACTCCATTAATAGAGTAGAGTTAAGGATTCCATTAAAAGAATAGAGTTGAGGACTCCAACTAATTTGGTAGAGTCAATGACTCCATTGATGAAGTAGAGTTAGAGATTTCATTGATAGGGTAGAGTCAAGAACTCCAATTAATTTAGTAGAATCAAGAATTCCAATTAAAAAAAACATTACACCACAACTTGAGAAAATTTTTATTGAGTAATGCACAAATAAAAGTTACGAGTTAAGAAATCGTATTTAAAGCTTTATGCATAAAGTTAAGAACTCCCTATGAAACCGATTCTATTTGTATTACTAAGCAAAAATTTAGATTTGAGAGAGAGAGAGAGAGAGAGAGAGAGAGAGTGTTTTGAAAAAGAAAGGGACTGATGCGAAATCCCATATACTGTTATACCAACCTGTACTGCGTATTCTTCTTTGCTTGATGCTGCTCTCTCCTTCTGTGCCTCTTTGTTTTTTTCTCTTTTCCCTGTGTCTTTGCCGTGTGTGTGTACTTGTATTTCTTTTTTTTTTTATCTGCCCCCTTCTTTTTTCCGTGTGTCCTCTTTGTTTATAGAGTGATTCCAAAGTAATTGTTCACTTATTTTCCTCTCAACTGATCAGTTTATGGGCAGTTTTCGTCAGTTTTTTTCTCCACAATTCCTAATTTTATGCCCAGCCGTGACCCACCTTTCAGCTTTTCAGATTTTTTTTAAAAATTTTTTTTCCTGCCGTGGCCCCCCTTTTCAGTCTTGCATGATGCCGACCTATCCTTTTAGTTTTGTTTTTCTCATCCTAGTCCTTTTTTATAGGTAATGGCAGACCATACACTAGGTAGCTTTTCACATAATGCCATCCTATTTTTTTTAGCTTCAATAGTTGTCCCCGCGTGTCATGCAAGAATTAGAATTCTTCGTGTGACACACGGTCCTGGGAACAGTAGTCTTTCTTGCTAGGATTAAACCTCCTTTTGGGCTTGGTAAGTATAGGACTCCAGCACTACATATACTTCATGATCCTTTGTTATGTTTATCACTTTTTGCTGAATAAGGAAAACCTTCCATCTTTGATTGTAGTGGTACGTGTGGCTAGAGTTATTTTATTTAAACACAAGACCCTTCAACATCTTGTCATTTTTTTTATGAGGACATGTTTTTTGCCCTCATAAACTTACCCAAAACTTTTATCTTATTATTATTATTTTTAATAAATTTTGCTTGGCAATTTTTAAGCAACTACTTTTTATGTTGAAAATTTCATATTTCAACAATGTAAATTATTCCATGATTTAAAATAAATATATTTATCACATTCATTTGATTTATAACCATTCTCAATCATGCCAGAATCAAACCTTTCATGTCACTGATTAGGTGCTTGTTTTAAGCCATATAAGGATTTAGTTAGCTCTTTCTTGTCTAGGTTCTTGTGCGCACCCAAAATTGGCGAATGAGCCTTAGGTATTTTGGGCTCACAATCTATTTGTATGGTGGGCTTTTAGCGTTTCCTGCAATGGGGTGACTCCTTGCTGGATTACCCCTAGTATTTCTGTCTTTTTTCTTCCTCCTCCTTCTTTTCCTTTTCTTCCTCTTGTTTTCTCCTCCTTCTTTTCCTTTTCTTCCTCTTGTTTTCTCCTACTTGCGTGCCCTTGCTTCTGATATCCCCTTGCCTATTTATAGCCACAGCTGACTGGTTTAGTGGATGGGGAGGTCCAATGCCATCCTCCCTAAGTGGTAAGCAATTATGAGCGAAAAAGGGGGCAATGGTGGCATCGGAACTCGATTCTATTGTCACGTGTTTCTCGGCAGAAAAGCTTCCGAGGTGGGCGGAAATGAACGGCATGGCAATACGGGCTTATGATCGGCGAAGCCGGCGGGACCTCGGGAATCAGGTGCAGACGATATGCGAATCGTTCTGCCGACCATACCTAAGGTGGATTCGCTTTCGGCTTTCGGGGTACTTGATACAAGCTAGGTCGGTTTTAGGTGAGGCTCTTTAAACTGATCGGGGCCGGGACCCACGAGGAGACGGTGGTTCTTGTGGGCCTAGGATCAAACAGGCCTGGGGCATGGCCCGTTAGTGCAGTTATTCTTGTGGGCTTGAGGATGGTGGGCCTAGGGGTTCGATGCCTGTATAGTTCTATAAAGCCTTCGGGTTGATCCATATAAATCTCTTCCTCTAGGTCCCCATTTAGAAAAACATTTTTTACATCCATTTGATGAATTTTCAAGTAAAAAATTGCAGCAATAGCAATTAACAATTTTATAGATGTAATTCTTGTTACCAGAAAAAATGTATCAAAGAAATCAAGATCAGCTTTTTGCTTAAAGTCTTTTGCAACAAGTATAGCTTTAAACTTATCTATTCATCCATCCGATTTCAACTTTTTTCTAAGAACCCATTTAATTACAACCTATGGTCTTACAACCCAGTGGAAGATCTAGTTCTATTAGAAATTAGAGATTTCATCTCATCATTTATAGCCTCTTTTTAAAATATAGTATCAGGTGATGCTAAACCTTATTTTAAATTTTGGGGATTTTTCTTAATTTTAAAAACATAATAATCAGAACCAAAATCTTTTTCAACTCTAGCTCTTTTACTTCTTTTAGGTTCCATTTCAAATTTTTCTTGATTTTGTAAATTAGAAGTAGAAGAATTAGGTTGTGACAAAATATTTTTTAAACCCCCACTATTTTTCTATTTCACCTCTCCCTTGCGCGCATATCTAACCCAATATCTGAATCAATTCATATTAATCAATTAATCATCACAATTAAAAAAAATAAAATAGTTTCTCTCATTTTCAATATGGAATTAAACATTTTCACTAACTCCTCCTCTTCCATATTAGTTTCCACATCTTTACATTTATGTAGTAATATAAAACTATTTTAAATAATTAATATTAAAATGCTCCAACATTATGTACTAATTACAATAAAACAGATCATCGCTGTGAAAAATGTGATGACCTTATTTTTATTGCATGAAAATTTGAAATTCCATATTGTTCACAAAAGATACGAAATAACTCGTCTTTGGTCTTTGCCAAAATAAATTAGGTGTCCATGTAAGATAGTGATGTCCAAATTCTCGTTGGCCAGCATAATTTGTGGATCGAAAGTACAATAAATCTTTTAATCCTGCCAAATCATGTGTGATAAAATGACATATGTTTAAAAATATATAGACTAAAATGAAACATTTCAAATGATGAATATCATTTTGAAACATGTAACAAAGGTTGAGGACTAAATTTATTGTTAAACCAATGAATAATATAAAATATCCAAGATAAATGGCAACAGAGACAAATCTATGAAATGTTACATTAGGACCAGCAGGTGGCTCTCATATATTAAATTTGTCACTCGTAGATCTGGTATACGATACCCAACCAAAACACACTTATTCAGTCTTTTATGTCGTTTCTCTTATCAATCATGAAACATGGCCCTCTCCATTTTTAGTTTATATTATTACTATAATTTAATATTTTCAATTCACGAGAATTTCCAATGAAATTATTTATATTTGATAATTAGAATTTATTTTTAAAATAAAGAAGATTTAATTTAATCAAAATTTATTTTGTGTAGGGTTGATTTATTAATTTTAATTATTTTTTTAAAAAAAGGTTAGAAATATTATTTTACTTAATTTAAACTAACATATATTTACGTTGTTTGTAATTAATTTTAAACACCAAATTTATAAATATACATTAGAATTTTTATGTATACTAGCCTCATTACACGCGCTTCGCGCGGGCGATGAGGTTTTTTTTTTTTTTTTTTTTTAAGTGGTTCTATTTTGTAGAAAAAAAAACTGTATTTAATTATTTTATATATATATAATTTTTATTTTAAAATATAATTTATAAGTGAATAAATCAAATTTAAAAATTAAGAAGAGAGTGATCTTATTTTTTAGGCAATATTTTAATGGGAGTTAGAGTTACATTTTTACCAGATTGTCATTTAATTTTATCTCTTCTTAAACATAGGACTGTAGGGACATTTTTGAACTAAAAAATGAAGAATTTAAACAGGAGAAGCTCCTTAAATAGTAGTATAGAAGAAAAATATAGGTTTTCAAATGTTTGCACGACTAACTCAAAGATTCTAATTTAATATTATTGTATGGGAAAATTGAACCTATCTCTCATGAGACTTACTTTAAAACTACATTGATTTCCATCATTTTTTTTTTATAAATTTTATCATAGGTGGAATACTTGAACTTTGATGATTGATCCCTGCCCCTCCTCAAATACTTATATTTGTGAAATGACTATCACGCTAATGGTATGCGGTAGTTATTTTTATCATTTTTTCAAATGCACAATCTCTCATAACAACATTAAACTCAGTAATGGATTCTCAAAAAACTCGGTAATGAAAATGGTTAGATTTACGTTTAACCCTCACTTCAAAATTGAAAATCCCATTGTAATAGGAGAAATTGAGGGGGACTTTTATTTTTTGGAAAACGAAAGAGAAAATGAAGATATGTTAAGGAAAATCAACATCTGAACTTGGAAAAGTCACAAAGCGAAAAAGAGACAACATTGAAATTTGGATTAGAGATGGATCATGGAGCGAACAAACTTTGACTTGCATGCAGCAAATTGCCAATTGCAAACGACCTTTGCTAATGGTGTGGAAAATTGGATTTGGATTAGTTGGGTCTTTACTAAATAATTTGACAAAGTCCTGATTAAATTGCTGACCGTGCATTATTCAATAAAGTACAAAATAGATACTTCCAGAGCACGTAAATGGTAGCGCTACGAGAAAGAAAAGCGCAATTCTCTTCATCTCTTGCTATAAATTCTACTTTGAAATATCCATCAATACACACATTACAACCTCTAAGTCTAAGCTCCCCAACTTTCTTAGTTGGCATGGCACCAACACCAACCTCTCTAGTGTTCAAAGTACGAAGGTGTAAACCAGAACTGGTTGCTCCTGCTAAGCCCACACCCCACGAATTCAAACAACTCTCTGATATAGATGATCAAGAGGGTCTTCGATTTCAAATCCCACTCATACAATTCTATAAATATGATCCCTTAATGAAAGGTAGAGACCCTGTGAGAGTCATTAGAGAGGCACTTGCAAAAACACTTGTGTTTTACTACCCATTTGCTGGTAGGCTTAGGGAAGGACCTGGCCGAAAACTTGTAGTAGAATGTACTGGTGAGGGTATCATCTTTATTGAGGCTGATGCTGACGTTACACTTGAACAGTTTGGTGATTCACTTCAACCCCCATTTCCGTGTTGGGAGGAGCTCCTCTTTGATGTTCCTGGCTCTGGAGGGATCCTTAATTGCCCATTATTGCTTATTCAGGTACATATACTGCTCATTCTAGTCATATATATCATTGTAGGGTCATAATTTACCTTACCTGGATGAATAATTTTGCGTGTTTAGGATCAAAACAACATATAATTTAAAGTTTAAGTAGTGTTTTTTAAAAATAAAAATATTATATATATATATATATATAACATTTAAAATTTATTCTTCTTATTGTTTGAGAAGAAAAATTACTAATTAAGTTTATGTATTTGAGTTTTACTAATATCTATTTTTAAATTGATAATACCACTCTTCAACTTAGAGGGTAGAACAATAGAATCTAGTTTATTAAAATCAATAATCACTTCAATAAATTATAAAATTACACGGTACAGTCTATATCCAAACAAAGACTTAAATATATAACTCTTTTTTGTTAACTGAGCTACAATGCTCTTAACATGCAAAAAGGACTTTGGCACGTAATTCAATAAATTAATACTAACAAAAATAAGATTAATTTTACATAGAGAATTAAATATCATGATTCAACAATTGAATTATAAAAAAGATTAAATTTATTTTGTCTTTATAAAGGAGTTCTATGTAAGGTGAAGAGGGCTAATTTCCAATTCTGAGAGAGAGAGAGAGAGAGAGAGAGAGAGAGAGAGAGAGAGAGAGAGAGAGAGAGAGAGAGAGAGAGAGAGAGAGAGAGAGAGAGAGAGATTGTTTGTTGTACATACAGCGGAACTAAAATTTTGGGGCCATTCGTGGCCTTAGGTGATGCCTAATTGTCGTAGCCTAAGAATCAGCTAGCCCCGGTAATGAAACTAATAATATGACTATACAAGAACTTGACCTTAGTCTTCCTTTTTTTTTTTTTTTACCTATTCCTAATTTTTATTATGACCACACACACACACACACACACATATATATATATATATGAGTTTAAATTACATTTAGTTTAACTCTAAACAATGTTACACTAATAAATAAATTATTATTGAATTTATATTTTGAAAAATCACCATTGAATTACATGTTTTATATGTTCATAACATGCATGTCTATTTTTTATGTTAATCGAATGTTATTTATTATTCGATCTATAAATTCATATTTTATGTATTATTTTAAACGACAAAAACTTGAATTTAAACAATTGATTTGATCATGACATAGTTATTGATTTTTTATTATCTTGAATTTGTAAGCATGGAGAATATACGAAAATAATGTAATCCAACGGTAAATTTGTCAAAATTCGCATCTGACTAAAAAATATTAAGTAGTGTAACATTACTTAAAGTTGCACTATGTGTAATTTGAACTCAACCCCATAAAATTCGATAGTTACAATGGGAGGAGGAATTTGAACCTAAATGTCTCTCTTATGAAAAAAAAAAAAAAAACTTTGTTTGATAAAATGAGCTCCACATCCTTCAATTATGAAGCTTCATTGGTCTCAAGCAGAGATGAAATATTGGTGCAAGGCAAAGAGAGATATAGAGTATTATGTTTAGTAGCAAAAATGAGACTTTTAACAGGGGTCCGTTACGGTATGAACAAATTTTTTTTTTTTATTAATAATGAAAATTATAAGTTTTTTTATAATGAAAATTATGAGTTTTTTTTTTTTTTTTTTTTTTTTTTTTTTTGCTGCTAGGTCTAACTTTGCATTCCATCAAGACAATGTTTTGCTTTTTTTTTTTTAACATGATCATGTAAAACAATGCCGTTTGTCACATTCCTTCACACACCAAAAAGCAATTATGATACTTTAACTGATTCGTTAATGATAAATTATAGTAGTAAATCTGTGAGAGAGTAGAAGCTGAACCAAAAAAAGAAAAAACAAACAAACGTGGTTCGCATTGTATGTAGTTTTGATCCTTAACACGCGAAATTATTCATCCAGTTTAGGTAAATTATAAATTCTACATTAAAAAACATCATAAACTTCCTCATTACTTTTAATACTCTCATTAAACCCCTTTCTTCTCGGCATGGCACCACCAGCCACCTCTCTAGTGTTCACAATAAGAAGGAGCAAACCAAAACTAGTTGTCCCAGCTAAGCCCACACCTCATGAATTCAAACAACTTTCTAATATTAATCACCCTGTGAGAGTCATTAGACATTTGCACAAACACTAGTTTTTTACTACCCATTTGCTGGTAGGCTTAGGGAAAGGCTTGGCCAGAAGCTTGTAGTAGAAAAGAACGTATTGGTGAGGCTGTCATGTTTATTGAGGCCAATGCTGATATTACTCTTGAACAGTTTGGTCATGCACTTCACCCTCCATTCCCAATGCCGATGTTCCTGGCTCTAGATGGAAAATTATTGGTAGTTTGGTACCTTGTTCTCTTGAGGATGGAAAATGCTAACCTTTACAAGTAATAGATATGATTGATGGATGGCAAACAACATGGCAAATGAAAGATAAAGTTACCTTTTTATAATTGGTGGCATACGCCTTTAAAGGTTGCGTAGTACAATTATAATATATCTCTAGCATCATTCTTTATTAATTACATAAATCAATTATCATATTGCCGGGTGATGATTGGCAGGTGACACGTCTCAAGTGTGATGGTTTCATCTTCGCCCTTCGCCTCAACCACACGATGAGTGATGCCCCAGGAGTGGTGCAATTCATGATGGCAGTGGGCGAGATGGCACGTGGTGCAAGTGCTCCCTCTATCTTACCCGTGTGGCAGAGACATCTCCTTCAAGCAAGGGACCCACCTCATGTGACATGCACACACCGAGAGTACGACGAAATACTTGCGGACACCAGTGTTTCAATCCCAGTTAATGACAAAATGGCCCACTGTACCATTTTCTTTGGCCCTACTGAGGTGTCCACACTCAGGAGATTCATGCCACATCACTTGAAACAATCCTCCACCTTCGAGTTGCTCACCGCATGCATCTGGCGTTGTCGTACCATAGCTCTCCATACAAAACCCCATGAAGTGGTTCGTCTGTTGTGTATTGTCAACGCACGTGATAAATTCAACCCTCCTTTACCCACTGGTTATTATGGCAACGTTTTTGCATTCTCTGTGGCACTCACAACTGCAGGGAAGCTTTGTGAGAATCCATTGGGTTATGCTGTGGAATTGGTGAAGAAGGCGAAGGACAACGTAACAGAGGAGTACATGCGATCGGTTTCTGATCTTATGGTGATTAAGGGTCGGCCCCACTTCTATGGGGTGGGGTCGTACGTTGTGTCAAATGTGGCACGTGCCAAATTTGGAGAGGTGGACTATGGGTGGGGTAAGTCGGTTTATGGAGGGCCAGGCAAGGGTGAGGTGGGGGCAATCCCTGGAGTGTCATGCTTTCAAATACCTGGTAAGAATAGTAAAGGAGAGGATGGAATAATGGTGCCGATTTCCCTACCAGTTCAAGCCATGGAAAGATTCTTAAAGCAGTTGGATTGTTTGTTGAAGGACCAGCAAGTTACTGATAAGAAATCCAAGTTTATTGTCTGTAGCTTGTGAGCCCAATTTACCAAGAGTTGTAAAGTTTGAATTTTATATTGAAGTAGATTAGTGTTTAGGGAAAAGTCTATTGCACATAAGAAATCCAAGTTTATTGTCTGTAGCTTGTGAGCCCAATTTACCAAGAGTTGGTAAAGTTTGAATTTTATATTGTAGTAGATTGGTGTTTAGGGAAAAATCTATTGCACACAATGTGTATAAAAGTGCAATAATACACTAAAAACATAACTTTAAGTCACATTTTTAGTGCATTTGGGCAGTGTGTATTTGCACATACGGTGTGTAATAAGCAATACCCTAGTTTTTATAGGGGGTACAGAGTAGTTAATTTCACCTTTAAATTCAATTTTTTATTAGTTTTTTGGTATTTGTTAATTAAGGTTAGACTATTTTAAAGTCTTCAAAACTGGTTTACAAATGACTGTTGTAACTTAAATGCTAGAGTGTGAGATACCCAGTGCGATGACTGAATGGAGATAGGCCATATGCACGTTTTGAGCTGAGTGTGACTGTGTGTGAAGCTAAAAATGCAATTGACTGTGTTAAGGACATATTTTATATAAATGACTAATATTTTAACAAAATACACTTTACTTGTAATTGGGTAGATCTATAATGGATTTAAGACTTCAAGAAATATGTTGTTCAAGTCAAGTGTTAAAACCATGAAAATCTGACCAAGAAACAAGTAAAGAAAAGTTGTTCATTAAAACTCAACAAATACCTCAACAGAAATAGTATTTATTGAGATTTAAGAACGAAATTCGATAGAAGCTCAATTTATCGAGACTTACAAAATCAAAATTTCTAGATCTGATTTTCGGGCCAAGCTTATGTATTTGTATAGGGTTTCTTTTCTCACAACCCTAGACATATATAAGGCTAATTTTAAAGGCCGTTATACATAGAGAACACATGTAGAAAGTGACCTAATACCTTATTCTCTCTGCAAGTAGTTACTGTACCTTTTTCGCCTTAGAGTTTTGTAACCAAGTACTTCTTGATCTTCATTGTTAATGAAGTAAAGAACTTAGCAACCAACAACATCTTCAAGTTGCTGGACTTAGTCACGTACTGGGATCCGTACAAAAGAGTGGCGTTCATATATTAAAGAGCTCAGAGGTTCTGAAACAATAAAAGGTTTCTGCTGTATGTTCATCTACAGGGATTGTAAAGTTTAGAGACAAAAGTTTTGTACTAGATCTAAAACTTCTCTTTACTATAGTGAATTACTTTTTGGGAAGGTTTTCCCCCAGGTTTTTTTACTGTGAAACTAGTTTGTTTTATTAGTTTTCTAAGTCATCGTATCTTGTCTTATTTACTATTCTATTGTGCATAATATTGACATGACATTGATATTTGTTTGTTTTAAGAAAGTTTATTCAAAATAAATTTAATTAATAAACTTGAGTTTAAAACTTGTTAATTTTATCTTATGCATTATGCATTACTAAATAATAGCAAATATGCATGTATTATATCTTATGCATTACTGCATATATATTTTGCCCAAAAAAAGGTATTGAACTTTTCACCAAGTTTAAACTGCTTCGTGATATTGGCATGATTGTCATCATGTCATGTGATTAGGGTATTCTGCACCACCAGATCACAAGGGATAAACCACAAAATTTGGAGAGTGTATAATCCAAGCTAGAAAGTTTTTACTCCCGCCTTCAAACCTGTGCCTACTGGCAGCATTTGTATGGGCAAAAAAATATGATTGCTTTCATGTAATGATCTGTAACAAATGTCAAAAATTGCAGAAATTGAAGAGGGCTTGTGACAAGAGAACAACGAGGGTGCTTAATACAGCAGAACTCTATTTCATATATATATACACACACACAGAAAATGCCGGAGTTACAAATAAATTGCTGATGTGATAAATAGTTGTTAGTAAGTAAAAAAATAATATTAGTGATAAGCTTAGATGAAAAACATTAAAAATTTACCACAACAACAGTTTATAAAAATGTTGTAAAAAAATTTGTGTTTATAGCATCAATTACTCATATATGCACAGCACTGACTACAGAACTCAAATGGTAATTACAACTTACTGGTTTTAGTTTGGCCCTAATACACTTTATTCTACAAACTTTTTATTTGCTTCATTTTTACTTCCTAAGATTTGGATTGAAATAAAATAGTGCAAAAGCTTTTGAAGATTGGATCTATGAACACTAACAGTTTAATCCAAACTTTAGAAACAATCAAAAAAAAATCTGTATTTTTAGAATCAGACAATCAAATGTAACAATTGATAATTTATAAAGTTGTGATATAGGCCATACGAAAGGGAAAAAAAAATCATAAATTATAGTATATTATAGTTTATTTTTAATACTAGTATTTAAGAGCATAATTAATTGATTCATAAAAATTTAAATAATTTGTATTCACTAAAAACCAAATGGAGAGTCCCCTTCTCATTGTTTGTTTAGATTGGGTTTAACAAAAAAAAGTCTTAGAACCAGAATCACCTGATCCGTTTGTCGATCAGGCCCCTTCTCATTGCTTGCACCGAAGGGCCATATGTAGCGTTGTAATTTGACAGCAGAAAGCGTGAAACATACTCCCACTTGAATTATCTCTGGAAGATAAGGAATGGATGGAGGCGATTAAAACATATGAAAACAAGACAAAAGTGGCTCTAGGTGGGTGGGAAAAATAAATCCATATGGGGCCTAGTTGGGATTATGGAATGGTAAAGTTATAAGTGGAAAAAAAATTATGTAAATTGGTCCATAATATACTAAAAGATAATATAATTATAGTATAATATAATTTTATATTACTATATATTAGATTAATATATTGGAATTATACAAGATTATATTTATATATATAGCAGTAAATTTAAAATAGTACTCAGTATGAATTGGTACCAAAATATTTTGTTTATTTGGCCAACTGAAATAGTTGTCGGTACTATTGGCTTAATAAATTTAGCAATACTAATTGGAGTTTCATAGTAAGTTTCTTTTTATACCACAGCCTTTGACTCGGAGTCCTGACTCTATCTTAGTTTATGTGAAAGCAATCAATTATAGTCTACTACATAATGAGAATTGTGACTAAAATTGTGAATTAGTTTGTAGTTGTAAAAGACTCTTTAAACCCTATAATATATATATATATATATATATATATATATATATATATATATATATCCTCATATTTTAACTAATGAGAATTGTGACAAAAATTATGAATTAGTTTGTAGTAGTAAAAGACTCTTTAAACCCTATAAATATATATATATATATATCCTTATATTTTAACTATATTTTGTTTATATATATTTTTTTATACATCAAAATTCATTGAAAAAAAATAGAAAAAAAAATTTAATCAAGAATTTTTATATTAAAAAATTATAAAAGAAATATAAAAAAAATAATAATAATAATTCGAGAGAAAAAAATACAAAAAAATGTTACCATTAAAAAGTGTTAAAAGTTCAAGTTTTATATAATTATTTATTATTTTTCATAAAATGAGTGTATAAGAAAAAAAATTTAGAAATAATTAATTATATATCAAACTCATTAATTTGCTATGGTTTTGAGGTTTAACTTTATAGTTTTAAATACACAATGGTTACTATATGGTCTAAAATAAATTTTTCTATAATATAATCATTTTATGAGTTTAACAAAAATCTTAAGAACCCCCTCAAAAAAAAAAAACAAAAATCTTAAGATTGTTCTACGTAGTACGTACTAGAAAATCATTAAATGAGAATTCTAAGTAAAATTTTGACTATTAAAAAAAGAGAAATGATATGTCCTCTCATGCTCATAAAAAAATAAATTTAAGTGATAGCGCATGCCGTCCTCTCATGCTCGCTGCCCATTGTACTTTTGTTCGTCATTTTCCACCTTCAACAATGATTGATCAATAAGCAAATTCTATATTTAATTAGATCCACAAGTTCCTTTCAGGCAACAATGATTGATCAATAAGCAAATTCTACATTTAATTAGATCCACATGTTCCTTAATTTGTCTCCGACAGAAACTGTCTCTTTCTATTAAAAAGTGAAAGTGTGTTGTAAACTTGTAATTATCCTTCTTTTTTTACTTTTTCTTATATTGGTCAAAATTTATCCTTCACTTTGCTGGCTATAAATTCTACTTCGAAAAACATCATAACTCACACTACTGCAACAACCACTGAAAACTTCTTCATTATTCTTATATACTCTCATCAACCCCCCTTTCTTCTTGGCATGGCACCAAAAGCCACCTCTCTAGTATTCATAGTAAGAAGATGCAAACCAGAACTAGTTGTCCCAGCTAAGCCCACACCCCATGCATGAATTCAAACAACTTTCTGATATTGATGACCAAGAGGGTCTTCGGTTTCAAATTCCATTTATACGATTCTATAAATATGATCCCTCAATGAAAGGTAGAGATCGCGACCCTGTGAGAGTCATTAGAGAGGCACTTACACAAACACTTGTGTTTTACTACCCATTTGCTGGTAGGCTTAGGGAAGGACCTGGCCGAAAGCTTGTAGTAGAATGTACTGGTGAGGGTATCATCTTTATTGAGGCTGATGCTGATGTTACACTTGAACAGTTCGGTGATACACTTCGACCACCATTTCCATGCTGGGAGGAGCTCCTTTCTGAAGTTCCTGGCTCTAGAGGGATCCTTAATTGCCCATTATTGCATATTCAGGTACATATTTGGTTAAAGAACTCCTACAACATCTAAGTTGTTGGATCATTGGATGATTATAACAAGAAAAAAAATTCCCTAGCCTGTTAAAGTTTCCCACGATTATTGGAAAAATCATTTTTGCCTGAAAACCACATGACAAATTTAAAAGAAACTTTTTAAAGTAAGTTGGAGATGCAACTTCTGTCGTAATTTGTTGGAGCAATTAACTATATGAATGTTGAAAAAAAAAATTATGGATCAATGTGGAAGTGATTATTCACTATCCATAGTCAATAAGTTGTATAAAAAATCATGTCTGTAGAAGAAAAAAGAACTACCATAAATTTATTAGTTAGTGAATTTTCTTAGGTTTTTTGCTGAAAGTGGATTTCCTTAATTAGTTACAGCTATTTAAAATAACTTTTTTATTAAGTGCAACTTTTAGTCATGCAGGGCAACTCTACACATTTTGGGGTCAAAGGCAAAAATTAAATTGAGGCATTTAATAAATTACAACTTACCTATGTGTAGTTTAGTCGAAATTTAAGTTGCCTACCGATAGTTTAAAATTTGACACTTTACCCACCTGAAGTTAGTCCAGTTAGATTTCTGTAACCCATCGTTGTTAAAAACATAATTAAATATGTAATTTTGTTCTATTTTAATGTCTCTTTCCTCCAAAAACACTAAAAACATAAAAGTACAAGATTAAAAATAATCCAATGGAACACTTGTATCATAAGATTTCAAATCGCAAGTATGCAATTTAAATTTCGGTCAACCTCAAGTGGGTAAAGTGCCTAATTTAAATTATAGGTAGACAACTTAAATTTTTGCCAAACTACATGTGGGTAAGTTGTAATTTACCCTTTAATATATTTACATGTTGAAATAATTTTTTTTTCATACTTCAAATCTACTCTTTTCAATTTTTAGACACAAAATTACTAGTTAAATTTTTTTATTCAAATTTATCTAGAGAAAATTTTTTAGACTCCGATCAAACTTTTTAGTCTTCTTACTTTTTTATTTTTCATATCCAAGAGTATATTTTTTTAGTAGACGTTTATAACTTAAATATAGTTACAACCAAAAGAAACTCTATTTATAAAATTATAATAATTAGAATCAAAACAACTTCAAGCGTAGAGTCATAGAGTATTCATTATATTACTAAATGAATTGGATAAAGCAACATAATACAATTGAAAATATACACTATCTATTGGGTTAAGCAACCAAATACTAAAAACTTTTAATGAAATAATATTTTAATATCTTTAAATAAATTTTAATTATAAATTTATTTACCATTACTTGGTTATATAGTTTTTTTATTTTTTTTTTCATAAAGAATATTTTTGTTGTTAACAACTACAATGTGTGTGTATATGAATGTGTACATATATTGTACAAGTCCAATTTTCCCCCAAGGGCCAGACTCTATATTTGGACCCACAATTTACTTATTTTATGGGTTTTGAGTATCCTACAATAGGTAGCTCCTAAGTAGGTTCACTAAAAGGCTTGATACAGTGTTTGATCTCTTCCCTTCCCTTTGACAACTTCTCTCTGGATGCTCGGCTACTATCTCTTTTTTTCCCCAATTGTCTAACCCCTCTTTCATTGTATCTTCTACTATTTATAGCTTAAGGTTAGTAGTGGAATTATGATTACTCTCTGATTCCGCTCATGCGGGTGGGGCCCAATCTAATTATTCCTAATAAGGAATATGCTTCATTGGAAATGGGAGTTAATACATTGGAACTGGTACTGACCACCGAAACTTGTTCGGCAACACAATCTCTAAGGGCATTCAGTTTGCTAAAGCACCGACCGATCATGTGGTACCCAAGGTGTATTTGTATACTGAGATCACGAGCAATGGGCTAACATTTTTATTTGATCCATAAAATTATTTTTTATTCATAATTTTAAATACAAAAACTTGAAATAAACATTTGATTGATGACATAATTATTAATTTTTTAGAAATTTGCAAATATAGAGGATATAGAAAAAAAAAAAATATATAATCGAATGATAACTTTGTCAAAATTAACATCAAATAAAAGGATATTGAGTGAAATTGTACTAATTAGCTATAACTAAACTTGTAACCAAATTTTGTCATTTGACTAACAAAGAAAATATATATATATATATATATATATATATATATATATATATAAACACACACACACATTTGTACTGCTCTTTTTAGAGTTCTACTTAATCAGTATTTTCACTCTCATTAAAAAAAATTTTGAGTACTTTCACCTTGTTAAAAAAAAAAAAAAAAAAAAAAAACTTTCTCAACACTTTCTTGTCTACAACTTTACAATTGGCTTTTTGTACTAATTTGTGTCAAAAATTACTTTTGTTCAAAGTTCCTTTAACGTATATTATGAATTATAATTATAAGTTTTTTTTTTTTTTTTTTTTAAATTTGAAAAGTAGAATCTCTTTGTGCCAATCCTACAATTTGATCCTCAAACACTCACACCGATCCTAGTAAAATCTCAATTTTGATAGCCTTGATCATAGATATGTCTCTTTTTCAATAATGTCATTGTGTTGATTTGACCTAACAAGTGACGCGTCTCAAGTGCGGTGGATTCATCTTTGCCATAGGTCTTAACCACGCCATAAGCGACGGAATCGGACTTGTCAAATTCATGATGGCCGTAGGCGAGGTTGTGCGTGGTGCAAGTTCCCCATCCATTCTACCTGTATGGCAGAGACATCTCCTTAATGCACGTGACCCACCGCGTGTGACATATGCGCATCCCGAGTACGACGAAGTGGTCGACACTAAGGGCACCATTATCACACTCGATGACATGTCCCACCGCTTCTTCTTCTTCGGACCCACTGAGATTTCTGCCCTCCGTAAATTTGTGCCACCCCACTTAAGTCAATGCTCTACATTTGAGTTACTCACAGCCTTTCTCTGGCGTTGTCGCACCATAGCGATCCAACCTGACTCGGACGAGGAGGTCCGCATTATTTGTGCAATCAATGCATCTACAAAACTCAACCCTCCATTACCAATGGGTTATTACGGCAACAGCTTTGCATTGTCTGGGGCGGTTACGACTGCAGAGAAACTGTGTAAGAAACCATTAAGTTATGCTTTGGAATTGGTGAAAAAAGCGAAAAATAAGGTAAATGAGGAGTACGTGCGGTCATTGGCTGATATGTTGGTCATTAGAGGTAGGCCCCACTTCACTGTGGTATGAACACTCTTCACTCTTCAAACAAGCAGTGGGAGCAGCAGAGATTCAGAGAAGGTAAGGCCAAAGCCATGGCAGCCGATTAAATCTCTCAGGCCGTTCAATCCTTGTTTTGTTTTGTGCACCGCAGCAGCGAGCAGCGAGCAATAGCTCAAACAGAGAAGGCTCAAACAGCAACAGCGACCCAACACCAACAGCCAAACAGCAATGACCGAAACAACAGCGACCCAACACCAATGGCCAATTGGACCACCGCGAGATGGCAGCAGTGAGCAACGGCTCAAACAGAGACGGCTCAAGATATATGGGTCTGGGGTTTAGGCAAAGAAATCCATGGCTAATCCACCTTTCTCTCTGTTCACCACCACCATTGACGACCATGGTTCTTTCTCTGGCCTTTGCTACTGGAACTCATTTGAAACGCTTTGATCCTCTCCTGCTACTTTCAATCTGAGAATGAGATTGGGTTTTATGTTGGGCTTGGTTTTGGGGGATTGTTAATGGTGGGTTTGGGTGAATTTTCCAGAGGGTTTTCCTGTGTTGGATTGTGAATTAAATTTTAGTTTGATAAAGGAGTTTGACTGAAAGGTTGGAATATAAAAATCTGAAATGGGTTGTGGGAAGAAGGGATGAGTGAGACAGGGAGAGAAATCAGAGATTGAGAGAGAGATACGAGTGGAGATAGAGAAATGATGAACCAAATGTGTTAGCCTATCTATTTGATCTTGTTTTGATACACATCTTGTTTCTCTACAAAACCTCCCTTTTTGATCTTATTTGTTTGAGTTTTTTTTTGTTATTTTTTGTTTTTAGAGGAGAGAGACATAAAAGTGAAGATAAAATATATTTTTACCTCTGATTTTAACAGAGGTGGGTAACAAATGGGTAACAGATTAAAGTTTAGATGGGCAAAATGTACAGTTTTAGACAATGGGTAGACAAAGTGAAAATGGATCATACCACAAATGAGTATACTATAATTATCCCATAAAAAAAGATAGAAAATATAGTATCCATGTAAAAAACTCTACGTTGTCCACGTTTGAATCCAAGTACAGGGTCAGGGTAAAATTGAATTAAAATCAAGGTTTTGAAATATGGATCGAACCGTACGGTCCGATCGGGAAAACTTCAAACTGTTCATTTTTGCGGTTCTTTTAGCCTTAAGAACCGCTCTATGAAAAAAAAGCAGGAACCCGTGCGAACTACAGTCGGACCTCACGGTTCTGAAAATCGTGATCAGGCCGCTTCTCATGGTTCCCTACTTTCCATTGAATCTGAAACTAAAAAAAAAAAAAAAAAGAGAGAAAAGGAAGAAGACGACGATGAAGCAGGGGTGACGCCATGAACTTCTTCTTCTTCTTTTTCTTTCTTTTTTTTTTTTTTTTTCTTCTTCTTTTTTCTTCTCACTCTCTTTTTTTTTGCTGAACTTTGTTACGTATGTGGTCTAGTTTCTCACTTTCTTTGTATTTGTTATGACTACACTGACACTAGCTGCCTAGCATTGGAAATACCGAGAGCTTTTAAATGTTGAATAAAAGATGAGCTCTCCACAGCAAAACCAAGAGGCAGCATTTTTCTTGGAAAACAAAAAGCTAATGTAACCTTCCTTGGCGTGTCGGTTGATGGAGACAGAAGCTCTTTGGAAGATGCAATTAAAATTCAAAATAAAAAAAGCAAAGGAGACTTTGCAAGGCAAGAAACGGTGGGCTGAGCAAAACAACGAGCAACAGGAGGTGACAAGACCAATGAAGACACAAAATGGGCCTAATAAAGCAATGTGCTCTAACGTAGAAGGGGAAAAGGCCCAAACAAAGATGGGTAAATGGAAGAAATTGGCAAGAGGAAAATTGGCAAGATATACTTTATTTATATTTGCTTAGGTTTGGACATTTCTTATTTGTCTTGTAAAAGTTATGACATAAAAAATATTTGAAAAATAGATCTCTATATTAAATTAGACTATTTTATTTAATTTTTTTATTTTTATTAATTTAATGTTTTTATTTATATTTAAAATAATTATTAAATTAATTATGACATCATCACGGTTCGATCTCGGTCCAACCTCGGTATGACCTCAAAAACCTTAAACCTCTTCCTTTTACGGTTCAATGAACGATCCGGGTCTGAAAACCTTGATTAAAAGTAAAACTTCACCATTCCTATGTCTTTTGACTTGACTTATCCTATATTTTATAGAGTAATGTTACAATGATTTTTTTATTTTTTTTTAACAAACAAGGGTATCTAGACCTCTTGGAGTACTTAACTAATCCCTTGGACATGTGCAGTCCCCCCGTTCCACACATACCGGGTTATTACAGGGAAGAATCCCATGAGAGTGGGCCCAAGATACTAACAAGAGATTTTAAACTCAGAATCTCATAGATATATATCATGAGGCCTTAGGAACTACTAAGTCAACCACTTGGAGTTGTAATTTTTATAACAATTTAAATTGACAAATTTTTCACTAGTTATTATATGGCCAACACTGACTAATTTTTTTGCATGCTAATAACAACTTAATATTTTGACAATTCATTAAATTTCAAGATTTTTTTTTTTTTTTTATTCTAGATTACTTGTTGATAGTTGCCCCAAAAATTGAAATATTAGCCTTTTGAAACACAAGTTTTAATTTTGCAAAGATTGAGGAAATTAGCTACTAATTTTCCATGCGAATCCGAGCAGAGAGACAAGGTGAAGCGGAATATTCATAAAAGTTAAAAATGAATCAATTTCCTGTACACGCGTGGTAACTTCCAAGTTCCAAGTCTTACTTTTCATCATGCTCAAATGTCCAATGTCCCACATTCAAAGCTTTTTTTTTTTTTTTTTTTTTTCTTTTGTAAGTATACCAACTAAATGTCTGGGTAGTTTGTGAGCCATTTGGAATAATTGCAAATGCACCAATTTTTCCAGCCAACCTCTTACCAAATGTTCCACATTCAAAGTTTTTCTCTAATTTTTATTGTGTCTAGGAGAAAAGATCACTAAGAGGAAACATAAAAGTCTTTTTTTGGAAGAAAGACTTCCAACTTTGACTTGATTTTTTGTACACATAGTTAGAAAAATCCAATCTTAAAGTAAGTAATTTGATTGGTAATTTAAAAAGGTTTTTCTCTAAACTAGTTTGGAGATACACTCTTCAAACTTCTCCTATACTTTTTATTGGATGTAAATTTTCAAAAATTAATGTTAGATATCATGTTTTTATTATATCTTTTATACTTACAAAATTTCAAAAAAAATAAAGATCAATAGCTAATCATCAATCAAATTTTTTTAATTTCAAATTTTAATGATACAAAATTTTACATAAAAAATAGATTTATTAGTCGAATAGTAAATAATATCCAATTTAAACAAAATTTGATATGTACTCAAATTCCTCATATATCTATGCGGACCCCAATCTTCCATTCCAATCCGTGCAGAGAGTCAAGGTGAAGCGAAATTTACATAAAAGTTAAAACTGAATCAATTTCCTATACAGGCGTGGTAACTTCCAAGTTCCAAGTCCTACTTTTCATCACGTTCAAATGTCCAGTGTCCCACATTCAAAGCTTTTTTTCTAAATTTTTTTTTTTGGGTAAGTATACCAACTAAATGTCTGGGTAATTTGTAAGCCATTTGGAATAATTGCAAATGCACCAATTTTTCCAGCCAGCCTCTTACCAAATGTTCCACATTCAAAGCTTTTCTCTAATTTATATTGTGTCTAGGAGAAAAGATCACTAAGAGGAAACATAAAAGTCTTTTTTTTTTTTTTTTTTTTTTGGAAGAAAGACTTCCAATTTTGACTTGATTTTTTGTACACATAGTTAGAAAAATCCAATCTTAAAGTAAGTAATTTTATTGGTAATTTGAAAAGGTTTTTCTCCAAACTAATTTGGAGATACACTCTTCAAACTCCTCCTATACCTTTTTATTGGATGTAAATTTTCAAAAATTAACGTTAGATATCATGTTTTTATTATAAATTTTATGCTTGCAAAATTTCAAAAAAATTAAAGATCAATAACTATATCATCAATTAAATTTTTTTAATTTCAAATTTTTATGATATAAAATTATACATAAAAAATGGATTTATTAATCGAATAGTAAATAATATCCAATTTAAACAAAATTTGATATGTGCATATTAATTAAGAACATAAAGAAAATGCAATACAATCCAACGGTTAGATTTTCAAAATTTACATCCAATAAAGAGATATATGAGGAATTTGAGTACTCTTAAACAAAATTTAATGTCGTTGGTAATTTAGGATTCGGTTAATGAACACTCTTAAGGCATTTATTAATAGTTCATTTTAGGAAATTAACAAAGTTTGGCTTCAAACTTGGTTATAGACTACGACTACAACTTTCATTAAAAAAAATTAACATGACTACATATTTTGAAAATCTAATCATTGATTACATGTTTTTTATATTCTTAACACACATGTCAAATTTTGTGATAATCGGATATTATTTACTATATGATCCATAAACTTATTTTTAATACATAATTTTAGACTACAAAAACTTGCAATTTAAACAATTAATTGATGGCATAATTATTGATCTTTTGGAAAGTTTGCAAGCATGGAGGATATAAGAAGAAAATAGAACCCAATGATGGATTTGTCACATCCACTAAAAAGATATTAAATAAAGTTGTAGTCTTAGGATACAACCTAGTTTGCAGCCAAACTTTATTTTTATGAATATTTTAATATCACTTTTATAGAAAATATAAAAATCTATTAAAAAATCAATTACGTTTTTCTTTTCTCCCAAAAAGTTTATAAAATTACTTACAAAACCAATTCCATTAAGGCATTCATTAACTTTTCTCATTTAGAATAATTGCAATTGCACTAATTCCTCGAGTCAAGCACCTCTTACCAAATGTCCCACATTCAAAGCTTTTCTCTAATTTTTTCTCGTGATTACTATCTAATGGTATGTTTGGCTGGGATGATTTTGGGAAAGATGGAAAAAGATGAAAAGGAAATAAGAGAGAAAATAGTTGGGAAATGAGCTTGGTTGGAAGGCGGAGGGAAAGATAAAATGGTGGGGATTGATTGTTTTCTCTTCGGATCCACCAAATTACAGTCTCTCCAAAATAAAGAGAAAACAAGAGAGAAAACTTTTGTGCATGTGAAAAGAATATTTGGTCTTTGGTACTTTGCTACTCGTTCTTCCTTTTGTTTTTTCATTCTCCACTCCACCTACTTCCTCTATTCACTTTGGACTTCTTTTCTTCTTCTATTATTCTTTGTTTTTTAGTTAGCTCCTGCTTTCCTTTCTACGCTTCTATCTTCTTCTCTTTTTTCTTCGCTTCCTTTCTTGTTCTTTTCCTTTTTATTTATTTATTATGGATACCTCTTTTTCAAATTAACTATATATAACTGTTAAAAGATAAAAAGCTAAATCTTAAAGGTAATGCCAAACGGACAAATGCTAGCCACTTTCCCTCAAAGTGACAAATGCTAGCCACATTTTTACATACAATATACTAGGCCAAAATGGCCAAATACCACCTTTTTTTTTCTGAAATTTGTAGCAAAAAAATACTGTTTCGGAACTTATTAGGGATATACCACTTTTCTAGTACTCGAGTTTAAGAAATTCGATTTCCTAAAAGTTCGGCCACCGTGCCACTGCTGACCTGAAATTTGTGCAATTAAAAAAAATAATGTGGTACTCGAGCTTGGTAAACTCAAGTTCCATGCAACAAAATACTCAAGTGTACCAAGCTCAAGTATGTTTATTTATGTAGAAAAGAGAGTGAACATTTTTTTAAATAATGCTGAACAGAAAATAATTTTATGCAGAATGCTAAAAATAGTTTATGTAGAAAACAGTGAACAAATTTTATGAGAAAACAGCGAACAGTTTTAATTAATGCAAAAAATAGATTTTATGAATGCAGTAAGCAGATTTGAATATACAGTAAACATGTTGTACAGAGAGAAAGTTTTATTAATGTAGAAACAGATTTTATCAATGCAGAAAAATAGATTCGATTATTGTGAAATTCAAACATGAAAAAACATTTAGATTTGGCTTTTAAATTTAGAGAACACGATTTTAGGAGGTATTTTATGAGAAAACAGTGAACAATATCTAAACATTGAGTGCTACAACTCGCCAAGAAAAAATGTTGCCAAAGTGACTTTCACATCATCAACCAAACATTTAGATCTACATAAAAAAAATAAAAAATAAAAATAATGTTTCACATTCCTCTTAGAAACACTGCAAGTCAAGAACTTATATATCCAGATGTAGCTTAAACTTCTTTTGGTGTGCCCATTACTAAAAATGGAGTGGAATTTTTATTTTACATGTTGTTCTAATTTCTCATTGTAATTCCCAATATTTTAACCAATTTGAGCATAACGCTTTCAAGAAGTTAGAAATTGATGAGTGTGTTAAAAAAGAATGAACAAGGGGTATGAGTGGCCTAAAAATTCATATTTTGAAATTAAAATCCCTATAATTTAAAATGATTTTATTTAAATAAATAAAAACATAAAAACTACTTATTTTTATTTTTATGTTTATGTTTATGTTTATTTGTCAATTATCCGGAAAAAAAAAAAAAAAAGTTATGAGGAACTCGAGCTTAGCAAACTCGAGTTCCATATTACAAGGAACTCAAGCTCACCAAGCTCAAGTACTGTAGAAACAAAAAACCATAAACATAAAAATAGACATACTAGTCTCAGCTCAAGTACCATAGAAAAAAAACCATAAACATAAAAATAAACATACTCGAGATTGGTATGCTCGAGTATTTTGTTGAATGGAACTCGAGTTTACCAAGCTCGAGTACCACATTATTTTTTTTAAATGCCCAAATTTCAGGTCAGCAGTGCCATGGTGGCTGAACTTCTAGGAACTCGAGTTTCTTAAACTCAAGTATCATTTAGAACTCGAGTTTCAGAAACTCGAGTACTAGAAAAGTGGTATATCCCTAATAAGTTTCGAAATAGTGTTTTTTTGCTACAAATTTTAGAAAAATGTGGTATTTGGCCATTTTGGCCGAATATACTATTCATGGAATAGTTTCTTATTTCATATACAGCACATTTAGTCCTTCCTTTCAACTTTCAAAATCTTCCGACTCTCAAAATATAAAATTTTAAGGACAAACGAAGAAGCTCACATGAACTATCATAGAAACCTCCAATATATATATATATATATATATATATATATAATAGTTTTCTTATTTCATATACAGTGCATTTAGTCATTCCTTTCAACTTTCAAAATCTTCCAACTCTCAAAATATAAAGGGTAAATTTCACTAACTACCCCTGAGATTTGGACAAATACCAAGAAGGTCCAGAAAATTAAAAAACTGACCATTACAATCCTTAAATCCAAACAGACTCTAACAGCGTTATTTATTTTTAGTTTCTCTCTCACCCTTACACGGTCCTTTCTTTTGACTCTCTTGCTTCTCACCTTTTCTTCTCATCACTCTCTCTAACTCCCTCATCCTTTCCACTCTCAAACATCTCTTTGACTCTCATGTTCATTTCTTCTCTCTATCATGGTCTTTGCAACGGTGTGGTGGTGTGGGTAAGCAGTTTTGGTGAGTTTCGGTATGGATCGGTGTTGGTGGGTTTCAATGTGGACCAGTGTTGGTTCTTGTGGTCTTTGAGCGGCAACGTCATGCTATGGCTTAGCAGTGGTTTGTGGGTTTCGGTGTGGGTCAGTAGTGGAGGTTTGTGGGTTCTTAGGTCACGATGAATGGGTTTTTATTTGTGGGTTCATGGGTTGTGATGGGTGGGTTCGTGGGTTTTGTTATGGGTCACGATGAGTGGTGGCCGGTGGATGCAAGATCCCAATCTGGCAGAGCTCGCGCGTCACGGGTATGGGTTTTTTTAAAAAACTATGATTTGGATTTGTTTGGGTTGGGTTTTGTTTTGAAATGCTTTTGATCTGGGTACGTTTGAGGTTTGATGTTGGATAGTTGTTTGTTTGGGTTGATCTGTGTTTGCTTGTCTTATTGGTCATTTGTTGAGTTTGAAACCTTATGGCTAGCTTGAGCTTGACACAGAGAGAGTTTCTGGAGTGAAGAAGAGAGAGCAAAGAGAAACGGATGAGAGGACCGAGGATAACGATGTTAGAGTCCGTTTGCACTTAAGGACTGAAATGGCCAGTTTTGTAATTTTCTGGACCTTCTTGGTATTTGTCCAAACCTTAGGGGTAGTTAGTGAAATTTACCCAAATATAAAATTTTAAGGAGAAACAAAGAAGCTCATTGTGAAGGGTGGAGAGATGGTGTGGGGTCCAAGCTTTCTATGGGGTTGGCGGCGTAAAAAACCTGGGTAGGTCACACAAAAAAAAAAAAAAAAAAAAAAAAAAAAAGAAAAAAAAGAAAGGTAAGCATTGAACTATTTCTCTCTCAGGGCACAACAAACGATGTCATGGTGAAACTCGTTTATCAGAAAAGGAAGAAATTCAAATTTGAGAACAAGAACGATGTCGGATTAATATCGTGGGGTTAGTGTACCTATACTCGTGTGTTTGTGGACCACGGAACAATGACGGTTTTATGAATTTTTCTTAGAATAATCATTAAGAAATTTTAGTTATGGAGAATTTAATATAATTAAGAACTTAAATATATCGATATTATCAAATAAAATACACAGTTACATAATGTTTTGTAATTTTCTTTTATTAAAAAAAATGAAAAACAAAAAAGTATTCATGAAAGATAAAGTGATGAAAATAGAGAATGTTGAAATGAGAGTAATAAAGTGAGAGAGTCTGAAATAAGGATAAATTAAGAAGAGAAAAATGGAGAGAGAGAGAGACCGAGAGCAATGGATGACAACTATTGCAACTGTGAGCTGAGCCACAAAGAAAAACTTATAAGGCTACAATATTTCCCTTAGTACTGTTTTTTAAGAAAAAAGAAATTAAATATTATTTTTATGGAATGAGTTGAACGAGTATGAATCTAAATAGTTAGAGTTTTTTTTAATGGGCTTTTTGTTGAATATTTTTCTCATTTGCTATTATTTAGTCAAATCTTGTTGTTGTTTGGATAATTTTTGCTAATATTTGGGCTAAATTTTAGAATTGTGTCAAGGGCACAACAACTAAGTTATTAATTCTGAAGTTTGGCACTCAATTTTTTTTTTTTTTTTTCTAAGATAGACAAAGCATATATATATATATATAAATATATATATATATATATATATATATATATATATATATATATATTCTTTGCAAGTCAAAGTGTTCCCCTATCTTACGTAAAAAACTTAGCATGGTTATTGGTCAAAGGGAAGCTGGCATCCACTTCCTCTTTTCTTTTTCGTTTTTTATTTTTTTTTTAGTTAGAAAAAAAAATCAGTAGTTAATTAATAGGATTTTGGATCATTTTAAATTAGAATTGGTTCCTAAAGGAATGGCCTATCAATCCTATTGGAGTTTGGATGGGTCCAATTAAATAAATATATATTATATTTTAGAAAATTGACAGGCCACAAATGCGTTGACCCTTAGTGATTAATTAAATTGATTAATTAGCCGAGTTGTTAATTAATCAAGCTAACATGCAAATTCATGTGGCAGCACAAACAAATCACCAAAAACTAAAGTATGCAATGGAAAATAAATGACACGGTGATTTGTTTACGAATGGAAAAACCTGACGGCAAAAATCCCATCGGGTGATTTAAGGTCACCACTCCTGAAACTCTACTATTATCACAACAAGCGGTTACAAGTACAGAATCTAAGTATCTTACCAACCTACAGTTGAACCCTTACCCCAATACCCAATTGTACTTGTTCTGTAGTGACAGTTTCTCCTCTTGATGCACAGCTCTAAGTACGTGACTAACCAATTGCGCGGATCCGAGTACGCAACTTCAATTCACCAACTAGAGAGAGAGAGTTGCTGGCTGCAAAATTCTTCAAATCATCCACACGATGAAGATCAAGAAGATGCTTGGTTACAAAACCCTACAGTACACATTTCACAGCAATTTCTACACAAAAGATGAACTAAGGCATGAACTTTGTCTTAGGTCACAAATTGCATGAATAAGGATTACTCAATACTTGTGCAACTTACATCTCTTTGACGGTCCCTTAAAACAATCCTTTTATATGTCTAGGGTTAGGAGAAAAGAAGTCCCAAAGACACATTTACGGATTGGAATCAAAACAGAATTTGGAATCTGTTTTCCTTAAATCTCGACAGATAGAGGTGTCGAGGATCTGTCGAGAAGCTGTCGAGTCTCAGGGCTGAAACAGCTTTTAAAGCTTGATAGATACATGTGTCGAGACTAGGTGTCGAGTTTTAGTAACTTGCACTTTCCAGCTTGTTTCTTGGACAGACTTGATGACTTCAACACTTGATCTTGAAACACAGTCTCTTGAAGTGTTAAACACATCCTAAATCTACTCAATTACAAGTAAAGTGCGTTTTGTCAAAGGATAAGCCAATTGCATAAAATAGTGACATATATTTACAACTACTTGAGCTACATATGTCCTAACAAAATGATTAAGATATTAAATGATTATTATTTTTGTAATGTTGATTCGGTTGTTTATACATTGCTTTATTTTTTATTAATTTTTGGATATAGGGTATAAAAATCAAGATCAATTAATTTTTTTATTATATATTTTTAGATATTCTATTTCTAATTATAATGATTTATTATGTATTTATTCTAATAATTATAAAATTACTAATTGATATTTATAATGTCAGCAATTCGACCACCGGTCCGACCTCAATCGGATCAAAAAACCGAGAATCATTTCTCTAAGAAAAAAGTTAGCAACATTTGCATCATACCTCAAAATGATTAATTATAACTAAAACTTTGTGTAGTTGTTAATAAATCTCAAATTAAGCCAACATATATTTGATATGGGACTAATCGCACACCTATACAACACACACTTAGGGTCCGTTTAGATACCGCTTATTTTTCTGAAAACTGAAAACAATAAAAAAATAATTAAGAAATCACTGTTCACGTATTTGGCACAGTTCATAAGCCTAAAATCACTGTTCATAGACAGTGAACATTGCCAAATGCGCGTCCAGGGAAAGGAAAAAAACAAAAGAAAAAGAAAAAGAAAAACGCAGAAAACACAACCCGTAAAACGCAGTTGCCAAACGCTCACTTAGTCAACGTCCTATTGAATCTAAAACATTACAAAAACCATGCCTGCTTTGAGGAATTAGTGCATTTTGAATTATTCCAAATGACTTATCAGAATCACCTTGAATTTTTTCTGGAAAAATTAGATAAAAACATGAATATGAACACTTGGACATCTGAACATAATTTCAAATGATATAAAGTGGAGCAAGTCAAAAGAGTTAGAGATTATGCATACAAGAACGTTCGTCACTCCCTCTTGCCTGTAAAACACTTCATTGAAAAGACTTACAGACCTCCTATCCACAGCAGAAAATTTTAAGCAGAAAGACCAATGAAATTGCACATATCCTGGGCAATGGCAATGGTACACTACACTACAATTTTTTACGTATATTATTATTATTATTATTATTATTATTATTATTATTATTATACTTTTTTGCTCCTTATAACATCTTCCTTAGTTGAGGTATTGCGAAATAATAACACCATCTCTATATATCTTTATAAAATGACAAACCCTCTTAAGAAATTTTATTTTATTAAATTAATTAATTAATTTTAATAATTTGATAGTTTGATTATTTGAATCATAAATATTTTCAATCAGTAATATTAAAATATGCCAGTAAACCTATAAGACTTCTGGGTTTTTTAAGAAATTTCAAAGATTTAGAAAGTTAACAACAAAGTGTGTCCCAAATTGTCTGGGGAAGGAAAATGGAAAGACCATACATATAATATACAAAAAATGGTAAGAAACGTTTCATAACCGTGAGAAGGCAAGACATGAACAATATGAGGATATGAGTTGTTACAAGCAATATCAATATATAATTCATAAGATTAACTTACCCTTGTGTTTCAACAAAAAAAAAACCTTGCACTTGTGATAATATCTAAAAACTTTGTTTTTGTTTTTGTTTTTTTTAATCTTTTAAATTTACTCCAAAAAAAATATGTTGACTATATGCAAGTATGGCTTCTAGAAGCCATACTTGCATATAGTCAACATATATATTTTTTTATTTGTTTATTAAATTTCCATATACTAACATACTAAATTCTTTGCATTATTTAATTTTTTTTTATTAAATTTCCATATAATAACATACTAAATTTCAATGATATGCGTTAATTATGACTAAGCATGCTTTGAAGTATGACTATAAAGACTTGTTGGGTTAAAATATGATTAAAAAAATGACAGGACTAGAACTTACTATGATAAATATGAGCATGAATGTTTAGCAAGAAGATGGAAAACATGGTGATGGTAATTCTTTGCATGAAATGCATATTATGTGTTGTTGACATGAAATCATGAATGGATACTACCGGGGTGGTTGGTCTAGTTGTTATGGGCTCATTCCTAAGAGTTTGGGAGATGGAGGTCCCAAATTCGAATCTCACAATGAGAAGCACTTAGGAAATAACTTCATGCTCTCGGCTCATACTTACTAGCGTTCTCAATGGAACTAGGTGTATAGTTATAACTCATCCGGATCCTCTACTTCTATAAGCCTATACCCAACAGGTAGAGTGTCACTATAATCACGTCCAAGTGAAAGACGCTAACTCAAGTCACCCCCCCTACTCATATTTTGTTCATCAAAAAAATAAAAGAATGGATGAAATGAATGAACATGCATAACATAATATATGGTCATTAAATTCTAAAAGAATTATCTTTAAGTTGGATGGATTATTTGTCTAACATCTTCCCATTCAATAACCTAGCATCAATTGGTGCTTATATTTGGGGTTCTTAAACTAAGTAATTTTTCATGTAATTTTTTATTTTTCTGAATTGTTACTAATTTTATTAATTTTCATTTTTATTAAATTAAATTAATTGGAAACTACATTTTAAAACCCTCAATTTAAGGAGAATGGCATTGTCGGTTAACTATTTTGAGGACCAGTACCTGTTAGACCCCTCATCACCCTTAGGTTGTGGTTCTCGCAACATCTCTGATCTATGCGCCCCTATTTAATCAACTTTTTATGTATATGGTGTAATTGTGTTAAAAAAAAAAAAAAAAAATGAAAAATGATGATACGTTTAGGCACACTCAAACCATTAATCCAACGTTGATTTTCTTTATATATGATTTATTCAAAACCAATCTAAACCCGTTTTTCTATTATCAAACCTTGTCCTTTGAAGAAAAATATTGACCATACCGTACCGTTTGTGTTTAAGAAAGATCTTATAAGAATGACGTGTGATTCCTTCAAGTAAAAAAAAAAAAAATTCAACAAGAAGAAGAATAACGTGTTTGACTTCCATTGAATTGACTTGGATCGAATAGAAAGTGCTGTCCTGTTTAGACTATATATATAACAGAAGTAATGATGTGTTAATTATTCGTGTCTCTTGTAGCTAGCAAAAATGGATGCCAAGACTTCCATCAGGGTTATCATCATTCGGATGCTTATTATCTTTCTGTTTCTCTCATCTGCGTACACGATGGTGGTTGCCGAACCCAACAATGTCGTCCCACAAGCGAGTAAGTCCCTCGTTTTCCCATGGTTGCGTGCAATATCTTTTTAAACGTTTTATATTCATGCACAGTTAGGTTTTATATTCATGCAATATCTTTGTCATGTTTGCAGAGAAAAACAGTATCCTGAGAGGAAATATTGTCCAAATGAAAATTGGTGGGAAATCCGGGGCAAAACCTTCCCCGCCTGACCACACAGGTTGTCAAACCTGCAACAAAAGTTGATCTGCATCATTCAATCGAATGAAGAAAATAAAATTGTGACGTTAATGCTATATAGATTGTCTTTTTTTATGAACAATACTTGTAATATAGGATGGAAATAATGGAAATCAATAAGCTAGTCCAAGAATGTCCTGTGTTTTGGTCCATATGTCAACATGGAAAGCTTGTAATAATTACTACGTAATGTGAGACTTCGATGTGGAAATCTCCTTTAACAAAGCTATTCAGTAATAAAAAGTTTAGTGCATAACAAAAGGGTTATAAATATTTGAGATTAAGATTTGACTACATTTCCTCGCTCGTGAATTTCCATTGTTCATACTTGAAATTCATTATGCTTTTCTTCATTTTCATTGGATATGGGTTCATACATGATATTCCATTTGCCTTATTCTTTTTCTTTTTTTCTCTTTTTTCCTTTTTCATTAGATATGGTGGAAGTGTTCATTAGAGATATATATATATATATATATATATATATATATAACCCAATGTGTGTGTATGTTTAGTCTTTCAATTACGATGTATTTTATTCTTAGTAATAAAGATTATTATGCATGCTGCAATTCTCATTCAATGTATCAAACATGCACTTATATATATATATATATATATATATATATATATATAATTTTATAACTGTTATGTGCGTATGGAAAGTTTGTATATTTGAAAATATATTAATTTTAGAAATTATTACACCTACTAAGGAATAACTATTATAATCTTCTTATAAATGAATAATTATTCCTTATTTTAAAAAATAGCTATTCATAAAAATTGATTATTTATGTAGTAAAAAACATAACAAAATTACAAAATAATTAAACCATAGGAATGACTATTATATTGCAGTGTTTCTTATAGCTTACAAAACATTTCCTTTGTGTGTCAATGTACCCCTCTCCTCAATGGCTACTCGGGAATTACTCCTTTTGTTAAAGATATTTGGTTATTTAGTTTAATATTGTATGAGCCCAAGAGGCCCAATTTAGCATATAGTATTTCTAGATATAACCCTAAACTCTTCTACTCTTTATAAATCCTATTAAGGTTTTTTGTATTTTATACTCCACTCATATATTAAAGATGTAGTCGTCAATGGCTTAACACCAAGTCATTTTTGTGTGTTCCTTGCGTTACTCTTTTATACTTCCGCTTTCTTTATCTCTTATTAATACCTTTAAAAAGAATAAATTGTCAAGAAAACAAACTTTTAAAAGAAAAATATGAGAGAGAGAGAGAGAGAGAGAGAGAGAGATAGAAAGTGAGGCATTTATGCTTTATAGTATTTTTATCTTAAGAAATATCAAAGACTTAATTTGAAATATTTAATGGCAAAAACATCTTTTTTGATATTTATATTTTGAGGTTATTTCCATTTTTATCATCAATTTCTTTTATAACTTTAATTTGGTTCTTGAGGTTTTGAACCTATTCTTAGTTTAGTCCCTACCATCATCTTAGTGATGGAACTTGCTAACATGTCTAATGGATTATATTATTAGCACGCATGTGGCTATTAAAATTTTTTTAAAAAATTATGGCAATAAAGTCATATAAAATATGTGTGTGCGTGTGTGTGTGGGCATATATATATGTATAAAATGATGAATTTTAAAAATTAAAAAAAAAATGTAATTTTCCCTAAATAAAAGCCTCAAGATTTTGTTCTTTTGTTTCACTTTCTTGGCAACCTAACACTACAACAAACATAGAGAAAATCTAAAAAATGTTGTACATTACCAAGGGAAAAAATATATATTACTACCATTTCTTTTTTTTATTTTCTTAGTGTTGTTTGTAGTCTAATGCAGAGGCAGGGTGGAGGGGGGGGGGGATTGCCCACCTCTAATTTACACAAAAAAAAAAAAAAAAATTGCTTGTATATGAATGAATAATTCTACAATCACAATCTATTTCACAACATTTTTTTTACAAATTATTAATGTGGTCAATTTTTATTGGTTTTTATCTAAACTTTCACTAACATCATATTTTCACTTAGTAATAAATGAAAAGTTATGCCCTCACTAACATAGAATAAAACAAGAAAACTCTTAGAAACCAAAACCTGACTAAACAAAAGAAAGGAAAAAAAAAAAAAAACACCCTGACACCCATATTTTATGTAGTTCCACTCCCACACGTTTTCACCTCTTTTCTTGGTTATATATTTTTTATCCTTTTACACCCTTCTCACTGCACATTGGTGAGTCAATATTTTACCTATAATAATAATAATAATAATAATAATAATAATAATAATAATAATAATAATAATAAATTTTATTTAACATTTTTTTTATGTGACTAAAGTTTAAAACCCTAAAGTTGTCACCACTGCACACCTTTGGTGCAGTGGTCACTTCACAAGTATAAAAACTTGTAGGGTGTGGGGGGCAAGAGCCGGGGTTCAAGTTTCTAGAGAGGGTTTCACACACATTTATACTTAGATTAGACTAAAGTAGAATTCTAACTTGTATAAAAAATAAAATAAAAATTAAAAAAAAAAAAAAAAACCCTAAAGGTTTCCTAACTTTTCCTATCTAACTTTTATGTATTTAGATTAATTTCTAACTTTGGTTTTTATTTTATATATATTTAATCATATGAAATATATACTTATACATAGTTAATTGAGATTATGGAAAAACATAAGCATAGTAATAAGTTCCAAGTGAATTCTAAACAAACTCGTATCGAGGTAGATTTTTTAAATCTTTGTACGGATTGAATTCAAGACTATTAAGAATGAAAGCATGCACCAGTTTCAAATTGAGAAGAGGGGGAAAAAACACTGAAAAACTTAAACTAGGTTTGAAAAAAAAACATAATGAGCCATATTTTGCATTTATATTATATTTTGTTTGACAATTACATTAGTTTACAATTTTTTATTTATCTTGTTGTTAATAGCAATTAATATTTTCTAAATTAATTTTACTTTTAATCTTATCCCCCTAAATTGAAATCCTAACTCCTTCATTGTTTATAGTATTAGTTTGATTTTCCTCTATTTTTTTTGGGAACCAAACAATGCTTAATTAAAAGGAATAGAAAGAGAAGCAAGGAGAAAATATCAATACATTGAAAATATCCAACCATGCTTCAATTTTCTATCACTTTTTTGGCACCAAACACACAACAGACACAGAGAGAGAGAGAGAGAGAGAGAGAGAGAGAGAGAGAGAGAGAGAGAGAGAGAGAGAGAGAGAGAGAGAGAGAGAGAGAGAGAGAGAGAGAGAGAGAGAGAGAGAGAGAGAGTATTCAAGCTATCCCACAAAATAACCATTGACATATCCCACCCTATTCAGTTACTGAGATGACGACCAAGATTCATACATATAATAAAACACAAGTGCTAGGGATATATTTTATGTAATTGGTTAATCCTTTGACAAAATGCACTTTATTTGTAATTGGGTAGATCTATGATGAGTTTAACACTTCAAGAAACATGTCGTTTAAGTCAAGTGTTAAAGCCATAAAGATCTGGCCAAGATACAAGTAAAGAAGAGCTGCTAAGTAAAGCTTGACAGCAATCTCAACAGCAATCTCGATAGAAAGACTTCTATTGAGATTTAAAGTCGAAACTTGACAGAAGCTTGACACAAGCTGTTTCTGTCGAGACTTACGAAATCAGAAATTCCAAATCCGATTTTTGACCCATGCTTGTATATTTGTATAGGGTTTCTTTTCTCACAACCCTATACATATATAAGGATTATTTTAAAGGCTGTCACGTATGCAGAAAGTGACAGAGTTCATTATTCTCTCTGAAGAAGCTAATGCGTCTTTATGCCAAAGGTTTTGTGACCAAGGAGTTTTCTAATCTTCATTGTTGATGAACTAAAGAACTTTGCAACAAACAACCTCTCCAAGTTGTTAGAGTTAGTCACGTACTAAGATTCATGCATTAAGTGGAAAGATTGTCGTTACAATACAAGTCTAATTAGGTATTGGGGTAAGGGTTCAACTGTAATTTGATATTTTGGGACAGGCCAAAGGGTTTGGTAAGATTTCTTGTACTTGTAACCGCTTATGATTGATAATAGTGGATTCTTGGGAGTGGTGACCTCAAAATCACCCAGTGGGGTTTTGCCTCGATGGTTTTACTTGGTTGGGACCTATTCTAGTCTTGACATTTAAGTTTTATGCTTACTAACCTTCTGGTTTTTGTCTTGCTAGATTGTCAAAGGGGACTAGTCAAATTAAAACTTTAAGAGTTCTTGTGTTTGAGGTAAAGGTCTAACCTTGTCTCTTTCATTTGGTTTGTTTATTTTTTGTTTACTGCTTTAATATCTATGTTTTGTAGATAGGTTTTATTCCTTCCATGGTTAGAAGCATGTTATATTAATCTCTATTTTATTTTATCTGCTATTTTGGGACTAAGTTTCTGGGCGGGGATGCACGTGCATGCTTCATGCATGTGTGTGCATACTTTGTGTATTCCCACGTGCATGTTTGTGCCTAGAAATCCAAATTTTAGGGTTTTGATGTTCTTGTTGCTTTGCTCTGTTTTAAATACATATTTGGAGTCTATTTAACTTAGATTTCATATGTTTAAGTTTAGAGTCAATAGAATAAGATGTTTTACATGATTTATTTGGTAGATTGATAATTAGGGTTTATATGCTTTGATGAACAACATGAACATGCATAGATCGTATGAACACGCATTGATGTATAGGTGATGTGATGCAAAGAGGTAAGTAAGGGTAAGTTATACATATGACTATGAACGTGCATCTTTTAATATGAGGGTTTGTTCCCTTGACAATTGAAGATTTGGATGCAATGCTTGAATGGTTGAATGTGCTAGATTACATGTTTTGTGCATGTGGTTATACTTACTGCCTTGTTAATGTTATTGTCATATGATATGTTTACTACCCTTAGTTATATGAAGCATGAGATGCTAGATGAATGGTAGGGTATGCCATGCCTAGATGTATATTAGGACATGTGTGGATGCCATGTTTAGATGTATGTTTAAGTTTGAAGGGATACATGTTGTTGATGGTTGATTCTTGAAGATGTTTCCATATAGGCAAATGCTAGGTTAGTTGATAGATGCAAATTAGAGGACCTTTTAGGATGTGAAACACAATGACTAGAGGCTGACCTATAGATCGGGTGAGATTGGGTGCCTAACACCTTCTCATCCCCATACCTAAACTCTGGACACGTGCTCTGGTAAGACCGGTACTTCATATAAGGGTGCTATACATATAGTTCCTAGACCTAATCTAAGAGGCAAATCCATTTTCATCCTTTGCCCAGTCCACTTAGCCGAGGGGTACTCCCAAACATAAGCAACAACGCATGACCAATGCGGCCTTCTTGGTGCTCACTATGGGCACTTGCGCCCACATATGCAATGAGTTTTTTTTTGGCAAAATGAAGTGAGTACTTTTAGTAATGTATAATACCTACACTATCTTTCACAATAAATAAGAAGATGATCTTTAAAATGATTTTTTTTTTTTACATTAAAAAATAAATACTACAAAACTTTAGTACAAAATCAATCATAGGTCATTTGTGGGAATTTAAAGAATAAATCGTTACATTTTATAAAAGATTTGATTTGAAATGTATAACAACTATTTTTTTTTCTTTATATTGAATAGAATGTAATTTATTTTTCATAATTTAATTAATTCCTTTCACATTAAGTTTCCAATAGAGACAATAGGACTTTATTTTTATTTTTATATATAGATACAATAAGATTTGAACCTATGAAATCTATTCTATGCCTATTTTAAGAGTATTGATCTTTACATTAGGCTAAAAAACCAATTGATTTTTTTGTGCAGGCAAGATTCAAACTTAGGTCTCTTATGAAATGACAACAGATTTTACCAACTATTAATGTTGAGCTAATTGAAAACCACAATATTAGGTTTATGATAAAAAAAAAATGTTAATATTCTATTTTAAAAAATTGAATCACATAATCTATAATCTATAATCACCAAAAGCCTTATAACTCCACTAGTTGGCACCTCCCACTATTTCCAATGAAGACATTTAGGGCACGTTTGGTACATTAAATGAGGATTGTAATTGGAATGGTAATATTTATTGCTAGGAATAAAATGTGTTGTAATGAATAATTAAGCATATTTATAAGTTTGGTTGTGAGTTATAACATTACAATAAAAGTAAAGATATCTATTTTAGGAAATATTTTACTCATATAATTATATTTCCTATAAAATATTATTTTTAAATTAGAGAGAGAGAGAGAGAGAGAGAGAGAGAGAGAGAGAGATGAGTTATTTTTCATATGATTTTTTATTCACATAATTTTTATGTGCTTATGGAAAGTTTTTTTTTATATGGAAATATATTAATTTTAAGAATTATTACACCTACTAAGAAATAGCTATTACAACCCTTTTAGGAAGGAATGTAAAAAAAAAAAAAAAAATTGTATATCTAGCATTATTTAATAGATATTCATAAGCAGTGACTGTTCGCTTTAATATAAATATAATCAAATTACAGAAAAGCTAAATCATATGAATAACTATTTTACATTACATTGTGTATTATAGTCTGCCAACATACCTTAGGGTTCAAATCCACTACCCCTAACTATCGATGTATCTAAAAAGAGGATAAATTTTACAAAATGAAATTAATAATCTACTCACAATTTAAAATGCCATTACTCTCATATGTATATATTTTTTTAATTGAATTTAAATTCTTTTCCATAATTAAATCTTTCATTAAAATCCTTTACGTCATTTTTTAAATAGTATAATATACAAACATAATCCTAATAAATGCCTAATGATATCTGTAAGGACACAAAGTAAGCCTAAGGCCCAAGCGAGTGATCGGGACAGCCCAAGTGGCCTACACAATAGAATTTGTAGAGAGTAGGCTTGAAGCCTGGGCTTTCTGGGGTGGAAGCGAGCAATGGCGCTTGGGCTTGGTTCACTATCGGGGTGCAGCGGATAGGCGGAATGATTTTTCCTTTCCTCGGACGTGGGCCGAAGGGCTTCTGTCCTTCCCTTCTACTATCAAGAAGAGTGGAAGATCTTCTCTATAGGAAAAATCTGGATCCCATTCTAGTGGTTCCCTCTCCTCTATTTATACTCCCCTTCCCTGGTTACCATCCGTCATGTCCCTGAAAATGCTCCCCAATGGCTATAAAGCTGACCGCCATCCCCTCAGAAGTCACCTCCCCATTAATGCGGCTAGGCGAGTAGGTGAGAGGCCTTTAATACGGAGGCAGCAGCTTTGTGCAGAACATGTCCCACTTGTCCACCTCCTCGGCGTCCCGTTGAAGCTCCGTATGACTTATTGGGCTTCAAGAGCTCCTCCATTGGCATTGTGTCGCGTCTCTTGGCCTTTGCTTCCATTGTCCGAGGTCATATTCTCCTCGGGCTCTCCCAAGTGGGCAGTGGCCTGATCGGTGGGCCTCTGGGCCCTCACGTCTTGGTGATCTCCTCCCTCCTCGTGGCGTCTTGGGCGAATCGGTGTCCTCGGACTGGGCCCAAGGCCCACACAGCTGTCTTGACGTTTCTGCCCCCACAATATCCATTTATAAACACAATCATGATTAGTGTCTATTAATAACTACCATAATTATCATTTTTCATATTTACACCAAAAAAATAAAAAGAAAGAATTATATTACGAGTTAAAATTTAGCAAGTATTGATTGGTTATACATGTTTTCAATGACATCATGAATAATTTAGAAGAGTAATGCTACAATCACAAACTATTTTACAACAATTTTACAAAATATTGATATGGCCAACTTCTTATTGGTTTTCATCTATGCCTATAATTAATATCACTTTTTCATTTACCAATATTCACTCACCACATCAGCACTTTGTAATTTTTTTTTTTTTTATAAAATAGTTTCTATCTCTAGCATAATTCAATTTAGAAATGGGATTATTTTCTTAAGTAAATGTATAACATGATTAAATTTGATAGACCTTAATGATCACCCACCCTTATAAGTGGGATGGTACTTCCCCATGCACAAAGTGTTCAGGGGGTTAGGGCTTAGGGGGATTAGTTCGAGCTATAGAGTCAAAGTAATGGCCAAAAAAATAAAAACAAAAATCAGGATGGATACAAATCCTTTGTCTCACTTTTTTTATTCTACTTTATGCTCCATCAAGACTATACTTGACGTGTAAATTTAGACATGCTCGTTTGAATAAATTTTTCAGTGTTCAACATGCATAGATTGCAACTTTTCCACCAAATAAAAAGAAAAGTGCTCCTCAATTTTCTTCCCAGGTGTATTTCCTATTTATTGTGCTTGGAACTTACGTTCCAATGCACGAATTTCCTATGTATGAAGTGCTTGGGAACTAGGGAGGGATTAGTTTGAGCTGTAGAGTCAAATTGACGTCCAAAAAATTAGAAGAAAAAAAATTAGGACAAATAAAAATCATTTGTTTTACTTTTTGTGTTTTACTTTTTGTGTTTTACTTTATGCTCCATCAGGACTATACTTGACACATGAATTTAGGCGTGCTCGTTTGAATACATTTTTCAATGTTCAAAGGGCATAAAATTGCAACTTTTCCACCAAAGAAAAAGAAAAGGCGCTTCTCGATTTCTTTCCTCGTATTATCTATTTATTATGCTTGGAATTTACAATCACAGTTTTTTTTTTTTTTAACTTTTTCTTGACTGAAAAAATGGAAAATTCTTTTCACTAGAATAGTCAAAGTCCTCATGCACAAAGTAACACCAAAAACTTGGACATAACTGAGGACGATTACAAATGCTTTGTCTCACTTTTTGTATTCTACTTTATACTCCATCAAGTCTATACTTAATGCATAAATTTAGACATACTAGTTTGAATTAAGGGAGTCAATTTCATAGTGGAGGCTATTTCAATTTAGCTAGGGGAATGAAATATTTCAATATCGGTTGATACTGGTGTACCGTTTCAGGTTTACCGCTATTTATATATTCTATACATAAATGTGTGTGTGTGTGTGTGTGTGTGTGTGTGTATTATTTATGTAAATATGAATTTATTAATTTTTACGTTTATCAACATAAAATTTAAAATCTATATATTTATAAGCCTACATATTAGCTTAAGTATGTTAACCAATATATTAGATTAAATAAAAAAAAAATCTAATAATTTTTTTTTCAATTTTTTATTATTTTTATTGTACTACTTGAAACGCCAATACCGGCCAGTATAGACCAATTCAGGCGATTACAATCAAAATAGGCCGGTACAACCCGGTATATTTACCGGTATGTTTTAAAGGAGTACCGATATCAATTTAATGGCCAATATGGTATATTTCCCTGGTATGGCCAGTACTGGTATGGTATTAATTTCCTTGGTTTGAATACATTTTTTTCAATGTTCAAAGTACATGTAATTGCTCCCTTAAAAAAAATTAAAATTTTTAAAGTACATATAGAACTCACATTTTGTACCCATTACAACTTATGACTTAGGCCTCTATGCCCCAATGACGCTGAAATTCTAAGACCCAAGATTGGTTTAAGGCCCAATCAGATTTTAAATTGACTTGATAAATGTTAAAATAGAAAATATAACTTGTTATGAACTGCCCGAAAAACCGACTTACAAAAAATGAACTGCCCAAACTGTTGGGAATTTAAAGGAGTAATATAATGAAATAACAAAATGATCCACTAGACAAACAAAAAATTTGATTGACTTTGAGGCACAATTGAATGTTATCCTTAGACAAAATTTTCCTCCACACAAGAGTTGCTCAAGGGTTACTACAAATTTATCCTCATGATACAACCGTGTTTATTGGGTTCTACAAATATCAATTTTGGAGAAAACTCACAGGCTTCTTATGTTTCTAAGAAAGATGAAAGAGAAAAAGTTACCAAATGATTATGAACCACTATTTATATCGAAAGGATTTTGACTCTTCAATAGGACATTTTAATTCAATATGCACATTTTCCGTCAATAGACACATTTTTATTCAATAGGCACCTTTAATATATATCAAATATGAAGAGTTATGATATTTTAATAGGCACCTTTAGATACATCTAATTTGAAAGGTTATGACTTTTTAATAGACATCTTTTGATACGTGTGTGTGTATTTTATAACCTACTGTGTATGCAACACAGACTAAAATAGAGACGCAACATTTTGTCTCTTATTCCTTCCCACAAAAACCTAATAAATAAAACAACATTACTTTTTTCTGCTTAACTTATAAAACTTTTTGCTATTTCTTTCAATATAATAATATTTTTATTATATATATATATATATATTATAAAAATACATATTATGGTACATTTCGAAATGGTACACTGGTATGTACTTGTACCAAAATATTCTGTTCTATTTAATGTTATGAATACTGTTTTGGAACTTGTTTCAATTTATTTATTAAAATGATATATATTTCGGTACCGGTCAGTTTTAAAATTGCCACAGAGAATTTATTATAATTTTTTTTAATAAATGTAGCATTACTTAAACCTAAGTCCCACTAATTATAATTAAAAAAAAAAAATCCTTTTTTTATTCCATCCTTCTCCTTATCTAGAGAAAGTATAACATGTTTCCGTAATACTAACTTAGCCTTAGATATGGTGTTTCATACCTAATAAATGACCAACATCTGTCCAAAAAAGTCACATCAGTCATTTATTGGGGTTTGTGGAGTAAACTGATTAGCTCTTTTGGACAAATGTCACTCATTTAGGGTCTGTTTGACATCTTAGTTTTAACACACTTGTACCTATTTTAAACAACATTACACATATTTCTACACATTTTTTCACTTACACATATATCAAAAACACCTAAACAACATAATTCAAACTACTCTCTCAAACACCTTGTTTTCGGACACACTAAGGGGCTGTTTGGATCATTTTTTTGGTCACTCAATTTCTGTCACTCAATGGCATTTTTGTAATTAAACACACATGGGAGACCCACAGTTGCAACTTTTGACCAGCTGACTCTTTTTTTTTTTTTTTTTTTCCGCTGGGTTCAGTCTTCAGTTTTTTTTTTCCTGGGTTCGGTCTTCAATTCTTGTTTTTTTTTTTCACTGGGTTTGGTCTTCAATTCTGGATTTTTTTTTTTTTTTTTCCACTGGGTTCGGGTGATTTGGGTACTGGAAAAAAAAATTCCACCGAGTGATAGGTATGAGACCCACAAATAATGTGAAAAATATTGAGTGATGGTGCCAAACGGATCTGATATTTTAAAGTAATGAGTAATAAATAATAAGTGATGAATGATAAAAATTGAATAGCGAAAATTGAGCGACAAAAAAAATGATCCACACAAAGCCTAAATTTGTGACTGAGCTAGTATTACTCGTACATGTTATACTTTCTCCCTCCGCTGCCAACAATTGGCCACGAAACATTATTACTATTTTGTTATTTTTTATTTCCCAAGGCTCCAATTTCCAAAGTTCAATGAACACCGCACAATCTTTAAAAAAAATCTACACGGCATCTACTTCTCTCTCCCTCTTTTTCTTTTTCTTCTTCTTCCGCTTTCTTGCCATATCCAAAGTATTTTCCTCACTGCAACTTCCAGTTTGCAATTCGCACCAATTTTTTTCCTTTCCTTCAATTTACGCATGCAACAACACATCTAGAGTAAAGGTAGGTGAGCCCATTGTTTCATTTTCTAAACTATTTCTTTCATTCTCTTTCTCTCAATTCACTCTCCAGTACCGGCCGAAATTCATATTTTAGCCGAAATGGACCGGAATGGCCGGAATGACTCAAAACTGACCGGAGTTGGACTTGAGATGGAACAGGTGATATTACCATTCTGAATTGCATCCTGGTATGAGATATTCGGACTGTTCCGGTCGAAATGGAACGGATTTAATACATTAGTTCCAGTAACCAAACCGAAACAACTACCTAAATACAATTCAAAACATTAAAAAAATACTATAGTATCTATGTGATGAAATACCATGAAAGATGCCACACTTATTCTTTCTCGTGCTTCATTCTTCTCTTTTTATTAGTAAGGCTCATTTAGTACGCAATTTTAAATATATATTTTTAATTTTTAAATAATATTTTATATATTTTTACACATTGTTTTACTTTAATATATTTTTAAAAAAATAAAAAATTATTATTTAATTACACTAATCAAACACGGGCTCTAGTTAACTTATTACTTCTTTAAAAAAAAAAAACCTTATTAGATTCACATTAATATATAGAGATAATATAATAATAATATATAATAAAAAAAGTACACCAAAGTTAAATGCATGTTTGACACATGGCAGTAGTAGTATTCAAAATATTTTGAACTAAGATGAATTGAGGCATCAGCCATTCACATGGGTGTCAGACAAGGGTTAGGCACACTAATTGTAAACAAAAAGACAACAAAGTACAATTAAAAAAAACAAAGGCATCTTATCAAAGAAAAAAATATATATACAAAGGCACAGTCCTACACTAAAAAAAAAAAAAAAAAAACACAGAGGCATCGTAATAAGAAAATTCATAAGGAAAAGAGAGATAACGTCTGGGAAAATCAAACGCGAAGAAGAAGAAGAAGGGGCGGCGGGGACGATCGGATATACGGAGGCTACACTGAAATCTTGGCGGCGACGAAGGTAGTGTGCTCTATTTGGTATATTTTTCAGCTGGTTTTTTTTTTTTTTTTTTTTTTTTTTTTTTTTTTTCTTGTACCAGCCGATTTACTTGTTTGTGCCGGAATCCGATGTTTTCACGGATATTGCTGGAATAACCTGGTACATCCTGATATTTAGAGCGGCACGAAACTGCCGTGTTTCTCTACCGGCCTCGATACCGGTACGAAAATTTCCGGCCGTACCGACAGTACGGTCCGAAATCAACTCCAGAACCAGAACTTTGAATACAATTTTTTCAACGTTCAAACTTCAGAGTACATAGAATACCTCCCATCAAAAAAAGTTGATAGAATTGCAACTTTTCCAACAATAAAAAACAAAAGGTGCTTAATTTCCTTCCCCGGGTTCTTTTTTCTTTTGGAATTTATGTTCATGGTCTTTTTTTTTTTTCCTTTTTCTTGACTTGGAAAATGAAACCACAAAAAATATAAACAACTTTTCCACAAATTTTTCCAAATGGTAGGTATACGTCAAACTGTCAACTAACCCGTAACAACCGACAACGAACCCACCTGTTACGGAAGAGAGCTAAAAGTTCTTAGCTCTACCCCTTTCAAAGTCAATGATGATGTTGAAACCCTTCTATTCCCATTATGGACAACACTTTACTTGATTGGTATTTAAAGAAAGAGAATGATGAAAATTGATAAACAGAGATATTAAATCAGATCCTTAATTTTCACTAGCTTCAAAAAAACCATGGCATCCACTAGCTTCAAAAAAGTATTTTCCCCCGTTTCTCTATTCGTGTTGGCCCTGTTACATTTTTCCTTTATTTCTGATTCTGTTTACGTGGATAAAGAAACCGAGACAAATGCTCTTCTCATTTGGAAAGCCAGTCTTCAAAATAAAAACCGATCACTCCTGCCTTCATGGACTCTCATTCCAAATAATAATGCAACCAGTTCTTCCAACAATCAAAATGCAAGCTCAAATTCATGCAGTTGGTTCGGTGTTTCTTGCAACCATGCAGGAAGTGTTATTGGATTAAATCTGACTAACTCAGGCTTGAAAGGTACTCTGCATGAATTTTCATTCTCATCACTCCCTAACCTTTCATTTGTTGACCTCAGCATGAATGAACTCTTTAATACAGTTCCTATTGAAATTAGTTACATGTCTAAACTCATATATCTTGATCTATCCTTTAATAACTTATCGGGGAAAATCCCACCCCAGATTGGCCTACTGATCAACCTTGAGGTCTTGCACCTCGCTAAAAATCAGTTAAGTGGCTCAATTCCACCTGAAATAGGTCATTTAAATTCTCTTAATGACCTTTCTTTGTATGCCAACAATTTCTGTGGATGCATTCCTGCTTCATTAGGTAATTTGAGCTATTTGACTGAATTTTCTCTCAATACTAATTTCTTTTCATGTTCCATTCCTAAATCTTTAGGTAATTTAAGGAACTTGGCTTATTTGTACCTTTATGATAATCAACTTTTTGGTTTCATTCCTCCACAAATTGGAAACCTTACCAATTTAGTTGAACTTGACATAAGTAACAATAGTTTCAAAGGTCCCATTCCTTATAGTATTGCAAAATTTGAAAAGCTAACATTGTTGCATATGAACCAAAACCAGCTCTCTGGCTCCATCCCTCTAGAAATTGTAAATCTGAAGTCTCTCATATTCTTAAGCCTTGAAACAAATCATCTTTCTGGCTTAATTCCCACATCTTTAGGTTCTCTTAGAAACTTAACTGTTTTACACCTGTATAGCAATCAACTTTCTGGTACCATTCCTGAAGAATTAGGAAACTTGACATCCATAATTGATCTTGAACTAAGTAGAAATCAATTGAATGGTACTATTCCAACTTCCTTTGGTAGGCTGAGTGGCTTAAAAGCTTTATTCCTCCGCGATAACAATCTTTCTGGTCCCATTCCGCCAGAGATCGGAAACTTAATGAAGTTGACTGTTCTACTGCTGGATGCCAACCACTTCACTAGCTTTTTGCCTCAAAACTTATGCCATAGTGGGTCCCTCCAATTACTAAGGGCAGACAATAATGATCTCACAGGTCCAATACCAAAAACCTTGAGAAATTGTAGAAACTTAATTAGAGTCCGCCTTGAAAGAAACCAAATCTTTGGAAATATATCTGAAGATTTTGGTATCTATAGAAACCTACAGTACATGGACTTGAGTTACAATAGATTTTATGGTGAAATCTCACACAATTGGGGCAAGTGCACACAATTAACCACTCTAAAGATTGCTGGGAACAATATTTCTGGTCGCATACCACTTGAAATTGGAGACTTAGTTCAACTCCAATTACTTGATCTTTCTTCTAACCACTTGGTTGGGGAGGTTCCAAAGGAATTTAGAAAGATGACTTCTTTGTCGAAGCTGATGTTGAATGGCAATAAACTTTATGGTGGTTTACCCTTGGAGCTTGGGTCATTAATAAATCTTGAGTATCTAGATGTATCCACTAATAGGTTTGGCAAGGCAATCCTAAGAAATGTAGGGAACCTTTTGAAACTACATTACTTGAATATGAGCAATAACAAGTTAATCCTTAATATTCCAGTCCAAATGTGTGAATTAGCTCATTTGTCCCAGCTAGATTTGAGCCTTAACTCACTCGAAGGAGAGATACCCTCACAAATAAGCAACATGCAGAGCTTGGAGTTGTTGAATGTATCCCACAATAACTTCTCAGGTTTCATTCCAGCTGCTTTTGAAAAGATGCGCGGCTTGTCGTCTATTGACATATCCTACAATGAGTTAGAGGGTCCTCTTCCCAATAGCCTAGCATTTCATGATGCTCACATTGAAGCATTACAAGGTAATAAAGGATTGTGTGGAAACGTTACGGGATTGCAACCCTGTAAGGCCGAACATATCTCGGAGAAGGGAAATAAAATCATTTTCCCTCTCTTGGGAGCACTTTCACTTGTATTGGTATTCTTGGGAATATTCTTCATTTTAAAAGGAAAAGGGCAAAATCCACAAGAAAATCAAAACACCTACATGGACAAGGAAGAAGTGTTTACAATATCAACTTTTGATGGAAGAACAATGTACCAAGAGATCGTTGATGCAACCCAAGGTTTTGATGCTAAGTTTTGCATTGGGGAAGGAGGATATGGAACCGTCTATAAAGCTCAGCTAATATCTGGAGACACATTTGCAGTTAAGAAACTCACATCCTTGTGTGATGGCAATATTTCACAACAAAAAGAGTTCTTAAATGAGATAAGCGCATTAACAGAAATCCGGCATCGAAATATTGTAAAATTGCATGGCTTTTGTTCACATTCACGTTTCTCAATTTTAATTTACGAGTACCTTGAAAAGGGTAACTTGGCCTCAATTTTGAGCAATGATGGAGGAGCTAAAGAATTGGACTGGAATAAAAGGGTGAATATCATCAAAGGGGTGGCTCACGCTTTGTCTTACATGCATCATGATTGTTCACCACCAATTGTTCATAGGGACATATCAAGCAAAAATGTTTTGCTAGATTCAGAGTACGAGGCTCATGTTTCAGACTTTGGCACAGCTAAGATTCTTAATCAAGACTCATCCAATTGGACTTCACTTGCCGGCACCTATGGATATGTTGCACCAGGTAATGTACTTACTTGTTTAATCAATATAGAACATAGATCATATGAATACATTATCATAATATTCTACTTTTTTTTAGAGCTTGCTTATACAATGAAGATAACTGAGAGATGCGATGTGTTTAGCTTTGGAGTTTTGGCAATTGAAGTGATCAAAGGTAGGCATCCTGGTGAAATCATCTCCATTCTATCTGCTTCAACCGTGGACGATAATTTCTTGTTGAATGATTTGTTAGACATACGCCTTCCACCTCCCACTCTTGAGGTTGAGAATCAATTAATACTCATCAGAAAGTTGGCAATTGCATGCTTGCATGCTAATCCAAAATCTAGACCAACTATGCACATGGTCTCTCAGATTTTATCAAGTTGAAGTGCACTTTTCTAGAGCCATTATAGTCTGACTAGGACAAGCAAGGCTATGAAATAAGACACTATATTCCGTCAAATTTATGTTGTTGAAGGCAATTGCTTATTTAAGATTATGTAATGCCTAGATTACTACTAGATGTTTAATTGCAAGTATTAATAATGCGCTTCTAGCCAGGACATTGTGATTATACATGTATTATTAGCTATTGTTAGGGTTTTTGGCCTGATAGTAACAAAGTTAACCAACTCTTGACTAAGTAATTAATTAAATTACTTATGCTTTAGATCTGAACTTACTAGCAACACACAACTCTTGACTAAGTAATTAATTAAATTACTTATGCTTTTGATCTGAACTTACTAGCAACACACAAACATGGATCACACAAAGAGACCAAAATGATGACTTGAGAAAACCGATTAAACAAACTATTTCATTGTAAAAACTTAGGGGATTTAATCATCAATACCCAAGTCAACAAATCCACTAGAATATTATTGAAGTGTGTAAAAAAAGATTAACCTAACTTGAATGTAACGTGACCACACACAGCTTCAAGACTACAGGTTCTTCTATTCTCAACTTGTTGCATGTGAATGTATGCTCAAGACTTCGAGAACAACTCTGAAAGATTCATACCAGTAACTTGAATGTAAATTGGATGCAACAATTTCAATTTGATCATAGGATCCCTTGAATAAACATAGGTCTCCAGTTGATGCTTCAAGAGTGGTTGGAAAATTTCAAATCTGTGAATAATACACTATTCTCCTATGGTCTCAGAAAATATGCTCTAAGGCTTGCTTATATAGTGTACATAAGATGCAAGTAGCTTTAGATCAAATGGATAAAAAAAAAAATATTAATAATCCAATCAGCACAATTCTCGATCAGTTGAGATATGCAGTCAATCGGTCAACTTAGATAACTCTCAATAGGTCTAGTTGGTGACAAAATCCAGTGCATTAATAGTACAGTTTGTGTTTCTTGATTCATTTGAACCTTGGTTTGTCTTGTACTATGAATTACTTCGATATTGATTTAAGAGACAACCTATATTTTAGCTATTACAAATGTTCATGACTTGTCAACCTAAAAATATGGATTTAATAATCTCCTCCTTTGAAAATTCATGACAAAAAAATTTACATCAAAAGACTCAAGTACAATACAGACCAAAGAAAATTTATGTCCCTACAAACTACACAATCCTAGGAAGCTGTAAGGAGGTTGAATGTCTTGCATAGAGATTACTTACTTTTTCCTCAAACACTAAAATAAAGCATAAATGCATATGTGGAAATAAAGATAGATAAACAATATTGATTACAACGATATATATATATATATATATATATATATATATATATAAATACTACCAAAAAAAAAAAACATAAATAAAGGCATGTGAGTCAACATAAGCAGCCAGATACCAATTGTTAACCAACAACCAAAAACTAAACATAGAGCATAGTGTATCAAAGATTTAAAAAAAAAAAAAAAAAAAAGGGTGCAAGTCCCAAATAAAAAAGAATAAGAGTTTTAGAAATAAAAAAACCTAATCAAATTAAAGTCTCCTCCTCAGCATAACATCTCCCCCTTTTTGCCATGATGGATGAAGGGGTCACGTGTAACGCCCTAAACTCAAATAAGGTCTAGGGAGCATGAAGCCTTACATGTAACACCCCGTTGACAGGGTTGCGTAGTCCCCTTTTTGAAACCTAAAGGTACACTCCCTGGTTAAGGAGCTTCCTCTTTGGAACCTAAGGGTGCATTCTTTTACTAAGAAGCCCCCTCTTTGGAACTAGAATTGATAAACTCCCTTGCTAAGGAGCTACCAAATGTGCATTGTTCCCTCCTTGGGACCGTCCCTCACAAAGGATTATCTACAGCATGACTGTCCCTTGCTAAGGACTAAATACAATACTATGCTTCTATTCACTACTTGCCGTAGGGTTTCAAATCAATCCTAATGATGCTCACACAAGGTAGGTTTAAGAACAAATCAGTTTCAAATATGTTTCCTAAGTTTTCCAAGACACATGCTTTCCAACCATTATAAGTACAAATAATTCATATCATCATAAAACATTTCATGAATGGGATCCAATAATACTTCCTCAAAGTCAATCATAAACAAGTCAAACAATAAGCTTTAGAGATGCATTATCACACATATGTATACAAAGTGCTCATCCCACAACATTTTCAAAGAAACAAGTATACAAGGTTTTCTCAACATCTACAGAGTGCACAAATATTTCTTTATCATAAGTTATAAATATAGTTTGATAGTCAAAGCCGTCTTTATGAAACCACCAAATTAGTAAATTCCACTTTCCTTATGCATCCTGCAAAACCAACAACTTTGTGCTCCAAAAAGGTCATTAATTAGAACCTAACAATTACAAAAATATCAATTCACACAAATCACCACTGTAAAATCTGGTCTAATGCTTTAATTAATAGTATAAATCTCGAAAATACTAATATTTCCAAATATTCCAATAATTTAAATGCTATCCAATTCACCTTCAGCATGAATATCCAATTGTTCTAACCTATGAAATTTCAAACTCTATCGTTTATCACACACACACACTCCTCTCTCTCTCTCTCTCTCTCTCTCTCTCTCTCTCTCTCTCTCTCTCTCTCTCTCTCTCTCTCTCTCTATATATATATATATATATATATATATATATCTTTGCCAAAGCATGCACATTATTCACCTTCCCTATAGGAACCATTTCACTCTTAGATGATTTTTTGGAAGACTCAGTTTAAAATTCATTATAGGTTTTGAGAAGGGGCTGTGTTCTGCATGTCATTAAAATGTTAAGGAGGGGCAAGTTGTTGCCTCGGTAGACTAGTTTCCGAACTACATTACCTGTCAATATGTTGGTTTTGTAGGATTTGGTTATTTCATATTCTTTTCATTTTGAGGCCTGGCTACCTAGAATTAGCCATAATCGAGGCTGGCTACCTTGAATCAGCCATAGATTTTCTTCTTGTTCTGGTGTTGCGTTTTAGATGGGGGTGTTTGCAATTTTTCAATTGAAGCTAAGTTTTTCAATTGGTGGTGGAGGAATAGTGAACCTTTTTTGAGATATACATTTTTGAGAGGGGTCGGTATTATTCAAGATCAATTTGTATGGGGGAAAAAAGCATGTCATTGGTTGTTGTCAAAATTGGAGTAAACGGTGTTAGATCATAATTCTAGACATTTATTTACGTTTAGAGAGGGCGATATTATGTATATGTTCCAGAAGTGTTCTAATACTTTTGGAAATTATATTGTTGTGACTGAACTTAAGGTTGGGGGTCATAGGAGATTAGTGATCATACCAGAAGGAAAGGTGATGTGTGGATGGAGGGGGTTCGACTTTGAGCTAATGAGTTTAATAACACCCAAAAAACCAATGAAAATCTTAGATGGGATGCACAAGCATGCGTAATCTAATGTGAATAATTCTCGTTCTTTTGTAGCAGTGATTAGAGGAGAGAAGCAAAAGACTATTGTAGCTTCGAATTCTAGGCCTCTTGCAATTGAAAAGAGAAAAAGTTGATGAAAAATAACATGTTTGTATCGCATACAAAACATACGCAGCGGAAGAATAACGAATCTACTTCATTCATAAATGTTAACACGTACTATGTAAATTTCAGAATTTGAGAACAAGAGAGTGTACCTTGGAGCGGTGAATTTCAAAACCGAAGATCAGACTCACATGGGAACACTTTCAATTTTTACTATAATTCCACTAATGCCCAAGATGTGTGATCTCTCAATTAGTTTTCAAAGGGAGAATGTCAAAGTGTTTAACACTTCATACACTATTTCACAATAGTGTTCTTACAATTCCCATACAGAAAATTTTGTATGTTTCTCCTTTTGTATCTAACTGATTATCTAATTAAGCTGGCCTTTTGGGCCTTTCCAATCGGGCTTAAGTGTGTGGCTTAGAGTGGGACCAAATGGAACCAATAAGACACTAACTCCAATGGGTTTTGAGCTTTTGTCAACTTTTTATAAGTCCAAAGTTACCATTAACTATATTTAATATCATTATATAAATATAGTTCACTCTAGGCCTTATTAATAAATTATATCCCAAGACTTTATTTTACATGCAACCCCTTCATAAAGTATTCGTAGTAATACAAAGTTATTAATGTAGACTGCCACTTTGTAGATTACTACATCTTAATTTCTTGAGTACTTGGTTTAATCATTTAAGTTATTCATCATATATTTATGAAATCCAATTCCATAAATATATACTTTAGTAACTTCTTACTAAAGTTGTTAGGCCGAACTCTCTGAATAACCAAACCTATTAAACTTATCTCAAGGGAATATTTTGTATCTCCGTTAAGAGACTATGAATTCCATCTTGAAAATATATGTTCCATCAACACTAAATGTGGTTGCCCAACATACTGAGGTTTTGACCGTAACTATAACCTGTTACTCCTAATATATTAAAGCAACCTGCACTTCATAATCAGGTCCTTTATCCTCTCAGGATTAAGAGTTCATATAAATATAAGTCGTGAGTTTATTATTCATTTGACAGTCGTTAAAAGAATAATAAATCTTATAGTAGTCCAGATCAATATATCTTAACTCTTAAAATATATCAACATACCAACTAGAAATCTCCATTTCTATGATCAAGATAAATCATCTTAGTTGATATGTTATAGTCTTCGCAAATGAAATTCTCAATTTCATCACCAACTACGAACTAAAATTCTGAGTTTACAAAAGACTTGTGATTTATATCTTCTGTGACTAAATTACATAAATCACATACTATGCATCTTGTGGACGATATGATAATGTCCTAATATTCATGTTACCATTATTTTTAGATAATAATAAAACAACTTCATTAAACACAATATTAAGTCATACATAATATCATACATAACATCATACAATAGGATTTAAACGCATGTGTGGAAAGAAAGACAGAAAAACAGTAAAACAACAAAAATGCAAACTAACGCTCCCCCTAAGTTAGATACATAAAAAAAAAAAAAAAAAAAGTATTTTCTGCCCCTTTCAAAAGCAATTTCAACTCCCCCTAAACAAACATACTTGTATTTTCCACACATATTCCCATATTTCATCTAAATCTCCCCCTTTTTGTCACGTATTGACAAAGACAACTCAAACAAAGTGTAAACAGAAAACATACGCATCAAAAGTCAAGAGAAAATAGAGAATCAATGAAACAAATGAATTCAACTCTATAGAGAATAGAGGCAACTTCCCCTATGAAGAGCAACAACTCCCCCTAAGAACAACAAAGGTGAAAAAAAAACTTTTCTCCCCCTATAAAAATAGGAAAAACAAAACAAGTTTTGGGAAAAACAGTTTAGAGGAAAATTTAGGAGGTGAGGATAAATTAAAAGACACAAACCAAACTAAAAAAATGAGGATTCACTTGAAGAAAAATATTCTCTCTTTTAATTAATGCAAACTTAACACTATGTGACCCATAAACAGTTGCATAAGTAGAGAAAATATTTACACATTGATTATCCATCATATCTTAAAAAGAATATTTTCTACAGTCACACATAAAAAATAGCATATACTAAAATGTACAAAAGACTCAAAAATTAATCAATCAATTTTTAAATCAAGTTGAGTACCCAATTTAGCAAAATGTATGCATGTTATGTGTGAAAACAATGAGGGATATGACTGCAAAACTACAAGATGGATACAAAAAACAATGCTATACAGGTGAATCCTAAACTTAAATAATGCATGAAAAAAAAAAAAAAAAGATTGGTCAAACATCTAAAAACTGAAAATTTTTCAGTTTCGATCGATCGAGCATCAATCGAATACCAATCGAGTCAGGCAGAAACTAACCTAAAATTTAAACGCATTGTTGATCGGTCGAAAAACACCCTCGATCGATCGAAATTCTGGAAAACAGATTTTTTTGAAAGACAACAAAAGATTTTGTAGAAACCACTCAAATCAAGTTATTTCATAAATGAAATGCATGAGAATGAGTTTGAGAGTTTTTCAAAAACATGAGTTTTCAACCCAGAACTTCCAAAAACAAGATTTTCACACGTTCTGTCCCCTAAATTCAATCAATGAACATATTTTGTATCACAATCAAGGCGCATATAAGCTTGGATGACCAAAACAAATTCACACATAGTTACATGTATTAAGTTTAGCAAATAATAACTTGTGAAGGGTGTGTAACTAATAATAGCTTGAGATACATGTGAGGTAATATGTAGATAGCAATCAATCACAATTTCTACAAAATTCATCACATAAGTTTGAAAGGGACTATCATGAACGCTTTTTCGACTCCTTAAAACAATAAAATTAACCTAGTTATTTAGCCAAGTTATTAACTTAGGTAAATTATGCAAATCTAAGTTAACACAAGTATATCATATTATGCAAAGCAGTGGAAAAATAAAAAACACAATGATATGATGACCCGGGAAAACCAAACGGGTAAAAAACCTGGGCAGGATTTAACCTAGTTATCTTCAAGGTAAAATTGAATCCATTATGAAAGAATTGAAGTTTACACAATAGCGATTTAGACCACTAAATCTCACAAAAATATTCACACACACAGCGTCAACAACATCTGAAAACGTGGCTAGGGTTTTCCCTTATATACCTAGGGCAAAATATAAAACCCTACACGTAAAACAAGCTTAGACTGAGTTGGAAAAATCTACAGGAAAAAAAATTTGCACGACTTTCGATCGGTCGAGTCTAATTCTCGATCGATCGAGCCAGGCAGAATTGCACAGTGAATTCTGCAGCAACTCGATTCCAACTTTACATAAAAGACACATACTTTGAGCAGTCTACAACAAGACTAAAACATTTTGATCATGGTTTGCCAATATTACAAATTTGTATTTTAATACATTTAAACCTAAAGGTCTTAGAACCTAACATATCACCTAAATAGTTACATCATATAACTCTCACATCTCCTAGAAAACAAGCTTGCAATCATATAAGTATCTTGAATTTGCCTCATAATGTACACACCAATTTTATTTGATTGTGAAGTTATTATAGCCCAATAATGTACACACTAATTTTATTATTTAAACCGAGGCTACACTTTATGTTTTTTAGTGCATGTGCTACACTTTCTCAAGCACATAATTATATAATATGCACTAAGGTGTTCATGATTGGCTAGTAAACAATGGTGAGATAGCTATTTATGCCTTTCTCATTAAGTTCAAGTCCAACAATCAAAAGCATGTGATTTCAAGATCAAGATCATGTGATCAAAAACTATAAACATCTTCCCACACAACATGCACTACAAAGCTCAAACTAGTAAAGTGCAATAAAATAAGCTTATCCAATCTAAAAAAAGTACATAAACAAGTTATGTAAATATAATATAGCCAACCTCAACTATACATCCATGACATGTAATACAAAATAAATAAAAATCCTTTTGGTTTAGAAAAATTTTATGACCAAAACTAAAAGCACACATTATGCTTAATGTATAAAATGCAAATGCAATGTATGACGATGCAAAACTAAGCTATAGAGAGTACACAAACAAGAAATATCAATTTCTTAATTAATCCTTGAGTACATGTACAAACTAGTACATACTCACACAAGATCAGAAATAGCTTAGCACTTATATAACAAATATTATTTAAGTTTCTTCACAATGTCAAGCATGTTCTAAATCAAGAGAGAGATATTATAATTTATGTAATCCTCAAAAAAAATAAAACTAGACACAAAATAAAATATTTTTGTCTTTTTGAAAATTTTCAATGTTTTTGGATTTTTTTTAATAAAAAAAAACAACCTAAAAAAAAAAACAACCAAAAATAGAAACAAAACATGTCCACAAACAATTAAAAGAATTAAATCAGGAACAAGTAAACAACACTCACCTTAGAGAATCTTTTCTCACCCATATAGCACGAATCTTTGGCTTTATAGGTAAAAATCCATGTGAAGCAGAGTATATTTGAGGGATTACACCAATCTTCTAAGAAAGACTAAAATCCTGCAATTTCCTTTCACAAGCCAACAAGCTTAATTTTTTTAAAAGCATATGAAACAATTTATTTAGACTTATGGCAGGAGAAATATCATCACATATCCTAGATTGAAATACAATATGTTTAAATTTTAATTTATAATAATTAGGACTAATGTGACCGAAGACACCACAAAAGTGACAAACAGGAACAAATTTAGGAACATCAGTATTCCTAATAGCAAATCTAGTCTCAAATTTTGGTTTTTGCCTCAACAAAGAACAATTTGGTCTTATATGACCAATAACACCACAGAGGTGACAAGTAGGCACAAAAATAGATTTCTTTTACACACTAGCAGTAGGTTTAGATATAGGTTTAGAAACTTTAGTGTCTACATCAGAACTTTCACCTTTATCTAACCTAGTAAAATAAGCCTTTTCTTTATTATTCCTCTTGAAAGGAGGGATACAAAACTTTCTCACTTTTAGGCTCAAAAGAAACAAAAACACTTCTGTTATCAACAGCAGGCTTAGTACTAGTCAAATTTTCTATTTTAGCCTTAGATCAACTAACTCTTGTTCCAAACTTTTCATCTTCTCATCTTGAGAGGAAATTTGATTTCTAAAAAATTCAATCTTTTTATTAGATTCATATAATCTAACAACCAATTCCTTTTTTTCAAGATTAGCCAATTTTAACTCTTCCTTGAATTTCATAGCAATATTCAAAGATTTAGATAATTCCTTACAGAGAATTTCACAGGCATCAATAAGATCAACAAATACAACAGTGTCCTTTTTATTTAAATCATCACAATCAAAAATAGTAAGACACTTAAATTATCAATGATAACAAGGATCAAGGATCAACTTTTAGACCAAAGGATCTAAACACAAGAGCTAACCCACTCTGATACCACTTGTAATGTTTTTAGACCCCTTCAAACACAACTAGATTAACCTAGTTATTTAGCTAAGTGATTAACTTAGGTAAATTATTTAGATCTAGGTTAACACATATAAATCATATCATTACCAAGTGCGAGAAATAAAAAACACAACAATATGATAACCCAGGAAAACCAAACCGGTAAAACACTTAGGGAGGATTTAACCTAACTATCCTCAAGGTAAACTGAATCCACTATGAAAGGATTGAAGTTTACACAATAACGATTTAGATCACTATCATCTTATTGCTACCTCAAGTAGAAAACTTACTACCACCACCACGTGACAGCTTCGAGTCCATGGACTACTTCTTTCTTGGAATCCCAGCAAGAACAAGCACTTTAACTTGTATATCTTTAAGCTCTTGAATCTGCAACTGAATTGATCACCAAGCTCTTGATATCAATCTAGATCTTGATAACCCTAAGTAAATATAAAGGCAAACACCTCTAGATCTTATAAAAGATTCACACACACAGTATAAAAAGCAACCTTAAAATGTGGCTAAGGTTTTCCCTTTTATACTTAAGACAAAATATAAAGCCCTACACGTAAAATAGGCTTGGGCTGAGTTGGAAAATTCTACAAAATAAAATGTGCACGAGCTTCGATCAATAGAGTCTAATTTTCGATCGATCGAGCCAAGCAGATTTACACAGCAAATTTTGCAGTACACTCGATTCTAACTTTACAAATTAAAAATTCTTTGAGCAAGTCCAAAATAAGAGTAAACATTTTAATCATGGTTTGCCAACATTACAAATTGAAGTTTTAATACATTTAATCCTAAAGTTTTAGAACCCAACATTAATGATGTATTAATGAGACCATGTTTTATTGAATTGTGAGATGATATTAAAGTAACTTGCATCCAGCGATGTAATAATGATGAATTAACATGTACTTTATAATGTAATCTTGAATATAAGGAGATTTTGACTTATCTTACATGTTTTTGACTCCAGCTGTATAGTATCACTTTGTTTTTTATATGATTTATGGCTCCAGCTGTATATCATTAGTAAGCTTCATAGTTTGTAGCTCTAGCCGTATAGTGTCAATGAGCTGCTGACATTCCAGCAATGTAATAACATTAGTTGAGTGGTATAATGATAATGAATAAAATATATATAATAGTATAAGTTTGAAGGTAAAATATAATGACTTATCTTCATAGTTTGTAGCTCCAGCCGTAAAACAGCAATGAACTTAAACATTTCAGCAGCATGAGAAAATGGGTCCAACGGTACAATATGATATTATGAATCCTTTCATGGTGACTTCATGATTGAAGGAGAAAAATGGGTGCAACTGGATGGAGAGAGAATATGCCTAGCAGTGTGCATAGGTTGGTTAAGTTTATCCCGTTTATTATGCACTTAAATGATTTTTCCCATGTAATGCTCTTTTAGTTTTTTAGTCAAATATGAGTGATATTGTCTTCCATGAGAATGACTTTTAGTATCATACGTTTTTGCCTTTTATAAGAAGCTTTTAGCATTATAAATATATGTCGTCCATGAGAAAGAGTTTTTAGTAATAAGTTCTTGGAAGAGTGTTTGATATGTTTTAAGATGTGTGGAGATGGTAAGAAATGTATATATTTTTGTGAGATATGGTGTTTGTTATATGTATAGGAATTATATGTGGATGATTTGTTGAACATGGATCTTGTATATGTATACTTTATGAGTCATGGAGTTTAAAGATATATGAGAAGTATGTATGGGTATTTTGTGAGGAATGTGTTTGTAAAATATATGGAATTGTGAGATAGATAATATGAAGGTTAAATATAGTAAATATATGAGATTATAGCTACTGCTGGAGTGGTTTTTTTTGTTATGTCATGGGTTATGTTGCTTTCTAAGAAAAGAGATTTTGTATGAGAAATAAAGAATGAGATGGAGATGTGTTTTTGGATAGCAAAATGATGAAATTTCAGAATATTGAGGATGAGAGAGGGATGGATTAGCATCCCATGGTATGTGGCTTGGTCCTCTTTATATAAAGCCAAGCATGTAACTAGATTAGAACTAGTTAAAGAGAAATTTAACAAATAAGGAAAAATCTTTGACAAAGTAAGTGGTTTTTGTTTTTTAGCCAAAAGAAGATAATTTGAGACTTTAATGTTGCTATCACAGCTAGATGATGTCATCTAAATGACATCTTTGGCATTAAATTCATGGTTTGTCTAAAGAAGGTAAGTTAATCTTTATGGGATTCTTCTATTTCTGGTACTACTGCTGGAGTTGTTGCAGTTTCTATAAAAGCCGCTTCTGTTTCTGCTGGAGTTGTTTGCAGCTTCTGCTAAAGCTATTTGCAGCTTCTGCTAGAGCTGCTGTTGGTATTTTTGGCTAAGTTTCCTTTTTTGGAAAATTATGTCTTTAGTCTATATATAATTTTAGTAAGTAATAGACTAGTTGGTTGATATTTGATGAAGTTTTAGAGATGTAATTATGGTCTTTTTGTATTTTAACCAAATCTTGGAGAGTAAAGAGAGTATTTTAATACTAGATATGAGATATTAATATATATTTAGCCATGTGCTTGGAATTGATTTAGATGATAATAATATAATTTATATGAAATAATATAATTATATTTTTGAACTTATATTATATGATGAATATTAATTTTTATGTAAAGAGAATGGAGAGTTTTATCATTTTAACTCTTATGTGATATGAGAGGCTTACCCAAATGTTACCTATTATACATTGACCCATCAGAGTTTAGGGAATTGGGAAAGACATGTCAAGCAACATGCTTTCCTTTATCAACTTTGAACCACTAGAACTTTACTGAACATACTTCTTGGTCCTCCAAACTACGACTCCCAAAATTTTCCCGATGAGACACATGAGCTTGGATCATGAGCCAAAAATGAGATGATGTGCTATGAACTTGAACCATGGGTTTTGACGCCTTTTTGTGTAAATATGGCCTCCTTTGGGTTTTAAAAGATGTTTTTCCCAAAATTCATAATAATGTTAATGTGGTACAGGTTGCCAATGAAATGAAGTCATGTGGTGTGAAAAATTTATTCTTAACAGATAGCAAAATAGTTGATCCTACATAAATTTCATCCCTCCAAATTAGCCCACTTTTTCTTCTCTCATGTCAACCAAACAAAAAAAAATAGTGTGTGCCATAAAAACTACATTCATTCCCTTCATCTTTCTTTCAATCCAAACAAAGTGTAAATCATAATTTTTTTCTTGACAAAAGAGAGCACAACTTCTAGAGTTAGACTGTTTAGAGGTCTTGCTTCCATGGTTTTAAAAGTGAGGCTGGATTGGACCATGAACTAAACACAAATCTAGTCCGGTCCATATAAAAACTAAAAATATAAATTAAATTTAACATAATAAAAAAGGGGGTAAGATTTAACCGGTTTTGAACAATAGGTGAGGATGATAGGAACATGCGGTTTTTCAACAAATCACTGCTTTTTTTAGATCGGACAATAAGGGACCGTGGACTCAGCAATGGTAGTAATGGAGGCACTGTACGAAGGAGCGTGGACCAAGTGTTACACCTCTTTGACAACAACAAGTACCAGCAGCTGTAGAGAGGTTCTACGTTAACTACTAGTTCTAGATGATAGTTGAGAGAGTCTTTCACTAAAACAAAGTGAACAAACACCTGGTGATTATTTGTGTTTTGGTTTTTGGTGCTTCTTGCACCACTTAACATTAGGCTTTGGCCTACCCCCATTACCTCCTTTGATTTCCTTAGGTTTTGCCGTTTGGGTCTTTCACTACAAAAATCGCGGGTTATAGCCACGTTTTTTTGGGCCGCGTGTCTAAAAAACGCGGCTATAGCTGATCTATAGCTGCGTTTCTAAGAAACGTAGCTATAGACTTAACCTATAGCTGCGTTTTTGAAAAACGCGGCTATAGATGAGCTAAAAGGAGACCTATAGCTGCATTTTTTAAAAACGCAGCTATAGGTCCTCTAGGAGAATAAAATTTTTTTTAAAGGGGGACTTATAGCTTCGTTTTTAAAAAACGCGGCTATAGGTCCCCCTTTGGCTACGTTTTAAAACGCAGCTTTAGATTATCTATAGTCGCGTTTTTGAAAAACGCAGTTATAAGACTTCCAGCAGAATAAATTTTTTTTAAAGGGGACCTATAGCTGCGTTTCGAAACGCAGCTTTAGATTATCTATAGCCGCGTTTTTTAAAAACGCAGCTACAAGTTTTCCAGCAGAATAAATTTTTTATTTTAAATTAGGACCTATAGCTGCGTTTTTTAAAAACACGGCTATAGGTCCCCTTTTGGCTGCGTTTTGAAACGCAGCTTTAGATTATCTATAGCCGCGTTTTTTAAAAACGCAGCTATAGGTCTTCCAGCAGAATAAATTTTTTTTTTTTTTAAATTGGGACCTATAGCTGCGTTTTTAAAAACCCAGCTATAGGTCCCCCTTTGGCTGCGTTTCTAACTGCAGCTTTAGATATAGGTCTTCCAACATAATAAATTTTTTTTAAGCTTCCCACGTGCTCCCCCCCTTTCCCACATGCATCCCCACCTACCCTTACTTCATCTTTTTCTCCTTTTCTCTTCCTTTTTTTTTTCTTTCTTCATTCTACACTTAAGGCAACTCTTCATCAGGTTCTTCTTTCTTTTTTTTTTTTTTTTTTCCTTTTCTTTCTTCCTTCTTGACTAACTCTTCAGGTTCTTCTTTTTTTTTTTTTTTTTTTTTTTCTTTCACTCCAACATAACTTCTTTTTTTTTTTTTTTTTTTCTTTGTTTCTTTGCAGCTACTTCTTATTCTTATTCTTCTTCTTCTTTTCTTTTTTTCTTTTTTTCTTCATCTCAAGCACACTGATTGTCTATAGATCTTTTTTTTTTTTTTTGTTATTTTATGTTTAGTTAGTAAGAAAATTGAGGAAATGTTGCAAATTTTGAATTTGTGCTATTGTGTTACTGATATTGTGCTTATATTTAAATGGGTTTGTGTTCTTGAGCACACTGGATTTAGTGTTAGATTTGGATTGGTTTTGTTGAATGAGAGGAGGTTTATGGGTCTGTGTTCTTATATTTTGGAGCAAGTTGTGTTTATATTGTTAGTATGTGTTGTTTGATTTTGAATTTTTTGGGTGTGTTTGTATTGTGAGTATGTTGTATTTGATTTTTAATTTTTAGGGTGTGTTTGTATTGTAAGTATTTTGTGTTTGAATTTTTTGGGTTCGTGTTTAATTTTGGGCATTTGAGTAGATTTGAATTTTGAATTTTTTGGGGAAAAAAAATAACCCAGAATTTTTTTTTTTTTTTTTTTTTAAAAAAACCCATAGCTACGTTTTAAAAACGCAGCTGTAGGAGGCTATGGCCGCGTTTTTAAAATGCAGCCAAAACTATACCTATAGCCGCGTTTTAAATGCAGCTCAAAAAGGGTCTATAGCTGCGTTTTTTACAAAACGCTGCTATAGGTCTCAGCCTTTAGGGGTTAAAAAATGCAGCTATAGAGGCAAAAAAAACGCGGCTATAGGGGGACCTATAGCTGCGTTTTTAAAAACGCAGCTATAGGTCCCCACAAGGGGCTATTGTCACGCAGCTAAAGCTGCGTTTAAAAACGCGGCCATAGAAATGCAGCTTTTGTCCTATAGCTGCGTTTTTAAAACGTGGCTAAAGCCCCCATTTTCTTGTAGTGTTTGATCATTGTCTCGCTATGTGGTTGTGTTGGTGAATATTATAAACGATAATTATTAGTTTACTTGATTATATAATTGTGTTAATTTGAAGACAACTTATTTAGTTATTTGTTAAATTTTTTATGAAAATGTGCTAAAATACACTTGTACTTTGAAAAAATTTGATAAATTAAGATAAAGTGAGAAGAAAAAAATGAGTTTTTAATTATCTGTATATAAAAGTTAAAAGCTAAAAAGCTAAATCTTAAAGGTAATGTCAAACCGACAAATGCTAGCCACTTTCTTTCAAAGTGACAAATGTTAGCCACATTTTTACATACAATATACACTTTACATGAGACTATTCTTGGAAATGAATAGTTTCTTATTTCATATATATATATTGGAGGTTTCTATGATAGTTCATGTGAGCTTCTTTGTTTGTTCTTAAAATTTTCTTTTTTGAGAGTCGGGAGGTTTGGAAAGTTGAAAGGAAGGACTAAATGCGCTATGATGAGTGGAGAGATGGTGTGGGGTCCAAGCTTTCTGTGGGGTTGGCGGCTTAAAAAAGCTGGGTAGGTCACATGTACGATGTCTTGGTGAACCTCGTTTATCAAAATTTGAAGAAATTTAAATTTGAGAACGAGAATGATGTAGGAATAATATTGTGGGGTTAGTGTACCTGTACTTGTGTTTGTGGACCACGGAGCAATGGTGGCTTTAAGAATTTTTCTTAGAATAGTCATTAAAAAGTTTAAATTATAAAAAATTTAATATAAAAAAGAACTTAACTATATCGATATTATCAATTAAAATACGCAGTTACATGGTGTTTTGTAATTTTCTTTTATTAAAAAAATGAAAAAACAAAAAGATATTTATGAGAGATAAAGGGATGAAAATAGAAAATGCTGAGATGAGAGTAATAAAGTGAGAGTTTGAAATGATGATAAATTAAGAAGAGAAAAATGGGGAGAGAGAGAGAGAGAGAGAGAGATAGAGAGAGAGAGAGAGAGAGCAATGGATGATACCTATTACGATTGTGAGCTGAGCCATTGAGAAAAACTTATAAGGCCACAATATTTCTCTTAGTACTATTTTTTAAGAAAAATGAAATGAAATATTATTTTTATGTAATGAGTTGAGTGAGTATGAATCTGAATAATTAGTGTTTTTATTTTTTTTTAATGGACTTTTTGTTGAATATTTTGCTAATTTGCTATTATTTAGCCAAATCTTGTTGTTGTTTGGACTAAATTTTAGAATTGTGTTAAGGACACAACAACTAAGTTATTAATCCCTCATATGTCAAAATAAAATAATAAAATATTAGAGTGGAACTCACCACAATTAAAAACAATGGTATTCTGAAAATGTTGTGTCCATAAAATTTCTCTAAGTTTTATTTATGTTATTTGGGCTTTTATTTATTTTGTTTAAGGGGTTAAGGATTATATTTAGGGGGACAAAAAACATTTTTATTAAACCAAAATTTTTGGAATTATCAAGTTTGGCACTCAAGGATTTTTTTTTTAAAGATAGAAAAAACATATCTATATCTATATATATATATATATATATATGTGTGTGTGTGTGTGTGTGTGTGTATGTGTGTGTGTGTGTGTGTGTGTTGGAGGTTTCTATGATAGTTCATGTGAGCTTCTTTGTTAGTTCTTAAAATGTTTTTCTCGAGAGTCAGGAGATTTGGAAAGTTGAAAGGAAAGACCAAATGCTTTGTGATGGGTGGAGAGATGGTGTGGGGTGCAAGCTTTCTATGGAGCTGGCGGCGTAAAAAGTCTAGGTAAGTCACACCAAAGAAATGAAAAGCAAGCATTGAACTACTTCTCTCTTAGCGCACAACAGACGATGTTGTGGACCTTGTGGTGAGCCTCGTTTATGAGAAAATGAAGAAATTCAAATTTGGGAATAAGAACGATGTTGGAATAATATCGTGGGGTTAGTGTACCTTTACTCGTGTGTTTGTGGACCATGGAGCAATGACAGATTTAAGATTTTTCATAGTATAGTCATTAAAAAATTTAAATTATAGAGAATTTAATATTAAAAAAAAAACTTAACTATATCGATATTATCAAATAAAATACACATTACATGATGTTTTGTATTTTTCTTTTATTAAAAAAATGAAAAAACAAAAAGATATTTAGAGAGATAAAGGGATGGAAATATATAATACTGAAATGAGAGTAATAAAGTAAGAGAGTTTGAAATGATGATAAATTACTCTCTATTAGAACCTCTCTATTCACTCCTATGATTCCGGCACTCTTGTGAGGAGTTGGATTCGTGGTGATGAGTACACCATTATCCCTTCAGTACCTCTCTTTCACACTCGTGTTTGAGGTACGCGCATAATAGTCACACCGAAATTGGTATCCGATGTGCTTCATGTTCCGAGGGTTGCGCATCCTGACTACCTCGGTTGTGAGCGTCTGCAGACTATGTACAAAAATGAGATGATTTCTACATTTTGTGAGTACCCTTCTGATTGGGGTGAGCGTCAGTTTACACCATGTCGGTCTTTCACTAAAGGTCCTTGTTTCATGAACATGGTGATGACGTTTGTTTTGCATATACTCTCTCACTACAACTCTATCACAGAGCCTCATGCTCGGTTCTTGTTGTCATTTGTTGAGCATCTCACTATAAACTTTCCTTCATATTTCATTTTTTCTATCATAGATGTCTATAGGGATACGACTACCCGTGATAAGCTCATTTTTCCTTCTGCTATCACGAGGATATTACGCCATTTTTTTTTCCCTTTTCCCGTGTCCAACCCCTTCCATGTCATGGTTGCCATAGATGCCGCTACCGTAAAATGTAGTGAGGCACAGTTTAGGTCGAACAGACGATTTTAGCAGCTCCTTCCTCTCGTCTGGCTCCATCTAAATCTGCTCAAGCCACATCTGCTCCCTCCTCTTCTTTGAGTGATGTGTCCCTAGGAGATATCATGGCGCAGCTTTAGCGCATGGATGCTCGCCTAGATGCGCTCTCTATAGAGTTGTATCAGGTGAATCTTCATGTTGGTCGCATTGCTCGGCGACAGGTGACCATGGGCGGTTTTGCTCCTGAGGTTTCCCCTCCACCACCTCCTGTGGCTTCTGAGTCTGAGGATGATGATGGTGATGACGATGATGCTTTAGATGATGTTGATGGAGATGCTAGCTTTACTGATGAGATGTCTACTTGACATTCTACCCTTTATCACTCGTAATAAAAAGGGGGAGTAGTTTTCGATTATATGAGAGTAGTCATTCTTAGGGGGAGAGCAAGTAGAGGACATATTTTATAGGGGGAGTGTTTTTGTTTTGAGGGATGTAGTGAGGATTACATGTATATTTTTTTTTTCTTTCTTGTTGGAGATACATTGTTCTTGTACCAAGGTCTTGTGACCATTTCTTTTACATACATGATGTTTCTCAAGTGGTATATATATTCATGATGATGTATGTTTCTTTCACCTAGCTTTACATGTGTTGTTTCTTTTCTTTCTTTATACACATGATTCTTATACTTGTATGTAATCTATTATTTCTGCTTCACACAAAGATGCCTTGATATTTTTTGTTTAAAGTGTTTCAGAAATATAGGTTGTCAAAGTCTTCCATGCCATGAACTATCTTCTTGCAAAGTTTTTCAAGAGTTTGTGTTAGGATAGATTTTATTGTCTTCAACAAGTGAATATGGGTTGAGTGATTTATGACTTCTCTCATATGTTCATTTGTTTGTTGTGGTTTTGTCACGGATTTCCAAAGGGGGAGATTGTTAGGACATATGTGTTTCATTTGTTTTAAACATATGTCATTCTTTTATGTAATTGGCTTATCCTTTGACAAAATGCACTTAGCTTGTATTTGGGTAGACCTAGGATGATTTTAATACTTCAAGAAACAAGGTTTCAAGATCAAGTGTTAAAGCCATGCAAGTATGTCCAAGATTCAAGCTGAGAAGTGCCAGTCATTAAAGCTCGACAGCTAGCTCGAGCTTTAAAGAAACTGTTTAGCCCCGAGGCCCAACAGCTGATCGACAGCACCTCGACATCTCTAGCTGTTGAGATTTACAAAAAACAGATTTTGAAATTCTGTTTTCATTCCAATCCGTGGACGTGCCTTTGGGTCTTCTTTTCTTCTAACCCTAGACATATAAAAGGATTATTTTAAGGGCCGTAAAAGTGGACACAAGTTGTACAAGCATTGAGAAATCCTTGTTCAAGCAAGTTGTGACCTGAGACAAAGTTCCTGCCCTAGTTCATCTCTTTTGTGAAGAAGTTGCTGTGTCTTTGCACCATAAGGTTTTGTAACTAAGCATCTTCTTAATCTTCATCGTGTGGATGAATTGAAGAATTTTGCAGCCAACAACTTTCTCTAGTTGATGATTGAAGTCGCGTACTGGGATCCGTGCAATTGGTTAGTCACGTACTGGGAATTGTGCATCAAAAGGAGAAATTGTCACTACAAAACAAGTCTAATTGGGTATTGGGGTAAGAGTTTAACTGTAGGTTGGTATAAGGTACTGGGATTCCTTTACTTGTAACCGCTTGTTGTGATAATAGTGGAATTTCGAGAGTGGTGACCTTAAAATCAACCGGTGGGGTTTTTGTCGTGTAGGTTTTCCCAATTCAAAAACAAATCACCGAGTCATTTAATTTCTGCTGCATGCTTAGTTTAATTGGTGATTTGTTTGTACTACCACGCGCTTTGCAAGTTAATTTGATTAATTAATAACTTGGCTAATTAATCAACTTAATCCATCACTAGGGGTCAATACGTTTTTGGCCTATCATACACAATTGTTAATAATATTCTACTCATCATAATCTGCATCATTATTCATATCAAGTTCAAGATAAGCACAAAACTTTAAAACAATTGCTACTTAGATGACTCATCATAACCCACACCATTACCTATATCAAGATCAAGACAAGCACAAAACATCTAAGACAATTGTTAATGGACTCTACAAATCATAATCCATATCGAGATCAACATTAGGTATGTCATGCTCTTCATTTTGATTAGCATCTCTTGAAGTTCCACCTTTAGGAACAACGTCAGCTTTAACATCACCCATACAATACTCAATATTGTCTTTAACATTGATAGGGACAACATCAACAATTGCTTCTTCTCAGAATGCATCACTATCTTTTGTATTATCATTGGATTCTCCACACCCAACTTTTGGGACATCAAACACTCCCCTATGTTGAATGCATTGCACAATTTGCCAAGGTTTACCCAATTTGGTATCAAAAAGGTAGAAAACTTGCTTTGCTGGACTAGGAAGTATAAAAAGGTCATTTTGATACCACTGACTTGTAACATCAATGCTTGTGCAGTGTGCATTGGTTCTTATCATTCTCCTTCCGCCATTGGTACTAGTATTGTACCATTCACACTGGAACAAAACAACTTTATGACGAAACATATATTCTAATTCCTAAATTTTGCATACATGACCATATAAATTGTGCATTTCTCTCTTATGGTCCCCTTCGGTACATACACCACTATTTTGGGTTACACGACGATTGTCTAGTTCCCTTGTATGGAACTTTACACCATTAACCATAAAAATTGTGTACTCCTTTACATGTAGCTTTGGACCATTTGCTAATGACCATAACTATTTAGTAGCTTCTAATGATTCGTTAACTTTCAATCTTTTCATCTATAATGACATACAACAAGTGACATTAATTAGCAATAAGCAATAATGAAACTATTTAAATGTTTAATTTTTATTAGTGTGTGATTAAATTCCAAATGTCTTACACATTCTCTGAACTACTTGGGAAACTCGTCTTTGTATTTGAGTTATGGCTTCTCTAGTAGAATTAGGCAATGTGCTTTTGTGTTTACTTTTAAAACCAAGGTGATTTATATTCAACTAAGCATAACAGACAATATTCAAAAATTGATCAAACAATATATGCTTATGAAATCACATACTTTAAATAAGACTCTAGCTTAGAACTGTTGTATAACAAGTACCAATGAATAGTATCAAGCAACGCATGAGATAAGTTGTCATCATTTCGCCTACCCTCTGTAGGTCTGACAGTTTGTGAAAAAACTTTTAATTCTTTGCTAGATTCACCAAAATCTTCATTTCTTTCCCTTCGATAATGCATAATTTTGATCCCGTCAATATACAAAGTCTAGTTATTAATACATTCTTTAAGGATCTAATTACCTTTCAATTGGGTGCATCCACCAATATTGTATCGGGCCTCCTAGAATTGCTTCTCAAGGTAAATGAACAGCAAGATGGACTATAACCTCAAATAATGCTGGAGGAAAGAACCTCTCAAGCTTGCATAGTATGAGAACTATACATTCTTATAATTTCTCCAATTCACTTCGCTTTAGGGTCCTTGAGCATAAGTATTGGAAGAAGCTGCCTAACTCAAACAATACAATACCAATGTCTTTATTTGCAAACCCTCGCAACCCAATTGGAAGAATTTGTGGTAATAGCATATGACAGTCGTGGCTTTTTAAACTAGATACTCTACCATTTTTGCATTCATTGACCTTGATATGTTGGCCGCATAGCCATCCGGATACTTGACTAATTTCAAAAAGTCATAAAAACTATCTCTTTCATCGAGTTTTAATGAAAAGAATGACTAAGATTGTCATATGATCCATCAGAACTTTGTTTCATATGCAATGTGTGCCTAAAGTTCAAATTTTTCCAGTCTATTTGTGCCTTGTCAATGTCCTTGTTTTTCCTCTCTATGCCCAACAAAGTACCATAAATGCTCTCACTAATGTTCTTCTTCACATGCATGACATCAATGTTGTGCTTAAACTTCCTATTTTTCCAGTATGGTAGCTTGTATAAAATACTTACTTTGGACCAATTTGGCTCCCTAATGAGTTGTCTCTTTTTGTTACTTAGATGCTTTTCTAAAATTATTTTTGGCATTTTATCTAACTGCTCTTGTATCCATCCCACCAATAACTCTAAAGATCTCTTTCGTTTCTTCGATAAACCATTATGCAACCAAATATGTCACCAATGATGCTCCATAGGCAAATAAGCTCGATGGTTAATGAATCCAATTTTACTTTCCAAAGCTTTTGAATATGGTTCGTCGTTGCAAGTGTAACAAGAATGATAACCCTTTGTTCTTCACCCAGACAGATTGCCAAATCCAAGATAGTCATGTATTGTCCACAGCAAACTTGCACGCATCTAAAAATGCTCTTTACTATAAGCACATAAGTTTCTGCACGTTCTTCCCACAACTCTTGCAACTCGTCAACCAATGGTTTCAGGTAAATATCAATCTCATTTCCCAGTTGATGGGGACTAGGAATAAGGAAGGATAACATAAAATATAGATCCTTCATAACTAACCAAGGCGATAGGTTATAGGGGATAAGTATGATAGGACATATACTATAGTTGTTGTTCATGTTCCCAAAAGGGTTGAATCCGTCTGTAGCCAACCCCAACCTCACATTGCAAGGTTCGAGGGCAAAATCAAGACATTACAAATCAAACTTCTTCCACTCCTTACTATCAACTGGATGCCTCAGTATCCCATCGTCCACACGTTTGTTTATATACCATTTGATGTCCTTAGCTCTTTAGCTTGACATGTACAATCTCCTCAGTCTCAGTGTCAATGGGAAGTAATGCAATACCTTATAAGAAATCTTCTTACCTTGGGCATGTGTATCCTTGTACCTAGGCGCCTCACACACTGGACATTTATTAAGGTTTTCATTTTCCTTCCAGAATAGTGCACAATCATTTTTGCATGCATCTATATGCTTGTATGACTTGTCCAAGTTACGTAATATCTTCTTTGCTTCATAAGTTGACCTCGGAACCAAGTTACCTTTCTGTAAAACCTTTATCAACAATTCTAGCATCATATCAAGTCCCTTATTACTCAAGTTGGTCATTACCTTCACATTCAACATCTCAATAACAAACTTCTGGATAGTATAATCAATGCAAACCATCATGCTTTGCATCTTCCTCAAATTTGTCAAAATTATGCACTTCCTCATCTTGGTTTGCATTTCTTGGTTTCCATCTAATTTGGTCACTCATCAAGGCATCGATACCATCCATATGATCACCATCCAACATTTCATTATCATGAATGTTCTAGTACAATACACAAGATTCTCCATGATTATACCATTTAGTATAAGATTGCATAATCCCACAATAAAACAAATGGATATGTACAGTATGAAGAGATTGTTGATAGCAATTCACACAGTGAATACACGGGCACGAAATATTACCACTCAAGTCCACAACAACCCTTGCAAAATTAATAAATGTATTAATCCCTTCAACATATGGATGACTTAATCTGCTATTAGATGTCTTACCCATTGTCATCTAACTTTTATCTGTGTTTGACTACAATTACAAGGTGAATGTTACTTTAGCAAAATAAGGACAACTAATGCATAATGTATTATAATATCTAAGTTTATAAGCTACTTAGATAAAGTCATATCCCATTCATGAATGCACAAGTCTATATTAATACTTAGACAAATATGCATTGCACAATCAAACACTCCCAATATCAATTTATACCACCTTATAATACCATGCAAGCTACCTGCTTGCTCCATTTCAGCAGCCCACCAAAATACCAATCATCAATATCACAATATAAATATGTTTACAAGTATTGGAGAAAACGTTGATATAATCATACAAAAGTAACTCAACAATATCCATCCACAATTCCGAAAAATAAGAAACACTCCCAATATGATATTGAACCACCTTATATCACCATGCAAGCCACCTGCTTGCTCAAACTCACCACAATACCAGTTCTCAACAAAACAATATATAATGCTTACAAGTATTAAAAACAATTAAATAATATCCATCACATATAATTCAACAATATCCATTCACAATTCTCAAAAAAATAAGAAACACTCTTGATATGAATTTAAACCACCTTATAACTCTATACAAGCCACCTGCATGCTCCAACACAACAACCCATCACAAAACCAATTATCAACATCACGGTATATAATGCTTACAAGTATTGAAAACAATTAAATAATATCCATTACATATAAATCAACAATATCCATTCACAACTCTAAAAAATAAGAAACACTCCTAATAAAAATTTAAACTATCTTATAATACCATGCAAGCCACCTGCTTGCTCCAACACAACAACCCACCGCAAAACCAATTATCAAAATCACAATATATAATGCTTACAAGTATTAAAAACAATTAAATAAATCCATCACATATAAATCAACAATATCCATTCACAATTTCAAAAAATAAGAAATACTCCCAATATGAATTTAAACCACCTTATAACATTATACAAGCAACCTGCTTGCTCCAACACAACAACCCATCTACTAATTGTCAACAAAACAATATATAATGCTAACAAGTATTGAAAACAATTAAATAATATCAATCACATATAATTCAACAATATCTATTCATAATTCCCAAAAAATAAGAAACACTCCCAATATGAATTTAAATCACTTTATAACACCATGCAAGCCACCCACTTGCTTCAACACAACAACCCACCACAAAACCAATTATCAACATCCCAAAATATAGAGTTTACAAGAATTTAATATGAAACTACTTACTATACTTAAGCTAGCACACAAACATCTACAAAAGAAATCCAAAATGACCACAAACAAATAATAAGTTGCCTGCCTAAAACAAAAAAATAAAAAATTTACTATGCTTAAAAGTTACTAGTACTACCAAAAAACATGACTTCCATAAGAATTCAAACGTGTAATTAAAATCCAATATTAATAAATCAAATCATAATTATGCTAAAAAGAAAAACCAAATCAAATACATATATATTCCCAAAGACTAAAGAGCATATAAACGCTAAAGATAAATAATATAAAAATTAAATAAAAACTCACTAAGAACTTACCAATCAAAAGAAATAATAATAAATAATAAGAACTGTTGAAGCTAAAATTAATTAATTGATATGTAATAATCTATCTAACACTTTTATAGACTAAAATTTGATTTCACTTCTTTTAAATATAAGGTAAAGCAAGATTTGATATTCTATTTCAAAATCAACTCATTGAGAACATTAGGTTCAAATATATATATATATACACACACACACACACACACACATATATATATATATATCACAATTTTAATTTAAAAAGGGAGCACTTGGTGGTTGTAGAGTCAAATTTCTTCTGGCACAACTTCTTCTACGTTTTCAGTAAGCTCTAAAACCAGTAACTATAATTAAAATAAAATTCAAAAATACAAACCAAGAGAAAACAAAAGAATAAAAAATTTCAGATATGTTGTTTTAAGTATTTGATTCCACACTAAAATTTAATAAACAAGAAGAGAGAAACTTACGAGGGTGTCGTTTAGCATGGCAAGGAGGATGAACTTGCCGTTTGGAGAGAACTTAGCAAACAAAACAGAATGAACCTTATCATCAATAAGTGTTTTCAAAAGCATACCCTTAGACGAATCCCAAATCTTACAACTCCCATCACGACTCACCTATACAATCAATGACCCATCTCGATGGAAATGCATAGACATAACAGGCATATAATGTGCCTTGATTGCATGCAAACACTTCGCACTCTTCATCTCCCAAACATGCACCGTTTAGTCAAAAGAACCAGACACGATCAGATTCGATTAGGGGCTAAAGTGCACACAGAATACCAAATTGGAGTGGTTCATCAGGGTTTTGACATGGGAGGAGTCACTAGTGAAGGTGTGTGCGTCCCAGATGCAGAGAGTGTAATCGTCCAATGCGGAGCAGATGTAGTGGGAGTTGATTGTTGGTGGCTAGGGACCTTGATGGCGGTGGCTAGGGGCTCGACAGTGACGAAGGGAGCTTGACGGAGAGTGGAGGAGAGAAAGAGAGAGAGAGTCAGGGCAAATGGCAGAGAGAAAGAGAGAGTAACAGAATGTTAGGGTCTGATTAAAAAATTTGAATCAGTATATTTATACTATCATCTTTAGCGGAAAAATTTTTCATCGCTATTGCCTAATTTCTCGTCGTAAAAGGTCCCAGATTTTTGTTATGCTTTTAGCAACGAATTTAATTTCCCACTATAACATACTTCTAGCATCGAAGGATAATTTCGTCGCAAAAGAAGCTAGATTTTTTTTTTTTTTTTAATTTTTAGTGACGAAATTCAGATTTCGTCACTTTAGCATACTTTTAGCGACGACTTTTGATTTTGTTGCCAAAACTATGAAATGAAAAACCTATTTTTGTGTGATTATTTTTAGCGATGATTGCTTTTCGTCGCTAATTCTTCCTTTTATCGATGAAATGATTTTTGTTGCTAATACTATTCATAGCAACACCTATAGCGACGAAATATTTCGTCACTAAGAATTTCAACTTTTAGCGACGAAATATTTCATCACTATAGATTAATTAAGTTCACACCAAAATTTTCCCCGCTGATGCATATTTTAGATCACCAATAGCGACAAAAATTACTTTTTGTCACTAAGTGTGCATTTGGCTCCAAATTAAAAAAGCCATCTTATTTTATTATTAAACTATTTTTGCTACTATTCATGGGTCCCACTGCACTTTTTGATATTGTCCATGAGTCTCACTGTACTATTTCAATTAACTTTTACCTTTATTTATAATACTTTCAGCAAAAAGTTTTCAGTTTTAACAAAATAAGCGGATCCCAAACAGATCTAAATGTTAAAAAAAAAATTCATTATTAGCGACAAAATCCATATTTCGTTGCTAAATGTATTTGTAGTGACAAAAAATATTTCTTCACTAATTTGACTACATTTCCTCGCTCGTGAATTTCCGTTCTTCATACTTGAAATTCATTTTGCTTTTCTTCATTTTCATTGGATATGGGTTCATATGTGATATTCCATTTGCCTTTCTCTCTCTCTCTCTCTCTCTCTCTCTCTCTCTCTCTCTCTCTTTTCTTCTGTTCATACTTGAATTCATTTTGCTTGTTTTGAGGATCTCCTTTCACAAATGAGAGAGAAATAAGTGCATGTTTGGTACATTGAATGAGAATTGCAACATGAACAATAATCTTTATTACTAGAAATAAAATATGTGGTATTGAAATACTAAACATACAAACACATTTTGGTTTTATATGTGTGTGTGTGTGTGTGTGTGTGTGTGTGTGTGTATGTATATAAAATTTTATAACTATTATGTGCATATTGAAAGTTTGTATATTTGAAAATGTTAAGGACATATTTTATGTAGTTGGCTAATCCTTTTACAAAACGCATTATACTTGTATTTGAGTAGATCTAAGATGTGTTTAACACTTCAAAGAACATGTTGTTCAAGTCTAGTATTAAAGGCATGAAGATTGGACCAAGAAACAAGTGAAGAAAAAGTGTTCACTAAAGCTGGACAGATAGCTGGACACCTACTGGACACCTACTCGACAGAAAGCTATTTATCGAGATTTAATGAATAAAGCTCGATAGCTCCTCGATCGATCGAGCAACTATCGAGGTTATGGAAATTCAGATTTTCAGATCTGATTTTCGGCCCATGTTTATGTATTTGTGTAGGATTTCTTTTTTCACAACCCTAGACATATATAAGGCTTATTTCAGAGGCCGTCACATAAGAGAATACAAGGAGAACATATGAAAAAGGTGACCAAAGTCTTATTCTCTCAAAAAGAAGTTATTGCGTTTTTGTGCCTTAGAGTTTTGTAACCAAGTGCTTCTTGATCTTCATTATTGATGAAGTGAAGAACTTTGCAACTAACATCTTCTTCTCTAGTTGGTGATTGAAGTCGTGTACTGGAATCCGCACAATTGGTTAGTCACGTACTGGGATTCGTGCATCAAAGGGTGACGTTCATATATTGAAGAGTTCAGAGGTTCTAAAGCGGTATAAGGTTTCTGCTTTGAGTTCATTTACGGAGACTGTAGAGTCTAGGGACAAAAGTTTTGTACTAAATCTGAAACTTCTCTTTACTATAGTGAATTGCTTTTTGGGAAGGTTTCCCCCCAGGTTTTTTACTGTGAAACTGATTGCTTTCATTGGTTTTTCTGGGTCATCATATCTTGTCTTATTTAATTTTTCGTTGCATATGATTTTGACATGATATTGATGTTTGTTTGTTTTAACAAGTTTTATTCATAATAAATCTAATTAACAACTTGGGGTTAAAACTTGTTAATTCTATCAACCAGAGTCTAAATTTCCCAACAAGTGGTATCAAAACGGGTACACTCTAATTGGATTAATTTTCTGAGTGTGATCCTTGACCCCTGTTGTCATGGAAACTCTTGATTGTTTTGATTTCCATGATCTTGTGCTGCATGATAATGATGACATTCAAGATGCCTATTGCAAGCTTTATACTTTTTGTATGAAATCTCTTGAATGCTCTACAAAATTAAAAGCTAAATTTAAAAGGGTTAAGCTTGAAAAAGATGATTTGATTGCAAAATTGGATGAAGCCAATAATTTGAATGAGAATTTTAAAAATCAAATTTCATCTCAGGTGGACAAAATTAAGAGTTTGGAAGAGTAATTAGTTGAATTTAAAACTAAAGTTGAAAATTTAACTAGTTCCAAACTTTTTGTTGAGCTTAACTCAAAAGAAAAAGATTTTTATATTCCCTCATTTAAAAGGAAGAATGAAGAGTTGAAGGCTAATATTGCTAAGATAGACAAAGGTAAACAATCTGATGTTAACGCTGAAGTTTCTAAACCTGTGTCTAAAACTCTTCCTAAGTTGAATAAAAATTCTAAATTTCTCCCAACTTGTCATTATTGTCATATTGTTAGTCATATTAGGCCAAATTGTCCTAAGTTGAGGTCTTTGTCTATCTCTAAGGTTAGACCTTCTTCTAGGAAGCCGATTAGTTCTAAAACCGCTCATGTTTGTCACCATTGTGGTGTTTTTGGACACACTCACCCTGATTGTTTCAAGTTATTTCCTCATAAGCGAGTGTCCAATAGGTCTCATCCTTTAACTAAAGGCTCTGTACCTATTCTTGGTGAGTTATTAAAAGTTTTAAGCTTTTTAACTCAATTTTAGGAGAATTTTAATTCTTCCATGTCCTTAAGTAGACATACTAGGACACATGCCTTTTCATCTTCACGGCCAAAGACTCGTGCTGTGTGGGTGAGAAAGGAGCCAAAGAATTAATTGTTTTTTCTGTTTGTCCTCTGCTTTAATTCTTTCTATCTAAAGTAGGGCTCTCTTTGCTTGATTTCTTATCTGCTTTTGGAATCATACTATCTTGCATCTGCATCCTTCTATCATGTTTTCATGCATTTGAATCTTTCTGTCATGTTTTCATGTTGTTTGTCTGTTTTTGTTTAGTTGTTTAGTTTTTATTTTATTTTGTTTTCAAAAAAAAAAAGGGAAAAAATCAGAAAAATACAAAAACAGTGTGTGTTTATGTACATTGGTTCTTGTGAACCTTAAAATGGCCATTGAAACAGAGTTTTCTAAACTTTGTATCTTTTGTAACTTAGATGAGCATTCTTGTAACTTAGATGAGCATTCTTATGCACAAACTAAGTAAGTGAGCTTTGTGGCTCTTTTTTTGTGATGAGTAAGGTTAAGGGATCACTGGTACTTAACACTCGTATCACTCTTTTTGACTGGTAGGACTAGAAAATCCTAAGAGAAAGGCATAAATAACCATCTCACCACTGTTACCCGCCAATCATGAAATGACATCTGTGTGCTTCGGTATAGCAAAAGTGCAATATCAATAACATCTGTATGTTTTGGCATAGCAAAAGTGCAATGTCAAAAAGTTTAATATAATTGAGTATTTCTTTTCTCTCTTTTACCATTTATTGTTTTCATATTATTGCTCTTTTAACTTTTTTTTTTATAAGGTTTCATAATTAATTTCAAAAGTGCATGGTTTGCTTAATATAAGAAAATATTCAAAGAAATAAAAGCAAAAAGAACAAAATGTTTAAAATATGATTGCAAACGTGTTTTCTAGGAGATGTGGGAGTTATAGGATGTACCTTGAAGGTGATAGTCCTCATCAAACAGTTATAATTGTGTGTGAGTTAGAGTGATTTTCTCATATCTCAAATCGTCATAACATATAAACACTTATGCAATCTTGTGATGTTTTTCACACACAATACGCAATATTCTTTGCTATTTTTGATACATGTGCAGGTACAATGTGATTTGGCCATTACAAGGTTTACATGCGTTGATGTATGCTCACTAAACTGTCTCAACTTGTTTTTAAAATAAAAATTAGTTAGACTTGTTGTGTGTGTGTGTGTGTGTGTTTTGGATAAAAAATGCATGACATTTTTCTTGTTGAGAGATGTTTTTGAGAGGTTAATATGTTGTTTGGATCTTTGGTTGAGTTGCATTCTTGATTGCATTCATATCCGTGTTTTTCCCTCCTTGAAAAAAATTGTATTTAAAGTATCTCGACACCTCCTCGACACCTCTCGATACCTGGCTATCTGTCGAGATCTTCAGTTGATTTTTTATCACAATCTCAACGCCTCTCGATACCTGTTAGGACATATGTAGTTCAAGTTTGTTAACATATGTCGCTATTTTATGTAGTTGGCTAATCCTTTAACAAAACGCACTTTACTTGTATTTGGATAGATCTAGGATGTGTTTAATACTTCAAGAACATGTTGTTCAAGTCTAGTATTAAAGTCATGAAGATTGGACCAAGAAACAAGTGAAAAAAAAGTGTGTACTAAAACTGGACACCTGGTGGACACCTGCGGATAGCTGCTAGACAGATAGCTATCTATTGAGGTATTTATCGAGGTTTAATGAGGCTCGACAGCTTCCCGATCGATCGAGGTATCTATCGAGGTTACGGGAATTCAGATTTCCAGATCTGATTTTTGGGCCAGGCTTTTGTATTTGTGTAGGGTTTCTTTTCTCACAACCCTAGGCATATATAAGGCTTATTTTTGAGGCTGTCATATAAGAGAATACAAGGAGAACATATGCAAAAGGTGACCGAAGCCTTATTCTCTCTGAAAAAAGCTACTGCGTCTTTGCGCCTTAGGGTTTTGTAACCAAGTGCTTCTTAATCTTCATTGTTGATGATTTGAAGAACTTTGCAGCCAACAATTCTCTCTCTAGTTGGTGTTTGAAGTCGCGTATTGGGATCCGCGCATCTGGTTAGTCACGTACTTGGGAGCCGTGCATTGAAAGGAGAAACTGTCACTACAGAGCAAGTCCAATTGGGTATTAGGGTAAGGGTTCAACTGTAGGTTGGTAAGATACTTGGGATTCCTTGCTTGTAATCGCTTGCTGTGATAATAGTGGAGTTTCGGGAGTGGTGACCTTAAATCACCCGGTGGGATTTTTGCCGTCAGGTTTTTCCCAATCGTAAACAAATCACCATGTCATTTATTTTCCGCTGCATAACTTAGTTTTGGTGATTTGTTTGTGCTGCTATGTGATATTGCATGTTAATTTGATTAATTAATAACTAGGGTAATTAATCAATCTAATTTATCACAAGAGGTCAACGCGTTTGTGGCCTGTCAATAGTTAGGTGGATCGATTGAAATATCACCTGTCTACTCGATAGATCCTCGACAGATCCTCGACACCTTCTCGATTCATCGAGGTTGTCTCGATAGCTTCTCAACACCTCTTTATCGATTGAGATTTTCTTGCATGCATTATATTTCACATGTTTTGCATCTTTCGTTTATCTTGTCATCCATAGCATCATGTTTCTTTACATTCATGCATTTTTATGGATTCTTTGTGCCCCCTTGATCATCCTTGATCGTCTTTATGTTTCTCGGGTGAAGTTTTATAGTTTCTTGTACCCTTTGTCAATCATGACAAAAAGGGGGAGAAATTGAAGAATTTATGGTTTCTTTTTAGGATTCTACAAGTTAAGGGGAGAAATACATGCCCTTGTAAGGGGGACTTGTTTTCATCTTGTTAGGGGGAGCGTTTATCTCCTTATTGTTGTAGGAGCTTCTTTTAGCTTCTTCTTCTTGTACCTTAGGTCTTATGACCATGTTGACATACATTGTGCTTGTCTTTGATACATATATGATGATGTATGTTTTCTTCACTTATCTCTACATGTGTTGTTTCTTTTCTATCTTTATACACATGATTCTTATTACTTGAATGCAATCTATTATTTTTGCTTCACACAAAGATGCCTTGATGTGGTTTGTTTAAAGTGTTTTAGAAATACAGGTTGTCAAAGTCTACTTGCCATAAACTCTCTTCTTGCAAAGTTTTTCAAGAGTTTATGTTAGAATAGATTTTATTGTATTCAACAAGTGAATATGAGTTGAGTGATTAATGACTTCTCTCATATGTTTATTTGTTTATTGTGGTTTTGTCACAGTTTGCCAACGGGGAATATTATTAAGGACATATTTTATATAGTTGGCTAATCCTTTAACAAAACGCACTTTACTTGTATTTGGATAGATCTAAGATGTGTTTAATACTTCAAAGAACATATTGTTCAAGTTTAGTATTAAAGCCATGAAGATTGGACCAAGAAACAAGTGAAGAAAAAGTGTTCACTAAATTTGGACAGATAGCTGGACACCTGCTCGACAGATAGCTATCTATCGAGATTTAATGAATAAAGCTCGATAGCTCCTCTATCGATCAAGCAGCTATCGAGGTTACGGGAATTCAGATTTTCAATTCTGATTTTCGGCCCATATTTATGTATTTGTGTAGAATTTCTTTTCTCACAATCCTAGACATATATAAGGCTTATTTTAGAGGCCGTTACATAAGAGAATACAAGGAGAACATATGAAAAAGGTGACCAAAGCCTTATTCTCTCAAAAAGAAGCTACTACGTTTTTGCGCCTTAGGGTTTTGTAACCAAGTGCTTCGTGATCTTCATTGTTGATGAAGTAAAGAACTTTGCAGCCAACATCTTCTTCTCTAGTTGGTGATTGAAGTCGCATATTGGGATCCGCGCAATTGGTTAGTCACATACTGGGATTCGTGCATCAAAAGGTGGTGTTCATATATTGAAGAGTTCAAAGGTTCTGAAGTGGTAGAAGGTTTTTGCTGTGAGTTCATCTACGGGGACTGTAGAGTCTAGGGACAAAGGTTTTGTACTAGATCTGAAACTTCTTTTTACTATAGTGAATTGCTTTTTAGGAAGGTTTCCCCTTAGGTTTTTTACTGTGAAACTGGTTGGTTTCATTGGTTTTTTTGGGTCGTCAAATCTTGTCTTATTTACTTTTCCGCTGCATATGATTTTGACATGATATTGATGTTTTTTTGTTTTAACAAGTTTTATTCATAGTAAATCTAATTAACAACTTGGGTTTAAAACTTGTTAATTCTATCAACCGGGGTCTAAATTTTCCCAACAGAGCAGACGTCATAGGTTGAAACTCTCTCAATATATATATATATATATATATATATATATTAAATATGTAGTCATCAAGGGCATTAAACCAAGTCCTTTTTGTGTGTTCGTTGTGTTACTCTTGTATACTTTTGCTTTCTTTATCTCTTACAATTTATTAATAACATTAAAAAGAATAAATTATCAAGAAAACAAGCTCTTAAAAAAAAAAGATGAAGAAGAAGGAGGAGAGAGGGAGAGAGAGAGAAGCATTTATGGTTGTAACCACATCAATCCTGATGAGGTGATGCTTTATAGTATTTTTATCTTAAGAAATATCAAGGACTTAATTTGAAATATTTAATGGCAAAAATATATTTTTGGATCTTTATATTTTAAGGTATTTTCATTTCTATCATCAACTTCTTTTATAAATTTAATTTGGTTCTTGAGTTTTTGAACTTATTCTCAGTTCAGCCCCTACCATTATCTTAGTGATGAAGCTTGCTAACGTGACTGGTGGATTGTATTGTTAGCACACGTGGCTAACAAAAAAATTTTAAAAAATTAATGGCAATAAAGTCATGTAAAGTGTGTGTGTGTGTGTGTGTGTGTGTGTATGAAATGATGAAATTTAAAAATGAAAAAAAAAATGTAATTTTTCTCCAAATAAAAGCCTCAAGATTTTGTCTTTTCTTTCACTTTCCTGGCAACCTAACACTACAACAAACACAGAAAATCTCAAAAATGCTGTACATTACCAAGATAAAAAAAAAAAAAAAAAATTACTACCATTCCTTTCTTTTATTTTCTTAGTGTTGTTTGTAGGCAAATGCGGAGGCAAGGGGAGGGGAGGAGGGCAATTGCCCCCCTTACTCTAATTTACCACCAAAAAAAAAAAAATGCTTGTATTCAAATGAATAATTCTACAGTCACAATCCATTTCACAACATTTTTTTACAAATTATTGATGTGGTCAATTTTTATTGGTTTTTATCTAAACTTTCCACTAATATCATATTTTCACCTACCAATAAATGAAAATTTATGCCCTCATTAACATAGAATAAAACATGAAAACTATTAGAAACCAAAACCTGACTAAACAAAAGAAAGACAAAAAAAAAAAAAAACCCTAACACCCATATTTTATATAATTCCACTCCCACACGTTTTCACATGTTTTCTTGGTTATACATTTTTAATCCTTTTAGCCCCTTTTCATTGCACATTAGTGAGTCAATATTTTGCCTAAAATAATAATAATAAATTCTATTTAGGTTTCAAACTCTAGATTTTTTCTATAAATCAAAATTAAATACTTAGAAGGAAAGAAAAGTTGAATTCTATATATATATATATATATATATATATATATATATATATATATATTTTTTTTTTTTTAAAGTAATCAAGGCTATTAGGTTGAGATGTGAGACATGTAAACAATTTTGTAGGTATATTGCTATATTCTTAATATTTTTAGATTGATTTATTTTCTCAATTTATTTTGAAGAATCAAATTAGATATATAAACTTTACGTATTTAGATTAATTTCTAACTTTGATTGTTATTTTATATATTTAATCATATGAAATATATACTTATACATTGTAAATGAGACTATGGAAAAACATAAGCATAGTAATAAGTTCAAAGTGAATTCTAAACAAACTCATATCGAGGTAGGTATTTTAAATCTTCGTATGAATTGAATTCAAGTCTATTAGGAATGAAAGCATGCCGTAGTTTCAAAATGAGAAGAGGGGGAAAAACGCTGATGTGGTATTTGGTGCAGGATAATATTTTAGGATTTCCAAGAATGTTTAAAGATTCTCATGTTTGATTGCAAATCACGCTAGGGAATCAGATGTCAGGAGAATCTAGATTCCCCCTTTAAACCCCTCTTAGTAAGAATGTGGATTCCTTTTAAAATAGGTGGGTATCCAGATTCTCAAGTTAAAAGAAAATTGTATTTTTTATAAATTGACAATTTTAACCCTTTTTCCTTATCATTTAGAAATTAAGATAAAATATAAAACAAATCATCAATATCTTCTCTTGTCTTATAGACCTAAACGTTGTCAGGTTGTTTTGTTATGGATTAAGCTCTTTTAAAATTATTATTAAAAATAAAGCATTTGAGAATTTGAATAGTTAGTTTTGTATTGTACTTGTCATTTTAAAATGTTAGACAATAGTTTTAATGAATTTATCATAATTAATAATTAATAATTTGTTTTTCATTATTTATTTAGAAGAATATTTTTTTAAAGAACTTGGTAGTTCACATTCAAATCTAAGGATAGAATGGAAAAAATAAATAATTCATTTAAGATTCTTAGGAATAAATCAAGCATTATCATTTGACATTTCTAGGAATCTTAAGAGATTCCCAATGAAACCAAACATAGGAATAGCTACATTCCTAGGCATCTAGATTGCAAGGAATCACATTCTTAGGTATTTGGATAGCAGGAGTAATGTGGATTTTCTCGTACCAAATGCCACATGAGTAACTTAAACTAGGTATAAAAAAACATAATGAACTATATTTTACATTTATATTATATTTTGTTTGACAATTACATTACTTTACAATTGTTTATTTATCTTGTTGTTATTATCAATTAATATTTTCTAAATTAATTTTACTTTTAATCTTGCCCCCAAAATTGAAATTCTAACTCCTCCGTTGTTTATAGTATTAGTTTGATTTTTCTCTATTTTTTGGGAACCAAACTGTAAAGGTTTTTTAGACCCCTTAAAACACAATTGGACTAACCTAGTTAACAGGCCAAGTTATTAACTAGTCCAAATTCCAGACCTAGGTTAACACAATCATATAATCATATCAATGTAAAGTGCGGAATAAAAAGAACAGAAAAATATGATGACCCAGGAAAATCAAACCGGTAAAAAACCTAAGGAGGATTTAACCTAGCTATCCTCAAGGTAAAACTGAATCCACTATGAAAGAATCGAAGTTTGTACAATAGCGACATAGACCACTAACATTCTATTACTACCCACCAGTAGAAAACTTACTGACACGACCACGTGCAAGCTCCGAGACCACGGACTCCTTCTTTCTAGGATTCTCCAGCAAGTACAAGCACTCCCGCTTGTGTATCTTTAAGCTCTTATAGCAGCAACTGAATGATCATCAAGCTCTTGAAGAAATCTCCTTCTTGATAATCCTAAGCTTGTGTGAAGGCAAGCACCTCACAGATCTCACAAGAGATTCACACAAACAGCAATATGGGCAACTTAGAAAATGTGGCTAGGGTTAGCCTTTTATACTTAGGGCAAAACATAAAACCCTACACGTCATATGGGCTTAGAGCTGAGTTGGAAATTCTGCAGAAAAAACAATCTGCACGACTTTTGATCGATCAAGTCTAATTTTCGATCGATCGAGCCAGGCAAATTTACACAGTAACTTCTGCAGTTAACTCGATTCCAACTTTACATAAAAGACATACTTTGAGCAAGTGTAACACCTGTTTTGATCATGGTTTGCCAATAATACAAATTAGAGTTCTAATGCATTAGTTCCTAAGTACTTAGAACCTAACACAAACAATGCCTAATTAAAAGGAACAGAAAGAGAAGCAGGGAGAAAATATCAATACATTGAAAATCTCCAACCATGCACCAATTTTCTACCACTTTCTTGGCACCAAACACATAATACACTGAGAGAGAGAGAGAGAGAGAGAGAATTCAAGCTATCCCACAAAATAACCATTGACAAAACCCACCTTATTTAATTACTGAGATGATGACCAAGATTCATACATATAATAGAACACAAGAACAAAGATCAAGATTCAAAACATAATTCGAAAATGACCCCTTTTTCATTCTAACTAAGAGATAATCAAAATAAATTGGATATATTCTGTAAAGTTAGTTTTGTTAGCTTTATTCTGTGGCAAATTTACTTGTAATTCTACTTATATTTGGATGTATTTTTGGGGGATTGCATGTATTTTGGGTACTTACTTGAGTCTTGGTTAAAGTTGGTCAAAGTTGTTAAGTATGGAACTCACAACCTGCATGCAACTAGTCCATGACTTGTACTGCCTACAAGTTACGTATGTTGATAAAAAAGAAGGCATCTTTTTTATGTATGTTGTGGCCTACTCACAACTTACGCAACTCATGCCTAGGTCACAACTCAGTTGATGGTGGAAGTCCAATTCTTATTCTTACCTTCAATTAGCTCATTTTTTGTCCACAATGGTTTATAAGAATTAGAATATCAACAACATACTGACTTATATATAGAATGGTTGTATTTGTGCGTAGTTATTTACTTTTTACTGCAACTACATTGTCGATACCTAATTTTATACTCCTTACAACTCAAGCCCCCATTCCCTAATGCTTATATCACTAAAAGGTCTAGTGTTTCTAGGGCCCAATCATATAATTTTTTTCAGCTTGGAGGATGTTTTGGCAAAAGAAAAACCTAAAGGAACCTTTAGTTTTTGTGTTCATGTTAGTAAGTATGCGTACACATACTTAAGGCATGCGCATGCATTTTTGTGTATTCACGCACATTGAGGGTTTTAGATAACTTGTATAGAAAGTTTTGAATACAAAAATTGTGCAAAGCTAATCCCACATCTGCTGAAAAAGAGCCCTACACCCCTTTCTGATCACTACAAAAGACCCCAAATGCTCTTTTTCCAAAACACGCTGAATTCACTAGAATATAGTAAATTGAAGAGAGAGTTTTTCATCTAAAATATCCTTAAGTTGAACTTTACTTGGTTGGGACCTATTCTAGTTTAGACATTCAAGTTTTATAGGTTTTATGCTTATTAACTTTCTGGTTTTTGTCTTGATAGATTGACTAAGGGGAACAGTCAAATTAAAACTTCAAGAATTCTTATGTTTGAGGTGAGGGTCTAACCTTATCTCTTTCATTTGGTTTGTTTATATTTTTTTTACTGCTTTAATATCTATTTTTTGTAGTTAGGTTTTATTGATTCCATGGGTAGGAGCATGCTATGTTAATCTCTGTTTCATTTTATCTGCTCTTTTAAGATTGTGTTTTTGGGCGGGGATGCGCATGCATGCTTTATGCATGCGTACACATACTTCATGTATTCCCGTGCATGTTCATGCCTAGAAATCTAGATTTTAGGGTTTTGATGTTCTTGTTGCTTTGCTTTTTTTTTATATACATATTTGGAGTCTACTTAATTAAGATTTCATATGTTTAAGTTTAGAGTTAATAGAATAACATGTTTTACATGATTTATTTTTTAGATTGATAATTAGGGTTTATATGCTTTGATGAACAATATGAACATGCATAGATCATATGAACATGCATTGATGTATAGGTGATGTGATACGATGCAAAGAGGTAAGTGAGGGTAAGTTATGCATATGAGTATGAACATGCATCTCATATGCATGACTTATTTGTCAGATTAAATGTTTTGTGCATGTCGTTATGCTTACTGCCTTGTTGATGTTACTGCCATGTGATGTGTTTATTGCTCTTGGTTATATAAAGTATCAGATGCTAGATGAATGGTAGGGTATGAAATGCCTAGATGTATATTAGCACATGTGTGTATGTCAAGTTTAGATGTATGTATAAGTTTGAAGGGGTACATGTTAATAATTGATTCTTAAAGATGCTGTCATATAGGTAAATGCTAGGTTGGTTGGTAGATGCAAATTAGAGGACTCTTTGATGGAATTAGGATGTGAAACACAATGACTAGAGGCTGACCCACAAATCAAGTGAGGTTGGGTACCTAACACCTTCCCATCCCTATATCTAAACTCTGGACATGTGCTCTGGTAAGACCGGCCCTTCACATACGGGCGCTATACATATAGTTCCTAGACCTAATCTAGGTCGCTAATCCATTTTTATCCTTCGCCCAGTCGACTCAGCTGAGGGTTACTCCCAAACATAAGCCGCAATGCATGACCAATGCGGCATTCTGGGTGCTCACTGCGTGTGCTTGCGCTTACATTTGTAGTGAGTATTTTTTTTTTTTTTTTGACAGAACGAAGTGAGTACTTTTAGTAATGAATAATACCAACATTATCTCTCACAATAAAAAAGAAGATGATCTTTAAAATTTTTTTTTTTTTTTTACAATGAAAAATAAATACTACAAAACTTTAGTACAAAATTAAAAATAGGTCATTTGTGGGATTTTAAAGAATAAATCATTACATTTCATAAATGATTTGATTTGAAATGTATAATAACTAATTTTGTTTTTTTTTTTTTCTCTTTATATTGAATAGAATATGATAGTGAACTAAAATAATCTGACCATATCCAATTCATCCATAGTGTTGTCCAGAGGCAAAAATATTAATCAAGCGTGAGAAGGTCGTCCACACTCAGGAGGTCGTCCATGGGTATGAAGGTCATCCATCAAGGAAGCACCCAACAGACTACCCCTCCACATTTAGAGATTTTCAGAATAAGTTTATATCTAAAAACTTATAATCTAGACCACATTCTACTATTCCAAATTATAAAAAAAATCCGCATTCATTGCTATAACTTTCTACTAAGCACTTAACTTCCAATGAATTCTTGAATTCTAGAGAAAAAACTAACTTAAGCATCGGAGGGTTCTTGGCCGATTCACCCTGGTCTCCTTTGATCTTGTGTCTTTTTTCTTTTCAAGCCTTCCAAGCAATCACTAGCCCATTGAAGCCCAGAGCATTCAGCCTACTGATTTTCTGTGCATCATCAGAATGTAATTTATTTTTCATAATTTCATTAATTCCTTTCATATTAAGTTTCCAATAGAGACAATAGGACCTTTTTTTTAAAGATACAATAAGATATGAACCTATGAAATCTATTCTATGCCTATTTTAAGACTATTGATCTTTACATTAGGCTCAAAAACCAATCGATATTCTTGTGCAGGCAAGATTCAAACTTAAGTCTCTTATGAGATGACTATAGATTTTACCATGTGTTGTTGTTGAGCTAATTGACACCCACAATATTAGTGTTTGGTTAAAATGAATTGACCCATTGCAATTAATTAATTAATTACCCAAGTTAATTAATTAGATCAAATTTCATGCAATACTGTGGGAGTACAAACAAATCACCAAATTATCTAAATGCAGCGAAAAATAAATTTGACACAGGTAATTTGTTTACGAATAGGGAAAACCACTGAGGCAAAATCCCACCGGGTGATTTTAAAGTCACCACTCCCAAAAATCCACTATTATCAATCGCAAGTGGTTACAAGTATAAGTAATCTTACCAAACCCTTTGACCTATCTCGAAATACCAACTTACAGTTAAGCCTTTACCCCAATACTCAATTAGACTTGTATTGTAACTGCAATCTTTCCCTTGATACACAAATCCCAATACGTGAGTAACCAATGTGCACAAATCCTAGTACGTGAGTAACTCCAGCAACTTGAAGAGGTTTTTGGCTAAAAAGTTCTTCAATTCATCAATGAAGAAGATCAAGAAGCTCTTTGGTCACAAAACCCTTGCCGTAATGATGCAGTAGCTTCTTCAGAGAGAATAATGAACTAGGGCCCTTTCTACATGCACAACGGCCTTTAAAATAAGCCTTATATATGTCTAGGGTTGTGAGAAAAGAAACCCTATACAAATATACAAGCATGAGCCAAAAATCAGATCTAAAAATTCTGATTTCATAAGTCTCGACAAAAACAGCTTCTGTTGAGCTTCGACTTTAAATCTCGATAGAAGTCCTTTCTGTCGAGATTGCTGTCGAGCATTAATGAATAGCTTTTCTTTACTTGTTTCTTGGTCCAATTTTTATGGCTTTAACACTAGACTTGAACACTTGTTTTTAGAAGTACTAAACTCATCCTAGATCTACCCAATTACAAGTAAAATGCATTTTGTCAAAGGATTTGCCAATTACATAAAATGTGTCCTTAACAGTTAGGTTTATGAAAAATAAAAAATTATGTTAATATTCTATATTAAAAAATTGAATCACATAATCTATAATCTATAATTGCCAAGAGCCTTGTAACTCCATTAGTTGGCATCTTCCACTATTTCCAATGAAAACATTTAGGGCATGTTTGGTACATTAAATAAGGATCGCGACAAGAATGGTAATCTTTATTACTAGGGGACTTCGATGTGAATAAACTCTCATATTAAACAGTAATGAAAAAGTTAGATAGTTAAAATAACTTTGATTTTTATTCGTACTAAATGAAATATCATGCAAAACAATAAGAACTATATTCTCAGAAATATCTTCAAGCGAAACTTGTAAATGTAAAACAAAGAAATAAAAATAGTCTTCCTAGCTCAAGCATGAGCAACGACATTGCCATTGCATTTTGAAAGATCAAATAGTGTAAACACTATAGCCAATTTAGACCCCTAATTTTAAAATACAGCATAATTACTTTACTCTAACTTAACTAAATGCGAAACAAGAGTAAATGAATCATAATAAAACCAAAACACTACTCTAAGTCACAAGCATGTACAATAAATAATAGATGTAAAGCTTAAAGAGTAGGGAGGAGTGATGCAAATACAAGATAATATCAAGACGTATTATTGAAGAGGAAACCAAAGTACTTGACGAACAACCTCTCCGCAACCCTTCAAGCCAAAATCGGAGGAAAATGGGCTTTTGCCCTTATTTTTTAAAATATCTAGCTCAATGTCCTTGTTTTAAAACTATTTCGCAAAATGCCCCTGTTTTATGTATAAAACTCCATATCCTTAAAATCAAGTTATATGTATATTTTTAAGTGAAAATCGACATTAGAAATGTCAAGTTTCACTTAAATTTTTAAAAAATATTAAGTGTAAAAATATGTATAGAATTTGACATTGCTAATATTGAATTCCATCTATAACTTGATTTTTTTTTTTTTTTTTAAATTGTGTTCCAAAATAGGGACACAGTGCTTAATAGTTTCAAAACAAAGACATTGTGTTAGATATTTTAAAAAATAAAGGGAAAATCCCATTTTTCCGACAAGATTGATCCACTAGTGAATAAAGTTGGAGTACACAAATATCAAAAACACCCTCCAAGCCTAATCTACCCAATGTACTTGAACCCTCTAAATTCCAGCTACCAACGGGTTTCATGGAGCCATCTCTTCACTAGTTATTTGGATCTCGTAATTAGCTCCAAATTGCATCTATCAATGAATGGCTTCTTCCAATGCTCCCATATGCAACAAAACTTCTCTTAACACTTAGATTGGGTGAGGTAAGTGTTTGGGCTAAGAACCTCTCAAAAAATATGTAGATGGAGAGGTAGGAGTAGAGGAAACCTTTAGAAAAATGGTGTAGATGATTGTGAGAATACAATCTCTGACTCTCAACTGTAAAGCTAGGGTTTTCTCTCTCAAAAGTTCTTTGGAAAAACTCATTCTAATTTTATGGGTATTGAGGGCTTATATAGTGTTGGTAAAGGTATGAAAGAAGCACACTTTAAAAAGCTCCAGGCAGTGAGTTTTGCTGGTCACTCATAACTTGGCTTGAGTCGCGAGTGACTCACAAAATCTAGCTTGGCATGAGAATCTTCAGATTCCAGTATGTGCTTCTCACGTGGCTCTTTGCGGTTTGTCACTCGCGAACTAGTCACAAGTCAGCCGCAAAATCTCCTTCTTCACATAATCAAACTTTCAACCACAACCTTTACATTAAATCTCACAATAAATATAGGGAAATGATTGAATAGAATTATAATCCAATTTGATACGAAATTAAAGTTAACATAATAGCATAGTTGTAAATCACAACTTTACACATTTCACATGAGAAAAAAATGTTGTAATATCTCTGATGCCATCCCCTAGGTGTGACTTCAAGCACATGATTGTAGGGTGCAAAATTGGATCGTTTTGCTGTAATTTAAAGCTTGAGCTTTTGGAATAAGTGGTTTCCTATATGTTAATTCGGATCTTATATATGTATGTATTTTTCTTTAAAGTCATATTTGTTTGAATTTTTGAGCACTTTTTCCCTAATCTAGTGGGTCTGAAATCACCTCCAATTAATATACAACACACTCTAAGCTAAAATTCTACAAATAATGAATCTGGAAAATCATGTGAATTCCTTTTATATGGTGTGACAAATCTCTGTGAGAGAGAGAGAGAGAGAGACTTTAAATAGTTTTTTTTTTTTTATTGAGGCTTTAAATAGTTTTTTATTTTATCTTTAATAATAACAATGTCAAATGGTTAATTCAAATTTGCTAGACTACTAGAAAAATATATATTTAGCAAACGAAGTTTAGCATAATTACTTTGAGTATCTTAGTGGTTGAGGGTTTAAGAAATTGCTCTATAATATCTCAAGATCAATCTTTCATACACTTCTTATATATTTTTGTTATGAATTATAAGTTATTGGGCTGGGCCAATGGGCTGGGTAACGGGTTGGGCTACTGGGCTAGCCCACCGGGTACCCATGGGCATAAAAACTAGCCCACGGCCTGACCCACTGGGCTAGTGGGCTGCCCATGACCCTTAATAACAACGGGCTAGGCCGCCCATTAGCCCAGTGGGCCATCGGGTTTCTAGGTCGGGCTATGGGCCGTGGGCTATTTGATGACCCTTAAGAGAGAGAGAGAGAGAGAGTAAAATTGAATATGGATGTAATTAACATCCCCAAACAATTTATTGGAAGTTCGTAACCCAGAATTTAGACCAACTATGCACATGGATTCTCAACTGAACCCCAAATGCACTTTCCTAGTGCCACAATCTCTCACAAGGACAAGCAAGGATATAGTGAATTGTTTGGAATGCAATATAATCTGTTAAATTTATGCTGCTGAAGGCAATTGTTTGTTTAAGATTATGTAATGCCTAGAGTACCACTAGATCTTTAAATGAAAGTATTAATAAATTGCTGCTGGTAACACAGTCCACTGTACATGTTTGATTGGTATTTTTAGTATGCATTATAAAGATTTCGAATGTTAAATAAATATTAGGGACGTATTATAGAGATCTTTGGTTTTATTCATTAATATTCCAACTGATTTAGCTAAGCCGTATTTAAAATAAATTTTAAAAAAGTATTCGGGAAGTTTTTTGTTTCAATATGCTGTGTATATTCCTGATGTTAAAATCACATATTTGGATCCCCAACCAATCCCTTCCAGGCCAATGATGGTAACATTTCTTGTCTGCAAGATTTATCAAGGAATCCAAGCAATCCATACCTTTTTATTTTATTTTATTTTTTTATTTTAGAAAAGCAATCCAATACCTAGAACTAACTTTTGACCCTAAAAATAATAATGAGCGGCAAAAATAGAATATTTTATTTGAATAAATTTACTAATATACTCTAACTCATTGTTACATAAAAAGACTATAAATAATATAGTAATTATAAAAGATAAATTAGTATATTCCATGCAAAAAAAAAAACTCTACATTTTCCTCATGTGAATCCAAGCACACGGTCAAGGTGAAAAATTGAATTAAAAGTAAAACTTCATCATTCTTGTACACCTTCCAAGTCTTTTGACTCGACTTATCCTATATTTTATCTTAGGATATATGTGAATCATGTTAGGAACATATGTTAATATAGAATTGGTTAATTCTTTGACAAAATGCACTTTAATTGTAATTGGGTAAATCTAGGATGTGTGAAGACCTTCCTTGTGTCGGATTTGACATGTGCCGGGTTTAAGAAGGTGGATTTTGGGTGGGGCAAACCAGTTTATGGTGGGCCAGCCAAAGGTGAGGTCGGGGCTATACCTGGTGTGACTTGCACGTTTATTCCTGTCAATAATGGTATGGGAAAGGATGGGATTGTTGTTCCGATTTGCTTGCCAGGTCCAGCTATGGAAATATTCGTTAAGGAGTTGGATGGGTTGTCCAAGTTTATTGTCTCTAGCTTGTAAAATGTAAATCCACTCAATGACTCAGTGTGATAAATAAGAGATGTTGTGTGTGACATCAAAGTATAGAATATACGCCAGAGTGTGATCATGTGTAGCCACATAGTCTTGTTTGTAAAATTATGATGTGGCACAATATTAGCGTCTAATTCCTTGTTTGTAAAATTATGATGTGACACAATATTATTGGAGGCTATAAAGTTAAATTTGGATTTTATTTTGTGCCTAAAATGTAAAGTGCACCCTCAATGTTTGACTAAAATCCATTTCAGTCGTACAAGTTTATTTTCATCCAATTGAGGCCTCTAACTCTAAGTTTCAAATCTAATTTACATTTTACCTTTAAAAGAAAAAATTGTAACTAAGGTATCAAGTTTTGATTAAAATAATTTTATTTTGTATGACTCATCATTTATTAAATACCAGACACACTATTTTACATAAATATTTTTTAGAAGAACGCTATTACACATAAATGGTTATCAAGAACAAGAAGTATTTTCTCTGATGCAAGGCAAGGGCCCCAAAACCCTAGCCGCTCAGTAGAAGGTCGTGCCTAACCCCAAGGTATATGCTATTCTCAGTTCTCCACGCTTGGCTAAACACTAACGTTGTGAGAGGTTGGTTTGTCTCCTTGCTGTGGTCAAAGATAGTTTTTTTCACATTGGAAGACCTATCAGTCATGTGGAAAAAACTTTCACTTTCAAAAGAGGAAGGGAGTGAATATAGTGGTCAAACTACAGACGCACTTGGGGGAAAGGTCATCGTGGCCAAGTTTTATACACGAGTTCTTAATATGGAGGCTGTTGCGCGAACATTTAAGCAACTATGGTCAACAAAGAAGGGTTTCGAAGTTAAAGATATGGGCAACCATGTAGTTCTCTTTGTGTTTTCTGATAAAACAGATGTGGATAGGGTATTATTGGGGGAGCCATGGAGCTATGATAAATATCTAGTGTCTCTGTGCAGGTTGGAGAAGAATGGTGCGGTCAAGGATCTAGTTTTCAACAGAATAGCCTTCTGGGTTCAACTTCATGACATTCCTGTCTGCGACATGAATCCAAAAGCTGCCGTCGAGATTGTAAGGTCTGTGGGGAAGTCCTACCGGGTACCCATGACTAGGGTAACCAAGAGGGCAGTACATTCATGAGGATTAGGGTCTGAGTTGACACCTCAAAGCCACTGTGTCGAGGACGAAAAATCTGAAGCGAGGAGGGGGAGATAGGATGGATTCATTTTAAATATGAATGGCTGCCGATAATATGTTACTGGTGTGGCAGAATGTCTCATAGTGACAAAGACTGTGAGCTCTGGATAAGAAGTAATGGGTCTCTAACCGAGAAGGACAGACAATTCGGCGCGTGGCTTCGTGCTCCACTATTCAATACTAGGAGATGCTCTGCAATTAGGGTGGGGGGTGAAGAAGAGACCAAGGGCGATGGTACGGATCAGGCAGTGGATGGGGAGGAGGTTGAAGTTTTGGGAAGCCGAAATGGGACCGGTAAAAACCCAGAATCTGATCGGGAATCGTTGGCAGACAGTGGTGACTCACGAACAGAAAATTGCAAGTAAGAAAACTAGCGCAAGTTCAGTACCCTTGATTTCAGGAGCTGTAATTGATGAAGTGTGTGATTCTCGCGGTGAAATTGATTTCCATGATACGTTACACGGGATCGACGCTGCCATTTCAAAATATGATAAGCCTGAGATGGACCTTGAGTTAGTTGGACCTGAATTTACTTTGGGCCAAGATGAGGCTCATAATCCATCGAACATTATAGAAATGTTGGGCTGTATTTTAAATGATGAAGAAGAAATGCTCCCAACGTATAGCCCACAAGTCACAGATTATAAGCCTCGTGGTAGGAAGAGGCTTGTGACTGAACGGCTTCATGCTGTAGTCCAGTTGGCTCCCATGCAAAGAAAATGCTCTGAACATGACGAAGTGAACGAAACTGAAATCGGGGTTATGTGGAAGAAGCTATGTGCCATGAACACAACACAAAAGCAAATGGTGGAGGCTGCGGGACAGCCCCGCCAAGAGCAATGAGTTGCCTCGCTTGGAACTGTTGTGGGCTTGGGAACCCACTGGCAGAGGATGAGCTTGAAACTATCATTCGAGCACAAGATCCCCTGATTGTTTTCTTGTCAGAGACCTGGGTTGAAAGGAAACAGTTAGAAAAGCTACAGTGTAAAGTAAAATATGTAGGTTTGTTCATTGTTCCTAGTCAGGGTAGGGGCGATGGATTGGCTCTATTATGGAAGTCAAATATTACGGTGTGGGTTGATAGTTTTTCAAGGTATCACATAGATGCAGTGGTGAGCGGACTGTCAAAGGAGCATTGGCATTTTATCGGATTTTATGGAGGACCAAATACTCACTACAGGGAGGAAGCTTGGAGCATGTTATGTATGTTGCGATCCAAACCGCATTTGTCGTGGTGTTGTATTGGCGACTTTAACGAAATATTATGGACTGAAGAGAAGAAAGGAGGAAGAATTAGACCACATGACTAGATGCAAGCGTTCCGGGATGCGTTGGATTTTTGCAATTTCGTGGACCTTGGCTTCAATGGACCAGAATTTACATGGCATAGCAGGAGATATGGGTACCTGATTTGGGAGAGACTAGACAGGGGGGTGGCCAACTATGATTGGTTAGCAAAATTTCCAGTTTCTTCAGTTCACCATCTTCATTGTTTTTTGTCAGACCATCGGCCCATTAAGATAGTTTTTACCCCAACAGTGAGTCACAACGATGGTTAAGGCGGCCTTTTCGCTTAGAAGAGATGTGGTTGGCAGACAAAGGATCTAGCGACACGGTTCTAAGAGCTTGGGAAAGTCAACAAGAAGGCACTCCCATGTTTAAGGTGTCTAAGAAAATTAAGAGATGCAAAAAGATGCTGAAGCCATGGAGCCAAGACCACTTTGGAAGTGTAAAGAAACAGATTGCCATAAAAAAGGAGATGCTATGGAAAGCTGAACAGGAAGCAGTCAAGGGTGGGAATTATGGGAAAGTTGTTCAACTTAGAAGTGAGCTTAATGTGTTGCTTGATAAAGAGAGCAAAATGTGGCGTCAGAGAGCTAGAACCCAATGGGTGGCGAAGGGAGATAAAAATACTAGATATTTCCATGGAGTAGCTACTCAAAGGAAGAGGAGGAAATTCATAAAAGGAATTAAAGATGTTGAAAGAGCATGGCGTACTAAGGAAGGTATTGTTTCAGATATCTTTGTGGATGAGTTCTATTCCAAACTGTTTACTCAAGAACAACCCCATGATCTTGACCGAGTCCTTGAAGGAGTAAAAAAGGTAGTTACAGCGGATATGAATGCCGAGTTGGTGAAACCATATACTATGGAAGAAATTGATATAGTTATCAATCAAATGGCTCCTTTGAAGGGACCAGGTCCTGATGGTATACCTCCTCTTTTTTATCAATCCTTTTAGCGATATATAGGTCCAAAAGTGTCAGAAGTTGTCCTATCTTGCCTGAATTCTAGTACTCTCCTTAAATCCATAAATCACACTTTCATTACTTTGATTCCAAAAGTGAATAATCCTGAAAATGTTTTGGAGTTTCGACCTATCAATGTATGCAATGTGATTTATAAAATTATTAGCAAAGTTATTGCCAACCGTCTTAAACCCTTCCTAAATTCCATAGTTTCAAAAGCTCAGAGTGCTTTCATTGTTGATAGACTTATCACAGACAACATTCTAATTGCTTTTGAATCTTTGCATTATATGAAAACTCAAAGCTCGGGTAGGGAGGGTTAGATGGCTTTGAACCTTGACATGAGCAAAGCCTATGATAGAGTGAAATGGAATTTTCTGGAAAAAATCATGCTGAAGATGGGGTTCCAGGATTCATGGGTGGCTATGATCATGCAGTGCATCTCCACAATGACTTATTCCATTCTTATAAATGGAAAACCTAAAGGGTTTATTAGGCCATCTAAAGGATTGAGGCAAGGTAATCCCCTCTCCCCCTTTCTTTTCTTGTTTTGTTCGGAAGGTTTAAACGCTCTTCTTAACAAAGCAGTTGATAATAGGGAGATCAGGGGTTTATCTTTATGTCACCAAGGTCCAAAGATTACTCACCTCTTTTTTGCAGATGATTGCCTTCTGTTCTGCAAGGCAAACAAAGAAAAATGTCAAAAAATCCATCAATTACTTGACTGGTATGAGGGTGCATTTGGCCAGTTGGTGAACAAGAACAAAACTACCCTTTTCTTTAGTCAGAATACTTCGGAGGAGGTGCAACAAGAAATAAAAGTCTTGCTAGGAGTGCCAGCTATCAAGCATTATGAAAAATATTTAGGCTTACCATCATTTGTGGGAAGACAGAAAAAAGCTTGCTTCAATTAGATTAAAGAGCGAGTGTGGGCAAAATTGCAAGGATGAAGGAAAAGCTACTTTCTCAAGCAGGAAAGGAAGTCATGATTAAGACGGTGATTCAATCTATTCCTACTTACTCAATGAGTGTGTTTCGATTACCTATTGGTTTAATTAAGGACATTGAGATGATGATTTGTAAATTTTGGTGGGGGAAACCAAGAAAATTCAAGGAGAATGCAGTGGGTGAAGTGGAGTTTTTTATGCTCCCCCAAATCTCTAGGGGGAATTGGGTTTCGGGATCTTAGACAATTTAATGATGCACTTCTTGGAAAACAAGTGTGGAGACTCTACCATGAGAAGAATACACTATTATATAAAGTGTTTAAGCCAAAAAATTTCCCATCAGGTAGCATCTTGGAAGCTAATTTCAATTCGCGAAGTTCCTTTGCTTGGAAAAGTATTTTACACGCAAGGCAAGTTATTTGCAAGGGTGCACAATGGAGAGTAGGTGATGGTTCATCCATCAACATATGGAAGCATCACTGGTTGAATTCTTCAGGGGGTGGGATGATAGTATCTCCCAAATGTGACTCATCATTGACCATAGTAAAGGACCTCTTTATTCCGGGCACAAAAGTATGGAACAAGGAGCTTATTGACCAGAACTTTCTCCCATGGGAAGCTAAGAACATCCAAAGTATCCCGGTTAGCTACTACTCGTCGAATGATTTGCTTGTTTGGCCTTTGACCTCAGATGGTAGTTATTCGATTAAGAGTGCTTATCAGTTGTTGTCCACTGAGAACAGAGCAATCGAGCCCAGTTCGTCTAATAGAGAGGGGTGCAAGCCTTTTTGGAATGGGATTTGGAAGCTACGGGTTCCTAATATAGTCAAGCACTTCATGTGGAGAGCTTCAAAGGAGTCTTTACCCACCAAACTAAATTTGTTCACAACACATATAATCCCTGAAAATCTTTGCAGTCTCTGTGAAGAGCATCCTGAAGACACTATTCACTGCCTATGGTTATGTGACTGAGTCAAGTGTATCTGGCTCTCGGGCCCTTTTTTTAATCTCCCACGAGCAAAAATTTTTAGAAGATTTGGTGATTTAGTTTCATCAATGCTGACCTATGCAAGCCCAGGCGCTGCTGCGCTGTTTTCAATGGTCGCTTGGTGCATATGGGTTAAACGAAATAAACTAAGGGAGAAGCAACAAGTATGGAACGTAGGGGAGACGGTGCAACGGGCTTGTGAGCAATTGAAGGAATTCTGGGACGTTTAGGAGAGTCCATCGTGACCTCTGATTCAACATAGGCAGCAGAAATGGTTGCCCCTAGGAGTAGGAGTTTATAAGGTCAACTTTGATGGTGCCATTTTTGAAAATGTATCGAGAGCTGGTTTGGGGGTGGTAGTGAGAGATGCTGAAGGTATGATTATTGTTGCGCTGAGGACCTGGTAGAAGCCTTGGCTGCCCGGCGAGCCATTATTTTTTCTTAGGAGATAAGTATAGCTCATGTGGTAGTGAAGGGTGATTCTCTGAAATTCATTTCAGCTATTAACAGCCCAAAACAGAATAGGACTTAGTGGGGTCATGTTATAGAAGACATTAAGAAAGCCAATTCGTTTTACCAGCTAAAGTTTTCCCTAAGGGGGCCCAGGCCCCCCCTGGGCCCAAAAAAAAAATTTTACCAGCTAAAGTTTTCCCTTAAAAATTTTTTTTTTTTGAATTAGGCCCCCCTCAGTTTTTTGCTCAGCCCCCCTCCCGCTTGGCTCAGGTCCCCTCCCAAAATCCAAGCCCAGCCGTCCAAGAAAGAGTGAAGAGCCCATGCCCAAAAGAAAAAAAAAAAAGAAAAAACTCAGCAATTAAACTGTAAACCTAACACCTAACGGAGAAAGCCAAAGGAAAAAAAACAAAAAAGAAAGAAAGAAAGGAAACAGAACAGAGAGTGAGGCTGAGGCAAGAGTGCGAGACAGAGAGATCAGAGATCAAAAGGCGAGAGTGCGACGACGGTGAGCCCAGACGCGACGCGACGCGAGTCCCCTCGCAACACCCACCCACTCCATCGACGCCGACGCCAGTGCGCCATCACCACGCGAGCCCTCCTCAGCTGTCGCCGCCGCCGGTTGCTTGAGGCTTGAGCCTTCACACTTCACACTCACAGGTACTTAATCTATGATTTGTGAATCAATTGCTTTACTGATTTGTGAATCAACTGCTTTTACTGATTTTGGGCTGTGGTTTGTTTGTGAATGGTCTGTGGCTGTGGTTTTTTTTTTTTTTTTTTTTTTTTGATTTTGGGCTTTTTGGCTTTGTAAGTTGTTACTCTCTGTCACTCTGCTTCTGCTGTGTCTTGTATTATATATAGAATTATATATAGATAAGAGAGAATGAGACATAGAGAAAGAGAAAAGTTTTTAGAGAATAGATATATTTGTTTGATTGTCGGATTGTTTGTTTGTTTGTGGCACAACTACCGGTCAACAAAGCACAAACTTTGTGCTTTGTTGACTGGTACTTGGGCAGAATAGGGACAAGCCTCAGACCAAAAAAGAAAATTTAAAGTAAAGTTTTTGTTAGTAGTGCTGGTAGAACAAATAAAGAGTGTCGGTAGTGCCGTAGTGGGGTTGGGTTAGTGGGTCAATATTAAAAAAATGCAAAAAAATATAGACAAAGATAAATAAAGGCAGACCAAAGACAAAAAGAAAAAAACAAATCATATAATATAGAAAATTGTTATACCAATTTAAGAAAATTGTCACACAAATCTTATAATGTAGAAACACGTTGGAGATCGCATTTTGAAAATTTTTTTGAAAATTGTCACACTATATGGATGCATATTTGAAAAAAAAAAATTCGCTTATCTCTGGCGCCCCCCGGCCTTGAAATCCTGCGTCCGTCCCTGCATCTTACCGATGTGAGATGACTCAACGATACTGAATATCTTTTTTTTTTTAGAAACACACACACACACACACACATGTTGATCTGCTTAACTTGCATTTAACCCGAAATGACTTGATTCATATAAATAAATATCATTTTTATGTTACATGAATTGAAATTCTAATATAATTGAGTAATTAAAAGAATTTCAATGGTTATATTGATTAATTCTTCGTTGAAACTCTAAAGCCTCTAACAATTTTATCTAAAACAAAGAGGGAAAAAAATCTTCTTTCAAAGACTAATTTTCTTTGATTATCTTTCTTTTTTCTTAGAGTATCTTTTTTTTTTTTTTATATTAAAAATTTTAGATTATCTATTAACATGAATTACTACCCGTATGATTTAGTGCCCTTGATATTTAACGTATGGATTAGTCTTATGTCCCATAGAGTGCTACTATGGAATTCAAAGACTAATTTTCCAGTCATAGTTTGATTGTTTCCTTGTGAAAAAAAGAAAAAAGTGATCTTCTTGAGTTTGTTCGTCCCTAGTTTTCCATGTAAAAAATATACTTGATTTTTGTTCTTCCATCGTTGCTACGTGGAAAGCATATGATAGACTATTGGGTATATTTGGAGTCTATTTAGAATCCGCTTTTTTTTATTGAAATTAAAAACTTTTTGTTGAAATTATTGTAAAAGTCAGGTGAAATAGTACAGTGAGACCCATGAATAGTATCAAAAAGTGCAGTGGAGCCTATGAATAGTAGCAAAAATAAGTTAAATAGTAATAAGTTGGCAAAAATAATTTTTACCAAACACACACTTGATTATAGTTCAAAACACAATAAAAATTAATAAACAAGAGATACATGGTGGAGGATAGAGTCTTCTTGCTGGTGGCAACTTCTCCCTCGTGCATCCGTAAATTTGTCCGTTTCTTTCAAGAAAGTGACTCCATTAAACAATTTTTCACTTATAAGTACTTTTTTTTTTCATTCATGCAAAATATTGCAACAACTTTTTTTGTAAATGCATTAATAGGAAGAAGGGATTTGAAGTTTTGAACCTTAGTTGTGTATGAAAAATTGTATATGTTAAATTTATATTATTGTGTACATAATGTACAGAATTAGGTACATTCCATGTTCCAACTAGTTTGACTTATCATGCCATGGCAAACTTGTGAATGGCTTCAACCGGTTTATGCATAAAACCCAAACTAATGGGTCAAATGAGGGGTTTATATAAAACCTTATTCAACCTGACCCACAGACACCCCAATACTTGAGTATTTATATTAAGGGTCCGGTTAAGGGCACACATTAAGCCATTCATTTTTTGAAATATTTTATGAGAAATTAAAAAAGTTGTAAAACTTTTTCAATTTTCGATAAAATTTTTTCTAAAAATAGTATACTATTATGTGCCCTTAGAGCACACGTTAGTAAAATCCTTATATTAATATGATATTTCTTTCTCGTTCATTACTGGGCCCATCAAATACGCTACACTATTTTTTTTGGGCCTTACTCTACGAATAAAACTCAGTCCAGCCCGTTAAGATTTCATTCATTCCCAGCCCAAGTAAAAGCCCATCTCTCCTTCTTCTTTGCCGTAGCATCTGCCAGCTTATAGTTCAGCAGCCATAGAAGATAGCTAAAAAAGCTCCAAACTTTGGGAACCCAAAATCAGAACAATGGCCAAGACGCTGATGGTGCGTCCGTACGTTTTCGCAGCGTCGTCACGAGCAGCCAGAAATCTCTTCCTCCGTCAAGCTCAGCCAACGAGACCCTTTGTCTCTGCTGTGCTATTCAACAGAGCACGCACCAGTTGTACCAAGCTCCAAGCTCACAGTAATAGTAAAAACAGTGTTGGAGAAGAGTACAGTTGTGGAAATTCATTGGGGTTCTGGTTTGGTCCGGAGAGTGGTCGAAGGTTCAGCACACGGGCCACGAATGTCAACGATGCTGGGTCCATCGACTCGCCTCTCATGCACTCCATGGAGAAAAAGGTTTGCAACTTTCTGATAAATGGTATAAATTTTTTATTTTGATTGTTGGGTTTTGTGCTTTTATTGTTTTTGATTCCGGGAAATGAAAAAAATTAACTAGCTTTGTTTATTCTAGTTTTGCTATGATAGTTGAACTGTTTAAGAGTGATGGAGTTATGTTTTAATTTTGTTTGGGTCTTCGATATTTGATGCCAATTCTTAAGAATTAGAGTTTAATTTGTTTTGTTTTCATCCATTTTTTAATTTTTTATATATGTCTTGAAATGGGTTAAATTGCTTTTGAAGTTCAATATGGATGCAATGGAATCTATCTGTAGAATCGCATTATACTGGGTCAAGCAATTAATACATTGTGAACTCAAATGGAATTATTAACATGACATTGCAGTTGCTAAATTTTTTTCGAAAATGATCTAACAAGGTTCCTAAACAAGAGCTTGAAGTGAAGGCTCTATTGTCTTGCCTAGAAAAAACAATAACTATGTTGGAAAGGCATCGCCATTTAGGCCATGATTACCCATCTGAATGAAATTTCTGATATATAAGCTCCTAGCTTCATGCTTCATCTTATTGAATAATACCACCATCTTTTATTATTGTATTGTTTTTGGTAATTTACATTTTACATATCACCCAATAGGTCTTGGACCTACAACCACATCCTCCATCCTTCCTTATGAGAGGAGGAAGTGCAATTTGAGTCGGAATTCATTGGCACTTCCACAATCCTTTATTTTATTTTATTCTTTTGATAAATAAATAAATTTATTAAACAAGATACTCAAATCAAGCACACAGGAATTATAAGGGAAAAAGTGCTAAAGAGAAAAACAAACTTGAAAAACATGACTGTTATTTAGTGCTCAGGGAGTCTGTAAAATCTAGGAACACCTCAATCGAAAAAGAAATTGAGCATGTTGTCGTCCACTCATATAAGGACTTCAAAAACGAAAAATTCAACTTCGTCATGCTGAGCTCCTGGCCCTCAAAGCATCTCGCACTTCATTCACACCAAATACACCACATGAGGCACAACAGGACCCCTAAACAAATTCCCCTGCTGTCCCATCTTTGCATACTGCCCCTTCCAGCTCAACCAAAGTTCTTTTACTGAATACATCACTGACACAATCCTTTATTGTGGAGGAAGTTTTAGAGAAATGTAACAGGAGGATGCAGGAAGAAGATACTGCACTCATCTATTGGGGGGGGAACAGGAGATGGAAGAATGGGTAATTTTTTATTCTGCACACATGTGTGCATGCATGTGTGTGTGAGTGAGATCCATTCTTAGGGGAATTGTAGGCTTTAAATGGATTCTTCAATATGACTTCTCAAGGAAAAAGTCATGACACCACATTTTCCCACTCTCACATCTGTCATATTTTTTTGTGTGTGCATGAGAGAGAGAGAGAGAGAGGTGATGAATCTGTTCACTGGTAGAGATCAAAGAAGAACAATGCAGAAATTTCACTACCACATCCGTTGCTATGGAGTTGGACTTGTGGGATAGAGAGGAAGGTTACCTTATTTATGTACTAATTGTGCTGGAGGGTGATACTGATGTGAATTATAACGGTGGCACTCTGTGAAATGGTCACAGAAAAAACAAATAATTCGATGTTGAGTGTTAACATCTACTGAAAAACAAATTAAGTTTTTGTGCCATTTTTTAAGGAAAGCTTGTGTACACCTCCAGTGTATTTAAGCTTTTCTCATCTCATAGTATTGTTTATCAAAATGAATCTACAGAGAAAATATAACAGTGGCACTCTGTGAAAAAATCACAGAAAAAACTAATAATTTGATGTTGAGTGTTAACATCTACTGAAAAACAAATTAAGTTTTTGTGCCATTTTATAAGGAAAGCTTGTGTACACCTCCAGTGAATTTATGCTTTTCTCATCTCAACCTATTGTTTATAAAAATGAATCTACGGAGAAAAAAGAAGGGAAGATAACAACAAAGAAGGATGCAAGATTTTTTTTCTTTTTTTGAGAGGGGGGGTGGTGGGCGGTGGTTCTGTTTGTATTTCTTTCTAGAGTTGATTCTGTTTGTCCACCTTCATTCATAGGCTATTAGTTTTCCTTTCAAGAACTATATTACCAGCTCTCATTGCCAATAATATGTTGCAATTTGCTTCAACAGATCAAGGAACATCTCAATGCAGAATCAGTCACTGTGAGAGATGCTTATGGTGATGGTCGGCATGTCAGGTAAGATCATGTTATTGCTGGCCTACGATTATAGCAAAATAAATAATTTTGTTATATAAGATTATAGCCAAATAAATAAATGCATGTGAACCACCTTCAATTGACGTATTTGGGCTTTTGTCAGTTGATTTATTATTTTTAATATACTAATGGAATTTACTTGGTAGAATGATTAATGGAATTTCTCGATGTTAATTGATACACACACACACACACACACAAATGTAGGTACTTATCCAAATAAATCTGTTGTTAATGATAACGTCTTACTTTCTAGGTGTTCTAGTGGTTCCATGTTCTTATTAGCACTACAGCTTTCTCCAAATAGTATGATACAATTTTCTCCTTAAAAAGAATTTGGATGAATTGTTTTAAAGGCCATTGCCCAGGTGAGGTCTCCTCAAAAAAGATCAGAAAGAACCATTGTATATATATTCAAAGCTGCATACACAATAGATATCAAGCATCTTTCCATTCCTGACATCAGTGATCTAATTTTGCATGGAAACCTTGTGTTTCCATAAATGCAAACTCTTGAAGATGATTGATCCTATCTGCATTTCTGTGACTCACTTTGTATTGTCCATCAATGCACTTGGGAGAATGACAATGACAATGTATTACTTATCAACCGTATGCCAATGACAATGTATTACTCATCATCCGTTTAACATGGAGCAATGCATGTATAATCAAAATGTTTAAGTTCTACCCTGATAGGTTTGAAAGACCATGCCTTTGCAGTATAATTTGATTGAAGTATCACCTTAAAGAGTTAGTGCAAGTTGTTTTTTCTTTATTGTACTTATTGTTTTTATAGTGAATCATTATTATTTCCTTTAATCATGTGTTTACAAATTAACTTTAAAGAAGCATTGTCTTACATTTTCTTTGAGTATGCAGAAGAGATGTCTATGTTTGAATATGGTGGGAAAAATACAGTTCTGCCCGTCTCCTAGGCAGCAAATGAGTTTTGGTTGGTGATAAACTGATAATTGTGGAATATGCTTGCAAATGGCCATTGGTTCAAATGGCACTTCTACCCTCCACCCTTCCATAAGTATGGGGTGGTGGGTGAGGTTGGGAGTTTGAATCCCCTTGAATGCATTGGTATTTACCTAGTCCCAAAAAAAATGTGGAATATGCTGGTGAAATTTCTTTTTCCTTCTATTGCTTGTGAGTTTGGGCTTATCAATGTAAAAGGCTTACTCTGTTAGTTATGGAGGTACGACCTCTCATAAGGGATGCTTTCATTTATTATTCTATTAAGCTAAGAAATTTTCTCTGTGCAAGTTACGATAACCCCATCCGCATGAATATCAGACCATTTGGATCATGTGGTTGATTAGTTACAAAACTGATTTATTCTGCTACATGCTTGCAGTATTGATGTCGTCTCTTCAACCTTTGAGGGACAATCAGCTGTTAACAGGCAGAGGATGGTGTACAAAGCCATTTGGGAGGAGCTTCAGACCACAGTGCACGCAGTTGACCAAATGACTACCAGAACCCCCACTGAAGCATCAGCTGAAAAGGATGCAGCCTGATCGGTAGCTAGACTCCCTTTAATGGATTTCCTGGTTGTAATGAAATGAAACTGTTGCATATGTTGCCTCATGCCTATTGAGGAGTCCCTATTATATCTGAACAACAGCTTTCAAATGACAGGATTCATTGCTAAAATTATTTATTAGTCTCTTGGGATGGGGTGGTGACTCCCTTTTTCTCTCTTAAAAACAATCAAGTTCTGTACTTTAATCTAGCTTCACTGAAACCTTAAAAAGGATCCCTTTAGATGTCCCTTTTTGCCAATTCTATGCTTTACCACCTTCTCTAGTTATTACGTGCTGGAGAGTGGAATCATGGATTTGTGTTGTCAGCATAAGCATCAAAGGTATACCCAAAGTACGATAGAAACATAGACTTTAGTGTCTGTTTGAAACAACTTATTTAGCTGAAATTTAAAATTTTTTGCTGAAGTTGTAAAAAAAAATGTTAAAAAATAAGCTGAATAATACAATGGGATTAATGAATAGTATTAAAAGTGCAACGAATCCTATGAATAATATCAAAAAGTATAATGAGATCTATAAATAGTAGCAAAAATAAGCTGAAAGTGGGGATAAACTGAAAAATTCAACTCATCTCAAACACACACTTCGTCATCCAAAAAATCCCACACCAATTGATTTCAATGTTCACAAAATCCGACTTCGATCACCTTCACGTTGTTATCGATGTCCTCAACTTGTGCCTTAGTCGCTGAATTTTAAAATACAATATAAAAGGAAGAAAAGTGAGCATGGAAGCAGAGTACTGTCATGAACCCCCAAGGTCGAGTGAGGAAGAAGATGAGCTGGGTCGTAGTGTCAAGAAGTTTAAGGAAAGTAGTGGAGCAAAGCATTTTACCCTACCACGTACTCTTGTTAGTTACAAAGATAGTTTTGTGGAAGACATTCCTGGAGCTTATGAGCAAGCCTTTAAGCTAGACAATGTTTAGGATGGTGGAGAGGAGTCAGATTTAGAGGTGGAACCTCTCATTGAAGGGATGGCAGAAGTCAAGCTATCGAAGGAAACCAAGGCTCGTATTAGAGCCCCATGGTCAAAGGCTTTGATAGTGAAAGTGTTTGGTAGAACTGTTGGTTTTAGCTATCTCACTTTCAAGATCAATGCCTTATGGAAGCCTACAACTAAGATTGACTGTGCTAATCTTGGGAAAGACTATTTCTTGATCAAGTTCTATAGTTCAAATGATTATGATAAAGTCCTTCGCGGAGGCCCATGGTTTATTGGAAACCATTTTTTGGCTATCAAGCATTGGAAGCCTTATTTCAGAGCTTCAGGGGATTATCTAACCTCAGTGGGAGTTTAGGTGAGGTTCCCTGAATTGCCTATCAAGTTTTATGACATGGAAGTTTTGAAGGAGATAGATAGTGCTATAGGTCCTGTGCTTCGCATTGATTCCTACACTGTCATAAGTTCACAGGGAAGTTATGCAAGGCTCTGTATTCAAATTGATTTGGAGAAGCCATTAATTAATTCCATAAGAATAGGAAAGTTGGTGCAGCAAGTTAAATATGAAGGAATTTAGGGGGTGTTTGGTGGTTGTTTTCAAACAACTATTTTTAGTTTTTAAACAATATTTCACGCATTTCTACACACTTTTTTACCCACACGTATTTCTATAAATATTTTCAAACAATAATTTTCAGTTTTTAAACACATGTACCAAACGGGCCCTTATTCTCTTTGCTTCTACTGTGGGCTGCTTGGGCACAAGCAAGAGAGCTGCTACTACCATATTAAGGAAATGGAAAGAAATGATAATGAAGCAGAAAGGAGTCCAAACCAAGGGAGTGAGGAAGAGAAGCAATCAAATCCTAACTATGGCCCTTGGATGCTGGTTACTAGGAAAAAGAATTTAGTTAGAAATGGACAGACAAGATTTCCCTTAGGGAGTGATCTAGAGAGGGACGTTAGCCCGAAGGGTATTTTTGTCCAAAAAGGGGTAAATATAGAAGATTTGAGGGATGGCGATTTAGTCAAGCCCAATAAAGTGGATGTGCTTTCTAATCAACCTGACTCAGCACGTGCCAATTTTTAAAAATCTAATCAAAGAGAAGTGCAAAATGAGGCTTTAGGCAATCTTGAAAGGTGTCATGGTGCTTCGGATAGTGAACAAAGTACTGGGTTTGATCAGATTGATGGGAAGCAACATTCACTTCCCTCAGTCGCAAAATCTCGGGGCAGTAAGAATCTAGGGGTAAAAGGATCCAAAGCATGAAAGAGACAACATCCATCTGCTTCTCCGAGACCTTCATTACAAATGGGTCGAGAAATGCGATGTTCTAGTATGTTGCAGGGAAGATGTGGTGGGAATTTTGAAGTACATGATATGGAAACCAGAGTGGAAGACCTCAAAGGATTTGTTGAGGAGGATAGGATGGAGCATGATGGAAGCTGCCATAATGAATCCGAATCAAGTTGAGGTTCCCCTAGGTCAGCTTGTTAAGACGAATATTCTCATGTGAAATTGTACAGGTGCCCTAAATCCGGATTTTAAGAGGAGGGTGTTTGAAATGGCTGTAAACCACCATCCTTCGATCATGGTCATTACTAAGACTAGAGTGGGGGGTAATAGAGCTGAAAAGATCATTGAAGGGCTGCCATTTGATGGCTTTATCACCACGGATGCAATTGGATACGCTGGTGGCTTGTGGATCCTATGGAAAAGTGAAGATGCGGAAGTTAATCTTTTATCAGCTACAAAACAAGAGATACATGCTTGTGTAAAGCTATGTGCCTTGAACCTTTCTTGGTTATTTCCGCAATTTATGCTAGCCCTCGTTTCGCTAACTGGAGACTTCTCTGGTCTAATATTAAGGAGGTTGGGAAATTGCATAACCTCCCTTGGCTTATGATTGGTGATTTTAATGAAGCACTCTGTGTTGAGGATAAGTTTGAGGGTAATCAAGTTAACTTAACCAAGGCGCTAGAGCTTAAAGCATACTTAGATTCTTACAGCTTTGTTGACCTTGGTTTTGCGGGGCCAAAGTATACTTGGACCAATAAGAGGCAGATCTTGGACCTGATTTTGGAAAGGATGGATAGGTGCTTTGCCAATCCCCTTTAGAGAATTCTTTACCCTAAAGCTATGGTAACCCACCTTCCCAGAACCTTCTCTGACCATCACGCTGTGTTAATTGAATTATGGACACCAAATTTGGACAAACTGTCGAGACCTTTCCGCTTCTAGACTATATGGCTTCTCCATCCTGATTTCCCTAGGATTCTTAGAGAAGCTTGGCCCGAGGATACCCCATTACACCTGGCCATTACGGATTTTACTAGGAGGGCTAGGGAGTGGAATTTTGAGGTTTTTTGGAATCTTTTTGCGAGAAAGAAAAGAGTGTTAGCCAGATTAAATGGGACTCAAAAGGCTTTGGCCGAGAATCCTAGAGAGTGTCTATTGAAGCTAGAGAAGCAACTCATTGATGAATATTCCTCTATCTTGCTTCAAGAGAAGAGTTTTGGGCTCTAAAGTACAGAATTAATGTTGCATCCTTCAAGGACCGAAACACCTCTTACTTCCATATCACCACTGTAGTTAGAAGGCAGAGAAATAAAATAAGGTGTTTGAAAGATGGAACTAGGGAATGAATTGTCAAAGAGGAGGCAATGAAGAAGCACATTTTGAGAGGGTTCAAAAAATTATACTCTACTAGTATGGACATGTCACACGGATCTTCCCTTTTCTCTGAATTCTCTTGTAGCTTTCTATTTGAAGTAGAGAAAGAAAGGATTGGTAGGGAAGTAATTAATGAGGATGTAAGAAATGGATTGTGGTTTTTGAAACCTTTTAGAGCCCCGGGGCCAAATGGTCTACATGTTGGGTTTTATCAGCATATTTGGTATGAAGTGGGGAAATCAGTTTGTGAGCAGGTGAAGGCCATTTTTATGTATGGTGTAGTTCCGGACTACCTCAACGATACCCTTGTGACCCTTATTCCAAAGTATCAAAGCCCGGAATCCTTAAACAACTATAAACCGATCAGCCTTTGCAATTCAGTCTATAAGATTGTGTCAAAGATCTTAATGGAAAGGATAAGACCATATATCAGTAAGCTAGTCTCTCCAGTCCAAACAACTTTCGTGCTTGGGAGGAAAGGCATAGATAACATTTTGATCGCTCAAGAACTCTTCTTTGCCTTGGATAGAAAGAAAGGAAAGGAGGGGTATATGGCTATCAAGGTGGGCTTGGAGAAGGCTTATGAAAGGCTTGAGTGGTGCTTTATTCATAAAGTGCTTCAAGCTTACCACTTTCCCCAAAACATTATAAAGGTTATTATGAGTTGTGTCACTTCTACTAAGATTTCTGTTTAGTTCAATGGAGGAGCTTTGGAGTCTTTTTACCCCTCGAGAGGGCTAAGGCAAGGGAATCCGATATCACCATATTTGTTCATTTTGTGCATGGAGTACCTAGGATATTTAATAGAGAAGAAGTGCATGGAGGGAGTGTGGAAACCATTGAAAGCTTCCATGAGAACATAGGAATTTTGCATCCATTCTTTGCAGATGATTTAAATCTATTAGCTAAAGTGGATGAGGAGTCCTGTGAAGCTATCTTGGAAGTGCTTAATGAGTTTTGTGAAGAGTTAGGGCAGAAGGTGAGCCTGGATAAGTCAAGAGTTTACTTTTCTCCTAATGTTCAAGCTGAAATCAGAGAGGGAACCTATGCAAGATTGCAAATTCAAGCAACAGCCAATATTGGTAAGTATCTTGGGTTTCCAATTAACCATAAAGGGGTTGCGAGGATAGGCTGAACTTCATTGTTGAGAGGGTGATAAGTAAACTATCTGGATGGAAGGCAAGGTTTTTATCCTTTGCAGGAAGATCCTTGTTGGTGAAATCTGTTATGTCTTCAATTCCAAATTATGCGATGCAATCCACTGCACTACCAGCCCATCTATGCGAGAAACTAGATAAAATAAATTGTGATTTCTTTTAGGGTTCATATAGTGAGAAGAGAAGGCTGCATTTGGTTGGATGGAACAAGATCATCAGTCTAAAGGGAAAGGGAGGCCTTGGAATTCAGGCGGCTAGAGCAAAGAATTTGGCATTATTAGCCAAGCTAAATTGGAGAATGAATCAGGAAAAGGAAAGTCTGTGGGCTAAAGTGATTTTAAATAAATATTGCTCAATGGATAGAAGAAGAGCTAGAGACCCAGATAAGCTCCCAGCCTCACCTAATTGGAAAGCCATCAAGGCAGGTTTCCAAACCTTTGCCGAGGGCATATGTTGGGGAGTTGGTGATGGAGATAGGATTCAACTTTGGTCGGACTGATGGATAAGAGGCAAGTCCTTGAGAGAGCTGATTGAATGACCTTTGACACAGAGAAAATGATTTGAAGCTGTTTGCTATGATCCTTGGGCAAGGGCAGGGGTGGAAGTGGGATTAGTATCCTTTGAGCTGCCTCCATGCATAAAGGACAGGATTAGAGCCATTCCAAGACAACAGGTGGGAAAAGGAAGGGATATAATAATGTGGAAGCATTCGAAAGACGAAGAGTTCACCACTAAGTCATCTTATGCTCTGGCAAATGGTCCTCAACGGAATATTACTCTATTCCAGGGGCATTGGATATGGAAGATCAATACCTTGCCAAAAATTTCAAACTTTCTCTGGTTGTGTATGCACAAAAGTGTTCCGGTGAAGCAAGTGTTGGCTTCAAGAGATATAATCTTAGATAGCAGTTGCCCTCTGTGTGAAAACTACCCGGAGACCTTAAGCCATCTGTTAAGAGAACGTATTGTAGCAAAAGATTTCTGGTATAAACTTGGGGTCCCACCAGAAATGGTGATTTCTTTCGCAGGTATGGATGTGAGTTGTTGGTTGCATGTAAACTGTCAAGTAAGGTGACTCATCACTCTTCAATGCCGTGGAGTTATGTGTTTACCTTTGCTTTATGGAATTTGTGGAGGCATAGAAATGGAGTGGTGTTTGATAACACCACATTGAATTATAACCTACACTGGCAAAGCATAAGTCAAGCATTGGAATTTTATTACTCTGTGGGAAAAATTAAGAATCAAAGGAACATGGTGGTTTGTAATGTCTGCTAGAAGAAGCCTCCCTCGGGTTGGTATAAGTTAAATACTGATGGGGCCGCTCTTGGTAATCCGGGTAAGGTAGGAGGAGGTGGGATTATTAGTGATAGTGAGGGCAGATAAATTAAAGGATTTGCTAGATCAATCGGGTTCACAACCAGCATCACAGCTGAGTTTTGGGCTCTAAGGGATGGTCTATTACTAGCAGAGCAGCTTGGGGTGCAAAACCTAGAAGTGGAGTTAGTTGCGAAAGTAGTTGTTGAGCTAATCCAATTCAAGACCTGCTCTAATGCATTCTATTCTTCTTTATTGGCTGATTGCAGGTCTCTTCTGGGCAGATTTCCTCACTACAAGGTGTAGCATGTGTATCGAGAAGCCAATAAGACTGCAAATGCACCAGCTAGGAAAGGATGTAATTTGCAGGAAGTTCATGTTGTTTTTGATACCTCCCCATCTGATGAGATTTCTTCTTTTGTGTTGTCTAATGTAAATGGGGAGAACTTTAGTAGGCTTATTGCCACTGACTTTGCCATTTTGGCCTCTTAGTTTAATGAATATTCCGTTTAACCAAAAAAAAAAAAAAATACAATATAAATAAATAAAAATTATATTGTTTTATATAATAGGTGTGCGTTTGAATAGTGCTGAAAAGCACTATCCTGCGGCTGCATTTTCTTCTTCTTCTTCTTCTTCTTTTTTTTTTTTTTTGAGAAGCATATTTTGTGGCTGTGGTGGCTTTTCCAGTGGGTCTCATGCATTGTTTACAGGATCCACAAACCTCTTTTTTAAACAAAACTTTCATTACAAATAGGTCTCACGGCATTATTCATACATTTAAAAATTATTTTACTACAGTGTTTCAGTTTTCAATTTTCAACAAAATAAGCAGTATTCAAACACACCCTAAGAGTATGAGAGTAAATCCATGTAAACTATATTTTCCATACTCTTATTTTTTTTCCTAACCAAACAAAGGAAATTTACGTTAATTTTCCTCCATTTCACTTTTCCATTCTTCTAACCACACTAATCCTCCATTTCATTTTTCCATTTTCCTAATCAAACATAGTGAAAAATTAAAATATTTTTTATCCTCTCAATTTTTATTCTCCCAATATTTTTCATCCTCCCAACCGAACAGAATCTATGTTACCTAACATAGGTCCGTCTTTGGATATTAAGGTATTGTCCCTTTTTTTTTTTGTAAGCACAAATGATTGCACTATAACAATGGTGTACCATTCCACAATAAATATCTTTCTAAGATGATGACAACTTCTCAGGTTTATATCTGTTTAAGATGATAAAAACTTCTCAGGTTTATGTATGGCTAACATATACGATCTTTGAGACTAGGTGTGAGCTTTTTAGACAGTATTGTCCTATGAAAAAGTGGGTTTGTATCTATAATTGGGGCACTAGAGTTCTTGGTGAGACCTTTTTAATACTCTGTTTATAGACGCTAATTTTTATATTTGATCTCCACACTAATAACATTATCATCCTAATATGGAATTAAAATCTTCACCTCCCTCGTTTATTAAAACTAATTATGATCACTCACCATTGTCAGATCTTATTTGTGTAAATACATTATCACAGATCCAAGTCACTTAAACATATTTTCTTTGATATTGATGACAGAGCTCAAGATCCTCTCTACAGACGATGAAATTGTATAAAATTCAAATCTCTCTTTCTCTCTCTCTCACAGGAAGTTATGTGTTGATATTTGATATTCTATTTCTTTTTCATATTTTGTGAAAGAACGAGACTAAAATTACCAAATAAAAAAAAAATCTGAATTCAACTTCTTTTTTCAATTTGTTAATATCATAAATTTTGCTTATATGCTACCTTTTATAAATTGAGCAAGTTGAATATTATTGAGCAATTGAAAAAGCTATAAGTTTTATATATATAGATATATATATAACTTGATTTAAATTGAGTATTAATATGACATTTATAGTATAGATTTTTAATTGTAATCTATTATGAGATCATTTTTGTTTTAGTGAAACTTTTAACTTCTTATAAACATTTGAATTTTTATTTAATACACTAGATGCCAAACGTATTAATGTTTTTTTTTTTTTTTTTAGAAACAAACACACACACACAAGGGAGAGAAAAAGAGGTTCTAACATAAAGGTACACCACAACTTCACTCTAAAGCCATGATAACTTTTAAGGGAGAGTGAAGCAAGTTATACTATACACAACACACCCTCTTAAGCAATGTGGGACAATTACCCATTCTTTTTTCTTTTCTTTTTTTTTTTAGAAATAAACACTGTAGGTCCACAATTTACACCCAAACCCAACAGTACGAAGGGGATAGGCCCAACGAGCCCAATACAATGAAATTTGTAAAGAGTGGGCTTGAAACCTAGGTTCTAAAGATGTTAGATAACAAAAATGATGGGCTTGATTATAGCGTCACACACAATGAACTGTTTATATAGCAGAATTTATACCCGGACTCAAGCCGAGGATGATTTGTATTATCTTTTCTTCTTTTCAAGATAGATTACAATGGTTGTCTGTACGATGTTTTCTCTGTTTTTTTATCTCCCCCCCTTCCTGAACGTCTTCCTCCTTCTTTTATAACATCTTTCTCCTTCATCTCCAAATCTTCTTTCTAAGTTAGATATTTGTCCCATCCACTTACCCCTAAAGTCTTTGAAGGCAGCTAGAAAGCTAATCTTTGATTCTCAGGCATCACTTCCTCATTAATGCAGCCAAAGAAGTAGGTACAAAGCATTCAATGAGGTAGTAACAGCTTTATCTTAGATATTTCACAGCCCTTCTTATCTCCTACCTCCACCACGCTTACCGTTACATATAGGATCTTCTAGAATATTGCTTTTGGACGTCAAACTACCCTTTCCTACCTCGACTTTACATAGCTGAGGACACACCCGTCCTAGGACCACCTTATTTAGATAACCTTGATCAGATATCACTCCTTTTTCCCTCAGTATTGCCTCGTGGGTTGATATTCTCATATCCTCGAACCATTATATGTCATCGGGTTGGGCCTCTAGCCCAACACATACTTTTGGGCCCATTGACCCTACAAACACACACACATAAGGGAGAGAAAAAATAGTTCTAACACAAAGGCACACCACAACTCCACTCAACGCCACAACTCCACTCAAAAGTCATGGTAACTTTTATTATTAAAGAAAAAATTGACTGACTAATAAAAAAGTAATACATCAATTATTCATCATTGTAGGCCACTATCATTCTAATTAATCTCTATTTTCTTTTAAATTTATATGTCATGTAACATTTCACTATTCTTTCTTATCCCAAAGATCAATAAATTACATATTATAAAACAATAAAAAATAACAATAAATTTAAGGAAAAAATATTTTACTTAAGAAATTATGGGGAAAAAAAAACATATTGAACACATAAACTGAAAAGTGCATTATTGGAAATCAGTTGAGAAAACATAAAGCTACTTAGACAATATTTTATTACTCATAATAAGTAGGTTTTTTATTTTATAATTGATGAAGCACAGGTTCGTCAGTTGTAATGAATTCGTCCAGATGGAGTCGAGTGTTCACCTGTGTCACAACGAAAATAACAACTCCCTAAAATGGTCACCGGTGCGATGCCTGCCACAACGCCTCCGATGCCAAAGTTAGTACAAGGGAGTTTGTAATTGAATGTAAGAATGACAAAGCATATCTCGTATTTTTTTTCTATCCGTACCTTGTGTTGGCAATGTGAAGGCTTTATATATTGCTCCGGATTTCTAATTGTTGTGGTTGATGTTGTGATGTTAATGCTCTTCTTGGTAACGCCTCCTGCTAAGTAATGGGGCTTTAATATACCTTCAACGGTCTGTGCAGTTGGTTTTGTAACTGTTCAGGGTATTATTGGCGGCATTAAATGACTTGCCGCCCTCATCGGTGACATGGGCACTTGCTTAGGCTCGTCTCAGAAAACAGTATCGTCTGTCTTATTAGGCTCGTCTATAGTTGATTTTGTTAGTCCCATCAGCTACCCCTAGATTCTATAGTTGTCATGACATTTCATGACGACTATAGAAGATGAAAGGTTTTCTTGGACCGCAGGCGACTCTTGGGATTTCACGTCGCATTTAATGCATAGTGGTGGCACCATACTGGTCGTGGCCACGTGGCGCGTTCTAGTTGGTGAGGTTAATGTTCCCATTGTATGACTCTTGGGTTACCTGCTGATTTTCAGTTTTTGCATTGATTTTTAAACTTCTCTTTCTTCTTACTTTACTTTTCGTTTTCCCCAAACTTTCAATCATCTCTCTAGGTGTTTTCTTCTTCAACTTTTCTCTGCAATTCCTTTCCAAACCGTTGGGTGTTGGTGTTGGACTTCTTATCTTCTTCTTTCTGAGGTACGTCTTTCTCCTCTTTTCTCACTTTCCTTCTTTGGTGGTGATAAGCATCTAATTTTTTTTTTTTTTTTAGCATTTACCTCTTTCTTCTGTGTTTTTTCTGGGTGTCCATGATTAGTAATTCTGAGGTTAGAATAGCTTGCCCTTCGGTTTCCTTCCTTTTCGCACATTTAGGGGGGTCTTTAGGCGTTTTCCCAAACCTTGAGAATTTTATTTTTGAGGGTAACAGTTTGGACGTTGCTTTGGCTGAGTTGTTACCTTTGCTTCATCAATCAATTGATTGGTTTGAGGGTTTGGTGAGAGAGCGGGGGGACGATGTCTGAGGTTAGGTCCAGTGAGCTCGAGACTGGGTTATCATCTAGTGGTGATCCCGTGGAGGGAGATACTACCATTTCTACCCTTCGAGAGGTTAGGGCTTTTCACGCCCTCGCGGAGGTTTGTGAGCTGGATGCTGACACCGTGGGTAGGTTCAAAGATAGGTTTCAATTTCCAGAGCGGGTTCTTGTTCGTCAGCCAAATGACGAGGATAGGGCTTGCCACTTTTCCCTGGTGAGGTATGCTTCTATGAGGCCGCCTTTACTTGTGGACTTAGGCTCCCCGTCCATCCGTTCATGATGGAGCTTTTAGATTACTTTGGTATTGCTCCCAGGCAACTTATGCCCAACTCATGGAGGATAGTGGTCAATTGTATGGAAATTTGGTTGGCCGCTAACGGGGACATGATTAAGGTAGATAAACTCACTTATCCATATCATTTGAAAGAGTCTAAAGAGTACGGATATTATGAGTTGGTACCCTAGGAGAGGAGAACAAGGATTGTCAGGGGTTTACCTTTGTCCTTCAGGTATTGGAAATCAAGATTTTTCTTTGTGTTCGAGGACGATTTGAGACTCCCTCCAACGGGGATTGGGGTGATATCCCGAGGTTGCTCTGTCGATGGGGGACCCCGAATTTAGGTGCGTCAGTATTTCTTCCCATCGGTTTAATTTTGTTGTATCTGCTATTGTCGTTACTAACTCCTTTGCTTCTTATTTTGCACAGTTAAGAGAAGGCCTAAGCTCAAAAGCAAGCATAAGGATCATGTTGAGAAGGCGATTGAGTACACCCAGACCATCGAAAGCTGGGACGATCTGGTAGACCCACGGACCCTTGCCTTCTATGACCAACTTGGTCCTGACTTGTCCCCTTACGTCCTGCATGGTATTGATATCGAAGGAAAAATGAGTAAGTATTGAGCTCTTCAGTATTGACCCCCTTATGCACACTTGTTGTTGTTTTTTTTTTTTTTACAAGTGTTTTCTTCTTGCAGAAATGATGACCAAGTTCAACAAAGATATGTATGCGAAGATGAGGTCCAAGAAGGACGAGTCGTTGTCTAACATCGGGAAGAAGATAGTACGCGTTACAAGGAAGGGTCCCTCCGTCACTACAACTACTTCTGTCACTCCCCTTATCTCTGGTACCGAGGTGACGAGGACGGCCTCTCTTGCCACCTCGATTGAAGAGATCTCTACCCCCGCCTCTAAAAGGCTGCGCATATCTGACAGGGGGAAGGGGAATGTTGATTCTCACTCGTCTACTATTTGGGATGATGAGAGATTGGCAGTGGACAGGGCTCACGAGGTTGTGACTGTGGAGGATTTGAAGGTATTCTCGAGTTCGTCCACGAGTGAGCTGGTGGGTCGTCAGGCTAAGGTCGAGTCTGCCTTGTCGCGAGTAAAGGCCTTGGAGGCAGAGAACTCGAAGTTGAAGAAAGAATTGATAGTTGCTATGGGCGATGCTAATCTTGCCAAGGAGAAGGCCAAGACACTAAGTGACAACCTTAGGGCAGAATGGCAGTTGGTTTTGGAGAAGGACGAGCAACTTGTGGCTGCCAAGAAGAAGATCAAAGTCATTGCTGCTAAGGCCATCAAAGGCTTCCAACAAACTGAGGAGTACAACACTGTGCTCTTCAGCTGGTACTACAAGGGGTTCGAACTTTTGAGGAGATACTTCATCAAGCACCCCTCTGGAGTAGACTTAGAGAAGCTGGACTTGGAAGAGGTAGACAAAGAGATGGCCGCTGACGAGGCTGCCCAGTCCTTGGCCACCGAGACTGATGTCCCCGTGAACTCTCCTACTAGTGACGCCCCTACCGATGACGATGTTGCTGCTGACGCCTGAACCTAATACTTATGAAAATTCCCTTCTTCTTTTTTTTTTTTTTTCCTGGGTACCCATTATGTTTTGGGCTCTAATTTCTAAACAGTTTTCTTTTAATCTGTCTCAAGAACAATATTTTTAGCCCAGCGTTTATGAGTTTTTAATATGAAAGCAATGGTATTGGCCCTTTGTTTTTGGGCTTTTAATTTTATTCACGATTGCAAACTTACTTGCACGCGTCCTGGCTCATGGCTGCTTTTTGTGCCCTTCGTTATGCCTATTGCTTCTTTCTTCTTCTACAACAGCACTTTACTGAAATTTGGCTTCGTCAATAGCTTACGCCAGTTTGGGTGGAATCTTAGCCGTTTCTATGCTTTGTCATGACTCACACCCCTTTAGAGATCATGCCAATAACTTACACCTGTCGTTAGTATCTTACATCCGTTTAGGCGGAATCTTGTTACTTTTTGTTGTCGTCAGTAACTTACATCCGTCGAGGCGGAATCTTGTTACTTAGCCGTTTTTGAGATTATCTTTTGGCTTCGTTAGTAATGTACATCCGTCTAGGTGGAATCTTATTACTTAGCCATTTTTGAGATTATCTTTTGGCTTTGTCAATAATGTACATCCGTCTAGGCGGAATCTTATTACATAGCCATTTTTGAGATTACCCTTTGGCTTCGTCAGCAATGTATATCCGTCTAAGCGGAATCTTATTACATAGCCATTTTGGAGATTACCCTTTAGGTTCGTTAATAATGTACATCCGTCTAGGCGGAATCTTATTACTAAGCCATTTTTGGGATTGTCCTTTGGCTTATAGCTGGCCAAACCTGTTTACACGAAGACATTAGCCAAACAATTCTTTTATTAATTTCAGGAATGAATACATTTATTTGTTACATTTGTTGGTAGTACTTCTGCAAGTGCTCAATATTCCTTGGTCGTGGGAGCCTCTATCCGTCTAGGGTTTCCAGGTGATAACCGCCTTGTCTGGAGTAGTGGACGACTCGGTAGGGTCCTTCCATTGCGGGGCCGAGCTTTCCTTGGGTAGAGTCTCTAGTTGCCGTAGTGACCTTGAGCAGGACGAGGTCGCCTATTTCAAGAAGTCTGAGTTTTACCCTCTTGTTGTAGTATTCTGCCATCTTCTGCTTGTACTTAGTCATCATGTTGGAAGCTTTGTCTCTTACTTCGTCCAGGCAATCCAGGTTGATTTATAGCTGGTCATCGTTGCTTTCTTCATGGAATACCTCTCGCCTGATTCTGGTCACTCCTACCTCGACCAGGATTACTACTTCAGTGCCATAAGTAAGCCTGAAAGGGGTTTCTCCTATTAGAGTTCTCGCCGTGGTTCTGTAGGGCCACAAGACATTGGGCAATTCTTCTGGCCAGGCACCCTTCAAGCCATCCAGCTTGGCTTTAATAATCTTGAGCAGTGTTCAATTTGTCACTTTCGTTTGTCCGTTCGCCTGTGGATGCCCTAGGGACGAGAACTAGTTCTTAATGCCTAGGCCTGAGTAGAAATCCCTAAAGCCTTGGCTGTCGAATTGCTGTCCATTATCTGATATGATCGTCCTTGGAATCCTGAACTTGCAAATTATATTCTTCCACACGAAGCTCCGGATTCGTGCTTTGGTAATGGTTGCTATCGCCTCTGCTTCGACCTACTTCGACCTACTTCGACCTGCTTCGTGAAGTAATCAATTGCAACTAGTAGGAATCTTACCTGACCTTTACCTAGACGCAGTGGGCCGAAGATGTCAATTCCCCATTGTGCAAATGGCCACGGGGATGTTATCGTTGTCAGTCTCTCTGCTGGAAGACGCTGGACGTTCTTGAACCTCTGACACTTGTCACACTTCTTGACGAGTTCTACTACGTCCACCTGTATAGTTGGCCAAAAATAACCTGTTCGAATGACCTTGCTTACTAGGGATCTAAGGCCAGCATGGTCCCCACAAACTCCTTCATGGATTTCTTCCAGGATGTATTTGGCTTCTTCTTCGTCGACACACTTCAAGTAAGGTATAGAGAAGCCTCTCTTGTATAAGGTGTTATTTAAAATCGTAAATATGACTGCCCTCTTCTTGATCTTCTTGACCTCCTTGGCGTCTTGAGGGAGGTGCCCGTCTTGGAGAAAAGACACAATTAGTGTCATCCAGCTGTTTACGTTCTAGATCGCAAATGTTGGGACTTCTTCGATGCTGGGGCGTTTTTGAATCTCCATGTCTACCTCCACACTTGGTGGCGCTTCCTCTGACGAGGCTATTTTCACGATCTCGTCTGCTACCATGTTTTGGCCTTTTGGGATTTGCACGAATTCCAACTTATCAAACTCCTGGGCTAGATGTTTCGTCAATTTGAGATATTTTTGCATTCTTTCCTCCTTTGCCTCATATTCTTCCTTGATTTGCCCTATTACTACTCTCAAATCGCTCTGGATGAGCAAGTTCTTAGCTCCGAGAACGGTGATGTGGGCACTTGCTTAGGCTCGTCTCAGAGAACGGTCTCGTCTATCTTATTGGGCTCGTTTGTAGTTGATTTCGTTAGTCCCATCAGCAATTTATAATGAATTTTATTTAGCTAGATGCCTTAAATATAATTTTATTAGGACAGCTAAAATTTTGTCTTGCATAATTCTAAAAAAATAATGAATTTAAGTCGAGTTTTTATAAAATGTGCATAAGCTACTTATAGTTTTTATTACTCTATTGAATCTTACAAATTTTTCGCTTGTTTTTACACTCCGTTTGTTTCGACATTAATGTTTTATGAAAAATGAGTTATATAAAATAAATAAATAAATAAATTTTCTAGAAATTATGTCATTTTTCTATGTTTGGTAACAACTGTGAAAATGAGCTTGAAAACATGAATTTTTACTCCCCTATTTCATATTGTGTGAAATAAAGTTTTTTTATGAAAAAAAAAATTAATGGAAAAAAATCTCAAAAACAAAAGTTATGAGTTATACATTGATCAAAGATTTTTTTTTTTTTACCTATTGTTTATATGTTACCATATACAGGAAAACATGAAAAATTATCTTCACATAAGGTTTTTCATCAAAACATTAATTTCCTTAGTCCTAACATAGCTCCGTCTCTAGACTTGATAGTGCAACTCAGATACGAAGGCAAAGAAAATTTGAAGTTTGAACAATATATTAATACAATGTAAGATGAAACTCATTTCTTCCTTTCCTATACAATCAAATGAAATATTTGCATCTTCTATAAAAATTAAAATAAAAACTGAAATATTTGCATAGTGATGTAGCACTGAAATATTTCCAAAGGATCATTATAAATAAATATATAAAAATGCTTCTAATAGAATCGTGTCTAGCGTCCACATCTCCCCTCCTCCAACTATCAAATTATTAAGAAAAAAAATAGTAATAATATATATCAGAAAACCAATTAAACTGAAACGAAATCATTAATACCAACAATATTGAGCTTGGAACCTTCACTTTAGTATTGTACATGGTGTTTGTCTTTAAAAATCAATCTTCGACGTATATTCATACATTGCGTCGCCTTGATGGTCCAGAAGGTGGAACTGGCTTTGGTTTTTTGGGAGGGAACCTAAATTTTGGCGGATGAGGAGATTCATGATGGTGGTGACAGTTCTTGTGGCATTTATGGTGGTGGTGGTGGTGGTGGTGGTGGGTTAAACGATAGATTATGTATTTTGCTCCATTTCCTAAGTGGGGGACAAGGCAAATAAGCAAGAGAAGAATTAGCACAAACTGTTTAGAAGCCATGAGAGCAAAGATTTGACCTTGATAAGTACTACTTATCAGTGCTATGCTTGCATGTATATATGTATATGTACTGCTGTAAGAAAAAAAGTGAGTGACAAGTCAAAGAAAAAGAAAAGTTGGGTTCATATGGTACCTTGGTTTGGGAGATTGAAAATGCAGAAAAGAACAAAGTGAAAGACTCAAAGGGTAAAGTTGTCCCAAACTATGCACTCATTGGGGGGTCTAAAATGTCAAAGTTTTGCAGTGTAACGGACATTGTTAGAGCTAAGTTAACATTGTTTTTATAGAAAATTAATATGGTTTGACAAAAAGGTAATGAGAAACAAGGTGAGAGTATTAATTGAGGCAGAAACGGGTTTGCGAGATTGCAGGTGGGAATAGATGAAAACAGTGTTGGAGCATCTCATTTATAGGTTTGTTACCTTTTATTGGACTTTTCTGTCAGTCTCTCTCTCTCTCTCTCTCTCTCTCTCCTCTTGTAAAAGTCATGATTTTACACGAGACATGGGGTATATATAGGTAGAAGTGGAATAAATTCATCAGTTGGAATGACAATAAAATAGTTCACACTATTTTAGTTTACATTTCTTTTAATAAAGGGAAGTCAAACTCAACCCTATATAAAGAGTCGGCAAACAAGTCCAACTCGAGCTCATCATTTTAGATGAGGTGAAGTTGTAGGCGCCGCTAGACTAAGCGGCCTTTCTCTAAGTTTAGTTCACCATTAAAAATACTAGAAGATAGAAGAGAAGAACTTAAAAATTTTTTATAAATCAAACATGTGGTTCACTAATCAAAGAAAGAGAAAATATTGGAAAATATGAAAATATTTTTCTCCTAGATGGTACTACTGGAATTTTCTTCCTTATGATGATGATAGCAGAGAGAAAGCTTGGTATTTAGAAGATAATGTCAACATTCTCTTCCTTCCTCAATCAAGTTTAAATTTTGAATTAATTCATTAGTATTGGGGTTGGTGAGGCCATTTAGCATAGGTTTAATGTAAATTTAACTCATCACCGTGGAAAGTGAATTGCTTTCAAGATCCCACATTTTTCATTTAGCCAAAAGAAAATATCTTGTGGTATTTTTCACTCCTTTGACAGTTTTGGTAGCTTCAGATTTTATTTTATTTTCATAATTGCAAAGAACATCTCACATTCAATATCAACTCAAACCAAGTTTGGAAGTTTGTGAAAAGCATTTTAAGGTTTTGGGTAATTTTTCATATGTAGTATAGGCCTCCGGTTTCTTCTTTTATAATTACTAGCATATAACTCCATGCAAACGCATTGATGCATTTAAAATTAAACAAAATTTTTATTATAAAAATATAAATAATTAGTCAAATTAAATTTTTTTTAAAGCATGTAACACATGTATTCATGCATACATATAGATACTGACAGGCCACAAATGCGTTGACCCCTTGTGATAACTTAGATTAATTAATTAGCCCAGTTTTTAATTAATCAAATTAACATGCAATTTCACGTGGCAGCACAAACAAATCACCGAAACTAAGTTATGCAGCGGAAAATAAATAACACGGTGATTTGTTCACGAATGGGGAAAACCCTTACGGCAAAAACCCCACCGGGTGATTTAAGGTCACCACTCCCGAAACTCCACTATTATCACAACAAGCAGTTACAAGTAAGGAATCCCAGTACCTCACCAACCTACAGTTGAACTCTTACCCCAATACCCAATTGGACTTGTTCTGTAGTGACAGTTTCTCCTTTCAATGCACGGCTCCAAGTACGTGACTAACCAGATGCGCGGATCCCAGTACGCGACTTCACCAACTAGAGAGAGAGAGAGTTGGCTGCAAAGTTCTTCAAATCATCAGAGATGAACTAGGGCACGAACTTTGTCTTTCTGATCACAAATTGCATGAACAACAAGTTCTCAAGGAATATGCAACTTGTATCTTCTACCACCACTTGACGGCCCTTAAAATAATCCTTTTATATGTCTAGGGTTAGGAGAAAAGAAGTCCCAAAGACACACTCACGGATTAGACTTGAAATAGACTTGGAAATCTGTTTTCTTTAATTCTCGACAGATAGAGGTGTCGAGAGGTGTCGAGAAGCTGTCGAGGCTCAGGCAAAACAGCTTCTTTAAATCTTGATAGATGCATCTGTCGAGGTATGTGTCGAGCTTTAAAAACTTGCACTTCCTTGCTTGTTTCTTGGACAGACTTTGACGGCTTCAACACTTAATCTTGAACCACTGTTTCTTAAAGTGTTAAACTCATCCTAAATCTACCCAATTACAAGTAAAGTGCGTTTTGTCTAAGGATAAGCCAATTACATAAAATAGCGACATATGTTCACAGACTTGAACTACATATGTCCTAACAGATACATTTAAAATTAAACACAATTTTTATCATAAAATATAGATAATTAGTCAAATTATTTTTTAAAAAGTAAATGTAATTAGTCACATATTAAAATTCTTACCAAAATTGGATTATAATTTCAAATTTTAATTCAATTTTCTCTAAATTTTACCTATTAATATATATATAGATCACTTGTAAATTTGATTTTTTTTTTTTTAGTTATATGATTATATTTTTTTATGGTTTATTATATTAGACTCCTCATTTTCTACACTAAATTAACCAATTTAGCACAAAAATTTAAAAATTTAGATTAAATGAGACACATGGTACAAAATTAATCTCTAATTAAAATTCAATTTTTACACTAAATTAACCCACTTGGTACAAAATTCTAAAATTTAGATTAGATGAGACACATGGTGCAAAATTTGACTCTAATCGAATTCTAATTTAAAATTTAATTGAATTTTTTCTTTGCCTTACCTATTATTATATATATAGATTTTATCCTCAATTATAGATTTACATTGTATTGTTAATATAAATCTTACATTATAGACTAAATAAATGTATACAATGTTCTACACATTTACAAAAAGTGTGTAATTAAGAATTTTCCTTATTTTATTTTATGAAAATATTAGCCTTCTTCTTGCTAATGGTCTTCTGGTCCAATGATATATGGCCCTACCTTATGCGGTTTAATTCTGTACAATTACATTTAGAAGAATAAATTAAAATCTAAAATAAAAAAATCTAAAAACAAGCCTTCCTGTAATTATTTTTATGTACAATGTATTACACCCCCTCTCTTTCATAAATATGAGTTCCATGTGTGGGACCCACACGTGGGCTCTGCCCTTATGCAAGAAAGAAAAGTGTAGAAAATCAAATGCGCATAATAATTTGCCTATATTGCCATGATAGATCACATTTTAATTCATCTTAATTTGGTTCTCTCATTTCATAGACATTTGGTTGAAACTATCTCAAAATATTAAGCCTTCTTCTTGATAATGGTCTTATTCTAATGATATTTGGTCCCACCTTTTTTTTTGAGATAATTTCAACTTACAACATTCATTCCAGATGATAGCTCGTTATCATCAAATCAAGACATTAATTGGTTTTTTAATGTAGACAGAGATTGAATTTCAGATCTCTTATTCAATCATCAAAAACTTTATCAATTGAGTTAACTAAAATCCACGATATCTAGTCCCACCTTATGCAATTTAATTCTAGGGCTCAATTCTTTATGATTACACTTAGAAGAATAATTTTTTTTTAAAAAAAAAATCAAAAGTCTAAAAACAAGCCTTCCTATAATTATTTTTATATACAATGTATTACACGCCTCTCCTTCATTAGTAAAAGTTCTATGTGTGGGACCCACATGTGGGCTATACCCTTATGCCAAAAAGAAAAGTGTAGAAAATTGGATGTACATCATAATTTCACCTGTATTGCCATGATAGATCACATTTTTATTCATTCTAATTTGGTTCTCTCATTTCCGAATCACAAAAGGGTGCTCTCCTCACGTAGGAGTCGTTTCTCTCGACTAGTGCGAGACTTCTCTCTCCCTTAGGAGAATATAAGGCTGACGACAGAGGAGGAAGAAGTCATTACGATATCGGACGAAGGCCGGAAAGAGGAAATTAAGGGATGCTCTTTGAGTCTGATTGGCAAATTTCTTACTTGCAAGCCATTCAACAAACGAGCTGCACAGATCACGTTGAGACGAGCCTAGGGTTTGGAGAAGGACATACAAATTGTAGAGGTTGGATCCAACCTTTTTCAGTTTAAGTTCAGTAGAGATTTTGATCTGGACATAGTTTTCAGAGGGCATCCCTAGTCGTTTGACAATCAAGTTCTTTTGCTTCGCAGATGGCAAAAGGGTATGACAGCGGCAAATGTCAAATTTGACTCGGTGGCATTGTGGGTTCAGATATGGGGAGCGCCTTTTGATATGTCATCACCTAAGGTAGCAACTGAGATTGGACGACGGCTAGGGGAAGTGGTGGAGGTCGAAAAACGAAGGAGTTTGGAGTCTCAAAACCTGTTTATGCGGGTCAAGGTGGCAATCCCACTATCCAAACCACTTCGACGGGGAGGCTTTATTGGGGGATCAGATGGGCATCGAAATTGGGTGGACTACAAATACGAACGCCTCCCTTTGTTCTGTCATTACTGTGGTCTATTGGGTCATGATATCAAACACTGCGCTGAACATTTTGAGCGTAGTAGGAACAGCGAAGTGATTGATTGCCAGTATGGAGAATGGTTAAAAGCCATAGGTGGACGCTCTCACTCACCACCAAGGAAGAGATCAACTACTAGCTCGAAACCACTAAACACCAAAGGATTTGAGGCACAAGGCGTGAAGCATAGTTCGGAGATGCCGGCAGCAGCGAATGTAACCATGAAAGGAAACCCTACTGAGGAAGATACTCATGCATTAAGTAAGAACGATAAATCAGGGATATTGACGGGATGCATGGCGGACATTACGGAATTGGATGGGTCAGTTATGGAAAGTATGGTACCACTCCATTTAGTGAATAATACAGAGGAGATATTAGTAAATGGTGATAATGGCACATATGACGTGGCTTCGCAACATGCAGACATGATGATACCATCACCGGTTGGAAGGCATGTGGGAAAGAAGGAGCACGTGCATGCTTTAAATACAAAACATACTTAGACGAGGGTGTCACGGATGGATGTTGGGCCGGGGAAGGAATTACAAAAAACAAGCCCAATTACTTTAGGGAAGAGAGGGATGGATGAAGATCGTGTTGAGCAGGATACTAAGACTAAAAGAAAGGGAGGGAAACGTGGGAAGTACCAAGAAGAGAACTTAAAGAATGAAGCGGCGGGGGTGCAAGAGCACCCTTGCCAAAGACAATGAGGCTACTAAGCTGGAACTGCCAAGGGCTTGGGAACTCTTGGACAGTTCGCGGCCTTCACAAGTTGGTGAGGGATCAAGTTCCCACGACGTGTTTTTTGATGGAGACACGTCTTGATAGAGAAGGTTTTGATATTCATTGTAGAGATTTACCTTTTCCAAAAAAGTTCATAGTGAAGAAGCCAGATGGGGGAAGGGATTTGGCCCTTATTTGGAAGGTAGAAGTTAAGATGGAAGTTATAAATTTTACGGATCACCACATTCTTGCGAGGGTGGTAGAGGAAAATGGTTTTTCATGGATGCTGACTTGTATTTATGGGTGGCCTGAAGTGAGCCAAAAGCACAAATCGTGGGCTCTTCTTAACCATATCCGCTCTTTTGTTGATTGCCCTTGGTGTTGTATAAGGGATTTTAATGCTATTCTTAGCTTAGCTGAAAAAAAAAAAGTCGGTTTCCACCTCCTTTCAAACAAATGAATGATTTTCGTGGTTTCTTGGATGGGTGTGGCTTGGCTGACTTGGGCTTTATATAATACCCTTGCACGTGGAACAACAAACGGCCTGGGTTGGATAATACTAAGGAAAGGCTTGATAGGGTTGTGGCTGACATGAGCTGGAGGAATAAGTTCCAAGGTAGTTCGGCCACTCATCTTTTCTCACATGCATCTGATCACCGACCCATTATATTGCATGTACGAACATCCCAAAGGTGCCATGGCAAAAGCACTAGATCTTTTAGATTTGAAGAAGCTTGGTTGATGAGGGACGATTGTGAAAAAGTGATTAATAAGGCTTGGCGTTATATGGGGAATAACACAGATATGGGTTTGAAAAGGGTCAGGGAGAAAATTAACAAGTGTGGAGCCGAGTTGCAAGCTTGGGGGGCTCCTCATACTCATCCAGATGAGGTAGAAATCAAAAGGGTACAAAAAAGGGTAGAGGAACTCAGTATGGCTGAACATACGGTGGAGAATAAGGCCAAGATTTTGGCAACTAGTAAGACCCTTGATGAATTGCTTCTAAAACAGGAAATATATTAGGCACAAAGATCAAGAGTTGATTGGCTAAAGCATGGTGATAGGAACACCAAATTTTTTCACTCCAAGACCTCTTAAAGGCAAAGGAGAAATTTCATTCATGGGATCAAAGACAAAAATAATGGATGGGTGGAAGAAGCCGAGGAGATAGCTGGAGTGGCAATAGAGTACTTTGAGAGTATGTTTAGTTCAGGGACAAGTCAAAGGATGGAGGAGTGTCTTAGTGCAACGCAACATAAGGTGACCCAGACATGCGGGATATGCTATCCAGTGAATTTAATACGGAAGAAATTAAAGCAGCGGTATTCCAGATGGGACCAACAAAGGCTCCTGGACCTGATAGTATGAATGCTCTCTTTTATAAAAAATTTTGGCATATTGTTGGGGATGATGTGATTGTTGCTGTGCTTGATTTTCTGAACTCTGGTACTATGATCCCTGAAATTAATTATACTCACATTGTGCTTATTCCAAAAGTGAAATCTTCTGAAAAAATATCGATTTCAGACCTATTAGCCTATGTAATGTCATTTATAAAATTATTTCAAAAGTGTTGCCTAACAGATTGAAACAGATTCTTCCCCAGTTGATAGCATGTACCCAGAGTGCTTTTGTCCCAGGCAAGCTAATAACTGATAATGTACTTGTTGCATATGAGACCTTGCACACCATGCATTGCAGGAGGAAGGGCAAGAAGGGTTCACTAGCTTTGAAACTTGACAAAAGCAAAGCATATGATCGGGTTGAATGGGACTTTCTGAAAGGCATAATGATCAGGCTGGGGTTTCCTAATTTATGGATTGAGAGGGTAATGTGTTGTGTCTCTACATCCTCATTCTCAGCATGCATTTATGGAAAAGCTTATGGGACAATTAAGCCATCTAGAGGTCTTCGTCAGGGTGACCCTTTGTCACCTTACTTATTCTTGTTATGTGCTGAGGGGTTTATAGCTTTGTTAGCTAAATCTGAGAGAGAAGGAAGGCTAAAAGGGGTGGCGGTATGCAAAAGTGCTCCCCGTATTTCCCATCTCCTTTTTGCAGAAGACTCTTTGCTTTTTTGTCAGGCTTCTACGGAGGAGGTGCAGTGTGTTACAGATACTCTTCAACTATATGCAGACTCATCGAGCCAGTGCATTAATTTTGAAAAATCTTCTATATATTTTAGCAACAACACAGCTGGGGGGCAAAGAGAAAGGATAAAAGCTATATTGGGGGTTAAGGAGGTGGAAAGATTTGAGTCTTATCTGGGGCTACCCACACTCCTTGGTAGATCAAAATATCAAGCTTTTTCTTTTTTGAATGATAGAGTATGGAAAAAGATGCAAGGGTGGAAAGGGAAAATGTTATCAAGAGCGGGAAAAGAGGTATTGATTAAAGTTGTAGCTCAATCCATTCCTACTTACACAATGGGGGTATTTTTATTACCTGCTAAACTGTGTAGTGAACTCAATGCTTTATATGCAAGCTTATGGTGGGGTCAGACAGGAGATGAAAGGAAGATACATTGGAAAAATTAGGGAGTGTTGTCTCAGCCAAAAAAAGAAGGAGGTATGGGATTTCGGGACCTAAGGAACTTTAATTTAGCTATGTTAGCTAAACAAGGGTGGAGGTTGATTTAAGGGAAGGAATCTTTACTTTTCAAGTGTTTTAAAGCACGATATTTTCCAAGATCTAATTTTCTAGACGTCTCAGATGTCCCTAACAGCTCTTATGTGTGGAAGAGTTTAATGTCAGCCCAACCAATCCTAAAACAGGGATGTTGCTGGAGGGTGGGAGATGGGGCTGCCATCCGGGTAATGGTTGACAAATGGCTACCGCATCAAACTACAAATCGGATTCTTCATCCACCAGTGGAGGAGGAATAGGAGTGGCGGGTTTCGAACCTTATTGATTGGAGGTCGAACTCTTGGGATCGTGATGTCATTGAGCACAAATTTCAACGGTCTGATGTAGAAGCTATTATGCGCATTCCGCTGAGTCACAGACAAGTTCCAGATGGGTTGTTTTGGTTGCACACAAACAATGGGGAATATTCGGTAAAGTCTGGATATCATACGGCAAGGCTCATATCTAAGCAGGAAGAAGACAAGGCTGGGATTTCAGGGGTGGCTTTTGGAAGTTCAATTTGGAAGAAGCTATGGAAACTCCATATACCAAATAAAATAAAAGTGTTTGGATGGAGGGTCTGCCTGGACATTTTGCCGACTCGGGTGAATTTGGCTCGAAGAAAAATCATTGAAGATGATAGTTGTGTGGTATGCTCGATGGCCAAGGAATCTGGATATCATGCGTTGTGGGAGTGTGGGTTAGCTCAAGACATATGGGCTGGCTGTCCTAGTTATTTGCAGAAGTGTATGACTGGGCACGAGGATATGTTGCAGTTGGTTGATCAATTGCACCGTCGGTTGACCGTTGAAGAGCTGGAGTTGTTTTAGGTCCAGTGTTGGCTAATATGGAATCAACGGAATAGTATAGTGCATGGGGGTATCATACAAGATCCTAGTAGGTTGAACCAACGAGCCAAATATTTGTTGGAGGAGTATCGGGCTGCACAAGTGCATCTGACGATAGCGGCAAAACGTGAACGCATCTATGCTGTCTTGGAGCCCTCCCTCAGGTCCATTTTACAAATTGAATTTTGATGCCGCGATGTTTGAGGATATTAGCTCTTCGGGGTTTGGGGCGAATATTCGAAACAGCAGGTGGGAGGTTATGGCTGCCTTGTTAGCAAAAGGGCCTACTGTAGAAAATAGCAAAGAAGCTGAAGTGCTTGCGTGTCAGAGAGCACTGGAGTTCGCGGTAGATGCTGGGTTTGAGGAGTTGGTGGGGCAAAATTTGCCTAACAGGATAAATCTGAAAAAATTCCAGGCGAATAGCATGCGTCCAAACTTTATTAGTAAGTTGGACTCTTTTTTGGAAATCGAGTATAGCCAAATCGACTTCCAGCCAAAATCTCCAAAATCAACTTCCAGCCAAAATCTCCAAAATTGACTTTAATATACTCGACTTCCTATTGAAAATCACCTCTGAGATGGATAAAAAAAGAAGTCGAGTATAGTAAACTCGATTTTGGCTGGGATTCTGACTGGAAGTCGATTTTGTTGTTCTCGATTTTCAAAAAAGAGTCCAACTAACTAACAAAGATTGAACGCATGTGATTCGCCTAAAATTTTACAAATATTATACTGTTTTGGCAAATTTTGCCAGTTGGTGGTAGAGGGGGATAATGAAACGGTCATGAAATCCATTTCTTCCTTGAGGGCCTTACGGACCAGACTTGGTAATATTTATGCGGATATTCAATTGTTAGCTGTTGGTAGCAGATGTCTGTCTTTTAATTGCGTAAAACGCTCTGCTAATTTTATAGCCCATTCCTTAGCCCGTTATGCTAGACTGATAGAAGAGGACATTGTTTGGATGGAGGAGGCTCCACCTCCTGCCATTGAAGCTTTGTATTTGGATTCTCTTTCTATAAATGAATGAATGATTGATTCCGCTTTCAAAAAAATAAATTTGGTTCTCTCATTTCCTAGATTGTCTATAATAAAAGTCGTTAATACTGTTGGAATGATCATATTAAATTAAAGCACTCAGTAAATGTGATACCCTGAAACATAATTATCATATCGAGAATAAATCTTTTGTTTTTTTGGGTTCATGTATTGAATCGTATCGTGGGAGAGTTGAGCTTGCAAGTGTGTCTGGTAGGGAAAATAATTGAAATAAATCTTGGCTCTCTGATGAGAAGTGCAAAGAGCTGTTTTTGATTAGTGTGGCTTATGGGATGAACCAAAAGACATTGAGGCACACAAGAGTTGAAAATCAGTGTCTTTTGGTTCATCCCATTAATCACACTGATAGCAGAGGAGACTGAAGCATTGATGAATAAAATCCAGGGATTCTGTTTTGCGTTATCTAAGTAGGAATTGTATTGGTGCGGCTGATATGGCATGAGGAGGTTCCTGCCTTTTTTAGAGATGCTGTTGTTAATCTGATTTAGTCAAAGTTTCAATATGAATAAAACCTTGAAAATAAATAAAATACTATAAATTTATATAATAATTATACATATATAGAATCAAAGTAAAGCATTTATACTCACTCACCTCTTACCAATTATTTTTAGTATTTTATACCTTTTTTCTAGCTTCATATTTGACTTCATTACATTTTGGTCGTAGGATTTTTTATTGAAAAAAAATCTAGAATATTTTCAGTTTTTAGAATCTCTTACTTTTTTCCATTGTGTATAAAAGACCATAAACACTCTCAAAACAAGTGCTAGTTTTACATGAAAGTAATATATAGAGTTTTTTAAACAGATTATTTTCTAGCTTCATATTTGACTTCAATACTTTTTTTGGTCATAGGATTTTTTATTGAAAAAAAAATCTAGAATATTTTCAGTTTTTAGAATCTCTTACTTCTTTCCATTGTGTATAAAAGATTATAAACACTCTCAAAACAAGTGCTAGTTTTACACGAAAGTAGTATATACAAACACAAAAGTAATATATAGAGTTTTCTAAATAACTTATAATATATTTCACAACCAGAGTACCACTACAAAAGGGTCTAACTTTTGTAGTAGGCCGGGGTTATAATAATTATACATATATAGAATCAAAGTAAAGTATTTATACTCACTCACGTCTTACCAATTATTTTTAGTACTTTTATACTTTTTTTCTAGCTTCATATTTGACTTCATTACCTTTTTTGGTCGTTGGATTTTTTATTGAAAAAAAATCTAGAATATTTTCAGTTTTTAGAATCTCTTACTTTTTTCCATTGTGTATAAAAGATTATAAACACTCTCAAAACAAGTGCTAGTTTTACCCAAAAGTAGTATATTCAAATACAAAAGTAATATATAGAGTTTTTTAAATGGATTTTTTTCTAGCTTCATAGTTGACTTCATTACTTTTTTTGGTCATAGGATTTTTTATTGAAAAAAAATCTAGAATATTTTCAGTTTTTAGAATCTCTTACTTTTTTCCTTTGTGTATAAAAGATTATAAACGCTCTCAAAACAAGTGCTAGTTTTACATGAAAGTAGTATATACAAACACAAAAGTAATATATAGAGTTTTTTAAACAAACTTATAATTTATTATATAACCAGAGTACCACTGCAAAAATGTCTAATTTTTGTAGTAGCCTGGGGTTATAAGAACTGGAACTTTAACACAACCAATGTGAGATAAACATCCCTTTTTTTTAGGAAACAGATATACTTATTAGAACACACAAACACGAAAGTAGTATATAGAGTTTTTTAAACAGACTTATAATATATTACATAATCAGAGCACCACTATAAAAGGGTCTAACTTTTGTAATAGTTTGTTTCTCATTTAAGTGATGATAACATTATAACACTAATCAATCAATCATCAATATCAATCAATCAGTCAATCAATCAATATATAGATATATATATATATATATATAAGCAGAAACCTCATGCGGAAGTACGTGAGACTCTACCATGTCAATCTATATAAAAGCAAAAACCTTATGAGGAAGTGCATAAGGCTCTATCATGTGGCGCTTTGTATGAGTACTTTTTCGTTTAGCCTTTCACCTCCCATCTTCTATCAATGATTAGTTTAAGCCATAAATGCAAAAAATTAAAAGATTTGGTTCTACTCCCTTTTCCAATTTCTTAAACTCTTCCACTTTTAATTTCATTAATTTAAAAAATGAAAGGTTTTCTCCATTCAGTGTTAGTTTTCATGTTTATTTATATATTCCAATATCACAAAATATCAAAAGGCCAAAAGAAAAATAGGACTAGAGAGATAGAGAAACAAAGAGTGAGAAATTAGTGTCAAAAAGAGTATGAAATTGGCTTTGGTTTCAGGTGCATATGATCTAAACTTTTTAACAAAACTATCAAAACTTGATACAATGCTTTAACAACATATGGAGTTTCTAAAAGGTATTTGTTTTTTGTCTTTATTTATATTTTTGAAAAGTGTTTAATTTTTGTAAGTGGTTAAGGTAATCAAATGAAAGTAAAATTAAACATAAGATATGATATAGCATAAGTTTATATTTCCTTGTTCAATTATTGTTTTGTTTTTAATCTCTTGGCATGTATATTTAGTTTTGCAAATAAGAAATTATAAATCTTAAATCTAAGAGGTTTAGCCTTCAAAAGTTCATGGGTTTTCTTTAAAAAAAAAATAATACTTCTAAAAGAGAAGAAAAGGAAATAATAAAAAAAATTATATTGAAAACGGTCTAATGTAAGAACTAAATATACTTGTATACCTAATCAAACCAAAAAGGGCATACTTACTCAAAAAAAAAAAAAAAAAAACCAAGAAGGGCGTATAGTGACATTTTTAGAGTCTAATTAATTATGGTTACTTACGGATATATTGTGTTACAATTTTTTTTTCATTCATTATTTTAGTGACATATAATACATAGTCGAAATTAATTTTCCAAACATTATAACACATATGAGCATTATAAAATAACTAATAATAAATGCGTGCATCACGTGGGACATCCAGTATTTCAAATAATAGCATCACATTACTTACAATGTTTTGCTCTTTGTATATTATTATTATTATTATTTACGATTGACATGGTTATACATTAAATCTCCTATATTGAACTTAATCATTTTCATTAAAAACTAAAAGGAATTATTTGTAATATTATAATAGCAATATCAGTGTAACTCATCAAGATTCATAATACGTGATTCTCTACAGTATACACTATCAATATTAAGAACAAAGCAACCCACAGACTACCAAAACCGAAGCATAAATTACAATCATGGCAAAAGCAGAAGCAAAAAAGCAGACAAAATCAATTGCAAAAAATTATCGGCAAATATTAAAACTCATGGCAGAAGCAGCAGCAGCAGCAGCCATCAATTGGAGAACATATCTAAGGAGAACCTAGTACAACAGAACCACCACTCAAGGTAATCTGTTGGAGCCAATAGAAATTTCAGAGTAAAAAATTAATTAAAAGTGTAACCATTCTCTTCACTAATATTTGATGCGTTCAAATTTTATACAAGTTAAAAATTCTAAATGTGTGTTGTTTATATACAAATCTAATCAATGGATACGGGATACTTATGCAAAAACTATAATGCTTTTGCTGTTGACCAAATAGAAGGACTGCTGTACATGAATTTATGTGGAAGCAGATGCTGATAGGAAAAGAGAACAAGCATCTTCATAACAGTTGTGCTTCCAAATAATCATCAATTGAAGGAATAAGAAAAAATATGTAGTCGTTCCTCCTGTGCAGTGTTAACTAATGGAGGGCAGCATTGGATTCATGCCAAGCCCAGATCCCCCAAAACTATCAGGCTCTGCATGCTTCACCCTACCAAAATAGCGGATATGACGCAACAGCCTTGCAAGGAAGGGGTTGTGGCATATTGTTGAGCTATCACACACAACTGCCACATGTTTGCGTGCCCTAGTAATGGCAACATTCATTCGCCTACTGTCCCCAAGGAATCCAACAGCTCCTAAAGTGTTTGACCGCACCTAATACAGAACGGAAACAAGCATCATACGTCGTTAGGTAATACAAACATGAGTAGATGAAAATATTTCAATAGCCAAAGTTGGTCATAGATTTTGGAACTACTAGGATTCAATGATTTTAAAAGATTGAAGTGATCATCACTAACTGTGAGTCATTTGAATGTAAAACCATCTATGCATCAGTTCACGAGAATTATATTGACAGGTGAGGTTATAAAGAGATTACACAATTACAAACCAGACCCAACTTAGGAGCATTGGTGAAACGTAGCATGCCTTTCACATGGTATTAAGATACATTACATAAGATTAATGACGAGAAGACTGATCAACGTAGTCAGCTAAAGCCCCTTGGTTATCTAATGTATGCACCAATGATTCATCATCATCATAGTTGTCAAATTCCATTACACCCATGTATAATTTAAATAAAAATCTACCAATCAAGTGTAGATCAATTGAATTGTAATTACTGTCACCAAAATATTGCTAAATTATAAAGGACATGACATAATGAGATAGATTGTGATTAAACAGTGTATATGATGCTGCTAATGCCTATCCCCTTCTTATTTTAAAACATGCCAAGCAAATATCATCGGAAACTATAAATGGTATAAAAATCAAATGAAACTAAAGTCACTTGATACACTTTTTACATTATATCTTTTTGAAAAGTAACACATTAGACATTATCATCAAGAGAGACCTCACCAATCCATAAAGAGAGAACACCAATGACCAAAGATCTCTAGTAATTGAATGATATCATAATGGGAGATCAACCATCTTTACTGTTTTAGAACAAACAAAACCAATCCACAATTATTATATTGCTCTTAATAAGATTCCAACCATCAAAATATTCATAAGGTTGCAGTCCAAACAAACAAACAAAAATTTAAAAAAAAAAAAAAATTAAAAAGTAAAAATGTGACTTTCAAGGTGCTGTAACCTGCCATACAATCAGAAGACTCACACAAGACCCTAATAAGAAGGGACATCAACCAAACCATTTCACCTCAACCTAAAACACATTCTATCCCCTCCACTACCTGTACACTGGTGTTGATACAATAAAAAAGGAAAGAGAAGCAGCTGGCTTTAGCTCCCAATCATGAATTGCTTCGACTAACCTAGGATTTTAATAAATTGAACCTACCCAAAGTATCCAAACACAGCTATAGATGAAGTCTTTATCCACAGCAATATGATACAAGTTACAGATCATTTTGAACAACCTATCCATACCATATATCACGTGGACCTGACTACCATCATAAATAACAAATGCAATATTACTTGAAAACAGCACCCAACCACCGCTTTTCCCTTCCTATAAACCCAACCGTGAAAACATTTTGATAAGTATAAGCTGAATCCTTTGAGAAAATTGAATTCTATCATACAGATGTTTGCCTCCCCATCCTTTATATAATTCAATTACACAATGCTCAAGCCTTAAAAACAAGAACCATGTGGTTTTATCGTCCTATCCAAAGTATCCAAATACAAAGCTGTAGATGAGGCCTTATCCATATACGAAGATGGGATACAAGTTAGAGATCTTTTTAAGCAACCTCTTCACACCACGCTTATCCCTTTCTATAAACTCAACCATGAAAACCAGTTGATACGAGTACGCCAGCCTTTTTAACAACCAAAAAAAAAAAAAAACTTCTGTCCAGCAAATTTCCTCTGTCCTTTCTATAATTCAAGCCCCAAAACGAGATGCAAGTTGCAACTCAGGTATGTTAGGGGCAAGAACCCACCTTACAGCCCACTCCCCTAATCACTTGACCTTCTCAACCGATGTATGATTAATTGTACCAACTTGTAATTTATACTTTTAACTCATTCTATCCCTTTTTGTTGGTCCTCTATTACATTCTGGAAAATCTCAAGATATAGTCCTATCAATAGGCATAATAATTTTCCTAACATACTCATTACTTTATTTGAAAAGTCAACACCCTTTTTTCATTAGCTTTAGCTTAAATTAAACAGGTAGTTTTAGAAATTTATAGTTTTACTTTGAAAAGACAATGTATTAAATGATGTTCCATAAAGCTAGATTTTACAAACAAGACCAACAAAAAGTGACATAGGAAGTATCTAGTGGCATTTTAATCTATTTTTAGTTTTTCCATGGGCGGGTTTCTTACAATTAAATGTTGATCTAAAAATTGCACAATGAGAAGATAAGTTGTTGGAGCACAAACAATTGTTTTTTTTTTTGATGAGTAACAAATGCATAATACAATTGTTTTATGGTGCTTTGGATTTATCTACCATTAAAATTCATTCCTTGATCTAAAACACCAGAAAACTGACTTGGCAATACAATCTATGTATATGATGAGTCAAAATATAAAATCAGGTTGAGCAGCATCTGTTCATAGAAGATACGGTATAAACTTTCTGGAAGGTGCATCAAAATAATGTTCACTTGTTTAAACTATTTGACAGATAAATGTGACTAAAGATCTAAAATAAGAACCATACCATTGATATAATTACTGCATCAGCTTCCCGGCCTTGAAAGCTATCAATGGTTGCCACCTCAATACCTGCAGCCCCTGGAAGCTCATCAAGTCTGTCCCTCAGGAGTTTTACCTGAGCTACATAAGGAGACTGAACAGCAATAGCTGCTGGGATAACACCTGTAGAAATTATTTAAAATAAATATGAATGTCCTTGTCTACTCAAAAATTACATATGGGAGCCATAAAAACCATTCAACCAGTACAAATGCTTGATTAGGTACACTTCACAAAACAAATACAGAGATCCACAGCAGTATCAGCAGATCCAGGTGTTGGTGTAGCTAATAATATAGGAGCATAGGGCTATGAAAGGCATAAATCTGAAAAGAGGCTACAACAGAAACAACTCGAAAGCTCCTTACAGATGCAAACTGTTACAAGTGCAGGTAGATGAATACTCAAACAGGATAGAAGATTTCTACAAAGAATGATGATCATGAGTTAAACTACATTGGTTGTGTCATTTCAGGCTAGTCAACCAGGTTACATGGTATCAAGTAGAGGTAATAGTGGTGTTGTTGGCACACCATAGATCTATATGCGCTTAATACCAGTGAGCTATATGTGTGTGTGTCGAAGTGAAAATTTTATTACCAAAATAATGGAGAAGATAATTACACATAAAAGGATGTGTACAAAGCCCTTTCAAATACTACAACTCACAAACAAACAGAATAATTTAACAAAAGACATTGAAGGGACACCGCCTATGGAATGTATCCAATCAAAGAAAGTCTACAAAACACACTCTTTGATTACATAAGAAGGACACTCCACTCCATCAAAGACTCACTAGTTCCTCTCAAGACATAGACTCCACATGACACATATAGGCAAAGCTAGTCACAACATAGCTGCTCTATGATGCTGAATATAACCTTGCCAACACTGCACCAATTCAAACACTAATTTAAGCATCACCCAAGTTAACCCAAACAAAGTGAGGACACAGGACCAAATATCTGTTGCCATAGAGCAATGAAGAAGTAAATGATCAATACTTTTACACCTACAACACCAATCAACTATTAGTAAATACCTCTCACAAAGGATATCAATTGTCAGGATTTTACCATGAGTTGCAGTCCACACAAAGAATGCCACCATCTGTGAGACCTTAACCATCTAAATGCTCTTCCATGGAAACAAAAGGCACGTAGTACCCCTAAAGTTATTATTATACAATCTAACCTCAAACACTCCTTCTTTACTGGCATCCATAACCATAAGACTAGATCAGGACCAACAAGGAACGCAATTAGCATAAAGAATCTAAAAAAAAAAATATCAACCAATTTCAACTCCCAATCTTGGCAAGGCCTGATGAATTGGAGATTCCAATGTTGACCCCCTTCCCCCTTTTCCCCTGTTCAAGTAGGTTATCAAGGGACAATGAGATTGAATCCTCCTTGTCTACTGCCAAGGCAAACAGGTTTGGAACAAGTCCTTAACAGAGCCATCCCCACACTGAATGGTTGTCTAGAACCAGACTTAAGATCCATCTCATATCTCAACCCATAAGTATTTGGAGAAAGAATCCCATCCCCCATGTATACCCTTCCACTAGCAAACAACATGTGCACCCCCAAATCTGCTCCGTGGAGCAACCTCCCCTTCCTTCACCATATTTTTCATAAATAAATCTCCTGCAAATATGGTACCATTCTAGTCTGAATTTCCATAACCACTTCCCAATAAGCGATTGAATTAATGAACTGAGTTTTTTTATAATTAAACCTCCCCCTTTGATGGGTGAGCAAACCACAATCCAATCCACCAAATAAAACTTTGGAATCACAAATACCTCCCCTTAGGAAATCATTCTGCAGTTTCTCCAACTTATGGGCCACATGAGTAGGCATTGTACCCAAAGAGATGAAATAGGTCGGAATGGAAGATAGCATACTCATGATCAAGGTCACCCTTCCTCCTTTGCAAAGGTAAAGCTTTTTCCATCTCGCTATCCGTTCTGCCACCTTTATCAAAATAGGATTCCAGATATTGTTGGATGAGAGAGAGAGAGAGAGAGAGAGAGAGAGAGAGAGAAGAGTCCTCAGTCAAATTGAAATGTATACATGCATCATAATTAAGGTAAGGACTTGTAAATTCCGAAGCCATGAGCATCAAGGGTCACATTGAAATGGTGCACATAATTGAGCAAATTTTGAACCTACCTTTTCAGCCTTAGTTTCATTTCTCTTTAAGCCATCAGATAAGAAGGTATGCCTATAAATGTGCATTCCAAATGATAATTTGCAAATTTTGAGTACTCCTCATATGAAATGTAAAGCTTCAGTAAAATACTCTCATATGAAATGCAACACTTCAGTAAAATATTCTCATATGAAATGCAAAGCTTCAGTAAAATATTCATCTTTAACAGGCATGGTTCATCATACAACTGAGCTTTCGGTTAACTTAGAGAATGGAATAATAATATATAGCACTTAATCCCAATTGACAAGAATATTTACCAGCATAAATCAAGGAAAAGACATGTTGCACAACAATATCAGCTTCCCCTTCATTGTAAAATGAGCCTGTGCCAGCTGGATCTAAATGCTCTTCACAACCAACTGACAAACTTCCATACGGCATTCTTGTATCAAGCAACAGCAGTGGACATTGAGTTATCCAGGTGGGCTGCATAAACGTATAGAAAATGTTAGTGATACTAGGCACATTTAAAGTAAAAGACACAAGGATGATACTAAAACAGAAAAGATAAAAACCTTCTATCAACAATAACTATGGCAATGATGTAGTCAGGCTTTGAGAAGATAATGGTCCATATGGGATCATAATTGTGATTCTAAATCATTACATATATTATATATAAAAATTCCTACAAGATGAGAGCACTAGTATTTGTCCAGGAATCAAGGAATGGGAGACCAACCAAGAGTAATCACATATATCCCATTCCTGGACAAATCTAGTCTTGTTCAATTTTCAGTTATCCACAATTTAATACTCCCTCCGTCCCAATTTGTTTATCTTGTTTGAAAAGTCAAACTTTTTAAAATGAACATTATTTATTGTCTTGTCTACCTTATAAAAATATATAAGTTTACAAAACTACACTTAAAAAAATTTATCAACCTTTTTTTAAAAGAGTTATTCCTAATAAGGCAACTAAAAATGTGCCCCAATCAGATTGATTTTTTTAATATTTGTTAGTTTTCTTTTCAAATAGTTTTGAAAATAAAGTAGGGGTATAATAGAAATATTAGTAAATTAATGATTTTTATTTTTAGAAACAGGACAATATTTTGGGACATCCCAAAATGGAATAGAGGACAAACAAACTGGGACAGTGGGAATATATCCCAAGAAGAACTAGGGGGTTCAAGCCACCAGGATTGTTTTGACCTGAATGAATTGCTAAAAATAGGCTAGTGTGAGGCTCAGTCTGGAATGTTGTGGGTTTAAGCCTGACTAGCCCAATAATCTACACTAATCAAGAGAGAAATCAGATATAGAAGCTACATACTGGTTCAATCAGTTGGACAGATACGGATTTGAAAATTTTAATGTGTGATTCCCTATGTTGACTAACATGTCCTTTGTTATTAATTGCACTATAGGTGTCAAGTAATTGAAAAACCATTAGACTAACATAATTTGTTCACTAAAGATATTTCGCAGTAATCAATAAAATTAACAGAAAAGGAGAAAGAAGTTGTGAAATCCAAAGGTTGCAAAAACACATAAATGAAAAGTGGATTCTCAAGGAAAAAACCAGAAGTCAGAGAAGCTATTGATAATACTTTCTTAACCTATGATTAATATTAAAGTGTATGTCATTTGAGAAATCAATATGTGCACCATAATAGATTGAAGAACATGAATTATGGCTTAACCTAAGTGCTGTGGCCTGTCTCTCAGTTCTGGGGTCAAAAACAACAACAAATAATGGCTAGTTGGAAGAAGCTCAGAATAACTTCTTTTCTTTTCTTTAAGATGCATTTCAATTTGCAGCTTATAACCCAGAAATCAAAAAACCCCCTAGAATTATATAAATATAAGTAAAAGATTAGAGATGGGTACAATACCATAACAAATGGAGAATCTACAAGAAGATGAGAAAAGACAGTCGAGGAGGACTTCAATGATCCACCATACATCTCTTTTGATGCCCAACTGGCAATTGCATCATTCATACGGTACTGGGTGGTTAACTTGGTGGTAAGAACTCCATCATGCAAAGTTGCAGCTCTCTCCAGTAGTGATACTCCAAGACCACCTTCTAAGGCTTTTCTTGATAGAATCACTGGAGCTAGCTGGCACTGGTCACCAGCAAGAATACTGCGCTTTCCCTGCAACACCGGGATCCAGCAAGATGGTTCAATTGCCTGACCAGCTTCATCTATAACAACCAGGTCAAAGGTATCCAGCCTTCGAATCAATGGATCAGCTGCTCCAGTGTTGGTGGCAAGCACTACTTGAGCACTAGATAGTACTTCCTTCACAGTCTCCTTTTCCTTCTTCTTCACTGTCTTTCCCAATTGTTTTAAAAGCTGACGTATGCCAGCAGCTAAAGAATCATCCTTTAGACAATGTCTAAGGTCTTTTCTGAGATCTGACTTCTTTCTTTCAATCTCCATTACAAAATTGGAAAGCTTAGATTTCACAAGTTCACCCAAAGACTTCGATGCCACAGTTGAAGATATGCGTGCTGGATTGCCAACCCGCACAATGTCCAATCCAATATTTGATAGTTTTTCAACCATGTTGTCAACAGCTGCATTTGTAGGTGCAGTTACAAGCACCCTTTCACCTTGTTGAACAGCAAGTACTATAAGTTCTTTAAGCAAACCTGTCTTTCCCGTACCAGGTGGCCCTTGGATTATCAATAAAGGGCGCTTCTTATTCAAACCTAAGGCAATTGTTCTTTGCTGGGAATCATCAAAAGTTCCAGGCCTTGATTGTTCATCCAATCCTTCAGCCCAATCTACCAAATTATTCTCCTCCAACCATGCAACATCTTCCTTGTCTCCAAAGAGAGTAGCCACAACAGCAATGGAAGGATTTCTCTTCTGTAAACCATTCTTTTGAAGTAGCATCAACGCTTCACAATTGCGCTACCAAAAAATAGTATAACAAGTGAGTAAATATTTAAATAGACTGCACAAGCACCAAAGAAAATGGTAACCTAAGATCCCAAGGAAATGATAATTTCTTCCAGGTGGACAACAAACTTGATTTTTCATTTGTGAATACTGATGACCATCTGGACAACGTGTTTACGTAGATGGTACGGATGCAGCTGTCAAAGACCACCTGCTTTAGTATGCCTATCCCTTTATCTAATTTCACATAAATGTTATACCCCCCAAGTCATGAAATGTTGGTTGATGTTTCTAATTGTTTCTTTGGAAAGGGAGTTTTACCAAAAACCTGAGAGGAATCTTTTCATTCACTATTTACTATTTAGAGATTTGAGGTGACATTTTTAATATATTTAAACCCTAATTGTCACACACTCACACTATAAAGTAATAATGCTACCCTAAAAAAACATTGTGTAAAACAAGGAGCCAATTATATGAAATTTCTGCACAATGATTTAAACTAACAAATTTTTTATGGGAAGAAAAATGAGTTTATTATTGCATATATTTCAAAAAAAAAAAAAATCATAATAGGCTTCATTTTCTCAGTTCCCATTTAAGCATTACCGATAGGTTCTAATGAAAAGATTATCCCCAGAATCCATTCATAACAAGAAGCATAGCTTCACTGATCTTCAAGAGACAACTACCTCCCAGTTCCATAACGTTCCCTTCACTGCTAAAAGTAGAGATTGGAAACTTTGCACAAGACTTTCAACACTGCCATCTAAAAGCAGTGAGAACTTTTTAATTCAAAACTAGGTGACAATTTTAGTGCTAACATATACCACTTCAGGCCAAATTTTTGTATTGCAACACAAATTGCTCTTGGGATAGCTTTTAAGATTTATGCCGTAAGCAACAATACACAAAAAGGATGAATTTATAAAAGAGCCATTAGTGAAGTACCTCATATGTGAGTGTATCTGCCAATCCATGGATACGATCTATGCGCACAGTCTTGCCAAAGAGCTTCGAGAAGGTGGGATCACCATGACGAGACTCTAAAGCCACACTGATGCTACATCCATCCTCCCCAAGATTGTTGACAAACCCTTGCAAACAAGAAGTTGCACCTGCACCCCTACTATCACATTCCCTCACACAAACCATATCTCCAGGAGAGAGAGTAGTAGGTGGTAACCGGTGGTTCCCCTCAACCCTGAACAACACCAAATGCATTCCACCTAATCCTGTTTACAAAAACCCAATTTCCATCCTTAGATAACAAACTCACAATCATAGACTAAAATTTAATACAATTACAAAAGAATCTTCATTCATTACTAATAAACTGCCCTTATTAAGTGGGACCCAACACTTAATAATTTACTGATTTTTCCAAAAACTGAAGCTAATAGAAAATGGTGAATTTAATCATACAATTACAATAAATACATAGATAACATGTGTATGCAAGTGTGTCTATATGGGACTATAACAACAGACCTGTGGATGTGCTGGCCATGGGTAACCAAAAACCCAATTTCCATCCTTAGATAACAAACTCACAATCATAGGCTAAAATTCAACACAATTACAAAAGGTTCATCCTTCATTATAGATTGTTCAAAAAACTTAAGCTAAAACACTTCCTATTCACATGTGGGCCTAAACTGCCCTAATTAAGTGGGGCCCGATACTTAATAATTTATTAATTAAGTTATTAGAAAATAATGAATTTAATCTAACAATTACAATAAATGCATACATAACATTGGTATGCAAGTGTGTCTATATGGGACCACCGTGCACTTTGTTACGGTGATCACTCCACAAGTATATCAGCTTGTGGGGTGTGGGGTAAGGGCCGGTTCATGTCTCTAATAAGGTGTTTCATACGTATATACCCAGATTAAGTTAGAGTAGTTAGAGTAGAAATTCTATCTTGTACCTATAGATGTGCTGACTGCATTCAAATTGCAGAGGGTATCACAGAGTTCTTGTTGAGCCTGGCCATGGGTGACCAAAAACTCGATCGGCTTCGAAGAATCCAAAGTATCATCCGGTGTAGGAACAGCATCCAATTCCTCCTGTGTGAATTCCAATTCAGAATCCCTTTCTATACGAAGTAGTTCCGACATTCGCCTCGTGAACTCATCAATCCTGCTCTGTATAGCCTTAACCTTCTCCATCTCCATCCCTAACACACCTTGAACACTCTTCACCTGCACTGTTTTCCTCGCTATCGCCTTATGCTGAGCTGCAAAAATCACAAAAACACACACACAACATCTCAACCAAAATTGAATCACAAAAAACAAATTAGAACGAGACACTTTTGTACTCCAAAATCACCTGAATTGGCAAGCTCCTTGAGAAGCTTCCAGGACTCGGATTCACGCCAATTTTGCAGCAGCGATTTACGCTGCGACGCTTGGAGAACATCGCGAAGCTCTCTCTGGAAATGGTCGAAGAGAGTTGGATAGTGAGTGCTGGCTTTCAAGCAAACGGCTTCGAGACCAAGAGGCATAGGGATTGCATTGAGATAAGGCTGAGCTTGAATCACAAAAGTGAGTCCAGGCTCCATTCTTTGCCTCACCTCCATGAACTCACCTTGAAGCTCCGCCAACGCGAAATCCGACGCCATGGCTTTCATTCCCTGGCATATCCAATTCACTACGCTCTTACCGAGGTCCCTTCGCCCCAGCGGATCCCCATTCTGGTACAAACCGCGCACGCTCTTCCCTTTCTGCTCAATCGCTGGCTGTTGCTGTTGTTGCTGTGTTTGCTTAGCACTATTTTCTAGCTCTAATGGTGCGAGGAGGGTTTTGGATTTGGTCTTGGTTTTGGTTTTGGTTTTGGTTTTTTTGCGAGTGGTGGTGGTGGTGGTGGTGGTGGTGGTGGTTCTTCTTTTTGTGGTACTTGGAGGCTCACTACTAGTAGTGCTACTAGTGATGATGATTTCGGAACGGTAGTTTCGAATGAGCTGTTGGAACTGGTGTTTCTTTGGTGTGTGAATGGATGCATTTTGATTATTCTGATTTGGACGGAAACGAACGGTGAAGAGTGGTAAGTGTTGCTTTACGGCCAAAGTGGTTGTTGGTGTTGTGAAGGGGTCACACAAAAAGCATGACTTCACTTCCATTTTCCCAAAAAAAAAAAAAATTTCAGAACCAACTCACCCAGCCAGCACCTAAGAAAAAGGAGCGGCCAGGTTGGGTACTGAAGATACAACGACTATAACTGAAAATGGAAAAAATATATATATGGGGTGAACGAAAGAAACAAGTAGATATTTATTTAAATATGTGCCGCTTAATAAGTGGTGTATGAGAGAAAAACAGAAATGATATTCGAATATTAGAGAGAATGAGGGTCGTTATCGTGTACCATTGGGGGGTTGCTGGAGATCCACAACGCGTGTTGTGATTGGCTGAGTGTTGATTCTGTGATTCAGTGGCGTGGGTGGCCTCTGCGTGTGGTTGGCTGGCTGCTGCCCACCCTAACGTTTACTATTACTGTACGTTCTCTCATCTGTTTTTTCTTTGGTGTTTTTTCTTTTGGGTCAAAGCCGACTGTTTTTGTGGCTAACAAAAATCCATGGAGTAAAAAACTTTCAGCATTGTTCCAACTCACAAGCTTGGAAGACGTGTTCCTCCCTGCGCCTTGGAATTATAGGATTTCCTTCTTCTTTTTTCTTTTTTCTTTTTCTTTTTCTTTTTCTTTATGGGTAATAGAAGAATAAAAAAAAAATTAAGTGGCCTGGGACCCAAGAAAATCTAAGAAGATAGATACCGAACACACCTGTCAGATTTTGGGTTTGTTAAGCTGTCCAGGCCTAGGCCTGTACTTTTTCTTTTCTTTTCTTTTCTTTTTTTTTCTTTTTTTTAAGACAAACAAGTTTCTAAGATATCTCTTTCAATATTTAACTTAAGACTCTCCAACTGGTTTGATGACCCAATCAAAACTGATGTGACCTACCCGACCTGAAGCCTCAGTCGAACGCAGGTCTAATAACTACAAAACCTCACCACAGAGTTAACCATAAGAAAATTGTTTGAATCAATGTTAGTAAGCAAATTAGCTATCCACGTTAGGCTGAACTTTTGAATCAATGTAAGGCAATAGCTATCTCCGTGAGCATTAATGGCTTTGTCCTTTTGTAGTTGTTGGCCTCAATGCAATTTCACCTTTATAAACCAAAAGAAAACAATAATGTTAATGACTCCCATATTCCTAGTCCACATCTTAGAATTTCTCTTTAAAATTCAAACAGTAGATTGACTCTTCCTTACCATCCATCACCATTGCCGACGAGTTTCACTTCTTGTTTGCCGACGAGTTTCACTTTTTGTCTGTTACCATGTGTTGGGTCTTCTCTCTCTCAAGTATGATCTTAAAATCTCATTTCTCTCTTTATCTTCTCTCATTTCTCTCATTTTCTCCGTTCCAAGCTCATAAATATTTGGTTTTTGCTATTTTTATGTTTGATTTCTCTCTCTTCCTCCATTTCAAGCTTTTTCTTTGCTTGATTTTCCTTCTCTTTTTGTTCTTTTCCTTCAAACTGATCACCCAACGAATCCAACCCACAAAACCGAAGAACCGAGACAAACAGTTATGACCGACCATTCAATCAACAATCGGTGAGAAATCTGTTCACTCAACTTGAGCGGGTCGAGTGACGGTTTGACCCCAAACCCAATCCCCCTGACCCATGGACAGCCCCATTTTAACTATTCCCTTAGATATATGCAATCTCCCATCCCACACATATGGGATTATTATAGTGAATAATCTCTTAGGGGTAACTCCAAGATAGGGACAAGAGGTTTTGAACTCAAAATATCATAAGATCTTAAGAACTACTAAATCAATCCCTACAATCAAATTAGTCATTTAAAAAAAATTTTAAAAAAAAACTATTTTAATTCTTAAATTTTATAAAAAGTTTTTTTACATTAAAAATTCTTTTTTTATCATTAAATTATTAAAAAATCTCATTTTTTGTCTTAGAACTGTTGAAAATATTTTACTTTTTGTCTTTAAATTTTGGTGAAAACCACATTTTCATCCTTATATTTTCACTCGATTTTTTACTCTGGTCCTTATATTTTATTTTCACCACTTTTAGTCCCTATTTAGAAAAACGCTTTCTATTTTAGTCCTTCCCGTCAGTGCCCTAACGGTACTGACCTACATGGCAGACGAAAATATTAAAATAATAATAAAAAATTTTATTTTGACATTTAAAAATAACACGTCAGCATTTAAATTTAACAAATTAATTTATGAATTTTAACTAAATAAAAAATTTAAAAACAGAAATAAAAACAAAAAATTACATTAAATGAGATCAAAATGGGTTTTCAACAAGAACAATAAGAACACAAAATCAAACTCATACTCTGAATACAACACAACCAATCCAAACAAAAAAATCTCAAACTCAGAATACAACACAACCAATCCAAAAAAAAAAAAAAAATCTCAAACTCAGAAAAACAAAATAAAATAAAGTTCATCACAATTACAATTAGATCCACATCTCTACTCAAACTCAAACTTAAAACTCCTAAACCAGATATTCATCAAACACTAAAAAATGGGTCGTATTCCTTCAAATCTCTACCTCTCACACTGTAAAATGCTCATTCTAACAAGATCTTGAGGACATTCGGAACCACTCCATGAGGATTTGGAGTCCTCCGCTTCGGGCTCTCAAGGCCACGGCGGTGATGGAGGACGGCGCGTTGGAGGACTTCGCGTGGAGTGGATGGAGTCCTCCGCTTCGGACTCTCAAGGCCACGGCAGCGATGGAGGACGGCGCGTTGGAGGATTTCGCGTAGAGTGGATGGAGTCCTCCGCTTCGGACTCTCAATCTTCGTGGAGGATTTCACGTTGGAGGGCAGCGCAATGATCCACACAGCCTGTCTGTTCTTGATGATGGCCGAAAACTTGGTTCGGCAAGAGAGGCTGCTACAGTGTTTGGACGTGGTGGGTTTGGGTTTTTTTTTTTTACTGATGACGGGTTTTGGTTCAACTTGCTTCAAATGGGTTCAAATTTGAAAGTGTTTGTTTCTTTTGATTTTTGTGTGTTTCTCTGTTTTGGACCTGAAACAGAAATTTTCTCTGTTTTTTTTTTTTTTTTATGAGAGAAATTTTCTCTGTTATGGTGAATGTCACTTAGTTTGTGAATTTCATTTCTAAATGTTAGTGATTTTCTTGAAGATTTGGAGTTCAAGATTTAAGTTGCAGGGCTTTGGGAATGTTCTTCGATCTGGGTTTCTAGCCTCATGTTCTTATTGTTCTTGATATTGTTCTTGATGAAGACCCATTTTGATCTCAATTAAATGTAATTTTTTGTTTTTATTTCTGTTTTTAATTTTTTTTATTTAGTTAAAATGAATAATTTAATTTTTTAAATTTAAATGCTGACGTGTCATTTTTAAATGTCAAAATAAAATTTTTTATTATTATTTTAATATTTTCGTCTACCACGTAGGTCAGTGCCGTTAGGGCACTGACGGAAATGACTAAAATGGAAAGCGTTTTTCTAAACAGGGACTAAAAGTGGTGAAAATAAAATATAGGGACCAAAGTGGGAATCGCGTGAAAATATAGGGACGAAAATGTGGTTTTCGCCTTAAATTTTTGTCAAAATTTTGTTTTGTCTTTAAACTATTAAAAAAAAAAAAATTCCATCTATGTTTTTGCCTCCTTATTAGCCAAATTTATGTCACAAAAGCATTGCCAAACAACTACCTTTTTACAGACCACTTCACATACTGGATCTCACTCGTGGAAGGCCCTATTGTGGGGGAGGAACCTCTTGCAAGGAGGTTTACAATGGATTTTTCAGAATGGTAGTAACATCAAATTTTGGATGGATTATTGGTTTCCCCCAAGACCGATCCAAGATCTCATCCGTGGCCCCCTACTTCCCCATGAGGAGGAGATTAAGGTGACTAGTTTGATCAATGAAAATCATCAATGGGATTTTACACATCTTAGTATGATACTACCTTTGACAATCACCCAATTTATTTCTGCTCAGCCATTACCCATTCATCATTCTCCGGAGACTCTGACAGATGATCGGGTCTGGGACCATCACAGGGGTGTTTGTCCAGTCAAATCTGCCTATCATTTTCTTCTTCCTAACCCCAAAGAGACAATAAGGTAGCCCCCAGTAACTTGGTCACGGATCTGGAAACTCAAAATTCCTCCCAAAATCCAACCCTTTATATGGAAATGTGCGCATCATTGTGTTCCTACCAAATCAATCATTTTCCCACATGCTGTTCTGAACGACCAAGAGTACCCCTGTTGTAATGAGCCTAAAACACCAATTAATATTTTGTGTGACTGCGGTTTTGCCTATCAAGTTTGGGTGTCCTTTCCAGGGCATTTACTTCTTCCGGACTTTTTTAATCTTCAATTACATGATTGGTGTAGACTTAATTCCAAACTTAGTTACCTTTCAAGTTATTTCCCATGGAACACTATCTTCGCTTTTATTATATGGGCATTATGGTTGGGGCAAAATTCTTTGATATTTTTAGAAAATTCATTCCTCCGCATTTGTTAAAACAAAATGCTATCTCCCATGCCACAGAGTTCTTCTTTCTCAATACCATTCCATTAAGGAGGTCTTCTCTGTTGTCCATCAAATATATTAGGTGAAGCCCCGCTCCTTTCCCTTACGTCACTATTAATACAGACGGCAGCTTAATCGGTAACCATGGAAACTCAGGTGTGGGGGGTGTAGCTTGCTTAGCTACTGGAGACTAGTTATGGGGTTTCCCTGCATCTGGGAGTCACCAATAATAGTATGGCTGAATTGTGGGGTCTTCGAGAGGCGATGGCTTGAGCATGGGCAAAGGGTTATCACCGAGTTTTTTTTCAAACTGATTCTCTTCTAGAGTACAAATGGTTGACTACTAATACAATTTACCTTATGGAATTCTCTAACTTTATTTTGGATTGCAAGTGGCTCCTCAATAGGAATTAGGAGGCACGCATTGAGCATATATGGAGAGATGCAAATAGCTGTGCAGTTTTACTGGCGAAAGGGGGTGCTTCCCAATCTGAAAGGGAAATTTTGTATGATATCTACCCCACTTTTTTGTGACAATGTTTATATTGGGACTCTATAAGTTTTGTCTCACCCCGGAGTTATTGTGGATAATAAGAGTCTAGTAATGTTTTGTATAATTTCAGCTAGACCTCCATTCAGTGTTAGTTTGATCGTTCTGTGTGTAGTGATGTGTTTTCTAGTAAAATAAGTACGGTTGTAATATTTGTGTTTGTAACTTATGTTTATGTAATATGTAGCCTGTTTTTGCAAAAAAAAAAAAAAAAAAAAAAAAAACTATTAAAAAAAAAATTCTTGAGGAACGAAAAACAAGAATTTAGGGCCAAAATGACCAAATACCACAAGTTTCAAAAATTAGCAGCAAGAATTTAAGACTCTCCAACTGGTTTGATGACCCAATCAAAACTGATGTGACCTACCCGACCTGAAGCCTCAGTCGAATGCAGGTCTAATAACTACAAAACCTCACCACAGAGTTAACCATAAGAAAATTGTTTGAATCAATGTTAGTAAGCAAATTAGCTATCCACGTTAGGCTGAACTTTTGAATCAATATAAGGCAATAGCTATCTCCGTGAGCATTAATGGCTTTGTCCTTTTGTAGTTGTTGGGCTCATTGCAATTTCACCTTTCTAAACCAAAAGAAAACAATAATGTTAATGACTCCCATATTTCTAGTCCACATCTTAGAATTTCTCTTTAAAATTCAAACCGTAGATTGACTTTTCCTTACCATCCATCACCATTGCCGACGAGTTTCGCTTCTTGTTTGCCGACGAGTTTCACTTTCTGTTTGTTACCATGTGTTGGGTCTTCTCTCTCTCAAGTATAATCTTAAAATCTCATTTCTCTCTTTATCTTCTCTCATTTCTCTCATTTTCTCCGTTCCAAGCTCATAGATATTTGGTTGTTGCTATTTTTATGTTTGATTTCTCTCTCTTTCTCCATTTCAAGCTTTTTCTTTGCTTGATTTTCCCTCTCTTTTTGTTCTTTTCCTTCAAACCGATCACCCAACGAATCCAACCCGCCAAATCGAAGAACCGACACAAACGGTTATGACTGACCATTCAATCAACAATTGGTGAGAAATCTATTCACTCGACTTGAGCAAGCCGAGTGACAGTTTGACCCCAAACCCAATCCCCCTGACCCATGGACAATCCCATTTTAACTATTCTCTTAGGCATATGCAATCTCCCATCCCACACATATCAGATTATTATAGTGAATAATCTCTTGGGGGTAACTCCAAATAGGGACAAGAGGTTTTGAACTCAAAATATCATGAGATCTTAAGAACAACTAAATCAACCCCTAAAATCAAATTAGTCATTTAAAAAAAAATAAATAAAAAAACTATTTTAATTCTTAAATTTTATAAAAAGTTTTTTTACATTAAAAAGTTCTTTTTTTATCATTAAATTATTAAAAAAATCTCAGTTTTTGTCTTAGAACTGTTGAAAATATTTTACTTTTTGTCTTTAAATTTTTATCAAAATTTTGTTTTTGTGTTTAAACTATTAAAAAAAATTCCATCTATGTTTTTGCCTTTTAACTAAATTTGGCTAATAAGGAAACCCGCAGTCCTTATTAGCCAAATTTATGTCACAAAAGCATTGCCAAATGCTTGCTCACTCCCAAGTGCAGGAGATCGTAGCAATATAATTCTCGGAGTACTGAGGTCGAACCACAAGGAGCAGGGTAAATTCAAAGACAATATAATTAAATGACAATTTACGTGGAGAAAAAAAATACTTTTGCTTGGTGATTGTTAACAAGAATAATAATAAAAACTGATTCAAATCAATAATGTATATACTAGAGCATCGGGGAGTTTCCCTATATCGATATGAGATTCTTTGTGATCTAAGAAAACATCTATTTCATAATTGATTGTTCTTATACAATTAAAAACTTATGATTCGGTTGAACTGAGACAATTCAAGAACGCATTATAACCTCAATTAATAATGCGGTTAGAAAAGTTTTTCAGAAAAACCCATTCACTTTAAAATCTGATTTCTATTTGAAACTATTAGAAATTCATCTAAACAATAAGAAAAACATGATTGAACTTATTGAAAGCATGGAAGAACTAATACATCAATAGAAATCTAATTGAACAATCAAATATGTCGTTGATAAAATCTTAGAAAAAATCACATTGAATATTCATACCGTATAGAAGAAACATAACCCCTAGCCCTAGCAAAAGGTTTAGGCTGCCATTAGAGAAGGAAAAATACAAGTTTTCTCTGCCCAAAATTCGTTCTCACCGCCTCGCCTCCAAAAACCTAATGTCAAAAAGTGTCTAAAGAAAATAAAACTTTTTCTATTTTAATTTCCGTCCAGGTTTACAGCGGTAACTTGTGAGTTAATTTCGGCCTTCAAAACTTGCGAATTTGGAAAAACTCAAAACTGGAAAGTTGTAGATAATGAAATCATGGTTCCAACCCATCTGGCCTTGTATCAATTGGATTTTTGATGAGTGAGATACGCCCAAAATACTGATCAGTGCTCAAATCAGATTTTTCCTTTTCAGATTCTGCCTCTTTGATTTCTTTCCTTATTTGAAGCTTCCAATCATGGTAGATGATCCAAGCACTCCAGCTGCTCCTTAGACATTTGAGCATGGTTCTTTAGCTCCACTTTAATTATAGTTTGGCCTCCATTCTCTCACAAATTCCTGTAAACTCATCTTTCTCACATAATTTCCTGAAAGTAGAAAATTACACACAATGAATAGCATCTTATTCAAGAAATTATGTAAAGCTATATAATAGGGACTAATGCAAATAATGGTTTAATTATACAAATTAAGCATAGTAATAAGGAGATAACGCCCACGTAAACATATAACAAGTATACATTTTAAGGCGTTATCACCAAACAACTACCTTTTTATAGACCACTTCACATACTGGATCTCACTCGTGGAAGGCCCTATTGTGGGGGAGGAACCTCTTGCAAGGAGGTCTATGATGGATTTTTCAGAATGGTAGTAACATCAATTTTTGGATGGATTATTGGTTGCCCCCAGGACCGATCCAAGGTCTCATCCATGGCCCCCTACTTCACCATGAGGAGGAGATTAAGGTGGCTAGTTTGATCAATGAAAATCATCAATGGGATTTTACACATCTTAGCATGATACTACCTTTGACAATCACCCAATTTATTTCTACTCAGCCATTACCCATTCATCATTCTTCGAAGACTTTGACAGATGACCAGGTCTGGGACCATCACAGGGGTGTTTGTACAGTCAAATCCGCCTATCATTTTCTTCTTCCTAACCCCAAAGAGACAATAGGGCAGCCCCCAATAACTTGGTCGTGGATCTGGAAACTCAAAATTCCTCCCAAAATCCAAATCTTTATATGGAAATGTGCACATCACCGTGTTCCTACCAAATCAATCATTTTCCCACATGCTGTTCTGAGCGACCAAGAGTACCCCTGTTGTAATGAGCCTAAAACACCAATTCATGTTTTGCATGACTGCGATTTTGCCCTTCAAGTTTGGGTGTCCTTTCCAGGGCATTTACTTCTTCCAGACTTTTTCAATCTTGAGTTACATGATTGGTGTAGACTTAATTCCAAACTTAGTTACCTTTCAAGTTATTTCCCATGGAACACTATCTACGCTTTTACTATATGGGCATTATGGTTAGGGCAAAATGCTTTGATATTTTCAGAAAATTCATTCCTCCGTATTTGTTAAAACAAAATGCTATCTCCCATGCCACAAAGTTCTTCTTTCTCAACACCGTTCCATTGAGGAGGTCTTCTCTATTGTCCATCAAATATATTAGGCGAAGCCCTGCTCCTTTCCCTTACATCACTATTAATACAGACGACAGCTTAATCAGTAACCATGGAAACTCAGGTGTGGGGGGTGTAGCTTGCTTAGCTACTGGAGACTGGTTATGGGGTTTCCCTGCATCTAGGAGTCACCAATAATACTATGGCCGAACTGTGGGGTCTTAGAGAGGCGATGGCTTGAGCATGGGCTAAGGGTCATCACTGAGTTTTTTTTTTCAAACTGATTCTCTTCTAGCATACAAATGGTTGACTACTAATACAATTTACCCTATGGAATTCTCTAACTTGATTTTGGATTGCAAGTGGCTCCTTAACAGGAATTGGGAGGCACACATTTAGCATATATGGAGAGATGCAAGTAGTTGTGCAGATTTACTGGCGAAAGGGGGTGCTTCCCAATCTGAAAGGGAAATTTTTTATGATACTTGCCCCACTTTTTTGTGACAATGTTTATATTGGGACTCTATAAGTTTTGTCTCACCCCGGAGTTATTGCAGATAATAAGAGTCTAGTAATGTTTTGTATAGTTTCAGCTAGACCTCTCTTCAGTGTTAGATTGATCGTTCTGTGTGTAGTGATGTGTTTTCTAGTAAAATAAGTAGGGTTGTAATATTTGTGTTTGTAACTTATGTTTATGTAAGAGCACCCACAGCAGTGGAGCTAAATAGCTATATAGCTATTTTAGCTCCACAAAAACACAAAAAAACCCTTGCAGCAGTGGAGGTAAAGCTAAATATTTTAGCTTAATTGCTACAGTGCTCATGTATAGATACATGAGCACTGTAGCTCAAAGGTAAAAAAAAAAAATAATTTTTTAATCAGTACCAGATTAAAATATTCTAACTTAACTCCTTTTCTTCTGTTCTTTTATTCACGCTGTCTCTCAATCTCTCAGTCACTCTCATCTGCACTCTCTCAAGCTCTCAACTCTCAAGCTCAAGGTCATCGTAGAACTCTCACTCACCGTCCGAAGCTCAAGCTCACCGTCCGAAGCTCATCGTCGATCTCTCACTGTCCGAAGCTCACCGTCGATCTCTCACTGTCACCGTCGATCTCTCACTCTCTCAAGCTCACCGTCGATCTCTCACCGTTCGAAGCTCACCGTCGATCTCTCAAGCTCACCGTCGATCTCTCACTGTCACCGTCGATCTCTCACTCTCTCAAGCTCACTGTCACCGCCGAGACCCGCCGCCGAGACCCACTCCCTCAACGTCACCGCCGCCGAGACCCACTCTATCACCGCCGCCGAGACCCACTCTATCACCGCCGATCAGGTTAATCCCATTTCTGATTTTCTAGTTTTTAATGGTGATATGGTTTCGTTTAGATGGTGATAATCGTTGATGATGGTGATGAAACTTGAAGTTTGGAACTTTTCTGTGTGCAGGCTTTGCTTTTTTTTTTTTTTTTTTCTATTCGGTCCATCCATGAATGGACAAATTGTACTTATATTGGAATGTATTAAGATTTTTCAGATTGTATTTGTGTTGGAATGTATTGGGAATTTTTTGTTGGTAGGAATTTGGAAATTTTCTGTGTGCAGGGAATTTTACAATTTTTTTTTTTTTGGCTTTTGATTCAGTCCATTCATCAATCGGCAGAATGTATTTGTATTAGAATGCATTGGAATTTTTCTGTTTGCAGGAATTTAGCTAAATGTCAAATTAAGTATTTATGCATAATCATGTTTTATTGGTATAATTATAAGTATTTTAAGTTTTGATATAAATATTAGATTGAAAATTTTCTTTGTGCAGGAACTTTACATTTTTTTGTCTAATTTTATGGAGTCACGTAGAGACATGGATTCTTGTAGAGACCTAACATATTACACGGGTATCATGAGTGGAGATATAGAAATTGACTCACAACTTTTAGGATCATCTCAAAATACTCCTATGTCAGTTCCTGATTCTCCACTTGAAGTTGAGAATGCCTCTTCTACAAAAGTAAAACGGGGCATTAATTTTAGTGTAGAGGAAGATCAACTCCTAGTGTCAGCATGGCTTAATACTAGTGTTGATCCCGTAAACAGTAATGAACAAACACAAGCTACATTTCGTCAAAAAGTTTATGAATACTTCACGCAATACAATAAATCCGGGACCACACGTACTGTTGTCTCCTTGTTAAGTCGTTGGGGAATGATTAGTGAAAGGACAAATAAGTTTGCAGGGTGCGTGGCTAAAGTTACCGCACATCATGAAAGTGGTATAACCGAACAAGATCAGGTATAAATTATATTGCATTAATGTTAACATACTCATTCACCAATAATTTGAAGATTCTAATCATGTTATATTTCTTTTAATATTTTTTAGATTACCAATGCGAAGGCTTTGTTTTTGGAGATGCACAAGAAACCCTTTCTTCTTTATCATTGTTGGCTCATGTTAAAGGACCAACCAAAGTTTGCCAATCCTAACGGAAGATTGAGAACATCCGTGCCTCCAACTCCGGAGTCAATATCTATTGGAGAAGGGGATTGTGGGTCCGGACTTGGTGACGATTCTAATTTTGAGAGGCCAATTGGTAAGAAGGCCGAAAAGGCCAACCGAAAGAACAAAGCCAACGGAAAAGATGTAGGGGAATATTTGACCAAGAAAATGAAATTTATTGAGGAGGTAACTCGATATGAAGAGGAAAAAGTGTTTATTGAGAGGGAAAAACTTACGATTGAGAAGGAAAGAAATGAAGAAAAACTTAAGATTGAGAAGGAAAAAGTCATGATTGAGAAGAAAAAATTTGAGATGCAATATATGTTAGAGGAGGAGAGAATCATGATGAAAGATACAAGCGGCTTAACCGGAACACAAAAAGCTTTTTATGAACAACTCCAAGAGGAAATCATGGCAAGACGAAGTTTACGTAATTAATGTGTTTGATTGCATTTTGGATGTAGCTTAGGCCTTTATGTATTTTGTAGTGGCTTATGTAGGCCTTTAAGTGTTTTGGTAGTATTTTGTAGTGGCTTATGTAGGCCTTTAAGTGTTTTGGTAGTATTTTGTAGTGGCTTATGTAGGCCTTAAAATTTATAGTATTTTGGTAGTAAACTTTTAAATTTATTGTATTTTGGTAGTATTTTGTAGTGGCTTAAAATTTATAGTATTTTGGTAGTAAGCCTTTAAATTTATTGTTCATCTTGTTTGTGTTGTGATGATTGGTAGTAGCTTAACATTTATAGTATAGTCATTTTGTTGTGGCTTATGTCACTTGACTTTAATCTTGCATTTATAGTAATAATTGTTTTCCCATTGTCTTGAAGGTTGCATCCATGAATCGCTCTTGGTTTCGCAAGTTGCTTCTTGATGACTCAGATGAGGATGAGATAATCGAAGAACTTGTTATGGAAACATCACAACTTAAACGTCATCGCTCTATCCGACGTAATCATTTGGTAGGCCATGAGAGGCTTTTTCTTGATTATTTTGCTCCCACGCCAATATATCCACCAACTTTATTTCGTAGGAGATTTCGGATGAAGCGCTCTCTTTTTCTCCGTATTCAATCTAAGGTAGAAGCTCATGACTCTTACTTCGTCCAAAAAAGAAATAGTGCTAACAAACTTGGTTTATCTTCATTACAAAAGATAACTGCTGCACTTAGAATGCTTGCATATGGAGTATCGGGTGATTTGGTAGATGAATATGTGCGGATTGGAGAAACTACTGCATTAGAAAGTTTGAAAAAATTTGTTACTGCGGTAATTGATGTTTTCTCTGAGGAATACTTGAGAAAGCCAAACAATGAAGACATTGCTAGACTATTGGCTCATGGCGAACGCCGAGGTTTTCCAGGTATGTTAGGTTCAATTGATTGCATGCATTGGAAGTGGAAAAATTGTCCATCTGCATGGAAAGGTCAATATTGTGGTCATATTCGTGAGCCTACTATTATTTTGGAGGCAGTAGCATCGTATGATCTTTGGATATGGCATGCATTTTTTGGGTTACCTTGGTCAAATAATGATATTAATGTGTTAGAGCGGTCTCATGTGTTTAATGAACTTGCTGAAGGACGTAATCCTACAGTACATTACTCAATCAATGGTCATGACTACACTATGGGATATTACCTTGCTGATGGCATATATCCAAAGTGGGCAACATTTGTGAAAACACTCCCATCTCCACAAGGACCTAAGCGAAAATTATTTGCAGCAGCCCAAGAGGCGTATAGGAAGGATGTTGAGCGTGCATTTGGAGTGCTTCAAGCACGTTTTGCAATTGTCCGTGGACCTGCACGATTTTTTCATCTTGAAACACTTAAAAAGATCATGAAAGCGTGCATAATTCTCCATAACATGATTGTTGAAGATGAGCGGGATGATAATGAAGTTGTAGACGTGGATTATGAACAAATTGATGGAGTGGATAATCTTCCTACGCAAGTGTTACATGAACAAAATGATGGATTTCTGTCATACATTGAGAAGTATGGACGCATTAGAGATCGAGAAATTCATTTTAAATTGCAGAAGGACCTCATTGAACATTTATGGCAATTGCAAGGCGAGTCGTAGGAACTTGTACGAGTGTGTGAGTTTTGTTGTAATTTGGTTTGAGTTATGTATGTGAGTAATCTATGGACTACATTGTTCTAGCTATATGTTGTATTTTATATGTTTTCTTATAAAGTTCTTCTATTTCATAATTTAGTTTGAGTTTTGTATATATAATTTGGGGTTAAAACATAATATTATTGTTAAAACATGATTGCGAAATTTCGTAAAAAAAAAAATGTATAAGTGGCGGCGGCGGCGGCGGCGGCGGCGATAGCGATTGTGGTGGTGGCGGTGGTGGTAGCGGTGGAAGAATCGGTGGCGGCGGCAATGGGCGGTGGTAGCGGCGGCAGTGGCGGTGGTAGCGGCGGCAGTGGCGGTGGTAGCGGTTGTGGGTGGTTGTGATTATTGTTTATTGTAATGGATATATTATTTTATTGTAGTAGATATATTATTTTATTGTAGTGGATATATTATTTTATTGTGATGTTTATACTATTTTATTGTGTTAAAAGCTAAAATAGATCCACTGCTGCAGCATGTTTTATAAAGGTAGTAGGTAAAATAGATAAAGTAACTTTTTGTGGAGCTAAACAGCTAAATTTTTAACTCCACTGCTGTGGATGCTCAATATATAGTCCGTTTTTGCAACCAAAAAAAAAAAACTAAACTATTTTAAAAAAAAAATTCTTTAGGAACCAAAAACAAGAATTTAGGGTATAAATAGTATTCATGAAAAAATAAAAAATAAAAGGGCCCGTGTGATGTGGCAGTGTTTGATATACACGTGTCTGAACTCTTTTTTTAAGAAACAACACGTGTCTGAACTCTGAACGCTGGTTTTTGAGGAGTGTACTTCTTCTTTTCTTTTTTTGACAGGAAAGAAGAGTATACCTGGTGCACAGAGTCAAAGAGAGAGAGAGAGTGTAGCGTAATTGGAGGGATGATGAAATTGTTCGATGCACACTGTCACCTGCAAGACCCAAGAATTATTAGCAAGGCTCCTCAGCTGATTGCCACAGCTCTTGACACTGGTGTTGTTCGTTTTGCCGTCAATGGAGTCTCCGAGGTACCCTTTTTTCTTTCTTTCTTTCTTTTCATAACTTTTCTAGTCATTTCTGAATGGTGGTTGTGGTTGCAGAAAGATTGGCATTTGGTGAAGCAGATGGGTGAGAACTATCCTTCTGTAATTCCATGTTTTGGCCTTCATCCTTGGTAAAAACTTCATTACTTTATCATTTCAAAGCTGAAGCTCTTTTCTTTTTTTGACCCAGATGAAAAAAGAGTAGTTAATTTCTCTACTTTTGAAGGTTTGTTGCTGAGAGAACTCCCAGCTGGTTCAACACATTGAAGGAATGCCTTGAGTCAACTCCCTCTGCTGCTGTTGGAGAGGTCCATTTTCTTAGTACATGTGAATTTGTTATTTACTTGATTGATTATGTTGTGTTGTTGTCATAGCTTTTTTTGTCTAAAGGAGGTACATTTGTAGTACTGAAGTATAATTTTCTTCATTAACCATTGTGGGTGTTAGTAAAAGTATCTAACTTTAAACATGTATTTGCTTTTTCTTTTCTTTTTTTTTCCTTTCAGATTGGTTTGGATAAAGGTTCACATGGGAAACAGATTGATTTCACGGTTCAGGTTTTGCTATCCCAAAATTTTTGTTGCTTAATGATTTTGTAAGTTGTTTTCTCTTCATGGGTCCTGATGTTTGTTTCTGACCTCTTCACTTTGCAACATTCCATGAGTTGTGTTCGTGTTAGGCTTAGAACAAAAGGGCCAGTCTCTTGCCATTTATAATTGACAAATTAATCCAAATTTTGTTAGTGGAAGTCGTGTTAGATTTATAGCATATGTCAATTAAACACGTAGAGATGCAGATTTAGTTTTGTTTAGTCCGGTACTCTTGTTTTGACTTGGTGTGATAGGGAATTCTCCATGTGTATTTGTTACAAGTCTCCTTCATGAAAAAGTCATAAAAATACTGTACATAGAGTGGTTTTTGAGATATGTTATTTGATGCTTATTGAATAATGTCCGATATCCTCTTCCCAGTAGACCTTTTTTTTTTCTTTGTTGTTGGCTCAAACTTGTATTAGTATAGGACAAAATTGAACTTTTACTGTAATTCATGGGATTTATGTAGAGTGCTATAATTTTAATCAACAAAGAACAGAATTTCTTGTGGAAGTTCTTGAAATTATTTGCATTTAACCATGCCCCTTTTGAAAATTCCCAAGTACACTTGTAAATATTAGTTTATTTTATGCCAAATGCCAATCTTTCTGTAACCACAAAATGATAAACAAAACAAAAAGGAAGGTACTTCCCCTTCTGGCCTTTCATTGACTTTTTGTTGTCTTTACAGATTAGTGATTACCATCTGTAGCTGTAAAAAGAATTGCAACAAGCATAAATATATCAGACTCGTGTTATTAGACATGCTTATTTATGTTGTGTTATATTGACAACGAGATGTCTGCATTTCCTTTTTTTTCAAACTCTCTGTTGTCTGACAAAAGCTATTGCTTCTTCTTTCATTTATTTTTTTTCCCCTTGTCCATAACTGTTTAATAGATACACATTGACTTTAAAGATGCATTTTGGACTGTATTATAGTTATAATTATTTATTTCAGATTGAAGTGTTCCGGCAACAACTTGAGCTTGCAAAAGAGTTGAAGAGGCCAGCATCCATTCATTGTGTTCGTGCATTTGGCGATCTTCTTCAGATAATGAAGTATGCTTCTAAATGTTATTTGTAATAATTTAAATTTTGTACTTAGAAATTGTAGGGAGGATAACTGGAAAAGTAATATGGTGTTAACTAATGGCCTTAATGAGACTCTGCAGTCCTTGACGGCAGGGTCAGATCTCTAAAATACAAATAGAATATGCATTTTAGTTATCTCGCAGTGATTTCTTAAATGGAAATGGCTGTTCATGCATAGCTCTCTTATTTTTTTTTATTTGTGGTTTGGATATTGCATTTGCAAATTTGTATTTTCTAGGCATTTTCATTCAAATTTTTTATCTAGACATTGCATTTCAAGTTTTATTTTTATTTTTTGTTCTCTATACTTTTCATCCTTTGTTTGTAGCCCCTATGCTTTATTGCTAATCTTCATATCGATTCTCCTTCATGTCTCTCAGGAAACTTAAATTATAGTTGTGAATCAAAAGAAGCTAAAATTCATGAGCTTTCATATCTCACTTCTTTATGATGCTTACTTCTCCTATTTGTCTTCCAATGAGAGGATTGGAGCTTCAAGGGAAATAATATTTGTTTCTGATCTTCATATTGATTCTCCTTCATGTCTCTCTGAAAACTCAGTTTTTAGTTGTGAATCAAAAAAAGCTGAAATTCATGAGCTTTCATACTTCGCTTCTTTATGATGCTTACTTCTCCTATTTTTCTTCCAATGAGAGAGTTGGGGCTTCAACTGAAATAATATTTGTTTCTAATCTTCATATTGATTCTCCTTCATTTCTCTCTGAAAACTCAGTTTTTAGTTTTGAATTAAAAAAAGCTGAAATTCATGAGCTTTCATATCTGTGTCTTCCTGTGAGAGGATTGGACCTTTAAGGGAAACAATATTTGTTTCTACTAATCCCCACCTTCTTAGGAAGTTGATACAAAAATCCAAAGTTTCCCTCATTTGTATTTTGCGCAAATATAGCAATGAGTTAACAGTCATCTTATCTTTTCTCGCTTCTTATGATTGCATAACTTCAGATGAGGAAGGAATAGAAGAAATAACTGAACCATATTGGCTACAATTAGGCATATTTGCATGGAAAAAATCTTGAAATATGTTATGGTGCCTTTGGATATTTTGCTTGATTTGGGAGATAAAGTTCTTGCCTCCTTGGTTTAGTTATTTGCAGAATATCATGATGTGCTGCTATGTTACATTTTGATGTTTGCTCTCTAATATTTACACTACCTAATGCATACTCTAAGGCATATATCTAGACTTTAGAAAGCTCTTTTATATATTTCTTGGACAGAGTGTTGTGCATTAGCTTTCCTCAAGTCCTCAAGTTTGGTATCCTTAATACTAGCATCACTCCCTGTTTTTCACCCTTTTTCTCAAATGCGTTATATTACAGTATGACTTTCAAAACTTGAACAACTAGTGTTTTGGTTATTTATTTTTGGACCTCAGTCTGAATTTGAATAGAAATTTCTTGTTATTTATTCTTAAACTTAACTATCAGTACTATGTTTAAAGAAACACTTTTAGAAAAACATAAAGACACGCTCAAAAACAAATTTAAAAAACTAAAAAATAAGTTACAACTAGCTGTAGCCCAAATGGCACTCCACCCATGGTGGTGCTGAGAAGTCGTAGGTTCTATCTTCAAAGTGTGTGAGTCACTTTACCAAAGAAAAAGTGAAAAATCAAATTTTGTTTACTTATAAAAGAAACTAAATATTAAGTTATATGAAAATAAAGTGTTAACAAGCATCCTAGATTAAAAAGAAGCAAGCACCTAAAAAGTTATTGAATTTATTCTATGGAAATGCCACATCTTCTATATGAATATTTTTTTCAAAATAATTTTTATCTATGACATCCTCCTTACTTGTGTAATACTTAATTCTTCTAAATAAAGGAGAGACATTTCGAACAGGCTAACACTAAGTCCTCTCTGAAACAAGTGTGTAAGTTCTACTTCTATATATATATATTAAATTTTCTTTCTCTCTTTCTTTCTTTCTTTATTTATTTATTTAATTATTCTATGTATCCTAATCTAACTTGATTCCTCTTAAAATCGAGTTCAATCTGTTTATAATGAATTTTGAATTTTATAATCTGATCTTGACCTTGGATTAATTGGTATCAGATCTGATTTAATTAGATCAAATTTGGACTTTAACCCAACCCATTGACAAGGCTGCTCATTGATTCTTTATGGTCTATTGTTTCTTTTTGCATCTCTCCCATGATAATTTCAAAATTTATCATTACATATGCAGATAAAGTCTGGCTCCAAGCTGTTTATTTTTTTATCTATCTATGGCTTGTACATCTCTATTTCTAACAAGTGCTTGCTCTCTATCTATATATTGTTGTATCTTCAGATCCATGGGACCTTTTCCTGCTGGCTTTATTCTTCATTCGTACTTGGGCTCAGGTGAAATGGTACCAGAATTTGCAAAGCTTGGTGGTTACTTTTCATTCTCTGGATTTCTTATGTCCTTAGAAGCTCAGAAAGCAAAGAAAATGTTAAAGACGGTTTGTTGATCTATTCTTTTTTTGCCTATCAAAAGAAAAAACTATGGTTAACAAATATATCGTTGACTGCTATATGGCTTTGATTTTATTTTTTGGCAAATGCAGAAAATTTTAGTGATTTAAATTCCTTTTGTAGGTACCTTCTGAAAGGATTTTATTGGAGACAGATGCACCTGATGCACTACCAAAGTCAGAACTAGGTTCACTGTTTCTGATTGATGGAGATCCTTCCATCCCTGAAGAGCTCCAAGGGCAAGGGGGAAAATTGAGCACTTCAAGTGATCTGATCAGTGATGAAAAAGATGCGTCAACACTGCCAAAAGAGACATTTAATCATCCAGCAAACATTCAGAATGTGCGCGCCTTTTGCTTTCACCCCCATTTTTTCCTATAAATGCATTAGCTTATTTTTTATATCTGTCCTTGTGCCATCTTTGACTAATTAATTACCTTTCCTTCGCAGTAGTGCAAATCAATTTCTAGTTTTTGGCACGCTCTTTTCCACCTTGACCCAGGTAGAACTAGGGTGAATTACAAATAAGGGTGTAAAATGGTAGTTCAAAGAGACAAAGTGCCATATGAGATAAAACTACAAAAATTTTTGACAGTTAGTGGAACGGAGAGTCATGTAGGTCTGGCCTGTTCCCAAAATTTTTTTATGGTAAGATACATGCATATTAAAAGGGTTAAAAAAAAAAAAAAAAAAACTTTGAAGTAAAAAACCGATACGAAGAGGGAAAGAGTGGAAAGCAATCTTTTGCTTTTTTGTGGGATATAGGATAGATATGGTGTTGGGGGAGAGGGGGGGGGGGGGGGTGGGAAAGAGGCAGAATACTGCAAATTGTCTCTCTCTCTCTCTCTCTCTTAATGATTGATGAGGGCCCTTGAAATTACTAACACTATAGCAAAAGGAAATTGGCCTAGCCATCCTCAACTAGTTGAGTGGTAAGAGCATTTTGGTTCTATTAAATCACTAGAAGTTATGTTTATATTAAAATATATAGGGGATGGATGGGAAGGATCATGGGTTCAATCTTATTTGGGTACAAGATTAATATTTACCTATAAAAGTAATATATAATACCTAGTTCATGCTTACTCTTAAGGATTTTTGGAAGACATTAATATACTGTAGTCATACAAGATAGACAAGTGCTAAACGCGGTTAAAGTTGAAGTTGAATTTACACAACATTTTTGGGGTTAATGAAACTACTTTGGGCAAGTAATAAGGGTTCTCCCACGATTCATAGTAATAGGAAATGCTCTCATTTCTTGTTAGGGTGTTTAGAATATTTTTCACAATTCTACATTTGAGTACTGATCCTAGGCTATCTCTGTACTGTTTTTTCTGTGACGTATCCTCGCAAAATAAATATTTGATCTCAAGGTTCAAATATTGTAATTCCTTACCTGTCTTTTCAGGTACTCAGTTATGTTGCATCTTTTCTTGATATGACCAAGGAAGAACTTGCAGAGATTAGTTACAAGAATGCAGTGCACCTGTTCTCTTATGATGGTTCAAAAGTACTCCAAGAAAATTAATTACAGTTTTTCATTATATACAAGTACCAGTAACAAAAATGTTTTCCTTTTTAACTTATTTGTTATCTAAAAATGTAATATACATACCACCTCCTGGATTGTCATACAAAACTATTATTGCTTCAAAATCAAATTATCTGCAATACTGTCATGCATCTTTTATCTTTCAGCACTTCAATAGAACCCAAAGAATTATTTCTTTTTAAGAACACCCTATAAATCTTCTGATGTTTCTGGGACAAGGTCACAAGGGTAGATCTGCCTGTCCCAGAAAGAGCACACTTCGAGTGATTGGGTTTCTTCAGGGCTACTATGAATTTGCAGGATGTTTTTGGTAATTTTAGTTCTGCATTGGCATTGAAATTGTTGATGTAAACAGCTGATGTGGATGACAGGTTTATCCTATCCAGTGCTGTTTTTATATTAGCCATTTTGTCGTTCATGTATGATTTACCAGAAAAATTATGCGTCTGATTATTTTGTGAGTTGTCATTTGTACTCTGCAATTCTTAATTCTTCCTTCTTGCTCAAGTTAAGGTCAGCCAGAATTTTCTGTACATATCCTGGTGGTTAATGCTGCTGGATATGCAAATGATTTCCTTCCGGTGATGGCTCTAGGAATTTTTCTTAAGGTGTTTCTTAAGAAACATAAATTACATAATCTAATGAAAAGAGAAATTTATATATTGACAACAACAACAATAAAAAAAAAAACATGCAAATATATAAAGTTTACAATTGTCTTTTACGAGTTTTTATAATTTGAAATTTAGCAAAAGAATAAACAATAAACTATAAATTCATTTGAAATATTAATAAAATTATTAATTATTGTTATTTTGTTGTTTCATTAATTTGTTTGCTTTTTATAAACTATAATTTATTATATTGTTATTTTTTTAATTATAAAAGTATTAATTGTTGTTTAGCCTAACATGATTTAATTTGTTTGTTTTTTATAATGTATTGATTAATTAAATTATTAATTATTGTTTATTAGTTGCTTCTCTTAATTAATTATTAGTTAATGATTAATTAAATTATTGTTGATTAGTTGCACTAGCACACACCTTATGTGCATTTACTTCTTCCAATTCAAATATCCCACCCCAGTCCTATGCCCCCATCCACCCCCCCACCCAACAGACAAGCCCTATGGCCCCTAATCGTAAGAGTTAATCAGATAAATTCACAATCACAAATCACAATACACTAAAAGACAATTAATTGTATCTCACCAACACTAACGGATAAATTCAAAAACATGGGCAAATATTAATAAAGTTATAAAGTAAAACTAAGCAATCAGTCAATTACAGTTCAAAGATAGAGAGAGAGAGAGATAGAGAGTCTCAAACCACTGTCACCACTCATCGCCATATATGTAAGAGAGAAACCCATTAACCTATATATATAAGAGAGAAAAAGATGAAATGCCTTGAGGTTGAGGGAGTAGGGAGGCTTAAGGCTGAGCTAAGGGGCGGCGCCGTTGGGTAGCGCGTTGAGGCGTGACCGATCTTCGATGCCCGATGTGCTCTGGAGCTTGAGTTTGAGGCTCGATGTGATGACCAATGTGCTCTGGAGCTCACGCCATCCATTGGTTGTTGTCGTCGTTGATGATTGATGAGGTTTTTTTCTTTAGGTTAGGTTTCTGATTCAGTTTTTGCTTTTACTTGATGAATCGACGAATGCGTATATTGGGTTTTTTTTTTTCTTTTTTCTTTTTTTTTTTGAGAATATATGGGTTTGCTACCATCTACAATTTGTTGGGTCTGTTTTACCTTATTTTTTCTTTAGATTGGGTTTACTTTATCATTTGTTGTTTAGGATTGATGTTGGACTTTTTTTCCCTGATGGGCTTGCTTTGTTACAAATTTTTTTTTTTTTTTCAGACTTTAGTTCAAAAATTTTTTTGGGCTTTTTTTTTTTTTTTTTTTTTTTTTTTTTTTTTTGTTGCTTGAAAGTAGAACAAATTATAAAAAAAAATTATTTGAGGGTGTTCCTAATTTTGCTTGAGTGTGTGCCTAATTTTTTTTAAGGGTAAACAAATAAAACATTTTAAATTATTATATATAACTTTTTTTTTTTTCAGCTCAAGATGTTCCTAGGAACACCCTGGACTGAACGTGGCGCCGCCACTGTTTCCTTCCAATATATTGATGTAGAAGTGGACAAGAACTCTTAAGTATTTGAATAGAGACACTAACTGTGTGCAATTAAGGTTGTTCTTGTACTATCTGATCCCATGTGCAGTTAAGGCTGGGTCTAGACTCTAGATTTTTATGAGTGAGACTTGGTTCCATGCATCACTATGGTATTAGTATGTATTAGTATTAGCAACCACACTACAGACCTAACAAATTTCATAACTTTTTTCTTTACACCAATCATAATTTGTTACCTCAACAATTGTAATAATAAAAAATGTTGTGAACTTGGTTTTCACAATTAGACTATTTATAGTACAAGTATTAGCATTACCCTGTGCCTTGATCAAGGGAGAAAAACAACCAGCAACAACAAAAATCATGCAGATTACAAGAAGTTTATGTAAAAGTGACTTCAAGAACCCTAGAAACGTAAAAATGCAATTTACAGCTTCAACGTGTGTTAGGAACCTAGAGGTTCCTAATGGGGATGGATAGGAATTATAGGGGGATTGATGAGAATTGTAGGAAAATTGACTTAATTCGAGGTAGTTACCCTCCATAGAGAAAGAAAAAGATTAAGAGAGAGAAAGAGAGATGCACTAATGCACTAAGAAATTGATTTATTCTTCAATTGATATATCATATTAGATTACAATCATATATTTATAGGAGATTAGCTCTAATCTCATTGGTCCACTTGACTTTATCCTATTATTTCCCATGTGCATTAATAATTCCAACATGTGCTAAATGTGATTAACATGCTTGAAATTGTAACTAACTAACTAAATATCAATACAACAATTATTATCCATATGCTTATAGCATTCTTAACATTTCCCTCCTCTTGAAAACACCTTACCCACAATGTGTTGTTGTGAAATCTAATCTTCATCAAAGGAGATCTTCCAATGGACTAATACCGTAGTGACATTTTGATCACCATATTCATGCATTTTTCTTTGACAAAGCGAATTTGTGCACATAAAGGTTTCTTCTTTGTAGATCTTCAAACTTTGCTCGAATTTTTTAACCTTCAATTGTTCTTCAATCTTCAAGGTCTCATTTGAAATGTTCTTGTATCCTCAAGCCTTCATTTGATTCTAGAACCATTAAAATTGTTGGCGCTTGTATTTTGGATTCTTGGATCACCAACACTTGGATTGCCAATTCTTTAATCATAGACTCTTGAATGGAAGCCTCCAATGCTGCATCAAAAATTGGTTGTTGGAAGATTATCATCACCTTCTTTGTTGGCTCTTTCAACTGAACTTCAAGGGCAGCATGTACATGTATATCATCATCCACTTTGACACAAAAATCAACATCTCGGCTTACAACAACAACAGAAGATTCTTGGAACTTAATTTGTTCTTCAAGTTTCATTGAATCAAGAGATAGTAACTCCTCTTCCGTCATGTTCTTAAGACCCTCTTGTAATCTTGAGAGCTCTTCCTTCATGGCCATGTTAGATTCATTCTAAGGTCTTGAACATCTCTAATATGGCATTGTGAGATTTGTACAAAACCTTGAAATTCTATGAAACTTCATTTACCAATTTTAAAATTTCTTGCTGGTCATATTCATCCATATCAAAATCGACGGCTTTAATACCAAATGTTAGGAACCTAAAAGTTCCTAATGGGGATGGATAGCAATTATAGGGGAATTGATGGGAATTGTAGGAAAATTAAATTAATTCGAGGTAGTTATCCTCCATAGAGAAAGAAAAAGATTAAGAGAGAGAGAGAGTTGCACTAACACACTAAGAAGTTAGTTTATTTTTCAATTGATATCTCATATTAGATTGCAATCATGTATTTATAGGAGACTAGCTCTAATCTCATTGGCCCACATGGCCTCATCCTATTGGTTCTATTATTCCCTCTGTGCATTAATAATTCCAGCATGTGCTAAATGTGATTAACATGCGCTAAATGTGGTTAACATGCTTGGAATTGTAACTAACTAACTAACTAAATCTCAATACAACAATTATTATTCACATGCTTATAACATTCCTAACATTTCCCTCCCCTTGGAAACACCTTACCCACAAGGTGTTGTTATGAAATAACATCTTTATCAAATGAGATCTTCCAATAGACTAATACTGTAGTGACATTTTGATCACCATATTCATGCATTTCTCTTTGGCAAGCGGTCTTGTGCACATGAAGGTTTCTCCTTCGTAAATCTTCAAACTTTGCTCAAATTCTTGAGCCTTCAATGGTTCTTCGATCTTTAAGGTTTCATTGGTTCCTTGAACCTCGAAATATTCTTGTATCCTCAAGATCTCATTTGATTCTAAAACCATTAAAATTCTTGGCGCTTGTATCTTGGATTCTTGGATCACCGACATTTGGATTGCCAATTCTTGAATCATAGACTCTTGAATGGAAACCTCCATTGGTGCATCAAGAATTGGTTCTTGTAAGATCATCATCACCTTCTTTGTTGGTTCTTTCGATTGAACTTCAAGGGCAACATGTAACTCCTCTTCCGTTATGTTCTCAAGACCCTCTTGCAATCTTGAGAGCTCTTCATTTACAGCTTTGTTAGACTCAGCCAAGATCTTGACCTTCTCTAGAACGGCATTGTGAGATTCATACAAAGTCTTGACATCCTCTAAAACTTTATTCACCATTTGCCGTAATTCTTTCCAAAGTTCTCTTCGGTCACATTCGTCCGTATCAAGATCAATAGCTCTAATACCAAATGTTAGGAACCTAGAGGTTCCCAACGGGAATGGGTATGAATTATAAGAGGATTGATGAGAATTGTAGAGAAATTGACTTAATTCGAGGTAGTCACCCTCCATAGACAAAGAGAGAAATTAAGAGAGAGAAAGAGAGAGAGAGAGAGAGAGAGAGAGAGAGAGTTGCACTAATGCACTAAGAAGTTAGTTTATTCTTCAATTGATATCTCATATTGGATTACAATCATGTATTTATAGGGGACTGGCTCTAATCTCATTGGCCCACATGACCTCATCCTATTAGTTCTATTATTCTCCATGTGCATTAATAATTCCAGCATGTGCTAAATGTGATTAACCATATCCATTAATAATTTCAACATGTGCTAAATGTGATTAACATGCTTGGAAGATCTCCTTTCATGAAGATGCTATTTCATAACAACATCTTGTAGGCAAGGTGTTTCCAAGGGGAGGGAAATGTTAGGAATGTTATAAGCATATAGATAATAATTGTTGTATTAAGATTTAGTTAGTTAGTTAGTTAGTTATAATTTCAAGCATGTTAATCACATTTAGCACATGTTGAATTATTAATGCACATGAGGAATAATAGAACCAATAGGATGAGGCCATGTGGGCCAATGAGATTAGAGCTAATCTCCTATAAATACATGATTATAATCTAAAATAAGATATCAATTGAAGAATAAACTAATTTCTTAGTGCATTAGTGCAACTCTCTCTTTCTCTCTTAATTTCTCTCTTTATCTACGGAAGGTGACTACCTTGAATTAAGTCAATTTCTCAACAATTCTCATCAATTCTCCTATAATTCATACACATTTCCATTAGGAACCTCTAGGTTCCTAACAACGTTTGAGTTTCATCGTTGTGTCTTAAAGTGTAATTTTATAGGTAGTCAATATACCGTTGCTTTTGTTTCTGGGAAATATATATCAAATCAAGGTAAATCTGGAAATTTCATGAAATTGATGGAATGAAATTTAGCCGTGGCCACTGAGTCTCTTATATTGTCTTTTGTAGTACATAACTAATAACCTGTTTAGCAGTCAGGCTTTACCTTGTTATGGTTGCTGTACCCACATACACATTGGAGTATCCTATTTAGTTCCAGAAAATACCATGCAGCCTGTACAATATTGGAGCATCGAATGCAAAGAACTTCCAGCAGTTTTTACAGTCATTGCATTTTTCTTATGTTTCTTAGAAAACCTTACGGTAGGCTTTTCTTTTCTTCCTAAAGACTTGAAAAGCAGATATAATATGCTAGCTGCAGCTTAGCAGCTCTGGAAATTTTATCTGTACACATTAATATATTAATGGTCATGAAACATTTTAGCATGGTAATCGTCATGAAAATCCAGTTACAATTTTCATTTATGATATTTACATAATCTGTTAATCCTGAAGTTTCCATTCTGTTGAAACAGAAGAACCTTAATTGTGACAGTGCTTCTGTTCGTATTCAATGGCAGCAACTCCATCTCCTTTCTCTCTATAAACAAAGATGAAACCATCAAAGCAACAACGGGCTCAAGCTTCTTCTTTGCTAATCACCCTCCCACTCTTAGAGAGTAGAAGGTCTTTCATATCTCTGTAACTCCTGAGCTCTTCAAGTGCATCAACTGCCTTCCGAGGCATAAAGAATCCAGAAGCTGTAGCAACTCCTCCTTCAAGCTCCGTCTTCATTGAGTGGGATGAGTAACAACTTGGATCTTGGCGCAGAGGAGGTGCTGTCCTCAGCATGCGAACAAGTTCACCAACAGCAGCATCTTGTGATTTTCTACCAATTGGCAATGACTGTTCTGAAGCTTTTTTCCCATCGAGATTCTGACTGTACACCCAAATATTTACACTCGTAAAAACAAAATGATACTAAAACTGTAAATCACACACATATTCTAAGAAGACAATACAATAAATGTGAATGCAGATCTAGAGCCTAAGAAAATGCCAGAAGAGAGTATTGCGTAACGACAAACTCATGTACAAGCAACAAATGACTGAAATGGATTAATTTAAATAAGTATACAACTGTGTTAGTTCCAGAAAAATATATTCTTGACGCGTTCTCAAGCTGATAAATTAGCGCTCAGACATCACCCATCAAGAATCATGATCTCTTTTATTCTTCGACCTACGATACTAAATAGGGACGAAATATTTGGAAAGATTAAATCACCAAGCAGTAACTACTGTTAAGAAAAGAGAGGGGCGGGGGGACCAAAAGTCCACAACTTTATCTTCCTGAACAAGGAAGGCTAGCGGCATGCACAGCTAGCACAATGCCATTCCCCATGAACACTAAGACCAGAATACTTAGGCAACTGATAGATGCATGATGATCAGATAAAATATAAAACTGCTGCCTGCACTTGGCAAGTGAAAGAGAAATGTCAAATCTCTGGGTTGTGGCTGGCAAGGGACCAAATTGAGAATCCAATATACAGAGAACACTAGAACAGACATGCAACTGGCAGGTGCATGATGGACAAGTAAAGTAACGCAAGCCAGGAACCAATGGACCTATCAGGGGCTTTACACAGACTTTTAGTTTCCATGTGTTTAAGAGTAGGGAAAGTCCTTAAAAGCCAGATTCATCCAAAAACCTCATTCAACATATATAGCCTCCTCCACAAAGCAACTTTGACTAGAATTAGGTACAATTGAATCATTATGGTTGTAGTGTGAATCTAAGGTTTTAATCAATTCCTAGGATCTTACAAAAATAATTCCAGTCAATAATAAAGAAAACAGAAGTTTGGTAAACCATATGCATCACAAGGTGTGCTTCAAGTTCCTAAGGATAAAGCAAACTCACTGAACTGCACTACTACAAAGACTTAACATGCCCAGCTCTTTGTGTAATGTGTACATTATGGAGCCTCCACGTCCACAAAAGATGAGTCAAGGCCCAAGATCAGGCCGGTGAAAAGTAGATCAATGTGTAAATCACTACGGCTGAGACGTTCATGAATGATTTGGATGATTATTCTTGTTTAAATCACTACGGCTATGAATACTTTCTGCCTTTTTCACAGCTTAGTGGAGGACAAGAGGCCTCCTTCCAGGGGTTCACAGGCAGGTATACAAGAAAGATTAGCATCTCTTTTGAAAGTGTATTAACAATGCAAAGCTTCTTAGTCAAAATCCAACAAGAGAGAGCATAGTACTGTGTCCATTTAGAAGAACTAAAGCTTTTGATTTTGCTAGTTGCCAATGTAAAAAGTATCAAAGGTATACCAGAATAGATATCAGGAAGGAAACAGTAAATTAAAAGGAGAGAGCGATTTGAACATTGTTTGACAAATAAAAGGTAGTCTGAAGTTAGAACATAATTATGTTGCAGAAAGTAAACCAAATGAAACTAGACCTGGATTCTTGTATGCAACACATTAATGGACATGTAACAAACCAAGTTCAAAATAATACCGCAGAGAGAGAGAGATGTTAGTAAATGATGAAACTGAGAAGAGAGAGAAATGGAGACATACATAATAGAAAATAATTAAGAGAACAAATTGTTTCATTGCCCATCCAAACGTGTTTTTTGTGTTTTTCTTCTTGAATTTTTTTTTTTTAATAACATCTTTCCAGGTGTGTTTTCACCAAAAACCAACACAAAATGGTTTTGAATTTTTATTCTTAAAAACAGGTTGATGGCTTGATGCAGGACAACCTAGGCTTCCCACCTAGATTAGTCCACAGTTGACCTTAGGCTTCCCACCTAAGGTGTTTGGATTCACCAACAAACAAAAGCAAAGCAAATTTTGCAAATAATCTGAATAATAATAATCATAGTCTGAAAATACAAGAGAAATCATCTCGAGCTTTATATGCAGCTTCTAGAAATCACAATCATAAGGATAAACTCTCCTAAAAAAATCCTAAATAATTCCAAATACTAATCTATAATCCTAAACAATCTCAAATACTAATCTGATAATCCTAAACAAATGCTAATGATAAACAACTAATCCTAACCAAACTCAGATACTAATCCAAACTAAGCAAATAACTACGTTACAATATTAAATTGTCCACTGAAATCTAAAATGAAACATTGAAATAACTTTTGGTTATGCTCCTGCAACACAGGTTTTTAAAAAACAATTTTCTAATTACATTACCTAACAGGCCCAAGAGTGTTGGCTTGGTGTCTCTCTCACAACTTGTTTATTTCTGCTTTCATGTAATGAAAATACTAACATTATGAACCAGTTAAGGACCACCATTGCAACCATCAGGTAAGCTTTAAGCTTGCCTATATTTGTACTTCCTTCTTCCTCCTTTCCTCTTCCTTCCTTCTTTCCATTACTTAAGTTCTTTACCATGAAACATGCTAAAGATGGTATTACAGGCTTCCCTAGTTCAAATAGAATCCGCATCTACGACAAAAAAAAGAAGACAGACACCCAAGCATAACTGCTCTGAGTGAATGATGATCAGACCCAATCTAACCAAGCCATTTCCTTTCCATCATACAATGCAAATCAAGATTGTGAGATAATTTATTTGTTATATTCAGACCATTAAAATCAAACAAACTTCAATTTCAAAACCCTTTTTCCAGAGTGATTATTCCTCAAAATATAGTAACCAAGCAGCTCAAGAAGCTGCAATCCTATAAGTTATAACCAACAGTAGGAGAACTATTAAGAAGGGTGCAGGGAAAGTGGCTGGGGAAATTAAATAAAACCTCTGAAAAGTACGATTACTGGCATAAAAACATTGATACTAAGCAGAACATGGTTTATGACTTGTATAACTATAGTTATGAGGTATACTGAAGTACCTGGCATGAAAATCCGATGTATCAACATCATCAACATCAAAGGGATATGAAAAGTCAATATCATCAAATTCGTCCTGGAAAGATAATCTGCTGGAGCTTCTAGAAAATCCAATACGTGGTGAACCACTGGAAGATAACAATCCTGAGAACCGCCCTGAATCATCTCTGCCATCTCTGGTCACCTATGAAACACGTAATAATTGGTCTTATCAGATAACCACAAAAATATTACAAAACTTCAGGAGTGGGATGTATAACTAAAAGTATCAGGATTGGAAAATCGGGACTACCTTCTGACCAGTATAATGATTTGCTGTCACAGGCTGCATCTCGCCAGACCTTAAAGACTCTATTTTCCTAAAGTATGTGATTCCAGATGGAGACTCCTGTGATGAAGGATCGGTCTTTCTGCTTCTGGGAGATAAAGGCGGAAGAGAACTTCTATTTGGATCAGAAGAATTGGGAGAAAGGTATCTAAAACTTCTGCTCTGCATTGGAAGTGGTATACTTACAGGGGCAGTTTCTGAGCGTACACGTGTCTGCATAGGATAAGCATTAGAAATGTGTGATGGGGAAGACGGGGATGGAGATGGTGAGAATGGAGGTGAAAGTTGATAATCATCATAACTGATAGCCTTTTGATGGGTTGGCACTCTATAATGTTGAACTCTATTGCCATGAATATCAGTAGGGGGAGAAGGATAATCATATGGCATGGAAGATGGATAATATGCAGGTGGAGAAGGATAATCATATGACATGGGAGATGGGTAATATGCAGGTGGAGATCCAACAAAGGGTTGATTCTGTGCAGAAAAAGCTGCTCTGTGGAAGCCACTTGTCCAGCTGTGTGGACGTTGTAATGGCACAGAAGCTGGAGCTTGTACTCCTCTCAACGTAAAGGAGGTAGCACTAAAACCCTTCTCCGAGGAGGGAAGCGACCTTAAAGGGTCAGTGTTGGGGCTACCAACATAATCTGTAATAATCTTTGGTGGCATTGAGGTTGAGGGCTCAAGGTTGAAATCAGATAGCGTTGTACGGTATGTCACAGATATGCAAAGGCGGCCAGGGAAGGCCTCTACAGCAGGGAAACTGTGTTCCTCCATCATTCCTTCCTCTGCCCTTGAGAATGGATCACTAAATGAAGACACCTTGTAAATGATATCAAAATTATAAGTCCGACTTGATGTACTTAGCTGCCGAAAGATCCTATATGCTGGGAGTAGCCTCATTTGTGAATAAAGAGCCCGTAAAAGAATTATTGACTTCTTATATGTTTTCTTGTAATACGCAGAACTTTCACCAGTTTGAGCAGCTACAACTCGTGGATATTCATACTGAACAACCCACCTCTCTATAACTGTCTCAACAGATCCCCCTACTGCCATAGATGGGGAATTAGACCCTTGGTGAACAAGAATCACATCAATTATCATTGGATCCATCACATTCCTATGCCAAAAATTCAAGTTATCCAGAGCCGCGGGGCGGTCACCTAGTACTAAGTTGAACCATTTGTCACTCTTTCTGACCTGAGAACCCAACGACAGATCACCACTATGATCATGGGGACGAAGAGAAGGAACCCTCGAGTCTAGAATGATATGTAAGCTCTTCAACAAAAACTGTGAAACAATTTGTTCCAGTTTTCCCAATTCGGGCTGAAGATTACTTTGCAAATCCATCTCTCTCAGCGAAAAATGTCAAACTAATAAATACCCACAGATCCCTCTTTTTCACATTCCACTTCCATCACAAACAATCCATAACCAGAAAAATCCCACTCTTTGCCAAACTCAGTTAGACTACCAACATGAATTCTGAAGCAGTCCAAAAAAAAAACAAATGACATGTTACGACAAATTCAAGGATTAAAAGAAACGAATACAAACACACACACACACACACACACACACACACACACACAAATTACTGTAAACAAAAGAAGCTATTCAAAAACTGTCCCTAAGCAACAAATCAATGACCCAGATAACCCATACCCACATAGATTAACTCCAAAGAAAAAAAAAACTAAAAATTAAAACTTTACCAAAATATAAACAAACCCAAAAAGCTGGAAAAGAAATCAAGCAAAAGAATGAGCCATAGCGATTGGAAAAGCAATGGATCAAGGAATTGGGTTACCGAAAGAAAATAAACTAGCAAGCAATATGATATATGATTCAGTAACCAAAAATAAAAGAGAGAGAGAGAATGTGAAACTTACTCAAAGATAAGAACGAATGGTATTGTGGTGTACAAACCAAAAAGCAAATTATTGGGGAGAGATTATCCAAACCCAAATCAAAGACGTAGCAGCAACAATTGAGGATAGCGTAAAGCATACAGGTCTTTATTTATATATTATTCAGATAATTGGTACTTATATTCATTAACTGAATTTTAATATAGTATATATACGAATAATAAGGAATTGAAGCAAATGTTGTCGTTTAGTTAGTAAAACAACTAAAAGCATCAAATGACACAAATATCTCTTCACTCTCTTCATTAAAATTTGCTAATAAAGCTCATTCCCTTCTAATTTCAGAATGTGTAATTAATAATATAATATAATAATAGATTAATGAGACAAAAACCAAAAATACGTTTTTAGAATTATGTACGTAGAGTTATCCAAATTGTCAATAACTCTTTTTTTTTTCAAGAATCTTGTCAATAACTCAATTACATACTAGGGTCATTCTATTTTTTGAGAGGTAGGGTACCCACTTAATTTTTATTTTTAAGAAAATACCCACTTTTTTTTGGTGGGAGGGCAGAACAAAACTGCACCGCAAAGAAAATACCCACTTAAAACTTAGTTATAAATTTCACTTGTTTTAATCTAGTCCATTTATTTAATTTTAATAAGATAGCTGCTACTACTCAACTAGGTTTTCTATAAAAAACCCAAAAAACAAAACATACGGGTTCTTCTTTTGTCAAGCACTTGAGAGAGATCTCTAATTAACAAGTTCTTCCCTCTAGTCGCCTCTCTCAAACCTTCATGGCTCTACCTCCTTGAGGTCTGTGTTTAGTATTCAAATCGTGATTTTGATTTTTAATCCTTTTCCTATTTATTGATTGAAGTGACTAGATAACTCTAGAAAGATCAAATCCTACACCTAAATGACCTTCGTCGAGTCTTGAAGAACGGTTTGATACTTTTTCTTTTACTTAATCATTTAATTTAATTTTCAGATTTGATTTTTACTCTTCCCTGATCTATTATTTGTTAAGTGGCACAATATGGTTTATATTCCTCTAATTGTTAATTCTTCATCTTCTTCTTCATGGTTTTTGGAGAAATCCTTTGAACCTTTCACACAGAAGGATCTCTCTTTGTTCACGTGTCTTTTTTTTCCCTCTATGCTTTTCACTCACTTTGAATTCACTTTTACTTTTCTTTTTTTGAGAATGCACTTTTACTTTATTGAGGCACCCTATAACATGTTACTTTTATTAATGTGATTTGTAAATATCAAATATCATTTATGATTTCATAAGTAATTTCTATTGTTGTTTTATAATGTTAATTTCTATGCATAGATTTGGTTATGGCAGTTCCTGATGAGCAAAAGTAGTTTTTTCTTATTTAGTTTGGGTGCATAAAGAGGTTAGTATCACTTTGGTTGTTCTTTTTTCTTATTTTTGCAAACCCCTGATGGGTTTGTAAACTATTAAGAATAAAATCTTAAATTTAATAAGTGTTTTTTTGGGGTGAAATATCTTCCATTTAATTTGTGTTTCTTTTAGTCCAACTTGTATGTATTACTGTGTTTTTTTTTTTTTGTTGATTAGACTGCGTTATATATTCAAACACACTATAAAGTTTATAACTTTGTGTTATTTAAGTTGCAATGTTTTAGTGGGCATGCATGCTAGGTGTTTGAGAGAATGACTAAACATGTATATTTGCAATTAGGGTCTGTTTGGACTGTTGAAAAATAAAAACTGTAAACATTGTAGCAAAATAATTTTTAAATGTGTAAATAATGTCGCGGGACCCACTTTTAATGAAAATTTTGATGAAAAAAGTACTTGTGGGTTCCGTGAACAGTGCACGGGACCCACTGAGTTGGATGCAAACGTAGCTGAAAAATCATTTTAGCTCTATCCAAACGTTCACTTAGCATGCTCTGTTTCTGTTTTGTTAAAAAATAAAAACTCTGTGGTCATTGTGTGGTATAGCATTTTTAAATTTCATTCAAGTAATAAAGACCTTAAAAGAGATAGTGAACCCCATCTTTTGTTTTCATTTTAAACTAGTTTCGGTCTAATCTTTAGGATGTTTTTTTTATCTCCAAGTCAAGAATATTTCATCTGAGTCTTACTATTTTTTGTTTTTGACTTTTAGAGATAATGAAAATGATTTACATTTCAAATTAAATTTTTATCAAAAAATTATAAAATTGGATGAAAAATATGATTAGATTCAAGTTTAGAAAATATTTCTGAAGCTTGAAGTTTGTGTTTGATCGATTATGCTTTATAAGTTTTTCGTGAGATTGTTAGAAAATTCTTGAAAAAAATGAGTTTTCAATTTATTTTATTCTCCGGAAGGTTTCTTTTAGTTCTGAACACAATAATTTTTTTTTTCACTTTTTTTTTCTTTTGTAAATTTTATATTATTAAGTGGATTATAAATATTTAAGATAGTAATTAGTATTTAGACTGTGGTTTGTGGAGTGATTTATCTTCTTTTTCTTTTTGTAAAGTACTTTACTTTTAAGAAATCAAGTACAAGGTAAAAATTTTTTTTCATTTTTTTTCTTTTGTAAATTTTATGTTATTAAGTTGATTATAAAAATTTAAGATAGTACTTAGTATTTAGAGTGTGGACTGTGAAATGATTTTTTTTTTCTTTTTGTATGGTATTTATTTTCAAGAAATAAAGTATTGGGTAATTTTTTTTTTCACTTTTTTTCCTTTGTAAGTTTTATATTATTAAGTGGATTATAAATATTTTTGGGGACATATTTTTATGTAATTGGCATATCCTTTAACAAAACGCACTATACTTGTATTTGGGTAAATTTAAGTAGGTTCAAGATGATCATTACAAGTGGTTAAATTGAAGACATAAAGATTACTCAAGAACTGCTCAAGAAAAGTGCAAACTGCAGGTCTCGATACCTCCTTGACAAAATCTCGATCTGTCGAGATTCATTAAATCTTGACAGATGTCTCGATCGATCGAGCTTACGGAGTCAGATTATAGCCAGCAACGTTTTTACTCTAAAAGGCTAAGTTGTTATGAGATTGTATAATTCTTATTAGACTAGAAAAGCCTAAGATTTGTGTAAACCTATTTGGAATAGGAGAGCCCATTAAGCTCCTATTTAAAGGAGGTAGAAAAAGAAAAATCTAACTCTAGAGAGTTTCATAAGATTTTCTTTTTGAAACCCTAGTCTTCTCCTACAGAAGAAGGAGTTCTCGCTGCGTTTCTTGTACGCCTTTGGGTTTTGTAACCAAGCAAAGTCTCTTGCACCAACATTGAAGATCTTATTGGTGTTTCTATGTGAAGCTGCTGCAAATCAACTACAACAATCAAAGATTTGCTGTGGAGTTAGTCACGTACTGGGATTCGTATAAAGGAGTAAGCCGCATACTGGGATCCGTGCATCAAATTGGTTAGTCACATACTGAGAACCGTGCATCAAAAGGAAAAAATGTCACTACAGAACAAGTCCAATTAGGTATTGGGGTAAGGGTTCAACTGTAGGTTAGTAAGGTACTGGATTCCTTTACTTATAACCGCTTGTTGTGATAATAGTGGAGTTTCGGGTGTGGTGACCTTAAATCATCCGGTGAAGTTTTTGCCGTGTAGGTTTTTCTCATTCGTAAACAAATCACCGTGTTATTTATTTATCACTGCATACTCTAGGTTATTGATGATTTGTTTGTGCTACCACGCTACCTGCATGTTAACTTGATTAATTAATAACTTGGTTAATTAATCAACTTGATTTATCACAAGGGGTCAACGCATTTGTGGCTTATCAAGTGGTATCAGAGCAGACACACTCTGATTAGGTTTTAATCTTTAATGTGTGATCCATTGATCCCTGTTGTCATGAAAACCCTTGATTGTTTTGATTTGCATGATCTTGTGTTGAATGATGATGATGATGATATTCATGATGCCTATTGCAAGCTTTATAATTTTTGTATGAAATCTCTTGAGTGTTCGACAAAATTGAAAGCTAATTTCAAAAAGGTCAAGCTTGAAAAAGATGATTTGATTGCAAAATTGGATGAAGCCACTAATTTGAATGAGAATTTTAAAAATCAAATTTCATCTCAGGTGGACAAAATTAAGAGTTTGGAAGAGCAACTAGTTGAATTTAAAATTGAAGTTGAAAAATTAACTAGTGCCAAACTTGTTGTTGAGCCTAACTCAAAAGAAAAGGATTTTTATATTCCTCCATTCAAAAGGAATAATGAAGAGTTGAAGGCTAATATTGCTAGGATAGACAAAGGTAAACAATCTGATGTTAACACTGAAGTTTCTAAACCTATGTCTAAAACTCCTCCTAGGTTGAATAAAAATTCTGAATTTATCCATACTTGTCATCATTGTCATCTTATTGGTCATATTAGGCCAAATTGTCCCAAGTTGAGGTCTCTGTCAACCTTTAAGGTTAGACCTCTTTTTGGGAAGCCGAGTAGCTCTAAAACTGCTCATGTTTGTCACCATTGTGGTGTTTCTGGACACATTCGTCCTAATTGCTTTAAGTTGTATCCTCATAAGAATTGTCCAAACAGTCACAGGCTTCCTCTCAAGGACCTACACCTTTGTTTGGAGAGTTATTAAAAGCCTTGAGATTTTTAACTCAATTTTAGGAAAATTTTAATTCTTTTATGTCCTTTAGTAGTCATACTAGGACACGTGTCTTTTCATCTTCATAGTCAAAGTCTCGTGCTGTGTGGATGAGAAAGGAGCCTAAGACTTAATTGTCTTTTCTGTTTGTCTTCTGCTTTAATTTTTTCTATCTAAAGTAGGACCCTCTTTACTTGATTTCTTATCTGCTTTTGAAATCATGCTATCATGCATCTGTATCCTTCTATCATGTTTTCATGCATTTACATCTTTCTGTCATGTTTTCATATTATTTTTCTGTTTTGTTTAGTTATTTAGTTTTTATTTTGTTTTATTTTCAAAATGAATAAAAAAGGGAAAAAATCAGAAAAATACAAAAATAATGTGTATTTGTGTACATTGGTTCTTGTGAACCTTAAAATGGCCATTGAAACAAAATTTTCTAAACTTTGTATTTCTTGTAGCTTAGATAAGCATCCTTATGCACAACTAAGCAAGTGAACTTTGTGGCTTTTTCTTTGAGATGAGTAAGGTTAAGTGATCTCTTGTCCTTAACACTCGTATCACTCTTTTTGACGGGTAGGACTAGAAAATCCTAAGAAAAATGCATAAATAACCATCTCACCACTGTTACTCGCCAATCATGAAATGATATCTGTATACTTCGGCATAGCAAAAGTGCAATGTCAAAATATAATTGGGTAATTCTTTTCTCTTTTATATGGCCATACATGATATGCTTAATAAAAGAAAATATGCAAATAAATAAAAGCAAAAAGAACAAAATGCTTTAAAAATATGATTGCAAGCATGTTTTCTAAGAAATGTGGGAGTTATAGGATGTACCTCGAAGGTGATAATCCTCATCAAACAGTTATGATTGTGTGTGAGTTAAAGTGATTTTCTCATATCTCAAATCGTCATAACTTTGAGACACTTATGCAATCTTGCGATATTTTTCACACACAACACGCAATATTCTTTACTATTCTTGATACATGTACAGGTATAATGTGATTTGGCTATCACAAGGTTTACATGCGTTAATGTATGCTCATTAAATTGTCTTAACTTATTTTTGAAATATAAAATTGGTTAGACTTGTTTAGTGTGTGTGTGTGTTTTGGGATCCATGTGCTTAAATTTGTTGTTGAGAGATGTTTTTTTAAAGTTTAATATGTTGTTTGGGTCTTTGGTTGAGTTGCATGCTTGATTGCTTTCACATCTGTGTTTTCTCTTCTTGAAGAAACTGCTTTTAAGCCATCTCGACACCTTCTCGACACCTTTCGATACCTAGCTTATCTATCGAGATCTTCAGTTGCATCTTATTGCAATCTCGACACCTCTCGATAGCTAGGTGGATCGATTGACATATCTTATGTCTGCTCGATAGATTCTCGACACCTTCTCGATCCATCGAGGTTGGCTCGATAGCTTCTCGACACCTCCTGATCGATCGAGATACCCTTACATGCATTTCATCTTTCTTTGTGTTTGCATGTTTTTTCCCTTTGTGTCCATAGCATCTTGTTTTTCTTTCTCTTGTAGGTCTATGGTTCATTGTTCTCCTCGTTCCCTCTATATCTATTTTCTGTCTTTCTCCGGTCAAGTCTTTTGGCTTTTTATACCTTTTGTCAATCGTGTCAAAAAGGGGGAGAAATTTGAGTTTTGTATGTCATTTTTTAGGGGGAGTAATAGACTTATGGGGAGAACTTCATGTTAAAGGGAGGAAAGTTTTTGTTGTAACTAACTTAAGGGGAGAGTTAGTTTGATATGCATTGATATTGATATATATTTTTTGTGTTGTATATCTTTTGGTTTTATAACCATTTTTACATATATGATGCTTATTAAGTGGTATGTGTGATGATGTATGTGTTTCACTCTTTATCCCATATGTATTGTTTATTTTCTCTATTTATGCACATGTTTCTTGTTTATTCAACTTGTCATTGTTTTCCATATGGTACCTTATTGTGTTTTGTTTAGTGTCTTTCAAGAAAAATAAGTTAAAGCCAAGTCAAGATTCCGAACCTTCTTCTTGTAGCAACTTCCAAGGTTCAAATCTTTTAGACTAGGCTTATTTATTCTTGAGTAGAATATATTCTAGGACATTTAATGTACTCTTGTGGTTTTGGCACGGATTGCCAAAGGGGGAGATTGTTGGGGACATATTTTTATGTAATTGGCATATCATTTGACAAAACGCACTTTACTTGTATTTGGGCAAATCTAAGTAGGTTCAAGATTTTCATTACAAGTAGTTAAATTAAAGACATGAAGATTACTCAAAAACTGTTCAAGAAAAGTGCAAACTGCAGGTTTCGATACCTCCTCGACAGAATCTCGATCTGTTGAGATTCATTAAAGCTCGACAGATGTCTCGATCGATCGAGCTTACAGGAGTCAGATTATAGCCAGCAACGTTTTTACTCTAAAAGGCTAATTTGTTATGAGATTGTATAATTCTTATTGGACTAGGAAAACCCAAGGTTTATGTAAACCTATTTGGAATAGGAGAGCCCATTAAGCTCATATTTAAAGGAGGTGGAAAAAGAAAAACCTAACCCTAGAAAGTTTCATAAGGTTTTCTTTTTGAAATCCTAACCTCTTCCTACAGAAGAAGGAGTTTTTGCTGCGTTTCTTGTACGCCTTTGGGTTTTGTAACCAAGTAAAGTTTCTTGCACCAACATTGAAGATCTTATTAGTGTTTCTATGTGAAGCTGCTGCAAAACAATTACAACAATCAAAGGGTTGCTGTGGAGTTAGTCACGTACTGGGATTCGTGCAACGGAGTAAGCCGGCTACTGAGATCCGCGCATCAAATTGGTTAGTCAGGTACTGGGAGCCGTGCATCAAAAGGAGAAACTGTCACTACAGAACAAGTCCAATTGGGTATTGGGGTAAGGGTTCAACTGTAGGTTGGTAAGGTACTGTGATTCCTTTACTTGTAACTGTTTGTTGTGATAATAGTGGAGTTCCGGGAGTGGTGACTTTAAATCACTCGGTGGGGTTTTTGCCGTGTAGGTTTTCCCCATTCGTAAACAAATCACCGTGTCATTTATTTATCGCTGCATACTCTAGGTTATTAGTGATTTGTTTGTGCTACCACACTACTTGCATGTAAATTTGATTAATTAATAACTTGGCTAATTAATCAACTTGATTTATCACAAGGGGTCAACGTATTTGTGGTCTATCAAATATTTAATATACTAATTATTATTTAGATTTTGGACTGTGAAGTGATTTATCTTTTTTTTTTAATGATATTTTACTTTTAAAAAATCAAGTACTGGGTAAATTATTTTTTTTAACTTTTTTTTGTAAATTTTATATTATTAAATGGATTATAAATGTTTAAGATAATAATTAGTATTTAGATTTTGGACTATTGAGTGATTTATCTTTTTATTTATTTTTTGTATGGTACTTTAGTTTTAAGAAATCAAATACTGGGTAAATTGTTTTCCCTTTTTTTTTGGTAAATTTTATATTATTAAGTAGATTATATATATTTAAGATAATAATTAGTATTTATATTGTGGTTTATGGAGTGATTTATATATATTTTTTTTCTTTTCATTTTTGTATGGTTATTTACTTTCAAGAAATCAAGTACTATATTTTTTTCACTTTTTTTCTTTAATTTGTAAATTTTATATTACTAAGTGGATTATAAATATTTAAGATAGTAATTAGTATTTAGAGTGTGGACTGCGAAGTGATTTATCTTTTTTTTTTTTCCCTTTTGTATGGATAATTTTTTTTTCACTTTTTTTTTTATGTTGTAAATTTTATATTATTAAGTGGATTATAAATATTTAAGATAGTAATTAGTATTTAGATTGTGGATTGTGAAGTGATTTATTTATTTTTTTCTTTCTGTATGGGACTTTACTTTCAAGAAATCAAATACTGGGTAAATTATTTTTTTCACTTTTTTTTTTCTTTTATAAATTTTATATTATTATGTGGATCATAATATTTAAGATATTAATAAATATTTATATTTTGGACTTTGGAGTGATTTATCTTTCTTTTTTTTGTATGGTACTTCACTTTTAAGAAATCAAATACTGGGTAATTTTTTTTTCATTTTTTTTCATTTATAAATTTTATATTATTAAGTAGATTATAAATATTTAAGATAATTGTTAGTATTTAAAGTATGGAATATAGAGTGATTTATCCTTATCCTTTATTTTTGAATGGTACTTTATTTTCCTGAAATAACATATTAGGTAAATTTTTTTTTTCATTTTTTTTTGTAAATTTTATATTATTAAGTTGATCATAAATATTTAAGATAGTAACTGGTATTTAGATTATGTACTATGGACTCATTTATATATATATTTTTTGTGTAATACTTTAATTTCAAGATGGTACTTTAATTTCAAGAAATCAAGTATTGGTAAATTTTTTTAACTTTTTTTTTTTGTAAATTTTATATTATTAAGTGGATTATAAATATTTAAAGTAATAATTAGTATTTAAATTATGGACTGTGGAGTGATTTGACTTTTTTTTTTTGTATGATTCTTTAGTTTCAAAAAATCAAGTACTGGATAAATTTTTTTTTTCACTTTTTTTTCTTTTGTAAATTTTTATATTATTAAGTGGATTATAAATATTTAAAATAGTAATTAGTATTTAGATTGTGGAGTGTGGAGTGATTTATCTTTTTTTTTTTTAACTTTTTCTTTTGTATAAGACTTTATTTTCAAGAAATCAAGTACTGGGAATTTTTTTTTTTTACTTTTTTTTTCTATTCTAAATTTTATATTATTAAGTGAATTATAAATGTTTAAGATAATATTTAGTATTTAGATTTTGGACTTTGAAGTGATTTCTCTTTATCTTTATCTTTTTTTTTGGTATGGTACTTTAGTTTTACGAAATCAAATACTGGGTAAATTTTTTTCGCTTTGTTTTTGGTAAATTGTATATTATTAAGTAGATTATAAACATTGAAGATAATAATTAGTATTTAGATTTTGGTCTATGGAGTGATTCATATATTTTTTTTTCTTTTCATTTTTGTATGGTTCTTTACTTTCAAGAAATCAAGTACTGGGTATATTTTTTTTTTCACTTTTTTTTTTCATTTGTAAATTTTATATTACTAAGTGGATTATAAATATCTAAGATAGTAATTAGTATTTAGAGTGTGGACTGTGAAGTAATTTATCTTTTTTTTTTTCTTTTTGTATGGATAATTTTTTTTCACTTTTTTTTTATTTTGTAAATTTTATATTATTAAGTGGATTATAAATTTTTAAGATAGTAATTAGTATTTAGATTGTGGACTGTAAAGTGATTTATCTATTTTTTTTCTTTTTGTATAGGACTTTAATTTCAAGAAATCAAGTACTGAGTAAATTATTTTTTTCACTTTTTTTTTCATTTATAAATTTTATATAATTAAGTGGATCATAATATTTAAGATATTAATAAGTATTTAGATTTTGGACTATGGAGTGATTTATCTTTCTTTTTTTTGTATGTTACTTCACTTTTAAGAAATCAAATACTGGGTAATTTTTTTTCACTTTTTTTTCTTTTATAAATTTTATATTATTCAGTGGATTATAAATATTTAAGATATTTATTATTATTTAGAGTGTGGAATGTGGAGTGATTTATATTTATCTTTTTTTTTTTTTTATGGAACTTTACTTTCTAGAAATCAAGTACTAGGTAATTTTTTTTTTCACTTTTTTTTGTAAATTTTATATAATTAATTGGATTATAAATATTCAAGATAGTAATTAGTATTTAGATTGTGTACTATGGGGTGATTTATTTTTATCTTTTTTTTTGTATAATACATTACTTTTAAGAAATCTAATACTATGTAAATTTTTTTCACTTTTTTTTTCTTTTATAAATTTTATATTATTAATTGGATTATAAATATTTAAGATAGTTATTAGTATTTAGAGTATGGAATATGGAGTGATTTATCTTTATCTTTTATTTTTGTATGGTACTTTAATTTTCAAAAATAAAGTATTGGGTAAATTTCTTTTTTCACTTTTTTTTTTTCTTTTGTAAATTTTATATTATTAAGTGGATCATAAATATTTAAGATAGTAATTGGTATTTAGATTATGTAATGTGGACTCATTTATCCTTTTTTTTTTTTTTTGGTATGGTACTTTAATTTCAAGAAATCAAGTATTGGGTAAATTTTTTTTAAACTATTTTTTGTAAATTTTATATTATTAAGTGAATTATAAATATTTAAAATAGTAATTAGTATTTAAATTGTGGACTGTAGAGTGATTTAACTTTTTTTTTGTATGATACTTTAGTTTCAAAAAATCAAGTACTAGACAATTTTTTTTTCACTTTTTTTCCTTTTGTAAATTTTATATTATTAAGTGGATTATAAATATTTAAAATAGTAATTAGTAATTAGTATTGGACAAAGTTTAGCTACAAAATTAGTTGTAGCCTTAGGCTACAAACTTACTTAATATCTTTCTATTGGAGATGAATTTTGACAAATCCACCATTGGATTACATCTTCTTCTTATATCCTTCATGCTTGCAAAATTTTAAGAAAATTAAAAATCAATAGCTATGTCATCAATAAATTTTTTAAATTGCAAGTTTTTGTAATTTAAAATTATGCACAAAATATAAGTTTATAGATCATCTAGTAAATAATATCCGATTGACATAAAATTTAAAATGTGTATTAAAAGCATAAAGAACATGCTATTCAACGGTTAGATTTTCAAAATATGTTGTAATATTTATTTTATTGAGTAAGTTTGTAGCCTTAAGCTACAACCAATTTTGTAGCTAAACTTTGTCCATTAGTATTTAGATTGTGGATTATAGAGTGATTTATTTATTTTTTTTAACTTTTTCTTTTATATAAGACTTTACTTTCAAGAAATCAAGTACTAGGTAATTTTTTTTTCACTTTTTTTTTTCTATTCCAAATTTTATATTATTAAGTGAATTATAAATTGTAAGGACACAAAGTTGCCTTGGGCCCAAATGGGTGACTAGGCCAGCCCAAGTGGCCTTTACAATAGAATTTGTAGAGAATGAACTTAAAGCCTAGACCTCCTGGTGCTTTAGAAGGATGCGTTGTAAGGCCCAAATCCACTCCTGAGAGACGGCTGGCTGATGGAATGGCCTAATTCTCTTCTCGGACGTGAGCCGAGGAGCTTCTGTGCTGACTGGCATTCTGTTCTTCAAGGGAGAGAGAGAGAGCCTTCTTCTTTTTCTTTAGCAAAAAGGTCCGCCCCTCTTCCAGTGACTCCCCCTTCTCTATTTATACTCCCCATCTCTGGCTCTCACCTGTCCTTTCCCTAAAAACGCTCCCCAATGCCCTCAGGGCTGTCTACCGTCCCTTCAGAAGTTATTTCATCATTAATGCGGCTAGGCGGGTAGGTGAAAGGCATTTAATGTGGTGGCAGCAGCTTTGTATGGTGGGTGTACTTCTTATCCCCCTCCTCGGCGTCCCGTTGGGGTGGAGGATGGCTCACTGAGCCTTAGAAGTTCTTCTCTAGACAACGTGCTATGCCCCTCGGATAAGGGTCTCTTAGTCCGAGGAGGCCTTCTCCTCGGACTACCATAAACTCGACTGGTAGCCTGGTCGACTAGCGTTTCGGCCCCCGTTTTAGGAGGTCCTATCCAGGACCCCTTCGATGGGGCCCCATCCTCGGACCAGGCCCTGGGGCCACGTGATGCTTTGACGCTTTTACCCCCTCCCCCCCACAATAGCCCCTCAAAAAGTCATTCGACTCCGATCCGAGGAGGCGCATGGGTTTTTGATTAACGAATCTCCCCCCACGTGACATTTAAATCGCACACGTGCGGAGCCCTCCTGCGTCTTCTGGACAAGTTGTTGACGCTTCGTTATGCGCAACGCCTGCATTAATTGCACTTAGTAACTCCCTGTCGCGCACGTTCAACGGTGAGATGGGGATCCTGCGGCCTGGATTTGTCCCTGAAAATTTGAGAGGGATGTTTCCCACGAATCGCCGCTCCCCAATCATATAAAATGCTTCGATGGCCGCGACGCCCTCCATTTCCACCAAAAGCGAACTTGTCACGGAGTGATCGATCTCTTACTCTCTTCCAAGGAGTTCCTATAGTACTTCGCATTTTACTTCGTAAGTTTCCCTCCTACCTAACTCTTCTCCCCTTTGCCACCAGTCTTCCTTTTCTTTCCTCTCGAATCTTCGTCTCCCACCTGTACTTCATGGGTAGGTTTAAGCGTCTAGTCGATACTCCTTCTGGCATGGAGGGGTTTAGGGCCAAGTACCATATCCCTTCAGATGTGGGCCTACAGTACTATCCCCTAGAAGCCGTGGCTAACTCCAGGCAGGAGGGGCAGGTAGTCATCCCCATCATCGCCTTTCTAGAGGGTGGGATGACGTTGCCTATGAAGGGCGTGACTAGCGAATACCTTCGCAACCATAGGCTGTGTCCAGACCACTGTACCCCCAATATGTTTAGGGTATTAGGCTGTGTTGACGCCCTGAACGAACAGATAGGCTTGCGCCTTACATGGCGCGACGTGGTTTACATGTACGAGTGCCACAAGTTGAGAGACGCTGGTTATTACCTCAAGTCGAGGTTCAATACCGTTAGGCTAATTTCCTGCCTGCCCAAGTCCAATAAGGGCATGAAAGACGACTTCCTCGTCACCACAGGGCGGTGGTATGACGGTCCCCATTGTCCGGTGAACGAGGGGCAGCCAGGTGTGACTATTCCCCACTTAGGAGTTTTTTGGTTCTCCCCCCCCCCTTTTCTTATTTCGTGTATCCCTTAGTAGATTCGTAGTTATTTGCCGTTCCTCCCTGTTGAGTCCGTCGGTCATGTCTAACCACGTTTATTTCTCTTGTTGTTTTTCCTGCAGATAAGCGACACACTGCTCCTCGCCTAGGCGACGTGAACGTCTCGGACCTCAACAGGGTGCTGAGATCAGAGGTCTTTGTGACAGAAGATCTGCAAGTGAGGGCCGCCCACCTTATACTGGGGTACGACCCCATCTCGAAAGCGTTTGGCGAGGTCGAGGATTCAATCCTCGTGGGCGATCGTAGGTGGGCCAAGATAGACGTTCGCCATCCGGACTTCCTCGCTCCGCGACCCATCCCGGACGCTCCGTCTACTCTGCTATACGGCCGAGCCGTCGTAGCCACCCCTCTGGCAGCACAACCGCAAGGCGAGGTTGTCCGAGAAGCGTCCGAGACTTCCACTTCTTTCCCTGGCGAAGAGATCGACCGGTTTAATCTAAAAGAGGCAGAGAGACCTTTGGGGGAGCAAGTGGTCGAAATCTCAAACGAGGAAGAGGGCCACTTGGACAGGAATTCTGGCATTATGGGTTTAATCCTTGCTCGACCGGAAGATTCCTCTGAAGAGGACGACGACATGTCCCTGAGAGAACTCTTCGCCAGAAGGGGGGGGCTCCGACCCCAAAGCCAGAGGCCTCGGGATCTCTGCCTAAGCTACCTCCGCCTTCCCCTCCACCTCCATCTGACCAGCCCCCTCCTGCCCCCGTTGTCCCCAAGAAGAGGAGGAATGAAGGCGAAGATGCAGACAAGGAGAGGGAGAAGAAACAGAAGCATCAGTGGCAGCTGCAGCAGCAACACCAGCAAACGGCTAAGGGTGGGGGACGGGTCTCCTCTGTTGAGAGCGGGGAAATCCTCAGACACGCTGAGGTCCGCCGAGGGGAGTCTAGCTGGTTTCCCCCTCTGGAAGTCGACGGGGCTCCCATACCAACCCAAGTGAGCATCCGAGACTTCCAGAGAGGTCACGCCCTCCACCTCGCCAACTCGCTAGAGCAGCCGCTACTTCTGCCCCGGGACATGGAGGAGCTGGGGAGGACGGGCTGTACGCGCCTATTCCTTTCCCTTAAAAGAAACTTGGGTCTGGTAAGCATCGAACGTTTAGCTTTCTATTGTTGACTTTGTGCCCATGCGAGCTAACTCGCATATAACATGTTCTTGTTGGTATCCTCTTCACAGGCCATCCAGGAGGCCTTTGCTGTCGACGCCCTGGTGGAGCATTATCAGACCCAGGTCGGCTCCAAGCAAGCAGCAAAGGCCGAGGTCGAGCTGCAGCTAGGCCGCGTTGAGGCGGAGAAGGCCGACCTGGGCGCCAAGCTAGCCTCGGAGCAATCACAGAGGAGGAGCCTGGATGCAGGCCTTAAGACGGCGACGGTGCAGGCGCAGGCGCAGGCGGAGGCCCAGCGCAAGCTCCTGCAACAGAAGGACGAGGCCCTGGCCAAAGCGGGGCAGGAGGCCTCGGACCTTAGAAAAGGGCTTGCGCAAGCGGAGGAGGCGGCTCGCGTCGTCAAGGAGACCGTGGACGCCGCCACCACGGCCGCTTATCGCGAGGGGGTCGAGGCAACGGAGAATCGCCTAATGGAGGAGCTGGCCAAGCTGTGTAGGGAGTACTGCCAGCAAGTTTGGGCGGAAGCCCTAAACGCTGCAGGAGTCCCTGCAAGCTCCGAGTTGAGGGCTGTGGAGAGGGTCTGGTATCCGGAGGATATCAGATTCATCGAAGATGCACCCCCTACTCTGCCTCCTTCCTCCTCGGACCCGGTCCCGCCCAACCAAGAGGTCGTTGCTGCGGTGGTGGTGTCGGGCGAGCCAGCCGGCCAAGCCTTGCCCCAACCTAAGCCAAAAGACAAAGGAAAACAAGTCCAGGATCCGCCTGAGGTCACACCAGAGGGGGACGGCAAGACCAAGGAGCCTTCGTCTAAGCCCATGAAAGAGCCCCCATTGACGATTAAGGGGTAGGCGGCTTTGGGCCCTCCTTATTCTCCATTTTGTGCATGCCTTTTTCTTTTTACGGATTGCTGTCTCGTAGACCCTTAGTATTTTTGTCTGTAATTTGCCTCATTACTACTTTTGTTGCTTTGTTCTGAATAGCTTCTTATTTATGAAATCTGTAATTTTTCCCTTATAGCGTAACTCTTCAATGCATTATGTTTATTGCGGTGTTGCTTATGTTATTGCTCCATTCGTTGTATGTGAATGCCACGCAACTCAACGCTCGAGGTGATAGGTTAGTGCTCACGGGCACGTTCGAGATTAGGATAGGCACGGCCTCACTACGAAGGCATCTCAACCTTTGATTGGTAAAAAAGATCGACGGAAACGTGTTAAATTTTCCCAAGGTAGGAGGTCCGAGGACCCGCCTTAACCAAGGTTGACCTTAACACTTAATAAAAATTGATGCGTGTTAAATTTTCCCAAGGTAGTAGGTCCGAGGACCTGGCTTAACCAAGATTGATATTAACACTTAATAAAAATTGACGCGTGTTAAATTTTCCCAAGGCAGAAGGTCTGAGGACCTGGCTTAGCCAAGGTTGACATTAACACTTAATAAAAAATTATGGAACCGTGTTAAATTTTCCCAAGGCAGAAGGTCCGAGGACTCGGCTTAGCCAAGGTTGACATTAACACTTAATAAAAATTGGTGCGTGTTAAATTTTCCCAAGGTAGAAGGTCCGAGGACCTGGCTTAACCAAGGTTGACATTAACACTTAATAAAAATTGGTGCGTGTTAAATTTTTCCAAGATAGAAGGTCCGAGGACCTGGCTTAACCAAGGTTGACATTAACACTTAATAAAAATTGATTAAAACGTGTTAAATTTTCCCAAGGTAGAAGGTCCGAGGACCTGGCTTAGCCAAGGTTGACATTAACACTTAATAAAAAATTATGGAACCGTGTTAAATTTTTCCAAGGCAGAAGGTCCGAGGACCCGGCTTATCCAAGGTTGACATTAACATTCTCGCAAAAAGTGATAGAGATTACAATACCAACAATCGGCATAGTACAATGATATCTGATTACATGGCGGACACGCCTTTCATTAGTAGTAATACCTTCGAAGGTTATTTACATTCCAGGGTCGCTTTACATGTTGGTTATCCAGGTCGGCTAGATAAAATGACCCCACGCCAGCCACTGAGGTTATACGGTAGGGCCCTTCCCAGTTTGGTCCCAATTTCCCCCAAGATGGGTCCTTTGCCGTTCCAACGACTTTCTTCAAGACCAAGTCTCCCGGGGCGAGAGGTCTGGACCGTACGTGAGAGTTGTACCCCTGCTTGAGCTTCTACTGGTAGCTGGCTAGTCGGACCATGGCGTTTTCCCGCCTTTCTTCCACCAAGTCCAGCCCCCTCAGCAGCATGTTGTCATTGGCTTCTTGGGTGAAGGACTGCGCCCTCATCGTTGGGAACCCCATCTCTACCGGAATCACGGCCTCGGCGCCACACGTCATCGCGAAAGGAGTCTCTCCCGTGGACCTCCGCGGCGTGGTTTGGTAAGTCCATAACACATGTGTTACTTCATCCACCCATCTGCCCTTTGCATCATCTAATCTTTTCTTGAGTCCATTGACTATCGACTTGTTCGTGGCTTCAGCCTGGCCGTTTCCTTGCGGATAAGCTGGGGTGGAGTACCTGTTTGTGATGCCGAAGTCTCCACAGTACTTCCAGAAGGCTTTGTTGTCAAACTGCAATCCATTGTCCGAGATGAGGGTGCGGGGAATCCCAAATCGGGTGATGATATTCTTCCAGACGAATTTCTTCGCGTCCACGTCCCAGATATTCGAGAGCGGCTCGGCCTCGACCCATTTAGTGAAGTAGTCCGTCCCAACAAGCAGCCATCGCTTGTTGCCCGTTGCCCTCGGAAACGGTCCCACTATGTCCAAGCCCCACTGTGCAAAAGGCCAAGGGCTAACCAATGGGTTAAGAACGCCACCGGGCTGGTGGATGTTGGGCACATACCTCTGACATTGGTCGCATTTTCTCACGTACTCCTGTGCTTCTCTCTGCATATTTAGCCACCAGTACCCCTGCGTAAGGGCTCTGTGAGCTAGTGACCTTCCACCCGTATGGCTGCCACAAGTCCCCTTGTGCAATTCTTCCAAGAGCTGCTCCGTCCCATCCGGGTGTACACATAGCAGGTATGGCCCTGAAAACGAGCGTTTATAGAGCCTCTCGTCCTCGGACAGCCAGAACCGAGGTGCCTTTCTACGGATCTTGTCGGCCTCAGACTTCTCCTCCGGGAGTGATTCGTGTTTTAGGAAAGACACTATGGGGTCCATCTAATTGGGTTCCGCTCTGGTCTGTTGGACCCGGATGGCTTAACAACCCGGGCCGGTTGGCTTAAGAAGGTCTTCAACAAGGATGACCCAAGGGAGGCCGTGTGCCGAGGTGGTTGCGAGTGTGGCCAGCGAATCTGCATGGGTGTTCCCGCTTCTGGAGATATGCGATAATGTGAAGGATTCGAATTTGGCTTGCAAGCGCCTGGTGCGGGCTAAATACTCTCGCATCCTGGGCTCCCGGGCCTCCGACTTCCCTTCTACCTGGCCTACCACCAGCTGCGAGTCCAAGAATGCTCGCACCGCCTTTCCTCCCATTTTACGAACCATGTCCATCCCCACCATCAAGGCTTCGTACTCGGCCTCGTTATTGGTGGCCGAGAACGCTATCCTCAGAGATTTTTCAATGACGACGCCATCCGGGGATATCAAAACTATCCCAGCCCCGGAACCTCTCTGGTTGGACGCTCCGTCCATATAGATTACCCATACCGGAGGCTGCCCGTTCGAGACTATGTAGACTCGCTTTCCCCCCAGGCTCTCCTTTAGGGGAGGTTCAGTGAACCCCGCCACCAGGTCGGCCAAGACTTGGCCCTTCACAGATGTACGAGGAAAGTACTTGATGTCGAAGGCTCCCAGGAAAGTTCCCCATTTAGCGATCCTGCTGGAGTAATCTGCACTCCGTAGCACCGACTTAAGCGGGAGTTGGGTTAGCACGACAACCGTATGAGACCTAAAATAGTGCAGGAGTCGGCGGGTCGCGTGCACTATCGCCAGGACCGCCTTTTCCAATGGCAAATACCGGACCTCGGCCTCCTGCAGAGATTTGCTCACATAGTAGACCAGCCTCTGTATGCCGTTGTCGTCCCGTACTAGGACCAGGCTAACGGCGTGGGCGGCCACGGCTAGGTAGGCAAACAGCACTTCGTCTGGATTGGGGCGGGACATAACGGGTGGCCGAGACAGGTATTCCTTCAACTGCAGGAAGGCCGAGGAGCACTCCTCGGTCCATTCAAATCCCTTCCACTTATTCAGCAGCTGGAAGAATGGTCGGCACTTGTTTGCGGATCAGGAGATGAACCTGCTGAGGGCTGCCGTCATTCCGGCCAGCTTCTGGACCTCCTTCGGGTTTCGAGGCGGTTGCAGGTTACAGATTGCAGAGATCTGCTCGGGGTTGGCCTCGATACCCCTGTGAGTAAGCATGTAGCCTAAGAATTTACCAGACCCTACGCCGAAGGAGCATTTGGAGGCATTCAGTCGCAACTTATGTTTCCGCAAAATCTGGAACGTGCTATCCAGGTCGGCCACATGGTCCGATATCGTCTTGCTCTTTACAACCATGTCATCTACATATACCTCGACGGTTTTTTCCAACTGCGCCTCGAACATCCGGGTCATCATCCTCTGATAGGTAGCCCCTGCGTTCTTCAGACCGAAGGGCATCACCTTATAATGGTAGTTTCCAGTGGGGGTCACAAAGGCGGTTTTCTCCTGGTCCTCTAAAGCCAGAGGTATCTGATGGTACCCTTGAAAGGCGTCTAGGAAACTCATGTGGGGGTGGCCGACCGTCGCATCTACCAGTTGATCTATACGTGGCATCGGGAACGAGTCCTTGGGACAGGCCTTGTTGAGGTCAGTGAAGTCCACACACACTCTCCATTTCTCGTTTTTCTTCTTTACCACGATCGGGTGCGCCAACCATTCGGGGTAGAACACTTCCTTGATAGCTCCAGCCCTCTTGAGCTTGATGACCTCCTCCTTCACGGCCTCGGAGTGTTTCGCCGAGGAGCGCCGAGGGGGTTGCTTCTTCAGCACTGCCGCCGGGTTAACGTTCAGATGGTGGCATATGAAGTTTGGGTCAATCCCAAGCATCTCATGCTCGTCCCATGCGGCTCGTCCCATGCGAATACGTCGAGGTTCCCTCTCAAGAATGCGACCAACTCCTCCTTTTCTTCGGTCGACAGCCGAGCCTCAATCTGGAAGAACCTTTCCGGGTCATCGTCCACGGGGACTTTGTCTAACCCCTCACACGCGGGCTCTTCTGCCACTACTGTCCCGGCGGTGGCAGAAGAGGCTGATTACTACGAGGTCGGAGCCGCCGGGGCCGCGGCTTCTAGGTCCGGCTTGCGTAGTATTGCAGCGGTCAGGCACTGCCTTGCCGCAGACTGGCTCCCAATGATTTTCTCGACTCGGCTGCCGAAAGGGAACTTCACCTTGGCGTGAAGGGTGGAGGAGACAGCCCCTAGGGCATGCAGCCAAGGTCTCCCCACAATGGCTGTGTACGGGGAGTAGGCATCCAACACAATGAAGTCCACCTCTACCACGGCTGGCCCTGACTGTACGGGCAATCTGATCTGCCCCTTGGGGATCACCACCTTTCCCTCGAAGCTTATCAGGGGGGAGTCGTAGGCCGAGAGGTCCTCTTCCCTCAGGTTCAGCCCCTTGTACAAGTCAGGGTACATGATGTTTGCGTCGCTTCCCTGGTCCACCATCGCCCTCTTTACATCGTAGCCTCTGATCCTCAGCATTATGACCAGGGCGTCGTCGTGGGGTTGGATGTTCCCTTCCTTGTCGGCGTCCAAGAAGGCCAAGGAGGGTGGCTCGTTGCCCCTAATCCTCTTCGCTTTGGAGCCAGGGCCTCCATCGTGGGCTCGCGTCACAGACATCACCCGGGACGGGCGCGAGCCAGTTCTCCCAGGGGCAGCAAGAATGAGGTTGATGGTTCCCAGAGGTGGCCTTGGGGCGTGATGGCTTTGGGTTGACGGCCCAGGGCGCTCTGTCTGCCCTTCGTGTTGGTACGCGAACTGCCCCAACTTCCCCTCCTTCGTCAGTTGTTCTAAGTAGTACCGTAGGCTATTTCAGTTCTCGGTCCTATGGCCGTGCTCTTGATGGTATTGGCAGTGGAGGTTCTGGTTTCACTTCGCGGGATCACCTGTCATTTTGCTGGGCCACCTGAAGTAGGGCTCGTGGCGAATTTTCTCAAACACTCGCTGTATGGGCTCGCGAAACACGACGCCGACCGCCTGTGTTGGTATCCGACGCGATTGCCAGATGAACTCTCTCCTCGGCCTACTGTTGCTGTATCCATTCGACCTAAAATCCCTCCTCTCTTGAGGGATAACCTTCGTCCTGGCCTTCACTTGTAGCAGATCCTCCTCCACCCGCGTGTATTCCTCAATGTGGTCCATGAGACGACGCACACTCTTGACAGGCCTTCTGGTTAGCGACTTCCTCAGGTCATGCTCGTTTGGCAGGCCGACCTTGAAGGTACTTATGGCTACTTCGTCGAAGTCGCCATCGATCTCGTTGTACATCTCCCAATATCTGTCAGTATATGCCCTGAGGGTCTCTCCCTCTCTCATGGCCATGGACAACAGCGAATCTAGGGGTCGAGGGACTCTGCTGCATGTGATGAACCGTGCACCAAATGCCCTGGTGAGCTCCGTGAAGGAATCGACAGAGCTCGCCTTCAGGCCGTTGAACCACCTCATCGCGACGGGTCCTAAGCTAGAAGGGAAGACCTTGCACATCAGGGTCTCATTCTTCGAGTGCACCGCCATCCTCTGGCTGAAGTGGCTCACATGTTCCACTGGGTCTGTCCTTCCGTTGTAAATTGTGAAGGTTGGCTGGGTGAACCTTTTTGGGAGCCTTCCCTTCTCAATCCTCCGGGTGAAGGGTGACTTGGAAATCTGGTGGAGCGCCTTGCTCAGTGCATTGTTGGCCAGGCCTCTGGAGGACGTCTTCTTGTCCTTAGATTGGCAACAGTGCTCGTCCTCCTGGGAAGAGGACTCGCCAAGGGGGGTCCTCGACCTGGAATTATCAGAGCTACTGCTGACATCTGCTAAAGACCGGTCTGAAGGGGAGGGCGTGCGCCTTCGCTTTTCCCGGCGCAGCTTCCTTCTTAGGTGATCAACCTCCCTTTGCAGGGTCTCAACACTTTTCTCGCGGGAGGCTTACTACCACCACGTGCATGGCTCCTTCCGCGCGTACATTCCATGTGGACACTGGCTTCGCGCTTTCTCTCCAACCGCACAGATTGATCCTCGCGCTGGGATCCCCTGGACTCCGCATGACGTGAACCTGAGCCTTCCATGGCACTTCCAGTCCTTCCGGTCAAGGCTCTCTACAGACGACGCCAATTGTAAGGACACAAAGTTGCCTTGGGCCCAAATGGGTGACTGGGCCGGCCCAAGTGGCCTTTACAATAGAATTTGTAGAGAATGGGCTTAAAGCCTAGACCTCCTGGTGCTTTAGAAGGATGCGGTGTAAGGCCCAAATCCACTCCTGAGAGACGGCTGGCTGATGGAATGGCCTAATTCTCTTCTCGGACGTGAGCCGAGGAGCTTCTGTGCTGACTGGCGTTCTGTTCTTCAAGGGAGAGAGAGAGAGCCTTCTTCTTTTTCTTTAGCAAAAAGGTCCGCCTCTCTTCCAGTGACTCCCCCTTCTCTATTTATACTCCCTATCTCTGGCTCTCACCTGTCCTTTCCCTGAAAACGCTCCCCAATGCCCTCAGGGCTGTCTACCGTCCCTTCAGAAGTCAGTTCATCATTAATGCGGCTAGGCGGGTAGGTGGAAGGCATTTAATGCGGTGGCAGCAGCTTTGTATGGTGGGCGTACTTCTTGTCCCCCTCCTCGGCGTCCCGTTGGGGTGGAGGACGGCTCACTGAGCCTTAGGAGTTCTTCTCTAGACAACGTGCTACGCCCCTCGGACAAGGGTCTCTTAGTCCGAGGAGGCCTTCTCCTCGGACTACCACAAACTCGACCGGTAACCTGGTCGACAAGCGCTTCGGCCCCCGTTTTAGGAGGTCCTATCCAGGACCCCTTCGATGGGGCCCCATCCTCGGACCAGGCCCTGGGGCCACGTGATGCTTTGACGCTTTTACCCCCTCCCCCCCACATAAATATTTAAGATAGTATTTAGTATTTAGATTTTGGACTCTAGAGTGATTTCTCTTTATCTTTTTTTTTTTTTTTTTTTTTTTGGGTATGGTACTTTAGTTTTAAGAAATCAAATACTGGGAATTTTTTTTTTCACTTTTTTTTTTCTTTTGTAAATTTTATATTATTAAGTGTGTAAGGGCGGTATTTGAATTCAAAGTCCAAAATTAAAAAGACTAAGGCCCAAAGAGTTCAAAACAATGGATTTGTAAAAAGTGGGCTAGAAACTAAATTCTAATGAGTTGGACAACAATCACAGTAGGCTAAATGGTACAATAAAGTAGGAATAAACAGTTTTATGCAGGAAAAATCCTCCTCAGCAAAGTCCAAGGAAAATAGTTCTTATATATTTCTCTTGGACTTAAGCACAATTATAGTTCTTGTATGTACAGTCTTTTCTTTTTTGGACAACAATCACAACTAATAAGGCTAGAGCCCAGGTTACTCTTGCTTCCAACTCTTTTATGAACATTTTTTGGGCTTGTAACTCTATTACTAGAGATTTAAATTTAGTAGTCTGGACAATATATAGCCAATTTGTTTCAATAGTGGGACTTTAGAGTTACAGCAAAACTGTTCATGTTTAGTAGATATTCATCACATGTTAATAGATGGTCAAAATTGCCAATGAGCTGGGTAGCTCAAATGGTATTTTCTACCCTCCAAATTATATACCAACAAGTAATCACAAGGCTCAAAAGTAATTTAGGCACCTGACACAATTTTTTTTTTTAAAGTTCCATTAAACTGTAAGGTTTTGTTGAATCTTCTCTCTTTTTTTTTTTTTTCTCTAAAACTTACTGAAACCCGTCTTTACTGATATCCTAGTCCTTGAGAAATTAGTTCTTGAAGATTGTTTAAATTTATCTAGGCTGCACCCATCAATTGGAGTTCATAACAACCTAACTCTTCTTAGTCTGAAACAGTGTGGCCGATACCGTACCGGTACCGGCCGTACCGACTAGTACATCGGTATCGGTACACTCCTATTTTGTACCGAAAAAAATACTGGCCGTACCGGCCGTGTACCAATCATACCGGCGAATTCCGGCCATATTGGCTACGTACCGGCTGTACCGGATCGAAACACACAAAATGTTGTGTTTTTTTTTTTTTGGTAATTGTGGCAGTTTTTGTCTCTAAAATAATCAATAATGAAATTATTTTGTAAATAATTTCATTTTTTCACCTAAACTTTGATCTCTCCAATTTTTTTTACTTAATTTGGATTTGGTATGTGTGTATACATATTAAATATATAAAATAGCGGTAAACCCGAAACGGTACACCGGTATTGACCGGTATCCGAAATATATCGTACCGGTGGCCAAACCGGTACAGCCTCCGGTACGGTATTGACTTCCTTGGTCTAAAAGGCTGTAAAAACTTAAAAACTCTTTCAAACAAGTTTGAAATGAAGTCTCTTGAAACTCTTATTCTTTTTGGATGCTCAAAATTTTTAATAAAAAAAATTCCAAAATTTGGGAAAAACATGCAATGTGTATTGAAAGTTTACTTGGATGGAATTGTTATTACAAAACTACCCACGTCAATTGGGCATTTGACTGGCCTTGCTTTATTGAATGTAAGAGATTGCAATAGTCTTACATGTCTACGGAGCACTCATTAATTTAAAGTTGCTTAAAGAAGTAAATATTTCTGGAAGCTCAAAACTTTGTTTGATTTTATTTTAAAATCTAAAAAGTATTTGTGAGCTGCAGCTTAGCTTTGCTATTGGCACTTATTCCAACAACAGCATCATTGAAGATTGTTGACTTCTTATCTTTTTCTTAGTCAACTTTTTCTCTATATTTCCTGTAAGTCATTGCTTTTTCTTCTCAATCAAAGCTTTTCGTTGGTTGCTCTGCAGTATCTTATTTTTTCCCTTCCTTTGGACACATTTACTTAACTAATATTAACTTAAAAATATAATTTTACTATCTGTGTTTCAGCTTCATTTTTATCACTTATTCCTACTCTCATCTGGTCTGTTTCCTTGATCAAATAACACAAATTTGTGCAACTAGCTAATTAATGCATATTATTAAATCTTATGGATTGGTACAATTGAAAAAAAAAGTCACCCCCATTTTTGAAGCTACTCATTTAATCCACACAAAAAATGTAGTTTTATAAAATAAACAATGATTAGAGTAATTTTGGTTCATTGATTGTGTTAGTTGTTTGGGTTGGTTTCCCCCTTGATGTAGATTATTGGACTTGTTCATGAGGAGAAACTGTCACATGGCCAAGAGACAAGAAGGCAAGTGCAGTCTGTTTTATGCTTCTGATTTTTGCTAGCTGTAATAGATTGCAAGGTAAAATCTGCACTCTTGTTGCCTATATATATAGTTCATTGTTTTAAAATTTTTCAAAGTGCAAAAACAATATATGCATGCCATTGCAAACATTATAATCTAAGTTAATCATTATGTCATTTCTTATCATACATGTGAGCTCATGTATAGATCACAATTAGAATGATTCTAGCTAGATGCTACATCTAGCTTTCTCATTGAAGGTTTTCTATAGCTGTGTACCCACCTTTAACCAAAAAAGTGCTTTTTTTCCAGTTTAAGAGAGTGACTGACTTTTTCTATTCTTGTTTTGCTTTGATATTTTTCTTATTTTAATGTAGGATAACAATTAAAGATGTTATAAAAATGACTTGTATTAGCATGTTTGAGGACATTGGTAATGTAACTCTCCTATTTTAAAATTTCAAACATTTAGAGTTTGATCATAACTTACTTTTTATGAGTAATTAATGTAGATATTCAAAATTTCCTCATTGACCAAATGATTCAACCGAGTTCTTGATATATCCAAGTATCATCAACATTGTTCATAATTGAGTGATCTGCATCAGCATAAGTTATGTTTTTGGTAATTTTCTTAAGCTATCATCATTTGGAACCTAAGCTTGTGCCTATATGTAAATAGATGTGTAATAACTAACTAAATATAAATCAATCACAAGAGACCATCTTCAAAACTAAAAGCAGTCATTTTGATTTATCTTCACCAAAACAATGTTACGAATGACTATAAATTGTTCAATTGTTAGACATGCTGTGATGGATCAGTGATTTACCATAATTGAATATTGAATTGTAAGCAGTACTAAATGGCCTCAAGCCATGTGCTGCTTTTATTTTGCAATGTAAGGAAATCATCATGCTGGTCATTGTACCACGTAATGCTTGTGTAGAAGCATTGGTGAGACCTTAATAATATTTCAATCCCACTTAAAAGTAATGACTTTTTCCTCTGCCTTTTGTTACTAGGAGATATATATATATATATATATATATATATGATCCCGGTCGAGTTTAAAACAAAATAAGCGCTATGACATGAATTTAACAATTTAAAACTCTTTTTAATATGAAACAGCTCTTAATTTTGTAACTTTTTAGCACAAGACTTTTGTGCTTTTGCCTCTTGATGTACTTGAAATTTTTTCTACCTTTCTAAAACCTTCACTCTAAAACAAATTATCGACTGAATGTTGTCCTACCCATTTCAGATCATGACCAGGCAGAGCTGAAACAAACCAAAAGGCCTATCTCAAAATCGTAACTTAATTAGCTTATACCCTGTCAAAGAGACTCGATTAGAATTAGAATTAAAGGACAGCAGTAGATAGTAGAGAAACCCAACCATACAACAAACTTGGTTACATATTACTAACCATATCATCTGAGCCATATTTGTCCTTACAGTAATCAGACTCAAGCAAGCAAGCAAGCAACTGTGTAACCAAGGTTGAAAATTGGAGAAGGTAGCATACTTGGATTGGTAAGCACTCCTGTTCAAGTTGCTATCATTGTTGTACTACATCTAGAATTTAACTTCTCTCACTTTCTTCCCTTGGGGTTTGTTATATTAGCAAAATTTATTATATTTTATACTGGAAAAAGATGCTACACTTCGATAATCAATGTCATTAATTTTTGAGAATTTTATATTTTTTTTAGGGAAGTAAAAAAAATCTACATCTATTAATAGGTATTTAAAGTTATCTTTACACTTTGACTTCGAAACAGGACTTGGTTAGGGAGCAATACTCTCCTGAAGTAGTGAAGTGATTGCTCAAATTTTAGCCACCCCTATCTCAAGGTGAGGAGCTACTAATAAGCAAATATAGCCTTGACGTAACATGTGGTTGATATCAAAATTAAGCTACCAATGAAAGTAGGGGGAACTCAGGTAATGGATTCTCATTGGAGGGTCACAGCTCTTAGATGGAGACATCTTTGGGAATTGAAGCTTCCTTTGAAGTTAATAAATGTTATGTGGAAGTTTGGCATGAGAACTTACTTATTAAAACAGAACAGTGAAATCAAACATAGTGAGCGATAATAATTGTGTGAGGAAGAGGAAACTTGGTTAATTTATTCCAGAAGTGCAATCTTGCTTGGGCTGTATTGTTTGGATAGATTTGATCCTTAGAACTGAGTTCATTTCTCCTTGCTCTTTGAAGTAGTGGTTGGCTCAGTGGATGGAGGATCCAAATTTTCAAAAACAGGAATATATTATGTTATCTAGATTGATTTTTAAGGGTGCAAAATAGCTTCTAAAGAAGTACTAATGCTTTGTTTTGTAGGTCTGCATAAGTCTCTAATGCACGACAAGCAGATCAGAGTAACTGCAGGAAAGTACCAAGGCAAGTATGTCAAGTTGTGGAGGGTTGTAGGTGTTGCTAACAATTTAGGGGCACTAGCAGAGATAGTGTGAAGAGTGGAAGACCTCTTTTGGAGAAGAAGGTGTCCTTTGCAACTTCTTGCGCTAATTGAAGACCACAAGTGCATGGAATTTGGAGAACGGTAGTGGTTGTATATTTTGTTGATAAGAGAGTTGCTGCAGATGTTGGGGCCTTGCTTCAAATTCTTTTGAAAATTTTTGGACTCTACTACAAGCCAACGCTTCAGACATTATTGTATTAATAAACCGTACCCACAAAGAAAAAAGAAGACGAAAAGAAAGAAGTTAAATTAACACCTTTTCTGGACTAATTTAAGCTATGGCATGCAATTACATGCAATCATTAACATTGTAAGACATCATATAAGAGATTCATGTCCTTGCGTGAAAATCATATTCAACTCTCCTTTTAGATTCAAATAAGAGCAATTGAATTAACTATCTAATGGCTTTGACCGATTAACATGCTTTTTTTTAGCATAAAAACTTGGCTCAAATTGGCTAGAGGGTAATGATAAGAAGATAAATGAAGTTTAGAATGACATACTTTTTGTTTGTTAATGGAAGGTTGAAATTTGCTTAATTGATTTCCAATTTAAAATGATCTAGAGCTAAATCATCTAGTCTTTTCAAGCAAAAAAATGATAATTTCTGCTATGCTACAAAACAGTATTTGGTTTCATCCAAGGTTAGGCAAAACATATTAAGAAATCTCAATAGTACTTTTTTTTTTTTTCAATAAATATCATCAGTGAACTTAGTGAAACTCTCATGAGCAAGTCCATTTGCAAAGTCAAAAAATTTTACGAAAGGGTTCCCACTGAATTTTTAGAGCACATTTTCAATCTTCAGATTGTATAAATTCTCCAAAAAAGAAATCTTTCAGAGATTAAAAATAATTTGAAACAATTACTAAAATCAGCAATAAGTCTTCAACTGACTCCTAAATATTCCTCCCCCCCCCCCCCCCCTTGATCCCCCGGCCCTCCTTCCTTTTCCTTTTTTTGTAATCTCTTTTTCAACGAACGTGGCGAGCTTTCTCTTCTTGTCCTATCCCTAACTATTTTTGGGCATTTGCTATACCTTCTAAATCTGCAATATAACAAATCATAAAAACTACATTACACATCGAAAATCAGCTATTCTGTAACAATCATCAATGCATTAATGGAAGGGAAGCATGTCAAAGGTTTGATCGCATGACACAAATTTTTTTTTTTTTTGACTTTCAAAGAACTTGAGTGCAATCATGAGACCAAGATTAGCATTTTTTTTTAATAAGCATGAGACAAAGTTAGCTATTGTTTGAAAAGATCAAACCAAAATATAGAATCAAGAGAAATGTCTACCAATTCTAAGTTTAAAAGTTTTGCAATTTAAATTACTTGATTGGACAATGAAAATCTCTCTAAACCGGTTGTATTCCCTGAATTTATATTTCTTAGTCCTTCTAAAAGATGTAGGAGTCAAGTCCATTGTAACTTCCAGTGAAGTTATAGACTTGTTAGCCCCAAATACATTGAAAAAAGGTTTAGACCTTCCATAAGCATACTCATTATGCTGCAGAAATTGCACAACTCTAGGTTCAATGAAAGAAACAGATTAATAGAAAAAGAGAAATAAAAGAGAGAAAAAAGAGCCGGGAGGGGGGGGGGGGGGGGAGCAGAAACAGAAGCTGCAAAGGAAGACTAGGAAAAAGAACCCTCAAAAGTAATTAAGAGTGACGTTGTTATCTTGTTCCATAGAATTTGTAATATATCTCATCTTCTATGCTACCTACAAATGGCACAAAGAAATCAATACTCACCAAAGAACTGAGTGAAAATGCGGGTAAAGAAGTTCAAGTTGCGGGAAACATTGTAGAAGAAAAAAATAACAATTCAAGAGAAAAAAGATACAAAACCTATTGTTTACCTTTCAAAAGTGTTACGAGTTTAATTTTAAATTATTCAATAATTAAGTGACCTCTATCCTGTGGACATAGACAGAAGCATTGTGTTTTGACAAGGGCATTGGACACAGCATCCTATTGTTTTATTTTCACGAACATGGAAAGCGGGGTCACGCAGCCTGCTCCTATGCCTTCTCAACTGAGTTAAGTTTTTTTTTTTTTTTTATTACACAAAATGCCCTTAACTTCTTCAATGTGCATTTTCTCTCAAATCCTCTAATAATAATAATAATAATAATAATAATAATAATAGTTTCAACAATTTATGCATATTAGAGATATATTAAATATATTAGCCTAATGTAATAGGCTCAAGCCCATACCTGCTATGCCCATTCTCTTTCCATAGAAAAATTGAAACTATACCATATGGTCACCACCTTTAGGTTAATTTGTGTCAATGACTAAGGTGTGTCATATTTCTTTTTTCAGTTTTTATTAAAGTTTTTAGTATTTTCAATATAAAAATAAAAAATAACAAAAAAGAAAAGAGAGGAGCATGAAAAGTGGGGCATGGTTAAAGTTAAACACTAATGTAAAAAACAACTCAGAAAGTAAACCATGGTTAAGCACTATTGAAAAATGCTGAAGTCAAAAATAGACATAAAAAGCAGATAAAATTTTCCACGAAAGTGCACTATGCATTATTTGGTCATCCATTTCCTCTAAAAACAATCATGCAGTCAATAGTCCACACTATATAAATTTATGTCTAAATTGATGAAAGCAAAATCAGCAGAACTTTAACGCAGGAGTTATGTCCTATTGTACTCTTTACAAGAACGTGGAAAGTGGAAAGTGCCTAGGCTTGAAGAGTACTAAATTAATTCTTCGTTAAAGCCTTAAGCGTATTTAGCAAAAATAATATATGTATATATATATATATCACTCTTTTTCAACTGTATCTAAATGGACCTTAAATAACTATTCAATTCTATTGCTTATAAAAATCATATTAACCTAGGCAGGAACTGTTCTGTCTTTAAATTGTCCAACATGCAACCATTGACATAAATATCCACAATCCAAAAGTCATGAGGTTTTTTTTTTTTTTTTTAAATGAAAAAAGGATCTTTATTGTGGATACATCTACCTCATGTGACATCACGTGACCTATGAGTAATACCACATGTACTATCGGGGTTTTGATAGAACTATTGTTATGAGCACAACACATTTGTTGAAGCACTACTACTTGAACCGCTCAACTCATGCCAAGCATCTTGTGAAGTGATATAAGAATTCCTATCACCAAGTCAATTAATTTCTAACAAAGAAATATATTTAAAAATATATGATTGTGATCAAAAGATTAAGAAAAGAAAATTAATTCTTCTTAACAAAAAAAAAAAAAAAAATCAAAGCATGCTCTAGATAATTTCTAGGCATGGTGAAAATCTGTTATATGAAGATAGTGATAGTGTAATACTTCTTTAGAAAATCAAAAATACAAAACAATACTACTAATTCCAAGCTCTCTCTCTCTCTCTCAATAATGGCTAGGGCTCCATGTCATATATGCAAATTTCATCAGATATTTTTCTCGTTTCTTAATTTTTGTTACTTAAAATTTTGGATTTTTAGAGACAGATTTTTCATTATTTATTCATTTTATTCAAAATCCTTTCCAATTTTTATGGTTGCGGAAGATTTGCAATATGGAATATCACGCAAACATTAATTTTAATCTCTTGGGTGACTTGCTTAAAAAAAAAAAACTAGTGACTAGTGAGGAAACTTTCTCCAACATACATACCCCACCCCCATCTGATTGATGTGAAGATAACTGTATAGACTATAGAGTCACCACGAAATTACTAGCTAGCCTTATCTTCTTTGTAGCTGGGAAAGAAAAAAAGGGGAAAAGATGCATGCACTAAAGAAAGTGGGGAATCAATGACTTGCAAGTCTTGCATATAGCGTTAAAGACTTTTAGAATTGCGTGGTGACTTGCGTCAAAACTATTTGGAAAAAAAGGGGGGGGGGGCGGAAAAAATAATTGGGTGACCAAAAAGAAATTTTTTATAAAAACTAAAATAAAATAAATTCTGCGATAGCTGCGCTCTTTCTTGGCCATTGTATTGGCCACGGCCTGTGGGGTTTTCAACAACAATGGCGCTAAGGGAGTCTAGGTGGTTTCCTATTATATCAAATTAAAATTTATAAGGTTCGAAAGTTTTTTCTTTTTTAAAGGGTGAATAAATAAATATAGAAGAAATTAAAAAGTATAATTTAGGAGGAAAAAGATACAAAACCTATTGTTTACCTTTCAAAAGTGTTACGAGTTTAGCCTTAAATTAACCGGTAGGTGATCTCTATCTTGTGGACAGACAAACATTGTGTATGGACGTACTAGAATTCATAGTATTTCTAATTTTTCTATGAACAGGTAATTATATTCAATAAAAAAATTGCACCAAAATTTATACAATGGCAAATCTTTCCACAACCCGTTGGAAAAAAAATTATACTAAATATTTCAAAATACCTTTAATTTAAATAATTGATTTTAGAATAAGGGAAAAAGAAATGGAGAAAAATTAATTCTTCTTCCTTTATGGGAGTTCTTCTAGGACAGCGATCTACTTGTTTATTAGCATCAGTAATAGTAGCATCAATTCTTGGCATTTTGGGTATTTCAAGTAAAATATAAGAGCATTTGTGTACTTGTGTTTACTAGGTAGGGTTTTTTTTTTTATTTTTTTTTATTTTAATTTTTTAAAAATTTTTAGACATTTTAAATCTGATAGGAATGGTAATTTTGGAAGACTGCCCTTAGCCAAAGGGTAGATTAATACACAACATTTTTTACTGCAAATTAACAAAGTTTTGTTAATTGGTGGTGGGATATACTATTTGGGATCATAATTTTCTAAGATAGTATTTGTTTATGTGCATTAGGTATTCTTTGTGATTAAACCTCAATGCTATATAATTAAATTTCAACTTATCTTACTGAAAAATGCACCCGTTTAAGATGTGAAGATGTATGTAAGAGGCAAAATTTTAAGCCAATTATAAAATGCCACATCAAAATTTAGTGGCAAATTCTAAAGTAATGTCATTAAATTAATTAAATTAGATGATGACATTTGTCATCCAAATTGACATCACACTGGCATATCAAAATTTGCCAAATGTCATTTGGTCCACAAGATAAAGATAAATTTCCTATTCAAAATTTATGGATAATTATCATTATTAAAATAAATAAATAAAATAAAGATAAATTTTCTATTCAAAATTGATAGATAATTATCTTTATTAAAATAAATTAAATAGAGATAATGATTTATCTTTGTTGATTGTTATCTTTATCAAAATATAATATAGATAAATAGAGATAATTATCTCTAAGAAGAATTTGGGCCAATCAAACGTCTACTACATACTTTCAAGCATATCAACTCAAAATGGAGCTTATCCTCTAAAATCACTATAAATAGAGGACATTCCCCCTCATTTTGAGGACCAAGTTTTCAAGGGGTTCAAGCTCTGGAGAAATTCTGTCTCAAGTATCTTTGAATAATTTGAAGAACATTCAAAGGGCTTGAAGAACAACAAATCTCTAACAAGCTCAAGGCTAGAGATTCGTTGAGAAGACTGTTTAATCCATCTTCCAATCAAAATCAAGAAGATCTCTTGTTCGAGTTCTTTGAAGTTCTATTGGAATTAAGCTAAAAAGCCTCCATAAACCTCAACAAACCCAAATCTTTGAAGCTCAACAGATCAAGCCTTTAAAGCCTCGAAGAACTTCAACCTAAGAGCCTTCACGTTTGAAGACTTAAAGAACAACAAATCTCTAATAAGCTCAAAGCTAGAGATTTGTTGTGACGACCGTTCAATCTATCTTTCAACCAAAGTCAAGAAGAGTCTTGTTCGAGTCAAGTTCAAAGAAGATAGAATCAGATGGTATTCTTTTGTAAAAGAATTGAAATAGAGATTGTAATCATTATACATCAATACAAATTTATATTTGCAAACCATATTTCTTTTCAATTGTTTGATTTTCTTCAATTAGGAAATTTTGTGTTTACAAATTTTTGGCACGCCCGGTGGGACAATCTCTACCTCTCATCTCTTCTTCATCAATTTGTCATATCTTTTAAAGTCTTATGGCTTCAAAGAAGATTCAAATCAACAACCCTCTTTTTGGAACAAGTGAAGTTGATCCTACACTTGATTCAAACTCTAATATTCCTTATACTGGACCCATGACAAGGGGAAGGATAAAAGCCCTTGTAGAAGTCTATGCTCAAATAACACCCACACCTCAGTCTTCGTTTGTTTTCAACACTTCTGAAATCGAGAAGTCACAAATAGCCTCATCTACTTAAGGGCCAAGCAAAGATGTAGCTGGCCTCGTCAAAGAAATGTTGACTCAACTAGCTTTGTCACTAGAACCAACACAATAAGCTCCGATTGTTGACGAAGAGGATGAATCACTTGATGGCTTTGAATTCTCTTTTTCAGAAGATATTCCATCTTCCAAGCTTAGGGATTCTCCTCATTCTGTTAACTCATTTGCCATGCTAGTCATGATGACTAACACAACATCTCTAGAGGAACAAGTCTCGACTATAGCCCAAACTTTAGAAAAATTAATGAAGTCTATGAAAGAAAGGGAAGCAATGAGAGACGCACAAATAACTCTCCTAATGGATAAGATAAGGGATACATCTGGACCAAATCGTGAACATGAAAGCTTTAGGCCGAAACAAACCCATAATGACAAACCCGAGAGTTCAATAAAGGATCTCAATTTCTCTATAGAGGGGTTTATCTCTCCTGACCAGCTGAAGGAGTTAATCAAGGAAGCTATCAAAGACCAAGTTGGGGGTGGAAGTCAGGCGTCCATTGCCTACACTAAACCATACACTCAAAGGATAGATCTCTTGAGGATGCCTCAAAACTATCAGCCATCGAAGTTCCAACAATTTGAGGGTAAAGGCAATCGAAGGCAACATGTAGCTCACTTTATGGAAACTGTTAGGACATATGTAGTTCAAGTCTGTGAACTTATGTCGCTATTTTATGTAATTGGCTTATCCTTAGACAAAACGCACTTTACTTGTAATTGGGTAGATCTAGGATGTGTTAAACACTTCAAGAAACTGTGGTTCAAGATTAAGTGTTGAAGCCGTCGAAGTCTGTCCAAGAAACAAGCAAGGAAGTGCAAGATTTTAAAGCTCGATAGATACCTCGACAGATACATCTATCGAGATTTAAAGAAGCTGTTTAGCCCGAGCCTCGACAGCTGTCTCGATACCTCTCGATACCTCTATCTATCGAGAATTACTGAAGCACTATAAGATGAACCTTCGCGATTTTCAGCTCATTCTCTCGATCTCTCTCGCTCGAAAACTCACTGTTCTCTCTCAAATTTTTTTTCTTTTTCCTCCAAACCTTCTCCCAAGGCTTTCTCAAGAGTTTCCTTGCGATCTTTATCTCTTGGTAAGCGCATTATCCCTCATCTTCATGCATTGCATTGTTTAAAACCCTAGGTTTTATGTTTTTGAAAATTTTTGGGAGTTTTCAAAATTGTTGGGGTTTTCATGAACTTTTTGGGTTGGTTTTCTAGTTTTGATCTTCAAAACCACATGCATTGCATCACATTAGCATTCTAATTGTATTTTCATGCATTTAGATGTGTGCAAATCGATTGTGTGCTGTTAGGTTTGGATTGGGCTGAGCCCATGATGTTTTTATGTTGCATGTCACATGTCCATGCATTTTCATGCATACGTTCTTTACTATTCAATATTATTCTGTCAATATTGAATTGTTTGGGACTTTTCTGTGTGTTTTCTTTCTCTCCCCCTCTCTATGGTTGCGTTAGCTGTGTCTATGGCACCTAAGTGTAAATCCATTCCGTCCCAGAACCCTCTGCGTTCTAAGGGACAGTCTTCTTCTGATTCTATTCCTACTTCTGTCTAGTTCCGTGATGAGAAGGCCCACAAGGACTTCTTGGAGAACTTTTCTAAACGCGGTGTTCATTCGGAACACCACGTAGTCCTGGCAGACTTTGCCGATACTGACCTTCCCGATGTCATTCACACTCGGGGATGGGAGTCACTGTGTGACGTCCCGGTCACATCTCCTCTCGTGTTGATTCAGGAGTTTTACTCCAACATCCACGGGATAGATTCGTCAGTACCTTCTTTCTATTCTTGCGTTAGAGGTACGCGCTTTTGTGTCACCCTAGAGCTAGTCTCTGAGGTTCTCCATGTACCTAGGGTGGATCATCCCGATTACCCTAGCTGTGAGCGTCTCTGGACTGTGTCCAAAGACGAGATGATCTCGGCGTTCTGTGAGCGCCCTACCTCTTGGGGAGATCACATGTACACACCATGTCGACCTTTTGCTAAAGGTCCTAGATTCCTTAACATGGTGATGACTTTTGTTTTGCACCCTCTCTCTCACTATAACTCTATCACAGAGCCACGTGCTCGATTTTTGCTATCCCTCTTAGAGGATCTTTCTATAGACTTTCCTTCTCACTTCATCTTTTCTATTATCGATGTCTATAGAGATACGGCCACCCGTGATAAGCTCATTTTCCCTTCCGCTATCACGAGGATCATGAGTCGTTTTTCCATCCCTTTCCCTTCGTCCGATCCGTACCACGTCATGTCCGCCATAGAGGCCGCTACCGTAAAACCTAGCGAGGCACAGTTGAGATCGCGACAGACTGACGGGGCCACTCCTTCCACCCGTCCGACCACCTCCAGATCCGCTCGAGCTTCTGCTTCTACTTCTTCGAGCGACATCTCTTTGGGAGACATCATGGCGCAGTTACAGCGCATGGATGCTCGCCTCGATACACTCTCCACAGAGTTGTATCAGGTGAATGTCCGTGTTGGTCGCATCGCCAGGCGACAGGCGACCATGGGCGGCTTTGCCTCAGAGGTTTCTCCTCCGCCACCTAATGTGTCGACTGAGACAGAGGCTGATGATGATGGCGATGATGATGATGCTTTCGACGATGATGATGATGGAGATGCTAGCTCTTCGGATGAGATGTCTACTTGACACTCTACCCTTTGTCACTCGTGACAAAAAGGGGGAGTAGTTTTGTATGAGAGTAGTCATTCTTAGGGGGAGTGTTAGCATAGGACATTTTTGTTAGGGGGAGTGTGGATTGAGGGATGTAGTGAGGTGATCAGATGTATTTTTTTCTTTTCTTATCTTTTAGAGATACATTGATCATGTACTGACATACTTTGTACTTACATTCTTTCTATATATGATGATGTATGTTTTTCTTTCACCTACCTTTACATGTGTTGTTTCTTTTCTGTCTTTATACACATGCTTCTTTACTTGTATGCAATCTATTATTTTTGTTTCACACAAAGATGCCTTGATGTGTTTTGTTTAGAGTGTTTCAGAAATACAGGTTGTCAAAGTCTTCTTGCCATAAACTCTCTTTTTGCAAAGTTGTTCAAGAGTTTGTGTTAGGATAGATTTTACTGTATGTAACAAGTGAATATGAGTTGAGTGATTTATGACTTCTCTCATATCTTCATTTGTATGTTGTGGTTTTGTCACGGATTGCCAAAGGGGGAGATTGTTAGGACATATGTAGTTCAAGTCTGTGAACTTATGTCGCTATTTTATGTAATTGGCTTATCCTTAGACAAAACGCACTTTACTTGTAATTGGGTAGATCTAGGATGTGTTAAACACTTCAAGAAACTGTGGTTCAAGATTAAGTGTTGAAGCCGTCGAAGTCTGTCCAAGAAACAAGCAAGGAAGTGCAAGATTTTAAAGCTCGATAGATATCTTGACAGATACATCTATCGAGATTTAAAGAAGCTGTTTAGCCCGAGCCTCGACAGCTGTCTCGATACCTCTCGATACCTCTATCTATCGAGAATTAAAGAAAACAGAATTCCAAGTCTGTTTCAAGTCCAATCCGTGAGTATGTCTTTGGGACTTCTTTTCTCCTAACCCTAGACATATAAAAGGATTATTTTAAGGGCCGTCAAAGAGGGAATCACTAGATACAAGTTGCATCTTCTCTGAGAACTTGTTGTTCATGCAAATTGTGATCTGTGAGACAAAGTTCGTGCCCTAGTTCATCTCTGATGATTTGAAGAACTTTGCAGCCAACATTCTTTCTTTCTCAAGTTGGTGAGTGAGTCACGTACTTGGATTCGTGCAAAGGAGTAAGACGCGTACTGGGATCCGCGCATCAAATTGGTTAGTCACGTACTTGGGAGCCGTGCATTAAACTGGAGAAATTGTCACTACAGAACAAGTCCAATTGGGTATTGGGGTAAGAGTTCAACTGTAGGTTGGTGAGGTACTGGGATTCCTTACTTGTAACTGCTTGTTGTGATAATAGTGGAGTTTCGGGAGTGGTGACCTTAAATCACCCGGTGGGGTTTTTGCCGTAAGGGTTTTCCCCATTCGTGAACAAATCACCGTGTCATTTATTTTCCGCTGCATTACTTAGTTTGGTGATTTGTTTGTGCTGCCACGTGATTGCATGTTAATTTGATTAATTAATAACTGGGCTAATTTAATTAATCTAATTATCACAAGGGGTCAACGCATTTGTGGCCTGTCAGAAACTTATAACAATGCTGGAACTTATGGGATCTTATGGTCAAGCAATTTGTTCGCTCTTTGAAGGGAAATGCGTTTGATTAGTATACTGATCTAGCGCCTGGCTCCATTGATAGTTGGAACCAAAAGGAGCGAGAATTCCTAAACCGTTTCTATAGTACTCGACGTACTGTTAGCATGATAGAGCTCACCAATTCAAAGCAGTGGAAAGAAGAGCTGGTCATTGATTACATTCAACGGTGGAGAAACCTTAGTCTTAATTGCTAGGATCAATTATCTGAGTCGTCTGCAATTGAGATGTGTATTCAAGGAATGAATTGGCCTATAAGCTACATCCTTCAAGGAATAAAGCCCAAAACATTTGAAGAATTAGCAACATGTGCACATGACATGGAGCTTAGTATTGCTTCCAATGGTTACCAAGGCCCACCTGTTCAAGAACTCTGTAATGGGAGAGAAAGACAAGATACTCGCAAAGGGGGCAAATTCCCTCCTAAACCGGAAAACAAGCAGTCTTTGATTGTAACTACTATTCCTCTTAAAATTCCAGTTAAGCTCAAGATGAAAGAACAGATTGCTCTCACTCAAGATAAGAGAAGAAGAAGACCAACATTACAAGAGATGCAAGAAAAGCAATATCCACTCCCTAATTCTAATATCTCCAAGATGTTAGATCATTTACTTAAGTTGAAGTTAATTAAGCTACCAGAGATGAAACGTCCTAAAGAGGCTAACCAAACAAATGATCCCAAGTATTGCAAGTATCATCGACTCATAGGCCACCCCATAGAACAATGCTTTGTGTTGAAAGATAAAATCATGGAGCTAGCCCATCAAGGAATAATCATGTTTGACGATGAAGTTACGACTGCCAATTTAGCCATGGTGGCCTCAACAACTATTTCTATTGTTCTCACCATACAATTTGGTTCATTTGAGCCTATTGAAGTGAAAGTACCTTTCTCCCCAATGCCAGTTCTTGAGAAGTATATCTTTTCATCTCTTACATGTTGTCAAGTAAGTGGTGAAGAAGACCCTTCAGATAGTGAGGAAGAAACAGAGCGAACTATTGTGTATAAAGCATATTGGTCTTCAATCATTTTCACTGATGATGATCGTTTGTTGGAATCCAAGATTCATAATCATCCCTTATTTCTGACTGGCTACATTCGAGAATAAGAAGTCAATCGTATCCTTATTGATGGTGGATTTGCAGTTAATATCCTCCCACTCAAAATATTGAAAGAACTTGGAATCTCCTTGGATGAACTACTTCCCAGTAAATTGATGATTCAAGGCTTTAATCAAGGTGGACAAAGAGCTATTGGAAAGATTAGACTTCATATGCTCATTGGTGAAATGGAATCAAGTGCGCTCTTTCATGTCATTGATGCCAAGACTACTTACAAAGTGCTTATTGGAAGACCATGGTTGCATGAGTATGGTGTTGTGCCATCTACATATCACCAATACTTTAAATATCTCCAAGATGGACAAGTTAAGAATATAGTAGCTGATTACAAGCCCTTTACTGTAGTTGAATCACATTTTGCTAATGCAAAATTTTACTTGGAAGATGATACGCTAGAAGAAGCACAAGTCATTGTTTCACCATCTAGCAAAGACGTAAACCTCCACTACAAAACATCAAGGATTGACTTTTCAATTGAGGAGAAGGAAGCCAAGCCAATTGAGGATAAGGAAACCAAGCAAACAAAGATTTCCACAGAAGAGGAGAAGCATCAAGTTTCTAAAGCGACTAAGGCAGCCCTTGTGTTACACTATGTCCTAGTTACCAAAAGAAAATAGGGCTAATCACCCTTTTCAGGAGATATAGAGCCAGTATTGGAAGGTCTGCAGGGATTAACTCTCCCAACTACTAAAATCACAAAATCAAGAATCTCAAGCCAACTACTGAAAGGGTTCACAAGACCATCCCAAGGGCCAATTGTTGAACATGGGACTTTGCCCACCAAATGAACCAAAGAGGGTTTTGACCCTAATGCATATAGACTCATGGCTAAAGCTGGTTATGACCATGAGAAGCCAAGTGGTTTGGGTAAGCTCATCCTTGAAGCCTTTGGAATTGGATACACCCCACCAACTCATGTTCATATTCCCATTTGAAAAGCTAGTGTTTCTGTAATTTCGGCAAATGATGACAATGAAGAACAATCTTCGAATCTATCAAAGAAATCATCTGTTTTTGACTGCATTGGGCGACCCACTTCACATATCTCAGTCTTTGATAGGTTGGGGACTCAAGAAGATAACTCTTTTGTTAACACTCAAGGCTCTATTTTCACAAGACTTAGTCACTCAACTTCTTCTCAAGTTGGCACTTAAGGTTCAGTTCTCACAAGGCTCAGTTATTCAATTCAGTTTTGACTCTCAAAAAATTTAAAGGCAAAACGAAAGCAGAATGAGAGGACAAATTTCCTTCCTAAAGGTGCCAACGACACACTTATTGTTGATCAAGATTCAAATGAGATTCAAAGCTCCATTCCATCTCGTATGAAACGTAGAACCATTTGGAAAGTGAATACTAGAGAAGCCTTGACTGTAAAAAGGCGTACAATGGTGACCATAAACCAAGAAGTCAAAGATGATGTTAAGGATGCTCCACCCATATTTGAAGAAGGCATACAAACTACAGTTGATGAATTGAAAGAATCAACACTAATACAACTGAAGACGCTTTGAGAATTGGGCTTATGAATGGCAAGTTCTTGAAGCATTACTATGCTTGAAGTTTGAAATGCTCCTTGGTAAGAGCCTAAAACTACCTACTTCAACACTTAAAGAGTACATGATGTTCTCCCATTACTTTTGAAAGTGTTCATAAATTAAAAACAAACAAAAAAAAGAGCCCGCTAGGTTGAAAACCTTTTAAAAGGCGACCTAGGCAAAAGTTAGGGTATTAAAAGCTCGCTAGGTTGAAAACCTTTAAAAAGGCAGCCTAGGCAAAAGTTAGAGCAAAAAAAAAAAAAAAACCCCTCTGAACTACGTGATGACTTGATCCCTCTCAAAGGGTATGTAGGCAGCTTGGTATTCTATGCTAAGTTCAGTCACATGTCTAAAAAAAAAAAATTCTTGAGCCATGAAAAGTCACCAAGAAAGAAAACATTATGGCGAGAATGTCACTTGACGTCTCTAAAATGTGTTTCTCTCATCTTTAAAGTCTAAGTAGTGTTGTCTTTCATGTTTAAAGCCTTGGTGGTATCCCCTTACATCTGCAAAGACTTGGTGGTACCTTCTTGCATTTTTAAAGACTTGATGGCCTTCTCCTTCATTGCTTGGATGATAAGGAAGCTGCCAAGGCACTTGAAGAAGCTCGTTCAGGGATTTGTGGTGCTCACCAATCTGGTCCCAAAGTTCATTTTCAAATTAAGTGGATGAGTTATTATTGACTCACTATGGTCAACGATTGTACGGAGTATGCAAAAAGATGCTCATCATGTTAATTCCATGCAAATTCCATTCATCAACCTCCAAAACCCTTACACCCTACTGTAGCTTCATGGCCATTTGATGCTTGGGGATTAGATGTGGTTGGACCCTTGACACCAAAATCCTTTGATGGACATGCATATATCATGGCTGCAACATATTATTTCTCCAAGTGGACTGAAGTTGCTGTATTTCGTGAAGTGAAGAAGGAAATTATCGTAAACTTCATCAAAAGAAACATCACCTTTAGGTAGGGTGTACCTCGTTACATCATCACTGATAATGGGAAGGAATTCTACAACAATTCGATGGACAAGCTTTGCAATGACTTTGATTTTAAGCGGCATAATCCCTCCATGTATAATGCTCCAGCCAATGGTCTCGTAAAAGTCTTTAACAAAACTCTATGCAATTTGCTTAAGAAAGTTGTAGGAAAGTCGAAAAGAGATTGGCATGAAAGAGTTGAGGAAGCTTTGTGGGCGTATCGTACAACATACTGAACACCTACCCAAGCCACGCCCTATTCTCTTGTTTATGGGGTAGAAGCTGTTCTACCACTTGAACACGAAATTCCTTCATTAAGGATTGCCATTCAAGAGGGTCTTTCTAATGAAGAAAATGTTCATTTATGACTTGAAGAATTAGAAGCTTTGGATGAAAAAAAAAAAAGGCTTGAGGCACAACAACGCCTCGCCTCGAGTGTTATCAAGCTCTCATTTCTAGGACTTTCAATAAGAAGGTCCATTCTCAATCTTTCCAAGTTGGAGATTTGGTTCTTGCTGTACAAAGACCCATCATTGTCACCCATCACACTAATAACAAGTTTGTTTCAAAATAGGATGGACCATATGTTGTTCAAGAAGCCTATACAAATGGAGTACACAAGTTGGTTGCTGAAGATGGTTTGAGAATTGGCCCTATCAACGGCAAATTCTTGAAATGTCATTATGCCTAAAGATTGAAGCACTCCTTGGTAAGAGCCTAAACTGCCTACCTCAACACTTAAAGGGTACATGATGTTTTCCCATTACTCTTGAAAGTATTCACACACAAAAAAATAAAATAAAATAAAAATAAAAACCTTGAACTACATAATGACTTGATCCCCTAAAGGGGTACGTAGGAAGCTTGCCATTCTATGGTAAGTTTAGTTACATGTCCAAAAAAAATCTCCTTTGAACTACGTGATGATGTAGCTTGGTATTTTATGCTAACTACAATCACAGCTTTAGGCGAACGTCACTATGAGAACGTCGTTGTAAGAAGACAATGCCACCATACGAAGGCAAACACCAATGCAAGACATTGCTACCAAGGGAATGCAAAGTCACCACAAAAGCAAACATCACTATGAGAATGTTGCTTGGCATCTCTAAAATGTGCTTTGTCTTTTATCTTTAAAGTTTAAGTTAAAGTCTTGGTGGCATCTCCTCACATCTCTAAAGTCTGGATTGCGTTGCCTCCCTTTAAAGTCATGTTGCCTTGCATTGTCTAAAGTCAACATTCCATTGCCTCTCTTTTGGTTATCATTGCCGTCCTTCTAAGTTGTGTTGCCTTATATCTCTATAGTCTGAATAGTGTCACCTCTCATCTATAAAGTTTTTGTGGTTTCTCCTTGCATGTTCAAAACTTGGTGGCATCTCCTTGCATCTCTAAAGTTTGGACTGAATTGCCTCTCTTCTGAGTTAGGTTACCTCAAATCCTCGAAGTGTGGGTGTCATCTTTTTCTCGCATCTTTAAACTTTGAGTGGTGTCACCTCACATCTTTAAAGTTTGGTACTCCTTATATCTCTAAAGAGTATCATAGCAAGAAGCAAACCTTTGAAAAAAAGAAAAAGAAAAAAGGAATGAGAGAGGTGATGATTCATTCTCTTCAGTCGATGCCAATATTACTTCATTGTAGCTTTAGATCGTTGCATCAATAGTTGCTCCATTGCGAAGATGCCAACAAATTGCATGGACAAATCTTCATCTTCAAGACAATCTTTGTCTTCAAGATTATCTTCAAGGTAGTTTTCATCCTCAAAGCAAATTTCTTCTTCAAGATTGTCTTCGTCTTAAAGGAAGTCTTCATACTCAAGATAGACTTCGCTTTCAAGATTGTCTTCGTCTTGAAAGAAGTCTTCGTACTCAAGATAGACTTCACTTTCAAGATTGTCTTCGTCTTCAAGGACGTCTTCGTATCACAGATAAACTTCATTGTCAAGATTGTCTTCGTCTTCAAAGAAGTCTTTGTATCCAAGATAGACTTCGTTATCAAGATTGTCTTTGTCTTCAAGGAAGTCTTCGTATCACAGATAGACTTCATTGTCAAGATTGTCTTCAAGGAAGTCTTCGTATCACAGATAGACTTCGTTGTCAAGATTGTCTTCGTCTTCAAGATTATCGTTGAGGTCGTTGTCTTGGTAGCTACTTGGCTTGAGGAACAAAATAAACTCTTGCAAGTTCTTCATAGTGCCACTAAGTCATCATATTACCTATCCTAAACGGAGGTGAAACAACAAAAAAAAAAAAAAAGGACATTCACAAGTGAAAAGCTTTGATCAAGAATGTACCTCCAAAGGTTTGTGTGATTGAACTCTTGCTAAACTTAGCGCTAAATCCTTAAAGATGGATCTACTGCATGCAAAGAAATTCGTCAAATAGTGAAGATTATATGAAGAAACTAGTGTACATTGAATCTGTCGAACTAAATATCATACATATGTGATATTAGTTTAGAAAGGTCAATCAACATCTATTTAGACCCGATGAATTAAAATGATCAATGTAGGACCACTACGTTGTTCATTATGGGCCACACGCTTCCTTTGAATCAAAAGAATTGTTACACCTGATGGAGGGAAAAGTCTCTGCTTCCTGTACTTAGATACTAGTAATTATTACTAGTGGCGTTGATAACTCTAGGAAGGTTGAAATCAAATTTGCACCAACCACTACAAAAAAAAAGGTTCTATAGCCGCGTTTTAAACACGCGTCTATAGCTCCAAAAAACGTGGCTATAGCTTGATTTGGCCTATAGCCGCGTTTTTTTAGGCCACGTTTTCAACTGTGGCCTCAAAATGGCCACGTTTTTATAAATGTGGCTATAGGACATACTCTAGCTGCATTTTCAAACGCGGCCATAGACCTTTATATATTTTTTTTAAATTAAAATTTTAATTCTTAAAATTAATGCTTTCAAACTTAAAATTTTAATTTTAATTAAATTAAGAAATTCAAAACAACAATACAAACCCAGCAAATTCAAATTCAGAAAAAAAACCCAGAAAATTTCAAAATTAACCAAACACAACATGCCCACAATACAAACACAACATGCTCTAAAATACAAGAAAATAGTACAAGAACACAAACAGAACATCTCCTTCAACAAAATCAACCCAAATTGATACAATCTATTCAAGGAAAACAAAAGTACAAGCTCAAAAATCCCCATAACAGAAACACAACAAAAAAGAGTCCATATGCTCAAACTCAAAATTAATCAAAACACAATCAAACAAAAGAAAATAATTTTTGACCATGGGTCAGAGAAAAATAAAGCAAAGAGAGAGAATTTTTTGAGGCACTTTAGCTTCATTGATTCAAAATCTTCAAATCTAAAGCAAAGAGAGACTCAATCTTCAGATCTATTGCAAAGAGAGAATGAACAAAACTCAAAGAACAAAGAACAAAACCCCATATTTTCACAAACCCATTCATACAGAATCAGTGGGAAAGAGGGATTAACAATGTTGGTCAGCCCTTTTTAGATCTCCGGCAACATAGATCGATGACAATATGAGAGAGAGATTGAGATTAATATGAGAGATCTTTTTTTTTTTTTTTTTTTTTTAAATGATTGTGAGAGCACTATTTTTGCTTTTGACGAGAGGGAGGGTCTGAGAGGGAGGGACTGTGAGAGCTTTTTTTAAAACATTCCGCGTTTTTTTTTTTTTTTTTTATGAATATTTTGGAATATGTTATAGAATATTCTAGGAATATTCTATGGCATATTCCCATTTTGTTTACGTGAACCCACAGCGGTTTTGTTTTTTTTTGTTTTTATGGAATATGTTGGAATATGCCATAGAATATTCTAGGAATATTCTATGGCATATTCTATTTGTGTTTACACTGAAGTGAACCCATTCCCTTTTTTTTTTTTTTTTTAACCTATAGCCATGTTTTTAAAAACGTGGCTCTAGACTTAACCTATAGCACGTTTTTAAGAAACGTGGCCATAGACTTAACCTATAGACGCGTTTTTAAATGTGGCTATAGGTCCTTTAAAAAAAAATTTATTTGGCTGGACCTATAGCCACGTTTTTAAAAAACGCAGCTATAGACTAACTTATAGCCACGTTTTTAAGAAACGTGGCCATAGACTTAACCTATAGCCACGTTTTTAACTGTGGCTATAGGTCCTCCTTTAAAAAAAAAATTATTTGGCTGGACCTATAGCCACGTTTAAAAACGCAGCTATAGGTTAAGTCTATGGCCACGTTTCTTAAAAACGTGGCTATCGGTTAGCTATAGCCACGTTTTTGTAAACACGGCTATAGACCTACGTGTTTTGTAGTGAACAAACATGAGTCAATACATTTGAGAGCATACAGAGAAAAGAGAAGAAAATAGAATTAACAAAAAAAAAAAAAAACCATGAATCCGGTTTATATATGAAGATAAAATTATAAGAAGAGGAGATTATACCTAGTTGACTGAGAAAGAAGAAAACAAATCTTATGCCTTCTCCAAGAATTGTTTTTGAAATTTCTGAGCTTACGCACTACGAAAAAAAATTGTGAATTATGTGCGGCTGGAGCTGCCCTTTATAGTGCTGATCAGACAGAGTTTAACTACAATTAAAACTCATCCAATCAAGACTGAATTGGCCAAGAAAAGAAGTCAAAATAAAGAAGAATTCTTGTACCTAATGGAATGATAAAGCAGTGCGAGTCCCTCTGATCTATTGGGAATTAAATTCTAAAAAAAAATTTTAAGTTGCAACGGACACTAACTCATGTCTGTTACGCTTAAGAAAGTGCAAAGAATCATCATTGCAATTAAACAAGCAAGTTGGGGCTTATCCAAACGATGGAATTTCAGTCCTTATATAGTCCGGACACTGAAATCAAGCAGTCTCAGGTTATTTGTTTAATTCCTACCTATCTAATCAAAGACCACTTTGGCTTGGAAACTGATTCCTTCTTGAGATTATCTTTTCATGGGAAGGGAATTCTTCTTCAGCTTGGACCAGTAAAAAAGAAAAAAAAGAAACGTGGCTTCTTGCATGGTGGAGTCTTGCATGTATTATATTGGTGGATTCTTGCATGCGTTAGGACTCTTTTAAGTCATGATATACTTATCCGAAAGTTAGTTCTATTGGAACTCTATAAATGAGTAACATTAGAACTCTTTTGAGTCTTGGTATACTTCGGCCACTGGATTTGAACGTGGCTACTACCACATTAGACAATCTCTACTTGGGCAGTGGACCAACAGTGGGATCATTGTGATATGGGGCAAAGAAAAAAAAGTACATATATATGAAAGGTGCTGAAATTAGTTGCATCAAAGCGTGAAATTTGTTGAGACTTGATCACTTCCCACATTCAAAATTGTGAACATGACCAAGTCTTGAGGGGGAATTTGTAAGAGGCAAAATTTTAAGCCAATTATAAAATGCCACATCAAAATTTAGTGGAAAATTCTAAATTAATGTCATTAAATTAATTAAATTAGATGATGACATTTGTCATCCAAATTGACATCACATTGGCATATCAAAATTTGGCCCACAAGATAAAGATAAATTTCCTATTCAAAATTTATGGATAATTATCGTTATTAAAATAAATAAATAAAACAAAGATAAAATTTCTATTCAAAATTGATAGATAATTATTTTTATTAAAATAAATTAAATAGAGATAATGATTTATCTTTGTTGATTATTATCTTTATCAAAATATGATATAAATAAATAGAGATAATTATCTCTAAGAAGAATTTGGGCCAATCAAAAGTCTACTACATACTTTCAAACATATCAACTCAAAGTGGAGCTTATCCTCTAAAATTACTATAAATAGAGGACATCCCCTCTCATTTTGAGGACCAAGTTTTCAAGGGGTTCAAGCTCTGGAGAAATTCTGTCTCAAAATTTTTTGAAGAACTTGAAGAACATTCAAAGGGCTTGAAGAACAACAAATCTCTAACAAGCTCAAGGCTAGAGATTCGTTGAGAAGACCATTTAATCCATCTTCCAATCAAAATCAAGAAGATCTCTTGTTCGAGTTCTTTGAAGTTTTATTGGAATTAAGCTAAAAAGCCTCCATAAACCTCAACAAACCCAAATCTTTGAAGCTCAATAGATCAAGCCTCTAAAGCCCCAAAGAACTTTAACTTAAGAGCCTTCACGTTCAAAGACTTGAAGAACAACAAATCTCTAATAAGCTCAAAGCTAGAGATTTGTTGTGAAGACTGTTCAATCCATCTTCCAAACAAAGTCAAGAAGAGTCATTGTTTGAGTCAATTTCAAAGAAGATAGAATCAAAGGGTATTCTTTTGTAAAAGAATTGAAATAGAGATTGTACTCATTATACATCAATACAAATTTATATTTGCAAACCATATTTCTTTTCAATTGTTTGATTTTTTGCAATTGGGAAATTTTGTGTTTACAATGTAATTTTGAGATGTTTAGATTTGAGTCGGTTTAAAGTGTCATACTTAAGAACTGGTGCACAATTCTTGTTATAATTTTGGTTAAATGATTATAATTAAATTTACCATTCCATAACAGTTTAGACTTTTTGAAAAAAATCGATAATTTAACATGGTATCAAACTTCAATCTTTATCTCTCATTTAAAATGTTAAAAGTCCTAAATATTGGACCCCACTTAAGTTGGTGTGCTTTAAAGAATTAGAGTTTCATTTAAAAAAATTAAGATAAAAAGATTTAAATTGTTACACCCCAAGTTCTATACCAAAAAAAAAAAAATCAAGCTTCAAACTCTACTTTTTTTTCTCTTCCATTGGCCCACAATTTCTGGGCCACTAAACAATCCAATTAAATAATAAACAACAAACTATTAATATAAGGAAAGAGAAATCTTATATAGCTAATGTGTGTTGAACCATAAAGAGAAAATTATCAAGCACCACCCAAGAAAAACAAAAAATTTATTCCCCTTTCCTTCAAAAGGTTCTAAGAAAGAAAAATTACAATTGATTGGTATGAACTTCAATAGAATAAAAAGCTTTTTGTAATTACAAGGCTTAATTGTTGAAATCTGTCAAGAAATTGACAAACAAAACAAAGATAAAAATGAAATTTAGGTCAACATATAAAATGATAGGAAAATGAGAACAATAACGATTTATCTTTGATAAAAATGAATAACACACTTACTATAAAATAAAGACCAAAATGGAAAACATCACATTGAAGTTAATTATCAAACAGAAAAACATTATGGCAACATATTGAAAGTAACATTCTTGCAATCTAGAGAAGGGCAACCATAAAGCAATTTATAACAAACATGATCAAATGCTCAATTCAAATCAATTTTGAAAAAGAAAAAAAATATTTGAATAGTTTTGAGACCATGAAAACTCAAACTCATTCATCATGAAATCCTAAAATTGAATTACATTTTTTTTTCTAGTATTGAGATGGAAATAAATAAATAATAAGAATAATACAGCAATAACAAAAAGAACCATTAGTAGGGAAAAAAAAGTGGTTGAAACAATAATAAAAAATCAACCAAAAGAGAAACAAAATTGGAGAAAGAGAGAGAGTATTGACCTTTTTGTCGTGGATAACTTGGAAAAAATAGGGGAGAGAGGTGTGAATGAAGCAAGAAGAAATTTATATGAAAATTAAGATGGAAGAGAAAGGGTGGAAGTAGATGAAAGGTTGAATGAAGTGAAACTATTGAATTTAAGAAGATATAATGGAAAATTTTTTAAAATCTAAAGAAAATCAAATGAAAATAAAAAATAAAATAAAATTATTGAAGGGGATGAAATATTGAACTAAAAAGACAATAATTGAAGAAGATGAAAAGTTGAAAAAAGTAAGAATTGCAAATAAAAATAAATTTTTTTAAAAAAAAGATGCTAAAGGTGTAGTGCATAAAGAACTTTATAGAATTTATTACAAAACTCCATTATTATATATAGTATAGATATGTATAGACATTATTTTTGGTTTTTTTATTCTTCATTGATAATATTATTTAGTTATAAACATCTAAATTAAAGTAGATAAATATGTATAGGTACAATTGTATATAATGTTAAACCACCAAAAATGAATATATAAGTCAATAATCTATTTATATTTTTTTGTTAAACACGTCAGTAATATAAAAAATAGAAAGGTTTTAAATATTTAAAAATCATTTTTAGTAGATTTTAATATATAAAAAAATCTCAATATTTTATGTAACTCTTCCCATAAAATCAATATTGTTGACATCCTTTATATTCAAAAAACACTGAAACACATAAACAAAGAGGTTAATTATGTAGAATTGCAAGAGTATATACGTGATATTAGTATTTCATTTACAACATATATATGATATATACATGATTCATGGTCAGTTGGTATGAACCGTAATAATTACATCCTCTTCAATGATAGTAGCGGCAATTTCAGGTTGCATTAGTAACTTAATATTATCTTTGACAGTGAGGCCATCTCCCCTATAGCCTTTAATTTCATGCACAGTTCAAGCATTGTTAGTTGCTATGAACCGTAACAATTACATCCTCTTCAATGATAGCAACGGCAAATTTAGGTTGCATTAGTACCTCAAAATCTTCTTTAACAGCAAGGCCATCTCTCTCCTCTATAGCCTTCGATTTCATGCACACTTTAAGCATCATTGGCCTTCTACAGTTACAAGGCTGAACACAACTACAAGCAATCCTAGGGAACTGAAGTATTTCACCATCATGTCCTTTCTACAACAAAGATTTATTAATGACATGATACAGACCAAACGTTGATTCCAAAAAGTTATGAAAATTGGTTAAGCATTATAAACCTAAAGCGGAGATGCAAGTAAAATAAAAAAACCAACAGAGAGAGAGAGAGAGAATAAATTTTTTATGAGAAAAAACTATGCAGAAAATGGAAGAGAATGACAAATTTATAGTGAAATAGTGTGAATAAGAAGAGACAAAATAAGAGAAGATGAAAGGAAAGATGAAGAGTGATATTAAAGTAAATGGTAATGGGGAGATGAAAAGGTAAGGGAGGGAGAAAGGTTGGAGTAAGTGTAAATATTAAAAAAAATAAGTAAATGTTAAAAAAATTACAGAAAAATTGGAAAGAAATTGGATAATGATGTGGTGGAAGTAAATAAATAAGTAGTGAGCTGGATTTATTATAGGGTGATAATGGAAGTAAATAAATAAGTAGTGGGTTGCATTTATAGGGCTGGGATTTATAAGGCTGAAAATTGTAAAAACCATTTTAAAATTGTAGGACAAATTATATTTTAAAAAAAAATGACGTGGCAGCTAATGTGGCACAATATGAGAGCAGCAGCATTAAACTCTACACTTCACGAACCCGGAAAGTGGGTCACGCTGCTCCTAAACCTTCCTTGACAATTGAGTTAAGTTTGATAAAAAAAAATGATAAATTACACAAATTTTCCTTAAACTTCTTCACGCGCATTTTCATCCAAATTCGCTCATAATAATAATAATAATAATAATAATAATAATAATAATAATAATAATAATAATAATAATACAGTTTCAAGCAATTTATGCAGCCCATTCTCTTTCCATAAAAAAATTGAAACTAAACTCTATAACTGGTCGCCATTAGGTTACTTTGCGTTGGTGACTCACTAAGTTGTATCCTATATTTCTTTTTTTAGTGTTTATTGAAGTTTGTTGTGAAAATGTTATGAATGTACCACTTCTCTTAAGTTAAACACCAGAGAAAAAAAAAAAAAAACAATGTAGAAAAACCTATATTGTATTCTTCGCTTTTTTTTTTTCTAGAAAAACCTCTCAATTGAAACTATACTATATAGCTGGTCACCACCATTACGTTAGTCTGTGTCAGTGACTAAGGTATGTCATATTTCTTTTCCTAGTTTTTATTGAACATATGATTAATGGAAAGAGAGGACACTTCTTATAACTTTCCAAAATTTTCCAACATATATACCCACCCCCCCTCCCCATCTGATTAATTGAAAGAGAACTATATGAAGTCACCACGAAAATTACTCGCTACCCTCGTCTTCTTATTCTTGGTAGGTGGGAAAAGGAGAAACAGGGGAAGATACATGCACTAAAGAAAGTGTGGAATCAATGACTTGCTACAAGTCTTGCATATAGTGTGAAGAAACACAAAGAAATCTATGAAATACAGGGGCAGAGTATAACAGAAAGAGAGAGAGAAAGCAAGATAGAAGAAAGAATTTCTCAACTAAATTCAATTGTATTAGAATCTTCTACATAGAGTAATGAAGCTTTACACAATATATATATATATATATATATATGTGTGTGTGTGTGTATGTGTGTGTGTGTGTGTGTGTGTGTGTGTGTATACAGTAATAGAAAAGGGAGAAAATAGTTACAAGTCTATTAACCATAGTTGTCTATCTCACAAGGACACATGCTGGAGCTTAAGTTATAAACATACATAAAGCCAAACGATAGAGTTCGATATATTCTAATGCTTGTACTGAAATGACAGCATTCTATTTAGTTTTGCACTGTGTCTTCTCTATTTCTGGAACTAAACTTGCTTCATCTCCAATTTCTTCAAGCTGACAGCTACTACTACTAGTGTTTTCATCCCCCCTAAAATGAAAGGGGGATTTCCACATGAGTTTGGAAGTAAGCCAATGAAAATGAGAAGAAGGTAAACCCTTTGTAAGAATATCAGCAACCTGATCATTGGAGGAAATGAATTTGACTAGAAGATCCTTCCTAAGAACCTTCTCACGCATAAAGTGGTAATCCACTTCAATATGCTTGGTATGAGCATGGAACACTAGATTGGAAGCTATGGCCAAAGCACTAACTTTATCACACCACAACAAAAAAGGATTAGAAAGAAAAATGCCCAAATCACGAAGGAGCATACGAATCCAATACAATTCAGCAGCTGAGGAAGCCAATGCTTTATTCTCAGCTTTAGTGGATGAATGGGAAACTGTGGACTGCTTCTTAGTACACCAGGTGATAGGGCAATTACCAAAGAACTCAACAAGACCTGAAATAGACCTACGATCAACTGGATCACCAACCTAGTCCTCATCATAGTAGGCAGACAAGGAAGGAAAGCCTGGTGTAAAAGCAAGACCATAATGAAGAGTACCTCTAATATATCTCAAGATTCGCTTAGAAGCTTGCAAGTGACTCTGTGTAGGAGCACTCATATACTGACAGGCTTGTTGAATAGCAAAAGAGAGGTCAGGTCTAGTAAATGTAAGGTATTGAAGAGCACCAACTAGACTTCTATAAGAAGAAGGATTAGACAAAGAAGGACTATCATTAGGGAAGCAGATGCTAATTGGGAGAGCAAGGTGTTTTATAGGGCTTACAATCTTGCGTAGCAAACTTGGACAACAAATCAGTAGCATATTTAGACTGATGCACAAATAAACTAGAAGCAGTGTATTCAATTTGTAAGCTAAGAAAATAGTGAAGCAAACCAAGGTCCTTGAGGTCAAAGGTAGAACTTAAAAGCTAAATGATGGAAGCTGTAAAAGTTGAATCATCCCAATGAGAATGATATCATCCAGATACAACAAAAGAAACACCAAATGACTACCATGTCTGTAGATAAACAAGTTCCCATCAGCACCTGAAGCAAAGAAGCCAATATGATACAAATGAGAGGTAAATCTCTCAAACCAAGCTCTAGGAGCCCATTTGAGACCATAGAGTGCCTTATGAAGAAGAAATACATGATTAGGAAATTGAGAATCAACATAACCTTGACGTTGCCTTATATAAACCTCATCTTTCAAAATGCCATGAAAAAAGGCATTACTAACATCAAGCTGCCTTAATTCACAACCATTATTCACTACCAAAGCTAAAAGAAGTCTCACTGTAGCAAGCTTAACCACAAGGCTAAAAGTCTCATCATAATCAAGACCATATTGTTGAAGGTAACCCCGAGCCACTAATCTGGCCTTATATCTAGCAATAGACCCATCAACATGCCTCTTTAACCTGTAAACCCACTTGCAAATGACCACATTCTTGTTAGCTGGTAAAGAAACTAAGGACCAGGTGTGCTGTTTTTGTTAGGATTGAAATTCTAAGTCCATGGCAGCGATCCATTGAGGGTGTTTAGTAGAAATAGCATAGGAAGGAGGTTCAGTCATAGAATAGTCATGCTTAGCAACTAAAGCTTAAGGCTTATATATACCATGTTTTTATCTTGTAACCATTGGATGAGAGTTATGAGAAATAGAAAGAGAGGAAGAAGGATCAAGATCAGCGGATGGAGGAGGAATAGAATCAGGAAGAGTAGAAGAAGAAGGAAGAGAATCAGAAATGGAAGAGGGTGTTGTGGATGGAGGTGGAACCACAGGAATAGGAGTGGAGGCATGTAACAAAGAAGGAAGTAAAGAAGCAGTAATATCTAAGGAATGAGATGAAGGAATAGAATCAGAAAGGGATGGAAACCTAGAAGGAACAGGATTGACACTATCAGTGGAAGAAACAGATGAAGAAGGAAACCAAAGAGAAAAAGTAGTGGTGAAAGGAGTATGAGGATCAGCAGAAAAGGAAGATTGAGTAAAAGGAAACAAGGACTCATTGAATAAAGCATAAAAAACAATGTAAATTTTATTACTTGTAGGATCAAGACAGATATAGTCCTTTGACAGTGTGGATAACCCAGAAAAATGCACTCTTGAGACCTAGGTTGAAGCTTGTTTTTATTATAACGCCTAAGATAAGGATAGAAAGCACAACCAAAGGCCTTGAGAGCATGAAGAGGTGGAGGTTTAGAGTACAAAAGTTCACAAGAAGACTTGAACTTCAAGACAGAAGAAGGCAATCTGTTTATGAGAAAGACAGTAGTAGAAAATGCATAGGACCAGTAATTGTAAGGTAAATGAGACCTATAGAGGAAAGAGAGAGACCTGTTTCAACAATATGCCTATGTTTTCTCTCAGAAACCCCATTCTGTTGAGGAGAATAAGGACAAGAGGTTTGATGTAAAATGCCACTAGAGGAACAAAATGCTTGAAAGGTAGAATTGGTATATTTTGTACCATTATCTGACCTAAGCACTTTAAGCTTGGTAGAAAACTGATTTTCAACTAGGACTTTGAAATGCTTAAACACAGAAAGTACCTCATGTTTATGTTTGAGCAAAACCAACCATGTGAACCTAGTGTAATCATCCACAAAGATCACATAATATGAAAAACCAAGAACAGAAGATAAAGGTGTTAGACCCTAAACATCACTATGACCAATATCAAGAATAGAATTAGAGACATTAGGAGTCTTAGCTAAAGGGTACCTATGCATCTTAGCACTTATACAATATTCACAAGATAAGCAAATGTTCTCAATTTGAGACAAAGTTACAAAATGACAAAATGTCTCTAGAGTAGAAAATAGAAGTCTAACTAGGATGTCCAAGTCTATAATGCCACAGTAAAAGGACATCAGACTAAAATGGAGTTGGAAGCAGACACACTTGATTTAGAATTGAAAGTAGTGGAAGATGAGAATGTGGAAAATGATGGAATAGGATACACCCCATCTTTACTCAACCTTTTGTAGAGGATCTTCCCCGAAGGTAAATCCTGAATTAAGAACTTGTGAGCATCAAAATAACAAAAGGCATTATTTTGGAGACACAACTTATGAACAAACAAGAGATTAGTTGCAAGATCAGGAACTCTAAGTATATTGTTAAGCCTAAAGTTATAAGTAGAAGTTTTAAGCTCACCATGACCAACATGAGTGACTGGAAGCTCTTGACCATTGCCTACTATGACAGTTTCAGTGCCTACAACAGGTTGTTAATAGAGAGACAGTTGAGACAAATTAGGAGTGACATGGTCTGAACATCCTGTATCAGTAAGCCAACCATTGCAATTCTGAACTTGAGATGAGTTAGCCACCATTGAAGCCAACTTAGCAGGGGCATGTCTCCCCTGATATGCAAAGTCCATTCTGTGATAACAATCAAGGGCTATATGACCACCCTTACCACAGATCTGACAAGATGGCCTGTTGGATTGAGGCAAACTTAAAGGCCTTTATGACATAGAATGATGCCTTGGATTAAAATTGTAGCCAGAATTCCCAAAACCTCCATTATTGTTGCTAAAGCCATTATGAGCATTGAAATTACAGCCACCTTTACCTCTTTGATTAGAGTACGTACCCCCTCTGCCTCTTTGATTATTAAAACCATGATTTTGAGACTGAAAATTTGCATTCATAGCCATTGAAGGAGGAACAAGACCATTAGATCGTTTCTTAATTACTCTCTCTTTAGCATTAAGTAAAGTATTCAACTCCTCAACAGACAAAACATCACTACGAGTTCCAATTACAAACTAAAAGAATCATATTATGAGAATAAACCATCAAGAGTAATATGAAGAAGCTCTTCATCATCCATCAATTGGAAATAACCATCAAGAGCAATATGATGAAGCTCTTATCATGTTTTTAGATTATGCATAATAATCAAGTTTCATCAGCTCATTTATGGCCCAAGTGTACAAGTTTTCAATAAAAGCCCTTAGATATTTTCTACTAAAAAACTTAATGCCATCTGTTGTGGGTTGAGTTATGTAGTTCTCCATTTTATTGGTAAGCGATTATGTATTAATTTGATATAAATATTCTTCTAATTTTTACAAGATTAATAAGCCAACAGGTATCAAAAAGGTTATTGCCGCATTAGCATTTTGTTGATTATATTATATGCTTGTCTGGGTCTTTAATGTTTTGGGCCCTTAAAAGATTCACTTGTTTGTCAATCTATTGAATATAGATTTTTTTTATATTCTTCTATTGTTTCCCCTCTTCCCCCCCCCCCCCCCCTCTTTTACATCTATAATCAAAAGTTGTGTTGATATACAAATTTGAGTTTGAAGCTTTTGTGGCCAGTTTGGTATGGAGCAGATGGAAGATAAGGAAGGAAATTTAAGAATCTTGCAAGTGTTTCATTTTTAGTGTTTATGACACGGGGAATTATCATTTCTTTTACCCATTATAATAGTTAATGGAGTTTATCAATCATATAGTTCAATTGAGTCTGTCATGCATGTTAAAGCACCAATTTTTGCATCACTAAACAGAAATCATTTTAGGTTGTTATGCTAAAATTTTTTGGTATTCTAAAAACTTGAATGTAAAAGATACAAATTAAATAACACAACTATAGACCCATGTGTTTTGAGAAATCAATTGTATGCAACCATTGCACTAGATATCTTCTTCTCCTTTTTCAATCTAATTAATTTTGTCCCAAAAAATAGTTAATACCTAAATTGGGTGGAGAAGAAAACAAGAAATCCACTTTGCAAGATTTACCTTTATGTGTGAGTTACAGTTAACCGATAAAGTTTATTGTCGTTGAATAAGAGAATAAGGGTTTGAACCTCGTCCACATCAAAAATCAATTAATATCTTGGTTTGATAACAAAGACCAATCATCATGGAGCGGATCCCATCGATTAAAATTTTATCCTATCTATAAAAAAAAATAAAAATAAAATCTGCTTTTATGCGTATGTGTCAAGTTTCTACTAAGGCATTTATGCAATCGGCACTAAAATGGCATGCATAGAAAAAAAAAATGAATATAATCTGAAGACTAATGTTGAGGACACAAAGTTTTCTAATTTTTTTCTCACAAATGTTGATGTGCCAAACCGTGATTAAAACATCATCACATTTAGTGTTTTTGACATGGATAAAATTTGTCAGCTTATTTTACTATTCAGCTTATTTTTGTTACTATTTATGAGCCCTACTAAACTTTTTGGTACTATTCATGAGTCTCATTGTATTATTTCAACTAACTTTTATTTTTATATACAGTACTTTCAACAAAAAGTTTTCAGTTTTAGCAAAATAAGCGAATCCCAAATTGACCCTTGCACGTTTCTCTTGTGATTAAGTGTCATTAGTGCACCCCCTTTTTTTTTTCTTGCAAGTACCAGTTGTGGTCCATGTGTATTGAAATTCAATTGAATGTGAATTTGAGTGTGCAGCCCCTTCCATTTCCATACATATTCAGAATTGAACTTTATGCTCTAGCTAGTCACCATCTGTGTCCTATTTTCCTCTGTTCAAAAGAGTGGAAAGTGGGCTATGGTTAAACACTAAAAAGGTGTTTTTGGATACCGCTTATTTTGCTGAAACTGAAAAATTATTGCTAAAAGTACTGTAAATATATATAAAAGTTAGTTGAAAGTATAGTGAGGCTTATTAATAGTGCTAAAAAGTGCAGTTGGGCCTATAAATAGTAACAAAAATAAACTAAATAGTTAAATAATTTTCAGTTTTAATCCTAACTCAAATGCACACTAAAACCAAAAAGTAAAAACAATGCGGAAAGTGACCACACGATTAAACACGCAAATATTATTAAGAAGAACGCGGAAAGTGGATAGGACTTTCACACAAAGTTACTGCATGTATTAGTGGTCATATTCGTACATTCCACACTTTCATGAACCTGTTACTTCATGTGTGGAAAATGGGCTAGGCTTGACTACGACTTTGAATTATCCATAACGGTATTGAAAAAAGGGATTAACTTCATGAATATTCAAAAGCCATGATTATTTGACTAATTTTTAATAATAAATATTAATTATTATCCTATTAATATTTTAAAATGATTGTTATCAACAGTTTAAGAACATAATTTTTTTTTTTTTGGAGAAGATTTAAGAACATAGAATTAATTCAAAAATTAAAGCATTCTTTACATGATTCTAGTGTGCGCTTATAAGCTATAGTATCACAAGGCATAGTGAAAATTTATTATGAAAAAAAACACAAGTTTAGACCCCAATTACCACTAATTTACCAACGTATATGCTAGATCTTAGTATCAAACTGATAATTACATTGTAAAATATTTTATAATTAGATATTGAAATTTTACTTCATAAGAAAGCTAGAGTTAATTATGTTGAAGCACCAACTTTTGCGTCCCTAAATAGAAATCATGCTTGTTTATTTTGGAAACATCCTGGCGGAGCTATTTAAAGCTCAATCTCAAGCCTCTCTCAAAGGGGTATCACATGTGTTAAACATAATGATTCAAATGATTCCCTTTCATAGACTATGTAACACTAAGTGCGCGTTGGGCTCCAAATTAAGTCCACTAAAGCAAATGACAGCATTTCTTAGGTTTCAAAATGCTTTGAGCCATTAGTTCCAAGTCAAAAAATTCTGTTATTGTTTTCCATAGTAATTCTCTCATTCCCGTTACATATATGGACATTCACAAATAAAAATCTTTCATCTTAGTCTTACTATTGCACTTTATGCTCCATTAAGGCACTAACTATAGTAAGTCATGCCTATGGTTTTTTCTATTTTAAATATTGGATACTTTATAAGGGGTGGAAAAAATTTATACAATAGACTGCGATTGTTAAAGTATAAAATAGAACACTGAGAGAAAAAGACAAGAATTTTTTTATACATCATGATAAGCCAAGCTATGCAATTGCTTGGTGCAGTGGCCTGAACTCTATTAAGTCTTGTAGCATGTTGGCAAATTCTATGACAAAATGATTGAATTTTTTGTCTTTTTATTGAACGGTTTTTTTCCATTGCGCGTTCAAGTTTATATCAAGTAGTAAATTTTGCATCAAAGGTCTTGTAAGCTGAATTGGCACCTCCCCATATACAAAGTGCTTGGGGGTCTAGAAGGAAAATGATTCGAGCTGTGAAGTTAGTAACATGTTGTAATTATTCCTAAAAAAAATTAGTAAATTTTGCTTGCTGTGGAATAAAATACTAAGATTCGAATTATAATTATACCAAAAATCAATTAATTTCTTGAAATGATCATAAATACTACAATTTAAATCTTTATCATATCTAGATTTTTTTAAAAAAAATTATAGTTACCATTAAAGCAATTTATGCTACCCATTCCATTTCCTTATATAAATTGAACTTTATGCTCTATAGTTAGTCACCTATGGGTTAATCTGTGTTAGAAAGTTTCAACTTATGACGTCCATGCCTGATAATAACTATTTATTATCATCAGATCAAGACACCAATCGGTTTTTGATGTAGGCAGAAATTGAACCTCAGATCTTTTATTTAACCATCAGAGACTTTACCAGTTAAGCTAACTAGAACCTACTAATCTGTGTTCAATTAGGTGACTAAAAAAAAAATTGGACTTTTATATAATGTCTATATTTGTACTTCACACAAAAAGTAGTAAATATTGTACACATATACAAAAAGTCTAAATATTGTACACTTTTTGTAAATGTGTACAATATTTACCACTTTTTACGTGTCTACAATATAAAATATAAAAGAATTTTCCAAAACAATTTTTTATTAAAAATAAAATAAAATCTGCAATAACAATGCTTTTTCTTGGGCCATTGTCATGGCCCAATTTCGCCGCAGTAAACCAATTACGGTTCTGTAGGGGGTTTCCAACGACAATGGAACCAAGGGAGTCTAGGGAGTTTCCTGTTATATCAAATTAAAATTTACGTTTCACAAGTTATAAAAAAAGGGTAAATAAATAAATATAGAAGGAAAAAGTATAATTCAAGAGGAAAAAAATACAAAACCTATATATTGTTATATTTCAAAAGTGTTATTTATGAGTTTAACTTTAAATTATTTATGTTGTGACTTTATTTTTCATAAAAATGTATAAATAATAAAATTTGGAAATAATTATATAATAAACTTTAAAAAAATGATATTGTTTTCTTTAAAAGTTTAGAAACCAAAATGACCAACTTATTAGTAAACTTATTCTAAAGCATAGAATCGCACATAAGCATTATGAAAACATTGAAAGGAGTCTGATTGTTCAACAGTTTGATTTGTTAAAATTTCGCCTCCATAATAGGAGTCTCAATATATATATATATATATATATATATATATATGAGTTGGGTTTAAGTTATATCTGGTGTAACTCTAAGCAATGTTACATCGCTCAATAACTTATTATTGAATTTATATTTTGAAAATCCAACTGTTGAATTACATGTCTTATGTGTTCTTAACATGCATGCCAAATTTCATGTCAATCAAATGTAATTTACCATTCGATCTACAAACTAATCTTTTATGCATTATTTTAAACTACAAAAACTTGAATTTAAATAATTAATTGATGACATGGCTATTGATCTTTGATTACCTTGAAATTTTGTAAGCATGGAGAATATATGAAGATAATATAATATAATGGTGGATTTGTCAAAATTTACATTCAATTAAAAACTATTGGTTAATGTAGCATTGCTTAGAGTTACACCAGGTGTAACTTGAACCTAACCCTATATATATATATATATATATATATATATATATATATATATATATTTAAAAGTCAGATAGTATTTTGTTTTGATCTTAGTAATTTTTAGAGATTTTACGTTATGCATTATGCGTAATAAAGTTATGATTTTGATATTTTTACGAGCGGAAACTTCCTGGAACTTTCCTGAACTCTCTACCATGAATAGAACCTCACTACCATGAATAGAACCTCACACTTTAGTTAGTCACCATTATTAGTCCATTATCGTCAACAACTTCTCTATAACCTACAGTCTGTGTTATCTCTATTATATTCTCTCTTTTCTCAAACTAAGCACGCACAAAGTTCTTTTTGCGACCAATCGTTTGAGCATCTTCATCTACTCGACCTTGACAAACTGATCCGCATCCTCAAGGTCCTCTCTCTTCTCTTATACAATGCTTTCTTTATGTGATTTTCAGAATTCTCTGTTGTTTTTTTTTTATTATTATTATTAAATTTATATTTAATTTGAATAATGATGAGAAAGCAGAGGGAAAAGGGGAGGAACATAAGGGGGCGTTTGGATAGCTTGTTTTCATAACTCATAACTCTGTTTCCATAACTCATAACTCAAAAATAGTGGGACCCATGACAAAAACTTTGTTTGGATATCCATAACTCAATTTCCATAACTCTGTTTTCATCACTCAATTCTCTGATTTTTTAGTTATGAGTTATGGAAACTGAAAACACATTTTAGCTGTTTTCAGTTTCCATAACTCATAACTCAATGGCATTTTTGTAATTAAACACACATTGGGGGGCCCACAGCCGCAACTTTTGACCATTGACTTTTTTTTTTTTTTTCTGGGTTCGGTCTTCAGGTTTTTTTTTTTTTTTTTTTTTTTCTTTTCTGGGTTCAGTCTTCACTTTTTTTTTTCTTTTTTTTTTTTTCTTTCTGGGTTCAACGTTAATTAACGTTTTTTTTTTTTTCCTGGGTTCAACGTTAACGTTAGTTTTTTTTTTTTTTTTCCCTTCTGGGTTCGGTCTTCACTTTTTTTTTTTTTTTTTTTTTTTTTTTCAGTACCAGATCACCTAAACCCAGAAAAAAAAAAAAAAAAAACTGACGTTAAGCTAGACCGAACCCAGAAGAAAAGAAAGAAAAAAAAAAAAAAAAAAGGAAAAAGCTGCATTGATTGACAGCCACGGGACTCATAAATAGTGTGAAAAATATGAGTGATGGAAACTGAGTGATGGTGCTAAATGGGTATAATATTTTTTAGTGATGAGTGAAGAGTGATGAGTGAAGAGTGAAGAGTGAAGAGTGATGAGTGATGAAAATTGAGTGAGCAACTTTTTTTATCCAAACAGGGCCTAAGGAGCTGCTTGGATGGCCTATTTTCATAACTCATAACTCTGTTTCTATAACTCATAACTCAAAAATAGTGGGACCCATAGCGAGAAGTTTGTTTGGGAGCACCATAACTCTGTTTCCATCACTCAATTCTCTGATTTTTGAGTTATGAGTTATGAAAATTGAAAACATTGTTTGGCTGTTTTCAGTTTCCATAACCCATAACTCAATGACATTTTTGTAATTAAACACACATAGGGGACCCACAGCCGCAACTTTTGACCAGCTGACTTTTTTTTTTTCCTGGATTCGGTCTTCACGTTAGTTTTCTTCTTCTTTTTTTTTTTTTTTTTTCTCTGGGTTCTGTCTTCACATAAGTTTTTTTTTTTTTTTTTTTTTTTTTTTTCATTCAGTTTGGGTGATCTGGATACTGAAAAAAAAAAAAGAAAAAAAAAGAGGGAAAAAGCTGCACAGATTGACAGACATGGGTCTCACAAATAATGTGAAAAATATGAGTGATGGCAACTGAGTAATGGTGCCAAACGAGTATAGTATTTTTAAGTGATGAGTGATGAGTGATGGAAATTGAGTGAGCAAAAAAAATGATCCAAACAAGGCCTAAAATTTGTTTATTGGGTTTTTGTGTTTTCCTATTTTTTTATATATGAATTTCTCCTATTGTAGTGATCATCAAATAAATAAATAAATAAGAGTTTTTGGTTTAATACTAGGGACGAAACCAGAAATCTGGTTTAGGGGGCCAAGACATAAGCCAAAAAAAATAAGAGTTAAAAGAATGAAAATATGATAAAATTAAAGTCTAATTATACATGAAAAAATTGAATTAATATCGAATCAATATTAAATAAATTTTAATAAAAAATATACGACTTATTTGTTTTCTAATATTTTTTTAATCATTCATTTAATTATCAAAATCGAATTTGATATTCTTTTTAAATCATTAAATAATGGAGAATGTTAACAAGCACCAGAGGGTGCTTGTTAAGGTTCTCCAAAATGGGTCCCACACAAATAAAAAAAATTGAGTCAATGAGAGAAAAAGTATGACATGACATGTAAAAAAATTTTGGACAAATTTGCCCTCTTAATATGGGACACGGTTGGCATGGCTGAGGGTGTTTTTTTTCTTTGGACAAAATTGTCCTCTTAACACATTTCCCTCCCTTTCACTTTTTATTTCCCACCAAATCTTATTTTACTAATATTTTACCATCCACTTTCTTTCACTTTACCAATATTTTACCATCTACTTTTTCTTTCACTTTACCAATATCAAACAAAATTTCTTCCCTTTACCAATATCAAAGAGAAGAAGAGATGAAGAAATGTCAATAAAAGATTGAGGAATAATTAAACAAGGTACCATTATTGTATTTTATTTGATTCATAGTTATTTTTTAAAAATAGGTTAAAATGAATATGTTGTTAATTTTTATTTTTGATACATGTATGTTGTAGCACTAATGGATGGGGATGTAGTTGCAAAAGATTGCTTTGATTTAAATGAACCACTTCATGAAGGTATTATAATTTTATTTTATTTGTGATTTACATTTCATTTATCATAGAATATTTTTAAATTCTTGTTTTTATATAGCACCAAAATTAATATGATGTTAATTTTTATTTCTAATACATGTATTATAGTATCAATGGATGAGAATGTGGATGAGAATGTAGTTGCAAGTGATAGTCACTACTTTACTCTAAAATATTGTTTTGACTTAAATGAACCCCTTCAAGAAGGTATTATAATTTTATTTTATTTATAAATTTACATTTCATTTATTATAGAATATGATTTTTTATTTTAAACTCTTGTTTTAATATAGCACCAATGGATGACAATGTAGATGCAAGTGAGGCTCATCAATTTGTTCCAATTGATTGTTTTGACTTAAATGAATTGACTTAATCACATGATACGATATTAGAGACATATAGAGGTTCTTCTTTAAGATCATTGTCACCGTTAGAAGGTCAAGCACATAGTGTTTTGACGCCTTATGCTTTCAAGATTTTTCAAGAGGAATTTGGGAGAGCAACACAATATTCGGTGCTTCAAGAAAATGGTATTGAATTTGTGCTACAATATTATAAAGATGAAACTAGTCAAAGGCGCAGAGTATTATGAGATGGTAAGATGACATATTGTAGTTGCAAGAATTTTGAATTTTGGGGTATACTTTGTCGTCATGTACTTAGTGTATTCCTTCATAAAGATTGTTACCAAATTCCATCCTTGTATTTACCACCACGTTGGTGTCGTGAAGCATCATTAAGTGAAAAGGAAGTGCTAGTGGTGGATGATGAAAATTTAGTGGAGTCTCAAAATATGGTTGATGCTAATGTTAATGATATGATTGATAGAGATTGTTTCATTAATTGTCCTCCGCTCTCAAAGACAAAAGGTCGTCCGAAGCAAAAACGAATGAAAGGTGGAAGAGAATTAGGAAAGAAAAAGACGTCTTGTGGCCTTTGCAAGCATGTTGGCCATAACATCTCAACATGTCTGGAGAAAGATAATTGTATTTCCTCAAATGGTGCCCAAAAAAGAAAAAAATGCACTTCAAGTGAAATTGGATTGAATCCAATATTTTCTTTGAAATGTTAGGCATAAACTCTTGAGCTTGTAAAAGAAAAAAAAATTATGACAATATTGTTTTTGTTAATTTTGAAAATATTATCATTTTCAATATTATGAAAGGTGCTAGTGAATATTCACATTATCATTTTTAATATTATGTCATTGTACTAAAACACTTCTTTCTACCTTTTTTTTGTATAATGAATTTACTTAAATTTGATTCTCAAAAAGAAAAATTACTTAAATTTTTATAAGGGATTAATTAAATACTAATTTAAATTAAATATTCTTGAAGAAATTTAAATCATGCTTAAATTGCCCATTTATAAGGGATTCAAACCTAAACTCTGATCCATGCTGATATTACATTGTTAGTCATTAATATTTATCAACCAGTGCTTTAGTCCCTAAAGTATCACGTGAATGTTATTGGTCTTTAAAGTATCAACTTTGACAAGCCATATAAGAAAAAGATGTAATCCAATAGTGGATATGTCAAAATTCACCTATAATAAAAAAATATTACACCAATTTTGTAATCTAAAGTTACAACTAATTTCGTAGCTAAACATTGTCCTACAATAAAATGTGATAATATTTTCACAATATTTTTGTTTTTAGTCGTGGTCAATTCTAATATAATATTTTATTATTTTATTTTATTTTTACATATGAGAGACTTGACAACTCAACTGTTGTAAAAATTTTGTGAAAATTTATTGTATTGTAATACAATTTGTAATTTTTAGTTGGTAAAATTCCTTCCACACGTATCCCATCAAGCCACCTTTTACACTAATTTATTTTTACTTCTCTCTTTTTATCAACCACACGTATACCATCAGTCCATCACCCTTACACTATTCTTCTCCCATCCTTTCTGCTTCTCCTTTCTCATCTTTTAAAATTGTTATGTTCTCCCGTTTGAAACTCTTGGCTCAACTTCCTTATTTTCTTTTTTTTTTTTCACAGCTTTCTTTTCTAATTTAGTTCGTCTCCTCCTTGATTTCCCCTCCATCAACCCAGTTCGTCTCCTTCAAAAAAAATTTATGTTCTCCCATACGTTCTTATGGGTTTTTTTTTTTGGGGATGTACTGATGGTTGTTTTCCTGTGAGATGGGGTTTTTTTTTTTTTTTTTTTTTTTTTTTTTTTTTTTGGATCTACTGATCTTTTGTTGTTTCCTGAGGATTGTGATTTTATTTTATTTTTTATATTTTTTTTTTTATGTTGGTTGTTTTCTGTGAGAGGGATTGTGATTTCAGTTTTTTCTTTTCTGTAAGATGTTTGATGTTGTTTTCCTGTGAAAGAAGCATGAGTTTTCAAATTTTCCTGTGTGAGACGCTTGACTAGGCTTGTGTTGGTGAGAGACGTGAAAAGGGTATTTTGGTCTCTTTATTCATTTTTCTTTTTTCCTATAAAGCTGACCCACATCTGATAAAAAGTTGTGTAAAAGACTGCAAAAAAGCTAGACATTAACAGGCACCTTACGGTGCTCGTTAACAGGACCCTTAAATAATTTATAATTGATTTTACACTAAATTTGAAAAATTTTCCTTTCAATGTAGAAAGTCAAATAGCCTTTTAGAAAAATATATTCATTTTTATTCCGAAGTCTCATTTTGGGAATATTTATTATTGAAAATGTTTGTGTTATAGTTGTAGTAGAAACAAGAAAAGTAAATATGAGGTACAATCACTCTATAAACTAATTGATAAGTTGTTGATAATTTTTAAATCCTGCTAATTATTTCACACAATTTAGAAAGAAATAATGATGAATAAAAAACACTTGTGCATCGAAAACATGTGTGCACGCACAAATATAAGGAAAAAAATAATTTAAAGTAGAAATAAATGAGCAATTTTGCCTAATGAATAGTATTTTATTTTTCAATCTGGACTTTGATGATGCTCAAAATCTTCAGTAAGTTACACGGTCCGCACGTGCTCCTGATGACTTACCTGCACAACGCAAAAGGTAAAGACCTAAGGAAGGGTACCGATGTGGTATCGGCCAAACACCCTCCGACGGTCAAGTTAGAGAAAACTCTTGTCCTCAACTCTAAAGTGTTAGAGCTGAAATGAATTGTGCGTACCTTACTTCGAGAGGGCTTTGGGGTATTTATAGTAGCGTTAGGTCGAAACTCATGCCTTGGTCAAGGAATTCTTTTCCTTTTAGGAGAGTAATACTTGGATTTTACACAACTCCTAGAATCCTTGTCCTTATAGGAGTCTTCTTAATTTAGGCGTGTCGTGCAAGAACCCTTGTAGCATGCGTGTTGGTCAAGCAAGGTTATGGTCAAGACCTACGCGTACTGTTTCAGCTCATCAACTTAAAGCCGTCAACGCATAGGGTCGTACGTGTGTGGGCTTAGTCCGTCAGCTAAATGGTTCATCGCGTTGTGGTTCAGCCCGTAGGGCCGTCAGCTTCTAGGGTCGTCAGTCTCTCCTCGTCAAGGACAAAATCCAGTCGAAAAATGGGAGTCGTTACTTTTAGAGAATCTTAGGAAATTACCCTTATCAGACTTAATATTTTTTATTGATTTTGAAAAGATTTTTTTCCTAAAGGATTTTAGCTACTTAAAATACTAGAAAGGCATAAAATAATTTTTAGAAAATGTTTTATATTAAAGTGTTTTCATTTAGAGGAAAGTCCCAAGTAGTAGACTAACTTACCTTTTTTTTTTCACCAAAAAAAAAAACTTACCTTTTTTTAAAAAACCTTTTCGAACAATTTAAATTATTGTAGCTGAAACTGAAAACTGAAAAATACTGTAGCAAAATAATTTTTTAATGGATAAAAAATACTGTTTACGTTTAAAATCACTGTTCATTGGCCTAACATCACTGTTCATGGCCAATGAACAGTGACCAACGCGCGTCCCACTTAAGTGAAAAAAAAAAAAAAAAAAAAAACGTGGGAGGGGCTGAAATGCAGACGTGGGCATTTCAGCCCCTCCCAAACACACGCTAAGTCACTCTGTGTATTTTTCTACACTTTGATTGCACCCTCCTTTGCTTTTGTCATAAAATATTCCTACTTATCAAAAAAGACTAATCAACCTTATTAAGAAGAAGTAATTTTACCTACAAACTTGGTTGCATTTTGAAATCTACAACCAAATTAGTAGTCAAATTTTGTCCTACTAAAAAAACCCAAATGAAATGAATTTAAATAAAGTTTATAATAAGCTAATAGGAATAGCTGTATTATTAGTTATAGGATTCTATTTCTCAAAAAAACGAAAGTTTATAGATTTCACGTGTCACAACACCATGGCATCTGAATTATGAATAGATAGAAAGAAAGCAATGAGGATAGATGTTTTATTTTTTATTTTTTTGGTAAAAGTGATTAGAATTTTATAGTTTGGAAAAAAAGTAATATGAACAGGAGTTCATTGCTGGCCACCATTACCAAGAAGTTAATCTTTCTTGTCTTTTCTTGAAAGGCCTAATGTGGTAGAGTAATTGTCATCAAATTTCCACTAAGTTACTTATCCCAAAAAAACATAAATAAATAAAAAGTTTCCACTAAAGCAAGGAAAAAAATTTGTTTAAACAAAACTTTATGCTGGTTACCAGGAACGTACTTGAGTAATTGAGTAAAGTCAATTCCAATCGCAAAACTTCCTACAACTTTCCTCAACTCTCCAACTTAATACTTATAGTTTTCCTCTTCAATTATTGTCTCTCTGTTTTCTCTCTTCTCAAACAGAGTACAAGGAAAGTTTTGTACCACCAATTGTTCAAGCTTATTCGTCTCCTCGATCTTGACAACTTGATCCGCAAACTCAAGGTCCTCTCTCTTCTCTTGTGCAATGCTTTGTGTGAATTCTTTGATTTTTTTTTTTTTTTTTGAATTGATATTTAGTTTGCGATTCAATTTATATTTGGATGATGTCAAAGATTTTTATCCTGGGTTTTGGGTTTCACTTTTGTTTTTATAGTATTAGTATCTGAAATTATCCTCTTATACCAACTGTGATTTTTAAATTACAAACGTTTTTTCTCTTAATATCTCTCACACTATCATTATGTGAAAAGCTCACAGCATCTAGGATCAAGAGGGTTGTTGCTTAAAGAAATCACTAAAAACACGGAGGATGCTTTTGGGTTGATTTAACGTTAGTTAATTAAATTTCTGCAAACGTAATAATCATAATAACGTGAGTTAAGTAATTTTCAGTTTGAGATTCCTGGAAGGAGAGGGAGACTTGCACATCCACTTTGTTTAAAAAAATAAACAGACCAAAAAAATGTAGACTTCACTGAAAACAGAGGATGTGAATGGCCTAGCAACGCTAGGATCACCACAAAATTCACATGAATTTACAATACCCAATTTCAATACTGCCTATCAATATTAATTAATTAATTATTTTTATTTTTATTTTTTTAAATGGCCCATGTGCAAGGTAGTTGGCAAATTGAGTATAGTTGTACGATTGTTGTGAATTTTGTGGTGACATTAGTTTTAGTAATGCCTCCCTCCTCTTTCTCTCACAACTCGCAAACGAAATATAGAATGATGTACATTCATTTATTAAACAATAAATTATATAATAAGAATTTAATTATGTGTTGTTTCTACTTTCTAAGAGATAGTGATAGGCCCGTTATCTCTTAGAATAGTGAGCTTTACAAATTACAATCACTGCTGCAAATTCATTTCTCATATCTGTAAGTTTTCCCTTTTCATACATGTCTATCTCTTTTATTCAATACTTTCACTCAAAGAAATGAAAAGTTTAAACTATAAGAAAATGATTTAATATTTAATAATTTAACCATATACTTCTAACAAAATTTATTATTGATAATGTTCATGTTATAGTTGTAGTGGAGACAGGAGCAAGAAGAGTAAATATAAGGTACAATCACTTTATAAACAAGTTAGTAGGTTGTTGGTATTTCTTAAACTTTGCTAGCCACTTCACACAATTTAGAAAGAAATATGATGAATAAAGAACACGTGTGTTACAAGAACATGCGTGCACAAACACATATAAGGCAAGAAATTAATTTTAAATAGAATTGAAAGAGCAAGCTCGCTTAAAGCATTAGTCCCTTATTTTTCAATTTGGCCTTAATATATTGATTATGAAAAGAATGTTTTCTTAAATGATTTAAAGTGTATCATTTGGCGGATAAAAGAAAAATAAAATAATTACGCACCGCTTTTGTCCTTTCTTTAGCAACTTCAAACACTGCTTATACTAAAGTAATTAGTGGATGTATTATTAGTAGTAAAGTTTCCAGATTCCACTAAAGCATTTATGTATGTCACATATGATGGCATCTAGATTTTGAATAGATAGAAAGAAAGCAATATGAATAGAGCTTTGTAGTTTGTCAAAAATAATATAGATAAATAGGACTTTATAGGTGGCCACCTTGAAGTTAGCCTTTCTCTTCATTTCCACCACGCATAATGTGTAGGAGTAATTGTCATCAAATTTTCAATCAAATTTCCACCAAAGTATTTAGAGGAATGCTATGTTTACAATATTTTTACAACAAATTCTAGGTGACAAGTTGTTATTTTCTGTTACTAGTTGGCAGAAAAATAATTTCAATGATGAATTTAGATTAAAAACCCGTTGCAACCTGTCACTTAGAATTTATTGTAAAAAAGTTGCATGTGGACGTAACACTTCTCAAATTACTTATCCCAAAAAATAAAAAAGTTTCCTCTTGACTAAAGCAGGCAAAAAAGTGGATAAAAAAGCAAAATAAAGTGTAAACAAAACTTTATACTAGTTACCAGGAACTTACTCTTTCTTAGTGGAGTACATTACTTGCATCCCATGTACCACGCCTAAAGAAACCAGTCAAGAGCAAATGCATTAAGAAGTCTGTGGTAGTAAGGATAAAAGAAAAGGTTGGAATCGTTTTCCTCATACAAAGGTGAGAGTATTGTCTAAGCACAATAACAAATACTACAAAATAAGAAATTCTTCTATTAGAATTCTATTCAAGAGCGTTGTTTCAAGAGGTTTTAGAGCTTTACAACAACCAATTGCTGCAATTCTCCTTGTCCGTAAGTTCTTACTCTTCTTGCACGCATTTATGTCTTTTGTTTCTCTCATTTCACTTCCTCTTTGAAATTAAAAAAAAAAAAAAAAACTAGATATCAAATCGTTTTTTCTTCTTCCATACTCTAGTTTCCATTTATTTTTTCATCAGTGATAACTAATCTATTGGAGATGCTCTTGTATGATTAATTCCTTACAATTTGTGTGAGAAAATGCCTTATTTATTGAAGATGCTCTTATATGTTAGGGAAAAATTAATTCCTTGCATTATGGAATGGTTAATTACATAGTAAGAAACAATCCTTTTTTTTTTTTTTGTATGTAAATTAAAATGAAGAAGCTACTAATAGAGAAAGGGTTCTCAACCACAATTCAACTTTTTTTTTTCTCTCAACGGAATACATTCCCAGAGTAGTATTACCCAACACAATCCTAGTGGACCTATGTGTCACCAAGTTTCCAGTGAAACATTTATGCTGTTCAAATTACATTTGATATCTGAAGATGTACATCACGACCCCCCCTAGGCCTACTTGGGCCTTTGGTCCAGAACTCCAACCAGGCATGCGACCCATAGGCCTAGTCTTCCTATCTAGGGGCCTGGTCCCAAACTAGATGAAGACGTGAGGGCAGGCCCCAAGCCATCTTGCTAAGCCTACAACCCATTGAGCAAGCCGTAGTCATACGCACACATCATTGTTCGTAACAGGGGAGATGTTTGGCAAAACAAGTCTCGGACAAAAGCATGTCTGGCTGGGAACGCAATATCCCAGTTACCCAGTACTACCGTGGTATTATCACTGCGAACATTCATCTTGAGGTGGGAGTTGTTCCCAATGCCACTCTTACCACCCCCCAACTAAAACACCCACTTTGCAGCCACAACATTGGACCTCCAATACCACTGACAACCAGAGTAATCATAGCACGCCACTAACCATGAGGCTATAAATAGGAAAAATTTAGAGAAAAAGAGGGAGGCTTTTGGAGAGAGAAAAGGGAGTAAGAGCAAAAAGAGAAAAAGGGAGAACAATAAGAGGGGTAGGAGAGGTGAAGAGAGCATACTTGGGAGAAAGAAGTATCCGTTTCAAGTTCACACATCTCGAACTACCCAAAGTAGGAAATTCAAAGCCCACGTTATAAATAAATTAAGAGCTCAAGTGAGAAACGGCTCACCTACCTCACTTTTGGCACGCACAGAAGAGATAGAACAAAGCAATATAAATAGAACTTGGGTTTTTCCTTTAGGAAATTTTTAATAGAAAAATAAAAAAGTAATTCATTTTTTTTTATAGTATTTTCAATTTTTTATAAAAACGTTTTCTAAAATTAATGATTAATGTATGCTCTTATAGTTGGTCAAAATACAAGATATAATGTGCGTACAAATGGTCCTTGCCTAGGCTAATCACATCATAATGGCATATCAGAAAAAGAAAGAAATCCTATCAAAAACAAAAAAAGAAAAAGAAATCATGCACTGTTTTAAGAAAGAAATCTTCAGCATATATGCATATCACATCATAATGACATCTGAATTCTGAACAGATAGATCGAAAGCAATAGGAAAAGAACTTAAGTTGGTTAAAAAGAATAATAAATAGGACATTAAAAACTGGAACCAGGAAGTTTCTCTTTCTCCAATTTCTTCAAGTATAAACTTTTTCTAGTATCAGATATCTGCTCGCGTTGTTTCAAGAGATTTTAGAGCTTTATATTTCTCACTTTCTTTCCTACATCCATATCTTTTATTTCTTTATTTTCCTATTTTCTATTTATTTTCCTTATAATTTGATCTCCGGTTTTAATTGAATGTACCTTTTCCTTGTGATCTTTCTTTCTTTCTTTTTTTCTTTTTTTTTTCTGTGATTAAAAATTTATCAGGATATTTTCAATGGCTTCTATGAACACCAAAAGAGCCTCATCATCTTCCTCTTCCACCCATCGATTGACATATGAAGTATTCCTCAGTTTTAGAGGTGAGGACACCCGCAATGGTTTTACTAGCCATTTATATACTGCTTTGGATCAAAAGGGCATTTGCACCTTTATAGATGATGATAAACTTGAGAGAGGAAAATCAATTTCACCTACACTCATGAAAGCAATAAAAGAATCAAGGTTTGCTATTGTCATTCTCTCAAAAAATTATGCATCTTCAACGTGGTGCCTAGAGGAACTTGAAGAGATCATTGGATGCATAACCAAGACAGGAATGATAGTTTTACCTATTTTTTATTATGTGGATCCATCTGATGTACGGAAGCAGATAGGAACTTTCAAACAAGCGTTTGATGAACACGAACAACGTTTCAAGGAGAACATAGAGAAGGTGCAGAAATGGAGAGCTATTTTGAAAGAAGTGGCCAATACGTCAGGATGGCATTTACCAAAGAGGTAATTTAATTCAAAATATTTATATTCAAATAACATTTAGTTGATTTGGACTGCTTTAATTAATGCCAGCCAGGTTTTAGATTTTTCAAAACTTACCAACTTGATCCCTAATTATTGTGAGAAAGGAGAAAATGAGTAACTAATTAGGGTCCAAGCTGGATTTTCCAATTTAGAGACCAAATTAGTCAATTTTGAAAAGTCTTGAATCTGACTGGTAAGAATATAGTTAATAATGTAATTTATACCCTTTTAAGACCAACTTTTATTACATTGTATATAATGTAATCTATAATAATATAAAAACAAAATATGATATGATGGTTTAATCTTTTAATTTCCAAAAAAGTTATCAATAAATAGTTAGAAGTTAAGATGTCAAAATTTGAGGTACAAAATCTTAGGAGTTTACTTAAAAAAAAAAAAAATCAAAAAGAGACTACGATGAGCTTAAACTTATCAAAACGAAAAGATACAATATATAGTTATAGAGAGAGAGAGAGAGAGAGAGAGAGAGAGAGAAGAATCTTATATGTTGAAAGTTGGAGGAAAAAAAGAAGAGTGATGAAGAGATGGTTATCTTTTAAAATCAAAACTTCTTATTGATTTTAGTGGTGAAAAATAAAAGTGACTTTAGTTGAGGAGTCATGTGAAAATATATTTCTATAAGAAAAAATTGTGGAATAAGTTATGTTCATAGTAAAGTTGTATAATTCCCATTGTGCAAAAATAACTTTAATAACTTGCCAATAACCCACACAATGCGATCTCTCAAACAAAAATAATAATCATAATAACCCACACAATGCGCAGATATTTTCCTTTTATCATTTATTTTAACTAAACTGGTTTCTGACTAAGCAACTCAAGGAAAAAAAAAAAAAATAGTAACATAAAGAAAAGAGTAGATAATCTCAAGTTTTGTCCTTACAGTCAGAAATCACTTTTTGCGTACATTTTATTGAATCTACTAACTGACATGGTACAAGCACATCTAAGACGCTTTGACAATAGAGTTTGATTATATTAGGAAAATTATATTAAACCAGGTCAATATTTTTAGTCTATTTAAATTGTCCACATGACATTAGGAGAGCATAAGGAGATAAATAAATAAAATAATAAATGATAGGACATCCGTTGGACCCAATCACAAGCTCTAGAAACCATATAATTGCCTGGTGGACAATATTTAACTTACTCAATGAAATTCAATACGAATATAAAATCATGTGAAAGCAAATCTTGAATTACAAGGTCAAGATCTTGAGAAGTAGGAAAACCAAAAACGTTTCATCTGAAACTATATCTATTATCTAAAGAGGAAAAACAAAATATTGATTGAACTGTAAAATCTTGTAACCTCAAATGCAATTATCTATGACTACCGCACACCCTTAATGCGATGGTCACTCTACAAATATAAGTATTTGTAGGGTGTAAGGGGGCAAGGGTCAGGGTTCAAGTCTCCAGGAGGGAGCTTCACACACATATATACTTAGATTAGGCTAAAGTAGAATTCTATCTTATATAAAAAAAAAATGCAATTATCTATGGAAATTAATAAATGAGTCAAGGAGGCGATCCATAATTGTATTGTTAAAATGAACTATAACAAAATCCTTATATGGGTAGTTCTTTCCAGTATTGCTTCAAGCATTCAATTATATTTATACGTCCCAATTTCAGTTTTAACCTACTAAACTGAATGCCATATATCTACTAAATTTTCTTTTGGGTCCTGTCATGGTAGGTCAAACTCACTACCTATTGCTCTTTTTTCTTTGCAGCACTGAAACAAAAGCTATACAAGAAATTGTGCAAGAGATAGTTAATAAATTGAGTTCTACATATATAGTAGATACCAAGGGACTAATTGGAATAAGTTCCCGAGGTGAGGAATTGAAGACACATTTAGATTTAAAGTCAAACAATGTTCGCATTATAGGAATTTGGGGAATGGGAGGAATGGGCAAGACAACACTTGCTAGAGTTGTTTATGGTATGATTTCCAATCAATTTGAGGCTTGTAGTTTTATTGCTAATGTTAGGGAGGATTATGAGAATAAGGGTTTACTTTGGTTACAACAAAAAATTTTGAAAGAGCTTTTGATGGGTAGTGATATGAATATACCAGATGTTGATAGTGGCATTCTCATGATCAAGAACCGGTTATGTTACAAAAAGATTCTTCTTGTTCTTGATGATGTAAATAAAATAGACCAATTAAACAAATTAGCTAGGGAGAATGATTGGTTTGGTCCAGGTAGTAGGATTATCATAACAACAAGGGATGAACATTTGCTAAGGACACGTAAAGTAGATGTAATACATGAGGCTAAAGAATTGAATGATGTTGAAGCCTTTCATCTTTTTAATTTGAAAGCTTTTGGAGATGAGCATCCTCCTGCAGATTATCTAGAGTTGTCCAAAGCCTTTGTACACTATGTTAATGGCCTTCCCTTAGCTATTGAGATTTTAGGTTCCTTTTTGTTCAGCAAAAGTAAAGATGAATGGAAAAGTGCATTAGATAGGCTAAAAGAATATCCTGAAAGGGAAATTCTCAATGTGCTTCAAATAAGCTATGATGGACTACAAAAAACAGAGAAGGAAATTTTCTTGAATATTTCATGTTTCTATAATTACATGAATCAAGAAACTATCATAGAAATATTAGATTATCTTGAGCTTTACCCTAAAATTGGATTAAGGGTTCTTATTGATAAATCTCTCATCAAATTGCAAGAAAATCAATTGTGGATGCATGATTTACTACAAGACATGGGTAAGGACATAGTTCATCAAGAGTGCTGTGAAGATCCTGGGAAGCGTAGTAGACTATGGTTGTATAAGGACATTGATGACGTGCTGACAAAAAATACGGTATGATGTTATTTAAAGAACTTGAGCAAATACTTTTTTATATTCTTAATCTTTCTTTTGAGAACAAAAGAGTTTAAATTATAATAGTTCTAATAATCAAGCATTTTACACCAATCCTTTTTTTCTAATTATCAGGGGACAAAGGAAATTCAAGGCATAGTGCTAGTGTTGAATGGACAAGAAATGGTAAATTGGAATCCTGAAGCCTTCTCAGAGATGCAATATCTAAAATTTCTCAAAATTAATAGTGTTCACCTTATGCATGACCTCAAACATCTTCCTAATAGTTTAAGATTTCTTGATTGGAATGGGTACTCTTCGAAATCTTTGCCATCAAGCTTCCAATCAAATAAACTTGTTAAACTCTGCTTGAGAAATAGCTACATTGAACGACTCTGGAAAGGAGCAAAGGTAATTTAGGAACCCTTACACAATTTTTTTTTTTTTTTAATTTCATTAAACTCTAAGACTTTGTAGAAGCTAATTTTTTTTTTTTTTTTTTTTGGTGGGGGGGGTGTGCTTTTATCAGTCTTTTGGGAGGTTGAAATTCATCGAATTGAATGGGTCTCAAAAACTTATTGAAACCCCAGACTTAACCGAAGCCTTAGTTCTTGAGAAATTGGATCTTGAAGATTGTATAAATTTATGTGAGATTCATCCATCTATCAGTGTTCATAAAAATCTCACACTTCTTAATCTAAAGGGTTGCAAAAACCTTAGAAGGCTTCCAAGCAAGTTTGAAATGAATTCTCTTGAGATCCTTATTCTTTCTAATTGCTCAAAAGTAAAAAGAATTCCAGAATTTGGGGAGAACATGGAACGTGTATTAGAACTGTACTTGGATGGCACTGCTATCACAAAATTACCAACATCAATTGGGAATTTGACTAGTCTCACCTCATTGGGTTTAAGAGATTGCAAAAATTTCATGTCTCTACCTAGCACATTTTTTAATATGAAGATGCTTGAAAATGTCAATCTTTCTGGATGCTTGAAACTAGAGAACTTGGGTACTGTTGAAAGTGTAGAGAATGTTGATCTAAGTGGAACTGCTACAAGACTTATGTATTATTCTAATGCTCCTTTTCAAGCTCTTAAAAAACTAGTTTTCAGTGGATTTAAGGCGAGAAGTCCTGATCCCATGAGCTTGTTATTGACTTCTCTGTCGAGTTTGTGTTCTTTGACCAATTTGGATCTAAGTTATTGCAATCTCAAGGCAATCCCCAGTGATGTTGGTTGCTTATTCTCTCTAGAAAGATTAAACTTAAGTGGAAATAATTTTGGTTGCCTTCCAGAAAGCATTGCTCAATTATCTAATTTGAAATTTTTGCGTGTGGAGAATTGCAAGAATTTTCGATTATTGCCAAAGCCTCCATTAAATATTTGTAATATTTGGGAAGATGGTTGTACCTCTCTGGAAACGGACCCAGATCTATCTAAACTAAATTCTTTATATGGACTAGTACTCTGTCTTACAAATTGCAATAAATTAGCTGACAAACAATGCTTCATCGACATGTTTTTTGCAGTGATTAGAAAGCACCTTCAGGTTTCTCTCTCTCTCTCTCTCTCTCTCTCTCTCTCTCTCTCTCTCTCTCTCTCTCTCTCTCTCTCAGTTCTAAATAACATGCGTGGTGTGTTTCAGGGACACTTTCTTGACAAAAGATTTGACATTATTATTCCTAGAAGTGAAATTCCAGAGTGGTTTAGGCATCAAAGTATTGGGGCTGAAGTTAGTATACCAGTACCTTATTCTCTTTTGTGTAATGAGTGGATGGGGATTGCTGTTTGTGTTGTATTTTGTTCTCTTCCACATCACCAAATGAGCGAATACAATTTTCTCATTTGCTGGTTGATAGCCAATGGAAAAAAAGTGTGTCGTGCACCAAACACTGACAAAATTGTTGCTTTATCAGATCATAGTTGGCTAATTTATTTGCTTCCTCAATTCTACGAGGAGAAAGAAATAAAATCAGTGTGGGAATGTGATGCAAATGGATTCAGTCAAATTGGGGTTAGAATTGAACACTATGTTAATAATGATTTTGAGGTGAAGAAATGTGGGTTGCGATTGGTATACAAGAAAGACATCGAAGATCTTAATCGAACTATGACTCAAAGACATCATAATTTCGACAATTCGATGGCAACAATAGAAGGTTACAAAGCCAAGCAAACCTATAATGACTATGATGAGGCTGGAAGCTCTAATGATGAACCTCACCCAAAAAGGATTCGTAACTCTAACTGTGAGAAGTCAAGTGAGTACAAAGACTGTCGTAGAGAGCTAAGTGAAAGTGACCTTGAAGGTTAATCAACTTTTTCCCTTGTAAGTCACTGTCTTTCTTCTTAATTTAATTTATGTTGGTTGCTACAATACCTTTTTCTTATGTACATTTATTGATGGATTGCCCACCATATGTTTGATTAGAGTTGTCAATGAGACTTCTAGCAACAAAAAGTTTCTTGTTAATGTTTAAAAATCAGAAGAAATAATCTGCTTGAAAACAAGTATATATCAAAACTAGAAAGTTTTTGCTACCAAATGTACTGGTTTATTGTTTATCTCATGTTGTTTCTTTCCAGTTAAAGTTATACTTCACTCCCTCAAATTTTTATTAAGCATAGAAACTCTCCACAAAGTGACACACACACACACACTAAATTGGAAGCAAAATGAGCAAAGAGGAGAGAGAATTAGAGCGAAGGAGAGATATTTGAGAGCAAAGTCTTGTAAAGTTCCCTCTCCTTTTCTTGATAAACTACCCTTAGTAACATTGCCACATTCTCTCGTTTCTACCAACCAAACACACACACACACACACTGAATAGGAAGCAAAATGAGCGGAGAGGAGAGAGAATTAGAGCGAGGGAGAGATATTTGAGAGCAAAGTCTTGTAGAGTTCCCTCTCCTTTGCTTGACAAAATGCCCTCAGTAACATTGCCACATCCTCTCATTTCTACCAACCCAAGGTGCTATCTCCATAAGTGTTTTGTTAAGCAAGTGTAGGCATCTATGAACTCTTGTCTCCATTTTTGACTTAGGCCCATACCTTGGATGGTAGAATCAAAATCTTAGCTTTGTGGATATAATGTCCATAATTTAGACTCTTCGCTATGCCATTTTCAATCCCATACCCCTACGCATATTGTGCGACGTACAATTTCCACGATAAAGGCCCCTGTAAGGAGATTGTTTCAACTGGTTTTGCCCCTAAGTTCTGCTTCTCACCCTCCACTTCCGATGGATATTTAGTAAATTTAGCCACCAAATTTACAAAAAATTGACCCTTAATAGAGGTCCGAGGCATGCACTTAATGTCAAAAGCCCCTAAAATTGTTCCCCATTTGGCTATTCTTCCTATGTAATCAACTTTCTGAAGTAGTGATTGAAGAGGAAGTTGGGTTAAAACCACAACTGTATGAGTCTAGAAGTAATGGGGGAGTTTCCGTGTAGCATGTATGGTGTGCTATCACAGGCAACCAAAAATAAAACCTATACTCCTAAAAATATATGTAGTAGTGCGAGTAAGGATCATTCCCACAGAGAGTATTTTGTCTAGTTTTATACTACATGAACAAGGAGGGGGTATTTGAGTATAACGAAAACAAGTTTAAGAAAAACAATTAAGGAACAATTCAAATTAAAATATCGAAATCAATCAAAAGAACAAACCTTGGTCTAAGTCAACATCCACTACCAAAATTTTACAACTGATCATCGATGCAAGTATATATCAATTCACACTTTGAATATTCACCGTTAGAACTATTTTCCAATTTCTCCTTAGTTGCAGTTAATTAGAAAACAAGCAATCTAATTAACCCTAACTACTAAACAACCCAAGACAAGCGCTAAAGGTTTAATCTAGTAGTAGCCTTAAGAACTAGAGAGATCAATGAAGCTAAACAACACAAACACAAGTGGTTGCATTTAATTTAGTCTAGCGTTCTTCCTAAGATCTAATAATTTCTGACTCAGCAAATCATTAAATCTTGGTTGCTTCACAAATTAGAGGGATCAAATAATTATGGATTTGATATCTAACTTAGCAGTAAATTGCAACGAATAATAAACTAGTAGGCCTCCTAGTAATTAAACGAGACAATCATGAAAATAGGTACAGAAAAATATCCGATACTCAAAGCGTAAAATTGAATAGTAAAAACAAATTAGATCTCATAGTTTTATTGATTCCAAAGTTTTCATTTCCTTCGACCAAGTATAAAAGTTTTAGCCACGCAGGGCCATGATAGAAACTCAAAGGAGAAGTCAGAGAAGAGGGGAGAGAGAGGCGTGTGTGTCCAATCTGATTTCTTCTCGTCTCTTTTACACGTTAATTCCCTCTTTCCCAAGCTTACAAAATCCTAAAAATATTTTAAATAATAATATCCAAATCTAACTAATTAAAGAAAATATTAAAAAAAAAAAAAACAAAGTCCTAATATAACAAGGAAAGTAGTGTTTTTTAGCTGGAATTTTCGTGCACCAGATCTGGAAGCTTTTGAAAATAAACCGCATCAAGTATTAGAATTTCAGGCAAAGGAACATTCCAGAACGTCAGTAGTGTAGGTGCAGCAACTTCAAGCCCAATTTCGACCTGGATGCATCCAATATCTCTCAAAACTCAAAACATAAAAGTTGTAGAGATCTTTCTTGGCGTTCCATAGCATCTTGAATCATCTCAATCGGAGCTCTGATGAGAGATTTATGCCCAGATTACAAAGCAATGTCAAAACTGCCAAAATTGCCCAATTAGCTACGTTTTGCACTTCATGCTTCTATTTGTATCCTAAATCAAAATATAAGAATAATGAGTACATTTAGGCACTAAATAAGTATAAAAGACTAAACATTAAGGGAGGAAAATATGACAATTTGCATTCTCATCAATGTACCACTGCCAAGATAGCCTTCTCCAGTGGCAGATAATGAACCTTTGCCTCGTGCAAAGACTTGCTCACGTAATAAACTAGTCGTTGTAATCCATTTTGCACCCTTATCGGTACTAAGCTTAACGCATGAGAGGCTAAAACAATTTAGGTTAAAAGAACCTCTTCCTCTCTAGGCTTAGACATAATGGATGGCCGAGAAAGATATTCCTTCAACTACTAAAAGGCCAAGGCACACTCTTCGGCCCACTCAAATCCCTTTCACTTCTGCAACAACTGGAAGAAATGCCTGCACCTGTCTGTTGATCGAGAGATGAACTGATTTAGGGTAGCAATCATTCCTATCAACTTCTGGACTTTTTTGGGATTTCAAGGAGACTGCAGATTGTTAATTGCCTTAATTTGATCGGGGTTGACTTCAATTCCACGATGAGTGACCATATAACCAAAAAATTTGCTTGAACTAACGCCAAAAGAACACTTAGAAGTATTAAGGCATAATTTATGTTTTCCCAGTATTTTAAAAATGCTTCCGAGGTCATTCACATGCTCATACTCTACTTTATTCTTCACCACCATATCATCTATGTAGACTTCAATATTTTTGTCGAGCTAAGGTTTGAATATCTTAGTCATCATCCTCTGATATGTAGATCCTGTGTTCTTCAGTCCCAAGGGCATCACTTTATAGTGGTATTTCCTAGTGGGCGTAACAAAAGCAGTCATCTCCTGATCATCCAAAGCTAACGGTATTTGATGATACTCTTGAAAGGCGTCCAAAAAGCTCATCTGATGATGACTCACAATTGCGTCCACCAATTGGTCTATCCGAGGCATTAGGAAGGGGTCTTTTGGGCAAGCTTTGTTTAAATCAGTGAAGTCTACACATACTCGCCACTTCCCACTCTTCTTCTTTACCACCACTGTATTAGCCACCATTTAGGATAGAACACATCTTTTATTGCCTCTGCTTGCTTAAGCTTGATCATCTCCTCCTTGACATCATCAGAATGTTCTTTAGAAGAGAGCTAGGTGGTTTCTTCTTACGAGCGATAGATGGACTAACATTTAAATGGTGGCAAATAAAATTTGGATCCACCCTGGGAGCTTCATAAGCACCCCATGCAAACACATCAACATTTTTCCTAAGGAAGGTAATTAGTTCTTCCTTCTCTTGAGGAGGTAACTGAATTCCTACTTGGAAAAACTTCTCATCGTCATCATCAGTGACAATTTTTTTTTTAAATCTTCACATTTCGCCCCTTCTACCACCACATCCGTGGACAAGAGTATTCTCCTTGATTGCTATAAATCCCTCTCTGTAAAGGCCAAGGACTCACCTCCAATCTAATGCCTAATTGCAACCACTAAACAGTCTGACCATAGATTGACTTCCAATTAGCTCCTTGACTTGATCCCCTGATGGATGCTTCACCTTCAAGTGCAAGGTGGAAGAAACAGCTCCCATGGCGTGAAGCCAAAGTCTTGCCACAATAGCAGTGTAAAGGGAATAGGCATCTACCACAATAAAGTTCACTTCTACAACTTCTAACCCTACCTGAATAGGTAATCTAATTTGGCCCTTTAGAAAGAATTTTCCCATCAAACCCTATTAGAGGAGAATCATAGCAGGCCAGGTCCTTAGGCTTTAGCTTCAGCCCCTTAAATAGATCAGGGTACATGATCTTTACACCGCTACCTTGATCTACCAAACCCTCTTCACATCATACCCTCCAATCTTAAGGATAATCACCAAAGCATCATCATGTGACTGAATGGTTCCCACCTTATCTCCGTCAGAAAAGCTCAAAGTTGGTCGAACTTCCATTCTACCCCTCTTAAGATTAGGAGTCAAGTCTTTAGCAAATGACCAAACTACAGACATTACTTTGGATGGATGAGAACCAATCCTTCCTAGGTCAGCAAGAATAACACTAATCTTCCCCAAAAGTGGTCTTGAAGAAGCATCTCTCTGATGTCCCAACCCTGCTTGGCCCCCCTATTTGGTGGGCTGATACAAGAATTACTTTAACTTCCTAATATTAACCAGCTACTCCAAATGATCCCGTAAAGTCCTACATTCTTCTGTAATGTGTCTTCGGTCCTGGTGGTACTGATAATGAAGACTTTAGTTGCGCTTCGTGGAGTCTCCCCCCATCTTATTTGGCCACTTAAAGTATGGCTCATTCCTTATTTTCTCTAAGATTTGGTGCACAGACTCCCTGAACACAATGCTAACTACTTGGGTAGCAATAGATCCAGTATGCCTAGCAAAATCTCTCTTGGTTCGGTTGTTGTTATACCTCTCTGACCTGAAATCCCTTCGATATTGGGGAACTACTTTAGCCTTCCTCTTTCCTTGTTACTGATCCTCCTCAACCCGTTTATACTCATCAATACGATCCATGAGTTGACGTACGCTCCTGGCAGGCTTCCTCGTTAAAGACTTCCTCAAATTGTGCTTGGCAGGCAGGCCGACCTTGAAAGTTCTTATCACAACATTATCAAAATACTCATCTATCTCATTAAACATTTTTCAGTGCCTATCAGAATATGTCTTTGGGGTTTCTCCCTTTAGCGTAGTCATAGACAACAGGAGTCCAAAGGCCGAGGAACCTTACTACAAGTAACAAAGCGAGCCCCAAATGCTCTAGTAAGCTCCTTAAAGTAGTTAATTGAACATTCCCTCAAACCATCAAACCATCCCATTGCCACTGGCCCTAGGCTAGATGGGAATACCTTGCACATCAAGGCTTCATTCTTTGAGTAAATAGTCATTCTTTGATTGAAGTGGCTGACATGCTCCATAGGGTCTATTCTACCATTATACATGGTAAATGTTGGCTGAGTAAATCACCGAGAAAGTTTTCCTCCCTCAATCCTACGCGTAAATAACTTAGAAATTTGGCGCAAAGCCCTGCTCATAGCATCATTACCCAAGCCCTTGTAAGGTGGACTTTTGCTTCTCCGCCTATGATGGCGGTCCTCATCACATGAATAAGACTCACTGAGGGGGGTTCTAGATCTGGACCTGTAGCTACCATTATTATCATCATCAGAGGAAGGCTCTGAACTTAAGGGAGTCCATCTATGTTGCTTCCGAGGTAATTTCCTCCATAAGTGGTCTATCTCCAACTACATGTTCATGGTGTTCTCTCCATGGGACACGTGACTCCCACTTCTAGACTGACTCCTACTGTTGTGAGTGGTGTGTATACTGACTTCATGATCTCCCCTTCGCTCAAGATTAAGAAATTGATCTTGATGTTGAGATCCCACAGATTCTTCACAGTTTGGCCTAAAATCGACCATGGTTGGAAGATGAACTCAAAAATATTCAATTTCTCACAAACGGCGCCAATTACAAGGGCGATATTTGAATTCAAAGTCCAAAAATGAAAAGGACTAAGGCCCAAAGAGCCCAAAATAATGAATTTGTAGAGAGCGGGCTAGAAACTGAATTATAATGAGTTGGACAACAATCACAGTAGGCTAAATTGTGCAATAAAGTAGGAATAAACAGTTTTATGCAAGGAAAATCTTCCTTAGCAAAGTCCAAGGAAAACAGTTCTTATATATTTCTCTTGGACTTAAGCACAATTATAGTTTTTGTATTTACAGTCTTTTCTTTTTTTTAGATTCTCAGCTGATCCCGTTGTAACGGGGTTTTTTTTTCTTTATATTTCCCTTCTTTACTTCATCTCAGCCCTCCACGTGTAGATAAAATTTCTACATCTAATCCTTATCCCATCATCCCCTTCTTAAAATCTTTGTGAGTAGCTATAAGGCTGAATATTACTGTTCATGTATCACCTCAGTATTAATGCGGCCAGAGAGTTAGCTGCAGAGTATTCAATGTGGTGGTAGCAGCTTTCTCCTAAATATTTCTCAGCTTTCCTTTGTCTTATTCCCTTTTAGTGCTGATCCTTACTAGTATGATCGTTTGGTGTGTTGTTCTTGATGAAAGGTCAAACCTTTGTCCTTTGCTCTGCTTAGTCGAGGAGGTATTTCTCCTCTAACTATAATTCTAACCCCTTATCACCAAACTTCATCCATGGAATATTAACTTATATGCCCCCATTAGTGTTTACCTGTCCTCGGACGTTTTAATGTCCTTAGACACGGCCCACGGCCCAATATCTATTTTTGGGCCTTTTATCCCTACAAAGTGAATTTTAAATATTTAAGATAGTAATTAGTATTTAGAGTGTGGAATGTGAAGTGATTTTTCTTTTTTCTTTTTTCTTTTTCTTTTCGTATGATACTTTACTTTCTAGAAATCAAGTACTGAGTAAATTTTTTTTTCACTTTTTTTCTTTTGTAAATTTTATATTATTAAGTGGATAATAAATATTTTACATAGTAAATCGTATTTAGATTGTAGACTGTGGAGTGATTTTTTTTTTCTTTATATAGAGAACTTTACTTTCAAGAAATCAAGTACTAGGTAAATTTTTTTTTTCTTTTTTAAGTTTTATATTATTAAGTGGATTATAAATATTTAAGATAGTAATTAGTATTTAGATTTTGGGCTGTGAAGTAATTTATCTTTATCATTTTTTTTTTTGTATGGCACTCAAATTTTAAGAAATCAAATACTGAGTAAATTTGTTTTCACTTTTTTTTTTTTGCAAATTTTATATTATCAATTGGATTATAAATATTTAAAATAGTAATTAGTTGTGGTCTGTGGAATGGTTTATCTTCTTTTTTTTTTTTTTTTCCTTTTTGTATGGTACTTTACTTTCAAAAAATCAAGTATTAAGTAGATTTTTTTTCATTTTTTTTTTTGTAAATTCTATATTCTTAAGTGGATTATAAATATTTAAGATAATAATTAATATTTAGAGTGTGGACTGTGAAGGGATTTTTCTTTTTTCTTTTTTCTTTTTGTATTGTACTTATTTTCAAGAAATAAAATAGTGGGTAATTGTTTTTTTCACTTTTTTGTTTCTTAGTGGATTATAAATATTTAAGATAGTAACTAGTATTTTAGATTGTGGACTATGAAATTATTTATCTTTTTTTTTTTTTCCTTTTTGTATGATACTTTACTTTCAAGAAATCAAGTATTGAGTAAATTGTTTTTTCACTTTTTTTTTTGTAAATTTTATATTATTAAATGAATTATAAATATTTAAAATAGTAATTAGTATATAGGTTGTGGACTGTGAAGTGATCTATCATTTTTTTTTCTTTTTGTATAGAATTTTACATTCAAGAAATCAAGTACGGTGTAAAAAAAAAATCTTTTTTTTCTTTTGTAAATTTTCTATTATTAAGTGGATTATAAATATTTAAGATAGTAATTAGTATTTATATTTTGGACTGTGGAGTGATTTATCTTTTTCTTTTTCTTCTTTTTTTTTTGTATGGGACTTTAGTTTTAAGAAATCAAATACTGGGTAAATTTTTTTTCTCACTTTTTTTCTTTTGTAAATTTTATATTATTCAGTGGATTGTAAATATTTAAGATAGTAAATAGTATTTAGAGTGTGGAACGTGAAATGATTTTTCATAATTTTTTTTTCTTTTTCTTTTTTATGGTAGTTTATCTTCTTTTCTTTTTTTCTTTTTTTTTTTTTTTGTATGGCACTTTACTTTCAAGAAATCAAGTACTGAGTAATTTTTTTCACTTTTTTTTTGTAAATTTCATATTATTAAATGGATTATAAATATTTAAGACAGTAATTAGTATTTAGATTGTGGACTGTAAAATGATCTTTTTTTTTTCTTTTTGTATAGGACTTCACTTTCAAGAAATCAAATACTGTGTAAAAAAAATTTCTTTTTTTTTTCTTTTGTAAATTTTATATTATTAAGTGGATTATAAATATTTAATATAGTAATTAGTATTTATATTTTGGACTATGGAGTGATTTATCTTTTTCTTTTTCTTTTCTTTTTTCTTGTATGGTACTTTAGTTTTAAGAAATCAAATACTGAGTAAATTTTTTTTTTTCAATTTTTTTTTCCTTTTGTGAATTTTATATTATTAAGTGGATTATAAATATTTAAGATAGCAATTAGTATTTAGAGTGTAGAATGTGGAGTAATTTTTCATAATTTTTTTTCTTTTTCTTTTGTATGGTAGTTTATTTTCCAGAAATCAAGTATTAGGTATTTTTTTTTCTTTTGTAAATTCTATATTATTAAGTGGATTATAAATATTAGAGATAATAATTAGTATTTAGATTGTGTACGGTTGAGTAATTTATCTTTTTCTTTTTATGTAGGACATTACTTTCAAGAAATCAAATATTGGGTAAATTTATTTTTAACTTTTTTTTTTCTTTTGTAAATTTTATATTATTAAGTAGATTATAAATATTTAAGATAGTAATTTGTATTTAGATTTTGGACTGTGGTGTTGTAAGGGCAGGTTTTGAGATCCTAAGCCTAAAAGGTAAAAGGATTAAGGCCCAAGAGCCAATACGAAGAATTTGTAAAGTGTGGGCTAAAACTAGGCTTCAATGAATTGAATAACGCTCACAACTGATTAAAGATGGTAAGAAACCAAAGAAAAATAAGTTTTATGCAAAGAAATCCTTCCTCGGCAAAGTTCGAGGAAAGTATTTCTTGAATATATTTCTTTTAGGCTTGATTATAATTACAATTCTCAGTGCTAAAATTTTTTTTCTCATGATTCCCAGATGCCCCCTATATAATGGTGCCTTTTTTCCTTATATTCCCTTCTTTTACTTCATCTCCACCCTCCACGTGTAGGTCAAGTTGCTTGCTTTGATCCCTGTCCCATCAGTACCTTCTTGAAATCTTTGAAGGTTGTTATAAGGTTGTATATCACTGTTCAGGTATTACCTCCACATTAATGCGGTCAGAGAGTTAGCTACAGAGCATTTAATGTGGCAGTAGTGATTTTTTCTTAGATATTTCTTAGCTTCCCTGCAAGGACTTGAAATGGATTGAATGAGTAGTTAGCTGAATTAGAGGACAGCTAAGCCTCCAGAACTGGGAAGAAGAACAGAGTAAGGTAGAGAATATAGGTAGAAGAAATAGAGAGTAAGAGATGTAAAGAATGAGAGGTTTTATTCATCAATGCTTGAATGACAATTCTGTCCCAACCGTACCTTTATATCTGATCTGTTCTCTCTAACAAACTAACTACCACTTAACTACTTCTAACTCCCAATTAACTTCCTTTAACCTCCCTTAACCACACCATGGTCCTAACCAACCTTGCCTTACTAACTATGGTTAGCTATGATCAATTACAGTTATGAATTACAACAATTACACAATGGTCCTAACAATTGTTCCCCTCTTAAAGCACCTTGCCCACAAGGTGAGGGAACCTAGCTTGCAAGTCATATAGCACTTCCCATGTAGCCTCTTCCTTGCTCTCCCCTTGCCACTGCACCAATACTTAAGTCACAGTTCTACTTCTCAGCTGGATTGCTTTCCTATCCAAAATCATCACAGGTTCAGGAGTGATCACCAAATCAGCATTCACAGCTGGTAGAGTAGGTTTAGGCACCACCTGGCTGCCTAATTTAGCTTTGAGATTGGACACATGGAATACTGGGTGAATCAAGGAACCATCAGGTAAATCCAACTTGTATGCCACAGCCCCAACCCTTTGAATCACCTTAAAAGGTCCATAATACCTAGGAACGAGCTTACCCAGCTTCTTTTTGTGCATTGAAGTCACTGAAGTTTGTTTATAAGGCTGCAACCTTAAATAGACCCAATCACCTACTTCAAAGGATCTCTCCACCCTCTTTTGATTAGCAAACCACCTCATACGCTCTTGAGCAGCACACAAGTTCTGCTTAAGCAAGGACAGAAGTTGGTGTCTATCCCGTAACATCACATCTACTGCATCCACCCTTGTGGTACCAGCTACATAGTCCAAAACCCTTGGAGGAGAGTATCCATACAAAGCTTCAAAGGGTGTCATCTTAATGGAAGTGTGGAAGTTGGTGTTGAACCAAAATTCTGCCAAGGGCAGCCACTCCACCCAAGTGCTAGGCCTATCAGCTGCAAAAGCCCTTAGGTAATGCTCCAAGCTCTTATTCACAACCTCTGTTTGGCCATCAGACTGAGGGTGATAGGTAGAAGACATGGCTAAAGAAACACCTTGCAACTTCATCAATTCCTTCCAAAACAAAGACGTGAACACTGGATCTCTATCACTAACAATAGTGGTTGGCATACCATGCAACTTAAATACAAATTGCAAGTAGAGATGAGCTACCTTGGCGGCATTGTAGGGGTGAGACAAAGCCATAAAATGAGTGTATTTGGTGAGTCTATCCACTACCACAAAAACCACAGACTTCAAGTGAGATTTAGGCGATCCCTCTACAAAATCCATACTCACATCCAACCATGGCTTCTCCGGAATAGGTAAGGGCTGTAACAGTCCAGCAGGGAAACAAGTCTCATACTTAAGTTTCTGACAAGTGTCACACTCCTTTACATACTGCTTTAAGTCTTGTCTCAGTCCAGACCAATAAAAATCCTTCTCCAGCCTATGCAATGTTTTGAGGTAACCAGAATGACCTCCCAAGGGGCTGTCATGTACATGCTGCAGCACTACAGCCTTCAATTCATGATTAGAGTCACCCAAATATAACCTTCCTCTATAAAACAGCAGCCCATTGCAAAAAGTAAACCCTGGTGAACAAGTGGAACCTGCCTGAACCTTCTGCAAGAGTGCCTTGATTTTGGGATCAGAATCATAGCTGTTTTTGAGAGCAGACAGCCAAGAGGGAGTGGGAAAGGAAATAATGCATAAAGTACCTTCAGCAGGAACCCCATCACCCTTTGAGCCACTTGCAGCAAGGACTAAACCTTCAAGTTGAGCTAAGGCCGAGCAAGAATCACCACATGAGACAACAGTATCATCAACTTGTCTTCTTGAAAGAGCATCAGCCACCACATTCTCCCTTCCTTGCTTGTACTCCACTATGAAAGCATACCCTAAAAGCTTAGAGATCCATTTTTGTTGGGCTGGTGTACCCACCCTTTGCTCAAGCAAGTACTTAAGACTATGATGATCTGTTTTAATAATAAAAGGTCTTCCCAACAAGTAAGGTCTCCATTTCTTGACTGCCACCACCAAAGCTAGGAACTCCTTTTCATAAGTGGAGAGAGAAAGCTTACTACCTTTCAAAGCCTGGCTGTGATAAGCAATAGGTTTGTGATCTTGCATCAAAACAGCTCCAAGGCCTAAACCCGAAGCATCACAGTCCACAATGAATGGTTTGGTAAAATCAGGTAAAGCCAAAACTGGAGGACAAGAAACAGCTTCCTTAAGTCTTTGAAAAGCAGTGGCAGCCTCTGAAGTCCAAACAAATGAATCCTTCTTCAAAAGAGCAGTTAAAGGAGCAGCAATTTGGCCATAACCTTTCACAAATTTCCTATAGTATCCAGTTAAACCAAGGAACCCTCTCAAGGCTTTGACATCTTTCGGGACAGGCCATTGCTGCATAGCAGCAGTCTTCTTAGGGTCAGTTCTGACTCCCTCACCAGAAATAATGTGTCCAAGATACTCCACTTCATCACAAGCAAAGAGACATTTAGATTGTTTAGCAAAGAGCTGGTGTGTGGCTAATGTTTCCAGCACCAATCTAAGATGACTAAGGTGATCAGATAGAGTCTTGCTATAAACCAGAATATCATCAAAGAAGACAAGGACAAACTTCCTCAAAAAAGGTCTAAAGATAGCATTCATCAATGATTGGAAGGTGGAAGGAGCATTGGTCAACCCAAAGGGCATAACCAAGAATTCATAATGCCCTTCATGTGTCCTAAAAGCAGTCTTAGGTATATCCTCCTCTTTCATTCTAATTTAATGGTAACCCGACATCAAATCTAACTTTGAAAACACACAAGCCCCACCCAACTCATCCAGCAGCTCATCAATGACAGGAATAGGATACTTGTCCTTTATGGTCTCTTGATTCAAGGCCCTATAGTCAATGCACATCCTCCAAGACCCATCAGCCTTCCTTACAAGCAAAACAGGAGAAGCAAATGGACTGCAACTATGTCTAATGGATCCCACAGACAATAAATCTTGAACTATTTTTTCAATCTCATTTTTTTGATAAAATGGATACCTATATGGTCTTTGGCAGACAGCTTAGGCACCCTCCTTGAGCTGAATCTTATGCTCATGCCCTCTAATGGGAGGTAAGCCAATCGGGGTAGCAAAGATTGCCTCAAACTCTTTAAGCAAGGCAGCAACCTGGGCAGGTATTGAAGCAGCCCTTTCTGTAGAGGCATGAGCAACCTCCTCAACTGCACTAGTGGATTCAGAAATTTGCAATACCAAGCCTCTTTTAACAGGTTCCTTCAAGAATTGAAGACCATCTTGAATGGAATCACCCCCTCCCCCTTTCAAACCATGCAGTAGCACATTTGTTGGACCCAAAAAGAAACACATGGTAAGCAACTTGAAATCCCATTGAATTACTCCAAGGGTGCTCAACCACTGAGTACCTAAAATTAAATCACACCCTCCCATAGGTAACACATGTAGTTGAACTACAAACTGGTGACCCTGCAAATCAATAAGAACATTCTTGCACAAACCATGAGTTCTAATAACCTCACCATTAGCAACCTTAACCTCCAAGATTTGTGAGCTATCCACAGGAATGTGTAATTGGGAAAATAGTGAAGAATCAACAAAGTTATGAGTACTACCTGAATCCACCAAAATTATCACAGATTTACCCTTAATCCTTCCCTTAACTCTCATAGTCCCAGATGTAGGAGTACCATTTAGAGCATAGAGTGTAATTCCAGCCTCTTCAATATTATCATTTTGACAATTCAACAAATCCTTAGGAACATAACTACTATTATCTATTTCAGTGATGTGCACACCTGAACTAACATTAGGCATAAACTCAACACAATCAAGGAGGAAAAGCATAGCATTTTTACACTTATGACCCGGACCCCATTTTTCATCACAATTGTAACATAATCCCTTTTTCTTTCTTTCCTCCATTTGGGCAGGTGTAATTCTCTTAATTGGTAGCCTACTATTCTTATTATCTGTCACTGTTGGCACTTTAGGAGGTGGACCAAGAATTGAAGGTTTACTTGGTTCCCACTGATTCTTGGAACTCTTTTTGCAGCTCCAGTTGTACTCTTCCTGAATCTTGGACAACCCAAAGGCTTCATTCAGTGATTGTGGATTGAGCATACGAACAGGGAGTCTAATTTCATCTTTCAGACCACTAAGGAAGCAACTCAATTTATGTGAAGGTGAAAGTCCCTTAATTCTGTTGGACAAATTCTCAAATTGAGCCTTATACACTGCCACAGTAGTAATCTGCCTCAGTCTTGTAAGTGTCTCCATGGGGTCATCGTACGCAGTGGTGCCAAATCTCACATGCAAAGCCTGGACTAAGGACTCCCAATCTTTAAACACCCCAGTTTCTTCACCTTCTTGGAACCAAACCAGAGCTTCCCCTTCCATATGAAATGAAGCCAACATCAATTTCTCTCCCACGGGGGTATTGTAATATCGGAAATATTGATTGGCCTTATATACCCAACTTGCTGGCTCCTCACCAAGGAATCTTGGAAATTCCAACTTCATGGGCCGAGATATAGGCAGTATCGCAGAACTAGAATTGGGGTTTGCATTTTCCCCAATTCTTTGATATTGAAACCCTTGAAAACCTTGATCCAAGAAGCTCACCTTCTATAAAACCGTGTTCAACTGTTGACTCATTTCATTCAAGGTTCTTGTGTGAATTTCTTGTACAGTTCGCATCTCCTGAAATTCTTTGGTGTGGTGATCGGTGGTGGTCCGAAGCGATGCGATTGCTTCATTCGTTGCAGCTGAAGCGCGAGTCTCTGCCATAGATGACCAAGAAAGCTCGCTCTGATACCAAATTGCAAGGACTTGAAATGGATTGAATGAGTAGTTAGCTGAATTAGAGGACAACTAAGCCTCTAGAACTGGGAAGAAGAACAGAGTAAGGTAGAGAATATAGGTAGAAGAAATAGAGAGTAAGAGATGTAAAGAATGAGAGGTTTTATTCATCAATGCTTGAATGACAATTCTGTCCCAACCGTACCTTTATATCTGATCTGTTCTCTCTAACAAACTAACTACCACTTAACTACTTCTAACTCCCAATTAACTTCCTTTAACCTCCCTTAACTACACCATGGTCCTAACCAACCTTGCCTTACTAACTATGGTTAGCTATGATCAATTACAGTTATGAATTACAACAATTACACAATGGTCCTAACAAAAATTTACAAAAACAAAAAAGTGAAAAAAAAAAATTACCAAGTATTTGATTTCTGGAAAGTAAAGTTACATATAAAAAACTAGATAAAAAAAAAGATAGAGATAAACAACTTCACAGTCTAGAATCTAAATACTAATTACTATCTTAAATATTTATAATCTACTTAATAATATAAAATTTTAAAATAGAAAAAAGTGAAATAAAGCTAACTTTGTACTTGATTTATAGGAAGTAAAGTACCACGCAAAAAATAAAGATAAAGATAAATCATTACACAGTCCAAAATCTAAATACTAATTACTATCTTAAATATTTATAATCTACTTAATAATATAAAATATGTAAAAAAAAGAAAAAAAAAATGTATCCAGTACTTAATTTCTAGAAGTAAAGTACCATACAAAAAAAAAAAAAAAAAAAAAAAAAAAAGAGTAAAAGATAAACCACTCCACATCCCACACTCTAAATACTAAAAAAAGATAAAGATAATCACTCGACAGTCCAAATTCTAAATACTAATTACTATCTTAAATATTTATAATCCACTAAATAATATAAAATTTACAAAAGAAAAAAAAGTGAAAAAAATACCCAGTACTTGATTTCTGGAAAGAAATGAACCATTTGAAAAGAAATATAAAAATAAAAAGATAAAAGATAAATTACTTTACATTTTACTCTCTAAATACTAATTACTTTCTTAAATATTTATAATCCACTTAATAATATAAAATTGAAAAAAGAAAAAAAGTGTAAAAAAAAAAATTCACCCAGTACTTAATTTCTGAAAAGTAAAGTACCATGCTAAAAGGAAAAGAAAAAGATAAGAAATAAATCACTCCACATTCCACACTTTAAATACTAAAAAAAGTTAAAGATAATCACTCCACAGTCCAAAATCTAAACACTAATTACTATCTTAAATATTTATAATCTACTAAATAATATAAAATTTACAAAAGAAAAAAAAAAGTGAAAAAAAAAATTTACCCACTACTAAATACAAACTACTTTCTTAAATCACTCTACTTTCCACTATACTTTTCACTCTTTAAATACTAATTACTTTCTTAAATATTTATAATCAACCTAATAATATAAAATTTACAAAACAAAAGTGAAAAAAAAAATTACCTAGTATTTGATTTCTTAAAAGTAAAGTAACATATGAAAAAATAGATAAAAAAAGATAAAGATAAACCACTTCACAGTCTAAAATCTAAATTCTAATTACTATCTTAAATATTTTTAATCCACTTTATAATATAAAATCTACAAAAGAAAAAAACGTGAAAAAAAAAATTACCCAGTACTTGAAATTTGGAAACTAAAATACTATACAAAAAGAAAAAGAAAAAGTAAAAGCTAAAAGATAAATCACCCCACATTCCACACTCTAAATACTAAAAAAAGATAAATATAAATTACTCCCTTGTCCGAAATCTAAATACTAATTACTATCTTAAATATTTATAATCCACTTAATAATATAAAATTTACAAAAGAAAAAAAAAAAGTGAAAAAAAGGTTAACCAGTACTTGATTTATTGAAAGAAAAGTACCATACAAAAAAATGATAAAGATAAATAATTCCACAGTCCAAAATCTAAATAGTAATTAATATCCTAAATATTTATAATCCACTTAATTAAATAAAATCTACAAAAGAAAAGAAAAAGTGAAAAAAAAAATTTTACCCAGTGCTTGATTTTTGGAAAGTAAAGTACCATACAAAAAGAAAAAGAAAAAGAAAAAAAAAAAAAAGATAAATCACTCCACATTCCAAATTCTAAATACTAATTACTGCCATAAATATTTACAATCAACTAAATAATATAAAATCTACAAAAGAAGAAAAAGTGGAAAAAAAAAATTTCTCAGTTCTTCATCTCTGGAAAGAAAAATACCATAGAAAAAGAAAAATAAGAATAAAAAGATAAAAGATAAATCACTCTACATTCCACTCTCCAAATACTAATTACTTTCTTAAACATTTATAATCCAATTAATAATAGAAAATATTTTTAAAAAAAAAGTGAAAAAAAAAGTTTACCCAATACTTGAATTCTTAAAAGTAAAATTGCAGATAAAAAAATAGATAAAAAAATATAAAGATAAACCACTTTACAGTCCAAAATCTAAATACTAATTACTATTTTCAACATTTTTAATCCACTTAATAATATAAAATCTACAAAAGAAAAAAAAAAGTGAAAATTTTTTTTTCCAGTACTTGATATATGGAAAGTAAACTACTATATAAAAAGAAAAAGATAAAAGAAAAAAGATAAATCACTTTACATTTCACATTGTAAATACTAAAAAATGATCAAGATAAATCACTCCACAGTCCAAAATCTTAATACTAATTACTATCTTAAATATTTATAATCTACTTAAGAATATTAAATCTTCAAAAGAAAAAAAATTTGAAAAAAAAAATTTACCTAGTATTTGATTTTTAGAAAGCAAAGTACCATACAACAAGAAAAATAAAAGGAAAAATAAAAAAGATAAATCACTCTACATTCCACACTCTAAATTCTAATTACTATCTTTCATATTTACAGTCCACTTAATAATATAAATATTACGAAAATAAAAAGTGAAAAAAAAATTTTACCCATTATTTGATTTCTTGAAAGAAAAGTATTTTACAAAAAAAAAAGAAGATAAATTACTTCACAGTCTAAAATCTAAATACTAATTACTATCTTAAATATTTATAACCCACTTAGTAATAAAAAATTTACAACTAAAAAAAAAAAAGTGAAAAAATAGTCTACCCAGTACTTAAATTTTTTGAAAGTACGATACAAAAAAAAGATAAAGATAAATCATTCCATAAGCCAAAATCTAAATATTAATTACTATCTTAAATATTTGTAATCCACTTTATACTATAAAATCTACAAAAGAAAGAAAAAAGTGAAAAAAAAAAAAATTTACCCAGTGCTTGATCTCTAGAAAGTAAAGTACTATATAAAAAAAAAAAAAAAGATAAACCACTTCATAGTCCAAAATCTAAATACTAATTACAATCTAATACTTATAATCCGCTTAATAATATAAAATTTAGAAAAGAAAAGAAAGTGAAAGAAAGTTTACCCTGTACTTGATTTATTGAAAGTAAAACACCATACAAAAAAAAAAGATAAAGATAAATCATTCCACAGCCCAAAGTATAAATACTAATTACTATCATAAATATTTATACTCCACTAAATAATATAAAATCTACAAGAGAAAAAAAAAGTGAAAAAAAGAATTTACCCAATACTTGATTTCTGGAAAGAAAAGTACCATAGAAAAAGAAAAAGAAAAAGAAAATGGGAAAAGATAAATCACTCTACATTCCACACTCTAAATACTAAAAAACGATAAAGATAATCACTCCACATTCCAAAATCTAAATACTAATTACTATCTTAAATAATTGTAATCCACAAAATAATATAAAATCTACAGAAGAAAAGAAAACGTGAAAAAAAATTACCTAGTACTCGATTTCTAAAAAGAAAAGAACCATACAAAAAGAAATATAAAAATCAAAAGATAAAAATTAAATCTCTCCACATTCCGCTCTCTAAATACAAATTACTTTCTTCAATATTTATATTCTACTTAATAATATAAAATTTGAAAAAAATATTACCTTGTATTTGATATCTTAAAAGTGAAGTTGCATATCAAAAAATAGATAAAAAAAAAGATAAAGATAAACCACTTCATAGTCCAAAATCTAAATATTAGTTACTATCTTAAATATTTATAATCCTCTTAATAATATAAAATTTACAAAATAAAAAAAAAAAGTGAAAATAAAGTTGTGGGGGGTAAAAGCGCCAAAACACCATATGGGCCTTGGGCCTAGTCCGAGGACGTGGGTTCCACTAAAAGGGTCGTGTGTCAGGAGTAAGGCCATCTAACACTGAGGTCCAAGGGCGGCCGACCAGATTGCCAGCCTGTCGGAGATGAGCCGAGGAGAGAGTCTCCTCGGACGTAGATCGGGGGTAGAACATGGTGGCAAAACGCCCAGGGGAGGGCCCCTGAAGCTCGGCGAGTCATCCTACTTCTCAATGAGATGCCGAGGTGGGAGACAAAGGAGACGTGCATTGCATAAAGTTCCTGCCACCGCATTAATGACACCTCACCTACCCGCCTGGCCGCATTAATGGAGAAATGACTATTGAGAGGACGGTGAACAGCCTTAAGGGCATTGGGGAGCGTTTCCAGGGAAAAGACAGGTGGGAACCAGGCATGGGAAGTATAAATAGAGAAGGGAGGATCACTAGAAGGGGGGATTTTTTGGGAAAAAAGGAAGAAGGGACTCTTTCTGACTCCACTGCGAGGACAAGCAGGGGAAAGGCCCAGACATACGCTCTCGGACCACTTCCGAAGAGAGGCACAGGTGTTCCCCCAATCCCTAGCACAACAGCAACGGACTTTACCCGCACTCCATAGCCTTCTAGAACCCCAAGAAGTCTAGGCTTTAAGCCCATCCTCTACAAATTCTATTGTAAAGGCCACTTGGGCCGGCCCAACCACGCATCAAGGTCTAAGGCTCAATTTGTGTCGCTACAATTGGCGCCGTCTGTGGGGAAGCCTTGACCGTAGGGACTGGAAGTGCCATGGAAGGCTCAGGTTCACGTCACGCAGAGTCCAGGGGGTCCCAGCGGGAGGATCAGTTTGCGCGGTTGGAAAGAGAGCACGATGCCAGTGCCCACACGGAACGTACGCGCGGGAGGAGCCATGCACGTGGTGGTAGTAGAGCCTCCAGCAAGAAGTGTTGAGACCCTGTAAAGGGAGGTTGACCATCTAAGAAGGAAGCTATGCCGGGAAAAACGAAGGCGTACACCCTCCCCTTCAGACCGGTCTTCAGCAGATATCAGCAGTAGCTTCGGCAGTTCCAGGTCGAGGACTCCCCTTCGCGAGTCCTCTCCCCGGAGGACGAGCACCGTCGCCAACCTAAGGACAAGAGGACGTCCTCCAGAGGCCTGGCTAACAATGCACTGAGCAAGGCGCTCCACTAGATTTCCAAGTCGCCCTTCACCCGGAGGATCGAGAAGGGAAAACTCCCAAGAAGGTTCACCCAGCCAGCCTTCACCGTTTACAACGGGAGAACGGACCCAGTGGAGCACGTGAGCCACTTCAGCCAGAGGATGGCAGTGCACTCGAAGAACGAGACCCTGATGTGCAAGGTCTTCCCTTCCAGCCTAGGACCCGTCGCGATGAGATGGTTTAACAGCCTAAAGGCAGGCTCTGTCAACTCTTTCGCGGAGCTCACTAGGGCGTTCGGCTCGCGGTTCATCACGTGCAGCAGGATCCCTCGGCCAATAGATTCACTGTTGTCCATGACTATGAGAAAGGGAGAGACCCTCAGAGCCTATACCGACAGATATTGGGAGATGTACAATGAGATCGATGCAGACTTCGACGAAGTTGCCATAAGCACTCTCAAGGTCGGCCTACCAAGTGAGCACGACCTGAGGAAGTCGCTGACCAGGCGGCCTGTCAAGAGTGTGCGACGGCTCATGGACCGCATTGATGAGTACACGCGGGTAGAGGAGGATCAATTACAGGTGAAGGCTAGGGCGAAGGTTATCCCTCAGGAAAGGAGGGATTTCAGGTCGGATGGGTACAGCAACAGTAGGCCGAGGAGAGAGTTCATCGGGCAACCTCGTCGGGCGCCAGCGCAAGTACTCGGCATCGCATTTCGCGAACCCATACAACGAGTGTTTGAGAAAATCCGCCACGAGCCCTATTTCCGGTGGCCCAACAAAATGATAGGCGATCCCTCGAAGCGTAACCAGAACCTCCACTGCCAATACCATCAAGAGCACGGCCATACGACCGAGACCTGCAAGAGCTTGCGGTTCTATCTGGAACAGCTGGCAAAGGAGGGAAAGATGAGACAGTTCGTGCACCAGCGAGAGGGGCAAGAGGAACGAACTGGGCCGGTGAACCAAGGCCATCACGCCCCTAGGCCCCCGCTGGGAACCATTAATACCATCCTGGCCACTCCTGGGAGGACCGGTTCACGCCCTCCCCGGATAATGTCCATAGCACGGACTTCCGCCGAGGACTCTGCCTCCGAGCCGAAGAGGATTAAGAATAACGGGCCGCCCACTATGGCCTTCTCGGACGCCGACAAGGAAGGAACCATCCAACCCCACGATGACGCGTTAGTCATAACGCTGAGAATCGGAGGATATGACGTGAAGAGGGTGATGGTGGACCAGGGGAGTGGCGCGGACATCATGTACCCTGACCTGTTTAAGGGACTGAACTTGAGGGAAGAGGACCTTTCGACCTACGACTCGCCTCTGATAAGCTTCGAGGGGAGGAGGACAGTGGTGCCGAAGGGGCAGATCAGACTGCCTGTACAATTAGGCCCGGCAGTGGTGGAGGTGGACTTCATCGTGGTGGACGCCTACTCTCCTTATACGGCCATTGTGGGGAGGCCTTGGCTGCACGCCCTGGAGGCCAAGTCGAGGAAATCCTGGGAAGTCAGTTCGCGGCGAGACAGTGCCTGACAGCAGCAGTTCTGCGCAAACCGGAACCCGAGCCCTCGGCGCCCGCTGATTCGGTCCCATAGCAATTAGCCCTTCCTGCCACGACTAGAGGGGCAGTGGCAGAAGGGCCCGGATGCGAGGGTTTGGACAGAGTTCTTGTAGACGGCGACCCAGAGAGGTTCTTCCAGATTGGTGCTCAGCTGCCGGCCGAAGAAAGGGAAGAGTTGGTCGCGCTCCTGAAAAGAAACCTCGATGTGTTTGCATGGGACGAGCATGAGGTACCAGGGATCGACCCGAACTTCATCTGCCACCACCTGAACGTTAACCCGGCGGCAGTGCCAAAGAAGCAACCTCCTCGGCGCTCTTCTGCAGAACACTCCGAGGCCGTAAAAGAGGAGGTCATCAAACTCAAAAGGGCAGGAGCTATCAAGGAGGTGTTCTATCCTGAATGGTTGGCGCACACAGTCGTGCTGAAGAAGAAGAACAGGAAATGGAGAGTGTGTGTGGACTTCACAGGCCCCAACAAGGCCTGTCCCAAGGACCCATTCCCGATGCCATGCATATATCAACTTGTAGATGCGACGGTCAGCCACCCTCCCATGAGCTTCCTGGACGCCTTTCAGGGGTACCACCAAATACCTATGGCCTTAGAAGATCAGGAGAAGACCGCCTTCGTGACCCCCACCGGCAACTACCATTATAAGGTGATGCCCTTTGGTCTGAAAAACGCAGGGGCCACCTATCAGAGGATGATGACCCGGATGTTCGAGGCTCAGTTGGGGAAAACTGTCGAGGTATACGTGGACGACATGGTTGTGAAGAGCAGGGCCGTATCGGACCATGTGGTCGACCTCGACAACACGTTCCGGACTCTGCAGGAACATAAGTTACGACTGAACGCCGCCAAGTGCTCCTTCGGCGTGAGGTCGGGTAAATTCCTGGGCTACATGCTGACTCACAGGGGTATCGAGGCCAACCTCGAACAAATCTCCGCGATCTGTAACCTACAACCACCTCAAAACCTGAAGGAGGTCCAGAAGCTGGTCTGAATGACAGCTGCCCTCAGCAGGTTCATCTCACGATTGGCGGACAGATGCCGACCGTTCTTTCAGCTGCTGAACAAATGGAAGGGATTCGAATGGACCGAGGAGTGCTCCTTGGCGTTCCAACAACTAAAGGAATACCTCTCTCGGCCACCCATTATGTCTCGCCCCGATCCAGACGAGGTGCTGTTTGCGTACTTGGCCATGACTGCCCACGCGGTTAGCCTGGTTCTAATACGGGACGACGGCGGCATACAACAGCCGGTCTACTACATCAGCAAGTCTCTGCAGGAGGCTGAGATTCGATACTTACCATTGGAAAAGGCGGTTCTGGCCATAGTGCACGCGACGCGCCGGCTCCCATATTACTTCCAATCTCACACGATCGTCGTATTAACCCAACTCCCACTCCAATCCGTGCTGCGGAGCGCTGACTACTCTAGTAGAGTCGCCAAATGGGGAACCTTCTTGGGGGCCTTCGACATCAAGTATTTACCTCGTACCTCTGTAAAGGGCCAAGTCCTGGCCGACCTGGTGGTGGAGTTCACTGAGCCTTCCCCGGAAGACAACTTGGGAGGATGGGGCGCCGGCAGAAAGCCTGTCGGTGCAATCTCGAGCGAAACGCCTCCGGTGTGGAAGCTCTACGTGGACGGAGTGGCGAACCAGAGGGGTTCAGGTGCGAGAATAGTGTTGACGTCCCCTGAGGGGATCACCTTGGAAAAATCCTTGAGGCTAGCGTTCTCGGCCACGGACAACGAAGCCGAGTACGAAGCTCTGTTGGCCGGAATGGACATGGCACAAAAGGTGGGGGGCAAGGGTAGTGCTAGTATTCTCGGACTCACAGCTGGTGGTTGGTCAGATGGAAGGGAAGTTGGAGGCTAGAGAGCCAAGGATGCGGAACTATCTGGCCCGCGCGAAGCACTTACAAGCCAAATTCGAGTCCTTCGGGTTGTCACATGTTTCTAGGAGCGGAAACACCCATGCGGACTCGCCCGCCACTCTTGCTACCACATCGGCCCAGGGACTCCCTTGGGTCATTCTCGTTGAAGACATGCTCAAGCCAACTAGACAGGAATGTCCCACCTCTCGGATCCAGCAAGTCAGAGTCGGGCGTAGTTGGATGGACCCCATTACGTCCTTCCTTAAGCACGACATACTGCCGGAGGACAAGTCTGAAGCCAACAAGATCCGCAGGAAGGCTCCGCGATTTTGGCTATCCAAGGACCAAAAGCTTTATAAACGCTCCTTCTCGGGGCCCTACCTGTTGTGTGTACATCCGGAAGAGACGGAGCAGCTCTTGGAAGAGCTACACGAGGGAATTTGTGGCAGCCACAGGGCGGAAGGTTGTTGGCTCACAGGGCCCTTACGCAGGGGTACTGGTGGCCGAACATGCAAAGTAATGCGCAAGAGTACGCGAGGAAGTGCGACCAATGTCAGAGGTATGCTCCCAACATCCACCAACCTGGCGGCGTCCTTAATCCATTGGTCAGCCCATGGCCGTTCGCACAATGGGGCTTGGACATTGTGGGACCGTTTCCAAGAGCGGCAGGTAACAAGCGATGACTGCTTGTCGGAACAGACTACTTCACTAAGTGGGTAGAAGCTGAACCCCTCTCGAATATCCGGGACGTGGATGCAAAGAGATTCGTTTGGAAGAACATCGTTACCAGGTTCGGGATCCCGCGCACTCTAATCTCGGACAATGGACTGCAGTTCGACAGCAAGGCCTTCAGAAAGTACCGTGAGGACCTCGGCATCACGAACAGGTACTCCACTCCGGCCTACCCGCAGGGGAACGGCCAGGCTGAGGCGACCAACAAGTCAATAGTCAACGGACTTAAGAAAAGATTAGATGATGCGAAGGGCAGATGGGTGGATGAAGTACCCTATGTGTTGTGGACTTACCGAACCACGCCAAGGAGGTCCACAGGGGAGACTCCCTTCGCAATGACGTACGGTGCTGAGGCTGTAATACCTGTAGAGATGGGGTTCCCGACGATGAGGGCGCAGTCATTTGCCCCAGACGCTAATGATAGCATGCTACTGAAGGAGCTGGACTTGGTGGAAGAAAGAAGAGAAAACGCCATGGTCCGACTAGCTCGCTATCAACAGAAGCTCAAACAAGGATATGACTCTCACGTACGGTCTAGACCTCTCGCTCCCGGAGACCTTGTCCTGAAAAAGGTCGTGAGGACAGCAAAAGACCCATCGTGGGGGAAATTGGGCCGAATTGGGAGGGACCCTACCGGGTAACCTCAGTAGCCGGTGTGGGGGCATATTATCTAGCCGACCTGGATGGCAAGCTTGTAAAGCGACCTTTTAATGTAAATAATCTTCGAAGGTATTACTACTGATGAAAGGCGTGTCCGCCATGTTTCCAGATATCATTGCCTTGTGCCAATTGTTAAATACTATCGTCTCTATCGGTGCAATTTATTCTTGATTAAGTGTTAATGTCAACCTTGGTTAAGCCAGGTCCTCGGACCTTCTGCCTTGGGAAAATTTAATATGCAATTTATTCTTTTTTAAGTGTTAAATGTCAACTGGGGCTAAGCAAGGTCCTTAGACCTTCTGCCTTAGGAAAATTTTAACACACTTACAATTTATCATGTTAATGTCAACCTCGGTTAAGCCAGGTCCTCGGACCTTCTACCTTGGGAAAATTTAACACGGTTCAATTTTAATTAAGTGTTAATGTCAACCTTGGTTAAGCCAGGTCCTCGGACCTTCTGCCTTGGGAAAATTTAACATGCAATTTATTCTTTTTTAAGTGTTAAATGTCAACTGGGACTAAGCCAGGTCCTTAGACCTTCTGCCTTAGGAAAATTTTAACACACTTACAATTTATCATGTTAATGTCAACCTCGGTTAAGCCAGGTCCTCGGACCTTCTACCTTGGGAAAATTTAACACGGTTCAATTTTAATTAAGTGTTAATGTCAACCTAGGTTATGCCAGGTCCTCGGACCTTCTGCCTTGGGAAAATTTAACACGGTTCAATTTTAATTAAGTGTTAATGTCAACCTAGGTTATGCCAGGTCCTCGGACCTTCTGCCTTGGGAAAATTTTACACGGTTCAATTTTAATTAAGCGTTTATGTCAACTGGGGCTAAGCCAGGTCCTCGGACCTTCTGCCTGAGGGAAATTTAACATACAATCTATTAGACTTTTAAGTGTTAAAAGCTGACTGGGGCTAAGCCAGGTCCGCGGAGAATCCAACTCAGTCCCATCAACTTTTTTTTTTATTTTAAGCGTTAAGCGTTAACTAGTGCTAAGCTAGGTCCTCAGACCTTTTGCCTTAGGCTGATGTAACATGGTTCAACCAGTTTTTATTAAGTGATAAGATTGAAATTTAACGAACAACCCCGCTAAAGGTTGAAATCCTCTCGTGGCCGAACCGCACCTATCCTAGTTTCGGACGTGCCCCAAGGGCACTAAGCTGCTGCCACGAATGTAAATTTGTTTAGCAATTACACAATAAACGCAATACGACAAGTAGATTATACTATAAAGGAAAAGAAACGAAATTCATAGATGATAAGTTGCTCGGTACAAAGTTGGAGCAAAAGGAATTACAAACAAAATGAGTAGAGCCTACATAACAGCGATTCACAAAAACGGTAAAATTGCACGAAAGGAAGAAAACGGGGCCCGACGCTGCCTATCCCTAGATCTTTAGTGGCGGCTCCTTGGTCTTGCCTTCAACCTTGGTTCGCTCTAGCGCGACCTCAGACGGATCTTGAATCTCTTTTCCTTTGTCCTTGGGATTGGGAAGAGGCAAAACCTGGCCAGCTGGCTCGCCCAACCCCACCACCGGAGCACCGACCTCTTGAAGGGGCAGGACCTGGTCCGAGGAGGAAGGGGCCGAGATAAGAGGAGCGTCATCGATGGGTCGGATATCTTCTGGATACCAGACCTTCTCCGCAGCCCTTAACTCGGAGCCGGCAGGGACGCCCGCAGCATTCAGGGCTTCCGCCCAAACCTGCTGGCAGTATTCCCTGCATAGCTCGCCCAACTCCTCCGTCAGGCGATTCTCAGTGTCCTCAACCCCCTGGTTGTATGCAGCCTTAGTGGCGGCGTCCACAGTCTCCCTGACGGTCCGAGCCACTTCCTCCGCCTGCGCGAGCCCCCTCTTTAAATCCGAGACCTCTTGCCCCGCCTTGGCAAGGGCCTCGTCCTTTTGATGCAAGAGCTTGCGCTGGGCTTCTGCCTGCGCCGTCGCCGACTTGAGACCAGCGTCCAAGCTCCTCCTCTCCGTCTGCTCCAAGGCCAGCTTGGCACCCAGGTCGGTCTTCTCCGCCTCAACTCAGCCAAGGTCCTTCTCGACCTCGGCCCTTGCTGCCTGGGTCTGGTAATGCTCGACCAGGGCATCGGCAGCGAAGGCCTCCTGGATGGCCTGTGTAAAGGGCACTAACAGAAACGTGTTAAATGCAAGTGTCTCGCGTAAGGACTAAGACAACAACAGTGTTCGGTGCTTACCAGGCCCAAATTCCTCTTAAGGGAGAGAAAGAGGCGCGTGCGGCCTGTCCTCCCCAGCTCTTCCATGTCCCTTGGCAGAAGCAGGGGTTTCTCCAGCGAGCTGGCCAGGTGGAGGGCCTGACCTCTTTGGTAGTCTCGGAGGCTTGCCTGGGTTAAAATGGGAGCCCCGTCCACCTCCAGAGGGGGAAACCAGCTGGACTCCCCTCGGCGGACCTCAGCCTGCCCGCGGATTTCCCCACTTTCCACGGAAGAGGCCCGTCCCCCACCTCTAGCAACTTGCTGCTGCTGCCTCAGGTGCTTCTGTTTTTTCTCTCTTTCCCTGTCCGCCTCCTCATTCTCGTTCCTTCTTTTCTTTGGAACGTTGGGAGGAGGGGGGAGTTGGTCGGAGGGAGGAAGAGGCGAAGGCGGGGGTATCCTAGGCTGAGACCCTGAAGCATCATCCTTGGGGACTTTGGTCCCCCTCTTCTTGGCAAAAAGTTCTTTCAAAGACGCCATGTCGTCATCTTCGTCAGAGGATACCTCTGGTATTGCAACTACAAAGCCTGGAATACCAGAGTGCCTGTCCGAGGCGGTCTCATCCTCGTCTGAGATATCGACCACGTGGCCCGCCAACGGTCTTTCGGCCTCCTCTAGATTGAACCTGTCAATCTCGTCGCCGAGGGATAAAGAGGAAGCCGCGAAATCTTCTCGGACCGCCTCGACCTCTTGCTGCGCGGCTAGGGGGAGTGCTTCGATGGGCTGGCCGTACAGGATCGTGGAAGGTGCGTCCGGCAGAGCACGGGGAGCGAGGAAGCCGTCGTAGCGAACGTCGATCCGAGCTCGCCTCCGATGGCCGGCGAGAATGGCGTCTTCGACCTCGTCGAAAGCCTTAGATATGGGGTCGTATCCCAGTATCAAGTGGGCGGCCCTCACTTGTAGATCTTCGTTCACAAAAACCTCGGATCTCAGGACCTTGTTGAGGTCTGGGACATTGACGTTTCCCAGGTGGGGAGATGTGTGTCGCTTATCTGCAAGAGATAAGTAGAGATGGCAAACGGAGTTAGACACTCACCGCGGGAACAATAAGAATGACAGCAAACTGACAGCAAAACGACTAAGGGAATTGAAATGGGGTAGAATCTCGCAAACTAAAGCTCTTAAACCCTAGGGAGCCACACCTGGTTGCCCCGCTCTCACTGGGCAATGGAGACCGTCATGCCACCTCCCTGTAACGAGGAGATAGTCGTCCTTCATGCCCTTGTTGGACTTTGGCAGACAGGAGATAAGCCGGACCGCGCTAGACCTCGACTTGAGGTAGTAGCCTGCGTCTCTCAACCGGTGGCACTCATACATATAAACGACGTCGTGCCACGTAAGGTGGAGGCCTATTTGCTCGTTAAGAGCATCGACGCAACCTAAGATCCTAAACACAATAGGCGCGCACTGGTCTGGGCATACCCTATGGTTGTGGAGGTACTCCCTAGTCACCTCCTTCATGGGGAGTGTCATCTCGCCCTCTAGAAAGGCGATTATGGGGATGACGACTTGCCCCGCTTGCCTAGAGCCCGCCACGGCCCTCGGGGGACAGTATTCTAGGCCCACATCGGAAGGGATGTGATACTTGGCCCGGAATCCTTCCATACCGGAGGGCGTATCCACTAGACACTTAAACCTACCCATGGAATCGTAGCTAGAGACGTAGACTCGTAAAGAGAGGGAAGAAAAGTTGACAGCCGAGGAGAAACTTACGCAAGAACAGTCGTGCACACTTTGGGAGCTTGTTGGGAGAAAGAAGGGAGTTGGATGGCTCTGCAACAAGTTCGCTCTTTGGAGGAAATGATGAATGGCGTGTCTACTGAAGCATTTTATATGATTGGGAGACGGCGGTTCGTGGGAAATATCCCGCTCAAATTTTCGAGGGCGAATCCAGGCCGTAGGATCCCCATCCCACCGTAGAACGTGCGCGACAGGGAGTTACTCAGCGCATTTAATGCGGACGTAACGTATTACGAAGCGCCAAGGAAGCGTCCAGAAGGTGCGGGCGTACTCCGCACGTGTAACAGTTTGAATGTCACGTGGAGGGAGTATTCGTGGGTCAAAAACCCATCTGCCTCCTCGGATCAGAGTCAAACGACTTTTTGAGGGGCTATTGTGGGGGGTAAAAGCGCCAAAACACCATATGGGCCTTGGGCCTAGTCCGAGGACGTGGGTTCCACTAAAAGGGTCGTGTGTCAGGAGCAAGGCCATCTAACACTGGGGTCCAAGGGCGGCCGACCAGATTGCCAGCCTGTCGGAGATGAGCCGAGGAGAGAGTCTCCTCAGGCGTAGATCGGGGGCAGAACATGGTGGCAAAACGCCCAGGGGAGGGCCCCTGAAGCTCGGCGAGTCATCCTACTTCTCAATGAGATGCCGAGGTGGGAGACAAGGGAGACGTGCATTGCATAAAGTTCCTGCCACCGCATTAATGACACCTCACCTACCCGCCTGGCCGCATTAATGGAGAAATGACAATTGAGAAGACGGTGAACAGCCTTAAGGGCATTGGGGAGCGTTTCCAGGAAAAAGACAGGTGGGAATCAGGCATGGGAAGTATAAATAGAGAAGGGAGGATCACTAGAAGGGGTATTTTTTGGGAAAAAAGGAAGAAGGGACTCTTTCTGACTCCACTGCGAGGACAAGCAGGGGAAAGGCCCAGACATACACTCTCGGACCACTTCCGAAGAGAGGCACAGGTGTTCCCCCAATCCCTAGCATAACAGCAACGGACTTTACCCGCACTCCATAGCCTTCTAGAACCCCAAGAAATCTAGGCTTTAAGCCCATCCTCTACAAATTCTATTGTAAAGGCCACTTGGGCTGGCCCAACCACGCATCAGGGTCTAAGGCTCAATTTGTGTCACTACAAAAGTTAAACCAGTACTTCATTTATTGAAAGTAAAGTACCATACAACAAAAAAATAAGTATAAACCATCGCACAATCCAAACTCTAAATACTAATTACTATCTTAAATATGTATAATCCACTAAACAATATAAAATCTACAAAAGAAAAAAAAAAAGAGAAAAAAAAAATTACCCAGTACTTGATTTCTGGAAAGAAAAGAACCATACAAAAGATAAATCACTTTACATTCCACTCTCTAAATAATAATAACTTTCTTAAATATTTATATTTCACTTAATGATAAAAAATTGAAAAAAAAAATTTACTTTGTATTTGATTTCTTAAAAGTAAAGTTGTATATAAAAAAATATATAAAAAAAAATATAAAGATAAACCATTTCATAGTACAAAATATAAATATTAATATAAAATTCATAGTCCACTTAATAATGTAAAATTACCAAATGAAAAAAAGAGGGAAAAAAAGTTCATCCAGTACTTAATTTATTGAAAGTAAAGAACCATACAGAAAAAAGATAAAGATAAAGATAAATCATTGCAAAGCCCAAAATTTAAATACAAATTATTATCTTAAATATTTATAATCCACTTAATAATATAAAATCTACAAAAGAAAAAGAAAAAGGTAAAAAATAAATCACTCTACATTTCGCACTCTAAATACTAAAAAAAGATAAAGATAATTACTCCACTGTCCAAAATCTAAATACTAATTGCAATCTGAAATATATATAATCCACTAAATAATATAAAATCTACAAAAGAAAAAAAAAAGTGAAAAAGAAAAATTACCCAGTACTTGATTTCTGGTAGGAAAAGAACCATACAAAAAGAAATATAAAAATAAAAAGGTAAAAGATAAATCACTCTACATTCCATTCTCTAAATACTAATTACTTTCTTAAATATTTATAATCCACTTAATAATATAAAATTTACAAAAAAAAAAAGTGAAAATAAATTTTTCCTAGTATTTGATTTTTTAAAAGTAAAATTGCATATAAAAAAATAGATAAAAAAAGATAAGATAAACCACTTCATAGTCGAAAATCTAAACACTAATTAGTATCTTAAATATTTCTAATCCACTTTATAATATAAAATCTACAAAAGAAAAAAAAAACGTAAAAAAAAATTTACCCAGTACCTGATCTCTGGAAAGTAATGTACCATATGATAGGCCACAAACGCGCTAACTCCTTGTTATGAATTAAGTTGATTAATTAGCCATGTAATTAATTAATCAAATTATCATGCAAATTGCGTGGTAGCACAAACAAATCACCAATAAACTAAAAAATGTAGCGGCAAATAAATTGACACGATGATTTGTTTACGAATGGGAAAAACTTACACGGTAAAAACCTTACTGGGTGATTTTAAGATCACCACATCCGAAACTCTACTATTATCACAACAAGTGGTTACAAGTAAAGGAATCCCAAGTACCTTACCAACCTACAGTTGAACCCTTACCCTAATACCCGATTGGACTTGTTTTGTAGTGATAGTTTCTCCTTTTGATGCACGGCTCCCAAGTACGTGACTAACTGATTGTGCGAATCTCAGTATGCGACTTCAATCACCAACTAGAGAGAGTTATTGGCTGCAAAGTTTTTCAATTCATCCACACGATGAAGATTAAGAAGCTACTTGGTTACAAAACCCTACTATGCACATTACACAGCAACTTCTTCACAAGAAAGATGAACTAGAGCATGAACTTTGTCTCAGGTCACAAATTGTTTGAACAAAAGTTTCTCAATACTTATGCAACTTGTGTATACTGCGATGGCCCTTAAAATAATCCTTTTATATATCTAGGGTTAGAAGAAAAGAAGTTCTAAAGACATATGTACGGATTAAAATCAAAACAGAATTCAGAATCTATTTTTCTTAAATTTCGACAGCTAGAGGTGTCGAGGTGCTGTCGAGCAGCTGTCGAGCCTCAGGATTGAACAACTTTTTAAAGCTCAATAGATGCAGCTGTCGAGCTTTAAAATCTGACACTTCTTCAACTTGAATCTTGGACAACTTGCATGGCTTTAACACTTAATCTTGAAACCTTGTTTCTTAAAGTATTAAAATCATCCTAGAGCTACCCAAATACAAGCTGAGTGCGTTTTGTCAAAGGATAAGCCAATTACATAAAATAATGACATATGTTCAAAATAACTTGAAACACATATGTCTTAACAATCTCCCCCTTTGGCAATCCGTGACAAAACCATAATAAATAAATGAACATATGAGAGAAGTCATAAATCACTTAACTCATATTCACTTGTTGAATACAATCAAATCTATCCTAACACAAACTCTTGAAAAACTTTGCAAGAAGAGAGTTTATGGCAAGTAAACTTTGACAACCTGTATTTCTGAAACACTTTAAACAAAACATATCAAGGCATCTTTGTGTGAAGCAGAAATAATAGATTGCATACAAATATAAGAAGCATGTATATAAAGAAAGAAAAGAAATAACACATGAAAGGTAGGTGAAAGAAAAACATACATCATCACATATATATCAAAGATAAGCACAATGTATGAAAATAATAGTCACAAGACCTAGGTACAAGAACAAAGTATCTCCAACAAGAAAGAAAAGAAAAGATACATATAAGCCTCACTACATCCCTCAAAACAACAACACTCCCCCTATAAAAAATGTCATATACAAGCTCTCCCCCTAAGAATGACTACTCTCATAGCCCAAAATTACTTCCCCTTTTTGTCACGAGTGACAAAGGGTAGAGTGTCAAGTAGACATCTCATCGGTAGAGCTAGAATCTCTATCATCATCATCCGAAGCATCATCGTCATCACCATCATCATCCTCAAACTCAGAAGCCACATGAGGAGGTGGAGGAGAAGCCTCAGAAGCAAAACCGCCTATGGTCGCCTGTCGCTGAGCAATGTGACCAATACGAACATTCACCTGATACAACTCTATAGAGAGTGTATCGAGGCTAGCATCCATGCGCTAAAGCTGCGCAATGATGTCTCCTAGTGACACTTCGCTCGAGGAAGAGGATGGAGCAGATGTGGCTCGAGTAGATCTAGATGGAGCTGGACGAGAGGAAAGAACTGTTGAAACCGTCCGTCGCGACCTAAATTGCACCTCACTACGTTTTACGGCAGTGGCGTCTATGGCAACCATGACATCGAAGGGGTCAAACATAGGAAAAGGGATGGAGAAATGGCGTAAAATTCTCGTGATAGCAAAAGGAAAGATTAACTTATCACGGGTAGCCGTATCCCTATAGACATCTATGATAGAGAAAATGAAGTGTGAAGAAAAGTCTATATTGAGGTGCTCTAGAAGAGACAACAAAAACCGAGCACGAGGCTCTGTGATAGAGTTATAGTGAAAGAATGGGTGCAGAACAAAAGTCATCACCATGTTCATGAAACGAGGACCTTTAGCAAAATGCCAACATGGTGTAAACTGACGCTCACTCCAATTAGAAGGGTGCTCACAAAAAGCAGACATCATCTTGTCTTTGGATACAGTTCGTAGACACTTACAACCGGGGTAGTCAGGATGTTCAACCCTCAGAACATGAAACACATCGAAAACCAACTCCGGTGTGACTACTATGAGCGTACCTCGAACGCGAGTGTGAAAGAGAGGTACTGAAGAATCAATTCCATGCATGTTAGAGTAAAACTCCTGTATCAGCACGGAAGGAAAAGTGATCGGAACGTCACATAGTAACTTCCAACCCTGACTGTGAATGACATCGGGTAGGTCAGTGTCGGCAAAGTCTGCCAGAATAACTTGGCGTTTCGAATGAACACCTCGTATAGAAAAGTTCTCCAAGAAGTCCTTTTGGGCATTTTCATCACGGAACCGAATAGAGGAAGGAGTAGAATCAAAAGATGAAGATGCCCTAGAACGAAGAGGTTTCAAAGACGGAATGGACTTACGTTTTGGTGCCATAAACACTACTAACGTAAACAGAAAGAGAGGGAAAATGAAAGAAACACTCAGAAAAGTTCCCAAAACAATTCAAATATAACAAGTATATTGAAAAGAGAACGTATGCATGGAGAATGCATGAACATGTGACATGCAATATGAAAAATATCATGGGCTCAGCCCAATCCAAACTTATTAGCACACAACAAGTTTGCACACATCTAAATGCATGAATATATTGTTAGAATGCTAATGTGATGCAATGCATGGAGTTTTAAGATCAAATCTACAAAACCCATCCCAAAAATTACAACAAAAACTCATCAATTTTGAAAAACTCCAAAATTTTTCAAAAACCCCAAAACCTAGGTTTCAAAACATGAAATGCATGTAAATGAAGGAAATTAGAAGCTTACCAAGTGAAGAAAAACTTGAAATAAACTTGAAGAAACCTTGGGAAGATGTTTGGAGTGAGAGAGAGAGAGAGAGGTTTGGGAGGTGAAAAACCAGAGGTATCGAGAGAGAGATCGAGAGAAATGAGAAATGCACGCAAAATCTATATATAGAGCTTCAGTAATTCTTGACAAATACAGGTGTCAAGAGGTGTTGAGCCATCTGTCTAGGTAGGTATCGAGAAAAACAACGTCGACAGATACAAGTGTCGAGAAGGTGCCGAGGATCAAGGATCAGACACAAAAAGAATCTCGATCGATCTATTAGCTGTCGAAAAGCTATCGAGAGGACAGAAACTTCCTCGATCAATCCACTAGGTGTCGAGAAGCTGTCGAGATTGCGATAAGAAAAAGCTAAGAAGCTCGACAAATAGCCAAGTATCGAGGAGGTGTTGAGCCAGCTTTTAAAGCAGTTTTTAGAGAAGAGAAAAACACAGATATGAATGCAATCACGCATGCAACTTAACCAATGATCTAATCAACATATTAAGCTCTCAAAATCATCTCTCAACAACAATTTTAAGCTCATGGATCCCAAAACACGCACGCACACTAAACAAGTCTAACCAAATTTATATTTCAAAAATAAGTCAAGACAGTTTAGTGAGCATACGTTAACGCATATAAACATTATGATGGCCAAATCACATTGTACCTACACATATATCAAAAGTAGCGAAGAATATTGCGTGTTGTGTGTGAAAAATATTGCAAGATTGCATCAGTGTCTCAAAGTTATGATGATTTGAGATATGAGAAAATTTCTTTAACTCACACACAATCATAACTGTTTGATGGGGACTATCACCTTCGAGGTACGTTTTATAACTTCCATATCTCCTAGAAAACACGCTTGCAATCATTATTTTAAAGTATTTTGTTCTTTTAGCTTTTATTTCTTTGCATATTTTCTTTTATTAAGTATATCATGTATGGGTATATAAGAGAGAAAAAAAATTCCCAATTATGTTAAGCTTTTTGATATTGCACTTTTTCTATGCCAAAGCATACAGATGTCATTTTATGATTGGCGAGTAATAGTGGTGAGATGATTATTTATGCCTTTCTCTTAGGATTTTTTAGTCCTACCAGTCAAAAAAAGTGATACGAGCGTTAAGTACAAGAGATCACTTAACCTTACTCATCACAAATAAAGAGCTACAAAGCTCACTTGCTTAGTTGTATATAAGGATGCTCATTTAAGTTACAAGAGATACAAAATTTAGAAAACTCTATTTCAATGGCCATTTTAAGGTTCACAAGAACCAATGTTTACAAACACACACGGTTTTTGTATTTTTCAATTTTTTTTATTTTTATCTGAAAAACAAAATAAAACAAAAACTGAAAATAAAGAAACAAAAACATGTTAAACAAAGCAAAAAAAATTGCATAAAACTAGACTGACTCAAAATAGTAAAACAACACACACAAGTAATGCAAAAACAAAAATAGGAAGGGGGAGAGAGAGAAAACGTGAATAAATCACTTGGAACCCTTTTCCTTCCACACCTTGGAAGAACTTTTTCTTTTTGCAAAACCTTGAACCGGTGATGAGGGAGAAGGATTGAAACTGTTCAAATTCGAAAGGAGCATGAGGGCTTTGAGAAGATCTCCAGGAGGAGAAAGAGAGGTTTGAGGCTGATTCTGGTTCCCAGATGCTATCATGTCATTACTCTATTGAGTGGCTAACCACTTATAGCAATTTGGTCGAGTATGACCGGCAATACCACAATGATGACAGAGATGCTGCTTCTTCTGTTTAGGCTTTTGAGAGTTAGCCTTCTTAGTCCTAGAGTTTTTAGTTTCTTTCTTTTCAAGTTTAGGAGATGCTCCTAAGATGGATTTACCCTTGTCTAAGTTCTCACTAGCTAATTCAGCTTTATCATCATTTTTCTCAATTTTAATGTTATTAGCAGGAGGAACAAAAACAGTGTTACTAGCAGAAAGAGTATTAAAGGAAGAGAATTCATACCACAATCCTGTTCGAACAGAAGCAGATTTCTGAATGCTGAGCATCTCATCCAGCTTCGCACTTGATGTCCTCTCCAATTGAGCTTTAACTTGAAACAGTTCTGCTTCAAGCTTCTTGGTCTTCTTAGCCAGGAAATTGTTCTCGAATCTCAGTGCCCCAATTGTCTGATTTGCTTCATCAAACTTAATGGAAAGCTCCTCACGGTTAAGTTCCACATCACTGAGCTTCTTGGCGACTAGCCTATAGAGTTTCTCATGCTTCTTAGAAAGCTTGTACAGTTTCTCATAGGCAGTATAGATATCATCTTGATCATCTATCGTTTCAAACTTAGCATCCACCAACTCTTTTTCTTCATTTACATCTTCAACAATCCCTTCAGTAGGATTGACAGTGGCAGTGAAGGCATTCAAAATTTCGTCATCGTCATTGTCGGAATCATTCTCAGGCTTAGTGTCGCTCAAGGTATCAGTAAGTGCCTTGCTCTTCCCAATGCTCTTAAGATATGTGAGACACTCTTGTTTCATGTGACCGAAACCTTGACACCCGAAGCACTTAGGTCCAGAGGGAACAGTGTACTGACCGTCATCCCTAGTATCCTTCTTCCCTTTATCTTGGTTTTGAACTGAGAGGAACTGGATTGCCTACGGTCCTTATCGAAGCCCTTTCCATTTGCATTTTTCATGAATTTCTTGAATTGCCTGGTGATGTAGGACTTCATCTTAGAATCTTCATCGTTTGAAGACTCATCTATCTCACTGCTTTTGGCCTTCAGTGCCATGCTTCTGCCTTTACTTGACTTGCCAATTCTTGTCAACCCTAGCTCGTTAGTGTGCAGATTACCAACCAGCTCAGTCAGAGGAATCTTGTTAATATCCTTTGATTCCTCTATCACCGTGATCTTGGCATAAAATCTCTCGGGCAGAGATCTAAGCACTTTTCTTACTATCTTAGGTTCAGGAATGCTTTCTTCAAGATTGAAAACTAAGTTCACTATGTATTTGAGCTTGGCATAGAACTCATCGAATGACTTATCCTCCTCCATCTTAATTCTTCGAAGTTTGTAGTGAGTCTCTGTAGCTTCGAATCCTTGACAGCCTTTGTTCCCTCAAAGTTGTCTGGAGAATGGTCCATGCTTCCTTTACAGTTTCAGTGGAGGAAATCTTCTTGAACTCCTCATTAGTGATCGCACTGAATAGGGCATTCAATGCTCTGCCGTTGAAATTGGCCGCCTTGATCTTGGCATCATCCCAATCGGCCGACGCTTCTGTGGGCTTGGTCCAGCCCATCTCCACAGCTTGCCACACCTTCTCATCTAGTGACTATAAAAAAGCTCTCATGCGTACTTTCTAGTATGCATGGTTAGTACCATCAAACAGTTGAAGTATAATAAGAGAATGATCTCTATCCATGACAAACAGGGGTCAATGGATCACACACAAGGATTAAACCCTAATCAGAGTGTGCCTGCTCTGATACCACTTGATAGGTCACAAACGCGTTAACCCCTTGAAATAAATTAAGTTGATTAATTAGTCAAATAATTAATTAATCAAATTATCATGCAAATTGCATGGTAGCACAAACAAATCACCAATAAACTAAAGAATGCAGCGGAAAATAAATTAACACGGTGATTTGTTTACGAATGGAGAAAACTTACACGGCAAAAACCCTACCAGGTGATTTTAAGGTCACCACTCCCGAAACTCCACTATTATTATAACAAGTGGTTACAAGTAAAGGAATCTCAAGTACCTTACCAACCTACAGTTGAACCCTTACCTTAATACCCGATTGGACTTGTTCTGTAGTGACAGTTTCTTCTTTTAATGCACGGCTCCCAAGTACGTGACTAACCAATTGCGCGGATCCCAATACGCGACTTCAATCACCAACTAGAGAGAGTTGTTGGCTGCAAAGTTCTTCAATTCATCCACACGATGAAGATCAAGAAGATGCTTGGTTACAAAACCCTATAGTGCACATTACACAGCAACTTCTTCACAAGAGAGATGAACTTTGTCTCAGGTCACAAATTGCTTGAACAAAGGTTTCTCAATGCTTGTGCAACTTGTGTACACTACGACGACCCTTAAAATAATCCTTTTATATATCTAGGGTTAGAAGAAAAGAAATCCTAAAGACATATGTACGGATTGAAATTAAAATAGAACTCAGAATCTGTTTTTCTTAAATTTCGACAGCTAGAGGTGTTGAGGTGCTATCGAGCAGCTGTCGAGCCTCGGGGCTGAACAACTTCTTAAAGCTCGATAGATGCAACTGTCGAGCCAAGTGTCGAGCTTTAAAATCTGACACTTCTTCAACTTGAATTTTGGACAACTTGCATGGTTTTAACACTTGATCTTTAATCCTTGTTTTTTGAAGTATTAAAATCATCCTAGAGCTACCCAAATACAAGTTGAGTGCATTTTTTCAAAGGATAAGCCAATTACATAAAAGAATAACATATGTTCAAAACAACTTGAAACACATATGTCCTAACACCATACAAAAAGGAAAAGAAAATGAAAATGATAAAAGATAAATCACTCCGCATTCCACACTCTAAATACATAAAAAAGATAAAAATAAATCACTCCCTAGTCCAAAATCTAAATACTAATTACTATCTTAAATATTTTTAATCCACTTAGTAATATAAAATCAACAAATGAAAAAAAAAAGTGAAAACTTTTTTTTACCCAGTACTTGATTTTCGAAAAGTAAACTACCATAAAAAAATAAAAAGAAAAAGAAAAAGATAAAAGATAAATCACTCCACATTTCACATTCTAAATGCTAAAAAAAGATGAAAATAAATCACTCCAAAGCCCAAAATCTAAATACTAATTACTATCTAAAATATTTTTAATCCACTTAATAATAAAAAATTTAAAAAAAAAGTGAAAAAAAAATTTACTAAGTATTTTATTTCTCAAAAGTATAGTAGCATATTAAAAAAAATATATAGATAGACCACTTCACTGTCCAAATTCTAAATACTAATTATTATCTTAAATACTTATAATCCACTTAATAATATAAAATTAGAAAAGAAAAAAAAGTGAAAAAAAAATTTACCGTGTACTTGATTTATTCAAAGTAAAGTACCATACAAAAAAATATAAAGATAAATCATTCCACAGTCCGAAATCTAAACACTAATTACTATCTTAAATATTTATAATCCACTAAACAATAAAAAATCTACAAAAGAAAAAAAAAATTTACCCAGTACTTGGCTTTTGGAAAGTAACGTACATTACAAAAAGAAAAAGGTAAAAGATAAATCACACTACAATCCACACACTAAATACTAAAAAAAGAAAAAGATAATCACTCCACAGTCCGAAATATAAATACTAATAACTATCTTAAATATTTATAATCCACTAAATAATATAAAATCTACAAAAGAAAAAAAAGTGAAAAAAAAATTACCCATTACTTGATTTCTGGAAAGAAAAGAACCATAAAAAAAGAAATATAAAAATAAATAGATAAAAGATAAATCACTCTACATTCCACTCTCTAAATACTAACTACTTTCTTAAATATTTATAATCCACTTAATAATATAAAATTTACAATAAAAAAGTGAAAAAAAAAATTACCTAGTATTCAATTTTTGAAAAGTAAAGTTGCATACCAAAAAAAAAAAAAAGATAAAGATAAACCACGTAACAATCCGAAATCTAAATACTAATTACTATCACAAATATTTCTAATCCACTTTATAATATAAAATCTACAAAAGAATAAAAAAAGTGAAAAAAAATTTTACCCAGTATATGAAATCTGAAAAGTAAAGTACCATACAAAAAGAAAAAGAAAAAGATAAAAGATAAATCATCCAAATTCCACACTCTAAATACTTAAAAAAGATAAACATAAATCAAGCCCTAGTCCAAAATCTAAATACTAATTACTATCTTAAATATTTATAATCTACATAATAATATAAAACTTATAAAAACAAAAGTAAAAAAAAAAAAAAAAAAATCTACTGGGTATTTTATTTCTTAAAAGTAGAGTACCATATAAAAAATATATAAAGATAAACCAATTCATAGCCCAAAATTTAAATACTAATTACTATCTTAAATACTTATAATCCACTTAATAATATAAAATTTAGAAAAAAAAAATGTAAAACAAGTTTACCCTGTACTTGATTTATTGAAAGTAAAGTACCATACCACAAAAAAAAAAAGACAAAGATAAATCATTCCACTGCCCAAACTTTAAAAATTAATTACTATATTAAATATTTATAATCCACTTAATAATATAAAATCTACAAAAAAAAAAGTGAAAAAAAAATTACCCAATACTTGACTTTTGGAAACTAAAGTACCATACTAAAAGAAAAAGAAAAAGATAAAAAATAAATCACTCCGCATTTCACACTCTAAATACTAAAAAAAGATAAAGATAAATCACTCCCTTGTCCGAAATCTAAATACTAATTACTATCATAAATATTTATAATCCACTTAATAATACAAAATTAACAAATGAAAAACAAAATGTGAAAAAAAAATTTAACCAGTACTTGATTTATTGAAAGTAAAGTACCATACAAAAAAAAATAAACCAACTTCTTAGTGCATTAATGCATCTCTCTCTCTCTCTCTCTCTTAATCTCTCTCTTTCTCTATGGAGTGTGACTACCTCGAATTAAGTCAATTTCTCTACAATTCCTATCAATCCCCATATAATTTCTATCCATCCCCATTAAGAACCTCTAGGTTCCAAACACTATCCCACTACAATTCATACCCGTCCCCATTAGGAACCTTTAGGTTCCTAATACCGCATTTCACACTCTAAATACTAAAAAAAGATAAAGATAAATCATTACACAATCCAAAATATAAATACTAATTACTATCTTAAATATTTATAATCCACTTAATAATATATAATCTACAAAAGAAAAAAAAAAGTGAAAAATAAATTTACCCAGTATTTGATTTTTGGAAAGTAAAGTACCATACAAAAAGAAAAAAAAATAAAGGTAAAAGATAAATCACTCTACATTCCACACTCTAAATACTAAAAACAGATAAAGATAATCACTCCACAGTCCAAAATCTAAATACTAATTAATATCTTAAATATTTATAATCCACTAAATAATACAAAATCTAATAAAGAAAAAAAAATAAAAAAAAAAATTTACCGAGTACTTGATTTCTGAAAAGAAAAGAACCATACAAAAAGAAATATAAAAATAACAAGATAAAAGATAGATCACTCTACATTCGACTATCTTAATACTAATTACTTTCTTAAATATTTATAATCCACTTAATAATAAAAATTTTACCCAAAAAAAAGTGAAAAAAAAAATTACCTAGTATTTGATTTCTTAAAAGTAAAGTTGCACATAAAAAAATAGATAAAAAAGAATAAAGATAAACCACTTCACCATCCAAAATCTAAATACTAATTACTATCTTTAATATTTATAAACCACTTAATAATATAAAATTTACAATTGAAAAAAAAGTTAAAAAAAGTTTACCAAGTACTTGATTTATTGAAAGTAAAGTACTATACGAAAAATAGATAAAAATTAATCATTCCATAGTCCAAAATCTAAATACTAATTACTATCTTAAATATTTATAATCCACTTTATAATATAAAATCTACAAAATATAAAAAAAGTGAAGTAAAAAATTTACCCAGTACTTGATCTCTAGAAAATAAAGTATCATTCAAAAAGAAAAAGAAAAAGTATAAATCACTCTGCATTCCACACTCTAAATACTAAGAAAAGCTAGAGATAAATCATTCCATTGTCTAAAATCTAGATATTAATTACTAGCTTAAATATTTATAATCCGCTTAATAATATAAAATCTACAAAAGGAAAAAAAAAAGTAAAAAAAATTACCCAGTGCTTGATTTTTGGAAACCAAAGTACCATACAAAAAGAAAACTAAATATAAAAAGAAAAAAGATAAATCACTCTACATTCCACACTCAAAATACTAATTACTATTTTAAATATTTATATTCCACTTAATAGCATAAAATTTTCAAATATAAAAAGTGAAAAAAAAAATTTACCCAGTATTTGATTTCTTAAAAGTAAAGTATTTTGCAAAATAAAAATAAAGATAAATTACTTCATAGTCTATAATCTAAATACTAATTGCTATCTTAAATATTTATAATCCATTTAATAATATAAAATTTACAAAAGAAAAAAACATAAGTGAAAAAAATTTTTTACTCAGTACTTGATTTCTAGAAAGAAAAGTACCATACAAGAAAAAAAATAAAAAGAAAAAGAAAAAAAGGAAAATCACTCTACATTCCACACTCTAAATACTAATTATTTTCCTAAATATTTACAATCCACCTAATAATATAAAATTTACAAAAATAAAAAGACCTAGTATTTGATTTCTTGAAAGAAAAGTATTTTACAAAAATAAAATGATAAATTACTTCATAGTCCATATTCTAAATACTAATTACTATCTTAAATATTTATAATCCACTTAATAATATAAAATTTACAAAAGAAAAAATAGTGAAAAAAAGTTTACCAAGTACTTGATTTATTGAAAGTAAAGTACCATACAAAATAAAGATAAAGATAAAGATAAATCATTCTACAGTCCAAAATATAAATATTAATTACTATCTTAAATATTTGTAATCCACTTAATATATAAAATCTACAAAAAGAAAAAAAAAAGTGAAAAAAAATTTACCTAGTACTTGATTTCTAAAAAGTAAAGTACCATAAAAAAAAAAAAAAAAAGAAGATAAATCACTCCACATTCCACACTTTAAATACTAAAAAAAGATAAAAATAAATCACTCCACAGTCCAAAATCTAAATACTAATCAATATCATAAATGTTTATAATCCCCTAAATAATATAAAATCTACAAAAAAAAAAAAAAAAGCGAAAAAAAAAAAATTTTACCTAGTGCTTGATTTCTGGAAAGTAAAATACCATACATACTGAAAAAGAAAAAAATAAAGATAAAAAATAAATCACTCCACATGTCACTCTCTAAATACTAAAGGAAGATATAAATAAATCGCTGCACAGTCCAAAATCTAAATACTAATTACTATCTTCAATATTTATAATCCACCAAATAATATAAAATCTACAAAAGAAAAAAAAAAGTGAATTTTTTTTTTACCTTGTATTTGATTTCTCGAAAGTAAAGTACCATATAAAAAGAGAAATAAAAGATAAAGAATAAATCACTCCACATTTCACACTATAAATACTAAAAAAGATAAATATAAATCACTTCACAGTCCAAAATCTAAATGCTAATTACTATCTTAAATATTTATAATCTACTTAATAGTATAAAATCTAAAAAAAAAAAAGAGTGAAAAAAAAATTACCTTGTACTTTATTTTCGGAAAGTAAAGTACCGTACAAAGAGAAAAATAAAAAAATAAAAGATAAATCACTCTACATTCCACACTCTAAATACTAATTACTATTTTAAATATATATAATCTACTTAATAATATAAAATTTACAAAAATAAAAAGTGAAAAAAAAAATTTACCTAGTATTTCATTTCTTGAAATTAAAGTATTTAACTAAAACAAAATAAAGATAAATTACTTCATAGTCCACAATCTAAATACTAATAACTATTGTAAATATTTATAATCTACTTAGTAATATAAAATTTACAAAAGAAAAAAAAAAGTGAAAAAAAGTTTACCCAGTACTTGATTTACTGAAATTAAGTACTGTAAGGACACAAATCAAGTTGGACCAGAGTTGGACCTTCAGACTAGCTCAATGAGCCCTGAACAATGAATTTATAGAGAGTGGCTTCTAATCTAGGTTCTTAAGAAGGTAGATAACAAAAGGTTGGACTCAATCATAGAACCCATGCACAAATCTCATATATAGATGTAATATTCTTTTTTACATATAGATGCCGAGGACAATCCTTGGTGTTTCCTTACAAGTTTTTCTCCCCCCCCCCCCTCTTTTCTCCTCATTTTCCCTTTTTATAGGCCTGCATCTCTTTCTCATTTTTTCTACGTGTCGTCCAGGTGTTCCCTTTTTGGATACTTATCCCATCATTCCTCCTACCTCAAGTCTTTGGCGGTGAGGGTAAGGTTGAATTTCAATATTTAGGCGTCACTTCCTCATTAATGCAGCCAGAGAGGTAGGTATGATGCCTTCAATGCGGTGGTAACAGCTTTTTCCTTGATATTTGTTTGCTACTTCTCTTTAGCCCTTATTCTCGTTCTCTCAGTCGCTGCATCCAAGGTCCTCAGTATGGACGCCCTTGAACCGCCAGATTATTAATACTGTCTTCGGCAGCAAGCCGCCGAGGACAAGGTCATCCTCGAACGTCATATTCCCTGGTGCTATGTTCATGCATGTCACCTTTCTTTGTCACGTGGCTTCGTAGACTGGACTTATTATGTCCTCGGACTATTTTATGATGCTGGGTTGGACTTTCCTCCTTGTAAGAGCTTTTGAGCCAGCCCAGTACGTATCTTGGTTCCATTGGCACTACAAGTACCATACAAAAAAAAAGATAAAGATAAATCATTTTACTGTAAAAAATCTAAATACTAATTACTATCATAAATATTTATAATCCACTTATTAATATAAAATTTACAAAAGAAAAAAAAAAAGGCAAAAAATTTACCTAGTACTTGATTTTTGGAAAGTAAAGTACCATACAAAAAGAAAAAGATAAAACAAAAAAGATAAAAGATAAATCACTCCACATTCCACACTCTAAATACTATAAAAATATAAAGATAAATCACTCCACACTCTAAAATTTAAATACTAATTACTATTTTAAATATTTATAATCCACTAAATAATATAAAATCTACAAAAGAAAAACAAAAGTGAAAAAATTTTGTACCCAGTCCTTGATTTCTGAAAAGTAAAGTACCATATTAAAAGAAAAAGAAAAAGAAAAAGATAAAATATAAGTCACTTCACATTTCACATTGTAAATACTAAAAAAAGATAAAGTTAAATAATTCAATAGCCCGAAATCTAAATACTAATTACTATCTTAAATATTTATAATCCATTTAATAATATAAAATCTACAAAAGGAAAAAAAATAAGTGAAAAAAAAAATTTTACTCAGTACTTGATTTTTGGAAAGAAAAGTACCATACAAAAAAAAATTTAAATAAAAAGATAAAAGATAACTCACTCTACATTCCACTCTTTAAATACTAATTATTGTCTTAAATATTTATAATCCACTTAATAATATAAAATTTTAAAAAAGTTAAAAAACATTTACCCAATATTTGATTTCTTAAAAGTAAAGTAGCATATAAAAAAAATAGATAAAAAAAAAGATAAAGATAAACCACTTCATAGTCCAAAATCTAAATTCTGATTGCTATCTTAAATATTTATAATCCACTTAATAATATAAAATTTACAAAAAGAAAAGAAAGTGTAAATAAAGTTTACCCAATACTTGATTTATTGAAAGTAAAGTACCGTACAAAAATAAGATAAAGATAAATCATTCCACAGTCCAAAATCTAAATACTAATTACTATCTTAAATATTTATAATCTATTTAATAATATAAAATCTACAAAAGAAAAAAAATGAAAAAAAAATTTACCCAATTCCTCTATTTCTGGAAAGTAAATACCATACAAAAAGAAAAAGTAAAAGAAAAAGATAAAAGATAAATCACTCTATATTTCACACTCTAAATACTAAAAAAAAATATTGATAAATCACTCCATAGTCCGAAATCTAAATACTAATTACTATCTTAAATATTTATAATCTACTTAATAATATAAAATCTACAAAAGAAAAAAAAAGTGAAAATATTTTTTACCTAGTACTTGATTTCTAGAAAGTAAACTATCATATAAGAAGAAAAAGAAAAAAAAAATAAAAAATAAAAGATAAATCACTCCACATTTCATATTGTAAATACTAAAAAAAGATAAAGATAAATCATTCCACAGTCCAAAATCTAAATACTAGTTACTATTTTAAATATTTATAATCCACTTAATAGTACAAAATCTTTAAAATAAAAGTGAAAAAAAAAAATTTACCCAGTACTTGATTTTTGGAAACAAAATACCATGCAAAAAGAAAAAGAAAAAAAAAATCACTCTTCATTCCATACTCTAAATACTAATTACTATCTATATATAATCCATTTGATAATATTAAATTTACAAAAATAAAAAGTGAAAAAAAAAGTTTACTTAGTATTTGATTTCTTGAAAGTAAAGTATTTTACAGAAAAAGGAAGAAGATAAATTACTTCATAGTCCATAATCTAAATACTAATTATTATCTTAGATATTTATAATCCACTTAATAATATAAAATTCACCAAAAAAAAAAGTGAAAAAAAAGTTTACCCAGTACTTCATTTATTGAAAGTAAAGTACCATATCAAAAAAAAAAAAAAAAAAGATGAAGATAAATCATTCCACGGTCCAAGATCTAAATACTAATTACTATCTTAAATATTTATAATCCACTTAATAATATAAAATCTACAAAAGAAGAAGAAAAGTGAAAAAAAATTTACCTTATACTTGATTTCTAGAAAGTAAAGTACCATACACAAAGAAAAAGAAAAAGGAAAAGAAAAAAGATAAATTACTCCACATTCCACACTCTAAATACTAAAAAATGATAGAGATAAATTACTTCACAGTCCAAAATCTAAATACTAATTACTATCTTAAATATTTATAATCCACTAAATAATATAAAATCTACAAAAGAAAAAGAAAAGCAAAATTTTTTTTACCCAGTACTTGATTTCTGGAAAGTAAACTACCATGTAAAATGAAAAATAAAAAGAAAAAGATATAATATAAATCACTCCATATTTCGCACTGTAAATACTAAAAATAAATAAAGATAAATCACTGCACAGTTCAAAATCTAAATACTAATTAATATCTTAGATACTTAATAATAAAAAATCTACAAAAGAAAAAAAAAAGTGAAAAAAAAGATTACCCAATACTTGATTTTTAGAAAGCAAAATACCGTACAAAAAGAGAAAGAAAAATAAAAAGATAAAAGATAAATCACTCTCCATTCCACTCTTTAAATACTAATTATTATCTTAAATATTGATAATCCACTTAATAATATAAAATTTACAAAAAATAAAGTAAAAAAAAAATTACTCAATATTTGATTTCTTAGGTACTCAGTGGTTGAGCACCCTTGGAGTAATTCAATGGGATTCCAAGTTGCTTACCATGTGTTTCTTTTTGGGTCTAACAAATGTGCTACTGCATGGTTTGAAAGGGGGAGGGGGTGATTCCATTCAAGATGGTCTTCAATTCTTGAAGGAGCCTGTTAAAAGAGGCTTGGTATTGCAAATTTCTGAATCCACTAGTGCAGTTGAGGAGGTTGCTCATGTCTCTACAGAAAGGGCTGCTTCAATACCTGCCCAGGTTGCTGCCTTGCTTAAAGAGTTTGAGGCAATCTTTGCTACCCCGGTTGGCTTACCTCCCATTAGAGGGCATGAGCATAAGATTCAGCTCAAGGAGGGTGCCCAAGCTGTCTGCCAAAGACCATACAGGTATCCATTTTATCAAAAAAATGAGATTGAAAAAATAGTTCAAGATTTATTGTCTGTGGGATCCATTAGACATAGTTGCAGTCCATTTGCTTCTCCTGTTTTGCTTGTAAGGAAGGCTGATGGGTCTTGGAGGATGTGCATTGACTATAGGGCCTTGAATCAAGAGACCATTAAGGACAAGTATCCTATTCCTGTCATTGATGAGCTGCTGGATGAGTTGGGTGGGGCTTGTGTGTTTTCAAAGTTAGATTTGAGGTCGGGTTACCATCAAATTAGAATGAAAGAGGAGGATATACCTAAGACTGCTTTTAGGACACATGAAGGGCATTATGAATTCTTGGTTATGCCCTTTGGGTTGACCAATGCTTCTTCCACCTTCCAATCATTGATGAATGCTATCTTTAGACCTTTTTTGAGGAAGTTTGTCCTTGTCTTCTTTGATGATATTCTGGTTTACAGCAAGACTCTATCTGATCACCTTAGTCATCTTAGATTGGTGCTGGAAACATTAGCCACACACCAGCTCTTTGCTAAACAATCTAAATGTCTCTTTGCTTGTGATGAAGTGGAGTATCTTGGACACATTATTTCTGGTGAGGGAGTCAGAACTGACCCTAAGAAGATTGCTGCTATGCAGCAATGGCCTGTCCCGAAAGATGTCAAAGCCTTGAGAGGGTTCCTTGGTTTAACTGGATACTATAGGAAATTTGTGAAAGGTTATGGCCAAATTGCTGCTCCTTTAACTGCTCTTTTGAAGAAGGATTCATTTGTTTGGACTTCAGAGGCTGCCACTGCTTTTCAAAGACTTAAGGAAGCTGTTTCTTGTCCTCTAGTTTTGGCTTTACCTGATTTTACCAAACCATTCATTGTGGAGTGTGATGCTTCGGGTTTAGGCCTTGGAGCTGTTTTGATGCAAGATCACAAACCTATTGCTTATCACAGCCAGGCTTTGAAAGGTAGTAAGCTTTCTCTCTCCACTTATGAAAAGGAGTTCCTAGCTTTGGTGGTGGCAGTCAAGAAATGGAGACCTTACTTGTTGGGAAGACCTTTTATTATTAAAACAGATCATCATAGTCTTAAGTACTTGCTTGAGCAAAGGGTGGGTACACCAGCCCAACAAAAATGGATCTTTAAGATTTTAGGGTATGCTTTCATAGTGGAGTACAAGCAAGGAAGGGAGAATGTGGTGGCTGATGCTCTTTCAAGAAGACAAGTTGATGATACTGTTGTCTCATGTGGTGATTCTTGCTCGGCCTTAGCTCAACCTGAAGGTTTAGTCCTTGCTGCAAGTGGCTCAAAGGGTAATGGGGTTCCTGCTGAAGGTACTTTATGCATTATTTCCTTTCCCACTCCCTCTTGGCTGTCTGCTCTCAAAAACAGCTATGATTCTGATCCCAAAATCAAGGCACTCTTGCAGAAGGTTCAGGCAGGTTCCACTTGTTCACCAGGGTTTACTTTTTGCAATGGGCTGCTGTTTTATAGAGGAAGGTTATATTTGGGTGACTCTAATCATGAATTGAAGGCTGTAGTGCTGCAGCATGTACATGACAGCCCCTTGGGAGGTCATTCTGGTTACCTCAAAACATTGCATAGGCTGCAGAAGGATTTTTATTGGTCTGGACTGAGACAAGACTTAAAGCAGTATGTAAAGGAGTGTGACACTTGTCAGAAACTTAAGCATGAGACTTGTTTCCCTGCTGGACTGTTACAGCCCTTACCTATTCCGGAGAAGCCATGGTTGGATGTGAGTATGGATTTTGTAGAGGGATTGCCTAAATCTCACTTGAAGTCTGTGGTTTTTGTGGTAGTGGATAGACTCACCAAATACACTCATTTTATGGCTTTGTCTCACCCTTATAATGCCGCCAAGGTAGCTCATCTCTACTTGCAATTTGTATTTAAGTTGCATGGTATGCCAGCCACTATTGTTAGTGATAGAGATCCAGTGTTCACATCTTTGTTTTGGAAGGAATTGATAAAGTTGCAAGGTGTTTCTTTAGCCATGTCTTCTGCCTATCACCCTCAGTCTGATGGCCAAACAGAGGTTGTGAATAAGAGCTTAGAGCATTACCTAAGGGCTTTTGCAGCTGATAGGCCTAGCACTTGGGTGGAGTGGCTGCCCTTGGCAGAATTTTGGTACAACACCAACTTCCACACTTCCATTAAGATGACACCCTTTCAAGCTTTGTATGGATACTCTCCTCCAAGGGTTTTGGACTATGTAGCTGGTACCACAAGGGTGGATGCAGTAGATGTGATGTTACGGGATAGACACCAGCTTCTGTCCTTGCTTAAGCAGAACTTGTGTGCTGCTCAAGAGCGTATGAGGTGGTTTGCTAATCAAAAGAGGGTGGAGAGATCCTTTGAAGTAGGTGATTGGGTCTATTTAAGGTTGCAGCCTTATAAACAAACTTCAGTGACTTCAATGCACAATAAGAAGCTGGGTAAGCTCGCTCCTAGGTATTATGGACCTTTTAAGGTGATTCAAAGGGTTGGGGCTGTGGCATACAAGTTGGATTTACCTGATGGTTCCTTGATTCACCCAGTATTCCATGTGTCCAATCTCAAAGCTAAATTAGGCAGCCAGGTGGTGCCTAAACCTACTCTACCAGCTGTGAATGCTGATTTGGTGATCACTCCTGAACCTGTGATGATTTTGGATAGGAAAGCAATCCAGCTGAGAAGTAGAACTGTGACTCAAGTATTGGTGCAGTGGCAAGGGGAGAGCAAGGAAGAGGCTACATGGGAAGTGCTATATGACTTGCAAGCTAGGTTCCCTCACCTTGTGGGCAAGGTGCTTTAAGAGGGGAACAATTGTTAGGACCATTGTGTAATTGTTGTAATTCATAACTGTAATTGATCATAGCTAACCATAGTTAGTAAGGCAAGGTTGGTTAGGACCATGGTGTAGTTAAGGGAGGTTAAAGGAAGTTAATTGGGAGTTAGAAGTAGTTAAGTGGTAGTTAGTTTGTTAGAGACAACAGATCAAATATAAAGGTACGGTTGGGACAGAATTGTCATTCAAGCATTGATGAATAAAACCTCTCATTCTTTACATCTCTTACTCTCTATTTCTTCTACCTATATTCTCTACCTTACTCTGTTCTTCTTCCCAGTTCTGGAGGCTTAGCTGTCCTCTAATTCAGCTAACTACTCATTCAATCCATTTCAAGTCCTTGCAATTTTATATTATTAAGTGGATTATAAATATTTAAGAAAGTAATTATTATTTTGAGAGTGAAATGTAGAGTGATTTATCTTTTATCATTTTATTTTTTTTTTATTTCTTTTTGTATGGTTTTTTTCTTTCCAAAAATCAAGTACTGGGTAATTTTTTTTTTATAGATTTTATATTATTTAGTGAATTATAAATATTTAAGACAATAATTAGTATTTAGATTTTGGACTGTGGTGTGATTATCTTTATCTTTTTTTAGTATTTAGAGTGTCGAATGTGGAGTGATTTATCTTTTACCTTTTTCCTTTTCTTTTCCTTTTTGTAGATTTTATATTATTAAGTGGATTATAAATATTTAGGATATTAATTAGTATTTAGATTTTGGACTGTGGAATGATTTATCTTTATCTTTTTTTTTATATAGTACTTTACTTTCAATAAATCAAGTTCCAGTTAAACTTTTTTTCACTTTTTTTTCATTTGTAAATTTTATATTTTCATGTGGATTATAAATATTTAAGATAGTAATTAGTATTTAGATTTTAGACAAAGAAGTGATTTCTCTTTATCTTTTTTTAGTATTTAGAGTGTGGAATGCGGAGTTATTTATTTTTTAACTTTTACTTTTTGCTTTTTTTTTTTTGTATGGTACTTTAGTTTCCAAAAATCAAGTACTGGGTAAATTTTTTTTTTTTTACTTTTTTTTTTGTAGATTTTCTATTATTTAGTGGATTACAAATTTTTAAAATAGTAATTAGTATTTAGATTTTCGTCTGTGGAATGATTTATCTTTATCTTTTTTTTGTATGGTACTCTACTTTTAAAAAATCAAGTACTGGATAAACATTTTTTTTCACTTTTTGTTCTTTTCTAAATTTTCTATTGTTAAGTGGATTATAAGTATTTAAGATAGTAATTAGTATATAGATTTTGGATTGTGAATTGGTTTATCTTTATACTTTTTTTATATGTTACTTTACATTGAAGAAATAAAATACTTAATAGATTTTTTTTTTCACTTTTTTTTTTGTAAATTTTATATTATTAAATAGATTATAAATATTTAAGTTAGTAATTAGTATTTAGATTTTTGGTTGTGAAGTGATTTATCTTTATCTTTTTTTAGTATTTACAGTATGAAATGTGGAGTGATTTATCTTTTATCATTTTTTTTTTTTTTATGGTAGTTCAATTTCAAGAAATCAAGTACTAGGTAAAAAAAAATTTCTCTTTTTTTTTTTTTTTTTTTCTTTTGTAGATGTTATATTACTATGTAGATTAAAAATATTTAAGAAAGTAATTAGTATTTAGATTTTGGACTAGGGCTTGATTTATCTTTATCTTTTTTAAGTATTTAAAGTGTAGAATGCGGAGCGATTTATCTTTTATCTTTTTGTTTTTCATTTTCTTTTTGTATAGTACTTTACTTTTCAGATATCAAGTATTGGGTAAATTTTTATTTCACTTTTTTTATTCTTTTGTAGATTTTATATTATAAAGTGAATTAGAAATATTTAAGATAGTAATTAGAATTTAGATTTTCAACTATGATGTGGTTTCTCTTTATCTTTTTTTTTTATCTAATTTTTCATATGCAATTGTACTTTTAAGAAATCAAATACTAGGTAATTTAATTTTCACTTTTTTTCGTAAATTTATATTATAAAGTAGATTATAAATATTTAAGAAAGTAGTTAGTATTTAGAGAGTGGAATGTAGAGTGAATTATCTTTTATCTTTTTATTTTTATATTTCTTTTTGTATGGTTCTTTTCTTTCCAGAAATCATGTAAGGGTAATTTTTTTACACTTTCTATTTCTTTTGTAGATTTATATTATTTAGTGGATTATAAATATTTAAAATAGTATTTAGTATTTATATTTTGGACTGTGGAGTGATTATCTTTATCTTTTTTTAGTATTTAGAGTGTGGAATGTGATGTGATTTATCTTTTACCTTTTTCTTTTTCATTTTTTTTTTTGTATGGTACTTTACTTTCTAGAAATCAAGTACTAGGTAAATTTTTTTTTTCACTTTTTTTTTATTTTGTAGATTTTATATCATTTATAAGATTATAAATAGTTAAAATAGTAATTAGTTTTTAGATTTTGGACTCTGGAGTGATTATCTTTATCTTTTTTTAGTATTTAGAGTGTGGAATGTAGAGTGATTTATTTTTTATCTTTTTCTTATTCTTTTTCTTTTTGTATGGTACTTTACTTTCCAGAAATCAAGTACTGGGAGAATTTTTTTGAAACTTTTTTTTCTTTTGTAGATGTTATATTATTAAGTGGATTATAAATATTTAAGAAAGTAATTAGTATTTAGAGAGTGGAATATAAATTGATTTATCTTTTATCTTTTTATTTTATATTTCTTTTCGAATGGTTCATTTCTTTCTAGAAATCTAGTATTGGGTATTTTTTTTCACTTTTTTTTTTCTTTTGTAGATTTTATATTATTTAGCAGATTATAAATATTTAAAATAGTAATTGGAATTTAGAATTTGGACTGTCGAGTGATTATCTTTATCTTTTTTTAGTATTTAGTATGTGAAATGTGGAGTGATTTATCTTTTACCTTTTTTATTTTCTTTTTCTTTTTATATGGTAATTTACTTTCCAGAAATTAAGTACTGGGTAATTTTTTTTTTTTTCATTTTTTTCTTTTACAGATTTTATATTATTAAGTGGATTATATATATTTAAGATAGTAATTAGTATTTAGATTTTGGACTGTGTAATGATTTATCTTTATCTTTATTTTTTGTGTGTTACTTTACTTTCTATAAATCAAGTACAGGGTTAACTTTATTTCACTTTTTTTTGTTTTGTAAATTTTATATTCTTAAGTGGATTATAAATATTTAAGATTGTAATTGTATTTAGATTCTGGACTGTGAAGTTGTTTATCTCTATCTTTTTTTTTTATCTATTTTTTTATATGCTACTTTACTTTTAAGAAATCAAATACTCAGTAAATTTTTTGTCAATTTTTTTTGGTAAATTTTATATAATTAAATGGATTATAAATATTTAAGAAAGTAATTATTATTTAGAGAGTCGAATGTAGAGTGATTTATCTTTTATCATTTTATTTTTTTTATTTCTTTTTGTATGGTTCTTTTCTTTTCAGAAATCAAGTATTGGGTAATTTTTTTTTTCACTTTTTTAGATTTTATATTATTTTGTGGATTATAAATGTTTAAGATAATAATAATTATTTAGATTTTGGACTGTGGCGTGATTATCTTTATCTTTTTTTAGTATTTAGAGTATGGAATGTGGAGTGATTTATCTTTTACCTTTTTCTTGTTCTTTTTCTTTTTGTATGATACTTTACTTTCCTGAAATCAAGTACTGGTTAAATTTTTTTTTTTTTGCACTTTTTTTTTCTTTTGTAGATTTTATATTATTTTGTGGATTATAAATATTTTAGATAGTAATTAGTATTTAGATTTTGGACTGAGGAATCATTTATCTTTATCTTTTTTTTGTGTGTCGTACTTTACTTTCGATAAATCAAGTACTAGGTATACTTTTATTTCACTTTTTTTCTTTCCTAAATTTTATTTTATTAAGCGGATTATAAGAATTTAAGATAGTAATTAGTATTTAGATTTTGGACTATGAAGTGGCTTATCTTTATATTTTTTTTATATGGTACTTTACTTTCTAGAGATCAAGTACTAGGTTAATTTTTTTTTTTTTCACTTTTCTTTTCTTTTTTAGATTTTATATTATAAAGTTGATTATAAATATTTAAGATAGTAATTAGGATTTAGATTTTGGACTGTGGAATGATTTATCTTTATCTTTTTTTTTTTATATCATACTTTACTTTCAATAAATTAAGTACAATGTAGACTTTTTTTCACTTTTTTTTTCATTTGTAAATTTTATATTATTAAGTGGATTATAAATATTTAATAAAGTAATTATTATTTAGAGAGTGGAACGTAGAGTGATTAGTCTTTTATCTTTTTATTTTTTTATTTCTTTTGTGTGGTTCTTTTCTTTCCAGAAATGAAGTGCTGGGTAATTTTTTTTTTCTTTAGTAGATTTTATATTATTTAGTGGATTATAAATATTTAAAATAGTAATTAGTATTTAGATTTTGGACTGTGGCGTGAGTATCTTTATCTTTTTTTAGTATTTAGAGTGTAGAATGTGGAGTGATTTATCTTTTACCGTTTTCTTTTTCTTTTTCTTTTTGTATGATACTTTGCTTTCCAGAAATCAAATACTGGTTAAATTTTTTTTTTTTCACTTTTTTTTTTCTTTTGTAGATTTTATATTATTTAGTGGATTATAAATATTTAAGAAAGTAATTAGTATTTAGATTTTGGACTGAGGAATGATTTATCTTTATCTTTTTTTTTGTATGATACTTTACTTTCAATAAATCAAGTACAAGGTAAACTTTATTTCACTTTTTTTTCTGTCCTAAATTTTATATTATTAAGCGGATTATAAGTATTTAAGATAATAATTAGTATTTAGATTTTGGACTGTGAAGTGGTTTATCTTTATATTTTTTTTATATGGTACTTTAGTTTCTATAGATCAAGTATTGGGTTTTTTTTTTCACTTTTTTTTTTTCTTTTGAAGATTTTATATTATTAAGTGGATTATAAATGTTTAAGAAAGTAATTAGTAATTAGAGAGTGGAATGTAGAGTGATTTATCTTTTATTTTTTTATTCTTATTTTTCTTTTTTTCTATGGTACTTTTCTTTCCAGAATTCAAGAACTGAGAATATTTTTTTTCACTTTTTTTTCTTTTGTAAATTTTAAATTATTTAGTTTATTATAAATATTTAAGATAGTAATAAGTATATAGAATTTGGAATTTGGAGTGATTTATCATTTATCTTTTTCTTTTTCTTTTTATTTTTGTATGGTACTTTACTTTCTAGAAATCAAGTACTAGGTAAATTTTTTTTTTTCTTTTGTAGAATTTATATTATTAAGTGGATTATAAATAGGACAAAGTTTATTTACAAAACTATTTGTAGCCTAAGGCTACAAACTGCTCTAACAAACTGACATGTGTAAAAAATGGCTTGTGCATTGCACATGATTACTTAAGTAAACTTAACCCAACTATCCCTAGTTAACTACACCACCTATTAAAAAAGTAAAAAATAAAAACTAAAATACTAAAACAAATACGTCTTCTCTCTCTCTCTCTCTCTCTCTCTCTCTCTCTCTCTCTCTCTCTCTCTCTCTCTCTCTCTGTGTGTGTGTGTGTTAGGAACCTAGTGGTTTCTAATGGAATTGGATAGGAATTATAGGGAGATTGATAGGAATTGTAATTAAATTGACTTAATTCGAGGTAGTCACCCTCCATAGAGAAATATTGAGAGAGAGAGAGAGTGAGAGAGGGAGAGAGATGCACTAATGCACTAAGAAAGTGGTTTATACTTCAATTGATATTTAATGTTGAATTACAAGCATGTATTTATAGGAGACTAGTTCTAATGTCATTGGCCCATATGGCTCGAGATAATTGGCTAGTTAATTCAACATATGCTCTATGAATTAAGCCATGTGTTAAATGAGCTACATGTGCTCAAATCCTAACTAATCTCAGCTACCTAACTAACTAACTACCTAACTAAAGAGATTACAACAATTATTTCATATTCCTAACATTTTCCTCCCCTTGAAAACACCTTGCCCACAAGGCGTCGTTATTGAGTGACCTTCATTAGGGGAAACTGGCCAATAATCCAATACGCCAAAGCATCTTGACCGTCGAAAACATCAAATATTTCCAAGCATTTGACCACAGCCCAAAATAGAGTAGCATAATCTGAAAAACCAGTAAACTTAATACCAGCACTCATTGAAAATCCACATCGTGCTTCAATGTTGTCCTCCGCATCAAACAATGAGTTGTAGCAACAACCAATGTGAACAGTCGCATTAACTTCTTTGCATTCCAATTGCAAAGCCCATGTAGATTCACAGTAATAATATTGCCACGTTGACCCTGTAAAAGTTGAATTGCGTTGCCACCTTTGCTTTCCTTGTGTTGATAATATTGTGAATAATGTTGTTTCTAAAGACAATTCTTGATGCCCTTCCACGTGCTCCAGCCTAAGGAAACCAAGACTTCCATCATTCGCAAGATACATCTCATTATATGGAAAAGCAATGCTAGTATTGGAACCTTGGCACTTCCCACTGTTGCCACCAAGAACGTGAATGTGACCAGGATGATCCTTTAAAACTACTTCTCCGATGGAACCCATCTGCATTAAGACATATTCGTCCATGTGCTCAACTTCAAGACCAATAAACCGTGAACCAAATGACACATCTTCATTGTCAAGGACAGTTTTTGTTGATTCAACAACCTGAAACTTGTCACTTGTTCCTTCAAGAAGCTGTAACTCTTCTTCGGACATAATCTCAAGATCCTCCTGCACTATTGAAAGTTCTTCCTTCATGGCCATGTTAGATTCAACCAAGGCCTTCATCATCTTTGAAATATCCTTGACTTCTTCTAAGGCTTTGTTCAACATTTGCTGTATTTCTTTCAAAAGTTTTCTTCGGTCACAACTACTCGTCTCAAGATCAATGGCTCTAATACCACTTGTTAGGAACCTAGTGGTTTCTAATGGAATTGGATAGGAATTATAGGGGGATTGATAGGAATTGTAATGAAATTGACTTAATTCGAGGGAGTCACCCTCCATAGAGAAATATTGAGAGAGAGAGAGAGAGAGATGCACTAATGCACTAAGAAAGTGGTTTATACTTCAATTGATATTTAATGTTGAATTACAAGCATGTATTTATAGGAGACTAGCTCTAATGTTATTGGCTCATATGGGTCGAGATAATTGGCTAGTTAATTCAACATGTGCTCTATGAATTAAGTCATGTGTTAAATGAGCTACATGTGCTCAAATCCTAACTAATCTCAACTACCTAACTAACCAACTACCTAACTAAAGAGATTACAACAATTATTTCATATTCCTAACACTCTCCGTCTTCTCTCTAAACCCAAAAACCAAATCCCTCTCTATTTCATTGAATTCTCACCACCGGTCACCCCCTAATCTCCATCTACCGTTACCACGTGAGTCTCTCTCTCTCTCCCTCTCTCTCTCTCTCTCTTCATTTTGCATTTATTTTTCAATGCCCACTAATTGTTTTTCGATGCCCACCAACTGTTTGAAACAATATCTAAATCAACATGTTTTTATTTTTCACCGTTGCTATTTATTGAAAACCTTTTCTAAGGTGATTATGACATTGTTAGTATCATGTGGGTTAACCTTTTCAAATTTTATATAAGGTTTTGATTGGTTTAATGGATATTGTATTATTTTTGTAGAATGGGTCATATGGTTGCTTCAAGGGTGCAGAAACTAAATTAATATCTGACTTTGGGAAGAAACTAAAATCATATACACTGAAAAGTGTGAAAGAAAAATGGGCTATTAGTGAGGATGGGGAAGACTCGGCCTCTAAGTTAAAGGTGAAAGGTTTTCCTTTCTAGAAGTCTTGCACTATCTACAGAGGCAATGATACTGTGGCTCAGTTACAAATAATTCAAAAATGTTGCTAGCATTGAAAACTGAAGCCTCAATGATTTAGATTTGCTTTGTGTTCTGCGGAATTTACTGAAAAATGCAACAAAAATATATTGTTTTAAGCCTGATCAGTAACTTTGCAGAACCATATTTTGTTATTTACCAGAGGTTTAAGTACATGTTCAGCGTGTGTGATTTGTGTATAGACTAGAAATTATTGAAGATTTTTAACAACAGCATACATTTGATGACTAGACAAAGAAATATGTACTTGGTACAAACTTAATAGCATTGCTCAACAATCTTTTTTTTTTTTTTTTTTTTTTGCTGAGAGCTCAACAAACTGCTTAGTTAACTACTCTAAGATAAGATACATGACTTTTGCTTTATGTTATGAGCTTTTGAACCATACTTTTCTTTTGTGGCCTTAATTTATCTTGTTGATCTCTCAACTTGAACAGTGGAACTATATTACTCTTGTTGGGGAATTAGTTATATGTGTAGGTACAAAATGACATAATTTTCAGGTCTTGTTCATCGCTCAATAGATTCATCTAATTTCTCATGCATGATTTTTTTTTTCATTCCTTAAAATTATGTCTCATAGATTTGTTAAGAACCACTAGCTGCAGCAATGTAAATGTTGTAGATTGGTTGGATTTTTTTCTCTCTTAATTTTATAATTACAATTTTATTCATTGTGGTTTTCAATATAAGGTCTCACTCTTATGTTTTGATGCAGGTACAAGTTGCGGCAGTTTATGCTAAAAGGAATAAATTTCGATTAACCATATTTCTTGGTCCTGATGATCATGCTTTGGTTGCAGCATTGGTTGTAATATTTCTATATTGAAGATGTTAGGATCATTGTTGTAAGTGTTGTAATTCATTGTAATCCAAGTATTGTAGTATGAACTGTAGTTGATCAACCATAGTTAGTAGGGAAAGGTTAGTTAGAACTATGGTATAGTTAAGGAAGATCAAGGGGGTTAATTGGGAGTTAGAGGTAGTTAAGTGGTAGTTAGTTTGTTAGAGAAAACAGATCAGATATAAGGGAACGTGTAAGACAGAATGGTCATTCAAGGAATTGGTTAATACAATCTCTCATTCTTTTACATCTCTTACTCTCTATCTCCTCTACCTGACTTCTCTACCTTCCTCTGTTCTTCTTCCCTGTTCTGGAGGCTTAGCTGTCCTCTAATTCAGCTCACTGTTAATCCAAACCACTTCAAGTTCTAGCAGAAGATAATAGAATGGTTGTAATATTTCTAGATAGAAGATAACACTTATGATAATGCACCCTCCATAGTGCTATGTTTCAAGAATTAGTTATGGTTGTATTTAAGCTACAACTTCAGCAATAAAAGGCAGCAAATATTTTCCATTTAAACTATTCTCTTCTCGTCTATTAATTTCTTGGAGGGTTGTTGCCTCGAATACAACTAATTCCTTTCAAAATCACCGATTCACAGCACCAATTCTAATTAATCTACAAACAATAAATTGACAGATTCTAGAGGATCCACATAGCTATATGATAAAATAAATATAATTAATAAAATAAAAATCAAGCTTCCAATAATCTGCACCAAGTCATGTGCACATAAAGACAGCATTGTAATTTGTAGGGAAATCAATAAACAAAAATAGAGTTTTCTTGGTTTCCTATCAAATGTAAACTAGGAAAGTAGAAAAAGTGGTACCATTTTGCACCACATACTTTATCTCTCACAATAGCGAAAATAAATTCAGCCTAAATTGTAAATATACATAACTTTTTTCTCTATAAACATTATTTCAAACAATAACTTGATGCATTTCAAATGGTACAACAATAAGAAATAGTCATCAATCTGCCAATGGTTTGACAATAAAAAAACTAGCTTCAATTTGCCAATGGTCTAACAATAAAAAATAATAAAAAGTTAATAGTTTGCCAATGGTTCTGAAAAACTAGCTTCAATCTGCCAATGGTCTAACAATAAAAAAAATACTAAAAAGTTAACGGTTTGTCAATGGTCTAACAATAAAAAATAGTCTTCAATCTGCCAATATCTTACAAAAATAAATAGTCTTCAATCTCTAACAAATAAATTTGCAGTCTTCAATCTCCACCCAAAATTCTTGCACCCCAACTCCAGTCCATTTAGTGCTTTTGCCAATATGGTGCTCTTCTTGGATAACATCAGAAGTAGCTATTGAAACCTGTAAATAATAGCAAAAAATAATTGTCATAGATTGTAAACAAATTTATGTGCCTACAAGATTGACATATTATAATGGAATGTAACATATCTTACTTTATTTAGGCTTCCAAGCGATTCAACTTGTCTCACCTCACAATCATTTTTTTTTTGTAAGCCACTGGCATGTTTTTTAGCATGTGTTGTTTTGCTTCGAGATTTACCATTTTTCTTCTCTAATGTAGATTTCAACCTTCTCTTTGGATGCCCAACAGTAGGTTTTGTTTTAATCCTACATATGCTAACACCTTGTAAAACATTTGTAGTACCATCACCATGGACCTCTATGCAACTTTCCACATTATTTGAATGACATTTTTTTTCCAATCTCTTGTAATTCCTTCATTAATTTTTCAAAACATTCTTTGGTATGTTCATACATTATCTCTTTCTCTGCTGCAAGTGTAGAAATTTCACGAGCATTGTGACTCAAATGAGAGTAGCATTTTCCTATTGACTCTTGAATCATTTAATCTTCACAAGTAATAAGATGTTAAATTGCAATTAATACTTCCTCGTTATGTATACAAAATAACAAATCATCATTGAGGCTTCAGTTTTCAATGCTAGCAACATTTATCACTTAAAAGTTCAGGGTATATGATTTTAGTTTCTTCCCAAAGTCATATATTAATTTAGTTTCTGCACCCTTGAAGCAACCATACGACCCATTTTGCAACAATAATACAATATCCATTAAACCAATCAAAACCTTATCCAAAATTTAAAAAGGTTAACCCACATGATACTAACAAAGTCATAATCACCTTAGAAAGGTTTTCAATCAATAACAACGGTGAAAAATAAAAAATATGTTGATTTAGACATTGTTTCAAACAGTTGGTGGGCATTGAAAAATAGTTAGTGGGCCTTGAAAAATAAATGCAGAATGGAGAGAGAGAGAGAGAGACTCACATGGTAATGGTAGATGGAGATTAGGGGGTGACCGGTGGTGAGAAGTTGATGAAATAGAGAGGGATTTGGTTTCTGGGTTTAGAGAGAGGACGGAGAGAGAGAGAGAGAGAGAGATAGAAGACGTATCTTTTTTAGTTTTTTAGTATTTATTTTTTATTATTTAATACGTGGTGTAGTTAATTAGGATTAGTTGGGTTAAATTTACTTAAGTAATCATGTGTAACGTACATGCCATTTTTTACACATGCCAGTTTATTAGAGTATTTTGTAGCCTTAAGCTACAAATAGTTTTGTAGTTAAACTTTATCCTTATAAATATTTAGGATATTAATTAGTATTTAGATTTTGGACTGTGGAATGATTTATCTTTATCTTTTTTTTTGTTGTATGGTACTTTACTTTCAATAAATCCAGTACTGGTTAAACTTTTTTTCACTTTTTTCTCATTTGTAAATTTTATATTATTAAGTGGATTATAAATATTTAAGATGATAATTAGTATTTAGATTTCGAATAAGGGAGTGACTTATCTTTATATTTTTTTAGTATTTAGAGTGTGGAATGCGGAGTGATTTATCTTTTAACTTTTACTTTTTCTTTTTCTTTTTCTTTTTGTATGGTACTTTAGTTTCTAGAAATCAAGTACTAAGTAAATTTTTTTTTTCACTTTTTTTTCTTTTGTAGATTTTATATTATTTAGTAGATCACAAATATCTAAGATAGTAATTAGTATTTAGATTTTGGTCTGTAAAATGATTTATTTTATCTTTTTTTTGTATGGTGCTTTACTTTCAATAAATCAAGTATAGGATAAACTTTTTTTTTTCACCTTTTTTTCTTTTCTAAATTTTATATTATTAAGTGGATTATAAGTATTTAAGATAGTAATTAGTATTTAGATTTTGGATTGTGAATTGGTTTATCTTTATATTTTTTTTTATATGTTACTTTACATTTAAGAAATAAAATACTTAATAGATTTTTTTTTCACTTTTTTTTTGTAAATTTTATATTATTAAGTAGATTATAAATATTTAAGTTAGTAATTAGTATTTAGATTTTTTACTGTGGAGTGATTTATCTTTATCTTTTTTTAGAATTTACAGTATGAAATGTGGAGTGATTTATCTTTTATTTTTTATCATTTTCTTTTTCTTTATCTTTTTTATGGTAGTTTAACTTTAAGAAATCAAGTACTGAGTAAAAAAAAATTCATTTTTTTTTCTTTTTCAGATGTTATATTACTAAGTGGATTAAAAATATTTAAGATAGTAATTAGTATATAGATTTTGAACTAGGGCTTCATTTATCTTTATTTTTTTTAAGCATTTAGAGTGGAGAATGGTGAGTGATTTATCTTTTATCTTATTGTTTTTCATTTTCTTTTTGTATAGTACTTTACTTCTTAGAGAACTAGTACTGGGTAAATTTTTTTTCACTTTTTTTATTCTTTTGTAGATTTTATATTATAAAGTGGATTAAAAATATTTAAGATAGTAATTAGAATTTAGATTTTGGATTGTGAAGTGGTTTATCTTTATCTTTTTGTTTTTATCTATTTTTTCATGTGCAACTTTACTTTTAAGAAATCAAATACTAGGTAATTTTTTTCACTTTTTTTTTTTTGTAAATTTTATATTATTAAGTGGATTATAAATATTTAAGAAAGTAGTTAGTATTTAGAAAGGGGAATGTAGAGTGATTTATCTTTTATCTTTTTATTTTTATATTTCTTTTTGTATGGTTCTTTTCTTTCTAGAAATCAAGGGTAATTTTTTTTTTCACTTTCTTTTTCTTTTGTAGATTTATATTATTCAGTGCATTATAAATATTTAAAATAGTAATTAGTATTTATATTTTGGACTGTGGAATGATTATCTTTATCTTTTTTTTAGTATTTAGAGTGTGGAATGTGGTGTGATTTAACTTTTACCTTTTTCTTTTTCTTTTTGTATAGTGCTTTACTTTCTAGAAATCAAGTACTGGGTAAATTTTTTTTTTCATTTTTTTTTCTTTTGTAGATTTTATATTATTTAGTGGATTATTAATATTCAAGACAGTAATTAGTATTTAGATTTTGGATTGTGACGTGATTATCTTTATCTTTTTTTAGTATTTAGAGTGTGGAATGTGGAGTGATTTATCTTTCACCTTTTTCCTTTTCCCTTTCCTTTTCCTTTTCTTTTTCTTTTTCTTTTTGTATGGTACTTTACTTTCCAGAAATCAAGTACTGGATAAACTTTTTTTTCAATTTTTTTTCTTTTATAGATTTTATATTATTTAGTGGATTATAAATATTTAATATAGTCATTAGTATTTAGAATTTTGACTGAGGAATGATTTATCTTTTTTTTTTTTTTTTTGTATGGTACTTTACTTTCAATAAATCAAGTACAGGGTAAACTTTTATTTCTCTTTTTTTTTCCTAAATTTAATATTATTAAGCAGATTATAAGTATTTATGATAGTAATTAGTATTTAGATTTTGGACTGTGAAGTGGTTTATCTTTATATTTTTTTTTATATGGTACTTTATTTTCCAAAGATTAAGTACTAGGTTAATTTTTATTTCACTTTTTTCTTCTTTTGTAGATTTTATATTATAAAGTTGATTATAAATATTTAAGATAGTAATTAGTATTTAGATTTTGTACTATGAAATGATTTATTTTTATCTTTTTTTTATATTGTACTTTACTTTCAATAAATTAAGTACAGGGTAGACTTTTTTTCACTTTTTTTTTTTCATTTGTAAATTTTACATTATTAAGTGGGTTATAAATATTTATGAAAGTAATTTTTAATTAGAGAGTGGAATGTAGAGTGATTTATCTTTTATCTTTTTATTTTTTTTTATTTATTTTTGTATGGTTCTTTCATTCCAGAAATCAAGTGCTTGGTAATTTTTTTTTTTTTACTTTCGTAGATTTTATATTATTTAGTGGATTATAAATATTTAAGATAGCAATTAGTATTTAGATTTTGGACTGTGGTGTAAGTATCTTTATCTTTTTTCGTATTTAAAGTGTGGAATGTGGAGTGATCTATCTTTTGCATTTATCTGTTTCTTATTATATGGTACTTTACTTTCCAAAAATCAAGTACTGGTTAAATTTTTTTTTTCACTCTTTTTTTCTTCTGAAGATTTTATATTATTTAGTGGATTATAAATATTTAAGAAAGTGATTAGTATTTAGATTTTGGACTAATGAATGATTTATCTTTATCTTTTTTTTTTTTATGGTACTTTACTTTCAACAAATCAAGTACAGGGTAAACTTTTATTTCGCTTTTTTTTCTTTCCTAAATTTTTTATTATTAAGCGTGTTATAAGTATTTAAGATAGTAATTAGTGTTTAGATTTTGAACTGTGAAGTGGTTTATCTTTATATTTTTTTTATATGGTACTTTAGTTTCCAAAGATCAAGTATTGGGTTAATTTTTTTTTTCACTTTTTTTTTTCTTTTGAAGATTTTATATTATTAAGTGTATTATAATTGATTAAGAAAGTAATTAGTAATTAGAGAGTATAATGTAGAGTGATTTATCTTTTATCTTTTTATTCTTATTTTTCTTTTTCTATAGTACTTTTCTTTCCAGAAATCAAGAATTGAGAAATTTTTTTTTTCACTTTTTTTTCTTTTGTAGATTTTAAATTATTTAGTTGATTATAAATATTTAGGACAGTAATTAGTATTTAGAATTTGGAATGTGGAGTGATTTATCTTTTATATTTATCTTTTTCTTTTCCTTTTTCTTTTTCTTTTTCTTTTTGTATGTTACTTTACTTTACCATAAATCAAGTACTGGATAATTTTTTTGTTTTACTTTTTTTTTTCTTTTGTAGATTTTATGTTATTAAGTGGATTATAAATATTTAGGATATTAATTAGTATTTAGATTTTGAACTGTGGAATGATTTATCTTTATCTTTTTTTTGTATGGTACTTTACTTTTAATAAATCAAGTACTGGTTAAATTTTTTTTCATTTTTTTTTTCATTTTTTTTTTCATTTGTAAATTTTATATTATTAAGTGGATTATAAATATTTAAGATAGTAACTAGTATTTAGATTTCGAATAAGGGAGTGATTTATCTTTATCTTTTTTTAGTATTTAGAGTATGGAATGCAGAGTGATTTATCTTTTAACTTTTACTTTTTCTTTTTCTTTTTGTATGGTACTTTAGTTTCCAGAAATCAAGTACTGGGTAAATTTTTTTTTTTTTCACTTTTTTTTTTCTTTTGTAGATTTTATATTATTTAGCGGATTACAAATATTTAATATAGTAATTAGTATTAAGATTTTGGTCTGTGGAATGATACATCTTTATCTTTTTTTTTTTTGTATGGTACTTTACTTTCAATAAATCAAGTATAAATAAACTTTTTTTCACTATTTTTTCTTTTCTAAATTTTATATTATTAAGTGGATTGTAAGTATTTAAGATAGTAATTAGTATTTAGATTTTGGACTGTAAATTGGTTTATCTTTATATTTTTTTATATGTTACTTTACATTTAAGAAATAAAATACTTAATAGATTTTTTTTTCACTTTTTTTTTGTAAATTTTATATTATTAAGTAGATTATAAATATTTGAGTTAGTAATTAGTATTTAGATTTTTTACTGTGGAGTGATTTATCTTTATCTTTTTTTAGTATTTACAGTATGAAATGTGGAGTGATTTATCTTTTATCATTTTCTTTTTCTTTATCTTTTTTATGGTAGTTTAATTTCAAGAAGTCAAGTACTATGTAAAAAAAAAAATTCACTTTTTTTTTCTTTTGTAGATGTTATATTATTAAGTGGATTAAAAATATTTAAGATAGTAATTAATATTTAGATTTTGAACTAGGGCTTGATTTATCTTTATCTTTTTTAAGTATTTAGAGTGGAGAATGCGGAGTAATTTATCTTTTATCTTATTGTTTTTCATTTTCTTTTTGTATTGTACTTTACTTTTCAGAGATCAAGTATTGGGTAAATTTTTTTTCGCTGTTTTTATTCATTTGTAGATTTTATACTATAAAGTAGAATAGAAATATTTAAGATAGTAATTAAAATTTAGATTTTGGACTGTGAAGTGATTTATCTTTATCTTTTTTTATCTATTTTTCATATGCAACTTTACTTTTAAGAAATCAAATACTTGGTAATTTTTTTTCACTTTTTCCTTTTGTAAATTTTATATTATTAAGTGGATTATAAATATTTAACAAAGTAGTTTGTATTTAGAGAGGGGAATGTAGAGTGATTTATCTTTTATCTTTTTATTTTTATATTTCTTTTTGTATGGTTCTTTTCTTTCAAGAAATAAGGTAAGGGAAATTTTTTTTTTTTCACTTTCTTTTTCTTTTGTAGGTTTTATATTATTTAGTGGATTATAAATATTTAAAATAGTAATTAGTATTTATATTTTGAACTGTGGAGTGATTATCTTTATCTTTTTTTAGTATTTAGAGTGTGAAATGTGGTGTGATTTATCTTTGTCCTTTTTCTTTATCTTTTTCTTTTTCTTTGGTACTTTACTTTCTAGAAATCAAGTACTGAGTAAATTTTTTTTTCCACTTTTTTTTTCTTTTGTAGATTTTATAGTATTTAGTAGATTACAAATATTTAAGATAGTAATTAGTATTTAGATTTTGGACGGTGGAATGATTATCTTTTTCATTTTTTAGTATTTAGAGTATAGAATGTGGAGTGATTTTTTTTTTATCTTTTTCTTTTTCTTTTTGTATAGTCCTTTACTTTCTAGAAATAAAGTACTGGGTGAATTTTTTATTTTCTGGCACTTTTTCTTTTGTAGATTTAATATTATGAAGTGGATTATAAATATTTAAGAAAGTAATTAGTATTTAAAGAGTGGAATGTAGAGTGATTTATCTTTTATCGTTTTAGTTTTGTATTTTTTTTCGAATGATTCATTTCTTTTCAGAAATCAAGTACTGGGTATTTTTTTTTTTGCTTTTTTTTTTCTTTTGTAGATTTTATATTATTTAGTGGATTATAAATATTTGAAATTGTAATTAGTATTTAGAATTTGGACTGTCAAGTGATTATCTTTATCTTTTTTTAGTATTTAGAGTGTGGAATGTGGAGTGATTTATCTTTTATCTTTTATCTTTTATCTTTTTCTTTTTATTTTTCTTTTTGTATGGTAATTTACTTTCCAGAAATTAAGTACTGGGTATTTTTTTTTTCATTTTTTTTCTTTTACATATTTTATCTTTTTAAGTGGATTATAAATATTTAAGATAGTAATTAGTATTTAGATTTTGAACGATGTAATGATTTATCTTTATCTTTATTTTTTGCGTGGTACTTTACTTTCTATAAATGAAGTACAGGGTTAACTTTATTTCACATTTTTCTGTTTTGTAAATTTTATATTCTTAAGTAGATTATAAATATTTAAGATAGTAATTAGTATTTTGATTTTGGACTATAAAGTTGTTTATCTCTATCTTTTTTTTTTTATCTATTTTTTTTATAGGCTACTTTTAAGAAATCAAATACTTGGTAATTTTTTTTTTTTTTTTACTTTTTTTATGTAAATTTTATATTATTAAGTGGATTATAAATATTTAAGAATGTAATTATTATTTAGAGAGTGGAATGTAGAGTGATTAATCTTTTATCATTTTATTTTTTTATTTCTTTTTGTATGGTTCTTTTCTTTCCAGAAATCAAACACTGGGTAATTTTTTTTTCACTTTTTTTTCTTTTGTAGATTTTATATTATTTAGTGGATTATAGATATTTAAGATAGTAATGTATTTAGATTTTGGACTGTGGTGTGATTATCTTCATCTTTTTTTAGTATTTAGAGTGTAGAATGTGGAGTGATTTATCTTTTACCTTTTTCCTTTTCTTTTTTTTTTTGTATGGTACTTTACTTTCAATAAATCAAGTATAGGGTAAACTTTTATTTCACTTTTTTTCTTTCCTAAATTTTATATTATTAAGCGGATTATAAGTATTTAAGATAGTAATTAATATTTAGATTTTGGATTGTAAAGTGGTTTATCTTTATATTTTTTTATATGGTACTTTACCTTGCAGAGATCAAGTATTGGGTTAATTTTTTTTTTCCACTTTTTTTTCTTTTGTAGATTTTGTATTATAAAGTTGATTGTAAATATTTAAGATAGTAATTAGTATTCAGATTTTGGACTTTGGAATGATTTATCTTTATATATTTTTTTTTTGTATGGTACTTTACTTTCAACAAATCAAATACAGGGTAAACTTTTATTTCACTTTTTTTTTTCTTTCCTAAATTTTATATTATTAAGCGTGTTATAAGTATTTATGATAGTAATTAGTGTTTAGATTTTGGACTGTGAAGCGGTTTATCTTTATATTTTTTTTTATATGGTGCTTTAGTTTTGAAAGATCAAGTACTGGGTTAATTTTTTTTTTTCACTTTTTTTTTCTTTTGTAGATTTTGTATTATAAAGTTGATTATAAATATTTGAGACAGTAATTAGTATTTAGATTTTGGACTTTGGAATGATTTATCTTTATCTTTTTTTTTCCTATCGTACTTTACTTTTAATAAATTAAGTACATGGTACACATTTTTTCACTTTTTTTTTTCATTTGTAAATTTTACATTATTAAGTGGATTATAAATATTTAAGAAAGTAATTATTATTTAAAGAGTGGAATGTTGAGTGATTTATCTTTTATCTTTTTATTTTTTTTTATTTCTTGTTGTATGGTTCTTTTCTTTCCAGAAATCAAGTGCTTGGTAATTTTTTTTTTACTTTTTTTTTTCTTTTGTAGATTTTTTGTTATTTAGTGGATTATAAATATTTAAGAAAGTAATTAGTATTTAGATTTTGGACTGTGACGTGAGTATCTTTATCTTTTTTTAGTATTTAGAGTGTGGAATGTGGAGTGATTTATTTTTTACCGTTTTCTTTTTCTTTTTCTTTTTGTATGGTACTTTAGTTTCCATAAATCAAGTACTGGTCAAAAAAAAAATTTCATTTTTTTTCTTTTGTAGATTTTATATTATTTAGTGGATTTTAAATATTTAAGAAAGTAATTAGTATTTATATTTTGGACTGAGGAATGATTTATCTTTATCTTTTTTCTTTGTATGGTACTTTACTTTCAATAAATCAAGTACAGTGCAAACTTTTATTTCACTTTTTTTTTCTTTCCTAAATTTTATATTATTAAGCGGATTATAAGTATTTAAGATAGTAATTAGTATTTAGATTTTGGACTGTGAAGTGGTTTATTTTTATCAATTTTTTTATCTATTTTTTTATATGCAACTTTACTTTTAAGAAATCAAATACTTGTTATTTTTTTTCACTTTTTATTTTGTAAATTTTATATTATTAAGTGGATTATAAATATTTAAGAAAGTAATTAGTATTTAGAGAATGGAATGTAGAGTGATTTATCTTTTATCTTTTTATTTTTATTTTTCTTTTTTTTTATGGTACTTTTATTTCCAGAAATCAAGAATTTGGTAAATTTTTTTTTTCAATTTTTTTCCTGTAGATTTTATATTATTTAGTAGACTATAAATATTTAAAATAGTAATTAGTATTTAGACTTTGGACAGTGGAGTGATTATCTTTATCTTTTTTTAATATTTAAAGTGTGGAATGTGGGGTGATTTATTTTTATCTTTTTCTTTTTCTTTTTCTTTTTCTTTGGTACTTTACTTTCCAAATTTTTCACTTTTTTTTCTTTTTTAGATTTTATATTATTTAGTTGATTATAAATATTTAAGATAATAACTAGTATTTAGATTTTGAACTGTGAAGTTATTATATTTATCTAGATTTTGGGCTGTGGACTGATTTATCTTTATCTTCTTCTTTTTTTGTGTGGTACTTTACTTTCAATAATTCAAGTACTAGGTAAATGTTTTTTACACTTTTTTTTTTTCTTTTGTAAATTTTATATTATTAAGTGGATTATAAAAATTTAAGATAGTAATTAATATTTAGATTTTGGACTATGAAGGGGTTTATCTTTATCTTTTTTTATCCTTTTTTTTTTTTATATGCAACTTTACTTTTAAGAAATCAAATACTAGGAAAATTTTTTTTTCACTTTTTTTGGGAAATTTTATATCACTAAGTGGATTATTTATATTTAAAAAAGTAATTAGTATTTAGAGAGTTGAATGTAGAGTGATTTATCTTTTATCTTTTATCTTTTTCTTTTTCTTTTTCTTTTTTTATGGTACTTTTCTTTCATGAAATCAAGTACTGGGTAAAGTTTTATTTCACTTTTTTTTTTCTTTTACAGATTTTATATTATTTAGTGGATTATAAATATTTAAGATAGTGATTAGTATTTAGATGTTGGGCTGTGGAGTGATTATCTTTTTCATTTTTTAGTATTTTGAGTGTGGAATGTGGAGTGATTTATCTTTTATTTTTTCTTTTTCTTTTTGTATGGTACTTTACTTTCCCGAAATGAAGTACATGGTAAAAATTTTTTTCACTTTTTTTTTCTTTTGTAGATTTTTTATTATTAAGTGGATTATAAATATTTAAGATAGTAATTTGTATTTAGATTTTGGACTATGTAGTGATTTATCCTTATCTTTTTTTAGTATTTAGAGTGTGAAATATAGAGTGAATTATCTTTTGTCTTTTTCTTTTTCTTTTTCTTTTTGTATGGTACTTTATTTTCCGGAGTTCAAGTATTGAGTAAATTTTTTCTTCACTTATTTTTTTCCGTTATAGATTTTGTATTATTAAGTGGATTATTAATATTTAAGATAGTAATTTATATTTAGATTTTGGACTGTGGAGTGATTTATCTTTACCTTTTTTTAGTATTTAGAGTATGAAATGTGGAGTGATCTATCTTTTATCTTTTTCTTTTTGTATGATACTTTACTTTCCACAGTTCAAGTACTGGGTAAATTTTTTTTTTTTCATTTTTTTTTATAGATTTTATGTTATTAAGTGGATTATAAATATTTAAGACAGTAATTTATATTAAGATTTTGGAATGTAGAGTGATTTATCTTTATCTTTTTTTTTTTTTTGGTATTTACAGTGTGAAATGTGGAGTGATTTATTTTTTATTTATTTTTTATCTTTTTCTTTTCATATGGTAGTTTACTTTCTAGAAATCAAGTACTGGGTAAAAAACAATTTCCTTTTTTTTTTTCTTTTGTAGATTTTATATTATTAAGTAGATGAAAAATATTTAAGATAGTAATTAGTGATTTTGGACTATGGAGTGATTTATCTTTGTATTTTTTTAGTATTTAGAGTGTGGAATGTGGAGTGATTTATCTTTTATATTTTTCTTTTTATATGGTACTTTACTTTCCAAAGTTCTAATACTGAGTAAATTTTTTTTTTTTGTTGATTTTATATTATTAAGTGGATTACAAATATTTAGTATAGTAATTTGTATTTAGATTTTGGACTTTGGAGTGATTTATCTTTATCTTTTTTTAATATTTAGAGTGTGGAATATGGAATTATTTATCTTTATCTTTTTCTTTTTCTTTTTCTTTTTTCTTTTTGTATGGTACTTTATTTTTCAGAGATCAAGTATTGGGTAAATTTATTTTTCACTTTTTTTTGTCAATTATATATTATTAAGTGGATTACAAATATTTTAGATAGTAATTTGTATTTAGATTTTGGACTGTGAAGCGATTTATCTTTATCTTTTTTTAGTAGTTTGTGTGTGGAATGTGGAGTGATTTATTTTTATCTTTTTCTTTTTCTTTTTGTATAATTATTTTCCTTCCAAAAATCAAGTACTGGATAAATTTTTTTTTCACTTTTTTTTTCTTTTGGAGATTTTATATTATTAAGTGGATTGTAAATATTTAAGGTAGTAATTAGTATTTAGATTATGGACTGTGGAATAATTTATTTTTATCTTTTTTTTTTGGTATGGTACTTTACTTTCATTAAATCAAGTAATGGGTAAACTTTTTTTACACTTTTTTTTTCCTAAATTTTATATTATAAAGTGAATTATAAATATTTAAGATAGTTATTAGTATTTAGATTTTGGACTGTGAAGTGGTTTATCTTTATCTATTTTTTTATCTTTTTTTTTTATGTGGTACTTTACTTTTAAGAAATCAAATACTTAGTAAATTTTTTTTTTTATAAATGTTATATTATTAAGTGAATTATAAATATTTAAGATAGTAATTAGTATTTAGAGAGTGGAATGTCGAATGATTTATCTTTTTCTTTTTATTTTTCTTCTTGTATGATACATTTCTTTCCAAAAATCAAGTATTGGGTAAATTTTTTTTTTCACTTTTTTTTTGTGGTAGATTTATTATTAAATAGATTAGGAATATTTAAGATAGTAATTAGTATTTAGATTTTGGACAGTGGAGTGATTTATCTTTATCTTCTTTTAGTATTTACAATGTAAAATGTGGTGCGATTTATCTTTTATCTTTTCCCTTTTCTTTTTCTTTGATATGGTACTTTGCTCTCTAGAAATCAAGTACTGGGTAAAATTTTTATTCAATTTTTTTTATTCTTTTTTGGATTTTATTTTATTTAATGGATTACAAATATTTTAGATAGTAATTAGTATTTAGATTTTGGACTGTGGAGTGATTTATCTTTATCTTTTTTTTGTATTTAGAGTGTTGAATATAATGAGATTTATCTTTTATCTTTTTGTTTTTGTTTTTGTATGATACTTTACTTTCCAGAAATCATGTACTGGGTAAATTTTTTTTTTTTTCACTTTTTTTTCTTTTGTAGATTTTATATAATTAATTGGGTTATAAATATTTAAGATAGTAATTAGTATTTAGATTTAGGACTTTGTAGTGATTTATCTTTATCTTTTTCTTTGTATGGTACTTTACTTTCCCTAAATCCAGTACTAGGTTAACTTTATTTTCATTTGTAAATTTTATATTATTAAGTGGATTATAAATATTTAAGATAACAATTAGTATTTAGATTCTGGACTATGAGATGGTTTATCTTTATCTTTATCTTTTTTTTATCTATTTTTTTATATGCTACTTTACTTTTAAGAAATCAAATACTCGGTAATTTTTTTTTTTCACTTTACTTTTTGAAAATTTTATATTATTAAGTAGATTATAAATATTTAAAAAGTAGTTACTATTTAGAGAGTGGAATGTAGAGTGATTTATCTTTTATCTTTTTTTTTTTTCTTTTTGTATGGTACTTTTCTTTCCAGAAATCAAGAACTCGGTAAATTATTTTCTTCAATCTTTTGTATGTAGATTTTATATTATTCAGTGGATTATAAATATTTAAGTTTGTAATTAGTATTTAGATTTTGGACTGTGGAGTGATTATCATTATCTTTTTTTAGTATTTAGATTGTGGAATGTGGAGTGATTTTCTTTTTATCTTTTTCTTTTTCTTTTTGGGTGGTGCTTTACTTTCCAAAAATCAAGTACTGGGTAATTTTTATTTTGCACTTCTTTTTCTTCTATAGCTTTTATATTATTAAGTGGTTTATAAATATTTCAGATAGTAATTATTATTTAGATTTTGGACTATGGAATGGTTTATCTTTATCTTTTTTTTTGTATGGTACTTTACTTTTAATAAATAAAGTACAGGGTAAAATTTTTTTCACTTTTTTTTTTCGATTGTAAATTTTATATTCTTAAGTGGATTATAAATATTTAAGATAGTAATTAGTATTTAGGTTTTGGTTTGTGAAGTGGTTTATCTTTATCTTTTTTTATATATATATATTTTTTTATATTCTACTTTACTTTTAAGAAATCAAATACTAGGTAATTTTGTTTTTCACTTTTTTTTTGTAAATTTTATATTACTAAGTGGATTATAAATATTTAAAAAAGTAATTAGCATTTAGAGAGTTGAACGTGGAGTGATTTATCTTTTATCTTTTTATTTTTATTTTTTCTTTTTTTATGGTACTTTTCTTTCATGAAATCAAGTATTGGGTAAATTTTTTTTTTCACTTTTTTTTTCTTTTATAGATTTTATATTATTTAGTGGATTATAAATATTTAAGATGGTGATTAGTATTTAGATGTTGGACTGTGGAGTGATTATCTTTTTCTTTTTTTAGTATTTAGAGTGTGAAATGTGTAATGATTTATCTTTTTCTTTTTCTTTTTGTATAGTACTTTACTTTCCGGAGTTCAAGTACTGAGTAAATTTTTTTTCACTTATTTTTTTCTTTTGTAGATTTTGTATTATTAAGTGGATTATAAAAATTTAAGACAGTAATTTGTATTTAGATTTTGGACTGTGGAGTGATTTATTTTTATCTTTTTTTGGTTTTTAAAGTATGAAATGTGGAGTGATTTATCTTTTATCTTTTTCTTTTTGTATCGTACTTTACTTTCCATAGTTCAAGAACTGGGAAAATTTTTTTTTTCACTTTCTTTTTTCTCGTAGATTTTATATTATTAAGTGGATTATAAATATTTAAGATAGTAATTTGTAGTAAAATTTTGGACTGTAGAGTGATTTATTTTTATCTTTTTTTAGTATTTACAGTGTGGAATGTGGAGTGATTTATTTTGTATTTTTTATCTTTTTCTTTTTATATGGTAGTTTACTTTCTTGAAATTAAGTACTAGGTAATTTTTTTTTTTGTTGCAAATTTTATATTATTAAGTAGATTAAAAATATTTAAGATAGTAATTAGTGATTTTGGACTATGGAGTGATTTATCTTTATCTTTTTTTAGTATTTAGAGTGTGGAATATGCAGTGATTTATCTTTTCTATTTTTCTTTTTATATGGTACTTTACTTTCCAAAGTTCTAGTACTGGGTAAATTGTTTTTTCAATTTTTTTTCTTTTGTTGATTTTATATTATTAAGTGGATTATAAATATTTATGATAGTAATTTGTATTTAGATTTTGGACATTGGAGTGATTTATCTTTATCTTTTTTTAATATTTAGAGTGTGGAATATGGAGTGATTTATCTTTCATCTTTTTCTTTTTCTTTTTGTATAGTACTTTACTTTCTAGAAATCAAGTACTGGATAAATTTTTTTTTTCACTTTTCTTTCTTTTGGAGATTTTATATTATTAAGTGGATTGTAAATATTTAAGATAGTAATTAGTATTTAGATTATGGACTGTGGAATAATTTATCTCTATTTTCTTCTTTTTTGTATGGTACTTTACTTTCATTAAATCAAGTAATGGGTAAACTTTTTTGTCACTTTTTTTTCTTTCCTAAATTTTATATTATTAAGTGGATTATAAATATTTAAGATAGTAATTAGTATTTAGATTTTGGACTATGTAGTGGTTTATCTTTATCTTCTTTTTTTTTTATGTGGAACTTTACTTTTAAGAAATTAAATACTTAGTAAATTTTTTTTCACTTTTTTTTTGTAAATTTTATATTATTATGTGGATTATAAATATTTAAGAAAGTAATTAGTATTTAGAGAATGGAATGTCAAGTGATTTATCTTTTATCTTTTTCTTTTATCTTTTTGTATGATACATTTCTTTCCAAAAATCAAGTATTGGGTAAATTGTTTTTCATTTTTTTTTATTTTGTAGATTTTATATTATTAAGTGGATTATGAATATTTAAAATAGTAATTAGTATTTAGATTTTGTACTGTGGAGTGATTTATCTTTATCTTTTTTTAGTATTTACAATGTAAAATGTGGTTTGATTTATCTTTTATCTTTTCCTTTTTCGTTTTCTTTTTATATGGTAGTTTGCTTTCCAGAAATTAAGTACTGGGTAAAATTTTTATTCAATTTTTTTATTCTTTTTTGTATTTTATATTATTTAGTGGATTATAAATATTTTAGATAGTAATTAGTATTTAGATTTTGGACTGTGGAGTAATTTATCTTTATCTTTTTTTGTATTTTGGGTAAACTTTTTTTCTCTTTTTTCTTTTTCTTTCATAAATTTTATATTATTAATAGGATTATAAATATTTAAGATAGTAATTAGTATTTAGATTGTGGATTTTGAAGTAATTTATATTTATTTTTTTTTGTTAAATACTTTACTTTCAAGAAATCCAATACTGGATAAAAAATTTTTTTCACTTTTTTTTTTTTGTAAATTTTATATTTTTGACCGGATTATAAAAATTTAAGATAGTAATTAGTATTTAGATTTTGGGCCGTATAATGTTCTATCTTTTTCTTTTATTAGTATTTACAGTGTGAAATGTGGGGTGATTTGTCTTTTATCATTTATGTTTTTCTTTTTCTCTTTATATAGTACTTTACTTTCAGAAATCAAGTATTGGGTGAAAATTTTTTTCACTTTTTTTTTTTCTTTTATAGATTTTATATTATTAAGTGGATTATAAGTAATTAAGATAGTAATTAGTATTTAGATTTTGAACAGTAGAGTGATTTATCTTTATCTTTTTTTAGTATTTAGAGTGTAGAATGTGGAGTGATTTATCCTTTATCTTTTTTTTTTTTTTTTTTAGGGTACTTTACTTTTTAGAAATGAAGTACTAGGTAAATTTTTTTTTAATTTTTTTTTCTTTTGTAGATTTTATATTACTAAGTGGATTATAAATATTTAAGAAAGTAATTGGTTTTTAGATTTTGGGCTGTGGAATGATTTATCTTTATCTTTTCTTTTATGGTACTTTACTTTCAATAAATCAAGTATTGGGTAAACTTTTTTTTTCACTTTTTTTTTTCTTTTATTAATTTTATATTATTAAGTGGATTATAAATATTTAAGATAGTAATTAGTATTTAGATTGTGGACTATGGAGTAATTTATCTTTATTTTATTTTTGTAAAATACTTTACTTTCCTGTAATCAAAGACTTGGTAATTTTTTTTTCACTTTTTTTTTTCTTTTATAAATTTTATATTATTAAGTGTGTTATAAATATTTAAAATAGTAATTAGTATTTAAAGCATGGATTGTGAAGTGATTTATCTTTTCGTTTTCTTTTTCTTTTTGAATGGCACTTTATTTTCAAGAAATCAAATCCTGGGTAACTTTTTTCACTTTTTTTTTTCTTTTGTAACTTTTATATTATTAAGTGGATTATAAATATTTAATATTGTAATTAGTATTTTGATTATAGACTGTGGAGTGATTTATCTTTTTTTTTGGTATATTACTTTATTTTCAAGAAAGCAAGTACTAGATAAATTTTTCACTTTTTCTTTCTTTTCTAAATTTTATATTATTAAGTGGATTATAAATATTTATGATAGTAATTAGTATTTAGAGTTTGAACTATGGAGTGGTATATCTTTATATTTTCTTTTATTTTTATTTTTGTATGGTACTTTACTTTTAAAAAATCAAGTACTAGAAAAAAAAAACATTTTTTTTCATTTGTAAATTTTATATTATTAAATGAATTATAAATATTTATGATAATAATTAGTATTTAGAGTGTAGACTGTGGATTTTGGAGTTATTTATCTTTTTTATTATCTTTTTATATTGTACTTTACTTTCAAGAAATTAAATACTGTGTAAAAAAATTTTCACTTTTTTTTTTTCTTTCGTGAATTTTATATTATTAAGTGGAGTATAAATATTTAAGTCATTTTTTAGGTCCTAAGGGTATTTCAGTACGTTTTATGTTATGAGTTCATTTTAGTCATTTTTTTGGTTTCAAGGTCATTTCGGTCAATTTCTAAGTTTCAAGGTCGTGTGGTCATTTTTTTTGTCCTAGGGGTGTTTTGGTCATTTTTTGGGTTTCATTGTTATTTTGGTCATTTTTTAGGTTTAATTGTTATTTCGGTCATTTTTTTTAGGTTTTATGGTAATTTTGGTCTTTTTTTTTTTAATGATTCAAGGTCATTTGGTCAATTTTCTTTTTGTTATAAGGGTATTTTGGTCATTTTATAAGTTTCAGGCTATTTCGGTCATTTTTTTGGGTTTTATAGTTATTTTGGTAATGTTTTTTAGTTTTAGGGTGATTGTGTCATTTTCTAGGTTCTAAGGGTATTTTTGTTATTTTTTAGGTTTTCAGGATATTGTCGTAATTGATGAGAAAAAAAAGGAATATCGAATCGAATGTGACAAAAGTACTACCAAGTGTGAGAAATATATGGTCTAATGTGATGTTGGTACTTTGTACTGCCTAATGTGGCAATAGAACTGTCAAATGTGATAAAGAAATAAGGGGAGCACCAAATGTGACAAAAGTACAGTCACATATGATGTTGATACTGCACAATGTGAGAAGGACACCGTTAAATGTGAGAAAAAATTAAAATACAATAAAATGTGAGAAAAGTACAGTCAAATGTGATGTTCGTACTGTCTAATGTGACAATAGAACCATCATTTGTGAGAAAAAAATAATTAAACTAACAAACGTGACAGAAGTACAATCACATGTGATGTTGGTATTGCACAATATGAGGATGATATCATCAAATCTGAGAAGAAAAATAAGGAAACCGCTTAATGTGACAAAAGTATAGTCACATGTGACGTTAGTATTATACAATATGAGGATAATACCATTAAATGTGATGTTTTGGTAACCTGGTATTTCAAGTTTTTTACTAGTGGGTACTGTATCCAAAAAAAAAAAAAAAGGGTACAATAGACTTACCCTACATACTATGTGACAAATGGCTACACTTGGCATGCCAAATAACTTTTTTTTTTTTGGGTATGAAGCATGCATAGACAGGCCCGCTTGTACACTGCCAAGGCCATAAAATTACTTTATATTTTATTAGTTTATATTCTATAAATTGTTATGGTGGTTTAATTTAGTTGAAACTCTATTACTCAAATTTAAAAAAATTAAACATTACGTTTCAACTAAAATTTTGTTTATTTTATGAATCGGTATGATAGGAGATATAATTCTATTATCTAAGTTTCAATCAATTTTGACAAAAAAAAAGTTTCAATCACTTTAAAATTTTTCTCCAAATAATTATCATAATTTTAAAATAAATTTTAATATTTATTTTAATTATCTATAATCATAATTTTGTATTTCTACGTGATAAAATTTACACAATATATATTTTCCTTATATATGTGTTTTGTTGAATTATCATTTTATAGTACACTAAATTTAGCCTTTGTTATTTTTTTTTTAAGAGAGTTAACGGAAATTTTCAAACAACAATTATAAAATGACTAAAACAACAAAGTCAACGGATTAAAATGATAAATTTTGAATTTAATATACTAAATGACAATTCACTAAATTAAAGATTTTTTTTTTTTTTTGGGTTTATTACATGGCAGTAGACACTTGTTAGCTCTTTTGTGGGCCTTGATTGTTTTGTTTTATATTTTGGGAAGCCCATGTTGGATTTAGACGTCTACTCTTCGTGTGCTATAATTAAAACCCGTCCCAAGTGAGCAGAATTTTTTTTCGGCTCCTTCAATGAAATGTAGCCCGTTGGCTCTGTGGTGCAGACCGTTGTGACAATACCCGGGCCACTGGCTCTTAACTGGGCTTATAATTGGGCCTAGACCTCGCCAGTAAGCCCATTTCTAATGGATTCGTCATATACACGGCCCACGTGACAAAAGGAGCACCTTAGCTATAGAGTAGTCCAATTTAATCATTCAAGGCCACCGCCACCTTTATTACTAATAACGTAATACAACTGTGCTAGGTAATGAATTTTTTTTTTTTTGAGTAAACAGTTGTAATACTTATTAGAAAAAAGAAGAAGAAGAAATATTAGTGTTTTTTAAATCGGTTTATAATACATTGCATAATCAGAGTATAACTTTAGAATGGTCTAACCTTTCTAGTTGTAGTATGAGGTTATAAACAATGACTAGGTATTGAATTTGAATTTGATTGCTTGAGCCCATAAATAGAGAGCTTTTGAATTTTATGTTATTTCTAAGGTGAATTATACTCTTCTCATTAACCATTGAGTACACTTTAATCCTCCTAGACTTTAATAGATCAATGTCCCAACATATTATTCATAAGCCTACATAATGATATGGATATCATGCTCATTAGTCATAGTTTAAGACTTGAGTAATTTGATATATGGAAAAATAGGTTATATTCTATGTTTTTCACCAATAGTTTATAAGATTTAGAGCAAATAAAACTAATGAAACTTATCCATAAATAATAAAATAATTTTTAAATTTTAGAAAACATAACTAAAGCTAAACTACTCAATTTGTCAAGTTGAAACAACCCAAATTTTCAACTGACCTGCTGGTCCTGGAAGTTGATGGATTAGCAGCGGTGTAGAATTTTTCCAACTTGCCAATGCAAGCTAGGGTGGAAAATTTTCCCGCAACCCACCCAATCCAAAACACACGCAATCTTACTTAAGGAATGATATTACGCAGTTTAAAATTTTAAGGGAGATTAAAGTGTACCCCATAGTTAATTAACTAAATTATTTTATGAAACTTGTGCATTGTTCATAAAAATATCAATTAAATCCTTCCTATACACCCAAACACATAGTTTTCCATATAAACCAAATTGGGCTAAGAAAAACATGTCAAGAATTAAAAAAAAAAAGCTTATTTCATTTATTTTTCTCAAATTGTGTATTTCTAAATTTGAATGGAACCTCATTAGGTTGAAATAATTATTCTTAGATTTGTGATATTACTATTTTAATTGATTTAGAATGAAATAAATTTATATTTTAATAATTATTCAATTTATGTGCTCACAAAATATACAAATATTTTAATAATTTTGTGTCCTATTTTTTAAACGGGTTGAAATGAGCCATGTCTTTGTCAATCCAGCGTGATCTATTTATTGAGAATATTATGTTGGTCAAGTCGTGTTAACTCTTGGTGTAGTGGTTATTCTACAAGTATAAATGCTTGTGGGGTGTGGGAGAATAAAGGCCGGGGTTTAAGTTTCTAAAAGAGAGTTTCACACACATATATACTTAGATTAGACTAAAGTAGAAATTCTATCTTGTATTAAGAAAAAAAAAAAAAAAAACCGCCTAATAAATGTGTAATGTTAGGTTTAGATACTATTATTAATGGGCCATGGGTAAAATGACGTAAATGAGTATCCCTATTTCAACATGACTTGATTATAACTTGCCACCCCTAAGCTAAACTAGTGGCCAAGGGAACATCAACAAGAAAATTGTGAATCAAGAATGGCACATGTGAGACAGAAGCCAAATATTTAGTGAGGTGGGTGAGCAAACTTGCCACCAAACATGTGCTTGATTACAATGCCATGTTAAAATTGGTTTGGGATTAATGGCAAGTAAGAAGAGTGGAAAAATAGAAGAAAAAGTAAAATCACATATGAAATTGATGTTGTACATAACTAATGACCTATGTCTACAGTGGAAAATCCTTAGGGATACTTCTTAACTATCTTGAATTCTATTCAATGTTACAGTAAGTCCATTGGAAGTTTATATAAAGAGAGACTAATATTGAACTAACTGTAAACTAATCATAAGGTGTGATACAAGTTAGAATGTGTGTTCCTAATTTCTATACAATACATAAACCAAAATAAAAAAAATGTTGAAGAAAAAAATGCAATTCACATCCAAGATACATCAAACTATAAAAGTCACCAAGTACCAACATAAATATGAAGTTTTATTTTTAGAGGATTTCTTACAAAAGTTGTGTATTTGATTATAATTATAATGGGATTTGAATATTAGATATTTTGATGCATTAGAGCGGGTGTGATCATATCCTGTTTGACCATGATTCAAGCCCCAAATTTGTAGACAATGAAAAGTTATGATTCTTCTATTGACTTGGAACATTATTTGAATGGGAATAACATGAGTTTTTAGAACAACTCAAAATCTTTTCAGAAAAAGGTTTGTCTTTTAAAAATAAATTTTTTTTCATCTTTTCATTTGATTAATCATATCACATATGTCCATAAATTCACTCAATTATTTAACCTATTAGGCTATTACTTATTAGTATTTGTATTACTTTACATACTCATTAAAATATTTGTAAACTTTAAATTTGGGACAACATTAAAACATAAACTCACCTTCTTATTTCCATATCACAATATATTGAACCGAACTTAGGTCTCTAACATATATTTTTGAAGAAAGTTTTAACCTATATCGTTCAATTTTGATAATAACTTTTTATCATCAGACTAAGATACTAATTGATAAAAGACTTTACCAATTACGCAAACTGAAACCAATAATTTTCATTATTTTAAACAATACAACATGTATTTTTACAAAACTTTTTTATTCACACATATTTTCATAATACTTAAACAAAGCTACTAGACAACGTTACCATCCCTCCCCTAAACCTGTCAATATAAAGTTGAAGACGCTGCCACTTGCCACCTCCCATGAAAAAAAAGAAAAAAATTATTGATATGAAATGTGGACAAAAACATGAGTACATGAGATTAGACGTTGGGCCTCCATGACGAGGGAGGACGGCCCTTATTCATAATTTATGATAATGTGACTTTGGAATCATCATAAAGTGTATTCAAAAGCCCCGATGGCTATTTTGGAATATTCTTGTAATATTCTAATGGTGGGGTTTGGGTGGCAAAAAAAAAAGGCTTGGATATTGACTTGAAAATGAAATCTTTACTTTATTTATTCTAAACACAGATTTAATTGATCCAAATTTTGTCGGCTTAATAATAAATTTCTTTACTCCTTTGACCTTTCAGAAGGCGAAGAGCCTAATAACGCCATTATAAAATGAGAAATAAATAGTTTGGAGTAATATTTTAATAATAAATTATAAGCAGTAAGTTATTTTTGGTTCTAATTTAAACTCACTATTGATTTTTTTTTTAACTCAATAATAACCAATAACAACTTAACATTTATGATACAACCGCATACCTTTAATGCGATGATTACTCTACAAGTATAAGTGTTTGTAAGATGTCGGGGTAAGAGCTGAAGTTCAAATCTCCAATAGTGAACTTTACATACATATACACTTAGAAACAATTTGTTGTGAATATAATTTTTTTTTTATTTGGTTGTTAAAATACAAATTATATGCTTTAAGTTTGGCTACAATTCATTTAAATAATTTAATTTTACTTCTGTTCAATTGAGTTATCTAAATTTCAAATTTATTCAATTTAATATTTCTACATAAAAGAATTTATAAAATTAATAAAAATAGTTTATAGATTTTCTATGTGATAATTTTTTTTTCATTAGTTAATTGATAACATTTTTAAAAAAATGGAATTTGACAAAAGACTGGTATTTGATAAATTTGAAACTTTTTTTGTGAGAATGGATAAATTTGAAACTTTTTTATTTTTTTAAAAGGGATAAATTTGAAACTTAGATGACTTAATTAAACAAAAATGAAATGAATTTTAGCTTATTCTTTTTCCCTTATAAATAAGGAGTGTGATTTGAATCATAGGTCTCTTATTCAATGACAAATTTTTTATTAATTAAGCTAACTATAATTCACATAAAATAATTAGTTAACACTTTCATAAATTCATATATCTTTACTCCCTCACAATTCACACCTCTCCCCCCCCCCCCCCCAAAAAAAAAAAAAAAAAAAACCACAAAGAGAACTTTAATGAAGGACCCAGTACCCATTTTTTAATTAAGGGTCCCTGCCCTTGAATTTAACAATTGTATTTAGTACTCATCAGTCACCACATTTCCACAGCCAACAAGAAACTGATTTCTTTCAAGTCCAACAAGGCCACACGAATTGGATCAGCAATATATAGCTTTTTTTACCCATTTTTATATTCATATTCGATTGTCAATAAACGTGGAGATGTTGATTAATTGACTTGATCTGTGGCTCATTTTTTGCCAGGAAGCCAGAGAAGTAACAGAGTTTCTTACGACACCCAAATCTACATTCTACAGCATGGAAACGAAGTTGCTCATAGCATCCAAAGCTAGAGCAAGCAATTGTATCACTCATCAGTCATCACTCTATCAAAGACTTTAAAATGTTTATTGATTGGTTTAGGGTCCGTTTGGATAGAGCTTATTGCTGAAAACTGAAAATACTGTAGCAAAATAATTTTTAAATGTGTGAATAGTATTGTGGGACCCATTTTTAATATTTTTTTCTGAATAAAGTGCTTGTGGGTCTCATGAACAGTGCGTAAACAGTGTCTAAACAGTGCCAAACAGTGATTTTTGTCTCCCGCACAATAACGCTACAGTGAAATAACGTGCATGAACAGTACCAGTTACTGTTCATGCATGTTGAAAAAAAAAAAAAAAAAAGGGGAAACGCAGAAACAGGAAATGCAGCAATTATAAGCTGCATCCAAACCGCACCTTAGTTAATGAAGGTTGCCTAATTTTGTGTCACAAAGTGACAAAAAACTTGACGTAGATATTGATTTTGGCTCAAGCTTAATTAGCTTTTATTACTAAAAAGCCAATAGTTTATGGGATGACATCCTCTATGCATGAATTTCGTGGGGTTGAAATTTTTTTATGTATATAGACAAAACAATTGTTCTGTCCATTTGTTAGCTAAAATTGCTTTAAGTATTGTTGATTTTTCTATTTGAATTGAAGAAAATCCTTATTTTATACAATAAGTTCTTTTTCATAATGTATCTATTGCTTTTTATTATGAATAAAATTTGATACTTTCCATAAAAATAAAAATAAAATCCAATAGTTTAATTGCATCAAATAATTTTTTTTTTCCTTTCCTCTCCCTCTGTTTTTTTCACTATCTTTCTTTAAATAAGCCATCTTGCTAATTGGAATAGTTGTTTCACTTGTTTGTCTTAGATAACTTGAGGTTATTTCGTACTATTTATTTATACGAAGGGTCCTTCAATTAGTTTATGCTCTTTCTCAAAAAAAGAAAAAGAAAAAAGTATATGCTATAAGATGAAGATGTTGTGTTGTAAATGAAGCTTTTGACACCATACTCATGATATAAACTTTAATGACAAAGAACCCAATGTAGTCAAAGGCCAAAAAATAAAATAAAATCATAAACCCTTCATATAATAAAGAGAAGTGCTATCTTGAATTTTGAATATAAAAGCAAATGACTATGTTAAAAGGAGCTGAACCATCAAAAAAGTTGAAGCACAATTGATGAAAATGTCGAGCACGACTCTATAATTTAAGTATAAATGGTAAATAATTCAAACAGAACTATTTGACTTTGTCAACTCCACAATCTCAACTAGTTGAATTTAAATTTAAGCAAGTTTATCAAATGGTAATGGACAAGAAATCTTTCGTTAACATTCACACTTATCAGATTAACCAATAAGGATCATGTGTGTGGACTGTGGATTCATACGTGTTTCATGCTTAAGTTATTCAACAGATAAAAACAATGATTATGATATTGATAATAATCTTGTTCCCAATTTTTGTTGACTTACTAAAGCACTAATAAATTTGTTTATTCAATTTTTTTTTATTGTTATATAGATTTGTTTATTCATTGATTGGGGTAGATAGTGCTTCTCAGGTTAGTGGCGCAAGACAAATTATTAGAAGATATTTTGAAATAACCAATCAAAAAAATAAATTAATTAAAACCTAGTAAATTGAAGAAATAGATAGCAAATGGGAGAGCAACTTGGTTATGGTATAGTTGAATCAAACTGATTAATTTGATTTTTTTTTTTAATTGGTTCTGTTTTAAATCAAACAAAATTGAATTCAAACAATTTAGTTTGATTGAATTAAAAGGTTAATATCACTTTTTATCACTTTGGCTAGATGAATTTATGGAGGGATTAAATCATAAGCATTGACCCACTGCAAAGGTGCTGGTGCTATTAGACTGAAAGGTCATTAGTAATTAGCGGCTAATGATGGTGCATGAGATCGTCTACTTAATAGAAAATCTTCCACGTCATAAGACGATTTAAAGTCTATTTGATTAAGCCATTTGAAGAACACTTTTTTTTTTAAACCTAAAACGCTGTTTCACAATAAGAACTCCTCATAATTTTTTTAACAAATGCTCATTTTAAACTCAAAGCGCTATTTTATAACCATTTATACAAATGCACAGGGGCAGCGCTATAGCTTAATCAGGGGGAACCCCCTGACTTCAAAAAAAAAAAAAAAATATATATATATATATATATATATAAAATATTTTTTTTTGTTAGTTTAATATTTTAATTTATTCTTAAAAAATATTTTTTTGCACACCCTAATTTAAATTTTGCACATACTCATTACAAGTATTTTCGACTCTAAGAGTAAAGAGTACGTGTTTGTGGATCGTAAGTGTAATTCTTTTTTATAAATTTATATTATATGTGTGCGAGTGTGTCTAATATTGATTGTGTACATTACTTTTTGTTATAATGTTATTTGTGTAAATTATGATGTATGCGGTTATTTGTATGTACAATATAAATATAATATAACTTTATAATAGAGAGGGTTTTTTTACATGTGTGTGAATTGTTATCGTATTATAATAACTTTTGTTATAAAGTAATCAAAATTCAAGAAAAAAATTGAAAAGTTAATGATTGTTCAAACATTTGATTAGTTAACCAATACATAGTATATAATTTTATATGTGAATGAGTGTGATTTTGTGTATTAATAATTAATCCGGAGCCAATGAACTATCATGTAACATTCAAAATTTGAAAACTTGTAGAATAAAATTATAAAACTTCACATATTATTATTATTTGTCGATAACTCGATATATTTAAGATCTCTTTTTATTAAAAAAATTTAATGAACTCCCTAAACAAAATTTCTAGAACAGCCACTGCAAACGCTCCCTTCTAATATGCTAATATAGTTATATAAACCACCAACACCATGTTCAAAATTCGAACAAAGAACCACAAACGTAAATAACTAGTCTCCTAATGATTAAGGTGATTAATTAATTAATAGCAAATTATCAACAAGATCAATGCCTCAAAAGCCTAATAAATTGAGGATTTAGCGAACCACACAAGGTATAAGCAAGAACCCATATATTCTCTATTCGCTAAAAGATAGAGAATTTTTTTTGACTCGATCGTTGGAGAATCTTAGAGGGTGTTTGGATAGCTTGTTTCCATAACTCATAACTCTGTTTTCATAACTCATAACTCAAAAATGGTGGGACCCATGTGTAGAGAGGGAAAATTCCCGGCCTATCACAAGCTGACACGTCATGCCACCAAGTCCGCCAGGTATGGCTAATTACAAAGTATCATACACTGCTACTAAAAATTTGCTAAATTTCATTAAGACAGGAATAGGAAAAAAACATGCAAAATGCTAATCACATGGAGGCGCGTGTAAGCGATGATGCAAGCGAATCCGACTGTGTAAGCGATGACTCAAGCAATCCGGCTGTGTAAGCGATGACTCAAGCAATCCGGCTGTGTAAGCGATGACACAAGCAGACCAATCAAGTTGTGACATGTGTCACCAATCAAACTCCGCCACGTGTCGCTCACCTACCTCCAAACTCCTATAAATAGAAGCCTTCCTAAGGCATTTGGACACCAAGCTATCTAGAGCACAAGCTGCATCAAAGAAGCACTCAGAAGTATTGAAGCTCTGCTGGAATCAAGCCTTGAAGCCTCCAGGAACTTCAAGAACTTCAACTTCGAATACAAAGAACATTCGAAGAAAGATCATCCAAATCATCCTCCTAGATCTTGAAGGTCACTAGAATCAAGCTCAAAAGCCTCTAGAAACCTCATAAATCACAAATCAGTGAAGCTCTACGGATTCAAGCCTCTAAAGCCCCGAAGAACTTCCACCACAAACCTTCGAATACGAAGAACATTCGAAGCTAAATCATCCAAATCATCCTCCTAAATCTCAAAGTTCACTGGAATCAAGCTCAAAAGCCTCCAGAAACTTCATAAACCACAAATCAGTGAAGTTCTAAGGATCCAAGCCTCTAAAGCCCCGAAGAACTTCCACCACAAACCCTCGAAGACAAAGAACACACGAAGAACACGCGAAGAACACGAAGAACGTGAAGAACAAAGGATTTCTAACAAGCTCATAGCCAGAAATTCATTGTAATTCTGTTTCAAAGATCTTCGATCCATCCTTCGATCAAATTGAAGGATACTTTGTGTTCAAATCAAAACCACATCACAAATCTTTTAAGGAGATCGAATCAGAGGATTGTAATTACAGAGAATTGTACCACACATTCATTCAATACAAATTCGCATTTGCGGAACTATTTTACTCGTTTGATTTATTTCGAACCGAGAAATTTAGTCGTCCACACCATGACAAAAACTTTGTTTGGATTCAAATAACTCAATTTCCATAACTCTGTTTCCATCACTCAATTCTCTGATTTTTGAGTTATGAGTTATGGAAACTGAAAACACATTTTAGCTGTTTTCAGTTTTCATAACTCATAACTCAATGGCATTTTTGTAATTAAACACACACTGGGGGACCCACAGCCGCAACTTTTGACCGGCTGACTTTTTTTTTTTTTTTTTTTTTTTTTTTTTTTTTTTTTCTGGGTTCAACGTTAACGTACGTTGTTTTTTTTTTTTTTTTTTTTTCCTGGGTTCAACATTAACGTTAGTTCTTTTTTTTTTTTTTTTTTTTCTGGGTTCAACGTGATCTGGTACTGAAAAAAAAAAAAAAACAAAAACAGAAAAAAGACGGACGTGAACGAACCCAGAAAAAAAATTAAAAAAAAAAAGGAAAAAGTTGCACTGTTGACAGACTGGGACCCACAAATAGTGTGAAAAATATGAGTGATGAAAACTGAGTGATGGTACCAAACGGGTATAGTATTTTTAAGTGATGAGTGATGAGTGATAAGTGATGAGTGAAGAGTGATGAGTAATGAGTGATGAGTGATGAGTGATGGAAATTGAGTGAGGAAATTTTTTTATCCAAACACCCTCTTAGCTCCGAACCACACCCGTGTCACGTCGTAGCTCGTTTGTCCTGTCTTTTGTTTTTTTGTTTTTTTTTTTTTGAGAAGGACGTTTATCCTGTCTTTGATTGTGTAGTGTGTGCAACAAAGTTGAGTTATTGAAGATAAGCATCCACCCGGCAACAAGCCAACAACTGATCCTTCAGTAAATATGATATGTCAAACACGTAAATATCTTAATGTTTTATGGGTATTTTTTTTTTTTTAATGAACTAGAAAAGTTTTATTGCCAAAATCAACCAGCAAGGAAGGATACAAAAGGCTAGGGATCAAAGCCAATTTTCCACATAAAGTGCACTTACAAATGTGTGGATCAAGTCATTGTAAGGAGGAATAAACAAACAAACAAACAAATTAGGAAAGAGCTATCTAAGGACCACAGGTTAGAACATGAGCTGCATTATTTGCTTCTCTATTTACCCAATTAAAATCCAATTAATTAATTTACATAAAACAGGGTAATATGTTTTTGCCTTATGAAGTTACAAGGGTTTAACTTACCCCTTAAGGGCACGTTTGGTACATTGTAACGATTATTACATGGGAATAGGAATAAGTATTACAAGGAATATATTAAGTTGGAATGTAATAAGTATTACTATTCATTAGTTTGGTGACCATTTGGGAATAGAATTCTAAATATGCATCCACAATTTAGTAGAGTATAAAAAAAAGTGTAATTAAATAATTTTTAAGTCAAATTTCCTATTTTAGGGTGTTCAAAATAAAGCTAATAATTAACAATAAGGAAAATTTATTTTCTTTCCTTTTGAAGATGTGGCAACTAATGGCTTTTTAGGAAATTTTTTAAAATAGTTATTACATAGGTGAAGGAATAGGTATTCAGCACTTTTGCTAAGGAATAGTTATTCCTCATTTTGAAGAATAGCTATTCATAAGGAATAACTATTCATTGTAATAAAAACATAACCAAACAACTGAATAGTTATGTCATATGAATATCTATTACATTACAGTGTCTATTACAGTCTACCAAACGTACCCTAACTTACTTCTAGTATTTTTTTTTAATTGAATTCTCCTTTTATTTTAGTGAGAAACTGTCACATCGCCCATTAACTAAGACTACGTTTGGTACACTGAATGTAAATTGTATTAGGAATAATAATCTTTATTAGTGAAAATGGAAGATATTGTAATGGAATAACTATTATTATCTATAAGTTTGGTTGTTACATACAGAAAGCTTGTAAAAGATAATGTATAAGAAAACTTTATATTTTTGAAAATATATTAATTTTAAATCTTATTATATGCACTAAGGAATAACTATTACATCAATTTTAAAGAGGACTAACTATCCTTCAATTTAACGAATATTTATTCCAATGTAATAGTTAATCCATGCAATAAATATGCAACGAAATGACCGAATTGTTATTACATATGAATAATTATTCCATTATAGAAGTTATTACAACATACCAAACGTATCCTTAATAAAATGTAAAGATTAAAATCTATTACTATTTGTCATTATATATTTAAGGAAAATTATTAGGTACTCTTGGAGTACTATAAATGTGTATTCCCCTCTCTCACATAAATGATAAGTCTTATCATGAATATAATTAGTGGGACCCACCATTCATGTAAGGGGAGAGAGTATGCATTTATGGTATTCCAGGAGTACACAATAATTTCTCTATATTTAAAACAAAAAAGACATCTGATTAAGAAAGTACTAGATGTAAGCCAAACGCAAATTATAAATGCATCATACTTCTTCAACCCATAAAAGGTTCATGCTTCTTTAAATATCATATTGTACAATATTATTATTTTTTTCTCAATTTCCATTTACACATTTTGCATTTTTGTTAAACTGAACCAACCCAAAATTGAGTAAATGTGCATTTGGATGCAGCTTTTTTTGTTTTTCAATGCTTATATGTTGAAATTTGACTAAAATATGATTGTAATTGGAAATAATTTGACTCTAAAAAACTATGCATATACAAATAAGTCAAATACTTAAAAGCAAAAATTGTTGGGAAGCCATCGTTATGTATCTAGACACAATTATTCATAACTTATTGCGTGTATAAATTATGATTGATGAGTAAAAATGATGTTAGGAGTTATTATCCACTAATCAAAATTACCAAAATAAAAAATTTATCAATAGAATAATTTCAAAGATATATTTTTTTTGCCAAGTAAGATACTTTGTTTTATAGTAGTGAATCTGTAAAAATTTATCACACTAAAATTTTAAAAAAAAATGTTGTGTTTGATGGTTGGTAACTGTACGGGCGTGGACCCCATTGAAACCATTCAGCCACGAAGGACTATCACCACGACGCCACGTGGCCGAAAATGCTCGGCCAGAACTTATTGGCACTCACTAGGTAGCCTACCATGCTCGGTAAACTTTCGGTGACCCCTAAGGAACGCCTCCGCCGAGCAACACGCCCAGCCGCAGGTCTCTTCCCAATGCCACTACCTCCACACACCCACCAACCAAAGTCCACTCCGGAGCGATGGTATTGGACCTCCCCTTCCATTGCCTAGGAAGCGCCCCAGCCGAGCAACAGGCCCAGTCGTGGAACTAACCCCCACGCCATTATATCCACCCACTCACCACTTAAGGCCCACTCCGGAGCGATGGCATTGGACCTCCCTTTCCACTATCTAGGGACAACACCGCCGTGCAGCAGGCCTCGCGGTGGGTCTGATTCCCAGGCCATTATCGTTTCCCCATTCTCATTAAATGCCACCACTTAGGAGAAAGAAGATTGGACCCTCGCCTCCACTGATCAGGAATGCCATTACGTAGTCTCGACAACTTGGCCTATAAATAGGCAAAGGATATTCAAAGTCAAGGGTTGGCAACCTTGGGAAGAAAAGGGGGAAAAACAAAGAACCAGAGAAGAGGGCTCGGATATCCGTACTTGTTAACATAGGATTGCCCACTGTAGGAAATTCAAAAGCCCACCAAACAAGTAAATTGTGAGCCCAAGCATGTGTCCGGCCCAACAGGCCCACCTTTGGCCCGCACAGTAACAAATATTGTTAATTTGTTTTAGATTTTGACTTAATTATGTGGTTCTTATATTAGTAAATAACTTAGAGTAGATTTCGGCTTATGTTGAATGAAATGAGATTGATTGGTAGTTCATGAGTTCTTATTTTAATTAACGGGAAATGTTAACGGATATCTTAAAATATTACAATAAAATCTTGACTTTTTTTTTTTTTTAACTACTTTTTATATTTTCAAAACTTTTTTACAAAAAAAAATCATCTCAAACCGCCCATATTCAACCTCGGATAGCAAAGCAAACACGTAAGCAAAAAAATGAATCTAGAAAGGACGAGGTACATTGAACCTAGACACCCATGTTCTACACATCTGTAAGTCTATATATTCAACGTCTTGCTAAGCCTAATTATAAGCCAAACAGAGAAACAAAGGCAAAGAGAGAGCCAAGCATAAGTTAAATATAGCCACCTTTTTACTGCATAGATATATAGCGAGAGAGAGAGAGAAAAAAAAAAATGGCACCAACAATGGGAGCTTTTCTAGTTGTTGAAGCGAAAAAGAGCAGAGAAGAAGAGGAGATTAGGCTTAGGAAGAGGAACATGGAGTTGGAGAGTGAGCTTAGGAAGAGTCAAGAGAGAGAGGAGGAGATGAGGAAGGAGCTACAGAGAGCATGGGAGAGACTCAGAATTGCTGAGGAGGCTGAGGAGAGGCTTTGCTCGCAGCTTGGTGAGCTCGAGGCTGAGTCTGTACACCAGGCTCGTGAGTACAACGCTCGTGTTCTTTCTCTCATGGACCAAATCTCAAGGACCCACCTCCCTCAATCCTCCACCTCTTCCTCTCCTGCCTTGTTTCAATAGTGAAACTGAAGCCGAGATGTTAAGAGTCTTGTAATTTAATTGGCATGTACGTAGAAACGTCCAGATTCAAATCACCCTATATTGGCTGAGATGTTAAGATTTTTGTAATTTAATTGGCATGTATGTAGAACCGTCCAGATTCAAATCACCCTTTCTCGGTTGTAATTATCGATTTATTGGGGGTGAAAAATATCATTAACACCTCATGCATCCTCTCTTCTTGTGTGTGTGTGCGTGTGTTTGCGTGTGAATTGAGAGAGAATTTGTGTGGTGGTAATTAATGATGTAAAGTTGTGATTTTAGGAATGTAATGTAAGAAATTTTTGTTCATGATTTTGTTAATCTTTTAGGTTTTTAATGTCAAGCATCTCATTTTACTTCTGCCTCTAGACTTTCTTTCACTTTTTTATTCTTAATAAGTTGATAATTACAGTGGAGAAAATGAAATTTAATCCTGAATGTATATTTATTAAAAAACGTTAATAAATATCAGTTCAACCCTTGGAGCCTCTAGATCATCTTGATCAAAGGCATTCAATTCAAGGCCTGTATGTTCTTTGTCTTTTTTTTTTATTCATCAATTGTTTAAAAATGAATTATTAGATAAGTTTTGATTATGATGATAATTTTGCTAGAACCGTCACTCATACCTAATTAGTGTAAAGTCTTCAAAATTGTGACTCTTGAGATGGAAAGAATGGATGGTGTAGAAGAAAGAAGATTTTGGAAAGCAAAGCAAAGTAAAATATGAAGAGAAAGAAGGCGACAAAGAAGAAAATTGGTTACAAGTAATGGTCAATACTCCAATAGAGAATAGGAAAGCACGAGATGAGGTCATATTTAGTTTCTATTGGAAGAAAAAGGTGAAATGATTTTGATGTAAGGTCGTAATGGAGTAGTGGAATGAACGACCGTTAGTTCATGGGCCAGGTTTGGTTTTCAATATAGACATGGGCAATAACAACTTTTGTTCTAACTCGTCATTGTGAGTGGTAAAGTAAAATAGTGAAACTATACCTTGATTGCTCACAATTCGTCACGCGACAAATTGTGACGAAAAATGGTAATCTTTTTGTGTCCCTAGTATTTTAGAGTAAAATTTCAGCAATGATTTCCACAAATGACAAAAATGATAGAAAAGAGAGACCCCAGAGGGGTGCTATAAGTCTTCACCATAAAGGCGTAAAGTGTTTAGAGGCAGCAAGCAACCCATCTTGGCATGTCAAGAATGCGAACAGTGTTGTGAAATGGGGCTTTGGATCTTTTTTTATTGAGACCTTTGATGTAATACTTTTGACATTATGGTAAGAGAGTTTTTCATTGATGGCAATCAATTTATTCTTTACAAAAAGTCACAGGCGCTCCACCCACACCGACGACATTGAAGAGACCCCAACCACAAATTGGCACTAACACGCCACCGAAATGAAGTGGAATAGAAATGGAATGGGATAAACATTGGTCGAAAGCTTTTTATGGTATTTACACTATATATAAATTTTGAATTGGTCTCAAACTCAAGACTTTTTATTTTTTATTTTTTTTATTTTATAGAATCAACTCAAGATTAGATTGATCTTGAATTCATCGCCAAATTAGAGCATATATGTTCCCATTAAAAAAAATTAGAGCATATATGTGACAAAGAAAGAAGAAAGGGAAAGAATGAAATAGAAGGAAAAAAAAAAAAAGGTGATCGGAATGATTGATACAAAAAAATTTTAAACATATTGAAATCCCAAGATGACACCATCAACATATGTAAAAGGGTCTTTATTTAGGAATGTTTTTAAGTATGTGTTAATGAATAATAATATTAAAAAAAAAATTATGAGTCGTAAATGTAATAAGTAGATTTTTTTTTTTAATAAAAACATCTATCAATAATTTATGAATTTGTACACAAACTCATTAGGATGTGGCTCTTTATGATATTTGTCCACAATCTACTTTTTTTATTTATTTTTTATTGTATATATAATTATCATTTTAATACCATCGCCCACTCTTAGTGCGATGGTCACTCTACAAATATAAATACTTGTGGAGTGTGAGGAGTAAGGGCCAATGCTTAAGTTTTTAGGAGAGGGTTTTACACGCATATAAACTTAGATTAGACTAAAGTAGAAATTCTATCTTGTATTCAAAAAAGAAAAATTATCATTTTAATGAAATATTAAATTCATCTTAATTTATATTGGTAAAATGTCATTCAACAAAGGCAAATGTAAAAAGTATGCAACAACTCATCAACTATGCACATTATAGAAAATTATTAGGTACTTTCAGAGTATCATAAATGCGTACTCTGAAAAATGGCATGCCTTTTTGGCATCACGTGGGAAATGATAGCCACGTCAAACTTGTAATGTAATGGGTGGCATGTTCTAGGCATCTACGTGCCTTAATTAGCCAAGTTTCAATCATATTCTATAAAATCGAGCTTAATCTTTTCCATGTACCATTTGTTGTAAATTGGTGACAGACCTGAGAAGAATGAGATCCTAGGCAAGAACAAGCATGAGAACAAGAACACTTACGAGAAATCAGGGTGATTTTAAGAGTATTTGTTAAATGAGGAGAATATAGTTAACATGTTACAAAAGCAAGCCCCAACTTTGCTGCTTCCAAAAAATGGCAAGTTGTCTATGCTTCTACCCATAAAGGACCAACTTGCACAACTATGTTTGTCCAAGCATAAGATAAGATGATATGAGCGGTCACCAGAAAGGGTTGTGATGAAAGCACCATCTAGATAGTTGCATCAAAATTAATTTTGTACCCACTTTTCTTAAAGGGGGATTTTCGAATTTGTGGCTAGAAATGCTTGGACTTATAAATTCCTAACCTTCTTACTTATAAATTCAATTTGGAAAGAAGGAAAGTAGAGTAAAATTAGCTAGAAATTGGTGCATTATTAATTACCTTTTTTTTTTTTTTTTTAGTCCTTTTTAGAATGAAAATTTGAAAAGATAAAAAAGTTGATAGATGGGTAAGAGCATTGGCATCAAAATTTTTTTTTTTAAAAAGCTATTTTAACATATCAAAAGATTATTTTATTAATTTTAACACACCATTTTACAATACACTTTACATCAAATCTTATATTTTATGATTATAACACATTTAAATAATCTAAAAAAATAACCTCATCTATATTAAAAAAAAATTAACAAAACAAATATATTTTATCATGTGATCCCATTTGACGGAGAGAGAGAGAGAGAGAGAGAGAGAGAGAGAGAGAGAGAGAGAGAGAGAGAGAGAGAGAGAGAGAGAGAGAGAGAGAGAGAGAGGGAGAATGTGATATGGGAGAGAGAAAATTGAATAAAAAATACCAAATATATTTAGCACATATAACCCTACCATCTTATTATTAGCACAGCATTATGAACAATTGCCAAATTTATTTGGCATTTGACATATCTCCAAAGATGTATTTTATTTTATTTTTTTGGTGGGTTAAATACTAAAAATTTAGAATTAAGAGAATTTTTTCCCCATTAATTGGGAGAGTAGTCACACGAGAGAGAAACATATAAGTGGTACTGTGGAATATACTATCAAGATTAATAAATAAAATACATGTATCCTTTTTTCCATGTTGTTTTATGTTTATAAAGTTATCTTTGTTGGTAAAATCTCTGATAGTTGTATAAGAGATCTGGGTTGAATCTCCGCTTACACCAAAAACTGATTAGTGTCTTGGTCTGATGATAAAGAACAATCATCAGGAGCGAACGTCATAGGTTGAAACTCTCTAAAAAAAAAGTTAAATAAATAAAAGCTCAAACGGACAATGAAACTCTCATTTTAAAAGCTCAAACGGACAACGTTGGAACCTGGGCTCTAGGTAACAATATGTATTGGAGCATGACCCTCTATATTTTGAAAATTCAATAGATTAATTTCATAATTTAGATAGATATTATAAATCTAAAAATTTATTTGGTATCATTATCATATCATTTAAGATGAGAAATATTAATTGTGTTAAACTTAATATCACATTATTTTAGAGGCTAAACTTTGTACGACTTCTTTTAATTTCTGTCGCTTTTCTTATATTTGTAAACAGGGTAATTGTGTTGCTCATAACCTGATTAAACATGCTAGACATATTAAATGAGAAATATTAATTGTGTTGTACTTAATATCACCTTATTTTAGAGGCTAAACTTTGTATGACTTCTTTTAATTTCGATTGCTTTTCTCATATTCATAAACAAGGTAATTGTGTTGCTTATAATCTTATTAGACATGCTAGATATGTTAGCAGTCCTTTTGTACGGATGGAGAATGTTCCTCCACTCATCAACTCTATTCTCTTTAGCCGATTTTAATTAGTTGTTTTAATTGAAAGTATGTTTTTCTCTTTTATTTTTTTTCTTTTTTGCTGAATAAATACTTTATTGATGGTCATTAAAGTACAAAAGAAGGGAATGTCTGGAACCATCTCTCTCTCTATAGCCAGAACAAATAGGAGAGGGAAACTAGAGATGGGAATTGGCCCTACCGAGTTTATAAAAGCAGCCCATTGAGCTAAAAGATGAGTTGAAGCAATGCCCTCTCCTTACATAAAAGAAAAAGAAAACCCATCAAAACACTTGACAATATCCAAAATATCTGCAACCACCTTTGCAATACTCCAATGAGGCTTGATTCCTATATTTCTCAATGGATTTATCACATTCCAAGCATCCCCTTCCTCAATAATTTTTGAGAATCCTTTATCAATGGCTTTCTTGATGGTACAAAGTGTTGCCTTTGCCTCACCCACCAAAGGAGTACTTGGTCCAACTTGTTTAGCCCAAGCAAAAGTAAAATCTCCTTTATTATCTCTGCCCACAATAGCTAGAGAAGTTTTCTCTTCTCTTACAACAACATCAAAATTCAGCTTAACCCACCCATTTGGGGGAGGCCTTTAGGTTGCTTTTCTCATAGGACTATGTAGCTTGTCTTTCCAAGCTTACTTCTATTCTTCATGGGATCTCAATATTTGTCTAGAAAGCTCTAAAGGATTGGAACACTTCCCTTCAAATCTGGTTTTGTTCCTAGTCATCCAAATTTGGTCACATACTATGACAGCATAGAGTTGGAAACACTTTGCTTCAAACTCATCTAGACTGAGTAAGGCTTTAGGATTTAGAATTATCTTTATCTAGTCATATATAGAGATGTTACCCATATTTGAAGATTAAGAGGCCAAGGTGCAAGGAGCCAAATTTGAGATGCCTAGTCACATTGAAGGAAAATGTGTTCAAGAGTTTCTAGGGCATTTTTGCACAAAATACAATTAGTGGAAGGAATAGGGAACCTATTGTTTATCGCTACACAAGTTGGAAGAATTCCCCATGCTAGTTTCCACAACAAGTGTTTGAGTCTTGCATTTGCTTTGAGCTTCCATAGTTCTCTCCAATCATTGCTGTTTAGGTGTTGGTGGGGGGCTTGTGGTGCCGACCTTAGAAAATTGTAGGTAGATTTGACTGAAAACTCCCCTGATGAAGAAAGAGACCAGAATACTTGATCTTGGGAGAATTAGTGTGATAGATGAATTAAAAGAATTCTATCAACCAATTATGGGATAAAAAGTTCAGTTAAGTTACCTCGATCCCATTGGTGAGTGTCTTGATCTATGAGATTGGCCACCAAATGCTCACTTAGAACTACTCCACTCTTTAATTTGGGAGTGAAATCAAGCTCTTTGGGGACCCAAGGATCATCTAATATCCAAGTGCTCCACCAATTCCCAATTTTATGATACAACCCCATTTTTACCACATCTCTAGAGCCAAAGGTACTTTAAGATGACCAAGAGATGGATTTAGGCATTGGCATCTTCGTAAAATTCTTACCTCTCACATATTTCTTTGAAACATCTTTACCCATGGCTTCCCTGCATTACTAGCCACCTCCCAAAGTTAATTTAGGTACGAGAGCTTAATTCACATCCTTTTTTTTTTTTTTTAACGCTAAGACCCCCTAATACTTTTGGAGTGCATATAGAATCCCAGCTCTTAAGATAGAGCCTATGTTTTTTCTCATCACTAAAACCCCACCAAAAATTGTGATTGAGGGAGTCAAGTTTATCACATACCTTTTTGGGAAGGAGTAGAGACAAGGCTTGATAGGTGGGCAAGGCTGCTGCCACTAAGAATATAAGAGTAGTTCTTCCCGCTTGGAAAAGTGTTTTCATTTTCCACCCCTGAAGTCTTTGTTTAAACTTTTCTATGATATCCTTGGCTGCAGCCTTCTTTTCTCTCCCTAAAGCCATTGGAAGGCCTTGATACTTCTCTCTTTTGTTGGAGGTATTAATATCTATCATATTGGCCAGCCACCTGTTGTAAGCTTAAGACATTTTTTTTCTGAATATGATTACAGAATTGAAAAAATTTACTTTTTGTCCCAACCACTTTTCAAAAGTGTCTAGACAAGCTTTGATCAGATTCATATTCTCCATATTTGCTTGGGCAAAGATGAATAAATCATCTGCAACTTGCAAGTGGGTAATGGGGGTCAAGTCTCTTGCCAATTTAAACCCAATGATTTTGTTCAAAATGGCCTCTCTTTTTCTAAGTTTTGACAGAACTTCCAATGCAAGAGAAAAAAGAAAGGGTGAGAGAGGATCACCTTGTCTTAGTCCTCTTTGAGGTTTGAAAAAACCCAAGGAGACTACCATTAATTAAGACAAAGAAAGATGCGTTGGTAACACACTACATCACCCGTTGAATCCATATTTCGGGAAAGCCAAAATTTGCCAACACCTTCTTGAGAAAAGGCCACTCTCTTCTATCATACAACTTCTTCAAATCAATTTTCAGTCCCATCCAGCCTGTTTTCCCTTATTTCTCAAAAAAACAGAAAAAAGATAAGAAATATTTTAAAATTCTACCATAGTTTGCTCAGTCATTCTCGTTCTTCTATTTTTTAGTCTGTGTTCGCTATTTTCCTACTAGAGCTCTCATCCATATTTAAAAATTGGCATGTGAGTGAGGTAGTCACGTTAACACCATGTGCCCTAGAGAGTAATATGTCCAGTTCAGTTATCAGTATATACTTTACCCATAATACCACATTCAAGCTCAAAAACAGCATTATTTGAACCCATTCATAGCACCATGAAAATCAAAATTACTCGGGCAGAATTTAATCTGTTACACCATAAAAATATGTTCTTCTCATATAAAACATAGACTCTTGTGTTTTCTAAGGTTAAATGGGTAAAAGATAGTTGCCAGCAAACTAGATTGATAGATGATATTCAACGACCACTTCCCCGCCTATTATCTTTGATCTCCGGGTCCCTGCAAATATATAATCAAAGGTGAGATGAATACATAAATTCAAAGTAAAGTATTGATATGCATATATCATGAGTCAGACCTCTGAATGTGATCAAGAATGAGAAGCCTTGGTCCGGGAGGTATTTTCACATCTCTAAGGGCACTGAAACACATCATGACAAGGTCAGGGTGATTTTACCTTAAAACACATTGCTAATAAGTAATGAACTAGAAAGACAGTAAAAATATATTGGAATAACAGAAGATGAAAATCCAAATACTAGCCTATCAGTGAGCAGAGGCAATGTGGTGTCTGTTAATAAGCCTTTTTTGAAATTCTTCTCGTAATTCTGGAGGCCAAGGTTATTCAACATAGATCTTGTTTTGGAATAGAAAATATCTTCAGTTGGTGGTTGAGAGAACTTTTTCCCTAACTGCATAACCACACCTTAAGTGCTCAGCACACATAAGTAAGCTCAAATAGAATAGAAAAACATATTACAATATCATATACATACAAAGGGAAAATTATGATGAGTTGCCACCTTGTCACCCATTATACATCAACCTGTGAGTTGTGAGACCATTAATTTATCCCAAACATTCACATTTATCACTGTTGAGAAATTGAATATTTCAAGTTTTGCAACATCAATGTTGCAGGATGATATATATCTTTACCTTTTTTTTCGCGTGAACATTATGACAACGTATAGAAGCAAAATATTTAAATGTATTTACTTGATGAAGACGGTCATTTTTCATACTTGTATTTGTTACCACTCATAGTAGAAGTCAATAATATATTGTTGTTCTAGAAAATCAATTGCAGCCGTCATTTTGTACATAAGATGACGGTTTCCTATCAATTTTGAAGGGGTGCTACCACAACATAGATTGTCTCATTTACAAAAATATAATTTTTTTATTATTATTATAGGTAAGTGTGTTTGTGTTTGTGTTTGTGTTTGTGTGTGTGTGTATATTAGATTGCAAACATACCTCAATCTGACAAATTAATGTCAGAACTTTTACCCCACCACAGGCACAGATTCATGTTACAATATTAGACTAACATCAGGGAACTCCACATTGATAAATGATATGTGCAATGTCACCTTGTCACTGTGATGTGTATGTAGATTTTACAAGAATCATGCCTCTCGTTGCAGTTATTGAAAGTTAAGGACTAGAAATAAGAATGCTGTAGAATATGAACCACACACCTGGAAAAGTCCACCTTGAACAAGAGCAAAAAAAAGCCCAGAAGTAACAGCATTTGCTGCCAGATTTGGGCCACCCATGCCACTCACCAATGAAAACATCGCTCCAGAACCAAAGGCTGCCACCATGCTGCAATGATAAAACTACTAATTGAAAGAAAGTACATGCGATAAGAATGAGGACAACACATAACTAAAACACTGTGTTGACAGTTGATCAATTCCCCCCCCCCCCCCACCCCCTCCCCCTCTCCTCATTTACAAGAGAGCAACATCCTATTAAAAAAGAAGGCTCAAATTCAATTTAGTCTTTCAACTTTTACTTCAATCGTCAAATTATTCCACAAGGTTTATTTTCTTGTCAATTTAGTCCCTCACTTTGTCAAAACGAGTCAATCCAGTCCTTTCATTCAAATCTGTTTGCAAACGTTACCATTTAAACATTTTTTTAGCTTAAAACACATTCATGACAAGCGCCATTAAATAGATCTTGTTGTTTGATAAGTATTATTTTAAAAGTAATAATAACAAATGTTTAAATAGTTTCAGTTGCCAACAAATTTGGACCGAAGGACCAGAATGACTCATTTTTACAAAGTGAGGAACCAAATTGACAAAATTAAACCTTACGGACTATTTTGACAATTGAAGTAAAAGTAACAGGGCTAAATTCAATTTTAGCCCAAAAACAAAGGTCAGTCCCAATTCCTTCCCCTCCCATACATCAGAGTTTGATGGCAAGATTTATTTGTACAGTATCCAAGGACATCTTCCCATATACATTTAGAAGATTCTTTTACCAATACACTAATGAGACCCAACACAAATTTCTTTGGTCACATTGAAGTGCAACCTAATATGAATCCATTATGAGAGGAAATGCCCACAGAGACAGAGAGAAAGAGAAAATTTGAAAGCTTTATGGCAGCATTTCCAGAATCTCCTAAGAAAATAAAAATTAGTCCCCAGAAGCAGCTCCTGTCTAAAACAATGAGTTCTGATAGGTTTCAGGCTTTCAGCAAACAGTGGGAAGGCTAACATTTTTTTTTTTTTCTCTATAATGGTTTTTGTACATACGTATGTATGCCCATTCAGCCACTAATGATGCCTTCTAGAACAATCAAGAAAGCTCAATCCATGGATGTGTTAAATTGAGTATGGAAGGAAAAAAAAATGCCTAATGTATATCACTTTAATCAGCTTTGAATCTGAATTATATAATTTCAATGCATAAACTTTGCATGATCTTTCCTACCAATCAACGAAAACAACAAAATATCCGAAAAAAATTATTGCGCTGAACCAGTCTGTAACACAAGAGTAATAAACAAACTATTCTACTTTGCAAAAAAAAGAAAAAGAAAAGGTTCTTTCACAATTTACATATAACCTTTTTTCTATAGGTGAGTTACATGCACCCTCTACTCACAATTGTGGAAAGAGGAATAGCTACGGCTCATTGGCACAATTTACATATAACTTTTTATAACTAAATAAGCAATTCAGTAGTCCTAAGCAAGGATGGATGAAGAATGTTTTCTTGCAGTGCAGCATGGTTTTATTTATTTAGTTTGGGTTGGTGTTGGGGGGGGGGGGGGGGGGGTGTGGGGGTTGATGACAAAAGCAGATATATAATAAGAACTTGGATGCAAAATAAAAACTAAGGGGGCATTTGGAGGTTCCTCCTCTGGGATATGTAGATCTGAGCAGCATCATTGTTAACATTTGTATTGCTCACTAGCTGAGGACACTTCCAGACCAAAGACAATTTCCCAAGAACATAGAACTCTTTCACATTGGCTGGTACGACAAAATAGAAGATGAAATGTGGTAAAAATTTCTAATAAGAAGCTGTAACACCACATGAAAGTAAGTACGGATATCTTAAACAATTAAAAAAAAAAAAGTCAGCAAAGCCCAAATTCCATCTAATTGGAATTGGCACATCATAAACAATACCACATAAATAAAGGGAGAACTAGTGAAAGCTCACCTAGACTGGACATCCTCCTTGCCTCTCAGTCGTTTCATGACACAGGATATGCCAGCATTGACACCTGTCATCACAGCAAAGTTGCGAGCTTGTACCAATGGACCCCCGGCAAGAGCCTGCAATCAAAGTAAACCGTTTCTCATATATCAACGAAATCCTAGAACCCCTCCATATATTAAACTTTATCACTACTTCAACTAACCAGAAGTTTTTACAATGCCAACTTCAATTCAATTTTTGCATTACTAATAACTAGATACTTACTTTCATATGATTTGAAACCAATTTTACAACCATGGATAAAATCATAATAGTTCACAATTTGGCTATAATCATTTAAAACCCAATGACATAAAAAAAAACCCAGCTTTTCAACACAAACTAAATCTTTTAAATAAACTATAATCATTCAGTTAATCCAACATAAGGAACATTTTGAAGTAATAATGAAAAAGAAAATGAATTTGCTATGTTTTAGATTGTTTGCTAAATTCCTGTATCAAAACAAAGTGTTGTAAGGGTTGTAATTGAATCAAATTTGGGTTGTATGATAACATTGTGTTAGGGTTGAGTCTAAGTTAGAAGCTACTCAAAAAAGATGAGGTTTTAATTTGCTCAATTATAATGAGTGGATGACCTTTTGCCCATATTTGGGTGAGACTTGTTTCATAGAAAAGTGGAAATTTGGGGCTTCAAAAACAGTCACAAATTCGATCAATTTGGATTTGAAATGGGGGAGACATGACCATTGAAGTTAGTGCAGCCGCGTTGTATTTGAGAGCAGAGTGAGATTTTGGCATGATAGGTTGCTAACAATAGGTTGTTCTTGTTGTCCAGAGTTTCAGGTTGCGAATGATGTTTAACTGCAGAGCAAGTTTGCTTAGTAGGATTCAAAAGATTTTGGACCCACTGTAGTGAATTTTCAAAAATCTTTCTTCTAGTGAATTTTCTATTGGATTCAAACTCGGAATGGTTTTGTCCAATGAATAGGTTTTTCATTGGTTTTCACCGTTCATTATCAGATTCATGTGCTTGTTTTACATCTTTGATACTATTAACCATTTGTTTGTACTACTTTGTTTGGAACCAATCGTAACTTGATCAAAACAAATCCACTGATTAGTTATTTGAGGGTCAAAATAAGATTTTCAAATAGTACCAGAGCAGTTAGAACATAAATTTTCAAATCCTAACCTTCAAAAGTAAACCTAATCTACAAAACCCAACAACGTTGTTCACCTAGTACGAAAACAAAGATGGGTAATTGAGTGTAAAAAAAAAAAACAAAAACCTGGGCTTGTTTGAAAGAGGCCATGGCTTGTGGGTTGAGGGAAGCGGCCTGAGGAGGAGGGGTTGGCATAGAAGAGGAAACGTCGTTGGTGAGAGTGCCCATGAAGCCACCTATGGCGGCGCCCTGGGCGGCGCTGGTGGCGGTGACGACGGCGGCCTCGACGGGCAAGGACTGCTTGGCTAGCCAAGCCCTGAAGCCAGCTTCCAACTCCTTGAAACGAGCCTGGAGCTGCTCTATTGGGTTCTGCTGCTGAGGCATGAGCTTCGCAACCATCACTCCCTGTTTTCCTTGCTCCATTTCCTTTGAATCAATGAATTCGCTTGCTGCTGCCGCTGAGTGCTGACTATGGCTTATTTGTTGTGTTTTTATGGATAGACAACCGATAACAGTACAGTAGGGCTTTCTGGTTTTTTTTTTTTTTTTACCTCCCTAACCCTCGTCTTACAACTTATTTGAAATATTTTACTGCAAATTGAAAAAATGTTTTAAAATAATTTATTAATATATGCCTTAAAGACACGGTTAGCAAGACTGAACTTATTTTAACTCTAGGGTAAAATAAAATAATAAAATACAGGTGGTTGGATGTAAGATAGATGATACAAGTACAGCTGATAATGTAAGATAAGCATTCTCAAAAAAGAATGTAAGATAATAACCCACAAGCAGATTTTTTTCCCCTTCTTGGGTAAAGAGTAACATGGGTTTGAAAGGGATTGGTTGAATGTTTTTAAGGGTGAATGGAGGTTTATCCGTGATTTGTTATGTAATTTTTTAAACAGTTAATTACAGTAAACTCACCTATGGTATGGTCCGTTTTTACTTTGCCTACCTGTAGTTTAATCATTTACACTTTGCCCACTTGAGCTTCAATCCGTTACCCACCTCACCCTCAAACGTTAGAAAAACACCTTTTTATTCAAAATTAAAACATAACACGGATCAAAAACCCGAACCATCAGTTCTTTTCCTCACGAGCCCTAGAAACACAAAAATCCCGGGAGAAACCCCATTCTATGTCTGATATTGAAATAGCGCTGCAAGTTTAAACCTAGACGAGCAACAGGTTGTTCGAGGGACTAAAAACCTGATAAGAAATCAGTCACTGTTTGGGTTTTTAATTTGGGCATGTGGTTGTTTTATAGTTTTTTGAGTAATCAGTCACTGGTCAATGTTACATGTAATGTAATGAGAATATTTGTTGTGTTTGTTGATGTAATGTTAGGATTTATGTTTGTTTATGGGCATTTTGTCTGTCGTAATCATTGTGTCTCACAATGGACCAAATGAGAAATTTTAGTGTTTTTGTTGGTTTAAATTTTAGTGTTTACATGTGCTATTTAGTAAAACAGAAACAAAAGCAATGCAGAAATGTGGTCCCTCTGATGTGTGTGTTGCATCCTAAAAGTAAAATAGAAATATGCAAGTGTTTACTCTTTTGTGTCTATTGTTTACAATTCTTTAATTATTAATTGTGTACGTGTCAAATGGTAATTTGTTATTGCAGATGGATGATAAGGAAGTGAAATTTGAGGTACATTATGGGGATACTTTTGTGTGGAACCCTAGTTTAGAATACTTTAGAGGGAAAGTTGAAATAGTGCATAGGGATCCTGATAGGCTTAGTTATTTTGAAATACAAGGTATATGTGAGGACTTGGGGATCGATGAACCGTGTAGGGTTCATTATTTAGGTCTTGGGGGCAACTTGGAGCAAGACTTGAGGCTCATACAAGATGATCAAGATATGGTGCCCATGTGTAAGCTTAGAGACATCGTCATACTGTATGTGGAGAGTGGTCATGCTCCACTTGTAGTTGAAGTTCTTGATGTTGCTGGGGTTGGTGCAGGAGCTGCTGCAGGGGCTACTGTAAAAGGTGCAGGGGGTGGTGTAGAAGCTGCTACAAGACATGGTGATGGTAGTGTGGGGGTAGAGGGGTAGAGGAGGAGTTTGATTGGTTGAATAAAGGTCTGGAAGGAGAAGACTTTGCTGATGACATTTTTTGTGAGTCTTCTCCACCTCACATAGATATACCATAACCAACCATTGATACATACACCACAACCAACCACTGATACACCTCATTCAAACACTAATACACCTTAGCCAAACATAGATGCACCTGGCCCAAGCAATGTTCCTCCTTCAAACATAGATTTAGATGAAGAGTGGGCTGAACCAGCTTTAGAGGATGATATTACAAATTTGGATGGTTCTGATGATGAGCAGAGGCCTAGCAATTTGAAGTTCAATGAGAGGACTGATATGAAAAATGTTAGGTTAGTAAATGGGATGAAGTTCCCAAACTCCAAGATGTTTAGGAAGGCTTTGAGAGAGTATGTGATTCAGCATCACATTGATATCAAGTAGAAGTTGAATGAGAAGAAGAAGATTTATGTACATTGTAAGAACATTTGTAGGTGGAGGTGTTATGCCTCAATGGTGACTGGAGAGTGCACATTTGAGATTAAGACACTTTATCCTGAGTGTACCTACCTTCTTACATTTCAAAATGGGCAAGTTACATCAGCCTATGTGGTAAACAAGTATTTAGAGGATTTTGGTAAGAATTCTAATTGGGAGGTCTCAGGTGTTAAACACCATGTCATGCAGCAGATTTCTGTTGACTTGAGTATTAGTCAGGTGTATAGATCAAGGAAGGCAGCTAGGGGACTAATTACTGGGAATGAAGAGGCTCAGTATGGCCTACTTAGAGATTATGTAGAAATGATAAGGAGGACAGACGTAGGAAGTAAGGTGATTTTGTAAACAGAGATGGAAAATGAGAATGCAGAACCCAAGTTTAAAAGGATGTACATTAGGTACAATGCTCAGAAGGTTGACTTTCTAGGTGGTTGTAGACCCTTTGTTGGGCTGGATGGATGCCACTTGAAGGAGAGGTTTGGTGGACAATTATTGTCTGCCATTGCCAAGGATGAAAATGACAATATATTTCTAGTGGCAATGGTTGTGGTTGAGCAAGAAAACAAGGACAGTTGGATCTGGTTCTTAGAGCAATTTACAGATGACATTGGCAGACCAGGGGAGCTCAATCTAGTATTCATCAGTGACAGGCAGAAGGTGTTATCATTACATGCTTACCCTTTTACATGCTTACCCTTTTACATGCTTACTTGTTGCTTACTTGCTGACATTGAATGCTTACTTGATTGCAAGGCCTTCTACCTGCAATGGAGACTCTATTCCCAACTGTGGAGCACAGGTATTGTGTGAAGCACATATACAACAACTTTAAGGTTACCCACAAGGGTACGGAGTTGAAGAGTGTATGTGGAGGTGTGCTGGCACAACATCAGCCAGGGAATTTGAGAGGGGGATGAACCATCTTAAGAGTTTGGATGAAGAAGCTTGAAAGTACCTGGCTGATATAGAGCTTGCATAGTGGACCAGATCCCATTTTTCTTCAAGAGCTTTGACAGATTGTCTAGTAAACAATCTGAGTGAGAGTTTTAACTCTATGATTGTGAAGGCTAGAGACAAGCCCATCTTATAAATGCTAGAGTGGATCAGAGTTAGGCTTATGACTAGGCTGTATACAAAGAAGATTGGCATAGAAAAGTATGGTGGCAAGTATTGTCCAAGCATACAGGACAAGTTGGAGAAGTTAAAATTAGAGTCTAAGAACTTCTGTGCGATGCCATCTGGGAGGTTTGTGTATGAGGTTGACAATGAGAGGGAAAGATATGTGATGGACTTGATAGGGAGGACATGCAGTTGTAGAGCATGGGACTTACAGCCATTTTTTGAATCGTGAGAAACCAGAAGACTACACCCATCCATGCTACTACAAGGATGCTTTTGTGGAGACATACAAGACACCCATACCCAGTGGCGGAGCCAGAATTTTAGTCTAGAGGGGGCAAAATTAAAAGACGATATTAAAAGTGAAATTAATCTAAAAAATACTAATCAACAATAATAACAAAATAAATAAAAAATTATAAGCAAATATGAATATATTTCATATTATTAAAATAAATAAACAAAAATAACAAATTCATAGCTACTAAAAAATTTATAAACTGATGGAGTAAAAATGAGATTAGTGTTACTTAAAAAAACCTAATAAATAAATGTTTGGAATTATTATTTTTGATTGGTGACATGCTAATTTGTAACATATATGTAGTAAAACTTGTAATATTTCTAGTATTATACAAGAATAAAATGCTATGAAAAGTATTATAAAATGGTGTAAATAATTATATAAAATTAAAAACTAAAAAAGAATAGTGAAATAGGAAAAAGTTGGACGACAAGACAAGAGGATTTGGTGTTTGTAAATTTTTTTTTCCTTTCTTTTTCTGGAGAGTCACTTTCAACCAAGTAAAATTCCTTTTTTTTTTATTTTTTTTTCCTCAATGTCAATAAGTGCTTTAGTGTACTGATGCTAGCAAATTTTAGAAGTCAGGGGGGGCACCTGCCCCCCTTCGCCCCCCTCTGGCTCCGCCACTGCCCATACCTCTCATGCCTGGCCAATCTGAGTGGATGTCAAGTGGCCAACCCAAGTTTGTTGCACCTATTATCTATAAGCCACTAGGTAGGCCTCCCATAAAGAGGAAGAGAGATGCTGATGAGTCAAGGAACCCTTATAAGGTGTCTAGATCAAACAAGTCAGTGAATGTGGAAGGTGTCAAAAGGAAGGGCACAATGCTAGGGGATGCAAGGCTAATGTCACTAGTGAGACACCATGGGAGAGAAGGTAGAGATTGCAAAAATCTATAAGTTTTTACAAACTTTTTTTATTCAAATGCAAAATGCCAATAACTGACACTATAAAAAAAATGCTCATATTTGGTTGCAGGGAACTGGAAGGCCTTCTACACGCAGATAAGGATCCCAGGCCCTATCTTCTTCACAAATGCAATCCTTAGCTTAGCCTTACACTATGGCCTCATCTTCATCCAACCAGGCAGCAGGGTCACAGCCATGGCCACAGCCACAAGCTCCACAACCACAAGCTCCACAACCACAAGCTCCATGGTCACAGCCACTAGCTCCATGGTCACAGCCACCAGTTCCATGGTCACAAAACCCAAGTCAGTGGTACTCTTCATACTTCAGGTACACAGTTAGAGGAGCTCCTTGGTTCTCTTCAAGCCAGCCAACAACACACATCCCTGTAGAAACATGAGACAGCAGAGCACCTACAAGACCACCTTCTACCAGAGAAGCTGCTTTGAGAGGAAGGGGTGATGCACTTAGGACTCAGAAATGTAAAACAAGAGCTCGAAAGACCAAGAGTGGTGGGAAAGGCAGGGGCAGTAAATGAAGACTGATTCTGCAAGACACTTTTGTTACTATCTATTAGGGTTATGTAGTGTTAGGGTTTTATGTAGTTTAAATTGCCCTGTTCAAACACTTTTTTGTACTTTTGTAAGTTTTGTAAACAATGGGTAGGTGCAACTATTTTGGTTATTGTACCAAATGCTTTATATTTACTGGTGGTTGATGAAAGACTATTCAATGCTATCCTAATTATGTATTCAATTTTCCAACTTAATGACAGGTGTTCAGAATTATTATTCAGATTATTGCAGTTGCCCATATATGAGTTTGTTTATGTGTGTAGCTATATGTGTTGAATAGCAGGTGTATGTGTTTAATAACAGTAGGTGTATGTGTGCATTTGTTGTCTTTTCTTGCAAGTTGATAGATAATTGTCATGCACTTTAAACACAATTATCTTCACACAATGCACTTTATGCACAATCCTGACACAACTCACACCATCCAACAAAACACCAACACCAACAGCTCATAGCTCACAAGTAGTCAATTTACTTTAAACAAAAATACTAACAACATCTAACATAAATAACGCTTTATCTTAAAAAGACTTATATTATTAAGTGGCTTCAAGCCAACAACATCTACCATCTTACATAGTTCTCATTTTCAAAAAAATCTTACATAGTTCTACTACAATACAATTGAGGACCAGCTTATATTACAACCTACCAGGCAAACTCAATCTCATCATTCCAACATTCTCACTTGAGTTAAAACATGAAAACAACATAACCCAAAAAAAAAAAAAAAAAAAAATCCATGGCAGAATTAGTGCAATTCTACAATTTTTCTCTTGCTCTAAAATTCTTATTGCTATCTCCTTGGCTTGAACAGAGGAAGCTCAAAACCTTCTCTCCCTATCAGTGGCTTTTGCTGCCCTATCTTGAGCAAATTCTGCCATTTGGGTAGCTTTTGCTGCTGTTTGAGTAGCTGCTCTTTCCCTTTCATGTGCAAGCTGCAGCTCACTCCGCAATAAATCCAGCTTTTGTTGCACTAAATGGGCAGCTTCATTTCCACGCATACAAGTGGGATTATCAATCCATCAAAAGAAAGGGCACTTGGGACCAACCTGTTCATAAATTGAATTGAACACATCACATTCCAATCTCATGTGAATCAACTAGATTAAGTAAAAGGTATACTTACCTTATATCAGCTACAACCCATAAACCTTCTCCCAAAATTATCCACTGTTAGACTTGTTCTCAGCACACAAGTCTCATATGTACACAAATGCCCACTTGGAACTGAGTAATTTCCACTTGAAGAAGATATCGATTATCAACTTCTTGTGAATCAAAGATACCATTAAAACTTGAAACCCCAACCCACAAAACTTAAAACCCTAACCCACATAAAGCAAAATGTCGTACCTGGTGATGATCTATCTTCGAATATTCAATGCCTCAAGACAACCCACAGATAGAACCTTACCCTCACACGAAAGCACAATCAGAAAAATCAAAACCCAACTCAATACAAGGGATTTTCGTGCTTCTAGGGCTTGTGAGGAAAAGAACTGATAGTTCGGGTTTTTGATCTGTGTTATGTTCTAATTTTGAATAAAAATGTGTTTTTCTAACGTCTGAGGGTGAGGTAGGTAACGGAAGGGTAACGGATTGAAGCTCAGGTGGGCAAAGTGTAAATGATTAAATAACAGGTAGGCAAAGTGAAAACGAGCCATACTACAGGTGGGTTTACTATAATTATCCATTCTTTTAATATATCTTGTACTTAAATTGTCTTTATATTTGTTAATTTTTCATTCTTGATGTTAACTTGGTCGAACCCTTGATCTGGATTGGGTTTCAAAACAATGAAGAGTAAGATAATGGTTCTTAATAGTTTTATTATATAATTTTTTTTCTTTTTCATAAACAAACACACACAAGATAAGAGAATAAGGTTCTAACTTTTAAGACAAAGATGTACCATAAATTTAATTCAAAAGTCATAATAATTTTTATTAAAAAATAGCAAGGTAAATTATAGTACACAACACACAACAGAGTATAGGAAAACAAAAATACATCAAAACACCGTACACCGTCAAAACAAAAAGATAGGTCCATGAAAGATGAAATTATTCACTCCCAAAAAAATCCCTAAAGATGGAATTTGGAAGATGTGAAGATGGGCATCCAAAGAAAGACAACAACGAGCTCTAAAATGACTTCGGCTTTGCTGGTTTACTTAGTTTATTACGACTTTAAAACAATATATAATTAGAAAAATTACACTTTATCTCCTTTAATTATACATCTGTTTACATTTACCCTTGAACTATAAGAATACAATATCAACCCCTAAATTAATGCTTAGTAATACTTTGCACCATATCATCTATTTTGGCAGTTAAGTTGGATGGAAAAACAAGTCATGCCATAAAACTTTAGCTCACAACCATAAGCGAATCATAGTATCCTAAATTAGCATGGACATCTAACAAATTGTTGTTAATGAGAGTTTATTTTGGGCACATAATTAGAAAAAGAGTGGTTAGGTCCGTTCGTTGCCTTACATGCTAGGTCTTGTTCTTAATGTTCATGTTTGTTTTGTGCTATATATCCCCTTGTGGATATTATACATTCCCTTTTAGTTGATGGATAAAATTTATGAGGGTAAGATTTTGGTTAATGCCAAACAGGTTTAAGACATTTTAAAACTTGCCAATTTTGACCATAATCCCAATTTAACCACCAGACGTTAAACACTATTAGGCCCGTTAATCAATTTTCTCTTACTTATTAGGGACCAAATTGGAATGTTTTAGATAAGTTAATGAAATTTATCTAGGGTGTATTTGAATATCGCTTATTTTACTGAAATTGAAAACTTATTACTAAAAGTACTATAAATAAATGTAAAAGTTAGTTAAAATACTACAATAAAATTCATAAATAGTACCAAAAAAGTACAATGAGGTCATAAATAGTCTAAACAGTAAAATAATTTTAATTTTTCATCTCAATCCAAACGTTCACCTTATTTCCAAACATTTTTTACCCTTAAAAAAGAGGGGAAAAAAAAAAAAAAAAAACAAAAAAAACAAGAAAAGAAGAAAGCATGGACATCTGGATTCTGGTCATTGCAGAATAAAGGTTTCAATGCGTTCCAAACAAACACCTTATGAGTTGTTAGTAATGAGTCACATCCATGAGTGGGGATAGTGTAATCCAAGAAAACAAACGATCTCGCCCTGAAGAAAAAACTCGTCCCGCGTAATCCAATTCCCATTTCCCTCCCTCCCTCCCTCATTCATAAACTCAGCCGGAACTCCCTTATTCCGGCGCAAACAATCGCCCACTCTATTTCCGGTACCATTCTATCCCTATTCTTATTCCTCTCTTTTTTTATTTTATTTTATTTATTTTTATTTAAAAAGTTGCTATATTCCATAGCAATTTTTTTTTTTATTTAAAAAATTTCAGGAAAGTTAGGGCTTAGTGTTTCTGCTTCCTAATTATGTATGCAGCTAATTTTTACGAATTTTATGTTTTTACTTTTTTTACCAATTAGTTTTGTATGATACATTAACAAATAACAAGTAACGCTACTTTTTTGTATGTTGAATTTTAATTATTACTGTTTTGGTGGAAGTAGATCCACATTGAATCAGGGCTTGGAATTTTGGGCTGTGGTTAGAATGAGCAACTCAAGGGAGCAATCTCCGGATTGGTTGCGTACTTTTCAGGTATAAAAAAAAAATAACCAATTTAGTCCTTACTTTGAGTAACTAGAGAATCATAATGATTAATTATTGTGTTAGTTTAAAGTTGAGGTTACATAATTGTGTAATTTTGTGTTTGGCAATGTTGTGGTAAAATGCTATACTAGTAGGTAGGGTCGTAGGTCGTGATCTGAGAATGCAGGAAATAGATGTAAGAGCTAAACACATTACTGTTGGAGATGTTTAGGTTTGTGCTTGAAGTGGAATGAGGAGAGTTTGACATTGCATGTGAAACTTTTCTGTGTTTCTTTTTTTTTGAGGGAACAGTTTTGATATCTGTTGATACAATTGAAGTGACGGTGAAGATTGCTAGTTTTCGTGGTTGAAGGTGCTTTCGGGTTTGGCAATATTGTGATAGATGCTGTGCTAGTAGGTAGGGTCGTAGGTTATATTCCGAGAATGATTGAAATAGATGTAAGAGCTAAACCTGTCATGGGGTTTGTGTGTTGTTTTGATGAGTGGCGCCTGCAGAATGTGTGAAGCTAAAATTACGTATCAGTTTTGGACGTGATGTATCAAAATCTTCATGTAATTATCTTGCATCACATTTTTATCCTTTTATGTAATTGGATTCTATTCACGTGATTGGTCATCCTAGAGTTGCTAAATCTTAAGGTCGTGATCATTGAATTGTTTGTCTTTGTTACTGTCCATTCAAAACCCTGAAGTTCCCTTTTACCTTTTTACATCTCTATGTTGGTGCTAACTGTAAAAGTCATGCTTTGTTGAACAGGCGCCAACTCGGTCAACACTGACATTGTCGTCAGATTCTGAGCCGTCACCAAAAGGTAGCCCTGCATCAGATTATGAGCCTTCACCAAAAGGTAGCCCTTCAAGGGCGGACATAGTTGATCTTGATGAGCCAACTCCGCATAAATCATCTAAAATTCCAGAGAAAGACGTGAATCAAGGTATCATTCTTGGTGAAAGTGGTGCAGGTTCTTCGTCCAGTAAGCCATCCAAAGCAAAGTCTGCGAAAAGAAAACTGAAAGTAGAAGATGAAACACCTCGGCAAAAGAAGAACACAGCTAACAAAAAGAGAAAAAGAGGTATGTCAGGGTTTGGGAAAACCATTTTATGTTCCTCTGAATGTTGAGTCCAAATTGAGAGGCTTTAAGGAGATGAATCACATAATGCTTGATAATATACAAATAAAATAAGAATTTCTAATCTTTTGACAAAAGCTTTAAAAGCCTTTGTTTTATACTTTTATATTTATGATACTTAGAATGTATTCCTTGGAATTCCATAACATTTGTTTTCTGATGATGACACAGGAGATGAGAGTGACAAAAAAGTTGCCAAGGAAGAAACATTAGAGAAGAACACAGAACCTCATGTAAGAAGCATTACCCAGTCATTGCTTCACGACTTTAATTTGATGAATTGCCTTTGATGTGTAATAATTACCAGCCTCCTCTTCAAGTTTGCTTTAAGTGATCTAAGGTTTTCACTCATTAGTAGGCTGTGATTGATCCTTATCATTTTTCCTTTCAATTTGTTTTGGGGCCTATCTGATTCAAGAACACAAACGATTTCATTTTTGTTTTCTTGAATAAATGAATTTAACAATAGAGCATGGCCCAAGTTTAGTTGTTTGACCAAAGGAATTTTAACATTAAGGTAAATAATTAATGGTACATGTGTTGAGAAGGCATTTCTGTTTTATCTTAATCATCAAGTTTTCTTAAGCACTCCTGGACATGCCAAGGACTTTTTAACACATGTAAAAGTAAAACAGATTTTGCATATGTTCAAATTATTAATTGCTTGTAAGAGAACTTATCTAGTGTTTCCCTGTTAAAGTAAGTCTTTATATGAGTGGTGCTCAATGATTTCTTTGATTGAGGGGTTGTTAGATTTCATGGACTCCATGGGTTCTAGATAACTGTTTTTTTCCTTCTTGTTTTGTCTTTAATTTTTTTTATAGCTCTCTTCTTTTGTATACCCCTGTGTACTTGATGAGTATTTTTTTTTTTTTTTTTTTAACTATTAAAAAAAAATCCCTGTTAAATTAAATTAGAAAAAAATATGATCTCTCTTAACTAAACAATTATAATTATGAGAAGACATTAATTGACAAGGATCCATAGAGCTGACCACAATTTAATTATAAAACCGCATTCTTTTTGCCATCTCATGTTGATTAGCTTGCAAGTTCACTAATTTGAAGGAGATATTTGGGAGCTAGATGCCTCTGGGTTGTTTGTAAAGTAAGAGGCACTAGTACTTTAAGGTAAACTGGATTTTATTGCTATAGAAATGGAACAATTGCTTGGAATGGCCTACTTATGGTGTAAATTGGTTTTTTAACTTCTTCATTTGCAGTTAGTCCTTGCTTGCACACTGTTAAAATCCATTCGGTGTTCCACTTTCCTCTGTAGGTACAACTCCCAAAAATTTAGTGGGCTAATCTACCAAATTTTGCAAAATGTTATATCTAGACCTCTTTGTGGATCAGAAATTGTAATGGTGTTATATCTTAATGGGGATTAGGTTGATTTTAAGCATAAATCTAGCTTGCTTTCATTTTGTCTTTTGCTGATGACAAGAACTTAATGTTGAGCAGGAACCAGTTTTGACACTATCGTCAGATTCTGAGTCTGGTCAAGGCTATAGACCTGTAAATGAGGATCAAATTCATCATGGAGAATCTTCTGACCAGAAAACCTCTGAGTTCCAAGGGGGAGCAAATGTTGATGATGACGCTCTTAGTGGCAGTGATAGAGAGTCTCCACCTAAGAAGTCTTCAAAAGGAAAATCTCCGAGAAAGCGGCTAAAAGTAGAGGGTCACACACCAATTAAAGAAAAAAAAATAAATGAGAACATTGAAAACAAAGGTATGCAGCGGGGCTTGTGACAGGTGTGAATTGTTTTTTGCTAGAAAAAGTAATAAAATCTCTAATAAGGTAGTTTATACATTTATTCTTTACTTAACTTATAAAAAAAGGGTAGTGGTTAATATTAAACTTTTTCATAATGAATGCAAACATGATTCTCTCTCTCACTCAGACACACACACACACACACACACAGGTGTGTACTGTCTGTAGAGTTTTGATGCTTGTAGTATCTGTTAATGGTGTAGGAAAGAGTGGCAATGTGGAAATTGCAGAGGAAGAAACATCGCATATTGAACCCCGTGTAAGAGAGATGATTAGTTGCTGTAATACTTTCCTCTCTAGTCGTTGTCTTAATGAAATGTCTTGTCAATTTATAACTTGCAGGCCTCCTCCTCAAGGTTGCCTTTGGTACTCTCTGACAAAGTCCAGCGCACGAAGGTAGGATAACAACTTATCTTGATTCTTTTCTTGGCATTTGATGTTGGGATATTAAGCTGCTGTTTCAAAATGAATAATGCTACTATAATCAATTTCCTAAGTATGCTCTGAGGTCAATTTTTCGTTATGGTTTATACTTTGGAGAAATATACACTAGGGTTTAACTGTCCAAGGATGAGATGACAATAGTATTCTGAGAACTTACTTGGTTCATTTCTATTGCCTTCTTAGATTCCTAGGTGGATTCACTACATATTCCATGCTCTATGAGTCTATGGATTTTCTGGCGAAATATTTCTACGCATATTCATTTTTAATTAGTGCTGCTGCCTTCTCAACCCCCGCCCCAATTAAAAAATATCCCAATTCCCACTAAAAAAAAAAAAAAAAATTATTAAGATTTGTCATTTGTGCAGGCACTTATTGAATGTGAAGGGGATGCCATAGATTTGAGTGGTGATATGGGTGCTGTAGGACGAATAATAGTTTCAGATACACCGTCCGGAAATCATGACTTGTATTTAGATTTAAAAGGTAAACTGAAATGTGCAGTTTTTCTCAGGTTGATGATGATCCATGGGTCTTCTTCTATATTGCGTCTATATGTGTAAATAATAATTTCTTTCTGTTTACAAAAGAACCATAATATAGATTGACATTTTTTCAGTTTCTATCAAAAAATTCTCCTGCAATGTGTTTTCAGTATTAAAAGAACAATGTCAAAACTCAAAAGACATCATCTGTACCAAATTTCAAAGATTAAGTATATTTTTCTTAACTTTACACTTATATTGTTTGTCCACATATGTTTTCTCAATGTATATGCCCTCGTCACCTAATCTCTTCTATTTTCCTATATACATTTTTTGTAGATTATTTATCAGAAATAAATATTTTTTGTAGACCTTAGTTTTGTTTAGACTAAGTGACAGCTATTTTTTTGCATATTCCATACATAACAACCTGCTTCTGATTGGTTTAATTTTGGCTACTATTTCAGGAACCATATACCAAACAACAATAGTTCCTTCCAGGACATTTTGCGTTGTAAGTCATCAATTTCCTTAAAAAATATTGTAGTGAACATCTTGGTATCAAAAGTTGTTACCAGTATAAATGTTTTGTAGAAACCAGAAATCTCTGTTATGATTTACATAATAAACTACTTTTCAATTTTTATCCTTAAAAGTGACATTGCTATGATATGACACAGATCTTTTCTTGTTCAGGTTAGCTTTGGTCAGTCAGAGGCAAAGGTGTGTTAATTTTTTGCTTAAGATATCTCTTTTGGAAGATGCATATATGTAGTTGATAAGCTTTCGAGAATTTTTTTTTTGGTCTTGCTATTCATCTCTTCCCTTCCTTATTGGTGCTATTTCCCTAATTGTAGCATGCATTAGAGAGTACAGTGAAATATATAGCAGAATAGTAGAAAGTGTTATCTGATTTATTGGCTCAACATTGTATATTTGTTGATCAGATAGAGGCTATCATGAACGACTTCATTCAGCTTAACCCACAGTCTAATGTATATGAAGCTGAAACTATGGTTGAAGGTTGGGTTCTTTTTCCAAGATTTTCCATGCAGTGTTTGTCTCATCATTTGACTTTCTTCTTTTCCTTTTTATTTTTATTTTTATATTTAAAAATCCCAAACATTGCTCTTCATTCACATCCACCATTTTGTTTGAGCAGGAACGCTGGATGGTTTCTTGTTTGATTCAGAAGATGAGGCCGATAAGATGCCTAAAGCCATTTCTAATCAAAATGATCAGGGCATTGAAGGACAAACCAATGGAAAGATCAAAGGGAAAGCTGAGAAAAAATCGGTATGTTCCCAACCTTCTTCCTTTATAGAGCATCTCAAATTAATTAAATTACACTGCTTCTGTTTAAACAAGTTCCCAACCTTTTTTTTTTTCCCGTAAAAAAAAAAAAAGTTACATGGTGGTACATTTATGCTTATTTGAGGGAAATCTGTATGCAGGGGGGTGTCCGGAAGAGAGGCAAAACTGCAGGCGGAAAGCCCCAAGCTCCAAAAAGAGTAAGAAAGAAAAATCAAGTTTCAAAGAAAGGCAAGACCAAGAAATGAGAGACAAATACGTTTTGTATTTTGCATACATGGCATAAGATATAAACCATTAATGACCAGATATTAGTTGTGATAGTTGACAGGAGTAGGAGTAGAATTGCCTTGTATTAATTTCAGTGACAGATTATAGTAAAATGGTGGTCATTGGTGCTTAAATTCATAAAATTTAAGGTTTTAAGGAGTATATGCTGTTATAAGTTTCTGTAATTTGACTGTTTCCGCTGGTGGGTTGATGAATTACTTACCATATTCAAAATAGATTACTCTGCTTTTGATTGCTACAATTTAGTTAGTCAGAAAGTTGCTTCATCAAACTTATAGAAAATGTATACTTTTCCCTCTTTTTTTTTTTTGGTACCGCTGTTTCTTTCTTAAACCATTATATTGACGTGTGTCTCATTATGAGTCTCACTAATTGGATATTCAATGATGCATCTTAAACTGTTTCAATTTGGGAAGACATGCAATATGAGTTTTGGCCTGCTGCATTCCTTCCAAGATTATTATGAATATTGTGGCAATTTGTTGTGAACTGAGAAAATAAAATATAAATTGAGTGTGGTCAATTTGAGATGATCAATATCTTGAACTTGAAAGAGGAAATAGACATTTTTGGTTCATTTTTTGCTTCATTCTCATAAATGCCTTCCCTGTACATATATAACTAGGGAGGAGATAACCTCATCACAATCTTATCCTAACAAATACGAACCAAGTCCTATTTAAATTTCAATACAGCTTGAAATGAAATTCAATCCTAATCTCCTAATCAGCTACATGATATTATTTGAATTCAACTTAAGAACTTTATTTGAATTTAACTTGAATCTATCCTTATCTTATGTTGTCTAATTTCCGGACACAACACAATTAAAATACATGGTTAAGCACATTTTGACAACAGGTCACAGAATTCTGTATTTGCTACCATGCACTCGGTATGGTCAGCGGAATGCAGTGTCAAATCCTCTACAAAAGAAATCATCTAGTTTAATTGCTTTCTCATTTATGCTGTCTTGCAATCCATTGTGCTTGATTCGGTCAATATTTTCTTTCAAAGGCACGATTAAGGTTCTCTTCTACGATTGAGGCATGCTGTCAAATGATGTGAAGTAGTCATAGTATACTCCAAAGAGTAAGTTTAAGATGAGTAGAAGGATTGGCATTGGAAGGGGTAGGCGGATGTTCGAGGAAGAAACTTTGCTCACTACCTCCCCATTGCTCGGCTCTTCAATTGGAACTTTGGGATCATCAGATCTTTTCACCCTGCGTCACAAATTATTCTCAAATTTCAGTTTCTGAGGTAGGAGTGGCAGCATGTGCACTTCTTGTATAACTGCTGCTGTGATATAAAAAAAATGATATTTAGCAGTGGAATTTAGCAGAATTGAGGGGAGAAACACTACCCATTATTAACACTAGGGCAGAAAACAATGGCATATTCATTAGCCTTGCATGTAAAAGTGCTTGTGCCATCATCAAAAGCATAGCTATAAGCCCTTGGACAAGCGCTCTTAAAGATGGTTGAATAAGAGGAGGGTTGGCATGTCGTTGGGTTCGCAAACTCCCCACTGCAGCAGTACTGGTCCAATCCAAATGCCCCACATGCACTCCTACATGCAACCACCCCTCTTTCCTCTTCTCCACCAACTACTTGAAGCTCCTTTGGGCAACCTGTTTCATTTCATGGTTGCATTTTAGGGGGGGTTCCAGGTTTGATCATTTTGTAAGTGAAGCAAAATCATCTTGAAATCTAATTTCCTACTTGCAAATTGCAAAAGTAATTTATAAGCTTACCCATGTTGATATTTGCAGCGCAGCCTGTGGCATTGCATGCTCCAGATGCCCCCCTTGGTGCGGCAATAAGCGGTATATTGTAGCCATCTACAAGGCTGACATCATAAAAATCTAACCCATTGCCTGTTCCGAGGGTTATCTCAAAGAGGGATGCAGGTGGAGTGGCACCCATGCCATCACATTCCAGCCTTCCTCCACAGTCCGCTGTTTGACATTTTCCAGCTCCTGACTCGTCAAAAGTGCACCCAGTCCTTGCCCATAGTCGTCCTGACCATCCTGGAATAGTTGGAATGCTGACACTTTGGCCCGAGTCTAACCGGAATCCAGTTGATGATAGTTGAGGTGTCCCAGCACCCGCAAGGGTTCCGGGCCATATGGTGTAGGGGCAGCTGTTTATTATTGTGAATGTGCAAGATGAGCAAGAGAAAAATAAAGAAATGACAAGAAAGAAAGTAGGGAACACCCAGGATGTCATCATTGGCATTGTTGAGGATTCTGGTTTGATCTTTAAGTTGTACTTTCTTCAGGTGAATGGGAGGGAAGGAGGGAAGAGCTGCGGAGAAGGATATTTGTAACTTAAAAAAGAATCTGAGGAGGGGATAAATTGTGTGTAATGACAATACAAAACCAAAGGGTCACGTTGCTTTGATAAAATTTTCAGCCACAAGATTGATCTTTTTGGGTTTAGAATTGCTTTTATATTGGATGGCCTCATTAAGAAGCAATTCCTTTCTTTAACATTTGCATGGGGACACATTATACACGATGAAGGCCAAATGAGATCTCTCTAATCAGAGAATCTCATAGGTTTCCTTTCGATGAATCAATTGTGCGGTTCAGATTCGAAAAATGCAATATCATGGATAGAATGCCCCTGAAAAAAGTGACCTCAGATTCTTCATGTTGGAGAAATACATTATTTAATCATACAATCAATTCTAATTTAATCTTTTCAAAGAAACAATATTATTTTGCAGACCCAAAAGAAGGATTTGCTTTAAAAAGTAAGGTAAATCACTTTCTATCCTCTTAATAACTCCTAAGATTGGAGGGAAAGTATCCAATCTAGTTTCACTGTACATGATAGTACTAGGTTATAAGCAATAAGTGGAAAGACAGGATCACATGTAGACGTTAGCATGTAACCAACCTCGTTAAAGATCTTTTGCTATGAGAAACTGTGTCCAGTGCATTTCACCTGACTCACCTGACCACTTTATCCTTGCAATTGGATCTACTGTTCCCAATAGAGGAAGTAATCAGGTCCACTCTCCATAGAATTTAACAAACACTTCCTTAATATTCGCAACAACTATAATAAATGGTCTTATGAAGACACTACCTTCTGAATCAATTAACCAATCCATAATAAAAAGAACAAGCAGCAGGGGACAGATAGATGTAGACCAATAATTCAATGCATCAATAGAAATTAACAAACTAATTTGATGCAAACAAAACTGTCTAAAACACACAATTTTACAGAACAATCTTTGGACAAGTAAGGATTTGCTATTTCCTACAAAAATTGAACAAAAAAAATTTACAAACAGGGAAGCACTTTTCCACCATTTTAGGCCTTGTAATATCTTACAGGCAAGTAGCTGTAGATTCAACAAGGCTTAAACAGAAATAGCTTAGGGACCAAATACTATGGTAGATACTGCTGGTTGGAAATTAAAATTGCCTTCAGCCTGGTTCACAAGGTTCCAACGCTTCCATTAACAATTGTTTGTTCTTCAGCTTATCAGCTATGAAGACCTCCCTTTACCAGCCAACTCCCAGTAAAACTTCAAGAAAAGCCAGCCACAAAATTTATCCATACCAGCAATCTGATCAACAAATCATATAGTTCCTGAGCAGAGGACTTCCTACCAGAATAGCCTTCTGATCTGCCATACTAGAGGTTGTTGCTAACCAGGAGGATGAAGGATAGGGCAGGATGTACATATCAGAGAATATACTTGGGCTAGTTCAAAACCGTTTTGTTGGAGCCATGGTCATACTGGTGGCCATAGATGGGTAAAGTAATGACAAAATACGTCCTTGATCCCACATAATCCAAAGAAAAGACACAACAAAGGCTGTAGCTTGTCAAAGTTACCACTAAGTATGGCTTACAATAGTCAGCAACCCAGGAGAAACCTAACCATCAAAAAGGATGATATCACAAAAAAACAAGTCTATGGATAGCTGAGCATAAGGTCTTCTGATTTTTCTTCCCTAACAAGGATGTACAAAGAGTATGACTAGGGAATTGTTAATCACTGGGAATTCTTCCATATTGCTACAAGCCATTAGCAATATTATTTTAGATTAAATTCAGTAGGCTGACCTATGTTTCTATTATATAGTCCCTCGAACAACCCACATGTTTGAAATGAACAGGAAGGATACTGTTCTTCAGTTCACCAGCATCATCCAATGCATCCCCCCGTCTCCACCAAGAAAAGAGCTATATCTCCATGAAAAGGACACCTACATAGTAAAGAAATAAAATCATATATCAGAAATTCTTATTATCAGTTGGAGAAATTGTAAAACAGATAAAATTGATTCATAATATAAGCATTTTCAAACTCTTATGTATAGTGGACTTGAAACCTGCAAAACTAAAAATTACTTCAGAAATTCATGTCAGCTCAAACTGAGGAAAGGCAAAAAGTAATAAAAAGATGAAAATAATATACAGGAGTAAAGCCGGATAATTCCTTTTAAACCTGCCATATAACCAAGTTAAGTTTATGTCAGACAACAATAAAAAAAATGTCATTAATATGAAGAATCTGGAAAAACCTGTGCTGTACAGCTCAGCAGTATAAAAGAACTGATTAACCATAAAGGGTCACACCATATATAGGTGAATACAATACAAATGATAGGACCACATAAATTGCCTTTATACATTACAATTTGCACATTCACCAAAATGATCACAGAAAGGGAGGGAAAATATCAAAATTAAGTACACCACTACAATCAACACTGTAAAGTCGAATCAAAATCATGGTTCAAGTCACCTAAAAGCACCCTGTAACTATCATAGTTCAAATCCCAGACCAGCAGAGAAAGAAACAGAATTCAATTCAAGTTTCATAAACAAGTAACAGAGCCTGATTAAGGAAGAGCTAAATTGCAGTAAATAAGAATAGAAATATATAGTGTTCCTACAGACAGGAAGGACACATCCGGTCCACCATTTAGTTACGCGAATTAAGTTCTATTATTCTCCATAATCGTTCCAGGGAAAAAGAGGGGAAAAATTTAAAGGAACATGATTAAGAAAATTGATACTTGTCTTTTCAGTTATATCATAGATCTAGCTCATATCCATGCCATCTCCAACTTGGCTGCAGATTGGGCTGACAGCTGAGAAGGACCTCTCAAAAGGAGAAGGATGAAACTGTGCATCCCGTCTGTGCTTACAGGCATAGCCATCAGTAGGGGAATTCTCTGGCTCAAGCTTCCTCCGGATGCCTCTCACAGCCTGTTCCTCCACCGGTGTAAGGGGGAAAATTTGCCCGCTAGCTCTGCAAAGGGAGCTATGGTTATCATATAGAATTCTCTGGTTACAGTTTTTGTCACATATGTGAGTCAGTCCTGTTAGTTTGCAGCGGTACATATTTCCACAAACACGCTCATTTTCACATTTCCAGTCGCATTTGTGAACAGCAGTCGGCCCATCTCGGCCTAGAATAGTTGACAGAAAAATAACGTTTGCAGGCCCTGCTACTGCCATGGATTTGCCACACACCTCCATTGCAAAAATCAGACTTCTTAAGTTTCAAAGTTTATAGATTCCAAACTCCAGTTCCCAAATGCTCTGCAGAGCCCAACACAACATAGAAAATTCGTCAATTTCATTGCTCTAATGAGATGACTTTATGGTAATGCCTAGCTCTCGGCATTCTTAAACGAATTCCTCTATAATTATTCCGGATAAATATCTGTAAGCACTACAATCTATCTAACAGGATCTTACACTCTTATTCAAATCATGAAAAAACATAAAATAAACTTAAATGTCTAAGATTCTAGATCCTTATATTATAAAATAATATCCACTTGAAAACCAGATAGCTACTTAACAATTAACAATAAAAATATTTCCCCACTCGTCCATATTCTTTTTCTGTTCTCTTTGGAAACAAACTGTGCACAGAGGACATTTAATTTTGCATAAAAGGTATATACAAGGAAAAACAACACATGGGTTGTATAAAATTGGAAAATTTTGAGTGGCATTAACACAGTACAACTCATAGAAGCTGATCTTCCAAAAAAGAATTCCTCTTTTGCCCCCCAAAAAAAGAACTACATAAATGAATTGGACCCTTTCTTCCTAATTGTACATTCTTTCATCTAGTAACAGTACTTTCATCAACAGATCTGTACTACCACCAACTGAAACTTCCTCTCAAAAACATAAAATCTCACAAAAATTGAAAGAACAAACACATAATGATCAAAGAAACTGAAAATGATACATGGGTTGTCGGCTATATGTTAAAAGCTAGGACTTTTATTTCAAAAAAAACAACCCCACAAACAAAAAAATCAAAATTTTAACACGCACACACAAAATAATAGCCAAGACATAGACATAGACATAGAATTATGTATAAAGATACGTACTTTGTTGCCGTTCCAACAGTGAAGCAGGCGAGTCTCCACCGAACCTGTATTTAAAAAAAAAAAAAAAACCAAACCAAACCAAACGAAACAGACACTAAAGCCTATAACACGCACTCCCTATCTCTCTCTCTCTCTAAAGACTGCCTATAAGGTGAAGAAAAGTAGCTATAGAAGAGGGGAAAAAATGTGAGAAGAATGAGAATGGGGTGGGGTGGGTATTTATAGATATTAAAAAGCACTATTCGAAGGGTGGTTGGGTTTTGGGTTGGGGTTGACGTCCAAGTAATAACGAAAAAAAAGAGACTTTAAAACTTAGATAAGACACAGTGTCTATGTGTGAGAGAGACACACAGAAAAAGAGCGTTATAGAGAGAGAGAGAGAGATGACTTTAGGGGAGAATGCAAATGAAATTCACATGAAATTGCAATGTACATGACATTTCTCTTTCTATCTTTATTATAGAAATAAGACAAAAAAAGGGACACTTTGGTCCATAGTCTAAAGTTTTCAATTTTCTATTATTATACAAATACCATTTAAGGTAGAAATATCTTATAGATATATATATATATATATATATATATTATTTTTATCTTTATCCTTTATCTTCTGGTCCATTTATATTTGAGTATGGATACATTTACAAATTATTTCATAATATTTTTTTTATCAATAATTGTTTTAGTAAATTTTTACTGATTCTTATGTCAACTTATCATTGACATTACTCACCAAATTACTAGTTTGTAAAAAAATTTATAATTTTAACATTTTTTTATATTTGGTTGTGTTTTCGTAAAAAAAAGAAAATCACTTCTTAAATATTCATTAGTAACCTAACAGTTCATAATATATTTTTCCAATCAACAACAATGTAATTTATGTATTTGGCAACATTTTAGAACAAAAAAAAAAAAAATCAAGGAAGGTTATCATATAAAACCAATATAGACGCTGGGTTTGGATAGAAACGCGTTTGCGTTACTATCCGTGTCTGCGTTTTTTTTGTGGGTTCTATGTACTATTCACGGAACTCGCAAGTATTTTTTTCAGCAAATATAACTTCTAAACTAGGTCTCATAGTACTATTTACATATTTAAAAATTATTTTGTTATAGTGTTTTTAGATTTTAATTTTTAATTTTCAGCAATAATCGATATATAAGAAGATCCAAAAAGAGACAAAAATAAACACTTTAAAACGTCCAAAATGACAATAATTGGGAAAAAGGCACTTCAAAGTTCAGTCTCTTTTTTTGGTCTTCTTATTAAATATGCAAAAAAAAGTGGGTAATATGTAGAGCAGAGGCAAGTGCAACGACTGTGACGGACTTTAGATTAATTCTAAATTTTCAGCACGTGTCATCCCAACGGTTCTCTCTCTCTCTCTCTCGCTATCTTTATACCTTTTTTAACGGTTAAAACGCGCTCTTTCTTGTTGATGAGACCGTAGACTTTTATTACCCAATCAACACTTGACACGTCTAACTACCACCGTAATCCTCGCTACGCTACTGGTCACGTTTACATTTCTCTTCTTTTTTTTTTTTTTTTTAATTTTTAATTTTTAAATTCTCTCTCGTTTTGTGGAATAAAAATATGGACCAAAATTTACTTCAGATTTGGGCCTCAGATTCGGGTCCACCATCTCAATATGAGACAAACCGAAATTTCCTGGGTTTTCAAAACGACGTGTCGTTTCGTTTTACCTAATTGTGCGGAATTAGGGTTTGTTTGTTGCAATTGGATCCAAATCTCGATTAGGTGAGTTTTTTTTTTTTTTTTTGTTTAAAGTTCTTTGTTTGGTTACTGAGAAAATTTTGCAGCGATTTCTTGAAACCCAAAAAGGTAAGTTTTTTCGTAGTGTTGGATGTTAATTTTTCTTTTGTGTGAATTTGATTGTGATTTTGATTGGAGCCACTACTGTGTTTGGGTAATATTTGAATGAATTTTTGTACAGTTTTAATTTTGATAAGCAATTATATTTTGAAGTTCTTTGTTTGGTTAGTGAGAAAATTTTGCAGCGATTTCTTAGGTGATATTTGAATGAATTTTGTACAGTTTTAATTTTGATAAGCAATTTTTTTTTTTTAAAGTTCTTTGTTTGGTTACTGAGAAAATTTTGCAGCGATTTCTTAAAACCCAAAAAGGGTAAGTTTTTTTCGTAGTGGTGGATGTTATTTTTCATTTGTGTGGATTTGATTTTGATTGTGAGTGGAGCCACTACTGTGTTTGGGTGATATTTGATCGAATTTTCGTACAGTTTTAATTTTGATAAGCAAATATTAGGAACTATTTAACTGAGTTATTGCGTTTGATTAGCTTTTTTGAAGTATAGGTTTGTTTAGAATGAAATTTTTTTAAGCACGTTTGTTGGTATGAGATATATTGGAATTCAGATCTAATTTTTGGGGATCCCTAATCACTAATCAGTTATACCCAAAGCTTGAATTTAGCTTCAATTGATGGTTTATGACCAGCTTCTGTCAGCTTTCTGGTGAAGCTGTAGGATTGATTAACTTGATCAACTTTGGCTTATTTATTTTTTGGATTACATATCTAGAAGTAGGCTAGGAAGCACGGGCATGGTATGGGTATGGGTATGGGTATGACACAGCAACATGAACAATTTTTGGGAAAATTATAACATAAAATAGCTGGTACAACACTGATATAACACAGATACAACATGAGTATGATACCCCATATAAAGTGTCTATGCATCCTAGGATGTAGGTACGAGTTTCAAGCTGGTTTGCTCTTACTTCAATCTGTGTTTTGAGTTATTTGCTGACCTGTTGATTGTTTAGTACTACACCTGATTTTGAACTTCATGAGTGGAACTAAACCTTTGAAGTCTTTTATATCATTTCATGCTGTCATGTTTGTTTGATAGTCCTGTAGAGGCCTTATGCTAAAGTTTTGTATCATTTCTTATACAACCATTCTGTTGAAGTTCCAAACCAGTTGAGCTTCCAAATCGTGGTTATGTTTATTTGTCTTCTAAACTTTCCTTTTCATTTATTCCTTTTTATCAATTTTTGCATTGACGATCAATTCAGTCATTCTCCATCGTGTCTGTACAAGGTTATTTGTTTTTTTCGTCTTAGAATTGCTCAATCCAAAGCATAGTTTGTAGGACTACTTCCTGTATCCAAAAAAAAAAAAAAAAAAAAAAAAGGAAGAAAGAAAAAGAATTCTGGTTTTCTTTGCTGAATTGTGTTATGTTACAATTGTTGTGCCAGGTAGAGAATTATGGTGGGGTTTAGAAATAGGTACATGATTGTGGAAGTTTTCTTGGATCCTAATAGAGATCTTGCTGGGCATGATCCCATCATTATTACCCAATTTAATGTCTCGAAAGGGATCAAAGACAGCATTCTAGTAAACTTTGGAGAGTGTGGTCTTGCTTCATCACTTGGATCCTGCCAAGGTAAGTACCATATTGCCAGTTATTAGTTTGCCTTTTCTCTTGTTTATGCACGCTCGCATTTTACTTTCAATACAGTGTCACGTCTTCAATAATCATTGAACTTGTTGTTTATGTGTAGTCAAGTATGTGAATCCCATCACAAAGCTTTGCATCATTAGAGCTTCAAGGGAAGAGTACCAAAAGGTTTGGTCTGCCATCACCATGGTTAGGAGTATTGGAAATTGCCCTGTGCTATTTAACTTATTGGACCTAAGTGGTAAGTCAAATAACAGTGAGATGGGTACTCTATTGGCCTGCTGATAATGCTTATATATATATATATATGTGTGTGTGTTTATCATAGTTTGAATTACTTAAATAACTTATGTTTGTTCATATTAGCATAACAAAGATGCAAATCTAATCTTATGTACTGCCATACGGAACTTTTTTCTGAAAATTTATCAGATTTTTTCATCAAACAAAATGGAATATAATCCCATTTTTTTCTTTTTACCAGGGAGTATAAAGGCCTGTAGAAATGTAGCCTTGAAGTATGATGAGCTAAAATTTGAGCAGTACAAACTTGTAGTTGGGGCTTGTCTTGCCATCGATGCTATTCAGCACATGCAAAACTGTCTAGACAAGATCAAAGTTTTGGAGCACTGAAAGTATTGCTAAGATCAAAGGGGGTTGGGGGTGGCTTAATTAATGGATCCCAGACTCTCAGCCCACCGCCAATACATCGATTCCATTTAAATCCTCCCTCCACAGTACTCCACCCTCACATCACATACCGTTGGCAAATATAAAAAGAAAAGCAATATGTGCACATGAGCCATGTGTGTTGTGTATAAAAGCCACTTGACTTTGCTTTTCCCTTGGTCGTTCTTCCAATTTACTGTGTGAAAACGGAGACTAGTTCTGAACATGAAGCTAAGGTTGAGGATAAACTACAGGTTGTTCCTTCAACTAAAACCAAAGCTCGGTGAGCATGAACTCTGCCACTCAATGACATGCTGCTTTGGAGTGGATATTGTCTGCTGAGTTGTCTTTTTCTATTGAAGGTTTCTAAAGAGAAACGATCGATGTGTCGTTATTCAGAGTATATTGGCCTATGACTGGTTGTTGTAATTATTGATTAGTGAAGACAATTAGTTTCAGTCAGTTTAACAGTTAGCTAGAGATTCAGTTCAGTTTGTCGGAGTTTAAGCTTGAGTAGTTAGTTAATATTTTCTGGTTTACAATCCTACTCACTGATATAAAAAAGATATGTTTTGTGGACACTGTATGTTTCAATGGAGATTCCACCCCCCCCCCCGCCCCCTTCTTTAGTATAGTTTGGTTGCTGTCAGAACTGTGGAGCCAATTGTGTTTTTGTGTTTGTTTTTTGTTATTTAACATGAACAACAGAACATGACTTTGTTTCTGTATTTCTCTGTTTATGGGGCATGAGGGTATCTATCGTATTGATTAGATCTTCAAGTTTCTAAAATTTTGTTTTTCTTGTCATAAAACTGTAGGCTAGTTGCGTGTATTACGTGCATGATTCTTTATGACCTCTGGTTTCTTTTAAATAAATTACCGTTGACCCATACGATACACGATATAGTTTAATAAAAATAATATTAATTTACTTTTCACAATGACAAAATCTTTCTACTTATTTATTTAACATTAGACAAAACCTTATAAAAACAAATAAAGTTTCACTTTACAATATAACATACACTACTTATACATGTTAAAATTATGTGCGATTATAAATCCTTTAAAATTTGTAATTTAGGCTGAAATAAATAGACATAGACGTCAAAACTTGTATGCATCCAAATTAAAATTTTGGTGAAACTACATACTTTACAAAATTAATAATAGTAAAACACTGCTTAAGAAATTCATGCACATTTACGAAGTTATTAACATCAAAGTTATACCTGCGTCTCCTTCTCAAAAAAAAAAAAAAAAAAAAAAAAGTTTAAGGAAGAAAGAAAGGGTAGACACCAAAAACGTTAAAGATTTTCTCTCTAGGAGAATGAGCAACAACGAAGAACCCACTCTCTCCGCCGAAGAAGCGGATCACCTTGTTCGCAGCACCAAGAAACACAAGGCCACCTCCCGATCCTTCATGCCTCAAAGGCCCACTGTAACCTGCAAGGACTTGGTGTTGAGTCCTTCTCTAGACTGGGAAGACCACGCAGCCCATAGCCTACCCTCCAAAGACGAAGACCCTCACTTAGACACCGAGGTTGACTCAGATGACTCCTTTCCCACCATCCTGTTATCCAAGGAAGAAAAATTGTGCACCAGAGCCTTCTGGCGCTCTGCCCTCATTGTCAACGCCTTCGGTAAATCCTTAGGCTTCAAATAGTTTGACCATAAAATCCGAACCATTTGGAAACCAACCAGAGATATTCATATCATTGATCTCGGCATGGACTACTTCCTGATTCGCTTCAAAATCAAGGAACACTACTGGAAAGTTATCAGTGAGGTTCCATGGTTTATCGGACACCAATTTCTTACTATCCGGAAATGGTCCCCATGTTTTTGCCCCTCTGACGTTGCACTCACCACGACGACTGTCTGGGCTCGCCTACCCGAGCTACCCATCGAGCTCTATGACAACAACATCCTTCGGAGAATCGGAAATCAACTTGGAACCCTTCTAAAGATTGACTTTCGCACCGTCGACAACATTAGAGGAAGATATGCTTGTTTGTGCATACAAATTGACCTTGACTCTCCTCTTATCTCGAAGGTTAGGATCGGCAACCTTCTCCAACCCGTCCAATATGAAGGTATTTCTGTTGTCTGCTTCGATTGTGGATGAGTGGGACACAAAGCCTCACTCTGCCCCTCCGTCATTCGCCCCTCTACTCCGACTTCCAATCCCGACCCTCTTATTCCTCCTTCTCAAGCCCCCCCCTACCAAGGAATTTGGCGAATGGATGATTGTCCAATGGAAAAAACCTCATAAGAAGAAAAACGTCGGCGCCGATGAAATGCATGCTTCTATGTCTCAGCACCATGCACGCGACAACCATAGCTCCCTTACTCCCTCACGTGGAGACTTTAAGTATGCACATGACCCCAAGCCCACTCGTAAACCAAAATCTTCTGAATTGCATTGGGCCACAGCCCAAAAAACCCACATTCCCCAACCCGTTTTGACTAGCCCCAATCACGTTGACCTCTTGACTTTCCCCTCACCCAATGCTCCTGACACCAACACTCCTCCGCCTAGTGTTGTCAAATCAAACCCAATCTTTGAAAAGAGCATAGTGCACGCTCCTAAGACCCATCTGATGCCCACACCAGTTGGAATTTAGACCCCTTCTTCTCTCACCCAAACCAAGGTTCTAAGCCAAATCCCTAAACTTTCACCAAAACCTTCCTCTGCCTCCACCTCTCCTCCAGCCTAGAACAAGATACTTTCCTCTTCGAAACTTCAAGCCTACAACCCCTATGCTCATTGATACGTCGTAGCCTATGAGCTGCACAGCCCCAACGCCTCCCTGCGAGCCATAACCCTCCTTGAAGAACACCTACACGCACCCCTTAAACAACCTTAAACCATACTCAGCTGAAACTCCACCCGTTCTCTCCTCATAACAACAACTCACAAAATATGTCTTACAACCCTCTGCTCCAAGAGACGCCTCTATTGGACCTCTTCAACCCACTGATCAGAGATCATTGGGTGCTTCTCAGCTGAAATTGCCTGAGGCCCATACGGAGCAACTTACTCCGATGGATACCAGCTTGCCCGAATCAATTTTGGGCCCATATCGAAGCGGAAGTCAGACGAACCTTGCAAAGCCAGTCTTCCCTGCCACCTCTGAACTCTCCTTTTGGCCGAGTAGTCATTCCATTCTCACCAGAACTTTCTCTCCAATACTCTCTCTCCTTCCCACTCTCCAATCGAAAATAATCCCTCCTCTTTTGAGAATGACTTCCGAGTGGAGCGATGCCACAGTCCCTGAAATTTTAATTGCTCTCTTTTCTCTTAAGACCTCCCTCATCAGCTTTCCTTTCCGGGGGAGGGAAGAGAACTTGTTCCTCATTCAAGTGCTTCCTTAGGTCCCCTGTTTCAAAATGACGATTCGCACTCACCAGCGCAGGTACCCAATGCCATACACCTTCCAACTCCTACCAAATCCCCTGACCCAAGAATTCAACACCCCAAGTTCGTGGGACCTTAGATCTGGTTTAGTCCACCAAGTAAACCCCTTCTCCCCTCTGGAAATGAAGATTCTTGTCTAGAATTGCAGAGGTGCTGGTAGTACTAATTTTCGCTTGAACTTTCTCGACATGTCGCGGCGCTACAAACTAGCAATCGCGGTCATCATGGAAACTTGCATCTTGAGGTCTAGAGCTAAGGAAGCCAGCTCATCCCTTGGCTTTAATAATGTTAGTCGTTCAAATGCTTCTGGTTTTAGTGGAGGCATTTAGGTTCTCTAGAACACCCATGACACTGACTTGGAAATTCTTTCGGTAACTGATCAAGCTATCCATGCGTTTGTTCAGGTTTGCCCCTCTAATCCCTCCTCTAATTGGATATTTACTGCCATATATGCTAACCCAAACTTAAATAATAGACTGCATCTCCGGGAAACTCTCTCTTCCTTCTCCTCCTCCCTCTCTCTACCTTGGCTTATTACAGGTGATTTTAATGACATTGCTAGCAGCACTGAAAGCCTCAGCAACTCCCCCTCTAACCGAAACCGAATCTCCCATTTTAATAATTTTATGAATGATTGAAACCTCTTAGACCTTGGGTATAATGGCCCTCGCTTTACTTGGTCGAATAAGAGGGACTCGAATTTAGTTATGAAATGCCTTGACAGAGCTCTTTGTACTCCATCTTGGCAGCTTCTGTTTGAAGATACCACTGTCACCCACCTCTCTAAAACATCTTTAAATCATCACCCCATTTTACTTAACACTGATCACCCCCCTAGCCCCCAAATCGGCCCTTCCGTCTCGAAACCATATGGTTCAATGACCTTTCCTTCAAAAATGTCGTTTCGGATGCTTGGCAAACCCACCCTGATGATATAATCCAAAATCTTACCTTTTTCACCAATAAAGTCAAGGAGTGGAACAGAGATAATTTTGGAAATATTTTCCACAGAAAAAAAAAGGTGCTAGCTCGACTCAAAGGCACCCAAACAGCTCTCTACTCCAATCCGTCTCCTTTTCTCCTCAGACTCGAAAAGGAGCTCTTGACTGAGTTTAACCACATTCTCAAGAGCTCTAGAACTGAATGGCATATTCTGGGGGACTGAAATACCAGCTTCTTTCACATATCCACCATTCATAGAAGACATCATAACAAAATTTGGTGCCTTAAAGACCCTATGGGCAACTGGACTTACTCCTTGTTGGACATTGAGAACTCCATTACGTCTCACTTCACCTCCCTATATACTACTGACCTCACTCACTCTACCCATACCATCCCATTCCCCAACATACACATACCCCGTCTCAATATAGATGACCCGCAGCTCCACAACATCACAACTCAAGAAATCCATGCTACAATTAGCTCCTTTAAACCCCACAAAGCCCCTGGACCTGACGAGTTTCACCCCATCTTCTTCCAAAAATTTTGGAACACTCTTGGCAGTTCTACTACCTCTTTCATCAAAAACATCTTCTCCACCCGGAATGTGCCCCCTGACCTTAACTCCACCCTTCTCTGCCTTATCCCGAAGACAACCAAGCCTGTCCACTAGCTCCGCCCTATTGGCCTGTGCAACACCCTCTATAAAACCATCATGAAAATTCTTGTTAGCCGTCTTAAACCCCACCTTGGTGACCTCATCCACCCCTTCCAAGCAAGTTTTATTCCAGGCAAGAAAGCTAGCGACAACATTATCATTGCCCAAGAAATCGTCCACTCCATGACAACCTCCAAAAGCAAGAAAGGCTTAATGGTAATAAAAATTGATCTAGAAAAGGCTTTTGACAGGCTCGAATGGAGCTTTATCAAACACACCCTCAATTGGTTCAACTTTCCCACTGCTTGGATTGAGCTCATTATGTCTTGTATAACCTCCTCCGATCTCTCCATCCTCCTTAACGGAGAGCGCCTTAGCCCTTTCCTCCCTTCAAGGGGTATTCGCCAATGCAATCCTCTTTCACCCTACATTTTCATGCTTTGCATGGAACACCTTGCTTGGCTCATCCTTAATGAAGTCTCTCTAGGGAATTGGCAAGGGATCAAAACCACAAGAAACAATCTCTCTTTCTCACGTCTGTTTTTTGTGGATGACCTCATTTTATTTGCCAAAGCTTCCAAAAGAAACTGCATGACCATTAGAAGAGTTTTGGACTCGTTCTGCAAGCTCTAGGGTCAAAAAATCAACTTCACAAAGTCCAAAGTCCTCTTCTCTCCTCACACCTTCCCCTCCATTAGAGAAAGCATGGAGAATGAGCTCAACATATCCTTTTGTACTGATTTCGGGAAATATCTAGGTGTGCCTATCCTTACCAATAAAGGAAATAAAAGAGCCTACAATTTCATCATTGATAAGCTTCGTGACAAGTTGGCATCTTGGAAATCCAAAACCCTTTCCTTAGTGGGTCATCTCACTCTTATTAATTCAGTCACTTCAGCCATTCCCACCTACATCATGCAAAGCACCTTACTGCCTCATCGGATCTGCAAGGAGATTGACCAAATCAATAGAAACTTCTTGGCATCAAGAGAGCTTATGCCAAAAATCTAGCTCTCCTTGCCAGAAGAGCTTGGGCCCTTCGAAACAACTTTTGCCAAATGTGGGCATTAACTCTTTGCAATAAATATCCTCCCCATCACTCCGCATCCAGGAAAACATCAACTGTTTGGGATAGCCTCCTCAAAGCCTACCCAATATGCTTTCTTGGCACAGGTTGGCGCTTGGGAAATGGCACCTCAGCTTTGTTTTGGGATGACAATTGGTCGGGCAAGGGCACTATCTATAGCATGATACAAGGTCCTCTCCCAAGGCATGAATTTTCACTCAAAGTTTGTGATCTTTGGGACCATAATGGCAGCTGGAATTTTACCACTCTATCCTATCATCTCCCAAATCACATCATTGACATCATTCGTGCCACCCCCAACCCAAACTCTCCCTTTCATCCCGACTCCTTGTACTGGCTTCCATCTCCAAACGGTAAGTTCAACATAGGCTCGGCTTACACCCTTTCTTGTGACCCCAATCCAAAGACTTCTAACACTAGCTAGAAATGGCTTTGGAAAGTGCCTACTCTCCCAAGAATCTCTACTTTTCTCTGGCTTGCTTGCCACAACAGCCTCCCCACCAAACCTCTTCTCCATAATCGAAAAATCTCAGATAATCCCAACTGCCCCATCTGCGACACAGCCAATGAAACCCGCCTCCACACTCTCCGGGATTGCTCTATGGTCTCTTGCATCTGGTCCAAAATCACCTCTCACCTCCCTCACCACTTCTACACTTCGAACAACACTTTTACTTGGATCAAGAAAATGTCCATAGCATAAACTACCACCTCCCTCTTTTCTGAAATTCCTTGGAGTATTATTTTTCCCATCACTATTTGGGCTATTTGGCTAGCTAGAAATAAGTTTGTCATGGAAAATATTCCTTTCTCCCCCGACAACATCTTCAAAAGAATCTAATCTTTGTCTATTGAGCTTTACTCCAATCTCCCTCTCAAAACAATTAGACCAAGCATTAAACTCCTCTCAATAGGATGGAAGCCTCCTCCCTTAGGCTTCTATAAACTCAACACGGATGGATCAGCAAAAAGCAACCTCGGTAAGGTGGGTGCAGGAGGTCTCATCAAAGATTATAAAGGAAATTGGATTAGTGGCTTCTCTAGGAACATAGGATTCACTCATTCTCTTGCTGCTAAGCTTTAGGGCTTATGAGACGGACTCACGTTGGCAAAGAACTTGAATATCAAAAATTACATGTTGAGCTAGATGCCAAAGTAGTCACAGATTTCATTACTTTGCAAAATGATAGTTCCCTCCAAACTCACCCTTGTAACTCCTTAATATCTTACTGCAGGTTGCTTATGATGATTCGTCCATTATGTGGACGGTAAGTTTTCATCCTACTTGGGATGATCCGTTCACTATGTATGATTAAAATGCATTCTATATGCTCTAAACAAACTCCTCTTATTATAATGGATAAGTAGAATATTGTTCATAGAAAATAAGAAAACTGCTTATCGGATTCTAAAAGTACTTGTAGAAAATAAGAATTACAACTATCTGTTGAAAAAGATAAATTGGGAATGAGGATGATGTTATTGCCGTCTTTGGTCATCGTCTATTGGTAATACTTCTTAAGGTGCTTTGTGTTCCTTAGGTGGTTCAACTTTGCTCCGTCCAGTGTCTCTAGGTAGTAGGTTCCCTTCCTATTCCATGAAGTGATCTTGTATGGTCCTTCCCAATTAGGCCCTAGCTTCCCCAGGGAGGTATCTTTCGTAGCACCGAGTACTTTCCTCAGGACAAGATCTCCAACCTGGAAGTCCCTATGCTTGACCTTAGAGTTGTAATGTTTTGCCATTAGGTCCTGGTATCTCGCTAGTCGTTGCTCAGCTGCCGCCCTGATTTCGTCCACAAGATCGAGTTGTAAGCGTATTGCTTCATCATTTTTCCTCTCGTCGTGGTTACCAACTCTGTAGCTTGTTAGCCCTATCTCCATCGGTATGATAGCCTCGCTGTCATAGGCCAAGCTAAACAGTGTCTCTCCAGTTGGTGTCCTTGTCGTTGTCCTGTAAGCCCACAAAACACTTGGCAATTCATTTGGCCATATACCCTTTGCCCCATCGAGCCGAGTTTTGATGATTTTAAGCAAGGATTGGTTCGTGACTTCAACCTGCCCGTTGGCTTGTGGGTGGGCTGATGACGAGTAGTGGTTCTTGATCCCTAGCTAGGAACAAAAATTTCTAAATGCGCTGTTGTCGAATTGTTTACCGTTATCTGAAACTAGCACTCTTGGCATACCATACCTGCAAATGATATTCCTCCACACAAAGTTTCGGATATTCTTCTTTGTTATAGTGGTTAGAGCCTCTGCTTCGACCTATTTAGTGAAGTAGTCAATTCCAACCACAAGGAACTTCAACTGCCTTACCGCTATTGGAAACGGGCCCATGATGTCTAGCCCCCATTGTGCGAATGGCCACGGGGCCGTTATAGGGGTAAGTTCTTTCGTTGGTTGTCTTATGAAATTGCCAAAACGTTGGCACCTATCACATGCTTTGACGTATGCGTTGGCATCCTTTTGCATCGTCGGCCAGTAGTATCCTGCTTTGAGGAGCTTGTGTACCAAGGACCTTGACCCTAAGTGATTTCTGCAGATACCTTCGTGGACCTCCCTCATAACATATTCTGACTCTTTTGAGGCGAGGCACCTTAGGTAGGGTCGGGAAAAGCCCCTTTTGTATAGAACATTCTTTATCAGGACGAACCAAGAGGCTTTAACTTTCAACTTTCTTGCGACCTCCTTGTCATCTGGCAGTTTACCATCCTTCAGATACGCTGTTATTGGATTCATTTAACAATGTTCACTGCTTACGTACTGTACCCCAACATCATCTATCAATGATGAAGATTGGACGAAGGACAATACCTGGTTGGGGACTATAATAGGTACTGTAAAAGCAGCCTTCGGAAGTCGGTTGGCATCTTGGTTCTCTTCCCTTGGGATTTGAACCAACCTTGTTTGGATGTTACTTACTCGACCCTTCACTTCCTCAAGATACCTCTTCATTCTTTCATTCCTGCACTCGTAACTGCTATTAACCTGACTGATCACGATTTGCGAATCGGAGTATACGGTCACACTCTTTGCCTCAGTAGCTATCGTGAGGTCTAGTCCTACAATTAAGGCTTCATATTCCGCTTCATTATTGGTTGTCAAGAAGTCTAGGTGGACCATGCACTTGATCTTGTCTCCTTTTGGCGTGTGGAGTATTACGCCAGCACCACCTATATGTTTGTTAGAGGATCCGTCGGGGTGGATGCTCCACCTGGGAGCTTCTTCTGCCCCTTGGTCCGTCATGGAGGTGAACTCAGCAATGAAGTCCGCTATGACCTGTCCCTTTAGAGCAGTCTGTGGTTGGTAACGAATGTCAAACTCGCTCAGCTCAACTGCCCATAGTGCCATTCGTCCTGCAGCCTCGAGGCTACTCATCGCTTTTCGTAAGGGCTTATCCGTTATGACATTTATGACGTGAGCTTGAAAATATGGTTTGAGTTTTCGTGCAACAGTAACCAATGCGAAAGCTAATTTTTCCATCTGAGGGTATCTTTCTTCTGCACCTCTGAACGCTTGGGTTATAAAGTATATAGGCCTTTGCACGTTATCTTCTTCTCTAACAAGAGCCACACTGACGGCCATTAGGGAGACGGCTAGATACAGAAACAACTCTTCCCCCAGCTTGGATGGGCTAAGTAATGGCAGAGAAGAGAGGTAAGCCTTCAAATCTTCAAATGCTTTCTAGTATTCATTTGTCCATTCAAACGATCTGCTCAGCGTGCGAAAGAACGAGAGACATTTGTCCGTTGCTCTTGAAACGAACCTATTAAGGGCTGCTATCTTGCCATTCAAGCTTTGGACTTCCTTCACCGTTTTTAGGAGATTTAACTCTATTATTGCCTTTACCTTCTCCAGATTGACCTCAATACCCTTTTAGGACACCATGAACCCCAAAAATTTTCCTGCGGTTACTTCGAACACGCATTTGCTTGGATTCAGCTTCATATTGTAAGACCGAAGAGTGTTGAAGGTCTTCTGAAGGTTGTTCAAGTGGTTAGATTCTTGCACGCTCTTCACAAGCATATCATCCACGTAAACTTGCATATTCCTTCCAATCTGATGTGTGAACATCTTGTTCATCAGCCTCTAGTATGTGGCCCCAGCGTTTTTTAGTCCGAAAGACATTACTTTATAGCAAAAAAGCCCCTGACTTGTAACAAACGAAGTTTTCTCTTGGTCAACTTTATCCAACTTAATCTGATTGTAGTCGGAGAACGCATCCATGAAGCTTAACAGTTCATGTCCCGTGGTCGAATCTACCAAGGTATCAACACGAGGAAGCAGGTAACTGTCTTTAGGGCAGACCCTATTTAGATCCGTGAAGTCGACACACATTCCCCACTTTTCATTTGCTTTCTTAACCATTACCACATTTGCCAACCAATCTAGATAGTATACTTTTCTTATGAAATTTGCTTCTTGTAACTTTTGGACCTCCTAGGCTATGGCTCAATCTCTCTCAGAAGTAAACACTCTCTTCTTTTATCGGACGGGTGAAAATAAGGGTGACACGTTCAACCTATGGACTATCACTAACAGGTAGATCCTCGGTATGTCTTCGTGACTCCATGCAAATACATCCTGATTTTCTCTTAGGAACGTTGCGAGTGCTTGCCATGCTGACTGGCTGGCCAGTGTACCAATTCTCGTGGTGCGTTCATGCCTTAAGTCATCGAGGGGTACTTCTTCCAATTCTTCCACCAGTTCTGCTACCGTTTGCTATTCCTCGATGGTTAATGTTTGTAGGTGGTCGTCCATCTCCATCATGGCCACATAACATTCACGTGCGGCCACCTGATTTTCGTGTAGCACTCCCACTCCGTATTCGGTAGGGACTTTGACCATCAAATAGTAGGTTGAAGTTACAGCTCTCCATGCATTGAGAGCAGGCCGCCCAAGGATAGCATTGTAAGCAGATGAGCAGTCGACCACAAGAAAAGCCACGTCTCTAGTTATTTGTTGGGGGTAATCTTCAACCGTCACAGACAACGTGATGACGCCAACGGGGTAGACCCTCGTCCCTCTGAATCTGACGAGCGGAGCATTGGTTGGGACTAGTTGTTCTCTACTAATCCCCATCTGTTGAAATACGGGGTAATAGAGAATGTCTGCTGAGCTTCTGTTATCAACCAATACTCGATGAATATTGTAATCCCCTGCTTTTACGCTGACGACAAGCGCATTATCATGCGGATGGTGAAGACGTCGGGCATCCTCTTTTGAAAACCCTATGGTCGGGATATCAATTCGTGCCACTTTTGGTGCTGTCAGTTGGACATTCTTGACCACTCATAAATAAGATTTGTATGCTTTTTTGAAGGATCCTGCAGCAGTGGTGCCTTTAACAATCATCCTTATGTCTCTTATTGATGGTCTGAGACGCTCGTTTTCCCGTTGGGGTGCTTGATCTTGTGGCGGATTTAACCTTTCTTTGTTGACGAACCTCTGTAGCTTGCCTTGTCTAATAAGGGCTTCAATCTGTTGCTTCAGGTTGTAGCAGTCAGCCGTATCATGGCCGTGGTCACGATGGAAGCTGCAATATTTGTCCCTTGAACTTTTGTTAGGATCTCCTCTCAATTTTCCTGGAAATGTCAGTGCTTCCTCATCCTTTATCTGCATCAGGACTTGATCGATCGGAGGAGTCAAGGGGGTAAAGCTGGTGAATTTCCTCGTGGGTGGTTTGGATCGTCTATGTTCCTGCCGTTCTCCTATCCTGACTTGCTTCCGTCCCCTGTTTAACCTTGTATCTTTTGGTCTCTCTCTTTTCCTTGACTTCTCTTCTCTGGCTAGTAACGCGTCTTCTGCGTTCATATACTTGGTTGCCCTGTAAAGCACTTCGGACATAATCTTTAGGTCATTCTTGTACAGGGAAAACATGAACTTACCTTTACATAGTCCGTTGGTCAATGCTTCTACGAGTATCTTGTCGTCTGCTTTGTTTATCGAGAGAGCTTCTTTATTAAAGCGAGCTATGCATGATCTTAGCGTCTTGTCTTCCCCTTGCCTAATGCTCATTAGACATGCAGTGGACTTCTTATATCGGTGGACCCCAATAAAGTGTGACACGAACTGAGTGCCCAACTCTTTGAAAGTGCTAATCGAATTTGGTGTCAACCTACTGTACCATACCCTTGCTGATCCTTTCAACGTGGTAGGGAAGGCCCTGCACATGATCTCGTCTGGAACTCCTTGAAGATGCATTATGGTTTTGAAAGATTCTAAGTGGTTTAAGGGGTCCTTAGACCCGTCATAACTCTCGACTTGAGGTATGCGAAATTTTAGTGGAAAGGGGCATGAAGTAACAGGCGCTATGAAAGGCGAATTAGTTCGTTGAACTAGGTTATCAAGGTCGTTGGATACATGACCTTTAAGGGCGTTCATCATCACATCCATTCGTTCTTTCATCATTTGCATCTCAGTGGCAATGTGGGGTGGGAGGACGTCCGAGATAGATGGCCGGTTGGTGTCTTACCGTTCCAGTCTGCTTGGAGCATTGCTACCCTATGGTCCTTCTTGGTTCCTCCTCTCAGCGCTTGTCCTCTCCTAGTCTTCCTCCTGTGTGTCGGGTTGCGCATTCCTTTACCGTAACTGCTCTTCCAAATCATGATTTTGCTTTGTTAGGCGTTCAACTGCTGTTGCAAGCGTTTGGACCTATCTCTCCAAGGCTGTAGTGCGCGGTTTGTCGCCCAGATTGTTGGTTGTTGCCATCGATCGAGTGAGTACCGTGCAACCTTTTGTCTCAGGGATAGAGTAACGGCTGATTGATCGTGCTAGATTCCCACAGACGGTGCCAACTGATGATGCCAAAAAATCACCAGTAAGCTTCATGGTCCCTCAATAATTAGAATAATACCTGCACAACAGAAAAAAAAAAGGACCTAACAGAGAGCACTGGTGTGGTGCCGGCCAAAAACCCTCCGAGGTCAAATTAGCAAATTTTACAACCTTAGAGTGCTAGAGTTGAGTTAATTATGCGTACCTCGTATTCTAATGGTCTATGGGTTTTTATAGTAGAGTCGATCTCCCTTTCTTGCACCTCAAGACTTTTCCTTATAGGAAAAGTCTTGTGCCTCACGAAATCCTTTCGTAATTAGAACTCTTCTTTTGCTAGGGTTCCTTGAGATACAAATTCATTCCATATAGGAATCCTTGGGCCCAAAGCGAAGCACATAAGCGCGTGTATTTCAGACTGCCGTCTAGCTTGAGTCCTTCCGATATATGTCCGTCCACTTTGGAATCGTCCTACCTAGGCCAGGAAATTTAAAGAGCATTCGTCACTAATTTTTCCCTCGTCAAAATCTAATCTCAAAAAAAAAAAAAAAAAAAAAAACTTTTGAATTCGATTGAGTTTTTGATAAATGGAACCTTTGGAGACATGGAGTAGAGAGAGGGAGCTCGAGAGAGAGCTTAGACTTCTTTGTGTGTGGAGGAAAGTAAAAGAAAAGGAAGATAAGAAGATGAGTGTGTGTGTGTGTGTGGAGGAAAGTAAAAGAAAATGAAGATAAGAAGATGAGTGTGTGTGTGTGTGTGTGTGTTTGTGTGTGGACGAAGTGAATGTGTGGATGAGAAAAATGTGAAAGAAAAAAAAAAGTTTTTGGGTTTGGCCATTTGGGTAAAGCAACGTAGAAGAATTGTGGGTGCTAGAACACAAATTAAAAAAAAGAGTAGTAACACAAATTATTTTACAATTTTTTTTTTTCATAATTGTGATGTTATAGAGTATGTGGTGGAGATAAAATTGTGGGTACTAGAACAACTTATTTAAAAGATAAGTGTTAATAAAATTTTATTTTACAAAGATTAATTTTAAATTAGTATTGTGAAAATATTGTGACATTTTATTATATCTCTAAACTTTTTAAGTTAGTACTATTTTTTTTTTAGAAAAAAAATAGTACTGTTGACAGAATATTTTTATAACAATTTCATAATAAAGTTTACATAGTAAGTTGTTATTAGTTCTCATCTAGATCTACTAGTAACATTTTTTTTTCCTACCATTAACAACTTGTTATATAGACTTTATTGTGAAATTTTTGTGAAAATATTGTATCCATAACTTGCATTAAAAGAGGTAATTAAAACAAAGAATTCTATTTATATAGACATTGTCCTTTTTAGTAATTTACCCTTCAAACTGCCACTTTTATAAGTTCTAATCAAACACTCAGCTTTTTCAAAAAGAACTTTTTAACAGTTTTTACTAAATCCTCAGTTTTTTGAAAAAAATACTTTTTCTTATTGTATTTAATTGAAAACTCCACTTTTTCAAAAAGCCCAATTTTAAAAAGCTGAAACAAACTCACCCTAAATCGTATTGCTACAATACTGTCTCAATATCAAGGAGAATCAAATTCACCTCTCTCTCTCTCTCTCTCTCTCTCTCTCTCTCTCTCTATATTTTCTTCCTTTCTATTCTGCAACTGTATCTTCTTGCTGCTACATTTTTCTTCACTCAGTCTCTCTGTCTTTCATCTCAAGTCTTAGAGAATAAACAAAAGGTTTATACAGAAAATCAAAAGGAATCGATTCCATGATTTGATACAACAGTACTGAGGCTTTATACTAATGGAGAAAAAAACTCTTGTTTACGTTCTAGTTCCTATAGACCTTTTTGCAATGATGGCATATCACTTGTGGCTTCTCTATCGAATCATGAATTACCCCAACAAGACTGTCATCGGCATCAACACCGTCCATCGCCGCTTTTGGGTCCGTGCTATGATGGAGGTAATTCTTTTGCTTTACCATGGTGGAATTTATCTTTCTTTTCTTTTTCTTTGTGGCATTCTTTGTATTAATGTGAGCCTTTAGGCTCTTGAGCAACCGTATCTACTCATGCAAATTTTCCGTCTATTTTGTACAAAAAAATTACTTTTTTTATATTTTACACACCCATTTTTTACAAAACACTCACATCAGTCTATTTATTCTACACATCTATTTAATAAAATATTAATTCTTTTACAATTTTTATTATTTCCTCACTCACAACCCCTCTCTCTCTCAAACCCAACACTACCAAAAAATACTAAAATATTAAATGCACAAGCTACTATGCATGGTTCCATTATAGAAAATTATTGTGTACTCTCGGAATAGCATAAATGCGTACTCCCTCCTTTCACATGAATGATGAATCTCGCTAATTAAATTCATAGTGCGACCCACTATTTATGTGAGAGGAGAGAGTGCGCATTTATGGTACTTTGGAAGTTAATCATTTTCCGTTATTGTAGCACTTATACATTTATGCATAATTTTACACTCATTGATGTGGGTGTTTTTTTGCTCAAAATGTGTAAAATTGATTATTTTTTGCATTTCGCAAGATTATGCATGATCTAAAAAATAGGCTATTTTTTGGCAAACTCTACTCGTATCTTCTCCTCAATCCAAATGGATAATTAGAGCACTGACGTGTAGTTCCCGTTACTATAAGTTAGGAGATTTAAAGTCAGGACCTCATAGATCATTTGACTTCTGTGGCCTAAAAACCAGTAGACCAACCTCTGAAAAATTAAATTTCATATTGTTACCTGCATGTCATGATGATAATGGAATTAATTCAAATGAATCCCAAAGTGTAGCAAATTAAATTTCACGCATGATGATAAAATGTGTATATACAAAAATTGCTGGTTGTGCAGGATGCGTCCAAGAATGGTATTCTTGCCGTACAAACACTGCGAAACAATTTAATGGCATCGACCCGATTAGCTTCCATGGCAACAATGCTTAGTTCAGTCATTGCTGTTTTGATGAGTAGTGGCAACCAGGATAAATCAGCACTTCTTGTGTTTGGAGACAGAAGCGAGCTTGACTTCTCCATAAAGTTTAAGTTCTCTTCAATATTGGTGTGCTTCTTAGTTACTGTAGTTTTCAGCGTGCAGTCTATGAGGTACTACAGCCATGCAAGTTTCCTCATCAGTATTGTTCCCCATGAACAACAAAAAGCTTATGTTGCCAAGACAGTGATTAAGGGGAGCTATTTCTGGTCTTTAGGAGTGCGTGCCTTCTACTTCTCCTTTCCTTTGTTTTTGTGGATCTTTGGTCCCATCCCTATGTGCTTGTCCTGCTTCGTCCTTGTTATCTTGCTTTATTTCCTGGACTTCACATTTGATGACCACTACATCAATGAGGAAAACTTCAAACATTATCCGAATTAAGAGGAAAGAGCTAGCTACTCTTTTTTTATTTTTATTTTTTGCTGAATAAGACATGAGCTACTCACATTCAACCCTGGTTGGATTAAGTTGCACATCAACTTCTTTTAGCTTGTAATATAATCTTGAATAAGCATATTGTAATGAACTTACAATTTCACCTGAATTTTATTTTCAGATTCTTTCTCTCTCTCTCTCTCTCTAGAGATAGAGCCAGAACTTGGAGTTAGGGGGGCAGCTCTGCTGTTAGCTATGTGCGGCAGCTCTGGCCTTTGACTCTACTACTTTATCTCTTAGGATTTTTGTTTGAAACTTTTTAAATGACTAAGTTGTTTGTTTTGGATAAAATAGATTGATTGGACTTAATTTTTTTAGCTTTATTATTGAATATTTTTGATGTTGGGCTAATTTTTTTGGACTTGTATATTTTCTTTTAGATTTAATCTATTAATTTTTATGGCCTTTAAAAGGTGGAAAAATGCTAAAACTACAAAATTTTTACAAATTTCTAATGTGGTGAGTGGTTATTGATAAGTGAAAAGTGATGCAAGTGTGCAAACCAATAAGAATTTGCTACCTCAATAATTTGTAAAAATGTTGTAAAAAAGTGTGTGATTGTAACATTAGTCTTAAAAGAATTGATGGCATTTGTACGTACCCAAACTTCTCTAGGTGGGCTGGGCCTGGGCCTAGGATTGGATTTACAATTTATTTGTATAGTGGGCTGAGTGTTTCCTGCTATGGGTAGTCCCTGGCCAATCAACCCAAAGACGCCCTTTCTCACGGACTCTTTTTCTTTTCCCTCTGCGTGTTGCTCTCCCTCATAGCAATGCTAATACTATCACTCTTTTGCTTTCTGTTTTCTCTCTCTAAATGCCAACCCCTTCCTCATATTCTATTCTCCTATTTATAGCTTGAGATGGGTGCAGGTGTTATGATTACTACCTAATCTCACTCGTGTGGAGGGGGTTCAATCCTATCATTTCTAATAAAAATATGTTCTGTTGGGAATAGTGATGATGGCATTGAAATTGGTTCCAGCCTCCAAAAAGATTATTCGGTAGTGATACTCCCCAAAGTAATACCGGGCTGCCAGCACATAGACTGCCCCGAGCAAGTGCATTCCTGATAAAGTTATAAATTGATCGGCATGTGCTTCTAATACGCTCAAGGCCAGGCAGACCTAGTATGGTATTCGGGTTGAGATTGGGCCTTAAAGTGTCAGAACCAAGGTCCGAGGCCTAATGGGCGTGGTGTCGCACATTGTACCATGAGGCTAGGGCCCAGGATCTAATGGGCCTAGGAATGTACCCTGTACAACATTGTTAAGGGGAGGGGGAATGTAATTTTATTGAACAAAATTACAAAAATTAGTACATATTAATACACTAATATTTTTTTTAAAAAAATTTAGGGGGTGCCATTGCCCCCTAATCAATATATAGATCAGTCCTTCTCTCTCTCTCTCTCTCTCTCTCTCTCTCTCTCTCTCTCATAGAGATATAAATTGTCTTATCTATGTTAAATTTTTTTTTTTTTTAGCTTTGTTTAATAATTAAATTACAAATTATTCCCTTTAATTTTTGGTAATTTTCATTTCAATTTTATATTTTTTTTTCTTCATGTTCAATGTATTCATGGTCCCTTTGACTTTTCAAAAATCCTTCATCCTCTTGTATTTTTGGTGATAAAAACATGTAATGTATTTATATAGTTGTAATGCATTTTTATTTACTCTAATAACTCTTATGCCATACATAACTCATTAAATTAAAGTGTATTTAGAGTGTGTTTGAGAACAACTTTTAGCTTTTATATACATCTTTGTAAAACCTCATTTTTTCCCTCATTTTCTCACATTTTCAAATTTTTTCAAAGTACAAGTATACTTTAGCACATTTTCAACAAAAAGCTAGTTAAGCTATTCTCAAACAGACAGTTTATGTAAACCATGTGTAATTTAATTATATTTTATTTTTATTAAATTTACTTGTATATTTTTAGACATGTCAAGACTTACTTTTTTTTGTTTTGCAAAGATGTAAAGACTTATTTGATGTAAATATTTTTCTTTATGTAAAGAAAAAAAAAAAAAAATATATATATATATATATATATAGCTTGGCCTCTCATGAAAAAAATTTCTAACTCTACTATTGATGTATTTCTTACACCCTTTTGTTACCATGTGTCATTAAGTATCTTTTTTTTTTTTTTTTGACATCCAAGATAGAATTTTATTAATAATGATAAAGTTTAGCTACAAAATTGATTGTAACCTAAAGGTACAAACTTACTTAATATTTTTTTATTGGAGGTGAATTTTGACAAATTCATTGCTAGATTTCATTTTCTTCTTATATTATCCATGCTTGTAAAATTTCTATAAAATTAAAAATTAATAACTATGCCATCAATAAATTGTTTAAATTGCAAGTTTTTGTAATTTAAAATTATGCATAAAATGTAAGCTTATAGATCATATAGTAAATAATATCCAATTGACACAAAATTTGATATGTGTATTAAAAACATAAATAATATGCAATTCAACAGTTAGATTTTTATAATATGTAGTAATATGAATAATATTGAGTAAGGTTATACCCTTAAACTACAATTTTATAACTAAATTTTGTCATATTATTAATAATAAGAGAAACGAAGAGTAGAAAGGGAAAACTTGGATGTGGGGCTGTATTATAGGGGGGTAGCCAACACCTAGCTGCCTACAGTTTCCCACGAGACCTCATGAGAGTCGTGGCTTGCTTAAAAATCTCCTCAGGGTGGGACTGTGCATTTCGGTACTGAACTCCGTTGTGTGCATTCCATAGCGACCATAGCCCACAACTCAAAGGATATCAGAGCAGGCTCTTCAGACAAAGGTTCGAACTTTGGGAGGGACGTTCATGGACCATATCTTCTTCCACATCCTCTGATCCAAGTTTGCTGAAGAGTGCTCCCCGGCCGGTGGGTGGTGCAGGGAACATAACGACAACCCACTTGATGGACAAAATGACTACATAGAACAAAATTTATAGTTATAGGAGTAAAGTAAATAAATTAAATATTATTAGATTGAATTAAATTTTGAATAATGTTAGAGAATGTAAATTTTAATTTAGCCTATATATTATATATATCAAACAAAAGTAGGATAAGATGTGGAGTTGGATCGATCCGGTGTGATATCTCTAAATTGCAAAAAATTTCGGCTTGTTTGTTTAACAATTTCAAATTTATATTTTTAAATTTTAAACAATTTTACACACATTTCTGCCCACTTTTTCACTCATACAAATTTCAAAAAATTACAAAAATCTCATCTCAAACTACTCTACCAAATACTCCAACTTTTAAACATTTTTTTTTCCACAATTGAGATTAAAAATAGACAATTTTTAATTAAAGTATAATTACAGTAAACCCATCTGTAGTATGAGCCGTTTTCACTTTGCCTACCTGTGGTTCAGTCATTTACATTTTGCCCACCTGAGGTTAGTTCTGTTAGCCTTCCGTAACCCACCTCTCTGTTTGCCGTTATAAAAACACATTTTTAAGTAAAAACAAATATAACAAGAATAAAAAAGTAAGGGTTTTTGCCTGCTGAAGAACTTCTTTCATTTCTTTTAAAACCCCAAGTCTCTCTGATTTTTTTACATCTTTGCTCTCATCTCCTTCCTTTAGTTTGAAGAAGCTGACTTGAATTGCGGATCCGGGTTTGGGTTTGGGTGTGACCGCCAAATGAAGATCAGAGGTGACCCAATCGAAGGCCATGACGTCTTCAACTATGAACAGGCCGTGATAGTAGTTTGGATTAATAGGACGGCGGTGAGCTGGGCCACTTGGTCCAGGGAGGACAAGCCGTTGAGAGCGTCAAGCAACACCTTCACCTTCGATGGTTTGGCCTCATCTTTCACCTTGAACAGGATGATGTGTTTGATGGCCTCGGACTCGGACTGAGATGATGGCCTCTTTGCTATCTTGCTCATGGGTAGGAGTGGGTTTCGGTGTGGATCAGAGTGGGTTTCGGCATTGGGGCGTATTGGTGTGGATCGGAGTAGGTCTTTCTTGCTCGTGGTTTAGAGTGGGTTTTGGCGTTGGGGCGTATCGATGTGATGGGTTTTGGGTTGTTTTGGGTTTGTTTTGTGGTGGTTGTGGGTTTGTGTTGGTGGCGGCGGTGTGGATCGAAGGAAGGGGAAGGTTGTGTTGGTGTATCGGCGAGGTGGGTTTTGGGTTGCTATGGGTTGTTTTGTGGTGGTTGTGGGTTTGTGTTGGTGGTGGCGACGTGGATCGAAGGAAGGGGAAGGTTGTGTTGGCGGTGGCTGTTGGTGGGACACAGGGATTTTTTTTTCTCTCGCTTCATCTCTATCTCTCTGACTTCTCCCTTCTTCAAACCCAACCTAATCACAGCATCACCCACAATCCACCATCAACAAAAAATGTGTATGATTTTTGTAAATAACTGAAATTGTATGAAATGATTTTTGTGAAATTAGAGTAGAGCACTTTCAAGTGTAAGATTTTTGTAAATGTTTTTTAGGATTTATGCGAATATGAAAATTTTATTTGGATTGATTGGCTCAAGACTATTCATACTAAAAACAAATGTGTTCTTGAATCCAAGTTACAAAACCCCCTCTTTGATCTTTTTTTTTTTTTATATTTTTTTTTTATTTTTAAGAGGAGAGAGACATAAAAGTGAAGATACATTTTTACCCCCAATTTTAACAGAGGTGAGTAACGGATGGGTAACGGATTGAAATTCAGGTGGGCAAAGTGTAAATGATTGAACCACGGGTAGACAAAGTGAAAACGGGCCATACTATAGGTGGATTTAATTTAATTATCCCTTTAATTAAACTTTTAATCTTTTGTTCGTAACGTACTTTTAGTGGACTATCAATAATTAGACACTCGTTTAGTGGGCTAAAATTGACATCTGATTTGGGCCTTAAGCTCTGGCCTAACATTCCTCTAAACGAGGAAGAAGAAGAAGATATAATTATGATTTGGTGTCAAATTGTGGAAGTTTTCTTAGATCCTAATAGAGATCTTGCTGGTCATGACCCATCATTATCGCCCAATTTAATGTCTCAAAAGCAATCAAGGACAGCATTCATTCTTGTAAACTTTGGAAAGTGTGGTCTTGCTTCATCACTTGGATCCTTAGCTTCCAAGGTAAGTACCATATTGCCATTTATTGATTTTGCCTTTTCAATACAATTTCATGTCTTCCATGAACATTGAACTTGTAGTTTATGTGTAGTCAAGTATGTGAATCCCATCACAAAGCTTTGCATCATTAGAGCATCCACACCAGTTCATATAAAAGCTTCTAAAATACAAATAACTACCAATTTTACACATTTTGAGCAAAAAAACACCCACATCGGTGGGTGTAAAAATGTCTAAAATTGTGCAAATTCATCCATGAGCTACAGTACCCGTGTATATTTACACGGCTACTGTAGCTCGTTTATCCCATTATTTTATAATTTTTCGTTCATTCCTTTTTTTCTCTCTCTTTTCCGTGCTCAACAAACCCAGTTAAAACTCAACTCCTCATCTTCTTCTTTTTCCTTAGATGCACACAAACGCACCCACACACAAACACATCCATACTGAAAATCAGCACAGAGATACACTTACTCACAAAAAAAAAAAAAAAAAACAGAGATACACAAATACAGATAGGTGCTTAATCGGAACGATCGGTGCTTGACTGGATCGGAGCTCGTGGGTTTGGCTTGTGGATCGGAGGTAGCGGATCATGATCAGAGGTTGCGAATAGTGGATCAGGGGTCGCAGATCGTGGATCGGCTAGCGGATTGTGATCGGAGGTCGCTGATTGTGGATCAGAGCTCGCGGATTATGATCAAAGCTCGCAGATCATGGATTGGAGTCGCAGATCGTGGATCGGAGCCGTGGATCGTGGATCGGAGCTCGAAGCTCGTGGATCGGAGAGGGAGAGTTGATCTGAGCTCGTGGATTGGAGAGGGAGAGTTGATCTGAGCTAGTGGATCGGAGAGGGAGAGTTGATCGAGAGGGAGAGTTGATATGAGATGGTGGATTGGAGAGGGAGAGTTGATCTGAGATGGTGGATCAGAGAGGGAGAGTTGATCGAGAGGGAGAGATGGTTGTAGAGAGAGAGAGAGAGAGAGAGAGAGCAACAAATCAGAAATGAGAAATGGGTAGAGAGAGAGTGCGCGTATTATATGCAGGTAGTTGAGGAAAATAATAAAAAATGTGAGGAAATTGATTATTTAATTACAAGATGTGGTAGAATAGATGAACTGATGTGGGTATTTTGTAAAAGTAGGTGTGTAAAATAGAAAAGTAGGTTTTTAGTGTAAAAATAGATGTGTAAAATGAATGAACTGGTGTGGATGCTCTTAGAGTGGAAAAGCGTGTTTCAGCATTTTCAGTGGGTCCTATGCACTGTTCATGAGATCCACAAACGTCTTTTTTCAGGAATTATTTCATTAAAAATGGGTCACACAACACTATTTACACATTTAAAAATTATTTTTCTACAATATTTTCAATTTTCAGCAAAATAAGCGGTATCCAAACGCACGTAGTAAGTCAAATTACAGTGAAATGGATTGTCAATTGGCTTGCATATAATGGTTTTTTATATACGTGTGTGTCTATATATACTTACATAATGTTTGCACATTTGAATTTAGAAGAAAGAAATCCATAAGTTTTAAAATCTAATCAGGACACCGACCAGCACCATTTTTTTTTGATAAGTAGAATTTGTGAAAAACTTGTTTCTATTTAAAAGTGCAAAGTTCAGTCTATTTTTTTGGTCTTCTTATTAAATATGCAAAAAAAAAGTGGGTAATATGCAAAGCAGCGGCAAGTGCATGCGGTGCACTATTACTTGCGGTGCGGTGCGGTGCAGTTATACCATTTTGCAGGTGGTTTTGGTGCAGTTTTTGCTGTTTGTGCGGTCTATGCAGTTTGGTGAACACCCCTAATTTCAATCATAAATATACATAATCTGATTTCTTCCCAAAAGATAGATAAAGAGAGTATACAAAAAAATTAAAAGAATTAAACAAAACTCACAAAATATACACTGTGTTTCCTTTTAATTTAGTTCCTCAAACTCATTATCGTATAGTTTTATCAACTTGCTCTCCTCCTTAACACAAATAGAAATCGTATTGCTTCCATCATTTTTGGTTCTCATGCCAACTTCACATAACATTTTCTTTTTAAGGGCAGTTTCACATAACATTTGAGTGCTAGAGATATTGAGAACATGAAAAAGTTGTTGATCTTCAACTGCAAGAATACCATTTGGCTTTATACTTCTAAATTGGTATATTTATTTAAATAAAAATTGTTTTAAAAAAATGTTAATCTAATAATTGTGTGTGGTGGGGAATCCTAAAAGGAACCCAATCTTGATAAAAGAATCTTAATAGTTTTTTTTTTTGGAATTTAAGAATCTCAATAGTTAAAGGATAAGAAAATGCTCAATTTTGAAAAAAATCAAAGGCTAAATATTAGGAAAATGTCTTATATACATTAATTTTTTGTTTTATATGTATAGTTTAAAAACCATCTAGAAAATGTTTTATATACATTAATTTCTTGTTATATATGTATAGTTTAAAACCATGTAATGAAAAAATGTTGAATAAAAAAATCCCCACTTTTGGCATAATTTTTTTTTATAGGTTTATGGGGGAGAAAATGGGCTTTTGCCTTTTTTTTTTTTTTTTTTTGAATATCCAACAAAATGCCCTATATCTAAAACTATTTAGGGAAATGCTCCTATTTTGAACCTTGATTTTCTAAAAATTGAGTTTTAATTTAAAACTTGATTTTTGGACAATCGAGTTATAGCAAACTAAAAATTTTTTTATTATTATTTTTTTTTTCTGGAACTCAAGTTCATGGAACTTGAGTTCCATTCAAAGAACTCTTGTTTCATGTGAAGTACTTGAGTTCTTTGAAAAAATTCAACTGGAACTCGAGTTCTAGAATTTTTTTTTCTAAGTCCACGTTCATTATGATTCGATGTTCCAAAAATCGAGTTTTACATTTGAAACTCAATTTTTAGAAAATTGAGTTTCAAAATAGGGGCATTTTTCTAATTAATTTTAGATATGAGACATTTTGCTGAAAAATTTGTGAGAAATGGGTAAAAGCCCATTTTGTCCAAAGAATTGGTATTAATAACTAAAAGAAACAAACCGTATACTGAGTAAAACGATTGGGGCAGAGCCCAGCCATATGTGAAAAGGAAATTCCTTATAGTGATCCTTACGTATTTGATTGTGAAAGATTTATAAATGTTTCACATCATTTTAAAAATCTGATCCTGATTCTCAAAAAAAAAAAAATCAAAAAAAAAAAAATCTGATCCTTAAATATTTTTAAAAAGCTTTCACATATTCTCTAATACTTAGTATTTGGTCACACCATTTTGAAGATGTTCCGTCGCAGGGAAGGAACCACATACAGGGGGGCTGTGCCCCCCCCACCCCCCAATTTTTTTTTTAAAATATTAAATAGTAGGTATATATTTAAGATTTTAAAAAATAAGTCCAAGAAAAATTACATTTCCCCCGTTAAGAAAATTATATTTGCCTCCTTCGACTTCGAATTCTAGTTCTATCTCTGTTTCTATGGCAGTGGTAGGGACTTTCTATTTGCTTATAAAAAAGAATCCAGTAACTTATTTTCTAAAAAAATTTGACTCAACATTGCCTTGGTCTTAATATTTCCGAATTACCCTTTCTCAAATACACAATCTTCTGAAAAATTATCAGCTTAAAAGATGTGAGAGAGGATGAGAGGAAGAAGAAGATAACGTGAGGAGACTAGACACTAGAGAGTTAATGTTGTTTTTTTTCCCTTTTAATAATAAGAATTAATGCCTAAATTTTTAATTTTTAGTGAACATTAATGACATTATTATAAGTGTTTTTACTCTTAGATCTAAATATCTAATTGAAATCAATGACCTTAAATAAGTGTAACTCTTGTAAAGGTAAGTGTAACTTAAACTAATCTCTCAATTTCTTGTTATATATGTATAGTTTAAAAACCATGTAATGAAAAGAAGTTAAATAAAAGAACACCCACTTTTAGTATAATTTTGTTTATAGGTTTATGGGGAGAAGCATAAAACTTAACATATTTAGTTTTTTTTTTTTAATTAAAGAAGGTTAAATGATTGGTTTAATTTGAGGAAACCCATTTACTCTTGAATTAAATACAAATATTTTTAATTAATAAGCTTTTCAAATACCAAATATGTATAACTGTAATTTAATTAGGAGATTTTTTTTTTTTTTTTGAGAGATAGTTTCAACTTATGACGTCCGCTCCTGAAAATAGTTCTTTATCATCAGACCAAAACACCAATCAGTTTTTGGTGTAGGTGAGGATTGAGTGCTAGATCTCTTATTCAACTATCAGAGACTTTACCAGTTGAGCTAGTTGGAATCTACTAATTAGGAGTATTTAAGGTGACATTATGATGTGTCAAATGTTTATGATGTGTACAAATCATTATTTGCTATATGGCATTGTATTTTAACATTGAGAAATTATTAGGTCCATCGGGAGGACTGTTAAATGGTCCTCCCAACGAATGAAATAATATCACTTATGTAAATGTGTGAGTTAGATTTCTAATCAGTAGAAGAATTAAAAATAAAAAACCACTAGGTGAAATCACATTTGCATAAATGGTAACTTTTTATTGGTTAGAAGGATTAAGAGGACCACCTCAGCAACTCTCTCAATGGACCTAATAATTTCTCGTTAACATCACTCTTAAAAATTACACATGTCTTGTTAAAGGCTTTCGCAAAGGGACACATGTCACAATTTTGTGTAGGATTCAACTTTTATAATAGAGTCTGAATTTGGTAAGGATGAGTGTAAAACCCGTATTTTGCATCATTCAATAAGAAATTGTCACGTCAATTTTTTACTTAAAATTCAATGTATCCTATCACACCTAATAATATCTTTATAAATTCCCAATTGGGTTAGATTTTCATATGAGTGTTAAAATTAATTGTGGGTAATTGTGCCTATTTTTTAATATATTGGGATTGGTGGGTGTAAAATTTAGGTTTTACAACACGCCCGTATAGAATTTACTCTCTCTATAATATATTATATTCTTTATAGATAGATTATCCACCTTTAATCTATTGGTTATAAATTTTCTCTAGTAATGAGGTGTTTAATTATCCATTTATCCATTCACTGTGTTTATTGTCATGCTAGTAAATCGTATTGCTACAATAGTGTCTCAATATCAAGGAGAATCAAATTCATCTCTCTCTCTCTCTCTCTCTCTATTTTCTTCCTTTCTATTCTGCAACTGTATCTTCTTGCTGCTACATAATTCTTCACTCAGTCTCTCTTTCATCTCAAGTCTTAGAGAACAAACAAAAGGTTTATACAGAAAAACAAAAGGAATCGCTTCCATGATTTGATACAACAGTACTGAGGCTTTATACTAATGGAGAAAAAAGCTCTTGATTACATTCTAGTTCCTTTAGGCCTTCTTGCAATGGTGGCATACCACTTGTGGCTTCTCTATCGAATCATGAATTACCCCAACAAGACTGTCATCGGCATCAACACCGTCCATCGCCGCTTTTGGGTCCGTGCTATGATGGAGGTAATTCTTTTGCTTTACCATGATGGAATTTATCTTTCTTTTCTTTTTCTTTGTGGCATTCTTTGTATAAATGTCAACCTTTAGGCTCTTGAGCAACCGCATTTGCTCATGCAAACTTTCCGTTTATTTTGCACAAAAAATTATTTTTTTTTATATTTTACATACTCATTTTTACAAAACATTCATATCAATCTAGTTATTCTACGCATCTATTTAATAAAATATTATTTCTTTTACAATTTTTATTATTGCCTCACTCGATCACAACCCCTCTCTCTCACAAACCCAACACTATCAAAAAATACTATAATATTAAATGCACGAGCTACAATAGCCGTGCATATATGCATGGTTACTATAGCACTTGTACATTTATGTATAATTTTTACACCCACTGATGTGGGTGGTTTTTTGCTCAAAATGTGTAAAATTGATTATTTTTTGTATTTTGCAAAATTATGCATGATCTGATACGGTTGATCCTATTTGCTTTGAGGGAAAGGGAGGAGAATAAAAGGAAAGTAGAGTAGAGTTAGCTAGAAAATAGGCTATTTTCTGGCTAACTCTACTCTACCCCCTCATTACTTCTAGCTCCTCAATCCAAATGGATAATTAGAGCACTGACGTGTAGTTCCCGTTACACACAAGGGAACGATCAATAGTACTATAAGTCAGGAGATTTAAAGTCAGGACCTCATCGATCATTTGACTTCTGTGGCCTAAAAACCAGTAGACCAACCTCTGAAAAATTAAATTTCTTATTGTTACCTGCATGTCACGATGATAATGGAATTAATTCAAATGAATCCCAAAGTGTAGCAAACTAAATTTCATGCATGATGATAAAATGTGTATATACAAAAATTGCTGGTTGTGCAGGATGCGTCCAAGAATGGTATTCTTGCCATACAAACACTGCGAAACAATTTAATGGCATCGATCCGATTAGCTTCCATGGCAACAATGCTTAGTTCAATCATTGCTGTTTTGATGAGTAGTGGCAACCAGGATAAATCAGCACTTCTTGTGTTTGGAGACACAAACGAGCTTGACTTCTCCATAAAGTTTAAGTTCTCTTCAATATTGGTGTGCTTCTTAGTTTCTTTAGTTTTCAGCGTGCAGTCTATGAGGTACTACAGCCATGCAAGTTTCCTCATCAGTATTGTTCCCCATGAACACCACAAAGCTTATGTTGCCAAGACAGTGATTAAGGGGAGCTATTTCTGGTCTCTAGGATTGCGTGCCTTCTACTTCTCCCTTCCTTTGTTTTTGTGGATCTTTGGTCCCATCCTTATGTGCTTGTCGTGCTTCGTCCTTGTTATCTTGCTTTATTTCCTGGACTTCACATTTGATGACCACTACATCAATGAGGAAAACTTTAAACATTATCCGAATTAAGAGGAAAGAGCTAGCTACATTTTTTTTTTTTTTTTTTTTTGCTGAATAAGACATGAGCTACTCACATTCAACCCTGGTTCAATTAAGTTGCACATCAACTTCTTTTAGCTTGTAATATAATCTTGAATAAGCATATTGTAATGAACTTACAATTTCACCTGAATTTCATTTTCATTCTCTCTCTCTCTCTCTCTCTCTCTTAAGGGACAAAGCCAGGAGCTGGAGTTAGGGGGGCAGCTTTGTTGCTAGCTATGTGCGGCAGTTCTGGCCTTTGACTCAACTACTTTATCACTAAGGATTTTTGTTTAAAACTTTTTAAATGACTAAGTTGTTTGTTTTGGGTAAAATAGATTGATTGAGCTTAATTTTTTTTAGCTTTATTATTGATAATTTTTGTTGTTGGGCTAATTTTTTTGGACTTGTACATTTTCTTTTAGATTTAATCTATTAATTTTTTATGGACTTTAAAAGGTGGAAAATGCTAAAACTACAAAATTTTTACAAATTTCTAATGTGATGAGTGGTTATTGATAAATGAAAAGTGATGCAAGTGTGCGAACTAATAAGAATTTGCTACCTCAATAATTTGTAAAAATGTTGCAAAAAAGTGTGACTGTAACATTAGTCTTAAAAGAATTGATGGCATTTGTGCGTACCCAAACTTCTCTAGGTGGGCTGGGCTTGAGCCTAAGATTGGGTTCACAACTTATTTGTATAGTGGGCTGAGTGTTTCCTACTATGTGTAGTCCTTGGCCAATCAATCCAAAGATGTCCTTTCTCACAGAGTCTTTTTCTTTTCCCTTTTCGTGTTGCTCTCCCTCCTAGCAATGCTAATACTATCACTATTTTGCTTTCTGTTTTCTCTCTCCAAATGCCAACCACTGCCTCATATTCTATTCTCCTATTTATAGCTTGAGATGGGTGGAGGTGTTATGATTACTACCTAATCTCATTCGTGTGGAGGGGGTCCAATCCTATTATTTCTAATAAAAATATGTTCCGTTGGGAATAGTGATAATAACATTGGAACTAATTCCAGTCTCCAAAAATATTATTTGGCAGCGATACTCCCCAAGGCAATACTGGGCTGCCAACACATAGACTGCCCTCAGCAAGTGCATTCTCGATAAAGTTATAAACTAATCGGTATGTGCCTGTTTCTAATATGCTCAAGGCCAGGCAGACCTAGTATGGTATTTGGGCTGAGATTGGGCCTTAAAGTGTCTGAACCAAGGTCCAGGGCCCAATGGGCTTGGGGTCGCACACCGTACCATGAGGCTAGGGCCCAAGATCCAATGAGCCTAGGAATATACCCCCTACAACATTGTTAATGGGAGGGGGAATGTAATTTATTGAACAAAATTGCAAAAATTAGTACATATTAATATACTAATATTTTTTTTAAAAAAATTTAGGGGGTGCCATTGCCCCCTAGTCAATATATAGATCAGTCCCTCTCTCTCTCTCTCTCTCTCTCATTTATCTAAGTTTAAAATTTTATTTTTTAGCTTTGTTTAATAATTAAATTACAAATTATTACCTTTAATTTTTGATAATTTTCATTTCAATTTTATAACTTTTTTTTTTCTTCATGTTCAATGTATTCATTACCCCTTTGACTTTTCAAAAATCCTTCATCCTCTTGTATTTTTGTTAATAAAAACATGTAATGTATTTATATAGTTGTAATGCATTTTTATTTACTCTAATAACTCTTATGTCATACATAACTCATTAAATTAAAGTGTATTTAATAGTTCATTAAATTAAAATGTATTCAATAACTCATTAAATTAAAGTGTTTTAGAGTGTGTTTGGGAACAACTTTTAGCTTTTATGTATATATTTTTAAAACCTCATTTTCTCACATTTTCATATTTTTTCAAGGTACAAGTATTCTTTAGCACATTTTAAAAAAAAAAATCTAGTTAAGTTATTCCCAAATAGGCAGTTTATGTATAGCATGTGTAATTTAATTATATTTTATTTTTATTAAATTTACTTGTATATTTTTAGCCATGTCAAGACTTACTTTTTTTTGTTTTGCACAAATGTAAAGACTTATTTGATGTAAATATTTTTCTTTATGTAAAGAAAAATATATAAGCAATATATATATATATATATATATATATATATTTATTTATTTATATATAGCTTGGCCTCTTATGAAAAATTTTTTTAACTCTACTATTGATGTATTTCTTACACCCCTTTGTTGCCATGTGTCATTAAGTATCTTTTTTTTTTTTTTTTTTTTGACATCCAAGATAAAATTATATTAATAATGATAAAATTTAGCTACAAAATTGGTTGTAACCTAAGGTTACAAACAAACTTTGTAACCTTCTACAAAGATGCAATTCAACAATTAAATTTTCAAAATATGTAATAATGTGAATAATATTGAATAAGGTTATACCCTTAAATTACAATAAATTTTGTAACAAAACTTTTTCATATTAATAATAAAAGAAAAGAAAAGTACAAACGGAAAACTTGGATGTGGGGCTGTATTACAGAGGGGCAGCCAACACCTAGCTGCCTACAGTTTCCCACGAGACCCCATGAGAGTCGTGGCTTGCTTAAAAATCTCCGCAGGGTGGGACTGTGCATTCCGGGACTGAACTCCGTTGTGTGCATTCCATAGTGACCATAGCCCACAACTCAAAGGATATCAGAGCAGGCTCCTCAGACAAAGGTCCGAACTTTGGGAGGGACGTTCATGGACCATATCTTCTTCCACATCCTCTGATCCAAGTTTGCTGAAGAGTGCTCCCCGGCCGGTGGGTGGTGAAGGGAACTTAACGACAACCCACTTGATGGACAAAATGACTACATAGAATAAAATTTAAAGTTATAGGAGTAAAGTAAATAAATTAAATATTATAAGATTGAATTAAATTTTGAATAATGTTGGAGAATGTAAATTTTAATTTAGCCCATATATTATATATATCCAACAAAAGTGGGATAAGGTGTGGAGTTGGATCGATCCGGTGTAATATCTCTAAATTGCAAAAAATTTCAACTTTTAAACTTCTTCTTTTTCCACAATTGAGATTAAAAATAGACAATTTTAATAAAAAAAAAATATTTTTTTAATTTTTAATCTTTTGTTTGTAACGTACTTTTAGTGGACTATAAAAAATTAGACACTGGTTTAGTGGCCTAAAATTGACATCTGATTTGGGCCTTAGGCTCTGGCCCAACATTCCTCTAAACGAGGAAGAAGAAGAAGGAGAAAATATAATTATGATTTGTTGGTGTGAAATTGTGGAAGTTTTCTTGGATCCTAATAGAGATCTTGCTGGTCATGACCCCGTCATTATCACCCAATTTAATGTCTTAAAAGCAATCAAGGACAGCATTCATTCTTGTAAACTTTGGAAAGTGTGGTCTTGCTTCATCATTTGGATCCTTAGCTTCCAAGGTAAGTACCATATTGCCATTTATTGTTTTTGCCTTTTCAACACAGTTTCATTTCTTCAATGAACGTTGAACTTGTGGTTTATGTGTAGTCAAGTATGTGAATCCCATCACAAAGCTTTGCATCATTAGAGCTTCAAGGGAAGTGTACCAAAAGGTTTGGTCAACCATCACCATGGCTAGGAGTATTGGAAATTTCCCTTAGCTATTTAACTTACTGGACCTATGTCCACATTTGGATACTGCATTTCATGTGGTATCCAACGTCTACATTTTTTTTTTTGGAAAAGCGTATTTCAGTATTTTCAGTGGATCCCGTGTGTGTGTTGGTGTTGTTATAGTGTTGGTGAGATATTGATTGTCTTTTAGTGTAATGTGTATTGTAATTTGTGATTGTGAAATTTTCTGATTGACAGTTAGCTATTGTGATTGGAGATATCAGGCATGAGGCTTGTGCTAATGTGCTTGTCTGTTGAGTGGGGTGGGGGTAGATGGTCACATGGGGTTGGGTTACACTGCTTTAATTATTGCGCTGCACATGAGATGTGTAATGGCCGGCTCTTTTAGTGTAATATGCATATGAGGCAAAACAACATAACAAATTAAAGCAATATAATTAATGACAAACAAATTAAAGCAATATAGTTTATTGTTGCTCTAAACAACAATAATTAAAGTAGTATAATTAACCAATACCTTATAAAAGACAAACAAATTAAATTATGTTAGGCTAAACAACAATTAATAATTTTATAATTAATGAAACAACAATATAACAAATTATAGTTTATAAAAGACAAACAAATTAATGAAACAACTAAACAACAATAATTAATAATTTTATTAATATTTGAAATGAACTTATAGTTTATTGTTTACTCTTTTACTAGAATTATGAACAAGTATTTGATAAGAAAACCACGTACCCAAAAAAAAAAAATTCTTGAGAAAAATTTCTAGAGTTGCCACTAATCCCTAAGGAATGATCCATGTATATGTTAAAAGATTTAAACTCAGGATCTCATAGATCATTTGAGGCTTGAAACATTTCCAATTGTTACGTGCAGGTCATGAAGAAATGGCAACTAATTTCTAGTGACTACCAAAGTGTTGCAAATTAAATTTCATGCATGATTATATAATGTGTATATATAAATAGCTAATTGTGCAGGATGTGCCCAATAATGGTGTTCCTGCCGTACTGACACTGCGAAACAATTTAATGGCATCGATCCGTTTGGCTTCCACATTGATAATGCTTCGTTCAATCCTTGTTGTTTTGATGATTAGTGGCAACCACGATAAACTAGCAAATCTTGTGCTTGGAGACAGAAGCGAGCTTGGCTTCTCCATAAAGTTCTTATCCATATTGGTGTGCTTCTTGGTTGTTTTTTTTTCCTACTTTCAGTCTATAAGGTACTACAGCCATGCAAGTAACCTCATCAATATTGTTCCCCATGAACATCACAATGCTTATGTTGCCAAGATGGTGATTAGGGGGAGCTATATCTGGTCTTCAGGCTTGCGTGCCTTCTACTTCGCCTTTCCTTTGTTTTTGTGGATCTTTGGTCCCATCCCTATGTGCTTGTCCTGCTTCTTCCTTCTTGTGTTGCTTTATTTCCAGGACTCCACATTTGATGAACACAAGATGGATGACTCAATTGAGAGGCAAACTTGAAATTGGTCATTGATGGGTTTATAGCAAGTTCTTTTAGCTTTCCAAAAAAAAAAATTAGCAAGTTCTTTTAGCTTGTACTATATATAATTGTGAATATGCTTATTGTCATGAACATAAAATTTCACTTGATTTTCATTTACATTTTCCCTAACTCTCTCTCTCTCTCTCTCTCTCTCTCTCTGTGATAGACACTGTCCTATCTAAGTTTAAAATTTCATTTTTTAAGCTTTTTTTTAATAACTATATTACAAATTATACACTCTAATTTTTCATAAAATTTAATTATAACATATAGTGTTCGATATGTTTATTTCAATTTTATAACTTTTTAATTAATTAATTTATTTTTATGTTCAATATATTCCTTCTGCCCCCTCTTTACAATGTGTCCTTAATTAAGTTACTTAAAAACGAATTAATTTGAGTAGTTTTCAGATTTGGGAACGATGCATCCACTTGATGAAGTGGATGGAATGAAAATATTGAATAAAATTTAAAATTATAGGACTGACGTGAATAAATTAAAAATCATAAGATTGAATTAAATTTTGAATAATATTAGAGAATGTAATTTTTGATTTAGCCTATATATTATATATCAAACAAAAGTGGAATAAGATGCAGGCTTTCAATCCGGTGCAATATTATTTCTAAATTACTTGCAAAAATTTTGAAATTTTTGTACTTTAACACTTAACAATTTGAGATTAAAAATGTAACGGCCCAGAATTTTAACATCAAGATTTTGTGGATTTAAATTGTATAATTTCAATAAACTAAAGGTTAGATGAATTGGTATTCATTTCCTTTAATTTTTTCTTTTGTTTCAAGATTTCCTTTATAAGACCAAGAGAGCTTAAATAAATAAGTGGGCCTTGATAGACAAAAGCCTAGCCCATAATTCTATTAGCCGTAAGTTACACGTACCTCTTTCATTCACTCTCCCGTTACACTTCTCTCATGCCTCACAGACCTTCCCTATACTATCAAATTTTAATCAAAAGATATATACTTAGGTCCTACCATGAAACCCGCGCCCTTTGTGATTTTTTACTACATCGACGGTCAGTTTAGTAGAATGAATATGAGCCCGTTTGGTATACATGTTTAATCCATGTTTTTAATTTTTAAACAATATTACACGTATTTCCATATACTTTTTCACCTATACATTTTAAAAAAAAAAAAAAAAAAAAAACTGAAAATGTTGTTTAAACATACTACCAAGTAGGTCCTATGTAGCCCGAAATTGACATATGATTTTGGGCCTTAAGTTCAGGCCCATCATTAAGGATGAAGAAGAAAAGGTAATTATTTTTGGTGTCAAAGTGTCGTACGACGTGTCGTTTTCGTTCGAATACCTAATATTGGTGTTTGGGGAATTATCGTTTGCTGTGAATCTCTCGCTGCCTTCGCAATTTCGCGGCTTTGTCGATCAAATTGGTGAGTTTTCTTTAATTGTTTTTTTTTTTTTTTTTTTTTTAAAATTTTCGTTTTAGAGAGAAAAAAAAATTCTTTGTTTGGTTACTGGGAAAATTTGCCAAAAGTAAACGGTTTGAGTTTAACATTTATTATTAGTGGTTGTTAGTATTTTTTTTTTTCTTTTGTGAATAATGTGGATTTTGAGTTTTAACGTTCAGTTTTTGTAGCTCACAGTTATAGCCAATGCTTTGTTTTAGGGATATTTGCATTTTTGTTTTTGTTTCGATTTTGATAAGAATATGAGTTACTCTTTTTTGCTGAACAAATATTAGTAATTATTAAACTAAAAGTAATTGCCTTTGATTAGCTTTTTTTTACTTACTGGTTGTGAGATTAGATATGGGTATGAGTTTTAAATTTCAAGCTGTGTGTTCTTATTTCCCTTTGTGTTTTTTTGAGTTATTTGCTGATTTGTTGATTGTTTAGTACTGTGGTTGATTTTGAACTTCATGAGTGGAACCAAACTCTGCCTTCAGGGGTGAAAAGCCCCTCAATTACCCGGTAACGGGTTCTGATGGGTGGGGTCAATTGCTTGTATGAGTTTGATTAACAGTGAGGATTGTTGTACAGTATGTTCTGAGATGTGCAGTGAATTTGAGTGAAGTTCTCTAGTGGAGTCAAACCTTTGAATTTTTTAATACGGTTCCATGTTTGTTTGTTTGATTGTCCTGTAGAGAGGGTTTTGTATCATTTTTTATTTAATCATTTTGTTGAAGTTCCAAACAAGTGGAATTTCTGATTGTGTTTGTCTTTTTGCCTTCTAAACTTACTTTTTTGATTTGTTTGTTCAGTCAATATTTGCATCAACAATCAGTTCAGTGATGCTCCATGATGTCTGTTTGAGGTTATTTGTTTTCTTCGTCTTAGAATTGCTCAATCCAAAATATATTTTGTAGGACTATTTCCTATATACTTGTGGTAGATAATAGATTCTCTTATTGGTTTTATTTTTTAAAAAAAGAAGCTCTTTTCCATGCTGAATTCTGTTATATTACAAATGTTGTGCCAGGTAGAGAACTATGGTGGGATTTAAAAATAGGTACATGATTGTGGAAGTTTTCTTGGATCCTAATAGAGATCTTGCTGCTCAAGATCCCATCATTATTACGCAATTTAATGTCTCAAAAGCAATCAAGGATAGCATTCTTGTAAACTTTGGAGAGTGTGGTCTTGCTTCATCACTTGGATCCTTCCAAGGTAAGTACCATATTGCCGGTTATTATTTTGCCTTTTCTCCTGTTTTTGCAGACTTGCCTTTTACTTTCAATACAGTGTCACATCTTCAATTATCATTGAACTTGTGGTTTATGTGTAGTCAAGTATGTGAATCCCATCACAAAGCTTTGCATCATTAGAGCTTCAAGAGAAGAGTACCAAAAGGTTTGGTCTGCCATCACCATGGTTAGGAGTATTGGAAATTGCCCCGTTCTATGTAACTTGTTGGACCTAAGTGGTAAGTCAAACAACAGCAAGATGGACACTCTTTTGGCCTGCTGATAATGCTTATATATGTGTGTGTGTGTGTGTGTGTGTGTGTGTGTGTGTGTGTGTGTGTGTGTGTGTGTGTGTGTGTGTGTCTATATTTTAACATATGATTTATGCACATTTGAGTTTAGAAAAAATAAATCCATATGTTTTAATATTCTACCGGGACACTGACCAGCATTGTTTTTCTATCACCATTAAGTTTGATGAATTTGTGAAAAACTTATAAACTTGGTTATATTTAAAAGTGTAAATTGTGTTAAAGGTACTAAGTAAGCTATTCATAGCTTGCTGTTGGAATTTATTTATTCAAGCACCACATTTATAAATTCATGATGAGTCATCATTTCCTACAAGGAGTGCAATAATTTCCTAGTTGGATGATTACATGCTTTGTTTATCATAGTTTGCAATACTTCCAGAACTTATATCACTTCACAATTACTATCACAAGGATGCAAACCTAATTTCATGTACTGCCATATTGAACATCAAAAAGGAATTTAATAATTTTTTTTTCTTTGTATCAGGGAGTATAAAGGCTTGTAGAAATGCAGCCTTGAAGTGTGATGAGCTAAAATTTGAGCAGTACAAACTTCTTGTTGGGGCTCATCTCTCAGCTGATGCTGCTCAGCAGATGCAAAATTGTCTTGATAAGATCAAAGTTTTGGAGCACTGAAATTACTGCATCTGTGGTGACATGCTGCTTAGTCTGGTGTACAATGCCTTTCGGTTTCAAATTTCATTGTCTTTCTGATTATGTATAGAGTTTTTCTCTAAATTATTGAGTGTTGTTTCTTTGCCTTTCACTCAATTGTCCTGGAAGAGCTGAATCTCCTCTTCTCTGACACCTTGGGGCCAAAATTTATATATAAAGAGCTCATGTCTTATTCAATCTTACTTTAAAAATTATGCTAGAAATTGCTTTTTTATCCCATTTTACTTTCTTTTTTTTTGGCGAGGATTATCCTATTTTACTTGTTTCTTGTCAGTGATGTTCATGTTCTTCCTGATTTTCCTGAATCCTATGCTTCATAAGCATTAAGAAGTATATAATTTATGTTAGAAACCTCCTATTGAAAGTCCTCACGTGGTATGTGGAAGATGGTTGCAAAATCAATATATAATTGAACAACCTGATACAGACATCTGATTCAATCAAGTTTCAGAACTTGTATTCGAGCTTAGTAAGTCATGCAATAAACCCTTGTTAGACGCATTATTTTTTAGGTCTAGTTGTTTATTCGATTCCAAGGATCCTAGCTTCCTTTTATGGCTATATGTGGCAATACTCAGTACTCACAGTCTGGAGCTGTTTTATTAAGTCTGGCTACAATTGTTCTCATAGTGAATACTCTCACTTTTGTTCTCTTCAGCACCATTCTAATCTCCTCCTGTAAATTCTGGAGAGACATCAGGTCCTTAAGGCCTTATTTGGATTTTGCCAAACTCAGTTAACAAAATTGAGTTTTGTTAACTCATAACCCAAAAACCGTGGGCCCCACATCATTGAAGTCTATTTGTCTGCTTTTTCCGGATGATAACTCACTTAAGAAACCCAGTTAAATGGATTGAGAGTTAAAAAATTTGGAAACTCTCTGAGGCTGTTTTCAAGTTATGAGATATCTGAACTCAGTGGCACACTTGTAATTTTGGACAAGTGTTGGTTCCCACAGCAGTGTATTGTTGTATCACTGCAGACCCATTACATCAATGCACAGTTTCTGAATGCTCCCAACGGCACTTTTCCTTTACTTTCCCAACTACCATATTCACTCCTTCCATCTGACTTCCCATTTTCCTTCTCCCAAACCCACAGCACACACAGAACTGAAGCAGAGCTCTGTTCTCTCCGCCGATCAGCACCTTTAGCTCGAGATTTACAGAACTCCATTCATCGATTGTGAACTTTCCGGTGAGACCCAAATGCAGCCCCACCTTCTGTTGGGTTTTATTTCGATATTTTATGTTCTTCTATGTTCCTCCATTTCCATGTTCCTCCATTTTTTGTGATGAGTGTTGCCATTCCTATTGTTTATGATTCAGTAGCAATGTTGTTAGTGGATTTTCAGCCCCTCCAGCTGTTGGGTTTTATTTTGATAATTTTTGTTTTTTTAGCAATGTTGTTAGTGGATTTTCAGTAGCAATGTTGGGTTTGATGATTTAGCAATGTTGGATTTTCAATAGCTTTTATGCCTCTTTTTTCGTTTATTTATTTAATTTTAGAAGCTTCTCTGTCTTGTTCCTTTGTTACAGCCATGGTATTATGAACAATGGGAGCTTTGCTTTGCTGTTGGGTAGGGAACAAAAAAAATTATCTGGACCGAAACTCTACCAAAACACCGTCACAGATCCCTTGAGGTTTAGATTTAGTTTTTTTAATCGTCATTTTTTAAGAAAACTAATCACCCTCTCATATGTAAACATTCTATGTAAACAGTCTCTGTAACATTCTCCACCAGCCACTTGACAAGATTTCTCATCCAAGATGGTCACCAATGTGTAACAAATCACAGGTATGTGTAAATTCCCCCTTTCTACAAACAAAGTAATTATAGGGATTAATCCCTTGGCTCTCATGAGTCTTTAGGAACCATGATCTAAAGTGCATTCAAATTCGCTGTCTTATACTACCTATACATCTAATTTTGTCTCATGCTAACAATAAATCCAGCTGTAGATATAGAAACATCCAAGATTATGTACACATAATAAGCAATAGTTTTACAACAGCCTTATTCTACCAATATGGAAAAAACATCCCAGATTATCAATGTTGTTTATATAATCGTGGATGTTTTTTCCATATTGGTAGCATAAGCCTGTTATAAAACTATTGCTTATTATGTGTAAATAATCTTGGATGTTTCTATGTATACAGCTGGATTTATTGGTAGTATGAGACAGAAAATTAGAATAAACTTTGGTGGTTGGATTTATAGGTAGTATAAGACAGCAAATTAGAATGCACTTTGGATTATGGTTCCTAAAGTTTAATGAGATTCAAGGGATTTTACTCATAAAAGAACCTCATGTGTAGAAGGGGAGAATTACACGCACCCGGGGGAGTAATCAAATGCTCAAAGAGCTCTAAACTCCCTTGTTAGCCAAAAAAAGAAAACACTTTGGGTCTTATAGAGGATCTTCAATTTTTTTTTAAATTTTTTATTATAAAATTTTAAATCATATGGCAGAGTAGAAAAGATGGCAATTAGTATTCCACTACAAGGGGGCTCTAATTCCACCAACTTCTTGAAATTAATTATGCCTTACAATTTACAAGTACATTGGAAAAATGTATTTAAATTAAGTTTTCAACTATGCTTTTGTTCTTGGAAATTAGCTTTCAACTATGCTTATTGATTACAAAACGTAGTAATTTAACTGGTTGAGTGTGGATCCCTTGGTCTTACCATAGTGCCTTAATTTGTGAAATGTGGTCTTACACTCTTATGGCCGGGGGGCTACCATTTTTCACTTTATTGTGAGTTCTATGGATTATGGAAGATGGGAGGGGTTCAAATTTCACCAATATAAAACAGAGCATCAATGAATTCCACTTAATAGTTCACTATGACTTATCGGATTCAGTGCATAATATTCTGAAATGGAATATAGTAAGTTAAAAACACTTCAAGAGATGCGGTCAAATACTTTAATGAAAAATGTTAAAGCATGTTTCTATTCTTTTTTTGAGAAACCCCAGATTAATGTAAAAAAAAAAAATGTTAAAAGCATGTTTCTTTGATTAACGAATTCAAAGGCATCTTATAGAATCATGGCATAAAACTTGGTTTTAACTTTTAAAGATACCTCATGTATGAACCACTTCGAATATTATAATATACCTAGACTGACAAAGCTATCATTTGAATTGAGTAATAAAGGGTAAAATGTGACAGAGGCTACCATTGTACCCTTCTAGTATTGGTTTGATATAGTATATTAGTATTTGATGCATTCAAAGCAGGCTTTTTTCATGTGGACATAGCATTAGCCGCTGCTTGCTAACCTCATCATGAGCTAGAACTAGAAAGAAACCATAAAAAGTCACCCTATACACACTAAAACTGACTCAGTGACCAAACCACTATTGATTATCAAAAAGTAAAGGTGGAAAAGAGAGTCATATAGGTGTTTGGTGAGTTTAGTGGGTTGGGGTTGGCTTTATCAATGGATCACAGACAGACTCTTTTATCCCACCACAAATACGTGGATCCCATTTAAAGCCTCTCTCGAAAGACAAAGACAAAAGCAATACGTACACATGAGCCTTGTGTGTTGTGTATAAAAAGTAAACTCTACATTGCTTTTCTATTGCTCATTCTTGCAATTTCGTCAGTCCACACACACTACAGCCGTATTAGAGTTGGACTTTGTGTCTCTCTGTCTGTGTCTTTCATCTCAAGCCTTCAAGAACGAACAAAAGGTTTATACTGAGAGACAAAATTAAAGAGCAGTGGATATTATACTAATGGAGAAAAAAGTTCTTGATTTCATATTTGTTCCTTCAGGCCTTGTTGTAATGTTGTCATACCAAATGTGGCTTCTCTATCGAATCGTGAAGCACCCCAACAAGACTGTCATCGGCATCAATACCTTCAACCGCCGCTTCTGGGTCCAAGCTATGATGGAGGTAAATTCTTTTGCTTTACCATATTGGAATTTTACCTTTGTCTTTGTGGCCCATTTCTATACTCTTTGTTTTGTTCTTATGTAATTTAAGTGAAAAGTCCAGAATTTGAGCTCAGAACCTCTTATACATCATATGGGCCCTAAGAACCGCTAGACCGACCTCTCTTCTCATATATTTCTATTTGTTACATACATGTCATGATGATAATGCAATCACTTGCAAATGAGTATGCAAATTAAATTTCATGCATGATGATATAAATGTGTATATGCCTGGCTGTGCAGGATGTGTCAAAGAATGGTGTTCTTGCTGTACAGACACTGAGAAACAATATTATGGCATCGACCCTATTGGCTTCCACAGCAATAATGCTTAGCTCCCTCATTGCGGTTTTGATGACAAGTCGCAGCTGGGATAAATCAGCATTACTTGTGTTTGGGGACATGAGTGAGCTTGGCTTCTCCATAAAGTTCTTCTCCATATTGGTGTGCTTCTTGGTTGCTTTCCTTTTCAACGTGCAGTCTATAAGGTACTACAGCCATGCAAGTATCCTCATCAACGTTCCTTTCAAGAAGATGTCCCTAGATCACCATGACCAACATCTCACTTCTGAGTATGTTGCTAAGGCAGTGAATAGGGGAAGCTATTTCTGGTCTTTAGGATTGCGTGCCTTCTACTTCTCCTTTCCTTTGTTTTTGTGGATCTTTGGGCCCATCCCTATGTTCTTGTCCTGCTTTGTGCTGGTTTTCATGCTTTATTTCCTAGACGTCACATTTGAGCTTGGGTGGGCTGATATTGTTACTGCTGAAAAGGATGAGGAACTTAGGAGGGAAACTTAAAATTGGTCACTTATATATGGTGGGTTTATAGCAATTTATCATAGATGGTAGACTTTAATAGCATAGCAATATAAGGTTACACATTCAACCCAAGTTGAATTAACTAATTAAGTTACACATCAATTTCTTTTAACTTGTACTATCATCTTGAATAAAAAGTGCATCATTTTGGCATGATTTGTTAATTTTGCACACAATGGGCTTTTCAGTTAGTTTATTGCACCAAAAAAGACAAGTACTGTGATACTAAGGAATAAAGAGCCTCTTTTGATCTCTCCCCATTTTCATTGAGATCAGAATCTTCACTTCAAGCAAAGGATATTACTTGATTCCCATGAGCTTTTGCAGAGAATTGCATACGGGAAAGGAAATATTATATGCAAAATTAAAAATAAACTACTCTATTTGGATCTTTTAAAAGAAATAAATAAAAAGTAACTTTGTTGAGAATATGATGAGAATCCTGGAAATGATTCCCCTAAGAAAAACATTGCTATCACACCCCCTTTTTATAAAAATAAGTAATCCCCTTCTACGAGTTGTCACTTAATTTTTGGAGAATTTATACAAATTTCCCTTTAAGTTTCATGAAATGAGATGTCCCTAAAAGTTTCAAGAAATATTACTTCTTCTTATGAATTTTATAAATACAATAAATAAGTTCATATTCTTTCACACTATAACTATCCTAATGGAATATATATATATATATATATATATATATATATATATGTTTATCATATTTCTTAAAACTGTTTGTATTTATCACAATTAGAGGAAGCATTATTAACTGCATTTGTACTATATCCCAAAAGGGCACAATTATAGCTCCTCATAATCAATTATATGACAAAGTAAACACTCGATGTAGGACTAATAGATGTCCACACAACACTTTATCTAACCTAATCCACATAATATAAGGTATCACAATATCTTCCACTTAAATTCCTAATGTTAACCAAGAACCTTATATCTCATTTGTACTTCCTGGTGTATAACAAAGACATCATCAATTCAATTTCCTCCTCTCACAACTATCGAATTATCCCAAAAAAATTTCTACCATCCTCGTCAAATCCTACGTTGTGTTACTAGGTTGCTTATGATACTATTTGTCATGACCTATTGCCATTACTAGGTTGCTTTTGATACCATTTGTCACGACCTAATGAAGCACTATCACATTTGCACTACAACCCCAAAAGGACTAATCAAGTTACAATTGGAATTCCATGTTTGGGGTATGCATCTAACCCACCAACTTGAAGAAACAGACCTAACTCAACCTAACCCGACACCTTGGGTTGGTTTTTGTGGGTTATGTTGGGTTGTAATTTTATTTTAAATCTTGGGTTGGGTTGAGTTTGGGTTAATAGTTTTTTAAATTCATCTAATTCAACCCGACCCACCATATATGTTAGATTATCTTATTATCCTTATTTTAATTTTTAAGTTTGATTTATTTTGGTATTTTGAGAATTAGTTTTGATGAATTTGAAAATTTTAAAAATAATATAGAAATATTATGTGAATTATAATAATTTTTTGATTAAAAAAATGCATAAGTAGTTTTTGAAAATCCAATTGTTTTTATTATAAGCACAAGTGCACATTTTCTTGTTGAAAAAACCTTTCATTTCTTATTGAAAAAACCTTTCAACTCGACCCATGCACACCCTACTCATTGTATTTACTTAGAGCATCCACAGCAGTGGAGCTAAAAATTTAGCTTTTTAGCTCCACAAAAAGTTACTTTATCTATTTTACTTACTACCTTTACAAAACATGCTGCAGCAGTGGATCTATTTTAGCTTTTAACACAATAAAATAATATAAACATCACAATAAATTAATATATTTACTACAATAAAATAATATATTCACTATAATAAAATAATATATCCATTACAATAAACAATAAACAATAATCCCAAATTCCTACAAACAGATACATTTCAATACAAATACAATCTGAAAAATCTCAATTCATTCCAATACAAGTACAATCTGTCCATTCATGGAAGGACCGAATAAAAAGCCAAAAAAAAAAAAAAAAAAAAAGCAAAGCCCTGCACACAGAAAAGTTCCAAACTGCAAATTCCATCACACCATCACCATAGCAGTGGGTCTCGTTTATACTACAAGTACAATCTGCCCTTCTCATTTTTACTAAACCATATCACCATTAAAAACTAGAAAATCAGAAATGGGATTAACCTGATCGGCGGTGATAGAGTGGGTCTCGGCGGCGGGGATACAGTGGGTCTCAACTGGTGGGTCTCGGCGGTGAGCTTGAGAGAGTGACAGGCCAGAGTAGATCGACGGTGAGCTTGAGAGAGTGAGAGCTTCGGATGGCGTAGATCGACGGTGAGATTGAGAGAGTGAGAGCTTCGACGTATATCGACGGTGAGATTGAGAGATTGAGAGCTTCGACGGTGAGATTGAGAGCTTCGACGTAGATGAGATTGAGAGCTTCGGCGGTGAGATTGAGAGCTTGAGAATGTGAGATCGACGGTGAGATTGAGAGCTTCGACGGTGAGATTGAGAGCTTCGGCGTAGATGAGATTGAGAGATTGAGAGAGTGACTGAGAGATAGAGAGCTTGAGGACTTGATTAAAAAAGAATGGAAGAAAAGAGTAAGTTTTGTTATTTTAATCCGAACTTGATTAAAATAATATTATTTTCTTTTAGCTTTGTACTACAGTGCTCATGTATCTATACATGAGTACTGTAGCAATTCATCTAAAATTTTTAACTATGCTCCACTGCTGCAAGTGCTCTTAGAGCATTCCCATCAGCTCGTGTAAAATTCTCATCTATTTTACACGAAAAAACCTACCTTTTCTAATTTACACACTCACTTTAACAATACACCCACATCAGTTCATTTATTTTACACATCTTCTAATTAAATAATCATTTTCTTCTCATTTTTTATTATTTTTCCCCAACCACCATGTATAACACGCGCGCGCTCTCTCTCTCTTTTTCATTTCTGATTTGTTGCTCTCTCTCTCTCTCCACACCCATCTCTCCCTCTCCATCAACTTTCCCTCTCCATCCCTCTCCATCAACTCTCCGATCCACCCTCTCCATCATCTTTCCCGCTCCAATCACCATCTCAGATCGGCTATCCCTCTCCGATCCACCCTCTCCATCAACTTTCCCTCTCCGATAACCATCTCAGATCAACTCTCCCTCTCCGATCTACTCCCCGCGGCTCCGATCCACTCCCCGTGGCGCCGATCCACCATCCCCGCGGCTCCGATCCACTCCCCGCGGCTCCGATCCACCATCCTCGCGGTTCCGATCCACTCCCCGCGGCTCCGATTCGCGTTCCGCGGCCCTGATCCATCATTCCCGCGGCTCCGATCCACTCCCCGCGGCCCAGATCCACTCCCCGCGGCTCCGATCCACCATCCCCGCAGCCCGATCCACGATCCCGCGGCTCCAATCTGTCTTTGTGTATCACTTTTTTTTTTTAAGTGTATCTTTGTTGTTTGTCCGTGTGGGTGTGTGTGTATCTCTGTGGGTTTTTTTTTTTTTTTTTGAGCAAGTGTCTCTGTTGATTTGTCTGGATGTTGAAGAGGTTGTTGGGCACGGAGAAGAGAGAGAAAAAAACGAGCGAACGGAAATTAATAAATTATTGTATAAACGAGCTACAGTGCCTGTGTAAATTTACACGGGTACTGTAGCAATGTGAAAATTATAGATGATTTTAGATAAGTATACACCCACTGATATGGGCAGTTTTTGGCTCAAAATGTGTAAAATTAATAATTTTTTATCAATTTACACATTTATACATCATTATGCATTCACTGATGTGAATGCTCTAAGCCAAATTGTTTTTGGCTGAAACATAACCCAATTTGATCCAGCAAATATTAGATGTCAAACTCTGGACACACAGACTCTCTTAAAAAAAAAAAAAAAACTCCGGACACGCACAATACGCATCAATCCATATATATCGGGGTACCACACGGTACCTAGACTGTTTCAAGTCTTTGATTAAACAATCTAGGCAAATAATATGGTCAAACCCAATAAACTCTGTAGATTATTCGTAACCTGTTAAGCTTCTACGTGTTCTTAAAACTATATATTCAGGTTTTTTCATATACTCCTAACCACTTGTTTTATTTTTATTTTATAAATATGTTGGTAGTTTATTTTTTTTCAGGTCTGGCTTGATACATTGTACTACATCGATAATTTTAAGTGAGATATTTTTATATTTAAGATTTAATTTTTTTTTATTATTTAAAATCTAATCTTCCTGCTTTTGAGATGCAGAATTACTATTTAAGTTTTTGTTTGTTGGTCTTAGTGACATCTACTTTTCAATTGATAATATCACCTAATATTCTTGTAATATAACCCATGTAACTGAGAATCTGGGATGCTTATGTCTTGATGTATTGTGAAATGTCAGTATGCTTAACGTGATAGCTGTGAACTCATTTATCAGTATTACTTTTGATGAAATAAAATTTCTATCTTTCAATTGACAAAACTTAAGAACAAAATGTCAGATCTTGATTTTCAATGAAATTACTTTCAGCCTCAAAACTGTAGTGGAAAATGAATTGCACTTGGTACAAGCAGCCAGCCAGCCATTTTTTCACTAGTGTTAGCACAATTTGTTTACGAGGAATCAAATCTTAACATGCGAATAAAGTAAAGATAAAATTAAGTAGCAAACATCCCTCAATACTTAGTATTCATGCTTACTAAACATTAATTATTTAGATACGAGTTTGATGGATGCAATTATACACCATTCCTCTTCTATGTTAAACCTTCAACTTCCTAGGAATGACTGGTGCTTGAATTTGAGGTGGTCTTGGCACTGAAACCGGTAAGATATCAGAACTAATTTTTGGTGGAGGAACTACATGTAGATCATGGTATGACCCAAGTGATGCTTGAATTGAAGGCTTTATTGGCTCTGAAACTGGTAAGATATTATAACCCAATGATAGTGGAGTAACTACATGTTGATCATGGTTTGGCTCAAGTGATGCTTGAATTGGAGGCTTTATAGGCTCTGAAACTGGGAAGATATTAGAACCCAATGATAGTGGAGTAACTACATGTTGATCATGGTTTGGCTCAAGTGATGCTTGAATTGGAGGCTTTATAGGCTCTGAAACTGGGAAGATATTAGAACCCAATGATAGTGGAGTAACTACATGTTGATCATGGTTTGGCTCAAGTGATGCTTGAATTGGAGGCATAGTAGGCTCTGAAACTGGTAAGATATTAGAACCCAATGATAGCGGAGTAACTAAATGTTGATCATGGTTTGGCTCAAGTGATGCTTGAATTGAAGGCTTGATAGAAGATGGTTGCTCAATTGAAGCACTACTCAAACACATGAGAGTGGCAAAAAAGAGAAGGGAAGCATAGGCAAAGGAAGAAATTGGGAGGCGGGAGAAGGAAGCCATAGTTGTATTAGCTATTTGTGTGTGTAGTGCACTAGAGAGGGTGGTGAGAATTTATGGGAAAGTCCTCATGACTCTTGGCATGTGAAACTTTCAAAAGCGCATAGAAGTTTTTTATTTTTATTTTAAGTACTCCATTAATTGTGTCTCTTTTTTTTCCTAGTTAAAATGATTTACACTAAATGGAAAATTTAAACCTAAATGGCTAAAATGATTTACATTAGGGGGCTTGGAAGGCAAAATAAAGGTTATAAACCTACTAGAAAAAGGGGAAAAATATTTTTTTTTTTTTTTTATTTTATAGAGAGTTTCAACTTATTACGTCTGCTTCTGATAATAGCTCTTTATCATCAAATGAAGATACCAATCGGTTTCTGGTGTAGGCAGAGATTGAACCCCAAATCTCTTATTCAGTCTTCTTTTTTTAAGGACCAAAAAACAAATTATTTAAAGTTTGATTAAAAAAAAATTACTTTAAATAAAATTGATAGCATAGTCTTGACTGTTGAGTATGATTTGCACAAAAACAGAAAACGAGCCAGGTGTACTGTGTATAAAATCATCTTGACCTTAACTTCTCTCAAAACCCGTATTAGAGTTGAACTCTTTCTCTCTCTCTCTGTCTGCCGTCCAAGAACAAAACAAACAAAAAAAGGGTTATACACAAAGAGAGACGAAAGAAATCAACCCCATAATGGAGAAAAGAATTCTCGATTACGTATTAGTTCCTTCAGGCCTTGTTGTAATGGTGTCATACCACATATGGCTTCTCTACCGAATTCTGAAGCACCCCAACAACACTATCATCGGCATCAATGCCGTCAATCGTCGCTTCTGGGTCCGTGCTATGATGGAGGTACGTACGTCTCTTTCATGGTTTTTACTCTTTATCTCTTCCTTCTGTCACATTATTCTCATTAATTTGTTTACACGCATGTCATTATGATACAGTGATATATATCATATATATATAATATTGTTAGCAGCTAGAAAATGGCAAATTTACTCTCAAAGGTGATGCAATGAATATATATTTTTGTATTTGTTGGCTTTTGTAGGATGTGTCCAAAAATGGTGTTTTGGCTGTACAGACACTGAGAAACAATATAATGGCATCGACCCTATTGGCTTCCACAGCAATAATGCTTAGCTCACTCATTGCTGTGTTGATGACTAGTGGCAACTGGGACAAATCAGCATTACTTGTGTTTGGAGACAAAAGTGAGCTTGTCTTCTCAATAAAGTTCTTTCTTATACTGGTTTGCTTCTTGGTTGCTTTCCTATTCAACATGCAGTCTATAAGGTACTATAATCTGTATTTTTAGATTAGTTTTTGTAAGATTGTAGGTTGCGTATTTCTCTACACACTTTCCATATATGTGTGTGCTTTCTGCATTGTACTCACATGTGAATTGGTTTGTTTGTTTGTATATTTCTTCTATTTTTTGATAGGTATTACAGCCATGCAAGTTTCCTTATCAACGTTCCCTTCAAGAACATGTTACTAGATCACCACAATCAAATTCTCACTACTGAGTATGTTGCCAAGACAGTGAATAGGGGAGGCTATTTCTGGTCTCTAGGCTTGCGTGCCTTCTACTTCTCTTTTCCCATGTTTTTGTGGATCTTTGGGCCCATCCCTATGTTCTTGAGCTGTTTTCTCCTGGTTTTCATGCTTTATTTTCTGGATGTTAGTTTTGAGAGTGGGTGGGTTGTTGCTGTTTCTGAAGTTGGGTGTGAAAGTGAAACTGCTTAAAAATATTGAATTTATCATTTATGGCAATCTAGCATAGATGTTAGCTTAGTATTGAATAACAACAACCAGGCTTGTAAGTCCCAAAGATGAAAAGAAAGAGCAAATCAAAGTTCAACCCAAGTTGAATAAAGTTGCATTTCTGGTTCTGTAACTTGTATCATCGTTTTGAATAATAAGCATATCACTTTGGCATGCTTTGTTAATTTAGTTTCTCTATCTATGTAAGTCTTCAATTTTGCACACAATGGCCTTTTTCTCTATCATTCGTGCACGAATGATACATTCTGTGAGAGTAAGGAATAAGGAACATTTTTAAATCACTCCTCATATTCTTTGAGATGAGAATCTTCACTTCAAATAATGGATATTTAAATGATTCAATGGGGCTTTTGCAAGATGATGGGGAAAGAAACATGATTTTTTTTTGTTCTAAAGTTTAGTCGGTATCGTGCCCTGACATGACTGGGATATCCTTGCCACTCAAAAGCACTTGAAGAGTCGAAGTTTCTAAGCAATTTCAGTCTTAAGCAAATGATAATTAAGAAATAAATTGAGAATGCTTGCTCAGATTACATGTGTAATTGCATTATGTGGGGTCTAGAGATAATTCAAACCATCGCTGTTAGTATGCGGAAAATATTGAACAGACATTTTTCCAAAGGGTTCATCTGGGGAAGTGCTATAAAGGATGAGAAAAAGAGTCTCTATTACATCAATATTTAAGAAGAAAAGTCAAGACAAATGTGTGTAGTGCAGCCTCCACTACCTACATTTCATTGCACCCAATGTGTAATATATATTTTTGGGTTCGGTTGGCCTCCCAAGTGCATGATTTCACCTCAGTAAAAACACAACGACCTACCAAAGATATACATGGGATTTTTATTTAAATAAAATTTTAAATAGGGTTTTAATTAGTTTATGATAATATATGTTGATATGCTATATTAATGTTAAAGCGCAAATTGGGAAACAAACTATTTTCCTTAGTAAATTTCTTCAATCCCCATAGATATAGATTCAAAATAAGATTTTTATAATATATGTGACAAATCTTATATAATACATATAAGATTTTTAGTATACAGTTCCCAAGGCAATATCAGTGTTATTTATTTTTTATTTTAATTTATTATTTTTTGAATAAGTGCAAGCGTTTATTCTCATATTTTGTTGTATTATGAGTTTTGTATTATTTTAATTTGCAAGAAAATAATAGATCATTAACTTACAAAGAAATTAATAAGATCCTATATAAATTATAGATTAGCTTACAAAGAAAGTACCAAAACCGAAGTACTTATAGTGGAGTATTATTTATAGCAGAAATATATAATGGCTCCTTAACTTTCAATAACTTGTATACATTAAAACTATACTTTCATCAAACCACAAAACTGTAAATGCAATGCAATGAAAATTCAATCCATTAGAATAAAACACAAAAAGCAAAAAAGTCACAGTAAACATGCTGCTGACATCAATGAATCCTTGATGTCAGTTTTCTAAAAATGAAGACCATACAGTGCAAACAGATCAAATTCTATTCTGTAAAAGCAAAATTTCTCAATGTTTTAGATACATCAATCAAATACAATAAGATCATAGTAATCTTCTCCAGAAATTGCTGACGGACTCCATCAACTTCTCTGGCTTTGGAACTGACTTCACTAAATTCTCCAGAGATGGAACCACATTTTCCTCCAACAATGTAGTCAGTGAACCATTCAAAACCCCACAAACCATGGCAACACCTTCTCTCTTCCTTGCCAGCAAACTTGAAGCAAGGTCTCTAGCATTCCAAAACACTCTCTGGCAATATCTTATCCCCTCCTCGTTGGAACCCCACATTGCTAAACACAAAAACTATCTTCACCATCCTATATGGGTTATCTTTTCAACCTCAGAAACTTCCAAGAGTATATCAAAAACCTTCTGAAAATCTATGTTGCCGTCAGTATGAATACAAAAGGAGTCATCTTAAATATATTTAAAGGGATTCTATATTTATGATGTGAAGCTTGGATTAAAATAACCCAAGCTGACAATCATAATACAAAAACATGCAACGGAGATTCTATATTATTTTGAAGAAGGCAATAAGACTTACAGCAACAAGTTTTCCATCATTTTCAGGCCTCTTTCCCACTTTTATTGCAGCTGCTGCACCAGATGAAATCCCCACCTGAAATAAACATGCTCTCACATTCACCACAGAGTTGGAAAACCAAAAAGACCAGCAAGTAGCAACAAAAAACTATAGAAATTGTGTTTAACCAAAAAAAAGTGTAAGGAATTCCTTTAAATGAGGATTGGCAAAACGGGAAAATATGACTACCAAAATTGTTGAAATAAAACTTGAACATAATTAAAATCTATGAGTTTAGCATACAACTCCAAAAAAACTTGCCAACACTCCTAGCGCCTAATATTCCTATCATTCATAGTCCTAAACTTGAACTTGAACTTGAAAGACCTAATCAAAACATCTCAAAAAAAAAAATAGTCTACAAAAGAATGATACCTAAAATCAAATAAATCTCAATATAAATGTAAAATTATACAAATAAGTTTATCAAAAAGAAAAAGAAAAAGAAAAAAAAGAACCAAGATTAACTCCAAATTTCTATGAATTAGCTATGCACAATGAAATTTAAACATCATTCAATTTTTTTTTAAAAGTAATTTACAAGCCTAAAGTGAATCAAAGACAACTTAAACAAAGCGTAAGCATCAATTATTCTAAAATTTCAAAGTCAAATTATATAATTAATTAATTATAGTAGAGGGAAGGTTAAATGAATTGTAGAGAGAACAAAGCGAACAATAGAGAGCAATAAAGCCAAAAAAGAATGAAGCCAACTTACAGAAGGAGGAAGTGGATGAGAGAGAGGGCAGCAAAGCCAGTGAAGAAACCCATGAACGAAGTTAAACAGAAGCATACCTTGCACCATTTTCCTTAGTATCCTCAAGATGCCAGAATTGCACAGTAAACCATCATTGAGTCTCCACTAGGATGTGGGTTTGTATAGCTGATAATATCTTAAAACTCTATGACTTGACTCATTGAACTGTCAAAACTCTTTGTTTTCTTGAATCTTCAGATTTGAATTTCAGAATGCTTCTGGTTTCTGATGGTTTATCTTCTTGAGGGCACCTGATGATGACAGTGTTCAATACAATCCCACCTTCCTTAAAGATGTGACACATAAGTCAGAAAATTCCCGCATAATGCAAAGGAGATAGAGAATCATACATTATGGGTACAAGAAAGAGAATATTTCAATGCTTGAGTACTACCCAAGTGCTGAGATCAGAAAATAGAAGAAAAAGCCCAGTACAGAATGGGGTTTTGGAGAATCAAAATTATAGGTCTATTATGTCTTTGGAGCATTTCTGTATATCATGAGTTCCTATATTTTGAAGTATGATGAAGCAAATTATTTTTCTTAGTTCAAATTGTATTATAAATTTATAACCAATTAATCATAAAGATAGTCTTTCACCCTTTCCTTGCCACTGTATCCTATTACCTACCTACTTATTAATTATTGCCTAATTTAGAGTGAACTGAGGACCGGCATTATCCCAGGCAGTGTTAGATTGCTAATTTGAACAGGTTATGGAGATAGGCCAAAAAAGTGAGGTGCACAAACAGAAAATACTTACTTGTTCTCGAGGACGTATAAATCCTCGTTAGTCACATCTCAATATCAGTCAACTTTAACTTCAACTTCATGTTACCAGTTTGAACTACTATTTCATCTTTAGATGGCTCCAATCTTAAAACTGTCCCCTTCCTCCCAAGAGAAGAAACATGCACCATATCACCAACCTTGGGAAGGAGAGGCTTCTCTGCAACATATTTAGGTGAAAGCAAAGATACAAGATTAAGTCTCTCAAACGTTTTTCAACTACTAGCAGGGTGGATTTGGCAGAAGAAAAGCTGATCGATTCTTAATGAATACCTGATGGTGTTTGCTTGATATCTTCAATAAAGGATGCACTCTTATATGCCATAGGATGTTCAGCGTATTCTGCCACAGTATGCTGCCTGTTGATAGCCAATGCATGCTGGCTTTTATCAGCTGGAGTTGGCTGTGAAGATTGAATTGCAGATGCACGAAGCTGTCGCGCTTTGTTGTGAAGAATAGAACGGGCCATTGCTGCAGCCTCAGATATTTCACGCATCTTCCTCAATCTTTGTCTAGTGCCATGTTCCATTATTTTCCTTCTAGCAACCAATAAATTTTCATAAAGGTCTTTTGAGAGCCTATAGTAAAAAATACAAAGAGATATCAGATAGAGCATGCACCAGAGATTCAGAGTACAGAATTTTCTGTTACTCACAAAGCAAGGCTAGCCATATTATAGATGAGCATCAATCATCAACATCAAGTAAGTTTTACATAACTGAAACAATATTTATAGGGATAAATGAAGACCATATGGATTTTTTTTCCTCCCTGGCCTCTTCTTGTATTCTTTTTATCATTAATCCAAAATATTCATGATACTGAACTACAGCAAGGAGACCTCTACAAATGTCCCATCATATTTTAGAATGAGGGCTTTTATCATGATGAAATTTATCTGAGTACGCAGTGCCAAAACAGTTTTTCCCATCAATAGTTGTCTCTTGACATTTGTTGGAGATCCACATGCCTCAAATATTTCATATGTGCAGTGCCCCGTTTACATATGGCATCAAAAGTCAAATTTCTTCATTACATAGAACAGAATTGGTTTAACCAGAGAACAAACAGGGGAGGGGGGTTGGAGTGGGGGTTAAACCTATAGTTGGGTGTCCATTCATTACATAATATTTAATAATAGCAAATGATAGTATTAGAATTTTAAGCTGTGGGATATACCAGCATGGTGAATACCAAACTTCTATATACAATACTGTGCCACTACAGTCTAAATTAGAGGTTCTCTTTTTTTTTTTTTAGTGAAAGATTCTCACATCATATGATGTTGTGCTTCCTCCAAATACTCCTTGAAGTCTTGCTTTAACCTTTCCATATCAGTTATGACCTGTATCAAAGTATAACAAATAAATTCTATTGAAATAGATGACGTCTTGGTAAAAGGACTGAAACAATGAGCTATCATTATCCAGTATCTGTGCTTCTCAGTACATGCAAGCTTAAAATGACAGCAAGGGGCTGCAAATTTCCAACACTTAAAATCTATGCTACTTAATTACAAATTTACATTATTTTAATATAGTAAATTCACTACATCATGTAACCCAAAGTAACAAAATTCCACTTTTGACATGAACTTTTGACTTAAATATGACTAGAAATTTTAACTGGAACAGCATAAAGGTCATTTTAGAGCTTGTTTTTCTGGTAGCAATAGAAAAAGAACAGCTATGATGATTTTAGCTGAGATGGGCACCTCAGGTCCTTGCAAGAAGATTTTGTGTATATTTAATGAATAAAAGAAATATAATGTTATATTCTCCAGTTCAAAGTCGAAATCACAAAACCTCTATCAACATGTAGTATTCAAAACAAAATTTGAAAAATAATGTATGAGCTAATGCACATTACCTCATCTATCTCTGCACTAGCTGAACCATATAGCTCACGAGCATTATCCACAATTATACTGGGCACTCCTAACTTTTCAGCTATATTGATTGCATTTGAACGCCCTACAGTAAAATTTCAGTCCTTGAGTTGTAGCCAGTAATGTTATCACCAAAAAAAAAAAAAAAAAAAAAACCAAAGAACCACTGCTTGGCCAATGAAAAAATGCGGTCTGTAGTGCATGCAGCCCAAAAATTTACAATCACACTTCTAGTAGTAAACCTATAAGATAACTGCAAGCTCTATTTATATAACTAGAGTTGACACTATCAGGAATACTTTAACAAGTTATTGCCAAAATTAGCAACATGTCAAACACTAAATAATAACATACTTCCTGAATAAGTCAAATAGTATTTACCCATTCATCACGCTGCTCTATGCTATCATGCTTTTAGTACTAGTAGTAGTCACCATCAATGCAACTCCATTTTAAAAAACCAGATGTGGGCATTTACCACTTTCACAAACTAGAGATGACATTAACATGATTTATACTCAACTTGCTGATACAAATAAAAGACAATTTGCAATATCGACCTCTATTCCACGAGTAATAGATCTCTATGCCATTTTATTTTACATTTTTTCCATGGCAACTAGATTAAAATAGTCAAAGAAAAAGAAAAGGTAACAGCATGAATGAAAGATGTCCGAAAATGATATCGAAAACCTGGTACTCCCCAGAGAATCTTGAAAGTTGGTTTCAGATTCACTTCATCAAACTCCATGCATGCATTTTCAAAGGTGTCATTACTGTGAAAAAAAAAAAAAAAAAAAAAACCTCATGAATATGATCACATGAATTTACTGCAGGGTGCAAATAGTCTTTGGCGCTCATCCCAATTAAAAGCACAATGCTGAGGCATAACTTAGTTCAATTAACTTCAAAAAGACTAGATTTCTTGTTCAAATTAGACATGTTAAGTGACTGAAACATGACATTGTTAACATTTCGGTTTCATCTTTACATGACACATACCTGTATTTCAGGGTTTTGAGTTCACCGTGATGTGTAGTAGCTATTGTCAACAAAACACCATTTTCAGCAAAAGATTCCAACAGTGACATCCCTAGTGCTGCTCCTTCAAGGGGATTTGTTCCCGCACCAACCTAACAAATATAAAAAGAATAAAATCCATATAAAGTCGTTGTAAAAACAAGCTTTTATTCTCGTTTTTCCTTTTCTGTAAAATTAGTAATTATGTTTCCAAACTTTAACCAAGCCAATTTAAAACGTACTTCATCTAGTAGCACCAATGACTGACTTGTTGCGTGTAATCGAATGTCCTGCACAATGTTATAAAGAACTTGCATGTAAATTTCTCATATGAAAAAGGAAATACTGTAATATATCAAAATATAAAAAATTATGATTGCAGAAGTATTTAACTGAACCCTAGTAAAAAATCAAGAGTCTCTTGGTTTAAACAGCTGCTCTAATTTGCTGAAGGATTGCATTGAGAAAAAGGCATATAACTAATTTCAAGGAACTTGTAAGCAATATATAGTGCTCTAGCCAGTAATTTCAATCAACACATACTATTAATTTAATGAGGTGAGAAATGTTCTGGGAAATATATTATCCTTACATTTATTTGTTTCAAATGGCCAGAGAAGGTAGATAAAGACTGGGACAAGGACTGTTCATCCCCAACGTCAGCAAAAACAGCATCAAACCAAGGGATTTTTACTGATTCAGAAGCTAAAACATAAAGACCTGCAACACTTAAGAAATTATTACAATGGTGGGTGGTACAATAAAGAACCCCAAATGATCAAATAAAAAGGAAAAATTTAGTAGAACATTTAGTGCAAATCTTCAGCTGTTCTCACTAACTAAACTTATTTGGATTATTTGTGAGCCACATGGCCGGATTTATGATTTCACAAAGTTTCTATCATCAACATTAGGAGAAAAACTAGTCGGCAAGTCTGGGGCAAACTTGGTATATGTTGTTGGAAGTTGCATCTTGGTTTGTGGACTTAATTTTTTAATCCATAAATATTCTGTACCGTGCTGCCTGCAAGCTGTTTATATTTCCAATTAATATATGAAACTTACCATAACTGTCTAAATATCAAGAGTCTCAAGCAAAAATGTAGTTAACATAGCATAAGAAGTCTCTACATGATTGTGATTAGAGAGATTTGTATTTAGATTCCACAGCCATGTAAAGATAGAAATACATAAAAACAAAAGAGGAGTTACATGAACCTGATTTAGCCATCATAGCTGCCAATCCGACTGTCTTTAAACAAATGGTTTTACCCCCAGTATTGGGGCCAGTTATAACCAAAACTCGAGTTTTATAATTAACAAAAAAATCAACTGGAACTGGATGAGATTGTTCTAGTGCAGTAACCTGAAAACCAGAAATGCATTTGTCTTGAAAAAAAAAATTATTATAATTTGAGATGTACAATAAAAAAAAAAAAAAAAAAATTTATAGGCAACTGGTAATATGAAATTCCAACTCAGTTTTTTTGAAATTGTTACCCGCATTCTTAAGGATGGAAGATCTATATCTTTTTCTCCTTTTCGTGCCATAATCTCACCTTGCTGTTTCCTCCTAATATGCTGAGGGAAAAAAACGCTGTTTAATACCACATGCAACATAAAAACTTAGCATAAATGATAAACTAAGGGTAGAATGACTAGCAAGAGCCAGCTGAATTACTTTTTTTTTCTTCAAAGAAGTCAATTGCCACAGCATTCTGGGAAAAGAAAATTCTACCTCAACTTGCTGTATTTTAATATAATTTATGAGCTCTTAACTCAAGAAACACCACCCCCCCCCCCCCCCCCCACCCCAAAAAAAAAAAAAAAATAAAGAAGAAGAGGTCAGCAGCTTTCGGGTCCAGCATAACTTACAGAAGTAGCATTACTGACATCTTTCCTGGCCTTCTGCAAATTTTGCCTATGCTGCTGAAGCAATAAAGGATGATAAGCTTTTAGCAGATACAATGTCCATTCCCTCTTAATGGGGTATGATGCATTCGAATTTTTGTTTCCTGATGGATACACAACAGAAGTAGAAGAGCCACTGCCTTCTGGTAAAAATAAATCAGGATATGTGCCTCCAAATGAAAGACCAAAGGTTGCCCGAGCATTGACCTACATATTAAAAACCACAAAATAAGCAACTAATGAATCACCAACTAGAACAATCAGATGATGAAACATCTGCAAGGACTCTGGGGCATGCTTGAATGTATAATCTTAAAGGGTCATGGCATATGACTTGCATGCTCCATGTTTGCGGCTGAATCCTTATAGGGTAAAGAAAGGTAGCCTTCTTGCCTCTACCCAATATTATTCCTTTTGTTTTCCGACCTTCATTACATCAATCACACATTATATCTAGAATGTTTTGGCAGAGTTTTTTTTTAATTTTTTTTATTTTAGAAGAATTCCTTGATGAGCAATAAAGAGATCCACAACACAACTTAACAAAACCATAGCTGAAACTTTTTTAATTGGCTAAACTACTACTCTAAATTTATCTTTTATGTACCTAATGTCATTCAAGAAGCAAGTGCATAGAGTAAGCAGGGGACCATGCCTCTTTTGAGAGAGAGAGAAAGAGAAAAAGGTGAGACACCTACCACATCCAGTTGAATTATACTGTTTAACAACTTTTCAATCTCATCAAGATCAATTTGCATCTGTGCAGAAAAAAGCAACACAGAAACATAAGAATGAAATACATATAAGTCCAATGGAAAGAAATTTCATCACATAATAAAGCAAACCTTTTCTGTTAACATTGAAAGCACATCTGCCTCAGCCTTTGCCACTGATGCTCTTGCTTGCTGCAACTCATCATTTAAAGGAACGGCAGAGAGTGGCTCTACAATGCTTCCTTGGCCTGAACCACTACAAACAACATATTATCTCTCAGGAAACAAATAGAACATATGAGTTACCACTTGAAGAAAAATCAACTATAATGTGTTTGCATGTGTGATGATCTTGGAAGTTACACTATATAATTTTGAGGACCTGTATAACAGTAGACCCTTGACGCCTTTCAGTTGATCAGCCCCTGATTTTATACACCACCTGCCATCAATGTTACTCATTTCCTGAACCAGCAATGGGATAATTATTTTATTAGGGGAAAAAGAAAAAGAAAATCATGAAGATGCAAAAGAAATACATCTTTGATCCCATGCTTCATACCAGAAATGGTGTTTCATTCTTCTCACTCCTAATCAAGCTGTCCATTAACTGATATATCTGAACAGAGAAGACAATAAAAGATTTTAAGATAAAATTGTCAAAAGAACATAGAGCAATGATGATTTTAAGCTCTTTGCCAGTAGTGCATTCAACATGTGTAACCTTTATATGCCAACTTAAACAAACCAAGAAGGTACTGCAACTCAAAATATAAGGACAGGTTTGTGAAAGTAGGATGTAAAATATAAATAATACATAAATCCATGTTAAAATATGAACTTTAGAAGCATGTGGAAAAGTGCTCATCCTATATGTTTTAGCAGAAATAATTACACCGAAAGGGCTGCCCAAAACTCAGTGGGCTCTCAGGCCCTGCCAACAGCTTATATGCCTGAAAGAAGGCCCAAAGGGCTGTCCAAACCTCAAGCAGGTCTGACAAGACCTGCTATGTACCAAAATGCTGGGCACAGTTTCACTACCATGCAAACCTAAACCCAACCAAAGGGTTAGAAGCAATATGCGTAAATTATAAGTTTCAACTTTCAAGTAACTTCCATTGAAGCACTCATGACAGTTTTGCACAATGTCAAAGGAGACATTGGGATATGTGAATGTTTCTTTTATGTTCAGCGTCAAAACGATTTATCATATCTGCTGGCTGATGACTGCAATACACTACCTTAATTAAGCAATATTCTTGCTAGCTAGCCCTCATCAAATAGTAGCTGGTGACAACTAGAAGTTTCTACCTATCTAACCAAAAACGCCACTTGGAAATAATGTAAATAAATAAAAGACCAAATTTACCTTTCTCTCAAGCATTCCCACTTGTTCACGTGATCGTTTCAGGGCTGGACTCTAAAACCAGGAACAAAAATTGAAAAAAAAAAATAGTGAGACTAGAATAATTAGGTTCCTGATACAACATTTCAATATGAAAAATGACAAACAAACCAACAAAAAATTGTGGAGCAGAAAAGCAAATATATAAATGTTCAAAAACTTTTTTCAATAAAACAACTGCTGTCTGAAAAATCAGAAACCATCTTAACTAGACGAAATCAACAAAGTTCCGGTGTCACAGTTTGTATAAAACATCAATGGTGAAATTCAGTGAGGTTGAAATGAACAAACCGCTGAATCTTTAACAGAGCCATCTTCGTCTATAATTTGCAGTATCAACTTAGCTAATGATCGATTTATAACAAATCCAATTATCTGCGTGCAAAGTTGAGAAGAAGTCAACACATGGAAGCATTCAATAAACATGGAGACAATTAGTTTGAATATTAACACTCTACTTACATCTTCTGTGAGAGGCATGAAACGTCTGTACCAATCTTCGTCTTCCTTGATTGCAGCTTTTAAATTTAACTGCAAAGTTTCACAATGCTGTAGTAGAGCTGCAACAGCCATTGCCGCATTTCCATCTACTGGTAAACTTCTCCGTGCTTGTTGGATAGCAGATTTCACCTTCAAGGACAACATAACAAGCACTTTAAATGTGCACATCATGTGTGAAAATATGGGCATTGATTTGGAATTGATTCTCACCCATTTCACATTTTAAATGTGCACATCGCGTGTGAAAATATGAATGTTGTATGTACAGAGTGTACATCAATGAATGCAGGAGAACAATTACCGAACAAATATTACCACGATAAGTTACAACGAATTACAATGAGTCCTACTTCTACATAGTCACAAAAACGAACACTACATATATGACAAAATGCCAAAATGAAATTTGAGAGTGTTCAAACTCAAAACCTTCGAAAACAACAAAACAATCATGCATTTGTTGGTCAATCAAATGAAACTTAGGAAGAACAATACAATTGACTAAAATAAAAAGACAGAACAAAAACCAATTAAGAACAGTGCACTAACAAGAACAACATCAATGCCGGTAAAGTCCAATCTACAACCACCATGGTTGTACATTTCCACGGCCGCATTGGTCTCTTCCAAAAGTCTCAGACTCTCTTCGTACGTTTGATTCAGAGACCACAGCTGTGCCTAATACACAATGAAAAACAAAGCAATGTGATGAAACATTCATTGAGAATTTGAAGCAGAGTTTAAGAGAGAGAGAGAGACCTTTGTGGCTTCGCGGCCAAGGGAAGTGGTGGCAAAGGAAGAGACAGAGTCGCAGAGCTTGTCCCATTCGAGGACTCTGAGGGTGTTGGAGTGAACAGAGGATAAGGATTTGTGTTTGGTAATAGTACCAAGGTTTGCAGAGACAACTGAGGATTGTCTGAGAAAAAATGATTGGTTTTTGAATGTAACAGATTTGATATTAATGGTAATTGGGAAAAGAGTGGAGTTGAGAAATAATGCACAACAATTCATTTTTCTCTGTGCGTGTGTGTGTGCTCTGTGGGCTTTGCTATTGAAACTTGGAAACACTACTTGGAACCAGAAAGAGGGAAAGTTGTAGTTGTAGTAGTAGTAGTAGTAGTGTTTGGATAGAAGGAAAGAGCATCGAGTGGTTTAGGGCTCGTTTGGTTTGGCTATTACTCTGTTTTTATATCTCAATATTCATATTCATGACTCAAAACTCAAACTCATAACTCATAATCTAAACCTCATTTTACCTCAAAAACTCCAAAATTTTTTTTTGATCATATAACTCAATTACATAACTCACATTTTGCCACCATATCTCATATTTTAGAAATTAAAAATACCAAAATTCTGTTTTCAGTTTCTATCATCCATCAAGTTTTGAGTGATGGAAACATTACCCAAAAACCAAGCCAAACAAAATTTTTTGGTGGAACCCATGCATTTTGGAAACTCAGTGATGAGAACTGAATGATATTACTCAAAATCATGGTGATCCAAACAAGGCCTATACTTTAGGGACCGTTTGATAGGTGTTTAAAGTTTAAACAACAATTTTCAAGTTTAAAAGAATTTTTAGAAATACCTGTGGATAAAAACGTGTGTGAAAATACGTGTAATATTGTTTTAAAACTGAAAATTGTTATTTGAAATTAGCATAGTGTTTGAAATTTGTTAATTAGTATTCATTTAGCATAGTGTTTGAAATTAGTTAATTATTTTTATTATCACGTCAATTTATAAATAGTTTGGTAATAAATTAGTAATTTTTTTTTAAATTTTCATATTTTGAATAAGAAAAAATATATTAGTTAACTAAAATTGCCATTAGAGTTTTAAATGAACTGATTTGTATGAAGTCAAGAGTTTTGTAGCTCAATTGATTGGCATCCCCAATTATAACTATTGAATTATTAAAAAATAAAAACAAAAAAACTGAGTAGAGTCATGTATTAAAAATTTAGGATTGTTAATTTTTTTTTTAATGCAAATTGAGCTCAAACTTATCAACAAATTAGAATACATGTTCAATTTTAGTTTATTTATAACAAACTTGAGCTTGTTCAACAATGATTTGATTAACTGTTTTTTTTTTCTCATATATAGTAAATATCATGACCAAAAGTTTTTGACTCTTTTGCAAATCCATGTTTATAATTATCATTCATATTTGATTCTATTCAAAATAATAATATTATTTCATATATTTATACTAAATTCTTCATGCATAGACTCATTTGTAAATTTATATGTGTAAACTAAATATACTCATTATACATATCTTAATAATGACATTGCCAACATGAGATCACTACCTATATTATCTAATTTTTTCCTTCCTTTAAACTGATCAAGAACTATTTTAGACTATAGTTACATTTAAAAATAAATAAATAATTAAGTAAGCCACATATAATTCTTCTTTATCAATTTTCTAAAATAAAGTTATGAAACATGTTAGTATTTTCTCATTCAAAATAGTTACAAACAGGTATTTTTCTAGTCCTTCACCATTTAATGTGAATGTAAAAATTGTATTTTGAACAATTACTAAAGCTGTAGATAAGGAATGATGAATGAATGAATTTAATTATGTAAATTATTAATTAAATAATGGATAATTATAAGTAGGACTAGATGCATGATAAAATGAGTATACTATTTTTTTTTGTTAATTTTAGAGATTTAAGCATTTAATAATGTAATTTTTTTTTAGATCTCAAGCTCAAAAACTTGACCTGAGCTCGAGTTTGAGCTTGATATTAAGCTTGAGTTTGACTTGATTAATTAATCATGCTAAGCTAAGCCAAGCTCAAGCTCAAGCTCAAGCTCAAGCTTTTTGGCTTTCCCACAAACGCAAGCTTAAACACTATTTTTAGGCTTGTCACAAGCTCAAGCCAAACTTAAGTTTTTGAATTTTCCTAATGAGCCAAGCTTGAATATGCATTACTTGACAAAGCTTGGCTCGTTACAGCCCTATATGTTTATCAATATCCTTATTATAATTTAATTTTAAAATTTATGCGGCTAAGTTAAGAACTATTAAATTCAAAAAAAAAAAAAAAAAAACCATATAGAAAGCAGTACAGATGGTCATGATATCTACTCTATATATATATATATATATATTTAAAGAATTAGCTAACCATTTAATCTGTTTGTTTTCCGGATATGATATTGGAAAATCAACATCAAAACATAAATAATTAGAATAGCTAATATCTTAGACCTCTGATTCTTTTTTTTGCAATCTTTAGAGTTTAAATCAACATCAAAAGAGAAATAATTAAAATAGCTAATATTTATGATCTTTGATTCTTTTTTGAGCAAGCTTTAGAGTTAAGACTTAATAAAAACATATTGCTTTATTTCTCTCCAATTTTTTTGTTCTGTTTTTTGTTTTTTTTGTTTTATATATGGTTTTTCAATTAATTTTATTTTGGGTTTACTTTTTGCATTTCATATCTTTCTAGGAACACGACCCAGTAGGTGAAAGAATCAATTATTGTATTTACTTAAATTTGTGAAACTTCTTTGATTATTTGTGCTGCAGTGTTGGTTAATGTTTGTATTGATCCCCTCTTTGTGTTGTATTTTATTTTTGTGTGTGTGATTTAGATTGGTAGTAGATTGAAGTCAACCAAAGTTCAGCTTGTTTACAGTACCACTCGACAAAGTTGGACTCGTTTATTGCCCCGAATGTTTATCTATATCCTTATTATAATTTAATTTTAAAATTTATGCGGCAAAGTTAAGAACTATTAAATTCAAAAAAATAAAAAATAAAACATTTAGAATGCCGTAGAGATGGTCGTGATATCTACTATATATATATATATATATATATAAAGAATTAGCTAACCATTGAATCGGTTTTCCGGATATGATATTGGAAAATCAACATCAAAACATAAATAATTAGAATAGTTAATATCTTTGACCTCTGATTCTTTTCTTGCAATCTTTAGAGTTTAAATCAACATCTAAAATAGCTAATATTTATGATCTTTGATTCTTTTTTGTGCAAGCTTTAGAGTTAAGACTTAATAAAAACATATTGCTTTATTTCTCTCCATTTTTTTTTAATGGTTTTTCAAGTAATTTTATTTTGGGTTTACATTTTTCTTTTCATATATTTCTAGGGACACAACCTAGGTAGGTGAGAGAATCAGTTATTGTATTTACTTAAATTTGTGAAACTTCTATGATTATTTGTGTCGTAGTGTTGGTTAATGTTTGTATTGATCCCCTCTTTGTGTTGTATTTTATTTGTGTGTGTGTGATTTAGATTGGTAGTAGATTGAATTCAACCAAAGATATAAAATTTGGGCTGATGCCTAGGCCCTTACACAAAAGGGTGTGGATTCAAAATCGTATAGTTCCAATTAAACATGTTATAAACTTATAATGCCATTTAGACCTGTTTCGCTTTAAAAAAAAAGGACATGTTTCACATTTTGTTTAGCTCTTTCCCCCGTAAGTCTTTTTTTTTTTTTAGAGATAGTTTTAATTTATGGTTTTTACTCTTCATATTTACTCTTTATCATTAAATATGATCCAAAACACCAATTGTTTTTTTGGCGTTTTTTGCAGAGATTAAACCTCAGAATTCTTATTCAATAATAAGAAACTTTATCAGTTGGGCTAACTGGAGCTTACAAAACATAGCCCCATAACTCATTAATCATTAAATAGCTTATAAATGCATACATTCAATGACACTTATTAGATATCCAATTTTTTTAAAGGAAAAATAATAGACGAAATTGAAGTAAGACAAAATTGAAGCAAAGTGGGGAAGGGTGCAAGGGTACGTTCAACGTCGATGGTAATGTAGTATATCAGTTTAATCACCAAGTTATCACCTCAACAACTGTGAAGACATTTCGATTGTTTTTTCCCTCTCTCTTACTGTACAAACTATTTTTTTAATGTGTTTTTTTGGTCATTTTGACACAGGAATCTTAAGTTGGATTCTACAAACTTTGATTTTCACATCTGAAAATTTCTAAAGAAATTTTAATATGTAGTGTTAGGTGTGTGCTTGCTGTATTTTCTTTCTTAAATGACATCACAATTCTTTAAGTGATGATTTTGAAGCCAAGTGCTCATTTTTTTAGATTTCGTTGTAGGACAGATGATAAGTGTTTTTGGAGTTATCTTGAATGTGACTTATTATGTTTTTGGTGTTATTTTTAATGTGACTTCTTATTAAATTCAACTATGGTTTGGTCAAACTAAATAAGAAGATTATTATTCTATTAAGTCGATATTTTTATAATAAAATCTTTGTTACTCTACGAAGAAGTTAATAAAAAGTTATTTTTATTTTCAAGGTATGTGAGTTGCACTTTTGGGAGCATCTAAGGCACCATGGGAAGGGAAAAAAGAAAAGAAAAAAGAACATTGCCAATGACTCGAAAACAACTTTTTGTTGCATTTTGGAACCATGATTTAACTTTGCCCCATACTGAGGTGAAAAATGAGACTACATTGTATAGAGATAAAATTCCTCTGCAGAATGTGCAACCATGAAAGAGATATACAACTGTACACATGGAAGTATACAAGCATAAATAGACTATTATTTTTTATTGATCTATATGTGAGTTTTTTTTGGGTTTAAATTATTGCAAATTTAAAGTGGATATTGTTAGTTTGTTATATAAACATAAACATATCCTATAGTAACTATCATCAGGTTACTATTAACCTTGGTTTATTAATTTATTCGTGTATCTTTTCATGAATTAATGTCATGTCTCGAACTAGAAATAACATATATCATGTTATATCATGATTAAGTTGAAATAAATTGATATTTTATTTATTGGAATTTAATAAATAAAACAAATATATATAATATATCAAAATAAAACTGCTGAATTTTTCAGCGCATATTATATATAACGTATTATAGTACTATATATAACAAAGTAGGCTTTATTTGTCGCTTGAAAGAGGAATTCACGTCACACTAGCAAAGATGACTTGATCAGCTAAGGGTAATTAACTAATTATAGCTCCCTCGGGGTTAGCCGGCAATGGGATCGAACCTAGAATAACAAATTAATAATCACTAATCACGGGGTTGTTAGGCCTAATTCATCGTATCTTAGGCTATTACTGTGCATTACAAACTCATCTGACTTTGATAATTGATACCTGACCCAAAAAAAAAAAGAAAAAGAAAAATCTTACTCTAGTGCAATAATAATGGAAAATCAAAATATTGATGGTATATTGCTTTGATAGGATGGAAAAAACAGAATTATAGAGAATGATAGAGAGAAAATTACTATTCTACTCGTGTTCTTGAAGTATATTGATGAAAAATTAAGGGTAGTATTATACTTTCTTTTGTTATCAATGTTATTTTCTCTCTTTTTTTTTCTTTATAAGGGAAAAAAAATGGTAGGTTCAAGTGGAAATCTCCATCCAACCCACTCTTTTTTCCTTTTCCTATTCACTCCAACAAATAATGAAGAATGACATTTTTTCTCTCTCTCTTCCTTCCCTCAATTTTCATCCTCTCATTTTTCAACACAACCAGGGAATGAAGAATTACATTTTCCTTTCCCTATTCCTTTCTCTCATTTTACATCCTCTCTTTTTCAACACAACCATATATACCGTAAGGGTATGGTTTTCCCTGTCATGAACAACTTGTGAATCAACCAAGCAAGTTAAATACTACTAAAAAACTTTTAAAAAGCAGCCAATTTGCTCCATAAGCATAAATGTTACTCAACACCGTTAGAAAACTTCTTTGCTCCTCATGCTCCCTAGGAATATCCAATTTACTCCCTAAACACAAATATCAATTAACACCATTAGAAAATTTTCCTGCTCCTCTTGCTTCATTCTCTATCTTTGGTTATTATTTATCTATCATTGGTTACTTAGACACTCTTTCGCGCATATAATTGCCATAATGCAATTAGTGTGTGACTTGTGTAGTCAAGACAAGTTATTGAAAGGCAATAGAGGTTTTGTTTGTTTCGATATTAATATTTTTTGAAAAATAAATTATTTTTCAAAAAATATTTTATAAAAAACTATCTTATTTTCCTATATATAATAGTGACCTCAAAATAAGTTGGAAAGTCCTCTCTTGATTTCCCTTATTTAGTTTCGCATGAAATACAATTGTTTTTCATACAACTTTAAGGGAAAACAACTCTATCTCTTGTCAAGCCAAGTAAAGAAAGTTAAGAAATAGTTTTTTCTTTGGTTTTTTTTTTTTTTTTTTTTTTTTTAACTTTCAAACATAGAAAAATGTTAAAAATTATCTTCACATAAGATTCTCCATTAAAACAAAACAAACATATGGGCACAAAACTTTCAAATGGTGTTAATTGTTATTTATGCTTAGATAGTAAATTATATATATATATATATATTTTTTAAATCTTAGTAATACCTAAGTATCAGTCAAATCTTATGTGTAATTATTATATGGGTCCGGTTAATATATGCCCTTAAGGCATGCATTAACAACTCTGCTTTTGAAAAAATCTATCAAGAATTGAAAAAATTGTTCCAATCAATTTTTATTCAAAAATAGTATACTATTGTGTGCTCTTAAGTCACACTTTAGTAAAATTCTTATGGTATTTTGCTTACTTTTGATTTTTTTTTTTCTTTTTTTTTAGCCGTCCGGCCTGCAATTTCTTTGAATCAATACTTACAAAGGGAAAACGACAAAGAGTGAAGGACAAGGTGTGTTTCTCTTTGATCTTTTGGTAGCGAGAGTCAGGCGCAAAAGTGCTTCACTCTTTACCTTTCGTTTCGTTCTTTTTGGTTGTGTGCGTGCGTAAATTGCAGACTTTTTCAATTTACGAAATGAAAGCTATGAAAACACCATATATATAAAAATGCCAATGACGATGATTACAAAGCAAAGTAGAGGACCACCGGGCCTTGTAGGCTGGTGCTTCTCGGTACCATGTGTATGATTAATCATATTTTAAATTATTATTAGTCTAATTGCCGAGTTATTAGGATGTGCCACGATCTTCTTTGTCCCCCTCCAAAGGTATTATCGCCCTGGCAATAATCATTGCATCGTCAAAAAGGTTTCAGTGGATTCACAAGAACACAACACGATAAAATTAAGTAATAAACATATCATGGCAGTTAATTCACCGGCATAAAGTGGCATTAACTAATTTTTGGAATTATCTTCGATATTTTTGTGTTTAGTAATATAAATTTATTTATGTACAGTTTTTTAAACTTAACCTTTTCTATCTGTAATTGTAATTTTGCTCATTTTCAACAAATAAACAAATCTAAATATGCATTGGTGGTGCTGGTTTATTTGCCTAAAAGTATCATAGAAACTTTCTTTCTTTCTTTTTCTTTTTTGGGTGATGTGAATGTAACCCTCTTTTCACTTTTACGTGCGGGATCTCATACATATAGGGTCTACCTCCATATGCGAAGGAGGGGAAGAAATATATGCCAAATATATGATGTATTTTTTTTATAGACTAGAATCATTAAAATAAGTTTAAAAAGTGGTTATTTAAGTGAAATTATGTTTCCAGCTATCCCAATTTGTTGGAACAGTAAATGAACGAAATTCTCATTAGTAAAAAAATAAATTGAACTATTTATAAACATCTTACTATCTTAGGCTATATTTAATAAAAAAACTATGTTGTTCAAAATAAAAATAAAATTTAAGACAAACACGCAATACATTCCAAACGTGGAAGTGAGTATATGTTTTACAATTCTACCATGAGAGATGCTACATTCACAATATTTTCACAGCAAATCACAGGTGATTAGTTATCATTGGTTCAAATTTGAACCTAACACGAAGATTACTTTTTTGCCGCAACAATAACAACCAGAAACAATCTGCCATTTAGGATTTGTTGTAAAAATATTGTGAAAATATTATGCACATATCATTTCTCTTCTACCGTATACCATTTGCCTTTAAAATGGTAGGTTTTGACTTGCAAATAAAATTTAAAAAAGCATAAGTTAAATATGTGCCAATTGAAAATGTGCTCCTTTGAAAAGATGAAAACTATTGGATGAGTTGAGCATGATGGTACCTCTCCATGCTTTTGGTGATAATTAATTTAAAATTTCTTCTAAAAAATAATTACTCTAAAATCAACCTATTGTTATTTTCCATCACTCTATATGTCATATCATTTTAAAAAATGATAAATTGTACCTTCTAACTTTGTCTAAAATTTAATTAAGTTATCTAATTCCACTTATTTTTAATTCAATACTTTAAGTTTCAATTTTATTTAATTCAGTCATTCAATTAGTTTCTATCAAAATTTCACTTTTAGTGACATTCATAATGACAAAGTATTGCTTTTTTGAAGTTTCTTTAGCTAAAAAAATAATAATTTTGAGAAAAAAAAGAAAAAAACCTAATTTGCTTAAATTTTTAAGAATAAGGGAATTATAAAAAAAAAAAAAATCTGGTGTCTAATCCAAACAACCTAGATCCAAAATTCATCAAAATATTTTTTCTATTTATTCCAAAATCAACAGGCCAACAAACTGATTTTTCTTCATCAAGTGATCTCTCTCTCTCTCTCTCAAAATAGTTTGTAATTAACACTATCTTAAATTTTATAGAAATGATGCGTTCACAGTAATCTTACAATACTTTCACAATAAATTTTAAGTGACAAGTTGTTACAGTTTATTATTAGTGGGAAAAAAAATAATTTTAGTAGTAAGTTTAAATTAGAATCAATAACAACTTACCAACTATGATTTGTTATGAAAGTATTATGAAATATTGTAGATGTAATATTTCTCAAAATTTTAAAACTACACAAAATTTTGATAAAATATGTGTAACATGTGCATATTTTTTTAATTTCTTATGGAACCATTTAAATTTCTATTTATTTTTTTTAATTTTCTATTTTTTAACTAAAATTTAAAAGAAGCAAAACTATATCGTTGTAGACTGATAGAAATATTTAATTGAATAAAGTTTGAAATTTAGATTTTTGAATAGAATGTAAAGTGTAGTTAAAGAAATTAATTAAATTTTAGGCAAAGTTAAAGGATGAAATTTGTGATTTAATAAAATTAAAAATAGATTATAATTAATAGATAATTACTTCAAATGTATAAATAGTGCCGTACAACTCAGTTTTAAAGTTGATTTTGTCAAATTTTGTACTTATAGGTTCCGTAAACCGTACACGAGACTCAACTAAAAAATTATATATGCATAAAACGCTGGATCTGCTGCTATCAAATATGGGAATTTAGATTCCCTTAGCATCTGATTCTCTAACATGATTTACAACCAAATATGGAAATTTTTAAACATTCTTAAGATTCTTAAAATACTATCCCATATCAAACATCACATAATAAAATAATTTTTAAATATATAAATAGTATCAGACCATCCAATTTTAAAGATAATTTTATCAAATTTTGTACAGTCCCGCACACTGGATCTGCGGCTATTCAAACCCATCCTCAACCAATTATTATTTTCCACCTTTCGACAAATTATCACAAAGATTATAAATAAATAAATAAGTAAATTTTGTCACTTTCTAAAATTATTCAAACAAATCAAAGAGATTCTACTATCTTTTATGATTCTTATCTATATTATTTTAACCGTACCTATGACTTTTTTGTACCTTTAATTCCAACTTCACAGCTCACAAGACAACTCAAACTCGCAAAATATTTCCATGTCCTCCTAAAACTCCGTGTTGATCCCCAATTCTGTGTTCTGAGTTCTGATTCTCTCTCTCTCTCTCTCTCTCTCTCGCAGACCCAAAACACACACTCAGAAAAAGCTCGATGGGTTTCGATGGAGACGAGGAAACAGTTACCCAGAATCCAAAATACCTCAAATCCAAGTTCAGATTCAACTCACCCTTTGTTCAAGTCAGCCTCATAGGCTTGGTATGTTTCTGTTGTCCCGGCATGTTCAACGCTCTGTCAGGCATGGGTGGTGGTGGCCAAGTCGACCACACAGCCGCAAACAACGCCAACACAGCGCTCTACACCACCTTCGCTGTCTTCGGAGTCCTCGGTGGTGGTATCTACAACATCCTCGGACCCCATCTCACCCTTGCCGCAGGTTGCTCCACCTATATCCTCTACGCTGGCTCTTTCCTCTATTACAACCATCACAAACACCAAGCTTTCGCCATTGTTGCTGGAGCTCTATTGGGTGTTGGAGCTGGTCTTTTGTGGGCTGGTCAAGGCGCTATCATGACATCTTACCCTCCTGCTCATCGTAAAGGGGTTTATATCTCTCTCTTTTGGAGTATCTTCAACATGGGCGGTGTTATTGGTGGGCTCATTCCTTTTGTCACAAACTATAATCGTAGCGAAGCTGCTTCGGTTAATGATGGAACTTATATTGGTTTCATGGTGTTTATGGCAGCTGGGACTGCTCTTTCTTTTGCTATTTTGCCCCCAGGTAAGGTTATTCGTGAGGATGGGACTCGGTGTACTCATATTCAGTACTCTAATGTTTCGACCGAGGCAGTTGAGATTATTAAGTTGTTTATGAATTGGAAGATGTTGCTTATAGTGCCTGCAGCTTGGTCTAGTAATTTTTTCTACACGTATCAGTTCAATAATGTGAATGCACCGCTGTTTAATTTGAGGACTAGAGGATTCAACAATGTGTTCTATTGGGGTGCACAGATGATGGGCTCGGTTGCGATTGGGTACTTGATGGATTTCAGTTTTGAGAGTAGGAGGAAGAGGGGGATTGTTGGGGTTTGTGTGGTTGCTCTACTTGGGACTGCTATTTGGGGTGGTGGGCTTGCTAGCCAGCTCAGGTACTCGATCAATGACCCGCTACCGCCGTTGGATTTTAAGGACTCGGGTCGAGATTTCGCTGGGCCATTCGTCTTGTATTTTAGTTATGGGTTGCTGGATGCCATGTTCCAGAGCATGGTTTATTGGGTGATTGGAGCTTTGGCGGATGATTCTGAAATCCTTAGCAGGTAATGGATATATGGTGGATTAAGGATTTTATGTATGTCATATTGATTATTGGGTTTTTGGTTTTTGGTTTAATTTGTAATATGGGGTCCTCCCTACTAATCTCCTGATTTGTGTAGTCCTCTCATCTCACACACACAGTTAATTACAAGGAGGAACCATTTTTTGAATCTAGAATCTCATGGATGTCGTGAGGCTTGAGAATCACTGCATCAATCTCTTGGGGTTTTATTGATTATCGGTTATGGATTAAACAATTTCTATGCATATTATAATTATAGTTGTTGTTTTGGAATAGGAACAGAGTAAAGCATATGGAGGCCTTAGATGTATAGGTATTGAGTTCTAAAAATCTTTGTTCTTGTATTTGCAGGTATGTTGGGTTTTATAAGGGAGTGCAAAGTGCTGGGGCAGCAGTTGCTTGGCAAGTTGATACGCACAAAGTATCCTACATGTCCCAGCTGATTGTGAATTGGTCGCTTACTACAATAAGTTATCCATTATTGTTGATTCTTGTATTGTTTGCTGTGAAGGATAACCATAAGGATGAAGAGGGAACTGCCAAGGAGGCTGACCCTACTTCAGCCGGCACTGTCTATACATGACACAATACTGATGTGGAGGGATTGAATGTTTTTCTCCCATTGAGTTCTTGTGTTCTGCATTATGGCATCTAAATGTTTCCAAGTTGAAATTTGCATCTGCTGTGTAAATTATTATTGCTACTGTCCTTAATGTAGTTCATGTCTTGAGCAGAATATTTGTCTTTATTTCTCGACTCCTATCTGTCTATATATAAAATTCAATATTGGAACATGAGGATAATAAGATGAATACCTTATAAGTTATTAGCATAAGCACCATCTCAAAAATAATACTTTGACTCCCATGTAGCTTTAGCACATAAAATCGTCTGAAAATGAGAATTCTATCAATTTAGATTTATAATAAATCTAATGACACATCTTTTTTTTTTTTTTTTTTTACATTGTTTCACAATTTTGACCTCTTGTGATTGGTAATTAATAACCAAAGTAATGTTAGTGATGGGTTGTTAAAGTGATATTACTCTAATAAAATCTTACTACACAACAAGTTGTGAGAAAAGGTTGTGAAAAATTGTGTCAATGTGCACTTTTTTGTGCTTAGATTTATACAAAGAATTCTTGTCATAGGCTTTTTTCTGGTTAATGTATGCCCTATTTGCAGTGAATTTACGAAGAGAAAGGTCACAAGTAGGTGTAGTAGTATCAATAACTACTTTAGATGAACTAGCCATGATTATTGTCCTGATTAGCATGCTCTGTGATTTACAGTTGCCATCATACGTGGATCCTCTGTATTTATCACATCAGAACACTGGATTTGATAATCAAGTAGAACATTAAGGAGTTGTTCTTAACGTTTTAAAGAATCCAGTTTTCCTAAGTTATCTTGTGGACGTGTGTTGATTCCCATTTTTGCGACACATTTTCTACAAGCCTGATTCAACCAAGCTTGACTTCATTGTGGACTCAATTCATGTATTATATTTTATTTTATTCTTTTAAGCATGGCCCAAGCCCATGTGACTTATAGGGGAAATTGAGGAAGTGTGGTTTGGAGGGTATGGGTCGGTTCCTTTCGGACCTTTTGCATGAGCCCAACTCATGCGTGCTACCAAGTGGGCAAGGGACACTAGTAGCACCTCAGGCTCATGGAGGAGGTCTTGTACCCAAAATTTCCATCTCAAAGGAGCTTTTATGCTCTGAGTGACTGTGCCTCTAATTTTCAGCTCAGCTCCATTTTCCACACCAAAACACAGCCGACCCTAAACTAATTAGCTAGCCTATTGTAGCCACCAAATGCAGCTATCAAAAGCCTACAATGACAAGGAAACAATAGCCAATGGAGTCAGCCACTTTATTTCCCAAATCATGCTAAAAGCATGATAAGCTCTTCCCTAAACAAAAGCAACCCAAGCCAAAACACCAAATTAGTATCATGGGGAATAAAAGCCTCTTTCACTACTCAAAAACCAGTCACTTAGAGCACCCCAAGTTCAATACATAAGGCCCTCATCAGATTAAAAAAGGGGCAGCCACGTTCTAGCTAGGGAGCTGAAACTTCAGAGAAAAACCCTTTCATCCAGTGAACAATCTCACAAATCTGAACCTTAGGGATGGAAATATGGGTATAGGGGAACCTTCCCTCTCTTCCTCATGACCTCTCTCATTTTCCTCTTCTTGGTGACTGTGGGTCGAAGTTTCAGACCTGTTGAACCACATTTTCCCCATTGAGCTGAAACTTGAGAGCAAAAACCCACTGAGCTAGGAAACATTCTCACAAATCTGAACCTTAAGGATGGAAATATGGGTATAGGGGAACCTTCTCTCTCTTCCTCACAACCTCTCTCATTTTCCTCTTCTTAGTGACTGTGGGTCGAAGTTTCAGACTTGTTGAACCACGTTTTCCCAATTGAGCTGAAACTTGAGAGTAAAAACCCACTGAGTTAGGAAACATTCTCACAAATCTGAACCTTAGGGATGGAAATATGGGTATAGGGGAACCTTCCCTCTCTTCCTCACAACCTTTCTCATTTTCCTCTTCTCGGTGACTGTGGGTCGAAGTTTCAGACCTTTTATATTTTTATACTTTTTCTACACTTTTGTTATTAGCATTTTGATTTTCTCTTGTAAAAGCACCATTAGCCTTTGTTTTCTATACATTGTGCATTTTGGGCTTGATTCTCCATAAATAAACACTTCTAAAGAACCCAAGGGGAGATTTGGGCCGTTTTTGCATTTTTAGCCTTTGTCGCAAAACGTCCCTGAAATTTTGGCGACTCCACTGGGGAGTCAAGCAGTTGAAACAAGAGAAATCATGTAACCAAAGACATGAAACCAACAAAAAAATGGTGTTTCTCACACCAACTTGTCGTTCCAAGAGAAACCATAAGATGTGTTGCCGTGCAAGAGGAGCACTGTGAAGTTGAGCTTAAAAAAGTTATATCCTTAGCTCATTGAGCTATTGGAGATGATCCAAAACGTGTGACGAAATCACTGCAACCTCCAGAAGCCATCGAAGAAGTGAAGGATGAAGGGAGAATCAACTTTCTTATCCAAGGGAAAATTTTCTTCTACTCATCTATATTATTTTTTTTTAGCTATCATTCTTATGGATGAATCATCTTATATCTCTTGCTTTACATGATATTTGTGAAAAAATTGGTTGTAGCTTGAAAATGCAAAAATGGTGAGCCACAAGTCCAATCATGAAGGGAATGATGACTCCGACCAATAATCAACCATTTGAAGCTGAATATATTTTGCATTACTGCTAAATAAAGTCTTCATCAAATTTCTAAAGGTCATAACTAAATAGCCCACTGCAAGGCGCTAGATTTTTCCATACACCAAACCTTGAGGTAGCGACATACCATACATCAAGGTATATTGTTGCTAAGTCAACGCTGAGCATATGGGGGCTGCCATAGCTAAAGGCTATAGCTAAATGGACCACCGCAAGGCGCTAGACATTCCATGCACCAAGCCTTAAGCTAAATATTTTTGGCATCACCACTAAATGAAGTCTTCACCAAATAGGTAAAGGCCATAGACAAATGGCCCACCGCAAGGCGCTAGATATTCCATGCACCGAGCCCTAAGGTAGCAACATACCATACGTCAAGTGGTATTGTTGCTGAGTTAGCGCAGAGCATTTAGGGGTTGTCGCTAGTGATTGACTCGTTTTGGGACGAGTATAAATGCTGCTGTGTGCGTCCTTTCACAGCCGAATAGTTGACGTCACCACTAAGTGAAGTCTTCACCAAATAGCTGAAGGCCATAGCCAAATGGCCTACTGCAAGTTGTGAGATATTCCACACACCAAGTCTTCAAGTAGTGATTCATAAACCAAGTCTCGAAGTCATACAAGCGACATACTAGTGCCAAAGCACGCTTAAGCTAAGACTCTCAAGCATTCTCTTCGCTAATTCATTTTTTTTATACATATCTCTCAAATTTTTAATCAAAATATTTTCTATAAGTCGTTTATGCTACTTCGCTTGGCCATGACTATCATTTACTAATATATATCACATTTGCACTTAGGGTGAAACGGAAACCTTCTCGGAGCACCCAACGACAAAGGAAATTCGAACTCAATTCCCTCTCACCGGAAGTAGCAAGATATTTCATATACCAAACCATGAGGTAGTGACGTTTCAATTGTCAAATCTTGAAGTCATACGAGCTATAAACAACTGTCAAAGCATGCTTAAGCTAAGACTCTTAAGCATTATCTTTGCTAATTAATTATTTTATATATAGTTTAAACCATTTCAATACTCTAGACTTATTGCCAAAATATTTTCTACAAGTCATTTGTATTAATGGTTGGCCATGGCCATCATTTACTAATATGAATGACAATTAAACTAGGGGACAAAACGAAAACCTTCTCAAAGCATCCGACAAAGAAGGAAAGTTAGACTCAATTCCCTCTCACTAAAGTCGTGACATGCTCATGCATTCTAAGCCATGAAAAAGCTCACACATACGAAATCATGGTCAATCCGCACATGCCTAGCCATAGCATGTTTATATATCCTAAGTAGTGACAAGCGCATGCATTCTAAGCCATGAAAAGCTCACACATCCAAAATCATGGTCGATTCACGCACGCCTAGCCATTGCCTTTTATACTCGGGGGCTTGATCTCATCGGACCTATCAATGCACCTTTAAATGAGTACATTCGGGTCTTTACTGCCACTAAATAGTTCACTAAGTGGGTAGAAGCGATTTGACTCAAGAAAAGCGATGGGAATGGTTGTAGACAAACTCATCAAGAAGCATCTTATTCGTCACTTTGACGTCTCACTCATACGCGACAATAATACATATCGCTTATACCAATTTTCGAAGGCAAGCCCTATGAAATACTAGGAAGCCGACAAACTATCATGTTATCCAAGCATGGTGAGACCCCTACATGCGAAGGCGCAATGCCTTCAATAAGGTAGGGAAAGCCAATGCTTTCTCCTAATGAAAAACCTTGTGAAGCGGCAAGAAAGCCAACAAATTACACTTACGGCAAACCTCTGCATGCGAGGGTAAAAAAAAAAAAAAAATACTCTCAATGAGGTAGGGAAAGACAAAGCCAACGAGATATTTCATTATGGGAAGACCCTTACTTGCGAGGATACAACGCTCTCAACAAGGAAGGGAAAACCACCATTATCTTAATGGCAAGCCTTACAAAATAGTAAGGAAGCCAACATAATATCTTATACTTCAAGTGCGATGATCCATTACATGGTGGACATAATCATCCCAAAAAACATTATGGGAAAATCGACGCATAATCACTATCTCATTGCCACATGGTAATTTGCTATACGCGAGGATAAAATCCTTCCTCAAGAAATTAGCAAGCCTATGCATTGTATTTGAGAACGCGATCGCCCCATGAAACGGTGACGTGTAAATGCATCATGAGCCATATTGCACAAAAATGCAACCCATATGTGGGGGCTTCTTGAAACTAACGGAATAGCAACCTAATACATGTCGAGAATAGGTCGACTACTAGGCGGTGAGCCTAGCTTTAATATATATTAGCTGCTGTATGTGAAATCAAATCTGTCTATCAATAGAGCGCTGAAAAATGGTGCACAAACAGCGAGACGTGCACTTAGCCAAAAATTGTTTGCAAAGCCATGACAATCAAGAAGCATGTCTACTAACTTGTCCTTGCAAATTCAAAGCCTTATTCACAAGCTATCCAATCAAGTGCAAGTAATCTTCAAGAGACTGAGTGTGCATAATTTATCAAAATTTTGCTATTCAATCACAAGGTGCACATGACCTTTCCAAGCAAGATTTCTACAACATATTCAAATGGTCATAGCCACACAAGAATTGTTTTCGCAACAAAAAAAAAACATGCTCATAGCTTATTGAAGAAAAGTAGAAACTCATTCTCAAGGTACAAAATACAAACTATTCACATCCTTTAGGTACAAATCATTCTTTTCATTCCAAAATGCAAATTACATGTTGAGACATCGTATATGTGTTTCTTTGTACAAAATACAAATTGTGCCTACTAACCATGATAGTACAAACTCAAAATAGCACCAATATAACTAGACAGAAGCTGCTCTATACATAAGTAGGCTGTTCACAAGGGCGAAATACAATAGCAAATGTTTCCAAGGCAACAACCCATATTACACACTTTAACTAGTTCTAAATTCCAAAGCTTGGAGCTCAATACAAGACAATTAGATAAAAAAAAAAAGAAGAAGAGAAAGCAAGACAGGAGGCGAAGGAAAAAGTTGAAGCAAAGTCGTAGTCCCCATCCAACGTCGCCATCTTTGGGACCTTGGCTTGCAATCACTCTCTTTTTTTACTTCGAAGCCGCAAGTGAGAGATGAACCAATATGGTTCAAAGTTTCTAACGGCTGCCATGGTACCATCTATTGTAGCTCTATGTTGCTGTTTGCAACGGCTTCCACCTCAGAAAATGATACATTGGCAATGGAATTGGCCTCGAGAATGAAAGTGCCAACAACGGCATCATACTTGTCTATGCCAAAGTCATCTTACAAGAAATTATGCTATAACACACTTAACAATCCGTATTGGCATGAAAAGGGGTCGGCAGCAAATTTTGACTTGCCACAACAAATTTTAACTTGCCAGAGAAATCACGGCTTCATTCTCAAACAGATGGAATTGCTGTCAGTACATTGACAATTGCATAGAAGGAATAGTGGTTGTAACATTGCCACAAACATAAGCATCTCCATACTGGACAGACAGTGTCGTGATCAAATGATAGACGCTCTATGAAATCACCAATTTCGACACCAACACTCTCTAGTAACGAAGCTATGGAACACATTCTTTACTCAATGGTCTCAACACTTGATGCTTTACAACTGTCAAGCGGCCAAACAAGCAATCATAATACTCTCAGCATGAAATTTCTTGCTTATGAGTAATCCTATGCTTTTTCAACACTCGACTACCTTCTTCAGCTTTAAAAAGGTCACGTCTTGATACGTAATGCTTTGAGCGATGAAAGGGAAAGCCGTTGGGTGCGCCTCTCCAACCCTTTTATAGTCGCCAACAACCTTGTCTTCTACGTCGCACAGTCAATAACACCTTCGGTGTCTTAATGTTAATGCCCATTCCAATGGTGTCTCAACCAACATTTCCTCATCATTATAGAAAACAAGAAGTGACTACCATTCAGTAACTCTCACTCTCACTAGCGTTCATTGGAAGAATGCGATATAGGGTGTTGCCAACCAATGTAGTAGCTGCATCACACCCCTATACTACATCGCCAAGTGATATCTTTGCGCCATTCTATCTCAAATAAGCTCTCCCAAGATAGCTAGTAATATCACTTATGGCTATGGCTTCATCGAAATTAATCTTGGCAAACATGATCTCACCAAATTGGCCAACAATAAAGCTGCTAAATATTGAATCATCCCCAATTTGTCATTTCATCATCATCTCCTCATATGGACCCAATTTGCTCATTCAAATTTACAACCAACAATGGGGATAGTTTACTTCCAACTAAATGGCCAACTCAAAGTCAAGCATAGCTGCATTGCAAACTAATTTCCATGCCCTGCGACTATCAAGATCAATGAGAATCGGCTTCAACATAAGCTATAGCTTCAATGAGAACAATGGCTCAACCTCATGAATTGATGCAATGAGACTATCATTTTTTCAAAGAAAAGCCACTCTACAAATTTAATTGAAGAGTTCGTTCGACATATCTGCAAGCTCAACCAAGAGATAGCGAAAAAAGAAAAGCTCACCAAGCATTGGCACTGCTTTGCCAAACATCAGTACAAAGACGTCCCATGGCCATGAGCGGCGATCTGTCGTAAACCTCCATTGACGTCATCAACGATATCCTCATTCGCACTACCTTCGTTTAGCAATAGCAGTGAAGGATTAAAGGTGGGCGTTGCAAGACCTGATGAAGCTTGAAGGGTTTGATAGAAAAAAGTGGCGTGGGCCATTGAAATCTGAGGCATTCTCCACAATTGATATTAGGAATTTTATTCCTAAATATGTTATTCCTACAAAAAGAGGTGCAAAATGTTATTAGAAAGGAATAGTGTGTCTGCTGAAGCGAAATTAAGAAAATGGATGTGGCGTCGTTAGCTTACATTTGAAGAGGAAAGTGTGACTTTTTGGCCTAAAAGCAAAGCAATTGGAATGGAGCAAAGCTAATGCTACATGAAGAAAGAAAGTTTGAAAAGTCAAAGGCGACATATACATTACAAAGAAAAGAAGCTTCACGTCAGGTGCCTTAACAAACTAATATAAAGAATTGATGAAATCAATTTTGAAGCATGGAAGCTGATATGAAGAAATGCTAAAATCACCATGGTGGTCATGGCATTCATCCAAAAAAAAAAAGATGCTAAAGCTACATGTGGACATAAAAATCAAGTAGCATTACGGGTTGAAACTATCATTTGGATACAACTCAATTTGCTTAGACTTTGCAATCCATGAAATTTTGACACATACAAGCTTCTTTGACCTCGAGAGTTTTCTACAAGTGGACTCCACGAGCCAAGATATATCTACGAACGGGTTTCAGCAGCTTGTATCTTCTCGACAAAAAATGAAGCATTTGGGTAAACTAATTCCCAAACTCACAAAATGTTCGAGCAATGGAAAACATTAACTACTCACGCACATGCTGCAAGCGCCACGTGTGCTCGGGGGGCTAATGTTGATATCCATTTTCGCGACACATTTTCTACAAGCCCAATTCAACCAAGCCCGACTTCATTGTGGACTCAATTCATGTATTATATTTTATTTTATTCTTTTAAGCATGGTCCAAACTCATGTGACTTATAAGGCAAATTGAGGAAGTGTGGTTTGGAGGGTATGGGTCGGTTCCATTTAGACCTTTTGCTTGAGCCCAACTCATGCGTGCTACCAAGTGGGCAAGGGACACTAATAGCACCTCGGGCTCATGAAGGAGGTCTTGTACCCAAAATTTTCATCCCAAAGGAGTTTTTATGCTTTGAGTGACTGTGCCTCTAATTTTCAGCTCAGCTTCATTTTCCACACCAAAACACAATTGACCCTAAACTAATTAGCTAGCCTATTGTAGCCACCAAATGCAGCTATCAAAATCCTACAATGACAAGGAAACAATAGCAAATGGAGTCAGCCACTTTATTTCCCAATTCATGCTAAAAGCATTATAAGCTCTTCCCTAAACAAAAGCAACCCAAGCCAAAATACCAAATTAGTATCATGGGGGATAAAAACCTCTTCCACTACTCAAAAACCAGTCACTTAGAGCACCCCAAGTTCAATACATAAGGCCCCAATCAGATTCAAAAAGGGGTAGCCACGTTCTAGCTAGGGAGCTGAAACTTCAGAGAAAAACCCATTCATCCAGTCAACAATCTCACAAATTTGAACCTTAGGGATGGAAATATGGGTATAAGGGAACCTTCCCTCTCTTCCTCACGACCTCTCTCATTTTTCTCTTCTCGGTGACTGTGGGTCGAAGTTTCAGACCTGTTGAACCACGTTTTCTCCATTGAGCTGAAACTTGAGAGCAAAAACCTACTGAGCTAGGAAACATTCTCACAAATCTGAACCTTAGGGATGGAAATATGGGTATAGGGGAACCTTCCCTCTCTTCCTCACAACCTCTCTCATTTTCCTCTTCTCAGTGACTGTGGGTCGAAGTTTTAGACTTGTTGAACCACGTTTTCCTTATTGAGCTGAAACTTGAGAGCAAAAACCCACTGAGCTAGGAAACATTCTCACAAATCTGAACCTTAGGGAGGGAAATATGGGTATAGGGGAACCTTCCCTCTCTTCCTCACAACCTCTCTCATTTTCCTCTTCTCGGTGACTGTGGGTCGAAGTTTCAGACCTTTTATATTTTTATACTTTTTCTACACTTTTGTTATTAGCATTTTGATTTTCTCTTGTAAAAGCACCATTAGCCTTTGTTTTCTATACATTGTGAATTTTGGGCTTGATTCTCCATAAATAAACACTTCTAAAGAACCCAAGGGGAGATTTGGGCCGTTTTCGCATTTTTGGCCTTTGCCGCAAAACGTCCCCGACAACGTGTATGCCTAGAAGTGGCGTTTTTGTCCTGTTAGGTCTTAGGTAAACAGTTCTTCCACCAAGAAACTATCATGGCTAGTTCATTTAAAACTGTTATTGATACCACTACACCTACTTGTGACCTTTCTCTTCGTAAATCTACTGCAAATAGGTTAGACTACTTGTATAAAATCTCTCACGTACCTGAAGATAGCAAGATTCCTATTACTAATTTCTCTATTGTTAATCCTTACACTGTGTTTGATAAACCTCAAAATTCTTTCAGAAAATCCATAAAAAAATTTTTAGGTCCTTCTCATCCTTCTACTGTCAAAGAATATGTTTAGGCCTCCAAGTTTGATTAGTAAAATATTCCAGCCAGCGAGAATGAAAATTTTATCACCCTTGCCCCTTCTCAAGAATTTGTAATCCCATGGCAAAAACAAGGGTACACACATCTTCACTTTGGTGCAGTCAGGTTAGCACTAACCTTCATGGAAGAAAGGGACTCCCTGTAGCCTCTAGAATTTTACTCCTTGATTCTAGGTTCTTGGAATATCATAATGCAGTCATTGGAACTGTTCAGAGTATGTTAAATGCGAGAACAGTTTTTGTTACACTCTTCCCCAACTTCAACATGCCTCTCAAGGATCCTCACCTTTGTGATGCTCTTAAGGCCCAAGTTCAGATTACAAGAGCTTCTCAAGTGCAGGATACTTTTGCTGCTACACTTCATTATTAGCTGGCCTATGGACTTCAAAATCATGCTTTTGACATGGTGGTTTCGGAGATAGCCAAATCCAATGATGCTTCATTGATCCAAGTTTATCCAGGCATGATGCCTATGTGCACATTTGTTCCAAAACAGTTAAATAGAAACCAGATGACTTCTCTCTTTCCAGAATCATGGATTACGAAATATGAGATGCTTCACCAGGCGGCCAAACCAATACAGTTTAATAGTCATTTCTTTGTCAAAAAATAAAATGGTGATGTTGAGATTAGGTTCTTGACAACTACATTAGAAAAGAAGGAAGTAACAATCTTTCCTACCCAGATTGCTATGATCCACCTGGTGTCATATGAGGGCCTAGATGGTCTTCAAATCAAAGTATTTCGAGAAGATGGAAAACCTTGTTATGAAAGAAAATCATCTTCTAATTATATATGGTAGGATGTTTGTGACTGTGCTGATTGCCAAGAAGAAGAAGTTTTTGAAAAAGATCATTCACGAAGAAAGAAAAAGTCCTCCCAGCAGGTTCTTAAGGAAAGATATGAGGCAGGAGATCTAGAAGTTGACCTCCTTGGAGAACCTTCTGGAAAATTTGATTATTATGACCTCTATCCCCAAACCAAGAAAGAAAATCTTAGTCAAAACCAGAAACCTCCGTTGATCCTATACTACCAGAAAGTCCTTCCCCAAATACCAAAATGTCAACCCAAACCTATTAATCAAACTCCTATACAGAAGCCCTTACCTTGCTACATGTTTAACCATGCTTCACATTCCTATTCACAAAATTTTCCCCCTCTTGAAAGTTTTGACCATCCCCAAACCCACACCAAACATGTTTGGAAAATCAAAAATCCTGTTGGAAATAATCCAGACAGAACCAAGAAACAGGTTTCTTTAGCTGAAGCAACTTTAAATTGGCAAATAGAAAATGCTGTGACACAAAATCAAGTCCTTACAAATATTCTTGATAATTAACAAAAGATGGCTGAAGTAGTTACTTATACATTTTTGCCTTCAAATTCTCTTATTGAAGACTTGAATAAGTAGAAAATACAGACAGTTGAGCAAGAATTGGCAACCATTGCTTTCACAGTAAAAGACTTATTTGTCTCCTTCCCTCGCATTGGACAAAAAAAAGAAAGAAAGAAAACAGTTATTGATGCAACTCCGGTCTATGGAGAATCCAAGAAAAGAGGTTACCCAAGCTCTTCCAATGCAAGTCTACATGCCTTATTAACCTCGCCAATCATTGTATAAAGATCTATTCATGCCTTTAGCCTCACCATTCTCCCCAGTTTCTCCTTACCAAAACCTCCAACCATTAACCATGACACATCATGATCATAATCCTTTTAAACCAAGCAAAATTTTTCCTGGTATAACATGTTCAGCACCACTCCAACTAGAACCTCAAACCAGACCACAAAATGAACCCACTCCTGTGAAAAAGGACAAAGGACCATTATTCCAACCCCCAGATCCAACTATTGGTGCTTCTTCAAGACATCTAGATATGAACATGTTGTCTATAAACCCTGACCCTCCAAACCCAATTTCATCATTTCTTAAAACCCTTACTCTTCAAGACCCAGAAGAACCTTTTGTGCTCCCAGTCATTGATGACACGGATCTAGACTTATCTAATCTTGGATTAGAATGAGTATTTATGACAGACCCAAAGGTAGAAAAAGATGATGATGTCCCTCATCCTGAACAACCACCCCTACCACCAATTTTTCCTCCACCACCTTTAATCCCGGATTATCAAACAAGGTTGGCCTACTCATCAACCACAGATTCAAAACACTTGTTCACCATTGATAATACCCCACCTTCAAAATGGAATGATGAGATTTTTAACATGTATTCATGGTGCATTGCTGAACTTCAAACCCCAAATAACACTGTTACACAAATTATTGCCAAATTTGTTGCATGACTTACAAAAGGATTAAGACAATGGTGGATCAACCTTGAATAATACAGGCAAAGACAGGCAACTCAATGTAACACTCTAGAAGACTTTTTCACAATCATTCACAGTGAATTTCTTAGTTTTGTGGCTCATTATACAGAGTTGGCAAGAGAAGAATTTTTACTGATGAAATGTTGTTCCTTTGAAAGGAAAGATTTGGAAAAACATTTTAACCGCATTTCAAGGAAGTATTACTCTTTTAATGGCATGGATGAAGTCAATTCTAAGCACACCTTTCTGAGCTCCTTTCCCGAACCATTAGGAGATGAAACTCTTCGTATGATGAGCCTTCAAAAAATAACTCTGCAACAAGTTTCTTTGGGAGAAATCTACTAGCATGTGCTTATTGCTCTTGAAAAACTTTACAATCAGAGGAAGTTTCTTTTAGAAATTGACAAGGTCCATAGCAAGCTTAAAGACAATTGTAAAAGAAAATATTTGCAAATAAAATACTATGACAAAAATTGTGCTTGTTAGACAAAAAAGAGAGATCATTTCAAGAAGTATTCTTGGAAAAAGAAAGACTATGCCAGTCAGAAGAAGAAGTCCTTCGGGAAAAAGAAGTGGAAGTTTCTCAAGAGAAAACAGTTCAAAGGAAAAATTTCAAAAGTCTGTTTTATATGCAGAAGACTAAGTCACTTTGCAAAAAATTGTCCAAAGAAGGAAAAAGAAACAAAGCTTCTTGAACAAGCCCAAATTTATGCAGATGATACCCCCCTTTCAGATGTCGAATCACTCCTTGCACTGGATGATGATTACTTTCCCTAAGCTTTGGCAGTTATGGCTTATTTTACCTTAGAAGATGATTCAGACCCAAATGACTCAGACCTAGAAATCCAAACCATCTACACATCCAAGCCTATTATAGCCACCCTAACCAGCCCCACATCTATAGCCCAAGTGCATATCCTTCTTGATACTTATTCTAGACTCATTCCAGTAATAGCCTTGTTTGATACAGGGGCAGCAGCAACAATTCTCTATCCCAAGATATCATCTAAAAAATTTTGGCTACACCATCATCAGATGTTTAGAGCAGCACATGGCGAAACATTTTTTATCACCCAGAAAAGTAAGCCTATCCTCATTAGAATCTTCCCAACCCTTACCATTAAACTCCAAGTCCTCGGCTCCCCTTTCACAGGCAGAGACCTTCTTATAGGATTTGATCTCCTTCATCAAATACCTAGCCTCAGATTGTCATCAAAAGGACTCTTGCATCGACAACATCTTCTCACTTGGACCCAAGTACCTCATTTATTCACAGTAGACCTCTTTGACTCTTTGAGACTCCAAATTATTAGAGAATGCTGTGCAACCACCCACTTTGAATTTCTCCTTTAAAATTCAAACCCTTTGTGTTTAGTAATATAAATTTATTTATGTAAAGTTTTTAAAACTTAACCTTTTCTATCTGTAATTGTAATTTTGCTCATTTTCAACAAATAAACAAATCTAAATATGCATCGGTGGTGATGGTTTATTTGCCTAAAAGTATCATAGCAAGTTTCTTTCTTTCTTTTTCTTTTTTGGGTAGTGTGAATGTAACCCTCCTTTCACTTTTACGTGAGGTGGACCTCATACATAGAGGGTCTATCTCCATGTGAGAAGGAGGAAATATATGCCAAATATATGATGTATTTTTTTATAGACTAGAATCATTAAAATAAGTTCAAAAAGTGGTTATTTCAGTGAAATTATGTTTCCAGCTATCCCAATTTGCTGGAACAGTAAATGAACGAAATTCTCATTAGTAAAAAAATAAATTGAACTATTTATAAACATCTTACTATCTTAGGCTATTTTTAATAAAAAAATTATGTTGATCAAAATAAAAAATAAAATTTTAGACAAGCACACAAGACATTCCAAACGTGGAAGTGGGTATATGTTTTACAATTTTACCATGAGAGATGCTACATCCACAATATTTTTATAACAAATCACAAGTGATTAGTTTTTATTGGTTCAAATTTGAACTAAACACAAATATTACTTTTTTACTGCAACAATAACAACCAGTAACAATCTGCCACTTAGGATTTGTCGTAAAAATATTGTGAAAATGTTGTGGACATATCATTTTTCTTCTACCATATACCATTTGCCTTTAAAATAGTAGGCTTTGACTTGCAAATAAAATTAAAAAAGCATAAGTTAAATATGTGCCAATTGAAAATGTGCTCCTTTGCAAAGATGAAAACTATTTGATGGGTTGAGCATGATGGTGCCTCTCCATGATTTTAGTGATAATTAATTTAAAAATTCTTCTAAAAAATAATTACTCTAAAATCAACCTATTGTTATTTTCCATCACTCTTTATGTCATATCATTTTAAAAAATGATAAATTGTACCTTCTAACTTCGTCTAAAATTTAATTAAGTAATCTAATTTCACTTATTTTTAATTCAATACTTTAAGTTTCAACTTTATTTAATTCAGTCATTCAATTAGTTTCTATCAAAATTTCACTTTTAGTGACATTCATAATGACAAAGTATTACTTTTTTGAAGTTTCTTTAGCTAAAAAAAATAATTTTGAGAAAAAAAAAAACCTAATTTGCTTAAATTTTTAAGAATAAGGGAATTAAAAAAAAAAAAAAAATCTGGTATCTAATCCAAACAACCTAGATCCAAAATTCATCAAAATAGTTTTTCTATTTTGCTCCAAAATCAATAGACCAACAAACTGATTTTTCTCCGTCAATTGATCTCTCTCTCTCTCTCTCTCTCTCTCAAAATAGTGTGTAATTAACACTATCTTAAAATTTTATAGAAATACTACGTTCACAGTGATTTTACAATACTTTCACAATAAATTTTAAGTAGCAAATTGTTACAGTTTATTATTAGTGGGAAAAAAATAATTTTAGTAGTAGGTTCAAATTAGAATCAATAATAACTTACCAACTATGATTTGTTGTAAAAGTGTTATGAAAATATTGTAGATGTAATACTTCTCAAAATTTTAAAACTACACAAAATATTGATAAAATATGTGTAACATGTGCATTTTTGTTTCTTATGGAAACCATTTAAATTTCTATTTAATTTTTTAATTTTCTATTTTTAACTAAAAATTTTAAAAAATCAAAACTATATCGCTGTAGACTGATAGAAATATTTAATTGAATAAAGTTTGAAATTTAGATTATTGAATAGAACGTAAAGTGAAGTTAAAGAGATTAATTAAATTTTAGGCAAAGTTAAAGGATGAAATTTGTAATTTAATAAAACTAAAAATAGATTATAATTAATAGATAATTACTTTAAATGTATAAATAGTGCTGTACAACTCAGTTTTAAAGTTGAGTTTAGTTGGGCATTTTGAAAAAGTGCATAATGAAAAAGTGCTTTTTCAAAAAGTTGAGTGTTTGGTAAAAGCTGTTAAAAAGTGCTTTTTAAAAAAACTGAGTGTTTGGCTAGCATTTATAAAAGTGGCAGTTTGAGGGGTAAATTACTAAAAAGGACAATGTCTATGTAAAGAGAATTCTTCGTTTTAATTACCACTTTTAAATGCAAGTTATGGACACAATATTTTCACAAAAAATTCACAATAAAGTCTATATAACAAGTTGTTAATGATAGGAAAAAAAATGTCACTAGTAGGTCTAGATGAGAACTAATAATAACTTACTATGTAAACTTTATTATGAAATTGTTATAAAAATATTTTGTCAATAGTACTATTTTTTTTTTCTAAAAAAAATAGTATTAACTTAAAAAGTTTAGAAATATAATAAAATGTCACAATATTTTTACAATACTAATTTAAAATTAATCTTTGTAAAATATAATTTTATTAACACTTATTTTTTAAATGAGTTGTTCTAGTATCCACAATTTTTTCTCTACCACATAATCTATAACATCACAATTATGAAAAAAAATTGTAAAATAATTTGTGTTCCTACTCTCTATATTTTCTACAACGTTGCTTTACCAAGCCCAAAAACTCTTTTTTTTTTCTTTTTTTTTTCTCACTTTTTTTCTCCTCCACAAGTTCACTTTGTCATTATCTTCTTCTCTTCCTTTTCTTTTCCTTTCCTCCGCACAAGCATTTCGTCCTTATCTTTTTTCCTTTTTACTTTCCTTTTCTAAGCCTCTCTGGAGCTTTTTCTCTCTACTCCATACCTCCACACCTTCTGTTTTTTTTGTTTCTCCTCCAGACATACCTCCACTCGGCGCAAAGCATTTTTGTTTAGAGCTTTTGTTTCTTTTACTTTCCTCCGCACAAAGCATTGAGCTTTTTGTTTTTTGTTTTTTTTTTTGTTTCTCCTCCAGACATACCTCCACGCACACGCAGATCGTCGGCAAGAGAGTGTAAATCGGTGTTCATGCATGCCGCTCGTCCGCTCCACCACCGCTCGTCCGCCTCACCACTGTGGCTTAGATGGGTCAGATTTGCTTTGTTGTTGTTGTTGTTTTTTTTTTGTTCTGATTTGATTAGTTTTAAGATTGTGTTTTGAGTAGGAATGGCAACGGGTCGAGTTCGGGCCAGGTTTTTACATACCCGGACCCGACCCGCGGGGCAAAACCAAAGACCCGGACCCGGCCCGATTATTAATCGGGTTTTTTTTCCGGGGCCCAAACCCGTCCCACCGGGCCCCGTTTATCTCTTGGGCCCAAATCTAGCCCAACCAAAAGAAAAAAAAAATTTGAAGCCCATTACAATTTTTTTTTTCTAGATTCAAACCCATTCAATCAAGTCCACAAGGTTACTAATATGATATATATATATATATATATATATATATATATATAAATAAGGGGTGGTTTAGTAATTTAATATAACTGAGTTTTTATCCGGGCCGGGTTTCGGGTCGGGTTTCGGATTTTTTAAAAAAACCCGGACCCGACCCGGATCCGCTTCGGGTTTTTTTTTTAAAAAACCCATATCCGACCCTATTCTTTATCGGACCGGGTAAAATCCGGCCCATTATGGTCGGGCCGGTTCGGGTATCCGCGGGTCGGATCTAAATTGCCATCCCTAGTTTTGAGTTTGTAAATTGATTGTGATTGAGTTTGTAAATTGATTGAGATTGTATCTTGAAATTTTTTATTACCCAAACATTATTAAAATAATACCAATAAAATTGAAAAAAAAAAAATTACAGATCAATGCACGTTGAAGAAGACGAAGAAAGAAGAAGAAGAGGAAGAACCCGCGGATAGTTTGGTAATTTTCGGAAGAGCTCAACGGATAGTTTCAAAACGCTGATCAACTTTTTGTTTATGGACCTCCAAAGCTCCATAATCTTTTTGCGCATTTATGCCATTGCCCAAAACGCAACTTTTAAAGAGCTCAACGGATAGTTTCAAAACGCTGATCAACTTTTTGTTTATGGACATCCAAAGCTCCATAATCTTTTTGCGCATTTATGTCTTTGCCCAAAACGCAACTTTTGGTTAAAAATTGCGTTTCTGCTGAACCAAACGATAATAAAAGTCCAACTTTTCAAAAACGTGCGTTTTCAACCCCTAAAAGCGGAAACAAACGGGCACTTATCTATATTATTTTAACGGTACCTATGACTTTTTTGTACCTTAAATTCTAACTTCACTGCTCACAAGAGAACTCAAACTCGCAAAATATCTCCATGTCCTCTTAAAACTCAGTGTTGATCCCCAATTCTGTGTTCTGAGTTCTGATTCTCTCTCTCTCTCTCTCGCAGACCCAAAACACACACTCAGAAAAAGCTCGATGGGTTTCGATGGAGACGAGGAAACAGTTACCCAGAATCCAAAATACCTCAAATCCAAGTTCAGATACAACTCACCCTTTGTTCAAGTCAGCCTCATAGGCTTAGTATGTTTCTGTTGTCCCGGCATGTTCAGCGCTCTGTCAGGCATGGGTGGTAGTGGCCAAGTCGACCACACAGCCGCAAACAACGCCAACACAGTGCTCTACACCACCTTCGCTGTCTTTGGAGTCCTCGGTAGTGGTATCTACAACATCCTAGGACCCCATCTCACCCTTGCCGCAGGTTGCTCCACCTATATCCTCTACGCTGGCTCTTTCCTCTATTACAACCATCACAAACACCAAGCTTTCGCCATTGTTGCTGGAGCTCCATTGGGTGTTGGAGCTGGTCTTTTGTGGGCTGGTCAAGGCGCTATCATGACATCTTACCCTCCTGCTCATCGTAAAGGGGTTTATATCTCTGTCTTTTGGAGTATCTTCAACATGGGCGGTGTTATTGGTGGGCTCATTCCTTTTGTCACAAACTATAATCGTAGCGAAGCTGCTTCGGTTAATGATGGAACTTATATTGGTTTCATGGTGTTTATGGCAGCTGGGACTGCTCTTTCTTTTGCTATTTTGCCCCCAGGTAAGGTTATTCGTGAGGATGGGACTCGGTGTACTCATATTCAGTACTCTAATGTTTCGACCGAGGCAGTTGAGATTATTAAGTTGTTTATGAATTGGAAGATGTTGCTTATAGTGCCTGCAGCTTGGTCTAGTATCTTTTTCTACACGTATCAGTTCAATAATGTGAATGCACCGCTGTTTAATTTGAGGACTAGAGGGTTCAACAATGTGTTCTATTGGGGTGCACAGATGATGGGCTCGGTTGCGATTGGGTACTTGATGGATTTCAGTTTTGAGAGTAGGAGGAAGAGGGGGATTGTTGGGGTTTGTGTGGTTGCTCTACTTGGGACTGCTATTTGGGGTGGTGGGCTTGCTAGCCAGCGCAGGTACTCGATCAATGACCCGCTACCGCCGTTGGATTTTAAGGACTCGGGTCGAGATTTCGCTGGGCCATTCGTCTTGTATTTTAGTTATGGGTTGCTGGATGCCATGTTCCAGAGCATGGTTTATTGGGTGATTGGAGCTTTGGCGGATGATTCTGAAATCCTTAGCAGGTGATGGATATATGGTGGATTAAGGATTTTATGTATGTCATATTGATTATTGGGTTTTTGGTTTTAGGTTTAATTTGTAATATGTGGTCCTCCCTACTAATCTCCTGATTTGTGTAGTCCTCTCATCTCACACACACAGTTAATTACAAGGAGGAACCATTTTCTGAATCTAGAATCTCATGGATGTGAGGCTTGGGAATCACTGCATCAATCTCTTGGGGTTTTATTGATTATCGGTTTTGGATTAAACAATTTCTATGCAAGTTATAATTATAGTTGTTGTTTTGCAATAGGAACAGAGTAAAGCATATGGAGGCCTTAGATGTATAGGTATTGAGTTCTAAAAATCTTTGTTCTTGTATTTGCAGGTATGTTGGGTTTTATAAGGGAGTGCAAAGTGCTGGGGCAGCAGTTGCTTGGCAAGTGGATACGCACAAAGTATCGTACATGTCCCAGCTGATTGTGAATTGGTCGCTTACTACAGTAAGTTATCCATTTTTGTTGATTCTTGTATTGTTTGCTGTGAAGGATAACCACAAGGATGAAGAGGGAACTGCCAAGGAGGCTGACCCTACTTCAGCCGGCACTGTCTATACATGACACAATACTGATGTGGAGGGATTGAATGTTTTTCTCCCATTGAGTTCTTGTGTTCTGCATTTTGGCATCTAAATGTTTCCAAGTTGAAATTTGCATCTGCTGTGTAAATTATTATTGCTACTGTCCTTAATGTAGTTCATGTCTTGAGCAGAATATTTGTCTTTATTTCTCGACTCCTATCTGTCTATATATAAAATTCAATATTGGAACATGAGGATAATAAGATGAATACCTTATAAGTTATTAGCATAAGCACCATCTCAAAAATAATACTTTGACTCCCATGTAGCTTTATCACATAAAACCATCTGAAAATGAGAATTCTATCAATTTAGATTTATAATAAATCTAATGACACATCTTTTTTTTTACATTGTTTAACAATTTTGACCTATTGTGATTGGTAATTAATAACGAAAGTAATGTTAGTGATGGGTTGTTAAAGTGATATTACTCTAATAAAATCTTACTACACAACAAGTTGTGAGAAAAGGTTGTGAAAAATTGTGTCAATGTGCACTTTTTTGTGCTTAGATTTATACAAAGAATTCTTGTCATAGGCATTTTTCTGGTTAATATATGCCCTATTTGTAGTGAATTTACGAAGAGAAAGGTCACAAGTAGGTGTAGTGGCATCAATAACTGCTTTAGATGAACTTGCCATGATTATTGTCTTGATTAGTATGCTCTGTGATTTATAGTTGCCATCATACATAAATCCTCTGTATTTATCACATCAGAATACTGGATTTGATAATCAAGTATAACACTAAGGAGTTGTTCTTAACGTTTTAAAGAACCTAGTTTTCCTAAGTTATCTTGTGGACGTGTGTTGATATTCATTTTCACGACACATTTTCTACAAGCCCGATTCAACCAAGCCCGACTTCATTGTGGACTCAATTCATGTATTATATTTTATTTTATTCTTTTAAGCATGGCCCAAGTCCATGTGACTTATAGGGGAAATTGAGGAAGTGTGGTTTGGAGGGTATGGGTCGGTTCCTTTCGGACCTTTTGCATGAGCCCAACTCATGCATGCTACCAAGTGGGCAAGGGACACTAGTAGTACCTTAGGCTCATGGAGGAGGTCTTGTACCCAAAATTTCCATCCCATATGAGCTTTTATGCTCTGAGTGACTGTGCCTCTAATTTTCAGCTCAGCTCCATTTTCCACACCAAAACACAGCTGACCCTAAACTAATTAGCTAGCCTATTATAGCCACCAAATGCAGCTATCAAAAGCCTACAATGACAAGGAAATAATAGCCAATAGAGTCAGCCACTTTATTTCCCAAATCATGCTAAAAGCATGATAAGCTCTTCCCTAAACAAAAGCAACCCAAGCCAAAACACCAAATTAGTATTATGGGGGATAAAAGCCTCTTCCACTACTCAAAAACCAGTCACTTAGAGCACTCCAAGTTCAATACATAAGGCCCTAATCAGATTCAAAAAGGGGCAGCCACGTTCAAGCTAGGGAGCTAAAACTTCAGAGAAAAACCCATTCATCCAGTCAACAATCTCACAAATTTGAACCTTAGGGATGGAAATATGGGTATAGGAGAACCTTCCCTCTCTTCCTCACGACCTCTCTCATTTTCCTCTTCTCGGTGACTGTGGGTCGAAGTTTCAGACCTGTTGAACCACGTTTTCCCCATTGAGCTGAAACTTGAGAGCAAAAACCCACTGAGCTAGGAAACATTCTCACAAATCTGAACCTTAGGGATGGAAATATGGGTATAGGGGAACCTTCCCTCTCTTCCTCACAACCTCTCTCATTTTTCTCTTCTCGGTGACTGTGGGTCGAAGTTTCAGACCTTTTATATTTTTATACTTTTTCTACAGTTTTGTTATTAGCATTTTGATTTTCTCTTGTAAAAGCACCATTACTTTTTGTTTTCTAGACATTGTGAATTTTGGGCTTGATTCTCCATAAATAAACACTTCTAAAGAACCCAAGGGGAGATTTGGGTTGTTTTCGCAATTTCGGCCTTTGTCGCAAAACGTCCCCGACATTTTGGTGACTTCGCTGGAGAGTCAAGCATCTGAAACAAGAGAAATCATGTATCCAAAGACATGAAACCAACAAAAAAAAAATGGTGTTTCTCACACCAACTTGTCGTTCCAAGAGAAACCACAAGCACTCTCTTCGCTAATTCATTTTTTTATACATATCATTTAAACCATTTTAATCTTTCAAATTTTTAATAAAAATATTTTTTTTATAAGTCGTTTATGCTACTTCGCTTGGCCATGACTATCATTTACTAATATATATCACATTTGCACTTAGGGTGAAACGGAAACCTTCTTGGAGTACCCAACAACAAAGGAAATTCAAACTTAATTCCCTCTCACCGGAAGTAGCAAGATATTTCATATACCAAACCATGAGGTAGCGACATTTCAATTGTCAAGTCTTGAAGTCATACGAGCTATAAACAACCGTCAAAGCATGCTTAAGCTAAGACTCTTAAGCATTATCTTTGCTAATTAATTATTTTATATATAGTTTAAACCATTTCAATACTCTAGACTTATTGCCAAAATATTTTCTACAAGTCATTTGTATTAATGTTTAGCCATGGCCATCATTTACTAATATGAATGATAATTACACTAGGGGACAAAACGAAAACCTTCTTAGAGCATCTGACAAAGAAGGAAAGTCAGACTCAATTCCCTCTCACCAAAGTCGTGACATGCTCATGCATTCTAAGCCATGAAAAAGCTCACACATCCGAAATCATGGTCGATCCGCACACGCCTAGCCATAGCATGTTCATATATTCTAAGTAGTGACAAGCGCATGCATTCTAAGCCATGAAAAGCTCACACATCCAAAATCATGGTCGATTCGCGCACGCCTAGCCATAGCCTTTTATACTCAGGGGCTTGATCTCATCGGACCTATCAATGCACCTTTAAATGAGTACGTTCGGGTCTTTACCGCCAGTAAATAGTTCACTAAATAGGCAGAAGCGATTTGACTTAAGAAAAGCGATGGGAATGGTTGTAGACAAACTCATCAAGAAGCATCTTATTCGTCGCTTTGAAGTCTCACTAATACGCGACAATAATACATATCGCTTATACCAATTTTCAAAGGTAAGCCCTATGAAATACTAGGAAGCCGACAAACTATCATGTTATCCAAGCATGGTGAGACCCCTACATGCAAAGGCACAACGCCTTCAATAAGGTAGGGAAAGCCAATGCTTTCTCCTAATGCAAAACCTTGCGAAGCGGCAAGAAAGCCAACAAATTACACTTATGGCAAACCTCTGCATGCAAGCGTAAAAAAAAAAAAAAAAAAAAAAAAAAAATACTCTCAATGAGGTAGGGAAAGCCAAAGCCAACGAGATGTTTCATTGTGGGAAGACCCCTACTTGCGAGGATGCAACACTCTCAACAAGGAAGGGAAAACCACCATTATCTTAATGGCAAGCCTTACAAAATAGTAAGGAAGCCAACTTAATATCTTATACTTCAAGCGCGATGATCCATTACATGGTGGACATAATCATCCCTAAAAACATTATGGGAAAATCGACGCATAATCACTATCTCATTGCCACATGGTAATTTGCTATACGCGAGAATAAAATCCTTCCTCAAGAAATTAGCAAGCCTATGCATTGTATGTGAGAACGCGATCGCCCCCATGAAACGGTGACGAGTAAATGCATCATGAGCCACAATGCACGAAAATGCAGCCCATATGTGGGGGCTTCTTGAAACTAATGGAATAGCAACCTAATACATGTCGAGAATAGGTCGACTACTAAGCGGCGAGCCTAGCTTTAATATATATTAGCTGCTGTATGTATAATCAAATCTGTTTGTCAATGGGCGCTGAAAAATGGTGCACAAACAGCGAGACGTGCACTTAGCCAAAACCTGTTGGTAAAGCCATGACAACCAAGAAACATGTCTACTAACTTGTCCTTGCAAAGGCAAAGCTATATTCACAAGCTATCCAATCAAGCGCAAGTAATCTTCAAGAGACTGAGTGCGCATAATTTATCAATATTTTGCTATTCAATCACAAGGTGCACATGACCTTTCCAAGCAAGATTTCTACAACATATTCAAATGGTCATAGCCACAAAAGAATTGTTTTCGCAACAAAAAAAAAAAAAAAAAACATGCTCATAGCTTATTGAAGAAAAGTAGAAACTCATTCTCAAGGTACAAAATACAAACTATTCACATCCTTTAAGTACAAATCATTCTTTTCATTCCAAAATGCAAATTACATGTTGAGACATCGTATATGTGTTTCTTTGTACAAAATACAAATTGTGCCTACTAACCATGACAGTACAAACTCAAAATAGCACCAATATAACTAGACAGAAGCTGCTCTATACATAAGTGGGCTGTTCACAAGGGTGCAATACAATAGCAAATGTTTCCAAGGCAACAACCCATATTACACACTTCAACTAGTTTGAAATTCCAAAGCTTGGAGCTCAATACAAGAAAATTAGATAAAAAAAAAAAAAAAAAAAAAAGAGAAAGCAAGAAAGGAGGCGAAGGAAAAAGTTGAAGCAAAGTCGTAGTCCCCATCCAACGTTGCCATCTTTGGGACCTTGGCTTGCAGTCACTCTCTTTTTTTCTTCGAAGCCGCAAGTGAGAGACGAACCAAAATGGTTCAAAGTTACTAACGGCTGCCATGGTACCATCTATTGTAGCTCTATGTTGCTGTTTGCAACGGCTTCCACCTCAAAAAATGATACATTAGCAATGGAATTGGCCTCGAGAATGAAAGTGCCAACAACGACATCATACTTGTCTATGCCAAATTCAACTTACAAGAAATTATGCTATAACACACTCAACAATCTGTATTGGCATGAAAAGGGGTCGGCAGTGAATTTTGACTTGCCACAACAAATTTTAACTTGCCAGAGAAATCACAGCTTCATTCTCAAACAGATGGAATTGCTGTCTGTGCATTGACAATTGCATAGAAGGAATAGTGGTTGTAACATTGCCACAAACATAAGCATCTCCATACCGGACAGACAGTGTCGTGATCAAACGATAGACGCTCTATGAAATCACCAATCTCGACAGCAACACTCTCTAGTAACGAAGCTATGGAACACATTCTTTACTCAATGGTCTCAACACTTGATGCTTTACAATTGTCAAGCGGCCAAACAAGCAATCATAATACTCTAAGCATGAAATTTCTTGCTTATGAGTAAGCCTATGCTTTTTCAACACTCAACTACCTTCTTCAGCTTTAAAAAGGTCACGTCTTGATACGTAATGCTTCTAGCGAAGAAAGGGAAAGCCGTTGGGTGCGCCCCTCCAACCCTTTTATAGTTGCCAACAACCTTGTCTTCTACGTTGCATAGTCAATAACACCTTCGGTGTCTTAATGTTAATGCCCATTCCAATGGTGTCTCAACCAACATTTCCTCATCATTATAGAAAACAAGAAGCGACTACCATTCAGTAACTCTCACTCTCACTAGCGTTCATTGCAAGAATGCGATATAGGTTGCTGCCAACCAATGTAGTAGCTGCATCACACCCCTATACTACATCGCCAAGTGATATCTTTGCGCCATTCTATCTCAAATAAGCTCTCCCAAGATAGCTAGTAATATTGCTTATGGCTACGGCTTCATCGAAATTAATCTTGGCAAACATGATCTCACCAAATTGGCCAACAATAAAGCTACTAAATATTGAATCATCCCCAATTTGTCATTTCATCATCATCTCCTCATATGGACCCAATTTTCTCATTCAAATTTACAACCAACAATGGGGACAATTTACTTCCAACTAAATGGCCAACTCAAAGTCAAGCATAGCCGCATTGCCAACTAATTTCCAGGCCCTGCAACTATCGAGATCAATGAGAATCGGCTTCAACATGAGCTATAGCTTCAATGAGAACAATGGCTTAACCTCATGAATTGATGCAATGAGACTATCATTTTTTCAAAGAAAAGCCACTCTACAAATTTAATTGAAGAGTTCATTCGACATATCTGCAAGCTTAACCAAGAGATAGCGAAAAAAAAAGCTCACCAAGCATTGCCACTGCTTTGCCAAACATCAGTACAGAGACGTCTCATGGCCATGAGCGGTGATCTGTCGCAAACCTCCATTGACGTCATCAACGATATCCTCATTCGCATTGCCTTCGTTCAGCAATAGCAGTGGAGGATTAAAGGTGGGCGTTGCAAGACCTGATGAAGCTTGAAGGGTTTGATAAAAAAAAGTGGCGTGGGCCATTGAAATCTGAGGCATTCTCCACAATTGATATTAGGAATTTTATTCCTAAATATGTTATTCCTACAGAAAGAGGTGCAAAATGCTATTAGAAAGGAATAGTGTGTCTGTTGAAGCGAAATTAAGAAAATAGAAGTGGCGTTGTTAGCTTACATCTGAAGAGGAAAGTGTGACTTTTTGGCCTAAAAGCAAAGCAATTGGAATAGAGCAAAGCTAATGCTACATGTAGGTACATGAAGAAAGAAAGTTTCAAAAGTCAAAGGCCACATATACATTACAAAGAAAAGAAGCTTCACGTCAGGTGCCTTAACAAACTAATATAAAGAATTGATGAAATCATCAAAGAAGCATGGAAGCTGATATGAAGAAATGCTAAAATCACCATGGTGGTCATGGCATTCATCCAAAAAAAAAAAGATGCTAAAGCTACATGTGGACATAAAAATCAAGGAGCATTACCGGTTGAAACTATCATTTGGATACAACTCAATTTGCTTAGACTTTACGATCCATGAAATTTTGACACATAACAAGCTTCTTTGACCCTGAGAGTTTTCTACAAGTGGACTCCACGAGCCAAGATATATCTACGAACGGGTTTCAGTAGCTTGTATCTTCTCAACAAAAAATGAAACATTTGGGTAAACTAATTCCCAACTCACAAAATGTTCGAGCAATGGAAAACATCAACTACTCACCCACATGCTGCAAGTGCCACGTGTGCCCGGGGGGCTAATGTTGATACCCATTTTCGCGACACATTTTCTACAAGCCCGATTCAACCAAGCCTGACTTCATTGTGGATTCAATTCATGTATTATATTTTATTTTTTTCTTTTAAGCATGGCCCAAGCTCATATGACTTATAGGGGAAATTGAGGAAGTGTGGTTTGGAGGGTATGGGTCGGTTCCTTTCGGACCTTTTGCTTGAGCCCAACTCAAGCGTGCTACGAAGTGGGCAAGGGACACTAGTAGCACCTTAGGCTCATGGAGGAGGTCTTGTACTCAAAATTTCCATCCCAAATGAGCTTTTATGTTCTGAGTGACTGTGCCTCTAATTTTCAGCTCAGCTCTATTTTCCACACCAAAACATAGCTGACCCTAAACTAATTAGCTAGCCTATTATAGCCACCAAATGCAGCTATCAAAAGCCTACAATGACAAGGAAACAATAGGCAATGTAGTCAGCCATTTTATTTCCCAAATCATGCTAAAAGCATGATAAGCTCTTCCCTAAACAAAAGCAACCCAAGCCAAAACACCAAATTGGTATCATGGGGGATAAAAGCCTCTTCTACTACTCAAAAATCAGTCACTTAAAGCACCCCAAGTTCAATACATAAGGCCCCAATCAGATTCAAAAAGGGGCAACCACGTTCTAGCTAGGGAGCTGAAACTTCAGAGAAAAACCCATTCATCCAGTCAATAATCTCACAAATCTGAACCTTAGGGATAGAAATATGGGTATAGGGGAACTTTCCCTCTCTTCCTCACGACCTCTCTCATTTTCCTCTTCTTGGTGACTCTAGGTCGAAGTTTCAGACCTGTTGAACCACGTTTTCCCCATTGAGCTGAAACTTGAGAGCAAAAACCCACTGAGCTAGGAAACATTCTCACAAATCTGAACCTTAGGGATAGAAATATGGGTATAAGGGAACCTTCCCTCTCTTCGTCACGACCTCTCTCACTTGCCTCTTCTCAGTGACTGTGAGTCGAAGTTTCAGACCTGTTGAACCACGTTTTCCCCACTGAGCTGAAACTTGAGAGCAAAAACCCACTGAGTTAGGAAACTTCTCACAAATCTGAACCTTAGGGATGGAAATATGGGTATAGGGGAACCTTCCCTCTCTTCCTTACAACCTCTCTCATTTTCCTCTTCTCAATGACCGTGGGTCGAAGTTTCAGACTTGTTGAACCACGTTTTCCCTATTGAGCGGAAACTTGAGAGCAAAAACCCACTGAGCTAGGAAACATTCTCACAAATCTGAACCTTAGGGATGGAAATATGGGTATAAGGGAACCTTCCCTCTCTTCCTCACAACCTCTCTCATTTTCGTCTTCTCGGTGATTGTGGGTCGAAGTTTCAGACCTTTTATATTTTTATACTTTTTCTACACTTTTGTTATTAGCATTTTGATTTTCTCTTGTAAAAGCACCATTAGCCTTTGTTTTCTATACATTGTGAATTTTGGGCTTGATTCTCCATAAATAAACACTTCTAAAGAACCCAAGGGGAGATTTGGGCCGCTTTCGCATTTTTGGCCTTTGTCGCAAAACGTCCCCGACAACATGTAAGCCTAGAAATGGCGTTTTTGTCCTGTTAGGTCTTAGGTAAATAGTTCATCCACCAAGAAACTATCATGGCTAGTTCATCTGAAACTGTTATTGATACCACTACACCTACTTGTGACCTTTCTCTTCGTAAATCCACTGCAAATAGGTTAGACTACTTGTATAAAATCTCTCACGTACCTGAAGATAGCAAGATTCCTATTACTAATTTCCCTATTGTAAATCCTACACTGTGTTTGATAAACCTCAAAATTCTTTCAGAAAATCCATAAAAAAATTTTTAGGTCCTTCTCATCCTTCTACTATCAAAGAATATGTTTAGGCCTCCAAGTTTGATCAGTAAAATATTCCAGCCAGCGAGAATGAAAATTTTATCACCCTTGCCCCTTCTCAAGAATTTGTAATCCCATGGCAAAAATAAGGGTACACACATCTTCACTTTGGTGCAGTCAGGTTAGCACTAACCTTCCATGGAAGAAAGGGACTCCCTGTAGCCTCTAGAATTTCACTCCTTGATTCTAGGTTCTTGGAATATCATAATGCAGTCATTGGAACTGTTCAGAGTATCTTAAATGTGAGAACAGTTTTTGTTACACTCTTCCCCAACTTCAACATGTCTCTCAAGGATCCCTACCTTTATGATGCTCTTAAGGCCCAAGTTCAGATTACAAGAGTTTCTCAAGTGCAGGATACTTTTGCTGCTACACTTCATTATTAGTTGGCCTATAGACTTCAAAATCATGCTTTTGACATGGTGGTTCCGGAGATAGCCAAATCTAATGATGCATCATTGATCCAAGTTTATCCAGGCATGATGCCTATGTGCACATTTGTTCCAAGACAGTTAAATAGAAACCAGATGACTTCTCTCTTTCCAGAATCATGGATTACGAAATATGAGATGCTTCACCAAGCGGCCAAGCCAATACAGTCTAATAATCATTTCTTTGTCAAAAAAGAAAATGGTGATGTTGAGATTAGGTTCTTGACAACTACATTAGAAAAGAAGGAAGTAACAGTCTTTCCTACCTAGATTGCTATGATCCACCCGGTGTCATATGAGGGCCTAGATGGTCTTCAAATCAAAGCATTCCGAGAAGATGGAAAATCTTGTTATGAAGGAAAATCATCTTCTAATCATATATGATAGGATGTTTGTGACTGTGCTGATTGCCAAGAAGAAGAAGTTTTTGAAAAAGATCATTCACGAAGAAAGAAAAAGTCCTCCCAGCAGGTTTTTAAGGAAAGATATGAGGCAGGAGATCCAGAAGTTAACCTCTTTGGAGAACCTTCTGAAAAATTTGATTATTATGTCCTCTATCCCCAAACCAATAAACAAAATCTTCCCTCTTTTTCTCCATGCAAAGAAAATCCTAGTCAAAACTAGAAACCTCCGTTGATCCTATACTACCAGAAAGTCCTTCCCCAAATACCAAAATGTCAACCCAAACCTATCAGTCAAACTCATATACAGAAGCCCTTACCTTGTTACATGTTTAACCTTGCTTCACTCTCCTATTCACAAAATTTTGCTCCTCTTGAAAGTTTTGACCATCCCCAAACCAACACCAAACATGTTTGGAAAATCAAAAATCCTATTGGAAACAATCTAGACAGAACCAAGAAACAAGTTTCTTCAGCTGAAGCAACTTTAAATTGGCAAGCAGAAAATGCTGTGACACAAAATCAAGTCCTTACAAAGATTCTTGATAATTAACAAAAGATGGCTGAAGTAGTTACTTATACATTTTTGACTTCAAATTCTCTTATTGAAGACTTGAAGAAGTAGAAAATACAGACAGTTGAGCAAGAATTGGCAACCATTGCTTCTACAGTAAAAGACTTATTTGTCTCATTCCCTCTCATTGGGCAAAAAAAAGAAAGAAAGAAAACAGTTATTGATGCAACTTTGGTCTATGGAGAATCCAAGAAAAGAGGTTACCCAAGCTCTTCCAATGTAAGTCTACATGCCTTATCAACCTCGCCAATCATTGTATAAAGATCTGTTCATGCCTTTAGCGTCAACATTCTCCCCAGTTTCTCCTTACCAAAACCTCCAACCATTAACCATGACACATCCTGATAATAATCCTTTTAAACCAAGCAAAATCTTTCCCGGTATAACATGTTCAACACCACTCCAACTAGAACCTCAAACCAGACCACAAAATGAACCCTCTCTCGTGAAAACGGACAAAGAACTATTGTAAGGACACAAAAAGTGCTAGACTTTCGTTGTACTTACAGAACCAGCCCAGTGAGCCCAAAACAATGAATTTATAGAGAGTGGGTTTTGAATCTAGGTTTATAGATGTTGGATAATGTAAAAGCTACGTGAAATCACAGAATACATACATACTCTTTGTACAAGGATGAAACACCATTTCATATATTGATGCCGAGAACAATCGTTGGCCTTTTCCTTACAATTCTCTCTCCCTTTTCTCTGTTTTTCCTTTTTCTTTCCTTTCTTTTTTTTTTTTTTTCTTCCTTTGCCTTTTATAGGATTTCCTCTTCCTTTGTTACGTGTAAGTCATCTGCTTCTTTAGACACTTGTCCCATCACCCTACGTTACCAAAGTCTTTGGCGGTAGATCTAAGGCTGAATTCCAGCATTCAGGTGTCACTTCCTCATTAATGCGGCTAGAGAGGTAGGTACAGAGCTTTCAATGCGGTGGGAGCAGCTTTATCGTTGATATTTTTCTGTCATTCTTTTTTATCTCCTATCCTTGTTTTTTCAGCCTTTATGTCCTAGGTCTTCAGTGTTGATCCTCTTTAACTGCCAGATCATTTTTCTTTCTCGTCCTCGGCAGTCTACGTCCGAGGACGTTGCCGTCCTCGGACATCATGTCCTGGGATGCTCTGCTCATGCATGGCCTCTTTCTTACTTCCTGTTACTTCACAGACGGGCCTTCTTACACCCTCGGACCGTCCATGCTATTAGGTTGGGCCTTCGTCCCCATAAGAACCTTTGGGCCGACCCAATACATATCGTGGGCCCTTTATCCCCACAATTATTATTCCAACCACCAGATCCAACAGTTGGTGCTTCTTCAAGACCTCTAGATATGAACATGTTGCTTATAAACCCTGACCCTCCAAACCCAATTTCATCATTTCTTAAAACCCTTACTCTTCAAGACCCAAAAGAACCTTTTGTGCTCCCAGTCATTGATGGCATGGATCTAGACTTATCTAATCTTGGATTAGAATGAGTATTTATGATGGACCCAAAGGTAGAAGAAGATGATGATGTCCTTCATCCTGAACAACCACCCCCATCACCAATTTTTCCTCCACCATTGTTAATCCCTGATTACCAAACAAGGTTGGCTTACTCATCAACCACAGATTCAAAACACTTGTTCACTATTGATAATACCCCACCTTCAAAATGGCATGATGAGATTTTTAACATGTATTTATGGTGCATTTCTGAACTTCAAACCCTAAATAACACTGTTGCACAAATTATTGCCAAATTTGTTGCATGACTTACAAAAAGATTAAGATAATGGTGGATCAACCTTGGATAATACAGGCAAAGATAGGCATCTCAATGCAACACTCTAGAAGACTTTTTCACAGTGAATTTCTTAGTTTTGTGGCTCATTATACAGAGTTGGCAAAAGAAGAATTTTTATTGATGAAATGTTGTTCCTTTGAAAGGAAAGATTTGGAAAAACATTTTGACAGCATTTCAAGCCAGTATTACTCTTTTAATGGCATGGATGACGTCAATTCTAAGCACAGCTTTCTGAACTCCTTTCCAGAACCATTAGGAGATGAAACTCTTCGTATGACGAGCCTTCGAAAAATAACTCTACAACAAGTTTCTTTGGGAGAAACCTACTAGCATGTGCATATTGCTCTTGAAAAACTCTGCAATCAGAGGAAGTTTCTTTTAGAAATTGACAAGGCCCATAGCAAGCTTAAAGACAATTGCAAAAGAAAAGATTTGCAAATAAAATACTATGACAAAAATTGTGCTTATTCGACAAAATAGAGAGATCATTTCAAGGAGTATTCTTGGAAAAAGAAAGACTATGCCAGTCAGAAGAAGAAGTTCTTCGGGAAAAAGAAGTGGAAGTTTATCAAGAGAAAACAATTCAAAGGAAAATTTTCAAAAGTCTGTTTTGTATATAGAAGACTAGGTCACTTTGCAAAAAATTGTCCAAAGAAGGAAAAAGAAACAAAGTTCTTGAACAAGCCCAAATTTATGCAGATGATATCCCCTTCTTAGATGTCGAATCACTCTTTTCACTGGATGATGATTACTCTCCCTAAGCTTTGGCAGTTATAGCTTACTTTACCTCAGAAGATGATTCAGATCCAGATGACTCAGACTTAGAAATCCAAACCATCTACACATCCCAGCCTATTATAGCCCCCTAACCAGCCCCACATCTATAGCCCAAGTGCATATCTTCCTTAACACTTATTCTAGACTCATTCCAGTAATAGCCTTGTTTGATACAGGGGCAGTAGCAACAATTCTCCATCCCAAGATATTACCTAAAAAATTTTGGCTACACCATTATCAGATGTTCAGAGCAGCAAATGGCGAAACATTTTTGATCACCCAGAAAAGTAAGCCTATCCTCATTGGAATCTTTCCAACCCTTACCATTAAACACCAAGTCCTCGGCTCCCCTTTCACAAGCAGAGACATTCTTATAGGATTTGATCTCCTTCATCAAATACCTAGCCTCAGATGGTCATAAAAAAGACTCTTGCATCGAAAACATCTTCTCACTTGGACCCAAGTACCTCATTTATTCACAGTAGACCCCTTTGACTCTTTGAGACTCCAGATTATTAGAGAATGTTGTGCAACCACCCATTCTGAATTTCTCCTTGAAAATTCAAACCCTTTGTGTTTAGTAATATAAATTTATTTATGTAAAGTTTTTTAAACTTAACCTTTTCTATCTGTAATTGTAATTTTGCTCATTTTCAACAAATAAACAAATCTAAATATGCATCGGTGGTGACGGCTTATATGCCTAAAAGTATCATAGCAAGTTTCTTTCTTTCTTTTTCTTTTTTGGGTAGTGTGAATGTAACCCTCCTTTCACTTTTACGTGCGGCGGACCTCATACATAGAGGGTCTATCTCCATGTGAGAAGGAGGAAATATATGCCAAATATATGATGTATTTTTTTATAGACTAGAATCATTAAAATAAGTTCAAAAAATGGTTATTTCAGTGAAATTATGTTTCCAGCTATCCCAATTTGTTGGAACAGTAAATGAACGGAATTCTCATTAGTAAAAAAATAAATTGAACTATTTATAAACATCTTACTATCTTAGGCTATTTTTAATAAAAAAAAAAATTATGTTGTTCAAAATAAAAAATAAAATTTTAGACAAACACGCAAGACATTCCAAACGTGGAAGTGGGTATATGTTTTACAATTCTACCATGAGAGATGCTATATCCACAATATTTTTACAACAAATCACAAGTGGATAGTTATTATTGGTTCAAATTTGAACCGAACGCAAAGGTTACTTTTTTACTGCAACAATAACAACCAGTAACAATCTGTTACTTAGGATTTGTTGTAAAAATATTGTGAAAATGTTGTGGACATATCATTTCTCTTCTACCATATACCATTTGCCTTTAAAATAGTAGGTTTTGACTTGCAAATAAAATTAAAAAAGCATAAGTTAAATATGTGCCAATTGAAAATGTGCTCCTTTGCAAAGATGAAAACTATTGGATGAGTTGAGCATGATGGTACCTCTCCATGCTTTTAGTGATAATTAATTTAAAATTTGTTCTAAAAAATAATTACTCTAGAATCAACCTATTGTTATTTTCCATCACTCTATATGTCATATCATTTTAAAAAATGATAAATTATACCTTCTAACTTTGTCTAAAATTTAATTGAGTTATCTAATTTCACTTATTTTTAATTCAGTACTTTAAGTTTCAACTTTATTTAATTCAGTCGTTCAATTAGTTTCTATCAAAATTTCACTTTTAGTGACATTCATAATGACAAAGTATTACTTTTTTGAAGTTTCTTTAGCTAAAAAAAAATAATTTTGAGAAAAAAAAAAAGAAAAAACCTAATTTGCTTAAATTTTTAAGAATAAGGGAATTAAAAAAAAAAAAAATTGGTATCTAATCCAAACAACCTAGATCCAAAATTCATCAAAATAGTTTTTCTATTTTGCTCCAAAATCAATAGACCAACAAACTGATTTTTCTCTGTCAAGTGATCTCTCTCTCTCTCTCTCTCTCTCTCTCTCTCTCTCTCTCTCTCTCTCTCTCTCTCTCTCTCTCTCTCTCTCTCTCTCTCTCAAAATAGTGTGTAATTAACACTATCTTAAAATTTTGTAGAAATACTATGTTCACAGTGATTTTATAATACTTTCACAATAAATTTTAAGTGGCAAATTGTTACAGTTTATTATTAGTGGGAAAAAAAATAATTTTAGTAATAGGTTCAAATTAGAATTAATAACAACTTACCAATTATGATTTGTTGTGAAAGTATTATGAAAATATTGTAGATGTAATACTTCTCAAAATTTTAAAACTACACAAAATATTGATAAAATATGTGTAACATGTGCATTTTTTTTTTCTTATGGAAACCATTTAAATTTCTATTCAATTTTTTTAATTTTCTATTTTTAACTAAAAATTTTAAAAAAATCAAAACTATATCGTTGTAGACTGATAGAAATATTTAATTGAATAAAGTTTGAAATTTAGATTATTGAATAGAACGTAAAGTGAAGTTAAAGAAATTAATTAAATTTTAGGCAAAGTTAAAGGATGAAATTTGTAATTTAATAAAACTAAAAATAGATTATAATTAATAGATAATTACTTCAAATGTATAAATAGTGCCGTACAACTCAGTTTTAAAGTTGATTTTGTCAGATGTTGTACTTATAGGTTCCGTAAACCGTACACGAGACTCAACTAAAAAATTGTATATGCACAAAACGCTAGGTCTGCCGCTATCAAATATGAGAATCTAGATTCTCCTGACATCTGATTCTCTAGTATGATTTACAACAAAATATGAGAATTTTTAAACATTCTTGAGAATTTTAAAACATTACTCCGTATCAAATACTACATAATAAAATAATTTTTAAATATATAAATAGTATCATACGACCCAATTTTAAAGTTAATTTTCCTAATTTTGTACTTATAGTAGGTCCGCACACTAGATCTGCGGCTATCCAATTCCAAACCCATCCTCAACCAACTATTATTTTCCACCTTTCGCCAAATTATCACAAAGAATATAAATAAATAAATAAATAAATTTTGTCACTTTTTAAAATTATTCAAACAAATCAAAGAGATTCTACTATCTTTTATGATTCTTATCTATATTATTTTAACGGTACCTATGACTTTTTTGTACCTTAAATTCTAACTTCACTGCTCACAAGAGTACTCAAACTCGCAAAATATTTCCATGTCCTCCTAAAACTCCGTGTTGATCTCCAATTCTGTGTTCTGAGTTCTGATTCTCTCTCTCTCTCTCTCTCTCGCGCAGACCCAAAACACACACTCAGAAAAAGCTGGATGGGCTTCGATGGAGACGAGGAAACAGTTACCCAGAATCCAAAATACCTCAAATCCAAGTTCAGATACAACTCACCCTTTGTTCAAGTCAGCCTCATAGGCTTAGTATGTTTCTGTTGTCCCGGCATGTTCAACGCTCTGTCAGGCATGGGTGGTGGTGGCCAAGTCGACCACACAGCCGCAAACAACGCCAACACAGCGCTCTACACCACCTTCGCTGTCTTCGGAGTCCTCGGTGGTGGTATCTACAACATCCTCGGACCCCATCTCACTCTTGCCGCAGGTTGCTCCACCTATATCCTCTACGCTGGCTCTTTCCTCTATTACAACCATCACAAACACCAAGCTTTCGCCATTGTTGCTGGAGCTCTATTGGGTGTTGGAGCTGGTCTTTTGTGGGCTGGTCAAGGCGCTATCATGACATCCTACCCTCCTGCTCATCGTAAAGGGGTTTATATCTCTCTCTTTTGGAGTATCTTCAACATGGGCGGTGTTATTGGTGGGCTCATTCCTTTTGTCACAAACTATAATCGTAGCGAAGCTGCTTCGGTTAATGATGGAACTTATGTTGGTTTCATGGTGTTTATGGCAGCTGGGACTGCTCTTTCTTTTGCTATTTTGCCCCCAGGTAAGGTTATTCGTGGGGATGGGACTCGGTGTACTCATATTCAGTACTCTAATGTTTCGACCGAGGCAGTTGAGATTATTAAGTTGTTTATGAATTGGAAGATGTTGCTTATAGTGCCTGCAGCTTGGTCTAGTATCTTTTTCTACACGTATCAGTTCAATAATGTGAATGCACCGCTGTTTAATTTGAGGACTAGAGGGTTCAACAATGTGTTCTATTGGGGTGCACAGATGATGGGCTCGGTTGCGATTGGGTACTTGATGGATTTCAGTTTTGAGAGTAGGAGGAAGAGGGGGATTGTTGGGGTTTGTGTGGTTGCTCTACTTGGGACTGCTATTTGGGGTGGTGGGCTTGCTAGCCAGCGCAGGTACTCGATCAATGACCCGCTACCGCCGTTGAATTTTAAGGACTCAGGTCGAGATTTCTCTGGGCCATTCGTCTTGTATTTTAGTTATGGGTTGCTGGATGCCATGTTCCAGAGCATGGTTTATTGGGTGATTGGAGCTTTGGCGGATGATTCTGAAATCCTTAGCAGGTAATGGATATATGGTGGATTAAGGATTTTATGTATGTCATATTGATTATTGGGTTTTTGGTTTAATTTGTAATATGTGGTCCTCCCTACTAATCTCCTGATTTGTGTAGTCCTCTCATCTCACACACACAGTTAATTACAAGGAGGAACCATTTTTTGAATCTAGAATCTCATGGATGTGAGGCTTGGGAATCACTGCATCAATCTCTTGGGGTTTTATTGATTATCGGTTTTGGATTAAACAATTTCTATGCAAGTTATAATTATAGTTGTTGTTTTGCAATAGGAACAGAGTAAAGCATATGGAGGCCTTAGATGTATAGGTATTGAGTTCTAAAAATCTTTGTTCTTGTATTTGCAGGTATGTTGGGTTTTGTAAGGGAGTGCAAAGTGCTGGGGCAGCAGTTGCTTGGCAAATGGATACGCAGAAAGTATCGTACATGTCCCAGCTGATTGTGAATTGGTCGCTTACTACAATAAGTTATCCATTTTTGTTGATTCTTGTATTGTTTGCTGTGAAGGATAACCACAAGGATGAAGAGGGAACTGCCAAGGAGGCTGACCCTACTTCAGCCGGCACTGTCTATACATGACACAATACTATGTGGAGGGATTGAATGTTTTCTCCCATTGAGTTCTTGTGTTCTGCATTATGGCATCTAAATGTTTCCAAGTTGAAATTTGCATCTGCTGTGTAAATTATTATTGCTACTGTCCTTAATGAAGTTCATGTCTTGAGCAGAATATTTGTCTTTATTTCTCTCGACTCCTATCTGTCTGTATATAAAATTCAATATTGGAACATGAGGATAATAAGATGAATACCTTATAAGTTATTAGCATAAGCACCATCTCAAAAATAATACTTCGACTCCCAGGTAGCTTTAGCACATAAAACCATTTGAAAACGAGAATTCTATCAATTTAGATTTATAATAAATCTAATGACACTTTTTTTTTTTTTTTTTACATTGTTTCACAATTTTGACCTATTGTGATTGGTAATTAATAACAAAAGTTGATGGGGTGTGATAAAATACTATTCCAATTTCGTCCATGGAGATCGTCCAGGACGAGCAAGGGTCTCAAGACGAGGTAAACTAACCTGAAAGGTCTCAGGACGAGGTAAGCTGCCTTGAGGGTCTCAGGACAAGGTAAGCTGCCTTGAGGGTCTCAGGACGAAGTAAGCTGCCTTGAGGTTATCATGAAGAGGTAATCATGACTTGAAGGCCTCAGGACGAGGAATTCTGGACGACACATTGACACTTGGAAAAATTCATGAGTGCGTAAAACACCTCTGTATCATACATGTAACTCCTAATGACCGTTACGCATAAAGAGTGTAACTCCTAAACAGTTGAGGAAGTTATATTCGAACACATATCTCCTCAAATCAAAGGGAGGTTACAAACCCAACAACTGCTCTTAAGATACTATATAAACGTTGATTCAGACCAAAAAAAGGTACGTTCTATGATTCCTAAAAAGTTGGAACTCAAAAATAAGAGGGTAAACTGACTTTGTCATCGAAGGGTTATTGGCCGGCAACCTCGGTCACCTTTGATTACTGTTCTTTCTTTTTCAGGCCATCAAGACAACCGGTAGTCCTCTCTAATCCGAAGCATTCGGTCTACTGATTTTCTTCGCATCATCAGTTGGCGCGGTCTGTGGGAAACTTAGAAAATAATTTTCATTTTTTCGTTCGTTCGATTGTTCGTTGTTCCCAGACAAAAGGTTGAATGGTTCGGACAAGATCAAGGGCTACCAGTCCGAGCCACCAGGAGAGTAGGGATGCTTCTAGTAATCCTTATCGCGATCGCCAGTCAGCACCCGCCGAGCAGTCACCATCCATTCAACATATGCAGTCCATGGCCGCTGCTATGGCGGAACTGACTTGCCAAAATCAAGAGTTGAACCGGGAGATCAACATAAGGAGGAAACACCATGAAGGGCATGCAGAAGGACGACCTCAGGGTCATGAGGGTAGAGGAGAAAACGTTGAGTTCGAGGATCAGACAAGGGGTACTACTTCAAGAAGGGTGCCACATTTGGAGAAAGAAATGGACCAGATGAGAAAAGCCATGGAAGAAATGAGGGAGAATATGAGGCGGGCGAACCCCGTGAAAGACTTGGTTCACCGAACGGACTCTCCATTCACGGCTTCCATCAACAGTCATCCCTTACCCCCTAAGTTTAAAATGCCTTCCCTGGATTCATACGATGGAAATCGTGATCCGTGTGATCACATTATTACTTTTAAGACAACCATGCACCTTCAGGGAGTTCCGGACGAGATTATGTGCAGGGCGTTCCCCACAACGCTGAAGGGGCCAGTGAGGCTGTGGTTCAGCAAAATACCCCCAAACTCTGTCGAATCATTCAAAGAGTTGAGTAAGATGTTTGTCAATAACTTCATCGAGAGGGCAACGCCACAAGCGTTCTTCTTCTAGTTTGTTAACTATTGAGCAAGGGAAGAATAAGAGTTTACGATCCTTCATTACCCTTTTCAATAAGAAGGCCTTGACGGTGGATGAGATGGATGATAAGTTGTTGATAGCCGCTTTTCATAATGGGGTCAATTCTGATTTGTTCATTCATAAACTATACGAGCAAGAGCCTCAGACTATGGCTGAACTCGTCCATTCAGCCCAGAACTTCATTAACGCTGAGGATGCAATAATAGCCAAGAAAAGGAAAAGGTCAAAACGCTCGAAATCAGGTCACCAACGACATCCAGATCAGGGTCCTCGTCCCAAGAAGGCCCGGGCAGATGAGAAAAGGGATAAAGATGGTAAAAAGGCAAGTTCATCATCAAGAAGTCAGTAGTACACTCCCTTGAATACTCCGCTAGAGCAGGTCCTTATGCAAATCAAGGATGATCCGTCCTTGAAGTGGCCGGAGAAAATGAAAGGAGATCCTAACAAGCGCAATAGGAACAAGTATTGCCGCTTTCATAGGGACCATGGACACGACACAGACGAGTGTTTTGATCTGATGCAGCAGATAGAGAACCTCATCAGGCAGGGAAAGTTGAGGAATTTCCTAGGATGAGACCATAAGGACGAGAAGTTAAAGGCCAAGGTGGAAGAGTCCTCTCGACCCCCGCTAGGAGAAATAAGAGTTATTATAGGAGGAACCTCAGCAGTGCAATCATCCAAATTGAGGAAGAGATACATGAAGGTCATACAAAACGTCCAGCTGTCAGGACAATCCCTCAGGACGAGGGAAGCTGACGAGCAAGCCATCACGTTCAAGGATGAGGATGCTGGAAGAGTTCATCACCCCCACGATGACGTGATTGTCATTACTCTACTCATTGCCGACTACACGACTAGAAGGGTGTTGGTGGACAATGGCAGCTCGGCGGACATTCTGTATTACCCCGCTTTCCAACAAATGAGGATAGGACGAGATCAATTTTGTCTAGTGAATTCGCCCTTGGTGGGATTTGGAGGGATGAAAGTACAACCAGTAGGTACCATTACGCTGCCAGTGGTGGTTGGAGCATACCCGCAGCAAATAACCAAAGAGGTAAACTTCCTTGTAGTTGATTGTTCATCATTATATAATGCTATTATTGAAAGGACTACTCTGAATAGCTAGAAGGCGGTAACCTTTACCTACCATTTGTCCATTAAATTCCTAACTGAACATGGCGTGGGTCAAGTATAAGGAGATCAGTTAGCTGCTAGAGAATGCTACCTAGCTATGCTGGCGATGGACGAGCATGTACAGAAAATGAGCATAGACGAAGGAAGAATCACAGCGGAGCCCGTTGAGGTATTAGAAGATGTCCCCTTAGACGATAGTAGAACCGAGAAGTTCACTAGAATAGGAGCGAGCATGGAAGAAGAGGCTAAGAATGCACTGGTCCAGTTTTTGAAGAAAAGCCTTGATGTCTTTGCATGGAATCATGAAGACATGCCGGGTATTGATCCGAGTGTCATTACCCGTGCGTCAGAAGAAGAGGGTATTTGCTCCTGAGCGAGACAACACCATCAAAGAAGAAGTTCAGAAGTTGATCGCGGCGGAGTTCATAAGAGAAGTCTACTATCCGGATTGGTTGGCAAATGTAGTCATGGTGAAGAAGGCCAATGGCAAGTGGCGAATGTGTGTGGACTTTACCGATTTAAACAAGGCTTGCCCCAAGGCAGGTCACAGGCTGCTGAGCTTTATGGATGCCTTCTCAGGCTACAACCAAATAAGGATGGACAAGGCAGACCAAGAGAAGACTTCGTTTATTACCAGCCAAGGATTGTTTTGCTACAAGGTAACGCCTTTTGGTTTGAAGAACGCGAGGGCGACTTACCAAAGGCTGGTGAACCACATGTTCCGTCCTCAGATTGGACAAAATGTAGAGGTCTACGTCCATGATATGCTGGTGAAGAGTTTGACGAGGGGAAGCATCTGGACGACCTTCAAGAGACCTTTGATACACTTCGGTGGTACAACATGAAACTGAATCCAAGCAAGTGTGCCTTTGGAGTTTCATCAGGGAAGTTTTTAGGGTTCATGGTTTCACATAGAGGAATTGAGGTGAATCCAGATAAGATCCAGGCCATCCTCAACATGGAACCACCAAAGAACATCAAAGAAGTCCAGTCTCTTACAGGACGAGTTGCCGCCCTCAACAGGTTTGTTTCGAAAGCTACTGACAAGTATTTACCATTCTTTAAAGTCCTCAGGAAGGCGTTTGAGTGGACGGACGAGTATTAGAGGGCCTTTTCAAGGTTTGAATACTTACCTCACAAGTGCACCGTTACTAAGTCCATCCGTACCTGGTGAAGAGCTGTATTTGTATTTGGCGGTATCCCCGCATGCCATAAGTTCTGCGCTGGTCAGAGAAGAAGGACGAGTTCAGAAACCGGTATACTATACAAGTCGGGCACTTAGAGGAGCGGAGGGACAGTACCCAATGATGGAGAAGTTAGCCATTGCCTTGGTCACGGCTTCTAGGAAGTTGAGACACTATTTTCAAGCTCATGTCATCATTGTCCTAACGAATCATCCCCTAAAGAAAGCAATGAACAAATTGGAAGCCGCAGGACGGCTAGTCCAATGGGCAGTGGAGCTCAGTGAATTTAATGTCAGGTACCAGCCAAAGAATGCAGTGAAGGCGCAGGCGCTGGCAGACTTCATTGCGGAGTTCATACCAGGCCAAGATGAGTTGGGCAAGGACGAAGGAGCAAGAAGGTGGGTTATCAATGTAGATGGATCATCCATGATGTACGAAAGAGGGATTGGAGTCATACTGAAGTCCCTAGAGGGCGATAAGCTGGAGTACGCAGCGCGTCTACAGTACCAAACTACCAATAACGAGGCTGAATATGAAGCCCTGTTAAAAGGGCTGGAATTGGCTAAGTCCCTAAGAGCGGAATCAGTAACAGTCAGAGGAGATTCTCAGCTAATCATCAATCAAGTCAATAGAATGTGCGAGGCCAAGGAAGATCGGATGAAGAGATACCTCAGTAAAGTGAGGAGGCTTGTACAAAAATTTTCAGAAGTGAGTTTTGCTCAACTCCCAAGGAAGGAGAATATGGAAGCAGATGCGTTGGCAAGAGCAGCTTCGGCGGGAGGAGTTATGGACCAGTATGGCATGGTCCAATACATGCCGAGCATAGACCTTCTAGAAGTACAACAAATTGGAGGAGAAGAAAATTAGATGAGTCCAATTGTAATTTATCTCAAGGATAGGAGGCTTTCGGAAGACAAGAACGAAGCTAGAAAACTGAGGGTCAAGGCTGCAAAGTATGTCCTTATAAACGAAGTGCTGTACAAGCGAGGCTTTTCTCAGCCCTACCTAAGGTGCCTAGCTCCGGAGGAATCCAATTATGTTTTGAGGGAGGTTCATGAAGGAGCATGTGGGAACCACTCAGGGGCAAGATCACTCGTCCATAAGATCATTCGTGCCGGCTACTACTGGCCCACGATTCAAGCAGATGCTAAGGCTTATGTCAAGGTGTGCGACCAATGTCAGCGCTACAGCAACATCCTTAGGCAACTGTCGGAGTACCAGACCCCAATGATGGCCCCGTGGCCCTTTGCACAATAGGGATTGGATATCCTAGGTCATTTCCCCCCAGGAACCAGACAAATGAAATTCTTGGTAGTAGGGATTGACTACTTTACCAAGTGGGTGGAGGCTGAACCTCTTGCAAAAATCACTCAGCAAAATGTTAAGAATTTTGTTTGGAAGAATATTCTGTGCAAGTTCGGGGTACCTAGGGTGCTAGTATCTGACAACGGACAACAGTTTGACAACGCAGCATTCAGGAATTTTTGTGAACATTTTGGAATTAATAATCATTATTCCTCACCCTCTCACCCACAAGCAAACGGACAAGCGGAGGTAGCAAACCGATCCTTACTGAAAATCATCAAGACTCGGCTCGAGGGGGCAAAGGAGATATGGCCAGACAAATTACCGGGTGTTTTTTGGGCCTACAAAACAACTGTGAGAACCCCGACAGGAGAAACCCCCTTCAAGTTAGCTTATGGAAGTGAAGCGGTCATACCTGCAGAAGTTCATATGGCTAACCATCGAGTGATGAAGTATCAGGAGAAAGAAAATGAAGAACTGCTTCGTCTTGACCTCGATCTTATTGATGAGGTAAGGATGGATGTGGAGCAAAGGACAGCAAGATACAAGAATCTTATGGCCAGGCAGTATGATGCCATGGTGAAACCCAGGCGCTTCAGCGTAGGGGACCTCGTTCTCAAAAGAGTGTCATTGACAACTAGGAACCCAGCTCATGGAAAATTGGGACCCAATTGGGAAGGACCATACAGGGTAGTCATCGGAGGGTTATTGGCCGGCAACCCCAGTCACCTTTAATTACTGTTCTTTCTTTTTCAGGCCATCAAGATAACCGGTAGTCCTCTCTAATCCGAAGCATTCGGTCTACTGATTTTCTTCGCATCATCAAAAGTAATGTTAGTGATGGGTTGTTAAAGTGATATTACTCTAATAAAATTTTACTACACAACAAGTTGTGAGAAAAGGTTGTGAAAAATTGTGTCAATGTGCACTTTTTTGTGCTTAGATTTATACAAAGAATTCTTGTTATAGGCTTTTTTTCTGGTTAATGTATGCCCTATTTGCAGTGGATTTACGAAGAGAAAGGTCACAAGTAGGTATAGTGGTATCAATAACTGCTTCAGATGAACTAGTCATGATAGTTTCTTGGGGGAAGAATTGTTTACCTAAGACCTAACAGGACAAAAACGCCACTTCTAGGCTCACACGGCCACAAGATAACTCATAAAAACTGGGTTCTTTAAACGTTAAGAACAACTCCTTAGTGTTCTACTTGATTATTAAATCCAGTGTTCTTATGTGATAAATACAGAGGATCCACGTACGGTGGCAACTATAAATCATAGAGCATACTAATTAGGACAATAATCAAAGTATACTGATCAAAAGAGGGAGAAACTGGGCTCTGATACTAACTAGTTTACAATGTACAAAAAGGGAGGACGGACAATAGGAGTGTAAGAAGATTATGGGCAGATTATAAAAACTGGTTTATAGTATATATTGCTAAGAGTGTATAAAAGATAACCTGAACATAAGAAATGGAATACAGAACAAGATACAATATACTAAGGGATATTATTAGATTCAAATCCTATATCATTAGCCCAATCCAATGATGCTCTATTGATCCAAGTTGATCTAGGCATGACGCCTATGTGCACATTTGTTCCAAGATAGTTAAATAGAAACCAGATGACTTCATTCTTTCCAAAATCATGGATTACGAAATAAGAGATGCTTTACCAGGTGGCTAAGCCAATATAGTCTAATAATCCGCTCTTTGTCAAAAAAGAAAATAGTGATGTTGAGATTATGTTCTTGACAACTACACCAAAAAAGAAGGAAGTCACAGTCTTACCTACCCAAATTGCTATGATCCACCTAATGTCATATGAGGGCCTAGATGGTCTTCAAATCAAAGCATTCCGAGAAGATGAAAAACCTTGTTATGAAGGAAAATCATCTTTTGGTCATATATGGTGGGATGTTTAGCCCATAATCTTCTTACACTAATAAACTAGTTCTAATAAACTAGTTCTTATAATCTGCCCATAATCTTCTTACACTCCCATTGTCCGTCCTCTGTTTTTGTACATTGTACACTAGTTGGTATCAGAGCCCAGTTTCTCCCTCTTTTGATCAATATACTTTGATTATTTTCCTGATTAGTATACTCTATGATTTATAGTTGCCACCATACGTGGATCCTCTGTATTTATCACATCAAAATACTGGATTTGATAATCAAGTAGAACACTAAGGAGTTGTTCTTAACGTTTTAAAGAACCCAGTTTTCCTAAGTTATCTTGTGGACATGTAAGCCTAGAAGTGGCGTTTTTGTCCTGTTAGGTCTTAGGTAAACAGTTCTTCCCCCAAGAAACTATCATGGCTAGTTCATCTGAAGCTATTATTGATACCACTACACCTACTTGTGACCTTTCTCTTTGTAAATCCACTGCAAATAGGTTAGACTACTTGTATGAAATCTCTCACGTACCTGAAGATAGCAAGATTCCTATTACTAATTTTCCTATTGTAAATCCTTACACTGTGTTTGATAAACCTCAAAATTCTTACAGAAAATCCATAAAAAAAATTTTAGGTCCTTCGCATCCTTCTACTGTCAAAGAATATGTTTAGGCCTCCAAGTTTGATCAATACAATATTCCAGCCAGCGAGAATGAAAATTTTATTACCCTTGCCCCTTCTTAAGAATTTGTAATCCCATGGCAAAAATAAGGGTATACACATCTTCACTTTGGTGTAGTCAGGTTAGCACTAACCTTCCATGGAAGAAATGGACTCCCTGTAGCCTTTAGAATTTCACTCCTTGATTCTAGGTTCTTGGAATATCATAATATAGTCATTGGAACCGTTCAGAATATCTTAGCGGGAATAGTTTTTGTTACACTCTTCCCCAACTTCAACATGTCTCTCAAGGATCCTCACCTTTTTGATGCTCTTAAGGCCCAAGTTCATATTACAAGAGCTTCTTAAGTGCAGGATACTGCTGCTACACTTCATTATTAGCTAGCCTATAGGCTTCAAAATCATGCTTTTGACATGGCGGTTCCAGAGATAGCCCAATCCAATGATGCTTCATTGATCCAAGTTTATCCAGGCATGATGCCTATGTGCACATTTGTTCCAAGACAGTTAAATAGAAACCAGATGACTTCTTTCTTTCTAGAATCATGGATTACGAAATATGAGATGCTTCACTAGGCAGCCAAGCCAATACAATCTAATAATCATTTCTTTGTCAAAAAAGAAAATGGTGATGTTGAGATTAGGTTCTTGACAACTACATTAGAAAAGAAGGAAGTAACAGTCTTTCCTACCTAGATTGCTATAATCCACCCGGTGTCATATGAGGGCCTAGATGGTCTTCAAATCAAAGCATTCCGAGAAGATGGAAAACCTTGTTATGAAGAAAAATTATCTTCTAATCATATATGGTAGGATGTTTATGACAATGCTGATTGCCAAGAAGAAGAATTTTTTGAAAAAGATCATTCACGAAGAAAGAAAAAGTCCTCCCAGCAGGTTCTTAAGGAAAGATATAAGGCAGGAGATCCAGAAGTTGACCTCCTTGGAGAACCTTATGGAAAATTTGATTATTACGTCCTCTATCCCCAAACCAAGAAAAAAAATCTTCCCTCTTTTTCTCCATGCAAAGAAAATCCTAGTCAAAACCAGAAACCTCCATTGATCCTATACTACCAGAAAGTCCTTCCTCAAATACCAAAATGTTAATCCAAACCTATCAGTCAAACTCATTTACAGAAGCCCTTACCTTGCTACATGTTTGACCATGCTTCACCCTCTTATTCACAATATTTTTCTCCTCTTGAAAGTTTTGACCATCCCCAAACTAACACCAAACATGTTTGGAAAATCAAAAATCCTATTGGAAACAATTTAGACAGAATCAAGAAACAGGTTTCTTTAGCTGAAGCAAATTTAAATTGGCAAGCAGAAAGTGCTGTAACACAAAATCAAGTCATTACAAAGATTCTTGATAATTAACAAAAGATGACTGAAGCAGTTACTTATACCTTCTCGTTTTCAAATTCTCTTATTGAAGACTTGAAGAAGAAGAAAATACAGACAATTGAGCAAGAATTAGCAACCATTGCTCCCACAATAAAAGACTTGTCTGTCTCCTTCTCTCTCATTGGGCAAAAAAAAGAAAGAAAGAAAACAGTTATTGATGTAACTCCGGTTTATGGAGAATCCAAGAAAAGAGTTTACCCAAACTCTTCCAATGCAAGTCTAAATGCCTTATTAACCTCGCCAATCATTGTATAAAGACCTGTTCATGCCTTTAGCCTCACCATTCTCCCCAGTTTCTCCTTACTCCAACAATTAACCATGACACATCCTGATCATAATTCTTTTAAACCAAGTAGAATCTTTCCCGTTATAACATGTTCAGCACCACTCCAACTAGAACCTTAAACCATACCACAAAATGAACCCTCTCCTGTGAAAAAGGACAAAGAACCATTATTCTAACCCCCAGATCCAACTGTTGGTGCTTCTTCAAGACCTTTAGATATGAACATGTTGTCTATAAACCTTGACCCTCCAAACCCAATTTCATCATTTCTTAAAACCCTTATTCTTCAAGACCGAGAAGAATCTTTTGTGCTCCCAGTCATTGATGATACGAATCTAGACTTATCTGATCTTGGATTAGAAGGAGTATTTATGACAGACCTAAAGGTAGAAGAAGATGATGATGTCGTTCATCTTGAACAACCACCCCCACCTCCAATTTTTCATCCACCACCTTTAATCCCTGATTACCAAACAAGGTTGGCCTACTCATCAACCACAGATTCAAAACACTTGTTCACCATTGATAATACCCCACCTTCAAAATGGCATGATGAGATTTTTAACATGTATTCATGATGGATTGCTGAACTTCAAACCCCAAATAACACTGTTGCACAAATTATTGCCAAATTTGTTGCACGACTTACAAGAAGATTAAGACAATGGTGGATTAACCTTGGATAATACAGGCAAAGACAAGCAACTTAGTGAACACTCTAGAAGACTTTTTCACAATCATTCACAGTGAATTTCTTGGTTTTGTGGCTCATTATACAGAGTTGGCAAGAGAAGAATTTTTACTGATGAAATGTTGCTCCTTTGAAAGGAAAGATTTGGAAAAACATTTTGACAGAATTTCAAGCCGGTATTACTCTTTTAATGGCAAGGATGGCGTCAATTCTAAGCACACCTTTCTGAACTCCTTTTCGGAACCATTAGGAGATGAAACTCTTCATATAATGAACCTTTAAAAAATAACTCTACAACAAGCTTCTTTGGGAGAAATCTACCAGCATGTGCTTATTGCTCTTGAAAAACTCTGCAATCAAAGGAAGTTTCTTTCAGAAATTGACAAGGTCCAAAGCAAGCTTAAGGACAATTGTAAAAGAAAAGATTTGCAAATAAAATGCTATGACAAAAATTGTGCTTATCCGACAAAAAAGAGAGATCATTTCAAGAAGTATTCTTGGAAAAAGAAAGACTATGCCAGTCAGAAGAAGAAGTCCTTCAGGAAAAAGAAGTAGAAGTTTCTCAGGAGAAAACAGTTTCAAGGAAAATTTTCAAAAGTCGGTTTTGTATGCAGAAGACTAGGTCACTTTGCAAAAAATTGTCCAAAGAAGGAAAAAGCAGCAAAGCCTCTTGAACAAGCCCAGATTCATGCAGATTATACCCCCTTCTCAGATGTCGAATCACTCTTTTCATTGAATGATGATTACTCTCCCTAAGTTTTAGCAGTTATGGCTTATTCTACCTCAGAAGATGATTCAGATCCAAATGACTCAAACTTAGAAATCCAAACCATCTACACATCCCAGCCTATTATAGCCCCCCTAACCAGCCCCACACCCATAGCCCAAGTGCATATCCTCCTTGATACTTATTCCAAACTCATTTTGGTAATAGCCTTGTTTGATACAAGGGCAGCAGCAACAATTCTCCATCCCAAGATATTACCTAAAAAATTTTGACTACACCATCATCAGATGTTCAGAGCAGCAAATGGCGAAACATTTTTTATCACCCAGAAAAGTAAGCCTATCCTCATTAGAATCTTTCCAACCGTTACCATTAAATACCAAGTCCTTGGCTCCCCTCTCACAAGCAGAGACCTTCTTATAGGATTTGATCTCCTTCATCAAATACCTAGCCTCAGATGGACATCAAAAGGACTCTTGCATCGACAACATCCTCTCACTTGGATCCAAGTACCTCATTTATTCACAGTAGACCCCTTTGACTCTTTGAGACTCCAGATTATTAGAGAATGTTGTGCAACCACCCACTCTGAATTTCTCCTTAAAAATTCAAACCCTTTGTGGAAAAATCCATATTTTTTTATAAACCTACCCTTCAAAAAGAATGAAGATGTTAACCCCACAAAAGCCAGTCACAGAGGAATGCATCCAGAACATTTCACTTTAGCTAAGCAAGAGTTATCCACTCTTCTTTCAGAAGGCCTCATTGAACCTACAACTTTTCCATGGGCGTGTGAAGCTTTCTATGTTAACAAGCATGCTGAGCAAGTTAATGGAAAACTCAGATTGATAATCAATTACCAATATCTTAATCATTTTCTTACAGATGACAAATTCCCTTTGCTAAACAAAAATGTTCTTTTCCAGCATCTTTCCCATGCTAAGGTATTTTCAAAGTTTGATCTCAAAGCAGGATTTTGGCAATTAGGAATCCATCCAGAAGAAAGGTATAAGACAGCGTTTTGCATTCCAAACCACCATTATCAACGGACTGTTATGCCTTTTGGTCTTAAGCTTCATCCCAATTCCAAAAAGAAATGTTAACGCTGTTCTAGCCACTCTTGGCAAATGCATTAATCTATGTAGATGATATCCTCCTATTTTCAAAGAATGCAGAATCCCATGAAAAATTGCTTACTAAATTCTACAATTTAGTTAAAGCTTAAGGAATAATGCTTTCAGAAAAGAAAATGGTTATAGGAGCGTCCTTTATAGATTTCTTAGGAGTAAACATTTCAGATGGAAAGCATACTTTGTTGCCCCACATAGCAATTTCTCTTTGAGAATTTCTAGATAAGCTCACATGTACCAAACAGATACAGCAGTTTCTTGGAATTGTTAACTACATGTCAGGCTTCATCCCAAAAATCTCCAGATACAGGAACTGTTTAGCTTAATTGCTGAAAAAATCTCCTCCAGAATGGAATATAGTTTATATAGAAGCAGTCCAACAATTGAAAAAGTTAGCAGAAAAGCTTCATCCTTTACAAATTTCAGAACTAGGCAAACGAATTCTGCAAACAGATGCAAGTGATGAATATTGGGTAGCAGCTCTCTTTGAAGAAATTGATGGCAAGAGAAGGATTTGTGGTTATAAAAACGGTGCATTCAAGCCTGCAAAGCTTCATTACTATTCTACTTTCAAGGAAATTTTGGCAGTTAAACATGGAATTGAAAAATTACAGTTTCACCTTCTTGGGCACAATTTTCTAGTAGGAATGGACATGTCCTCCTTTCCCAAAATGCTCTAATTCAAAAGAAAAATGCTTCCACATCCTCAATTACTTAGATGGTCAAATTGGTTTTCACAATGGTCTTTTTAAGTCAAACACATCAAAGGTGAAGGTAATCTTATCACTGATTACCTTTCTAGAAAACCTCTAGTTCTTACCACCACAATCATTCCTCCACTTTTATGTGTTTATCCAATCACAAATCCATCCTCATCTTTAGGCCCTTCTTTAGGCCCTAATAATATTCTTAATATGATAGAAACCCTTCTCCTAGAAATAAAAGACCAAATAAAGACCTTGACCCTTGAAGCTAGATCTAAAAGAATCATTTGAGTCCTCCATGACTACCTTAAAGAGTATCAGCGTCATTTCCTTGTTATTTTCCCAGATATAAAAGAATCATGGAAAACTCCTTTTGCCTTTTGGATAACCAATTGGACAGTTTTACATTACCCATACATGTGGTATTTACTCAATGAGTATTACTTGTATCTCCATTTTGAGCTAGAATTTTACTCATATATTTTCTCTCGTGAAAATAAATATTTTGCCAAATTCTGGTTTGAAATGTTAAAAAATGATGCTCATAATGGTGAATGGTACAAGTATTCCAAAATAGAGCACCCACGCTTTAGTCAAAAAATTACTTCTGCCTGTTTAGTTGTTAAACTTAATTCCAAAAATAATGTGCAAGCAGAAGGAATCCTTCACCCTGCAGACATGCATTGGGTAACTAATGTTGATGGTACTCTTCATACACACATAGATGTATCTTGGATATCTTGCCACTATTCCCTCACAATGGCAGAATCCATTAACCAGAGAATCTTACATAAGATAGTGCAAGTAGATCCAGATATATGTAGACAGCAATGGTCACATGACGACCATTGGGAAATGCCCAATGCTCTAATTGGACATGATGATCCTTACTACCATAATCATGATCCAAATGCTGACGTTGATGAAGAATGGTTCCAAGGAAGAGATGGATAGGATGACTAGATATTTCCAACACTTAAAAAAAAAAAAAAAAGGGGGGGGGAGGGGGGGATTCCAAAATCGTCTCTGAGCATGTGCATTTTATCTGTTAGAAAACTTTATGTCCACTAGCCCACTATAGAAGACTTTTTCTTGCAGACAGTTTCTACTTTCTTTGCCAGTTGTTTCTCTAGTCCATGCCCCTATTACTTTACTACGACAGTTGTCAACCATGCAAGGAGTTCTTGAAGTTCTTATCTTCTCCTCACAGATAACGTTTATCTTTGGTTCAACAACATATCCAGAGGAAGGTCACTACTAAACCTGGACCCCTGACTTTAGATGACATTTGTCAATCTATTTTCAAGTCCCCTACTCTCTTGGACAATTGTCAAGGATCAGCCAGCCCCTACCATCTGCTGTAGAGGCTTCTTATCCTGAATGTAAAATATTTCTGCCTATAAATAGGCCTCTTGTGTCCTTAGTTCAGCAGAGATAGAGAGTGAAGAAAACCTTTGTAAGATGTGTTTCAGTTTCTCTTATGTCTGATGTAAAAAAGCTGTTAAAATTTTATCGGGAATTGAAAAAATTGTCACAACTTTTTCAATTTCTGAATTTTGTTTTTTTAAAAAATGGTATACTATTATGTGCCGTTTGAGTACATGTTAGTAAAATCTTTATATTATAACGTAAAAGAGATAAAATTCCATCTATCCAAGTGTCCCTTGCAATTTATAGAATACTCTGAACTAGTTGGCTTGTAATAAGTGATGCAATCACTGTAGTAGATGGAGCAGATTGTTCTTTTTAGTTGTCACTACTTCTTGTCTGGGGGAATATATTGATAAAAAATATCCTATGTACTTTAGAAATGCCAGGCTAACCACCACCAAGCCAAGTCCTATATTATCAACTTTGACTTGGGAAAAGCTGACTCCATATATACATGTTTTGCCTACGGAGATTTACACAGATGGTTTTGTTTGTGACCTGATCAGAAATGATCTTGAAGTCAACTTTCAGTGAAGAATCTTTTATGAATTTTGATATATTGGAAAGGGAGCACTTCTTGCTCAATTTCATAAATTTAAAATTTAATAGTAATCAAAGTTCTCTGATCAATTTTCTATTTCTATTGAATCATATTGTCGTTGGGAATTGTCACCTTGGTTGCTAAAGAGAATTGTTCAGAATATGAACATCTCTGTTTGAAACATTCGAATTAAGAGAACCTGTAATAGGGAACTTTATAAATCATTCCTTTTCCTGAAGTACAGATGAAATTGAATTATCAAGTTCCTATGGGGCAGTACAGATGGTAGGGTACCTTATAAATTAAGAGAACCTGTAATAGGGAACTTTATAAAGCATTCCTTTTCCTGAAGTTAACTTGATAGACATTCAAGGAATTTTAATTCATCAACTTCCTTGAACTTTCTTATGCTTAGATTGAGGCAGCAGAATAGTTATTTGAACAATATATTCTCTATGATAGAGTTTTTGAAGGCAAGCTTAAGAGGTTTCAGTTGGGTTAAATTAAAGGCAAAGATGCTGATTGAATTGTCTAATAAGTTACCATAGACAAAATCCTAAGCAGCTAACTAATACTGGTCGTGTGAGTGGCATTGTGAAATTCTGCAATTCGAAGCTCTGGCAACTATGCATTATCAGGTATAGTAGTTCCTCGTATGTTTATTTTACTTGCATGGAGTCTTTAGATTTCCTATTTGACATGTTTGGATGTGAAGGAGTAGGATCAAAGTGGTTTTTGGGCTTGGTATATGGCTGTTTTCAGTCATATATTTCTAAAGAACAGGAGGAAAGCGGCCCGCTCCAAGTTTTTGTAGCTTTGCAGGCTTAGTTGTTTAAGTAACTTATACTCCAGGTTCTATGTGCTGCTCTGTTCTAATTATGGTTTTGATTAATTTACAAGCTGGAGACATAGAGAATAATTCTTTGATCCAGCAAAACAAGTGTAGAAGACTAGATCATGACCAAAAGCATTTGAAATGGAACTCTTGGATTATATACCAAAAGCTCAGTATCAACTTTGGAACTTTTGTTTCGCAGCACTTACAGGTGAAATATGGACCCCATATAATGATGCCTTAGTAAAGAGCGACTTCCTTAAAAAAGAAAATCTTAAGAAATAAGTTAAAGGTAGCCCTTGGATCAATAAAATTAGCAGAAGATGTCTCTATTCATAGAAAAAAGTGAAAAACAGAATGTTATATACAAAACCTAAATATGGAAAGGAAAAAAATTCCTCAGTTCCTTTCTTGTCATTTGCAGAAAATACAGCTCTCACTGAACTGTTCAAAACTAGTGGGCTGTAGTTGTAAACTTGAAGATAAAAGTCATAACAAAATATTTGTTCTGGTAACTAGAATATGTGTCAAAGATGTGCCATAGAGCTGTTAGGATGTGTGCCCTTAAATCCTATTGTATGGTGCTATGTATGACATTATGTATGACTTAATGTTGTGTTTAATAAAGTTGTTTTATTTTTATCTAAAATAATGGTAACATAAATATTCGGACATTATCATATAGTCCATAAGATGCATAGTATGTGATTTATGTGATATTAGTCACAGAAGATATAAATCACAAATTCTTTGTAAACTCAGAATATATAGTTCGTAGTCAGTGATGAAATTGGGCATTTCATCTGCGAAGACTATAACGTATTAACTAAGATGATTTGTCTTGATCATGGAAGTGGAGACTTCTAGTTGATATGTTTTAAGAGTTAAGACATATTGAACTGGACCGTTGTGAGATTTATTATTCTCCTAATGACCGTCAAATGAATAATAAATCTTACGACTTTTATTTGCATGAACTCTTAATCCCGAGAGAATAATGGACCTAATCATGACGTGTAGGTTACTTTGATATATCAGGAGTGAGATCTAAAGTAACGGTCAAAACCTTAGTATGTTAGGCAACCACAATTAGTGTTGATGAAACATATATTCTTAAGATGGAATTCATAGTCTCTTAACGGAGATACAAAATATTCCCTTGAAATAAGTTTAATGGGTTTGGTTATTCAGAGAGTTAGGCCTAACCACTTTGGTAAGAAATTACTAAAGTATATATTTATGAAATTGGATTTCATAAATATATGATAAATAACTTTAAAGGATTAAACCGAGTACTTAATGATAAGATGTAATTTACAAAGTGGCAGTCTACATTTATGATTTTGTATTACTACGAATATTTTATGAAGGGGTTGCATGTATAATAAAGTCTTGGGATATAATTTATTAATAAGGCCTAGAATGCAATTATATGTATATAGTGGTATTAAATATAATTAATGGTAACTTTGGACTTGTTAAGAGTTGATGAAAAAGCTCAAGGCCCATTGGAGCTAGTGTCTTATTGGTCCTTTTTGGTCCCACTCCAAGCCACTCACTAAAGCTCAATTGGAAAGTCCCAATAGGCCGGCCCAATTAGATAATTAGTTAGTTATAAATGGAGAAACATACAGATTTTTTTTTTAGAATGAGAAGAAAGATGCGTAGAGAAAAATATATATATAAAAAAAAAAAAAAGAGTGTGAGACACACTTTCATTCTCCCTTTGGAAACTGATTGAGAGACCACATATCTTGGGCATAAAGTGGAATTGGAGTGAAGATTAAAATTTTTTCCAAGTGCTTCTAATCTTTGTTTTGAATTTCTCCACACCAAGGTACGTTATCTTGTTCTTAAATTCTGAAATTTATATAATGCATGTTGTCAATCATGAATGAAATAGATCTTTGTTTGTTACTTCTGCTGTGTGTTTTGTATAAGATACAAAACCAGAATTTTATCCAACAGGAGCCTCTATGTTTTTATATTGAGGATGCACATACATGTTAGTCTGTCACATCTTTTTGATGCTTGCCTTATAGAGCTTAGCCATTAGCTAACAGCATACATCACACTAGGCAAGGACTTGTACTTTGATATAAATAAATTCATCAATTCTAGGATCTGGCTGAAAGGGAAAAGAGTGACTTATACTGCTTAACCGTGATAGGCTATGTATGGTACTTATGACATCTGCTCTAAATTTTTTGATGTTAGAATTTTGAGCTGCAAATCCTTCTTTGGAGACAGAAATCCCCATTTTAATTGCAGATCTTATTCCAGCATTGAATAGATCAGCTTCATTATATAGCAATTCATATTTGTAAAATGATGCAACAAAACATGGGTTTTAGTCCATAAAATTTCATTTGTAGGCAAATCCTTAACATATTAATCTACAACTGTGTACGGAAGCTGCTGAGGCCTAAGGTGTCTAATGGAGCATAGAGCATACGTGCTAAGTGCCCAAGGCAGAAGTAACTAGTTCTAATAAGAATTGACCTTAATAGCGTCCACTCATATTTTACACTAACAAAACTATATGGCATTTCAGAAAGTAACACAACGATCTCTCATTACCCCTTAACTCTCTTGTTAAAAACTAATGTTCAACTCCACATAACATCCATGGTAATTGTTTTCGAGGAGAATGTTATGAGATTCCCCTCAAAGATATTAATGAAAATTGTAGCTGTAAAATATGAATCAGTAAGAAAGTCTAACTTGCAGATTTCTTTGTCTCAATTTTATATTTAAACCCTCCATCATAATCAAAAAGACAATGAGTTCAGTGTGTATTGTGCCAAATATGTGTTTTTGCAGGATAGGAATAATGGCAAATCATCCTAATCTTCTTTTGCATAGGATATATATTTTTTATAAAACATAAAAACTGCTACATGACATTAATAAAAAATGAATTTTCAGTTGGTCCAGGTCATTTTACATTTAGTCCCAACAAACCAGCTCAAATCAATCATTGTGATACTTCTCTTGCACATTATGGTTTTTGTTGGATACAATAACTCTATAATGCCATCATACAGTGGCAAGAGGTGCATCACTCTTATTATTAGCATCTGGTTTTTGGACATTGGCCTCAGCTTGCCCCTCTACTGGCTTTTTGGTCTCATTACCAGCCTCAACCTTCTTTTCCTCTGAGTTGTTAGCGGCAGGGACTTCAACTTTGCCCTCAGTTGTCTTGGCAGTCTCTTTACCCGCCTCCACGGAAACTGGTACTGCTTCATCAGTCTTTGGTTCAGAGGAATCATTTCCACCCTTCTCCTTTGTTTCTTCTTCCTTTGGGTTAGAGAGGTCTACCAATGGTGCTTCTTTCTGACTCTCACCTCCATTTTGGCTCTCCTGTAATCACATATCAGCAAAAGGAAAAAAAAAAAAAAATCCAAGAAACAGTGTGTCAACTCCATCATTTTCTAATATCTTAAACTTCTGGGACGAGTAAATTATCATGGTATCAAATCATGAAGTCTGTCTCTACCTTATCTCCTATTTTTAAAGAGTTTGACCACTTGTAAAGGGAGAATGTTAGATTAAACTATTTAATTCACAATTTCCTAACGGCTTAAATAAGATCAGAAAGTAATGCATACTAGTACCCGAGGAATAGCCTCGCCCTCGGCCTTGTTGGCATGGGCAGGATCCTCAGTGGGGATTGGCTCCTTGTGGACATCAGAGTGCTTGGGCTTCCCCGCACAGCCCCCCATCTTATGAATGAAAAGCTTTTGTGGGGGAGAGTTGTGAGAGTGGCTGAAACACCAATATAGGATTTTATATGCAAATTGTGATCAAATAAGGATGTTCAGTGAGGCTGAGAAGGGCTATAGGAGATGGTGATTTATAGTATAGCCGGCAGCTGCAAACATTTAGAGCAACAGTTAATTTTGGCAAAACCAATGGCATAGCATATTCTGCCTGGCAAATGGGTTTGTGGCTAAATCTTTGGGTGACTTTGTCATATGGACAGCAAACTTTGTTTTGGCGCCTCATGTAGTGTATTAACGGTTAACAGTTAGTCGGTTAGTCCTGAATTTCGAGTTGACAGGGTGGTTCTTTTTGGCTTTAGTCATAACTGTTGAGCATATTACTACAAATAAAGTTGCAATGACAGAAGATCAATAACAACTTTTGAAACTCATGGTAAAATCCAAAATCACATTACAATGCCACAATTGATAATAAAGTTTAAGGTTTGAGTTCTAAAGAATAAAATACTTTATAAAAAAAAATTTTTAATTTTTTTTTTAAATTTTAAATATAAATAGGACGGAGACCACCAAACCTACCACCGTCACGAATTTGCCTCGGGGATTTAATCCTCGTCCCCATCTCATTTGCTATGCAGGTCAAGGTGGGGTGGTTTAATACAAACAAAATATTTTTTTATTGCAAACTAGTTTTTATTTAAAATTAACAAAATATCAACAAGAAAAATGTTAACACTACTACTAATTTTATGTATGGCTTACAAAATGATGTCACAAAAAACATGATTATTGCGACATCAATAACATAAAAAGGAAACATAAGAGTTTACAAATTAGTGTGTTAATGAATGTGATTGATGTTACATAAAAAGAAAACATAATTAGGAAAATTTTAAATTGATACATTGCCATCATTCTAAATAAACTATTCTGACCATTTAATAATTGAAAAGACACAAAATCATTATTTTTTAATTATTTGAATGTTTTTTTTTTAAATTAAAAACAAATACTGTTGCTATATTTCCCATAATTTAACAATGAATATGTAAAATATAATTTGAAATAAAAAATAATTAGTGTTTGCAAGGAAAAAAAAAACTTAACTTAACAATACAAGTAATTTAAATAACAAAACCCAAAATTAACAAACATGTTTTAAAGGTAACAAAAAGTTTAAAACAACACGGCACACAGACACTTGAATTCACATTTATCTAAATGTTTATCCTATATCCTTATCCTTATTCATAAAGAGACTAAGAAGAAAAATAGGAGACTGAATAAGAGATGATAAACTTAAAAAAATAAATAAAAAATAAAAATTCTCAAGAGATAAAGAAGATCTTGACTCTTTAGTTTAGAACAATTGGAGAGAAATCCTACAAATTCATCATATAACTTTATATTGAGTGTGAATTTTGAAAATCTAACCGTTGGATTGCAAGTTCTTATTACATCCTTAATACTTACAAAATTTTAAGAAGATCGAAGATCAATTGCTATGTCATCAAATAAATGTTATAATTTTAAGTTTTTGTGATATAAAGTTGTATATAAAAAATAAGTTAATTGATCAAATAGTAAATAATATTCAATTTGAATGAAATTTGATACGCATGTTAAAAACATAAGAAACATGAAATTCAATGGTTAAATTTTCAAAATTTACAACCCAAAAAGAAATATACGAGAAGTTTAAAGAGTTTCTCTCCAAATTAGTTTGTAGAAAAATTTTGTTCTTTAGTTTAGGCTTATCTTATTCCATTAAATAGACAATTGGCCAACTAAACGGTTAGGAGTAAAGCCCTTACAATTTATGGTTAAGAATTGAGATCTAACCTAAGTATCATTCCCACTAAAAAGCTAGAGTACTGTAGAATGATCCACGATACAGAAAATGATAAGACCATTACTTATTATACAACTTGGCACATGGTGAGTTGTGAGTGGTAGAGAAAAAAAGTGGGTTCACACTTTCACCACTTATAACTCGTCACTGGCAAGTTGTGGCAAAGGTTGTATAAGAAGAGATGTTGTAAGTACCAAAATTTTCAACAACAAAAAATTTCCTCTGTTCTGTACAGATTAGTACTGGTCTGAAACAAAGATTTTTCAAAATATGCTGAAATGGCCAGAATGAACCAGTACACCCTAGTATCTTAGGTAGTACAAATCAACTCTATTTTTGTACCAGTTCAGGTACCAGTAGTGCAAATTCTAGTGGTACTGACTGATACGATATGGTACTAAATCAATTTTCTTGGGCATTAACATTACCTTATGCAAAAATTAATGTTTATTTTAGAATAAGGGCTTACTTTTTCTACTTTTAGCTAACCATTTTTAAAAAAACGCACATTTGATTGTCTATTCTATACTCTATTTTATTAAAATATCAAAGTTCTTAATTTTTAAGCGTTTCTCTCAATTCACACACAAACACAATAATTATCATTCATTATCTTCCCTCCCTCTTGAGAAACGCAAAGAAATAATATATTTTTTTCAATAAGCTACATTAATTTGTATATTTGCACAAGAACTGTAGCTAAATCTCATTTTGCATAAAATTTTGCAAAAGTCATTAGCTATATTTTGGACTTTATGCTATTTTACATGAATTGATGTGAATTCTCTTTAAAAAATATACATTATATTTGGATGGGGAGTGAAGGAGAAGAGGTAAGACCTTTTATATTACTTACCTAGTTGATTCTGCCACTAGTTATATATCTTTTTTGTTTGATTGTGTGTCACTAAACTCTAAAGAGTTTATTACATGCAGATGTTGTTAACTGTTTCAAGGAAACCAAAACCTCTAATTTATTAAAATTGACTACTTCAAATGAGTTCACATGGTCAAATTTCAAAGAGAAATTGCTCTAAGTAATAAGATTTTACAACTTACTATATTATTCAATATCAAGCCATATAGATAAACAGATGGTTTCACAAAATAAACATAAAATTCCTATTGTGGGGAGTTCAAGGATCAAGGAGGATAAGGAGCGGTATGTCTACCAATTCAATTGTAAAGTACCTTTGAAACGAGAAGAGGATAGGAAAAGTGCACAATATCACAAGAACGCCCAAGTAGGAGAAATAGCCTTCTAGGAAAGGACTAAGGCAGTGGAAAGATGTTTCCTATAAAAGTTTACTTATCACCTCCGTATTGAATGCATGACAACAACATTATTAGTTGCATTAATGAGAAGAGGATAGGAAAAGTGCACAATATCACAAGAACGCCCGAGTAGGAGAAATAGCCTTCTAGGAAAGGACTAAGGCAGTGGAAAGATGTTTCCTGTAAAAGATTACTTATCACCTCCGCATTGAATACATGACAACAACTTTATCAGTTGTATTAATGAGAAAATGACACCTGAACAGTAGATTCACAGCTAAGTAGCCATTTCTACCACCTTCAATAGAACTTTGGTGGGACAGGTGTCCTAAGAAAAGCCTTGAGGTACACAAGTGGAGGGCTAGGACGTAAAGAAAAAGAGTATATAAGGGAGGGGAATTTCCCAGCTAAGGGGATTCAAAGTTTTTGGGAAAAAAACCCTAGTTAATAGAATAGAAGTTGGAACAATGAAAAAGGGCCTAGGATAAAACTTGTAATAACTTTTGTATAAGAACTCATCTTCAGATTTGCCCAAGGGATGCCTTAATCTTAATTACACTTTGGAATCATTCTATTCTGTTCATATTTGGATCTTCGGCCTTAGTCCTATACTTAATTTAACTTACACCAAAGTCGTTTTTCTACTCTTTGTACAAATTTTATTGTTTTGGGGTTAAATTGAAGGTAAAGGCCATACTATTCTCAGTGGGCTTGGGCCATCAAAATCCGAGCACTTACACCTATGAAACTCAATCTTTATCTACTAGTCTACAATTAGATAAGATAATCTAACAATTTATCTCATTTTTATCTATTTATCCAATTCCTAATAACAAAAGTACAAATTTAAAATAACATGCCCATTTGTGCTAGCATATAGGGACTGGGAAAAAGCCTGGTCCAAAAACAAATAGTGGGCTTATTCATTAAGAGCCCATTTGAATATATTCTCAAACCTTCTCACGCATTTTAGCCAGCTGTTATTTTTCAAACCTTTCTAGCTCATGTTGAAATTTTAGATAGATACAATATGAAAAGGGGTTGTAGCAAATCTTGCACACAGAGAGAGAGAGAGAGAGAGAGAGAGAATTCCTTTAAATTGGCACTGAACAGGTGCCATTCTAACATATTGCCACGTCTACTATTCAAATTTTTGCCCATACAAAAATGTTGTCATTGTAGTATAATTAAGATCCAAGCCTTTCTCTAAAAAAATAAAGCCTTTATGTAGCGCATTGAATATTAAATATGTGGCCAAGAACACAGCAAAATAAGTGGACACGTACTATGTTTTTATTGGTGGAAACTATAGTGAGCAAAAAATGGGATAGACAGACTCGTTCTAGAGAGCTACAAGCTTTATGATTTTAATCATTTTCTTTTAAACCAAAAAAGAAAAAGAAAAAGTAATTAAGGACAATGAACGAGTATATACAAATTTTACAGGTGTAAACCCAAACTTATTCCAAAAGGAGTACCGACTAACAAGTTTTTAAGAATAAAATATCAACTCAGTGTGTGAATATTATATGCTATTTAGGTGAGGTGATGGGTATTATAAGCTATTTAGGTTGATTGACAAGATGTTAGTAATGGTTTTGTTTTGTTTTATTATTATTTTTAAGCACTATTTTGCAAATGAATATTCCATATGGAAATTTAACGCCATTTAATAAGAAGATTAGAGGACGTAATGTCAATGTCCATCTCATGAAAAGTGAAATGTCCATCTCATGAAGGTCATGTATGACAAGTGTAATTAGTAATTATGTCAAACTTCTTTTTTTCTTTTCTTTTAAAATATGCTAAGTATTTTTAACACACATATACAAAAATAAGAGAAAATTTTAAAGAAATTGACTATGGTATATATCTAAATATTGATTATGAGTATCTTTGGTCTAGTTAACTTATGCCTTAAATTATTTGCTAATGAACTCTAAAAAAAATAAAAACTTACTAATGAACTATTTTTAAAAGTTTAGATACCATTTTTATGAAAAATATAAAAAATTGTCAAAAAAATTAGTTACTTATTTTTATTCTTTTCATAAAAGTTCCTAAAAATATTTCCTAAAATAATGTCCTAACTCATAAGGCATCTATTATTTGTTATTTTTTAATTTTTTTTATCTAAATAATAATTAAAAAACAAGTTTAAAATATATATATATATATATATATATATATATATATAATTTTGACTCCTAAACGTTTTAAAAAATTTTCCTTTCATCTCTAAAATTTAAAATATTATTTTGGTAATCTTAAATGTTGTAATTTGTTTATCCGATAGCTTAGAGACAAAATTAAAGATGAAAAAAAAGAACAATTTTCAATAATTTAGGGATGCAATTTTTTTTTTTTTTTTTTAAAGTTGAAAGATGAAAGTGAAACATTTTCAGTAATTCAAAAGGATTAAAAGTGAACTTTAAATAATTTAGAGATGAAAACAAACTTGTTAAAAGTTTAAGACAAAAAAAAAAAAAAAAAAAACTTTTATTTCAAGAACCAAAATAGTATTTGAACTCCAGGCTCCACACATAAAAAAACAAATTGTCCAACGGTTAACAAAAAAAGCATTGGTATAGACGTCTTCAAAATTTACAAACGGACCCCACCACCCACCATTCTTTTAAAATTATAATCATATTCATATTCATATTCCTTTTCCCTCTTTACGGTTCGGCCAACAACCCAACCAACTCTCTCTCTCTCTCTGTCTCTCTCTCTCTCTAGACTTTTCTTTTCTCTACGCGTGAAATTTTAACATTCCTTCTTTCCTATATTCTTTACCCAAACCCAAAGAAAAAATACTCCCAATTTCTTCAATTAGGGTTCACCAATCAATCAATCAATCAAATTTCCCAATTCCCACTCAAAACCCTAATTTCCTTCTTCTGGTTTCTCTCTCTCGCAGGCGAGCCCTCCATAGCTCGCCAAAACATGCCTCAATTCTCCAAACCCACATTCTCTCTCCTCTTCCTCCTCCTCCTCGTCATCATCGCCGTTATCTCCATCCCTACCGTCCGATCCGAATACGATTTCTCCGCCATCCGATTACCCTCCGAAAAATCCGACGATCTCTGCACCACCACCAACGGACCCGGACCTGCATCCTGCCCCGTCAAGTGTTTCCGGGCCGACCCGGTATGCGGCGTCGACGGCGTGACTTACTGGTGTGGCTGCGCCGACGCGCTGTGCGCCGGTGTCAAGGTTGCCAAGTTGGGGTTCTGTGAGGTCGGTAATGGTGGTCCCGGCCCTCTATCCGGTCAGGCTCTCCTTCTAGTTCATATCGTCTGGCTCATTGTTCTCGGGTTTTCAGTGCTTTTCGGACTTTTCTGATAGCGAAATTGATTGATTTGGTGAGCCATTTTGTTCGTTTCTTTAATTTTAGATGAATTGAGAATTTGTGTGTAGAGATTGATTGACAGATTGTTCTTGTATGTAATATTGGAGGCAAATATATACGGCTCTTTTTTTTACTTTTTTTATTTTTATTAATTTGTTCTCCAATTCTTTTTGTTGAATATATAAACACAGCTCTCATTCTTTGTTTTCACAATTGTTATTGTTATGTATGAGTAATTCAGATTATTAGAATGTTTTATCATGAAATGGGTCCGTCCCCGTTAAAAGTGGGAGCTTTGTGCATTGGGTACCACGTTTTATTATATGGGTACAAAAAAAATATCAATAAGCTTGATTGTTGATAAACGTCCGGGTTGGTTTTTGGCTGTAAGTAGAGATATAATGTGAAAATTATGCGCGTAAAGGTTATTAGAATTTAGAATGTTTTATCATGAAATGGGTCTAATATAAATTGGGGGTAAAGCTGACCCCGTTAAAGTGGGAGCTTTGTGAATTGGGTACAACATTTTATTATGAACTGGGTACAAAAACTATCTATAAGCTTGATTATTGATGAACCTTTGGGTTGGTTTTTGGCTGTAATGTGAGATATAATGTGAAAATAATGTGCAAGAAGATTAGAATCTCGTGTCATGTACAATGTACGTTGCAGAAACCCATACCTGAATTTAGTTGTTACCAGCTTATCATGTAAGCTGTATTTGAATCCCGGTTCTCTTTATGAAGGAGAGCAGGCAATGTTACTAAGCTACAAGGCTCTTGTTCCATGTAAGTTGAAATAGGTTGTCTCGATCTACTCATGAGGTTAATCATCCTCTAGCTGACAAAATAACAAGCCATTATGGTTAGCTTGTTGAAATAGGTTTGTCTTGATTTACTTGGTAGTCAAAACTTGAATTTGTGGGGAAAGAAAACCTAGAGTACTCTTTAAGTTTACTTATGTTTTGGATCTTAGATGCTCATATTAATTTTGGCTCCATCTTGTTGGGAATATCTTCTTATTGCTGCTTTCTTTGCTCACTTGGGAACAAAATATGGCCCTAGTTTTGTAGACAAAGTGTGTCTTGCACTTGACTGTACATGCATCCCAGTTATGTCATGATTGAAGCTATGCTCGTATGTCAATACATTATGTAGACATTGACATGGCTTGTTATGAGGTAGTCCAGAGGCATTGAATGGGATGATTGAAAATTTAGCATGTAGCAGAAAGATAGTTGGACAGAAGGAACATGTTAATAGAGCTTATCCTCAATACGTTAGCCTAACCGAATTGTATAGCTATGTTAATTTCTCTCTTTAGTCTATGCTTTATTGCAAGGATATATTGATTGAAAATGAAAGTATGCCTGTGGTTCATTAAAAAACACAATGCAACTTGAAATGCAATGAATTATAAGCACAAGATATGCAAGGAAACCTAAACTTTTTCTCCACAAGACTACTTGAAAATGGTGCACATTCTGCCACTTCTGTTTATCTGCTGAAGACTAATCAAATATATTGAGATGGTTGGATTTGACGTTTTGATGATTTAACTTGTCTAAACATTTGTGTGGATTTATATTTAGCTAGAGCTTGAATCCATTTTCATTTCCTTTGTGAATTGTGACTTTGGTGCAGTAAATTATAGCTCAAAGTTCGGGCAGAGGTGTATCGTTTTAGTCAAACAGCCTCATCTAAGCAATTGCCCGCTTGTTTGGTAGCCGATTTACACATTATCTGGTTCAAGCATTGACCTGGTTTTCTTTGACAAATTGCAATCTGAATTAGTCTATCTTGGGAGGCTGTGATGCTTGGAATGCTTCTATATGTTCCAATAGAGCCTGAATTTGATTTTAGCTAAACGTGTTTTGCATCTCCATTTAAAATGAGCAGCTCACTAGAATAACCAACTGTGTTAGGTGAAGTAAAAGAAGAAAAAGCAAGTGGTCCGATGTAGGATTTCTATTTAGGGAAATATCTATTATACAGCCTTGGAGGTAATACGTGTTGGCGGATTAGGATCTTCTAGAAATATAGGCTAGCGTAACCACGGAGTTGAGTTCCGAAAATCTAATTAATCCATTTGGAATTGTGGATTAAATTTTATTATGACTACCACTAACTTGGTACCTATTTAAAATTTTGATGATGTGACAATTGAATTTAATTAATTGAAATTTTTTAAAAATGGACAGATTTCTAGGTAAGAACTCTAGTGGATGGCAATGGAGTCTCATGGAAATCCACAAGCCTTTTATTCAGGGTTCCTGAATTGGAAATTTTTGAATGGATTAATGAAGAATCCCTTTAAATTTTAATACAGTTGAAACGTTTATCCATGCAAAAGAAACAAATTTGGAAAATATATTTGGACTTGGGAGAACATGATGGATGATCTGGGTTTCATTGATAAGAAAATTTGGGATGGAGTTTGAGTTGATTTCATTTTTGTTTTGTTTTTGTTTTTGGGGGTCAACGCACGTCATTCAATGACCGGCAAGGTTGCAGCCTCGAGTCGAGTCACAGGTTGTAGAACCTCGATTTGACTAAAATGCGTTTATGCATTCAAAGAAACTGAACAAGCCCACTAGATTCCCCGGCAAAAGCTTTTGAAGAATTTCAACAATATCACAGAATTTTAAGTAAATCCCATTTCCTGTGATTTGAATGGTATCGTGAAGCATTTTTTCTCTGGTTCTCTTGGATTCATTTTATGTGCTTTGTGAAAACAAAATGGACACAATCAATTCACTCCTGCTACTAGATGGAAACTCAGAGTCAGAATCAATATACATAATAATTTAGCAGTAAATGCACGGACTGACAAAGAGTCAAAAGACACAATAATGGTTCTGAAGATCATCCAAGCCAACACAGAATAGCCTGTGGGTTGTAGTGCACACAAAGAGCAAGCCTCAATTATATTATTGTATGCAGTAAATAATCCACAGAGAATAGCCTTAAGTACAATAACTCTATGAAAGGAATATAAGAGTATTCATATCAACTTGTATAAAAATTAATTCATATTTATTTTAGGATAAGAATTTATTTTTTCTATTTTACATATTCACTTTTCAAAAATAACCCCATCAATCCATCCTTGTTATGGTTGAAAGAAAAGAGTAGATGTTGGTTATTGTATGTGAATAAGGAGAAACAATTAAAAAAATTAAGAAAAATTTAATATTTCAATAAATGTAGTGTAAAATAAATAATCTAGTATTGAGTGTTTTGAAAAGTGAACATGTAATATAGAAAAAAGTAGGATCTTATGTTACAATAGACAGAAAGTTTTGCACAAACTGATGTGAATGCTTTTACTATAAGAAGTTTGCAAATTTACACATCTTTATTTTGACTATTGTGGTTGATTTTGGGGATCGAATGTGTAAAATTGAGCAATTTTACTATTTTGCATTGTCTTATGCAAATGCTCTAATAATGCAAGTTTTAACATAAACCAAAAATTCTCAAATCTTTTTCTCAAGTTTTGCCGGTATCTAAGAAGAGACATCCTAATTGCCCATTTGACATGGAAATGTGCTCTGCCAGAAGAATTCGCATCCTACAACAATCAATCGAATTTTCAGCTTTCCTCTCTTCAAATAATTTAGAAACTTACTAGTAAAATTAGAGTGACAACCACAAAACTGGTAAAACCTAGTGTAGCACAATTTGATTTACTTCCAGAATGAGTAGGCTGGGATAAACTCTATGCTCCTTTATTGGGGCTCTGAAGCGAAAATCCTGGCTTGCTATCGCCCAGATAACCTGTATCAGTTGTTTTAGCAGTTGTGAGGCTCTCATTACCAGTTTCTCCAGAGGCATCACCCTTTACACCTGCTGCTAATTTAGTGGAAGAGGTATCATGAGACCCAACACTGGAAACATTTCCAATCAGGCTTTTATACATAGTGAGTGCTTGGGCCATCATATTGGCAGGATTGCCAGCTGAACTAGGAAGCAACATTGTTGTGCCCTGTTGAAACATAGGAAAGCACATAGAAGAGAGAGAGTTTAGTAAAAACAATTGAGCATCAAAAGACATTCTTATGTATTATGATATTAGGTCTGTTATTCACCTCCTTGGCAATATTACCGAAGGCTTGAACATATTGCTCAGCGACTCTCAAACTAGCTGCCTGCAAATCAGACCATAATATTAGTTCCCAACTCCAGTCTTAGTAGTATGCATGCAATTGTATAACTACATGCACCACACCATCACTTCTGATTATGAATCACATCTATGCTGGCCTTTGGAAGACTAATGCACCCAGAATCAGCCCCTTCAGAGTTTTATTAGACCTTTTGACAGTACAAGAAAATGAAATTTTTACCTTAATATTCAAGATTTTAGTGTAGATTGGTAAATTATACATGCACTTAATGGGCCTTGAAACCACTACCTCACCCTCCACCTAGAACTTATAAGTTTTTTTTTGGGGGGGGGAGACCAATTGAGCTAGAGCTCATTAGCAAGAACACATCAATTCTTGCACGTCCCTTTGTTTTTTTTTTTTTTTTTTTCCCAAAGTTAAGCCATTTCACATCCTCTCATCATCCAAATGAATATTGCCATATTCCATATGAGGGACAAAATGCAGAATATAAAATTTTCTGTACATGTTTAGACTTGTCAAAAAACCTATGCAAGCCCTAACATGAAAGGGTACAAAATTGCAAAGATAAGAATGTCTAACAACTAGACAATAATGTTTAACCATTATCCACATCTATGCAAGCAACCTTTTAACATGCATCATGTATGTGAACATATATTGACATCACTAATTATAAAGGAGTTCTGAATGCAGTCAGTCAAAATTGCAGTAATCAAGACTTTAAGATATCTCAAGTTGATTAAGACAGAAAACATAGCAAGACTAGTAAAAAAATACTTCTCTAATAAGAAAACCACACAGCTGCACCCCTTTTACAGAAGCAGTGAATGCTGCAAGTATAGGCACTTTAAAAATGCAGCACGGAACTTTGGGACTACTCCAGAGAAAATAAATTCTAATAATACGCCTTTCAAACCACAATGAAAAGCTAGGAACAGCCAAGTGTGTGAGATATCCGGCTGTTGTACTGTATCATGCAGTCACTGGCTCAATCAGTACAATGATTGATTGCTTCAACACTTTCAAACATGCAAGATGAAGCATTGTACTCTGAATGGAGAACTAAGTGTGAACCAACTAACACCCATATTGTGACTATTGTCAGAAGTAGCCCCTAACAGTGGAAACAAGATTTCAAACAGATTCAAATGGACATTTGGACTCCAAAACATGTAGTAATTCTTCTTTCTCCATACAGAAGAAAATGAAATCAAATAATGTAATTGACATTCCTGTATGTGTGCTCAAGAGCATTGAATGACCTCACCTCTATTCCTCCACTTTCCTTAAGGGTCTGTGAGACAGTGGCAAGTCCTTCGGCTGTTGCTTTAGCTTTAGCAAGGATGGCTTCCGCCTCACCTGATAAATAAGTAATGTTGATAAGATGACTGAAAGATTTCTATGGGAAATGGGAATAATCTACCCTGCTAAAGGAGCATCAACATTAAAATAATCAATGGTGTTGCCCCTTCTATATGTGTTAGCTATATAGATTAGTGGATAGGTCATGAAAAAGAGGGCTTCAGCAGAGCACTTCACAAGTTTATAGTGATAAGCCATACAAGAGAACAAGGAAGCATTCATCAAGAATTGGTTGAACCGAATAACTACCTTTTACAATGCCATATACAGCTTCACTTGTCCAGGTGTGCATTCCGGTTAGTTTAATTAATAAAGTCATTATAGCATAAGATGGTGAAACGACACGGGACACTCCCACATGGCAATTTTTGAAAAAACTATGATATGACAACCAATTAATTAGTTAAATATATATATATATATATATTTATATTTATATTTTTAGGCATATTTTATATTTATTTTAGGAATTAAAAATGAGTAATAACCATCAAAATGGTTGAAAACATATTGAAAATGAATTTAAAAGCAATAATATATAGCAAGGAAGTACACTGATACCCATTGAATGATGTTTAGAGTGCAAATAAACATGTGTGCTGCAATCTTACAGTCAAAAGTTTAATAATTCCTAAACAATGTTGTACTAATAACAAAATGAGAGAGAGAGAGAGAGAGAGAGAGAGAGAGACAAAAGTAAAAACAGTAAATAACAAGTGTTTAACAATAAAAAAAAAGGCTTGGCGAGAAAGTTCATGGCCCACAAAAGAGATAATTAAAACTTGAAATTTAAAAAGGCAGAGAAAAGGAAACCAAAAATAAAACATTTAGAAAAAAAGCTCAATTTTCAACCGAGCAAATTCCAGATGATGGTGGTTTCTTCAGAATTCTTAGCTCTCTCTCATAAATGCCATTGGAATTTAAAAAAAAGTTTTGTCTCAGTAATGAATAGCTTTAACAATCCCACTTGTCTTTTAGAACAACAGACCATGTAGTGGATGTGACTCGAGAGAGTAGATCAGGTGGCTGAAGTGCCGAGCTTCGAGAAGCACCAATCTGACTACTCTAAGCATCAATGAGTCTAGATCAGGTGAGAAAAACCAGATCAAGAGAGGGTGATCATTGCGGGTCAGTCTTTTTTGGAACCATGTTGAACAAGTGTCGTTACTGTGTTTCTGTCACCTCCATATTTAAATTTTTTTTTTTTTTTTTTTTTATTTTATTGACACGCTATGGACATACAGGCAGCTATATCCTTGGCATGTATGTGCCCGACAAGGACACAACTGTATTTTTTCTGTCAGTGCTTCTTAGGTATTCTAAATTAATGCAAATTTTTTTGTTTTAGGATCATGCTAAAAGTATATAACTATATAGATATAATAAGAAATAGTAGAGCCTCTGATAGGGAGATATCAGCACAAACATTCTTATGATGTCCCAAAAAAAAAAAAAGAAGATATTTGCATATAATTAGCATTAAATTTATATCAAAATTGATAACGAACCGAGTGCTCTGTTGATTTGATCCATCTTTGCAGCTTCTGATTGTAAGATTACAGAAGCCTTCTTCCCATCAGCAATATTGATGTTGGCCTGCCTTTCTCCTGTAAAGGGGCATTAATTTCCAAGAATGCATCAGGCTACCTACTTTTTTTTTCTTTTTTTTAAATACGTGCATCAGGCTACCTACTTGAATAATGAAAGGTGCTAAGCTCAATCAAATTTACAGATGAATCAAAAAGACCATAAATCATCAGTACACCCTTAAGGTTAAGTATATTTATTTAACCACATGGAACAACATGGCATATCAAACTGGCTTCATTACCTTCAGATTCAAGAACTTGAGCTCTCTTTTTTCGCTCTGCTTCGGCTTGCATCTCCATAGCTACCCTCACTCCACGAGGAGGAGATATATCCCCTGAAGGAAGATGAGTGAAGCAAGTATAAGAGATGAAGTGGGAAAATTACAACGAAAAGTCGGCTACAAGAACAAAAGCCAAAAGTGACTAACTTATTTCATAACGGAGGCACTGCAGGCCCCAGTCTCTTGCAGCCACATTAATAGACTCCTGCAACATGAAGCCATTACAAAAAAGCTATTACCCTTTTTCTCTAAATTAATTTATGAAATTGTCAAAAAAATCTTGAAACTGCAGAAAACCCAAATTAAATTCAAGGCTTATTGGTAAACAGATTAGAAAGTACTGCAACCTCTAAATACATTAAGAAGAAAACTGCAGGGAAAAGCAACCTCATTGTTGAACCACTTGTTCTAAATTTTAAATTTTAAACCTATCCCTTGGAATTTAGATGATTTCCTGTTAGTAACAAAATAGCAGACACATCCTAACAATCTGAATGCAACTCACAGAGTCACAAAAAACCAGAATTCAAGTCAAGGCAATGCAATCTGATTTTCTATGCAAATACTAGGCATATACATAGTTGTCAAAATCCAGATCTCAACCTTAAATTTTTTTAGTTATAGGAACCTAGAAGCTCAAAAGCATGAAATTTGAATTTAAAATCTTTTAGGATGAGGATTCATATTGTATGGATTTCTATGGGATCATGGGAGCTAGTAGGATCACAATCCAACCTATAGTTTTGCTGATCCACAAATGACCTTGACTTACTTTTCATATCAGGATATTATAAATGTGAGAGCAAAAGGCCCAAAGAATACTTAAATGTTTTTAAATTAAGAATGGACCTGGAAAAAGGAACCCAACTGCTCCCCCTCCCCCCCGGCCCCCTGTGCGCCCTTGAAGATGAGAACAGGAGCTGGGTTGTTAAAACCGAATTCAAACCAGATCATGATAATTGGTTTCATTCAAGTATCAATTAATTAGAACATAAAAACATAGTTTATGCACACAAGCCTATTGCCTATTTTAGACTTGTCCTCACATAACCTTCAACAGCCCAACCTTATTTCTATAACACATATTTATTGATGTAGCCAATGGTGTTTCATAGCAAAACGTATCAAGTTAGAATGAAATTAACTTACAAAGTATTTACTCCCAAGTCCCAACTCCTACCCCACCCAAGCTCCCAAAGAATATTAGTGTTCAAAGAGAGAAAAAAGGGGGGTGGGGAGGAAAAGGGAGAATGATAGACAAAATGATGGAAATGAAAACTTAAGGCCTAGCCTGACTAGTCCGTTAAGGATCTATAGTCGAGCCCAAAATTTTGGAAAAAAGACTTGGTTGTTGTTGTATATTAATTACTGCCATTTTTATAAAGTAAAGCCACAAAAACTAGGTATGAGCATGAACTGCATGGAACATTTTCCTTATAGTATTCAAAACACATTTTTCCTTAGGCTAGGAGTAACAGTAGGTGTACTAGAGTGTGTGTGTGTGTGTGTGTGTGTGTGTGTGTGTGTTTTGGTGATAAGTAATGTAAATTTTACTCAAATCAGAAAAAAGAGTCACCCAAGCATGCGTGATGTCTACAACTGGGGACCAATACAATCAAGTACACAAATTACAAGCATCCGTCAAAGCGTAAACCAAGAAAATAGAATGACTTCCTACAATTAACACCATTATGATAACATTTTAAAGCAGAAAATTTTTAGATTTTCATATTGTGTTTTTCATTTGTATCAATGGTATGCTTGACATGCTTGAATCCACTGAATCATAAGTTTTAATCATAGAAACTAAAACAGAAAATTGAAACAAGAATGCATTATGTAAATACAAAGTAGACACATGCCGGACTATTTTCACAAACAAAACCATAAAAACAACTTGAGCTAAACAAACTAACCACAATCTTCTCATTCAGCGTGTCTCTTTCCTCGAACGTCTTGTCGAGAGTGATCTTACCAAGCTCACTACGCATTGTTGTTTGCGCGAGCTGAATCACCGCAAATATGGGATTCTCAACACCATAAGATGCCAACTTAGGGTCCACAATCTGCACCAAAAAGGCATTTAAACCAAGCAAACTCCTTAACCAACAATCCAAACAACAACAAACCCAGATAACATTCAACCCAATAGAGCTTAAAACAAGGCAAACCCATTAACCAAAACACGAAAATAACAAAGACCCAGTTGTTAAAATCTCAAGAAGTACCTTGATGTAGAGCACCCCATCGATCAAAATGTTGACATTATCCTTAGTGATAGCAGACTGGTCAGGAATGGGAATGGCCTCTTCTTTCAAGGAATGGACATAGGCAATCCGATCGACAAAAGGAATCAAGAAATGGATACCGGAGGGCAAAGTCTTCACGTACTTCCCGAACCTCTCAATCACATACGCCTTCTTCTCCGGCACAATCCGAATCCCCCAATTCACTGGCGGAGTTATCTCATAACTTTCCTCACACAAAATGCAAAATGCAAAAAAAAAATCAACACCCAATTATCAAACAAAAACAAAGAATACAAACAATTATAGGTGTATGTAAGTACCTGGTGCCTTGGTCGCGACCAGTGCGGAGAAAGCGAACTGGGATGATGGAGGAGGAAGAGAAAGGGGATTGGGGAAATGGGATAGGCTTGGAAGAAGGATTGGAGAGTTGGGTCTGTTTCAGAATCAAAGAAGAGAAAGGTCTGAGAGCATTGGTGGTGTTGTTAATGGCGGATTGGCGAAGGAGTGTAAGAGAAAGGGATCTCAGTGAATTGGCTTTCAACATGTTCATTGTTTTTTTCTTTTCTTCAAGTTTCTTGGTCTCTGGGTTTTTGGGGGTTTTGGGTATTACCAGTACTGTTTACTAGTAGAAATAGTTGTTATATGAAAGGGTTTTTCTGGAAAAGGCAAAGCCCTATTAAAACCTTTGCCTGGATTTTCTAACTTTCAGCTCTCTTTTACTAGTTTGACAGCAAAGTTAAGTAGCTAAGCTAAAGCTTCTGTCTTAAGCAGCTAATTTTCTGGGGATAGTGTAGGGCCGCCTTTGCAATTTGGCCCACAAATGAAATGAAATTAGGAAATTTTTTTTTTTTTTTTTTGAGCAAAGGGTTTTTGTAATTTTGGTTTTGCCGATCAAGTTTACTTGTTTTGCAAGGTGTATAAGTAAGTATATTAAAATAATTACAAAAGGCCGGATTCTCAAAAAAAAAAATAATAATAATAATAATTACAAAAGGAAATGGTTGAAACCTTTGCTTGCTGACCAAAGAAACTTTGGCCAATTATAAACAAATCACGTGGAAGCGGGTGTGTTTTGCTTTCTCATTGAAACAATTTATTATTATTATTATTATTATTATTATTATTATTATTATTATTATTTTCACTTTTCAAACTTTGTATTTAAATAATCATTTTCTAGTAAATAAAAAAATAATGAAATTTTTATTTGCATAATTCTAATCTGTTTGGTTGATATCATCGGAATAAGATTTTATTTTATTTTTAATTTTAATTTTGACTTTTGCTTAGCTATTTTGTCTGCCAAAAGACATCTATGTTCAGTAACGACTGCAGGAATTTTGTTCAGGGTGTTCCTATTCTACTTTGAAAAAATTTTGGGTCATTTCGGTTTTTTTCGGGTGTTTCGGTAAATACTGGCTGAAATTCAAAATTTGCCAAGCATGAAGTTTGTACTTAAAAAAAAAAAAAAAAATCTTAAAATCAAAACAAATTTGCATTCTGGACACCGAATAACCTCAAAAGGAAAAAAAATAACAAAAAGAAAAGAAATGAACAAAGGTACCTGTACAATAAACTATAAGTTCATTTGAAATATTAATAAAATTATTAATTATTATTGTTTAGTTGTTTCATAAATTTTTTTGTCTTTTATAAACTATAATTTATTGTATTGTTGTTTCATTAATTATTAAATTATTAATTGTTGTTTAGCCTAACATAATTTAATTTGTTTGTCTTTTATAATGTATTAGTTAATTAAATTATTAATTATTGGTGTTTAGTTGCTTCATTCATTTTTTTTACTAACTACTAGGAGTCTAGCACACACCCCACTGTGTGTTAGCAGTTAGCACACACCTCATGTGTGCACACACCCTTACCTTTGCATGACTTTTACTTCCCCAATTCAGATTCTTTGTTACGATTTTTTTTTTTTTAGATTTTAGTTCAAAATTTGTTTGCCATAAAAATTTTGAGGGTGTTCTTGATATTACTTGAGGGTGTTCTTATTTTTTTTTTAAAGGATAAACAAATAAAAAAATTTAAATTATATATATATATATATATATATATATATATAAAAATTCAAGCTAGGAACACCCTGGACTCTAAGTAGCGTCGCCATTATAAATGTTACTTGAACTTCCTTTTTTTTTTTTTTTTTTTTTTTTTTTTTTTTTTTAAGATTTAAGATTTTCAAAGATTATTGAGTTTATTATAAATTTACCTGAGGATTTTCAAGATTATAGAAATCTTTTATTTTTGAATGGTCTTGTTTAGACTTTTTGGAGTAAATATTTGGTCAACTCCATTGCATTAAGAAGAGCTTGTATATAGCTTCTTCCAGTAAATATTTGGGCAATTCCATAGGCACATTTGAAGCTATTAATTTGATACTGGCATTGTTTCCATGTCTGTTGGGTAGATAAATTTAATAGAGAGATCATGCCACGAGGCATACTTGATGTCGAGGAGGCCACTGTAGCTTCGAGGAGATTATGTCCTTGGACGGTAAAGCCACTTTAGTGGCACGTTACCAGAGGAGCCATACCGGAGAGAAGGAATTTAGAGGAAGGGGCCAACCCTGGCTGAAGGAATGGTGGTTGCCACCACATTTAATACTTCCCATCAAACCTTTTGGTTGCATTTATGTAGAGAAGACCCCTAAACAGTGTTATCTTGATTGCCACAATTCACAAGGTGTTTGAGAAGGTGTCTGATGGGACAAACACTCAAGTAGGAGCTTGGGCAACCAACAACTAGAGGACCAAAACCATCTAAAGGGAGCTATATAATGTGAAAGACCCTCAAGAGGCAAGGGATCTAAAAAAATGGTGGGAGAAGATAATGTAGCAATTTAGAATAGAAATTGTAACCAAGTCTTAAGGAATATGTTTAAGAACTATTCTCCTTGGACTTTGCCGAGGAGCGATTTTCTTCTTATACAGCTTAATTTTCTTCATTTTTCTACTATCTTTAATCCTTTGTGCGTGTTGGTCCTTCGATTGAAGCCCAGCCTTAAGTTCACTTTCTACAAATTCATTATGTTGGGCTCTTTGGGCCCTAGTCTTGTTGCCTTTGGGCCTAAGATCCAAGAGTTGCCCCTACAATGTCCATGAGATGAAAATATTTATTTGGAATCCTTTGAACATTATGTACACCTTGTTTAGATGATTATCTGGAGTTAATCCAATCTTCTTGATTAAGATACATATATTCTTGAATTGAGATTAATTTTAGTTGTCCAAAACAAAACCTACCTTGATCTTACGGATATTCATTTTAAATATCAAATAAACGTGACTGATGATTGGACTCAATCCATATCCATCATAGTACCAAATCATGAAAACACTTTGGACAAAAGAATAATTTTTATGACTATTATTACTCTTCAAGGAGACACCTTAGAATAGTTTTTTTTTTTTTTTTTTGAGAAACCACCTTAGAATAGTTAAAACAACGGAAGAAATCAGAAGAAGGTAAAACATCAATTAATTTAATGGTATTTTAAGATAATTTACAAAAAAATTTAAAGAATAATTATGTGGTTATATTGTTGAACCAACATTACAAGAATATACTAATTTCATGGCTAATATTATTGTAGTTTTGGAGGGGTAGAGATAGGGGAATGTGATATCCAACTTGTTTGGATTGGAGTGTGAATTTGGACTTTAAAGGCATTGCATAAGCGTGTGCTGAACTGCCACATCAGACATTCAAACTAAGTTAAGTATGCAATTACAATATATGAACCACATTTTTCTCAAGTTGTGAGTCTTGTGACAAATGATATTAGAGTTGACTTAGTGGTGTGACCTTGTGTTGTACGTGCATTACGTTGTTTCTTTCAAGTAAATAACATTTTAGGATCTTGTGACAAATGATCTTGTGGCAAATGATATTAGAGTCGACTTAATGGTGTAATCTCAAACGTTAATTTGGAGACAAGGAAGATACAAATACCAGTACAATACTCGCTAATGTGCAGGTACAAATATTTCACTTGGTTTGGGACATAAGAATAACATATATAGCTAAAGGAAATATGTGCCTGTGTGGAGATATCAACACTCATTGATGCACTGCCAGAACCCCCAAGCTCTTATTTGATTCCAAAACCTTTAAGGCAAAATACTTTCCTCATAATTCAGTCCATGATTGCTTACCCAAACCACACCACTCCTGGTTTTGGAGAAGCATCATTACTCAAAAAAATAGCAAATTAAGTGAAGGGAGATGGATTATTGGAACTAGCTCAGAGATTCCTCTCAATCACACTGATTGGTATACCTGTCAGGCCCAAACTCTAAGCCAACACAATCTGACCCATGGCTCTGTAGCAGACTTGATAGATAACTCTACTCACTCATGGAAGCCAGGTCTAGTTAGAGCTTTATGCCCCCCAACCTATCAGTGCTGAAATCATGAGGTTACCAATTTCTAGAACAGGAAGCACTCCTCATTTGGTGATTTTCAAGTAAAGAAGGCATATAATCTACTCTCAAGGGACTAATGTTGGTGAATATATGTGGCATCTGGTCTGGAAAGTTCAGGTCCCCTTAAAAAAATATGGGGACTCCTCCATGACAGCCTTCCTATCTATCTTACCCTTAAAAATAGGGGTATTTCTCTAGACAGTTCCTGCCCTCTGTGATGGGGAGGATGAATCCTCTTCCCACTTATTCCTCTTCTGTCCCTTTGCCAGAGCTACATGGCATGGCACTTCTTTGGCTGTTCATACCTCTGATCTTAATAGTTACTCCATTCAACAATGGATTGGGAAGTTGTTACAACAGCATAAGGATAGGATGTAGGATAATAAACACTACCTTCAAGCCGTTTTCACCACTCTTTGGACCATATGGTCTCACAGAAACCAAGTGGTTCATGAATGAAAGCAACCTAATAAGAAGCCCATAGCTGCTGCTCCACATCCTCTCACAGTAGCACAGATCACAATAGGCCTGATCAGAAAATTGGAGGACCTTGGCAGCTCGTCATCAAAGTTGCAGCAGATAGAGTGAAGAAATTCAACCGATCTGGGTTTACCAATGAAGCCAAGAGCATGCAAGGAGATATTGTTATGCAGGGGATAGTTAGTAGTACAGGGAAAGTAGTTTCAATAACCATCCAGGAAGCAATGATTGAGGCAGCTATCAAAGCTAGGAGCTTGGGATTTAGCCATATTTTGTTCCTTTGTGATAGTCGGAGAGCTGTTAATGTCACCAACAGGAAATGCACCCCCAGCTGGCAGGAGAGAGCTTTGTTGGCAGACTGGGCTCATTTAGCTCAAAATGATGTATTCTATCACACAATGTGTGTCCCAAGGGTTGTAATTAGTAATGTGAACAGCCTAGCTAAATTGGCAACCTCTATGCCAATCCAATGCTGTATGGTCAACTAGACCTTTTTGTAACTCTCTTTTCTTTCTGAATGGTGTTAAAAAAAAAAAAAAAAAAAAAAAAAAAAAAAAAAACTCATTGATGCACTATGTGGCATGAGGGCATCTCAGCATAATGTATGCGAGTGTGTACTAAGTTATACACGTCGAGTGTTCTATACTATATAATTGATTATGAGGAGTTTTGATTGTTCCAATCCATTATGTGCATTTTATGATAATTTTAAGTAATTTGTGTGTGTCTATACATATATATATATATATGATTGATAGTAGTGTTCTAGCCTTTAGTTAGGCTATTTTACTTTTTGTCCATGAGACACATTGGAAACGTTATAGACTGATAATGCAATGGATGAAACTTGAGACCTCTGAATTTATAACACGTCCTTTTAAGTCCATTGAATCCACCATTTGATTGTTCTTGAAAGAACTATTCCAATACACATTACTTATTAGCATTGTACAAAGCAACACAATTGATGTATTCAAAACTAATTGTTACTACTGCATCCTTACCATTGTTACTCCCTTTTTTTATTTACTTAACAATTTGTGATTGAAAGAGAACAAAGGGGAAGAAAGATGTTTACTTGAAAGATCAAGAAGAGGTAATCTATATCTATATTCTATATATATTATATCTAAAAGTTAAAGCGTAACATTTATTATTGCTACGCTCTAATTGAGCTACATCAGCGGTCACATCACCCACTTATTTCTAATCATTTTTCTCTTATATTTTGATTATTCTTCTTCTTATTGATTTTTTACCTTACTATTACATTTCCTCCAACCTTTACCCATTTCCTTTACATTTTCATTTCCCCGCTACTCTTAACCTTAATGCAACTCTTCCTTAATCCCTTCATCTTCCTTTTGTTTCGACTCTTCTTATCTCCATTCTCTTATTATAAATTTCCAATTCTCTCATTCAACACATATTTTCCCACACAAAAAAGGTTATCCCTCTCTCTCTCTCTCTCTCTCTCTCTCTCATTTTTTTTGGTGGATTTTTGTTTTTATTTTTTGTACCTCTACTTTATGTTGATGAAATTTTGTGTTCTTTAGAATTCTACTTTGGGTTGATGCAATTTGGTTTTGTTTTTTTAAGTTGTTATTTTTTTTTCATTGTTAAATGTTATCATATTACATTATAAATATAATATATAAGAATATAATTTTATTCTATTATATAGTATCACTTGGATAATTTGGTGTGACTATAATCACATCATCTTTCTACTTTTATCTTTCTATTTTCTCACTTACATGAATGGGCCATTAATTTCAATATATATATATATATATATATATATATATATATATATATTGCTCAAATTTGATAGTGTTAGTGGAGCTTTCATTAGTTTATTATGTTTAATATGCATTAGAATTGTGGGCACTGAAAGTGTAAATGGAGGCACATACACCTTTATTTATTTATTTATTTTTGCTAAAAAACACTGTTCAGTGACGGTATAGGAAATGTGAATGTAATAAATTCGAAAACAAGGGTGCCTTTTTTGAGGTTTACTTTACCTCAAGGTGGAACAAAATGGACCAAAGTGCCTGCATATGCTAGAAGTGTTTCTCACTATGTGGTCCAGGATGTTGGATTAACAGGCCAGCTCTCCTCCTCTGTTCTAGCAAGCTCAAAAATATCCCAAAACACCCCTTCCTCTCCCAAACCCTCTAGAACAAACCTAAAGTAAGATTGTTGTTGTTTTTATTGTTGAAGGAGATCAAGAGCCATCAGAAGTTCATAGGACAATCCAATAAGACAACCCAATAGGCATTGATTACATGAATCAGTTATAAAATTATTGTATGTTTAGTCATAATTAAACTACTATTTGAGTTTCTTTTCTGTCTTTTGGAGGCTATTGGGTACCACGGAAGAGAATGAAGTCCTTTTATTTTTTTTAATTTTCACATATTTGTTAAGTTAGGGTCAATGCCAGTTTGTGCTTACCTAAAATATATTACTATATAATTTAGTATTAGGGCATGATATCAAGCCAGATCGAAACACAAATACCCATTGATGTTTTTAATAAGAAATAGGAATGATTGTTTGTCTCCCCACAATATATCACTTCTATTTTTTTTTCTTCACCTATACGTTTTCTTAAAAATCAAATCAAACTTTATTTAAATCTTCCTTCTTCTTTTTTTTTTTTGGAAATAACTCTTCCTTTTTTTAGATCATGCCTTTTACGTTAATAAATCTTCATTTTTCATAACATGCCTTTTAGGTTACTAAGGGAAAAAATTGTTGGGAAATATGAATAAAAATGTTTATGAAGTAAATGAAGGAGCTTAATATAGTGAATAATTATTAAAATGGTGGGAGAAATAGGAATGGTTTTTTTTGCCTCCCACAATGTAGCACTTTTATTTATTTTTTTTCTTTACCTATACATTTTTTTTAGAGTAATGCTAGAGATGCAAACATTTTTTTACAAATTGCTAATGTTGTGAGTGGTTATTGGTAAATGAAAAAGTGATATTAATGGTGGATCTAAATGAAAACCAATAAGAAGTCGGCCACATCATCATTTTGAAAAAATATTGTAAAATAATTTCTGGTTGTAGAATTACTCTTTAAAAAAAAAAAAAAAATCAAATCAAGCTTTACTTAAATCTTCCTTTAAAAAAAAAAAAAAAATCATGCCACTGTTGATGAATCATTATATTTTTTTATAACACTATTTTGAGTTAATACGATTTGGTATTTTGAGTTAATACGATTTGGTATTGTTTATTTTGAGTTCTCTCTCTCTATCTCTCTCTCTCTCTCTCTCTCTCTCTCTCTCTCTCTCTCTCTCTCTCTTATATTGCTTTTTTTTTTTTGTTTTTGTTTGACATAATACTTAGTTATGTATTTGAATGTGTTTGTTAACTATTTGAGTAATATCATGTATAATTTTGTGATAAGTTTTGATTATCATGGCAATCTCCTTTAAAAGAATGATAAAATTGAATAATATATTTGAAATTTAAAGAGTTTAGTTGTAAAAAGAAAAAAAAATATATAATGTACCATAACATAATTTAGAAACATATGGACCACTTCAAAAAAGAATAATATTAATCAAATACACCAAAAATATTAAAACGATATATTTGTAAAGATGGATAGATGAAAAATAATTTTAGAAGTTATTTAATTTATAGGAAGAACAAATTATCTTCCACAAAATTTAAATAACAATTTATACATTATACCACAATTACAAAATATTTATTTATTCCCACAGATTGCGTAAGTCTGCGACTAGTTATCATAAAGAGTAAGGGTGTGCATTAAAATCACCAATTTAAAAACCACCCAACTCAACTTGACCTAATACGTTGTGTTGTAATGTTCTAGAGCCACATGACATTACTAGGTAGGTCATGACACCATTTTGCATTACCTAATAAAAGTACTAGTCATATTTGTGCTATACTTCAAAAGGAATAGTCATGTTATATTTAGACATTCTCATAATCGAATATATAGCTCACTTTGATTTAGTAAACACTCAATGTAAAACTCATCATACACATATAATATACAATTATTCAATCCAATCCACGCAATTTGAGGTATTGTATTTTGGGTTCTGATTGACAAAATTTTCAACCCAAAAAACCTAACCCAATCCACACTATTAATAATTTGAAAAAACAGATAATTTTATTTTTTTTTGGTTTTTGATACTTAATTTAAATTTGCTATGTTGATTTATTTTTAAAATTTAGGATTTGGTTTTAATGAAGTTGGAATGTTAATGGTATAAATTGTAATAATTTATTGAGTTGAGTTGAGTTGAGTTGGGTTGATTTGTAAAATTTTTGATATGAGAGAATCAGTTTGGATTGAAAATACTGCAAGCCCAAACTTAACCCAACACATGCACCCTCCTAACACACATAGGGTTAAGAGGGAGGGGGTGACAGAGAAGGGGAAAAAAAGAATTATGATTTTTCTAAAACTCATATAATGTAATAATAAAAGAAAATTTTAATATATGTATTTATTTATTTATATTTATTTCTTTTTCATCTACCCTTTAGTGGCAGGGGGAAATTTATATTTATATATTATTAAAAGCTGAAGCGTAGCATTTAATGTTACTGCACTCACGTTGAGTCACATCAGCGTCCACGTCATTATTTTTTTTCTTTCCATTTTCTTAAAATTATTTTTAATTTTTTTTTATTTCATATTTACACTTCTCCAACCTTTCTCCTTCCTTCGCCTTCTCATCTCCCCTCTACCCTCTATATCAATATCATTCTTCATATTTCCCTTCATCTTCCTCTATTTTTGTCTCTTCTTATTCACACCCTCTTACTATAAATTAATCACTATCTCTTTCATTCTATGCATAATTTTTCCTTAATAAAAAAAGGCTCTCTCTCTCTCTCTCACACACACACACACACAATTTTTGGGTGGATTTTTATTTTTTATTTTTTATTTTTCTTACATCTTCGTTTTAGGTTGATAATTTTTTATATTCTTTAATTTGCTTTAGGTTAATACGATTTAGTTTAGTTTTGTTTTCATTGTTGTGTGTGTGTGTGTGTGTGTGTGTGTTTTTTTTTTTTTTTTTTTTTTTTTTTTTTTCTCTTTTTGATTGTTAAATGTTATTTTATTGCATTATAAAGAATTAAATATAGCATATAAAAACATAACATTATTCTACTACATAGCATGATTTGGATAATTTAATTTGGTAGTTATTGTAATTTAATAGCATGATTTTTATAGTGCTCAATTTAGATTTTAAACTATGAGACTTTATTCATTTTTGTTTGTTTTTTAATCATTTGTGGTGGACAAAGTACTCTTAATAATTGTATTAAAAGTACTCTATAATACCATTTATTTAGAGAAATGCAAAGGTTGGCTAAACAAAAATGATTGGATGAGAAACAAATTTTATCTTTCGCAATTTTACTTTTATTATTATTATTATTATTATTATTATTATTATTATTATTATTATTATTATTATTATTATTATTATTATTATTATTATTATTATTATTATTATTATTATATAACAATGCATATATAGAAATTTAATTCTTAGATTTTATTAATAATTGTTTATTTGATAATATGTTTTGGGTGGACGAAATTACAATTTTTGCAAAGAAATAACTTTAGTAGATTATAAACAACAAATTGTTTTCCTAATTGGTCCAATTAATCATAATTAAGTTTTATTAATTTTTTTAGTTACTTTTTCAGTGTTTTGGATTGTAGGCAGAAAAAATAAGTTTGAGAAAGTTTTTTTTAAAACTAAAAGAATAATTTCCAAATTTTATACTCTTTTCAATAATTCACAAAATGTTATAAATAACTTTTATTAAAAATTAAATACTTTCGTTACCTTGCCTTTTGAATTTCTAAGAAAAATTGTATTTTATTCATTTTACTAAGACAAAAATTATTAAATTTATGATTTATGATTGTTCCTATATTACATTTATGATTATTCTTATAATAAATAAAAATATAATTACAAAATACATTACTCTTTATTAAATTAGTTTAAATTGTATAAAAAAATTTAATAAAACCATCATAAAAATAATTATCATGTGCAACACACAGGTTCACGGCTAGTAAGAAAATAAAAAGAACAGCTCCTATTTCCAACCTTCAGTGAGATGGTTTAACTTGACTCTTTCAAAAAAAATTTGGACAAGTACTTTTGGGTCTGTAAAATGTTGAGTACATAATGGAAACTCAATAGAACAATGATGAACTTTCAAGCTAGTCATTTGTTAAAGAAGAAGACCTTGGTTAGGGAAGCTTCGATGGTTATGTAAAAAAAAAAAAAAAACTAGTGGAGAAAATGGAAAATAAAAGAGCTATGGTGCATAGAGGTTTTAGGTGGGAAATCGACCTAAGACTTGGCAGTAGACCTGCAAGCTAGTTGTCCTCTCATGTTGGCTGAAGAGATTTGTGTTAGGGCTACAATCCCAAGATGCAGACATATGTGACAAATTTAATAGCCTTAAATGTGATATTAAGAGTTTGGTTGTTGTCAGGGGTGTAGTCAGGAATTTTTGTTTGGGGGGCTATCATTTTGATTCAACGAAAAACTCAAAGTACAGTATATTTATAACACAAGCTTATTGATAGAATTTTTTTTGTCGGTGTAATTCTATAGCACTCAAAAATCAAAATACTAACAAGTTAATCAACCAATTAAGCATCTTAAGTCTTTTTTTTTTCTTGAGTTTCTCCTATTTTTTTTGAAAATTCATAAGTACATAACATTCATAGAAATCAAATATAAGTATACAACGAAACTGCAGAAGAAGAGGAAGAAAAAGAAGAAGTTGGTATTTCTCAATATTTGCTTAGGTTTAAATAAGAAAACTCTTTGCCAAGGAAGAGGGAGAAACTAATAAAAATGTGATTACGTGAGAGTATCCTATGGAAGAATTAATGAAGAGAAACTGAAGAGAGAGCACCACGTGATGAGGAGAGTCTTTTGTGGAATTGTAAAGTGGAAGGAGATATTGTAATAGTTTTGAGAAAATGTAAAACTTAAGTACAATATCCTAAATGTAATACATTAGGTTCTTCAATTAAATTCAAGCACATATTTAACATGTCCAATAAAATACAAATAATGATATTATTTTTAAGGACAATTAAATTTAATACATATGAGTTTAATCAAGTGATCTAAAGTACTACTCCTCAGTATTATTCTTTCACAAAAATTGAATTACTAAAAATTAAAAATATATAAACGTGGCTATCATGCTTTAGAGAAGAGTGGAAAAGACAAGAGGAGTTTATTTTTATCATTGCACAGTTGGGATTTGGGGGTGGGGAGAATTTTATGAGTGATGTGTTGGAGGGGGGGCCAATCTTTTAATATTGTGGGGGCCAGCTCTTAACTCAAAATAATTGTAGCCTAGTTTTACTTATAATTAGAGAGGTTTTAAAAAAAAAAAAAAAAATTGCACCCCCCCCCCCCCCCAAAAACGCATAAGGTGGCTCCCCTGGTTGTTGTGTTAGGCTATGGCCCTTGGATAGTTGCATTCATTCTTGGACTGTAGGACTAAACCCCCCACACTACCTACCAGTCAGTTTATTATTTCCATCCTTATCAAACGACATCAGACAAAATGGTGGGGGTCCTAAACCATAGATCTTTATAATCTTTAATGATGTGATGCCTTCCAAACCTACAACAATCTTACTTAACAATTATTGCTAAGAAGAATATCCATAATAATGCCAATTTCACTCCGGTAGGTAATGAGTTATGCACACGGCTCTAAACATAAGCTGCGTGTCAATTTATTCAATGATTGTTTAAAGAAACTAATCTTTCATTAGACAATTTACCTGAAGTGTTCTAGCACATTACCAATTTCGTGTACAACATGATGTTGTTCTTTATAAGTCTATTACATAATGAGTCTATGAGCAAACCATATATACCATTTCCTAGGCCTCTTGTGGTAGCAAGACAATAGGGCAACACATATATGATCCACACCAATTTTCAGACAAGATAGGTACGGTTGCAACATACTGACTTGGACGGTGTATATCATAATGTGTAGCTGAATGCAATTTGTTAAATTACCGGTTATCCAAAAGTTTAAACTATTAGGATATGATAAATTTAATCATTTAACCACATAATTCTGACTTTCCATCTCACGTGTGGGCCGAAACTACCTTTTAATAGATGATGTCTAACACGCGAGAATTTAACTGGGAGGTAAAGTGGATGAGACAAGGATTGAACTTGGATCTTATGCTCTGATACGATGTTAAATTATCAATTGTCCCAAAATTTTGTGTGATTGAATGATTAAATTTACTATATCCTAATAGTTTAAATTTTTGGAACAATTGGTAATTTAACACAATTTAAGGATTTGTTAAAATTGTTTGTATTGTGCAAAGTACATGTTACTTCTCCTTGTCTAGAAACTCAAGCAAAGTCGCTTCATATTAAACCAATACTTAAATAATTACATTGATACTCGCTTAGAAACTCAAGCAAAGTCGCTTCATATTAAACCAATACTTAAATAATTACATTGATACTCGCTTAGAAACTCAAGCAAAGTCGCTTCATATTAAACCAATACTTAAATAATTACATTGATACTCGCTTGCATGAATCAACATTTTAACACAATTCCCAAACGATATGTGATCTTTTCAACTTCAAAGCTCAATTTAAGAAAAATTATTGATAATCCCTCAAACCTATGATACAAATGCATTATCATCTTCTACACTTGAAGACATAATGGCTTCAATAAAAATACACACATTTCTAAATGGCTTTCATATAAGATGCCTGCCTCTGCCTCATTTAGGACAAAATAACGACCATCTATCAAGCCCTGAAACTGTGAATCACCCCATGGCTATGTGGCTTCACTTGAAAGAAGCACAAGAATAGCCACTGCAAAGACCGGTGGCGCTGTTGTAGGGAAACAAAGCAATAGGCCTACTTTGTGGCAGCTCAGGAATTGGACCCTCCATGGTCAGAAACTCAACCACCTCCTCCATACATGGCCGGCCTTTAGCTTCATTTAGCGTACAAAGCAACCCAATTTCCAAAACCCGAATTGCTTGCTTCAAGTTGATTACTGTTCCCATTCTTCCATCCACCACCTTCACTTTCTCATCAATTTCATGCATTCTCCAAGCAAAATCCAACAAGTCCCTCTCTTTCTGATCCATCTCTGAGTCCAACCTCTTCCTCCCAGCAATTACTTCCAACACAAAGACACCAAATTCAAAAACATCAGCTTTTTGACTCACTGCTGATTCGAATTGTTTTGAATCATTCCCAGACAGCACAAAACCAAAATCCCCTAATACTGCTCTGAAACTAACATCAAGAAACACACTAGTAGTTTTCATATTCTTATGTGCTAGTTGCTTGGAGTGTAAGAAACAAAGTGCTTCGGCTACATCTTTCACAACCTTGAATCTCCGAGTCCATGGTAGAACACCAACCCCAAATAGCCATTTATCAAGGCTTCCATTGGTAAAGAAGTCATACACAACCATTACCTGGCGATTATCTTGACACCAACCCCTGATAGGCAACAAATTTGGATGACGAATTCTGCTAATAGAACCAATTTCCTTCATCAAACGCCGCCTATCTAAACCCTGCGAGTTCAGAAACTGAGCTGAGAACCGCTTCACAGCCACCTGACAGCCATTGGAGAGCTTCCCTCTATAGTAAACACCTCTTGAATCATTACCCAATATATCTAATTCGCTAAAACACCGAGTTGCAGAGGAAATCTCAGCAATAGTGAACCGGCGAGGCTTATTTGGAGGCCTTGGTCGTTCTTTTTTCTCAGACAACAAGATACTAAGATTGTGTGATTTATCACGTTTACGCTTACTATTAAGGAACAAACTGAGCAGAACAGCTAGAATTAAAGCTATCACAGCCATAAAAATCAAGAAGCTGCTTGGTGGTTCTGCACGAGCTTTCCTAATCCCAGAACCATCCTCGACAATGATCTTGCTCTCACATGTTTCTGTTGAAGGAATACGAAGAAAGGCTTGGCTTGTGGACGTGAAATTCCATGACAAGACGTTGTGGATTTGAGTCAAATTGCCTGTGGAAGCTGAAAATCCTATGAACATGTATTCATTGAGAAACGGTGAGAGATCAAGCTGCTCAGAGAAGATTGGTTTTGTTGGGTAATCTTCATGTTTTGATCCTAAACGAATGTCCATCCAACGACGTGGACCGTCGTAGGTGATCCAAGCTCGATGAACCAAACCATCGTTTAGGACAATACCAGCATCGGACGCATTGATTGTTCTAGTGGAAATGATGCTTCCTAAGTTGATTCCCACATGGTTGTCATTAGGATCTCCAAATCCAGGACTTCGATGTGTGTCAAACTCCACTGCCACTGCTTTGTAGTCATCCTCACAAGCATCGTTAAGCATGGCAAGCCAAGGTCCATGCCTTCCCACAGTGAATTCATCTGGAACAATGATGAAAGTAAGACCACTACCACCATGGCCAGTACTATCAGAACTAAGGTGGGTAGCATTGTTAACTTGAAAAGCAAAGGTGGTTTCGAAGGAAGCTGGAGTTTTGGTGTGAGGATCAAGGAGTCGAATAGGAGAGGAGTAAAGGGCTCGACCTGCTTGGTCTTTAAGATCAACTGCTGTTGACTCATCAGGGATTTGAAGAGCACCCTTTTCGTCTGAGAACTTGGCACTGCCTAAGAGCCTGACATCATGGAAAATTCTGGGGTCTTTATTGAAGTTGAAATCCAGGAAAGACAGGTGCTTGGTTACGTTGATTACAGGCCCAAGGCTAAGTTCCTTGTCATGACTAGTTGAATCAACAAATACTGGGATAACAATGAATAAACATAACAGCCATGAGCTAAGGCAGAGAGCCATTATTGAAGGTGAAAAGGAAGATGAGATTCTGAAAATCTCTATATAATGTTGTTCAATTATGGTGATGTTGGTAATGGTGGTGGGAAAGCCACTAGTAGAAAGGTTTTTAAGGGGGAATTGGACAAGTATTGGTTTCAAGTATGTGGCTAAACAAGAACCCTTGGTTTATGAGCACCTGTTAATAATGATTTGATGATGTTTATTTATGATTACTTGTGAATGAGAAAAATACAAAGTTATGTTAATGATAATAAGGTAGACCCCAACTGATGAGAGAACTCTTGTCTTGTCACATTTTAATGGGGTCATGATTTGGGTCCTTTCATGTGCTTGGCTTTATGTCTTGTGATTTCAGCTGAAAAATAAAATTGTCTTGTGGGTCACAATTAGGGCAATGTTTGGTGCATACTGATTTCTACGTCTTCTTCCTATAGGATCTCCAAGTTGGCTCTTGTAACTTGTATCCATGAAGATGACATTGCTAGGCTTCGTGACTCAAACGAAAATGAAGGGATGCATTAGATAAAGGATTCTTCTTATCACAAAGTAAGATGTGTATTATCTATCGTATCCTTCCACTTATGAGTAATGCAATAAATACAAATTGTTGATGTGATAAATTTTTACTGTTTTTATATAGGCTCACAACTAAGATCACATTTTTATTTATTTCTAGGTCTTCCTATAGGAACCCCAAGTTGGCTCTTTTGTTTACTTGTATCTATGAAGATGACATTGCGAGGCTTTGTGACCCAAATGAAAATGAAGGGACACATCAGATCAAGAATTCTTCTTATCACAAAGTAATATGTTTACTATTTGTCTGTATCCTTTCACTCACAAGTAATGCTACAGGTATAGACACATTAGATCAAGGATTCTTTTTATCACAAGGTTCTTTACAATTTATCTATATCATTCCACTCATGAGTAATGCTACTGTAGGTACAAATTGTTGATATGACATATTTTTACTGCTTTTTATATGGGCTCACACCTAATATCACATTTTTACTTACTAATAATCATTTACTATATTTGCAATTTGTAAAATAGTTTGTGGTTTTGGCATTTTTATTCGCACATTATTGCATTGTAATCAAGCAAGGCTCGGAATTTAACCATTTCCCAAATGAATAGCAAATTGTTTTCCCTATATATACATATCAATGTTGCCTTTCATTATAAATTCATACAACTAGATCCATCCAACCATGTATTTGTTAAATTTAACAAACTGAAACTTGTTATATGCTATCTATCCATTTCAATTCTTACAATAATGAAAGGTTGAGACTTGAGATTATAAAAACTGAAAGAGATAGAAGCATTGGAAGTATATTTCTGAAATGAATCTCTTTAAAAGGATACCTTTGAGCATTAGACCAATCGAAGATAAGGCGATTTGGATTAAAATTCAAATGGGTGTTTACAGTCAAAGGTGCAATGGTGCATTGCCGTATACTACATTGGTTAGGAAAAAAAGCTGCAGTGGCCCAGTGGCCTAGTGGGGGTACGGAAAATTGCTTTTGGCGTAAGCATGGGCAATTACAAGCACCTAATAAGATAAAATTTCACATGGAAGGCGACCGAAGATATCCTAAAGCACCTAATAAGATTAAAAAATTCGCATGAAGAGCAATATTTTTTTTACAAGGGTTCTTTTAGTCGTACTACAAACAAACTAACAAATTCATAATTTTCGTCACGCCTTTCCTTTACGTAGATTGCAATTAACTGATTATCACCTTTATATTGATCAACTATTTTTTATCCACAAATTAACATTAGCCACATGGAAAGTTATGACAAAAATTGTGTATTTTTTTTTTTTTTTGGGTGATATTAGATTTTTTGTTTTGATAAAACAAATGAAGAGCAATCTAGTCGCTCGCAGAGAGGATATATACTTCCAAACAACATTGTGGTATTGAAGAGAAGAATGTCACACATGCACTATGAAAAGGCCAACATGCGGTGAAATTGTGGGGCAGCAGCCACTCCATAAAAGCAAGCCGCAGCACCATTATTATATGGACCAGTGAAAGTCTAGGGGCACAACAAAGGACCTTGCGTATGACATACTGAAATGACCAGAGGAACATGACAAGTATGGCATGAAATGAAAATATGGAACGTGAGAAATCAATACTAGGAGGATAACGAAAGGACCCACAGGCTATAGCACAAAGCCAGAAACAGCAATGGGTAGATATGTTAATAAAGAAGTTGCAGAGAACTTAAACCAAACCATCACACAAGAAGAACACACTGGAATTGAGGTGGTAATTATATGTATGACATGAAGTAAAGTAATGCACGGAGAAGCCGAATGTATGTTGGAATTGAGGTGGTAAATATATAGACGCACAGTGGCGACTCCAGAAATTTTGTCCAGGGTGTTCTTATTCCACTTTGAAAAAATTTTGGGTTATTTCAGTCTATTTCGGGTGTTTCGGTAAATACCGGCCGAAATTCAAGATTTGGCAAGCATGAAGTTTGTACTTTAAAAAAAAAAAAAAAAACTCTTAAAATCAAAACAAATTTGCATTCTGTATACTGAAAAACCTCAAAATGAAAAAAAATAATAATAAAAAGAAAAGAAATGAATAAAGGTGCCTGTACAATAAACTATAAGTTCATTTGAAATATTAATAAAATTATTAATTATTGTTATTTAGTTGGTTCATAAATATTTTTGTCTTTTATAAACTATAATTTGTTGTATTGTTGTTTCATTAATTATTAAATTATTAATTGTTGTTTAGCCTAATATAATTTAATTTGTTTGTCTTTTATAATGTATTAGTTAATTAAATTATTAATTATTGGTGTTTAGTTGCTTCATTCATTTTTTTTTACTCATTACTAGGAGTTAGCACACACCCCACTGTGCGTTAGCACACACCTCATGTGTTCACACCCCTGTCTCTGCATGACTTTTACTTCCCCAATTCAGATTCTTTGTTACCATTTTTTTTTTTTTAGATTTTAGTTCAAAATTTATTTGGCATAAAAATTTTGAGAATGTTCCTGATATTGCCTGAGGGTGTTCCTATTTTTTTTTAAGGTAAACAAATAAAAAAATTTAAATTATTATATATATATATATATATTTATATAAAAAAAAAAAAAATCAAGCCAGGGTGTTCCTGGACTCCAAGTGGCGTCGCCACTGTAGACGCAACTGGAGAGATCACAGCAGCAGTAAGCTAAAAGATAAGCATGATTCCGGATGCAGAAGAGGTTGCCTCAAGAGTCAAGACCCAAGAGCACTAAAGCCAATACTAGCTACTGTGTTTGAATGAAAAATTGGAACCACTGAGGGCTGAAGGTATAAATCTTGGTATCGTGGTCATTTCACAAATATAAATGCTTGTAGGGTGTGGGGGCTAAAGGTCAAGGTTCAAATCTCTAAAAAGAAACTTCACACACACACACACACACACACACACACACACACACACACACACATTTAGATTAGGTTAGAATAAAAATTCTATTTTGTATATATAAAATATATATATATATATATATATATTTGTAATTGAAATTAAGGCAGTAGAACCAGCCAAGCAGTTATATCAAAATAATCAAAGTATTGAAAACAGAAGTGTTTATTGAAAGTAGTTCAAAACACTTACAACAGTAGTAGTTACAAGATTACAGTGATCAACAGGGATAGTAGTACAAGGCTTGAAGGCTAGTCATCAATCTAGTTACAAGTTTGTGGGAAATAGTGAGAATTTCTAAGTGTTTAGGAAGTCCTAAAGGTAGCTCTCAGACAACTCCTGATGATCCTAATATTGTTAAAGCTTTAACTTTGAATATATTAACATCTGGTTATGATATGGATGATGGTAGTAGACCTTTTGCTCTTATTTACCGTATTTACTATCGTTTGCTTGGCTCTCAATTAACTCCTTGTTCTAAGGACAGAGATCCTGCTGGTAATACTATGTTAATTCAATGTTCCACTCCTGATGCTCGAATTCGTGTTCCTAAAATGATTAAATGGGAAGACATTACTCTTCCTAAAGAATGGACTTTGGAAAAAGAAACACCTCCTGTTAAACTTTTAAAACCTATTTTTGATGAACTTGATCTCACTCATATTCAACAATTTACTGATGGAACTGTTAAAATACGTTTTGATGATGATACATGTTTACCTCAAAACAAGCTTTTGAGAATCAACGAGGGAAGACATTCCTTTGCTGGATCTAAAAGTCTTGCAAAAAGAGATCATGAGATTGATGAGTTTTTGAAAAAGAATTTTCGAAAACAAGATTTGAAGCGAAAAGGAGTTGCTAGTAACAACTCTCAAGTTAGCAATGATTTTTATTCAACCAAAACTGAATTTCCTTCTGATAATACAAAACTTGTTGATGAAGATGAAGATGATGCAAAATCTGATGCTCCTTCTGCTACTGATTTTCCTCCTATTGAAACCCCTATTCTTCATAATCATCTCCAAGCTCTTACCAGACTCGAACCTTTTGAATATGATATGATTTTTCTATATAATGAATTTATGTTGTTGAAAAACCGTCCAAAAAGGAAATATTACCAAGATAATTTTGCTCAGTCAGAAAAAGACAGAGTCAAAAGGAAATGGAAAGAAAAAATGATTGAAGAAGGAAAACATATTTTGTTTTTTGATTATCTTGAAAATTATTATGTTTCAAAAAATGATGTTCATACTAATTATTTAAATGTTATCAGAAAATCTAATTTTGTTAAACCTGACAAAACCGTTATTCGGTCTAGTCACCCTTCTCTTGAAATTGTTTTAAGCACTTGCCAAAGTGCTAATGAGAAAGTTGAAGTGAAAGCTTCTCCTTTCAAAATTACTGATGATAAAATCCCTGTTTCTGCTATTATTGAATAAAACAATTTTGCTAATGAATCTTTGCATATCATTGGTCAACAGCTTGACCGTATTGAAGAAAAAATTGTTCAAAAAACTGTTGCTCCAAAACCTGAGATTCCTTTGATTGATTTGAGTGATCAAAGAGAAAAGATTAGTTTCGAAACCTCTCAGAGTAAAACTGTTGACTTAGTTGCTTCCCAAAATTCAACTCTTGACAAAGTTGAAAAAATTCTTTCTAATTTAAAAGTTAAAACTGAGCAGCCTTCTGCATCTAAAAGTGCTGCTTGTGCTATTTCAAGAAATGAAAAAGAACCTGTTTTTGAAGAAACAACATATTCTGAATCATCTTCTCATGTTTCTTATGAAAATATTTTTGATGATTTGCAACCAGAAATTAAAAGATTTATTGGAAAACCCAATTCCATGACTTTTACAAAAAACTGGTATCCAAAACCTACTCCTCTTGATATGCAGTTTGAAGAAAGATATTTTCAAACTCAGTTTTCTGTTTCTGCTGATAAAATGTATGAATGGAATATTGATGGTTTGTCTGAACAAAAAATTATTAACAAACTTACTCACATGTCTATGGTTGGTTTTGCATACATGAACAATCATACTGACCTTGATCATCCTGATGTTGTTAATTTACTTGTCACTGAATTTTCTGGCACTCTTCGTGGTTGGTGGGATAAACATCTCACAGAAGAATCCAGAGAACTTATTAAACATTCTGTTAAAAAAGATGATGATGGCATGCCTATTTTTGATGAAGATATTGGTCGAGGTATTCCTGATGGTGTCAATACCTTGGTCTATACCATTCTCAAACATTTTGTTGGTACTCCATCTAATATTTCATCTCGCATTTCTGATTATCTGAATAATTTGAAATGTCCTACTATGTCTGATTATAGATGGTACCAAGATGTCTTTCTCTCCAGGGTTATGCTTTGGAATGATTCCCAAAAAGCTTACTGGAAAGAGAAGTTTATTGATGGCCTTCCTCCTATCTTTGCTCATAAGGTAAAACAAGAACTAATGGGTAAAAGTGATTCTATTGACTATGATAATTTAACTTATGGTGATATTTTCAGTACTATTAAAAAACTTGGTATTAACATGTGTAATGATGAAAAATATTTACGATAACAATTAATAAATAAAAAGAAAGCTAAATATGAAATGGGTAATTTCTGTGAACAGTATGGTTTACCTCCTATTGCCCCTTCCAGGCAAAAAGGAAAAAGTAAACATGATAAGGTTTACAAAAGTTATTCCCATAAAAAGCATAAAAGATACCGTTTTGTTAAACCCAATGATTTTTATTCTGAAAAGAAACCTGCTTTTAGAAAACATGTTAAACAAAGATTGGGTAAAGGTAAGTGCTTTAACTGTGGAAAATTTGGCCATTTCAGTAAAGACTGTACCCAAAAGCCTGGTAAACTGAAAAACAAATTAAAAATGTTAAACATTAATGATAATGATCAAAATGAACTGTTTCAGATTCTTGAATCTGCTGTTTCAAGTGAGTCTTTTGAAGAGGATTTCTCCTCCGTATCATATTCGTCTTATCAGTCTTGTGATTCTTCTGAAACTCCTAATATTAGATTTGGTTGTAAAGGATCTTATTGCAATGCTATGAAATCTGTTAATGTTTTAACAAAAGAAGAAGAACAAGAACATTTGCTATTAACCACTATTGCTAAAATTGAAAACTCTATGCTTCAGAAAGAACTCCTTGATAAGTTTAAACAAAACTTAACAAGAGATAAAACTGTTAAAAAACCCAAAGCTCCTATTAACTTTGAAGAAACCTTGGAAAGATTTAATAAAAATTGATCCAAAGAAATAACTGTTAACGATCTTCAAAAAGAAATTAACAATGTTAAACAAGAGATAATTCAATTAAAAAATGATGTTAAAAACATTAAAAAAGATAATATTGATCTTAAACAAGAATTATTGATTCTCAAAATTGACAAAAATCTGGATAAAAACTTGTCTGATAATGATGAGCACCAAGATGGAGAAAGATCTTCTCAAAAAACTCCTCCTTCTGGTAATGTTTCTGATAACTTGATTACTTGGAATGATAATCAACTTGCTTTTGTTAAACATATGATGCCTCCAAAATGGTTTACTAAAGTTAGGATTGTTGTTTCACATGATTATGCTTTTGATACTATTGCCATGATTGATTCTAGTGCTGATATTAACTGCATTCAAGAAGGTATGATTCCTTCTAAATATTTTGAAAAATCTACTGAAAAGCTGGTATCTGCTAATGGCACGCAAATGAAAATCAAGTATGAATTGAACAATGCTCATGTTTGCCATTCTGATGTTTGTTTTAAGATACCTTCTGTGCTTGTTAAAAATATGACTGATAAAGTGATACTTGGATTGCCTTTCATTGCTTCTTTGTATCCCTTTCTTGTTGAACATGATGGAATTACTATTGATCCCTTTGGACAAAAAGTGAAGTTCAAATTTTGTTCAAAACATGCTGACAATGATGTTTTTAATCTTATTCATGCTAAAGTTAAGCATCTTAATTTCCTTAAACAAGAAATTAAATACAAAAAAATTGTTGAACAGCTTTCTGATAAATTATTACAATCTAAAATTGATAATTTTCAGAAAACCTTGATGAATGATGTTTGTTTTGATATCCCTAATGCCTTTTGGCATAGGAAAAAGCATGTGGTTGATTTGCCTTATGTTAAAGACTTTAGTGAAAAGAATATCCCCACTAAAGCCCGACCTATTCAAATGAATTCTGAAACTGTTGAATTTTGTAAAAATGAAAAAAATGATTTACTTAAGAAAAAACTGATTAGAAAGAGCAAGTCTCCATGGTCATGTGCTGCTTTCTATGTCTAGAAAAATGCTGAACTTGAGAGAGGTACTCCTCGCTTAGTAATCAATTACAAACCTTTGAACAAAGTCTTAGAATGGATTAGGTACCCTATTCCTAACAAGAATGATTTAGTTCATCGGTTAAGTGATGCTGTTGTCTTCTCAAAATTTGATATGAAATCTAGATTTTGGCAGATCCAAATTTCTGAAGCAGAAAGATACAAAACTACTTTTACCACCCCTTTTGGTCACTATGAGTGGAATGTTATGCCCTTTGGGTTAAAAAATGCCCCTAGTGAATTCCAGAATATTATGAATGACATATTTAACTCCTTCAGTCATTTTACCATTGTTTACATTGATGATTTCTTGATATTCTCCAATTCTATTGATGAACACTGGAAACATTTGTATTCGTTTCTAGATACTATAAAAAGAAATGGTCTTGTTGTCTCAGCTAAGAAAATCAAATTGTTTCAAACCAAAGTCAGGTTCCTCGGATATGACATCTCTGAAGGTCAAATCCATCCTATTGATAGAGCCATTCAGTTTGCAGATAAATTTCCTGATGAAATCATTGATAAAACTCAACTCCAAAGGTTTCTCGGTTCCTTAAATTATATTGCTGATTTCTACAAAGATTTGAGGAAACAGTGCAAACCACTCTTTGATCGATTGCAAAATAATCCTCCTCCTTGGACTGACGTCCATACTTCTCTTGTTAAACAAATCAAATCTCATGTCAAAACTTTGCCCTGTCTTGGTATTCCTACTGCTAATGCTTTCAAAATTGTTGAGACTGATGCCTCTGACATCGGTTATGGTGGCATTCTAAAACAAAGAGTTTCTCCAAATTCTCCCGAGCAAATTGTTCGTTTCTACTCTAGAGTCTGGAGTACTGCACAACTAAATTATAGTACTATAAAGAAAGAGATTTTAGCTATTGTTCTCTGTATCTCAAAATTTCAAAGTGATTTATTAAACCAAAAGTTTTTGCTATGGATAGATTGCAAAAGTGCTAAATATGTTATTGAAAAAGATGTTCAAAAATTGCTTCAAAACATATTTTTGCTAGATGGCAAGCTATTTTAAGTGTTTTTTATTTTGACATTGATTATATTAAAGGGTCCCAGAATAGTGTCCCTGATTTTCTCACTCGTGAATTCCTGCAGAATTCTAATGGCGGGTAGAAGATCTAAAGACAAAAACACTGTTGAACCTCAAAAACTGCTAGAAAAAGAACCAGTCTCTTCTTCCGAAATTGTTAACCGTTTTACTCTCTTAGGAACAATTCCTAAGCCAAACTACTCTTCTGTTTTGGCCTCAGCCTATGATCCTTATGCTTTGACCCCTGTTCACCAACCAGTCACAACTATTTACCCCAAGAAAGCCAATACTGCCCAGTATGTTAAAAAGCAATATTTCCAAAATCTGTTTTTTATTGAACCAAATAGGTCTACAATTAGGAACCCCCTCCAAATTGCCAGATCTTATTTCCCTCCATTGTTCCATTGGATTCCGGAACATTTTGATAAAAAACTAGAATACTATTCTGAGATTTTGAGACAGGAAGATGCTGTATTGATCAAAACAATTTATGATCTCACCGATAAATCCAAAATTATTTACCACAGTGTTTACATTAAAAACTTCATTTCTGAAAGAGAATGAGGCCCCTCCCCTGCCTTTTTAAGAAGGTTGACAAGATCCTCTGTTCCATACTCCTATTATGATTATATTACTGCTTGGTTCCGATTCATGCTTCACCAGAATGAAATAATGACTCATTCATGGTTTGTTAACTTTGACAAAGAGTTTGATGCTGGCACTACTTTACCTCTCTGGTTCAACAGATGGTGGACTCAGTTTGGTCCTGTTACTGATATTTTTCCTGAACCATTATTAACTGCTTATAGATCTTTTGAAAGCAATTTCAGGACTAATGCTCATAATGCCAAACTCCCTACTCTCCTCCATTTTGTTAAACAGTTTAGAGTTCCTTGGATTTTAAAATGGCAGTATGAGAAGAATGATGATGTTCTTACAAGGTGCTGGTATGTTAAATGGTGGGATAAGTTTGGATATGTTCAACATATTATTGACACTGTTTCCAGACCATTACCTAGGAAACTTTCCCCTGCTCTTCAGGATAGGAAAATTGATTCTCCTTCTTCTTCCAGCAAACCTATAAAAAGCAGCTCTCCTTTTGATGATTTAAGTAAGGAAGTTCTTTGTATTCTCCTTGAAAGAAAAATTAAAGAAGAAGTTGCTGCCTCCAAAAGCTCAGATGAGGGTTCTATTTCTGCAAGCCCTTATTTCCCTCTTCCCCAGCCATTTCCCAAAGAGTGGTTCAGTCGTGATGAAGATTATGATGAAGAAGAAGATACTCCTGATCTAGGAGCAAATTGATTCCAGTAGCAGAAGGAGCATCGGATTTTGCATCATCATCATCATTAGCATTTTGAGTATCATCAATAGGAAAATCAGTTTTGGTTGAATAAAAAGCATTGCTAACTTGAGAGTTGTTACTAGCAACTCCTTTTAGCTTCAAATCTTGTATTCGAAAATTCTTTTTCAAAAACTCATCAATCTCATGGTCTCTTTTTGCAAGACTTTTAGATCCAGCAAAGGAATGTCTTCCTTCGTTGATTCTCAAAGGCTTGTTTTGGTGTAAACAAGTATCATCATCAAAATGTATTTTAACAGTACCATCAGCAAATTGTTGAATATGAGTGAGATCAAGTTCATCAAAAACAGGTTTTAAAAGTTTAACAGGAGGTGTTTCTTTTTCCAAAGTCCATTCTTTAGGAAGAGTAATGTCTTCCCATTTAATCATTTTAGGAACACGAATTCAAGCATTAAGAGTGGAACATTGAATTAACATAGTATTACCAGCAGGATCTCTATCCTTAGAACAAGGAGTTAATTGACAGCCAAGCAAACGATAGTAAATACGGTAAATAAGAGCAAAAGGTCTACTACCATCATCCATATCATAACCAGATGTTAATATGTTCAAAGTTAAAGCTTTAACAATATATATATTATATATATATATATATATATATATATAAATCTTGGACTTTTATTGCTTTAAATTGCACTAATAATATAAACTTACGTTATAGACAAACAAATCCACATTATTAAACCCCATCGTTCATTGTAAATGAAAAGAGATATTACAAATCTATCATTTAACAAAATGGTGATTTCCACTAAAAAAAAAAAGAATCATTCCACAAGTTGAACCTAAAGCAATAGTCAAATAATAATAAAAAGATCTGGATTTTAACAACTATGTATATACCTAGTAAACTAATTTCCCTAAGTTGTACATAGTCAAATAATAAAAAAAAAAAAAAAAAAAAATCCAGATCTTGAACTTATAATTTTTTTGATTATATGAACCTAAAGCTCAAAAGTGTGAAATTTGAATTTAAAATCTTTTAGGATGAGGATTTATACAGATATGGATTTCTATGGGATCATGGGAACTAGTAGGATCACAAATGACCTTGAGTTGCTTTCCATATCAGAACGTTATAAATGTTGGAGCAAAGGCCCAAGAGTACTTAAATGTTTTTAAATTAAGAATGGACCTAGAAACAGCTCAGCACCATTATTAATATATGGACCAATAAAAGGCTAGGGGCACAACAAAATTGACCTTGCGTAGGACGTACTGAAATGACCGGATGAACATGACAGGTATGGCATGACATGAAAATATGAATAAGTTTAGTGCCACATATTTTGACATAACAAATGCCACAACTTGCAACTAGGGGAGGAACAAAATTGACCTTGCATAGGACGTATTGAAATGACCAAATGAAGATGACAAGTATGGCATGATATGAAAATATGAATAAGTTTAGTGCCACACATTTTGGCACAATAAATACCACAACTTGTACAAAACAATTGAAGATGATAAAATTAAAGTAGACGGTCTTGTTTATCAGAACCTGCCATGAGCAACAGCATTGAGTAGTGGATGATCAAAGGGAAGGAAGAAACACGATGGAACGTGTCTAAGGAGAATGATGAGAAAAAATCTCATGTTTTCATCCTAATGATCAAGAAAAAATAAAAAGAGCATATTTACAAAGATGTTCTTGTCAAACTCTTAGCCATGATTTTCCTAAAAAAGAAATTAGTGGAGCATTGCATTGATTTAATCCTAATTAGTTTAAAGAATACAAAATATTGGTTGGAACATATCATAAAAAAAAAAGATGATGCATTTTGTTTATATTGTTACTTATTTAGGCAAGATGTTAGTAATTGAAAGGAGAATCAGTAGTTTAATGACTACTTGGTCGTTTATATTGAAAAAGATATGGCTGATAGCATTAAAAATGAAGCTATCATATAACAATTTTAAAATACGAAAAACTTGTAGAAGGAAATTTTAAAACTTTATGTATATGCGACTGTTTTATTATGTCAATATATTCAAGTTTTATTTTATTTAAATTTTGTTTAATTTAAATTTCTTAATGACCACCTTGAATAAAATTTTTGGAGCCACCACTACAAATCTTTATACACTAAACTAGAAAAACTGGGTTCTAATTTGTTACTGTTGTTCATATTTTTCCAACCTAAACATATGGACCTAACACATTTGGAAGGTTAAGTTTCTTCCCATGGACAAAGACTATCTTCATATGGACGTTGATTGTAGCGGTTACCTAATACACTAGAAGCTTTGAATCCATCTAAATATTGGTTCTACAATAGTAATTATCAACCATTCTATTTAATTTTGCCAAACAAAAGCCACACAGAAACTTTCCACCAAAGTATTAAGTTATTAACAACTCCTTGAAATACCAACACATCCAATCAGTTTTATACAAGACATGGTGTGTAGAATTAGTTCAGAGCTTGATCAATTGTGAACAGAGATGAGCGATGAAGTAAATTGTAAGAACAAAGTACAGGTTTAGTACACATACTAATTCAATCTATTGGTTGTGCCGTAGTAACATAGAATTGTAATATTTTCTCATTGAACTGGTCTTATTCGTTGAAACTTTAAGGCACAGGGTAGTAGTTAAAGAATAATCGAAGACTGAACAAGTCTATATATCATTCACGTATGGAAAACCATAGACCTATTCAATGTGTCTTATCTATAAATAGACATGCCTTCCATGCAACATTTCTCATCCCTCATCCGAAGCAAAAATATATAGAACAGAAGATAAAGTAAGCCTGAAATATGAGAAAAGCTTACATTGTAACTGTTGCCCTCTTCGCATTGGCATTCTCTCTTGCCTCTGCCTCTGACCCTGATCCGCTGCAGGACTTCTGTGTTGCACTTAAGGACTACTCGGACTACTCCAAATCAGCGGGTACAAACTTTTCTTTTTCTTTTTTCAAGTTTCTGCATTATTTTTCTCATGTGAAGAACAGGGGCGGCATGATACATTTTGGAGGCCTAAGCTGAAAATTGATTATCTTGTTTTAAATGCAAAATTATTACTAATTAACATGAACTACGTAGAATTTTTTTTCTTTTTTTTTTTTTTAGAAATTTTATTAACAGAAAAAATTTGACAAAATTTTTCATACTTATTGGTGTAGCAGATTGATAGTGGTAATTAAAAGAGTGGTATTGGTGGTAGATTTAAATGAAAACTAGTAAAAGTTTGCTAACTCAAGTCTTATTATTATTCTTATTTTTTTTAGAAGTGCAACGTTCACAATATTTTTTACAACAAATCCTAAGTTTTAAGTTGCTTTTTGTTTTCTATTTGAAAGTATCACTATAATTATTTTTTTGCCATCAATAACAGGTTGTAACAACTTATTACTTAGCATTAGTTGTAAAAGTGTTGTGAAAAATATTATGGACATTTCATTTTTCTTTCTTTTTTATTTGTTTTTCATCTGGTAAAAAAATATTATTTTATTTATTGATTATAAATAATCCTATTAATTAAAATTTAGAGGCCTTTTTTTTTAAATTGGGGCTTTAGGCTACCGCATCTATTGCTCACCCATTCAATCGGCCCTGGTGAAGAATCTAGACTAACCAGAATATTAATGGAAGAAATATTATTAGCTACCTGGCCTTTTTATTTCCTGCATCGAAGTCTTAGGCATTCTTTTTAAAGTGTCCATAACAAAAATTCATTTATGCAGTATTCGTTAATGGAAAGTTCTGCAAGGATCCAAAGCTTGTCAAAGCTGAAGATTTCTTCTTCAAGGGATTGAACATTGCAAGGAACACAGATAATAAAGTTGGGTCAAATGTCACTACCGTGAATGTAGAGACATTACCAGGCCTCAATACTCTTGGCATATCCCTAGCTCGAATCGACTTTGCACCATATGGAGAAAATCCTCCCCATACTCACCCTCGCGGCACTGAAATTCTAGTAGTCTTGGAGGGTACTCTCTTCGTTGGTTTTGTAACATCCAACCCAGATAATCGTCTCTTCACCAAAACTCTAAATAAGGGGGATGTGTTTGTCTTTCCAGTCAGTCTCATTCACTTCCAATTCAATGTGGGAAAAACTAATGCAGTTGCCATTTCTGGTTTAAGCAGCCAAAATGCAGACGTAATCACAATAGCAGATGCTGTCTTTGGATCCAATCCTCCTATTAATCCTAATGTTCTCACCAAGGCCTTCCAACTCGACAAAAATGTGGTTGAAAAGCTTCAGAAAGAATTTGGAGGTGACAATTAGAAAAAAAAATTGTTTGCAAGTGCCTTGAAGCACTAGTCATTTTGTTATGTTTATCTCCTTGCGATCATAACTAGAATAAAATAAAACAATTGCTTATGTAACTCATTTTAAATTTAGAGGGTTTCGGATGTAATAAAAGAATGTTGGGTTAAGTAACTCTTCCTCATTTGTCTATTTTTCTTTTAATTTATGCTATAAAATCATTATTTACTAAATTTAAAAAAAGGAAAAAAAAAAATTCATAATGTATTAAGCTATAGTTTATTTAAGTTAGACTGAAGCCCAACTACAGTTAAATGAAAAAAGGCTACCAAAAAAACAGGCACAAGTACATAAATTGAATACATCCATTTTCAGCTCATATGCTGTATCCCAAGCTGGCTTTGTAGTGGTGGCTCCAAAAATTTTATTCAAGGTGGTCATTAAGAAATTTAAATTAAACAAAATTTAAATATATTAAGTCCATAAGTGGACAAGTTCATCCCAAGGGGTGATTTGAATATATTAAGTCCACAAGTGAACGGGTTCATCCCAAAGGATACTTTAAGAATATTAAGTTCACAAGTGGATGGGTTCATCCCAATGGATGCTTTAAAAATATTAAGTCCACAAGTAGACGGATTCATCCCAAGGGATGATTTGAATATATTAAGTCCACAAGTGGACGAGTTCATTCCAATGGATGATTTGAATATATTAAGTCCACAAGTGGAAGGGTTCATCTCAAGGGGTGATTTGTATTACCAAGTCCATAAGTGGATGGGATCATTCCAAAGGATGATTTGAAATATTACAAATCCCCTAGTGAACGGGTTCACACCAAGGGAAGATTTGAATCTTTGAAGTCCATCATAAGGAATGGTTTAATTATTAAGTCCCTAAAAGGGCGGGTTCATCCAAAGAGACGATTTGAAGTTATTTACATAAGTAAACAGGTGAAATTATCAAAATCAACATACAAGCCATGATATCAAAATATTATGAAGGCCCATAAAGGGCAAATGTCTACGTGCATGACCTAAATAACAATAGGCAACAGTTAAATAAAAACATTGTTCTCCCAAAAAATCCTTACAAGGCACTCCTGATGCACGAGGCTTTCTCTATCATTCCTTTAGCCGTCTGATCCACTTTAAGCAGATGAGTTTCCTCCCAATGTATTTGACTTGACCTTCACAAGGCACAGTCTCCATGTCACCTTTAGAGTCGACGATGTTGTCATCCACAAACAACTCATCAGTGCTTTCGAAGTAGACGGGCTAGGTCGTGGTCTGGGGTTGGGCATCAATTGAAATATGGAATAGGTCTAGGTCTGAAAAAGAGGCCTTGACTTGAAGGAAAATCGTCAAAGCCATTAACAAAAGAGTCGCTGAGCTCCTTTAGCACGGCGTCGGAGTCACGATACTCTTGTATCGCGTCATCCTTAGCCTGACAGAGTTGATTTTGGTTTTTTTGATTTCTCCCTCCTTGTCTTCAAGGACATTCCTCAGCACCTCCGTCTGCTTCTCCAGCTCACCCTAGAGTTGCTCCGAAGCGGCAAGCTTCTTTTCCTGAACCATTCTCCATGCCTTTAACTACCCCAACTTTGCCTATGTTGCCTTTGCGTTTGCCCTCATGCGGTTCAGCACTGTCTCTTGGGATAGGTAACGGTCCATCAAGCCCTTCATCATGAGCATCCCCTGCAAAGAAAAATCAACAACAAGGGTTAGAAAAGTAAGGAGATAACTCGACGGGAGGAAGAAAGGAATGGATGTACCTGTGCAATGTTAAAAAGGCTCATCTCCCCCATGGCCTCAGTTGCGTGGTTGCTTAAATCCTTAGAGTCGTCATATTTGATGATGGATGATAGCTGCTTAAGTGCATACCAAGAATCCTCACAAAGGAGGACAGGGAATTTTTCAATGACATAAGGAGTCACCTTGGCAGCTGACCCTACCGTAACCTTAAGTTTCTTGGGGAGACAGTCAATCTTCTCTGACGGCTTCCTCTTCGTGGACGGGTTGGTTGGACTCGTTCCCTTGGGGGGGCAGGCTTCCCTCTTGCTTCTTATTCGCAACAACCTGCCGCTTAATGAAAAGGTTAGGCAAATCACAGTAAATATAGAAGAAAATAAAGAACGACGGAATTACGTATGTATGCTTGACTGTCGTAGCAATGGGCAGCCTCAGTTGGTTTAGGATCGTCACAATACCAATGGATCGTGTCCAAGGTAACCGGCTTCACCCACATCCTCTTTTTCAATTTGATACTAAAGATTTTCTCTAGAAAGCTCCACTGCTCCAAGGTCACCTCTGGACGGTCTTGAGCTGCAAAAATGGGGACGGTTAGGACAACAACAATAAATAATAAAAAGACAATTTATACCAGATGAACACCTACTCGACGGATGCATTATACCCCAAGTTTTGTCTACGAGCATGTATTCCTGATCGTCAAGGTGACACATCCAGTCGTCATCCTGAATGAAGAAGTATCAGCTCTTCCAGTTTCTATTAAAGTCAAGAGTGTCGCACACTAGCCTAAGTATGTGCTTCCTTGGTAGGAAACTATACCTGCCCTTCGATTGGTTGATTTCTGATGGACGGTAGCAATGGAAGAACTCTTTCACTGTCATCCTATGCTCCTCGTCACTCAAGACTCCATACAAAACTTTCGCACCAAGGAAGGCTTTTTAGGCATTTGGAGAGATTTGGGTGACGACAAGCCCCAGGTACTGAAGCAGACGATGGTGAAAAGAACTTAGAGGAAATCGAAGTCCTGCCTTAAACATCTGCTCATACACCCCGACGTCCTCGACGCCCTCGTAGTAACACTTTTCGGGCTTGAAAGGTAAACAATAGGGATGCTGACAGGAATCTGGTATCTCTTCCTAAGGGTCTCGAAGTGTTTTCACTTGACGGTATAATTGAAGTCATTTACCGTCCATAATAGAAGAAGTATAAACTCCCTAAGGCCATTAAGACCTATGATGGACTGGATGGTAGGATCAACGTAGCATACATCTTTGTTGTTTGAATCCTCACCTGAACCACCCTCTAATCTGACCATGTCTATGTCCTCATCTCCTTCGCGAAAGGAGAGTTGGTAGACGGAACCCTTTTATCATAAGAGGCGTTGTGGTCACCTTGACCTGACGGAAACACCTTATTGTAGCCCACTCCTTCGTGGGCACACTACTATTCACTTGACGCCTCACTAGACATCTATCACCCACACGTGATAAATAAACCCCTAAGACTCTACAAGTCTACATAGGCGACGAGCATGCAACATTTGAAGTAAGTAACAAAAAGAGAACTCAGTATAAGCCAATAGATACTTACAGATGAACGACGCGAAGGAAGGAATGGAGAAGGCAGAGCAGATGGTCACCACAGGCAACAGAGAAGATGTAGCTGAAAAGTAAGTAGACGGTAGCACTTTGGTTCTGGAAATTTGTTATGGAAAGTAAAAATGAAAGGGAGAAGCAACATATATACAAAGGGAACGACATGGAAGATGAAGGGACGCTTCGGTACGAGCAATTAACCACTAAAAAGTGCCACGTGCCTCTACTGCATTAATGACTCTAAGCTAGCTTGTCAAATCAGAATGCATTTCCCAAAGGTTGAGTTAGACCGTCACTCCATGGGTCCATTCGGAAAATAAGGCGACGGACTTATAGAGTGAGGGGGCAACTGAAGAGGATAAAATTAAAGTAGACAGTCTCGTTTAATAGATTTGCCATGAGCGACGGCACTAAATAGTGGATGATCAAAGGGAAGGAAGAAACACGACGGAAAGTGTCCAAGGAGGATGGACTCTTTATGACGAACGGATGAGAAAGCAGACGGATGAAAGGTGGATGGTGGCAAAGCCACATGGCATCTACATGGTTTAAATAGTCTTCAAGAAACTTCAAGTGGAAATATCTTGTGATCCACAATTAATCATAGTCAACAAAATCTTTATATGGAAAAGATCTTGAAAAATACGTGTATTAATGAGGATCTTCCCTGTAAGGAAACATCTTCTTCGTCAAGAAACCAAAGTTGGTCATACACTACTATAAAAACCCAAAACTCTCAGAAATCAAAGTACACATAATTTACCCAACTCTAACACTTTAGAGTTGTGAAAGTTCTTTAACTTAACTTTCGGAGAATATTTGACTAGTATCGCACTGGTACTCTCTGTAGGATTTTTTTTTGGTTACGTAGGTCTCGTTCAAGAGTACGTAGGAACTGTGTAGCTTACAGACGATTTTTGGCATTATCAGCCACAAACAAAAAGTTCTCTAACTTAAACCAAACCATCACACAAGAAGAACACTGGAATTAAGGTAGTAATTAAACGTATGAGATGAAGTGAAGTAACGCACAGAGAAGCCAAATATATGTTGGAATATGAGGCAGTAATTATATAGATGCAAACAGAGTGATCACAGGAGCACTAAGCTAAAAGATAAGCATGACTCCAGATGGAGAAAAGGTTGCCTCAAGATTCAAGAGCACTAAAGCCAATGCTAGCTGTTTGGGGACCACAGTTCGGCTTCCTACAACTACTCTAAAAACAGGTGCACATGGCTTGATGTCGAATATTATAAAAGATTTGAGTGTGTCTTCCTCATCACCAATTGGTTTTGAGGTGAAATAGCATAAATCACGGTTTGACAAATGGTATCAGAGCCAAGATCATAAGTTCAAATCGCGGGAGTGTCATTGCGGGGGAAAGATTGTTGGGGGATCACAATTCGACTCCCCAATGGTTCAACACTAACTACTGTGTTTGAATGAGAAATTGGTCTTCTCAAAAAAAAAAAAAAAAAAAAAAAAAAGAACAAGGAATGGGAAGCATTGATTATTTTGGACTTCTATAGATTTATATTGAACTAACAATATAAACTTACATTGTAAACACACACATTCACATAATAAAATCCCAGCGTTCAATTGTCAGTGAAAAGCATGATTGTCAAAATCCCAATATGGATATTACAATCTTACGATTTTATGATTTCACCTGCACAAAATGGTCCAGATCTTTTTAAGGATCTTTGCGATCGTTTAGAATTAGTAAGTTCGTATGATTCGAATGTTCCTAAATGACCTAAGTTTCTTGTAATCTTCTTTAACTTAATAGAAGACTTAGTTAGACCTAAATGAAAAATAAAATCCTAATAGACCAAGTTTTTCCACTCTAATAGAAAGTGTGTCAATTAGACCCAAATAACAAAATATCCCAATAGAATATCACATTTTGAGATTTTTGGACTTTTTAAATAATGTTTGTAAATGAATATAGTGATATATGGTAATTATATTAATGAATGTATAATTTATGTAATTATTTAACATTCCAATGTATATATTTTGTTTTTTTCTCAAATAATGTAAGATCTTACAATTTACGATCTGATCCTACGATTTACAATCCCACCCATCTCTCATAATCTTACATAAGATCTCAATTTTGACGACCTTGGTGAAAAAAGATATTATTACAAGTCAATTATTAACAAAATAGCAATTTTCACTTAAAAAATTTATTCCTCAATTTATCAAATTTGATTTGATTTGATTTTTTTTTTTTTGAAAGAGAGAAGGCGGCATTGTTAAGATGGACCAAAGACAAGATGAAACACATAAATATTACATGAAACATTACGGCACAAGATTTTTTTTTTTTTTTTTTAACTTTATTTTGACAATGTACAACTCAGGAAAATTCGTTTACAAAAAACTCACCACTGATAAGTTGCAAGAACTAAATTAACACCCATATCGATTGATCGCCCATATCGTTTAACTTTAATACTTGCGTGAAATATGCATTAAAAAAAAAACCATTTATTTTCTTAAGAGGAATACATATGCATAAAAACACCCATTTATTTTCTTAAGAGGAATACAAATTTAACACCAATCAAGTTACACATAATATAAATTATATTGTCGAATAACTTCCTATAGCTTCATCCACAAAAAAAAAAAGAGACTTTATATTGAACTAATAATTTAAAATTTAAAATTACATGTTCCCCCTTCTTAACACATCAAATTTTGTAACACTCATGTTATTTACCAAAAGTTGAGGGGCATAGGGGCATTTTACACAAAATATTTGGCCGTTCATCTTTTCTCTGAATGTTACAACAAACATACCTCTATGCGTCTGTGTATATATATACGCAAAAATTCTTCTCGTATATTTATTTATTTATTTATATATATATATATATATATATATATATATATATATATACACGCGCGCGCCCGAGAAAATGATCACCCCTAAGCTACCAAGTTACCTATTGCGTTCCTTTATGAATACAACTCAACTAATTTCACTAATGGCACCATTATGAAAACTTTGTAAATGACCAAGACTCTACCAAGCGACCAGATTGTTTCGGAACGAGTTACAATTTCAGCAACATTACATAAACAGGGGAACAGAAAACCAATTTAAGAATGGCACAATGAGATCAAACATAAGAAAAGTGAGTCATCACACCAAAAACAGAGTCACTCCATGCAAGGGAGAACCCAATGAAGAGGACAACAAAAATAAAAACATTCTAAATAAAACTTTCACAACAAAATCGTAGATCAATTACACATACAATTACTCCTCCTCTACGATGGTTCCCCTCTCACTGACATAAATTCCGTCAAGGAATTTCCGGATATCCTTGTTCTTCACGTGACACTTCTGCAAAACCGACAAGAGATTAGGTCAGCAAGTGCAGCTGACATATAACTGAAATGATTGTACTTTTTTTTTTTTGGACAAAGAAATGGACCTGGTTTATCAAGGCAGCGGATCGAGAGACCAGTTCGATGTCATTCCCATCCAGTACAAGCTCATCCTTGACCTTTTCAGATCGGAGAATTGTGACCCCATCAAGCATATCCACCTTCCTTACCTAAAAACCAACAAACACAAAAATCAACCATGTCAATTAACTTGTCAGAGTTTAGTATCAACAAATCCAGGCCTTAGCCCTTAGCAACAATGCAAAAAATTAACAAGTAGCACCAGAAAACGCTTAAGAGGCTGCACTATTACAAACTACAAAGCGCTAGTCACATTCGGAAAGTGAACATACGATATCAAAGTACTACATGAGAGTGACTACTATTAACACCACCAAACGATAAGCATTAACATGTAGAACTATAAGAGGCTCTAGGGCTGCACTATTACAAAGGCTAGTCAAATTCAGATGGTAAACAAACAATAAAAGGTTTTAGGGCTGCACTATTACAAAGGCTAGCCAAATTCAGATAGTAAACAAACAATAGGAACAGCAAATATAGCCCAAAACAGAGTCTTCGTAGTATCCTAACATTTCAGTTTTGCATATTGGATATAAAAGTACTACATGAGATTGACTAATATTGACACCACCAAATGATAAGGCTAAGCATTAACATGTAGAACCATAAAAGGGTTAAGGGCCTGCACATTCGGAAATTCAACAAACAATAGGAACTGAAATTATAGCCCATAACAGAGTACTCTGTAGTATCCTAATATTTCAGTTTTGCATATTAGATATAAAATAACTACATGAGAGCGACTACTATTAACACCACCAAATGATAAGTATTAACAAGTTTAAACTTCCTAAAACAATTAAACCAGAATCGATTACTACAACAAGTATACATAACCCACATTACAATTTTATCCCATTCCCATAACTAACAATCAAAATGCAGTAAACAAAAAACGACCCAGATGCAAAAACTGCAAAACAAGGAGAACCCAATTGAAAAAAGAGAGAAAAGAGAAATGGGTTACCTTCTTTTCTCCAAGAAAATTCCTGATCTCGATGGACTTGCTGGTGTTGGTGATACTGGCATTGATGGGGAAATGAGCATAAACGAACCTCATCTTGTAACGGTAACCCTTCGTGACACCGGTGATGAGATTCTCGACGTGGCTGAGAGCGGTGCGGATGGCGGCGGAGGTCTTCCTGGAGCCGAACCACGCGTCGATCTTCAGCTTTCGCTTCCCAGTTTCCTCGTCAGTAATGAGATCGAAATCCAAGTTCAAGTGCTTGAAATTTCTGACAAGCTTGCCACGTGGGCCTTCTACCTCGATGACCTTAGCGTTCACCTTAATCTTGACCCCATCTGGGATATCCATGGTCTCTGATGACAAGATGGTCTTCATTTTTTTTCGCTCTGTTTGTCTCTAGCTGCGGCACTGAGAGAGAAGAATGGTGGAGGAGGCAGCCAAAAACCCTAAACGATATGTTTATATATAGAGAGAGAAAGTAAACCTAAACGGCTAAACCCTTTGGGCCATTATTCATTATCGATGGGCTAATTTGTGTTGAGATAGGGGAAAAACAATTTTCAATCCAATCTAAAGCTACTTGGGTTGGTAGTTCTAAAAATTAGCCCAAAACAACTTCACCCATATGAATTTTATTGGCTTAAGTCTTGGTAATTGGACTTGCAATCATTTTGTCATGGCTAATTATAATTATAATAATAAATAATAATAGGTCATGTCTTAGGTGTGCTTAGGAAAATTATTAATAAATCATATTCGAAAAGTTTTGATATCATTTTCATGAAAAATATTAAAAAATTGTAAAAAAAAAGAGGGTAAAGTGCAAAACTGACCCTCTAATTTTATTCAGATTTCATTTCAGTCATTGAATTTTGTTTTTCTTCATTTCAGTCCTCTACCTTTCCAGTTTATTCAATTAAGGCTTTTTCATTAACTTTTGTTATATATTGTGGTTAATTTTTCAGTTTTATAAATTTTTCTTCAAATTTTTTAAATTAAAAAAATTCAATTAATGATTGAAAAATATTTTCCAGATTTTTTTTTCAAAAAATTTTAACAAAAGTTAACAGAAAAGATTTAATTGAATAAATCTGAAACTTAGAGGATTGAAATGAACAAAAGTAAATAGATGACCGAAATGAAATCTGAAGAAAGTTAGAGAGTCAATTTTGCATTTTAGCCAAAAAATTAATTAATTAATTATTTTTCAATAAAAAATTTCTAAAAATAGCTCTTAAATCAATGCTTTTAGAGATTCCGTTAACATTTCTCACAATAATAATTAATCTATTTCACGTGTGCTCAAAGGTTCTTTCTCATTTGGGGTTATGTTAAAATTTTTCATTCATTTAAATAAGATGTTTTTAGCATTTGTTTGGTGGTGTTAAACATTTTTCTTTTCTTCTTTTAATGGTTTTATTTTCTCATCGAAGCCACAATGTTTAATTTGGTTTAGCAACATTGGCCATGGCCACGTTGAAATATTAGAACTCCATTTGTCAGTTATATTTTGTACATTAAATTATTTTTCGCTTAGAAATTACTACTATTTCATCTTCTTCCTTCTATCTCTTTTCATTTTACACTATATTATTTTTTATTTTAAACTTTACCAAAACTTTCTCATTCCTCTATCATTTATTGTAAACTATGATACTAGAATGATGATGTAAAATTTCAACCAAAATAATGCAAAATAATGATATGGTCCAATTTTGCTTATTTGATCCATTTAGTCCAGCAGAAAGGTTTTTTTTTTTTTTTTTAATGGAGAATTTGGAGGGAATGGGAGAGTTTCTATATATGTTATTAATAATGATAATAATAATAAATTGTCAAATTTGTCCTTATGATGTCAATTTATGTATTTCTTTAAATTTAACAAAATTTTTTATTTCAAATAGCATTGAAATGAGTCGTTTGTGTGGGTGTGTGATACTAGGTGTAAGGGCACAAATTGGCCTTCGGCCCAAAATGGGTGACTGGGCCGGCCCAATTGGCCTTTACAATAGAATTTGTAGAGAATGGGCTAAAGTCTAAACCTCCTGGTGCTTTGGAAGGACGCGGTGTAAGGTCCAAGTCCACTTCTGAAGGACGGCCGGCTTATGGAATGGCTTAGTGTTCTTCTCGGGCGTGAGCCGAGGAGTTTCTGTGCTGATTGGCGTTCTGTTCTTCAAGGAAGGGAGAGAGAGAGAGAGGGAGAGGCTTCTTCTTCTTCCTTCCACCCAAAAATCCCCTTTTAGTGATTCTCCTTTCTCTATTTATACTCCCCATCCCTGGTTCCCATCTGTCTTTTCCCTGAAAACGCTCCCCCAATGCCCTTAAGGCTGTTCACCATCCTCTCAGTGGTCATTTCTCCATTAATGCGGCCAGGCGGGTAGGTGGGAGATCTTTAATGCGGTGGCAGAAGCCTTATGTAATGCACGTCTTCCTTGTCTCCCGCCTCGGCGTCCCTCTGGGATTTGGGATGACTCACCAAGCTTTAGGAACTCCTCTCCCAGGCGTTTTGCCACCGTGTTCTGTTACTGATACAACGTCCGAGGAGACCTTCTCCTCGGATTATTTCCAACGGGCTGGCGGTCCAGTCGGCTGGCCCTTGGGCCCTAGTGTTAGGAGGCCCTGTTCCCATCCCGCGGCTCCCCCCCTTTAGTAGAATCCTCGTCTTCGAACCTGCCCCAAGCCCAAATGGCCTTTTGGTGCTTCTGCCCCCCACACTAGGTATCACCACACTCCTCAAGGACGGAATGTACCGGCTGAGGGGGGCTGTGGGCCCCCCAAATTTAAAAAAAAATATTAAATAATAGGTATACATTTAAGATTTTAGAAAATAAGTCCATGAAAAATTATATTTGCCAATCTCAAGAAAATTATATTTGCCCCTCTTGACTTCGAATCCTAGTTCCGTGCTTGACACTCCTAGATATGTAGGTGATTGAGAAATGCATAAATATTGTTAGACAAACACAGAAACCTTGAATTGGGATGAAGAGTAAGTTCTGACATTAAATCAAAAAAAAAAAAAAAAAAAAGCCTTAGGGCGTGTGGATAGCGCTTGCATAAAATAAGAAATTGCTCGTGTTGTATCATAATTATACCCATGTCCACACTTCCTAGTTTGCAAGATAAATTGGAATGATTGAAACTCTATATCTAATTAGACTCAATGGACACGGGTGAAATCTATGATTAACAAAATGGCACTTTCCATTTTTTTTTCTTAGATAAATGAATTATTTGTTTATTTATCAAGTCGGTTGAAGTTTTTTTCTTCTTTTTTCCAAGGCAGAGATGTAGTCCTTAAGGGACCATTGTTAGAATATGCCAAAGACAAGATGGACCACACAATACTAATTCACAGATGGCAACTCAGGAAAATTATTTTACAAAAGGTGAAAAACTCACCAATGATAAGGTTTTTATTTTTATTTTTTTATCGCAAGAACTAAATTAATGTACAAAACTATTTCAAGTTATTAATAGTTTAAGGTGGTGTTTGGTACTGTTGTTTAAACAACAATTTTCAGTATTTAAACAACATTACACGTATTTTCACGTACACATATATTTACAAAACAATAATGTTATTAGAAATCTCTTACCATACGTAATTAAAAACACCAAATTTGAGCACATCAGCCTTTCGACCCATTGCTGATAATCATTCCCAGACAGCGCAAAACCAAAGTCCCCCAAACACTGAACTAACATCAAGAAAGACACTACGCCAAGCAATGGGCATTTTACACAATTTGGTGATTTAACAATGTTTGATTGTATCAACAAACATACCTCTATGTGTGTGTGCATCACTAATGCCACCATTATGAAAACTTTGTAAATGACATGTCTAGCAAGCAATCAGATTGTTTCGGAACGAGTTACAGGTTTTGGGCTGATGAGTTAATGGGGTTGGCCTCACCACAGACAAATTTCAGTCACATTACAGAAACAGGGGGGAACAGAAAACCAATTTATCACTGGCAGGGGCGGCCCAACATAATTTGGGGCCTAAAGCAAAAAATTTATGTGGGGCTTTTAATATGTAAATATTACTTAAACAAAATTATTTAATACTAAACAATTTATGTTAATTTGATACATTAAATACATAAATAATACTAACTAGACTAATGTTAATTTCATATAGAAAATTGAATATCATAGTTGAACTATAAATATTAATAAGAAGAAATAAAAATATATTGCGATTGCAAAAGATACTTTATTTTGGATATAATACGATGCATAGTTAAATAAAGTTGTAATCTAATTTTTAATTTTATATTATGATTTAAAGAGAGAGAGATAGATATTATTTGGTGTGTGGGTTTGTAGGATATTAGTTTACAAAAATCAAAATCTCAAACTATCCCAGGAGATTAATCTATAATTGATGATTTAACACATTTGCAACATCTTTTTGAAATATTTTAAGATTTCAATTGAGTTAAGGTTCTATTGGTCTCGTACTTTGAAAGTCTTAATAGAAATGAAAAAGATGCGCTAATTAAAAGCACTATAAAATGTTCAAAATATAATCTGACATTGTCTCTAATTGATGAACTTCATCAATTTAACTAATAAATATTTATATCACTTTTTTGTGATTAATGACATGGAAATTTGTAAGCCAATAGTAAAATTTGTAGTATCTTTAACTTCACTAATAAAAAAAATGTACAACCTTTAAAAAATATATATAATTTTATAAAAATTTGGGCCTTTAAATTAGAAAAGTGTGGCATTTTTTCTTAAGCAAAATTTAATTTTTATGGTGGGGCCTTAGGCCTAGGCCTAACTTGCCTAGGCCTTGAGCCGGCACTGATCACTGGCACAACGAGATCAACTTAAGAAAAGTGAGTCATATATATCACACCAAAAACAGAGTCACTCCATGCAAGGGAGAACCCAAGACGAGGACTATAAAAATAAAACATTGCCAAAAAAATATCTACAAACAAAAAGAATTTAGATTGGTCAAGTATCTATAGGGTATTTCACTGAGTCTGAATGGACCTTGCTTAAGCTAAGAATTCAAACATTACTGCACCCCGAAACTCTTGCCTATTTGGATGCCCCATATTGTTCATCAGGTAAAAGGACACAAGTCTTGTGCGGAAAGACATTAATAATAAAATAACATTCTATCTTTTATAAATAATAATAATAATAATAATAATAATAATAATAAAGTAATGGTTCAGTTCAATCCAGGGCTGGCATAATTACAGTATCTTTTGAATAGTATCGTATTTTATGTTTAAATTTATAACAACTGTTCAAATTTATTTTTTATTTTTATTGAGAATGCTATTTTGCAAAAGCACTACAATTAGTAAATTATTGACATCATCTTATGTTGTTCTAATCACGTTATGTATTTAAGCTAATGAATTTTTTGTACATTGTATGTACGAGTTAGTGACTAGTTGTTAAAATAAAAAAGACAGTAAGTTTTTCTATTGTAATATTTAGCTAGAAGGCTGTCGAAATAATTTATCCCAATTTTTGTTTTTACCAATTATTTTCAAGGAAAGTACCGAATTATAAAATGAATTAAAGTGAAAACAAACAGATGCCATTTTCAACGACAAAAAGTTATCATCCTCCTATTCACAACCATTGGGAAAACATCATTAAAAAGAATCCTTTATTTATTTATTTATTTATTTTGATAATAAGTGTGTGTTTGGGAGGGGCTGAAATGCCCACGTCTGCGTTTCAGCCCCTCCCACATTTTTTTTTTTTCACTTAAGTGGGACGCGCGTTGGTCACTGTTCATTGGCCATAAACAGTGATTTTAGGCCAATGAACAGTGATTTTAAACGTGAACGGTATGTTTTACACATTAAAAAATTATTTTGCTACAGTATTTTTCAGTTTTCAGTTTTCAGTTTCAGCTGCATCCAAACGGACCCTAAAAGTGTAAGGATACAAAGTTGGTCTTTGGCCCAAATGAGTGACTGGGCCGGCCCAAGTGGCATTTACAATAGAATTTATAGAGAATGAGTTTAAAGCCTAGAACTCTTGGTGCTTTAGAAGGCTATGGTGTGAGGTCCAAGTCCGCTTCCGGGACACGGCTGGCTGATGGAGTGGCCTATTTCCCTTGTCGGACGTGAGCCGAGGAGCTTCTGTGCTGACTGGCGTTCTGTTCTTCAAGAGAGAGAGAGAGAGAGAGAGAGAGAGCCTTCCTCTTTCCCTTAGAAAAATCCCCATCCCCTTCCAGTGGTTCCCCTTTCTCTATTTATATTCCCCATCTCTGGTTCTCACCTGTCTTTTCCCTGAAAACGCTCCCTAATGCCCTTAGGGCTATCCACCGTCCCCTCAAAAGTCATTTCCCCATTAATGCGGTGGCAGTAGTTTTGTATAGTGCATGTACTTCTTGTCCCCCTCCTCGGCGTCCTGTTGGGGCGGAGGACGACTCGCTGAGCTTTAGGAGTCTTTTCCTAGACAACGTGCTACGCTCCTCGGACAAGGGCCTCTTAGTCCGAGAAGACTTTCTCCTCGGACAAGCACAAATTCGACCGGCAGCCTGGTCGGCGGGCGTTTCGGCCTCCGTTTTTAGGAGGCTCTATCCACGACCCCTTCGGTTGAGCCCTGTCCTCGGGCCAGGCCCTAGGCCCGTATGGAGTTTTTGGCGCTTTTACCCCCCATAATAGCCCCTCAAAAAGTCATTTGACTCCGATCCGAGGAGGCATATGGGTTTTTGATTGACGAATCTCTCCCCCACGTGACGTTTAAATCGTCGCACGTGCGGAGCCCACCCGCGCCTTCTGGACAAGTCTCTAACGCTTCGTTACGCGCAACGCCTGCATTAATTGCGCTGAGTAACTCCTTGTCACGCACGTTCAACGGTGAGATGGGGATCCTACGGCCTGAATTTGCCCCCGAAAATTTGAGCGGAACATTTCCCACGAATCGTCGCTCCCCCATCATATAAAACGCTTCGATTGCTGCGACGCCCTCCATTTCCACCAAAAGCAAACTTGTCACGGAGCCATTCAATCTCTCACTTCCTCACTCTCAAGGAGTTCCCAAAGTACTCGCATTTCCTTCCTCCGTAAGCCTCCCTTCTTCTTAACTCTTTCCCCCTAGGTTGCCAGTCTTCCTTCCCTTTCTTCACGAATCTTCTTCTCCCACCTGTACCTCATGGGTAGGTTTAAGATTCTAGTCGATACGCCTTCTGGCATGGAGGGGTTTAGGGCCAAGTACCATATCCCTTCAGATGTGGGCCTGAAATACTGTCCCCCGGGGCTGTAGCGGACTCTAGGGGAGCGGGGCAGGTCGTCATCCCAATAATCGCCTTCCTAGAGGGTGGGATGACACTCCCCATGAAGGACGTAACTAGGGAGTACCTCCGCAACCATAGGTTGTGTCCAGACCAGTGCACACCCAACGTCTTTAGGATCCTAGGCTGTGTCGATGCTCTGAACGAGCAAATGGGCCTTCACCTCACATGGCACGACGTTGTCTACATGTACGAGTGCCACCGGATGAAAGACGCAGGCTATTACCTCAAATCGAGGTCTAGCGCGGTCCGGCTCATCTCCTGTCTGCCCAAGTCTAACAAAGGCATGAAGGACGATTATCTCATCGTCTCCGAGAGATGGCATGACGGCCTCCATTGCCCAGTGAGGGAGGGACACCCAGGTGTGATTCCCTAGGACTTAGGACTTTTTGTTTATGTAGTTTCCCCTTTTCGATTCCCTTGGTAGTTTCGCTGTCACTAGATGTTTTTCCGTTTGACTCGTTGCGAATGCCTAACCAAGCTTGGTTCTTCTGCTCTCTTTCTTGCAGATAAGCAACACACATCTCCCCACTTGGGAAACGTCAACGTCTCGGACCTTAACAAGGTTCTGAGATCCGAGGTCTTCGTGAACGACCTGCAAGTGAGGGCCGCCCACCTAATATTGGGGTACGACCCCATTTCGAAGGCTTTCGGCGAGGTTGAGGACGCCATTCTTGCCGGCCACAAGAGGCGAGCGCGGATAGACGTTCGCTATGCGGAGTTCCTTGCTCCCCGCGCTTTGCCGGACGCACCCTCCACCATCCTATACGGTCAGCCCGTGGAAGCCCTTCCTTTGGCCGCACAGCGAGAGGACCAGATCGTCCGGGAAGAGCCTGCAGCCTCCGCCTCGTCCCCTGGAGAGGAGATTGATCGGTTCCACCTAGAGGAAGCCGAAAGACCGTTAGGGGGCAACGTGGTTGACATCTCGAACGAGGAAGAGAGCGCCTCGGACAGGCATTCCGGGATCCCGGGCTTAGTTGTCGCTCTACCGGAGGCCTCCTTTGAAGAAGACGACGATATGACGTCTTTAAGGGACCTTTTTGCTAAGAAGAGAGGGACCCAAGCCCTCAAGGGTGACGCTTCGGGGTCCCAACCGAAGATACTCCCACCTCCGCCTCCCCCTCCGACCGACCCACTCCCTCCTCCTCCTAACGTCCCAAAGAAGAGGAGGAACGAGAACGAGGAGGCCGATAAGGAGAGGGAGAAAAAGCAAAAGCACCAAAGGCAACTGCAGCAGCAGCAGCAGCAACAGCAGCAGGTGGCCGGGGGTGGAGTAAGGGCCTCGTCCGTCGAAAGTGGGGAACTCCGCGGACAAGCCAAGGTCCGCCGAGGGGAGTCTAGTTGGTTCCCCGCTCTCCAGGTAGACGGGGCTCTAATTCCCATGAACGCGAGCATCCGAGACTACCAGAGGGGCCACGCTTCATATTTAGCCAACACCCTGGAGCAGCCCCTCCTCCTGCCTAGAGATATGGAGGATCTCGGGAGGATGGGTCGGACACGTCTCTTCCTTTCTCTCAAGAGGAACCTGGCGTTAGTAAGTGTTGCCTTTCAAACCTTTCGCCTCCACTTTGCTATACGTGCATGAGAACCAACTATTGATTACATGCTCTTTGACTTGTCTTTGTAGGCCACCCAGGAAGCCTTCGCGGCCGATGCTTTGGTGCAGCATTACCAGGACCGGGCGGGGGCCGAAAACGCCGCTAAGGTGGAGGTTGAAAGGGAGTTAGGCCGCGTCGAGGCGGCGAAGGCGGAGCTGGCGGCCGAACTTGCCTCCGAGCAGAAAGAAAGGAGGAGCTTGGATGTGGGCTTGAAGTCGGCGACGGCGCAGGCGGAAGCCCAGCGTAAGCTCCTGCAGCAAAGGGAGGAGGCCCTAGCCAAGGCGGGGCAAGACTTCTCCAATTTGAGAAAGGAGCTTGCGCAGGCCGAGGAGGCGGCTCACACCATTAGGGAGACGGTGGAGGCCGCTACCAGGGCTGCTTTTAATGAGGGGGTCGAGACGACTGAGAACTGCTTGACCGAGGAGTTAGGCGAGCTGTGTAGGGAGTACTACCAGCAGGTTTGGGCCGAGGCCCTAAATGCTGCGGGAGTCCCTGCCGGCTCCGAGTTGAGGGCGGCCGAGAGGATCTGGTATCCAGAGGATATCAGATTCGTCGAAGACGTTGCTCCGACTCTGGTCGACGCTGAGATCGCAGCCCCGGCGCAGCCCCTATCCTCCCAGGTGCAAGTCCCGCCCCCCGATGGGGTTGTCATCCCTAAGGAGATGTCGGACGAGCCTGCCGGCCAAGTCCTTCCTCCGCCTAAGCCGAAGGATAAGGGGAAGCAGGTCCAAGACCCGTCCGTGGTCGTGGCAGACGAAGAAGAAGGCCAAACCAAAGAGGCCCGCCCCAAGCCGCCAAAGGAACCTCCATTGAAGATCAAGGGGTAGGCAGGCTCGGGCTCCCTTCGTCGCTCCGCATGGTCCCTCGCTCTCGTCGGCTATTTTGTGTAGTAGTTTCTTTGTGTTTTGTTCTTTTGTTTTACCTTGTATTTCCTTATTCTAGCTTTGTCCCGAACAGCTTATTATCTATGGATTTCGCCATTTTACCTTTATAGTGTAACTTTTTTAATGTGTTACGTCTATTGCGTTCTTGTCCTATTATTGCTCCATTTGTTGTATGCGAATGCTATGCGACTCAACATCCGAGGCGATAGGTTAGTGCCCACGGGCATGGTCGAAATTAGGATAGGCGCGGCCTCACCACGAAGGCATTTCAACCTTTGATTAGCCTAGGTCGATATTAATACTTAATAAAAATGATTGAACTGAGTTAAATTTTCCCAAGGCAGAAGGTCCGAGGACCCGGCTTAGCCTTAGTTGACATTAACACTTAATGAAAAATGATTGAACTGTGTTAAATTTTCCCAAGGCAGAAGGTCTGAGGACCTGGCTTAGTCTTAGTTGACATTAACACTTAATAAAAAATGATTGAACTGTGTTAAATTTTCCCAAGGCAGGAGGTCCGAGGACCTGGCTCAACCAAGGTTGACATTAACACTTAATGAAAAATGATTGAACTGTGTTAAATTTTTCCAAGGCAGAAGGTCCGAGGACCCGGCTTAGCCTTAGTTGACATTAACACTTAATGAAAAATGATTGAACTGTGTTAAATTTTCCCAAGGCAGAAGGTCTGAGGACCCGGCTTAACCAAGGTTGACATTAACAGTTAATAAAAATTGATCGAAACGTGTTAAATTTTCCCAAGGTAGGAGGTCCGAGGACCTGGCTTAACCGAGGTTGACATTAACACTTAATGAAAAATGATTGAACTGTGTTAAATTCTCCCAAGGCAGAAGGTCCGAGGACCCGGCTTAACCAAGGTTGACATTAACACTTAATAAAAATTGATTGAAACGTGTTAAATTTTCCCAAGGTAGGAGGTCCGAGGACCTGGCTTAACCGAGGTTGACATTAACACTTAATAAAAATTGATTGAACTGTGTTAAATTATCCCAAGGTAGGAGGTCCGAGGGCCTGGCTTAACCAAGGTTGACATTAACACTTAATAAAAATTGATTGAAACGTGTTAAATTTTCCCAAGGTAGGAAGTCCGAGGACCTGGCTTAACCGAGGTTGACATTAACACTTAATAAAAATTGATTGAACTGTATTAAATTTTCCCAAGATAGGAGGTCCGAGGGCCTGGCTTAACCAATGTTGAGATTAACACTTAATAAAAAATGATTGAACTGTGTTAAATTTTCCCAAGGCAGAAGGTCCGAGGACCCGGCTTAACCAAGGTTGACATTAACACTTAATAAAAATTGATTGAAACGTGTTAAATTTTCCCAAGGTAGGAGGTCCGAGGACCTGGCTTAACCGAGGTTGACATTAACACTTAATAAAAATTGATTGAAACGTGTTAAATTTTCCCAAGGTAGGAGGTCCGAGGACCTGGCTTAACCGAGGTAGACATTAACACTTAATAAAAATTGATTGAAACGTGTTAAATTTTCCCAAGGTAGGAGGTCCGAGGGCCTGACTTAACCAAGGTTGACATTAACACTTAATAAAAATTGATTGAAACGTGTTAAATTTTTCCAAGGTAGGAGGTCCGAGGACCTGGCTTAACCGAGGTTGACATTAACACTTAATAAAAATTGATTGAACTGTGTTAAATTTTCCCAAGGTAGGAGGTCCGAGGGCCTGGCTTAACCAAGGTTGACATTAATACTTAATAAAAAATGATTGAACTGTGTTAAATTTTTCCAAGGCAGAAGGTCCGAGGACCCGACTTAACCAAGGTTGACATTAACACTTAATAAAAATTGATTGAAACGTGTTAAATTTTCCCAAGGTAGGAGGTCCGAGGACCTGGCTTAACCGAGGTTGACATTAACATTTAATAAAAATTGATTGAAACGTGTTAAATTTTTCCAAGGTAAGAGGTCCGAGGACCTGACTTAACCGAGGTTGACATTAACACTTAATAAAAATTGATTGAACTGTGTTAAATTTTCCCAAGGTAGGAGGTCCGAGGGCCTGGCTTAACTAAGGTTGACATTAACACTTAATAAAAATTGATTGAAACGTGTTAAATTTTCCCAAGGTAGGAGGTCCGAGGACCTGGCTTAACCGAGGTTGACATTAACACTTAATGAAAAATGATTGAACTATGTTAAATTTTTCCAAGGCAGAAGGTCCGAGGACCCGGCTTAACCAAGGTTGACATTAACAATTAATAAAAATTGATTGAAACGTGTTAAATTTTCCCAAGGTAGGAGGTACGAGGACCTGGCTTAACCGAGGTTGACATTAACACTTAATAAAAATTGATTGAACTGTGTTAAATTATCCCAAGGTAGGAGGTCCGAGGGCCTGGCTTAACCAAGGTTGACATTAACACTTAATAAAAATTGATTGAAACGTGTTAAATTTTCCTAAGGTAGGAGGTCCGAGGACCTGGCTTAACCGAGGTTGACATTAACACTTAATAAAAATTGATTGAACTGTGTTAAATTTTCCCAAGGTAGGAGGTCCGAGGGCCTGACTTAACCAAGGTTGACATTAACACTTAATAAAAAATTATTGAACTGTGTTAAATTTTTCCAAGGCAGAAGGTCCGAGGATCCGGCTTAACCAAGGTTGACATTAACACTTAATAAAAATTGATTGAAACGTGTTAAATTTTCCCAAGGTAGGAGGTCCGAGGACCTGGCTTAACCGAGGTTGACATTAACACTTAATAAAAATTGAATGAAACGTGTTAAATTTTCCCAAGGTAGGAGGTCCGAGGACCTGGCTTAATCGAGGTTGACATTAACACTTAATAAAAATTAATTAAACTGTGTTAAATTTTCCCAAGGTAGGAGGTCCGAGGGCCTGGCTTAACCAAGGTTGACATTAACACTTAATAAAAATTGATTGAAACGTGTTAAATTTTCCCAAGGTAGGAGGTCCGTGGACCTGGTTTAACCCAGGTTAACATTAACACTTAATAAAAATTGATTGAAATTATAGCATTAATAACCAGTATAGCATAATGATATCCGAATACAAGGCAGGCACGTTTTTCATTAGTAATAATACCTTCGAAGGTTATTTACATTCCACGGTCGTTTTACACGCTTGTTTTCCAAGTCGGCTAGATAATATGACCCTATGCCTGCTACTGAGGTGATATGGTAGGGCCCCTCCCAGTTTGGCCCTAATTTTCCCTACGAGGGGTCTTTAGCGGTTCCGACAACCTTCTTTAAGACTAGGTCTCCCGGAGCGAGAGGTCTAGATCGCACGCGGGAGTCATACCCTTGTTTGAGCCTTTGTTGGTAGACAGCTAGTTGAACCATAGCGCTTTCACGCCTTTCCTCCACCAAGTCCAGCCCCTTGAGCAGCATGTCGTCATTAGCAACTAAGGCAAAAGACTGCGTCCTCGTCATGGGGAACCCCACCTCGACCGGGATCACAGCCTCGACGCCATATGTCATCGCGAAAGGGGTCTCGCCTGTGGATCTCTGCGGCGTGGTCCGGTAAGTCCACAGCACGTGCGGTACCTCGTCCACCCACCTGCCCTTGGCATCGTCAAGTCTTTTCTTGAGTCCATTGACTATCGACTTGTTGGTCGCCTCAGCTTGCCCATTCCCCTGCGGGTAGGCTGGGGAGGAATACCTGTTGGTGATGCTGAAGTCCCCACAATACTCCCTGAAGGCCTTGCTGTCGAACTGCAGTCCATTGTCCGAGATGAGAGTACGTGGGATCCCAAATCTAGTGATGATGTTCTTCCAGACGAATCTCTTCGGGTCCGCGTCCCGAATGTTCGAGAGTGCCTCGGCCTCTACCCATTTGGTAAAATAGTCTGTCCCGACGAGCAGCCATCGCTTGTTGCCTGCTGCCCTCGGAAACGGTCCCACTATGTCCAATCCCCACTGGGCAAATGGCCAAGGGCTAGCCAACGGGTTAAGCACACCCCCTGGCTGGTGGATATTGGGCGCGAATCTCTGACATTGATCGCATTTCCTCGCGTACTCTTACGATTCTCTCTGCATATTCGGCCACCAGTACCCCTAGGTGAGGGCCCTGTGAGCTAATGACTTGCCTCCCTTATGGCTCCCGCAAATTCCCTCGTGCAACTCCTCTAAGAGCTGCTCCGTCCCCTCGGGGTGTACACACAGCAGGTAGGGCCCCGAGAACGAGTGTTTATAGAGCTTCTCGTCCTCGGATAGCCAAAACCGAGGAGCCTTCTTGCGGATCTTGTCGGCCTCAGTCTTGTCCTCCGGCAGCGTGTCGTGTTTAAGATACGGTACTATGGGGTCCATTCAACTAGGCCCTGTTTTGACTCGTTGGACCCGGATGGCTTGAAAGCTCGGCCCGGCTGGCTTGATCAGATCCTCTACCAGAATGACCCAAGGGAGGCCCTGTGCCGACGAGGTTGCCAGAGTGGCCAACGAGTCCGCGTGTGTGTTTTCGCTCCTAGAGATATGTGATAGTGCGAAGGATTCGAACTCGGCCTGTAGGTGCTTGGCGCGGGCTAAATACTCACGCATTCTCGGTTCCCTGGCTTCCAACTGCCTTTCCACTTGGCCGACCACCAGTTGCGAGTCTGAGAACGCCCGCACCGCCTTACCCCCCATTTTTCGAACCATGTCCATTCCCACAAGCAAGGCTTCGTACTCGGCCTCGTTGTTGGTAGCTGGAAACGCTATCCTCAGAGACTTTTCAATGACGACCCCGTCCGGGGATATCAAGACTATCCCAGTCCCGGAACCTCTCTGGTTCGACGCTCCGTCCACATAGGCTTCCCATACCGGAGGTTTTCCGTTCGAGATTACGCCGACTCGCTTTCCCCCCAAGCTACATCCCTTAAGGCTCTCCTCTAGGGAAGGCTCAGTGAATTCCGCCACCAGGTCGGCCAGGACTTGCCCCTTCACAGATGTGCGCAGAAAGTACTTGATGTCGAAGGCTCCCAGGAAAGTTCCCCATTTAGCGATCCTGCTGGAGTAATCTGCGCTCCGCAGCACAGACTTAAGCGGGAGTTGGGTTAGCACAACGACCGTATGAGACTGAAAATAGTGGGGGAGCCGGCGGGTCGCGTGCACTATGGCCAGGACCGCCTTTTCCAATGGTAGATACCGGATCTCGGCCTCCTACAGAGACTTGCTCACGTAGTATACCGGCCTTTGTACGCCGTTGTCGTCCCGTATCAGAACCAGGCTAACGGCATGGGCGGCCACGGCTAGGTAGGCAAACAGCACTTCGTCTGGATTAGGGCGGGACATGACGGGTGGCCGAGATAGGTATTCCTTCAGCTGCAGGAAGGCCAAGGAGCATTCCTCGATCCATTCAAATCCCTTCCACTTGTTCAGCAGCTGGAAGAAGGGTCGGCACCTGTCCGCGGATCGGGAGATGAACCTGCCGAGGGCAGCCGTCATTCCGGCCAGCTTCTGGACCTCCTTCGGGTTCCGAGGCGATTGCAGGTTACAGATAGAGGAGATTTGATCGGGGTTTGCCTCGATACCCCTGTGAGTAAGCATGTAGCCTAGGAATTTACCAGACCCTACGCCGAAGGAGCATTTAGAGGCATTCAGCCGTAACTTATGTTTCCGCAAAGTTTGGAACGTGCTACCTAAGTCGGCCACATGGTCCGATACGGCCTTGCTCTTCACAACCATGTCGTCTACATATACTTAGACGGTTTTTTCCAACTGTGCCTCGAACATCCGGGTCATCATCCTCTGATAGGTAGCCCCTACGTTCTTCAGACCGAAGGGCATCACCTTGTAATGGTAGTTGCCGGTGGGGGTCACAAAGGCGGTTTTCTCCTGGTCCTCTAAAGCCAAAGGTATCTGATGGTACCCCTGAAAGGCGTCTAGGAAACTCATGCGAGGGTGGCCGACCGTTGCATCCACAAGTTGATTTATGCGTGGCATCGGGAAAGGGTCCTTGGGGCAGGCTTTGTTGAGGTCCGTGAAGTCTACGCACACTCTCCACTTCCCACTTTTCTTCTTCACCACGACCGTGTGCGCCAACCACTCGGGATAGAATACCTCCTTGATAGCCCCCACTCTCTTGAGCTTGATGACTTCCTCCTTGACGGCCTCGGAGTGCTCCGCGGAAGAGCGCCGAGGAGGTTGCTTCTTCGGTACTGCTGCCGGGTTGACGTTCAAGTGGTGGCATATAAAGTTTGGGTCGATTCCAGGCATCTCGTGCTCGTCCCACGCAAACACGTCGAGGTTCCCTCTCAAGAACGCGACCAACTCTTCCTTTTCTTCGGTCGGCAGCTGAGCCCCAATCTGGAAGAACCTCTCTGGGTCGTTGTCTACGAGGACCCTGTCTAACCCCTCACACGCAGGCTCCTCCACCATTGTTATTTCGGCAGTGGCAGAAGAGGCTAATTGCTATGAGGTCGGAGCTGCCGGAGCCGCGGGTTCGGGGTCCGGCCTGCGTAGTATTGCGACGGTTAGGCACTGCCTTACCGCGGACTGACTCCCAATGATTTCCTCGACTCGGCCGCCGAAAGGGAACTTCACCTTGGCGTGGAGGGTGGAGGAGACAGCCCCTAGGGCATGCAGCCAAGGTCTCCCCACAATGGCTGTGTACGGGGAGTAGGCATCCACCACGATGAAATCCACCTCTACCACTGCTGGCCCTAACTGTACAGGCAATCTGATCTGCCCCTTAGGGATCACCACCTTTCCCTCGAAGCTTATCAGGGGCGAGTCGTAGGCCAAGAGGTCCTCCTCCCTCAGGTTCAGCCCCTTGTACAGGTCGGGGTACATGATGTCTGCGCCGCTCCCCTGGTCCACCATCACCCTCTTTACGTCGTAGCCTCCAATTCTCAGCATTATGACCAGGGCGTCATCGTGGGGCTGGATGGTCCCCTCCTTGTCGGCGTCCTAGAAGGCAAGAGTGGGGGGCTCGTTGCCCCTAATCCTCTTCGTCTCGGAACTAGGGCCCTCAACATGGGCTCGTGCCACAGACATCACCCGGGACGGGCGCGAGCCAGTTCTCCCAAGGGCAGCGAGAAGGAGGTTGATGGTTCCCAGAGGAGGCCTTGGGGCGTGGTGGCTCTGGCTTGGCGGCCCGGGGTGCTCTCTCTGCCCTTCGTGTTGATGTACAAACTCTTTTAACTTTCCCTCCTTTGTCAGCTGTTCTAGGTAGTACCGTAAGCTCTTGTAGTTCTCGGTCGTATGGCCGTGTTCTTGATGGTACTGGCAGTAGAGGTTTTGGTTTCACTTTGTGGGATCTCCCGTCATTTTGCTGGGCCACCTGAAATAGGGCTCGTGGCGGATTTTCTCAAATACCCGCTGTATGGGTTCGCGAAACACAATGCCGACCACCTGTGTCGGCATCCGACGAGGTTGCCCGACGAACTCTCTCCTCGGCCTAATGTTGCTGTACCCGTCCGACCTGAAATCCCTCCTTTCTTGAGGGATAACCTTCATCTTGGCCTTCACTTGCAGCTAATCCTTCTCCACCCGCGTGTACTCGTCAATGCGGTCCATGAGGCGATGCACGCTCTTGACAGGCCTCCTGGTCAGTGACTTCCTCAGGTCATGCTCGTTCGGAAGGCCGACCTTGAAGGTACTTATGGCAACTTCGTCGAAGTCCCATCGATCTCGTTGTACATCTCCCAATATCTGTCGATATATGCCCTTAGGGTCTCTCCCTCTCTCATGGCCATGGACAACAGCGAATCTATGGGTCGAGGGATTCTGCTGCACGTGATGAACCGCGAGCCGAATGCCCTGGTGAGCTCCGAGAAGGAGTTGACAGAGCCCGCCTTCAGGCCGTTGAACCATCTCATCGCGACGGGTCCCAAGCTGGAAGGGAAGACCTTGCACATCAGGGTCTCATTCTTCAAGTGCACTGCCATTCTCTGGCTGAAATGGCTCACATGTTCCACCGGGTCAGTTCTCCCATTGTAAATTGTGAAGGTTGGCTGAGTGAACTATCTTAGAAGTTTTCCCCTCTCAATTCTCCGCGCGAAAGGTGACTTGGAAATCTGGAGGAGTGCCCTGCTCAGTGCATTGTTGGCTAGGCCTCTAAAGGGCGTCCCCTTATCCTTAGGCTGGCGACGGTGTTCATCCTCCTGCGAAAAGGACTCGCAATGGGGGGTCCTCGACCTGGTACTGTCGGAGCTACTGCTAGCGTCCGCTGAGGACTGGTCTGAAGGGGAGGGCGTGTGCCTGCGTTTCCCCCGACGCAGCTTCTTCCTTAGACGGTCAACTTCCCTCTGCAGGGTCCCGACGCTTTTTTCGCGGGAGGTTCTACTTTCGTCGCGTGCATGGCTTCTCCCGCGCGTATGCTCAGTGCGCACGCTGGCTTCGCGCTCTCCCTCACGCTTTAATTGTGCAAATTGGTCCTCGCGCTGGGACCCCCGAGACTCTGCATGGCGTGAACCTGAACATTCCATGATACTTCCAGTCCCTTTTGTCTAGGCTTCCCACAGACGGCCCCAATTGTAAGGACACAAAGTTGGCCTTTAGCCCAAATGAGTGACTGGGCTGGCCCAAGTGGCCTTTACAATAGAATTTGTAGAGAATGGGCTTAAAGCCTAGAACTCTTGGTGCTTTAGAAGGCTATGGTGTGAGGTCCAAGTCCGCTTCCGAGACACGGCTGGCTGATGGAGTGGCCTATTTCCCTTGTCGGACGTGAGCCAAGGAGCTTTTGTGCTGACTGGCGTTCTGTTCTTCAAGAGAGAGAGAGAGAGAGAGAGAGAGCCTTCCTCTTTCCCTTAGAAAAATCCCCATCCCCTTCCAGTGGTTCCCCTTTCTCTATTTATATTCCCCATCTTTGGTTCTCACCTGTCTTTTCCCTGAAAACGCTCCCCAATGCCCTTAGGGCTGTCCACCGTCCCCTCAGAAGTCATTTCCCCATTAATGCGGCCAGGCAGGTAGGTGAAAGGCATTTAATGCGGTGGCAGTAGCTTTGTATAGTGCACGTACTTCTTGTCCCCCTCCTCGGCGTCCTGTTGGGGCGGAGGACGACTCGCTGAGGTTTAGGAGTCCTTCCCTGGACAACGTGCTATGCTCCTCGGACAAGGGTCTCTTAGTCCGAGGAGACTTTCTCCTTGGACCAGCACAAATTCGACCGGCAGCCTGGTCGGCGGGTGTTTCGGCCTCCGTTTTTAGGAGGCCCTATCCACGACCCCTTGGGTTGAGCCCCGTCCTCGGGCCAGGCCCTAGGCCCACATGGAGTTTTTGGCGCTTTTGCCCCCCACAAAAAGAATTTGGCTTATCAAAAAGAAAAAGAATGCACTTTGTTGTAGTGATGATATAACATGTTAGACATTCAATTTTGGTTTTCTTTTTCTAAAGGAAAAAAAAAGGTGGAGTTTAAGCTTGGTACCAATGTGATTATTGTGACTGCATTTCAAGAATATGACTGGATTTCAATTTTCAAATGTCTATCTTAACTTCAGAGTGTAATCCATTTAGTTTTGGATAACATCAATCAACATGAAGTTGACAACATACTACATACCAACATAAAGGACCCGCAAGCTCTCACCATGCGGAAAATAGATTTCAGTTCAGCTTGAGTTTGTGGTCAGCTTTGTTTATATTGCAAATCTGATTTAATGAAATTAAATCTGATTGTTAATGCTTTGATAACTCTCAACTTACACTATTTTTAATTCATTTTATGCCGAAAAGGATAGAAGAAAAAAAAAAGAGATAAAGAAAGTGATAGATTTGGTTGGTCTCCAAACTCATAAAGGTTCAAAATGCAAGTTCTCCTGCCAAACTTGTTTCACTAGTGCCACCACCATACACATGCACTAAAATAATACCTCAATACTTTATTATACATGATTAATGTAATGGTTTAATGCCTAAGTTGAATATGATGAATGAACTTGTAGCTTACCTTTTATTTTTTTTGTTAGCACTATGGACAAATTTCTTATAAGGAATTCACTTTTATTGTAAAATTTTTCTTCTAATTAAGAAAATTTGTATTCACTTGAATAGTCTTCTTTTAGATCCTAGGCTATGAGAAAAAGTCTCATCTTTTCGTCCTAATGATCGAGAGAAAATAAAAAGAGCATATTTATAAAGATGTTCTTGTCATACTCTTAGCCATGATTTCCATAAAAAAGAAATTAGTGGAGCATTGCATTAATTTAATCCTAATTAGTTTAAAGAATACAAAATATTGGTTGGAACATATCATAAAAAAAGATGATGCATTTTGTTTATATTGTTACTTATTTAGGCAAGATGTTGGTAATTGAAAGGGAAATCAGTAGTTTAATGATTACTTGATTGTTTATATTGAAAAAGATGTGGTTGATAGCATTAATAATGAAGTTATCATACAACAATTTCAAAATATGAAAAACTTGTGAAAAGAAATTTTAAAGCCTTATGTATATGCGATTGTTTTTTTATGTCAATATATTCAAGTTTTATTTTATTTAAAATTTTTTTAATTTAAATTTTTTAATGACCACCCTAAACAAAATTTTTGGAGTCATCACTACAAAGCTAGCTTGGGATACAACATATGTGCTGAAAATGGATGTATTTAATTTATGTAACTGTGCCTGTTTTTTTGGTAGCCTTTTTTCATTTTACTGTAGTTGAGCTTCAGTCTAACTTAAATAAACTATAACTTAATACATTATGCAATTTTTTTTTTCCTTTTTTTAAATTTAGTAAATAATGGTTTTACTGCATAAATTAATAGAAAAATAGACAAATGAGGAAGAGTTACTTAACCCAACACTCTTTTATTATATCCGAAACCCTCTAAATTTAAAATGAGTTACATAAGCAATTGTTTTATTTTATTCTAGTTATGATTGCAAGGAGATAAACATAGCAAAATGACTAGTGCTTCAAGGCACTTGCAAACAATTTTTTTCTAATTATCACCTCCAAATTCTTTTTGAAGCTCTTCAACCACATTTTTGTCGAGTTGGAAGGCCTTGGTGAGAACATTAGCATTAATAGGAGGATTGGATCCAAAGACAGCATCTGCTATTGTGATTACGCCTGCATTTTGGCTGCTTAGACCAGAAATGGCAATTGCATTAGTTTTTCCCACATTGAATTGGAAGTGAATGAGACCGACTGGAAAGACAAACACATCCCCCTTATTCAGAGTTTTGGTGAAGAGACGATTATCTGGGTTGGATGTTACAAAACCAACAAAGAGAGTACCCTCCAAGACTACTAGAATTTCAGTGCCGCGAGGGTGAGTATGGGGAGGATTTTCTCCATATGGTGCAAAGTCGATTCGAACCAGGGATATGCCAAGAGTATTGAGGCCTGGTAATGTGTCTACATTCACGGTAGTGACATTTGACCCAACTTTATTATCTGTGTTCCTAGCAATGTTCAGTCCCTTGAAGAAGAAATCTTCAGCTTTGACAAGCTTTGGATCCTTGCAGAACTTTCCATTAACGAATACTGCATAAATGAATTTTTGTTATGGACACTTTCAAAAGAATGCCTAAGACTTTGATTCAGAAAATAAAAAGGCCAGGTAGCTAATAATATTTCTTCCATTAATATTCTGGTTAGTGTAGATTCTTCACATGAGAAAAATAATGCAGAATCTTGAAAAAAGAAAAAGAAAAGTTTGTACCCGCTGATTTGGAGTAGTCCGAGAAGTCCTTAAGTGCAACACAGAAGTCCTGCAGGGGATCAGGGTCAGAGGCAGAGGCAAGAGAGAATGCCAATGCGAAGAGGGCAACAGTTACAATGTAAGCTTTCCTCATATTTCAGGCTTACTCTGTCTTCTGTTCTATATATTTTTGCTTCGGATGAGGGATGAGAAATGTTGCATGGAAGGCATGTCTATTTATAGGTAAGACACATTGAATAGGTCTATGGTTTTCCATATGTGAATGATATATAGACTTGTTCAGTCTTCGATTATTACCAATTCTTTTTGATTGCCAAATTATTCTTTAACTACTACCCTGTGCCTCAAAGTTTCAACGAATAAGACCAGTTCAATGAGAAAATATTACAATTCTATGTTACTACGGCACAACCAATAGATTGAATTTGTATGCGTACTAAACCTGTACTTTGTTCTTACAATGTACTTCATCGCTCATCTCTGTTCATAATTGATCAAGCTCTGAACTAACTGAACACAACATGTCTTGTATGCAACTGATTGGATGTGTTGGTATTTCAAGGAGTTGTTAATAACTTAATACTTTGGTGGAAAGTTTGTGTGGCTTTTGTTTGCCAAAATTAAATAGAATGGTTGATAATTACTATTGTAGAACCAATAATTAGATGGATTCAAAGCTTCTAGTGTATTAGGTAACTGCTACAATCAACGTCCATATTTCAAATGTGTTAAGTGAGGTCCATATTTTTAGGTTGGAAAAAGATGAACGACAGTAACAAATGAAAACCCGGTTTTTATAGTTTAGTGTATAAAGATTGGTATTGTAACAATAAGACAACTAAATTTTTTATGTTGTTGCAACTAGACCTCGTCTTTGCAAATTTTTAATGATATGCAGCAAAAAGAGGTTAAATTGTAGATGTAGTTATGGGAGTTGTTAGGACATATTTATATAATTGGCAAATCTTTTGACAAATCGCACTTTACTTGTAATTGGGTAGATCTAGGTTGGTTTTAGTACTTCAAGAAACAAGTGTTCAAGTTAAGTACTTAAGCCATGCAAATCTGACCAAGAAATAAGTGAAGGAAGTGCTGGTCGTTAAAACTCGATAGAAGTCTCGACAGAATCCTTTCTATCGAGATTTAATGTTGAAGCTTGACAGAAGCTCGACACAAGTTATATCTGTCAAGAATTACAAAATCAGACTTTTTGATCTGATTACATGCATATGCTTATGTATTTGTGTAGGGTTTCTTTTCTCACAACCCTAGAGGTTTCTTTTCTCACAACCTTAGACATATATAAGACTTATTTTAAAGGCCATCGTAGAATGCACAACATATGCAAAGTGTATGAAAACAGAATACAAGCATATTATGGCCTAGATGTTTCTTTTTTCACAATCCTAGACATATATAAGACTTATTTTAAAGGCCGTCGTAGAATGCACAACATATGCAAAGTGTATGAAAACAGAATACAAGCATATTATGGCCTAGATGTTTCTTTTTTCACAATCCTAAACATATATAAGATTTATTTTAAAGACCGTCGTAGAATGCACAACATATGCAAAGTGTATGAAAACAGAATACAAGCATTTTATGACCTAGTTCATCATTCTCTCTATAAAAGCTACTGCGTATTTATGCCTAGAGTTTTGTAACCAAGAAGCTTCTTGATCTTAATTGTTGATGAAGCGAAGAACTTTGCAGCCAACAATCTTCCTCAAGTTGGTGAGTGAGTCACGTACTAAGATTTATGCAAAGGAGTTAGTCATGTATTGGGATCCTTGCATTATTGGTTAGTCACGTATTAAGATTCATGCATTAATCAAAGAGATTGCCGCTACAATACAAGTCCAATTGGGTATTAGGGTAAGGGTTTAACTGGAAGTTGGTATTTCGGGATAGGCCATAGGGTTTGGTAAGATTCTTTATGCTTGTAACCGCTTGTGATTGATAATAGTAGATTCTCAGGAGTGGTAACCTTAAATTCACCCAGTGAGGTTTTGTATTGGTGGTTTTCCCCATTCGTAAATAAATTATCTATGTCAAGTTTATTTTCCTTTGCATTTAGTTATTTGGTAATTTATTTGTACTACCACGTTATTGCATATAATTTGACTAATTAATTAACTTAGGTAATTAATTACTTCGCAAGGGGTCAATTCATTTTAACCCAATAGGGGTCATGCTAGTACAGTGTCAAAGTCTATTTACCACATTGACAAAGAAAAAATAAGGGGTACTATTTGGTACATTAGCAGAGTTTATGTTCTAAAATAAAAGCACAAGGGCATAAAGGCATTTAACACAAAATGTTTAGGAATTTATCATTGCTGACGGTTAAGACAAACAAACCTATATATATAAATGTTTTTCTTTTATAAATATATATATATATATATATATATATATATGCATATATAAAAACTTATAAAGGTTCAGAATGCAAGTTCTCTGCGAAACTTGTTTCACTAGTGCCACCATAATGAAAATTTTGTAAATGACTAACAGCACTAACATGCGACCAGATTGTTTAGGAACGAGTTACAGTGGTTGAACTGAGAAGTAAAAGCTTTAATGGGCTAGGCCTCACCACAGAAAAATTACAGTCACATAACGGAAACAGGGGGATCAAAAAACAATTTAGCAATGGCACAATCAAATTCTCCCTAAGGCACATTAAAATCAACTAAAGAAAAGTGAGTCATATCACCCCAAAATTGGAGTCACTCCCTCCAAGGGAGAATCCAATGGAGAAGGCGAAAAAAAAAAAAATGCCAATTATCAACAAACATGAAAGAATTGTGGAATCATCAACTGAATGCCCTTCATGCATCACACATGGGCCTTGCTTAGGCTAAGATTCATACGTTACTGTATCATTGCTCATGTAAATCGACACAAGTCTTGAGCGGAAAGCCTTTATCCACAGAAGCAAAGCATAACCATTCAAAACCAAAATTATTGTCCAACTATCAAATTCAAAAAATATTAAGGACAAGTTAAGAACAAAACAACTAAACCTACATAATTCAAACCTAGGCATTTTAAAGATAACTTTGACAACAGCTGTTCTTTTTTGAAGATGATGGAAGAAGCAGAACGGTGGGGGGAAGGCCAGTGGGAGAGATGTTTGATGTAGTTATTGAACTTAAATAGAAATAGGAAATAGTGGAGAGACATGCAAGTTGTAGTTATTGACAATAGTTACATACCCATGTTATGTGTGGGAATAATAAAGTTTTTGTATTGTATAGAGTTTTCTCTAAAATTTTTTGAAGTAATTTGTTCCCTCTAAAAGTTAAACAATTTTTATTCGATACGTTAGGTCTACTTTGGTCCAATTTAGTCCACTTGGTCAATTCTGGTTGCCCTTCCTTCCATTTTGGACTAATTGGGCCTTAAACTAGTTCTTTTTGTAGGTTTTCTTTTTAAGTTAAGCTCAAAATTTCATTTTTTTTTTCTTAATTTTGTGTTGAAAAGTATAAAATTTTATTATATTTGGGCTAAACTCTTTAGTTTTGAGTTAAAAATTCAATAGAATACTAAAATAGACATTAGAAATTAGAAATATGAGCCCTAAAAGTGCAATAAAAACGATAAATGTTTAAAAGTCTTATTCGGTCCACATCGCTTCTATTTGGCCCAATCAGTCCTCTTTGGTCCTATTTAGTCCATTCTGTTCACAATAGTTCTATTTGGTCCAATTCAATCCATTCGTTCTTAGTCAGTACAGCTCGGTCCATTTAGTCCACATTGGCTCTATACAGTTCACATTAGTCCTATTCTATTCACATCGGTCTTATTCGGTCCATTCAATCCACTTTGGTTCTATTCGGTCCATTATACCTACTTTAGTTCTATTTGCTCCTATTCAGTCCATTCTTTACACTTTGACGCACTTCAGTCCTATTTGGGTAATTCAGTCCACTTTGGTCCTATTCAGTCCAATTTGTTCACTTTGGTTCTTTTCGTCCTATTCTATCCACTTCCTTCTTGTTCAGTCTACAATAGTTCTAATTGGTCTACTTCAGTCCGATTTGATCTCACTCTGTCCATTATTTCCACTTCAGTTTTATTCGGTCCATCTTGTTCCTATTCGGTCCATTTGGTTTTATTAAGTCCATTTGGTCTACTTTGTTCAATTTGATCCAATTCGGTTCATTTTGGTCTACTTCAATCTATTTTTATGCACTCACATAATGGGAAAAGAAATATTTAGGTTGAAAGCACCTAATTTTAATCCAAATTTAATTAAAAAATATATAATCTCAAATTCGCAATATCTAAAATCTTAGGTATAACATTTATTGTTGCTATGCTTTTCTTGATCCATATTAATGTAGCATTTCCGTCCACTTTGGTAAGGCTAAATTTAAAAGAAAGTCTTTCTAAACATTAAGTCTATGAGTATACAAATGTAATCTTCAGGGCAATTATTCATTTATTTTTTAAAATTCATTTGAGATTACTTGTGATTAGAAACTAAAAAATACAACATCAAAATGTATGAACCAAAAATAGAGATTTAAAAATCACAATGATTCATCAATATAAAATAGAGTTGCAAGAAAGAATAAAAAATCAAGAGAAAGAAAATAACCACTTTTCAAGAGAGAATGTGAGTGAGAATAATAAGAAATTTATAGAAAATAATATGGGAATAAATATAGTAATATATATATATATAGTACTAAACTTCAAATTATCTAAGTCATGTTATGTAATAAAATAACATAATATTCTTATATACTATCTTTATAATGCAATATGATAACATCTATGAAATCAGAGAAAAAAAAAAGGATAACAATTTAAAAACACAAAACTTAATCACATCAACCCAACATAGTGTTTCAAATAATACAAAAATTCATCCAACCTAAAGTAGAGATGCAATAAAAATATTAAAAAAATCCACCAAAAATGGGGAAAAAAGAGAGAAAGAGAAAGATAGAGAAATAACATTTTGTGTGGGAAAACTATGTATAAGATGTAAAGAGAATTGTAAATTTATAATAAGAGGAGAGGAATAAGAAAAGCAAAAAATAAAGGAAGATAAAGGGATATAGGAAAAGTAATATTAAGGTAGATAGTAATAAGAAGATGAAAAAGGTAAAAGGGAGCGAAGTTAGAGAAACTATAACAATAAGTTAGGAAAATAATAAGAAAGAAAGAGAGTTAAAAATAAGAGAGAGAATGTTGAAAATGGGTGAATGATGTGGTTGTTGAAGTGGCTTGATAGGAGCGTAGTAAAAATAAATACTACACTTCAGCTTTAATTTAAATATATATATATATATATAGTTATTGATTAACACCGTCTTATGTTATTCTAATCATATTATGTATTTGTGGGTTTTAGTTAGTTAAATTAATAAAGTTTCGAATAGTTGAATAAGAGATTTGAATGTTCAATTTTCGTCTATATCAAAAATTGATTGGTATCTTAATTCGGTAATAAATAACTTTCATCAAGAGCGAACTCCATAAGTTGAAACTCTCTCTAAAAAAAAAATCTGTATTTAAGGTGATGAATTTTCCTGTGCGGGTTAACAACTAGTTGTAAAAATATAACTGGCATTTAGTTTTTCTATCATAATATTTAGCTAGAAGGCTGTCCAAATAATTTATCCCAATTTTAGTTTTTACCAATTATTTTCAATGAAAGTACTGAAATAAAATGGATTTTAAAGTGAAAACAAACGGACGCCATTTTAGACCACAAAATGTTATCGTCCTCCTATTCACAGCTTTTTTTGCAACCATTGGGAAAACATCATTATAAAGAATCCTTTATTTATTTATTTTGATCGTAAAAGAATTTGGCTTATCAAAAAAAAGAATGCACTTTGTTGTAGTGATATAACATGTTAGACATTCAATTTTGGTTTTCTTTTTTTCAAAGAAAAAAAAAAGGGTGGTGTTTAAGCTTGGTACGTATGTGATTGTTGTGACTGCATTTCAACTTTCTAGAATATGCTGGGTCGTATATGCCTGGGTTTCAAAATTCAAATGTTTATCTTAACTCCAGAGTGTAATCCATTGAGTTTTGGATAACATCAATCAACATGAAGTTGACAACGTCAAGCTCTCCCCTCTACACCTACACCATGGAAAATAGGTTTCAATAGACTTCAGTTCAACTTGAACTTAAGGTCAGCTTTGTTTGTTTATATCGCAAATCTGATGTAATGAAATTAAATCTGATTGTTAATGGTTTGATTACTATTTTTAATTCATTTTATCCCAAAAAGGATGGAAGAAAAAAAATCAAAGAAAGTGATAGATTTGGTTGGTCTTCCTAGCTTATTATTCATGAACGAAACTTAAATACAGTTTTTCAATGTGCTTAAATTGAAACACATGTCAGTAATCTATATTGACCACTACAGTATAAAATGTATTATCTTTTTAGAGAAAAATTAAATTAAATTCACTTATATATTTGAATTTAATTAAGAAAATGTATTGCATCTAACTATGATGTCTAAGTATTATCGATTATTTATTTTTTAACAATTCTTTTTCTTCTTTCTAATATTCTTTAACCACTTCTATCTTTACTACTTTTCAACTCACATGATGACCAAGACAAATTTGGAGTAGGCGATCTCATCACCGAATCTTAATGCTAAGGTCACTCTAAATTTTATTACAACAAGTTAAAAAATTGATATAACAATCAATGTAATTGATGGATTTCAAAGTTTTGTGAGACATGAATTTGTAAAAGTTATATAGTAAAATTTGTATCATCCCTACTCTCTAGCATTACTTGCTTCAAAAAAGTCCATTGATTTCTTTTTTCTTTTTCTTTTTTTAACAATAAAGAAATAGTTAAAACTTTCAAGTTCAAAACTCTTATCTTCTCGAAGGGGCTACACTCTCCAATTTATGCCAATAATTAAATCACTTGAACTTGATTTAATTAATAATTAAAAAAAATGTGCAGTATGAACCATATCATTTTCAGGATCAAATATTTAGTTTACAATTTGGTAGTCAAGATGGAAATTAGGTTATATATAAAGATATTTAATGCGGCTCTATGTGTTGTACGTCAGCATGGACAATTGAAGCACAAGACAAAGATTAGGCTTGTTATGGTGTACATGAGAGTTCCAACACCTTGGACTTGCAGACAATTTTAATCTTCTTCTCATGATGAAAGCACATAATATCTCATAATAAATTTCTTGAGCACAATTTCCACGTATTTCTTCTAATCCAGGAACAACAAATTCTAATATCATTATCCATAGAGACTTTTATCACCAAGAAAAAAGTAGTTAAACTCGTGTCTTCATCTTCAAACTTGAATTCCAAGAAATTGTGACTTAGGGCCTGTTTGGTTTAGGAGTGTTTCGAGTGATATGATCCAAAACTCATAACTGAGTTATCAAAACACATGGGATCTATACAAAATATTTTGTTTGTCTTAGTTTTCATCCCTTGTTTCCATCACTAAATTCTCTGATTTTTGAGTTATGAGTTATGGAAACTGAAAACACATTTTAGGTGTTTTCAATTTCCATAACTCAGTTTTCAACGGCATTTTTGTAATTAAATTTAAGTTTAAGCCATAATGTTTGACTTTGTTTTTTTTTTTTTTTTTTTTTTTTTTTTTTTGAATTTTGAATTTTGAAACAAAGCCAGCGCATGTCTAAGCTACATATCTTGACTTTTGTGTGATTTTTTTTTTTTTGAAACAGAGGAACGCATAACTGAGTTAAGTGCCAACAAGGGTGTTTCAGAAATTGAGGTATTTTAAGTGATGAGTGATGAATGATGAGAATTGAGTGATAAAAATTGAGTGATGAAAACTGAGTGACGGTAAATTTTAAACCAAATAGGCCCTTAGTCTTCTCAATATGTTTTTATCCATGCATAATTTTTCTATTCACGTAAACAAGACCCAGTAAAAAGTAAAAATTGTTGATTAACGAGCCATTACAAGCCAAGGGCCAACACAAGTGAGTCCAGCGACGGAGTTAGAAAATTTTCTTTGGGGAGATTGGTGAGTACATTTTGTGTAGTTTTTAGATTTATTACCAAATGTAAAAGAAAATTAATGGAAAATTTCAAAAGCTAGGGGGCCATGGCCCTCTTGGCACCCCCCTAGCTCCACCTATGAACACAACACATGTAACGGATTTTAGAGTAAGTTTTATCGCTGAGAGGGCTGGTATTAGTCCCGTCAAAAAGCAAACATGCAAAAAAATGGAAAAGGTTTTGCTGCATACTTGTATGCAGCAATTAGGTGCTACCGCTGTAGAGTAATTATCTGTTAATTTATTTTATGTGTTTGAGTGTATGATAGCCCCTGTAGATTTTATGTCTTACTTTGAATGGATGAAGTTTTCAGTTTTAAATTTGAAGATTTATTTTTGTTAATTTCTGTAACTACTGTGGCTGTCGATCCAAGCTAGACCAGGTTCATGTTCATCTACAATTTAATTATAAATTTATAATAGTGTTGCTCACAAATTACGTGAGTCACCTAGGGATGGCCAAAGCTAGCTTGGCATACAGCATGTGAGCTGAAAATGGATGTATTCAATTTAAGTAGCTGTACCTATTTTTTTGGTAGGCTTTTTTCATTTAACTGTAGTTGAGCTTCAGTCTACCTCAAATAAACTGTATCTTAATATATTATGCAATTTTTTTTTTCCTTTTTTTTTAAAATTTAGTAAATAATGGTTTTACTGCATAAATTAATAAACAAATTGACAAACGAGGAAGAGGTACTAAACCCAACATTATTTTTATATCCCAAATCCTCCAAATTAAAAAAAAAATTACATATATAAGCAATCATTTTATTTTATTCTAGTTATGATTGCAAGGGGATAAACATAGCAAAATGACTAGTCCTTCAAGGCACTTACAAACATTTTTTTTCTAATAATTGTCACCTCCAAATTTTTTCTGAAGCTCTTCAACCACATTTTTGTCGAGTTGGAAGGCCTTGGTGAGAACATCAGGATTAATGGGAGGATTGGATCCAAAGACAGCATCTGCTATTGTGATTACGCCTGCATTTTGGCTGCTTAAACCAGAAATGGCAATTGCATTAGTTTTTCCCACATTGAATTGGAAGTGAATGAGACCGATTGGAAAGACAAACACATCCCCCTTATTTAGAGTTTTGGTGAAGAGGCGATTCTCTGGGTTGGATGTTACAAAACCAACGAAGAGAGTACCCTCCAAGACTACTAGAATTTCAGTGCCACGAGGATGAGTATGGGGAGGATTTTCTCCATATGGTGCAAAGTCGATTCGAGCCAGGGATATGCCAAGAGTATTGAGGCCTGGTAATGTGTCTACATTCACGGTAGTGACGTTTGACCCAACTTTATTATCAGTGTTCCTAGCAATGTTCAATCCCTCGAAGAAGAAATCTTCAGCTTTGACAAGCTTTGGATCCTTGCAGAACTTTCCATTAACAAATACTGCATAAATGAATTTTTGTTATGGACACTTTAAAAAGAATGCTTAAGACTTCGACGCAGAAAATAGTAAGGCCAGGTAGCTAATAATATTTCTTCCATTAATATTCTGGTTAGTGTAGATTCTTCACATGACAAAAATAATGCCAAAACTTGAAAAAGAAAAAGAAATGTACCGGCTGATTTGGAGTCCGAGTAGTCCTCAAGTGCAACACAAAAGTCCTGCAGGGGATCGGGGTCAGAGGCAGAGGCAAGAGAGAATGCCAAAGCGAAGAGGGCAACAGTTACAATGTAAGCTTTCCTCATATTTCAGGCTTACTCTATCTTCTGTTCTATATATTTTTGCTTCAGGTGAGGGATGAGAAATGTTGCATGGAAAGCATGCCTATTTATAGATAAGACACATTGAATAGGTCTATGGTTTTCCATAAGTGAATGATATAGACTTGTTCAGTCTTCCATTATTACCAATTTTTTATTATTATTATTTTTGTTTTTTATTGCCAAATTATTCTTTAACTACTTCCCCATGCCTTAAATTTTCAACATATAAGACCAGTTCAATGAGATAACATAACAATTCTATGTTGCTACGGCACAACCAATTTTTAACAACTATGTGTACTAAACCTGTTTTTTATTCTTACAATTTACTTCACATTTCTTCTTTTTCCACAATTGATCTAGCTCTGAACTAATTGAACACACCATGTCTCGTATCCGATGTGTCTGTATTTCAAGGGGTTGTTAATAATTTAATACTTTGGTGGAGGTTTCTGTTTGACTTATGTTTGCCTAAATTAAATAGAATGGTATATAATTACTGTCGTAGGACCAATAATTAGATGGATTCAAAGCTTCTAGAGTATTAGCCTATTAGGTAACTTGCTATCAACGTCCATATGCAAATAGACTTTGTCAATGGGAAGCACCTTAATAACCTTTCAAATGTGTTAGGTGCATATTTTTATGTTGGAAAAACATGAACAACAGAAACAAGTTAGAACCCAGTTTTTCTAGTTTAGAAAAATGAGCCCTAAAAATGCAATTAAAATGATAAATATTCAAAAGTCTTATTCAGTCCACATTTTTCCTATTTGGTCCAATCAGTACTCTTTGGTCTAATTTGGTCCTATTTAGTCCATTCTGTCCACTATAGTTGTATTCAGTCCAATTCGATCCATTCTGTCTTATTCAGTTCACATTGGCTTTATTCGGTCCACATTAGTTCTATTTTGTCTACTTCGGTCCTATACGCTCCATTCTGTTCGCTTTAGTCTTATTTGGTCCATTCTACCTACTTTGATTCTATTTGGTTCTATTCGGTCCATTCTATCAAGTTTTATCCACTTCAGTTCTATTTAGGCGATTCAGTCCGCTTTGGTCTTATTCAGTTCATTTTGTCCACTTTAGTTCTAGTCGGTCTATTCTATCCATTTCAGCCCTATTCAGACTACATTGGTCCTATATGGTCCACTACTGTTTGATTTAGTCCCAGAAAGTCTATTATGTCCACTTTGGTCCATCTTGTTCCTATTCGGTCCATTCGATTCTATTAAGTCCATTTGCTCCACTTTGTTCTATTTGCTCAAATTCGGTCCATTCGGTTCATTTTGGTCCACTTCAATATATTTTTGTGCACTTACATAATAGGAAAAGACATATTTGGGTTGAAAATATATAATCTAAATCCAAATTGGTTAAAAATATATATAATCTCAAACTTGTAATATCTAAAATTTTAAACATAGCATTTAATATTGTTGCTACACTTTTGTTGATCCACTTTACTGTATCATTTCCATCCACTTCGGTACGGCTAAATTTAAGTGAAAGTCTCTCTAAACATAAAAGGCTATGAATATACAAAAACGTAATCTTTTGAGCAATTATTCATTTGTTTTAAAGTCGTTAATTTTAATTGAATTGCATGAGGTTGATTATACATTTAAGCAATATATATATATATATATATAAATTTTATTTAAATAAATTATTTAAATTATATATTCATTCTCTTAAAAGAGATTATCATTATAATCAAAACTCATATGAAGCTTATACTGAATATATATAATTTATATCTCCAAATATAATTGTAGAGATAGAAGATTACTTGTGATTGGGAACTAAAAAAAATACAACACCAAAACATATGAACCCAAAATAGAGTTTTAAAAATCATGATGATTCATCAATATAAAATAGAGTTGCAAGAAAGAATAGAAAATCAAGAGAAATAAAATAACCACTTTTCAAGAGAGAATGTGAGAGAGAATAATAAGAAATTTATAGAAAATAATATGAGAATAAAAATAGTAAAAAATAAAATATAGTAATAGACATCAAATTATCCAAGTCATGTTATGTAATAAAATAACATTATATTCTTATATACTATCTTTATAATGCAATATGATAACATCTATGAAATCAAAGAAAATAAAAAAGATAACAACTTAAAAACACAACACTTAATCACATCAACCCAAAGTAGAGTTTTAAATAATACAAAAATTCATCCAACCTAAAGTAGAGATGCAATAAAAATATTTTAAAAAAATTGCCAAAAATGGAAAAAAAGAGAGAAAGAAAGATAGAGAAATAACATTTTGTGAGTGAGAAAACCATGTATAAGATGTGAAAGCAAATTATAAATTTATAATAAGAGGAGGGAAATAAGAAAAGTAAAAAAAATAAAGGAAGATAAAAGGATAGAGGAAAAGTGATATTAAGGTAGATAGTAACGAGGAGATGAAAAAGGCAAAAGGGAGAGAAAACGTTAGAGAAAGTATAACAATAAGTTGGGGAATTAATAAGAAAGAAAGAGAGTTAAAAATAAGAGAGAGAATGTTGAAAATGAGTGAATGATATGGCCATTGAAATTGCTTGATTGAAACATAGCAACAATAAATACTACGCTTCAGTTTATATATATAGATATAGATAGATTGACATCATCTTATGTTATTCTAATCATATTATGTATTTATGGGTTTTAGTTAGTTCAACTGATAAAACTTAGTTAAATGAGAGATCTGGGGGTTAGATCTCTGCCTACACCAAAAATTGATTGGTGTTTTGGTTTGATGATAAAAAATTTAATTTCATCAGGAGTGGATGCCATAAATTGAACTCTTTCTTAAAAAAAAAAAAAAAAAAAAGTCTATATTTAAGTTGATGAAATTTCCTATGCATTACACGGGTTAACAACTGGTTGTAAAAATTTTGCTATGCATCAAATGAGTTAACGACTAGTTGTAAAAATATAATTGACATTAAGATTTTCTATTATAATATTTAGCTAGAAGGCTGTCCAAATAATTTATCCCAATTTTAGTTTTTACCAATTATTTTCATGGAAAGTAACGAAGTAAAATGGATTTTAAAGTGAAAACAAACGGACGCCATTTTGAACCACAAAATGTTATCGTCCTCCTATTCAAAACTTTTTTTGCAACCATTGGGAAATACATCATTAAAAAGAATCCTTTATTTATTTATTTTGATAATACAAGAATATGGCTTACCAAAAAAAAAAAAGAATGCACTTTGTTGTAGTGATATAACATGTTAGACATTCAATTTTTGGTTTTCTATTTTTAAAGAAAAAAAAAAAAGGCGGTGTTTAAGCTTGGTACGAATGTGATTTTTGTGACTGCATTTCAACTTTCTAGAATATGCTGGGTCGTATATGCCTGGGTTTCAAAATTTAAATGTTTATCTTAACTTCAGAGTGCAATCCATTGAGTTTTGGATAACATCAATCAACATGAAGTTGACAACATCAAGTTCTCCAGTCTTCACCTGCACCATGGAAAATAGGTTTCAATAGACTTCAGTTCAGCCTGAGCTTTGTTTATGGTCAGCTTTGTTTGTATTGCAAATCTGATTTAATGAAATTAAATCTGATTGTTAATGCATTGATAACTCTCAACTTACACTATTTTTAATTCATTTTATGCCAAAAAGGATAGAAGGAAAAAAAATAAATAAATAAAGAAAGTGACAGATTTGGTTGGTCCTCCTAGCTTATTATTCATGGACAAAACTTAATTACAGTTTTTCAATATGCCTAAATTGAAACACATGTCAATAATCTATATTTACTATTATAGTATATAATGTATTATATTTTTTAAGATAAATTGAATTCACTTATATAATTGAATTTAATTAAGAAAATTTATTGCATCTAACTAAGAAATTATATCTAAGTTTTATCAATTATTTGACTTTTTTTTTCTTCTTATAATTTGGAGTAGGCGATCTCATCACCGAAACTCAAACAAGGCACCTGCCGCTTGAATTTACGTAAGCTATCCTTAATACTAAAGCCATTCTAAATTTTATTACAACAAGTTAACAAATTGACATAACAATCAATGTAATTGATGGATTTCAATAACATAATGAACAATATCAATTTTTTTTTTTGTGAGAAATGAATTTATAAAAGTTATATAGTAAAATTTGTATTATTCTTATTCTCTAACATTACTCGCTTTGAAAAAATCCATTGATTTCCATTTTCTGTTTCTTTTTTCGTTTTTTAAGCAATAAAGAAATAGTTAAAACTTTCAAGTTTAAAACTCCTATATTCTCAAAGGGGCTAAACTCTCCAATTTATGCCAATAATTAAATCACTTGAACTTAATTTATTTTATAATTAAAAAAAATGTGCAGTATGAACCATGTCGATCATTTTCAGGAATCGAATATTTAGTTTACAATTTGGTATTCAAGATGGACATTAGGTCATATATTAAGAAATTTAAGGCGCGCGGCACCATGTGTCGTACGACAGCATGGAAAATTGAAGCACATGACAAAGATTAGGCTAATCATGAGAGTTCCAACCCCTTGGACATGCAGACAATTTTATTCCTCTTCACATGATGAAAACACATAATATCTCATGATAAATTTCTTGAACACAAAAGTTGAAATTTCATTTCTATTTTAGAGACTTTTATCACCAAGACAAAAGTTGTTAGACTCTTGTCTTTATCTTCAAACTTAAATTCCAAGAAATTATGATTTAGTCTTCACGATATGTTTTTATCCATGTATAATATTTCTAATCACGTAAACAAGACCCAGTAAAAATTGTTGATTAACAAGGCATTACAGGCCAAGGGCCAACACAACACATGTAACCAATTTTAAAGTAAGTTTTATCACTGAGAGGCCTGGTATTAGTTCCGTCAAAAAGTGAACATGCAAACGAATGGAAAAGGTTTTGCTGCATACATGCAGCAATTAGGTGCTGCCATATCTATTAATTTATTTTTTGTCTGAGTGTATGATAGCCTGTAGATTTTATGTCTTACTTTGAAGGGATGAAGTTTTCAGTTTTAAATTTGAAGATTTATTTTGTTAATTTTTGTAACTACTATGGCGCCTGTCAGTGGCAAAGTTAGGATTTCAGTTTAGAGGAGGCAAAATTAAAAGATAAGATTGAAAGTTAAATTAATCTAAATATTATTAATCAATGTTAATAACAAAATAAATATAGAATTATAAACTATTAATGCAATTGTTGTACAAAATCTAATATAATATAAACTCTAATTTATTTTTTCATACATAATTTAAATTGTTCAATTGGAAGGTTAGTAAAATACACCTCGATATGAGTTTATTTAGAATTTGAATCTAAATCATTATTATAATTTGGCTTCTCCATAATCTCAATTGATTATAAGTATATATTTCATATTATTAAAATTAATAAAACAAAAAAAGTCATAGTTAATAACAATCAAATTAAGAGATTGTTCTAAATATATAGAATTTAAACATGTAATTTGGTTCCTTAAAATAAATTGAGAAAATAAATCAATATAAAAGAATTATAAAGTTGTATTTTCATTTATGAAAAATTCAGTATTTTTTATTCTATTCTTCAAGTAGTAAGTCATTAAAATTGGTTCTATAGTAAAAATAAAGTGTTTCAAAATTGAAATTATGAAAAATTTAAAGTAGAAGAGAAAAAGGTTAGGGAATGCTAAGGTTTTAGTTTGATATACAAGGACCTAAATATATTTTTTTATTATGATTATGTGGTAATACCTTATTCGAAGAACAAATTGCCCTAAGAAAAGCAATCTAGGAAATAATTTCCAGTGCTTGAGAACATGTGGCAAGAAAAAAAGGTATGGGTGTTAAGTAGGACCCACAAAATTTTGTTTTGTTTGGAAAAAGACCAAATAATGTTATAAAGATTTGTATCTAATATTGTTTTCTTCTCTTAGTCTCTAGGCATGGAACGTTTGTGTCAAGGTGAAAGTTCTTGATAACGTAATATTTGGGTTGCTACTCTAGATATTTTTTTGGAGGTCAGGGGGGGCAGTTGCCCCCTCTCGCCCCCCTTGCCTCTGCCCCTGGCACTTGTCGATCCAAGCTAGACCAGGTTCATGTTCATCTACAATTTAATTATAATAGTGTTGCTCACAAATTACGTGAGTCAGCTAGGGATGGCCAAAGCTAGCTTGGGATACAGCATGTGAACTCAAAATGGATGCATTTAATTGAAGTAGCTGTGCCTATTTTTTTGGTAGGCTTTTTTCATTTAACGGTAGTTTAGCTTCAGTCTACCACAATTAAACCGTATCTTAATATATTATGCAATTTTTTTCCTTTTTTTAAATTTAGTAAATAATGGTTTTACAGCATAAATTAATAGACAAATTGACAAACAAGGAAGAGGTACTAAACCCAACATTATTTTTATATCCCAAATCCTCCAAATTAAAAAAGAATTACATATATAAGCAATCATTTTATTTTGTTCTAGTTATGATTGCAAGGGGATAAACATATTTTAATTTCATTTCTATTTTAGAGACTTTTATCATGATAAATTTCTTGAACACAATTTCCACGTATTTCTTCTAATCCAAGAACAACAAATTCTAATCTCATTTCTATTTTAGAGACTTTTATCACCAAGACAAAACTTGTTAAACTCGTGTCTTTATCTTCAAACTTGAATTCCAAGAAATTATGATTTAGTCTTCTCGATATGTTTTTATCCATGTATAATATTTCTAATCACGTAAACAAGACCCAGTAAAAAATTGTTGATTAACAAGGCATTACAAGCCAAGGGCCAACACAACACATGTAACCAATTTTAAAGTAAGTTTTAGCACTGAGAGGGCTGGATTAGTTCTGTCAAAAAGTGAACATGCAAACGAATGGGAAAGGTTTTGCTGCATACATGCGGCAATTAGGTGCTGCCACTGTAGAGTAATTATCTGTTAATTTATTTTGTGTTTGAGTGTATGATAGCCTGTAGACTTTATGTCTTACTTTGAAGGGATGATGACGTAGGACAACCACAATATTTTAATAGAATAGAAAAACAATAAGATAAATCCTAGGAGTCAGCACCTAAGGGTTGCTTGGAGTTAGCACCAAGCAAACTGGAGTCGGCACCAGTGTAAAAGAAAGCACACGTTTTTAATAATTCTCAAAAGCTGTCTTACAATAATAAGAAAAAGTGTTTAAATAGCTAACAATAGAAAGCACAAAGAAACCCTAATTATTAAATGCTCAGGCTTGCTTAATCTCAAGCCCAATAACTAACAGGCTCCATCCATAAGACCACTGGTTTGCTCTTCCTCCCATACACGCGTATAATTGGGGGCTTGTATCTTATGTCCGCACCAACTCCCCCCAGGTGAGAAGAACTCGACCCCGTCGAGTGGAAATCTGAAGAGCTCTGATAGTACTCCAGCAAGTCAGGATCCAATCGCTGTAGCTCATCCCTAGTAATCCATCTGCAATCAGAATCTGATCGCCCTTGCCACCGAACTAGGAAACGGTGAACTCCTCCATCCTTGGTAGAAACAATCTGCTCATCTAAAATAGCATCAATAAATTCTTTATGTGCATAGGGCAAATTTAAGGGTAAAGGGGTAGGAATAGAGGCATCAATAGGATCAAGTAAAGGCTCATCAAAAGGAGTATCAGGAATAGCTGTAGGGCTTTTATAAGCAACTAGATCCTCAATATTAAAGGAGGAGCTAATACCATAATCATGAGGAAGGTCAATGACATATGCATTTGGGCCCATTCGTTTCAATACCTTGAATGGATCGGCACTACGAGCCTGCAATTTTTTAACGGTCCCAGAGGGAAACCATTTAGGTCGGATCTAAATCATGACATAATCCCCTACTTGAAACTCTACATGACGCCGATGAGTGTCAGCATGAATTTTATATTGAGAATTACTTACCTGAATTTTTTTGCGAATCTCATTATGCAAATCATGAACATGTCGTGCAAATGCCTTAGCAGATTCAGAAATCCTAATATGTGGGGACATGGGCAACAGATCTAAGGGCTTCTAGGTGTAAATCCATGCACAACCTTAAAAGGACTAGCGCCTATAGACATATTGACAGAGCTATTATATGCAAGTTGGACTATAGGAAGAATTGCATTCCAATTTCGATTGGCTTCACCCACTAGACACTGAAGAAGGTTGCCTAGACTATGATTGACCACCTCAGTTTGACCATCAGTTTGAGGATGAAATGCTGTGGGAAATTTCAATTTGGTGTCCACTAAGTGCCACAAGGTCTTCCAAAAATAACTCATGAAGTAAACATCCCATCAAAGTAGAGCTTGACAATCTCATCAAAGTAGAGCTTTGCAATTTTAGAAGCATCAGAAGTCCTAGAACATGGTAGGAAATGAGCCATCTTAGAGAAGCGGTCAACAACTACTAAGATAGAATCATGCTTCCTAAAGGTGCGGGGAAAACCTAGCACGAAGTCCATACTCACATCCTGCCACGGGCGATCTGGCACAAGTAGAGGCGTGTACAGGCTAGTGTTTTGCTTGCGATGTTTGGCTAGTTGACATGTACGACACTGACTTGCTATCTTGGCAACGCCCCTCTTAAGACCAGGCCAATAGAATTAACGTTCCACTTCAAAAGGCTTGTTAAAATCAGGGAGACGCATAACAGGTGCCTCTGTCATCTTTTGTTTTACTTCATTGAAAGCCTTAGTAGCAGCTTTTGTCCAAATAAACTCTCATTGTTTCATGCAATCAGTGATGGGGGACATAATGGTACTAAACCCTTTGATGAATCGGCAATAAAAGGAAGCGAGCCCATGAAAGCTAAGAATTTCATGGATATTTTTAGGCTCGGGCCAATCCACAATCGCTTGAACCTTTTGGGGGTCAGCAGAAACTCCTTCAAAGGATACTATGAAACCTAGGAAAACAACTCTATTAGTAAAGAAATAGCACTTCTTGAGGTTACCATATAAACTCTCATTCATAAGGGTCATACAAACTTGAGTTAGGTGGTCTAAGTGTTGCTCCCTAGACTTACTATAGATGAGGATGTCATCAAAGTACACGGCTAGGAATTTCCCCATAAAAGGCTTGAGTACTTGAGTCATCACTCTCATAAAGGTACTAGGAGCATTAGACAATCCAAAAGGCATGACCATCCACTCATATAAACCATCTTTCGTCTTGAAAGCAGTTTGCCACTCATCACCGGGACGAACCCTAATTTGATGACAGCCACTTTTCAAGTCTATCTTGGAAAAAATCATTGCTCCAGCCATTATATCCAACATGTCATCCAACCGAGGGATAGGAAAACGATATTTCACAGTGATCTTGTTGATGGCATGGCTATCAACACACATGCTCCAAGTCCCATCTTTTTTTGGAGTTAAGAGGGGCAGGGACTGCACAAGGACTCATGCTTTCACAAACATAACCCTTCCTAAGTAGTTTTTTTACTTGTCTTTGCAACTCGGCATGTTCTGCAAGACTCATCCTATAGTGAGGCAAGTTAGGTAGGGTCGCTTCGGGTACAAAATCTATGGCGTGTTGTATGCCACGCATGGACAGCAAATGATCTGGGAGTTCCTAAGGGAAAAAATCCTTAAATTCCTGGAGCATGGACCTCACTTCTTCAAGTTGATCCTTATGGGTCTCTCCATGAAGTTCCTTGGCAATTGAGACAAACATAATGGATTCCTGAACTGCTACCTTCTCAAATGCCTTTGGACTTATGATGTTCAGACCTTTCGCCTTTGGTACTTCTGGCTTCTTGCTCACGTCGATTAGCTTGGGTTTTAAAGGATTGAGCACAATTTTCTTACCTTCAAACATAAATGAGCAAGAATTGGATCGCCCATGAAGGGTGACATCCAAATCATAAAGCCAAGGTTTACCTAAGATAATATGCCCTATATCCATGGGAATTATGTCACACCATATTTCAGCCTTGTAGATGAGGAATTGAAGTGGAACAACACATCTTTCTTTTATGGATATGGAGGAAGTATCCACCCAAGAAACTTTATATGGGTTAGGGTGTGGGATCAATTTCAAGCGTAGGCGGGAAACAACATTAGAGGACATTGCATTAATGCAACTCCCACTATCTATAATAACCTTGTAAGTTTTGTCTCCACACTTAATGTAAGTCTGGAAGATGGCACTCCTTCGCCAATCATCAGTGTCTCTTTGTTCTGTCAAAGCACACCTTACCACATTCACTCTAAGGACACCAAAAACAACCTTGGAATCATCAACCTAGGGAGAAAGAGTTTTAATGTATGTGAGGTAGTTAGGTTCATCTTCCCATCCGGCCTCAACATCTTGGACTTCTTCAACATTTGGATCATACACTAGCTCCTCAACATTTTCTACCTTTTCATCACCTTTTTGAATGACAAGGGTCCTAGAGGGACATCTAGCTTCAACATGTTCAACCCCATTGCATTTGAAGCATTGGAGGCGAGAGCCTAATCTTGAGGGCTCATTGATTACACCTTTTCCCTTATCCTCTTTTTCTATTGGGATGCTATTGGGGTTGGCCTTAGGGGGTAAGGCAAGTCTAGATTTGCTACCAAAAGGTTGAGGGTTGGTAGGAATACTCCGAAGCTTAGAACGTCGCCAAAAGATAGCTATTGGGATGCTATTGGGGTTGGCCTTAGGGGGTAAGGCAAGTCTAGATTTGCTACCAAAAGGTTGAGGGTTGGTAGGAATACTTCGAAGCTTAGAACGTCGCCTAAAGATAGAGTTGGATGCTAACTCACAATTCCTAACAAGGTTATAGGCTTCTCCTAAGGTAGTGACTCCTCAGGTGATAATCTCGCCTAGTAAGTTAGCATTTAAACCTTTTTTGAACCTATTGAGTGTGACAACCTCTTCCTCAACTATTCGGATTTGCCTCTTGAATTCCTTGAACTTCTTTATGTATTCGGCCACAGGAGAAGTGCCTAGTTTTAGGCAATCCCATTCCTCAAGAAGGGAACTCCTATAAGTTGGAGGAAGGTAATTCCTCAAGAGTGCCTCCTTCATCTCAATCCAATCAATAATGGGGGGCTCACATCTACGCCTAAGGTTTTTCTCAAGGTCCTTCCAAAAAAGGTCAGCTCTCTCAATTAACTTCATCCTAGCATACCTCACTTTCCTATTCTCAACCAAATGGTAATAGTCAAAGAATTTCTCCATTTGATGTAACCAATCAGTGAAAACCCATAGGTCTAGGTAGCCATTAAAGGTGGGTGCTTCTATCTTTTCCTTAGACATCCTATCATCATAGTCCCTAGGGCCATAGTGATTCTAGTGATCATGTTCAAGGTTTGGATCCCTATTAAAATAACCATGGTTATTTTGCCTAAGCATTTTATCTCCTTCCTGGTTAATGGTCTCTCTTTAGGATGCTTCAATTCGATCTACCCTAACCAGTAAATCATAGACACTTTTTGCTAGGTCTCCTATAGTTTACTCTAAAGAGGGACTAGACTCGGAACTAGATTGAATTTCAGGGTTTGACATGATGCGACCACTACGTAGATGCATGCAACACTATATTTATGAATGCAGTTGAGATTCCAAAATATTCAAGTAATCAATTCTCAATGTAAAATTGAAGGTCAAGCAAGAGTGCATGTAGAGACTAGATCAATGAATCAAAGGAATAAATTGCAGTCAAATAGTGACAGTGTTCACAATATTAAGAGATAGCCCAAATAACAGTCAAATTCCACTAAGCTTCACAATTAATAATGAGAATCAGATATTTCAAAGAAATTGGGTTGTCTTTTTTTTTTTTTTTTTTGGAATTTTAGAGTGGGTACTAAAAGAAAACACAAATAGTAAAACAGATAATTTGAGCACAAAATGAATAGGCCAATGGAGTATGGTGGGATATGCACATAAAAATATATAAAGATAATATTTTTTTAATGAGACAAAATTGAATCCACCAAAAAAAAAATAGAGTAAGAATGGTACCCTAGTTAGTGGCCAACTTATTGCGCTAGATAGTCACGGACCTAGCTCCTCAAGTGAGTGGATCCGATTTGGGCTGAGTGGACCTATGGATAACAATTTAAGCCTAACACAAGTAATAGGCTGTCGCAGTAATGATACTCTTTTCTTCTTCTTTTTCCTTTTTTTTTTTTTTTTTTTTTGGTCACAGTAATGATAACTTTTTTTTTTTTTTTTGCAATTAAAAAGTACACTGCGTTTAAGACATTACAGACTAACCATACGACAAACTCAAATAAAAGAACCAAATCACAGACTAAAAAAAAAAAGGAAGACAATAGAACTAAAATGAAAAGGAGCGGCGGAGCAAGCACGAAGCGGTGCTGGCGTTAACGGCGGAGATGTGGCCTGGGTTCACCGGCGTCACAATCAACGGTGCTCGATGGTGCAGATTGGAGCTCGCTCGTCTCGGCCTTGGCATCGGCGGTGGTCGATGTCCTCAACAATGGTGGTCGAAGGTGCGGTGTTGGGTTTTGCGGCGGTTGATGGCTGGTGGCTGTTAGGCTTCGTGGCGGTGGGTGTTGGTTTTGTGGGTTTTGGCGGCTGGTGAATGCTGGGTCTCGTGTGGGTCTCTTCATCCCCCCTCCCCTTTTTTTTTTGTGGGCTGTGGGTTCTATGATCAGAGGCGAGCACGGATGGTGGTCACCGGCTTAGGAGGCGTCGCTGGCTTCTCTGTTGGTTTAGGGATGAGAAACTCATGTGGGGCTTGGGGGAAGATACAGATTGCAGGGGCTGGCTTGGGCTTATTCATGATCTCATGGGGCAAAAACTTGAAAGGTACAGTCATGGTTGTCTCGCTTTTTTGATGGTTTTGCTGGTTGTCTACGGTTGTGTTGTATGGACCGGAAGTCTACTCTGATACCAAAATTGGCGTAGGACAACCACAATATTTCAATAGAATAGAAAAACAATAAGATAAACCCTAGGAGTCAGCACCTAAAGGTTGTTTGGAGTTAGCACCAAGCAAACTGGAGTCGACACCAATGTAAAAGAAAGCACACGTTTTTAATAATTCTCAAAAGCTGTCTTACAATAATCAGAAAAACTGTTTAAATAGCTAACAACAGAAAGCACAAAGAAACCCTAATTATTAAATGTTCGGGCTTGCTTAATCTCAAACCCAATAACTAATAGGCTCCATCCATAAGGCCACTGGATGGGTCGTTTTCTTTTTGCTATTCCTTCCATACACGCATATAATGGGGGGCATGTATCTTGTGTCCGCACTAGATGAAGTTTTCAAATTTAAATTTGAAGATTTATTTTGTTAATTTTTGAAACTACTGTGGCGCTTGTCGATCCAAGCTAGACCAGGTTCATGTTCATCTACAATTTAATTATAATAGTGTTGCTCACAAGTTACGTGAGTCAGCTAGGAATGGCCAAAGCTAGCTTGGGATACAGCATGTGAGCTCAAAATGGATGTATTTAATTGAAGTAGATGTGCCTATTTTTTTGGTGGGCTTTTTTCGTTTAGCTGTAGTTTAGCTTCAGTCTACCTTAATTAAACCGTATCTTAATATATTATGCAATTTTTTTTCCTTTTTTTAAATTTAGTAAATAATGGTTTTACAGCATAAATTAATAGACAAATTGACAAACAAGGAAGAGGTACTAAACCCAACATTATTATTATATCCCAAATCCTCCAAATTAAAAAAGAATTACATATATAAGCAATCATTTTATTTTTTTCTAGTTATGATTGCAAGGGGATAAACATAGCAAAGACAAATTGACAAACAAGGAAAAGGTACTAAACCCAACATTATTTTTATATCCCAAATCCTCCAAATTGAAAAAGAATTACATATATAAGCAATCGTTTTATTTTATTCTAGTTATAATTGCAAGGAGAAAAACATAGCAAAATGTCTAGTGCTTCGAGGCACTTACAAACATTTTTTTTCTAATAATTGTCAACTTCAAATTTTTTTTGAAGCTCTTCAACCACATTTTTGTCGAGTTGGAAGGCCTTGGTGAGAATATCAGGATTAATAGGAGGATTGGATCCAAAGACAGCATTTGCTATTGTGATTACGCCTGCATTTTGGCTGCTGAAACTAGAAATGGCAATTGCATTAGTTTTTCCCACATTGAATTGGAAGTGAATGAGACCAATTGGAAAGACAAACACGTCCCCCTTATTTAGAGTTTTGGTGAAGAGGCGATTCTCTGGGTTGGATGTTACAAAACCAACGAAGAGAGTACCCTCCAAGACTACTAGAATTTCAGTGCCGCGAGGGTGAGTATGGGGAGGATTTTCTCCATATGGTGCAAAGTCGATTCGAGCCAGGGATATGCCAAGAGTATTGAGGCCTGGAAATGCGTCTACATTCACGGTAGTGACATTTGACCCAACTTTATTATCAGTGTTCCCAGCAATGTTCAATCCCTCGAAGAAGAAATCTTCAGCTTTGACAAGCTTTGGATCCTTGCAGAACTTTCCATTAACGAATACTGCATAAATGAATTTTTGTTATGGACACTTTAAAAGAACGCCTAAGACTTCAATGCAGAAAATAGTAAGGCCAGGTAGCTAATAATATTTCTTCCATTAATATTCTGGTTAGTGTAGATTCTTCACATGACACAAATAATGCAGAAACTTGAAAAAAGAAAAAGAGAAGTATGTACCGGCTGATTTGGAGTAGTCCGAGTAGTCCTTAAGTGCAACGCAAAAGTCCTGCAGGGGAGCGGGGTCAGAGGCAGAGGCAAGAGAGAATGCCAAAGCGAAGAGGGCAACAGTTACAATGTAAGCTTTCCTCATATTTCAGGCTAACTCTATCTTCTGTTCTATATATTTTTGGGTCGGGTGAGGGATGAGGAATGTTGCATGGAAAGCATGTCTATTTATAGACAAGACACATTGAATAGGTCTATGGTTTTCAATACGTGAATCATACGTAGACTTGTTCAGTCTTCCATTATTACCAATTTTCTTTTTGATTGCCAAAGAATTCTTTAACTACTACCCCATGCCTTAAATTTTCAACAAATAAGACCAGTTCAATTAAAAAATATTACAATTCTATGTTACTACGGCACAATCAATCTTAACAACCGATAGATTGAATTAGTAGGTGTACTAAACCTGTATTTTGTTCTAACAATGTACTTCATCTCTCATCTCTGTCCAGAATTGATCAAGCTCTGAACTAATTGAACATATCATGTGTATTCAACTAATTGGATGTGTCTGTATTTCTTCAAGGGGTTGTTAATAACTTAATATTTTGGGGGAAAGTTTGTGTGACTTTTTTCCTGCCTAAATTAAATAGAATGGTTGATAATTACTATTGTAGAACCAATAATTAGATGGATTCAAAGCTAGGTACGAATGTGATAGTTGTGACTGCATTTCAAGAATATGCTGGATCGTATATGCCTGGGTTTCAAAATTCAGATGTTTATCTTAACTTTAGAGTGTAATCCATTGAGTTTTGGTTAGTGTAAGGTTGAATTTATTCAATTATGTGTTGGCTTTATTTTGTGCCAAATTTCCTTGTAATTTAGCAATTAGATACCCTGTATTTAGATGAGAATTATGTAAGGGTAGCGTGTGAGAGAATGTGAAGAAGCCTTAAATTTGTGCACTCAAGAAGAGCCTCGCAACTGGCAAGTCGCCAAAGGTGGCACTCGTGTGGAGCATGTAGATGAGCTAAAGGGTCATGACAGCTGGAGCATTATAGGACAAAATTTCCAATCTGGCCAGGCAGTTAGCTCGCGACTCAAACTCACGACTCGTTCTAGTCGCGAGGTCGAGTCGCCAAAATGCTCGGCTTGTTTAGATAAAACCTGACATTTCACATTCCTCATACACCTTACTATAAATACTCTTATACCCACGAAATGTAGAAAGCTTCTAGAAAGAATTTTGAGAGAGAAACCCTAGAGAAAAACAAGATTAACTCATCTATAATCTTCTTCCTTTGATTTTCCAAATTCCTCTACTCTTACCCTCTCCATTGTCATATCCTTGATAGGTACATTTAGCCAAATCCTTATTTCACCATACCCATATTAGTGAGAAGGTAATTTAGTGTTTGGGAAGTAGTTTAGAAGAGACCAATTCATTTGGCTGATGCAATGGGCATATTGTGGGATCCCGTTAGTTAGAGAAGACAAAGTTTGGCATAACCCTGTTGGAGCAAAAAGCTTGGAGGGCTTAGGTGCACTGGGTAGATTAGGCTTGGATGGTCTTCTACTATTCATGTATTCTAATTTTATTTTCTAGTGGATTGTTGACCACTTGGAGGGCGGCAGAGAGGTTTTTCGCCAAGTTCTTTGGTTTCCTCTTCTGTTAGGACATATGTGGTTCAAGTCTGTGAACATATGTCGCTATTTTATGTAATTGGCTTATCCTTAGACAAAACGCACTTTACTTGTAACTGGGTAGATTTAGGATGGGTTAAACACTTCAAGAAACTTGGTTCAAGATTAAGTGTTGAAGCCGTCAAAGTCTGTCCAAGACACAAGCAAGGAAGTGCCAGTTTTTAAAGCTCGACACCTACCTCGACACCTACCTCGACACATGCATCTATCGAGCTTTAAGAAGCTGTTTTTCCCCGAGCCTCGACAGCTTCTTGACACCTCTCGATACCTCTATTTGTCGAGAATTAAAGAAATCAGATTTTCAGTTCTGTTTCAAGTCCAATCCGTGAGTGTGTCTTTGGGATTTCTTTTCTCCTAACCCTAGACATATAAAAGGATTATTTTAAAGGCCGTCAATAAGGATGCAAGTTGCACATTCATTCAGAACTTCCTGTTCATACAATTTGTGATCTGAAAGACAAAGTTCGTGCCCTAGTTTATCTCTGATGATTTGAAGAACTTTGCAGCCAACAATTCTCTCTCTAGTTGGTATTTGAAGTCGCGTACTGGGATCCGCGCATCTGGTTAGTCACGTACTTGGGAGCCGTGCATTGAAAGGAGAAACTGTCACTACAGAACAAGTCCAATTGGGTATTGGGGTAAGAGTTCAACTGTAGGTTGGTGAGGTACTGGGATTCCTTGCTTGTAACTGCTTGTTGTGATAATAGTGGAGTTTCAGGAGTGATGACCTTAAATCACCCGGTGGGGTTTTTGCCGTAAGGTTTTCCCCATTCGTGAACAAATCACCGTGTTATTTAATTTCCGCTGCTTAACTTAGTTTGGTGATTTGTTTATGCTACCACGTGATATTGCATGATTAATTTGATTAATTAATAACTGGGCTAATTAATTAATCTAAGTTATCACAAGGGGTCAAGGCGTTTGTGGCCTGGCAAGTGGTATCAGAGCAAGCATACTCTGATTAGGGTTTAATCCATTGTGTGTGATCCATTTGACCCTTGTTGTCATGGATAGAGGACAATCTCTTATTATACCTCCTTTATTTGATGGCACTAACTATGCATACTGGAAAGTACGCATGAGAGCTTTCTTGCAGTCTTTAGATGAGAAGGTATGGCAAGCTATGGAGATAGGCTGGACCAAGCCTACAGAAGCGCCGGCCGACTGGGATGATGCTAAAATCAAGGCGGCAAACTTCAACAGCAGAGCATTGAATGCCCTATTCAGTGTAGTCACCAATGAGGAGTTTAAGAAAATTTCCTCAACTGAAACTGCTAAGGAAGCATGGACCATCCTCCAGACAACCTATGAGGGCACCAAGGCTGTCAAAGATTCAAAGCTACAAAGGCTCACCACACGCTTTGAAGAAATTAAGATGGAAGAGGATGAGTCGTTTGATGAGTTCTATGCCAAGCTCAAGGACATAGTAAACTCAGCCTTTAATCTTGGGGAAACCATCCATGAACCCAAGATAGTGAGGAAAGTGCTCAGATCGCTGCCCGAGAGATTCCATGCTAAGATCACGGCGATCGAGGAGTCAAAGGATATTGACAGAATTCCTCTGACTGAGCTGGTTGGAAACTTGCAAACCTATGAGTTAGGGCTGACTAGGTTAGGCAAGTCAAGTAAGGGCAAGAGTTTGGCACTAAAGGCCAAGAGCAGTGATACGGATGATTCTTCAGATGATGAAGACTCCAAGATGAAGTCCTATATTACAAGGCAATTCAAGAAGTTTATGAAGAATGCAAATGGAAAGGGCTTCAACAAAGACCGTAGACAATCCGGTTCTTCACAATTCAAGAATTCAGATAAAGGGAAGAAGGATGTCAAGGATGGCGGTCAGTACACTGTTCCCACTGGACCAAAATGCTTTGGGTGTCAAGGCTTTGGACACATGAAACAAAAGTGTCCTACGTACCTCAAGAGCATTGGGAAGAGCAAGGCACTTGCTGCTACCTTAAGCGACACAGAGCCCGAGGACGATTCCGAAGATGAAGACGACAGAATCTTGAATGCCTTCACTGCCACAATTAATCCTACTGATGGGGTTACTGAAGAAGTGGATGAAGAAAAGGAATTGGTGGATTCCAAGTGTGAGATTATGGATGATCAAGATGATATCCATACCGCCTATGAGAAGCTATACAAGCTTTCTGAGAAGCATGAGAAACTCTATAGGCTGGCCACCAAGAAGCTCAGTGATGTGGAACTCAACCGTGAGGAGCTGTCCACAAAGGTTGATGAAGCAAATCAAACCATTGGAGTACTGAGGTTTGAAAACAATTTCTTGGTTGAGGGGACCAAGAAGCTTGAAGCAGAGCTGTTTCAAGTCAGAGCACAACTGGAGAGGACGTCGAGTGCAAAACTGGACGAGATGCTGAGTGCTCAGAAACATTCTTCAGATCATACTGGATTGGGGTATGAATTCTCTCTCTCTAATACTGTACTACTGTGTTTGTTCCACCTGCTAATAACATTGAAAATGAAGAAAAGAATGTTAAAACTGAATTAGCTAGTGAGAACGTAGATAAGGGCAAGTCCATCCTAGGAGCACCCCCTAAAATTGAGAAAAGGGAATCTAGAAACCCTAGGACTAAGAAGACTAACTCTCAAAAGGCCAAACAGAAGAAGCCACATCTCTGTTATCATTGTGGTGTTGCCGGTCACACTCGACCAAATTGCTATAAGTGGCGTGCCACTCAACAGAGCAATGGCACAATAGCATCTGGGAGCCAGAATCAGCTTCAGTCTTCTCTCGCTCCTATTGGAGACATTCTTAAAGCCCTCATATTCCTTTCGAACTTGAACGGTTTAAACTCTTCTCCCTCATCACCGGTTCAAGAGTCGACCAAAAGGAAAGGTTCTTCCAAGGTGTGGAAGGCAAAGGGATCTAAGTGATTTCAGTCACTTCTTCTTCTCTCTCCTGTTTTTTTGTGTTGCATTACTTATGTGTTTCTTTACTGTTTTGAGTTAGTTTAGTTTTATGCATTGTTTTGCTTTACATGTTTTTGTTTGTGTGTTTTCAGTTTTATGTTTTATTTTTGCTTCTCTAATAAAAATAAAAAAAAATGAAAAATTGAAAAATACAAAAATAGTGTGAGTTTGTGTGCATTAGTTCATGTGAACTTTTAAAATGGCCATTGAAACAGAGTTTTCTAAATTTTGTATCACCTGTAGCTTAGATGAGCATTCTTCTGCACAACTAAGCAAGTGAGCTTTGTAGCTCTTTGTTTGTGATGAGTAAGGTTAAGCGATCTCTTCTTCTTAACACTCGTATCACTCTTTTTGACAGGTTGAACTAGAAAATCCCAAGAGAAAGGCATAAATAACCATCTCACCACTGTTACTCGCCAATCATAATATGACATCTGTATGCTTCGGCATAGCAAAAGTGCAATGTCAATGACATCTGTATGCTTCGGCATAGCAAAAGTGCAATGTCAAAAGCTTAACATAATTGGGTAGTTCTTTTCTTTCTCTTGTATGCCCATGCATGATATGCTTGTTAAAAGAAAATATGCAAAGATATAAAAAGCAAAAAGATCAAAAATGCTTTAAAATATGGTTGCAAGCGTGTTTTCTAGGAGATGTGGGAGTTATAGGATGTACCTCGAAGGTGATAGTCCCCATCAAACGGTTATGATTGTGTGTGAGTTAAAGTGATTTTCTCATATTTCAAATCGTCATAACATTGAGACACTTATGCAATCTTGCGATGTTTTCACACACGACATGCAATACTCTTTGCTATTCTTGATACATGTGCAGGTACAATGTGATTTGGCCATCACAAGGTTTACATGCTTTAATGTATGCTCACTAAACTGTCTGGACTTGTTTTTGAAATATAAAATTGGTTAGACTTGTTTAGTGTGTGTGTGCGTGTTTTGAGATACATGTGCATCATTTTTCTTGCTGAGAGATGTTTTTGAGAGCTTAATGTGTTGATTGGATCGTTAGTTGAGTTGCATGCATGATTGCATTCATGTCCGTGTTTTTCCTCTTTTGAAAAACTGTTTTTAAAGGCATCTCGACACCTCCTCGATACCTCTCGACACATAGCTATCTGTCGAGCTTCTTAGACTCTTTCTTATCGCAGTCTCGACAGATACCTCGACACCTGCTGGATCGATCGAGAAACTTTCTGTCTGCTTGATAGCTTCTCGATAGCTTCTGGATCGATCGAGGTTCCTTCTTGTTTGATTCATCTACCTCGATACATGATCTCGATAGCTTCATCTGTCGACGTGTATTTCTCGACACATACCTCGATAGCTACCTTGATACCTCCCGATAGCTGCATCTATCGAGAATTACTGAAGGTGTATAAGTTGATTCTTCGCGATTTTCTTCTCATTTTGCTCGATCTCTCTCGCTCGAAAAACACCTTTCTCTCTTCCAAAACTCTTCTCTCTCCCTCCAAACCTTTTCCCAAGGCTTTCTCAAGTATTCTTCGCGATCTTCATCACTTGGTAAGCATCTCATCCCTCATTTTCATGCATTTCATGGTTTTAAAACCCTAGGTTTTGTGTTTTTGAAAATTTTTGGGAGTTTTCAAAATTGTTGGGGTTTTCATGAAATTCTTAGGTTGGTTTTATAGATTTGATCTTCAAAACCACATGCATTGCATCACATTAGCATTCTCATTGTATTGTCATGCATTTAGATGTGTGCAAATCTATTGTGTGCTGTTAGGTTTGGATTGGGCTGAGCCCATGATGTTCTTATATTGCATGTCACATGTTCATGCATTTTCCATGCATACGTTCTTTCTTTTCAGTATATTCTTCCTATATTGAACTGTTTGGAACTTTTCTGCTTGTCTCTTTCTCTTTCCCCCTCTCTATGGTTGCGTTAGTAGTGTCTATAGCACCTAAGTGTAAGTCCATTCCATCCCAGAACCCTCTGCGTTCTAAGGGACAATCTTCCTCAGATTCTACTCCTCTTTCTGTCCGGTTCCGTGATGAGAAAGCCCATAAGGACTTCTCGGAGAACTTCTCTAAACGAGGTGTTCATTCGGAACGCTAAGTTGTCTTGGCAGACTTTGCCGACACCGACCTTCCCGATGTCATACACAGTCGGGCTTGGGAGTCACTGTGTGACGTCCCGGTCACATGTCCACTCGTGTTGATACAGGAGTTTTACTCCAACATCCACGGGATAGATTCTTCAGTATCTCTTTTCTACTCTTGCGTCCGAGGTACTCGCTTTGCTGTCACCCCAGAGTTAGTCTCTGAGGTTCTTCATGTCCCTAGGGTGGATCATCCTGATTACCCTAGCTGTGAGCGTCTCTGGACTGTGTCCAAAGACGAGATGATCTCGGCGTTCTGTGAGCGTTCTTCCTCTTGGAGAGATCATATGTACACACCATGTCGACCTTTTGCTAAAGGTCATCGTTTCCTTAACATGGTGATGACCTTTGTTTTGCACCCACTTTCTCACTACAACTCTATTACAGAGCCTCGTGCTCGGTTTTTGTTGTCCTTCTTAGAGGATCTTTCTATAGACTTTCCTTCACACTTTATCTTTTCCATCATAGATGTCTATAGAGATACAGCCACCCGTGATAAGCTTATTTTCCCTTCCGCTATTACGAGGATTCTGAGCCATTTTTCCATCCCATTCCCTTCGTCCGATCATTACCATGTCATGTCTGCCATAGACGCCGCTACTGTAAAACATAGCGAGGCACAGTTTCGATCGCGACAGTCTGATGATGCCACTCCTTCCACCCGTCCGACCACCTCCAGATCCGCTCGAGCTTCTGCTTCTTCTTCTTCGAGCGACGTCACCTTAGGAGACATCATGGCGCAGCTACAGTGCATGGATGCTTGCCTAGATACACTCTCCACAGAGCTGTATCAGGTGAACATTCGTGTTGGTCGCATCGCCAGGCGACAGGCGACCATAGGCGGCTTTGCACCAGAGGCTTCTCCTCCGCCACCTCATGTGTCGACTGAGACTGATGATGATGGCGATAACGATGATGCTTCTGAAGATGATGATGATAGAGATGCGAGCTCTTCGGATGAGATGTCTACATGACCTACCCTTTGTCACTCGTGACAAAAAGGGGGAGTAGTTTTGTATGAGAGTAGTCATGCTTAGGGGGAGTGTTAGCATAGGACATTTTTGTTAGGGGGAGTGTGGATTGAGGGATGTAATGAGGTGATCATATGTATTTCTTTTTCTTTTCTTGTCTTTTTAGAGATACTTTGATCATATATTGACATACATTGTATTTACTCTCTTCTTATATATGATGACGTATGTTTTTTCTTTCACCTACCTTTACATGTGTTGTTTCTTTTCTATCTTTATACACATGTTTCTTTACTTGTACGCAATCTATTATTTCTGTTTCACACAAAGATGCCTTGATGTGTTTTGTTTATAAGTGTTTCAGAAATACAGGTTGTCAAAGTCTTCCATGTCATAAACTCTCTTCTTGCAAAGTTTTTCAAGAGTTTGTGTTAGGATAGATTTTACTATATGTAACAAGTGAATATGAGTTGAGTGATTTATGACTTCTCTCATATCTTCATTTGTATGTTGTGGTTTTGTCACGGATTGCCAAAAAGGGAGATTGTTAGGACATATGTGGTTCAAGTCTGTGAACATATGTCGCTATTTTATGTAATTGGCTTATCCTTAGACAAAACGCACTTTACTTGTAATTGGGTAGATTTAGGATGGGTTAAACACTTCAAGAAACTTGGTTCAAGATTAAGTGTTGAAGCCGTCAAAGTCTGTCCAAGACACAAGCAAGGAAGTGCCAGTTTTTAAAGCTCGACACCTACCTTGACACATGCATCTATCGAGCTTTAAGAAGCTGTTTTTCCCCGAGCCTCGACAGCTTCTTGACACCTCTCGACACCTCTATCTGTCGAGAATTAAAGAAAGCAGATTTTCAGTTCTGTTTCAAGTCCAATCCGTGAGTGTGTCTTTGGGACTTCTTTTCTCCTAACCCTAGACATATAAAAGGATTATTTTAAGGGCCGTCAATAAGGATGCAAGTTGCACATTCATTCAGAACTTCCTGTTCATGCAATTTGTGATCTGAAAGACAAAGTTCGTGCCCTAGTTTATCTCTGATGATTTGAAGAACTTTGCAGCCAACAATTCTCTCTCTAGTTGGTATTTGAAGTCGCGTACTGGGATCCGCGCATCTGGTTAGTCACGTACTTGGGAGCCGCGCATCTGGTGTTAGGATATGTGCCCTTAAATCCTATTGTATGATGCTATGTATGACTTAATGTTGTGTTTAATAAAGTTGTTTATTTTTATCTAAAATAATGGTAACATGAATAGTTGGACATTATCATATAGTCCATGAGATGCATAGTATGTGATTTATGTGATTTAGTGACAGAAGATATAAATCACAAGTTCTTTGTAAACTCAAAATTTATAGTTCGTAGTCGGTGATGAAATTGGGCATTTCATCTGCGAAGACTATAACGTATCAACTAAAATGATTTGTCTTGATCATGGAAGTGGTGACTTCTAATTGATATGTTGATATGTTTTAAGAATTAAGACATACTGAACTGGACCGCTGTGAGATTTATTATTCTCCTAATGACTGTCAAATGAATAATAAATCTCACGACTTTTATTTGCATGAACTCTTAATCCTGAGAGAATAATGGACTTGATCATGAGGTGTAGGTTACTTTGATATATCAGGAGTGAGATCTAAAGTAACGGTCAAAACCTCAGTATGTTGGGTAACCACATTTAGTGTTGATGGAACATATATTCTCAAGATGGAATTCATAGTCTCTTAATGGAGATACAAAATATTCCCTTGAGATAAGTTTAATGGGTTTGGCTATTCAGAGAGTTAGGTCTAACCACTTTGGTAAGAAATTACTAAAGTATATATTTATGAGATTGGATTTCATAAATATATGATGAATAACTTTAAAGGAATAAACCGGGTACTCAAGGATAAAATGTAGTAATTTACAAAGTGGCAGTCTACATTTATGACTTTGTATTACTACGAATATTTTATGAAGGGGTTGCGTGTAAAATAAAGTCTTGGGATATAATTTATTAATAAGGCCTAGAGTGCAATTATATTTATATAGTGGTATTAAATATAATTAATGGTAACTTTAGACTTGTCAAGAGTTGATGGAAAAGCCCAAGGCCCATTGGAGCTAGTGTTTTATTGGTCCCTTTTGGTCCCATTCCAAGCCACACACTAAAGCCCAATTGGAAAGGCCCAATAGGCCAGCCCAATTAGATAATCAATTAGTTATAAAGGGAGAAACATACAAAATTTTTTTAAGAGATTTTTCAAGAAAAGAATCGTAGAGAAAAAGAAAGAGTGTGAGACACACTTTCGTTCTCCCTTTAGAAACTAATTGAGAGACCACACATCTTGGGCGTAAAGTGGAATTGGAGTGAAGATTAAAAGTTTTCCCAAGTGCTTCTAATCTTTGTTTTGAATTTCTCCACACCAAGGTACGCTATCTTGTTCTTAAATTTTGAAATTTACAGAGTGCATGTTGTCAATCATGAATGAAATAGATCCTTATTTGTTGCTTCCGCTGTGTGTTTTGTATGAGATACAAAACCAGATTTTTATCCAACAATTGGTATCAGAGCCAGGTTTTCATCTCATGATTGTATAGCATGTGATTGAATTTTAGAATTTAAGAAAACTATTATTTTAGTGTACACATGGTTTGATAATCACTGTTTTATGAATTAACATTATTAGCGTTGGAATTCATATAAAATGATTTATATATATATATATATATATATATATATATATATATATATACATATATAGCCATTGTTGTACTGCACGGCAACCTTCAATGTCTATTGCCTTTGTTGTTTATTCTAATATGCGTAGTTATTCATGGGTAGTTATTCTCATTTAATGCACCGTTTGACTTGGAATCAAATTGCATGGTTAGAATGTTAATTCACGTCTGAACATGGCATGCATGGCTTGACTATTCAAAGTTTGTTTTGGTTTTGTCTTGCATGAATGATGTTTGAACCTTTTGGAAAAGTAGAATCCGTACATATATAGTTATATACATATAAAGGATTCTAAGCAAGCATCTTAGACTTTTATAAATATATATATATATATATATATATAGTATATTATATTATATAATATAATATAGTTTTATAACGTAATATATATATTATATTATATATATTAATGCTAGTTTTATGAAATTTATTCCTAATAAAATTAGGATTATGTTTTTCACGTGTCTAGCATTATTATGATTTTTGACATTAAAAACCTTTAATTTAAAATTTCTAGTGGGAGAGAGATACAAGGGTTGGATCTCATGGCCTCCATTATCGGTTCATAGTAGTGTGGGTAAACACCTCGTCTTGGCGTATATGCCTCGCGATCCCAAAGGAGGGTGTTTACTTCATAGAACTACAAGTTTGAACTTATCCGTTTAAAGTAGTGTGGACAAACACCTCGTCTTGGCGTATATGCCACGCGATCCCAAAGGAGGGTGTTTTGTTCTATGGAACTACAAGTTTAAACACTATAAAAGGGAGATGAAATGTGGCTACACATGACTCTAGATAATGGTGTACACTAGACTAAGTGTAATGTTAACCTCCCAAAGGAGCTATGTCATTATTACTTAGAGGCTGAAGGTAATACGGCATATTATTAGTGTTTGATAAGAGTTATCATGATAGCACTAATAATGAGAATAGTTCTCAACCAATTAATGTGTTTATAATAAACTTGCTACCAAGGAATTATAGACATGGATTGGGTTGTCATTGCATATATTATTTTATGGTTTTATTAAGGTTCCATATTGTATACTTATATGCTAAATTGATAATGTCCAGTTTACTTATTATATTCATGTTTATTAATTTCAGATTTAAATCATGGCATCATTTAGCCCACTTGTTGCTATTCTTAATCAAAACAAACTGACTGGATCCAACTATGTTGACTGGAAAAGGAATTTGGACATTGTTCTTACTGCTGAAGAACACAAATATGTGCTTACTCAACCATGTCCTAGCTTTTCTTCATTAGATGCCCTCTTGAGGAAAAACAGCGATATGATCGTTGGCAGAAATCTAATGAGATGGCCAAGTTCTACATCCTAGCATCTATCTCAAATGTTCTACAGCATCAAATGCAGGATGTAGAACTTGCTTCAGACATAATGCTTAGTCTGAAGGAGATGTTTGGTGAGCAAGGCCAGTCTGCAAGGCAAGAAACCATGAGGCAAATTTATAATACCAAAATGGCTGCAGGAAGTTCAGGAAGGGAGCATTGTCTTAGGATGATTGCTAATCTGAACACGTTAGAAGTTTTAGGTGCCGACATTGATGGAGAATCCCAAGTGGATATGATACTCCAGTCACTACCAGAATCATTCAAGAAATTCAGACTCAATTATAATATGAACAAAAAGATTTACTCTTTGTCTGAATTAATGAATGAGTTAGTGGCGGCGGAAGGCATCCTTGGTACTTCTAGTGTTAAAGCCAATGTAGGTGAAGCTTCTACTTCTTAACCTAAGTCGAAAGGCAAAGGTAAGAAGAATAAGAAGGACTTCACTAAGAAAAATGGTAAAGAAATTGCCTTAGGGGTTGCCGACAAAGGAAAGAAAAGCAAAGGAAAGTGTTTCCATTGTGGTGAGAAAGGACATTGGAAGAGGAATTGTCCAATATTCAAGGCTGCCAAGAATAAGGGTATGAAAAGTTCCTTTCTCCTTGAAATATGTTTGGTACAGAATTCAACAGATTCCTGGTGTGTGGATTCAGGTTGTACTAATCATATCTGCAATTCTTTGCAAGGGTTCCAGGACACCAGAAAGTTGAATGAGGGAGAACTATTTCTTACTTTGGCTGATGGGAGCAGGATTCCGGTTATAGCTGTTGGAGTGTATAATTTGTGTTTTAAGTCTAGAGTTTTAATATTGAAAGACTGTTTGTATGTACCTAATGTTCGTAGAAATTTAATTTCTGCAACTTACTTAGGTAAACATGGATATTGTGTTATCCTGAAAGACAATGTTGTAATAAAGAAGGATAAAATGTTTATCTGTTCTAGCAATATTGTGGATGGTCTTTATATTTTAACTCTTGACATGCATGAATTATACAATTCTGAAATAGATAGTAATTCTCGTGTAAAATCATTAAAGAGAAAGTTTCCTTCTACTAGTGATGCATATCTATGGCACTTGCGTTTGGGTCATATTAATTCAAATAGGATTCAAAGACTAATCAAAGATGGACTTTTACAGTCCATGGACTTTGATGGATTTCCAGTTTGCGAATCTTGTTTGGAAGGTAAAATGACCAAACGACCTTTTAATGCAAAAGGTAGAAGAGCCCAAGAGTTGCTTGAATTAGTTCATACAGATGTATGTGGTCCTATGTCAACCCAAGTAAAAGGAGGTTATGAGTATTTCATCACTTTTACGAATGATTACTCAAGATATGGTTATGTGTACCTAACGAGACAGAAGTCCGAAGCCTTTGACAAGTTCAAAGAGTTTAGGGCTGAAGTTGAAAATCAATTGGGTAAACGCATAAAGGCCATTCGATCTGATTGAGGTGGCGAATACCTTCTTGGGGATTTCAAGGATTACCTAATTCAAAATGGGATTGTCTCCCAATTGACTGCACCGGGAACTCCCCAACAAAATGGTGTAGCGGAAAGAAGGAATAGGACTCTTTTGGAAATGGTTAGGTTCATGATGAGTTACTCAACTTTACCAGTTTCTTTTTGGGGATATGCACTAAAAACTGCCATGCATGTTCCATCAAAATCTGATCCCAACACACCTAAGGAATTGTGGAGTGGGCGCAAGCCTAGTATGAAATATCTCCACATTTGGGGATGTCCAGCACATGTGTTGAAAGGGAAGTCTGATAAGTTGGAAACTAAAATAGAAGTGTGCATGTTTTTAGGGTATTTAAAAGAAACTAAGGGTTATTTATTCTATAATCATGAGGATAACAAAGTGTTTGTTAGCACCCATGCCAAATTTTTGGAAGATGATTATGTGAATAATTTTAATCCTAGAAGTAGAGTTGTTTTGGCTGAAATGAATGAACCTATAGTTGAACAACCAATGAATGAAACTAGGGATGATGTGGCTGTATTAGATACACCACAAGATATTACTCATGAGATGTCTAGTACACAGGTGCCTTCTCGTAGTGGGAGAATTGTTCGGCCTCCTATAAGATTTATAGGTTTAGGAGAAACCTATGAAGCTATCTCAGAAGAGGCTGAATCGGATCCTTACACTTATGATGAAGCCATGAATGATATAGATGCACATCATTGGATCCAAGCTATGAAATCTGAATTGGATTCTATATATTCCAATCATGTATGGGATCTTGTAAAGGCACCTAACGGCATTAAACCTATTGGTTGTAAATGGGCTTACAAAAGGAAGAGAGGGATAGATGGAAAGGTTGAAACCTTTAAAGCAAGACTAGTGGCGAAAGGGTATACACAAAAAGAAGGTATTGATTATGATGAAACTTTTTCGCCAGTAGCCATGCTTAAGTCTATCAGAATTCTCTTATCCATTGCTGCTCATTATGATTATGAGATTTGGCAAATGGATGTCAAGACTGTATTTCTTAATGGCAATCTTGAAGAAGAAATATACATGATGCAACCAGAAGGATTCATAGCAAAGAACCAAGAGCATATGGTATGCAAGTTGAATAGGTTTATTTATGGACTTAAACAAGCATCTACGTCATGGAACATCAGATTTGATTAAGCAATCAAGTCATTTGGTTTTGAACAAAATCTTGATGAACCATGTGTGTACAAAAGACATTAAGACAAAGTAGTAATGTTCCTAGTGCTTTATGTTGATGGTATTCTACTAATTGGAAATGATGTAGGGGTAATGTCATCGGTTAAAGTTTGGTTGTCTAGCCAATTTGATATGAAGGACTTGGGTGAGGCTAACTTTATTCTAGGGATCAAGCTTTGGCGAGATCGTAAGAATAAGATGTTAGACTTATCACAAGCTGGATATATAGATAAGGTCCTAGAACGGTTTAGCATGCAAAACTCCAAGAAAGGATTGCTTCCTTTTAGACATGGAGTTCCTCTGTCTGATGACCAAAGGCCTAAGACTTAAGAGGAAGAAAATATGATGAGACAAGTTCCTTATGCTTCTGCAGTAGGAAGTCTCATGTATGCCATGCTTTGTACTAGACCAGATATTTGTTATTCAGTTGGCATGGTTAGCCGATATCAATCAAATCCAGGACCAAAACATTGGCAAGCTGTAAAGCACATTCTCAAGTATCTTAGAAGAACGAGAGATTATATGCTTGTTTACCATTGTGAGGATTTGATTCCCATTGGCTATACAGATTCAGATTTTCAATCGGATCTAGATTTCAGAAAATCCACTTCAGGATGTGTTTTCACCTTAGGAGGTGGAGCCATAAGTTGGAGGAGTGTTAAGCAATCTTGCATTGCGGACTCCACCATGGAAGCCGAGTACGTTGCTGCTTGTGAAGCGGCAAAGGAGGCTGTTTGGCTCAAGAAATTCCTTTCTGATCTTGGTGTTGTAAGAATGGAGCAAGTTCCCATCACATTGTTTTGTGATAATAGTGGAGCGGTTGCACAATCCAAAGATCCAAGAAATCACAAGAAAGGAAAGCACATTGAGAGGAAGTACTATATCATTCGAGATATTGTTGCTCGTGGAGATGTTGTGGTGGCAAAGATTGAAAGTGCAAATAATCTAGCAGATCCTTTTACCAAAACCTTGCCTCAAAGGACTTTCGAGTCACATTTGGAGGGAATGGGAGTTAGATTAATACACAATAGTCTTTAGGGCAAGTGGGAGATTGTTAGGATATGTGCAATTAAATCCTATTGTATGATACTATGTATGACTTAATGTTGTGTTTAATAAAGTTGTTTATTTTTATCTAAAATAATGGTAACATGAATAGTTGGACATTATCATATAGTCCATGAGATGCATAGTATGTGATTTATGTGATTTAGTCACAGAAGATATAAATCACAAGTTCTTTGTAAACTCAAAATTTATAGTTCGTAGTCGGTGATGAAATTGGGCATTTCATCTGCGAAGACTATAACGTATCAACTAAGATGATTTGTCTTGATCATGGAAGTGGTGACTTCTAGTTGATATGTTGATATGTTTTAAGAATTAAGACATATTGAACTGGACCGCTGTGAGATTTATTATTCTCCTAATGACTGTCAAATGAATAATAAATCTCACGACTTCTATTTGCATGAACTCTTAATCCTGAGAGAATAATGGACTTGATCATGAGGTGTAGGTTGCTTTGATATATCAAGAGTGAGATCTAAAGTAACGATCAAAACCTCAGTATGTTGGGCAACTACATTTAGTGTTGATGGAACATATATTCTCAAGATGGAATTCATAGTCTCTTAATGGAGATACAAAATATTCCCTTGAGATAAGTTTAATGGGTTTGGTTATTCAGAGAGTTAGGCCTAACCACTTTGGTAAGAAATTACTAAAGTATATATTTATGAGATTGGATTTCATAAATATATAAATAGCAGTAATCCCAAAATGGTACACCGGTATCAATCAGTACTAAAATATTTCATTCTCTTGGCCAAACTGAAACAGCCTTCAATACGAAATTGACTCTCTTGGTTCATGTTCATCTACAATTTAATTATAATAGTGTTGCTCACATATTACATGAGTCAGCTAGGGGTGGCCAAAGCTACAGAGGCGATGCCATGTATAATTGAGGATGGTCACAGGACCACCCTCAACTTGGAAAAAAAAATAAATTTTATACTTTAAAAAAAATTAAATTCTAAATTATTATGGGTTGTGGAAAAAAAACTTGCCCACCCTAAAAAAAACTTGAGCATCCTAAATAAAAATTTGCCCATTATAAATAAAATTCCACTTCTCCAAAATTTTGGTCCATTGAATATTGAACCAAAAAATTATGAGAAATGTTATGTTCACATCATGTCCTCAATGCTTTCATAACAAATTCTAAGTGGAAAGTTATTATTGTTGGACAAAAAAACAATTTTAATGATGTGTAAATTTAAACTAGTAACAATTGCCAACTAGGATTTGTTGTCAAAATATTGTGGAGGTAGCAATTCTCAAAAATTGGCTAAACAAACAAATTAGCCTAAAAACCCAAATCAAATGCTTAATTGTGCTAATTTAAATGGTGCTTTCAAAAGACATATTTTAAAGTTGCTATTTTTTTTATTATAAAAAATGCATATTTTCCAATAACTAGTCAATTAGCGCTTGCTTTAGTCTTTAGCTGACTATAGTGGATTTATGTGATACATCTTGTACATACACATATGCACTAAAATAATACCTCAATACTTTATTGAACATGATTAATGTAACGGTTTGATGCCTAAGTTGAATATGATGAATGAGCTTGTAGGTTACCCTTTATTTTTTGGTTAGCACTATGGACAAATTTCTTATAAGGAAATTAGTTTTATTGTAAAATTGATCTTCTAAGCAAATTTGCATTCACTTGAATAATCTTCTTTTAGATCCTAGGCTATGAGAAAAAGTCTCATCTTTTCATCCTAATGATCGAGAGAAAATAAAAAGAGCACATTTACAAAGATGTTCTTGTCAAACTCTTAGCCATGATTTCCCTAAAAAAGAAATTAGTGGAGCATTGCATTGTTTTAATCCTGATTAGTTTAAAGAATACAAAATGTTGATTGGAACATATCATAAAAAAGGATAATGCATTTTGTTTATACTGTTACTTATTTAAGCAAGATGTTGGTAATTGAAAGGGAAATCAGTAGTTTAATGATTACTTGATTGTTTATATTAATTGAAAAAGATGTGGCTGATAGCATTAATAATGAAGTTATCATACAATAATTTCAAAATATGAAAAACTTGTAAAAGGAAATTTTGAAACGTTAAGTATATGCGACAGTTTTTTTATGTCAATATATTCAAGTTTTATTTTATTTAAATTTTGTTTAATTTAAATTCTTTAATGACTACTTTGAAAAAAAATTTTGGAGCTGCCACTACAAAGCTAGCTTGGGATACAACATATGAGCTGAAAATGGATGTATTCAATTTATGTAACTGTGCCTGTTTTTTTGGTAGCCATTTTTCATTTAACTATAGTTGAGCTTCAGTCTAACTTAAATAAACTACAGCTTAATAAATTATGCAATTTTTTTTTCTTTTTTTGAATTTAGTAAATAATGGTTTTACTGCATAAATTAATAGAAAAATATACAAATAAGGAAGAGTTACATAACCCAACATTCTTTTATTATATCCCAAACCCTCTAAATTTAAAATGAGTTACATAAGCAATTGTTTTACTTTATCTTTTTTATGATTGCAAGGAGATAAACATAGCAAAATGACTAGTGCTTCAAGGTAGTTCCAAACAATTTTTTTCTACTTTTCAACTCCAAATTCTTTCTGAAGCTCTTCAACCACATTTTTGTCGAGTTGGAAGGCCTTGGTGAGAACATTAGGATTAATGGGAGGATTGGATCCAAAGACAGCATCTGCTATTGTGATTACGCCTGCATTTTGGCTGCTTAAACCAGAAATGGCAATTGCATTAGTTTTTCCCACATTGAATTGGAAGTGAATGAGACCGACTGGAAAGACAAACACATCCCCCTTATTTAGAGTTTTGGTGAAGAGGCGATTCTCTGGGTTGGATGTTACAAAACCAACGAAGAGAGTACCCTCCAAGACTACTAGAATTTCAGTGCCGCGAGGGTGAGTATGGGGAGGATTTTCTCCATATGGTGCAAAGTCGATTCGAGCCAGGGATATGCCAAGAGTATTGAGGCCTGGTAATGTGTCTACATTCACGGTAGTGACGTTTGACCCAACTTTATTATCAGTGTTCCCAGCAATGTTCAATCCCTTGAAGAAGAAATCTTCAGCTTTGACAAGCTTTGGATCCTTGCAGAACTTTCCATTAACGAATACTGCATAAATGAATTTTTGTTATGGACATTTTAAAAAGAATGCTTAAGAATTCGATGCAGAAAATAGTAAGGCCAGGTAGCTAATAATATTTCTTCCATTAATACTCTGGTTAGTGTAGATTCTTCACATGAGAAAAATAATCCAGAAACTTGAAAAAAGAAAACGAAAAGTTTGTACCAGCTGATTTGGAGTAGTCCGAGTAGTCCTTAAGTGCAACACAGAAGTCCTGCAGGGGATCGGGGTCAGAGGCAGTGGCAAGAGAGAATGCCAAAGCGAAGAGGGCAACAGTTACAATGTAAGCTTTCCTCATATTTCAGGCTTACTCTGTCTTCTGTTCTATATATTTTTGCTTCGGATGAGGGATGAGAAATGTTGCATGGAAAGCATGTCTCTTTATAGATAAGACACATTGAATAGATCTATGGTTTTCCATACGTGAATAATATGTAGACTTGTTCAGTCTTCGGTTATTACCAATTTTCTTTTTGATTGCCAAATTATTCTTTAACTACTACCCTGTGCCTTAAAGTTTCAACGAACAGACCAGTTCAATGAGAAAATATTACAATTCTATGTTACTACGGCACAACCAATAGATTGAATTAGTATGTGTACTAAACCTGTACTTTGTTCTTACAACGTACTTCATCCCTTATCTCTGTTCACAATTGATCAAGCTCTGAACTAATTGAACACACCATGTCTTGTATACAACTGATTGGATGTGTTGATATTTCATGGAGTTGTTAATAACTTAATACTTTGGTGGAAAGTTTCTGTGGGGCTTTTGTTTGCCAAAATTAAATTGAATGGTTGATAATTACTGTTGTAGAACCAATAATTAGATGGATTCAAAGCTTCCAGTGTATTAGGTAACTGGAACAATCAACGTCCATATGAAGATAGTCTTTATCCATGGGAAGAAACTTAACCTTTCAAATGTGTTAGGTCCATATTTTTAGGTTGGAAAAAATATGAACAACAGTAAAAAATTAGAACCCATTTTTTCTAGTTTAGTGTATAAAGATTGGTATTGTAACAATAAGACAACTAAACTTTTTATGTTGTCACAACTAGACCTCTTCTTTGCAATTTTTTAATGATATGGAGCAAAAAGAGGTTAAATTGCAGATGGAGTTATGGGGGTCATGCTAGTACAGTGTCAAAGTCTATATACCACATTGGCGAAGAAAAAATAAGGGGTACTATTTGGTACATTAGCAGAGTTTATGTTCTGAAATAAAAGCAGAAGGGCATAAGGGCATTAAACACAATGTTTAGTGATTTTTCATTACTGATAGTTAAGACAGACATACCTATATATATACATATTTTTCTTTTATAAATCTATATATGCATTAATGCATATATAAAAACTTATAAAGGATCAAAATGCAAGTTCTCTGCAAAACTTCTTTCACTAGTGCCACCATTATGAAAATTTTGTAAATGGGCTAGGCCTACATTAAAGTAAGCTGTAGTTATTGACACAAGTCACATAACTACATTATGCATGGGAATAAATAATTATTTTGTATTATAAGATAATGTATTTTTTCTCTAAAATTTTATGAAGATAATTCATTCTCCCTAAAAATTAAACAATTACTAGGATGTCCGATTAGGTCCACTTGGCCAATTTCAGCCCCCCCCCCCCCCCTCTCCCCCCTTTCAGTCCATTTTAGACTAATTGGGTCTTAAATTGATTCTTTGTGTTGGTTTTTTTTTCATGTTTATTTCAAAATTTATTTCTTTGTTTAATAATTTTTGGATTGAAAAGTGTGAAATTTTATTATATTTGGGCTAAACTCTTTAGTTTTGAATTAAAAAATACAATAAAAATACTAAAATAGACATTAAAAATTAGAAATATTAGCCTTAATAATGCAATAAAAGTGATAAATATTCAAAAGTCTTATTCGGTCCACATTGTTTCTATTTGGTCCAATTAGTTGGCTTTCGTCCTATTTAGTCCATTCTGTCCACTATAGTTCTATTCGGTCTAGTTTGATCCATTTAGTCTTATTCAGTTCACGTTGGTCCATTTAGTCACATTGGCTCTATTCGGTCCATATTGGTCCTATTTTGTCTACTTTGATCCTATTCGGTCCATTCTATCCACTTTAGTCCTATTCGGTCCATGCTGTCTACTTTGGTTCTACTAGGTCCTATTTAGTCTGCATTGGTTCTATTCGGTCCATTCTAACCACGTTGATCGACTTTAGTCCTATTTAGGCCATTCAGTCTACTTTGTTCCTATTCAGTCCATTTCGCCACTTTGGTTCTATTTGATCCACTTCAATCCTGTTTAGTCTACTTTAGTCCTATTCGGTCCACTTCAGTTAGATTTGGTCCCATTTAGTCCGTTATTCCACTTCGGTCCTATTTGGTACACCTTGTTCCCATTCCATCCATTTCGTCCACTTTATTTTATTTGGTTCGATTCAGTCAATTTGGTTCATTTTAGTCTACTTTGATCTATTTTTGTGCTCTTCCATAATGGGGAAAGACATATTTGGGTTGAAAGCACCTTAATCTAAGTCAAAATTTATTAAAAATATATATAATATCAAACTCATAATATCTAAAATCTTAAGCATAGCATTTTTTGTTGCTACACTTTTGTTGATCCACATTAATGTAGCATTTTTTGTTGCTACGCTAAATTCAAGTGCAAGTCTTTCTAAACATAAAGGCTATGAATATACAAATGTAATCTTAAGGGAAATTATTCATTTGTTTTAACTTTGTTACTTTTAAATGAATTGCATGAGATTGACTGTGCATTTAAGCAATATAAATATAAATATATATATATATATATATATATATGTAAGTTTAATTTTTATTTAAATAAATTATTCAAATTATATATACATTCTCTTAAAAGAGATTATCATGATAATCAAAACTCATATCAAGCCTATACTGAATATGTATAATTTATTCACTAAATTTTATTAAAGAGAGAGAAATATTACTTGTGATTGGGAACTCACTACAAAAAAAATGCCTATTAGTGACCAAAAATTTTTGATGGACCCAAAAAGCCCTCTTAAAAATATTATTTGTGATGGCAAAATAAAGCCCTCGCAAATACTTGATAAAATGTGAAATATTTGTGAAAAAAAAAAAGCTATCGCAATTATGTGTTATAGCCGTCACAAATACTAACATTTTGGAGGGAAATTTTCCCTCCATACTATTTGCGAGGGACAATTAAAAATCTCTCACAAAAAGTGTATTATTTGTGACGGTTAAAAAAATGCCACTAATACTAAATTATTTACGAGGGCTAGAATCGACCTTCACAAATAATCATTAAAATGTAAAAATTTTTGGAGGGAAATGTTCCCACCAAATTATTCCCGAGGGACAATAAAAATTCCTTGTCAAAAAGTTTATTTTTTGTGTGAGTTAAAAATATACCCTCACTAATACTAAATTATTTGCAAGGGCCATAATTGGCCTTCGCAAATAATTATGTCCCACCATATAAATCCATCACAAATATACCACCTTTCTTTGACAAGGCATCAAGGACATAATTAAAATACAAAACCAGCTCTTAATGTTTATTGATACAACAACAGTTATAGTTAAATGCACAAACAATGTCTCTAGGAGGCAGTGGCAAACTCTTCATGTACTTGTCATCAGCAATAGATCCCACTTGCACAGTAGATTCCAATGCACAAGTCTCAGAACCATCTTTGCCCTTTTGCAATGTAATTTTACTTATCAATTCTTGAGGCTTAAAGTTGACCAGCTTGGCCTCAAGAGGCTGCAAGCCATTGCCATGAAAGAGGGATATTTTGGAATACCCATTAGCCCCAAATCTACTTATATTCTTCTCCAAGCACCAATTTAGAGCCCCAAGGTCCAAATCCAATCCCACAGCAGTCCTTCTTGAATTACTGTAGATCCATTTTGCACTGTCAAACATATAGAATTCATTAGGTATTTACATGCTTTTAGCATTGCAACTACAAAACAAATTAATGACTTATGCAATCTCCCAACCCCCTTCCAAAGAATTAGAACGTAAAACTATTCACGAACAAAATTTTCACTCTTTTCACAAACTCAACCTAGGCATTTTTTCACCGCCGACTTATAGTAATATGGAGTAATGTGTACCCACTTCTCAATCTACCACTTTTGAAAACAAAATACAAATTAAAAGGGGAAAGGAAAGGAGATATATATATATATATATATGTGTGTGTGTGTGTGTGTGTGTGTGTGTGTGTGTGTGTGCGCGCGCGCGCGTGTGCATAACTAGATTATATTTAATGTCAGGGTGCATATAAAACATAACAATCTTTGTAAAGCATGTCCTAAGTCAAAGATAAGTTGTGAGGGGTTAAAAGCCCTCACAAATAAGTTTTAGCGATGCCATTATTTGTCACTATTGCAAGGGAATAAAGGTCCTTACAAATAGTTATTAACGATGACTGCTTTCCCTCGCTAAAAATAAGTTGCAAGGGGTTAAAAGCCCTCACAAATAAATTTTAGTGATGTTATTATTTGCCACTAAAAAGTATGTCGACAATTTAGAATTCACAAATAACTAATTGCGAGGGTATAAAGGTCCTCACAAATAGTTGTTAACGACGACTGTTTCCCCTCACTAAAAATAAGTCGTCGACTTTTCTCGTCATTTGGTAATATATTTGTGAGGGCGAATTTGTTCAGTAGCGATGGTGGATTGCCCTCGTAAATTATTTATTTGCGAAGGTATGGTCACAAAAACTTTTTTAGCAACAAGAGCAAATACGATGGCCTTCGAGGGCCATATGCCGTCGCTAATAACATTTTGCAACGATATTTGAATTTTTGCGAGGGTATTCTATCATCGCTAGTAGACTCTTTTCTTGTAGTGACTAAAAAATACAGCACCAAAACGTATGAACCCAAAATAGAGTTTTAAAAATCACAATGATTCATCAATATAAAATAGAGTTGCAAGAAAGAATAAAAAATCAAGAGAAAGAAAATAACCATTTTTCAAGAGAGAATGTGAGTGAGAATAATAAGAAATTTATAGAAAATAATATGGGAATAAAGATATTAAAAAAAAATAGTAACAGACACCGAATTATCCAAGTCATGTTATGTAATAAAATAATATTATATTCATAGATACTATCTTTATAATGCAATATGATAACATCTATTAAAACCACAAAGCTTAATCACATCAACCCAACATAGAGTTTCAAATAATACAAAAATTCATCTAACCTAATAAAGTAGAGATGCAATAAAAATATTTTAAAAAATCCGCCAAAAATGGAGGAAAAAAAATGAGAGAGAGAAAGATAGAGAAATAATCTTTTGCATGTGGGAAAACTATGTATAAGATGTGAAAGAGAATTGTGAATTTATAATAAGAGGAAAGGAATAAGAAAAGTAAAAAATAGAGAAAGATAAAGGAATAAAAGAAAAGTGATATTAAGGTAGATAGAAATGTGGAGATGAAAAAGGTAAAAGGGAGAGGAAAAGTTAGAGAAAGTATAACAATAAGTTGAGAAATTAATAAGAAAGAAAGAGAGTTACAAATAAGAGAGAGAATGTTGAAAATTGGTGAATGATGTGGCCATTAAAGTGGCTCAATAGGAGCGTAGCAACAATAAATACTATACTTCAACTTTTAAATATATATAGATATAGACTGACATCATCTTATGTTATTATAATCATATTATGTATTTGTGGGTTCCAGTTAGCTCAATTGATAAATTCTCTAATGGTTGAATAAGAGATTTGGGGGTTCAATCCACACCTACACCAAAAACCGATTGGTGTCTTGGTCTGATGATAAAGAGTTATCATCAGGAGCGGATGTCATATATTGAAATTCTTTCTAAAAAAATATATTTAAGTTGATAAATTTTCCTGTGCATCAAACAAATTAACGAATATGACTAACATTAAGTTTTTCTATCATAATATTTAGCTAGAAGGCTGTCCAAAAAATTTATCCCAATTTCATTTTTTACCAATTATTTTCAAGGAAAGTACTGAAATAAAATGGATTTTAAAGTGAAAAAAAAAAAAAAAAAAAACAGACGCCATTTTGAACCGCAAAAAGTTATCGTCCTCCTATTCACAACTTTTTTTGCAACCATTGGGAAAACATCATTAAAAAGAATCCTCTATTTATTTATTTTGATGGTAAAAGAATTTGGCATATCAAAAAAAATAATGCACTTTGTTGTAGTGATCATATAACATGTTAGACATTCAATTTTGGTTTTCTTTTTATAAAGGGTGATGAGGATACTTTTGACAATCCTAAAGGCTGATGAGTCCAAGGCTGACGACCCTACAGATGACGACCCCAAAGTTGATAACCCTGAAGCTGACGACCCCAAGGTTGATGACCTTGAGGCTGACGACCCCAACCTACAAGCCAACGACCTTAGAAATATGTGGAGTTAGGCTGACGGGAAATGGCTGAAGAAGTCAGCTTTGGCCCCGTTTGTAACCTTACTTGACCAACACGTATACGTATATGAGAAGAATTCTTCCACTGCACGTCTAACTCAAATTAAGAAGATTCCTATAAGGACAAGGATTCAAAAGAATACGCAAAGTCCAAGAATTACACTCCTTGAAGGAAAGAACTTCTTGGTCAAGGCATGAATTTCGGCCCTATGCTACTGTAAATACCTCAAAGCCCTCTCTAGGCAAGAGATTTCTCTAACTTGACCATCGGAGGATATTTGGCCGGTACCACACCGGTGCCCTTTCTAAGGTCTTCAGCTTTTGTATTGTGCAGGTACGTCATCAGGAACACGTGAGGATCGTGTGTCTTACTGACGATTTTGAGCATCATCAGTTGGCGCCGTCTGTGGGAATCGAGCAATCAGCCATATTCTTGAGACAAAAAGTTGCATGGTACACACTAGATTGATGGCAACAACCAATAACTTGGGCAAGGAACCGCACGCCGCAGCGCTGGAAAGGCAAGTCTAAACGCTCGCAGCGGCGGTTGAATGTCTAACCAAACAAAATCACGACTTGGAGGAATAATTACGTCAGAGGACTGCACATCCTGGCATGCAAGAAGAAGACCAGGAAGGAATAAGCGTCGAAAGAAGGAACCATGAGGGACCCAAGGGTAGCAACACTCCGAGCAGGCCAAAGCGGCAGGACACCAGTCGGCCAGCTATCTCTGACGCATTGCCACCTCATATCGCCGCAGAGATGCAGGAGATGAGGGAGCGAATGGACGTGATGATGAACGCCCTCAGAGGAAGGGTATCCAGTGACCTTGACGATCTAGTTCAATGAACTGATTCACCTTTCATGGCACACGTCACTTCATGTCCTCTTCCCCCAAAGTTTTGCATGGCCTAGGTAGAAAGTTATGACGGGTCTAAGGACCCCCTAGACCACTTGGAATCCTTTAAGACTATAATGCACCTTCAAGGAGTGCCAGATGAGATCATGTGTAGGGCTTTCCCTACTACGCCGAAGGGATTTGCGAGGGTTTGGTATAGCAGGTTGACACCTAATTCAATTAGCACCTTTAAGAAGTTAGGTGCTCAATTCATTTCACATTTCATCGGGGGTCACCGATACAAGAAGTCCATAACGTGTTTAATGAGCATAAGACAACGGGAGGACGAAACACTTAGGTCGTATATAACACGGTTCAACAAGGAGGCTCTCTCGATTGATGAGGCGGACGACAAGATACTCGTAGCAGCATTCACCAATGGGCTACGAAAGGGTAAGTTCTTATTTTCCTTATACAAGAATGACCCGAAAACCATGTCAGATGTGCTCTACAGGGCAACCAAGTATATGAACACGGAAGACACTCTGATGGCTCGAGAAGAGAGGCTTAAGAAAAGGGAAAGGCAGGAAGACACAAGAATGGATAAGGGACAAAAGAAGGCTAGGACCGAAGAGCGACTGGATGATCGCTGCTCCAAGCCACCAGCGGGGAGATTCACGAGCTTCACGCCATTGACCGCCCCTATCGACCAGGTCCTAATGCAGATCAAGGACGAAAAAGCCCTGACCTTTCCCGGCAAGATGAAAGGAGATCTCAATAAGAGGCTAAGGGGCAAATATTGCCGCTTCCATCGAGACTATAGCCACAATATGGTTGATTTCTATGACTTGAAGCAGCAAATAAAAGCTCTAATTAGACAAGGAAGGCTGCAGAGGTTTGTTAGCAAAGAGAGGACAGATCCACTGCAAGACCAAGCTCCCCAACGGGAGAATGAACGCCCCAGACAACCCCTAGGTGATATAAGGATGATTGTGGGGGGCACTATAGCCGTCAGGTCATCGAAGAAAGCTCGAAAGACTTATCTCAGGATGATTCAGAACATCCAGCTGAAGGGGTTTGTACCCAAAATGTCGCAGACGGATAACCCCCTCATTAGATTCTCAGATGAAGATGCACGACGTATCCACCATCCCCATAATGATGCACTTGTTGTCACCATACAAGCAGGAGACTACAACATACATTGAGTTCTCATCAATAGTGGAAGATCGGCAAACATCCTTTACTACTCCACATTCCAACAGATGGGAATTGATAGGGAGCGTCTAGTTTCGATTAATGCCCCGCTGGTTGGCTTCAGAGGAATGAGGGCATTTCCCCTTAGAGTCGTCACTTTGGCAGTAACCATTGGAGACTACCCTCGGCAGGTCACCAAGAATGTAGCATTTCTTGTAGTCGACTGCTCATCAGCTTACAATGCCATCATAGGACGTCCCATCTTTAACTTGTGGAAGGCTGTGACCTCAACCTACCATTTGATGATAAAATTCCCGACTGATTACGGAGTGGGAGAGTTAAGAGGAGATTAAGTGGCTGCACACGAATGTTATGTAGCCATGATAGAGATGGATGACCACCACTAGTCTATGAGCATAGAAGAATAACGTACAGCTAAGGAGCCCATAGAAAAGCTCGAGGACATACCTCTCGACGACTCCTAGCCAGAGCGAACAACCAAGATCGGCACCCTTACAGACCCGATGATACGTCAGGAACTCGCAACCTTTCTTAAAGAAAACCGAGACGTGTTCGCTTGGAGTCATGAAAACATGCTAGGAATTGACCCGTCAGTTATGGTACACAGGTTGAATATATCACCATCTTTTCCGCCGGTTTACCAAAAGAAAAGAGTCTTCGCCCAAGAAAGAGATCGGGCAGTGGCGGAAGAAGTCTGTAAGCTACAAGAAACGGGCTTCATTAAAGAGGTTTACTACCCCGAGTGGTTGGCAAACGTCGTTGTTAAGACATATGTAGTTCAAGTTGTTGACTTATGTCACTATTTTATATAATTGGCTTATCCTTTGACAAAACGCACTTTACTTGTAATTGGGTAGATTTAGGATGTGTTTAACGCTTCAAGAAACAGTATTTCAAGATTAAGTGTTGAAGTCATCAAGTCTGTTCAAGAAACAAGCTGGAAAGTGCAAGTTACTAAAACTCGACACTTGTCTCGACACATGCATCTATCGAGTTTTAAGAAATTCTTTTAACCCGAGCCTCGACAGCTTCTCGACAGATCCTCGACACCTCTATCTGTCGAGATTTAAAGAAAACAGATTTTCAGTTATGTTTTAATTCTAATCCATAAATGTGTCTTTGAGACTTCTTTTCTCCTAACCCTAGACATATAAAAAGATTTTTTTAAGGGCCGTCAAAGGGATGCAAGTTGCACAAGCATTGAGTAATTCTTGTTCATACCCTAGTTCATTGCTTATGAAGAAGTTGCTGTGTAATGTGCACCATAGAGTTTTATAACCAAGCATCTTCTTGATCTTTATCGTGTGGATAATATGAAGAACTTTGCAGCCAACAACTCTCTCTCTCTAGTTGGTGAATTGAAGTCGCGTACTGGGATCCGCGCAATTGGTTAGTCACATACTTGGGAGCTGTGCATTAAAAGGAGAAACTGTCACTACAGAACAAGTCCAATTGGGTATTGGGGTAAGGGTTCAACTGTAGGTTGGTAAGGTACTTGGGATTTTTTGCTTGTAATCGCTTATTGTGATAATAGCGGAGTTTCGGGAGTGGTGACCTTAAATCACCCGGCGGAGTTTTTACTGTCAGGTTTTCCCCATTCATAAACAAATCACCGTATCTTTTATTTTCCATTGCATACTCTAGTTTTGGTAATTTTTTTGTCCTGCCACGTGAATTTGCATGTTAACTTGATTAATTAAGAACTTGGCTAATTAATCAATTTAATTAATCACAAGGGGTCAACGCGTTTATGGCCTATCAAGTGGTATCAGAGCAGGTACACTCTGATTAGGGTTTAATCCTTGTGTGTGTGATCCATTGACCCCTGTTTGTCATGGATAGAGGTCAATCTCTTATTATACCTCCATTATTTGATGGCACTAATTATACATACTGGAAAGTACGCATGAGAGCTTTCTTGCAGTCATTAGATGAGAATGTGTGGCAAGCTGTGGAGATAGGCTAGACTAAGCCTACAGAAGCGCCGGCCAATTGGGATGATGCCAAGATCAAGGCGGCAAATTTCAACAGCAGAGCATTGAATGCCCTATTCAGTGCGGTCACCAATGAGGAGTTCAAGAAAATCTCCTCCACAGAAACTGCTAAGGAAGCATAGACCATTCTCCAGACAACCTACGAGGGAACTAAGGCTGTCAAAGATTCAAAGCTACAGAGGCTCACTATAAGTTTTGAAGAAATTAAGATGGAGGAGGATGAGTCATTTGATGAGTTCTATGCAAAGCTCAAAGACATAGTGAACTCAGCTTTCAATCTTGGGGAAACCATTCCTGAACCTAAGATAGTGAGAAAAGTGCTCAGATCGTTGCCCGGGAGATTCCATGCAAAGATCACGGCGATAGAGGAATCGAAGGATATTGACAAAATTCCTTTGACTGAGCTGGTTGGAAACTTGCCAGCCTACGAGTTAGGGCTGACTAGAATTGGCAAGTCAAGCAAGGGCAAGAGCATGGCACTAAAAGCCAAGAGCAGTGATACAGATGATTCTTTAGATGATGAAGATTCTAAAATGAAGTCCTATATTACCAGGCAATTCAAGAAATTCATGAAGAATGCAAATGGAAAAGGCTTCAACAAAGACCGTAGGCAATCCAGTTCTTCTCAATTCAAGAACTCAGATAAAGGGAAGAAGGATGTTAAGGATGGCGGTCAGTACACTATTCCCGCTGGACCAAAATGCTTTGGATGTCAAGGCTTCGGACACATGAAACAAGAGTGTCCAACGTACCTTGAAAGCATTGGGAAAAGCAAGGCATTTGCTATTACCTTGAGTGACACGAAGCCCGAGGATGATTCCGAAAATGAAGATGACGGAATCCTGAATGCCTTCACTGCCACTGTTAATCCTACTGATGGGGTTACTAAAAAAGTGGATGAAGAAAAGGAATTGGTGGATGCCAAATTTGAAAATATGGATAATCAAGATGATATCCATACCACCTATGAGAAATTATACAAGCTTTCTGAGAAGCATGAGAAACTCTATAGGCTGGCCACCAAGAAGCTCAGTGTTGTGGAACTTGATCGTGAGGAGCTTTCCACTAAGGTTGATGAAGCTAATAAGACCATTGGGGCACTGAGGTTTGAGAACAATTTCTTGGCTAAGAAAACCAAGAAGTTTGAAGCGGAGCTGTTTCAAGTCAAAGCACAATTGGAGAGGACATCGAGTGCAAAGCTGGATGAGATGCTAAGTGTTCAGAAATCTTCTTCGGATCATACTGGATTGGGGAATGAATTCTCTCTCTCTAATACTCCGTCTGCTAGTACTACTGTTTTCGTTCCTCCTGCTAGTAATAATAAAATTGAGAATAAAAATGTTAAAACTGAATTAGCAAGTGAGAACGTAGACAAGGGCAAGTCTATCCTAGGAGCACCCCCTAAAGTTGAGAAAAGGAAAACTAGAAACCCTAGGACTAAGAAGGCTATCTCTCAAAAGCCCAAACAGAAGAAGCAGCATCTCTGTTATCATTGTGGTGTTGCCGGTCATAATCGACCAAATTGCTACAAGTAGCTAGCCACTCAACAAAGCAATGACATGATAGCATTTGGGAACCAGAATCAGCTTCAAACCTCTCTTGCTCCTCTTGGAGACATTATCAAAGCCCTCATGTTCCTTTCGAACTTGAATGGTTCATATTCTTCTCCCTCATCACCGGTTCAAAGGTTGACAAAAAGGAAAGGTTCTTCCAAGGTGTGGAAGGAAAAGGGTTCTAAGTGATTCTGTTTACTTTTTCTTCTCTCTCCCTGTTTTACTGTGTTGCATTACTTGTGTGTTGCTTTACTGTTTTGAGTCAGTCTAGTTTTTATGCATTGTTTTTGCTTTCTTCAAACTTGTTTTTGTTTATGTATTTTCAGTTTTTGTGTTTTATTTTTACTTTTCTGATAAAAATAAAAAAAAATTAAAAAATTGAAAAATACAAAAAGAGTGTGTGTTTGTGTACATTGGTTCTTGTAAACCTTAAAATGGCCATTGAAACAGAATTTTCTAAATTTTGTATCACCTGTAGCTTAGATGAACATATTTATGTACAACTAAGCAAGTGAGCTTTGTGGCTCTTTGTTTGTGATGAGTAAGGTTAAGTGATCTCTTTTACTTAACACTCGTATCACTCTTTTTGACGAGTAGGACTATAAAATCTTAAGAGAAAGGCATAAATAACCATCTCACCACCGTTACTCACCAATCATGATTTGACATCCGTATGCTTCGGCATAGCAAAAGTGTAATGTCAAAAGCTTAACATAATTGGGTAATGTCAAAAGCTTAACTCGATACTTGGTGTTTTCTCTCCCAAAACCTTTCTCACTCTCTCCAAACCCTTGCCTAAAGATTCTTCAAGTGTTTTTCTAGTTTTTCTTCACTTGGTAAGCATCTATCCTCTCATTCTTCATGCATTTCATGATTTACAAAACTAGGTTTTGAGGTTTTTGAAAATTTTTGGGGTTTTTCAAAATTGTTGAAAGTTTCATGAAATTTTTAGGTTGGTTTTACAGATTTGATCTTTAAAACTACATGTATTACATCACATTAGCATTCTAATTGTATTTTCATGCATTTAGATGTGTGCAAACTTGTTGTGTACTGTTAGGTTTGGATTGGGCTGAGCCCATGATGTTTTTATTTTTGCATGTCACATGTTCATGCATCTCCTATGCATACGTTCTATCTTTCAATAGTTCTCTTCCTATATTGAACTGTTTAGGACTTTTATGTGTGTTTCTCTTCTTCTCCCTCTTTCTATGTTTGCGTTAGTAGTGTCTATGACACCTAAACGTAAATCCATTCCATCCCAGAACCCTTTGTGTTCTAAGGGATCTTCTTCTTCTAATTTCGCTCCTCTGTCTATCCGGTTCTGTGATGAGAAAGCTCATAAGGACTTCTCGGAGAACTTCTCTAAACGAGGTGTTCATTCGGAATGCCACGTTGTCCTGGCAGACTTTGCCTACACTGACCTACCAGATGTCATTCACAGTCGGGCTTGGGAGTCACTGTGTGACATCCTGGTCACTTGTCCTCTCGTGCTAATACTAGAGTTTTACTCCAACATCCACGGGATTAATTCTTTAGTACCTCTCTTCTATTCTAGCGTTCGAGGTACGTACTTTGCTGTTACTCCGGAGTTAGTCTCCGAGGTTCTTCATGTCCCGAGGGTGGATCATCTTGATTACCCCAGTTGTGAGCGTTTATCGACTGTGTCCAAAGACGAGATGATCTCGGCGTTCTTTGAGCATCCTTCCTCTTGGGGAGGTCATCAGTACACACCATGTCGGCCATTTGCTAAAGGTCCTCGTTTCCTTAACATGGTGATGATTTTGTTTTGTACCCTCTTTCTCACTACAACTTTATCATAGAGTCTTGTGCTCGGTTTTTGTTGTCCTTCTTAGAGCATCTCACTATAGACTTCCCTTAACACTTTATCTTTTCTATCATCGATGTCTATAGAGATACGGTTACTCGTGATAAGCTCATTTTCCCTTCCGTTATCACGAGGATACTTTGCCGTTTTTCCATCCCATTCCCTTCATCCGATCGGTTTCATGTCATGTTTGTCACAGACGCCGCTACCGTAAAACGTAGCGAGGCACAGTTCAGATCGAGACAGTCGAATGCTGCTACTCCTTCCTCCCGTCCGACTACATCCAGATCTGCTCGAGCAACATCTGCTCCTTCTTCTTCTTCGAGCGACGTCACTCTAGGAGACATCATGGTGCAGCTTCAGCGCATGGATGCTTGCCTCGATACACTCTCCACAGAGTTGTATCAGGTGAACGTTCGTGTTGGTTGCATCGCCAGGCGACAGGCGACCTTGGGCGGCTTTGCTCTAGAGGCTTCTCCTCTACCACCTTATGTCGCTTTTGAGACTGAGGATGATGATGACGGTGATGACGATGATGCTTCGGATGATGACGATGGAGATGCGAGCTCTTCTGATGAGATGTCTACTTGACACTCTACCCTTTGTCACTTGTGACAAAAAGGGGGAGTAGTTTTGGTGTATGAGAGTAGTCATAATTAGGGGGAGAGCTAGCATAGGACATTTTTTGATAGGGGGAGTGTTGATATGAGGGATGTAGTGAGGATCATATGTTTTTTTTTTTCTTTTCTATCTTTTTAGAGATACATTGATCATGTATTGACATACATTGTACTTATTTCTTGATATATATGATGATGTATGTTTCTTTCATCTATCTCTCCAAGTGTTGTTTCTTTTCTGTCTTTATACATATGTTTCTTTTACTTGTATGCAATCTATTATTGCAACTTCACATAAAGATGCCTTGATGTGTTTTGATAAAAAGTGTTTCAGAAATACAGGTTGTCAAAGTCTACTTGTCATAAACTCTCTTCTTATAAAGTTTTTCAAGAGTTTGTGTTAGGATAGATTTTATTGTATGTAACAAGTGAATATGAGTTAAAGTGTTTTATGACTTCTCTCATATCTTCATTTGTTTGTTGTGGTTTTGTCACGGATTGCCAAAGGGGGAGATTGTTAGGACATATGTAGTTCAAGTTGTTGACATATGTCACTATTTTATGTAATTGGCTTATCCTTTGACAAAACGCACTTTACTTGTAATTAGGTAGATTTAGGATGTGTTTAACGCTTTAAGAAACAGTATTTCAAGATTAAGTGTTGAAGTCATCAAGTCTGTTCAAGAAACAAGCTGGAAAGTGCAAGTTACTAAAGCTCGACACCTGTCTTGACACATGCATCTATCGAGCTTTAAGAAGCTATTTTAGCCCGAGCCTCGACAGCTTCTCGACAGATCCTCGACACCTCTATCTGTCGAAATTTAAAGAAAACAGATTTTTAGTTCTGTTTTCCTAACCCTAGACATATAAAAGGATTGTTTTAAGAGCCATCAAAGGGATGCAAGTTGCACAAGCATTGAGTAATTCTTGTTCATGCAATTTGTGATCAACAAGACAAAGTTCATGCCTTAGTTCATCGCTTGTGAAGAAGTTGCTGTGTAATGTGCACCGTAGGGTTTTGTAACCAAGCATCTTCTTGATCTTCATCGTGTGGATGATTTGAAGAACTTTGCAGCCAACAACTCTCTCTCTCTATTTGGTGAATTGAAGTTGCGTACTAGGATTCGCGCAATTGGTTAGTCACGTACTTGGGAGCCATGCATTAAAAGGAGAAATTGTCACTACAGAACAAGTCCAATTGGGTATTAGGGTAAAGGTTCAACTGTAGATTGGTAAGGTACTTGGGATTCCTTGCTTGTAATCGCTTGTTGTGATAATAGTGGAGTTTCAGGAGTGGTGACCTTAAATCACCCGGCGGGGTTTTTGCCGTCAGGTTTTCCCCATTCGTAAACAAATCACCGTGTCTTTTATTTTTTGCTACATACTCTAGTTTTGGTGATTTGTTTGTGCTACCACGTGAATTTGCATGTTAACTTGATTAATTAAGAACTTGACTAATTAATCAATTTAATTAATCACAAGGGGTCAACGCGTTTGTGGCCTATCAGTTGTCATAGTAAAAAAGAACAACGAAAAATGGAGGATGTGCGTAGATTTTATAGACCTAAACAAGGCATGCCCCAAGGATAGCTATCCTCTACCAAGGGTAGACCTCCTGGTGGATTCTACGGCCTAACACCAGCTGTTAAGCTTCATGAACGCATTTTCAAGATACAACCAGATCCTAATGGATGAAGCTAATTAGAAAAAGACTTTGTTCTTGACAAGTCAAGGCCTTTTTTGCTACAAGGTCATGCCATTCGGCTTGAAGAACGTAGGTACGACATACCAAAGGCTCATGAACAAGATGTTCGTACAGCAAATTGGGAGAAATGTCTAAGTATATGTCGACGACATGCTAGTGAAAAGCCGAAGAGAAGAAGATCACTTGGGAGACCTAAAGGAAACCTTCAATACTCTTCACTCCTACAACATGAAGCTTAATCCAGCCAAGTGTGCCTTCGGAGTAACAGCTAGAAAGTTCTTAGGATACATGGTGTCCCAAAGAGGTATTGAAGCCAACCCGGACAAAATTCGAGCTATAATGGAGATGACACCTCCTAAAAGCGTGAAGGAAGTACAAAGCCTGAATGGCAAGGTCGCCGCGCTAAGCAGATTCGTATCCAGGGTGACGGATAAATGTCTACCATTCTTCCGCACACTGAAGAAGTCCTTTGAATGGACAAACGAATTCCAGCAAGCATTTGAAGACCTGAAGGTCTACCTATCTTCACCACCACTGTTAACCCCCTCCTAACCAGGTGAAGAGTCGCTCCTTTATTTGGCCGTTTCTCCTGCAGCCGTCAGTGTAGCCCTAGTCAGGGAAGACGATAAGGTGCAAAGGCCAGTGTACTATGCTAGCCGGGCACTTCACAGCACTGAAGGAAGATACTCACCGATGGAAAAACTTGTCTTTGCTCTAATAATGGAAGCCCGCAAGCTTAAGCCATATTTCCAAGCCCATACAGTGGTTGTGCTGACTGACAAGCCCATACGGCAAGCGATGAGTAGCCCAGAAGCCGTGGGACGTATGGCCTTGTGGGCAATAGAGTTAAGCGAGTTTGACATAAAGTATCGTCCACGTACCGCCCACGTACCGCCATCAAGGGACAAATGTTCGCTGACTTTATTGTGGAATTCACAAATGGAGAGGGCCAGGGGGCAGAGAATCCTCAGTGAAGTGTGTTCACCGACGGGTCATCAAACAAAAGAGCTGGTAGGGTAGGGGTCGTACTTCGGTCTCCAGAAGGCAACGAGATCAAATGCATGATTCGACTTGATTTTCCTACAACTAACAACGAAGCAGAGTATGAAGCCTTCATAGCAGGCTTAGATCTAGCCAAGGCTGTAGGAGCCGTAGACACAATAATCCATTGCGACTCTCAGGTCATCACCAATCAGATAAATGGTGACTATGAATGTAAGGGAGAAAGGATGAAAATGTACTTAGAACAAGCAATAAGGAGAGTAAACGAGCTGCAAGCAAGAGTCATTCAAATTCCAAGGGGAGACAATGAGCAAGTCGACCGCCTTGCTAAAGCTGTACCCGCAGAACACGTGATCACCCCCAGCAAGGTACTATCTTTTACTTAAGTCACACCGCTAATTGATGTCGTTAGTGTGCAGGAGGTAAGATCCGAGAGTAATTGGATCGCCGCTCTGGTTGCTTATCTCAAAGACAACATCTTGCCTGAAGAAAAGGACTCCACAAGGAAGCTAAAGGTCCAGGTGGCCCAATTTGTCTTGATAAGGGGCGTCTTATACAAAAGAAGTTTCTCCTGACCGTACCTAAGGTGTTTAGGACCCGAAAAAGCAGATTATGTCATGAGAGAAATGCACGAAGGGATCTGTGACAATCATTCAGGATCAAGGTCATTGGTCCATAAATTAGTTCGGGCTAGATATTACTGGCCGACCATGTAGAAGGACGCCCAAGCGTATGTCAAAACCTGCGACAAGTGCCAAAGGTTCAGTACCATTCGCCCAATGGGGGCTGGACATTATGGGCCCATTCCCAATGGCAGCAAGGCAGCTGAAGTTCCTAATAGTCGGCATCAACTACTTCACCAAATGGGTAGAAGCTGAAGCCTTGGCCATAATCACCGAGAAGGATGTACGAAGCTTTGTTTGGAAGAACATCATTTGCAGGTTCGGAATACCAAGGGTCCTAATCTCGAACAACGGTAAGCAATTCGACAATAACTCCTTCTGCGACTTCTGCTCACAATTAGGAATCAAGAACCATTACTCCTCCCCTGCCCACCCCCAAGCCAACGGACAAGTTGAGGTCACGAACCGATCTTTGCTTCGAATAATCAAAACTCGGCTCGAGGGGGCAAAAGGCATATGGCCGGAGGAACTACCCAGCATACTATGGGCATATAGGACAACCGTCGGGACTCCCACAGGAGAAACCCCATTCCGATTAATGTACAGGAGCAAAGCAGTCATACCAACTGAGGTCGGACTCACGAGCTACAAGGTGGATAATCACGACGAAGGAAGGAATGACGAAGCCATGCGTTTAGAACTTGACCTAGCTGACGAAATTAGGACGACGGCTGAACAGAAGCTCGCGCGATACCAGAACCTCATGGCAAAACACTACAACTCCCGAGTCAAACACCGAGACTTCGAAATTGGAGACCTCGTCTTGAGAAAAGTAATGGGCACCACCAAAGACCCTACACAAGGAAAACTCGACCCAAACTGAGAAAGGCCCTACAAAATAGCATCATGGCTAAGGAAGGGCACCTACCACTTAGAGACGCTGGACGGAAAGAAACTACGCCATCCATGGAACGCCGAGCACCTCAGAAAGTACTACGAGTAGAAGATAGCATAAAGAACATTGCTCCTCATCTCCAGTTTATTTCCTTCATTAATTTTGTGCCGAAAAAACATTTTAATGCCCAAATGGTTGAGTTTTATTCTTTTTAAGCAATTTACTACTTATGCGTATGTTCATGATAATAAGATGAGTTTATTCAAAAAACAACTGGAAAGTTTGACTATATGGAAAGATCTACCACAAAGTAGACGACCTTAATACTAAGTCCAAAAAGTGAACGACTTTAAGTCCACAAAATGGACGGAACTACTACTAAGTTCACAAAGTGGACGACCTTAAGTTCACAAAGTGGACGACCATAAGTCCACAAAGTGGACGGAGTTACTACAAAGTCCACAAAGTGGACGACTTTAAGTCCACAAAGTGGACAAAACTACTACCAAGTCCACAAAGTGGACGGCCTGAAGTCCACAAAGTGGACGACCTCAAGTTCACAAAGTGGACGACCTTAAAATGGACGACCTTAAGTCCATGAAGTGGACGGAACTACTACAAAGTTCACAAAGTGGATGGCCTTAAGTCCACAAAGTGGACGGCCTTAAGTCCACGAAGTGGACGACCTCAAGTTCACAAAGTGGACGACCTTAAGTCCACAAAGTGGACGGCCTTAAGTCCACGAAGTGGACGGCCTGAAGTCCACGAAGTGGACGACCTCAAGTTCACAAAGTGGACGACCTTAAGTCCACAAAATGGACGACCTTAAGTCCACGAAGTGGACGGAACTACTACAAAGTCCACAAAGTGGACGACTTTGAGTCCACAAAGTGGACAAAACTAATACTAAGTCCACAAAGTGGACGGACTTAAGTCCACAAAATGGACGGAACTACTACTAAGTCCACAAAGTGGACGACCTTAATACCAAGTCCACAAAGTAGATGGAGTTACTACAAAGTGGACAACTTTGAGTCCACAAAGTGGACAAACTAATACTAAGTCCACAAAGTGTACGGACTTAAGTCCACAAAATGGACGGAACTACTACTAAGTCCACAAAGTGGACGACCTTAACACCAAGTCCACAAAGTGGACGGAGTTACTACAAAGTGGACGACTTTGAGTCCACAGTGGATGGAACTACTACAAAATCCACAAAGTGGACGACCTTAATACCAAGTCCACAAAGTGGACGGAGTTACCACTAAGTCCACAAAGCGGACCACATTAAGTCCACCAAGTGGACGGAACTAATACAAAGTTTACAAAGAAGATGACCTCGTCAAAATAAACGAGTCTACTATTAAAATACGAAGCTTTTACAAAAATCAAATTGACGCCATAAAAACATCAAGTACAAAGCAACACGATTGGGAGTAATAAACACTACAAAATAAAATTGTCTTTACAAAAGCCCAAAAACATGGGCGTCAAGCATTAAAGTTCATTACAACTTAAAAATAAAAGCACCCTTTGCATAAAATTCATTACAACATAAAATTTATAAAGCTGAAGGAGTGGCTGACGAAGACAAAGTAATGATTGGGGTAGAAGCTTCTTTAGCATTGGATTTTTCTACATGGTGGTTCGTTGAGCTATGGTGACAGACTTATCAATAGCAGGCTGGACGCAGACGAAACTGCCATCCCTTGAGTCCACCTTGAGCTGGGTAGTCTCGTCAGTCTCCTCAATTATGGAACCACCTGCCAGAGTTAACGGTAGGGGTTCATCCATGCTGACCTTGGACAGATCTAGGTCGGGATAAGCAAACTTCACCTACTTCAGACAATCCTCAAATCCGTCAGCATAGTAGACGGCGCAGGCATCAATAAAGGACTGAGAGTCCTTAAACTCTATCACAGCGTCAGCCCTGGCCGTCTCCACCTAACTTAAGAGTCCTTTTAGTTCCTTCTCTGCAGTCATCTTTGCCTTGTCAGCCAAATTCTGCTGACAAGCCTCCTCTTCCAACTTTGTCGTCAGCTCTTTCACCTTTCCACTAAGAAGCTTGTTGGCCTCCTTGTACTGCTGATGCGCATCTACCAAGCTCTTGATGCGAGAATGCAGATGGGTGACCACCCCCTCTTTTGCAGCACACTTATCTCGCAAATACTTCATTCAAACCATGGCTTGCAAGACACAAGAAACGGCGTCAGTTCCCTATAAGATCGTCCAAATGACAAAACGGGAGAAAGGGAAGTATACCCGAGCAAGGTCAAATAACCCTGATGACCCTATCTCATCCGTCGCCTGCTCATCACATAGCTCCATCTCCTCTTCCTTTAAAATGGACTCTGCCACCTCCACAGCGTAATCCTTGTGGGTGAGAAGGTGATGAACAGAATCAAGACTGACGGTCCCCAACGCCGTCATCAAGCCCTTGCCTGCCCTATGAGCTTTTTGAGGCGACAACTTCTTAGTGGGTTTAACCCCCGAGGAAGGGACCACCTTCTTCCCTAAACGATCATCCTTCCCGTCAGCTTTCCTTTTAGCGCCCACCTTCCCAACGGGCTTAGGAACTGACGACGGTGTCGCCTCCCCTTTAACTTTCTCCTCTTCTTTCTTCTTGGTGGCAGCAGCTGCACGAATCCTTTGCTTGGCCGTTTCCATTTCTGTTGAAGATAAAAAGTAAGGAAAACAAGGTAAGAAAAATGACGGAGGTAATTGAGAGATACTCATGCCAACGAGAGAAGTCGTTCAGCCTGTGAGCCTCTTCCGTCGGGTCCGGACCACCACAATACAAATGTAGGGCGTCAAGAGTAATCAGATCCCGACACTTTCTCTCGTCCAAAGGGATAGACATCACCTGATGGATAAGATCCTCTTGCTCTATAGTCACTTGTGGACGGACGTTAGCTGAAAAAAAGAGACAGGGTTAGGAATCGGGTAAATAAGCCAAGTAGAGAAATTGACGGGGTCAACTTGAATCCCTGATGTATGCCCAGGTGTTGTCAAAGAAACCGTGAGGCATTGACTTCCACTCGTCCTAACGGCATACCCAGTTAGTCCCTTCTACAAAAAGTATCTGCCTTTCCACTTTCTATTAAAGTCGGGCATGTCCGACACCAATTTCAGTTCCTTCTTCCTTACTAAAAAGTGATAAATCCCCTTTGACGAGGAGATGTGTTGAGGACGGTAGCACCAAAAGAACTCGTCCAGCGTTAGTTGACGGTGCCCGCCACTCAAGCGACCCCACAAGATCTCAGCACCAATAAACGTCCGCCAAGCGTTAGGGGCAATTTGGCTGATGGAGATACCCAAAAAGTTGGCTAGCTGACGATGCAATGCCGTCAGCGGTAATCTTAACCTAGTAGCAAACATGGCATCGTACATGCCAACGTCTGCGGTTCGCCCTGAATAACACCTCTCACCCTCCTTAGGGAGACGGATTGGGATATCGTCTGGAATCTGGTAACGGGCCCGTAAGTTGTTAAAAACATTCTCCGTCATCGTCAGCAAGAAGCCGTTGACGGACCATTCCAAGGGTAGGATGAAGGGATGGTCGTCACCAGGAGCTCTCGAGGTGCTCTCTAAGGTCTCCTCGTCACCTTCATCCTCACTCCTGTCACCCGTTCTCTCCTTTTTCCCCCCATTGTCCCTATCCTTGCTCACCTCACCTTCTCTACAACTTCCTTCCTCCTCGTCAGAAGAATGGGCTAATGTGTCCCTTTCTGACGACCAGGATAAGCCCTCCTCGGGCTCACGACCTAATGGAAAGACCTCGTTGTAACCTGCTCCCTCACGGACCGACAATTGCTCATTCGACATCTGACTACCTACATATGACGGTTTTATTCTAAGAACCTAGGCTGACGACCTCACTAAAGGGTACTGGGTAGAAGATAAAAAGAGAGTAAGTAGACGGACAATTTGGACGAAACTAGCAAGTAGATGAAGCTGCAGAGTGGACGAAGCTAGCAAGTAGACGGACAGGAGTCGTTGACGTGACAATTTGGCTCTCAAAAAACAGCTAATATTGGAAAAGTTTGAAATAAGGGGAGTGGGATATATATATAGAGGGAAAAGGGGCATAGAAGACGAAGTGACATGCTCGTCTAAGATTGAGGCGAATCAGTTTAAGCCTCGTGTCCTAGCATTTAATAGGGGCCATTTGTAGACGTTATAACTTCTTTAAAAAATGTACTCCATAACCCGTCAAGAAAGACTGACGAGGCTATGGAGTAGGGGGTAGCTGATGAGGATAATTTTGACAATCCTAAATGCTGACGAGCTCAAGGCTGACGACCCTACAGATGACGACTCCAAAGCTGATAAACCCAAAGCTGATAACCCTGAAACTGACGACCCCAAGGCTAATGACCTTGAGGCTGACGACCCCAACCTACAAGCCAACGACCTTAGAAATATGTGGAGTCAGGCTGACGGGAAATGGTTAAAGAAGTCAGCTTTGGCCCCGTCCACAACCTTACTTGACCAACACATATACATATGTGAGAAGAATTCTTGCACTGCACGTCTAACTCAAATTAAGAAGATTCCTGTAAAGTCAAGGATTCAAAGGAATATGCAAAGTCCAAGAATTATACTCCTAGAAGGAAAGAACTTTTTGGTCAAGGCATGAATTTTGGGCCTACGCTACTCTAAATACCCCAAAGCCTTCTCTAGGCAAGGTACGCATAATTCACCTCAGCTCTAGTACTTTAGAGTTGTGAACAAGAGATTTCTCTAACTTGACCGTCGGAGGGTATTTGGCCGGTACCACACTAGTGCCCTTTCTAAGGTCTTCAGCTTTTGTATTGTGCAGGTACGTCATCAGGAGCACGTGAGGACCGTGTGGCTTACTGACGATTTTGAGCATCATCAAAGGGAAAAAAAAAAGGTGGTGTTTAAGCTTGGTACGAATGTGATTGTTGTGACTGCATTTCAACTTTCTAGAATATGCTGGGTCGTATATGCGTGGATTTCAAAATTCAAATGTTTATCTTAACTCTAGAGGGTAATACATTGAGTTTTGGATCAATCAACATGACGTTGACAACATCAAGCTTTCCAGTCTTCACCGGCACCATAGAAAATAGGTTTCAATAGACTTCAGTTCAGCTTGAGCTTATGGTCAGCTTTGTTTATATTGCAAATCTGATTTAACGAAATTATATTTGATTGTTAATGCTTTTTTTACTCTCAAATTACACTATTTTTGATTCATTTTATGCCAAAAAGGATAGAAGGAAAAAAAAAAGAAGATAAAAAAGTGATAGATTTGGTTGGTCTTCCTAACTTATTATTCATCGACAAAACTTAAATACAGTTTTTTAGTGTGCTTTAATTGAAACACATGTTAGAAATCTATATTGACCATACAGTATAAAATGTATTATCTTTTTTTGAGAAAAATTAAATTAAATTCACTTATATATTTGAATTTAATTAAGAAAATGTGTTGCATCTAAGAAATCATATCTACGTTTTATTGATTATTTATTTTTTACCAACTTTTTTTTTGTTCTTCTTAATATTCTTTAACCACTTCTATCTTTACTACTTTTTAACTCACATGATGACCAAGACAAATTTGGAGTAGGCTATCTCATCACCGAAACTCAAACAAGGCGCCTGCATTATACATAAGCTATCCTTAATGCTAAAGCCACTCAAAATTTTATTACAACAAGTTTAGAAATTGACATAACAATCAGTATAATTGATGGATTTCAATAACATAATAAACAATAACTTTTTTTTGTTGTTTTGTGAGACATGAATTTATAAAAGTTATATAGTAAAATTTGTATTATTCCTATTCTCTAGCATTACTCGCTTTGAAAAAATCCATTGATTTCCATTTTTTTTAACAATAAAGAAATAGTTAAAGCTTTCAAGTTCAAAACTCCTATATTCTCAAAGGGGCTACACTCCCCAATTTATGCCAATAATTAAATCACTTGAACTTGATTTATTTTATTATTAAAAAAATATGTGCAGTATGAACCATGTCATTTTCAGGATCAAATATTTAGTTTACAATTTGGTATTCAAGATGGAAATTAGGTTATATATAAAGAAATTTAATGCGGCACTACGTGTTGTACGACAGCATGGAAAATTGAAGCACATGTCAAAGATTAGGCTCATGATGAGAGTTCCAACCCCTTGAGTTGCAGACAATTTTATTCTTCTTCTCATGATGAAAACACATAATATCTCATAATAAATTTCTTGACCACAATTTCCACGTATTTCTTCTAAACTAGGAACAACAAATTCTGATGAGGGTAATTCTAAAAGGATGATAACGTCTACATAAGCTGGCACTGACAATCTCACTAAACTCGTTAGTCTTACCTATGCACTCAAAGGCATGGGCAACGCCACCTCAAGGCCAATGACTCCACCTTCAGACCGCAGCACCTATATGGGACGACTAGAACACCTAAACGACATGGGAAGCTAACGGGAGGATGCTGATGGAGATAAAGAAACCCCTGATGAGTCTAATAGGGCTTTGCTTGGTCTCTACGCATGAGTATATAAGGAAACATCTTGTGTCCCACGACTAACCCAGATCGAGGAAATCCCTATAAGGAAAGGATCCCACAAGATACTCGCAATAATGAAGACCATCCTTACATGGAAAAGCCCTCTATGCCAAGGAACAAAATGTCAACCATACCTACTATAAAAACCCAAAAACCCTCACAAACCAAGGTATGCATAATTTCCCCCAGTTCTGACACTTTAGAGTTGTGAAAATTCTCTAACTTGACCGTTGGAGGGTATTTGGCCAGTACCACAGTGGTACTTTTCGTAAGATCTTCTTCTTCTCTTTGTGTTGTGTAGGTCTTGCTTGAGGCACGTGAGGACTGTGTAGCTTACTAATGATTTTCAACATCATCAAATTCCAATCTCATTTCTATTATAGAGACTTTTATCACCAAGACAAAAGTTATTAAACTCGTGTCTTTATCTTCAAACTTGAATTCCAAGAAATTATGACTTTGTCTTCTCGATATGTTTTATCCTTGTATAATCTTTCTAATCACATAAACAAGACCCAGTAAAAATTGTTGATTAACAAGGCATTACAGGCCAAGGGCCAACACAACACATGTAAAAGATTTTACAGTAAGTTTTATCACTGAGAGGGCTGGTATTAGCTCCGTCAAAAAGTGAACATGCAAACGAATGGAAAAGGTTTTGCTGCATACAAGTATGCAACAATTACGTGCTGTCGATGTAGAGTAATTATCTGTTAATTTTTTTATGTGTTTGAGTGTATGATAGCCTGTAGATTTTATATCTTACTTTGAATGGATGAAGTTTTCAGTTTTACATTTGAAGATTTATTTTGTTATTAATTTCTATAACTACTGTGGCTGTCGATCCAAGCTAGACCAGGTTCATGTCCATCTACAATTTAATTATAATAGTGTTGCTCACAAATTACGTAAGTTAGCTAGGGATGGCCAAAGCTAGCTTGGGATGTAGCATGTATAATGCCCTAAAATCATAAGCAATAAAAGTCTATTCAATCTGAATCACCCATAAAAAAATATTAAATAAAAGTCACCAACAACCTAATATCTTATCATAAATGTCAGAATTCTAATTCACCAAAGACAAAACATCCTCAAAATAATTCTTCAGTACAATGTTTAATGCCATAAAAATAATGATAAAATCCTCAGTTCCACTAGATAATTCGTAACTGTTGCCTTCCAAGAATTTCTACTCCAATAATCCCTCTAATATATCTGTAAGGGGAAATAAAGGGGGGTGAGATAACTCAATAAGTGGAATTCACTAACATTGGAGTGTGAGAACAAACCTCTCTACTAAATAATTCTTACAACAAATTCATAACTTGTAACTCATCAATATTTTATCATCAAATATTTCATATATATATATATATATATATATAAAATATATATCTTTTTATTGTGAGCCATCATAATACATATATCAATACCATCATACAAACAATTTTCTAGGCTTTTCTTGTGGTCAACATTTACGCCACGTTGGCAGGGTTGTGTTGTCCCCTTTTAGGACTAGAACCTCCTTTTCAGCCCCTTTTCTTAAGGATGACTCCTTTGGAACCTAAATGTGCTCTCCCTTACTAAGGAGCTTCCTTTTTGGATCCTCAATAGTATACTCCCTTGCTAAGGAGCTATCAAATGCGTACTGTCCCCTTTTCTAGGATCATCCCTTACTAAGGACTAATCGCAATATGATTGTCTCTTGCTAAGGACTAAATACAATACTGAACTTTGAATCACGACTTGCCATAGGTTTTCAAAACATCTTCAATATGCTCACAAAAATAATCTATTCATAATTCTCAAAATATGAAGATATATTCACACATACAAGTTTAAAGAAATTTAGGGTGTCCCACAAGTTTTTCATAAAATGAATAGTCAATGTACACATTAAACATTTATAAAATATCAATTTATATATAGAATATTATCAATTTATATATAGAATATCAGCACATTTCTTTGATATAAAATAGTTTAATAATCAATAGTGTTTTGGGAAAACCCCCAAAATTAGTAAACATAACTTACCTCTTAGTTGCAAAATTATGAAACCAACCTCCCTTGAATTACAACAAATCAATAGAATTGGAACCTAGCAACACCAAAGATAGGTCCATCAATGCACAATTTCCCACTTAAAATCAGTTTTTAGACTTAAATAGTTTAATCTATCATCATTAAAGCCTACGGAGATGTTAGATTCTCTGTGCCACTCTGATTGCTGTACTGAGGCTGCCTTATAATTCAAACTACATGTAGGGCCTAGTTTTGCTCAAATTTCTTTTCCCTCTCTACTGCCCAATTTCATTCCTAGTGAGTGGACATTTTCTTTGCTAATATAGAAAGACAATGAAAGCATTATTTTGATGTCATTGGAAAGGGTATAAGAAATATCTAGACATTTTCTTTGTTGGAAATTTCTTGTTTTAAGAAGGCATCTCAACATGCTAGTGGTTGAAAGGTCAAGACCATATTTGACGATGAGAATAGGGGAAAACAAAAAGGCTATATGCATCATTCTTACTCTAATATAATAACAATTATAAGTCATTAATATAAGGATAGGTGGAGGTTGACAAGTCAAACATATGCCTAGAAGTCCTTTTTCTTTTAATAAATTGATAGGTTAGGTTTTACAAAGTGATGCCTATTATTCTATTAGCTACTAAAGTAATTTCAAGCACAGCTCTTTCCTGCAAACGTGGGACAAGTCTAGCCTTGATAAGCTAAAGGAAACCATAATTACTGCAATCTCACGTGCAGCCGCAAAGCAGAAAAAAAATAAGTTGTTCAACCGTGTGTTGTGGCTAAAACAAAAGAAAATCTTTTATATATATACTTGTATCTTAAGAGGTAAATGGCTACGGTTTTTAAAAGCTTATCAAGGCCCATATATTTATACTTATGCCATCTCATTTGGGCCTCTTTTGCCACAACAATTATCAAATTTAAATATCTTAGGCCCAAACCAATTAAATCCACTTAATTGTGAGTCTCCTTTTTAATTTACGTATAAGAATTAAATTGGTATCAAAATAATGGGGTGTTACAGCATGTGAGCTGAAAATGGATTTATTCAATTTAAGTAGCTGTGCCTATTTTTTTGGTAGGCTTTTTTCATTTAACTATAGCTGAGCTTCAGTCTACCTCAAATAAACTGTATCTTAATATATTATGCAATTTTTTTTCCTTTTTTTAAATTTAGTAAATAATGGTTTTACGTCATAAATTAACAGACAAATTGACAAACGAGGAATAGGTACTAAACCAAACATTATTTTTATAACCCAAATCCGCCAAATTAAAAAAGAATTACATATATAAGGAATCGTTTTGTTTTATTCTAGTTACGATTGCAAGGGGATAAACATAGCAAAATGACCAGTGCTTCATGGCACTCACAAACATTTTTTTTCTAATATTTGTCACCTCCAAATTCTTTCTGAAGCTCTTCAACCACATTTTTGTCAAGTTGGAAGGCCTTGGTGAGAACATCAGGCTTAATGGGAGGATTGGATCCAAAGACAGCATCTGCTATTGTGATTACGCCTGCATTTTGGCTACTTAGACCAGAAATGGCAATTGCATTAGTTTTTCCCACATTGAATTGGAAGTGAATGAGACCGACTGGAAAGACAAACACATCCCCCTTATATAGAGTTTTGGTGAAGAGGCGATTCTCTGGGTTGGATGTTACAAAACCAACGAAGAGAGTACCCTCCAAGACTACTAGAATTTCAGTGCCACGAGGATGAGTATGGGGAGGATTTTCTCCATATGGTGCAAAGTCGATTCGAACCAGGGATATGCCAAGAGTATTGAGGCCTGGTAATGTGTCTACATTCACGGTAGTGACGTTTGACCCAACTTTATTATCAGTGTTCCCAGCAATGTTCAATCCCTCGAAGAAGAAATCTTCAGCTTTGACAAGCTTTGGATCCTTGCAGAACTTTCCATTAACAAATACTGCATAAATGAATTTTTGTTATGGACACTTTAAAAAGAATGCTTAAGACTTGATGCAGAAAATAGTAAGGCCAGGTAGCTAATAATATTTCTTCCATTAATATTCTGGTTAGTGTAGATTCTTCACATGACAAAAATAATGCCAAAACTTGAAAAAGAAAAAGAAATGTACCGGCTGATTTGGAGTCCGAGTAGTCCTTAAGTGCAACACAAAAGTCCTGCAGGGGATCTGGATCAGAGGCAGAGGCAAGAGAGAATGCCAAAGCGAAGAGGGCAACAGTTACAATGTAAGCTTTCCTCATATTTCAGGCTTACTCTATCTTCTGTTCTATATATTTTTGCTTCAGGTGAGGGATGAGAAATGTTGCATAGAAAGCATGTCTATTTATAGATAAGACACATTGAATAGGTCTATGGTTTTCCATAAGTGAATGATATATAGACTTGTTCACTATTCCATTATTACCAATTTTCTTTTTGATTGCCAAATTATTCTTTAACTACTTCCCCATACCTTAAATTTTCAACAAATAAGACCAGTTCAATGAGATAATATTACAATTCTATGTTACTACGGCACAACCAATCTTAACAACTGTGTACTAAACCTGTTTTTTGTTCTTACAATTTACTTCAACTTGCATCTTTTTCCACAATTGATCTAGCTCTGAACTAATTGAACACACCATGTCTCGTATTCGATTTGTCTGTATTTCAAGGGGTTGTTAATAATTTAATACTTTGGTGGAGGTTTCTGTGTGACTTTTGTTTGCCTAAATTAAATAGAATGGTATATAATTACTATTGTAGGACCAATAATTAGATGGATTCAACGCTTCTAGTGTATTAGCCTATTAGGTAACTTGCTATCAACGTCCATATGCAAATAGACTTTGTCAATGGGAAGCACCTTAATAACCTTTCAAATGTGTTAGGTACATATTTTTATGTTGGAGAAACATGAACAACAGAAACAACTTAGAACCCAGTTTTTCTAGTTTTGAAAGTCTTATTCAGTACTCTTTGGTCCAATTTGGTCCCATTTTGTCCATTCTGTCCACTATAGTTTCATTCGGTCCAATTCGATCCATTCAGTCTTATTCAGTCCATGTCAGTTAGTTCAGTACACATTGGCTCTATTCGGTCCACATTAGTCCTATTCTGTCCACTTTGGTCCTAAACGCTCCATTCTGTTCACTTTAGTCTTGTTTGGTCCATTCTGCCTACTTTGGTTCTATTTACTATTATTCGGTCCATTATATGCACTTTGATCCACTTCGGTCCTAATTAGGCCATTTCGTCCACTTTGGTCTTATTCATTTCATTTTGTTCACTTTGGTTCTGTTCGGTCCATTCTGTCCACTTCGGTCCTATTCAGACTACATTAGTCCTATATAGTCCACTGCAGTTCAATTTGGTCCTAGACAGTCTATTATGTCCACTTTGGTCCATCTTGTTCCTATTCGGTCCATTCGATTCTATTAAGTCCATTTGGTCCACTTTGTTCCATTTGCTCAAATTCGGTCCATTCGGTTCATTTTGGTCCACTTCGATATATTTTTGTGCACTTACATAATGGGAAAAGACATATTTGGGTTGAAAACACCTAATCTAAATCCAAATTTATTAAAAATATGTATAATCTCAAACTCATAATATCTAAAATTTTAAACATAACATTTAATATTGTTGCTACACTTTTGTTGATCCACTTTACAATATCATTTCCGTCCATTTCGGTACGGCTAAATTTAAGTGAAAGTCTTTTTAAACATAAAAGGCTCTAAATATACAAATGTAATCTTTTGAGCAATTATTCATTTGTTTTTAATTTGTTACTTTTAAATGAATTGCATGAGATTGATTATACATTTAGCAATATATATATATATACACTTATATTTATATAATTTTTATTTAAATAAATTATTTAAATTGTATATTCATTCTCTTAAAAGAGATTATCATTATAATCAAAACTCATATCAAGCTTATACTGAATATATATAATATATATCTCTAAATATAATTGTAGAGAGAAAAGATTACTTGTGATTGGGAACTAAAAAAATACAGCACCAAAACATATGAACCCAAAATAGAGTTTTAAAAATCACAATGATTCATCAATATAAAATAGAGTTGCAAGAAAGAATAAAAAATCAAGAGAAATAAAATAACCACTTTTCAAGAGAGAATGTGAGAGAGAATAATAAGAAATTTATAGAAAATAATATGAGAATAAAAATAGTAAAAAATGAAATATAGTAATAGACATCAAATTATCCAAGTCATGTTATGTAATAAAATAACATTATATTCGTATATACTATCTTTATAATGCAATATGATAACATCTATGAAATGAAAGAAAATAAAAAAGATAACAACTTAAAAATACAAAACTTAATCACATCAACCCAAAGTAGAGTTTCAAATAATACAAAAATTCATCCAACCTAAAGTAGAGATGCAATAAAAATATTTTAAAAAATCCGCCAAAAATGGAAAAAAGAGGGAAAGAAAGATAGAGAAATAACATTTTGTGTGTGAGAAAACTATGTATAAGATGTGAAAGCAAATTATAAATTTATAATAAGAGGAGGGGAATAAGAAATGTAAAAATTAAAGGAAGATAAAAGGATAGAGAAAAAGTGATATTAATGTAGAAAGTAATGAGGAGATGAAAAAGGTAAAAGGGAGAGAAAAAGTTAGAGAAAGTATAACAATAAGTTGAGAAATTAATAAGAAAGAAAGAGAGTTAAAAATAAGAGAGAGAATGTTGAAAATTGGTGAATGATATGGCCATTGAAATTGCTCGATAGGAACGTAACAACAATAAATATTACGTCTCAGTTTATATATATATATATATATATATATATATATAAATTGGCATCATCTTATGTTATTCTAATCATATTATGTATTTATGGGCTCCAGTTAGTTCAACTGATAAAACCTAGTTAAATAAGAGATCTGGAGGTTCAATCTCTGCCTACACCAAAAACCGATTGGTGTCTTGGTCTGATGATAAAAAACTTTCATTAGGAGTGGACACCATAGATTAAAATCTTTCTAAAAAAAAAAAAATTTGTATTTAAGTTGATGAAATTTCCTGTGCATTACATGGGTTAACAACTTGTTGTAAAAATTTTCCTATGTATCAAACGGGTTAACGACTAGCTGTAAAAATATAACTGACATTAAGATTTTCTATCATAATATTTAGCTAGAAAGCTATCCAAATAATTTATCCCAATTTTAGTTTTTACCAATTATTTTCATGGAAAGTACCGAAGTAAAATGGATTTTGAAGTGAAAACAAACGGACGCCATTTTGAGCCACAAAAAGTTATCGTCATCCTATTCACAACTTTTTTTTTGCAACCATTGGGAAATACATCATTAAAAAGAATCCTTTATTTATTTATTTTGATAATACAAGAATATGGCTTATCAAAAAAAAGAATGCACTTTGTTGTAATGATATAACATGTTAGACATTAGAGATTTGTATAGCTAGCTAAAAAATCATGGCTGAAACTGTGATACGGTCAAGAAAAGAGGACGCTGAACTGCAACGAAGCACAAAGAAGGTTAAGGAGAATCACAACCTTGCCTTTCCCCACGTTGATTCTTCCTGCTCCACACCGAAAGGGAACCTGTCTTATAAGGAAAAGCTGCTAGGTGAGATTTCGGGGGCGTTTGAAAAAGTGTTTAACTTTGGACTTAACATGGACACCGAAGCAGAATTTGATGACGAGCTTACTGATTTGCCAATCGGTGAGAAGGCTGTAAAATTCTCGGGAAGCACGAAAACTAAAATTAGAGCTCCATGGACTCGTGCGATTATAGTCAAAGTCTTCGGGAAAACGGTCGGCTATCAGTTTTTGCGCTCTCGTGTTCTTAGTTTGTGGAAGCCAGAGGGGCGGATGGACTGCATTGATTTAGGGTCTGACTTTTTCCTCATCAAGTTCCACACCAAGGAAGATCATGACAGAGTTCTTAGGGATGGCCCCTGGTTTGTTGGTGGACATTATTTGTCCATTAGGTGTTGGAAGCCCAATTTCAGACCTTCCTCAGCGAATCTGTCATCAGTGGCAGTTTGGATCCGTCTCCCTGAGCTTCCAATCGAGTACTATGCGCCTTCTGCTTTGAGAGAAATCGGGGAAGCTAATTTTAACGAGCCTATTATCAAGCTTCTAAAAATGGGTGGGATAGACCAGCCGGTCCAATACGAGGGGATTCATTCCTTGTGTTTTGCGTGTGGGCGTGTGGGGCATAAGGCAGAGAGCTGCCCTACAAGATTAACACTCTGGTGGCCAGTGGGGATGGAAAAGAAGTGGGAAAGTACCATGAGGGGATGAGACAAATATCGTCAGTGGAGGCAGGAGATGCCTTTGGACCTTGGGTCTTGGTTGCACGTAAAAGGCAATCCTTTGGGAAGGCATTGAACGGTAAGGGTCTGCTTCCTTCTTCGGGGTCTGATAGCCAAAGCCCAAGGACTCAACCAGACTCTGACCCTTTCAAAAGTACATTGGGCTCAAATAAAGATGATGGCGACAGCTCTCTGGGAAAGCAAAAGCCCATGCGGAACCCAGTGGGTGGGCCAAGTCAGGTTGAAAGTGTTGATAAGCCCAATTTATTAACCAAGCCCACGGCTATGTTAGTTTATGCTGTTGGGTCAAGCCCAAAGTCATCAAAGTTAAAGAAGAAAAGCAGAGACTCTGGTGGGAGGAAAGAGAGCAACAAAAAGATTTCCCCAACTTGGAAAGAGGTGGGAGTGAACTCTGTCACTTCGATAGTGGTAGGTGACGCTAAACAGAGATCCACGGGCTCTCTGGGGTTTTCTCTGTCAGAAGTTAGGGAAGTTAAGGAATTTAGAGCGGGAGGTTCTGCGGCGCTGTCTGTGACTCGAAATGAGGCAGGTGCTGTCGGGGAGGCGCCAACCATGGAGCTGAGTGGTGTCCGATCCTATCTTGAGGAGGAAGCTTATATGAGAACAGAAGGAAGTAGTGAGGGTATGGAAATTATTCCAAACCCAGACCCGGAGCTACCTTCTCTAAAGGTGTCTTCAAATAAGGCAGGATTGAGCTCCTCTGAGGCGGCATCAGCGCGATCGCTTCATGCTCTCTAAAGCGCATCGACCCGACGACCCGTTTAAGACAAGATGGTGAGGGTGATGCCGAAGTCCTAGCAGAAGCTTTGGTTCCCTGTGATCAGCTGGAAGCTTTGGAAGCCCCTCTTGAGGATATGCAACGTGGTGAAGGAGGTGAGGTTCTTATCTACTCCTAGGTTGCTGTTTTATTTCCATCTTATTGTAAATATGAATCTGCCTATTTGGAACTATAGGGGCTTTCTCAGCCCCACCTTTTGTAACAATGTCATAGACTTGGTTCGTATTCATAATCATGCTATTTTGATTCTGATGGAGACTAAATCTAGTGGTGATAGGGGGAGAAGAATTGCTGATAGATTGCCTTTTAATGGGGCGATTTTTGCTAATACCATTGGTTTTTCTGGAGGTTTGTGGTTGTTGTGGGATAGTTCTCGTGTGGTTATAGTTGAGCTTGCATCGACAGAGCAGGAGATTCATGCTTTGGTCACTCCAACTCCAACCTATGCCAGTTCTCCGTGGTTGTTGTCTGCTATTTATGTAAGCCCGAGATTCGCTGAGAGGTGCCTTCTGTGGGAAAATTTGATGGCGGTGTCTGATCTCCACTCCCTTCCTTGGGTGATTGCAGGAGATTTTAATGAGGTTTTGATGGGAGAGGATAAATTTGGGGGGAGAACAGTGAATATTAGTAGGGCTTTGCGCTTCCAAGACTGTCTAGACAATTATAGGATGATTGATATCGGTTTCTCAGGCACCCAGTTTACCTGGTCAAACCATCGCCCCCTTGCCCACCTTATCCAAGAGAGGATAGATAGGGTCTTTGTCAATGCAGAATGGAATGGCTTATTCCCTGAGGCTTCGGTTCAGCACCTTGCAAGGGCTTATTCGGATCATTGCCCTATTTTATTATGTCTGGATAGAAATCAGGATTTTAGGCTTCCTCGGCCCTTCTGTTTTCAACCAATGTGGATGTCCCACCCGGACTTCTCGGCTGTTGTGAGAGAGGCATGGGCTACCCCTGCTATTCTCTCTACTTCAGTTTCTACCTTTGCAGCCAAAGCAAGGATTTGGAATAAGACCACCTTTGGGATTCTCTTCCAAAGCAAGGATTTGGAATAAGACCACCGAAAAAAGAGAGTTCTTGCCAGACTTGGGGGTATTCAAGCTACTTTGTCAGTCAATCCTAATAATTTTCTAGTAGATTTGGAAAGAGTTCTAAGAGCTGAGTTTCAGGAAATTAATAAGCTTGAGGAGGAGTTTTGGGCCATGAAAGCCCGAATTACCTGGTTGGTGAAAGGAGATAGAAATACTGTGTTCTACCACACCTCGGCTCTTGTTCATAGAAGAAGAAATTGTATTTCTTGCATGAAAGATAGAACTGGTAACTGGATCTAGGGGGAGAGGGAAATAGCTGAGTTTATTAGAAACGGGTATTTCGAATTATTTACCTCCAACCTTAGCTTCGCCTTTCAGTCTGCTTGGGACCCCCCCCCCCTTTTTGGCACAATTGCCTAAACGAGATAGAGGCTGAAAACCTTATTAGGCCGGTCTCTGATGAAGACATTGCTGCTGGTTTATGGTCTCTCAAGGCATTTAAAGCGCCTGGTCCTGATGACCTTTATGCAGGGTTCTTTCACCGGTTTTGGGTATTGTAGGGTGACTCAGTTTAAGAGGAAGTGAAGGATATTTTTGCCTTGGGGAAGATTCCATAATATCTCAATCAAACGATCATCACCCTTGTCCCTAAATGCAGAAATCCTGAGTCTTTTAATCATCACCGCCCGATCAGTTTGTGTAACACGGTTTACAAGATTGTCTCGAAGATTATTGTAGCTAGATTGAGGCCTTTGCTACCTGGTTTAGTGTCCCCTCTTCAAACAACGTTTGTGCCGGGTCGGAAAGGGGTCGATAACACCATTATTGTCCAGGAGCTAATCCATTCCATGTCTAGGAAAAGGGGTAGGGGTGGAAGCATGGCAATTAAAATTGACTTGGAAAAAGCTTATGATCGGCTAGAATGGAGTTTCATTAGAGATACGCTTTTGCTCTTTAAGTTCCCTACCCACCTGATCAACTTAATTATGAGTTGTGTCTCCTCCTCCTTAATTGGCATCCTGTTTAATGGAGGTGCCTTAGAGTCTTTTCTCCCTTCTAGAGGTATTAGACAAGGAGATCCCCTCTCCCTCTCCCCTTACCATTTTATCCTGTGTATGGAAGTTTTGGGCGCTCTCATTGCCAATAAGTGTAACTCCAAGCTTTGGAATCCCATTAAGGCCTCTCGGAGTGGTCCGGCCTTTTCCCATTTGTTTTTCGCAGATGACTTGGTCCTTGTTGCAAGAGCTGACTGCAAGAACTGTGTGGCAATTAGGGAAGTGCTGGACTCTTTTTGTAGCATCTTAGGTCAAAAGGTTAGCCATGAGAAATCCCGTGTCTTCTTTTCCTCTAATGTGTCTGCTAATGCCAGGGCTGAGTTGTGTGACATTTTGGATTTTCGCTCTACTCCTTCGCTTGGGAAATATTTGGGGTTTAAGATTAAACACTTGTCCATGCCTCAAGATTTTTGATTTATTTTAGAGAGGGTTTAGAGTAGACTGGCCGAGTGGAAAGCAAATCTGCTTTCTTTTGCTGGCAGACTTATTTTAACCCAATCAGTGACTACCACGATCCCTAATTATTCTATGCAATGTGTAGCTCTTCTTGCTAAGATTCTGAGTAGTGTTGATAAGCTTAGTCGCAACTTTCTATGGGGCTCCTCTGAGAATAGGAAGAACTCCACCTAGTAAGTAGGAAAAAAAATTGCCAAACCCAAGTTGGATGGGGGTTTAGGAATTCAAGCTGCTAAAGCAAAGAACATTGATAATCTTGCCAAGCTAAATTGGCGTCTCCGTTCCGAGCCTCTTCTCTTCGGGCCAGAGTGTTAAATCACAAATATCGTAACCCAGGTAGGACCTTAAATCTGCACACATTCTGATCGGCTTGCTCAGTTACTTGGTCTGCTATCTGAAAAGGTGAGGGGGTTTTTCATAAAGGATCTAAGTGGATTGTTAGGAAGAATAGCCATCTCTCCCTTTGGTTTGATAAATGGTTGGATAGAGGTACTCTTCGTAGTTTAATTGAGGGACCTCTTAACCAAGGGGAAGAGCATATTACTTTACAAGATATTGCTGGGTTCTCTGGTTGGAATTGGTAGGGTATCTCTTTCTCTTTCCCAGCTAGGCTGCTCGCAGAAATTAAAGCTACCCCCATCTCCTTTTCCACCTGTAACGCTGATCGCATTACTTGGTTCTCCTCTCCAAGTGGGACTTTTGATCTCAAAGAAGCGTATATATTGGCTACCATGGACTTGGAGGGGTCTTACGTTGATAATTTTGATGGGAGTTGGATTTGGAAGGTGCTCACCATTCCGAAAATTAAGTGTTTTGTGTGGTAGTGTTGCCACAAGAGCATTCTGGTCAATTCAGCGCTTGCAGCGAGATGAATGAATGTTTCTGCTCTATGTAAGCTATGCAATACGGGAACTGAATCTATTCTTCATGTGCTTAGAGACTGCCAAGTAGCCAGGAATAATTGGGACTCCTTATCCCCTCCAATGCCTTATTCTCTCTTCTTTGGGTTAAATATTTTTGATTGGCTGAAGCATAATTGCTGCACTTGTAAAATTCATTCCACTTCGAACATTATATGGGACATCATATTTACCTTTGGCATTTGGGCTACAAATCGTGCCAAAAAATTTTCACATGACAAAGATTAGGCTAATGATGAGAGTTCCAACCCCTTGGACATGCAGACAATTATATTCCTCTTCTCATGATGAAAACACATAATATCTCATAATAAATTTCTTGAACACAATTTCCACGTATTTCTTCTAATCCGGGAACAACAAATTCTAATCTCATTTCTATTTTAGAGACTTTTATCACCAAGACAAAACTTGTTAAACTTGTGTCTTTATCTTCAAACTTGAATTCCAAGAAATTATGATTTAGTCTTCTTGATATGTTTTTATCCGTGTATAATATTTCTAATCACGTAAACAAGACCCAGTAAAAAATTGTTGATTAACAAGGCCTTACAGGCCAAGGGCCAACACAACACATGTAACAGATTTTAAAGTTAGTTTTATCATTGAGAGGGCTGGTATTAGTTCTGTCAAAAAGTGAACATGCAAACGAATGGAAAAGGTTTTGCTGCAACAAGTATGCAGCAATTAGGTGCCGCCACTGTAGAGTAATTATCTGTTAATTTATTTTATGTTTGAGTGTATGATAGCCTGTAGATTTTATGTCATACTTTGAATGGATGAAGTTTTCAGTTTTAAATTTGAAGATTTATTTTGTTAATTTTTGTAACTACTGTGGCGCTTGTCGATCCAAGCTAGACCTGGTTCATGTTCTCCTACAATTTAATTATAATAGTATTGCTCACAAATTACGTGAGTCAGCTAGGGATGGCCAAAGCTAGCTTGGGATACAGCATGTGAGCTCCAAATGGATGTTGTAGGGACACAACGTTGGCCTTAAGCCCAAATGCGTGACCGAGCCGACCCAAGTGGCCTTTACAATAGAATTTGTAAAGAATGAGCTTAAAGCCTAGACCTCTTGGGGCTCTGGAGAGCTGTGGGATAAGGGTTAAGTCCGTTGCTGACGTGCTAGGGGTTGAGGGAGTGTTTCCACCTCTCCTCGGACCGGGGCCGAGAAGCTTATACCCAGGCTTTCCTCCTCTTATCTGGGGGAGAGAGAAAGTCTCCTTTCCTTAGCAAAAAATCCGGCCCCTTTTCTTTGGTCCACCTTTCTCTATTTATACTTCCCATCTCTGGTTCCCATCTGTCTTCTCTCTGGAAACGCTCCCCAATACCCATAAGGCTGTCCACCGTCCCCTCAGAAGTCATTTCTCCATTAATGCGGTCAGGAGGGTAGGTGAAGGGTCTTTAATGCGGTGGCAGCAGCTTTATGCAGCGCATGTCTCCCTTGTCTCCCTCCTCAGCGTCTCGTTACGGCTTGGGATGATTCTTCAAGCTTTAGAAGCTCTTCCTTGGACATCGTGCTTCCCCCTTTTGTTCTTGACCCGCACGTCCGAGGATACTTTCTCCTCGGATCCTCATTCTACGGACTGACGGTATGGTCGGCGAGCCTTTTGGGCCTTAGTCTTAGGAGGCCCTATTCACGACTCACGGCCCCTTTAGCGGAGTCCATGTCCTCGGACTGGGCCCTAGGCCCATGTGACGTTTTTAACGCTTTTTCCCCCACAATAGCCCCTCAAAAAGTCGTTTGACTCCGATCCGAGGAGGCAGATGGGTTTTTGATCCACGAATCTTTTCCCCACGTGACATTTAAATTGTCACACGTGTGGAACCCGCCCGCGCCTTCTGGGCAAATTCTTGACGCTTCGTTACACGCAACGCCTGCATTAATTGCATTGAGTAACTCCCTGTCGCGCACGTTCAACGGTGAGATGGGGATCCAACGGCTTGGATTTGTTCCTGAAAATTTGAGCGGGATTCTCCGCGTGAACCGCCACCCCATAATCATAAAAAAAGCTTCAGTAGTTGCAATATTTTCCATTTCTTCCAAAAAGCGAACTTGTTGCGGAGTGATTCAGTTTTTTTCTCTCTCTCAAGAAGCTCCCAAAGCACGCACACCTCTTCTCTGTAAGTTCCCCCTCTCCCTGAACTCTTTTCTTCTCGGCTGTCAACCCATGGATAGGTTTAAGTGTCTAGTTGATACTCTTTCTGGCATGGAGGGATTTAGGGCCAAGTACCGCATTCCTCTAGATGTGGGCTTGAAGTACTACCCTTCAGAGGGCGTGGCTGATTCTAGGAAGGAGGGGCAGGTAGTCATCCCCATAATCGCCTTCCTAGAAGGTGGGATGACATGACCTATGAAGGGCGTGACCAGCGAATATCTTCGCAACCATAGGCTGTGTCCCAATCAGTGTACCCCCAACACATTTAGGATACTAGGCTGCGTCGATGCCCTGAACGAGCAGATGGGCTTGCGCCTCACGTGGCACGACATGGTTTACATGTACGAGTGTCATGGGCTGAAAGACGCCGGTTATTACCTCAAATCGAGGTCTAACACAGTTAGGCTAATCTCCTGTCTGCCCAAGTCCAATAGGGCATGAAAGATGATTACCTCATCATCACCGGGCGGTGGTATGACGGCCCCCATTGCCCAATGAGTGAGGTGCAACCAGGTGTGACTTCCCACCACTTAGGAGTTTTTGGTTCTTCCTTCATTTTCTTCCTTTTGTGCTTCTTTTAGAAGATTCGTTGTTATTTGCTGCTTTTTTTTGTTGGGTCTACCTCTTGCATCTAACCATGTCTAGCTTTTCTGTTGTCTTCTTTGCAAATAAACGGCATACCGCTCCTCGCTTGGCTGACGTTAACGTCTCGGACCTTAACAAGGTGCTAAGATCTGAGATCTTTGTTACTGAAGATCTGCAAGTGAGGGCTGCCTACCTAATATTGGGGTACGATCCTCTCTCAAAGGTCTTCGGCGAGGTAGAGGACTCCATTCTCGCGGGTGATCGCAGGTGTGTTAGGATAGACGTTCGCCCCTCGAGCCATTCCGGACGCGCCCTCTACCATACTGTACGGTCAGGCTGTCGTGGCTGTTTCGTTAGCAGTGCAGCAGCAGGGTCAGGTCGTCCGAGAAGAGTTCGTGACTTCCCTTCCTTCCTTCGGCTAAGAAATTGATCGGTTCCGTTTAGAGGAGACTGAGAGACCCTTGAGGGGCAACGTGGTCGACATTTCGGATGAGGAAGAGGATCACTCGGATAGGAATTCCGGCATCAAAGGACTGATTGTCGCTCGGCCCGAAGATTCCTCCGATGAGGACGACGACATGTCGTCTCTGAGAGAGCTTTTCGCCAGAAAGAGGGGGGGCCAAGTTCGAAAAACGGACGCCTTTGGGTCCAAGCCCAAGTTGCCCCCGCCTCCCCTTCCCCTTACATCCGACCTGTTCCCTCCTGCTCCCATTGTCTCGAAGAAGAGGAGGAACGAGAGTGAGGAGGCCAACAGGGAGAGCGAGAAGAAGTAGAAGCACCAGCGGCAGCTACAGCAGCAACAGCAGTAGATGGCTAAGGGTGGGGGGCGAGCCTCATCCGTTGAGAGTGGGAAATCCGCGGACAAGCCGACGTCCACCGAGGGGAGTCCAGCTGGTTTCCCTCTCTGGAAGTGGACAGGGCTCCGATACCAACACAGGCGAACATCCGAGACTTCCAGAGAGGTCACGCCCTCCACCTCGCCAACTCGCTAGAGCAGCCCCTCCTTCTGCCTAGGGACATGGAGGAGTTGGGGAGGACGGGCCGTGCACGCCTCTTTCTCTCTTTTAAGGGAAACTTGGGTTTGGTAAGCACCTGAAAATTTAGTTTCCTGTTGCTGTCTCAGTCCCCATTCGTGCTAACTTGCATCTAACACACTTCTGTTGGAACCCTTTCCGCCGGCCATCCAGGAGGCCTTTGCTGCCGATGCCCTGGTGGAGCATTACCAGACCCAGGTCGGCTCCGAGCAGTCAGCAAGGGCCGAGGTCGAGAAGGAGCTGAGCCGCGTTGAGGCGGAGAAGGTCGACCTGGGTGCCAAGCTGGCCACGGAGCAAACGGAGAGGAGGAGCCTCGACGAGGGCCTCAAAACGGCGATGGCGTAAGCGGAGGCCCAACGCAAGCTTCTGCATCAGAAGGACGAGGCCCTGGCCAAAGCGGGGCAAGAGGTCTCGGATTTAAGAAGGGAGCTTGCGCTGGCCCAAGAAGCAGCTCGCATCGTCAGGGAGACCGTGGACGCCGCCACCAAGGCCGCCTACAACGAGGGGGTCGAGGCAACAGAGAATTGCCTGACCGAGGAGTTGGGTAAGCTGTGCAGGGAATACTGCCAGCAAGTTTAGGCGGAAACCTTAAATGCTGTGGGAGTCCCTACTAGCTCCGAGTTAAGGGAGAAGGTCTGGTATCTAGAGGATATCAGATTCATCGAAGATGCTCCCTCTACTCTGCCTTCCTCCTCCTCGAGTCAGGTTCCGACCCCTATAGGGATCGTTCCTCCCGAGGTGGGGTTGGGCGAGCCGGCCAGCCAGGACTTGCCTCCACCTAACCCAAGGGACAAAGGAAAGCAAATCAAGGATCCGTCCGAGGTCGCACCAGAGCGAACCGAGGTGGAGGGCAAGACCAAAGAGCCTCCATCCAAGCCAGAGGAGCCCCCACTGAAGATCAAGGGATACGCAGCCCTGGGCCCTCATTCTTCGTTTTGCGTAGACTTTCCCTTTTATGGATTGCCATTATGTAGACTTTTAGTATTTTTATTTGTAATTTCCTTTATTTTCGCTTTGTCTCGAACAGCTTAATATTTATGAATTTCGTTATCTTACCTTTATAGCGTAACTTCTTAATGCATTGCGTTTATTGTGGTACTGCTTGTATTATTGCGCCATGTGTTGCATGTGAATACTAAGTAACTTAATATCCAAGGCAGTAGCTTAGCGCCCAAGGGCGTGTCCGAAACTAGGATAATCGCGGCTTCACTATGAGAGCATTTCAACCTTTAGCTCAACTGCACGTTAGTCCCTTAGTTAAAACGGATAGCGTGTTAATAAGGATTGAGATGGTGTTAAATTTTTCCAAGGCAGAAGGTCTGAGGGCCTGGCTAAGCCGATATTGACATTAACACTTAAATAGAATAAATTGTATGTTAAATTTTTCCAAGGCAGAAGGTCCGAGGACCTGGCATAACCAAGGTTGACATTAACACTTAAGTGGAATAAATTGTATGTTAAATTTTCCCAAGGCAGAAGGTCCGAGGACTTGGCACAACCAAGGTTGACATTAACACTTAAGTGGAATAAATTGTATGTTAAATTTTTCCTAGGCAGAAGGTCCGAGGACCTGGCACAACCAAGGTTGACATTAACACTTAAGTGGAATAAATTGTATGTTAAATTTTCCTAAGGAAGAAGGTCCGAGGACCTGGCATAATCAAGGTTGACATTAATCCGAGGACCTGGCATAACCAATGTTGACATTAACATTAAGTAAAATAAATTGTATGTTAAATTTTCCCAAGGCAGAAGGTCCGAGGACCTACCATAACCAAGGTTGACATTAACACTTAAGTAGAATAAATTGTATGTTAAATTTTTCCAAGGCAAAAGGTTCGAGGACCTAGCATAACCAAGGTTGACATTAACACTTAAGTAGAATAAATTGTATGTTAAATTTTTTCAAGGCAGAAGATCTGAGGACCTGACATAACCAAGGTTGACATCAACACTTAAGTAATCGAGCGATAGAGGTTATAATATTAAAGATCAGCATGAGACAATGATATCTGAATACATGGCGGGCATGCCTTTCATTAGTAGTAATACCTTCGAAGGTTATTTACATTCCAGAGTCGCTTTACAAGTTTGTTATCCAGGTTGGCTAGGTAGTACGACCCCACGCCGGCGACTGAGGTTATGCGGTAGGGCCCCTCCCAATTTGGTCCCAATTTCCCCCACGATGGGTCTTTCGCCGTTTCGACGACCTTTTTTAAGACAAGGTCTCCCGGAGCGAGAGGCTTGGACCGTACGCGAGAGTCGTATACCTGTTTGAGCTTCTGTTGGTAGTAAGCTAGTCGGACCATGGCGTTCTCCCTCCTTTCTTCCACTAAGTCCAGCACCTTTAGCAGCATGTCATCATTAGCAGCTGGGGAGAAAGACCGCGCCCTCATCGTCGGAAACCCCATCTCTATAGGTATTACAGCCTCGGCACCGTACGTCATCGCGAAGGGAGTCTCCCCTGTGGACCTTCGCAGCGTGGTTCGGTAGGTCCACAACACATGCGGTACTTCATCCACTCATCTGCCCTTCGCGTCATCTAACCTTTTCTTGAGTCCATTAACTATCGACTTGTTGGTTGCTTCAGCCTGGCCGTTTCCTTGCGGGTAGGCTGGGGTGGAGTACCTGTTTGTGATCCCGAAGTCCCCACAATACTTCCTGAAGGCCTTGCTGTCGAACTGCAGTCCATTGTTCGAGATGAGAGTACGCGGGATCCCAAACCTGGTGATGATGTTCTTCCAAACAAATCTCTTCGCGTCCACATCTCGGATATTCGAGAGTGGCTCGGCCTCTACCCATTTAGTGAGTAGTCTGTTCCAACGAGTAGCCATCGCTTGTTGCTTGCCGCCCTCGGGAACAGTCCCACTATGTCCAAGCCCCACTGTGCAAACAGCCAAGTGTTGATCAATGGGTTAAGAACGCCACCAGGCTGGTGGATGTTGGGCACGTACCTCTGACATTGGTCACATTTCCTCGCGTACTCCTGCACCTCTCTTTGCATATTCGGCCACCAGTACCCCTGCGTGAGGGCCCTGTGAGCTAGTGACCTTCCGCCCGTATGGCTACCACAAATTCCCTCATGCAATTCCTCCAAGAGCTGCTCTGTCCCCTCCGATCGTACGCACAGTAGGTAGAATCCTAAAAACGAGCGTTTATAGAGCTTCTTGTCCTCGGACAGCCAGAACCGAGGAGCCTTCCTACGGATCTTGTCGGCCTCAGACTTCTCCTCTGGGAGTGTATCGTGCTTAAGGAAAGGCATTGTGGGGTCTATCCAACTGGGCTCCGTTCTGACCTGCTGGACCCGGATGGCCTGACAACCTGGACCGGTTGGCCTAAACAGGTCCTCAACAAGAATGACCCGCGGAAGGCCCAACACCGAGGAGGTTGCGAGCGTGGCCAGTAAATCCGCGTGGGTGTTTCCGCTTCTGGAGATATGCGATAGTGTGAAGGATTCGAACTTGGACTGCAAGTGCTTGACGCTGGCTAATTACTCTCGCATTCTCGGTTTCCTGGCCTTCAACTTCCTCTCCACCTAGCCGACTACCAGCTGTGAGTCTGACAACGCTCGCACCGCCTTTCCTCCCATTTTTTAAACCATGTCCATTCCAATTAGCAAGGCTTCGTACTCGGCCTCATTGTTAGTAGCCGGGAACGCCATCCTCAGAGATTTTTCGATGACGACCCCCTTTGGCGATATCAAGACTATCTCAGCGCCTGAACCCCTCTGGTTGGAGGCTCTGTCTACATAAGCTTCCCATATCGGAGGCTTCTCGCACGAGACAGTGCCGACTTGCTTTCCCCCCGAGCTACATCCCCCTAGGCCTTCCTCTAGGGAAGGCTCGGTGAACTCCGCCACCAGGTCGGCCAAGACTTGCCCCTTCACAGATGTACGCGGAAAGTACTTGATGTCAAAGGCTCCCAGGAATGTTCCCCATTTAGCGATCCTGCTCGAGTAGTCAGCACTCCGCAGCACGGACTTAAGCGGGAGTTGGGTTAGTACGACGACCGTATGAGACTGAAAATAGTGCGGGAGCCGGCGTGTCGCATGCACTACGGCCAGGACCACCTTTTCCAACGGCAAATACCAGATCTCAGCCTCCTGCAGAGACTTGCTCACGTAATAGACCGGTCTCTGTGTACCGTTGTCGTCCCGTATTAGAACCAAGCTAACGGCATGGGCAGCCACGACTATGTATGCAAACAGCACTTCGTCTGGATTAGGGCGGGACATAATGGGCAGTCGAGAGAGGTATTCCTTTAGCTGCTGAAAGGCCGAGGAGCACTCCTCGGTCCATTCGAATCCCTTCCATTTGTTCAGCAGTTGGAAGAAGGGTCGGCACCTGTATGCGGATCGGGAAATGAACTTACTGAGGGCAGCCGGCATCCCGGCCAGCCTTTGGACCTCTTTCGGGTTCCGAGGTGGTTGCAGGTTACAGATTGCGGAGATCTGTTCGGGGTTGGCCTCAATACCCCTGTGAGTAAGCATATAACCCAGGAATTTACCAGACCCTACTCCGAAGGAGCATTTGGAGGCGTTCAAGCGCAGCTTGTGTTCCTGCAATGTCTGGAATGTGCTGTCAAGGTCAGCCACATGCCCCGATATGGCCCTGTTCTTCATGACCATATCATCCACGTACACCTCGACGGTCTTTCCTAATTGTGCCTCGAACATCTGGGTCATCATCCTCTGATAGGTAGCCCCTGCATTCTTCAGGCCGAAGGGCATCACCTTGTAATGGTAGTTGTCGGTGGGGGTGACAAAAGCGGTTTTCTCCTGGTCCTCCAAAGCCAAAGGTATTTGGTGATACCCTTGAAAGGCGTCCAGGAAGCTCATCCGAGGGTGGCCGACCGTGGCGTCTACCAACTGGTCTATGCGAGGCATTGGAAAATGGTCTTTAGGGCAGGCTTTATTGAGGTCCGTGAAGTCTACGCATACTCTCCACTTCCCACTTTTCGTCTTTACCACAACTGTGTGCGCCAACCATTCGGGATAGAACACTTCCTTGATAGCCCCAGCTTTCTTGAGTTTAATGACTTCCTCCTTAACGACCTCAGAATGCTTCGCGGAAGAGCGCCGAAGGGGTTGCTTCTTCGGTACTGCCGCTGGGTTGACGTTCAAGTGGTGGCATATGAAGTTTGGGTCGATTCTAGGCATCTCATGCTCGTCCCATGCAAACACGTCAAGGTTCCTTCTCAAGAATGCGACCAGCTCTTCCCTTTCTTCGGTCGGCAATCGAGCCCCTATCTGGAAGAACCTCTCCGGATCGTTGTCTACAAGAACCCTGTCTAGCCCCTCGCACACAGGCTCCTCTGCCACTGTCCCCCCGGTTGTGGCAGAAGAGGCTAATTGCTATGAGGTCAGGGCAGGTGGAGCCGAGGTATCGGGGTCTGCTTGCGCAGGACCGCAGCAGTCAGGCATTGTCTTGCCGCAGACTGTCTCCCAATAATTTCCTCGACCTGCCCTCCAAAAGGGAACTTCACCTTAGCGTGGAGAGTGGAGGAGACAGCCCTTAGGGCGTGTAGCTAAGGTCTCCCCACAATGGCCGTGTAAGGGGAGTAGGCGTCCACCACGATGAAGTCCACCTCTACCATCGCTGGTCCTGACTGTACGGGCAATCTGATCTGCCACTTTGAGATCACTACCTTTTCCTCGAAGCTTATCAGTGGCGAGTCGTAGGCCGAAAGGTCCTCTTCCCTCAGGTTGAGCCCCCTGTACAGGTCGGGGTACATGATGTCTGCGCCACTTCCCTGGTCCACCATCACCCTTTTTACATCGTAACCTCTAATTCTCAGCATTATGACCAGGGCGTCGTAGTGGGTTTGAATGGTTCCTTCCTTGTCGGCATCCGAGAAGGCCAGAGTGGGCTACTCGTTGCCTTTAATCCTCTTTGTCTCGGAGCCAGAGCCCTTAACATGGGCTCGTGCCACAGACATCACTCGGGACGGGCGCGAGCCAGTTCTCCCAGGGGCGGCGAGAATGACATTGATGGTTCCTAGAGAAGGCCTCGAGGCGTGATACCCTGGCTTGACAGCCCAGGGTGCTCTCCCTGCCCTTCGTGTTGGTGCACGAACTGCCTCAGCTTTCCGTCATTCGTCAGTTGTTCTAAGTAGTACCGTAAGCTCTTGCAGTTCTTAGTCGTGTGGCCGTTCTCTTGGTGGTATTGGTAGTGGAGGTTCTGATTGCGTTTTGCGGGATCACCTATCATTTTACTAGGCCACCTGAAGTAGGGCTCGTGACGGATTTTCTCAAATACCCGCTGTATAGGTTCGCGAAACATGGCGCCGACTATTTGGGTTGTTGGAAGGCGAGGTTGCCCACCGAATTCTCTCCTCGGCCTATTGTTACTGTATCTGTCCGACCTGAAATCCCTCCTCTCTTGAGGGATAACCTTCGCCCTAGCCTTCACTTGCAATTGATCCTCCTCCACCCGGGTATACTCGTTAATGCGGTCCATGAGCCGATGTAAACTCTTGACAGGCCTCCTGGTTAGTGACTTCCTCAAGTCATGCTTGTTTGGGAGGCCGACCTTGAAGGTGCTTATGGCCACCTCGTCGAAGTCCCCATCGATCTCGTTGTACATCTCCCAATATCTGTCAGTATATGCCCTGAGGGTCTCTCCCCCTTTCATGGCCATGGACAACAGCGAATCTAGAGGTAGAGGGATCCTGCTGCATATGATGAACCGCGAGCCGAATGCCCTGGTGAGCTCTGTGAAAGAATCTACAGAGCCCGCCTTCAGGCCGTTGAACCATCTCATCGCGACGGGTCCCAGGCTGGAAGGGAAGACCTTACACATCAGGGTCTCATTCTTCGAGTGCACTGCCATCCTCTGGCTGAAGTGGCTCACATGTTCTATTGGGTCCGTCCTTCCGTTGTAAATTGTGAAGGTTGGCTAGGTGAACTGCCTTGGAAGTTTTCCCCTCTCAATCCTCCGAGTGAAGGGCGACTTGGAAATCTGGTGGAGCGCCTTGCTTAGTGCATTGTTGGCAAGGCCTCTGGAGGACATCCTCTGATCCTTAGGTTTGCGATGGTGTTTGTTCTCCTGAGAAGAGGACTCGCCAGGGGGGGTCCTCGACCTGGAACTATCAGAACTACTGCTGGCGTCCGTTGAGGACTGGTCTGAAGGGGAGGGCGTGCGCCTTCGTTTCTCCCGCCGCAGCTTCCTTCTCAGATGGTCAATCTCCCTTTGCAGGGTCTCAACATTTTTTTCGCGGGAGGCTCTACTCCCATCGTGTGCATGGCTCCTCCCGCGCGTAAATTCCGTGTACACATTGGCTTCGCGCTTTCTCTCTAGCCGCACAAATTGGTCCTCGCGTTGGGACCCCCTAGACTTCGCATGACGTGAACCTGAACCTTCCATGATACCTCTAGTCCCTTTGGTCAAGGCTTCCCACAGACGGCGCCAATTATAGGGACACAACGTTGGCCTTAAGCCCAAATGCGTGACCGGGCCGGCCCAAGTGGCCTTTACAATAGAATTTGTAGAGAATGAGCTTAAAGCCTAGACCTCTTGGGGCTCTGGAGAGCTATGTGATAAGGGTTAAGTCCGTTGCTGGCGTGTTAGGGGTTGAGGGAGTGTTTCTGCCTCTCCTCGGACTGGGGCCGAGAAGCTTATACCCAGGCTTTCCTCCTCTTATCTGGGGGAGAGAGAGAGTCTCCTTTCCTTAGCAAAAAATCCAGCCCCTTTTCTTTAGTCCACCCTTCTCTATTTATACTTCCCATCTCTGGTTCCTATTTGTCTTCTCCCTGGAAATGCTCCCCAATGCCCATAAGGCTGTCCACCGTCCCCTCAGAAGTCATTTCTCCATTAATGCGGCTAGGCGGGTAGGTGAAGAGCCTTTAATGCGGTGGTAGCAGCTTTATGCAGCGCATATCTCCCTTGTCTCCCTCCTCGGCGTCTCGTTACGGCTTGGGATGATTCTCCAAGCTTTAGAAGCTCTTCCTTGGACGTCGTGCTTCCCCCTTTTGCTCTTGACCCGCACATCCGAGGATACTTTCTCCTCGGATCCTCATTCTACGGACTGACGGTATGGTTGGCGGGCCTTTTGGGCCATAGTCTTAGGAGGCCTTATTCCCGACTCACGGCCCCTTTAGCGGAGTCCATGTCCTCGGACCGCGCCCTAGGCCCATGTGACGTTTTTTGACGCTTTTGCCCCCACAGATGTATTTAATTTAAGTAGCTGTGCCTATTTTTTTGGTAGGCTTTTTTCATTTAACTGTAGTTTAGTTTCAGTCTACCTCAAATAAACCGTATCTTAATATCTTATGCAATTTTTTTTTTCCTTTTTTTAAATTTAGTAAATAATGGTTTTACAGCATAAATTAGTAGACAAATTGACAAACAAGGAAGAGGTACTAAACCCAACATTATTTTTATATCCCAAATCCTATAAATTAAAAAAGAATTACATATATAAGCAATCATTTTATTTTATTCTAGTTATGATTGCAAGGGGATAAACATAGCAAAGACAAATTGACAAGCAAGGAAGAGGTACTAAACCCAACATTATTTTTATATCCCAAATCCTCCAAATTAAAAAAGAATTACGTATATAAGCAATCCTTTTATTTTATTCTAGTTATGATTGCAAGGGGATAAACATAGCAAAATGACTAGTGCTTCGAGGCACTTAAAAACATTTTTTTTCTAATATTTGTCAACTTCATATTTTTTCTGAAGCTCTTCAACCACATTTTTGTCGAGTTGGAAGGCTTTGGTGAGAACATTAGGATTAATAGGAGGATTGGATCCAAAGACAGCATTTGCTATTGTGATTACGACTGCATTTTGGCTGCTGAAACTAGAAATGGCAATTGCATTAGTTTTTCCCACATTGAATTGGAAGTGAATGAGACCGACTAGAAAGACAAACACATCCCCCTTATTTAGAGTTTTGGTGAAGAGGCGATTCTCTGGGTTGGATGTTACAAAACCAATGAAGAGAGTACCCTCCAAGACTACTAGAATTTCAGTGCCGCGAGGGTGAGTATGGGGAGGATTTTCTCCATATGGTGCAAAGTCAATTCAAGCCAGGGATATGCCAAGAGTATTGAGGCCCGGAAATGTGTCTACATTCACGGTAGTGACGTTTGACCCAACTTTATTATTTGTGTTCGCAGCAATGTTCAATCCTTCGAAGAAGAATTCTTCAGCTTTGACAAGCTTTGGATCCTTGCAGAACTTTCCAGTAACGAATACTGCATAAATGAATTTTTGTTATGGACACTTAAAAAAGAATGCCTAAGACTTCAATGCAGACAATAGTAAGGCAAGGTAGCTAATAATATTCTTCCATTAATATTCTGGTTAGTGTAGATTCTTCACATGACACAAATAATGCAGAAACTTGAAAAAAGAAGAAGTATGTACCGGCTGATTTGGAGTAGTCCAAATAGTCCTTAAGTGCAACGCAAAAGTCCTGCAGGGGATCGGGGTCAGAGGCAGAGGCAAGAGAGAATGCCAAAGCGAAGAAGGCAACAGTTACAATCTAAGCTTTCCTCATATTTCAGGCTAACTCTATCTTCTTTTCTATATATTTTTGCTTCGGGTGAGGGATGAGGAATGTTGCACGGAAAGCATGTCTATTTATAGATAAGACACATTGAATAGGTCTATGGTTTTCCGTATGTGAATCATATGTAGACTTGTTGAGTCTTCCATTATTACCAATTTTCTTTTTGATTGCCAAATAATTCTTTAACTACTACCCCATGCCTTAAATTTTCAACAAATAAGACCAGTTCAATTAAAAAATATTACAATTCTATGTTACTACGGCACAATCAATCTTAACAAACGATAGATTGAATTAGTAGGTGTACTGAACCTGTATTTTGTTCTAACAATGCACTTCATCTCTCATCTCTATCCAGAATTGGTCAAGCTCTGAACTAATTGAACACATCATGTGTATTCAACTAATTGGATGTGTCTGTATTTCTTCATGGGGTTGTTAATAACTTAATATTTTGGTGGAAAGTTTGTGTGACTTTTTTTCTGCCTAAATTAAATAGAATGGTTGATAATTATTATTGTAGAACCAATAATTAGATCGATTCAAGGCTAGGTACGAATGTGATAGTTGTGGCTGCATTCCAAGAATATGCTGGATCGTATATGCCTGGGTTTCAAAATTCAGATGTTTATCTTAACTTTAGAGTGTAATCGATTGAGCTTTGGTTAGTGTAAGGTTGAATTTATTCAATTCTGTGTTGGCTTTATTTTGTGCCAAATTTGCTTGTAATTTAGCAATTAGATATCCTGTATTTAGGTGAGAATTATGTAAGGGTAGTGTGTAAGAGAATGTGAAAAAACCTCAAATTTGTGTACTCAAAAAGAGCCTTGCGACTGGATCTCGTGACTAGCTCGCGACTGGCGAGTCGCCAAGGTGGCACACATGTGGAGCATGTAGGGGAGCTGAAGGGTCGTGATAGCTGGAGCATTATAGAACAAAACTTTCAATCTGGCCAGACAGTTAGCTAGGGACTCAAACTCATGACTTGTTCTAGTCGCGAGGTCTAGTCGCCAGAATGGCCGGCCTGTTTAGATAAAACCTGACGTTTCACATTCCTTATACATCTTACTATAAATACCCTTATACTCACGAAATGTAGAGAGCTTATAGAAAGAATTTTGAGAGAGAAACCCTAGAGAAAAACAAGATTAACTCATCTATAATCTTCTTCCTTTGAATCTCCAAATTCCTCTATTCTCACCCTCTCCATTGTCTTATCCATGATAGGTACATTTAGCCAAATCCTTATCTCACCATACCCATATTAGTGAGGAGGTATTTTGATGTTTGGGAAGTAGTTTAAAAGAGACCAATTTATTTGGTTGATGCAATGGGCTTATTGTGAGATCTAGTAAGTTAAAGAAGACAAAGTTCGGCATAACTCTGTTGGAGCAAGAAACTTGGAGGGCTTAGGTGCACTGGGTAAATTAGGCTTGGAGGGTCTTCTGCTATTCATGTATCCCAACTTTATTCTTTTGTGGATTGTTGACTGCTTGGAGGGCAGCGGAGAGGTTTTTCGCCGAGTTCTTTGGTTTCCTCTTCGATAACACATTGGCGTGTTATCTATGTGTTTGCATCTCTCTTCCCTTTCTCTTTACCTTTTAATTACTGCTGTGTTTGTGATTAAATATGGTTTAGAGTGTGTTACCAATTTGGTCATAACTTATATTTCATTTTCTGCACATATATTGTTTGATTATAAGCTTGTATTGCTTATTTTGATTTGGGGGTCTAAACGTTCATAGGTGTTTTACACACTTTTAGTTAGCGTTAAGTTGACAACATCAAGCTATCTAGTCTTCACCTACACCATGGAAGATAGTTTTCAATAGACTTTAGTCTAGTTTAAGCTTATTGTCAGCTTTGTTATATTGCAAATATGATTTAATGAAATTAAATCTGGTTGTTAATGCATTGATTACTCTCAACTTACACTATTTTTAATTCATTTTATGCCAAAAAGGATAAAAGAAGAAGAAAAAAATAAAGAAAGTGTTAAGCTTTAGATCCTTGTAAAAACTAGATTGTTTAACCTAATCAATTAACCAAGTGAATACTTAAGTTTATTATTTAGATCTAGGTTAAAACAATAACAATCATATCATGTAAAGCAGTGAAAATATAAAGAATACAAAAATCTGATGATCCAGGAAAACTAAACCGGTAAAAAACTTGAGAAGGATTTAACTTAGTTATCTTCAAGGTAAAAAGCAAATCCATTATGAAAGAATTGAAGTTTGTATAATAGAACTTAGACCACTAATATTCTATTGCTACCTCGAGTAGAAAACTTACTATTACGACCCCATGATAGCTCTGAGTCCACAGACTACTTCTTTCCTTAGTCTGCACTAACCACAAGTTCTCCTACTTGTGCATCTTGATCTTCTTGAATGTTCTTTATGTAGCAATTGAATCAACCATCAAGTTCTTGATGTAAATCTTGATCTTGATAGTTCTATGTGTGTATATAGGTAAACACCTCTTAGATCTCACAAAAGATTCATCACACAACTTAACAAAGACTTTAAAGAGCTTTTACCAATTGACAGAGAGCAACAACAATTAATAAGGAATAAATATATGTAAGGAATTTGATGGAGGAAAGGGTTTATCCATGTGTGTCTGATCGAATGGAAGAATTTGACAGTTGCAATTTTTGAAGAGGCAAAATTGGTTTGCGATTTTGGATTTTCTTTTCCCTATGTCTGTTGTTTTGAAACGGAAAACACAAATGGAACGAAAGTGGACCAAATTTGGTAAACTACATAGATTTAGTATTTGAAAGGATTGAAGCAATAAAATTAACAACGCTATACTAACCTTGTGTGTATGGAGTTGCAGAAATGAAACGAACAGAGAACAAACAGGGGAAGAGTTTCCTTTCCTTTTCCCTGTTTTTGTTGAATGAATGGAAATAGTGGTTGATAATGTAATTTAAGCGAACAGTACAATGTTTCATTTTCATAGTGAGTGCAACACTTGATCTTTTGAAGTTTTCATTTTTTTTTTTTTTTTTTTGGGATAATGTTGTGTCTAATTTAATATAAGCCACGGAACACAATGGAACTGAAAAAAATCTATTACCAAAAAAATTAAAAAAAAGAATAGTCACATATTAAAGCCTAATTTCCTTAGCCCTAATTTTTGAATCCAAATCTAGAACCAAATTGAAAAAATTGAAAGCATATAACAGATCGATCTAGTTTACCTAAAAAAAATCAGAGAAAGAATAGAACCCATCAGAGGCGTTTGTGGGGCAGAGAAGACTTTTTTGTTCTTGACGCTGAAGTCAGTATCATATTCTTTCTTCTGCTTCTTTCTCTAGTAAAATCAAAATGGCGAATGAACTCTGATCTTAGTAAGAGAAACAGAGAGGCGATCCTGGAGTATATCAGTGTTTTGTTTGAATCATATCAGTGTTTCAGATTTTGTTTATCAAAAAAATCAAAAATCAAAAATCAAAGAACACAAAAAAAGAAAACTCACCTTGTAACAAAATACCACCGGTTGAGGGAAGCAGGATTTTGAGAGAGAAACACCACCGTCGTCTCCTCTATTCTTTATTGCCTCATTGCCTCTTTCTCTATTTCTCTTTGTGTTAGGTTTTTTTATTTTTTTATTGGGCTCTGTGTTAGGTTTTGTTTTAGTTGCAAGCCCTTTTTTTGCATTTTACTTTAATTGGTTTTTTTATTTAACTATATATATATATAGACACTATCAAACGGTATTAATGTTGGGAAACAACATAATTTATCTTTTTTTAATTTGTACATGTCTGGATTTTAGATAGCCACTTTTCCTATATGACAGCACCTCTTTTATTGTAGGAAATAACTTTCTCTCAACTTCTGCTATTATATATAGTACTAGCATTTAACCCGCGCAATGGGCGGGATCATTTAATGAGTTAGAAAAAAAATCAACTTAATATATTATACTTAATGTGATGGTAAAATATGGAAAGGGATGGATGGTTAGTTATTCAGATAATGATGCTAATGTGCAAGTGTTCTTCTAAAAGACAAACATAACCTGGCATCAACACATAATCTAGAAAAAATGTTAATTGAAATTTCATAAGTTATAACTAATTGGTTCAAGGTGTTTTTAAAGGTTGTGGGTTCGAGAGAATATAGTTATTGAAGTATGAAATAAGCAGGAAAGAAATTTGGCTAATAAAATCAATCTTTAAAGAAAAAAATTGTTGCAAAGTGTATAAGATACGTTAGTTATCAATCTATTTGTTTATTATTTTAAAATGCAGTAATTAACCCAAAAAATTCCATAATACTATTTACAAAAAAATTATTATTACTGTACATTCTAAAGCATGCATGTTGAAATTTGGTTACGAACACAAAGATTTGCATGATCAATAAAGATTTTCCTCTTGTATTAAAAGTTGTCCTAACAACATTTATTTGAAATTTAATCTCTTCCCTTGGTATCTCTATCACATAGGATTAAAAATTCTTAAGTTAGCTAGCATTCATTATTCCTAGAACTGGTCCAATATTTTTCAACAGCTTCATTCTCAGTCATCACAATCCAAACTTTGGTAGTATTTACAGAGGAGCCTGAAAAATTATTAGAATAATATTGTACCTATTCAGTAGAGAAGAAGTACATGAATTGAGCATATTTGCATTTTTTTTTAATTTGTTATTATTATTATTATTATTATTTTAAAAAAAAAAACAGTAATATATTTGTATCTAGAAAATCTTGGGACTTTATGAGAAGGTACGTAAGCAAATAAGTTTAAAAGCTTAAAGTTAAAAGCTAAAAGTTAATCAAAATGGTTATCAAGCTAGATAAAATGTCTTGCCAAGTAATATAAGTCTTGATAAAAACTTGAATTTTTTATTTATTTATTTTATGACAGCATTATTTGCCCATTTGACATATTGTAGGACTTAGAAAAACTGTAGAACTTTAGCAATAGAGCTACTGCAATATTCAATTTTAATGTTTTTGTGTTTTTGTCAAATTACCGTGAATAGTGCTTTGGGGTCCATTTGGTTTCAATTGGCATGACATTTATGTTCCTTATCAATTAGATTTCATTTAAGGCTTAACCATAACGTGCTGTATTTAAAATTGTTTATTTTCTTTTGGAATTCAATATCTTACAATGATTTATTTTCATGTGAATCTTATAGCAGCCAGATGCTGATTAAAGAGTAATTCACACTGCAAATGTTTGATACTCCTTTGCAGCTTCAGCTTTGTGGTCATGCCACATTGGCTACTGCACATACAATCTTTGAATGTATTCTATAGTGTGAAACACAAAGAATAAGAGGTGTCCTCCAACCAAACATTACCTACTAAATGAATTGCATGCAATTCCTGTCAACTTGATAGCAATCGCATTCATTGTTTTATTAATGAAAATTCACAAACCAACAACCATAAAGTTACAATAACAAAATACATTTTCTGCAATTGTCTACCATTAAAATAAAATTTTAAAGTAGCTAACCCTGATAATTATGCAAATAGGGTGAGATATTGACTAAAATCTATGAAATAATCAACTTTGTATAAAGAACATTACACTTTCAGATTTCAAAGTTCTACAATTTCAATCCCTCTTTAAAAAGAGTAAAACAGGTAAAAGGGAAAACAAAAACTGAAAATTATATTGAATTATGTAGTTACTATTTTTCCTTCTTCAATTTTTCTTCTTCTTTGATGCATTTTGTTTAGTAGCATTGTTTCGTTTGTGCAACATTTGAATAGGCATGCTATCATCATCTCATTTTCCATCTTCAACAGGAATGGAAGCTGCAAAATAGAGAATTGTTGTCCTCTTTTGTTTTTCATAAAAATTCGTCTTTTGTGTCCTGTAATGATTCACTAAAGTAAAACGTGCTTCAAAAATTCACAAACATTTAATAAATCCTTAAAAAATTAGTTACAGTTATCTTATAAACGAAGTTAATATTGCTTTTTTGTATTACATTGGCTTTCAAGGTATCATAAGAAGGTCTAATACATTATTTTTAATTTCATGAGAATTTCTTATGTACCAAGCAGATGGTCATAGTAACTAATATGCATCAGACTACATAATATTATGACAAATTCAAAGGGTAACATTAATTATCAAGAAATTGTATTTTATATCTTCAAGTTTCTGCCCTCTATTTTAATGTTCACTTCAACTTTTGAAATGATCACTCCAATAGAAACAATCTTAGTGTCTGAGCTTGTTATTTCTTTCTAATACCAGGTCACACATCTAACTAATTTTGAGATATGTTCTCAAGGGATCACCCTAGATGCTCATATTTCAAGCAATGCAAAGAATGTTCTTGAAAACAAAACTCAATGGCCAACCTTACAGGCTTACAGCATAACTCAACTCTACAGGGATCAATCAATACTTGTATGCATATCCATAATGAACACACTCAGCACTCAGCAAAATCCCAATGCAAGGGCTACCTATCTGATCTCCAAATTAGAGAGCCCCCAAACACCAGCTTTTTATGATTGGTTAGTAATAGGAAAGAAGAGAACGTAAGAACTCATAAATTTAATACATCATGGTTAACGCTTTTCATGGAATTCTATGTGTTTTTTGAAGAACAAAATTGTTTTTGAGCTTCTAATAATACTTAAGGCACTCAACATGATGTACAACAGTTAATATTTTCAATAAAGGCTTGTTAATGCCAATCACTTCAAAAAACAAAAATGACAATTGTGTGATATAGAGTCAGGTTCAATAACAATGCCAAAAGTCCAAAATTCCCCATAGTAGAAAATTAAGTTAAAGAACTCATTAACCAAAAAACAATTTAGTGAGCTTAGCCATATTATGGCCCTGATGCATTGTAAGTGCCAACTCTGTTTCACTTATAATATTATAAGGTAAAATTATAGATACAAAGAAACAATCTTTTAATTTGTGTCAGTAGAAACACTTTAAGAAGAAAAATTTAAATGTGGAAAAACCAAAACCAAACCTTTATGGAAAAACACCACCTTAAATTCTCTAAATTTGGTGCTTTGAATCTAAATGACTCTGATAGAGTAACTAATTGATAAGAGAAAGCATAGCTGATAGCTCAAAGGAATTCGGATGTACTTAAAAGTATTATAAGATCTTTTATAGCTAATAGTTAGCACTAACCAACAGAATCACTTACACCTTTGCTAGGGAAATTCAAATTGTAATGTAGATGCCCAAGATTGATGTTCTATTCTAAAATAGATAAAAAATGCATTGAACATAGTTAACAGTTGCAATTTTTAATACACAATCACTTCAAGCAGTTTTATTTTTTGATTAGTTGTAAATCAAATAGTTTTTTGGAAATTTTTATTAAATTGTTGCCAAAGTTGAAGCGCATACATGCTAGAGGAATTGCATCTAAAATCTTGTTTTGAAAAAATTTGACCACATCAATTAGTTAGAGTTATACATTAGAGAACAGAATTGATGCTAAAATTCCTTCTTTTCACTAAGTATAGACATTTCCTCCACTTCAGAAAGACTATTATTTCTACATTAATTTCATAGTTTTTTTTTTTTTTTAATATTGATTGCAACATTAATAGTTTTTTTTTAATTTCTACATTATTGCAACATATGTTCCTGCTTCATTGATTAAGCCTATCAATGCTCTTATGCCTATCAAATATTGACATGCATGTCGGAAAAAGTCATACTTCAAAACTTTGAATCCCAGTCATTCTGTTGAGTTTAAAAAAACCATAAGTGTCAATGTAACTTTGACAAAACACCAAAAATAAAGACACAAATGGGTAATTTAAGAATTTACTTTGATCAAAACTCTGCAAAAAAGAACTTATTAATCAGTATTAAGTTTTATGAGTATATTAAGGGTGACATCCAAAAACCCCATATTTGCTTATTTTTAATATCCCCTAGGGGAAAAAATCACTGAGGTTATAGCAAATTTTGAGAAAATCAGTAATTTTTCGAAATAAATCACTCAATTCAACATGTATTAGAAGTGTAAATGAACCAAAGTGTTGACAGTAAATTAGTAATCACCCGCCTACCTATTTTCACAATAAATTTATTAGAATTATTACATGCTTAGGGTTCAACATACAGATCAAATCTAATGATTGGAAAATGATATCAACATAAAAACTTCTACAAATGTAATAGTGATCAAAAGAAAACAAAAAAAAGGAAGTTTCAAAAATTTCCTCAATGAACCAATCTTTAAAATCTCTAAATTCTAAAATTATCCCAACACCAAAAGGAACCCCCAATTCCCATTTGCAAACAAAACCCGAAAAAAGAAGAAGAGAAAAAGGACTTTGGTGTGAGTTACAATTGGAAACTTGGAGACAACAACACTCACTTTCCTTTAGGAGAAGTTTAACTCAGATGAAATGCAAACTAAGCCAACTTCTTAATAGGAACATTAACATATTGGTAACACAGAAAACATCCCAAGTATGAAAGGAATATAATAGGACCATTTTCTTAGCACGAATGTCACACAACAGAAAAATTATTAGGATAAGAGCAAAGTTCCTAAAGAGTGCCTTTCAATTATATCAAAAGGCCAATCATAGGAGCAAAAGCACCAACATAAAGTACCACTATATATCTTTTGTTGAGGGAAAAAATAAAATAAAAACCCTTTAATTTCACAAATCCTCACAAACCCAGAAATTGTTTCACATGCAACCCTCAAAAAATGGAGAAAAAAAAAGAACCCGAAATCAGATTTCAAATAAAGATACTAACTTGTTCTCAAGCCAAAAAAGATTAAAAATAAGATTTTTTTTTTTTTTTTTAAAGATGCTATCTTGTTATCAAACAGAAAACAAACATGCAACATTAATCATAGAAAAATATTATTAAAATTATTCAAGAATAAAAATTTCACTAAAAGAAAGGAAAAAGAATTTACTTGCATTTCCTTAGGAGTATGTGCTCCTTGCTTCCTCAATCTTTATTGTACCACCTTTAGGAGAAAAAAAATCATGAGATTTCAATTATATTTAAGCTCCTTGGTGGGCTAATAAATTACGTAAAGAAATAATGAGGTGGAAACAAACCCAATCAAATTTATAAATTCTTAATTAGGAACAGTTTAGACTTGTGTAATCCAAATTGAATTTAGAAACCAACAACACTCATACTAAAGAAATTATCAACATTAACATATCAGCAAAACTAAATAAATTTAAACATGCATATAATGAACAAAGCAGAGATATGTGGCAGAGAAAGAAAGCAGTAGGAGAAGAATTTAAGAAACAGGGCAATTCACCTAATGTCCTAGATAATGTTTCCTAACAATCACCATAGGAGTTGTTAAATGAAACTGGTGCAATCAATCATAGTATAATTTGTACTAAGTTTCTCTACAATAAATTAGGAATTCAAGTATATCTATATAGTAGATACACTTGCCAATGCAACTTGGATAGAGTTAGATCCAGAATTACCACTTCAAATAGTTATCTTCTTCTCTAATTTATTTCTCTCTTTTCAATTTCAATTTCATATGAAGGTACATTCTTAACAGTACTCATAGTGGTTCAAGATTAATCCGCATAGTTCCAATGGCTTTAAAAAAGGGACCATTTAGAAACAACAATTGCAAAAACTTTAAAATTTAAAATAAAACTTTAGTGTAGTTTTGATTACTCAAAGGTTTGCGCTTTGAGTAAAAAAGCAAATCTCATTTTATGTGAACTCAAAGTCAAAGCAACCCAAATATTCAAAATCGATTCTAAATACCCAAAACATTGAGCCAAGCCAAATACCCTAAAAACAAAACTTCTTCTAACCAAAAGCCCTTAATCAAAACCAAACCATGCCCAAAATACTTATCTAAATCATAATTAACCCCCAATTGATTCTCCAAATAAAAACCAAAAACCCTTAATTTTTTAGTTTAAAACAGAATTTTACCGGTAGCAATTTCGATAGTCTGATAGTGGGTGGAGGCTTACAATGATGACAGAATTTGTGATGGTGCCCCTCTCTCAATCCATGGCGCATTGACTTAACAATCAAACGATTATTCTTCCTCTTAAAAAAAAAAAAAAAAACTCCAATTGGCCGATCTCTCTGCACTCCATGTCTAACCGACTCTCTCTCTACAGTTCTGTTTTAATGGGCATTTTAAGGTTCACAAGAACCAATGTACACAAACACACACTGTTTTTGTATTTTTTTTCAATTTTTCAATTTTTTTTATTTTTATCTGAAAAGAAAAAAAAAACTGAAAACAAACAAACAAAAACATGTTAAAAAAAAATGCATAAAACTAGACTGACTCAAAACAGTAAAGCAACACACACAAGTAATGCAAAAACAACAACAACAAGGGGGGATAGAGAGAAAACGTGAATAAATCACATGGAACCCTTTTCCTTCCACACCTTGAAAGAACCTTTCCTTTTTGCAAACCCTTGAACCGGTGATGGGGGGGAAGAGTTGAAACCGTTCAAATTCGAAAGGAACATGAGGGCTTTGAGAAGATCTCCAAGAGGAGCAAGAAAGGTTTGAAGTTGATTCTGGTTCCCAGATGCTATCATGCCATTGCTTTGTTGAGTGGCTAACCACTTATAGCAATTTGATCGAGTATGACCGGCAATACCACAATGATGACAAAGATGCTGCTTCTTCTGTTTAGGCTTTTGAGAGTTAGCCTTCTTAGTCCTAGGGTTTTCTTTTTTCCTTCTTCTTGAGCTTAGGGGGTGCTCCTAAGATGGACTTACCCTTGTCTAGGTTCTCACTTGCTAATTCAGTTTTAACATCTTTGTTCTCAAAATTAAGGTTATTAGTGAGAGGAACAAAAACAGTAGTACTAGCAGAAGGAGTATTAGAGGAAGAGAATTCATACCCCAATCCTGTTCAATCAGAAGCAAATTTCTGATTGTTGTGCATCTCATCCAGCTTCGCACTTGATGTCCTCTCCAATTGAGCTTTAACTTGAAACAATTCTACTTCAAGCTTTTTGATTTTCTTAGCCAGGAAATTGTTTTTGAATCTCAGTGCCCCAATAGTCTAATTTGCTTCATCAAACTCAGTGGAAAGCTCCTCACGGTCAAGTTCCACATCACTGAGCTTCTTGGTGGCCAGCCTATAAAGTTTCTCATAGGAGGTATGGATATCATCTTGATCATCCATCATTTCAAACTTAGCATCCACAAATTCTTTTTCTTCATTTACATCTTCAGTAATCCCTTCAGTAGGATTTACAGTGGCAGTGAAGGCATTCAAAATTCAGTCATCATCATTGTCAGAATCATCCTCGGGCTCAATGTCGCTCAAGGTAGCAGTAAGTGCCTTGCTCTTCCCAATGCTCTTTAGATATATGGGACACTCTTGTTTCATGTGATCAAAATCTTGACACCCGAAGCATTTAGGTCCAGCGGGAACAGTGTACTGACCGGCATCTCTAGTATCCTTCTTCCCTTTATCTAGGCTCTTGATCTGAAAAGAACTGGATTTCCTACTGTCCTTGTCGAAGCCTTTTCCATTGGCATTTTTCATGAATTTCTTGAATTGCCTAGTGATGTAGGACTTTATCTTAGAATCTTCATCGTCTGAAGACTCATCTGTATCACTACTCTTGGCCTTCAGTGCCATGCTCTTGTCTTTACTTGACTTGTCCATTCTTGTCAACCCTAGCTCGTAAGTTTGCAGATTACCCACCAGCTCAGTCAGAGGAATCTTGTCAATATCCTTTGATTCCTCTATCACCGTGATCTTGGCATGGAATCTCTCGGGCAGAGATCTAAGCACTTTTCTTACGATCTTGGGTTCAGGAATGGTTTCCCGAAGATTGAAAGCTGAGTTCACTATGTCTTTGAGCTTGGCGTAGAACTCATCGAATGACTCATCCTCTTCCATCTAAAATTCTTCGAAGCTTGTAGTGAGCCTTTGTAGCTTTGAATCCTTGACAGCCTTTGTTCCCTCATAGGTTGTTTGGAGAATGGTCCATGCTTCTTTAGCAGTTTCAGTGGAGGAAATCTTCTTGAACTCCTCATTAGTGACTGCACTGAATAGGGCATTCAATGCTTTGCTGTTGAAATTAGTCGCCTTAATCTTGGCATGATCCCACTCGACCAGCGCTTCTGTAGGCTTGGTCCAGCCTATCTCCATAGCTTGCCACACCTTCTCATCTAGTGACTGCAAAAAAGCTCTCATGCGTACTTTCCAGTATGCATAGTTAGTACCATCAAACAGTGGACGTATAATAAGAGAATGACCTCTATCTATGACAATCAGGGGTCAATGGATCACAAATAAGGATTAAACCCTAATTAGAGTGTGCCCGCTCTGATACCATTTGATAGGCCACAAACGCATTGACCCATTATGATGAATTAAGTTGATTAATTAGCCAAGTTATTAATTAATCAAATTATCATGCAAAATACGTGGTAGCACAAACAAATCACCAATGAACTAAAGTATGCAGCGGAAAATAAATTAACACGGTAATTTGTTTACGAATGAGGAAAACCTATATGGCAAAAACCCCACTGGGTGATTTTAAGGTCACCACTCCCGAAACTCCACAATTATCACAACAAGTGGTTACAAGTAAAGGAATCCCCAAGTACGTTTCCAACCTACAGTTGAACCCTTACCCCAATACTCAATTAGACTTGTTCTGTAGTGACAGTTTCTCCTTTTGATGCACAGCTCCCAAGTACGTGACTAACTAATTGCGCGGATCCTATTATGCGACTTCAATCACCAACTAGAGAAAGTTGTTGGCTACAAAATTCTTCAATTCATCCACATGATGAAGATCAAGAAGATGCTTGGTTACAAAACCCTACAGTGCACATTACACAGCAACTTCTTCACAAGAGAGATGAACTAGGGCAAGAACTTCGTTTTAGGTCAGAAATTGCTTGAACAAAGGTTTCTCAATGCTTATGCAACTTGTGTACTCTTTTACGACCCTTAAAATAATCATTTTATATGTCTAGAGTTAGAAGAAAAGAAGTCCCAAAGACACATGTACGGATTGGAATAAAAAATAGAACTAAGAATCTGTTTTTCTTAAATCTCGATATCTAGAGGTGTCGAGGTGCTATCGAGTAGCTGTTGAGCCTCGGAGCTGGAACAGCTTCTTTAAAGCTCAATAGATGCAGCTGTCAAGCCAGGTGTTGAGCTTTAAAATCTGGCACTTCTCAACTTGAATCTTGGACAACTTGCATGGCTTTAACACTTGATCTTGAAACCTTATTTGTTGAAGTATTAAAATCATCCTAGGGCTACCCAAATACAAGCTGAGTGCGTTTTGTCAAAGGATAAGCCAATTACATAAAAGAATGACATATGTTCAAAACAACTTGAAACACATATGTCCTAACAATGGAGATAAAAAAAACCCCTAACGAGTCTGATAGGGCTTTGCTTGGTCTTCACGCATGAGTATATAAGGAAACATCTTATGCCCCACGACTAACCCAGATCGAGGAAATCCCTATAAGGAAAGGATCCCATAAGATACTGGCAATAATGAAGACCTTTCTTACAAGGAAAAACCCTCTATGCCAAGGAACAAATGTCAACCCTACCTACTATAAAAACCCCAAAACCTTTGCAAACCAAGGTACGCATTATTTCCCCAGCTCTGACACTCTAGAGTTGTGAAAATTTTCTAACTTGACCGTCAGAGGGTATCGGTACCACACTGGTACTCTTCGTAAGATCTTCCTCCTCTTTGTGTTGTGCAGGTCTTGCTTGGAGCACATGAGGACTGGGTAGCTTACTAATGATTTTCAACATCATCAAATTCCAATCTCATTTCTATTATAGAGACTTTTATCACCAAGGAAAAAGTTATTAAACTCGTGTCTTTATCTTCAATCTTGAATTCCAAGGAATTATGACTTAGTCTTCTCGATATGTTTTATCCTTGTATAATCTTTCTAATCACGTAAACAAGACCCAGTAAAAATTGTTGATTAACAAGGCATTATAGGCCAAGGGCCAACACAACACATGTAATAGATTTTAAAGTAAGTTTTATCACTGAGAGGGCTGGTATTAGCTCCGTCAAAAAGTGAACATGCAAACGAATGGAAAAGATTTTGCTGCATACAAGTATGCAACAATTACGTGCTGCCACTGTAGAGTAATTATCTGTTAATTTTTTTTATGTGTCTGAGTGTATGATAGCCTTTAGATTTTATGTCTTACTTTGAATGGATGAAGTTTTCAGTTTTCAATTTGAAGATTTATTTTGTTAATTTTTTTAACTACTTTGGCGCCTGTCAATCCAAGTTAGACCAGGTTCATGTTCATCTACAATTTAATTATAATAGTGTTGCTCACAAATTACGTGAGTCAGCTAGGGATGGCCAAAGCTAGCTTGGGATACAACATGTGAGCTCAAAATGGATGTATTTAATTTAAGTAGCTGTGCCTATTTTTTTGGTAGGCTTTTTTCATTTAACTGTAGTTTAGCTTCAGTCTACCTCAAATAAACCGTATCTTAATATATTATGCAGTTTTTTTCCTTTTTTAAATTTAGTAAATAATGGTTTTACGTAAGTCAGCTAGGGATGACCAAAGCTAGCTTGGGATGCAGCATGTATAACGCCCTAAAATCATAAGCAATAAAAGTCTATTCAATCTGAATCATCCATAAAAAAAATATTAAATAAAAGTCACCAACAACTTAAAATCTCATCACAAATGTCAAAATTCTAATCCACCAAAGATGATACATTCTCAAAATAATTCTTCAGTACAATGTTTAATGCCATAAATATAATGATTAATCCTCAGTTCCACAAAATAATTTGTAACTGTTGCCTTCTAAGAATCTCTACTCCAATAATCCCTCTAATATATTTGTAAGGGGAAATAAAGGGGGGTGAGATAACTCAATAAGTGGAGTTCACTAACATTGGGGTGTGAGAACAAACCTCTCAACTAAATAATTCTTACAACAAATTTATAACTTGTAACTCATCAATATTTTATCATCAAATATTTCATATATATATATATATATATATAAATATCTTTTTATTGTGAGCCATCTTAATACATATATCAATACCATCATATAAACAATTTTCTAGGCTTTTCTCGTGGTCAACATTTTTGCCCCGTTGGCAGGGTTGTGTTGTCCCCTTTTAGGACTATAACCTCTTTTTCATCCATTTTCCTAAGGATGGCTCATTTGGAACCTAAAAGTGCTCTCCCTTGCTAAGGAACTTCCTTTTTGGATCATCAATAGTATACTTCCTTGCTAAAGAGCTATCAAATGTGCACTGTCCCCTTTTCTGGGATCGTCCCCTACTAAGGACTAGTTGTAGTATGATTGTCCCTTGCTAAGGACTAAATACAATACTAAACTTTTAATCACGACTTGCCATAGGTTTTCAAAACATATTCACTATGCTCACAAAAATAATCTATTCATAATTCTCAAAATATAAAGATATATTCACACATACAAATTTAAATAAATTTAGGTTGTCCCACAAGTTTTTCATAAAACGAATAGCCAATATGCATATCAAACATTTATAACATATCAATTTATATATAGAATATCAACATATTTCTTTGATATAGAATAGTTTAATAATCAACACTGTTTTGGAAAAACCCCCAAAATTAGTAAACACAACTTACCTCTTAGTTGCAAAAATATGAAACCAACCTCCCTTTAATTACAACAAATCAGTAGAATTAGAACCTATCAACACTAAAGATAGGTCCATCAATGCATAATTTCCCACTTAAAATCAGTTTTCAGACTTAAATAGTTTAATCTATCATCATTAAAGCCTACAGAGATGTTAGATTCTCTGTGCCACTCTGATTGTAGTACTGAGGCTGCGTTATAATTCAAACTATATGTAAGGCCTAGTTTTGCTCAAATTTCTTTTCCCTCTCTCCTGCCCAATTTCATTCCTAGTGAGCGGACGTTTTCTTTGCTAATATAGAAAGACAATGAAAGCATTATTTTGATTTCATTGGAAAGGATATAAGAAATATCTAGATATTTCTTTGTTGGAAATTTCTTGTTTTAAGAAGGCATCTCAACATGCTAGTGGCTGAAAGGTGAACACTATATCTGATGATGAGAATAGGGGAAAACAAAAAGGCTATATGCATCATTCTTACTCCAATATGATAACAATTATAAGTCATCTTCTCCATTAATATAAGGATAGGTGGAGGTTGACAGGTCAAACATATGCCTAGAGGTCCTTTTTCTTTTAATATATTGATAGGTTAGGTTTTACAAAGTGATGCCTATTATCCTATTAGCTACTAAAGTAATTTCAAGCATAGCCTTTTCCTGCAAACGTGAGACAAGTCTAGCCATTGGTTATTCAACTTCCTAAATTTAGACCTAAAGGAAACCATACTTGCTGCAGTCTTGCGTTCAGCCGCAAAGCAAAAAAAAAAAAAGTTGTTCAACTGTGTGTTGTGGCTAAAACAAAAGAAAATCTTATATATATATATATACACACACACACACACGTATATCTTAAGAGGTAAAAGACGGGTTTTTAAAAGCTTATCAAGGCCCATATATTTATACTTATGCCATCTCACTTGGACCTCTTTTGCCATAACAATTATCAAATTTAAATATCTTAGGCCCAAACCAATTAAATCCATTTAATTGTGGGCCTCCTTTTTAATTTACATATAAGAATTAAATTGGTATCAAAATAATGGGGTGTTACAGCATGTGAGCTGAAATGGATGTATTCAATTTAAGTAGTTGCGCCTATTTTTTTGGTAGGCTTTTTTCATTTAACTATAGTTGAGCTTCAATCTACCTCAAATAAATTGTAACTTAACAAATTATGCAATTTTTTTTTTCCTTTTTTTAAATTTAGCAAATAATAGTTTTACTACATAAATTCATAGACAAATTGACAAACGAGGAAGAGGTACTAAACCCAACATTATTTTTATATCCTAAATCCTCCAAATTAAAAAGGAATTACATATATAAGCAATCGTTTTATTTTATTCTAGTTATGATTGCAAGGGGATAAACATAGCAAAATGACTAGTGCATCAAGGCACTTACAAACATTTTTTTCTAGTGATTGTCACCTCCAAATTCTTTCTGAAGCTCTTCAACCACATTTTTGTCGAGTTGGAAGGCCTTGGTGAGAACATCAGGATTAATGGGTGGATTGGATCCAAAGACAGCATCTGCTATTGTGATTACGCCTGCATTTTGGCTGCTTAAACCAGCAATGGCAATTGCATTAGTTTTTCCCACATTGAATTGGAAGTGAATGAGACCGACTGGAAAGACAAACACATCCCCCTTATTTAGAATTTTGGTGAAGAGGCGATTCTCTGGGTTGGATGTTACAAAACCAACGAAGAGAGTACCCTCCAAGACTACTAGAATTTCAGTGCCACGAGGATGAGTATGGGGAGGATTTTCTCCATATGGTGCAAAGTCGATTCGAGCCAGAGATATGCCAAGAGTATTGAGGCCTGGTAATGTGTCTACATTCACGGCAGTGACAACTGACCCAACTTTATTATCTATGTTCCCAGCAATGTTCAATCCCTTGAAGAAGAAATCTTCAGCTTTGACAAGCTTTGGGTCCTTGCAGAACTTTCCATTAACGAATACTGCATAAATGAATTTTTGTTATGGACACTTTAAAAAGAATGCCTAAGACTTCGATGCAGAAAATAGTAAGGCCAGGTAGCTAATAATATTTCTTCCATTAATATTCTGGTTAGTGTAGATTCTTCACATGAGAAAAATAATGCCGAAACTTGAAAAAAGAAAAAGAAAAGTATGTACCGGCTGATTTGGAGTAGTCCGAGTAGTCCTTAAGTGCAACACAAAAGTCCTGCAGGGGATCGGGGTCAGAGGCAGAGGCAAGAGAGAATGCCAAAGCGAAGAGGGCAACAGTTACAATGTAAGCTTTCCTCATATTTCAGGCTAACACTATCTTCTGTTCTATATATTTTTGCTTCGGGTGAGGGATGAGAAATGTTGCATGGAAAGCATGTCTATTTATAGGTAAGACACATTGAATAGGTCTATGGTTTTCCATACGTCATACGTAGACTTGTTCAGTCTTCCATTATTACCAATTTTCTTTTTGATTGTCAAATAAGACCAGTTCAATGAAAAAAATGTTAAAACTCTATGTTACTACGGCACAACCAATCTTAACAACCGATAGATTGAATTAATAGGTGTACTAAACCTGTATTTTGGTCTAACAATGTACTTCATCTCTCATCTCTGTCCAGAATCGATCAAGCTCTGAACTAATTAATTGAACACATCATGTGTATTTGGATGTGTTTGTATTTCTTCAAGGGGTTGTTAATAATTTAATATTTTGGTGGAAAGTTTTTGTGTGACCTATGTGCTTTGTCTGCCTAAATTAAATAGAATGGTTGATAATTACTATAGTAGAACCAATAATTAGATGGATTCAAAGCTAGGTACGAATGTGATAGTTGTGACTGCATTTCAAGAATAGGCTGGATCGTATAGGCCTGGATTTCAAAATTCAGATGTTTATCTTAACTTCAGAGTGTAATCCATTGACTTTTGGATAGCGTCAAGTTGACAACATCAAGCTATCCAGTCCTCACCTACACCATGGAAGATAGTGTAATCCATTGACTTCAGTTCAGTTTGAGCTTATGGTCAGCTTTGTTATATTGCCAATCTGATTTAATGAAATTAAATCTGATTGTTAATGCGTTGATTACTCTCAACTTACACTATTTTTAATTCATTTTATGCCGAAAAAGATAAAAGAAGAAGGAAAAGATAAAGAAAGTGATAAATTTGGTTGGTCTTCCTAGCTTATTATTATTCATAGACAAAACTCAAATACAGCTTTTCAATGTGCTTAAATTGAAATATATGTCTATAATCTATGTTGACTAGTACAGTATAAAATGTATTTTTTTTTAAAGGAAAATTTAATTAAATTCACTTATGTATTTGAATTTAATTGAGAAAATGTATTGCATTTAACTCAGAAATTATATCTAAGTTTTATCGATTATTTATTTTTTAACGACATTTTTCTCTTCTTCTTAATATTCTTTAACCACTTCTATCTTTACTACTTTTCAACTCACATGACCAAGACAAATTTGGAGTAGGCAATCTCATCATCGAAACTCATACAAGGTGCCTGCATTATACATAAGCTATCCTTAATGCTAACGCCACTATATTTTATTACAATGAGTTAACAAATTGACATAACAATGAATGTAATTAATGGATTTCAATAACATAATAAACGATAACATTTTTTTTTTTTTTTGTTTTGTGTGACATGAATTTATAAAGGTTATGTAGTAAAATTTGAATTATCCCTACTCTCTATCGCTGCTCACTTCGAAAAAAAATCCTGTGCACTTGTGCTTACCATTGATTTCCTTTTACTTTTTCTTTTTATAACAAAAAAAAATATAGTTATAACTCTCAAGTTCAAAGCTCCTATATTTTCATAGGGGCTACTCTCTCCAATTTATGCCAGTAATTAAATCACTTGAACTTGATTTAATTAATAATTAAAAAAAAATTGGGTAGTATGAACCATATCATTTTCAAGATCAAATATTTAGTTTACAATTTAGTATTCAAGTTGGAAATTTAGTTTACAGTATGAACCATGTAACAGATTTTACAGTAAGTTTTATGAACATGCAAACGTGTTATATAAAGTGTCTTAAAATTTTCATCCTTTTGAATAGAATTAGCTGCTGCTATTGTAGTCTAAATGATGGTAACTTATGGTCTGAGTGTATGATAGCCTGTAGATTTTATGTCATACTTTGAATGGATTAAGTTTTCGGTTTAAATTTGAAGATTTATTTTGTTAAGTTCTATAATTGTGGCCGTCAGATTGAAGCTAGAATAGGTTCATGTCAAGGAAGTCAATACCGTACAGGTACCAGGTAAATATACCGTACTAGCCATTAAACCGGTACTGATACCCCTTCAAAATGTACCAGAAAAAATTCTGGGTTGTACTAGCTTATTTCAGCTATACCAGCTATATATTGTAAGGGCACAAATTGATACATAGCCCAAAAGGTTTGGACAATGGTCCAATAAGTCCAAAACAATTAATTTGTTAGAGAATGGGTTTAACATTGAACGTTCAACGAGTCAAAGGTGAGTCACAATAGGTTAGCTTAGTGTTGGAATGACTAAGATGAATAAGTTGAAAAGAAAGACATTCCTCAGTCAAGTTCGAGGATGATATGTTCATATATATATATATATATATATATATATATATGTGTTATAGACTTATACAAATATTCAAGTTCTTGGTTACCAAGTGGTTCCTTTTCTTTTTTCTGATCCCCCCTCCTGTAATGGAATCCTTTCCCTTTTATATTCCTTCTCTCCCTTTCATTTTAGTCTTCCACTTGTTGATCAAATAACTAGTCTTCTTGATACTTGTCTTGTCAGAACCTTCTTGAAATCTTTGTGGGTAGCTATAAGTCAAGAAGTCACTATTCAAGCATCACCTCCATATTTATGCGGCTAGTAGGTTAGGTGCAGAGCATTCAATGTGCTGGTAACAAGTTTCTTCCTAGATATTTCTCCATTCTTTGTTGACTCACTTCTCTCTAAAGCTTATTTGCCCACTGCCCAGTACTTGATGGGTGGTCGAACTTTAGGCTTCCACTCCATTGGCCGAGGAAGGGTGGCTCCTCGAACAACATAACATGCTTGTTGTGACCAGACCTCTTCCTCGACCCAATAATCTACTTGCCTTTACTAATACTTGTTCATCCTCGGACTCTTTGACGTCCTCGGGTGTGGCCCATGGCCCAATATCCTTATTCGAACCTTTCATCCCTACATATATATTGAAAACAATTATTCAAAAACATTTTATTTAATCTAATATATTGATTAATGTACTTAAGCTAATATGTAGGCTTATAAAATATGTTGATTTTAAAATTTATGTTGATAAACATAAAAATTCATAATTACATAAATAATACAAATATATATTGATAAGCCAAAAATGTATTAACCCTTTGTGATGAATTAATTGATTAATTATCCAAGTTTATTAATTAATCAAGTTAACATGCAATGTACGTGGCAGCACAAACAAATCACCAACTAAAAATAAAATGCAGCAAAAAATAAAGTTGACACAGTGATTTGTTTACGAATGGGGAAAACCTCCGAGGCAAAAACTCCACCGGGTAATTTTAAGGTCACCACTCCCAAGAATTCACTATTATCACAATAAGCGATTACAAGTAAAGGAATCCAGTACTTTATACCAACATAACCTATAGTTGAACCCTTGCCCCAATACACTATTGGACTTATTCTGTAGTGACAATCTCTCCTTTTAATGTATAGCTCCCAGTACGTGACTAACCAATCGATACACGTATTCTAGTACGCGACTTGATCACCAATTTGAGAAAAATGTTGGCTACAAAGTTCTTCAATTCATCACATGATGAAGATCACGAAGTTGCTTAGTCACAAAACCCTACGGTGTACAAACATAACAGCTTCTTCAAGATGAACTAAGGCAAACTAGGTTTCCTCACAAATTGCATGAACAACTCTTTGCTTCACACTTATGCAATTATGCTCTATGTGACGGCCCTTAATATAATCCTTGTATATATTTAGGGTTGTGAGAAAAAAAAACCCAAACACATAGTCACGGATTGATATCAAAACTGAAATTTTGATTTTCATAATTCTCGATAGATACCCTATCCGTCGAGCAGTTGTCGAGCTTCTTTCTTAAACAGTTTTTTTAACCTCGATAGATATTAGTTGTCGAGGTTTAAAAACCAGCACTTCATCACTTGATTCTTGGACAAACTTGCATGGTTTTAACACTTGAACTTGACACCTTATTCTTTGAAGTATTAAACACGTCCTAGATCTATCTAAATACAAGTGCGTTTTGTCAAAGAATTAGCCAATACATGATGACATATATTCCTAACATGAATCACATATGTCTTAACAATCTACCCCTTTGGCAATCCATGACAAAACCACAACAAAAAAATGAACATATGAAAGAAGTCATAAATCACTCAATTGTTGAATACAATAAAATCTATCCTAACACAAACTCTTGAAAAACTTTACAAGAAGAGAGTTCATGGTAAGGAAGACTTTGACAACCTGTATTTCTGTAACACTTTAAACAAAACTCATCAAGGCATCTTAGTGTGGGACAGAAATAAAAAATTTCATAAATATAAGAAGCATGTGTATAAAGAAAGAAAAGAAAAGAAACAACACATGAAAAGAGAGGTGAATGAATTGTAACAACAACCTCATCATATATATATCATCAAAAAGTACAAGATTTGCTATCACAAAGTGGTCACAAGACCAAAGGTACATGAACAATGTATCTAAAATAGAAAGAAAAGAAAAGGAAAAAAAAATACATAAGTCCTTAATACATCCCTCAAAACATAGACACTCCCCTTAACAAACTTAACCTAAACTAACTCTCCCTCTATGTATATGACTACTCTCATCCCAAAACTACTCCCTCTTTTTGTCACGTGTAACATAGGGTAAGTAACTTAAGTAGCCACCTCAGTATCACTGGAAGAGCTAGCACCATCTTCCTCATCAGCATCATCACTACCGGAGTCATATCTGATGATGAGAATAGAGGAAAACAAAAAGGCTATATGCATCATTCTTACTCCAATATAATAACAATTATAAGTCATCTTCTCCATTAATATAAGGATAGGTGGAGATTGACAGGTCAAACATATGCCTAGAGGTCCTTTTTCTTTTAATATATTGATAGGTTAGGTTTTACAAAGTGATGCCTATTATCCTATTAGCTACTAAAGTAATTTCAAGCATAGCTTTTTCCTGCAAACGTGAGACAAGTCTAGCCATTGGTTATTCAACTTCCTAAATTTAGACCTAAAGGAAACCATACTTGCTGCAGTCTTGCGTTCAGCCGCAAAGCAGAAAAAAATAAGTTGTTCAACTGTGTGTTGTGGCTAAAACAAAAGAAAATCTTATATATATATACACACACACACACGCGCGTATATCTTAAGAGGTAAAAGGCGGGTTTTTAAAAGCTTATCAAGGCCCATATATTTATACTTATGCCATCTCACTTGGACCTCTTTTGCCATAACAATTATCAAATTTAAATATCTTAGGCCCAAACCAATTAAATTCATCTAATTGTGGGCCTCCTTTTTAATTTACATATAAGAATTAAATTGGTATCAAAATAATGGGGTGTTACAGCATGTGAGCTGAAAATGGATGTATTCAATTTAAGTAGTTGCGCCTATTTTTTTGGTAGGCTTTTTTCATTTAACTATAGTTGAGCTTTAGTCTACCTCAAATAAATTGTATCTTAATAAATTATGCAATTTTTTTTTTCCTTTTTTTAAATTTAGAAAATAATGGTTTTACTACATAAATTAATAGACAAATTGACAAACGAGGAAGAGGTACTAAACCCAACATTATTTTTATATCCCAAATCCTCCAAATTAAAAAAGAATTACATATATAAGCAATCGTTTTATTTTATTCTAGTTATGATTGCAAGGGGATAAACATAGCAAAATGACTAGTGCATCAAGGCACTTACAAACATTTTTTTCTAGTAATTGTCACCTCCAAATTCTTTCTGAAGCTCTTCAACCACATTTTTGTCGAGTTGGAAGGCCTTGGTGAGAACATCAGGATTAATGGGAGGATTGGATCCAAAGACAGCATCTGCTATTGTGATTACGCCTGCATTTTGGCTGCTTAAACCAGCAATGGCAATTGCATTAGTTTTTCCCACATTGAATTGGAAGTGAATGAGACCGACTGGAAAGACAAACACATCCCCCTTATTTAGAATTTTGGTGAAGAGGCGATTCTCTAGGTTGGATGTTACAAAACCAACGAAGAGAGTACCCTCCAAGACAACTAGAATTTCAGTGCCACGAGGATGAGTATGGGGAGGATTTTCTCCATATGGTGCAAAGTCGATTCGAGCCAGAGATATGCCAAGAGTATTGAGGCCTGGTAATGTGTCTACATTCACGGCAGTGACAACTGACCCAACTTTATTATCTGTGTTCCCAGCAATGTTCAATCCCTCGAAGAAGAAATCTTCAGCTTTGACAAGCTTTGGATCCTTGCAGAACTTTCCATTAACGAATACTGCATAAATGAATTTTTGTTATGGACACTTTAAAAAGAATGCCTAAGACTTCGATGCAGAAAATAGTAAGGCCAGGTAGCTAATAATATTTCTTCCATTAATATTCTGGTTAATGTAGATTCTTCACATGAGAAAAATAATGCCGAAACTTGAAAAAAGAAAAAGAAAAGTATGTACCGGCTGATTTGGAGTAGTCCGAGTAGTCCTTAAGTGCAACACAAAAGTCCTGCAGGGGATCGGGGTCAGAGGCAGAGGCAAGAGAGAATGCCAAAGCGAAGAGGGCAACAGTTACAATGTAAGCTTTCCTCATATTTCAGGCTAACACTATCTTCTGTTCTATATATTTTTGCTTCGGGTGAGGGATGAGAAATGTTGCATGGAAAGCATGTCTATTTATAGGTAAGACACATTGAATAGGTCTATGGTTTTCCATACGTCATACGTAGACTTGTTCAGTCTTCCATTATTACCAATTTTCTTTTTGATTGCCAAATTATTCTTTAATTACTACCCCATGCCTTAAAGTTTCAGCAAATAAGACCAGTTCGATGAAAAAAATGTTAAAACTCTATGTTACTACGGCACAACCAATCTTAACAACCGATAGATTGAATTAATAGGTGTACTAAACCTGTATTTTGGTCTAACAATATACTTCATCTCTCATCTCTGTCCAGAATCGATCAAGCTCTGAACTAATTAATTGAACACATCATGTGTATTTGGATGTGTTTGTATTTCTTCAAGGGGTTGTTAATAATTTAATATTTTGGTGGAATGTTTTTGTGTGACTTATGTGCTTTGTCTGCCTAAATTAAATAGAATGGTTGATAATTACTATTGTAGAACCAATAATTAGATGGATTCAAAGCTAGGTACGAATGTGATAGTTGTGACTGCATTTCAAGAATAGGCTGGATCGTATAGGCCTGGATTTCAAAATTCAGATGTTTAGGGTACGAACCAATAATTAGATGGATTCAAAGCTAGGTACGAATGTGATAGTTGTGACTGCATTTCAAGAATAGGCTGGATCGTATAGGCCTGGATTTCAAAATTCAGATGTTTATCTTAACTTCAGAGTGTAATCCATTGACTTTTGGATAGCGTCAAGTTGACAACATCAAGCTATCCAGTCCTCACCTACACCATGGAAGATAGTGTAATCCATTGACTTCAGTTCAGTTTGAGCTTATGGTCAGCTTTGTTATATTGCCAATCTGATTTAATGAAATTAAATCTGATTGTTAATGCGTTGATTACTCTCAACTTACACTATTTTTAATTCATTTTATGCCGAAAAAGATAAAAGAAGAAGGAAAAGATAAAGAAAGTGATAAATTTGGTAGGTCTTCCTAGCTTATTATTATTCATAGACAAAACTCAAATACAGCTTTTCAATGTGCTTAAATTGAAATATATGTCTATAATCTATGTTGACTAGTACAGTATAAAATGTATTTTTTTTTAAAGGAAAATTTAATTAAATTCACTTATGTATTTGAATTTAATTAAGAAAATGTATTGCATTTAACTCAGAATTTATATCTAAGTTTTATCGATTATTTATTTTTTAACGACATTTTTCTCTTCTTCTTAATATTCTTTAACCACTTCTATCTTTACTACTTTTCAACTCACATGACCAAGACAAATTTGGAGTAGGCAATCTCATCATCGAAACTCATACAAGGTGCCTACATTATACATAAGCTATCCTTAATGCTAACGCCACTATAATTTATTACAATGAGTTAACAAATTGACATAACAATGAATGTAATTGATGGATTTCAATAACATAATAAACGATAACATTTTTTTTTTGTTTTTGTTTTGTGTGACATGAATTTATAAAGGTTATATAGTAAAATTTGAATTATCCCTACTCTATCGCTGCTCACTTCGAAAAAAAATCCTGTGCACTTGTGCTTACCATTGATTTCCTTTTACTTTTTCTTTTTTTAACAAAAAAAAATATATAGTTATAACTCTCAAGTTCAAAGCTCCTATATTCTCAAAGGGGCTACACTCTCCAATTTATGCCAGTAATTAAATCACTTGAACTTGATTTAATTAATAATTAAAAAAAATTGGGTAGTATGAACCATATCATTTTCAAGATCAAATATTTAGTTTACAATTTAGTATTCAAGTTGGAAATTTAGTTTACAGTATGAACCATGTAGCAGATTTTACAGTAAGTTTTATGAACATGCAAACGTATTATATAAAGTGTCTTAAAATTTTCATCCTTTTGAATAGAATTAGCTGCTGCTATTGTAGTCTAAATGATGGTAACTTATGGTCTGAGTGTATGATAGCCTGTAGATTTTATGTCATCCTTTGAATGGATTAAGTTTTCGGTTTAAAATTTGAAGATTTATTTTGTTAAGTTCTATAATTGTGGCCGTCAGATTGAAGCTAGAACAGGTTCATGTCAAGGAAGTCAATACCGTACAGGTACCAGGTAAATATACCGTACTAGCCATTAAACTGGTACTAATACTCCTTCAAAACGTACCAGAAAAAATTCTAGGTTGTACTAGCTTATTTCAGCTATACCAGCTATATATTGTAAGGGCACAAATTGATCCATAGCCCAAAAGGTTTGGACAATGGCCCAATAAGCCCAAAACAATTAATTTGTTAGAGAATGGGTTTAACATTGAACGTTCAATGAGTCAAGGGTGAGTCACAATAGGTTAGCTTAGTGTTGGAATGACTAAGATGAATAAGTTGAAAAGAAAGACATTCCTCAGTCAAGTCCGAGGATGATATGTTCATATATATATATATATATATATATATATATATATATATATATATATATATATATATATCTTATAGACTTATACAAATATTCAAGTTCTTGGTTACCAAGTGGTTCCTTTTCTTTTTTCTGATCCCCCCCTCCTGTAATGGAATCCTTTCCCTTTTATATTCCTTCTCTCCCTTTCATTTTAGTCTTCCACTTGTTGATCAAATAACTAGTCTTTTTGATACTTGTCTTGTCAGAACCTTCTTGAAATCTTTGTGGGTAGCTATAAGTTAAGAAGTCACTATTCAAGCATCCCCTCCATATTTATGCGGCCAATTGGTTAGATGCAGAGCATTCAATGTGCTGGTAACAAGTTTCTTCCCAGATATTTCTCCATTCTTTGTTCACTCACTTCTCTCTAAAGCTTATTTGCCCACTGCCCAGTACTTGATGGGTGGTCGAACTTTAGGCTTCCACTCCATTGGCCGAGGAAGGGTGACACCTTATTTCTTGAAGTATTAAACACGTCCTAGATCTATCTATACAAGTGCGTTTTGTCAAAGAATTAGCCAATACATGATGACATATATTCCTAACATGAATCACATATGTCCTAACAATCTACCCCTTTGGCAATCCATGACAAAACCACAACAAAAAAATGAACATATGAAAGAAGTCATAAATCACTCACTTGTTGAATACAATAAAATATATCCTGACATAAACTCTTGAAAAACTTTGCAAGAAGAGAGTTCATGGTAAGGAAGACTTTGACAACCTGTATTTCTGAAACACTTTAAACAAAGCTCATCAAGGCATCTTAGTGTGAGACAGAAATAAAAAATTTTATAAATATAAGAAGCATGTGTATAAAGAAAGAAAAGAAACAACACATGAAAAGAGAGGTGAATGAATTGTAACAACAACCTCATCATATATAGATCACCAAAGAGTACAAGATTTGTTATCACAAAGTGGTCACAAGACCAAAGGTACATGAACCATGTATCTAAAATTGAAAGAAAAGAAAAGGAAAAAAAAAATACATAAGTCCTTACTACATCCCTCAAAACATAGACACTCCCCCTAACAAAATTCACCTAAACTAACTCTCCCTCTATGTATATGACTACTCTCATCCCAAAACTACTCCCTCTTTTTGTCACAAGTAACATAGGGTAAGGAACTTAAGTAGCCATCTCAGTATCACTGGAAGAGCTAGCACCATCTTCCTCATCAGCATCATCACTACCGAAGCCATCATCACTCTCATCCTCTGAAGCTAGTGGAGATTGAGAAGGGTAAGTAGTGAAACCTCCCATGGCAACCTGTCGTCGTTCAATACGACCAACATGGGTGTTCACTTGACACAACTCATCACTGAAAGTGTCAAGGCGAGCATCCATGCACATAAGCTGTGCCATGATATCCTTAAGAGTCACTGCACTCGTAGAAGAAGGAGTAGAGGTGGATGGAGCTGAAGAAGCCAGAAGAATCATTGTCTAGGTCCGCCTTGGTCGTAACTACACCTCGTTCCATTTAACGATAGCAGCGTCTATAGCACACATGACAAAATAGTGGTCCAACTCGGGATAAATGACAGAAAAATGGTGAATGATCTGCATGATAGCCGAAAAAAAAAAAGAGCTTATCATCGGTCGCCGTATCCCTATAGTCATCTATGACAGATAGAATAATGTGAGTGGGAAAGCAAAAATGGAGCACGGGGCTCAATGATAGAGTTATAGTGAGACAAAGGATGTAGAGTAAAAGTTATCACCATATTAAGAAATCTCGGACTTTTAGTAGAAGCCGAGCAATGGGTGTTCTGACTATCACCCCAAAAAGAAGATCTCTCACAAAACAAAGATATAAGCTCGTCTTTAGATACAGTTTCAAGACGATCACAGCTGGGGTAGTCAGGATGTGCTACCCTTGGGACGTGGAGCACCTCGAATACAATATCTTGAGTGACCACAAAGCGCAAACCTCCAATGCGAGTGAAGAAATGAGGTACTGAATAATCGAATCTGTGCATGTTAGAGTAGAACTCCTGTATGATAACCGAAGGACAGGTGACCGGGACGCAACACAGTGACTCCCAACCCTTACTGTGAATGATAATGGGTAGGTTAATATCGGAGAAGTCTGATAAAATGACTTGGCGTTCCAAATGAAGGCCTCGTCTAGAAAAGTTCTTCGAAAAGTCCTTATAGGCTTTATCATCATGTAACCGAATGTGGGAGTGGGTAGAATCAAAAGAAGATGCCCTGGAACGAAAAAGGTTCCAGGATGGAGTAGATTTCTGTTTAGGTGCCATAGAGCAACTAACTGAGAAAGAGAGAGAGAGACAGACAGACAGACAGACAGAGACATAGAGAGAGAGAGAGAGAGAGAAGTGACTAAATCACTTGGAGCCTTTTTCCTTCCACACCTTGGAGGAACCGTTCTTTTTTGCGAATCCTTGACCTGGCAGAGAGGGGAAAGAATTGCAACCGTTCAAGTTCAAAAGGAACATGAGGGCTTTAAGGAGGTCTCTAAGAGGAGCAAGAGAGGATGAAAACTGACTCAGGTTTCCTGATGAGACCATACTATTACTCTGTTGAGTGGCTTGCCACTTGTAGCAATTAGGTCAAGTATGTCCAGCTGCTCTACAGTGATGACAGAGATGCTTCTTCTTCCTTTTAGACTTGTGAGCATTGCTCTTCTTAGTCCTAGGGTTTTTGGTTTCTTTCTTAGTAAGCTTAGGGGGTGCTCCTAAGGTAGATTTACCCTTGTCTATGTTCTCACTTGTTGGAAAATTTAGACCCTAGTTGATGCAATTAACAAGTTTTAAATCCAAGTTATTAATTAGATATATTATGAATAAAACTCGTTAAAACAAAAAATCATCAATATCATGTCAAATATAAGTGCAGTGGAAAAGTAAATAAGACAAGATATGATGACTTAGGAAAACTAATGAAACCAACCAGTTTCACAGTAAAAAACCTGAGGAGAAACCTTCCCTAAAAGCAATCCACTATAGTAAAGAGAAGTTTCAAATCTATTATAAAATCTTTGTCCCTAGACTCTACAATCCTCGTAGATAAACTTACAAGCAGAAACCTTCTGCCGCTGTAGAACCTCTGAACTCTTCAATATATGAATATCACCCTTTGATGCACAGATCCCAGTACGTGACTAACTCCTTTGCATGAATCCCAGTACGTGACTAACTCCTTTGCATGAATCCCAATACGTAACTAACTCCTTTGGATGAATCTTAGTACGTGACTCACTCACCAACTTGAGAAAGAAGAATGTTGGCTGCAAAGTTCTTCACTTCATCAACAATGAAGATCAAGAAGCACTTGGTTACAAAACCCTAAGGCATAAAGATGCAGTAGCTTCTTTTAGAGAGAATAAGACTCTAGTCACCTTTTTCATATGTTCTTCTTGTATTCTCTCTTATGTGATAGCCTCTAAAATAAGTCTTATATATGTCTAGAGTTATGCGAAAAAAAACCCTACACAAATACAAAAGCATGGCCCAAAAATCAGATCTGAAAATTCTGATTTCTGTAACCTCGATAGATACCTCAATAGATTGCAGGTGTCAAGCCTCATTAAACCTCGATAGATAGCTATCTGTCAAGCAGCTGTCCGCAGGTGTCCAACTATCTATCCACAGGTGTCCAATTATCTGTCTAGCTTTATTGAACACCTTTTCTTTACTTGTTTCTTGGTCCAATCTTCATGGTTTTAATACTAGACTTGAACAACATATTTTTTGAAGTATTAAACACATTCTAGATCTACCCAAATATAAGTAAAGTGTGTTTTGTCAAAGGATTAGTCAATTCTATAAAAGAATGACATGTTCTAAACAAATGAAACACATATGTCCTAACAATCTCTCCCTTTGGCAATCCGTGACAAAACCACAACAAACAACTGAACATATGAGAAAAGTCATAAATCACTCAACTCATATTCACTTGTTTAATACAATAAAATCTATCCTAACACAAACTCTTGAAAAACTTTGCAAGAAGAGAGTTTATGGCAAGTAGACTTTGACAACCTATATTTCTGAAACACTTTAAACAAAACTCATTAAGGCATCTTAGTGTGAAACAGAAATAATAAATTGCATACAAGTAAAGAAACATGTGTATAAAGATAGAAAAGAAACAACACATGTAGAGGTAGGTGAAGAAAACATACATCATCATATTTATATATATATATATCAAAGATAAGAACAATGTATGTAAACATGGTCACAAGACCTAAGGTACAAGAAGAAGAAGCTAAAAGTAGCTCTTACAACAACAAGGAGGTAGTCACTCTCCCTAACAAGATGAAACACATCTCCCTCTTACAAAGGAATATATTTCTTCCCCTAACATGTAGAATCTTTAAAAAAATCACATATTACCACATTTTCTCCCCCTTTTTGTCATGATTGACAAAGGGTACAAAAAGCTAGAAAGCTTCACCCGAGAAATATAAAGATGATCACAAAATGATCAAGGGGGCACAAAGAATCCATATAAATGTATGAATGTAATGAAACAAGGTGCTATGGATGACAAGATAAGAGAAACATGCAAAACATGTGAAAAGCAATACATGCAGAGGATCTCGATGGATCAAGAAGTATCAAGAAGCTATCAAGCATACCTCGATAGATCGAACAGCTATCGAGAAGGGTTGAAAGGATAGGAACTTTCTCGATCAATCCGCCTAACTATTGAGAGGTGTCAAGATTGCGATAAGATGCAACTGAAGAGCTCGACAAATAAGCCAGGTGTCGAGGAGGTGTTGAGATTGCTTAAAAATAGTTTTTAAAGAAGGGAAAAACACAGATATGAAAGCAATCAAGCATGCAACTCAACCAAAAATCCAAACAACATTTTAACTTCTCAAAAACATTTCTCATCACTTAAAAAATATAAGAAAATAGATCCCAAAACACACACACACACACACTAAACAAGTTGAACCAGTTTTATATTTCAAAAACAAGTTAAGACAATTTAGTAAGCATACATCAACGCATGTAAACCTTGTGATGACCAAATCATATTATACCTGCATATGTATCAAGAGTAGCAAAGAATATTGCGTGTTGTGCGTGAAAAACATTGCAAGATTGCATAAGAGTCTCATTGTTATAACGATTTGAGATATGAGAAAATCACTTTAACTCACACACAATCATAACTGTTTGATGGGGACTATCACCTTTGAGGTACATCTTATAACTCCCACATCTCCTAGAAAACACGCTTGCAATCATATTTTAAAGCATTTTATTCTTTTTGCTTTTATTTCTTTGCATATTTTCTTTTATTGAGCAAACCATGAATAGGCATATAAGAGAAAGAAAAGAAATACTCAATTATGTTAAACTTTTTGACATTGCACTTTTGCTATGTTGAAATATATAGATGTCATTGACATTGCACTTTTGCTATGCCGAAGCATACAGGTGTCATTTTATGATTGGCGGGTAACACTGGTAAGATGGCTATTTATGCCTTTCTCTTAAGATTTTTTAGTCCTTCCCGCCAAAAAGAGTGATACGAGTGTTAAGTACAAGAGATCACTTAACCTTACTCATCACGAACAAAGAGCCACAAAGCTCACTTGCTTAGTTGTGCATAAGAATGATCATCTAAGCTACAAAAGATACAAAGTTTAGAAAACTCTATTTCAATGGCCATTTTAAGGTTCACAAGAACCGATGTACACAAACGCACATTGTTTTTGTATTTTTCTTATTTTTCCCTTTTTATTTTGAAAACAAAACAAAATAAAAACTAAACAAAAACAGACAAACAGCATGATAGAAAGATGCATATGCATGAAGACATGATAGAAAGGTGCAAATACATGAAAGCATGATTCCCAAAGCAGATAAGAAATTAAGTAAAGAGAGTCCTACTTTAGATAGAAAGAATTAAAGCAGAGGACAACAGAAAAGACAGTTAAGTCTTAGGCTCCTTTCTCACTCACACAACACGAGTCTTTGGCCGTGAAGATGAAAAGACACGTGTCCTAGTATGTCTACTTAAGGACATGGAAGAATCAAAATTCTCCTGAAATTGAGTTAAAAAGCTCAAAACTTTTAATAACTCTCCAAATAAAGGTGTAGGTCCTTGAGAGGAAACCTGTGACCGTTTGGACACTTACTTTTAAGGATACAACTTAAAGCAATTAGGACGAATGTGCCCAAAAGCACCACAATGGTGACAAACATGAGTTCTAACAAGGATTTAGAATTAGCCAAAACAGTTTTGGATTTCATTCCTTTATTACCTTTCTCAGATTGAGGCACAATGACAGTCCTTGATCTAGAAGCCGTGGAAGAGGAAGGGCCGGAGGAGACAGCATATCCTAAGCCAGCCTTATCAGAACTAGGTTTTTAAACACTCAAGACCTCATCAAGCTTTGCACTAGACATCCTCTCTATTTGAGTTCTAGCTTAACTAAGCTCAACCTCAAGATTCTTGACCTTCTTTTCTAATAAGGAGTTCTCCACAATAAAAGTCTCAACTAACCTTGTAGTCTCATCTAGTTTGACTAACAGATCAGTTTTTTTCAATTTTTACCTCATTAAGCTCTTTTCTACAAAGATGTGAAGTCTTTTAAGATTTTATTAATTCAGTACATAGCTTATCATAGGCTTCCTAAAGGGTCAACTTCTTGGATACTTCATCATCAGAAGAATCCTCACTGTCACAAGCACTCTCCACAATCACCTTATCGGTTGAAGTAGCAAAAGCCATAACATGACTACATTCATCCACATATTCATCAGAAGAGTCATTCTTAGTGTCACTCCAAGTAACAACCAACCTTTTGTCTTCTGACTTCTTGGCCTTTTCCCTCATAAGGTAGTTTGGGCACTCTATCCTCATATAACCAAAACCCTTGCACTTATGGCATTGGATGAGGGATTTCTCATTCTTACTCTTCCTAGAGGATTTAGTTTTCCTAAGAAGTTTGTTCTTATCTTTTTTCCTAAATTGAAGAAGCTTGATAATCTCATCAGTTATGAAGGTTAGATCCTCATCCTCATCCTCATCATCATCTTCATCCTCATTTTCATCTTCATCTTTAGAGTCCTCAATCTCTTCCTCTATGCCCTTAAGAGCCAAGTTTTTACTCTTTCCACCTTTCCTATTGAGCCTAATCCCATCTCATAGGTTTGAAAGTTCCCTATAAGCTTAGTCAAAGGAATTTGATCAATGTCATTTGCTTCTTCAATGGCAGTGATCTTGGCATGAAATCTTTCAGGTAAGGACCTAAGGATTTTCCTAACAATTTTGGATTCTGCTATAGACTCTCCAAGGTTGAAGGCAAAATTCACAATATCCTTGAGTTAAGCATAAAACTCATCAGAGGTCTCATCCTCCTCCATCCTTATTTCTTCAAAGCTACTAGTGAGTTTTTGAAACTTCACAGTCTTTACAGCCATGGTATCTTCATAGGTAGTCTCAAGAATGATCCATGCTTCCTTGGCAACTTCCGTGGATGATATTTTCTTGAATTTCTCATTGGTTGTTAGGACATATGTAGTTCAAGTTATTGACATATGTCGTTATTTTATGTCATTGGCTTATCCTTAGACAAAACGTACTTTACTTATAATTGGGTAGATTTAGAATGTGTTTAACACTTCAAGAAACAGTGTTTTAAGATTCAGTGTTGAAGTCATCAAGTCTGTCCAAGAAACAAGTAAGGAAGTGCAAGTTACTAAAACTCGACACCTGTCTCGACACATGCATCTATCGAGCTTTAAGAAGCTGTTTTAGCCCGAGCCTCGACAGCTTCTCGACAGATCCTCGACATCTCTATCTGTCAAGATTTAAAGAAAACAAATTTTTATTTCTGTTTTAAGTCCAATCCATGAATGTGTCTTTGGGACTTCTTTTCTCATAACCCTAGACATATAAAAGGATTGTTTTAAGGGCCGTCAAACAGATGCAAGTTGCATAAGCATTGAATAATTCTTGTTCATGCAATTTGTGATCAAAAAGACAAAATTCATGCCCTAGTTCATCATTTGTGAAGAAGTTGCTGTGTAATGTACACCGTAGGGTTTTGTAACCAAGCATCTTCCTGATCTTCATCGTGTGGATGATTTGAAGAACTTTGCAGCCAACAACTCTTTCTCTAGTTGGTGAATTGAAGTCGCGTACTGGGATCTGCGCAATTGGTTAGTCACGTACTTGGGAGCCGTGCATTAAAAGGAGAAACCGTCACTACAGTGTATGTCCAATTGGGTATTGGGGTAAGAGTTCAACTATAAGTTGGTAAGGTACTTGGGATTCCTTGCTTGTAATCGCTTGCTGTGATAATAGTGGAGTTTCGAGAGTGGTGACCTTAAATCACCCGGTGGGGTTTTTGCCATCAAGTTTTCCCCATTTGTAAACAAATCACCATGTCTTTTATTTTCCGCTGCATACTTTAGTTTTGGTGATTTGTTTGTGCTGCCACATGATTTTGCATGATAATTTGATTAATTAATAACTCGGCTAATTAATCAATTTAATTAATCACAAGGGGTCAACGCGTTTATGGCCTATCATTGGTCACCCCACAAAATAAAGCATTCAAGGCCCTACTGTTGAAATTTGCCGCTAAGATTGCTGCATCATCCCAATCCACTGGCCCTTTCTTTGGCTTAATCCAGCCAACTTCAACAGCTTGCCATACCTGTTCACCTAGAGCATGCAAAAACACTTTCATACAAACTTTCCAGTATGCATAATTAGTGTTATCAAATAAAGAAGGAATCAAAAGAGATTGTCCACAATCCATGACAACAAGGGTCAAGGATCATACTCAGGAAATTAATCCAATCAGAGTGTACCCGCTCTGATACCACTTGTTAGGAAATTTAGATCCTAATTAATGCAATTAATAAGTTTTAAATCCAAGTTATTAATTAGATTTATTATGAATAAAACTTGTTAAAACAAACAATCATCAATATCATGTCAAATATTAGTGCCGCAGAAAAGTAAATAAGACAAGATATGATGACCTAAGAAAACCAATGAAACCAACCAGTTTCACAGTAAAAACCTAGGGGGAAACCTTCCTGAAAAGTAATCCACTATAGTAAAGAGAAGTTTCAGATCTAGTACAAAACCTTTGTCTCTAGACTCTACAATCCCTGTAGATGAACTTACAACAGAAACCTTCTACTGCTTCAGAACCTCTGAACTCTTCAATATATGAACGCCACCCTTTGATGCACGAATCCCAGTATGTGAGTAACTCCTTTGCACAAATCCCAGTACATGATGACAGGCCACAAATGCGTTGACCCCTTGTGATAATTTAGATTAATTAATTAGCCTAGTTTTTAATTAATCAAATTAACATGCAATATCACGTGGCAGCACAAAAAAATCACCAAAACTAAGTTATGCAGCGGAAAATAAATAACACGGTGATTTGTTCACGAATGGGGAAAACCTTTACGGCAAAAACCCCACCGGGTGATTTAAGGTCACCACTCCCGAAACTCCACTATTATCACAACAAAGCAGTTACAAGTAAGGAATCCCAAGTACCTCACCAACCTACAGTTGAACTCTTACCCCAATATCCAATTGGACTTGTTCTGTAGTGACAGTTTCTTCTTTCAATGCACGGCTCCCAAGTACGTGACTAACCAGATGCGCGGATCCCAGTACGCGACTTCAAATACCAACTAGAGAGAAAGAGAGTTGGCTGCAAAGTTCTTCAAATCATCAAGGATGAACTAGGGCATGAACTTTGTCTGTCAGATCACCAATTGCATGAACAACAAGTTCTCAATGAATGTGCAACTTGTATCTTGTGATCTCTCTGTCTGACGGCCCTTAAAATAATCCTTTTATATGTCTAGGGTTAGGAGAAAAGAAGTCCCAATGACACACTCATGGATTAGACTTGAAACAGACCTGAAAATCTGTTTTCTTTAATTCTCGACAGATAGAGGTGTCGAGAGGTGTCGAGACAACTGTCGAGGCTCGGGCAAAACAGCTTCTTTAAAGCTCGATAGATGTATCTGTCGAGGTATGTGTCGAGTTTTAAAAACTTGCACTTCCTTGCTTGTTTCTTGGACAGACTTTGACGGCTTCAACACTTAGCCTTGAACCACTGTTTCTTGAAGTGTTAAACTCATCCTAAATCTACCCAATTACAAGTAAAGTGCGTTTTGTCTAAGGATAAGCCAATTTCATAATATAGCGACATATGTTCACAGACTTGAACTACATATGTCCTAACAATCTCCCCATTTGGCAATCCGTGACAAAACCACAACAAACAAATGAAGATATGAGAGAAGTCATAAATCACTCAACTCATATTCACTTGTTACATACAGTAAAATCTATCCTAACACAAACTCTTGAAAAACTTTGCAAGAAGAGAGTTAATGGCAAGTAGACTTTGACAACCTGTATTTCTGAAACACTTATAAATAAAACACATCAAGGCATCTTTGTGTGAAACAGAAATAATAGATTGCGTAAAAGTAAAGAAACATGTGTATAAAGATAGAAAAGAAACAACACGTGAAAGGTAGGTGAAAGAACAACATACATCATCATGTATAAGAAGAGAATAAATACAATGTATGTCAACATATGATCAAAGTATCTCTAAACAGATGAGAAAAGAAAAAAAATACATATGATCACCTCACTACATCCCTCAATCCACACTCCCCCTAACAAAAATGTCCTATGTCCTATGCTAACACTCCCTCTAAGTATGACTACTCTCATACAAAACTACTCCCCCTTTTTGTCACGAGTGACAAATGGTAGAGTGTCAAGTAGACATCTCATCCGAAGAGCTCGCATCTCCATCATCATCATCGTCGGAAGCATCATCATCATCGCCATCATCATCAGCCTCGGTCTTAGTCGACACATGAGGTGGCGGAGGAGAAGCCTCTGGAGCAAAGCCGCCCATGGTCGCCTGTCGCCTGGCGATGCGACCAACACGGACATTCACCTAATACAACTCTGTGGAGAGTGTATCTAGGCGAGCATCCATGCGCTGTAACTGCGCCATGATGTCTCCTAACGTGACGTCGCTCGAGGAGGAAGAAGTAGACGCACGAGCTGATCTGGAGGTGGCCGGACGAGTGGAAGGAGTAGCACCATCTGCCTGTCGCGGTCGGAACTGTGCCTCGCTACATTTTACGATAGCGGCGTCTATGGCAAACATGACATGGTAAGGATCAGACGAGGGGAAAGGGATGGAAAAACGACTCAGAATCCTCGTGATAGCGGAAGGAAAAATGAGCTTATCACGGGTGGCCGTATCTCTATAGACATCTATGATGCAAAAGATAAAGTGTGAAGGAAAGTCTATAGAAAGATCCTCTAAGAGGGACAGCAAAAATCGAGCGCGAGGCTCTGTGATAGAGTTATAGTGAGAGAGTGGGTGCAGAACAAAGGTCATCACCATGTTAAGGAAACGAGGACCTTTAGCAAAAGGTCGACATGGTGTGTACATATGATCTCCCCAAGAGGTAGGACGCTCACAGAACGCCGAGATCATCTCGTCTTTGGACACAGTCCAGAGACGCTCACAGCTAGGGTAATCAGGATGATCCACCCTAGGGACATGAAGAACCTCAGATACTAACTCTGGGGTGACACAAAAGCGCGTACCTCGGATGCAAGAGAAGAAATGAGGTACTGAAGAATCTATCCCGTGGATGTTGGAGTAAAACTCCTGTATCAACACGAGAGGACAGGTGACCGGGACATCACACAGTGACTCCCATCCCCGAGTGTGAATGACATCGGGAAGGTCGGTGTCGGCAAAGTCTGCCAGTACAACGTGGCGTTCCGAATGAACACCGCGTTTAGAGAAGTTCTCCGAGAAGTCCTTACGGGCTTTCTCATCACGGAACCGGACAGAAAGAGGGGTAGAGTCAGAGGAAGACTGTCCCTTAGAACGTAGAGGGTTCTGGGACGGAATGGATTTACGCTTAGGTGCCATAGACACAGCTAACGCAACCATAGAAAGGGGGAGAGAAAGAAACACACAGAAAAGTCCCAAACAGTTCAATATTGACAGAATAATATTGAAATGAAAAGAACGTATGCATGGAGAATGCATAAGCATGTGACATGCAACATAAAAACATCATGGGCTCAGCCCAATCCAAACCTAACAGCACACAATAGATAGGCACACATCTAAATGCATGAAAATACAATTAGAATGCTAATGTGATGCAATGCATGTGATTTTGAAGATCAAAACTAGAAAAACAACCCAAAAATTTCATGAAAATCCCAACAATTTTGAAAACTCCCAAAAATTTTCAAAAACACAAAACCTAGGGTTTTAAAACAATGAAATGCATGAAAAAGAGGGGATAAAGTGCTTACCAAGAGATGAAGATCGCAAAGAAACTCTTGAGAAAGCCTTGGGAGAAGGTTTGGAGGGAAAAGGAAGAGATTTTGAGAGAGAACAGTGAGTTTCGAGCGAGAGAGATCGAGCAAGTGAGAGGAAAAAATCGCGACTGCTATATATATAGCTTCTCATTAAACCTCGACAGATGATGCTATCGGGAGGTGTCGAGCCTGCTGTCGGGGGCATGTGTCGAGAAATACACATGGACAGATGAAGCTATCGAGATCAGCTATCGAGGAAGAAGAATAAACAAGAAGGAACCTCGATCGATCCAGCAACTATCGAGAAGCTATCGAGCAAACAGAAAGTTTCTCGATCGATCTAGAAGGTGTCGAGGTATCTGTCGAGACTGCGATAAGAAAGAGTCTAAGGAGCTCAACAGATAGCTCATGTGTCGAGAGGTATCGAGGAGGTGTCGAGATGCCTTTAAAAGCAGTTTTTCAAAAGAAGAAAAACACAGACATGAATGCAATCATGCATGCAACTCAACCAAAGATACAACCAACACATTTAGCTCTCAAAATCATCTCTCAACAAGAAAATTGATGCACATGTATCTCAAAACACGCACACACACACTAAACAAGTCTAACCAATTTTATGTTTCAAAAACAAGTTATGACAGTTTAGTGAGCATACATTAACGCATGTAAACTTTGTGATGGTCAAATCACATTGTACCTGCACATGTATCAAGAATAGCAAAGAATATTGCGTGTTGTGTGTGAAAACATCGCAAGATTGCATATGTGCTTCAATGTTATGACGATTTGAGATATGAGAAAACCACTTTAACTCACACACAATCATAACTGTTTGATGGGGACTATCACCTTCGAGGTACATCCTATAACTCCCACATCTCCTAGAAAACACGCTTGCAACCATATTTTAAAGCATTTTTGATCTTTTTGCTTTTTATTTCTTTGCATATTTTCTTTTTAACAAGCATATCATGCATGGGCATACAAGAGAAAGAAAAGAAATACCCAATTATGCTAAGCTTTTGACACTGCACTTTTGCTATGCCGAAGCATACAGGTGTCATTGACATTGCACTTTTGCTATGCCGAAGCATACAGATGTCATATTATGATTGGCGAGTGACAGTGGTGAGATGGTTATTTATGCCTTTCTCTTAGGATTTTCTAGTTCAACCCGTCAAAAAGAGTGATATGAGTGTTAAGAAGAAGAGATCACTTAACCTTACTCATCACAAACAAAGAGCTACAAAGCTCACTTGCTTAGTTGTGTAGAAGAATGCTCATCTAAGCTACATGTGATACAAAGTTTAGAAAACTCTGTTTCAATGGCCATTTCAGAAGTTCACATGAACCAATGCACACAAACACACACTGTTTTTGTATTTTTCTGATTTTTTATTTTTTTTTATTTATTTTGAAAACAAAACAAAATAAAAACTAAACAACCACACAAAAAACAGACAAACATCATGAATGCATGAAAGAAAGATGCATATGCATGAAGGCATGATTTCAACAGAAGATAAGAAATCAAGCAAAGAGAGTCCTGCTTTAGATAGAAAGAATTAAAGCAGAGGACAAACAGAAAAGACAATTAAGTCTTAGGCTCCTTTCTCACCCATACAGCACGAGTCTTTGGCCGTGAAGATGAAAAGGCACGTGTCCTAGTATGACTACTAAAGGACATAGAAGAATTAAAATTCTTCTGAAATTGAGTTAAAAAGCTCAAGACTTTTAATAACTCTCCAAACAATGGTGTAGGTCCTTGAGAGGAAACCTGTGACCGTTTGGACAATTGCTTATGAGGATACAACTTAAATCAATTAGGACGAGTGTGTCCAGAAACACCACAATGGTGACAAACATGAGCAGTTTTAGAGCTACTCGGCTTCCTAGAAGGAGGTCTAACCTTAGAGGTTGACAGAGTCTTTAGCTTAGGACAATTTGGCCTAATATGACCAAAAATATGACAATGATGACAAGTAGGGACAAATTCAGAATGTTTATTCAACCTAGGAGGAGTTTTAGACATAGGTTTAGAAATTTCAGCGTTAACATCAGATTGTTTACCTTTGTCTATCCTAGCAATATTAGCCTTCAACTTTTCATTATTCCTTTTGAATGGGGGAATATAAAAATCCTTTTCTTTTGAGTTAGGCTCAACAACAAGTTTGACACTAGTTAATTTTTCAACATCAGTTTTAAATTCAACTAGTTGCTCTTCCAAACTCTTAATTTTGTCCACCTGAGATGAAATTTGATTTTTAAAATTCTCATTCAACTTAGTGGCTTCATCCAATTTTGCAATCAAATCATCTTTTTCAAGCTTGACCTTTTTAAATTTAGCTTTTAATTTTGTAGAACATTCAAGAGATTTCATACAGAAATTATAAAGCTTGCAATAGGCATCATGAATATCATCATCATCATTCAACACAAGATCATGCAAATCAAAACAATCAAGAGTTTCCATGACAACAGGGGTCAATGGATCACACATCAAAGATTAAAACCTAATCAGAGTGTGCCTACTCTGATACCACTTGACAGGCCACAAATGCGTTGACCCCTTGTGATAATTTAGATTAATTAATTAGTTCAGTTTTTAATTAATCAAATTAACATGCAATATCACGTGGCAGCACAAACAAATCACCAAAACTAAGTTTTGCAGCGAAAAATAAATAACACGATGATTTGTTCACGAATGGGAAAAACCCTTACGGCAAAAACCCCACCGGGTGATTTAAGGTCACCACTCCCGAAACTCCACTATTATCACAACAAGCAGTTACAAGTAAGGAATCCCAAGTACCTCACCAACCTACAGTTGAACTCTTACCCCAATACCCAATTGGACTTGTTCTGTAGTGACAGTTTCTCCTTTCAATGCACGGCTCCCAAGTACGTGACTAACCAGATGCGCGGATCCCAGTACGCGACTTCAAATACCAACTAGAGAGAAAGAGAATTGGCTGCAAAGTTCTTCAAATCATCAAGGATGAACTAGGGCATGAACTTTGTCTGTCAGATCACCAATTGCATGAACAACAAGTTCTCAATGAATGTGCAACTTGTATCTTGTGATCTCTCTGTTTGACAGCCCTTAAAATAATCCTTTTATATGTCTAGGGTTAGGAGAAAAGAAGTCCCAAAGACACACTCACGGATTAGACTTGAAACAGACCTGGAAATCTGTTTTCTTTAATTCTCGACAGATAGAGGTGTCGAGAGGTGTCGAGACAACTGTCGAGGCTCGGGCAAAACAGCTTCTTTAAAGCTCGATAGATGTATCTGTCGAGGTATGTGTCGAGCTTTAAAAACTTGCACTTCCTTGCTTGTTTCTTGGACAGACTTTGACAGCTTCAACACTTAACCTTGAACCACTGTTTCTTGAAGTGTTAAACTCATCCTAAATCTACCCAATTACAAGTAAAGTGCGTTTTGTCTAAGGATAAGCCAATTTCATAATATAGCGACATATGTTCACAAACTTGAACTACATATGTCCTAACACATGACTCGCTCACCAACTTGAGAAAGAAAAATGTTGGCTGCAAAGTTCTTCACTTCATTAATAATGAAGATCAAGAAGCGCTTGGTTACAAAACACTAAGGCGCAAAGAAGCAGTAGCTTCTTTCAGAGAGAATAAGGCTTCGGTCACCTTTTTCATATGTTCTCCTTGTATTCTCTCTTATGTGACGGCCTCTAAAATAAGCCTTATATATGTTTAAGGTTGTGAGAAAAGAAACCTTACACAAATACAAAAGTATGACCTAAAAATCATATCTGAAAATTATGATTTCCTTAACCTTGATAGATACCTCGATAGATAGCATGTGTCGAGCCTCATTAAACCTCAATAGATAGCTATCTGTCGAGTAGCTGTCGAGCAGCTATCCACAGGTGTCCAACTATCTGTCCAGTTTTAATGAACACCTTTTCTTCACTTGTTTCTTGGTCCAATCTTCATGGCTTTAATACTAGACTTGAACAACATATTCTTTGAAGTGTTAAACACATCCTAGATCTACCCAAATACAAGTAAAGTGTGTTTTGTCAAAGGATTAGTCAATTACATAAAAGAATGACATATGTTCTAAACAAATGAAACACATATGTCCTAGCATCACTAGCTATCACAATTTTAACATTATTGTTCTTAGATTCAACATTATTAGCAGGAGAAACAAAAATAATAGTACTACAAGAAGCAATACTAGGAGAGGAGAGATCATACCCTAAACCGGTTCAATCAGAAGCAGATTTCTAAAGGCAGAGCATCTCATCAAGCTTTGCACTTGAAGTCCTCTCCAACTGAGCTCTGACTTGAAATAGCTCTACTTCAAACTTTTTGATCTTCTCAGCCAAGAAATTATTTTCAAACCTCAGTGCTCCTATAGTCTGATTGGTTTCATCAAACTTTGTGGAGAGTTCTTCTCATTCAAGATCCACATCACTGAGTTTCTTGGTGGCCAACCTATACAACTTCTCATGCTTTTCAAAGACCTTGTATAACTTTGCGTAGGCAGTGTGGATATCATCTTGTTCATCCATCTTTTCAAACTTTGACTCTACCAAGTCTTCTTTTTCATCCACATTTTTTACAATCCTCTCAGTAGGATTGACAGTGGTGGTGAACGCATTTAGGATTCCGTCATCTTCATTTGACCAAAGCCTTGACACCCGAAAGTTCAGTGTCGCTCAAAGTTCAACAAGTGCCTTGCTTTTCCCGATGGACTTGAGATAAGTAGGGCACTCTTGTTTCATGTGACCGAAACCTTGACACTAGAAACATTTGGGTCCTGAGGGAACAGTGTACTGATTGCCATCTCTAGCATCCTTCTTCCTTTCGTCTTGGCTCTTAGATTGAGAAGAACTCAACTATTTACGGTCCTTGCTGAAGCCCTTTGCATTGGCATTCTTCATGAACTTCTTGAATTGCTTAGTGATGTAGGACTTCATTTTAGAATCTTCATTTTCGGAAGACTCATTTGTATCATTGCTCTTGGCCTTTAGTACTATGCTCTTTCCCTTACTAGATTTCCCTATCCTTGTCGAACCCAACTCATAGGTCTGCAAATTGCCTACCAACTCTGTCAAAGAAATTTTGTCAATGTCCTTTGATTCCTCAATAGTGGTGATCTTGGCATGAAATCTCTCGGGTAGAGATTTGAGCACCTTTCTCACAATCTTGGGTTCGAAAATGGTTTCCCCAAGATTAAAGGCTGAGTTTACTATGTCCTTAAGCTTGGCATAGAACTCATCAAATGACTCATCCTTCTCCTTCTTAATCTCTTCGAAGCTAGTAGTGAGCCTTTGAAACTTCGAGTCTTTGATAGCCTTTGTTCTCTCATAGGTTGTCTGGAGAATGGTTCATTCCTTTGCAATTTTAGTGGAGGATATCTTCTTGAACTCCTCATTTGTGACCGCACTGAATAAGGCATTTAATGCCCTGTTGTTGAAGTTTGCCGCCTTGAGCTTAGAATCATCCCAATCGGCTGGTGCTTCCTTTGACTTGGTCCAGCCAAATTTTACAGCTTGCTACACCTTCTCATCTAAAGACTGCAAGAAAGCTCTCATGTGTACTTTTCAATATGCGTAGTTAGTGCCATCAAATAAAGGAGGTATAATAAGAGACTGTCCTCTATTCATGACAAACAGGGGTTAATGGATCACATAACAAAGATTAAAATCTAATCAGAGTGTGTCCGCTCTAATATTACTTGATAGGCCAAATGTATTGACCCCTTGTGATGAATTAATTGATTAATTACCCAAGTTTATTAATTAATCAAGTTAACATGCAATGTACATGGCAGCACAAACAAATCACCAACTCAAAATAAAATGCAATAGAAAATAAAGTTAACACGGTGATTTGTTTATGAATAGGGAAAACCTCTGAGGTAAAAACTCCACCGGGTGATTTTAAGGTCACCACTCCCAAGCATTCACTATTATCACAACAAGCAGTTACTAGTAAAGGAATCCTAGTACCTTATACCAACTTACAGTTAAACCCTTACCCCAATACACAATTGGACTTGTTCTGTAATGACAATCTCTCCTTTTAATGCACAACTCCCAGTACGTGACTAACCAATCGATGCGCGGATCCTAGTACACGACTTGATCACAAACTTGAGAAGAATGTTGGCTGCAAGGTTCTTCAATTCATCACACGATGAAAATCAAAAAGTTGTTTGGTCACAGAACCCTACGGTATACAAACACAGCAGCTTCTCCAAGATTAATTAGGACAAACTAGGTGACAGGCCACAAACACGTTGACCCCTTGTGATAAATTAGATTAATTAATTAGCCTAGTTTTTAATTAATCAAATTAACATGCAATATCACGTGGTAGCACAAACAAATCACCGATAACTAGAGTATGCAGCGAAAAATAAATAACACGGTGATTTGTTCACGAATGGGGAAAACCTCACGGCAAAAACCCCATCGGGTGATTTAAGGTCACCACTCCCGAAACTCCACTATTATCATAGCAAGCGATTACAAGTAAGGAATCCCAAGTACCTTACCAACCTACAGTTGAACCCTTACCCCAATACCCAATTGGACTTGCTCTGTAGTGACAGTTTCTCCTTTTCAATGCACAGCTCCCAAGTACGTGACTAACCAGATGCGCGGATCCCAGTACGCGACTTCAAACACCAACTAGAGAGAGAGAGTTGTTGGCTGCAAAGTTCTTCAAATCATCAGAAATGAACTAGGGCACGAACTTTGTCTTTCAGATCACAAATTGCATGAACAACAAGTTCTCAATAAATGTGCAACTTGCATCCTGTTGACGGCCCTTAAAACAATCCTTTTATATGTCTAGGGTTAGGAGAAAAGAAGTCCCAAAGACACATTCATGGATTGGACTTGAAACAGAATTGAAAATCTGTTTTCTTTAATTCTCTACAGATAGAGGTGTCGAGAATCTGTCGAGAAGCTGTCGAGGCTCGGGGCAAAACAGCTTCTTAAAGCTCGATAGATGCATGTGTCGAGGTAGGTGTCTAGCTTTAGTAACTTGCACTTCCTTGCTTATTTCTTGGACAGACTTTGATGACTTCAACACTGAATCTTGAAACACTGTTTCTTGAAGTGTTAAACACATCCTAAATCTACCCAATTACAAGTAAAGTGTGTTTTGTCTAAGGATAAGCCAATTACATAAAATAGCGACATATGTTCACACTCTTGAACTACATATGTCCTAACAATCTCCCCCTTTGGCAATCCGTGACAAAACCACAACAAACAAATGAAGATATAAGAGAAGTCATAAATCACTTTAACTCATATTCACTTGTTACATACAGTAAAATCTATCCTAACACAAACTCTTAAAAAACTTTGCAAGAAAAGAGTTTATGGCAAGTAGACTTTGACAACCTGTATTTCTGAAACACTTATAAACAAAACACATCAAAGCATCTTTGTGTGAAACAGAAATAATAGATTGCGTACAAGTAAAGAAACATGTGTATAAAGACAGAAAAGAAACAACACATGGATAGGTAGGTGGAAGAAAATCATACATCATCATATATATCAAGAAAATAAGGACAATGTATGTCAATACATGATCAATGTATCTCTAAAAAGATAGAAAAGAAAAAAATACATATGATCACCTCACTACATCCCTCAAACCACACTCCCCCTATCAAAAATGTCCAATGCTAACACTCCCCCTAAGCATGACTACTCTCATACCAAGACTACTCTCATACCAAAACTACTCTCCCTTTTTGTCACGAGGGACAAAGGGTAGAGTGTCATGTAGACATCTCATCGGAAGAGCTCGCATCTCCATTATCATCATCCTCAGAAGCATCATCATCATCACCATCACCATCAGCCTCAGTCTCAGTCGACATATGAGGTGGCGAAGGAGAAGCCTCTGGAGCAAAGCCGCCCATGGTCGCCTGTCGCCTGGCGATGCAACCAACATGAACGTTCACCTGATACAACTCTGTGGAGAGTGTATCTAGGCGAGCATCCATGCGCTGAAGCTGCGCCATGATGTCTCCTAAGGTAACGTCGCTCGAAGAAGAAGGAGCAGATGCTCGAGCTGATCTAGAGGTAGTCGGTCGGGAGGAAGGAGTGGCACCATCTGACTGTCTCGATTTAAACTGTGCCTCGCTATGTTTTACGGTAGCGGCGTCTATGGCAGACATGACATGGTAAGGATCGGACGAAGGGAATGGGATGGAAAACCGGCGAAGAATCCTCGTGATAGCGGAAGGGAAAATGAGCTTATCACGGATGGCCGTATCTCTATAGACATCTATGATAGAAAAGATAAAGTGTGAAGGAAAGTCTATAGAGAGATCCTTTAGGAGGGACAACAAAAACCGAGCACGAGGCTCTGTGATAGAGTTGTAGTGAGAAAGTGGGTGCAAAACAAAGGTCATCACCATATTAAGGAAACGAGGACCTTTAGCAAAAGGTCGACATGGTGTATACATATGATCTCCCCTAGAGGAAGGATGCTCACAACTAGGGTAATTAGGATGATCCACCCTAGGGACATGAAGCACCTCGGAGACTAACTCCGGAGTGACAGCAAAGCGCGTACCTCGAATGCTAGAGTAGAAGAGAGGTTTCGAAGAATCGATCCCGTGGATGTTGAAGTAAAACTCCTGTATCAACACGAGTGGACATGTGACCAGGACGTCACACAGTGACTCCCAAGCCCGACTGTGTATGACATCGGGAAAGTCTGTGTCGGCAAAGTCTGCCAGGACAACATGGCGTTCCAAATGAACACCTCGTTTAGAGAAGTTCTCCGAGAAGTCCTTATGAGCTTTCTCATCACGGAACCGAATAGAAAGAGGAGTAGAATCTGAAGAAGACGATCCCTTAGAACGCAGAGAGTTCTGGGATGGAATGGACTTACGTTTAGGTTCCATAGACACTACTAACGCAAACATAGAGAGGGGGAAAAATAATTGACACACAGAAAAGTTCCAAGCAGTTCAATATTGGAAGATAAATATTAAAAAGAAAGAACGTATGCATGGAAAATGCATAAACATGTGACATGCAACATAAAAATATCATGAGCTCAGCCCAATCCAAACCTAACAGCACACAACAGATTTGCACACATCTAAATGCATGAAAATACAATTAGAATGCTAATGTGATGCAATGCATGTGGTTTTGAAGATCAAATCTATCAAACCAACTCAACAATTTCATGAAAACTTCAAAGATTTGAAAAATCCCAAAAATTTTCATAAACATAAAACCTAGGGTTTTTAAAACATGAAATGCATGAATAATGAGGGATATGATGCTTACCAAGTGATGAAGATCGCAAAAAACACTTGAGAAAGCCTTTGAAAGAGGTTTGGAGAGAGAGAGAAGTGTTTTGAGAGAGAGAACAGGTTCTGTCGAGGAAGAGAGATCTAGCAAAATGACTGAGAAATCGCGAAGAATCAATTTATAGACCATTAGTAATTCTCGACAGCTGAAGGTATCGAGAAGTATCGAGACTGCTATCGAGACAGCTATCGAGAAATTACACGTCGATAGATACAGCTATCGAGGTAATGTGTCGAGAAGGAAGAAGCAAATATGAAGGAACCTCGATCGATCCAAAAGCTGTCGAGAAGCTATCGAGCAGACAGAAAGTTTCTCGATCGATCCACCAGATGTCGAGATATGTGTCGAGACTGCGTTAAGAAAAAGTCTAAGAAGCTCGACAGACAGCTAGGTGTCGAGAGGTATTGAGGAGGTGTCAAGATGCCTTTAAAAACAGTTTTTCAAAAGAAGAAAAACACAGACATGAATGCAATCATGCATGCAACTCAACCAAAGATCCAAGCAACACATTAAACTCTCAAAAACATCTCTCAACAAGAATTTTGATGCACATGTATCTCAAAACACGCACACACACACTAAACAAGTCTAACCAATTTTATATTTCAAAAATAAGTTAAGACAGTTTAGTGAGTATACATTAACGCATGTAAACCTTGTGATGGCCAAATCACATTGTACCTACACCTATATCAAAAACAGCAAAGAGTATTGCGTGTTGTGTGTAAAAACATCGCAAGATTGCATAAGTGTCTCAATGTTATGACGATTTGAGATATAAGAAAATCACTTTAACTCACACACAATCATAACTGTTTGATAGGGACTATCACCTTCGAGGTACATCCTATAACTCCCACATCTCCTAGAAAACACGCTTGCAACCATATTTTAAAGCATTTTGATCTTTTTGCTTTTTATTTCTTTGCATATTTTGTTTTATTAAGCATATCATGCATGGGCATATAAGAGAAAGAAAAGAAATACCCAATTATGTTAAGCTTATGACATTGCACTTTTGCTATGCCGAAGCATACAGATGTCATATTGTGATTGGCGAGTAACAGTGGTGAGATGGCTATTTATGCCTTTCTCTTAGGATTTTCCAGTTCAACCCGTCAAAAAGAGTGATACGAGTGTTAAGTAAAAGAGATCACTTAACCTTACTCATCACAAACAAAGAGTTACAAAGCTCACTTGCTTAGTTGTGCAGAAGAATGCTCATTTAAGCTACAAGTGATACAAAGTTTAGAAAACTCTGTTTCAATGGCCATTTTAAAAGTTCACATGAACCAATGCACACGAACACACACTGTTTTTGTCTTTTTCAATTTTTCAATTTTTTTTTTTTTTGGAAAGCAAAAATAAAAACATAAAACTGAAAACACACAAACAAAAACAAGCCAAAGAAAGCAAAACAATGCATAAACTAAACTGACTCAAAACAGTAAAGAAACACACAAGTAATGCAACACACAAAAAAATAGGGAGAGAGAAGAAAAAAGTGATCGCTATCACTTAGATCCCTTTGGCTTCCAAACTTTGGAAGAACCTTTTCTTTTAATCGACCCTTGAACCGGGGAAGAGGGAGAATAATATGAACCGTTCAAGTTTGAAAGTAACATGAGGGCTTTAAGAATGTCTCCAAGAGGAGTGAGAGAAGTCTGAAGCTGATTCTGGCTCCCAGATGCTATCATACCATTGTTTTGTTGAGTGGCAAACCACTTATAGCAATTTGGCCGAGTGTAACCGGCAACACCACAATGATAACAAAGATACGGCTTCTTCTGTTTGGACTTTTGAGAGATAGCCTTCTTATTCCTAGGGTTTCTAGTTTCCCTTTTCTCAATTTTTGAGGGTGCTCCTAGGATGGACTTGCTCATGTCTATGTTCTCACTAGCTAAATCAGTTTTAACATTTTTATCTTCAGTTTTAATGTTATTAGCAGATGGAACAAAAACAGTAGTACTAGTAGAAGGAGTATTAGAGAGAGAGAATTCATACCCCAATCCAGTACGATCTAAAGAAAATTTCTGAGCACTTAGTATCTCGTCCAGCTTTGCACTTGACATCCTCTCCAATTGTGCTCTAACTTGAAACAGCTCTGCTTCAAGCTTCTTGGCCTTCTCAACCAAGAAATTGTTTTCGAATCTCAGTGCTCCAATGGTCTGATTTGCTTAATCAACCTTTGTGAAAAGCTCCTCACGGTTAAGTTCCACATCACTGAGCTTCTTGGTGGCCAGCCTATAGAGCTTCTCATGCTTCTCAGAAAGCTTGTAAAGTTTCTCATAGGCAGTATGGATATCATCTTAATCATCCATAATCTCAACCTTGGCATCCACCAATTCCTCTTCTTCATCCACTTTTTCAGTAACCCCATCAGTAGGATTAACAGTAGCAGTGAAGGCATTCAAGATTCTGTCGTCTTCATCTTCGGAATCGTCCTCGGGCTCCGTGTCACTTAAGGTAACAGCAAATGCCTTGCTCTTTCCTATGCTCTTGAGGTACGTAGGACACTTTTGTTTCATGTGTCCAAAGCCTTGACACCCAAAGCATTTTGGCCCAGCGAAAACAGTGTACTGATCGCCATCCTTGACATCCTTCTTCCCTTTATCTGAATTCTTGAATTGTGAAGAACTGGATTGTCTACGGTCTTTGTTGAAACCCTTTTCATTGGCATTCTTCATGAATTTCTTGAATTGCCTTGTGATGTAAGACTTCATCTTGGAATCTTCATCATCTGAAGAATCATCCGTATCACTGCTCTTGGCCTTTAGTGCCAAACTCTTACCCTTGCTTAACTTGCCTAACCTAGTCAGTCCTAACTCATAGGTTTGCAAGTTTCCAACCAACTCAGTCAGAGGAATTCTGTCAATATCCTTTGATTCCTCGATCACCGTGATCTTAGCATGGAATCTCTCGGGTAACGATTTGAGCACTTTCCTTACTATCTTGGGTTCAGGGATGGTTTCCCCAAGATTAAAGGCTGAGTTTACTATGTCCTTGAGCTTGGCATAGAACTCATCAAACGACTCATCCTCCTCCATCTTAATTTCTTCAAAGCGTGTGGTGAGCCTTTGTAGCTTTGAATCTTTGACAGCCTTGGTGCCCTTATAGGTTGTCTGGAGAATGGTCCATGTTTCCTTAGCAGTTTCAGTTGAGGAAATTTTCTTGAACTCCTCATTTGTGACTGCACTGAATAGGGCATTCAATACTCTGCTGTTGAAGGTTGCTGCCTTGATCTTGGCATCATCCCAGTCGGCCGGCACTTCTGTAGGCTTGGTCCAGTCTATCTCCACAGCTTGCCACACTTTCTCATCTAAAGACTGCAAGAAAGCTCTTATGCGTACTTTCCAGTATACATAGTTAATGCCATCAAATAAAGGAGGTATAAGAAGAAATTGACCTCTATCCATGACAGCAGGGGTCGATGGATCACACACAAGGATTAAAACCTAATCAGAGTGTGCTTGCTCTGATACCACAGGCCACAAACACGTTGACCCCTTGTGATAAATTAGATTAATTAATTAGCCTAGTTTTTAATTAATCAAATTAATATGCAATATCACGTGGTAGCATAAACAAATCACCGATAACTAGAATATGTAGCGGAAAATAAATAACACAGTGATTTGTTCACGAATGGGGAAAACCTGGCGGCAAAAACCCCACCGGGTGATTTAAGGTCACCACTCCCGAAACTCCACTATTATCACAGCAAGCGATTACAAGCAAGGAATCCCAAGTACCTTACCAACCAACAGTTGAACCCTTACCCCAATACCCAATTAGACTTGCTCTGTAGTGACAATTTCTCCTTTTCAATGCACAGCTCCCAACTACGTGACTAACCAGATGCGCGGATCCCAGTACGCGACTTCAAACACCAACTAAAGAGAGAGAGTTGTTGGCTGCAAAGTTCTTCAAATCATCAGAGATGAACTAGGGCACGAACTTTGTCTTTCAGATCACAAATTGCATAAACAACAAGTTCTCAATGAATGTGCAACTTGCATCCTGTTGACGGCCCTTAAAACAATCCTTTTATATGTCTAGGGTTAGGAGAAAAGAAGTACCAAAGACACATTCACGGATTGGACTTGAAACAGAATTGAAAATCTATTTTCTTTAATTCTCGACAGATAGAGGTGTCGAGGATCTGTCGAGAAGCTGTCGAGGCTCGGGGCAAAATAGCTTCTTAAAGCTCGATAGATGCATGTGTCGAGGTAGGTGTCGAGCTTTAGTAACTTGCACTTCTTTGCTTGTTTCTTGGACAGACTTTGATGACTTCAACACTGAATCTTGAAACACTATTTCTTGAAGTGTTAAACACATCCCAAAGACACATTCACGGATTGGACTTGAAACAGAATTGAAAATCTATTTTCTTTAATTCTCGACAGATAGAGGTGTCGAGGATCTGTCGAGAAGCTGTCGAGGCTCGGGGCAAAACAGCTTCTTAAAGCTCGATAGATGCATGTGTCGAGGTAGGTGTCGAGCTTTAGTAACTTGCACTTCCTTGCTTGTTTCTTGGACAGACTTTGATGACTTCAACACTGAATCTTGAAACACTATTTCTTGAAGTGTTAAACACATCCTAAATCTACCCAATTACAAGTAAAGTATGTTTTGTCTAAGAATAAGCCAATTACATAAAATAGCGACATATGTTCACATTCTTGAACTACATATGTCCTAACACTAGGTTTTCAGTCACAATTTGCATGAACAACTCTTTACTTCACACTTGTGCAATTGTGCTCTCTGTGACAGCCCTTAAAATAATCCTTATATATGTTTAGGGTTGTGAGAAAATAAAGCCCAAATCACATACTCATGGATTGGCACGAAATTAGAACTGAAAATCTGATTTTCATAATTCTCAGCAGATACCCTATCTGTCGAGCTTCATGCTTAGACAACTTTTTAAATCTCAATAGATACTAGCTGTCGAGCTAGCTATCGAGATTTAAAATCTAGCACTTCATCACTTGATTCTTAGACAGACTTGCATGGCTTTAACACTTGAACTTAAAACCTTGTTCCTTCAAGTATTAAACACATCCTAGATATACCCAAATACAAGTAAAGTGCGTTTTGTCAAAGATTAGCCAATACATGACAAAATATGATCCTAACATGAATCACATATGTCCTAACATATATATTTATGTATAGAAATATATAAATAGCAGTAAACCCGAAACGGTACACCGGTATCAATCAGTGCAAAAATATTTCATTCCCTGGCCAAACTGAAATAGCATTCGGTACGAAATTAACTCCCTTGGTTCATGCTCATCTACAATTTAATTCTAGTAGTGTTGAGTCAACTAGGGATGGCCAAAGCTACAAGGGCAGCGCCATGTATAATTGAGGGTGGTCATAGGACCACCCTTAACTTGGAAAAAAATAAATTTTATACTTTAAAAAAATGAAATTCTAAATTAATATGGGTTGGAAAAAAAAAACTTGAGCATCCTAAATAAAAATTTGCCCATTATAAATAAAATTTCACTTCTCCAAACTTTTGGTCCATTGAAGATTGAACCAAAAAATTGCGAGTAATGTTATGTTCACAACATGTCCTCAAAAATTGTCAAAACAAACAAATTTTAAAATTCTCAAAAATTGTCTAAACAAACAAATTAGCCTAAAAGCCCAAATCAAATGTTTAATTGTAATATTTTAAATTGTGTTTTCAAAAGATATATTTTAAAATTGCTATTTTTTTAATAAATAAATGCATATTTTCCAATAACTAGTCAGTTAGTGCTTGCTTTAGTCTTTTGCTGAATTTATTGGATTTATGTGATACATCTTGTACATACACATATGCGCTAAAATAATACCTCAATACTTTATTGAACATGATTAATGTAACGGTTTAATGTCTAAGTTGAGTATGATGAATGAACTTGTAGCTTGCCCTTTATTTTTTTGTTAGCACTACGGACAAATTTCTTATAAGGAAATAACTTTTTATTGTAAAATTTATCTTCTAAGCAAATTCATATTCACTTGAATAATCTTCTTTTAGATCCTAGGCTATGAGAAAAAGTCTCATCATTTCATCCTAATGATCAAGAGAAAATAAAAAGAGCATATTTAGAAAGATGTTCTTGTCAAACTCTTAGCCATGGTTACCCTAATTTAGAAATTAGTGGAGCATTGCATTGATTTTATCCTACTTAGTTTCAAGAATACAAAATATTGTTTGGAACATATCATAAAAAAGGATGATGCATTTTGTTTATATTGTTACTTATTTAGGAAAGATGTTGGTAATTGAAAGGAAAATCCGTAGTTTATTGATTACTTGGTTGATTATATTGAAAAAATGTGGCTAATAGCATTAATAATGCCGCTATCATACAACAATTTCAAAATATGAAAAACTTGTAGAAGGAAATTTTAAAACTTTATGTATATGCGACATTTTTTTTATGTCAATATATTCAAGTTTTATTTTATCTAAATTTTGTTTAATTTAAATTTTTTAATGACCACCCTGAGCAAAATTTCTGAAGCCGCCGCTACAAAGCTAGCTTGGGATACAACATATGTGCTGAAAATGGATGTATTCAATTTATGTAACTGTGCCTTTTTTTTAACAGCCATTTTTCATTTAACTATAGATGAGCTTCAGTCTAACTTAAATAAACTATAGCTTAATACATTATGCAATTTTTTTTCCGTTTTTTGAATTTAGTAATTAATGGTTTTACTGCATAAATTAATAGAAAAATAGACAAATGAGGATTAGTTACTTAACCCAACATTCTTTTATTATATTCCAAACCCTCTAAATTTAAAATGAGTTACATAAGCAATTGTTTTATTTTATTCTAGTTATGATTGCAAGGAGATATACATGGCAAAATGACTAGTGCTTCAAGGCACTTGCAAACAATTTTTTTCTAGTTTTCAACTCCAAATTCTTTCTGAAGCTCTTCAACCACATTTTTGTCGAGTTGGAAGGCCTTGGTGAGAACATTAGGATTAATGGGAGGATTAGATCCAAAGACAGCATCTGCTATTGTGATTACACCTGCATTTTGGCTGCTTAAACCAGAAATGGCAATTGCATTAGTTTTTCCCACATTTAATTGGAAGTGAATGAGACCGACTGGAAAGACAAACACATCCCCCTTATTTAGAGTTTTGGTGAAGAGACGATTATCTGGGTTGGATGTTACAAAACCAACGAAGAGAGTACCCTCCAAGACTACTAGAATTTCAGTGCCGCGAGGGTGAGTATGGGGAGGATTTTCTCCATATGGTGCAAAGTCGATTCGAGCCAGGGATATGCCGAGAGTGTTGAGGCCTGGTAATGTGTCTACATTCACGGTAGTGACGTTTGACCCAACTTTATTATCTGTGTTCCCAGCAATGTTTAATCCCTCGAAGAAGAAATCTTCAGCTTTGACAAGCTTTGGATCCTTGCAGAACTTTCCATTAACAAATACTGCATAAATGAATTTTTGTTATGGACACTTTAAAAAGAATGCCTAAGACTTCGATGCAGAAAATAGTAAGGCCAGGTAGCTAATAATATTTCTTCCTTTAATATTCTGGTTAGTGTAGATTCTTCACATGAGAAAAATAATGAAGAAACTTGAAAAAAGAAAAAGAAAAGTTTGTACCCGCTGATTTGGAGTAGTCCGAGTAGTCCTTAAGTGCAACACAGAAGTCCTGCAGGGGATCAGGGTCAGAGGCAGAGGCAAGAGAGAATGCCAATGCGAAGAGGGCAACAGTTACAATGTAAGCTTTCCTCATATTTCTGGCTTTCTCTATCTTCTGTTCTATATATTTTTGCTTCGGATGAGGGATGAGAAATGTTGCATGGAAGGCATGTCTATTTATAGATAAGACACATTGAATAGGTCAACGGTTTTCCATACGGGAATGATATATAGACTTGTTCAGTCTTCGATTATTACCAATTTTCTTTTTGATTGCCAAATTATTCTTTAACTACTACCCTGTGCCTTAAAGTTTCAACGAATAAGACCAGTTCAATGAGAAAATATTACAATTCTATGCTACTACGGCACAACCAATAGATTGAATTAGTATGTGTACTAAACCTGTACTTTGTTCTTACAATGTACTTCATTGCTCATCTCTGTTGAACACACCATGTCTTGTATGCAACTGATTGGATGTGTTGATATTTCAAGGAGTTGTTAATAACTTAATAGTTTTGTGGAAAGTTTCTGTGTGGCTTTTGTTTGCCAAAATTAAATAGAATGGTTGATAATTACTATTGTAGAACCAATAATTAGATGGATTCAAAGCTTCTAGTGTATTAGGTAACTGCTACAATCAACGTCCATATGAAGATAGTCTTTGTCCATGGGAAGAAACTTAACCTTTAAAATGTGTTAGGTCTATATTTTTAGGTTATTGGAAAAATATGAACAACAGTAACAAATTAGAACCCAGTTTTTCTAGTTTAGTGTATAAAGATTGATATTGTAACAATAAGACAACTAAACTTTTTATGTTGTTGCAACTAGACCTCTTCTTTGCAAATTTATAATGATATGGATCAAAAAAAGGTTAAATTGCAGATGGAGTTATGGGGGTCATGCTAGTACAGTGTTAAAGTCCCACACTGGCAAAGAAAAAATAAGGGTACTATTTGGTACATTAGCAGAGTTTATGTTCTGAAATAAAAGCACAAGGGCGTAAGGGCATTTAACACAAAATGTTTAGTGATTTATCATTACTGATAGTTAAGACAAACATACCTATATATATATATAAATATTTTCTTTTGTAAATCTATATATGCATATATAAAAACTTATAAAGGATCAAAATGCAAATTCTCTGCCAAACTTGTTTCACTAGTGCCACCATTATGAAAATTTTGTAAATGACTAACAGCACTAGCTTGCAACCAGATTGTTTAGGAACGAGTTACAGTGTTTGAACTGAGATGTCAAAGCTTTAATGGGCTAGGCGTACATTAAAGTTGTAGTTATTGACACCAGTCGCATACCTACATTATACGTGGGAATAAATATTTATTTTGTATTGTAATATAAGGTATAGTTTTTTCTCTAAATCTTTTTGAAGATAATCTGTTCTCCTTAAAAATTAAACAATTTTTATTCTATCCAATTAGGTCCACTTGCTCAACTTCAGCCCCCCCCCCCCCCCTCCCCTTCAGTCCATTTTAGACTAATTGAGTCTTAAATTAATTCTTTGTGTAGGTTTTCTTTTCAAGTTTAGTTCAAAATTTATTTCTTTTTTTCTTTATTTTTGGATTGGAAAGTATGAAATTTGATTATATTTGGACTAAACTCTTTAGTTTCGAATTAAAAAAATACAATAAAAATACTGAAATAGACATTAGAAATTAGAAATATGAGCCTTAAAAATGCAACAAAAATGATAAATATTCAAAAGTCTTATTCAGTCCACATTTTTTCTATTTGGTCAAATCAGTCCTCTTTGGTCCTATTTAGTCCATTCTATCCACTATAGTTCTATTCGGTCCAATTTGATCCATTCAGTCTCATTCAGTCCACGTTGGTCCATTAAATCACATTGGCTCTGTTCGGTCTATATTGGTCTAATACCATCTATTCTATCCATTTTAATCCTATTCGGTCCATTTTGTCTATATTGGTTCTACTTGGTCCTCTTTAGTCTACATTGGTCCTATTCTGTCAATTCTGTCCACGTTGTTCCACTTCAGTCCTATTCAGTCTATTCGGTCTACTTTGGTCCTATTTAGTCGATTTTGTCCACTTTGGTTCTATTCAGTCCATTTTGTCTACTTCAGTCCTGTTCACTCTACATTGGTCCTATTCAGTCCACTTCTGTCAGATTTGGTTCCGTTCAGTCCATTATTCCACTTCAGTCCTATTTGGTTGACCTTGTTCCTATTCGGTCCATTTAGTCCACTTTGTTCTATTTGGTCCAATTCGGTCCATTCAGTTCACTTTAGTCTAGTTCGATATATTTTTGTGCTCTTACATAATGGAAAAAAACATATTTGGATTGAAAGTACCTAATCTAATTTCAAATTATTAAAAATATATATAATCTCAAACTCGTAATATCTAAAATTTTAAGCATAGCATTTGTTGTTCTGCACTTTTGTTGATCCACATTAATGTAGCATTTATTGTTGCTACGCTAAATTTAAGTGAAAATATTTCTAAACATAAATGCTATGAATATACAAATGTAATCTGTAGGGAAATTATTCATTGGACAAAGTTTAGTTACAAAATCGGTTGTAGTCTTATACTACAAACTCACTCAATATCTTTTTATTAGAGATGGATTTTGACAAATCCACCATTGAATTACATCTTCTTTTTATATCCTCCATGTTTGCAAAATTTTAAGAAAATTAAAGATTACTAGCTATGTCATCAATACATTTTTAATTTGTAAATTTTTGTAATTTAAAATTATGCATAAATTATAAGTTTATAGAATATATAGTAAATAATATCTAATTGACATAAAATTTGACATATGTATTAGGAGTATAAAGAACATACAATTCAACAGTTAGATTTTAAAAATATGCAGTAATATTTATTTTATTGAGTGAGTTTGTAGCCTAAGACTACAACTAATTTTGTATCTAAACTTTGTCCTTATTCATTTGCTTTAACTTCGTTACTTTTAAATGAATTGCATGATATTGATTATACATTTAAGCAATATATATATATATATATATATATATGTATGTATAATTTTTATTTAAATAAATTATTCAAATTATATATTCATTCTCTTAAAAGAGATTATCATGATAATCAAAACTCATATCAAGCCTATACTGAATATGTATAATTTATTCTCTAAATTTTATTGAAGAGAGAGAAATATTACTTGTGATTGGGAACTAAAAAATATAGCACCAAAACGTATGAACCCAAAATAGAGTTTTAAAAATCACAATGATTCATCAATATAAAATAGAGTTGCAAGAAAGAATAAAAATCAAGAGAAAGAAAATAACCACTTTTCAAGAGAGAATGTGATTGATAATAATAAGAAAATATTTAGTGATTTATCATTACTGATCGTTAAGACAAACATACCAATATATATAGATGTTTTTCTTTTATAAATCTATATATGCATGTATAAAAACTTATAGAGGTTCAAAATGAAAGTCCTCTGCGGAACTTGTTTCACTGGTGCCAGTGTGCCACCATTATGAAAATTTTGTAAAGGAGTAACAGCACTTGCTTGTGACCAGATTGTTTTGGAATGATTTACAGTGATTGAACTGAGAAGTCAAAGCTTTAATGGGCTAGGCGGCTAGGCCTCACCTCAGAAAAATTACAGTCAAATAACAGAAACAGGGGGAACAAAAAACAATTTACCAATGGCACAATCAAATTCTCTCTAAGGCACATTGAAATCAACTTAAGAAAAGTGAGTCACTCCCTGCTAGGGAGAATCCAATGGAGAGGGCAAAAAAAAAAAAATGCCATATATCTACAAACATAGAAGAATACAAACATAAGCCAAGTATCTTGGGTATGTTTGCGGAACCCTGCACTGAATGCCCTTCATGCATCACACATAGGCCTTGCTTAGGCTAAGATCCATACATTACTGTATTATTTGATTGTGTAAATCGACACAAGTCTTGAGCAGTAAACCTTTGTCCAACTATCAGACTCAAAAAATACCAAGGACAAGTTAACGACAAAACCTACATAATTCAAACCTAGGCGTTTTAAAGATTACTTTGACAACAACAGTTCTTTTTTGAAGATGATGGAAGAAGCAGAACGGTGGCGGGAAGGGCAGTGGGAGAGATGTTAGATGTAGTTATTGAATTTGGATAGAAATAGGAAATAGTGGAGAGAAATGCATGTCGTAGTTATTGACACTAGTCACAGACTCACATTATGTGTGGGAATAAATAATTATTTTGTATTATAATATTATATATAGTTTTTTCTCTAAATGTTTTTTTTATCATTCTCTAAATGTTTTTGGAAATAATTTGTTCTCCCAAAAAATTAAACAATCTTTATTTGGTCCGATTAACTCTACTTTGTTCCAATTTGGTCCACTTGGTCAGTTTCAGTCCCCCTTTAGTTCATTTTGGACTAATGGGGTCTAAAACTACTTTATGCAGGTTTTTTTTATTAAGTTTAGCTCAAAAATTCATTTTTTTTCTTACTTTTGGGGTTGAGAAGTATGAAATTTTTTTATATTTGGGCTAAACTCTATAGTTTTGAGTTAAAAAATACAATAGAATACTAAAATAGACACTAGAAATTAGAAAATAGAGCCCTAAAAATGCAATAAAAATGATAAATATTCAAAATTCTTATTTGGTCCACATTGTTTCTATTTGGTCCTATTTTGTCCATTTTGTCCACTATAGTTCTATTCGGTCCAATTCTATCTATTTAGTCTTATTCAGTCTACCTCAATCAGTTCAGTCCATATTGGCTCTATTCATCTACATTGGTCCTACTCTGTCCACTTCAGTCCATTATGATTACTTTGGTCTTATTTAGTCCATTCTGCCTGCTTTGGATCTATTTGGTCCTACTCAGTCCAAATTGGTCCTATTCGGTTCACTCTGTCCACTTTTAGCCACTTCAGTTCTATTCAAGGAATTCGGTCCACTTTGGCCTTATTCAGTCCATTCTGTCCAATTTAGTTCTATTCGGTACATTTTTTCCACTTCAGTCCTATTCAGTCACATTCGTCCTATTTCATCCACTTTGGTCTGATTTAGTCCTTTTCAGTCCATTATGTCCACTTCGGTCCTTTTCGGTCCATTTGATTCTATAAAGTCCATTTGCTCCACTTTATTCCATTTGCTCCGATTCAGCCCATTCAGTTCATTTTGGTCTACTTCAATCTATTTTTGTGCACTTACATGATGGAAAAAGACATATTTGGGTTGAAAGCACCTAATTTAAATCCAAATTTATTAAAAATAAATATAATCTCAAACTTGTAATATCTTAATTTTTAAGCATAGCATTTATTGTTGATCCACTTTAATGTATCATTTCCATCCACTTTGATACAACTAAATTTAAGTGAAAGTCTTTCTAAACATAAAAGTTATAAATATATAATGTAATCATTAGGGCAATTATTCATTTTTTTTAACATCGTTACTTTTAAATGAATTGTATAAGATAGATTATACATTTAAGAAATATATATTTTTTATTTAAATAAATTATTCAAATTATATATTCACTCTCTTAAAAAAGATTATTATGATAATCAAAACTCATATCAAGCTTATACTAAATATGTATAATTTATATCTCTAAATTTTATTGTAGAGAGAGAAGATTACTTGTGATTGGGAACTAAAAAAATACAACACCAAAATGTATGAACCCAAAATAGAGTTTTAAAATCACAATCCTTCATCAATATAAAATAGAGTTGCATTAAAGAATAAAAAATCAAGAGAAATAAAATAACCACTTTTCAAGAGAGAATATGAGAGAGAATAATAAGAAATTTATAGAAAATAATATGGGAATAAAAATAGTAAAAATAAAAAATATATATAGTAGTAGACATCAAATTATCTAGGTCATGTTATGAAATAATATAACATTATATTCTTATATACTATCTTTATAATGCAATATGATAACATCAATGAAATCAAAGAAAATAATTAAGATAACAACTTAAAAACACAAAACTTAATCATATCAACCCAACGTAGAGTTTCAAATAATACAAAAACTCATCCAACCTAAAGTAGAAATGCACTAAAATTATTTTTAAAAAATCCACCAAAAATGGAAAGAGAGAGAGAGAGAGAGAGAGAGAGAGAAATAACCTTTTGTATGTGGGAAAACTATGTACAAGACGTGAAATAGAATTCTAAATATATAATAAGAGGAGGGGAATAAGAAAAGAAAAAAATAAAGGAAGATAAAAGGATAGAGGAAAAGTGATATTAAGGTAGATAGTAGTGAAGAGATGAAAAGGTAAAAGGGAGAGGAAAAGTTAGAGAAAGTATAAAAATAAGTTGAGAAATTAATAATAAAGAAAGAGAGTTAAAAATAAGAGAGAGAATGTTGAAAATGGGTGAATGATGTAGCCATTGAAATGACTCGATAAGAACGTAGTAACAATAAATTAATAAATTATGTATTTGTGAGTTCCAATTAGCTCAATGATAAAACTTTTGATGGTTAAATAAGAGATTTGGGGTTCAATCTCCGGTTTCACTAAAAACCGATTAATGTCTTAGTCTGATGATAAAAAACTATCATCAGGAGCAGATGCCATAAATTAAAACTCCCTTTAAAAAAATAAAATCTGTATTTAACCTGATGAATTTTCTGGTGTATTACATGGGTTAACGACTAGTAAAAATTTCTCTGTGCATCAAATGGATTAACAACTAGTTGTAGAAATATAACTGACATTTAGTTTTTCTATCATAATATTTAGCTAGAAGGTTGCCCAAAACAGTTATCCCAATTTCAGTTTTCACCAATTATTTTCAAGGGAAGTACCAAAATAAAATGGATTTTAAAGTGAAAACAAACGACGCCATGCATTTTGAACCACAAAAAGTTATCGTCCTCCTATTCACAACTTTTTTTGCAACCGTTGGGAAAACATCATTAAAAAGAATCCTTTATTTATTTATTTTGATGGTAAAAGAATTTGGCATATCAAAAAAAAATAGTGCACTTTGTTGTAGTGATATAACATGTTAGACATTCAATCTTGGTTTTCTTTTTTTAAAGGGAAAAAAAAGGTGGTGTTTAAGCTTGGTACGAATGTGATTGTGGTGACTGCATTTCAACTTTCTAGAATATGCTGGATCGTATATGCCTAGATTTCAAAATTCAAACGTTTATGTTAACTCCAGAGGGTAATCCATTGAGTTTTGGATAAAATCAATCAACATGACGTTGACAACATCAAGCTTTCCCCTCTACACCTGCACCATGGAAAATAGGTTTCAATAGACTTCAGTTCAGCTTGAGCTTTATGGTCAGCTTTGTTTATATTGCAAATCTGATTTAACGAAATTAAATCTGATTGTTAATGCTTTGATTACTCTCAAATTACACTATTTTTTATTCATTTTATGCCTATACGTTTTTAGACCCCTTAAACACAACCAATTTAACCTAGTTATTTAGTCAAGTTATTAAATTAGGTAAATTATACAGATCTAGGTTAACATAAAACAATCATATCATGTAAAGCAGCGGAAATATAAAGAACACAATGATATGATGACCCAAGAAAACCAAACTAATAAAAAACCTAGAGAGGATTTAACCTAGCTATCCTCAAGGTAAAATTGAATCCACTATGAAAGAATTGAAGTTTACATAATAGCGATTTAGACCACTAACATCCTATTACTATCCCGAGTAGGAAACTTACTACCACAATCATGTGACAGCTCCGAGTCCACAGACTACTTCTTTCTTGAATTCTCAGCAAGCACAAGCACTCTCGCTTGTATATCTTTAAACTCTGAAATCTGCAACTGAAACGATCATCAAGTTCTTGACATAGTCTTGATTCTTGATAACCCTAAGTATGTGTGAAGGCAAACACCTCTAGATCTCACAAAAGATTCACACATACAACAGCAACAACCTTGAAAATGTGGTTAGGGTTTTCCCTTTTATACCTAGGGCAAAACATAAAACCCTACACATAAACGGGCTTGAAATGAGTTGAAAAATTCTGTAGAAAAACAATTATGCACGACTTTCGATCGGTCGAGTCTAATTCTCGATCGATCGAGCCAGACAGAATTGCATAGTAAATTTTGTAGCAACTCGATTCCAACTTTACATATAGGACGCATAACTTTAAGTAGTCTAAACAAAACTAAAACGTTTTGATCATGGTTTGCCAACATTACAAATTAGAGTTCTAAGAAATTTAAACCTAAAGGTCTTAGAACCTAACAATGCCAAAAAGGATAGAAAGAAAAAAAAAAAAAAAAAAAAAAAAAAAGTGATATATTTGGTTGGTCTTCCTAGCTTATTATTTATCGACAAAACTTAAATACAGTTTTTCAACTTTCTAGAATATGCTGGGTCGTATGTGCCTGGATTTCAAAATTCAAATGTTTATCTTAACTCTAGAAAAAACTTAAATACAATTTTTTAGTGTGCTTAAATTGAAACACATGTCAGTAATCTATATTGACCATTACAGTATAAAATGTATTATCTTTTTTGAGAAAAATTAAATTAGATTCACTTATATATTTGAATTTAATTAAGAAAATGTATTGCATCTAACTAAGAAATCATATCTAAGTTTTATTGATTATTTATTTTTTAACAACTTTTTTTCTTCTTCTTCATAATATTCTTTAACCACTTCCATCTTTACTACTTTTCAACTCACATGATGACCAAGACAAATTTGGAGTAGGCTATTTCATCACCGAAGCTCAAACAAGGCACCTGCATTATACATAAGCTATCCTTAGTGCTAAAATTTTATTACAACAAGTTAACAAATTGACATAACAATCAGTATAATTGATGAATTTCAATAACATAATAAACAATAACATTTTTTTTTGTTGCTTTGTGAGACATGAATTTATAAAAGTTATATAGTAAAATTTGTATTATTCCTATTCTCTAGCATTACTCGCTTTAAAAAAATCCATTGATTTCCATTTTTTTTTACAATAAAGAAATAGTTAAAACTTTCAAGTTCAAAACTCCTATATTCTCAAAGGGGCTACACTCTCCAACTTATGCCAATAATTAAATCACTTGAACTTGATTTATTTTATAATTAAAACAATGTGCAGTTTGAACCATGTCATTTTCAGGATCAAATATTTAGTTTACAATTTGGTATTCAAGATGGAAATTAGGTTATATATAAAGAAATTTAATGCGGCACAACGTGTTGTACGACAGCATGGAAAATTGAAGCACATGACAAAGATTAGGCTCATGATGAGAGTTCCAACCCCTTGGACATGCAGACAATTTTATTCTTCTTCTCATGATGAAAACACATAATATCTCATAATAAATTTCTTGAGCACAATTTCCACGTATTTCTTATAATCCAGGAACAACAAATTCTAATCTCATTTACTTCTATTGTAGAGACTTTTATCACCAAGACAAAAGTTATTAAACTCGTGTCTTTATCTTCAAACTTGAATTCCAAGAAATTATGACTTAGTCTTCTCGATATGTTTTTATACTTGTATAATCTTTCTAATCACGTAAACAAGACCCAGTAAAAATTGTTGATTAACAAGGCATTACAGGCCAGGGGCCAACACAACACATGTAACAGATTTTAAAGTAAGTTTTATCACTGAGAGGGCTGGTATTAGTTCCGTCAAAAAGTGAACATGCAAACGAATGGAAAGGGTTTTCCTGCATACAAGTATGCAGCAAGTAGGTGCTGTCACTGTAGAGTAATTATCTGTTAATTTATTTTGTGTCTGAGTGTATGATAGCCTGTAGATTTTATCTTCCTTTGAATGGATGAAGTTTTCAGTTTTAAATTTGAAGATTTATTTTGTTAATTTTTGTAACTACTGTGGCGCCTGTCGATCCAAGCTAGAACAGGTTCATGTTCATCTACAATTTAATTATAATAGTATTGCTCACAAATTACGTGAGTCAGCTAGGGATGGCCAAAGCTAGCTTGGGATACAGCATGTGAGCTCAAAATGGATGTATTTAATTTAAGTAGCTGTGCCTATTTTTTTGGTAGGCTTTTTTCATTTAACTGTAGTTTAGCTTCAGTCTACCTCAAATAAACCGTATCTTAATATCTTATGCAATTTTTTTTCCTTTTTTTAAATTTAGTAAATAATTGTTTTACTGCATAAATTAGTGGACAAATTGACAAACAAGGAAGAGATACTAAACCCAACATTATTTTTATATCCCAAATCCTCCAAATTAAAAAAGAATTACATATATAAGCAATCATTTTATTTTATTCTAGTTGTGATTGCAAGGGGATAAACATAACAAAGACAAATTGACAAACAAGGAAGAGGTACTAAACCCAACATTATTTTTATATCCAAATCCTCTAAATTAAAAAAGAATTACATATATAAGCAATCCTTTTATTTTATTCTAGTTATGATTGCAAGGGGATAAACATAGCAAAATAACTGGTGCTTCGAGGCACTTAAAAACATTTTTTTTCTAATAATTGTCAACTTCAAATTTTTTCTGAAGCTCTTCAACCACATTTTTGTCAAGTTGGAAGGCCTTGGTGAGAACATCAGGATTAATAGGGGGATTGGATCCAAAGACAGCATTTGCTATTGTGATTACGCCTGCATTTTGGCTGCTGAAACTAGAAATGGCAATTGCATTAGTTTTTCCCACATTGAATTGGAAGTGAATGAGACCGATTGGAAAGACAAACACATCCCCCTTATTTAGAGTTTTGGTGAAGAGGCGATTTTCTGGGTTGGATGTTACAAAACCAACGAAGAGAGTACCCTCCAAGACTACTAGAATTTCAGTGCCGCGAGGGTGAGTATGGGGAGGATTTTCTCCATATGGTGCAAAGTCGATTCGAGCCAGGGATATGCCAAGAGTATTGAGGCCTGGAAATGTCTCTACATTCACGGTAGTGACGTTTGACCCAACTTTATTATCTGTGTTCCCAGCAATGTTCAATCCCTTGAAGAAGAAATCTTCAGCTTTGACAAGCTTTGGATCCTTGCAGAACTTTCCATTAACGAATACTGCATAAATGAATTTTTGTTATGGACACTTTAAAAAGAACGCCTAAGACTTCAATGCAGAAAATAGTAAGGCCAGGTAGCTAATAATATTTCTTCCATTAATATTCTGGTTAGTTTAGATTCTTCACATGACACAAATAATGCAGAAACTTGAAAAAAGAAAAAGAGAAGTATGTACCGGCTGATTTGGAGTAGTCCGAATAGTCCTTAAGTGCAACGCAAAAGTCTTGCAGGGGATCGGGGTCAGAGGCAGAGGCAAGAGAGAATGCCAAAGCGAAGAGGGCAACAGTTACAATGTAAGCTTTCCTCATATTTCAGGCTAACTTTATCTTCTGTTCTATATATTTTTGCTTCGGGTGAGGGATGAGGAATGCTGCATGGAAAGCATGTCTATTTATAGATAAGACACATTGAATAGGTCTATGGTTTTCCATACGTGAATCATACGTAGACTTGTTCAGTCTTCCATTATTACCAATTTTCTTTTTGATTGCCAAATAATTCTTTAACTACTACACCATGCCTTAAATTTTCAACAAATAAGACCAGTTCAATTAAAAAATATTACAATTCTATGTTACTACGGCACAATCAATCTTTACAACTGATATATTGAATTAGTAGGTGTACTAAACCTGTATTTTGTTCTAACAATATACTTCATCTCTCATCTCCGTCCAGAATTGATCAAGCTCTGAACTAATTGAACACATCTTGTGTATTCAACTTATTGGATGTGTCTGTATTTCTTCAAGGGGTTGTTAATAACTTAATATTTTGGTGGAAAGTTTGTGTGACTTTTTTTCTGCCTAAACTAAATAGAATGGTTGATAATTACTATTGTAGAACCAATAATTAGATGGATCCAAAGCTAGGTACGAATATGATAGTTGTGACTGCATTTCAAGAATATGCTGGATCGTATATGCCTGGGTTTCAAAATTCAGATGTTTATCTTAACTTTAGAGTGTAATCCATTTAGTTTTGGTTAGTGTAAGGTTGAATTTATTTAATTATGTGTTGGCTTTATTCCGTGCCAAATTTCCTTGTAATTTAGCAATTAAATACTCTGTATTTAGGTGAGAATTATGTGCGTGAGAAAATGTGAAGAAACCTCGAATTTGTGCACTCAAGAAGAGCCTCGCGATTGGCAAGTCGCCAAAGGTGGCACACGTGTGGAGCATGTAGGGGAGCTGAATGGTCGTGATAGCTGGAGCACTACAAGACAAAACTTCCAATCTGGCCAGGCAGTTACCTCACGACTCAAACTCACGACTCGTTCCAGTTGAAAGGTCGAGTCGCCAGAATGCCCTGTTTGGATAAAACCTGATGTTTCACATTCCTCATACACCCTACTATTAATACCCTTATACCCACGAAATGTAGAAAGCTTCTAGAGAGAATTTTGAGAGAGAAACCCTAGAGAAAAACAAGATTGACTCATCCATAATCTTCTTCCTTTGATTCTCAAAATTCCTCTACTCTCACCCTCTCTATTGTCATATCCTTGATAGGTACATTTAGCCAAATCCTTATCTCACCATACACATCTCAGTGAGGAGGTATTTTGGTGTTTGGGAAGTAGTTCAGAAGAGACCAATTCATTTGGTTGATGCAATGGGCTTATTGCAGGATCCGGTAAGTTAAAGAAAACAAAAGTTGGCATAATCCTGTTGGAGCAAGAAGCTTGGATGGCTTAGGTGCACTAGGTAGATTAGGCTTAGAGGGTCTTCTACTATTCATGTATCCCAACTTCATTCTCTAGTGGATTATTGACCGCTTGGAGGGCGGCAGAGAGGTTTTTCGCGGAGTTCTTCGGTTTCCTCTTTAATAACACATCAGCGTGTTATCTTTGTATTTGCATCTCTCTTTCCTTTCTCTTTACCTTTTACTATTGTGTTTGTCATTAAATATGGTTTAGAGTGTGTTACCAATTTGGTTATAGCTTATATTTTATTTTCTGCCCATATATTATTTGATTATAAGCTTGTGTTGGTTATTTTGATTTGGGGGTCTAAACATTCATAAGTGTTTTACACACTAATTGAACTTTCAGTTAGCGTCAAGTTGACAACATCAAGCTATCCAGTCTTCACCTACACCATGGAAGATAGGTTTGAATAGACTTTAGTTCAGTTTGAGCTTATGGTCAGCTTTGTTATACTGCAAATATGATTTAATGAAATTAAATCTGATTGTTAATGCATTGATTACTCTCAACTTACACTATTTTTAATTCATTTTATGCCAAAAAGGATAAAAGAAGAAGAAAAAAATAAAGAAAGTGTTAAGTTTTAGATCCTTGTAAAAACTAGATTGTTTAACCTAATTAACTAACCAAGTGAATACTTAGGTTTATTATTCAAATCTAGGTTAAAACAATAAAAATCATATCATGTAAAGCAGTGGAAATATAAAGAACACAAAAATCTGATGATCTAGGAAAACCAAACCGGTAAAAAACCTAGGAATGATTTAACCTAGCTATCCTCAAGGTAAAAAACAAATCCACTATGAAAGAATTGAAGTTTATACAATAGAACTTAGACCACTAACATTCTATTACTACCTTGAGTAGAAAACTTACTACTATGACCTCATGATAGCTCTGAGTCCACGGACTACTTCTTTCTGTTAGGACATATGTAATTCAAGTTGTTGACATATGTCACTATTTTATGTAATTGGCTTATCCTTTGACAAAACGCACTTTACTTGTAATTGGGTAGATTTAGGATGTGTTTAACGCTTCAAGAAATAGTGTTTCAAGATTAAGTGTTGAAGTCATCAAATCTGTCCAAGAAACAAGCTAAAAAGTGCAAGTTACTAAATCTCGACACCTGGTCTCGACACGTGCATCTATCAAGCTTTAGAAGATGTTTCAGCCCTGAGACTTGACAGCTTCTTGACAGATCCTCGATACCTCTACCTGTCGAGATTTAAAGAAAACAGATTTTCAGTTCTGTTTTAATTCCAATCCGTGAATGTTTCTTTAGGACTTCTTTTCTCCTAACCCTAGACATATAAAAGGATTGTTTTAAGGGCCGTCAAAGTGATGCAAGTTGCACAAGCACTGAGTAATTATTGTTCATGCAATTTGTGATCAAAGACAAAGTTCATACCCTAGTTCATCTCTTGTGAATAAGTTGCTGTGTAATGTACACCGTAGGGTTTTGTAACCAAGCATCTTCTTGATCTTCATCGTGTGGATGATTCGAAGAACTTTGCAGCCAACAACTCTTTCTCTAGTTGGTGAATTAAAGTCGCGTACTAGGATCCGCGCAATTGGTTAGTCACGTATTCAGAGCCGTGCATCAAGAAGAGAAACTGTCACTACAGAACAAGTCCAATTGGGTATGGGGGTAAAGGTTCAACTGTAGGTTGGTAAGATACTCGAATTCCTTGCTTGTAACCGCTTGTTGCGATAATAACGGAGTTTTGAGAGTGGTGACCTTAAATCACCCGGTGGAGTTTTTGCCGTCAGGTTTTCCCCATTAGTAAATAAATCACCTTGTCTTTTATTTTTCCGCTGCATATTTTAGTTCTGGCGATTTTTTTGTGCTGCCACATGAATTTGCATGTTAACTTGATTAATTAATAACTTGGCTAATTAATCAATTTAATTAATCACAAGGGGTCAACGCGTTTGTGGCCTATCAAGTGGTATCAGAGTAAGCATACTCTGATTAGGGTTTAATCCCTGTGAGTGATCCATTGACCCCTGTTAGTCATGGATAGAGGTCAATCTCTTATTATACCTCCATTGTTTGATGGTACTAACTATGCATACTGGAAAGTACGCATGAGAGCTTTCTTGCAGTCATTAGATAAGAAAGTGTGGCAAGCTGTGGAGATAGGCTGGACCAAGCCTACAAAAGCGCCGGTCGATTAGGATGATGCCAAGATCAAGGCGGCAAATTTCAACAGCAGAGCATTGAATGCCCTATTCAGTGCGGTCACCAATGAGGAGTTCAAGAAAATTTCCTCCACAGAAACTGCTAAGAAAGCATGGACCATTCTCTAGACAACCTACAAGGGAACCAAGGCTGTCAAGGATTCAAAGCTACAGAGGCTCACTACAAGCTTTGAAGAAATTAAGATGGAGGAGGATGAGTCATTTGATGAGTTCTATGCAAAGCTCAAAGACATAGTGAACTCAGCTTTCAATCTAGGGGAAACCATTCCTGAACCCAACATAGTAAGAAAAGTGCTCAGATCTTTGCCCGAGAGATTCCATGCTAAGATCACGGCGATAGAGGAATCGAAGGATATTGACAGAATTCCTTTGACTAAACTGGTTGGAAACTTGCAAACCTATGAGTTAGGGCTAACTAGGATGGGCAAGCCAAGTAAGGGCAAGAGCATGGCACTAAAAGCCAAGAGCAGTGATACAGATGATTCTTCAGATGATGAAGATTCTAAAATGAAGTCCTATATTACCAGGCAATTCAAGAAATTCATGAAGAATGCCAATGGAAAAGGCTTCAACAAAGACCGTAGGCAATCCAGTTCTTCTCAGTTCAAGAACTCAGATAAAGGGAAGAAGGATGTCAAGGATGGCAGTCAGTACATTGTTCCCGCTGGACCAAAATGCTTTGGGTGTCAAGGCTTTGGACACATGAAACAAGAGTGTCCAACGTACCTTAGGAGCATTGGGAAGAGCAAGGCACTTGCTGCTACCTTAAGCGAAACGGAGCCCGAGAATGATTCCGAAAATGAAGATGACGGAATCTTGAATGCCTTCACTGCTACTATCAATCCTACTGATGGGGTTACTGAAGAAGCAAATGAAGAAAAGGAATTGGTGGATGCCAAGTTTGAGACTATGAATGATCAAGATGATATCCACACTGCCTATGAAAAACTGTACAAGCTTTCTGAGAAGCATGAGAAAATCTATAGGCTGGCCACTAAGAAGCTCAGTGATGTGGAACTTGACCATGAGGCTTTCCACTAAGGTTGATGAAGCAAATCAAACCATTGGGGCACTGAGGTTCGAAAACAATTTCTTGGCTAAAGAGACCAAGAAGCTTGAAGCGAAGCTGTTTCAAGTTAGAGCACAATTGGAGAGGACATCGAGTGCAAAGTTGGACGAGATGCTAAGTGTTCAGAAATCTTCTTCGGATCGTACTGGATTGGGGTATGAATTCTCTTTCTCTAATACTCCTTCTGCTAGTACTACTGTTTTCGTTTCTCCTGCTAATAACATTAAAATTGAGGATAAAAATGTTAAAACTGAATTAGCAAGTGAGAACGTAGACAAGGGCAAGTCTATCCTAGGAGCACCTCCTAAAGTTGAGAAAAGGAAAACTAGAAGCCCTAGGACTAAGAAGGCTGTCTCTCAAAAGCCCAAACAGAAGAAGCAGCATCTCTATTATCATTGTGGTGTTGTCGGTCATACTCGACTAAATTGCTACAAATAGCTAGCCACTCAACAAAGCAATGGCATGATAGCATCTGGGAACCAGAATCAGCTTTAGACCTCTCTTACTCCTCTAGGAGACATTCTCAAAGCCCTCTTGTTCCTTTCGAACTTGAACGGTTTAAACTCTTCCCCCTCATCACCTGTTCAAGGGTTGGCAAATAGGAAAGGTTCTTCCAAAGTGTGGAAGGAAAAGGGCTCTAAGTGACCTTGTTCACTTCTTTTTCTCTCTCTCTCCCTGTTTTACTATTTTGCATTACTTGTGTGTTGCTTTACTGTTTTGAGTCAGTCTAGTTTTATGCATTATTTTGTTTTCTTTAACTTGTTTTTGTCTGTGTGTTTTCAGTTTTGTGTTTTATTTTTGCTTTTCTCATAAAAATTAAAAAAAAATTGAAAAATTAAAAAATACAAAAACAGTGTGTGTTTGTGTATATTGGTTCTTGTGAACCTTAAAATGACCATTGAAATAGAGTTTTCTAAACTTTGTATCACATGTAACTTAGATGAGCATTCTTATACACAACTAAGCAAGTGAGCTTTGTAGCTCTTTGTTTGTGATGAGTAAGGTTAAGTGATCTCTTGTACTTAACACTCGTATCACTCTTTTTGACGGGTGGGACTAGAAAATCTAAAAAATGCATAAATAACCATCTCACCAATATTACTCTCCAATCATGATATGATATATGTATGCTTCGGCATAGCAAAAGTGCAATGTCAATGACATCCGTATGCTTCGGCATAGCAAAAATGCAATGTCAAAAGCTTAACATAATTGGGTATTTCTTTTCTCTCTCTTGTATACCCATGCATGATATGCTTAATAAAAGAATATATGCAAAGAAATAAAAGCAAAAAGATTAAAAATGCTTTAAAATATAATTGCAAGCGTGTTTTCTAGGAGATGTGGGAGTTATAGGATGTACCTCGAAGGTGATAGTCCCCATTAAACAGTTATGATTGTGTGTGAGTTAAAGTGATTTTCTCATATCTCAAATCATCATAAATTTGAGACACTTATGCAATCTTGCGATGTTTTCACACACAACACACAATATTCTTTGCTATTCTTGATACATGTACAGGTACAATGTGATTTGGCCATCACAAGGTTTACATATGTTAATGTATGCTCACTAAATTGTCTTAACTCATTTTTGAAATATAAAATTGGTTAGACTTGTTTAGTGTGTGTGTGTGTGTGTGCGCGTTTTGGGATACATATGCATTAAATTTTTGTTGAGAGATGATTTTGAGAGCTTAATGTGTTGCTTGGATCTTTGGTTGAGTTGCATGCGTGATTGCATTAATGTCTGTGTTTTTCCTCTCTTGAAAAACTGTTTTTAAGGCAATCTCGACACCTCCTCGACACCTAGCTGTCTGTTAAGCTTCTTAGTCTTTTTCTAATCGAAGTCTCGACACATTCTCGACACCTAGTGGATCGATCGAGAAACTTTCTGTCTGCTCGATAGCTTCTTGACAGCTTCTTGACAGCTTCTGGACCGATCAAGATTCTTTAGTGGTTGATCTTTCTTTCTCGACACATGTTCTCGATAGCTGTATCTGTCGAAGTTCATTTTCTCGATACCTACCTCGATAGCTATCTCGACACCTACCTCGATAGCTATCTCGACACCTCTCGATACCTGCATCTGTTGAGAATTACTGAAGGGCTATAAAAGGATTCCTCGCAATTTTTCTCTCATTTTGCTCGATCTCTCTCTCGATACTTTGTGTTTTTCTCTCCCAAAACTTCTCTCAATCACTCCAAACCCTTTCCTAAGGATTCTTCAAGTGTTTCTCAAGATTTTCCTCTCTTGGTAAGTTTCAATACTCTCATTCTTCATGTATTTCATGTTTAAAAACTTAGGTTTTGATATTTTTGAAAATTTTTGGGGTCTTTCAAAATTGTTGAGAGTTTCATGAAATTTTTGGGTTGGTTTTATAGATTTGATCTTTAAAACTACATGCATTGCATCACATTAGCATTCTAATTATATTTTCATGCATTTAGATGTGTGCAAACTTGTTGCGTGCTGTTAGGATTGGATTGGGCTAAGCCCATGATGTTTTTACATTGCATGTCACATGTTCATGCATTTCCCATGCATACGTTCTATCTTTTCAATATTTCTCTTCCTATATTGAACTATTGGGACTTTTTTGTGTGTTTCTCTCTTTCTCCCTCTCTCTATGTTTGCGTTAGTAATGTCTATGACACCTAAGCGTAAATCCATTCCATCCCAGAACCCTCTGCATTCTAAGGGATCTTCTTCTTCTGATTCCACTCCTTTGTCTATCCGGTTCCATGATGAGAAAGCCCAAAAGGACTTCTCAGAGAATTTCTCTAAACGAGGTGTTCATTCGGAATGCCACGTTGTCTTGGCAGACTTTGCCGACACTGACCTACCCAATGTCATTCACAGTCGGGCTTAGGAGTCACTATGTGACGTCCTAGTCACTATGTGACGTCCTAGTCACTTGTCCTCTCGTGTTGATACAAGAGTTTTACTCCAACATCCACGGGATTGATTCTTCAGTACCTCTCTTCTATTCTAGCGTTCGAGGTACGCGTTTTGCTGTTACTCTGGAGCTAGTCTCCGAGGTTCTTTATGTCCCGAGGGTGGATCATCCGGATTACCCCGAATGTGAGCGTCTATGGACTGTGTCCAAAGACGAGATGATCTTTGCGTTCTGTGAACGCCCTTCCGCTTGGGGAGATCATCAGTACACACCATGTAGGCCTTTTGCTAAAGGTCCTCATTTCCTTAACATGGTGATGACTTTTGTTTTGCACCCACTATCTCACTACAACTCTATCACAGAGCCTCGTGCTCAATTTTTAGTGTCTCTTCTTGAGCATCTCACTATAGACTTTTCTTCACACTTTATCTTCTCTATCATAGATGTCTATAGAGATACGGCCACCCGTGGTAAGCTCATTTTCCCTTCTGCTATCACGAGGATACTTCGCCGTTTTTCCATCCCCTTTCCTTCGTCCAATCCGTTTTATGTCATGTCTGCCATAAACGCTGCTACCGTAAAACGAAGTGAGGCACTGTTCAAATCGCGACAGTCGGATACTGCTGCTCCTTCCTCCCGTCTGACTACCTCCAAATCTGCTCGAGCGACATCTGCTCCTTCTTCTTCTGCGAGCGACGTCACTCTTGGAGACATCATGGCGCAGCTTCAGCGCATGGATGCTCACCTCGATACACTCTCCACAGAGTTGTATCAGGTGAACGTTCGTGTTGGTCGCATCGCCAGGCAACAGGCAACCTTGGGCGGCTTTGCTCTTGAGGCTTCTCCTCCGCCACCTCATGTTGCTTCTGAGATTGAGGATGATGATGACGATGATGACGATGATTCTTCTGATGATGATGATGGAGATGCGAGCTTTTCTAATGAGATGTCTACTTGATATTCTACCATTTGTCACTCGTGACAAAAAGGGGGAGTAGTTTTGGTGTATGAGAGTAGTCATACTTAGGGAGAGAGCTAGTATAGGACATTTTTTATAGGAGGAGTGTTGATATGAGGTATGTAGTGAGGATTACATATATTTCTTTTCTTTTCTATCTTTTTAGAGATACATTGATCATGTACCCCGGTCTTGTGACCATTTAGTGACATACATAGTGTTTATCTCTTGATATATATGTTGATGTATATTTCTTTCATCTATCTCTCCATGTGTTGTTTCTTTTCTGCCTTTATACACATGTTTCTTTTACTTGTATGCAATCTATTATTTCTGCTTCATACAAAGATGCCTTGATGTGTTTTGTTTAAAAGTGTTTCAGAAATACAGGTTGTCAAAGTCTACTTGCCATAAACTCTCTTCTTGCAAAGTTTTTCAAGAGTTTGTGTATTGTATTCAACAAGTGAATATGAGTTAAAGTGTTTTATGACTTCTCTCATATTTTCATTTGTTTGTTGTGGTTTTGTCACGGATTGCCAAAGGGGAAGATTGTTAGGACATATGCAATTCAAGTTGTTGACATATGTCACTATTTTATGTAATTGGCTTATCCTTTGACAAAACGGACTTTACTTGTAATTGGGTAGATTTAGGATGTGTTTAACGCTTCAAGAAATAGTGTTTCAAGATTAAGTGTTGAAGTCATCAAGTCTGTCCAAGAAACAAGCTGAAAAGTGCAAGTTACTAAATCTCGACACTTGGTCTCGACACATGCATCTATCGAGCTTTAAAAGCTGTTTCAGCCCCGAGGCTCGACAGCTTCTCGACAGATCCTCGACACCTTTATCTGTCAAGATTTAAAGAAAACAGATTTTCAGTTCTATTTTAATTCCAATCCGTGAATGTGTCTTTGGGATTTCTTTTCTCCTAACCCTAAACATATAAAAGGATTGTTTTAAGGGCCGTCAAAGTGATGCAAGTTGCACAAGCATTGAGTAATTATCGTTCATGCAATTTGTGATCAAAGACAAAGTTCATGCCCTAGTTCATCTCTTGTGAAAAAGTTGCTGTGTAATGTGCACCATAGGGTTTTGTAACCAAGCATCTTCTTGATGTTCATCGTGTGGATGATTTGAAGAACTTTGCAGCCAACAACTCTCTCTCTAGTTGGTGAATTGAAGTTGCGTACTAGGATCTGCGCAATTGGTTAGTCACGTATTCGGAGCCATGCATCAAGAGGAGAAACTGTCACTACAGAACAAGTCCAATTGGGTATTGGGGTAAGGGTTCAACTGTAGGTTGGTAAGGTACTCAAATTCCTTGTTTGTAACCGCTTGTTGTAATAATAGTGGAGTTTCGGGAGTGGTGATCTTAAATCACCCGGTAGAGTTTTTGCCGTCAGGTTTTCCCCATTAGTAAACAAATCACCGTATCTTTTATTTTTCTGTTGCATATTTTAGTTCTGGTGATTTGTTTGTGCTGCCACGTGAATTTGTTTGTTAACTTGATTAATTAATAACTTGGCTAATTAATCAATTTAATTAATACAAAGGGTCAACGCGTTTGTGGCCTATCACTTTCCTTGATCTGCAGCAACCACAAGTTCTCCTACTTGTGAATCTTGATCTTCTTGAATGTTCTTTATGTAGCAATTGAATCAACCATCAAGTTCTTGATATGAATCTTGATCTTGACAGCTCTATGTGTGTGTATGAAGGTAAACGCCTCTCAGATCTCACAAAAGATTCATCACACAACTTAACTAAGACTCTAGAGAGCTTTTGGATACAAAACTCTAGATCTACAAAAGAGGCACACTCTTTTCTCTTTGAAAAGTCTTTTTCTTTTTTTTTTTTAAAACGTGCTTAAGGTTTCCTTTATATACTAGAAGAAGTAGATTTAAAACCCTAATCCTTAATGGACTTGAACTACTATTTAGGCTTAATTAAAATTTTGCAGATACGTATTTCGATCAATCGAGCCTGTCTTTTGATCTATTGAACCAGGCAGTTTTTGAACTCTTCTTTCTGCAGCTTATATGTTCTTGGATCTTAACTTGAATCACCTTGAGCATTGTCTAATAATACCTATAGACTCTAAGATCTATACCTAGACAAGTTTGTATTCACAATTTGCCAATTGTTCTAAACTTTTAGAACCTAACAGAAAGTGATAAATTTGGTTGGTCTTCCTAGCCTATTATTATTCATAGACAAAACTTAAATACAACTTTTCAATGTGCTTAAATTGAAATATATGTCTATAATCTATATTGACTAGTACAGTATAATATGTATTTTTTTTAAAGGAAAATTAAATTAAATTCACTTATGTATTTGAATTTAATTAAGAAAATGTATTGCATTTAACTAAGAAACTATATCTAAGTTTTATCGATTATGTATTTTTTAACGACTTTTTTATTTATTCTTCTTAATATTCTTTAACCACTTCTATCTTTACTACTTTTCAACTCACATGACCAAGACAAATTTGGAGTAGGCAATCTCATCATCGAAACTCATGCAAGGTGCTTGCATTATACATAAGCTATCTTTATTGCTAAAGGCACTCTATATTTTATTACAATGAGTTAACAAATTGACATAAAAATGAATGTAATTGATGGATTTCAGCAACATAATAAACGATAACATTTTTTTCTTTTGTTTTGCGTGACATGAATTTATAAAGTTTATATTGTAAAATTTGAATTATCCCTACTCTCTATCACTACTCACTTCGGAAAAAAAATCCTGTGCACTTGTGCTTACCTTGATTTTTACTTTTTCTTTCTTTAACAATAAAAAAATAGTTAAAACTCTCAAGTTCAAAGCTCCTATATTCTCAAAGGGGCTACACTCTCCAATTTATACCAGTAATTAAATCACTTGAACTTGATTTGATTAATAATTTTAAGAAAAATGTGCAGTATGAACCATGTCATTTTCAGGATCAAATAATTAGTGAACAATTTGGCATTCAAGTTGGAAATATAGTTTACAGTATTATATAAAGTGCCTTAAAATTTTCATCCTTTTGAATAGAATTAGTTGCTGCTGTTGTTGTCTAAATGATGGTAACTTATGGTCTGAGTGTATGATAGCCTGTAGATTTTATGTCTTTGAATGGATTAAGTTTTCAGTTTTAAATTTGAAGATTTATTTTGTTAAGTTTTGTAATTGTGGCCATCAGATTGAAGCTAGAACTGGTCATGTCAAGGAAGTCAATACCGTACAAGTACCGGGTACATACACCATACTAGCCATTAAACTGGCACTGATACTCCTCCAAAACGTACCAAAAAAAATTTTGGGTTGTACCAGCTTATTTCAGCTATACTAGCTTGTATCTATTATATATATTGCAAAAAAAATTATTCAAAAACATTTTATTTAATTTGATATATTGATTAATGTACTTAAGCTAATATGTAGGCTTATAAAATATGTTGATTTTAAAATTTATGTTGATAAACATAAAAATTCATAAATTCATAATTACATAAATAATACAAATAAATGTTTATGTATAGAAATATATAAATAGCAGTAATCCCGAAATGGTACATCGATATCAATCAGTACTAAAATATTTCATTCTCCTGGCCAAACTGAAACAGCCTTTAGTACGAAATTGACTCCATTGATTCAGATTCATCTACAATTTAATTATAAAAGTGTTGCTCACATATTACATGAGTCAGCTAGGGATGGCCAAAGCTACAGGGGTGACGCCATGTATAATTGAGGATGGTCATGAGACCACCCTCAACTTGGAAAAAATAAATAAATTTTATACTTTGAAAAAAATGAAATTCTAAATCATTATGGGTTGTGGATTAAAAACTTGCCCAGCCTAAAAAAAACTTGAGCATCCTAAATAAAAATTTGCCCATTATAAATAAAATTCCACTTCTCCAAAATTTTGGTCCATTGAATATTGAACCAAAAAATTATGAGAAATGTTATGTTCACAACATATCCTCAACGCTTTCATAACAAATTCTAAGTGGCAAATTATTATTGGTGAACAAAAAAACAATTTTAATGATATGTAAATTTAAACTAGTAACAATTGCTAACTAGGATTTGTTGTGAAAATATTGTGGACGTAGCAATTCTCAAAAATTGGCTAAACAAAAAAATTAGCCTAAAAACCCAAATCAAATGTGATAGGCTACAAACGTGTTGACCCATTTATGATAAACTAAGTTGATTAATTAGTCAAGTTATTAATTAATCAAATTATCATTTAAATAGCGTGGTAGCACAAACAACGGAAAATAAAATGACACTGCGATTTGTTTACAAATGGGGAAAATTTACACGGCAAAAACCCCACCGGGTGATTTAAGGTCACCACTCTCAAAACTCCACTATTATCACAACAAGCAGTTACAAGTAAAGGAATCCCAAGTACCTTACGAACCTACAGTTGAACTCTTACCCCAATACCCAATTGGACTTGTTTTGTAGTGACAGTTTCTCTTTTTGATGCACGGCTCCCAGTACCTGACTAACCAATTGTGCGGATCCCAGTTGGCGACTTCAATCACCAACTAGAAGGAGAATTGTTGGCTGCAAAGTTCTTCAATTCATCCACACGATGAAGATCAAGAAGATGCTTGGTTACAAAACCCTACGATGCACATTACACAATAACTTCTTCACAAGAGAGATGAATTAGGGCATGAACTTTGTCTCGGATCACAAATTGCTTGAACAAGGATTTCTCAATGCTTGTGCAACTTGTCTATTTCTTGATGGCCCTTAAATAATCTTTTTATATGTCTAGGGTTAGAAGAAAAGAAGTCCCAAAGACATAAGTATGGATTGGAATCAAAACATAACTTAGAATCCGTTTTTCTTAAATCTCAACAGCTAGAGGTGTCGAGGGGCTGTCGAGCCTCGGGGCTGAACAGCTTCTTAAAGTTCGATAGATGCATGTGTCGAGCCAAGTGTTGAGCCAGGTGTCGAGTTTTAAAATCTGACACTTCTTCAACTTGAATCTTGGACAACTTGCATGGCTTTAACACTTGATCTTGAAACCTTATTTCTTGAAGTATTAAAAACATCCTAGAGCTACCCAAATACAAGTTGAGTGCGTTTTGTCAAAAAATAAGCCAATTACATAAAAAATATTACATATGTTTAAAACAAGATGAAACACATATGTCTTAACAAAATGTTTAATTGTGATATTTTAAATTGTGTTTTCAAAAGACACATTTTAAAATTGCTATTTTTTTATTATAAAAAAATGCATATTTTCCAATAACTAGTCAGTTAGCGCTTGCTTTAGTCTTTAGCTGACTTTAGTGGATTTATGTGATACATCTTGTACATACACATATGCACTAAAATAATACCTCAATACTTTATTGAACATGATTAATGTAACGGTTTAATGCCTAAGTTGAATATGATGAATGAAGTTGTAGCTTACCCTTTATTTTTTTTGTTAGCACTATGGACAACTTTCTTATAAGGAAATCAGTTTTATTGTAAAATTTATCTTCTAAGCAAATTCGTATTCACTTGAATAATCTTCTTTTAGATACAAGGCTATGAGAAAAAGTCTCATCTTTTCATCCTAATGATCGAGAGAAAATAAAAAGAGCATATTTACAAAGATGTTCTTGTCAAACTCTTAGCCATGATTTCCCTAAAAAAGAAATTAGTGGAGCATTGCATTGATTTAATCCTGATTAATTTAAAGAATACAAAATATTGGTTGAAACATATCATAAAAAAGGATAATGCATTTTGTTTATATTGTTACTTATTTAGTCAAGATGTTGGTAATTGAAAGGGAAATCAATAGTTTAATGATTACTTGGTTGTTTATATTAATTGAAAAAGATGTGGCTGATAGCATTAATAATGAAGCTATCATACAAGAATTTCAAAATATGAAAAACTTGTAAAAGGAAATATTGAAACGTTATGTATATGCGATAGTTTTTTTATGTCAATATATTCAAGTTTTATTTTGTTTAAATTTTGTTTAATTTAAATTCTTTAATGACTACCTTGAAAAAAATTTATGGAGCCACCACTGCAAAGCTAGTTTGGGATAAAACATATGAGCTAAAAATGGATGTATTCAATTTATGTAACTGTGCCTGTTTTTTTTGGTAGCCTTTTTTCATTTAACTATAGTTGAGCTTCAGTCTAACTTAAATAAACTACAGCCTAATACATTTTGCAATTTTTTTTTCCTTTTTTTAAATTTAGTGAATAATGGTTTTACTGCATGAATTAATAGAAAAATAGACAAATGAGGAAGAGTTACTTAACCCAACATTCTTTTATTATATCCCATACCCTCTAAATTTAAAATGAGTTACATAAGCAATTGTTTTGTTTTATTCTAGTTATGATTGCAAGCAGATAAACATAGCAAAATGACTAGTGCTTCAAGGCACTTGCAAACAATTTTTTTTCTACTTTTCAACTCCAAATTCTTTCTGAAGCTCTTCAACCACATTTTTGTCGAGTTGGAAGGCCTTGGTGAGAACATTAGGATTAATGGGAGGATTGGATCCAAAGACAGCATCTGCTATTGTGATTACGCCTGCATTTTGACTGCTTAAACCAGAAATGGCAATTGCATTAGTTTTTCCCACATTGAATTGGAAGTGAATGAGACCGACTGGAAAGACAAACACATCCCCCTTATTTAGAGTTTTGGTGAAGAGACGATTATCTGGGTTGGATGTTACAAAACCAACGAAGAGAGTACCCTCCAAGACTACTAGAATTTCAGTGCCGCGAGGGTGAGTATGGGGAGGATTTTCTCCATATGGTGCAAAGTCGATTCGAGCCAGGGATATGCCAAGGGTATTGAGGCCTGGTAATGTGTCTACATTCACGGTAGTGACATTTGACCCAACTTTATTATCTGTGTTCCCAGCAATGTTCAATCCCTCGAAGAAGAAATCTTCAGCTTTGACAAGCTTTGGATCCTTGCAGAACTTTCCATTAACGAATACTGCATAAATGAATTTTTGTTATGGACACTTTAAAAAGAATGCCTAAGACTTCGGTGCAAAAAAATTAAGGCCAGGTAGGTAATAATATTTCTTCCTTTAAGATTCTTCACATGAAAAAAATAATGAAAAAACTTGAAAAAAGAAAAACTAACTAAAGTTTGTACCGGCTGATTTGGAGTATTCAGAGTAGTCCTTAAGTGCAACACAGAAGTCCTGCAGGGGATCGGGGTCAGAGGCAGAGGCAAGAGAGAATGCCAAAGCGAAGAGGGCAACAGTTACAATGTAAGCTTTCCTCATATCTCAGGCTTACTCTATCTTCTGTTCTATATATTTTTGCTTCGGATGAGGGATGAGAAATGTTGCATGGAAGGCATGTCTATTTATAGATAAGACGCATTGAATAGGTATATGGTTTTCCATACGTGAATGATATATAGACTTGTTCAGTCTTCGGTTATTACCAATTTTCTTTTTGATTGCCAAATTATTCTTTAACTACTACCCTGTGCATTAAAGTTTCAACGAATAAGACCAGTTCAATGAGAAAATATTACAATTCTATGTTACTACGGCACAACGAATAGATTGAATTAGTATGTGTACTAAACCTGTACTTTGTTCTTACAATGTACTTCATCGCTCATCTCTGTTCACAATTGACCAAGCTCTGAACTAATTGAACACACCATGTCTTGTATACGACTGATTGGATGTGTTGGTATTTCAAGGAGTTAATAACTTAATACGTTGGTGGAAAGTTTCTGTGTGGCTTTTGTTTGCCAAAATTAAATAGAATGGTTGATAATGACTATTGTAGAACCAATAATTAGATGGATTCAAAGCTTCTAGTGTATTTGGTAACTGATACAATCAACGTCCATATGAAGATAGTCTTTGTCCATGGGAAGAAACTTAACCTTTCAAATGTGTTAGGTCCATATTTTTAGGTTGGAAAAATATGGACAACAGTAACAAGTTAGAACCCAGTTTTTCTAGTTTAGCGTATAAAGATTGGTATTGTAACAAAAAGACAACTAAACTTTTTTTGTTGTTGCAACTAGACCTCTTCTTTGCAAATTTTTTATGATTAGGAGCAAAAAGTGGTTACATTGCATATGGAGTTATGGGGGTCATGCTAGTACAGTGCCAAAGTCTGTTTACAACATTGGCAATGAAAAAAAATATAGGGTAATATTTGCTACATTAGCGGAGTTTAATAGTTTATGAATTTATGTTCTAAAATAAAAGCAGGAGCGCAAAAGTGCGTTTAACACAAAAGATAAACATACCCATATATATATATATATATATATATATATATATATAGGGTTGAGTTCAAGTTACACCTAGTGTAACTTTAAGTAATGTTACACCATTCAATATTTTTTAATTGGATTCGAATATTAACAAATTCACTGTTAAATTATATTATCTTCATATATTCTCTATACTTGCAAAATTTTAAGATGATCAAAGATTAATAGCTATGTCATCAATCAACTGTTAAAATTCAAGTTTTTGTAGTTTAAAATAATGCATAAAAGATAAGTTTATGGATCATATGGTAAATAACATCCGATTGATATGAAAATTCGCATGCATGTTAAGAACATATAGAACATATAATTCAATGGTTGGATTTTCAAAATATTAATTCAATAACAAATTTTTGGGTGGTGTAACATTGCTTATAATTACACTAGGTGTAACTTGAATCCAACCCATATATATGTTTTTCTTTTAAAAATCTATATATACAAATATAAAAACTGTTGGGTGCATTTTCCCAACAAAAACTTAGAGAGATTCAAAATGCAAGTTCTCTGCTAAACTTGTTTCACTAGTGCAAACATTATGAAAATTTTGTAATTGACTAACAGCACTAGTTTGTGACCAGATTGTTTAGGAACGAGTTACAGTGGTTGAACTGGGAAATCAAAGCTTTAATGGGCTAGGCCTCACCACAGAAAAATTACAGTCACATAACAGAAACAGGGGAACAAAAAACAATTTACCAATGGCACAATGAAATCAACTTAAGAAAAGTGAGTCATATCACCCCGAAAATGGAGTCACTCCCTGCAAGGGAGAATCCAATGGAGAGGTCAGAAAAAAATGACAAATATCTACAAACATAAAAGAATTCAAACAAAAGCCAAGTATCTTGGGTGTGTTTGTGGAACAATCCACTGAATGCCCTTTATGCATCACACATGGGCCTTGCTTCGGCTAAGATTCATACTTTATTGTACCATTGCTCGTGTAAATAGACACAATTCTTGAGCAGAAAACCTTTGTCCACAGAAGCACAGTGTAACCATTCAAAACAAAAATTATTGTCCAACTATCAGACTCAAAAAATAATAAGGACAAGTTAATAACAAAACCTACATAATTTAAACCTAAGCATTTTAAGGGGAATGAAGGAATTTAGATATTTATATGTGAATCTTAGTGCGCTTTTGGGTTAGAATGAAAAATGAAAATTATTTCACTAGCTTATTTTTGCTACTATTAATGGGTCTTACTTGTTAGGAAATTTAGACCCCGGTTGATAGAATTAACAATTTTTAAACCCAAGTTGTTAATTAGATTTATTATGCATAAAACTTGTTAAAACAAACAAACATCAACATCATGTCAAAACTAAGTGCAGCGGAAAAATAAATAAGACAAGATATGATGACCTAGGAAAACCAATGAAACCAACCAGTTTCACAGTAAAAAACCTAGGGGAAAACCTTCCCGAAAAGCAATTCACTATAGTAAAGAGAAGTTTTAGATCTAGTACAAAACCTTTGTCCCTAGACTCTACAATCCTCGTAGATGAACTCACAGCAAAAACCTTCTACTGCTTCAGAACCTCTGAACTCTTCAATATATGAACGCTACCCTTTGATGCACGGATCCTAGTACGTGACTCACTCACCAACTTGAGGAAGAAGAATGTTGGCTGCAAAGTTTTTCACTTCATCAATAATGAAGATCAAGAAGCACTTGGTTACAAAACCCTAAGGCACAAAGACGCAGTAGCTTCTTTCCGAGAGAATAAGGCTTCGATCACCTTTTGCATATGTTCTCCTTGTATTCTCTTGTGTGACGGCCTCAAAAATAAGCATTATATATGCCTAGGGTTGTGAGAAAAGAAACCCTACACAAATACAAAAGCCTGACCCAAAAATTAGATCTGGAAATCTGAATTCCTGTAACCTCGATAGATACCTCAATCGATCGGGTAGCTGTCGAGCCTCATTAAACCTCGATAGATACCTCGATAGATAGCTATCTATCGAGCAGCTATTCGCAGGTATCCGCAGGTGTCCACCAGGTGTCCAGCTTTAGTACACACTTTTTCTTTACTTGTTTCTTGGTCCAATCTTCATGGCTTTAATACTAGACTTGAACAACATATTCATTGAAGTATTAAACACATCCTAGATCTACCCAAATACAAGTAAAGTGTGTTTTGTCAAAGGATTAGCCAACTACATAAAATATGTCCTTAACATTATTGTACTTTTTGGCATTATTTATGGGCTCTATTGTACTATTTTAACTAACTTTTATCTTTATTTATAGTATTTTCAGCAATAGCTTTTTAGTTTCAGCAAAATAAACGATATTCAAACACACCCTTAATTGGGGAAGTAGTACAAAGTGTACCCGGATTGGTTGAGAAAGGCGCGTGGCGTGGGAATTGGGGAAGCATGACGATTGCGTGGGTTTAAGAAGGTTCTTGAAAAAAAAAATATTTCTTTGATTCAGTTGTTTTGGCGAGAATCCCCAAATTTGTGATTCAGGTTCAGGTTGGTTTAATCAGACTCATCGAACGGCTATTATTACAAGTCCATGGGTGCTATTATTCTTGGGTAATGCTATGGTTTTTTCCCCTACAATCCTTCCAATTTATCAAAAAATTCCTAAGGTTCCAAACTACCAATTATCAAAAAAGGGGTTTTCAAATCCTGGACTTCCCATAAATGAACAAAATACATTCGGCAGGTTAAATACAAACAAAAAGCCTGGCTATTGTTAAAATCCAAAAAAGCTAAGGGCCCTTTAGAGGTTTTTAACATCGTTATTTAAGTGTTGTGAAAATATGTGTGCGTAAAAAAGTATTATAGAAATACGTGTTTTAGTATTTAAACACTAAAAATTGTTGTTTAAAATGGCATACCAAGCAGGCCCTAAACAATGTACACATGTTTCTTCACAATATATATATATATATATAGCAGTTTATATCAAAATAATTGAAAATACTGAAAGCAATATAATTGAAAGTAAGGCGGTAGAACCGGCCAAGAAGTTATATCAAAATACTTGGAAATTAAAGCAGTACTTGAAAATAGAAGCAGTTATATTGAACTGTATGCGGCAGGGCCGTCCAAGCAGTTATATCAAAATAAACAAAGTATTGAAAACAGAAGTGTTTATTGAAAGTAGTTCAAAACACTTACAGCAGTAGTAGTTACTAGATTACAGTGATCAATAGTACAAGGCTTGAAGGCTAGTCATCAATCTAGTTACAAGCTTTGTGGGAAATAGTGGGAATTTCTAAGGGGTAGCTCTCAGACAACTCTGAAGTAAGCTTACAAAGAAAAGTCTCTCACAAAGAGAAAAATCTCCCAAAGAAAATTCTGTGTTTCAATAAGGGACAACCCCCCTTAAATAGGCAAAAAGTAGTGAATAGTAAAAGTGACGTGAATAGTGACGTGAATAGTAAAAGTGAATAGTGACGTTTTTACTATTCATATCAGGACCCGTGAAGGGTATCAAAAACAGTAGAAAGCTTCAGTAGCGCCTTTTTAGGAGCCAAAAGTGTCTTGACGTGGAGTGTCACAAGCAGTCAATAAGGGAATCAAATCAATAAGAGAATCATTTCCTGGTAGCAATTGGTGAAAGCAGGAGCATTATCTTTGGCGTGTAATGCCAAAAGTAGTCAGGATGAAAGTTGGTGTTGGTGAATATGAGCATGCGTAGAGTTGCCATCAAGTAGTCAAGGAAGACATCATAAAGTTGCATGTACCATGTGACATTATTGGTGGCAATTGTTGTCATAAAGTAAACAAAGAAGACCATAACAAAGAAGATCATCATGAAGTTGCATGTGTCATGTAGCATTATTGGTGGCATGCAGTATTGTTGGCCTTTTGTGCTGGCTAGGCAAATAATCAATGGGATCCAGTAGAAGCTCCTTCCGATGGATAATCCCAAACCTGGCAAGGGTCCCAGGGGGGATCTTCATTACACTCATGACCATGATAGGTGCAATATTTGTTGCAAAGTCCACAGTAAAACATAGGATCATAAACAGGGTCTCTTGTGAGAAATATTCTTGGGTCAGCATGACTTGTCCATTGAAGATGACGGACAGCTGAAGCATAAGGTTTATTTATAAAAACAGAAATTCTATCTGTGCTGCCAGCAAAATGGTAATCTTTCCATAATTCGTGGCTGACGTCTAGAATTTGATTATTGAAATAGCTTCTCCAACATTCAGCAAGAGCAAATGGCTGTTTGTGGGAAACGTAAGTATTGCCATCATACCATTGGCCTTGGTAAGTATACCCGTTAATAAGGACAAGGTGTTTGGAAGGTTGAACATTCATCCAATCATTTATCATCCATTTTGGCAAAGTACTCCAACATCGAATAGTAACAAGAGGGCCTTCATTTTCAATAGCTTTCTTGATAATATCAGGGAATTGACTAATTTGGCTATGGTCCGTTATTCTTATGAACCGTATAAAGCCAAATTCAAACATTTGGGATAACCAGAAGGGATCCCCAAAAACATTTCTTTTAGAATCATCCTCATAATTGATCAAAAGGCCAGGAAAAGGGTGACGCTTCTCATGGACTCGGAGACTATGTTTGAAATGCTTTTCCCATTTCTTTTTCAAGTAAACACTACTGGGACCATTGGGCTCCATAAGAGTTGGAGTAATTAGAATCAATATTTTGAAATATTTGAGCCAGAGATCAAGGTCCTTGGTCATAGCCTTGCTCTCAAAAATACGGGATTGTATTTCTGGGGGCAAGTTGGCAACAGCACTTCTTATGACAAATTGAGACTTAGGACTCAATCGTGCATAATCAGTGCCCATTATGGTCTTATGATCATCCATTGAATGGATTTCCTCCCTGCCAAGGAGTTGACCAAGAAGAAGGTTAACATCAAAGTTATCAGGATGAGCAGGTTGACTTCTATGAGTCTTATTCTCAAGGGTATAGTTAATAATGTAATCATTGTAATTTTCATTTTGGGCTGTGAGGTTAACAAGATGTATTTCAAGAGCTTGAAGGGTTCTTGTGAATAGTTCTTTCTGGTTCATTTTGAAAGCAGCTTGGAGATTGTCAAGAATGAGTTTTATGGAATCAGGCAAATCACTATAGATTCCACTGTGGAATTGTAATTCTTTTGACAAAACTTCCTGCAGAGCAATAATCATGTCACTACTGGAGTATGCAACCTCTGCCGGTACATTCTCCTGAAGGGATGTTGCATAACTGGATGTTACTCCAGAAGATGCGCCTTCATGCATTACAAAGGATTGTCCCGCTGGGAATCCTTTGTTTTGAGGATAGTCCTGTACAGGAGCTTTCCCCTTGTTCCTCTTCTCTGCCGAAGAAGTCATTACCTTCCACTTATGTGGGGTTTGAATATTTTCTTTCTCCTGCTGGGCAAGGAAAGAAGCATTAAAACCTTTAAAAAGTTTTGTTTTAAATTTATCATGTAAATCTGAAGCGTTAAAACCTTTGAAAAATTTTCCTTTAAATTTATCATTTAAATATGTTGGTACATATATACGTTGTGCAGGACAACAATAAGAAGAAGTAGACCCAGAGGAATAGGCTTTTTGGATGCTGTTGGGGAATATGGTTGACCTAAGGGACTTGTGGTTCCTAGCAGGGCTTTCTTTAACAATTTTGGAGCAAACATCATGTAACAATTTATTAGGGAGATGTTCAATAATTTTCTTGTGCTTAATTTCTTGTTTAAGGAAATTAAGATGCTTGACTTTAGCATGAATAAGATTAAAGACATCATTGTCAACATGTTTTGAACAAAATTTGAATTTCACTTTTTGTCCAAAGGGATCAGTAGTAATACCATCATGTTCAACAAGAAAGGGATACAAAGCAGCAATGAAAGGCAATCCAAGTATCACTTTATCAGTCATATTTTTAACAAGCACAGAAGGTATTTTAAAACAAACATCAGAATGGCAAACATGAGCATTGCTCAATTCATATTTAATTTTCATTTGTGTGCCATTAGCAGATACCAATCTTTCAGTTGATTTTTCAAAATATTCAGAAGGGATCAAACCTTCTTGAATGCAATTAACATCAGCACCAGAATCGATCATGGCAATAGTATCAAAAGCATAATCATGTGAAACAACAATCCTAACTTTAGTGAACCATTTTGGAGGCATCATATGTTTAACAAGAGCAAGTTGATTATCATTCCAAGTAATAAGATTATCAGGAATCAAATTTTCAGAAACATTACCAGAAGGAGGAGTTTGTTGAGAAGATCCTTCTCCATCTTGGTGCTCATCATTGTCAGATAGATTTTTATCCAAATTTTTATCAATTTTAAAAATTAACAGTTCTTGTTTAAGATCAACATTGTCTTTTTTAATATTTTTAACATCATTTTTTAATTGGATTATCTCTTGCTTAACAGTGTTAATTTCTTTTTGAAGATCGTTAACAGTTACTTCTTTGGATTTATTTTTATTAAATCTTTCCAAAGTTTCTTCAAAGTTAACAGGAGCTTTGGGTTTTTTAGCAGTTTTGTCTCTTGTTAAGTTTTGTTTAAACTTATCAAGGAGTTCTTTTTGGAGCATAGAGTTTTCAATTTTAGCAATAGTGGTTAATAGCAGATGTTCTTGTTCTTCCTCTTTTGTCATAACATTAATAGATTTCATAGCATTACAACAAGATCCTTTACAACCAAATCTAATATTAGGAGTTTCAGAAGAATCACAAGATTGATAAGACGAATCTGATGAGGAGGAGAAATCCTCTTCATAAGACTCACTTGAAACAGCAGATTCAAGAATCTGAAATAATTCATTTTGATCATTATCATTAATGTTTAACATTTTTAATTTGTTTTTTAGTTTACCAGGCTTTTGGGTACAGTCCTTACTGAAATGGCCAAATTTGCCACAGTTAAAGCATTTACCTTTACCCGATCTTTGTTTAACATGTTTTCTAAAAGCAGGTTTCTTTTCAGAAGAATAGTAATCATTGGGTTTAACAAAATGAGATCTGTATCTTTTATGCTTTTTATGGGAATATCTTTTGTAAACCTTATCATGTTTACTTTTTCCTTTTTGCCTGGAAGGGGCAATAGGAGGTAGACCATACTGTTCACAGAAATTACCCATTTCATACTTAGCTTTCTTTTTGTTTTTTAATTGTTGTCGTAAATATTTTTCATCATTACACATGTTAATGCCAAGTTTTTTAATAGTACTGAAAATATCATCATAAGTCAAATTATCATAATCAATAGAATCACTTTTACCCATTAGTTCTTGTTTTACCTTATGAGCAAAGATAGGAGGAAGGCCATCAATAAACTTCTCTTTCCAGTAAGCTTTTTGGGAATCATTCCGAAGCATTACCCTGGAGAGAAAGACATCTTGGTACCATCTATAATCAGACATAGTAGGACATTTCAAATTATTCAAATAATCAGAAATGCGAGATGAAATATTAGATGGAGTACCAACAAAATGTTTGAGTATGGTATAGACCAAGGTATTGACACCATCAGGAATACCTCGACCAATATCTTCATCAAAAATAGGCATGCCATCATCATCTTTTTTAACAGAATGTTTAATAAGTTCTCTGGATTCTTCTGTGAGATGTTTATCCCACCAACCACGAAGAGTGCCAAAAAAACCAGTGACAAGCAAGTTAACAACATCAGGATGATCAAGCTCACTATGATTGTTCATGTATGCAAAACCAACCATAGACATGTGAGCAAGTTTGTTAATAATTTCCTGTTCAGACAAACCATCAATATTCCATTCATACATTTTATCAGCAGAAACAGAGAATTGAGTTTGAAAAGATCTTTCTTCAAACTGCATATCAGGAGGAGTAGGTTTTGGATACCAGTTTTTTGTAAAAGTCATGGAATTGGGTTTTCCAATGAATCTCTTAATTTCTGGTTGTAACTCATCAAAAACATTTTCATAAGAAATATGAGAAGATGATTCAGAATCTGTTGTTTCTTCAAAAACAGGTTCTTTTTCATTTCTTGAAATAGCACAAGCAGCACTTTTGGATGCAGAAGCCTGCTCGGTTTTAACCTTTAAATCAGAAAGCATTTTTTCAACTTTGTCAAGAGTTGAATTTTGGGAAGCAACTAGATCAACAGTTTTACTCTGAGAAGTTTTGAAATTGATTTTTTCTCTTTGATCGCTCAAATCAATCAAAGGAATCTCAGATTTTGGAACAATAGTTTTTTGAACAATTTTTTCTTCAATACGGTCAAGCTGTTGACCAATGATATGCAAAGATTCATTAGCAAAATTGTTTTGTTCAATAATAGCAAAAACTGGGGTTTTATCATCAGCAATTTTGAAAGGGGAGGCTTTGACCTCAACACTTTCAGAACCACTTTGACAAGTAATCAAAACGGCTTCAAGAGGAGGATGACTAGACCGTACAACAGTTTTGTCAGGTTTAACAAAATTAGATTTTCTAATAACATTTAAATAATTAGTATGAACATCATTTTTTGAAACATAATAATTTTCAAGATAATCAAAAAATAAAATATGTTTTCCTTCTTCAACCATTTTTTCTTTCCATTTTCTTTTGACTCTGTCTTTTTCTGACTGAGCAAAATTATCTTGATAATATTTCCTTTTTGGACGGTTTTTCAACAACATAAATTCATTATATAGAAAAACCATATCATATTCAAAAGGTTCGAGTCTATTAACAACTCGTAATGAATTATGAAAAATAGGGGTTTCAATAGGAGGAAAATCAGTAGCAGAAGGAGCATCAGATTTTGCATCATCATCATCATCATTTGTATTTTTGTCAATATCAGAAGGAAATCCAGTTTTGGTTGAATAAAAAGCATTGCTAACTTGAGAGTTGGTTCTTGCAACTCCCTTTAGCTTTAAATCTTGTTTTCGAAAATTCTTTTTCAAAAACTCATCAATTTCATGATCTCTTTTAGCAAGACTTTCAGATCCAGCAAAGGAATGTCTTCCTTCTCTGATTCTCAAAGGCTTGTTTTGAGGTAAACAAGTATCATCATCAAAATGTATTTTGACAGTACCATCAGCAAATTGTTGAATATGACTAAGATCAAGTTTATCAAAAACAGGTTTTAAAAGTTTAACAGGAGGTGTTTCTTTTTCCAAAGTCCATTCTTTAGGAAGAGTAATGTCTTCCCATTTAATCATTTTAGGAACACGAATTCGAGCATCAGGAGTGGAACATTGAATTAACATAGTATTACCAGCAGGATCTCTATCCTTAGAACAAGGAGTCAATTGAGAACCAAGCAAACGATAGTAAATACGGTAAATAAGAGCAAAAGGTCTACTACCATCATCCATATCATAACCAGATGTTAATACGTTCAAAGTTAAAGCTTTAACAATATTAGGATCATCAAGTGCAATAGCAAGATCAGGATAACAATCAAAGTAAACAGGACCATCATACAAAGAAGCAGTAATCATGCCAAGAATGCTATCATTAAATTGTCTAAATCTAGCATCACGTAAACACATAAGCACAGAAGCATTGATACCTTTTCTTGTTAAAGGTTTAACAGCCACTTGAACAAGTCCAATGTGTAAATATTTAACTTTCTTAGTCATAAAACTGTTAATATCTTTCTTGGAAAATAAACAGCATTTTTCATGAAGCTTAGAAATAGAAAAAGTTTGTTCAACAGTTCTAACTCTATATTCAGAGAAAACAGTATTTTCAGACCAACCAAGTTCGTAAACAGATTTAGTAGAAACTTTGGGTATGTTCCATTTTCTAAAATCAGGGTACTCACTTTTCTCTACAGTGTGATCTTCTTCATTCACAATATCAGGAGGACAACCAGTCCTGGAGCTAATAGAGGAATTGGATCTCCACATTTTTACTATAGCTATCCTAGTTATAACACTCAGTTATCATGTTTTTCTTGCAACCGTTGCATTTCGTAACACATACCGCAATCAACCCTTTTTCCTCTCACGCCCTCAACGCCTCACTCTCGGCTTACACGGGCCTTACTGTTCGGACTCGGGAATTCACTTTACGACTACGGTGGCGCCAACGACGGCAAGATCGACACAACAACGAAGGGTCACAAGGTCAAACAGGTACAGGAAAAACAGGGAAACACAACAACTCTACCGGCGGCCAAGGAAAGAATGGCTCTGATACCACAAAGGGAGGGTATATATATATATATATATATATATTTATATATATATATATATATATATATGCTAGATTGACAAACAAACATTAATGCAATAAGGGGTGAAGACATATTTCAACCAATAATTGGTAATGTTACGATGATAGCATCCCAGGCTAAAAACATATTATCCCTAATAGCCCATGATACAACAACTAATTTACAAGTAATGCAAATCCTACTAACTAATTACCAAAGTGATCTTGAGTAAAAGTGTAAGACCCACTGCACCAAGTACAGTTCTTTTTTGAAGATAATGGAAGAAGCAAAACTGGGAGGGGGGGGGGGCGCGGATGGGCAGTGGGAGAGATGTTAGATGTAGATTTAGTTATTGAATTTGGATAGAAATAGGAAATAGTGGAGAGACATGCAAGTTGTAGTTATTGACACTAGTCGTAAACCCACATTATGTGTGGGAATAAATAATTATTTTGTATTAGAATATAATGTATAGTTTTTTCTCTAAAACTTTTTGAAGATAATTTGTTCTCCTTAAAAATAAACAATTTTCATTCGGTCCGATTAGGTCGACTTTGGTCTAATTTGGTCCACTTGGTCAATTTTGGTCCTCCTTTAGTCCATTTTAGACTAATTGGGCCTTAACTGATTTTTTTCTTTTTCTTTTTCTTTTTTTTTCTTTTCAAGTTTAGCTCAAAAATTCATTTTTTCTTAATATTTGGGTTGAAAAGTATGAAATTTTATTATATTTGATCTAAACTCTTTAGTTTTGAGTTAAAAATACAATAAAATACTAAAATAGACATTAGAAATTAGAAATATGAGCCCAAAAAATGATAAATATTTAAAAGTCTTATTCGGTCCACATTGTATCTATTTGGTCCAATCAGTCCTCTTCAGTCCAATTTGGTCCTATTGGATCCTTTTTTGTCCATTTTGTCCATTATAGTTGTATTCGGTCCAATTCGATTTAATCCATCTTATGCAGCCCACATCAATGCATTCAATCCACATTGGTGCTATTCAGTCCACATTGGTCCTATTATTTGCACTTTAGTCTTATTCGATACATTCTGTCCACTTTGGTCCTATTCGATCCATTCTGCCAATCTTGGTTATGTTTGGTCCTATTCGGTCCATTTTGTCTACTTTGATCCACTTCAGTCCTATCTAGGCCATTTGATCCACTTTGACTCTATTCAATCTACTTCGGTTCTATTCGGTCGACTTAGTCCACTTCGGTCTAATTTGGTCCTGGTCAGTCCATTATGTCTACTTCGGTCCTATTTGGTCCAACTTGTTCCAAATCAACTCATTCGGTTCTATTAAGTCCATTTGATCCACTTTGTTCTATTTGTTTCAATTCAGTCAATTCGGTTCATTTTGGTCTATTTCGATCTATTGTTGTGAACTTACATAATGGTAAAAGACATATTTTGATTGAAAGCACCTAATCTAAATCCAAATTTATTATAAATATATATAATCTCAAACTCGTAATATCAAAAATCTTACGCATAGCATATATTGTTGCTATGCTTTTATTGATCTACATTAATGTAGTAATTCCATCTGCTTTGGTGCGGCTAAATTTAAATGAAAGTCTATCTAAACACAATGGCTATGAATATACAAATGTAATCTTTAGGGCAATTATTCATTTGTTTTAACGTCATTACTTTTAAAGGAATTGCATGAGGTTGATTATACAATTAAGCAATATATATATATATATATATGCATGTATGTATAATTTTTATTTAAATAAATTATTCAAATTATATATTCTTTCTCTTAAAAGAGATTATCATGATAATCAAAATTCATATCAAGCTTATGTTGAATATGTATAATTTATTTCCTAAATTTTATTGTAAAGAGAGAAAGATTACTTGTGATTGGAAACTAAAAAATACAACACCAAAACGTATGAACCCAAAAATAGATTTTTAAAAATCACAATGATTCATCAATTTAAAATAGAGTTGCAAGAAAGAATAAAAAACCAAGAGAAAGAAAATAACCATTTTTCAAGAGAGAATGTGAGAGAAAATAATAAGAAATTTATAGAAAATAATATGGGAATAAAAATAGTATATATATATATATATATATGTATATAGTAGTAAACACCAAATTATCCAAGTCATCCAGGTCATGTTATGTAAAAAAATAACATTATATTCTTATATGCTATCTTTATAATGCATTATGATAACATCTATGAAATCAAAGAAAATAAAAAAGATAACAACTTAAAAACACAAAACTTAATCACATCAACTCAATGTTGAGTTTCAAATAATACAAAAATTCATCCAACCTAAAGTAGAGATGCAATAAAAATATTTAAAAATTTTGCCAAAAATGAGAAAGAGAAAGATAGAGAAATGACCTTTTATGTGTGGGAAAACTATGTATAAGATGTGAAAGAATTGTAAATCAATCAATATATACATACATACATACATACACACACACACACACACATATATATATATATATATATATAAGCAGAGACCTCATGCTGGAGTGCATGAGCTCCTACCATGTGGCGCTCTAATTTTGCATTTAGCTTTTTTAACCTCTTTCATTAAATTTTTTTTAACTGTTACCCAATAGATCACAATAACTTATTTTTATTGTTACATAAAATATAGGCTATTATTGACAATTACTCTAAAGAAAGGACTACCTTTTAAAAATAGACCAAACCTTATGAAAAGCCCAACCCAAATTATTACCTTACATATTATGTCCTAAGCTTGACCCACCCCACGTGTAGGTGAAAGGTTTTGCATGTTGTAAAATCTATTCTTTTATATATCCCCGTCTCCTTAGGAATCAAAAAGTTATGCTTCTATAATTTCTCTCTCAATATTTACATTTCATTTCAAAAAAGTATGATTATTTTCAAAATTTCAAGTTTCTCTTAAATAGTTTATTTATTTATTTATTGTTGAATCCCAAAATATTATGTTCGTTTGAAGTATTTAGTTTAGCTCTCCAAAAACTATTTATACTTCAATAATAATAAAAAATAAAAAATAAAAAACCAATTCTTAACCCACAAAAAAAAATATTGATTTGTTGTTCATTCCCATAATATTACGTTCTTTTAAAGTATTTAGTTTAGCTTTCTCTATAAATTGTTTGTAATTCAATAAGAAATTAAATTAAAATAATAATAATTGTTAACACATAGAAAAAAAAAATTGGTTTGTTTGTTGAATCCCAAAATATTTTATTCATTTGAAGTATTCAGTGTACGTTTTTTAGACCCCTTAAACACAAATAGATTAACCTAGTTATTTAGCCAAGTGATTAACTTAGGTAAATTATGCAGTTCTAGGTTAACACATATCAATCATATTATTGTAAAGTGTGGAAAATAAAGAACACAACAATTTGATGACCCAAGAAAACCAATCCGATAAAAAACTTGGGAAGGATTTAACCTAACTATCCTCAAGGTAAAACCAAATCCACTATGAAAGAATTGAAGTTTACACAATAGCGATATAGACCACTAACATCCTATTGCTACCTCGAGTAGAAAACTTACTGCCATGACCACATGACAGCTTCAAGTCCACGGACTACTTTTTTCTTAGATTCCCAGCAAGCACAAGCACTCCCGCTTGTATATCTTTAAGCTCTTGAATCTGCAATTGAATTGATCTCTAAGCTCTTGACATCAATCTTGATCTTGATAACCCTAAGTGTATGTGAAGGCAAACACCTCTAGATCTCACAAGAGATTCATGCACACAGCATAAAGAGCATCACTAAAACATGGCTAGGGTTTTCCCTTTTATACTTAGGGCAAAAGATAAAACCCTACACGTAAAACAAGCTTGGGCTGAGTTGGAAAAATCTATAGAACTTTCGATTGGTCGAGTCTAATTCTCGATAGATTGAACCAGACAAATTTACACAGTAAATCCTACAACAACTCTATTCCAACTTTACATAAAAGACACTTTGAGCAAGTCTAAATAAGACTAAAACGTTTTGATCATGATTTGCCACCATTACAAAATAGAGTTCTAATACATTTAAACCTAAAGGTCTTGGAACCCAACATTTAGTTTATAATTCAATAAGAAAAAATAATAAAACAAAATAAAATAAGGAAAAAAAAAACAGCTATTAATCCACAAAAAAAAAAAAAAAAAACAAACAAACAAACAAAATAAAACAAAACAAAACAAAGGAAGTATTTTTCAAATACCTTTTCCAAAGAAGGCTTATGATCATGTACAAGAAAAAGATTGCATAGATGTATTACACAAACATAGAGTTGTCAAAGAAATTTGAAGGTGGAGGTCATAGGAGTAAAAAGCCTAATGACATAGCAATGATTCATGATACTGATAGTTGTAATAGAGCAAGACTGAATAGGTTAATGGTACTAAACCTTAACCGTACTTGGGAAAGTAGTTCAAATGATAAATGTTTATGGTGATCAACCCCTTCACTTATAAATGTCTTTTTCTCAATGGGTTGTTGGGCTGAATGGTGATGTTTTTTATTTTTGCTAAATTAATGGTGATGTTGCTACTACAACTACTATGCAAGAATTTGGGAGACATCTTCCCAACAAATGTTAGTGCCTTGGATGAGCATGCAACTAAGCTTACAGGTACTAATTTAATAATTGTTCATGATTGTACTGCAATTAGCTTGGTTAGAGTATCTATATGTATGGCTATGACGTGCCTAAAAATGTAATGAATCTTCGCTTAGGCTAAAGCATAAGTATAGTCACCCTTGATGTACTCATAAAATATGATAGTGATTAAAAAGAAACGTTTTATCTTATAGAGGTTTGATCAAAATAAATTCTTAAAATTACCAATATGTGTCCTTTTTGGTGTTTTGTCAAAGTTACATTAACACTTACAGTTTTTGCAAACTCAACAAAATGACTAGGATTTGCAATTTTGAAACCCTGTCAACTATATGACTTTCTTTTTTTGACATGCATATCAATATTTGATAGACATAAGAGCACTGATTGGATTTATTTTAATTTTGAAAATATGTTGCAATGTTTCATATTATCTTTTTATTTATCGTAACCATTTAAGGAAATGATCAATAAAGGAGGAGCTTATGTTGCATGGTCATAAATATAGTTTCTTATATAATATTTTGAAATAAATTTATATCATGCCCATGCATGGAACAGGACATCAGCTAGTTTATAATATGAGGAGGGGAATAAGAAAAGCAAAAAATAAAGGAAGATACAAGGATATGGGAAAAGTGATACTAAGGTAGATAGTAATGAGGATATGAAAAAAGTTAAAGGGAGAGGAAAAGTTAGAGAAGTATATATAACAATAAGTTGGGAAATTAATAAGAAAGAAAAAGAGTTAAAAAAAAGAGGGAGAATGTTGAAAATTGGTAAATGATGTGGTCGTTGAAGTGACTCAATAGGAGCGTAGCAACAATAAATACTAAATTTCAGCTTTTAAATATAATATATATATATATATATATATAAATTGACATTATCTTATGCTATTCTAATCATATTATGTATTTGTGGGTTTCCATTAGTTAAATTGATAAATTTTTTGATAGTTGAATAAGAAATCTGGGAGTTCAATTCCCACCCACATCAAAAACCGATTAGTGTCTTGGTCTAATGATAAAGAGCTTTCATTAGGAGTGAACATCATAGGTTGAAACTCTCTCTCAAAAACAAATAATCTGTATTTAAGCTAATGAATTTTCCTATGCATTACACAAGTTAACAACTAGTTGTAAAAATTTTCTTGTGCATCAAACAGGTTAACAACTAGTTGTAAAAATATAATTGACATTAAGTTTTTCTATCATAATGTTTAGCTAGAACGCTGTCCAAATAATTTATCCCAATTTTAGTTTTAACCAAATATTTTCAAGGAAAGTACAAGTAAAATGGATTTTAAAGTGAAAACAAACGGACGCCATTTTGAACCGCAAAAATTATCGTCCTCCTATTCACAACTTTTTTTTGCAACCATTGGGAAAAACATCATTAAAAAGAATCCTTTATTTATTTATTTTGATAATAAAAGAATTTGGCTTATCAAAAAAAAAGAATGCACTTTGTTATAGTGACATAACATGTTAGACATTCAATTTTGGTTTTCTTTTTTCTAAAAAAAAAGGCGGTGTTTAAGCTTGGTAAGTATGTGATTGTTGACAGTTGTGACTGCATTTCAACTTTCTAGAATATGCTGGGTCGTATATATGGATTTCAAAATTCAAATGTTTATCTTAACTCCAAAGTGTAATCCATTGAGTTTTGGATAACATCAATCAACATGACGTTGACAACATCAAGCTCTCCAGTGTTCACCTGCACCATGGAAAATAGGTTTCAATAGACTTCAGTTCAGCTTGAGCTTATAGTCAGCTTTGTTTTTATATTGCAAATCTGATTTAATGAAATTAAATCTGATTGTTAATGCGTTGGTAACTCTCAACTTACACTATTTTTTTATTCATTTTATGCTAAAAAGGATAAAAGAAGAGAATAAAGTGATAGATTTGATTAGTCTTCCTAACTTGCTTATTAATAAAGGACAAAACTTATATACAGTTTTTCAATGTGCTTAAATTGAAACATATGTCAGTAATTTATATTGACCAACATAGTATTTGATGATGCCAAAATTCACCAGTGAGCTACACGGTCCACACGAGAGCAAAAGACCTATAAAAAAACAAGAAAGGACCTACCAGAGAGCACCGGTGTGGTGCCAGCCAAAAACCCTCCGAATGTCAAGTTAGAAACCACGTTTTCAACACTAGAGTGCTAGGGTTGAGTCAATTATGCGTACCTTGGTTTGTGAGGGTTTTGGAGTATTTGTAGTCGCGTAGATCTAATGCCTATGCCTTGGTAAAGAAGTCCTTTCCTTCTAGGGGAGTGACTCATTTTCCTTGTAGGGGTCTTCTTTCTTTAGGCCTAAGCGTGTAGACCAAGCAAGACCCACAGTAGCCCAAACAGGCTTCAATCGTGCTTGTATAAAAGGCCTTAGAACCCAACATATGCCATGGGTTACACGTATCCGTCCGTTAAGAGTCCGTCACGTATTTTTCCTCTCCAGTATTAATGTGTTTTCATTTTTAAGGAAAAATAAATTAAATTCACTTATATGTTTAAATTAAATTAAGAAAATGTATTGCATCTAACTAAGAAATTATATCCCAATTTTATCGATTATTTATTCTGTAACGACTTTTTTTCTTCTTCTTAATATTCTTTAACCACTTCTTTTTTCTTTACTCTTTGATAAGATCTCTAACCACTTCTATCTTTCCTACTTTTCTTCTTCTTCTATCTTTCCTACTTTTCTACTTCTTAATATTCTTTAACCACTTCTATCTTTAATACTTTTCAACTCACATCACCAAGACAAATTTGGAGTAGGCGATCTCATCATCTTTTTTTTTTTTTTTAAATGAAAAGGCGATCTCATCATCGAAACACAAACAAGGTGTCTGCCTTATACATAAGCTATTTTTAATGCTAAAGCCACTCTAAATTTTATTACAAAAAGTTAACAAATTGATATAACAATGAATGTCATTGATGGATTTCAATTACATAATAAATGATAACAATTTTTTTTGGTTTTGTGAGACATGAATGTATAAAGGTTATATGATAAAATTTGTATTATCCCTACTCTCTATAACTACTTGCTTCGAAAAAATCCTATGCACTTGTGCATACCATCAATTTCCTTTTTCTTTTTCTTTTTTCCTTTTTTCTTTTTTCAACAATAAAAAAATAGTTAAAACTCTCATGTTCAAATCTCCCATATTCTCAACGGGGCTACACTCTCCAATTTATGCCATTAATTAAATCAGTTGAACTTGATTTAATTAATAAATTAAAAAAATAAAATTGTGCAGTATTAACCATGTCATTTTCAGGATCAAATATATTTAGTTTACAATTTGCTATTCAGTATGGATATTTAGTATACAGTATGAACCATGTAACAGATTTTAAAGTAAGTTTTATCACTGATTGGGCTGGTTTATGAACATGAAAACGTATTATATAAAGGGTCTTAAAAAAATTTCATGCTTTTGAATAGAATTAGGTGCTGCTGCTGTAGTATAAATGATGGTAAATTATGGTCAATTATATATATATATATATATATATATATATATGTGGACCAATTCATTAGAAATGAAATTCACAGTAATTATCTGTTAATTTGTTTTACGTGTCTGAGTGTATGATAGCCTGTAGATTTTATGTCTTACTTTGAATATATGAAGTTTTCAGTTTTAAATTTGAAGATTTATTATGTGAATTTCTGTAACTGTTGCTGTCGATCGAATTAAGCTAGAACAGTTTCATGTTCATCTACAGTTTAATTATAATAGTATTGCTCACAAATTACGTGAGTCAACTAGGGATGGCCAAAGCTAGCTTGGGATACAGCATGTGAGCTGAAAATTGATGTATTCAATTTACATAACTGTGACTATTTTTTTAGTAGGCTTTTTTCATTTAATTATGGTTGAGCCTCGGTCTATCTTAAATAAACTGAAGCTTAATATATTATGCAAAAAAAATATAAAAAAAATTCCTTTTTTAAAATGTAGCAAACAGTGGTTTTACTGCATAAATTAATCGACAAATGAGGAAGAGATACTAAACCCAACATTTTTTTTTATATCCCAAATTCTCCAAATTAAGGAGTTACATAAGCAGTCATTTTATTTTATTCTATTTATGATTGCAAGGAGATAAACATAGCAAAATGACTAGTGCTTCAAGGCACTTACAAACGTTTTTTTTTTTTTTTTCTAATTGTCACCTCCAAATTTTTTCTGAAGCTCTTCAACCACTTTTTTGTCAAGTTGGAAGGCCTTGGTGAGAACATCAGGATTAATGGGAGGATTGGATCCAAAAACAGCATCTGCAATTGTGATGACGCCTGGATTTTGGCTGCTTAAACCAGAAATAGCAAGTGCATTAGTTTTTTCCACGTTTAATTGGAAGTGAATGAGACCAATTGGAAAGACAAACACGTCCCCCTTATTTAGAATTTTGGTGAAGAGGCGATTCTCTGGGTTGGATGTTACAAAACCAACGAAGAGAGTACCCTCCAAGACTACTAGAATTTCAGTGCCTCGAGGGTGGGTATGGGGAGGATTTTCTCCATATGGTGCAAAGTCGATTCGAACTAGGGATATGCCAAGAGTATTGAGGCCTGGTAATGTGTCTACATTCACGGTAGTGACATTTGACCCAACTTTATTATCCGTGTTCCCAGGAATGTTCAATCCCTCGAAGAAGAAATCTTCGGGTTTGACCAGCTTTGGATCCTTGCAGAACTTTCCATTAACGAATACTGCATAAAGGAATTTTTGTTATGGACACTTTAAAAAGAATGCTTAAGACTTCAATGTAGAAAATAGTAAGGCCAAGTAGCTAATAATATTTCTTCCATTAATATTCTGGTTAGTGTAGATTCTTCACATGACAAAAATAATGAAAAAACTTGGGAAAAAAAAAAAGAAGAAGAAGAAGAAGAAGTTTGTACTGGCTGATTTGGAGTATTCCGAGTAGTCCTTGAGTGCAACACAGAAGTCTTGCAGGGGATCGGGGTCAGAGGCAGAGGCAAAAGAGAATGCCAAAGCGAAGAGGGCAACAGTTACAATGTAAGCTTTCATCATATTTCAGGCTTACTCTATATTCAATTCTATATATTTTTGCTTCGGTGAGGGATGAGAAATGTTGCATGGAAAGCATGTCTATTTATAGATAAGACACATTGAATAGGTCTATAGTTTTCCACAAGTGAAGGACATATAGGCTTGTTCAGTCTTCCATTATTACCAATTTTCTTTTTGATTGCCAAATTTTTCTTTAACTACTACCTCATGCCTTAATTTTTCAACAAATAAGACCAATCTTAACTACTATGTGTACTAAACCTGTATTTTGTTCTGGCAATGTACTTCATCGCTCATCTTTGACCATAATTGATCAAGCTCTGAACCAATGGAACACACCATTTTTCATATTTGATGTGGCTGTATTTCATGGGGTTGTTAATAACTTAATACTTTAGTGGAAAGTTTGTGTGACTTTTGTTTGCGTAAATTAAATAGAATGGTTGATAATTACTATTTTAGAACATGAATTCAAAGCTTCTAGTGTATTAGGTAGCTGCTATAATTAACGGCCATGCGAAGATAGTCTTTCTCAATGGGAAGCACCTTAACCTTTCAAATGTGTTAGGCCCATATTTTTATGTTGGAAAAACATGAACTGTAACACCTTAGAACGCAGTTTTGTTTAAGATCCATTTAGGATCCACTTATTTTGTTGAAACTGAAAATTTTTTGCTGAGAGTACTGTAGATAAAAGATAAAAGTTAGCTGAAATAATATCACGAGACTCATGAATAGTATCAAAAAGTGCAGTAGAACCCATGAATAGTTGCAAAAATAAGCTAAAATTGTTAGGACATATGTGGTTCACTTGTTAAGAACATATGTCATTCTTTTATGTAATTGTCGAATTCTTTGACAAAACGCACTTTACTTGTATTTAGGTAGATTTAGGATGTTTTAATACTTCAAGAAACCTTGTTTCAAGATCAAGTGTTAAAGTCATACAAGACTGTCCAAGAAACAAGCTGAGAAGTGTCTGTCATTAAAGCTTGACAGTTGCATCTATTGAGCTTTAAAAAGTTGTTTCAACCCTGTGACTCAATAGCTGCTCGACAGCATCTCGACACCTCTAGCTATCAAGATTTAAGAAAAACAGACTTTCAGATATGTTTTGATTCCAATCCGTAGATATATCTTTAGGCCTTCTTTTCTCATAACCCTAGACATATAAAAGGATTATTTTAAGGGCCGTCAAAGTAGACACAAGTTTCACAAACATTGAGCAAAGTCTGTTCAAGCAATTTGTGACCGGAGACATAGTTTGTCCTAGTTCATCTATTTGTGAAGAAGCTGTTGTGTCTTTACACCATAGGGTTTTGTAACCAAGCATCTTCTTGTTCTTCATTGTGAGGATGAACTGAAGAACTTCGCAGCCAACATCTCTCTCAAGTTGGTGATTGAAGTCGCGAACTAGGATCTGCGCAATTGGTTAGTCACGTACTGGGACCTGTGCATTAAATAGGAGAGATTGTCACTACAGAACAAGTCCAATTGGGTATTGGGTAAGGGTTTAACTGTAGGTTGGTATAAGGTACTGGGATTCTTTTACTTGTAACCGCTTGTTGTGATAATAGTGGATTCTCGGGAGTGGTGACTTTAAATCACCCGGTGGGGTTTTTGCCTTAGAGGTTTTCTCCATTCATAAACAAATCACCGTGTCAATTTATTTTCTGCTACACTTTAGTTTATTGGTGATTTGTTTGTGCTACCACGCGTTTGCATGTTAAATTGGTTAATTAATTAAAATTGGCTAATTAATCAATTAATCCATCACAATGGGTCAATACATTTTTGGTCTATCAAGTGATATCAGAGTAGGTACACTTTGATTAGAATTTAATCCTTGTGTGTGATCCATTGACCCCTATTTGTCACAGATAGAAGACAATCTTTTATTATCCCTCCTTTATTTGATGAGACTAACTATGTCTGCTAGAAAGTATGCATGGGAGCCTTTTTGTAGTCTATGGATGAGAAAGTGTGGCAAGCTATAGAGATTGGCTGGACCAAGCCAAAGGAAGTGCCAGCCAATTGGGATGAGGCTAAGATCAAGGTGGCAAACTTCAACAGCAGGGCATTGAATGCGTTGTTTAGTGCAGTCACGAATGAGGAGTTCAAGAAAATATCCTCCGCTGAAACTACAAAGGAAGCATGGACCATCCACCAGAAAACCTATGAAGGAACAAAGGCTGTCAAGAATTCGAAACTACAAAGGCTCACTACAAGCTTCGAAGGGATAAAGATGGAGGAGGATGAGTCGTTTGACGAGTTCTATGCCAAACTCAAAGGCATAGTGAACTTTACCTTTAATCTTGGAGAAACTATTCCAGAACCCAAGATTGTGAGAAATGTGTTCAGATCTCTGCCCGAAAGATTCCATGCCAAGATCACTGCGATTAAGGAATCAAAGGGTATTGACAAAATTCCTTTGAAAGAGCTAGTTGGAAATCTACAGACCTATGAGTTAGGTTTGTCTAGAATCGGGAAGTCTAGCAAAAGCAAAAGCATGGCATTAAAGGCCAAGAGCACTGATACTGATGAGTCTTTCGATGATGAAGATTCTAAGATGAAGTCGTACATCACCAAGCAATTCAAGAAGTTTATGAAGAATGCCAATGGGAAGGGCTTCAATAAGGACCGTAGGCAATCCAGTTCTTCTTAGTTCAAAGGCCAAGACAAAGGGAAGAAGGATGCTAGAGATGGTAGTTAGTACATTGTTCCTACAAGACCTAAGTGTTTTGGGTGTCAAGGCTTCGGACATATGAAACAGGAGTGCACAACATATCTCAAGACGATTGGGAAAAGCAACGCACTTGCTGTTACACTAAACGACATCGAGCCTAAAGATGATTCCGACAATTAGGATGATGGAATCTTGAATGCCTTCACTGCCACAGTTAATCCCACTGTGGGAATTGTTGAAGATGTGGATGAAGAAGAGGAATTGGTGGAAGCCAAATTTGAGAAGATAGATGATCAAGATGATATTCACACAGCCTATGCTAAACTATATAAGGTCATAAAAAAGCACGAGAAGCTATATAGGTTGACCACCAAGAAGCTTAGTGATGTGAAGCTTTAACATGAAAAGCTTTCCACAAAGTTTGATGAAGCAAATCAAACTATTAAAGCACTAAGGTTTGAAAATAACTTCTTGGTTGAGAAGACTAAGAAGCTTGAGGCAGAACTATTCCAAGTCAAAGCTCAGCTGGAAAGGACTTCAAGCGTTAAGCTCAACGTGATGCTCAATTTGCAGAAATCTGCTTCAGATCGAACAGGTTTAAGGTATGATTTCTCTTCCTAAAATATTTCTTCTTCTAGTACTATTGTTTTCGTTCCTCCTAACAATAATGTTGAAATTGAGAACTCTAACGTTAAAACTAAATTAGCTAGTGAGAACATAGACAAGGGTAAATGTATCTTAGGAGCACCCCCTATGCAGGATAAGAAGGAAGTTAAAAACACTAGGGCTAAGAAGGCTAACTCTTAAAGGCCTAAATAATAGAAGCAACATCTTTGTCATCACTGTGGAGAAGCTAGTCATACTCGACCAAATTGCTATAAGTGGTTAGCCACTCAAAATAGCAACAGCATGTTAGCATCGAAAAACCAAAATCAGTTTTCGTCCTCGTTTGCTCCTTTCAGAGATCTTCTCAAAGCCCTCATGTACCTTTCGAACTTGAACGGTATCAATTCTTCCCCCTCAACGCCAGTTCAAGGGATTGCAAAAAGGAATGATTCTTCCAAGGTGTGGAAGAAAAAGGGTTCCAAGTGATTTAATCACTTTTTCTCTCTCTCTCCATCTGTTTTTGGTTTATGCATTACTTCTGTGTTTTGCTTTAATGCTGTAAGTCAATCTAGTTTTATGCATTGCTTTGTTTCATTTTACATGTTTTTGGTTGTTAGTTTTTCAGTTTTAGTTATTTTGTTTTTGTTATAAAAATAAATTAAAAAATTCAGAAAAATTCAGAAAAATACAAAAACAGTGTGTGTTTGTATACATTGGTTCCTGTGAACCTTAAAATGGCCATTAAAACAGAGTTTCCTAAACTTTGTATTTCTTGTAACTTAGATAAGTATCTTTATGCACAACTAAGCAAGTGAGTTTTGTGGCTCTTTGTTTGTAATGAGTAAGGTTAAGTGATCTCTTGTACTTAGCACTCATATCACTCTTTTTGATGGAAATGACTAGAAAATCCTAAGAAAAATGCATAAATAACTATCTCACCACTGTTACCCACCAATCATGATATGACAGTTGTATGCTTCGGCATAGCAAAAGTGCAATGTCAATAACATCTGTATGCTTCGGCATAGCAAAAGTGCAATGTCAAAAAGCTTAACATTCTTGAGTATTTCTTTTTTCTCTTTTATATACCTATGTATGGTTTGCTTAATAAAAAGAAAATATGCAAAGAAATAAAAGCAAAAAGAACAAAATGCTTTAAAACATGATTGCAAGCGTGTTTTCTAGGAGATGTGGGAGTTATAGGATGTACCTCGAAGGTGATAGTCCTCATCAAACAGTTATGATTGTGTGTGAGTTAAAGTAATTTTCTCATATCTCAAATCGTCATAACATAGAGACACTTGTACAATCTTGCGATATTTTTCACACAAAACACGCAATATTCTTTACTACTCTTGATACATATACAGGTACAATGTGATTTGGCCATCACAGGGTTTACATGCGTTAATGTATACTCACTAAACTGTCTTGACTTATTTTTGAAATATCAAATTGGTTAGACTTGTTTAGTGTGTGTGAGTTTTTGGGAGCTAAATGTTTAACTCTTCATTGTTTAAGAGGTTAAGATGTTGGTTGGATCATTGGTTGAGTTGTATGGTTGATTGCGTTCATATTTGTGTTTTTCTCCTCTTTGAAAATAATTTTTTAAGCCATCTCGACACCTCTCAATACCTAGCTTATCTGTCGAGCTCACCTGTTATGTCTTATAGCAATCTCAACACCTCTCAATAGGTGGTGGATCAATCGAGAAACCTCCTGACCTCACGATAGCTTTTCAACACCTAGTGAATCGATTGAGAAATCTCCTGGCCTTTCAATAGCATCTCGACAGCTGGTGGATTAATCGAGCTTCTTTTTCGTGTCTGATGCTTTCTTCCTCGACACCTCCTCGACAGCTTTATCTATCGACACCTGTGATCTCGACACCTACCTCGACACCTGGCCTGATACCTCTCGACACCTATATTTGTCGAGCTTTACTAAGGTTTAATATATATGTTCAGTGTGATTTGGACTTCATTTCTCTCCATCTCTCTCAATCTGTCCGCGCCTATTCATCTCCCAACCAATCTCTTCTCTCTCAAAACCTTCAACCCACGTGATTTTCAGCCTTTCTTGCTTCAAATCACTTGGTATGATCTCTTTTTCTCTCCTTTTTCATGACCATTTCATGCATTCATACCTAGGTTTTGAGTTTTTGAAAATTTTTGGCGTTTTTCAAAATTTGTTGAGTTTTTAACAAATTTTTGGATGGGTTTTGTCAAAATGAGTTTCAAATCTCATGCATTGCATCACAAAAGCATAATAACAATATTATCACGCATTTAGATGTGTGCAATTTGATTGTGTGTTAGTAGGATTGAATTGGGCAAAGCCCATGATGTCTTTTATGTTACTTGTCACATGTTCACACATCTTTCATGCATACATTCTTTCCTTTCAATATACTTGTTATATATGAACTGTGTTGGAACTTTTCTGAGTGTTTCCTTCTTCCCCCTCTCTCTAGTTTGCGTTAGTGCGTCAATGGCACCAAAACGTAAGTCTGTTCCATCCCAGAACCTTTTTCGTTCTAGGGCCTTTTCATCCTCTAATTCTACTCCTTCTTCTATTCAAAAATTTGGTATGATCTCTTTTTCTCTCCTTTTTCATGACCATTTCATGCATTCATACCTAGGTTTTGAGTTTTTGAAAATTTTTGGGGTTTTTCAAAATTTGTTGAGTTTTTAACAAATTTTTGGATGGGTTTTGTCAAAATGAGTTTCAAATCTCATGCATTGCATCACAGAAGCATAATAACAGTATTATCACGCATTTAGATGTGTGCAATTTGATTGTGTGTTAGTAGGATTGAATTGGGCAAAGCCCATGATGTCTTTTATGTTACTTGTCACATGTTCACACATCTTTCATGCATACATTCTTTCCTTTCAATATACTTGTTATATATAAATTGTGTTGGAACTTTTCTAAGTGTTTTCTTCTTCCCCCTCTCTCTAGTTTGTGTTAGTGCGTCAATGGCACCAAAACGTAAGTCTGTTCCATCCCAGAACCCTTTTCGTTCTAGGGCCTTTTGATCCTCTAATTCTACTCCTTCTATTCAATTCCATAATGAGAAAGCCCAAACGGACTTCTCGGAGAATTTTTCCAAACAAGGTGTTCATTCGAAATGCCATGTTGTTTTGTCAAATTTCGTCGACACTGACCTTCCCAATGTCATTCACAAACGGGAATGAGAGTCACTATGTGACGTCCCGATCACATGTCCTTCCGTGCTAATTTAGGAGTTCTACTCCAACATGCATGGAACTAATACTTCAGTACCTCTCTTTCATACTCGCGTTCAAGGTACGCACATAGTAGTCACACTGGAGTTGGTATCCAATGTGCTTCGTATTCCGAGGGTTATGCATCCTAATTACCCCAGTTTTAGTGTCTACGAACTATGTCCAAAGACAAGATGATCTCTGCCTTCTGTGAACACCCAGCTGATTGGGGTGAGCGTAAGTTTACATCATGTCGACCTTTTGCTAAAGGTCCTAGATTCTTGAACATGTTGATGACTTTGTTTTTTATCCTCTCTCTCACCACAACCATATCACAGAGCCTCGTGCTCGTTTTCTATTGTCCCTTCTAAAGGATCTTTCTATAGATTTTCCTTCACACTTCATTCTTTCTATTATAGATGTGTATAGGGATACGGTGACCCGTGATAAGCTCATCTTTCCTTCTGCTATCACTTGAATTTTACACCATTTTTCTGTTCCTTTTCCCTCTTCCAACCACTTCTCCGTTATGTGTGCCATTAACTACGCTATCATTAAATGAAGCAAGGCGTAGTTTCGTTCAAGGCGGTCGGTTCAGCAGCTCCTCCTTCTACCTCCACACCCTTTTCGTCATCGGGTGGTGTGACTTTGGATGCGATCATGGCGCAGCTTTAGTGCATAGATGCTCGCCTTGATACACTTTCTACTGAGTTGTATCAGGTGAACACCCGTGTTGGCCTTATTGCTAGATGGCAGGCTCGCCTTGATGGTTTTGTGGAGTCTCCCTCTCCTCCTCCCGAGGCATCCGAGACATCTGATGATGATGGTTCTGGCAACGATGATGCTGATGAGGATGGAGATGCTAGCTCTTCCAATTCTGAGGAGATGTCTACTTGACACTCTTACCCTTTGTCACTCGTGAAAAAAATGGGGAGTAGTAGTTTTGGATATAAGAGTAGTCATTCTTAGGGGGAGAGTTAGGACATAGGAGATTTCTGTTAAGAGGAGAGTTTGTTTTGTTTTTGAGGGATGTAGTGAGGATTTCATATATCTTTTCTTTTCTTTCTTATTAGAGATACATTGTTCTTGTACCTAGGTCTTGTGACCATGTTTACATATATTGTGTTTATCTTTAATATATATATATATATATATATATATATATATATATGATGTATGTTTTCTTCACATATCTCTACATGTGTTGTTTTTTTTTTTCTTTTCTTTCTTTATATACATGTTTCTTTAATTTGTATGCAATCTATTATTTTTGCTTCACACAAAGATGTCTTAATGTGTTTTGTTTAAAGTGTTTCAGAAATATAAGCTATCAAAGTCTACTTGCCATAAACTCTCTTCTTGCAAAGTTTTTCAAGAGTTTATGTTAGGATAGATTTTATTGTATTCAACAAGTGAGTATGAGTTGAGTGCTTTATGACTTCTCTCATATGTTCATACGTTTGTTGTGGTTTTGTCACGGATTGCCAAAGGAGGAGATTGTTAGGACATATGTGGTTCATTTGTTAAGAACATATGTCATTCTTTTATGTAATTGGCGAATCCTTTGACAAAATGCACTTTATTTGTATTTGGTAGATCTAGGATGTTTTAATACTTCAAGAAACCTTGTTTCAAGATTAAGTGTTAAAGCCATGCAAGATTGTCCAAGAAACAAGCTAAAAAGTGTCTGTCATTAAAGCTCGACAGCTGACTCGACAGCTGACTCGACAACTGCATCTATTGAACTTTAAGAAGCTGTTTCAGCCTCGTGACTCGATAGCTACTTGAAAGCATCTCGACACCTTTAGCTGTCGAGGTTTAAGAAAAATAGACTTTTAGATCTGTTTTAGTTCTAATCTGTGGATTTGTCTTTGGGCCTTTTTTCTTATAACCCTAGACATATAAAATGATTATTTTAAGGGCCGTCAAAGTAGACACAAGTTGTACAAGCATTGAGCAAAGTCTGTTCAAGCAATTTGTGACCGGAGACAAAGTTTGCCCTAGTTCATCTATTTGTGAAAAAGCTGCTATGTCTTTGAACCATAGGGTTTTGTATCCAAGCATCTTCTTGTTCTTCATTGTGAGGATGAACTGAAGAACTTTGCAGCCAACATCTTTCTCAAGTTGGTGATTGAAGTCGCGTACTAGGATCCACACAATTGGTTAGTCACATACTGGGACCCGTGCATTAAATAGGAGAGATTGTCACTACAGAACAAATCCAATTGGATATTAGGGTAAGGGTTTAATTGTAAGTTGGTATAAGGTACTGAAATTCTTTTACTTGTAACCGCTTGTTATGATAATAGTGGATTCTCGGGAGTGGTGATCTTAAAATCACCCGGTGGGATTTTTGCTTTGGAGGTTTTTCCCATTCATAAACAAATCACCATGTCAATTTATTTTCCGCTGTACTTTAATTTATTGGTGATTTGTTTGTGCTAATACACGTTTGCATGTTAAATTGGTTAATTAATTAAACTTGGCTAATTAATCAATTAATCCATCACAAGCGGTCAATACATTTTTGGCCTATCATGAATAAATAAAATAAATTGGCAAAAATAATCTTTGCCAAAGGGACACTTATAAAGATTGGTTTTGTAACAAAAAGACAACTAAACTTTTTATGTTGTTGTAACTGGACCTCATCTTTACAAATTTTTAATGATTTGGAGCAAAAAGAGGTTACATTGCAGATGGAGTTTTTTTTTTTTGAGAATGAACTTAGAAACTTTTATTGATGAAAACGAATTACATCCGAATGTAAAGTTGAAACAATATGGGAAGGTACATCTTCCATCCAAACTAGAAAATCTGGTATGCCTATAGCATGTTTCACCAGACTATGTGCTACACTATTGCCGTTTCTCTTTACATGAGAATACAACACTCTTTCAAAAAGACTAGAATAAATTTTAACATCCTCCACCAGCAAACCCAAAGGGCATAGGTACTGCTCTTGTGATTTTAGAGCTTGAATCACTCCTAACGCATCTCCTTTGAGTATTACATTTTGGAACCCCAACTCATGTGTGAACATCAAGGCTTTCCTAGCAACCAGCACCTCTGTTTCTTCTGCCATATACGCCTGAGTAATATGTTCTGAACAGGAAGCTAAAACTGCACCATTACTATCTCTTATAACAACTCCAATACCTGCCTTATTTGAGTCTTCAGCTACTGCTCCATCAAAATTTACTTTCACCAAACCAGCTGGCGGTGCAATCCATCTGCTACCTCCAATTCCGTGATTCCTTGACTGCATAGCTGTTGCAATGGTGCTGGCCCTGAACTGCTCCAACAATTCAACAGACTTATGAGGAATATGATGCAGCGGATCAGCACTTAAATTGAGCCTAGCTTTGTTCCTTTGGTTCCAAACCATCCAGCCCGTAAATGCTAACAGCTCTAAGGATTTTCCAGCTTCTATCATCCATGACAGCAACTCCCCTATACTTGTAAACTCAATGTCAAACCTAAATCCCCATTTTTCTTGATCAGCCCATACTACATCCAACTCCGAACATGACCACACAGCATGCATTGAGTCTTCTACTTCCATTTTACACCTCTCATAAATCGGGTCTTCCAAAATCTTTCTATGCATCAAAGCTTTTTTGGTTGGAAGTACATCACGACATACTCTCCAAAGGAAATTTTTAATCTTTGGTGGAGCTTGCATGAGCCATAATTGCTTCCAAACCTTCTTATGACATATGGGAGGAGTTTGGAAATTTAATTGCAACTCCTCATCTTCTTTGAGGAACCGATATCCGGATTTGCAAGTGTAAGTTCCTGAGGTAGAATAAGGCCAATAAAAAGTGTCTTCTGCTACATGTTGACTTAGGGGAATTTTCTTGATCAACTTAGCATCCTCTTCCACAAATAAACCATCCACCAACTCTTCATTCCATCTTCATGTGCTTGGGTCAATAAGTGTATCTACCGTATGATTTTCAAAACTCTCCAAAGGACAAGACGGCAGGTACGTTGGGTGTTTTCTTGGCAGCCACCGATGTTGCCAAATGTTAATTTTCTCTCCATTTCCTACCCTTCATATTGCCCCCCTTAGAATGATGTCTCTTCCCCTAAGGATACTCTTCCAAGCATAAGAACCCATCCTAGAATCAGCAGCCTCCAAGATGGATGAATTTGGAAAGAAATGAGCTTTAAAAACTTTATAAAACAGTGAGGTTTTATCATGCAAGAGCCTCCATGCTTGCTTTGCTAAGAGTGAATCATTAAACATAGCAAGATCACGAAATCCCATACCTCCAATAGTCTTGGACTTGGACATCTCTTTCCACTTAAGCCAATGAATTTTTCTACGTTCACCCCTTTGGCCCTACCAAAATCTTTTTATTAGAGACTCGATTTCATTGCACAAACTCACCGACAATTTGAAACATCCCATAGTGTAAGTGGGGATGGCTTGTATGACTGCCTTAACTAGCACCTCCCTTCTGGCTTGTGAAAGTAATTTTGCTTCCCACCCTTGAAGTTTCCGCCAAACCTTCTCCTTAATGTAATTAAAACTTTCTTTTTTCCTTTTCCCAACTAAGGAGAGCAGCCCAAGGTATTTATCATAGTGCAATATTTCTGGAACACCTAGAGCCGCCATAATACCATGCTTCACCTCCTCCAGAATAAACTTGCTGAAGAACAATGATGTTTTACTCCTATTCATTTTTGACCCGATGCTTCCTCATACACTCTAAGTATCTCCAGGACATTGTCACACTCCTCCATTGTCGCCCTACAAAAAATAAGACTATCATCTACAAAAAGCAGATGAGTTAGTTTTGGACCCCTCCTACAAAGGGCATAACCATGGATGTCACCTTGAACTTCCACCTTTTTGATTAAACCGTTCAGCCCCTCCGTACAAAGAAGGAAAAGGAAGGGAGAAAGTGGGTCTCCTTGCCTAATCCCCCAAGTAGGATAAATCATCCCACAGGGCTCTCCATTCACCAACACAGAGTAAGACACTGTTTTCACACACCCCATTATCAGATTTACCCATCTTACACTAAACCCCATTCTTCTCATTATCCCTTCTAAGTAATACCACTCCACCCTGTCATACGCTTTACTCATATCCAATTTTAGTGCCATGTAGCCAAAGTTACTGCCCTTATAATTTTGTAAGCTATGCAAAGTCTCAAAGGCCACCAAAATATTATCAGAAATTAATCTACCCTTGGTGAAGGCGGATTGGTGTTCAGTGATAATGGATGGGAGTAATTTTTTAAGGCGATTTGCAAGGACTTTGGAGTAAATTTTGTAAAGGACATTACAGAGGCTAATAGGATGAAAATGGTGAGCATATTCAGGGGACTTAATTTTGGGGACAAGTGTGATAAAAGTATGGTTTAGAGGAGTAAGTATAGTACCTGAGTTCAACCATGATAGGATGGATGAAGTGACATCATGATTTACCGTGCTCCAAAAGTACTAGTAAAAAAGTGGAGGCATGCTATCTGGACCAGGACCTTTAAGGGGTGCTATTTGTTGGAGGGCAGTAGCTACTTCACTTGCTTCAAACTCTCTACATAAACTTCCGTTCATCTCCTCATTTATCACCTTTGGCACACAATCTAACAAGTCTGAGGAGACTCTCCCTTCTGCTGAAGTAAATAGAGTCTTATAGTAATTCACCATCACTTCTCCAATATCCTCCTGACAAGTTCTCCAAATCCCTCCCTCATCTTTAATACCTTCCACAGAGTTCTTCCTATATCTCTTTGAAGCACAACTATGGAAGTATTTTGTATTTTTATTCCCCTGATTTGCCCAAAGAACACGTGACCGTTGAGCCCACATCAAAGCTTCCTTATCCTGCAACACCTCAATTTCTTTTTTAATTTTTCTCACCTTCAAATTATTGCCACTAACCATGGCCGCCCTTTCTTCTTTGACTAGGTCTTTTTTCAATCTAATTAAATCCGATCTCACATTCCCAAAAACATCTTTCTCCCATTGTCCCAAATCCTTTCCACACTTGTCAATTTTCATAAGTATGTCACCAACTTCACCCCCATTACTCCAAGCCGAAACTACCACCTCTTCATAACTTGAATTTGAGAGCCACATTTGTTCGAACCTGAAAATTTTTTTTCGGGTAGATGGGATCAAACCCGATAATGATACAAGAATTGGGATATGATCCGATGAAGTACAAGACAAATGATACACCTTCGAACCTCCAAACTTCAAGAACCAGCTATTATTTACCAAGCACCTATCAAGCCTTTCCCAAATTGAAGTCCCATTTTCGAAGTGCTTACTCCAAGTGAATTTAGATCCCTCAAATCCCAAGTCCATGAACCCACACTCTTCTATCACCTCCCTAAATTGCTGCATCTGATTACAATGCCTGTTAGGACATATTTTTATGTAATTGGCATATTCTTTGACAAAATGCACTTTACTTGTATTTGGGTAAATCTAAGTAGGTTCAAGATGATCATTACAAGTGGTTACATTGAAGACATGAAGATTACTCAAGAACTGCTCAAGAAAAGTGCAAACTGCAGGTCTCGATACCTCCTCGACAGAATCTCGATCTGTCAAGATTCATTAAAGCTCGACAGAAGTCCCGATCGATCGAGCTTACGGGTTTCAGATTATAGCCAGCAATGTTTTTATTCTAAAAGGCTAATTGTTTATGGGTTTGTATAATTCTTATTGGACTAGGAAAACCCAAGGTTTGTGTAAACCTATTTGGAATAGGAGAGCCCATTAAGCTCCTATTTAAAAAGGAGGTGGAAAAAGAAAAACCAACCCTAGAGAGCTTCATAAGGTTTTCTTTTTGAAACCCTAGCCTCCTCCTACAGAAGAAAGAGTTCTTGCTGCGTTTCTTGTACGCCTTAGGGTTTTGTAACCAAGCAAAGTCTCTTGCACCAACATTGAAGATTTTATTGGTGTTTCTATGTGAAGCTGTTGCAAATCAACTACAACAATCAAAGGGTTGCTGTGGAGTTAGTCACGTATTGGGATTCGTGCAAAGGAGTAAGTCGCGTACTGGGATCCGCGCATCTGGTTAGTCACGTACTTGGGAACCGTGCATTGAAAGGAGAAACTGTCACTACAAAACAAGTCCAATTGGGTATTGGGGTAAGAGTTCAACTGTAGGTTGGTGAGGTACTTGGGATTCCTTACTTGTAACTACTTGTTGTGATAATAGTGGAGTTTCGGGAGTGGTGACCTTAAATCACCCGGTGGGGTTTTTGCCGTAAGGGTTTTCCCCATTCGTGAACAAATCACCATGTTATTTATTTTTCGCTGCATAACTTAGTTTCGGTGATTTGTTTGTGCTGCCACGTGATATTGCATGTTAATTTGATTAATTAAAAACTAGGCTAATTAATTAATCTAAGTTATCACAAGGGGTCAACGCATTTGTGGCCTGTCAATGCCTACGTGCACCCCCAAGCTTCTCATCTTGTTTGATAATTTCATTAAAATTTCCGTAACACAGCCATGGTTTTTCATGGCGTGAATTTAACACCCTAAGCTTTGCCCAAGCTTCATGGCGTCTAGTTGTATCAGGTTCACCATAAAAACCGGTTAATCTCCACTCATTCTCTGTATTTTTATCAATCACCGCATCAATATAGTACCTATCCGAATCTTCCACCTTTAGACTGATCAAAGCTTTCCAAAAAAGCACTAATCCACCACTTCTACCCACCCTTGGTTCAACCCATCTATGATCAAAACCAATACTTCTTTGAACAAACTCTAGCCTTGCATCATCTGTAAGCGTCTTGGCTAAAAACACTACAGAGGGATCTTTTTCCCGTATGATTTCCACGAGCTCTCTCCCTGTCCACAAGTTCCCAAGCCCACGATAGTTCCAAGCTAAGCACCTCATTGTCGCTGGCGGGGCTGACCATCAGCTCCCGCCATTTCAAGATTTTTGCTCTCCCCATTAAGGGCTGCTTGGAAACGTTTTGCTAAAACAACAATCTGTTCAGCCTCTATGTCAGCCAATCTCTTCCTTCCTTGAGGTTGAAATTTTTCTGCCTTGTTCCCCATGTTCTTTTTCCTTTCCTTACGTTTCCAGGTGGGAGAAGCACGTGAGTTAGGTTCTATGATCACTCTATTCTCCTTGACATCACGTGATGTTTTAATTGTTGCAACCCCACCTAGATTCTCACGTGCACTTGATTTACCACACGGACTAGTGCTTCTCCACAACCCCTTATTCGATCCTACTAGATTAGCTGCTACAAATTCTTGTGCCAAACTTAATTCCTCTTTACTCCCATCAACAGCTGTTTCCATTATGATGGTAGACTTCAATTCCTCACTAATTTGCTCCTTAAAGCTGTTTTGAATGACCGAATCTTCCCCATTATATCCAGCTCCTTCATTCCTCCTTAATGCAGAATTAATTTCGCTGTCATCATTGCAGTGATTAATGCTAGCTGTTACTCCTTGTGGCTGCTCCGGTGACTGATCTCTGCCAGAATCAGCGGTCCGACTTGAGTCAATGTCTCTTGGGATACCTGAACTCTTCTTCTTTCTCTCGGCGTAGAATCCAGGAACAAGCACCGAACTCCTTCTAGCAGAAACAAATGGTGGAGCTCTCAAATATGGGCCAAATTCACGTTGCTCCGGTGTGAGAGTTCCTTCGCTATCAATCCACAACTCGCAATCCCTGTCATCATGAGTTAGTCGACCACACCAGTAGCACATGTTCAGCAACCTCTCATACTTGAATGATATCCAAACCTATTTACCTCCTTCACCAATCGAAATCAGCCTACCACGACACAATGGTAATGACAAATCAATAGAGGCTTGAATTCTAATAAAATGACCACCATCAAATAATCTCGGGTCAGTCGGCGCAAAAACCTCTCCCAAGACACTACCAATTTTCTTCGCAGCCTCTATCGTCATAAATTTCATCGAAATTCCATGTAATTGGACCCATAGCTTAGTCTTCTCAAACCTTAAATCCTGAAGTGAGGAATCGTTCTCATATCGACTCATTACCACCAAGTGTTTGTCAAAAGTCCATGGTTCCCCCTCTAAAATTCTATCCACATCTTCCCTATTATCAAAGGTGAACAGAATTTTGTGATCTCCAAAACTCTGAACCTTGAACCCATTCTTGGCTCTCCATATTGGATTAAACGTCTTCGCTATGACCTCCATGTTAATGGCTCGCTTTGTCAAAAACTTTGCGGCAATTGAAAACTTCTCCTTACTATCATCATCAAGCAAGCAACACCCAGGTCCCTCTCTATCTGACAACTTGAGCCGACTCCATGACTAAGCCAACTCCTCCATATTCACACTCTCTCCAACTATTTCCCACACCCCAAAAAAGAACCCAACAAGCCTAGAAGCAACAGTGTTACTCCTAGGATACTCAGCACCTTCATTGAAGGGACACCCAAGTTCTACTGTGAAAAAAGAAATAGAGAGAAAACCCACCTTCTATTCACAGAGAAACCTTCAGATGGAGTTAAGGGGTGCTCTGTGTGCATTTGTATTGCACGTTTAGCCCAAATTATTCAGAGTTTATGTTTTTGGTTGGATCCCACAACACTGTTTACAACCCAGCCAAAAATGCAAAAAAACGTGCATATTAATGCATTTCTGGGTCTCACGGCACTATTCACACTTTTAAAAATTATTTTACTACAGTGTTTTCAATAATAGGTTTTTAGTTTTCAGCAAACAAGCAATATCCAAACAGACCCTATTTACTACATCAGAAAAGTTCACGTTCTAAAATAAAAAGCACACGAGCATTTAACACAAAATGTTTAGTGATTGATCATTATTGATCATTAAGACAAACATACCTATATTTATATAATTTTTTTCTTTTATAAATCTATATATACATATATAAACAATTATAAAGGTTCAAAATGCAAGTTCTTTGCAAAACTTGTTTCACTAGTACAATGGTTGAACTGAAACTCTAAAGAGGGAATTTTTTTCTCTATCGCTAAGAAAGTTGGCTCCCCCCTTCTTCTCTTAGGCATTAGAACCGTCATCCCTTCTAGTAAGGCTTGTTCTCCCATCTTGTAACAACGTTACATGTAGGGCTAATGGTTCCTTCTCTTTCTTTCGGTGGTGGGGAAACACATTGTAGGTCTCTTATTTCTCTTTTCCATCTTTCTAATTGTTTTCATATCAGTCTCTTTTGATATTAGCATTGCACTGGTATGGAAGATCTATCTAGGCAACGGAGTTTTCTATCCCTTTCCGAAAGGGAAGGGAATTATACAAGCTTTAAAAAAGACCGATGCTGGCAAGAGTTTATCATTGCAACACTATTCCTAACCAGGCAAGCACTCAATATGGATGCGGTCAGTAGAACCTTCAAACCTCTTTGGAGATCTCAGAATGGTTTTGAGATTAGTAATGAAGGTGGTCACAAGGTTCTTGTTTTTCCGACAAGGAGAAGGAAGTTGATAGAATTATGGCCACTGGGCCATGGAGTTTTGACAAGTCTCTTATGGTGCTACAGGGGTATGAAAGGCATTCTGTTCTCGAAGATTTGAGTTTTGATAAGGTCACTTTTTGGGTGCAAGTCCACAACATTCCTATTAGTTACAAAACCAGATCTGTAGTGGAAGATATCTGCGAAGCCATAGGGAGGGTGGACCATTCAACAGAAACTTTGGAGTGTGAGTGTGGGAATTACATTTGAGTTCGGGTTACCATTGATGTATTTTAGCCTCTCTATAGAGGCCGAATAATCAAACTTGAGGACAATGCAAAGGTTTGGGTTACGTTCAGGTATGAGCGGCTTCCGAATATTTGCTATTGGTGCAGATGCCTTGACCATAGTGATAAGGAGTGTGATTTGCGAATCCAAAGTAAAGGTACTCTCCAAAAATCCTCTCAACAGTTTGGATCATGGTTTCAGGCAACATCGTTGGGGCCATCGAAAGGCAATGTAGTCTAAGTATCAGGCTTTTACAAGGATAGGAAAGAAAACTTATCCTCACGTTGGCTTAGGACTGAGCAGCAGCTTCCAACTCCGATGACCACCCCAACAACGGCAATCCCAACAAAAAAGGATATTTTGGAAATGGAAGCAGATTTCATGGAATTTCCTAACCAGAATCCAATTGAGTCCACGGTCCCAAAGGAAAGTATACGCCCGAATATTCAGGATCACAAAAAAATAGGAATTTCCTTTTCCCAACAATTGAAGGATATTGACGAGGATCTTGGGATTTATAAGGATCCCTTAATTCTAGCCCAATCCGGGGAAGTTCAACCCAACCAGGAAAACTCTCAACTCCTCGATTTGGACATGTTGAAAAAAAATTTGGATGACAACCTTTGCATGTCGCTTGCCCCCACGTTGGTACCCCCCTAGGAAAATAACCCAGTCATCCCTCTCTCGGATATAACCAACTCTTAGACCCCACAAGTTAGTGTTGCTACTCCCCATCAGGTAACATGGAAATGCATCCCCCGCCCAGTCTTAGTGACTCAACCTTCCCAAACTGATTCCACTGGTTTGAAACGACCAATTGATAGGGTTAATGATCAATGTGAGTTAACGAGTAAGAAGATAGTGGTTTCAAGCAATGACAGAGGAAATTCACCTTTATTGGCGGAGGCTGTTCTACAGCCCCGCCAGTCACAATAAGTTGCATAGTGTGGAACTACAAGGGGCTCGGGAACCAACTTGCAGTTCAAGAGCCTATGGATTTGGTGCAAGCAAAAGCCCCCTCTGTCGTGTTTTTAGCCGTGACACTGGCACATGAAGCTAGGATAGATTACGTGAAAGACACAATTCATTTTGATAAGAAATTTTTTGTTCAAAGAGCAACTAGAGGTGGAGGTTTGGTTTTGTATTGGAAGAATGACATTGGAGTTGAAGTTGAATCCTCTTCACTGAATCACATTGACGCTGTCATTAACAAAAATTTGGGTAAAGCTTGGAGATTCACCAGTTTTTACGGCAATCCCGAAACTCACAGAAGGAATGAATCTCGGGACTTACTTCATCGATTGCACAGTAGAAACTCCCTCCCATGGTTATTTGCCAGCGATTTTAATGAGATTGTCAAACAATCGGAGAAGTCAAAGGCACGTTTAAGACCCCAAAACCAAATGAAGATGTTTAGAGATGTCTTGGATGAATGTGAGTTAATGGACTTAGGGTTTAAAGGCCTTCCTTTCACTGGGAGTAAGCACTATAGGGATGGATTTTCAGTTTGGGAGAGGTTGGATAGGGGCATAGCATCGCATGATTAGTTTATAGAATTTCCGAGCACTTGAGTCATCCATGTTAATAGCACCACTTCAAACCATAAGTTGTTGTGGACTGTTTGGCTGACCTGTATTTTTAGCGAAAGAAAAATATATTTAGATTTAAAGAGGTTTGGCTATCAGACAAGGGCTATGGAGAAGCGATTGAGGGTGTATGTCTAGCAACCTATGAGGGAACCGAAGATACAAGGGTGATAAGGAAAATAGAAGCTTGTGGGGCTGAATTAACCAAGTGGAGCCGTGACCACTTCGGGAATATCAGAAAAGAATTAAAAAAAAAAAAAAAGGAAAGAGCTAACACAGGCTAAGCGTGTGGCTGTTCAAGGAGGTGAATTAGGCAAGGTGTGGCAACTTCAAAAAGAAGATAATGCTCTTACGGATAAGGAGGAACGACTATGGAGGCAGAGATCTCAAACTCTATACTTAAAAGATGGTGATCGTAATACCAAGTTTTTTCACTGCTGTGCAACTCAGAGGAAGAAGAAAAACTTTATCCCCAATATTAGAAACCACTCCGATGTATGGTGTACTGATGGAAACCAGATTACTGATTCTTTTTTGGACTCTATTCCTCAAGTGGTGACCGAGGAAATGAATGCCATTTTGACAGGAGACTTTAAAGCTTGGGAAGTTGAGGTTGCATTGAAATAGATGGACCCACTAAAAACCCCTGGACCCGGTGGAATGCCCCCGTTTTTCTAGCAAAATTTCTAGAATTTGATACGCTCTAATGTTACTAGTACTATGTTGCATTTTTTGAATAAAGGTGTTTTGCCTGATTCTCTAAATCACACACTTATCTATATATATCTAAAAGCTGAAGCGTAGCATTTATTGTTACTACGCTCCAGTTCAACCACATCAGCGCCATGTCATTATTTATTTTCTTTCTTTCTTTTTTATTTTTTGTTTTACTGATTGTCATTTATTAAGTCTCTTCTTAAATTTAGGTGTTACGGGTGGCTCTAATTCTATCACGTGTCTCTCCATTAACCTAGACTCTTGAGATGCGGGTACTATATGGAATTCTTATAGTCACCGATACTTTATCTCTAAATCTATCATGTGTCTCTCTATTAACTCAGACTCTTGAAATGCCGCTATTATATGGAACTCTTATAGTCACCGATAGATTGCAACCTTCTCGCCTCCTTATCTCTCATTTTTTTCCTATAAATTTTCAATTGTTCTCTCTTTAAAAATTGATCGATATGGCTTTCAATGGGATAGTTTCTTGAGTGTTTTTTCCATTCTTTTAGTCATGGCTCAAGTCTGTCTACCAAAACCCAATCAAATGAGTGCAAGAGATAGATAATGACTCTAGAACTTGTAGATGAAACTGAAGTAGATGAAAGATGAACATTAGTAGCCCAAGTCCAAAGGTATAAACTCAAAATGAGTTCTGCTATTTGTATTACTCTTATTCTTTTTTTATTTATTCCTATCTCATTAAAATATATATTTTTTCAAGGTTGATTTGAGCTGGGTATTGATCATGTTTGTTATAAATTGTTTTATGGTTGCCCTTCTTTAGACGTTAGGAATGTTACTCTCAATATGTTTGCTATAATATATAATAATTAACTTCAATGTGATGTTTTTATTTTGGTCTCTGTTTTATAGTAAGAGTGTTATTCATTTTCCTCAGAGAGAAATTGCTATTTTTCTCTTTTTCCAGTCGTCTTAGATGCTGAACTATATTTCATTTTTATCTCAGTTTCATTTGTCAGTTCCTCGACAGAATTCAATGATCAAGACTTGCTATCACTAGAGGTTTTTGAATTTGTTGAAGGTCATACTAATCAATTGATAACCATTCTTTTCTTAGAATCTTTTTAAGGGAAGAGGAATAAATTGTTGCTTTTTCTTGGGTGGTGCTTGATAATTTGCTTTTTATGGTTCAATACACATCAGCTATACTAGATTTTCATTTCCTTATACTAATAATTTGTTGTTTATTGTTTTATTTGACTATTTGGCATCCTAGAAATTGTGGGAAAATGGAAGAGAAAAGAGAGTAGAGTTTAATCTTTATTTATTTATTTTTTGTATGGAACATGGGATGTAACAATTTAAATTTTATTATCTTAAATTTTTAAAGGAAATTCTAATTCTTCAAAATACATCAGCTTAAGTAGACTGTTATGTTGTGGCTAGAATTTTTTTTTTTTTTTTGTGTGTTTGGGACCTTAGTTGACCAATTTGGTTGACGAATAACTTTGGGAATTTTTTAGCTTATGAGGAAATTTTTGGTATTTTAGGTGTGTGGAACTTCAAAGAACTAAATTATTTTTAAATACTATTAGTAGATAGAAAAACTAATTAGTTCTTGATTTTTGGATACTTGTCTATAATACTATGTACATGAACAATAATTGGGTTTTAGTTTTAGATTTTGAATTATGCTATTTTTTCAACAACTTGATTTTCTTTTTAGAATTTTATCTTCTTGAATATGTAGAATACTATGTAAATGAGTTTTAGAAAAAACTTAACAATACTATTTCTTTTGGATTTTACTATTTCTTTCCTTATTAAACACAATATTATATAGCTGATGTGTTCCGACGAAGACAAAAGCAATTGCTATTTTTGGGGCATAGAAATTGATACAATCTAATAACTTCCCGTAGCCAAATGAAATTCATAACCTGGAATGCCAATAGACATCTTCTCCAAGGCAAGAACAGGTTAGCAAGTTTGCCATCAACTATGACCACGTTATGGCAATACATGCGACTCACTTACTTACAATTCGTATATGTACTATTTTGATTTTTTTTGGGATTTCAGAACAGTGACAATTGAGTGATTTGTATATAGACACATTGCTAAATGTCTGTAGTGGATAGGGTGGAATGAATGGCACATTACTATTTGACAATTTGGACTTTGATGGAAATTGATATAAGTGAGAGTCTATTAAATTTGATCATTTTGCTGAAGTAAGGTTTGTTTAATACATATTTTATTGATTTACCTTATTGTAAATAAGTTTTTGTACAACATGATTCTAACCTGTTAAAGTTCACTTTACTTTCTTTTTTTTGTGGTCTTATTTTTTCCCGTTGGCAACTAACTAGACATCACTTTTAGGAATTAAGGATTTAGCAACTAGTACGAAGTTTGCACCTCAAAATTTAGAATAATTAAAATATGAAACAATCTCATCATGGGATGGGAAGAAAAATAGGAAATCTAATGTTGTGTTGGCATGTCCCTCCATTATTGGGTTACAAATATCATATCTATAAAAAATAAAAAATAAAAACCCAAAATAATATAATGATATATTTGTAGAGATATAGAGTTGGAAAATAATTTTAGAAATAGTTCAATTTTTAAGGAGAAAACTATCTTCAATAAATTTTAGAGAATAAATTATGGATTATATTATATTGCAAAATAATTATATATTCCCATGTATCACGTGGGTCTGCGACTAGTTACATTAATCCCAAAAACAAAAAATCCAGAGTATGTGACTGAATATAGACCCATTAGTCTTTGTAATGTGCTCTATAAGATTTTTTTCAAAAGTACTTGCAAATAGATTGAAGAGAGTCTATCCGCATATTATTTCTGAGCATCAAAGTGCCTTCTTGAAAGGTCGTTTGATAACTAACAATATAATAGTGGCTTTTAAGACTTTGCATTACATGAAAAATCACAACTCTGGAAAATCAAGTTTTATAGCGCTCAAGCTAGACATAAGCAAAGCCTATGACCGAGTTGAGTGGTCTTTTCTTAGAGTTATTATGAAGCAAATGGGATTTAATGATAGAAGGTGGCATTAGTCATGGAATGTGTTACAACTGCCTCATATTCACTTTTGGTTAATGAGGAGCCCCAAGGCAATATCAAACCTAATAGAGGTATTCGCCAAGGGGATCCACTTTCACCATATCTATTTCTTTTATGCTCAGAGGGGTTACATGGACTTATTCAGAGAGCAACAAAATTGGGTGCGATTAAAGGAGTCTCTATATATCGTAATGGCCCTAAGCTAACACATTTGTTATTTGCAGATGATAGCCTTTTGTTTTGTAGAGCTACTAAGCAAGATTGCCAGAAGGTTTTGGAGATTCTCTCTTCTTATGAGAGGGTGTCGAGGCAAAAATTAAATAGAGACAAGACATCTCTTTTTTTCAACAAATCAACAACTATTGACACACAAAGCCACATCTTGGCTGAATTTGGAGTAGCCGAAGTGAAGCACTATGAGGATTATCTTGGTTTTCCAGCTTTGGTGGGTAGAAATAAAAGGGCAAGTTTTGACAAGTTGAAACAATGAGTTTGGAAGAGACTCCAAGGTTGGGAAGGGAAGTTGTTGTCTCAAGCTGGTAGAGAAGTTCTTATAAAATCGGTCATCCAATCAATTCCAACTTATGTCATGAGTTGTTTCAAGCTCCCTATTACTCTGTGTCATGAGATTAAATCACTCATCAGAAAGTTTTGGTGAGATCCAAAAGGTGCAAGAAGAAAAATCCATTGGGTGAAGTAGGGTGAGTTGTGTAATCACAAAGATGTAGGTGGGATGGGCTTTAAGGATTTGACAATGTTCAATGAAGCGATGCTAGCCAAGTTAGCTTGGAGACCCCTTAAAGATGATAACTCGTTGTTTTATAGAGTGTTTAAAGCTCGGTTTTTTCCTAATGGATCCCTCCTCTACGCAAAAGAATCACCATCAGCCTCCTATGCGTGGAAAAGTATTTTAAAAGGGAGAGATGTGATTTCTAAAGGGGCGTTGTGGAGAGTTGGAGATGGAAAACAAATTAGGATTTGGGGGGATAATTGGCTGCCAATTAAGAACAGAGCCAAAATCACTTCGCCAGTGCTATTTAGGCAAGAGAATTCATGTGTAGAAGCTCTGATTGATCAGCCAACCAAGTGCTGGAGAGTTGATGTGACAGATCATGTTTTCAGCGATGCAGATGCAGAGGTAATTAAGAGCATCCCTCTTAGCTCCTCACCGCAGCAAGACACCCTCATTTGGCCCTTCACTCCATCGGGGCAATATCCTGTCATATCGGGTTACTGATTTCTGCATGAAAGGGAGGCTTCAGATCATGTGTCAGTTGTAAATTCGAGTGTTTGGAAAGACATATAGATTTTGGAAGTCCCTTGCAAGGTGAAAAATTTTGTGTGGAGGGCTTGCAAGGAAGCTCTTCCAACAAAGGCCAATTTATGCAAGAGGAGAGTCATCACCAACGCAACTTGTGAAAATTGTAAGGTGATGGCTGAAGACTATTCACATGCTTTGTTTTTTTGTTCTGATTTGCAGGAAGCGTGGACAATGGATCCTTAATGGAGCTGGCTAGCAATGATGAACGGGAAAACACCACTGAATATCTTTGAATATGCGTTCAAGGGAAACAGAGATCCACCCTTATTAGCGTTTATGGCCTGGTCCATCTGGAATAAACGCAATCAGATCCGACTCAACGAAGTAGCATGTCCCTTGCATTGCATTGCTCAACTGTCAAAGGAGCGGAAAGCTGAATTTCAGAACCTCCACCCAATCAATCTGAAGCAGCAACACGCAATGCACACGAAGTGGAACTCGCCAGACCTGGGAGTTTACAAAGTGAATTATGATGGTGCAACGTTCACAGGAACAGGGAGAGCTGGACTCAGAGTGGTCATCCGTAACTCAGGAGGAGCGATAATAGCATCCTTGTCGCAACAAATCCCTCAACCAACTACAGTGGCACAGGTGGAAGCACTCGCAACAAGACAAACAGTCGAATTTGGCTTGGAGATTGGTATCACCTCAGCTGTTTTTGAAGGGGACTCAGACACAATCTCAAAAGATCTCAATAATCCAGATCAATCACTATCACTCCTCGAACACTTGATTGAAGATGTTAAAATGTCAACTCCTTTTTTCAATTGTATCAGTTTTACTCATGTACGCAGACAAGGCAATAGGGTCGCTCATGCATTGGTTAGATGGGTTAACTCGCCTTCTTTAACTTTCTGGATGGAAGATGTACCACCAAACATATCAAGTGTAGTTCAGGCTGATTTTAGCTGTTAAGATCCAATAAATTGTTTTCAGCTAGTTTCACAAAACCAAAAAAAAAAAAAGTACAGTGGTTGAACTGAGAAGTCAATGCTTTAATGGGCTAGGCCTCAACACTGAAAAATTACAGTCACATAATAGATATACGGGGAACAAAAAATAGTTTACCTGTTAGGTTTTGAGTTTGTAATATTGGCAAACCATGACAAAAACTAAGTCTTATTGGCTTAGAATGGTTTACATTGAAGTCCAAGACAAAAATCTCAAGTTCGGGATGAAAAAAAATGAGTTACAATCTGTTTCGTTCAATTGGTACTTGATCGATCAAAAGTCATTCGATTGGTACTTGATCGATCAAAAGTCGCATATTAAGAAAAATTAGCAAACATTAAAAGGTCATAACTTATCCACTCAAAGCCCAAATCACGAGCAGTTTTTTCCAGTATTTAAAGAACATTATAAGCTAACCCTAGAAACGGTTTTCAAGGTTTTTTAGAGAGATTAGAGTGTATCTTGTGCCTCTTTTGTAGATCTGGGGTTTTGTACCCAAAAGCTCTCTAAATTCTTCTACCGGTGTTATTCCTTGAAGAACCTCAATATCCGGTGTTGTAGAAGTTGCTGCATACAAGATCAATATCTAAGGAGATCCAAAACCTTTGAGTGGAGTCTCAAAGTCACAAGTGTGGTTGCTTGTGTTGCAAAGGCCTAATAGAGAAGAAGTCCATGGATTTGGAGCTTACATATGGTCATGTCAGTAAGTTCTATATATGGTAGCAATAGGATGTTAGTAGTCTAAGTTTTATTGTAAACTACGATTCTCTATAATGGATATGCTTTTTACTTTGAGGATAGCTAGGTTGAATCCTCCCCAGGTTTTTTACCAATTTGATTTTTCTGGGTCATCAGATCTCTGTGTTCTTTATATTTTTCGCTGCTTTGCATGATATAATTGTTTTGTTTTAACCTAGATCTGAATAATAAACTTAAGTATACACTTGGTTAATTAATTAATTTAAAAAAATATACATTACCAATGTACATTTGTTTTTACAGGGATCTAAAAATGTACATTACCAATGGCACAATCAAATTCTCCCTACGGCACAATGAAATCAACTTAATAAAAGTGAGTCATATCACCCCAAAAATGGAGTCACTCCCTGCAGGGGAAAATCCAATGGAGAGGGCAAAAAAAAAAATTATAATGCCAAACATCTACGAACATAAAAGAATTCAAACACAAGCCAAGTATCTTCGGTATGTTTGTGGAACCATCCACTAAATGCCCTTCATGCATCACACATGGGCCTTGCTTAGGCTAAGATTCATACATTGCTGTACCATTTCTCGTGTAAATCAACACGTCTTGAGCAGAAAACCTTTGTCCACAGAAGCACAGCATAACCATTCAAAACAAAAATTATTGTCCAACTATCAAACTCAAAAAATACTAAGGACAAGTTAGCAAGAAAACCTACATAATTCAAACCTAAGCATTTTAAAGATAACTTTGACAACAACAGTTCTTTTTGGAAGATGATGGAAGAAGCAGAAAGATGGGGGAAGGGCCGTGGGAGAAATGTTAGATGTAGTTATTGAATTTGGATAGGAGGTAATAGTGGAGAGACATGTAAGTTGTAGTTATTGGCACTAGTCGCAAACCCACTTATTGCGTGGGAAATAATAATAATTTTATATTGTAATACAATGTATAAATTTTTCTCTAAAAGTTTTTGAAGATAATTTTTTCTCCCTTAAAATTAAACAATTTCTATTCGGTCCAATTAGGTCTACATCGGTCCAATTTGGTCCACTTGGTCAATTTCGGTCCTCCTTCAGTCCATTTTAAATTAATTGGGCCGTAAATTGGTTCTTTTTTGTAGGTTTTCTTTTCAAGTTTAGCTCAAAAATTTTTTTTTTTTTTCTTAATTTTTGGGTTGAAAAGTATGAAATTTTATCATATTTGGGCTAATCTCTTTAGTTTTGAGTTAAAAAATACAAATAAAATATTAAAATTGACATTAGAAATTAGAAATTTGTGTCCTAAAAATGCAATAAAAATTATAAATATTCAAAAGTCTTTGTTAGTCCACATTGGTTCTATATGATCCAATCCGTCACCTTCTGTCCAATTTAGTCCTATTCGGTCCTTTTTAGTCCATTCTGTCCACCACAGTTCTGTTCAGTCCAATTCAGACTACTTAGTCTTATTCAGTCCACATTGGCTCTATACTATCCACTTCTATCCCATTCAGTCCATTCATCCTACTTTGGTTCTATTTGGTCCTATGTGGTCCATATTGGTCCTATTCAGTCCATTCTGTCCACTTTGATCCACTTCAGTCTGATTTGTACCATTTTGTATACTTGGTCCTGTTTAGTCCATTTCGTCCGCTTTAGTTCTATTTAGTTCTATTCAGTCCCCATTGATCCTACTCAGTCCACTTAGGTTTTATGAGTCTTATTTGGTCCATAATTTCAACTTCGGTCCTATTTTGTCCTATTCGGTTCATTTTGTATCTATTCAATCCTATTATGTCCATTTGGTCCAATTCGGTCTTTCGAATCACTTCAGTTCATTTTGGTCTACTTCAATCTATTTTTGAGCACTTACATATTGGGAAAAGACATATTTGGATTGAAAGCACTTAATCTAAATCCAAATTTATTAAAAAACATAAGTTGAAAAATTAATAAGAAAAAAAAAGAATTAAAATAAGAGAGAATTTTGAAAATGGGTGGATGATGTGGCTGTTGATGTGATTCAACAAAAGTATAGCAACAGTAAATATTACGTTTCAGCTTTTAGATATAGTTATAGATTGTATTTGGCTAGAAGTAGGAGACAATATTTTTTTTTTTTTTTTGTTCTGAGAAAGAAGTAGGAGGCAATGTTAGTGGGAAGTTTTTGTTTTTTTCAACGTGTGTTGCCAATATGGATAATAGTGTGTTTTGAATTTAAAAGTTGTGTGGCCTATTTTTAAGGACAAGGAACGTGAGCAAGAAAAATTAACTGGGACCAGTTTTTTTTAAATTGAATTATTAAATTTAAATTAATTATATACCCAAAAGTAATTTAGGGTAAAGATTAGGGGTTATCTAGAGAATTTAGTCCTTAGATTACTGACATGTAATTAACTTTTAAAATTCACTTAATATACGGAGATAATAACTAGCCTCTTTCGCATGTGTTCTCATTTGGGGTTTATGTTAAAAATTTTCATTCATCTAAATTAGACGATATTTGCATTTGCTCAGTGGTGTTAGACTTTTTTTTTTTCAATCACTATATCGTGACGCTAACCCCCACCCCCACCCCCAAAATAAAAAAGAAAAAAGCAGAAGCTTAAGGGGCTGTTTGGTTTTTTTTTTTTTTTTTATCACTCATCATTCTTCACTCAATTTTCATCACTCATCACTCATCACTTAAAATACCTCAATTTCCGATACCCACCCCGTTTGGCACACTTCACTCAGCTTCTCATCACTCAATTTTTCTACTTGTTTGTGAGAACCATGGATTGACATGGTGCAACTTTTTTTTTTTTTTCTTCCACCCCCAATACCCAAACTTACCGAACCCAATGAAAAAAAAAAAAAAAAAAAAAAAAAAAAAAAAAAAGATGAAGAAGACCAGACTAGACCCAGTGTGAAAGGGAAAAGAGAAGAAGAAGAAGAAGAAGACTACCCAAACTCACTGAACCCAGTGAAAAAAAAATAAAAAACCAAACCTAGAAACACAATGTGAAAAGGAAAGAAAAGAAGAAGAAAAAAAAAAGATGAAGAAGACCAGACCAAACCCAATGTGAAAGGAAGAAGAAGAAGAAGAAGAAGAAGAAGAAGAAGAAGAAAACCAGTGTGAAAGGAAAAAGAAAAAATGAAGAAGAAGACCACACACACACACCGATTCAATGAAAAAAAAAATGTCAAAAGTTAGAGTTGGGTGGGTCCCTTAATGTGTGTGTATTCACAAAAATGTCATCATAACTCTATTTCCATAATTTGAAACACCTAAATGTGTTTTCAGTTTCCATAACTCATCACTCAAAAATCGAAGAATTGAGCGATGGAAACAAAAACTGGAAACAATGCCAAACACACTCCTCAGCCGTGGGACTCAGATATTTTGAGTTATGAGTGATAAAAACAGAGTTATGAGTGATGGAAACTAAAAATCCAAACACCCACTTAGGACTTCTTTCATAACAGTTCTTTTAACGGTTTTCTTTTCTCATCACGTTGAAATATTAGCACTCCATTTGTCAATTATATTTTGTACATTAAATCATCTTTCACTTAAAAATTACTACTATTTTATTTTCCTCTCTCTCTCCAATTTACACTATTATTTTTGTCTTTAAATTTAACCATAACTTTCCTACTCCTCTATCATTTTATTGCAAACTATGTTAATAAAATATCAACTAAAATAATGTAAAATAATGAATCGGTCCACTTCGGTCTAGTTCGGTCAAGCTGAAAGTTTTTTAATTTTTGGGAACAATTTGGAAGGGATGGGAGAGGGTTTCTAATTTTTATAATAATAAAAATAAAAATAAATTATCAATTTTGTCTTTATGATGTCAATCTACATATTTCTTTAAATTGAACCCAAATTTATATTTGAAACTTTCAATTGAACCCAAATTTATATTTGATATAAGTAGTTTGTGTGAGCGTCTGGTACCAGCTATCATCACACTCCTAAGTCCTAAATATATCGGTGACTGAAAAATGTATAAAAATCATTAGACAAACAAAGAAACCGTGAATTAGGATGAAGAGATAGTTTTGACATTATACCAAAATAAGAGAAGTCTTAGAACACATGAATAAGACTGTATAATTTTTCAGAAATTACTCTTTGCCGTGTTGTACCGTACCTATATCCTTACTTCCAAGTTTGCAAGAGAAATTGGAATGACCGAAACTCTCAATATCTTTGAATCAGACTCAATGAACACAGATGAAATCTGTGATTCACAGAATGGCACTTTTCATTTTTTATAAATTTTTTAAAAAATGAATTATTTGTTCATTTATCAAGCCTATAGTTTTTTTTTTTTTTTTCCCGAGAAAGAAGGGAACATTGTTAGCATGGACCAGGGACAAGATTGACCACACAATATCATATCACATATGGCAACTCAGGAAAATTATTTTACATAAGGTGAAAAACTCACCAATGAAAAGGTTTTCTATTTTTTTATTTTTGATTGCAAGAACTATATTAATATATAAATGCAATTCTCACGACCTATATAGGTTCAAAATGTAAGTTCTCTGCGAAACTTGTTTACCATGTGCCAACACCAATATGAAAACTTTGTTAGTGAATAACAGCACTAGCTTACGACCAGATTGTTTGGGAACGAGTTACAGTGGTTGAACTGAGAAGTCAAAGCTTTATCGGGGTTGGCCTCAACACATAAAACAACTTAGTCACATAACAGAAACAGGGGGAACAAACAAAATTTTAATGGCAGAATCAAATTCTCCCTATGGTACAATGAAATCAACCTAGGAAGGGTGAGTCATATCACCCCAAAAAAGGAGTCACTCCCTGCAAGGGAAATCCAATGAAGAGCGCAAAAAAAGAATGCCAAATGTCTACAAACAAAAAAGAATTCAAACATAAGCCAAGAATATAGGGTATGTTTGTGGGACCATCCACTGAATGCCCTTCATGCATCACACGTAGGCCTTGCTTAGGTTAAGATTCATACAGTACAACACCATTGTTTGAGTAAAATTGACACATCTTGAGCAGAAACCTTTGTCCACAAAAGCTGGGCATAACCATTCAAAACAAAAATTATGGTCCAACTATCAAAAGCTACATGGTTCAAACCTAGGCATTTTAAATATAACTTTTCAAAATTTTTGATCAATTACAATTACAATTACTCCTCCTCTACGATGGTCCCCCTCTCACTGACATATATGCCGTCAAGGAATTTCCGGATATCCTTGTTCTTCACGTGGCACTTCTGCAAAACCAACAAGAGATTAGGTCAGCAAGTGCAGATAACATATAACTGAAATGATTGTACATTTTTTTTTGTGTTTGGACAAAGAAATGGACCTGGTTTATCAAGGCAGCAGAACGAGAGACCAGTTCGATGTCATTCCCATCCAGTACAAGCTCATCCTTGACCTTCTCAGATCGGAGAATAGTGACCCCATCAAGCATATCCACCTTCCTTACCTAAAACCCAACAAACACAAAAAAACCAACCAAGTCAATTAACTTGTCAAAGTTTAGCATCAACGAATCCAGGCCTTAGCCTTTCACAAAATTGCAAAAAATTAACAAGTAGCACCATAAAATGCTTAAGGAGCTGCACTATTACAAACTACAAAGCGCAGTCACATTCAGAAAGTGAACAAACAATATCAAAGTACTACACGAGAGTGACTACTATTGACACCACCAAATGATGAGCATTAACATGTAGAACCATAAAAGGCTTTAGGGCTGCACTATTACAAAGGCTAGTCAAATTCGGAAAGTGAACAAACAATGGGAACTATAAATATAGCACAAAACAGAGTCTTTTTAGTATCATGACATTTTTTGTTTTGCCTATTAGATATTAAAGTACTACACAAGGGTGACTACTATTGAGTATTGACAGCACCAAACGATAAGCATTAACAAGTTGTACCATAAAACAATTAAGGGACTGCACTATTACCAAGGCTAGTCACATACAGAAAGTGAACAAACAATAGGAACTTTTATTATAGCCCATAAAAGAGCACTCTGTAGCGCCTAACATTTTCGGGTTTGCATATTAGATGTAAAACTACTACATGAAAGTGACTACTATTGACACTACCAAATGATAAGCATTAACAAGTAGAACCATAAAACACCCAAGGGGCGGCACTATTACAAAGGCTAGTCACATTCAGATTGTGAACAAACAATAGGAACAGTAACTATAGCCCATAACAGAGCACTTTGTAGTATCCTAACATTTTTCGGTTTTGCATATTAGATATAAAATTACTACATGAGGGTGACTACTATTGACACCACCAAATGATAAGCATTAACAATTAGAACCATAAAACAAGTAATGGGCCCCACCATTACAAAGGCTATTTACATTCAGAAAGTGAACAAACAATAGTAACTTTAATTATAGCCCATAACATAGTACTTTGTAGCATCCTAGCATTTCGGATTTGCATATTAGATATAAAATTACTACATAAGAGTGACTACTATAAGCATTAACAAGTAGAACCATAAATCACGTAAACTGCAATATTTACAAAGGCTAGTCACATTCCGAAATCGAACAAACAATAGGAATTAGGAATTGTAATTATAGCCCATAACAAAGCACTTTGTAGCATCCTGAAGTTTCTGGTTTGCACATTAGATATAAAAAGTACCGCACGAGAGTGACTACTATTGACACCACCAAATGCATTAACAAGATTTAAAATTACTACATAAGAGTGCTATTTACATTCAGAAAGTGAACAAACAATAGCAACTTTAATTATAGCCCATAAACATGGTACTTTGTAGCATCCTAACATTTCGGATTTGCATATTAGATATAAAATTACTTCATAAGAGTGACTGTTATAAGCATGAACAAGTAGAACCATAAATCGCGTAAGCTGGAATGAGGAACTGTAATTATAGCCCATAACAAAGCACTCTGTAGTATCCTAAAGTTCCTGATTTGCATATTAGATATAAAAAGTATCATATGAGAGTGACTACTATTGACACCACCAAATGCATTAACAAGATTTAAACTTTCCCAAACACATTTTTCGCAGCATTCAAACCAAAATCGATTCCTACAACAAATATAGACAATCCACGGTAAACGAAAACGACCCAGATGCAAAAAAAACGAAAAGCAAGGAGAACCCAATTGAAAAAACAGCGAAAAGAGAAATGGGTCACCTTTTTTTCTCCAAGAAAATTCCTGATCTCGATGGACTTGCTAGTGTTGGTGATACTGGCATTGATGGGGAAATGAGCATAAACGAACCTCATCTTGTAACGGTAACCCTTGGTGACACCGGTGATGAGATTCTCGACGTGGCTGAGCGCGGTGCGGATGGCGGCGGAGGTCTTCCTGGAGCCGAACCAAGCGTCGATCTTCAGCTTTCGCTTCCCGGTTTCCTCATCGGTGATGAGGTCGAAATCCAAGTTCAGGTGCTTGAAGTTTCTCACGAGCTTGCCACGTGGGCCTTCCACCTCAATGACCTTAGCGTTCACCTTGATCTTGACCCCATCTGGGATGTCCATGGTCTCAGATGACAAGATGGTCTTCATGGTGTGTCTCTCTCTCTCTCTCAAACTCTAGCTGCGCCTCTCTGAGAATGGAAAACAAATGAGGTGGTGGCAACCAAAAACCCTAAACTATATGTGTATATATTCAAGGTACAGTAAAACCTAAACCCTTTTGGGCCTTTGTTTGTTTTTTGAGGCCCAAGTCTTTTGAGATGGTTTTTGTTTATGGATATTGGGTAAGATTAAATTTGGTTTTAAAAAAAAAAAATTAAAAAGCCCAATTTAAGCTATTTGGGTTCGTAGTTCTAAAAATCAGCTCGAACCAACTAAATCTGTATGAATTGGGCTAGGTTTGGTTAATAGATTGTAATTATTTTGTCAAACCTAAGAAAAAAATTTGGATATTTTCTTTTCGTGATCGAGATTAATGGTACAAAGACATTGACCAAAAATTTATTAGACTATTACTATATTCCTGTTTCCTGATAGTTTGATGGCAATGTATTATATAATTTGCTAAATTATATTCTCTAATTTTGAGAAATTGTACTTTACCTCCTAAACTATACTCTAAATTAACTTTATACCATAAACTTTTCGAATGCACATTTTGCACTCTAAACTATGATCCTTGTTACAATTTACACATCAACATTAAGTTTGCTATTAACTTGGATGAAAAAACATGAAATCACGGGGAAAGACTTAGTTGTCTTTCTTCTCAATCACTTAAAAATAAAAGAAGAAATTATACTTTACTACTCTAAACTATATTCTTGATTACATTTTACACTCTAAACTTTAGATTTTCATCCAAGTTAACAGCAAACTTAATATCAGGGTGCAAAGTGTAATAAAATTCATAGTTTATGATACAAAACATGCATTTGAAAAGTGTAAGGTACAAAGTGTAATCTAAGGTATAGTTTAGGGTGGTAAAGTGTAATTTCTCTTTAATTTTTACTAGTAAAATTTTTAAATTTATGATGTAAATTTTTTTTTTTTTTTTTTTTTTTTGGATTTTCAATCATTTAATTTGCATATGGTTTCAATGTACCCTTTAAGTCCATCTTTGTCCAAAGTCATTAAACTCTACGCAATAAAAAAAAAAGTTTTAGTATTCAAGCTTAACAAAACCAAGAAAATTATATCTATTTATTTATATATGTGAAATCATTTTTTAATAAACCATTACTCTGACAAAAAAAAAAAAACAGAGTATCACATTATTGAGACCAACCAAAGATTCTACCTCCAAATAGCTACCCATACCATTGGCCAACCCTTGCATAACCTAAAAATCATCTACACAAAACAAATCAAAACCCAAAACCTAATCATTGCCACAACACTATCAAGACACCCGCTCAAGTTGTGAAGCAAAGAGCTTCTCAAAAAAAAGTTGAGGCAAAGAAGTCTTCATGGACTCACATGACACGACTCAATTCCTCAAACCCAAAATTTGAGCCAACCCACATGCATGCGTAAACCACAGTAGAGCCAAGTGTAATAGGGTATCTGTCGATATAAGGATCACCTTAAGATGGTTGTCTGATGGCTATTAAGGGTGAGTTTGGCATCAATTTTAAGTTTTAGCTTTTAGTTTTTAGTTTTTAGTTTTTGTGTTCAACTTTTTAAAACCTTGTTTTTTCCCGCATTTTCTCACTTTTTTAAATTTTTCTCAAGTTAAAAATATGCTTTAGCACACTTTCAACAAAATGCTAGATAAGTTATTCCCAAATGGATCCTAAGAATAAATCAAACCAAATAATTCTTTTTTTTTTTAGAAACAAATCAAATGGTTTTTGATGATGCCGAAATTCATCAGTAAGCTACGCGGTCCTCACAAGAGTGAAATAAAAACCTACACAACAAAAAGAGAGAACCTAACAGAGAGCACCGGTGTGGTGCCGGCCAAAAACCCTCCGAAGGTCAAGTTAGAAACCTTATTTTTAACATTAGAGTGCTAGAGTTGAGTTAATTATGTGTACCTTGGTTTGTGAGGGTTTTTGGAATATTTATAGTAGTGTAGAGTTGAGATCTATGCCTTGGTTAAGGATTCCTTTCATTCTAGAAGAGTAACTCGTAGCTAGTCCTTTTCCTTATAGAAATCTTCTTTGTTAGGGCTAGGCATGTGAGCCAAGCAAAACCATGGTAGTCCTAACGTAAGTCGCAAGTTAACTTTCTTTAAAAGACATTGGAACCCAATACCTGCCACGTGTCATACACATCCATCCACAAAAGGGTCCGTCCACTTTATTTCCGTCATATCACATTTTTCCTCTTCAGTTGCCCCCCATTCCATGAATCCGTCACCTACTCTTGTCGGGTTCATGGAATGACAGTTGCTCCGTCCCCACGAATCCGTCATGTATTTTCTTCGGACACATGTTGATCGTCAGGCTGTATTAGGGTCATTAATGCACTGAGGACACGTGGCGAGTCATGATTGACAGCTTATTGCAATCGAGGCGTCCCTTCGTTTGCCGCGCCGTTCTCACTATATATATATATATATATATATATATATATATATATATATCACCTATCCTTTTCATTTTTGCATTTTGGAAAGAATTTTTGATGACCAGAGCGCGACCGTCCTTTCTGTGTGACCGTCACCTTTCGAAGCTATTGCACCGTTTACTCAGTTTTCATTTGTCGCTTCTTCGCTCCGTCCAACTGTGAGTATCTTTCTTCATTCTCTTCTTCTCATTTTTTTTTTTTATGTTGGTCCATCGTTCGTGTAGAAACTAGAGTCTTAGGTTTCCTTTACCGTCATTTGTAGGTGTTCGATGTCTAGTGAGACTTCCAGCGGTCAGTCTTTTGTCCGTGAAGGAGTGGGCTATGAGGAGGTGTGCCCGTCAAGTCAAGCAGACCCAGGCACCTCTATTGAGGAAAGGGAACCGTCATCCAGCTCTCCTTCCTATGTGGAAGATGAAGGGCGAGGTGAAGACGGGTTGGAGTATGAATCAAATGACGATGTGGACGGTGTAGATCCTCCCGTCCAGTCCATGATAGGTGAAGATAGGTTAAGAGAATTCGTCTTGCTCCCTACGTGGACGGTAAACGACTTCACTTCGTTCATTAAACCACAACATTTCAACACCCTTAGGGAGAAATACCAAATACCTAACACCATACCCATCCGTCTACCATCAAGTCTGAGAAGTGCTACTACAGGGGTCTTGAAGATGTTGGTGTGTACGAGCAGATGCTTAAAGCGGGCCTTCGCTTTCCTTTAAATGCCTTGCACCGTCGCCTTCTACAATACTTGAGTTTGGCCGTCACCCAGATCTCACCCAATGCTTAAAGAGTCTTCCTGAGTGCTGAGGTTTTGTATGGCGTCATGTCTCATAGGACGAGACGGTTAACAATGGAAGAGTTCTTCAACTGTTACCATCTGTCTGAGATCGTTAAGTCGAAGGGTATGTATAGCTTTACACCGAGGAGTCCGGTACTTAGGTCAGTGTTTGAGACCCCAGACTGCAATCGTAACTGGAAAAGTAGATATTTCTTCCTCCAAGGGGACGATTGGATGGGTCGTCCTAACAATCATGAGTATATGCCCGTTGATAAGACATGGGGCATATTGTCACCGTCCGGTATGTGTCCGTCCTCGTTTGTTTCGTTGTCTAATATGTGTCCGTCCTGATATACTTTTTTTCTATTGCTGATGTTATTCTAACCATCTATTTTTGGCAGCGCGTAGCCGTCCAGATATTACCACTGAGCATTTTGGTTTCCTTGAAAGAGTCTTCCAGAAAACTGACTTGTCGGAGAGGACGTGGGCGAAGCTCGTCACTTTGGACACCCTTCATTGGTACTATGACAGTCCTGAACCTTCTGCTGCTGCACTTAAATACGACTCAGGAATACGCAAACGTAAGTCTCTTTTGACTAGGTGTTTTTTTATATATATGCCTTATTACGTTCTTAATGTCTCCTTACCGTCTACTTTTCTATAGAAATGGACGACGCTAAAAGGAGAGCCTTTATCAAGCAACAGGTTGCTAACAAGAAAAAGCTTGGGGGCAATCTTCCACCTAAGATGGGTGTGTCCCACCCGTCTACAAAAAGGGGTGCAAAGAAGGCAGACCGTCCTAGCAAAAAGCAAAGGCTCATGACGGGTCTACCAGCCGTCTAGGCTACAGCAAAGCAGCCCCCCAAGCTGGGCGTGGGCAAGGGTAAAGGTCTCATGACCAACCCTGACCCCGTCAAAGAGAAAACTCCCATCCTGCTTAGAGAGGACCCTCAGTGTGCCCTAACTCAGTCAGCGTCTATCATAAAAGAGGAAGACTACGAGGACATTGGCAACCACGCGACGGAAGCCATAGGGGAGACGGCTTTGTTTAGCCTTACTCAAGTAATATACTTGTCCACTACCTTATCCGCTTAGACTCGTCCTGCTTATGTGCTAACTTGTTTGTTTGCTGATGCAAGCGGTTCTAATGGCAAAAAGGCTAATGGACCGCTGCCTGGCTCGTGAGAAGTCGTTGAAGCGCGTTCCTGCAAAGGCCAGGTCGACGAGGGAGGAGCTTGACGAGCTAAAACTTTGGAGGCTCCGTCATAAGGAGAAATTAAAACTATCCGAGCAAGCTCGTGAAAATTTGTAGAAAGAGGTCGAGTACCTTTGAGGGACAGTGAAGGCCAATGACGACAATGTCCGTCGGGCGAAGGTTGAGGCCGTCCGAGAGTATCGAGACTCAGATGCTCTTTTGATGGAACTAAGTACGTCCTTTGCCGACAATTTTGACGACTATATCCGTCAGGTAAAGGCGTCATTCCCGGACCTCAACCTTTCTCACATCAACATTGATGCAAGAGGCCAAACACCAGCTCACCCTGTTGACTCTGAGGAGACTGCCGAACTTTTTGGTGAAGTTCCTGATGAAGATGAGGCCCTAAAGGACGATGAGACTGGACTCGTCCATGATGATGTCCGTCAGCCTACTCCCAACAGTCGTGGCACTCCAGCTGATGCCCCCCAAGTTGAAGAATAGTTCTTCTCTCCTTTTTTTTTTTTTTTTTATGGGAGAACAATTGGCTATGTAATTTGTAACAGTCAGATGTATCTATTGTAAACAATCTATTTAAGTAATTTCATCCGTCGCATGTTTTTCACATGAATGCCTTAATTGCTTTTCATTATTTCTATTGATCTGCTTACCATGTTAATTCTGTATCATCCTTGTTTTGGATTATCCGTTCACCTTGTGGGCTTCGCAAATATCATCCTTCTCCTGGATGTTCAGTCCACTTTGTGGACTTAGCTAACATCATCCTTTTGGATGATCTGTCCACTTTGTGGACTTTGCAAATATCATCCTTATGGATGCTCCGTCCACCTTGCGGACATGGTAAATATCATTCTTATGGATGCTCCGTCCACCTTGCGGACATGGTAAATATCATTCTTATGGATGCTCCGTCCACCTTGCGGACATGGTAAATATCATCCTTATGGATGCCCCGTCCACTTTGTGGACTTTGTAAATATCATCCTTATGGATGCTCCGTCCACCTTGTGGACTTAGTAAATATCATCCGTTTGGATACTCCATCCACTTTGTGGACTTAGTAAATATCATCCTTTTGGGGAGTTAGTAAATATCATCCTTTTGGATGCTCCGTCCACCTTATGGACTTTGTAAATATCATCCTTATGGATGCTCTGTCAACTTTGTGGACTTTGTAAATATCATCCTTATGGATACTCCGTCCATCTTGTGGACTTTGCAAATATCGTGGAAGTTGGTGAAAATTCGTTCCGCATGTTCTGAAAAACTCTTCTTATTATAATGGATACATAGAACATTGTTTATAAAAATAAGAAAGTCGCCTTTTAGGTGTTTAAAAGTACTGTAAGAAATAAGAACTGTAATTATAGACTAGAAAAGATAAACTGGAAGTGAGGAGTGTAGTGCTGCTGCTGTCGTCTTCTATTGATAATACTTCTTCATGTGCTCTGCATTCCATGGGTGACTTAGCTTCTTTCCGCTCAAGGTCTCTAGGTAGTATGTTCCCATCCTATGCCATGATGTGATCCTGTAAGGTCCTTCCCAGTTCGGTCTAAGCTTCCCTTGGGTGGCATCCTTTGTAGTGCCGAGTACTTTCCTTAGGACAAGATCTCTAACTTGAAAGTCTCTATGCCTAACTCTAGAGTTGTAATGCTTCGCCATTAGGTCCTGGTACCGTGCTAACCTTTGTTCTGTGGCTACCCTGACTTCATCCACTAGATCAAGCTGTATGCGTATGGCTTCATCATTTCTGTGCTCATCATGGTTTTCAACACGGTAGCTTGTAAGCCCCACTTCTGCCTGTATGACCGCCTTAGTACCATATGCCAAATGGAACGGTGTTTCTCCCGTCGGTATTCTTGCCGTTGTCTTGTACGCCCACAAGACACTTGGTAACTCATCTGGCCATATACCCTTTGCCCCCTCAAGATGAGTCTTGATGATTTTGAGCAAGGATCGATTTGTGACCTCAACTTGTCCGTTGGTTTATGGATGTGTAAATGACGAGTAGTGATTCTTTATCCCTAACTAAGAGCGAAAATTCCTGAATGCTTCGTTGTCAAATTGCTTGCCATTGACTGAAACCAGCACTCTTGTTATGCCATATCTGCAAATAATATTTCTCCATACAAAACTACGGATATTCTTCTCCATGATGTGGCTAAAACCTCAGCCTCCACTCATTTGGTGAAGTAATCAATGCCAACCACTAAGAATTTCAACTGCCTGACCCCTGTTGGGAACGGGCCCATAATGTCCACACCCCATTACGCGAATGGCTATGAGGCCATTATGGGCGTGAGCTCTTCCATTGGTTGCCTTATGAGATTGCCAAAGCGTTGGCACCTGTCACAGGATCTGACGTATGCGCTGGCATCCTTCAGCACTGTTGGCCAATAGTATCCTACCCTAAGAAGCTTGTGCACTAAAGACCTTGACCCCGAGTGATTTCTGCAAATCCCTTCGTAGACCTCTCTCATGACATAGTCTGCTTCTTCAAGAGCCAAACACCTTAGATAGGGTCGAGAAAAACCTCTTTTGTATAAAACGTTTTTCATTATGATGAACCGAGAGGCTCTAACTCTTAGTTTCCTTGCGGCCTCCTTGTCGTTTGGCAAATGATCATCCTTCAAGTACGCAGCTATGGGAGTCATCCAACAATGCTTACTACTTAACTCCTGCACACCAGTACCATCAATCAGGGGTGAAATTTGAACGAAGGATAACACCTTGTCGAGAATGGTCATTGGTTCTGCGGAAGCTGCCTTTGCAAGCTGATCAGCTTCTTGGTTTTCCTCCCTTGGAACTTGAATCAACTCGATTTGGAGGTTGCTCATTCGAATTTTCACTTTGTCGAGATACTTCTTCATTCTTTCACTCCTGCACTCGTAACTTCCATTAATCTGGCTAGTGATGACTTGGGAATCAGAGTAGACAACCATGCTCTCGGCTCCTGCGACTACAGTGAGGTCCAATCCCGCTACGAGGGCTTCATATTCTACTTTATTGTTTGTTGTTGAAAAACACAAACGGATCATGCACTTTGTCTTATCCCCTTCTAGTGTTCGGATTACCACACCGACTCCGCCTACATTTTTATTAGAGGATCCGTCAGCGTGAACACTCCACACAGGAAGTTCATCTGCCCCCTGTTCCTCCACATTGGTAAACTCCGCGATAAAGTCTGCCAGGATTTGGCCTTTTACCGCCGGTCGAGGTCGATAGCGAATGTCGCACTCACTTAGCTCGATCGCCCACAATGCCATCCGTCCTGCTGCTTCGAGATTACTCATTGCTTTTCTTAAGGGCTGGTTCGTCATGACATTTATGACGTGCGCTTGAAAGTACAGTTTGAGTTTCCTTGCAGCGGTCACCAATTCGAAGGCTAGCTTTTCTACCGGTGGATACCTTTCTTCAGCCCCTCTCAGCGCTCGGCTTATAAAGTATACAGGTTTCTGGATTTTATCTTCCTCTCTAACAAAAGCCGCACTAACACCTGATGGGGAGACAGCCACATATAGAAACAGTTCTTCCCCTAGCTTGGACGGGCTAAGTAATGGTGGAGAGGAGAGATATGTCTTCAAATCTTCGAAAGCCTTCTGGCACTCGTTCGTCCATTCAAATGATTTTCTTAATGTGCGAAAGAACGGGAGGCATTTGTCTGTTGCCCTTGAAACGAACCTGTTTAGGGCAGTAATCTTGCCATTCAAGCTTTAGACCTCTTTTAGCGTCTTTGGGGGAGCTAAATTCATTATTGCCTTCATCTTCTCTGGGTTGACCTCGATACCCCTTTGGGACACCATAAAACCCAAAAATTTTCCTGCCGTGACCCCGAATACGCATTTGCTGGGGTTTAGCTTCATGTTGTAGGACCGAAGGGTGTTGAAAGTCTCTTGGAGATCGCCCATATGGTTGCATTCGCGAACACTCTTCACTAGCATGTCATCCACGTAAACTTCCACGTTCCTTCCAATCTGACGTGCGAACATCTTATTCATCAACCTTTGGTACGTGGCCCCAACATTTTTTAGTCCAAAAGAAATTACCTTATAGCAAAAGAGCCATTGACTGGTGATAAACGATGTTTTCTCTTGATGAACTTCATCCAGCTTGATCTGATTGTAGCTGAAGAATGTGTCCATGAAACTTAAAAGTTCATGTCTTGCTGTCGAATCCACTAGGGTATCACTAAGCGGTAGAGGATAACTGTCCTTTGGGCAAGCCTTGTTTAGATCCGTGAAGTCAACGCACATTCTCCACTTCCCATTCGCCTTCTTGACCATCACTACATTTACTAGCCAGTTCGGGTAGCATACTTCACGTATGAAACCTGCTTCTTGCAATTTTTGGACTTCCTCGATGATAGCCTGGTCCTTTTCTGGAGCGAACACTCGTTTCTTCTGTCGGATGGGAGAGAATGAAGGTGACACATTCAGCTTGTGTACTATTACTATCAGATCGATCCCTGGCATGTCCTCGTGACTCCATGCAAATTTTCCCTTAGGAACGTGGTAAGGCTTTGACGTACCGATTGACTGGCCATTGTACCAATTCTCGTGGTCCGTTTGGGCCTTGAGTCGTCAAGTGATACTTTTTCCAATTCTTTCACTACTTCAGTTGTAGCCCGCTACCCCTTGACATTTAGTGTTTGTAGGTGATCGTCCATCTCCTTCATGGCAATATAGCATTCTTATGTTGCAGCCTGATTCCCGCGTAGCTTTCCGACTCCATATTCAATAGGAAACTTAATTATCAAATGGTAAGTCAAAGTTACAGCTTTCCATGCATTAAGAGTAGGCCATCAGGATTGCATTATAGGCAGATGAGCAATCCACTACTAGAAAAACCACATCCTTAGTAATTTGTTGTGGGTGATCTCCTACCGTTAAGGACAATGTGATGGCCCCAAGGGGGTAGACCCTTGTTCCTCCGAATCCAACGAGGGGAGCGTTGGTTGGAACCAGTTGCTCCCTACTAATTCTCATCTGTTGAAATGCGGGGTAATAAAGAATGTCTGCTGAACTTCCATTATCAGCTAGTACCCGATGTATGTTATAATCTCCAGCTCGTATGCTGACCACGAGCGCGTCGTCATGTGGATGGTGAAGACGTCGGGCATCTCCTTCTGAAAAGCCGATGGTTGGGATATCAATTTGGGCCATCTTCGGTGTTAAGCTCATCATTTGAATGTTCTGTACTATTCATAGGTAAGTTTTACGGGCTCTTTTGGACGATCCTATGTTAACGTTACCTCCAACGATCATCCTTATGTCTGCAATTGGAGGTCTTGGGCGCTCGTTCTCCCGTCGGGGGGGCTAATCTTGTGGCGGATTCATGCCTTCTTTACTAACAAACCTTTGCAGCTTCCCCTACCTTATAAGCGCCTCGATTTGTTGCTTTAAATCGTAGCAGTCAGATGTGTCGTGGCCATGGTCATGATGGAAGTAGCAGTACTTGCTTCTTGACCTTTTATTGGGATCCCCCTTTAACTTACCGGGGAATGTCAAGGCTTCTTCATCCTTTATCTGCATCAATACTTGGTCGATTGAGACCGTCAAAGGGGTGAAGCTTGTGAATTTCCCCATGGGCAATTTCGGGAGTCTATCCTCCCTTCGTTTTCCCATCCTAGCCATCTTTCGTCCCCCCTCTTATCGCGCATCCTCCTGCCTCTCTCTTTTTTTAGGCTTACCTTCCCTTGCCATTAGCGCGTCTTCTGCGTTCATGTACTTTGTCGCCCTGTAAAGTACTTCGAACATAGTCTTTGGATCATTCTTATACAGGGAGAAAAGGAACTTACCTTTTCGTAGCCCGTTGGTGAATGCTGCTACTAGTATCTTATCGTCCGCTTCGTCTATCGAAAGTGCCTCTTTGTTGAACTGTGTTATATACGACCTCAGTGTCTCGTCCTCCCGTTGTCTTATGCTCATCAGACATGCCGTGGACTTCTTGTATCGGTGGCCCCCGATAAAGTGTGACACAAATTGAGCACCTAACTCTTTAAAGGTGCTAATCGAGTTAGGTGTCAACCTGCTATACCAGACCCTTGCGGATCCCTTCAACGTAGTAGGGAAGGCCTTGCACATAATTTCATCTGGCACCCCTTAGAGGTGCATTATAGTCTTGAAGGACTCTAGATGGTCCAAGGGGTCGTTGGTTCCGTCGTAGCTCTCCACTTGAGGCATACAAAACTTTGGGGGAAGAGGACATGAAGTGACATATGCTGTGAAAGGTGAATCTGTTCGTTGGACCAGGTCGTCAAGGTCGCTAGATACTCGCCCTTTGAGGGTGTTCATCATCACGTCATTCATTCCCTCATCTCCTACATCTCCGTGGCGATGTGGGGTTGTAAAGCTTCACAAATAGCTGGCTGATTAGTATCCCGCCTCTCCGGTCTGCTCGCGGCGTTGCTGCCCTCGGGTCCTTCGGGATTCCTCCTTTCAGCGCTTGTTCCTTCATGGTCTTGTTCTTGCGTTCCAGGACGCGCATTCTTCTAACATAACTGTTCCTCCAAGTCGTGATTCTGTTTGGTCAGGCGTTCGACTGCCGCCACTAGCGTTTGGACTTGTCTTTCCAGCGCCGTAGCGTGTGGTTCGTCGCCCTGGTTATTGGTTGTCGCCATCGATCTGGTGAGTACCATGCAACTTTTCATCTTAGGAATAAGGTAATGTTTGATTACCCCTTAGTATCCCCACAGACAACGCCAACTGATGATGCCGAAATTCACCAATAAGCTACGCGGTCCTCACAAAAGTGAAATAAAAAACTACACAATAAAAAGAGAGAACCTAACAAAGAGCACCGGTTTGGTGCCGGCCTAAAACCCTCTGAAGGTCAAGTTAGAAACCTTATTTTCAACACTAGAGTGCTAGAGTTGAGTTAATTATGTGTACCTTGGTTTGTGAGGGTTTTGGAGTATTTATAGTAGTGTAGAGTTGAGATCAATGCCTTGGTTAAGGAGTCCTTTCCTTCTAGAAGAGTAACTCGTGGCTAATCCTTTTCCTTATAGAAATCTTCTTTGTTAGGGCTAGGCGTGTGAGCCAAGCAAAATCATGGTAGTCCTAACGTAAGCCGCAAGTTAACTTTCTTTAAAAGACATTAGAACTCGATACCTGCCATGTGTCATACACATCCGTCTACAAAAGGGTCCGTCCACTTTATTTCCGTCATATCACATTTTTCCTCTTCAATTCTATTTCTCAACTTTTCCAACCTTAGGTTACCAATGACTTTCAGATGAGACCATCATGGAATTAAACGAGTTGACTTTATTGAGAAATCAATGTCTCAGTCTATGTTTTCCGTGGGGGCAAGTGCCTCTTTAGGTTATTAAGTGCCAAATAAACAAAACTTACCATCTACAATGCTTTGTGCATAATTAGTATAAGGCTAAAAAAAAAATCCTTCATCTTATGATTCTATTTGAGCTTTAAGGTGTATGAAGTTTCTTATTTGCTTCTTTAAATAGAAGTTTCTTTTTTTTTTAGAAAGTTCTTTTAAGTAGAAGTTAATTAATAAAAAATTCATTTAAAGATTTGATTTTATTAAGAAATCGATGTATTGCTCCAAAATAAAACAAGAGAACTACATGCTATCAAAAAGATTTGGTCCTATTCGGTGCCTAATTAGGTTAGATACCAAATAAATAGAACCCATCACCGTATTGGTTTGAGATATCGATAATGTGAATATCTCATATGTCAAAAAGGTTTGGTCCTATTTAGTGCCTAATTAGGTTAGGTACCAAATAAATAAAGCCCACCACCACATTGGTTTCAGATATCGATAATGTGAATATCTCATATAACCAATGTTAGGCATGATGAGTATCAAGACCTTAAAAAAATTGATATTTGCATTCTATCTTATGAGATGTAATTTGCGTGAAGTTTCATATTTGCTTCTTTAAGCAAAAGAAGGTAGATAGACTCAATTTAAAAAATTCATTTTATTAAGAAATTGATGTCTTACTATATGTTTTCAGAAATGAATCAAGAGAACAACAATCTAACAAAATGTTCGGTTCAACATGCGTGCCTATTTAGGTTAGTTGCCAAATAAATTGAACCCACCATTGCACTGATTTGAGATATTGATAAGATAAATATTCCATCTAATCAATTTTAGGCATAATGACTATCAAGACCTCAAAAAATGGAAAATGATATTTGCATTCTATCTTATGAGATATAATTTGTGTGAAGTTTCATATTTGTTTCTTTAAGCTAAACAATGTAGATAGAGATAGAGTCTCCAATTAAAGAGTTGATTTTATTGAGAGACTAATATCTTACTATATGTTTCTGGGAATGAAACAAGAGAACATCAGCCTAACAAAAGGTTTGTTCAACATGTGTGCCTCTTTATTTAGGCTAGGTGCCAAATAAATAGAACCCATCATTGCATTGGTTAGAGATATTTGATAAGGTGAATATCCAATCTAAATATCTAATCAATTTTAGGCATAATGAGTATTAGAATTGCAAAAAAGGGACAAAAATTGTTTGCACTATCTTATGAACTTTAAGATGTATGAAATTTTATACTTCCTTCTTATATCTTAAGCATAAGCAAGTCAATAGATACTCCATTTAACGTAAGTTGATCTAGGCCAGAAGCATATATACCTATGTGAAGAGCCAAGATGACACCATTTACCGACAAATTAAGAGAGAGGAGCCATGAAGTGTATAGAGCGGACGAACGAAAGATGAAAGAGAATAAATAACAAAAATGTTAACGTTTTTTTGTTGTTAATTTAATAGTTATGGTGGGGGATTTGAACCCTGAATATCTACATTATAACACTAAGATGTGATAGTTAAGTAACAAGGCTTTTGACAATGGAAAAAATTTATTGTTAATTCTCTTTAAAAAAAAATGTATTTTCATTATTTTGTGAGCATTAACGGCTTAAACTAAATGAAAGATGATGAAAGGGCTATATTAAAAACAAATGTTAGTTAAAGAATTGAAATGAAAATTTGAAATTATAAGGACTAAAATTAAAATATGTCAAATTAGAGTTTATAATTTGTAATTTAATATTTTTAATTTTATAAACAAGTTTTGGCCAAATGGTCTTCTTCAATAAAATAGTCTTAGTAGCCTCAAGATTATATGTTTTTAAAAATTGTACAACTATCACCAACAACCTTGTAATTCAACTAATACTTCATGAGATTTTCAATGGGGTCGTCTATAGTTCAAATTCCCCTTTACCAACTATTAAATTATAACTTTTTTATTTAAAAAATGCTAGTATCTTCTATGTAACATAATTAATATAGATATATTGAATCAAAATAAATGGATATGAATATAGAATTATAAATAGGGAAAATTACACGTTATCTCCCTAACCTATATTTCCTTTTACACTTAACGTCTGAAACTATGACTCTTGTAATATTTTGCACACCATCTCATAGGTAGTAGTTTATGGAAGTAAGCGTGCATTCTCATAATTTAGGGAAGTGTAAATGGATATGAATATAGCTATATTGAATCAAAATAAAATGAATATAGAATTATAAATTGGAAAAATTACACATAATCTCTCTAAACTATATTTCCTTTTATACTAACCCCTTAAACTATAACTCCCGTTACACTTTGCACACCATTTCATAGGTAATACTTTATGGAAGTAAGCATGTATTTTCATAATTTATGGAGATAAGTGTAAAAGTAATATATTTTAAAGGGGTAAAATGTGTATTCTTATAATTTAGAAGGACAAATGTAACCTAGAGTATAATTTAGGGGGTAAAATTTGTAGATCTATGATGTGTTTAATACTTCAAGGAACAAGGTTTCAAGTTCAAGTGTTAAAGCCTTGCAAGTTTGTCCAAGAAACAAGTGAAGAAGTGCTGGTTTTTAAATCTCGATAGCTAGTATCTATTGAGGTTTAAAAAGTTGTTTTAGCCTGATGCTAGACAGCTGCTCGACAGATAGGGTATCTATAGAGATTTATGAAAAACAAATTTTCAGCTTTAATTTTCATCCAATCCGTGAATAGATGTTTGGGCTTTCTTTTCTCACAACCCTAAACATATATAAGGATTGTTTTAAGGGTCGTTACAGCTGATGCACATAAACGCAAAAGTTCTTCACAAGCATATTACGAACCAAAGACATATGCCCTAATTCATCTTTCTCTTGAAGAAGTTGCTGTGTTTGTACACTGTAGAGTTTTGTGACCAAGGAGTTTCGTGATTTTCATTGTGTGATGAACTGAAGAACTTTGCAGCCAACATCCTTCTCAAGTTGGTGATTAAGTCGTGTACTGAGATCCGCACATCTATTGATTAGTCACATACCAGAAGCCATGCATTAAAAGGAAAGATTGTCACTACATAACAAGTCCAATTGAGTATTAGGATAAGGGTTCAATTGTAAGTAGGTATAAAGTACTGGGATTCCTTTACTTGTAACTGTTTGTTATGATAATAGTGAATTATTAGGAGTGGTGACCTTAAAATCACTAGTGAGGTTTTTGCTTTGGAGATTTTCCTCATTCGTAAACAAATCACCATGTCAATTTTAATTTCCGCTGCATTTTACTTTAGTTGGTGATTTGTTTTTGCTGTCACATGTTTTGTATGTTAATTTGATTAATTAATAAACTTGACTAATTAATCAATTAATTCATCACAAGGGGTCAATACATTCTTAGACTATCATAACAGTCTATTTTAGAATAAGAACTTAAAAAAAATAAGAATTAAGTAATTATCTTACAAAATACTCACATGATTATTTATTATAGACTATATTTTATTAAAATATCAATTTTTCTTTATTTTTTTAATTCTTTGTCTCTTTTCACACAGCAACTGCCTCTCATTCTCTTCCTTCACAATCGGGAAATGCAAAGAAATTTTTTTTGCATAAGCTACTATGCTTAAGTATATTTACACAAGCACTGTAACAAAATCTCATTTTACACAATGGATGTACAAATTGATGTGTGTGTTTTTTGAGGTTGACTTGCCAAAATTTGATGTGAATGCTCTTAAGCACCTTTTCATGCTATAAATTCCTTTGGTTGGTCTTTTTTTGTGTAGATTATCATGCACGGGTGGTGGTGGTGTAAATTTATTCAAGTGGCATTTTCCATGACATAATTTCTTTCATAGCAAGTAGTTCCATCTAGTGTAAATTCTCATGTAGTGAGTTCCCTTTCTTGATGTAAATTCCTACATACTCATTAGCCTTTTTTTTTTAATGTAAGTTCTCGCATTCACATATTTTTCTATCTCTTGTGGGAGGTATAGATCTATATTTACATCCACTTCTATCCCTTGTTCGAGGGATAGATGCATAGTTACCACATTCACACATGCGCTCATATCTACATTGTTTTCAAATATACATCATATTGACATTTTGGCCTAACTTGATGATTTAGATTTGGGGAGTTAGATCCATGAATATATCAAGATGGTTAGACTAGAGCATTCTACAAGTTTGAAGAATTCACTAGTTGAAATGTACTCTAAATGTGGAGATACAGACATTGCTCTAGGAGTGTTTGACTACATATCCAAAAGATGTTGTCTCTTGGAATGATATGTGTTGGGTTAAAATGAATTGACCCCTTGCAATTAATTAATTAATTACCCAAGTTAATTAATTAAATCAAATTTCATGCAATAACGTGGCATTACAAACAAATCACCAAATTATCTAAATGCAGCAGAAAATAAATTTGGCATAGGTGATTTGTTTACAAATGGAGAAAACCACAGAGGGAAAACCCCACCAGATGAACTTCAGGTCACCACTCTTAAGAATCCACTATTATCAATCACAAACAGTTACAAGTATAAGAAATCTTACCAAACCCTTTGGCCTATCCCGAAATACCAACCTATAGTTGAACCATTTCCCCAATACACAATTGAACTTATATTGTAGTGACAATCTTCTAGTTCAATACACGAATCTCAGTACGTGGCTAACCAATGATGCACGAATCCAAGTATATGATTGACACCAACCACTTGAAAAAGATGTTGGCTGCAAAGTTCTTCCGTTCATCAATGATGAAAATTCAGAAGCTCCTTGGTCACAAACCCTTTGGCGTAAAGATGCAGTAGCTTTTTTAGAGAAAATAATGAACTAAGGCACTTTTTGCATATGTTCTCCATGTATGACGGCATTTAAAATAAGTTTTATATATTTCTATGGTTGTGAGAAAAGAAACCTATACAAATATTTCAGCATGGGCAAACAATTGAGAAACCCTATACAAGTGTCTGGTTGCTTACCCCCCTAAAATGAGAAACTCGGGTTGCATCTCAATTGTCATAAATGGAGTTTCTCATTTATTTCTGGTCAAATATCATTCTCATCCAGAAACTACATAAATTTACTTGATGCTAAATCAAATGACTCAAAAGTTGAACTGATTAGTAAAGGGTCAAACTGTCATTCTGCATTTAAACTTATTTCCAAGATTTATAAACGAAAAGTAGTCAAGGGTCAAAGTCATTTCCATCATGTCAAAGATGGTTCCTGTTCTTGCAAAGATTACCAGTGAAAATAATTTGAAGCATACGCAGGAAATTTGTGTTCCATATACTATAATTATAGCATCAGCTAAAATTGGCACCCGTAACATGGATTGACTAATAGCACAAAGATAATGAGAATTTCATTATGGTTATATATGTCTCCACACAATGTCTTGATATCTCATTTATTTTAATTTAAAAAGTGCAACAACTTCCCCATTTTTCACCTTCACGCATTAAAGCTTTGCAATGGCATATGTAGGCAAATTAGGTCTTGCAGGGAGCTTTAGATCTTCCCAGTCTTCATCATCCATCATAGAGAAGTATGAGTCAACCATATCATCACTAACAAGCTCCAATTTAGAGGGCTCCCACTGCGAGAGATAGGAAGCCAAAGATGAAATAAGACAAATAAACCAATAGAAATCTCAATTTGTGAAAATCATTGAGAGTGAAAAATCTAAATTGCAAAGATACAGAAACAGATGCATGTCTACCTTTGGGTTCTTATCCTTATCCAACAGTATAGCTCTAAAGCCCTACAGTAAAACGGAAGTCTTAAAATAATCCGCAAAAGAATAAATTAGGAGAAGATAAATATTTGAGTAAGCTGAAACCTCAAAGACATCCTTGCTTGGTTTTCCTTGCATGACATGACAAACCATTCTATACTCACGAACAAGGCACTGACCAACACCTTGGAGCCGTCCTTGTCTAATCTGTTTGCAAGAGGAGAATAAGCGTTAAAAAGTGCAAACAATCTCACAAGATTTAGACAAATTGAATGGCTGCTTAGTTTTGTCTTTAGTTATGAAGTTATTGAGGGAACTAAATATCATATTTCGATTATGGTGATATCCATATAACAGAGGGGATCATATGTCAGATAACCAAGTTAAGCTTGGATCCTAAGTGACACACAATCCCCACATTCATCTTCATACCTCAAATGATATGCTGTCTTGCACATAGTGAAAAAAAAATTTTGTACTACTATTACAACTATGACTTCACATATATACAGCTACAAAAAAATGGAAATTCACCATGCTCATAAAAATATATGTTCTACGCCCTCATGAAAAAAGAAAGCCAAAAAGTACAAGGGCATTATATATTTTTGATCAAGATAAAACTCATATTGGCCTTTGAAACAAAATAGAGAATAATAATATATGGACATTCTCTTTCTTTGGATCCAACTAAATTCACCATACATTTTTGTATGCTCCTTCGAATTCTGCCACAATCACCTCTGCATGGTGGCTAAAAATGTATAACTCAACTGTTCTCCAATGGCCATAGCACATCCTGATTCTCGATGGACCAGTACCAACCTATGTCGCAATTCACAAGGACAGAGTAGCATGTGATGGGTGCAAATGTGTATCTAGGCATCAAATAATTTCATACCCGTTACTCAGAAATGAAGCCTTATCTTTTTTTCTTTTTTTTTAATTGATTGGCCTTATCTTTTTTTCTTTTTTTTTAATTGATTGTTCTAGAGAGAAACAAAAACACCCAATTTATTTGAGTATTCAATTCTATTCATTCCTTACATTATTAAGAGGTAGTTACATGTTTAATGGCTGGTCATTGAAAGCATAACACTTGCTGACAAGAGTTAATGTTGCATCTGACATAGGCACTTTAAACATTTTAGTATTCATTAAAAAATAAATGCCACCATATCCCCTTTTTGATAACTTTATATAGGTCCTTGTTGCACTTATCACCTGTATTAAACCTTTGAGCTTATTATAAAAATGCCTTGAAAAAGGACAGAGTCTCCAGTTGTCAACCACTTTTACCAGTTTATAATTCTGGAAATTGAATTTCTAACCTTCCGAAACTGGAATAAATGATACTTCTGCTAAGGAAAGAAAAAGAGATTTCTATAGCCTCACATGATTTGAGCACATAATGAAAATCCTACAGAGCTAAATTTCAATAGAAGATGTCATGAATATCTTAACCACAAGCCAATACGTCTTAAGCAGTTAAATACTGACTGGAATGGTAGTATTAAGGCTTACTGCTCCCTTACCGATCTCAGACAAAGTTTAAGGCCTGTTGGTGATGCTTTCTTCAGTGACCGGATTGTTTCAGAGATCCAATCATCCTTCTTATTCAAGGCCTCTCTCTCCTAAAATTGCCACCACAAGATCATGGTCAGGTAAGTGGTAAACATGTAAACACCAAAAATAAAAGAGTATTACCCAAAGCACTAGCAAACGTTTCAAAGACATCTGACAAAGAGGAGGACAAATTAATATTCTCATCATGGATAAAATTCAATATCATTGAACTTACAAGGGCAGATATAATTTCTTCCACTGTTCTTCGTGAAAAGCACCTATCAATGACATTCAATCTGTAGCCAAGTGATTGCGAAAAAAAATAAGGATTTCGAGTTTATTAAGAAAAGATTATAAAAAATATAAAAAAAATATAATTGAGGATCTTGGATGACAGAAAGATAGGTTCGCATTTCAGAAAATGAAAACATTAGTTCTTTAATACAAAATCAACTCTGATAGAACCTTCTAGCACTCAATCTGTGAGATGTAGTTCATTTATCACTGTATGTTTAAGATGATATATACAGCTAGCTAATCAACTAACAAAGCTTTTTCATATGTGCGTTCACTGAGAGAAGTTTATTTCATGATTGATTATCCTTGACATCATAAGTATTAAAAATCCTTGGCATACATAGTATACAGTTTAATGAATAAAAACTGTAGAGGCCGTTTAATTAGAACAAGAAGTATAATCTTTATAATTATGAATGCAAAAATAACCTGTGATATGCACATTTCTCTTTCAAATAAGGTTGCTTTGAGTACTCATTAATAACTGCGGAGATTATGGCTGAATCACTTGAATCTACCTTGCACAGTGCTTCTTCTAACAAAGACAATCTCTGGCCAACAATTAAAAACACGTAAGGAATTCAAATGGCAATGTAATACACAATTAAAAATAAAAACTTTGTCAGATAAACATAATGGTGATGACTACACATGCATAGCATTTCATCTTAATGGAATGAGGATAAATATTGTAGAAAATAATTCGTAAATAGAAATTATATCCTAGACTTAACCGACAAATGGTCTAATTTGTACTATTGAACTATATAAGTATTTCCTCCTTTCAATTTCTGTTTTTACCATAGTCTCCCTCTTTCTTCAAATCAAATGACCTATGTATCCTCCTCCCGTCCACTCCACTACTTTGCCTTTTAGTTTAAACCAAGTAGAGAATGGAAAAAACAAGTCTTTGGAAAAATATACAATAATTCATAATGTGCACTAAAACCATGCTAATGCATGTTACTGCTTCCAACTGTTCATCAACCACACAAGATGTATCTTTTTCCTTCATTAGAATTTTGAGCGCTATGCCCAAAATCAAATAATTAAAGCATAATGAAATACTACCTCTGAGGGGACAAAGTGAGTTGCAAGCCCACATACAAGCATTTCAGCACCATCCAACCTAGTGCCTGTAAGACCAAGATATTCTCCTGCCAAAGGTTAAAAATTATAACGAGTATAAGATGGGAAATGGGAGGGGAGTTACCAAAAAAGACCATTATAATCATAAAACAATGCAAAAAATGAGAAGACCACTTCAGAACACTTTTAAGCTTTGGTACAAAGAAACATAGAATTGTTATAATTCCAAATTTTATGTAATAAATAAATCTAAAAATATGAACAAAAAAAAGACAATATAGTAAGAAATAAATGTGGTGTAGAATAGACAGTAGAGATTTTCCTTGAGCAGAGAGACCACCATAAGTTAGCACAAGGGAAATTCAAGAAATACAAAAGCATTAGTAGAAATCATTGGTGACAGCGCGACAGAATTGCAAGTCAAAATACCTAGCAATCTGTTCATAATTGCTGAAGAATTAATAAAACTTAAGTTTTCTAGTAGATTAATTGCATGGTACAAAGAACCAACACCCATTATGGTTTGTTTTCTGTTGAACCATGGTTCATTCTAAGATTTGGTTTATTTTTAACTACTTCGGTCACCAGTTTTTTTTTCTTCATTTCTGTGCTAGGAATTTTTTTTTTTTTCTTCATTTCTGTGCTAGGAATTGATAGCTTGAGCTTAACAAACTGACACTTTAATCCCAATGACTCTCCCAACCTACAGATTATGCACCTTTATCTGTCACATGTCCCATATCATGATAACAAGTACATATAATACTCTCACCAATACTGCTAGTTTGCAATAGTATCAATTAGTCATATACATTAAAACCAAAAAATAGGAATTGAACTACTCAAGAAAATTTAAGTGCTAAAGAAATATACCATCCAAACTCCGACAAAATACAAAAGAAAATAAACTTCACCACCTTTTTAGGAAAGAATTGGTATTGAAAGCTCAGATTTGTGCTAAAACACAAGAGTTGTTTAGACCCTCCAAATTAGAAATTACAGCTCAGTTGATTTCACTCTAACTTAATTAAATGCGGAATAGGATAAATGCAAGCGAACAAACAAAAGAACTACTCTAAGCCATATTCATCATATAACAACAACAAACAAAAAGCTAAAACAGTAAGGAAAAATGATGCAAACACAAAATAACACGACGATGTGTTATCGAAGAAGAAACCAAAGAACTTGCGCGGCGAAAAAACTCTCTACCGCCCTCCAAGTAGTAAATCAATCCACTAGACAATAAGTTGAGATACACGAATAGCAAGAGACCCTCCAAGCCTAATCTACCCAATGCACCTAAACCCTCCAAACTCCTACTCCAACAAGGCTTCTCAGAACCATGTCTTGTCTAGCTTTCCAAATCCCGCAATATGCCCGATTGCATCCTCCAATGCTTGACTTCTTCCAATGCTACCCAGTAGTATCAAAACCTCACTTTACACTAAAAATAGGTGTGGTAAGTGTTTGGGTTATCAACATCTCAAGAATATAGATATGGATATGGATATGGAAATGTAGAAGTATGAAGAAAACCACAAAGGATTGTGTAGATGATTATGAGTATAATAATTTCTAACTCTCAAGTATGTATGCTAGGGTTTTCTCTCTGAAAACACTCCTTGTAATATGTGGGTAATGAGGGTATATATAATGTGGGTGAAGATGTAGTAGAGCAGATATGCCAAAATAGCAAAATAGAACGTTTTGCTAGTATTTCGCAGGAATGCCTTATCCACAAACTACTCGTAAAAACCAGTTGTCATGACTCTTCGCAATCCAATCATATGCTTTGCACATGGCTCACTTCATGGGAAGGTTTCTCACGAAATCCACTTGGTCTTCAATAATGTCTTGAGTCTTCACACTCTCTCTTACACACAACCCATGCAATGAAATCCCACATAAAATATAGGATAAACATGATTGAACATAATTACAATCAAATTTGACACAAAATTAAAGTCAACACAAAATAGTTGTAAATAACAGCTTTACAGGTTTCCAAAGAGTTACTATATAGGTCAATGATGTAATTGCCATTACCAAAGAATCCAGGGAGTCTTGACAAGAAATAAGAGGCACCCACATCTGGGAAGAATCCCAAAGCTGTTTCTGGCATTGCAAAGACCTGCAAAAAGTCTACTATCAAAATGCAAGTTATCGAAGAAACCTAGATCTACATTTTTTTTTTGGAAATTACACTTTACCACCCTAAATTATACACTAAATTACACTTTGCACCCTAAATTATCTGACTGCACACTTTGCACCCTAAACTATCACACTTATCATATTTTGCACCCCAGTGTTATTTTTTCTGTTATATTTAACAGAATCTTGTTGCATGTGACAAGCACATGCCTCTTGCTTAGGTTGAACAAAGTTAAAAGACTTAAACACCCTTCTTCATAATCAATTAAAACAAAACCTAATTTTTTTTAGATCTCCTTCTGCTATTATGAACAGCCTGGAAATTATTATCCATGGAACTACTATATTATAACAATAGAGGAAGGGGTGGCAGGGGAGGTAGGCGGTCTTATAACAACCATGGTTCAGCCGTTCAAGGTGGCCATGCCCCTTTACCAAAAAAAAAAAAAAAAGGTGGCCATGCCCCAGACGATGTTGAGGTTCGTTCATAACATATTCAACCATTACATGTTCATATGGTGTTTGGTACTAGCTTTTCTAGGTCGGTGGTGAAATTTTTTTTTCCCGAAACATATCTTTAATTTGGTTGCTGTTGATGAATTCTCCAATCCGGACCACCTTTTTGTAGTTCGGTAAATGCAGGATTTTTCTTCAGAACCTCTTGAGAAAATTAGTTTTTTTTTTTTCAACTTCTTTTTATTAAAAATTGCCATGCATGGACTTATTTAAGTCTTGGCCCTTATTTTTTGGGTGTGATTGCCTGGCAATTGACCATACCTGATGATAAGCACTTGAGATCTTAGATGAGTAGTGCTTCAGCCTTAACCTTTGATGTTGAGAATCTATGGTGTGATGAATACACAGTTCGTTGCGTTTTCTAATTTGATGCAACTGAACCTTTTTATTAGATTTTAGAATATCATAAAATTTTAGATAACTATTTGTTTTAATTGATTATGAAGAAGGGTGTTTAAGTCTTTTAACTTTGTTCCACCTAGGCAAGAGGCATGTGCTTGTCACATGCAATAAGATTCTATTAAATATAACATCAAAAATAACACCGGCGTGCAAAGTGTAATAAGTGTGATAGTTTAAGGTGCAAAGTGTGCAGTCGGATAATTTAGGGTGCAAAGTATAATTTAGTTTATAGTTTAAGGCGATAAAGTGTAATTTCCCCTCTTTTTTTTTTTTTTTTTTAAATGAGTGTAACACTAGGACTTCCCATCCTAGGAGGTCACGTACTTAGTACTAATATTGCCCAGCACACTTGTTTTGGAGTTTTAATGTGATTTTATACTGTAGTGCTGTTATGATCAAACTCAAAAAAAAACTAGAACTACTAAATTAAAACAATACTACTAAAAAACATAGAAAAAAAAAAAAAAAAAGGAGAGCAGTTCAATCCTTCTTTTTATATGTAAATACATCTCATGTATCCATATGGAACGAAAATTACATACCACTTTAAGACAAATGAATAATATAGCATTGAAGAAGAAAAGGGGAAAGAAAAACAGAATATTAAGGCCTTGTTTGGATCAAAAATTTTGATCACTCAATTTTCATCACTTATCACTCATCACTCTTCACTCATCACTCTTCACTCATCACTAATAACTTAAAAATACTATACCCATTTGGCACCATCACTCAGTTATCATCACTCATATTTTTCACACTATTTGTGGGTCCCATTTCTATCAATCTATGTAGTTTTTTTTTTTTTTCCTCTTCAGTAGTCAGATCACCCAAACCCAGTGAAGGAAACAAAAAAATCTGTTAACGTGAAGACCGAACCCAAAAAAAAAAAAAAACCAACGTTAAGACTGAACCAAAAAAAAAAAAAAAAAAAGGTCAATTGGTCAAAAGTTGTGGCTGTGGGTCCTCCAATGTGTGTTTAATTACAAAAATGCCATTGAGTTATGAGTTATGGAAATTAAAAACAGCCAAAATGTGTTTTCAGTTTCCATAACTCATAACTCAAAAATCAGAGAATTGAGTGATGGAAACAGAGTTATGAAAATTGAGTTATCTTGCTCCCAAACAAAGTTCCTGCTATGTGTCCCACCATTTTTGAGTTATGAGTTATAGAAACAGAGTTATGAGTTATGAAAACTGATGATCCAAACACCCCCTAAGTCATAGCAAAGATGAAGCTACAACAATTGGTCATTCCATTGAAAATTAAATGCAACTCATGCATCCATATGGAACACATGGCACCATAACAGCCAATGCAATTAAAATTCTCATATGCAAAACAAGAAGAAATTCTAATTGCCACCGAAAAAGGAAAGGTGAAGTCATTTAGGGTCCATCCGTGTGGGTAGAAAATATGGAGGATGGAAAATAAAAGAAGAAAAATAGGGTTGAAAATACTGTTTTTCACTGTTCGTTTGGGGAAGGAAAATAGGAATGAGAGAAAACTGGGGAGAAAGTTTTCTCTTCGGGCCCACATTTCTTTTCTTTCCAAATCGGAAAGAAAATCTGGAAAGAAAAGTATTATGGTAGCACTTTTACAAAAATATTCTCTTCTCACCTATTTTTTTTCAACGTTCTGTTCTCTTTTCTTTTTCTTTTTTTCGTCGTGACCTGAAACGTTCTCATCTTTTTTTTTTTTTTCATTGTGACCTGAAATGTTCTCTTGTCCTATTTTTTTTTTTTTCCAACGTAACTTGATCTTCAACATTCTTTTTTTTTTTTCAACGTTACCTAAACGTTCTCTTCTCTTCTCTCTTCTTCTTTTTTATTTTTTATTTTTTAACGTGACCTAATCTGATTTTTACATTATAATAATATAAATTTATATATATGATGTGATAAATTTTATATTATGTAATGAGTATAAATAAATCTATTTCTTATATATTATGTAACAATGGTATAATAGTCAATTTATATAAATTATATTTTTCATCCTTCCATTTTTCACTCCAATTGAACAAAATAGCTTTCCACCCTCTCACTTTTCCACCCCTCCAACCGAACACATAAGAGGAAAAATGAAATATTTTTCATCATTATACTTTTTTATCATTTCATAATTTTTTATCATCTTACTTTTTCACTCCTCTAACCGAACAGAACCCTTAAGGACCATTTGAACTTGAACATCATCTGGCAATTTCTCGCGCATAAATATTGTTGGGTGCACTGAACCATTAGTCCAGCCCACGTGCTTTTTCAAGAGCTCATTTAATGAGCATGTCACTCCATGACTTGTGAGATGTCTGACTTCGCACATAAATATTGTTGGGTGCACTACACCATTAGTCCAGCCCACGTGCTTTTTCAAGAGCTCATTTAATGAGCATGTCACTCCATGACTTGTGAGATGTCTGACTTCGCACATAAATATTGTTGGGTGCACTGCACCATTAGTCCAGCCCACATGCTTTTTCAAGAGCTCATTTAATGAGAAGTGAACCAAAGTGTGTTGGACACGCTGAAGAAGAAAATAAAAGATACAAGCAAAGGCCATTCGGCCAATGAGAGCTGTAGAAAGAGTTTTGGTTGAAGCAAAGTCAAAGTAAGTGACTTGCATTTATTGTGATTTGATTTGAAGAGTCCGGAAGGGAGAAAATAAGAAATGGTGAAAGAAATAAAAGGGAAAGACCATTCGGCCATTTGGAGAAGAGAAAAAAGAGAACTTCCAGCAAGTGAGATTGAGGATAGTACAGTATTGAAGAACTGTATGAGCAAGAGCAAGCAAAAGAGAAGAGAAAAATCAAAAGAGCAAGAGAAAATTGTGAGAAATATACAGTGAGAAAGAGTGCAATGAGCAAAAAAAAAAAAAGAGTTTTTTTTGTTCAAGTGGTATCTCTAATTGTTGTAATCTCTATTCAATATAGTGAAATTATTCAGAATTTATTCCGTGATTTTTCCCTTCAAAGAGAAAGGGTTTTCACGTAAATTTTTGCGTTCTTGTGTAGTTGTACTTCCGCTGTCCTTGCTAAAATTTATTCACAATTATATAGAATTTTTCCCAAAAAAGAAAAATAAGAAGTGTTGTAATAAATTAAGTTTAGCATCTTTTTTTCATTTTTATTTGAACTCAAAATGTCTTCGTTAGAAACACCAAGAGGTGACAGTTGAACTACAAGTTCCTAGCCAAATTTAGCAACTATTGTACCTGCAACTATACATATTGACGGGACTAACGAAATTGATACCGACAATAAAAGCATCACTGACGAGAAATCACAACAGACGATGTAATCTGTGAAGACGAGGATAAAATGTGCAAGAGCAGGCGAAAGCAGCAGAAACATTTAGTGTCGCCGATAATACCCCAAGCTGGAGAAAACAGCTGTACATCCCGTTGGAGACGAATTGAAGCCTTGCTATTAAGAGGAAGGCGTTACTTAAAGCAGCATTAAAATTACAATAACTACTACAATGGCTAGAAGGCAAAAGAGGCATATATAAACCCTCCAAAAACGCCAACCAGAGGTAAGAAAAACACACCCATTTTTTATCATTCTGAGCAAAATTTTCAGAAACTAACTTAAGCATCGGAGGTGTTTTGGCAAGCACCACACTGGTGACCACACTCACAGATCTCTCTGCCATCTTCTTGACTGCTCTCGAGGCGAGATACAGGTTTGGTTCCGTCTAGGCTCACTCTTTTTCGACTGACGAGTTCTTGTTTCATCACATATTAAATAAAGAAGAACATTTGCGACAATTAAAATAAAAGGGGTGGGGGGGAGAGAGTAGTGAACCATGAGATAAACAACCATATTCGATTCTCTGCTTTGGACATTCAAACTGACCATCATCGATTGAATGGGATAAAATAATGGAAATACATTACTGCTCTATAAAATCTCAGGGAAGTGTGTAATTCATAATCATCTACTAGGAGAAAGTAAAATTCTGTATGACTTAAAACTGGAGATAAAGAGAGATAAATACCGAATTTTCTGTTGCAACCCGGAATCTACCATGTATTGAAGCCCCTGCCCCACCTCCCATGACAATTCCATTAAGGATTGAAACCTTCAACAACATTTGCATGATAATAGTAAGAAAGAATATATTCATGAAACTAACTTGACCAAGAATGCCTCCACAGTCAAAAGTCAATATATACAAAAGATAATGAAAATTTACAATTCATGGTGAACAAGGTCACCTGGGGTTTACGATATGTTGCCATAATGTAATTTAACGTGAACTGCATCCAATACACTTTTGCACCTAATCTCCAGGTACCTAATACATAAAAATATTGGGGGGACGAGGGGAAGTATTACAGGATTAGCATTGATGTCCTTTACTTCTTAAAAAATAAATTCTTGAAATTCGCATAATTGAGCATCTTGTAAAGAAGAGATGACTGAAAGACACCACATTAGCAGTTGAATCTTCTCTGTGGTGGTAGGTCATGAATAATCTAGATGTTGAGGACCAGTGAGGGTGGTCCAATGAGTAATAAAAAGAGCCTACACCTTCACTAATATCCCGAATCAATGCTGCAACATCACCTCCAGCACAAAATGCTCTTCCCTTTCCCTAAAAAAATGACCAGAGGACATGCAATCAGTTTGCATTCTCTGCAAGGCTGAAATAATCGAAAACGTGCCCAATTCTTTACTTATAAACTTTAGGTAAACAAATTAAAATGCCTATCTATCATATATGCACAAGAAAATGTCTTGAGACTCCTTCATACGAACTGCCTTTACTATGTAAATTTACAATTGAACTAGATGAAGTTTACAAGTTAACAACCTTAAGAAGGTTGCTTTTTTTTTAGAGGATTAAAGAAGATAATCTATTTTATTTAGCCAAAATAAAATAACTTCCGCCCTCACCACAAAACTGGCTTTTCATTTAGAACCAACATAAATAACTAAGGGTTAATTTTACAACAAAATCCTTACAACCTGCATAACAAAACAGCAATCACAATGATTCATTAGCACTACCTGAATTAAGAAAATTAAATGTAATGTCCACTGCCATTAGTGCCATGTACCCACACATTCATGTGCGAGGATCAGCCAATTACCCAACTTCAGAATGGACATACCTTGACGATTACCAACTTCACATTAGAATCCTCCTCATATGCAACGAAAAGCTCCAATAGCCGAGAAACCTAGAATGTTGCATTAAACACAAGTTCCAGATAAAATGTTATAGCAAATTGGTTACTTCATTTGCACTATGACATGCATGCAGAAGTATTGAAATATTGATATTAGTCTGCATTGTTGTATATATAGGTATATATGTGGATAGGTTGTAATAATGATATTTAAGATTAGAGATTATTGATTTATAAAGATGGTAAAATGAAAATTCAAATTCTAGAATTTTCTACGTGAAAATTCAAGTCTAGGAAATTTTGATCGGTCGAGATTTTTCTCGATCGATTGAAATGATCAAGAGTTTCTGCCTCTCTCGATTGATGTTTGATTCCTATTCGATCAATCGAGAAGAACCATCAATTGATGCTCAATTCTTCTCGATCTTTCGAGACTTATAAAAACTGAATTTTTGCATATTAAGCCTTATGAACGGTTTTGTGAAACATTTAAACTTTCCATTCATGTCTTTTAAAAGATTATAATCTTTTGGGGGATAAATAGTGGTTCATGTTCACTTGATAACTAATTCTTTTCTCTCCAAAAATCAGTTTCTAGGAAACACAAAAAATCCTGTAAGTATTCTCCAAAATTCCTGTTTGTACAACCCAACAAACTTGGTTGTATCTAGGAGACGAATCTGTGATAACTCTTTAGCAATAATAGTGTGAGGGAAAATCTTGTCTAAGGATAACAATTTTGTACCTCAAAGTTATCTATTTTTCTGTTTGTCTTTTGTGTTCACTTTGCTCTTTCTTGATTACTTTGTGTATTATCCCCAACATGCATAACATTATCTTACACAAAGCAGAATATCATGACCGGTAAATGGAATGCAAGAAACCACATAACAAGATCTGGAAATGGCAAAAATTCCCCAAGTAAAATTGTGATTGACATTACAAAATGTAACAAAAGGGCATGTATATTCAAAAGAACAAAGAAACGGAATAAGGTTGATCAACTTAAAGGACTAGAAATACAAAATCATCCATATTACAGAAATTATACTTAACAGATTATTGAGTCCAGCCATTTTGAAACAGAGAAACAACAAGACATATAGCAGACATGGCTTTGCACCCTGCCATCGCATTTCATTTGATTTCATTTATATATATATATATATATATATATATATATATATATATATATCAATTTAAAAACATACGATAACTGAGGCATTTGGTAGCATAATATGGTAGTATAATATAAAAGAGAATGCAAGAAAACACATCAAAAGTATTCAATAAGTTAGGTGTCATACCATTTGAAATAAAAGGGTATTCAGTTGCTTAGGTCTATTCAGTGTCAATATTCTTGCAGACAACTTCTCTTCAACCAAAATCTGTCAAACAAGTAAGGAATATATATAAGTTACTGAAAACGACCAAACACAATACACTTTACAACGTCTCCGCTGCATAAATTGGCCACGATCTTCTTAGTTCTTCTGCTAATGATAATTCTTGCTATTATTGCAAATTTAAAGGCAATTTATTCAATCATCCAAATAGCATGTCTATTTTGGAATTACTTATTTTCGGTAGCTTATTTGCATAATTCTGCTAATGATAATTCCTAAGCAAACAAAGTTTAGTTACAAAATTAGTTGTAACATAAGACTACAACTTTACTCAATAAAATAAACATTACTACATATTTTTAAAATCTAACAGTTGAATTGCATGTTCTTTACGCTCTTAATATACATGTCAAATTTTGTATTAATCGGATATTATTTACTATTTGATCTATAAATATATTTATGCATAATTTTAAATTACAAAAACTTGCAATTTAAATAATTTATTAATGACATAGCTATTGATCTTTAATTTTTTAGAAACTTTGCAAACATGGAAAATATAATAAGAAAATGTAATTCAATGGTAGATTTGTCAAAATTCACTCACAATAAAAATATATTGAGTAAGGTTGTAATTTAAAACTACAACCAATTTTGAGATTAAACTTTGTCATTCCTCAATATTGTAGATAAACAAGATACTAAGAAAGGACAAAATTTGTCCTTCGTTTGGTTATCTTACGTGAAGATATTATAGCTAAACTTTGTCTTTCAATTGTTTCGATGAAAAATGTTGTATAAAGATAACTTTCCATATTTTTCAATATTTTGTAACATCATAAAAATTGAGTTAGAAGAAAATTATATTTGGTCAACATAAAAAGTATAATTTATTTTTAGAAGTTGTTTTCTATTAAAATTTTTAGAAAAGAATTCTATCTCACGTCAAACTAAAAAAGAGAAATTAGGATTATAAAAACACTATTTTTTAGAAAATGATTCATTTTGTATAAAATATATCACCCAAACAAACATATGATTGGCTTATTGCACACTTTTATTCATATTAGATTTTTTTTTTATCATAAATCAAGCAATTTCAAACCGATTAACTAATTAATTTTTTAAAAAGACCATATTATTTGAAACTGCATCATACTATTTCACGAATTCATCAAAAAATATATAAAAAATCGATGCAACTAATCTATCCTTGGAAATTAAAAAAATAAGAGAGTAATCATTTATTGTATTATAAAATATTTGTGTGTGCCACACTGCCACACCTAGTAAAATATTATAAAAGAAATGACATGAAAGTGCGAAACCATATTAATAGATAAGATTGATAAGTGAAGCAAGACTCTGCTTGGAGTCACCTGGTGGTTGTCGGGTTTAGAAGGATTGAGTGCGTCCATGCCTCTCTCTCTCTCTCTCTCTGTGCTGTTCTGACAAGCCTGTTAAATTGGTCTCTTTATAAAGACATGAAAAAGTAATGACAAATTACACATTTGTGTGTTTAAAAAAAAAATTTACACGTTTGTGTATCACGTGCTAAGCTAATTGGTGATCTGACGTTCCCGCTGCACTAGTTAAGAATCCCATCAGAAGAGTCTGTGATAAGCACGTAACATGCGAAAGGACAAAATCACAAATATATTCAAACTAAAAATTGGAAAAATACGGGGGCGCTCTACACTTTCTTCAGGGGTTTAAGTGAACCCCGGACTTCCATGGACGGAGCTATGCATGGACAAGGGGGCAATGGCCTCCTAATTTTTTTATAATAATATAATTATATATTTAGATACTAATTTAAACAATTTTGTGTAGTAAAAATTAGAGCATTCGTAGCAATTGTGCTAAAAAAAATGTCATTTTACAACACCAAAATCCTACTTTATTATTTTACCATATCATTTTACAACATCTTATTTATCAGATGTTCTATCCTCCAATTCTATACATTAAAATAATATTTACTATACACTAAAATAATATATTATCTACTCCCTACACAACCACCACCGTCACAACCACCACTTCGCCACCACGCATGCCCAGCAAGGTAGCAACTACCACCCCACCACCACCACACACCCCAGCAAGGCAGCAACCACCAACAAAACAGAAAAAAAAAAAAACTAGCAAATACCAATCACCAAGCACAACCACCACCCAAATGCCATCACCAATCCAAACTATCACCAATCAGCACCGATTCAGCACCGATCAACACCCATTCAACACCGATTCAGCACCAATCCAAACCATCACCGATCCAGCGACCAAAAAACCACAAACCCACAAACCCATCAAAACCCACTCACCTTTGCCGTGAGTCCATGAACCACCTCGTTGTGACCCACCTCGCCACAACCCAGGTTGCCGCGACCCACCTCGCCCCGACCCAGGTTGCCGCGACCCACCTCGCAACGACGCACCTCACCGCGACCCACCACGCCGCCATACCCACGACCCACACCGTCACCTGGCTCACGCCGAAGCCCACACCAAAATATACCCACATCGAAACCCATCCTTCACTAGAGGGAAAAAGCGATTAGACAGAGAGGGAGGAGAGAAAGAAGAATCCGGAGAAGTGATGGAGTGGGATGAGAGAGAAAGAATAAAAAACTATTTTTTGATTTTGCCATTTTCGTCCGTACCGTTGCAAATATGCAACGGTACTGTTCACATGTGGGATAATTTATAGGATTTGCATCATCTGATAAAAACAAATTTTTGAGGTTTGGTGTGGTAAATGTGGCAAATTTTGCCGTTTGCCACATTTACCACATCTACTGTGGGTGCTCTTACATTTTGTTCTTTTTATTGATCATTATAAGAGGAATGCTACAGTTACAAATTTTTTTACAATATTTTTATAAACTATTGAGGTAGTAATTTCTTATTGGTTTACATTTAAGTCTACCATTTATATCACTTTTTTACTTACTAATGACCACTAATCACAAAAAAATTTGTAGATCTAGTATTTTCCTCCTTTTAAAGTCCATAAAAAATTTATAGATTTAAAATCTAAAAAAAAAAAAAAATACAAGCCCAAAATATTAGCCCAACAACAAAAATCACCAATAAGCAATAGCAAAGCTAAAAAAAAAAAAAAAATTTGAGACCAACCAACCAATTTTACCAAAAATAAACAACTTAGCCCTTTAAAAAACTTTAAACAAAATAATTTTATCCTTATCAACAAAAGATACACTCTACACACACATAAAAAAATAAAGGAAAACCTTTGTCAGCTAAGTAATAGTGCTAAAAGCTGAAGCTACTGCATATAGCTAATAATAAAATTATCTCCCCTAACTCCAAGTCCTGGCTCCGTCCTTGCTGACTTCCTCAAAAAAAAATTTTATATATATATATATATATATATATATATATTTATAATATTTTTTTGTTAGTTTAATATTTTAATTTATTCTTAAAAATATTTTTGCACAGCCTAACTTAAATTTTATACACCCTTATTACAAGTATTTCCAACTCTAAAAGTACGAATAAGTGTTTGTGAACCGTAAGTGTCACTCTTTATTATAAATTTATATTATATGTGTGTGAGTATGTCTAATATTAATTATGTGCGTTACTTTTTGTTATAATGTTATTTGTGTGAATAATAATGTGTGTGGATATTTGTGTGTACAGTATAAATAAAATATAACTTTATATAATTTAATAATTTGGAAATAGAGATACATGTGTGTGTATCGTTATCATTTTATAATAACTTTTTGTTATAAAGTCAGAAAAATTTAAGAAGAAAAATTGTAAAGTTATTGATTGTTCAAGCATTTAATTGGTTAAGTAGACATGTAATGTATTATTTTATGTATGAATAAGTGTGATTGTGTGCGTCAATAATTAATACAGAGCCAATGAGTTAAGTATATTCATTTAGTTTAAAATATTTTTAGAAAAACAACGACAGATTAATAGATAATAACAACTGCATAAAAATAAAAATGTTAGACAAATTTAACAAAATAAAATGGTCATAGCTACTTACATTGGCAATAAATACTCATTGTAGGGGTGTTAGGCCCGGCAATATTTTGTATCCATGTGCATATTGGACCGGCAGCCCAATCTGAGAACGATTAATTGTCCGAGGACAAGGTAAGTGTTGTTAAGAAGGTCAACTTTGATAAATAAAGAAAGAAATCAAATTATAACGGTTTGAGGAGAGGTCCGAAGAGAGATGTCTCTTCAGCTAAATGAAGCCGAGGTCCGAGAAGGTGGTCTGCCATTCAGGGCAACGTCCTAGGAGATTTAATCGATAAGGATAAGCATCACAGAAACACAAGAGAAAGAGAGGGAAGTCCTAAAATATCTAAGAGAAAGCTGCTTCCACCACATTGAATGCTCTACAGCTAACTCTCTGGCCGCATTAATGAGAAAGTGATGCCTAAGCAGCAGTGTTCGGCCTTACAGCTACTTTCAAAGGCTTCAGGAATGTACTAATGGGATAAGTATCCAAACCAACAATTTGATTCATACATGAATGGTAAAGAGATGAGGAAGGACAACATAAAAGAGAGAAGAGACCCTCAAGACAGGGGATCGAAGAAGAAGTAGAGAAAAACACTATAGATTGAAGAACAATATTTTTAAACTGTAATTAAGTGAAATATATAGAAGTACCAGCCTCCTTGTATTGAGTCCAAGGACAATTTTCATTATATAAATTTGCTTCATCTTTATTCTATGGTCATCTAGGCCCATTACAATTGATATACAAACTTATTAGAATCTGGATTTTAAACTCACTCTCTACAAATTATTTGTCTTGAGCTCGTTCGGCCTATTCCCTTCCCTCTGTTGAGTTTAGGTACAAATTGTGTCCTTACACTCATAATGAACTATCATGTAACAATTTAAAATTTGAAAACTAGTAGAAAGAAATTATAAAACCATTTTTTTTTGTCAATAACTTGATATATTCAAGTTCTCTTTTTATTAAAAATTTTTAATTTAAATTTCTTAATGACCCCCTAAACGAAATTCCTGGAGCCGCCAAAAATATCAGTATATATGAAAACACGAATCAATATTTGCCTTCTAGAATCAAATAAATTCCTATCCAATCAAATAAAAATAAATTCCTAAAGTTCTTTTGTGATGACTTTTCTTAGTTTTTATTCTTCAATCTTTTGGAAAATATTTTATTGCACAAAATTAGGCATAATGGAAACTATTACCTATGAAGTTTCATATTTGCTTCTTTAAGCAAAATTAGGTAGATAGACTCAATTTAAAAAACTGATAATATTAAGAAATTGATGTCTTACTAAGCTTTTTTTTTTTTTTAAGAAACAAACACACATACACATGAGGGAGAGGAAAAGGGGGTCTAATACAAAGGCATACCACAATTTCACTCAAAAGCCATGGTAACTTTTAAGAAAGGGTGTTATGTGTAGTAGAACTTGTTCCGCCCCCTCTTAAAAGTTACCATGACTTTTGAGTAGAATTGTGATATACCTTTGTGCTAAAACCTCTTTCCCTCTCCCTTGTGTGTGTGTGTATTTGTCTCTAAAAAAAAAAAAAGAGTAATTAACTTACATTCCTTAAGAAAATGTGTTGTGTGCAGGATAATCTTACTAAGCTAAGTCCAATCCGTTCTTCCTTTTTTGTTACTATTTTTTATCTTCCCTTCTTCTCCATTGTTTGATTGATTGATTTATCCATGCCTCTCTCTCTCTCTCTCTCTCTCTCTCTCTCTCTCTCTCTCTCTCTCTCTCTCTCTCTCCCTGTTGTTCTGATAAGCCTGATACATTGGTCCTCTTGATAAAGACATGAAAAATTACACTTGTGTGTATCACATGCTAAGCTAATTAGTGATCCTGATGTTCCTGTTGCACTAGTTAAGAATCCCATCAGAACAGTCTGTATCATGTGCTAAGCATGTAACATGCAAAAGTACAAAATCACACATATATAAGGGCGGCTCCACATAAAGCCCAGGGGGTTCAAATGAACCCCCTGAATTGGACCCAAAAAAAATTATTATAATTTTTTTTTATCTTACGCCTGAATTTAACCCAAAAAAATTATTATAATATTTTTTATCTCATTTTTCCTATTTTGACACTTAAAATAAAATTTTAAATACCCTAATTTTATCAACTGAAATAAACTTAAATATACTCATTTACAAAAAGCTAATCTTAAACCTTAGAAAAAGCTTTCCATATTGGTCATCAAGGTCTTCACCATAGTGTTGCTTTGAAACCATCTATGGCTCATTGGGTCCGTGGCACTTTCATGTTGGTTGGCTTTTGCCTCTCCTATATTCATGGTTTTAAAAACCGAACAGGGTATTGAATCATTTATTGAATTGTTAATGCAGGTTGCTAGGCTCAGTTTTAATCATTGTTGGGTTGTATTCCTTCTTGTGGGGTAAAAGGAAGGAGATGAAAAGCTTGCTTCAGACAAACAATGATACTGGTAGTGTAGTAGCACCCACAACCGCTGATGAATCTGCAGTCGTGTAATCAACAGTTGTAATGACAAAAGCGCATGCGGGGAGAGGGGAAATGAATAGTTTTAAAAATCGATAAGATGGAATAATCCAAAAAGTGGTTGGTTATTAGTTTTTTTGTCGGACCTCGATAGTCAAATCAGTAACGTTATAAATAATTTAATTATTAATTTAAAATAAAAATATATATTTTAAGTTTTTAACTAAGAATATTCAAGTTCAATATATATATAAATTTTTTTTAAAAATAATATGAGTTTAGTTTTCATATATTAAATTTAAAAAATAAAAATGACAAAACCCACTGCCCCTATATAAAAGTTTATGACAGTTAAGAATCAAATTAAAAATATATAATATATATTTATTATTATTATATATTTAATACTTATACGTTTACTGAGTATTGGCATGACGTTCTTTTTTTTTTCTTTTTTTACCCTTCCTTTACATTAAATGAGTTGTCCTTAAAAGCCATCTTGCTTCTTCAACTACCTCACAAATTCATGTACCACACGTTTCTCATAGCCAGCCACACACACATTCCTATGCTTTTCACATTCTCATAGCCACACACACACACGTTCCAATACAGTAACAGTAAGCTCTACATGGCTCTAGGAGCTGAAGACAAGACATTGAAAAAGAAAAAAAGAAACACTCTCATTAATACTCTGCCTACCCTTATTTTTTCAAACTCTCATTTCTCCTTCCTTGTCTCTTTTGGTTTTAAACGTGCTCTTGAAGTCTCTCAAACTCTCAGACTCTCATGTTTCTCAAGTTTGCTGCAAATTTCAAACTAAAAAAAAATTTCAATAAGTTGAAGCTGCTAAGGTAATCCACAATCCAGCTAAAAAATTATCATCACATTTCAATTTTTAGTTCTTTACCTTATCTTATCTTTCTCTCTCTCTTTCTTCTTGAAATTTTTGCATTTCCATAGTCTTGGATCATCATTCTTATAGTTTTTCACGGTGTATTTGAAAAAAAAAAAAATGCTTTATTTAATTATCTGTTTATTTATTTATTTGTCTTTTTGCTACAAAATGCATATTTCAGCCTCTACTACAAAACCGGTTCAACCATACCAGTTTTCCGATTTTTATAAATAACCGGCCGGTTCCTGATTAATTTTGATTTTTTAATTTTAATTTTTTATTTTTAATCATAACCGGACCGGATCAGTGTCCGGTTCCCGGTTGAACCGGTTCAAATGATAACACTATTGTGTCTTGTGAGCGCTTTTTCAATCCAAAAAATAAATTTGAGGCGGATTGCGCAAAACGTACACATTAATCAAGGGAAATAAGTGCAGCTTGTGCACACGCATTCTATTATCTATCTGTATCTCTCTGCAGCTACGGGAAGAGCTTCTCATCCTCCTAATATAAATTTCTATTTCCTACTCATATGTGCACCTAAGAGGCAGCTACTGAGTTGCATCTATATCGTATGCTTGTTTAACCTGGCTTCTACTCCTAATTTTCAAGCACGCACATGGAATTGTCTTATTTTCTAGAGAGAGAGTTGATGAAAGTAAATACAGTGTGATTGCAATGAATAGTTCATTAATAATGTACAAGATACCCAAAATCCATTTCTTTCAAAAGTTAGATTGAGTTTGCTTTTCAGGAAAACGAACGTCTTGTAGAAATGGAAAGCTATGTGCCCAAACGTAATAGTACTATAATAGTAATTGCTAAGTACAACTATTTTAAGGGAACATTATTTCATACATAACATTTTAGTTAAAAAGGTACAAGTTTTCAAAACTACCACTATTAATTTAAATTCTAGTGAAAGAATGATACTGACTTTATTAATAAAGTAGTGGATGATTCTTGTGAGATACCTCTGATGCTTGTAACAATTTAGAGGTGCTTCCAGGATTCTCTTTTTCAATAGAAAGACCACTTTGTTTTGTGGATATTTGGCTAAACTAGGACATTGAGCAATTGGATTTCATACAAAGTTTGACGTTTTGGTTTGAAGCAGTTTGAGGCAATGTGGTTGACCCAACTTGTTCCTGTTTCTTCTTTTAAGAGAAATGCAAGTGAGATTGTGAAAATCAATATTGGATGGTGATAGGTCTACAATTAATGGGGATTTTGAGGTTGTCTGGTATGCAAATATATTTAGCAGATAAAAAGGATCTATGCACAGTGAACTACACATGGGCTGATGGGTTTTGCAAATACCTCAGGCCCATTTACAAGGTTTTCCCATTAAATCCAAAATAGATAAAGAAAATCCTCTTTTGCCTTCCAACTCACAACTCTAAGGGTGTGTTTGTTTGGAGATGAAATAGGAAGGATGGAAAACTTTGGAAAGAAAATAGAAAAGAAAACTTTTTTGGAGTGTATTTGGTTGGGTGGGGAGGATAGAAAATAAATGGTAGGACCCAGGTATTTTCTCCTCTGGCCCACCAAAATGTTTTCTCTTCAAAATGGAGAGAAAACTGAGTGAAGATAAATATTTTTTTGATTGACAAAAATGCCCAATATATATATATATATACACATACTTATTCAAGTTGCTTTTATTTTTATTTTTTTTAATTCTCAACCACGTTGCTTTGGCTTTTTTTTTTTTTTTTTTTTCCTTCTATGGGGCAGTTGCCTTTTCTTTCTATTTTTTTTCCTATTCTTTTTTTCTTCTTTTGATTTTTTAGGCCTAGGCGTGATAGTTTTTTTTTTTTTTTAAACTAGTTGTGATTTTTTTTTACATGATTTTTATTTTTTTAATAAATTTGGGTGATTTTTTTTTTTTTTGGTGGTTATTTGTCACTTTTTTGTTTTAATTGGGTATCATTCTTTAATAAGGGCATATGAGTAAATTTATTCAAAACTATTTTTTTCATCTCTCCACTTTTTCACCCCCAACCAAACAAATAGGAGAGAAAATAAAATCTTTTCTATCCTCCTACTTTTCCACTCTTCCACCATTTTCTATTCTCCCACTTTTCCACTCCCCCAACCAAACGGACCCTAAGGGTATGTTTGGTTGGGGTGAAACTAGGGAGGATGAAAAATAGAAAGAGAAAAATAAGGTGGAAAATGTTGTTTTCCACTATTTGATTGAGGAAAGAAAATATGAGAGACAGAAAATAAGGGAGAAAGTTTTCCTCCTGGGCCCACTTTTTTTATCCTCCCAAATTGGGAGGAAAATGAGGAGAAAAAAGTGTTGAGAAATCTATTTTACACAAATACTCTTTCACCTACCTATCACTTTATTTAATGAGTACAAATAAATCTATTTCTTACATATTATGTAACAATGATATAATAGTTAATTTATATAAATTATATTTTCCATCTTTCTCTTTTTCTCTTCAACCAAACAAAAGAGTTTTCCACCCTCCCACTTTTCCACCCCTCTAACCAAACACAAAAGAGGAAAAACCAAATATTTTTTATCCTCCCACTTTTCCATCCTCCCATAATTTTCCATCCTTCCACTTTTCCTCTCCAACCAAATGAACCCTTAAATTTTCCTTTAGGAAAAAAGTACACATGGGCTTTGTCTATTTTTTTCAAAATAAATATTTTGATAGACCCATAATTGTTAAAAAGTGACATCGACAGTTTTTAATTCCAAAATTAAGATCGAAACAATTACTATTTGTTCAAAAAAATTTCCATTTAATTGATCTAAGGTTTCAATTTTTTAACTAAACTATTCATAGTGTATGTGAGAAATCCGAGAGACCTATTTTTCCTAGCCAAACAAGATTGAAGTCATAACAAATTTTTTTTTTCTCTACCTATATTGTGTGTGTGTGTTTGGCATGACGAAATTTGCCAGTTTATTTAACTATTCAGTTTATTTTAGCTAATATTTATGGGTCTCACTGCACTTTTTAGTACTATTTATGGATCTCACTGTACTATTTCAGCTAACTTTTATTTTTATCTACAGTATTTTCAGCAAAAAGTTTTCAGTTTCAGCAAAATTAGCAAATCTTAAACAGATCCTGTGAGTTGTCTCACACGCATGATGTTCTACAGTCAAGTTTGAGAGTTTCAACCTATTACAAGGGCCAGTCACATTCAGAAATTGAACAAACCATAGGAAATGCAATTATTGCCCATAACAGAGTACTTTGTATCCTAACATTTCAGTTTTGCACATTAGATATATAAAAAATTACTACATGAGAGTGACTATTATTGACACCACCAAACGATAAGCATTAACAAGTAGAACCATAAAACGCGTAAGGGGCCGCACTATTACAGAGGCTAGTCACATTCGGAAAGTGAACAAACAATAGGAACTTTAATTATAACCCATAACAGAGTGCTTAGTAGCATTCTAACATTTTCGGATATGCATATTAGATATAAAATTACTACATGAGAGTGACTACTATTGACACTACCAAACTATAAGCATTACCAAGTAGAACCATAAAACGCCTAAGCTGCACTATTACAAAGGCTAGTCACATTCGATAAGTGAACGAACAATAGGAACTTTAATTATAACAATATGATAATGTTTTTTTTTTTTTAATCTTTGAGTTACACTACACAACCAAAAGTAGCTTTGCACAGTAATTATAGAGCCAAAAAAGTATAGTTCTTGGCTCCATCATAGCCCAATTTTAGTATTTGGTAGTGCTAAAAATAGCAATATACCTAATTTTTTAACACCACCAATACTAGTGCTCCAAAATTTCAGTTTTGCACAAGAGTAACTACTGTTGACAACACCAAATGCATTAACAAGATTTAAACCTTCCCAAACACTTTTTCGCAACATTTAAACCAAAATCGATTACTACAACAAATATACATAACTCACAGTAAACGAAAACGACCCAGATGCAAAAAAATGAAAAACAAGGAGAACCCAATTGAAAAAACAGCCAAAAGAGAAATGGGGTGCCTTTTTCTCATCAGTGATGAGGTCGAAATCCAAGTTCAGGTGCTTGAAGCTTCCACCTCAATAACCTTAGCGTTCACCTTAATCTTGACCCATCCTCTCAGATGACAAGATGGTATTCATGACCTGTGTGTGTGTGTGTGTGTGTCTCTCTCTCTCGCTATTTGGGTTGGTAGTTTCAAAAATCAGCTTGAACCAACTTATTCTATTTGAATTGGGGTTGGTAGTTGGTTTGGTTAATGGGTTGCAATCATTTTGTCAAATGACTCAAACCTAATAAAAAATTTAGACATTCTCTTTACGTGTGGTCGAAATTCATGGTGCAGAGGAAAGAAAACGCAAATGAGGCGCGCGAATGTGTCTAACATCTCATTAACGTGTAGGTCCCACTCATCTCACAAGATTCCATCTTGGTGCAGAGATATTAATCAATAACCTATTAGGCTATAGGTATAATTACCGTATTCCTAATAATTATTTAATTGATGACTATGTATTTTATAACTTGCTAAATTATATAAATTATATTCTCTAATTTTAACTTGCTTTCAATTTTGACCTTACGGTTTCAATTTTTATTTTTTAAATTTTCATTCATTTAATTTACATATGGTTTTAATGTACCCTTTATGTCAATCTTTGTCCATTGTCATTAAGGGCCAATTTGATTGAGAGGATAAAAATGGAGAGAGGATGGAAAAGTAGGAGGATAGAAAAGATTTTAGTTTCCCTCATTTGTGTTTGGTTGGGAGAGTGAAAAAGTGGAAGGATGAAAAACTTTTTTGTTTGATTCAAAATAAAGTTTGTATAAATTTACCATCATGTTCTTATTAAATAAAACAAAAGGATACACATTATACTTTTAAAAAATTATGTATAGATAGATACTTCAGTAATAAAAAAAAAAGAATAAGAAATTAACCCAAAATTGTTTTCTAAAAAACAGAACAAAAACAAAAACCAACCAAAATTAATGAGAAAATAAACATATGAGCACAAAAAAAGAAGAGGAAGAAAGTTACACGTCTAGGAAAAAAAAAGAAGCCAACATGCCCAGACAAAAGCAAGCAAGAAAAAAACAGACCAGTTTGTACTAGAGAAAGAAAACATAATAGGAAAAAAAAAGAGGAAGCCAACACACGTTAGTAACGGAGAGAAAAAATCAAAGGAAAAAAAGCCAACACGTTGTTGCCAAAGAAAGGAAAAAAAAAGGAGAAAAAAATAATAATTTGGAGACTTGGAGGTGAATTCTAAGAGTATTTTTGGAAGCTCATTCTATAAGCTTTTCTCTCTCAGTTTTCTATCCATTTTAGAGAGAAAACTTTTTAGTGGGCCTAAAAAGAAAACATCTAGGTCCCACTATTTATTTTCCTTCCTCCCCACCCAATCAAACACACTCCAAAAAAGTTTTCCTTCTAATTTTCTCTTCAAAGTTTTCTATTAACCCTATATCACCTTCAAACAAACACACCCTAACTCTACACAATAATGTAGTTTTTCTAGTTTTAGTATCCAAACATAACAAAACCAGGAAAATTGTTTCTATTTATTTCTAAAATATATGAAATCATTTTTTAATTAACCATTGGGGAAAAGAAACCATTACTGAAAAAAAAAAAAATAAATAAAAAAAGAGTATCACATTATTGATCTGACTGACCAACCAAAGATTGTACCTCCAAATATCTACCCATATTATTGGCCAACGCTTGCACAACCTAAAAATAATTCGCACAAAACAAATCAAAACCCAAGATCTATTCATTGCCACAACACCATCAGGTAACCCCACCTATTAAAAAAAAACCCCTAATCCGACCAAAATCCATTAAATCACTACCACCACAAGTTCCATCCACGAACTAAAATTTTCATTTTCAATTAAACTATATCCAAAACCTTTTTGTTTTTTTAATAAAAGGGGCGTAAAAGCCTAGAAGAAAAAATCAGGGTCACTGTGGACCTCCCAATGTGCTCCTTTTCACTACAGCCAGAATCAAGTCCTTTGCATCCATTAATGTCCAAAAAGACATTCTAGCCTATAACCCCCCTACACCCAAATTGAAGTCATTGTTGTCAGGCTGCAAAGAAGTCTTCGTGGACTCGCATGACAAGACTCAAACCCAATAACACATGCATGCACAAACCACATTAGAGCAGTGAGTGTCATAGGGTATCTGTCGATAAATGGATCACTCCAAGATGATCATCTCATAGCTTTTAGGAATGAATCAAATCAAATTGTTCCATTTTTCAATCTTTTCAACCTTAGTTTACCATCATGAAATTATATGAGTTGACCTTATTGAGAAATCAATGCCTTACAAAAGGTTCAGTCAAATCCGAATGTCTATTTATGTTGTGTCAAATAAATAAAACCCACCATCAATGCATTGGTTTGAATTATTGATAAGGTGAATATCTCATCTACAGTATTATGCATAGTTAAATTAAAAAAAAAAATTTATATTATGCATAGTTAGTATAAGGGCCTCAAAAAAAAAAAAAAAATCCCTCAACTTATGATTGAATCTTATGAGCTCTAAGGTGAGAAATTGATGTATTACTCCAAAATAAAATAAGAGAAATATAGGTTATCAAAAAGCTTCGGTCCTATTCAGGTGCCTATACCCACCACCACATTGGTTCGAGATACCGATAATGTGAATATCTCATATAATCTATTTTAGGCATGATGAGTATTAGGACCTTAAAAAAATGATATTTTCATTCTATCTTATAAAATGTAATTTGCGTGAAGTTTTGTATTTTCTTCTTTAAGCAAAATCAAGTAAATAAAGACTCTATTTGAAGAATTGAATTATATTGGAAAATTAATGTCTTACTATATGTTTTTAGGAAATGAAACAAGAGAACAACAGTCTAACAAAATGTTCAGTTCCACATGTGTGCCTATTTAGGTTAGTTGCCAAATAAATTGTGCCACCATTGCATTGATTTGAGATATTGATAAGGTGAATATCCCATCTAATCAATTTTAGGCATAATGAGTATTAGGACCTCAAAAAGAGGAAAAATTGATATTTGCATCCTATCTTATGAGATATAATTTGCGTGATGTTTCATATTTCTTTCTTTAGGGAAAAAAAAAGTAGATAGAGACTCCATTTAAAGAGTTGATTTTATGTTTTTGGGGATGAAACAAGTGAACATCAACCTAACAAAAGGTTTGGGCCAACACGTGTACCTATTTATTCAGGTTAGGTGCCAAATAAATACAACCCACCATTGCATTGGTTTAAAATAGTTGATAAGGTGAATATCCCATCTAAATATCTAATCAATTTTAGGCATAATGAGTATTAGGACCTCAAAAAGGAGACAAAAATTGTTTGCTCTATCTTAAGAACTTTAAGATGTATGAAGTTTTATATTTGCTTCTTAGATCTTAAGCATAAGCAAGTCGATAGATACTCCATTTAACGTAAATTGATCTAGGCCAAAAGCATATATACCTTTGTGAAGAGCCAAGACGGCACCATTAACCGACAAAGAGAGAGGGCCATGAAGTAGTACAGAGTGGACGAACGAAAGATGAAAGAGAATAAATAACAAAATGTTAATGTTTTTCTTTTTATAATTTAATAATTGTGGTGGGGGGATTTGAACCATGAGTATCTCCATTGGAACACTAAGATATGACAGTTAAGCAACAAGACTTTTGACAGGGGAAAAATGTTATTGTTAATTCTCTTTAAAAAGTAGTTTTTTATAATAAAAAAAAAAATCTATTTTCATCATTTAGTGAGCATTAACAGCTTAAACTAAATGAAAGAGGATGAAAGGGCTATATTAAAAACAACTGTTAGTTAAAGAATTGAAATGAATACTTGAAATTATAAGGACTAAAATAAAAATATGTCAAATTAAAGGTTATAATTTGTAATTTAATCTTTTTAATTTTATAAACAAGTTTTGGCTAAATGGCCTTATTCAATAACATAGTCTTAGTAGCCTCAAGAATATATATGTTAAAAAATTGTACAATTGTCATCAACAACCTTATAACTCAACTAATACTTCATAATATTTTTGATGGAGACGTCTATAGTTCAAATTCCTCTTTACCAACTATTGGATTATAAATTTTTTATTTCAAAAATACAAGTATCTTCTTAGTAACATAATTTTTTTTTTTGAGAGAGAGTTTCAACTTATGGCATCTACTCTTGATAATAATTCTTTCTTATCAGACTAAGACACCAATCGATTTTTAATGTAGACAGAAATTAAACCCCAAATCTCTTATTCAACATAAAAGACTTTACCAATTGAGCTAACTGGAACCCACCTTAGTAACATAATTAATATAGATATATTGAATCAAAATAGATGGATATAAATATAGAATTATAAATAGGAAAAATTACATATTACCTCCCTAAACTATATTTCCTTTTACACTTATCTCTTAAACTATGACTCCTGTAACACTTTGCAAACAATCTCATAGGTAATAGTTTATAGAAATAAGTATGTATTCTCATAATTTAAGAAAATAAGTGTATATGTAATATATTTTAAAGGGGTAAAATGTGTATCTTATAATTGAGAATAACAAATATAAACTTGTGTATAATTTAGAAAGTAAAATTCATTTTTAGTGTTTGTTCCTATCTTATCAGGGAACCCTAGTAAAAAGTGGGTTGAAATAAATGAAATATATTTTTTTTAGTGAGTGTGACTGCTGATTTCAAATCTTCAAGCAAATTCCAAAGTGGACAAATGTGGATTCCGTGGAAATATCATGTAAGAATATCGAAAAGGACTATTCCGCAAAAAAAAAAAAAAAGAAAAAAAAAAAAGAATATCGAAGAGGATGCCTGAAAGATTTCAACAACAACAAAAAAAAAAGGTTCATGAAAAGATGTAAAACTGAAATTATGGAAATATTCACTCATCACAAGTGCACTGCCTTGCCTGCATTTATGCCGTAATATTACTCGGCAATTTAAACTGTTCCTACCATCCTCCTCCTAAATCGATCATCAAATCATAAGAAAAACTATCCCATCAAATTGAATTCCTCTTCAAAAAGGTTTTACCCAAAGAAGAAAATCCTTATGTGGCCCAATAATATCTCATAGTTCGACCCCATTCATGTTCTTAAACAATGACTATGATGCTTTTCTCCCCCTACAACAAGAGTAGCAACTATGAGGTAATAAATTAAGGGCTGAAATTAAATGCAAACTTTTAATAATGCAAATCACAAGTCAGTGTAAAGGGCCAAAGTCGGTTAAAGTTGATGACGTGGCAAAGACATATATGGCCAATTATTCCCTCACTCAATTTGTTTCATATCTACTTTTCATTTTTTCAACGTAGATATTACATTTTTTTCGTCTTAGAAAATGTATACATCAATTCATGCAAATGTGTTATGCAGACATAGCAAGTGGCGAAGCCAAAAATTTTTCTCCAGGAGAACCAAGCTAAATATATCATTGTATTTTGATAGTTTTAACTCTCTATATAAATGCATTTGACTTTATTTTAGAAAACAACAAAAATATTTTGCTAAAAATATTTATATATTTTTATTAACTTATACTTTAAATGCTCCTAAAATTAATGACTTATATATGACAAAAAAATTCAATATTAAATAGAAAAATAAATAAGACAACAATAAATTAAAAAAGCATTTATACTTAAAAAAAAAAAAAAAAGGAATGGAGGCCATCACCGAAAATTACTCAATATTTTAAAATTTTAACATTAAATAGAGGGGAGGGGGCATTTTTGGAAAATCCATCTCGCCTCCAAACTCAGATTTAGATACTCTAAATCTCCTAGGATACTCTACCAATAGATTTCTTTAAATCTTAACCATTCATTTATGATTTAAGAGTTTAGATTATGTCATGTCAACATTCCATTAACAATAGTTTTAAAACAATAAAATAATGTTGCAAAAAAAATAATTAAAAGTATCTTTTATAAAATACTAACATGACAAAATGTAGATCTTTAAATCATAAATGAATGGTTAAGATTTAAATAAATATATTAGTAGGGTATCCTAAAAAATACTAGAGGATCTGAATACCTATCCCTCCGCTTATGGATATAGTATAAAAGAGTGTGTAAAATGATGGTTAGAGAATATTTAGTTATTTACAATATATATATAGCGGACAAAACAAAGGCTTAAGCTAAAAACATGGTGGAGGAGTAGGTTCAGTGTTCCAAACTGAAAGAGAGACTCTCCTAAACTCGAGCATATATAGCAAGTGCCAAGTAGTAACTCAAAAAACCAAAACAAAAAAACCTTCTGTTACTAGCAACTCTAACAATCCTTGACCCTTTGGATTGTTTTCAATGCCCACAAGCATTAATTAATTTCTTTTCTTTCTCTCTGTGACCCCATTGCATTTCTTTTCTCATTTTTGCTATAACTTTTTTTGAGAGAGAGAGAGAGAGATGGGTATGGGAAAGGTGAAGAAATTGTTTGCATCTTCAGAGGTAGCTATGGCTATGTTGCTGGTTCAAATTTTCACGACCGGTCTGCAAATACTGTCAAGGGTCATACTTAGCCAGGGAACATTTATTTTTGCACTCATGACTTACCGCAATGTTGTTGCTGCTATTTGTGTTGCCCCTTTTGCGTTCTATTTCGAAAGGTTAGCTAGTCTTTGTTTTGATAAATTTTGTGTGACATTCATTTCACTATGTTTTGGTTGATAATACTGTGAATATGGGTCGGCATGGTTGCAGGGAAATCACAAAGAAGTTGAGCTGGTAGTTTGGTTCTGGCTTTTTCTTAGCGCCTTAACTGGGTTAGTATTACCATTTGAGACTAAAGTGGGTGCCTTTTGCTGCTTATAGAATTGCATGAAACTCTATGTTCAACAATCACTCATTTTCTATCTTTTATCTCAAAAAACAATGACTCTTACTCTTATGCAAAACCGTAAATAGCAATTCCCAATATAACTACATCTAATTAAAGTCTCTCAAGTATCATCTTCATTAAATTTAATTATGAGATATCTATAAGTTGACTATAATATTGTCCACTAGAGCTTGGCCACCTTGTATATTGGTAAGGGAGGTCATGGTAAATCATTTTCTTGCAAATCAGATGGTTGTGAATAACACTTACTGAAATAGGGTGCTTTGTCACTGCTATCTTAATGCTAGTGTGGTTAGATGGTGAGGAGATGTTTTCAATGCTTGGAGGTTGAAGATGAGAGCTAATGCTAGGATGGTAACTATTCTTAGACAGTTCCAAAGGTGCTTCTGGCCCCCACAAAAGAGAGTGGTCTCCACATGTGGGTCCTACCATAGAGCCCACTCCCTTTATGAGAGTCCAAGCACTACTCCAAGATTATCTAAGTTTTTTTTAATATGAAGCTCAAAGAAAGCATGGTCTTGGTATGGTTATATATGTAATATTTTATTTCTTTTAATTATTTGGTCCCATCTAACAAAATTTAAAAACAAGAAATGCTCATTTAATTCATTCTTGCAGTGGTCCATCCCAAAACAAAAAAAAAAACCATTTTACATAACAAATTCATGGGTTTTAGGGTTATCAACTTATTTGACTTGAGGAAGCCTAATGACATAATAAAACCTCACAATATTTTCGCTACACTTTTGTTATGAGTTGTGGTGGATCTCGGTATAATCTTTTTTCTTTTTTCTTTTTTAACTTGTGAAAAACTAATATCTTGTTTCTAGTAAAAATGCTATGAGATTTTATTACAGTGGCAGAAGAACTCATTTGACTTTCTTTTTAATATTCAAATAATTGGTTTGGATTTTTATATATTTAGTTTTGAATTTTATGAAATCTCTTGTTCTTTAAATGCGAAATTTTTTTTGTCCAAATGTTTGTGATAATGAATAAGATCAAAATCTTATATTCTATCCTGTGGGATGTCACTGTCCAAAAAAAGAATAAAAAAAATAGATAAGAATTTTTAATTCACATTTTCCCCTTCCCTTTAAAGCGACTTTTTTTCCTTAAAAAAAAGGGTGGCCTTTTTATGTTGGTGGGTTTGGTTCTGACTCTTAGCCATTCATTTTCATCCTGTTGATGGTAAGAAGTACCAAGAAGCAAGAAGTGTTGGTGAAGCTTTTATGATTTATATTCCCAAAGGAGAAAAAGATAAACAGCATGATTGTAATGGACTTCGTAAGTCATTAATTATTTGGGGGAAATATTCTTCTAAATGAGACATAGACCGTAGGGAATTGCAAAAGCAATGAAAATGTTAAATGCCTCTTTGCTTTGTGATTTCTGTGGTACGATAGGCACCTTCCATTTCATTTCAAAGGTCGTGTTGTGCTGCCTATGGCCTATGGCCTATGGGTCGTGAATTTCAAGCTCTTGCAGTCCCTAGTGCAAGATACCGATAGTAGTGGAATTTTTTTGATGATTTGGGACCATTGGATATATACACATTTAAAAATCTAATAGAATTTGGGATGAACAGGAAGTGGTGACCATTTATATTTATGTGTCATATCGACTCATGAGTATCTAATTATATAGATAGGTATTCATCAAAAAAAAATTATATAGATAGGTAAGAACACAACACATTTAATAATCATATAAGAATCATGCATCAAGATCTGTTGATTCTTAAATGACATATTTATTAGACAGGGTTAATATTACCTAACATGACCCCATTTGATAAAGAAGTCATGCAGTCAAGTTAACACATTTACGTTACTCGAATAACTTGGTTTAGACCCAACAAAGAATCATATGCTTTAGACCATTCTAAAAGGGAGTCAAGTTTACCAATTCTAATCGATAAACTAATGCTGACTTCTTGAGTTTTTTTTTTTTTTTTTTTCCCATTATTTTTTTTTTTTATTAAAAAAAATACAGAATATCAATGGCTATGGGACTGTTCTATTATGGTCTTCGAGACACCAACGCCACATATGCCATCAGCTTCCTCAACTTGATTCCAATGGCTACCTTTGTCTTCTCCATAATCACAGGGTATAGTATACTGATCATCAATTGAAATTATTGTAGTAGCTAGATATGAAATTTCAAAGTCCATAATCACCAAAGCAATATGACAAGATTTTCATTTTGAATGGTTGTAGTATAGAGAAACTAGGACTGAATACAAAGGCAGGCAAGATGAAGATTCTGGGGGCAACTTTTTCTGTGGCAGGAGCACTAATTGCTTGTCTTTATGAAGGAAAAACTCTCCATATTGGTCATCAAGGTCTTCACCATGGATTTGCTCTGAAAACATCTATGGCTCATTGGGTCCAAGGCACTTTCATGTTGGTTGGCTGTTGCCTCTCCTCTAGTGTGTGGTTCGTAGTTCAAGTATGTATCACATTACAGTGTACAATCAATTTCTTCTCTTTCAGTGAGTAGTGAGTGACTGATGATGATATTAGTCTCTACGAGGATTCAACCAAAGATATGGGAAGCTACATATCGATTTACTGGCCTTGATTTTAGATGATAGACATTTTCAAGTCTCATTCTTTTAGCTTTACCATATCCTTTTCTTTCCCCAAACAGGCTAAGTTGCTCAAAATTTATCCATCAAAATACTGGTCAATAATGTTAGCATGCATCATAGCATCAATGCAATCAGCTGTAATAGGCCTATGCTTAAATAGACAGAAGGCTGCATGGAGCTTAGGGTGGAATCTGCAACTACTTACAATATTTTACTCTGTAAGTTTCCAGGCATAACCATTTCTACAGCAAATTTGCAATGGTATGTCTGATAAGTTTCCTTTGCTAGACATCATTTTTATTTGAATATTGTTTTACATCTAATTGTTATTTTGTACCCAGTTATGTTGACACTGACAAATGCATTTTATTCATCTAGGGAGCACTAGCCACAGCTGCAACATTCTGCTTAATTTCATGGGCAATTGCGATTCGAGGCCCCGTTTATGCCCCAGTGTTCAATCCACTGTCACTAATCTTTGTGTCCATATTAGAAGCTCTCATACTCGGTGCAGAAATCAGACTCGGAATGTATGACTTGTTTTCTTTCAATTGAGCCAGAGATGTTACCTTTTGACAAGTTAATATGACAGTACATTTTCTTTGTACACCACTCTACATATATCAAATCAATCTCACTTTTATTGAATTATCAATGCAGGTTGCTAGGCTCAGTTTTGATCATTGTTGGGTTGTATTCCTTCTTGTGGGGTAAAAGGAAGGAGATGAAAAGCTTGCTACAGGCAAAAAATGATACTGGTAGTGTAGTAGTACCCACAACCGCTGATGTATCTGCAGTAGTGTAATCAATAGTTGTAATGACAAGTGCGCGCACAGGGGGATTGGGGAGGCATGTTAAATTAGGTAAGAAAGTTTATCTATATTATCTATAACAGGAATGGAAAGTTATGTGCCCAAATGTAATACTGTGCTAGTAATTGCTAAGTACAACTATTTTCAAACTCAAGTGGGGCTATGAAAATCAACTTTGGATAGTGATACTGATAGGTCTAGAATTAATTGGGATTTTGAGGTTGTCTGGTATGCAAAAATATTTAGTACATACAAAAGGTTCTCCTGTGTTTGTAGCTTTTATGCACAGTGATCTACTCATGGGCTGATGAGTTTTGCAAATACCTTAGGCCCATTTACAAGGTTTTCCCATTAAACCCAAAATAGATGAGGCAAATCCTCTTTCGCCTTCCAATCCACAACTCTTAAATTTTCCTTCAGAAAAAGTACATATGGGCTTTGTCTATGTATGTGGACTTTGTCTGATTTTTCAAAATAAATATTTTGATAGACGACCCATAATTGTGAAAAGTGTCATCAACAGTTTTTAATTCCAAAATTAAGATCGAAAAAATTACTATTTGCTCAAGATTTTTTCCATTTAATTGGTCTAAAGTTTCAATGTTTTAACTAAACTATTCATAGTGTATGTGAGAAATCCAAGAGACCAATTTTTACTAGCCAAACAAGATTGAAGTCATAACATTTTTTTTCCTCTACCTATGGTGTGAGTTGTGACACACCCTTGATTTTTTACAATTAAGTTTTAAGCAAATTAAAATTAAATTTATATAGGAATTTCTCGACTTACCACGATTTGGTTGGGTGGAAAATGGAGGATGCAACCTAGTTCCATAAATAATAATAATAATAATAATAATAATAATAATAATAATAATAATAATAAGGGAGAAATTACACTTTACCTCCTTAAAGTATACTTTATGTTACACTTTGCACCGTAAACTTTTTTAATGCACATTTTGCACCCTAAAAGATGACTTGTATAACACTTTGCTCATTGACATTAAGTTTGGTGTTAACTTGGATGAAAAAGTATGACACTATGTGAAAAAAACCTAATTACCCCTCTTCTCAATCCATTAAAAACAAATAAAAAATTACAATTTACTACGCTAAACTATATTCTTTATTACACTTTACAGCATAATCTTTGAATTTCCATCCAAACTTAACGTCAGGGTACTGAGTGTAACAAAAGTTATAGTTTAGAGTGCAAAACGTGCACTCCAAAAGTTTATGGTGTAAAGTGTAATATGTGGTATAATTTGGGATGGTAAAGTGTAATTTTGCCCCTAATCATTGTTAGTTTGATGTAAGAAGGTTTTTTTTTTTTTAAATAATTTTGTTATTACAAATAAAGAAGGGGGCATTTGAACTTTGGTTCTCCTCGTTAAGGAGATGGGGCCATTGAACAATTTGAGCTACAAGGTTCTTAGTGAAGTTTTGTTGTTTTAAGGTTAATACAGCTATGACATATATAAGGTTAATACCTCCCTAAAGTATACTTTATGTTACACTTTACACCGTAAATTTTTTGAATGCACATTTTGCACCCTAAAATATGACTTTTATTACACGTTGCTCCTTGACGTTAAGTTTGGTGTTAACTTGGATGGAAAAGTATGACACTATGTGAAAAAGACCTAATTACCCATCTTCTCAATCCATTAACGTCAGGGTGTTGAGTGTAACAAAAGTCATAATTTAGAGTACAAAATGTGCACTCAAAAAGTTTATGGTGCAAAATGTAATATGTGGTATAGTTTGGGATGGTAAAGTGTAATTTTCCCTAATAAAAAAGAACAAATATGCAATAATTATTGTTAGTTAGATGTAAGAAGTTTTTTTTTTAATAATTTTGTTATTACAAATAGAGAAGGGGGCATTTAAACTTTGGTTCTCCTCATAAAGGAGATGGTGCCATTGAACAATTGAGCTACAAGGTTCTTGGTGAAGTTTTGTAGTTTTAAGATTAATACTGCTGTGACATATTTAATGTTGTTAGGAATCGGTGGACATATGATGCAATCTGGAGGGTGATTTGAATATATTACAACTTTTTTCTAATAATGATGATAATGGTATGCTGCCAATGCAGGCAGAATTATCATCTACCTTTACAGCATGGTCCGTGGGTAAATTATATAACTGAACCTCACTTTTTTTCTAATAGAAATATCAAATAGGTTGGCTTTGTGAGGTCTATACCCTACAGACATTCTTAATTTCTGGGATTAGGTTTGCATGGGGGCATGGTGCACTCAGATGTAAATGGTAAATACCAATATAAAAGAACTTAGGTTCCCCCCCCCCCACCCCCCCAAATCTCAACTTGAAATTTACTGCTCATATCTGATTAATGATAAGGAAAGCAATTTGGTTCAAGAAGTTGTTAGATGAGCATGCCTAAACAAATTAGAGAAGTTGGATGGCATGATATATCTGCATCAGCTTATTGAACCAAAGTATGCATGAACCGTGACGATATGAGTTTCAGTCAGCTAATTAACTATAATTTCAAGAAACATTTGTTTTGGTAAGTAGGTATAACTTCAAGTCTTCAAGTAACATTTTTTTGGGTAAGATAATTTCAAGTGACATACTATCAGTTGATATTCATAGACTAGGATTAGGCATCTGCCTATCTTTGCCTTTCGCCAGCCAAATTTTTTTGGTGTACATTATCCATAAATGACATCTGAGCTGCTAATAGAAGAGAAATTGTGACTTGATTCAATCCACAGGTACGTGTTAGGATGTGAATTTCATACATTATCCCATCTAACAACTGCTTGCTTATTTAAGTGGTTCTTGAAGAGAGATTGCCTCATTATCTTACATTGCAAAAAGCTCCTCTCAGTTACTAAGATTTGAGTTCTAAATTCAAATTGATGCTCAAAGTGAACAACAAAACGAACTATACTGCAATTAGCAAATGTATGAACAGGTGGGGGGAGAAAGAAAGAAAAAAAAGGAAACCATATCAATGATATCATTGCCTTTTCTTCCTTCAAGAAAATTGATAACAGAACTGAGAACAAGAAGGAAAAGAAAGTTCTTCACTTTATGAACTAATCAGATGGCAGTATATCAAACATATAAAGAAACAATTTCTTTGATTCCTCTAAGGGTAGAGAGTCAATTTAGCTCATTCTTGAAGAACCAAGACTGAGAAATGCATCTCTAATACTCTCATGAATCTCTGATGAGTTGAGAGCAATGTAACAGTACACTAACTCCTCTACATCTTTCCAATCACAGACTCCCACACACTGAATCATCTCCAAAATCGATTCCCTCATATCCAAAAATGGATTTGTAGAGTACTTAACTGCACAGATACTACCTGCGAAAACACCACAGACATCGTCAGGCAAGCTAGCTGAAAAGCTAATTCTGTTGTTCCGTTTCTGCATAGTTCTCTTCTTCTGCTTCTTGTTGAGTTCCTCCGCGACATCCATGTCCAGCTCCTGCAAAAGCACCAAAACAATATTGTTTACGCACCAATAAACACAACCATCATTGTATATTTGTATGTGATCCATAAATGTGTTTATGTATGAGCTAGTTTCTATAGTAGTTACTAGTTAGGTGAGTCAAGGCATTAAGGGTGTATGAATTTGTAAGCACTTGGACAGACAGGACAGTGGGTCTCCATGTGTGAAAATGTGGCTAGGAAAGCAATCGCTAGCTGGAGCGTTGAATGGTAATAATGTCAAGCCAATAAGCCATGAATGCACCTCTGCTCCCTGTGACTCTGTGAGGGTGTACGTACGTGGGTGCCATATGAAATTTCATGTGAGAGGTGTTAAAACGACTCAAATGCTTCATTTATAGATCGCTAGCTCCCTTAAAAAATCAACTTGGTAAGGTAACAACATTGTAAATATTTTATAAACTATTCAATCATACAATACAAGCATAGAAAGAGGTATGGTACCTGATCAGTTAGCAATGGCATAACTGCATAATTAAAAGCCAAAGTTTCTAGTTCGCCTTACGTTCAGCTAACTCCGAATGGCCATCAAAAGTCTTATAAGTCAATTGACACTTTTTGGTGTTACACGTTCATATTCAAATCTCTCCTTAACCAACTAAAAAAAAAACAAAAAAAAAAAAAAAAGAAAAAACAAAAACAATCTCAGACCGACAGTCATATTCAAATCCCTCCTTAACCAACTAAAAAAAAAAAAAAAAAAGAAAGGAAAGAAAAAACAAAAACAATCTCAGACCGACAGTTGTTCAAAAAAGGCGTAGCCGACACCTGTCTTTTTGATAGTTTTGGCCCTTTCGGGAGTTCTGTTAGGTAAAGAGTCAGCTTATAGTGATGATAGCTCTTTTTTTTTTCATTCTAGTATCAAATCAATGATGCATGTACAAACTTAAAATATTCAGGGACTTGATATTAAAAACTAAAAGTGAAAAAAACCAGGAAATTTATATTGTTGGAGAGTCACTTGCAATTAGTTCCAAGTTGCAAGAATAGTATTGTATCAACTATCAATTAGTTCATCTTATAGTATTTGACAAAGAAAGAAACAATCCATTGATTAAATATTGGAAATGGACATGTCTTCAACAACCCCTCCTTCTTTTTGCTTAGAGAAAAACCAGCATTAAGAGCCCCAGATGCTCCTTTTGTCTCTTGGCCCAGAGACATCACAGCTTTTGGCAGATCTGCTTAGTCAATTTAAATTAATATGAAAGCAAATCTCATCTCCTCGATTATTGCTTTCGGCCTAAAGAAGCATTGCCCAATTTTGTTAAAATTACTCCCATCACATTAATCTGTTAGCCTCCTCTAAACCATGCCTTAGTTCCTTCTTTATTACTTGTTAGTTGTTACCTTTCTGCCTTGCACTGCTGAAATAAATCTGTACATATATATATATATATATATATATATATATATAGTGTTCAATAATAATAAATATATTAGAATTCAACACTAAATTAATATATGAAAAATTAACTGACGTGTTCAATATTAACAAAATATAAACATAAAAAAATTACAATAATTGTTTCTTGTTCTATTCTAACTCTGACACCTATCAAGATGGAATTTGAAATTCTTTTAAATTTGAAAAATTATCTATGAATAATTATATATCAAATTATGCAACATATATGTATTTTCTCTATACTTAAAGGCTAGCCTAGTTTTCTAAAATAAAATTATGCTGTCACAGTTTAACACTTCATTCCAAATTAAAAAAAAAAAATCGGTTCAAAGTCAAGTCTAGTCCCACATCGCTTAGGTCTATGTTAGGAGAGAGACTTATAACTCGCTTCGCGACTCCAATTGCCACAAGCAATTTTGGAGTTGGCATGTGAGTTTAAGTCCTTACTTCATTCCACTAAGCATTGAGGCTAGGTTTCCCCTTCCCCGCTTTGAGTACCCCAAAAAAAAAAATACAAAAATACAATTTTGGTTGTATATATTTTGGGTTGTTTTAATTTTCATCCTTATGCTTTAGAAGCTTTCAATTTGGTCCAAATTGAATCAAATTGAATTGTTATAAAGCATAAGGACCAAAATGAAAACACTCCCAATATATAAGTACTGAAAAGATATATTTGCCCCCCCCCCCCACCCCACCCCACACACCACACACACAAAAGATGATTGATGATGACGACTATATGAGAGAAAAAATATAAGTTTGAGAAAATGTAAAAATAAAAAAATTGGACATGAAATAGCACTTTCAAATATGATTCTATCAAAACTACATGAAAAAAAAAAAAAAAAAGATGATTGATGATGACGACTATATGAGAGAAAAAATCTAATTTTGAGAAAATGTAAAAATAAAACAATTTGACATGAAATAGCACTTTCAAATATGATTCTATCAAAACTATATCACAAATAGGTTACTCACGAAAATAACACCCAAAAAAAAAAAAACAAAAACTATTTTTCAGAACATCATTTGTTTTATGTTCTCTTAACTATATCAAGACCTAAACACAAACACAATTAGTGTGTGTTCAGCTTCAAATTAAAAAGCCAGTTTATTTTATTATTCAGCTTATTTTTGCTACTATTTATGGGTCCCACTGTATTATTTCAGTTAACTTTTATTTTTATCTACAGTACTTTCAACAAAAAATTTTCAATTTTAGCAAAACAAGCTGATCTCAAATAGACCCTTAATATACACTTTCTTTTTTTTCTTTTCTTTTTGTTTAATTAATATAAACTTAGTGAATCAGACAATTCAGGAAATTGCAGGGTTCAATCTATAGTGAAGATGGGCAACAAAGCAACACTCAAATTAACTGGAGGGTGTCCCTTCATTTTTATGTGCATGGCTTCAACTACATGTAAATCAACAATCCATTGTGAAATTTTTACTACTACATTAAAATTCTGTTGATTATTTAAAAAAGACTAAGAAATAATAAAGAAAATAAGAAGAAAGGATAAAATTTCCAGTCCTAAATTTATATGTAATTGAGAAAACATTATTAATTAATAAGTTAGATCCAAACAAATTTTCTTTTCTGAAATTAATTCCAAAGATATCATGGAGCACTTCTAAGGCAGTTTACACCTTGATCAATCCTATTGTACCTTAAAGTTAGAGATTTGTTAACTAAAAATGTTATTTATTTATTTAAATTATTGAAGGAAAGGGCTATACCTATAAGTGTGGGCTTGTTAGTCATTCTATTCTATATGAAAATTTAAAAGGTCTAAGCTTCAATTTTATATTTAAATAATAATAATAATAATAATTGTTGTTGTTGTTCTTTTTTTTGGGGGGTGGGGGGGTGGTAACCACATCGATTATACTTACAAAAAGTCATATATAAACACATTACCACCTCAACAAACTGGCAATACCCATTCATTTTTTTATATAAGAGTATAAGACAGGGTAAGGAAATATTTGAACATTTCCGCAGTATTACATTTGTTATTAATATTAACAGCTGATACGATCGAGGATTTAGCTTAAATTCTACACCAAACAAAACCATTTTTCTATAACAACTGGTCAATTGCACTGTGCCATTCAATTCGATTGCCAAAAAAAAAGCTCAAATTTCCACTTTTAGTTGCAATTTGGTTTGGTTTGTAAAAACAACACCGCACGTCTTATTAACCTCTCATGTCACATCTCATACGTACCTCACATGTACTCGAATCGATAATTGGAAAAAAGTGAGTTTAAATCTCAAATGTTTGAATTAGAATTTAGAAACATCTAAAGATATTAACGAGTTGAGCGATGATTTTTAGATTATTTTTAACAATTTGATTGAAAATTTGTCTGACTTCTAAATATGTAATCTATCAATAACTTATTTTCCTGGTTTAAAGCAAGTCAATATTGCCCATTCAATAACTTCATGGATGAAATTTACCTCAATAAAAATAAAAGCTCCATGGATGACATACTCATGACTCATATCTCCTACAAGCCCCACCATGACTCTATCCTTAAAAACAAAAGTAGGCAATTGATGACATTGATTGCTCATTGAGGGTCCACTTGATAATATAGAATTTATTCTAATATCTACATCACAAATTGGTTCATGAGTGACAGTGGCCTATATCGAAACTTCTAGTTGCACTTTGAAAAAACTGGTTGTCTTAAATTTAATTAGGAGCTCCTTAGTTCAAATTCAGCCACCAATATTTTGTAAAAATTTTATGAGTCAGTGATTTATCCCGCTACGAGCTCACCTGTCACAAATACTGATTAATCTCTAGTTGAAAATTTTGAACAAACATGATGGAAAACTAAAAAAAACTCACATTTTTCTTATTAAAAAAAATGGCTCACAATTATTGTTTTTTTTAAAGAAAAAAAATGGTTCACATTTGAATAGTGCAAAACCATGAGTGATGACCTTTCACATCAAAGGCCGGCCGAAAGTGGATTGCAAACTTGTAACGTGACACTTCCTTTTATTAACCTTTACACTAATCATGTTTTGAACCTTTTTTTCATCTTCTTATAGATAGGATTTTTGGACTTTTGCTTCCATCTTTTGGAGTTGATCGGCAGTTAATTAGTCTAGTCCTCACTCCTCACTCTTGTAGTCAACTCTCAAGGTTGTTGTTTTTGGTTAAAATTTCATTAATTCTAAGAACTAAAATACAATTGGGTGATTTGGGTGACTCTTAAGTCTTAACTACTCGCTTTTGGTCCCCATGCTTGACAAGAGCCTATCAACCTGCAAAAGTGTGTACAATAAATAAATATATATATATATATATATATATATTTGTTTTTTAAAAGAAAGAAGAAGAGTATGTATGTAAGTTTATTTTTTGTTTATTATTTTTTTTTTTTGGAGAAATTGTTTATTTTTGAGTTCTTAGCACGGCAAGTCATCACTTTCCATAATGAAATTACTACCTAATTTCCAACTCAATTACTTAGAAAAACAAGGAAACATAGATACCGAATCAAAGTACTAACATTTAGTACTGTTAATTGCCCAATTTAGTTTGCCAATCTCAACTAAATGTGCTACTTAAAATGTTAACAATGCTAGCGCTTTGCCCATAAGACTCTAAGTTTTTTGAAAAATTATTAAGTACTCTCAAAGTACTATAAATGCGTAGTTCTCCTCCTCACATGAATAGATGGTCCTATCATGAATTTAATTAGTGGGACCCACCATTCATATGAGAGAGGGGGAGTAAGCATTTATGATACTCCAAGAATACATAATAATTTCTCAAGTTTCTTATGTCAACAACTAACTATCCAAATTATCTTAACCTAAGTAACAGGTGTTCTTAACATAATAGAACTGGCTTATAACTCAAGCATATACATAAATGAATTTAAAAATAAACACATTTTTTACCATAAAAATAAACATAATTAATCAAATTATTAGAAAAAATAAACGTAATTAGATGTATGTTAAAATTTTTGCCTAAGTTTAATACCACTTATGATTATTTTTATTCTAACTTTTAATAAGAAATATCTTGTGGTGATTTTTGTTGAGCAGATATATTATTGGTTTTGTTTTTCAGTACATTAATATTGGACTCTTAGTATATTTCCTCTGTTAGTAGATTCCAATTAACTCAATTAGTAAAGTCTCTGATAATTGAATAAAATATTTAGGGTTTAATTGCTGCCTACACCAAAAAATGATTGATGTCTTGGTCTAATAATAAAGAGTTATCATTAGAAATAGACATCATAGGTTAAAACTCTCTTAAAAAAATAAAAAGTATTTTTCCTTCATTAACTCACTTAGCACAAAAATTAAAAAACTTAAATGGACACAACATAATTTAGTCCACAATTGAAATCCAATTTAAATTTAATTGAATTTTTTGTCATGTATTTTTTTATATATAGTTAAAACTTAAACGCACATAGATACTAAAAGCATATACTAACCAGTTTTGTATAATAAAAGTTTATTCTAAGGATCGAAATTGACATCATTAACAAACAAAATAAAAAGAACTTTGCTAACATTCTATGGATTGAGAATTGAGAATCTGATTCTCTCAGCAAGCAAGCAAGCACCGCACGTTGTATAAACTATCAAAAAAAATGTACGAGTAGACATGAGTGGATCATGGATTTCCAATGTTTTATAATCATCATAACGTTGTAGGCACCCCATCGATTTGTTTTTACTTTCGGCGGAGGAAAGAGAGCTCTAAATTCTGTGGGTCCTCAAGTATTGCCACCCCCCAATTTGCTTAATCCTATTGACACGACACGTTGCTCTCAAAGTACCGTTGGAGACGTTCTAAGCCCTTGTTTGGAAGAAGAGAAAAAAAAATGGAAGGGAAAGAATAATTTTAGAATTTTTTTTCATTTTCCTTATTTGAGATTTTTAATGAAGAGAATTATCCATTGTTTGGAAGCTTAAGTAAGAAATTAAAATTGATAAGATAAAAGATAGAACACTCATTCCTCTATATTCTCTCAATACCTCAAATTTCTATTCCCCTTAAAATTGGGAGGAATAAGAGGGAATAGGATAGGGTTTTGTAAAATTTTCACTAAAACTTCCAAAATACTTTTATATATTCATTATTTTATTTTAAAATAAAAGTTTAATAGTACTATTATGATTAAATCATTTCATTTTTTTCCTCTATGTTACTTCAAAACGAGTTTACTTACCATTCATTCCATTTTATTCATTTATGATTTACCCATTTAATTCTATTTCTTTATGAACTCACAAACGAAGAGTAAGTCCTAACCGTAGAAATCTATAATGAGTTCCAAGTTACTCAAATCGAACTTTTTTTGTGCGGTCAAATTAGAGATTTAGAATTGAATTACATCAAAACAACAAGTAGTCTCTATCTCTATGAGATGGATGGGATTCGAACTTGATCCCTTATATGATGACAATATACAATAATAAAAATAAAAAACATATATTATGTTATTATAGTTGGTTTCAATTAACTTAACTAACAACTTTTTTTTTAATCGAAGAATAAGGGTTTTAGATTTGAATTACGTCAAACCAACAAGTAATAACAAGTAGTCTATGATATAGATGGGAATCGAAGTCGATCCAGTGTATGATGACAACATACAATTAAAAAAATGGATATTATGTGAATTTTTGTGCAGAATGTATAACGTAATTCAAGGTATAGATAAAAAGCGAGGAAACCCGTGCGTTCGTTGCAAGCAAAAGCATAGAAAGAAGAGTGACTTATAAGTCAAAAATTAGCCAAAGTGCCTCTTTCCAATAAATATAAACCGAACAAAGCGCGCATGTTTGTTTGGGGACACAAAAATAAAGTCTAATTTTTACCACAACTTGGCATGTAGCGAGTAATAAATTGTAGAAGTACGAACTCATTATTTTAACCTCATCATCCACGACTTGTCATGCAGTGAGTTACGGCAAAAATTGTGACTTTTTTATTTTTATTTTTATGTCCGTACCCATTTGCCTTTTTGAGCAGCTAGAAACACCAACTATCCTGTATTCTATAAATACGCAACAAACACAAACATGTAAAGCACACACTTCATAGGCAATTAGCAGAGAGACAACGTAAAATACGTAGAATTATAAGAGGACAACAACAACCATGAGGTTGTTCTTTTAATCTCTCTCTCTCTCTCTCTCTCTCTCTCTCTCTCTCCCCCTAAACTTAACACCGCCGCAACCGGTCACTTCCGCTTTGATCTCCCTTCCCTAAACATCCTTCTCCCACCGGCTACTTCCCGCTCCCCTTCTTCCTCTTCATAAACAATACATATAATCAAAAAGACAAAGCAGCCTTGAAGAAAAAAACAGAGGGTTCCATGTTTCTGTTACATCCAAGAACCACCAAACCCCATCATTGTCTTTCAGAATCAAACCTGACCCATTGTTTAGTTTGAGAAAAGGAACAAAACCCATCTGCAAAGTTTGTCTTTTTCTCTGGTGGGTGATTGAAAAGAAACTGTTTTTTTTTTTTAATTTCTTCTATTTATATGTGTGTGTGTATTGGTGAGGGAAGAGAAATGAGGAAGGATTGTAGGAGGGTCAGTAAAATGAAGGGAAGGATTTCAAAGATAGGGAGCTATGCAATTTCTTCTTCTATTAGAGACCAACAGCAACAGCAACAGCCTTGTATTACTTGTACCACTTTCAACATCCTTGCTCCAATCTACAAGCGCCTCAACCATGAGGTACCCTTTTGTTATATTTGATATGTAGTTTGAATTTGCACATGTTTCAATGACTTTTAGATGCTTGTTTCTATGTTTATATCTGATTTGGTATTTACATTTTCTTGAACATGGTACGTTCAATTGCTTTTGTGGGTAATGGTGGTTTCTACTTTCAATGCTTGTTTCTGCGTTTTATTTGATTCGGTATTCATTCACTTTCAATGTTTGAAGCAGGATCCTAGTTGCCGTGAAAGCGATTACAGAGCGTATTGGTTGGCCAGGAATCGTAGCATATTGGATTCATTGATATATGAGAGATCTTCTATCATTTGTCTTCAGGTTTGTTTTTGCTTAACAGTTAACACCCACTTTTTTTTTTGGGAAAATTAATATCTTTCTTTGATGGGTTTCAATGGATTTGGATGAAAGAATAAACTAGTTTCTTTAATGGGTATATGCTAATACGGTGGATTTGGTGTGTTGGTGGCACAGGAATTCTGGGTTGGAAATGAAGAGCTTGTTAATTTGTATGAGAAGAGACTTGGTGATGCCGGATATGTTAATTTCAAGCTTGGACGGACGAACAACCGCGGTGATGGTATTCTCTTTAAAACCCATTTTAGATTTATCAAGTTGCTGTTGGATCCTAATATAAGTTGTTTTCCCACAAACAAATTATTGAATGATTCCTTGTTTTGACACTGTACATATTTAGACTACATAAAACTAATAGAAATTGAACTTAATTAGGTTTGTTTTGGATGTAAAAGTTTCCAGTCAGATTTTTGCATACTGATTATTTGGAAATTTTTGTGTGATAATGTGTCCCATCATCAGTTCCCTAATGGTCTGGTTTGTTGGATTCAGGAAAGATGGAAGGAAACGTGCAACCTTACAATAGTGTATTTTAAAAAGGGAATGAACATTGTGAATTTAAGGGAAAAGCCATTTTATTGTAGAGATTTGTTATAAAGGAAACTGTGCTTCCTTTTTTTTTTATGTTGACACAATTTTTTGCTCCTTTCTTTGTAGAAATTTTGGTAATTAGTCAACATAAGTGAAGAAACCAGGTTAAAATTAAAGACTATGTAAGTGGAAGAGAGGATGAGCTCCACCTGACCATACAGTTGCCTTGTTGGAGAGTGTGGGGTAATTCTTTATAACAGATGAGTTCAACCTACTATACAGTTTTCTTGTTGAAGAGAGTGGGATAGGCCTTTTAACAGGCTCATCAGTATTGTTGGTCTTTTCTGATCTTTCTTATATGTGATTGTATTCGGCACCCTATAGAAGTATCTGTCTAATGTCAGCTATACATTAAAATTTTGAAGAGAGAGAGAAAGGGTAAAGTTGAGTATTTGTTATATATATATATATATATATATATATATATTAGTGGTAAATAAAACACCTCATTTACGAAGTATATGCTGCTGATTTTTCCACCCCTTTAACCTCAGTATATGCATTCATACCAATTTACGGTGTTTCTGTTGGACTCTATAGGTCTTCTGACTGCGGTGCGTAAGGATCATTTTAAAGTTCTTAACTATCGTGAGTTTCTTTTCAATGATTTCGGAGATCGTGTGGCTCAGTTGTTACATGTTGAAATAGCTGCCCCGTTCTCACAATGTCGAACCAATGATATCCGGCAAGAAATTCTCATTGTGAATACCCACTTGTTATTTCCTCATGATTCAAGTCTCTGTATTGTACGATTGCACCAGGTAATTCATTTTCCATTTTATATTCCTGTGTGTTTGTATGCTGTAAATAATTCATTTTAGTCATTATCCATGATGCCTTGCCTTGATCGTATCTTATACGTCTCTCATTGTAGGTCTACAAAATCCTGCAATATGTAGAATCTTATCAGAAAGAGAGTAATCTTAATCCCATGCCGATCATACTCTGTGGGTGAGTTTATACTCTATATGCAACTTCTGTTTTGAGAGGCTTATATTGCTCTGTTGTTTTCACTGTACAATAATACTCATATGCTTCTTGTGATTTGTACTCACTGTAGTGACTGGAATGGAAGCAAACGTGGACATGTTTACAAGTTCCTTCGATCCCAGGGATTTGTGTCATCATATGATACTGCTCATCAATATGCTGATGCAGATGCACAAAAGGTCAATCTTATCTTCACTTCAAAAATTTCATTTCCTTGTGCCAGAAGATCTGTTTAGTGCTTGTATTTGCTTTTCACATTCCTAATCTCTTTCTTATTCTGAATGCAGTGGGTTAGCCACCGAAATCATCGGGGGAACATATGTGGTGTTGATTTCATATGGCTTCTTAATCCAAATAGATATCGGAAACTACTAAAAACAAGTTGGAGTGAAGCAGTATTTGCCATGTTCAAGGTCAGTTACTTCATTTTTCAGCCTTAACTTTGTTTAGACATTGTTATGACACTTGCAGATGTTTCCTTCTGCATTCTGATGGTTGGACTTTCCAATTTTCAGTATCTACTACGGAGAGCATCATTGACAGAAAATGATGCATTTGCCTTTCTGAAGGCTGACAACCACGGTGATTACATTAACTACTCAGGTTTCTGTGAAGCACTTAGACAGGTACAGTATAATTATTGGAGGAGGATTGGTGGACATGATTAACCTTTCACATATATATTGGTTTCTAAGCAAAATTAACATTTGTTTCAGAGCTCAAGTTCTCTAATACTGTATTGTCATTTTGTTGCAGCTTAATTTAATTGGCCATTGCAATGGACTTAGTGTTGAAGAGTCAAAGGAATTGTGGGATCAAGCGGACAAAGATGGAAACGGTGTTGTTGATTTAACAGAATTTCAGGTAAATTATGTTCAGTTGAAGTCATTGATTTAGCTCTCATCTATATGTAGCTTCAGGGCATTCAAACAACGCAACCAATTCTTTTGGTGGTAAAACATTTATAGGCTTTAGCACCAGTCGCACTCTGGGCTTTCAAGCTTTACATTTGAGCAAGACAATTTTGCTTGATTATATCTATGCTGTTCACGTTATGGGATTGGATGGCTCAAAACTTGTGGCAGCTATATATATATATATATATATATATATATATATATATAGATAGATAGATAGATAGATATTTAGATTGTTATCAGATCACATATCCTGTTATAATATGGTCTCATGTATAGATCACAACCCCATTGGAAATTATTTTAGTTGATGCCAAATTTATCTGTTCATGTTGTGAACTATGGCATTGCAGCAGCGAATTTGGAATTCTTCAGGGTCAGAGCAAAGAGAGGAAATTAGCCATGAGGCAAGGGGAATTCAGGAGCAAACCATTGGCTTCAGTATAAAAAATGCAGTTCTCTTCCCTCCTGAAGTGGAGAAAGGAACGTGGCCTGAAGACTACTCGCTTTCTGATCATGCACGACTGACTGTAGTGTTCTCGCCAATAAGGATGCCATGCTCTCAGTCGTTATCCTGACAAACCTCAGGTGTAAAAGAACTTAGATGTAAAACTTGTACAGAAGGATCCCAAAAAAGGAAGGGGAAAGCTTGGGGGCTACAGATTGATGGATTCCTGGAGCAAAGCCAACCATCAGAGTTCTTGGGCAGAAATATCTTTAGCTTTTTTATGTGACAGGGCCATGTTAGATGATTCATGTGCCATTGTTGGACGGAGACATCAAGTTTTTTATAATCTTCAAGGAGCATCAGTGAAGTCACTAGGGTGAGACTTGCTGACCTACTTTTTCATTCAGGTACATCAAGATCCCTGTGCCTCGCAGTTGATAAAATGGGGCTAGCGTTCAACACTGTCCCATTCTGTTCTGCCTTTTGCTCTGTTTCCCCTTAATTGGGAAAAAGAAATAGGAAAGAAACAAATCAGAGAAAGAACATTGAGACTTGAGGATATTTATATATATACACACGTATAAATATAGTTTGGTGGCAATCACCTTTTTGTAGCATGGTGAGATGCACCATACATTTAGCATCCTCTTGTATTTGGACTGCATTCAAGAAAAGTATACACAGTTATCTTATAATAGATTCTGGTCTATCAGATTTGATATACCAAATAGAAGAGTTTACAGTTACAGATTGTACTTGTACATTCTTTATACCTATATTTCTACATGATGCATGCCTGAACCAGATGGTGCTAGTACAAGTTCATAGTTAGTATACTACCATGCTTCTCTCTCTAAATTTGAAATTAAACGAAGCATCATAATCTTGTCATTTTTCTTGGAAAAGCATTTGGAAGGTAGGAGTTCTTAGAAAAGTAGTTTTTTTTTTTTTTTTTTTTTTTTTTAACTGCTGATTTGGGAAAATTCTCATAACAAATTACTTACAAAGAAGAAACATATTTGCCGTGGATTGAATTTTTTTTTTTTTTTTTTTTTTGGAGAAACAAGACATCCAATATTATTTAAACCAAGTTAGCCTCACCGGCTTGAAGTACATGGAAAACAGATTGTGAAACATCCTTCATTCACACAACACAATCTGAAAAATTAATTGACAATAGGGGTGGCAATTCATGTTCATGGGTCGGGTTCGTGTCATGTCGAACCATAAGTACTCAACTATATGAGTTGACCCGAACTTGACCTGTTTAGTAAACGTATAAAAAATCCTGAACTCTAACCCGACCTGTTTATTAAACAAGTTAACCTGACACTATACGTTTAACCCGTTTAATTAAGAAGTCATATAAAAGTCAATACAAATAACCCGTTTAATAACCTGTTTGATTAATAAGTAATACATGACCTAATAATCTATTATCAATATTCATATATCTAAAATTAAAATACAATTACAACCATAAATATAGTAATAAACATATAATTACAACAAAAAATTAAGCAATAATAACAAAATTTAATACCTTTATTATCTAAACGGGTCAAACGGTTCAGATAGGTTCACATGTTAAACACGAACATAATCCGTTTATTAAACGAGTCAGTTATGTCGACTCGAATATGACTTGAACTCGTTTAGCCTCAACCCATAATATGTTTGTAAATGGGTTAATCATGTCAAATTCACGGGTCGTGTCAGATTTTGCCACTCCTAATTGACAATCTAGTCAAAATGTGATCATTTACTCTTATTTTGTGATTTTTTTTAGAGATCTATGGTCTTTAGGATTTAGGATTATGCTTATTTGGGTACAAAGAATTATGCCTAAAAGGGTTTCTGAATTCTGATCAGTTGGTCTGTTAGAGAAAACAAAATCTATTTGAAACGGTTATAATAATAAAAACTGCGTAACTTACAATTTAGGTTCTGTTTGTATGGCTTGTAGTGCCAAAAAAAACTAATCAGACAACTATAAGATTTATAGTTCAATAATTAAACATTTTCTTTGTTAATGAAAAGAACAGCTTGCGATCTGAAAGTACGTTTGGTAATTGTTTCCTTCTCAGTTGTTTTTTCTTAAAAAAAGTTTTCTAATTCTTTAGGCCATGATAGACCAAAATGTGATATGATGCGCATGTGATTTTAATATAAAGTTCATGTCTGTCATGTCTCTTTCTTTTCTTTTCTTTTCTTTTCTTTCTTTTTGTTTGGTGGCTATATTTAGTGGATTTAGTTATCTATGCACTATGGAGATTTTACCTCCATACTGTATATAGATCGAGAGAGATACCGTGCATATATAAATATCAGACTTTCAAGGTGGGAGTTGTTTAAAGGGTTATAAAAAAGTTTTTTTAATTACAAGCATTCATCTCTTCACAATGTTATTGAAAAATGTCTTGACATTTTATAAGTATGATTTTCAGTTTTAAAGATGATATCTCATTATAAATCATGTCAACAAGGGAATGTAATGAGAGCATGTTGTACAATTCATAACTCTATTTTTTTTTTTTTTTTTTAATTTAGATGATCAACCAGTTACGATCACTTGTTTATTGAATTTGATGTTGAAGTTAATAATAACACAGTAAACCATCATACACTCTTGAATTAACTCATCACGCTACTAAAGCAATGGGAAATTTTAGGGATCAAATTGCAGATTTGATGTTTGTGAATTATAAACATCATTGACAAGTGTGAGGATGAGTATTTGTCTCTCTTAGAATTTAAATGTTTTTTTTTTTTAAATTTAATTATGAAGTATGAACCTTTCATTGACTATACTGATTTCAAGATGTGCTCAAAAGCATTTGAATTACTTTAGATTCTTTGATGATGATATCAACCTTTTGCAAGGCGACGAAAATTCCAATTCGTAATCCATTAGTAATAACTAATAAATAAAGCTTTTGTCCCCAAAATCATGGTCCATCATGCAGTCATGCAAGCTATATTAAAAAGAGAAAAATAAATTTCCTGCTCGGTCCACTATGATAAAGCAATTAAAGAGAAAGATAAGCTTAGGTGTGCCTTTTTCAAAATGATAAAGCAAGCAATACATTTATGCAAACTTCCTTTATACAAGGTGGGAATGCTCATAAATTTTCTTCAGGAGTAATATTTTATTTAGCAAAATAAGAAAAAAGAAAGTAGAACTTTTCACTAGCTTTATAACTAGATAATTTTTTGCAGCTTATTTAAGGTAAACAGCCAAAGAATAAGCAACTAGATAAATTTATGCTGCTTAAGGAGATGTCATATACAACTTCATGTATACCTTTAACTCTTCTTCTTTCTTTTTTCTTTTTTTTTTTTAAGAAAATTTTTTGGAACCTTTTTTCCTTTATATGAGAACACTATTTGGAATGTAATGACATAGTTTAATAATTTAATCACCATTTCAAAGGTATGATTTGATTAAAATTTGCTTTTTTGACCGCAATATTGCAGTGCGTTGCAAGAAATATATGGAAGAGTGAGTGATAAGTCATAAATGAATTTTCATCCATCCTTACTCTTCATGCTCTACTATTGTAATGATATGGAAAGTTGAGAACCGTTTATTTGTTCCTAAAAAAGGAAGCAAATTAAATATCTTTGTAATTTATAAAGCTAAGTTGGTTTTCACTAGGAAAAAAAAAACCATTTAATGTTCATTTTTCTAACACTAACAAGTTTATCTTTTTGTTTATGAATTATGATCTTGAAACCACCAAAAAAAAAATTTTTTTTTTTTTTTTTTCATTCATAAAAACATGTTTTGAAAATTCATAAAAATCTCTAAGATTCCAAGCCTGATGCTGACTCGCTGAGTTGAAGGAAACCATCACTTTTCAGAAGAAAGAAACAATAACAACCTATAATAATTAAGTTAAAGAAATTTTATTTTTAACATAAACCAAACATTGGCAAAGTTCCATTTTATGTAATTTAATAACAAAGTTGTAACTGGTAATAGTACTTCACTACAGAAACTGGGAGAAAAGTCTAATCAATGACATATATATACTTTAATAATTTAATGAGTTATGCTTTAATATCACCATTTTGAATGGCATCATAGAATTAAAATTTTCTTTTTCTTTGGAAGAAAAGAATGCAGAAGAGATGCAAGAGTGGGTGACAACAAAAATTCTCATCCATGCTCTTATGCTTATCTCTAATTAATGGTGGAACAAACAAAAGCTAAAAGTCCTTAGTGCGCTACAAAATGTGGAAAACTAGGACTTTTTCCAAATTAAATTGATTGCTCCATGAAACAACAAATCAATGAACTAGACTTCCCTTGAAAGACAAAGCAAAGCCAGAAAAGAGTCTTTAGATCATTTTAAAAAGTGTACGGTAGCATTAACTAAAATTGAAAGCTTTCAATCCACATAAAACATTTTTGTTGTCTTTTAGAATGAAGTTAACCACCATGCACCTCCGAGAGAGCTTCACACACCAATACACTTAAATTAGACTAAAATAGAATTTCTATCTTATATAAAAAATAAAAATAAAAGAGAATGAAGGGAAGTTTTGGAGTTTCATAGAAAAAGTGCTACAATTTATTGTTCATATTTTATGAACATTTTAGAATTTTAAAACAGTATCAAGTTTTTTAGTTAATCCTCTTTGTTAGTGCATGCATATCACAAAAGCTTTACTACAGAGTGCTAGTTTGACATTGTTGGAGGACGTAAGAGTTATTTTATGACTTTATAGGTAGAATTTTTGTGGTATAGAGTTTTAAAACTGCATTAATTCAAGAAGGAATTATACTACTCAAAAATGATTATCATTCCAAATTCCTCTTGCCATACAGGGGCAAGATCCTAACAAATTCACCCAAAAAATTTATGAGGTTTAAATGTTTTTTAACTATTGTAAGCAAACTTCTTTTTTTATGAATTGAATGCTAAAAAGAAACATGAATCCAAGACTCGTGACAATACAATTTCATTGCTAATGTTTCTGCCCAATCCCCAAGGATCCTAACCCATCTTTTATCTTTGGTTTGTAAGTGAGTAAATATTAGATGTTACTTGAACACGGTAACATGATGCTCACATTTCTCACATTTATCGTGGATACTATTTATTAATTTTACTGGTGGGCTAGTTCCTCTTTTGGTTTTTTTTTTTCCTTCAATAAATTTTATAATATTTATTCATTAAAATAAAAGACAGTACAAGTGTACAACTTCACACAAGTATACTTTAACTTCCGCCTGGTATGGAAAAAAAAAAAAAACTTTAACTTTAGCCAATTGTTTTTCCTTTTTACACAAACAAGCAAAAGGGTGGAAGGTACAATAACTTTACTAGCTTTCCTTCCGTTTCTAAGGTGGGAAAGAAAGAAAGTATAGTCAACTTGATAAGAATCAAACGAATAATCACCCTTTCAAGGTTATGATTGAGGTAAAATTTGCCCTTTTGACCTGCTCATCACAGATACCAAACAACAATGCAGTACTGTTTGCAAGAAATTAAAGGGAGTGAGTGATGAGTCATGAAAAACTCATCCTTACTATTCATGCTTATCTTTAAATGGTGTGGCTAACACGTACAACTATTGCCTTTGTAAAAGGACATGATGATACAACTCTCACTAAAGGACTGATGAATACGTGAAGGTTTATTCTTGAATAAGGAATCAAATTAAACATCTTTGTGATGCATAATTATAATGCTGAGGTGGGGTTTACTCCAAAAAATATATATAATATTTATTTTGCCGACCACCAACAACCTAACCAGTGCATCTCTTTTGTTTCTATTATTCCATATGAATAAATTGTAGTAGAGACCCAAAGTGGCATAGTGGATAAAAGCAAAAGAAAATTGTGGTAGACAACTCCTTTAAGCAATCAATTTTTTCTTTTCTTTTTCAACCTCTATTACTCCAAAAAAAAAAAAAAAAGATTAATCAAGATTATAGGATTAGTTGCAATGTTTCTCCACCTTTAATAATTTCTAAATTGTGCTATATTTAATCATAATTCTACTTGTGTGCCATGTGATAATAGATAAAACATAAGAAAATAATTAAAATAAAATAAAATTTGAAAGAAGCAAACCAAAAAAAAAAATGAAGAGAAAAGAAAAGATTACCATTAGTTTGTCTATTCATTTGTTGATGAGAATATGAAAGTGAAGAGTTCCTCTCATTTCTTTTTGTTTTCTTTTTTCCTTTTTCATTTTTTTTTAATGTTATCACGAGATAAATAATTGAATTGTAAGGTTAAGTATAATATAAATTGGAAAAGAAAAAAACTTTAATTGTAGGGGACATTGCAATTGACTCAAAAGTTTAGAAGATTGATTACTCAAATTTGAAGTTTATAGAGGACACCATTACTGACCTCAACGCTTAGACTTAGAATGAGAAAATGCAATTTGCTCAAAAACATTAGTTTGTGATAGATCTTGTTCTCGGACAGAAGTGTAATGAAACCATACTTATTCTTTTAGCATATTCCTCTACTTGAAAACATGCTAACTTCTTAAAAAATAGCATATATAGCTTTATATAAGCCAAAACAGGAAAAGTGATGAAGAATGTATTTAGATTCATTTATTTTTATTGATTTATTTTATTTTTAAAAAAGCTATATAAAAATTTTGCTGTACTTGAAGAGAGAGAGAGTGTGTCTGTGTGTGTGTGTGAACATAAGACTCCAGATGCATATTTTAAAAGCTTATTTGCTGAATATTCGTTAAAGTACAAATGTAACAAAAGAAAAAAGAAATATCAAAGAATTCATAATATATAACCAAATAAACTAAAAAGCAAACAAACAAACAAAAAAAGTTAACAAAGGCACACACAATTTTATTCTCTCTCTCTCTTAGATACGATGATCTTATATTGTTGTTTTTTCTCTCTTTGAGATATCAGATAATATAAAATTTTCTTTTAGACTCTCTCTCTCTCATTTAATAAGAATAACTATTTTCTCATTGAAATTTCCTTAGCAAAAACCTCTAAGATATCAACTCCAAGATCAAAATTAGTAGAAACAGGAGAATCATCACAAAAACAAATTGAAATCCAAGAAGAAGAATAAATTTAACTGAATAAGCCTTTGTTAATTCAATTACAAGAACAAATTTTTAAAAATGATTTATCACATAACTATTTTAATAAACAAAGAATATAAATTCCAACCATTCTCTCCTAATAGATATTCATGTGCTGACTTGAAACTACATATTCAAGAAGGAATTATACCATACAAAATGATCATTCATTCCAAGGGTCCTAACTCTTGCTATACAAGGGCAAGAATCTAACAAATTTCACCCAAAAAACAAAAAAATCATGAGGTTTAAATGTCATTGAACTATAGGGCAATCTTCCTTTTTATGCTTTCAAAGGGAGAAGGGGAAACTAAGTTGATAATTTTATGCTTCATATGGAATTTCAAAGGTATGATTGAAGTAGAATTTGCTTCTTTTGACTTGCTTTAATTTACAAGTTACATTGTGAGTTAGTGATGACAAATTTCCATTCTTCTATTCTTCTTTCATGTTCTTTTTCTTTTTTTCCTTTTTTAAAAGGTCATGATGATTCAAAGCCCACTAAAAGGGTTGATGCATTACTCATTGGGGTCATGATATGGGAACCATTTAGTCCTGAATAAGGAAGCAAATTCAACACTATTGCAATGCAAAGCCATAAAGTTGAGGTGGGTGGGGTGTTCCCCTATTGACAAATAGCTAACGTTCATTTTGCCACCACCTAATCTTAATAAGTTCACCTTTTTGTTTCGAGCAAACTATAGAAGAAGAAAACTACTATAAGTAATCAATCTCTATTACTAGATTATAGGGATATTTTAATATCTTTCCTTTTACTTTTTATGTTATTATCATGAAATTAATAATTGATTTGTAAGGTTAAATATATAATATAAATTGGAAAAACTTTAATTTGTAGGGATCATATTGCAAGCGACTACACAATTTAGAAGCTTGAATAGTCAAATTCCAAGTTTGTATAGGACATTATATCTGACCTCAACATTTTGAATGAGAAAATGCAATTTACATATATATATATATATATATATATATATATATTAATATATTGTGATAGATCTTATCTTGTTCTAGGTCAAAGATGTAATGACACCATATTTCTTCTTCTTTTGGCAGATTCCTCTACAGTATATAACCAAATAAACTAGAAATCTGAAAGATAAAAAATAATAATAAAAACAGTTGACCAACACAATTTTTTATCATACTATAGCTATATTATTTCCTATATATAAAATGCATCAAAAATGATATAAATCAATAGAATTGTGGATTGAAGATGATATATTGTCTCATATGTCTAAAGTTCAAACCAATGAGCCAAATAATGCACACATAATTTTACTCTCTCATGTGATTAAAAAAAAACGATTGAGAAACACAAACATTTTTATTTTATATATTTGTAAGAATCATTAACAAACACACAATATATTTTTATATGCATATAAAAGTGATATCTCAATTTTTGATCATACTATATTATTTCCTCTCTATAAAATGCATAAAAAAATATAAATCTATAGTATTGTGGATTGAAGATGATATATTGTGTCATGTCTAAAGTTCAAACCAATGAGCCAAATAATGCGCACATAATTCTACTCTCTCAGGAGATAAAAAATAACAACAAAAATCGGTTGAGAAACACAAACATTTTTATTTTATATATTTATAAGAATCATTGACAAACGCACTATATATTTTTTTATATGCATATAAAAGTGATATTTCGACTTTTGATCAAGCTATATTATTTCCTATCTATAAAATTCCTAAAAAATTATATAAATATATAGTATTGTGGTTTGAAGATGATATATATATATATATATATATATATTTATATATTGTGTTGTATGTCTAAAGTTCAAACCAATGAGCCTAATAATGTGCACATAATGTTTCTCTCTCTCTCTCTCTCTCTCTCTCTCTCTCTATTATAAGCTTCTCATCGAAGCTAGATGATTAGACAGCAAGGTCCCACTGCTTTGTCCTCACCTTCATGTAACAGGTGTACATTAATAAATAAAAAAGATTCGATGCCAATTGATCTCTCTTACAAGATAGTTTTCACGTGTTCACACTTCATATACTAGTTATTATAATTATTATTATTTTCGAATAAATTCGTGTTCATACTACATACTACGATCAAGGATGAAAAAGATGTTTAGCAATGGGGGAGCATTGTAATAATAATACCAACAAGTTTGACATACCCTTTGAAAGTTGAAAAATGAAGTAGAGTAAAACCCTGGAATTGAAATAAAGTTTTAAGAATGGTGAAATGTCTTTAAAAAAATTGCAAAAGATGGCATTAATCGTTGCTAAAACCTGAAGGGTGATTTTAAATGCTGAATATATTTCTAATTAGGGACGGATTCAGAATTTTAAGCTAGCAGTATTAAGTAAAAGAAAACTCAAAATAGACATCTATATAGTATTAGAAAATTATAAATATTCAAAATCGTTATTTCTAAATACATTAAGATGCAATCATTTATCAACAAAGACAAACAAAAACAAAATAATGTCATGTTTTAATACTAAACTGGCTAGGAAGTTAGAGCATTCACATTGGTTGTGCTAAAAATTTTAGGTTTTAGTACCTCAAAAAGTTACTTTATTTATTTTACTACCTCATTTTACAATACACCCAATATCAAATGTTCTATTTTTTTTATAACTTCATTTAAAATAATATAAATAATTCATTAAAATAATAAAAGAGGTGAGAAGATTTGAGTTTTTTTATTAAAGAAAGAGATATAATCTTAATAAAATATTATATTTTATTTTCAACAACTTGCTACAGTTAACTAATATTTATACCAGTTTACTATAATTGCAAAAAATTTAACTTTAGCTTCTTCAATAACACATGATTTTTTAGTTCTTTGGTGGAAAAATATTTTTTGTTTAGTAAAATACAATTATCATTGTAAATATTTTTATGTTTTTATTAAATTTTTTGGATGAATAGTTACTATTTGGGCGAGGTTAGTTAGAATTATTGTGAAAAAATGGGGCCTAAGATTTTGGAATAGGCTAACTACAAAAATTTAAAAAAAAAAATATAACTTAAAAAATAAATTTTGGACCTAGGGGCCCGGGCCCCCTTGGGCCACCTCCTGGGTCCGTCCCTGTTTCTAATTATTACCAATTTTTTTAAAACATGAACTTTGCTACTTGTTTTCAATACCCTTTCAAATTTATTAATTTTACTTCTATTATTGTCACCACCAGTTTGATGAATATCATAATTTAAAGACCTCCAATGTTTCTATAAATCAACAATGCTTCTTTCTATATTTTCAACCCCTTTTTTCTATATTTAATTTAACTCCACTAAAAGAACAAAAAGGCACTAAAATAATTTGCTTTTTTAATATTTAAATTTTGTTTCTTTATTTGTTGCAAAGAATGATACCTTTAGCATCATCTTAAACATAGAAAAAATCTCTTCAACTTCTCATTTTTTATTAGCAAATTTTAGCCCCCAAAGAAAGAGAATATATAGAAGAGTTTGAGATTCTTGAATTTCACATTTTACAATAATTGTCATATCTTGACTTGAAATGGACACAGACTGATTCTTACATTGCCAATTGACCATAGAATCTAAGCACACCTTTTGCATTTGCTCATATTATTAATTCTCTAACTTTAAACCCTCCCCACATCATACTGAAAAGAAACGTAACCATGAAACGTAGCAATAATAGAATAATAGCGGCGACAACAAAAAGATTACAGAAAGATAAAAAGAAAGTTGAAACAAGAAGATAAAAAGATAAAAAGAAATAATAGATAATAGTGCCTCAAAAAAGATAAAAGAAATGAAAAGTGAAGAAACAAAAAGATAAAAAAAAAAAAAAAAAGATAAGTTCCTCTTATCAATAATTTTTAAAATTTCCACATTGAAAAAAGTGTAGTGTAACCATGAAACCTAATAATAGGATATAATATATATTGATACCCACAAAAAGATGGAAGATATGAAGAATTAGAAATATTAACAAATGCCTTAAGAATATTAACTTAGGAAGTATTTTTCAAAAAACAATTATAGAAAAATAAAAAAGTAATTAAATTTTTAATATCTTTTTATATTTTTCATAAAAAATTATATAATTTTTTTTAAAATGACCTATTAAAAATGTCCTGAGGGTACATTGATTAATAATGCTCTTTTTTTATTTTTTGTTTTTTTTTTTAGTGTTATAATATTTAAAAGTGATATACTAATATGTAAAAAACCGAGTGTATTTTTTTTAAAGAAAAATTTACGGTAATATTAAAAATAAAATAGAGATAATGTTCTAAGTTTTAAGCTGAATGAAAAAAATAAAGGAAAAAACAGAACAATTAAATTATTCTTTTAACTAGTTTATGTTTTTTAATTTAAAATCTTTTAACTAAAATATAGGAGTATTTTAGAGAGTTTAAAATTTATATAAGAGTATTTTAGTAAGTAAAATATTGAAACATAAATCGAAAATCCTATTATTAATAGTATTAATAGATAAACAGACAAAAAAAGAAAAAAGAAAAAGAAAACACAAGGAAGAGCCCGCGCTAATTGCCACTTGGACGGTTGGAACATGGAAGGTAGGTTCCATGTATCTCCATGGTGGTGGGTAGTGTTTTTTGTGGGCCCCACACGTTGGAAAAATATGTTGGGCCCTAAAGTTAGGCAACCGATTACGTGTCATCACCTCATTGGCTTGCCAACACACCAAGTCACCATCCGCCTAGTTTAAAACTTGCTCACAAAGCTAATTTAAAAATGGTAACTCACTGAGTCCACTACTACACACTGACACTCTACCCCCTACATTTCCACAAAATTACCATTTGCCCAACCCGCCACTTCACTGTAACAGCTTCGGAGAAATACGCCTAAGTAAATAAAATAAGGCTGAAAAAACCGAGGGTAAAACAGTCCAACGCGGTATATACGTGGGGTTCAAATACTATAAATGTATGACCAAGGCTTTACCAACTCCAGCGCCAGCCTTGTAAAACTCTGTTTCACATTCTTATTTATATGCTCAAAACTCAAACATGGGCCAACCCTCAAAATCTCCAAACTGAATATCAAACTACAAGAATCTCTCTTTGATTCCCTATTCCTTCACTTTCTGTTTCTTTCTCTCTTTTGCTGTCGTTTATTTATCCGAAAGGGTCTCTCTTTTTCTCTCTCTCTCTCTCTCTCTATCTCCTAAAGGACCTCTCTCTTTCTTTCTCTTCTATACTCTGTCTCTCTGTGTTTGTGTGTGAGTTTTTTTTTTTTTTTTGCTTTTTGCGATGGCTGAGGCTGTGATTTCGATGAATTCTCTGCCACTGGGGTTCAGATTCAGTCCAACTGACAAGGAGTTGATCGACTACTACTTGAGGCGGAAGATCAATGGGAATGAAAAAGATGTCTCTGTTATTCGTGAAATTGATGTCTGTAAATGCGAGCCCTGGGAGTTGCCTCGTAAGTTTTCTCTTTTTTTCTTATGGTACTGTTGATCATAAACCATAAAGTTCATGTTTTTATTACTTTTTCTGCTGAATTTTGCACTTTTATGAATTGGGTTGTTGTTGGAATTGGGAAATTTTGTGTTTTGTTTGGTTCAATTTTGGATATGTTGTTGTTGTTGTTGTTGCAAATTTTCTTTCTTGATTTTGGTTGGAGAAGATCGTTGTTTTACTATGTGAGAGTTTGTGATTGAGTTTTGTTTTGTTTTTGTGCATTAAATTGGTGAGGAAATCGAAATTAGTATATCATATGGCAATTACTTCATCTGCCTAGTTGAATTTTGTGTTTTTCTTAGCTAGGTCAATTTGTAAGCTGAATTTGGTATTACTAGTATTTTTCCCTTTTCAGTAAATTTGTTTATGAGATATAATTCGTAAATTTTTTGGTAGATTAAAGTGCCATATAACTGAAATGATGTTATTAATTCATCTTTTAGAAGGTAATTAATATTCCCATCTAACTTTCTCATTTTGAATTTGGTGATCAATCTGTTTGGCTGTAGATTTCTCAGCGATAGAGACGAAGGATCCGGAGTGGTTCTATTTCTGTCCACAGGATCGGAAGTACCCAAATGGATCTAGATTGAACAGGGCAACGCATGCTGGGTACTGGAAGGCAACTGGCAAGGATCGAGAAATTAAGTCAAAAATAGGCTTGATTGGAATGAAGAAGACTCTGGTCTTCTATAAGGGGCGTGCTCCTAGAGGTGTAAGGACTAATTGGGTAATGCACGAGTACCGCCCAACTTTGGAGGAGCTTAATGGCACTAACCCTGGCCAGGTTGGTTTTCTCTCTACTCATTTACTTTGGTGATTTTGCTGTTTAGTTTGCGAAATGAGTTGGTTATTGATATTGATTTGAGAATTCCTTTTGAGGAAAGGCTTAACTGAATTTTGTTGAAGTCACTTTTTCTTTTGATTTAAGACCAATTTGCTGCTAAAATCATTTAAATTTGTGAATTAAGGATGGCTAACATCACTTTATGTATAATTTAAACAAGGGCTACTTGATTAACTAGGATTGTGGAAACAGTAAAATTTGTTAATTTACAGATAGGGTACTTCACATTACCAGTGAAGTATGTGATTGGTGATTTGAGCGAGTTGTTTATACTTTTTAAGAGAAAGGCTGTTGGTCTGTATGTCAAATAAAAATTGATTGAATGCATTGTTCTTCATATGATTTCAGAAGAATAATTACTCGTGTAACTTGGATAACTCACCAGACCTTAAATATGAAAAACAGGTATTGAAAGGCAACATGTGACTAGTTATCTCAGGCTTCACGTATATGGCCAAGCAAATGACAAATCAGAAGCATGGACTGGTTTCTTTTCTTTATCCATTTCTATTCTTTGTGTGTGTTTATCTCTTTATCCTTAATTTCATGTATGATTTCTTGGATTCAATAGTAAATAGATGCCTTTATTGTCTGTCAGCTTTACTAAAGGGGCTTCCTTAAACACCTAGATACACCTTTTGGCTCTATAGAACATACTACTACATTCTATTATCGTAATTATTTTAAAGTTTTCTGCCACACATTCACATATTATCTATGCAAATTTGTGGTTTACCTAACTTTTTACATCTGCTCAGACATTGATGAGTCATTCCCCAAACTCACTATGTTGATTAAATTCATGCAGCGTGCCTTTGTTATCTGCCGCTTATTCAGGAAACAAGATCCGAGCATTGAAGTTTCGAACCATGATGAAGCGGCTGTTTCACCTGAAGGTACACAGTTAGAACTGGATCCAGTGTCTCCATCATTGGGAGGGCAAGCTGTAAATGATCCCCCAAGTGTTGAATGCTTTCCTGCTGAAAATTCTGATGCATCAACATCTGACACTGTAGCTCCAGTCAACTGTAACGAAGGCAACAGCGTTGTTGCTGAAAATCAAGGGGGAGAGTTACCTGAGGTGAGAAAGAAATTGATATCAAGTTGCAGCTTGAAAAACTTGAATGTTTTTGTGGAAATGAGATATATAGGTAACTAATTAAGTTTTGTGTTGTTTGTTCATGTTTCTTACATCAGAATGATCCAAAGCTGGAGGATGACTTGGGCATGTTCTTGGACCCACAATTTGAACCACAAGATTGGCCACTTTTCTCCCCATCACACATGCAATTACAGGAGCTAGGAAATTTTTATGCCCCCAATGACCTCAACAGTGGTAACGGTGGGGTGACATCTCAATATGGCTCGAATGAACAAGATGATATAGCTGCGTTCCTGGATTCAGTAATACGCGATCCGGATGAGTACCCAGATGCTGAGGTGGTCAATGCACCGGTAAGTGGAAGCACTCAAGATACTTTTCATTTGGACTTGGAAGTTTTGCTATTATAATTTGAGTAGTGTCAATTTGTGAGTTGCTATTGCCTTCTTTGGATGCATTTGAATTTATTTGACATGGTTTATTTTTGTCTGATCTTTATCTAAATTGGTCTTTATATAGCTAACAATTAATTGTAATGGTGTACAGCATTATCAAGGTCCTCTGAAGTCTGAAGACATCATTGACAGAAAGGCTCCTTTGCAGAACCCCATCTCATCTAGTGGTGCTTCTGAACAAATGTATGATTATAGTCTCAAGGAATCGAGCAATCATTTGACTGCAGCCTCAAGTGGTGAGGTTAGAACTGGAATCACAATAAGGCATCGCTCACAGAAAACCCAACCAGGCATTGAGAACTCTATGGCACAGGGCAGTGCTCCAAGAAGAATACGTTTGCAGTGTAAACTTCAAGTGCAGCCACTTACCTCAAACTTGGTGCCAGAAGATTGGAGATACACAACAGGGGACCATGAATTAAAACCAGTTGATACAGATGTAAGAAGTTTGTTTTGTGAACCTAATGTGATATTCTGATGAAATATATGCACGGATTATGAAGTTTATTATAATGCTGATGTACAGGAGGAAAATACTTCAGAAAAGCAAGCTGTTGCTGGTGATCACAGTGCTGCTGCTACTACTAGTGCTTTTAGTGAACCCCAAAATATCCTTTCTAATTCCATTGAAAACTATAAAACCTCTCACCCGAGGTCAAACCTGAGGTTCAACAGCCGTAGCAATTTGACAGGCTTTCTTGCAGCTTCTTTGCTTCCAAAGGCTTCTTCTGTTCGCCGCTCAGACTTGTCACTTGCTATTCTGTTCAGGGTAGTGCTGGTTGCAGTCTTGTTCATAAGCTTTGCTAGCATATGGAGATGTGTAAAATTATGATTTCAGTTCGATATTAGGAGATTGTACATTTGTTTTTGAAACCGAGAGAGCTCTTTCATGGTGAAGATTTAGCATTTTTAACCGACGTACGTCATTTAAAATTTAGAGGTGTACACGGTGCTGCAAATTCCTTATTGAGATTATAAAAAAAAATTTAATGACTTATCACCATGTACACCTTTAGATTTGTGAAATTTTTAGTCATCATGAGACTGTGAGGATCCTACTTAGCTATTTAGAGAACTTTTTGTGCATGTAGCTGACACCAAAATTTTTGTCTTTTTTGGGGAGTGGGATTAGACTTGATAGGATAGATTTCTTAGGTTTGTCTTTGCTAATGACTATATTATGTAATTATATGTACCCAGCTATCAACAAAAAAAAAAAAAAAAAGAATATATGCCCAGACTATGTCTGTCTGTTTATGTATAAATGCTTTCACTTACAGTTTTGTATTCTTTATAATTAAGTTTTGCTGCATATGATTACAGAGACTTGTTTGTCTTTCTTTATGAAGTCGTACTTTAAAAAAATGTGTACATACTGTCTGGCTAAGTAAAATTGTAGTTTTATAGTTCTAGAAATGGTTTATTGTTCATGTTGCGGATTGTTGGATGGTTTATGGATATGACAATGGTGTTTCTGGATGGGGGTGTGTGAATTGACCTCTAGGACTTGTGAAGATAGGTCAAAGTGGGAAAGCTTAATTAGCATTATATGGGCCATATGCATTGGGGGGTTGGGGACACAATTGAGCCTGAAAGTGTAAAAACAAGGCATTTGGCGTGATTATGTCAAAATTATTAAATTACCAACCTAAAAAGGGTTATTACTTTTACTTAGGAAGTTAAGAAGGTATCTGGGGAAAAAAAAAAAGTTAAGAAGCTAAATTAAAAAACAATGTAACAAAATTCATGACTTAAAATAAGATAAAATAACTACAAACAATCAAATTATTCTTGAAAATTTGGGTTTAGTTATAAATCCTCAATAGACACTAGTCATAGCAGTCACATGTTTTCCTACGGTTTAATTTTCTTTGAATTCATACTTCATGATACTTCTTTCATTAGCATGTCCCTTTTACTAATATTATTTTTGGTATTTTTCTACCTCTTATTATTCTAGAGGTCAAGCCTAATGTGATTGAAAGTGCCTTTCGTCCACATTAACATGTCATGGATTCAAGCTAAAGAATTAGGCTCTCTATTAGTATATCCTATCTACCTTTTTTTGGGGTCCCTTGGTTTGAATTAATTCAATATTTTTTCTCATTAGTGCATTAATCACCCTTTTATAAACATGATAATTTTTTTAGGGTAAATTACACTTTACCACCCTAAACTATACACTAGATTACACTTTGCACCCTAAACTATTCAAATGCACACTTTGCACCCTAAACTATCACATTTATCACACTTTGCACCCCAACATTACTTTTACAGGTAAATTAGAGTGATAATTTATGTCTAACTTAATGGTAAAAGTAACATTGGGGTGTAAAGTGTGATAAGAGTGATAGTTTAGGGTGCAAAGTGTGCATTTGAATAGTTTAGGGTGCAAAGTGTAATCTAGTGTATAGTTTAGGGTGGTAAAGTGTAATTTACCCAATTTTTTTATCAATAAAGGCCACCTTTAGGTAAGTTTTATTTATCTATCTTAACATTTTTACTTTAGCTGAACATTTAATAAATATATTACTTCTTAACAACCCAACACTGGCACCATAAAACATGGTCAGTCTGATACCAATCTTCTAAAATTATCATACACTATGATCATACAACACTATTTTCATTAACCCCGCTCCAATCCACACAATTATTCATTTTATTTTCAAAACAAAATAATACTCAAATTTCAAAGCTCAATCAAATAAAGCCACATAGTGCAGAGTGACGAGTGGGGGAAAAAAACATCAAAATGATTGTACTTTTAGTATAAAAATGTGGTGGCTAATTGGATGGTCAACTAACTTAATACCAAAGTTTTGGACTTTTAGTGGTCCCAATTCCAAGGGGGACCTCTCCCAGTCGGCCAATTGTTGAGTTCATTTGTGCAATCAACGCGTTTTGTTAGTACATGCAAAAAGCCAAAAACAAGATACTTTACCCAGTCCCCCTTTTTTTTTTTTTCTTTTTTTTTTTTTTTAAAGCCAAGTCAAGCGGTTCCATCCCAATTTATAGTATATTTTAAACAATTTTTTTTTTCTTCTTCTCCTTTATTTGTCAAAAAAGCAGATGGTGACGTTGAGGTTAGAGTGCGCTTGCAAGATAAAGTAGTACCATGAACGAAGATTTTGTTATATTTGATTTTCCGCCAAGCCCCGAGATTTTGTGTTTTGTTAACATGGACAATGCTGGCATGTATATTAATAGAATATCTGAACCTGGTCTCACCACTTGTGTGGGATAGTTTGCTATGTTGTATTTCCCCTTAACCAAAACATAAAAGTAAATAAAAAAATAGCTTTTAACTCTAAAAGGGAAATTATTGAATATTTCGGGAGTACTATAAATGTATATTTTTTTCTTTTACATAAATGGTAGGTCACACCATAAATTTAATTACTGAAATCCACAATTATGTGAGAAGAGAAAATATGCATTTATCGTACTCTGAAAGTATCCAATAATTTTGTTATTTAACCCATTAATAACTTAATATCACTTGTAGTTGTTATTTTTTATTTTTATGAGGATATTGAGTCAAATCTTTTACCTTCAATAACAACTATCAAATTATAAAAATGGTAAATTGTAAATTATACCTCTAAAATTTGAAAATATTTAAATTTTACACCTTAAAGTTTTAAAATTTGAAATTTACCCCCTAAAGTTTGAGGGTATTTAGATTTCACATATTGACGTTTCAGAATTTGAATTTTATCCTCTAAAATTTGAAAGTATTTGAATTTTACACCTTAAATTTTGAAACTTTAGTGTGTAAAATCCACACTCCCAAACTTTATGTAGTCAAATCCAAACACCACTAAAATTTAGGAAGTAAAATCCTAACTCCAAAATTTTAGAGTGTAAAATCCAAACATTCCCAAATTTCAAGAGTTAAATCCAAATTTTAAAACTTCATAGTATAAAATTTAAATACTCCAAATTTTAAGTATGTAATTTACCCTTTACCCTCCTACAAAGGAACCAATTTTTTCTTAAGAAAAAAAAAAAAAAAAGAGATTTTATAAACTAAATTCCCATCTATTGTACTTTTAGTGTAAAATGCAATTAGGTTAAGAATTTTTTGAGGAAAAAAAAAAGTTTGGAATTCGAGAATATTCGCATCGATAATCTAATGATCTCATCCACTACAAAGTTCAATCATGTCATGAACCCCAAAAAGTGATCCTCATCAATATCTCATAACTGGATTTCACTAGTCCAATTATCCAAAATCTTCGCATCAATTTCTGATTCCCACTAGTCTATAATATGATGCAATTATTATTGAAAGAATTCCAGAATGTTTTCACTACTCATCAAATAGTTCATCCAATTCCACTCCACATATAGTTGAACTCCTTCCTTGCACCTTAAGATAGACAGCATGGGTCCCACTGATATATTCTCACGTACTGGTATTGAATAATTTATGACAAGATTCTTTTATTATTACTTGTTCGAATTAGTCCAAAAGATTCCACGTCTACTCAAACCCTATATGCACCACTTTGTTGGGTTCACACTATGATGTTCACCAAAGAGGGGAACAGAGCAGCAATGATGACAAAATATTCAACTTTTTTTTTTGGCTGAAACAAAATATTCAACTACAGAATGGATTAAGGTAATTACTGATTATGATTTCAAATATACATTTAAAACATTAATTAGACTAATGAATATCCTCAATTTATGAAAATTACATAGCAAAGCAAAGTAAAACGAGTAATGTTACAGTTATAAAGTATTTTACAATATTTTTATAAACTATTGATATGATAAATTCTTACTAGTTCTAATTTGACTACACCACTGACATCACATTTTTACTTACAAATAATAATTTTTAAAATGCTAATTAAAGACATCAGTAATTTATAAAAATATTATAAAATAGTTTGTGTATATAGCATTACTCAAACAAAACAAATATCCTGTTGTTTCTAAAAATGATATGAAAATTTTTATTGTAATAACTTTCATCAATGGTCAAAGATTATTCCGAAGGATTTTTTTTTTTAAGAAAGATTCTGAAGGGTGTTTTGATTAAGTTGTTTTTATAGGATGGCCAATCTATTATACTGAGCATATTCTTAGCTATTACTGGATGTATTATATATATATATATATATATATATATATATAGTTATAGTTATAGTTATAGTTATAGTTATGTCTTCAAATTTTTTTTTTCTCCATTTTTAGTGTCAATTTTGTACAACATATTTTGGTCGAGTGAAAGTAAGTCAAATTTTGTCTGGTTAAAGTAAGTTTGGATTAATGATGATGCTCATGATCTCAATGGACTACATGATTCACATTCACTCAAGAGCTTGGGAGACCTGCACAAAAAAATAAATAGGGTAAATTCCACAAACCACCTATGAGGTTTGTGATAATACCAATTAAGTGTAAAACATTTTAAAACCTACCAATTTCTTCTTAAAAGACAATTTTGTCCTTGAACTTAAAAAAAAAACATCGTTACTTTCTTCTTCTTTTTTCTCTTCTTCCTCTATCTTCTGTTTCTTTCATCTCCCCCTCTCTTCTCTGAGTTCTCCATCCAAGCCAAACAACACACATAAATCCCTCTGAAAATTCCCAATGAAATCTCCTAAATATCCCAACAAAAATCCCATAAAAACAAGCAAAAATTCAAGCCAAACAACACATAAATCCCTTTGTAAATACACAATGAAATTTCCTAAAAATCCCAACAAAACCCACCCAAAAAACTAGTAAAAATCTTAGCCAAACAACACATAAATCCCTTTATAAATTCACAATGAAATTTCCTAAAAATCCCAACAAAACCCACCAAAAAAACCAGCAAAAATCTCAGCCAAACAACACAAAATCAACATAGCTCCAACTGTCAACCTCATTAAAGAAACCAGGGAAAAAAAAAATCACACCATATCACAAGATGAGCTTAATCGTTTCTTGAAGAGATAGTACCCAAATCTAGAATCCAAATGATGTGCCATGATCCACAACGCTGCTATAAAGAGTATGAGAGAGTTCGTTGAAGGCAAGATCTAGATCGAAGCACGACCACCACCACCGTGTGGGTTCTAATTTGAGAGAGAAGGGTCGAGAGTCCGTTGACGACGTTGATGGGGTCAATTTTGCGGTGGGAATCGGGAAGACCTTTCGTGGTGGTGTTGTTGATGCCAGCGACCAAGTCATGGGCTACGCCGTGGCTAAGGTTCCAACAGAGAGAGTTTTGAGATGGAAAACTTAGGGTTTGTTTGGATACTACCTATTGTTGAAAACTAAAAACTGAAAACACTGTAACAAAATAATTTTTAAATGTGTGAATAGTGTCATGAGATCCAATTTTAATGAAAATTTTGTTGAATTTCGTACTTGTGGGTTCCGTAAACAGTGTATGGAGCCCACTATTTAAACGCCAGACACAAAGACGCTAGCCCCCAAACGCTATCCAAATTTACGCTCAAAGAAGAAAGGGGGAGAGGAAAGAGACAAAAGAGAGAGGAAGAAGAGAATAATAATAATTAAAAAAAAGTAACGGCGTATTTTTTTTTTTTTAAGTTCAGGGACAAAATTGTCTTTTAGGACGAAATTGGTAAGGTTTAAAATTTTTTGAACTTAGTTGATATTATCACAAACCTCAGGGGTGGTTTGTAAAATTTATCCAAATAAATAAATAAGGAATCAAACACTCATCAAAAGAAACATCAATGCGGTGTTGACCAAAATCCCTCTAATATGAGTCCTAGTTAACTTAACTAGTAAAATCTCTGAAGATTATATAAGAGATTTAGGATTCAATTTCCGCCTACATTAAAAACTAATTAGCATCTTGGTCTGATAATAAAGAGTTATTACCAAGAACAGACGTCATAAGTTGAGACTCTCTAAAAAAAAAAAAAACAAGATCCCTCCAATGATAGTTAGAACTTAAAACTCACACAATGTAGTACAAAACATCGTGTTGGCTAATATGTGCACTAATACTATTGGAGGGAGTGGGAGGCTTTGTTTAATATAGGATTTGGCGATTGTAATTGCCTCCTTGATTAGAATCGTATCTTTGTACAATAACAAAATCATTTAATTGAATATTATGCACTCATGAAAATAATAAGATTATGTTTTTGACACTAATGAAAAAGTTATGCGTACGGTCTAAATTAGTTTTATTTCGATTTTTTTTTAATACGAGTTGTAATTTAATTTTTAAATAGTACCAAAACGACGAAACAACAGAGACAAATACAACCCCCTCAAAAAAAAAAAAAAACAGAGACAAATACAAATACAAATACGAAAAAGCGCGCGGAACTGGTAGGTTGTAACACGTACGGTGCTGACGTCTTGTTATCCCACTAGAACAAAGACACGTGTCTTTTGTACACTGATAGTAAATAACCGTAAGAATAAATCTCACGTAATCGCCTACTTTTGGAGAAATGATTGGTATGTAAGTACAATGTCAGTTTTTATGAGGAAGAGAGTCCCAAGTTTCTAGGGTAGAGTGAAATAGAATATGATATATATTATAAGGATTTTATTAATGTGTGCCTTAAGGGCACACATTAGTAAATCATTTTTGAAAAATTTTTTTTAAAAATTGAAAAAATTTTGATAATTTTTTTTATTTTCGAAAAATTTTTTTCAAAAATGGATGGGTTAAGGGCACACATTAACCTGACCCATATTATAAATACTTTTGTTAAAATGTAAGTTACAGTTAGCTTAATTTATTTTTTTTTGTTTTTATAAATGAGGGTATTTATATTTATTCAAATATACATGTATATATCACGAGATTTTAAAAATTATTAAGCCAATTTTCTATTATAAGTACAGAGTTTTTATGGGGGTGAGGACAAGAATCAAGGTTTAAATCTTCATGATAGAATGTTCACTTCTAAACATTTTCCTTTTTGTGAAGGTAAAATTTTTCAAAAAATAGAATATGATGCCTATTATAAATACTTCTGTTAAAATAAACTTGTTCAAAAGTGAGTTACAGTCAACTTAATTTATTTATTTTTATTTTTTACAAACAAGGGTGCTCAGATTTATTTGAGTATAAAATTATATATTATGAGTTCTTAAAAAACACTAAGCTAATTCTCTTTTTAATTAAAAAAACAATTTCAAAGGGAAAGGTTATGGCTCATAGACCTGTGGATTGCGTATGAATCAAACATTTTCTTCACCACCTTATGTCACAGCGTTGTGGAAAAAATATTCTGGTCCTAATTTTTTTTTTAATTTAGAAAAAAAAAGTGGGTAAAATCATTTTTAAATTCTCCTTAAGACCCTGTTAAAAAGAACCACTTGGTTACTGTATAGTTTGGGAGGGAATAGCTTTACTTACCGCTGAAGTAGTATAAAGACAAGAAGACAAGGCCAACTGCTCTCGCCTCTCATTTTCTTTCTTAGCTAGTTTCTCAGTAAAGCTTGAGAGAGAGAGAGAGAGAGAGAGAGAGAGAGAGAGAGAGAGAGTGTGTGTGAATTATGGATGACCCGGATTTGTATTCACTACCTGGGTACAGATTTAGTCCCACAGACGATGAGCTCATTGATGACTACCTGAAGCTGAAAAAAACTGGGAATGATAATAAAAATACTAGGCGTCTACCCGTAATTGATATTTGTAAATATGAGCCATGGGATTTGCCAAGTAATTTTCTTAATTCTTAATATCACACACCCACCTTCATATTCTTGGAAAATTTATTGCTTTTGTTGTTAAAGGTAGGAACCTTTTTTTTTTTTTTCTTGTATTATTAGTTTGTTAATTGTTACAGATTGTTGCTTGTTATAGATTTTTGCTGGACAAGTTTGTTACATTAATTTGATCAAAAGAAATAGTTACATAAATCATGTCTGCTACTTGAATCTATATCTCAATTCCTAGGTTCTAACCTTAGTGTGTGTCAGTGTGTGTGTGTGTGTGTGTGTGTGTTGTTTTCTGGTCTTGGTGTTGTCTGATTTCATGTTGTATCTAGTTAGCAGTTTCTTTTGTATAAAGACTGGTGATTTCTTGGGTGTATGTTCCTCTGCTCTTGTATAGTTGATTTTCTTCTTTAAAACATTACCTTACGCAAAAAAAAAAAAAAAAAAGTAGTTGATTGAATTTAGAGAGTGATTTAGCACTTGCTTGCTCAATATGATATGACCATTTGATTTTCTCATTTTATACCTGGAATTTGTAACTTCATTCTTAGTTTTTAATTTTTTATGTTCAATTTGGTAGTACTATTGTTTTCCCATTTTGTGCACTTCCATTACAAAATTTCTGAATCACTCTTTGTAAAAAAAAAAAATTGTTGAATCTTCTTCATTATGTGACTTCTTGGTCTTTGTAGCTTAAATTTTGTTACTAGTTTACTTACCAGTAACATAATATTAGCATAATATGCCCATATTAAATAGGTGCTCATTTGATTTTTTCATTTTTTGGGTGTCAAAATTTTGTGCTTAGTCTGGTTTCTTGGATTGTAGGTTTTGCTAGGATACCTACAAAGGACAAAGTGTGGTACTACTTCACTGAACAGAGCCTGAGGCATAAGAAAGGGAATTCGAAGAACAGGTCAACCGAGAATGGGTACTGGAAACCAACCGGTACTGATCGGAAAATCATGTCTGGAAGGAAAGTGATTGGAATGAAAAAGACATTGGTCTACCATTTAGGGCGCTCCCCTAATGGAGAAGGGACTAAGTATGTAATTCATGAGTACCGAACAACCAAGGAATTTGATGCAAAACACCCCGGTCAGGTTGGCTTTTGATATTTACTTTGTTCATTGATGTGAAATTAGCCTGAGATATTTTCTTGATTGCTCAAGTGAATTTTTCTTTTATTTTTTCTATTGATTAAAGATCGTTTTGCCTCCAAAATCATTTTTACCTTTATTAAAAGAGGATTGATTCAATTAACAAGGATTGTGGAAGCTATTAAATTATTTTGTTAATTTTTAGTGTGGGTTAACATTCTTGCTGAGTAATGATCTCTTGATATGTTTAATTGGTGAATAAATTGAGTTATCCTTGCTTGAAAAGGTTAGGCTGTTGGCTTATATGATTCTATTATAACTTCAGAATATGAAGATACCTGTGTAACTTTGATAACTTGCCAAACTTTTGCTGATTGTAATAAATCTAAGGGCCAATTCATCTAAACCCTGTCAGTTTTCTGAGCCATTGAGGGTTTCCTCTGTGGTGGCTGAACCACATAATTCTTGTGTTCTATTTTATGCTTTCGCTTCTGCACTCATCTGCAATTTCTTTAACATAGTATCAAAGCCATCTTTAACATTAAAGACTAAATGCATACTTTGCGTGCTTGGCTAAAAGAGAGATGACAAAGTGCTGGTACAGCTCATTTTTCAGCTTTTTGAAAATGGAGCTTTTGAAAACCTATATCTAGAAAAAATTAGAGTTTAAATTGTACTTTAAAAAAGTGTGATAATGCATTACCAAACAATCTGCATCAATTTTGGTCTTTTGTTTTTATCTTTTATTTGTTTTGGATGATTCTTTTAAGTCAAATTTGTTGTGAACAACACACAAGATAATAAAATAGCAAGGACCATACGATATATATAATTTATAAATTTATTTTGATAGAAAATGCCAACCAAAATCTATTATTAATAATATGCATTACAACCACAACCATAAACATAAACTACCCAAATCCTTAATACAGTAAAGGTGTTCTCACCATTAATGCACTGGCAAATCATTATGTTATGATTCTCACTCACAACACAAGTAATATCACCACTATTTATAGGATTATCGCATCTTGTTACTTTTCTATAGAATCATCACACACAACCGAGTAATTATTGAATACTCCCAGATTATCATAATTACGTACTTTCTTCTCTCACATAACTGTAGGTCCCACTAATTAAATTTACAGTGAGACTCACAATTCATGTGAGAGGGGCGAGTATGCATTTAGGGTACTCTCGGAGTATTCAATAATCTTCCCACACAACCCAAAAGTTACATTACTACTCTATATATTGGACTATCATGTCTCTTGCCTTCTCTTTGTACTAATGTAGGATTTGTCTCCTTTTACTTAGGAATTAGTGTAATTCGTTCTTCTTGTTAACCATTGTCTCAAATTCCTATTTTGACAAGGTTTGAATTTTCTCTGTGGAACGAAAATCCATTTTTTATTTAATAAGTAATTTGATATTTCTTCATCAATCAAGGATAGATACTGAAATCTTATATATAGACAGTGTTGCTAGGGATTGGTGGTTTTAGCTCAAGAGTTACCCTCATTGAGGAGAGGAGGCTCTTAGCAGAACATAGAGTGGGTTTTTTTCTCTTTTTTTTTTTAAAACTAGTTTGGTGGTTTCTTTTGAGTTGAAAGATACATCTATGATTTGAAAATTTGTTTGTCTTGTTTATGTAAGAGCAACATTGGGTGTATTAAGGTTTTGAGATTGTGAGTATCTCGTCTATGAGTTTGTTAGTTGGAATTAAGAGTTTGTATTGAGTGTAATTGGAGTTTGTGACATTTGTGTTTGTGTTTGATGCTTGTGAAAGTGTGCTAATCAATTTGTAAGGCTTGGTTGAATGTAGTTCTAATCCATATTGCTGATATTGATTGGCGTTGTTGCTTGGGGATGTGGCCTGTGGGCATGGAGTTGACCAAACCATTTAAATCTGTTATTGTATATAGATATTTTTTTAATTGTTTGTGTGAAAGCGCTTCCACCAGCCTCAAATTACAACTACTTTTTTAATCACTGTAAAATTCTAAAATCAATGAAGAAAATTTTAAATTATTTTCTCCCTTGACTCAAAACAAAATTTATGTAGATGCCTTCATGGTGAGTTTGCTTTACTAATGGTGCTTCCTTAAACTGATAACTATTATACATCAAATGGCTTTGTAGGACAGCCTCCTCAATTTCATTGTTGTTAGTTATAACATTTCTGATACATATTTACATGCTGTTGTTTGCATTTTTGTGGTAATTCAATTTGTAGTATATATTAGGCAATGATGTTTGATTCACTTGGGTGCTTAACATTGTGCAGAAGGACTTCGTCCTTATTCGTTTATTCGATAATCGAGAAAAGAGTACCAAAGGTGGACCTGCTGTTTCACTTGATACAACATTTTGCATTGAAGAAACAAAGTCTAAGTCATCGCAGGCTCCTGTATCTCCAGCATTGGAAGTGCAAGCTGAAACAAGTGATCAATCTTATTATGTTAATATTTCTGATGAAATGTTGTCTGATGCTACAGCACCTGTTCAATGTAAAACTGACAACTACAACTACCATAATGCTTATGTTGCAGAAAAACAAGAGGCAGAAATGACATCTTCCGAGGTGATAGGACCTAGTTTCAGCATTAGACACTTCTTTTTTGCGAATTGAGAAGTATAGTAAATTAAATTAATCAAGTACTTATCTTGTGCGCTGATGTTTTTCTATCAGGATGGTTTTAATGTGGACGAAATGATGTCTGATGCTACAGAACCTGTTCAATTTAAAAATGACAACTACAACTACCATGATGCTTATGTTGCAGGAAAACAGAAGGCAGAAATGACATCTACTGAGGTGATAGGACCTAGTTTCAGTGTTAGACACTTCTTTTCTTTTCTTCTTCTTCTTCTTCTTCTTCTTCTTCTTCTTCTTCTTTTTTTTTCATATTGAGAAGTATAGTAAATTAAATTAATCAAGTACTTATCTTGTGCACTCATGTTTCTTATATCAGGATGATTGCAATGTGGAGGAATATTTGAATATGTTCTCTCCATCCGCATTTGATTTTAATGCTGACAAAATGATGTTTGATGCTACAGCACTCGTTCAATTTAAAAATGACAACTTCAACTCTGAGGTGATAGGACTTAGTTTCAGCATTAGACACTATCTATGGTTAATTGAGAGTATAGTAAATTAATTAAGTACTTATCTTGTGCACTCATATTTCTTCCATCAGGTTGATTTCAATGTGGAGGAAAATTTGAATAAGTTCTGTTTCATGCCTCCAGATGACTCTCCATCAAGTTTACCCCCCATCACACCTGATGTTTTAGCACAGTCTATGCTAGGACCAGCTTCAGTGTCTCCAGAATTAGGCAGTGAAGCAGACAATTATCGCAGATGTTGTCCTGCAGAAAGTTCTGATAGAATAACATCTAGCACTATACCACCTATTGAGTACAATGGTTATGACACTTATGTTTCAAAAAAAGAAGTGGCAGAAATAGCATCTGATGAGGTGAGAAAGGAATTAAATTCAAGCATAAAAAAATAACATCTCTCTTCCAAGGGTAATTATCTAGTTAAGTACCTATCTTATTCGTTTATGTTTCTAACATCAGGCTAATTTGCAGGTGGAGGCAAGCTTTAATATGTTCCCTGTCACACCACAGCCACTAGGTTGGAACATGTTATCCCCATTACACTCACATATGCAAGCAGGTTTAGGTTCTTCTTGCATCTCTTACCCTTGGACCAATGACTTAATTAGTGGTCATTGGGGGGTGCATCACCAATATGGCACAAATGAGCCCGCTCCCAATATCTCCGAGTTCGGGGATTTGATGTCTTATAACCCAGATGAGTGCTTTCGTTACAATTCTTGCAATCAAAATAATCTTGCTTTTGATGACGAAACCTAGGAAAACATGGTCTTTGCTAAGGACAATGAGTCATAGAAAGATATTGGCAAAAGAGTTTTAAAAATAAATTTGAAAAAAGCTTTGCAAGAAAATATTTATTTTCAGAATAATATTTCAGGACATAATCCTTTCCCCAAAACCAAATTGCAGACTACTATGAATAAAAGACCCTCCCCAAAACCCAGAACTAGACAGTCTTATGCTGCTTCTCTGATTCCCCCTAGCAAATTTCTCCCGTGTCCCTCTTTCACTTTACCTACCCCAAGAGAGATCCTCATTAACATGTAGCCCAAACACCTTGGAACCATTCTCCCCAAAACCCACTCCAACAACCAAACAGACTTATGCCTCGCCCTCAACGCCTCCCTTAAAAACACCATTTAACATAGTTGCATCCTTTTTTCCCCCTTTAGCCTCTCCATCTAACCAACCAAAATATAGATCCTCTACCTCTCAAGAAGCCCAAGCCCCAAAAGAAGACCACAATATTGAACTACCAAAAGATTCCTTGAATTTTATTTTATGGATAGAACCAGAATATCAGCACATAACAGATACCCTTTCCCTAATCAGACAACTCATACCCCCCAAGATGGGAACACCTTAAGATAGAAACTTTAAAGACCCAGAAATTTTATTAGCTTATTTTAGTTGATACAGCTCATTCTTGGTAACACATATGCCCTACTCTCAGGACCCAAACAAACAGATCCTCACCCTCCCAATCGAGAGCACAACCCTGGATTGGTAAGAACTTTCCCTACCCTTTGACCCTCAGTTTTATAATTATCATGATTATATAGAAGCCTAGGATAGGTTCCTTCTACTCCAGAATAATATTTACAGACAGACTTGGTTTTTCCGTTTTGATATGTATAGAAAGAAAGACATAATGATACTAAGATGGTTTATTGACTGGTGGAATTCTTATGGTCTTGAAGCTATGATTCTCCCTCTTGATCTCTTAAAAGCCTATGAGACTTCCAAGAAAGAACTAGACATACCACATCTTAAGAATGTCCCACATCTTTTACAGTTCTTTTACAGGTTTTCAGATCTCCCATGGATCATTAGATGGGAATACAAGATAGAAAGACATCCCCAGTGTCCTTTCCCCATGCTTACTAGAAAATTTAAACTAAAATGGTGGAATAAGTTTAATTGTGATCATATTTGCCAAGAATTACAGAAGACCTCTTCCTCCCAGACAGAAAGTTCTAATTTCCTTCTAGAAAAAAGTCAAGTTCAGTGCCAGCTTGCCTCCATCTCAGACAGAAAACAGCTTAAGAAACAACTACTTGAAGCTGCATCGGAAATTTCGGATGATGAAGATGACACAATAATGGAATCCTCCTCTCCAAATTACAACTCACCCAGAAGCATTTCAAGATTCTAAGGATCCCTATGACATATGACAAACAAAACAGAATGATAGCTCGCTTAGATAGACCCTTCAAAGATAATTATGGCAGATTACTATTTACTAGCATGCGTGAATAGCCTCAGATAGACAATCCAGACAGATCTGGGAAAATTAGACAGACATTCTTGACAGGACACTATTCACCAGCACATGTGAATAGTACTCTGACAGATTCCTAGACAAATTTATCAGAAGCTACTTTATAGTATTTTACAAATTTCCACCGATAGATTAACTTAAGTTAACTAACTCAGATTACTTTTGAAGATTTACTATGGTCCATTTCATCTGTAAAAGGACATACTTCGAAGACGAAAGACAAGTTCAAAAATTGAGGTTCAAGTTCTAGGTTCTAATTCTCAAGTTCAAAATAGAGGTCCAAGTTTTAGGCCAACTCTAGAAAGAAGATGGCCCTCTCTCCCTTAGAAAGACTCTTGTAATCCTTCCTCTCTTGTAATATTGTAACCCTTCCCTTCAGACAGAATCTTGTAACTTTTCAGTTTCTAAGACAGATTTTACTTTGTAATCTTGTAACTCTTTAGATAGTTTTATTTTCAAAGCTTGTATCAAAGTTAGAAGTTTGTTTTCAAGTTTTATCAAAAATAGAAGTTTTTATTCAAGTAAGATTTTACTAGTTTCTGTTTTCATATTCTATATTCTGTTTTAACTTATTTTCAATATATCTATTCTGTTATTTTCTTCTTTAGCATATATTTTATCATTGTTTATGCTTCCATATTACTACTGTACTCTCTCTTGGGCAGTTAAGGGTACTATTGCCTTGTCTTTCCATTCTTTCTATCATTACTTTTACTATTCATTTCTTTAACATTCCTTTTTCTCTGTCTTCATCAATTCTGTCTAGCTTCTTATTTTGTTTTGTTTCTATAGCACTAGGATTCTTTCTTTTAGCTTCTATACGTGTTGTTCTTTCCAAGACATTTTCTTCTTGCATTATTTCTATAGAACTTCTTTCTTTCTCTACTTCTATCGTTTCTGCCTTCTTTTGCGCTACATGACTATAGTCTTTTCTTTCATCAAAGTCTTTCTTGTTGTCTTTATAAACTATAGCTATAGGTATTTTAGTTGCTTTTAGTTCTCTATCATCTTTTCTACTATTATTCATATGCCAGTTTTCTATTACACTATTCCTTTCACTATGTCAATTATCTGTCATGGTTTTTGCTAAAGGTGATCTATGATGAGGTTCAAATTCTCTTTCTGAATTTAAAGCTTTCATTCTTTCAAGTAGGTCCAAAAAACTATCATTTTTTCTTTCTACTTTAGTATATAGAGTGGATCTTTCAATAGTTTCTAAAGATTCTAATATTTTATTAATCATGTTTAACAAACTATTATTGTGTCTATCAGTCTGTCGGTTGATTTTATCTTCTGTTAATATACTCCAATTATTTGTGCTATTATTATAGTTATAATCATCTATATCACTGTTATAATCAAAATCTGTTTCATCTTTTTCAAAAAAGAGATACAAAAATTATTTTAATAATTAATAAAGAGTTTTCTTTGACAGACTCAGGCGCTGACAACATCAATTGTATACAAGAAAGATTAATTCCTTTAAAATATTATGAAAAATCATCTGAGAGATTAACTTAGATGCTTAATTATAAATTACCTAATGATCACATATGTTTCGAAACTATTTTAAAAGACCTTTCTTTAAAAGTTATTTTAAGAAATCCCTTTATGGCTTTACTTTACCCCTTTTTGATGACAAATGAGGGAATCAATATATATATATATATATATAAGCAGAGACCTTATGCGAGAGAACATGAGGTTCTGCCATGTGGCGCAGTCTATGAAGAGTATTGAGATACCATTAAGCCATATTAGAGATAAGAACAAATTTAAAATTGGAGACTCTTTATTTCCTTTGGTTCAATGTTTCAATACTAATTTTTGTTACATTTTTTATTCAATGTTTTAAAACTACTATTTATTTCATTTGGTTCAATATTTCAAGCCCTTCCATCTCTCACACTCACAGAAAACTCTTTGCATTTTCATTCATGCTTTTCACTTTTACTTCTTTATATACACGTCCATAACCTTTCATATCATCGTATCTCAAATACACTTAGACAAAAAATGATGTCATTTAACTTCAACCTTTCAATGACACTTACATAACTCCAATGTTGCAGTATCATTTGATCGTAACCCGTATGAGTAGACTATGACCAAGGAAGGGGGTTTGCGTTTTTTATTCAATGACGATAGCTTATGGTCTTGATGTTGAGGTCAGATATTGTAGATTTTGTAAATGTTATGATTCTCTTGGAGTCTTTGGGTGTTTGAGATTTTGGTTTGGGAAAGTTATAAATGTATTTATTTTAGAACTAAAGAAAAAGAAAAAGAAACATTCTAAATGATTATTTATGAAGTTAGAATTTTTTTTTTATTTAATTTTGTGTTAGAATTCATAATTTGTAGGTTTCTTTGTATGTAGCCATGGTGGTAAAAACAAAAATTGATGGTGACTTAAAAGTATTTTTTTGCTTTTTTTTAAGGATACAGGAGCCCAACTAAAGCCATTTGAATTTTGATAAATGAATGTTTTTTTAGCAAATTTCTCTTTGTTTAATCACGTTCTCTTTATATTGATACTTACAAATGATTTCCTTAATTCCATTGAGATAATTAATTGGGTGCTTATGATCAAGGTCTCCATATTTGGTTGTGAGAATATAGTGATTGAGAAAATGTTTGGTAGGTTGCTTAAATTTATGTAATTTAAGGATATAAAAGTATTTTATATTTTAAATTCTTATTTGTAGATTTCAAAATCATTTAATTAGTTTGAAAAATAAAATCTACTTTTAACGGTAAATATTATAATATATTATAATCTTACAATGTTATACAATTTTTTAAAATAAATTATGAATTAAAAAAAATCAAGTTTCAAAGTATTTAACAATATTGTGGGCAAACATAAATATTATACAACAAAATAAGTATTAAGTATTATATGTAGGTTTTAATATACATAAAAATGATTTCAAATGAAATTGTAAAGTAATCTGCGCATCGTGCGGGATATCATGTAATTAAAATTAATATACTAGTTTTTAGATTCGCCTCACACTTAATCCTGAAAGAAATTTGTTCCCTTAATAAAGTCACTATCCTAAAAGATAAAGAAAGAATTTGTAGAAAAAAAAGGACATTTGACAGAAAAATCACTTGATGACCAATTGACAGATAATGAGATAGAGATTTGTTCTTATTCTCCTATTACTTTTTTGCATAAGCACCGACATATAGTCCAAACACCTTGTGAAAAAGAATTTAGTGGAAAAGATATAAAAGTTGGAACTATGCTTACAATTTCTTTTAGTCAATATGAATGGATTGACAGTGTGATAGAAGTACCAAATAAAATTATAATAAATGACATACTTACACCCTTTATAGTATCCTCAAATACTCATATAACATATGTTTTAAAAAAAGATACTTGACAGATTCTTCTTTACTAATCATTAAAGAAAACATTAATTGTGGTAATTTCTTGAACAAAGACATATATAATTTCTTAACAGATAAAGTAAATCATAAGTCCCTGACAATTTTTCCTAGACTATTATAGTTGTTGATGAAAGACTTTATGGAAAAACTCTCTTTCACATATTATCGCAGAATGAGACATATAGTAAGGCATACAAAACGGATAGGATTATGGCAGACTTTGTAAAGTTTTTGAATTCCAGTCACTCTGGCATTGACAAACTTCATCATGACTACTCTTATACCACTACTCAGCGAGAGCACAAAGGTGTTGAGAAAGAAGTTTGTTCTATTATATATACTTTAAAATTTAAAAATGATTTTCTTATAAAACATTTTAAAGATATTTCACAGAAAGATATTGGCAAAAGAGTTTTAAAAATGAATTTGAAAAAAACTTTGCAAGAAAATATTTATTTTCAAAATAATATTTCAAGACATAATCCTTTTCCCAAAACCCAATTGCAAACTACTATGAATAAAAGACCCTCTCAGGCAGACATGAAAGGAAAGGGCAAGGCACCAGTGGTGCAACCTAAAGAAATCCAAAAGGCTTTAGTGAAGATTTCGGATAAGCATGAAGGCGTCTCAATAGAGACAATATCCCTTCAGGATACGTTGCTAGCAAAGGCAATGTATTCATGTGGTGGAAAAAGTGAAATTCTGTAAGAAGTGCTCCGCACTAATCTCATTTTTCACGACGGAGAATTTACAAACCTTCCTCTTCATATTAAATTACTTCTTGATAACTTACAAGCAGCCTTCACCCTAAGACGGAAAACCTTATTCTAAAAGACCCTTAAGGCTTTAGAATTACATCTTGTTAGCACCAGTGCATTTAATGAAGCATTTGGTTGTCAACTCCCTGGAAAGGAGGATGGAGATTCAAGCTCCATAAAGGCAAAATTACAGTCTCTAAAAAGCTATCTTATGGGAACAAGCTTTTCAAAGTTTCACCCTAAGATTCAGCAAAAAATGAGACTTGCCATCAGAACTTTACCTCCTGAGATCCAACAGATGGATGCATCTTTTCAAAGTTTTTGTTTCTACAGCATTTATCAAAACAGAAGACATGACAGACAACATATGGCTATCCCATAAAGCCACATGGTATGAAAGCTTGGGAGAAACATAAAGAGTTTATGAAGGAACTTTTGACAGATACAATCCCTATCTGGGATTAATTATCAACACTGAGACAGAGAATCCAGTAATTTGTGATCCTTCATGGCTTTCTGAAATGTTAGAAGTAGGGTTCATTATCAAACTAATCCTAACTTTTGGAACTCAGATTAGTTTATTTCCTAAAGTCATCCAAGAAGCAGCTACACAAATTGGAGGACTTAATTATATAAAACTTATTATTTGGAGTACTCTCCCAGCTTGGGACACTAGCTACTATATGGAAGGTCGGCTAGCACCTATCTTTGTATTTCATACTGTGTTCTACGTGGCAATTATGGAGTACTCCATGAGCATGAGCAATATGAAGATAACTTTGATCCGCTAGATTATGATAATTACGCGGATACAAATTGATAGATAGGCAGACAGACAGACAAACTTGCTCTCTTGGACAGACAACTACGACAGATCACTATTCACTACAACAAATCACTATTCACCAGAATGAGTGAATAGCTTCCAAACTGGTCCAAGATAGTCTAGACAAATACAAATAGATGTTCATAAGTCACTACTCCTCACTAGCATGCGTGAAAAGAAACCTGATAGATTCCCAGACAGACTACTGCTCATCAATAGTAATATTCTTCCACCGACAGAATAACTTGAGTTAACTTTACTAACTCAGGTTACTTTTGAAGACTTACCATGGTTCATTTCATCAATAAAAGGACAGACTCCGAAGACAGAAGATAGATTCAAAAATTGAGGTCCAAATTCTCTAAGGTTCTAGTTCTCAAGTTTAAGGTTCCAATTCCTAAAAAGAAGATAGCCCTCTCTCCCTTAAAAAGACTTTTGTAATCCTTCCTCTCTTGTAATCCTGTAACCCTTCCCTTTAGACAGAATCTTATAACCTTTTAGTTTCTAAGACAGATTTTACTTTGTAATCTTGTAACTCTTCATACAATTTTATTTTCAAAGCTTGTATCAAAGATAGAAGTTTGTTTTCAAGTTTTATCAAAGACAGATGTTTTTATTCAAGTAAGATTTTACTAGTTTCTGTTTTCATATTCCATATTCCGTTTTAACTTATTTTGAATATATCTTTTTTGCTATTTTCTTCTTTGTCATCTATTTTATCATTATTTATGCTTCCATATTACTGTTGTGCTCTCTCTTGCGTATGTTATGGTATTAGAGCCATGGATGGTAGACGCATGAGTTTTATTTCTTTGCAATTAAGAAGTTACTACGAACATATATTACTACATAGCCACTACTTGCTCCTTGATAGCGTTGGTCAGCCTCAAGACTCGTTGGCAAACCATATTTTTGCGTTGCTCAGCCCGGTTTTTGTTAGCCAACGGACAGGCATTTTTGGGGTGGTCCCGCAACGGAGTTTCCCGAGGAGGTGGTCCCGATAGCAAGGATACCAGTGATTAGTAATAGTTCTGCCAGTAATTATTAATTGCTTGAAAAAAGAATAAATACGTTTATCAGCTCATCATTTGTTTGCTTGCTCACACTTGGGCTAGGCACACACTAATAAAAAACATGGACTATGATGATATCCTATCTACCTTTTTTTCCTTGGTTTGAATTAATTCAATATTTTTTCTCATTAGTGCATTAATCACCCTTTTATAAACATGATAATTTTTTTATCAATAAAGGCTACCTTTAGGTAAGTTTTATTTATCTATCTTAACATTTTTACTTTAGCTAAACATTTAATAAATATATTACTTTTTAACAACACAACACTGGCACCATAAAACATGGTCAGTCTGAAACCAATCTTCTAAAATTATCATACACGATGATCATACAACATTATTTTCATTAACCCTGCTCTAATCCTATGATTAACATCCACACAATTATTCATTTTATTTTCAAAACAAAATAATACACAAATTTCAAAGCTCAATCAAATAAAGCCATATAGTGCAGAGTGACGAGTGGGGAAAAAAAACATCAAATGATTGTACCTTTAGGGTCCGTTTGGATAGAACTTATTACTGAAAACTGAAAACACGATAGCAAAATAATTTTTAAATGTGTGAATAGTACTGCAGGACCCATTTTTAATAAAAAATTGTTAAAAAAGTACGTAAACAGTATGCGCACAGTACGTGAACAGTGCGCACACAGTAGCATACAGTACGTGCACAGTGCGCGTACTGTCCCTCTTGTCTCCCCGCAGCAAAACTGAAAAAAAAAAAAAAAAAAAAAAAAACAAAACGCTTCAAAATACAAACGTGAAAGCTGAAAGCTAGACCCAAACAGGTACTTAGTATAAAAATGTGGTGGCTAATTGGATGGTCAACTAACTTAATACCAAAGTTTTGGACTTTTAGTGGTCCCAAGTCCCAATGGGGACCTCTCCCAGTCGGCCAATTGTTGAGTTCATTTGTGCAATCAACGCGTTTTGTTAGTACATGCAAAAAGCCAAAAACCAGATACTTTACCCAGTCCCTTTTTTTTTTTTTTTTTTTCAAGCCAAGTCAAGCGGGTCGATCCCAATTTATAGTAGATTTTAAACGATTTTTTTTTTCTTCTTTTTCCTTTCTTTGACAAAAAAGCAGGTGCTGACGTTGAGATTAGATTGTGCTTGTAGGATGGGTTAGTACCATAATGAAGATTTTGTTGTATTTGATTCTCTGCCAAGCTTTTAGATTTTGTGTTTTGTTAACATGGACAATGCTGGCATGTATATTGATAGAATATCTGAACCTGGTCTCACTACTTGTGTGGGATGTTTTATGTCCCCTTAACCAAAAAATAAAAATAAAAATAAAATAACTTTTAACTCTAAAAGAAAAATTATTGAATACTTCGAGAGTATTATAAATGTATTTTTTTTCTTACATAAATTATAGGTCACATTATAAATTTAATTAATGGAACTCATAATTATGTGAGAAAAAGAAATATGCATTTATGGTACTCTGAAAGTACCCAATAGTTTTGTTATTTAACCCATTAATAACTTAATATCACTTGTAGTTGTTATTTTTTATTTTTATGAGGATATTGAGTCAAATCTTTTACCTTCAATTACAACTATCAAATTATAAAAATGGTAAATTGTAAATTATACCTCTAAAGTTTGAAAGTGTTTAAATTTTACATCTTAAAATTTTAAAATTTAAAATTTACCCCCTAAAGTTTAGGGCTATTTAGATTTCACAGATTGACATTTCAGAATTTGAATTTTATCCTCTAAAATTTGAGAGTATTTGAATTTTACACCCTAAATTTTGAAACTTTAGGGTGTAAAATTCTCACTTCCAAACTTTATGTAATCAAATCCAAACACCCCTAAAATTTAGAAAGGAAAATCATAACTCTAAAATTTTAAAGTGTAAAATCCGAACATTCCCAAACTTCAAAGGGTAAATCTAAATTTTGAAACTTTATAGTATAAAATTTAAACACCGCAAACTTTAAATGTATAATTTGCCATTTACTCTCATAAAAAAGAACCAAATTTTTTTTTAAGAAAAAAAAAAGATTTTATAAACTAAATTCCCATCTATTGTACTTTTAGTGTAAAATGCAATTAGGTTAAGAATTTTTTGAGGAAAAAAAAAGTTTGGAATTCGAGAATATTCACATCGATAATCTAATGATCTCATCCACTACAAAGTTCAATCATGTCATGAATTCCAAAAAGTGATCATCATCAATATCTCATAACTCGATTTCACTAGTCCAATTATCCAAAATCTTCACATCAATTTCTCATTCCCATTAGTCTATAATATGATGCAATTATTATTAAAAGAATTCCAGAATGTTTTCACCTCTCATCAAATAGTTCAACCAATTCCATTCCACATATAGTTGAACTCCTTCCTTGCACCTTAAGATAAACAGCATGGGTCCTACTGATATATTCTCACGTACTGGTATTGAATAATTTATGACAAGATTCTTTTATTATTACGTGTTCTATTTAGTACAAAAGATTCCACATCTACTCAAACCCTATAGGCACCACTTTGTTGGGTTCACACTATGATGTTCACCAAAGAGGGGAACAGAGTAGCAATGATGACAAAATATTCGATTTTTTTTTTTTTTTTGGGCTGAAACAAAATATTCAACTAGAGAATGGATTAAGGTAATTACTAATTATGATTTTGAATATACATTTAAAACATTAATTAGACTAATGAATATCCTCAATTTATGAAAATTATATAGCAAAGCAAAGTAAAATGAGTAATGTTACAATTATAAAGTATTTTACAACATTTTTATAAATTATTGATATGATAAATTCTTACTAATTCTAATTTGACTCCACCACTAATATCACATTTTTACTTATCAATAATTATATTTAAAATGCTAATTAAAGATATCAATAATTTATAAAAATATTATAAAATAGTTTGTGTATATAGCATTACTTAAGCAAAACAAATATCATGATGTTTCTGAAAATGATATGAAAATTTTTATTGTACTAACTTTCATCCATGGTCAAAGATTATTCCGAAGGGTTTTTTTTTTTTTTTTTTTAAGAAAAATTCTGAAGGTGGTTTTGATTAAGTTGTTTTTATAGGATAGCCAATCTATTTTACTGAACATATTCTTAGCTATTATTGGATGTATTCTCTCTCTCTCTCTCTCTCTCTCTCTCTCTCTCTCTCTCTCTCTATATATATATATATATGGTTATGTCTTCAATTTTTTTTTCTCCATTTTTAGTATCAATGTAGTACAACATATTTTTGGTCTAGTGAAAATAAGTCAAATTTTGTCTGCTTAAAGTAAGTTTGGATTAATGATGATGCTCATGATCTCAATGGACTACTTGATTCACATTCACTCAAGAGCTTGGAAGACTTGCACAAAAAAATAAATAGGGTAAATTTCACAAACCACCCCTAAAACTTGTGATAATACTAACTAAGTCCAAAACATTTTAAAACCTACCAATTTCTTCTTAAAAGACAATTTTGTTCCTGAACTTTAAAAAAAACGCTGTTACTTTTTTTTTTCTCTTCTTTCTCTGTCTTTTGTCTCTTTCCTCTCCCCCTCTCTTCTCTGAGTTCTTCATCTCAGAATTCTCTCTCTAATGGAACCTTAGCCACGGTGAAGCCCATGACTTGGTCATCGGAATCAACAACACTACCAATAAAAATCTCTTTCAAAACCAATAGAAACCAAAAAAATAAAAAAATAAATAACAACAACAACAACAAAAATCCAAGCCAAACAACACACATAAATCCCATTGTAAATTCATAATGAAATTTCCTAAAAATCCCAACAAAACCCACCCAAAAAAACCAGCAAAAATCTTAGTCAAACAACACATAAATCCTTTTGTAAATTCACAATGAAATTTCCTAAAAATCCCAACAAAACCCACCCAAAAAACCAGCAAAAATCTTAACCAAACAACACAAAATCAACACAACCCCAACTATCAACCTCATTAAAGAAACCAGAAAAAGCACACCATATCACAAGATGAGCTTCATCGTTTCTTGAAGAGATAGTACCCAAATTTGAAATCCAAATGTCATGCCATGATCCATAACGCCGCTGTAAAGAGGATGAGAGAGTCCATTGAAGGCAAGATCTATATCAAAGCACCACCACCACCACCGTGTGGGTTCTGATTTGAGAGAGAAGGGGCAAGAGGTCGTTGACGATGCTGATGGGGTCAATTTTGCGGTGGGAATCGGGAAGACCTTGCGTGGTGGTGTTGTTGATGATGGTGACCAAGTCATGGGCTTCGCTGTGGCTAAGGTTCCAATAGAGAGAGTTTTGAGATGGAGAACTTAGGGTCTATTTGGATACTGCTTATTGCTGAAAACTAAAAACTGAAAATACTGTAGCAAAATAATTTTTAAATGTGTGAATAGTGCCGTGAGATCTAGTTTTAACGAAAATTTTGCTGAATTTTGTACTTATGAGTTCCGTAAACAGTGCATGAGACCCACTGTTTAAATGCTAGACACAAAGACGCTATCCAAACTTACGCTCAAAGAAGAAAGGTGGAGAGGAAAGAGACAAAAGAGAGAGGAAGAAGAGAAAAAAAAAAAAAAAAAGTAACGGCGTATTTTTTTTTTTTTTAAAGTTTAATGAAAAAATTGTATTTTAGGAAGAAATTGGTAAGCTTTAAAATGTTTTGAACTTAATTGGTATTATCACAAATCTCAGTAGTGGTTTGTGGAATTTACCCAAATAAATAAATAAATAAGGGATCAAACACTCATCAAAAGAAACATCAATATGGTGTTGACCAAAATCCCTCCAATGTGAGTTTTAGTTAGCTTAACTAGTAAAATCTCTAAAGGTTGTATCAGAGATCTGAAGTTCAATCTCCGCCTACACAAAAAACTAATTGGCGTCTTAGTTTGATGATAAGGAGCTAGAATCAGAAGCAGACGCCGTAGGTTGAAACTCTCTTAAAAAGAAAAAACAAAATCCCTCGAATGATAGTTAGAACTTAAGGCTGCGTTTGGTTCAGTGTAAAATAATTTCAGGTTAAAATATTTTCGAGAAAAGAAAATCTTTTTTAGTATTTGGTTGCATTTTAAAAATTATATTAGAAAAAAATTGCAAGTGTTTGGTAACATTTTGAAAATGCAAATTTTCTACAAGTTTTTCACATTTTCTCAGCTCCCAAACAAATTTTATAATAGAAAATTGCAATACATAAACTTTTAAACAAACAAAAATCAAAATAACACCATTCTCAAAAAAATCATTTGGTCAAACTGAGAGAGAGAGGATGAAGAGAGAGTCATCCCAAGCTCAACAGGAAAGGAAGAGGTAGATCGAGAAAGAGAGAGATCGGTGGTCGGTGGGTCATGGCAACAAGACCAGTCCAGTGGCGATTGGCTTCGGCAATGCGATCTCATGCCTTCATCTCGGTGGGACGATCTCGCTAGTGCGATCTCGTCAGTGCGAGCTCGACGGCTTGATCTCGCTGGTGTGAGCTCAACGGCTCAAGATCGAGGTGCTTGCTGGTGCGATTTGGGGTTGCTTCTGGTGGTCGGTCTTCTTATTGTTTCTCTCTCTCTCTTCTATTTTCCTGAGGTGGAAATCATTTGAAGGAAAAATAAAACTTGAAATTCATTTCCGACTTGCTAGGGCTATTTTACAGTCAACATGGAAATTGATTTCTGTTTGACCCAATTTTCTGTGCTTACCAAATACATAGGCTGGTGTAAAATGATTTCCTGAAATCATTTTCAGTCAAAACAAGCGCAGCCTAAAACTCACAAAATGTAGCATAAAATATTGTGTTGGCTAATTTGTGCTCTAAAACTATTGGAGGGAGTGGGAGGTTTTGTTTAATATAGGATTTGGCTATTGTAATTGCCTCCTTGATTAGAATCGTACTTTTGTACAATAACAAAATCATTTAATTGAATATTATGCACTCATGAAAATAATAAGATTATGTTTTTGACACTAATGAAAAAGTTATACCTACGGTCTAAATTAGTTTTATTTCGATTTTTTTTTTTAATACGAGGTTTAATTTCATTTTTAAATAGTACCAAAACGACGAAACAAGAGAGACAAATACAAATACGAAAAAGCGCGCGGAACTGGTAGGTTGAAACACATATGGTGCTGACGTCTTGTTATTCCACTAGAACAAAGACACGTGTCCTTTGTACAGTTATAGTAATTAACCGTAAGAATAAATCTCGCGTAATCGCCTACTTTTGGAGAAATGATTGGTATGTAAATACAAAGTTTTTATGAGGTAGGGAGTCTCAAGTCTCTGGGATAGAGTGAAATAGAATATGATGTGTGTTATAAATACTTTTGTTAAACTGTGAATTACAGTTAGTTTGATTTATTTTTTTTTATTTTTATAAATGAGGGTATCTAGATTTATTCAAATATCTAACTATGTATTCGTTTGGATTCAGCTTAAATTTTGTTGTGTTCACGTTTTAATTTTTTTTTTTTTTGGTTCTGCTGTGGGGGGACAAGAGAAGCAGGCGCGCACTGTATGCGTACTGTGCGTGTACTGTTCACATTTTTTTTTTAACAATTTTTTATTAAAAATAAATCCCGTAGTATTATTCACATATTTAAAAATTATTTTACTAAAATGTTTTCAATTTTCAATAATAAGCTCTATCCAAACGGACCCTATATATTCGTTTGGATAGAGCTTTTCTCCCGTTGCGTTTCCGTTTCCGCGTTTTCTCCTTTTTTTTTTTTTTTTTTTTTTTCAACGTGCATGAACAGTAACCGATACTGTTCATGCACTTTTTCACTGTAGCGGTACTGTTCATGTACTTTTTTAGCAATTTTTTTTATAAAAATGGGTCCCGCAGTACTATTTACACATTAAAAAATTATTTTGCTACAGTATTTTCAGTTTCAGTTTTCAGTTCAGTAAAAATAAGCTCTATCCAAACGGACCCTATATATCACGTGATTTTAAAAACTATTAAGCCAATTTTCTATTATAAGTACAAAGTTCTTATAGGGGTGAGGGCAAGAATCGAGATTCAAATCTTCAGGACAGAGTGCTCACTGCTAAAAATTTTCTTTTTTGTGAAGGTAATATTTCTCAAAAAATAGAATATGATGCCTATTATAAACACTTTTGTTAAAATAAACTTGTTAAAAAGTGAGTTACAGTTAACTTAATTTATTTATTTTTATTTTTTACAAACAAGGGTGTTCAGATTTATTCAAGTATAAAATTATATATTATGAGTTCTTAAAAACCACTGAGCTAATTCTCTTTTTAATAAAAAAAACAATTTCAAAGGGAAAGGTTATGGCTCATAGGGCTGTGGATTGCGTATGAATCAAGCATTTTCTTCACCACCTTATGTCACATAGAGTTGTGGAAAAAATATTCTGGTCCTAATTTTTTTTTTTAATTTAGAAAAAAAAAAGTGGATAAAATCATTTTTAAATTCTCCTTAAGACACTGTTCAAACGACCCACTTGTTTAACTGTATAGTTTGGGAGGGAATAGCTTTACTTACCGCTGAAGTAGTATAAAGACAAGAAGACCAAGACCAACTGCTCTCGCCTCTCTTTTTCTTTCTTAGCTAGTTTCTCAGTAAAGCTTGAGTGAGAGAGAGAGAGAGAGAGAGAGAGAGAGAGAAAGAGAGAGAGAGTGTGTGAATTATGGATGACCCGGATTTGTACTCACTACCTGGGTACAGATTTAGTCCCACAGACGATGAGCTCATTGATGACTACCTGAAGCTGAAGAAAACTGGGAATGATAATAAAAATACTAGGCGTCTACCCGTAATTGATATTTGTAAATATGAGCCATGGGATCTGCCAAGTAATTTTCTTAATTCTTAATATCACACACCCACCTTCATATTCTTGGAAAATTTATTGCTTTTGTTGTTAAAGGTAGGAACTTTTTTTTTTTTTTTTTTTTCTTTTCTTGTATTATTTGTTTGTTAATTGTTACAGATTGTTGCTTGTTATAGATTTTTGCTGGACAAGTTTGTTACATTAATTTGATCAAAAGAAATAGTTACATAAATCTTGTCTGCTACTTGAATCTATATCTCAATTCCTAGGTTCTAACCTTTGTGTGTGTGTGTGTTGTTTTCTGGTCTTGGTGTTGTCAGGTTTCATGTTGTATCTAGTTAGCAGTTTCTTTTGTATAAAGACTGGTGATTTCTTGGGTGTATGTTCCTCTGCTCTTGTATAGTTGATTTTCTTCTTTAAAACATTACCTTACGCCAAAAAAAAAAATGTAGTTGATTGAATTTAGAGAGTGATTTAGCACTTGCTCAATATGATATGACCATTTGATTCTCTCATTTTAGACCTGGAATTTGTAACTTCATTCTTAGTTTTTAATTTTTTATGTTCAATTTGGTAGTACATTTGTTTTCCCATTTGGTGCACTTTGATTACAAAATTTCTGAATCACTCTTTGTAAAAAAAATTTGTTGAATCTTCTTCATTATGTGACTTCTTGGTCTTTGTAGCTTAAATTTTGTTACTAGTTTACTTACCAGTAACATAATATTTGCATAATATGCCCATATTAAATAGGTTTTCATTTGATTTTTTTCATTTTTTGGGTGTCAAAATTTTGTGCTTAGTCTGGTTTCTTGGATTGTAGGTTTTGCTAGGATACCTACAAAGGACAAAGTGTGGTACTACTTCACTGAACAGAGCCTGAGGCATAAGAAAGGGAATTCGAAGAACAGGTCAACTGAGAAAGGGTACTGGAAACCAACCGGTACTGATCGGAAAATCATGTCTGGAAGGAAAGTGATTGGAATGAAAAAGACATTGGTCTACCATTTAGGGCGCTCCCCTAATGGAGAAGGCACTAAGTATGTAATTCATGAGTACCGAACAACCAAGGAGTATGATGGAAAACACCCGGGTCAGGTTGGCTTTTGATATTTAGTTTGTTTATTGATGTGAAATTGGCCTGAGATATTTTCTTGATTGCTCAAGTGAATTTTTCTTTTATTTTTTCTGTTGATTAAAGATCATTTTGCCTCCAAAATCATTATTGAGGCTCTTAGCAGAACATAGAGAGGGTTTTTTTTTCTCTTTTTTTTGAAAACTAGTTTGGTGGTTTCTTTTGAGTTGAACGATTCATCTATGATTTGAAAATTTGTTTGTCTTGTTAATGTAAGAGCAACATTGGGGGTATTAAGGTTTTGAGATTGTGAGTATCTCGTTTATGAGTTTATTAGTTGGAATTAAGAGTTTGTATTGGGGGTAATTGGAGTTTGTGACATTTGTGTTTGTGTTTAATGCTTGTGAAAGTGTGCTAATCAATTTGTGAGGTTTGGTTGAATGTGGTTCTTATCCATATTGCTGATTGATTGGCGTTGTTGCTTGGGGTAGTGGCCTGTGGGCATGGAGTTGACTGAACCATTTAAATTTGTTATTGTATATAGATATTTTTTTAATTGTTCATGTGAAACCGCTTCCACCGGCCTCAAATTACAACAACTTTTTTAATCACTGTAAAATTCTAAAATCAATGAAGAAAATTTTAAACTATTTTCTCCCTTGACTCGAAACAAAATTTATGTAGATGCCTTCATGGTGAGTTTGCTTTACCAATGGTGCTTCCTTAAACTGATAACTATGATATATCAAATGGCTTTGTAGGACAACCTCCTTAATTTCATTGTTGTTAGTTATAACATTTCTGATACATATTTACATACTGTTATTTGCTTTTTTGTGGTAATTCAATTTGTAGTATATATTAGGCAATTATGTTCGATTCACTTGGGTGCTTAACATTATGCAGAAGGACTTGGTCCTTATTCGTTTATTTGATAATCGAGAAAAGAGTACCAAAGGTGGACCTGCTGTTTCACTTGATACCACATTTTGCATTGAAGAAACACAGTCTAAGTCATCGCTGGCTCCTGTATCTCCAGCATTGGAAGTGCAAGCTGAAACAAGTAATCAATCTTATTATGTTAATATTTCTGATGAAATGTTGTCTGATGCTTCAGCACCTGTTCAATGTAAAACTCACAACTGCAACTACCATAATGCTTATGTTGCAGAAAAACAGGAGGCAGAAACGACATCTTCTGAGGTGATAGGACCTAGTTTCAGCATTAGACACTTCTTCTTCTTCTTCTTTTTTGCAAATTGAGAAGTATAGTAAATTAAATTAATCAAGTACTTATCTTGTGCACTAATGTTTCTTCTATCAGGATGGTTTTAATGTGGACGAAATGATGTCTGATGCTACAGAACCTGTTCAATTTAAAAATGACAACTACAACTACCATAATGCTTATGTTGCAGAAAAACAGAAGGAAGAAATGACATCTTCTGAGGTGATAGGACCTAGTTTCAGCATTAGACACTTCTTCTTCTTCTTCTTCTTCTTCTTCTTTTTTCTTGAATTTAGAAGAATAGTAAATTTAATTAATCAAGTACTTATCTTGTGCACTCATGTTTCTTCTATCAGGATAATTGCAATGTGGAGAAATATTGGAATATGTTCTTTCCATCCGCATTTGATTTTAATGCTGATGAAATGATGTTTGACGCTACAGCACCTGTTCAATTTAAAAATGACGACTTCAACTCTGAGGTGATAGGACTTAGTTTCAGCATTAGACACTATCTATGGTTTTTGTTTTTTGTTTTTTTTTTTTTTTTTTTTTTTTTTTGGGGGGGGGGGGGTGTTGGGAGAGAGGGTGAATTGAAAGAATAGTAAATTAATTAAGTACTTATCTTGTGCACTCATATTTCTTCCATCAGGTTGATTTCAATGTGGAGGAAAATTTGAATAAGTTCTGTTTCACGCCTCCAGATGACTCTCCATCAAATTTACCCCCCATCACTCCTGATGTTTCAACTTTTATTGGTAATAAATCTTCTTATGAAGAAACACAGTCTGAACCAACATTGCTGGAGCAAGCTGAAAAGCATCCTACTAATGGCAGAAATTACACTGTTGCACCCCTTGCATGTAACAATGGTTATAATGCGTACACTGCGGAAAATCAAGTGGCAGAAGTAGAAGCTACAGAAGTGAGAAAAGATTTTACTTACAGCTTTAAACAGTTTTTTTTTTTTTTTAATAATTTGATAGCTACAATTGGGGAGGGCGTATTTGAACACTAGGAGATACCAACTAGTTGAGCTACAAGGGTTAGAACAGTTGTCATTATTATAAAATTGTGGGAATTAGAAGTGCAGATAACTAATTATACACTTATCTTGGTTATTCATGTTTCTTCTATCAGTTTGAGCTGGAAATGGAGGAAGCGCTCAAAATATTCTATCCCCTTCCACCAGAGCCATTAGATTGCAACTTTTCCTCCCCATCAACTTTAACCTACATTACACCTGCTGTTTCATTTCCTACCTCCGTTAAATCTTCTCTTGAAGAAGCACAGTATATGCAAGTACCAGCTTCATTGTCTTTAGAATTAGGCAGTGAAGCAGACAATTATCCCAGATGTTGTCCTGCAGAAAATTCTGATGCAATAACATCTAGCACTATACCACCTATTGAGTACAATGGCTATAACACTAATGTTTCAAAAGAAGAAGTGGCAGAAATAACATCTGATGAGGTGAGAAAGGAATTAAATTCAAGCATAAAACAATTGCATCTCTCTTCCAAGGGTAATTATCTAGTTAAGTACCTATCTTATTCGTTTATGTTTCTAACATCAGGGTGATTTGCAGGTGGAGGCAGGCTTGAATATGTTCCCTGTCACACTACAGCCACTAGGTTGCAACATGTTATTACCATTACACTCGCATATGCAAGCAGATTTAGGTTCTTCTTGCAATTCTTACCCTTTCACCAATGACTTAAACAGCGGTCATTGGGGGGTGCATCACCAATCTGGGACAAATGAGTCAGCTCCCAATATCTCCGAGTCCTGGGATTTGACTCCTTGTAACCCAGATGACTGCTTTCGTTACAAGTATAGAAGTCAAAATAATCTTGCTTTTGATGATGAAACCCAGGAAAACGTGGTCTCTGTTAAGGACAATGGGTCATGCCGTAGCTCGGATGCCATCGCAGAGGTAAGTGAAAACTCTCAAGATATCTTTTATTTATTGATCTTGCAAGTTTTTCCAACAAATTTCAAGTTGTGATAATTTGCATCTCAAGACTCGTTATACTCGTTTGTGGGTACTTTTTGATTTATTTGATGTGGTTTCTTTGTGTTTATGATCTTCAGATAAATTGGTCTTCTGAAAACTAACCTTGCATTGTTATTATGCAACAGTTTGAGCTAGAGTATCAAGATTTGTTGTGGCTTGAAGAGATCATCAATCCAAAGGTTTCACCAGGGTTGTTAAAATCAGGATCATATCTAGGATCTTTGGGAGGGTCTTCGGATCAGATCATAGGATCTGATTGAAGATCTTAAAATTTTACAATTAAAGAATGTCAATGATTTAGATAGACAATTAATTCTTAATATTACTTATAAGACAAGGTAAAAAAAAAAAAAAGCTTCCTTGGGAAGTACTTATGAAAAAAAAAAAGAAAAAGTCTTTCCTGGAAAGAGTAGAAGAATTTTTAATACTCTTTGAAGGCAGCTAAATTAAAAAGGATATTAGTCTTTCTTATAAAGTTCAAAAGAAGGTTTAATATTCTTTAAAAACAAAGCTAAAACTCAAAGAATTATTAATATTCTCAGAAATCCCGCATGTAAAATCCCTCATGCATGTAAGCAACATTCAACCAAAGTTTTGGGAATTTTGCTGAAAATGGGTCGCCTTCCTTTTCCCACTTACATTTGCAAACATTCCTTAAAGTCTTCTCACAGTGATTCACTCTTCTTCAACTCAAAAGAAAAAGAGACTTCTAGTCTTTTACAAACCAAAGACCCATGGGCTTTTACAATCAAAGCCCTATGGCCAACTTTTACAACTCATTGTCATTTGAACTTGGGTTGTTACTCTTCCCCACTTTCCCTCCCCACCGCCCAGGAAAATAGTCTTAAAAAGACTACCAAATTGGGTTCCTTACTTTGGTTCCAGTATAAAGGTTTCTCTAAAAGAAACCGCAATCTGTGTTGGAATTTTAATAGTCCCTCTTAAAAGACTCAAATTAATGTTTAAATCATTGACATTTTAGATTTGTAGAATTGTGAGATTTAAGATCCTGATCAAGATTTTAGCAACCCCCAGACTTCGTTACAGAGTGAAAACAAGTACAGTCTTCACTTCTGTGTATAATGCAATTTGTATTTGATATCTCCGGGATATCTCTTCTTACATGGAGTGGGTATCCTGGTGATACTAAGTACCTTCTCGTGTATGATGTTGATGAGCACTGGATAGCTTTGGTCGTCTTACAAAGTGAACCTTACAAGTGCGGTACGTCATCATCTGCTGGTGCTGTGAACCAGTTCTCTATGTATATACTGAATCAAGCAATCGTTTGGAATTAGTATAAGGATTTGGCAACTAAAAGATTGGAGCAAGACTTTGTTGTTGTTAAATCTGTATGCAATGTGATTTACGTTCAGTTGTATTGGATAATTGTCGTTTTTCTGTAAACATGTAATAAAGTGTTCAACCGGAGATTTTCTTTAATGTTATCTTCTTTAATCTTTGGGATAGTTATAGTCGATTTAAGGTACATGGCCACAAACTTGTTTGCTGGAATGTGGGCGTTTTTAAGATGCTTATTGTGTGTTAGACAAAGAAGAATGCATGAAAATAGTTCAGTGAGAAAGCCAAGTTAGAATTGAACTGTACAATGCAAAAGGTTAATGCACACAGGATGGGAATGAGTGAAATGTCTACGACCTCGAGGTTGAAGGTGCTCTAGTAAGGGGCTTTAGGCTTTATATAATCCAGTAGTTTAAATGATTACAGGCATGTCATATAGGTAAAGATTTATTGATTGTCAAATTTCAATGTTTAATTGTTAATGATACATTCTTAGCGCATTCACGCTTTAAAATGGGTTGCTTTCAATGGTGGTAGTTTTACAATTGAAACTAACACGATATTGTTTGTACAATATTAAGTCTTTTCTCTCAAAATTTCTACATGAGGTTTCCATGGACATGGATGTGCAGGCAGGTGTCCATGGATGAATATGCAAAGCTGACACACGGCTTTCATGGATGACATACAAAAGTCTCATAAATGACGCGTTGATGGAAAAAAAATAACCCATAGGCAAGAGAGAGCTAGTAGTTGTTGTTTGTAGCTTACAAAGAGACAATAACTCACACGTGAGGAGGAGATTGTTAAGTATACAAATATGAGTGAAGTTTCAAATTGAATAATAATGAGAAGAGTGAGTGATTAATATAATTTATTTGAATCCAAATTAACTCGTAATTTTAAGCTTTTCGGTTAAGTTGTGTCCGAATATGTTATATGAACAATGAATATCATTTTATGTTATCAATCATTTCATATGTTGTGTTGTAAATTGCTTGATGTGGTTTCTTGAAGTATTTAGTAGGTTGAATGTGTACATATGAATGTGTTTAAAGACTTTGGAAGAGTAAATGTTGCATAAGCAACCTAATATCTCCTTAAAGCGTTTTCTCTTAGAATTTTTGCCGCACCTCACTACTCTTGAAGTCTTAATTTTCTAATAACTTTATTGTTGCAAAAAGTTGGAATTTTTATAATCATTTAATTTGATGATGAGGGTTTTATTGATAAGGGGGGAAATGAAAAAATAAATTTTTTTTTTTACTCCATTAATTTGTTGTAGTAGTTTTGAACTTGTTTTTATCCTCAAACTCGTTAGAATATTTTTAGTTAATATGACATGATAAATCTTGAATTTGGTGGGAATCAAGTTATAAGTGCCGATTAGAATCCATGTCTATGTGACAAGGTGCTAATTGGCACCTTTGTCCTGGGCACATTTTGGCTCCAACTTCGTCTTTTGGATTGTTTTGGTTAATGTTCTAACTTGTTTAAGGATAATCATGAGTTTTCTTTGTTACTTTAAAGCCACTAAATGATCAAAACTATATATTAATGATCCAATCTTTTGATCTCCAATATACCCTCTTCTTTTCAAGGAGGGAAAATCAAAAATCAAATTTAGGGCTTTATCTCCTAATTTTTTTTTTATCACTTTTAATTACATTCTTGTCTTAAAAATAAACCAACGGGATTCTTACATGAATTAATTCTAACTAATCCAAAAAGGACCAATCAAAATAAACTACCCATAATCACTTGATTATGCCTTAACACATTGGAATGTATATGACCTTTAAAACCTGATGTGGCTTGATCTCTTGATTGAATGGTTCGACTATCATATTCTTTAAACTGAAATTCATGTTCATCGAACCATTAAAACAACATTTTTGTTCCTAGATATTTTTGAAATTACTATAACACAAGGTTGTGGATTCATTGGTTACAAAATGGAGTGTCTACAACTTCTTCTAGGTTCTAATTCAAAACTTTCTTGTGTTTGAAAAGGAAAATTTGAAGAATTAGACAGTTATATAATATTTTCTGCATTTTCTTTACCCAACCATAATATAAACTGAAATTTGTGTTTATGGGTTTTGTTAGGAGGGTTCTTGATTTCTATTCATATCATTTGGGTTCCCCTACTGTGAGGGCTTCCATTATTTTTGTAAATATTTTTTTTCGGCCTCAATAGATTATTCCTAGAAAAACTACCTTTAAGAAACTTTTTATTTTCATGAATTAAATTTACCATGAGGTCCTTAATTTCCAAAAAATATCCCGCATTGATTCTTTTTACTACAATAGTAACTCCTCACAGGAAAATCCAACATTTTCCTCGTTTAGTTTCTTAACTCATTATTTAATAATTTATTAAAATGATATTTTAATTTTAAAATGTTACAATACTCAGCCAAAAAATATATGTACAAAATAATGGAAATTTACTATTTTCTTACGAGACTTTAGCAAATCAATTTCAAATATTCTGTGAACTATAGTCTATAGTTGAGGTGGGGTCTCCCTTTATCAACAAATAATTAATCTTCAACTTTTCAATTCTTACCTTTTTACCTAAGATATATATCATCATCATCATTATGATTATTATTATTATTATTATTGACACAAAATAAAAGTTTTACTTTAATATAATTAAAGTGTATATATGTGTAAAACTCTCTCCTAAAGACTTGAACCCCGACCCTTACCCCTCACACCCCACAAACATTTATTAAAAATAAAATCTTCTAAAGTTTTTACAATATTTCTACCATGAAAATTTTTAAATTCTATTTGTAATTAGTAGATCTTATATTTTAATGCCATCAATATTTCAATAAAAGTTATTTACAATCATTTTTATTTATTTATTTTAAGTTAAAAAACATGTGGTCAGATTAATTAACATGTTTTAAAACAGATACAAATGATTTTATTAAGTGAATGTTACAATTATCCAAGAATTGCAGAAGCTTCTCATCAAATTTTACTCCACTGGTGTTTGGTTGCAATTAAAAGTTAAGGAAATCCAGAAGCTTCTCACCAAATTTTACTCCACTAGTGGTTGGGTGCAACTAAAAGTTAAAAGAATTCCAAAAGATTCTTATCAATATCTCATTCATTGCACTAGACTACAATTCAATTCTCTAAGAATTCCAGAACCTTCTCATCAATTTCCCATCTATTACACTAGTGTGTATGTAATATGCATGGTGCAATTATGTTATGAATTCCAGAACATTCTCATTGATATAATAATCCATTCCACTACTCTATTCTTTTTTCTTTTCTTTTTTTTTTTTTTTTTTTTTGAGAGGAGACTACTCTATTCAATCATCCAAGAATTCCAAAGCATTTCATCAATTTCTCATCTATTCCACTAGTGTATAGTGCAAAATCCCAAATAAATTAAAAAAAAAAAAAGAAAATTTGGTGCAAAGTATAAAAAAATATAAGATTACATGCTTTGTGTCATGGCTCTGACATGGCAGGCTATAACTATAAGTCTACAAGTAAAGAAGAGAAAATAATGGATTAATGTGAATGTGATAAATAACTAGTTATAATCTATCACATAGAATAATGGTAAAAAAATATATATATATAATAAAAATTGTGGTTGCAGAATTACTTGTACACGATGCAATTATATCATATATTCTAAAAGCGAAGAGTGTTATAATTAAATTGGCACATCATCATGCATAAAGTGTTTGAAGATGCGTAGAAAACGGTAGAATGTTTGAAGGTACAGGGGGAAAATTATCTGAGATGCAGGTTTAGCTTTATGCACATGGTAATTATCCCAACCAAAAAAAAAAAAAAAAAGTTATGAATTCCAGAAGGTTCATCTCATCAATATCTCATCCATTCATTTTTAGATAGACAGCAAAGATTCCACTTCCCCTCAATCCGTACGGATACCTATATTTCAATAACTTTTTTTGCTGAAGATATTTTAATAACTAAGTTCCATATGAGTTATGACATAGATTCTTATCTTATATTATGTGTACTTTTATTATAGTTTTATTTTTATAGTACTCAAAACGCTACGCTACACACAAACTTTGGGTCCCACGCTGACCCTAGTACTTTGAATGCAAGGGATGAAGAAGAAGAAAAATGATGCTCATCAATGGTGGAACATAGTAGTCAAAATACTGACAAAATTTTTGGAGGAAAAAAAAAAAAAAAAAAAAGAGAATGGATTAAGGGAAGTACTAATTATGATTTTTTTTTTTGGGTTTTAATAAAAAAAAAAAAGTTCATTTTGAAACATGAAGCAGAAGAATTTAAAAAGTCCTCTATTAGTTTCTGAACATGATACTACATAGTACTAACTTTCAGAGATTATTCCTAAGGCTGACTTAATTATTTTAGCAAAAATATATATATATATTTTTTTTAGATAGAGTTTCAATCTATGACTTCCGTTTATGATAATTGTGTTTTTTATCTCTAAACCAAGATACCAATCGGTTTTAGTATAAACAGGAATTAAATTTCAAATATTTTATTCAATCATCATAAACATTGCCATTAAGCAAGAAGATATCTTACATAATAGCTTATCTATTTTTAGTTTTATTAAACATATTCTTAATTATTGGATTGAAAAAAATCTAATATTACCCTTTTTAGTGACGGTCTAACTTATTTTGGTAAGGTGAAAATAAGCTAGAATTTGACTAAAAGTGTGTTTAGATTAGTTTTTTTTTTTTTAACAGAAAATTTATTTATTTACTTGCTAAAAGTTGATAAAAAATACAAATATAACTTTAGAAGTATGGTTTTAACAAATTATACAAAAGAAAATAAGTAAACAAATTAAAAGAAAAAAAAAAGTTACTTCAAACTCATCTTAGACTATTTGGCCCTTTATGGGGGAAATTAGCAACTTTAAAGGATTGACGTTTGGCTTTGTATTTTAAAAATAATTTTACATAAAAAATATGCAAAAATAAATAAATAAATAAAAAAAACCAATGAGTTTTCAAATTGCATCTCATGGAGTCAAAAACCATAATATTTCACAATGATAACTGAAAGGACACAAATCACGTTGAACCAAAGTTACACTTTCAGACCAGCCTAATGAGCCCTAAATAATAAATTTATAGAGAGTGAGCTTCTAATCTAGGTTATGGGACGGTAGATAACGCAAAAGTTGGATTAAATCACAAAACACATGCGTACTTCTCATACATGGATGAAATATTGCTTTATATATTGATGCCGAGGACAATTTTTGGTGTTTCATTACAATTTCTCTTTGTAGTGTGTGTGCGTGTCTTTTTTTCTTTTTTTTTCTCTCTCTTCTTCGTTTGCCTTTTATAGACTCACCTCTTTCTCCTCCTTCCTTCCACGTGTAGTCCAGATGTTCTTTTCTTTAAATACTTGTCACATCATTCCTTCTTACCAAAGTCTTTAACGGTAAGTGCAAGGTTGAACTTCAATACTCAGGCGTCACTTCCTCATTAATGCAGCCAGAGAGGCAGGTATAGAGCCTTCAATGCGGTGGTAGCAGTTTTATCCATGATATTTGTCTGTCACTTCCCTCTATCCCTTATTCTCGTTCTCTCAGTTTTTGTATCCAATGCCTTCAGTACATATGCCCTTGAACCGCCAGATCACTCGGACGTAATGTTTCGTGGTGTTCTGTTCATGCATGACACTTTCTTTATCACGTGACTTCATAGGCGGGACGTATCACGTCCTCGAACCATTCATGTTATTAAATTGGGCTTTCCACCTCGCAAGAATCTTTGGGTTGGCCCAATACACATCTTGGACCTGTTGGCACTACAATAACACTTTTCACAAGTTTTATCGATGCTCAGCTACATTTTTTTTTTTAAATCACAATTTTTTGGAAACAAAAAAAATTACATTTTTAAAATGTACCTTTTGAAACCTTTATTATTTTTTAAAGCACTTAATTAAGAATAATAGTCCCCCCAGGCTATGTCATTTAAATGAGCTTATTTCTGTATTAAAATAGAATCTAATATTTTATTTATAAAGCTTAATAATTTTCTTTAATGTGCAATTATATTTTCATACATTAAATAAAATAAACAAAATAACTTAGGAGAAAAAGCAACTACCACTTACAAATATGCATATGCATGAAGCCCCCTTCATAAGATTTGAACTTCAATTATTCCTCCCATCTCACAAAATTTATATTTATAAAGAAACTGTCACGCAAAAAGGGTAAACTATAATATGGTAAAAATTACTTTTAATTTCATTTTTAAATAGTACAGAAGAAGAAGCATGTGAAAAAGTGCGCGGTGCTTTAAAAGCGTTTGCATGTGGACTTGTGGAGGGCCTGAAGGCTTGCTATTTAGAAACTTGCAAGACACCAACGCATAAATTGGAAAAAAAAAAAAACAATAAAAAATATATTTTATCACCCAAATCTTATAAATGGTGGTGTTTTGATCGTTAAAATAAAATAAAAAAATCAAATCTATAATATATAGAGATTATATATAAGATCTAATGTGAGTTTCAATTGACGCAGTAAGTCAGTGTCAAAAAGAAAAGAAAAAAATTTTAACGCAATAGGTAAAATAAAATATTTAGGGGGTATTTGGATTGACCTGTTTTCAGTTACATAACTCAAAAACTTTAACTCAAAACTCAAAAATCGTGGGACCCACTGACTGAAATATTGTTTGGTTCAATTTCCATTTTGTGTTTTTGTAACTCATATCTCAAAATTTTGAGTTTTGAGAATGAGAAATGAGAACTACTCTAAGGCTGTTTTCATTTTCTGAAAAATGAGTTTTGTGGCATTTTGAGTAAATAATTGCAAATCTGTGGGACCCTTTTCAATGGGTTGTCACATCACCCATTCAGCCGTGGGAAGCCTTAGTGCCAAATGCTCCAACTTCACCAAAAGCCTTTGCTGTGGGCTCCACCAAAAAGTGAAAAAGTTGAGAAATGAGATATGAGACACGATTTTGAGATATTAGAGCCAAACAAAAATTTTCAATTTTGGGTTTTGAGTGAGATGAGTTTTGAGAAATGAGTTATAGTGTTTTGAGTTATGTTTTTTGAGTTATGATTTTTGAGTTTTGAAATACTCCAAATCCAAACACCCTCTTAATGTTCAAACTTTGGTGTTTTGGTTCAATTATAAAGATTAATTATATTAGGTTATAAATTTTTGAAGTCTCATTATTTTACACTTCTTGAATTTGTCCTATATCTTTTAATTGAATTTAAATTAAATTTTATAATTAAACTCTCCATTATAGTTATTTTAGGGACTCCATTAAAATTTTCAAACATCATACTTTTTTTAAAACAGTAAACTACATAGTTCCATGTATAAATATAATCATAATAAATATTTAATAAACAATATATAGTTTCATATACAAACAAAATCATAATAAATACTTATTAATAGCTACCATTATTATCAAATTTTATATTTATTAAAAAAAATGAGAGTAAAAAAAATCGCATTGTGTTAAACTTCTTCTTGCACTAAACAAGCTACCAACTAGTATCATAATAATACTTTCTTCTCGAAAGAAAAAGAAAAAAGTATCCATAATATTGACTAAATGTCAATACTCATATTCTCCCCACTAATTTATAAGAATAGGTGATTTATTATTGTTATTTAAATTAAAACAATGAATACATGAAAAGAAGAATCTAGAACTAGAATCTCATGCATAAATCAATAAATGAAGTCCAAAATTATATTTTGACTTGGTTACTGTAGCAGACTTGTTAGCGAAGATAGTTGAAGATAGCTTTGCTGATGAGTAGTATATAAAGACAAGAAGACAAGAAGCCAAGGACCAACTGCTTTCTCACAACTGCTCTCTGGTTTTTCTGTAACATCTTTCTCCCTTAGGTAGTTCCTCGGTGAAAGCTTTTTCTGGGTTTCTCGGTAAAACCTTTTCCTGTATTTCTCAGTAAAGCTTCTGTGATTGTGTGTAATAATGGAAAAGCTGAGTTTGGATCATTTGCCACCTGGGTTCAGATTTAGTCCGAAGGATAAAGAGGTCATCGAACTCTACTTGAAGAAGAAGATAACAGGGAATGATAAAGACACTTGGTTTATTCCCGTAATTGAGTTCTATAAAGATGATCCCTGGGATTTACCAAGTAATCTTCTTGTTTTTCTATTATCACACACCCACCTTCATTTCTTGGAAAATTTAATGCTTTTTTATGGAAAGGTACGAAAGTGTTTCACACTGTATTAGTTTGTTGATTGTTGCTTGTTTTGTGGGCTTGTTATAGAATTTTTCTGGGAAAGTGTGTTACATTAATTGATCGTAAGAAATAGTTGCAGAGATCATGTATGCATTATCTGTTTTCTGGTATTGGTGTTGTCTGGTTCATGTTGTTCCTAGTTAGCGTTTTCTTTTGTATAAAGACTCATGCTTTCTTGGGCTATGCTCCTCTGCTCTAGTATGGCTGTTTTTCTTCTTTAAATCACTTGTGTGTGTGTGTGTGTGTGTGTGACTTCTTGGTCTTTTCTAGTAGTGTACTTACTAGATTACATAAGATTTGCATGATATGCCCATATAATTGTCTCATAGTTGAGCAATTGTATAATGTACATGGTCATGTGATTTTTCCCATCTTGGGTGTCAAAATTTTGTGCTCAAGTCTGGTTTCTTGGACTGTAGTTAAAAGTGGGATTGCTACGGAGGATCAAGAGTGGTTCTTCTTCACTGAACAGAGCCTGAAGCAACAGGACGATAATCCAAAAAAGAGAAAAAGGGATCAGAAACAAGAAAGGGTGAACAGGAAAACCAAGGCTGGGTACTGGAAATCAACTGGTACAGATAGGGAAATCAAGTCTGGAGAGAGCTTGATTGGAATGAAGAAGACTCTGGTCTTCCATATAGGGAATACTAAGGGAAAAGAGAAGGGAATAGGGACTAAGTGGGTAATGCATGAGTACAGCACAACCCAGAAGGACTTTGATGGAAAGCACCCCGGTCAGGTTGGCTTTTGCTATTCAATTTGTTTGATTGAGACCTGAGACTTTTTATTGATTACTGAACTGAGTGTGTGTGTGTGTTGATTTAAGATTGTTTTGCCTCCAAAATCATTGGAGGTAACTTTAAAAGAGGATTGATACAATTAGCTAGGATTGTGGAAACTGTTAATTTTTGTTAATTCTTAGTGAGGGGGTTAACATTCTTGCTGGATTAGTGATCTCTCTTTTATGTTTATTTTTAATATTTTAGATTCATTAAAGAGGATATTCTTAATCCATCAAGGGATAGATACTGAAATTCTACATGTAGATACTGTTGCAAGGATTAGTGGTTTTAGCTCATGAGTTCCCCTATTGAGGAGAGGAAGAGACTAGTAGAAGACAGGGTGTGAGTTTTTTTTTTTTTTTTTTTTCAAAAAGTAGTTTGATGGTTTCTTTTTGGGTTGAACAGTACTCACATGTATGAATTGAGAATTTGTTTGTTTTGTCATTTCTGATACATATTTACATATGGTTATTTGCATTTTTTTTTGTGGTAATTCAATTTGTAGTATATATTAGGCAATGATGTTATGTCCGCCCAATTCACTTGGGTGCTTAACATTATGCAGAAGGCCTTTGTCCTTTGTCGTTTATTCGATAATCGAGAAAAGAGTACCAATGGTGGACCTGCTGCTTCACCTGATACCTCATCTTGTATTGAAGAAATGAAGTCTAAGTCATCGCTGGCTCCTGTATTTCCAGCATTGGATGTGCAAGACGAAACTCATCAAACAAGTAATCAATCTTGTTGTGCTAAAATTCCTGATGAAATGTTGTCTGATGCTACAGCACCTGTTCAATGTGAAAATGCTTATGTTGCAGAAAAACAGGAGGAAGAAATGACATCTTCTGAGGTGATAGGACCTAGTTTCCGAATCAGACACTTATGCTTTTCTTCTTTTTTCTTTTCTTTTTGCGAATTGAGAAGTATAGTATATTAAATTAATCAACATCTTGTAACTCATGTTTCTTCTATCAGGATGAATTTAATGTGGAGGAATTTTTGAATAAGCTCTTCCCATCCGCATTTGATTTTTATGGGGACGAACTGATGTCTGATGCTACAGCACCTATTCAATTTAAAAATGACAACTTCAACTCTGAGGTAATAGGACTTAGTTTCAGCATTAGACACTATCTATGTTTTTTTTTAATAATTTGATAGTTATAATGGGGGAGGGGGGATTTGAACATTGAATGTCTTTGTTGGAAATTGTAGGAGATGCCAACTAGTTTAGCTACAAGAGTAGTTGTTATTATTATTAACTTGTGGGAATTAGAAGTGCAGATAAATAATAATACACTTATCTTGGTTATTCATGTTTCTTCCATCAGGTTGACCAGGATTTGGAGAAAGCACCCAAAATGTTCTACCCCCATCCACCAGAGCCATTAGATTGTAACCTTTCCTCTGTATCAACTATAACCACCACTACACCGGCTGTTTCATCTCCTACCACAGCTAAAGCTTCTCTTGAAGAAGCACAGTCTATGCTACCACCAGCTTCAGTGTTACCAAAATTAGGAAGTGAAGGTGACAATTATCCCATGAGTTTTCGATGTAGTCCAGCAGAAAATTCTGATGGAATAACATCTAGCAGTATACCACCCATTGAGTACAATAATTATAACACTTGTGTTGCAAAAAATGACGTGGTAGAAAAAACATCTGATGAGGTGAGAAAGGAATTAAATTGAAGCATAAAACAATAACATCTCTCTTCCAACAGTTAACTAGTTAAGCAGCTATCTTATTCATTCATGTTTCTAACATCAGGCTAATTTGCAGGTGGAGGCAGGCTGGAATATGTTCCCTGTCACACCACAGCCACTAGGTTGCAACGTGTTATGCCCATTACACTCGCAGATGCAAGCGGATGACTGCTTTCGTTACAAGTCTAGCAGTCAAAATAATCTTGCTTTTGATGATGAAACCCAGGAAAACATGGTCTCTGCCCAGGTAAGTGAAAACTCTCAACATATCTTTTATTAATTGACTTATTCGATGTGGTTACTTTTTGACTTATTCGATGTGGTTTCTTTTTGTTTGTCATCTTCGGATAATTTGGTCTTCTGAAAACTTACCTTGCATTGTTATTATGTGCGACAGTTTGATCAAGAGTGTCAAGATTTGTTGTGGCTTGACGATATCCTCAATCCAAAGGATTCACCAGGGTTGTAAAAATCAGGATCATATCTAGGATCTGAGGGAGGGTCTTTGGATCAGATCATAAAATTTTACAATTAAAGAATGTCAATGATTTAGATAGATAATTAATTCTTAATATTACTTATAAGACAAGGCAAAAAAAAAAAGAATTATGGCTTTCTTGGGGAGTACTTATTAAAAAAAAAAGTCTTTCCCGGAAAGAGTAGAAGAATTTTTAATACTCTTTGAAGACAGCTAAATTAAAAAGGATATTTGTCTTTCTTACAAAGTTCAAAAGAAAGTTTAATATTCTTTAAAAACAAAGCTAAAAGTCAAAGAATTATTAATATTCTCTGAAATCCTTCATGTAAGCAACATTCAACCAAAGTTTTGGGAATTTTGCTGAAAATGGGTCATCTTCCTTTCCCACTTACATTTGCAAACATTCCCTAAAGTCTACTCACAGTGATTCACTCTTTTTCAACTCAAAAGAAAAAGAGACTTCTCGTCTTTTACAACAAAAGATCCATGGTCTTTTACAATCAAAGGCCTATGGCCTACTTTTACAACTCAAGACAGACATATTGTCATTGACACTTGGGTTGTCACTCTCCCCCACTCTCCCACCCCCACCCCCCCAAGAAAAAAGTCTTTAAAAGACTACCAAATTGGGTTCCTTATTTTAGCTCCATGTTGAGTTTAAAGGTTTCTCTAAAAGAAACCACATTTTGGGTTGTTATTTTAATAATCCTTCTTTAAAGAATCTAATTAATGTTTAAATCATTGACATTTTAAATTTGTAGAATTGTGACATTTAAGATCCTGATCAAGATTTTAGCAACCCTCAGACTACGTTACAGAGTGAAACAAGTATAGTCATCACTTCTATGTATAATGCAATTTTTATTTTATATCTCTAGGATATAACACTCTTCTCACATGGAGTGGATATCCTGGTGATAGCAAATACCTTCTCGTGTATGATGTTGATGAGCTCTGGATAGCTTTGGTCGTCTTACAAAGTGAACCTACAAGTGCGGTACGTCATCATCTACTGGTGCTGTGAACCAGTTCTATATGTATATAATGAATCAAGCAATCGTTTGGAATTAGTATAAGGATTTGGCAACTAAAAGATTAGCTTATGGTTGGGCCTCTTATTTCGTAGTCTGCTTTTCTTTTTAAGAAAGCAAAGAGAAGCAAGACTTTGTTGTTGTTAAATCTGTGTACAATGTGATTTATGTTCAGTTGTATTGGATAATTGTCGTTTTTCTGTAAACATGTAATAAAGTGTTCATCAGGAGATTTTCTTTAATGTTATCTTCTTTAATCTTTGGTATAGTTATTGTCGATTTAAGGTACATGGCCACAAACTTGTTTGCTGGAATGTGGGCGTTTTTAGGATGTTTATTGTGTGTTAGACAAAGAAGAATGCATGACCATGGTTATCAGTGAGAAAGTCAAGCTAGAATTGCACTGTACAATGAAAAAGGCTAATGCACACAGGATGGGAATGAGTGACATGGTCTACGACCTCGAGGATGAAGGTGCTCTAGTAAGGGGCTTTTGGCTTATATAATCCAGTGGTTTTAAAGATTTATTGATTGTCAAATTTCAATTATTTATTGTTAATGATACATTCTTAGTGCGTTCACGCTTAAAAGTGGGTTGCTCTCCAATGGTGGTACTTTTACAATTGAAACTGACACGATATTGTTTGTACAATATTAAGCCTTTTCTCTCAAAATTTCTGCATGAGGTTTCCCTGGACATGGACGTGTTCCATGGATAAACGTGCAGGGCTGACACGTGGCGTTCATGGATGAGATACAAAAGCCTTCTAGATGACGCGTTGGTGAAAATATAAATAGCCCATAGGTAACAGAGAGCTAGTAGCTGTTGTCCGTAGCTCACGAAGAGGCAATAACTCACACGTGAGGAGGAGATTGTTATATATATAAATATGAGTGAATTTTCAAATTGAATAAAAATGAGAAGGGCGAGTGATTAATACAATATAGTTGAATTCAAACTCATAATTTTATGTTTTTGGGTTAAGTTGTGTCTGAATATGTTATATAAACAATGAATATCATCTCATGTTGTCAATCATTTCATATGTTGTATTGTGGATTGCTTGACATGGTTTCTTGAAGTATTCAGTAGGTTGAATGTGTACATATGAATGTGTTTAAAAACTTTGGAAGAGTAAATGTTGCATAAACAACCTAATATCTCCTTAAAGTGTTTTCTCATAGAAATTTTGCCACACCTTACTACTCTCAAAGTCTCAATTTTCTAATAACTTTATGGCTACAAAAAGTTGGAATTTTTATAATCCTTTAATTTGATGATAATGGGCTTTATTTATAAGGGAAAAATGAAGAAATAAATTTTTTTTTTTACTCCATTAATTTGCTGCAGTAGTTTTGAACTTGTTTTTATCCTCAAACACATTAGAATATTTTGAGCTAATATGACATGATAAAACTCAGATTTGGTAGGAATTAGGTTGTAAGTGCTGATCAGAATCCATGTCTGTGTGACAAGGTGCTAATCAGCACCTTTGTCCAAGTCACATTTTGGCTCTAACTTTGTCTTTTGGAATGTTTTGGTTAATAGTCTAATTTGTTTAAGGATAATCATGAGTTTTCTTTGCTACTTTAAAGCCACTAAATGATCAAAACTGTCTTAATGATCCAATCTCTTGATCTCCAATTTACCCTCTTCTTTTCATGGAGGGAAAATCAAAAATCAAAATTTAGGGCTTTATCTCCTTTTTTTTTTTTATCACTTTTAATTACATTCTTGTCTTAAAAATAAACCAATGGGATTCTTACATGAATTAATTCTAACTAATCCAATAAGGACCAATCAAAATAAACTACCCATAATCACTTGGTTATGCCCTAACGCATTGGAATACATATGACCTTTAAAACTCGATGTGGCTTGATCTCTTGATTGAATGGTTCAATCATCAAGTTCTTTAAAGTGAAATTCATGCTCATCAGACCATTCAAACATCATTTTTTCTCCTAGATTATTTTTGAAATTACTATAACACAAGGTTGTGGATTCATTGGTTACAAAATGGGGTGTCTACAACTTCTTCTAGGTTCTAATTCAAAATTTTCTTGTGTTTGAAAAAGAAAAGTAGAAGAATTAAGCCATGATATAATATTTTTTCCATTTTCTTTACCCAAATATAATATAAACTGAAATTTGTGTTCATGGGTTTTGTTAGGTGGGTTCTTGATTCCTAATCTTTTGATTTGGGTTCCCCTTATTGTGAGGGGTTCCATTATTTTTGTAATTTTTTTTGGCCTCAATAGATTATTCCTAGAAAAACTACCTTTAAATTTACCATGAGGGCTTTAATTTCCAAAAAGAATCCAGCATTGATTCTTTTTAGTACAAAAGTAACTCCTCACTTAAGATTCATTAGCCATGTGAAAATCCAACATTGACCATGTTTAGTTTCTTAACTCATTATTTAATAATGATTTTCAAAAAAAAAAAAAAACTCATTATTTAATAACTTATTAAAATGATATTTTAATATTAAAATGTTACAATATTCTATCAAAAACTGATTGGTGTTTTGGTCTGATAATAAAAAACTATCATCAGAAGCAGACGCTATAGGTTTGAAACTCTCTCTAAAAAAAAAAAAAAAAAACAATACTCTGCCAAAAAATATATGTACAAAATAATGGAATTATCAAAAATAATAATAATGGAAACGTGCTATTTTCTTACTAGACTTTGACAAATCAATTTCAAATATTTTGTGAATTATAGTTGAGGTCAGGTGCGGTCTCCCTTCACTAACAAATAATTAATCTTCAATTTTTCAAACGATTCCTTTTTACCTAAGTTATATTTTATTATTATTATTAAATAGCCCAAAGTTGATGGGAGCAGTAAATATTTCGCGAATGGTGATTTTTTTTTTTTACTTATTTTATTTAAAATAAAATCCTCTAGAGTTTAGAATATCTCTACTATGAAAATTTCAAAGTTCTATTTGCAATTAGTAGATCTTTTTTTTTAATGTCATCAACATTTTTATTTATTTATTTAAATTATTAAAGATGTGGTCAATTTAATTAACATGTTTTAAAACAGATACAAAAGATTTTATTAAGTGAATGTTACAATTATCCAAGAATTCCAGAAGCTTCTCATCAAATTTTACTCCATTGGGTGCAACTAAAAGTTAAAAGAATTCCAAAAGATTCTCATCAATATCTTATTCTTTGTACTGCTCTTATAGAGTACAATTTGATTCTCCAAGAATTCTAGGACCTTCTCATCAATTTCCCATCTATTACTCTATAGTGTATGTGATATGTACGGTGTAATCATGTTATGAATTCCAGAACATTCTCGTTAATATTATAATCCATTCCACTACTCTATTCAATCATCCAAGAATTCCAAAGCATCTCATCAATTTCTCATCCATTCCACTAGTGTATGGTGCAAAATCCCAAAAAAGTTTAAAAAATATTTTGGTTTAAAATAAAAAAATATATATAAAATCACACATTATTGTGTCGTAACTCTGATGTGATAAGCTATAACCATAAGCTAATAACTAAGGGAGACAAAATAATGATTTAATATGAATATAATAAATAACAAATTACAATAATTTTGTAATTGAATTGTCATATCTTCAATCTTCATACGTAAATATGTAAAGTGTTTAAGGATTTATGGAAAAATTTTTACAAGATATATAAATTTAACTTTATGCACATTGTCATTTCAAAAAAAAAAAAAAACTTTATGCACATTGTTACTATCTCAAAAAAAAAAAAAAAAAAGTCATGAATTCCAGAAGGTTCTTCTCATCAATATCTCATCCATTCATTTTAGATAGAGAGCAAAGATCCCACATCCTCTTCATCCGTACGGATACGTATATATTATTTAATAACGTACTAATTTATGTATGAGTTATGATAGAGATTCTTATTTTATATTATGTATTCTTTATTATAGTTTTATTTTCATAGTTCAAACTTTGAATGCAAGGGAAGAAGAAGAAAATTGATGTTCACAGTAAACAAAATAACTCAAGGGAAAAAAAAATTATCACCTACATGGCTACATGTGTATGAATTTTTCCCCATAAAACTTGAATTTCGGTCCTTTCTCATTCACTCTACCTCACAAAAATTTATATTTGTAAATGACTATTACACTAACCCTGAACAACAATACATTAAAAATTACTTTTAATTACATTAAAAATTACTTTAATTTCACTTTTAAATAGTACAAAAAAAGAAGTGTAATACATCCACTAAAAAAAAACCGTTTGCACGTGGAAAAGCGCACAGCACTTAAAAGCAGCATGTGGACTTGTGGAGGGCCCCGTCGCCTGCTAGTTAGCAACTTGCAACCTGTCAACACATAAATTGGAAAAAAGAAGAAGAAGAAGGAGATAATAAATCTTATCACCCAAATCTTATAAATTGTGGTGTTTTGATCATTAAAATACAAGAAAAAAAATTAAATTTATAATTTATCTATAATATATAAAAGACTAAAATGGTGATTCGTTTAACTTAATAGGTAAAACAAAAAATCTGATGTTCAAATTCTGCTTATACAAAATAATTAATTAAAGGCTGTATGAATTTATTGTTTTTATAATTCATAACTCTATTTCCATCATCCATTACTCGAAATACATGGGTTCCACAAAAAAAAACTCTGTTTGAATTTGTTTGATTATAAAGACTAATTATATAATTTATAACTCGATTGTAAGGTTATAAGTTTTTGAAGTATCATGATTTTACACTTCACAAATTTATTCTATATCTTTGAATTGAATTTAAATTATATTCTATAATTAAACTCTCTATTATAATTTTTTTAGGGACTCCATTAGAATTTTGACACATCATATTTTTTTTAAGTGGTAAACTACATATATAATTCCATGTATAAATAATTATAATAAATACTTATTAATAATTACTATTACTATCAAATTTTATATTAAAAAATGAGAGAATAAAAAAAATCATATTATTTTAAACTTTTTCTTGTAATACACAAGTTACCAAGTAGTATCCATAATAGACTAAATGTCAATACTCATATTCTCCCCACAAATTTATAAGAATAGGTGATTTATTATTGTTATCTATACTACTATTTAAGGGGCTTTCCCTGTTTGGATTCCTATTTTTTTAGTTCAAAAATGTCCCTACACTCCTATGTTTAAGTAGAGACAAAATTAAAGGACAATCCGGTAAAAACACATTTTTTAGTTCAAAAATGCCCCTACTGTCCTATGTTTAAGTAGAGACAAAACTAAAGGACAATCCGGTAAAAATGCAACTCCAACTCTCACTAAAATATTGCTTAAAAAATATGACCACTCTCCTATTAATTTTTAAATTGATTTATTCACTTATAAATTAGATTTTTTAAAATAAAAATAATATATATATATAAAATAATTAAATACAATTTTTTTTTCCATAAAATAGGACCACTAAAAAAAAAAAAGTCTCATCGCACGCGTGATAAGACTAGTTTAAATTAAAACAATGAATACATGAAAAGAAGAATCCAGAACTAGAATCTCATGCATAAATCAATAAATAAAGTCCAAAATTATATTTTGACTTGGTTACTGTAGCAGACTTGTTAGCGAAGATAGTTGAAAATAAATTTCCCATTAGTATATAATGACAAGAAGACAAGGAGCCAAAGACCAACTGCTTTCTCACAACTGCTCTTGTTTTTCTGTAACATCTCTCTTTCTTAGGTAGTTTCTCGGTAAAAGCTTTTTCTGGGTTTCTTAGTAACACCTTTTTCTGGGTTTCTCAGTAAAGCTTCCTGTTAGTGTGTGTAATAATGGAAAAGCTGCGTTTGAATCATTTGCCACCTGGGGTCAGATTTAGTCCGAAGGACAAGGAGGTCATCGAACTCTACTTGAAGAAGAAGATCACAGGGAATGATAAAGACACTTGGTTTATTCCCGAAATTGAGTTCTATAAAGATGAGCCCTGGAATTTACCAAGTAATCTTCTTGTTTTTCTATTATCACACACCCACCTTCATTTCTTCGAAAATTTAATGCGTTTTTGTGAAAAGGTACGAAAGTGTTTCACATTGTATTAGCTAGCTTGTTGATTGTTGTAGACTGTTTCTTGTTTTGTGGGCAAGTGTGTTACATTAATTGATCATAAGAAATAGGTATTGGTGTTGTCTGGTTCATGTTGTTCCTAGTTAGCGTCTTCTTTTGTATAAAGACTCATGCTTTCTTGTGCTATGCTCCTCTGCTCTAATATGGCTGTTTTTCTTCTTTAAAACACCTGCGTGTGTGACTGTGTGTGTGTGTGTGGGTGTGACTTCCTGGTCTTTTCTAGTAGTGTACTTACTAGATTACATAAGATTTGCATGATATGCCTATGTGATTTTTCCCATTTTGGGTGTCAAAATTTTTGCTCAAGTCTGGTTTCTTGGACTGTAGTTAAAAGTGGGATTGCTACGGAGGATCAAGAGTGGTTCTTCTTCACTGAACAGAGCCTGAAGCAACAGGACGATAATCCAAAAAAGAGAAAAAGGGATCAGAAACAAGAAAGGGTGAACAGGAAAACCAAGGCTGGGTACTGGAAATCAACTGGTACAGATAGAAAAATCAAGTCTGGAGAGAGCTTGATTGGAATGAAGAAGACTCTGGTCTTCCATATAGGGAATACTAAGGGAAAAGAGAAGGGAATAGGGACTAAGTGGGTAATGCATGAGTACAGCACAACCCAGAAGGACTTTGATGGAAAGCACCCCGGTCAGGTTGGCTTTTGCTATTCAATTTGTTTGAGCGATGGTATATTGACCTGAGATTTTTTATTGATTACTGAACTGAGTGTGTGTGTGTGTTGATTTAAGATTGTTTTGCCTCCAAAATCATTGGAGGTAACTTTAAAAGAGGATTGATTCAATTAGCTAGGATTGTGGAAACTGTTAAGTTTCGTTAATTCATAGTGAGGGGGTTAACATTCTTGCTGGATTAATGATCTCTCTTTTATTTTTTATTTTTAATATTTTAGATTCATTAAAGAAGGTTTTTTTTTTTTTTTTCGAAAAGTAGTTTGATGGTTTCTTTTTGGGTTGAACAGTACTCACATGTATGAATTGAGAATTTGTTTGTTTTGTTATTTCTGACACATATTTACATATTGTTATTTGCATTTTTTTTGTGGTAATTCAATTTGTAGTATATATTAGGCAATGATGTTATGTCCGCCCAATTCACTTGGGTGCTTAACATTATGCAGAAGGCCTTTGTCCTTTGTCGTTTATTCGATAATCGAGAAAAGAGTACCAATGGTGGACCTGCTGCTTCACTTGATACCTCATCCTGTATCGAAGAAACGAAGTCTAAGTCATCGCTGGCTCCTGTATTTCCAGCATCGGATGTGCGAGCTGAAACTCATCAAACAAGTAATCAATCTTGTTATGCTAAAATTCCTGAAGAAATGTTGTCTGATGCTACAGCACCTGTTCCATGTGAAAATGCTTCTGTTCCAGAAAAACAGGAGGCAGAAATGACATCTCCTGAGGTGATAGGACCTAGTTTCCGCATCAGACACTTATGCTTTTCTTTTCTTTTTCTTTTTTTCTTTTTTTTTTTTGCAAATTGAGAAGTACAGTATATTAAATTAATCAATATCTTGTAACTCATGTTTCTTGTATCAGGATGAATTTAATGTGGAGGAATTTTTGAATCAGCTCTCCCCATCCGCATTTGATTTTTATGCGGACGAAATGATGTCTGATGCTACAGTACCTATTCAATTTAAAAATGACAACTTCGACTCTGAGGTAATAGGACTTAGTTTCAGTGTTTTTTTTTTTTTTTAAATTTATAATAATTTGATAGTTATAACGGGGGAGGGAGGATTTGAACATTGGATGTCTTTGTTGGAAATAGTAGGAGATGCCAACTAGTTGAGCTACAAGGCATAGAGTAGTTGTTATTACTATTAAATTGTGGGAATTAGAAGTGCAGATAACTAATTATGCACTTATCTTGGTTATTCATGTTTCTTCCATCAGGTTGACCAGGATTTGGAGAAAGCCCCCAAAAGTTTCTACCCCCATCCACCAGAGCCATTAGATTACAACTTTTCCTCCGTATCAACTATAACTACCGCTACACCAGCTGTTTCTTCTCCTGCCACAGCTAAACCTTCTCTTGAAGAAGCACAGTCTATGCTAGCACCAGCTTCAGTTTCTCCAAAATTAGGAAGTGAAGCTGACAATTATCCCATGAGTTTTCAATGTTGTCCAGCAGAAAATTCTGATGGAATAACATCTAGTAGTATACCACCCATTCATAACAATGATTGTAGCACTTGTGTTGCGAAAAATGATGTGGTAGGAAAAACATCTGATGAGGTGAGAAAGGAATTAAATTCAAGCATAAAACAAAAACATCTCTCTTCCAAGTGTAGTTAACTAGTTAAGCACCTATCTTATTCATTTATGTTTCTAACATCAGGCTAATTTGCAGGTGGAGGCAGGATGGAATATGTTCCCTGCACCACAGCCACTAGGTTGCAACATGTTATCCCCATTACACTCGCAGATGCAAGCGGACGACTGCTTTTGGTACAAGTCTAGCTGTGAAAATAATCTTGCTTTTGATGATGAAACCCAGGAAAACATGGTCTCTGCACAGGTAAGTGAAAACTCTCAAGATATCTTTTAGTAATTGATCTTGCAAGTTTTTCCAATAAATTTCTAGTTATGTTAATTTGAAGCTCAAGACTTGTTATACTCGTTTGTGGGTACTTTTTTGACTTATTCGATGTGGTTTCTTTTTGGTTGTCATCTTCGGATAAATTGATCTTCTGAAAACTTACCTTGCATTGTTATTATGTGCAACAGTTTGATCCAGAGTATCAAGATTTTTTGTGGCTTGAAGATTTCATCGATTGAAAGGATTCACCAGGGTTGTAAATATCAGGATCATATCTAGGATCTGAGGGAGGGTCTTCGGATCAGATCCTAAAATTTTACAATTAAAGAATGTCAATGATTTAGATAGATAATTAATTCTTTATATTACTTATAAGACAAGGCCAAAAAAAAAAAAAAAAAAAAGAGAATTATGGCTATCTTGGGAAGTACTATTAAAAAAAAAGTCTTTCCCAGAAAGAGTAGAAGAATTTTTAATACTCTTTGAAGACAATTAAATTAAAAAGGATATTAGTCTTTCTTACAAAGTTCAAAAGAAAGTTTAATATTCTTTAAAAACAAAGCTAAAAGTTAAAGAATTATTAATATTCTCTGAAATCCCGCATGTAAGCAACATTCAACCAAAGTTTTGGGAATTTTGCTGAAAATGGGTCATCTTTCTTTTCCCACTTACATTTGCAAACATTCCCTTAAGTCTACTCACAGTGATTCACTCTTTTTCAAGTCAAAAGAAAAAGAGACTTCTAGTCTTTTACAAACCAAAGACCCATGGTCTTTTAGAATCAAAGGCCTATGGCCTACTTTTACAACTTATTGTCATTGGAACTTGGGTTGTCACTCTTCCCCACTTTCCCACCCTACCCCCCAGAAAAATAGTCTAAAAAAGACTACCAAATTGGGTTCTTCACTTTAGTTCCATGTTGAGTTTAAAGGTTTCTCTAAAAGAAACCACAATCTGGGATGGAATTTTAATAATCCCTCTTAAAAGACTCAAATTAATGTTTAAATCATTGACATTTTAGATTTGTAGAATTGTGAGATTTAAGATTCTGATCAAGATTTTAGCAACCCCGAGACTTTGTTACAGAGTGAAAACAAGTATAGTCTTCACTTGTGTGTATAATGCAATTTGTATTTTATATCTCTGGGATATCACACTCTTCTCACATGGAGTGGGTATCCTGGTGATACTAAATACCTTCTCGTGTATGATGTTGATGAGCACTGGATAGCTTTGGTCGTCTTACAAAGTGAACCTACAAGTGCGGTATGTCACCATCTGCTGGTGCGGTGAACCAGTTCTATATGTGTATGATAAATCAAGCGATCGTTTGGAATTAGTATAAGGGTTTGGCAACTACAAAATTGGAGCAGTTCTTTGTTGTTTTTAAATCTATATACAATGTGATTTATGTTCAGCTGTATTTGATAATTGTTGTTTTTCTGTAAACATGTACGTAATAAAGTGTTCAACCGATGATTTTCTTTAATTTTATCTTCTTTAATCTTTGGGATGGTTAAAAGTCGATTTAAGGTACATGGCCGCAAACTTGTTTGCTGGAATGTCGGCGTTTTTAAGATGCTTATTGTGTGTTAGACAAAGAAGAATGCATGAAAATAGTTATCATGATGATCCAATCTTTTGATCTCCAATTTACTATCTTCTTTTCAAGGAGGGAAAATCTAAAATCAAAATTTAGGGCTTTATCTCCTAAATTTTTTTATCACTCTTAATTACATTCTTGTTTTAAAAATAAACCAATGGGATTCTGACGTGATTTAATTCTAACTAATTTAATAAGGACCAATCAAAATAAACTACCCATAATCACTTGATTATGCCTTAACACATTGATAGTGCATATGACCTTTAAAAGCTGGTGTGACTTGATCACTTGATTGAATAGTTTGATCATCATGTTCTTTAAAGTGAAATTCATGTTCATTGAACCATTCAAACAACATTTTTGCTCCTAGATTATTTTTGAAATTACTATAACAGAAGGTTGTGGATTCATCAGTTACTAAATGGGGTGTCTACAACTTCTTCTAGGTTCTAATTCAAAATTTTATTGTGTTTGAAAAGGAAAAGTAGAAGAATTAGGTTGTGATATAATATTTTCTCCATTTTCTTTACCCACCAATAATATAAACAAAAATTTGTGTTTGTGGATTTTGTGAAGGGGGTTCTTGATTCTTATTCTTTTGATTTGGCTTCCCCTTACTACAAGGGCTTCCATTATTTTTGTAAATTTTCTCTTTTGGCCTCAATTGACTATTCCTAGAAAAACTACCTTTAAGAAAAATTTTTATTTTCATGAATTAAATTTACCATGAGGGCTTTAATTTCCAAAAAGAATCCCACATTGATTCTTTTTAGTACAATAGTAACTCCTCACATAAAAGATTCATTAACCATGTGAAAATCCAACATTGTCCTCATTTAGTTTCCCAACTCATTATTTAATAATTTATTAAAATGATATTTTAATATTAAAATGTTACAATACTTTGCCAAAAAAAATATATATATATATAAAATAATGGAAACGTATAAATACTTATTAATAATTATAATTTTTAATTTTATCTTACAAATATTTAAAGGTTATATGATAAAAAAATAGGAGTCCCCCCCCCCCCCCCCAAAAAAAAAAAGAAAGCATTGATAAGCTAATCTAGTAGTCATTCCCCCAAAAAAAAAAAAGAGTTTAGAGTTAATATACAATTGTAATATAGTGAAATAATTAGGTAGTAAGCTTTGTGAGTAAATAGTAGAACCCTTAATTTTTAGCTCAATTTCAAAGCTTATTAATGCGTTCAAATCATTCAACATTGATAATATATGCAATTTCGTTGAAATTTTCTATTCTCAAGATTTTATCAAGAAAAAAAAAAGGCCCATATGAAACTTTGATTATAATTGTAGGGACACAAAGTTGGCCCTGGGCCCAAATGCGTGACCGGGCCGGCCCAAGTGGCCTTTACAATAGAATTTGTAGATAGTGGGCTTAAAGCCTAGATTTCTTGGGGCTTTAGAAAGTTATGGGGTAAGGAATAAGTCCACTTCTTGCGGGTAGCGGGTCGATGGGTGGTCTCCTTCTCTCCTAGGACACGATCCGAGGAGCTTATACACTAGCTGCCTTTCTGTTCTTTGGGAGGAGAGAGTGAGCCTTCTTCTTTCCTGGGGAAAAGTCTCGTCCCCTTCCTATGGTCCATCCTCCTCTATTTATACTTCTCATCCCTGGTTCCCATCTGTCTTTTCCTTGAAAACGCTCCCCAAGGCGCAGAAAGCTGTCCACCGTCCCCTCAGGAGTCATTTTCCCATTAATGCGGCCAGGCGGGTAGGTGGAAGGTCTTTAATGCGGTGGCTGCAGCTTTATGCAGTGCGCGTCTTCCCTGTCCCCCTCCTCGGCGCCCCGTTGGTGGTTGGGCCACACGCCGAGCTTCAGGGATCCTTCCTTGGACGTTGGGCTGCGCTCCTCGGATCGAGGACCTTAGTCCGAGGAGACCTTCTCCTCGGATCAGTACATATTCGGCTGGCAGCCTGGTCGGCGAGCCTTTGGGCCCTCGTTTTAGGAGGCCCTATCCATGACCCACGGCCCCTTCGGTGGAGCCCCGTCCTCGGACCAGGCCCTAAGCCCACATGGTGTTTTGACGCTTTTACACCCCACAATAACATTATGATTTTGATTTGTCAAACATGGATGAAGTTTTGCAAACAAGTTATATATTGAAAAGGAAATTATGAATAATTTTTCTATAAAAATAATAATTGATGAAGTTTATTATGTGAAGTATTACTGTTAAACATGACTTTGATGGAAGATACTACATTCATTTTTTTTTGTTCTATATATTTGAATGTTGTATACCCAATTATACAATATTTGTATACTTATTAGAGTTTAAGAAGATTATAAGTTTCTCTTATAAAGAATATCTTGTATCTAGATGTGTATATATACATATTAAAGTTGACAATTTCGTGAATATGTATATAACTTACTTTAGAATAAAAAAATTAAAATTTATATTTTCATACACAGGCATATATTATGTGGATTTTTTAGGGTAATGTCTATTTGTGATTTGAGTTTATCTTGACATAGTAGTTCAGCCCCCCCAACTCAAAATTCCTAGCCCTGCCATTGATTTTTACATGAATTAATTCTAACTAATCCAATAAGGACCAATCAAATTAAACTACCCATAATCACTTGATTATGCCTTAACGCATTGGAATGCATATGACCTTTAAAACTCGATGTGGCTTGATCTCTTGATTGTATGGTTCCATCATCATGTTCTTTAAAGTGAAATTCATGTTCATCGAACCATTCAAACATCATTTTTTCTCCTAGATTATTTTTGAAATTACTATAACACAAGGTTGTGGATTCATTGGTTACAAAATGGGGTGTCCACAACTTCTTCTAGGTTGTAATTCAAAATTTTCTTGTGTTTGAAAAAGAAAAGTAGAAGAATTAAGCCATGATATAATATTTTTTCCATTTTCTTTACCCAACTATAATATAAACTGAAATTTGTGTTTATGGATTTTGTTAGGTGGGTTCTTGATTCCTATTCTCTTGATTTGGGTTCCCCTTATTGTGAGGGCTTCCATTATTTTTGTAAAATTTTTTTTGGCCTCAATAGATTATTCCTAGAAAAACTACCTTTAAGAAATTTTTTATTTTCATGAATTAAATTTACCATGAGGGCTTTAATTTCCAAAAAGAATCTTGCATTGATTCTTTTTAGTACAATGATAACTCCTCACTAAAGATTCATGAAATACGTGAAAATCCAACATTGACCTTGTTTACTTTCTTAACTCATCATATAATAATGATTTTAAAGAAAAAACTCATTATTTAATAATTTATTAAAATGATATTTTAATATTAAAATGTTACAATACTCTGCCAAAAAATATATGTACAAAATAATGGAAACGTGCTATTTTCTTACTAGACTTTGACAAATCAATTTCAAACATTCTGTGAACCATAGTTGAGGTGGGGTCTCCCTTTATCAACAAATAATTAATCTTCAATTTTTTTCAAACCATACCTTTTTACCTAAGTTATATTTTATTATTATTATTAAATAGCCCTAAGTTTATGGGAGCAGTAAATATTTTGAGGAGGGTGATTTTTTTTTACTTATTTTATTAAAAATAAAATCCTCTAGAGTTTAGAATATCTCTACTATGAAAATTTTAAAGTTCTATTTGCAATTAGTAGATCTTATTTTTTAATGTCATCAACATTTTTATTTATTTATTTAAATTATTAAAGATGTGGTCAATTTAATTAACATGTTTTAAAACATATACAAAGGATTTTATTTAGTGAATGTAACAATTATCCAAGAATTCCAGAAGGTTCTCATCAAATTTTACTCCACTAGTGTTTGGGTGCAACCAACAGTTAAAGAATTCCAGAAGATTCTTATCAATATCTTATTCATTGCACTACTCTGACACTGTACAATTCGATTCTCCAAGAATTCCAGGACCTTCTCATCAATTTCCCATCTATTGCACTAGTGTGTGTAATATGTATGGTGCAATTATGTTATGAATTCCAGAACATTCTCCTTAATATTATAATCCATTCCACAACTCTATTCAATCACCCAAGAATTCCAAAGCATCTCATCAATTTCTCATCTATTCCAGTACTGTATGGTGCAGAATCCCAAAATAATATTTTGGTGCAAAATAAAAAATATATAAGATGACACGCTATTGTGTTGTAACTCTGATATGACAGGTTACAACGATTAGCCAATAAACGAGGGAGAGAAAATAATAAATTAATATGAATATAATAAATAACCAATTATAATAGTCTTGTAGTTGAATTGTCATCTCTTCATACGTAAAATATTTAAGATTTATGGGAAAATTTTTACAAGATATATAGATTTAACTTTATGCACATTGTAATTATCTCAAAAAAAAAAAAAAAAAAAAAAAGTCATGAATTCCAGGAGGTTCTTCTCATCAATATCTCATCTATTCATTTTAGATAGAGAGCAAAGATCCCACTTCCTTTCCATCCGTACGGATAAATATATTTTAATAACTAAGTTATGTATGAGTTATGATATAGATTCTTATCTTATATTATGCATTCTTTATTATAGTTTTATTTTCACAGTTCAAACTTTGAATGCAAGGGAAGAAGAAGAAAATTGATGTTCACCAATGGGGGACACAAAGTAGTCAATACCTACAAATTTTTGGAGAGGAAAAAAAATAGAGAATGGATTAAGGGAAGCACTAATTATGGTTTTTTTAATTATTAAAAAAAGGTACATTTTGAAACGTGAAGAAGAAGAATTAATATCCATAATTATCCTCAAATTATGAAAATACCCTCTATTAGTTTCTAAAAATGATATTGCAATCTTTGTAGTACTAGCTTTCAAAGATGGTCAAAGATTATTCCTAAGGCTGACTTAATTATTTTATCAAAAAGATATATATATATATATATATGTATGTATATATTATAAGATAGAGTTTCAATTTATGGTGTCCACTTATGATTATTGTGCTTTTTATCATTAAATCAAAATATCAATCATTCTTTAAAAAAAATAAAAATATCAATCGGTTTTTGGTATAAGTGGGAACTGAATTCAAGATCTCTCTTTTTTAACTATCAGAAACTTTATCCATTAAGCAAACAAATATCTTACATTATAGCTTATCCATTTTAAGTCTTACTGAACATATTCTTAATCATCGGATTAAAAAATATCTAATATTATCATTTTTTTTTAATGGTGATTTAACTTATTTTGGTAAGGTGAAAATAAGTTAGAATTTGACTAAAGTGTGTTTAGATTAGTTTTTTTGTTTACCGAAAATTTATTTATTTAATTGCTAAAAGTTGATTAAAAAAAATACAAATATAACTTAAAAAATATGGTTTTAACAAATTATACAAAAGAAAATAAGTTGACAAATTAAAAGAAAAAAAAAAGTTACTTCAACCTCATCTTAGACTAGCTGGCCGTTTATGGGGGAAATTAGCAATTTTAAAGGATTGTCGTTTGGCTTTGTAATTTTTTTTAACATAAAAAATAAGAAAAAATAATAATTTTTCAAATTGCATTTCATGGAGTCAAAAACCATAATTTTTCACTATAATAACACTTTTCACAAATTGTTTTAAAAAATGTTAAAAAAAAAATGTTTGGAGAGTCTAAGGGGGAAAATGGTTCGAGTTACGAGATTAGCAATATATTGTAATTATTTCTAAAAATAATCATATTTTTTTAGTAAAAAAAAAATTACATTTTTAAAACGTAACTTTTAAAATCACTATTATTTTTTAAGCACTTAGGAATAATAGTGCCCACAAACTTTGTCATTATTTAAATGAGCTTATTTCCGTATTTATAATTCTATTTAAAGCTTTATAATTCTATTTAATGTGCAATTATATTTTCATACAATAAATAAAATAAACAAAATAACTCAAGGGAAAAAAAAATTATTGACAAATGTACATGTGTATAAAATTTTCTTCATAAAACTTGAATTTCGGTCCTTTCTCCTTCTCTTTACCTCACAATAATTTATATTTATAAATTGACCATTATACTAACCTGAACAACAATACATTAAAAATTACTTTTAAATACATTAAAATGTACTTTAATTTCACTTTTAAATAGTACAAAAAAGAAGTGTAATACATTCACTAAAAAAAAACCGTTTGCATGTGGAAAAGCGCACATAAATTGGAAAAAAGAAGAAGAAGAGGAAAAAAAACGCAAATCTTATAAATTGGAAAAGCGCATATAAATTAAAAGCAGCATGTGGACTTGTGGAGGGTCCCGTCGCCTGCTAGTTAGCAACTTGCAACCTGCCAACACATAAATTGGAAAGAAGAAGAAGAAGAACAAGAATGAGATAATAAATTTTATCACCCAAATCTTATAAATTGTGGTGTTTTGATCATTAAAATACAAGAAAAAAAAATCAAATTTATAATTTATCTATAATATATAAAAGGCTAAAAGTGTGTTTCGGTTAACTTAATAGGTAAAAAAAAAGATCTAATGTTCAAATTCTGCTTATACAAAAAAACTAATTGAGAGTTGTTTGGATTTGCTGTTTCTATAATTCATAATTCTGTTTCCATCACCCATAATTTAAAATATATGAGTCCCACAAAAAAGACTCTGTTTGGATTTGTTCGATTATAAAGAATAATTATATAATTTATAACTCGATTGTAAGGTTATAAGTTTTTGAAGTATCATGATTTCACACTTCACAATTTATCCTATATCTTTTAATTGAATTTAAATTATATTACATAATAAACTCTATTATAATTTTTTTAGGGACTCCATTAGAATTTTGACACATCATTTTTTTTTTTAAGTAGTAAACTACATATATAGTTCCATGTATAAATATAATTATAATAAATACTTATTAATAATTACTATTATTATCAAATTTTATATTTTAAAAAATGAGATAAAAAAATCATATTATTTTAAACTTTTTCTTGTAATACACAAGTTACCAGAGTCTTTTGTCTAAATATTGTAAAAAACGAACTTTTTTATGGTTATGGGTACTGTTCAAAGTTATTTAGCAATATGAGGAGAGAGAGTGAATTTCGGCAACACTGTTGCCGAAATTGCAAGAAAAAGTAGGAGAGAGAAAGAGCAAAAGGGGGAGAGAGAAAATTTTGAATTTCGGTAACGTTGTTACCGAAATTCTGCTGCCCACCTCTCTGCCCGTGCGCGAGTGTGTGCGCGAGTGAACGGAAGGAAAAAAATTGGCGAATTTCGGTACTGGCAATACCGAAATTGCCGAAGAAAAAAAAAAAAAAGGCAATTTCGGTATTGCCAGTACCGAAATTCGCCAAAAAAAAAAAAAAAAAAAAAAGCCAATGGTAATGTTGATACCGAAATTGAAAAAAAAAAAAAAAAAAAAGAGTCAATTTCGGTATCAACATTACCGAAATTGAAAAAAAAAAAGAAAAAAAAATGTCAATTTTGGGAGTAATGTAATGTTGATACCGAAATGAAAAAAAAAAAAAAAAAAAGAAGTCAATTTCGGTATCAACATTACCGAAATTGACTTTTTTTTTTTTTTTTTTTCAATTTCGGTATCAACATTACATTACCCCCAAAATTGACTTTTTTTTTTTTTTTTTTTTTTCAATTTCGGTAATGTTGATACCGAAATTGACTCTTTTTTTTTTTTTTTTTTCAATTTCGGTATCAACATTACCATTGGTTTTTTATTTTTCTTGGCGAATTTCGGTACTGGCAATACCGAAATTGCCTTTTTTTTTTTTTTCCTTTGGCAATTTCGGTATTGCCAGTACCGAAATTCGCCAATTTTTTTCCTTCCGTTCACTCACGCACACACTCGCGCACGGGCAGAGAGGTGGGCAGCAGAATTTCGGTAACAACGTTACCGAAATTCAAAATTTTCTCTCTCCCCCTTTTGCTCTTTCTCTCTCCTACTTTTTCTTGCAATTTCGGCAACAGTGTTGCCGAAATTCACTCTCTCTCCTCATATTGCTAAATAACTTTGAACAGTACCTATAACCATAAAAAAGTTCGTTTTTTACAATATTTAGACAAAAGACTCTGATTTATTATTGTTATTTAAATTAAAACAATGAATACATGAAAGGAAGAATCTAGAACTAGAATCTCATGCATAAATCAATAAATAAAGTCCAAAATTTTATTTTGACTTGGTTACTGTACCAGACTTGTTAGTGAAGATAGTTGAAACTTGAAAATAGCTTTACTGATGAGTAGTATATAAAGACAACAAGACAAGAAGCCACAGACCAACTACTTTCTCACAACTGCTCTTGTTTTTCTGTAACATCTCTCTCTCTTAGGTAGTTTCTCGGTTAAAGCTTTTTCTGGGTTTCTCAGTAAAACCTTTTCCTGGGTTTCTCAGTAAAGCTTCTGTGATTGTGTGTAATAATGGAAAAGCTGAGTTTGGATCATTTGCCACCTGGGGTCAGATTTAGTCCGAAGGACAAGGAGGTCATCGAACTCTACCTGAAGAAAAAGATCACAGGGAATGATAAAGACACTTGGTTTATTCCCGAAATTGAGTTCTATAAAGATGAGCCCTGGGATTTACCAAGTAATCATCTTGTTTTTCTATTATCACACACCCACCTTCATTTCTTGGAAAATTTAATGCCTTTTTTGTGAAAAGGTACGAAAGTGTTTCACATTGTATTAGTTTGTTGATTGTTGCTTGTTTTGTGGGCTTGTTATAGAATTTTTCTGGAAAAGTGTATTACATTAATTGATCATAAGAAATAGTTGCAGAGATCATGTATACATTATCTGTTTTCTGGTATTGGTGTTGTCTGGTTCATGTTGTTCCTAGTTAGCTTTTTCTTTTGTATAAAGACTCATGCTTTCTTGGGCTATGCTCCTCTGCTCTAGCATGGCTGTTTTTCTTCTTTAAAACACTTGTGTGTGTGTGTGTGTGTGTGTGTGTGTGTGACTTATTGGTCTTTTCTAGTAGTGTACTTACTAGATTACATAAGATTTGCATGATATGCCCGTATAATTATCTCATAGTTGAGCAATTATATAATGTACATAATCATGTGATTTTTCCCATTTTGGGTGTCAAGATTTTGTGCTCAAGTCTGGTTTCTTGGACTGTAGTTAAAAGTGGGATTGCTACGGAGGATCAAGAGTGGTTCTTCTTCACTGAACAGAGCCTGAAGCATCCGGACGACAATCCAAAAAAGAGAAAAAGGGATCAGAAACAAGAAAGGGTGAACAGGAAAACCAAGGCTGGGTACTGGAAATCAACTGGTACAGATAGGGAAATCAAGTCTGGAGAGAGCTTGATTGGAATGAAGAAGACTCTGGTCTTCCATATAGGGACTACGAAGGGAAAAGAGAAGGGAATAGGGACTAAGTGGGTAATGCATGAGTACAGCACAACCCAGAAGGACTTCGATGGAAAACACCCCGGTCAGGTTGGCTTTTGCTATTCAATTTGTTTGAGTGATGTTATATTGACCTTAGATTTTTTATTGATTACTGAACTGAGTGTGTGTGTGTGTGTGTGTGTGTGTTTGTGTTGATTTAAGATTGTTTTGCCTCCAAAATCATCGGAGGTAACTTTAAAAGAGGATTGATACGATTAGCTAGGATTGTGGAAACTGTTAGTTTTTGTTAATTCTTAGTGAGGGGGTTAACATTCTTGCTGGATTAATGATCTCTCTTTTAGTTTTCATTTTTAATATTTTAGATTCATTAAAGAAGGCATTCTTAATCCATCAAGGGATAGATACTGAAATTTTACATGTAGACACTGTTGCAAGGATTAGTGGTTTTAGCTCATGAGTTCCCCTATTGAGGAGAGGAGGAGACTCGTAGAAGACAGGGTGTGGGTGTGAGTTTTTTTTTTTTTTTTTTTTTCGAAAGGTAGTTTGATGTTTTCTTTTTGGGTTGAACGGTACTCACATGTATGAATTGAGAAATTGATTGTTTTGTCATTTATGATACATATTTACATACTGTTATTTGCATTTTTGTGTGGCAATTCAGTTTGTAATATATATTAGGCAATGATGTTATGTCCGCCCAATTCACTTGGGTGCTTAACATTATGCAGAAGACCTTTGTCCTTTGTCGTTTATTCGATAACCAAGAAAAGAGTACCAATGGTGGACCTGCTGCTTCACTTGATACCACATCTTGTATTGAAGAAACGAAGTCTAAGTCATCAGTGGCTCCTGTATCTCCAGCATTGGATGTTCAAGCTGAAACTCATCAAACAAGGAATCAATCTTGTTATGCTAAAATTCTTGATGAAATGTTGTCTGATGCTACAGCACCTGTTCCATGTGAAAATGCTTCTGTTGCAGAAAAACAGGAGGCAGAAATGACAACTCCTGAGGTGATAGGACCTAGTTTCCACATTAGACACTTATGCTTTTCTTTTTTTTCTCTTTTTCTTTTTTTTTTGCGAATTGAGAAGTATAGTATATTAAATTAATCAATATCTTGTAACTCATGTTTCTTCTATCAGGATGAATTTAATGTGGAGGATTTTTTGAGTAAGCTCCCCCCATCCGCATTTGATTTTTATGTGGACGAAATGATGGCTGATGCTACAGTGCCTATTCAATTTAAAGTGGACAACTTCAACTCTGAGGTAATAGGACTTAGTTTCAGCATTAGACACTATCTATGGGATTTTTTTTTTTTTTTTTTTTTTTTTTTTTTTAAATATAATAATTTGATAGTTATAATGGGGGAGGGAGGATTTGAAGTTTGAACATTGAATCTCTTTGTTGGAAATAGTAGGAGATGCCAACTAGTTGAGCTATAAGGCATAGAGTAGTTATTACCATTAAATTGTGGGAATTAGAAGTGCTGATTACTAATTATACACTTATCTTGGTTATTCATGTTTCTTCCATCAGGTTGACCAGGATTTGGAGAAAGCCCCCAAAATGTTCTGCCCCCATCCACCAGAGCCATTAGATTGCAACTTTTCCTCCGTATCCACTATAACTACCGCTACACCAGCTGTTTCTTCTCCTACCACAGCTAAGGCTTCTCTTGAAGAAGCACAGTCTATGCCAGCACCAGCTTCAGTTTCTCCAAAATTAGGAAGTGAAGCTGACAATTATCCCATGAGTTTTCAATGTTTTCCAGCCGAAAATTCTGATGGAATAACATCTAGCAGTATACCACCCATTGAGTACAATGGTTATAACACTCGTGTTGCAAAAAATGATGTGGTAGAAAAAACATCTGATGAGGTGAGAAAGGAATTAAGTTCAAGCATAAAACAACATCTCTCTTCCAAGTGTAGTTAACTAGTTAAGCACCTATCTTATTCATTATGTTTCTAACATCAGGCTAATTTGCAGGTGGAGGCAGGATGGAATATGTTCCCTGTCGCACCACAGCCACTAGGTTACAACATGTTATCCCCATTACACTCGCATATGCAAGCGGACGACTACTTTCAGTACAAGTCTAGCTGTGAAAATAATCTTGCTTTGGATGATGAAGCCCAGGAAAACATGGTCTCTGCACAGGTAAGTGAAAACTCTCGAGATATCTTTTATTAATTGACCTTGCAAATTTTTCCAATAAATTTCTAGTTGTGTTAATTTGTAGCTCAAGACTTGTTATACTTGTTTGTGGGTACTTTTTGACTTATTTGATGTGGTTTCTTTGTGTTTGTCATCTTCGGATAAATTGGTCTTCTGAAAACTTACCTTGCATTGTTATTATGTGCAACAGTTTGATCAAGAGTATCAAGATTTGTTGTGGCTTGAAGATATCATCAAAAGTCCAAAGGTTTCACCAGGGTTGTAAAAATCAGGGTCATATCTAGGATCTGAGGGAGGGTCTTTGGATCAGATCATAGGATCTGATTGAAGATCATAAAATATGACAATTAAAGGATGTCAATGATTTAGATAGATAATTAATTCTTAATATTACTTATAAGACAAGGCAAAAAAAAAAAATTATGGCTTTCTTGGGTAGTACTTATTAAAAAAAAAAAAAAGTCTTCTCGGAAGGACTCTTTGAAGACAGCTAAATTGAAAAGGATATTAGTCTTTTCTTATAAAGTTCAAAAGAAAGTTTAATATTCTTTAATAACAAAGCCTAAAGTCAAAGAATTATTAATATTCTCTTAAATCTAGCATGTAAGCAACATTCAACGAATGTTTTGGGGATTTTGCTGAAAATGGGAGCTCTTCCTTTTCCCACTTACATTTGCAAACATTCCCTAAAGTCTACTCAAATTGATTTACTCTTTTTCAACTCAAAAGAAAAAGAGACTTCCTAGTCTTTTACAAACCAAAGACTCATGGTCTTTTACAATCAAAGGCCTATGGCCTACTTTTACAACGCAAGGCAGACTTATTGTCATTGGAACTTGGGTTGTCACTCTCACCCACTCTCCCACACCAAGCCCCCGCACCCCCCCCCCCCCCCACAAAGAAAAAAGTCTTTAAATGACTACCAAATTGGGTTCCTTAATTTAGCTCCATGTTGAGTTTAAAGGTTTCTCTAAAAGAACCACAATCTGGGTTGTTGTTTTAATAATCCTTCTTTAAAGAATCTAATTAATGTTTAAGTCATTGACATTTTAAATTTGTAGAATTGTGACATTTAAGATCCTGATCAAGATTTTAGCAACCCCCGGCTCCGATACAGAGTGAAACAAGTACACTCGTCACTTCTATGTATAATGCATTTTGTATTTTATATCTCTAGTGTATCACACTCTTCTCACGTCGAGTGGATATCCTGGTGATACCAAATACCTTCGTGTGTATGATGTTGATGAGCACTAGACAGGTTTAGTCTTCCTACAGAGAGAACCTTACCAGTGCAATATGTCATCATCCACTGGTTTTGTGAAGCAATTCTATATGTATATATTGAGTCAAGCTATCGTTTGGAATTAGTAAGGATTTGGCAACTACGAAATTGGAGCCGAGAGTTTGTTGTTGTTAAGTTTGTATGTAGTGTGATTTATGTTCAGCTGTACTGGATATTTGTGGTTTCTCTGTAAACATGTAATAAAATGTTCCAATATGTGATTTTCTTTAATGTTATCTTCTTTAATCTTTGGGATAGTTAAAGTTGATTTAAGGTACATAGCCACAAACTTGTTTGCTGGAATGTGGGCGTTTTTAAGATGCTTGTTGTTAATGATACTATTATTCTTAGTGCATTCACGCTTTAAAATGGGTTGCTTTCAATGATGGTAGATTTATAATTGAAACTAACACGATATTGTTTGTACAATATTAAGTCTTTTCTCTCAAAATTTCTGGACGAGGTTTTCATGGACACGGTGTGCAGGCAGGTTTCCATGGATTAACATGTAGGGTTGACACGCGGTTTTCATAGATGGCACAGGCATACAAAAGTCCCATAGATGACGCGATGGTGGAAAAACAATAGCTTATAGTAAAACTTGTTCGTAGTCCACAAAGAGGCAATCACTCACACGTGAGAGGAAGATTGTTAGATATACAAATACGAGTGAGATTCTAAATTGAATAATAATGAGAAAAATGAATGATTAATATAATATAGTTGAATCCAAACTCATAATCTTAAATTTTTGGGTTAAGTTGTTTCCTAATATGTTATATGAAAACAACAAATATCATCTCCGGTTGTCAATCATCTTGCATGTTGTGTTGTAGCTTGCTTTGATGTGGTTTCTTGAAGTATTCAGTACGTTGAATGTATACATATGAATGTGCTTAAAGACTTTGGAGGAGTAAATGTTGCATAAGCAACCTAATATCTCCTTCAAGCCTTTTCTCTTAGTATTTCTGTAGTACCTTACTACTCTTAATTTTGTAATAACTTTATTGCTACAGAAAGTTGGAATTTTTATAATCCTTTAATTTGATGATGAGGGTTTAATTTATAGAAGGGAAATGTTTTTTTTTTTTTCAAACATGTTTGAATATTTTAAGCTAATAAGACACGATAAAACTTGGATTTGGCAAGAATTAGCTTATAAGTGCTAATCGGAATCCATGTCCATGTGACAAGGTGCTGATCGACACCTGTGTCCTGGACACATTTTGGTTCCAACTTTGTCTTTTGGCAAGTTTTGTGCGATATTAAAACTTGTTTAAGGATAATCATAAGTTTTTTAGCTACTTTAAAGCCACTAAATGATCACAACTTTAACTTAAATATCCAATATTTTGATCTCCAATTCACTTTCTTCTTTTCCAGGAGGGAAATCAAAAATCAAAATTTAGAGTGCTATCTTCTAAATTTTTTTATTTCTCTTAATTACATTCTTGTCTTAAACATAAAACAATGAGATTTTGACATTAATTAATTCTAACTAATCCAATAAAGACCAATCGAAATAAACTACCCATAATCACATGATTTATGCCCTAAGGCATTGGAAAACACATAACCTTTAAAATTTGATGTGGCTTGATCGATCTCTTGATAGGATGGTTTGATTATCATGTTCTTTATGTCGTTTTGATCGTGGTGAACTCAATTTTATTTTAAAGTGAAATTTGTATTCATCGAATGATTTAAACAACATTTTTGCTCTTGAATTATTTTTGAAATTGCGATAACACAAGGTTGTGGGTTCCTTTGTTGCAAAATGGGATGTCTACAACTTCGTCTAGATTTTAATTCAAAATTTTCTTGTGTTTGTAAAGGAGAAGCGGAAGAATTGGGCCGTGATATAATATTTTCTCCAGTTTCTTTACCCAATTATAATGTAAACAAAAGTTTGGGTTTGTGAAGAGCGTACTTAGTTCCTATTCTTTTTATTTGGGTTCCCCTTACTGTGAGGGCTTCCTTTTTTTTTTTTTTTGTAATTTTTTTTGAGCCTCAACTGACTATTCCTAAGAAAATTACCTTTCAGAAAGTTTTTATTTTCATAAACTATATAGGGAAATGCTAACGAATGCTCTTAGGGCATTATTTAATAATCTATTTAAAGAAAATTTTTATGGGAAAAGAAAGAAAAACAATTAATATTTTAACAGCTTTTTTCATTTTCCATAAAAATGATGTCAAAATTTTCCTAAAATAGACTGTTAATCAATGCCCTAAGGGCACTCGTTATCATGACTCAACTATATATATAACGAGGGCTTTAATATCCAAAGAGAATCCCACATTGATTCTTTTTACTACAATAATAATTCCTTAAGATTCAGGACAAAAATTTATGAAAATAAATATAATGTTATTTAAATACTAAAAATTATTGTTTAAAAAACAATAACAAATAAGCCTAGTAACCACGTGAAAATCAATCATCATCCTCGTTTAGTTTACCAATTCATTATTTAATAAAATAATATTTTAATATTAGTACTTTGCCAAAAAATATATATATTAATGGAAACGTACTATTTTCTTATTAGACTTTGGCAATCCAATTTCAAACATTCTGTGAACCATAGTTGAGGTGGGGTCCCCCTTTATTAACAAATAATTAATCTTCAAATTTTCAACCCTAACCTTTTTACCCAAAAAAGTTATGCTTTATATATATATATATATATATATATATATATATATATAATAAAATAGCACCGAATTGATAAGAGTAAATATTTGAGGAGGACGATTTTTACTTATTTTATTAAAAATAAAATCCCTTAGAGCTTTTAAGATATCCCTACTATAAAAATTTTAAGATTCTATTTGTAACATAGATCTTATTTTTTACTACCATGTACTCTTAGTGCGGTGGTCGCTCTATATGTATAAATGCTTGTCGGTTGTGAGGGTCAAGGACTAAGGTTCAAGTCTCCAGAAGAGGGATTTTCACACACATATACAGTTAGATTAGGTTAAAGTAGAAATTTTATATTGTATATATATATATATATATATATATATATATATATAAAGTAGATCTTATTTTTTAATGTCATCAGTATTGCAAGAAAAGTTGAATATCATCATTTATTTCTTTATTAATGATGTGGTCAACTTAATTAACTTGTTTCAATACAGATACAAAGATTTTATTAACTCAATGTTACAATTATCCAAGAATTCCAGAAGCTTCTCATCAAAATTTACTCCACTAGTGTTTGAGTGCAATTAAAAGTTAAAGAATTCCAAAAGATTCTCATCAATACCTCATTCATTGCACTATTCTACAATTCAATTCTCCAAGAATTCCAGAACCTTCTCATCAATTTCCCATCTATTACACTAGTGTGTGTAATATGTATAATGCAATTATGCTATGAATTCCATAACATTCTCACTAATATAATAATTTACTCCACTACTCTATTCAATTATCCAAGAATTCCAAAGCATCTCTTCAATTTCTTATCTATTCCACAAGTGTATGGTACAAAATCCCAAAATAATTTTAAATAAAATGGTACAAAGTAAAAAAAAAAAATCTAAGATTGCACACTTTTGTGTCATAATTTGTTATGACTTAGGCCATAGGGAAATTATTGTGTATTCCTGAAGTACCATAAATACATACTCTCCCCTCTCACATGAATAGTGGGTCTCACTAATTAAATTCATAGTGAAACTTACTATTTATGTGAGAGAAGAGAGTATGCATTTATAGTATTCCGAAAGTATCTAATAATTTTCCTAGGCTATAACTATAAGCCCGTAAATGAAGGAAAGAAATATGGGTTAATGTGAACGTTATAAACAACTATTTATACTCTGTCACATAAAATAATTGTAAAAATGTATATAGTAAAAATTGTGATTAAAATTACTAGTACACACTACAATTATGTCTTGAATTTCAAAAGGTGAATTTACACCTCCCCATACGTAAAGTGTTTGAGAGTTTATTTGAGAAAGTCTTAGAGCTGCACGGTTAAGGTATACGCATTGTAATTATCTCAAAAAAAAAAAAAAAAAAAAAAAAAAAAAAAAAAAAAAAAAGGTCATGAAATCCAGAAGGTTCTTCTCATCAATATCTCATCCATTCATTTTAGATAGACAGCAAAGATCCTGCTTCCTCTCCATCTTACGCATACATATATTTTAATAACTTATTTATTTTTGTCATAGATTCTTATCTTACATACTATTATGTATTTTTTATTATACTTTTTTTTTTTTGGTGAACTCTTTATTATATTTTTATTTTCATAGTACAAAGATTCGGCATCTACTTCAAACGTTACGACGCACAAACTTCGGGTTACGACGCACAAACTTCGGGTCCTACAGTGACCCTAGTACTTGGAATGCAAGGGAAGAAGAAGTAAAAAAAAAGAAGAATGAATTACTTTCAATACTTCAATGCACAGAATTTAGTCAGATAGCGACATATATCTAAAACTGAACACGTGTTATTATCTTAGTGTCAAAGGATATTGGACCCAAACTGTCCAAAAAAATTGAGAGAGAACTAATTATATTTTTAAAGTACATTTTGAGACATAATATCCTCAAATTATGAAAATGTCCTCTATTAGTAGTTTCTGAAAATGCTATTCCAATCTTTGCAGTACCAGCTTTCAAAGATGGTCAAAGATTATTCCTGTGGCTGATTTAATTATTTGAGCTAAAACATATTTTACAGAATAGATTATCCATTTTAAGTTTTACTAAAATCTAAATATATTCTTAATTACTGGGCTTGAGTTTGGATTAGTTTTTTTTTTACTGAAGTTTTATTTATTTACTTGCTAAAAGTTGAAAAAAAAAAAAACAAATAAAACTTTAATCAAATAGTACCAAAAACGCGTTTGCATGTGCAAAAAGCGCGCGGAACTTAAAAGCTTTTGCATGTGGAGGGACCGGCGGCTTGCTAGTTAGCATTAGCAAGTTGCAACGCGCCAACACATAAATTAAAAGAAAAAAAATCCCAAAAATTTTTAAAAAAACAACAGGTAATAATTGTATCACCCAAATCATATAAATTGTGGTGTTTAGATTATTAAAATACAAAAAAAAAAAATCAAATCTGTAATATATATATATATATATTTATATAAAGATCTAAAGTGAGTTTCAATCAATCCAATAGGTAAAATAAATTATTTGATGTTTAAACTCTAGTGTTTTGGCTTAATTATAAAGATGAATTATGTAAGATTATAAGTTTTTTAAGTCTACCGATTTTACACTTCATGAATTTACATTATATATTTTAAGATAAAACTTAAGTACAGTATTTATATGCTGTTTTTTTGGTTCCTCTTTAATGATTTAACTATGTGACTATATTTAACTAAAAATATACTTCCATTCATATGAAAAAAGCCACATGGTTGAATCTTAAGAGGAGAACTTAAGAAACAATATATAAGTAGTAAACGTAAATTTTACCCTATATTTAAATTGAATTGAATTTATATTCTATAATTAAATTCTCCATTATAATTTTTTTAGGGACTCCATTAGAGTTTTGACACATCATATTTTCATTAAATGACGAACTACATACATTGTTCCATGTATAAATACAATCACAAAAAATATCTATCTCTACTACAATATATGGTTTCATTTGCAAACACAATTATAATAAATACATATTAATAATTACCATTATTATCAAACATATTTAAATTTAGAAAAAAAATAAGAGAAAAAAAAAATTCCCCTTAAACTTTTTCTTGCATTACACAAGTTACAAACTAGTATTCATAATTCCCTCCCAAAAAAAAAAAAAAAAAAAGAGTATCCATAATATTGACTAAATATCAATAATCCACTAATATATAAGTTTTTTCCTAATAAAAAATTTGTTTGGAGTGGCTTTTGTGTGTGTATTAAAAGCAAGACATAAGAATCTAGAAGACTAGGACCAGAATCTCATGCATAAATAAAATAAAAAAAACTAAGTCCAAAACTATATTTTGAATTAGGTTACTGTATCAGACTTGTTGGTGAAGATAGTTTGAAGTCAAGAGGCTAAGACCAACTACTTTCTCACAAATGCTCTTTTTTTTTTGCAATTATCTTTTGTTTCTCTCTTAGGTAGTTTCTCAGGAAAGCTTTTTCTGGGTTTCTCAGTAAAACTTTTTCCTGGGTTTCTCAGTAAAGCTTACTCTGTGTGTGTGTGTAATGGAAAAGCTGATTTTGGGTCATTTGCCACCTGGGGTCAGATTCAGTCCCAAGGACCCGGAGCTCATCGAACTCTACCTGAAGAAGAAGATCACAGGGAATGATAAAGACACTTGGTTTATCCCCGAAATTGAGTTCTATAAAGATGAGCCCTGGGACTTACCAAGTAATCTTCTTGTTTTTCTATTATCACACACCCACCTTCACTTCTTGGAAAATCTAATGCTTTTTTGTGAAAAGGTAGGAAAATGTTTGACATCGTATTAGTATGTTGATTGTTGCTTGTTTTGTGTTCCAGTTATAGAATTTTTCTGGACAAGTGTGTTACATTAATTGATCAAAAGAAATATTTACAGAGATTATGTGTAGATTGTTGCTTGGTTTGTATGTGTGCGTGTGTGTGTTTTTGTGAGTATCTGTTTTCTGGTATTGGTGTTGTCTGGTTCATGTTGTATCTAGTTAGTGTTTTCTTTTGTATAAAGATTGATGCTTTCTTGGGCTATGATCATTTTTCTTCTTTAAAACATTTAAAAAGTAGTAGATTGAAATTTGGTTAGTACTTTCATATTTTGTTTGAATTCATACTGTGATTTAGCATTTACTTAATATGATCTGACCATTTGATTTTCTCATTTTAGACCTGGAATTTTGTAACTTCCTTCTTACTTTCTCTGTAGTTCATTTGTTATGTTGAATTTGGAAGTACTATTTGTTTTCCCTTTTTGCTAACTTTGATAACAAAAATCTGAATCAGTCTTTGATTTTTGAACTTTCATTGTTATGTGACATCTTTGTTGGTACTATACTTACTAGATTACATAAGATTTGCATAATATGCCCATATAATGATCTCAGAGTTGAACAATTATATAATATATACATGCTCATGTGATTTTTCCCATTTTGGGTGCCAAAATTTTGTACTTAAGTCTGGTTTCTTGTACTGTAGTTAAAAGTGGAATTGCTACAGAGGACCAAGAGTGGTTCTTCTTCACTGAACAGAGCCTGAAGCATCAGAACGATAATCCAAAAAAGAGAAAAAGGGGTCAGAAACCGGAACTGGTGAACAGGCAAACCAAGGCTGGGTTCTGGAAATCAACTGGTCCAGATCGGGAAATCGAGGGTGGGGAGAGCTTGATTGGAATGAAGAAGACTCTGGTCTTCCATAGAGGGAGTAATAAGAAAGAAGAGAAGGCAGTAAGGACTAATTGGGTAATGCATGAGTATAGAACAACCCAGAAGGAGTTTGATGGAAAACACCCCGGTCAGGTTGGCTTTTGCAATTCAATTTATCATCTAATGTGATATTGACCTGAGATTTTTTTATTGATTACTGAACTGAGTGTGTGTGTGTTGATTTAAGATTGTTTTGCCTCCAAAATCATTGGAGGTAACTTTAAAAGAGGATTGATTCAATTACCTAGGATTGTGGAAGCTGTTAATTTTTTGTTAATTCTTAGTGAGGGTTAACATTCTTGCTGGATTAATGATCTCTCTCTCATTTTAATATTTTATTTTCATTTAAGAAGGTATTCTTAATCCATCAAGTGTAGATATTGAAATTTTACATGTAGAGAGTGTTGCAAGGGATTAGTGGTTTTAGCTCAAAAATTCCCCTATTAAGGAGAGGAGACTTAGAAGAATAGGGTGTGAGTTTTTTCAAAAAGTAGTTTGATGCTTTCTTTTGGGTTGAACAATACTCACATGTATGAATTCAGAATTTGTTTGTTTTGTTAATGTAAGAGTGGCCTTGGGTGTATAAAGGTTTTGAGATTGTGAGTCTTGTTTATGATGTAATGGGATTTGGGAGAGTTTGTGTTTCTGACATTTGTGTGTGATGCTTGTGAGAGTGTGCTAATTTGATTGAGGTTTTGTTGAACGCGGTTGTAATCCATTTTGTTGATAGTGGATTTTGATTTGTGTTGTTGCTCATGGACATGGGCATCAAGTTGACTGAATTATGCTTATTATTGTTATCTTGTAATGATTTTTTTAAAAAAAAAAAAAATTTGTTTTTGTGAATGTGCTTCCATTAGCTCCAAATCACAAGAAGTTTTACTGACGCCTATTATGATGGGAATCAAATGACCTTAATTTCTATTACTCTCAATTGAGTAGTTCTTCGAGGGAACTAGGCCTCCAATAGCAATTCAAGGGGAATCGGCCTCCAATAGCAATTCAAGAAATGGCTATTCAATGTATTATTCATCAATGAATTCATATTACAATCTGAATTGAAGCTTATATTCTACTTACTAACTAACAGGGCATAGCACATCTCAGCTTAACTAAGTAAGTACAACACTTAATGCACCAACAATTAGTCAACTACTTGTTACTAACTCTGTACAAGCCTCCCTTGCCTCTCTGCCTCTCTGTATGTACAAGACTTCCACTGCCCTGCCCACGACAGCACACAGCAACACACTTCCCTGCACTATCTAGCCGCAATGTACCAAATAGCAATGCCCCTTACTTAGAGTCCTAACATTGGCCCCTTCTTTAAAGCACCTTGCCTACAAGGTGAGGGTACTGAGTCTGCAGTGTATGAAGAAATTCCCAAGTTGCATCAGCTGGAGAAGAGCCCTTCCAATGAACCAAAACCTCAGTAGCATCCTTCTATCGCTAAGACCTTTGCTGCAAGATTGCCTTTGGTTTAGGAGTGATATGGCCCTGGGCATCTACTGGTGGAAGTGTTGGAATTGGAGTGACTGTTTGCCCAATCTTAGCCTTTAGGCAAGAAACGTGGAACAAAGGATGGACCTCTGAAGTTGGAGGCAAATCCAGTTTATAAGCCACAGACCCTATCTTCTGTAGAATCTGAAAAGGTCCAAAGAACTTAGGTGCTAACTTCCCACCTTGGTCCATCGAAGGGAGTGTTGTTTGAAGGGTTGCAGCCTAAGAAAAACCCAATCACCCACCTTAGAGCTCCTCTCTTGCCTATGTTTGTCAGCCTGCAATCGCATTCTGTCTTGAGCAGCCACTAAGTTGCTCTTGAGAAGGCCCAAAATTTGTTGACTATTTAATAAAAATTCAGCCACAGCAGCAGCCTTAGTGAGGCCAGGGATGTAATCCAGCAATTTAGGGGGTTGAAAACCATAAAAGGGTTTCAAAGGGAGTCACTTTAGTGGCAGTGTGGTAGTTAGTATTAAACCAGAACTTAGCCAAAGGTAACCACTCCACCCACTGATTTGGCTTGTCCCTTGCAAAGGCCCTGAGATATTGCTCAAGACTTCTGTTAACCACCTCAGTCTGACCATCAGATTGAGGGTGATAGGCTGAAGACATGGCCAAGCCTGCTCCTTGCAATCTAAACTGCTCTTCCCAAAATCTTGAAGTAAATACAGGGTTCCTATCACTAACTATAGTCTATAGAAGTGGGCAGCCAATGTAGCTTGAAGATGTGAGTCATGAACAAGGAAGCCACCTTGACTGCAGTATAAGGGTGGGACGGTGGAATGAAATGGACATATTTAGTGAGTCTGTCCACTACCATTATCACCACATCTTGCTTCAAAGACTTAGGTAAACCCTCCACAAAATCCATGCTTATGGAAGTCCAAGGTGTATGAGGAATCTCTAAGGGCTGCAACAGGCCAGCTGGTTTGCTGGTTTCATGTTTAATTCTTTGACTCAGCTCACAACCCTTAATATAATCCTTCAAGTCCTTCTTCATTCCCTTCCAAAACCTGTCCCTTTTAGCCCTGTGAAAGGTCTTCAAATAACCAGAATGTCCACCCAATGGACTGTCATGCACCAAACTCATCACCTTAGGCTTTAGACCACAATTAGAGCCCAAGTAAATCTTGCCTTTGTACAACAAGAGTCCATTCTGCAGACTGAACTTGCCAGCAGCATTTAGATTAATATGGAGTGTGTGTAGGATTCCTTGCACCTCAGCATCAGTGGAATAACTTGATTTCAATTCCTCAAGCCAAGTGGGATTGGGAAAAGAAATGAGGAATAAGCTACTATGACTGTCCAAGCAAAACAAACTGAAGTCTGAATGATCACAAAGACCCATCTCAGAAACTTGAAAGGCATCAGAATTAACTAACTACCACCTTATTGAGCAAAGCATCTACTGAATCAGATTGACCCTTCTCACCTTGTCTAGATAGGGCATCAGCTACCACATTTTCCTTTCCTTTCTTATAATCAATGATAAATGAGTATCCAAGGAGCTTAGTTATCCTCCATTGCTGCATAGGAGTGCCAATTCTTTGCTCTAGCAGGTACTTTAGACTTTGATGATCAGTTTTGATCACAAAGGGCTTCCCAAACAAATAAGGTCTCCGCTTCTTCACTGCAGTAACAAGGGCCAATAATTTTTTCTCATAAGTGGATAAATGAGCACTCGTACCCTTCCAGGCTTGACTGTGAAAAGCAATAGGCCTTCCTTGCTGCATCAACACAGCCCCAATTCCAAATCCAGAAGCATCACACTCAACCACAAAGGGCTGATAAAAATCAGGTAAGGCAAGTACAGGATGATGAGAAACAGCTTGCTTAAGGTCCTGAAATGCTTGGTCAGCTTGGTCAGTCCAGTCAAAGGCATCCTTCTTGAGAAGATCAGTCAATGGGGCAGCAATGGACCCATAACCTCTTATGAATTTCCTGTAGTAACCTCTTAAACCTAGGAATCCCCTCAAGGCTTTCACAGTTTTGGGAATAGGCCAATCCAGCATAGCTTGAGTCTTCTTAGGATCAGTCTTCACACCATGGCCTAATGTGATGTGTCCCAAATACTCTACCTCAGAGCAAGCAAAGGACATTACCAAGAACTCATAATGGCCCTCATGAGTCCTAAAAGCTGTTTTCTCAACATCATCCTCCTTCATTCTAATCTGATGATAGCCAGACCTTAAATCCAGCTTTGAGAACACCCAAGCATCACTCAATTCATCAAGGAGCTCATCCACCATAGGAATAAGAAACTTATCCTTGATAGTGTCATTGTTAAGAGCCCTATAATCCACACACATCCTCCAACTACCATCTGCCTTCCAAACTAACAGCACAGGTGAAGCAAAAGGACTTTGGCTATTTCTAATTGAACTGGACTCAAGTAAATCCTTAACAATGTTTTCAGTTTCAGTTTTTTGATAGTATGTATACCTGTAGGGTCTTTGACAAGTTGGTTGGGTACCTGGTTTGAGGATAATCTGATGTTCATGCCCTCTACATGGAGGTAAACCCTTTGGTTCCTCAAAGACAACAGCATACTCCTCAAGCAAGGACAACACTTTTGGGGGAACCTCTGAAGCCTTGGACTTGTTAGCAAGTTCAGTGGACACAATCACTAATTGCTTGAAATCCGAGCTGATAAGGCCAAGAGTACAAAGCCATTGAGTTCCCAACACCACATCACACCCCCTAGAGTCAACACATGCAAATTCACTATGAATTCATTGCCTTGCATTTTAAGCAGTAGGTCCTTACATTCCCCTTTTGTTCTAATTAAATCTCCATTAGCTACCTTTACCTCTAAGATTCTAGTAGAGTCCACAGCCAATTTTAAAGTCTTGACCAGAACAGCATCAAGGAAATTATGAGAGCTACCAGTATCCAAAAGAATCACCACCCAATGCCCTCTAATCTGACCCAACACCCTCAGTGCCTGGAGAAGGACTGCCCAACAATGCATACAAGCTTCCCAAGCTTCCACTTAACTAACTTCTTGTACTTCATCAATCATGAATAGTTTGAGACCCTTGCACTTGTGTTTAGGTTGCCATCTGTTAGGATCATTGTTGTAATTGTTGTAATTCATTGTAATCCAAGTATTGGGTATGAACTGTAGTTGATCATAGCTAACCATAGTTAGTAAGGCAAGGTTGGTTAGGACCATGGTGTAGTTAAGGAAGGTCAAGGGAGTTAATTGGGGGTTAGAAGTAGTTAAGTGGTAGTTAGTTTGTTAGAGAGAACAGATCAGATATAAAGGTACGGGTAGGACAGAATGGTCATTCAAGCATTTGGTTAATAAAATCTCTCATTCTTTACATCTCTTACTCTCTATCTCTTCTACCCATCCTTTCTACCTTACTCTGTTCTTCTTCCTTGTTCTGGAGGCTTAGCTGTCCTCTAATTCAGCTAACTGCTAATTCAAACCATTTCAAGTCCTTGCAATTCTCTCATCACAATAATAACAAAGGCCCTTCTTCCTTTTCTCTTCCATCTGAGTTGATGTAATCTTTTGTATAGGCACTTTGGTTGAAGATTCAGCTTTACTGTCATGCTTGTTTATTAGGGATTCTTGCTAGACTCATGAAATGGCCTATAGACCTTCTTGCAAGTGAACAAATACGCATCCTGAATCTTGGCTAAACCAAAAGCAGCACTCAATGTTCTTGGATTTTGCATCCTCACAGCCAACCTTATTTCATCCCTTAACCCACTTAGGAAGCAACTGAGCTTATGAGACTCAGGTAAGTTTCTGATTCTATTACTCAGCATCTCAAACTGACTCTTATAAGCAGCCACAGTGGTAGTTTGCTTCAACTTAGTCAAGGTTTCCATAGGATCATCATTTGATGAAGGTCCAAACCTGACTTGGATGGCCCTAACAAATGTTTCCCAAGAATCCAATGATCACCTCCACTAAACCTAGGGAACTCCAGCCTAATAGGCTTAGGAATTAGAGCACCTACATCAGGTCTTGGATGAGTATGGTGTGGCAGCACCTCTGCTTCCGGATGGTTTTCTGGCTGAGGAGCAGAACCTTCTTGTTGCTGCACTGCTGGAAGTCTCTCTTCAAACACAGCTTGCAAGCCCTTGAAGTTGTTGTCTAGAGCTTCCAACCTTTGTGAAACCATCTCCATGGCAGTGACATGATCATCCAATCTCTGCTGAACCAATGAAACAGTCTCACTCAAAAGGGAGTATCTAGTTTCTTGCACCATGATTGAACCGGCTCTGATACCAAATTGCTTATGGACTTGGGCATCAAGTTGACTGAATTATGCTTAATATTGTTATCTTGTAATGATTTTAAAAAAAAAAAAAAATTGTTTGTGTGAATGTGCTTCCATTAGCTCCAAATCACAAGAAGTTTTACTGACGCCTATTATGATAGGAATCAAATGACCTTAATTTCTATTACTCTCAATATAGTAGTTCTTTGAGGGAACTAGGCCTCTATTGATTCTTCAAGGGAATCAGCCTCCAATAGCAATTCAAGAAATGGCTGTTCAATGTATTATTCATCTATGAATTCATATTACAATCTGAATTGAAGCTTATATTCTACTTACTAACTAACAAGGCACAGCACATCTCAGCTTAACTTAGTACAACACTTAATGCACCAACAATTAGTCAACTACTTGTAACTAACTCTATACAAGCCTCCCCTGCCTCTCTACCTCTCTGTATGTACAAGCCTTCCACTACCCTGCCCACAACAGCACACGGCAACACACTTCCCTGCACTATCTAGCCACAATGTACCAAATAGCAAGGCCCCTTATTTAGAGTCCTAACATATTTTATATCAAATGGCTTTGTAGGACAACCTCGTCTATTTCATTATCATCAGTTACAACATTTCTGGTACATATTTGCATTCTGTTATTTGCATCTCTGTGGTAATTCAATTTGTGTGGTAATTCAATTTGTAGTATATATCAGGCAAGCTATGTTCGTCCGATTCACTTGGGTGCTTAACATTATGCAGAAGGCCCTTGTGCTTTGTCGTTTATTCTATAATGAAGAAAAGAGTAACAAAGGTGAACCTGCAAAGTCTAAGCCAGCACTGGCTCCTGTTTGTCCAGTGTTAGAAGTGCAAGCTGAAAATCATCAAACAAGTTATCAATCTTGTTGTACTGAAATTTCTGCTCAAATGATGTCTGATGTTACAGAACTTGTTCAGTGTAACAATGACAACGACTTGTATACTCAAACTTCAGGGGTGAGATAATATTTTTTTTTTTTGGAATTGAGAAGTATAGTAAATTAATCAAGTACTTATCTTGTGCATTCATGTTTCTTTTGTCAGGTTGGTTTTAGTGAGGAGGAAATAGAACTTCTCATGCGTATGTTCTATGTCCCTCCAGAGGACTCTCCATCCAGTTTACCTCTCATCACTCCTGATGTTTCAACTCCGATCACTGTCAAATCTTCTCATAAAGAAACACAATCTGAACCAACATTGGCTCCTGCATCTCAAGCATTGCCGGAGCAAGCTGAAAACCATCCAATTAATTGCAGAACAAGATTTGACAATGCAGCTCCCCTTGCATGTAACAATGATTATAATGCAGATGCTGCAGAAAATCAAGTGGCAGAAGTAAATACTGCAGAGGTGAGAAGGAATTTTACTTTCAGCTTAAAACAGTTGTCCATATTATTATTTTGTGGGAATTAGAAGTGCAGAATCTGCAGATAACTAATTATATACTTATCTCGGTTATTCATTTGTCTTCCATCAGGTTGACTGGGATCTGGATATAGATGAAGCGATGGAAATGTTCTGTATAGGGCCATTAGATTGCAACCTTTTCTCCCCATCAACTTTAAACTCCGCTACACCTGCTGTTTCATATCCTACCACAGCTGAAGCTTCCCTTGAAGAAGCACAGTCTTTGCTAGCACCAGCTTCAGTGTCTCCAAAATTAGTAAGTGAAGCTGACAATTGTTCCATGAGCTTTCGATGTTGTCCAGCAGAAAATTCTGATAGAATAACATCTAGCACAATCTTTGCTAGCACCAGCAACATGTTATCCCCATTACACTCGCAGGTTTCACCAGGTTTGTTAAAATCAGGATCATATCTAGGATCTGAGGGAGGGTCTTTGGATCAGATCATAGGATCTGATTGAAGATCATAAAATTTTACAATTAAAGAATGTCAATGATTTGGATAGATAATTCATTCTTAAAATTACTTATCAGACAAGGCAAAAAAACAAAAATTATGGCTTTCTTGGGATGTACTTATTAACAAAAAAGTCTTTCCCAGAAAGAGTAGAAGAATTTCTAGTATTCTTTGAAGACAGCTAAATTAAAAAGGATATTAGTTTTTCTTAAAAAGTTAAAAGAAAGTTTAATATTCTTTAAAAACAAATCCAAAAGCCAAAGAAATATTAACATTCTCTGAAATCTAGCATGTAAGCAACATTCAACCAAAGTTTTGGGGATTTTGCTGAAAATGGGAGCTCTTCCTTTTCCCAATTACATTTGCAAACATTCCTTAAAGTCTACTCAAAGTGATTCACTCTTTTTCAACTCAAAAGAAAAAAGAAATTTCTATTCTTTTTCAAACCAAAGACCCATGGTCTTTTACTATCAAAGACCTATGGCCTACTTTTACAACTCAAAACAGACTTATTGTCATTGGAACTTGGGTTGTTACTCTTCCCCACTCTCCCACCCCACCCCCCAGATAAAAATTCTTAAAAAGACTACCAAATTGGGTTCCGTATTTTAGCTCTATATTGGGTTTAAAGGCTAAAAGAAACCACAATCTGGGTTGTTATTCTAATAATCCTTCTTAAAAGACTCTAATTAATGTTTAAATCATTGACATTTTAAATTTGTAGAATTGTGACATTTAAGATCCTGATCAAGATTTTAGCAACCCCCAGACCCCAGACTCCGTTACAGAGTGAAACAAGTACAGCCGTCATTTCTATGTATATTGCAATTTGTATTTTATATCTCTGAGATATCACACTCTTCTCAACATGGAGTGGGTATCTTGTTGATACCAAATACCTTCTCGTGTATGATGTTGATGAGCACTAGACAACTTTGGTCTTCTTACAAAGAGAACCTTACAAGTGCAATATGTCATCATCCACTGTTTTTGTGAAGCAATTCTATTTGTATGTATTGCGTCAAGCTATCGTTTGGAATTAGTAAGGATTTGGCAACTACGAAATTGGAGGGAGACTTTGTTGTTGTTAAGTCTGTATGCAGTGTGATTTATGTTCAGCTGTACTGGATATTTGTGGTTTTTCTGTAAACATGTAATAAAACGTTCAACTTGTGATTTTCTTTAATGTTATCTTCTTTAATTTTGGGATAGTTAAAATCGATTTAAGGTACATGGCTGCAAACTTGTTTGCTGGAATGCGGGCGTTTGTAAGATATTTATTGTGTGTTAGACAAGAAGAATGCATGAAAATAGAAATCAGTGAGAAAGTAGAGCTGGAATTGAACTATGTGCAATGAAAAAGGCTATGTACACAGGATGGGAATGAGTGACATGGTCCAGGACCTCGAGGTTGAAGTTGCTCTAATAATGGGCGATTGGCATATATAATCCAGTTGTTAAATTATTACAGGCATGTCATTTAGGTAAATATTTATCGATTGTCGAATTTCAATGTTTTATTATTAATGATACTACTATTCTTAGTGCATTCACGCTTTAAATGGGTTGCTTTCAATGATGGAATTTTTACAATTGAAACTAACATGATATTGTTTGTACAGTATTAAGTCTTTTCTCTCAAAATTTCTGAACGAGGTTTCCGTGGTGTACAGGCAGGTTTCCATGGATGAATATGCGGGGATGATGCGGTTTTCATGGATGGCACACAAAGGCCCCATTGATGACACGTTGGTGGAAAAAAATAGCCCATAGGCAAAGGAGAGCTAGTAGAACTTGTTTGTAGCCTACAAAGAGGCAATGACTCTTATGTGCTGGAGAGATTGTTAGATATATAAATATAGATGAAATTCCAAATTGAATAATAATGAGTGATTAATATAATATATTTCCAAACACACAATTTTAAGCTTTTGGGTTAAGTTGTGTTCGAGTATGTTATATGAACAATGAATATCATCTCAAGTCATCAATCATTTCGTATGTTGTGTTATAGCTTGTTTGATGTGATTCCTTGAAGTATTTAGTAAGTTGAATGTGTACATATGAATGTGTTTATAGACTAGGGAGGAGTGAGTGTTGCATAAGCAACCGAATATCTCCTCGAAGCCATTTCTCTTAGAATTTCTTAAACATGTTACTACCCTCAATTTTCTAATAGCTTTATTGCTACAGAAAGTTGGAATTTTTATAATCCTTTAATTTGATGATGAGGGTTTTAATTATAGAAGGGAAATGAAAAAATTAGTTTATTTTTTTACACTGTTAATACTTTCGAGTAGTTTTGAACTTGTTTTTACCCTTAAACAAGTTAGAATCTTTTTAAGCTAATAAGACACGATAAAACTTAGATTTGGCAAGAATCAGGTTATAAGTGCTGATTGGAACCCATGTTTATGTGACAAGGTACTAATCGGCACCTATGTCTTGGACACATTTTATCTCCAACTTCGCCTTTTGGCAGGTTTTACTTGATATTCTAACTGGTTTAAGGATAATTATGAGTCTTTTTAGTTACTTTAAAGCCATTAAATGATAAAAAATTTATCTTGATGATCCCATGTTTTTAATCTCCAATTTACTCTCTTCTTTTGAAAGAGGGAAAATCAAAAAATCAAAATCTAGGGTGCTCTCTCCTAATTTTTTTATCACTCTTGATTTCATTCCAATTTTAAAAATAAAACATTTGAATTTTGACATGAATTAATTTATACTAATCCAATAAAAATCAATCAAAATAAACTACCCATAATCACATGATTTATGCCTTAACACATTGGAATGCATTTGACCTTTAAAACTTGATGTGGCTTGATCTCTTGATTGGTTCGTTCGATAATCATGTTCTTTATGTTTTTTTGATCGTAGTGAACCCAATTTTATTAAAGTGAAATTCATGTTTATTGAATGATTCAAACAACATTTTTGTTCTTAGATTATTTTGAAATTACTATAACACAAGGTTGTGGATTCCTCGGTTGCAAAATGAGGTGTCTACAACTTCTTCTAGGTTCTAATTCTTCTTCTTCCTTCTTTTTTTTTTTTTTTTTTTTTTTTTTTTTTGTGTGTGTGTTTTAAAGGAGAAGTAGAAGAATTAGGCCGCGATATAATATTTTCTACAATTTCTTCCCCAACTATAATATACGCAGAAAATTGTGTTTTGAGTTTTGTAAGAATGGTTCTTGGTTCCCATTCTTGTGATTTGGTTCCCCTTAGTGTGGGGGCTTCCATTATTTTTGTAAATTTTCTTTTTTGGCCTCATTTGACCATTCTTAGGAAAATTACCTTTGGGAAAGTTTTTATTTTCATAGACTATATTTACCATGAGGGCTTTAATTTCCAAAAATAATCCTACATTAATTCTTTTTAGTACAATAGTAACTCCTTACTTAAGATTCATTAACCACATGAAAATCCAACATTATCCTTGTTTAGTTTTCCAACTCATTATTTAGTAATTTGTTAAAATAATATTTAATATTAAAATGTTACAATACTTTGCCAATCTATATATATAATAATAGGTAAAGCTGGGAGAAAATTCAATTAAATTTCAAATTGGAATTCAATTAGAATCTAATTTTGCGTCATGTGCCATATCTAATCTAAGTTCCTAAATTTTTGTGCCAAGTGAGTTAATTCAATATAAAAATTAGATTTCAATTAGAGTTTAATTTTTCGACATATGTCCCATCTAATCTAAGTTTTTTTTAATTTTTGTACCAAATGAGATAATTTAGTGTAAAAAATGAGGAGTTTAATATAAGTAAACCATAAAAAATATAATTTTAAATGATTTTATATTTATGATTATGAGCCTTTTTTTGTAGAACTAAAAACAATTCAAATTTATAAGTCAACTATATAATAATAATAATAATAATAATAATAATTGTGAGGACCCGAGGACCCGAGGATAACGGACCCGAGGATCATTAAACAACTTAAATAAAATCCCACTTAGGTCGGGAGCCGAGGACCTGAGGATCTAAGAACAGTCATCATAAGCCTCCACAAATATCTGGAAGCATTGAATGCTGGAGATAAGACTTCCTGACCGTAATAAATAAGGAAACGACAGCTTTACTCTCAACATTAATAAGGAAGTGACCTGAACAGTGAAGGGGACCTCTAGATACTTTACCATCATTATTCTCTGCAAAGGAGACTACAAGTGTCACCAAAGCAAAGAGAAAGAGAAAGGAGATGAAAGGCCAGGATGATAAGAATAAAATGTATAAATAGGGAGAGGCGAGAATAGAGAAGGGAGGAAAAAAAAAAAAAGGACTGCCGAGTAGAGTAAAGAGATAAGAGTTGGAATTGAAAGGAAATAGTACAAGAAGAGTCCTCGGGGTCAGTATGTTTCTCTGTTGTGTGTTTCCACCTCTACAAAACTTTATTGTTTTGGGCCAAGATTTGTAGTGGGCCTTAGCCATCTATAACTGTAGTCTGAGCTTAGGACCATTAAGAAAATTTGGACCTTACAATTGGCGCCGTCTGTGGGAACAACGAAGTAGAGCGTGCTGTCTGGAGGACTAATGGCAAGTGCAAATCAAGATAGGGAGGAGTCACTAGGTTCGCAGAATGTAAATCGCCGAAGGAATGGTACGCCAAGTGTGGTGGTGGAGTCACATCCTGGTGGACAAGCAGAGAGAAGCCTATCATCTACTGGCGATCGAACCTCTCGTGATGATGAAGTGCGAAGAATGCAATCAGAGATAGAGCGTCTACGGAGAAAGTTAAAACGGAAGCAAAAGGCTAGGCGAAGTTCCTCCTCTCCGTCCATCGATGGTTCTGTGGCCGGTGAGGAAGAAGGCGATGGTCGAGGGTCTGAATCCTCCACGGATAAGTCTTACCCTAGTACAAGCACATCTGGCCGGGTTAAGGGTGATAGGAATAAGCATGTCGGGGGGGTGGTCATATCAGGGCACGGGGAATGACGCTATGAGTAAAGCCTTGAGACAGATTTCCAAATCCCCATTCGCGAAATGGATAAACAGGGAAAAGTTGCCCCATAGGTTTTCACAGCCCACCTTTGCCATTTACAATGGTAGGACTGACCCCGTGGAACATGTGAGCCACTTTAACCAAAAGATAGCGGTTCATTCGCGCAATGAGGCACTGATGTGTAGGGTATTCCCGTCCAGTTTAGGACCGGTGGCTATGAGATGGTTTGATGCTTTGAAAGAGGGATCATTAGGATCTTTTGAGGAATTAATGAAGGCGTTTGGCGCACGGTTTATGACATGTAGCAGGGTACCAAAGCCTTTAGATGCGCTGTTGTCGATGGCCATGAGAGAAGGCGAGACTCTTAGAACGTATTCAGATAGGTACTGGGAGACATACAACGAGATCGATGGCGACGTGGAAGAGGTCGCGGTGAGAACCTTCAAGGTGGGACTCCCGACAGAGCATGGCTTGAGAAAATCTCTGGTGATGAAAACGGCGGTGAATATGCGTCAACTTATGGATCGTATCGATAAGTATAAACGGGTAGAGGAAGATCAAATGCAAAGTAAGGGTAAAGCAAGAGTGTTTCCCGAGAAGAAGGATTCGAGGGGAGGGGGCTTCCAGGGCAATCAACCCAGGAGAGACTTTGTGGGTCATCCACATGTACCTAGGACGCCCATGGTTAATGCCTTATTTAAAGAGCCGGTGTATCAAATATTGGAGAAAATACAGAATGAACCCTATTTTCGTTGGCCTAATAGAATGAATGGAGACTCGTCCCAGAGAAACCAGAGCCTTCATTGTCATTACCACCAGGATAAAGGGCATACCACGGAGCAGTGTAGGACGTTGCGTGATCATTTGAACCAATTGGCTAGGGCGGGAAAGATCAATCACTTCTTAGTACAGCCGGGAGGACAAGTGCAGCGTAATGGAGGGGCCCGACCCGATAATGTTGCTCGGCCAGCTTTGGGAACTATCAACGTAATCTTAGCCAAACCAATGGGGGAGTGCGTAACCCCTATTCGAGTCATGTCCGTGCAGAATAGTTTGGAAGGTGGCGCCGAATATTTGGATAACCACGTCAGTAAAAAGATGAGGTTGGCCCCAATTCCTACCTTGGGATTCTCCGAGGAAGATAAAGAGGGAACCATTCAGCCGCATGATGATGCCTTGGTAGTCATTGTTAGAATCGGTGGATTTGATGTCAAGCGAGTCTTGGTGGATGAAGGAAGTGGGGCTGGGATCATGTATCCCGATCTGTTCAATGGCTTGGGATTGAAAGCCGAGGACCTCAAGACATATGATTCTCCATTGGTTGGCTTTGATGGGAAAGCAATAGTCCCCCAAGGAACGATTAGTTTGCCCGTTCGGGTAGGAGACGAGGAGGTACAGGTTAATTTTATAGTTGTCAAGGCCTATTCGCCCTACACTGCAATATTAGCTAGACCATGGCTTCATGCTATGAGCGCGGTATCATCTACTTTGCATGTAAGGGTTAAATACCCCACGGGTGGACGGGTAGGAGTATTGTTAGGCAATCAGTTAATAGCGAGGCAGTGCCTTGTGATGGCAATTACCAAGTTGTCAGGAAGTAGGGAGGAAGAGGCAGGTCGGAAGAGGCAGGTCGGAAGACCTTGTAGCAATCAAAGAACCTCGTCGGGGTAGAAAACCCTTCAGGAGTTAAGGATTCCATCGAGGACCTCCAAGAAATCTTGATACGAGAGGAAGGGAAGTATTTTCGCATAGGATCTCAGTTACCCGACACCGAGAAAGCCAAATTATTGGAATTCTTAAAAACTAATATTGACGTCTTCGCTTGGACAACTTACGAGGTTCCAGGAATTGATCCAGACTTCATTTGCCATCGTCTAAACGTTGACCCCAAGGCCATCTCCCGAAAACAACCTTCTCGGCGGATGTCCTGTGAGCATGCCGAGGCTGTGAAGGAAGAGGTAAACCAACTGAAATTGGCGGGAGCCATTAAAGAAATTTTCTACCCGGAGTGGCTCGCTAACACGGTGGTGGTAAAAAAGAAAAATGGCAAGTGGCGAATATGTGTAGATTTTACCGACCTGAACAAGGTATGTCCAAAGGACCCTTTCCCCATTCCCAGGATTGATCAGTTAGTCGATGCTACCGTAGGGCATCCTCGGATGATTTCTTGGATGCGTTCCAGGGCTATCACCAGATTCCTATGTCATTGTCCGACCAAGAAAAGACAGCCTTTCGGGCTCCTAGCGGTAACTATCATTATCGGGTAATGCCTTTTGGTCTCAAGAATGCAGGATCTACTTACCAAAGGATGGTAACCCGAATGTTTGAAGGACAGTTGGGACGAAATATGGAAGCCTATATCGACGACATGGTAATAAAGAGTAAAAGGGTAGAGGACCACTTGGATGATTTGAGGGAAACTTTTTCAGTGTTGAGAAAGCATCAGCTACGCCTGAATGCCTCTAAATGTTCTTTCGGTGTCAGCTCAGGAAAGTTCCTCGGGTATATGATCACGCACCGAGGGATTGAAGTTAACCCCGACCAAATCAAGGCCATTATGAGCTTGCATTTACCTCGGAATCCCAAAGAGGTGCAGAAGTTGACCGGGATGGCGGCAGCCCTAAATAGATTCATTTCTCGGTCCACAGATAGATGCAGGCCATTTTATCAACTCTTGCACAAGTGGAAAGACTTTCAGTGGACAGATGACTGCGTCCGTGCCTTTGCCGATTTGAAGCAATATCTTGCTAGCCCGCCAATATTATCTCGGCCCGAGAAGGGGGAGGTATTATATGCCTACTTGGCAGTCACAGAATATGCTGTCAGCTTAGTCTTGGTGCTCAATGCGGATGGAGCTCAAAAACTTGTGTATTATATCAGTAAATCCCTGCAGGAAGCGGAAATGCACTACTTGCCCCTGGAGAAAGCGATTCTGGCTGTTGTACATGTTACAAGAAAACTCCCCCATTATTTCCAAGCTCATACCGTGATTGTGCTTACTCAACTGCCGCTGCAAGCTCTTATGAGAAAGTCAGACTACACGGGTCGGGTCGCCAAGTGGGGAACGAGATTGGGGGCGTATGACGTCAAATATATGCCTCGTACCGCTATTAAAGGACAAGTCCTTGCTGACTTCGTGGCCGAATTTACGGATGCTGGCCTACAGCCGGAGAGAATGGTCCTAACAGTTACGGCGGCAGAACCCAAACCAACTCCCCCGTGGGAAGTTTATACTGATGGAGCATTCAACCGAAAGGGTGTTGGTGTGGGTATTGTGATGGTCACCCCTGAAAAGTTGGTTATGGAAAGATCATTGAGGATAGGATTCGTAGCCACTAATAACGAGGCCGAGTACGAGGCTGTCTTAGCTGGTGCTCAGCTAGCCAAACATTTGGGAGCCGAGGTGGTGAAGTTTTTTTGTGATTCCCGGTTGATCGTCGGGCACATCAATGGAGATTTTGAGGCTCGAGATGAAAGAATGCAAAAGTACCTTGAGAAGGTGAAGGTTGTGTTGTGCTTGTTTAAAACTGTTTCGGTCGAACAAATCCCTAGAGGGCAGAATACCCACGCCGATTTGCTGGCCATGTTGGCCACATCTATGGGGCACAAGCTTCCTCGGGTAGTCTTGGTGGAAGATATGATGACCTCCAGCCTAGCTGCTACCCCGGTTGTGGGAGTTCAACATATTCACGCGAGGCCAAGTTGGATGGATCCCATTGTGACTTACTTGAAGCAAGGAGTGTTGCCCGAAGACAAAGTGGAGGCAGAAAAGGTGCGACGGGCTACTCCTCGATACTGGCTGTCCGAGGAGCAGAAGTTGTATAAACGCTCATACTCGGGACCGTACCTTTTGTGTGTGCACCCGGAGGCCATTAAGTCCATCTTAGAAGAAATGCACGAGGGTATGTATGGAAGCCATACTGGGGGAAGATCCTTAGCTTACCGGGCTTTGACCTAGGGATACTGGTGGCCAAATATGCAGAAAACCTCCCAGGACTACGTTAAAAAATGCGACCAGTGCCAGCGATATGCTCCGAATATGCACCAACCAGGTGGGGTTTTGAACCCACTTTCCAGTCCATGGCCTTTTGCTCAGTGGGGTTTGGATATCGTGGGGCCTTTTCCTCGGGCTACCGGGAACCGAAGATGGCACCTCGTCGGGACGGATTATTTCACTAAGTGGGTGGAGGCAGAACCACTGGCTAATATCAGAGATGTGGACGCAAAAAAGTTTGTGTGGAAGAACATAGTGACCAGGTTTGGAATCTCACATACGTTGATATCGGATAATGGACTTCAGTTCGGCAGCAAAGCCTTCCGAAGATATTGCGGGACTATGGGTATCAGGAACGGGTATTCAACGCCGGCATACCCGCAAGGAAATGGTCAGGCAGAGGCTACTAACAAGGTCATCCTGGCTGGGATAAAAAAAGACTGGATGATGCCAAAAGCAAGTGGGTGGAAGAGTTGCCTCATGTGCTATGGACTTATCGCACTACCCCCCGGAGGTCGACGGGAGAGACCCCTTTTTCAATGACATATGGAATGGAGGCAGTCATTCCTCTGGAATCCGTCCTGCCAACGTTAAGGTCAGAGCAGTACGGTGAGGAAGAGAATAACAGTTTGTTGCAGGATGGCCTGGACACCATTCAAGAAAGGAGGGAAATAGCCAGTGTGAGGTTGGCCAGATATCAGCAGAAGTTTAAACAAACATATGATAAGGGAGTGAAGCCAAGACCCTTAGTGCCAGGGGACCTGGTACTAAAAAAGGTAGTTGGGATAGCGAGAAACCCAGCATGGGGAAAGCTAGGGCCAAATTGGGAGGGACCCTATAGAATTACGTCTGTCGCCGACGTCGGGGCTTACCGCCTGGAAGATCTGGATGAGAAAGTAGTGCCTCGTCTGCGGAATGTAAATAACTTGCGGCGTTATTATTACTAGAAATAAAAAATTGGCCGTTTTTGTTAAGAAGGATACATATTGATTACTTTTTATTTGTGATTGTGGGATGGGTAACAAAATTCTTTGAGTGTTAAACTGAACCTAGGACTTGCCTGGCTCCTCGGGTCACAAGCCTAGGGAAAATTAACATCATGGCAAAATTCTTTGAGTGTTAAACTGAATCTAGGACTTGCCTGGCTCCTCGGGTCGCAAGCCTAGGGAAAATTAGCATCATAGTAAAATTCTTTGAGTGTTAAACTGAACCTAGGACTTGCCTGGTTCCTCGGGTCACAAGCCTAGGGAAAATTAACATCATGGCAAAATTCTTTGAGTGTTAAACTGAACCTAGAACTTGCCTGGCTCCTCGGGTCACAAGCTTAGGGAAAATTAACATCATGGCAAAATTCTTTGAGTGTTAAACTGAACCTAGGACTTGCCTGGCTCCTCGAGTCACAAGCCTAGGGAAAATTAACATCATGGCAAAATTCTTTGAGTGTTAAACTGAACCTAGGACTTGCCTGGCTCCTCGGGTCACAAGCCTAGGGAAAAGTAACATCATGGCAAAATTCTTTGAGTGTTAAACTGAACCTAGGACTTGCTTAGCTCCTCGAGTCACAAGCCTAGGGAAAATTAATATTGTGGCAAAATTTTTTCTAATGTTAAACAGAGCCTAGGATTTGCCTGGCTCCTCGGGTCACTCGCCTAGGGAAAATTGACATCACAGCAAAGTTCTTTAGGTATTAAAGCCGAACCAAGGACTTGCCTGGCTCCTCGGGTCGCAAGCCTAGAGAAAGTTAACATCGTGGTAAAATTCTTTGAGTGCCAAACTTAATCCAGGTTATTCCCTGGCTCTTCGGACCTCAAGTTTAGGGGAAATTAGAGTGACCATGGAATGGTCTAAGTGATATATTCAGTTTAGCATAGGCGCGATCTAAGTTTTGTAGTAATGATAGAATCAAATTTTAGAGGATGATGCGAGTCGTCAATGTAATAAGCATCAATGTTACAAGTTATATTGACAATGACTTGAACATAGAAAGAAATTTACATGAATTAGATCCGGACCGTAAGAAAGGAAAAGATGGTGATACTAAAGAGCAGTTATAAGAATATGAAATAAACAATAACTAAAAGTAATCAAGAATATTATTAAGGCTAAGTATCCAAGTTCGTTGGGTACAAATGATGCCAGTCCGGGGCTTCTTCTTCAAAACTAAATTAAGGACAAAACGGCTATCTTACTACAAAATATTACTAAAGCCTAAAACAAGCCTTTCAAACAGTGAACTATTTGTCTTCATGCTCCCTCGCTTCCTTCTCTTTCAGCTTATCTTTTTTCTTCCTCTTTGTTAGCGCAACCTCGGCCTCCTCTTCTCGTCCTCCACAGCAATCACGATGGACTGGGACGGTGGGGCTTGATCTTTACTTTGGCCTTTTGGAGAAGTAGGCTGAGGATCTTGATCTGAAGGCAAAGCTGTAGGGGAACGAACAGGACTAGGGTCCACGAGAGGCATGGGAGGAGGTGCCAGTTGCAGCGTAGGAGGATAAAGTATACTGTTCGGGTCACGAAGCTCCGAATCCGCAGAAACTCCCGCCGCGTCTAAGGCGTACCCCCAAACCTCCGAGCAAAAAGTGCGGGCAACCCCCCGAAGTTGGGCTGTTAGGTTCTCCGCTGCTTTGTTCATCCCAGCGTTATAAGCAGCTTGCTCTGCTTCGGCTTTTTCTTGTTCCATAGCCTCCAACCATTTGTGCACTTGTTTTAGCTCGACAACCGTCAAAGCGAGGCGATTTTGAGCATTCTTCTGCTCCTCTAAGGCAACAGCGGCTTGTTTCTCAAAGCTCTAGAGGGTAGATTCAGCATTTTTGTGTGCTTTCTCTGCCTCGGAAAGCTTGCCTATAACTTCCTTCAGCTTCTGCTCGGCCTCAGATTGAGCCTTGACAGCAACCTCGGTGTTATGTTCCGCTTTCTGGGTCAGGTCCAGATAGTGATCGACCCATTCTTCAGCCATGAAGGATGCTTGGACAGCCTACAAAGAGCACAAGTTAAAAACGAATGGGCAAATGACAGTTACATAACAAGGGAATGTTTGGTTAAGGATGAAGGGTATAATACCTTTGCCAAGTCTTGCTTCAACGATAAAAAGACCTCCCTCTTTCGGAGAGATCGCAGCTCCGCCATATCCTCGGGAAGGCACAAAGCCTTCTCCAGACACTCGGCAACCAACCTTGAGCTCCCTTCTGCGGATCTCTTAGATTGGCGTCGTCAAGAACGGGGCTACCTGAGCTGAGCGCGAAAGTAGGACGCCAAACAGAAGCCCTTTTGGTTTGATTAACTCCCGTCTCCTTGGACGTCCCCGTGTGGGTTGATTTTTTAGAATGGCTTTTGCCCGATCGGGCCTCCTTGGTGGGAGGTTCGGTTACCTCCCCTTCCTCGGGCTCGGTAGCATGTTTACTACTCTGTCTTTTTTTCCTCTTCTTCTCAGCACCGTCAGCATGCGCCGATTGAGCAATTGCAGGCGTAATAGGCCGAGGAGGAACAGTAACAGCTGGAGTAGAACCCCCAGCATGGGATTGTAGTAAGGCGAGCAGGTCAGGCTCTTTGTCCTGATATCCCATTGTGCCAGAAGAAGACGGCACTAAAGTGCTGGGAGCGTCTGGTTGGTAGAAAACCTCAAAGTCCTTGTCGCGCACCTCGACCTGCTGAGGTTCAGAGGACTCCTCCCTAACCTTCTCTTCGGCAACGACAGTAGATGCTTGAGGACAAATGAGTTGAGCTGTCAGGGATGCCGAGAGCTGGGCATCTTGCACACCAGGAGGAGGGGGGTGTCCAGCAAAAATCCCGACACGACAACGTCTATTTTTGCCAGACGAAGATCCTTAGCCCTAATAACGTTCTTCGGACTCTGGAAACACTTAGTAGATGGTTTATAGCCGAGGATCACGTGAGCTGCTCTCAGCTGTCCGTCCGTGTGGAGAAAAATCTCTGACCTGAGAATGCGGTTCAGGTCCTCAAAGTTCACTAAGTGTTTGGCGGGTGCGGTGTGGTATTCGTCTATCATGAGAAACAAGCTTTGTCAGTATGAAAGCCAGTGGGGGTATGCAAAAAAAAAAAAGAGGGAAAAAACCTAACGGTTTAGTTTCTGTACTGTCGGGAGTACTACCTGGTTCCCTCTCTTTAATAGGGCAATGCAACCCGTCGTGCCAATTCCCGGACACGATGAGAAAGTCTTCATCCATGCCCTTGCTTGAATCGGGTAAACAGGAAATTAGCCTAACGGAAGGGACCTTACATCTCATGTAAAATTTGGTCTTTTCCCCCTTTTGGCATCTATATATCCAATTGACATCGTGCCATGTCAAGTTGGTCTCCATTTTCCGGTTTAAAGCATCTACACACCCTAAAATCCTAAGGACGTTACTAGAGCATTGGTATGGAGTTAATCTAAAATTTAATAGAAAATCTCGAGTTACTCTACCCATAGGAATTTCCATTCCACCCTTGATGAAAGCAATCATCGGGATTATTACCGACCCGGGGGGTAGGGATGATAGTAGCCATTCCCCCTCCTCACAGTGTTTGATGTTAACATCGTTGGGAATCCTATATTGGGCTTTAAATTTGGCTTTGGCCTCGTCAGTATCGACTAACTTAGCGTATCTACCCATTGAACCGTATAAGAAATAAAAAATTAATAGCAATAAAATGAGTGACAAGGGCAAGCTAGTGAGAAAGCTAACACACCTCTTAGAAACTCTCAGTTCGCTCCTCGGGAGTTCTTTTCTTCAAAATGTAAAAATGAACCTCAGCCAGCCTAAAGTCTTGTATATATAGTGGTAAAAAAGGGCGCGCGTATTTTTCCGCTCAGTAAAAGTAAATCAACATCGTACGTTTTCCATCACACCGTAGAACGTGGGCAAACATGGAGCCGCCTGACACCATAAATGGTAAATTGCGGATACCGAAGCGTCAGGGACGTGCTTTAATATTCGAAAAGACACCCCCACGTGGGAAATTAACTGGTACGTCATGACCGGTTTAAATGAATTAAAACTTATCCTCTGATCTGGAATCAATAGTACAAGTTTTAAGGGGCTATTATGAGGACCCGAGGACCCGAGGATAATGGACCCGAGGATCCGAGGATAATGGACCCGAGGATCATTAAACAACTTAAATAAAATCCCACTTAGGTTGGGAGCCGAGGACCCGAGGATCTGAGAACAGTCATCATAAGCCTCCACAAATATCTGGAAGCATTGAATGCTGGAGATAAGACTTCCTAACCGTAATAAATAAGGAAACGACAGCTTTACTCTCAACATTAATAAGGAAGTGACCTGAACAGTGAAGGGGACCTCTAGATACTTTACCATCATTATTCTCTGCAAAGGAGACTACAAGTGTCACCAAAGCAAAGAGAAAGAGAAAGAGAAAGAGAAAGAGAAAGGAGATGAAGGGCCAGGATGATAAGAACAAAATGTATAAATAGGGAGAGGCGAGAATAGAGAAGGGAGGAAAAAAAAAAAGGACTGCCGAGTAGAGTAAAGATATAAGAGTTGGAATTGAAAGGAAATAGTACAAGAAGAGTCATCGGGGTCAGTATGTTTCTCTGTTGTGTGTTTCCACCTCTACAAAACTTTATTGTTTTGGGCCAAGATTCGTAGTGGGCCTTAGCCATCTATAACTGTAGTCTGAGCTTAGGACCATTAAGAAAATTTGGACCTTACAATAATAATAATAACAACAACAACAATAACAATAATAATAATAGGTAAAACTGAGAGAAAATCCAATTAGATTTCAAATTATAATTCAATTAAAGTCTAATTTTGCATCATATGTCCTATCTAATCTAAGTTCTTAAATTTTTGAGCCAAGTGAGTTAATTCAATGTAAAAATTGGATTTCAATTAGAGTTTAATTTTGCAACATGTGTCCAATCTAATCTAATTTTTTTAATTTTTGTACCAAATGAGTTAATTTAGTGTAAAAAACGAGGAGTCTAAATAAGTAAACCATAAAAAAAAATTTAAATGATTTTATTTTTATGAGCATTTTTTTTTTGTAGAACTAAAAACAATTCAAGTTTATAATAATAATAATAATAATAATAATAATAATAATAATAATAATAATAATAATAATAATAATAATAATTGTAAGGTCACAGTTTGTGCCTAAACCCAACAATGCGAAGGGGACAGACCCAAAAAGCCCAATACAATGAAATATGTAGAGAGTGGGCTTGAAATCTAGGTTCTAAGGATGTTGAATAACAAAGATAATGAGCTAGATTACCACAGCACATACAATGAACTATTAAGTAACAAAATCTATCATTGGACGCAAACCGAAGACGAATTATATTAGCTTTCATCCTTTCAAGGGTATGTTACAATTATGGATATTAAAATGTATAGTGTTTCTCTTTCTTGTTTTTCCGATCCCCCTTTCTAAACGTACTCCTTTCCTTTTATAGTGCCCTCCCCTCTTCTCCCCATCTTCCACATATAGATCAGATCATCAATCTAGATACTTATTCCATCCAACTCTCCCAAAAGTCCTTGGAGGCAGCTGTAAGATTGAATTCTGATATTCAGGTATCACTTCCCCATTAATGTGGCCAGAGAAGTAGTTGCATAACATTCAATGCAGTAGTAGCAGCTTTATTCAGATATTTTATAGCTTTTCTTTTTATCCTCTACTCTACATCTACCATATTCGTCCATACTTGTAGGACTTCTAAAAATATCGCCCTTGGACGTCAAACAACCTTCTCCTACCTCGGCTTCACCTAACCGAGGATATAGTCCTCCTCGGACCAACTTCTTGTTCATATTTGATTAGATATTACTTACCTATCAGCATTGCTTTGTGGGTTGACACTTTTGCCTCCTTGGATTGGGCCTTTTTCCCGACAAACACTCTTGGGGCAACCCAACGTGTCTTCCTGGGTCCATTAACCTATAATAATAACAATAATAATAATAGGAAAAACTGAGAGGAAAAACAATTAGATTTCAAATTGGAATTCAATTAGAGTCTAATTTTGCGTCACGTATCCTATCTAATCTAAGTTCTTAAATTTTTGTGCTAAGTGAGTTAATATATATATATAAATATATATAATATGTGAAACTAAGAGAAACTCAAATTAGAAATCCAAATTAGAGTTTCAATTTTGCGTAATGTGTCCTAAATTATTTATTCCTAAAGAGTTTTATTTTTTAATTTTAGAATCAAATGTGAGACAATATCATAAATATTCATCTAAGTGAGCTATTAAGTACACAAACCAAAGAGTAAATGAATTGCAAAAAAAAAAAAAAAAAGTGCTTCACAATAATTAAAAAAAAAAATTAGACAATTTACATTTTATACTTAATAATATCCTTACAAATTTTTGTAAAGAGTTAATAAAATATAAAAATGACTATCAATAGTATTTAAATTATATATATATATATATATATATAAATTATATAATGCATTATATTATATATCTTTAATTGTATTTATGTATATGTATGGGGTTACAAGTTAGTATATATAATGAAAACGTACTAGTTTGTTACTGGACTTTGGCAAATCAATTTCAAAGATTCTGTGAACCATAGTTGAGGTGGGGTCTCCCTTTATTAACAAATAATTAATCTTCAATTTTTCAATCCTAACCTTTTAATCTAAACAAGTTATCCTTTTTTATATATTATAAAGTAGCCCAGAATTGATAAGAGCAGTAAATATTTGAGGAAGAGGATTTTTACTTATTTTATTAAAAATAAAATCCCTGAGAGTTTTTAAGATATTCCAACTATGAAAATTTTAAGATTCTATTTGTAATTAGTAGACCTTATTTTTAAATGTCATCAATATTTCAAAAAAAAAAAAATTGAATATCATCATTTATTTATTGATTAATGATGTGGTCAATTTAATTAACTTGTTTTAAAACAGATACAAAGGATTTCATTAAGTCAATGATGCAATTTTCTTAGAATTCCAAAGGCTTCTCATCAAATTTTACTCCACTAGTGTTTGGGTGAAATTAATAAGTTAAAGAATTCCAACGGATTCTCGTTAATAAGTCATTCATTGCACTAGTCTACAACTCAATTCTCCAATAATTACAGAACCTTCTCATCAACTTCCCCTCTTCTATTACACTAGTGTGTATGGAATATGTATGGTGCAATCATGTTATGAATTCCAGAACATTATCATTAATATAATATAATCCATTCAACTACTCTATTCAATTATCCAAGAATTCCAGAACCTTCTCATCAAGATCCCATCTATTACACTAGTGTGTATGTAATATGTATAATGCAATTATGTTATGAATTCCAGGACATTCTCATCTCTCTCTCTCTCTCTCTCTCTCTCTCTCTATATATATATATATATATATAACCGAAGTCTCTAAAATTCTCACAATTTTTTATGTCAGTACAATATTTAAATAAAATTATCATTTTATTTAAAATAAATTATTTTTGTTTAGTCAAAACTTTATAAGGAATTAAACTTTATCTCTCTAACAAGTCCAACTTAAACTCAAGCTCATCATTTTTTAATCATTTTTTTTAAATAAAATTATTTTTGTTTAGTCCAAACTTAATAAGGAGTGAAACTCTATCTTTCTAACAAGCCTAACTTATACTTAAACTCAAACGTTGATTAAAAAAAAAACCCTTGAATAAATCCTATATTACGATTATCCTAAAGGTGGCTTTATTTGGATAAATATAAAAATCATCAACTATTAATAAAGTTCAACTACTTTGGATAATAGAACAATTCTACTGCAACTTCTTTAAAATGTAATTTTTGTACATAAACTGCTATATATATATATATAATCGAAACCTCTGAATCTCGCACAATTTTCTACATCAGTACAATATTTAAATAAAATTATAATTTTATTTAAACAAAATATTTTTTGTTTAATCCAAATTTAATAAGGAGTGAAACTTTATCTCTCTAACAATTCCAACTTAAATTCAAACTCATCATTTTTTTGAATAATATTATTTTTTTTAGTTCAAACTTAACAAAGATTGAAATTCTATCTCTCTAACAAATCTATCTTAAACTCAAACTCAAACGTTGATTAAAAAAAAAAAAAAAACCTTGAACAAAATCAACTATTGATAAAGTTCAACTTAAAAAATTCTACTGTAACGTCTTTAAAAAGTAATTTTCGTACATGAAGGAGAGAAAATAATGTGTGTATGTGATAAAAAACCACTTACACTCTATTATATAAAATAATTGTAAAAAAGTATATAGTAAAAATTGTGGTTATAGAATTACTAGTACACACTGCAATTATATCATAAATGTTGAACGTGAAAAGTCTTGTAGTTAATTTGACACCTTTTTATACATAAAGTGTTTAAGGGTTTATAGGATAAATTGTTCAAGCGGCAAGGTTAACTATATGTATATTGTAATTATCTCAAAAAAAAAAAAAAAAAAAAAAAGTCTTGAAATCCAGAAGGTTCTTCTTCTCATCAATATCTCATCCCTTCATTTTAGATAGACAGCAAAGATCCCACTTCCTCTCCATCTTACGGATACATATATTTTAATAACTTATTTATTTATGTCATAGATTCTTATATTACATACTATTATGTATTCTTTATTATACTTTTATTTTCACAGTACAAAGATTCGACATCTGCTTAAAACGCTACGCTTCGCACAAACTTTGGGTCCCACAGTGACCCCAGAGCTTGGAATGCAAGGAAAGAAGAAGAAAAATGGCGTATGGAGAAACAGAGTTTATGTTTGGATATTTGAAAAATTAAAATTATTTTATTATTTAGTTAAGTTTTGCTATTATTTATAGGTCTCATTGTACTTTTTAGTACTATTTATGAGTCTAGCAGTCCTATTTCAACTAACTTTTACCTTTATCTACAATACTTTCAACAATAAATTTACAGTTTTAACAAAATGGTATCCAAACAGATAAAAAGTAGTAAATACTTGCAAATTTGGGGAGAAAAAAATGGTTCGGATTAGGTTCAATGCTTCTAATACACTAGACTCGATCAGATGGTAACATGTGTTTAAAAATGAACAGGTGTTACTATCTCAACAGGTCCAATGCCACTGGATACTGGACCTAAATCGCCAAAAAAAAATTAGACAGAACAAAGTATAGTTTTCAAGTACATTTTGAAACATGAAGCAGAATAATTTAATATCCTCAAATTAAGAAAATGTGCTCTATTAGGGCCCATTTGGTACAAGCTTCTAAACACATGTTTTTAATTTTTAAATAATATTATACATATTTTTATACACTTTTTTACCAACGTATTTAAAAAAAAAAACTAAAAACTATTATTTAAATACACTAACCAAACGGACCCTTAGCTTCTAAAAATGATATTACAATCTTTGTAGTACTAGCTTTCAAAGATGGTCAAAGATTATTCCAGTGGCTGATTTAATTATTTTATCTAAAATATATTATCCATTTTAAGTTTTACTAAAATCTAAACATATTCTTAATTATTGGGCTTGAGTTTGGATTAGTTTTTTTTTTACTGAAAATTTATTTATTTACGTGCTAAAAAAAAGTTGATAAAAAAAAAATACAAATATAGATGAATTGTACCAAAATGAAGTATAATAGGTCCGCTAAAAAAACACGCGTTTGCATGTGGAAAAGCGCGCGGAACTTAAAAGCTTTTGCATGTGGAGGGCCCGGTGGCTTGCTTTGCTAGTTAGCAAGTTGCAACGCGCCAACACATAAATTATATATATATATATATAAAACAATAAGTAATAAATTTTATCACTCAAATCTTATAAATTGTGGTGTTTAGATTATTAAAATAGAAAAAAAAATCTATAATATATCTAGAGTGAGTTTAAGTTAACTCAATAGATAAATAAAAAATTTAATGTTCAAACTTTGATATTTTAGCTTAATTATAAGGAGAAATTATATAAAACTAAGAATACGTTTGGTACACTGAATAAAGATTGTGATAGGGATTGTAATCTTTATTATTAGAAATAAAATGTGTTGTTGAATAAAGATTGTGATAAGGATTGTAATTTTTATTATTAGGAATAAAATGTGTTATAATATAATAATTAAATCTATTCATAAGTTTGATTGTGAGTTATAAAATTATAATAAAATATAAGATTTATTTTCTTATCCAAAAAAATATAAGATTTATTTTAGGAAATATCTTACTTATACAATTATATCTCCTTAAAAGTTTTATTTTTCAAATTTAAGAGAGATATGTGTTATTTTTTTATAATTTTTTTATTTTTATAATTGTTAGATATACATGAAAAATTTGTTTATTTGGAAATATATTAGGTTTTGAAATTATTGCACTTACTAAGGAATAGCTAATGCAGCCCTTTAAAGAGGAATATTTATTCCTCATTTTGAATAATAACTATTCATAAGGAATGATTATTTCTTGTAATAAAAATATAACCAAATTAAAGAATAGCTAAACTATAGAAATAACTATTATATTACAGTTTTTATTACTTACAGTCTACCAAACATGTCCTAAGTTTTTTAAGTTTCACAATTTTACACTTCATGAATTTATCCTATATATTTTAATTGAATTGAATTTATATTCTATAATTAAACTCTCCATTATAATTTTTTTAGGGACTCCATTAGAATTTTGACACATCATATTTTCTTTAAATAGCAAACTACATATATCATTCCATGTACAAATACAATTACAATTACAATCACAATAAATATCTATCTCTACTACAATATATAGTTTCATTTACAAATACAATTATAATTAATAAATACTTATTAATAATTATCATTATTATCAAATTTAAATTTAGGAAAAAAAAATAAAAGAAAAAAAAATAACGTTAAATTTTTCCTTGCATTACACAAGTTACAAACTAGTATCCATAATTTCCTAAAAAAAAAAACTAGTATCCATAATATTGACTTTCTTCTAAAAATAAAAAAAGTATCCATAATATTACCTAGTTTAAATATCAATAATCATATTCTTACCCCACTAATATATAAGTTTTTTCCTAATAAAAAATTTGCTTGTAGTAGCTTTTGTGTGTGTATTAAAAGCAAGACATAAGAATCTAGAAGACTAGAACTAGAATCTCATGCATAAATAAAATAAATAAAACTAAGTCCAAAACTATATTTTAAATTAGGTTACTGTATCAGACTTGTTGGTGAAGATAGTTTGAAGTTAAGAGGCCAAGACCAACTGCTTTATCACAAATGCTCTTGTTTTTTTTGCAATTATCTTTTGTTTCTCTCTTAGGTAGTTTCTCAGGAAAGCTTTTTCTGGGTTTCTCAGTAAAACTCTTTCCTGGGTTTCTCAGTAAAGCTTACTGTGTGTGTGTGTAATGGAAAAGCTGATTTTGGATCATTTGCCACCTGGGGTCAGATTTAGTCCGAAGGACCCGGAGCTCATCGAACTCTACCTGAAGAAGAAGATCACAGGGAATATTAAAGACACTTGGTTTATCCCCGAAATTGAGTTCTATAAAGATGAGCCCTGGGACTTACCAAGTAATCTTCTTGTTTTTCTATTATCACTAGCTTCACTTCTTGGAAAATTTAATGCCTTTTTGTGATAAGGTAGGAAAATGTTTCACATCGTATTAGTATGTTGATTGTTGCTTGTTTTGCGTTCCAGTTATGGAATTTTTCTGGACAAGTGTTTTACATTAATTGATCAAAAGAAATAGTTACAGAGATCAGGTGTAGATTCTTGCTTGGTTTGTGTGTGTGTGTTTTTGTGAGTATCTTTTTTCTGGTATTGGTGTTGTCTGGTTCATGTTGTATCTAGTTAGTGTTTTCTTTTGTATAAAGACTGACGCTTTCTTGGGCTATGATCCTCTGCTCTTGTATGAATTATTTTTCTTCTTTAAAACATTTAAAAAGTTGTTGATTTTTCCCATTTTGGGTGTAAAAATTTTGTGCTTAAGTCTGGTTTCTTGTACTGTAGGTAAAAGTGGGATTGCTACGGAGGACCAAGAGTGGTTCTTCTTCACTGAACAGAGCCCGAAGCATCAGAAAGATACTCAAAAAAAGAGAAAAAGGGGTCAGAAACAGGAACTGGTGGACAGGCAAACCAAGGCTGGGTTCTGGAAATCAACTGGTCGAGATCGGGAAATCAAGTCTGGAGAGAGCTTGACTGGAATGAAGAAGACTCTGGTCTTCTATATAGGGAGTAATAAGAAAGAAGAGAAGGCAATAAGGACTAATTGGGTAATGCATGAGTACAGAACAACCCAGAAGAAGCACCCCGGTCAGGTTGGCTTTTGCAATTCAATTTGATTAACTAATGTGATATTGACCTGAGATTTTTTTATTGATTACTGAACTGAGTGTGTGTGTGTTGATTTAAGATTGTTTTGCCTCCAAAATCATTGGAGGTAACTTTAAAAGAGGATTGATTCAATTACCTAGGATTGTGGAAGCTGTTAATTTTTTGTTAATTCTTAGTGAGGGTTAACATTCTTGCTGGATTAATGATCTCTCTTTCTCTTTTTAATATTTTATTTTCATTAAAGAAGGTATTCTTAGTCCATCAAGTGATAGATATTGAAATTTTACGGGTAGACAGTGTTGCAGGGGATTAGTGGTTTTAGCTCAAAAATTCCCCTATTGAGGAGAGGAGACTTAGAAGAACAGGGTGTGAGTTTTTTTCGAAAAGTAGTTTGATGGGGTTTTTTTGGGTTGAACGATACTCACATGTCTGGATTGAGAATTTGTTTGTTTTATTAATGTAAGAGTGGCATTGGCTGTATAAAGGTTTTGAGATTGTGAGTCTCGTTTATGATGTAATGGGATTTGGGAGAATTTTTGTTTCCGACATTTGTGTGTGATGCTTGTGAGAGAGTGGTAATTTGATGGAGGTTTTGTTGAACGTGGTTGTTATCCATATTGTTGATAGTGGATTTTGATTGGTGTTGTTTCTCATGGACTGCATGGAGTTGACTGAACCATGCTTAATATTGTAATCTTGTAATGATTTTTTTTTTTTAAATTGTTCGTGTGAATGTGCTCTCACTAGCTCCAAATCAAAAGAAGTTTTACTGACACCTATTATATATCAAATGGCTTTGTAGGACAACCCCCTCTATGTTATTGTTAGTTTCAACATTTCTGATATATATTTACATTACGTTATTTTCATCTTTGTGGTAATTCAATTTGTAGTATATATCAGGCAAGGATGATATGTTTGTCCAATTCACTTGGGTGCTTAACATTATGCAGAAGCCCTTTGTACTTTGTCGTTTATTCAATAATGAAGAAAAGAGTGACAAAGGTGGACCTGCAACGTCTAAGCCAGCACTGTCTGATGTTACAGAACTTGTTCAGTGTAACAATGACGACGACTATGATAAGGCATATGTTGCAGAAAATCAAGCAGCAAAAGTGAGATAATTTTTTTTTTTTGGAATTGAGAAGTATAGTAAATTAAACAAGTACTTATCTTGTGCACTCATGTTTCTTTCGTCAGGTTGATTTAAGTGAGGAGGACATAGAACTTCTCATGGGTGCGTTCTATGTCCCTCCAGAGGACTCTCAAACCAGTTTACCCCTCACCACTCCTGATGTTTCAACTCCAATCACTGTCAAAACTTCTCATAAAGAAACCCAATCTGAACCAACATTGGCTCCAGCATCTCAAGAATTGCCGGAGCAAGCTGAATACCATCCAATTAATTACATGACAAGATTTGACAATGCAGCACCCCTTGCATGTAACGATGATTATAATGCATATGCTGCAGAAAATGAAGTGGCAGAAGTACATACTACAGAAGTGAGAATGAATTTTACTCAGCTTAAAACAGTTGTCAATATTATTATTTTGTGGGAATTGAAAGTGCCGATAACTAAAAATATATACTTATCTCAGTTATTCATTTGTCTTCCATCAGGTTGACCTTGATCTGGATATGGACAAAGCCTTCGAAATGTTCTATATCCCTCCAACAGGGCCATTAGATTGCAACCTTTACTCCCCATCAACTTTAACCCCCGTTACTGCTGTTTCATATCCTACCACAGCTGATGCTTCTTTTGAAGCACAGTCTATGCTAGCCCCAGCTTCAGTGTCTCCAGAATTAGGCAGTGAAGCTAACAATTATCGCACAAGTTTTCGATGTCTTCCTGAAGAAAAATATGATGGAATAACAACTAAGACTATAGTGCCCATTGAGTACAATGGTTATAACACTTACATTGCAAAAAATCAAGTGGCAGAAGTGACATCTGATGTGGTGAGGAAAGAATTAAATTCGAGCTCTCTCTTCCAAGGGTAGTTAACTAGTTAAGTACCTATCTTATTAATTTATGTTTCTAACATCGGGCTGATTTGCAGGTGGAGGCGGGCTCAAATATGTTCCCTGACACACCACAGCCACTAGATTGTGACATGTTATCCCCATTACACTCGCACATGCAAGTAGATTTAGGTTCTTCTTGCATCTCTTACCCTTTTACCAATGACTTAAACAATGGTTATTGGAGGGTGCATCACCAGTCAGGCATGAATGTGCCAGCTCCCAATTTCTCCAAGTCCGCAGATTTAACTCATATTAATCCAGATGAGTGCTTTTGTAAAATGTCTAGCAGTCAAAATAATCTTGCTTTCGATGATGGGACCCTGAAAAACATGGTATCTGATAAGGACAATGGGTCATGCAGTGGGTTTGATGCCAATGCGCTGGTAAGTGAAAAGTCTCTAGATATTGTTTATTAATTGATCTTGCAAGTTTTTCGAAGAAAATTTAAGCTGTGTTAATTTGCAGCTCAAGACTTTTTATACTCCTTTGTGGGTACTTTTTGAGTTATTCAATGTGGTTTATTTGTATCTTTTATCTTCAGATAAATTGGTCTTCTAAAAGCTAACCTTGCAGTGTTATTATGTACAGCTGTTTGCGCTTGAGGATCCAGAATTGGTGTCGCTTGATGAGATCTTCAATCCAGAGGTTTCATTAGGGTTGTTAAAATCAGGATCATACTTAGGATCTCTAGGAGGGTCTGCGGGATCAGATCATAGTATCTGATTGAAGATGCACTTACTAATATTAGTAAGGGTAAAAATTAAAAGAATTATTAGTCTCTCTTGGAAAGAATTTATCCAAGAAAAAAGAAAGTCATTCTCAGAAAGAGTATAAGAATTTTTGTTACTCTTTGAAGACAAATTGGAGCTCTTCCTTTTCCCACTTACATACATTTGCAAACATTCCCCAAAGTTTCCTCAAACCGATTCACTCTTTTTCACCTCAAAAGAGAATTTTAGTATATTCCGACCATCTTTCCCTCTACTCTCTCCTCTCTCCTCTCCCTTCCATTTCCCTCTGTTCCAAATATAGTGTTATTGTCTTTTACAATCCACGGACCCATGGTATTTCACATTCAAAAGCCCATGGCCTGCTTCAACAACTCAAATTGACTACCACACCTTTTCCCTCTACTCTCCTCTGCCCCACCCCACCCCCCAAAAAACTCTAAAAAAGACTACCAGATTGGGCTTATTTCAGCTCCAAGTTGTTTCTCTTGGAAAACCCAATCTAGGTCAGGATTTTAATTAATCCTGTTCTCAATAGACATCTAGTTCTGGTTGAAGTCATTGATGTTTAAGCTTTGTAGAATTGTGAGATCGAAGATCCTTGATTGAGATTTTAACAAACCCTGGACTCTTTTACAGAGTGAAACAAGTACAATCGATTACTGTACCGTCACTTCTCGTGTATAATGTTGAGGAGCACTGGACAGCTTTGTTGTTCTTACGAGAGAACCTTACAAGTACAATGCGTCATTATTTACTGGTGCTGTGAACAAATTATATATGTATATAATGAATTAAGCTATCGTTTGGAATTAGTATGAGGATTTGGCAACTACGAAAATGGAAGCAAGGCTTCATTGTTGTTAAATCTGTATTCAGTGTGATTTATGTTTAAGCTGTACTGATAATTGTCTACTTCTGTAAACATGTATTGATATGTACTCTTAAGTTAACCGATGATTTTCGTTAGTGTTATCATCTTTAAAGTTTGTGATGGTTAAAATTTGTATGCTGGAATGTGGTTGTTTTTAGTGGCTTGTGTGTGTTTAGACAAGAAGAATGCATGAAAACTGAAATCAAGTTGAGGTTGATTTGAAGCATGTATAATGGAAAAGGCTAATGCAGGATTGGAATGAGTGACATGGTCCGGGACCTCCAGATTGAGGGTGCCATAAGCAGGTTATAATCCAAGAGTTAAATACAGGAATGTCTTCAGGTAAAGCTTTAATGGTTGTTGAATTTCAATGTTTTATTGTTAATGTTGCTATTATTCTAAGTGCAAATATTCAAGCTTGAAGTATGGGTTGCCTGCAATGGTGGTAGTTTTACAATTGAAACTCACACTATATTGTTTCAGAATATTCGATAATTCTTCTTTCATAAGTTTAAGGTGTCGTAAAGTTTGGCTAATGCATATTCAGAATTTGCTAGTTATGCTAGACATTTTTATGTACTTAGGATGCTCGCTTTTGACTTTCAAAACCTATTATTCTTGCTTTTCTGTTTTCATAATTTTGTTTTGGAATGGATCTTTTCCCTCGAAAGGTAAGACTTAGAAGCAACTTTTTTGTTGATTAAAAAGTAATATTTTTTGAAATGAAACGAAATATTTACCAAGTACTATTATTAGAGTTCAACTAGTGGCGGCTCCAAGATTTTTTTCTAGGGAAGTCAGCAATGGTAGAGCTAGGAATTTTTCATTTGTCAAAAAATTAAATGATTAATCTTTTTTTCTATAGATAGAACTTCCATTTTATATACAATAATCTAAAATAATATTCTAAATACAATTTTATATACAATACAACTATATTATACAATAGTCTTAAGCCGTTATAAAATAGGTAAGACAACAACTATTGAATGCACAAACCAATATAACTAAATTACCAATCATACATTTTTGTCAAATTAATAATAACTTATTATATTTACTAGTCGCTAACCCGTGCGATACACGGGGAAGCTATTGTGTAATGACAATTTAAACAATTCTTTGCTTCTTCCTCTTTGATTTTACATTGAATTCTAGCCTCAAAAAATCCTACTTTTGATATGAAACATTAATTTGCTAAATCAAAAATATCAATGAAACTTAAATTACAATTAGCTAAAACACAATCCATAAACTTAAATTAAATCCAAACATAAACAAACGAACAAAAAAGAAGTCTCATATTTACAATGACAATTCAAATATATTATGAATTGAATTTTTATAGAATAACACTAATCTTTTAATTAAGGAATTGAATTTTTGTTATTGAGTGTAAAGCTTGATTGGTATTGGTTATTAAACCATTAATATTGAAAAGGGTGCTTGTTCAACTATCATGAAAATATCCTATTCCTTGATAATGAATATAAGATAACCAAAAAATTAAATAAAAACTTATTCTTCACCATGACACCAAACCCCCTAGCCCCAATCATGGTTCTCGCAATTTAATTCCCATTGTCCATGACAAAGTATCCCCATTACTCACTCACCTATATTAGTGCGTCCATATTCTTTTTTCATTAATAACTTACAACTGCTCCATGTTGCCTTAACAGGTGAACTTTAAAGTTTAAAGAAATGATAACTTCAACATGTGGCATTTTGCTAGGCCACACATTTATCTAGTTGCTGTTATTAATCAATACAAAGGCTGGGAAATGAACAATTTTATGGTACAAATAGCCTTACAACACAGCCTGAGTCCTCAAACAAAGCATACAATATTGATAGACATTATAATGAGTAGAAAACTGCATAAGTAACAACATATTAACGCCTATCCAAATCATGCTTCAATGCTGTTTCTTCTGCTTGCTTAAACTGAAAATCATATCCATTTGCAATCAGTTAGTCTTAGCGCATAAAAACTTGGTAGAAAGTCAATAAATAAGCCAGGCAAAAAAAAAAAAAAAAAATCTTAACTGCTCTGGAGTTTCAATCTTGTCTCTCCCACTGTAGATCATATCAAATCCTCTCTAATAAAAAGAAAATACGAGCAAATTAAAAAAAAAAAACTTGAAATAGAACTTATATTTAAAATGGCATATATAAAGAGACAAATTAATGAGCAGAATATTGTAAAATACCTCAGGTGGTGTGGCACATAGGAGGTAAAAGCAATGGTATTTTCTTTGAGAATTGGTAATCTAGCAAACAGGCGAACTTTCTAGCAGATTCGTTCTAATTTCTGCCCAACTATATTTACATAATAATGTCACTATGACCTTTTCAAAAAAAAAAAAAAATGTCACTATGACATGAATGAGACATTATAATGAGAAGTTCAAACAGATATACCTAAAACATATGCATAATTAAGAAATATATATGTAGTATGTATAATTGAAATGAAAGGAATAAAAGTGTAAAGATAGTCTTCATTGAAAAGAAAACCATGGAAAACTAATAAAAACCTTGAGTTGTTGTTTCGAATTGTTTTAGCATTGCCAAAGGCCTCAAGAACTGGGTTGGACTGTGATATTAAAGGTCAATGTGGACATAAATCTTGATTCTTACTTAATTCTTTTGATAATATGCCAAGCATATACTCATTTAGGAAAATTTAAAATCCAATTGGGCGTCCTTCTACTCCGGATTGCCCGCCTAAGTGTGCAAGATATCTCAAAAGCATCTTTGTTGTCTTAATTTTACCAGCACCTCTATCTCCACTACTAAAATTGAATTGTCTTTTCCTTCACCAATCATTGCCCTATTTTCTTAAACAACACATCAAATAAGAAACTACCACTAGGAAGTGATATGAATTGCATACATTTGAACTGTAATTAACTTGACTTAGATATTTAGGAAAGATGCGGGCCATTAATAGGAGTATGAGGTCTAAGAATGGCTACATATAATTAGATGTAATTTTTTGTTTCACTTTACCGCAATTAATTTATAAAACATGCCTATCTAGATGATCTTAATCAAGTTGTAGTTGTTTAGTTATATACATATATTAATAAAGAAGGTATAGTCCAGAATTCATTCTTATTTAAAAAGATTATTAAATTTTCTAATGTTGCAACTTGGGTTTTGATGATGGAAAGTTCTAGTGTACATAGTACTAAATTGCCACTTATGTTGATGACATAGCATGCCTAAATGCACATTAGAAAAAATGCAATGACCAATGGCAACTAAAACCAACAGGCACAAACCATGAAGTGGATATAAACTGATGCAAGAGTAAGTAAGATATTTTGTCAAACACATGGTGTGCACAAAATTTCAAAATTAGAATGTACCATAAAACCGATAATGAACAATTCTAAGTGTGGAATGAGCACATCAAATAGTTCAAACAATCAAAGCCAAGTTAGAAATCCACACCTCATGTATCAATGCCTAAGATATAGGATTTTGTTTCCTCTGAATAATGTCTAAGATATTAATGATTGTTATTATAAGTAAAAGAAATTAATATTTTAAAATAGAAATATACAACTTATTTACACATTGAACAGTTCCTGTAACACAACAAACAACAACAATAACATAACAAATAGACAGAACAAACAAATTGAAGACTATCAAATATACGAAACTACAAAACTAATTAAATTATTCCATGAACAGTGTAAAGCCAAAAACCCAACTCTTACATGGCTTTTATATCATAAGAAAGCACATGATATCTGTCTTAATTGATGTTAAACCTTCCAATTCGCAAAATAAAATATAGAACCTAGAATTCAAAATCATACTGTTGGTTTTTTGGGACAGTGAGAAACCAACCAGCAAGTGGAAAAATAAGATTGATAAGAAAGAAGCAAAATTAAGAAGAAGCCACACTCTATGCGTTCAACTAGGTTTGGTTTACTACAAATGCATATTATATAACAACAATCAAATGAAAATAGTGTTTAAAAAGAAGACTCTAAGTTTTGTATTACCTTTCCCAACACATTGCAAAGAACAAAAGTCTATTTTTTCTTGCACCTCTTGGTTTTGCCCAGTTTGGAAGTTCCTTTGGCATATTTGAAAAAAGAGAGTCTAGTAAGAGAATAAGAGTGAAAATCCAAATTTTCTTTCAAAGATTGAAATGTGACTCAATATCTTGAATCAAGAAAACTAAAATGGAACATGGCGTTTAAAACCACCCAAAAAATTTTGTAAAATCATAATGAACATACCCAAAAGAAGCAGTGCTCTAATTAAATAACCCATCAGTAACAAATTCAACACCCTAGGCAGAAACAAACGTAGAAAGGGAAAAAAACCATCAAGCAAAAGAATAGAGCACAAAAGAAGTTGGAATGTAGGAATACCTCAATTGAACCACCCTGCTTACATTAGTATTTATATAGATGTGAGGAGAGTTATATAGATGTGACGAGAGGAAGGAAGGAAGGAAGATAGAGAAGTTATAGTTAGAAGCCAAAACAGAAGCTGAAATCGTAGAATAGGAGGATGAAATTGTGAATGAAACAGTAGAACAGAAGTTGAAATCATGAGAATCAAAAAGTGGGGAAGGGGAAGGGACTAAACCTGAAACAAAATGTGGGACTGGGAGACAGGAAGTTGTAACCGTGAAAAACATTAGTTTTGACAAAGGGATTTAGTTGAAAAGGCTTTGGGCGTGGGCTTGGGCTTGGGCTTTATATTGGAATTAAATGTATAAGAACTGGACTTTAAAGTAGAGATAGGGCTGGAAATAATTTTATTTTTATTAGTATTTTAAAATTGGTAAAATCTATTTTAAAATTAAATTAAGAATTTAGAAAAGAGGATGGGAATGACGTGGTTGGTGATGTGGCTCAATGTGAGCACAGTAACATTAAATGATACGTTTAAGCTTTTAGTAATATATAGATATAGATATGCAATATCAATTATATAAAAGTAGACTAGTAACACACTTAGGAGTAAGACTAGGAGTAAATGCAAAACTAAGAAAAAAAATAGTAATTGATATAAGTGTTTGCTTTTGAAGTGGATGACTTCTTAACCAAACGCATAGACATAGTCACTGATGATGCCAAAAATTGTCAGTGAGCTGCACAGTCTTCATGTGCTCTAGACAGAACTTGCGAAACAAAAACAAAGAAGACCTTGTAGAGAGTACCAATGTGGTACCGGCCAAATACCCTCCAAAGGTTAAGTTAGAGAATTTCTACAACTCTAGAGTGCTAAAGATAGGAAAATTACGCATACCTTGATCTATGAGGGTTTTGGGGTTTTTATAGTAGTGTAGAGCCGACCTTAATTTCTTAGTGGAAAAGGTATTGCCTTGTAGGAAAGATTTTCATCAATATTCGCAATTCACGGGATTATTTCCTTATAGGGATGCCTATAATTAAGGTGCAGCGTGCAGCACAAGATTTTTCCATACTAGAATCCTTGGAGACTACCCATGCCACGTGGGTGCCATGTAGATGCTATAAGGGTGACACGTGGCTTCAACAGATCGTTTCCTTTTTATGCGTTCACTTAAAAGCATCTGATTGTCTCCTTATCTTTCCATCTGGGTCACAAATCCGTCTACTAGCTTTGTTCTACCAACTGTACCGTCTCCTCTGGTTAGCTCGTCTCCAAAGTCTAACCCTATTAATTCAATCTGTCTACCCTAGGATTTACCCCTATCAGTCCCCCCCCCCCCCCATTCCATAGGTCCATCACTTAATACGCTAGATGGACACGTGGAGTGATGGCCTCAGGTAGTTCTTGGGAATCGTGCTTTGATTGACAGGGTGGTTGAGTCATAAATGTAGTGGGACATGTGGCAGAATTTTTGTGGCTAGTTATTGGGATCAATGCGTCGCTTCGTCTTTTGCGTCGTTCCCTCTATATATATGTCGCTTTCCTTCTTCATTTCTACTCTTTGCATCCATTTCCAAGTGTCAGAGCGCCACCGTCATCTGCAAGAATTTAGTGCTCCATCACCTCAGTGCGTCCGTTCATCACATCGCTTCCGTCTCTTTTCTGCATAGTACACCTGTAAGTGCTCTCCGACCTATCCCCAAATGTTTCATTTTCATTCTTTTTTTTTTAAGTATTATATGTTTGTCGTGTATATAGACTTGTAGAGTCTTAGGAGTTTACCCATCACTTGTTGGTGTAATAATGTCTAGTAAAGCGTCGAGTGAACAATCGTGTGTCCACGAAGGAGCGGGCTACGATGAGGTATACTTGTTAGGTCAAGATGACCCTAGTGCCTCTTATTCGGAAAGGGTCCCGTCTGCCAACTTATCTTCCAAAGAGGGAGAGAAGGATTTGGACGTGGATGGTTCGGAGAGTAGTACAAGTGAAGATTCGGACGAGGAGAACGTTGAGAACATTGAATCTCCTATTAGATTCGTCGTTGGCCCTGACGGCCTTAGGAAGTTTGTTCTTCCTCTCATGTGGACGGTAAACGATTTTAACTCAACCATAAAAAGAAAACATTTTTATACCTTACGGGAGAGATACTAGGTCCCCGCCGGCATCCCCATCCGTCTACCCTTCAAGTTTGAAAAGTGCTATTATCGGGATGCTGAAGACGTCGGGGTGTATAAGTAGATGTTCAAGGTAAGACTTAAACTACCTTTGAATGCTCTTCATCGTTGCCTACTTCAATATCTAGAATTAGTCGTCACCCAGATTGCTCTAAATGCTTGGAGAATCTTCCTTGTTGCGAAAGTATTGTATGGGGTTCTAACTAATGGGGAACGTCAACTAACCGTGGAGAAATTCTTCCATTATTACAGTCCTTTCGAAATTGTCAAATCTAAGGGTATATACAGCTTTTTTGCCGAGGAAGCCGCTGCTTAGGTTAGTGTACGAGACTCCTGATTCTAACAGGAATTGGAAGAACCGATACTTCTTTATTTAGGGGGACGATTGGATGTGCCATCCTGACAAACGAGAGAATATGCCTCTTGTTGATAAAACTTAGGGTATAATGCCTCCATCTGGTTGGTGTTTGTTTTGTTTAAATTTGCCCGTTTACTTATCTTGCCAGTTTTACTTGTTAGTAGTCTAATTGTCTCTTATTACAGCTCAAGACTGTTCAGAGGTTAATCTTGAGCAGTGGAGCTTTTTGGAGAGAATCTTCAAAATCTCGTTGAAATAGAGGACGTGGCTACAGCCACCGCTCGTCACTTTGGACACCTTACATTGGTACTGTGAGGGTCTTGAGCCTACAGCCACCGCCCATCACTACCGTAAACAAGCATGCCAATGTAAGTCCGTCGCCCATTCTATTAAACTTAATTTTAGTAATTTTTGCCTAACTCTTTCTCTCTGTTTCCCTTTGGTGCAGAAATAGAAGATGGTAAGAGGAGGGCTTTTATTCGTTAGCAAGCCACTGCGCGGGCAAAGAAGTAGTAGCAAAAGGGTGTGCCCCCTAAGGGAATGGGTCCATTGAACCTTCTCCTAAAAAGAAAAAGGACGAACAAGGTTGATCGTCCCCCGAAGAAACCAAAGGTGGTGATCGATTCAACCATCGGGGAGACACCCCTGACCACCCAGCTGCCTCCTCCGCCCCGTCCTTAGAAAGGGAAGGGTTTAATGACGGATCATGGTCCCGCCTCTGAGAATCGCACCGTCCTCCTCTGCGAGGATTCGTAGTATGCCATTGGGCAGCTTTCATCCATCATCAAGGCTGATGATTATGAGGACTTAGGCAACCATGCAACTGAGGCCATGGGGGAGACGGGCCTCTTCAGCCTAGCATAGGTATGCATCCATCCTTTTTTCTTTCCTGTCGCTTCGTTACCTTTGTTACTAATGATGTTTTGATTTTCTCAGGAGGTGCTTATGATGAAGGGCCTAATGGACCGTTGCATGGCCCAAGAGCAGTTGGTGGATCATTTAAAAGAGAGGGCTAAGACCTTGGAGACGGGGCTTTGTGAGCTTAACGCCTGGAAGGATGTTCAGATCAAGAAACTTGACTTGATGAAGAAAGCTTTAAAGGAGTCAGAGGAGCAAACCGAGGTGTTGACAAAGGTTCTTAAGGACAAGGAGGGGGAGGTTTCCTCGCTAAAGAAGCAAGTTTGTCACACCAAGTAGGACATGGTAAAGGAATTTCGTGACTCCGACGCCTTCCTATACGAGCTAGGCAGTTGTTTTGCCGGCGACTTCAATGACTGCCTTCATCAGGTCAAGGCCTCCTTCCCAGATCTAGACTTGTTCTAGATTTCAATTGACGCTATGGCCCAAACCCCAGCCCGACTCGTCAGCCCTGAAGGCACTGGAGAATTGTTTATGGACGACCCTACTTTTGACACTCAAGGTGATGGAGAGGTCATTCTTCATGACGATTAGGTGAAATCCGTCAAGGATGAGACCCGTCCTCTTGAAGAAGCCAAGATGGTTGATAAAAAGAAGGACGAGGAGACCCCTGTCGATCAGCCGTAAATTTTTGAATTGTCGTCATTATCTTTTTAATCTTTTTCCCCTTTTTTTATTGTAAAAATTCCTGGGAGAATAATATTCATGTTATTATTACCGTCGCCCATTGTTTTTGGGTTTTGGATGTAAACATTTTCCTTCCATGGGCCTTTATCTACTATGTTTTTATATCCGTTAAGCACACCTATTCGTTCATAAACTTAGCAATATTTGAATTTAATAAATACCCATCTATAATACGGGTTTAGAAGGCACCCGTCAAGATGCATCCATCCACATAGGGACAGTGCAACTTCAAGGCGTCCTCTAGATGTAAGCATCATGTGAGATGCACCGTCCACGTATTTATGTAGCAAATTTTAAGGCATCCCTTGGGATGTATCCATCCTCTTACGAACTTGGTAAGTTTCAAAGCATCCTTTGAGATGCACCGTCCATGTGTGGACGTAGTAAATTTTAAGGCATCTCTTGGGATGTATTCGTCCTCTTAAGGTCTTGGTAAATTTCAAAGCATCCTTTAAGATGCATAGTCCATGTATGGATGTAGCAAATTTTAAGGCATCCCTTGAGATGTATCCATCCTCTTAAGGACTTGATAAATTTCAAAGCATCATTTGAGATGCATCGTCCACGTATGGACATAGTAAATTTTAAGGCATCCCTTGGGATGTATCCGTCCTCTTAAGGACGTGGTATATTTCAAGGCATCCCTTGGGATGCATCCGTCCACGTATGGACGTGGTAAATTTTAAGGCATCCCTTGGGATGTATCCATCCACGTATGGACTTTAATAATAGATGCATTTTTGTAGAGACATATATACACACGACATATTTGAATAACTTCTTGTATTATGGTCAATAATTGCATAAGCCAAAAATTGTTCTTCGAAAAAGTAAAAAGCTACCCTTTGGGCTTAAAAAGTATTGTAGATAATAAAAATTAACTGAAAAGAAATAAAATGGAAATGAGGAGTGGTGCTCTGCGTGCCGTCGTCTACTAGTAGTATTTCTTTAGGTGCTTGGTGTTCCATGGATGGTGCAACTTTCGTCCGTCGAGTGTTTCCAAGCGATAGGTGCCTTTCCTTTACCACAAAGTGATTCTGTAAAGTCCTTCCTAATTGGGTCCTAGCTTCCCTTAGGAGGGATCTCTTGTAGCGCCCGTCACCTTCCTCAAGACAAGATCTCCAACTTGAAAATTCCTGTGTCTAACTCTGGAACTGTAGTACTTGGCCATGAGGTCCTAGTATCATGCTAACCTTTGTTCGGTTGTCGCTCTGACCTTGTCCATTAGGGCCAGTTGTAGGCACATGGCTTCCTTGTTCCTGCTCTCATCATGGTTCTCCACCCTTTAGCTTGTGAGTTCGACTTCAGTGAGAATAACGACGTCGCTCTGGTATACTAGTTGAAAGGGTTTATCTCTTATAGGTGTTCTGGTCGTTGTCCTGTATGCCCACAATATACTTAGTAGCTCGTCAGGCCATATGCCATTTGCCCCCTCGAGCTGAGTCTTGATAATCTTGAGGAAGGATCGGTTCGTGACCTCAACTTGTCTGTTGGCCTAAGGGTGGGCAGGTAAGGAGTAGTGATTCTTAATCCCCAATTGTGAGCAAAAATCCTTGAACGACTCGTTGTCAAACTGCTTTCCATTGTCTGAAACCAAGACTCTAGGGATCTCATATTTGTAGATGATGTTTCTCTAGAAGAAGCTTCGTACGTTTATCTTCGTGATGGTGGCTAGAGCTTCAGTTTCCCATTTGGTGAAGTAATCTATGCCGACTATTAGGAACTTTAGTTGCCTTATTGGGAATGGGCCTATGATGTCTAACCTCTATTAGGCAAAAGGCCACGGGGCCATCATTGGAGTGAGCTCTTCTGTTGGCTGTCTGATGATGTTGTTGAACCTTTAACACTTGTCGCAAGCTCTGACATAGGCTTGCGCATCTTTTTGCATGGTAAACCAGTAGTATCTTGCCCTAATCAGCTTGTGTACTAGTGATCATGACCCTGAATGGTTCTCGCAGATTCCTTCATGAACTTCCCTTATGACATAATCGGCTTCTTTGAGGCTTAGGCATCTTAGGTATGGTCGGGAGAAACCTCTTTTGTACAAGACATCCTTTATCAGGACGAACTGTACCGCCTAAACCTTCAGCTTCCTTGTGGCCTCTTTACCATTAGGTAATGTTCTGTCTTTCAGGTAGGAGACTATTGGTGTGGTCCAATTGCTTTCAGAACCTATCTCCTGCACACCGACGCCATCTATTATAAGTGAAAGCTAGACAAAAGAAAGTACCTTACTGGGGATGAGCATGTGTTCTGTTGATGCGGCCTTGGCAAGATGGTCGACATGCTTGTTCTCTTCCTTGGGATTTGAACAAACTTGGCTTGAAAGTCGTCCACCTGTTTCCTTACTTGCTCCGGGTACTTCTTCATCCTTTCACCTTTTCATTCGTAATCACTATTCACCTGGCTTGTGACTACTTGAGAATTGCAATAAATGACCACACTTGTGGCCCCTGCTGCTTTTGGCGAGATCCAGTCCTGCCACTAAAGCTTCTTACTCCGCCTCATTGTTGGTTGTAGGAAAGTCGAAACGAACCACACATTTAATCTTGTCTCCTTCTGGAGAGTGGAGTACTATACCTACTCTGCCAGCCTGCTTGTTGGATGATCCGTTCGTGTGGATACTCCATTGAAGATGCTTTTTTGCCCCCTAGCCTTCCATATTGGTAAATTCCGCAATGAAGTCAGCGACTACTTGTCCCTTCATGGTAGTGCATAGTTCGTACAGTACGTCGAATATACTCAACTCAATCGCCCATTGTGCCATCTGTCCTATGGCTTCAGGATTATTCATTGCACTCCGTAGAGGCTTGTCTGTTAGAACGATCACTGAATGGGCTTGGAAATACGGTTTGAGATTGTGAGCTGCGTTTACTAAGGCAAAGGCTAGCTTGTCCATTGGGGGGTACCTCTCCTCTATGCCTCGGAGCACTCTGCTAGTGTAGTATACAGGCTTTTGCACCCTGTCTTCTTCTCTGGCCAATGCTGCACTGTCGACAGCTGGAGAGATGGCTAGGTAAAGAAATAACTCTTCTCTATCTTTGGAAGGACTTAAAAATGGCAGGGAGGAGAGATATGCTTTTAGGTCTTTGAATACTTGTTGACATTCGACCGTTTACTCAAAGGACTTCTTCAATGTGCGAAAGAAAGGTAGGCATTTGCCCACTGCCCTTGATATAAACCTATTCAGTGCCGCTACCTTGCCATTGAGGCTTTGCACCTCTTTAATGTTCCTAGGTGGTGCCATCTCCATTATGGCTTGGATCTTGTCTGGGTTGATTTCAATGCCCCTTTGAGACACCATGAACTCTAGGAATTTTCCAATCGTTACTCCAAATGCGCATTTACTCAAATTAAGCTTCATGTTGTAACATCAGAGAGTATCGAAAGTCTTATTGAGGTCTTTTAGATGGTCATCTTCCTGTTGAATTTTCACTAGCATGTCGTGCACATAGACTTGGACATTCCTCCCAATCTGATGCGCAAACATTTTGTTCATTAGCATTTGATACATTGCCCCAACGTTCTTGAGACCAAATGGCATCACTTTGTAGTAGAAAAGGCCTTGGTTGGTGACGAATAAAGTCTTCTGTTGATCAGCCTCGTCTAGCTTAATCTGGTTGTAACCAGGAAACGCATTTATGAAGCTTAATAACTGGTGTCTTGCTATTGAGTCAACCAGTATGTCGATCTGTGGGAGCGGGTAGCTATCTTTGGGGCACGCCTTATTTAAGCTTGTGAAGTCTACACACATCCTCCACTTTTCATTGGCTTTCTTGACCATCACCACGTTGGCTAGCCAGTTGGGGTAGTATACTTCTCGTATGAACTCTGCTTCCTGCAATTTGTGAACTTCTTCCGCTATAGCCCTATCTCGCTCTTGGGCGAACACTCGTTTCTTCTGTTGGATTGGGGAAAAAGAGGGTAATACATTCAACTTGTAAACCATGACCGAAGGGTTAATCTCGGGCATGTCTTCGTGGCTCCAAGCAAAGACATCCTGGTTCTCTCTCAGGAATGTTGTGAGTGCTTGGCGGACTGGGGGGCTGGTAAGGGTGCCGATCTTAGTCATTCGCTCAGGTTTGGAGTCATCGAGGAGTATCTCTTTCAACCCTTCATCGGGCCCTACAACCGTTTGTTGTTATTCTATGCTTATGGTCTGTAAGTGGTCATCCATCTCTAACATTGCTATGTAGCACTCCGGCGCCACTTGGTCTCCATGTACCTCTCCAACTCCAAAATCGGTATAGAACCTGATGATCAGGTGATAGGTCGAAGTTACAGCCTTTTACGAATTGAGGGTAGGACGGCCCAGTATGGTAATGTAAGCAGATGTACAGTCGATGACATGGAATGTAACATCCTTAGTAATTTGTTGAGGGTAATCATCAACTGTCACAGGCAATGTGATCGCACCAAAGGGGTATACTCTCGTTCCTCTAAACCTAACGAGCGGTGCATTGGTTTGTACTAGCCGTTATCTGTCGATCCTCATCTACTAGAATGCCGGGTAATAGAGGATATCAGTAAAGCTTCCATTATCAACTAGCACCTGGTGTGTGTTGTAATCCTTTACTTGTATGCTAACAATGAGCGCATCGTGGTGTGGGTGGTGGAGATGACGAGAATCTTCCTTTGAGAACCCAATTATGAGGTTGTCAATTCATGCCATCTTTGGAACAAAACCCATCAGTTGGACACTCTGAACCATCCTTAGGTAAGTCTTACGTGCCTTTCTGGATGAACCGAAAGCTGTAGTGCCTTTTACAATCATCTTTATCTTTTCTAGGGGTGGCCTGGGGCGCTCGTTATCCCTTCTTGTAGCTTTCTCCTGTGGTGGGTCTACCCTTTCTTTACTAAAGAATCGTTGTAGTTTCCCTTGTTTGATAAGGGCTTCAATCTGCTGCTTTAAATCATAGCGTTCAGATGTGTCGTGACTGTGATCCCAATGAAAATGGCAATACTTGTCTCTGGACCTCTTGCTGGGATCTCCCTTCAACTTGGCAGGCCACGTCAAGGTTTTATCGTCCTTGATCTGCATCAATACCTGAACAATCGGGGCAGTCAGAGGGGCTTGGAGCGCCTATCCTCTTGTCTGTCTCCGGTCCTAGTCATCTTCTATCCCCTGTCCTACCATGCATCTTCTTGCCTTTCCCTCTTCTTGGGTTTCTCCTCTCGGGCCAGTAGCGCGTCCTCTATGTTCATGTACTTAGTAACTCGATAAAGTACATCTGACATGGTCTTTGGGTTGTTTTATATAAAGAGAACAAAAGCTTTACCTTCCGCAGACCATTAATGAATGTAGCAACAAGTATCTTGTCATCAGCTTTGTTTATCGAGAGGGCTTCCTTGTTAAAGCGGGTTATGTAAGACCTTAGCGTCTCCTCCTTCAGTTGCTTGATGCTCATCAGGCACGTAGTGGACTTCTTATACCTATTCCCTTAGATAAAGTGTGAGGCAAACTGCTCGCTCAGCTCCTTGAAGGTACCAATGAAGTTGGGTGTCAATCTGCTGAACCATACCTTTGTAGGACCCTTCAGTGTAGTTGAGAAGGCTCGACACATGATTTCGTCCACCACACATTGTAAATGCATGAAGGTTTTGAATGACTCCAAGTAGTCCAAGGGATCTATTAACCCGTCATAGGCTTTTATCTGTGGCATACAGAACTTTGCAGGGAGGGCGAACGAAGTGACGAGTTCCGTGAATGGCGAGTTCGTCCGGTGGAGTAGCTCGTCAAGGTCGTTTGACACCCGCCCTTTGAGGGTGTTCATCATGAAGTCCATCCTCTCCTTCATCATTTGCATCTATGTGACCATATGTGGTGGTGTCTTATCTGTGACGAATGGACGGCTGGTATCTTGTAGCTCTTGTCTGCTCGGGGCATTACTGCCTTCTGGTCCTACTCAGTCCCTTCTTTCGACGCTAGTGCCCTCTTGCTCCTCTCCGTGATTGTTGCGCCCAGCATCCCGTTAGCGCAGCTGTTCCTCTAGGTCGTGATTTTGCTTAGTAAGGTGTTCCACAGCCGCAGCTAGGGTCTGTACCTGTCTTTTAAGGGCAGTAGTTTGTGGTTCATCTTTGTTATTGTTGTTAGTTGCCATCGAGCGAGTGAGTACCAGACAACTCTTTATTTAGGAAGTGTGAAATGGTTGCTATTGCTTTCTCATTCCTTCCCACAGACAACGCCAACTGATGATGCCAAAAATCGTCAGTGAGCAGCACAGTCCTCACGTGATTTAGACAGAACTTGCGAAACAGAAACAAAGAAGACCTTGTAGAGAGTACCCTTGTGGTACTGACCAAATATCCTCTGAAAGTTAAGTTAGAGACTTTTTACAACTCTAGAGTGCTAGAGCTGGAAGAATTATACATACCTTGATTTGTGAGGGTTTTGGGGTTTTTATAGTAATGCAGAGCTGACCTTAATTTCTTGGTGGAAAGGGTATTTCATTGTAGGGAAGATCTTCATCAATGTTCGCAATTCACAGGATTATTTCCTTACAGGGATGTCTATAATTAAGGTGGGAAGTGCAGCACAAAATGTTTCCATACCAGAATCCTTAGAGACTACCCATGCCACTTGGGTGCCATGTAGATGCTATAAGGGAGACACATGGCTTCAATAGACCGTCTTCTTTTTATCCGTTCACTTAAAAGCGTTTGTCCGTCTCCTTATCTTTCCGTCCGAGTCACAGATCCATCTACCAGCTTTTTTATACCAACTGTACCGTCTCCTCTGGTTACCTCGTCTCTGAAGTCTAACCTTGTTAATTCAATCCGTCTACCCTGGGATTTACCCCTATCAGTCACTTTCTTGGAATTGGAGATAATTGGAGATAGAACGAAAAAATAAGAAAAAAATAGAAGGGAGAAAGTGAGATAGAGAGAATGAGGAAAAAATTACAGATATAGATACATATTTGTACAGATTTGTTGGTTGTAACAATGATGTAGTAATTTTGTTAATGAAGAAGAAAAGTGCTAGGAACAACAACTTCATTTCGTTGTTAACTGCAAAGTAAGCTAGAATCCTAAAAAGCATATTCATAATTTTTTTTTTATGAATGAGCAAAATTTTTGGAACTCACACAATACTTTTAAAAAAATTTCACAACAAAATCTAGGTGACAAATTGTAAAAGGTAGATAAAAAAAATATTGTTAGTTGTGGGTCTAGATAAAAAGCCATTACACCTTGCTTCATATTATTGTAAAAATATTGTGAAATTAAAATTAATATGATCATATTCAAGCTTCAAGCTTATTTCAATTGGGTTCAAACAAAATTTAGGATTAGGATGTTCAAAATTTTATTTTAGGAGGGGTCAAAATGAAAAAAATTTAAAAACTTTTATCTATAAAAATTTTGATTGGGCCAGGTCAGGGGTTCATTTGAACCCCTGGCCTTAAGCAGTATAATGTAACTCTCTAAAAAAGAACTGTCAAGATTTCGAGAAGGTTCTTAATCATCAATATATCTCAGTGGGATGTATTTTAACAGACCTTATTCTGAGGCTGTTTTTTCTTCTTAGTTTGTTAATGAAGCTTTTGTTCACCAAAAAAAAAAAAAATCTCAGACAGCAGCAAAGATCCCACTTCCTCGTCGTCCGTACAAGTATATAGTTTTCAATAACTAATTTATTTATGAGTTATGACATAGATTCTTATCTTATATTATGTATTCTTTATTAAAAAGTACAAAGATTCGGCATATCACTCAAAACGCTATGCAGCCTATGCTACCTATAAAAGTTTGGTCCCACACTGACCCTAGTGCTTCGAATGCAAGGGAAGAAGAAGAAAAATTATGTTTTTTTGGGAAAAAAAAATGTTCACCAAAGAGGGAACAGAGTTAAGTCAATACTGAAAAATTTTTTGGGAGTAAAATTAGAGAGCACTAATTATGATTTTAAAGTACATTTTGAAACTTTTTTTTTTTTTTTTTTTAAGAAACAAATACACGCAAGAGTGAGGGAAAGATGTTTTAATCCAAAGGCATATTAAAACTCCACTTAAAAGTCATTATAACTTTTAAGGGAGGGTGGAGCAAATTATACTACACATAACCCACACTTTTAAGCAATGTGAGACAATTACCTTTTTTTTTTTTAGAAACAAACACACACATACAGGAGAGAGGGAAAGGAGTTTTAACACAGAGACATACCGCAACTCCACTCGAAAGTTATGAAGCAGAAGAATTATTCTCAAATTATGAAAACTAGTCACAGACCTGCGCGTTGCGCATGATAATTTTTTAGATAAAATACTATTTTAGTCCCTAGACTTTAAAAAGAGTTTTTTTTTTTTTTTTTTAAATAAAGTTTTATCATATTTTTCATAATCTTGTCTATAACATTTTTTACCATTACCATATATTTATTGGTTGATGATTTGTATAAAATAGACGTTAAATAAGAGGTAGAACTATTCAATAATTTTTTTTTAAGTCATGGTATATGAAGATTATGACTTTATATATATATATATATATATATATATATAATTTCCCTAGTTAGAGTTTGATTAGTTTTAAGTTTAAATTTTGTATTATTATATTGAATTGTTGATTTTATTGCACTATAAAGTTTTTAATGTACTTTGTATAACCATCTCTATTTTATTTTCTACTCCTCTTTACCACTTTTTTATTTTCCAAATAATAGTTATTAATTGACGTTTAATTTCCTTTCTTTTTTTCTTCCTTCATTTATTGTTTATTACTTTGTATGTTTCATTGCTAGTTGTAAATTTTATGGTTATCAATAAAAAATAGGTATCATAAATGGTTTAAATAGTTATAGATGTAGTTACGTTAGTGGTATGTCAAAGGGTTTTTTTTTTTTTTTTTTTTCCTTCTGAATTTTCAAGGAAATATGAAAGACATTTCTCTAGTTTGGTCTCAATTAATTAAGATATCCATAATATATTAACGGAAGTAATAATGAGCCTTAAATTTTTTTAATGTATAAAATGGTTAGGTTAGTGTTATGTCAAAGGTTTTATAAAATTTTTAAAAAATAATTCAAAGGAAATGTAAAAGGCCTTTTTTTCAAAAAAGAAATTATGACTTTTTCAATCGTAGAAATATGATTGTTTTAATTACCTTGTTTATAGATTTCACTATTAAGTTATAAACATCTAAATTAAAGTAGATGAATATATAAATGAAAAAGTATATGTAAAGTTACAATGACACAAGATAAGTATAGATATATTTTTTTATTATTATTCATGAATCATTATGTCATTGTTTACTTATAAATAACTAAATTAATTTTTTTTTTTGGGGAAAAAAATCTAAATTAAAATAGATGAATGTGTAAAACATTTTTAGTAGATTGTAATATAAAACTTTTTTTTCTCAATATTTTGGGTAACTTTTCCCATAAGATCAATATTGTTGGCATCCTTTAAAGATGATACATAATATTTTTGAGAAGAAAAAGAAGAAGAAGCAGAGACGATGCTAACATATAATATAAAATTATTGAGTTTGCGTGATTTAAATATGAGGCAAAAAAATATTAATGTATTTATGATAAAAGTTTTTATCTAAATGATATAGAGTAGTTCATATTTTTTTAGACTTAATTCAAAAAGTTCATTCTCAATAGCCTTTTTTAAGTCTACAAATTGCTCAATCTATGGGCCTAGTCACATTCAAAGGGTGCTATCTAGATTATAAATTATATGACCCTTTATCACACAAATATATTGATTCCCCCATCGTATGGTAAAGGAAGGCAGGTTTGTGTCTAGCCATTTTCTTGATTTGTGCCACATAATTTAACAGTATGGAGGATGTGACTGGATTTAAATGTTGAATAAAATAATATGAGAGGAAAAAAGAGTAAAAATAAACTATATAGCAATAAACATCAAATTATCCAAGTCATTCTATGTAATATAATAACATTATATTTTTATATACTATATGCATAATGCAGTAGGATAATATTTAATCAAAGAGAATATAAAAGATAACAACTTAAAACACAAAAATAAATTGCATCAACCCAAAGTAGAATTCTAATTAACATAAAAATCATCAACCTGAAGAATTGATGCAATGAAAAACAAAATCAAACAAAAATGAAAAAATTGAGAGAGAGAGAGAGAGAGAGAGAGAGAGAGAGAGAGAGAGAGAGAGAGAGAGAGAGAGAAGTCACCTTTTTGTATGAGAAAACTATGCATAGAATGAAAAAGAAAATGTCAAATTTATAGTAAGGTATTGAGAATAAGAAAAGACAAAATAAAGGAAAACAAAAAGGTAGAGAGAATGATATTAAGGTAGAAAGTAGTGGGAAGATGAAGAGGTAAAAGGAAGGAGAGTTTTGGAAAATTAATAATAAAATAATGGTTAAAAGATATTTTAATTTTTAAATAATGGAGTTTTTAAATCACCTTAAATGAGAAAATGTTTAAAATATATATATAACAAAAATTGGAAACAAAAAATGATGACGTGGCTGCTGATATGGCTCAATGTAAGTATAGCAACATTAAATACTACACTTTAACTTTTAGTAATAAATATATAGATATCCCATTAGTTTATGAAAATCTCTAAGGTAACAAATTATTAATAATAGGTTAAAAAGTGATATGAGTAGTACGTGTAATTAACTAGTAATAAAATGTCAATTAAAGTTTTTCACAATAAAACTTTTTTTTATCTTCCTCAAAAAAAAGTTTTATTAAGAAAATATTGTGAACATAGTATAATTGTCATTTTTTTAAAACACTACATATTCTCATTTAAATGACCTTATTTCCTTATTAAAATAGAATGTACTATTTTATTTATAAAGATTCAAAATTTTTTAATGTAGAATTATATTTTCATACAATAAATAAGAGGAAAAAAAGTTTACACCTAAATTAGAAGTTAGTTTTTTTTTTTGGCTGAAAATAGTAGAAGTTGGTTTAATTTCGTTTTTAAATTGTACCAAAATGGAGCATAGACTGCGTATAGTGGTTCCACTTTAAGAATAGAAAATAGAAGGTCTGCGGAAAAGAGCACCGAACTCGAGTGAGCGTAAAATGAACTGTGTAGTTTGTCAGAAGCAGATTTTGCAGGCATCTACTACTTAAGGCTTATAGCCAACACTCAGCCCATGATGGCTTCTTAGTCTAATGAATCTATCCTTTGAACCAAAAAAAAAGTAAAAAAAAAAAAAAAAAAAAACCAGAAAAATAATAGCCATAAATTTTAATACCACCTAAATGCTAAATCTTATACTGTTATCAATCATTTAAAAAATAGTTCTAATCAATAATTTATTTATAATACGAGTTCTAATTAACTTGATTAGTAAAGTTTTTTGTATTCATGGAAAAGAAAAATTAAAAAAAAAAATCATGTGTTCTAATAAGTATTACCGTTTCCTTAAAAAAAAAAGGGGGATATTTATCTTATATTAATTGTGTGTATTAGAATTTCAGTCCTTATAACCAGTGGCGACGCCACTCACAAGCCAGGGTGTTCCTAGGAACACCCTGGCTTGAATTTTTTTTTTTATATAGAATAATTTAATTTTTTTTTTATTTGTTTACCTTTAAAAAAAAATTAGGAACACCCTCAAGCAATATCAGAAACACTCTTAAAAATTTTATGCCAAACAAATTTTGAATTAAAAGGCATGCAGAGGCAGGGGTGTGCTAACGCATAGTGGGAGGTGTGCTAACGCACAGTAGGGTGTGTGCTAAACTCCTAATAGTTAGTAAAAAAAAATGAATGAAGCAACTAAACACCAAGAATTAATAATTTAATTAACTAATACATTATAAAAGACAAACAAATTAAATTATGTTAGGCTAAACAACAATTAATAATTTAATAAATAATGAAACAATAATACAACAAATTATAGTTTATAAAAGACAAACAAATTTATGAAACAACTAAATAATAATAATTAATAATTTTATTAATATTTCAAATGAACTTATAGTTTATTGTACTTTTTTTTTTTTTAATTTTTTGTCCTTTTAAGGTTTTTCGGTGTACAGAATGCAAATTTGTTATGCTTTTAAGATTTTTTTTTTTTTAAGTATAAACTTCATGCTTGCCAAATTTTGAATTTTAGCAAATATTTACCAAAATGTCCCGAAACACCCAAAATAGACCAAAATAACCTAAAATTTTTTCAAAGTGAAATAGGAACACCCTGGACAAAATTCCTGGAGTCGCCACTGCTTATAACCTAAATTTACTATTACAAAAGTTAGATATTTTTGTAGTGGTATTTTGGTTATGTAATATATTATAAGCTTGTTAAAAAACTCTATATACTACTTTCGTGTTTTTGTGTTTTAATAAGTATTACTATTTCATAAAAAAAAAATCAAAGCATGTCAACTTTTTGATTGACTTTATAATATCATGTCATATAAGGCTTAAGCTTTTGAAGTTTCACAATTATATAATAGAATTTCGACACATCATATATATATATATATATATAAATGATAGAATACATAGTTTCATATATAAATACAATTATAATAAATAAATACTTATTAATAATTTTAGACAAATTAATAATTACTATTATTATTATCAAATTTTTATTTAAAAAAATATTAAAATATAAAAAAAATCATAATATGTTACCATGCTTACGAGTTACCATAACATTGACTAAATATCCATAATCATATTTTTACCACACTAATTTATAAGTTTTTTCTAATAAAATGTGTTTGCGCCTTGCCGTAACTTTATTTATTTATTTATTTAAAATATTAAAAAAGAAAACACGTGTAAGGTTGAGTGTTGTTGCTCTAACATTACAAAGACGTGTATAAAAAGAGAGATTATAGATAACAAAACATTTTCATATCACTTTTGTTTTTATTGTGGTATGGTTGTGACAATTTGTTGTGTACTTATCAGTACAATAGAAAATGTTTAGCACTATCACTTAGACAAATTGTACTTTGTGTAGTGATTAAAAAGACATTAATAAGATCATTATTATTATTATTATTATTATTATTATTAAAACAATGAATAGATGAACAGAAGAATCTATAACTAGAATCTCATGCATAAATAAATAAATAAAAGTCTAAACTTAGATTTAGACTTGGCTACTATATCAGACTTGCTAGTGAAGATAGTTGAAAATAGCTCTTAAATACACACCACATGCTTTGAACATTTTTTTACTCTCACTCATTTTTTAATGTGAGAATATCATCATTTATTTATTTATTTATTAATGATGTGGTCAATTTAATTAACTTGTTTTAAAACAGATACAAAGGATTTTATTAAGTCAATATCTCAGACAGCAGCAAAGATCCCACTTCCTCTTCGTCCGTACAGGTACATATTTTTCAATATATATATATATATATATTTTTTTTTGGGATACCATTCACAGGGAAACAAGTACATGGATACAAAGTTCAGATTACAAAATAGTTGGGTTAAACCAGCAATACTGAGTTGGCACTCTAGTTGCCATCTCAGCTACATCACAAACCTGGCCTAGAACTACTTTAGGAGCACTACATAGCCTGAAGTTTAATCCATTTTGCTGCATAAAACTCATATTAGCCAACATAGAGACTTCCTGCCAACATGAGCTTGTAGCACTATTCAAAATTGGGACCAAACCTTTACTACAAGATAAAATCAAAATCTGAGAAAAACCATGAGCTTTGGCTGCCAAAACTGCCTCCATCATGGCTTCCTTCGTGGCTCCATACCTAGACCTTGCTAAGCTACTAGCTGCCCCACAAAACGTAATGTCTACTTATAGATTTTTTGCTTCATAAGCATAGGCACATCTATTAGCTGACTTCCTCAAGGCACCAGCAATCTTTATAATTAATTGCCACTGTCCTGCTGCTGTCCGAGGCCCTGACTTAGAACAGCTGGTGTTCCGGTTGGTAGTTGGTTGAGCTGCATAACAGTCGCTGTACCACTTATGATTTATTGTGAAAATATTGTTGACATAGCACTTCTAATTTTAGGAGAGCTGGTCGCATTGTTCATGTGTGATATGGTTCCCAAGACCTATTCTGTATCAATCACAACTCCATAGAGAGTAAAGTTCTCCTCCCATCCAATAACTCCTTGTGAGGGTCAACCAAATCTTCACTTCAAATAAAACACCATATAGATTGACTAGTAAAGTCTTAATAAGTAATTCTTGAAGTGCTTTATCTGCTGGATTTGCAGATAGCAAGTCAACCAACATGGATGCAGTGGTTGCATTTGCTAAAAAACCCTTGTCAACCATTATCTTAATAAGTTCCATAGCCTTTGTTGTTGCATTTTGTTGCAGCAACCCTTGGATGATTGTGTTATATGTGCGATCATTAGGAGAGAAATGGTTCCCATCCATTTTCTCTAGCAGCTCACTCGCTTCATCAATTAGCCCCTCTTTGCACAACCCCTTGATCATTATAGTGTAAGTCTGAACATCAGGTTGCAATCCTTTTGCAAGAAGACTACTAAAGATTTCTCTTGCAGTTGTAAGTTCCTCGGCATTGCACCTACTGTCATTCAAGATGTTGTAAAACACAATATTGTGGTCCAACTTTTTGACTTCTATCTCTTGAAACAATGCCAACGTCTCCCCAATTTTTTTGTTCTTACAGAGGCCATCCAACAAGATAGCATAGGTTTGGGGACTGGGAAGTTGGCCACATGCCTGCATCTTATGAAATATGACTAATGCAACTTGGGGTCTCTCCACTTGACAAAACTCACCTATAAGAGTGCTATAAGTCACAATGCTGGGAGCCACTCTCTTGTTGGACATTTCATCAAAGAGAGTCCTTACTTCATCAATTCTTTTATTTTTGCAATATCCATGGATTAGTATGCTATAGCTAAACACATCAAGAGAACAACCCCTCTCATCCATCATATTAAATGTTTTGACTGCATCATCCATTCTGTTTTGCAAACAGTAACCATCAATTAGAGAATTGTAAGTGATTGTGTCAGGCCTGATTCCCCTTTCACTCATCACATCAAAAACTTCTTTTGCCTCTGTCAGCATTCCCTCTTTGCAAAGTGTGTCCACCAATATATTGAAGGTATACACATCTGGCATGATCTTCCTTTGCACCATCTCATTCAACAGAGTAGTAGCCTCTATCCACCGGCTGAAATTGCATAGGCCTTAAATTAAGGAATTGTAAGTGAAAAGGTCCAGCTAAATGCATTTACTCATCATTTCAGTCAAAAGGTTCCAGGCCTCAGTTACCAACCTATCCTTACATAAACTGTCAATGATTCCCTTCTTCCATCTTCCTAAGCAAGCTAATAGCCATACTAGTCTGCCCAATCTTACACACACCATTTAGTATTGTTCCACAAGTAATTACATTAGGCTTATACCCATTCTTCTCCATTTCTTCTACCAACCTCACAGCTCCAGTAATGTTACCTTGAAGACAGAGCCCCTTGACAAGGGTGTTTAGAGTAACACAGTTTGGGTGGAAACCAAGTTTCAAAATTGTGGCCAAGACAGAAAACCCAAAATCTAGACGGTTCAAATGGCAGAAGCAGTTAATCAAAATAGTAAGAGTATAAAGATTAGGAGAGATACCAAATGATTCTATTCGTTTAATTAGAGTAATGACTAGAGAGTACTGCTTCATTCTTGCAATGGCATTCAACAATAGAGTAAAATCCAGAATGGAAGGCAAAGGGCACATGTGAAGCATTGTATCAAACAGGTCTAAGGCATGATCAACATTCCTAAAGCTTCTAGATCTGCACTGATCTCTAACAAATTTCAAGAATTGATTTTCATTCTGATTGTGATTCGGGTACTTTTTTTAGCACTAGCAATACTAGTAGCAGCAGCAGCAGTAAGAGTAGAATAACAATAAGAACGAAAACAATAGTGGGAAGAACGAAGCAGCCTACCCATTTTCCTGAGAGAGTATTGAGAAAGAGAGAGATAGAAATAGAGAATCGGTGTCAGTCAAACTTCTTTTGATTTGGAGCTAGTGAGAGCACATTCTAGTGCTTTGGTCAGAGTGAAATAAAAAATAAATAATATAAGACAAAAGTTTGGTCCACCCACTGACTCTAGTGCTTCGTATGCAAGGGAAGAAGAAGAAAAATGATTTTTTTTTTATTTTTTTGGAAAAAAAAATTGTTCACCAATGGGGTGACAAATTTTTTGGGAGTAAAATTAGAGAGCCGTAATTATTGTTTTAAAGTACATTTTGAAACATGAAGCTGAAGAATTATCCTTATATAATGAAAATGTCCAATTAGTTTATGAAAATCTCTTAGGTAATGAACTATTACTAGGAGGTTAAAAGGAAATATCAGGAGTTCGTGTAAATAATTAGTAACAAAATGTTACCTAAGTTTTTCATAATAAAATCTTTTTTTCTTCTTAAAAAAAATTTTATTGTAAAAATATTGTAATTATATTATTATTCTTTTAAAAAACACACTACATATTCTCATTTAAATGAACTTATTTCCTTATTAAAATAGAATATACTATTTTATTTATAAAGCTAAATTTTTTTAATGAACAATTATATTTCCGTACAATAAATAAAAGGAAAAAAAAATTACATCTAAAGTAGAAGTTATTTATTTATTTATTTTTTAATGAAAAAGGTAGAAGTTGGTTTGATTTCTTTTTAAATAGTACCAAAATAAAGCATAGACTGCATAGTGGTTCCACTTTAAGAAAAAAAAAAAAAAAAAAAAGGTTTGCGGAAAGCACGCGGAACTTGAGTGAGTGTGTTTGCATGTGGAGGCTTGCAAGTTGCAAGTTGCAATTTATAAAAAAAAAAAAAAAATACATAGTTCCATATATAATTACAATTATAATAAATAAATACCAATTAATAATTTTAGACAAATTAATAGTTACTATTATTATCAAATTTTATATTTAAAAAATATTAAAATAGAAAAAAAATAATAATATGTTAAACTTTACCTTGCTTACACGTTACCATAATATTGACTAAATATCAATAATCATATTTTTATCAAACTAACTTATAAGCTTTTTCTGATAAAATGTGTTTACGCCTTGCGGTAACTTTATTAATTTATTTATTTTTATAAATATTAAAATAGAAAACACATATAAGGTTGAGTGTTGTTGCTTTAGCATTACAAAGTATTGTATAAAGAGAGAAATTATATGGTAAAAAAAAATTTTCTTATCACTTTTGTTTTTATTATGGTAAGGTTGTGACGATTTGTTATGTCCTTGTTAATACAATAAAAAATGTTTAGCACCATCACTTGACTAATTGTACTTTGTGTAATGATTTAAAAGACATTAAAAAGATGATTATTATTATTATTATTATTATTATTATTATTATTATTGTTTAAATTAAAACAATGAATAGATGAACAGAAGGATAGAACTACAATCTCATGCATAAATAAATAAATAAATAAAGTCCAAACTTATATTTACACTTGGTTACTGTGTCAGACTTGCTAGTGAAGATAGTTGACAATGGCTTGACTTATCACGAGTAGTATAAAGACAAGAAGAGCAAGGCAAACTGCTTTCTCACAACTGCTCTTGTTTTCTGTAATGGATTTCAAGAGCTCATCCAATTCCTAATATCTTTCTTTCTTAGATAGTTTTTCAGTAAAACATTTTCCGGGTTTCTCAGTAAAACTTTTTCAGGGCATCTCAATAAAAAAGCTTTCTGTGACTGTGAGGGATGGTAGTGTTGAGTTTTGATTTGCCACCTGGGTTCAGATTTAGTCCTAAGGACAAGGAGCTCATCGAGTTCTACCTGAAGCCAAAGATCGCCGGCAATGATAAAGACATTTGGTTTATACCCGAAATTGAGTTCTACGAAGATGAGCCATGGGATTTACCAAGTAATCTTCTTGTTTTTCTATTAACACACACCCATCTTCATTTCATGGAAAATTTAATGCTTATTTTGTGAAAAAGTAGGAAAATGTTTCACATTGTATTAGTTTGTTGCTTGTTACTTGTTCTGTGTTCTTGTTAAAGAATTTTGCTGGACTAGTGTGTTACATTATTTGATCACAAGAAATAGTTACAGACATCATGACAGCTACTTGAATCTATATTCGAGTCCTAAGTTCTAACCCCGTGTGTGCGTGCGTGTGCGTGTGTGTGTGTGTTTTTTTTCTGTTGTTGTTGTGAGTATCTGTTTTCTGGTCTTGCTGTTGTCTGGTTCATGTTGTATCTAGTTAGCGTTTTCTTTTGTATAAAGAATGAAACCTTCTCTGTAGTTAATTTGTTGTGGTGAATTTGGAAGTACTATTGTTTTCTCTTTTTGCTTACTTTGATAACAAAATTCTGAATCAGCCTTTGTAAGAATTTTTTAACTTTCAATGATATGTGACTTCTTTGTTAGTATTATACTTACTAGATTACATAAGATTTGCATAATATGCCCATATAATTATCTCATAGTTGAGCAATTATATAATATACATGGTCATGTGATTTTCCCATTTTGGGTGTCAAAATTTTGTGCTTAAGTCTGGTTTCTTGTACTGTAGCTAAAGCTGGGATTGCTTCGGAGGACCAAGAGTGGTTCTTCTTCACTGTACTGAGCCAGAAGCATCAGAACGATAATCCAAAAAAGAGAAAAAGGGGTCAGAAACAGGAACTGGTGAACAGGCAAACCAAGGCTGGGTTCTGGAAATCAACCGGTAAAGATCGGGAAATCGTGTCTGGAGGGATCGTGGTTGGAATGAAGAAATCTCTGGTCTTCCATAGAGGAAGTACTAAGGGAAAAGGAAAGGGAATAGGGACTAATTGGGTAATGCATGAGTACAGCACAACCCAGAAGGAGTTTGATGGAAAACTCCCCTGCCAGGTTGGCTTTTGCTATTCAATTTGATTAACTAATGTGATATTGACCTGAGATTTTTTATTGATTACTGAACTGTGTGGGTGTGTGTGTGTGGATTTAAGATTGGTTTGCCTCCAAAATCATTGGAGGTAACTTTACAAGAGAATTGATTCAATTAGATAGGATTGTGGAAGCTGTTAATTTTTTGTTAATTCTTAGTAATGGTTAACATCCTTGCTGGATTAATGATCTCTCTCTCTCTCTCTCTCTCTCTCTCTCTCTCTCTAATATTTTATTTTCATTAAAGAGGGTATTCTTAATCCATCAAGTGATAGATATTGAAATTTTACATGTAGACAGTGTTGCAAGGGATTAGTGGTTTTAGATCAAAAGTTCCCCTATTGAGGAGAGGAGACTCTTAAAAGAACAGGGTGTGTAGTTTGGTGGTTTCTTTTGGGTTGAACGATACTCACATGTATGAATTGAGAATTTGTTTGTTTTGTTAATGTAAGAGTGGCATTGGGTGTATATAGGTTTTGAGATTGTGAGTCTCATTTATGATGTAATGGGATTTGGGATAGTTTGTGTTTCTGACATTTGTGTGTGATGCTTGTGAGAGTGTGCTAATTTGATTGAGGTTTTGTTGAACGTGGTTGTAATCCATATTATTGATAGTGGATTTCAATTGGTGTTGTCGCTTGTGGACTGCATCGAGTTGATTCAACCATGCTTAATATTGTTATCTTGCAATGATTTTTTTTTTTTTTAAATTGTTCGTGTGAATGTGCTCTCACTAGCTCCAAATCAAAAGAAGTTTTACTGAAACCTATTATATATCAAATGGCTTTGTAGGACAACCTCCTCTATGTCATTATTGTTAGTAACAACATTTCTGATATATATTTACATTCTGTTATTTGCATCTTTGTGGTAATTCAATTTGTAGTATACATAAGGTAGGGATGCTATGTTTGTCCAATTCACTTGGGTGCTTAACATTATGCAGAAGTCCTTTGTACTTTGTCGTTTATTCAATCATGAAGAAAAGAGTAACAAAGGTGGACCTGCAAAGTCTAAGCCAGCACTGTCTCCTTTATCTTCAGTATTGGAAGTGCAAGCTGAAAGTCATCAAACAAGTAATCAATCTTGTTATGCTGAAATTTCAGATCAAATGATGTATGATGTTACAGAACTTGTTCAGTGTAACAATGACAATGACCATCATAAAGCATATGTTGCAGATGATCAAGCAGAAGGGGTGAGATATATATATATATATATATTTATTTATTTATTTTGGAATTGAGAAGTATAGTAAATTAATCAAGTACTTATCTTGAGCACTCATGTTTCTTTCGTCAGGTTGATTTAAGTGATGAGGACATAGAACTTCTCATGGGTGCATTTTATGTCCCTCCAGAGGACTCTCCATCGAGTTTACCCCTCACCACTACTGATGTTGTAACTCCGATCACTGTCAAATCTTCTCATGAAGAAACACAATCTGAACCAACATTGGCTCCAGCGTCTCAAGAATTGCCTGAGCAAGCTGAATACCATCCAATTAATTGCATGACAAGATTTGACAATGCAGCATCCCTTGCATGTAAAGATGATTATAATGCATATGCTGCAGAAAATCAAGCGGCAGAAGTAAATACTACAGAAGTGAGAATGAATTTTACTTTCAGCTTAAAACAGTTGTCAATATTATTATTTTGTGGGAATTTGAATTGCAGATAACTAAAAATATATATTTATCTCAGTAATTCATTCGTCTTCCACCAGGTTGACCTCGATCTGGATATGGACAAAGCCTTCGAAGGGTTCTATATCCCTCCACCAGGGCCAGTAGATTGCAACCTTTTCTCCCCATCAACTTTAACCCCCGTTACTGCTGTTTCATATTCTACCACAGCTGAAGCTTCTCTTGAAGCACAGTCTATGCTAGCCCCAGCTTCTGTGTCTCCAGAATTAGGCAGTGAAGCTGACAATTATCGCACAAGTTTTCGATGTCTTCCTGAAGAAATTTCTGATGGAATAACAACTAAGACTATAGTGCCCATTGAGTACAATGGTTATAACACTTATGTTGCAAAAAATCAAGTGGCAGAAGTGGCATCTGACGAGGTGAGGAAAGAATTAAATTCAGTCATAAAACAATAACATCTCTCTTCCAAGGGTAGTTAACTAGTTAAGTAGCTATCTTATTCATTTATATTTCTAACATCAGGCTGATTTGCAGGTGGAGGCAGGCTCAAATATGTTCCCTGACACACCACAGCCACTAGGTTACGACATGTTAACCCCATTACACTCGCACATGCAAGCAGAGTTAGGTTCTTCTTGCATCCCTTACCCTTTTCCCAATGACTTAAACAGTGGTTATTGGAGGGTGCATCACCAATCTGGCATGAATGTGCCAGCTCCCAATTTCTCCGAGTCCGGGGATTTAACTCTTATTAATCCAGATGAGTGCTTTCGTAAAATGTCTAGCATTCAAGATAATCTTGCTTTTGATGATGGGGCCCTGAAAAACATGGTCTCTGATAAGGACAATGGGTCATGCAGTGGGTCAGATGCCAATCTGGTAATTGAAAACTCTCAAGATATTGTTTATTAATTGATCTTGCAAGTTTTTCGAAAAAAATTTAAGCTGTGTTAATTTGCAGCTCAAGACTTTTTATGCTCCTTTTGTGTACTTTTTGAGTTATTCAATGTGGTTTATTTGTATCTTTTATCTTCAGATAAATTGGTCTACTAAAAGCTAACCTTGCAGTGTTATTATGTACAGCTGTTCGCGCTTGAGGATCCAGAATTGGTGTCGCTGGATGAAATCTTCACTTCAGAGGTTTCATCAGGGTTGTTAAAATCAGGATCATACTTAGGATCTCTAGGAGAGTCTGCGGGATCAGATCATAGGATCTGATTGAAGATACACTTACTAATATTAGTAAGGGTAAAAATTAAAAGAATTATTAGTCTTTCTTGGAAAGAATTTATCCAAGAAAAAAGAAAGAAAGAAAGTTGTTCTCAGAAAAGAGTAAAAGAATTTTTATTACTCTTTGAAGACAAATTGGAGCTCTTCCTTTTCCCACATACATACATTTGCAAACATTCCCCAACGTCTCCTCAAACCGATTCACTCTTTTTCACCTGAAAAGAGAATTTTAGTATATTCCAACCATCTTTCCCTCTACTCTCCCCTCTGCCCCTTCCATTTCCCTCCAGTCCAAACATAGTGCTATTGTCTATTACAAACCACAGACCCATGGTATTTTGCATTCAAAAGCCTACAGCCTCCTTCAACAACTCAAATTGACTGCCACCCCATTTCCCTCTACTCTCCTCTGCCCCACCCCACCCCCCAAAAAACTCTAAAAAAGACTACCAGATTGGGCTTATTTCAGCTCCAAGTTGAATTTAAAGGTTTCTCTTGGAAAACCCAATCTAGGTCAGGATTTTAATTAATCCTGTTCTTAATAGACTTCTAGTTCTGGTTGAAGTCATTGATGTTTAAGATTTGTAGTATTGTGAGATCGAAGATCCTTGATGGAGATTTTAACAACCCCTGGACTCTGTTACAGAGTGAAACAAGTACAATCGATTACTGTACCGTCACTTCTCGTGTATAATGTTGAGGTGCACTGGACAGCCTTGGTGTTCTTATGAGAGGACCTTACAAGTACAATGCGTCCTCATTTTCTGGTGCTGTGAACAAATTATATATGTATATAATGAATTAAGCTATCGTTTGGAATTAGTATGAAGATTTGGCAACTACGAAAATGGAAGCAAGGCTTCATTGTTGTTAAATCTGTATGCAGTGTGATTTATGTTTAAGCTGTACTGATAATTGTCTACTTCTGTAAACATGTAATGATATGTACTCTTAAGTCAACCGATGAATTTCGTTAGTGTTATCACCTTTAAAGTTGTGATGGTTAAAATTTGTGTGCTGGAATGTGGTTGTTTTTTGATGCTTCTGTGTGTTTATATAAGAAGAATGCATGAAAACTGAAATCAGGTTGAGCTAGAATTGAAGCATGTATAATGAAAAAGGCTGATGTACACAGGATTGGAATGAGTGACATGGTCCAGGACCTCCAGATTGAAGGTGCCATAATCAGGTTATAATCCAGTAGTTAAATACAGGAATGTCTTCAGGTAAAGCTTTAATGGTTGTTGAATTTCAATGTTTTATTATTAACTAGTCGCTAACCCATGCGATGCACGGTAAAACTATTAATTCCGAAAAAAAAAATTCAACAATGAGTAAATAGACATTTTGCTAGTTAGTATTTTTTAAAATAGAAAAATATTTAACTTCTATACTTTTTTATAATTTAGAAGTGTTGTCTCACATTGAACATTATTGAGTTGCAAGTGCATAGTTATTGAAACCTACAAACTAATTTACAATTCTTAAATTAATAAAGCAAAACTCTCAATAGTTATATATACATACACACTCAAAAATAATATAAATTGAAAATATATAAACAAAGACCATGATATGAAAAAGACACAATGAGTTTCAAATTTGAGTAGCAATATAACTTTTTCGTAGTAATAAGACAATTCAAAACATGGAACATTATCAAAATTATAATACTTAATTTCATTATCTTTTATGTTGAATCCAAACAAACAATTAATCAACCAAAAATCATAGCTTTTAATAAGAAAACAAAAAATCACATGAACCTAAATAAAAAACATTTAAGGTGAAGAATTAAAATCAACCTACTGAGACGCAAATACCAAAAACTCCAAGACTTAGAACTTTAAAATTTATAGAGTCCCCAAATTCTACTTCAACACCAAACTAAATTCAACAAATTTATATATAACATACCAAATAAAAATCTATCGTTCCCTAGGCTGGAAGACATAGGTTGCAGTTTTGATTTTTCTCCAAAAAAAAAAATAGAGATGATTTATCTACCATGTACAATATAAAAAAATAAATATAAATATGAAAAACTATAAAGCTTAAAAAATTTGTGGTGAAGTTTTATAGATTTAATAAAAAGTAAATGTCTTTGGTTTTAATTATACTGAAATGATATTTTGAAAAAAAAAAAAAAGCTCCATACTTTTGCCTTTTGAGCATCTTAGTTACCTGTTGACCAAAGGCACTTGCAATATCAAGTTACGAAATCCATATAGGCAATCCTGTGGAAGCAAGAGTATCAATAGAAGATCTCATGTAAGCAAGGTTTGGAGCAATGTTGAAATTAGACTCAAGCCCAATACCTTGTTTTAGATTGTTGTTTTCGGGAAAGCTTTTAATCAAATAAGAAAGTTGAATTAGATTGAGAGGTCAACCAAAAATGATAATAATGAGTTTGAGTTTAAGATAGATTTGTTAGAATGATAGAGTTTCATTTCTTGTTAAGTTTGGATTAAGCAAAAATAATTTTATTTAAATACAATGATAATTTTATTTTTTAAAAATGATAATAATGAGTTTGAGTTTAAGTTGGACTTGTTAAAGAGATAGAGTTTCATTCCTCGTTAAGTTTGGACTAAATAAAAATAATTTTATTTAAATAAAATGATAATTTTATTTAAATATTATAATGACGTGGAAAATTGTGGGAGTTTCAGAGGTTTCGGTTTTATATATATATATATATATATATATATATATATTGACTAGTCACTAACCCGTGCGATGCACAAGAAAATTACTGAAAATGAAATCTAATGAATGCAAAGCAATTGTGCAAAATACCATTTAAATTAAATGAAAAATATTAGTGAATGCCATTATCCTTAGCTATTTGTGTTATATCTAAAGTTTCTTATCTAAGTTACTGCAATACTACTTGTAGCAACTGAAACTCACAATATAAGTATAATATATGGGGCCAAAACTTATCTTTAAGCTTCCCTTAGCCGCACAGAGTCCCTAACAACATAAAAAGAAAAAATAAATAACATTACAACATTGTAGCTTATTAATATACAAATAAACTACCAATTTAACATGATAAATCACTATTAGTTATTTAGATAGCAAAAATTAACAAAATTAAAGTTGTTACCCATTTAACCTAAAACTTTTCATATTTTAAAGTTGTCAAATACCTATTAACAAATAACTATTGATATAAAATATTCAGTAATTACTTCAATATCGCAAATTGTTCATGCTGTAAAAAATTTGAGAGAATAACACAATATCTTAAACTCTTTATTGCTTGGATCCTACAAAACAACATATATATATAGCGATGGAGATAGAACATGCCATTAAAGAGACAACCAATTACGATAGTATTGGAGGCAAAGTAAAAGATTAAAAAAATTGAAGAAGCAAATGGTTTGGCTAGCATATCAGCTAGTTAATTTATATAAAAAAACATAAAAATCTTATGATCAAATAGAATCCATAAGTAAATAAATACATGTGGTACAATTAGATAAATAAAAGGTTTGTCAAGATGATCAAGTTTGGCAATGAAGAAGGCGTTGTAGCTATTGATGAGGGTAATCTCTATCTTAAACTTGTGATAATGATGAAGATGCAGCAACTACTAAGTATGCAAATCTAGCATAATCTTATTTTGATTCAACTACAACAAAAATGACGATAATTACCATAAAAAGATTATATCAAAAAACAGTCTTTTATGATATAGCCAAGAGTACAATCAAAGCTAATAGAAGGAATTTTAAATCGATTTCAATGATGGAGGGATTCACTTAAATGAGGAGACCAAGAAAAAAGAAGAAGTATCATGATCAAAGTATAGTATTGAATTTTAAACTCTATAATTCAATTTGATAACTACTAAAATAGCTTAGCAAATTGAATTTATGCAGGCACAGATTATATCATTTAATTGAATTTCTGCAGGCATGGATACTACTAAAACTCTATCATTCAATTTTCTAACTACTAAAACTCTATCACACCAATACTACTAAAATTCTATCACACGGATTACACAATATAAACCAATAATATTACCACCTCAAATATTAAAAAAAAAAACCAAATCAATTTTAAACATAAAAATAAACAATCATATATCAGTACAAATACCCAACCTAAATACATAAAAACTCATATATGACCCACAACACAAAAGAGGTAGTAACAAAATTAAAAAAAAAAAAAAATAGCAATAAAAAAGAACAACACTATTAATCTAATCCTTACATTGAACTATTATATAGGCAGCCACAAGAATAGAGGTCAAGAGCAAATGAGATTTAGAGATACCTAAATTGAATCATACATCTTTTCAGTATTAATATAGTGTGAGGAGAGGAAAAGATGAAGGAGTTAGAAAGCCAAAGTCTGGCGTTAGGAACTTGAAGGGTTGCCGATTGAGATTGTAACCGTGGAATACAAAAGGTTGTTGTTTAAAATTTTAACCGTGGAACACAAAGGGTTGCCATTTAAAATTGAAACCGTGGAACACAAAGGGTTGAGAATTATTTTTGTGGGGGCAGAAATGTCAAAACACCAATATAGGCCCTGGGCTTTGTCCGAGGACGTAGACTTTACTAAAAGGAGCAAGGGCGGGGATAAGGTCGCCCAAACCAAGGGCCTAGGAACCCACCGATCAGGCTATTGGCCAATTAGGGAGAGTCCGAGGAGAAAGTCTCCTCGGACAACAGAAACGAGGACCAAAGGATGCAACATGACGCCTAGGGAAGGATTTTTGAAGCTCGATGAGCCTTGTTACATCTCAACGAGATGCCGAGGAGGAGAACTGGTAGGACGTGCCCTGTACAAAGCTGTTGCCACTGTATTAAAGGCCTCCCACCTACCCGCCTAGCAGCATTAATGAGGAAATGACCCCTGAAAGGACAGTGATCAGCCTTATGGTCATAAGGGACAGTTTCCAAGAAGACAATGGATGAGAAAGGGATCTGCATTGATAGCTCCAAGAATAGGAATATAAAAGGAGAGGGGGAGGCCATTTAAAGAGGACGGTCTGGAAGAAGAAGAAGGAGATTTTTCTCTAACTTAGCACAAGTGGAGTAAGGACAGAGACTCCTCGGCCTACGTCCGAGGAAAGCCAAAGTCACTCCATCAGCTCCCTATACGCCAACTGTGGACTTAGCCCAAATTCCACTGTTTTCTACCGTCCCAAGGGGTCTAGGCTTTAAGCCTACTCTCTACAAATTCTATTGTACAGGCCATTTGAGCCGGCCACGCACTTGGGTCTAGGCTTAATTTGTGCTCTTACAATTGGCGCTGTCTGTGGGAAGCCTTAAGAGCAGGGACGTGAAAGCATCATGGAAGGCTCGGGTCCTCGTCGTGCAGAGTCCATAGGATCCCAGCGCGAGGATCACTTCTCGCAGTTAGAGGAGGAGAGAGATCGCGAAGCCAGCGTGCGCACAGGACATACATGCGGGAGGAGTCACGCACGGGACGGAAGCAGAACCTCCTACGAAAAAAGTGTCAAGACCCTGCAAAGGGAGATTGAACATCTGAAAAGGAAGCTGCAACGGGAGAAACGACGACGCACACCCTCTCCTTCAGACTAGTCCTCAAGAAATACTCATAGCAGCATTGGCAGTTCTAGGTCAAGGACCCCCTTAGCGAGTCCTTTTCTCACAAGGACGAGCACCGTCGCTACCCTAAGGGCAAGAGGACCTCTTCTAGGGGCTTGGCCAACAATGATTTGAGCGAGGCGCTCCACCAAATTTCCAAGTCGCCCTTCACTCGGAGGATTGAGAAAGGAAAGCTCCCATGGCGGTTCACCCAACCAACCTTTACCATTTACAACAGACGAATGGACCCAATGGAACACGTGAGCCATTTCAGCTAGAGAATGACAGTGCACTCTAAGAATGAGACTTTGATGTGCAAGGTCTTCCCCTGTAGCATGGGGCTAGTGGGGATGAGGTGGTTCAATGGCCTGAAGGCAGACTCTGTCGGTTCCTTTATGGAGCCCACCAGGGCGTTTGGCTCGCGTTTCATCACGTGTAGTAGGGTACCTCGGCCTTTGGATTCATTGCTGTCCATGGCCATGAGGGAAGGGGAAACCTTCAAGGCGTAGACCGACAGGTATTGGGAGATGTTCAACGAGATCAATGGGGACTTCGACGAAGTTGCCATAAACACCTTTAAGGTCGGCCTTCCAAACGAGCACAATCTAAGGAAATCACTGACGAAAAGACTTGTCAAGAGCGTGCGTCAGCTCATGGATCACATTGACGAGTACAAGCGGGTGGAAGAGGATTTGCTGCAGGGAAAGGGTAAGGCGAAGGTTATCCCTCAGGAGAGGAGGGATTTCAGGTCGGGCCGCTACGGCAACAGCAGGCCGAGGAGAGAGTTCAGTGGGCTGCCTGGTCCGACACCTGTGCACGTAGTCAGCACAGTGTTCTACGAACCCATACAGCGGGTGTTTGAGAAAATCCGTCATGAACCCTGCTTCAAGTGGCCCAGCAAGATAATAGGTGATCCCACGAAGCATAACCAAAATCTTCATTGCCAGTATCACCAAGAAAATGGCCACGCGACGGAGAACTGCAGAAACTTACAGAATTACCTGGAACAATTGGCGAAGGAGGGAAAGTTGAAACAATTCTTGTATCGGCCTGCCGGACAGGAAGAACATCCTGGACCAATAAGTCAGGGCCACCACACCTCGAGGCCCCCTTTGGGAACCATCAATGTCATCCTCGCAGCTCTTGGGAGGACTGGTTCCTGCCCCTCCAGGGTGATGACCGTGGCGCGAGCTCTTGCCGAGGACCCTATCTCTGAGCCGAAGAAGTTTAAGGGTAGTGGACGCCTAATGCTAGGGTTCTCGGACGAGGACAAGGTGGGAACTATCCAACCACATGACGATGTCTTGGTCATAATGTTAAGAATTGGAGGTTACGATGTGAAAAGGGTAATGGTAGATTAAGGAAGTGGAGTAGACATTATGTACCCTGACCTATACAAGGGGTTGAACCTGAGAGATGAGGACCTTTTGGCCTACAACTCGCCACTGATAAGTTTTGAGGGAAAGGCAGTCGTTCCGAAGGGGCAGATTAGGTTACCTGTACAGTCAGGCCCAGTGGTAGTCGAAGTGGATTTCATTGTGGTTGACGCCTACTCCCCTTACACGGCCATTGTGGGGAGACCCTAGCTGCATGCTCTAGGGGCTGTCTCCTCCACTCTCTATGCCAAAGTGAAGTTCCCTTTTGGCGGCTAGGTTAAAGAAATTATTGGGAGTCAGTCCGCGGCGAGGCAGTGCCTGACGACCGCAGTTTTACGCAGGCCAGGACCTGAATCCTTGGCCTCGGCTGCGCCAACCCCATAGCAATTAGCCTTTTCTGCCACAACGGGAGGGATAGTGGTGGAAGGGCCCACGTGTGAGGGGCTAGACAAAGTTCTCGTGGATGGTGACCCAGAGAGGTTCTTCCAGGTAGGGGCCCAATTTCCGGCCTAGGAAAGAGTGGGGTTGGTCGCATTTTTGAAGGGGAACATAGACGTGTTTGCATAGGATGCATATGAGGTGCTTGGGATTGACCCGAGCTTTATTTGCCACCACCTGAATGTTAGCCAGACTACCACGTCGAAGAGGCAACCCCCTCGGCATTCCTCTAAAGAACACTCTGAGGCTGTCAAAGAAGAAGTCATCAAACTTTAGAGAGCTGGGGCTATCAATGAGGTGTTCTATCCTGAGTGTTCGGCACACACAGTTGTGGTGAAGAAGAAGAGTGGGAAATGGAGGGTCTGTCTGGACTTCACGGATATGAACAAGGCCTGCCCTAAAGACTCTTTCCCGATGCCTTGCATAGACCAGTTGGTGGACGCGACAGTCGGCCACCCTCGAATGAGTTTTCTAGACGCCTTTTAGGGGTACCACCAGATATCTTTGGCTTCAAAAGACCAAGAAAAAATAGCCTTTGTTACCCCCACCGGTAACTACCATTACAAGGTGATGCCTTTCGGCTTGAAGAACGCAAGGGCTACCTACCAGAGGATGATGACCAGAATGTTCGAGGCACAGTTAGGAAAAACTGTTGAGGTGTACGTGGATGACATGGTTATAAAGAGTAGGGGTGTATCGGGGCACGTGGCCGACCTGAACAGCACCTTCCAGACTTTGAGGGAGCACAAGTTACGTTTGAACGCCTCTAAATGCTCCTTTGATGTAGGGTCTAGCAAGTTTCTGGGTTATATGCTCACTCATAGAGGTATAGAGGCCAACCCCGCCCAGATCACCGCAATCCGCAACCTGCAACCTCTTCGAAACCCGAAGGAGGTCCAAAGGCTGGCAGGGATGACGGCTGCCCTCAATAGGTTCATTTCTCGGTTTGTGGACAGGTGCCGACCCTTCTTCCAGCTGTTGAACAAATGGAAGGGATTCGAATGGACTGAGGAATGTTCCCTGGCCTTCCAGCAGTTGAAGGAATATCTCTCTCGGCCGCCCATTATGTCTCGCCCCAATTTAGATGAAGTATTGTTCGCATACATATTAGTGGCTGCCCACGCCGTAAGCGTGGTTCTGATACAGGATGTCGATGGTATACAGAGACCAGTCTATTATGTCAGCAAGTCTCTGCAGGAGGCCAAGGTTCGATATCTACCATTAGAGAAGGCGATTCTAGCTGTGGTGCATGCGACGCACCGGCTCCCGCACTACTTTCAATCCCACACCGTTGTCGTACTGACCCAGCTCCCATTTAAGTCCGTGCTGCAGAGTGCTGACTACTCCAGCAGAATCGCTAAATGGGGAACTGTCTTGGGAGCCTTTGATATCAAGTACATGCCTCACACCTCTGTGAAGGGGCAAATCCTGGTCGACTTGGTGGCAGAGTTCGCTGAGCCTTCCATAGAGGAAAACTTGGAGGGATGGGGCATGGATGGAAAACCAGTTGGCGTAATCTCGTGCGAGAATCCTTCGGTGTGGAAGCTTTTCGTGGACAAAGCCTCCAACCAGAGGGGTTTAGGCGTAGGGATAGTTTTGATGTCCCCGGAGGGAATCGTCGTAGAAAAGTCCTTGAGGTTAGCGTTCTTGGCTACCAATAATGAGGCCTAGTACGAGGCTTTGCTAGTGGGAATGGACATGGTTTGAAAGATGAGGGGAAGAACAATGCAGGCGTTCTCAGACTCGCAGCTAATTGTCGGCCAGATGGAAGGGAAGTTGGAAGCTAGGGAACCGAGAATGCGAGAGTATTTAACCCGCGCCAAACACCTGCAGTCCAAATTCGAGTCTTTTGCATTGTCGCATATCTCCAGGAACGAGAATTCCCACGCCGATTCATTGGCCACACTCACAACCTCCTCGGCACAAGGCTTGCCTCGTGTCATCTTAGTTGAGGACTTGTTTAGACCCGCTGGGCCAAGAGGAGACGCCATCCGGATTCACCAGGTCAAAATGGGACCTAGTTGGATGGACCCAATAGTGGCATTCCTTAAACACGACGCCCTGCCAGAAGAAAAATCTAAAGCTGACAAGATCCGTAGAAAGGCTCCTCGGTTCTGGCTGTCCGAGGAAGAAAAACTCTATAAGCGCTCCTTTTCGGGGCCCCACCTACTATGTGTACACCCGGAGGCAACAGAGCAGTTATTGGAGGAGTTGCACGAAGGAATATGTGGTAGCCACATGGGAAGAAGGTCATTAGCCCATAGAGCCCTTACACAGGGGTACTAGTGGCCAAACATGCAGAGATAGGTGTAGGATTACGTGAGAAAATGGGATCAGTGTCAGAGATTTGCTCCCAACATCCATCAGCCTGGGGGTGTCCTTAACCCTTTGGTCAGCCATTGACCGTTTGCACAGTGGGGCTTAGACATAGTGGGACCATTTTCGAGGGCAGCAGGCAACAAGAGGTGGTTGCTCGTCGGGACAGACTATTTTACCAAATAGGTAGAAGCCGAGCCCTTCTCAAATATCCGAGATGTGGATGCAAAGAAATTCGTCTGGAAAAACATCATTACCAGGTTTGGGATCCCACGTACTCTCATATCGGACAACGGACTGCAGTTTGACAGCAAAGCCTTCAGAAAATATTGTGAAGACTTCGGCATTGCAAACAGATACTCCACCCCGACCTACCCGCATGGGAACGGCTATGCTAAGGCGATCAACAAGTCGATAGTCAATGGGCTCAAGAAAATACTAGACGATGCCAAAGGCAGATGGGCGGATGAGGTGCCGCATGCGCTGTGGACTTACCGGACTACGCCACGAAGGTCCATAGGGGAGACACCTTTTGTGATGGCATATGGCGCCGAGGCTGTGATCCCTTTGTAAAGGGGGTTCCTGACGATGAAGGTGCAGTCTTTCACCCCAGACGCTAATGATGACATGCTGCTGAAAGGGTTGGACTTGGTGGAAGAAAGGCGGGAAAACGCTATGGTCCAACTAGCTTGCTACTAGCAGAAGCTCATGCGGGGGTACGACTCTCGTGTGAGATCCAGGCCCCCTGCTCCAGGAGACTTAGTCTTGAAAAAAGTTGTCGAAACTGCTAAGGACCCGGCGTGGGGAAAATTAGGACCAAACTGGGAGGGGCCCTACCGTATAACCTCAATGGCCAGCATAGGGTCATATTATCTTGCCGACTTAGAAGACAAACCTGTAAAACAACCTTGGAATATAAATAACCTCCAAAGGTACTACTATTAATGAAATGCATACACGCCAAGCATTTGGATATCATTGTATCATGCTAATCATTAATATTTCAATCTCTATCGCCAAACTATGTGTATGTGTTAATGTCAACCTAGGCTATGCTAGGTCCTCGGACCTTCTGCCTTGGAAAAATTTAACATGCAACTCATTTTTTTAACTAAGTGTTAATGTCAACTTAGGCTATGCCAGGTCCTCGGACCTTCTGCCTTGGAAAAATTTAACATACAACTCATTTTTAACTAAGTGTTAATGTCAACCTAGGCTATGCCAGGTCCTCGGACCTTCTGCCTTGGAAAAATTTAACATCCACTTCATTTTAACTAAGTGTTAATGTCAACCTAGGATATGCCAGGCCCTCGGACCTTTTACCTTGGGAAAATTTAACATGCAACTCATTTTTAACTAAGTGTTAATGTCAACCTAGGCTATGCCAGGTCCTTGGACCTTCTGCATTGGGAAAATTTAACATACAACTCATTTTTAACTAAGTGTTAATGTCAACCTAGGCTATGCCAAGTCCTTGAACATCTTCCTTGGGAAACTTTAACATCCACTTCATTTTAACTAATTGTTAATGTCAACCTAGGATATGCCCTCGGACCTTCTGCTTTTGGAAAATTTAACATGCAACTTATTTTTAACTAAGTGTTAATCTCAACCTAGGCTATGCCAAGTTCTCGGACCTTCTGCCTTGGGAAAATTTAACATGCAACTCATTTTTAACTAAGTGTTAATGTCAACCTAGGCTATGCTAGGTCCTCGGACCTTCTACCTTGGGAGAATTTAACATCCACTTCATTTTTAACTAAGTGTTAATGTCAACCTAGGCTATGCCAGGTCCTCAAACTTTCTGCCTTGGAAAAATTTAACATGCAATTCATTTTTTAATTAAGTGTTAATGTCAACCTAGGCTATGCTAGGTCCTCGGACCTTCTGCCTTGTGAAAATTTAACATCCACTTCATTTTAATTAAGTGTTAATGTCAACCTAGGCTAAGCCAGGTCCCTAGGTCCTCGGACCTTCTGCCTTGGAAAAATTTAACATACACTTCATTTAAATTACGTGTTCATTTTAATTACGTGTTACGTGTTCATTTTTACTTAGCGTTAACATACAATTTAGCTAAGTGTTGACATGTTCTGCGCACGTAGTCATTCGTTTATTAACCCTGACATGCAATAAGGCAAATTACACAGCAATAAACATGATCCACCAAGAAAGCCACTTTACCGGAAGCAAAGCACAGAAATTCATTAAAATTGTTTACATCAAAGCTAGAAATAAAAATTACAAGGTAAATGACTGATGATAAACTCCCTAAGGGAGAAAGCTACGCAAGGAAGGATCCCGAGGTGGCCTATCCCTTTATCTTCAGTGGAGGGTCCTTTCCCAGTTTCGCCGAAGACTCCTTGGTCTTGCCTTTCACTTCAGCACCTTTCGCCCCAGGCTCAGGCGGAACTTGGACCTACTTCCCTTTGTCTTTGGCTTTGGGAGGAAGTGCAACCTGGCCGGCTGGCTCGTTGGACCCCTCCTCGGCCACTTTATCTGTGGCAGCGACCTCATTAGCAGGGGGGACTTGCTCTAGGGAGGAGGGAGGCAGCGTCGGAGCCGCAGTCTCAGGAGCAGCTGAAATGGTAGGAGCATCGTAAACAAATCTGATATCCTCAGGATACCAGACCTTCTCTGCTCCCCTCCATTCGGAGTTGGCCGAAACTCCAGCAGCGTTCAGGGCTTCCGCCCAAACTTGCTGGCAGTACTCCTTGCACAGCTCAGCCAACTCCTTGGTTAGGTAGTTCTTCGTCACCTCGACCCCTTCATTATAGGCGGCCTTGGTGGCAGCCTCCACGGTCTCTCTTATGGTGTGAGCCGCTTCTTTGGCCTGCGCAAGCTATCTTTTTAAATTCGAGATCTCCTGTCCTACTTTGGACAGTGCCTCGCCCTTTTGGTGCAGGAGCTTGCGTTGGCTTTCCAACTGGGCCTCCGCCATCTTCATGCTCGCGTTTAGGCTCCTCCTCTCAGTCTGCTCCAGAGTTAGTTTGGCGGCCAGGTCAGCCTTCTCAGCCTCAGTGCGACCCAAGTCTTTCTCAACCTCCGCCTTGGCCGACTGCTCGGCCTCTACCTGGTTCTAGTAGTGCCCCACCAGCTCCTCGGCAGTGAAAACCTCCTGGATGGCCTGCGGGGAGAAATTCTGATGGATGCACAGTAAACGTGAAAGTGACATACACGAAGGCTAAAATAACAACAACAAAATAGAGGGATAGCGCATACCAGGCCTAGGTTCCTCTTGAGGGAAAGAAAGAGGCGCGTCCGACCCATTTTCCTCAAATCCTCTATGTCCCTTGGCAGGAGGAGGGGCTGCTTTAGAGCATTGGCCAGGTGAGGGGCATGACCCCTCTGAAAGTCCTTGATGCTCGCTTGTAGAGGTATCGGAGCCCCGTCCACCTTCAGAGCGGGAGACCAGCTGGACTCCCCTCAGCAGACCTCGGCTTGCCTGTGGATCTCCCCACTTTCGACAGACGAGGCTCGCCCCCCACCCTTAGCAGTTTGCTGTTGCTGCTGCTGTAGCTGTTTTTGGTGCTTTTACTTTTTCTCCCTCTCCCTATCCGCCTCCTCATTCTCGTTCCCTTCTCTTCTTTGGGACGATGGGGGTAGGAGGGAGTGGGTTGGATGGAGGGGGAGGTGGAGGCAACTTTGGCTGGGACCCAGAGGCGTCCGCTTTGGAGACTTGAGCGCCCCTCTTCCTTGCAAAGAGTGTTTTCAAATTTGCCATGTCATCGTCGTCGTCCTTCGAGCTGTCTTCTGGTTGGGCGATCATAAGGCCTTTAACTCTGGAGCCTCTGTCCGAGGTGCCCTCCTCGTCCGAGATCTCGACTATTGTATCCTTCAAAGGCCTCTCAGCCTTCTCCAGACGAAATCGATCGATTTCTTCGCCGAGAGATGAGGGAGAAGCTGCGGATTCTCCTTAGACGAGCTAGTCCTCCCTCTTCACTGCCAAAGGAGTGGCCTCAACGGTCCGACCGTAAAGGATGGTGGATGAAGCGTCTGGTATAGCTCACGGGGCAAGGAACTTGGGGTAGCGGACGTCTATCCTCGCACGTCTCCGGTCACCCATGAGGATAGTGTCTTCAACCTTGCCAAAAGCCTTCGATATGAGTTCGTACCCTAATATGAGGTGGGCGGCCCTCACCTACAGATCTCCGGTTACAAAGACCTCGGATCTCAGAACCCTGTTAAGGTCTGAAATGTTGACTTCGCCCAAGCGAGGAGACGTGTGCCGTTTGTCTGCAAGAAAGATAGCAGAGGAGCCAAACATAGTTAGATACTAATGACAAATCCAATAAAGAAAAGCATCAAATGGCAACGAATCTACCAAGGGGAGCAGAAAGGGGCAAAACAAAAAAGGGGAAGAACCGAAAACTTCTAAATCCTAGGGAATCACACTTGACTGTCTCTCACTCACTAGGCAAACAAGAGATGAGCCTGACTTATGTATACTACAAGAAATTGAATTACCTTATGTATACTTAGTCGAGGTCTAACGCTGTCAGGCTCAATTTGGGCAAACAAGAGATGAGCCTGACAGCGTTAGACCTCGACTTGAGGTAATAGCTTGCGTTTCTCAGCCGGTGGCACTCGTACATGTAAACGACATCGTGCCATGTGAGGCGCAGACCCATCTGCTTGTTCAGAGCATCGACACAGCCTAATATCCTAAACATGTTGGGTGTACACTGATCTAGACACAACCTATGGTTACGTAGGTACTCGCTGGTCACGTCCTTCATCGGGAGTGTCATCCCACCTTTTAGGAAGGCGATTATAGGGATGACTACCTGCCCCTCTTGCCTAGAATCTGCTATGGCCTCTTGGGGGCAGTATTTCAGGCCCACATCCGGAGGAATGTGGTATTTGGCCTGGAATCCTTCCATGCCAAAAGCCGTATCTACTAGACATTTAAACCTACCCATGGAATCGAAGATCAAGGCAAAGATTCACGAAGAAAGGGAAGAAAAGTTGACAGCCGAGGAGAAAGGGGTTCTGGAAAAGGAGAAACTTACAGGAGAGAGATGTGTGTACTTTGAGAGCTTCTTGAAAGAGAATGAGAATGAATGAATCCAGAAAGTGTTAGCTTTTTAGGAGAAATCGCGGATATCATGATTACCGAAGCGTCTTGAATGATTGAAGGGCGGCGGTTGGATCTGAGCCATTGGATCCACAACTCACCATTGAACGTGGGTGACAGGGAGTTACTCAGTGCAATTAATACACGTGTTGCGTATCACGAAGCGTCAGAAGCCCATCTAGAAAGCGCGGGGGGACTTCGCACGTGCAAAATTTGAGGGGGTCACGTGGAGACAATATTCGCGGATCAAAAACTCATTTCTCTCCTGGGATCGAAATCGAATGAATTTTTGAGGGGTTGTTGTGGGGGAAGAAATGTCAAAACACCAATATGGGCCTTAAGCTTTGTCCGAGGACTTAGATTTTACTAAAAGGAGCAAGGGTGGGGATAAGGTCGCCCAAACCAAGGGCCTAGGAACCCACCGATCAGGGCATTGGCCAATTAGGGAGAGTCCAAGGAGAAAGTCTCCTCGGATAACAGAAACGAGGACCAAAGGATGCAACATGACGCCTAGGGAAGGACTTTTGAAGCTTAGTAAGCCTTATTACATCTCAACGGGACGCCGAGGAGGAGAATTGGTGGGATGCGCCCTGCACAAAGCTCCTGCCACCGCATTAAAGGCTTCCCACCTACCCGCCTGACCGCATTAATGAGGAAATGACCCCTGAAAGGACAGTGATCAGCCTTATGGCCATAAGGGATAGTTTCCAAGAAGACAATGAATGAGAAAGGGATCTGCATTGATGGCTCCAGGAATAGGAATATAAAAGGAGAGGGGGAGGCCACTTAAAGAGGACGGTTTGGAAGAAGAAGAAGGAGATTTTTCTCTAACTTAGCACAAGTGGAGTAAGGACAGAGACTCCTCGGCCTACGTCCGAGGAAAGCCAAAGTCACTCCATTAGCTCCCTACACGCCAACTGTGGACTTAGCTCAAACGCCACTATTTTCTACCGTCCCAAGGAATCTAGGCTTCAAGCCCACTTTCTACAAATTCTATTGTACAGGCCATTTGGGCCGGCCCATCATGCACTTGGGTCTAGGCTTGATTTGTGCCCTTACAATTTTCTTTTTATTAGTATTTTTAAATTTCAGAAAACCAATTTTAAATTGTAGGACAAATTCAGGAAAAATAATGGTAATGACATGGCAGTTGATGTGGTTCATCCTGAGCGTAGCAACATTAAATGCTACGCTTTAGCTTTTAGTAATATATAAATGTTGATATTATTCTAAGTGCATATATTCTAGCTTGAAGGATGGGTTGCTTGCTATGGTGGTAGTTTTACAATTGAAACTCACACAATTTTGTTTCAGAATGTTCGAAAAATCATCTTACATAAGTTTAAGGTGACCTAAAGTTTGGCTAATGCATATTCAGAATTTGTTAGCTATGCTAGACATTTTTATGTACTTAGGATTTTCTCTTTTGACTTTCAAAACCTATTATTTTTGCTTTTCTGTTTTCATAATTTTGTTTTGGAGTGGATCTTTTCCGAGGCTTGCTTTGAAAGGAATTAGGATGTTTGGTATAGAATTTCAAGCAACAATTTTCAGTTTTTAAACAACATTACACGTATTTCTACACACTTTTTTATTCACATGTATTTCCAAAAAATACAAACAACGTTACTAGAACAACGTTATCAAACAGGCCCCAAGACTTAGAAGAAAATTTTTTGTTGATTAAAAGGTAAATTTTTTGAAAAGAAACGAAATATTTACCAAGTACTATTATTAGAGTTCACCTCATGCTCTCTCCCTGTGTTTTTTATTTCTAAAAAAAAAAGTAAAAAAATACAATTGTTTAGTATAATTTGCCCAATTCCTTTTAAAAGTCTTAAGTTTTTTATCATGACTCTTTGGAACTTATAATCATGGTGGCTCAAGACTTAAGACCCCTTTAAAAAAGGTTTCTAACCTCCTTATAAAAAAAGACAAAAAATTGTAAAGTGATGTTAGGAATATTACAAAATTTACAATGTATCAAAATGACTTCTTAGTATATTTTTTGTCTCATTTATAACATGCAAATCAAAACCAAACATTAATAAATCATCCATATAGAGGCTACTGGGCTAACAATAACATTTAAGTTTCCCAATATTTTAAGTTATATGCATTTGTCACATTCATTTGACTTTTATCCATTGAATTTTCATGCCATTGTTTTGGGGGCCTTGTTTAAGCCATATATTTCTCTAATTACATCACATACCTTGTTTTCTTGGACAAGATCTATAAAGCCTTTAGTTTGGTCTAATAAATTTCTTCTTCTAAGTCTCCATTTAAAAAAAATATATATATATATATATATTTATATCCATTTGATGAATTTTCAAATCACATATTATAGCATCAATAATTAGCAATATAATGCATGTAATCCTAGAAACTGGAGAAAATGTTTAAAGAAAAAAAAAATCAAGATCATCTTTTTGTTTAAAGCTTTTTGCAACAATTTTAGCTTTTAAACTTATTTATAAATCCATTTGAATTAAGTTTCTTTGTAAGGACTTTTATAATCAGATGGTAAGTCTACTAATTTCCTAGTTTTATTGAAATTTAATGAATTTCTCATTGTTTACAACTTTTTCCTAAAATACAGGGTTAAATGATGCTAAACTTCTTTGTGATTTGGAGGGATTTCCTTAATATTGAAGAATTATAATACGATCTAGAATCTCTCTACTTTAGTTCTTTCATTTCTTATAAGTTGAATATAATTATTTCTTGTGTTTGTAAAGGAAAAGTAGAATATTGACACTCTGATAAAAGATTTTCTTGAACTTCTTTACCCCCACTAATTTTCAATTTAAATGGAATTTTGTCATCATGAAAAATCGCATCACTTAATTCTAAAATTATATTATTTTTAATGTAAAAAAATCTATAAGTTGTACTCTAAATTTTATAACTAAGAAAGGTAGAGGTAACATCTCTGAGTCCTATTTTAGGTATTTTAGGATCTGATAAGCATGAAAACCACACACTAAATCTTCTGGTTGAGTAGCTTTATCAATAAAACCTAAGATTTAACAAATTAGTTAAATCTAATAGATTCATACTCTTGGCATCTATCTGTTCTATATCTTTTGATTTTTCTATTGAATTGATTTTCAATTTCTTTAAGAAATTCTTAGAACTTTTTCAAAACTATCACACTTTTATTTTTCAACAAATAAGCAATTGTTTACCTAAAAAATCAAAAATCAAAGTGATAAAGTGTCAATTTGCTCTAGAAGTTAAAATTCCTTAAAATTCACATAAATAAATGTGAATTAATTCAAGATTTATTTCAACATTTTAAAATTAATAGAGGATTTCTTTCGACACTATACAAGTTCAAAATTTTTAGCAAGCGTTTACACGTTGAACCTTGCAAGTTGGTGTGTTGTAATATGTATATATATGGTGCATTTATTCAAAATTAAAAATAACAAAAATAATGAACTTCTATTTCGTCTACATCAATAGCCCCTCAATCCATATTTTTTGTTAAATACCACAAAATATAACTTGCTATGTGAGCTTAGTTCATGTAGTAAAATGATGCCATGTTGTTTTTATTAAGCCATGCCATTTTTAATTATTTAAATCTTTCAGGTTACAAATATGATGTGAAGAATTCAAACACCCCAAAATTTTAGGGGGTAAAATTTGAATTCTAAAATTTCAGGGTGTAAAATCCAAATACTCCCAAACTTTAAAGATAAAGTATGCAATTTAGCCTAAGTTTTGTTATATGAACCTTATAGATTGAGATATCTTTTATCATCTTCTCATAAAAAAACAAAAGAGATATCTTCTATCATAAAAAAAACACTTAAAAAAAATCTAACGTAAAAAATAATTTAAATATTTATTTATTACATTGATTAAGTGATACCAATTATATTTTCGTGATCTTATCAGTTGGTAAAATTTTGTAATTAAATATTTTTGTAGTAGCTTTAGTATTAAAAAAAAATTAAAATGCAAACGCATATGGTGTTGTTGAGCTGTTATTACTCCTAAAGTTAACAGGTTTGAAATGCACAAAAATGCACACACAAAATTTAATAAAATCTCTATGTATATTTGGGCTTTGGGTTCAAGAAAATAAAATTTGGCACCCCCTCCCTCCAAAATCTTGGCCCTTAACCAAATTCTAACACAAATACATCACAAATCAAACTAAAAAACCACGTAAAAGCCCAAACAATCACAAATCAGCCCACAAAATTTAATAAAAACTTTACAAAAACTTTTCTTTTTTTTTTTGAGAAAGTAAAACTTTACAAAAACTAATTAAAAAAGTTGATACCCACAGATCCACAGATCAGCCCATTTTATCATTGAGATATTGACAAAAAAAAAAAAAAAACTCTATGACTTTGTGTTTTGGAGACAGAGTTAGGAAAAGCTATAAAAGTAGTTACAGTTACGTAATAGAGGCCTAGAAATGACAAACTTGGGTGTGGGGCAGTGGCTAAATGGGCTACAGTGTGTGGCAAAGGGTAGAATGATAAAGTGAGTGAGTGTAGACCATGTTCTTGAATGATTTACAGTATATTCTAACTATTTTTTAGATAGGGACAAGGACATAATAAAATATAAAAATGTAACACAAATTTAACCAAATAAAGGTCTGTTCACTTTATTTCAACCAAAGTGATGGTGTCCTAGGTGAAAAGAGCCTGAAAATGGAGGGGATATTCCTCCTTGTCTCTCTGTTGTTAAGAAAAAGGGGATTTCCCTCCTTGTCTTCAGCAGTAGAAGTTGTTTGTCCCTTCTACGCGAAGAAGTGTTTTGTTTTGGGGTTGTCCTTTTGTCTCTCTAGGGATATCAAGAGTATCCGTGGAGCTTGTGGGGTTTTCTCGTAGTGGGGCTGGGGAAACACTTTTCTATTTATTCGGGTTAGAGTTTCTACTTCATGCAAATTAGTTATCTCAATCTCTGGCTTTTACAAGTCGAAAGTAAGGCCATCACTACAGTCAAACAAACCAGATTTTTTTGATGTTCATCTGAATCCATATGCGCAATGTACCGGAGCTGCCCAAACGGAACAAGGCTCATGGGTACCGCAGCTGAAGGAGGGTCCAATAAAATCAACGGATATTAATGAGGTGTAGGTAACGCCAGATTCCTTGCAAGGATCACGGAGTGAGTTATTACCCAATATAGCTGGCCAACGGATAGAAAGTGAAAGCAATTTTCTGTTTTTTAGAGGGTGTTGCTGTGATTCCATGAAACCCTATTCATTGGGTTAATGCAATTAATTAGCCGCAAAGAAAAACAGATCCTGGTCCACTTAATTCCGCCCCACCATCAATGCCAAGCCCGATTTGTGTCCATTTAGAGGTCAATTAACCAACACATGCATACTTGGCTTGGATGGTGTGGAATCAAAGAAATAAAACCCAACTGAACTTACTAGCTGCTTTGTTTCATCAAGTGGCAGAACAGGAAAAGGAAATGTTGGCACAGTACCGAGCGAATTTGCAGGTTCCAAATGTCCAGGTAATAAATAGTGGCAGTAGAGGGACGAGGTAGTGATGCTCGCAAGCTGAGTTGGTGAAAATAAATTTTGATGATGCTGTATATAGTGCATCAAATATGTATGGTATTGGAGTGGTGATACGGGATAGCAATGGAGTTGTTTTGGCTTCTTGCTCACAAAAAATCCCTTAAGCATACAAGGCTGAAGTGATTGAGGCGCTGGCAGCCCTCAATGCTTTGTCTTTTGCGTTTGAGTTGGGATTTCGTAGTTGTACGGGCATTACCCTCCTCCAAGCCCATCTACTGTAAGGACTTGACACCGATAAGACTAACTGGCCCATTCCAGACAAGTTTTTATGCTCATTAAAAGCCCGAAACTTGGGGACGGAATCATTCACGGCACGACCGGCAAAGGTGAAGCCTCACCACCCTCGATGATTATGTCTCCTGGGGTAGGTTGAACTTGCGGTGCATGACATAGCCTAGAGAATGCCTCCACCGGGCACCAAATCTACTAATGGAATTGGTTCCAATGCCACTGTTATCTTTTCCTCATCAATAAACCTCCAATTACAAGTAACAGTATTAGACCTCCATTCCGTTGCCTAGGGAAAACCTTAGACTGCCGAACATAGAGTCACCCATTGTAGGAAATCTAAAAGCCCAACATACAAATAGATTATGAGCCCAAATACTTTTAGGCCTAATTGCCATATTTGGGCAGCCACAATTGGCGTCGTCTGTGGGAAAATCCTACGTAGTTGTGGTTCTATCGAGGCGCACGCACAAAAATGTTAGGGATCAGGATTGGGAGTTATGCTGAGAGTGGCTCTGGCGGGTCGTCGCAAGGGTTCACATGGCGAGAAAGGAGGTAAAAAGGGGAAGCGGACAGGCGGCATGAAGAAGCAGGGGAGTCCGAGCTCGGAAAGGGGTCATTTCAAACTTTTCAAACAGCATCATATATCTCAGGCCGTGACCACCCTGATAGAAGGGACCAGGAGTTTAAGCGGAGGGGGCGAGAACTTGAGCACCTGCGTGGAATGGTAAGAAACCTAGAGTTGCAAGTAAGGGGCAGACGCAAGAGAAGGAACCGTGACGAACGAAGAGAAAGATCGGTAAGTGTAGGGGATCGCTATGCAGAAGGGTCTCATCAATCTGGGTTTCATCGGCACCATGAGTGTTCGCAGGAGTATGCGGACCGTGACTCGGCTTCCGTAGATGTGGGAAGAACGCGAAACATGGCTATTAGGACATATGTAGTTCAAGTGGTTGTTACCATATGTCGCTATTTTATGTAATTGGCTTATCCTTAGACAAAACGCACTTTACTTGTAATTGGGTAGATCTAGGATGTGTTTAACACTTCAAGAAACAGTGTTTCAAGATCTAGTGTTGAAGCCATCAAAGTCTGTCCAAGAAACAAGCAAGAAAGTGCAAGTTACTAAAGCTCGACACCTATCTCGACACATGCATCTATCGAGCTTTAAGAAGCTGTTTTGCCCCGAGCCTCGACAGCTTCTCGACAGATCCTCGACACCTCTATCTGTAGAGAATTAAAGAAAACAAATTTTCAGTTCTGTTTCAAGTCTAATCCGTGAATGTGTCTTTGGGACTTCTTTTCTCCTAACCCTAGACATATAAAAGGATTATTTTAAGGGCCGTTAAGAAGATGGGAGTTGCACATTCATTCAGAACTTCTTGTTCATGCAATTTGTGATCTGAAAGACAAAGTTCGTGCCCTAGTTCATCTCTGATGATTTGAAGAACTTTGCAGCCAACAATTTTCTCTCTCTAGTTGGTGTTTGAAGTCGCGTACTGGAATCTGCGCATCTGGTTAGTCACGTACTTGGGAGCTGTGCATTGAAAGGAGAAACTGTCACTACAGAACAAGTCCAATTGGGTATTGGGGTAAGAGTTCAACTGTAGGTTAGTAAGGTACTTGGGATTCCTTACTTGTAACTGCTTGTTGTGATAATAGTGGAGTTTCGGGAGTGGTGACCTTAAATCACCCGGTGGGGTTTTTGCCGTAAGGTTTTCCCCATTCGTGAACAAATCACCGTGTTATTTATTTTCCACTGCATAACTTAGTTTTGGTGATTTGTTTGTGCTGCCATGTGATATTGCATGTTAATTTGATTAATTAATAAGTGGGCTAATTAATTAATCTAAGTTATCACAAGGGGTTAACGCGTTTGTGGCCTATCAATGGCCACGGACACAGTGAGCCGGGCATTATGCCAAGCTGCTCGATCGCCATTCTCAAGGGACATCGAGAACACACCTATGCTGAGCAAATTCACAAGACCGTCGTTCAACTCTTACACTGGAAAGACGGCCCCGGTAGAACATGTAAGCCACTACATCCAAATGATGTCTTTGCACGCCCAAAACGATGCATTGATGTGTAAGGTCTTCCCTTCGAGCCTCGGCCCCATTGCTTTGAGATGGTTCAACGGATTGAAGAAAGGCTCGATCCATAGCTTTTGGAAATTGATCCAGGAATTTGGAGTACGGTTCATGACATGCAGCCGGGTTCTGTAGCCTGTGGATTCTTTGCTATCAAAGAAAATAGGGGCTGGGGAGACCTTTCGCAACTACGTTAACCGGTACTGGAAGTTGTATAATAAGATCGGTGGGGGCAATGAACAGATTGCAGCAAGCACTTTTCGCATGGGATTGCCTGATGAATCTGGACTAAGGGAGTCATTGATGAAACGGCCTCTCGAGAATATGAGGCAATTGATGAGGCATATCGAGGAGTACAAGCGGCTGGAAGACGATCGGCTACAGAGCAAAGGAAAAACCTCGGTCATGAATTATCCTTGGAATACAGGTTTTCAACCAAGAGCCTGGAAGGATCTGAAGATACAGGAGCCTGGGCGAGGAACGGGAGGAGTGAATGTGGCTTTTAAGGAACCAGTGCATAGGATAGTCGATCGAATAAAAAACGAACCGTACTTTAAGTGGCTGAACAGGGTGGCGGGTGACCCGTCGAGGAGGAATCAGAATCTATACTGTACATACCATAAAGATAAAGGACATACCACCGAGTAGTGCAGGATGTTGAAAGACCATCTGGAACAGTTGGTGAAGGCTGGGCATCTGAAAGAGTTTGTGGTAGCAATAAGGAATCAGGAGGCTGGGTAGGATGATCGGCTGTGTGGAAATCTTCTCCTACCACCTTTGGGGATAATAGAAGTCATCCACGCAGTTCTAAAGGGCGTTTCGGCGTTAACAACGAGGGAAGTATTGGCCGTGGCATCGGCGGAGAGGGATGCGATCGAGCGCCCTCCTGAAAAGAAGCCAAGGTACACGAAATAACCCATTGCTTTTGACGAAGATAATATGGAGGGTACTACTTAGCCACACCACGATGCCTTGGTAGTCACAGCCCGTATAAGGGGTTTTGTAGTAAAGAGAATAATGATAGATCAAGGGAGTGGTGCGGATGTGATGTACCCATATTTATACAAGAGGCTCGGCTTAAAAAAGGACCTGTCCAAATATGAGAAGCCGTTGATGGGATTTGAAGGACATATGGTGATCCTAGAAGGACATATGGTGATCCTAGAAGGGCAGATTTCACTCCCAATCAACATGGGTGGTAAGGAGGTAATCCTTACGTTTATAGTAGTCCCTTCTTACTCGCCATACACATCAATCCTAGGAAGGCCGTGGATTCATAATATGGGGGCTGTGCTGTTCACCTTGCATGTGAAAGTCAAGTTTCGAGCCAGAGACGGGATCACGGTCATTAGGGGCGATCAGCAGGCAGCCAGATAGTGCTTAGTGGCCGCTGCCATCTAGCAGACCAAGCAAAGGGAATCAACCAAGAGTACCCCTTTATAGCAATTACAACAACCCCGAGAGGAGATGGGGGCTAGTTGTGCCGGGGATATGATAAAGGTGAAGATATTGCTGGACCACGAAAGGAATTTTTTGATAGGGGCAAGTCTGAGGGATGATGAGAGGGTGGAACTACTGCTTTTTCTGGTGCGAAACGTGGATGTGTTCGCCTTTAGTCCATATGAGGTTCCTGGGGTTGACCCCGAGTTTATAGAACACAAGCTAAACATGGATTCTTTATGCCCTCCAACGAAACAGAGTCTGAGAAGGTCGGCCAAGGAACATGTCGAAGTTGTCAGATAAAGGGACCATAAAGGAGACGTTTTTTTTCCGGAATGGCTTGCGAACACTGTAGTAGTAAAGAAGAAGAACGGTAAGTGAAGGGTTTGTATTGATTTCACTGATCTAAACCGAGCATGTCCTAAAGATCTGTTCTCAATGCCGAAAATTGATCAACTAGTGGATGCCACGTACGGGCACCCGAGGATGAGTTTCCATGATGCCTTCTAGGGTTATCACTAAATTGCCCTATCCGCGGAGGATCAGGAGAAGACAGTATTCATTACACCCAATGCTAACTATCATTATACTGTGATGCCGTTTGGATTGAAAAACGCAGGAGCCGCTTATCAATGAATGATGACAAGGATGTTTAGGGATAAGATAAGACGTACGGTTGAAGTATACATCGATGACATGGTGATAAAAAGCAAGGAAGAAGGGCAACATATTGACGACCTCGAAGAAGTGTTCGGAATACTCCGGTGGCACCAGCTGCGTCTCAATGCTGATAAGTGCGCTTTCGAGGTGGGGTCTAGCAAATTCTTGGGCTACTTAATAACCAAATGGGGAATTGAAGTTAACCCTAATCAAATTGAAGCCGTGAAGCGTCTCAGCCCACACGAGCAACCCGAAAGAGGTCCAGAAATTAACCGGTATGTTGGCTGCCTTAACCGATTTATTTCAAAGTTCGCAAATTGGTGCCGCCCATTTTATTAGCTTTTGAAGAAGTGGAAGGGGTTCCAATGGAATGAGGAGTGTGATAGAGCCTTCCATGACCTGAAGAACTATCTTGGACGGGCACCAACTTTGACAGCCCTAGAGCCCCAAGAAGATCTTTATATGTACCTCTCGGTGTTCGAGCATGCAGCCAACGCTGTACTATTAAAGGATAATGGTGTGCAGCTACCGATCTACTATGTAAGCACGATTCTTGTAAACCCCGAGACTAGGTATTTACCACTAGAAAAGTTGGTGTTGGCACTTGTGCATTCCACCCGAAAATTGCCCTATTACTTCTAGGCTCACACCGTCCATATTTTGACCGAGTATCCTTTTTAGTCATTGCTGAGAAGATCTAACTTTATTGGAAGGATAGCTAAGTGTGGGACTCGGCTAGGCTCTTTCGACATCAGATATAGGCCGAGGAACTCGGTGAAGGGACAAGTACTTGCAGACTTTATTGCCGAGTTCTCACTGAAAGTTTTGGATATTGTCTACCTCATGGGGGTCAAGCCATGGAAGGTATTTATGGATGGCGCCTCCAATACGGCAGGATTGGGGGCAGGAATTGTGGTCATCACCCCGTAAGAATTAAAGCTAGAACACTCGTTTAGATTAGGCTTCAGGGCTTCTAATAATGAGGTTGAGTATGAGGCTCTACTTGCCAGACTGAGAGTTGTTATGGATTTAAAAGCCAAAAAGGTGGAAGTTTACTCGGATTCTCTCCTAGTAGTCAATCAGGTGCAAGATAACTTTGAGGCCAAGGACCACCGGATGATTGAGTATTTGTGGTTGGTAAAGCAGATCATGTGTAATTTTTCAAATGTTAAGGTCGAACGAATAGCTCGGGGACAGAATTGACACGCCGACTCATTAGCGATGATAGCATCATCAATAGCTGACATGGTACCTCGGTTGATCAGGGTGGACTTAGTGGCGGAACCTAGTATTACTGCTAGGGCGCTGGTTGCACAAGTCACCATAACCGAGAAGTGTTGGATGGACCCCATCATTAACTTCCTTGCAGAGGACCGAGCCTTGAAATATGAAAGAGAGGCAGCCAGGGTACAACGAATCACTGCTCGATATTGGTTATTTGCTGATCGGAAGTTATATCGAAGATCATTTGAAGGACCGTACTTGTAGTGTCTTCGTCCTAATCAAGCTGAAGAGCTCTTGTTTGAGCTGCACGAGGATGTGTGCGGCAGCCACATGGGGGGACGCTCGTTCGCTCACCAGGCAATGACACAAGGGTTTTGGTGGCCTCAGATGAGAAAAGATTCAACCGAGCATGTGCGAAGGTGTGAGCAGTGTCAAATACACGCCCCGATGATTCACTAGCCTGCCGGGAGTTTGAATCCAATAAGTAGCCCGTGGCCGTTTGCCTAGTAGGGGCTGGATATAGTCAGACCGTTTCCTCGGGCAACAGGGAATCGAAGATTCGTGCTAGTTACGGTGGTCTACTTCATTAAGTGGGTAGAAGCGGATGCGCTGACAAACATCCGAGATGTTGATGTCAAGAGGTTCATATGGAGAAACATCATAACGAGGTTTGGTATGCCAGAGTCCCTTGTATCGGATAATGGCCTGCAGTTCAACAGTAAAGCTTTCCGTGAGTTCTGCAACGACCTTGGCATCAAGAACAGATATTCTACTCTGGCGTACCCGCAGAGCAATGGCCAAGCAGAGGCTACAAATAAGACCATCGTAAACAGACTGAAGAAGAGGTTGGAGGGTGCAAAAGGTAGGTGGGCTGAAGAATTGCTAGGCATTCTATAGGCCTACCAGGCAACTCCGAGGAGATCAACGGGAGAGACACATTTTTCTCTAACTTTCGGGGCGGAAGCTGTCATCCCCGCCGAAATAAACCTATGTAGCGCCCAAGTTACAGAATTCACCCCTGCAGAAAATGAGAAGCTAATGCTCGAACAGTTGAACTTATTAGAGGAACATCACGAAGTGGCTAACATTTGGCTGGCAGAGTATCAGTAGAAGCTTGCCCGGAGGTACAACAGAAACGTGAGGAAAAGGGAGTTTGTCGTAGAGCATCTGGTACTACGAAAGGTTATAGGGAATACATGAGATGTTAATACAGGGAAACTAGCCTCGTCCTAGGAAAGGCCCTACAAAGTAACTGCCATTGCTGGTGCAGGAGCATACTACCTAGAGGATTTGGAGGAGAAACCGCTTCGCCGGCCATGGAATGTTCGTAACCTAAAAAAGTATTATCATTGATTGGTTACACTCCAAGATGTGAACTTGATGTAATTTTGCGGTATTACGTATTAATATGGTGATATTTATTAACGCAGGTGCATCTAACCACTTTTTTACTGTTAAGTTATTACTGCTGGTCAACAAATATGGAGAGAATCGTGAGGGCCTAGGCAACTCATTCACTTTAAGGACAGAAGCCTGTCCTCAATTCAATTCCTATCATCGAGCATGTGGAAACCTTAAGACATGATTTTCTAAGGACAGAAGCCTGTCCTCTGTTCGATTCCTATCGTCAAGTAGATGGAAACCTTAAGACATGATTTTCTAAGTACAGAAGCCTGTCCTCGGTTCGATTCCTATCGCCGAGCAAGTGGAAACCTTAAGACATGATTTTCTAAGGACAGGAGCTTGTCCTCGGTTCGATTCCTATCCCCGAGCAGGTGGAAACCTTAAGACATGATTTTCTAAGGACAAAAGCCTGCCCTCGGCTCGATTTCTATCATTGAGCAAGTGGAAACCTTAGGACATGATTTTCTAAGGACAGAAGTCTGCCCTCGGTTCAATTCCTATCATTGAGTAGGTGGAAACTTTAAGGCATTATTTTATAAGGACAGAAGCTTGCCCGTGTTTCGATTCCTATCACCGAGTAGGTGAAAACCTCAAGACATCATTTTCCAAGGTTGGAAGCCAGTCCTCGGTTCAATTCATATCATCGAGAAGGTAGAAACCTTAAGACTTCATTTTCCTAAGGACAAAAACTTGTCCTAGTTTGCATTCTCATCGCTGAACAGGTGAAAACCTTACATTATAAAATGCAAAGGAGGAACCCATCCTGGGTTCGATATGGGTTCTCAACCATCGAGAGTGAGAAAGTAAGGTATGATGAGTAGGTTAACCATAATCATATGCAAACTCGGTAGTCGTCGAACGATCTTGGATGCATGAAAAAGGAGTAAGAAGGAAGGGAAAATAAAACGCACGAATTTATATCACAATAATATTAATTAAAGCCAAACAATATAAATTAAAACCATCTGAGGGGTAATTTAATTATCTTATCACCACATCCGGGCGATCTGGGTTTACTAAAAAAAAAGGGAAAAAAAGAGGGGGGTCTTCACATGTTGGGGTCGGAAGGAGGAGTCTGAGTTGGAAGTTAGCCGGACACATCTTCAACGAACCAAGAGGCAGGGGGGGTTTGATTTTGGGCACCTTTATCTCCAGCAAAAACGTTACTTGTAACCTCCAAGTCCACCATCTCTACAGAGGAGTTAATCGCCTGCACGAGGTCCCTCATGCTTGGCGTATCTTCCTCATCTTCAGCTCTAACCTGACTCTACACAGGGGGAGGTGGGGCTGGATAGGGGATTTGCTTGGGATCCCACAGCGGGGAATCCTCGGTTACCCCTATAGCTTGTAAGGCAGCCAACCACCCTTCGCTAAACCCATGTTGCCGATCTTGGTGGATAATGGGCTCCATCGAATTTTCTACCTCCGTGAAACCTGCATTGTACCATTTGTCCTCATAGGCTTCAAAAGCGTCCTTTAAGCTGGTGATTTGGTCAGCCTGAGCAAGGTTCAAGCTGTTTGCCTTTGCCAGCTCAAGCTTGGTCTCCTTTATTTTGGTCGTCATGCCCCCCAATTTACTTTCTGCCGCTTGCCGAGCCTTCTCAGCTTCTACTGCCTTTCTTTCGAAGCATTGGTAGCTTCTTCTTTCTCCTTGGCTATGGTTTCCACAGCAGCCCTCAGTTCCTTCGCTCGATCAATAGCCTCAGCTGCCTCTCTCCCGTCTATGATACAAGTTAGTTGCGCGGCCTGAGAATATAATGATGGCAGAGTGACAAGGCTAGAGAAATTCCTACATATCGCAAGGCATGAAAAAGAGTTAGGAAATTACCGTAATAGTATGCCATTGTAGTCGCCTAGCCAATGACTCATCATCACCATCAGAGAAGAAAAGTGCATCCTTGGGCAAAAGGAGGCCTTGCACCAGGCCCTGAGCAATTCGCCCTCCTTGGCCCTACGCCCATATTCGAACGCTGGTGGTCACAGGGAAAGGTTTGCCGTCCAATCTGAAGTCGGGCCGGCAAATAGCCTCTTTTTGGGAGGAAGATGCCACATTCGTCCCGACTTAGGCCGTTGGCTCAACAACAACCGTGGCCTCTAGGATCTTGGGCCCGCCTTTTGTACGGGGAGGAGTCTGTTGCAAATTGTCACCCGGGACAGGAGGAGTCCTTTCAGTGGTACGTTTCCTCTTTCTAACTTCACCAGTGGGAACAGCCTGACCCTTCCCTTGAGGGAGCTGAGGCTGAGTAATAGGACTGGCGCTGGACAAAAACCGAGCAAAGGTCATAGTTCTATGTTTTACCATCTTTGCTACGTGGTCGTTTTTAGTGGCCGAAGTACCTACTGGTTCGGCGGCTTCCTCCTCGGCTACAGGGCAGCTTTTTCTGGCTGTTCGATGGCTTCGTGTCTTCTTTGATTTTGAGACACACGCTTTGCATACTTGTCCTTGATAGGCGTGATGTCGTCCGCGGTGGTATAACAGGGGCCAAGGTCTCGAGCTTCGCCAGTAGTGAGCGCGGGAGGAAGGAATTTTTTATGCCGGTCGTCTATGTATGACAGGAGTGGACTGTCTACCAAAAGCGCCTAGTTGAAGTTTTGCTAAGTGGTGTACACCGGGTTAACGTCGAGAATCAAATGAGATGCCCTAAGTTGCTCGTCGTCGTGCACAAAAATCTCCGACCTAAGAACGAAATTGAGATCTCGCGCGTGTATAACTCTGGCGTCCGGCAAAAACCTTTTCGACTCTGCAACAAGCCCAAGAAAATACCAGTCAGTTAAATACACGAATAAAACGTAAAGCTGAAACAAGCGAAAAATCTTAGTACCGACCAACATCGCATGGCGAAATCGGGCAAAGTAGCTCACCGGCGAGCCAGTTGCCATGCACCTGAACAAATTCCCTGGTAGAGTTCTTATTAGAGTCGAGCAGGCAAGATATAAGCCGGACCCGCATATCTCTAGTCTTTAAATAATAGTCGCTAGTAAAATTTCCTCACAGTTTATACATGAAATTGATGTCATGGTGGTTTAGCTACAGCTCGAACATTTGATTTAGCTGGCTGACATAACTAACAACCCTATAAAAATTGAGGGGAAGCTGGTCAAGGCATAGGCCATAGAACCCTAGGGTGCTTATGATTAGGGGGTTTACAGGAAACCTAACCCCTCCCTCAAGTACGAACATTAACGGAAAAAATGCGATGTTCTAGCCAACGGCCCTCTTGAGAGCGATGTCTCCCTCATTGCAGTACACGATATCAACATCCCTTAGGATACCAAAGGTTTCTCTAAAACTAGCCAAGGCAGTCCCAAGGGTGAGAAGATGAGAAAAACCCATTCCTAAAGTATGATGCAGGGAGGAATAAAAAAAAAAAAAAGAAGAAGAAGAAAGAGGTAAAGAGAACTTACTTAGGGCTCTAAAGAGTGGAGAAGTGAAGGAGTGTTTATGCACAAGAGTAGAATGCTCGGTAGAGAAGATATTGAGAGTGAGAGAATGCAAAAAATGAAATGAGGACCTAAAAGGGGGTATATATAGGTATGAAGACATTTAATGAGGCTAGGAGCGGGAAAAAACCCTTCCAGCTTTTCTTGGGTAACCTCCCCACACGCGTGGGCACAGTTTACGAACCGTCAGGTTATAATTACGGACGTGACAATTCGGCGCAGCGCTACTTTTAAGAAGTCTGCGATAATTACCATGACCGCGCATAAAAGGAGTGATTGGTGATTTCGAGAAATCGTCATCGCTACTCGAATCATTATTGGTTCGTTTCCAATAACCCACCCACTGGGATCGTCAGATAATGCTTAGTCCTCATAATCCTTGATTCATTGCCAAGAGTCGAGCATGAATCAAGGGGGAGGGGGCTATTGTACGAGCATTACCCTCTTCCAAGCCCATCTACTGGGAGGCCCATAGTGGTAATAGCCCGTGTGAGGACCTGACACTGATCAGACCGACTGGCTCATTCCAGACAAGTTTTTATGCTCGTCAAAAGCCCGAAACTTGGGGATGGAATCATTCACGGCACGACCGGCAAAGGTGAAGCCTCACCACCCCCGATGATTATGTCTCCCAGGGTAAGTTGAACTTACGATGCACGGCATAGCCTAGGGAATGTCTCCACCAGGCACCAAATCTACTAATGGAACTGGTTCCAATGCCACTGTTATCTTCTCCTCACCACCAAACCTCCAATTACAAGTAATGGTATTGAACCTCCATTCCGTTGCCTAGGGAAAACCTTTGCCGGGCAACAGATCTAACGGTGGAGCTAGTTCCAATGCCACTATCACCTTTTTCCACTCGTAATTAAATACCCACTTAAGAGAAACAGTATTGGACCTCTCCTTCCACTGACCAAGGAAGTGATCATGGCGATCCCACTAACTCTGGCTATGAATAGGTAAAGGAGATTCAGTGGAGGGCCTGGCAATGCTGGGGGGGGGGGGGGGAATTAGGGAGAGAAGGGGAATCCACTGAGAAATAGGGAGAGAGTGATTGTATGTACAGAGGTGATTGAGGTATTTAGACTGCCGAACATAGAGTCACCCATTGTAGGAAATCCGAAAGTCCACCATACAAATAGATTATGAGCCCAAATACTTTTTAGGCCCAATTGCCATATTTGGGCAGCCTCAGTAGTGCTATCCTTGAAGATGATTCTCTTGGATTGATTCAAGCTTTGAAGTCAGAGGAGCGTAGCTTATCACCAACGAGTTTACTGATTGAAGATTAGAAAATGTTTTCTAACAATTTTGTAAAATTATTGTATTCTCACGTTAAGAGAAACGGCAATAGGGTGGCTCATAGTCTAGCTAAAAATGCATTATGCATACTAGATTTTCAAGTATGGAAGGAAAATTTCCCATCACATATTTTTTCAATTTTACAATTAGACGTAGTTGAATTACATTAATAAAATCCATCAGTTTCTTACTCAAAAAAAAAAAAAAAAAACAAATAAAAATCTTCACTCTCGCCTACATTGCTAACTCATAATGCTATAAATTAATTAATTGAAAACTAATAAATCTATAAATTAAGAAGAATGAAATTTATAATTAATGCATCATGCATATTACTTATTGTTTTGTATTTGTCTTTACTTGGTGACAACAATTAGTACTTCTGTGAAATAATAAATGTAATTCTTATTTGATTTGTGTCATTATCTTTGTTGGTAGATGAATGCATTGCAATGTATTAAGAAATATTGATTATGTTATGTATTTTTGTTTATAATTTCTTAGTACTAAATGGATGCTTATTGGAGCTTTATGAATTTTTTTTTCTTACACCTTGATGCCCTAACTTGAAATCCTGGTTATGTGTCCTGTGTATATAGAAAACCAAAAACGTCTACCACATGAATTGTTCTTGTATAGTGATGGTAAGAAACAATTGATAGATAAAGAATCTAGAATCTCATGAAAAAATTAAGTCCAAAATTATAAATTTCACTTGGTTACTTTATCAGCCTTTTTAGACAAGTTATATTACCTTGTTAGACCAGTTATATCACCTTGCTAGACAAGTTATATCCTTTGTTTACCCAAAAAAAAAAAAAGTTTACCACTGCCAACTAACTAATTATACTTTGTATAGTGAGCAGAGGATATATTCTTATTATTTTAAAAGAATTGATAGATGAAGAATCTAGAATCACATTCAAAAATCAAGTCCAAAATTATATTTTAACTTGGTTACTGTATACTTTCTCAAAAAAGAAAAAGAAAAGAAAAGAAAAAGAACTTGGTTACCGTATAGACTTGCTATTGAAGTTTGGTGGGAAGAACTTCACTGATAAGAGACGAGGACTATAAATACAAGAAGACCTAGGAGTTCCAACACCAACAGCATTAAAGTCCTGTTTGATATAGTAATTTAACAACTATTTTCAGTTTTTAAATAATGTTATACATATTTTCATACATATTTTCACTCACATGTATTTTTAAAAAATACAAACAATTTTACTAGAACAACCTTACCAAACTGCCTATTTTTCTCAGTTTTTGTTTTCTTCTTTAGATAGTTATGAAAAAAAAGTTGAGTTTGAAATTACCACTTGGGTACAGATTTTATCCGAAGGACGAGGAGATCATCGAACTCTTCCTGAAGCCGAAGATCACTGGGAATGATAAAGATATTAACCATGTTCCCGAAATTGAATTTTATGATCATGAGCCTTGGGATTTACAGCGTAATCTTCTTATTTATATTATCACACACCCACCTCTATTTCTTGGATATTTTATACTTTTTTGTCAAACGTAGGAAAATGTTGTCTTTTTTTCTCTCTCTTTCCTTGTATTAGTTTGTTAATTGTTAACGTTGGAATTCTGTTATAGATTGTTGCATGTTATAGATTTTTTTTCCTGGTTAAGTGTATTATATGGTATGGCAGCCAACTGAATCTATATTGGAGTCCTAACCGTTGTGTGTATTTTGTTTTTGAATAATTCTAGGACATACCCAATTTCACAAGAGGTTGGTGTGTCCGTGAGTTTTGGACATTTTCTGCTCACTCATATCTGCATGGACCTGTCCCTTTTGTTCTATCTGCATTGGTAACTTCATTGTTAGTTTTTCAGTATATTTACTTGCTATGTTGAGTTTGGTAGTACTATTATTTTGGTAACTGTTTTGGTAGTGCCATTATTTTTCCTTTTTGTTAACTTTGATGACAAAATTATGAATCACTCTTTGTAAGAACTTTTATTTGTCTTTCATTGTTTTGTGACTTTTTGGTCTCGCAACATAAATTTTGAAAGTAGCACATTTGTTTAGTTTGCCCTTATGATTATCTCATTGTTGAGCAAATAATAATATTTATAAATGCTTATGTGAGTTTCTCATTTTGAGTGTCAAAACTTTGTTTTGAGTCTGGCTTCCTGGAATGTAGATATATGTGGGATAGATTCAAAGGACCAAGAGTGGTGCTTCTTCAACGCACAGAGCCTGAAGCATCAGAATGGGAATCGAAAGAACAGGACAACCAGGGAAGGGTTCTGGAAAGCAACTGGTAAAGATAGGGAAATCTGGTACAGAGGGACTTTAATTGGAATGAAAAAGACTTTCGTCTACCATAGAGGGCGTACTCCTCACGGAGAAGGGACCAAGTGGGTGATGCATGAATACCGCACAACCCAAGAAGAGTTTGATGGAACACACCGTGGTCAGGTTGGCTTTTGCTTTTCAGTTTGTTTAGTTGATGTGATATTGACCTGAAAGTTTTTCTTTTGTTTATTTTGACTTTTTATTTTTTGTGTGATTTAAGATCGTTTTGCCATCAAAATCATTGGAGGTAACTTTAAAGAGGGTTGATTCAATTAAAAAGGGTTGTGGAAGCTGTTAAATTTGTTAATTTTAAGTGAGAGTTAACATTCTTGCTGGATTAATGATCTCTTGATATGTTTAATTGTTGACTTACGCGAGTTATCCTTACTTTAAAAAGGTAGACTGTTGGCTTTTATGATTCTAGCTCTTATAACTTCAGAATACACAATTGCTATTATAATTTGCCAAACCTCTACTAATGGGATTAAATCTAATAAGGGACATTTCCCCTCAACCCTGAAAGTCAGTTTTTTGAGCTTATTTTGGTCGGTTTCACACCAAAAAAAGAAAGCTTTTCCTCTTATTCTTTTTCTTTTAAAATATTTTTATAGCAAATAGCAAAGTGTATCTAAACTCCACTTTGTTGTGTGTTATGATTCTAAGGAGAAGTAAGAAGATGAGATAGTCTTTAGTGTTAGTGTAGCTTTTGTGTTGTGGGTGAGAATCATAACACAATGCTTTGCCAAGTGAATTAATGGCTAGAACACCTTGATGTATTAAGGATTTGGGTTTTATATGTTTATGTTTGTGTTTGTGGTTATAATTCATATAATTAATAGTAGATTTTGGTTGGGTACAATACTACTCTATATTCGTTATTGGCAAGAACACCTTGTCAACCCCCAAATTTTGGGACTAGGACTTTGTTTGTATGTTTTGTAAATGAGCTTCTATTTGCTCCAAATCACTTTGTTTTTTTAAATCATTGTGGGATTCCCCTCACTGGACTCAAAACAAAATTTATGCAGATTCCTTTATCATTAATTTGTTTTTGCTTTATTGAAGGCGCTTCCTTAAACTGACACTTATTATATAACAAAGGGAAATGTTAACAAGCACCGTGTTGTGCTTGTTAACATTTTCTTTTTTGTGTTTTACTTAAAAAAAAAAGTAAAAAAAATTGTCAAAAAAATTACCAAAGGAGATTAAAAAAAAAATGTCAAAAAGCAATAACTGTGTTGTCAACGGGCATAACACAACCCTATAAAAAATGTCTTTGTAGGACAACCTCCTCTATTTCATTATTGTTAGTTATAACGTTTCTGACACATATTTGCATACTGTTATTTGCATTTTTGTGGAAACTCAATTTGCTGTATATGTCACGCAATGATGTTACGTTCACCCAATTCACTTGGGTGCTTTACTTTATGCAGAAAGCCATTGTCTTCTGCCGCTTATTCAATAATGAAGAAAAGAGTAAAAAAGGTGGATCTGCGAAGTCCAAGCCAGCACTGGATCCTTTATCTCCAGCATCAGAGGTGCAAGTTGAAACTCTTCAAACAAGTATTCAATCTTGTTATTCTGAAATCTCTGATGAAATGATGTCTGACGTTACATTACCTGTTCAGAGTAACAACAACAACACCAACTATCATAATGCAGATATTGCAAAATATCGAGCTGCAGAACTGACATATACCAATGTGGTAGGAACTTTGTTCGTCATAAGACACTTTCTATGTTTTTATTTTTGGAATTGAGAAGTATTATAAATTAATCAAGTACTTATCTTGTGCACGTATGTATCTTCCATCAGGATTATTTTAATGTGGCAGAATTTTTGAATGTGTACAATGTCCCGTCTCTAGGGGACACTCCATCAAGTTTATCCCCCATCGCTCCTGACGTTTTGACTCCCAATATCTCTGAGGATTCAACTCTTATCAATCCTCTTAATAATCAAGATGTTGACAATGAGACCCTGAAAAACAATGGGTCATGCGGTGGGTCAGATGCCAATGGACAGGTAAGTGAAAACTCTCAAGATGTTTATTATTTGATCTTACAAAATTTTCCAGAATATTTTAAGTCGTGTTAATTTGCACCTCAAGACTTGTCATTGTTATTATTATTTGGGGAATTAGAAGTGCAGATAACTAATCATATACTTATCTTGGTTATTCATTTTTCTTCCATCAGGTTGACCTGGATCTGGATATCTGGGAAGCCATTGAAACAGGCTATCTCTGTCCACCAGGGCAATCAGAGTGCAACTCTTTCTCTCCATCAAATTCAACCCCCGTTACACCTGTTGTTTCTTCTCGTACCATAGCCGAAGCTCCTCTTAAAGAAGCAGAGTCTATGCTAGCACCAGCTTCAGTGCCTCCAGATTTAGGCTGTGAAGCTGAGAATGATCCCACTAGTTTTCGATTTTCTCCTGCGAAAAATTATGCTGGAATAACATCAAACACTAGAACACCCATTGAGTACAAGAACGATGGTTACAACACTTATGTTGATAGAAATCAAGAGGAAGTAGTCATATCTGATAAGGTGAGAAAGGCTAGTTAACTGGTTTAGTACCTATCTTTTTTATTTATGTTTCTAACATCAGGTTGATTTGCAGGTGGAGGCACGCATGAATATGTTCTCCGTCTCTCCAGAGCCACTATTTGGCAACATGTTATCCCCATTTCACTCACTAGTGCAAGGAGAGTTATATTCTTCTTACACCTATCACCCTTCTGCCAATGATTGTCATTGGGGGGTGTATAACCAATATGGCACGAATGAGCCAGATCCCATTATTTCTAAGTCGTGGGATTCAATTTGTAATCCAGATGAGTACCTTCGTAAGTCATCTTTGAGTCAAAATAATCTTGCTGTTGATGATGAGATCCTGAAAAACATGGCCTCTTTTATGGACAATGGGTCATGCAGTGGGTCAAGTGCCAATGCACAGGTACGTCAAAACTCTCAAGATGTTTTATTGTTGCGAGTTTTATTGTGGCAAGTTTTTCCAGGATATGTTAATTTGTGTTGATTTGCACCTCAAGACTTGTTATACTCCTTTGTGGGTGCATTTTAACTTGTTCAAAGTGGTTTATTTGTGTCTTTCGAAAACTAAGCTTGCATTGTTTATATGTACAACAGTCCGAGCAAGAGTATCAAGGTTTGGTGAGGTTTGAAGAGATCATCAAGCCAAAGGTTTCATCATCTGTGTGAGGGTCTTCAGATCTGATCAAAGGATTGAAGATCATAAAATTCTACAACTAAAAAACGTCAATGATTTAGATAGACAAATAATTAGTAACATTAAAGACAAGGCTAAAATCAGATGAAAATTTTTTTAATACTCTTTGAAAACAAAGCTGTAAAGTTCGAAAGAATACTCTCTGTTTTTTGAAGCCAAAAGAATACTTTTTCTTAAAAGGTTCAAAACAAAGTTTAAATATTCTTTGAAGACAAAGCTAAAACTCAAAGATTTATAAATATTCTCTGAAGTCTAGTATGTATCGGTACGTTCCACCAAAATTTTGGGGATTTTGCTGAACATGGGAGCTCTTCCTCTTCCCAGTTACATTCGCAAACATTCTCCTATATCCCTTTTGAAGAGATTCACTCTTTTTCGACTCAAACAGACTTCGTCTTATAGCCTTTTCCAAGTCAAATAGAGTTAATAGTCTTCTACTCTTTTTCAAACCACAGACCTATGGTCTTTTACATTCAAAGGCCTATGGCTTCCTGACTTACAGTCATTGGAACCTGGATCGTTACTCTCCCCCCACAATCTGGGTTGGGATTTTTTAAAATCCTCTATTCTTAGAAGACTCTAATTGTGGTTTAAATCATTGACGTTTTAAAATAGTAGAATTGTGAGATTCAAGATCCTGATCAAGATTTTAACAACCTCCGGACATACTCCATTACGTAGACAAACAGCTATGGTAGATTACTGTACCGTCACTTCTGTGTATAATGTTGATGAGCACTGGTAATGCGTCCTCAGTTGCTCGTGATGTGAACGAATTCTATATGTGTGTATTGAATTAAGCTATCGTTTGGAATTAGTATGAGGATTTGGCAACTACGAAATTGGAAGCAAGGCTTCATTGTTGTTAAATCTGTATGCAGTGTGAATTATGTTCAGCTGTGCTGATAATTGTCTACTTTCTGTAAACATGTAATGTTATGTACTCTTTAAGTCAACCGATGATTATCGTTAGTGTTTATCATCTTTAATGTTTGCGATGGTTAAAATTTGTTTGCTGGAATGTGGTTGTTTTTTAAGATGCTTCTGTGTGTTTTGACAAGAATGTTGGGTTAGAATAGATTGACTCCGGTTAATTAATTCAATTACCTAAGTTAAATACAAGAATTCTGCAGGTAAAGCTTTAATGGTTGCTGAATTTCAATGTTCTATTATTAATGTTGCTATTATTCTAAGTGCATATTCAAGCTTCAAAGATGGATTGCTTGCTGTGATGGTAGTTTTACATTTGAAACACACAATATTGTTTCAGAATATTTGATAAATCTTCTTACATAAGTTTAAGGTGTCCTAAAGTTTGGCTAATGCATATTCAGAATTTGTTAGTTATGGTAGACATTTTTATGTACTTAAGATGATCTCTTTTGACTTTCAAAACCTATTATTCTTGCTTTTCTGTTTTCATAATATTGTTTTGGAGTGGATCTTTTCCGTGGCTTGCTTCGGAAGGTTGGACTTAGAAGCGACTTTCTTTTCTTTTTTCTTTTTTTGAATAATAGGTAATTTGTTTTGTTATTGAAAAGGAACGAAATATTTACCAAGTACTATTATTATTAGATTTCAACTCATGCTCTCCCCTCGTTGTTTTTTTTTTTTTTCCCCAGGAAAAAAAAAAACCAATTGTTTTGTATAATTTGTCCCACTCTTTTTAAAAGTTTTCATGACTCTTGAGTGGAACTTGTAATCGTAATGGCTCAAGGCTTAAGACCCTTTTAAAAAAAAATTTCTAATCTCCTCATAAAAATGACCAAAAGTTATAAAGTGATGTTAAGAATATAACAAAATTTTATGTTACATCTAAATGAATTCTTACCATAGTTTTTGTCTCATTTATAACATGAAAATCAAAACTACACATGATTAATCATCCTTATAAAGGCTATCAGGCTAACAATAACATCTGAGTTTTTCCAATATTTTAAACTAGATGCACTTGTCACGTTCATTTGACTTCTAGCTATTGAATTTTCGTACCATTATTTTGGGGGCCTTTTTCAAGTCATATACTTATTTAGTTACATTACATACCTTGTTTTCTTGTCCAAGATACATAAAGCCCTTAGTTTGGTCTAATAAATTTCTTCTTCTAAGTCCCCATTAAAAAAAAAAAATCATATTTAATCCATTTGATGAATTTTCAAATCACATATTACAACATCAGTAATTAGCAATATAATAATTGAAGAAAAAGTTGACAGAGGCTGAGGCTCTCACGGTAAAACGAAGGCGTATATCAAGACGCCTTCCGATCTGAGTGAAAACCCTTTCTTTCGATTCAAATATGAAAAGGAGTAGATCTTGAGAGCTGAGACTCAGAGTTTGGGTTTGGCTGTATTTATAGAGAGATATTATTTTAACGCGAGGTGGTCGTTGAGACAAGGTGGATGACTTGGCTGTCTGTCATTGGTTCGTTATATTATGGTAACCATCTTTCTAACCATGGTTCGTTATACTTTCTGGATTTTTTAATTATTATTATTTTGCCGCTCCAGTCAAGGGGCCAGGGCCAATGGAGGGTTACTGTAAATCTGTTTGGCTGTAAGGTTGTGATTTTCCCTCTACCCCGCTTGGGTTTCCTCCATCAATGCTCTTGCTGTTTGGATGTTTCTTTTACCTTTTTATTATTTTTTTTAATTTTTTTGTTCGTTTAATTTCTATATACTTTCATTAGGAATCTTTTTTATATATATATAATTTTTTTTAATATACATGGAATGGGTCCAATCGAAACTGCTCCTATCTAGAATAATCTAAGAGCACTAGCATACGAGGATGTAAAAAAAAAAAAGAACATATCTTTCATTCTCAAACACTACTTTGGTGCCGTTTGAATTCAAAGTTTCCGCATTTCCTACATCGCATTTTTCTCTCTATTTTTTTTTAAGCCGTGAATGTTGACTTTTCTCGTGAACAGTGCACTAGTGCACTGTTCTCAGGACCCACAAACATCACTTTTTAACAATTTTTTCATTAAAAATGGGTCTTACGGTACTATTTACACATTTAAAATGTGTAAATTACATCTAAAGTAGAAGTTAGGTTTTTTTTTTTTTAATGAAAAAGGTAGAAGTTGGTTTGATTTCTTTTTAAATAGTACCAAAATAAAGCATTGACTGCATTGTGGTTCCACTTTAAGAAAAAAGAAATAAATAAATAAAAGGTTTGCGGAAAAGCACGCGGAACTTGAGTGAGTGTGTTTGCATGTGGAGGCTTGCAAGTTGCAAGTTGCAATTAAAAAAAAAAATACATAGTTCCATATATAAATACAATTACAATAAATAAATACTAATTAATAATTTTAGACAAATTAATAGTTACTATTATTATCAAATTTTATATTTAAAAAATATTAAAATAGAAAAAAATAATAATATGTTAAACTTTACCTTGCTTACACGTTACCATAATATTGACTAAATATCAATAATCATATTTTTATCAAACTAATTTATAAGCTTTTTCTAATAAAATGTGTTTACTCCTTACAATAACTTTATTTATTTGTTTCTTTTTATAAATATTAAAAAAGAAAGAACATATAAGGTTGAGTGTTGTTGCTTTAGCATTACAAAGTATTGTATAAAAAGAGAAATTATATGGAAAAAAAAAACATTTTCTTATCACTTTTGTTTTTATTATGGTGAGGTTGTGACGATTTTTTATGTCCTTATTAATACAATAAAAAATGTCTAGTACCATCACTTGATTAATTGTACTTTGTGTAATGATTTTTTTTTTTTTTTTTTGAGAACTGTGTAATGATTAAAAAGACATTAATAAGATGATTATTATTATTATTATTATTATTATTATTATTATTATTATTATTTTTTAAATTAAAACAATGAATTGACGAACAGAAGAATATGAGGATGTAAAAAAAAAAAAAAAAACATATCTTCCATTCTCAAACACTACTTTGGTGCTGTTTGAATTCAGAGTTTCCGCATTTACTGCATCGCATTTTTCTCTCTATTTTTTTTAAGCCGTGAATGTTGACTTTTCTCGAGAACAGTGCACTAGTGTACTGTTCACAGGACCCACAAACATCATTTTTCAACAATTTTTTTATTAAAAATGAGTCCTACGGTACTATTTATGCATTTAAGATGTGTAAATTACATCTAAAGTAGAAGTTAGTTTTTTTTTTTTTTTAAGAAATACGTCAATTTATTAAGAAGATTGTAAAAAGAATACATCTTGAGCCGTAGCATTCTCAATAATGGTTGGATTTTCCTCAATCCAAGTTACAAATGACTCTAAATTTTTGGCATATTGAGCCAAAATGTGTGCTGGCCGATTTCCTTGGCGACGAACATGGGAGAACTGTGCTGCTCTAAAGTCTTTAATCCTACATAAGCATGCTGCAATGATGTTGGAGATGGTAGCACAAGGAGTTACTGCACCAGTAAGTGCTTTGAAGAGAATTTCTGAGTTGCATTCAAATGTTACTTCCTGAAGCCTAATGTCCCACGCAAATACAATACCTTCCTCCATAGCTTTGTCTTTTGCTTCTAGTGGGCCAAGTGGTAACCATAACTTCTTGCTCATAGCTGCAATAACTTGCCTTTTGTGATCCCAAGCCACCACACCAACACTAGTGGCTTGCGCTTGTTTGAAGACTGCACCGTTTGTGTTTATCTTGTACCATGGGCTGTTCGGTGGAGACCAAGTGCTATTGTGAGGGACGATGGCTGTTCGGTGGAGACCATGGATACATGACATGGGGGCCGTACCATCCACCTTGCACATTAAAGTCAAATTCCAAACCGAGCACAGAGTCGCAGTGATACGGGGCGACCAGCAGACAGCTAAACAGTGTTTGGTAGCCGCAACCCACAAACAAGCCAACCAAAAGGCTGCAAACATGGGAAGTGCATTATAGCAATCACAGCAACCTCGGTTGGAGGGGAAGGCTTCTACCGAGGGGCTAATAAGAGTGAAGATCCTGCCGGAAAGTGATAGGAGTTTTCAGATAGGGGAAAGCCTTGATGGCCGGGAAAGGGCAGAGCTGCTGCTTTTCCTCGTACAGAACTTGGATGTATTCGCTTGGAGCCCATATGAGGTGCCCGGGGTAGACCCGGAATTCATAATTCACAAGTTGAACATGGATCCTTTATGCCCCCCAAAAAAGCAGAGGTCGAGAAAGTCTGTGAAGGAACATGTGGAAGCTGTCAGACAGGAGGTTGGGAAGCTAAAAGAGGCGGGGGCTGTAAAGAAAGCATTCTTTCCAGAATGGCTGGCAAACACAGTGGTCGTGAAAAAGAAGAACGGCAGATAGAGGGTATGCATTGACTTCACCGACTTGAACTGAGCATGCCCGAAAGATCCATTCCTGATGCTGAAGGCTGACCAGTTGGTGGACGCTACATGCGGGCACCCGAGGATGAGTTTCCTCGATGCGTTCCAAGGTTACCACCAGATCACTCTCGCCACCGAGGACCAGGAGAAGACGGCATTCATAGCACCCGACGCCAACTACCACTATACAGTAATGCCGTTCGAATTAAAGAATGCGGGAGCTATCTATCAACGAATGATGATGAGGATGTTTAGGGATAAGATAGGGTGCACGGTTGAGGTGTACATTGACGACATGGTGGTAAAAAGTAGGTAGGAGGGGCAGCACATCGGCGACCTCAAGGAGGTGTTCGGAATACTCCAGCGACACCGGCTACGCCTCAACATCGACAAGTGTGCCTTCGGGGTAGCATCTGGCTAGTTCTTGGGCTACCTAATTGCAAAAAGGGGAATTGAAGTCAACCCCGACCAGATCGAGGCTGTGAGAAGCCTCAGAGTGTCGAGCAACCCCAAGAAGGTTCAGAAGTTAATCGACATGCTAGCCGCTCTCAACCGATTTATTTCCAAGTTCGTAGATCAGTGTGAGCCGTTTTACTGGCTTTTGAAGAGGTGGAGGGGTTTTCACTGGGATGAGGAGTGTGATAGGGCCTTCCAAAACCTTAAGGAATACCTTGGGCGGGCACCAACGTTGACAGCCTCGGAGACAGGGGAAGACCTGTATATGTACCTCTTAGTATTCGAGCATGCGGCCAGCGCCGTGCTACTCAGGGACAATGGTGTCCAGCTCCCAGTTTATTACATCAACAAGAAATTGGTCGACGTCGAGACCAGATACCTGCCGTTGGAGAAGCTAGTGCTGGCACTTGTGCATTCCACCAGAAAACTGCCTCACTATTTTCAAGCCCACACCGTCCACGTCCTTACAGAATACCCACTTCAGGCGTTACTAAGAAGGTCGGACTTCACAGGGAGGATAGCTAAATGGGGAGCTCGACTAGGTTCTTTCGACATCAGATACAGGCCGAGGACTTTGATCAAAGGGCAAGTGCTTGCGGACTTTATTGCTGAATTTACGCCAAAACTTACGGATATGATTTGCTTCACGGAATCCCGGCCGTGGAAAGTATTTATGGATGGCGCATCCAACGCGGTGGGAGCAGGGGCCGGAATTGTGATCGTCACATCGGAAGGAATAAAATTGGAGCACTCATTTAGGCTCGGCTTTAAAGCTTCCAACAACGAGGCCGAGTATGAGGCCCTACTCTCCAGACTTTGGGTCGTCAAGGATCTAGGGGCTAAAGAGGTGGGAGTCTTCTCAGATTCCCTCCTAGTAGTTAACCAGGTGCTAGGGAATTTTGAAGCCAAAGATGCTCGGATGGTTGAATATCTACGGTTGGTGAAGCAAACCCTAGATGATTTCTCAAGAGTGAAGGTCGAGCGCGTAGCTCGGGGACAGAATTGGCACGCCGATTCTTTGGCAACACTGGCATCATCGAACCGACATGGTACCTCGGCTGATCAGGGTGGAGTTAGTTGCTGAGCTAAGTATAGTTCCCAAGTTACCGGTTGCCCAATCGACGATCGCAGAGAAGTGCTGGATGGACCCCATCATCAACTTCCTCGCAGAAGAACATTTTCCAGACAACGTAGAGGAGGCAGCAAAAATACGGCACAATGCTGCCCAATACTGGTTGTCTCCCGACCAAAAACTATATTGGAGGCCTTTCGAAGGGTCGTACCTGCAGTGCCTTCGTCCTACTCAGGCCAAGAAACTGTTGGCTGAACTGCACGAGGGTGTGTGCGGAAGCCATGTGGGAGGACGATCATTGGCTTACCGAGCAATGACTCAAGGGTTTTGGTGGCCACAAATAAGGAAGGATGCAACCGAGTATTCCTGGAAGTGTAAGCAGTGTTAGATACACGCGTCAATGATTTACCAGCCTACCGAGAACCTGAACTCGGTTAGCGGCCCTTGGCCTTTTGCTCGCTGGGGGTTGGACATTGTTGGCCCATTTCCCTGGGCCACAGGAAACCGGAGATTTGTATTGGTAGCAGTAGACTACTTCACTAAATGGGCAGAGTCGGAGGCATTAGCGAACATCCGAGATGTCGACGTTAAGAAGTTTGTTTAGAAAAACATCGTGATGAGGTTTGGCATTCCGAAGTCTTTTGTGTCAGACAACGGCTTGCAGTTTGATAGCAAGGCCTTCCGGGAGTTCTGTCACAACCTCGAAATTCAGAACAGATACTCCACCCCAGCATACCCACAGAGCAACGAGCAAGCAGAAGCAACCAACAAGGCCATTGTCAGCGAATTGAAGAAAAGGTTGGAAGGAGCTAAAGGCAAGTGGGCCGAGGAGTTGCCAAGCATCCTGTGGGCATATCGAACAACGCCAAGGAGATCCACGGGAGAGACACCGTTCTCTATGACCTACGAGGCGGAGACCGTCATCCCCGCTGAAGTGAACTTGTGCAGTGCCCAGATCAGTGGATTTAGGCCACACAAGAACGAGAACCTGATGGTGAAGGAGCTGGACTTGCTGGAAGAACATCGAAGAGCAGCCACCATCCGACTGGCGGAGTATCAGCAGAAACTTGCTCAAAGGTACAATAGAACGGTGAGGAAAAGGGAGTTCGTAGTTGGGGATCTGGTACTTCGCAAGGTCATGGGGAATACCCGCGACAGTAACGCCGGGAAGCTAGCTCCGTCCTAGGAAGGGCCCTACCGAGTAACGGCGATTGCCGGAGCAAGGGCGTACTACTTGGAAGATTTGGAGGAAAAGCCGCTTAAAAGGCCGTGGAACGTTTGTAATTTAAATAAGTTTTATTGTTAACAGATTATCTTCCGAGGATGTAAGCTTGCTGTAACCCTGCAATACCACACGCCCAACACAAAGGACTTTATTCTTGCGACTCCAGTTATCTCGAGTTATTTTATTATGACCAAGCCCAGGTCGAAGCATTAGAACCCACCTTTCATAAGGACAGACACCTCCCTCAGTTCGATCCTTATCACCAAGTAGGTGGAAACTTAGAAACTTAAATCTTCTAAGGACAGACACCTTCCCCGGTTCGATCCCTATCACCGAGCAGGTGGAAACCTAGAAACTTAAATCTTTTAAGGACAGACACCTTCCTCGGTTTGATCCCTATCACCGAGCAGGTGGAAACCTAGAAACTTAAATCTTACAAGGAACAGACACCTCGCTTGGTTCGATCCCTATCACCGAGTAGGTGGAAACCTAGAAACTTAAATCTTACAAAGACAGACACCTTCCTCGATTCGATTCCTATCATCTAGCAAGTGGGAACCTTGAATCTTAAATCTCCTAAGGGCAAACACCTTCCTCAATTCGATCCCTATCACCGAGCAGGTGAAAACCTAGAAACTTAAATCTTCTAAGGACAGACACCTTCCTAGGTTCGATCCCTACCACCATGGGTAAAAAAGCATCCATAACAAGAACATAAGACCTAGATCATGCAAACAGCCAGGAGATTCCGAGCAAACAAAAAGCAAAAGAGCAGATAAAGAGTGGAACACGCACAGTTACATTTCAAAACACAAAAATTGTTCGGTCGCCACATCCCGGCGCCATAGGCTCCTTAGGTAAAATATAGTCACATAAAAAGAGATAAAACAAAACAAAGTTAAATAAAAATAGACTGATCACACAGCAGGGTTGGCGGGGCTTGGAGAAGAGGTGGGGCCCCTAGACAGATCCCCGGGCAACGGGACAGTCACATCCTCGGTCCGATTATCGCTCGTGACCTCCGGGTCAGCCGCCTCCACGTGAGCATCGATCTCCCGTATGAGGTCGATCATGCTCGGAGTTTCTTCTCCCGCGCTCTCAGCTTGTCCTTGAATAGGAGGCGAAGTGGCCGGGTAGGGGATCTGAGCTGGGCTCCACAACAGGGAATCCTCGGCCAGTCCCACGGCTTTGAGAGCTGCAAGCCATCTCTCTCTGAACCCGTGACATCGTGCCTGGTAGATAATCGGCTCTACGGAGTTCTCGATGTCCGAGAAGCCCTTGTCATACCACTCGCTCTCACAAGCTTCAAAGGACCTTTTCAGGTCACCAATTTGAGTGGCCTGGGCTACAGTCATGCTATCCGCCGTTGCCAATTTGAGCTCCGTTTCGCCCAGCTTCATTTCCAGGATGGCCAGCTGATCCTTAGCAGAACGGCGGGCTCTCTAGGCATCGATCGCTTTTCTCTCAGACGCCACAGCAGCTTGCTCTTTCTCCTGGGTGGTTATTTCGGTGACGGCCTTCAGCGCCCTTTCCCGATCAGCAGCCTTGGCTGCTTCCTTCAGCCTCCCGTCCACAATGCGTGTCAACTGCGCAGCTTACAACCAATACAACGATGAGTTCGTAAACCATGGATGAAAGCCACCCGATATTGACATGCGCACTAAAGGAAATGAAGACTTACCGTGATCGTATGCCATTGAAGCCGCTGAGCGAGCATCTCATCATCGCCGCTTGAGTAGTACTGTGCATCCTCGGGAAGCATTAGGCCTCGCACCAGGCTCTGGGCCACCCGTCCCCCTTCGCCCTTATCCCACAACTGAAGGCTAGCAGTTTCTGATAGTGGCTTGTCACCCAAGTAGAAAGTGTACTGCTAGCCCACCTCGGGCCGAGAAGAGGACGCCACGTCCAACCTGACCTCAAGATCAGGGGAAGTGACAACCGGCGGCTCCTGGATCTATACCCCGCCCCTTTGATGAGGCGGAGTCTTTGGCAGGGCATCACCGGGAACAGGAATGTTCTTCTCGATGGGTCGTTTCCTTTTCTTGGTCTCGACTGTTGGAGTTGCCTAGACCGGCCCTTGTGGAGATTGGGTTTGGGCCTCGTGCCCGGCCCCAGGAATGAACTGAGCGAGCGTCATTTCCTTACGTTGCACCATTTTCTTCGAGTGGCCTGCCTTGGAGCCCGAAGTTCCTACTGGGTCGGTCGCCTCTCCTTCGGCGGCTGGAGCTACGTTGCCCAGCCTTTCAACCGCCTCATGTCTTTAGCGCTCTCGAGATACACGCTCGGCGGACTTGTCCCTAACTGACGCTATGTCGTCTGCAGTAGTATACCGAGGACCAACCTCTCGTGCTTCGCCGGTAGTGAGTGAGGGAGGAAGAAACCTTTGGTGCCAAATGTCTATGTAAGACAGAAGAGGGCTATTGACCAAGAGCACCTGGCTAAAGTTTTGCCAAGTGCTGTATGCTGGGTTGACGCCGAGGATCAGGTGAGATGCCCTTAGCTGCCTGTCTCTGTTCACAAAGATCTCGGAACGGAGGACGAAGTTGAGATCGTGCGTGTGAATGACCCGAGAGTCTGGCAAAAATCTTTTCAAATCTGCAAATGAATTAAAGTTCATCAGTTAGGCGGCCCAAGGATCACAAAAATAGAGAAGAGAAAAAGGGATGACTATTCTCGGTACTGACCAACTTCATAGGGCGAAAGCGGGTAAAGCAACTCACTGTCCAGCTAGTTGCCGCGTACTCGTACAAACTCTCTAGCCGAGTTTTTGTTGGAGTCAGGGAGACAAGAGATAAGACAGACCCTCATATCTCGAGTCTTTAGGTAATACCCACTAGCAAAGTTACCGCACAACTTATACATAAAATTGATGTCATGGTGGTTCAATTGAAGGCCGAACAACTGATTTAATAGGCTGACACAGCTAACTACTCTATAAAAGTTAGGGACAAATTGGTCGGGGCAAAGGCCATAAAAACCTAAGGTACTTGTGATAAGGGCATCTATGGGGAACCTAACCCCACCCTCAAGTATAGACATTAACGGAAAAAACCCGGTACGCGGGTCGGCAACCCTCTCAAATACGATATCGCCAACGTTGCAATACGCAACGTCGACGTCGCCTGGGATGCCAAAGGTCTCTCTAAAACTACCTAAAGCCATTCCAGGGGCGAGAAGGTGAGAATACCCAATTCCTAAAGGGCGACACAGGTAAAAATTGGAAAAGGAAAGGAGGCAGAGAAGACTTACTTTGGGGCTTTAGAGTGAGAGGCAGGGAGGATGCTCTGACGTAGGGGGATGCTTGGCAGAGAGAGATTTTAGAGACAGGAGGACGCAAAAAAAAGTAAAGTGAGACCCATGGAAACTATATATATATATATATATATATATATATATACAAAAATCCAAGCATTAAATAAAGCAAAGGGCGGGAAGAAGCCTGCCCAACCACCTTTTCTTTTTGGAAAACTCCCCACACACGTGGGTGCAGTTTACGAACCGTCAGACGGGTCGCGAACCATCAGATGGTTCACCAACCATCAGACGTGCCTCCCAATAACCGTGCCTTTATGACAGATGTGACAACCTCGCAGGGCACTAACCCTAAAGGAAACCTCGATAGTTATCCTGACCTCATGTGTACGGGGCCCGGTAACGTTCGAAGATCACCATGCACCCCACGAGGTCCTTAATTCATTACCGAGGTCCAAACATGAATCAAGGGGGGGCTAATGTGCGGGCGTTGGCCTCGCCGAGACCACCCGTCCATGAAAGCCCCTTGCTACATTGCCACGTGTCCACAGAGCTCGGTCCGGACTCATTGGCGCGCTCTGCGCAACCTTCTATACTCAATCGTATCTAGCGACCCATCAAGAAGCTCGCCATGCTGAGCAACGGACCCAAGTACGAGGCAAGTTCCCATGCCACTATTTCCACCCACTCGCCACCTAACGCCTACTCCGGAGCTACGGTATTGGACATTTTTCTCCATTGCCTGGGGAGCACCCCCGCCGGGCAACGGTATTGGACCTTTTTCTCCATTTTCTAGGGAACACTTCAGCCGAGGAACAGACCTCACGGTGGACTTAGTTCCCAGGCCACTACCATTTTCCCGACTCACATTAAAGACATCCACTTAAGAGACAGGACATTGGAACTTCCCCTCCACTAACCAAGAGAACTGTTATGCAGCCACGCCAGCTTGTTCTATAAATAGGCAAGCAATATACAAAGGAAGGGGTTGACTACTGGAGGGGGGGAGGGAGAGAGGTAATTGCAAACAGAGACTTCTTAAGGTAGAAAAATGGGAGAGATGTTAAATGGGGAGAGGCATGTGGGGGAGTTCGGGAATTGGGCTTGCTAAGTATAGGACTGCCCATTATAAGAAACGCAAAGGCCCACTATACAAGTAAATTGTGAGCCCAATACAAGTCAGGCCCAACTAGCGTACTTGGGCACGCACACTAACAATCTCATTGTAATCCCCAATGCAGAGCCAAGGGAATTGGTTGGATTGTCCAAGTGGTTCTAGCAGAGACCATGTTTCCTCGCATTTGCTTGTATCTGGATGTCCATAAAAACCTGTCAATCTTCATATTAATCCGGTACGAGTGCATGTGATAAGAGCGTCAATATGCCACCATGAGAAACCTTGAACTGCTACCTTCGAATTTGGTTTCCATAAAAGTGCAAGACCACCACTCTGACCAATGCTAGATACTGCCAATCCTTATGTGTACCCAAGTTCTTGTTTTTTGTAGCTCATCTCTTCCTGTGACAGTTTCGTCTCGATCAAGAAAACGAACCGGGGAGCTTCTTTCTGAAGTGCTCTCTTTAGAGCACGAATTGTACGGGGGTTCCTAAGCCCCTGATAGTTTCAACTAAGGGTACTCATTGGGCCCGGCGGTGCTGCGCAGTAGCCGCCGCCAATCCTAGTTGTTGTGCGAAGAGTTTGCTGAGAGACATAGTTTTATTTTCAATTCTCTGTTTCTTATCTGCATTCGGGCTTGCCTTAGGAGGAGGTCTACTAGATTTTCGTTTTGGGCCGAACTGTAGCTTGTCCGTGTCCATGGGGTTTTGGGTCCTTGGGCTTTAGTTTTTCTTTTCCATGTAGTTGGCTGTTGGGCCGTGGGAGTTGGTGAAATAGTGGCAGGCCCATTCTGTGTTTTAGGCTCTTTATTTGTGATTGATGAAGTGAGTACTTCTGTGTCAGTAATGGTTGCAGTGAATGGAGGAGAAATCTTAGGATCCTGAATTAATACATTCGTTATAGCAGTAGTTATGGGGATTTTTGTGCAAGCATTTTCTGAAGTCAACAGCTGTTTTTACGGAATTTTTGCCATATCTCTGTCAATCTCATCAAGGTGCGATTCGAAAAGATCAACGTCATTTATTATTTCCGCATCTGTCATGGTATGTCGGTCAGCATTAATTGCCGAGCTGCTTGGGCTGTCTCGTGTTGCAGTGGTGTGAGTGATAGGTCCGCCGACTACGGTTGTGTTGGCTGGTGCTAGTACTGGATTTTCTTGCGATGTCGGTGCGGTAGCGCCATTACGCTGTGGTGGTAGAGCAACTCCAGGGCGTTGCTGGGATCGCTCTAAGCTTGCTTTCATCCATACGCCATATTGCTGATCCTCTTTCTTTAGTGTGCCTTTGCTGCGTATCCATAGTTGACAATCCCGTTCATCATGATTGAGCAAACCACACCAATAACAAAATATCGGCATACGCTCATATTGGAATGAAACCCACTGAGGTGATGATTCCCCCACATCTACTTTGATCCCACGACACAAAGGCTGGCTTAAGTCAATATTAACACGGACACGTAAACACTTACCTCTACAGTCACTCGTTGGAGATGCATCAACTTGCTCGACGATGCCCACCAAGTTGCCTATTGCCTTTGCGTTCATCTTGTTCATATGTTGAATTGGGAGGTCATGTATTTGCACCCAAAAGCTGGCACGATCAAACTGTGCATTCTTGATTGCTTCATTCTTTTCCAACTTATACAAGCCAAGCAAATATTTGTCAAAGGACCATGGCCCATGCATCATGATGTGGTCTAGGTTATATTCTTCATCAAACAAAACCAAGGCCATATTAGAGCCAAGGTCTCTAACGTCAAAGCTTTTCTCAGTCTTCCACGTACTCTTGAGCGTGCATAGAATGGCTTCCATGTTGATTCTTCTCTTTGTAAAAAATTTCGCTACCAAAACCTTACCATTGCCTGTGACTGTGGGAGTGAGAACAATGGTTTGGTTTTCAGTCTGGTTCAACGAGAGCCTAGTCCACTTACTTGTGATATCATCCATAGCAAAGGGTGAAGGAGCGTGTAGGAGGGAGAGGGTGAAAGGATAGGAAAGAGAGTTCCACTAGGGAAGGGAAGATGTGTGTAGAAGGGAGAGGATGTAAAGAATAGAGAAACAACGTCCCACCAGAGAGGGGAAGATGCCTATCCGGAGATAGGGAGATATTTTCACCGCTCTAGAGAAACCTAGAGGGGGAAAAAAAATTACACTTTTTTTTTTTAAAATGAAAAAGGTAGAAGTTGGTTTGATTTCTTTTTAAATAGTACCAAAATAAAGCATAGATTGCATTGTGGTTCCATTTTAAGAAAAAATAAATAAATAAAAGGTTTGCGGAAAAGCATGCGGAACTTGAGTGAATGTGTTTGCATGTGGAGGCTTGCAAGTTGCAATTTAAAAAAAAAAAAAAAAAACATAGTTCCGTATATAAATACAATTACAATAAATAAATACCAATTAATAATTTTAGACAAATTAATAGTTACTATTATTATCAAATTTTATATTTAAAAAATATTAAAATAGAAAAAAAAATGTTAAACTTTACCTTGCTTACACGTTACCATAATATTGACTAAATATCAATAATCATATTTTTATCAAACTAATTTATAAGCTTTTTCTAATAAAATGTGTTTACGCCTTACGGTAACTTTATTTATTTGTTTCTTTTTATAAATATTAAAAAAGAAAGAACATATAAGGTTGAGTGTTGTTGCTTTAGCATTACAAAGTATTGTATAAAAAGAGAAATTATATGGCAAAAAAACATTTTCTTATCACTTTTGTTTTTATTATGGTGAGGTTGTGACAATTTGTTATGTCCTTATTAATACAATAAAAAATGTCTAGCACTATCACTTGACTAATTGTACTTTGTGTAATGATTTTTTTTTTTTTTTTTGAGAACTGTGTAATGATTAAAAAGACATTAATAAGATGATTATTATTATTATTATTATTATTATTATTATTATTATTGTTTAAATTAAAACAATGAATAGATGAACAGAAGAATAGAACTAGAGTCTCATGCATAAAAAAATAAATAAAGTCCAAACTTATATTTAGACTTGGTTACTGTGTGAGACTTGCTAGTGAAGATAGTTGACAATGGCTTGACTTATCACGAGTAGTATAAAAACAAGAAGAGCAAGGCAAACTGCTTTCTCACAACTGCTCTTGTTTTCTGTAATGGATTTCAAGAGCTCATCCAATTCCTAAAATCTTTCTTTCTTAGATAGTTTTTCAGTAAAACATTTTCCGGGTTTCTCAGTAAAACTTTTTCAGGGCATCTCAATAAAAAAGCTTTCTGTGACTGTGAGGGATGGTAGTGTTGAGTTTTGATTTGCCACCTGGGTTCAGATTTAGTCCTAAGGACAAGGAGCTCATCGAGTTCTACCTGAAGCCAAAGATCACCGGCAATGATAAAGACATTTGGTTTATACCCGAAATTGAGTTCTATGAAGATGAGCCATGGGATTTACCAAGTAATCTTCTTGTTTTTCTATTATCACCCACCCACCTTCATTTCATGGAAAATTTAATGCTTTTTTTTTTTTTGTGAAAAGGTAGGAAAATGTTTCACATTGTATTAGTTTGTTGATTGTTGCTTGTTCTGTGTTCTTGTAATAGAATTTTGCTGGACTAGTGTGTTACATTATTTGATCACAAGAAATAATTACAGACATCATGACAGCTACTTGATTCTTGAATCTATATTCGAGTCCGAAATTCTAACCCGTGTGTGTGTGTGTGTTTTTCTGTTGTTGTTTTTGTTGTTGTTGTGAGTATCTGTTTTCTGGTCTTCTTGTTGTCTGGTTCATGTTGACATGTTGTATCTAGTTAGCGTTTTCTTTTTTATAAAGAATGAAACTCTGTGTAGTTAATTTGTTGTGGTGAATTTGGAAGTACTATTGTTTTCTCTTTTTGCTTACTTTGATAACAAATTCTGAATCAGCCTTTGTAAGAATTTTTTAACTTTCACTGATATGTGACTTCTTTGTTAGTATTATACTTACAAGATTACATAAGATTTGCATAATATGCCCATATAATTATCTCATAGTTGAGCAATTATATAATATACATGGTCATGTGATTTTCTCATTTTGGGTGTCAAAATTTTGTGCTTAAGTCTGGTTTCTTGTACTGTAGCTAAAGCTGGGATTGCTTCGGAGGACCAAGAGTGGTTCTTCTTCACTGTACTTAGCCAGAAGCATCAGAACGATAGTCCAAAAAAGAGAAAAAGGGGTCAGAAACAGGAACTGGTGAACAGGCAAACCAAGGCTGGGTTCTGGAAATCAACTGGTAAAGAACGGGAAATCGTGTCTAGAGGGATCGTGGTTGGAATGAAGAAATCTCTGGTCTTCCATAGAGGGAGTACTAAGGGAAAAGGAAAGGGAATAGGGACTAATTGGGTAATGCATGAGTACAGCACAACCCAGAAGGAGTTTGATGGAAAACTCCCCTGCCAGGTTGGCTTTTGCTATTCAATTTGATTTACTAATGTGATATTGACCTGAGATTTTTAGTTGATTACTGAACTGTGTGTGTGTGTGTGGATTTAAGATTGTTTTGTCTCCAAAATCATTGGAGGTAACTTTACAAGAGGATTGATTCAATTAGATAGGATTGTGGAAGTTGTTAATTTTTTGTTAATTCTTACTAATGGTTAACATCCTTGCTGGATTAATGATCTCCTCTCGCTCAAGGAGGAGATTGGCCAATTTAGGCTTGTAGAGGCTGAGGAGCCTGAAGAGGGCAATGTTGTCGAACTCTCGGACGACGAAGCCACCGAGTGCTCGGGGATAAGAGGCTTGATAATCTCAAAGGTGGACAGTAGCATAGAGGAAGAAGAGATGGCTAGTTTAAGGTCACTCATGGGCGCGCGAGGTGCGCAAATGGCCAAGTAGGGCGCCACTGGATCCCAACTTCCTCCTTAACTACCTCCACCCCCTCCTCCTCCTGCCGACCCCAAGGTTCACGCTCCTGGCCTCAAGAAGAAGAGGAAGAAGGAGAGTGAGGAAGCTGAGGTGGCTTAGCAGAAGAAGCTTAAGCAACGACAACAACAACAACAGCAACAACAACAACAACAACAACAGCAACAACAACAACAACAACAACAACAACAACAACAACAACAACAACAACAACAACAATAACAACAACAACAACAACAACAGCAAAAGGCCGCCAAGGGCAGGACACATGCCCTCTCATTGGAGAGCGGCGAGAGCCATGGGCAGGCCAACATGCGCTGAGCCCAATCTTTCTAGTCTCCTGCGTTGGAGCTAGACGAGACTCCCATCCCTGAACGCTCCAGCATAAGGGAGTACTAAAAAGGGCACTCCCTCTATCTTGCCGAGGCTCTTAAACAGCCCCTGCTCTTTCCCAAGGATATGGATGCCCTTGAGTAGATGCAGTAGCAGTAGCTATTCCTCTCCCTAAAGAGGGACCTTGGCTTGGTATGCATTGACCAACCTTTATTGTTTGTGCGAGTTTTGGAACACGTTCACCGTACTACCTGTGTTTTTTAGGTGCATGCAGGCCATCTAGGAGGTCTTCGTAGCCGAAAAATGGGTGGAGGACGCTCAGAAGAAGGCCACCGCTGAATTCAACGTCCAAGTAGAGACGAAGAAAGCTTTCGGCTTAGCTGAGGCCGAGAAGGAGAAGCTCGCCAAGAAGCTAATGGCGAAGGAGCAGTTGAAACGAAGCGCTGAGGCCAGGCTCAAGAATGCCATAGCCTAAGCTGAGGCGCAGCAGAAGGAGCTCCGAGGCTATAAGGCGGATCTCGCCGCGGCCAAACAAGACATTACCCATCTAAAGGAAGAGCTGGCAAGGGCCGAAGATGGGGCTCGCGTTGCTAAAGTGGTCGCCGACGCTACTGCGGCTGATTCCTTCTAGAGGGGGGTCGAGGAGATGGAGACTCATTTGGTTGAAGAGCTAGCGGATCTGTGCAGGGAGTACTGCCGACAGGTGTGGTCGGAAACCCTCGACGTGGCCGGTGCTCCTGCCACATCTGAATGGAGGAGAACCGAGAACGTGTAGTATCCCCCGGATATCCGCTAAATTTGACGCTCCTCTTACTGCAGCTCCCTCCACTTCCCTTGTGGCTCCTGCTCCTCCCCCAGCCTCATCGGGTTCAGGCCATGACATTCCTTTAGAAGAGGAGGCTAACCAGGATCAAGGCAAGCAAGCTGGTCAAGATGGTCCTCTTCCTGGGGCGAAGGACAAAGGGAAACAGCCCATGGCCTTACTGGAGGCAGGGCCCATCGACGCTGCTTTGACCCTGGAGGGGGCTATCCCTAAGTCCGCAGAGCACGAGTCAAAGGGAGCAGAGGGTAAGGCCAATCTGGATGAAGTGAAGCCCAAGGAGGATCTTCCACAAGAGTCCAAGACTTAGGCTGCCAGACACCTCCCCTTTTTCTTTGAAAGATTCTTTTGTTTTCGCTTAAAATTTTTTGTTTTTGGCTTTATATTAAGACTTTAGCATCTTTCGTGTAATCAGGTCATTATAAATGAAAAGGGCTTTGATTTTCAATTTCTTTGCCAGTACTTCTTGGATATGGTTTCCAGTTTTGTCTATGTGATACATAACCATGTGAACCCCAAGTGGGAGGGGCTTTACTTCATAAACTCACTCCTTTAGTAAGTACTTTTTATGTGAGAATTACGCTGGGTTTTCCTTTGCCACAAAGATCAACTAATCGCATGAGGATAATAAAGACTTGGCTAAGGAATGGAACTTACATGACATTCAAACATTAGAATAGGTTTGGTCCCATCCAACAGTTATGGAAACGAACTGAAACGTAAATTTTTTCCCAAGAAAGGGTGGCCCATGGGCCGGGCATGATTAAGGTTTTGTTTAATACTTAGTAAAGAATATGAATTGCATGTTAACTTTTCCCAAAGCAGAAGGTCTGAGGATCCGGCATAGCTAAGGTTGACATTAACACTTTTAGTTAAAAACGTAACCTGCGTGTTAATTTTTTCCAAAGCAGAAGGTCCGAGGACCCAACATAGCTAAAGTTGTCATTAGCACTTAGTTAAAAACGTGATCTGCGTGTTAATTTTTTCCAAAGTAGAAGGTCCGGGGACCCAGCATAGCTAAGGTTAACATTAACATTTAGTTAAAAACGTAACCTGCATGTTAATTTTTCCCAAAGCAGAAGATTCGAGGATCCATCATAGCTAAGGTTGACATTAACACTTAGTTAAAAACGTGACCTGCATGTTAAATTTTTCCAAAGCAGAAGGTCCGAGGATCCGGCATAGCTAAGGTTGACATTAACACTTGGTTAAAAACATAACCTGTGTGTCAATTTTTCCTAAAGCAAAAGGTCCAAGGATCCGGCATAGCTAAAGTTGATATTAACACTTGGTTAAAAACGTAACCTGCTTGTTAATTTTTCCCAAAGCAGAAGGTCCTCGGACCCGGCATAGTTAATGTTGACATTAACACTTGGTTAAAAACATAACCTGCGTGTTAATTTTTCTCAAAGCAGAAGGTCCAAGGACCCGGCATAACTAAGGTTGACATTAACACTTGGTTAAAAACGTAACCTACGTATTAATTTTTTCCAAAGCAGAAGGTCCGAGGACCCGGCATAGCTAAGGTTGACATTAACATTTGGTTAAAAACGTAACCTGCGTGTTAATTTTTCCCAAAGCAGAAGGTCCGAGGACTCGACATAGCTAAGGTTGACATTAACACTTAGTTAAAAACGTAATTTGTTAATTTTGACATTGATCCTTCGTGTGACATTGAAGACTAACAAACTAACAATTGACACAATGCAATAATACCCAAACACATGGCGCGTACGCCTTTCATTAATAGTAGTACCTTCGAAGGTTATTTACACTCCAGGGTCGCTTTATAGGTTTGTCTTCTAAGTCGGCAAGATAATACGACCCTATGCTGGCCACTAAGGTTATACGGTAGGGTCCTTCCCAGTTTGGTCCCAACTTCCTCCATGTTGGGTCCTTAGCGGCTCCTATGACCTTCCTCAGGACCAAGTTACCAGGAGTAAGGGACCTGGTCTTTACGTGGGAGTCATACCCTTACTTGAGCTTCTGCTGGTAGCAAGCTAGCCGGACCATAGCGTTCTCTCGCATTTCCTCGATCAGGTTCAGCCCCTTTCTGCAACAAACTGTCATTGTCGCCTAGGGCGAAGAAGCGTGTCCTCATCGTCGAAAACCCCATTTCCAAAGGGATCACAGCTTCAGCACCGTAAGCCATTGAATAGGGTGTTTCTCCCATGGACTTTCGTGCTGTAGTTTGATAAGTTCACAATACGTGTGGCACCTCCTCAACCCACCTGCCTTTAGCGTCGTCCAATCTTTTCTTAAGCCCGTTAACTATCGCTTTGTTCACTGCTTCGGCCTGGCCATTCCCCTGCGGGTAGGCTAGGGTAGAATACCTGTTCGTGATGCCGAAGTCTCCGCAGTATTTTTTGAAGGCCCTACTGTCAAACTATAGGCCGTTTTTTGAGATGAGGGTGTGCGGGATCACAAACCTAGTAATAATGTTCTTCTAGACAAACTTCTTTGAGTCCACGTCCCTGATGTTCGAGAGAGGCTCTACCTCAAGCCACTTGGTGAAGTAGTCCGTCCCGATGAGCAGCCATCTTTTGTTCTCCGCTGCCCTCGAAAATGGTTCCACTATATCCAAGCCCCACTGAGCAAATGGCCAAGGGCTGACCAAAGGGTTAAGGACAGCCCCAGGCTAGTGGATGTTAGAAGTGAATCTCTAACACTGATCGCACTTTCTCGCGTAATCCTGCGCCTCTCTTTGCATGTTCGGCCACTAGTATCCCTGTGTAAGGGCTCTATGGGCTAGTGACCTTCCCCCCGTGTGGCTGCCACATATTCCCTTGTGCAACTCCTCCAAGAGTTGCTCCGTTGTCTCCGGGTGTATGCACAGCAGGTAGGGTCCCGAGAAGGAGCGTTTATAGAGTTTCTCGTCCTCGGATAGCCAAAACTGCAGAGCCTTTCTATGGATCTTGTCGGCCTCAGACCTTTCTTCTAGCAAAATGTCATGTTTAAGGAAGGACACTATTGGGTCTATTCAACTGGGCCCCATTCTGATCTGGTAAATCTGGAGGGCATCACCACTTGGCCCAGCGGGCTTAAATAGGTCCTTAACGAGGATGACCAGGGGCAGACCTTGAGCAGAGGAGGTTGCAAGCATGGCCAGCGAGTCAGCATGAGTATTCCCATTCCTAGAGATATGCGACACTGTAAAGGACTTGAATTCGGACCGCAAGTGCTTGGCGTGGGTTAAATACTCTTGCATTCTTGGTTCCCTGGCTTCCAATTTTCCTTCCATCTGGCTGACCACCAGTTGTGAATCCGAGAACACCTGTACCGATCTCCCCCCCATTTTCTGAACCGTGTTCATTCCCACTAGCAAAGCTTCGTACTCGGCTTCATTGTTGGTAGCTGAGAATGCCAATATCAAAAACTTCTCTACGACGATTCCCTCTGAGGATATCAAAACTATCCCTACGCCTAAACCCCCCTAGTTGGCTGCTCCGTCCACATATACCCTCCACACCAGGGATTTTTCGCACGAGATTACGTCGACTGATCTTCCATCCATGCCCCATCCCTCAGGGTTCTCTTTTATGGGGGGCTTAGCGAACTCCGCCATCAGGTCGGCTAGGACTTGCCCTTTCACGGAGGTGCGAGACATGTACTTGATGTTGAAGGCTCTCAAGATGGTTCCCTATTTGGCAATCCTGCTGGAGTAGTTAACACTCCGCAACATGGACTTAAGGGGGAGTTGAGTTAATACGACGACCGTATGAGACTGGAAGTAGTACGGGAGCTAGCGTGTTGCATGCACCACGGCTAGAATTGCCTTCTCCAACGGTAGATACCACATCTCAGCCTCTTGCAAAGACTTGCTCACATAGTAGACCGGCCTCTGCACACCATTGTCATCTCGTATTAGAACCAGGCTGACGGTGTGAACAGCCACGGCTATATATGCAAACAAAACTTCATCTACGTTTGGGCGATACATGATGGGTGGCCGAGAGAGGTACTCCTTCGGCCGCTAGAAAGCTATGGAACACTCTTCGGTCCATTCAAATCCCTTCTGCTTGTTCAACAGCTAGAAAAAGGGTCGGCATCTGTCTGTAGACTGAGAGATGAACCTATTAAGAGCAGCTGTTTGGACTTCCTTTGGGTTCTGAGGAGGTTGTAGGTTGCAGATCGCTGCGATTTCGGCGAGGTTGGCCTCGATCCCTCTATGAGTGAGCATGTAGCCTAGAATTTTGCCAGACCCCACACCAAATGAGCACCTGAAGGCATTCAATCGTAATTTGTGCTCCCATAACGTCTAGAAGGTGTTGTCATCCACATATACCTCAACAGTTTTCCCCAACTGAGCTTCGAACATCCTGGTCATCATCCTCTGGTAGGTGGCCTCGGTATTCTTCAGGCCAAAGGGCATTACCTTGTAGTGATCATTGCCGGTGGGGGTGACAAAAGTTGTCGTCTCCTAGTCCTCCGAAGCCAGAGGTATTTGGTGGTACCCCTGAAAGGCATCTAGAAAACTCATCCGAGGGTGGCCGACTGTCGCATCCACTAGCTGATCTATGCAAGGCATTGGGAAAGAGTCTTTGGGGTAGGCCTTGTTCAGATTCGTGAAATCCTCACATACCCTCCATTTCCCACTTTTCTTCTTTACCACGACTGTGTGTGCCAACCATTCGGGATATAACACTTCCTTGATAGCCCCAGCCCTCTTAAGTCTGACGACTTCCTCTTTAACAGCGTCGGAATGTTCCTTGAAAGAGCGCCGAGGGGGTTGCCTCTTCGGCACAACAGCTGGGTTGACATTCAGGTGGTGGCAGATGAAGTTCGAGTCAATCCCAGACACTTCATACGCATCCCATGCAAACACGTCAAGGTTCCCCTTTAAGAACGCGACTAACTCCTCTTTTTCCTCGACTGGCAGTTGGGCCCCTACTTGGAAGAACCTTTCTGGGTCATTATTCACAAGAACCCTATCCAACCCCTCACATGTGAGCTCTTCTGCCATTGTCTCCCCCATTGTGGCAGAAAAGGTTAATTGCTGCGGGGTTAGTGCAGCCGAGGCCGAGGGTTCAGGCTCTAGTCTAAGCAGAACTACGGCTGTTAGGCACTGTCTCACCACAGACTGATCCCCAATAATTTCTTCAACCCGACCTCTAAATGGGAACTTCACCTTGGCATGGAAAGTAGAGGAGACGGCACCCAGGGCGTGCAGCCACGATCTCCCTACAATGGCCGTGTAGGGAGAGTAGGCGTCGACCACGATGAAATCCACTTCAACTACCGCTGGTCCTGACTGCACAAGCAACCTAATATGCCCCTTTAGGATGACTGCTTTCCCCTCGAAGCTTATCAGAGGTGAATCATAGGCTGAAATATCCTCCTCTCTCAAGTTCAATCCCTTGAACAGATCAGGGTACATAATGTCTACACCACTTCCCTGATCCACCATCACCCTCTTCACATCGTAGCCTCCTATTCTTAACATGATAACTAGGGCGTCGTCATGTGGCTAGATGGTCCCCACTTTGTCCTCGTCCGAGAAGCCTAGAATTGGAGGTGTGTCGCCCTTCATCCTCTTCAGCTAGGAGCCAGAGTCCTCGACGATGGCTCGCGCCACGGACATCACCCTGGAAGGGCAAGAGCCGATCCTCCCAAGAATGGCGAGGATGACATTAATCATCCCCAGAGGGGGTCTTGGAACGCCGTTACCGTGAATGGCCGGACCAGCATGCCTCGCTTGCCCGTCACGCTGATATAAGAATTGCTTCAACTTGCTTTCCTTCACCAACTACTTCAGGTAATTCAGTAAATTCCTGCAGTTCTCTGTTGTGTGGCCATTTTCTTGATGATATTGGCAATGAAGATTCTTGTTGCACTTTGTGGGGTCACCTAACATTTTGTTGGCCCACCTGAAATATGGTTCATGACGAATCTTCTCGAACACCCGTTGCATGGGTTCGTGAAACACGGTGTTGACCACCTGCGTGGGTATTGGACCAGGCTAACCTACAAACTCTCTCCTCAATCAGCTGTTGTTATATCTGTCCGACTTGAAATCTCTCCTCTCCTGAGGGATAACCTTTGTCTTCCCCTTCTCTTGCAGCAGATCTTCTTCGGCTCGCTTGTATTCGTCGATGCGGTCCATAAGCCGGTGCACGCTCTTGACAGGCCTTTTGGTCAGAGACTTCCTCAGTTCGTGCTCGTTTGGGAGGCCGACCTTGAAGGTGCTTATGGCGACATCGTCGAAGTCCACTTCTATCTCGTTGAACATCTTCCAATACCTGTTGGTGTACGTCTTTAGGGTCTCTCCTTCTCTCATGGCCATGGATAGCAATGAATCTAGAGGCTGAGATACCCTATTATATGTGATGAAACATGAGCCAAACGCCCTGGTGAGCTCCATAAAGAAATCGACAGAGCCTGCTTTCAGGCCATTGAACCACTTCATCGCGACAGGTCCCAGACTAGAGGGGAAGACTTTGCACATCAAGGTTTCGATCTTAGAGTGCACTGCCATTCTCTGACTGAAATGGTTCACGTGCTCCACTGGATCCGTTCGTCCGTTGTAAATGGTGAAAGTTGGTTGGGTGAATCGCCTCAGAAGCTTTCCCTTCTCAATCCTCCGAGTGAAGGGCGATTTGGAAATTTGGTGGAGCGCCTTACTTAAAGCATTGTTGGCCAGGCCCCCGGAAAAGGTCTTCTTGCCTATAGGGTCGCGAGGGTGATCATCCTCGCAGGAGGAGTGCTCGCTATGGGGAGTTCTCGACCTGGAGCTGCCGATGCTACTGCAAGTATCAGCTGAAGATGTATCCGAAGGAGAGGGAGTACGTCGTCGTTTCTCCCGACGCAGCTTCTTCTTCAGGTGGTCAATCTCCCTTTGCATGGCTTTGACACTTTTTTTAAGGGAGGTTCTGCTTCCAGCCTCGCGTGACTCCTTCCATGCGTGTGTTCTGTGCGCACGTTAGCTTCCTGATCTCTTTCCCGCTCTAGCTACGAAAGGTGATCCTCATGTTGGGACCCTATGGACTCTGCACGACATGAACCAAAGCCTTCCATGATGCTTCACGTCCCCTTTACTCACGGCTTCCCACAGACGGCGCTAATTGTAAGGACACGAATCAGGCCTAGACCCAAATGTGTGACAAGGCAGGTCCAAGTGGCCTAAACAATAAAATTTATAGAGAGTGAGCTTGAAACCTAGAGTTCTTCAGACAATGGAGAGCAGTGGCGTCTGGCCTAAGTCCACAGTTGCGTGCAATGAGCTAGTGATGCGATTCTAGCCTTCCTCGGACGTGAGCCGAGGAACCCCTGTACTCGTTTCCTTTGTTCTACTTGAGAGATAAAAAGCCTCCTTCTTCAAGGAGTCGGATCCCTCTTTCATGCTGAAATATAGGCTGAAATATCAGAGGTGAAATATCCTCCTCCTCATGTTCCTATTCATGGAGCCATCAATGTAGATCCCTTTCTCATCCACCGTCTTCTTGGAGTCTTCCCCTAATAGCTATAAGGCTGTCCTCCGTCCCCTCAGGGATCGCCTCCCTATTAATGCGGCCAAATGGGTAGGTGTGAAGCCTTTAATGCGGTGGTAGCAGTGTTGTGCAGAGTACTTCCCACTTGTTCTTCCACTTTGCGTTCCATTAGAGTGTATTATTGCTTGTTGAACTTCACGAGTTCCTCCCTAGGCACCATGGGGCACCTTTTGGCCCTTGCATCAATTGTCCGAGGAGACCCCCTCCTCGGACCGCTCCCATTAGCCCATAATCCGACAATGGGCTTATAGGCCCTCAAGTTTTGGGGCCCCAATCATCGTCCTACGATCCTTGGATAAGCTGACGCTTCTTGGCTCAGGCCCAAGGCTCAAGTACGCCCTTTGGGGCTTCTGCCCCCACAACAACTTTTTCCCAAAATACAGGGTTAAATGATGCTAACCTTCTTTTTGATTTGGAGGGATTTCCTTAATATTGAAGAATTATAATATGATCTAGAATCTGTCTGCTTTAGTTCTTTTATTTCTTATAAGTTTAATATAAAAATTTCTTGTGTTTGTAAAGGAAAAGTAGAATATTGACACTGTGATAAAAGATTTTCTTGAACTTCTTTACCCTCACTAATTTTCAATTTAAATTGAATTTTGTCATCATTAAAAATTGCATCACTTAATTCTAAAATTATATTATTTTTAACGTAAAAAAATCTATAGGTTGTAGTCTAAATTTTATAACTAAGAAAAGTAGAGGTAACATCTCTAAGTCCTATTTTAGGTATTTTAGGATCGATAAGCAAGAAAAACACATGCTAAATCTTCTGGTTGAGTAGCTTTATCAATAAAACCTAAGATTTAACAAATTAGTTAAATCTAATAGATTCATACTCTTGGCATCTATCCGTTCTATATCTTCTGATTTTTCTATTGAATTGATTTTGAATTTCTTTAAGAAATTCTTAGAACTTTTTGAAAACTATCACACTTTTATTTTTCAACAAATAAGCAATTTTTTACCTAAAAAAATCAAAAATCAAAAATCAAAAATCAAAGTGATAAAGTGTCAATTTGCTCTAGAAGTTAAAATTCCTTAAAATTCACATAAATAAATGTGAATTAATTCAAGATTTCTTTCAACATTTTAAAATTAATAGAGGATTTCTTTCGACACTATACAAGTTCAAAATTTTTAGCAAGTGTTTACACATCGAACCTTGCAAGTTGGTGTGTTGTAATATGTATATATATGGTGTATTTAGCCAAAATTAAAAATAACAAAAATAATGAAATTCTATTTCGTCTACATTAACAGCCCCTCAATCCATATTTTTCGTTAAGTGCCACAAAATATAACTTGCTATGTGAGCTTAGTTCATGCAATAAAATGATGCCATGTTGTTTTTATTAAGCCATGCCATTTTTAATTATTTAAATCTTTTAGATTACAAAAATGATGTGAAGAATCCAAACACCCCAAAACTTCAGGAGGTAAAACTCAAATTCTAAAATTTCATGGTGTAAAATCCAAATACCCTCAAACTTTAAGGGTAAAGTATGCAATTTAGCCTAAGTTTTGTTATATGAACCTTATAGATTGAGATATCTTTTATCATCTTCTCATAAAAATACAAAAGAGATATCTTCTATCATATATATAAAAAAAAAAAAAACTTAAAAAAAAATCTAATATAAAATATAATTTAAATATTTATTTATTACATTGATTAAGTGATACCAATTATATTTTTGTGATCTTATCAGTTGGTAAAATTTTGTTATTAAATTTTTTTGTAGTAGTTTTAGTATTAAAAAAAAATTAAAATGCAAACACGTATGGTGTTGTCGAGCTGTTATTACTCCTAAAGTTAACAGGTTTGAAATGCACAGAAATGCACACAAAATTTAATAAAATCTCTATGTATATTTGGGCTTTGGGTTCAAGAAAATAGAATTTGGCACCCCCTCCCTCCAAAATCTTGGCCCTCAACCAAATTCTAACACAAATACATCACAAATCAAATTAAAAAACCACGTAAAAGCCCAAACAATCACAAATCAGCCCACAAAATTTAATAAACTTCACAAAAACCCTTCTTTTTTTTTTTTTTTGAGAAACTAAAACTTTACAAAAACTAATCAAAAAAGTTGATACCCACAGATCCACAGATCAGCCCATTTTATCATTGAGATATTGACAAAAAAATAAATATGACTTTGTGTTTTGGAGACAGAGTTAGAAAAAGCTATAAAAGTAGTTAAAGTTACGTAATAGAGACCTAGAAATGACAAACTCGGGTGTGGGGCAGTGGCTAAATGGGCTACAGTGTGTGGCAAAGGGTAGAATGATAGAGTGAGTGAGTATAGACCATGTTCTTGAATGATTTATAGTATATTCTAACTATTTTTTAGATAGGGACAAGGACATAATCTATATCTATATATTACTAAAAGTTGAAACGTAGCGTTTAATGCTATTGTTCTCACGTTACGCTACATCAGCTGCCACATCATTTTTTTTATAAATATAATTTTTACTACAATTTTAAAATGGTTTTTATAATTTTCAGCCCTATAAATGCAGCCCACTACTTATTTATTTACTTTCACTATCACCCTATAATAAAATCTGAATAATTAATCTAACCCACCCCTTATTTATTTAGTTCCACTATCAAGCCCAACCCAAAGTCTCTTTAATTCAGCTTTAAGGTTTTGTGTGAGCATTTTCAGCTTAAAAATAATAATTATAATAATAAATAAATAAAAAAAAAAAAAAACCAGAACGTTGAAACCTTTCAAGCTTTAGGGTTTTTTTTTTTTTTTTTCCAATTTTACTATAATTGTTTTTAACATTTAATTTTTTAATATTTACACTTCTCCAACCTTTCTCTCTCCCTTACCTTTTCATCTCCCCACTACCCTCTACATTAATATCATTCTTCCTCTTTCTCTTCATTTTCCTTTATTTTTGTCTCTTGTTATTCACAATGTCTTACTATAAATTTGTCACTATTTCTTCTATTTTATGTATAGTTTTCCCTCAAAAAAAAATGGTTCTCTCTCTCTCTCTCTCTAAATTTTTTGGTGGATTTTTTTAAAAAATTTTTCTTGCACCTCTACTTTAGGTTGATAATTTTTTATATTCTTTAAAACTCTATTTTTGGTTAATGTGATTTTGTTTTGTTTTTAAATTGTTGTTGTGGTTTTTTTTTTTATTCTCTTTGATTGTTAAATGTTATCTTATTGCGTTCTAAAGAATTAAATATAGCATATAAAAATATAATATTATTCTATTATATAGCATGCTTTAGATAATTTGGTATTTATTTAGTTACATAGCATGATTTTTTATAGTGCTCAATTTATATGTTAAATTATGAGACTTTACTAATTTTTATTTATTTTCTAATCCTTTGTGGCAGACAAAGTACTCTTAAAAGTTGTATTAGAAGTACTCTAAATGCTATTCATTTAAAGAAAAGCAAATGTTAACCAAACGAAAATAATTGGATAGGTGACAAATTTTAGCTTTTGCAATTTTATTTTAATTATTATTATTTATAACAATGCATCTATAGAAATTTAATTCTTAGATTTTGTTTATTTGATAATATGTTTTGGGTGGCCAAAATTATAATTTCTACAAAGAAAATAACCTTAATAGCATATCAAAAACAAAATTTTATCCTAATATTGGTTCAATTAATCATTATTAAGTTTTATTAATTTTTTTAGTTTACATTTTTTTGGTGTTTTGGATTGTTCCTATATTACATTTATGATTGTTCCTATAATAAATAAAAATATAATTACGAGATACATTACTCATTATTAAATTAGTTTCAATTGTAAAAACAATTTAATAAAACCGCCATGAAAATAATTATCACGCGCAACGCGCGAATTTGCGGCTAGTAAAATATAGAAATGTAACACAAATTTAACCAAATAAAGGTCTGTTCACTTTATTTCAACCAAAGTGATGGTGTCCTAGGTGAAAAGAGCCTAAAAATGGAGGGGATATTCCTCCTCGTCTCTTTGTTGTTAAGAAAAGGGGGATTTCCCTCCTTGTCTTCAGTAGTAGAAGTTGTTTGTCCCTTCTACACGAAGGAGTGTTTTGTACGTTTTGGGGTTGTCCTTTTGTCTCTCTCGGGATATCACAGAGTATCCGTGGAGCTTGTGGGGTTTTTTTGTTGTGGGGTTGGGTAAACACTTTTCTGTATATTCAAGTTAGAGTTTCTACTTCATGCAAATTAGTTATCTCGATCTCTGGCTTTTACAAGTCGAAAGTAAGGCCATCACCGCAGTCAAACAAACCAGATTTTTTTGATGTTCATCTGAATCCATATGCGCAGGGTACTGGAGCTACCCAAACGAAACAAGTATTAGGGGTGCCGCCACTGAAAGAGGGTCCAATAAAAGCGCAATCAAGGCATATTAATGAGGTGCCGGTAATGCCAGATTCCTTTCAAGGATCACGGAATGAGTTATTACCCAATATTGCTAGCCAACGGACAAAAAGTGAAAGCAATTCTTTGTTTTCAGAGGGTGTTTATGTGATTCCAGGAAACCCTATTCAGTGGGTTAATGCAATGAATGAGCCGCAAAGAAAAACGGATCCTGGTCCACTTAATTCTGCCCCACCATCAATGCCAAGCCTGATTTGTGTCCATTCAGAGGTCAGTCAACCAACACGTGCATACTTGGCTTGGATGGTGTGGAATCAAAGAAATAAAACCCAACTGAACTTACAAGCTCCTTCGTTTCATCAAATGGCGGAACAGGAAAAGGAAATGTTGGCACAGTCCCAAGCAAATTTGCAGGTTCCAAATGTCCAGGTAATAAATAGTGGCAGTGGAGGGACGAGGTAGAGATGCTCGCAAGTAGAGTTGGTGAAAATAAATTTTGATGATGCTGTATTTAGTGCATCAAATATGTCCGGTATTGGAGTGGTGATATGGGATAGTAATAGAGTTGTTTTGGCTTCTTGCTCACAAAAAATCCCTCAAGCATACAGGACTGAAGTGATTGAGGCGCTAGTAGCCTTCAAGGCTTTGTCTTTTGCGTTTGAGTTGGAATTTCGTAGTGCTATCCTTGAAAGTGATTCTCTTGGACTAATTCAAGCTTTGAAGTCAGAGGAGCGTAGCTTATCACCAACGGGTTTACTGATTGAAGATGGGAAAATGTTTTCTAACAATTTTGTAAAATTGTTGTATTCTCACGTTGAGAGAAACGGCAATAGGGTGGCTCATAGTCTAACTAAAAATGTATTATGTATACTAGATTTTCAAGTATGGATGGAAGATGTCCCATCACATATTGTTTCGATTTTACAATTGGATGTAGTTGAATTACATTAATAAAACCCATCAGTTTCTTTCTCAAAAAAAAAAAAAAAAAAAAAAAAAGCAAATAGAAATTTTCACTCTCGCCTACATTGCTAACTCATAATGCTATAAATTAATTAATTGAAAACTAATAAATCTATAAATTAAGAAGAATGAAATTTATAATTAATGCATCATGCATATTACTTATTGTTTTGTAGTTGTCTTTACTTGGTGACAACAATTAGTGCTTTTGTGAAATAATAAACGTAATTCTTATTTGATTTGTGTCATTATCTTTGTTGGTAGATGAATGCATTGTAATGTATTAAGAAATATTGATTTTGTTATGTATTTTTATTTATAATTTCTTAGTACTAAATGGATGCTTATTGGAGCTTTATGAATTTTTTTTTTCTTACACCTTGATGCCCTAACTTGAAATCCTAGTTTTGTGTCCTGCGTATATAGAAAACCAAAAACGTCTACCACATGAATTGTTCTTGTATAGTGATGGTAAGAAACAATTGATAGATAAAGAATCTAGAATCTCATGAAAAAATTAAGTCCTAAATTATAAATTTCACTTGGTTACTTTATCAACCTTTGTAGACAAGTTATATTACCTTGTTAGACAAGTTATATCCTTTGTTTACCCAAAAAAAAAAAACGTTTACCACTGCCAACTAACTAATTATACTTTGTATAGTGAGCAGAGGATATATTCTTATTATTTTAAAAGAATTGATAGATGAAGAATCTAGAATCACATTCAGGTGGCCATGTCCAGCTGCTCACTCGTTTCTTTTTTTCTTTTTCTTTTTTTCTCATTTTTGCTGCTAGGGGACACAGTGCGTGCACTGTATGTGTATTTTTTCAGCAATTTTTTATTAAAAATGAGTCTCGCAGTACTATTCACACATTTAAAAATTATTTTGTTACAGTGTTTTCAATTTTCAGTTTTCAACAATAAGCTCTATCTAAACGGACCCTCAAAAATCAAGTCCAAAATTATATTTTAACTTGATTACTGTATACTTTCTCCAAAAAGAAAAAGAAAAGAAAAGAAAAAGAACTTGGTTACCATATAGACTTGCTATTGAAGTTTGGTGGGAATAACTTCACTGATAAGAGACGAGGACTATAAATACAAGAAGACAAAGGAGTTCCAACACCAACAACATTAAAGCTCTGTTTGATATAGTAATTTAACCACTATTTTCAGTTTTTAAACAACGTTACACGTATTTTTATACATATTTTTACCAACTTTACTAGAACAACCTTACCAAACAGCCCATTTTTCTCGGTTTTCGTTTTCTTCTTTAGATAGTTATGAAAAACAAGTTGAGTTTGAAATTGCCACTTGGGTACAGATTTTATCCGAAGGACGAGGAGATCATCGAACTCTTCCTGAAGCCGAAGATCACTGGGAATGATGAAGATATTAACCATGTTCCCGAAATTGAATTTTATGATCATGAGCCTTGGGATTTACAGCGTAATCTTCTTATTTGTATTATCACACACCCACCTCTATTTCTTGGATATTTTATACTTTGTTGTCAAACGTAGGAAAATGTTGTCTTTTTTTCTCTCTCTTTCCTTGTATTAGTTTGTTAATTGTTAACGTTGGAATTCTGTTATAGATTGTTGCATGTTATAGATTTTTTTTCCTGGTTAAGTGTATCATATGGTATGGCAGCCAACTGAATCTATATTGGAGTCCTAACCGTGTGTGTATTTTGTTTTTGAATAATTCTAGGACATACCCAATTTCACAAAAGGTTGGTGTGTGCGTGAGTTTTGGACATTTTCTGCTCACTTGTATCTGCATGTACCTGTCCCTTTTGTTCTATCTGCATTGGTAACTTCATATTGTTAGTTTTTGAGTATATTTACTTGCTATGTTGAGTTTGGTAGTACTATTATTTTGGTAACTGTTTAGTAGAGCCATTATTTTTCCTTTTTGTTAACTTTGATGACAAAATTATGAATCACTCTTTGTAAGAACTTTTATTTGTCTTTCATTGTTTTGTGACTTTTTGGTCTCGCAACATAAATTTTGAAAGTAGCACATTTGTTTAGTATGCCCTTATGATTATCTCATTGTCGAGCAAATAATAATATTTATAAATGCTTATGTGAGTTTCTCATTTTGAGTGTCAAAATTTTGTTTTGAGTCTGCCTTCCTGGAATGTAGATATATGTGGGATAGATTCAAAGGACCAAGAGTGGTGCTTCTTCAACGCACAGAGCCTGAAGCATCAGAATGGGAATCGAAAGAACAGGACAACTAGGGAAGGGTTCTGGAAAGCAACTGGTAAAGATAGGGAAATCTGGTACAGAGGGACTTTGATTGGAATGAAAAAGACTTTCGTCTACCATAGAGGGCGTACTCCTAACGGAGAAGGGACCAAGTGGGTGATGCATGAATACCGCACAACCCAGGAAGAGTTTGATGGAACACACCGTGGTCAGGTTGGCTTTTGCTTTTCAGTCTGTTTAGTTGATGTGATATTGACCTGAAAGTTTTTCTTTTGTTTATTTTGACTTTTTATTTTTTGTGTGATTTAAGATCGTTTTGCCATCAAAATCATTGGAGGTAACTTTAAAGAGGGTTGATTCAAGTAAAAACGGTTGTGGAAGCTGTTAAATTTGTTAATTTTAAGTGAGAGTTAACATTCTTGCTGGATTATTGATCTCTTGATATGATTAATTGGTGAATTACGCGAGTTATCCTTACTTTAAAAGGGTAGGCTGTTGGCTTTTATGATTCTAGCTCTTATAACTTCAGAATACACAATTGCTATTATAATTTGCCAAACCTCTACTAATGGGATTAAATCTAATAAGGGCCATTTCCCCTCAACCCTGAAAGTCAGTTTTTTGAGCTTATTTTGGTCGGTTTCACACCAAAAAAAAGAAAGCTTTTGCTCTTATTCTTTTTCTTTTAAAATATTTTTATAGTAAGTAGCAAAGTGTATCTAAACTCCACTTTGTTGTGTGTTATGATTCTAAGGAGAAGTAAGAAGATGAGATAGTCTTTAGTGGTAGTGTAGCTTTTGTGTTGTGGGTGAGAATCATAACACAATGCTTTGCCAAGTGAATTAATGGCTAGAACACCTTGATGTATTAAGGATTTGGGTTTTATATGTTTATGTTTGTGTTTGTGGTAATAATTCATATAATTAATAGTAGATTTTGGTTGGGTACATTACTACTCTATATTCGTTATTGGCAAGAACACCTTGTCAACCCCCAAATTTTGGGACTAGGACTTTGTTTGTTTGTATGTTTTGTGAATGAACTTCTATTAGCTCCAAATCACTTTTTTTTTAATCATTGTGGGAATCCCCTCACTGGACTCAAAACAAAAATTTATGCAGATTCCTTTATCATTAATTTGTTTTTACTTTACTGAAGTCGCTTCCTTAAACTGACACCTACTATATAACAAAGGGAAATGTTAACAAGCACCGTGTTGTGCTTGTTAACATTTTCTTTTTTGTGTTTTACTTTTAAAAAAAAGTAAAAAAAAAATTGTCAAAAAAATTACAAAAGAGATAAAAAAAAATTGTCAAAAGTTGTCAAAAACCAATAACTGTGTTGTCAACGGGCATAACACAACCCTACAACAAATGTCTTTGTAGGACAACCTCCTCTATTTCATTGTTGTTAGTTATAACGTTTCTGACACATATTTGCATACTGTTATTTGCATTTTTGTGGAAACTCAATTTGTTGTATATATCACGCAATGATGTTACGTTCACCCAATTCACTTGGGTGCTTTACTTTATGCAGAAATCCTTTGTCTTCTGCCGCTTATTCAATAATGAAGAAAAGAGTAAAAAAGGTGGATCTGCGAAGTCCAAGCCAGCACTGGCTCCTTTATCTGCAGCATCAGAGGTGCAAGTTGAAACTCTTCAAACAAGTATTCAATCTTGTTCTTCTGAAATTTCTGATGAAATGATGTCTGACGTCACATTACCTGTTCAGAGTAACAACAACAACACCAACTATCATAATGCAGATATTGCAAAATATCAAGCTGCAGAACTGACATATACCGATGTGGTAGGAACTTTGTTCGTCATAAGACACTTTCTATGTTTTTATTTTTGGAATTGAGAAGTATTATAAATTAATCAAGTACTTATCTTGTGCACTTATGTTTCTTCTATCAGGATTATTTTAATGTGGCAGAATTTTTGAATGTGTACAATGTCCCGTCTCTAGGGGACACTCCATCAAGTTTATCCCCCATCGCTCCTGACGTTTTGACTCCCAATATCTCTGAGGATTCAACTCTTATCAATCCTCTTAATAATCAAGACGTTGACAATGAGACCCTGAAAAACAATGGGTCATGCAGTGGGTCAGATGCCAATGGACAGGTAAGTGAAAACTCTCAAGATGTTTATTATTTGATCTTACAAAATTTTCCAGAATATTTTAAGTCGTGTTAATTTGCACCTCAAGACTTGTCATTGTTATTATTATTTGGGGAATTAGAAGTGCAGATAACTAATCATATACTTATCTTGGTTATTCATTTTTCTTCCATCAGGTTGACCTGGATCTGGATATCTGGGAAGCCATTGAAACAGGCTATCTCTGTCCACCAGGGCAATCAGAGTGCAACTCTTTCTCTCCATCAAATTCAACCCCCGTTACACCTGTTGTTTCTTCTCGTACCATAGCCGAAGCTCCTCTTAAAGAAGCAGAGTCTATGCTAGCACCAGCTTCAGTGCCTCCGGAATTAGGCTGTGAAGCTGAGAATTATCCCACTAGTTTTCGATTTTCTCCTGCGACAAATTATGATGGAATAACATCAAACACTAAAACACCCATTGAGTACAAGAACGATGGTTACAACCCTTATGTTGATAGAAATCAAGTGGAAGTAGTCACATCTGATAAGGTGAGAAAGGCTAGTTAACTGGTTTAGTACCTATCTTATTTTATTTATTTATGTTTCTAACATCAGGTTGATTTGCAGGTGGAGGCACGCTCGAATATGTTCTCCGTCTCTCCAGAGCCACTACTTGGCAACATGTTATCCCCATTTCACTCACAAGTGCAAGGAGAGTTATATTCTTCTTACACCTATCACCCTTCTGCCAATGATTGTCATTGGGGGGTGTATAACCAATATGGCACGAATAAGCCAGATCCCATTATCTCTAAGTCCTGGGATTCAATTGATAATCCAGATGAGTACTTTCGTAACGCATCTTTGAGTCAAAATAATCTCGCTGTTGATTATGAGACCCCGAAAAACATGGCCTCTTCTATGGACAATGGGTCATGCAGTGGGTCAGGTGGCAATGCACAGGTACGTTTTGACTCTCAAGATGTTTTATTGTTGCAAGTTTTATTGTGGCAAGTTTTTCCAGGATATTTTAATTTGTTATACTCCTTTGTGGGTACATTTTTACTTGTTCAAAGTGGTTTATTTGTGTCTTTCGAAAACTAACCTTGCATTGTTTGTATGTACAACAGTCCGAGCAAGAGTATCAAGGTTTGGTGAGGTTTGAAGAGATCATCAAGCCAAAGGTTTCATCAGCTGTGTGAGGGTTTTCGGATCTGATCATAGGATTGAAGATCATAAAATTCTACAACTAAAAAAACGTCAATGATTTTGATAGATACATAATTAGTAATTTTAAAGACAAGGCTAAAATCAGAGGAATTATTTATCTAGGAAAGAACTTAGAAGAAAAAAAGTTTTTCAGAAAAAAAGAATTTTTAGTACTCTTCGAAAACAAAGCTGTAAAATTCAAAACAATACTGTTTCTTAAAAGTTTCAAAACAAAGTTTAAATATTCTTTGAACACAAAGCTAAAACTCAAAGATTTTTTAATATTCTCTGAAGTCTAGTATGCATTGGTACGTTCCACCAAAATTCTGGGGATTTTGCTGAAAATGGGAGCTCTTTCTCTTCCCAGTTGCGTTTGCAAACATTCTCCAAAGTCTCTTTTGAAGAGATTCACTCTTTTTCAATTCAAATAGACTTCGTCTTATACCCTTTTCCAAGTCAAATAGAGTTAATAGTCTTCTACTCTTTTTCAAACCACAACCCTATGGTCTTTTACATTCAAAGGCCTATGGCTTCCTGACTTACAGTCATTGGAACCTGGATTGTTTCTCTCCCCCCACAATCTGGGTTGGGATTTTTTAAAATCCTCTATTCTTAGAAGACTCTAATTGTGGTTTAAATCATTGACGTTTTAGAATGGTAGAATTGTGAGATTCAAGATCCTGATCAAGATTTTAACAACCTCCAGACAGACTCCATTACATAGACAAACAACTATGGTAGATTACTGTACCGTCACTTCTGTGTATAATGTTGATGAGCACTGGTAATGCGTCCTCAGTTGCTGGTGATGTGAACGAATTCTATATGTATGTATTGAATTAAGCTATCGTTTGGAATTAGTATGAGGATTTGGCAACTACGAAATTGGAAGCAAGGCTTCATTGTTGTTAAATTTGTATGCAGTGTGAATTATGTTCAGCTATTCTGATAATTGTCTAATTTCTGTAAGCATGTAATGTTATGTACTCTTTAAGTCAACCGATGATTTTCGTTAGTGTTTATCATCTTTAGTGTTTGGGATGGTTAAAATTTGTTTGCTGGAATGTGGTTGTTTTATAAGATGCTTCTGTGTGTTTTGACAAGAATGTTGGGTTAAAATAGATTGACTCCGGTTAATTAATTCAATTACCTAAGGTAAATACATGAATTTTGCAAGTAAAGCTTTAATGGTTGCTGAATTTCAATGTTCTATTTTTAATGTTGCTATTATTCTAAGTGCATATTCAAGCTTCAAAGATGGGTTGCTTGCAGTGATGGTAGTTTTACATTTGAAACACATTATTGTTTCAGAATATTTGATAAATCTTCTTACATAAGTTTAAGGTGTCCTAAAGTTTGGCTAATGCATATTCAGAATTTGTTAGTTATGCTAGACATTTTTATGTACTTAGGATGATCTCTTTTGACTTTCAAAACCTATTATTCTTGCTTTTCTGTTTTCATAATATTGTTTTGGAGTGGATCTTTTCCGTGGCTTGCTTTGAAAGGTTGGACTTAGAAGCAACTTTCTTTTCTCTTTTCTTTTTTTGAATAAACAGTAATTTTTTTTTGTCGAAAAGGAACAAAATATTTACCAAATATTATTATTAGAGTTCACCTCATGCTCTCGCCTGATTGTTCTTTGTTTCTCAAAAAAAAAAAAAAAAACCAATTGTGTAGTATAATTTGTCCCACTCTTTTTAAAAGTTTTCATGACTCTTGACTGGAGCTTATGATCGTGATGGCTCAAGGCTTAAGACCCCTTCAAAAAAGATTTCTAACCTCCTCATAAAAAGACCAAAAATTATAAAGTGATGTTAAGAATATTACAAAATTTTACATTACATCAAATTGAATTCTTAGCATATTTTTTGTCTCATTTATAACATGAAAATCAAAACTACACATGATAAATCATCCTTATAGAGGCTATCAGGCTAACAATAACATTTGAGTTTTCCCAATAATTTAAACTAGATGCACTTGTCACATTCATTTGACTTCTACCTATTGAATTTTCATACCATTATTTTGGGGGCCTTTTTCAAGCCATATACTTATTTAGTTACGGTACATACCTTGTTTAAGTTATATAAATCCTTTAGTTTGGTCTAATAAATTTCTTCTTCTAAATCCCCATTAAACAGTAATTAGCAATATAGTAATGCATGTACCTAAGTTTTGTCCTAAAAAAAATTGAACATCATCTTTTTGTTTAAAGCTTTTTGCAACAATTTTAGCTTTTAAACTTATCTATAATTCCATTTGAATTAAGTTTCTTTGTAAGGACTTTTACAAACAGATGGTAAGTAAGTTTTGCTGAAATTTAATGAATCTGTCTCATTGTTTGATAGGCCAAAACGTATTGACCCCTTGCGATGGATTAATTTGATTAATTAATCAAGTTTAATTAATTAATTAATTTAACATGCAAACGCATGGTAGCACAAACAAATCACCAATAAACTAAAGTGTAGCAAAAAATAAATTGACATGGTGATTTTTTTACGAATGGGGAAAATTTCTAAGGCAAAAACCTCACCGGGTGATTTTAAGGTCACCACTTGAGAATCCACTATTATCAAAACAAGCGGTTACAAGTAAAGGAATCTCAGTACCTTCTACCAACCTACAGTTAAACCCTTACCCCAATACCCAATTGGAATTGTTCTGTAATTACAATCTCTTCTTTTGATGCACGGCTCCCAATATGTGACTAACCAATTGCGTGGATCCCAGTACGCGACTTCAATCGCCAACTTAAGAAAGATTTTGGCTACAAAATTCTTCAGTTCATTCTCACAATGAAGAACAAGAAGATGCTTGATTACAAAACCCTACGGTGCACAAACACAGCAGCTTCTTCACAAAAGAGATGAACTAGGGCAAACTTTGTCTCCGGTCACAAATAGCTTTTGCAACTTGCGCTCTCTACTGTGTGTCACCAGATACAGCCCTTAAAATAATCCTTTTATATGTCTAGGATTGTGAGAAAAGAAGGCCCAAAGACATATCCACGGATTGGAATCAAAACCGATTTGAAATTCTGTTTTTCCTAAACCTCAACAAATAGAGGTGTCGAGAAGCTGTTGAGCCACGAGACTAGAATAACTTCTTAAGTTCGATAGATGTTAGCTGTCGAGATTTAATGACAGACACTTCTTCGGCTTGTTTTTTGGACAAACTTACATGACTTTAACACTTGATCTTGAAACCTCATTCCTTGAAGTATTAAAAACATCCTAGATCGACCTAAATACAAGCAAAGTGCGTTTTGTCAAAGGATTAGCCAATTACATAAACGAATGATATATGTTCTTAACAAGTGAACCACATATGTCCTAACAATCCCCCCATTTGGCAATCCGTGACAAAATCACAACAAATAAATGAACATATGAGAGAAGTCATAAAGCACTCAACTCATGCTCACTTGTTGAATACAATAAAATATATCCTTACACAAACTCTTGAAAAAATTTGCAAGAAGAGAGTTTATGACAAGTAAACTTTGATAACCTGTATTTTTTAAACACTTTATACAAAACACATCAAGGTATCTTTGTGTGATGCAGAAATCATAGATTGCATACAAAATATAAGAATCATGTGTATAAAGATAGAAAAGAAACAATATATGTAGAGATAGGTGAATAGAACATACATCATCACATATATATCTAAGATAAGCATTATGTATGTAAAATTGGTCACAAGACCTAGGTACAAAAACAATGTTTCTCCAACAAAGAAAGAAAAGAAAAAGATACAAGTAATCCATACTACATCCCTAAAAACAAAAACAAAACACTCCCCCTAACAAAAATCTCCTATATCCTAACTCTCCCTCTAAGAATGACTACTCTCATATCCAAAACTACTCCCCCTTTTTGTCACGAGTGACAAAGGGTAAGAGTATCAAGCAGATATCTCGTCAGAATTAGAAGAGTTAGCATCTCCATCCTCATCATCATCATCATCGCCGGAACCACCATCAGATGTCTCGGATGCCTTAGAAGGAGGAGAGAGAGACTCCACAAAACCACCAAGGCAAGCCTGCCGTCTAGCAATACGACTAATACGGGTGTTCACTTGATACAACTCAGTAAAAAGTGTATCAAGGCAAGCTCCATGCGCTGAAGCTGTGCCATGATCGTATCCAAAGTCACACCTACCGCTAAAGTAGAAGGAGCAGAGGTAGAAGGAGTGGAAGAAGCTACTGAACCGGACCACCTCAAACGAAATTGCGCCTCGCTCCGTTTAACGGTAGTGTAGTTAATGGCACACGTAACGGAGAAGTGGTTGGATGAGGGAAAAGGAACAGAAAAGTGGCATAAAATCCGCGTGATAGCTGAAGGAAAGATGAGCTTATCACGGGTCGTCGTATCCCTATACACATCTATGATAGAAATAATGAAATGTGAAGAAAAATCTATAGAAAGATCTTCAAGAAAGGACAACAGAAAATGAGCACGAGACTCTATGATAGAGTTGTAGTGAGAGAGAGGATACCAAACAAAAGTCATTACTATGTTCAAGAATCTAGGACCTTTAGCAAAAGGTCGACATGATGTAAACTGACAATCACCCCAATCAGCTGGGTGCTCACAGAAGGCAGAAATCATCTCGTCTTTGGACACAGTCCACAGACGCTCACAACTGGAGTAGTCAAGATGTGCAACCTTCGGAACACGGTGCACATCGGATACCAACTCCGGTGTGACCACTATGAGCGTACCTCGAACGCGAGTATGAAAGAAAGGTATTGAAGTATCAGTTCCATACATGTTGGAGTAGAACTCTTGGATAAGCATGGAAGGACAAGTGATCGAGACGTCACATGATGACTCCCATTCCCAACTGTGAATGACATTGGGAAGATCAGTGTCGGCGAAATCCGACAAAATAACTCGGCGTTCCGAATGAACACCTTGTTTGGAAAAGTTCTTCGAAAAGTCCTTTTGGGATTTCTCATCACGGAACTGAACAAAAGAAGGAATAGGATCAGAGGACAAAGAGGCCCTAGAACGAAGAGAGTTTTGGGATGGAGCAGACTTACGTTTCGGTGCCATTGACGCACTAACGCAAACTAGAGAGAAAGGGGGAAGAAAGAAACACTCAGAAAAGTCCCAACACATTTCAAATATAACAAATATATTGAAATGAAAGAATGTATACATGAGAAATGCATGAACATGTGACATGCAATATAAAAGACATCATGAGCTCAGCCCAATCCAATCCTACCAGTATACAATCAAATTGCACACATCTAAATGTATGATAATACAGTTATAATGCTCATGAAATACAATGTATGAGATTTAAAACTCATTTAGGCAAAAATCCATCCCAAAAATTTAGCAAAGACTCCTTAATTTTGAAAAACCCAAAAATTTTCCAAAAACCCCAACGCTTAGGTTTCAAAACATGAAATACATGTAAATGAAAGATTAGAAACATACCAAGTGAAGAAAAACTTAAGAAAGCTTGAAAGATGCTTGGGAAAGAGGTTTGGGGTGAGAGAGAGTGATTTGGGAGGTGAGCAGAGGTGGATAGATCGAGAGAGATTGAGAAAATGAAGTCCAGATCGCGTTTGAACATATATATAGACCCTCAGTAAATCTCGACAAATAGAGGTGTCAAGAGGTATCGAGGTAGGTGTCGAGAACACAGGCGTCGACAGATGCAGCTATCGCGAGGTGTCCAGAGATGTCCACAGCAAAAACTCGATGGATCGATGAGGTATCGAGGAGCTATCAAGGGGACAGGAGATTTCTCGATCGATCCACCTAGCTATCAAGAAGTGTCAAGACTGTGATAAGATGCAACGAAAGAGCTCGACAGATAAGCCAGGTGTCAAGAAGGTGTCGAGATTGCATAAAAACAGTTTTTCAAGAAAGGAAAAACACAAATATGAATGCAATTACACATGCAACTCAACCAATGATCTAAACAACATTTTGAACTCTCAACATCATCTCTCTTCAATAAAAATGATAAGCATTTAGATCCCAAAAACAAACACACACACTAAACAAGTCTAACCAATTTTATATTTCAAAAACAAGTTAAAACAGTATAGTGAGCATACATCAACACATGTAAACCTTGTGATGGCCAAATCACATTGTACCTGCACATGTATCAAGAATAGCAAAGAATATTGCGTGTTGTGTGTGAAAAATATCGTAAGAATGCACAAGTATCTCTATGTTATGACAATTTGAGATATGAGAAAATCACTTTAACTCACACACAATCATAACTGTTTGATGGAGACTATCACCTTCGAGGTACATCCTATAACTCCCACATCTCCTAGAAAACACGCTTGCAATCATGTTTTAAAGCATTTTGTTCTTTTTGCTTTTATTTTCTTTGCATATTTTATTTTATTAAGCAAATCATGCATGGGTATATAAGAGAGAGAAAAGAAATACCCATTTATGTTAAATTTTTTGGCATTGCACTTTTGCAATGTAAAAGCATACAAATGTCATTGACATTGCACTTTTGCTATGCCAAAGCATACAAATGTCATTGTCATGATTGACGGATAACAGTGGTGAGATGGTTATTTATGCTTTTCTCTTAGGATTTTCTAGTCCTTCCAGTCAAAAAGAGTAAAACGAGTGTTAAGTACAAGAGATCAGTTAACTTTACTCATCACAAATAAAGAGCCACAAAGCTCACTTGCTTAATTGTGTATAAAGATGCTCATCTAAGTTACAAAAGATACAAAGTTTAGAAAACTCTGTTTCAATGGTCATTTTAAGGTTCACAAGTACCAATGTACACATACACACACTATTTTTGTATTTTTCTGAATTTTTCAATTTTTTATTTATTTTTCAAATAAAACAAAATAACTAAAACTGAAAAACTAACAATCAAAAACATGTAAGACAAAATAAAGTAATGCATTAAACTAGACTAACTCAAAACATAAAAGCAAAACACACAAGTAATGCAAAACCAAAAATAGATGGAGAGAGAGAAAAAGTGATGAAATCACTTAGAACTCTTTTCCTTCCACTCCTTGGAAGAACCTTTCCTTTTCGCAAACCCTTGAGTCGGCAATGAGGGGGAAGAATTAAAACTGTCCAAGTTTGAAAGGAACATAAGGGCTTTAAGAAAATCTCTAAGAGGAGCAAAGGAGGATGAAAACTGATTCTGGTTTCCTGATGCAATTATGCTATTACTATTTTGAGTGGCTAACCACTTATAGCAATTCGGTCGAGTATGACCAGCTGCTCCTCAGTGATGACAGAGATGTTTGCTTCTTTTGTTTAGGCCTTTGTGAGTTAGTCTTCTTAGCCATAAAGTTTTTAACTTCTTTCTTATCCTACTTAGGAGGTGCTCCTAAGATAGATTTACCATTGTCTATGTTCTCACTAGCCAATTCAGTTTTAACATTAGTGTTCTCATTTTCAACATTATTGCTAAGAGGAACAAAAACAGTAGTACTAGAAGAAGTAATATTAGAGGAAGAGAAATCATACCCTAAACCTATTCAATCTGAAGCAGATTTCTGAAAACTGAGCATCTCATCGAGCTTAGCACTTGAAGTCCTTTCCAACTGAGCTCTGACTTAGAATAGTTCTGCCTCAAGCTTCTTAGTCTTCTCAGTCAAGAAGTTATTCTCAAATCTCAATACTCCAATAGTTTGATTTGCTCATCAAACTTTGTGGAAAGCTCTTCATGTTCAAGCTCCACATCACTGAGCTTCTTGGTGGTCAACCTATACAACTTCTTGTTCTTTTCTGAGACCTTGTATAACTTAGCATAAGCTATGTGAATGTCATCTTGATTATCCATTTTCTCAGACTTGGATTCCACCAATTCCTTTTCTTCATCCATTTCTTCAACAATCCCTTCAATAGGATTGACTGTGGCAGTGAAGGCATTCAAGATTCCGTCATCCTCATTGTTAGAATCATCTTCAGCCTTGATGTCGCTTAGTGTAACAACAAAAGCCTTGCTTTTTTCAATTGTCTTGAGATATGTTGGGCACTCCTGTTTCATATGTCGGGCACTCCTGTTTCATGTGTCCTAATCCTTGGCACCCAAAGCACTTAGGTCTTATAGGAATAGTGTACTGACCGCCATCCCTACATCCTTCTTTCCTTTGTCTTGGCCCTTAAATTAAGAAGAACTGGATTGCCTACAGTCCTTGTTAAGTCCTTGTTAAATCATTTCCCATTGGCATTCTTCATAAACTTCTTGAATTTTCTGGTAATATAGGATTTCATCTTAGAATCTTCATCGTCTGAAGACTCTTCTGTCTCATTGCTCTTGGCCTTTAGTGTCATACTCTTGCTCTTGCTAGACTTTCTGATTCTAGACAAACTCAACTCATAGGTCTGTAGATTTCCAACCAGCTCTGTCAAAGGAATTTTATCAATATCCTTTAATTCCTCAATTGCAATGATCTTGGCATAGAACCTTTCAGGCAGAGATCTGAGCACCTTTCTCACAATCTTGAGTTCTGGAATAGTTTCTTCAAGATTAAAGGTAGAGTTCACTATGTCTTTAAGTTTGGCATAAAACTCATCAAACGACTCATCCTTCTCCATCTTTATCTCTTCGAAGCTTGTAGTGAGCCTTTGTAGCTTCGAATCCTTGACAGCCTTTGTTCCCTCATAAGTTGTCTGAAGGATGGTCCATACTTCCTTTGCAATTTCAATGGAGGATATCTTCTTAAATTCCTCATTCGTGAGTGCACTGAAAAACGCATTCAATGCCATGCTGTTGAAATTTGCCGCCTTGATCTTAGCCTCATCCCAATCGGCCGACGCTTCCTTTGGCTTGTTCCAGCCATTCTCTACAGTTTGTCACACCTTCTCATCTAGAGACTGCAAAAAAGCTCTCATGCGTACTTTCTAATATGCATAGTTAGTTCCATCAAATAGATGAGGTATAATAAAAGATTGTCCTCTATCCATAACAAACAGGGGTCAATGGATCACACACAAGGATTAAACCCTAATCAGAGTGTGCCTGCTCTGATTCCACTTAATAGGGCAAAACATATTGACCCTGATGGATTAATTTGATTAATTAGTAAAGTTTAATTAATTAATCAATTTAATATGCAAATGCTTGGTAGCACAAATAAATCATCAATAAACTAAAGTACAACGGAAAATAAATTGACACGGTAATTTGTTTACAAATGGGGAAAACCTATAAGACAAAAACCTCACCGGATGATTTTAAGGTCACTACTGCCGAGAATCCACTATTATCAAAACAAGCGGTTACAAGTAAAGGAATCTCAGTACCTTCTACCAATCTACAGTTGAACCCTTATCCCAATACTTAATTAGACTTGTTTTGTAGTGACAATCTTTCCTTTTGATACACGGCTTCTAGTACATAACTAACCAATTGCGCGGATTCTAGTACGCGACTTTAATCACCAACTTAAGAAAGATGTTGGCTACAATATTCTTCAATTCATCCTTATAATGAAGAATAAGAAGATGCTTGGTTACAAAATCCTACGGTGCACAAACACAGCAACTTCTTCACAAAAAAGATGAACTAGGGCAAACTTTGTCTCCGGTTACAAATAGCTTTTGCAACTTGCGCTTTCTATTATGTGCCACCTAATACGGCCCTTAAAATAGTCCTTTTATATGTCTAGGATTGTGTGAAAAGAAGGCTCAAAGACATATCGACGGATTAGAATCAAAACAGATCTGAAATTCTGTTTTTCTTAAACCTCGACAGATAGAGGTGTCGAGAAGCTGTCGAGCCCCAGGGCTAGAATAGCTTCTTAAGCTCGATAGATGCTAGCTGTCGAGCTTTAATAATAGACATTTCTTTAGCTTTTTTCTTAGATAGACTTGCATGGCTTTAACACTTGATCTTGAAACCTTATTCCTTAAAATATTGAAAACATCCTAGATCTACTCAAATACAAGCAAAATGCATTTTGTCAAAGAATTAACCAATTACATAAAAGAATGACATATGTTCTTAACAAGTGAACCACATATGTCCTAACATTGTTTACAACTTTTTCCCAAAATATAAAATTAAGTGATGCTAAACTTCTTTTTGATTTAGAGGATTTTCCTCAAGATAGAAACATTATAATATGATCTAGAATCTTTCTCTACTTTAGTTCTTTTACTTCTTAAAGGTTTTAATTCAAAATTTTCTTATGTTTGTAAAGGAAAAGCAGAAGAATGACAATGATAAAATATTTTCTTGAACTTCTTTACCCCCACTATTTTTCAATTGAATGTAAATAATTTATACTCTAAATTATATAACTAAGAAAAGCAGAGGTAACAACCCTAAGTCCTACTTTAGATATGCTTGGGGTCTGTAAGCCATATATGACAAGTAGTTAATATTTCTTATACTGCAAGGTTTACAAGTGCGCATAATTTTATTAATATAGCATTTGTTGACTAAATTAGAGCTATTTTTTTCTTTTATGCACTCCATTAGAAGTATGTGAGTATGGTTTAATAGCTTTATTGATAATTCCTAAGATTTAACAAATAAGTTAAATCTAATAGAAATCTTGAATTAATTTTAAAATGTTGAAAGAAATCTTGAATTAATTCAAATTTATTTATGTGAATTTTAAGGAACTTTAACTTATGCAGTGAATAGACATTTTATCACTCTGATTTTTTTTTTTTTTTAGGTAAACAATTGCTTATTTATTGAAAATAAAAGTGTGATGGTTTTGGAAAAATGCTAATAATTTCTTAAAGAAGTTGAAAATCAATTCAATAGAAAAATTAGAAGATATAGAAGTGATAGATGCTAAGAGAATGAGGTGGCGTTTGGCACAAGGGAATCTACATTACTCCTGGCATCTAGATTTCTAGGAATGTGATGCCTTGCAATCTGGATGCCTAGAAATGTAACTATTTCTATGTTTGGTTTAATTCGGAATCTAATAAGATTCTTAGGAATGTGAGATTATAGTGTTAGGTTTATTCCTAAGAATTCTAATTGAAATATTTATTTTTTTTCATTCCATCCTTAGATTTGTAAATCCAATATAAGTCTTTTTTTTTTAAATAAAAAAATTATCTTCCTCTAAATAAATAATGTAAAACAAAATATAAACTATAAATTATGACAAATTCATTAAAACTATAGTCTAAAAGAAGAAAAAATGAATATATCAACAAAGTTGTCTATCCTGTTTATGTTGTTTTGGTGGGAAGAGATAAAGACAAAGAAAATGATATTAATGATTTGTTTTATATTTTATCTTAATTGCTTAAATGATAAGGAAAAATGGTTAAAATTGTCAATTTGTAAAAAATATAATTTCCTTTAAGGTTGGGAATTTGAATACCCACCTATTTTAAAAGGGAATCTACATTCCTATTGCAAGGGGGTTAAAGGGGAAATCCAGATTCCCTTGACATCTGATTCCCTAGTATAATTTGCAACCAAACATGAGAATTTTTAAATATTCCTAGGGATTCTAAAACACTACCTCATATCAAATGCCACATGATTGTGGCGTTTGGTACGAAAGAATTCACATTACTTTTGGCATTCAGATTCTTAGGAATGTGATTCCTTGCAATCTAGATGCCTAAGAATGTAGCTATTCCTATATTTGGTTTCATTGAGAATTTCTTAAGATTCATAGGAATGTGAGATGATGATGTTTGATTTATTCTCAGGAATTTTAAATGAATTATTTATTTTTCCCATTCTATCCTTAGATTTGAATGTGAACTAGCAAGTCCGTTAAAAAAAATCTTCATTTAAATAAATAATGAAAAACAAAATATAAACTATTAATAATTTGTTGAGCAACACACATACATCAGCAAAAGTGAATACCTGACAATAATGGAGGATTCCCTTTAGACTTTTTTTTTTTCCACACGTGAAACCTAAATAGAACTTTGTTAAAGAATATATCAACAGAGTTGTCTATCCTATTTATATATGTTATTTTGGAGATAAAAGATAAAGACAATAGAAAAGACATTAATAATTTGTTTTATATTTTATCTTAATTGCTTAAATGATAAGGAAAAAATGTTAAAATTGTCAATTTATAAGAAATGCAATTTCCTTCAAGATTGTGAATCTAGATATCCACCTGTTTTAAAGGGAATCCACATTTTTACTGAGAGGGGTTTAAAGGGGGAATCTAGATTCTCCTGGCATCTGATTCCCTAGCGTGATTTAAAACCAAATATGAAAATCTTTAGACATTCCTGTGAATCCAAAAACATTATCCCGTACCACTTGTTTACTGTTTTAAGCCCTGGCTTCTTCACAAAAATAATGAAATTAAAAATAACAAAAATAATGAAATTAGAATACAATAAGTTTTATTATATAAACCTTATAGATTGAGATATCTTCAGTCATCTTCTGATTGAAAAAAAGAAGAAGAGAGAGATATCTTCTATCATAACAAAAAAAACACTTAAAAAATAATCTAACATAAAAATTAATTTAAATATTTATTTTTTACATTAATTAATTGATACCACTTATATTTTCGTAATCATATCAATTGGTAAAATTTTTGTAATAATTTTTTTTTTGAAATTGTTTTAGTATTTGTTTTTAGAAAAAAAAAATTTAATGCAAACGCATATGGTGTTGATGGTTTACTATTACTCCAATATTAGAAAGTTACTAGTCGCTAACCTGTGTGATGCACGGGAAAATTCAAAAATGATATATTTATGAAACATCCTAAATATTTTTTTTAAATAAAAAAATTCAAAAGAGATAGAGCTCCAACACTTATGTTTACTTATTACACAATCAAGAAACTATCCTATAGGATATATGTCCTACCTATTTCACAAAAAACATGAATTTGTTCTAACACATACAAAATCTCCTTCAAGCATGGTTCCTACAACCCAATTGATGCCAGCAACTGTGAGTTGGCAAACCCCGCAATCAAATCCCTGATCCATAGTTTGTGACAGGAGTGTAACACTCAATAGAGCATGGCAGCCATCCACAATGGGTTTCCTTGGCTATGAATTAATTATGGACTATTATAGGAGAACCATGGCTATCTTTAAAAATAATGCCCAAACCTGCATATTAGATGGCTTTGAAAAAAGGCCAATGCCATGTCTAGTTTTGAGATGAGGAGAAACACGAGCTGCAATTGTTGGGCTCACTTAATATTTTAGCTTATGTTTTTTAGCACAGTAAAGTTTAAAGATATTTTGGGCTGTTAAACAATTAAAGTTATTTTGGTAATAAGTGGGATAAGAATAAGTTGTCATTGGGAAAAAAAGAGTATTAGTATTGTACTTATACTTATTTGTGAGTATTAAATATTTATCCTTATCAATTCCTTTTGAATGGTTCAACAATCTTCTCTTGCTCAAGGCCACATTTCGTCTTTCCTTGACTAACTCTTCATTCACCTCCTTAGAGAGAAGTTCTAATTTCATACAACATTGGATATTTCAAGTAGAAAAATAGCAAGTAAATATTTGGAAGTCTATTCAATATTTAAAAAGGCTAGTGTCCATTGATCTTTAAAATAGAATTACAAAACCTTATATGAAAAACATATTAGTCCAACAACAAATGACAATGCACACTTCGATGCAATGTGCATTCCTTGTATGGCCAAAATAAAATAAACAAACAGCTACTCAAAAACAAAGCAGGATTGCAATAGCATATTTGCTACACTTTTTTTGTTTTGCACAAAGCCATAATTGAGACATGTTTTTTTGTTTGGATAAAATTGCACACCTATAATTTAAATACATACAATATCATAAGCCCTTTGTTTGTTCTTTGTATAGTACTTTAATTATTAAAATAAATACATAATTTTTCATTGGGATAAGTTAAAAATTAAATCTGTAGAATTTGGGACCCTATCTCCAACAATTGGTGTATATATGCAATACCTACAACGTAACAACTGTTCCAATAACAAAGTGTGAAATATTTTTTTTAAAAAAAACATACACACACAAGCTCTGACTGACAACTAACTTACCAAACCCTAAAAATATTTATGACCCATTTCCTAAAAACATTCATGCATTTATCGTCAACAACCAAACAACTCCAATTCTCAATAATCATGACCAACCATAGCCTACCAAATTTGGAAAAAAGAAACTATTTTCCCATATACTTTTTTCATGAGAAACCAAAAAAAAAAAAAAAAGGTTGTGACCTCTCTCCATAATTTGCTCTCTAATTTGTTATGCCAATGACATATATTCAAGCAAAGACAGTGTCTTGAGGGACCAAATAAGATCTGTGACACCAAGTGGGTAGAGATTGTCTATGGCATTGTCATTTACAAACATGGTTTTGAAATCCGGACCGTTTAAAGAACCGTAAAAGTGAGAGGTTTAAGGTTTTTAAAGTTGGACTGAGATCGAACCATGATAACGTCATAATTAATATAAAAATTATTTAAAAAATAAATAAATAGATTAAATTAGTAAAAATATTAAAATTGACTAAAATAATTCAAATAAATATAAATATCTATATTTCAAATGTTTTTTTTATACTATAACTTTCATAAGACAAATAAGTAATATTAAATCAAAAGCAAACATAAATAAATATTGAGTATCTCAATCAATAGATATATATATATATATATATATATATGAAATTAATATACTTAAACTTTTTGTTATAGTTTAATATTCTACTACTGTTTATGCAAGCATTCATTTTAATTATCTTAAATCATGTCTAGCCCATTTGATTACCCAATATTTTTTTAGAGAAATGATATATCCACAACATTTTTACAACTAATCCTAAGTAGCAGGTTGTTAATGATTGTTATTGTTGGGGAAAAAAGTAATCTTCGTGTTAGGTTCAAATTTGAACCAATAACAACTAACCACTTGTGATTTGTTGTGAAACTGTTGTAAAAATGTTATGGACGTAGCATCTCTCATTTTTTTTATTATGTCCAACCCCATTGATCACATATGAAATTAAAAAAAAAAAAAAAAAAAAAAAACTAACTGAAGAGTGGCGGACATTGGTTTGTTTGGCGTTAAAAAATTGATTGGTAAAAACACAGCCCAAGGCAATTTACGAAAGAAATAAGTGGTTGATGGCTTGCAAGCATTTGACACATGGTTGACAGCTAAGCTTGCCTAAGCATTTAGTGGGTCAAGCACAACTAGTCCATCTTCTGCAATAGCCAAAACCTTCACCATGATAGTCAAGCAAAGAAGACCTGTAGAAATGGAGAAAATGCAGCGAGAGCAAGACAGACAGAGACAATCTCATGGTTCGCCAACATCTCATGGTGGTTGAAGCTTCAACGATGGTTGTAAGTACCCTTAATAATATATATATATATATATATATATATATATATATATATCTGATCTGAACCTATGAGAACCAAATTACAGATTGTTCAATCACTTCTTTAATGTTGACAATGTTTTGGTTTAGAGGTTGCAGGGCTTTGATTCTAAAAGCTTTTGGTTTTATTTATTTATTTGTTTAGTTTTTGTTTTGGTCTGTTTGTTTGCTCAGAACCCCACAACAAATATCCATGGCTTTAAATATGATAATTTCGTGGGCACTTATTAGTGGGAAGGATTGGATTCTGCATTGAAATAGGTTAGGCTGATAGGCTCTTTAACTATGGAGGCAAAGAGATTGCAGATATATATATATATATATATATATATATATATATATATATATAGAAAAATAAAACAGTGGGTGTTCTATTTCCAATAAGCAACAATTGAACATTTTGAAAAAACTTTTGATCAGGAATAGGAAGAACACCATTAATCAAGAGACAGATTTGAAGGTTTGAATTAATGCTCAATTAGTTGAAAGAATAGAAAAATGTTAATTACAAAAGGAAGAGATAATGCATACCTAGTAAGTATTCAAATTTTTTAAGCAAAGTGGCAATTGAATAGGTATGAAGAAGTGATTCGGAGAAGATGAAGAGACCAAAGAGGGAAGAGAGATAGTTTGGTGTTAGAAAGGTGAAATTCTGAATTTTTGAAAGCATAAAAGACAAGAAGAACAAAAGGAGGAGGGGAGACATAGATGGGTTAGCATTAAAGACAACATTAATAGCATTAATGTAAGATTGGGTTTTATGGTAGAGATAGGGTTGGAAATAATTTCTTTTTAATAGTATTTTAAAATTATGAGAAATACTTAGAAAAAGTATTTTAAAATTATGGGAAAAATTTAAAAAAAAAAAAGGGCAATGACATAGCTGTTGATGTGGCTCAACGGGAGCGTAACAACATTAAATATTACGCTTCAGCTTTTAGTAATACTAGTCACAGACTCGCACATTGCGCGTGATAATTTTTAGGTAAAATAATATTTTAGGTAAAAATTGATTTATCATATTTTTTTATAATCTTGTTTATATCATTTCTTACCATTGTCATATATTTATTGGTTGATAATTGGAATAACATAGACATTAAATAAGAGGTAAAACTGTTCATTAGATTTTTTTTAAGTCATGGTGTGTGTGTGTGTGTAAGGTTAGATGAAATGTCAAAAAAAAAAAAAGAGATTATAAAATTTTCAACTTTATTTCTAATATAATTTCTAAATTACCAAAGAACATCTCATTTTTAGTTATAATGGGAAATATAATTTTCCTAGTTAGAGTTTGATTAGTTTTAAGTTTAAATTTTGTATTTTTATATTTAATTGTTGATTATTGATTTAATTAAGTGAATGCAGTGGTTGATTTTATTAGGCTATAAAGTTTTCAATGTCCTTTGTAGAGTAATTTCTATTTTATTTCTTACTCCTCTTGGCCAGTTTTTTATTTTCCAAATAATGGTTACTATTGACGTTTGATTTAATTTCAATTTTTCTTCCATCAATTATTCCTGATTACTTTGTATGTTCCCTCATTAGTTGTAGTTTTTATGGTTATCAATAAGAAATAGATATCATAAATGACTTAAATAGTTATAGATGTAGTTACATTAATGGTATAACAAATGTTTTTTTTTTCCATTTCTAAATTTTTAAGGAAATATGAAAGACATTTCTCTAGTTTAATCTCAATCAATAAAGATATCTATAATATCTTAACGGAAGTAATAATGAGCATTATTATATATATATATATATATATATATATATATATATATATATATATGAAGCGGTTAGGTTAGTAGTATGTCAAAGTTAAAAAAAAAAAATTAAAACAATTTCCAAGGAAATGTAAAAGGCCTTTTTTTAAAAAAAAGAAATGGGAACTTTTTGAATTGTAGAAATATGATTGTTTTAATTACTTTGTTTATAGACTTCATTATTAAGTTACAATCATCTAAATTATATTGGACCAAACAAGATAAACATGTATAGAAGATTTTTTTATTATTATTATTCATGAATCATTATTTTATTGTTTACTTATAAATATCTAAATTAAAGTTTTTTTTAAAATCTAAATTAATTTTTTTTAAATCTAAATTAAAATAGATGAATATGTAGAGGTAAAATCATATAAAAAGTTAAAACTACCCAAGATGAACGATTAGCCATTAGTAGATATGTGTTTTTTGAAGACTAAAAGTTTGCTTGATTGCTTTACCTGGAATTATATAACTATGCAAATATTGTTGTGAATGGTTCCATCATTTGCAAATTATCAAGTTTGGTGGCCTTACATGAACTCATGTTTTGTGACAACCTTTTTTTTTTTTTTTTTTTTTTTTTTTTTGCCGAAACAACTTAAGAATATTAAAACTTAAGTTATCACATGTGATAACTATAAAACATGTTAGTGATATGAAAAATAGAAAAGTGTAAATTTTTAAAAAGCATTTTTAGTAGACTGTAATATAAAACATTTTTTTCTCAATATTTTATGTACTTTTTCCCATAAGATCAATATTGTTGGCATCATTTAAAGATGATACATAATATTTCTGAGAAGAAGAAGAAAAGGCAAACATGATGCTAACACATAATATAAAATTATTAAGTTTACGTTATTTAAATTTGTGGCAAAAAAAAATATATATATATATCTATGATAAAGGTTTTTATCTAAATGATATATAGTAGTCCATATTTTTTTAGTGTTGATTCAAAAAGTCCATTCTCAACAGCCTTATAAGACTACAAATTGCTCAATCTATAAGCCTAGACACATTCAAAGAGTGCTATCTAAATTATAAATTATATGACTACTTATCACACAAATATTTTGATTCTCCTAATGTATGGTAAAGGAAGGCAAGTGTGTGTCTAGCCATTTTTCTGATTTGTGCTACATAAGTATAAAGTATGTGACTGAATTTAAATGTTGAATAAAATAAGATAAGAAGAAAAAATAGTAAAAATAAAATATATAACAATAAATATCAAATTATCTAAGTCATTCTATGTAATATAATAACATTATATTATTATATACTATATGTATAATGCAGTAGAATAATATTTAATAATCAAAGAGAATAGAATAGATAACAACTTAAAACACAAAACTAAATCACATCAACCCAAAGTAGAATTTTAATTAACACAGAAATTCATCAACTTAAGTATGGATGCAATAAAAAAAATGAAAAACAAATTGAGAGAGAGAGAGAGAGTAACCTTTTTTTGTGAGAAAACTATGCATAGAATGAAAAATAAAATGTCAAATTTATAGTAATATGGTAAGAATAAGAAGAGTCAAAATAAAGGAAACTAAAAGGGTAGAGAATGAATGATATTAAGGTAGAAAGTAGTGGGGAGATGAAGAGGTAAAAGGGAGGGAGAGTTTTAGAGAATTAATAATAAAAATAATGGTTAAAAGATATTTTAATTTTTAAATAATGAATTTTTTTAACTCACCTTATTAAATGAGGAAATGTTTTAAAAAATATATAGGAAAAAAAAAAAAACAATAATGACGTGGGTGCTGAGGTGGCTCAACCAGAGCGTAGCAATAATAAATACTACGTTTCAGCTTTTAGATATATATAGATATAGATGTGTATAGAAAACCGGAAATGTCTACCACCTGAATTGTTCTTTTATAGTGATAGCAGTAAGAAAAAATTGATAGATAAAGAATCTAGAATCTCATGAAGAAAATCAAGTCCAAAATTATAAATTTCACTTGGTTATTGTATCAACCAGACAAGTTATAGGTGGGTATAGGTTTAATTAGGAAGCACAGACACTTCATTTAGACTGTCGAACTCGTGTTGTATCCGTGTTATACCCGTGTCATACTAGTGTCATTTCAGCCGTTTTATGTTATAAATCACAAAAGAAATTGAATTCTATGCTATTGTTCATGATGAATCCACCAAACCAAATAGAACCCAGGTGCAGATGAAATGGACTAAACCCCCTCCCAAGTTGGGTGAAGTTAATAGCGATGGGTCATTGTGTGGGAATTCTAAGATTACGTTTGGCACTGGTTGAAAAATGCAACTTTTTTTTATTATTATTTAGCTTTTTTTGTTACTATTCATGAGTCATGTTGTACTTTTTAGTACTATTCACGAGTCTCACTGTACTATTTCAATTAACTTTTAGCTTTATTTACAATACTTTCAGCAAAAAACTTTTCACTTTCAGCTAAATAAGCTGTTCTCAAACAGACTCTAGTTTGCTGGTGGTGGTGGGGTCTTTCTAGGGATAACTTACGATATTATGGCTGAGCTATGGGCCCTTAAAGATAGCCTATCTTGTTTATATGCGTTCTAACTTGTATTTTAAAAATCTTATGTTGATTGTAGGAACTTGGCGAGAATTTTCACTAATTGCACAATGCCGCATGTTTATAGAGAAACTAATAGATGTGTTGAGAGCTTAGCTAAAAAAAGGCTACATAATTACGTTTAAACTTTAAGGGAAATGCTAACGAATGCCCTTAGGGCATTGGTTAACAATCCATTTAAGGAAAGTTTTTATGGGAAAATGAAATAAAACAATTAATGTTTTGACAGTTTTTTTCATTTCCCATAAAAGTGATGTAAAAACTTTCTTAAAATGGATTGTTAACCTATGCCCTAAGGGCATTCGTTAGCATGACCCAAACTTTAAAGCCATATAACGAATAAGTTTGTGAAAAAAGAATAATGGGCTAAAAAAGCCCTACAAAGACGTTTATAGAAAACCTAGGATTGTAGTTGGGGGAGGGCTCATTAAAGATTATAATAGGCAATGTATTAAAGGTTTTGGCAAGATACATGGGTAATACCAATATCATCACCACTGAAATCTTGACTCTAGTGTGTAGTTCAGTTGATACTTTATTCTTCTATAAATGCTCTTATGGAACCTTTCTTTGACTAATTGTTGGAATCTGTTCCATTACTTCTATACAAAACCCAACAACAAATTAAGCATGTCTTTCAGGAATCTAACAGTGTATTAATGCACTTGCTAATATAAGAACTACTTTGTTATCTAATTATGTATCTTCTGTTGAGCATGATAAACTTATTAATAGCTAAACTATTATATATTCTTTGTTTACCCCCCACCCCCAAAAGGAAAAAAGAGAGTTCACCTCTGCCACCTGACTAATTATACTCTCTGCAGTGATTAAGAACTAAAAGCACATTTAATAGAATAGAGGATATATTCTTATTATAATAAAAGAATTGATCGAATATTGATTGTTTGGATAACTTATTTTTTGCCAGCTTATTTTACTAGTTAGTTTATTTTTGTTACTATTCATGGTTCTATTACATTTTTTGGTATTATTTATGGGGTCTCACTGTACTATTTCAGCTAACTTTTACCTTTATCTACAATACTTTCAGTAAAAAGTTTTCAATTTCAGCAAAATAAGCGGATTTCAAAGAATTTAGAACCACTTGGATACCGCTTCTTTTGCTGAAATTGAAAACTTATTGTTGAAAGTACTATAAATAAATGTAAAAGTTAGTTGAAATAGTATAGTATGACCCATAAATAGTAACAAAAAGTACAATAAAATCCATATATAGTAACAAAAATAAGCTGAATATTTTAATAGTAGCAAAAATAAGCTTATCCAAGCGCACACGCAGCAGTCCAAATTATAATTTTTTTTTTTTTTTTTGTTTTCACTGTGTTTCCTCAAAACTTTCAACCAGATACTAATCACTGTTTACGACAGGTGGGTCCATAGCGGGATAAATTGCTGGTCTATGAAGTTTTTTCAAAGTGCTGGTGCTTGGATTTGAATTAGGGAGCTCTTAATCAAATTCAAGACAGCTACTTTGAGACCAAGTGTCCAACCACTTGGCCAACCCCAATGGGTCGTCCAAATTATAATTTATTCTTATCAAAAAAAATTTATGATATTTTAAGTTGGTTACTGTATCAGACTTCTTTGAGAAGTTGATTCTCCACCACCAAAAAAAAAAAAAAAAAAAAAAAAAAAACGAAAGAAGAAGAAAAAAGAGAGACTTGTTTGAGAAGTTTGGTGGCAATAGCTTTACAGTTTACTGATTAGTGGTGAGTGGTGAGTACTATAAAGACAAGTAGACCGAGACTTTCCTACCAGGGAAAAAAAAAAAAAAAAAGACCAAGGCCAACTGCATTCATTCTCTGTGTTCCTGTTTTCTTTCTTAGATAGAGTAAAGCCTTTACTGGGTTTCTCAGTAAAGCTTCCTGCGTGTGCATGTGTTTCTGAGTAAAGCTTCCTGTGTGTGTGTGTGAGTGTGAGTAGTGAGTGAGTGTGAGAGTGTGAGTGTGTGAGGGTGTGTGTGTGTGTGTGTGTGTGTGTGTGTGTGTGATGGGAAAGTTGAGTTTGGATTTGCCACCTGGGTTCAGATTTAGTCCGACGGACAAGGAGCTCATCGAACGCTTCCTGAAGCGGAAGATCACAGGGAATGACAAAGATATTTACTTTGTTCCCGAAATTGAGTTTTATAAACTGGAGCCCTGGGATATACAGCGTAATCTTCTTATTTTTATTATCACACACCCACCATCATTTCTTGGATATTGTGTACTTTGTTGTCAAAGTTAGGAATATGTTGTCTTTTTTTTTCCTTGTCTTAGTTTGTTACTTGTTAATGTTGGAATTCTTTTGTAGATTGTTGCTTGTTATAGATTTTTTTTTTTTTTATATGGTTAATTGTATTAGATTAATTAATCAAAACAGATGGATGCAGAGATCATATGGCAGCTACTTGAATCTACATGGACCCACTACTTTTGGTCTATTATTCACGCTCAACAAGTTGTGAAATTTAGAGTGAAAATGAAAGTGTTGAATTGATTTTATGTTTTCTGATCTTGGTGTAGTCTGGTTGGGTTCACATGTTGTTAGCAATGAAAGGCTTTTTTTGGACTGGCCTATTGGGCATAGGCATCTAGTTAGCGTTTTTTTTTTTTTTTTTTTTTGATAAGGCGTTTTCTTATGTAAAGACTGATGCTTCTTGGGCTGTGTTCCTCTGCTCTTGTATAGTTGTTTTTCCTACAGATTTACGTACCCAGAAAAAAAAAATGATTGAATTTGGGTTAGTAGTTTTTCTTTTGTATAATTGTGACAAGAAGATTGATTTTTTATTGTTTGACTACAAAGTATGATTTAGCACTTACTCAATATGATCATTTGATTTGTTATTTTAAATCTTGCATTTGTAACTCCTTTTTATTAATTTTTCAGTTTATTTATTTGCTATGTTGAATTTGGTAGTACTATTATTTTGGTGGTACAATTATTTTCCCAATTGTTAACTTTGATAACAAAAGTATGAATCACTCTTTGTAAGAACTTTTATTTGACTTTCATTGTTTTGTGACTTATTGGTCTTGCAACATAAATTTTGTAAGTAGCAGTACATTTGCTTAGTATGCCCATATGATTATCTCATTGTTTTGCAAATAATAATATTTATAAATGCTTATATGAGTTTCTTATTTTGGTTGTCAAATTTTTGTGCTGAGTCTGGCTTCTTGGAATGTAGATATATGTGGGATAGATACAAAGGACCAAGAGTGGTTCTGCTTCAATCCACAGAGCCTGAATCAGAATGGGAATCGGAAGAGCAGGACAACCATGGATGGGTTCTGGAAGGCAACTGGTAAAGATAGGGAAATCAAGTCCAGAGGGAGTTTAATTGGAATGAAAAAGACTCTAGTCTACCATAGAGGGCGTACTCCTAATGGAGAAGGGACCAAGTGGGTGATGCATGAATACCGCACAACCCAGGATGAGTTTGATGGAACACACCCTTGTCAGGTTGGCTTTTGCTTTTCAGTTTGTTTAATTGATGTGATATTGACCTGAAAGTTTTTCTTGATTGTTCAAGAGAATTTTTCTTTTGTTTATTTTGCCTTTTATTTTGTGTTGATTTAAGATCATTTTGCCTCCAAAATCATTGGAGGTAACTTTAAAGAGGGTCGATTCAGTTAAAAATGGTTGTGGAAGATGTTAAATTTGCTAATTTTAAGTGAGAGTTAACATTCCTGCTGAATAAATGATCTCTTGATATGTTTAATTGGTGAATTAAGCAAGTTATCCTTACTTTAAAAAGGTAGGCTGTTGGCTTTTATGATTCTCCTATAACTTAAGAATACACAATTACTTGTATAACTTGCCAAACCTCTACTATTGGGATTGAATCTAAGGGCCATTTCCCCTCTACCCTGAAAGTCAGTTTTTTGAGCTTATTTTGGTCAGTTTCACACCAAAAAAAGAAAGCTTTTCCTTTTATTCTTTTACTTTTAAAAAAAAAAAAATTATAGAAATTAGCAAAGTGAATCTAAACCCCACTTTGTTGTGTGTTATGATTCCAAGGAGAAGTAAAAAGATGAGATAGTCCTATAAATTGAGTGTTAGTGTAGTTTTTGTTTTGTGTGTGAGAATCATAAGACAATGCTTTGCCAAGTGCATTATTGGCAAGAACACCTTGATGTATTAGGGATTCTGGTTTTTTATGTTTGTGTTTGTGGTTGTGGTTATAATTCATAAAATTAATAGTAGATTTTGATTGGGTACATTACTACTCTATATTTAGGACTATCACATCTCCTTACTTTTACTAATGTGGTATTTATCACTTATAATAGGAACTGATATGCCTCATTAAATTTGTTAAAATATGGCTCAAATTCGTATTTGGACCTGGTTTGGTTAAAATGGTCTAGAATGAAAGTCTATTCCTTGTTAAAGAAGGATTTTGATATTTCTTATCCATTAAAGAAGGTATTCTTAATCCATAAAGGGTTAGATATTGAAATCTTATATAAAGACAGTGTTGCAAGAGAGTGGTGGCTTTTGCTCAAGAGATTGAGGAGAGGAGGAGACTCTTAGAAGAACATGGAGTGGCTTTTTTGATTGTAAGTAGTCTAATGGTTTCTTTTGAATTGAACGATACCCTCACGTATGAATAGAGAATTTGTATGTTTTCTTAAGGTAAGAGCAACATTGGGTGTATTAAGTTTTGAGATTCTAAGTTTCTCCTTGTCAATTGGTATTAAGAGTTTGTTTTGGGTGTTATGGGATTTTGATAATCTGTGTTTGTGACATTTGTGTGTGATTCATGTGAGAGTAAGCTAATTTGTTTGAGGTTTTGTTGAAGGTGGTTGTAATTCATATTGTTGATACTTGATAGTGGGTTTTGATTGGTGTTGTTGCTTGTGGATGTAGGCATGGAGTTAGGCGAACCATGTTAAATATGTTATCTTGTGTGGGAATTATTTTTTTCTTTTCTCGAAATGAATGCGCTTAAAGATAGGGGTAGCCCTATTGGTGACAAGATGAGGGAGAATTGCTTAAGATGGTTTGGTTATGTTCAAAGGAGAGCGTCTAATGTACTAGTAAGAAAGAATGAGTTGATCCAAGTTGAGGGAACAAAAAAAGGTAGAAGAAGACCAAAAATTACACTGGTAGAAGTAATAAACAATGACATATCAATTAAGAGAGTAACAAAGGGTATGCCTTTAGATAGGGTAAAATGGAGGAAAAGAATAGATATGGCCAACCCTAACTAATCTGTCGAGGATCTATAGTCAACCCTCAAATTTTGGGACTAAAACTTTGTTTGTTTGTTTGTATGTTTTGTGAATGTGCTTCTATTAGCCGCAAATCACAATTTTTTTTAATCACTGTGGGATTTAAAAATTAATAAGGAAAATTTTAAACTATCCCCTCGCTGGACTCAAAACAAAATTAATGTAGATTCCTTTATTGTCAGTTTGCTTTTGCTTTACTGAAGGCGCTTCCTTAAACTGACACCTAGTATGTAACAAATGTCTTTGTAGGACAACCTCCTCTATTTCATTATTAGTAGTTATAACATTTCTGACACATATTTGCATTTTTGTGGAAACTCAATTTGTTGTGTATATTAGGCAATGATGTTACGTTCATCCAATTCACTTGGGTGCTTTAATTTATGCAGAAAGCCTTTGTCCTCTGCCGCTTATTCAATAATGAAGAAAAGAGTAACAAAGGTGGATCTGCGAAGTCCAAGCCTGCACTGGCTCCTCTATCTCCAGCATTAGAAGTGCAAGTTGAATCTCATCAAACAAGTATTCAATCTTGTTATTCTGAAATTTCTGATGAAATGATGTCTGATGTTGCAAAAAATCAAGCAGCAGAAGTAACATCTACTGAGGTGATAGGAACTTAGCTCATCATAAGACACTTTCTATGTTTTTATTTTTGGAATTGAGAAGTATTATATATTAATCAAGTACTTAACTTGTGCACTCATGTATCTTCCATCAGGTTGGTTTTAATCTGGAGCAATCTTCGAATATGTTCAATGTCCTGTCCCCTGGGGACTCTCCACCAAGCTTATCCCCCATCACTCCTGACGTTTTGACTCCCAATATCTCTGAGGATTCAACACTTATTAATCCTCCTAATAATCCAGATGAGTTCTTTCATAACACATCTTGCAGTCAAAATAATCTTGCTGTTGACAATGAGACCCTGAAAAACATGGCCTCTTTTAAGGAAAATGGGTCATGCAGTGGGTCAGATGCCAATGCACAGGTAAGTGAAAACTCTCAAGTTATTGTTTATTTTTTGTTCTTGCAAGTTTTTCCAGGATACTTTAAGTTGCGTTAATTTTCACCCCAATACTTGTTATACTCCTTTGTGGGTACAGTTGTCATTATTATTATTACTTGGGGAATTAGAAGTGCAGATAACTAATTATATGCTTATCTTGGTTATTCATTTTTCTTCCATCAGGTTGACCAAATAACTTCCGTTACAACTGCTGTTTCTTCTCCTACCATAGCTGAAGCTTCTCTTAATGAAGAAGAGTCTATGCTAGCACCAGCTTCAGTGCCTCAAGAATTAGGCAGTGGAGTTGACAATTATCCCCCAAGTTTTCGATTTTCTCCTGCGAAAAATTCTGATGGAATAATATTAAACACTAAAACACCCATTGAGTACAAGAACGATGGTTATAATACTTCTGTTGATAGAAATCAAGTGGAAGTAGTCACATCTGATGAGGTAAGAAAGGATTTAAATTCAAGCATAAAAGAAATTTATCTGCCAGGGTAGTTAACTGGTTTAGTACCTATCTTATTCATTTATGTTTCTAACATCAGGTTGATTTGCAGGTGGAGGCATGCTCGAATATGTTCTCCGTCTCACCAGAGCCACTAGTTAGCAACATGTATTCCCCATTACACTCTCAAGTGCAAGCAGAGTTATATTCTTCTTGCACCTATCACCCTTCTGCCAATGATCGTCATTGGGGGGTGTATGACCAATATGGCACGAATGAGCCAGGCCCCATTATCTCTGAGTCCTGGGATTCAATTTATAAACCGAATGTGTACTTTCGTAACTCATATTTGAGTCAAAATAATCTTGCTGTTGAGGATGAGACCCTGAAAAACATGGCCTCTTTTTGGGACAATGGGTCATGCGGTGGGTCAGATGCCAATGCACAGGTACGTCAAAACTGTCAAGATGTTTATTATTTTATCTTGCAAGTTTTTTCAGGATATTTTAATTTGTGTTAATTTGCACCTCAAGACTTGTTATACTCCTTTGTGGGTACAATTTTACTTGTTCAAAGTGGTTTATTTTTGTCTTCTGAAAATTAACCTTGCATTGTTTTTATGTACTACAGTTCGAGCAAGAGTATCAAGGTTTGGTGAGGTTTGAAGAGATCATCAAGCCAAAGGTTTCATCATCTGTGTGAGGGTCTTTGGAACTGATCATAGGATTGAAGATCATGAAATTCTACAACTAAAAAAACGTCAATGATTTAGATAGATAAATAATTAGTAATATTAAAGACAAGGCTAAAATCAGAAGTTTATCTTTCTAGGAAAGAACTTACAAGAAGAAAAGTTTTTCCTCAGAAAGAATAAAAGAATTTTTAATACTCTTTGGAAACAAAGCTATAAAATTCAAAAGAATTCTTTCTCTGTTTTTTGAAGCCAAAAGAATACTGTTTCTTAAAAGGTTCAAAACAAAGTTTAAATATTCTTTGAAGGCAAAGCTAAAACTCAAAGATTTATTAATATTCTTTGAAGTCTAGTATGTATCATTGCGTTCCACCAAAATTCTGGGGATTTTGCTGAAAATGGGAGCTCTTCCTCTTCCCACTTACATTTGCAAACATTCTCCAAAGTCTCTTTTGAAGAGTTTCGCTCTTTTTCAACTCAAACAGACTTGGACTTATAGCCTTTTCCAAGTCAAACAGAGTAATGGTCTTCTACTCTTAGAAGACTCTAATTGCGGTCTAAATTGTTGACGTTTTAGAATAGTAGAATTATGAGATTCAAGATCCTGATCAAGTTTTTAAAAACATCCAGACAGACTCCGTTACAGAGACAAAAAAAACTATGGTAGATTACTGTACCGTCACTTCTGTGTATAAAGTTGATGAGCACTGGTAATGCGTCCTCATTTGCTGGTAATGTGAATGAATTTTATATGTATATAATGAAATAAGCTATCGTTTGAGATCAGTGAGAGGATTTGGCAACTACGAATTTGGAGCAAGGCTTCATTGTTGTTAAATCTGTATGCAGTGTGAATTATGTTCAACTGTACTGATTATTGTATACTTTCTGTAAACATTTAATGATATGTACTCTTTAAGTCAACCAATGATTTTCGTTAGTGTTATTATCTTTAATGTTTGAAATGGTTAAAATTTGTTTGCTGAAATGTGGTTGTTTTTAAGATGCTTCTGTGTGTTTAGACAAGAAGAATGCATGAAAACAGAAATCAAGTGGAGATAGAATTGAAGCATGTACAGTGAAAAAGGCTAAATGTACACAGGATTGGATTGAGTGACATGGTACGGGACCTCCAGATTGAAGGTTTCATAATCGGGTGCATTCGGCTTATAATCCAGTAGATAAATACAGGAATTTCTTCAGGTAAAGCTTTAATGGTTGTTGACTTTCAATGTTTTATTATTAGTGTTGCTAGTTTTGAAGTGCATGTCTTGTTTCAGAATATTCAATAAATCTTCTTACATAGATTTAAGGTGTCCTGAAAATAGATGTAGTTTGACTAACGGCTACTCAGAATTTTTACATCAATTTAATGAATTTTCAAATCATATATTACAGTAAGCAAGAGTAATTAGTAATCTTTCTTTGTAAGGGCCCATTTACAACCTATGTTTTACTTCTTTCTAAAATAGAGTGTTAAGACTAAGTGATGCTAAAACTTCCTTTTTGATTTAAAGGATTTTCCTCAATATGGAAAACCTTATAATCTGATCTAGAATCTTTCTCTACCTTAATTCTTTTACATCTTATAGGTTCTAATTCAAAATTTTCTTGTGTCTGTAAAGGAGAAGTTGAAGAATAATGTTGTGATAAAATATTTTATTGAACTTTTGTACTTCATACTTTTTTTCATCAAGAAAAATAGCACCACCTTGTTCTAAAGTTATATTACGTTCAATGTCCAAAAATCAGTAGGTTGTCCAATAAATTGTATAGCTAAGAAAAACAGAGGTAATAGCTCTAATTCCTATTTTGAATGTTTTAGGGTCTGTAAGACTTATATAAGCCAGACAACCACACACTCTTAGGGTGTGTTTGTATACCGCTCATTTTGTTAAAACTGAAAAATTATTACTGAAAATATTGTAAATAAAGGTAAAAGTTAGTTGAAATAGTACAGTGAGGCTTATGAATAGTGCCAAAAGTGCAGTGAGATCATGAATAATAGTAAAAATAAGTTAAATAATGAAATATTTATTTTTCATCCTAAATCAAACGCACACTTAGGGTCCATTTGGATATAACTAAAAACTGAAAATATTGTAGTAAAATAATTTTTAAATGTGTAACTAGTACCGTGAGACCTAATTTTAATTAAAAAGTTGCTAAAAAATGATGTTTGTGGGTCTCATGAGCAGTGTACGAGTGTATTGTTCACGCAAAAAGTCAACATTCACGGCTAAAAAAAAAAAAAAATTCTGAAAACGCAACATGCAAATCATCCGAATCCAAACCAAGCCTTAGTATCCATTTGGATACTACTAAAATGCAGTGCGTTTGCGTTTCAGTTTTTTTTCATTGAGAAACGTGTTTCATTGTTGTTCAGCGGGTCTTGTGCACTGTTTACGGAATTCACAAACTTTTTTTTTTCTAATTTTTTCATTAAAAATAGGTCTCACGGTACTATTCACACATTTAAAAATTATTTTGCTACAGTATTTTTAGTTTTCAATGGTATCCAAACGGACCTTTAGTAAACGTTTGGATAGTGTCCTACGTTTTGCGCGTGGGTCCCGTGCGTTGTTCATGAGACCCACAAATCTTTTTTTTCAGCAAAAGTTTTATTAAAAATAGGTCACACGGTACTATTCACTTATTTAAAAATTATTTTGCTACAGTATTTTCAATTTTCAGTAAAATAAACAGTATCTAAACTGATCCTTTCGGAACCAATTAAAATTATTTTACTATTTAGCTTATTTTTGCTATTATTTATGGATCTCAATACACATTTTGGTATTATTTATGAGTTTCATTTTACTATTTCAACTAATTATTACTTTTATTTACAATACTTTCAGTTATAAGTTTTCAATTTCAGCAAAATAAGCTGTATTTAAACACACCCTTAGTGTGCGTCCGGCAAAAATTATTTTTGCCAATTTTTATTTTACTATTTAGTTTATTTTTTTTTTACTATTCATGGATCTCACTGTACTTTTTGACACTATTTTTTGACACTATTCATGAGTCTCATTATATTATTTTTGCTTATTTTTACCTTTACCTACAGTATTTTCAGTAAAAAGTTTTCAATTTCAATAAAATAAACGGATTTCAAACAAACCCTTAAATGATCTAAAATTTGGTTTATGCTCTTTCCATAACTCAAAAGGTTTGAATTTAGTTTTCTTACTTGGAACCCTATTTAAAACATGACAACTGACAAGTAATTTATATTAAAGGTTTAAGATAGCATTTGATTCTATTAGTATAGCATTTGTTCAATTAGAGCAATTTTTTCTTTCAAGCAAGCCATTAGAAGTAGGTGTGTATGGTTGAGTAATTTTATCGATAATTCCTAAGACTTACCAAATGAGTTAAATCCAATAGATTCATACTCTTGGCCTCTATTGCTTCTATATCTTCTAAATTGATTTTCAACTTGTTTAAGAAATTCTTGGAATTTTATTCAAAACCATCACACTTATTTTTTTTCTACAAATAAACAATCGTTTGCCTAAAAAATAATCATAAATCGAAGTGATAAAGTGTCTATCTGCTTTATAGTGCGAATGAATTCATTAGCAGGAGAACTTTTCAGTGAGCGTTTGCATGTGAAGCCTTGAAATACATATAGAATGGATATGGAACATATGGTGTGTTTAGCCCCAAAAAAAAATGATATTAGGATATAATAAGTTTTATTTATATAAACCTTATACATTGACATATCTTCTATATTAAAAAAAAAAAAAAACCTTTTAAATAAATCTATCCTAAAAAAAAATCTAAATATTCATTCATTACATTGATTTAGTGATTCCAATTATATTTTTGTGAACATATCGGTTTGTAAATTTTTTCTAATACATTTATCAATTGTTTTATATAAATGGAGAGGATATTAAAATGACTTTTTTTAATATACTATAATCGATTGACTAATTTGAACTTATCCAAAAAATATATATATATATATTTTGAGGAACAATTTTTTTTTTTTTTTTTATAGAAAGGTATACTCACATTTTATGAAACACATATATGTTATATTAAGTTTAAATTATTATATAAATATAATATCTATATTATTGAAGCTTGAATTTGAAGGTAATGTTTAGAATATTTATCATTTCTATTGCTTTTTTAAGAGGCTATGTCTCTAATTTTTAATGCATATTTTGTTTGTAATTTTTTGCCCAAAACTAAAGAGTTTGATCTAAGTACAATTAAATTTTATATTTTTCTACTCAGAGATTAAGAAAAAAAAAAAATTTTGGGCCAAAAACTAAAAAGGCAACCTAAAAAATAAAACAATTTATGGCATAATTTGTCCAAAATGGACTAAATGAATCAAAGTAAACTGTATAGGATCGAATGGACCGAAACATATTGAAATAAAATAGACCGAATTGGATGAAAATGCTACCTGATATGTCTTAAAAAGAGCTTAATAACAAATGATATGCTTCAGATTAATAACAATAACCACGAACTATATTAACCTCTTATAAAAAAAAATTGTAAAATAGCTTAACATTTGTCCTTAAATATATAATATTCACAGATGGACATAGAAAACTTCTACCACCAGGTCCACCACAACCTATACTAGTGATAATAACAAACAATTGATAGACGAGGAATCTAGAATCTCAAGAAAGAGTTAATTCCAAAATTATAATTTAACTTGTTTACTGTATGAAACTTGTTAGCCAAGTATTCAAAAAAAAAAAAATTTAAATTCAAAAATTTTAGGGACACACACCTTTTAAGAGGTGTAAATTCTGTCCGCCAGTCAAGTTGGACAAAATGCATGCAGAAGTCACAACTTGGTCGACAAGTTGTGCTGACGACATGCAGCAAGGCGTGGACTTATCTTTAGGACCTTTAGGTAAAAAGTAGTAAGGACTATCTGTATGTACAAAAGTCACAACTTGTTGGACAAGTTATGCAGATGATATGAGAAGCCCAAGACCTGCTCACAACTGAGTTCATTTTCTTCTGTGCTCTTGTTTTCCGTTATGGGTTTCAAGAGCAGAGCCTGTCTAGTGTTTGATTCCTAATATCTTTCTTTCTTTCTTCTAAGTTTCTCAGTGAGGCTTTTACTGGGTTTCTCAGTAAAGCTTCCTCTGTGTGTTGTGTGTGTGTGGTGTATGCGAGGGAAGTGTTGAGTTTGGAATTGTTGAGTTTGGAATAGCTTTCTTTCTTAGATAGTTTCTTAGTAAAGCTTTTTCTGGGTTCTCAGCAAAACTTTTTCTGGGTTTCTCGGTAAAGCTTCCTCTCTGTGTGTGTGGTGGAAGTGTTAGTTTGGAATAGCTTTCTTTCTTAGATAGTTTCTGAGTAGAGCTTTCTCTGGCTTTCTCAGTAAAGCTTCATAGAACGTTTCTCAGTAAGCTTTTCTCTGTTTTTCTCACTAAAACTTTTTTCTGGGTTTCTCGGTAAAGCTTCCTCTGTGTGTGTGTGAGTGTCTTTCTTTCTTAGATAGTTTCTGAGTAAAGCTTTTTCTGGCTTTATCTGTAAAGCTTCTTCTTCTCTGTGTGTGTGTTTTTGAGAGTGTGTGATGGAAAAGCTGAGTTTGGATTTGCCGCCTGGGTTCAGATTTAGTCCGACAGACAAGGAGCTCATCGAACTCTTTCTGAAGCCGAAGATTACTGGGAATGATGAAGATATTTACTTTGTTCCTGAAGTTGAGTTTTATAAACTGGAGCCCTGGGATTTACAATGTAATCTTCTTATTTTTATTATCACACACTCACCTGCATTTCTTGGAAATTTATTATTTTCTTTTGAAAGATAGGAAAGTGTTTTTTTTTTTCCTTTTATTAGTTTGTTAATTGTTGTTGGAATCATGTTGTAGATTGTTGCTTGTTTTGTGTGCTTTTTATAGATTTTTTTTCCTGGACAAGTGTGTTAGATTAGTTGATCAAAACAGATGGCTACAGAGATCATGGCAGCTACCTGATTCCATATTCCGGTCCTAACAGTGTGTGTGTGAGTATTTGTTTTCTGGTATGTTGTGTTAGCTATGCAAGGTGTTTTTCTTTTGTTTATTCTTGTATAACTGATGCTTTCTTGGGGCATCTTCATCTGATCTTGTATAGTTGTTTTTCTTCTTTAATACATTTACTTCCCCAGAGAGAAAAAAGTTGATATAATTTTTGTTGGTGGTTTCTCTTTTGCATAATTGTGACAAGAAAGTTGATTTTCTTAAATTTGTTTTTGTTTGAATTCAAAGTAATGATTTAGCACTTACTCAATTTGAACATTTGATTTTCTTATTTTAGACCTTGACTTTATATTTTTATTTTTTTGATGGTACTATTAGTTTCCCTTTTTGTTAACTTTGATAGCAAAATTTAAAAATCACTCTTTGTAAGAATTTTTGTTTGACTTTCATTTTTGATCTTACAACTTAAATTTTGTAAGTAGTACGTTTGCTTCGTATGCCCATATATTTGTTGATCAAATAATAGTATATATACTCATGTGATGTGAGTTTCTCATTTTGTTTGTCAAAATTTTATGCTGAGTCTGGTTTTTTCGACTGTAGATAAATCTGGGATAGATACAAAGGACCAAGAATGGTTCTTCTTTGCTGCACAGGGCCTGCAGCATCAGAAAGGGAAGGGGAGGAGTAGGAAAACCGAGAAAGGGTACTGGAAAGTAACTGGTAATGATAGGGAAATCAAGTCCGAAGGAAAAGTGATTGGAATGAAAAAAACTCTGGTCTTCCATATAGGTCGTTCTCGTAAAGGGACTAAGTGGGTAATGCATGAGTACCGCACAACCCTTAAGGACCTTGATGGAACACACCCTGGTCAGGTTGGCCTTCTCTATTCAGTTTGTTTGATTGATGTGATATTGACCTGAGATTTTTTGTTGATTACTCAACGGAGTGTGTGTTTTTTTATTATTTAAGATCGTTTTGCCTATATCATTGGAGGTATCTTTAAAAGAGGATTGATTCAATTAAAAAGGATTGTGAAAGCTGTTAAATTTGTAAAATATAACTGAGTGAACATTGTTGATGGGTTAGTGTGTGTTTGGCCCTAAATTAAAAAGTCAGCTTATTTCACTGTTTAACTTATTTTTGATACTATCAATGGCCTCATTGCACTTTTTCAACTAATTTTTACTGTTATCTATAATACTTTCAGCAAAAAGTTTTCAGTTTCAGCGAAATAAGCGGATTCCAAACAGACCTTTATTGATCTCCTGATATGTTTAATTGGTGAATTAAGAGAGTTATCCCTACTTTAACAAGGTAAGTCTTTTGGCTTATACGTTGCTCCTATAAATTCAGAATACACTATTACTTGTGCAACTTTAATAAGTTGCCAAACTTCTGCTAATGGGATTAATAAATATACGGACCAATTCTCCTCAACTCTGGAAGTCAGTTTTTTGTGCTTAATTTTCCAGGTTCCATACCAGAAAAAGCCTCCAACACCCCCCCCCTGCCTTTTTGTGAAAAAATAATTTTAATTTTAATTTTCTTTATAGCAATTAACAAAGTGCATGTAAATGCTCGCTTACCGTGTCTGGCCAAAAGAGAAACTCTCTAAGTGTGCATCTAGAATGAGGTTTTATTGAGGAGAGGAGGAGACTTGGAAAAATAGGGAGTGAGTTTTCAAAAAGTAGTTTGATGGTTTCTTTTGGGTTGAACGAGACTACCATGTATGAATTGAGAATTTGTTTGTTTTGTTAATGTAAGAGCAACATTGGCTGTATTAAGGTTCTGAGATTGTGAGTGTCTTGTATATGAGTTTGTCAATTAATACTAAGAGTTTGTTTTGGGTGTAATAGGATTTGGGATGGTTTGTGTTTGTGACATTTGCGTGTGATGCTTGTGAGAGTGCTAATTTGTTTTGATGTTTCATTGAATGTGGTTGTAATCCATATTGTTCATAGTGAATTTTGATTGGGGTTGTAGCTCGTGGACGTAAGCATGGTATTGACCGAACCATGCATAATATTGTTATCTTGTACTGTTTTTAAAATTTTTTTGCATGAATGTGCTTCCACTAGCTGCAAATCACAACTTTTTAATCACTGAGGGATTCTAAAGCCAATAATGAAAATTTTAAACTATCCTCTCATTGGACTCAAAAAAAAATTTATGTACATGCCTTCATCGTGGTTTTGCCTTACCAAAGTGGCTTCCCTAAATGGACACCTATTATATATGTATGTAATGGCTTTGTATGACAATCTCCTTTATTTCATTATTATTAGTTATAACATTTCTGATATGTATTTACATACTGTTATATGCATCTTTGTGGTATTTCAATTTGTAGTATATATCAGGCAATGACGTTACATTCATCCGATTCATTTGGGTACATAAAATTATGCAGAAGGCCTTTGTGCTTTGTCGTTTATTCAATAATGAAGAAAAGAGTAACAAAGGTGGACCTGCAAAGTCTAAGCCAGCACTGGCTCCTGTATCTCCTGCATTGGAAGCGCAGGCTGAAACTTGTCAAATGAGTAATCAATCTTGTTATGCTGAAATTTCTGATCAAATGATGCCTGATGCTACAGAACCTGTTCAGTGTAACAATCACGGAGACTATCATAATGAAGATGTTGCAGAAAATCAAGTGGCAGAAGTGACATCTTCGGAGGTGATAGGAAACTTTCTATGTTATTTATTTATTTTGGAATTGAGGAGTATAGTAAATTAATCAAGTTCTTATCTTGTGCACTCATGTGTCTTTCATCAGGTTGATTTTAGTAAGGATATGGAGCATCTCTTGCGTATGTTCTATGTCCCGTCTCCAGAGGACTCCCCATCAAGTTTACCTCCCAACACTTCAGGTGTTTCAACTCCTATCACTGTCAAATCTTCTTGTGAAGCAATGCAATCTGAACCAACGTTGGCTCCAGTGTCTCAAGCATTTCCAGAGCAAGTTGTAGCACCCTTTGCATGTAGCAATAGTTATAGTGAGTACGCTACAGAAAATCAGGTGGCAGAAGTCAAAGCTACAGAAGTGAGAAAATATTTTACTTTCATCTTAAAAAAGTTTTTATTATTATTAAATTGTGGGAATTAATAGTGCAGAAAACTAATTTTACTCTTATCTTGGTTATCATGTTTCTTCTATCAGTTTGAGCTGGAAATGGAGGAAGCGCTCAAAATGTTATTTTCCCATCCACCAGAGCCATTAGATTGCAACTTTTTCTCCCCATCAACTTTAACCCCCGTTGCACCTGCTGTGTCATTTCCTACCACAGTTAAAGCTTCTCTTGAAGAAGCACAGTCTATGCCAGCACCAGCTTCAGTGTCTACAGAATTAGGCAGTGAAGCTGACAATTATCCTACGAGTTCTCGACGTTTTCCTGCAAAAAAGTCTGATGGAATTATATCGAACACTATAGCACCCATTGAGTACAATGGTTATAACACTTATGTTGGAAAGGATAAAGTGGCAGAAGTAGCATATGATGAGGTGAGAAAGGAATTAAATTCAAGCATAAAATAATTTCTATCGTCCAAGTGTAGTTTAACTAGTTAAGTACCTATCCTATTCATTTTTCTAACTACAGGTTAATTTGCAGTTGGAGGCAGGCTGGAATACGTTGGGTGTCTCATCAGAGCCACTAGGTTGCAACATGTTATACCCATTACACTCGCAGATGCAAGAAGAGTTTGGTTCTTCTTGCAGCCCTTACCCTTTTCCCAATTACTTAAACAGTGGTCATTGGGGGATACATCACGAATACGGCACGAATGAGCCAGCTCCCAATATCTCCGAGTCCTGGGGTCTGACTCTTGGTAACCGTGGTGACTGCTTGCATAACAAGTTCTCTAGCAGTCAAAATAATCTTGCATTTGATAATGAAAGCCTGATAAACATGGTCTCCGCTAAGGACAATCTTGCAGATGCCAATGCAAGGGTAAGTGAAAACTCTCAAGATAGTGTTTATTAATTAATCTTGCAAGTTTTTCCAAGAAATTTTAAGTTGTGTTAATTTGCTGCTCAAGACTTGTTATACTCCTTTAGGGATTACTTTTTGGATTTTTGGATATGGTTTTATTTGTCTCTTTATCTTGAGATAAATTGGTCTTCTAAGATCTAACCTTGCATTGTTATTATGTACAACAGATTGAGCTAAAGCATCAAGATTTGGTGTGGCTTGACGAGATCATCAATCCAGAGGTTTCTTTGGGGTTGTTAAAATCAGCATCATATAAAGAATCTGTTGGAAGGTCTTCGGATCAGATCATAGGTTCGGATTGAAGATCATAAAATTTTACAATTAAAAAGTGTCAATGATTTAGGTACAGAAAATATTATTAGTATTACTTCTAAACAAAGCTAAAAATCAGAAGAACTATTTATCTTTCTGAGGAAGAACTTATCAAAAGAATAAGTCTTTTTCAGAAAGAGTAAAAAAAATTCAATACTCTCCAAAGACAAAAACTGTAATTCAAAAGAAACTTAGTCTTTCTTAGGTTAAGGCTTGGGTGGAGTGCGTCCTATGCACTGGATCTGAAATGGTGTGGGCACGTTACTGCATCGTATTGGGTGACCCGAGCCACTTAAAATTTGCAAACATTATTCAAACTGTACTCAAAACAATTCAATATTTTTCGACTCAAACCAACCTAAAGTCTTTTTCGAGTCAAACAAAATTATGGTCTCTTACAAACCACAAACCCATGATCTTTTACATTCATAAGCCTAAGCCTCCTTTTACAACTCAAACAGACGTAGAATCATTTGCTACTTGGGTTGTTGCTATCTCACGGATTTAGATCCGTAGCTGTTGTACCACGCAATTACCATTTGCTGCGACATGCAAAAATTAAGATGGTAAAAGTTTCAAAAATTAAAATGATAAAAGGTTATTTTCTTTACCATCTTAATTTTTACATCTCACAACCAAGTGGTAATTGCATGGTGATCTAAATCCCTCCCTTGCCTTGCCTCTAAAAAGAGTCCTTATTCCAGCTCCATGTTGAATTTAATGGTTTCTTTAAAAGTACCCATTCTGGGTTGGGATTTTAATAAATCCTGTGCTTAAAAAAAATTCTAATTGAGATTTAAATCATTGACATTTTATATTTGTAGAATTGTGAGATTTAAGATCCTGGTTGAGATTTGTACAACACCTAAACTCTGTTACAGAGTTGAACAAGTACAGTTGATTACTGTACTGTCACTTCTGTGTATAACGCAATTTCTATTTATATTAGTGGGATGTACTAATATAAAATAGTGGTTCGATTCACTCCCATGAGAGAGGGGTGTGATATATCCTGGTGATAAAAAATACCTTCTTGTGTATAATGTTGAGGAGCACTGGACAACTTTGGTGTTCTTATAGAGAGAACCTTACAAGTGCAATATGTCCTCATCCGCTGCTGTTTTGAACCAATTCTATGTATATATACTGAATTAAGCCATTGTTTGGAATTAGCATAAGGATTTGGAAACTTCAAAATTGGACTAAGACTCTGTTATTGACAAATTTGTGTACAGTGTGATTTATGTCCAACTGTACTGATAATTGTTTACTTTCTGCAGACATGTCATGAAATGTACTCATTAATGTTTGGGATGGTTAGTGTTATCATCTTAATAGCGCTACTGACACAACATTTTTATGACAATTTTGCAATATTTTTGTCGCCTAGACTGTGTTGTGAAAATGTTATGTCCTTAGCAGCTTAGCTTTATTGTTTCATCTTGAATGTTTAGTATGATTAAAAACTTTTTGCTGGAATGCGGGTGTTTTGAGATGCTTGTGTGTTTAGACAAGAAGAATGCATGAAAACAGAAATCAGAGATAGAGTCAGGCTGGAATTGAACCATGTACAATGAAAAAGGTTAGTGTACACAGGATAGGAATGAGTAACAACGTCCAGGACCTCCAGGTTGAGGGTGCTATACTCAGGGTCGGGCTCTTGAATTATAATCCAGTAGTAGTTAAATAAAGGCATGTCATTGAGGTAAAGCTTTATTGATTGTCCAAGTTCACTGTTTTGTTATTAATGTTGCTATTATTCTAAGTGCATTCAGGCTCCAAAGATGGGTTTGTACAATGATGGTAGTTTTACAATTGAAACTTACACAATATTGTTTGCAGAATATTGTATTAAGCTTCTTACATAGATATGAGGTGTCCTAAACCTTGATATAGTTTGGCTATTAAGAATTTGTTCACTATATACTCAGGATCTTCTCTTTCTAGTTTCAATTAAAACCTCTAATTTCTGCTTTTTCTGTTTTCATAATTTCAAGTTTCTTGCCTCAAAAGGTTGTAATTTCCAGGTCTCAGGATATGTATTTAGGTGCAAAGCCATTTCCTGATTGCCTACTACGGGGTAAAAAAAACAAAGAAAAGCAAAATCTTTTTGGTCTTATCTTTCTTGCTACAATTTAAAAATGTTTGGTCTTTGTTTGCTGTTTCATAAAAAAAATAAAAAATAAAAAATAAAAAAAAGGCTTTTGGGGTGAGAGAGGCTCGAACTCTCGACCTCAGGATAACTCTTAAAGCTATGAGACCTACGCGCTAGCCAACTGCGCCACCACCCCTTGATGTTAAAATTCTCGAAAGTCTTTATATGTGATTCAATTGTGTGCAAGAAAATCCGTTTCCAATTTCCAAATCTACTATTCAATTCCCTCTTTGTTTTCCCTGCTAATGGTATAGTTGTAAGAGTCACATTCAAGGTTTTCAAAGATTCCAATACAGATCCTATGATAATCATTCATCTTAAAGGCAATAATTTTATTCATCGGTGTAGATGGTCTTACTAGGGACTAGTACAATCATAACATAATTCCCAGCAATGTCAGTAGCACAATACTTTACATAATTTTTGCTATAATTCATCATGTGGTGAGTTGTGAGTGATAGAGAAAAATAATTGGCCTAACCTACTATGAGTCTACATCTCCACCATTCATAGCTCATTAGATGATAAGTTGTGACAAAAATTGTGTAAAATATTGTTATACACAATTCTTGTAATCCAAGTACATGTTTCTTACATACCTTGATCTTTTATACACTTGAATAGTTTACTTACTTTTTGGGTCATGATAACGGTGCCCTTCGAGTAATTGTTTATAAATCATTTTAGGAAAATTAAAAAAACTGTCAAAACATTAATTAATTTTTTTCTTTTTTCATAAAAACTTATCTAAAATGATTTATTAACAAATACTCTTAGAACATTTATTAACTTTTTATATACTTTTTTTAATTTATTTTTTATTTTTATGGAGTCCTAGACATAATAAATTTCCAACCTTGTAAAGTGGTAATTCGTGTTCGCATGTTGGATTCGTGTCGTGTCGACTTATGAGCATGGTTTTAAAAACCAGTACGATGAAAGAATTGAAAAATGGATTGATTACTGATTTTCTGGTCGGACCGTAGTCCAACCAATGGTCAAATTGTAATGCCCTAAAATCATAAATAATAAAAGTCTATTCAATCTAAATAATCCATAAAAATATTAAATAAAAGAAACCAGCAAACCTAAAATCTTATCACAAATGTCAGAGCTTTAATCCACTAAAGACAAAACATCCTAAAAATAATTCTCCAGTACAATGTTTAATGCCATAAAAATAATAATAAAATCCTCAGTTCCACAAAATAATTTGTAACTGTTTGTCTTCCAAGAATTTTTACTCCAATAATTCCTCTAATGTATCTGTAAGGGGAAATAAAAGGGAGGGGGGGGGGGTGAGATAACTCAATAAGTGGAATTTACAAATATTAGGGTGTGGGAACAAACCTTTCAAATAAATAATTCTTACAACAAATTCATAACTTGTAACTCATCAATATTTTATCATCAAATATTTCATATAAAAGAAAATATCTTTATATTGTGAGCCATCACAATACATATACTAATACCATCATATAAATAATTTCTTAGGCTTTTCTCATGGTCAACGTTTATGTCCAGTTGACAGGGTTGTGTTGTTCCCTTTTAGGACTAGAACCTCCTTTACACACTGTTTTAAAAACCGGATCGGACCGCCCGGTCCGACCAGTTCAATCGGGAAAACCGATCCAGTCCAGTTAAAAGCCATAAAACTGGTCAAAAATCGAAATTTTGAAAAAAATGGTTTGATGCTCGGTTCGGTTTTTAAAACCATGTCTTTACATCTCTTTTCTTAAGGATGGCTCCTTTGGAACCTAAAGGTGCACTCCCTTACTAAGGAGCTTCCTTTTTAAATCTTCAATAGTATACTCCCTTACTGAGGAGCTATCAAATGTGTTGTCCTCTTTTTTGGGACTGTCCCTTACTAAGGACTACCTGCAGTATGATTGTCCCTTACTAAGGACTAAATACAATATTGAGCTTTTAATCACGATTTGTCATCGGTTTTCAAAACATATTCAATATGCTTACAAAAATAATCCATTCACAATTCTCAAAATATAAAGTTATATTCACACATACAAGTTTAAATAAAGTTAGATTGTTCCACAAGTTTTTCATAAAACGAATAGTCAATGGGCACATCAAATATTTATAAAATATCAATTTATATATAGAATATCAACATATTTCTTTGATATAAAATAGTTTAATAATCAACACTTTTTTGGGAACACCCCCAAAATTAGAAAACACCACTTACCTCTTAGTTGCAAAAATAAAATAAATTAACCAATCCCGTCACTAGGTCTATCACCAAAAATCTCAAAACCTATAAACATAAGAAACAAGCCTATTAAAAACAAGACCAATTGCAAAATTTATCATCACATTTGTCTCCAAAATCGAATAGGATCCCCTAAAACAAATCAAATGCACTAAAGCCTAGCTTGCCCAACCTAAACAAGTACCTATTCCGAAACGGGAACCAAACAAGCATACAAACTCATAATGCCACAGCACAAAACCAAAACATTTTAATTCTCCACTGCAAGCAATGTGCACATATAAACATAACATAAAACACATCAATTCATAATAGCGGTAGCATATTTCATGAGTTTCCCTTTAGAGCACCAGATGATTAAACCAAACCATTATTAGACTTAGCTAAGTAAAACACATGTCGAAGAAAGCACATGAATTTACAAACCAATCCATTCAACAAAGATTTGAAGTAAATTCCACAAAATCCTAGCATTTTCATCGCACCTTCAGATTCAATACACAATAGGTCAGCCATTTTGTAAATATTGTTTGGTCCATGAAAAGTTATCTGAGTAACTTGAAATTAAATAGGGATAAGATCTTATATGTGTTGTATGTACCATCAAAAATTCAGCCCAAAAATATTTTTCTGTAATTTATTAAAAATCATGTATTGTAGCTAACTCAAATCAGTCTAGGACAGATTTACAATTCCAAAATAAAATTACTATAATCTTAATACAATGCCGAAAACTTTCAGACTTGATTAACCTCAAAGCTACATGTTTTAGCACATAATAACAACTTTGAATGCAACCAATAACCTCATATAATAGTCATCACAACACGAGTCAAGAAATTCGATCCTTTAACTCATATAGGCAATTTACCAAACATTTGACATGCAGCAAGCACATGCCTACATTCACATATGTCAAAGCCAATCAAATGCAAAGGAAACACTTTGGAATCAACTCATGCAACAACAAAGCCCATATAGTTGCTCTGAGAAACCAAACCTCACATACCCATTAATAAAATAGACAGCCAAAACACCCCATCCAGGCAAACACCCCCAAATAATTTGAAATTTTTAGATTTAATAAAAACTCTTGCTTCCCAAATTCTCATAACCCTATAAACTTCCAATATTCACCAAACCCATCAAGTATATTCATAACCCTCTAAACTTCCAATATTCACCAAACCCATCAAGTATATACCATAAACATCATAAACTAACAAAGCCCAAAGGATTTCATAGAAGAAAATGACAGAAAATTTAGATTTTTACCCCATCTATTAAATTAACCAAACTTAGATGGATGGTCTTTCAAATGGGTCTGCCAAAATAGCCACTAGAACTCTTGGTGGTTGATTTTGTTTGGAAAGGAACCTTCATATGTTGGCCAGAATAGAAATTTAAGAGGCAAAAGTGAATAAACTTCACATGAGGATGAGAGGGAGGATTTTCGGCCATGGGGAATGGAAACACCAAAGGAAAGAGGGAAAGGTGATGGAAGGCGGCACTTTAGAAAAATAGAGGAGGAAGCTAATGTGGGTTACATATAAGGCTAGGGCTTGGCTTGGGTCTTATCACAAAAATGCCCCCATTTAAATAATTTCCAAAATAAATCTTTTATTTGTTTATTTATTTTGTAAGGTTGGGGTGTTACACAAACCAGTGACGTAATAAATAGTTTTAAAATAATAAAAATTAAAAAAAAAAAAAATATATATATATATATATTAAGTTTTTTAACTAAGAATATTCAAGTTAAACATATATATATATATATATATATATATATAATTTAAAAAATAATGTGAGTTTAGTTTTTGTGTATTAAATTTAGGAAATAAAAATAAAAAAATCCACAGCCTATATATAAAATTTTATAACTGCTAACTGAAGAATCAAATTAACAATGTATAATGTATATTTATATTTATATTTATTATTATTATTATTATTATTATTATTATTATTATTATTATTATTATTATAAATTTAATACTTATATATATACACACACACATACTAAGTACTGACATGACATGGTCCTCCCCTTTTTTTTTTACCCTTCCCTTACCTTTATTGAGTTGTCATTGTAAAAGTTTGCTCCTTTTTAGAACTTGTAATGTAGCTCTAGAAGGTGTGAGTCAAATGAGACCATAAAAATAAAATAAAATAAAAGTGATTCACCTACCTATTCTTTCAAACGTCCATTTCTCCTTTCAAACTTAGTCAAATCCGAAAGCTAAAGCTATTTTTCTCTTTTGTTTTAACTTTGAAGTCTCTTACACTACAGTCTCACACTTTCACTTTCTCAGTCTCAAAGTATTTTTGCTGCAAAATAAAAAAAATTCAAAAAGTTGATGCTGTCAAGGTAATTCATATTTACCAAAAAAAAAAAAGAAACCAAGAATCACATTTTAATCTTAGTTCTTTACCTCTTTCTTTTCATTGAGTTTTTCTTCCTTCCTACAGTTTTGGATCATCATTCTTATGGGTTTTAGGCTGGATTTGAAAGGAAAAAAATGCAACTTTTTGAAAAAAAGAAGAAGTATAGTTTTAGTTTTCAACACAACCAGTCAATAATCGGTTCAACCATACCAGTTCCCGATTTTAGGGTTGAACCAGCCGGTTCTCAATTTTCTCGGTTTTTTGGTGTTTTTCGGTTTTTAGTCATAATTGGACCAGATTAGTGATCAGTTTCGATTGAATCGATTGGACTAGCCGGTTCAGTCCGGTTTTTAAAATCATGCTCACGAGTATCTAATTATATGGATCAACACTAACTTGACATGTTTATTAAATGAGTCAAGATTTATCAACCCTAACACGATCCATTTATTAAACGAGTTAGTTGTATCGACTTGTTTATCAGATCAAAAAGAAAAGAAAAAAATTAATATTAACCAAATTGATATGAATTATAAAATACCAAAAAAAAAAAAATTAATATAAAATTCAAAACTAACAAGTAACTGCATCACAAATAATAATTCAAAACTATAGCACATTTCAATATCACAAATAATCAATCATAATATGTTAAAAAAATAAACCACAACAATTAACAAGTTTATATATTTAGGGATTGAAGGGTATATTAATAAAATGTCATTTAATAAACAGGTCAAACGGGTTCTATAAATTGGATACTAACCCAACCTGTTTATTAAACGAGTCAATCATATTAATCTGAATATGACATTAACTTATTAAGTCTCAACTCATAAGTTGCTAATTTCATATCGTAGCGGGTCAAATTTAAGGATCATATCCAAAGTTGTCATCCCTAACAATTTAGTAATAAGCTATGGCTGGGCCAAATTTGTACCTCTTCTCCTAGAATTCAGATTAGGTGCAGTACAATCTACCCTAAGTAGTATGCACTGTGTGCAATAGTTGTTGACGGCTGAGATTAAAAAAAAAAAAAAAAAAAAGTAGAAGTCAAAAGTTTAAAATGCGAAGAACAGAAAGTTTTTGTGCGAGGAATGTGAGAAACCTGATCCTCTCTTCCATCTTGTCCAAGATTCTGTTGATATCGTTTTACGTTGTTGATTTTCAGTACCATTCAGGTTGTAAAAGCTAAGATGGAGACACCCTTTTTGATCTTCCATTGTCTTCATCTTATATTGTCTCTCTCACTCACTTCCCTTTCTTCAATCCAGAGTTCTCAGCATCCAACTTATGCGCAACAGCTTCTAAGCTCAGCTCAGCAAGACAGAGATTGGTTAGTCTCAATAAGAAGGCAAATCCATGAATACCCAGAACTCAAATTCGAAGAGCACAACACCAGTGCTCTTGTCCGAAGAGAGCTTGACAAGCTTGGCATCCCTTATACATACCCGCTTGCCAAAACCGGAATTGTTGCCGAAATTGGCTCTGGCTCTCCTCCTGTTGTCGCTCTTCGAGCTGACATGGATGCTCTTCCCTTGCAAGTAATCCATAATCCTTTTTGTTTTCAGGTTTTGTTTGTGTTTGTATATGTGTGTGTGTTAGTTTTTCAAATTGTAATTTTTGATATGTGTAGGAGCTTGTTGAGTGGGAGCATAAGAGTAAGATCGATGGGAAAATGCACGGGTGTGGACATGATGCTCACACAACTATGCTCCTTGGTGCTGCTAAGCTGCTTAATCAACGCAAAGATAAGCTCAAGGTTTGTTTTTTAAAATTGCAATGAAATGAATGAAAGTGATTTCATTCTATATGGGTTTAGTACTTTTGTTTTTAATGTGGGTTCTCAAAGGTATGTGACAAGGACCATAGAGAATCTCACTTTGTCAACAAAATAAAGTATAGAATGTTTCTTCCTTACCAATCATTTGCATCTTGATTAGTTGATTACAAATTAGGATTAGCATAAGATTCAACTACAGAATCGATGCATGTACAGTATGACCTCTCATTGTTTGGGAGAGAATTATCAATAGTGTACATATTGGGACACCACTCTATTGCATTAGTGTTTGAACCCAGTTGTGAATATAAAGCTACTCACTTTCTTAGTTGTTTCTTGATGTGCAATTCAGCTCTCACATGTGCACTCACAACATGTTTCCTGTTATTACTCAATAGAAGGGTTTATTAATGTTTTTAAGCTGGCTTGGCTGTCTACCTGGTGCAAGTGTGTTCATTTCTTGATGTTTTTATGAATTAAGTTCAACCAGATCCACTCTTTTGTTGTCATGTGTTTTCGGTAATTCCAGTAAATAGGTCATTGGGCAATAATTAATAGATAAAAGATTTAGAATCTACTTTTCATGTGCGTTGCAGACACCACTTCTTGGTGTTTGCTAGAATTCTGACTTGCCCTTGGAAAGTTGGCACTTGTTTCTAATTAAATGTTCATAAAATATTTTTGTCTCTCTGTTCTCAAAGTTCTCTAAATTTTTCTTCAACATATATTATTCTAAAACTCCTTTTAATTTGGGACTGAAGGGAACTGTGAGACTTATTTTCCAACCTGCTGAGGAGGTAGGTACTGGTGCATATCACATGATAAAAGATGGTGCTCTTCGTGATGCTGAAGCTATATTTGGAATGCACATTAGTCCTATTCTACCCACGGGAAGTATAGATTCCATTTCAGGGCCTGCCTTAGCTGCGGTAAGCTTCTTTGAAGCAAAAATAGTAGGAAAAGATGGGCATGCTGCAGATCCCCATAAAAATGTGGATCCAATTCTTGCTGCATCATTTGTAATTTTGGCATTGCAACAGCTCATCTCGAGAGAAACTGATCCCCTTCATAGTCAGGTATGTCTCTATCCTCAATCTTTTAATGTAATCTATTTGAAAAGTTCCATGCTGGGTGGGTGCTTGGTCACGGATTTATGTACTCGTTGGCCTCTCCACATGATAATTTAAGCTTTGGGTTGGATGCTTATTAGCTTCCATTTTGCTCCATTGTGAAAAGCTCTCTGTAGAACCTCAGGCTATAAAGCCTTCATCTACATGAGTTTGACGCGCCCCCCCCCAATCCCAAACAAAATAAATTGCTCCCCTCTATTCTCTACTAACTTAACTCTTTCAGGTCCAAATTGTTGTCCCCTTTAGTAACTCTTATAGGAGGTTTTCAAAAAAAAAAAAAAAAATTTGGGAGGCTATTTTCAAATTATTTCAGCTATATGGCCGTGCAAGAATTAAGTGAATAGGCAACATCTTTTTTGTTGTTGTTGTTTGGGAGGCAGGGGGGTATAGGTGACTGAAAGCATATAAAACTTTCAATGTGAGGTAGAGCTAACACTTAGCTTTTTCATTGAAGGTGCTATCCGTTACTTATGTCAGAGGTGGTACTACATTGGACACAATTCCAACATATGTTGAAATTGGGGGCAGTTTAAGGAGTCTCACAACTAAAGGCATGCACCAACTCAGGCAACGGTTGAAAGAGGTATATACCACACCTTAACCTTTTCACTTTTTGCTTTATTAGAAAATAGTTTTGCTGCTTCATTGATCTACAACACAAGGTAGGACGTGAATTGTCTTTGAAATATAAAGCAACATATCTATTGTAAATTCAATTTCTGCATAATTGTTATATTTCAACTGTTCAATACTCTTTGTTTGCATTTGCTGGCATTGGAAAGCCTCCTGGCAGAATCAAGCAGTTGGATTTGGTGTATGCAGATAACATTGCAATTTTTCCACCCTAACACCGTTATTTGTTCTTGATAGTATTTCAAGATGCACCCTTAGCTGACACTAATTGTCAGCTTTATGAAGTTATTTTAAGCTTCCTATTACATACTTTTCCCCATAAATTCTCTACTTTAGTAGTTCATCAGTTCTGTGGCAAACTGTCAACTGATTTGTTTCCAAAGACGAACATTTTAATTGGAGCAGTCGTTAGTTTCAAAGTTGGTGAGGTATATAACTGAGGCTGGATGTAGGTTATTGCAGGACAAGCTGCTGTACACAGATGTAGTGCATATATTGATATGAAAGAAGAAGATTACCCGCTATTGCCTGCTGTCATGAATGATGAGAAACTGCACCTGCATGTGCAGAAGGTGGGCAAACTTTTGCTTGGTCATCAGAATGTCAAGGTGGGCGTGAAAATGATGGCAGGTGAAGACTTTGCCAACTATCAAGAACTGATTCCCGGAGTAATGCTTGGCATTGGAATTAGAAATGAGGACTTGGGTTCAGTTCACTCCCCGCATTCCCCTTACTTCTTTCTTGATGAGGATGTCCTTCCAATTGGTGCAGCATTACACACTTCTCTTGCTGAGATATATTTGAGCGAGCACCAACGCTCACTTGTGCCATAAAATTTTCAGAATATGGTGTTAATAACATCAACATTAATCTAAGTTTATCTCAATTGATAAAATCTCTTGTTGTCAAACAATGGACCTGGATTCAAATTCCACCTATACGAAAAAGACAGTTATTAGCATATTAGCCTGATTGTAAACAGCAATAAGCATGGAATGAATATTGTAGGTTTCAAATTAGGGGGGAAAAACATTAATATCAGTTCCATGGTGTTGCATGTGTTTGAAACTGTCTGTATATACAAGAAAAATGTAATGAAGTTGGTGTTCTAACCGATAACTTCACATTTTCTTATGTGGATATCTGTCTTTTGCCCAGGCAATTATTATTGATTGGAAACTTTGTCTGTGGTAAGCAACAAAGTGGTCCAGGGGAAAATTTCACCTACAAATCTTCTCATATTCCCTTTAAAAATCCTCACTCTTGTCAATTTCCTCTCATTTTGTCCCTGGCCTAAAGAGAGATGCATGCAATTGATTTGCAAAATGGAAGTGTGTTCTAATAAATAAATATATATATATATATATATATATATATATATGTAGGGTAAAATACAAAATTGATCTTTTAAGTTTCTTCAAATTTCATTTTAGGCCTCTAACTTTCAAGTTTATTTAATTAAGGCTTTTTCATCAAATTTTGTTATATGTTGTGGTTAATTTTTCAATTTTATAAAATTTTCTTCAAGTTTTTTAAACTAAAAAAATTCAAATAATGATTGAAAAATAATTTCTAGATTTTTTTTTTCAAAATATTTTAATAAAAGTTAACAGAAATGCCTTAATTGAATAAATCTGAAACTTAGACGACTGAAATGAACGAAAGTAAAGTTAGAGAATTGAAATGAAATTTAAAGAAAGTTAGAGGGTCAATGTTGTTACAAAATTTATTATGAAATATATTATAGCACATTAAGGCAAATAGTTTTTACAAAATATTTATACCACACTAATCCTAATATCTTGTTATTTATTCTTTACTGTTTTGTAATTAGATATTTTTCCAACTTATAATAAGTTTTTAGCTTTAGAGGGAGTATCGTTTATTTTTGGAAAGAACATATCGAATGTCTTTTTTTATGAACATAGGAAAAAAAACTTATAATCTCAGAGTATCGTTTGTTTTTTGGAAAGAACATATCGAATGTCTCTTTCAATGAACACAGGGAAAAAAAAAAACTTATAATCCCAATCCTTGAATCTGAAAAATAAAATATGAAAAGTTAATGTAAAAATATTTTTGTGAGAGGAATGTGAGAGGAACCTGACCTTCTCTTCCTTTCTTGTCCAAGATTTTGTTGATGTCATTTTCCTTGTGTTGATTTTCATTGAGTTGTAAGCTAAGAGCCTAAGATGGACTCACCCTTGATCTTCCATTTTCTTCATCTTATTTTGGTTCTCTCATTCACTTCCCTTTCTCCAATCTAGTAGAGGACCGAAGTGGACAAAATAGGATCGAAGTGAACCAAATAGGACTGAATAAGGCCAAAGTAGACATAATGGACTAAATAAGACCAAACTTGACCGAATAGGATGAAGTACCAAATGGGACCAAAGTGGACCGAAGTGGACCTAATAAGGAACAATGTGGACAGAATAGACCGAATTGGACCAGGTGAGACCCACATGGACCGAATAGAACTAAAGTGGACTAAGGGTGGCAATTCATGTTCGTATGTCGAGTTCAAGTTGTGTCGACTAATGAGTATTCGACTATATGAATCAACACTAATCCGAGATGTTTATTAAACGGGTCAAGATTCATCAACTCTAATACGAACCATTTATTAAGCAGGCCAGTCGTGTGGACATGTTTATCATATTTTATAAAAACAAAAAGGAAAAACAAATTTTAGTGTAAACCAAGTTGATATAAATTATGAAAACCAAACATATAAACATTTTTAATATAAAATTCAGAACTAACGAGTAATTGTATCACAAATAATCATTCAAACTAAAGCATATTTCAATATTACAAATAATCAATTATAATATGTCAAAAAAAATAAACCACAACAATTAATAAGTTTATATATCTAGGGTTTGAAGGGTATATTGATAAAATGTCATTTAATTAAACGGGTTAAACAAGTTCTATATGATGGACAGTAACCCAACTCGTTTACTAAACGGGTCAGTCATGTCAACCTGAATATGACCCGAATCTGTTAAGTTTCAACCCATAACATACTAATTTCGTGTCGTGTCGTATTGGGTTCGTGAGTCGTGTCCAATTTTGCCACCCTTAAAGTGGACCAAATATGACCTAAGTGGAACATATAAGACTGAACTTGACCAAAATGAACTGAATAGGACCAAATTGAACCAAAGTGGATCTAATAGGAATAATGTGGACAGATTGGACTGAATAAGACTAAATAATACCAATGTGGATTGAATGGAGCTGAAGTGGACCAAATAGAGCCTACATAGACCGAATTGGACTAAATAAGACCAAAGTAGACTGAATAGAACCTAAATGGACCGAATTGGACTGAATAGGACCAAAGTAGACATAATGGACTGACTAAGACTAAAGTGGACGGTTGGGGACCATTAGGACCAAATTGAACTAAATAGCACCAATGTGGACAAAATGGACCGAATAGGACCAAATAAGAGTAATGTGGACCTAACAAGACTGAAGTGGACTGAATAGGATTGAATAAGATTAAAGTGGACATAATGGACCAAATAGGAACAAATTGAACAAAATATGACCAAAGTGGATTCAATGGACCAAATAAGACCGAAGTGGACCGATTAGGAACCATGTGGATGTAGTAAGACCAAAGTAGATGAAATAGGGCCCAAGTGGATTGAATAAGATTGAATGGATCGAAGTGGACTGAATAGGACAAATAAGACTGAAGTGGATTGAATGGACCAAAATGTAGACTGATGTGGCTCAACATGAGTTTAACAACAATAAATTCTACACTTACACTTTTGAATACACTAGTTTTTGCCTTGTGTGTTGCATGTAAATTTTTTTAAAAAAATTTATAAATATTAATCTTTAGACACCTAAAGTATTTTTTATATATGTTTTTCCTAAGAAATTTAAAAAGTATTATAAAAGGGTTTGAAATATAATCTACTTATTCAAGTCCCTGTTTGTTTCCCTGAAATGGTATAATTGTAAGAGTCACATTCAAGGTTTTCAAAGATTCCAATATAGATCCTATGATAATTACCTATACCTATATGTATCTAAAAGCTTAAATGTAGTATTTACTATTAATACACTCCTGTTGAGCTACATTAGCAACCACATCACTATTTTATTGGTTTTCCATCTTTGTTGATTGTCTATTGCAAAATTAATTCTTTGTGGCAAAATCTAATGCACTACAAGCCATCATAAATTCTAATTGTTTATTATCTACATTGGAACCTCCTCTGAACATTGAGTGTCATTTTCTTTCCATCCTAATCCACACACACACACACACACAATACATTTTGCTACTCAATCATTGAGCCCCATCATCCACTAATTTTTTATCTCTTCTTTACTTTTTAAAAATTTTCTTCTCACTACTCTCTACAAAACACAAAAACAAAAACCTCTTCTTTTACCTATTAGTTCACATCTACAGTTACACTTCCTTCAACCTTTCCCTTCCATCTTTGCTTCTTTACCTCCCAACTACTCTCTAATTCACTGTTACACTTTCTTCATCATTTTTAATAACTTAACTCTTCTTCTTCCCATTTTATTTGTATACGCCTACAGTTACACTTTCTCCAACATTTCTCTTCCCTCTTTGTCTCTTTACCTCTCACTACTCTCCACTTTACCATTACACTTCCTTCATCATTTTCTCGTCTTTATAACTTGATTCTTATTTTTATAAATTTAATATCATTTCTCACATTCAATCTAGATTTTTACCACACAAAAACTGTGAGTACTCTCTCTCTCTCTCTCTCTCTCTCTCTCTTGGTGAATTTTTGTTTTTTTATATAACTCTAATTAAGATTGATTGTTTTTTTAAAATGTGTTTTTTATTTATTTTTTTATATTTCTCATTGCAAAGACTTCTCTCTCCCTTTTATACCTTTGGTTGAATTTTGGTTTAGGTTAATACTTAGTTTATTTATTTATTTTGGAAATAGGAATTTGAGTTTATATCAAAACGCAATCTACATGGCTATGAATTTGAATATGCCTACCAATTGTTTGAACAATAAATTATGATAAAGTCTATCTTTTATTTCTTTGATTTCATTTTAATTTTGGTTAAGATAAATTTGTAATTTTGTGATGAGTTTTGATTACATGATATCTCCTTATTTCTTAAAAGAGTTGAAACTTATAAAGTTTAGATGTATATTAAGTTAATATAATACACTACAACAAAAATTAGAAAGATATGGTTCACTTTAAAAAAATATTAATCAAACATACAAAAAATAATGCAATGATATTTTTTTAGAGGTAAAAAATTAAAAAAAGAATACTTATATAAATCTTTTTTAAAAATTGAAAATACTTGAAGTAAGTGTTACTTTTTATATATTCTACCCTATTATATAATGTTTAGATATATTTCCATGCATCACGTGGATTTGCGGCTAGTTCATCTTAAAGACAATAATTTTATTCACCACCGTGGATGGTCTAATACTACTACCATGATATGAGCAATATTAGTATTACAACATTTTACATAACTTTTGTTACAACTCACCACACGTCGAGTCGTAAGTAGTGGAAAAAATAATGGGTCCATAAATGTCCACATTTCAACCACTTACAACTCATCAATCACTATATGGTAAGTTGTGACAAAATTTATATAAAATGTTGTTAGTGGCATTACTCTCAATCACCTTAATGCAAGTACAACATATCCCTTATAAACTTCGATCTTTCATAGTAATGAAAGGTATATTTAATTGTGTTGTGTTAACGGGGCACTGTGTGGTGCTTGTTAAGCACAAACTTTTTTACTTTTTTCTGACACAAATTTTGTCTTTTTTCAATTTAGGTCAATTTTTCAGTTTTGTACTACTATTTGATTTTTTTTTTGTTGACTTTTTCAGATGAATTTTTTTTGTATTTTCTGCACTTAACCAATACCAAGTGGTGCTGGTTAACATTCTCCTATTTAATTTACAATTTCATAGTATTATCTGACACATGGTTGGGCGAAATTTGTATCTTCCTAGGATTCAGATTAGGTACTATACTGTCTACCCAAAGTAGTATTATTGCACTGTGTCGGTGTTGCAATATTTATTAACGACTGAGATAGAAAGTTTAAAAGTCAACTTTCAATCTAAACCCCTTAGATATATGTGTGTGTGTGTGTGTGTGTGTGTGTGTGTGTGTGTGTGTGTGTATTTAAAAAAGAGAGTAAAAAGTAAAAAGTAAAAAGTTTTTGTGAGAGGAATGTGAGGGCTAAAATTGGAAATTAACCCTGTTTGCCAAACAATATAATTAGTAGGCACTGTTATAAAACTATATTTTTTACTAACATCTCGAGCTTAAAAAACTCGATTTAGGGCTTATAAATTGAGTTATTGAGGCTCGACTTCAATGTTCTGATTACGTCTAATTTTCATTTTTTCTATATGGCGTCCACCTAAAAATCGAGTCTCTAAGACTCGATTTATAAGCCAATCAAGTAAAATGTTTAAGCCTGCATCTTCAGCCTCCTTACACACATGTTCAGCTCTCTCATGTACAAACCATTTCCCCCACCCCACAAAAAATGACTCACCATCACCATTCACCACAAACATCAATAACCACCGAAACCCACATTTTGTCTATCCCACGTCAAAATCCACCCACCACCATGGGGTTTGTAGAAGATCATGACTGAGCAAAACCCACCAAAAAAAAACCAAGGCAAGCAAGCCCAGATCCATGGCTAGCAAAACCCAAATTCACAGGGGCAAATCTATGGCGAGCAAAATGTAAGCCAACAGTGGCAAACCCAAAAATGATCCGGCCACCACTCTGTCTACCACTTCCAACCTAGCCACCGCCTAATGACCCACCAAAACCCAAACCCACATAACCCACAACCCACTCACCGTTTTCCACAACCCAGTCATTGATATCGACAACCCAATCACTGACTCCAAAACCCAATCACTGACTCCACAACCCAGCCACCAATTCCCACAACCCAGTCACTGATTTCCATAACCTAACCATCGATTTATCGATTCCACAACCCATTAACCACTGTGACGCACACCTCAACCTCGAACACAAACGCCGATGTCCACCACAGACGTTGATTTCCACAAACCCACACCCTCCACCATGCTAATCCCCACAAACCCACACCCTCCATGCTGATCTGAGAGAGATGGATCGAGACAAAGAAAGAAGAGAACAAAATAGAGTGGGGAGAGAGGAAGAGAAGGTGTAAAGGGTGCGTTAAAAAATCATACTTGTTTTGTAAATGGTCGGCTTATAAATCGAGTTTTAGAGACTTGATTTTCAGGTAGATGCCACGAGAAAAAAAAAGCCAAATCAGACGTGATCAGAACACTAAAATCGAGTCTTTGAGACTCGATTTATAAGCCCTAAATCGAGTTTTTTAAACTTAAGATACTAGGAATATATATAGTTTGAAAAAAGTGCCTATTAATTATATTGTGCGGCAAACAGTATTAATTTTCAATTTTGGCCCTGAGCTGAGCTTAGAAGCTGTTGCACGTAAGTTGGATGCTGAGAACTCTGGATTGAAGAAAGGGAAGTGAGTGAGAGAAAAAACATAAGATGAAGACAATGGAAGATCAAAAAGGGGGTGTCCATCTTAGCTTTTACAACCTGAATGGTATTGAAAATCAATAACATAAAACGACATCAACAGAATCTTGGACAAGATGGAAGACAAGATGTAAGGTAACGTTGGCTACCTTACTATATACAACCCCCTCACACTGCTACTCTACAAATTCCCTCCTCAGCTCAGCAAGACAAAGATTGGTTAATCTCGATAAGAAGGCAAATCCATGAATACCAGAACTCAAATTCGAAGAGCACAACACCGGTGCTCTTATACGTAGAGAGCTTGACAAGCTTGGCATCCCTTATCATACCCGTTTGCCAAAACCGGATTTGTTGCCGAAATTGGCTCTGGTTCTCCTCCTGTTGTTGCTCTTCGAGCTGACACGGATGCTCTTCCCTTGCAAGTAATCCATAATCATTTTTGTTTTCAAGTTTTGTCTGTGTTTGTATATGTGTGTGTTTTTGTTTTCAAATTATAGTGTTTGATATGTGTAGGAGCTTCTTGAGTGGGAGCATAAGAGTAAGATTGATGGTAAAATGCACGGGTGTGGACATGATGCTCACACAACTATGCTCCTTGGTGCTGCTAAGTTGCTTAACCAACGCAACGATAAGGTCAAGGTTTGTTTTTTAATATTGCAATGAAATGATGAAAGTAATTTCATTCTATATGGGTTTAGTACTTTTGTTTTCAATGTGGGTTCCCAAAGGTGGATGTCGAAGCTGAGGTAGAATGGAACAATTTGAGGGGGTATGTGACAAGTGAACAGTAACATATGTTTGTGTGATAAATCTATCCATTAATTAGGGGAAACTACTGAGGACCATGGAGAAACTCACTTTGTCAACAAAATTAAGTATAGAATGTTTCTTCCTTACCAATCATTTGCATCTTGAATACACGTTAAGATTAGCATTAGATTCAACTACGGAAACAATCCATGTACAATATGAACTCTCATTGTTAGAGAGAGAATTACCATTGGTGGGACACTGCTCTATTGCACCCAGTTGGGAATATAAGCTACTCACTTTCTTTATTGTTTCTTGATGTGCAATTCAGCTCTCACACGTGCACTCACAACATGTTTCCCATTATTACTCAATAAATTTATGAGAAACTAATGAAGGACATGGCTATGATTTTACATATACTAATTCAGTAGCAGCAAGATTTCTTATTAACGCAATAGACCCTAATAATGCAATAAAATTCTTGTGTTGTTCTCCTTGTAATAAACCTCTCTTGTTTCATGGACGATTCTCTCATAAAAAGTTTCATATCTTTTGTTTTCTATGAAACCTAAATATGAGTCCTATGCCTGTGCCTTTGTCAAATGTGTATCACGGAGAAGAAAATTGTGAATATAGCAGATAATTGACTTGGTTGGCTTACAAAAGACAGCTCTTGACAGAATACAAAACTAATTAAATTGAACTTTCTTAGCAATCTAATTTTTTATTTGTCCAAAATTTCATCTTTCTCAATGTCGTCTGTGATTACCAGATTTCTTTTCAGTGGTGTTTTTACATCTGGGTAAACTACTACTTTTGTCACGCCCCGACCCTGTGTGCATGATATTATCCTCTTTGGGCAGCCCAAAGGCTCTCTTAGTCCCTCAAGGTTTTGTTCTTCCCCAAGTTAAGTTGGGGAAAAGGCCTCATACACAACAAGGGAGGTCATTCCTTATAAGCACGTTCTCATGTGCTTCCTAGGCAATGTGGGATTCCATGAAATGCAAGACCCCCTTTTGGGTCACTACAATTCACCCCCCTTATGGGCACACGCGTCCTTGCGTGTGGGGCCCACACATCCGGCTAGGGCATGGCTCTGATACCATCTGTATCGTTCCAATTTTATCGGATGTCCCATGTAACAACCCAAGAAAAAGCGCTAGCCACATCTGCGCTATACCTCAAAAGGACTAGTCACTAATGAAGCTCCTTGTAGTTGTTAATAAAACCCAGATCTACCCGGTAAATACCTGATGTGGGACTCATTACACACCCACACACATCACACAATCAATCAAATTGGGGCATCACAATCTCCCCCACTTAAATCCCTAACGTCCTCGTTAGGGCCCACTTTGTGGGGGTAATGTCTCTGAGCCCACACGGAGTTACCGGGCCGGCTCTGATACCATATGTAACAACCCAAGGAAAAGCGCTAGCCACATCTGCGCTAGCCACATCTGCGCTATACCTCAAAAGGACTAGTCACAATTGAGGCTCCTTGTAGTTGTTAATAAAGCCCAGATCTACCCAGTAAATACTTGATGTGAGACTCATCGCACACCCACACACATCACATAATCAATCAAATTGGAGCATCGCAATCTTCCTCACTTAAATCCCTAACATCCTTGTTAGGGCTTACTTTGTGGGGGTAGTGTCTCCAAGCCCACACAGGGTTACTGGGCTAGCTCTGATACCATCTGTCACACCCCGCCCCCGTGTGTATGATATTGTCCCCTTTGGGCAACATTGTGATGTCCCAATTTGATTGATTGTGTGATGTGTGTGGGTGTGTGATGAGTCCCACATCAGGTATTTACTGGGTAGATCTGGGCTTTATTAATAACTACAAAGAGCCTCAATTGTGACTAGTCCTTTTGAGGTACAGCGCAAATGTGGCTAGCGCAAATGTGGCTAGCGCTTTCTTTGGGTTGTTACATATGGTATCAGAGCCAGCCCGGTAATCCTGTGTAGGCTCAGAGACACTACCCCACAAAGTGGGCCCCAACGAGGACGTTAGGGATTTAAGTGGGGGAGATTGTGATGCTCCAATTTGATTGATTATGTGATGTGTGTGGGTGTGTGATGAGTCCCACATCAGGTATTTACTGGGTAGATCTAGGCTTTATTAACAATTACAAGGAGCCTCAATAATAACTAGTCCTTTTGAGGTATAGCGCAAATGTGGCTAGCGCTTTCCTTGGGTCGTTACATATGGTATCAGAGCCGACCCGGTAGTCCTGTGTGGGCTTAGAGACACTACCCCACAAAGTGGGGCCCTAACGAGGACGTTAGGGGTTTAAGTGGGGGAGATTGTGATGCCCCAATTTGATTGATTGTGTGATGTGTGTGGGTGTGTGATGAGTCCCACATCAGGTATTTACTGGGTAGATTTGGGATTTATTAATAACTACAAAGAGCCTCAATGGTGACTAGTCCTTTTGAGGTACAGCGCAAATGTGGCTAGCGCTTTCTTTGGGTTGTTACAACTTTGACATAGATATTTGTGGTTATTCTATCTTTATGTTTGAAATTTTTTCTCATGATTGCTTTCCAAGGATCTAGTATATAGGATCAGAAGGTAGCAAGACCTTTCTAATCAATAAGTTATTCCAGTCCTTTTCCACCATTCCTTTTTGCTTTGAGGATTATGTGTATGAAGGGCTTATTAATATTTTTAAGCTGGCTTAGCTGTCTACCTGGTGCAAGTGTGTTCATTTCTACCTGCTCTGTAAAAGAATGGAGGTCCAATTGTGAATTAACAGAGAATGGAAAAATCAGAGAATAAGCTTGTATAAACTGAGAATAAGCTTGAATTGTTCAAATGCAAGGCTTAAGATTAAATGACATTGGAAATTTGAATCTCCTTTATGCTAGAGACTTTGTTTCTTTGATAGAAAATGATAGTAACAAATGGAAGATTTAGTGGGCCTATTATCCTAGAAATGACATACATTGTAATGAAAACAAAGAAAGAAATTTTATCTTTGATGTGTATTCTCTAACTTTCTATAAAACATTATACTGGACTCAACACAAGTACATTTAACCTGATGAGGATAAGAGATTTCTAAAGGGAAAAACTTACAAAATATGTTCAATTAATATTCAATAATTTGTAATTTAAAAATTAAGTTCAACCACGATCCACTCCTTTGTTGTCATGTATATTCAGTATTTCCAGAAAATATGTCATTGAGCAATAATGAATAGATAAGTGATTTAGAATTTACTTTTCATGTTCTTTATCGACACCACTTCTTGGTGTTTGCTAGAATTCTGACTTGCCCTTGGAAAGTTGTCACTTGTTTCTAATTAGATGTTTATAAAATATTTTTGTCTCTCTGTTTGCAAAGTTGCCTAAATTAGTCTTCAACATGTTTTACTCTAAAACCCCTTTTAATTTGGGACTGAAGGGAACTGTGAGACTTATTTTCCAACCTGCTGAGGGAGGCAGGTACTGGTGCATATCACATGATAAAAGATGGTGCTCTTCATGATGCTGAAGCTATATTCGGAATGCACATTATTCCTGTACTACCCACCGGAAGTGTAAATTCCATTTCAGGGCCTGCCTTAGCTGCGGTATGCTTCTTTGAAGCAAAAATAGTAGGAAAAGGTGGGCATGCTGAAGATCCCCATAGAAATGTGGATCCAATTCTTGCTGCGTCATTTGTAATTTTGGCATTGCAACAGATCATATCGAGAGAAACTGATCCCCTTCATAGTCAGGTATGTCTCTATGTACTTGTTGGCCTCTCCACATGATAATTTAAGCTTTTGGGTTGGATGCTTATTGTAGCTTCCATTTAGTTCTATTGTTATAAAGCCTTCATCTAATTAAGTTTGACAACACAACTTACCTCTTTGAGGTCCAATTGTTGTTCCCTTTAGTAACTTTTATAGGAAGTCTTCCAAAAAAAAAAAAAAAATGGGGGGTTATTTTCAAAATCTTTCACCTAGAAGGCTTTGCAAGAATGAAGTGAATAGGCAACTTCTTTTTGGTGGTTGTTGTTTGGGGGGCGGGGGGTATAGGTGACTGAAAGCATGTAAAATATCCAATGTGACATAGAGCTAACACTTAGTTTTTCATTGAAGGTGCTATCTGTTACTTATATCAGAGGTGGTACTACATTGGACACAATTCCAACATATGTTGAATTTGGGGCACTATGAGGAGTCTCACAACTGAAGGCTTGCACCAACTCAGGCAATGGTTGAAAGAGGTATATACTATACCTTAACCTTTTTGCCTTTTGCTTTATTAGAAAATAGTTTTGCTGCTTCATTGGTCTACAACTACAACACCAGGTAAGACGTGAATTCTCTTTGCAATATAAACAACATATCTTTTGTACATTCAATTTATTTATATTTCAATTGCTCAATACTCTTTGTTTGCATTCGCTGGCATTGGTAATCCTCCTGGAAAAAGGGTGAACTGTAGTGGCAGAATCAAGCAGTCAGCTTTGGTGTCAAGGAGATAACATTGCAATTTTTCCACCTTGACACTGTCATTTGTTCTTGATAGTGTTTCAAGATGCACCCTTAGCTGACACTAATTATCTGCTTTATGGAGTTATTTTAAGCTTCCCATTACCTTCTTTTCCCCATAAATTCTTTTCTTTCTTTTTATAACTTTGTTGCGTTGGGTTTTAATGTCTTGAATTTTAGTAGTTCATCAGTTCTGTGGCAAACTTTCAACTGATTTGTTTCCAAAGGCAAACATTTTAATTAGTGTAATCGCTGGTTTCAAAGTTGGTGAAGTATATTACTGCGGCTGGTTGTAGGTTATTGCAGGACAAGCTGCTGTACACAGATGTAATGCATATATTGATATGAAAGAAGAAGATTACCCGCTATTGCCTGCTGTTGTGAATGATGAGAAACTGCATCTGCATGTGCAGAAGGTGGGCATGCTTTTGCTTGGTCCTCAGAATGTCAAGGCGAGTAAGAAAATGATGGTAAGTGAAGACTTTGCCTACTATCAAGAACTGATTCCAGGAGTTATGTTTGGCTTTGGAATTGTAAATGAGGACTTGGGCTCAGTTCACTCCCTGCATTCCCCTTACTTCTTCCTTGATGAAGATGTCCTTCCAATTGGTTCAGCATTACACACTTCTCTTGCTGAGATATATATGAGTGAGCACCAATGCTCACTTGTGCAATAAATGTTGAATATGGTGTTAATAACATTAACATTAATCTAAGTTTATCTCAATTGATAAAGTCTCTTGTTGTCAAACACTAGACTTGGATTCGAATTCCACCTATACCAAAACGAAAGTAATTAGTGTATTAGCCTGATTGTAAAGAGCAATAAGCATGGAACAAATATTGTAGGTTTCAAATTAGGGGGGGAAAAAATTAATATCAATTCCATGGTGCTGCATTTGTTTGAAACTGTAATGAAGTTGGTGTTCTAACCGATAAGTGACTTTACATTTTCTTATGTGGATATCTGGCTTTTGCCCAGGCAATTATTATTGATTGGCAACTTTGTCTATGGTATGCAACAAAATGGTTCAAGGGAAAATTTCACCTTCAAATCTACCCATAGTCCATTTAAAAATCCTCACTCTTTTCAATTTCCTCTGATTTTGTCCCTGGCCTAAAGAGAGATGCATGCAATTGATTTGTAAAATGGAAGTGTGTTTTAATTAATATATATATATATATATATATATATATATATATAAATTTAGTTAATAATGTTGTTACGAAATTTATTACGAAATATATTATATTTCATTAGTTTGTCAAATAGTTTTTTCAAATATTTATACCACACTAATCCTATTATCTTGTTATTTATTCTCAACTGTTTTGTAATTCAATATTTTTCCAACTTATAATAATTTTGTAGCTTTAGAGGTAGTATCAGTTATTTTTTGGAAAGAACATATAGAATGTCTCTTTCAATGAACACGGGAATTTTTTTTTTAATCTCAACCCTTAAATTTGAAAAATAAAATGTGAAAAGTTAATGTAAAAATGCTTTTTGGATAGGTATGTGAGAGGAACGTGGTCTTCTCTTCCTTTTTGTCCAAGATTCTGTTAATGTCGTTATCCTGGTGTTGATTTTCAGTGAGTTGTAAGCTAAGATGGACACACCCTTGTTGATCTTCCATTTTCTTCGTCTTATTTTGGTTCTCTCATTCACTTCCCTTTCTCCAATCCGGAATAGGACCAATGTGGACTGAATATAACCGAATAGGACCAAAGTGGACCAAATGGGAATATGTGGACAGAATGGACCGAATAGGACCAAATAAGACCAATGTGGATCAAATAGAATTGAAGTGGACCGAATAAGACCTAAGTAGACTTTAGATAATTGAATAAGACCAAAATGGTCCGAATAGGACTGAAGTGAACAAAATGGACCGAATAGAATCGAGTAGAATCAATGTGGACTGAATAAGACTAAAGTGGACCGATATGGACTAATTAGGAGAAGAGAGTGGACCGAAATAGACTGAAAAAAATCAATGTAAATATAATGGACCGAATAAGACCAATGTGGACCGAATAGAACTAAATGAGACCAATGTGGACAGAATTGACTAAATAGGAACAAATAGGACCGAATAAGGAATGAAGTGGACACAATAGGACCCAATGGGACCAAAGTAGACGAAATAGGACCAAAGTGGATGGGTTAGGACCAAAGTGGATTGAATAAGACCGAAGTGGACTGAATAGTACCAACTAAGATCGAAGTGGATTGAGTGGACTAAAATACTAGGCTGATGTGGCTCAACAAGAGTTTAGCAATAAATAATTGTTACACTTAAAGCTTTTAGATATACTAGTGTGTGCATGTAGTTTTTTTCTTTTTTCTTTTTAATTTATAGATATTAGTCTTTAGACATCTAAAGTATTTTTTTTATATGAATTTACTAAGAAATATAAAAAGTATTATCAAAGAGTTTGATAGTCTACTTATTCAATATAAATTTTGTAATTTTATTATAATTTTTTACATATTCTAAGGACAAAGAAAGATAATGAATATTGGTTGTTGTGTCTAAAGAATGAGAAATAATTAAAAAATAAAGAAAAATTCGAGATTTTAATGAAATATAGTATAAAATAGATAATTCGATGTGAGGTGTTTTGAAAAGCAATAATGTAAAAAATAAAAAAAGTAGGTCTTGCTAAAATAAAGAGAAAATTTTGCCTGAGCTAATGTGAATGCTCACGTAAGCTTGTCATGCGTGCATAGTTTCCAATAAAATGATGTCAAGTCAATAAATTATTTAGAGTCTTTTTGGGCTAGCAAAAAATGACATCATAACGAAAATGACACAGTATCAATTTATTGAACGAATTAAACACATGTATTAAGCTTATATGACTGTTAATGGGAAATATAAACGGTTACAAAAAATATAGATGGAGTGATTGATATTAACATAATATAACTTTAAAAGATAAAATCTAAAATTTATAACTGAAAGGTGTAAAATTGAAGGACTCCAGATTTTAGGAGGTGTAATATACCTTTAGAGCATTCACGTCAAAGATGTGAAAATGCTAAATCCTAATTTTAGCTTTCATCCTCTTACAATATCAAGCATGCTATGCTTAAAATTTTTGACATCTTTACTACAGTGAAGTGACATCTTAGCTCTCATCTTTTATTATTATTTCTTTCTCTCTCTCTCTCTCTCTCTCTCTCTCTCACACTCTCTCTTGTGTTATGCCTCTCTCTATTGCTTTCTCTCTCTCACTTGATTAAAATAAATAATATTTTAATAAAGCGGTAAAAAAAATAAAACTTTTGATGTTAGCTGTATTATAAAGTGAAATGTTAAAATAAATAAAGCAGTGTTTAAGATACTAAATGCTATATTTTTTTGACATGTTTAAGGAGAATGCTCTTAACCAAATAATAATAATAATAATAATAATAATAGAGTAAAAAGTAAAAAGTTAAAAAAGAAAAAAAAAATTTTTTTGGTGGGAGGAGTGTGAGGGATTAGGTCTTCCGATCTCCTCCAGTCTCTTTCCATCTTCCGTCCAAGATCCTGTTGATTTCGTTTTCAGTAAACATTGAGTTGTAGAAGCTAATAATGGACACACACTAGTTAATCTTACATTGTCTTCACCTTGTTTTGTTTCTCTCACTCACTTGCCTTTCTGCAATCCAGAGTTCTCAGCATCCAACTTATGCGGAACAACTTTTAAGCTCAGCTCAGCAAGACAAAGACTGGTTGGTCTCAATAAGAAGGCAAATCCATGAATACCCAGAACTCAAATTCGAAGAGCACAACACCAGTGCTCTTATCCGCAGAGAACTTGACAAGCTTGGCATCCTTTACTCATACCCACTTGCCAAAACCGGCATTGTTGCCCAAATTGGCTCTGGTTCTCGCCCTGTTGTTGCTCTTCGAGCTGACATGGATGCTCTTCCCATGCAACTAATCCATTTTCGTTTTCAAGAGTTGTCTGTGTGTGTGTGTGTTCGTTTTCAAATTATAGTTTTTGATGTGTAGGAGCTTGTTGAGTGGGAGCATAAGAGTAAGATTGATGGGAAAATGCACGGGTGTGGACATGATGCTCACACAAAAATGCTCCTTGGTGCGGCTAAGTTGCTTAATCAACGCAAAGATAAGCTCAAGGTTTGTTTTTTAATATTGCAATGAAATGAATGAAAGATAATTCATTCTATATGGGTTTAGTACTTTTGTTTTTTATGTGGGTTTTCAAAGGTGACGCCTTTCGGTTCATTTATGTAATAATTGTGGATACCAAAGCTGAAGTAGGAACAACTTGACGGGTTAATGTGCAAGTCTGTGATAAACCTATACATTAGGGGAAACTACTTAGTACCATGGAGAAACTCACTTTGTCAACAAAATTAAGTTTAGAATGATTCTTCCATATCGATCATTTGCATATTGATGACACATTAGGATTAGCAAAAAATTTAACAAGAGAAACAAGACGTACACAATACGACCTCTCATTGAATAGCTTTTTGTTAGGGAGAGAAGCACCATTGGTGTACATATTGGGACAGCACTCTAATGCAAATGTGTTTGAACCTTGTTGTGTATATAAGCTTCTCACTTTCTTTACTTTTTCTTGATGTGCGAATCAGCCGTGCACTTGCAACATGTTTCCCGTTATTACCCACTAAATTTATGAGAAACTAGTGTAGGACATGGCTATGATGCTACATATACTAATTCAGTAGCAGAAATATTTCTTTTTAAAGCAATAGACCCTAATAATGAAATAACATTCTTGTGTTGTACTCCTCATAACAAACCTCTTCTGTTTCATTATGATTCTCTCATAGAAAGTCTCATATCTTTTGTTTTCTATGAAACCCAAATATGAGTCCTATGCCTGTGCCATAGTCAAATGTGTGTCACAGAGAGGAAAATTGTTAATACAGCAGATAATGCACTTGGTTAGCTTAGAAAAGATAGCTCTTGTAAGCTAACCAGATTTGTCCAAACTTTCTTCCTTAGCAATCTAATTTTTTATTTGTCCAAACTTTCTTCCTTAGCAATCTAATTTTTTATTTGTCCAAACTTTCATCTTTTTCAATGTTGTCTGTGATGATCAGATTTCTTTCCAGTGGCGTTTATATATCTAATTAAATTACTACTTTGACATAGATATTTGTGGGTATTCTATCTGTATGTTTGGACTTTTTTCTCACGATTGCTTTCTGTTAGAAGTATTGGTTCAATGATTAAATTTACTATATCCCAATAGCTTAAGCTTTTTGGAAAATCGGTAATTTAACATGGTATTAGAGCATGAGATTTTGAGTTCGATTTTTGTCTCCTCCACTCTACCTCCCATTTAAATTCTCATGTGTTGGGCCTCACCTATTAAAAGGTAGTTTCGGCTTACACGTGAGAGGGAGTGTTAGAAGTATTAATTAAATTTACCATAACCCAATAGCTTAAGCCTTTGGGAGAATTGGTAATTTAACACTTTCCAAGGATGTACTAAAGAATCAAAAGGCAGAAAGGCCTTTCTAATCAATAGCTATTCCAGTCCTTTTCCACCATTCCTTTTTTTTCTCTAGGATTATGTGTATGAATGTATCATTAATGTTTTTAAGCTGGCTTGGCTGTCTACCTGGTGCAAGTGTCTTCATTTCTACTCTGTAAAAGAATGGAGGTCCAATTGTGAATTAACAGAGAGTGGCAAAATCAGAGAGTGGAATCTGAGAATGAGCTTGTATACAATTTCAATCAGTGAAGAGCTCCTTGTAGTAATATAGCCAAGAGGCTCTTCTAGTTCGAAGAACGTCTTGGCTAAAATGATGAGTATGTTCTTGTCTCACTGTAATGCTGTCTTTATTTCTTTTTCTTTTTATTTATTTTTTAATATTTTTTTATAGGTAAATAGGGGAGAAGGGCTGGTGGGGTTTGAACCTTAGTGCCCAAGCAGCACAAGAGATTTTGGAACCACTGGGATAGCCCTCGAACTTATTTGTAAAATAATTTTGATTGAATTGTTTAAATGTAAGGCTTAAGATTAATTGACATTGAAAATTTGAATCTCTGTGCTAGAGGTTTTGTTTCTTTGATAGAAAATGAGAGTAACAAATAAATGATTTAGTGGGCCTATCATCATAGAAGTAACACACATCATAATGATAACACAGAAAGAAATTTTATCTTTGATCTGAATTCTCTAACTTTCTATAACACATTATACAGGACTCAACCCAAGTACATTGATTTGCCAAGGATAAGGGATCTCTCAATGGAAAAACTTACAAGAGATTTGATTAATATATAATGATTTGTAATCTAAAAATAAAGTTCAACCATGATCCACTCTTTTGTTGTCATGCGTCTTCAGTATTTCCAGCAAATATGTCATTGAGCAATAATTTATAGATAACAGATTTAGAATATACTTTTCATGTGCTTTGCGGACACCACTTCTTGGTGTTTGATAGAATTCTGACTTGCCCTTGGAAAGTTGGCACTTGTTTCTAATTAGATGTTCATAAAGATTTTTGTCTCTCTGTTCTCAAAGTTGCCTAAATTATCTTCAACATATGTTATTCTAAAACCCCTTTTAATTTGGGACTGAAGGGAACTGTGAGACTTCTTTTCCAACCTGCTGAGGAGGCAGGTGCTGGTGCTTCTCACATGATAAAAGATGGTGCTCTTCATGATGCTGAAGCTATATTCGGAATGCACATTAGTTCTATACTACCCACAGGAATTATAGACTCCAATTCAGGGCCTGCCTTAGCTGCAGTATGCATCTTTGAAGCAAAAATAGTAGGAAAAGATGGGCATGCTGCAGATCCCCATACAAATGTGGATCCAATTCTTGCTGCATCATTTGCAATTTTGTCATTGCAACAGCTCATCTCGAGAGAAACTGATCCGCTTCATAGTCAGGTTTGTCTCTATCCTCAATCTTTTAATGCAATCTTTTTGAAAAGTTCCATACTGGTTGGGTACTTGGTCATGGGTTTATGTACTTGTTGGCCTCACCACATGATAATTTAAGCTTTTGGGTTGGATGCTTATTGTAGCTTCCATTTTCCATTGTCATAAACTCTCTGTATAACCTCAGGTTATTAAGTCTTCATCTACTTGAGTTTGACCACCCCTCCCACCCCCCCCAACCCAAACAAAATAAATTGTCCCCCTCTATTATCTGTAAACTTAATTCTTTTAGTCCAAATTGTTTAGTAACTTTTATTGGAACTTTTTTTTGGGGATTATTTTCAAAATCTTTCAGCTATATGGCTATGCAAGAATGAAGTGACTAGGCAATGTCTTCTTTTTTCTTTTTTCTTTTCTTTGGGGGGTGTGGGGGGGGGGGGGGGGGTATGGGTGACTGAAAGCACATAAAGCATCCAATGTAACATAGGGCTAACACTTGACTTTTCGTTGAAGGTGCTATCTGTTACTTATGTCAGAGGTGGTACTACATTGGACACAACTCCAACATATGTTGAAATTAGGGGCACTTTGAGGAGTCTCACAACTAAAGGCTTGCACCAACTCAGGCAACGGTTGAAAGAGGTATATACTAAACCTTTTCAATTTTGGCTTTATTAGAAAATAGTTTTGCTCATTGATCTACAACATAAGGTAGACGTGAATTCTCTTTGAAATATAAAGAAACAAATCTTTTGTACATTCCATTTCTGCATAATATACTTATTCCAATTGTTCAATACTATTTGTTTCCATTTGCTGACTTTGGCAACCCTCCTGGAAAAGGGTGAAATGTAATGGCAGAATCAAGCAGTTGGCTTTGGCCTCATGAAGATAACATTGCGATTTTCCCACCTTCACATGTTCATTTGTTCTAGAAGTGTTTCAAAATGCACCCTTAGCTGACACTAATTGTCAGCTTTATGGAGTTATTTTGAGCTTCCTATCACAATGTTTTCCCCATAACTTCTATTCTTTTACTTCATAACTTTGTTGCGTTGGGCTTCAATGTCTTCAATTTTTTAGGTCATCAGGTCTGTAGCAAACTGCCAACTGATTTGTTTCCAAAGACAAACAGTTTAGTTAATGTAAACACTGGTTTCAAAGCTTGTGTTGTATAAAACTGCGGCTGGTTGTAGATTATTGAAGGACAAGCTGCTGTACACAGATGTAATGCATATATTGACATGAAAGAAGAAGATCACCCACTATTGCCTGCTGTTGTGAATGATGAGAAACTGCATCTGCATGTGCAGAAGGTGGGCAAACTTTTGGTTGGTCCTCAGAATGTCATTGTGGGCAAGAAAATGATGGCAGGTGAAGACTTTGCCTACTATCAAGAACTGATTCCCGGAGTTATGCTTGGCATTGGAATTGGAAATAAGGAGTTGGGTGCAGTCCACTCCCCACATTCCCCTTACTTCTTTCTTGATGAGGATGTCCTTCCAATTGGTGCAGCATTACACACTGCTCTTGCTGAGAAATATTTGAGTGAGCACTAACACTCACTTGGGCAATGAAAGTTTCAGAATATGGTGTTAATAACAGCTTCTTCAAACAAAATTGGGGGTAAAGCTGTCTATCATTACCTCTCTCAAATCCTGCAAAAATGAGAGATTTGTATACTGGGTATGACATTTTTTTTTTATTAATTTTAATTAGTTCAATTGGTAAAGTTTTTTTTTTATCAAATAGGAGACTTGAATTTGAATCCCACTTACACAAAAGAAAGTCATTGTTGTCTTTTTTTGCCAAAAATGAGGGCTTTATTTTGGAATCCCAAAAATTCATATGATTTGTTGGGAATTTGTTACCTTATTGAAAGTTGTTGAATTATTTTGTGATTTTTTAAACAGTGGAAACTTGCAAATGGCTTAGGACGATGGGTGTGCTCTAGAAATATAGACCTCCAAATCAGTTCATAATTAGTATTCTACCCCCAAAATCTAAAATGGGCTTTTCATAGTTTACATAGCCTGCCTAATCACTTGCTTCGTATCTTAATGCATGTATTTAATTTATTCGGATGCTGCAAGTATATGAGGCCAAAATTGGACCCTGTTGTCAGGCTATGCTTAAGACACTATAGTATAGTCCATCCATGTGTGTAGCTTAAACTGGATGAAATTCATGATGTTACAAAATAAAATGAGGGGACAGTTTTATATTTCTATTCTCATAATGTGGAAATCCTCTTATGAGTTGAATTATTTCTATGTGAAACTTTCCATGTTACAAAATCTTTCGTGGGGGCCATGCGATTGGGATAATGCACCAAATAAAATTACAAGTACAACCACAAACGCAGTGGGCCATTGTGAAAAATTCCCAAAATCTGGTTGGTGGAGACCCACTTCCCATGTTCTCCCCTACTACTTTTTCTTGCATACATTGCACCCAAACGCCTGAAACTCTTTTTGAGGTAGGTAAGGGGAGGAGAAGTTGGTGTTAAAAGTTCAAACCACAAACACGAAATATTACAAAAGATGTTATCACTAGACAATCACTTGAACAGCACATCTGAAACTCTTTTCAAATTCTTAGTTAACATAACACTTCCTAGATTGAAGCCTCTTGTTGTTACAATAATTTATTTACCCTAGAATTCTTTAGACCCCAGTTTATTTTTTTTTTTTTTGACCTTTAGCTTTTCAACTAAATGTTATTGTCACAGACTCACAACAAAGGAGGGAAAAAGGAAAAAGAAAAAGAAGGGAGGGGGGGGGGGGGGGTTGTGTATGGGCCATAAAGAACCGTATAAGAAAATTGAGGCAGGTTTAAGACCACAAAGGACTGCCCTTAATATGAGAAAGCAACAATAATTAATAAATGAAGGACTAACTTTACACAAAACATTGCATGTTGTCTCTCTTTCTTTCTCTTAATCTGCATAGATCATGGACCCCCATGACAAGACATAGCATCTTCAATCTTTATGTTCATGTACGCACACACTCTCTCTCTCCCCATTAGTTGTGACTTTCTATAAGTATTCTGCTCCAATTCTGGTTGTTTGTAACCCTCTATCCATTCTTTTTTATTTTATTTTATCCAATATGGTGATTAAAGGCTTGTAAATTGACCTCATAAAGGAAGTGACCATTTGCTCAAATTAATCACTATCCTAGCTTTCAAACCTGACATGGACACCATTTTCTCTACAGATTATGTTGCTTTCAGTTGTCAAAGCAGCACAACTCATAATTGCACTAAAAAAGTTGTGCAAAGTACTGATATTAACTCCAGCAATAACAGACCTCCAACACAATATTGGCTCTCAAGTTCATTATCATTTAGGAATTTGCATGAGTTTCACCGCGCACACGCGGTACGGTGGTCATTTTATAAGTGCTTGTGAGGTGTGGCGGGTAAGAACCGGGGGTCCGGGATACAAGTTTTTAAGAGAGAGTTTTACACACATATACACTTAAATTAGTTAGAGTACAAATTCTATCATATATATATATATATATATATATATATATATATATATATATATAAAAGGAATTTGCATGAGTAAACTTGTTCAACGTTTGACAGGGACATTCAATGATAAAGTGCATCGTATTTATATTTTAATTTCCCCATAAGGAATGCACCTTCTCAATGGATGAGTCTATAAGTTTTTATTTGATTTTAGAATATAATCTTTTGTATAACGCTTTGTTTGTTTTTAAGTAAAATATTTTTTAAAAAATATTTTTTTCATTTTCACGTGTTTGTTTATTGATAAAATGTAGTTAAATTTATAAAATATTTCTCGATGACCGTAAAATCATTTATAAAAAGTTGTAAAATATACCATGGCTTCTCCTCTTGTATTTGATGGCTAGGTCATTGGTTAGGTGGTCAGAGACACCTCTCAAATGACCAGTGCCGGCGGTCCGGTGACTGGAGACTCCTCGCTAGTGACCGGCACCAGTGGTTTGGTGTCCAAAGACTTTGTTCAAGCAACTAGTGCTTGCAGTGTGATGGCCAGAGACACTGCATTGACCAATGCAAGAGGTAAGATAACTGGAGATGCCATTTTGTCGATGGGTCACCAGAGACACCGCTTCGATACTGATCATCAACAGTTTGGTAATCGAAGCCATCATTTTGATTACTGATTCCAATAGTCCAGTCATTGAACCTCTAGCACTAGTAGCTTCAATGGTTGAACAGAGTCATACCAAACACTTACAAATATTTTACTGAAAAATTTTACTTGCCATACAAAATATTTGAAAATTTTTATTTGTTATACTAAACACCTAAAAATATTTAACTTTAAAACAAATATTGTGGAAATAAAAATGGAACCCTAAATGAATGATTCATTTTCTTGTGGTGTACGTCCATGTTCCCTTTGCTTGTTCAATTATTTGATATATTTCAATTGAACCATGCATGCAATTTTCAGAAACAATGTTTTTCAATAATTTATACTTTCGGCTAAAAGTGTAGATTTAGGAAGATTTCGAATTTGCAATTATGCACGAATTATTAGTCATATATCCCTACATAAAAAGAGCACCTCAAAGTTTTTGTACTAAAAAATGTGAAAGAAATTCAATCACAAATAGGAATCAAGACACATGGCACATCTAATTGCAACCTCTTGGCCAATATTGTAATGCTCACTGTATTCTTTAATTGTTCTTCATTATTTTTTATCTAAAAACAAAAGTCGTTTTCTTAATTTTAGTCACTCATATAATTTAATGATCTTGATTCCTCGAGTACATAGGAATTTTTGTAGACCATAGGTCTAATCTTACTCTTTCGTGTTCCCAGCAAAAAATCTTACTCTTTCGTGTTTGAATTTTTCATGCACGAGCGTTTGAGTTTTGACTGCAACAAAGAATTTTGTGGTAAAATGTTGCCTACAATTTTACATTTCATAGCTGGATATGTTGGGCAAGGCACTTAAAAGCAATCCTCTATAGCCAATGACAGAGAATATTCTTTGATTATGCAATCATGTAATGATAAGAGACTAAGAACTACCCTTTAGGAAAAAGGTTACTTCCAAAACGATTTGGAGGAGAATTTCTCTGACACAATACGTGTCAATTGATAAAATTATTTACATATACTCTAGTCACATGATTTATTTAATGAATTATGTGCCTTGGTTACATAAATATGTAGATGGTTTTATGAATTATCACGTAATGGGTTGGTGGAGATTTCTCCAAACTAGTTCGGAAGATTGGTTTGTGTGATATGAAATATCATAGCCAAAGTAATGGGTGGTTGAGTAGAATTGCTTTATAAAGCTGAGCAATGCTCTAGATGCTATTCTACCCGACCATCCTAACAAAGGAACAATGGAATGGCCAGCAACTGCCTTGATTAGAATCTCCTAATCAGCCTATACATCATAGATGATATTGTAAACCCATCTTTATTAATGAAAAAGGAGAAAGACAATCAAACAAAGTCAACCGAAATTCTTTACTTTCGCCTGCTTGTTGGCTGGTTTTTGTGTGTGCTTTGCATCAGATAGAAAGATATGTTGGTTGGTGAGGTTTGTTTGCCTCGGAAAGGTGCAGTGGTTGAGAGCTTAGAAAAAAAAGCTTTAAATGTTGTTGAAGTTCTGTTAAGAGTCCCTTGGTGGTCATTGCTGAGTCATATCCACGTGTTACGACCTCAGTAAGTTGGGTCTTTTCTTTTTGTGTTTCTATAGAAGTTGTCTTGGTTTGGTCCAAATTTGAAGCACAAAACAAAACTAAAGGGCATGAATTTTCATATTTCCTTCAAAAGGCTTGGTTTGCTTTGAGATGGATCGAGAGATATTGTACCAAATTAATCCCCAAGTAGGTGCAGTTTGGTGAGGTTGTGAAATATCATGTTTAAGGAAATTCTTCCCTTCTCTTCTCTCCCTAATTAAGTAATTATATCATAGAGAGAGATTGGTAAACCCAACAAGAAGTTTTTTGATAATTAACCCAAAAATATAAAAGAAACAAATTGGAAAAGAGAGAGAGATATTGGTAAACCCAACAAGATGTTTTTTTGATGATTAACCCAAAACTATAAAAGAAACAAATTGGAAGAGAGAGAGAGAGAGAGAGGGAGAGAGAGAGAGAGAGAGAGATATTGGTAAACCCAACAAGAAGTTTTTTGATAATTAAGCCAAAATAATGAAAGAAATAAATTGGAAAAACAAGAGAGAGGATTGGTAAACCCAACAAGAAGTTTTTTGATAATTAACCCAAAATTATAAAAGATAAACTAATTGGAAAAGTGAGAGAGAGAGAGGATTGGTAAACCCAACAAGAAGTTTTTTTGATAATTAATCAACCAAAATATAAAAGAAAGTACAAAATGGAAAGAAAGAAAGAAAGATGATTAAGCATTGCCAATTGACAAGCAGCAGCCCATGTGAGAGATCAACTTTCTAGTATGTAGATCCTTACACGCAAAACGTAAACACATTTTCATGATCCCTACGTTTCATCCATCCCTAGTCAAAAAAGTCATGAAATTAAATATAAAATGATTATTATTGCTTAACCACTAATTTTTGGATGTAAGCATTTTCTTGAGTTGTTAACTTGTTATGGTAAATTAATTCCAGTAAGTAGTTTGTAAAATTTTACCAATCTATTTTGAAATGGGTTAGATTAGTTTTTTTTGTTACATCAAGCATAGACTTTAACATGGGTCGATTTATGTCAAAAGGTTTTTGATCCAGTAGTATGTCAAGTCCCTTTTATATGGTAAACCTGCATTTAAAATACCTTTTCTCTCATCACTTGTTGTAAAAAAGCAAAAAACAACAACATAATTAATGGTATTATTGTTTGTACTAGATATTTAATGTTACTTAATAAATTTGACATCGGGATATATATTCTGAAATCAGTCAATTAAAAAAATAATCCACTCTTCCCTTATGGTTAAAGCTAATCTTTCTTTAAACATTTTGTTAGATTGTAAGACGCTTCTTTACAGCCCAAAAAAAGAAGAAGAAAAAAAGCACAACATGCAACAGGTACACTTGGAAAGGTTGATAACTTGACGTAGCTCACAACATCTAGTATTTTTTTTTTCCTTCTTTTATGATGATGATATCATTAGTGAACTTAAAATTGAGTAAACTTAAGAATTTATGTATTATTTAACTTTTATTTTTAAGTATTTTATTATTTTTTCTCTTATTTGTATTGATAGGAAGAAAAAAAATTATTATTATTATTATTATTATTACTCGTGTGATAAAAATATGGTTCAACCATTTAGGACAATTCAAATTTGACTCGAACCAGGATTGACTTGATCCGTTTATTGGTCTAACACCAATTCACTCATGAGAAAGTCTAGGAGCACAACAAAATTTCACAACATTTTCACAACACCCTTATTTTAAGTTGTGGTGGTTCTCAATATGATTTTATTTTGACTTTTGGTGAAGTGACACCTCAACTTGTTATGAAAATGTAGTGAGATCTATTGTGTTAAGCAGAATAACTCATCAACCTGATCACAAAATCACAATTAAACTCTGATCATTTCTTTTGGCTAAGTAGTTCACAACTTAACTTGATTGCCAACCTCAAGTTATGTGTTGCTAGTACTAAATTGATTATAACCAATTGGATGGGCAGCATGTATGGTATGTCCCACACAAGATCCACACCTCAGGACATTGAAATCTAGGTTTGCCCACATAAGATGGACTTACACGTCGGACTGTATGAGTTATGACACGAAAAATCCACGAGTCGGTGGGTGATGAAAATGTGTCGTGTCCTTTTTCAATGGTTTCTTTCTCTTAGCCTCACCAAATTCACCTCTCTCTCTCACTATAAATCTGCCAACTCTGCTCTATTGCTCTCTCCCTTTTCTCTCCCTCTTTAGCTCTGGAGTTTGAATAGAATTCCAGAAAGAAATAATAAACTAAGAGTCTCTCTCTTTGTGCAATTAGTGGCACTGCATGTGCTCAGAGAATCACACTGAATTTTGCTTTATTTTGCTAATATACCCCACCGTCCATCCATTATACTCTCACTATATCTACGTATAAAATCACTCTCTTCTCATTGTTACACCCCCTCCCTTCTTCTGCTTTTCTTTTCCCATTTTGAACAACTTGGGTTTTATATCTCTCATTTATTCTTAATTCATAGAAATGGGTGAAGAAGCTAAACAGGTGAGGCTTTTGATATCTCTGAGTTTTGGCTTCTTTGGAGCTGCATTTTATTTTAATCCCTAATGATTGTTTTTCATTTGTATTTGGTAGGAACAAGCTAAGGCAGAGGCTACGCCAGAGGAGAAGAAGGAAGAAAAAGCAGAGGAGAAGAAAGAAGAGAAGGCAGAGGAGAAGAAGGGAGAAGAGCCAAAGCCACCAGCTCCGTTTGTCTTGTACGTGGACTTGCATTGTGCTGGATGTGCCAAGAAGATTGAGAAGTCCATCATGAAAATTAGAGGTCCCCCCCCTCCCTTGTCTCCCTTTCTCTTTGTTAATTGTTATATATGTTTTTGTTTTTCAATGCTAGTACATGTTAGCATATGTGTATACATATAGATTCATGCTAGGACACAACAAAAATTAATAGCATTAAAAATATTTTAGACTACATATCGTGGTAGGCTCATGTACCAAGTGGTATACGTAAGAGATTTATAATAATGTTGTTTGTATTTGTTTAGAAATACGTTTTGGTAAAAAAAATGTATACAAATACGTGTAATATTGTTTAAATACTGAAAATTATTGTTTAAACAATAATAATGAATGGCCCCTAATTTAAGAGCGTCGTGAAATTATTGTTATATCTTTAGTTTTATTGGTATAAATATGTGTTCAAACTTGATACATACACTGAATTTTGCACTGAAATTCACACACACTCACATGGCATCTCACTTGGCCCAACACATCACCAAAAAAAGGGTAGCTTTTTAGTGTAAAAAAAATATTACTTTAGACTTATTGATGTGTTGGAACTTGTGTGCTAAACCTGTATGTTGCTGTAAGCAGGAGTGGAAGGGGTTGAGATAGACATGGCTAAAAATGAAGTGACTATAAAGGGTATAGTGGAGCCTCAAGCTGTATGCAAAAAGATTATGAAAAAAACTAAGAGAAGAGCAGAAGTCTTATCCCCATTACCAGCATCCGAGGGTGAACCCATTCCAGAAGTTGTTACTTCACAGGTAACATGTAGTTCCTTTAATTATTAATTCTAAGTGAAGTGCTTACTGAATTTTCGCAAAGTACATGAACCATCATGTGTGGTTTGTTGTGTTCCAGGCTGGTGAATTAAAAACAGTGGAGCTCAATGTAAACATGCACTGCGAGGCCTGTGCTGAGCAACTTAAGAGGAAGATACTGAAAATGAGAGGTACTATTATGTTACATATTCCCTGTTCTGTATAAGCTAAATGAATGATTTGTGTGTACAAGCAAAAAAAGTTAATTGTTTGAGTGTGACCTGGCAACTGCAAGAAATAATTTTTGATACATTATTTGTAACACTTATATTTTGAAGTGTTAAGTTATTATTGATTTAAGGCGATAAGTTGTGATTGATTTGTGAGAATGGAATGATAGTGACTATGTGATAGTGATAAATAGTTTATAATTTGTTGGTAACTTGTGAAACTGCGTGTGTATCTGAACTTGATTTTGGACATGTTTTTTTCCAAACAAATTTGGAGAGAACTCTTCTATTCCATTTTAAGTGACTAACATATTAAATAATAATTTGACTTCTTTAATAAATAATCCACGAAATTAAAATACATATACAAATAGTCTTTTGATCTATGATATATGTCATCCAATCGGTTTTATATAGGAGATTTTTCATTGATTTTGATTTTATTGTCAAAGGGTTTAAAATCTAGATCCACTTGAATGTATTGAATATGTGTATTCTCTCTCTTATAAGGTGTAGCAACACAATATTGAATTATCAACAGACCCGATAAATTAGCTTATGCGTAAGATATTTCATAGTATGTGAGTTCTAAGTCGTAGGGTTCACACACGTTTATATGATGTATATATCTGAGACATAATATGAGATACTAATATTTATGCGTGCATTATAACAGGGGTCCAAACAGCCGTGACTGAGCTTAGTACTGGTAAGGTCGTGGTGACTGGGACAATGGACGAAAACAAGCTTGTAGATTATGTTTATAGGCGCACTAAAAAGCAAGCTCGAATTGTACCACAACCCGTGCCTGAACCAGAGAAGAAAGAAGAAAACAAGGAAGGTGAGAAGCCAGCAGCAGAAGAAGCAAAACCAGAAGAAAAGAAAGAAGAAGAAAAAAAACCAGAAGAAGATAAGAAAGAAGAGGGTGACAAGGGTGAGGAAAACAAGGAAGAGGCCAAGAAGGAAGGTGAAGAAATTGTTGTCATCAACAATAATATTGATGAGGAAGGTATGAAGAGAATGATGTACTATTACCCGCAGCCACTCTATGTGATTGAACTATTCCCACCTCCTCAGCTCTTCAGTGATGAGAATCCGAATGCATGTTGCATTTCATAACAATTTGATCAAATTATTATATGATCCAAAAAAAAAAAATGTTATTATAATGTGAAATGTCCAATAGCTTCTAGCACTGCTCGTGATGAGAGAATTTTATAGAGATGTTTGGTGCAAGGTGTCAAATTGAATTAGATCGAAATTGATGAATAATAATTCTCTGTAACTTTTGTATTATAGTTTAAATGAATGCGTATATTATCAATCAATTAATTAGCCATATACTATATAGTTAAGAATATTCTAAAGTTTAAAATATTTGTTTCTTTTGTTTTATTAGGGACTTTAATATATTTAAAAAAGTGTAACCAATTGATATATGGGATTGCTTTTAGGAAAATTGTTTGAAAAAAAAGGACATTTGAAAACTGTTTGACGCAATCATGTGTCGATGTATGTACGTAACATGTGGTAGGCAACACACAAGCAATAACAAAAATTCCCATTATATATATATATATATATATATATATATTGTTTTTATCTGTAAGCACACCTAATACTAAAATCTTGCACTAATTAATTCACATGGTTTCTGTGAACCGTGTCAAGCAAAGATTGATGTAATCTATGGGAAAGAATTGTAGCTTCGGCATCTAATAATAAATAATATTTCAGTACCCTCTAAGAAAACATACATATGCAAAGATGAGATCATTATATATGCCAAACTTCGCAACAATGTTGAATCACATGCAACATCAGTGATTAGTGTTGTGCCCATGGGTGGAGTGGAGGAGAGGGTTTACATGAATAGTTTTCACAATTATTGGACTAAATAAATCTGCAATGGATTATTTGGAGTTGGCTTAGTGGTTTTTAAGGTTTTATATCTATAAGATCGTGGGTTCGAAACATCTTATTAGCATCTTGAGGTCACCTCATAAACAATATTTATTTCACACTAGCTATTGCACACAATTGTATATACACACAATTTGCACTAAAATTGTAACTTCTGTGTGTATGATTATGGGCAACAATTGAGTGTGCAGTAGTATTTAACCTTTAAAAACTAAAAGATAATTACAATTGTGTGTGTATTTTTTATTCTTCTAATTGTTAATAGTACTTGATGTTCACTTGAATGGATTTTTAGTATAAAAATAGTTCTCAGAGCTTATTACATGAACTTTTGTTTCTAAACTAATAGAGGACTTGCAGTGAGTTTGAGAAATGTACATGGTATATATGTTCATTATATGGGAGAAAAACAAAATTCCTATCAACTTCTTATTGTACACTTTTGGTGCTGAAGCCTAATAAATGGAAAAAGAATCCCACTGCATAGTCAGATAAAATGCTGTGCATGCGCATGTTCTTTCTTTTCTCTGTACTTATCCCCAAATTTCTGAAAATGTTCTTTCTTTTCTCTGTACTTTTGCGATCTTTGTGATAAAATTCTCCTTTCTGATCCTATTTTTACTTGAAAGAATGATAGATTGAATTTGGAAAGGGTGGCCTGGCAAAAGCAGTACAGCATAGGCCCCATGGCTTCCTGTAATGCCACTGTTGATACTAGATAAGCAGCAGATTAACATTAATTATGAAATGCATGCCCTTGCAATCATTGAGCAGTCCTGTGATCCGAATATCCATCTTTACAAGGTTTTGAGTGGGTACAAAAGTCAATTCAGGATAATAGAAAAAAAGCTAGAAACTATTGCTAATTCATGTTTTTGTGGATGTCACGTGTATAAAGGATAAAAACTGACGTGTGGGGTTCTGAGAAATTGAGAGATTCCCTGAGAAAAAAGATCAGAGGTGTGGGCGTTTCACATGGTTGTGGGTCTCTCATGTGTTTGAGATCTGACTCATCTTCATGGTCTGTGGGAGACACAGAATTCCACATCAATGGAAGTCTTTGGATCCATGCTCAAAACGTGGATGAGGGGCGGCGGTGCTGATGCCGTTACACCTATCCATGTGTCCTTTTGTCTCATACACAAAAGTCATGCTTGTCATGGTGAATCCTCAAAAGTTGAACACGATGTGTGGTGGTTAAAGGAAAGCTGAAATATGTCAAAGAAAAAAGAATTCTGTAAATGAAGCTGATGTAGTATTATCAAACAAGATAAAGAAAAAAGTGAAGCTAATGGATGTAGTTCAGGAGTCACGAAAGGACACAAGAATGCATCAGCTTCTTACACCAAAGCAAGTATAGCACAGAAAAGACGATGCTTAGTTGAAAAAAGAGAGAGGGAAAGCATGTTTAAAACAACTTTGTTGACTAATCTTAGCGCAATTAAAGTATATCAAGCTACTTTTTTTGACTACTATATTAATTAGTAGTTTCTACTTTCTACTTTCTAGCTAGTACTTGAAAGTTGTAATTCTATGTTTTTATTCGAAAAAATGTTTCATCAATGTATGGATATTCTAGTTCAGTAACATTGAGCAGATCGATGTATTGAGCAAAGTGTTAATAGTGAAACATTATGGTTTGGGTGGTGCCAAATGTAGCACTAGTAGTCATTAGTTTGTATTAAGAAGCATCTTTGGTAATTTTAGAGCTTAAATATTGATGGATCCATAAAATAAGAGGGCGTGTGTGGCTAAATTAACTAATAGGTTGAACAACCTGCGTCATGTATGTATTTAATATTCTTCTATCTATTTGTCTTCTAGAAGTCTTTCCACCAATTAGAGATTTGTGTGTCGAACCTAGCAACTGACTAAAATCTTTTGAAATTTTAAGTTTAGATCTCAGATAGCCTAACTACCAATTCTTAGTTAATTTATTTAATGAATAGACATGCAAGCTAATTAGAACTAGATTCAAATCACAATAAGTTATTATTTAATCATGCATAAACATAGACAAAGCATATATATATGCATGGTTAAAAAAAAAAAAACATATTAATAACCAATTATTTGTTCACGAAATAAAAATCGTTGTAGAAACACCTACCAAGGTAAAAACATTCTGGGAGTATAATAGAACCTCAAATTGAAAGCCGATATGAAAGGTTGTTGTGATTCAACTTGTACTCACACCACATCATCTACTTATTGACCTTACTACTGTACTAAAACTCTCATATCCTGCTAACAACAACAGACTCTTGCCTTGCTCCTTTTATGTGATCAAATTCACAAATGATTGCCTCTTGCAAACCAATGATTTACTCTTGGAGATTTTAGTCAGTATGCGTAAATTGAAGACATGTCTATGTTTTCAATGATAAAAGTCCAGCACACTCATATATTAGAGATCAAGGTGGTTGGCTCAATGACCTCTTAAGGATATTCATAGGAAGGGTTTGGGAAGATAATAGAATTCTCTCTATTATTGCAACTGTCTTTTTCTCTGAAATTAGGATTAAAATTATTCTTTTATATGAGAAGAGGGATTAAGAATGCAGTGGCCACAAAATCTGCCCTAGAAGGAAAGCTCCTAATCTACCCAAAATGCATGGTTTCGTTCAATTAGCGAGAGACTGGCTAAACTTTCTGTTTGATTTTCAATTTTGCTCAAGCTAGCTAACACAAGTGAGCTCTTCCTTGTTGCGCAGTGAACAGTAGCTTCACCTTTAAACCCATTTTACATCCTTCATGTATACAACCCAAATATTACAATACTTTTTTTTCATGGAATATACCAGCTCTAGATCTTTGAATATATATATATATATATATATATATATATATATATATATATTGCATATACTGTGGATTTTTTTGGATGACACATCATAAATCGTGAGCCTATTGATTCCTGATGAGATGTAATTAGTAATTATGTAAACAATTTTTCTCACACTACGTTTTGAAATTTTCTAAAAGGAACATAATAGAGTGGAATGCTAAATTAAAAAAGAAAAGTAATATAGTGTATTTTCTTAATGGGTTTAAAAATTCATAAAGAAATATATAATTCTTCTATCACACTTTCCACATCTCATTTTCCTTTTTCATGATAAGAATAAAGTTGACCTCTATTTATTAATGGTCTGTTTGTTTCAATAATAATGTTTTCTAGAAAATGAATCATTTTCTTAGAAGCATTTTTTATAAAACTATCTTATTTTCCAATATTTGGTAACAACTTTAAATGAATTGAAAAATAATCTCTTAACTTCCCTTATTTAGTTTACTATGAGATAGAGTTGTTTTCTAAAATAATTTAGTGAAAAACAATCTTTAAAAATAATTCATACTTTTTATGTTGACCAAAGATAGTTTTCTTTTGACTCATCTTTTCATATGCTGCCAAACACTGAAAAATACGAAAAATTATCTTTACATAAGGTTTTCTATCGGAAAAAAAAAAAAAAAAAAAAAGCGAATGAAATGAATTTCTTTCCATTAAACCCTCAAACAAACAAGATAACAGATGTAATATTTTTTAAAATTCCTTTCACTTCATCTCATCTCATCCCATTCTTTTTTTTTTTTTTAACTTGCACAATAAAAAAATCTTCCTTAGAAGAAATTTTTTTTTTAGGTTATATTAATGAGCCTCCTAGATAGAGAGGGACTTTATTCAAGAGGAAGCATACCTTACGATTGTTAGGCTCTATGGAGTCTAGTTGTGTTTGATCTGGTTGACGATCCGACCCGACCTGAATAATGTTGCGTGATTAGAGTTTTTTGTGTGGTTGTTGTTTTTGAGAGAGTGAAAAAACTGTAGCCGCACTTTTTATTTTTTTCTCTGATAATAGTGAAATCCCTGCAACTCTGTAGATGTAAGTAAATTACCGAATCACATAAATATTGTCTTGTGCGTGTGATTTTTTTTCTTTGACGTATGTTTTCTCTATTTTCTGTTTCTCACATGTTGAGAATTTCGCGGTAATTCCTTACATTGATGTCAAACAAGTTCTAAGCATGACTATAATATTTATTCAGCATTAAAAAAAAATATTTAAATCCTCCTTAGAAGAAAAAAACTTTAGGTTATATTAATGAGCATCCTAGTTATAGAGGGACTTTATTGAAGAGGAAGCATACCTTTTGATGTCATACAAGTTCTAAGCATGACTATAATATTTATTAAGCATTAAAAAAAATGACCATAAAATTTAGAGATAAGATTAAGGGTGCATTGGCCTGATTGCAAATCTAAGGAAAGAATGCATGCATGTGCATGGTGGTCTAATCAATGAGAGCGCATACAATGATGATGCTTTATGTACTTCCTCATAATAACAAATTCACATTTATAATCGATGGGAACATGATCATAGTCTTAATTATAAGCTTTAATCTCTCTCTCTCTCTCTCTCTTCATAAAGAAAAAGAACTTCCAATTAGTTTAATGAATCTATTAATCTTTAAGTTTCCAAAGTTTCAACATCGCAATATTCGCATGAACCAATCTTCTTTGGTAAGGAAAACAACCCATGTGGGAGCCAACATATAAGACTGTAAACTCCTATGATAAGTATAGAATACAATGCACTTTTGGTTAACCAAACAGAGATGCTGACACAGCTTTGCACTCATCCAGGTCACCAGGCCAAATATCCATTCAATACAGGAATTTCTCTCATCAAATCACTAATTAAAGTACTATCTTTTAAATAGGACACAATCCTCTTCAACCACCTCAAACGGCCAAGGATGTTAAAGCATAAGCGACATGACCAAGGAAAATGTATAGGAAATCAAGGAAAAGTAAAAAAGGGGGTACTATCTTTCTTTTCTAGGGAATCTAGGATTATCTTAGACCTTTATCAATGTGTTATGTACATTCTATGTGAGACCTTACAAATCTGATATATATATCGATACCACCTTATAGTTGAGAAGCAACTGCACAATATTACCAACAAAAATAGCAAGTATTTGCATGGTAACTTGGGAGTTTTGAATAATGGCTGACATGCAAATTGTTCCAGCTTGCAAGAATGTGGAAGCACAATATGTGGAGATGATGGTGCCTCTGTATTCATATGGGTGTGAGAAGAAAGTGAAGAAGACCTTATCTCATCTCAAAGGTAAATTTAGAGGATTAAATTTCTACACTTCTATGTGAGACAATAAGATTAATTATATTTCATGTTGCTCATGTATTTTGTTTGGAACAATATATATTCACGTGCCATATAAATTTTTGTTTCTTAATTAGAACAGCTTGTCTATTTTAACAGAAAATTAAAATATACTATTTATTTGATACACGAGTCATTCCTCTTACATGGGGAGTCCACCCAATGTAAGGAGGAGTCATGTATCAAATGGTTTCATCCCAACAAAGCTAGGTGATGGTTGTATTAATTAAGTATAGCATATGCTATTTTATTGAAGTGTTGGTCAATCTACATATAAGGCAGACTTGGACTTGGGTGGGACTTGGGCCTGGGCATGAGCATGTGCATGATTTCTATATGGGCTCAAGCCCAAGGCCATGAAAGAAACATAGTGCGTTTAATTTTAGCCCCAAATCCATCCTCTCTCTTGGCTGGACCAGCCAATTTTTTTTTCCAAGAAATCAGACATGAAAAATTTTGATATAAACATGTTCAATCCTTAGGGTGGCTACTCCTGCTCCTAGATTTAAGAATTTTCTTGCTCACAATCTTGCCGTCCATTTCTTCCATCCCTAATTGGGTGTTCCTCCCCTATAGTAGTCCCTTTGTATGTGTTGTGTTACAATGTCTCTATAGGCATGTAATACATACCTGTGTGTTGTGTTACAATCCATAGGCATGTAATATATACTTGTGTGCTGTATTGCAATGACTCTTGCTGGTCCATTGAGTTAGGAAAATAGCAAATTGCATTCACCTAATGAATGGTACTGTGATTGGACCACTTCCTAAACGCAATTGAATATATCCACAACACGCATATAATAAAACACACTGACACAACAAAGCGTGCTCAAAAGCAAAGGAGAATAGCCTAGCATGGGTAACATATTGCTTGATGCAAGTCAATGATGCCTGTATATTAGATAACCATTTTATACATGTATTGTCAGTCTTTGTCATGCAAAAACCAATCCATGCGATTTCTGTAAAGTCCATGAATGCATTTAGGCATGTAGCCATTCGTCGAGTAAGTTCCATCAGAGAAAATTAGGCCTCCATCATAAGGCCTCTGACCTTCACGGTTTTGGGCCTTCATCACTTTGCTGACACCATCATTACATACACCCACTGTGACTTGTGCAAACAAAACGAAAAAGATGTGGAAGAGACGATTGAATAGATAAAAAGAGACTGGACCTCTTGTTTTTTAGTCCCAAAAGAGCAAAAAAATTGAAATAAGCATGTAGACAAAATTTTGTAGATGAGATAAGTTTTGATGAACTAATAAGAACCATTTAATATTATGAATGTTTACTTATCCTAGAAGTTTAAATTCATAAAATAGAGTGAATTCAATCATTTTACCAAATGTTCTAACATCTACTTTCTATGATACTTGCTGATGGCAGGAATATACTCAATAAACGTGGATTATTATCAACAAAAGGTGACTGTGTGGGGAATTTGTAACAAGTATGATGTACTAGCAAACATAAAGGGCAAGAGAAAAGAAGCTCGTTTTTGGAACCCAGAAGACAACATTACATCAGAAGAATTAGAACCACCATCTTCGGATCCTTTAAGAGACTCCAAGCCTTATTTGGCTTTTACTATGGTCCGGTCTCTAAGCTGGAAAGCATGGAAAAAGGTTTTCGCTAGATCCAATTCCTTCTGATGACTTCTTGTCATTTGTAAATAAGTACTGCTTTTTCAAGCATTTTGGTTTTTTGACTCTTTTATTCCTTGTTCTAAACGGAACATAGTGATGGCTCTTTTTTCCAAATCCTACATATATATGTTTGATCAGAATTGAACAATAAGTCTTTTTCTCCTTCTTTGAACGTAACTCTTAAGTTTGGGTCAGCATAAACATGCGTGTACAGTCTCAAACTATTCATGGGTCAAGCATGTAACAAATAGCGGACTCATAGGTCAAGCATGTTAGGTTGATACAAAACCAGGTTATTTGTGACCCTTTATCATTGGGGTCCCCCAACTGGTTACTGGAACCCAGCCCTCACATTCAGCACATGCAATGGAGCTAAATTTAATCATCCTGAGGTTATCTTTGTTCAAGATGGACAATCAATTTACAGTATTCAAATCCAAAAAAGCCAAATAGCTTTAATTTGCTCACTGCCATATCTTATTAATTATAGGTTGATTTAATGAACATGGTATGTACATCTTCAGAAAAAATCCATATAGAAATTAGAGGAGGTTTGAGTTTTCTTTGTCATAATATACCTGAAAAACTATCATTGCCAAATTTTAACTGAAAAGTGAAAAATTCAACTTGCACGTGTTCTTCTTTATGACCTTACTAGATAAGGATAACATAACAATTAACTACGTAAGTTTGACCAAAGCCGGTTAACAAGACGTGTAAGTTAAGCATTTGCTTGAGCCGATAAACCATAGGGCTGGTTTGTGGAAAGTGCATAGGAATATTCTTTAAAAGCCCTAACGAAAAATTGCCATATGAAATAGTTTTATGTATGAGATTGATCTCAAATGTGGTATGAGAGGTGATTTTATGAGACTGTCTCATAAGATATCTCATTGGCTGAGAAATGACGAAGTTTAGAGAGGGCTTAACCAGTTATAAATACTCTACTAGTTAGTGTAAATATACTAATTTATTTTTCTGTTGTAAACTTATGCTTGTGGGCCTGGTAAGGGGGTTACATTTGTTTCTTCATGTGAGTTGAGTCATAGACTAATCTCATATGCATCCAAAAAATGAGTGATTTCAGGAGGAAGAGGGTAAGAGTCCTAAAATCAAATCAATGTTATGTTGTCACCCATTAGGTTTGAACTCATCCTAATCACTGACCACAAATAAGGGCGGTGCCATAGTGTTTATTTGGTGTAATGAAGGATGACCTCGTTTTACTATTAGAAATGTTTCCTCTATTAGAGTATTTCTTGATTTAGACCCCCAAAAACCTAAGTGGTAAATTAATGAATAGCTTGATTAAATTTTAATCAATTCCATAATTAACTATTTGATAGATTGTACAATCCCAGTGTCACCAAAATCCAATACTAATAACGAAATTTTTATTAAAAAAATAAAAACATTTGATGATAAAGTGGAAAACTATTGAAAAACTCTTCAAAAGAAAAACCGCTCTGGATGAAATAAACAATTACAACATGTGTATACTCACAAAACCTTTGTAGTCCTAAACTTTGTCGGTAACCTCAGCACATGACTTTTTTTGCCTCCTACCGCAATGATTCCAGAACTTTGAAATCCTTCTATAAAACTTCTTGCATGAGTTAACTCATTGGTAAGAGTTAACAACTTCTATGGTTTGGGAGGAACTCTAGAAGGAACTTGTAAATAGAACACTCAAGTGAGAGAGTTTCATAATTTTTTAGGCTCAAGAAAGTTAGCTTTTTAGGTATATATGACAACCTCTTTGCTCTCAATTTGTGCAACATGGGTTGGTTTAATATATAAGAAATCATTAGGTTAAGTTGTCGAGAGTTCAAAAGTTGGTTTACTCTTTGCCGCAATTTCAACTAAGCGAGGCTCGTGTGGACTCTAGAGACAATTAATATAGTTGTGCACGTTTCAATGGCCATATCTAACTCTCAAATTTGGTTAAATTTGTGTCCATTTTGAGGCCCCATATGTTTACTATCCCATGACATAAATTTCATTTAAAAATAGTTTTGGTGTAAACTATATTAGTAAAAGATCATCGATTCAGATCATAACTTTATTGTATTTAAGTAGCTTATAGCCCAAATTCAATCCTAACTCAATTCCATTCATGCAACTCAAATTTGATATATTGACGATAAGATTTCGCCCACACATGTATGAATTCTAACACTACTATTTTTTACCATCAGCTTTCATCAATATGGAAGTCACCGGAACACCAATCTTATTAGGGATTGAGGTAGAGCTATTGCATTAGCCAATGAGAAACTACAAATTCCTCTAACAAAACATTAAATAATAATTTTTAAAGATTACTATTAATTAGGTCCCTATGCGCCTCTTCAAATAAGAGAGTAATTAAGTTTTGCTAATGAGTTCTTTTAAGACCATAACTTAATTTTGTGCTACAATTTTGACATGTTCTATTGTAATTGAGTGGTTTTATATGATTATATCACGTTCATATGAATCTATCACTCACAATTACTTATATTAAAATTGTGGGATAAAAGTTGTGTCCATATTCATCCTCTCCACTACCACACACCTGAATCACATTCCATATATATTTGACCGGTGAATTCTATCTTTATTCATACTCTGCTGGTTCTTTTTCCAATGAGTGGAATAGAAGAAAGTGCAGTGTAATAAGTAGGGTTCTTTTTCTTTACCCTATAAAATACTTAATAAATTAAAAAAATATTACCGTTAAGTAAGTCTTTTTTGGCTCTTCGCGCAGATGAAAGAGTAGGTTTAATTTGCCAACACAAACCTGAATCACATTCCACAATTCACACGTGAATTGTATTGTTATTTATACTTGCACTCGTTCAAAAGAGGAAAGTGCAGAGTAATTAAGTCTAAAGGTACTGTTATCTTATAAAATATTCACTTTGTTAAATTCTCAACGCAGTAATATACCAAGGAAAACATGGTAGGGTAGTTCACGTGTCATTCTCGTGTGACCTAAAGAGTTAGCTTAACTGTCTGATAATGCCAAAGCATCCTATTATTTCAGAAAAGAAAAGAAAAGAAAAAAAAAAGGCATACTTTCAAGCCACTCCATAATCAACCACGGAAAAAGTAAAAAACGTGAATGCACGATTCATACAGAAACAAAAAACGTCTTAGCAAAACTAAGCATGTGGTTCATTTTAACCTTAATGATTACCCTTTACGCGTAAACTGACCAAAAAATGCACAATTTGAAAACAGTCTCTATCTATGATGATTATAAATGTACCTAACCCATACTGAATTTTAGATAGCACCAGATAGTCTTGGCCTATCCACCCACTACAAGCTTATAAATTTGGCTTCATTTTTGCCACCACTTTCAACTTATAAACATATAACTACTACTACTGCTAAAGAGGTACAAAAAGTCATTGTTTACGACTTTGAAAGTTCAAGCTAGCAAGCAATCTCTGTGATTCTTAGCAGTGCTTTCACATAAAGAAAGAAACAAAGAAAGAAAGAGGAGCAAGAAGATGATGATGATGGTGATCATGGCGGAGCTCTTGGGGGAATACGCTGCTGTGCTTACAAGACTGACTGAGAGGCTTGCTCAACCAAGGCGTAGAATACGTACTCATGCTTTCAGAAATCTTCGTCTGAATTCTTACGCATCAATGCAAGACTCTTCCTTCATTCTTTATTTTTAGTTGCTGAAAAAAGCCTAGTTTATGTTCAGTTCTGCACAATCTTCTTCATGTATTTGTTTGAATTATTTATTGATTTCTTGAATGGTGTTTATGAGATTCTTTTGGGGAGGCTTTAGATTTGTGATTTAGCATATAGGCTTGAGTTTATTATCTTTGTAGTTTCCCATGTGAGAGATTCATTCTTTACCTCAGAAGTAATAATCCAATTTATAATACAAAAAGCATTTTCCCTATTTATATATGTTGTTTGATTAAAAAAATTTCTTGCTCATTCTTGGAATTTATTTATTTATTATATATATATATATATATATATATGCCCCAGTAAATACTGATATAGATGTTTGAATGAGTTCTCGGGGTTTTTATTATTATTATTATTATTATTATTATTATTTTGGAAATTTCTTTTCTTTTCCACCTTAGTGTCATGAAGTTGAGTGGTTGGCCTCACATTGCTAGTGGAACAACAAAAGCTAAACGTAAAGCAATTCATTAGTACAATGCAAAATTACTTAGTTTATGAGTGCAAGAAATATTTGAAAAGTTGATAAAACTTTACTTAAAGCAAATTTGATATGTTGTAAACTTTTAATCCAAGAAGCACAGTACAGTGCATTTATTTATGTATGTTCAAATTGTAAAATGAGCTTCCTAGCTACCAAAAATAGAAAAATGAAAAGGAAAAAAGGTTTTGTAAATGAGCTAATGATGGAGAAAGTTGTGGGGATCATGTCTCTCTCAATTAATCACATCATTAGTAATTTTGCTCAAAGAATTTGATAAAATTTTACTTATAGCAATTTGATATGTTCTAAACTTTTAATCCAAGAAGCACAGTGCAGTGCATTTATTTATGTATGTTCAAATTGTAAAATATGAGCTTCCTAGCTACCAAAAATAGAAAAAGTAAAAAAGAAAAAAAAAAGTTTTGTAAATGAGATAATGATGGAGAAAGTTGTGGGGATCTCTCTCAATTAATCACATCATTAGCAATATGACAATTTTTCTGGGACCTATGATGGCCTATCATCTCTGATTGTCCACCACAAAAAATTGTTTGTTTAGTAGAATAATTAGAGGAGTAGTAGTACCGGTGATTTAAGTCAAATTCAATCTCTTTCTTTTGGATGGTGAATCTTGAATTTCACGCATTGTGGATAAGATTTTGTGAATTTAAGAAAGGAAGAAAACAAAAAAAGTTGTACGTAAAAAAAAAACAAATTGATTATGAAAAGGACAATAAATTATACCGACAAGTTAATTGTATAAAAGCATGGACAATGACAAATGTGTGGGTACTACATACACATTATTACAGAGAGTAATTGCAAACTAACATGATTACTGAATTATCAAACTAATCGGATCTATTTCCCTGAAATTATTCGTATAGCGAGTAATTAGATTTGACTCGCTATGAAAAGTTACATCAGTTTGTAACAAATTGGAGTAATAGAAAAATTTATGCTTATAATATACCTAGTTTTTATTTTTTGGAAAAAGAGAACAGTACAAATCTATTGAATGTGAACAACAGAAAATTAAGCTCAACCACACACAAACACACGGATTTGCAAGGTCCACCGAAAGCTAGCAAGGAAAATGTCCATGGGTTTGCTACAGTTTTATTTTGGTGACTGCGACAAGAGTTATATGGATCATTAGCATAAATATTCTGCACTATTAACTTGAGCTAAACATATGAGGGAAGTTATAATAAAGGCTTAATCAGGGCATCTAAAGTGTAATCAAATATTGGAAATTCCCTCAAAAATTGTACATGCGTCAAATTTATTCAATTGACCCATCAAAATATCAAACTCTACATGTCTTCTCAACATAATAATGTTAATTGGAGCAATTGCTGGAGTATTTTAATATTGAATAATTACTTTAATAAATTACTTCCATAATAGGTATATGGGGAGTTAGTGTTTTTGCATTCTAATTCCGTAATTTCCAATTTATTTTAGAAACTCCAACCTTGACATAATAGGTATAAACTTCATGTGAATAAATAGGTTATAATGCGATTAATCTTGAGTAAGTCCTAAGAGTCTATAAAAAATACTATTTGCATCATTCCTACACACACATACTCATACACATAGCATTAGATAGATTTTCGGTAAACAGATGTGTTATTTTGACGAGCTTGGGGTTAAACAATTTGTGCTGAATTCGTTTGAGCCAAACCACATGATTGAGTTGTTGAATATATATACTAGAGCAGAAAAGTCAAGAGAAAATTTGTTACATTGGTTTTAGCCTTTAGGCATTACCAACCAAAAAGGCTTGAATCTCCTTAACAATAGCGAAATATACTCACGTCTCACTCCAATTGTGTTGAGATCTTTAAAATAATTTTTGTCGTAATTTTTTATATTTCTCATGTGATTTTTATTGTATTTGCACCAACAGAAACTCACTCTTTTGCTAGCTTACTTTCTCAATAGTGACTGTTTTTTGTTGAACATATTTGCTAGATTTTGGTTGTCTTGTGATAGGAAAGTCAAGTCCTCTTCTTAAAAAATGAGTCCCCTGTTTATACTTAGACACATACTACGGTTATCACTGGTTACTAATATTTTCTTTCTCCTATGTTGCACTTGCTCCTCACACTTTGATGCCACTTGTCTTGCTTCCAGGCACTGTTCAAAACTTCAATAATCACTGCTATTCTTATGATCTACACGTTTAATTTATGCTCATGCTTTGCACATAATGCGACCTGCATCACTTGTTATGCTGTTGGTGAGTGAAGAGTTTCAAATATTTATAGCCAGCAACTTTGAAACCAAATAATCTCCTTGTCAGGTTCAGCAATTGCAACTTATTCAGATTCTGTAATTGAAAATGCAATTTTTTTTTTTTTTTGGGTGTAATTGAGAGACCCAACTCACTGTTAAACAACCCAAAATAAATACAAACTCAGTAGTACTGTTTCTTATAGTACTGTCAATATCAAATTTGCTATAAGTCTGAGCCAATATAAGCTATATATAGTTCCATATTTGCTCTTAAAAATAGTAACAAGTTTGTGTTACCTTTCAAGTATCTTATTAAGGATCCACATTAGTACCTTCCAATGTCGCTTACTAGGGTTACTCATATCGCAACTCCCAATATTACATGTGCTATGCTTCACTCCAGTACGAACCGTAACAAACAATAAGGCTGTCAAATGCCAATTTTTTAAGCATATGGGACACTTTCCATGTAGGCAAGCCCCTCCTCTGTCTTGGCTAAATGCTCTCTCTTTAGTTTGAAGTGACATCAACGAGAATGAAGAGAAAAATAATTTTGTGCAATTCTTTTTTTCTTTTTCCAAAATTAAAGGACAATATTAAGCAAGAAATTAAATAAAATAGATAGTACACTTGTGTCTACGAACTATATATCTGTCATAATTATATTGAGTTGGTTCATTCTTAATAAAATTATAAACTAAAAATTCAATGCTTGGCTGGCTTGACTTTCAGCTTTCATTAGCTTTCCATACCATCCCTTGGTCTTGGCTCTTCAAGACTTCAATCTATACTGTTATTTGATCATATAATCAAGAAAAAAGAAAACCCAAAGAAATAAAAATAAGAAAATGTTATATTTCCCCTTCAAATGGTGTCAAACACTTTAAAAAGTTGCACTTTATTGTTTAAAGGTTTAATTGTATTTGCTTTTTCAATAAAAATAGACTTTTTAGTTGTCTTTTTTTTTTTTTTTTTTTTTTTTTTTTGAGCTGAAACGATGGCAGACTTTATTAATGTAAATCACTTTGTACAATGGGGAAGAAAAAAGAGGAGCATTCTTCTATCCAAACAATGACCTCCTCTTTCTCTTTGGCAATATTAGCTATAGGTAATGCAGCACGATTATACCATTAGGAAATACTAATAAAATAACTAAAATCAAAACTATCACTAATTAAACCAATGTCTTTCAAGATACAAGCAGCCTCAAGAGAGCATATTCTGTCAGAGTAAATAAAATCCACCAACTCAGCAAAGCTGTATTCCACTTCCACTTTAGTAATTTACGTGTTTAATGTATATAGATTATAACAAGCTTGTCATTGATTGCTTTAGGCTCCCTTTTTGAAGCAAGTGATTTACACAAGAGAATTTTAATAATTTGATAACAAAATTAGTAAAATACGTGTTCTATAGAATCTATACTATATGTTACACGTATATACATAATTTTACAAAATATCGTTTATCATAAAAATAAAATACTTTTAAAAACACATGTTTTCTAATTTAAAGTGTAAAATATGTATTAAAAATTTTACCTTCAAATTAACTATATTTTAGTACAGTTATCAACCATGCATTTTGTTAGGGTGTGTCATTATATATGACAATAAAATTATCAAAATCAATATTTTTAGTCTCATGTTTTACAATTTATGTTAAAAATTTACATTTTTATTATAATCTTTTTATTTGTTAAGTTTTATTTTTCTACAATTTGAATGATTATATGTTAAATAAATAAACAATAAAATCATTTTAAATTAACTATAGTAATATGTAACAATAGATATAATTTGTTTTACTAAGTAAGTGAATGAAGAAACATATTAAACATAATCTCTTTTTTTACTTTGTTACACACACCCATTATCTACTTTATGTTGTTTCTTTTTTCTAATTAAGTGGTTGAAAGAATATATTAAAAACGATCTCCTTTGTTTACGTGTTACACACACTATTTTCCTATTAAATTAGAATATAATAAAAGAAATAATTTAACTTATATAATTATTTTTTAATATTAAATTTTCTTTTAAATCATAATATATCCGTATATTCTCATATTTATGTTTATTTTATTCTTGTCTTCTGTGTCATATATTTAATGCTTTTTTTAATAAAAAAAATTAAACTGAATGAAACTTATATGTATTTCATCTCGTATATTACTAATCATATTCAAACTAAAAAAAAAAAAAAAAAAACAGAGTCAAACAGTGTGATCTTATATAAATAATAAATGAAATATTTTAAATTTACGGTTAAAATTTTTCCAATTGTTTAGAGGGTGGAAAAAGAATATTTAGAAAAGAATAGTTGAGGGATGGAAAGAAATATTTTTAAACTAAAGGAAAAATTATGTAATATTTCCAATAATTTAAGACAAAGAAGAAGAACCTTTTATAATTTAGGGTCTCAAGTCAAAATTCATGTCATGAAAATAAGATAAAGTTTACCTACAAATTCAGTTGTAGTCATTGAATACAACTTCCACTAAAAAATTAATATGGCTACAAATTTTGAATATTTAATCGTCGAATTGCATATTAATTATATCCTTAAAACAGATGTTAAATTTCATGCGAATCAAATATTATTTATTGTTTGATTCATAAACTTATTTTTATGCATAATTTTAGACTACAAAAACTTAAAATTTAAATATTTAATTGATGATATAATTATTAAATTTTTTATCTTTTATAAATATTTCAAGTATAAAGAATATAAAAAGAAAATATAATCTAATGGTAGATTTTTCAAAATTCACATCCAATAAAAACCGAGATAGAATTTGTAACTTGCTATCCTCTTGTTGAGTAGGCAAAGATTTACCACTGCAGAAAATACATTGAGCAGAGTTGTAGTCAATGGTTACAATTAAATTTATAACCAAACTTTGTAGATGAAAATAATATAAGTTTGTAGCCAAACTTTATACATGAAAATAATATTTTGACCAAAATTTTTCTATATCTAAAGAACTTAGACATATGGTATTTAATTGGCTAAAAAGAAGTGTAGGGGCTATTAAAAATAAATAAAATCTCAGGGGCTTATTTGTAAATGAGATAAAAAAAAATAATACTAATGAGGACCAACAACCCGGAAGTGAATAACTGGACTACGAACTTTTCATCGATGGTGGAAACATAGACGACACCACACAAGCCGACACCACACGACACGCCACTGCTCTTCTCAGTCTTCACTTTTCTGGTATGAATCTCTGTAATCCTTTCAATTTTTCAATACTATTTCCATCACAATCATCTTTATTCTTATCTAGATTTTCATGTTATATATCTCTAACATGATCAATACTTAATTTAATGCTCTTTGATTAAGGTTGTTTCTGATCATATATATCCATGAAGTTCATTTTTTCAGTATTAGTTTGATTATTGCTTTGATATCCATTGGTTTTGATGTGAAAATTTCTGGGTTTTGATCAGTTTGACTCAATTGTTTTTTGCAACCAAAAAACAAAGAAAATTTAAAAGATGATGGGTTATGGGTCTTATGGTTATGTATCTTCATCATCAACTTCAAATTTGTCAGCTTTAGCTCCACCTTTTACTGTTGATCGGTCTGCTGTTCCAAAACCCATTTCAAATCCACTTGTGGATTTGAATGATTCCCCTTATGGTGTTCCCCTGAATCCTTCTCTGCACAATTGGCTCCCTTCCCACTATCCCAATTCTAGAACCGATTTCTTTTCCAACCACACTTCAGAATTTGATCCCTTTCCTTCATCTGATGCGTTTCGATACCCGGGCTTGGAGGAGATTAAGTCACCCAATACCCATTTGTCTCCAGTGAACCCTATTGCACCTGCTGCTTCTTCTGATGCATTCTTGTATGGTCAATGCTCAGATGGTATAGCCACGAGTATTCTTGAGGCTAAACCATATTATCCCTCGTATGTCCCACCCACAACTCAAGGCTCTACTAGTCCCTTGGTGGTTCCTGATGATATTAGTTATGATTGGTTTTCGAGTTCCCATGCTCCAGCCTTAGGTGGATCGTCTCACAATGATTACACTCAGTCCAGTTTGGATTATACTGCCCTTTGGGGTGACTCGTGGAGTAGATTTGGAGACTGGGATCATGGTAAACCGGTGGAACTTGATGGGAGTTTCTGCTCAAAAGGGTCGAGTGTAGCTGGTTCATCCATTTACAAGAATTATATGAACCAAGGTAACTCTACTTTACCTTTAAATATAGATACTTTTTTTTATTAATTTTGGTTAGTATGAGTGTTAGTTATCTTTCTTGTGGGTGCTACGGAGTACCACTTTCAATCTTATTATGGTTCAATGTCATTGGTCAATTTGTTCTTCTTGAAATTTGTGTTATTCTATGAAATTAATTTTTTGCACAGTTTTCTTAATTTTACTCAACTTTGTCTGTGGCACCTGTTTTCTATGTATCTGAAATTTTGATTTTTATGTATCACTTAGCTATCTTCTCATTGGCTGTGTTTCACATATCACCTTAGATGGGTAGTTTTGGATGACTCTGCTGGATCCTCTATGAACTCTTAAATTGATTTTTAAAAATCCAGACAATACATTGCTGTGTAAAATTCTCAATTTCGTCAATGCTATGATGCCCTCAACCTGAGATCTCTCTCTACCCCCCTACATCCAACCCACAGTTTGTGTAATATCCTTCATCAATATTGCCCATTAAATCCCATTATCATGCAAACAAGGAAATTGCATGATACATGCCAGCTGGATAGTTTTGGGTGAGTCTGCTGGATCCTCTGAACTTTTAAATTGATTTGTAAAAATGCAGACAATACATGCCTGTGTAACATTCTCAATTTGGTGAACGCTAAGATAGAAAACCACTGATGCAGGGCATTTCAAGAGGCAATTTGCATTTTTAGCCTTGACACAAACCAGTAGCAAGTAGCAACAGTAGCTAATTCAGCAGCCAGCCTAATCCTCTTGTAACTAATTAGTTTGTTAGATGATTGTTTAAGCATTGGCCAATAGGATTTAGACACTTGTCAATCATCTAGAAGGCTGCCAAAGTCAATTGACTAGTATAAGTACAAGAATGTAAGCACTTTGTAAATCAGTTTTGTATGTGAATGGAAATAAGCCTTTGAGATCTTTTCTTGAGAACTTTGTGTTCTTTGCAGTGCTGCCTAACCACCTATCAATCAGTTCTAAGCAACTCACATTCCATCTATTTCTAAATCATATCACAGCCCATCTCCTTCCCTGCATCAACCCCCTCAACCTGATCCCCCTCCCTCCAACCCTGTCCGCAACAACCCCACCCAAAAAAAAATTGAAATACCCTTGATCAATATTTCCCATTATCTCAGGAGCAAGGGGAATGTGTGATACACACAATTGGCTTCCCATTTTATTTTGGGCATTAAGCTATATAATTTTTCCTGATTGTGTAAAGAACACATGCAATGGGGGTTGGAATGGTAGCCATCTGTAGAAGGTTAAACTGAAAAGGAGATTGAGAGAGATTGATTGGGTAATCAAAGTATTTTTTTGCTATATTCATTTATATTTTTAGCCTTCACTTCATCCTGTTTTATCATATAGGATGTCTTATCAGAGACTTCCCTCACCCTTTTTCTCAACTTGCACTGGTGACATAGCACAAGGGTGAACAAACAAAATCTTTTTTAAAACTTCTGGACAGAGCTGGGCAGTACTTAGATTTTGAGGATTAGGGATAGGGTTTGGTGGGAAGAGGGTTGGAAAGTAATAAGAATTAGAGGGTTTCTAATGGAGGGAAGGAATGGTAAGATTTATGGGTGAAACAAAGGGGAAAAATCAAAATTTGGGTTGCTGTGAACAGTGGTGTGAACAAAACTGTAAACTCTTAGAAGGTTGCATCACACAAACCAATAACTAGCTTCATGGCTTCTCTAAAAATCTGAAAACTTTATTATTCCCAATAGAATTCATTACAACTCTTTAAAATAGAAGAATAATACCTATTCCTAGTTGAAATAAGATTTTATTTTAAACTCCTGATAAGGCTTGGACTTGGACTCCCTGGGCTTTAATACTAAACCCAAACTAAATAACTGAGCTCAAATTAAACCAAAATAAGACCGAATGGACTATTAGCACAGCCCATCCCAGAAATTATTAAATTACAAAATAACCCTTGCCTTTAAAAATAAATAAAACAAAATAAAACTACCATTGACCTACTGCATGCATCAATTGGCCTCACTCAAACCCTTATGTCTCTATATGTATGTATTACTATCTTTTTATTGTTTAGAGAACTTTATGATACAAGAAGAAAAAAAAATTATTGTAATTCAGTCTTGTTGAATTTTAGAAGTCCATTGTATTTTTTATTGGTTAATTAGTTTTTTTAGGTCTTATTAGTTAATGAGGTTATTATTATTTTATTTAATTATTTAATTTCCTAGAGTTAAGATTATTCTGTAATTCATTAATTGGATGAGTTAAGGTTATTTTTGTAATTCATTAATTGGATTTCCTATAGAAGTTAGAATCAATGAAGAATGGACATGGACACGGACAGAAAGCATATTTCTCCTTGATTATTATGGTTTTTTATAATGCACAGGAGCTGCTAATGCATCTAAGGGGTTGAACACATGAAGAAACTTTTTTTTTTTTTTTTTTTGATAGGTAACACACATGAAGAATCTTCCCATATCATTGATATGTTAGGTTGGGAAAAGGATGGTAGGTGTGTAAGCATGGAGCAGTCAAATGATAAATCCTTCTCAGATTCAAAACCCAGAATCATGCCTGTTGATTATTCAAAATCATCTCTCTCAGATTGTACTTCAGTACTTCCAGAAAACCACCCTGAGGCACCATCCTATAAACTAGTCACAAATTCCAGGAAATGTCAAGTACCATACAGTGCTTCATATGAGAAAGACACGAGAGAGCATGATGCTAGTCTGAGTGGTAGTGCATCATTTGTGACATCTTCGCCTTCGCTTGTCATTAGACCTCCAGATGTTGTCACCACCATTTCTGCATCAAATAAAGGTCCATTAAAGGATGTGAATTTTAGGACTGATGCAGCTGATCCTGATCTTCATGGTAATAATCCCTCTTATGTGAATGAACTGCGTCCCTTGTTAAGTTCTGAAGGCAAAGTTCGGTTTGATGCCAGCCAACTCAGAATTCATTTAGACAGAAATGATCCTGTTAGTGTGGAATCATTCTCAGCAAAAAACAAAGAGCTGTCAATGGACAAAAGCATTTCTGAGGATGCTTTGGATCAAATATTCAAAGCAAAATCTGGAGTTCAAATGTCTCATACAAGTTCAGATGGATTCAATTTGCCCCTTGAATTTACCCAAGCCATCAATTCTGTTGAGAATTCTTCTGAGAGCTTAGATCATTATAACCCTGCTGTGGACTCACCATGCTGGAAAGGAGCACCAATTGGTTGTTTTTCACCATTTGAAGCTTCTAAGGCTGTCAGTTCTCAGTACCTGAAGACATTAGAATCATGCAATAATTCAGATTTTCAACTGCCTCAGTTTTTCCCTTTCAATATTGATGATGCTGTAAAACTATCCTCACAAAATCCAATTGAGAAGACAGTGTATCATGAAATTGGATCTCTGGAAAATAGTTTAGCTGCTTCTCCAAAGAGGCCTTCAGTTGCTAATTTAACATTTAGTGAATGCCGATCAGATGAGGCTGCTAAAGCTGGATCCTTTTATTCTAAAGAAAGCTGTGGCTATGAGGTTCAACATTCTGATAAATCTTTTGTACCTGGGAAAGATGATGCTTCACCCAGCCAGTCTACAGGTTATTTGGACTTAAAATCTTTACTCACAATGCAACATCTTGAAGAAAGTACCGTAACATCTGAAAAAAAGTACTCATCAGAGACTTGTGTTGTGGATACTGGATCAAATAGAAACAATCCCTCAAGATCTGGTACATCAAATGTGCCATTCCATGGCACTGAAGATGCTCTGTCTTCACTGGCTTCTGTTGAAGATGCTTCTGCTAAGCTTACCAAATTGCATAAGGCAGATTCAACTTCAAAAATAGATGTCCAGATGTTGGTTAATTCGATTTATAACCTGTCTGAAACACTTTTATTTCACTCTTCAAATGATTCAATTGAACTGAAGGAAGGAGACCATGAGGCTCTTAAAAATGTCATCCTTAATCTTCATCAATGTTTATTAAAGGGCACTGAGCACAAGCTTCCAACACCAGAATCACTGTTTCCTGAGCAAGGCACATCTCAATATCTTGAAGAGTTACCCAAGCTTCACAAGGTATGTTGTTTCTTCTGTTTGGATTGTTCTCCGATACCAACCCTCCCCTCCCCTCCCCCCCCAATACAGGAACATGTATAGCATGAAGAGATTTTACGCTAAAAGTCATGATGATCTTTTAGATATGGGAATCAATTTTGCAGCATGATGAGCTATTTATACAGGTCATAGTCCTTGGATATAATACAAAGACAATTTATCTTTCTTAGGAGAACAGCTTTCTTATCTTGAGGAAGTTTTGACTTTCCAGCCATCTGCATAATGATAATTTCTTGAAATGAGATGGATGCGTAATATGTATAAAGATGCAGCTCCCTGTTTACAGTAAAAGTCAAAATGATCTTTTAGATATGAGAATCAATTTTGCAGCATGATGGGCATTTTATATGGGTTGTAGACCCCTGATATATTATAAGAAAACTTATCTTTCTTAGGAGAAGAGCTTTCTTCTTTTGTGGAAGTTTTGACTTTCCAGCCTTCTGCATAATGATAATTTCTTGAAATGAGATGAATGCGTAAGATGTAAAAGATGCAGCTCCCTTTTTATTCTAGCCGACTGAAAGGCTACAAACCCAGTATAATATTTTTTTCACCAATTTAAACTTTATTAGTTTTATGTAGATTATGACAGTAATATGACTGTTTCTTTTGTAACAGTGTACTCTTATTTATAGGGATTTGTGAAGTCTACCACCTTCTATTCTAGATTGAATTTGTCAGCTGTTTTTGTCGTTTGTTGCTTTTCTTGCTTTTAAATTTGGTTCCATGATGCTGAGGTAAAGTAAATCAGCACAAGAATATTTTTGTAATATCTCAATTATGTTGTACGGATAATGTCTTCTTCAGGAAGTGAGTGGGGACAGGCCTAGGTTGGCAAAGGAGGCGGCGATCATCGCTCAGGATCAGCTTGACCATCAGTGTCTACATGAGGAAAAGCATCATCATATTGTGTCTGTTAATAAAAACGAGAAGGTATCAGATTCTGTTTGTGTGAAGGGTGATGCTAACATGGTGAAAGAAGACAATATGACCCAGGTATTTTTTTCTGTTTATTTTGTATATAAGAATAATATATATTAACCATTATTCTTCCCATGAAGAATGCAAAAGGAGGGGGAAAAAGAAACTAAAATGCCATGGATCTTGATTGACAGGCTATTATGAAGGTTCTCAATGATAATTTTAAATATGAGGAAGATATGCAGCCAAAGAGCCTCTTGTATAAGAATTTATGGCTTGAGGCAGAAGCTGAATTATGTTCCGTTAACTATAAAGCTCGCTATAATCGCATGAAGATTGAAATGGAGAAATCCGTGTTGGACAAGACAAAAGGTTAGAATTTCTATCTAAAACCACTGGTTCTGTCGTTATTGCTTAACCTAATTTCTTCTGCTTCAGATGTGTCAGAAAATACTATGAATGTGGAGAAAGAACTAAGATCCAAGGTTTCTCATGAAATGAACACTGTTGACAAATTGGCACCTGAGGCTAGGGGTGGCGTCTCTCCTGTTATTTCCATCCAGGATACCCCTTCCATCCCAGATGTTATGTTCAGATATAGTATTCTAAAAGACCGGATCAACCACTTGAATTCCGCTACAGATGCGGAGGGACCATCAAGCTCAAAAGTGTATCCTGATCTGAACAAGGTTGACCAGTTGGCATCTGAAACAGCTGAAGAAAAGTCTCTGCCCCAAGATATTTCCATTCAGAATTCTCCCATCATTGACACCACCTGCCATGCAGATAGTTTTATGGCTAGATTTCACATTCTAAAACGCCGGGTTGAGAATTCAAATTCTGTAACATCTACAGATGTAGAGGAGCCATCAAGCATAGATGTTATTCCTGATCTGATCAACGTTGACAGATTGGTGCCTGAAGCAACTGAAGTGAAGGGTAGCCCGATCCCAGATGTTTCCACCCAGAATTCTCCTGTTTCAACCCTAAGCTGCCACACAAAAGATGTCGAGTCTTCTGTCATCACCAGATTCCATGTCCTTAAACACCGGATTGACAATGTGAAGTCCATGGATGTGAAAAGGCAAGAATTTCCAGAGGTCTTCCATTTTGGATTTGCAGGTGAGAGTAAGCATAGGCCAATTATTAGAGACAAATCAGAGGATGGAAGTGTGGATGTAGCACTGGCACCTGTCTTGCAGCACCACTCTGCCGACAGTTCTGAAGGCAGTTTAACTGTGAAGGAGTTCTATCTGTGTAAGGATGACCCAGTGATACAACCTTGTCAGTCCAACAGGCTTGGCGACCCACTTCCAGCAGGTTGGTTTGACACTACATCAGATTGGGAACATGTAATGAAGGAGGATTTTGAGGAGTAGAACCGTCAAGACCTGAATCTCCCTTGGGTAAATGGCTCTATATCCTCTGAAAGACATTTATCTGCTGTTTCTGGTAAAGAAACATGGCAGTTACTTGTATTATAAAGAGAATGTGACTGCTCTCTGAACTTGTAAAAAGCTCATAAACGTGTCTGGATTTTCAGAACCTATGTGTTTGTTTCTTTTCTTTTTTTAGTTATTTGTATAGCTTTATGTTTCTGTGATCTGCATATATTTTGGTACTTTTTGATCTATCTGAAGTGATTTAGGACTAAATACCTTGGAGCAATATTATGGTCTAGCTTCAGCAGCCAAAGATAAGAGTTACCTAGCTGGAACAAAAGATATATAAATATATTTATATATGATCCACATAAAAAGTGAGAAATAGATCTCCATGAGTCTAGTTAAAATTATGTTTCAACATTTAGTTTACAACTATATTTTACTTCCTTTTTTTCTTTCTTACAATAAATGGGTGAAAAAGAGATATGAAACTTTATTTATTGGGAGAGGTAGGCATAAGACATTTGGTCGTAATCTTAAAGGATAAATCAAGGCGAGCAGTACCTCCATTACTCTGTTGTGAACTAGTTTTATTTTTTGTTTATCTTATTAGAGGTGAACTAGTTCTGTGGTTCTTTCTTAAAAAAAAAAAAAAAAAAAAAAAAAAAAAAAAAACAGTTCTGCGGTTACCAAATAATGACTTACGAAGGGTAAACATTTATTATTGATAAATTGATCGCAATTATTAGATTTTGAAATGATATGTTTTTTAGCTTATATTAGAACTAAACTAATAATGTAATTTATAAACACAAGTTGCAAACCCACGTAGTGTGTGGGAAATGAAATATAATTATTTTATAATAATATAATGTAAAATTTATAGGTTAAATAGTACGTGTTATTTTTTCTATTTTTATAAGTTTTATGTGATAAAATAAATAATGTATTTTATATTCAACAACAAAACATAGTGATATATATATCTATATGAAAAATGTAATTTAATAAAAATATTTAACTTAATTATAAAATTATTTTATATAAATGGAGAGGATGTTATTAAAATGACTTTTTTTAAATATATCATAATCAATTGACTGATTTGAACATATCCAACAATACTTTTTAAAAATGTACACCCTCATTCCATGAAACACATTTAATATGTTACATTAAGTTTAGATCTATTTTTTTTATACAAGATAGAATTTCTACTCTAGCTTAATTTAAGTATATATGTGCGTAGTATTTATTGTTCCTACGCTTCTATTGAGCCACATCAACGGCCACATCATTTACCTATTTCTCATTTCTCTCCACTACTTCCAACTAACTTCTCTTTTACCTTTTCATCTCTCCACTACTCTTAACCTTAATGTCACTATTGATCTATCTTTTCCTCTTTCTCTTCTTTTTATTTTGACTCTTTTTATCTCTATTCTATTACTATAAATATGACATTTTCTATCTCATTCTATACATATTTTCTCACATGAAAAACGTTATTACTCTCTCTCTCTCTCTCTCTCTCTCTCATGTTTTATTTTTGTATCTCTACATTAGATTGATGTATTTATGTGTTCATTAGAATTTTACTTTGGGTTGCAATTTGGTTTTGTGTTTTTAAGTTATTATCTTTTTTTTTTCTTTTCTATAATGTTATTCTATTATACATCATGGCTTGGATAATTTGGTGTTTGACTTTTAACTATATTTTTTATATGATGCTCTCTCTCTCTCTCTCTCTCTCTCTCTCTCTCTATATATATATATATATAATTTTTTGTAACTTTACTTTAGGTTGATGAATCATTGTATTTTTTTATATAATACTATTTTTGGGTTAATACAATTTGGTAGTGTGTTTGATTTTTTAAGTTTTCCTTCACAAGTCTTCTCTCTCCCTCTTTTACCGTTTGTTTGATTTTGATTTTTTTTTTTGGACATAATACTTAGTTATTTTGGAAGTGAGATTTTGAATTTATATCAAAATACAATGTTGGCTATGTATTTGAATGTGTTTATCAACTATTAAAATTAAACCGCCCAAGATAAATATGTATAGACAATATTTTTATTTTTATTTTTCATTGATTTATTATTTAGTTAAAACATCAAAGTTAAATTAAATGAATATTTAAAGTTAAAATTGTCTAAGATGAATTTATAAAGCCAATATATTTATATAATTAATATTTTCAGAAAATTAAAAATAAAAAAATAAATTCTAAAAAGAATAATGATGTGGCGATAATGTGACAAATGAGAAGGCTCAACAAGAGCATAGTAACAAAAATGCGATATGAAGATTCAGTTAAAGGCAATAAAATCTTAATAAATAAAAGTGTATGTAATAAAAAAAAAAATAGATCATGTTCTCTTTATGTTAAAATGATTATTTTCTTTCATTTCAATAAGTGAAGTGTTCAATTTTAGACATAAAGTCTACTTTTTTCCAACATATTATTTTAAAAATTAAATTTATAATATGGAATTGTCACTTAGTTATTTCTAAGAAATATGCAATTCCAATTTCATCTATTTATATTAGTAAATAGGACTCAATCAATAGTTCGGAGTTACTTCTACGATAAGAAAAAATATAAATATAATAATATTTTTTTAAGAGAATGAAAATTTTGAATAATATATTTGAAACTCAAACAATTTAGTTGTACAGGAAAAAAAATTAGGAAAATATATTGACGATAACATTATTTATCAAAATATGGATGGCCTAAAAAATGAATAATATCAATCAAATGAATCCAAATAATAAAATGATGATATATTTTTTGAGATAAATAAATGATAAATAATCTTAGAAATTGTTTAAGTTTTTTGAAGAACAAATTATTTTTCACAAAAGTTAGAGAACAAATTATATATATATTATATTATAACTAAAATATAATTATTTATTCTCACACATTATGTGGGTCTGTGACTAGTTATTATAAAAGTTTAGAATTAAATCATTTTTTTCCAAATATAAGTATATAATGTCTATATTATTGAAACTTGAATTTTAAGGTAACTTTTTGAATAATTGTCATATTTATTGTTTTTTTTTTTTGGAATTACAAGAGTCTATTTGCTAAACACAACTAAATTCACATATTCAAATGTTTAAGGGTTTGTTTAGATACCGCTTATTTTGCTGAAACTGAAAACTTATTGCTGAAAATACTATAAATAAAGATAAGAGTGAATTACAATAGTACAGTGGGTTCATAAATAGTATCAAAAAGTACAATAAAATTCATAAATAATAATAAAAAATAATTAAATAATAAAATAATTTTAATTTTTCACCCTTATCCAAATACACACTAAAAGTCAAAATGTGAATTTGGAGACTGATCCTTTTATGCTTGTGTACCAGGTTTTGCCAGAAGAAAAGAAGTCTTCATGGTTTTCATTTATTTAATTTATTATCTATTCGATAACTTCCAGTTATACTTTTGATTGGAAGATGCAAAGAAAAAAGAGAAAGGAATCTTTTGACAAAAGAAAAATAAAAAATAGAAAGATTTGTTGACTTGAACCACAACATTTAAAAGGGTGTGATTTGCGAGTGCTCAGCCTTTTAATCAAACCAATTACGTCGGGAGGCCGGGTTTATCTTTTCATCTGGAGGGTATACTTGTCGCTGTCTTGTTAGGATGATTCCCGGAAGAAAAAAAAAGGCCACTTGCACACCTAACTTGTTTGAAGGAGAATAAAAAGGGGTTCTTTTGTTAGTGGGAAATAAATACCTGCTTTCAAGAATAATCAATTAGTCTAGTAAGAGAGAGAGAAAAAAAAAAAAAAAAAAAAAAACTAGTCTAGTAAGGAAAAAAAAAAAAAAAAAACGAAAGAAAAGAAAAGGTTGGAAGGCAGCCTTGTTTCATGCTACTTTTGAGTATTACAACCACTGCTGCAATTTCTTAAATCTGTGAGTTTTTTTTTTTTTTTTATAGGAATCTGTAAGTTTTCACTTTTCAAACACATCTATCTCTTTTATTTATCTTTTCTCAAAAAAATCCATGTTAAATCATATTCTTCTTCCCTAGTTATTCTACTTTCCACACATATCCTTCAAATTGTTTTTTTTACTAAATTTCTTATCCTTCTTGTGGTTCAAGATTTACCAAGATATTTCCATTGGCTTCAATGAGTACTCAAGGAGCCTCACCATTGACATCGTCTTCTTCTTCAAGACGGTGGATTTATGATGTTTTCCTTAGTTTCAGAGATAATGACACACGTAATAGTTTTACAGATCATTCAGGTATTTTTACCTTTAGAGACAATGAAAGACTTGAAAGGGGAAAATCTATCTCACCTGAGCTTTTGAAGGCAATAGAAGAATCAAAATTTTGCCATTGTTGTTCTCTCAAGAAACTATGCATCTTTGACATGGTGCTTAGATGAACTTGTAAAAATCATTTAATGCATGAAAGAGATGAAAATTACAGTTCTACCTATATTTTATGAACTAGACCCATTTGATGTACGAAAACATATGGAAACTTTTGCATAGGCCTTTGCTGAGCATAAAGAATGTTTTAAGGAGAATACAGAGAAGGTGCAAACTTGGTGAGCCGTTTTGAGAGAAGTGGCCAATCTCTCTGGGTGGCATTGGCATTCACAAGATAGGTAACATGACTTGACATTTTTTTTAAGTGTTTCATCCTTTAATTTAACAAGAAATATCTCATTAAATAATTTTAAATAAAATTATAGAATTTAAAGTACAAAATATTTTAAGGGTAAAGTTGTTAAATAAGAAGATTCAGAATAAATCTCAAGTTTTGGAAAGTGGGAGAAAAAAATAAGAATGATAAAGAGGGTATTTCTTTTATAATATATTTATATATATATTAGAATAATACCAAACATAATTACTAAAAAAATATGATTTAGAACCTAATAGCGTAGACAATAGATTAACATGTTGACCGTAATCAAATTTCATATAAGTTTAGACTTAAAAATCTATTGCACCATATATCTTCAAAATAGATTACCAAAAAATATATATATCTTCAAAATATCTTTCTTATTTTCAAATTTCTACAAAATATCTTAAAAAATATCTACAAAATTTGTTCAAAATATCTACAAAATATCTTCAAATTTCATATTTTTCTTTCATTCAAAATATCTTCTTTTTTAATTAACGAAGGGGAAAAATTCCTGATGTCGCTTGTACTATCCTAGGTCGAAAACTTATCAGATTCAAAACCCACCCTAACATGGAAACATACGTAGCATGAAGTTAGATTATTATTATTTTTATCTGACTAATATTCAGATTTTTAATATAGAGTATATATTGCATGTCTCAAATTAAACCAAGGTTTCTTAAGGAATGAAACTAAACTAAACGATATATTCAGTTTTTTTGAGATATAATTACAACATGTTACTAACCCCGTAATTTGAACCATTTCTCTTTTAGACCCTCAAACACTTTATACATGGAGAGGTGCCAATTGAACTATAAGGCCTTTGGCTACATTCAATTTTTTACATTTTTTTTTTTTGAGAATGAGGTTGTATATACATTTATTTGTTGGGATATCAGTTTTAATCAACTATACTAAATACTATATAGGCTAAAATGTAAAATTAACCCTTTAAGTTTTACCTTTTGTCATTTCAATCCTCTAATTTTAGTTTCGGTTAACTCAGTCCTTTAAGTTTCAAAAGTGTTTCAATTCAAGTCTTCCACTAAGGTCAATTCAATCCTTTAAGTTTTAAAAGTGTTTCAATTCAGGTATTCCACTAACTTCTGTTAATGCTCTAGCGATAAGTGATTTTTTTTTTTTTTTTTCTTCTTTAGCTTTTTATATTAAAAAAATGGAGAAAACTAATTAAAATTAAAAGAAGAAGAAGAAGAAGAAGAAGAAGAAGAAGAAGAAACTGGGCTCAGTGAACAACTTTGTCCCCCTAGCCACTCTCTCTAGGTTGGACCCAAGGAGCTCCTCTCCAAGCTTCGTTCATGGCCAACCACCAAGGTCAATCGGTTTCTGCTCCTCACCGGTTACTGCCAACTATCCTTGCTTGGCGGTGGTTGTCTTTCTCTTAACTCGGTTCGAATAGGCTAGTCTTCCTCCCTCTACGTTTTCTCATCAAACCCTCATTGGAGTTCCAACCCATGGCTGGGCTGTGGTGTTTGGTTGGTTTCAAAGTCTTTTGGATTTGGTGAACAACCCAGTTAAGCTCCCTCTCTGATCTGGTCTGTGTCGTTGGATTCTCTCTCTAATCCAATATGGGTGTCCTTGGATTCTTTCTCTCTCTAATCTGATTTGGGTTTTCAAGTTTAGTTTTTAGTCAAATCTTTTTTATTTCTGATTTTGTTTGTAAAAACCAAATGAACCACAAAAAAAGAAAAACCCAGAAACGTTGTTTCATCGTTGAATAAATAATCATTGTTTGTGGGTAGGGAATTTGTAAGTTGTATATGTTACTGATGGTTGATGTTAGATAATTGTTTTCTGTGCTTTGTTCTGAATTTGTATATTAAAATTTTGGGTCCGTTTGGATGTCATTTTTGGTTGTGTAGATACTGCTCTATCAGATGCAACCGAATATAAAAGAAACAAGTGCCTCCTACAGGCTTGAATGGTTATTCCACTGTTAAACATTTTATGAACAAAAAAAAAAAAAAAAAAAATTGAAGACTGCATGATAAATGAAAGCAATGGTCTCCGTATAAAACAAGCAAAGACAGTTTTTTTGGTTTGTGTGCTGGGTTTGTGGTGTGCTATGGGATTTTTTTAATTTCTTTTTCTATTTCTTTTTAAATTTAAATTAGTTTTTTGCATTTTTTTAATATAAAACATTGAAGAAGAAGAAAAAAAAAAATGCACTTAACGGTAGAGTATTAACAGAAGTTAGTGAAAGGCTTGAATTGAAACACTTTTAAAACTTAAAGGACTAAATTGACTGAAACTAAAGTTAGAGGACTGAAATGACAAAAGGTAAAATTTAGAAGGTCAATTTTGCATTTTAGCCTACTATATAGCTGCAAAATTATCTAATTTGGGTCTCGTCATGCGAGGTTCAAACTCACTACTTATTATTCTCTCTTCATTGCAGGCCCGAGGCAGAATTTATTAACAATATTGTGAAAGTGATATTTAAAAAACTCAATTATACATTCTCAATAGATACCAAGGGACTAGTAGGAATAAAATCAAGAGTTGAGAAATTAATGTCACATTTAGCTATAGAGTCAAATGATGTTCGCATTATAGGAATTTGGGGGACAGGAGGAATGGGTAAAACAACTCTATCAATAGTTGTTTACAATATGATTTCCAAACAATTTGAAACATGTAGTTTTATTGCTAATGTTACGGAAGTTAGTGAAAAATATGGGATGCTTCAGTTACAACAAACACTTTTGAATGATCTTTTGATTCTTAGAGATATGAATGTAAAAGATGTAGATAATGGAATTCTCATGATCAAGAATAGGTTACGGCACAAAAAGATTCTTCTTGTTCTTGATAATATAAATGAATTAGGCCAATTGAACAAATTAGTTGCGGAGAACAATTGATTTGGTCCAGGTAGTAGAGTTATCATCACAACAAGAGATGTGCATTTGCTAATGACACGTAAAGTTGATGGAATATATGAGATTGAAGAATTGAGTTATGATGAAGCTTTTCATTTTTTTAATTCAAAAGCTTTTGACAAAGAGCATCCTACCGAAGATTATCTAGAGCTATCCCAAGCCTTTATACGTTATGCTAATGGTCTTCCTTTAGCCATTGAGGTTTTGGGTTCCTTTCTTTACAATAGAAGCACTTATGAATGGAAAAGTGAATTAGATAGGCTTAAAGAATTTCCTGAAGGAAAAATTCTCAATGTACTTCAAATAAGTTTTCATGGACTACAAGAAACAGAGAAGGAAAGTTTCTTGCATATTGCTTTTTTCTTGAATTATATAATTCAAGAAACTATTATAGCAATATTAGATCATCTTGAGCTTTACCCTAAAATTGGATTAAGGGTTCTTATTAATAGATTTCTCATCAAATTGGAAGACAATAAATTGTGGATGCATGTTACTCCAAGAAATGGGTCGAGATATAGTTCGTAAAGAGTGCCCTAAAAACCCTGGAAAGCGTAGTAGATTATGGTTGTATAAAGATATTGATAGTGTGCTAACAAAAAATACGGTAAGGGGTTTTTGAAAGAACCCAAGAATAAACCTTATTAATTATATTATTCATCATCCTTTAACATAAATTAGTTTTGGTAATTATGTATTTTTCAATTCATTAATCCCTTTTGTTTATGATTATTAGGGAACAAAAACAATTCAAGGCATAGCCTTAAAGTTACCCATACCAAAAGAGGCACATTGGGATCCTGAATCCTTTTCAAAGATGCATCGTCTAAAGTTCCTCATACTTGGAAATTTTCAACTCAGCCATGATCCCAAACATCTTCCTAATGACTTAGGATTTCTTGATTGGAGTAGGTATCCTTCAAAATCGTTGCCAGCAAGTTTCCAACCAAATGAGTTGATTGAACTTCACATGTGTTGTAGCAACATTGAATGACTTTGGAAAGGAACAAAGGTAATAGATACCATTCTACAACTTTTCTTTTAATAGTTTCATTAAACTATAAGATTTTTGGAAGCTAAAATTTGTTTTTATGTCTTTTTGGCTTTTTAAAGTCTTGTGAGATGTTGAAATTCATAGAATTGAAAAGCTCTCTAAATTTTTTTGAAACCCCTGACTTCACCAAAATCCCAATTCTTGAGAAATTGGTTCTTGAAGACTGTATAAATTTACAAGAGATACATCCATCAGTTAGAGTTCATAAAAAGCTTACTCTTCTTAATCTAAAAGGTTGTAAAAACCTTAGAAGTCTTTTAGGAAAGTTTGAAATGGAGTCTCTTGAGATCCTTATTCTTTCTGAATGCTCAAATTTAAAAAGAATTCTAGAATTTGGGGAGAGCATGGAGTGTGTATCAGAACTTTACTTGGATGGTACTGCTATTACAAAACTACCCACATCAATTGGAAATTTGACTAGCCTTTCTTCATTGACCATAAGAGATTGCAAAAATCTTATGTCTCTTCCCAGCACTTTTTTTAATATAAGGTCGATTAAAGATCTCAATCTTTCTGGTTGCTCTAAACTAGTAGAGAACTTGGGAAATGCAGAAAGTGCCGAGGATCTTGATGTGAACGGACAAATGCCTTCTTTTAATGCTCTTTTCGAAATTAAAAAAAAAAAAAGATTTTGGTGGATTTCAGCTTGTCCCTTTTTATTCAATGTTGAGAAGTTCCGATCCCATGGGCTTGCTATCGTCTTCTCTATTTGGTTTGTCTTCTTTGACCGCATTGGATTTAAGTTATTGCAATCTCAAGACAATTCCCGATGATATTGGTTACTTATTCTCTTTACAAGAATTAAATCTAAGTGGAAATAATTTTGGTGGCCTTCCAGAAAGCATCGCTCAACTATATATTTTGAATCATTTGAATGTGATGAATTGTGCGAGTCTTTGATCATTTCCAAAAATTCCATTAAGTATAGCTTATATAGCTAGAAACAATTGTTCCTCACTAGAAACGATACCAAATATATTGAAACCAAATTATTCATGTGAGCTAGAATTTGAACTTTCAAATTGTAGTAAACTAGCTGAAAATCAAGGCTTCATTGACATGTTTTTAGCAGTGATAAAAAAGCCCCCACAGGTCTCTCTCTCTCTCTCTCTCTCTCTCTCTCTCTCTCTCTCATGGTTCTAAGCATATTGCTTTATATGTTTCAGGGACTCTCTCCTAAATTTCAAGATAATATATTTGGGTGTGTTTTTCTTGGAAGTGAAATTCCAAAGTGGTTTAGCCATCAATGCATGGGGGATGAAGTGAATATAATGGAACCTTTTTCTCATTTGTGTAATGGCAGGATAGGAATTGCTTTTAGCATTGTATTTTGTTCTCATCCACATCACCAAATTTACAGTGACAGTCAACCTTTGTGCAATTTGATCGTCAATGGAAAAAAAAATATCTTTTTCACCAAGCTTTAATAAAATTGTTTTTTTATCAGATCATATTTGGCTATGTTATTGTCTTCCTCAATTGTATTGGAAGGGGGACAGAAAATCATTGTGGGAATATGATGCAAATGGATTTCATGAGATTAGAATTAAAATTTATAACATAGGTTCAAGCTTGGTGAAGAAATGCAGGTTGCATGTGGTATACAAGAAAGACATTGAAGATCTCAATCAGACTATGGCTCAGTGTTGCAACAACAACATCATTCCTTACAAGGGCTTGGATATTCCTCATCATTATTTCAACAATTCAGCAGTGGAGGTAACCAAAAGGATTGAAAGAGTCCCAATTTATGGCCCATGTTAAATTTGATTGTGAGGAGTTAAGTCAGTACAAGGAATGTGGTGAAGAGCTAAGCAATCGGCAACAATCAACTTTTTTTTTTTTTTCTCTTGATTACCTGTAGGTCAGTGTCACTGTCTTTCTTCTTAATTCAATTTCATAGTGTTTTTTTCTCTTGATTATCTCTTGTTGTTGTCTTCTTATGCATCTTGGTTGTCATCATTTTAGAAGTCCACAAAAACAATAAGCTCAATTATTGCTTGGACAAGTTTGAAATGAATAAAGTAGAATTCTATGAATTTATAATTGCAATTGAAGACAAAGTTTGGAAAGTTAATAATGTTACTTAATAGTAATCAACAAATTAGGTGAAGATGCAAGAGGAAGGCACCATGAATTTATGATTGTGATTGAAGTCAATGTTCAAAAAGTTCCAATTTCATTAATGGAAATCAACAAATACTATGAATAATAGACAATATTGAATTGTAACATCACTAAATGGCCTTAGCCATGTGCTACCATTATTCTTCAATGTTAGGAAAACATCTTACACTTGATCATCCCATTTGACGCTCGTGCAGAGGCATGGGTGAGGCCTTAATATTATTTGAATTTCATTTCTCCCATAAACATCTTTTTCCTTTGCATTAGTTAGATTTTTTTCTTTATTTTTTGTTTTATGTTTCCCTTTGTTACATTTCATAGCGAATTGATAATGCACCTTCATAAACATCCAAATTATTAGGGTCGTATTTTTCATCTCTTGTCATTCTTAAACATAACACACTTTACTTGTATTTAGGTAGTTCTAAGTGAATTCTCAAATATCATTAAGTATATCTCTAAGTTATATCAAGTGGTATCATTTCAATCTTGTGCAAGTTAAAATAATCTCTAAATTATCTCCAAAAGGAGTACAATAGTTTGCTCATATAGAAAAATTAAATCCTAGTTCTAATTGAAAATGAATCCTAATTGCCTTATTTCAAAAATAAATAAAAATATCCTTGTCTCTCACATCACCTACAGCTACCAAGCACCTTACAATGAAGTTCCATGCTTAATGGAATCATAATCCCTTCATTAGGTCAATTTCTATAGTACATCTAGCTAGGTCCATGTTCCTATGGTATTGCTCAACCATCTCATTAGCTAGTAGAATGTTCTCTGATATGTTTCTCCCTTGCCCAAATGGGCATTATGTAAGAACTACTTTCCCAACATATGGATAAGATTGTTTGCATTAAGACGACTAACAAACTCCTTTGAAAGTCTAGTTAAAATTATGTTTCAACATTTTTACAAGTTTTATGTAATGAAATAAATAATGTATTTTGTATTCAACAATAATAAATAGTGATATATATATATATATATATATATATGAAAAATGTAATTTAATAAAAAGATTTAACTTACTTAATTATAATATAATTTTATATAAATAGAGAAGATGTTATTAAAATGACTAATTTGAACATATCCAAAAAAAAAATGTACACCCTGATTTCATGGAACACATGTAACATGTTATGTTGGGAAATTTAGACCCCGGTTGATAGATTTAATAAGTTTTGAACCCAAGTTGTTAATTAGATTTATTATGCATAAAACTTGTTAAAACAAACAAACATCAATATCATATCAAATATAAGTGCAGCGGAAAAGTAAATAAGACAAGATATGATGACCTAGGAAAACTAATGAAACCAACCAGTTTCACAGTAAAAAACTTGGGGCAAAACCTTCCCGAAAAGCAATTCACTATAATAAAGAGAAGTTTCAAATTTAGTACAAAACCTTTGTTCCTAGACTCCACAATCTTTGTAGATGAACTCACAGCATAAACCTTCTACCGCTTCAGAACCTCTAAACGCTTCAATATATGAACGCCACCCTTTGATGCACGGATCTCAGTACGTGACTAACTCCTTTGCATGAATTTCAGTACGTGACTCACTCACCAACTTGAGGAAGAAGAATGTTGGCTACAAAGTTCTTTACTTCATCAATAATGAAGATCAAGAAGCACTTGGTTACAAAACCTTAAGGCGCAAAGACGCAGTAGCTTCTTTCAGAGAGAATAAGGCTTCGATCACCTTTTTCATGTGTTCTCCTTGTGTTCTCTTATGTGACAGCCTTTAAAATAAGTTTTATATATGTCTAGGGTTATGAGAAAAGAAACCCTATACAAATACATAAACATGGGCCGAAAATCAGATCTGAAAATTTGAATTCCTGTAACCTTGATAGATACCTCGATCGATCGAGAAGCTGTCGAGTTTCAATCATTAAATCTCGATAGATAGCTATTTGGTGAGCAGCTGTCGAGCGATCTGTCCGCAGGTATCCATAGGTGTCCAATTATTTGTCCATAGGTGTCCAGTTATCTATCCAGCTTGAGTGAATACTTTTTCTTCACTTGTTTCTTAGTCCAATCTTCATGACTTTAATACTAGACTTGAATAACATATTTTTTGAAGTATTAAACATATCCTAGATTTACCCAAATACAAGTAAAGTACGTTTTATCAAAGGATTAGGCAACTACATAAAATATGTCCTTAACAATTTTCCCCTTTGGCAATCCGTGACAAAATCACAACAAACAAATGAACATATGAGAGAAGTCATAAATCACTCAACTCATACTCACTTGTTGAATACAATAAAATCTATTCTAACACAAACTCTTGGAAACTTTGCAAGAAGAAAGTTCATGGTAAGTAGACTTTGACAACCTATATTTCTGAAACACTTAAACAAAACTTATCAAGGCATCTTAGTGTGAAATAGAAATAATAGATTGCATACAAATAAAGAAATATGTGTATAAATATAGAAAAGAAGCAACACAAGTAGAGGTAGGTGAAGAAAACATACATCATCATATGTATATCAAAGATAAGTACAATGTATGTAAACATGATCACAAGACCTAATGGACAAGAAGAAAAAGCTAAAAGTAGCTCTTACAACAACAAGGAGGTAAACACTCCCCCTAATAAGATGAAACACAACTCCCCCTTACAAGGGTATGTATTTCTCCTCATAACTTGTAAAATCTTAACAAGAAACCACATATTTTCACCATTTCTCTCTCTTTTTGTCATGATTGACAAAGGGTACAAGAAGCTAGAAAGCATCACCCGAGAAATAAAAAGATGATCAAGGATGATCAAGGGAATACAAAGAATTCATAAAAATGCATGAATATAATGAAACAAGACGCTATGGATGACAAGATCAAAAAAATATGCAAAACATGTGAGAAAAAAATGCACGCAAGAGAATCTCGATGGATTGAGAGGTATCGAGAAGCTATCGAGCATACCTCGATGAATTGAACAGCTATTGAGAAGCAATCGAGGGGACAGGAACTTTCTCGATCGATCTATCTAGCTATCGAGAGGTGTCGAGGAGGTGTCAAGATTGCTTAAAAATTATTTTTCAAGAAGGGAAAAATACAGATATGAAAGCAATCAAGCATGCAACTCAACCAAAAATCCAAACAACATTTTAACCTCTCAAAAACATCTCTCATCACTAAATAAGATAAGAAAATTGATTCCAAAACACACAAACACACTAAACAAGTTTAACTAATTTTATATTTCAAAAACAAGTTAAGATAGTTTAGTGAGCATACATCAACACATGTAAACCTTGTGATGACCAAATCACATTGTACCTATACATGTATCAAAAGTAGCAAAAAATATTGCGTGTTATGTGTGAAAAAATATTTCAAGATTACATAAGTGTCTCATTGTTATGACAATTGGAGATATGAGAAAATCACTTTAACTCACACACAATCATAACTATTTGATGGAGACTCACCTTTGAGGTACATCTTATAACTCCCACATCTCCTAGAAAACATGCTTGCAATCATATTTTAAAGCATTTTGTTCTTTTTGCTTTTATTTCTTTGCATATCTTCTTTTATTGAGCAAACCATGCATGGGTATATAAAAGAGAGAGAATAAATACCCAATTATGTTAAGCTTTTTGACATTGCACTTTTGCTATGTTGAAGCATACAGATGTCATGTTATGATTAGCAGGTAACTGTGGTGAGATAGTTATTTATACCTTTCTCTTAGGATTTTCTAGTTCTTCCCGTAAAAAAGAGTGATACGAGTGTTAAGTACAAGAGATCGCTTAACCCTACTCATCACAAATAAAGAGTCACAAAGTTCACTTGCTTAGTTGTACATAAAAATGCTCATCTAAGCTACAAACGATACAAAGTTTAGAAACTTTGTTTTAATGGCCATTTTAAGGTTCACAAGAACCAATGTACATATACACACACTGTTTTTGTATTTTTCTTATTTTTTCCCTTTTTTTTTTTGAAAACAAAACAAAATAAAAACTAAACAACTAAACAACTAAACAAAAATAGACAAACAACATGAAAGAAAGATGCATATGCACGAAGGCATGATAGAAAGGTGCAAATGAATGAAAGCATGATTCCAAAAGTAGATAAGAAATCAAGCAAAGAGAGTCATACTTTAGATAGAAAGAATTAAAGCAGAGGACAACAGAAAAGATAGTTAAGTCTTAGGCTCCTTTGTCACCCACACAGCATAAGTCTTTGGCCGTGAAGATGAAAGGGCATGTGTCCTAGTATGTCTACTAAAGGACACAGAAGAATTAAGATTCTCTTGAAATTGAGTTAAAAAGCTCAAAACTTTTAATAACTCTCTAAACAAAGGTGTACGTCCATGAAAGGAAACCTGTGACCGTTTGGATACTTGCTTTTGAGGATACAACTTAAAGCAATTAGGACGAATGTGTCCAGAAGCACTACAATGGTGACAAACATGAGGTTTAGCAAAGGATTTAGAATTAGCCAAAACAGTTTTGGATTTCATACCTTTATCACCTTTCTCAGATTGGGGCACCATTATAGTCTTTTATCCAGAAGCCGTGAAGAGGAGGGGTCGAAGGAGACAACATATCATAAGCTAGTCTTATTAGAACTAGGCTTTTGAACACTTAAGACCTCATCAAGCTTTGCATTAGACATTCTCTCTATTTGAGTTCTAACTTGATTAAACTCAACCTTGAGATTCTTGACCTTCTCTTCTAATGAGGAATTCTCCACAATAAGTGTCTCAACTAACCTTGTAGTCTCATCTAGTTTGACTAACAGATCAGCTTTTTCAGTTTTTACCTCATTAAGCTCTTTTCTACAAAGATGATAAGTCTTTTCAGATTTTATGAATTCAGTGCATAGCTTATCATAGGCTTCTTGAAGGGTTAACTTCTTGGGTACTCTCCACAATCACCTTATCAGTTGAGGTAGTAAAGGCCATAACGTGACTACATTCATCCACATACTCATCAGAAGAGTCATTCTCAGTGTCACTCCAAGTAGCAACCAACCCTTTATCATCTGACTTCTTGGCCTTTTCCCTCATAATGTAGTCTGGGCACTTTATCCTCATATGACCAAAACCTTTGCACTCATGGCATTGGATGAGGGGCTTCTAATTCTTACCCTTCCTAGAGGATTTAGAAATCCTAGGAGGTTTGCCCTTATCCTTTTTCCTAAATTAAAGGAGCTTGATAATCTCATCAGTTATGAAAGTTAGATCCTCATCCTCATCCTCATCTTCATATTCATCTTCAGAGTCCTCAATCTCTTCCTCTATACTTTTAAGAGCCAAATTTTTACTCTTTCCACCTTTTCCCATTGAGCCTAATCTCATCTCATAGGTTTGAAGGTTCCCTACAAGGTCACTTGAAGGAATTTGATCAATGTCCTTTGCTTCTTCAATGGCAGTGATCTTGGCATGGAATCTTTCAGGTAAGGACCTAAGGATTTTCCTAACAATTTTGGATTTTTTATAGACTCTCCAAGGTTGAAGGTAGAATTCACAATATCCTTGAGTTTAGCAAAAAACTCATCAAAGGTCTCATCCTCCTACATCCTTATTTCTTCAAAACTACTAGTGAGTTTTTGAAGCTTCACAGTCTTTACAGCTATGGTACCTTCATAGGTGGTCTTAAGAATGGTCCATGCTTCCTTGACAACTTTTGTGAATGATATTTTCTTGAATTCTTCATTAGTCACCCCACAAAACAAAGCATTAAATGCCCTATTGTTGAAATTTGCCGCTATGATTGTTGCATCATCCCAATCCACCGGTGATTCCTTTGGCTTAATCCAACCAACTTCAACAGCTTGCCATACCTTTTCACCTAGAGCCTGCAAGAAAACTTTCATACGAACTTTTCAGTATGCATAATTAGTGCCATCAAATAAAGGAGAATCAAAAGAGATTATCCACGATCCATGACAACGGGGGTCAAGGATCACACTCAGAAAATTAATCCAATCAGAGTGTACCCACTCTGATACCACTTGTTAGGAAATTTAGACCCCGGTTGATATATTTAACAAGTTTTGAACCTAAGTTGGTAATTAGATTTATTATGCATAAAACTTGTTAAAACAAAAAAACATCAATATCATGTCAAATATAAGTGCAGCGGAAAAGTAAATAAGACAAAATATGATGACCTAGGAAAACAAATGAAATAACCAGTTTCACAGTAAAAAACCTGGGGGGAACCCTTCTCGAAAAGCAATTCACTATAATAAAGAGAAGTTTCAGATCTAGTACAAAACCTTTATTCCTAGACTCTACAATCTTTGTAGATGAACTCACAGCATAAACCTTCTACCACTTCAGAACCTCTAAACTCTTCAATATATGAACGCCACCCTTTGATGCACGGATCTCAGTACGTGAATAACTCCTTTGCATGAATTTCAGTACGTGACTCACTCACTAACTTGAGGAAGAGAATGTTGCCTGCAAATTTCTTCATTTCATCAACAATGAAGATTAAGAAGCACTTGGTTACAAAACCCTATAGTGCAAAGACGCAGTAACTTCTTTCAGAGAGAATAAGGCTTCGATCACCTTTTTCATGTGTTCTCCTTGTATTCTCTTATGTGACGGCCTTTAAAATAAACCTTATATATGTCTAGGGTTGTGAGAAAAGAAACCCTACACAAATACATAAAAATGGGCCGAAAATCAGATCTAGAAATTTGAATTCCCGTAACCTTGATAGATACCTCGATTGATTGAGAAGTTGTCGAGCTTCATTCATTAAATCTCGATAGATAGCTATCTATCGAGTAGCTGTCGAGCTATTTGTCCAGCTTTAGTGAACAACGTTTTCTTCACTTGTTTCTTGGTTCAATCTTCATGACTTTAATACTAGACTTGAATAACATGTTCTTTGAAGTATTAAACACATCCTAGATCTACCCAAATACAAGTAAAGTGCGTTTTGTCAAAGGATTAGCCAACTACATAAAATATGTCCTTAACATGTTATATTAAGTTTAAATCATTATATAAGTTTAGAATTGAAGCATTTTTTCTTTCCAATAAGTATAACGTCTATATTATTGTAACTTGAATTTTAAGACAATTTTTGAATACTTATCATATTTAATGCTATTTTTGGGCCCATATCTCTAATTTTTTATGACTATTTTGTTTGTATTTTTTAGCCAAATACTAAAGAATTTGGTCCAAATAGAATACAATTTCATACTTTTAAATCCAAAACTTAAGACGAAAACAAAAAGAATTTTGAGCACAAAACAGAAAAAGGAAACTTACAAAAATCAATTTAAGGCTCAATTAGTGCAAAATGGACTGAAGTAGACCAATTGGGCTGAAGTTGGCATAACTGGACCAATTGGACCAATTTGGACTGAACTAGACTAATGTAGACTGAATAGACCAAATGGATTGAATTAGACCACATTATACCGAATGGACTAAAATGCTTTGCTCATGTGGCTCAAAAAAAGTGTAGCAACAAGAAATATTATGCTTAAGCTTTTAAATATTAGATAAATATATAGAATTTTAAGACTTATATGCGATATCATTAAAAAGAATAATTAGGAATTTTTTTATTATGTTGTTAAATCATGTCATTTTATAATTGGCTTAATTTTAATTTTGGATTTGCTGGTGAGAGAAAGCATAGGCCAATTATTAGAGACAAACCAGAGAATGGAAGTGTGGATGTAACATTGGCACCTGTCTTGCAGGGAAATTCTAGTATTTTGCCCCTATTTTGTAAAAAATTTGGCAATGTCTCTGTTTTGAAACTATTTAGGTCAATGTCTTGTTTTGAAAGTCAATTTACTCAAAATCGAGTGCACCGTCGCTACAGGTCTTTAAAACGTCGCTATAGGCAAAAAAAAAAAAATTTGCATGAAACTTGATTTAGAGAAAATCGAGTTTCAAAATGTCGCTATAGGTCCTTAAAACGTCACTATAGGGCTACACTCGATTTAGAGAAAATCGAGTTTTAAAACAGGGGCATAGACCTAAATAGTTTGGAAATAAGGGCATATTACCAAATTGTTTATACCAAATTGTTTATATAATAGGGGCAAAAGGCTAGAATCTCCGTCTTGCAGCGCCACACTGTTGACGGTACTGAAGACAGTTTAACTATAAAGGAGTTCTATCTGTGTAAGGATGTTTAGTGCTTTTTTTTAGGAATTACAAAGGGTCTATTTGCTGGACACACTTAATTAAGTTCACATATTCAAATGTTTAAAAAACAAAATGTGGGTGTGGAGACTGATCCCCTCATGCTTGCATACCCTGTTCTGCTAATTCATGGTCTTTATTTATTTACATTTTTTTTTATCAATTTGATAACTTCCAGTCATCCTTTTGACTGGAAGATGCCTAAAAAAAAGAGAAAGGCATCTTTTGACAAAAGAAAAAGAAAAAGAACGATTTGTTGAATGCTCAGCCTTTTAAAAAATTGTCGGTGTTTTGCTAGGATGATTCCTCGAAGAAAAGGGCCACTTGCACACCTACCGCGTTTAGAGGAAAATAAAAAGGGGTTCTATTGTTACTGTAAGGTTTTTCTCTCTTATTTTTTGTTTATCTTATATTAGAGATGAACTGGTTCTAAGGTTTATTGAATATTGACTTACGAAGGGTAAACATTTATTACTCATCAATTGAACACAATTATTAGATTTTGAATTTTTTTTTAGCTTATATTAGATCTAAACTAATTTTGTAATTTATAAATACTAATTGCAATTTCTGTCTACACTAAAAACTGACGCCATAGGTTGAAAATTTCTCAAAAAAAAAAAAAAAAAAAAACTAGTCGCAAACCCATGTGATGCGTGAGAAATACAATATAATTATTTTTTTTATACGAATTATTTTATAATAGTATGATGTAAAATTTGTAGGTTAAATGGTGCATGTGTTTATTTAAAACTGTTTTTTTTTTTTTTTTTTTAAATTTTATGTAATGAAATATATAATGTAATTAATAAAAATATTTAACTTAGTTAATTATAATATTATGTTATATAAATGGAGAAGATGTTATTAAAATTACATTTTAAAAATATATCGTAATCAATTGACTAATTTCAACATATACAAGAATATTAAAAAAAATATACCCTCATTCCATAGAACACATGTAACGTGTTACATTAATTTTAAATTATTATATAAGTTTAAAATTAAAGCATTCTTTTTCTTTTCAAATGTAATTATAATGTCTATATTATTGAAACTTTAATTTTAAGATAATTTTTGAATATTTATCACGTTTATTGCTTTTTTTGGGCCCATATCACATATTTTTTATGACTATTTTGTTTATATTTTTTAGCCAAAAACTAAAGAGTTCAGTTCAAATAGAATAAAATTTCATGCTTTTCAATCAAAAATTAAGAAGAAAAAAAAAATTTTTGAGCAAAAACACAGAAAAGGAAACTTACAAAAATCAATTTAAGGCTTAATTAGTCCAAAATGGACTGAAGTGGACCGACTGGACTGAAGTGGGCCTAACTGGATTGACTGGACCAATTTATGCTGAACTGGACCAAATTAGATCGAATGAACAAAATAGACTGAATTGGACCAAATCAGACCCAATTAGACCAAATGGACCAAAATGATTCGCTGATGTAGCTCAAAAGAAGTGTAGCAACAAGAAATATTATGCCTAAGCCTCTAGATATTATATAAATATATAGATTTTTAAGACTTATATGTGATATTATTAAAACAAATAATTAGGAATTTGCTGGTGAGAGTAAGCATAGGCCAATTATTAGAGACAAACCAGAGGATGGAAGTGTGGATGTAACATTGGCACCTGTCTTGCAGCACCACACTGCTGAGGGTACTGAAGCCGGTTTAACTGTGAAGGAGTTCTATCTGTGTAAGGATGATCCAGTGATCCAATCTTGTCAGTCCAACAGGCTTGGGGACCCACTTCCAGCAGGTTGGTTTGACACTACATCAGATTGGGAACATGTAATGTAGGAGGATTTTGTGGAGTTGAACTATCAAGCTAGACCTGAATCTCCCTCAGGTAATAGTGGCTCTGTATCCTCTGTAAGACATTATTTATATGTTGTTTCTGGTAAAGAAAAATGGAAGTTACTTGTATTATAAAGAGTATATGACTGCTCTCTGAACTTGTAAAAAGCTCATAAATGTGTCTGGATTTTCAGAACCTATGTGTTTGCTTGTTTGTGTTTTTTAGTTATTTGTATAGCTTTCTGTTTCTGTGTTCTGCATTTTTATTGGTACTTGTTGATCTATCTGAAGTGGTTTAGGACTAAATTCCTTGGAGCAATATTATGGCCTAGCTTCAGCAGCCAAAGATAAGAGTTACCTAGCTGGAACAAAAGATATATAAATATATTTATATATGATCCACATAAAAAGTGAGAAATAGATCTCCATGAGTCTAGTTAAAATTATGTTTCAACATTTAGTTTACTCCTATATTTTACTTCCTTTTTTTCTTTCTTACAATAAGTGGGTGAAAAAGAAATATGAAACTATGTTCTCTTTATTTATTGGGAGAATTAGGCATAAGACATTTGGTTGTAATCTTAAAGGATAAATCAAGGTAAGCAGTATCCCCATTACTCTGTTGTGAACTAGTTTTATTTTTTATCTTATATTAGAGGTGAACTAGTACTGTGTTTCTTTCTCAAAAAAAAAAAAAAAAAAGTGGTTTACCAAATATTGACTTACGAAGGGTAAACATTTATTACTGAAAAATTGATTGCAATTATTAGATTTTGAAATGATTTTTTTTTAGCTTGTATTAGAACTAAACTAATTATTTAATTTATAAACACAAGTCACAAACCATGCAGTGTGGGAGAAATGAAATGTAATTATTTTATAATAATATAATGTAAAATTTATAGGTTAAATAGTGCCTTTGTTATTTCTTCCATTTTTATAAGTTTTATGTAATAAAGTAAATAATGTATTTTGTATTCAACAAAAATACATAGTGATATATATATATATATATATATATGAAAAATGTAATTTAAAAAAAGATTTAACTTACTTAATTATAATATTATTTTATATAAATGAAGAAGATGTTATAAAATGATTTTTTTTTAAAAATTTATCGTAATCAATTGACTGATCTGAACATATCCAAGAATATTTTTAAAAAAATTTATACCATCATTCCATAAAACACATGTAATATATTACATTAAGTTTAAAATAATATAAAATTTTTTAATTAAATTATTTTTTTATTTCCAAATATAAGTATATAGTGTCTATGTTATTGAAACTTGAATTTAAGGTATTTTTTTAAATATTTATCATGTTTATTACTTTTTCTTAAAAAAAAAAAGGTTACAAAAGTCTATTTGCTGGACACAATTAAGTTATTCAAATGTTTAAAAAACAAAATATGGGTTTGGAGACTGATCCCCTCATGCTTGCATACCCTGTTTTGCCAAAAGAAATGAAGTCTTCATGGTCTTTATTTGTTTACTTTATTATCAATTTGATAACTTCCAGTCATCCTTTTGACTGGAAGCTTTTGACTGGAAGATGCCTAGAAAAAAAGAGAAAGGCATCTTTTGACCAAAAACAAAAGAAAAAGAAAGATTTGTTAGAGTGTGTGATTGGTGAATGCTCAGCCTTTAAAAAATTGTCGGTGTTTTGCTAGGACGATTCCTGGAAGAAAAGAGCCACTTGCACACCTTACTTTGTTTAAAGAAAAATAAAAAGGGGTTCTTTTGCAGTTTTGCTACTTGTTAGTGGGAAACAAATACCTGCTTTCATGAATAATCAATCAGTCTTGTAAGAGAGAAAAAAGAAAGAAAAGAAAAGCTTGGAAGGCAGCGTTGTTTCAAGTTGCTTTTGAGCATTACAACCACTGCGGCAATTTCTTGAATCTGTAAGTTTTCACTTTTCAAATCTCTCTCTTTTATTTATCTTTTCTCAAAAAAAATCCATGTTAAATCATTATTTTACTTTCCACACACATCCTTCAAATTGTTTTTTTACTAATTTTTTTTATCCTTCTTGTGGTTCAAGATTTACCAACATTTTTCCATCGGCTCCAATGAGTACTCAAGTAGCCTCACCTTCGACATTGTCATCTTCTTCTTCAAGACAGTGGATATATGATGTTTTCCTCAGTTTCAGAGGTAAAGACACACGTAATAGTTTTACAGATCATCTATATGCTGCTTTGCAACGTTCAGGTATTTTTACCTTTAGAGACAATGAAAGACTTGAAAGAGGAAAATCTATTTCATCGGAGCTGTTGAAAGCAATAGAAAAATCGAGATTTGCTATTGTTATTCTCTCAAGAAACTATGCATTTTCGACATGGTGTTTGGATGAACTTGTAAAGATTGTTCAATGTATGAAAGAGATGGAAATGATAGTTCTACCTGTATTTTATGAAGTGGACCCATCTGATGTACGAAAACAAATGGGAACTTTTGCACAAGCCTTTGCTGAGCATAAAGAACGTTTTAAGGAGAACACAGAAAAAGTGCAAACTTGGCAAGCCGCTTTGAGTGAAGTGGCCAATCTCTCTGGGTGGCATTGGCATTTACAAAATAGGTAATCTAACTTGACATTTTTTAAAATGTTTCAAATAGCTCTTCCTATATATGTACCATGAATTACATTATCAACAGATATTTTGACTATAATATTTTTTTTAAGAATACTAGGTATTTTTAACATACACATACAGAGAGAGAGAAGAAGGTTTTTTAAAGAAATTTACATCAGTGTATATCCAAAATGACCTATTTTGACTATAATATATGTTATGTTAAATCTGCCCACATTATACATGATAGGTAATTTATATTACTATAAATAGGGTAAGATTTTATGGTTTCATCCTTTAATTTATCAAGAAATATCTCATTAAATAGTTTTAAATAAATTGATAGAATTTAAAGTATTGAATATGATAAGGTTAAAATTGCTAAATAAGAATATCCAGAATAAATCTCAAGTTTTGGAAAGTGGGAGAAAAAAATAAGAATGATAAAGAGGTATTTAAAAAAAAGAAAAAAGAAAAAGGAAAAAGAAAAAGAAGAATACCAAACATAATGACTAAAAAATATGATTTAGAACCCAATAGCATAGACTATGGATCAACATGTAGACCGTGATCAAGTTTCATATAAGTTCAGAGTTGAAAATTTGATCTATTGTACAACCACTACAAGTATCACCAAAATTTAAAAGTAATGAAAATGGTAAAGAGCACACAGGTTTGGTAATAAAATAAAATAATAATAAATAAATAAAACAGCTAATTCACCTCCCATTGAAGTTGCTCCAAAACTCTAGAATTCTTCTAAAAAAAACTCCTCAACGAACGAACTTAACACAGGAATTAGCCAACACAAATGTAAAATTACGAATAAAGTAGCAACAGAATTAAAGACCGTTATGGCTTTATAATAATTAGACAAAATAAAATTCTATTTAAAAAAGAGCTTTAAAATTGAATTATGTAAAATTATAAACATAGTGGTGAGGGCCTTAATTTAGCCAAATAAAATTTCTTTTTTAAAAAAGAAAATAGACACCGAGATTTTTTTTTTTTTTTTTTTTTTCTAAATTAAAAAAGTTGTGTTATACACGTTGTATATGTATCTTGTGGTTCACTACATAAGAGCTTTATATGTCACACACAGTGCTTATGTTATATGATTTACTATATACTAGTCGCAGACCCGCGCGTTGCGCGTGATTATTTTTTAGATAAAATACTATTTTACTCCCTAAAATTTTTAAAGAGTTTTTTTGGAAAAAAATAGTTTTATCATATTTTTCATAATCTTGTCTATAATATTTTTTACCATTATCATATATTTATTAGTTAATGATTTGTATTAAATAGACATTAAATAAGAGGTAGAACTATTCAATAATTTTTTTAAGTCATGATGTATGAAGATTATGATTTTATATATGTACACACACACACACACACACATATAATTTCCCTAGTTAGAATTTGATTAGTTTTAAGTTACTATTTTGTATTATTATATTTAATTGTTGATTTCATTGCACTATAAATTTATAATGTCCTCTGTATAGCCATCCCTATTTTATTTCTTACTCCTCTTTACCACCTTTTTATTTTCCAAATAATAGTTATTAATTGACGTTTGATTTCATTTCTTTTTATCTTCCTTCATTTATTTCTTTATTACTTTGTATGTTCCCTTGCTAGTTGTAAATAGATATCATGGATGGCTTGAATAGTTATAGATGTAGTTACCTTAATGGTATGTTAAAGGGTTTTTTTTCCTTTTGAATTTTCAAGGAAATATGAAAGACATATCTCTAGTTTGGTCTCAATCAATTAAGATATCCATAATATATTAACGGAAGTAATAATGGGCCTTAAATTTTTTTTATGTATGAAGTGGTTAAGTGGTATGTCAAAGGTTTTATAAAAAAAATTAAAAAATAATTCCAAGGAAATGTAAAAGGCCTTTTTTGAAAAAAGAAATTGTGACTTTTTGAATTGTACAAATATGATTGTTTTAATCACCTTGTTTATAGATTTCATTGTTAAGTTATAAACATCTAAATTAAAATAGATGAATATGTAAATGCAAAAGTATATGTAAAGTTACAACAACATAAGATAAATATGTATAGATATTTTTTTTATTATTCATGAATTATTATTTCATTGTTTACTTATAAATATCTAAATTAAAATAGATGAATGTGTAAAACATTTTTGGTAGATTGTAATATAAATTTTTTTTTTCTCAATATTTTATGTAACTTTTCCCATAAGATCAATATTGTTGGCATCCTTTAAAGATGATACATAATATTTCTGAGAAGAAGAAGAAAAAGAAGAAATAGAGACTATGCTAACACATAATATAAAATTATTAAGTTTGTGTGATTTAAAAATGTGGCAAAAAAAAAATATTAATGTATCTATGATAAAAAAATTTATCTAAATAATATATAGTAGTTCATATTTTTTTAGACTTAATTCAAAAAGTTCATTCTTAATAGCCTTTTTAAGTCTACAAATTGCTCAATATATGGGCCTATTCACATTCAAATGGTGCTATCTAAATTATAAATTATATGGGAAATTCTTAGGTAGTCCCGGAGTATAATGAAATGGTGCTCTCTCCTCTCACATTTATGGTGGACCCCACCATGAATGTGAGAGGAGGGAGCACCATTCTCCGTGCTCCGGAAGTACCTAAGAATTACTCAATTATATGACTCTTTATCACACAAATATATTGATTCCCCCAACGTATGGTAAAGGAAGGCAAGTTTGTGTCTAGCTATTTTCTTGATTTGTGCTACATAATTTAATAGTTGAAGGATGTGACTTGATTTAAGTGTTATATAAAATAAGATGAGATGAAAAGAGATTAAAAATAAACTATATAGAAATAAACATCAAATTATCCAAGTCATTCTATGTAATATAATAACATTATATTATTATATACTATATGCATAATGCAGTAGGATAATATTTAATCAATGAAAATATAAAAGATAACAACTTAAAGCACAAAAATAAATTGCATCAACCTAAAGTAGAATTCTAATTAACATAAAAATTCATCAACTTAAAGCATTGATGCAATGAAAAAAAGTCAAACAAAAAATGAAAAAAAAAATTGAGAGAGAGAGAGAAAGAGAGGTAACCTTTTTTTGTGTGAGAAAACTATGCATCGAATGAAAAGAAAAATGTCAAATTTATAGTAAAATGTCGAGAATAAGAAGGGTCAAAATAGAGGAAGACAAAAAGTTAGAGAAAGAATGATATTAAAGTAGAAAACAATGGGGAGATGAAGAGGTAAAAGGGAGGGAGAGTTTTGGAAAATTAATAACAAAAGTAATGGTTAAAAGATATTTTAATTTTTAAATAATGAAGTTTTTAAGTCACCTTAAATGAGAAAATGTTTTAAAAAATATATATAACAAAAATTGGAAACAAAAAATGATGATGTGGTTGCTGATATGGCTCAATGTGAGCGTAGCAACATTAAATGCTACGCTTCAGCTTTTAGTAATATATAGGTTAATGTTATTCATGAAAATTAGTTTAAACTGAACTTTATTATCAAATCTTCTAGAGGTTTAAATACTATTTCAAGCTATACTATTAAAAGTTTAAAGATTTTGAAGTTACTTTAATCAATTATCATAGTTTTTAAGTTTATGTCGTAAACTTTCTCTCAAAAAGGAAAAAGTTTATGCCGTAAACTTAGTCTTGAATAATCAATTTTCACAACGTAATTTAAATTATTTTTTATTCTATTTTTATTACCAATTTATTGTTCAATTTAATGACAAAATTGAAATATTTATGTTTTTATAGTTCAAAAGTTACCATGGTAGAGATGAAATTTGAAATTTTGAATCCTAAACATCTCTATTGGAAATATCAAGAGATACTAATTGAGCTACAAAGCTCTTTAACATATAAATGAAATATTTTCCTCGAATAACATTTATAACTTTTAATGAACTTCTGCTAATGCGCACCAATACTATATATAAAATGAGAAATGATATGTCCACAATATTTTTACAACAAATTTTAAGTAGTAGATTGTTATTAGTTGTTGGGCAAAAAAGTAATATTAGTGTTAGGTTCAAATTTGAACCAATAACAACTAACTATCTGTGATTTGTTGTAAAAATATTGTAGACGTAACATCTATCATATAAAATAGAACATATTTCATTCATCAATAATTTGAGATGCACTTGAACTCTGCGGAGCCCTGAAAGGATTAACCATGAAAAGACCAACCAAAACACTTGCTTCATGTACAATTTTTTATTGCGTGAATAATTTGAAATGTACAGTAGCTCAAGCAATTTCAAATTCTAGTGGCCGTTCTACTTAATATCATATTCTCTTTTTTCTTCATAATAAAGGAATTTTATAAGTTGTTGGCTAACTCATTTGGTAAAGAAAAAATAAGAGTGAGAGAGATTAAGATAATTGTCAAACTTATATGTACGTGGAAACAGAGCTGTCAAAAAAAAAATCTGGTACACTAACTCATTATAAGTCACTTGTTGTAATAGTAGAAGTTTTAATACTAATTTGTTGTGAAAAATATGTAAAGAAAAAGGCAAGCCATACTAGACACAAATGTGAACATAATTTGACAAACTCTATGCTTACATTCATTGGCAACACTAACCAAAGAAAATGAAATGCTACATCCAGTAACTTGGTTGTCTTATTTTAGTTGTGAGCTCAGATTGGAACGAGTAATAACTTTCTATCTAGAATTAATTTGGTGTGAAAATAACATTTCTCACAAAAAATCTCACTAACAATTATTAGAAAAAATAACTGCACTTCCAAGTCCCAACTGTCATAAAGATAAAGTAATACAAGTGATCATTTCAACCAAAGGTGTTCTTCACCTTTTCATCATCTTATAAGACATTTATTATTTCCATCATCATCTTATAAGACATTTATTATTTCCATATGGGCAATATTTAACTAAATAATAAGCAATGGAACACAAAGTGACTTTTGTTTTTATTTTTATTTATTTATTTTTATATAGTTTTAACATTAACATATGACGTCTGCTCCTAATGATTTTTTTTATTTTATTTTTTATCATTAGATTAAGATACCAATTGGTTTTTGGGGTAGGCGAGAATTGAATCATAAATCTTTTATCCCCAAGTAACTTTTGTTATAAAAGCAAATATTACATTCGATATAAATATATATATATATATATATATATATATTGTTAACGAAGGGGGAAAAATCCTGATGTTGCTTATACTATCCTAGGTCAAAAACTTATCAAATTTAAAACCCACCGAATATGGAACCATAGGTTGCATGAAGTTAGATTAATTTTTTTTTTTTAATATATATCCAGATAATATTCAGATTTTTTTTGTTTGTTTTTGATACACAGATTTTTAATATAGAGTATATATTGCATATGTCTCAAAGTAAACCTAGGTTTCTTAAGGAATGAAACTAAACAAAACAATACATTCAGATTTTACGTTATAGGTTGTATATACATTTATTTGTTGGGATTTCAGTTTTAATCAACTATATTATATATCTGCAAAATTTTCTAATTTGGGTCTTGTCACAGGAGGTTCAAACTCACTACTTACTATTCTCTTCTCATGGCAGGCCTGAGGCAGAAGTTATTGACGATATTGTGAAAGTGATAATAAATCAACCGAGTTATACATTTGTTGTAGCTACTGAGGGACTAGTAGGAATAAGTTCCAGAGTTGAGAAATTGATGTCACATTTAGCTATAGAGTCAAATGGTGTTCGCATTATAGGAATTTGGGGAGCAGGAGGAATGGGTAAAACAACTCTAGCAAGAGTTGTTTATAGTATGATTTCCAATCAATTTGAAGCATGCAGTTTTGTTGCTGATGTCAGGGAAGTTTACAAAGATAATGGCATACTTCAATTACAACAAAAACTTTTGAATGATCTTTTGATTCAAAGAGATATCAATGTCAAAGATGTTGATAATGGAGTTTTCATGATCAAGAATAGGTTACGTCACAAAAAGATTCTTCTCATTCTTGATGATGTAAATGAATTAGGCCAGTTGAACAAATTAGGTGTGAAGCATGATTGGTTAGGTCCAGGTAGTAGAGTTATCATAACAACAAGAGATGTGAAGTTGCTAACAACTCATAAAGTAGATGAAATATATGAGGTTGAAGTATTGAGTAATGATGAAGCCTTTCATCTTTTTAATTCGAAAGCTTTTGACAAAGATCATCCTACTAAAGATTATCTAGAGCTATCCCAAGCCTTTGTACATTATGCTAATGGCCTTCCTTTAGCAATTGAGGTTTTGGGTTCTTTTCTGAATGGAAGAAGTACTTCTGAATGGAAATGTGAATTAGATAGGCTTAGAGAATTTCCTGAAAGCAAAATTCTCAATGTGCTTCAAATAAGTTTTGAAGGTCTACATGAAACAGAGAAGGAAATTTTCATGAATATTGCATGCTTCTTTAATCATAAAAATCAAGAAACTATTATAGCAATATTAGATTGTCTTAGGCTTTACCCTAAAATTGGATTAAGGGTTCTTATTGAAAAATCTCTCATCAAGTTGCAAGACAATCAATTGTGGATGCATGATTTACTTCAAGAAATGGGTCGGGATATAGTTCGAAAAGAGTGCCCCGAAGAGCCTGGGAAACGTAGTAGATTGTGGTTATATAAAGATATTGACAATGTGTTAACAAATAATACGGTAAGAGCTTATTGAAAGAACCCCAAGAATATACCTTAGTAATTATATTATTCAACATAGTTTAACATAAAGTAGTTTTGGTAATTATACATTTTACAATTCACTAATCCCTTTTGTTCATGATTCTTAGGGAACAAAAGCAATTCAAGGCATTGTCTTAACATTTCTAGGAACAAAAGAGGCACATTGGAATCGTGAATCATTTTCAAAGATGGATCGTTTGAAATTCCTCATAATTGAAAATGTTCACCTCATGTATGATCCCAAACATCTTCCTAATGACTTAAGATTTCTTGATTGGAGTAACTACACTTCAAAATCTTTGCCAGCAAGTTTCCAACCAAATGAGTTGATTGAACTTCACATGTGCTACAGCAACATTGAAAGACTTTGGAAAGGGACAAAGGTAATAGTTACCCTTCTACAGCTTTTCATTAAATAGTTTCATAAAACTATAAGGTTTTAGATGCTAAAAATTGTTTATATGTCTTTTTGGCTTTTTACAGTCTTGTGAGATGTTGAAATACATCAACTTGAAATGCTCTCTAAAATTTTTTGGAACCCCGGACTTCACCAAAACCCCAATTCTTGAGAAACTGGTTCTTGAAGACTGTATAAATTTACAAAAGATACATCCATCAATTGGAGTTCACAAGAAGCTTACTCTTCTTAATCTAAAAGGTTGCAAAAATCTTAGAAGTCTTCCAAGAAATTTTGAAATGGAGTCTCTTGAGATCTTTATTCTTTCTGAATGCTCAAATTTAAAAAGAATTCCAGAATTTGGGGAGAACATGGAACGTGTATCAAAACTTTACTTGGATGGCACTGCTATTACAAAACTACCCACCTCAATTGGAAATTTGACTGGCCTTTCTGCATTGAACGTAAGAGATTGCAAAAATCTTATGTCTCTTCCTAGCACTTTTTTTAATATGAAGTCACTTAAAGATCTCAATCTTTCCGGATGCTCAAAACTACTAGAGAACTTGGGAAATGCAGAAAGTATTGAGGAGCTTGATGTTAACGGACAAATGCCCTCTTCTAATGCTCTTTTTGAAATTTTTAGAAAAATAGCTTTTAGTGGATTTCAACTCATCCCTTTTTATTCAATGTCAAGAAGTTCCAATCCCATGGGCTTGCTATCGTCATCTCTATTTGGTTTGTCTTCTTTGACCACATTGAATTTAAGAAATTGCAATCTAAGGCAATCCCTAATGATATTGGTTGCTTATTCTCTTTACAAGATTTAGATCTAAGTGGAAATAATTTTGGTGGCCTTCCAGAAAGTATTGCTCAACTATCTATTCTAAAACATTTGAAGGTGATGAATTGCATGAGTCTTCGATCATTTCCAAAGCTTCCATTAAGTATAGCTTATATAAGTGGAAACAATTGTTCCTCACTGGAAACGATACCAAATCTATTGAAACCAAATTCTTCATGTGAACCAGAACTTGAATTTTCGAATTGCAGTAAACTAGCTGACAATCAACACTTCGTTGACATGTTTTTTATGGTGATAAAAAAGTCTCCCCAGGTCTCTCTCTCTCTCTCTCTCTCTCTCTCTCTCTCTCTCTCTCTCTCTCATGGTTCTAAACATCTTGCTTTATATGTTTCAGGGACTCTCTCCTATATTTCAAGACAATAGATATGAGATTGTTTTTCCTGGAAGTGAAATTCCAAAGTTTTTTAGTCATCAATGTAAAGGAAATGAAGTGAATATAATGGAACCTTTTTCTCATTTGTGTAATGAATGGATAGGAATTGCTATTTGCATTGTATTTTGTTCTCATCCACTTGACCAATATTCCGATGGCAAACCTGATTGCCTTTTGCTAATCAATGGAAACGATATGTCTTTTAGACCAGGCATTAATCAATTTGATGTTTTATCAAATCATATTTCGCTAAATTATTTGCTTCCTCAATGCTACCCGAAGGAGGATAGAAAATCTTTGTGGGAATGCGATGCAAATGGATTTCGTGAGATTAGAATTAAAATTTCTGGTGCAAGTTCAAGCTTCGTCAAGAAATGCGGGCTGCGTGTGGTATACAAGAAAGACATTGAAGATCTTAACCAAACTATGGCTGAGTGTAGCAACAACAGCATCATTCCTTACAAGGGCTTGGATATTCCCCATCATTATTTAGACAATTCAACAGTGGTAGTGGATGGTAAACAAAAGGAATGAAAGAGTCACTGAATTTATGGCCCATGGTAAATCTAATTGTGAGGAGTCAAGTCAGTACAAGGAATGTGGTGAAGAGCTAAGCAATTGGCAATAATCAACTATTTTTTACTCTTGATTACCTGTAAGTCAGTGTCACTATCTTTCTTCTTAATTCAAGTTCACGGTATTTTTTTTTCTCTTGATTATATCATGTTGTTTTCTTCTTATGCTTCTGCCTTGTCCTCATTTTAGAAGTCCACAAGTATAATAAGCTTAATTCTTGCTTGGACAAGTTCGAAATGAATAAACTAAAATTCTATGAAATTATAATTGCAATTGAAGACAAAGTTTGAAAAGTTAATAACGTCACTTATAGTAATCAACAAAGGGTAATTGTTTAGTACTTCCGAATACTATAAATGCGTACTCCCCCCTTTCACATGAATTGTGGGTCCCACCATAAATTTAATTAGTGGAACCCACAATTCATGTAAGAGAGAGGGAGTACGCATTTATAGTACTTTCGAAGTATTTAATAATTTTCCATCAACAAATTAGGTGAAGATGCAAGAAGCAGGCACCATTAATTTATGATTGTGCAAAAAGTTATAATTTCATTAATGGAAATCAACAAATACTGTGAATTATACACATTATTGAATAGTAATATTACTAAATAGCCTTAGCCATGTGCTACCATTATTTTGCAATGTTAGGAAAACATCTTACACTTGATCATCCCATGTGATGCTCGTGCAGAGGCATGGGTGAGGCATTAATATTATTTGAATTTCATTTCTCCCATAAACATCTTTTTCCTTTGCATTTTGTTAGTTTGATTTTGTTTTTTTCTTTATTTTTTGTTTTTTGTTTCCCTTGTTACATTTCATAGCAAATTGATAATTCACCTTTATAAACATCCAAATTGTTAGGGTCATATTTTTCATCTATTGACATTCTTAAATAGAACACACTTTACTTGTATTTAGATAGTTCTAAGTGAATTCTAAAATAACATTAAGTATATCTCTAAGTTGTATCAAGTGGTATTATTTCAATCTTGTGCAATTTAATATAATCTCTAAATTATCTCCAAAAGGAGTGAAATAGTTTGCTTATATAGGAAAATTAAATCTAGTTCTAATTGACAATGAAATAATCCTAATTGCCTTATTTTAAAAATAAATAAAAATCTCCTTGTCTCTCACATCACCTACAGCCACCAAGCACATAAAAATGAAGTTCCATGCTTAATGGAATAATAATCCCTTCATTAGGTTAATTTTTATAGTACATCTAGCTAGGTCCATGTTCCTATGGTATTGCTCAACCATCTCATTAGCTAGTAGAATGTTCTCTGATATGTTTCTCCCCTGCCCAAATGGGCATTATGTAAGGAATACTTTCCCATGGGAAAGTATTTCTTACATAATGGATAGGATTGTTTGCATTAATACGACTAACAAAATCCTTTTGAAAGTCTAGTTAAAATTATGTTTCAACATTTTTATAAGTTTTATGTAATGAAATAAATAATGTATTTTGTATTCAACAATAATAAATAGTGATATACTTATATATATATATGTGTGTGTGTGTGTGTATGAAAAATGTAATTTAACAAAAGGATTTAATTTACTTAATTATAATATAATTTTATATAAATAGAGAAGATGTTATCAAAATGACTTTTTTAAAATATATTGTAATCGGTTGACTAATTTGAAAAAAGATTCAGATCATAATGAGCCAACCCTGAAACAAGTGTTTCATCTTTATGTCACATAATCTTGAAAAAAGTATAATAACGGTATACATACAAGTTGATCATATCTCATGTCAATAAAAATATTACAAGAGGATTTGCGCCATTAATCAACAAACAGTCATATATTGCTTAGCTATGTATTTTTTTTCCTTTCCTCTGTATATGTTGAAAAAAAAAGTATGAAATTGCTAGAGACATGAAAAAGTGGTCCAAATATATAACGCCCTATTGTTTTTGTATTGTAGCAGGGTCGAGTTGTCTAGGTGAGGTGAATGATTGTGAATGAATATGAAGTATTCAATAATTTTTTCCAATACCGTTAGCAATACTCAATAAAATACAACAAAATCTGATCTTCTACAACCACCTTTGGAATTTTGTTGCACTCAAGTCAAATGAGATTGATTTATTCACTTATTTGAAATTCAATCCTGCTTAATCCACGATATGGCCTTTAAACTAATACAACAACAATAAGAGTGCCATTGTGATCAATCAAAACCCACTCCAGTTGTCCTTTCTTCTACTTTCTCTAAGCAGTTTATTTTCTTTAATTCACCAATCAATCAACAATAACTTTTCCAGCCTTTTTCCTTCTCACATGGCACTAGAAGCATATTTTACTCTGAATTATAACATACCAAGTATTACTTTTACAAGCATATGTAATTTATTAGGGTGCTAGATGCTTCTTCAAGTTTTATTAGCATCTAAAACGAAATGAGGTCAAGGAAGCTAACTTGTGCTTCTATAATTTTTATTGTGGTTTTGTTAAGTCCAAGCGTGCATTCTCAGCTTCAAGTAGGGTTTTATGGAAATTCATGTAGCCTAGCCGAATTCATAGTCAAAGATGAGGTTAGAAACAGCTTCTTTAGGGATCAGGGAGTGGCTGCGGGTCTTGTTAGACTACACTTTCATGACTGCTTTGTTAGAGTAAGTAAACGAGCTAAATTACTTTTTCTTGTCGCTTTGGTTTCAGGATTAGCTCCAACTGGATCTTCTCCATTTCAAATAGAATCATTCCATAGTTCATATGATATAATACAAATATAAAGGTATATCTCGTCCCATATCCAATATCACGTCATTTAAAAATTTTAAAATGACATTGCAACCTGCATATATACCGTTGAGTCTAAGAACTAAAATCTTAATGGTAAAACTGAGAGGATCATATTTTTAATGTCTAAGCTAACTATAAAATGGAACCCATTTCAAAGTCCTCAAATGACCAACCACAGCACACTGCATTATTAGGACAGTATGTATGTTCATTTTCAATAATTGACTGGTGGACTTGATCATCAACTTGTGGGATTTGGTGGCTAACATAGAGGAGTTCAGCAGTACTTGCAGGAGTGATGGGTGCCAATGTATAAGTTATAGGCTATATATTTTATAAGAGTAGCTAACAAGTACATGTTACTATTTTCAGGGTTGTAATGCATCAGTGCTCATTGATTCCACTCCATCAAACAAGGCAGAGCAAGATTCTCCTGCAAATAACCCCAGTCTACGAGGGTTTGAAGTCATTGATAATGCCAAGGCTAGACTTGAAGCCATATGCAAGGGAGTTGTTTCTTGTGCTGATATAGTTGCATTTGCAGCAAGGGATAGCGTAGAGTTAGTAAGAGACACTCTACTGAACGTTCTGAAAACATTATTGGTAAATTTGGTTGAACTTAAGTCTATGACCCTTATTTTCTTCATGCAGACTGGAGGGCTCGGCTACGATGTTCCTGCAGGAAGAAGAGATGGTAAAATTTCTCTAGCTTCAGAAACATTGACAAACTTACCTTCCCCTTCTTTCAATGTTGACCAACTCACTAAATTCTTTTCTAACAGGGCTTCACACAAGAAGAAATGGTAACACTTTCCAGTAAGCTAGAACTTCAATCTCTTTTATATTACCATAAAAATCGAAAGAAACAACTGAATGACATGAAAAAATATATGTGATAAACAGGAGCACACACCATTGGCCGCTCTCATTGCACCTCTTTCAGCAACAGATTGTACAATTTCAATGGAACCGCGAGTAAAGACCCAAGCTTAGATGCCATGTATGCATCCCAGTTGAGGCACCAGTATCCACAAGGCAACACAAATCCAAATTTGGTGGTTCCAATGGACCCGTCTAACCCTGCTACCACAGATGCAGGCTACTACATGAATATTCTGGCTAACTGAGGGTTGTTCACATCAGACCAAACACTCATGACAAACACAGCAACCGCAAACCAAGTGAGTCAAAATGCGAGGAGCACCATGCTTTGGAGGAGCAAATTTGCTGCTGCAATGGTGAAGATGGGTCAACTTGATGTCTTAACGGGTAATGGTGGTGAGATACGTTCAAATTGCAGGGTGATAAATAGCTAGAGACTAGAGAGGAGAGGAAAGGAAAGCTTCATAGTACTCTATTTAAGCTAAAAGCTGGACTCTTATTGCTGTATTCGTTTAATCACAAAGCAAGCAATAATGCTTCAAAGGCGGGTCACACATCCATTTCCTAACACTAATTGAACAACATATTTCAAGATTTGTTTTTGTGGTTAACAAAGTTATAGTGGATTAATCGATAAATTAAATTAAAATTTGCATAAAATTAAAATCCATCCTTGAACGATTAGGAAGAACCTTTTCATCATAACATACTCCATCTTCAAAAAGAGTGAAAGTTTTGCAATTACACAAAATTCACTTGAACACTTGAAATATTAATTTCCATCTAAAAAATTCAGCCAAATAATCTGAATAGAAAATATGAGCAATTAGCGCTACTTTCCTGAATTTTTTTTTCATTTAACATTAAATTGTTAAGAATTTCGTTATTTGTCCAGTTTCAAAACAAAATGGAAAAATAACATCTCGAGTTTTAGAAACTCGAGTTCCAAACGCAAATCGAGTTTCTAATACTCGAGACCTAAGCTACAACCATCTGACGTGGAGTTTTTTCCAGGTGGGGCCACGTCGAAATCGAGTTTGTAAAACTCGATTTGCTTCAGCTTGAAATCGAGTTCGTAAAACTCGATTTGTGATCAGCACTTAACCCAGAACATACAAACCCATCGGCACCAACTCCAGAACACTTTCACACCCAAACATACAAACCCAACCTACCCAAACATACAAACCCAACCTAAGACAAGCACAGACATCACCAGACAAACCCATCGGCAAACCCATCGACGAAGACAAGCTCAGACATCAGAAACCTCATCGGCAAACCCATCGGCGGAGACAAGGCGGACTGATGAAAACCGATCGACAAACCCACATCGGCAAACCCATCGGCAAGCCCACATCGGCAAACCCATCGGCAACCCATCGACGGAGACAAGCGCATCTCAGATCGTCCCAATCGCCCACTCAGATCTGTTCTCCTTTGTCATCTGTTCTTCCTCTGTTCTTCAGGTCTGTTCTTCCTCTGTTCTTCAGGTCTGTTCGTCGTCGTCTTCAGTTTGGTTGTTCAAGAACAAAATCGAGTCTTAGAGACTCGGTTTTGCCTTTTGAACTCAGATCCTATGTGGCATTTTCTGTCCACCTCATCCAGTATCAACTCGCAAAGCGAGTCTGTAAGACTCGAGTGTGAATATTGATCTCGAGTTTTAGAAACTCGAGATGCTAATTTGCCTTTATGTTTCAACTATGTGTTAACTTACTACATTGTAAGCCTTCCTACAGTTAGTCTGCAAATATCCCCCTACTTTCCTTCAGGGACAATGAACTGGTACTACAAATATAAAAACGAATAAGAACAACTATAGATTAGATATGTAAAGAAAAAGTGAATGAGTGATTATGGAATGAGTGAGAGAGAACTACAAACACAACAGAAAAGAAGCAAAGCTTAGGCATTCAAATCTTTTTCGGGACAAGAGATGAAAAGGTGTAAGAAAAGGAATTTAATTTTTTTTTTCCCCTTTCACTTTAGCTACCAAAACATTTGCGGAGAGAAATTTATTGTCATTAATAATAGGTAGCTCAAATGAGAATGATAATTAACATAGAAGACGAAAAGTCAAAAGTTCCTCAAAAAAAAAAAAAAAAGAGAAAAAGTCAAAAGGTGCAAGAGAAGACATATAACTTTCTATTTTTTTTACCACTTTAGCTGCAAAAACGTTGGTGGGAAATTTATGGAGAGAAATAGGGTCCGTTTGGATAGAGCTTATTTTTGCTGAACTGAAAATTGAAACTGAAAATACTGTAACAAAATAATTTTTTAATGTGTGAATAGTACTGCGGGATCCATTTTTTATAAAAAAATTGCTAAAAAAGTACATGAACAGTGCGTAAACAGTACGTAAACAGTACCAAACAGGGATTTTTGTCTCTGCACAGTGTTGCTATAGTGAAAAAAGTGCATGAACAGTACCGGTTACTGTTCATGCACGATGAAAAAAAAAAAAAAAAAAGAAAAGAGAAAACGCACTGAGGAAACGCAACGGCCAATTAATCTGTATTCAAACCGGCACATAGTGTCTTAAAACTTTGGCTGTAGAAATATATTATCCTCATAATGGGCTTTAATATAAAATAATAGGTAATAACAATTATTGTTTTCATTAATGAAAAATGTTATGTCTATAATATTTTCATAACATTTTCATAACAAATTTTAAATGATAAGTTGTTATTGGTTAATTTAACTCGATCAACATCTGATTCTCAAAAAAAAAAAAAAAAAACTCAACATCTTAAATTACTTTTTTACCCACTCATAACAACTGCTAACAGCCTGCTACTTAGAATTTATTGTGACAATGTTATGAACATATCATTTCTTTTTTATTAATATGTAGCTCAAATGAGAATAAGAATCAAAATAGAAGAAAAAAAAAGTGCAATAGAAGATATTTAGATTTCTTTATTTATTTTTTTTCCGCTTTATAGCTACCAAAACGTTTATGGAAAGTTTTTGTGGAGAAACTTATTTTCTTAAAACATTGATGGAAGAAATTTATTGTGCTCATAATTGGCTCTGACAGGAAGTAATTGGCAATAACTCAAAAGAAAATAAGAAGAAATAGATGAGTTCTAACATGTGACATCATTCTATGCATCAATCAATTGTTTGGATCCAATTTTTTTAATATATAATTAGATTTAATTAGATTAGATTTTAGATGCTTTCAAGTCTTATTAGCATCATCTTCTCAAAAAAAAAAAAAGTTTTATTAGCATCTAAAAGAAATGAGGTCAAGGAAGCTAAATTTTGTATCTATTACTTTTATTGTGGTTTTGTTATGCCAAATCGTGCATTCTCAGCTTCAAATAGGGTTTAATTGTCAAAGATGTGGTCAGAGACAGCTTCATTGGGGATCATGGAGTGGCTGCTGGTCTTGTAAAACTACACTTCAGTGACTGCTTTGTTAGAGTAAGTAAACATGCTGCTATGTCCCTTTTTCTTCTCGCTTTGGTTTCAAGATTTTCTCCAATAGGATCTCTTTTACATTTCACTTGAAATATTGGAGAGAGTCTATTTCACTATTAATATTTATTTTTTCGTATGTAATAACATACATAGTACTACGTTTCTTAATTTTTAAGTGACCTATTACTAGATACATGTTAGGATCCTCTTCATTTAAAATAGAATCATTTCATGGTTCAAATGAAATATTACAAATATAAAAGTAAACTTGATCATCAACCAGTGTGCTAATTTGGTGGCTAACATAAGTGATGGATGTCAATCTATTAGTTTTAAGCTATAAATTGTATTTGATAAGAGTAGCTAATACGTGGTGTTGACTAGCTACTTTCAGGGTTGTGATGCATCAATGCTCGTTGATTCCACTCCATCAAACAAGGCAGAGAAAGATTCTCCTGCAAATAATCAGTCTAAGAGGGTTTGCAGTCATTGATAATGTCAAGGCTAAACTTGAAGACATATGCAAGGGAGTTGTTTCGTGCGCTGATATAATTGCATTTGCAGCAAGGGATAGCATAGAGATAGTAAGAGATTCTTAATTTGCTTAACATTCTTGAAATATTATATATTGGTAAATTTGGTTGAACATATATAAGACCTTTATTTTCTTCCTGTAGACTGGAGGGCCCGGCTACGATGTTCCTTTTGGAAGAAGTGATGGCAAAATTTCTCTAGCTTCAGATACATTCACAAACTTACCTATCCCTTCTTTCAATGTTGATCAACTCACTCAAATCTACTGTACCCCTTATTTTTTTTAGTGGGTATGGTACCCATCCAAATCTATACCATTAATTGGTGTTATTTTAATTGTGACTGTTGATTTAAGTTTAGTGCAAAACCTGTTACCAAGAGACTAGGTTAGTATATAAAAGCCAAAAAAAAAAAAAAAAAAAACGACAAATAGGTGATTCTCTCTCACTTCGTATCCTCTCTCTCGTGTGCTCCCTCTTTTTCCTTTTCTTAAAAAAACCTCATATTGCTTCTTCTCCCATGTCCGTCAACTTCACTTCATCCCATCAGCGTCCTCATTTACTCACCACTGAGGGTTTTTAAGGGATCAACTCGTTTTGATTTTGTTTAAGGTAAGAATCAAACAAAACCCTAATTTCTCTTTCATTGTTTTGTGCCCCATTTTCTTTTTTGAATTTTGAGAAAATTTTGGAATTTCGCTCTTAAATTTCATTTCACTGTAATGTTGACAAATTTCTATGCTGGTGAGGTACCAATTTTGTTCTTTCATAGTTTCTCAAAAAAAAAAAAAAAATGTTCTTTCATATAAGTGGCACAGAAAGTGCTTGTTGAAATGCTTTTTAGGGATTCAGTTTTTCCAAAACTTGTGGCTCAGTGTTCTGCTCATCAGGGGGTGTGGGTTCTTGTTAGTGTGGTGTTGAAATTTTATTTGTATTTTATTGGTTAGCAGAGGAAAAAGGCAACAACTATGTATTTAAAGGGGAAGGGTTTTTATAAAGAAATAAATTTTTTCTTTTATGTCCAAGGGAGGACACGGGTATAGAGTTTCTATTTCAGTTCTTTTCTATGTGGTGTAAAACTATGTTGTAATTTTGTAGCTATTGCAGCAGCTCGGAATCATATTTTGAATTTTGTTTTGAGTGTTTTCTACTTTTAGAGTTTTAGAGTTTGAGAGCTGTTGTGTTGTATTTTGGCTAGTACAGAATTGGGTTTTTTGTACTTTTGCTTGCTATTTGCATCTCAAGTTGTTTCTGGTGTCTGTGCTAATAAAATTTTTTGATTTATCAAAAAAAAAAAAAATTAAAGAGATTGTAGATCAAAATAACAAAATTTTTAGAAACATCCTGTTATTTTATATTGACATGTTGAATCAGTCAATAGCATTTTTGGATGGTCAACTAGAATGAAACGGATTGCTACTTTTTATGCTAGTGCTTACTCAATGGCAAGGTTTTTTTTTTTTTTTTTTTTAAATATTTTTTATGACAGTCTCACTAGGTAAATTTAGTTGCTCATGTCATAGACCTGCTCATGTCCAATTTCAAGGCACACATTACCTCTCTCCCTTTTTTATTTTCTTGATAAAAGAAAAAAGCAAATAGAATGATTTTTACATTCCATCCATTGATGAGACCGGCTGAATCAACCCTTACAATTGGAACTGTTGTTTCAATCAATCTGACCATTTCACATGCCACTGAACTGAGTTCATCTATCCCCTGCATCTCGGTATCATTCTGCTGAATGAACTTCAATGCCTTAGAATTGCTGTCCTTTATATCCTGAAATGAGTCTCTCATAATAAGCTGCAAAGATTGAATTGCATTAATTTCTGAAACCTCCCTAGGCAAGCAAAATAGGCAAAATAGCCAACAACCCCACCAACAGATTCCTTCATGCCTTAAACCATTGCACTTCTTATTCTTCTTTACTCACCAGATCCTAGGACTTTTTCTCTCCCAATTTAGACCAATAGACTGAGAGGAGGTCAAAAGCTATAGCTAGGTAGCTCTATACTATACTTCTTTGGATTTTTATTGTGGTGCCTGCTTTGCTTGCTTTACCTCTAATTATAACATTGCCCCTCCATCCCATGTGTGTTGTTGCAGTGAAAATTTGCGTAGCGTGTAAATATATGAGTTCCAAGGTCAGGCTGCTATTGGCTTGGTCTTTGAGAGACTTGATTAAAGAGGTGGACAAAAAGGCACCCATATTTCTACTCATAACTGAGATTTTAAGAAAGCTTTTGCAAGCCATATTGGCCTTTTCTTTAATTTAAAAAGCGAACACACTTTCTTAAGTGTTACTCTAATTCAAGATAATATTTGAATCGCTTAATTAATTAACCTCCTCCTTTATTTTTTTTCTTCTTCTTTGGCCCTTATGTTCCTCCTTTGTTTAATTAGATTGAATGTTCTTATTGCTATCTGGAACTTGAATTTTCTTTTCTTGTTAACTTTTTTCCCCCTCATTGTTCGACAAATAATAGACACCATCTTGGAAATTTGGGTTGGTGAGGTTGCAACCTCTCTTTTCTCACACACATTTTGGCATGAAATGAGGGTGAAGAAATGTAAGATATTTGAAACGTTTTTTTAAAGGTGATGGTATGTTTCAACCATGCATGGCATTTAGGTCAAACTCACTTATTTGCTTATGGAGACAAGAAAGACAGTCTCTTCACAAACTCCAGTTTCTCTCTCTCTTTCTTTCTCTGTAATTACTATTATGTCCTGTGTTTCTATGTGTGAGACTTCTTTGCTCACACATGCAGGTAGGATTGCCTCCTAGTAACTCCCAATATATTTTCTCAGCAACGAGTGAAATGGAAGAAGCTTTTCACTTTTTGACAGGTTGAACCAATAATGCCAGACCAAAAAATAAATCCACAAGGCCACATACTACAAGTGTTAGTGGTACATAGGTTCACCAATTACCATACCTAAAACCTTATGGGTTAAAGGGGACATAAACTTCCCCTCAACTGTCCTCTATTGCAAATTTGGAGGGAGGATTTAGAATCTAAATGTTTTAGGTTAAGCAAGTCTAAAATAGAGTACTTGGAGTTTAAGTTTAGTAACAGGAGATTTAAAGATGGAGTGGTATAACTTGTAGGGAAAGAAATACTTTAGAGTGAAAAAACATTTTTAGGATCTTTCAACTGTGAAATTTATTTACTTTTTAATGTATGTTATTGCTTACCTTGTTTTTATTTCATGCTATATTGCGATAGGAGTATGGGGAGAGTGAAGAACATAGAAGAGCAAGATGCTGTTGAAGAGTAAGATGCTCTCCAAGTTAGCCCTCCGAAAAGACCACTTGGATCATTTTTAATTTATTAGTAAGATTCACGCAATTCATTATATATTCACTAGTTTTACAGTTTCACATAATTTGCTTTAACTGTTTTTTTATCGACAGTGTCTACTTTTTGTAGGAGAACTGGTCAGAAAATTTGTGATACAAGTTGGCATCAAATCTAGTGCTTTCAAAAGAAAATAAACAATGTTCCAAAATAATCGAAAATGCTAGAAATATTCCACTACATGATTATTTTCGATCACTCAAATGACAGTGATTTGTATAAATTGATGATTGAATTTTCTCAAAAATGCTGCAATTTAGTGAATTTTCTCTTTTATTGAAAGGGAGATTGAATTTGTATCGTTCATGAATCATGATTACAAATGTATGTGTTGTATGCACACATGCAATGTAGTTGACAATTAGATTTGTGATGTTGCCCACGTGAGGTTGGCTAGGAGTGCTCATGTTTATTGAATACAATTGAATGTAATTGTTAACTATTGATAACATTGCATTTTAGCAGACTTTGAAATCTAAAATTATTTTGAAATGTAGTTATAGTGCTGCTAATTAGGTGTGTTTTCGCTTTTACTTGGTTGCTTCATTTTGTTATTTCCTAACAAGAATATCATTAGCTATTTTCATTAGAATGCATAATTTATTTGCTTCTAAATTTTACACTCTTTCCCTTCATATCTGGGATATCAAGTTCTTCAAGAACATGCTCTAAGGCCTAAATTTGTTTTAGGTTTCAATTTCAAGTTCTTCAAGAAAACACGCTGAGGCTTAAATTGTTTTAGGATTCAATTTTTTTTCTTCTTTAGAGTTCACAGTTACATCATTGTATGGTCTAAATATATAGCTTCTTTGGAATCATTTAGAGGAGCAAATGTTTCCTAACAAATAATGTTTGCTTTGGGTCACTTTTTTATTCATTTAGAAAATTTAACACCATAAAAACACCAAAAAAAGTTGAGATGTGTTTGATTAAAATACTCATGAGATGTCAATAATCACCAAGTTGTCTTGAAAATCTCTAACATGACCAAAATATCTTTACAATCGCTAAAAAAAAAATCCAAGATATCACTCTAACATGGCCAAATTGAGTGGTTTTGATGCACTTATGGTCAAAATCAAAATATTTAGTATTGTAATCATTCTAGGTGTTTTTAGCGTTACTTTGTTCACTTTTAGTGATTTTTTTTTTATTAATTTTGAAAGTTTAAAAATGTATTTTAGTCATTTTATATATTTTTAGGACTATTTTTTGAAATCCTTAATTTTCAAGTATTCTTGTTAATTTTCAAGTTTATAAATATTTTGGGAAAATTCATTGTTAACATTTTAATTATTACCAAGATTTTTATGAATCAATAAAAGTATATGTGATATTGGTACTGCTTAATGTGACTAAAAAATAATAGAACTATTCTTTTTTTTTTTTTTGGGAAAAGAATAATAGAGCTATTGAATGTAACAAAAGTAGGATCATATGTGATTTGGTATAGCCCAATGTGACATTAGAACTATCAAATGTGATAAAAGAATAATGATACCACCAAATGTAACAAAAGTATAATCAAATGTGATGTTGGTATTGCCTAATGTAACGATGAAACTGTCAAATGTGAAAAAAAAGTAAGCGTACTATCGAATGTGACAAAAGTACGGTCATTTTTAAGGTTCTAAGTGTATTTAAGTAAGTTTTTAGGTTATGAGGTCATTTCGGTGATTTTTTAGGTTTCAGTGTCATTAATTTATTTTTTAAGTTCTAAGTATCTCCTAGTAATTTTAAAGGGTTTTAAAGGTATTTTGGTCATTTTCAAGTGTTATGGGGTATTTTTGGTCATTGTTTTAGGTTTTTTGGTTATTTTGATAATTTTTTTTTTTTATGTTTTAGGGTAATTTTGGACATTTTTTTAGGTTTTAGGTTTTAAAGGTATTTGGATCATTTTTTAAATTCTAAGGATATTCTAGTAATTGTTGAGGGTTTCGGGTGTATTTTTGCCATTCTCAAGTTTAATGAGGTATTTTAGTCATTTTATAGGTTTCAAGAGTATTTTAAAATTTTTTAAGGTTTTAGGGTCATTTCGGTAATTTTTTAGATTTAAGGTGCATTACGGTCATTTTTTAGGTTGTAAGGACATTATTATCACTTTTTAAGTTACAAGGTCATTTTAGTCATTTTTTTAGGTTTCATGGTCATTTAGGTAACTTTGTTTTGTATTTAAGGGTATTTTGTTTATTTTTTAGGTTTAGAGGGTATTTCAATCGTTTTTTAGATTTTAGGGTCATTATGGTCATTTTTTAGTTTTTAAGGATATTCCAATAATTTTGAGAGTTTTGGGGTTATTTTGGTAATTTTTTAATTGCTAGTATGCGTGTTGGTAATTTTTGTATATTTAAGGGTATTTCGAAATTTTAGAGACTTTAGGAGTATTTTTGTTATATATATTCTTTGTTTATTAGGTAATTTGGTGGGGTTGGTTTGGGTTGGCTACGCCCATATGTAGTGTTGGTACAACTTAATGTGATGATGGCATTGTCAAATGTGACAAAAGAATTACCATATTATGTAGTTCCAACATCACATGTGAGGATGAAACCGTCAAATGTGATAAAAAAAGTGAGGGAACTACCAAATGTGACAAAAGAACTGTTATATGTGATGTTAGAACTACACAATATGAGGATGGAATCATCAAATATGAGAAAAAAGTAAGGGAACTATTGAATGTGACAAACGAATTGTCACATGTGATGTTGAAACAGCACAATGTGGGGATTAAACCGTCAAATGTAATAAAAAAGTAAGTGAACCACCGAATGTGACAAAGAACTGTCACATGTGATGTTGGAACCGCACAATATGAAGATGGAACCGTCAAATGTGAGAGAAAAAAAGTAAGGGAACCACAAAATGTGAGAAAAAAACTGTCACATGTGATGTTGGAACTGCACAATGTGAAGATGGAACTGTCAAGTATGAGAAGAAAGTAAGAGAACCACCCAATATGACAAAAGAACTGTTACATGTGAAGTTGGAACTGCACAATATGAAAATGGAACCATCAAATGTGAAAAAAAAAAAAAAAAAGGTAAAAGAACCACCAAATGTGACAAAAGAACTGTCACATGTGATATTAAAACTACATAATGTGAGGATGGAACCGTCAAATGTGAGAAAAAAGCAAGGAAACCACCAAATGTGAGAAAAGAACTATCACATGTGATGTTAGAACTGCACAATGTGAGGATGAAATCGTCAAATGTGAGAAAAAAACAAGGAAACCACCAAATGTGAGAAAAGAACTATCATATGTGATGTTAGAACTGCACAATTTGAGGATGAAATCGTCAAGTGTGAGAAAAAAGTTAGGAACCACCCAATATGACAAAATAACTGTCACATGTGATATTGAAACCGCACAATATGAGGATGGAACCGTCAAATGTGAGAGAAAAAAGTAAGGGAACCACCAAATGTGAGAAAAAAAACTTTCACATGTGATGTTAGAACTACATAATGTGAGGATCTACATAATGTGAGGATGGAATCGTCAAATGTAAGAAAAAAAAAGTAAGGGAACCACCAAATGTGAGAAAAGAACTGTCATATGTGATGTTAGAATTGCACCATATGAGGATGAAACCGACAAGTGTGAAAAAAAAAAGTTAGGAACCACCCAATGTGACAAAAGAACTGTTGTGTGGGCATTTTTTGCAAATATTGGGCTGGGCCACCTCCTACTGCACTTAGCCCCAAAGTTTTCTAGATTAGGGAGTTGGGATTGGTCCAATAACAACCCTTCTTGGTCCAACTTGTGCGAAAACGATGCCCCTGTTTGCCGAGGTTGTTTATCACTTGCCTGTGGCAAGCAGAGCTGTTACAATAGTTACGGCAGACAGATATAACAAAGATAATTACAGAAAATATTTCACTATCCAGACAAAGGTAAATAATGGGCTTTGATAATGATAACTCGTTTTATGGAAAAACAATCAGAGGATAAGTATCTAATAAATAGAAATAAACTTATTAAAAGAAAAATGTCATTCTGTCATATTAAGTTATGTTGCTAGGTTTAAGTCAAACAGGGGGAACCATTTCTTCAATGCAAATAATCTCTCTGAGGGAGAAATTAACTGCTTTGAAGGGGTGGGTCTGAATGACTTGTATTTAGAGAGGCCCTATGTCATGATTAGAGAACATGGGTTAGAGAGGGAGAGAGGGATCAACCACCTATCTGGTACATGCCTACCACTCTATTCTCTCTGTTTTATCTTTTCTTTCTATTTTCTCTAATTCTTTCTTTCCTTCCTTTTATCTTTCGATGTTTTCTCTTAGTTATGGTGGTTCTCTCCAAAGGTCGTTCCTTAGCCCCTTTTGCCATGCACAGCAAGGGCCCCTTATATAATGCTAGTCGTGGCTGGCTTTTACCATTTTAACCTTTAACCTTTTTTTTTTTTTTTTGTGGGTGTCCTTTCCGACCATTACTGATTGCTGAGTCATCCAATCAGCACCACTTACCTGCGCAGGCCACGCCACTCCACCTCACCAGACAAAGAAGACTATTTTGCTTGCTTTCTTGCCATAGCACTCTTTCTTGCCATGGCACTCTTTCTTGCCACGGTGTAAATACTCTCTTCCTCTCCGTCCCTCATGGCATGCACCTAGTGGTTCCAACTTAGCTTTGCTTCTTTTGGGTGGTTTGTCATCCCAGCAGAACACTGCCTCCAAAATAGCTTGAGCAAGAAACACAAAAATAGGTTTTCTCCCTCCCCACCACCATACCATGCCCTCTTACCTCTGACCCATGACCCACCATTTCTTATATTGGCTGGGTATAGGCTAGTGGTGTCTAGGCCTTGCATGTGCCTTACTTCCATGCTTATCCAAAATATGCCCACTGCTCATACGTTTGTTGCGTTTTGAAGGTCCACCTGCCCATTTTTCCGTTTATTCTTGACTTCTTATGGCGTGGGCTGCTTTCCCTAACTTCTCATTTATTGCTTGCTTCCTTAGAGGCTAGGCCTTGCCCGATTGTGGGCTTTTCCGTGCATTATTCTCAGCCTTGTTATTTGTTTCCTGCCACATTATTTTGTTATGCCTGCCGTGAAGTTTGCTTAACCCAGAGCTGCTGGACTTCTTCGGGCTTACAGTTTCCTTCTCTGATGGCCTAATAGACTCATTGGGCTTTTTACTACATTACTTGCGGGCTCCCGCATCTCGTTTACTTTCTTTTAGGCCATCCCTGGCCCATTTACTTTTTGTTGGGGTATCCCTAGCCCGTTTACTTTCTTGGGGCATCCTTGGCCCTTTCCAATACTGTGCTTTCGATGGGCCTTTACTAACTCCTTGGGCTTCCGTAGCCCAAGTATTTCGTACATCATCTTTGGGGCTTATGGCCTCTCCATTGCCTCTTACTCTCTTTACTTACATTGCTTTGGGCCTGATGTGGCAGCTGTAGCTCATTCTCACTTTTCTACATCTATACTGCCCATGGGCTTGTTATTTCTCTCTTTTCAGGCCTTTTTAAGCCCATTTACTTCTTCAGGGTCCATTTGTTTGCTTTATGGACCTATGATCTATTATTCCTGCCACTTGGGCTTTATGGTGCTTCCATTGTCTTCTGCCCACGCTGTTGGGCTTCCTTCTCCTCCTGGGCTTCTAGAAAATGAGCATCTACATTTAGCCCCTTGAGCATATAAATTGCTCTTGCAGTTCATATGTGAATAAAAACCTTCATGTCCTTTCTATTTTTTCTTCTTTTTCTTTTCCTTCGCGGGCTTTTTCTAAAAATGGACCCTAACTCACACATTTTTTTTTCTTTTCCTGCCTTGAATAGTATTGTCTCCTCGAATTTCCCAGTTTGGTAGTTATTCTGAAACATAGCCTCTGCTTCATTAACTCCTCCCCTTATCCGCTGATTGACCCATTGCATCCCTTCGTACTATTCTCAATGGCGCTGGTATTTAAGACCGAGTCCCTTCGTATTTTGGACACAAACACCCTTTCTCTTCTCTTTTCCTCTTTGTGTCCTTTTTTCCAATCACCACAAACCATCTTCTCTGATCAACCAATACTCCATGACACCGGCGAAAGGTTAAACCTATTCCCTCCGTAAAGGGAAAGCGATTATTGACGATCCTGCTGCGTGTGAAGCGGGAGAAAAGGCCACCTATTCTGAATCGAACCATTCCGATAAGGAAATGGAATAGTGCGACCCCAACAGTGGGTGTGCACCCCTCATAGATCCTTGGTATGATGTTTACGACCACTTCTCTAAGGTTTGTAGTGATTTTGCGCCACTGCCGCCGCTAAGTCGTGTGTGGCTCGCCCTTTACTAGCGTAACCTCGACATTTCTTGGGCTCCATTGGCCTCTTCAATTTTCGATCTTGCCATCCGTCAAGGCACTACACTCCTTGTACCCATCCATTTTAAATTTGGGTCCGGCGCCGCCTCAGGTTGGAATGAGTAGGTAGATAGAGAGCTGTCTGATACAGGCTTCATAAGATTACTACAGTGGGCCGGCGTGTTGAGGGCATCGTTCTATCTCTTCGTTTGGCTAATTTTAGGGACTTATTCAACCTCCGCCACTTAGTTCGTCAATGATGCATCACTACCCACACCTTCTTTCTCTCATGCGGTGAGATCACCGTGACCTTGGAGGACGTGGCGAATCAATTACTTTTTCCCATCCTTGGTGATGTCGATCCTACCACTCTTGAGCTTTCTCCAGAAGAAGAGGTTGTGAAGGCCGAATTAAAGAAAAGGGTGAGTGGTAACACCAAGTTATCATTTTGGATTGGTTCTTTTTCAAAGCTTTCCGTCGCTGCTAGCCGTGCGGCCTTTATCACATTCTGGTTATGTAAGTTTGTTTTTGGTTCCCATCCTCACTACGCTGTGTAGCCTTTGTACTTTCAATTGGCCATTAAGATTTCTGTTGGGGTGAGTCTGCCGCTTGCACCCATGTTCTTGGGGCATTTGTATGTCCAGTTAGACATCCTGCGGAGCGATGAAAGTCAGGCAGGTTCTTGTCACTTGATCACCACTTCTGTTCAAAGTACCATCTTGCAACATGTGTTGTATGAGCGTTGTGCCAGACATCTGGCAAAGTGTAGGCCCGTCCGATTTGCCAAGGAGAAATATAGTTCGTGTCCAAAGGTCATTACAGACTTCTGTGGCAGGTTTGATTCTGATTTCCTTTGGCTTTTTGTTAGGCTGGTTTAAAACTAATTGATCATCCTGTTGTTGAATTCTTTGATAAAAGAGTTGGGATTTCCTAGAAGGCGCATAGGAATTTAGGTACAGGTTATACGTGTATGAATTCTGTTATGGGTACATTTGTTGATATTGTTAGTACTACCACCCCGCTAACTAGCTTTGAAGAGAGGGGTATAACGTACTTGGCAGCCACAAACACTGGGTGGCTGCCTTATTTGGCTAATGAAAGTGTCAAGTTTGTACATTATCCTGCCAACCGAGTGAGGAGGCAATTTGTACTAGATCAGGACATTCCTGATGACATCTCTTTTCTCACGGAGTCTTCCACTTCTGTCTGACCATTCCTGTGGCATACCGCTTTTGAGTTTTGGAGCCAGTGCTTTACTGCAGTTACTATTCTAGGCTCTCAAAGGAAAGGCATCTGCACTGCTGCTATGCACGAGTATTGGCAGGCAGTGATGGCTTCTTTTGAGAAGGAATTGTTGGGTAGTCGCGGATTTTCCCTCATCCCTCCTGATGGGCTAGGAGTGGTTGTCTCTGCCAATCCCCGCTTGCTTTTGCCTTCTGCATCTGTGTTAGCTTATGCTAGGAAACAAAGCTGTTCTGCCATATTCGAGTGAATCGAGGAGGAGAAAAGGTGGTATTAGCACGTTGGCGATTACCACGCGGGCTAGGAGAAGAGAGTGAAAGTGACTATTGTCCCTGTGGCCACGAAGAAAGGTTTCACCAAGTCCAAGTCTACAAAGAAGAAGGCAGGTGATTATTCCTCTAAGACTTGCTCAAATATTGTTCCTTTTGAAAGTGACCTCCCTCCTATGAGTAACATTGTATTAAAGAGCACCACTCCTCTTTCCGTTTGCACCCGTTCCAGCAAGCGTTCTGCCGCAGGCAAGATTAGGCCTACCGTTCCTCAGCCATCCACTGATGCTCCTCCCTCTAGCAGGACCCAGGGCAATAAAAGGAAAACTTCTCCTCCTAAAGCACCCACCACTACTGAGCGGAGAGTATGTCATCTCTAACTTTCCCCTATTCTTTATCATTCTTGTATAGGATTCTTCTTGCGGCTAACCCTATGCTCTTGCTAGTTTGTCCCTTTCTTCTCATTTTTCTTTTTGTAGTCGAAGTACAACGAGAACTCATCTGCTACATATCCTATTCCACTTGATGAGCCTGAGTTTTAAGTATACCTCCTTCTTCCTTTTTTTTTTTATTATTATTTTTTTTTACATGTCATTAACCTTCGTTTTTTTTTTTTTTTTGCTTTCTCAGGCCGAGCCTGAACCCATGTCTGTGTATCACCCCACGGCTAAAGAGATTTCTGCCTCTATGGGTACTCACATGGGAGGTTTCTTTGACGGGGCGGATGTGGTATTCCCTACTGCAACCTCTGCTACTCCTACTGCTCCATAAGGAGTTCCTGCTGAAGGGGTTAATAAAACCATTCCTTTTTCTGCCTTGACACCCACCTCTTAGGAAGGGGCCATCCTTGCTGCTGTTGTTCAGGCCGAGGCTGTTTCTCCAGTCACACCCCTTATTATCTTCACCAGTAACCCTTTCGGATCTCTATCCCAAGCCGTGAAGGATGGCTCCTCCTTAGTGGTTACCCCTTCCTCCATTCCTAATTCTGCCACACACGGTCTTGATGTGGGCTTATCCTTTGTAGAGTCTGAGGATGTTTTTTAAGATCCTGCTGATAAACCTGCCAAGAAAAAGAGGATTTCTGAATCTGAAGGAGAAGAAGAAGATCCTGAACACGAAGTTGAATTCATGGGTATGTTTTTTTTCTATGTATTGCCAAACTTCTTCCCCCCCCCCCCTTTTTTTTTGCTATCTCCTCTTTACATATATCAGTGTTGCTCCTTATGCTGCGGTCTCCCTTTATTTTGTATGTCCATTCTTTCTTATTGAAAAGACCTCTGAAGAGCTAGAAGTTGCGGCAAATAAAGATATGCCTACAGCTACTTCCCCTACCACACCTATAGCACTTGTTTCTACCATTCCTACAGCCCCTATTCTTCCAGGCCTTGGTGATTTCCTCTCTTCCTCTTCTCTTCATCACCCATTCACTGTGCATTTTAATTTGCTTGCCTTGTGTATTATTATTCCACTCCTTACACCTTCTACCAGGTACGCTTCCCACCATTCCTTCTCAGTTTGAGGTGGGTAGCAGTTCTGCCACCGTGCCAGATTCGGCGAGTGAGGCTGCAACCTTCTTCACCTGCTTCGACCTTCTTCACCTGCTTCGACCAACACGAGGTTAATGACCTCAATCCTGCAGATTTTGGGGTTCCGGGCCTCCCTATGTTGACTTTCATGGCTTTACGATACTTGAGGATTACGCTTCTCACCTCATGGCGATTTAAGGCAGCCGCAGCGACTTTATGCAAGAATTCTGATACGGCCATTCTACCAAGGAGCATTTTCTGAAGCTATTAGGGAGTGTGATGAATGATATCTAGCATAATTTTGTTGACATTGTTTCAACCGAGAGGATCCTATAATGGAAGGCTGTGATTCAGGAGCTTGTTAGTGTGGGGTTCGCTGTAGAGTTCATCTTGGATTACCTTCATGAGATTGCTCGTGCCTTTTTTATGAGGAAGGTTCAGCCTGCCATTGATACCATTGACACACGCCTTAAGGTCTTGAAGAAGGAGGTGGCAGACTTGGAGGGTCGTCGTGAGCGCCTCCTTTCTAGTGTTGGTGGTTCTAGTAGTTTTGGTGACTAAACTCTTATCTCCAGACTTTGCTGATGATGATGTGGTTTCTTTCCTTTTCTATCTAGTACCTCTTATATTTCCATTCCCTTTTATTTTAGCACTTATTTGGCGGGTTTGCCACAACTTGAATTTTGTAACTATAAAATGCTATACATGGTAACTGTTTTTTTTTTTTTTTGCTACTGCTATGACATGGAATGGTTTATAATGCTTCATAACTTTTCATTGCATATTTCATTAAAGCACATTACAGTTCTTTGTTTTGTGACAAGTCACTTAAAAAAAAGGAAAACAAAACATAAGACTCTTCAAAAAGAAAAGGGTGATTTCGTGACCTCTCGTTCTTCCTCCTTCTATGCGTAAAAACATTTTAGCCACTTCCCATTGATGGGGTCCATCAAGTCTTTGCCATCCGTCTAGGTTAAGCAGTAATACCCAGTGGGATGCGCCATGCCTTGTCTGACGTAGTCTGCCACTTTTAACACGAGTTGCCTTTCTGTGAATACCCTTTCTTTAGTCATCCTTCGTCTATATCTGCAATTGCGTTCCTGAGCTTCTGTTCTCTTTTCATCGAGCCTTTCTAAGTCTTCATACCTTTTGGCCGCAAAGACCTCATTCTCCTTTTCTTTTTCCTTCATTTGCATAACCCGTAGGGAAGGGGTCATTATTTCTGCCAGGCTCATTACTTCTTTTCTGTAGACCAGAGAGAAGGGTGAGAATCTTGTGGATGACTTCGACTAATTTCTGTAGGCCTAAAGGGCATCTGGCAGATGCGTTGCTCATCCTCCTGTATACTCTTGACTCATTTTACTGATGATCTTTATGAGGGTTTTATTTGTTGCCTCCGCTTGCCCATTTCCTTGCGAGTAGTAAGGTGATAATCAATGATGTTTGACTTGGTAAAATTCCAGCATCCTTCTTATGTCACTGTTGACAAATGGCGTGCCATTGTCGCCGATGATTCTATGGGACACCCCGAACCTTACAATTATATTTTTCTTATTAAAGTTTGCCACTGCTCCTCCCGTGGCTTTGCGAAGTGGCACTACCTCTGCCCACTTAGTGAAATATTCTGTAGCCACCAAGATCCACATGTATTTGCGTGATGGTGGGTTAACTGGCCCTACCAAATCAAACCCCAAAGTATGGAATGGCCATGGGGTAACCATACTGTGCAAGTGCTGTAGGTGGGTGTGAATTAAGTTAGCTTATACCTAGCAGCTGTGACACCTTTTTACAAATTCAGTCGTGTCTCTTTTCATGGCAGGCCAGTAGTAGCCCATTTGTAGCAGGCATCTGTATAACTTTTGCTTTCCTTGGTGCTCCCCACACTCTCCTGCGTATACTTCCTTTATCATACTTTTCGCTTCCTCGGAGCCCAAACAGCGTAGTGGATCTCCATCATACCCTTTTTTGAAGAGGACCCCGTTGTGCAGAAAATAACGTGTTGCTAGCCTTTTAAGCTTGTATCGCTCACTGTGCTTTTGTGGCTGTGAGAGACTGCACCCCCGGCCTGTTTTATATGGAGTGTTGGGCCAAACCCACATAAATGGGTGGAATCGTGTTATTGCCTCTCAAATGGAGGTTCGACTAGTTATATTTTCCCCTTTAGATTAAGGGTTTTACAATGGAGTCGCCACTTATTTAATTATTAGAAAAATAAGAAAACCAAAATTGAAAAGTTCCTTATTTTATTAATTTTCAATTGAATTTACATTGGTCATAGGAAAATTATATGGCTTTGGTCCTAGATATAATCTAAAATAAAGTACATGGCTTTGTTTCCTAGTTACAATCTAAAAATTGAAAATTACATGGATAAGCATTTGATTTACTAACCCTTGATCTAAGTTCGGAAGCTATGTTACAAGGTGGAAAGGTGTTAGGCACCCACCTTGCCCGGTGAAATCGGTCTTCTAGACTATGGTGGCTAACATTCATATCATATTATTCAATATGTCAATCAATTTACATGATAAATTTAATGTGTGTGCATGTGATAAGCCCTAATTCAATTTATTAAGCATTGCATTTGGATTTGAAAAATAAATTCTAGTGAATGTGTGTAGATGGTGATATCCTAGATTCAAGGATTTGAAAGAATTATTAAACAAACATGTTTTTCATATTTTTGATGTGGATTTAAGATCGAAACTAGTATTATGCATGAACATGTGATGAACAACCAAGAACATGTGAAGAAAATATAAGAACAATTAAGAACATTCAAACATATTCAAAGGAATTTAAATAATTATTATCATGCTTTAATCTTAAATTCTCATCATGAAAACATAAAAAACAAGTTAGGGGAAGGGATTATACCTTCATGCAATATCCATATGGTAGATAAGGAGACTCTTGAGGGAGGTCCTAGGGTGGAGGAAGAGAAGAGTTATGAGAGGAAGAGTGAGTCTTACTTAATACCTTGAGTCTCAAGAAGACCAAAATATGACAAGACTACTTAACTTCCTAAAACTCAAGAGAGGATAAGAGAGGTTTTTTTTTTTTTTTTTTTTTTTTTTTTTGTCTTGGAATGAAGGAGATGGGGGGTTTATATAGTAGTGGTAGAGAAAATATGAATGGAAAGCCATTAATGAGGGTTGACAAAGAATCATGAACCTAGACCTCATTTTAGTCTTGGGGAAAATCTGGAGTATTAAATGTAGAGATTTGTGGGAGTGAGGAGCAAGCCAAAATTGGGTTTTCCCGTAGCCGCTGTAACAGCCTATAGAGCCAATTTCGAAAAAGCATATCTGACTCAATTCTGATTGGAATTGTTTCATTCTTGTGCTCAAATTGAAGCCCCAGATGTCCAGTTTCTGGAAAAATTAACCTTATTTACAGATTCAAAATATTCTGAGAGATATCGATGAGATGGTGAGCAGAGGTCATTTGTTAAAAAATAGTTTCAACACAATTAACTTTAATAGGTCCTAAATTAGCTCCCAATTAACATTAAATGGCTCCAACCACTCTCATTTCAGACTTAATTGATTCTAAATTTACTCTAATTAAAAGATAATTGCACAAATTACTCATTGAATAATTAGTGTTTAATTATCTAGTTAATTAGGTGGATGCAACCTTACCATAAAATGTAGTCCTAATCAATCAAATTATGACACATCATTAATCTCAAATTGATTATAATTATAACCAATTAGAATAAATTGTTCATAATCACATATAGTTGGACTCAATTTGTAATAGTGCATCTCGGCCATTAAAACTTAATTTGATGATAACTTTCAATCTGATGGTCCGATTAGGATTTATGACTAGTTGATTTGATTGTTACAACATTAAGATCATTTTGGTGAAATGAGATTAAGGATCTAATGACTTGAATCAAGATGCATATTTCTAAGGCAAAATTACCCTTTTACCCTCTATGTGAGGTTAAATGCGGGTTGTAAAATGAGGTGTCAACAATGGCAGGATACCTTCTACTAAGTATTGGGTGAATGGCTTTCTCTAGTCTTCGTTGACAAACACAGCGTAGCTTTCTTCTCTGTCAGCTGCAAGTTGGCAGGTCTCGCATTAAACTTGGACTTGGTCCGCGTCTCTTCCCATACTTGGCCAATAAAAGCCTGCCTTTTGGAGTCTGAGGTAAAGGCTGGTCTCTCTGCAGGATTTGCAAGTCTTGTCGTGTACCTCCTTTAACTTTCTCTGAGCCTCCTCTTGCCTCACATATCTAGACATGACCCCACCTAGCATTATGCGGTATAGTTCTCCTCTTACCAAGGTGTAATCTTTTAGTACCTTTAGTTCCACAGGCTCTCCTTCCTTCATCAAGACCTCCCTTATGGGATTTCGCTAATCCTCTTTACACTGTTCCTCTTGGAAATTTTCATTCAATATTTCGATAATAGATTCTTTCCTCTTATTGACTTCTATCCTGGTGTTTTCCCCTTCGAAGACTATTTGTGAGCCTAACGCGGCCAGCGCATCTACAAATCGATTTTTGCTTCTCGGAGTGTGCTCTATTTCAAAGGTCAAAAACATTTCCTCCATCTTCTAGGCCATTGCCCTATAAAAGGCTAGGCTAGGCTAAGCTAGGCTAGGTTCCTTTAAAGAGAAACTTCCTTTGGTCTAGCAAACCTCTAAGTTCAAGTCTCCTATTACTCTCAAGTGTTTGACTCCCATTTCAAGGGTCATGGCTAACCCGGTTAGATATGCTTCATATTCTATTGTGTTATTTGAATAGGGGAATTCCAATTTGAATGATAGTGCTACAACCTTGTTTTCTTCATGATACAAAACTACTCCCATTCCCCTCGATTGGGTAGTAGAAGACCCATCAAATTTCATCACCTATCGCTCTTCGACTTCTTCTGCCACTGCTACTTCTCTTGGGACTTTGTCATCGAGTGGGAATTCTTCTTCTCCTGGAAACTATGCCAATAGATCCATTATAGCCTGGCTCTTTACCGCCTTAGGCGTTCCCACCTTCAGGTCATACTATGACAATTATAGTAACCACTAGGATATTCTGCCAGAGAGAATTGGCTGTTGTAATAAGGCTTTAATGGCGTAAGACTTAGTCATCAGCCATACCTTGTAGGCCAAGAAATAATGACGTAACCTCTGTAAGGCATACATGATGGCCAAGCATGACCTCTCTGCCCTTGGGTAGCGAGTTTCTATGTCTTTTAGAGCTCGGCTGATGTAATAAACTGGCTATTCCACACCATCCCTATCTTCTTAGGTGATCAGCGTGCCCACGGCACACTGGTTGGTGGCTAAGTATAACAACAGTGGCTTCCTGGAGATTGGAGCTTACACAGTAGGGTGATTCATCATAGTCTGCTGTAGCCTTTTAAAGGCCACCTGCTATGCCCCCTATTCAAAGTTTTGCCCATTTTTTAGCAGTTTTTAGTAAGCAGAGGTGATGGATGCCAGTCCAGGAATGAATCTTTGAATATATGAGACCTTCCCCAAAAAGCTTTTCAACTCCTTCACTATGGCCGGAGGCTTCATAGTTGCTATGGCTATAGCCTTCGTCGGATCTATGTCTATTCCTCTACTGTGGACTAGAAACAGAAGAATTTTCCTGAAGACACCCCGAACGCGCATTTGAGAGGGTTTATTCTTAGTTTGAAAGTTTTACACCTTTCAAATACCCTCCTTAACACCTAGACATGCTCTTCCTGTCTCTTTGATTTTACCACTATGTCATCCACATGATCTTCTAATTCTCTATGCATCATGTCATGGAATATAGCCGTCATGGTCATCTGATAGGTTGCACCTACGTTCTTTAACCCAAATGGCATTACTGTATAGTAAAAGTTGCCTATAAGTGTTCTGAAAGCAGTCTTTTTCGCGTCCTTAGGCGCCATTCTGATCTAATTGTATCCATTAAACCCGTCCATGAAGGAAAACATGGCGCTTCCTGCCGCAGAATCTATTAGTAAGTCCATGTTTGGCAGTGGGAATTCGTCTTTTGGGCAGACCCTGTTGAGATTTCTGAAATCTACGTAGCACCTTATCTGCCCGTTCTTCTTCTTCATTGGCACTATGTTGGATAACGAGTGTGGATGTTGAATGCGTTTGATGAATTCTGCGGCCAACAGCTTCTGTACCTCCTTGACTATCTACTCTTCTATTTCAATGTGGAATATTCTGGCTAGCTAGGCAATAGGCTTGGCCTCTGGATCAACATTCAATGCATGCATTACTAGCCTAGGATCCAATTACGACATTTCACTATAATCCCATGCAAAGACATCTTTGTATTCCTCCAACAGCAGTATTTACTCTGACTTTTCTTTTTCTGACAACGTTGAACTAATTGAGATGGGCCTTGGTTCCTGTGAGTTAGATCCCAAGTTGACTTCTTCTAACTTCTCTTATGCCATAATCTGTACATCCTTATCTGCCGTAACCTTCTTGTCTTTTTCTCCATGATTTTCTTCTCCTGAGCCTTCTTGAGATATGCAACACACTAGGCTTTTGTGCTGCCACTCTTGTCTGGTGCCCGCTTGTGTTTCACTCATAGGTCTCGCGCACCTTCATATTTTATACACAATCCTGCAGTCAAGTCCTTGGACCCTGACGCATTGTGTAATGTCATTTGGCTCTGCAACAGGTGCTTTTTTTCACTTCTTCTTCTTCTGAGAGAGTAATTCTCTCAAATCAGGCTCTAGGTCACCTCAAATTTCCTCCCATCTAGGGACAAAGGTCCTTCTTGGTTTTGACACTGAGCTTTTCCCAGATGGTGCCCACTAGTCATAAAACATAGTTTCTACTAAATGAGCCTTGCTCAAATGGTGATGGGTTTGCCGCTATACGTATCATCTTACCATTCAACCTCCCTTTCACGCATTGATGGTAGGTAAATGGCACTAGTCGGTGGTTGTGTAGTCCCTAAGAACACATGGTATGAAACTTCTGTCTTTACCACATGGAACTGAGCTAAAGAGGCTATAGGGCCCACTTTTAACCATAGTTGAATGTGACCTGCGGTATATTTACCACTTCCTCTGAATCCAGTTACTTCCATTGGACACCCTTGGATCTTTCTTTCTCAAATTCCTGTCGCCTACAGGGTGCTTAACGGGACAAAGTTTACCGAGGGACCCATATCCACCAATGCTCTCTTGATGGGTATCTGATTTATGGATGCGGCTAAGTAGAGGGGCCTTCTGTGATCAGGGCACCCCACTTCCATATCCTCATTAGTGAAGGTGATTTTAGTTGATTCCTATAAGAGAGCTTTGTCATCTGCAACTTCTGTTGACAAACATTCTATTCTTGCCCCGGAAGCAATGCTTACCAAGGCCTCTATAGCTATCTTTTGCTTTTTTGCTATAAGGCCAAGCTGGTCAAATAGATTTTCGAACTTGAAGCTCTTTTGTAGAGTGGTGATTTCTGCGGCAAGCAGGGTTGGATTCTCCTCCTCGTCTTCTCCTGGATCTGCACAAATTACTACAACTGCTACACCCTTTCCTTTGTGGTTTGGGAGTAGATTCCTTTGAACTTCTTGCTGCGACAGCTCTAGGGTCCCTTCATTGATCCTATGGTGCATTAGTCTGAGAAGTGCCCAACATTCTGCGGTAGGATGTTGCACATAATTATGCAAGTGGCAGAAGTGTAGGTCCCTCTGCTCTTCTTCTGTGGGCTCTTTAGAAACTTGATTGGGCTTAAAGACTCTGTCTGCTATCCACCTGTCCAAGAGCACCTCTAGCTCTTTTGGGGTGAACAGTATCGGCGGAGGGGTATCGTGCTCCCTTCCATCAATTTTCCTCTTTCTTTCATCGGTGGATGCTGCCATGGCTTGTGGGGCATTTCTTTTGTCAGAACTTAGCCTCACCAATTGAGCGGTCTTTCTAGCCTTTTGTAGCAGCTGTGCAAACTGGGAGATCTCCAAGTTTTCCAGAACAACTCTGTATTTTTTGATCAAATTCGTCGTACACATCTCCACCAATGTCTTTTCCTCATAGTGGTCATAGCAATCAAGCGCAATGTCTCTGAATCTTTTGATGTACTCCATTAAATCTTCTCTGTTTCTTTGCTTGGTAACTTGCAAAGTAGCAAGCATCACTGTTCCCTCTCCATGGAAGTACTTAGTGCAAAATACATCCACCATGTCATCCTAGGTTGGGATTGATCCTAGTTTTAGGCCAATGTATAAGGTGCAGGCACAGTCACATAGTGATTTAAAAAACTCCCATAAACATAAGTCCTCGTCTACCACAAAAGAGCCAAGAGTATCGATGAACTTGCTCACGTACTCAACATCACTACCCTTCCTGCTGTCATATCGTTTCAAAGCACGTGGTTCATACCTTTCAGGATATGGCTTACTAAGCACTCTTAACGAATAAGGAAGTCTTCGTGCGTAGAATCTCTCCTTGGGTGCTTTGGACCTTGTTAGGACATATGTGATTCAAGTTTCAAACATATGTCATTCTTTTATGTAATTGGCTTATTCTTTGACAAAACGCACTTTACTTGTAATTGGGTAGATTTAGGATGTGTTTAACTTTTCAAGAAACTGTGTTTCAAGATCAAGTGTTAAAGTCATCAAGTCTGTCCAAGAAACAAGCTGAAAAGTGCAAGTTACTAAAACTCAACACCTAGTCTCGACACATGCATCTATCGAGCTTAAGAAGCTGTTTTAGCCCCTAGACTCGACAGCTTCTTGACAGATCCTCAACACCTCTATCTGTCGAGATTTATGAAAAATAGATTCTCAGTTCTGTTTTGATTCCAATCCGTGAGTATGTCTTTGGGACTTCTTTTCTCCTAACCCTAGACATATAAAAGGATTGTTTTAAGGGCCGTTAAAGAGATGCAAGTTGCACAGGCATTGAGATAATTGTTCATGCAATTTGTGACCTAAGACAAAGTTCATGCCCTAGTTCATCTCTTGTGAAGAAGTTGCTGTGTAATGTGCACCGTAGGGTTTTGTAACCGAGCATCTTCTTGATCTTCATTATGTAGATGAATTGAAGAACTTTGCAGCTAATAACTCTCTCTCTAGTTGGTGAATTGAAGTCGGGTATTGGGATCCGCATAATTGGTTAGTCACGTACTTGAGAGCCGTGCATCAAAAGGAGAAACTGTCACTACAAAACAAGTCCAATTGGGTATTGGGGTAAGGGTTCAACTGTAGGTTAGTAAGGTACTTGGGATTCCTTTACTTGTAATCATTTGTTGTGATAATAGTGGAGTTTCGAAAGTGGTGACCTTAAATCACCCGGTGGGAATTTTACCGTCAGGTTTTCTCCATTCGTAAACAAATCACCGTGTCAATTTTATTTCTGCTGCATATTTTAATTATTGGTGATTTATTTGTGCTGCCATGTGAATTCACACGATAACTTGATCAATTAATAACTCGGCTAATTAATCAATTTAATTCATCACAAGGGGTCAACGCATTTGTGGCCTATCAGCCCTTTCCTGCTCTAAGAGAGCTACTACCTCAGACATGGTGATGTAGCGTTGTCCTTCATTCTATGAGGCGCCTTCGACTGGCGTCTCCTCTTTATCTGTCGCATGCTTTGGAGCATGCTAGCTTCCTTTCTCCTTGGTCTTTTCGATCTTTAGCTGATGTATTTCCTTCATCATCTACTATTGTGAGTGTTGCAGTGCTTGCAGAACCTCAACAAAAGCATTGACATTGTTAGTGGGATTCCTTGCCTACAGTTGGGGTCCAGCCCCAATCCGTTGATGTCTTCTGCCTAGTTAGGCTGACGAGGCATTGTTGGCGTCGACTCGGCCTAAGAGGGGACAGCGCTCATGTTTCGCGTCGTCCTGGATTTTGGCGGCATTTGTTTACGAGGATATCTGTGTCCCTGTCTGCTTCCCAACTCCCCAGTGAAGTCGTCAATTTAAATGTGTAGGCCTTTTTTGCAAATATTGGGCTGGGCTGCCTCCTGCTGCACTTAGCCCTAAAGTTTTTTAGATCAGGGAGTTGGGACTGGTCCAATAGCAACCCTCCTTGGTCCGACTTGTGTGAAAACGATGCCCCTGTTTGCTAAGGTTATTTATCACTTGCCCGTGGTAGGTAGAGCTGTTACACTAGTTACGGCAGGTAGATATAACAAAGATAATAACATTAAATCTTTCACTATCCAGACAAAGGTAAATAATGGGCTTTGATAATGATAACCCATTTTATGGAAAAGAAATCAGAGGATAAGCATCTAATGAATAGCAATAAACTTATTAAAAGAAAAATGTCATTCTGCCATATTAAGTTACACTGCTGGGTTTAACTCAAATAAGGGGAACCATCCCTTCAATGCGAATAATCTCTCTGAGGGAGAAATTAACTGCTTTGAAGGGGCGGGCCTGAATAACTTGTATTTAGAGAGGCCTTTTGCCGTGATTAGAGAACATGGGTCGGAGAGGGAGAAGGGGGTCAACCTATTTGGTGCATGCCTGCCACTCTATTCTCTCTGTCTTATCTTTTCTTTCTATTCTCTCTAATTCTTTCTTTCCTTCCTTTTATATTTCGGTGTTTTCTCTTTCGGTGTTTTCTCTTATTTATGGTGGTTCTCTCCAGAGGTCGTTCCTTAGCCCCCCCTTGTCGTGCATAGCAAGGGCCCCTTATATAATACCAGTCGTGGCTGGCTTTTACCATTTTAGTCTTTAACCATTTTTTGTCTGGTGTGGGTATCCTTGCCGACCATTACTGATTATTCAGTAGTCCAACCAATGCCACTCATTTGTGCAGGCCACGCCACTCCACCTCATCAGACAAAGAAGACTATTTTGTTTACTTGCTTGCCGTGGCACTCTTTCCTGCTATGGTGTAAATACTCTTTTCCATTCCGTCCCTCGTGGCATGCACCTAGTGGTTCCAACTCAGCTTTGCTTCTTTTGGGTAGTATGTCATCCCAGCAAGACACTTCCTCTAAAAGAGCCTGACCAAGAAACGCGAAAATAGGTTTTCCCCGTCCCCACCACCAGACCATGCCCTCTTACCTCTAACCCATGACTCACAACTTCTTGTATTGGCTAGGTACAGGTTGGTGGTGTCTGAGCCTTGCGCATGCCTTACTTCCATGCTTGTCCAAAATCTGCCCGCTGCTCATACGTTTGTCGCGGTCTAAAGGTCCATCTGCCCATTCTGCCATTCGCTCTTGACTTTTTATGGTGTGGGCTGCTTTCCCTGACTTCTTATTTTTGGCTTGCTTCCTTAAGGGTTGGGCCTTGCCCGATTGTGGGCTTTTCCGTGTTTTATTCTCAGCCTTGCTATTTGTTTCCTGCCACATTATTTTGTTATGCCTGCAATGAAGTTTGCTTGACCCAAGGCTGCTGGACTTCTTCGGGCTTACTGTTCATTCCTTCTCTGATGGCCCAATAGACTCATTGGGCTTTTTACTACATTACTTGCGGGCTCCCGCGTCTCGCTTACTTCCTTTTGGGGCACCCTTGATCTGCCTACTTTCTTAGGGCATCCTTGGCCCTTTCCAATTCTATGTTTCCCATGGGCCTTTACTAACTCCTTGGGCTTCCGTGGCCCAAGTATTTCATACTTCATCTTTGGGGCTTATGGATTCTCCATTACCCCTTACTCTCTTTACTTACATTACTTTGGGCTTGCTGTGGTAGCTGTGGCCCATTCCCACTTTTTTACATCCATATTGCCCATGGGTTTGCTATTTACTTTTTCAAGATCCATTTGTTTGCTTTATGGACCCGTGATCCATTATTCCTGCCACTTGAGCTTGATGGTGCTTCCATTTTCTTCTGCCCACGCTATTGGGCTTCCTCCTCCTCCTAGGCTTTTAGAAAACGAACATCTACAACTGTCACATGTGATATTGGAACCACACAATGTGAGGATGGAATCATCGAATGTGAGAGAAAAAAAGTAAGGGAACTACCAAATGTGAGAACTGTTACATGTGATGTTGGAACTACACAATGTGAGAATGGAACCATCAAGTGTGAGAAAAAAGTAAGGGAACCACTCAATGTGACAAAAGAATTGTCACATGTGATGTTAGAATTGCACAATGTGAGGATGGAACTGTCAAATGTGAGAAAAAAACATAAGGGAACCGCACAATGTGAGAAAAGAACTGTCACATGTGATGTTAGAATTACACAAATTGAGGATGAAACCATCAAATGTGAGAAAAAAGTAAGAGAACCACCAAATGTGAAAAAATAACTGTCATATGTGATGTTAGAATTGCACAACGTGAGGATGAAACAGTTAAATGTGAGAAAAAAATAACTTGGTATAGCAGGTTACCTACTAGTGGGCACCGTACCCCCTTTTTTTTTGGGAGGAGGGTACCGTAGAATTTCTCATCAAATAAATCAATCCCTTATTAACTAATACCATGATTTTCTCTAACAATCAATGTCTTGATTTAATGTTAAATGATATGGAAAGCGAATTATACTTGAATGACATGAAAAAATTTTGTGATAAACAGGAGCACACACCATTGGCTGCTCTCATTGCACCTCTTTCAACAATAGATAGTACAATTTCAATGGAACCAAGGGTTAGGACCCAAGCTTAGATTTCATATATGAATCTTGGTTGAAGAGGCAGTGTCCACAAGGCAACACAAATCCTAATTTGGTGGTTCCAATGGACCCTTCTAGCCCTAGCAGCACAGATGTAGGCTACTACATTAATGTTCTAGCTAACCGAGGGTTGCTCACATCAGACCAAATGCTGATGACAAATACAGCAACAGCAAACCAAGTGAATCAAAGCAAGAGGAGCCCCCTGCTTTGGAGGAGCAAATTTGCTGCTGCAATGGTGAAGATGGGTCAACTTGATGTCTTAACGGGTAATGCTGGTGAGATACTGTCACGCCCCAAACCCCAAAGGGTCCAAAGCGTGAAAAAGACGCCTCAAGTACCTGTAAATTTTTTACTTTCTAACAATTTAATCCAAATAAAATCCTATCAAGTAACCACATGAAGAATTATCATAATAATTCCATTGAATATACTCTTAAAGTAAGTCAGAGCTCTAAGCATTAATTACAAGGACCATTGGCCACAAAAGAATAGAGGTCTGAATAAATGATTACATATCAACAACTTGTCTCATTAGTGGAAATACAGTCACAACCACCACAATATACAAAAGAATGAGTCAAGCCTAAACTAAGACGTACATCATTTAGTAACTCCATTACAAAAGTTCAGCCTCCATCAGTAGTTAGTCTAACTACTATAAGCCACCAAAAAGCTGTCTCAAAAAGGTGTTGCCTACTCTGAAAAGTTTATAAAAATAATGGGATGAGACAAAGCCCATTAAGTAGCATAATTAATGGGGGTGGGGGAAATGCAAGTTTCATCTTCTATAATAGTAATATGACAAGAATGATTAGATAATGAAATACACAATTTCTCTAAGTAACTACTTTGAAACTATATACTATAATCTGTGGGCATCAACAATATAATTTCCAAAACCATAATATCTAACAAAAGATAAATTATCACAAATATACTACACAACCACATAGACCGGTCAGGGGATCCACCCATTCACAACTGGCATGATATTGTCCTCTCTGGTATGCAGACTCTTGGCCCCATGGACAGCAGCCTCACCCATATCCTCAAGGTTTTTCTCTCCCCCCATGGGCAGCAGAGAGAGCGCGTCAAATAGGCCCTCTCTTGCATGTGGTCTCTTGGCCCCATGGACAGCAGCCTCACCCACACACAATCAAGGAACCTCTTCCCCCCATGGGCAGCAGGGAAGAACGCGTCATCCAAAGTGAAAAGGCACTGACCTGGATTTGATTCCGTTGTCACAAAGACTACGAAAACCAAATCGGGTGATCACCGGGAAATCACTCATGGTTTGGTGTTAAAACTATATAAAGCTCACAGTATACATCTCCTTTCAAGTACAGTTTATATCCAGATAGTTTCAGAAAACCTTAAATAATCTAACTTCTACAAAGTTTATAAGGTTTTCAATTTCATTCTTGTCAAAAAGATTTTCTATCAATTTCCCAATAACAAGACAAGATAAGCATCTTTAGATTTTCTAATAAACTATAGAATTCATAATTCTCTTATCAAAGATTAAATAAAAGATGCTCATATTTTTCATGTCAACACTTCATGCATTTCCCCAAATGCAATACCAAATATAATGCATTTTCATATATATAATCATATATATATATATATTAAGGTTACGACACAATAGCTTTTAGGAAAATATAGTTTCCATAGGTAGTTTCCAAAAATGTGTCTAACCCAAAAACAACATTTATGCAATGTAATTATTTTCCAAAAATCCCATTAAAGAGCTATTTACCTCGCAACCGCAAAATCCTAATTCTCCAAGCTCCAAGGAGATTAGCTAGAACCTAAACAATATCAAATAAACCTATCACAATAAGCATAGAACTTGAAATTGTATCTAGCCACAATTTAGGAATTGCCAAATAAACACTTAATTTGACAAGCCTACTATTTCACCTCATCAATTTTAACATATTCCACTTCCAAAGTTTCTCAACAAATTTATTTACTCATTTACCATCATCTCCAAAATTATAACTAACTTCCATAAATTCATACTACATCATCAAGACACCCATGAAAGCCAAAAATCACAATATCCTCCAAGACAAGAAATTTAGAATTTCAACTAACTCCAAATAAACCCAATGGCAATGGAAAAATTATATTTACCGACCATCACACATTATAACTTAAAACCCCTAAATTTTTCCACCATACATAAACCTTAAGTAGCTATTTTTGGCACAAAATATATACCCACTCATCAAATAATCCTACCAATCCAAAACCCATACATAAAAACACATAAATATCACTTCTAATGCTCATAAATCACATGGGTATAATTATTCAAGCTTAGATAAAAATAACCTCAAATAAAAGTGTGAAACCTACAAAAAGATTAGAAATTTTTACCTCAAAAGAAGGATGTGAAGGTGTTTATGGGTTCACAAGAATTTTCCGGTGATTTTGCCGGAAAATGATGGTGGAAATGGTGGTGGTGGTGGTGTGGAAGTACGGTAGAGAAGATATGAGAGTAGAGAGAGTGTATGAGAGAACAAAAAAAAATGAAAAGAAAGGAAGAGTGAACCGGCCAAAAGAGAGAAAAGGTAAAAGAAAAATGAATGGTGGAGAATGATGGGTAGTGGGGGTAGGTGGGTGCATGTGGGAACCATAAAAGCCTTATTATTTTTTTTTTTTTTTTAAACTGGCAGGGACGTGACATTCTTCCCCTCTTTTTAAAAATTTCGTCCTCGAAATTTTACGTACCTTGATCCTGAAAAAGGCTTGGGTATCTTGACAACATATCATCCTCACACTCCCAAGATGCCTCTTTTGCTGAATGATTCTTCCAAAGCACCTTTACCCAAGGTATTGTCCTTTTGCGTAGCACTTGCTCCTTACGGTCCAAAATCTCTACCGGAACTTCTTCATATGATAAATCATCTCTAATCTGAAGAGGCTTATAGCTCAAAACATGTGATGGGTCAAGAATGTATTTCCTCAATATAGACTCATGGAAAACATTATGAATTCCTGACAAGGCCGGTGGTAAGGCAATTCTATATGCAACTTCACCCACTCTCTCCAAGACCTCAAAAGGCCCTACAAACCTAGGGCTTAACTTACCCTTTTTACCAAACCTCATCACTCCTTTCATAGGTGCAACCCGTAGGAAAACTTTATCTCCAATTTCAAGTTCCAAAGCCTTCCTTTTAATGTCATAATAACTCTTCTGTCTACTTTGGGCTACTCGTAGTCGATCACGAATCATACTTACCTTTTCACAAGTCCTTTGAATAATCTCCGGCCCCAAGATTTTTCGTTCTCCCACCTCATCCCAACAAATTGGGGATCTACACTTTCTCCCATACAAGGCCTCATAAGGTGCAGCTTTAATACTTGAATGGTAACTATTATTGTAAGCAAACTCCACCAAAGGTAAGTGACTAGCCCAACTCCCCTTAAAATCCAAAACACACGCTCTCAACATATCTTCTAGAGTTTGAATGGTCCTTTCAGACTGTCCATCTGTCTGAGGGTGGAAAGCTGTGCTAAAATCCAATCTAGTACCCAAGGCCTTTTGCACACCACTCCAAAAACGAGAAGTAAACCTTGGATCTCTATCTGAAACAATAGAAGTAGGTACTCCATGAAGTCTCACAATCTCATCAACATAGAGCTGAGCTAACTGATCAAGGGAGTAGTTCATCCGAATAGGGAGAAAATGAGCTGATTTTGTCATTCTATCAACAATCACACAAATAGCATCATGACCCTTAGGAGATCTCGGCAATCCTGAAACAAAATCCATTGTGATTTTCTCCCACTTCCATTGTGGGATAGGAAGTGGTTGCAACAAACCCGAGGGTCGTTGGTGCAACACCTTAACCTGCTGACAAGTCAAACATTGCTCTACAAAGTGAGCAATCTCCCTTTTCATATTATTCCACCAAAGTTTTCATGAAGATCATGGTACATCTTTGTACTACCCGGATGGATTGTATATGGGGAATAGTGAGCCTCTTCCAGAATCTCCTTTTTAATCAATGGATCATTTGGCACACAAAGTCTACTCCCAAATCTCAAAGCACCTTCCTTAGAGATAGAAAATTCAGATTTCTTTCCACTATGCACCTCATCCATAATTTTCTTTAAGTGTGGGTCATCGGCCTGTGACAATTTAATTCTTTCCACCAAAGTTGGTTGAACACTCAAACTAGCCAAGTAAGCCTCAGAATGGCCCATAACAACCTCAATCTCCATCCTTTCAAGATCCTGAATGATTTCCTTTCGAGTGGTTAGCAAAGCACCTGAAAAACTTGAAGGCTTTCTACTAAGAGCATCAGCTACAACATTAGCCTTACCAGGATGGTAGTTAATAGAGCAATCATAATCCTTAACCAGTTCCAACCATCTCCGTTGCCTCATATTTAACTCCTTTTGGGTAAAGAAATACTTTAAACTTTTATGATCAGTGAATATCTCGCATCTTTCCCCATACAAATAATGTCTCCAAATTTTCAAGGCAAAAACAACTGCAGCCAACTCCAAGTCATGAGTGGGGTAATTTTTCTCATAATTTTTCAACTGACGAGAGGCATAAGCCACAACCTTCCCATTTTGCATCAACACACAACCAAGTCCCTTATGAGAAGCATCACTATAAATGACAAAACCCCCTGTACCTGAAGGGATAGTTAAAACTGGAGCTGTGACTAACCTCCGCTTTAGCTCTTGGAAGCTTTTCTCACATTCTTCCTTCCACTCAAACTTGACATTCTTCCGAGTTAGTTGTGTCAAAGGAGCTGCAATGCGGGAAAATCCCTCTACAAATCTTCTATAGTAACCAGCAAGGCCCAAGAAACTTCTAACCTCACTCACATTTGTAGGCCTTTCCCAATTAACCACCGCTTCTATCTTATTAGGATCCACTGTGATTCCATCCCTAGATATCACATGACCCAAGAACACCACTTGATTCAACCAAAATTCACACTTCTTCAGTTTAGCATACAACTTCCTTTCTCTTAGAATCTGTAACACAATCCTCAAGTGTTCTTCATGCTCTTCTTGACTCTTAGAATAAATCAAAATATCATCAATGAACACAATGACAAATTGATCCAAGTACTCATGAAATACCCTATTCATCAAATCCATAAAAGCAGCAGGGGCATTAGTTAATCCAAATGGCATCACCAAAAATTCATAATGACCATATCTAGTCCGAAAGGCCGTTTTTGGTATGTCATCACCCTTAATCTTCAACTGGTGGTAACCAGAACGAAGATCAATCTTAGAAAAGACTTGTGCTCCTTGTAACTGATCAAATAAGTCGTCAATACGAGGCAAAGGATATTTGTTCTTAATGGTGACTCTATTAAGCTCACGGTAATCAATACATAACCTCATAGACCCATCCTTCTTCTTGACAAATAAAACTAGAGCTCCCCAAGGCAAGGCACTAGGGCGAATAAACCCCTTGTCCAGCAATTCTACCAATTGCTCCTTAAGTTCTTTCAACTCTGTGGGTGCCATTCTATATGGTGCCTTAGAAATAGGGGCAGTACCTGGAAGCAAATCAATAGAGAACTCAATCTCACGATCCGGGGGCAACCCAGGTAGATCATCAGGAAAAACATCTGAAAATTCTCTCACAATGGGAATGTCTCCTATCTCCAATTCTCTACTTTGCAAATCCATTACACTAGCAAGGAATCCTTGGCATCCCTTTCTAAGCAAGCGGTTTGCTTGGATGCATGATATCACACGAGGCATAAAAGGTAAACATGAAGCCTTAAATAGAAATTATGATTCAGCTGGAGGCCTAAACACCACCTCCTTCTCGAAACAATGCACACTAGCATGGTAAGAAGCCAACCAATCCATGCCCAAAATGACATCAAAATCATGCATATCTAACAACACCAAATCTGCCAATAGCTCTCTACCCTCAATACAAATAATACAAGACTTAAGCACAAGATTAGCCATTAAAGTATCACCAACCGGGGTAGAAACTGATAACTCAAAATTAAGTAGTTCCGAGCTCTTATCATGATTCTTAGCAAATGCACAAGAAACAAAAGAATGCGTAGAACCAGGATCAAAAAGAACTTTAGCATGTGTAGAGAACAAAGGAAGTATACCTGCCACCACCGTATCTGTGGCCTGAGCATCCTGAGTAGTCAAGGCATACACTCTACCTTGCACCTTCTTCCCATTGTCATTACCCTTTGCAACTTGAGATGAGGAAGAGGAACCCGAGCCCTTAGAACTTGGGCAATCTCTAGCAAAGTGTCCGGGTTGCTTACAAATAAAACAAATCTTGACCCCATCACAATTTTGTCCATTATGAAGTTTACCACAACGAGAGCAAGACTTCTTATCACTAGATTGAGGATAGGCACCCTTGCTATGCCTAGAAGATTGTCCTCTATTACCCGAGTTTTTAAAGAATCCTTTCTTATGCCCTTGACCCTTACCATGTTGAGAATGAAAGGGCCCTTGTTTCTTTTCACTCTCCTTGGAATTGGGGTTATACTTATGATCTTCTTCAAGACTCATTGCCCGCTTCACAGCCTCAGTAAAAGTATCCACTCCAGAGGCTATAATGAGAGGGTGAATCCTATCCTCAAGGCCTTCCCGAAACTTTTTCACTTTCTTGGACTCATCTGGAATCAAGTGAGGAGCAAACCGAGAGAGCTCAACAAACTTAGCAGCATACTCTTCCACTGTCATAGCCCCCTGAACCAAATTAGAAAATTCTCTTGCCTTACGGTCCCTCACTACATCGGGGAAGTATGCCCCATTAAAAACTTCCTTAAACTTCTCCCAAGGAATGGGAGTGTCCTCTTCTAGCTCTAACCTCAACAAAGGCTCAGCGCCTTTCCACCATCTCTCAACCCTGAAGAGTAAAAGTGGCATACTCCACCTTCTTAGCATCAGTGCATTCAAGGGCTCTCAATAATTTTTCCATCTTTAGCAGCCAGTTCTCTGCTGCTATAGGATCAGGTCCCCCATCAAAAGTCGGAGGGTTTTGCTTATTGAACTCCCCAAAAGTGTAACCCTCCCTCCTACATTCACCACCTTGGACTGCTCTAGCAATCCTAGCATAAATCCTGTCTGCCATTGCCACCTCATCAATCCCACCACCATCAGGAGTGGTAGATCTCTCATGCTCTTGGCGTTGCCTATGGCCATGCTCAGGAGCTGTAACCTCATCCACATGCCTTACTTTACGTGCTTTCTTTTTAGGAGGCATAATTTACCAAAGTACTTATACCTATACCCAAGAAACAAGCAAGTAAATCACAAGGCAACATAGAAGGTTAACATAGAAAAGATAGATAAGAAAAGGAAAAGCAAGTGGAAGCTGACATAAAGGTATAAAATAAAGAATTCATCAACCCCTAATGCTCTGACTTAGATCAAAATCAATTCCTATTTCAAAAGTCTACAGAATCATAACCTATGCTCTGATACCAAAACTGTCACGCCCCAAACCCCAAAGGGTCCAAAGCGTGAGAAAGACGCCTCAAGTACCTGTAAATTTTTTACTTTCTCACAATTTAATCCAAATAAAATCCTATCAAGTACCCACATGAAGAATTATCATAATAATTCCATTGAATATACTCTAAAAGTAAGTCAGAGCTCTAAGCATTAATTACAAGGACCATTGGCCACAAAAGAATAGAGGTCTGAATAAATGATTACATATCAACAACTTGTCCCATTAGTGGAAATACAGTCACAACCACCACAATATACAAAAGAATGAGTCAAGCCTAAACTAAGACGTACATCATCTAGTAACTCCATTACAAAAGTTCAGCCTCCATCAGTAGTTAGTCTAACTACTATAAGCCACCAAAAAGCTGTCTCAAAAAAGTGTTGCCTACTCTGAAAAGTTTATAAAAATAATGGGATGAGACAAAGCCCAGTAAGTAGCATAATTAATGGGGGTGGGGGAAATGCAAGTTTCATCTTCTATAATAGTAATATGACAAGAATGATTAGATAATGAAATACACAATTTCTCTAAGTAACTACTTTGAAACTATATACTATAATCTGTGGGCATCAACAATATAATTTCCAAAACCATAATATCTAACAAAAGATAAATTATCACAAATATACTACACAACCACATAGACCGGTCAGGGAATCCACCCATTCACAACTGGCATGATATTGTCCTCTCTGGTATGCAGACTCTTGGTCCCATGGACAGCAGCCTCACCCATACCCTCAAGGTTTTTCTCTCCCCCCATGGGCAGCAGAGAGAGCGTGTCAAATAGGCCCTCTCTTGCATGTGGTCTCTTGGCCCCATGGACAGCAGCCTAACCCACACACAATCAAGGAACCTCTTCCCCCCATGGGCAGCAGGGAAGAACGCGTCATCCAAAGTGAAAAGGCACTGACCTGGATTTGATTCCGTTGTCACAAAGACTACGAAAACCAAATCGGGTGATCACCGGGAAATCACTCATGGTTTGGTGTTAAAACTATATAAAGCTCACAGTATACATCTCCTTTCAAGTACAGTTTATATCCAGATAGTTTCAGAAAACCTTAAATAATCTAACTTCTACAAAGTTTATAAGGTTTTCAATTTCATTCTTGTCAAAAAGATTTTCTATCAATTTCCCAATAACAAGACAAGATAAGCATCTTTAGATTTTCTAATAAACTATAGAATTCATAATTCTCTTATCAAAGATTAAATAAAAGATGCTCATATTTTTCATGTCAACACTTCATGCATTTCCCCAAATGCAATACCAAATATAATGCATTTTCATGTATATAATCATATATATATTAAGGTTACGACACAATAGCTTTTAGGAAAATATAGTTTCCATAGGTAGTTTCCAAAAATGTGTCTAACCCAAAAAACAACATTTATGCAATGTAATTATTTTCCAAAAATCCCATTAAAGAGCTATTTACCTCGCAACCGCAAAATCCTAATTCTCCAAGCTCCAAGGAGATTAGCTAGAACCTAAACAATATCAAATAAACCTATCACAATAAGCATAGAACTTGAAATTGTATCTAGCCACAATTTAGGAATTGCCAAATAAACACTTAATTTGACAAGCCTACTATTTCACCTCATCAATTTTAACATATTCCACTTCCAAAGTTTCTCAACAAATTTATTTACTCATTTACCATCATCTCCAAAATTATAACTAACTTCCATAAATTCATACTACATCATCAAGACACCCATGAAAGCCAAAAATCACAATATCCTCCAAGACAAGAAATTTAGAATTTCAACTAACTCCAAATAAACCCAATGGCAATGGAAAAATTATATTTACCGACCATCACACATTATAACTTAAAACCCCTAAATTTTTCCACCATACATAAACCTTAAGTAGCTATTTTTGGCACAAAATATATACCCACTCATCAAATAATCCTACCAATCCGAAACCCATACATAAAAACACATAAATATCACTTCTAATGTTCATAAATCACATGGGTATAATTATTCAAGCTTAGATAAAAATAACCTCAAATAAAAGTGTGAAACCTACAAAAAGATTAGAAATTTTTACCTCAAAAGAAGGATGTGAAGGTGTTTATGGGTTCACAAGAATTTTCCGGTGATTTTGCCGGAAAATAATGGTGGAAATGGTGGTGGTGGTGGTGTGGAAGTACGGTAGAGAAGATATGAGAGTAGAGAGAGTGTATGAGAGAACAAAAAAAAAATGAAAAGAAAGGAAGAGTGAACCAGCCAAAAGAGAGAAAAGGTAAAAGAAAAATGAATGGTGGAGAATGATGGGTAGTGGGGGTAGGTGGGTGCATGTGGGAACCATAAAAGCCTTATTTTTTTTTTTTTTTAAAACTGGCAGGGACATGACAGATACGGTCAAATTGTAGGGTGATAAATAACTAGAGAGGAGAGGAAAGTTTCACAGTACTATTTAAGCTAAAGGCTGGACTCTTATTGCTTCTGTATTTGTTTAATCACAAAGCAAGCAATACTGTTTTTAAGTTAAAGGCTGTCTTATTTTGGATAGGATATAGCGGAATCAGAATTTCTTTATTTAAAATGAATCCATTTCATGATTCATACTAAATATTACAAATCTAAAAATGTATTTAATACTAAGTTATCTAACATTTTAAATTACATGGTATTATGTGTAAAGTCAAATCTAAAAAATATCATGTCAATAATGAATTAAAATTGTAATAGCCGATTCAAAGGACAACATTTTTATCAACTACATAAAAACTACCCCATGTATTTCGGCCCAACTTTTAGGAATCAAATTGCTTAAAAGGTCATGTCTTTCTTAGACCTGGAAAATGGGTTTGGTCAATTAGGCTTGGGTTTAGGTTGGATTGAATTTGGGTTGTAACAAGTTGTCCTACATGGGTTGCCAAACCTATAACCCTTTCTTGGTCTTTTCAGTTGCATCAACCTAATATGACACATTTTTTCACATGCAAAAAATTGTGTCTTCTTTTCAATGCAAATAAGAGAATAAATAAACAAAACCACTCAAAAAAAAAATTAAAATATAATACATAAACACTTAAGTTTACAGAATTTAAGGATCACTTAATTGAAGCATTCAAATCTCAAACTCATTTGGAAAAAATCTACAAGTGTTTATGAGGGGAAAAAACCTAGAAAAGAGTAAAAACGACATGCTACACACAAAAACAAAAATAAAACCCTCTAAAGGAAGAAAAAAAGTCAACTCATATGACTCGTGGGTCAACCCAACCCAACTTGCAAGATTTGTTGTACCTATGAAATCACTTCACTTCTTATTCTAATGATAATAAGATTACATGTGACAATAACTTTGTCACATCTTTTGCTTACTCACATCATACCAAGTAGTATTGCTATATGGTCATTTTTTTTTCATGTTGGGTTGTGATAAGTTTAAATAAGATTGCGTTTATATCAAATCTGATGATAGATGTTGTCATGTCATATGATAACCTATGTTTCTTTTCTTCTTTCTTTCTTTGAAGTGATTTTAGATTTGCAATAGCATGGCCATATATAACAAAAAATTTGTAGCATTTGCTTGTAACTCATGTTACTTTGAAGAATAACTCCACTATGAGTATCATGTATTCATGTCCTAAAAAACAATTAAGATACCGTACAATGACCCCGATTTGTAATGGCAATTTGGTACATGCAGTTTTTTTTTTTTAACATGTGATTTCTGAAAAGTTCATTATATATTAATTGTAATTCAACTTAAAACTAATATTGTTTCATTTTCTTTTTCTTCTTTGCCATTTATACCTTTAATATTTATTATATAACATAAACATGCTATTTAGGTGGCATAATTTTAAAAAGTTAGCATAGACATGTGACATATAAATATATAATGAACAATCTTTGGAATGTTAGGTTACACTTTCTCTTAGATTATGCTTTTTATACATTTATATAGATAGATCTAACAACAATAACTATACGGGTGCAATTGTCATCAAAACCCACTCTCGTTGTCCTTTTCTTCCAACTTTGCAAAAACATTTTTTAACTCCTTTGATTAAGTATTAATGGCATACACTTTTTCCTTATGCTTTGCTAGTAGTGTGGATGGAGGTTGATTATGAAGATTAGGGGTATTTTAGTTTGGGTGGAGCTTGTGTCACCTTTTTGCACTGGACACAATACGATTCGGGTACATGTTGTATTCAGTGTAAAAAAGCACTGGATACAAGTTAAATCCTTTTAATTTGAATTTGTACCGTTCAATGAACAGGGTTATTAGATTTTGGCCAAGTTTGTTACTTGTAGTGCGCTTGAGCCAAAGTAATAAGGTATGTAACAACTGCATAACAGAACCAACTTTGAGCAGGTAGAATGATACATTTCAAACCACGAGTATATAAAATGAAATTGGACTAACCACATGTGAATAAACTTTAATTACTCTTAATTTTAACTAACATATAACAAAAATTAATTGCACGTAAGGGACTTTAATATTATACGTATTATATAGATAAATAGTGCGATTGTCGTCAAAGCCCACTATACTCTCACCTTTCATTTTGCTTTCTCGCATGGCACTGGATGCATATTTTAGTCTGAACTAAAAAAAAAAAAAAAAAAAAAAAAAAAAAAAAAAAAAAAAAAAAAAAAGAAGAAGAAGAAGAAGAAGAAGAAGATAGGACACATGTAGTAATACAAAATATGTCTAATCATTCTCATTCTTTACTCTTACCTTTGAACTCTCTACTTCGCTCTCTGATCTGCCACTCCACCACCATGACTTCTCCTTTTGATTTTTGAAGTTCCAAAGCTAAGTCGAAACCAAACCCGACCCGAGCTGGTAGCTGAGACTGCCGTCATTGTGAAACAGGTAAATCAACATCCTCTCTTCTATTTATATGCAATCATTTGATTATTAGAGTAAGCCTTCTATTTCGTGCTTTTACTTCTTATCATTATTGTTATACTATTAGAGAAAATGTGGAAACCCCATATCAAAATCAGAATCAGTTTTTGAAATCTGTGAGAGATCATTGCAAATCTTGAACCTTTAAAATCTTGATCATGCCTTAGGCCTGTTTGATACAATGCTTCACATGCACCCTTTGCCTTCCATTGTCGATTTTACTCAATTGTTGGGTGCCATTGCAAGAATGAAGCATTACTCTGTAGTCGTTACTCTAATTAGAGATATGGGCTCCTTTGGAATTACTCCCAATGTTTATACTCTCAATGTTTTGATCAATTGCTATTGCCATTTGAACCAGGTCGATTTTGGATTCTTTGTCTTAGCAACAATTTTGAAACTTGGCTATCAGCCAGACTGTATAACTCTAACCACTCTTGTCAAAGGCCTTTGTCTTAAAGGTAATATTTCTAGAGTTGTAAGGTTGGTAGAGGAAATGGAGAAGAAAGGGTATGAAACTGTAATAGCCGGAAAAAAAAAAAAAAAAAAAAAGCATTTAAAAGGAGGGGTATTTAAGCAAATTTGTTTATGGGGTCAATTTTTATAATTAAAATTACAAAGGGGTTTTTAGAAAATAAGGTTGAAACCCTAGTTTTATATAGTCTAATTTAAGTCAGCGTATATTGACAGATGTTTTGTGAGAAGAGATTAGCCAAAATACTCAAGTGGAGAAGGTTTGACTATACAATTGAGGTAAGAGCCTAAGAAATCTCATTCTTTGTCAAAATTTAAGTTTTATATGGATTTAGAATTTTTTTTATGTGAGAATTTCGGCCAACAGTGAGACTTTCTTTAGGCTGGCCGCATGGGTCTGTTCTGCATAATTTTTCTTTAAGGAATAGTACCGGATTGATGGAGTTAGAACCAAAAAAAAAAAAAATGCTTGATGAAAAGAAGGAACACGCACTTCTCTATTATTTATTATTATTTGTTCATTGATTTGGTAGAGGAAGAATAGAGTTTACATAAAAGCTTGTGTCAGACCTTCATATGTGTGATTTTGTCCTCATGCCAAAGAAAGCTTAAGGCGGTAGTGGCATATATATATATATATATATATATATATATCCATAGAATAATGCCCTTGACAAGCAACGTGCCAATGCTTGCTTCCTTCTAATTTTATTATTATTATTATTAGTTCATTGGTTTGGTAATTGAGGCGTATAGGAAAGTCAACAAGTGATCATGGAACATGGTCTAGGGGATGCTTTTGACCCTATATGACAATTTGTATCCTCGGTTTTTAATGGAGGCAATAGAGGATATATACAAGGATTTTTTTTACTCTGAGATAATAAAAAGAAATTCTTGGATATTTTTAGTAGTCTTTCTTGAATTATATGATTATTGAGTAAATGGTGCTTGTAAATTATTAGGTGAGATCTGAGGATTTTAGAGAAAGTGTTAGGGAGAAGTACTTGTGGTGAGCTAGCTAAGGTAAGTAACCTTATCCTAATTGAGTTTTTTCTTATATTAATGTATTTTTAACTACTGAGAATTTGTTTATAATTGTTAAAATTTTTATTTCTTTTGTATCACTAATTTCAAGTAAAGAATTATCACAAATATATCTGATTACTGAATATATGATGTGTTTTGTTTAATTGTTTTTAGCTATACTGATTCAAAGTAAAGAATAAAGAATTTCCACAAATACATATGAGCATTGAATATAAGATTTATTTTATTTAATTGTTTTTTTACCTATATTGATTTAAAGTAAGGAATATAGAAATATCACAAATGTATTCAAATATTAAATATATGATTATATGTATATGCATTTGAATATGATATATCTTATTAGAAATTATGATTTCATATATATGATTATGGACAGTTTGACTATGAATTGATTCTGATACCCAAACCAATGGGAGTTATTCATTGGCACTCTGATACCCAGCCAATGAGAGTTATTCATTGGTATTCTGATACCCAGCCAATAGGGGTTATTTATTGGTATTCTGATACCCAAACCAATGGGGGTTATTCATTGTACTCTGATACCCAGTCACGGGGATATAGCGCGACCATAGTCATAAGATTGTTAAGAATATGAATTACGTTTGAGTATTTGAACTATTTTAAGTCCTTAAAACTATTATGTGATTTTGGAAAGGTTTGAGTATTTGAATTATTTTGAGTCACTAAAACTGCTTATGTGTTTTTGGAACCTATTATAAGTTATAGCTTTTGATATATAGAAAACTGACTATTTTCTAAATAATTTATGATATATTGTAAGATCGAAGTATGTGATCTATGTGCAACTTATTATTTTAACACTATGAAACTTCTTTAGTTATTTTGAAAACACATAGTATATTATAACTTTTGAAAACACATATCACATCTTATACTTTACATATCCATTGCTAGATAGAATTTATTAGGATTTTGGTTACTTATTGAGTTGTCAACTCACTCCCCCCCCCCCCCCTCTTTCTCTTTTTAGATTTTGATTAGGAAGAGTAGAATATGTTTGGGCTTCCGCTGTGATGTGTGCATGAGTGAAGTTTAGGAAATCAATGGAATAAGGTTTGAACTTTTATGTTTAAGATTACCATTTGTATGGATCCTTTAGTTTTAAAGGATTTAGTTATTTTTTATTTTGATGTTGGAAGATAAGTATTAGGAGATCCTTGAGAATTGCATTATTGAGGATATTTTTTAAATTTATTGATGAAATTTTCTTTGAGGATAACTCTTTAATTGTTAAGAGGGCCTTACACACTTGTAGGGTGTAAACTTTATAAGTGTGTGGCTGTTGTCACGTGCCTAGCTCTTACTTGGGTTTGGGGCGTGACAATATTTATGGTATCAAAGCTCTAAGTTGGATCCTTAGGCATTGATTTATGAAACTAATTGGTGAGAGGGGTAGAAATTAGGCATTTGGAGATACGTTGTATGATATATACACTAAATGAGTTTTAGATCTGTGTTTTTTTTATTATTAGAAATTTGATAACATGTTGGCTTGTCATGTGCATATTAAATAGAGGTTGGGATGCCACCTCGTAGCAAAAACACTGGGAACATTCCCAACAACTCTGGCAATGGTAGGAATTAGGAAGATGGGAGCCAAGAGTTTAGGCACGACCAAGGCCAGCCACCAGAGATGATCCAAATGATGCAGACCTTGGTTGGAGTAGTCTAACAATAGGTCACTGCTGGAGATAACCTAGCTAGGATGATGGAGAAACACCGAGGTCGTCATGGTGGGATGCTTGAATTCAAAAGGTTGTCTTCTCCAACTTTTAAGGGGCAGAAAAATGGATCACTAAGATGGAAAAAGTATTCAGAGTTCTTGAATGCTCTGAGGGTGAGAAAGTGACTTATGCAGCCTATATGTTGCGTGGAGATGCTTATGATTGGTGGCGGCTGGAAGAAGACAAACGTGGCCAAGAGACTGAGCCTTGGACTTAGGAGTTGTTTAAGTCTGTATTCTACGAGAAATATTTTCCTAAGAGCATCCATTTTCAGAAGGAAAGAGAGTTTATCAAGTTGACACAAGGTAACATGACAATTGCTCAGTATGAAGTAGAATTTTCGAGGTTAGCCAAATTTGCTCCAACAATGGTGGCGGATGAAGAAACTAAGGCTCGAAGGTTTGAAGATGGATTAAGGTTTCGAATCAAGCAAGAAGTTGTGCCCTTTAAGTTGTCTACCTTTAGGGCAGTGGTGAGCAAGGTTTTATTAGTGCAGATGGGGCTTAATGAGGCTCAAACAGAAAGAGATAACAACCAGAAGAAGAGGCCTAGGCAAGGAGATCAAAGCTCTAGCTTTCAAGCCAAGAAACAAGGAACACAACATGCTGATACCAAGGCACTACCAAAGTGCTCTCGATGTGGTAGGCCTCATGCAGATAAGGATTGCCATTGGAATATAGGAGCATGTTTCTCATGTGGACAAAGGGGCCACAGGATTGCTGAGTGTCCCCAACGGAAGGAGGGTCAGGTCATTCCAAGACGAGCAACAGGACGGAATCAGGGAGCAAGCCAAAGGCCCAAGATCCAAGGAAGGGTTTATGCACTCACACAACAGGATGCTAATACTTCTAATGCTGTGGTAACAAATATTATTCCAGTTTCCAAAACTTATGCTTATGCATTGTTTGATCCTGGTGCCACTCACTCCTTCATATCTACTAATTTTGCAAAGAAACATAATTTTAAATTTGAGCCTATGGAATTTGAATTATGTGTGGATACCCCAATTGGGGGTGTAGTAGTTACTGATAGTGTTTGCAAGTCTTGTGTTGTCAAAATAGCCGATAGAGAGTTACTTGCAAATCTAGCATTATTGGAGTTGCCGGATTTTGACATAATCTTTGGGATGGATTGGTTGGCTGCCCATTATGCCATAGTTAATTGTCATAGGAAGAAGGTAATATTCCAAGTACCTGGTGAGATTGAGTTCTGTTTTGTGGGAAGTGGGGCATATACTTCTCCATAGGTGATTTCAGCTTTACAAGCTAGACGTATGATGAGGAATGGGTGTAAAGGATATCTGGCCACCATGAGAGATACACAACAAGGTGAATTAAAGTTGGAGGACATTCTGGTAGTGAGAGAGTTTCCAGAAGTGTTTCCAGAAGACTTGTCAGGTTTACCACCAGATAGGGAGATAGAGTTTTCTATTGACCTATTACCAGGTTTTAGCCTAATTTCTAAAGCCTCATACCGAATGGCACCTGCTGAGTTAAGGGAATTAAAGGAAAAACTGCAAGAATTGCTTGAAAATGGCTTCATCAGGCCTAGTGTTTCCCCTTGGGGTGCACCTGTATTGTTTGTAAAGAAAAAGGATGGGAGCATGCGACTTTGCATTGATTATAGGGAGCTGAATAGGGTGACAGTGCGAAATAAGTACCATTTACCAAGGATAGAGGATTTGTTTGATCAACTCCAAGGAGCACAGGTTTTCTCAAAGATTGATCTTCGTTCCGGTTACCATTAATTGAAGATTAAGACTACTGATGTGCCAAAGACACTACTGATGTGCCAAAGACAGCCTTCCGTACAAGATATGGCCATTATGAATTTTTGGTGATGCCTTTGGCTTAACCAATGCACCAGCAGCCTTTATGGACTTGGTGAATAGGGTGTTTAAACCCTTCTTAGATAAATTTGTTGTGGTTTTCATTGATGATATCTTGATATATTCTGAGAGTGTGGAGGAGCATGAGAATCATTTAAGGCTTGTACTGCAACTATTGCAGGAGAAGAAGTTGTATGCAAAGCTTAAAAAATGTGAATTTTGGCTAGACAGTGTTGCATTCCTTGGGCATGTTGTGTTTAAAGATGGGATTGCTGTTGACCCTAAGAAAGTGGAGGCGATAGTAGAATGGAATAGACCCAACAGTGTGACAGAGGTACGTAGCTTTTTGGGGCTGGCTGGTTATTACCAGAGGTTTGTTGAAGGATTTTATCACTTAGCTATGCCTTTGACTCGCTTGACCCAAAAGGGAGCTAAGTTTGAGTGGACTAGGAAGTGTGAAGAAAGCTTCCAAGAGTTGAAGAGAAGGTTGGTGTCAGCACCCATTCTCACCATATCTTCAGGTAGTGGAGGTTTCACCATTTATAGTGATGCCTCTAGGAAAGGCTTGGGGTGTGTTCTTTTGCAGCATGGGAAGGTAGTGGCTTATGCCTCTAGACAGTTAAAGCCTTATGAGCAAAATTATCCCACACATGACTTGGAGTTGACTGCGGTGGTTTTTGCTCTAAAAATTTGGAGGCAATACTTGTATGGAGAACAATGTGAGATATTCACTGACCACAAGAGCCTTAAGTACCTCTTTACTCAAAAGAAGTTGAATATGAGACAAAGAAGATGGTTGGAGCTATTAAAGGACTATGACCTGACTATTAGTTACCATCCTGGAAAGGCCAATGTAGTGGCTGATGCTTTAAGTAGGAAGTCTGCAGGAAATTTGGTAGCATTGTTGACTACACAAAAACAGATCCTGGAAGATTTAAGGAAGATGAGGATAGAAGTATAGTTTCATGAAGCAGAGGCACATCTGGCAAACCTTAGAGTTCAGCCTACCTTGATTGGAAGGATAAAGACTGTACAAAGTAATGATCCATAGTTGCAGAAGTTAATAGATTTGATAAATCTAGGCTCTCAATCTGAGTTTTGCATTCATGAGGATGGATCCTTGAGGTTTGGTAATTGGCTTTGTGTACCAAACGATCCCGACCTTAAGGCAGAAATTCTAAAAGAGGCTCATAACACGAGTTACACGATACACCCAGGAGGCACTAAGATGTATCGGGATTTAAGGGAGACTTTTTGGTGGAACAACATGAAGAGGGAGATTGCTCAATATGTTGCTCAATGTCTAGTGTGTCAACAAGTCAAGATGGAGCATCAAAGACCAGCTGGATTTTTGTAACCTCTTCCTATTCCAGAACGGAAGTGGGAGGGCATTACTATGGACTTTGTGATAGGGCTACCTAGAACCCCTACTGGTAAAGATGCAATTTGGGTGATTGTGGATCAGTTGACAAGATCTGCACACTTTTTGGCCATTAGGGTGGATTTCTCACTCGAAAGGTTAGCTAGATTGTATATTAATGAAATAGTAAGATTGCATGGTGCACCTATGTCCATTGTATCTGATAGAGACCGAAGATTTGTGTCTCAATTTTGGGAGAGCGTGCATAAGGCAATGGGTACTAACTTGAAGTTTAGTACAACCTTTCACCCTCAAACAGATGGACTTTCAAAAATAACTATCCAGACATTGGAAGATATGCTGAGAGCTTGTGTAATTGATTTCAAAGGTTCATGGGATGAACATTTACCTTTGGTGGAGTTTGCATATAATAATAGCTACCAGGCAAGTATTAAAGTGGCACCATATGAGGCTTTGTATGGTAGGAAGTGTAGGTCTCCTATACGTTGGGATGATGTTGGAGAAAGAAGATTGTTGGGTCCTGAGATTGTACAGCAAATAGTAGACAAAATTCAAGTGATTAAAGAGCGGCTACAAACAGTTAGAGTAGGCAGAAGAGTTATGCAGACCTTAGAAGAAGGAAATTAGAGTTCCAAGTGGGTGACCATGTGTTCTTGAAGATTTCACCTACTAAAGGAGTTATGAGATTTGATTTTCGAGGTAAATTGAGCCCTCGTTTTGTAGGACCTTTTGAAGTCTTAGAGAGGATGGGTAAAGTTGCTTATAGGCTCGCCTTACCACCTTCTTTATCAGGGGTACATAATGTTTTCCATGTCTCAATGTTGAGGAAATATGTTCCAGACCCTAGTCATGTAATGGATTATGAGCCTCTAAAATTAAGAGATGATTTAACTTATGAAGAGCAACCAGTTATAATTGTGGACAAGAAGGAGCAAGAGTTGAAGCGTCGTACCATACATTATGTCAAGGTTCAATGGAGGAACCAGTTTGTGAGAGAGGCTACATGGGAGTTAGAAGATGTAATGAAGGAGAAATGCTCATACCTTTTTGAGGACTCAGGTATGTCAAGTTTAGAGGACTAAACTTCTTTTAAGGGGGGAGAGAATGTAATAGCTAGAAAAAAAAAAAAAAAAAGGAATTAAAAGGAAGGGTATTTAAGTAAATTTGTTTATGGGGTCAACTGTTATAATTAAAATTACTAAGGGGTTTTTAGAAAATAAGGTTGAAACCCTAGTTTTATATAGTCTAATTTAAGTTAGCGTATACTAACAGATGTTTTGAGAGAGGAGACTAGCCAAAATACTCAAGTGGAAAAGGTTTGACTACACAATTGAGATAAGAGCCTAAGAAATCTCATTCTTTGTCAAAATTTAAGTTTTATATGGATTTCGAATTTTTTTATGTGAGAATTTCGGCCAACAGTGAGACTTTCTTTAGGCTGGCCGCATGGGTCTGTTCTGCATAATTTTTCTTAAAGGAATAGTAACAATTGATGGAGTTAGAACAAAAAAAAAAAAATGCTTGATGAAAAAAGGAACACCCACTTCTCTATTATTTATTATTATTTGTTCATTGATTTGGTAGAGGAAGAATAGAGTTTACATAAAAGCTTGTGTCAGACCTTCATATGTGTGATTTGTCCTCTTGCTTCATTGTGCGATTTTGTCCTCATGCCAAAGAAAGCTTGAGACGGCAGTGGCATATATATATATATATATATATAATCCATAGAATAATGGCCTTGACAAGAAACGTGCCAATGCTAGCTTCCTTCTAATTTTATTATTATTATTATTATTATTAGTTCATTGGTTTGGTAATTGAGGCGTATAGGAAAGTTAGTAAGTGATCATGGAACATGGTCTAGGGGATGCTTTTGACCCTATATTACAATTTGTATCCTAGGTTTTTAATGGAGGCAGTAGAGGATATATACAAGGATTTTTTTTTTTACTCTAAGATAATAAAAAGAAATTCTTGGATATTTTTAGTAGTCTTTCTTGAATTATATGATTATTGAGTAAATGGTGCTTGTAAATTGTTAGGTGAGATCTAAGGATTTTAGAGAAAGTGTTAGGGAGAAGTACTTGTGGTGAGCTAGCTGAGGTAAGTAACCTTATCCTAATTGAGTTTTATTTTGCTTATATTAATGTATTTTTAACTAATGAGAATTTGTTTATAATTGTTAAAATTTTTATTTCTTTTGTATCACTAATTTCAAGTAAAGAATTATCACAAATATATCTGATTACTGAATATATGATGTGTTTTGTTTAATTGTTTTTAGCTATACTAATTCAAAGTAAAGAATAAAGAATTTCCACAAATACATATGAGCATTGAATATAAGATTTATTTTATTTAATTGTTTTTTTACCTATATTGATTTAAAGTAAGGAATATAGAAATATTACAAATGTATTCAAATATTAAATATATGATTATATGTATATGCATTTGAATAAGGTATATCTTATTAGAAATTATGATTTCATATATATGATTATGGACAGTTTGACTATGAATTGATTCTGATACCCAAACCAATGGAGGTTATTCATTGGTACTCTAATACCCAAGCCAATGAGGATTATTCATTTGTACTCTGATACCCAGCCAATGGGGGTTATTCATTGGTATTCTAATACCCAAACTAATGGGGGTTATTCATTGTACTCTGATACCCAGTCACGGGGATATAACGTGACCATAATCATAAGATTGTTAAGAATATGAATTACGTTTGAGTATTTGAACTATTTTAAGTCCTTAAAACTACTATGTGATTTTGGAAAGGTTTGAGTATTTGAACTATTTTGAGTCACTAAAACTGCTTATGTGTTTTTGGAACCTATTGTAAGTTATAGTTTTTGATATATGGAAAACTGACTATTTTCTAAATCATCTATGATATATTGTAAGATCAAAGTATGTGATATATGTGCAACTTATTATTTTAACACTATGAAACTTCTTCAATTATTTTGAAAACACATAGTATATTATAACTTTTGAAAAGACATATCACATCTTATACTTTATAGATCTATTGCTAAATAGAACTTATTAGGATTTTGGTTACTTATTGAGTTGTCAACTCACCCCTCCCCTCCTCTTTCTCTTTTCAGATTTTGATCAAGAAGAGTAGCATATGTTTAGGCTTCCGCTGGGATGTGCGCATGAGTGAAGTTTAGGAAATCAATGGAATAAGATTTGAACTTTTATGTTTAAGATTACCATTTGTATGGATCCTTTAGTTTTAAAGGATTAAGTTATTTTTTATTTTGATGTTGGAAGATAATTATTAGGAGATCCTTGAGAATTGCATTATTGAGGATATTTTTTAAATTTATTGATGAAATTTTCTTTGAGGATAATTCTTTAATTGTTAAGAGCGCCTTACACACTTGTAGGGTGTAAACTTTATAAGTGTGTGGCTGTTGTCACGTGCCTAGCTCTTACTTGGGTTTAGGGCGTGTCAGAAACTGATCCATATACTTGTGGAATGATAGTAAATGGTCTGTGTAAGATTGGCCAGACTGGTGTGGCTATTAGGTTGCTCCGGAAGCTTGAAGAAAGGAATTTTGAACAAAATGTGGTGTTGTATAGCATGATCATTGACAGTTTATGTAAGGGCAAATTGGTAACTGAAGCTTTGAACCTTTTATCTGAAATGATGAGTAAAGGCATTAAGCCAGATGTTGTCACTTACAGTTGCTTAATTCAAGGACTATGCAATTTTGGCCGGTGGAGGGAGGCAGCTACTTTGTTCAATGAGATGGGGCAAAGGAAGCTCATGCCAAATGCACAAACATTTAGCATATTGATGGATACACTTTGCTAGGAAGGGATGCTGACTAAGGCAAATGAAGTTTTTGATGTGATGATTCAAAGAGGCATTGATCCTAATATAGTCACAATTCTTTGATTGATGGTTATTGTTTGCAAAACAGACTGGATGAGGCAGTTAAGACGTTTAATATGATGGTTGAGAAAGGTTGTTCACCTGATTTGTTTAGCTATACCATATTGATAAATGGATATTGCAAAAGTAAAAAAATTGACGAGGCAATGCGTCTCTTTCATGAAATGTCCAACAAAGGAATGATTCCTAATGTTGTGACTTACAACAATATTTGGATGATACCTCAACATCTAGGGGATTTGGAATTGTAGTATTATACAATTCCACTCTATGATCAATGGAGTATTTATTCATAAAAAAAATAAATAAATAAATAAAAAATAGTACAAGACGAATACGTAAAAATAAAAGAAGTCACATTTTCAAGAGTTAAAACAAGAATATTTTCATTCGATGGGACAACTCTAATTGAACAGCCTGGTTGATTAAGAAATATTAATTATCTGCACAATAATAATTTATCCTCTGTAGGAGGCAGGGCAGCCACTAATTATTTTTGAATTGATCGCTTTTTTTTATGATAATAACATGAATTAATTGCTAACCATGCATATGAGTACTGAATATATAAATAGGTGTAAAGCAATTTCTACAACTGGGCTATTGCCACTCCAAAACATATTGCCCGGTTTTTCAGCATTGGTTATTGACTTAATCAATTACACATTCACAATTATAAAGCTATAAATATTTTTTTTTCCTCTTAAAAAGACTTTAACAAATAAATATACCACACACTAAGCAAAAAAGAAAAATTGTTGTAGATAAGGATAGCTATCATAAATCAAGGGACCAATTATTTGTCACACAAAAATATGAAGTGTCTTTATGCTACCATATATGTGAAGAATAAGTGCCACAGTTCCATTGTGGTGTTAACTTACCTTGCATTTTAAAGTATAGCCAATTGACTTGATTCACCTGATTGAAATGATGAACTAGTTGAATTTAAATTGTCTCCCACATCCCCTATCAGTCTCGCTGGCGATGATGATAGGAAAGGCTTGGAAGGCATTTGGAAGCATTCAACTTCTCCTTCAAGCATTTCTTCAACTTTGTTCATTGAAGGGCAGTCACTAGGCTTCATCTGTATGCACCATAATGCGACTATGATCATCTTCTTAACAATTTTCTTCTCCTCCTTTGTGGCATCTTCTATTTCTATGTCATTTCCTTCGCTAAATTGGCCATAGACCCAAGTTGGGAAGTAAATTTGGCTTGAATGGTCTGCAAATGCATTCACGTTCTTTCTTTTGTTGGCCATTTCCAACAATAACATGCCAAAACTATAAACATTAGCTTTATAGGAGACCCCTTTAATGTTTTTGTAGAACAACTCTGGAGCTATATATCCTAGTGTTCCCCTTGCAATGGTCAAAGACACTATACTATCATTTATCGGATAAAGTTTTGCAAGTCCAAAATCAAAAATCTTTGGGGTGAAGTTCTCATCAAGAAGAATGTTATGAGGCTTGATATCAAAATGCAAAATTTGCATGTCACATCCTCGATGCAAATATTCAATTCCACAAGCCACTCCAAGAGAAATATCGTATGTTTTCTCAATACTTAAAGTGATATTCCCTTCTTGAGAAAAAATGTATTTATCAAGAGAACTATTAGGCATGAATTCATATATAAGAGCACGCTTTAGTCCTTCAGCAGAGTAGCCAATAAGTTGTACCACATTCTCGTGGTGAATTCTTCCAATTGTGGCAACTTCATTGATAAACTCTTGACCGTTTGATTTAGACTTACCTAACATCTTTATAGTACAAGATGGCCACTTTGAAGCTTTCCTTTATATACAGAACCATAGCCTCCTTCACCTAATTTATCTTTGAAACCTTTGGCCGTCTTCCTAATTTGTGAGAAAGAATACCTAATTGGCATAAGGCTATTTTGGCTATGCAAAAATTCTTCGACCACGTCATACATTGATAAATGTCTTCTACGCCACTTATATATAAAAAACGCAATAACACAAGGAATCCCCAACACAATTTTTGTTGCAAGTTGTAGTCCTGTGTCGGAACATTACGAAAATAATTACTATAAGAAAACAAATTTGTTCCCGTAATTAATGCTCTCATCACTGAGAGTTTTTGGTTGAAAACATAACTACGACTTACAACTAACCGCATTCATGAATCGTAATAATCAAGAACAACAAGTGCTGTATATTTCGTGTAAATATCACTTTCATTTTTATGTTCTCGCAATGCGCTACTTCAAACTCAAAGTCTTAATGATCTGTCAAAAAAATTAAATAAAGTAGATCAAAGAAGAGACACTAGTTTTTCTTACCTATGGCTGCCTTTATTGCCTCCAAAGTAACTGCAAGATATATAAGAAAGATGAATTATTTTTTTTCTTCTAACATAAGTTAAATTAATTAATCAATGAAATAAATGACACAAATAACTTCTTCTTTTTTTGCTAATAATGACACAAATAACTTGAAATCTCCAGGGCATAATAAATCAACCTCGTCATTAACAACTTTCCCCTAGTCCTTACCAAAAGAAAAGATAGGAACCTGCTAAATGTGTATTGCATGTTTTACTACATAAATCTTACAAACTGACACAACAATTAATGTAATTTGTGGGTTTCAACCATCTCAAAAATAAATATTTGAATTGCGTAATAGTGATTGGGATCATGAATAGTACAGTTAGTTGAGAGTAAAAAGTCAAAAAAAAAAAAAATTACAGCCGGGTGTGAAGAATTTGACAATCCTCCATTGAGACTAATAAGAAAAATTTTAATGAAGTTATAAAAAATGTGCAAGCATGCATAGATTCCTGACTCTTTGTTATCGCAGAACCAAAGAGATGAAAGGTGCAAATTTTTAATGGAAAGAAGAAGCTAATTTCTTAAGGTTCCATATTTTCCCTTTTCATTTCCTCATACCTAAAAAGTTTGAGATCAATTTGTTGCCCGAGTACATGGTTATTGCTCTACATGTGTCATCACTAGGCACAATTACTCATGCAATTTTATTCCATTGTCTGTTCTAAATTATCCTTCAAACAACTTTTTCAGATAGAAACCTCACCTCCGGCGAATGCTACGATAATATAACGGAATCCGCCTGCTTTGACAAATAAAAGAATATAACATCAGCGTTTAGAACCTTAAAATTAAAAATCAAATCATTCTAATTAAACTACAATAAATATAACCCTAATATGTCAATTAGATTAGTCGGTTTTGATTTTTGCTATAGAATTTCAATACATGAATGGTTTGTGGCAGTGGAGAAATGTAAGAGTTCAGAAAAGAAGGAAATGTGCTGAAGGAAAACAGTGGTCAACAACACGGTATGAATTTAATTTAGGGCTTTCTCTCTAGCATTATTTACCTGCATTGAAGCCGCACTGAACGTGGTTCGCGTCATCGAGGTAGCAATAATCATCGCTCCATCTTCCGCAATGACTTTTACAAGTACCTGTGAGCCATGAAAGTTCAAAACCGTATACCAATTCATTGGGGACGTCTGCACAGGAAATATTGATTGGGTCATCATTTCCTGGCCAAGATGTTATGAACATCTGCTCTACTTTGCACGAGTCCACCACATCGGCTGCGTTCGTTCTACTAACCTTAACATATCTATATCTCTTGAAATGAGAAATAGAAGAGTTGGAAGCGTACTGATCTCCATTGCCAATTTTGCAAGTAGAAGCGTCCAAATAGAATGGAGAATTCACTGGTTTTTCACAGCTCATCCAAACCACACTCCTTGACAGTTCAGGGTAGGAAGAATTCACTGTCCTCTTCGGCAGAGAAGTGGTATATGCAGGAAGATATTGACTGAAATTATTGCGATTTAAAGAATAACTCGGGGTGGAGGAGTAATTATCCTTCTGTATACCTGAGTCCACGATCCGGATAGTGTAGTTATTGTAATTGATTTCCTTTACGTAGTATTTTCTTTCAAATAAGGATAGCACCGTATGATTGTTCTCATCACACGACAGTTCATAGCTTGACTCCCCGCACTTTTCTGGGTCGTTCTTCAATTGAAACGGAAAGCTTATGTTGTGGATGTTGCCACAGGAAGAAGGGGCACAGTGATGATTACCCTTAGCAGTAGCACCACAAGTTTCATGGACTAGAACAAGAGCAATAAAGGCCGTGAGTACTGCTCTCAACGTTGATCCTCTTGCCATTGAGGTAGATGAATTTTTCCGATAGTACATAAACATCTATAAAAAAAATTCTTTCTGTGGTACCGTGATCTTCCAACAAGAAAGTGAAAATTAGAGTTTCCCCTGAATGAAGGTGAAGCGCAATTTCGTGGTAGTCAAAACAACATCTGGCGTTAGCACACACACGTCATTATGATAATAATTTGACAGTTTTTAATGTTTTTTTTTTATAAATTTATTTTTTTCATTTAGTTAAATTAATCACACACTAGCACGCTTGTTATTAATTAGAGTTTCCTGCGCAATTTCGTGGTAGTCAACCAATATCAACATCAATATCTGGCGTTAGCACACACCTCATCATCATAATAATTTGACAGTAATTAATGTTTTTTTTTAATTTATTTTTTACATTTAGTCAAATTAATCACACACTAGCACGCTTGTTATTAATTACTCCAAATTTGTTAGGAAAATAGGTGAGGATTCCATAATAATCCATATACTCTCCATCTAAGATAGTCTTTTGATATCTGGGAGTGCGAGAAGCCTTTCCAGACCACAGATATGGATATTTCCCTAAGAATGGTTATCCCAACCTTACTGTTGTTTGTGCTTTTCATCGTAGACCTTGGAGAAGGCCACAATTGGTGTCCCGAACCCGAACGGTGTGGAGACCATGGCCCAGATATCCGACCTCCTTTCCGACTCAGCAAAGACAGGCAGCCAGACCAGCACGGTGGCTTTAATCTCTACTGCAATGATAAAGATGATACGGTGCTTGAGCTGTCAACTTCAGTAAAAGCCTTTGTTAAAAACATTGATTACGTATCTCGGTCAATTGAAGTAACCGACTCAGATGGCTGCTTTCCAGGGAAAATCCGGGGACTCCAACTCAATTTATCTTCTTCGTCTTTCCAATTCAAAAATGATCTTTCTGACTATGCCCTTTTCAAATGTACGCCACATACAGTATCTTCTTATTATCAGATTCCTTGTCTTAGTAGCTTTTCAACCTCAGTTTATGCTTTTCCTTCGAAGATGGACATCGACGACTTGTCCATTTTATCATGTACAAAGATGTATAGCGTTTCATCAGTTCCATCTTATATATGGCGTTCTCAATCTCTTCAATTGACATGGTCCGGATCGGAGTGCGGACACGGTGAAGTGAAAGGCAAGAACTGTAGATTCGAGGAAAATAGCACTGATTCGAAAACTGAGTGCAAACACAAAGGTACGTATTGTATTATTTCTACCCAATATCCACTACTAGAATCACACAAGTTCTTCACGTTTCAAGCCAACATGTATTTGACTTTATCAACCTGAGTTTATAAATGCTCTGCTACGGTAATTTCCTGTAACCAGTCATGGGGTGATAAGTTGTGTTTCAATTGTTATGAATCAGCCCCCAGGTCACCACTCCACCAGTTACGTACCACCACGTCACTGGTGGCTTCAACCCCATCACAGCTGGTCATCCATTCTTATTCCTGCTTCTTCGTTTCGTATCGTCCTCTGTTTCTTCCTTTTATTTTCTGTGTTGTCTGCCCGTTTGAACTTCACTGCTTTGTTAATTAGTTTGTTTTGTGTCATTTTTTAATTATATCTTCTTCTTTTTTTGATAACATTAATTATATCTTTTTGTTTGTGAACTTCACGTGATTATTAATTTTTTTTTTCAACTTATTCCCTTTATTAATTTCTTATTCTTAATAATATTGAATTAATATTTGGGCCTAAAGATTGACATACTAATTCAGATAAAAGATTTTTAATTTTAACATCCTTAATAAATATATATATATATATATATATATATGTATGTAAGGACACAAAGTATACCTTAGGCCCAAATGTGTGGCCGGGCCGGCCCAAGTGGCTTACACAATAGAATTTGTAGAGAATGGGCTCAAGACCTAGACTTCATAGGGCTCTAGAAAGCTATGGCATATGGGCTCAGTTCGCTATTGGCGTGCAACGAGCTAATGGAGCGACTTCTCCTCTCCTCGGACGTGGGCCGAGGAGCTTATATCTTGGCTTCTCTTCTGTTATCTGGGAGGAAAGAGAGAGAGAGAGAGAGAGAGAGAGTCTTCTTTGTGGGAAAAGGTCCGGATCCACTTCCAATGGTCCCCCCTTCTTTATTTATACTCCCCATTCCTGGTGCCCCCTTCTTTATTTATACTCCCCATTCCTGGTGCCCATCTGTCTTTTTCCTGAAAACGCTTCTCAATGCCTATAAGGCTGACCACCGTCCCCTCAGCAGTCATTTCTCCATTAATGCAGCCAGGCGGGTAGGTGGAAGGCCTTTAATGCGGTGGCAACAGTTTTATACAACACACGTCCCACTTGTCCCCCTCCTCGGCATCATTGAAGCTTGGGGTGACTTGCTGAGCCTTAGGAGCTCTTCTTTGGACGTCGTGCTACGCTCTTCGGTCCCTGGCCCTGCTGTCCGAGGAGACCTTCTCCATGGATTCTCATTCAACTGGCCGACAACTTGGTCGGCGAGCCTTTGAGCCCCGTTTTAGGAGGCCCTATTCTCGATTCACGACCCCTTGGCGGAGTCCACATTTTCGGATCAGGCCCGAGGCCCACATGGTGCTTTGACGTCTTTACCCTCCACAATATATATATACACGCACACACTAGCCTCATTGCACGCGCTTGCACGTGCGATGAGGCTTCTTTTTTTAGTGGTCCTATTTTGTAAAAAAAAAAAAAAAACTGTATTTAATTATTTTATATATATAATTTTTATTTTAAAAATCTAATTTATAAGTGAATAAATCAATTTAAAAATCAATAGGAGTTACCAGATTGTTCTTTAGTTTTGTCTCTATTTAAACAAAAGACTATAAGGATATTTTTGAACTAAAAAAATGAGGAATTCAAACAATAAAAGCCCCTTAAATAGTAGTATATATATATATATATATATATCACAAATTCTAAAACAATACCGAAATAGGCCGGTATTTCTGATAAACAAAATGGAACGCTGTCCAAACTTTTACTCATAACATTAGAGACTACTCATTCTTAAGGTGTAATTTTTCCTTCCCCAACCAAAATAACATTATTTTAGAAGTCGGCTTTTCTCACCAGGAAAATTATCTATAAAGCAATGTAGTGCTCCTTTGTCTCACATGACTAATAAATCTCAAAATAAATTTAATTAGTATTTAGTAAGACTCATTATTGTGTGTTAGGAGGAGGTATAAATTATACTTTGCCTAATACTGAATAATTACTACATGTGTCTCAAAAGAACTTGAATAGGCTGGTAGCTCATCAGTTGGTACCAAACCTTGGGGTATCAACATAAAATTTAGCTAAAGTTTAATGCAAGTGTGGTTAATTAACTTTTTAATTAAGGAAAACCCATTAGCACATTAGATCTCTTAACATCCTAAACATGAAGACAAAGTCAAAATGCAATATAACCTTGCTAATAAGAATAATAATTTAATGTTTTAGGAGTACAATAGCATTGTACTTTAGTACTTTACTAAATAATTACTCATGTCTCAAAAGAACTTGAATAAGGTGGTAGCCCATGCATCAGTTGGAACCAAACTTTGTGATATCAAGATAAATTTTAGCTAAAAATATTAGCATAAGTGAGGTAATTGTTTAATTGAGGAAAACACGTTGCTTAGAACATTAGACCTCGTAAAAGTCTAAACATGAAATCAAAGTCTAAATGTAATATAACCTAGCTTGCTAATAAGAGTAATTATTTAGTGTTTAAGGAGTACCACGACTTGGTACTTCCTTGTCTCACATAATAATTAATCCTATTAATTAAATTCATGATGGAATCCATCATTCATGAAAGAGAAGAGAGTATCACATGACTGTATTCCAATAGTACCTTATCATTTTTCTACTAATTATGATAAAAATTTTACACACAATTAATTTTTATTCTCTTTTGATATGTGTAATATAAAACTAATCATATTAAAATGTTTTACAGGTGCATTAACAAAAAGAGTGATTATTGGTGAGTTTTCCATTGGCTATTTTTGAAGATTTACAACAAATTATTTTTGTTTTCTAGACTCACAAATATGTTTAACATGCAGGTTCCATCTTGGGGTCATTTCTTTTGGTACCAGTAGTCTATGCACTCTACCATGTCTATCACTATGATAAAACAGAGAAAGAAAATCAAGCTAGGATTGAAATGTTTTTGGAGGATTATAAAGCTCTCAAGCCCACAAGGTACTCATATAACGATGTTAAAAGAATTACAAATCAATTTACTGAGAAGTTAGGACAAGGAGCCTATGGAACAGTGTTTAAAGGAAAGTTTTCGAATGAAATCCATGTAGCCGTGAAGATCTTGAGTAGTTCCAAGGGCAATGGGGAAGAATTCATAAATGAAGTGGGAACAATGGGTAGAATCCACCATGTTAATGTGGTTCGCTTGGTTGGCTTTTGTGCTGATGGATTTAGAAGAGCTCTAGTCTATGAGTTCTTACCAAATGATTCACTAGAGAAGTTCATTTCCTCAGTAGATTCTAACCGTTTCCTTGGTTGGGAAAAGCTTCAAGATATTGCTCTTGGCATAGCGAAAGGAATTGAATATCTTCACCAAGGATGCGATCAACGAATCCTCCATTTTGATATTAAACCTCATAATATTTTGCTAGACCAAAATTTCAATCCAAAAATTTCTGATTTTGGTCTAGCCAAGTTGTGTGCAAAAGATCAAAGTGCAGTGTCCATGACCACAGCTAGGGGGACCATAGGTTACATTGCACCCGAAGTGTTCTCTAGGAACTTTGGGAACGTGTCTTACAAATCAGATGTTTACAGTTTTGGAATATTGTTACTTGAAATGGTTGGAGGTAGGAAAAATGTTAACGTAACCACAGAGAACACTAGCCAAATATATTTCCCAGAATGGATCTACAATTCATTAGAGCAAAAAGAAGACCTACGAGTCTATGTTGAGGATAATGGAGATGCTAAAATTGCAAAGAAACTCGCAATTGTGGGACTCTGGTGCATCCAGTGGCACCCAGTGGATCGTCCTTCAATGAAAGTTGTGGTCCAAATGTTGGAAGGAGAAGGAGATAAGTTAACCATGCCTCCAAATCCCTTTGCTTCTACAGACCCTACAAGAATCAATGTAAGTATGCCTGCAAGGCGTTTGAACCAAGAGTTAGAAGTCATCCTAGAATCAGAGTAAAAGTCCTCGACAATCATAAAAGTTGCAATCATTTTGTACTCAAGGATTGAAATTATTAACTTTATGGTCAAATGTAGGGACTTCAAGTCTCTAATATATTTCAGGTTTAAGCAAAATTATACTTATAAAAATGTATTGTTTGATTCCTATTGAGGTAGTAAAGAATAAATAGTTAATTTTTTGTTGTTTATAAATGTTGTTTATATTCATTTTTATAAAATTCCATAGTTACGTAGAATAATTTATTTCCTTATTTTAGATAGGTTTTAAGAGAATTTGAGTCAAACTTGAGCCCCTCATAATATATTATTAAGAATATATTTTTGCTAAATTTTTATTTTTATCTTAATTCGGTGCTTAACCTGAATGAAGCTTCCTGAACTAGGACTTCCTCAGTGCTTTCCAAATTCCAATATAATTTGGTGGTAGCCTTATGGCATTTATTTTTTATAATGCAACTAAAGTAATTCTAAAGCTACTTGTAGTGCAAATATTTAAACTTTGGGTTAGTCTATAGTTACTCTAAGATTTAGCCTACTATAAATACCTTCCAATGGGTTCATTGTAAAATATGGAATTTATTAGTAAAGATATCATCATCAAGAGACTTCCACTATGTATGAATGCCTCTAAGTTTAAACTACATTAATTCCCTACGTTTTCTCTTTTTTTCTCTCTCTATGTCTTCTTTACTTAATTATTTATATTTTCTCATGTACTTTATCATGGTATCGTACCTATGCTTTATCTTTTCTAACATGATTGATATCAGATAAATGTTTTTCCTTTTCTAATAAGATTTACCCATATTGTTAAATAATAGTATTAAGTTTATTGTTGTTACAAAACATAACAACAGGAAAAAGTGTGATTATGGCATACCTCCTATGTTAATTCTTTATATTTTCTCATGGTATCGTACCTATGCATTATCTTTTCTAACATGATTGATATCAGATAAATGCTTCTTCTTTTCTCATAAGATTTACCCATATAGTTAAATAATAGTATTATGTTTGTGAGGATAAAAGGCCTAAGGCGTATTTTTGGGTCATGGGCTTAATCTGAGGACACTTACCTATTCGAGGACAGATTGATGGTAGTAAGGATGTCGAGATTAAGAGCCCATAAGCAAATTATTGTGTAATGGGTTTGCAGAAGTAGTCCGAGAAGGAATATCTCCTCAGCTAGGTACACTGAAGTTCAAATGGTATGTCACATTGACTAGAATGATATCTTGAAAGGTCTTGTAGATGAAGATATATTTCACAAGGGAACAGTAAGGAAGAATGAATAGGAAATATCTTGAAGAAAGCTATTGTCACTGCATTAAATACTCTGTACCTAAGTCTCTGACGGCATTAATAAGGATGTGATATCTAAACAGTGATCGTCAGCCTTACAGTTATTACCTAAAAACCACAGGAAAGTGCGGATGGGATAAGTATCCAGGGGAATTGCCTAGAGTTACACATGGAGAGCGAGAATGGAAAAAAGGAGGAGGTATAAGAAGGAGAGAGGTCCTGGAGAAAAGGGGATCAAAAAGGGAAAAAAAAAAAGAAGTAGAGAAGAAAAGACCGTAGACAATAAGATCAATAACTGTAATCTATCTTTGGGAAGAGTGAAATTTAAGACCCAATATCCTCGACTTGAGTCCAAGGACAATTTCTAAAATAAACTGTTCCATGTGTATGGTGTTGCAATCTAGCCCATCATTTGTGTTATCTAAAATCACTAAAACCTAGATTTCAAGCCAACTCTCTACAAATTTATTGTATTGGGCTTTTTGGGCCTATCCTAATCTTATCTTTGGGTTTGGGTGCAAATCATGAGCTTACAATATTTATTGTTGTTACAAAACATAACAACGGGAAAAAGTGTGATTATGGCATACCACCTGTGTTGTTAATTCTATATATTTTCTCATATACTTTATCATGGTATCATACTTATGCTTTATCTTTTCTAACATAATTGATATTAGATAAATGTTTTTTCTTTTCTAATAAGATTTCCCCATATAGTTAAATAATATTATTAGGCTTATTGTTGCTACAAAACATAACAACGAGAAAAAGTGTGATTATGGCATACCACCTTTGTTGTTAATTCTATATATTTTCTCATATACTTTATCATGGTATTGTACCTATGCTTTATCTTTTCTAACATAACTGATATTAGATAAATGCTTTTTCTTTTCTAATAAGATTTCCCCATATAGTTAAATAATAGTATTAGGTTTATTGTTGCTACAAAACATAACAATGGGAAAAAGTGTGATTATGGCATACCTCTTGTGTTGTTAATTCTTTATATTTTCTCATGGTATCATACCTATGCTTTATCTTTTCTAACATGATCAATATCAGATAAATGCTTTTTCTTTTCTAATAAGATTTACCCATATAGTTAAATAATAGTATTAGGTTTATTGTTGTTACAAAACATAACAATGGGAAAACGTGCGATTATGACATGCCTCTTGTGTTATAAATTTTTTTTATATTTTCTCATATACTTTATTATGGTATCGTACCTATGCTTTATCTTTTCTAACATAATTGATATTAGGTAAATGTTTTTCTTTTCTAATAAGATTTCCTCATATGGTTAAATAATAGTATTAGGTTTATTGTTGTTACAAAACATAACAACAGGAAAAAGTGTGATTATGGCATACCTCATGTGTTACTAAGCCACTATGAACTATGAACCAAGGTTGTTTCACGCTACCTAAACGGCTCTCCCGTCTCATTCCAATCGTTCAAAGCACCAACGATCTTGTTTTGCGTTCCTCCCTGAACTGAAAAACATGAATGTGACCACCTATGGTGGTGCACACTACTACACTCAATGCTCACAATCTAAAACCTCACACAAACACACAGATAGAACACTCTAAATGTGCAGAGAGAGAGAGAGAGAGATTGCTGGACTAGTGAATCAGCTGTTAAATTGCTCTATCTCTTTGTGTCTATAAAACCCTAAATGGGAGGCTTTTGTAGTCACACTCAATTGAAGGGCTGGCTGAAAATCAACCTTGGAGTAATGCCAATGTGAACACCCAACGCAACAACAACTCTTAAATTTTTATTTTATTTTTAAATGGACAACAGCCCACAATTGTGATCCAGGACCAGAATAAATCATACAAAAGGGAAAATGTAATTGTTATTAGTAAATTTCTATATTAATTACCAAGACATTTTCTTTTTTAGAAACAAGCTAACTGCTAAACACGCACACATTTAATTACACTTTTCATTAAGTTTAAATACATTACTTAATCCAAAGTACCACTATAAAAGGGCTTAACTCTTGCAGTAGTAGAGTGGGATTTTAAGTGTGTGTGTGTGTTTAGTGTTTAAGCTTGGTGAGAGTGTATAATTTAGAAGAAAACGTTATGGAAGTTATAAGAAGATATAAGAGTGGGGCTTTGATGTTATAGAAGATATAAGAAGAAAATATAATTCAATGGTAGATTTGTCAAAATTCACCTCCAGTAAAAAAAAATATTGTTGTCTTAGGCTAAATTTTGTCCTTTATTTAAATATCATTATAATATGTTTATTTTAACAAATAATTGTTTTTACTTTTTGAGATGAAAAAATAGCAATTAATTTTTTATATTTAAAATTGCACAACTCACTGTTGTTGTTTTTATTTTTTATTTATAAAATTTATTTTATTTTTATATAAATATAGCATGAACCAAAATCAAGTCCTCCCTATCATCACTCTTTGTAATAACTTGACTATTTGATTGTAATGTACCCTTATATAGTTCCAAAATTATAATGCTAGTGTATTGTCTGGTAAAATGGATTATATATATATGTGTGTGTCTATATATATATATATATATATATATATAGAGAGAGAGAGAGAGAGAGAGAGAGAGAGAGAGAGAGAGAGAGAGAGAGAGAGAGAGAGAGAGAGAAGAAGAAGAAGAAGAAGAAGAAGAAGAAGAAGAAGAAGAAGTTGGTCCCTCGTTGTGGAGCACTGCAGCTACTTATGTACATGAGAAATTAAGCAAATGCTGGTGTTTTATGCAACTTGTTTGTAGTATTATACAATTCCACTCTATGATCAATGGAGTATTTATTATTATATATAAAAAATAAAAATAAAAATAAAAATAAAAATAGTACAAGACGAATACATAAAAATAAAAGAAGTCACATTTTCAATTTTGGCCGGTGGATGCAATCGGGCTTATTGCGGGATCTAGAAAGCTAGACAAGATACGATTCCGAGAAGTCTTGTTATAGTAGGAGCTTGAAGGGCTTAGGTACATTGGGTAAACTAGGCTTAGAGAGTCTTTTGCTATTCGTGTATCCCAACTTATTGTCTAGTGGATCAATTTACCGCTTGGAGGGCGGCAGAGAGGTTTTTCATTGAGTTCTTCGGTTTCCTCTTCGATAACACATCGACATGTTATTTTATGTTTGCATCTCTCTTCCCTACTCTTTTAGCTTTCATTTTACTGCTGTGATTTTTTGAGTATGGCTTAGAGTAGTTGTATTGTTTGTTCGCTTGCATTTACTCTATTCCACACTTAGTTTAAGTTAGAGTAAAATCAACCGAGCCGTATATTTTAATTTTGTGGTCTAAATAGCTCTTGTGTTTTTAACACAAATCCAAACTTTCAATTGGTATCAGAGCGGGTGCACTTGTTGTGATTTCATTACCTTAGTGCGATCCAAGACACTTTTTGTGATGGATTGGTCACAATCTCTTAATGCTCCACCATACTTTGATGGGAACAACTATGCTTTTTGGAAAGTCCATTTGAGGGCATTTCTTTGTTCTATAGATGAGTCCGTATGGGATTCCGTTGAGAATGGGTATGTTAGACTTAATGCTCCACCATACTTTGATGGGAACAACTATGCTTTTTGGAAAGTCCATTTGAAGGCATTTCTTTGTTCTATAGATGAGTCCGTATGGGATTCCATTGAGAATGAGTATGTTAGACCCACAATAGCCAAGTTCGAACGGGACAAGGCAACACTTGCTTTGACAAATGCAGATAGCAAAGCAATTAACGCTATCTTTTTGTGGTATGTCTACTAATGAATTTCACAGGATATCGTATGTGAAGACCGCCAAGGAAGCTTGGACGATTCTTGAGACTACCTACGAAGGTACCAAGAAAGTCAAGGACACAAAACTCCAAATGCTTACCACTCGATTTGAAAAGCTTAAGATGAGTGACGATGAGTCATTTGATTCATTCTATGGGAAGCTCAACGAAATCGTGATTGTCAAGCTCAATCTCGATGAAAAGATTGAGGATACTACGGTGGTGAGAAAGATCTTGAGGTCTTTACTAGAAAGCTCCCTCCACCGGCCACATGAAATTTTGGATTTGGCCATCATCCAAATCCCCTAACCTATGACATCTTGTTAGATGGCTTTTTTAAGAATAGACGAATTGTTGAGGCAATGACATTGTTTCAGGAGATGGAAGATAAAAGGTTGGACTGTGATATTGTGATTTATAGCATCTTGATTTATAGTTTCTGCAATGTTGGGGAACTTACGACTGCAAGAGAAATCTTTAGTGGTCTTCCTGCAAAAGGATTGGAACCTAATGTTAGGACTTACACTATAATGATTAAACGATTTTGCAAGAATGGACTAGTTGATGAAGCGAGTGAGCTGCTTAAGAAAATGGATGGCAATGGTTGTTCACCTAATGAGCACACATATAACACAATAATTCAAGGGTCATTGCAAAATAGTGAGACATTAAAGGCAATGAAATATCTCAAAATAATGGTTGACAAGGGTTTTTCAACAAATGCGACCACTGCAACCATGTTTATAGACTTGCTGTCATCAAATCAAGCAGATGAGAATATTCAAGAATTGCTTCTGAAGTTCGTGTGAATGTTTTTTAGGTTCTTAAGATCAAGGACAACATTCATATTTAACCAATCACAAGTCATTATGTGAGTGATGTATATTTGCTTCCAATAAAATTTAATATTTTTATGAGATGGTATTTCTTTCCAATTCTGTGCACAAGATTGTTTGTTCCTTTTATATCTTTTGTTGCGATTTTGTTGTGCACTCATTTTGTTGCATTAAACCCTTTCTCATGGATAGGTGTTTTAAATTTTTTCCAATGTAATGTTAATGCGAAATATCATACCCCTTGGAAGAGCATCTGGAAGTTGAAGATTCCTTCTAGAGTGGCTTTCTTTGTATGGATTGTTACCTTGAGGAAATGTCTGATAATTGACAATTTAAGGAAAAGAATGTTGGAGCATTTTAATATTAAATAATTAAAATGAATAAATGTTATGTCATAAATGTAAAGATGTGGGAGTAAATATGGAAGATGAGGAGTTGTGAAAATGTTTAATCCCACATTGAAAAGGAGAGAAATTATTTTGTTCTTTTTAATTGTGGTGATTAATGGGCTAACATGAATTGTCTCAAATATTGGGCCAGATACGTGCGCAAGGGGGAGGTGAAGGGTGGAGGTATAAATCAGCCTCTTGGATCCTCCTACTTGACAGCCCATTCAGAGTAATTACTATATCCGTTGGTGAGTTAATGGCCCGAATTTATATTCCATTTTTATTATGGAAAATGAAGAGCCATTAACCCACTTAATGGACTATCCGTTTGGGCCTTTTCATTCTTCAGCAACTCCTTATCTCACCATTAATTGTGTAACTCCAGCCCATCAGAATTATATCCTACAATTAATCTTGTAACACCCACTACATCAGCATAATGGACCTAATTAATCAGATTAATTGGGGTAGTAATTTCGTGAGGCCCATTAAGCCTATAAATAGACCCATTCAAACACAATCCAAGTTACTGCAACATACACAAAAAAAAAAAATAGAGAGATTCTTGGCAAGGAAGGGTGTTCTTTCTGGTAGAGCTTTGGGCTTTAACACTTTGTGCAGAAGTTGTTCTAGCCATACAACACTTGTTGGGCTGTTGTATCCTGGAGGAGACAAGTCAGAGACGGTCTGCACTGGTTACAAAGTTTAGCCAACCAAGGGCTTGAATCTCCTTAAAGAGAGCGAGTGCCGCGCCTCAGTCCGAATAGTGTTGTGTAATCTCTTTCTTCAAATCAATAAAAATTCAGAAGTATTATTCAATTTCTCTTTGTGTATTTTCCATTATCATTGTATTTGCACCAACAAAGAAAAGTACGCATCTTGCATTGGTTTTATATGTGCAAGTGTAATAGTGAAATTGTTAACCACTATTGCTTTTTGCTAAGCCACTATGACTATTTAAACCAACCACCCCCCCCCCCCCCTCCCCCTCCCCTCCCCCCCAAAAAAAAGTAAAAAAACAGAAAGAAAGAAAATTGAAAGAGATTGTTGTACCATACTTGCAAAGAAGAAAATGGTTTATGGATTAGAAGGAACAGTTTAGAAGACTAAAACAAAATGGAGTCGAAAATAAACATGTCTCTATGTTTGTATATGCATATACAAAACATGTATGGAGTAGTATATAAACACACACAAATTTTGATGGTGTCAATAATTAGTTTCCTTTACTTCCAATGTTTCATGTACAGTTCCATGTACTGAGTTGTACACAGATTTGGATGATTAGGTTGTTTGAAATGCAATTATTAATTTATTTTGTTCATTGGATATTTTTATAATGTTAAGATATTAGAATGTCATGCCATTCAATCAGCAGGTGTTCATAAAAATAAAAGAATTATGTATGATCAACAAGTGTTGCAGTCACTAAGGTTTTTGATTCTGCCATCATCTTTAAAATAAGAATCAATACCTTGGAGAAACACTCTTAAAGTTATTCGCCATTTGAACTTAAGATAACCATTACATCATACGTTTGAAGTCCATTTACTAAGGACACGAGCTATCCTATTGACAAATGTATTGGAATTAGTTAGACCAAATCTTAATCATTAGTAATATTTGTGATTAAAGTAGAAAAAATATAGGTAAATTTTGAATTCATGTGTTGGCCTTTGTGTTTTTTTTTTTTTTTTTCCAAGTTTAGGAGGGAAGTGTTGTATGATGGGTTGAAGTGTCCAGCTAAATTGGGTAGATTTCAGTTTTGTTTCATAGGAAAAATCTTGTTCTAATTACTACATAACCTAATTATACTTTTACTTTATACTGTTTATCGCTAAATTCTCAAATGCTTAGTGATTAGATTCTAGACCAAGTTATATCTTGAATCAGTTTCAGTTTTACAAAAGTCATCTAGTTGTAATTAGCTGATCAAATTTAGTCTTAAAACAGGTCATGGGTGCTTGCAAGTTAAACTATTGTTTTAAAACAACTATGGATTGAGTTGTCAGACCTATGCAATATCAATCTGTTTAAGTTACTTTCTGTTTCACTTTCATATGTTTTAGTTTCCTTTTGTCAAAATGCTAGATGAAATTTATGTCAACCCTTACTAATTTTGATTCTTATGCTGTCTGCACTTACCACTATTTGAGTGTTACTAGGGGTTCTTGAAACTTTATTCATTTGAGGGTACATAGGATAATAGTTTTAAAGTAAGAATGCCAGCATTAGTAATTTTATTTATTTTTATGTCATACAGCAGTAGTGAAACGAATATAATTAGTTTGGTGCTTTGGTTGCTTCATGCCTCCCTCTATTGTTTACAAATGGAGAAAATTTATTGTTTTACTTTGTACTATAATTGTATCAACATATTGACTAATGATTAATGAGACCTACTAATGTTAAAGTGCATGGGAAATCTTGAAGGTTTTTTTTTAAGGTAAGAAAGGCTAGAATGGCCTTGTAGACAAGCCAATCTGTCCTTATTCTAGAAAATGATAGTAATAGTATGAACTATGAAGTCTTCATATTTCCTCTTCTGTAGACAATGGACTGAGGGAGGTTAAAACCGAACCATGTTTGGGGATAGCATTGAGTGAAAATGGTTAAGGTTGTGGAGGTTGAATAGTTAAAGAGAAATTTATTAATTTGTTTGGAATATTTGTACAAGAGGCACTACTTATTAGATCTGCAAGAAGGAAAAAAAATAATTATACTAAGCATGAGCCTTCTGTTTTGGCTTGGAGATCATTATGTATCTCCCTTTGAGGATTTAAATGTTTTGATTGATACTAATATGTATAGATTGTATTATTATAAGCGGGTTGCCAACTCTTTGACCTCTGTGGCCAATTTGTAGTGTCACACAGGTCGCCGGAGCTGTGCATGGAGCTTGTAAACATACCGGAGCCCCGTGAGCCACAGTCCAAAGGTTTGTTTTTCATGATTTGCCCTTTTCCCCAATTTGGATTTCGAATTATTGATGGGTTTTTCTGGTTTTATGGGTTTTTTCGAGAGCCTCATGAATTATTTATGGTTTTTTTTCTTATGTATTTTGGTATCTTGATGGGTTTTGATTAGCTTCCTAAGTGTTAGGATTCAACCCGTAAATGAATCTGATTGTAGTTCTTGGAGGATTGTAGTTCCTATAAGTTCTAATTTAGTTCCAGGAGTATTAGTTGAAATGTTAAGTACTTAAGAGTATAAGTTCTAATTGCAGGAATTTTGTGAATTTAGGCATCTGATGCAGGACAAAAGCTGACTTTTTAAAAAGTGATCAACAAGTGTACTGTACTTGAATCTCAGTGACTTTATTAGGCATTGAGTGTTGATTATTCAAAATCATCTCTCTCAGATCGTACTTCAGTACTTCCAGAAAACCACCCTGAGGCACCATCCTATAAACTAGTCAAAAGTTCCAGGAACCATCAAGTACCATACGGTGCTTTATATGAGAAAGACAAGAGAGAGCATGATGCTAGTCTGAGTGGTAGAGCATCATTTGTGACATCTTCACCTTCGCTTGTCATTAGGCCTCCAGATGTTGTCACCACCATTTCTGCATCAAATAAAGGTCCATTAAAGGAAGTGAATTTTAGGACTGATGCAGCTGATCCTGATCTTCATGGTAATAATCCCTCTTATGTGAATGAACTGCATCCCTTGTTAAGTTCTGAAGGCAAAGTTCGGTTTGATGCCAGCCAACTCAGAATTCATTTAGACAGAAATGATCCTGTTAGGGTGGAATCATTCTCAGCAAAAAACAAAGAGCTGTCAATGGACAAAAGCATTTCTGAGGATGCTTTGGATCAAATATTCAAAGCAAAATCTGGAGTTCAAATTTCTCATACAAGTTCAGATGGATTCAATTTGCCCCTTGAATTTACCCAAGCCGTCAATTCTGTTAGAATTCTTCTAAGAGCTTAGATCATTATAACCCTGCTGTGGACTCACCATGCTGGAAAGGAGCACCAATTGGTTGTTTTTCACCATTTGAAGCCTCTAAGGCTGTCAGTTCTCAGTACCTGAAGACATCAGAATCAAGCAATAATTCAGATTTTCAACTGCCTCAGTTTTTCCCTTTCAATATTGATGATACTGTAAAACTTTCCTCAAAAAATCCAATTGAGAAGACAATGTATCATGAAATTGGATCTCTGGAATATAGCTTAGCAGCTTCTCCAAAGAGGCCTTCTGTTGCTAATATAACGTTTAGTGAATGCAGATCAGATGATGCTGCTAAAGCTGGATCCTTTTATTCTGAAGAAAGCTGTGGTTATGAGGTTCAACATTCTAATAAAGTTTTTGAACCTGGGAAAGATGATGCTTCACCCAGCCAGTCTACAGGTTATTTGGACTTAAAATCTTTACTCACAATGCAACATCTTGAAGAAAGTACTGTAACATCTGAAAAAGTACTCATCAGAGACTTGTGTTGTGGATGCTGGATCAAATAGAAACAATCCCTCAAGATCTGGTACATCAAATGTGCCATTCCATGGCACTGAAGATGCTCTGTCTTCACTGGCTTCTGTTGAAGATGCTTCTGCTAAGCTTACCAAATTGCATAAGGCAGATTCAACTTCAAAAATAGATGTCCAGATGTTGGTTAATCCGATTTATAACCTGTCTGAAACGCTTTTATTTCACTCTTCAAATGATTCGATTGAACTGAAGGAAGGAGACCATGAGGCTCTTAAAAATGTCATCCTTAATCTTCATCAATGTTTATTAAAGGGCACTGAACAAAAGCTTCCAACACCAGAATCACTGTTTCCTGAGCAAGGCACATCTCAATATCTTGAAGAGTTACCCAAGATTCACAAGGTATGTTGTTTCTACTGTTTGGATTGTTCTCCGATGCCACCCCTCCCTCCACCACCCCAATACAGGAACATGTATTGCATGAAGAGATTTTACGCTAAAAGTCATGATGATCTTTTAGATATGGGAATCAATTTTGCAGCATGATGAGCCATTTATATGGGTCATAGACCTTCGATATAATATAAAGACAATTCATCTTTCTTAGGAGAACAGCTTTCTTCTCTTTTGACTTTCCAGCCATCTGCATAATGATAATTTCTTGAAATGAGATGGATGCGTAATATGTATAAAGATGCAGCTCCCTGTTTACAGTAAAGGTGAAAATGATCTTTAGATATGGGAATCAATTTTGCAGCATGATGAGCATTTTATATGGGTTGTAGACCCCAGATACATTATAAGAAAACTTATCTTTCTTAGGAGAAGAGCTTTCTTCTTTTGAGGAAATTTTGACTTTCCAACCATCTGCATAATGATTATTTCTTGAATTGAGATGAATGCGTAAGATGTAAAAGATGCAGCTCCCTTTTTATTCTAGCCGACTGAAAGGCTACAAACCCAGTATAATCTTTTTTTCACCAATTTAAACTTTATTAGTTTTATGTAGATTATGACAGTAATATGACTGTTTTTTTTGTAACAATGTACTCTTATTTATAAGGATCTGTGAAGTCTACCACCTTCTATTCTAGATTGAATTTGTCAGTTGTTTTTGTTGTTTGTTGCTTTTCTTGCTTTTAAATTTGGTTCCATGATGCTGAGGTAAAGTAAGTCAACACAAGAATATTTTTGTAATATCTCAATTATGCTGTATGGATAATGTCTTCTTCAGGAAGTGAGTGGGGACAGGCCTAGGTTGGCAAAGGAGGTGGCGATCATTGCTCAGGATCAGCTTGACCATCAGTGTCTACATGAGGAAAAGCATCATCATATTGTGTCTGTTAATAAAAATGAGAAGGTATCAGATTCTGTTTGTGTGAAGGGTGATGCTAACATGGTGAAAGAAGATAATATGACCCAGGTATTTTTTTCTGTTTATTTTGTACGTAAGAATAATAAATGCCATGGATCTTGATTGACAGGAGGGGGAAAAAGAAACTAAAATGCCATGGATCTTGATTGACAGGCTATTATGAAGGTCCTCAATGATAATTTTAAATATGAGGAAGATATGCAGCCAAAGAGCCTCTTGTATAAGAATTTGTGGCTTGAGGCAGAAGCTGAATTATGTTCCGTTAACTATAAAGCTCGCTATAATCGCAAGAAGATTGAAATGGAGAAATCCGAGTTGGACAAGACAAAAGGTTAGAATTTCTATCTAAAACCACTGGTTCTGTCATTATTGCTTAACCTAATTTCTTCTGCTTCAGATGTGTCAGTTATGAATGTGAAGAAAGAACTAAGATCCAAGGTTTCTCATGAAATGAACACTGTTGACAAATTGCACCTGAGGCTAGGGGTGGCCTCTCCCCTGTTATTTCCATCCAGGATACCCCTTCCATCCAAGATGTTATGTCCAGATATAGTATTCTAAAAGACAGGATCGACCACTTGAATTCCGCTACAGATGTGGGGGGGACCATCAAGCTCAAAAGTATATCTGAACAAGGTTGACCAGTTGGCATCTGAAACAACTGAAGGAAAGTCTCTGACCCAAGATATTTCCATTCAGAATTCTGAATTCTCCCATCATTGACACCACCTACCATGCAGATAGTGTTATGGCTAGATTTCACATTCTAAAATGCCGGGTTGAGAATTCAAATTCTGTAGCAACTACAGATGTAGAGGAGCCATCAAGCATAGATGTTATTCCTGATCTGATCAACGTTGATAAATTGGTGCCTGAAGCAACTGAAGTCAAGGGAAGCCTGATCCTAGATGTTTCCACCCAGAATTCTCCTGTTTCCACCCTGAGCTGCCACACAGAAGATGTCAAGTCTTCTGTCATGGCCAGATTCCATGTCCTTAAACCCCGGATTGACAATGTGAATTCCATGGATGTGAAAAGGCAAGAATTTCCAGAGGTTTCCACTTTGGATTTGCTGGTGAGAGTAAGCATAGACTAATTATTAGAGACAAATCAGAGGATGGAAGTGTGGATGTAACACTGGCACCTGCCTTGCAGCACCACTCTGCTGACAGTTCTGAAGGCAGTTGAACTGTGAAGGAGTTCTATCTGTGTAAGGATGACCCAGTGATACAACCTTGTCAGTCCAACAGGCTTGGTGACCCACTTCCAGCAGGTTGGGAACATGTAATGAAGGAGGATTTTGAGGAGTAGAACTGTCAAGACCTGAATCTCCCTTGGGTAAATGGCTCTATATCCTCTGAAAGACATTTATGCTGTTTCTGGTAAAGAAACATGGCAGTTACTTGTATTATAAAGAGTATATGACTGCTCTCTGAACTTGTAAAAAGCTCATAAACGTGTCTGGATTTTCAGAACCTATGTGTTTATTTCTTTTCTTTTTTAGCTATTTGTCTAGCAACTTGTATAGCTTTCTATTTCTGTGTTCTGCATATGTTTTGGTACTTTTTGATATATCTGAAGTGGTTTAGGACTAAATTCCTTGGAGCAATATTATGGTCTAGCTTTAGCAGCCAAAGATAAGAGTTACCTAGCTGGAACAAAAGATATATAAATATATTTATATATGATCCACATAAAAAGTGAGAAATAGATCTGCATGAGTCTAGTTAAAATTATGTTTCAACATTTAGTTTACTCCTATATTTTACTTCCTTTGTTTCTTTCTTACAATAAGTGGGTGAAAAAGAGATATGAAATTATGTTCTCTTTATTTATTGGGAGAATTAGGCATAAGACATTTGGTTATAATCGTAAAGGATAAATCAAGGCCAGCATTACCTCCATTACTCTGTTGTGAACTAGTTTTACTTTTTGTTTATCTTATATTAGAGGTTAATTAGTTCTGTGGTTCTTTCTAAAAAAAAAAAAAAAAAAAAAAAAAAAAAAAAAAAAAAAAAAAAAACAGTTATGTGGTTTACCAAATAATGACTTACGAAGGGTAAACATTTACTATTGATAAATTGATCACAATTATTAGATTTTGAAATGATTTTTTTAGCTTATATTATAACTAAACTAATTTCGTAATTTATAAACACAAGTCGCAAACCCAAGTAGTGTGTGGAAAATGAAATATAATTATTTTATAATAATATAATGTAAAATTTATAGGTTAAATAGTGCATGTGTTATTTCTTCTTTTTTAATAAGTTTTATGTGATAAAATAAATAATGTATTTTATATTTTTTTTTTTTTTATATAGGTAATAACAGCTTTATTGATTATGAAAGCACAATGAATTTACGATAGTAAACTCACTGCACCGAAAAGAATACAAACCAATTAAAAAGAAAGACTAACAGAATTAAGAAAATCAATCAAAGAATGACAATGCGTAAACCCCCAAATCCGGGACCACTCAAACAATGTCCTAAGTATCAAAGACTTCACGCAGTCTACAAGTCTCTCAGTTCCTCAAAAGTACGGGTATTGTGTTCCTTCCAAATTAGCCACAAAAGAAAGCTGGAACCATATTCCATACTTTTGAAGTGTGACTCCCCAACCAGTTCCACCATGCAATAAGAAGAGAAACAACATTCTTCGGCATCACCCACTGAACCCCAAACAAACGAAGGACTTCACTCCACAAGGTATAAGCATACTTACAATGGATCAATAAATGATCCACAATTTCCTCTTCACATAGACGAAGGGAGCACCAATTCACAAGAGGCAACTTCTTCTTAACAAAGTTGTCTATAGTAAGAACCCCACCCCTAACAGCTGTCCATAAGAAGAAAGCCACCATTTTAGGTATCTTAACACACCAAATGCTCTTCCAAAGAAAAGACACCGACGGGGCTACTAGCAATGAAGTATAGAAAGAGCGCATATCAAAAACACCACTACGATTCAATCGCCATATCATGGTATCATCACCCCCCCCTAGGTAACTTGGAGGAGATATACGCAAAAAAATCATAAAAGATCCCTGTCTCCCAGTCTTGAAATGCACGACGAAAATAGATGTTCCAGCTTCTACCACCCCCATTTAGAGCATAATCAACCATTTCACAAATCATAGTTTCCTTGTTCACAACAATATCAAACAGTGCCGGATATAAATCTTTCAAGGCAGTGGGGCTACTCCAAGGGTCATGCTAGAATCTAACCAAAGAAACTCTCAGCCCCTTTCCCAATGTTCTTCCACATACCACAACCAGGTGTCCCTCTAACAACTCTAGTACACCATCCCCCACTAGCCTCCTATATTTGGAAGCTATAACTTGCCTCCATAAACGTGTGACCTCCTTCCCAAACTACCAGAGCTACTTTCCAAGCAAAGCTTGGTTAAACAGCCCAATTTTCTGGATCCCCAAGCCACCAAACTCCACTGGCCACACAATTTTCTCCCAAGCAACAAGTGAAAATTTAAAGACATCATTAGATCTCCCCCAAAGGAAATTTCTCTGAATTTTCTCTAATCTGTCCGTCACATGTTGTGAAATAGTGAACAAAGATAAATAATAAGTAGGGAGACTTGATAAAGTACTCTTCAATAAAGTAAGTCTACCTCCTTTTGAAAAATATAGCTGCTTCCAACCTACAAGCTTTTGTTCCATCCTTCCAATGATAGAGTTCCAATTTGAGGAATCCTTTTAATGTGCCCCCAAGGGCATCCCCAAATAAGACATGGGTAAACAACCTACCTTACAACATAAAATACGAGCTAAGGCATCCAAGTTCCCAACCTCAATAACTAGCGCAATCTCACTCTTACCAACATTTACTTTCAGTCCTATGATAGCTTCAACTCAACAACAATATATATATATATATATATATATATATATACACATATATATGAAAAATGCAATTTAATAAAAAGATTTAACTTACTTAATTATAATATTATTTTATATAAATGGAGAAGATGTTATTAAAATAACTTTTTTTTAATATATCGTAATCAATTGACTAATTTGAACATATCTAAGAATATTTTTTAAAAATGTACGCCTTCATTCCATGAAACACATGTAATATGTTACATTAAGTATAAATTATTATAAAAGTTTAGAATTAAATCATTTTTTTTCAAATATAAGTAGATAATGTCTATATTATTGAAACTTGAATTTTAAGGTAACTTTTTGAATATTTGTCTTTTTTTTTTTTTTTTGTGTGGAATTACTAGAGTCCATTTGCTGGACACAACTAAATTCACATATTCAATTGTTTAAAAGTCAAAATGTGGGTTTGGAGACTGATCCTCTCATGCCTGCGCACCATGTTTTGCCAAAGGAAAAGAAGTCTTCATGGTTTTTATTTATTTATTTTATTATCAATTTGATAACTTCCCGTCATTCTTTTGATTGGAAGATGCAAAGAAAAAAGAGAAAGGAATCTTTTGACAAAAGAAAGATTTGTTGACTTGAACCACAGCAGTTAAAAGGGTGTGATTTGTGAATGCTCAGCCTTTTAATCAAACCAATTACTTGGGGAGGCCGGGTTTATCTTTTCATTTGGAGGGTATATATGTCGTTGTCTTGCTTGGTAGGACGATTCCTTGAATAAAAAAAGGCCACTTGCACACCTACTTTGTTTGAAGGAGAATAAAAAGGGGTTCTATTGTTAGTGGGAAATAAATACCTGCTTTCAAGAATAATCAATCAGTCTAGTAAGAGAAAAAAAAAAAAAAAAGGTTGGAAGGCAGCCTTGATTCAAGCTACTTTTGAGTATTACAACCACTGCTGCAATTTCTTGAATCCGTAAGTTTTCACTTTTCAAACACATCTATCTCTTTTATTTATCTTTTCTCAAAAAATCCATGTTAAATCATATTCTTCTTCCCTAGTTATTTTACTTTCCACACAAATCCTTCAAATTGTTTTTTTTACTAATTTTTTTTTTTTTCTTGTGGTTCAAGATTTACCAACATATTTCCATCAGCTTCAATGAGTACTCAAGAAGCCTCACCGTTGACATCGTCATCTTCTTCGTCAAGACAGTGGATATATGACGTTTTTCTTAGTTTCAGAGGTATGGACACACGAAATAGTTTTACAAATAATCTATATGCTGCTTTGCAACGTTCAGGTATTTTTACCTTTAGAGACGATGAAAGACTCGAAAGAGGAAAATCTATTTCACCTGAGCTCTTAAAAGCAATAGAAGAATCGAGATTTGCTATTGTTGTTCTCTCAAGAAACTATGCATCTTCGACATGGTGCTTAGATGAACTTGTAAAGATCATTCAATGCATGAAAGAGATGAAAATGACAGTTCTACCTATATTTTATGAAGTGGACCCATCTAATGTACGAAAACAGACGGGAACTTTTGCACAAGCCTTTACTGAGCATAAAGAACGTTCTAAGGAGAACACAGAGAAGGTGCAAACTTGGCAAGCCGCTTTGATAGAAGTGGCCAATCTCTCCGGGTGGCACTGGCATTCACAAGATAGGTATGGTATATGATAAGGTTAAAATTGTTAAATAAAAAGATTCAGAATAAATCTCAAGTTTGGGAAAGTGGGAGAAAAAAAAAATAAGAATGATAAAGAGGGTATTTATATATATATATATATATATATATATATATATATTAGAATAATACCAAACATAATTACTAAAAAATATGATTTAGAACCTAATAGCGTAGACAATGGATTAGCATGTTGACCGTGATCAAATTTCATATATATTCAGACTTAAAAATCTATTGTACAATCACTACAAGTATCACCAAAATCTAAAAGCAATGAAAATGGTAAAGAGCACACAGATTTGGTGATGACATAAAAAATAAAAAATTAAACAGTTAATTCACCTCCCATTGTAGTTGCTGCAAAACTCTAATATTCTTCTAAAAAAATCTCCTCATCGAACGATCAAGTACTGCTCCCAACAACAACAACCAGTAACAACCTACTACTTAGGATTTGTTGTAAAAATGTTGTAGACATACCATTTCTCAAAAATTAAAAAAGTTTCGAGTTACTTTGATCAATTATCATAGTTTTCAAGTTTATGTCGTTAACTTTCTCTCAAAAAAAAAAATTTTATGTTGTAAACTTAGTCTTGAATATGTTGTGTGGAAGCTCAAATTACCAAGATTGATTGTGAAAATATTTTAGGTATGAGAAAGATCTCCAAACAAACAGTAGGAACAAAGAAATTAAATCCAAAAGAAAATAAACACAAAAACACCAAGATTTACGTGGTTCAGCAATAACCTACATCCACGGGCAACGATGAACAAATTTTACTATAACAAATTTGGGATAATACAAATTGGTGTAGAGGCACTTTCACGAACCCAAATTCCAAATACACCCAAATTGCTCTCTCTCACAAATATAAAACCAATGAACCAAAGGTTCACAAATACCAAATACAAATACCAATTGCGCACAAACCAAAGAGAGAGCCACAAAGCAAATCCAAAAGTTGCAACGCACCAAGAGCGAGCAAATTAGCAAACCACAAAACCAAAACCAAGCAGTAACAAACCTCTCTCACTATTCCAAATTGCAACCCACAAATATCAAATAACCAAGTGAAGAGAGAGCCTTTTTCTCACACACACTCTCTAAATTTTCCGCAACAGCACTCTACTTATATAGGAGACTTGAGTTAGCTAGCATATCCAAAACCAAGAAGAACTAGACTTCTTTTCCATACACAAAAGGAGAATCACTCATATTCCAAATAGAACTCAAAATCAAGTGGTAGGCAAGACTTTTAATAAAGCTTGATAACTTCAAACAACAGTAACCCAAAAGGAATAAAATTCCATTCTTATCCAAATCCAACAAGGAGTCGAACTCCTAATTCAAGCTATATTCTACAAATCTCCACCTTGGCTTGAATTCCATCAAGCCTCACAAATGACATTTGCAGACCACCAAATACAAATCCTTAACAAATCTCTACCTTGATGAGACATCTCCCAAACCACAAATGCAAAGTGCTAAATCAAATTAGAGCCTTACCAAAAGAACAAAGTGCAAAACATCCAAAATTACTTCCAAATGTGCCAATGGATGCTAAATGCACCTAAGATGATGCCAAATCCAAAAAGACAAAGTGCATATCACCACAAATGAAACTTCTCTGTTACCTCCACCAAAGCCCCTATGGGCTAATTCAAATTGCAAATATCGAACAAGTTCAAGCAACACTTGAACTTGTGCAAAGGCTTAATCACCATGTCACCACCAAAATTAACATCGTGATTCCTACCTCCAAAAGAAGAAACCTTAATAGGCCCCCATATATCACTGTATACATAGTCAAGCATACCCTTAATATGATGAACTACTGAACCAAAATTGATCCTATTTTGCTTTTCCAAAGCACAAGGCTCACAAATTTCAAATTTGCAGTTCTTGGCACTCTTAAACAAATTATTATCATTGGCATGCTCCAAAAGTCTAATAGCGTTTAAAGCAACCTTCCCAATCGTTACTCCACCTACAATAGTACTCCCTTTAAGGAAATACATGTTCCTAGGATGTGTGGCCATCATCACTACGAAAACACCATGTAGTACCTTAAGAGTTCCATTCTCCATAGCAATCTTGAAACCCTTGGATCCTAATAAACCAACTGAGATGAGGTTCCTCTTCAAGTTAGGTACATATTGAACCTCATTCAAAAAACGAATTGTTCCATCATGTAATTTCAACTTGATTTTACCTTTCCCCAAAATCTCATAGGTTTGATCATTACCATGATGACTGAATGAAGTTCCGACTCTTCTAGGTTATAAATCCATTCCTTCTTCGGACACATATGGAAGGTGCAGGCCGAATCCAAAACTCACTCAACTGAATGGCAAATAAATGATGAACTAGTCAATGCAAAATCAGAATCCTCATCACAATCATGTGCTACATTTGCATTAGAATCCCTCTTGTCCTTGTTTTGCAACAAAGGACAATCTTTCTTCCAATGCCCCTTTTTGTGATAATAGGCACACTAATCTTTTTCAAGTTTCTTATCATTAGACATGCCCTAAACAATCAAAGTCTCAGTCACCGTGTCCCTTTGAGTTTGCTTATCTTTCCTACGATATTCATAATTAGTCAAAACATCAGACACATCATCAAACTTAATCTCATCTTTTCCATACAACAATGTAGTAATTAGATGATCATAAGTATCAAGCAATGAATACAATAACAAGAGAGCTTTATCCTCACTGCTAATATCAACTTCCAAATTTTGTAAATCAAGAAGTATTTTATTGTAATCATTCAAGTGCTCAAACATAGAAATACCTGCGCGATATTGGAAATGGAAGAGCTTCTTCTTCTTCAAGTAGAGACGATTCTCCACACTCTTGGTCATATACTTGTCCCCCAATTTCTTCCAAAGCTCTTTAGCCTTCGTCTCCCTCATAACAAAGTACTTTTGATTCTTGGCCAAACACAAACGAATAGTGCCACAAGCTTGTCAATTAATCTTTTCCCAATCCTTGTCTGACATCCCTTCAGGTTTGTTTTGCAAAGTAATATCCAACTCTTATTGGACCAAGACATCTATAACTTCGCATTGCCACATGCCAAAGTTATTCGTTCCATCAAATTTCTCTACTTCAAATTTGGCATTAGAAACAAAGAAGTCAATACCGTACCGAAGGTTGTACCGGTTTGGCTAACGGTATGATATATTTCGAGTACCGATCAATGCCGATGTACAATTTCGGGTTTACCGTTATTTTATATATTATATATATATACACACACACACACACACACACAAAATCTCTAGAACCATGTTTATAAGCATATAATATTTCACTAATATTATAATAAATATAAAAGTTTATCCTAAAACATTACCTCAATTTAGAACAAATTATTCATAGTTTTAGACTTTAGCATCAATTAAAAGAAAAAAACACAATATAAAAATAGAAAGCTTAATTGTTCATTTCATACTAAGAAAACAAATAATACTAATAAGTTAATGTAAATAAGTTACCATTATACCCTTACAAAAATTCAAAAATTACAAAACTAAAAAAAAAAAAAAGCTTTTTTCTATACCGGCTGGTACTCTCGGTATCGGCCGGTATTGCCTAAAATTGGCCGATATGGCCAATACAGCCGGTATTTAAACTGGTACGAAATGTTATCATTTTGATATTGGTATACATACCGGTATGGTACATACTGGCCGGTACAGCAGGTACCGGTACGGTATCGACTTCACTGATTAGAAACCATTGTCCTAACCGCCAAAGGTTTTGCAAAAGACTCTGCCAAAGCTTTTCTAGAGAAATTTGCCAAAGATTTTGTAGAAGAATCACCTAACATCTTTCTCCCTAATAATCAGATCCATGAACCAATCACCAAAATCTCCAAAGAGAGCAAATCCAAATGCCTAGGTAGCGAACCTTGGCTCTAATACCAGCTTGTTGTAAAATAGCGAAAGCTCAAATTACCAAGATTGATTGTGAAAATATCTTAGGCTTGAGGAATATCTCCAAACAAACAGTAGGAACACAGAAATTAAATCCAAAAGAAAATAGACACAAAAACACCAAGATTTACGTGATTCAGCAATAGCCTACATCCACGGGTGACGACAAACAAATTTTATTATAACAAATTTGGGATAATACAAATTGGTGTAAAGGCACTCTCACAAACCCAAATCCCAAATACACCCAAATAGATCTCTCTCACAAATACAAAACCAAAGAAACAAAGGTTCACAAATACCAATATGAATACCAAATACCCATTGCGCACAAACCAAAGAGAGAGCCACAAAGAAAATCCAAAAGTTGCAACGCACCAAGAGAGAGCAAATCACCAAACCGCAAAACCAAAACCAAGTGGTAACAACCTCTCTCACTATTCCAAATTGTAACCCACAAATATCAAATAACCAAACGAAGAGAGAGCCTTTTTCTCACACACACTCACTAATTTGCCGCAGCAGCACTCTACTTATATAGGAGACTTGAGTTGGCTAGCATAACCAAAACTAAGAAGAACTAGACTTCTTTTCCACACACAAAAGGAGAATCACTCCTATTTCAAATAAAACTCAAAATCAAGTGATAGACAAGACTTCTAATAAAGCTTGCTAACTTCAAACAACAATAACCCAAAATGAATAAAATTCCTTTCTTATCCAAATACAACAAGGAGTCAAACTACTAATTCAAGCCATATTCTACAAAATAATCAATTTTCACAATGTTATTTAAATTACTTTTTAAATTATTTTTTTACCTATTTATTATTCAATTTAATGATAAAATTGAAATGTTTATGTTTTGATAGTTCAGAAGTTATTGTGGTAGAGAGGAAATTTGAACCCTAAACATCTCTATTGGAAATATCAAAAGGTGCTGATTGAATTATAAAGTTCTTTAACATAAAAGTGAAATATTTTCCTTGATAACATTTAGAACTTTTAATAAAACTTCTTCTAGTGCGCACCAATAATATATATAATATAGAATATATTTTATGCATCAATAATTTGAGATGCACTTGGACTTTGTGGAGCCCTGCAAACATTAACCATGAAAAGACCAACCAAAATACTTGCTTCAACTTTTTCAAAAAAAAAAAAAAATTACTTGCTTCATGTACAATTTTTTTATTGCGTGAATAATTTGAAATGTACAGTAGCTCAAGCAATTACAAATTCTAGTGGCCATTCTACTTAATATCATATTCTCTTTTTTCTTCATAAGAAAGGAATTTTATTAGTTGTTGACTAACTCATTTGGTAATAAAAAAAATAAGAGACAGATTAAGATAATTGTCAAACTTATATGCACGTGGAACCAGAGCTGTCGAAAAAAAATCTGGTAAACTCATTATAAGTCACTTGTTGTAATAGTAGAAGTTCTAATACTAATTTGTTGTGAAAAATATGTAAAGAAAAAGGTAAGCCATACTAGACACAAATGTTAACATAATTTGACAAACTCTATGCCTACATTCAATGGCAACACTGACCAAAAGAAAATGAAATACTACATCCACGACAACAATTTTACAATAAATCCTAGGTAGCAAGTTGTAATTGGTTGTCTTATTTTAGTTGTAAGCTCAGATTGGAACAAATAATAACTTCCTACCTAGAATTTATTGTAAAAATGTTGTGAATATAACATTACTCACAAAAAATCTCTCTAACAATTATTAGAAAAAAATAATTGCACTCCCAACTGTCATAAAGATAAAGCAATACAAGTTTTCATATTAGCCAAAGGTGTTCTTCACCTTTTCATCATTTTATAAGACATTTATTATGCCCATGTGGGATATATTTAACTAAATAAAATGCAATGGAACACAAAGTGACTTTTTTTTAATATAGTTTTAACATATGATGTCTGCTCCTACTGATTATTTTTTTTATCATCAGATTAAGATATCTATTGGTTTTTAAAGTAGGTGAGAATTGAACTCTAAATCTCTTATATCCAAATAACTTTTGTTATAAAAGTAAATATTACATCCAATATATATATTTGTTAACGAAGGGGAAAAAATCATGGTGTTGCTTATACCAACCTAGGTCAAAACCTTATCAAATTCAAAACTCACCTGAACATGGAACCATAGGTTGCATGAAGTTAGATTAATTTTGTTTTTATCCAGATGATATTCAGATTTTTAATATAGAGTATATATTGCATATGTAGGTTTCTTAAGGAATGAAACTAAACTAAATGATAGATTCAGATTTTACATAATAGGTTGTTGTATACACATTTATTTGTTGGGATTTTCAGTTTTAATCAACTATACTATATATCTGCAAAATTTTCTAATTTGGGTCTTTTCACGGGAGGTTCAAACTCACTACTTACTATTCTCTCTTCATTGCAGGCCCGAGACAGAAGTTATTGATGATATTGTGAAGGTGATAATAAATAAACTGAGTTATGCATTCTTTGTAGCTACCGAGGGACTAGTAGGAATAACTTCCAGAGTTGAGAAATTGATGACACATTTAGCTATAGAGTCAAATGGTGTTCGCATTATAGGAATTTGGGGAACAGGAGGAATGGGTAAAACAACTCTAGCAAGAGTTGTTTATAGTATGATTTCCAATCAGTTTGAAGCATGTAGTTTTATTCCTGATGTTAGGGAAGTTTATGAAGAATATGGCATACTTCAGTTACAACAAAAACTTTTGAATGATCTTTTGATTCTAAGAGATATGAATGTAAAAGATGTTGATAATGGAGTTTTCATGATCAAGAATAGGTTACGTCACAAAAAGATTCTTCTCATTCTTGATGATGTAAATGAATTAGAACAGTTGAACAAATTAGGTGCAAAGCATGATTGGTTAGGTCCAGGTAGTAGAGTTATCATAACAACAAGAGATGTGAAGTTGCTAATGACACATAAAGTAGATGAAATATATGAAGTTGAAGTATTGAGTAATGATGAAGCTTTTAATCTTTTTAATTCGAGAGCTTTTGTCAAAGAGCATCCTACTAAAGATTATCTAGAGCTATCCCAAGCCTTTGTACATTATGCTGATGGCCTTCCTTTAGCCATTGAGGTTTTGGGTTCCTTTCTGAACGGAAGAAGTACTTCTGAATGGAAAAGTGAATTAGATAGGCTAAAAGAATTTCCTGAAAGCAAAATTCTCAATGTGCTTCAAATAAGTTTTGATGGACTACATGAAACAGAGAAGGAAATTTTCATGAATATTGCATGCTTCTTTAATCATATAAATCAACAAACTGTTATAGCAATATTAGATTGTCTTAGGCTTTACCCTGAAATTGGAATAAGGGTTCTTATTGAAAAATCTCTCATCAAGTTGCAAAACAATCAATTGTGGATGCATAATTTACTTCAAGAAATGGGTCGGGATATAGTTCGTAAAGAGTGCCCCGAAGAGCCTGGGAAGCGTAGTAGATTGTGGTTGTATAAAGATATTGACAATGTGTTAACAAATAATACGGTAAGAGCTTATTGAAAGAACCCCAAGAATATACCTTAGTAATTATATTATTCAACATAGTTTAACATAAAGTAGTTTTGGTAATTATACATTTTACAATTCACTAACCCCTTTTGTTCATGATTCTTAGGGAACAAAAGCAATTCAGGGCATAGTTTTAAAGTTACCTGAACCAAAAGAGGCACATTGGGATCGTGAATCATTCTCAAAGATGAATCATTTGAAATTCCTCATAATTGAAAATGTTCAACTCATGTACGATCCCAAACATCTTCCTAATGACTTAAGATTTCTTGATTGGAGTGGGTACCCTTCAAAATCTTTGCCAGCAAGTTTCCAACCAAATGAATTGATTGAACTTCACATGTGCTACAGCAACATTGAAAGACTTTGGAAAGGGACAAAGGTAATAGTTACCCTTCTACAACTTTTCTTTAAATAGTTTCATAAAACTATATGGTTTTTAGAAGCTAAAAATTGTTTTTATGTCTTTTTGGCTTTTTACAGTCTTGTGAGATGTTGAAATTCATCAACTTGAGAAGCTCTCTAAAAATTTTTGAAACCCCTGACTTCACCAAAATCGCAATTCTTGAGAAATTGGTTCTTGAAGACTGTATAAATTTACGAGAGATACATCCATCAATTGGAGTTCACAAAAAGCTTACTCTTCTTAATCTAAAAGGTTGCAAAAACCTTAGAAGTCTTCCGAGAAAGTTTGAAATGGAGTCTCTTGAGATCCTTATTCTTTCTGAATGCTCAAATTTAAAAAGAATTCCAGAATTTGGAGAGAACATGGAATGTGTATCAAAACTTTACTTAGATGACACTGCTATTACAAAACTACCCACATCAATTGGAAATTTGACTGGCCTTTCTTCATTGAACATAAGAGATTGCAAAAATCTTATGTCTCTTCCTAGCACTTTTTTTAATATGAAGTCGCTTAAAGATCTCAATCTTTCTGGATGCTCAAAACTACTAGAGAACTTGGGAAATGCAGAAAGTGTTGAGGAGCTTGATGTGAACAGACAAATGCCTTCTTCTAATGCTCTTTTCGAAATTTTTAAAAAAATAGCTTTTGGTGGATTTCAGCTTGTCCCTTTTTATTCAATGTCAAGAAGTTCCAATTCCATGGGCTTGCTATCATCGTCTCTATTTGGTTTGTCTTCTTTAACCACATTGAATTTAAGTAATTGCAATCTCAAGGCAATACCCAATGATATTGGTTGCTTATTCTCTTTACAAAAATTAGATCTAAGTGGGAATAATTTTGGTAGCCTTCCAGAAAGTATCGGTCAACTATCTGTTTTAAATCATTTGGACGTGACGAATTGCACGAGTCTTCAATCATTTCCAAATCTTCCATTAAGTATAGGTTATATAATTGGAAATGGTTGTTCCTCATTGGAAACGTTACCAAATCTATTGAAACCAAATTCTTCATGTGAGCCAGAACTTGAACTTTCAAATTGCTGTAAATTGGCTGACAATCAAGGCTTCATTGACATGTTTTTTGCGGTGATAAAAAAGTCCCCCCAGGTCTCTCTCTCTCTCTCTCTCTCTCTCTCTCTCTCTCTCTCTCTCTCTCTCTCTCTCTCTCTCTCACACATGGTTCTAAGCATATTGCTTTATATGTTTCAGGGACTCTCTCCCAAATATCAAGATAATATATATGAGATTGTTTGTCCTGGAAGTGAAATTCCGGAGTGGTTTAGCCATCAATGTATGGGGGATGAAGTGAATATAATGGAACCTTTTTCTCATTTGGGTAATGAATGGATAGGAATTGCTTTTTGCATTGTATTTTGTTCTCGTCCACATCACCAAAATTACATTGCCTGTCCTGGTTGCTATTTGACAATCAATGGAAAAACAGTGTTTTTTGGAACAGGCCTTTATAAAACTATTGTTTTATCAGATCATGTTTGGCTAAATTATTGTCTTCCTCAATTCTACCCGAAGGAGTATAGAAAATCATTGTGGGAATGTGATGCAAATGGATTCCGTGAGATTGGAATTAAAATTGATAATAAAGATTCAAGCTTCGTGAAGAAATGCGGGTTGCATGTGGTATACAAGAAAGACATTGAAGATCTCAACCGGACTATGGCTTAGTGTAGCAACAACAGCATCATTCCTTACAAGGGCTTGGATATTCCCCATCATTATTTTGACAATTCACCAGTGGCAATGGAAGGTAACCAAAAGGATTGAAAAAGTCCCTGAATTTATGGCCCATGGTAAATCTGATTATGAGGAGTCAAGTTAGTACAAGGAATGTGGTGAAGAGCTAAGCAATTGGCAGCAATCAAATATTTTTTTCTCTTAATTACCTGTAAGTCAATGTCACTATCTTTCTTCTTAATTCAAGTTCACAGTATTTTTTTTCTCTTGATTATCTCATGTTGTTTTCCTCTTATGCTTTTGGGTTGTCCTCATTTTAGAAGTCCACAAGCACAATAAGCTCAATTCTTGCTTGGACAAGTTTGAAATGAATAAACTAGAATTCTATGGAATTTATAATTGCAATTGAAGACAAAGTTTGGGAAGTTAATAATGTCACTTATAGTAATCAACAAATTAGGTGAAGATACAAGAGGCAGCACCATTAATTTATGATTGTGATTGAAGTCAATGTTCAAAAAGTTCCAATTTCATTAATGGAAATCAACAAATACTGTGAATAATAGATATTATTGAATAGTAATATTACTAAATAGCCTTAGCCATGTGCTACCACCATTCTGCAATGTTAGGAAAACGTTGATCATCTCATGTGATGCTCGTGCAGAACCATGGGTGAGGCTTTAATATTATTTGAATTTCATTTCTCCCATAAACATCTTTTTCCTCTACATTTTGTTAGTTTGATTTTTTTTTCTTTATTTTTTGTTTGTTGTTTCCCCTGTTACACTACATAGTGAATTGATAATTCACCTTTATAAACATCCAAATTGTTAGGGTCATATTTTTCATCTCTTGACATTCTTAAATAGAACACACTTGTATTTTGGTAGTTCTAAGTGAATTCTAAAATATCATTAAGTATATCTCTAAGTTGTATCAAGTCATATTATTTCAATATTGTGCAAGTTAAAATAATCTCTAAATTATCTTCAAAAGGAGTGAAATAGTTTGCTGATATAGGAAAATTAAATCCTAGTTCTAATTGACAATGAAATCCTAATTGCCTTATTTCAAAAATAAATAAAAATCTCCTTGTCTCTCACATCACCTACAGCCACCAAGCACATAAAAATGAAGTTCCATGCTTAGAGCATTCTTATCAAACCTTTCAAATGCTAAAAATCTTATTTTTTTAGCATTTGAAAGGTTTAAGCCTGCCCCATCAAACCTTTCATATTGTAAAATTTTTGCAATTGATGAATAGTGCCATCTCATATTTGAGACAGCACTGTTCATCAATTGCAAAACTTTATATTACTTTTTCATTCAGTGAGGCCCACTTCCTTTTCTTCTCTGTCTTCACCAATTCTTCTCATTTTGTTTCTTTCTGATTCACCATTTCTCTGCTCTCTCTCTTCTCTGATCTATCTTCTCTCTCTGTGGTTCATGGTCTATCATGCTCTTTGCCGATTTTTGCTCGTCGCCAATCTCTGCACGTCGCCGATCTCTGCTTGTCTCTTGTCTCTCTGCTCTCAGTCACTCGATCTCTCTACTCTTCATTTGCAACGTCGTCGATCTCTCTACGCTCGATCTCTACTCTTTGGCTGCAACGTCGCCAGGTTGCTCACCGGTGGAGGTTTTTTTTTTCCTACTATGGTTGGTGGTGGTGAGTGGATGTGGTGGTTGTGATTTGCAGGATGTGGGTTCCGATTCGCCCTCACCGGTGGAGGGTTTTTTTTTTTTTTTTTTCTGCCGTGGTTGGTGGTTGTGATTTGTTGGATGTGGGTTCCAATTCGCCCTCACCGGTGGAGGATTTTTTTTTTTTTTTTTTTTTGCTGTGGTTGGTGGTGGTGGATGTGGTGGTTGTGGGTGGATGTGGATGTGGAGATTTCTTGCTGCTGTGATTTTCTTTTTCTTTTTTTGTTAGTGGTGGTTGTGGTGGGTTTTTGGTGGTGTGGTGCGGCGGTGCTATGAGAAAGAGAGAGACAAAGGAGAGAGAGGAAAAATAAAAAATTAGTGAAAATAATAAAGAAACAATATTTAAATGAAATTGTAAAAAAAATAGAAGTTTTGATATAGGTTGTATTGTAAAGTGATGTGTTATATGATAAATATAGGTTTTGAGATGGTAAATGCTAAATTTTTTAGAATGTTTGATAAGAATGCTCCAAATGGAATAATAATCCCTTCATTAGGTCAATTTTTATAGTACATCTAGCTAGGTCCATGATCCTATGGTATTGCTCAACCATCTCATTAGCTAGTAGAATATTCTCTGATATGTTTCTCCCCAGCCTGAATGGGCATTATGTAAGAAATACTTTCCCAACATATAGATAGGATTGTTTGCATTAATACGACTAACAAAATGCTATGAAATTCTAGTTAAAATTATGTTTCAACATTTTTATAAGTTTTATGTAATAAAATAAATAATGTATTTTGTATTCAACAATAATAAATAGTGATATATATGTGTGTGTGTGTGTGTGTGTGTGTGTGTGTGTGTGTGTGTGTGTGTGTGTGAAAATGTAATTTAATAAAAAGATTTATAAATAGAGAAGATGTTATCAAAATGACTTTTTTAAAATATATTGTAATCGGTTGACTAATTTGAAAAAAGATTCAGATCATAATGAGTAACCCTAAAACAAGCATTTCATCGTTATGTCACATAAGCTTGAAAAAAGTATAATAACGGTATACATACAAGTTGATCATATCTCATCTATATCTATCGATCTATATATTACTAAAAGCTGAAGCATAGAATTTAATGTTACTATGCTCACGTTGAGCTACGTCAATAGGCATGTCATTTCTATTTTCTTTTTTTATTTGTCCAAAAATTTAAAAATAATTTTTATCAATTATAAAATCCTAATAAATATAAAATAAATCCCAGCCCTATATTCACATAAAGCCTACTTCTTATGCAATTAATTCCACCATAAATCCCAAACTCAAAGCCTTTTCAACCTAAACCCTTTCTTAAACCCTTTATATCCTCTCCCTTTCCCACATTTTAGATTCCTCCCCCTTCCCCACATTTATTTTCTCACGCAAAACCCATTGTCTCTCCCCAATTTTACGGTTTTAAAAAAATGGTCTCTAATTTTTAACGTAGACCCTTTCTCTCCCCACTCTCATGGTTCCAAAAAAATAGTGCTTTCAGCTTGCTAATGCCAGGCTCTCTCTCTTCCAAAGACAGCTTCAAACCTTCAGACTTTGGCTTTCTAACGTCAGCCTCTCTCTCTTCCCACCTTCATCTCTATTCAGTTTAGGTATCTCTAACTCCCAATTGCTCTTGATCTCTATTCTTCTGACTGTTCTACATAATAATTGAATGTGAGGATTAGATTAATAATATTGTTTCTTTAGATTGTTGTTTTTCTTTTCTTTTTAAATTTTATTACTATCTCTTTGTGTTGTGGGTCATATATGGGTCTGTTTGTTTTTAGAATTTAGGGTTAATCTTATCCTCTGTGATTTCAACAACTATGTTTGACTCTAATTTCTTCGCGTAGTGCTGTGGTGTGGGTGATTGTTATGTTGCCTTTTCTTTCTACTTGATTTTTTTTTAGGATGTTCATAACTAGATTACGAAACTAATTTATCACCGTGCTGGGCATGAGTAGATGGAATACACCAACTATTATATAGTTTAAAGCATATTGGACTGTTCATTTTCTGCAAAATACTGACGTTGTTGGTTTCAGAATATTTATAAAAGGTAGCTTTGTGCAAAGAATTGTAGGTTCTTCTAAAAATATTAGAACTGTGTGTAGTGTCCTAATTTGGTCTTAATGTTGGCATTTTTCTATTATTTTCAAAACAGATGTTCAGCAAGTGATCTTTGCTATGCAATCTTCTAATTCCAAATTTTTAAGCTATGGACTTTTAGTTGCCGATATTTTAATATTTTATGCTCTTTCTAACTCCATATTTTAAAGCTATGGACTTTTAGTTGCTCCTATTTTAATACTTTATGCTCTATTGCGAGGATTGCATTAGTGGAAATTCAATTTCATTCTAGCCAAGCTAAATAGGGTTGTTGTAATGTTAGCTAATTGGGCAAGATGAGGTTATCTTCATTTTCGTGATTTCTCTTTTATGTACATTGTTACAACTTACAACATTATGTTCAAAATCCTAAATTCCTTGATGTCCATCTCTCTCTTTTCGTGTCATTGCTTTGGTTTTTTAAATTTTATTCATAATAATAATGATTTATGTTTGGTTACTAAGAAATTGTAGGAATCAAATAATGAATAATTTTGGAGTTTTATTTAGTGTGTTTGGGATTCAAGAATCTTTATATAGCTGTTTTATTTGTTTTATTAGTTGGTTGGTGTCAATTTTTATTCATGGTTATTTTGTTCTTGACTTTCTATCTTCTAGGTATTAAATTTTCAGAATTGACTTGCAGAATTTTGGATCCTTTTCTGATGTTGGACGAGTTTTCATGTATGAAAAATTCCATTCTTATCTTTTTTAAATTTTGAATTTTCTTTGATTGGTATGGATTGCAGTGACTCCTCCCATTTGATTTCCAAATCATCCACACGAAGGTTTTGCATTCATTTTTGTTTTTTATGTTATGTACATTCATTAATCGTGACTCATTGTGTATATTAATTCAGTATATTTTTATGTGATTTTTGTTTTACAGGTTTTGAGACTATCACGCACATGTTACAAGTATACTTTGTCTCAAAGAAATTCAATTACTTGATTATTATCAGGTTTAATTGTAAAGAAACTGAAGTTGAGTTTTTTGGATTTTGGGGAGGCATTACTGATCAAGATTGTGTAGGCCATAAGAGTACAATTGGACCCAGTGATGTCCAGGTAAGACATATCAATTGCTGACTTGCTGTTGATCAATAGGAATTAGAATTTATGTCAGAGCTTTATTACATGAAACTTATTCCTCTTTGTTTCATATATTTTTTTATGCAGTGGATGACAACAGGTAAAGGAATTATCCACCCTAAAATGCCTACAAGAAGAGAAACTCAAAGAGATTATAGCTTTGGGTCAATTTACCCTCCTAAGACAAAATGTAAGAACTCTTCTTTCTGCTGAAGGGGTTCTTAAAAGTAGTTCTCAAATCAATGATTCCATCAAAAGTTTATTATCTTGGGGTAATTATCTGTGTCTACACCTTTTTAAAGTGGTAGTATATTGTTCTATCCCCATTAACATCCATGACTTAGATTTGCTACCAGAAGACCAAAAAAAAAAAGGGCTTTAAGTGGATAATGTTTGGGTTGGTTGAAAAATTCTTATTATAAATAAAATTACTAGGAATATGTTATTATTCTATAAGTTTAAGCCTGTAAATTTATTTATATAATCGTTTCTATGTGAATTTGTGATCAAAATGACTAATATTTTGGTAATTGATAATTCTCAAAGCTAAGTTGTATTATATATTCTTTATATGTCTTTATTGATTTCTTTAAGTTATAATTTTGTTTATATAGAAATGTTAGCATTTAGATGTATTTGTGTAAGGTTGTCTTTAGAATAAATAGATTATGGTATTGAGAATTTACTTTTTGACCTAAGCAACTTATAGATCTTGAGGCTTTGAAGCTAATTCCATTATAGTTTGTCACAACTCCATTATATATGACCTATTATCTATGACTTTCAAAGAAAAGATTTGTGAAAGGTTCTTGGCCTGTTTGATGTTTTGTCAATGGGTATCATGACATTAGTCTAAAATCTAATTGGCATGTACAAGTCAGAAAATTAATAGATGATGAAATTAGACCAACAACATCTCAAAGAAGCCATGGATGAAGATTAATGTGAGCTTGACAATTAATAAACCCAGCAACACAAGCAATTATTTTTATTGATTCTTCTGAAGGGATGGACAACAAACAATGGTGTTCTTAAGGCAATATCTGATAAGATGACTGATATCTTGGTAATTAAAAATTAACAAACCTAGCTACACAATCACATTTATTGATGGAATCATTTATATTATATTGTGAAATTTTTGCAGTAAATTTTCTTTTTTGCTATGTACTAATTATAACAAGTAGATATGTTATCTAAGAATAAAAAATCTTATCTCTAATCTGAACCCCATAGAAATTCACAAAGACAAACTTCTCATTTTGAGGTAGAGTTGGCTTCTTGATATGTACAATTTATGTACAGTTGATCATGAATTTATAAATATATAATGAGTGCTTCATCGAATTGATGGTTCTTTTTAGGTGTGTGTTTCCAAATTCTTTCAATTTCTTTTTGGTTTTTTTTGTCCCTCCTAATTTACAGTATCTACTAATATACTTTACAAATTCTAGAATGGTAGTGCACATTTAGCTGGAAAGAGAAAAAAGGAAAAAGAAAAGTTGTGCACATCACTTATAAGGATTCTAAAATCACATGCTGCTGAATACAAATTAAACTTGAAATGTCATATTTACATTTTTGCACGTACCAAATTAAAATTTTCATATTGAGTTTCCACATACTAACTTGATTACTCATATGAATATTAAATTTTTTATTTGATGAATGAATGCTCATGCAATTTGTTAGTGAGATTCATAATAATATCACTTAACTGTTTAATGTTGTTATTGTTGATGTGGTGCTACTTTAAAGTTTAAAGTAGTGAGAATGGGAATTTGAATTGTGCATTATGATCTATAGAACAGATGGGGTTTGATGGAAGTGAGACCACTCCATAAACATTTTCATGCATGATAGCTTAGTAATTGACTTTGTGTGGATTGTAGGAAGGATTCATGTCTAAGATAGATTTGAAAGCTTTTTGTTTTTTTAACTCTTTGCTTTCTCTTTGCCAGTTAAACATTAAGTTTGGGGATATAAAACTTTTTCAAAATATTAAATTTCTATTTTTCAGATTTTTATTTTGAAGTTAGATCAAGAGCTGTACTTATCAGGTTTAAAAAAAAATTATCAAAGAGATTCATATTGGGAAACTAATTCAATTCCAGGTTTTTACATTCTCTATTAAGTGTGCTCAATACTTGATATATTCATTTTCTTATTTGACATGGCAATGTTTTAGATGGTGGTTTACAAAACACATGCTCATTTCTTTTGATTTTCATGATGGGAATGATGGATAGTATGTAATTTAAAGTTTTTGGTGTTATCATTAATTTGAGTTACTAAATTCAACCATGGATTATTGAAACTAAAGAATATGATTTTTATTCTAATGATTGGACATTTTATGTGGAGGTCTTTGTTATTGTCAAGGAAGTTAATAAGTTATTTTCTTTTTCAAGGCATATAAGCTACATTTTTGGGAGATCTAGGGTACCATGGAAAAGAAAGAACACTGCCAAAGGTTGAAAACAACTTTATGTTGCTCTTTGGGACCACGATTTAACTTTGCTTTGAGGTTAACAATGAGATTACATTATACAAAAATACAATTGTATACAGTCATGAAGATTTTCAACCATGAGAAGTGGAAGCATACAAGCCTAAACTAATTATTTTTGTATTTATTTGTATATGAGTTTATGATGCTATGTTATTGCAATTTTAATATAGAAATTGGTATATGAACCTATGGTATAGCCCTCAGATTACTATAAACATTGATTTATTTATTCAAATATACTCTATAGATTACATATATAATATTATATCATGATTAATATGAAATTAATTAAAATTTTATTTCTTAGTGTTTAATAAAGAAAACAATTACATATAATATATTACAATAAAATTGCTGAACTTTTCCGTGCATAACATGGGTTAGCGACTAGTGTCAATAAAAATATTACAAGAGGATTTGCACCATTTATCAACAAACAGTCATATATTGCTTAGCTATGTATTTTTTTTCCTTTCCACTGTATATGTTGAAAAAAAATATGAAATCGCTAGAAACATGGAAAAGTGGTCCAAATATTTAACACCCTATTGTTTTTGTATTGTAGCAGGGTCGAGTTGTCTAGGTGAGGTGAATGACAAGGCCAGCCCTAGGCCTAGGCCATTTAGGCAATCGCCTAGGGCCCCCTACTAGAGAAAGGCCCCAAATTTTGGGACAAAATTGAAAAAATTGAGATATAAAAAAAAAAAAATAGTTTTACATTTTTCCTCTACTTTTAAGAAGCTTCAAAGAATTGAATAATGCTAGAAATAATACAACTTTAAATATATGGGGCTTACAAATATGTGTCATTAATTACAAGAAATAATTTAGATAAAAAAATGCTAGAAATACTATAAATTTTACTTCAAAACCTTTACAAATTGATATGACAATTAATATGATTTGTGGATTTTAACAACCTATTAAATACATTTTTAAATTACTTTTTGTGATTGATGATACATCTTTATAAGCCTCATGTTGTAAAATTTATAATATGTCTAACATCATTCATTCAAATACTTATTTATTATCTTCTTGAAGTGTTGCTAATATTCATTGCTGCATTGTTTGTAAGTTTTTTGTAGTAAAATTTTTTATAGCTTTAGCATTTTTTCAACCAAAAAAAAAGCATATTACAAGATAAAAAGAATGACTTTTTGTTTTAAAAAAATTATTATATTAAAAACTAGTTAAATATTATTTGAGTAATAACAAAAAAACCCTATTTAATTAAACATATTGTCTTAGGCCTCAAAGTTTGTTGGGCCACCCCTGGTGAATGATTGTGAATGAATACGAAGTATTCAATGATTTTTTTCAATATCATTAGCAATATTCAACAAAATACAACAAAATCTGATCTTCTACAACCACCTTTGGAATTTTGTTGCACTCAAGTCAAATGAGATTGATTTATTCACTTTTTTTAAATTCAATCCTGCTTAAACTAATAGGAGTGCCATTGTCATCAATCAAAACCCACTCCAGTTGTCCTCTCTTCAACTTTTTCTCTAAACAGTTTATTTTCTTTCATTTCACCAATCAAACAACAATAACTTTTCCAGCCTTTTTCCTTCTCACATGACACTAGAAGCATATTTTACTCTGAATTATAAACCGACCAAGTATTACTTTTACAAGCATATATAATTTATTAGGATGCTCTTCAAGTTTTATTTGCATCTAAAACGAAATGAGGAAGCTAACTTGTGCTTCTATTAATTTTATTGTGATTTTGTTAAGTCACAGCGTGCATTCTCAGCTTCAAGTAGGGTTTTATGGAAATTCATGTAGACCAGCCGAATTCATAGTCAAAGATGAGGTCAGAAACAGCTTCATTAGGGATCAGGGAGTGGCTGCGGGTCTTGTTAGACTACACTTTCATGACTGCTTTGTTAGAGTAAGTAAACAAGCTAAATTACTTATTCTTGTGGCTTTGGTTTCATGATTAGCTCCAATTGGATCTTCTCCATTTCACTTGAAATATATTGGAGAGAGTCAATATTTTACTATTAAGATTTAATTTTTTGCGTCTAAAAACATATTTAGCGTCACGTCATGTAAAATTTTGAATAACATAGCACTAGATGCATATTGGAATCTTCTCCATTTCAAATGGAATCATTCCATAGTTCATATGGCATAATACAAATATAAAGGTATTTCTTGTTCCATATCCAATATCACGTCATTTAAAAAATTTTAAATGATATTGCAACCTGCATATATACCGTTAAGTCCAAGAACTAAAATCTTAGTAGTAAATTGAGAGGACCATATTTTTAATGTCTAAGCTAACTATAAAATGGAACCCATTTCAAAGTCCTCAAATGACCAACCACAGCACACTGCATTATTAGGACAGTATGTATGTTCATTTTCAATAATTGACTGGTGGACTTGATCATCAACTTGTGGGAATTGGTGGCTAACATAGAGGAGTTCAGCAGTACTTGCAGGAGTGATGGTTGCCAATATATAAGTTATAGGCTATATATTTTATAAGAGTAGCTAACAAGTACATGTTACTATTTTCAGGGTTGTAATGCATCAGTGCTCATTGATTCCACTCCATCAAACAAGGCAGAGAAAGATTCTCCTGCAAATAACCCCAGTCTACGACGGTTTGAAGTCATTGATAATGCCAAGGCTAGACTTGAAGCCATATGCAAGCTAGGGAGTTGTTTCTTGTGCTGATATAGTTGCATTTGCAGCAAGGGATAGCGTAGAGTTAGTAAGAGACTCTGCTGAACGTTCTGAAAACATTATTGGCAAATTTGGTTGAACTTATATATGAGTCTATGACCCTTATTTTCTTCATGCAGACTGGAGGGCTTGGCTACGATGTTCCTGCAGGAAGAAGAGATGGTAAAATTTCTCTAGCTTCAGAAACATTGACAAATTTACCTCCCCCTTCTTTCAATGTTGACCAACTCAGTAAATTCTTTTCTAACAAGGGCTTCACACAAGAAGAAATGGTAACACTTTCCAGTAAGCTAGAACTTCAATCTCTTTTATAAGACCATACAAATCGAAAGAAACAACTGAATGACATGAAAAATATATGTGATAAACAGGAGCACACACCACTGGCCGCTCTCATTGCACCTCTTTCAGCAACAGATTGTACAATTTCAATGGAACCACGAGTCAAGACCCAAGCTTGGATGCCATGTATGCATCCCAGTTGAAGCAGCAGTGTCCACAAGGCAACACAAATCCAAACTTGGTGGTTCCAATGGACCCCTCTAGCCCTGTTATCACAGATTCAGGCTACTACGCGAATATTCTGGCTAACCGAGGGTTGTTCACATCAGACCAAACAATCATGACAAACGCAGCAACCGCAAACCAAGTGAGTCAAAATGCGAGGAGCACCATGCTTTGGAGGAGCAAATTTGCTGCTTCAATGGTGAAGATGGGTCAACTTGATGTCTTAACGGGTAATGCTGGTGAGATACGTTCAAATTGCTGGGTGATAAATAGCTAGAGACAAGAGAGGAAAGGAAAGGAAAGCTTCGTAGTACTCAATTTAAGCTAAAAGCTGGACTCTTATTGCTGTATTTGTTTGATCACAAAGCAAGCAATAATGCTTCAAAGGCTCTCCTATCTTTTGGGTCACCCATCCATTTCCTAAATCCTAACACTAATTGAACAAACATATTTCAAGATTTGTTTTTGGTTACCAAAGTCAGAGTGGATTAATCAATAAATTAAATTAAAATTTTCATAAAATTAAAATAATTCAAAGTATTGCATGAAGGACAATATTTTCACAATAAATTTTAAGTAATAGATTGTTATTAATTAATATTGATGAGTAAAAAAATAATTTTAGTGGTGGGTTTAAATTAGAACTAGTAACAACTTTCCACATAAATTTTGTTGTGAAAATATTGCGAAAAATGTTATGAACGTAACACTTCTCATAATAAATTATACACAATAAGTTGTTATTGGTTCTCGTTCGAACCTTGGTTCTCATTTGGACTTACTAGTGACATTATTTTTTTTTTTATCTACCGTTAACAACTTGTCGTATAGATTTTATTGTGAAATTTTTGTAAAACTGTTGTGTTCATAACTTGCATTAAGAGAGATAATTAAAAGAAAGAATTTTCTTTATATTTATATATATATATATATATATATATATATATATCTTGTCCTTTTGGTAATTTTTAACTCAAACATCTACTTTTATAAGTGTTAGCCAAACACTCAGCTTTTTCAAAAAGCACTTTTTAACAGCTCTTACCAAACACTCAGTTTTTTGAAAAAATACTTTTTCATACTGTACTTTTTGAAAACTCCACTTTTTCGAAAAACCTAATTTCAAAAAGCTGAACCAAACTCACCATATATATATATATATATATATATATATATAAGCAAAGACCTTATATAAGAGTGCATGAAATCTTGCCACATGGCACTCTAATATTGCATTTAACATTTTTTATCTTTTTTCATTAAGTTTTTTTTACTATTACCCAATAAATCATAATAACTTATTTTTACTATTATATAAATTTAGCATCTTTTACCTCTTTTTAGTAAGTTTTTTTTTTCTGTTACTCAATAGATCATAGTAACTTATAGCATTTACCCTTTTTTACATTTTTTTCATTAAGTTTTTTTTACTGTTACCCAATAAATTATAGTAACTTATTTTTAGTATTATATAAATTTAGCATTTTTTACCTCTTTTTATTAAGTTTTTCTTTACTACTACCCAATAAATCATAATAACTTATTTTTACTATTATATTGATATGAGATGTTCTTGACAATTACACCAATTAGACAAAAACTTATTCACTATAAAATTGATTACCTTTTAAAAGTAGACTAAACCTTATGAAAAACTTAGGCCCAGTTCTTACCTTACATATTATGACCCAAGTTTGACCATTCTCACGTGTAAATCAAAGCTAAAACTCTTAGCCTCTTACAAACTCTCTTCTTCCTCCCCCACGTATAGATGATACTTTTAGAAAATCTCATTCTCATGAAATATCTCTTCATTTTTCCCCAATTTCAATTCAATATGCTTTTGTCTATTAATAATATTCTATGCAATTTATGCAGACAAATTCTCTGTCATCGACCAGTGCAACAAAAATATATATAAATCTTGAGATCCCTCAGGTTGCTGAAACAATTAACAAGTGCATATTTCTAAAATTTATAATAACAAAAAAGTCTAATAAGCATATACTATCTCACAAAATGCCATTAACTTAATATTTCCTTTTAAAAAAATTCAATGATAGGAATGGTCAAAAACATAATCCTATACAAGAAATACCAAAAATACATGCAAAACAATTTTCATAGGAGGATTTATCTTTAAATAATATGAAGATAGTAAAGATAAAATGCATTGAATGAGATCCTACAAAAAAAGTTTGTTAATACATATTAATTTATGTAAAAAAATGATAATAGATCATATTATTTACATTAAAAAATAATACATATTAATTTCAAAGTTCATTGCAAGATGTGAATTGCTAGGGTATTTCAATAATAAGTAACATTGATACAACAATGAGTTGGTATTACATTTTGTGCATACTTTGTGAAAGGAATATCAAATTACAAACAAGATCATTTTGGTGTGCAAAATGTAAAACAAAAATAAATCTTTCTATCCCAAAGTTAGAGGCACTCACATTAATTACATACTCTCCAAATATTTATAATATATTTATCTCACTATAACTACTATATATATACAATTGCATAGTACTTTAGATACAGGATTCAAATTGAATTTTTAATGCAACTAACAAAACAAAGTTTGTAATATTTGATCAAGATGCCGAGAAAATCCTAAATAAATCTACAAGATCGAGATCTTGTTGAAAAATAAACTAAGGTACAACTTATTTAAATTATTGTAAAAAAAATTGATATTGGAGAAGGAGTCCCACATGATTTCAAAAAAAAAAAGGAAAAAAATGGATTTCTTTACTTCATTTGAATGAATTCAATCTAAAAAATGGTTTTGAAAATTACATAGTTGCTTAGATTTTTTATGCGCATTCAAATGATAAAAAGGTATGGAGGAAAAAAAAAACACAATATAACATGCTATGTTAATTCTTTTTGTTGCACTATTCCAAAATTAACAAAAATAAAAAATTTACAAAAAATGCCACATCATTGAAATTTAATATAAATGCAAATACCTATGAAAAATCTTAGCGCTAAAGTCCAAACTTTGTAAGATCTAATCAAGAATCTCTCAGTGCCAATTCATTAGTAATTAACACAAATGATGCAACAAAAGGAAAAAATGATAAAAGCTCAAAAACTGAACAAATATGGACAGACTAAATTTCAAATGTTGAAGATGGAGAAACTGATGATGACAATAAGCGTCACCATACCACAATAACAAAGCATTGAAGAAAAAAAAATTGTAATGAAGTTTTTTATTACATCACATAATAAAAATCAATAATATAGAATGGATTAATATTCTTTTATCAACTTTTATTATACAATATTACTCCAAGTTGTTTTCATTATTGCTCATTACTTAAACAAAATAATTATGATAGATATATGTGTGTTATTTATAATTGTTATTTTTTATGATGAACTCATTACTAACAAAGTTTTATAATAGATGTATAATATTTTCCAAAAACAAATTTACATAAAACATTATAACATTATCCGTGCATCGCATGGGAAACTTACTAGTTTTTTTAATATATAATTAGATTTGATTAGATTAGATGTTAGATGCTTTCAAGTTTTATTAGCATCTAAAAGAAATGAGGTCAAGGAAGCTAAATTTTGTATCTAGTACTTTTATAGTGGTTTTGTTATGCCAAAGCGTGCATTCTCAGCTTCAAATAGGGTTTTATAGAAATTCATGTAACTTAGTCGAATTAATTGTCAAAGATGTGGTCAGAGACAGCTTCATTAGGGATCATGGAGTAGCTGCTGGTCTGGTAAAACTACACTTCAGTGACTGCTTTGTTAGAGTAAGTAAAGTAGTAAAAATGCTGCCATGTCCCTTATTCTTCTCGCTTTGGTTTCAAGATTTTCTCCAATAGGATCTCTTTTGCATTTCACTTGAAATATTGGAGAGAGTTTATTTCACTATTATTATTTATTTTTTCGTATGTAATAACATACATAGTAGTACGTTACTTAAATTTTAAGTGACCTATCACTAGATACATATTAGGATCCTCTTCATTTCCAATAGAATCATTTCATGTTTCAAATGAAATATTACAAATATAAAGGTAAACTTGATCATCAACCAGTGTGCTAATTTGGTGGCTAACATAAGTGACGGATGTCAATCTATTAGTTTTAAGCTATATACTGTATTTGATAAGAGTAGCTAATACGTGGTGTTAACTAGCTACTTTCAGGGTTGTGACGCATCAGTTCTCATTGATTCCACTCCATCAAACAAGGCAGAGAAAGATTCTCCTGCAAATAATCACAGTCTAAGAGGGTTTGCAATCATTGATAATGTCAAGGCTAAACTTGAAGACATATGCAAGGGAGTTGTTTCGTGCGCTGATATAGTTGCAGTTGCAGCAAGGGATAGCATAGAGATAGTAAGATTCTTAATTTGCTTAACATTCTTGAAACATTATATAATGGTAAATTTGGTTGAACATATATATGACCTTTATTTTCTTCATGTAGACTGGAGGCTCGGCTACGATGTTCCTTCTGGAAGAAGAGATGGCAAAATTTCTCTATGTTCAGATACATTCAGAAACTTACCTACCCCTTCTTTCAACGTTGACCAACTCACTCAAATCTTTGCTAAGAAGGGCTTCACACGAAGAAATGGTTACGCTTTCCGGTTAGAACTTCATTCACTTGTATAAATTTCTAAGTTTTTTGCGACTTCATTCCAAATCGACTTTCCATGTCATTGAATATCAAATCACGATATTGATTGTCAGAGAAATCAATCCCTTATTAACTAATACCATGATTTTCTCTAACAATCAATGCCTTGATTTGATGTTTAATGATATGGAAAGCGAATTATACCTGAATGACATGAAAAAATAATGTGATAAACAGGAGCACACACCATTGGCCGCTCTCATTGCACCTCTTTCAGCAACAGATTGTACAATTTCAATGGAACCAAAGGTCAGGACCCAAGCTTAGATTTCATATATGCATCTTGGTTGAAGAGGCAGTGTCCACAAGGCAACACAAATCCTAATTTGGTGGTTCCAATGGACCCTTCAAGCCCTGGCAGCACAGGTGTAGGCTACTACATTAACGTTCTTGCTAACCGAGGTTTGTTCACATCAGACCAAACACTCATGACAAATACAGCAACAGCAAACCAAGTGAATCAAAGCAAGAAGAACCCCCTGCTTTGGAGGAGCAAATTTGCTGCTGCAATGGTGAAGATGGATCAACTTGATATCTTAACAGGTAATGCTGGTGAGATACGGTCAAATTGCAAGGTGATAAATAGCTAGAGAGGAGAGGAAAGTTTCCTAGTACTATTTAAGCTAAAGGCTGGACTCTTATTGCTTCAGTATTTGTTTAATCACAAAGCAACTAATAATGCTTCTAAATTAAAGATTGTCTTATTTTGGATAGGATATAGCGGAATCAAGATTTATTTATTTAAAATGGATCAATTTCATGATTTATACTAAATATTACAAATCTAAAAATGTATTTAATACTAAGTTATCTATCATTTTAAATTACATGCTATTATGTGTAAAGTCAAATCTAAAAAATATCAAGTCAATAATGAATTCAAAATGTAATAGCGGATTCAAAGGACAACCTTTTATCAACTACATAAAAACTAACCCATGTATTTCGGCCCAACTTTTAGGAATCAGATTGCCTAAAAGGTCATGTCTTTCTTAGACCTGGAAAATGGGTTTGGTCAATTGGGCTTGGGTTTAGGTTGGATTTAATTTGGGTCAAAACAAGTTGTCCTACATGGCTTGCCAAACCTATAGCCCTTTCTTGGCCTTTTCAGTTGCATCAACCTAATATGACCCATATTTTTTCACATGCAAAAAATTGCTTGTCTTCTTTTCAATACAAATAAGAGAATAAATAAACAAAACCACTCAAAAAAAATTAAATATAATACATAAACACTTAAGTTTACACAATTTAAGGTTCACTTAATTGAAGCATTCAAATCTCAAACTCATTAGGAAAAATATCTATAAGTGTTTATGAGGGGAAAAAAACCTATAAAAAAGTAAAAAACGACATGCTACACACAAAAACAAAAACAAAAACAAAACCAAAAGTAAAACCCTCTTAAAGAAGAAAAAAAGTCGACCCATATGACTTGTGGGTCAACCCAACCCCACTTGCAAGATTTTTTGTATCTATGAAATCACTTCACTTCTTATTTTAATGATAATAAGATTACATGTGACAATAACTTTGTCACGTCTCTTGCTTACTCACATCATAACAAGTAGAATTGCTATATGGTCTTCTTCTTCTTTTTTTCATGTTGGGTTGTGATAAGGTTAAATAAGATTGTGTTTATATCAAATCTGATGATAGATGTTGTCACATCATATAATAACCTATGTTTCTTTTCTTCTTTCTTTCTTTGAAGTGATTTTAGATTTGCAATAGCATGGCCATATATAACAAAAAATTCGTAGCATTAGCTTGTAACTCATGTTACATTGAAGAATAACTCCACTATGAGTATCATGTATTCATGTCCTAGAAAACAATTAAGATACCATACAATGACACCGATTTGTAATGGCAATTTCGTACATGCAGTTTTTTTTTTTTAACATGTGATTTCCGAAAAGTTCATTATATATTAATTGTAATTAAACTTAAGGCTAATATTGATTCATTTAATTTTTCTTCTTTGCCATTTATACCTTTAATATTTATTATATAACATAAACAGGCTATTTAGGTGGCATAAATTTAAAAAATTAGCATAGACATGTGACTAGGTTACACTTTCTCTTAGATTATGCTTTTTATATATTCATATAGATAGATCTAACAACAATAACTACACGAGTGCAATTGTCATCAAAACCCACTCTCGTTGTCCTTTTCTACCAACTTTGCCAAAAACATCTTTTTAACTCCTTTGATAAAGTATTAATGGCATATGCTTTTTGCTTATGATTTGCCAGTAGTGTGGATGGAGATTGATTATGAAGATTAGGGGTATTTTAGTTTGGGTGGAGCTTGTGTCACATTTTTGCACTGGACACGATACGATTTAGGTACATGTTGTATTCAGTATAAATATGCACTAGACACAAGTTGAATCCTTTTAATTTGAATTTGTACCATGGGTTGCTAGATTTTGGCCAAGTTTGTTACTTGTAGTGTGCTTGAGCCAAAGTATAAGTAACTTTTACAATTTTTATTAATATCTCATTCAGATCCTGATTTCTCTTTTTTTCTTTATGTTTTTAACTATGAAAGTAATGAGGTATGTAACAACTGCATAACAAAACCAACCATGAGCAGGTAAAATGATACATTTTAAACCACGAGTAAATAATATGAAATTAGACTAACCACATGTGAATAAACTTTTATTACTCTTACTTTTAACTAACATATAACAAAAATTAATTGCACGTGAGGGCCTTTAATATTATATGTATTATATAGATAAATAGTGCGATTGTCGTCAAAGCCCACAATACTTGCACCTTTCATTTTGCTTTCTCGCATGGCACTGGATGCATATTTTAGTCTGAACTATAAGACCACGAAGTACTGTTTTGCCAACTATATATAGTTTATACATAACGTTGTTAATATGCCTTCAGGTCTTACTAGCTTCTAAACAAAATGAGTGCAAGGAAGCTAACTTGTGCATTTATAACTTTGACTGTTGTTCTGTTATGTCAAAGTGTGCGTTCTCAGCTTCAAGAAGGCTTTTATAGAAATTTATGTAACCTAGCTGAAACCAAAGTTAAAGAGGAGGTCAGAAAAGGCATCAGTAGGGACGAGGGAGTGGCTGCTGGTCTAGTGAGACTACACTTCCATGACTGCTTTGTTAGAGTAAGCAAATGTGCTAATGCAGCTAATCACTTGTTTTCCTCTCTCTCTCTCTCTCTCTCTCTCTCTCTCAAAGTCCACGAATGACCAATCACAGCACACTTTCATTTTTATTTTTTGATGATTCGATAGCTAAGGAGGGGAATTTGAACCTTAGTCGTTTTTGTTGCAAACACTAAGAAGTGTCAATTGAGTTATAAGGTTCTTGGACCTCCATTTTAAGTATGGTAACTTAGTAACCATGTTCATTTCCAATCAATGACAATTGGACCTTAATTTGATCCATGAGTGATCTTCAATATTTGAAGTGAAGTGGAGAGAGTTAAGGGACACAATATTTTTCACATTATTTATATGGTTTGTTGTTGATTGATCCATAATAAAAATTGTATCAATGGCAAATCCAAATGAAAGTGATGCTATGCCAATTACAACAAACCATGTCAGCAATTGCAAAAAATGTTGTCCCTAGTTACTTTATGATTTAATTTCTTGTATATAATGGTATATATGGTGACAATAATTAAAATGTTAAATTATGTTACACTAGATACATCTCTATATCTAATATTTAATTTTAATCACAAAATTAATCAATTTTAAATAATGTGAGATTAGATATATTTGTAATATTTAATTGGAACCATCAAACGTGGAAAGGATCAAAGAGGCTAGGAATCATTCAAGCTAAATTGATAATTGTTTCTGTACAGTTCAAACCATCTATGGGAGATTAGGCATCAAATTTTAATCCATCAAAACATTGAAAACAAAGAACTTTTGGTGGGTAACATAAGAGGAGCTGAGTTGTACCTAGCAGGAGATGGTGCCAATTTATATTCTTAAATGTGTTGTCAAATATTGAGCAATTTGACAAGAGTAACTAACATGTGTAACTACTTTCAGGGTTGTGATGCATCAGTACTCATTGACTCCACTCCAGGAAACTCAGCAGAGCAAGATTCTCCAGCAAATGATCCCAGTCTACGAGGGTTTGCAGTCATTGATAGAGCCAAGGCCAGACTTGAAGCCATATGTAAGGGTGTTGTTCCTGCGCTGATATAGTCGCATTTGCAGCCAGGGATAGCATAATGATAGTAAGAGATACCTAATCTGCTTACACTCTTGAAACATTTTAGGCAAATTTTCTTGAAAACACACACACACGCACATATATATATGACCCTTACTTTCTTAATGCAGTCTGGAGGGTTTGGCTATGAGGTTCCTGCTGGAAGAAGAGATGGCAGAATTTCTCTAGTTAATGAGACATTTACTAACTTACCTCCCCCTACATTGAATGTTGACCAACTCACTCAAGCCTTTGCAAAGAAGGGTTTCACACAAGAAGAAATGGTCAGCCTTACCGGTAAGAACTTCACACTACTCTTGTAAAACTATCCAAATCCATTTACCACCAACTCAATATTATTGAGAAATTTTGAAGAAACTACTAAATAACATAAAGACTTATCTTAGGAACACTAAATTTTACTGCATAACTGATTATCACTAATCACAAAAGAATAATACCGATCATATTCTTACAACATCAGTTTATTTTGTAGTAAATATAGCACTTTCCTAACATAAAATGTGTTAACAGGAGCACACACCATCGGCCGCTCTCATTGCACTTCTTTCAGCGAAAGATTATACAATTTCAATGGAACCACAAGTCAGGACCCAAGTTTAGATTCTACATATGTGACTCAGTTCAAGCAGAGGTGTCCACAAGGCAGCAAAAATCCTAATTTGGTGGTTCCAATGACCACCGATTGCCCTAGCTTCCGTGATGCAGGCTACTACAAGAATGTTCTAGCTAACCGTGGACTGTTCACATCAGACCAAACACTCATGACAAACGCAGCAACAGCAATCCAAGTGAATCAAAATGCCAGGAACCCCAATCTTTGGAGGAGCAAATTTGCTGCTGCAATGTTGAAGATGAGTCAACTTGATGTCTTAACAGGTGATGCTGGTGAGATACGTTCAAATTGTAGGGTGATAAATAGCTAGAGAGAGAGGAGAGGGAAGCTTTTTAGTAATCTTTAAGCTAAAAGCCGGATGCGTATTGTGCCTGTAATCAGTATAATCACAAGGCAAGAGATAAATCATTCAAGTTTTTGATGCTCCTATTTTGGATTAGTTACTGCCTTGTTGATTACAATCAAGAGAACCGACTGATATTTAGGATTTAGGAGAACCTCTTATCAGCTAAAGAGAAGCTACTCCGTGGACAACAGCCCAACTTTCACAAAGCCGTGCATTTCTGTTCTGTGCCACATAAATGAAATTTTGCTTGGTAGCAATAAGGCCCAATTAAAACCAAAACAAGCTACACAAGGCTTACAAGTTATAACTCAATTACCAAGAAAGACATCCCCTATTCAAATCTCCCCAGAATTATTAACCAAAACACTAATGTTTTAATGGAAATCAACGAGAATTTAATGTTTTAAAGTCTGGACATTCGAAAGTGGCTAAAACCTAGCAAGTATACCAAACCTGTCAAACCATTGCAGTCAAGATTGCATAAACGGCACTACTCCCTACATTTTAGATCTAATTCAGTAACCCAGCTGCCCCAGAAAAATATTACAAAAAAAAAAAACAGAGCTCAAATTCAAAAGACTGATCACTTGTGCTTAATTCTAAGATGTTATGTAAGGAGTCTTTAAACACATCTTTTCACACTCTAAGCAGTTCTAGCAGACAATTCTTACAAGCTCTTGTAGGAGGAGTAATTTTGTTAAGGAATCCATAACCCAATTAATTGAGTTGCAGCCTTTCAAGCAAAAAAAAAACCAGTAATGAAAACCTTAATTACTCATGGGTAAAATAACTCATTGGGAAGACAACCTCACTATGACTGAAAACTGTCTGAGACTCTCAAGTCCAACAAAAAGAGAAAGGTAACTTAACCACCAGATGGATGTGAGGCAAATAGACTACAATAACTAAATGATGAAATAAATTTCAAAAATCATCAAAAAGAAATGCTGCAGGATAGACTATGGAGCACATCTAAGTGGTGAGCTCCATGATAGCACTGACAATGTCCCCGCTGTGAGTCTTGAGAGCCTTGACAGCTTTGCTCCTTGACACACTTGCCTGTGTCATGACCAAATCAATGTCCCGAGGCTCCACACCAGTTTCGTCCACCTCTTCCTCTTCCTCATCAGCCTGCACTCCAGCAGCTGAAGGAGAAACATCTGATTTTGCCATAATAGATCCCATGTCAGGCATCCTGAACTGCTGGGCAGCCTGTGTCTGCAATTGTGAGCTCAAGTCCTCTATCTTTGCCTCCCCAAAGATGACGTAGGTCTCAGAATGTGGGCTTTTAAAGACATCAGGTTTTGAGATGAAAAACAGTATCTGAATAACAAGAAAACTAAAGTGAATTTCCATCCATCATGGAGACAGTTTATTGCATCAAACGAGAAGATAACAGCTTACATTTTTGGTTCTCTTGATGGTGACCCTGCTAACACCAGTAACAGGTTTCATGCCGAGCTTCAACATTGCCTTGCGACTCTTTTTCTCACTTCTACTCTGCTTAGAACTCTCATTCCCACCTGCAACTCATTCTCCAATCAAAAAACTTGGACAATATAGAAAATAGTCATATAATTAAACAGCCAAATAAACCCTGGCTTTCAAGCAACACATGGATAAATATCATAGTTGATAAATGAAACCAAATAAAATCAATTCATTATCATTTAGGAAGCAGCTGTATCTCACTATTTCTGGTATTTACAGTAGCAACAAAATAACTTGAAAAAAAAAAAAAAAAAAAAAAAAAACACATAAACAACCAGGAAATGACAGTAGATGCACCAACAACTACAACAATCAAACAATAACAACTACAACAATCAAACAATTAAGTCTCTTCCAATGCCTCAAAAATCAAATTTTCTACAATATGTTCTTAAAAAATAATAAAGAACAGGAATACTATGAAACCCACTCTTATATACTTTCTAGCAAACGAACACAATTATCTCACACAAACAATCCTTTCTTTTGCCATTGCTTAAAGTATGACCAACTCAACCATTGCTTAAACAATCCTTTCTTTTGCCATTGCTTAAAGTATGACCAACTCAACCAAACAATTTATATTCTTTCCATTTTTACTTTGCTCAGTCCTCCTAGATACCAACAAAAATCCTTCCCTTATTCCTACATTTTCTCAATCCGTACATTTCCACTTAAAATGACTAAAACATATACCCCAAAATCTTCAATTAAAAAATGCCCCAAACCCCAATTCAAAAGTCAAAATCTTTACCCAATAAACCAAAACCCACTTGCTCAAAAAAAATAAGCCCAACACCCCCAACTACACAAAATCACTCACAAGTAAATATCATAAAACCTTAAAACACAAAGAAAGAAAAAACCCATAAAACAACATAGTAAATAAAAATGAAAAAAAAAAAAAAAAAAAAAAAAAAAAAAAAAAGTTAGCAAACCTTGTGCCCCGTCTTCCTTGTCATCCTCGTCATCGTCTTCATCCTCGTCATCATCCTCGTCATCCTCGTCCTTCACATCCTCAACAACAACCTCGTCGTTCTGCTAAGACACACACATGCACAAAACTCAAAACCCAAAAATCAAAAAAGACCCAGAAAGTGAATGAAGCAGAGAGTGAGTAATGGGTGACCTGGGGTTCAAGAGTCTTCTGGGGCTCGTCGGTAGTTGGGGTCTGGAGCAAGGTCTCAGGCTCTGCGGCCTCAACAACTGGTCCTGGTGACATGGCTTTGAAGCTCTTTTGATTTTTAGGGGTTTGGTTTTTATCTTTTGGTGCTTGGAAGAAGAAGATGAGGAGGCGAGAGAAAATTGAGGGACTGAGGAATCAATAGGTGATAACCTTCTTTTGTCTCTCTGAATAATAAGCTGAGGCTTTTGGTTTGTGTGGGGACTGTGTGTGAAATGAGATAAGGGTTTTCTCATGAATTGGGCCAACTTTGAGTCCATTTTCAATGTGAGGAACCCATAAGTAAAGGACCCATATATAAATAAATAAATAATTACATTAATATATAATATATTTTCTCCTTAAATTTTTGTACGAGGTTCATTTTTTATCCACAAAATTTAAAAAGTTTTTTGTTGGTAAAATACAATTAACTTCCTTGAGTCTTGAAGTTTGGGTTAATGTTAATGAGATTTAAAATTTTTTAAAAGTGACCAACTTAATTCTTAATTAATATAAAAAATAAGAAAAATGAGTAACGATTTAAGGTTTAAATTGAGTTTACTAGTTTAGGGATCAAGTTGGTCAGTTTTGACTTTTGAAAAGTCCTGACCTAGCCAAAATTAGTGCAAAACTTAGAGCTACTAATTGTATTTTTCTTGTTTTTTTTTTTTTCATAAACTTTGAAAACATTATACCATATATCTTTCCATCATTTCACTGTCTCACGTTAACTTTTACTCTATGTATAATGCATCATAAATGAACGTTGAAATAATTTTTTTTTTTTTCATTGGATAATTAACACGGCCCAATTCATTAAAAAAATTTACCAAAAAAAAAAAAATCAACACGTTGTGCCAAATGATTGATCATGCACACTTCTAGAATTTCCAAAATTGACAAAAACACCACTCTCCATCTAGGCTGTCAACTCAGACCGACAAAAAACAATCCTCAAATCTCAAATTAGAGCTTATAGAAAACCCCCCCAAATACTATATGAAAATCCCAAATTCATATGCATTTTGTTTTTGGGGAGTGAACGTTTTGTTTTTACTTCAAAAAAGGGAAAAAAAAATTATGTGAGAATTCTAACATAACAGCTGTTATTCTGTGGTGTAAAGTGATGCATGTATGTATCATCTTCTAATATAATTCCCCTATTTTGATCATGAGGCAAGGGTCTGCTTGAAAACTGAGGTAACATAATTGGAAAAGTATAATATACTTGATCATTATTTTGTTTGTAAATAATTTAAATCGAAATCCAGGATATAAACAACAAAAAATCAGGAACACAATGAGATAGGGAGAGAGAAAGAACAAAAGAGTATGCATATATAAACTTCAAACTATGACCCCAATAAGGCTTTTACCCTACGACTATCGCTAAAGATTTGGAAGTTTTCTCTAATTAAGATATTTGAGGATATGTTCTAAAAATAAATAAAAGATATTTTTTTGTATAAATTTGGGTTGGCTACATAGAAAGTGGGGTGTGTTTTGATAAATTTCAAATGTCCTATAGTGTGTGTGACCAATCAATTAGTGCCACGTGTTGTTTTTAATTTTGACTGAATTAATCTATGCTAGATTATCTAATGCTAAAAATATACCATATTTAGCATTATGTTTGAACATGTAGAATAAAAGTCAACATAAGTTGACAACAAAGGACATAAACTAGAACCTTTTTTAAAGTTTTGGAACGAAAAGTGGGGCTTGTTTGGTTAACCTATCACTCATAATTCATCACCCATAATCCATATTTTATATCCCATATCTCATAACTCAATTTTCAGTTTTCAAAAACTCTTAAAAGTTGTTTTCAGTTTTCATGACTCTAACTCACTTTTTTGAGTAAGCCATGAGAATTGAGATAAAAAATTGAACCAAACAAGCATCCTTAAGGTGGAGCTCATGAAATTTGAGAATTAAGTGATGAAAATTGAGAATTGAGTGATAAAAATTCCTAAACCAAACACCACCTGAGCTTTTTACTATTTGATGATGAGCAAAGTTTATGACTAAAAAACAATATTTTAATATGTAAAAATAAAAATAAAAAGTAAATTTTTGTTTTTATATTTTGTTCTTGATGAGGAGAAGATAACTAAGACAAAGAATACAAGTTATTTTTTCTCTTTTTTTACTTATTTATTAAGATTTTAATTTAAGATATTTAATCATCTTAATTCTTTATCTACTTCATCTATATTTATACTATCTATAAGAGAATTCTCCTTTTTGGACTGGATTTTTATGTAGTTCAAAAATACTCCTAAACCTTACTTTTAAAAGGAAAAAACTTTAAGACAATCCAATAAAATATATCTTCAACTCCACTTAAAATGCTTAAAAAATAGGATACTCTCCGACTAATCCATATCTTCCAAACAAACTTATCCAAATTTAAAAAAAAAAAAAAAAATTATGAAACCAAATCCCAAAAAAAAAAAAAAAATTATTTTACCACATGCGCAAAACTAATGTAACGAAGGCTAGTTTTCATATAAGTTTAAATTTAAGGCTCCCTAGGGGGTTGGTCTGGCATCTGGTATTGACTCCCCTCTATAATAATTTGGACTTCTGAGTAAGACCAATGAAACCCTTTTTTTTTTTTTTTTGGCTTGAAATGGATTTTTTACTCCTTTCAAGAATCCTCTAATTTCTTGCACAAACATTAGGTCATTAATCCACAAATTTCTCAATACCTTCATCTTCAAATACATATCTACCAATTGATGTATCCCCTAAAAATATTTTTTCCTTGTGAAATAAAAATTTTATTGCATGGATAACGAGGGTAAATAAAATAAAATAAAAATAAATTTCATTAAAGACTAGGATCCTCTCCTCCCAATCCGCCAAAAACGCAGGAGGGGGAGGGAACCCGGCCCACAAAAGAATTTTGAAAAGCCCATCTACTCAATACACGGGTAGGATCTTTAGGAACCCATCCCAAAAAACAGAGCAAACTCCTTAGCTTTTAAGTATGCAATAATGACAGCGTATTTTTGGTGCGGTGATCACTTCACAAGTATAAATATTTGTGGGGTGTAGGGGATAAGAGTCGAGATTCAAGTTTTCAGAATAATGTTTCACTTACATATACACTTAGATTATATTAAAATAAAAATTCTATCTTGTATAAAATAAAAGAATTAAAACAGAAAGTATGCAATAATATATCATCCACACACAATATCTAAAATTTTCCAACTATATGACTTCCCTCAGTTGTTGATGGCCTCTACACAAGACAAACAATCTCCTTTGACAGAAATCTTTAGCAAAAGGAAAGTGGTGATGTATATCAAATAACTCATTAGACAAAGCACTAATAACTTATATTTATTAATTCTTCACATTGTGATAAACACAAAATGTTTGAAACATACCCACACAAACAAAATGATATTCATAGTTTGCAAATGCGAATATATCTACATAAAGAATGTATTTACTAAGAATAATGTTAGTTACAGAACAATTTTCATCAATTTTTTTTTCATAACTAAGATCCCTTTCACTCAAGATCAACAATTGTCAAAAAAAAAATGTTGCTGAAAATGATAAGTGCCAATACATATTGATTTACTTAATGAGAAAGAAAGATAATCTAATTCTACAAGCAAAATTAAGTTCAAAGGCTAAGAAAAATAAAGGTGCGCAAAAAGAACTGCTTTTAGAAAGGCTAGGCTATCCATCTTTTTCTTTTCAGATAAATGTCACTCTTAGCTTCTAAATTTCAAATTACTTAGTGCACTAATTTCATGATGTTACATCACCTTCTGTAGCAGACTACAAAACAAAATGCACTCCACTTATAACTAAAATGGACGAATTTCATTTGGGCTCTCCATTCTTTACAAATACTAGGATATCTACATATGTCAATGATGACACATATTCCTCTTCAAAATGAAAAGACTCTTCTACAAAACAGAAAGCTATATTTGACCCAAATATTAAACTCTAAAGCTTGAATTTGACAGCCTAATAGCAAAATAATTTACTTAATCTCTGTCATATGCCATTAAAGGTGGGTTGCTCTTCTCAAATTCCTTTGAAACTTCCAATATTCTACGTGCTCTGAAGCATGGCAATGTGCTGGCTCAAGCTCGGTCCAGTACTTGCATGGTGCAGCTGAATCGCAAACGTAACAATAACACTGCATTCCATCAATATACGAAAATTTATCAGTATATCTTTATGTATAACAGGTATAAACTATATGCACTTAAATACTGATTAAATTAGCTTTTAAATAAAACTATCACCATCTTGCAGTAGTTCTCATGAGGTGTTGTATGAAAGGGGAAGTTGAGACATACATGCCTTGAATGTGGATAATCTCTAAGAGCCACCTATTTATCATTAATCAAATTATATATCAAAACCTCTCAGTAAAACACACATACAAACACAAACACTTCCAATGATGCTAATATATTGAGATTGTACATATAACACACTGATAACACAAAAGCAAGTTAACCAGACATCAAGTTTTTGAAAAAAAAGTGCAATCCATACCTGGCCTTTTTCAGCAATAACAAAGAGATCATTAGCACCATCAGGATGACCATCAATAAGATTATTGTTCATGGAGAGGTTGAAGACATTGAGGGGCTCGTAAGGGTCGAACTCCAAGATGAAACAGTCCTCTATTTCTTCTATGCGCTTCATGTCCGCCTTTTCTTTGAGACAAAATATGGATCTAATTGGAGATCCAATAGAAGAAGAAGAAGAAATATCTCCGACTTCATAATACCTTGATTCATCTGAAGAAGTAATTGACTTCATCTGACTAACAAGTTTTCTCTCTTTCTCTGATGAGAAGGGTGATATATTAAGCTCATTTTCACTCATTTTCTTTCTTCTGTTTGGTTACCAAGAAGTTGAGTCCCTATAAATCCAGACGCAGTGTACTACTACTACTACAGCAACGAAAACTTTCGAAAAAGGCAATGTTAAGTGGATCTTTGGGGTCCTTAACCAATAAAGATATTGTACTGACGAATTAACCAATGTCGTCTTGCTTCATCTTTTTCTTCTGTCCTCTATGAAAGTTTTGCTTGCTCAGAAGGGAAAAAAATCTACTCCCCCCTTTTGGCCCATTTTAAAAAAAAAATAACAATAATAATTAACTGGAAAAATTGTTTCCTTCAAATCCCACATTTTACTAATCCACTGGTAGTCAAATTTACTTTTGAAACATTATTAGCATCCAGTTCAATAAATTAGAGGTAAAAATTAGGGTATCTAGTCAGTTCTTTAAAAATACAAACATTTCTCCTCTACTTGGAGCCCATGCTTGAAGGCCTACATTGATGTAGGCATTTCATTCAGAATTAACACTAAACAGGAAGTGGACGCAACTTCAAATAAATTTTCTAATTTAGAACTGCATTGTTTTAAATAATATAAGACATAGATCTGGACAAGATTTCAATTCCTTTTTTTTTCTTTTTTTTTTGAAGTACTGGAAGTAACTCAACTTCATCCACTCGTCTCCAAAAAACTTATGAACCCTCTTCCAACATGTGCGGGGTTTGAATGCTGACAATTTTTTGGGGAGGGAGGACACAAATCCTTGCTTTCACCTTCTGCAAAAGACCAGGAATCAGACTCCAGTTCCTTAATTTACTAATAGAATTTCAAACATTTTACACCCAACTCTCATTCTCTTACCATCCTTTACATATATCATAGCATGTATACACATTCTTATATAAAACAACCCAAAATGAAGTGATAGTAGCACATATGCCTCTTTAAATGAAAAAGGTTTCCTACAAAGTAGAAACATATCTAAAGAACCCACATATCAAATTCTAAGCATCAATTTGACAGCATTAAAGCAAAACAATTTACTTTTTCTTTTGTCATGTACCACTATACCAGAAAGTCAGAAACCCATTAACAACCCATTAACTACAATAAAGCGCAAATAAAGAAAAACTTCTTCAATCCCAAACAACTGGTAGTTTTTTCCTTAAATTTCTCCGGGACTTCCAATCTCCAACCTTCTCTGAAGCATGGCAGTGTGCTTGTTCAAGCTGCATCCAATACTTGCACGGGGCAGATGAATCACAAACATAACAGTAACACTGCAATAATTCCATAGAATGAAATTTGTTATAGAATGGAGATAAAGTATACATCCCATATTGCTTAAATGTTAAATCCCATTACCAGCTTGCAGTATTGCTCATGAGGTGTTGTCTCAAAAGGGAATTTCATACAGAGATGCCTTGAATGTGGATAATCTCTACAAGCCACCTATTCACCATCAATCAAAATGAAAACATTTTAGGACAGCACATTCACAGAAAGATTTTGAGTAAAACACAAACGGCTGGTGGGCTTAGAACAACAAACACCATCCATTAGTAATATTACTTTACAAGCATACCAATCAAGGGCACTCTTGCCTACTCACTTGCTCACGCACTTAGACTCACTTGCACACAACTTTGAGTCACATGGATGGCACAAAAAAAAAAGACCCTATCTTACAGCATGTTTGGATGTTTGGAAGGAGAAGAGAGTAAAGGGTAACAAGGGAAGGAGAGGAGAGGAAAGGGGAATGGTTACCCCTTCCCCTTGTTTGGGGTTTTTTTAAAATATAGATATCCCTCCCCTTTGTTTGGATATTTTAAAAATTAAGTACTTTGTTCAGATATTCCAAAAATTAAGTACATGGAGGAGATGTGAGAGATATGGTCATATGAATTGACAATTACGACACTTTTTGCTAATTCAATTGTTATAAGTGAAGGAGTGGGATTCGAACCATGGTTCTCCTCATAAAGGAGACCAGGCAATGCCACTAAATTACAAGAAATAGATATAAATTGACAATTTAATTTATTTTTTTTTTAATATGAGTGGAACCGCTCCCCTCCCCCTCCAAATTCATCCGATTTGGGGAAATTAAACATGAGGGGTTTGGAGGGATAAGATATCGCTTTCAAATCCCCTCAAACCCTTCACCCTTCAAACATCCCAACAGGGTTTAACTCACACTGGTGCCAGGCACTGTTGCACAAAAGATACACCTCCTTCGTGTTTAACATAGTTGTTACCTAGTCACATGATGACACCTAGAATTTCAACTCCTAAAATTGTGATCTTTACTTAGTCTCACACACAACATCCTTCCAGCCATGATGTATCACTACTTAAAATCTTCTGTGTCACCTTCAGGGTAGTTCTCACTGCCATCAACAATCTTCCACAACACTCCAACGAGGACTTTATGTAGATGCATCAATTACTATTATGGTAGTTGTTGAGCTCCTCCATTGCACAAGCCACGTTGACAATTTAACTTTATTTAAGCCCACATACTACCAACTAAACTTGACCTCAAACCAACGAAACATCACATGATTCATGATTGGTGTGAAGGCGAAGCTCAACAACAACAATTATAGACATGTTAGATGTTACATATACGTAAACGAAGAATCGGTCAAAATAAACAATAAGATGAACCACTAACCCAATAGTCACACATCTCTCACTCTCACACCTAACTCTTCCAAACCAATAACACAATTTGTTTTTTCTTTTTGGGCGTTTGATAAGTTAATAATTTTTTAAAATTTAAATGAACACAGACAATGAAAGCCAAACTCTCTGTCACAATAACACAAATGACACGCTTACAATGTCTGTAAGCATAACCAACTTACAATCAATCTCCAAAGCCGCCATTCCATGATATCACCAAAGCAAAGAAATAGAAAAACCCATCATTCAATTTCATCAATAACAACAAAAAAATGGGTCTTTTTGTGTTCCACAATCCTTAACAACCAAAACCAAAAACACCCAATATGCATTAAAAAAAAAAAAAAAAAAAAAAAAAAAAACCCATCACAGAAAAGAGAAAATCATTGAAATGGGTGTGTGATTAAGAATCCAAACCTGGCCTTTCTCAGCAACAACAGAGACTTCATTATCAATAGGACTATTGCTAACAGAGAGCTTTGAGATATCAATGGAGTCAAAGGGATCGAAGTCCAATATGAAGCATTCCTCGATCTCTTCAATGCGTTTGATGTCGGTGTTTCTTTTGGCGCAAAACACGGGTCTCAACGGAGTCCCATTATCTTCTTCCTCTTCTGAATATCTCTCAGACGAAGAAGGAGATATCTCAATCACCTGTGTCCCATTTTTTGCCATTTTCTGATTTTCTGTTTGGTAACCGAGAAAATGATTCCCTGTCTGTGATTTGAGCGATGCCACCGACTACTACACTGTGAGCAGAGCGACTCGGGTTTCGAAAATATTTAGGTTTTGGAATTCGTGGAGTGGACCGTTGGAATTCCCCACAAATCAAACACAATGAGTGAAAATGGAGGAGGCAAACGACGCCGTATTATTTTTGGTTGTTGTTGTTCTTGTTGTTTTTCACTTTCCAGCTATCATAAAGAAAGGGTAAATATTAAATAAATAAATAAATAAATATCTCACTTTTAATATTTTCTTCATTTAAAAAGTATTTTCCCAAAAAAAAAAAATAGTTTTTAAAGTTTATCTTTCCATCATCTCCATTTTATCTATCCCAATTCCCAGCATCTTAAAAGATTGAGATGATCAAGGGAATATAAATCTGATTAAGAATTTTCTTTTAGCTAAGGATTAATAAAATAAAAATAAAATGTAATGTTAGAGATACACAAATTGGCATAATTTTATGTCACAACTCGTCACGTGATGAATCGTGAGTGGTAAAAGTTTGTCTCACATGGATCCACCGTCACACTTTTGTTATTTACAATTTGTCATGCAGTAAATTGTGGCACAAAATTATGTCATTTTATGTATTCATAACATTTCTCATAAAAAAATTAAAGAGTTTGAGCTAAAAAAAAAAGGATGTTAGATTAAGAAATTTTAGTTTATGTTTTTTAGTTAAAGTGAATGTCTCGATAGTTTGTAATATTAGAGTTTATAAAATAATTGAAAAAAAAATAAATGAGTACATTCTTTAAGCCATACTTCAAGGCACTACTTGATGTGTGCCTCATCATCTACTAATAGCCCAAGTTCAGAGTGACACAATTCTTCTTGACATGGCAACCTCATCAAGGCTCAGTGTTCACTTTCAACGATCAAGTGAACTCCATTTCCCTGCTAAGAATCAAATTAAGTTAGGAGCATAACCAATGTGCAACAAGTACCATGAAGATGGGGGCTATTAGATTAAGTTCCCATGAATCGAAGGATTTAAATAGTGTCATATGATTTAATATTCTATGCCACCAAATATTGGAACAATAACTCATTTTAAATGAAGTGTGTATTTACCTTTTGATTCCTTAACCACCAAATTTTTACCATGAAATGAACTCTCTTGATTTCTAAGCAAATGAAAAGAATCCTTTTCGACACAAGTTTTAGTACATTATGCAGTAATGGCACCGATTTTTTTTGCCTAACGCCAAACTATTGTATTGAATATAAACTATAAATACATATATACAATATATAGGGGTAAAAAAAACACTCTCTCTTCCTTATCTTTTGGGTAGTTCTATGTGTGAATGTGTGATTACACCAAAGTAAGAGAGAGAGTTTGTTCAATTTTTTTTTTTTTAAGTAAGAGAGAGAGAGAGGATTAGATTTTTCTTTTTTTTGCACAAGCAAACAAGCTATTTCTATTCAGGTTAAGGAGGTTTGCTTTCTTTATTTTTGTCAAATCTTTCATGTACTGGACGTAACTGACATGTGGGTCTCACACCTCTCAGTATGTCAATGAGACATACATCTCATAAATCCAGCGTAGCGGAGATACTTTCTCCTCTATTCCTTATTTTGACCAAACAAAATTTTTTCGACAAAAATGGCTCAGAGAGTGAAAGTCCACAATCTTGCCTCTATCAAGTTCAAGAGAAATAAATCTCCGTACTCTTTCTATAAAGTCCTCACGGATCGATCAGTGGCTCAAGAACCCAAAACCTTCTCTATTTGCTTTCTTAGCATAAAGGCTGATGATGAACTAAAAACCCCAAGCTGAGTCCAAGAGAACGAAAATGACTGCTGACCTCCACAACCAAAAGCCTCTATGTCAATGTGTATCCTCTTATTTCAACAATGGCTGGCCCTAAAATAAAATCCAAGTTAGAAAACGAAAACTTAAAATAATAAAATAATTGTCAACTTAATTACTTAAGTATTGTAAATTGTAAAAAATTTTGTGTTTCTAACATTATTCTTAAAGACTCTGCTTGAGCAAGCTTTAAATCTTTAAAGTAAGTACTCAGCCGAAAAAACAAAATCTTTAAAGCAAGTGTTTGGTAGACTTTGGAACAAAGTTTTTGTGTGAATGATTGCTGACTAAGACTTGCTTGAGCGAAATTAATCCTGCAGATGCCAAATCTTTTAGCAACTTCACATTTAAATTTTCATTGATATACCGTCACAGATACTTTGTCAATTTCAATCTTAACTCTTGTAGTATAATTATTCTGATTAGTGCACTCTATTTGAGGTTATTTTTTATGAAAATTTTGATTCCATTTGTAATGATGTCAATGGTAAAGATGTGTTTTATATATAAAAGGATTGGATTAGATTCAAGTTACACTTGGTGTAACTTTAAGCAATATCACACCGCCCAAAAATTTATTAATGAAGTTATATTTTGAAAATTTAACCGTTAAATTATAAATTCTACATGTACTAAACATGCATGTCAATTTTGATGTCAATCGGATTTTATTTACCATTTCGATTCATAAACTCATCTTTCATGTATTATTTTAAATTACAAAAACTTGAATTTATACAATTAATAGATGTTATGACTATTGATCATTGATCACCTTGAAATTTTGCAAGCATGGAGAATATAAAAAGATAGTGAAATCTAACAGTTGGTTTGTTAAAATTCACATCAAATTAAAAAATATTGATTGGTGCAACATTATTTAGAGTTACACCCGATGTAACTTGAACTCAAGAATTATATATTATATATTATATATTAGTAGTAGCACTATGTCCATGTGATATACAAATTAATTATTAAAATAAAATATATAATATCTTATATTAATAAAATTTGCTAATTAAGAATCTTATTGTCGTAAACTTTAAACCATACTTTCTATAAAGACGATACAAAGAGCACAATAATTGAAACTTTTTTTTTTTTTTTGAGAAACACAATAATTGAAACTTCAAATTGCAATAACTAGAACTTGCAATCCTTTTCTTTGAAACTTTTTAATTAAGATAATGTTTACATTGAATCACACACAGTGGCGACTCCAGGAATTTTGTCCAGAGTATTCCTATTCCATTTTGAAAAAATTTTGGGTCATTTCGATCTATTTCGGGTGTTTCGAGACATTTCGGTAAACACTGGCCGAAATTCAAAATTTGGCAAGCATGAAGTTTATACTTAAAAAATAAAAAATAAAAAAAAATTCTTAAAACTAAAACAAATTTGCATTTTGTACACCGAAAAACCTCAAAAGGAAAAAAAAATTAAAAAAAATAAAAAGAAAAGAGATTAATGAATCGAGGTACCAGTACAATAAACTATAAGTTCATTTGAAATATTAATAAGATTATTAATTATTGTTTTTTAGTTGTTTTATAAATTTGTTTGTCTTTTATAAACTATAATTTGTTGTATTGTTATTTCATTAATTATTAAATTATTAATTGTTGTTTAGCCTAACATAATTTAATTTGTTTGTCTTTTATAATGTATTAGTTAATTAAATTATTAATTATTGGTATTTAGTTGCTTTATTCATTTTTTTTTTACTAACTATTAGGAGTCTAGCACACACCCCAATGTGCGTTAGCACATACTTCATGTGTACACACACCCCTGCCTCTACATGCCTTTTAGTTCAAAATTTGTTTGGTATAAAATTTTTGAGGGTGTTCTTGATATTGCTTGAAGATGTTCTTAATTTTTTTTTTTAAGAGTAAACAAATAAAAAATAAATAAATTACTATATATAAAAATAAATAAATAAATTCAAGCCAGGGTGTTCCCAGGAACACCCTGGCTTCTGAGTGGCGTAGCCACTGATCACACAACAATAGTATGATGAATAAGACCGGCATCTTTTTGTATTACGTATTATGTGATTTGGTGGAATAATAAAAAGAAAGATGAGTAATTTTGAGTAGTCAAGGCCAGGTGCCGTGTCTTGAAATCTGCTTTTTATAGAGCATTATATAAGCTATTTGAAAACTACATTGTAAAGACCACTGTCTCTCTGCTTAAAATAATATGCTGAAACCAAATTCTGGGCATTTCCCTTTGTTGTTATTTGCGAATTGTGACTAAGCATCTAAGCAAGACCTCTTTGCTTAACATGTCTATGTAGAATTGTAGATGATGAATTTAGCGGCACGTCCTGCGTACCCAAACCTTATTATCATAATGAGTAATGACCATCTCTCGATTGCAGAAACTAACCAAAGCCAGATGTGTGTCCAGAAAATCTATTAATTAAAACGCTATAGAATAATATTTGTATTATTACTTCCAAAAAAAAAAAAAAAATTGTATTAAATGGTCACCTTTCCTTGTTTATAATTAAAAAATAATAATTCACCCTCTCGGTCATGGGCATGGCATGTTGGTAGCAGTCTCATGCCTCTCGGCACGTGATGCTTGAGGGGTGTGCTAATTCGAGTTACACGCTTCAATGAAAAAATGTTGTATTATGATATGGATAACCCTAATCTACCTGAAGGTGCACTACATTGTGCTAAATTTAGGTTTAGTAGACAGGATCAGTGACTACACGAGACCCTTTTTGTCATTCATCAAAATTAAAAAAAAATAATAATAATTCATATATATTTGACATCTTCAACGCGAGATTGAAATTATCTTCAAAGTTGGTAATTGATACTAAAGATCTGTTTGAATACCGCTTATTACTGAAGACTGAAAACGCTATATTGACAATCACTATTTTGACCGGGGGTTAGTTGTGCTAGTCTAATCAAGTTAAGCTTATATTTTAATTATAAAAAATACTGTATGAAAAAGAATCGTCCATGGTTGGTGGGAAGTAGGTGAAGAATTTGACATTTGGTTCTGAATTTTCTTGGGCTTTATATGGTTTTGGACAATATTGTGTTAGCTTCCAGAAAGACGATGGGGTCAAGTCCTGGGAACACTTTTCTTCGCCAATAGCTGCCATCCATGTCTTTTTCTATCTTCTAATTTCTAAATTCCGACTTCTATTTTTTTTTTTTTAATTCTAAATTCTAACTTCTAAGTTCTAAAGGTTAGGTGAGATGTTATCCCATTTGAAATGCCAATGCCACCCAATCAATAAAAAGCCATACTAGTCCACAAAAGACAAGCTGTAGTACTCTTTTTCAGTGACCATTTTCATTATAGGACAAGAATAGCACTTTCAGAATGGGAACTAAAAACAGTGGTGGAGGCCATGTATATAGCTTTCGAAGCACCCTTTCATGGAAGTGAAAAAATAATTCTTTAAGGACCATCAAATTTCTTTGATAAACCATAGCATATGCAATTATGCATGGATTGTATTATTTAGCATTCTTCCCTATGCACATTGAAATAATGCAGTCCAACAATGAGTCAGAAAATTAGCAAGTGCAAGTAATCTACTCATTATTGTAATGATTAATTTCTAAGAAAATAAGGTGGGTTATTAAGTGGATTGCAAGAAATCAATGAACAAGTGAAGATATGATGTACTAACAAGCCACAATTGTTTATTAAGTAATGTTATAGTTGGATGATCCAATAACAATTAGTATAACATGCTGGTCGAGCCCACTGATTCCACTCACCAACTAATTTGGTTCCCCGATCATAAGTTAGGAATGTGACTAATAATTGATAGTTTTGCCCATTAATTTTTCTAGGAAGCTTGGAAATGAACATTGAGAAACATTATAGCTTGTTTGAATTGAGGGAGAAAGGAGGCGGAGTAGGAGCAAGTAGAGAAGAGTTGGCTAAATATTAAGCTAAATTTCGGCCAATTCTAATCTACTTCCCTCAATCCAAATAGAACATAAAGTTTCATGGAAAAGCTCTACCCTCATATTTCTTATGTACCCTTAATTGAGAAAAATATCCACCACTTTGTTTGATTGCGATTGCTAAAAGGAAATGATCAATCTTCACCTCTTCAAACTTTCACAATAATTTTTATATGCTTTAAATAATCTTGCAAACTAATTTCTCCAAAGACAATTAATCTTTTTGTTTGCTATATTATTCAATTGATAAACAGAATACGTACCATAGATGTATAAAGTATAAACTAATGGAAGAGCATTGTTCTAACTATGATTTAAATTTGTATTAATCACTAACTTGTGCAATGTAATTGAGGAATGATTTTGCAAAAATGATATAGTTAATAATATCAATATATAAATCAAATCAAATCAAAGAATTTTTTAGAAAATATCAAATACAACTCAATTAAATTTGGTTTAAATTGGAGAGAATTAATCGTAATTGTAAGGACACAATTTGCACACAAATTCAACAATAAGAGTGGAATAGGCCCTAAAAGCCCAATACAATGAATTTATAAAGAGTGGACCTGAAACCTAGATTCTAATAACGTAGATTCTAGTAACGTAGGTTCTAGTGAGGTTAAATAACAATGATAATGGGCTAAATCGCAACATCATATAAATAGGATGGTCTTTATAACAAAAATTGTTCTCGGACTCAGGCTAAGGAGGTTGGATCCTATATTTCTCCTTCTTAAAAACAGGTTACAAATATTGTTCTAAATGTTTACAGCATTTGCTCTCCTTCTTTCCTCCAATCCCCATTCTTCAAAGGTAGCTATAAGACTGAAACCTGATGCTCAGGCATCACCTATCCATTAATACGGCTAGGTGTTTAGCTGCAGAGTATTTAATGCGGTGGTAACAACTTTATCTTGGATATTTCATAACTCTTATTCTTATCTTGTACACCCACCACGCATATTCTTACATGCATGATCTCCTAGAACATTGCTTTTAGATGTCAAGAAACCCTTTTCTACCTCGGCTTTATCTAGCTGAAGAGGGAATCCTCCTCGGACCAACTTCCGGGATGAGTATGATCAGTCTCCGCTTCTCTACCCATCAATACTGCTTCTTTGAGTTAATATTCCCACATCCTAGGACCATTTAGTGTCTTCGGATTGGGCCTTTGGCCCAATACATACTCGTAGGCCCATTGACTCTACGATAATGTATTCACATTTTTTTAGTAATAAGTTGATTTAGTCAAACAAAACTTGCCACATATGACATATGAGGTTTAATTAATTTCAACTAAGACTTATTGCTAATTAATTAATAAAAATAATAAATTAGATATTTATGATAAAAGTTAAGTTATAAAATTCATGTTTGTTGCAAGTATTCAACCTATGTATTACAAGTCATATGATGAAATTTTATTTGGTGACTCATTAATTATTGAGATAATTTTTCTTGGATGAATTTTTTGGGATTTTTTTTTTAAGTTTTTTTTTTTTTTTTGGTTAAATGTTTTTAAAGTTTAAACCATTTAAGATTTAACAGACTGTCTTAAATCAACAAAGTTGAATTGTCTACTAAAAAAAGGTCAAAATGACTTCTTCTTTTTCTTTTTATGGAAGTCAAAATGACTTTTTTTTTTTTTAATGAAGATTTTAGTTTGAATTTTATAGTGATTACAAATATTTTTTTTCTTTCATCATTTTGTTCCACGTATTGATGTAATGTTTTCTGCAAATCTAATTAGGTGTGTCTTCTAGAACTTAAAAAATGTTGCTTAGTCCAATTAAGGCCTGAGCAGATTAGAATATCAGATACTGGAGTGATTCTTCGGTCACAGAAAGTAACCATGTTTCAGTTAATTCCAAAGCTAAATTAATAGCCAGTTTGCCACAAGTTTATTCCTCTTCTTTTTTAATAATTAAAGTTGGTTAGAGAAGGAAGAAGACTATTATTCAAGGAAAAAAAAAAGAGTAGAAGTCAATTAAACATAAGCACAAACTTGCCACTAAATTCTAAAGGTTACCGTAGGACTGAAGGAGTATTGATGGCCACAATTTCTATATACATTTTTGTTTCTTGGTAAGCTTCTATTTAAGCTCTGATGTTTGGAAAATTACTTATATAAATTGAACTAAAAAATAAAACCAATCTATTAAGAGTTTTGTAGCTCAATAGCAGTTATTTTTCCTTATGAGAATAATTAAAATTTGAATCAGATTTTATCAAAAAAAATTTTGAATCAGATAATATATTTAATAGTTAATACCATTTTGAATCTTCTTTTTTTTCTTTTCTTTTTTTGGTAACAAACAAGCTTATCCAATTAAAAACGAACTAAAATAAGATATATTTACGAAACTCATTCTATGGTTTTTGAACACTTAAAAAAAAAAAAAAGCAGTTCTTTTAAATCTTTTTTACTTTTTGATGTGAGGATTAGTGGTGCAGGGGATGCCTATAAACTTCGGTCTTTTTTTTTTTTTTTTTTTTTTCTTCTACAAAAACTGCAATTCTACTTTGGAGACCAATCACTCATCTACTTTGGAGAGCAATGAACAATATGAATCGTTTTAATAGATTGTTTTTTAGAGAAAGTTTCAACCTATGGCGTTCGCTCCTAGTAATAGCTCTCTATTAATTTTAATAGATGTTTTAAATGTCTTAAAAGTAAGAAATTAAGAATATTTCTTTTAAGAGTAATAGACTTCAAGTTTATGAGACCTCTTAAATGTCTTAGAAGTACGAAATTAAGAATACTTCTTCCAAAAGTAATCTAAAAGTGATATACTTCAGATTTATGAGGCGTCCTAAATATCTAGTTTTAAATGTATTATTAAAAGTAAGAAATTAATAATACTTCTTCTAAAAGTAATAGACTTCGGATTTATGAGACATCTTAAATGTCTAGTGAGTGTGTGTATATACATTTTTTTTTTGGGGCAATGTGAAAGTATACATATAGTGGTTAGATTATTTCTTCAGCCATTCTAAAAGTAAGAACTAGACTTAATACTATGGGAAAGAAAATTGTAATATGATACCTTAGTGTTGGGTTAATTGGTTTGGAGCGTAACATAAATCTAAAAGTTATAAAAATAAACCACCGTACATTTAGTTCTTTAAATGTTTGTAATATCTCAAACTCTCATAAACAAGAAGTGAAATAATCTAATCAAAGGTTGAGAGCCTTTTTTTTTTATAAAATTTTTTAAGACAGAGATGAGTATATGCTAAGACCAAGAGTTGATATTGACAAAGTTACAAAAAAAAAAAAAAAAAAAAAAAAAACACAAAACACAAAACAAAGACTTACGAGTAGAAGGTTTTTTTTTTTTTTTCCCCTCTTTTGAAGTAAAAAAATATAACAAAGTACATAAAAATATACTTCTAGTCTCATATAAATTATGAATCTCACCATAAATTATAGAATATTTCTATAGTACTCTCAAATGATTACCGAGACAAAGGTCAAGTAGGTGGTAGACACTTGATGTAGAGTGAAAATTCTCAGTGCAATGGTGGCTTTAAGAATTTTTTTTAAGATGGTCATTAAGAAATTTAAATTATATAAAATTTAATAAAAAGACAATTTGAATATATCAACGTTACAAAAAAAAAAAATGCAAATACATAAAATATTAAAAAAAAATTTATACTAACAAAGAGAATAAGAAAAAAAAACTAATAAATGATAAAGTGCAAATTGAAAATGCTTATATGAGAATAATAAAGTGGTCACAACAATTTCATAACAAATCTTATGCAACAAATTGTTAGCCTATTATTGATGGGTAAAAAATATCACCATCGAATCCAAATTAGAATTAATAACAACTTACCACATAAGAATTATTGTGAAATTATTGCAAAATTTTGTGGATAGAACATTACTCTTATATTTATTGAACTCAAATTTAAATGATTCTCAAGTAAATGTGTTCAATATTTTTATTAGATGGCTAAAATAGGTTAATTTAATATATAATAGATTTTTTAAAAGTATATATATATATATTAATCAGAACATATTAATTTAAAAAAATTATTTATATAAACAAATTTTTGCATGTATAAATTTTTTTTTTTTTTGGTTTGACAAGTGAGGGTGGTCCTACTCGTGGGAGGGCCACCCTCACTTTTAGAGTAGGACGACCCTCACTTAAAAGTAGAGCCGCCAATGGCCTGGGGGTGGTTGAGGAAAAACCATATATATATTAACGATTCGAACCTAGTCATAGCATGTACTCATCTTCCCAAACCTCTCTCTCTCTCTCTCTCTCTCACTTTAACCATTCTTATTCATACTCAAACCCCACATAACCAAACCACCAAAAAAAAATGGGCTCAAGTGGTGAAACCCAGATGACTCCAGCCCAAGTCTCGGATGAAGAAGCCAACCTCTTTGCCATGCAACTAGCCAGTGCTTCAGTGCTCCCCATGGTCCTTAAATCTGCAATAGAACTTGATCTCTTGGAGATCATAGCCAAGGCTGGACCAGGTGCTTACCTTTCTCCTGCAGAGATTGCTTCCCAGCTCCCTACGAAAAACCCAGATGCACCAGTGATTGTGGACCGCATATTGAGGCTCCTGGCTAGCTACTCTGTTCTCACATACTCTCTGCGCACACTCCCTGATGGGAAAGTTGAGAGGCTTTACGGTACAGCTCCTGTGTGTAAGTTCTTGACCAAGAATGAAGATGGTGTGTCTCTTGCTGCTCTTTCTCTCATGAATCAAGATAAGGTCCTCATGGAGAGCTGGTAATCTCTCAATCTCAATCTCAATCTCAATCTCATCCTCTTCTTTTTCTTTTCCGTATTTCTATTTTTGGATATGTGGTTTCACTTTACTAGTTCCTTTAAAGGATTTGTTAATAAACAATTTCAAAAAAGTTTTGATATCTTTTTTTTTTTTTTTTTAATTTTAGAAAAATATTCTAAAAATATTTCTTAAACATCAATTAAATTATTTTATAGACTGGTGGAATTGAAATTAATGATTAATTGGGCTAATAGTTAATAATAAAATACATGTCGCACTTTCTATTCTACCTATTCCTTGTTTCCTTCTCAAAAAAAAAAAACAAAAACAAAATACTTATTCCTTGTTTTTAAAAGAGTCACACTGTCATTCTTTTTAAGCTGAACAGGGAAGCCTTTCTCCAATGTTGTCTGAGAAATTATTCACTTTCAATCAATGGAGGGAAGTGGGTGTGTTTCAACAATTCATTATAATGGAAAATAGTAATGTGTTCTTGATGTTGTTTTTAATGTGTTGCATTTGCATGCACAATGAGGTCTCTCCTTATATTGCATACACAGCAATGATTTTAATTCGAGAACGTTAGGGTGGTACTATAATTACGCACAAACTAGAAAAACTATACCGGTGCCTATGACCATTTTTTTTTCCTACTAAAAGAAACCTCCACCGTCAAATGATTAGGAAGTTTGAATATATGAATGGTTTGTTCATATAATTTTCCTTTACCTTGCTCTATAGTCTATACAGGTGGGAGTCCTGTCTCTTGGGTTTTAGTGACGAGTGATGACCAATATATTTTTTTCGTTAGAAAAAATTTAGAAACTTGTGAATCATTTAAGGGGTAGGTAACAGGGCCCCACCAACATTTTTGAAACTTGGAAAAATCATCCTTTATAATTTTAGAGGTTTTTTTTTTTTTTTTTTTTTTAAAAAGAAAAAGGGCGCTCCCCTTGAAAATGGTCTTTGTAACTCTTTTTCCCTAAATTGTCGGTGGTTGCTAATTTTTTTTTTTTTTTGGTAAATAAAAAAGTATAGTTGGTGCTTAGTATCGTTTGGATAATGCTGGAAGCACTGCGTCTACGTTTTATTATTATATTATTATTATTATTATTATAAGAAGTGCTTTTCAGCAAAATGCAGTGCTTTTCAATGATCCGTGCTTTTTAGTCAAAAATTTTATTAAAAATAGGACTCATAAAATTATTTATATATTTAAAAATTATTTTACTATTATGTTTTTAATTTTTAGTTTTTAGCAAGATAAACAGTATTAAAAAAAATGCTATCCACTAAAAATAAGCTCTACAGTACTATTCACACATTTAATTTTATTACGATGTAGTACCTCAAGCAATCATTAAAAGACAAAAAAAGAGAAGGGTTTATTGTCTTTCAATTTTCAAATGAAAAAATATAAAATAAATTCAATTTAAAAAAGACTATCCATTTTTTTAAAATCAAATAAAAAATTAAATTAAAAAAGTTATTAATATTGTTTCTATTGAGTTTTAGAGCTCAACAGATAAAGTTTTTAAAACCATCGGTTAAAATTTTATAGTAAAAAAATATAAATAAACAAAAAAAAAATATGGAGGCAATATTGAATATATCAAGGTGGATTGCGAGTCCAAAATTTTTTTATTTTATATATTTGGGGATAATAGTATACAATCAATTGGATTTGGAGTATACTATTGTCTATTGCTAAGCATGTTGCCGTGCCTACTAGTTGCTTCAACCAACTGGATTTGATGTGGATTGTGATATATACAAATTAAGTCATGATCAACAATTTTTAAGTCCCTTTAGATTAGTCAGTATGATTTTCACTCTTTTTATAATTAATAGCATAATATTACCATTAGGACTACTAATAAGTTGTACTTTGTTTCTTTCTCTTTCTTTATGTGACTCAAAGAAAAATTAGAAAGACAAACCTTAGTGGGACCCTTAAAAATTGTTGAGGGTGATTTGTGGGATAGATAGTCACTAGATGCTGATGGGCATAGGGGACCCTCCACTTAGGAGTCTAAATCAATCAACCACCGCTTCATCTATGATCTCCCAATTGCTTCTTGCTTAGTGCTTTACTAAGGCTATGCATAACTTGATTTATTTTCTATACCTCTAATTATTATACCCAACAATTGGCATCCACATGATTCCAATGATTGCTTAGTGCTTAGTGCTTTACTAAGGCTGTGCATAACTTCTATTCTGTATGCCTCTAATCATTACACCTAACAATTTGCACCACATGATTCCAATTATCTTGTGTGTGAGATATTAGATATATGTAACCTATAGAGAAAAGATATTAGATATATGTATAGGGCTTTTATAGGTTTACACTGTACTAGTGATCTTCAGGAAAAAAAAAAAAACATTGTCCTAGTAGTGTACGGTAAGAATTTTCCATATGTGTATTCCCTTTTATGGTGTATAGATTTCACAGGTTCCTATAAAAGAAGTAACAATTATCTAAAGTATTGGATTTATATATCATTAACTAAGACCTATAATTATGCGGGATCCATACAATGTGAGAAGGATAATGCATGTATCGTAATTATAAGATGTTTTTCTAGAAGCAGTGAAGAAAAATTGAAAAAAAATAATGAAAGAATGGTTTGGTTTTGCATTTTTGAATGCTAAATAATATTATTTTTGCCTTAATTGACCTTTGCCTGTGGTGCTGTCAAGTCGTGATACAAGCTAAGAAAAGAACCCATCACAACCTATTGATCAGGTTTGAAATTAACAAAAGTCCACCATTTCACACTAGCTCTTCTTTTCTTTTCTGGGCTCAATAATGGAGTCACCTTTCACTTACAATTCACACTAGCTTCATGATTTGATGTTTATGACCTTTCCCTGCTTCGTAAGATCTTTGAACATTAACAACGGTATATACCAAACTAGGACTTCTTTTTTTGAGAAAAAAACTAGGACTTTAAATGTCAACTACTATTAAATAAAGATAGGCCTTGTATTTGATGTAAAAGTTGGAAAAAGATGGTACTTTGTCATCTACGTGTATTGTACTGCATAGACATTTTGGCATTTTGCATGAGAATTCATCACCTTCCAGCTAAAGAAAAGTAGAAAACGAAAAATTTCACCTAATTGACTAATATTCTATTTTCTATAGGTACTACTTGAAAGATGCAGTTCTTGAAGGTGGGATTCCATTTAACAAGGCCCATGGAATGACCTCATTTGAGTATCATGGTAAAGATCTTAGATTCAACAAGGTATTCAACAAGGGAATGTCTGATCACTCTACCATTACCATGAAGAAAATATTGGAGACCTACAAAGGCTTTGAGGGTCTCACATCTGTGGTTGATGTTGGTGGTGGTACTGGAGCTGTCCTTAGCATGATCGTCGCAAAATACCCCTCTATTAAGGGCATCAATTTTGATTTGCCCCATGTGATCGAGGAGGCACCATCTTATCCCGGTATTGACACTATTTTATTTTTATTTATGTCATATATTAAATTAAGTAGTTTCAAGTTATCTTATCTGACAAAGTTTCTTGTCCATAGGCTCAAATCTATCGTATCTATTATAAAAGTCATATGGTTGATATTGTGCTTAATTTAAGCTATATTTTATAATGGCAATGTAGATTTAAGCTCTTGCCTATTACCTTTGTCTTTAATAAGTTAGACTTTTCAAGAGGATTGTTGGATGCAGACTGGTTGCCTATTCTAAAGTCTTCTTTATATTTATTACTTTATTCCCAAACTAAAACCATGTGTACTGCAGCATAATTCTTTTTATTATTATTATTATTCTTGTCCATAGGTTCAAATCTATTTTATCTATTATAAAAGTAAAGTCATATACTTATTTGTATGCTTAACTTAAGCTATATTTCATAATTGCAAAATAGATTTAAGCGCCAGCCTATTTAGACCTATGTTTTTAATAAGTTAAAGACTTTTTCTGGAGGGTTGTTGGATGCAGATTGGTGGTCAATTGTAAAGTTTTTTTTTTTTTTTTTAATACGTATTACTTGATTCCCAAACTAAAGTCCTGTATAATGCATTATAATGCTATTCCTTTTGTAATGTTTTTTGGGTTTAATAATGATCTCATTGGCTAGATATGAGTGTTGGCTGCAGGTGTGGAGCATGTTGGGGGAGACATGTTTGTTAGTGTTCCTAAAGGAGATGCCATTTTCATGAAGGTGGGTTTAAACTTACCAGAGATCCTTTCATTTTCTTACCCACATGCTTGACTTTTATGTTGGGTCCAGTTGTATAAAACTACAATGGTGCAATTGATAGTTGACAATTGGAAGGCACCACTAGCACTCAACTTTACAGTCTAATTCAATTATAGGGTGTGCAAAGACAATTGTATTAACTAGTACATGAATCATAGAGTGAAAATGAAATTATAAAAAAAATTGATTAGTCAAAGGCACTCTATCCTTGATTTATGTTATTGATATGTGTATACTCCTACGTACAGTGGATATGTCATGATTGGAGCGATGAACACTGCTCGAATTTTTTGAAGAACTGCTATGCTGCTCTTCCTGACAATGGAAAGGTGATTCTTGCTGAATGCATTCTTCCTGTAGCCCCGGACACTAGCCTTGCTGCTAAGGGAGTCATCCACATTGACGTTATCATGTTGGCTCATAATCCTGGTGGGAAAGAGAGGACCGAAAAGGAGTTTGAGGCCTTGGCTAAAGGGGCTGGATTTCAAGGGTTCAGAGTAGTGTGTTCTGCTTTCAATACCTATATCATTGAATTCATTAAAAAGCTTTGAGCCCTCAGCTCTGGTACATACCTATTGCATTTGGGTTTCACAGGTTTGTGACCGTGTTCATTTCAAAAGTGGATTTCTGATATTTGTAGTTTATATTCACTGAGAGAGGAAACAAGGGAGTGACTGTATACTTCTTATATGAAATAAAAACTCTGTAATTTGGATTGAAGAAGATGAATTTAAAATTGGATCATGAAAGGGCCAAAATCGAAAAAAGGTTAATTGTGAGAGTTATGAAATAAATGACCATTTCCTTTTTCACATAGCATTATGCAACCAAATGGAGCATGAACTAGTTAAAACTGAAAAGGTTAATGAAACTTTGAGAGAGATTAGAAAGAAGAAATACATGCAAGTATTGCCTGAGTTATCTAATTCAACTTTGAGGCCATTACTCATAAGTGGAAAAATTCAGATATTAGAAAGAAGAAATTCATGCAAGTATTGCCTGAGTTATCTAATTTAAATTTTAGGCCATAACTCATAAGTGGAAAAATTAAAAGAAAACAGGGGATGAGTAGATTTGAGATATGTAACCAAACAAGAACAAACAAAAAAAAAAAAACGCACACACAGCCATAGATAGGGGATTCTATTCCCCAAGGGCTGGCACCAGTCAAATGAAGCAAGACTAGCAAAGGTAAACTCATCTTTTCTATTAACTGCCAATAATGGAGGCCGAGGAATTACTGATGTGGTGGTAGAAAGCTAAATCTACTAAGAATACACATTTTAACTAAATTGAATGTGACAATGAACAAACTCAATGACCCTACTTCAACAAGATATCAGTTCATCTAGTTAGAATTGGAGAGACAAGAAGAGAGAAGCAAGAGAGGCTCAGATAGTTGGATGTTAGAGCCAATGACTATTGAGTATCTCCTGACTATCTGCATGACTATTGAGTATCTCTTGACTATCTGCGAGAATCTAAGCTTTAGAATATTGCTGTAGAAGGGAGGGGAAAAAAAGGTATCATGATTATAAATCAAAAGCAGCTCTTATCTGAGATTCAGTACATGAAATGTGGAATTCCCACCAGCAACCTGAGTTCAGATAGTGAGTGAAGTGAAAGAGTGGTTATTAGTGTGCAATAACATATGTATTTTCACTAGGACGCACCCCATGAGCCTAATCCAGGCTGCAAACTAGGACGCAAGAATTGTTTCCACAGTAGAGGGATTTGGTTTTTAAAGTTCTACCAGTGAAGCTAATAAGCCCTTCAGAAAACTACAACACAGTGTTTGACTATGCAAGTTCTTAAATTTAGCCATGACTATGCATTGATATGAAAAAACAGAAAGAAATAATATGAAGAAATCTAGTGAAAAATGTGCAGGGAAGCCATAAATCCACCAAAAAAAAAGGGAGTCAATTTAGAGTAGCAAGAGGATGCATAAGAAAGCACTTGAGCTGACCCACTTCCTGGCCAGCACTTGATGACTGATCTCAACAGAAAATACTGCAAGGAAATTATTTTTCTTGAAAGGAAGTTTTCTTGGGGACAGAATCTGAGACCCTTATAGAAAATCCTTTCCTTGCCAAATCTTGAATGGTTTCAAATTTTGAGTGTGCGTAGAGAAGAATCAGAAGATATCATAGCTTATGTTATGAAGCACATTTGGAGCTTATTCACGAAGGCAAGGCAGGGTCTCTATGGGCTGCTTGGGTTCATGAGACTCTGCAGAAAGGCAGGTGCCTTTGGACCATAAGAATCCCTCAAAGCTGTACATGGGATTGGAGAACCATTTTAAAGCTTAGGGATGAGGCCAGAAGATTTATACAGTTTGACGTGGGATATGGGAATCGGATTTTTCTATGGCATAATAACTGGCATCTTGCAGGTATTCCTCTATTGAAACTTGGTTTTAGAATCATTTATGACGCAGCAAGTTGCTTTGAGGTTAGAGTGGATTCAGTATTGAGGAAAAAGTATTGGATATGGAAGCCTGTCAGGTTTGAGGAGCTTGTTAACAAATAGAGCCAACTAAGCCTTGTGGATTTGAAGGATGAGGATAAGGCAAGATGGTCTATTACCAAGACTGGCTGCTTCCCTTGTGCAGCTACATATGATGATCTTAGAATGAGGGTAGAGGTGGTTGATTGATGCAAAATTCTTCGGATCATTCTTAGAATTCTTAGGCCCTCTTTTATGGGCTTGTTGATAATCAAGAATAAGCTATCAACTAGAGATAGGCTTTCTTAAAGGCTTTATACTGGTGACAGTCTTTGTGTGTTCTGCAGGGGTTGCAATGAAAGCAGAAATCAACTCTTTTTGAATGTTCATTTGTCTAGTATCGGATGCTAAGAGCAATTGACAGGAGCTGATGACATGGGCTACTGGCAATCTGAAAAGGTAGGGGCTGAAAACCTACATTTTTAAAATTGCTTTATGGGCTTCTGTCTACTATCTATGATTCCAGAGAAATGCCATAATACATTATGGCTCAATTTGGTCTGAGGAGCAGATTCTAAGGATGTGAGAAGTCATCTTGAAGCTCAAATTAAATTTCAGAACTCCACCCTAAATAAGGTCCTTTGCTATAAGTGGGGGCTGAACCCTTTCGTCATGTGTACCTAGACCCACAAGATTGTGAAAATCTGCAGCTTATGTCCTGAGATGAAGGTTAGCAAGCTGTGCTGCTCTGCTTATATGAAACTTCCTCTATCATTTGCTTGGGCTTAGTGGCCTAGTGAACCTGCAGAATGAAGCTAGCTTGGCTGGATTGACTGAGGTCAAGAGGGCTAGCACTTAGTTTGCAAATTTGCTCTGTGCATCTCTCATCTGTTGGTTCCTTGTGAGGCACCTTGAGCTGGTAGCTTGTACTTCATCTGGTCTAAATGGGCTTGCTTTTGCAGATGTGTCTGTGAAGTTTGAGTCTTGACCAAAATTTGTTCTCTGTATAGCGTTATGTTTTGTACTTTTGGTTCTCTCTAATGAAATTTTCTGATTCATTAAAAGAGAGAGAGAGAGAGAGAGAGAGAGAGAGAGATCATTGCTTCATTGACAAAATCTAGTAGGATGGGAATAGCATAGGGATAAAACACTTCTGCTAGATATCAGAGCTTCCTTATTGTAATGCAGCTCAACCCTTTTCTGCATTATATTAAGCGACGTAGGTGACAAGGAAAAACTCTCTTTCATACAAAACAGCTAAAATTGTCTGAAATAATACAATAATTAAGGGAAGTTCACCTTCACATAACATAACATTATACAACTGCATGCAATAACAACAAAGCATACAGAAAAAGACAATTAAAGGTTCATCTTATGCCTTAAAAAGTTAGAAAAAATTCCTACTTGCCATAACAAGTACAATGGCCAGCCTTCTCCAGAGAATAAGGATTGCCGTATATGAAAGAGGGCAGAACCACCATTATTCCACCAAGACTAGGGTGAATTTTAGTCATGCTGCTACGGAGCTTGGGTGTAATAAATTGATGGCAGGGGGGACCATTTCAGTGATGCTGCTATTGAACTTTTCTTAACAAAATGATTACAGTCGCCGACAGAACTTCATTTGCAACAAGAAAAACCCAATACGAGTAGGAAAAAAAAAAAAAGATGAAAACTACTAGAACAGCAACAACAACAGATTGACTAGTTGAGAACTTGGATAGACTTAATATTTGGTATCTTATTTGCTTGCTTGCTAAAAGGAGGCAGAAAATGGCTTTAAGCGAATAAGCAAAAACTTAAGGCAAGCTTATTTGCTTAAAGCCAATTTCTAACTCATTTCATAGAAAATAAGCAAATAAACTACAAAAAATTAAGACTATCCAAGCCAACACAGGCTAATTCTTGAATAAATCCAAACAGTTGTCTTTCTCCAAGTCCCTACTCCAAAACTTCTTGTAATACTCTGGGTATGTGTAACCCCTGTATACAGCTTCAGATCCATCAACTATGAGTGAACTGGGGGCACTGATTAATGCATCGTCACATGGGCAGAGGAATGAAGCTATTGATAGCCTTGGTTTGTCAGCATTGACAATTGCTCGGTGCCAAACACTCTTATAAACCCCATTACTCAGTGCCTGCAATGACTCATTGTCATGTTTAAATCCTTGTCAATGGAATGTGTTTCATAAAAATGACATAAGCATCTTATAGTACAAATTGTGATGAAAATCAACATGCTACAAGCTTGCTGTGCCCTTTGAAATAAAATTATATACTGTTGCAACCTGGCATCTAATATTTTAGAGAGTGATCTACTATAATTCCTTGCTCAATTTAACAAGTTGTATTTGTTTGTTTTGTAGCACCATCAACTATAAGAAAGTACAAGCAGATTATCGTTACCTGTAACTGATCACCGATGTTAATGACAAAAGCATTTGGGTGCGGATTGACAGCAACCCATTTGCCATCTTTGAGGACTTGAAGGCCAGATACATGCAGGTCTTGAAGTAGAATTGTGAGGGCATTGGGGTCAGTATGCCCTGGCAATCCATAAGTCAGTTCTGGCTCCGGACATGGTGGGTAATAGTTTACAGCCATATGCTGCCCTTGCTCTCCCAACACATTCTTTACACAATCCTTTTCTAGGCCTAAGCTCTCTGATATCAACTCTTCTAATCTGTACCCAAGTTGTCGAACTTCCATGCAATAATTACTCACAATGTCCCTATTAAAGAGAATGTTACATACATTAGCTCTTTTATATTTTCTCTGCAAAATTTGCCTATTTCATCAAAGGAAAATTGGGAATTGGTGGATAACAAACAAAAAGAATGATCTGCATCAAGAAGGATTGGACTCATTCTATGACCTCTTGTTTATTTTTCTTATATATGACCAACTAATTATGTTACCATGGAATGAATACACTGGGTTCAAATCCTATGTTTGAATTATATGATCAATCAAAGCATGCCAAGACACCTCCAAGACTCATTTTACTTTGGACAAAATGCCCTCCAAACAAGATTTGCAAATGCATGCCATTGCAAGGTGATTACTGCATAGTTTCAGCACGTCTGCATCTAAATACATTTTATTATGGTTTCAGGGATATGTTGGCAAATCCTAAAAACAGAATATGTCAAAATTATGTTGTGTCAATATAATTGTGTGAAGGTTGAGTCCAGTTTATAACTGTTAAAAAATGATAAGGTTATGATCTACTTAATGATGATTTGATGATCTTTTACCCATATGTTTTGCATTATAACGAACTTATGGGTCAAAAATGATAAGGTTATGATCTACTCAATGATGGTTCAGGGCCACTGCTATGGGAAGGCAAGCAAGGCACTTGCTAAGGTTGCAATAAAGATTTTAGTTGTACAAAAGTTTTGTATGTAAACTATCTTTTCATGTGATTTTTCTACAAGCATCCGTAGACAAAAGGATTGCCCTAAGATGATCATCTCGTGGAAATTGAGAACGAATCAAAGCAAATTGTTCTATTTCTCAGTCTTTTTTACTTGCTCCTATGGAACCAAGGTTGAAAAGATTGAGAAAAATCAGTCATTCACAACCAATAATAAAGGATTCCTCAAAAGTTTTAAGGCTTAGTAATCCTTTAGATCACAAGAATGGCTTTTTCTTTGGAAATAATTTGTTTTACTGATTTTCCACTTCGTTATCAAATTGTTGTGCTTCCTTGTTTATTGTTTAGATTTGATATATGTGATTTATATTTGCTTGTACAAGAAACCCATGATAAACTTATGTAATCAATCAACAAACCACTTTTTTTTTTTCTTGGAATGGAAGTCAACAAACCACCTAGTTTAGGAGTCTAAACAGAATTTTTCACTTTCTTTAGCATAGAATGAATTATAAACAAATGGTATGTTGAGGGAGGAAATTTTGGAGTTACCATAGGCAACCTTTAATAGATATATTATGGCATACTGATGTAGTGATGTAGCTGTTTTGGAATTTATGTTATGTAGTAGGATACTAAAACCATAACATGTTAGTGCCTTTGCAACAGAGTAGCCATCTCAGTTTTTTAGGCAAAATTAAACAAATGAAGCTAAAAAAATTGAAATGCACTAGGCTAGCTTATTATTATCCAAAATTCATGAAAGCTCCTGTAATTCACCATTTTGTTTTTCATTCATTCTTTGCATAGACCATCCAACATCTCTTTCCCTCGAAAAATTATTGTATATTTTCTCTTTCTCATAATAGGGTGAGTCCCACCCACTATGAGGCCAATTCCTTTGTGAGAGGGAAGAAGCATGCTCCCAAAGTACGCAATAGCAACTCCTCTTTCTCTCTCTACACACCGTTATCAAGAATTCAAGCACAAATCACATTGAATTGTGATTACGTTGCTAACACTACTTTATTGTTGAGTTGAGTGGAGAAGTTGAATTTGGAGAAAGTAAAAGTCAAAGTAAGAATTCTAAATTATCATAATGTAGGTAATAAAAAATAAAAATAAAAAACCTCTAGTTAGTCATGATTTGACGAAGGATCTCCCTAGGAGGCTAAGACAGAATGTTCTTAGAAAACACTACACGTATTAAACACCAATTGTTGAATGATCAAAATGATGACGAAAGCACTGACGTTCAATATTATTAAATAATAAAATCTTACATACTCAATGACGAATTCTCAAAATTATAATAAATTATTAATAATAATGACTCCAAAAAAAAACTTATAATTAATAATAATAATAATAATTTCTTTCTCAAAAAAAAAATAATAATAATAAAAGAGAGACCATTTTACCGTAAGTTCCTGTCAATGTTTTATACCGTGTGATCACATCTATGAAATTTGCAAAGACTGTTGCCCTGGATTTATTTTTCCTAGTACCATACCATTTGTGATAACTTAATGATTGTTTGACAAAAATTGGTGAATTAATACTTAAACATAAATTCAATACATATTCTCTCTTGGTTTATAATTTTTTTTATAAAAAAAAACACTTATTCTTCACCACTCATACTGGCACATGTTAAATTTTCACAGACATTCCCTTTTATTAAACTTGAGATCTCATGTGAGATGGCTCACTAGATAATAAAAAATAAAAAATAAAAAAAAATTGAGAAAGGGATAACAATAAAATTTTTAAAACAGTAAACGAAACACTTTAATCAATACCATCATAATCTATATTAGTATGAAAATGAAAATGTAGGTCATATAAAAATTTGAATTCACCTTTAAAAAATTTATTATATTTTATAATATTTCGTGAACGAGAAGAGGAATCTTATAGTTTTTTTGTGAATAAAATTTTCAATTACGAAAACAAAAGGTTAGTATTGATCTTTATTCTTTATGAGAAAACAAAATATCTAACCAAATCATCCCAAGTCACAACATTTTATATAAATAAAGTTTTGAAGAAGGTAAAACCAAAGAACGACAAAGGCAGGTAGGCACACAGGTCCACAATGTAAGTTGTCATTACCAATTGGTCAAAACATTATATATTTGATTTCACTTTCTTCCATATTGTTTGAGTATCCAATTAGGATACCTTTAATTTATTGATTTGTTTTATTTAAAAAATGATTAAGTAAAATAAATTGCACTCTAAAGAGAGAAGGCCTTAGAAATTTGCATCTAATCAAATAAACTAAGATATAAATCATACCAAACACATACAAAATCATACCAATATGCTAAGACCATTGTAAAGAGTTTAATGACCCAATTGCATTATTCAAAAGTCTCATATAAATCAATATCGAAGTTGAATCCCCCTTCCCCCATTTATTATGAGCACAATTTGCTTAGATCTTCATAAACTAAACTCCATAAACCCTCATAAAAAATAGTTAACAAAAGAAAGAATATTAGATCAAGATCAAACTACTTGTAATTGAGAGACTATTGACCCTAGAAACTAATAAATTATAAATTATTCACTCATTCATATGGACCATTTGTGTCATTCTTCTAACAAATATAAGTAAATCATCAAGGATTTTAATAATCATGTGAACTGCGTAGGGTTATAAATTGAAAATGATTAGTTTCTTAATAATTAAGAGGATTAGCAGATCTTTCACAATATTAAATAAGTTCTCCTGAAAACCTACCTAGTATGGTATTCTTATTATTATATTATAAGCTTTTAATAATCTCATTTGAGATATTCTCGAATAGAATCAAGATTTGAATCTCATTTTCTATTCCTATATAAGATAACAATCATAATTTTAAAAATCAAACCGGCTAGTTGAACCGATTCAATTAGAAACCAATTATCAATTCAGTCCAACAAAAATCCTTAAAACTGATTTTTAAAACTATGGTAATAATTGAATTTAAATATATACATATATATATACATATATATAACACGTGTACAAAATATTTCTTTTTTTTTGGGTTGAAATGGATGATCTGCATTAATTAAATAGCCATAAAAGGACAAGTGTTGGGCCTACCGGCTAAAAGTCTTAAGGAATACAAACCATAAGGATTACAAACCAGAAGCATCAGAGTCTAAGAGTTTGTTCGGTTGGAGGAGTGGAGAAGTGGAGGATAGAAAATTGTGGGACGATAGAAAATATTTAGTTTTCCCTCTTGTGTGTTCGGTTGGAAAGGGTGGAAAAGTGGGAGGGTGAAAAACTATTTTGTTCGGTTGGAGAGAAAAATGGAAGGATGGAAGATGTAAATTATATAAATTGACTATTATACCACTGTTACATAATATGTAAGAAATAGATTTATTTATACTCATTACATAATATAAAATTTATCACATCATATATATAAATTTTTACTATTATTTTTATTATTATAATGTAAAAATTAGATTATGTCACATTGAAAAAAAAAAAAAAAAAGAAGAAGAAGAGATCATTCAATAATGTTGAGGGAAAAGTGGTCATGAGTTGGTGGGATGGGCCTTTTTTTGTAAAAGTGCAAAAGCCTTCGAGTAGCACTTTTCTCTCCCACGTTTTCCTCTCAATTTGGGTGGAAAATAAATGTGGGCTCAAGAGAGAAAATTTTCTCCCGGATTTTTCATCCTCCCTGTTTTCTTTCCCCAAACGAATAGTGAAAAATGCTATTTTTCACCCTATTTTCTATCTTCCCTGTTTTCACTCCAAACGAACAAACTCTAAGGGTCCGTTTGGTTGGAGGAGTGAAAAAGTAAGAGGATGGAAAATTGTGGGAGGATAAAAAAGTAGGATAATAGAAAAATATTTGATTTTTCCTCTTATGTGTTTGGTTGGAGGGGTGAAAAAGTGGAAGAGTGGAAAACTCTTTTGTTTGGTTGGAGAGAAAAAGGGAATGATGGAAAATGTAATTTATATAAATTGACTATTATACCCTTATTACATAATATGTGAGGGGTAGATGAGAGATAATATGTGAAGAGTAGGTGAGAAAGTATTTGTGTAAAATAGATTTCTCATTATTTTTCTCTCTTCATTTTCCTCACAATTTGGGAGAATAAAAACAGTGGGCCTAGGAGAAAAAACTTTCTTCTCTATTTTCTATCTTACTTATTTTCTTTTCTCAACTAAACAATATAAAATAATATTTTCTACCTTATTTTTCTCTCTTTATTTTTCATACATCTTGCTTTTACTCTCAACCAACCCCAATTCTAGAAGGGGCTGAGTTAGCTCCATGCAAAGGGCCAATATTAAATTGGATTGGTGGTCAATGGAAGTTAAAGGAATAATACTGGTTCACACCTCAATGATATTCAATCACAAACCGTGTGATTCAGCTTTCATGACATCAACACGGCTTTTCTCGCTGATGTCAGCAGGAAAATTCTGGCAAAATTAAACATGCATAGGTACAACAACTTTCACCCAATAACTGTACACAATATTCAATGGCCATGATATCAGCACTGTACAATCAAAGTGGCGTCATCACCGCCCAATCAGTAGAAAAAAAGTAAAGGGAGAGGTAAAAGTCTGCAATAGATATTAAATTCTTTGGCCCATGTGACCACGCTATCACAAATAAACAAAAAGTCTCCCATTAACTGCGCCTAAAGCTATGTGTCCCCCCCTCTTCAATGGTCTGACCGAGTCAAGTCAACCAATATAATGGGCTTAAACTAGTACTTTTCCTTGGGTTTGCCCACTGATCCGGGATTAGGATTAACCGACTAAGTTCCGGACAATGAAATTTATTGTGAACGTGAGAGGAAGAAACATTATATTATATTATCGTGTTTTGAAAATATTTAGGGTTTATCTTACAATTTACCGTACTTCGTACTAGACGTAAGTACCAAAGATATTGTGATGTTGTGTTTCCTGTTTCTCATTTTAAGGGTAAATCATAGTACACTGATTAAATTTATGGTGGGACGGAGCAAGAATGTGAGAGGGAAAGCACCTAATGGTCCTACAACGTGAAGCACTAGGGTACTTTAGTGGAATCCGATTCCGTGTTTATTACGTAGAGATTTTGTTTACATAAATTAAGAAGTTAATTAATTGCTTATTTTTATAGATAATTATATCCTTTCTCATGAAAGATCAGTCACACACTCAAATGATGACAGCCAATCTAAATTTGGTCCAATGAAATGGAATCCTCTAGGAATTGTTCTCTATCACACAAAATCTGATAAGTATAAAAACATATATATAAAACTTTTAGCCGAATTATGTGGAATCCACTAAGTTCATGCTTTCCGCCCTTTTTTTTTGGTTGCCGTAGTAAATTGACTAAAATTTTCTATGACGAAATAAATGACTTTCTTTTATAAGAAGTACCAAAATTTGAATCTTCCTCCTCATTGCTGTAATTATAAAGTTATAAATTAACATATTTATTTATGAGAAAAGTTAATGGAATTTTAAAGCATCGATTTAAGATATATATTTAGAAACTTGTTATAAAAAAAAGAAAGAAATAGTTTTTTTTTTGCAGCTTTTTATATTTTCTATAGAAGATGTGTTGAAATTTTACGAAAATGATTTACTAACAACTGATCTAATGTCACCCATTAACATCATCTTTTATATGTATATTGATTATGTTTTAGATTAAACAAAAATATGTTTTGATAAGCTAACAAAACACTATAGCTGTTTTTAATTTTTTGATAGAGCTAGTTTCTAATTTGTATGTGCCCTTGTGTTGTTACTTTCGTTCACGTGATGTCAGAGATTTTAATTACAAGTTGATTTTCGATTTTTAACTTGTAATTTTTCTACTAATTACAAACAACTATTACAAAAGACAATTTATCTTTATAAGGCATGTCAGTGTCTTGTAGCATTGCAAAGAGACAAATCGACTTGACCAATTGCTAAAATAGGGTCATTTTATATAATTTGTGTTTGCATTTGCACATGTGAGTACTGGTACCAGCTCAGGGAATCGCGCCTAGCACATGGGATGTTATTGAGCTCTGATTTTTTTTCTTCATTTTTTTTTTTAATTTTCTTTTTATAAATAAAGGAGGGAAATTTGAATCCAATTTGTTCTTCATGAAAGAACCAAAGAACTTCCATTGAATCATAACCTTGTTTAGATATTGTTGTCATGTCAACCATATTATAACATGTTGTCTTCAACAAATGGATCGAAATCTACTTTATGACGAGGAAAATTGCGAAATCCCTAGCTCTCATATGGTTTTGAGGGGAGTTATAATGATGCACATGTGTTTGAGTGAAGTGTGAAGGAAGAAGAAAGAAAAGGAATGGATTATATGGCATCTAAACGTTTATATAGTGAGAAGCATGAATACAAAAGGAAAGTCCTAGCAATTGCATGCCCAAATGAAGCTTGATGGTAATGCAAACATAATCTCTTTAGGAACATCTCATAAAATTGAGGGTTTTGTGATAATTCAGCATTTAAAAACTTAAAATTGGTGACATATGGTGTCAATTACGGAGAAGACAACAAAAAATTCAAGAGAACCATATAAAATATATGTATATTGTTAATGAAACCGTTTTTCAGTTATTTCCGTTATTCTAATTTCTCGTGTAGTTAACCATATTAACTATAAATTTTTGTTAATGTGGGTGTCTAGAACTCGAAACTTAAGTTTTAAATACATCTTTTTATTATGATATGTATTTGTTTTATAATAAGTATGATAGAATGATTAATCTCAAAAATTAAATTTTGGATTTTTTAGGTATCAAAACAACTTTATGTATTTCACCAAAAAAAAAAAAAGAACTTCGTGTCGTCACTCAAATAATATTAATATTCGTACTTCCAAAAAAAAAAAAAATGAGAGAGAGAGAGAGAGTGTGTGTGTGGAGAAAAAGTACTTACTTGAAATCAGGAGGATTGGAAGGCCACTCAGGCACATATTTGTCCAAAGGATAACAATGAAGTCTGAGATAGTCCCTCCAATTGTGAACTTTCTCCTTGTTCACATTAAAACTTGTAGAAAGTCTCATTGTCTTTGATGGGTCATCTGAGTACAACTTCAACTTCTCTTCCACAGGTAGGCTAAAGAACTCAGTGGCTATTCGTAACATTTTTTCTACTGCCTCCAAAGACACACCATGATTGATCACCTAGTTAGGAAAAATATGACAAATTATGTATATATATATATATATATATATATATATATAAGTGGATGAGAGAGTAAAAAGTGAGTGACTTGTTATGAGAGAGTAGTAGTGAATGAGTGGAATATGCTAATATATATGTGTGTACCTGAAAAAAGCCATAGAATTTGCAGGCCTCTGCAATTTGTTTGACAACTTGGGATCTATCCTTTAAACCCAAGTCAATGACAGGAACATCATCACAAGTAGAGACTTCAGATAGGCGAGGTCGGTCTGATTCTGGCCTGACATAACTTTCGGGCAAGTTTGAGTAGCGAACTCCGGTGGATAATACCTTGGTGTCCATGTATTGGAAACAAGACAAAAGCAATGGGAAAAATTAATTAATTGCGTTCACCCAATATCTGCTTCGGTCTCTGAAGTTTCCTGGAAGCTGAGAACTTCTTAATACGAGTAACTCTAGTCTGCCGCATGCCGCATATTTATAGGAATATAAATGCCCTAAAAAAATGAAAAAAAAAAAAATATATATATATATATATATATTTATAGAGGATCTGTTTGGGATCCATTTATTTTGTCAAAATTAAAATTTTTTTGTTAAAAGTATTGTAAATGAAGGTAAAAGTTATAGTGAAACTCATGAATAGTACTAAAAAGTGCAATGAGATTTATGAATAGTATCAAAAGTGCAATGAAAGCTATGAATAGTAGCAAAAATAAACTGATTAGTAAAATAAACTAGTAAATTTCATCATGCCAAAAGCACACATTTTATATATATACACACACACTTGGTTTGAAGACAAGTTTGAAGAGAATCCCTTTAAATACTTGTCTTATATATATATATATATATATTTTATTGAATGTGAATTTTGAAAATCTGACCGTTAGATTATATGTTTTTTATGTTCTTAACATGCATATCAAATTTCGTTTAAATCAGATGTTATTTACTATTCGATCAATAAACTTATTTTTTGTGCATAATTTTTTTACCACGAATACTTGAAATTTAAACATATTATTGATGATATAATTATTGATCTTTGATTTTTTTTTTCTTTTAAATTTGCAAGCATTGAGAATATAAGAAGAATACGCAATCCAACAGTTAGGTTTTCACAAAATAAAAAATTGAAGTAAAATAATAATAATAATAATAATAATAATTTGTTACATTAACTAATTATTATATCTTATTATATAAAGAATCTTAGATTTATTTTAATTTTTGTCTTAAAATTTAAAATTTTTATTAAAATAATACATTTTACTAATGATTAAAATAAATTTGACTTCATGGATACTCAAAGTCAATACAGAGAAACAGCCACTTGTAATATTGTGTGAATTCTAAACAAAAAGGAACAAGATATTATTTATGACATGTTATTAAAAATGTAAAATGAATGATGGGTAGATACATGATGTACACAACAACTATGAGAGAATCGATCCTCAAAAGGGGCAATGTCACTATTGTTAGCATGTCTTCTATGCCTTAGAGCATTCACATCAAGGATCTCAAAATATAAGGGCCTGGTTGGTTATGTTTTCGTTGTTTAAGCAACACAACACGTATTTCCACAATACTTTTTCACCTACACGTATTTTCACAATAATTAAATAACGTTACTAGAACAACATTACCAAACAGGTCCTTCAATATTTAGCAACTCAAAAATCTATTTTATCAATTTTAACAATTTACTTTACAATTCATCCCACAATAAAGATTTTATTTTCTTACCATTTCATTTATAATAATATAAAAAACTTATCAAAATAATAAAAAATAATTACCACAACCAACCACCACTACAACCAACGACCACAGCCAACCACCAAAAAGTCATTAAAAAATAATAACAAGTTGCTAGAGTGAGCTCTCATTTATGAAAGTCCACTGTAGTAGGATGTCAAATTTTTTAAGATATGAAATCTTTGATGGAGCATGATTTTTGTGGTTTAAAATGCTAAAAATAGTTTTTGAGTGAGTTTAACACCTTTGCAATGAATGCTCATAGAGGATTCCCATGCACTTTCTTGGAATTATTCTATTTTACCATCTTAAAAGCTACTTTATCAATTATGCCATATTATTTTATAACACACCCAACATCCTAACTTTTATTTATCTCATTTATTCATTAAAATATTAATTTCACCAACTCTTTCTCTCTCATCCTTTTCATAAAAAATAATTAAAAATACCTCCCACCACCATAAAATACAATATAAACCTTTTTACAAGTTGCTACAATGCCATCATAAAAATAGGATGGCATTGTAGCACAATTGTAAATTTTTTTGCAATTGCAAGACTTTGTAAGACCAAGTAATGGGGGATTTTGGGATTCTGATGCTAAATATTACCAACATATAACATTTACAAACCCAATGTAAATGCTCTTAGTGGCTAGTGCTATTCTTTACATGTCCAAGTTCCTACACTTGAATGAAGTTTCATGGCTAACAAATCAAAAGTTAGAGTGATTTACGAATTATCTTATACATTCAATATATGCATAACTTCATTAGAATATATTAATTTCATGCCCAATACAAAGATACCCATGTTTGTGAGAATATACATGTTAATGAACTACGGTAAATAAATAAAGGAGGATTCTTTTTTTCTTTTTTGAGAATCAAATAAAGGAGAATAATTGAGAGAATTCTTTTTTTCTTTTTTGAGAATCACAAAAAGGAGGATTGTAATCTAATGGTTGGATTAATATTGGAACAGAAGTTGAAAATTGAATATCAATTTACCTCTTACAAATTTGAGTTTCATCTGTTTCAAAATCCTTTTAATTTTCAGCATAAGTGGAACCTATAGATCTCAACCTTGAGGAAGCACAAAACCTTCTGATACTAAGGGTCTGTTTGAGATCCGCTTATTTTGCTGAAACTGAAAACTTTTTGCTGAAAGTACTATAAATAAAGATAAAAGTTAGCTGAAATAGTATTAAAAAGTGTAGTCGGGCCCATTAATAGTAGCAAAAATAAGTTGAATAGTAAAATAAGCGGGCAACTTTCATCAATCCAAACACACACTAATTCAAACCCGGATTGTAGTTGTCGGATCATTGGATGCAATGCTATTCCTACATCTAAGATTTATAATTTCCTCAATTTTATAGTCTTCCTAGAAAAATACACTGCCATTTATATAAATATAAACTAGTGGGAATACTCATGTATGTGTGTATATATATATGTATAGAGTCTGTCTAGGATTCACTTATTTTGCTGAAACTGAAAACTTTTTACTTAAATTATTATAGATAAAGGTAAAAGTAAGCTGAAATAGTATAGTAGAATCCATGAATAGTACTATAGTACCAAAAAGTACAATGAGACTCATAAATAGTAGCAAAAATAAGTTGAATATTAAAATAAACTAGTTTTTTAATTTGAAGCCAAATGCACACTTCTTTATTAAAAAGTTAGTGGATACAATATTGATAATTTTCTAAACCTACTGTTCACTTTATTTAAAAAGTCAATACAATTTAATTTAAGTTTTGTACTATTTTAGAAAAATTAGTATTGTAGTGTGGTTCAAATGATATTATAATAATAATAACATATTTTGTGGTGCATCACATCTGTAATTCAAATCAAACCTCCCACCTACCCAATTGTCTTTACTTATAAAAAAATTTTCATATTAATGAGTATTCTTAGAGTAATTGTTAATAAATTATATTAGAAAAGTTTTAACACCACCTTCATAGAAAATATAAAAAATTGTCAGAAAAAAATAATTGCTTTATCATTTTCCTATAAAATATTTTTAAGAATAGTTCCTAAACCAATACCCTTAGAGTATTCGTTAACATTTTCCATAAAATAAAAAAAAAAAATCATGCCAGTTTCAAAAACATGTATTTTTAATTTGAATTTTTTTGGCTAATACAGTCCATTAAGTAATATTCTTTTACTAAGTTGAATTTTTTAAACACAAAGAGTAACTTTTTTTCTCCCTAAAAAAAGAGTAACTTTTTTTAACCCTAAAAAAAAGAGTAACTTTTAAGGAATGATTATTTAATGCATTGTCATTTAAAAAAGGGAAATGCTAACGAATGCCCTTAGGGCATTTGTTAACAATCCATTTAAAGAAAGTTTTTATGGAAAAATGAAATAAAACAATTAATATTTTGACAGCTTTTTTCATTTCTCATAAAAGTAGTGTTAGAACTTTCCTTAAATGGATTGTTAACCAATACCCTAAGGGCATTCGTTAGCATGACCCTTTAAAAAAATGTCCCATTAACAAGTGTTCAAAAGGTATACGTTAAACAATAAATATTTAATGATGAGCTGCAACCCACTTTTTTTCAACAAGAAATATATTTTTTCAATAATTTATTGCTTTCTATGCACAGATTATTACGGTTGTTTGTGTTTTTCTAGATAAATGTAGATGATGTGACTTTATATTTTGAAAAATGTATAAAAGCATCATTTTAAGTGGGAAAAATCCCATCCTACAAGAAAAACATATGGCATTCATTAACATTGCCTATAAAAAAAATCATGGTAGTTTTGGAAACGTGTATCTTTTAATTTGATTTTTTTGGCTAATATAGGCCATTAAGTAATATTCTTTTACTAAGTTGAATTATTTAAACACAAACAGTAACTTTTGGGGAATGATTATTTAATGCATTGTCGTTTAAATAAGTTAATAAGTGTTCAAAAGGTACAAGTTAAGATACAATAAATATTCAATGATAACCTGCCGCACTCTTTTTTTTTTTAACAAGAAAAATATACGTTTCAATAATTCATTGCTTACTATACACAGATTATTATGGTTACTTGTGTTTTTCTCATGGTTTTAAAAATCGAACCGAGTATCAAACTATTTTTTTTCAAAATTTTCGGTTTTGACTAGTTTTATGGCTTTTAATCGGACCGGACTGGACCGGTTTTCTCGGTAAAACCGGTCAAATTGGCTAGTCCGATTCGGTTTTTGAAACAGTGGTTTTTCTTGAAAAATGTGGATTGTGTAACTTTATATTTTGAATAATGTATAAAAGCATCATTTTAAGTGGGAAAAAATCCCCTCCAATTCCCTCATAATTTTAGCTGGATGTGCAACACATGGCATTTGTAATACTATCACGTATCTTACATCTAAACAAAAAAATTAAAGGAATTGGAATATTCAATGAAAGGAAATTTTATTCCACAATTAGTAGAGCATTAAATGCCGCTTAACTTGTGCCTTAAGGCACTTTTTAACAAAAGGCTTTAAATAAAATGGTACTTGTCAATAACTGTACATTGGAATTTTTTTTTATTAAAAAGATTTTTTTCCCTCTCTTTTTTTTTTTGTTTAAATATAAAAATTAATATTAGTTTTTAATAGGTAAGTATTGTTATTGTGTTTGTATAGAACTATTTATTTTACCATTTAAAGAAAATGTGACATAGCAATTGGAGGATTTAAAATTAAACAAAGATTATAATTTTAAATTTATTAAAAATATATATTAGAGTAAAAACATGAGAAATTGTAAGGACTTGAAAGCTTATGTGGCATAATTTTATTCGGTGAACCAAAAGTCAAGTGTTTTAAGTTTTTTTTTTTTCAGAAAAAAATACAAACACATGAGTGATTCTAACATAGATACATATCACAAACTCAAACAAAACTAGATGCATGGAGAAAAGTAATATTGACTTTTCAAATAAAGTAAATGGTAAATCAAGATTTTTTAAACATTTTGTTTATTGACTGTTCAAATATGATCAAATTTTGAAGAGCATATCACCTCAATCAATGGCGGAACCAGGATTTCAATCTAAGGAGGACTAGATTAAAAGACAAGATTGAAAAGAAAAAATGACCTAAAAAATACTAATCGATATTAACAACAAAGGACAATCAAAGTAATTAGTTCATGTCATTAACATAAACAAAAATAATTATACGTAGTTAAGAAAAATCAAAGGAAGAGATTAATCTAAATGCATAAAGTACAAACATCCAAAAAAAAAAAATGGTGATAAGCTAGAAAAAGTGTAGTAGGCTCGCGACTAATGAGAACCGTAAATTTGGGAGATAAGACAAAAAACTTTGGACAAGATCAATACGATATGGAACTTGGAATGATTATGTTTTATTCCCATATATAATATGTATGTGTGTATATCATATTTTAAATAAACAAAAAAAAAATTTAAGTTATAATGGTAAGGACAAAAAGGGCAATCAACGAATTGGGCCTTAACTAGACTCTAACCGAGCTCAACTAAAGGTATAAGTGATCTCTATAAGCCCCTCTGAGTCGAGGTAAAAAACTATTCAAGGAAGTAGTAAGTCCGAAGCAAGAGCAAGGAAGCTGACGAGCTGAGGAAGCCACAAAGCTTACAGGCAAAGCTAAACATGCCCGACCGAAGAGGTAGGGATGGCAATTTTGCCCCGCCCCGCCTAACCCGCCCCTCCCCCGCTTCGCCCCGTGCGGGTTTTCCCCGCCCCGCAAAGGTGATGGGGCGGGGATGGGGCAAGATTTTAGCCTCGCACCACGAGGCGGGGCGGGGATGGGTTTAGACTTTTTAGACCCACCCCGCCCCCGCCCCCGCCCCCGCCTGAGTTGCAAAGGGTTATAACTGTAAATTTTCTATACCCTAAAACTCTACTATTTAAATAACATATTAATATTAGCTTATTTTATTCTACCTAATGTGGTTATCTGCCTTTATTTTGTTATGTGTTTTACTATGAGTGTTTTTTTTTTTTTGTGATTGTCCTGTTAAACACTTGGATATATTATTCAATTTGTTTTAAAAATTGATTTGATTTGATGGGATAAATTTAGTTGTAATTTGAAGTATATTTTTATTAATGAAATAGGTTTCATTAAAAAAATTGTACTAATTGTAGGGCAAATTAACAAAAAATTAGAGTTTTATGGGGTGGGGCGAGGCTTCGCGGGGCCCTAAGGGGCAAGGATGGGGTGAGAAATTTTTTCCCGTCATGCGGGGCGGGGCGGGGATGGGGCAAGACAAAACCATGCGGGGCGGGGACGAAGATCCCATCCTTCGGCCCCGCCCCGCCCCGCCCCGCCCCGCCCCATTGCCATCCCTACGAAGAGGGCAATAGTAATTGACCTGGATAAGTCTTAAAGGAAAGTTCTTGGCGAAGACACGTCCACCTTCGCATTTCGCATTAAATCCTCTGTACCAACTAGGCATACCTCATAACAGTGCCTGTAAAACCTGAACAGTGCCTGTACAACCTGTTACCTGCTCTGCATAACATCAAAAGGAGGAAATAAGGGAGATGGAGCAAGTATCCAAGAGAAGAATCACCAGCCATCCAGGTGAAGGGCCAGGATTGAAACAAGGAGAATATAGGAAGGGAAAAATCTCCAATGTAAAGGGATCGAATCTTGAAAAAAGAGAATACAATGAGCAAGAGTCTGATCTTGTATCTTACTAAGTGTAAAAACTCCTCGGCAATTTTGAGAAAGAAGAAATAAAACAAAACTTATCTTATTATCAATTTTTATCCCATACATTGTTTGTTATCAATCTTTCATGAAAAATTACTATTTCAAGTTCAATTGTTGCTTAAAAATTCACTTCAATAAATTTAATTGTTGTGCATTTTGATTCATCCCAATAACCTATTCGGGATTTTCGGATTTTGGCCCATACAATAATAATATGATACAATATATTGTTTTTTTTTTTTTTTTTTGGCTTAGTAAAAGAATATATGAAACACGGTCTTCTCTATTACCTTGTTAAGTATTTGATAATCAAAACACAAATAAAAATTAAAGAAAAAATTACTAATTACATCAAATGTTTAATAAGTTGATTTTTTTATAACGATCTTATAGAATTGCATTAAAATAACATAAATATGCTATTAAATTGCAATGTAAAAAATAAATAAATAAATAAAATAACATAACATATAATGTATTTCTTTTAGTCCTGAATTTTTTGATCCAATTTGTAGTAACCCATATGTTTTTTTAGAATATAAACAATCTTTCTTTCCCTTAATTGGGATGTCTTTGGTGGCTGGGGTCATGGTCGTTCCTCGTTGTGGCTTCAAATCTAGTACGCTAACAACTAGTCGATAATATTTGGGGTTGTTCGATTGTTAGAGAGAGTGAGTGACAATTGTTTTGTTTATGGTTTAAAATATCAATTTGTGAATTAGAAATGACTTGTCTTTAAAAAAAAAAATTGGCACCTTGTTATTGGTCCAACTGGATATATTGTAGAAATTTCATTTTTGTCAATAATAGGTGATATGCTCCTCATATTTTAAACAATCTCAAAATAGAATAAGGGATAAGAATACTAACAAGTTGACATAGTCAAAAACCCATGTATTACACTTGAAAGTTTTTTAAAAAAAAAAAACCATGATACATACACATGTATTATGTATAAATAAATAAAGATTTAATGAATTATGTTATTTAATATAGATGGGTGTTCTTCTAAACGTTGGAAGAGAGTCCTTCAACACCGATTGGATGAAGACTTTATCCTATTTATAGGAAGCAGTGTAATTGATTAGAGTTTTAACATTTTCACGAAAGTGACAAATTTTTTTATCATCCTTTAAAAAAAAAAATTCTTAAAAACTTATTTTGATGTTACAAGATAAGGTAGTAGGATGTAAGAGCATCCACTGATGTGGATGCAAAATTCTCGTCTATTTTACATGAAAAAACCTCATTTTTTTATTTTACACATTCACTTTTACACAATACCCACATCAGTTTATCTATTCTACACATTTATTCAATAAAATATTCATTCTTTTACCATTTTTTATTATCCCCCTCACTGCCCCTCTCTCTCACAGACGCATAGTCCGTCACAATCAACGATCTCACGCCACGTCATCCCTCCGATCCTCCGCATCCTCTGCCGATACAAGCGGTGGCACCGTCACGGACATGGAGCTCGGTCTTACCTGCCGTCGTCTTCTGGAGACTTGGATTCTCTTCCTTTCAACTCGCCTTTTTCAAGCCGTCCGTTGGATTCCTCTAAATCAACGGATCGGAGCGAGATCGAGGCCTCCAGCCTGAGCAAGATCGATGACTCGCAGCACCGCCACCTCCTCGCGATGGCCGCTGGCCTCAAGCTCAACCGAAAATGGATCAAAACCCACGATATTCTAAGCGACGGACCCGTCGGAGAACTCCGTTTGTGTTGTAGGCGACGGACTCGTCCGACGACTCGGCTTGCTCGACCTTATTCTCATCGACGGCGATGGCGATCGGGGGAAACTAGATGAAGAAAAAATGATGAGATGAGAGAAAGAGAGAGGTGTGCTGTTTGCCTGAGAGAGAGGGAGGTGAGAGTCAATAGAAAGGAAAGAGAAAAAACTATTAAAATATTCAATACACATGCTACAGTGCCCGTGTAAATTTACACGGGTATTGTAGCAACGTGTAAATTATAGATGAGTTTAGATAAGTTTACACCCATTGATGTGGGTACTTTTTTGCTCAAAATGTGTAAAATTAGTGACTTTTTTTCATTTTGCACATTTATGCATCCACTGATGTGAATGCTCTAAGGATGGTAAAATGCCTTAGCCTGCCCTGTTAGTGACCCACCATACCCTACCATACCTCCCACGATTTTTTCTTGCCTTAAACGTGCATGTATATTTTTAATTAAAATATACAGTACTGAATTATTTATAGATATATTTAATATTTTTCATAAATCTAATAAATAATTTAAGGTGAAAAACCTATTTTAGTCCCTACATTTTCACTTGATTCCCACTTTGGTCCATAACTTTTTTTTTACCGATTTTAGTCCCTATCTTGGAAAACGCGTCTTGTTTTTATCCTTGACGTTACATCAGAGATGGAAATTGCACAGCTGGCAAATAGAATAAATTAAAAATATTAAAATAATGCCTACAAATGCCACGTCATTTTTTAAAAACAAAAAATTAATTTATAAATTTTAACTAAATGAAAAAAAAAAAGGAAAAAACTAAAATAAAAATAAAAACCCAGAAAAGTAAAAAAATTCAAAATCGAACAAGAACAAGAACAAACCCACACACACTTTGGGACTCTTTGCTTCACACACACACTTCTACATGTTTGCAAAGCCTCAAACCCGAGCACACAACACATCAACCCAGCACTCACCCTCTGTTTGGCACAAACTTGGTCACGTGCCACCACTACCTTGGTGTTTGGTTGATTTGGGACGGCCTTAGTCTCCAAATCTCTGTTCTGCCGGTCATGCACTATCTAAGGTGCCCTTAGGTTGTAGATCGAAGAATAGTTTGGGACTAGAGAGAACCCGTGGGATCTTGGTTTAGGTTTAGGAGAGGGTTAGGTTTAAGTTTTGGCTTTAGAGCGGGATGATATATAGGGAGATTGAAAAGCACCCATGTGGTGTTCGTCGTTTAACATAGTGGAGCAAGGAAGCTCCACCTGGGTTTAGATCAGAGAGAGAGATGAGAGCTTTGAAGGAGCTTCAAAGAGAGGGCTCGGTGAGGGGTTTTGATGAGGAACGAGCCACCGCTTGTGGTGGTGGCGCTGATTTGAGGTCATGACCTTGGGGTGGTCGGCCATGGAGGTCGTTTATGAGAGCTTCAGAGGGTAGAGAAAACAGCTCAAGTTTTACAGTGGGAAATAGGGAGCTCAGGGAGAGTTTTGGTGAGGAGCAATCTGCCACTTATGGTGGCTATGGATTGAGGCTGGGTTTTGGTGGTGGTCGTTGTTGGTGATGGTGGTGGTGATCATTGTTTTCTAGGTTTGTTCTTGATCTTGTTCCTGTTCTTTTTCTAGGTTTTGAATTTTCTTACTTTTCTGGGTTTTTATTTTTATTTCAGTTTTTTCCTTTTTTCCATTTAGTTAAAATTTATAAATTAATTTTTTGTTTTTAAAAAATGACATGGCATTTATGGGCATTATTTTAATATTTTAAATTTATTCCTTTGCCAGCAGTGCAATTTCCATCTCTGATGTAACCTCAGGGACAAAAACGAAATGCGTTTTCCATTATAGGGATTAAAATCGGTGAAAAAAAAAAAAGTTAGGGACCAAAGTGGGAATCTCGTGAAAATGTAGGAACTAAAATGAGATTTTCGCCATAATTTAATACATTTATATATTCTATTGGCATCCCTGAAAACACGTAGCTCCCTGTCTTTCATAACTCTCATCTGTTGTATATATTTATAAGTATATACAAGGATATGTTGTAATAATGATATAAGGTTGGAGAGTAATCATTTGTAAAATGAATAAAGTGGAAAATTTGAGTACTAAAATTTTCGTGAAAATTTAGTTTCCATATATATATATGAAAAGGTGTCTATTCAAATAATATAATCTTTCATATTGGAAATATATCAAAAGTACATTTTGATGAAAATGTGTCTATTGAAAGGACACAACCTTTCATATTGGATATATATCAAATTTGTCTTTTGATCAAAAGGTAGGAATTAAATGAAAAGGTACGCACTAAAGAGTTATAATAATGTAGGTATAAATAGTGGCTTTTATTCACTTGATAACTACTTTTTCTCTCTCAAAAAGTTAGTTTCTAAGAAATACAAGAAATTTTGTTGGTATTTGTCAAAATTGTTATTTGTAAAATGCTATAAACTTGGTTGTATCTTGGGGACAAGTTGTAGAAACCCTTTAGCAACTTGTGTATGGGGACAAATATTGTCTAAGGATAACATTCAATTGTGTCTCCAAGTCAATCACTAACTGTTATTTACTTGATGTGTTCATTTTGTTCTTTTAGTATTACTCCTTGATTTGGTGAAATCCTTAACCATCTTTAGACATCATTTGCTACAAGACAAGGAGTGAATAATGGTATAACTTTGAAGATGTTAAACCATGATTTGATGAAATTTGATTGCTTTGATGGAACCAATTTTACTCGATGGAAAGAGCAATTGGCTTAGATTTTAAGAGTTCTTCAAATAATGAATCGATCATAATGAAGATTCAATGGAACAAGGCTTAAAGAAACAAAGTGTCATTGTTGGCAAGACAAGGTGATGATTCTTTCATATTGTGGATGCATTAAAACCATGTTCATAGTTTGAACATTGAAGGTACGGATTCCTTGTTCATGGGAAATTTGAATTTTAAATTCATTGATGAGTTTCTTTGTTAGAATATTTGCATGTGTTGTGAATTTATATGAATTGAGAAATAAGAATGAACTTTTGATATGTTTAAATGTTGTAAAGTGAAGTAAAAAAATCTAACAAATGAGAATTTAAACTCTTAAAGTGATAGAGTATGTGAATATTTCCTAAGAGACTTTTCTAAATTATGTAAAAACATTAAATAACATGTCAGAAGATCTCACTTTAGATCAATTCAAAATTGATTGTGAACAATGTTCAAAGTGGAAGTTCTATTAAGTCCAATAAGCACTTGAATGTGAATAAGAGTGTGAGTGGTTTTAAAAGAACAACTCCAAGAATCCCAACGATGACAAGTAGAATATGTCATGTTTCCTTTGTGGAAAGAAAGATCATTATATTTGAGAATGTAAGTTGTTAAAAGAATATGAAGGATGACGATAAAAATGCCAATGAAGCAATTGTCATTGAAGACATTATTGCTATAATGAGTGACGTATGTAATAATATGATCATTGTAATTCATATGGTTGTAATTACAAATCATTCCAATTGGTGGTTTGATTTGGGTGCAATATTACATGTATGCAACTACAAGGCATATTTTAAGACTTATGAAGAGTTTTCCACAGAACTAGAGGTGTTTGTGGGCATCCACAGCAATGCAAAAGTTCATGAAAAGTGTATTGTTGAAGTGAAATTGAGTTTTGGCAAGAAGTTCTCTTTACCAATTTTTTTCACATATTTGATATCAAGAAAAGCCAATTTGTTATTTAAGAATAGTTTTGTCCAAGAATGGGATATTAGTAGGCAATGAATATGCTACTAATGACATGTTCAAACTGAGTATTATTAATTAAGATGTTTCAAGTTGTGTTTATATTATTGATTCTTCTATTTGTGGCATGCTAAACTGGAACATTTAAATTTCAAATTCTTGAAGTATATATCAAAACATGATATAATTTTATATAAGCATGATATAATTTTATATAAGCATGATTTGAGTTGAATGGTGTATTAATTAGAGGTGGTGAACATTTCTAAATGGACGTTCTTCTTTGTGAGGAACATGTCATAATACACCAAAGTGCAGTCCCTTATACACCTTAATAAAATGTTTTGGCCAAAGAGAAAAGAGAAGAGAGCTCTAGTTGATATGATGAATGCCATAATCTTGAGTGCAATCAGCTAAATTCCTATTTGATAAAAAAGAAGAAGCTTTGCTTAATATATGCTATGTGCATAATAGAGTTCCATATCCAAGGTATTTCATATGTGTTATAAAATGAGAAAGTGACCAAATGCTTATCATTTTACAATGTGGAGGTGTTTAACCTTTTGTAAAATGATAGACTAAAGATGACTAATTAGTCAAAGAGCTATATAAAGTGTATATGCAGGTTTTCTGTAAATTCATGGGTATATAATTTATTACACTGATGTCTAATATAAGAGTGAAATCAAAATAGATTGAATATATTGAGTTTAAATTCAAAGATAATTTCAAGGATACTCCAATACCTACTTAACACAAATAAATGACTCCAATGTTAAATATCACAGTAAGTGATATTAAAGATTTAAATGTGATTCACCAAGTGAACAAAGGTGGAGTCAAAGTGTAAGAAATAAAAGGATTTTGATCCAAATTTTATTTCATGAGAAGCTCTTGTTTACATTGTTGAAGGTAATTAAAATGTAGTCCCAAACAAATGCCTATAGTATTCTTTGAGGGAAGTGATCCTAAACTTTGAAAAAGTTTTGTGCTTCTAAAAGATGTAGCTTTCTAATATAAAAGCTATTAATGTTGAGATAGACTCAATAATATTTAATAATAATTGGGTCTTAATGGATCTCCCTCTAATTTCAAAACCAATTGGTTGAGAATGGGGTATTAGAACAAGATATAAAATCTTTTGGCCTAAGGTTAGTTGTAAAAGGTTTGAAACAAAAGGGAAAAGATAGATTTTGATATCTATGCACTAATAAATATGTGTTATTGGTTTGATATTTTTTTAAAATCATTCATATAATTTTAAAGAAATTCACTATGTTTGATTATTACATTTTGATGTATGTAATTACAATGTGTATATACATGTGAATTTTTGAAATTGCTGAAAACCCAAACGTGGGGGGTTTAGAAACTCAAATTGTGGAATTATGATATCTAAGAAGTGTGAGGATATAACCCTTAAAAGAGTCATGAACTTATAAGGATGCTAATATGCATCAAAGATGTGCTTGTTAAAGGTATAGAGAATTAACATCTAAGGATGTTAAATTCATTCTGATTAATTCTGCCATATGTGGTAGATGTCTTAAGTTTAATCAAGCACATGTGGTGGTTCTATTTTGAAAGTATCTCTTTGTGAAATAAAGAGAGTACCAGTCAGTTCATTAATTGAACATTCAAGGATCAATAATGAAATATTGAATTGTGTCTCCACATATAATTTGAGTATGCATCATATAGATGTGAAGTGACTTTCTTAAATAGTGATCTCGGTAAGGAAGTTTTCTTGAAAGACTTGTGAGTTTTTACTTCCTTAAATAATTAATTGTCTTTTATGAATGAGAATCAAATAAAAAAATATAGTGAAGATGTACACTATATTAATCTCGTTTTGAAAGTAGTGTTGTCTCTTTCTATTAGGAATTGTGTTATCTCATTGCGTTGAGATTAGTATTGAGAACTCCCTTCTTAGATTTTAATATTGTTAAGTAGCAAAGACGCTCTGATTCCAATAATAAATAAAGAGATTACTGGAAGGGTGGATGCATAGCTTGAGTTTGCTAATGAATTAAGTACATGTTGCGTATCATGTATGGAGCAAAACTAGACATTGCCTTCACAATATGTTGACTTTCAAAGTTTCTAAAACTTAAGGCTAATCACTAGAAAATAATTAATTGTGATGAATATCTATTATATAAAATATTCAAAGTTAATTCTATTATTGATGTGAGTGATAATATTTATGTCTAGTTAGATTATCACTACATGTTGGGGTGCTATGTGTAAGCATTAAAGAAATAAAGTGTATTTCTTACTCTACTATAGAATTAAATTGAAAGCATTGATTATATTGGTAATGGGCAATGAAGGAAAATGGCTAAGGTTTTGATAAAGTGTTGCAGTCATGACCATAGTAAGCCATTCCTTGTACTGTAGTTGTGAAACCACAATGTGTATGATATACATGAATTGTATACAAAGTGAACTTAAAAGTTTAAGACAAGAATACGTAAGACAAGTCTAGTGTGGTTGGACAAGTCCATTGCCTACGTAAATTCAAAATAGGTCCTTTACCGAATTGTATCTCGAGATTTGGTAAGGATAACATCCATTAGAATAAGATTAAAACTCTTCTTTTAAGAGAATCACCAATAGTGGGAATCCAATCGCGAATTGATTTAATCCAAGAGGTTTAAAGGGTAACAACAAGTTATTGATACGTGGTTAGTAAAAGAACTAAATTTGTGTCTCATTTAGGATGGATTAGTGCAGACTGTTATGATGAAAATAGAGGATGAGTTTTAAACTCTTTCATAAATCATAAATTTCTGTATAACAAGGACATAAGAAGGAAATTCACCTTTGTAAACAAATGAGTAGTGCTACTTCTAGTACGAGTAAAAAAGTTTTTTCTTGCACATGTTCACCAAATCGGGAAGAGCACAATGTCATAATAGTGCTAACAACATGGATTTCTAAATGTGTTGTGGATATTCTCATGTGTGTGTTGTTTCCGATATCAACACATGAGAATTTTGGTTTAAGCACCAAGCCACCATTAACTCTGTTGATTTCTTGAGCAATTACACTAAAGGGAGGTTTAAGTTTTTTTTTTTTTTTTTTTTGAGAAAAAAAGAAAGAAGGGAGGTTTAAGTTGAAAGACACCTTTCATTATACATGATAGATTATCAATTAAGTGAGACATATTATTACAACCTAGTGGGGGATTGTTGTGTGTGTGTATATATATATATATAGGTATATAAGGATAGGTTGTAATAATGATATAAGGTTGAAGAGTAATCATTTGTAAAATGAATAAAGTGGCAAATTCGAGTACTAGAATTTTCTTTGTGAAAATTCAATATATATATATATATATATATATATATATGAAAATGTGTCTATTGAAATGACATAACATTTTATATTGGATATATATAAAAAGTACATTTTGATGAAAATGTGTCCATCGAAAGGACACAACCTTTCATATTAGATATATATCAAAAGTGTATTTTGCCAAGGGTTATAATCATTTAAGTATAAATAGTAGCTTATATTCACTTGATAACTACATTTTCTCTTCCAAAAAGTTGGTTTCTACGAAACACAAAAAATTCTGTGGGTATTCTCCCAAATAGCTATTTGTAGAACTTAATAAACTTGGTTCTATTCTGGAGACAAGTTTGTAGAAACCTTTTACCAATTTGTGTGTGGGGACAAATATTGTCTAAGAATAACATTCAATTTTGTCTCCAAGTCAATCACTAAATTCTATTTACTTGATGTGTTCATTTTGTTCTTTTATTATTACTCTTTGATTTGGTGAAATCCCCAACATCATCGACCTTATCAAGGATGACAAAATAATTTCATCTTATAATGCTCTCTCATTCCATGCATATTTTCTTTTCCTCAAAGATGGAACAACATAAGTACATTGCACTGATAATCTGATCCTGCCCTATCCCATTGCAACCCCTTAGTGAAACTCAACATCTTTCTCAATTGAAGCATCTGTTTTCATTGTAAAAGTATAATTAGATGGAGACATGAATTTCACTAAGTCGATACAAATCCTTTGTAATAAACGACTTTCTAGATTATAATTATTATGTACTTGGTATATATTCAGCTTTGCTGGGTGGAAATAGGACAGCATGTGATCAGTGTACTACAAGAACCATATTTATCACGAGCCAAGATGACAAGTTGAATAAACAGGACAAGCTAGTGGGTAGATATTTGTAAAAATGTGGAGGGAATGAGATTGAAACAAAGGCATTGCTAGAGGCGAAAACCGATTCAATTTGATTGTGGTTAGAAAAAAAGAATATAAGCATTTATGGGACCCAATAATCCATAAGTTACCAAAAGTGGTACAGATTTCTGAATTCATTGGAAGAGATTTCGAGAAGACCTCTTCTTTTCTGTGCACGTGCTTTTCTCCTGTTGGGGTGGGGTTTGTAAATTGTCAGTCTGCTTGCACAAGTTGCGCTTTACATGTCATTTGATTCGAATCAGTTAAAGCACAGATTGCACATGTTCACAATTGTGAGCTCCACTTTATTCCATTAATAAAATTTTTTATGATTAAATAAGAAATGAAAGATTCGATCTTTGTTTATATTAAAAATTAATTATAGTCTTGATTTGATGATAAATAACATAATTATTAAAAGTAGATGTCATAAATTAAAATTTTACCAAAAAAAAAAAAATCAAAACGCATAATCATCCCTTCACTCATTCCAATCAGCTTAAAGGTAAAATTAAACTTTTACAAGCGTTGCACATTCAAAAATCCCACAAGCTTTTGTCTTCCATTACAATGTATGCTTTCCCCCAAAAGTCTCATTCATTCTTAAATCTCAATCTCTAGCCGTGCTTTATCCTCACAGGCGAGACACCTTCCACTAAAATCCTATATGAGATGGCGAAATATCCATGTATTTGATTAACACCTAAAACCGATTAGCCAAAGGATTAAGTAGATGAAAGTCATAGCTTTCATGATTGTAAAGTTAGATGACTACCTTTGCATCCACTGCAATTTGAAGAAAGTGAATATAGTAACCTAGACGATATCTTATGAGCCCGCTTTGCTCACAAGACCGTGGGTCTCATATAGGTGGTGGAGCCTATAGTTTTGAGAGTTCATGAGATAATTAGTTTAGCCTAACCAAGAATAACCCTAAAATAAAGAATATTACTATAATTTCTTGACTACCCCACTGGTGTTTGGATAGAAAAGGTCCATATGTGCATGTGTTAGAGAGTGAAGAATTTATATAAATATTACAACGTTCTCATTTTTTAGGTATGGCCTCTCTACAAATTAAAAATATGAGTAAAAATCTTGTAATTTAGTGGTATTGGGTGGTCTCTTTTATGAGAAGAATTAGAAAATTCCCTCTCCCACTTTCTGTAACAATTTATATAGTAAAAAATGTACAAGGTTACTGTGGGGGCGTAATTTGGATCCTAGGCCCAAAAAGCAACAGAATTAGGGTCTAAATAGCCCAACATAATGAATTTGTTGATTCTTTCTACTACGAAAGGATCAACATGCACAACAGATCAAGGATAATAGAAAAATAAATAAAATTAAACTGTATGCGAAGAAAATCGTTCATCGGCAAAGTTCGAGAAGAATAGTTCTTGAATATATTCCTTCAAATTTGGTTACAATTTCTGTTCTAAGTTGCTACAGCATTTTTTCTCACCATTTTAGATGATCTTGGTCCTCCAGTTGTTGGTCGCCCAGGCTATCACTTGATTGCTTGTCCTATCGGACACATTACCAAACCTCTTGTGAGTTGCGACAATCAAGACAGCACTGTTCAGGGTCTTCTCCACATAAATGCGGTTAGGAGGTTTGGTGAGAAATATTAAATGTGGTGGCAGCCACCATCTCTATAGTCAGAACTGGCCTCTTCCTTGAAACTCCTTCTTTTCAGTGTGACATCCTTTGATAAGGTGCCACTAAAGTGGCCTTACCGTCCGAGGGCATGATCTCCTCGGAGCTACAGTGGCTTCCTCAGCCTCAAGTATGACACGTGGCATGATCTCCTTATCAAATTTCTATACCCCATAGTTACATATAAAAGTAAGTTTGTTAATAACTCAATATATAGTTTTCCTAGGTTTTCTTTTTGTTATTTTTTTTAACATTAGACTGTAATAAAATCGATTTAATAAATTATATTTACATCATATTCAATATTAATAAATTCTACCACATGATAACCAATCTTTCTTTTTTAAAAATAATAATTTTGAACAGGCAATAACAGAATATGTATGATTTTAACTTTGTCACATTCGCTATTGACTCAGAATAATAACTTCATCGTTGATGTCATACTCTCAAAAAATTTCGAATACCATAAAAGTACCATTTTTTTAATATTAAATTGTAAATTATTTAATAGAATAAAAGTGAATTTTAATGGAGCACTTGTGGAATACTTCCAAGTAATTTTTAATGTAAAATAGAATATTACCTAACGTGATATGCATCTGATTAGTGAATGGCAGTGTGTGGAGAACGCGTATTTTAGAGGTTTATGCAAAATTCCAAAAAAACAAAAGGTTAATTGAAAAGATGTCATCTTTAGGTTGCATTTTTTTGGATGAAAAACGTTTCAGGAAATTATTTTCCACCAGGCGCCATGTTTGGTACGCACAGAAAATTGGGTCAACGGAAATCATTTTACGCATTGACCGCAAAATAAGCTTTCTCACCCGAAAAATCATTTCCGTTCTTATTTTACCTTCAAATCGCAATTTCCAAACTGAAAACAAAGAGAGAGAGAGAGAGAGACCAGCCTAGATCGCACCACCGCCCCCAACCCCAGATCGCACCAGTCTCGTCACACCCCAGCACCGCGATCTTGTGCCGACGAGATCGCGCCATGACCCACCGCGAGATTGCGCCGTCGCACCCCAGCACCACAATCGAGCGCAGACGAGCTTGCGCCTGCTCATTGCCATGAGATCGCATTGCATCAGGCCATGACCCACAGACCACCGATCTCTCTCTTTCTCGATCTACCTCTCCCTTTCCATCGAGCTTGCGATGACTCTCTCTTCCTCCTCCCTCTCTCAGTTTGACAAAATGATTTATTGTTTTTGAGAATTGTGTTGTTTTGATTTTTGTTTGTTTAAAAGTTGATGTATTGGAATTTTCTATTATAAAATTTGTTTGGGAGATGAGAAAATAGCTGAAAAAATGTGAGAAACTAGTAGAAAATTTGCATTTTCAAAATATTACCAAACACTTGAAATTATTTTCTTATATAATTTTTAAAATGTAACCAAACACTAGAAAATATTTTCCTTTCCGAAAATATTTTCACCTCAAATTATTTTACACCCGGAAATTATTTTACATTGAAACAAATGCAGCCTTAATCTCTTCCGTAATGCCTATGGCTGAGCAAGAAATGGCAACCAGTTTTTTGTTTTAGGTTTTAAGCAGGAAATGGTGCCTTGTCAGGTATTATGCCATTTCAAAGTCTTATAATTGTCCATTTCTTGTAATTGTAAGTTTCAGTTAGCTCAATTGATACAGTCTTTTGTCGTTCAATGAGAGATTAATAGCTATTATCAGAAGCGGATTATCGCGCGTGAAAAATTACATATATTTTTTGCTATTTTATATGCTAGATATTTGTTTCAAAATTTTTCTTCTAATTTTGAGTTAAACAATAATTTGGTATTCCTTATTTACCAATAAAAATATTCATAATCCAGCACAGTAAATTTATTGAATTCTAAATATAGGTATTGTTAAGAGTTTGCTGCCTTTTTACCCAAAAAAATCCTCCCACGTGAGGAGAGGAGAAATTTTTTAGAAAATATAGAGGGGTTTATTCAAATAGTAGTTTGAGCATTAGTATATTGATTGAATGAGAGAGAGCTATATTAGGCATACTGGAATTTAGGTTTTGAGTTTGTTTGTTGGTATTGAAAATTTGCTTTAGGTGTAATGGGATTTGGATTTTTTTTTTCCCCGGATTCTAAGAGTTTTGAGTGTATTTATGCTTCTAAAAGTCGGGAGTGTTTTTAATGAGAATTAGTCACATAGTTATAATCCATTTCCTTGATAGTGAAATTTGATTAGTGTTGTCTATTGATGTGAGCATAAAGTTGACTGAACCACATTAAATATTATAGCACATATGAATATTCATAATGTCAATCCACTTTGCTTCTTTTATTATTGCTAAGGTATTCATTTTTAATCTATCCATCACTAAAAATTCCTTTACATATAGGTATTGACAAACTTAAAATTTCACTTGAAATTGAAGTCATTCCATAAGTTAAAAAAGAGAAAAATGCTAAAGGTACTATAAATTTTACTATATAAAATATACAAATTAATGTGTGAATAAATGTGATTGGTGGACTACAACCACACCATAAATAATATTTGAATGGTTCCTTTATGATTCATGATATTTCAGTTTGTAAGCTCAATGTAGTAAAACTTGTGGTACTTAATGATGCGAATAATCGTCAATTGTGCTCTTTGTCTATGCTGATGGACAATAACAAGTTGTTCTACTGATCAATTTGCAAAAAGAGACCCTGAAATGATAGAACATCAATGTGTTGTTGGTCAAGGGCCCTCTGATGACAAAGTCGGTAATTCAAGGTGAAGTGATTCACTTACTTAAATCAGAGAGCTAAAATGGCTAAGAGTTGTGAGTATAAAATTGTGTTCCTTTCTCTCTTCAAGTTGTGTAGGTTTTATAGCCTTTGTATTCACTGTTTGAATGAATATATACATTTATGGGGCTGTTGGGAATTAATAAATGTTGACTTTTATTACCTGTTAACGGCTATTCATGGTGTCCGAACTCCGAACGTTACTCCTTAATTGTTTTTTGCATTCAATATCTTTTACGGCTTTGTCCATAATTGATGACTGGCCGTTACGCCTTGCATTAAATAGCCTTTACTTCATTCATCTTGTAAATGAGCGGTTTGATAAATTTACACTCATCGTTCCCATAACATTACTCTGAAAGGCAAAAGAAAAAAAATCAGACATCTAACACAGAAAATTAATTTTATTCAAACCCCCAAATCACAATATTCGGCTATGAAAATCATGATAAACTCCGCTTGTAACTTCAAGTGTGATGTAGATATGCTAGCATAAACATTTCTTATGGATAGGATCTATAAATGCGCCATCTTTCATTCCCTAGCACACGCTCTGCAAATGTCGCTGTCAAATAACACTGATTAGAGACGAAGCATAGCAACAAAAAGCAATCAATGTGTACGAGCAGAAAGTAATATAAAATTTATAATATACCGTAACTAAAGGTTCGAAGAATGTGTCACATACTATGTCCCTTACCTGTAAGCTAAACCCCACAATATAGGCCAAAACAATAGTGATCAAATCGTGGAAAAAATACATGAACACTAGCCTCTCAGAGGTAACATTTTGTATTGTAGGTTTCTTATAATTTAGATGCTTTGATTTTGACCAATAAAAAATAGATACACGTAGGATCAAGATGTATCAAAAAAAGATGGTCTCTGAAAAGTCAAAAAGATATCTATCCTATTTGTGATGCCCCCTCGACCACCTTTCTCCATTTGCATAAAACTTAGATGATGGGTACTTTTATGAGCCTCATATCAAAAGTGAGAAAATCACAGCTAAAGATGTCAGCAAATGACAAGCAACTAATCACAATTTGTCATATGAAACAATTGTAGTAAAAGTTGTGGTGCTTGAATAATTCCGTAACGTTAAATTTGGTGCTGAAAGTGGCACCATACGTGGACATCAAGCTGCTCTCATAATATTGATTGGAAATGTGCGTCACTGCACCTCGATCCTTCCCTTTCAATGAAACAAGTTGTGTCATAACACACCATCTTAAGACCAAATCAAATCCTTCAAGCAATACCACAAAACCCGGTGATAGTATGTCCAAGCAAAGTGCCAAAAATGCTTAAAAAGAAAAACATGACAAAAAGATCGTGGGGAAAAATTATTATACAGAAGTTTTAGGGCTAGATCCCAAATCAGAAAAAGAGGCTTTAATTTCGGTTGGTGTATCTTATTTTATTTACTTCAATCAGGTGACATTTGAAAGTATTATAAGATTTAAAATGTAGATGTAACTTTTTGTCTTTTTGCTAAAAAGTTTTTTGGTTGATTTATTGAAAGTTATTTAACATATCATTGTGCTCTATATATATATATATATATATATATATATAATAATCTAAGAAATTTCAAAATCAGGTACATAAACAAATAAAATTGAGAATTTATGAACACAAAAAATTTGTCACTCAAACTCATGTGACAAATTATTAGTAGTAAATAAAAAATAACATTAAACATGAGTCCAAATAAAAATTTTCCAAATTAATCAACAATTATAAAGATATTATATATTTTTTTTTTTTTGGGTATCTAATGCATTGTTCAATAAAATATAAGTAACTTCAAACTGATAAGATTTGACTCTAATACTCCACTATACTAGAGCCAACACGATTTGAACACACGAATTGAACACGTATTCTGATTGTATTGATTCAAATGCACTAGTACACACGAGATAAGTCTATCCCAAAACCAAAATTCACTCAATCTTACTTTTTAAGTGGGACCATTCATTGATTAAAAAAAAAAAACTTAATTTGTTGATATATTCGATGTTTTATATAATAAATGTTGGACTTCAAAAAATTAGGACAATTTTATAGTTTTAGTAACATCAAACTGACAATTAAGATTTGGCTTCAACACTCCACTTTACTAGAGTTGGCATGATTTGAACACACGAATTGAACGCGTACGCTGATCGTGTCAATTCAAATGCGTTAGTACACACGAGGCAAGCCTGCTTTAAAACCAAAACTCACTCGATCTTACTTTTTAAGTGGGACCAATCATTGAAAAAAAAAAAAAAACCTTAATATTTCAATGTATTCAATATCTATACTATTATTTAAGCGGCTGCTTCTATTTGGACCGGATTTTTTTTGTTCCAAAATGCCCCTACATCCTAAAGTTTAAATAGAGACAAAATTAAAGGATAGTTTGGTAAAATACATGTCAAACTTGCACTAAAATACTCCAAAGTAACTATACGTTTATTGTTTTTTTTTTTTAAATAGAAAATTAAGTTAAACACTCCACGTTTATCCAAAAACAAATCTAAATATTCTATAAAAAAAATTTAAATATACTAGCCTCATCCCACACGCTTTGCGTGTGAGATGAGGCTTTTTTTTTTTTTTTTTAGTGGTAGTAGCAAAAAAAAAATCCATGTTTTTTATTATATATATAATTTTTATTTTGAGATTCTAATTTATAAGTGGATAAATAAATTTGAAAATCAATAGGAAAATGACCTTATTTTTTAGGCAATGTTTTAGTGGAAATTAGGGTTATATTTTTACCAGATTGTCCTTTAGTTTTGTCTCTACTTAAACATAAGAATGTGAGGGTATTTTAAAACAAAAAAAAACAATAAAAGTATAGTTACTTTTTTTTTTTTGAACAAAACGTATAGTTACTTTGAAGAAGTGGGTTAGTGGAAGAGTGTTCCTATTCTGTAGGTAATATTTTAGTGCAAGTTAGACATGTATTTTTATCAAACTATCTTTTAGTTTTGTCTCTACTTAAACCTAGGATATAGGAGTATTTTGGAACAAAAAAAAATCCGGTCCAAATAACGAGCAACCGCTTAAATAGTAGTATAGATAAAAAAAAAAAAAAAAAAAACTAAAGGACAATCCGGATTTTTTTTTTTTTTGTTCTAAAATACCCTTACATTTCTATGTTTAAGTAGAGACAAACTAAAGGACAATTCGATAAAAATACAATTTTAACTTCCGCTAAAATATTACCTAAAAAATAAAGTCATTTTCCTATTGATTTTCAAATTTATTTATCCACTTATAAATTAGATTCTCAAAATAAAAGTTATATATATAATAAAAACACAGATTTTTTTTTTTTTTTACTACTACCACTAAAAAAAAAAGCCTCATCTCATGCGCTCCGCTGCGCGTGAGATGAGGCTAATTTTATATAATAAATGTTGGACTTAAAAGACTTGTGATTTTTATAGTTTTAGTAACATCAAACCGATAATTAAGATTTGGCTTATTCTACAGGACTATGCCGACGTGATATGAAAACAAGAAAAATTGAACATGTACTTTGATCGTGTCGGCTTAAATGCACAAATATACACGCTTTTTTTAAGTGGGACCGTTCATTGATATATAAAAATAAATAAAAAATAAAAATGAATTTTTTTTTTAATCTCAACCTTTACTTTTTTACAATTTATAAGTATTTATATTTATAAGGTAATTACAGCATTATATATGCGCGGTGGTAATAAAAAGAAAACCTAATATTCTATAGATGCTGTATATAATAAATGTTCACATAAAGGATTTTGGACTGTTTTACAATTTTAATGGCAAGTATTGGGTGCAAGACTTTGACCTTAAAAAAGATTGCAGACATGTCAACGTACGTTGTCGGTCGGAGCTAATTAACATAATCTGGGGTGGTGCATGTGCCCCTGTCATATTGGTGATTCCCATTAACAAGGCCGGTGGTGCATTGAATTGGCATTATTTTACGTACTTTTCGTCCATGTTCCATTTCTCTTAAGTGGGTCCTATTTGTCTACTCAAATTTGTACCTCATTTAACTCACCCATTAATTACTCGGTGGCACCATGCTTCTCAAACAAGAGAGGTAATACGTCCACAACATTTTTACAATATTTTTACAACAAATCAGAGGTGGTTAGATGTTATTAGTTTAAATTTGAACTTATCGCTGAAATTACTTTTCTACCCCACCATTAATAACCCGTAACAACTTGCCACATAGAATTTATTGTAAAAATATTGTGAAAATATTGTGGACATAGCATTTTTCCTCAAACAATGTGTTTGCAGTTTAAAAGATAATTTCACTTCGCTATTCATAAGAAAAAAAGTTATGTCCAATAAATTTTCATGATCAGTTATGTGTAACGTGTCATATGATGATCCGACCAAACAATTGTCATCTTATTCCTTACTCACCTGGTGCCTAGCTGGCTAGCTGGCTAGCTGGCTAGCTACCCTCGTGCTGTCGTGCACACATTCTTTACTTTCAAAATTCCTTGAAGCCACAAATCTCATGACATTTACCTAGAGATATGACACCCCATGTAATTTAGTTAGAGGGGGCCTATGTCCCTATTCAATGTTCGATTGACTTGCGAAGCCTCGACTAGAGTCTAATGTGCTATTTGGTTGGGAATAGAAAATGTGACCACCAAAAACCCTTCAAGTAATTGTATTTGGGCTCCAATTTATTTATACGTGGGCTATATCTCGATCTTACTGATTTGGCCTCAAACTTTACTTGGTTTTGTCTCAACAAGATCTTACTACCAGTATTTTCTTCTCGTTTTCCTCTTTACTCTCTTGTGTTTCCAAGTGTTTAGCTCTCGATATCTCACTTCCCTTAGATTTTTCCGACCAACCTCTCCAATGTTCACCTTCTCCTCTTTTTATAGTCTCTTATTAGTGGAATTGTTATCATTACTTCCTCACTTAACACATTTTCCCACATCCATTAGAATCTCTAGGAATCCTCACAATTTCAAAGGATTCTCTTGGAACTTGTTCTAGAAGTCAATTAGTATTTTGTAGCAATTTCTTCAAAGTCGTTGACAGTGCTCGATTTCTAACCTCAATTAGGCTTTCCCCTCACGGCCTTTCCTTTGGCTTGCTTGTTGGTACTGGGCCCAACTTGGCCCGAGCATAACTCTATTTTCCCGAGCAATACCCTCCCCTCCGCGTCTGACTTTAGCTACATGAGCCAACCCCACTGTAACGGGCCTTGGCTGCATGGGCCCCTCTCTGCATTAGGCTTTGGTGACGTGGGCCGTTCCCGATTTCAGGGACTCAAGCCCCTACATAAAATATTTAAATTACTCACATGTGTGTTTGGTTGCGAAGATAGAAAAGTGAGGGATAAAGTCAATCTAATGCTCTGTTTGATTGTTAACCATACCATAACTAGAGTTAAAAGATTTAATTTTTGGTAAATTACTCTAAGACCCCAAGATATAGTAAAATTATAATCTTAATTAATATTCACCTCCCAAATTATAAAAACAATTTATATTTTGCCCCCTTTGACAAATGATGTAACTTTACTCACAAAATATTCATTTTCCTAAGTAATATTTCAACTTTAAAAAGGAACTATAAGATATTTAAAACTAATTTTAAATCTGGTTATGGTGTGGTTAACAAAAAGGAAGCATAAAAATTCCTAAAATGACTACATGGCCTAATCTTTAGTTCACTATTACTCTTTTGCACAATAGATGAACCCTAAATCTTCCAATTATATGCTTCATTTAGTAGCATAGTTATGTTATCTAATTATAATTTAGTAGCATACTTATGTTATCTTATTATAATTTCATAAGATTATATAAGTTTTTATGTTGCAAAAAATTATCAGTTTTAAGAACTAAATTATCAGTTTAGTATATAGTGTAGTAGCTTATACTTCGCTCAACTATAGATCTTCAAGAGGGACGTGAATCTTTTTAAAATTGGTGATATTTGTATGTTAGTAAATAAGCTTTATATACAAAATCATGAAAGACTATTATTGAAAATGGAATTCCACAAGATTCAAAAAAAAGAAAAAGAAAATGGAATTCCACAATTTTGAGCATAATGTAGTTTGATATCGGGACTTCAAAAAATTTTTAAATATTTTTTAATTGTATCGATGGGTAATAAGGATTAGAAAAACGACTACCAATTTGATTATAGAGTGGTTATAGTTATACTTACTCTTTAAATTTCTATTGCAACTATGAAACAAATATTTTCAAACATTAATATAAACAAAACTAATTTTCTAGAGTGCATCATGTGTAGTATAGCTTGCTACACCATTCCTTCAAATGTATCATAACTTTTGAGTGGAGTTTGTTGTGTGTCTCTATGGGTTTTCTTTTTTTGGTAAACAAAAAATGGTTAAGAGAAGCAATCAATGCGGCTTCCCTACCTGAGCGTAACCATAGTTGTGTGTCTTTATCTTAGAATCTTATTCTTTCCCCTTTATGTGAGTGTGTGTTTCTAAATAGTGATAATAATAATAAAATTAATTTTTACATCAAAATGAACAATAATATTTTAATAGACCATTTGATTTTTGAACATTAAAAAGGAAGTTATTGCAAAGTTTAGTATAAAATTAATTATATATAATTTCTAGAATTTAAAACAACATTGAGGTTCATTTTGATGTATCATAAATTATTATAAGTGAATATATAATAAGAAATAATTATGTGTAATTTATTTTGTTTTGGTTCATATTTAGGCCTGAAAGGTAGGTTCCTGGTTCTGTGATTGCATTGATAATTTTTTTTAATACAAGATAAAAATTTTACTCTAGCATAATTTAAGTATATATGTGTGTGAAATTCCTTTCTAAAGCCTCGAATCTTAGCCCAAACCCCCACACTCCACAAGCACTTATAGAATCACTAGGCTCATCACACGTGTTTGCGCATGCGGTGAGGGTTTCTTTTTTTTTTTTTTTTTGGTCTAGTGTCATAATTTTCCTTAAATTTTTTTTTTAGATAAGTTTGTTTTGAAAATATAAATTATTAAGAGAGTGTCCTATTTTGTAGGCATTTTAAGTGAAGTAGGAGATATATTTTTACCAGAGTATCATTAAGTTTTTTCCCTATTGAACATAAGACTTAAGGATATTTCTGAACTATATAAAGATCCAGTCCAAAAAGGAGAATCCTCTTATAGATAATAGAAATAAATCCTACTTAGTTAAAACTTAAAAATATAGTCGTTTGGTCCATCTTTGCCACCTAAGATATATCCAAATTTAAGATTATGTCCTATCAAAAAAAGAAAAAAAAATTGAGATAATGGCCCCCAGCTTTCTTGTAGGAAAGCTAGGCTTCCAGGCAGTGTGGCCGATACCGTACCAGTACCGGCCGGTACATACCGTACCGGCCAGTGCACCGGTACCGGTACACTTCTATTTTGTACCGAGAAAAATACCGGCCATACCGGCGAATTCCGGCCATACCGGCCGTACCGGACCAAAACACAAAATGTTGTGTTTTTTTTTTTTTGGTAATTGTGACAGTTTTTGTCTCTAAAATAATCAATAATGAAATTATTTTGTAGATAATTTCATTTTTTCACCTAACCTTTGATCTCTCCAATTTTTTTTACTTAATTTGGATTTGGTATGTGTGTATACATATTAAATATATAAAATAACGGTAAACCCGAAACGGTACACCGGTATTGACCGGTATCCGAAATATATCGTACCGGTGGCCAAACCGGTACAGCTTCCGATACGGTATTGACTTCCTTGCTTCCAGGTCATCCAAAATTACATTATCTAGACTTATCAACTCAGTAGGAAAGTTTGGCAGAATGAAAGAAGCCAACATTTTGGAAACTAAAGTCTTTAGTCCACACTCGAATTCAAAACTGAAATCACATATTTCTCTTGTTCATATTCATAATTGATCGAAGCCGGAAAGAACCGCAATTAACAGCTCAAAAACTTTCAAACGTGTCATTCTTTACATCTAGAAAGTGAAGTCACAAAACAACCTTACTAAATGTGGACCAATGGAAATCACTTTTTGGCTTCCATTCATCATATATTGCGGCTCCCTTCCTCTTGTGTACATCTCTTCTACGTGTCTGTTTTAGCTTTTTGCTTTATGTTTTTCGTCTCCATTTAAAAATAAAAATAAAAAACAAAAAAAAACTCATTAGTTATTTTATTTTATTTTATATTTTTTTCTTTTAATTTTTTATTGCAACTTTTAATATATCGTTTGATAAACACATGCAAATAAACTACCTGAAATTGACAGATACCCAAATTGACAATAAAGCTGAGTTTGGATAGAGCTTATTAAGTCTGTGTTTTCATGTTTTAGGTTTTTTTTTTTTTTTTTGCTCTGTTGCGTTTCAGAACTGAGGGGATAAAACACTATGTGCATACTGTGCGTGCACTGTATGCATACTGTTCACGTACTTTTTTAGCAATTTTTTTTATTAAAAATGGGTCCCACAGTACTATTTATACATTTAAAAATTATTTTGCTACAGTGTTTTCAGTTTTCAGTTTTCAGTTTTCAGCAATAAGTTCTATCCAAACGGACCCTAAATATATAATAGCTTTTCTTTAAGTTTTGTGAAAATTCTTGAGATGGGTTCTTGTATTTTTTGTCTGGTGTTATGAGTGAATAAAGTAAATCTCATTCCAAAAGAAAAAAATAATACGAGTGATAAATGTTCGTATCAAAATTTCAAACAACGAAGGGAGGTCACCATGACAACGTGGGCTATCAATTCTGTTCGAACAACGTGGGGTGCAATTGATAAGATTTAACATAATAATTAGTGTTCTTTTCTGATATGATCAAAAAAACATAATTGCTTGTATAGTTAATGGGGGATAATTGGATATCTGCAAGGACTATCGGATAGACATCAATGCCGTGTGCTCACCAACTCTGATGTCAAGTCTTTTTCTTCTATATATATTAATTCGACAATAAGAAAATGCAAAAATTAAATTTTGGACGTTTTTATTAGAAATAACAAGCTACGAAAACAACTCTTTGATATTAACGTGGTGATACTGAATTCTAACAGAATTCTATTGATGCAACCTAATTTTAACATGTTTTAGCACTAGGATGCCAACTATGAATCCTAACACTTAAGTTTCCAAATTTCAGCCCCTATTCCCCTTTAAAAAATTAAATATAACCAAACAAGCTATATATATAAAAAAAAGGAAATGTTTAAAACACATTATTGGTAACAATTTGTTAAGGTAATAAGTTGTAATTAGCTATGAGACCTAACACCTATTTTTCCAAAATTATGCTCCTATTCCGCTTAAAAAAAATCAAATATCAATAAAATACATATAGGAAGCGTTAATGATACAACTTATTCACAATTTTTTTTAAAAGTAATTTTAGGATCACAACTAAATACACCAATATTTACAACTATCTGATATGGTGGATTGATTGGTTATCTATAATTTTCATATATATCCATTATCTTTTTTTAACTACTCACAATCAGCCACATTGATAGTTTTAGTAATGAGCGTGACATGAGTTGTGGGTCTAATATTTTTCTTTTTCTTTTTTAATAATCACATAAAAAATAAAGTTACTGACAATACTATAAACACAACTCTTTTCTTACTCAATTTTATAACTTTTTAACCGGTACAATTGTGAGTTGTCAAGGAAAAAAAGTGTTAGGTGACACAAGTTTCAGCAAAACATATCTATCATTCAATCACATAAAATTATAAATAAACAAAACTTTCAAATTGGATTTGCAAAATTAGGCGTGTCTAGAGCCGCTTGCCTCTAGAATTATTCAAAAGTTGCGCAATTTTGGCTCCTTAATGGAGTATAAATTCATAAATATCTAAAAAGATCAACTTTTGGCAAAAGTGCCTCGCATGTATTGCAATCTAAGTTTAAATATCTAAAAGTGTAGGACCCCGGACCCATCAAATAGCCATCCGAGGGTACAGTTAACCACCACCTTTAACATCACAAACTTGTTTGCATTACTTTCTTCCGCGTAGGACCCTCACTCTTTTCTTTTTTGATGTATAGTTTGAACTTAGAGCGCCTAATAAGTTCATAAAAATCCTTTAAGGTGAAAATGGACTATCATTGCGTTATTAATAGGCCATTAAAAAAAAGATGAGTAATCATTCAAACACATTTAATAGGTTCAAGATCATCAAAAGTTTTAAACTCTCATCAAAACAATAAACATTACACTTAGGGTAATAATCACTTTCAATTATGTTCAACAGCTACCCAAGTTACTTATAAAATGAACAATTTGTCTCCTTTGTTAAGATACACCAAAAATAAATAAAAAACTACAAAATATATGAGCTAATATTGACTCAAATATCAAAATCTCTCCCACCAGAATTCACCTCAATAGTCTCTTTGATTAACTTTCTTATTTTAGCAGAAAGACCTCTCAAAATCTGTAGATTGAATAAGTGACTCAAATAACAAATTTTTATTTATCAGTACCGATTTTTTATAATTGTTTATTATTAATAGATCAAGACATCTATTAATTTTTTGTTTGAAGTCAAAATTGAATCAGATCTCATGTTTGACATAAAACTTTATCGTTAAATGGAATCCACACCCCTTACTTTGAAATGCGTGCTGATCTCCTAAAATTTGGAATCAACCATGTTCAAAGGACTCATGATTCTCTACACGTTAGTGCCAACTCAACTCTCTTTGTACTACTCCATTGCAGTACAGTTTTTTTTTTTTTTGTTTTGGGAAACTCCATTGCAGTACAGTTGTATTTTATTTATGTCACCTGCTTAGTCATGCATGTTACGTAATCACACATGACGCCATTACAATTGCAATTAATATTACTAGTACATTTTAAAAATAAGGCCACTTGCAAAGAAAAAAATAAAAAATATGATGACAAATCTCGATTAGTGAGCCCTACTTCACGCGGGCTTCGGTGCTTGCCAAAGCTTGTGTTTTGTTTATAATGATTTGTTTTTGGCTGAATTTGTTTATAGTGATTTTACAACTGGGGCTTGATGCTCAATGATTTTTCTGAAATTTTCTATTACCGCCCCCACCCCCCCCAATCATTCAAATTTTTGTGAGAGAAGACTTGACTTAGATTTCTATCAGTACTTGTTCTATTGTAATCGACATGATAATAACACCAACATCAACCCAATTGTCAATTTGTCATTTGTCACTAAAATAGAATTCAAATTTAGATTCTCACCTATATGGTAGCATATATTATCGTATTATTTAGATGTAGATTTCGGCTGTGTTTTGGCTCTTTACAAGGAAAATGCATTGCACATGATTTTATCAAGTGAAAATGTGAAATGCATTTTACACTTTTTATTAATGCTGGATCTCCTTCTCATGTTCCAAATCATGTTTAGCTGAAAATTTTAAAAACACATTTTTATTCTCAAAAGTTAGGTGCAGAGTGCAAACACCAAAACCCAAAACGCCCTTTGGATCATTGGTTATTGGATGTTCAGACCTCATTTTTCTTATTTCTAATCTATACAATAGCAGTATCAAGTATAGTAATTAAAAACAACTGTATCTCAAAAAAGTAAAGGAAAGTGTTTTTTCTCACATCACTCGAAAAAGACAACCCTACTCTCTCTCTCTCTCTCTCTCTCTCTCTCTCTCTCTCTCTCTCTCTCTCTCTCTCTCTCTCTCTCTCTCTCTCTCTCTCTCTCTCTCTCTCTCTCTCTCTCGTATGCATTTCTTCGAGAGATGCAACTCTTAACATTGAGTATTCAAATCCAATCGAACCCAAAGCACTTGAATCTCATTTGATTGAGCCTTGAATTTGGTTTGAGTGAGTTCTATTCTCTTGCACAATGAATAAAAACTTCAACCTTGAACCCTTGTTAGACCCTTGTCAAAAAAAAAGTAAGTAACTTAGGACATTACAACTCTTCTTTTCACAAAATTTCCCAACATTGAATTCCTAAAAATTTGATTTTCTTGACTTTATCCTTAAATAATTAAGTGATGACTCTAAATATAAAACCCTCAATCTATGCAATCTCTTCACAAGACTCATATTCCAACCTAAGCAATCTCTTCACGAGTCATGATTCTCACAAGAGGTCACCGTAGCTGCAGAAGCGCTTACCAGGCTTCCATTTATGCAATTAGATAATGCTCTCTCACAAACCATTGTCCTAGTTCCAAGCTCTTTTGATAATCTTTATAAGCTTTAGAATTAAGTTTGCAAAAGATTCATGCCCAAGATCCATCATAGTGAATTTTGCCTTGTCCACATAACCTTTGATAAAGAGATTAATTTGAAACTAAAAGGCTAACCCACCACTTTTTTTTTTTAGAGAGTTTCAACTGTTGACGTCCTTTCATAATGATAGCTTTTTATCATTGAATCAAAACACCATTCGATTTTTTTGGTGTAGGCGAAGATTGAACCCCGAATCTCTTATTCAACCATCAGAGACTTTACTAATTGAGCTAAGTGGAACCCGTGCTAACCCACCACTTTTAATAGAGATTTTTTGTCCAAGGTGCATAGTTTTAAATCTTATCTTTAGCATTTTAAGATTGAGGGATACTGAACTCAGAATCTTCCTGTTATGGCAATACAACTCCATTTGCATCTCTCAAGGATTGACTAGTTCATACCTTCCCTAGGTTGTCACTGACAAGAAAGGAGTTCTGCAATAGAGCTTCCTCAAAAGAGCCAGTGATATAAGAATAAGAGGATGCATCCACTTGTTTATCCTCTACCTTTTTCTTCTTAGATTTTGCAAAAACCTATGCATCCCTTGGTGCGATGGTCACTCCACAAGTATAAGTGCTTGTGGGGTGTGCGAGGCAACAGCTGGGATTCAAGTTTCCAGAAAAGAGTTTTACACACATATGCACATAGATTAAGTTAGAATAGAATTTTTATCTTGTATAAAAAAAAAAAAAAAATTCAAAAGTAAAAATCTTGGACTGTCATAGGTTTGGGCCCAAACAGTGTGGGCAATTTCAATAACTATTCCGGCCCCATTCTATGGTCTAAACATTGTGAACTCTATTGTTATTTGTTGGCATTCATTGTGTTGGTTTTTTTTCTCAGAAAAAGGGCTGGGCTTAATAGAAATATTAGGATCATGAACTTAAACATGGCCCAATGGAAGAGACATGACCAATACCAACCCCCAGAGGTCCAGAAAGCAATCCTCCAGTCATCAATTTGAGACCTCCAGCTGTACTGCCTTTCTTTGACAGTTTTTATTTATTTTTTCCTTTTACTAAAATGCAAAACTCATCTTTAAAGCTTGTTTCAAATTTATTTCAGTATTCTAACTTTGCTTTCGTTTATTTCAATTATTTAAGTTTTAGATTTATTCAATTAGGCATTTTCGTCAATTTTTGTTAAAATTTTTTGAAAAAAAAAATCAGAAAAATATTTTTCAATTATTAATTTAATTTTTTTAATCTAAAAAATTTGAAGAAAAATTTAAAAAATTGAAGAATTAATCACAATATATAACAAAAGTCAATCAAAAAGCCTTAATTGAAAGTTAAATGACTGAAATGAACAAAAGTAAAGTTAGAAGATCAAATTAATTTTGGTGAAACATAGAGAATAAGCTCTGTATTTTAGCTTTTTTTATCTTATTTTATTTAAATCGATCTTTCTTTGAATCGAGGGTCTTTTATGGCGGTAGCTGTGCCTGATTGGATTGCTATTACAGGTTTCGAACAAAATGCAGCTCTTGAAAGTTTGAGGTTTGGGTGGCCATTTTAATTTCGTGTATGATTATCATTGGAATTGGATTTGGGTTGAATGGCCACATTATACCCTGGAAGGTAAGCTTTAGTAAACTTCATTAAATAATTAAATGCCAACTCCAATTGTAAAACTCTCGATCTAGGAAGTAATGTAAAATTCTTGATCTTGGGAGTAAAACATCATCAGTTGTGAATATTTATTTTGGGGCCATATTTTCAACCTTAGCAATCTCGTCTTTTAGATCGTTGTTCTCACAATAGGGAGGTCACCTTATAATCTTATATAGCTATAGTCTATAGAAGCCTAATTAAATTCACCTTATAATCTTATAATCTTATTTTTTTTTTGAAGCACATGCAAGGCACGTGTAAATCACTATTAAAGAATATTAATAACAAACAATATTATGATTCTCTCACATCATCCTATAATTCAAAATTAATTTTCTCTATATCTCATTTAAGTGTATCACTAATAATTTATTTACAACAATAGCTATTCTGTTGGTGTGCATGAATGATCAATGTTTCAAACATAACCAAAAATCATTTTGTCTTTAATGTATTATAAACTCAATTTAAAACAATAATATTACTATTTTTATGTGTATTCTAATAAGTGTTACTGTTTACTCAAAAAAAAAAAAAAATGTTACAAACATAACTAAAAATCTACAATTCCTTCTACATATGATATGGAGCACATATAAGACCTCTAAGCTTAATTGAATCTGATGATGCTATAATTGCTGCTAGAGTGATAGCAATCTTTTCTATGCTTATGATTTGCTTCTCTCTGGTGTATGAACAATCCTTCATGAAATGCAAGCCTTTGTTACAAAATTTTAACAAATAAATAAAAATTTGAGAGAGAGAGAGAGAGAGAGAGAGAGATTTATGTGTGGATTTGGTGGCTGGGGGTTAGTGGCGGCTCTAGAAATTTTGTTTAGGGGGTCATTAAAAAAATTAATAAAAAAAGAACTTGAATATATCGAGTTATCGATAAAAAAAAAAATTAATATATGAAGTTTTACAATTATTTTCTACAAATTTTCAAATTTTGAATTGTTATATAATAATTCATTATGAGTATCTATTGCCAATATAGGTAGCTATGAGCCTATGACTATTTTATTTTGTTAAGTTTATCTAACACTTTTATTTTTATGCAATTGTTATTATCTATTTGTTATTGTTTTTATAAAAATATTTTAAACTAAATGACTAAACTAAACTCATTAGCTTTATATTAATTATTGACGCACATAACCACATTCATTTAAACATAAAATTATACACTATGTGTTTACTTAACCAGTCAAATGTTTGGACAAACACTAACTTTACAATTAACTTTATAACAAAAGGTTATTATAACATGATAACAATACACACACATGTAACAAAATCATCTCTATTTCCTAATTTTTAACAATCACTTACTCTTTACTCTTAAAATTAGATGCTTGTAATAAAGATGTGCAAAATTTAAGTCAGGGTATGTAAAAATATTTTTTTAAAAAAATTAAAGTATTAAACTAATACAAAAATATTATATATATATATATATATATATTGAAGTCAAGGGGTTCGTTTGAACCCCCTAAACATAGAGTTGCACGGCCTGTCGGTGGTTATGGGTGGATTTGACGGCCAGTAGTGAAAAATATTTTTGTTTAGTTTATGGATTGTAGAGAAAAAAAAAAAACATTTTTAATTGGTTGAATATATTATTTTAAATTATTGAAGGTGAAAATAAAAAATTAAATATATAATATATTATAAAATAGTACGTTAAAATAGATAAAATAAATTTTAACATGTGAAAATGATATTCGGAATATATCGAGTGATGCTGGTGCTCTTAAGACATGAACAATGGATGCCCTGTCATTCTTGCAAATTTGACAGCTAACCTAACCATAACATCACCTATAAATGCTCTTTTCTCCAAAGTAGCCTACGTGTGCACTACTAGAGTACACCCCCCCCCCCCTCTATAATCAACACAAGCCACGTGTTTCAATTTTGCTTGCGTTAAGCAACACGGCTTTTACTCGATGATGTTTTCCTGAGGCCCATGGGCCAACGGTTCACGTGGATATTTATCCAATAATGCTAGTGACACAAATAATCATATTATTTTTGTCGCAATTCACTGCATAGAAAATTGGAATCTTTTGGTTAAAAATTACAAAAAATGAAGTTTATTGTTGTTATAAGTACTATTTAAAATTATTTGACAAAATAAAGAGAGAGACTGAATTTCAGCAATGGTATTATTAAAATTGCAAGAAAAAGTAGAATGTGTCAGGGGAGAGAGAAAATTGAATTTCGATAATGAGATTATTGAAATGCCTGTCTTGCTCGTATTGCCAAGCCTGCCCGTGAAGTGGCCAAAATGCTGAAATGGAAACCAATTGTGGCAATGACATTGCCGAAAATGGGAGGGGAAAAAAAATTGTGGCAACCAAGTTGCCGAAAATGGAGGGGAAAAAAAATGCTACGTCCACAATATTTTTCGCAACAAATTACAGGTAGTTAGTTGTTATTGGTTCAAATTTGAACCTAATACTAAGATTACTTTTTTGCTCCAATAATAACAATCAGTAACAACCTGCCATTTATTTGTTGTGAAAATATTGTGAACGTATCATTTCTAAAAACAATCGTGGTGCCGAAATAGAAGGGAAAAAAATGGCAAATTGTTTTGTGGTAATGACATTGCAGAAATAGAGGGAAAAAAAAAATTTGCCACTTTTTTTTCCCCTCTATTTCGGCAATACCATTGTCACAAAACAATTTCCCCCGCCCTTTTTTTTTCCTTCTATTTCGGCACCACGATTTTTTTTTAGAAATGATACGTTCACAATATTTTCACAACATTTTTTACTACAAATCCTAAGTGGCAGGTTATATTAATGGTTGTTATTATTGGGGCAAAAAAGTCATCTTAGTGTTAGGTTCAAATTTGAACCAATAACAACTAACCACCTGTAATTTGTTGTGAAAAATGTTGTGGATATAACATCTTTTTTTTTCCCTCCATTTTCTTTCAACTTGGTTGCCACAAAATTTTTTTTTTTTTTTTCGCTCCCATTTTCGGCATTGCCATTGCCATAATTGGTTTTCCATTTCAGCATTTTGGGCACTTCACGGCCAGGCTTAGCAGTATGGGTAGGACAAGAATTTCGGTAATCTCATTACCGAAATTCAATTTTCTCTCTGCCCTTACACATTACTTTTTCTTGCAATTTCGGCAACACCATTACCAAAATTCAATCTTTCTCTTCATTTTGCCAAATAATTTTGAATAGTACCTATAACATCAATAAACTCCATTTTTTTTTTTCAATTTTTAGCCAAAAGACTCTAGCAAGCTGTGTGGTAAGTTATAATTGCTAGATGTGTGGACTGATAGAAAACATTTTTTTTGTTTTTTTTTCAAGAACCTTTTCAAATTGTCATAAACAATTTTTAAAAATAAATTGTTAATGTATGTCCTCTGGACTCTTGTAAATTTAATGAAAATCATATTAGGGGTAATTACACTCCTCTCTCTTGAGGTTTGAGAGTATAACATTCCACATCAAACTTAAAGAAAAAAACACATTATTCCCTTGAGTTTTGAAGAAATTAACACTCTCCCTCCATTTTGTTTAAATTAGTGTATTAAATTTTTATAAAAATCTCTTTACAAAAGTTTAACCGCGGTTAGTAAAAAAATTACTGATCAATTTAGAATAAAAATGAAAAATTTATCAAGCATCAAAACACTTTTTATGGCAAATCTCTCCATATCCTGTTGAAAAAAGGAAAAAGAGAGAGAGAGAGAGAGAGAAGCAAAATTCACACTTAATAATTTATAATACATTTTAATTAAAATTTTTAAACAATGAATTTTAATTATGAAATTACATAATTTTAGAAATCTTCCCTTAAGCAAAGAACAGGTTAGTACATAATATTTTTAATATTAATTGAACAAAGTCTAGTCAATTGGATGTCAAGGGAAGAAAGTGTTTTTTCTCTTCAAATTTGGGGTAGAGTGTTATTTCCCTAAACCTCAAGAGAGGAGAGTATAATTCTCGCATCTTACTAAAAGGATTTTAAGGCACACAATAGTAAACCAATTTTGGAAAATGTTTATCAAAAATTGAAAAACTTTTGACAAATTTTTCAATTTCTAATAAACTTTTCTAAAAGTGAATTTGTTGATGTGTATCCTAAGGGTACACATTAACCGGACCCAATATAAAATATCAATTGATTAGTTATATCGTTTTCGGTTATTCCAGTTACTCATATTCATCGTACAATTGACTAACCATTTTAGAGAAAAAGTACTTACTTGAAATCAGGGAGATTGGAAGGCCACTCAGGTACATATTTGTCCGAAGGATAACAATGAAGTCTAAAGAGTGTCTCTCCAATTGTAGAAAGTCTCAGTGTCTTTGATAAGTCATCTGAGTACAACTTCAACTTCTCTTCCACAGGTAGGCTAAAGAACTCGATCTATGGCCACTTCCAACAATTTTTCTACTGCCTCCAAAGACACCCCATGATTGGTCACCTAGTTATAGGTCAGAAGAAAAAAAATGACAAAATAAACTACATATATGTTTGTAATTTATGAGAGAGTAAAAGTGAGTGAGTTTAATATGTAATATGTGTACCTGAAAAAATCCTTAGGATTTGCAGGCCTCTGCAATTAGTTTGACATCTTGGGTTCTATCCTCTAAACCCAAGTTAATTAATGACAGGAACATCATCACAAGCAGAGAATTCAGATAGCCGGAGCCGGTCTGATTCTGGCCTGACATAATTTTCCGGCAAGTTTGTGTAACGAACTCCGGTGGATAGCACCTTGGTGTCCATGTATGGAAAAAAGACAAAAAGCAATGGAAAAATTAATTGAGAGAGAGAGAAGAAAAAGTACTTACTTGAAATCAGTGGGATTGGAAGGTCACTCAGGCACGTAGTTGTCCAAAGGACAACAAATAAATCTAAGATAGCCTCTCCAATTGTGAAACTTTCCCTTGTTCACATTAGAACTCTTGTAGAAAGTCTCACTGTCTTTGATGGGTCATCTGAGTATACAACTTCAACTTCTCTTCCACAGGAAGACTAAAGAACTCAGTAGCCACTTCCAACATTTTTTCTACTGCCTCGAAAGACACCCCATATAAAACTCACTCACTTTTACTCTCTCATCCACACATATATAGTTAATTTGTCATTTTTTTTTCTTTGGCATATAACTAGGTGACCAATCATGGGGTGTCTTTGAAGGCAGCAGAAAAAAAATGTTGGAAGTGGCCACAGATCGAGTTCTTTAGCCTTCCTGTGGAAGAGAAGTTGAAGTTGAACTCAGATGATCCATCAAAGACAATGAGACTTTCTACAAGTTTGATGTAAGGTAAGGGTTTTCCGTCGTTTATCTTCAAAAAAGAGGTAAAGGTTCACAATTGGAGAGACTATCTTTTAGACTCCATGGTTACCCTTACACGTACCCGAGTGACTAACCAACGCCACTGCTTTCAAGTAAGTACAACTAATTTGTCCATTACTTTTGTCTTTTTTCCATTGCTTTTGTTTAATCTCAGTGCTACAAAATTTTTCACAATTTTACCACAATTTTTATGTAGATTTATAATTTCACTATTTACAACTTATTATGTTACAAATTTGTAAGAAAATTGTAAAAAAATTTGTGTCTTTGAACTTACTCATTAAAACTTGACCATATCAATGACCCATCATTTTATAGAAAAAAGCCACAGGTTAGGTTTTAGTGGGTCCCTTCCACGTTTTGTGCCCCCATTATTTAACTTTAAAAATACATCATGTGGAAGAGAAGAACAGCTCTAGATTTGGTCGGTTAAAAGTTAATAAAATAAAATGGGTACATTTATGGCAATAAATAATGAGAATTAATAATAAACTATTTTAAGATAATTTTAAATTATAAATATTTGTAAAAAGAAATTATAAAACATCATATATTTGTGTGATTTGTTTTTTTCGGTAACTCAAGTTCTTTGTGTGATTAGTCAATATCTATAGCCTATCACAAATATCATGCTGTATTCTCAAAAAAAAAAAAAAAAAATGATTAGTCAATTATTATAGCCTATCACTAATTTTTGGAAAAGCTAGAGTGCCAAACATAACATCGTGTCTCTCAAAATAGATTAATGATTGGAAAAGATCTCAAGCACGGGTGGAGGCACATTGTTGGGTGGAGGGGCCATGGCCCCCCAATTCAAAATATTTCTATATTATGGTCTAAAAAATATATATATATATATATATATATATATTTTTTTTTTGATATGGTCTAAAATATTAGTTGGGGTCTTAAAACTTAATAGTTGGCCCCTCCAAAATATATTGGGTGCCACCTCTCAAAGTATGGACTTTACATTTAAATAGTTTTAATCCCAGCTAAATGTCACTTGGGTTTCCTACTTTTTAACTTTTGTCCAACCTATGTGTGCTAGTGTGAAAACGTTCACTATGTAACACCATACTTTTTTTGTTTTTCTTCTTTATAGCCCATGCAACAACACACTAAAAGTCCACTGAAAACCCATGATCACGAGGGGCAAAGAAAAGAAACTCACTGAAAATATGTATTGGGCTTTATTGAGTGTTTTTTTGGTTCTTCTTCTTTTTAATCTTTAAACTTCACAGTTCACCCTTTACTTCTCTTCATCATCGTCATAATTTTCTTTTTCTTTTAAATTGGATACAATTTTCTCTCATCATCATCATATATCATTTTTTTTTCAAAATTGATTTTTTTTTTCTTTTGGGTTGAATTTTAGTGCCAAATAAGTTGTTCCAATAGTAATTTGTTCATAGAATATAATTTGGGTTTGCTGCAGAGAGAAGATATATATTTTTCTAAAATTTCCCTTTTACAGTAGAATCTTCCCAAGTTATGTATAATTATTTTAATAAATATGTATGCTGTACATAGTATTAAAAATATATATTTTATCTGCTTAAATTTTCAATTGTTTGTTATGGTTGATTAAGACTAAAGATAATTTTTTTATTGTGCTTAATGGAATAGTTAAATATAGGAAGTGAAAGCCATAAAATAGAGGGATTATTAATTAACATAAAATTATATGATTTTTTCTAGATTAATTTTTTAAGCATTTTATTAAAGATTAAGGAGATGCATGATAATGGATGATTTTATTCAATGAAAGATCATTTTCAAGCATAACTTTGATGGGAGATGCTAAATTCTTCATTAAAATATTTTGTGCGTCTTTATAGCAAAATAAATAATTTTTATATATTCATTTGAGTTTAGAAATATTATATATTTTTTTAATTTGATAATTTTATCTATACTACTATTTAAGAGGCTTTTCCTGTTTGGATTCCTATTTTTTTGGTTTAAAAATGCCCCTACAGTTCTGTGTTTAAGTATAGACAACATTAAAGGACAATCCGGTAAAAACTCATTTTTTAGTTCAAAAATGCCCATACTGTCCTATATTTAAGTAGAGACAAAACTAAAGGATAATTCGGTAAAAATGCAACTCTAACTTCCACTAAAATATTGCCTAAAAAATATGACCACTCTCCTATTAATTTTTAAATTGATTTATTCACTTATAAATTAAATTTTTTAAAATAAAAATCATATATATATATATAATAATTAAATAAAAAAAATTTTTCTCTAAAATAAGACCACTAAAAAAAAAATCTCATCGCACGCGCGAAGCGCGTGTGATGAGACTAGTATATATAATACATTTATAAAATAACAGCTAACATATGAATGTATAATCCGGCCCCCCCATGTGAAAATCCCTGGCTACGTCCTGATCTCGGGTTATTGATTGAATTTTACTTTTTGGACATCTATCCATATTGTCGCTTCAAATTTATCTTCAAATGTTCTTTTCTTTGACTAGATGGTCTTACATGATGGGCCAACGAAATCTTTAATTGCAATATCTGAATATCTTCCACAAAGCCCATTATTTCCAATTATAGACTAATACGAGTGAAACTTGCAATTTTTGAAAGGAAAATACTAAACTAACAAATTCTTTTTCTATAAATTACTGATGTGATGAATGATTATTGTCAAGTAAAAAATAATACTTGTAGTGGATTCAAATGAGAATTAATAAAAATTTGCTACATCAATAATTTGTGATAGTAGCGTTAGTCTTTTTGAAAACCCATTATAGGGTTTATCTCTCTCAACTATTCCAGCCATGTAAGCTTTATGTAAAAGTGATAGAAATTTATTTTCAGTATGACAAGTCACAGTTATAGGCTTATGGCTAAAGTTGTAGCATAAAAATTATGATAAAAGAAAAGAGTTCTTTTAGTACTACAACCAAACTCATAATTTTTACCACAATTTTTGCTACAATTCTTTTGTGTGGCAGGCTATAATTAACTATCTGTCACTTTCTCATAGATCTACCACTTTTTATGGTAGTATATGTTTTGCTAGAAGAATTATAATAAGTAGACTAGTAAAAGATTTCCTGAAAACTAGTAGTAGACTAGTAGTGAAGACCAAGAGGGAGTCCCAACCCCCATGTGGAGGGTAGTGGGTACAGTCAAAGGCCAAAGTCAAACAACTTGCCAACAACCAACCTCACGCCCATGGTCACCAAACATAAACAACATCGTTTGTTCCCCTTTTTCCAACAAACAACAACATTTCTACTAAATTTCACTATACCGGAAAATCCCAAAATAGAATTCCCAACCATTAAAAAAATAACCCGAGAAAACCACGTTTAAATCCCTAAATCCTCTCTCAACATTCCCACATTTTTTATTTCCCCCAAGAAAACAAAAAAAAAAAAAAAAAAAAAAAAAAAAAAAAAAAAACAGTAGAAGTAGTGGTAATGGAGAGAATTCAACTCAAGGATCCAAACACTTAGCAAAACTCGATAACCTACGAGGCCCGATACACACTCTACTCCGAAGTCTCTGTACAAGATTCAGAATTAAAAATCTTGGACTGTCATAGGCTTGGGCCAAAACTGTGTGGGCAGTTTCAATAACTGTTCCAGCCCCATTCTATAGTCTAGAACCATTGTGAACTGTATTGTTAATTTGTTATTTGTTGGCCTTCATTGTGTTTAAAAAGAAAAAGGTCGGGCTTAATAGAAAAATTAGGATCAAAGGCTAGACAGTTAAGACTTAAACATGGCCCAATGATTATTTGATTAGAAGAGAGACATGATCAATACCAACCCAAGAGGTCCAGAAAGCAATCCTCCAATCATCAATTTGAGACCTCGAGCTGTACTTCCTTTCTTTGACTCTTTTTTTTTTTTTTTGGATAATCAATCCTTCTCTGAGTCGCTGGTCTTTTATGGCGGTATTTTAAATTCAGGTATGCTACAAAGTATATTATTTAATTTATTTTATTCCAACCGTTTAAAAAGAGAATTTGGTTATAAAAAATTTTATAAAAGAAAACTACTTTAGCAAAATAATTTTTAAATATTGCTAATTGGATACTGTTTATTGCTGAAAACTGAAAATACTGTAATAAAATAATTTTTAAATGTATAAATAGTGCCGTGAGACCTAATTTTAATGTAAATTTTATTGAAAAAAGAGGTTTGTGGGTCCCATGAACAGAGCACGGGACCCACTGACAGACACCCATTGTAGAAAAACGCCAAACGCTGAAGTTTTCATTGTAATCCAAACATACACATGGGTTATAAAAAAAATTGGTCTTGCTAACAGGTGTCTTTAGGATAATTGTTAATAAACAATTTTATGAAAATTTAGATATCACTTTTATGGAAATATATAAAAAGTCTTTAAAAAAATTTTTTCTCTCAAAAAATAAAAAGTTTCTAAAAATATATTTTAAATTAATGCTCTAAGGGTATTCGTTAACTTTTCCCATTAAAAAAATATAGGTGCATGGGTTAATTATGTAATACCATAAATTTAATTAGTATGACTCACCCGTTAATTAATTGTTAATTACTCTTATTGAAGAGTTAGTTGTAGTTGTTTGAAATCTCATTTTTCTGGGTTGTGTAGTGAGCATGAGACTGAGGTTTGGTTCTTTTTGAGTTGAGTTGTGGTTTTTGGGTACGAATTTCTTCTTGGTGGGTTTAGTGAAACCCCTGTTTCCGTCTTGCCTATTGTTAGGATATTGATTCGACATTTTTTTGGTGTATTGGATTCTTTTGAATGAAACACAGAGAGGGATTTTTTTTCTTTTTTTTGTCCTGAATTTGTATAGAGAATGATTAAGCTTAGCTTACACAATGTGGCGGTTTTTGAATATAATAAAGAAATATCATTTAAATGAAATGGTAAAAAAAATGGAACTATTAATGTTGGGTGTATTGTAGATAAAATAATTTTTTAAGTTGCTAAAAGCTATATTTCTTAAGACGTGAATGTTTTGAGGGAACTATCCAATTGACTTTGAGCTAGGCTAAGGAAAATGGCCACGAGGAAGGCCATAACTAATGATATTGCACATATTTTTAGAGTTCATTTGGTTGGGAAGATGAATAAGTGGGAAGATAGAAATTAGAGAGAGAATGGAAAAGTGGGAGGATAGATAAATTTTTAGTTTCCTTCATTTGTGTTTGGTTGGGAGGGTGGTAAAGTGAAGGAATGAATTTTTTTTTTTTTTTGTTTGGTTGAAAATTAAGTTTGTATAAATTTACCATCATGTTCTTATTAAATAAAACAAAAAATAACATTATACTTGAAAAAAAATTATGTATAAATGGACACTTCATTAAAGTAAAAAAAAAAAAAAAAGAAATTAACCCAAAAGTGTTTTCTAAAATTAGAAAAAAGGCCAACATAGTAAAAAGCCAACTTGACAACAGAGAAAGAAAAAAATCAAAGAAAAAAAGAAGAAGAAGAAGCCAACACGTTAACAGAGAAAGAAAAATACAAAGAAAAAAAAAAAAAGCCAACACGTTAACAGAGAGAAAAAATCAAAGAAAAAAAAAAGCCAACATTGGAGGTGAAATCCCCCTATACTATTTTGGAGAGAACTTTTGGTGAGCCTGAAGAAAAAACATTTGTACCCCACTATTTATTTTCCTTCTTTCTCACCAAACCAAATACATTCCAAAAAAAAAATCATTCTTATTTTCTCTTCAAAGTTTTTCCATCTACCATATTCCGCCTTTAAACAATCACATTCTTAAGAAGAGAATGGCACATTTGTTTGTAAAAGTTTTGTAATATTCTTAGCATATTCCTTCTAGGAAAAAGTGAAACTCTTACAAATTAAAAGGTTTCCAAGACTAGAAGGGTAGAATTTATAATACATAACATGAATATACATACAATTTAAACTTTGGCAATAAGTTATGGGTTTAATAAAAACATTGGGGGTAAAGGCACTATTGGTATCATAGATAAAATTACAACTTTTACCACAATTTTTCTAAATGGCGGACTATAACTAATTATATCTTGCATTCTTAAAATCTACAAGTTTATTAGTGAGAGAATTACGGTAAAATTTGTGCATGTGATTATATATCATACATGGAAGTAAATATATAATAAGTAAACTAGTAAAAAGATTCTCCTGAAGACTAGTAGAAGTGAAGACTGGAAGTCAATGAATACCGTGTCGTGGTGGGAATAGTCAAAGCCCAAAGTCAAAAACGACGCGCCAGCCAGCCAACCAACGGCCAACCGCCCCCACGCCCACATTCACCAAACATAAACGACGTCGTTCGTTCCCCTTTTCCCCCCACAACAAATATCACTACTTCCCACTGAATTCCACTTCCCCCTTAAAATTCCCAGAAAACAGAATTCTCATCCAAATCCCCAAAATCCTCTCCCACTCCCACCAACATTCCCCATTTCCCCCCAAGAAAACAAAATCCCCGGAAAACAAAATCCCAAGAAAACAGTAGGAGTAGTACTAGTAGTAGTAATGGAGAATTCAACTCAAGAATCCCAACACCAACACCAGCAAAACTCGATAACCCACGAGGCCCCATACCCACTCTACTCCCTAGCGATCTCTCCGTCGCCAACTCGGTCCCACCACTACCGCATCGCCGTCGGCAGCTTCATCGAGACCTACAACAACCGGGTCGACATCCTCAGCTTCGACCCGGAGACTCTCTCTCTCAAGCCGCTCCACCCTTCTCTCTCCTTTGACCACCCGTACCCGCCGACGAAGCTCATGTTCCACCCGACCGCCACGTCGTCGTCGTCTTCTCCCTCGAACCCTAACCCTAACCCTAACCTCCTCGCCTCCTCCGGCGACTTCATCCGCCTCTGGGACCTCCGCGACCACTCGATCGAGCCGCTCTGCGTGCTCAACAACAGCAAGACCTCCGAGTTCTGCGCTCCGCTCACTTCGTTCGATTGGAACGAGGTCGAGCCGAAGCGAATCGGGACGTGTAGCATCGACACGACCTGTACGGTCTGGGACATCGAGCGGTGCGTCGTCGAGACTCAGCTGATTGCGCACGATAAGGAGGTCTACGACATTGCGTGGGGGGAGGCTAGGGTTTTCGCTTCGGTTTCGGCCGACGGCTCGGTGAGGATTTTCGATCTGAGAGATAAGGAGCACTCGACGATCATCTACGAGAGTCCTCAGCCCGATACGCCGCTGCTGAGATTGGCGTGGAACAAGCAGGACTTGAGGTACATGGCGACGATTCTGATGGATAGCAACAAGGTTGTGATTTTGGATATCCGGTCGCCGACGATGCCGGTGGCGGAGCTGGAGAGACATAAGGGTAGTGTGAATGCGATTTCCTGGGCGCCTCAGAGTGCCAGGCATATTTGTTCGGCTGGGGATGATACTCAGGCTCTGATTTGGGAGCTCCCCACTGTGGCGGGACCCAATGGGATTGATCCTATGTCGGTGTACTCTGCCGGGTCGGAGATTAATCAGCTGCAGTGGTCCGCCGCCGTGCCTGATTGGATTGCCATCGCGTTTTCGAACAAAATGCAGCTCTTGAAAGTTTGAGGTGTGGTGACCCCTTTTAATTTGGATTGTTTGAGATTGATTTATTTTTGGATAAACACTTGTGCTGCAATGTAATGCTTAGTTTGTGTGTTCTAGGTATGTGAGTTAGTTTTTTGAATGTGTATATTACCTCATGTGGGTTAAATGAGTTGAATTGGTTAAGTGAAAATTGTTTTGGGATTGTTGAGGGAAAGTGAATTTGGTGTTTTCTACTTCTTAAACTATGGACGCTAACTATTTTGTGCTACTTCTGGTTGATTGAAGTTTTAAGACTTGAAATTTGGAGACTTTGTGGTGTAACTGTAATATGTTGTGGTCTAAGCTCTCAATTTCTTGGTAAAAGGGGGCGACATGTTTGATCCTGTTTTCTTTACAGTGTGAAATCTATTGATGAGTTCTGTTGTCTAGCAAAACCTATTCGTGCATGAAGTGATTTACAACTGTGAGAGCTGTGAGAAATTCTACAACATAATTCAATAGGGCGGTTGCTAGCAACATTTGCTTCTTGTTGTGTCTTTTAGTGCTCAATGTTTTTTTTAGCTCACTTAATATGGTATAACAAAATGTTCTTTGGGTTCCTTGCCTTGTTGATTTCTTTTGGCACTCGACTTATAAAAAAAAAAAAAAAATTTCTTTTGGCACTAGGCCTTATTTTTGGGTCTCATGGTCTTGGCCTTGGCCTTATAACTCACCAAGACTTCCAGACCTCAATTCTTTGCTGTGTTTGCCATTTTGTCCAGGCTACACTGGCCACTTTGACTTTGACCCTGTAAGGCCACAGCCTTGATGCATTTTGCCTTGGCTATACTATAATTCAAAGTGACAATAAGGCTTTTGGTCAGTTTTTTTATTGGTTAGTTACACAAGCACCCCGTGGGTCTTGAACCCACAAGCTTACCTTCCACCCCCTTATAAAGTGAGGAGGAACTGCCATTTGAGCTAGAGCAAATTGGTTTTATTTTCAAATTAATTCTCTTGATGATAGTGACAATTCTAGCAGCGCTAAAGAAGAGTAGTTATGACTATTGCAGTGCAATGCTTAATCCATGATATTTGTACTGGACTTTGATTTTGATGTATTAAGCAAAACTGCAAAGGATCAACATGCTTTGCCTGTTGAGTTTTTTTACTCTCCTTATCATGTAAAAAGATACATTCCTGTGTATAGTTTTTTGATGAGTTCTTAATTATTCTAGATTTTTCATTATACATGAGGATTTCTGTGGAATTATTTTGGTATATTGCTGCGATTCAATCAATACCTTGTGGTCCTGGGAGTCATCAGCATTAGGGAGTTGGATTTGGGCTTTAGTTTCATTTCTGTAAGTGGAAAATGTCCCTCGTATTTCGTTTAACCTTACTGGACATGTATCACTATTAAGTATTGACCTGCCAACATCAGAGGCTTTGTAGTACAAGCTGCGTTATGGCCTTTAATATTTCTTTGGCAGTACCCCTAAACTTAGAAAAGATTATTCATTCCCTCACTAAGAGAGATGGGATCCTTTTTTGTGCTTTATTATTATTTAATTAATATACTATTTCCTTGCATTAATTATGAAATGCATATATCATTAAGGCCTTGTACTTCAATCTGCATTTTGGCCTATAATGGATCATAAGATCATTAGGTTACCGCTCTTTATTTAACTGCTTCTTTTCTCTCATCTATTCTAATATTTCTAAATATTAATATGTTCTGATGCCAATGTTATCTTCTCAGGTGTTTAACTGTAGAAGTCATGACCTATAGTAAATCCTAGCATTCCTTAACATTTTTATGGTATATGTGCTTTAAATCCATTTGATAGTTCACACCATGTATCTGATATAACGTTGAAATGATTTTTCCATGGTCAAACATTCTTTTTTGTTTCTTGGATCTTCTTCTTTTTCTTCTTCTTCTTCTTCTTCTTCTTCTCTCTCTCTCTAATTAAATAGTCATTTTCTTTTTCCTTTTTTAACACCCCCTCCTTTCTTTGTGTCATTATTTCTAAATGAAAGGAAGTGATCCCTATTTAATGAACTTATTTGAACGAGGCTGTTGTTTCATTGAGCTTGTAAGGTACAGTGGATGGCTGTAATACTGTAAAGAATAATAGGCACTCAAAGTTATACATGGGACTCATAAGTCTGATACCTTTACATGGATTTGTTTACAAGGCTATATGTAAAAAAGAAAAAGGAAATTGTTTACAAGGCTGGATTAGGTTGCAGTGTGAAATATGAAATTTTCTTTTCAATTTTTACAGTTTCCTCTATCATGAGCTAACAATTTACAAGGCTGGCTTGGGATGCAGTCTAAAATGTGAAATGCTTTTTCACAGTTTCCTCTATGAAATGTGCAAACACTTTCAATTTTGGAACATCTTTGTGTTCATGTCTGATTGCCTAGCTCCTTCTATAGTTTTCTACTTTACTGATAGAATTGTGTCTTGATTAGCTCGCCTAATGGATGAGTTGCCCCAGCAGACCTAACTTTGGCATTGCTTCTATTCTCTTTTAATAACCAAACAATAAAATTACCCCGTCATCCCATTATCTCATAAATCCCTACAAATTCCAGACCTTCTGTGGGTCAAATCTCAAATTTAAAATAATAATAATACTATTTCAAAATTTTATTTTGTTTATTTATTTACTTAGTCAAATTATATTTTTTTTATCATGGATGGCACATAACACATAGATTGTGAATCGTGATGTTATAAGTGTATATAGTGGGTTTTGAACTCACCCTTCAGTCGCTCTTATGGGAAGAGAGGAAGAGTCATTTGGGATAAGAGTTCATGTGCTGGCCATTGAGTAATTTGCTTCTATTCGAAAGAATGTTTTTACATGTTAATATTCATACTTTAACAGTGTATTAATTATCCTAAATGCTCTCATTGCTCATTGGATTAGTTTGCTTCTTCCTGTTTTGCAGATTCCTTAATGGTGGTGAGGAAGGCTTGCAACCTGATGGCCTTGCCCTGGGCTTGATTTGTCCTTACATTGCAGCTAGTGGACGGAAATATTTCTACTATTACTGGTGAGGGATCTTTTGATTCTCTTGTAATGTAAGGAATGCAGATCTCTTGTGTTTAGTACCTCATCAGTTAATTGGATAACATACTCTTAGTAGTAGGATGTAGGTGCAATTCATGTATTTTGGACCAATGAAAGCTAACTGTTATAGAGTGTTCACCATTCCCACTTTAGATTCTTGTTTATCCTGATTGAACCTTATCAATTGCCCTTCACTTCATTTACTAATGCTGTCTCTTGAGCTCTCAACTGTGGTCTGTAGAGAAAACGATCTAATTGGATTCCGCCTAACTCAATGGGAATCAGGATAATAATATTTTTTTGGACAAAGTTATGTTTGGAGTCTTAGGTTTCAATCCTTAATAGAAATATGACATGTATGCCAAGAAATATGACATGTATGACATGAACTATATAGACATAGGGCATCACAAGTATGCCATTTATGTTGGGCTATCTCTTGAACTTCTGAGAATTAAGGTAATAGTTGAGGGTATTGATCAATATCACGAGTAATAATAAAAAGTTGTGGTGGATGACTACTACTACGAACACAAAATTTCACTCAGTGTGAGATTTTTTTACATATGAGGTGACAAATTGTGATTATTGCAACATAACTTTTATATGAGATTATCACTAACATCATTTTCATTTTACATCAATTACAATGTCATCTCGTACAACTGTGAAATTGTATTGTGTCTAAACTTATTGAATTAACAAAGCAATCTCAAACGCATTCTTAAACTCCATTTTTTCCGGGTACAATTTTTATTACAACTTTTTTTTCTTTTTTCATAGAACCAACAAAAGATGGCCTTTTCATTTAAACTAGTGTAAATCCAGTGAAAGTTATTCATGAAGGAAGAAGCTTGGACGTTCCTCTACCTCTAATCCAAATCCTGGTAACAAAATTTTGAATCTCTATCCAGTAGGTGGGCTTTCTTATTTCTCTCTCCTGGTGTGACTAAATTTTCCAAGAACAAAAGGATTGGAGGAAAAAGTTCAATACGGATCAGTCCTATAAAAGCCAACTTTTACGTACTTAAATAAAAATAAAAGATTAGCCTTTATTACCAGTCTAAATCACACTCTACAGGGTCCTGATGGAGCATCTGGTAGTGGTTGTCCTTTCTATCCACCTCTCTCCGTATGTTTACAGTTTATTTTTAATATATATATATATATATATATATATATATATATGTTGCCGTTAAGTGGAAATGGGCATTTTTAATCCTACCGTCACAACCTTAATTGTTGGTTCTTACCCCTATATAAATGGATGCTACGATTTATTAGCAACTGAGCAAAGAAAAACTACTTTACTCTCCTTTCTCACTCTCTAGACTCTAGAGTCCAGCAAATAAAAAAAGTTTTCCTCCCACTGAAGATTATGGAGAACAACAACGACAATGAATTTACATGCTGCCATTGTCACCGGATGTTCTTTAACAGCTTGAATGATTTCCGCGACCATAACACAGTCGCACATGCATATTATCATATCAAATGTAACCTTTGTCGAAATGTGTTCTCCCACCCCGCTTATCAAGAAACACGCAGACAACAACGCCACCAACCTTAAAGCCCCACCTCCACCTCCAGCCCCACAAAAACAAAAACAAGAAGAAGCAGCCCCACCACAGGGTATGTGATCATTTTCTTATTTTTGATGCTTTTCGTTTTCTGTTTGGGTTAGGAAAAATTTTCTTTCTAGGTTAGGAAAATACTTCCATAGTCTCAGAGTAGTGCTCTGAGCTCTCACATAGGGGTGGGCTCCACACGTGAGTACCCCCATTAGGTCTACCCCTTATGTGAGAGCCTGGACCGTTGCTCCGGGACTATGTAACCCTCTTGCGTTATAATTTTCTTCTCACTTCCACTCACATGTAGAATAGGGTTGTACGGATATGACAAAATTGTGATTCATTATAAGTCACAAAGTAATGATAATAGAAAGGGACCATTGTTAACAAGATTTTAATCATTATTTACATTTCACCATAATAATATCATTTACATTGTAGTGTTATTTTGATATAAAGATAGACTAAGGAATTATAAGATCATTTTTATTTTTCAAAACAAACACAAATTTCTATCTCTATTTTGTTATCTGCTACAAAAATCTCTCTCAATTGTCCTCTCTTTGGCTTTTGGCACCTGTAACATCAATAAAAATCCAACTATGCATTCGAAACTAATTTAGTCTACAAGCCTAGTACATCTCAATTTCCACCAATTTTAACCAAATATAGATGTGAGACCAGTTGTTCCAGTCTGAAATAGTTAAAGGATTTGGAATATTCAAGTTTTACAATCAATTTGAGCATAAACATGGTAAATTGCAGTAAGAAGAAGAAGAAAAGGAACGGGGTGGGGGTGGGGGTGGGGGTGGGGGGAACAATTATGTAGAAAGGAAGAATTTTTTGTACTATAATAACTTGCTTTTGCCAATTAGTGAAACTTGTTTCATGAGTAAGCAGAAATGCTTGTACAATAGACCCTGTCTCTACATCCAATTCAAAGGACTTTTGAGTATACAATAGATAATGTGCTCCAAGATTGACATCAGTTTCTATATGTTTCAGAGAATCCTTTAGCAATATACTAGATAGGCCATAACAATCAACTAGACAAATCCCAGAAATAATCAAAGAAGATTACATCATGGGTGAATTTGTTTGAAGCTTCCAACAGTGTTTGTTGACTTTTTAATTGCAAGGAAATATTCTAGACTGAAGACTGCATTAATGCATAGTTGATCGTATAACTTGATTGATAAAAAGTAGTAGCTTCTACACGTCTCCAAAATTCATAACTCATGCTCTCATAGACATTAACTCAAAATCACTATACAAGAGAATTGTGCAAAGTTACCTGAAAGTATAGCTTGTATACCATCCAATAACAGTAGGCTCAATTGAACGTCATCTATGGAAATCATAATAACTGATATGGACTAGAACCCCTTTAAAAAAGAAAAGAAAAGACCCCACTCTACTGTCATTATGAAACAAGATACAAGGATTCCTCACTTGAATACATTTCCAAATCATTATAATTGAAACCATTTATAAGTTCAATACAACATACCAGTATTTTTATCTAAAAAACAAGAACAGTCATACTGATAGAAATGCTTATGCACATCCAGTAGCAATAGCCTCAACTGAAATTCAAGCTAAGAAAATCTTCCCTATTTAGCAGCCATTCGAGGTATAAGAAGGACATGAGCGTCATCTTCTAGAGACATCAATTGTTATGACTTGCATATATGTGAAAACTTGAGTTAGTATGGTACTATAATTTAAAAAAAAAAAAAAAAATTCACTCATCAATAGTTAGTATAGACATGGTAGAGAAGGAAGTACTATGTAGTCTCTAGTTTTCATGTTTCAAAAATTTATGACGAAAATTTCTCTTGTGCTAGCACTACACAATATGAATATGAAAATTAGCATAATACTTGAACAGTTACAAATGGGATGCCATAATAGGACAGAACCATCTACCTTAGGAAAATCCTTAAAAGTTCATCATCATCATCGTCATCATCATCAATGTCATCATCATCACCATTGTCATCATCATCACCATCATCACCAACTGCGTATATGTGAAAACCTGAGTTAGCATGATAATAATAATAATAATTTAAGTTTAATTTTAAGGAACTCAGAAAGTATAGGGTGATTGTGATTGCTTGCACGTTGTGAGCCAAAAGAAGAAAAAGAAAAATGACTTGACTTACTTATTGGTGATAAAACTAGATGTATAGTTAGAAAGAAAATAAGATAAAATAGGATTGGACTTTAACGGGAAGGATGTTTGAGATGGTCATTACCAGTTAATTTATAGATGAGTACTTCTTCCCCAATGCTCTCAATCAAACATTGTGCATTTGTTTGGTTGAACTCGTCCACATCTTGCTCGTATATCAAACTGACCCCACATTCCCCTAAATTACTGGTACTTTCATCACACTCAAACATAACCTCAATTTGACTGCATTCACCATTCCCAAGGGTAGCAAACCACTCATCACAAGACAAATACAATAGGCAAATACTGTTTCCAAGACATATCATGGTAGTAAAAAGTTCAAAGGCCCAGTGATTCTGAGGCATATCACACAAGCTCTAATACCATCTCCCAACCCTTTAATAGCAAATACTGATGCCCAGAGAGCGAATTCTACCCATTTACTATTATACCAATTTGAAGGCAGCTCTATGCTTATTGAATTCCTCATTGTTTGAATCAAACATGACGGAAAAATTATCAAAAATTCAGTTCTTGATCCATCCTCTTCCCTTTTAAAAGAAGTTCCATTAACGGTTTTACGACAGATGAGTCCCTGTAGTTGTACCCAAAACACAACTATTGTTAACTGTTATTATTTAACAATGAGAGAGAGAGAGAGAGAGAGAGAGAGAGAGAGAGAGAGAGAGAGAGAGAGAGAGAAGAGATTACCTGTAGGAAATGGATCAATATTTTAAATCCCACTAGAATGCCTTTCTTAATAGACGGACACCATTGGGGGAAAGGTTGTGACCAGCTACTCAGTTTGACCCGTGCTAGTGACCATTTTAGGGATTCACAATATATAGCATTTATAACTCTTACGGTTGATGGAAGCCTTGGGAAAGATTTTAGTTTTGAGCAACCAAAAGGATGGAGTTTTTCAAGTGACCTCAAATTATGCATGTTGCTTGGATGACATTCGAGATCTTTGCAGAAACTTAGATCTAATAAAGTAAGGGTAGTCAAACACTCGATTTATGAGGGTGATACTTTCTTAATAGCAGTCCCTTCCAAACAGAGTTCTGATAGGCTTTTCATAATTCCAATAAATTTTAGAAATGAGTTGATTTTGTAGCAACTATCAAGATTAAGAACCATAAAGGATTGCATTTCAGCAGACATGCTGGGAAGATCAGTAAGAAATTTGCAGAGTTCCAGATCTAAATACCTAAGCTTGTTGAGTTGTCCAATAGATGGGTGGATCTCAACCAAAATATCGCACTCAGAAAGGTTTAGGTTCTCAAGTATCGGAACACCTGAAAAGTCAGGTGTCCTAATAAGGTTTTTGGAATTACTAAGATCAATGAACTTTAACCTGGATGAACATTGTTACAAAAAAAAAGAGAGTTTCCATTAAACGTAGAAATTAATTTAATAAGTAAATAATTCTTTTAAATTATAACAACTTTATAAATGAAAGGAGGAAGCTCAAATACATTGGACCAGGAGTGTATTTGTATTTGTAGCTACACTTAAAGAAAAGAGAAATAATAACTAATAGAAAGGAAGTTAAAAGAGCAAAATTATCATTACTCCTTCCCAAAGATTTTCCAAATAACTGTTATGAAATTCAAGATGAACAAGCTCCATTGGTTGGGAATTGAATGATAAACATTTTAAAGGACAGTAGTCCCATAAAAGATGTCTTAGTCGATTAGGAACATCAAGATGACTTTGGCCATTAGAAATAAAGGGGTCGACCATCTCATCAATTATCATCAATCTAAGATTAGACATCTTTGATAACACTTCAAGAAATTCTTCAAATTTGAAATCCTCTTTCTTGTAACGAACGACTATGGCTTCAATTGCATTTGTTGCCTATGATTTCAAAAGCAAAGGATTGGTGATATGCACAATCAAAATATATTATTGTTTTCAAAATATAAGAAATCATCATTGACAATATATTAGCATGGTAAATGAATGTTTTATTCTTGATTTCGTTACTTAAATACTTAGGTAACCACTTACCTATTGGAATTTTATTTTAAAGAACTAATTTATTGAACAAAATTACGTTACTATACCTACTTAATCCTATTCACTGAAATAAATTATAGCTTGGTCATTTTTCTTACCATAGTGTCCTTCAATACATGAAGCAAGTCATCATTAAGCCACAACCTACTTTGCTTTCCAAGATTTCCATTTGATTCAAAATGAACAATTTTTTCACCCATTTCTTGTAGTAGATCATGCATCCCCAAATATTCGTTGTCATCCATGAATGGAGATTTTTCCACAAGAATACTTATATCAATTCTTGCATTAAGACCACAATTCTCTAATATATGTATTACTTGATTTTTCTCCCAATGTCTGAAGAAACATGCAATATCTAAGAATATTTCCTTCCACATTTCCTCTAGTCCATCATAACTTATTTAAAGTATAATAAATATTTCTCCTTTAGTTTTTTTAAAACTATGCAATGCACTTTGCCATTCTTCTATTGTTCTTCCAACCAAAAAGGAACCCAAAGTAACAAGAGCTAATGGAAGGCCATTAGCATATTTCACAACTTCTTGGAAGAGTTGCATATAACCTTTTTTGGGTTGCTCGTTTTCGAAGGCTTTCAAACAAAAAAGTTTTAAAGCATCATCATTATTTAATCCATTGGGATTATATCTTTTACACACTCTATGTTTGATTAACAGGTGTTCATCTCTAGTTGTTATAATGATCTTACTCCCCAATCCAAACCAGTCATGCCCTCCAGCCAATTTTTGTAATTGGTCCACATGGTCAACATCATCTATAACAACTAGAACTTTTTTACGACATAACCTTTTCTTGATTATGCCAACTCCATCATAAACATTGCTTATAAGTATATTTCTGTCCTCCAAAATGTCTGCAAGAAGCTGCTGTTGTAATTTAGGCAAATCGTGTTTTTTTGAATCTTCCTTAACATTAGCAATAAAGCTAGAACCTTCAAATTGACTACGAAATTTATCATAAACAGCTCTAGCAAGAGTTGTCTTTCCTAAACCCCCCCTACCATAAATCCCTATCATGCGAATATTATTCTCAAAACTTAAATATGAAGGGATAAATTTCACCAGAGTAGATTCTATTCCTATGAAGTTTTTAGTAATTCTTGAGGATTTAGAACTCAATTTCTCCATCATCTCTTTCACAACTTGTTGGATGAATTTAGACTCATGCCTGCGAAGAAGATAGAAGATAATTATGCGATGGTTCAAACCAATTATAGAACTTCAGGGGAGAAAGAAAAATATTTGGCAAGGATATTCCTTGGGAGGTATCTTTTCATGAATTGGTCCGCTAATTTTCTTAGGTTAGCAATGATATTAAATCCACTAAATCCAAAGGCGAAAATACACTTTTGGTCCCTACATTTTGGACCGATTCTCATTTTGGTCCCTAAATTGATTTTGCTACTAATGTAGTCCATAAAAAAAGAAAATCAATTTTATTTTAGTCCCTGCTGTCAACCCACTAGCAGAAAAATCCTATGTGGCAGACGGAGTGTATAGGTGGCAGGTTAAATGCTAACGTGGTTAATAAAATAATATTAAAAATACCACGTCAGCATCCTTGTCAGCATTTTAATGAATAAAAAAAGCCACCTCAGAAAATTAAAAAACAAATAATGAAATAAATTATTTTTTAAAACATTAATTTTTTTTTTTAGCTTTTCATTATTTCTTCGGAAGAACATTGTTCTTCTTCTTCTTCCCTAGAAGATGAACTACAATTTATCCAAAAAAAAAAGAGAAAAGAAGATGAACTTCATGTTCTTCACCAAATCAAGACAAACCCAACCGGCCAACATTCATAAACCAAATCCAAGAAATAGACCCATAAACCCATAACCAAATACTCTTTCACATTCATCCATACAAGGTTCATAAATCCAAGACCCACAACCTATAAATATAAAACCAAACTCACCATCCTTGACCCAAATCCGCCATCAACAACACCACCCCGCCGATCAAACCCATTTCCCAAAGCAGCAAACACCACCACCATCGCTGAAAAAACCCAGCCCCATGGAAACCCATAAAAAACTAATCAAACCCACACCACTATTGCCGATCAAACCCAGCCCTGGAAACCCAGAAAAACCCGATCAAACCCACACTACCATTGTTGATCAAACCCAGCCCTGAAAACCCAGAAAAACCCGATCAAACCCATACCACATCGCCGATCAAGCCGAAAATACCCAGCCCCACGGAAACCCAGAACAACCCGATCAAACTCACACAACCATCGCCGATCAAGCCGGAAAATCCTAGCCCCACGGAAACCCATAAAAACCAGATCAAGCCAACTCCACCATTGCTGATCAAACCCACACCACCATCACCGATTAAACAACAAAGAGGGAGAGAGAGTCGAGTTAAGAGAGAGAGAAAAAAGTCAGAGATTAAGAGAGAGTGAGGGATCAAGAGCTTGAAAAAAGGAAGAAGAAAAAGAAAGATACAATCACAAACATGCTCCGTGAGAAAGAGTAAGAGAAAGAGGATTTGGAATTGAAATGGAAGAAGAAAAAGAAAGATAAAAATTTATACAAAGTAGGTTTTTTTTAATTCTAATTTTAATAATGAAAAGAAAAAAAAATAGATTTAAGGTTTTTTAAAAAAGTTTATTTTATTATTTAATTTTCTGAGGTGGCTTTTTTTATTTATTAAAATGCTGATATGGATGCTGAAGTGGTATTTTTAATATTATTTTATTAGCCATGTCAGCATGTAACATGCTACCTATGCACTCCGTCTGCCACGTAGTAGGTTTCTGTTAATTTGTTGACGACAGGGACTAAAATAAAATCGATTTTCTTTTTTTAGGGACTACATTAGTAGCAAAATCAATTTAGGGACCAAAATGAGAATCGGCCCAAAATTTAGGGACGAAAAGTGCATTTTCGCCAAATCCAAATTCTATTTTGTCTAGAGATACATGATTGAGCAAAAAATTAAGCATCTCATTTCATGCTTGATTGCTGAGAGGAACCTCATGGGAATATTTTAAGTTGAAAATAATAAATATAAATGTTTAAGACCCTTTGAGGTCACTTGGGTACAAAATATTAATTACAATGCGAAACTCAAATTTTCCATATCAGACAATTGAAAATGCTTTGTATACCGGGTAAATGAGTGACGAGGAGGTATTGGTTTCTATTAGTCAAGGCCCAAAGGTATGTGATGTACCTCTTTGAAGAGACAATATCATTCAAAAATACCATAATATCAGAGATAAACTCCTCAAAGTTTGATATTTTTTTTTTTAACCTAAATACTGAATGAGCCAAAATTAACCATTGCATGGCTTAGCCCTCTTGTATTTCTGGTTTTATCAAAAAAAGAGCCAAAATTAAATCTTTTCAAGATGGATGCTTTGTATCTTCCGTCATATTAATAAAACTCATGTATTTCTCATCAAAAAAAAAAAAAAAAAAAAAATCTTTACGAAAATATATAATTGGCTTGCCCACCCTGAGTCTAAAATATAACTTGGCAAAAGGTAATTTTGGATGGTTGCATCATGTTGAGTTATAAAAGTGTTATAATTCTCGAAAATTTAACTTTGATTGACTTCAATTACTAAGGGGCCAAATCTTGAAAATTTTATAAAAGTTTTCCTATGAATTGAATGCTCCATTATTTTGAAATAAAATATCAATTAGAAAATTGACTTGTTGTCATGTATATGGTTGAAATATTTAAAATGAGCTAAAAAATATTTTCTATTGTTTGTTTTACACAATACACACACACACACACACACACACACACACAAACACATCTTTTTAATTCCACATAACTATGTGAACAAAAATTTTCATTGACAAAAATATATTCCAAAAGGTGAAACATTTTATGTTTTGTTGGCTATTTAGGAGCCTCAAATGTGAATATCAATCCTGAAGTTTGAATTTATTCAAAAAATTAAGTGGAAAGTCAACAGTTAGTTAATACCGATCAACTGCCAATTAATGGCGGTCAATAATCCAACCGTGGTGAGAGTTTCTAACGTTGCAGAGTTTATTTGTATTGTAATGATTTGTCAAGGTATAATAGGCTCATTTGGTTGGAGATTTCTAGTATCGTTGTTCATTTTTCAATGCTATGGAAATACGTGTTTGAATATTATAGAAATACGTGTCAGAAGTGTTATTGTTATTTAAACACTGAAAATTGTTGTTTAAACACTGGTATCAAACGATGGAAAACCTTTTTATGTTATGTTCTGTTGGACTTGTTTTTGTTTACTATTGAATACATTGTCTATGAAATTACATTTTATGCCATATCAAGCAATAGAAAATGCAAAAGAGAAAAAAGCTTTTCACTTAAATAAGTGGAAGCAAAAGATCAAGCCATAGGCCATCTAATCATGTTGAGTTATCACGTCACTTAATAATGGATCATCTCTTCATGGAGAAATTATACAGTCTTCTGGTGGGCCACGTCACTTGTCCACCATTCTACTAAAAGACTCTCACTTGTTTAAAATTGCTAAGTCAGTAATTATTTTTCATTTTAAAAAAATTCTAACTCAGCAATTTTAAACAAGTGGGAGTCTTTTAGTGGAATGGTGGACCACGTCATTTGTCCACCATGAGAACCTTATAATTTCTCCTCTTCATGGTGGTATAATTAGTTTCCTTGATTCTAAAAAAAAAAAAAAAAAAAAAAGAAGTTTCCTTAATTACAGTCATTAAAAAAAAAAAGGTACATATTTTCATAGACATGGCAAAACGGGTCAAAATTTTCTGACTCGACCCGACCTGACTCGAACCTAATTTTTTTGACCCAAAGCAAAAACGGGTTGACTCGAGATCCAATCCGTTTAAAACTTTTTTTTTTTGGGGTAAAAAATAATAAAATTTAGACAATATTGGTTTAATTGTTTGTTGTAAGTTTTAAGGAAACAATTGACACATTTACATAACTGTATTTAAATAAATTGAAAGATAAATGATTGAGCATTCTGTAATAAGTAAAAATTTTTAGATATCAAATAGCGAAGTACATGCAAAGATAATTTGGTTATAGTAGAGTTAAAAACATAGATTTAAAATTGTAGACATGTGTGAAATACATTCATAAGTGTGAAAATAGTGAAGCCAAAGTATCAAATTAGCATAAATTATGAATGCTTAGATCTATTTTTTAACAATTTATGTCCAAAATAAACGGCTTTTCAAAATAAATTATGATATTTCCTAGAGTGTGTATTGCTTAATAATGATATGATATTCATAAAAGAGAACATATATATATAAGTAAACAATCAAACTTTAATGCATATCTCAAATTGAAATAGAATGCCATTCACAATTGATTGATAATAGATTATAAAATTAATTTTCAATATTGTAAATTTCTTTTATGTTTTTATTCTTTGTCAAATGAGTTATCCAATAAGTCATTTGTAATTTTGTTTTATATTTTGGGATGTTGATATTGTGCAGAAATAAAACTTATGTATCTGTTTTACTTATCTTTGTGTTATTTTGTTTTAGATAGCAATGTTAGGATTTGTATAATTTTAAAATCATTAAATAAGTTTAACTAAGTTCATTTTTGATATAATTGGTGAATTCAAAGTAATGCATTTTATATCAAGTAATTTGTTGCATGACTTTCCAAATGACAAATACATGTTTTCTTTATAAAAAAAAAAAAAAATTCATGTGAAAAATATAGGCCAACTCGATCCGACTCACAACCCGATTGACTTGAACCCCTTTTTAACCCACTTAAAATGACCCATTTTGACCCGCAACTCGTTTGACTCGCAACTTGAACCCAACCCGACCCGCATGTTTTGCCACGTCTTTTTCATAGGCGGCTTTGACAAGAAATATTCAAGAAAAACAATATAAACAATTAACGTTAGCAGATTTATAATTCTGAAAACGTGATATATATATATATATATACATTCTTGAATCAAGTAATTCAATTTTGATCTTTTCACAGAGCTTTCCTAAGCCCAAATGCTGGTGTCTTAAACTCAAACTGTTTATAAGTGATTATTTATATATATTAGCAGATTCAGTACCACTTTTATTGTTCCCATAAATTTAACAGAATTTTAACCAGCATACCATGATGTAGTTCAATCCATGCATATTATGATATATTCTCATAGCTAATTATATGCTTCATGGTATATGTTTTGAAATTTATGGAAATTACCTATTTTGTAGAGGCCAACCAGTGATACTAGCTACTTCTTTTAACGCAGTTGTCCATGTTTCCCCCTCCTCTATGCTAACCTCAAAGAATTTTTGGTGATCAATAAAGGCTTGTTCAAAAGGTCCTGTTTGTTTCTTAACATCAGATGGTTCTACATCGTAGAAAATTGGCAAAATTATCAGCCTTATTTTCTTCCTGCATTCGTTAATCTTGGCAAGCTCTCTCAAGCACCACTTAGAAAATGCATAGTTTTTTGAGAAAATGATGATAGCAATCTCTGATTCTTCTATTGCTTCGAAGAGCTTAGAAATATATTTTCCTCTCTCGGGTCCTTCTTCATCCCTAAAAGTAATAATTCCCGTTTGCTTCAAAGCAGCATATAGATGATTGGTAAAATTTTTGTGGGTATCCTTACCCCTGAAACTTAGAAATACTTCATATTTGCATTGATGTGTCGAAGAAGAAGATGGTGATGGCGATGACTCTCTTTTACACTTCATTAAAGCTGTTGGAAATTTAGATAAAAGAAGTACAACCAATTAAAAATAAAGAAAAAAAAATTAAGACAAAAATAATTAAATTAGGGAAGAAGAAAAGAATTTGATGTGGGATTTTAATTTCGGGCAGGGGGTGAAAGGATATAATAAAAAGAGATGATTGTGTGTTAAAACTTAAAAATGAATACTTGCCCATTTGAGAGAAATAATTGAATAGATTTAAAAAAAAAAAATACTAGGGAATTTAAGCACTCTTATAAAAACTCCAATCTTAGAAAGCAATCTTTTGTTTGTTGCTTATTCATTCATTTCATATGTAATAAGAAAACCAACTCGAGGTTTAATTCTTGAAACAAACAAAAGTTGAAACTCTTGCTTCACAGCAATTAGGAAGAAGAAAACAATTTGATATGGATTTTTCATTTCAAGGCAAAAAAAAAAAAAAATGAAAGGAAAGAAATAAAAGGGATGAATATGTGTGAAAGAGGACAACTTACAGATTCGGAAATTGAAATTAAAGGAGAGTAGTAGACTAGTAGTGATTGATTGTAATGCTCGAAAGTTTCGTTTTGAACAGAGGAAGAGAAGACCTGAAGACGAGGAAGATGAAAAAAGATATTCAACTAATCGCTACCGCTGTGCCACACGGTGAGGGGAACAAATTAAAAGAGATGAAGACGAAGTTGAGACTTGAGAGACTGAGGCCCTGTGAAGAAGTAATAAACAAATATATGGGAAAGTGAGGAACAGAGGTGATCACATAGTTTTTATTTGCTGAAAAGCCAAAATTGTTCTTTAAAAAAAAAAAAAAAACTGTTTATTGCTTGATAACACAAAAGTCGTTTATAACAACGCTTTCTTACTCATTCACTTTATTGCTTTATTATTATTATTTAAATCGATAAAGGGGAGAATAATTTCGTGGTAACCTGCAACGAGTCAATGTCTTTTTAAATTTCCTTCTTTCAATCGGATCTGGTGGAGGGTGGAGGCGTACCGTATATGAGAGATTTCTATATCTACAAGGAAGTTTTCTTCCTAGTCTCCTCGTTCAAAGAATTAAAGAAGAAAAAATAAAATTAAAAACTTTTTATTTAGCAAAAATTTTATAGTAAAATATGAAAGGATAAACTACAGTCAACACTTCTGAGGTTTGAGATAAAACTAAACAAGTTCAAAAAATTTCAGAATTAACCGACTTGGTTCCTAAACCATATGTTAAATGCAATAATATTTTTTTTTCCTAAGAGAGTAAGAGCATATGGTTTAGGGACCAAATTGATTATTTTTGAAATATTTTGAACATGCTTGGTACTAGCTCAAACCTCAACGTGTCATTAAATTCGGTGATAATATTAAAACTCTAAAAAAGTACAACGGTCACATAAAGCCATTTCTAATTTTATTAGTTTATTTTTTTAAAATAAAATTAATTGTTATTTTTCTGTTAAGGTTAAAAAAAATCCATTAAATGCTATTATTTTCTACCTTCTTACCTAATTAATACTAGCATTTTTTTTTTCCACTTTTTTTATGGGATCACGCCTACAATTAATGGACTAAAAGTAGGGAATCATAGTTAATGGTCTGGACTGTGTATTTAATGAATATCATAACTTACACTTGTTGTACTATTGTATGATAAAAATTGTTTATTCCATCCCTGAGTTGTAAAGAGTTTGAGCAAACAAGTGGGTTAAATCGTAATAAATCCAATGAATTGGATCCAATTACAAACAGTTTATGCAATGATCATTATCAATTGAAAGGTTGTTGTACCAAAATTTTCTAGTTATCCTTAAACTTAAAAAGTTTATATTTATTTATTACACATAATTTTAACAATGTCAAGTGATGATGCTCAATCATTATTTGGTGAATCGTTACCAACCATTTGAGAGAAAATGAATAAAAAAAAAAAAAGTCAATATGCATGCATGTGTGTCTTCATGTATTATTATAAGATAAAAACCGTTACATACCCTATTGCATACATTTTTTTTTTTTTAATCTGAAATCATGAGTTAATCCCCTTATCGTATGTCCCTAGCAAAGTAAATTTGATGAAGCAAGTCAACATACCTGTGGTTGGAGTAGTAGTGGGACTAATTATAAAGGAATGGAATGGACTGATTATAAGAGAATGGAAAGGAATGGGATGGAATATAATATATTTAAGTAAGGGAAATGAATGGAAAAGAATGGAATGAAATAGAATTAAGTAATCTTGATTGGATGTTTTAAAATAAAGAAATGGAAATGAATGAGAATGAATGGAATGTAAGTAATTTTGTTTGGGAGTAACATGGAGGGAATGGATGAAATCATTTTATGACAATATTACTATTAGACCCCTATTTTAAAATAAATTGAGGTTTTAAGGGAATAGGGAGGTATGAGTGTTCCCTCCCACCCATTACATTTCCTTCCACTTAAATTCCTAAACAAGGGAATGGACTTTCTATTCTCTCCATTAAAACTCCCAAACAAGGGAAGAGAAGAATATTCTAAAATTTTTCGTTTCATTCCTTTCCATTCCATTCGATTCTCTTCTCCCAAATGGGGCCTAAATATCAAAGCATCCATGATTATGGGATTGTTTTTCAATTTTTTTTTTGTTAGATTGTGTTGAAGAAAATATTATATGGTGGAAAGTAATAAATAAGGAAAGAGAGAAAGAGAGAGAATGCTAGTATTAATTAGATAATAAGGTGGAAAACAATAGCATTTAATGATTTTTTTTTAACCGTTAGATTTCTTAGAAATTTATAGTGTAAAAAATGTGTAAGTTTATAAGAGTTACACTAGGTATAACTTGAACCCATCTCATATATATATATATATATATATATATACATGTGTGAGTAAAATTTCACATTAAATGATAATGAAAATAGTGAATGATCATTATTATATAACTAGTATGTAATCCATGCTACTGCACAGGAATAGATATAATTTAATAAAACAATTAAAAAAATTGCATTTTATTATTTAAGTGATGCTATTGGTTTTTTATTATTATTTATTAATCATGAGTTTATTCATGTTTAAAAGGCTTAGTTAAGTCTAAATTCATGTTTAAATATTAAATGGGAATGGATATCATTTAATAAAACAATAAAAAAAATGTTGCATTTTATTATTTAAGTAATACTATTGGTTTTGTTTTTATTTTTTTTATTTTTTATTTTTTATTTTTATCTATTAATCATGATTATTCATGTTTAAAAGGCTTAGTTAAGTCTAAATTCATATTATATAGCATTATGTAATTTTTTTACAATTGCATGGATATACTTAAAAAATACACATTAAGATGCATAGTATAATTCTATATATATATATATATATATATATATATATAATGTAAATACTATTGATAAATAGTCATTCTTATATTTTTTTAAGTCTTTAAAAAATGTTGTAAGAATATTATTAGGTAGATTTATTCATGTTTAAAAGGCTTAGTTAAGTCTAAATTTATATTATTAACCAGAAAATTTTGATTAATAAAACTTTGCATTATGTAATTTTTTTACAATTGCATGGATATACTGAAAATATACATTGAGATGCATAGTATAATTTATATATATATATATATATATATATATATATATAAAATTTAAATACTATTGATAACCGCACGGGAAATGATTAATTGTAGTGTTACTATTGAGCAATTTCTTTTTTGTCATTTTGGGTTTATCACAAAAAGGATAGAATTAGATAAAACATTAAAAATATATATTGCATTTAACTACAAATTTTTGATAATCACAAGGATAAGGTTGATTACACTTTGAATTTTCCACAATCTATGATCATTGATTTTGGCAAACCATTAAGAAAATCATAATTGTAAAACTTTTGCAAAGTTTAACAGACAATTAACAATGGAATAGAATATTGCATCTTATTATTTAATTGATGCTATAATCAAAGTAAAAAAATACAGTAAAAGAGACTTAAAGAAGTATATGCACCAACTTAAACATTTCAAGGTCGATTCAGCATCTTTTGCACGTCACTACAAATTCTTCATAATCGAAAGGATAAGGTTCATTTCGGTTCTAATGTACCATTCCAATTTTGTGGCATGCTTAAAAGTTTGGAATTTTATACATGTCGGTTCCTGCAGTAAGTAGTTGAAGCTTTTTTCGGCATTTGACAAGCCAATGTTTCCCATGTTCATCATTTAAAATTTCCAAAAGGTTATCAATGCCTTCATTATTTGACTCACAAAGTAGCATGATTCCACAAATATAAGATGCAATAAAATTGCCACATGGAAGAGTTTTTTCAATTATTTTTTTCCCTACAACGACTTCTTCATTCAAAAATATTGGTAGCTTCTTACTATCAGTAGCGCATAAGGATTTTCTGCTTCATAACATGAAAATATTAAGCATTTTTCTTTGTCATGTAGTAGAGCTAGATGATTGAAATACGGAGTTAGCTCAATTTGTTGGAGGACTAATTTTTTTTATGTTAACTTCTTGAAGTGTTTGCAACTAATTAAGACAAAGGAAAAAAATTAAATAAATAGACTGAATTATTTATATAGAGGGTAATGAATAAGTAGATACAAATTGAAGAAATAGTTTTACCTTAACTTAATGTTTCCTAAAAGTGTTACCGAATCTTTGCCCACTTTCGAAAAGATTTCAACTCATATGTCATTAGGAAGGTTTTTTAAAGTTTTCATATTGTTGTTTTGTTTGAAATAGAATTATAACATTTCATCTACTATTTATAATAAAATCATGTTTTAAGGTTCATAGTATGATATTAAGTAACAATACATAATAATCACGTGTTTAAGAATTTTGAAATGATTATACATGAATTTGATGGTGAAATGGTTCAATTTGTATAGAATTTTGTATTGCAATTAGTCTTAATGAATTTCATTGTTTCTATCCGTTGATATTAATACTTTACTATTAATGTTAGTGGTTAATTAGGTTCATTGAATTGCTGTTTTAGTCCCCTAGCGATTCACAATATTAGAAAGTGGGCAATGATTTGGATCCCAAGAATATAACACAAACCAGTTCAATGAATCAACAAAAACGAAAATCAATGTATAACATAAACGAATTAAATTTGCTTAGAAGGAAGGGAAAAATGTCATAACATAGAGAAGAAAATTGATCAAACTTATTAATTATTACTTATTGAACCGTACAATGAGAACAATCCAGAAACAACTATAAAGATAGATTCAGAATTGAGTCACTGCTTTCTTCAAATTTATATTCAAATATTGATATATTATTAAAGAGTGACAAGAAATGTGATTCATTTAAATCACAACATATTATGTATTCAATTTTAATTAGTATATATCTAGTCATTATGAGTTTAGTCATTGATGTTTATATGTGATTTTATTATTATATGTTTAGAGTGACAAAAAAATGAAAAAGAAAATAAATACGAGTTATTATCATGTGATACGGTGAAACCTCCCATCGAATTTGACTCTTGTCATAGTTTATAGTTTGGAAAAAAAATTATCAAAGACATGTGAGGTTACTGGTTAATGTGACATGAATTATTAATTGTATGATATAATTTTTGTCATGTATAAGTCAGTATAACCTTGTTAGTTTCTGTTCAAAGTGACAAAAATGAAATGAAAAAAAATAAGAAATTTAACTTTTTACAATGCAACGTGGCAAACCTAATTAACTACTATGTAACCATGTCATGATCTAACTTAAAATATAACTACGAAAAAAATGGTGGAGTTATTACTTGATTTGTAATGTTATAGTCCAACATGAAATAGAAAATAAAAATAAAAAAATAAATAAACTAAAAAAAGTTGGTTAGTTAGCCACTTGATTTAAGGTTATCAGCAAATATAACAAATTAAGTTACTGTTACCTTTTAATTAATTAACTATTTAAATACAATATGAGTGGAATATATAATATTTACTTTATAATGATTATTTTTTTATCATTAGACCAAGATATTAATGAATTAAAATAATTTATTTATTTATTTAATCGGGGCTTTCATGCACTAAGAAAATAATCTTTCTGAATATAGATCTTATCTACAACTTTTTAAAAAAATAATTGAATGGTTACAAAAATTATGAAAGATTTGAACTATGATTTAACTAATTCAGGAAAGGATACTATCCATTGAGTTACAAAATACTCCTGGCTTATCTTAAACTTATAAACTATGTTTCGTCTAATGATTATGCTTTTTTTTTTTTTTTCATATTTGATTTGCCTTCTTTTCAATATTTACAAAATACTCATGGCTTATCTTAAAATTAAAAATTATGTTCCGTCTAATGATTATGCTTTTGGTAAGGAAATCATGTATGCGTGATGTGTGTCGTGTGCGTGGGTTAGGCCCAAGCTGTATGCCAAAACAAAATATTTTGTCTCTTATTCTTCTGATTTTGTTAGTGAAGCTCACAAATCAAAAGAGAGGTATTTGTAGACACCGCATTTTGTACCCCTTACAACTCAAGTCCCTATTCCCCAATGATGCTCAAACTCTAAGGCCCAATGCCAGTTTAATATCCAATCAGATATTACACTATTTTTGGAAATAAAAGGACTAAAGTGGCCTTCAGCCTATGTACGTGGGCCACGACTTGTGTACGCAGGTCAAAGCATGTGTACGCAGGCACATTCCTGCCTACGCAACTAAGGTTTCAGGAGCATAAGAAAGGCAAATTTTCTATAATAATGGCTGAGGTTTGGAATGAATCCCACATCATCTGGGAGCTGCTCAAAACCCCATGTTTTCTACTATATAGAGCCTTACATAGTACATTTTTAAGACACATAGAAATCCCACTAGAAAAACTTAAGATTCACTAGAAAATAGTGAATCAAAAGGGAGTTTTCACAAAACACCCTCAAGTCATTTTTATTTAATTGGGACGCTTTTTGGGGCCAATCCTTTTAGTTTAAAATTGCTAATCACTTATTTATTGAATTATGACAAATTTGACTGACAAAAACAGTCAAAAATCAAGCGTAGAAGCTTTTTGCTATAAGGTATTCTTTCTAGCTTTTCTTTTTATTTTCTGTCTTTCTTTTCTTGTTTTAATCTTGTTTTTTGGTTTGGTTTTTGTTTATGCATGTTTTTCTAGGTTAATATATACTTTTGTTTGTGTTCTGAGCATGCTAGGTTGTTAGAATTAGGGTTTCCTTGCTTGTGCTCTCCTTTCCATTTCATGTTTCTGGGTTAGGGATCTAAGTAGGTCCCATACACGCATGTCATGAGCATGCGTACGTAGGTTAAATCCTGTGTACGTAGGTTAAATCTTGCGTATGCAAGCTTTTGGCTGCATGTGTAAGTGCTTGCTTAAAAACCCTAATCCAAATTTCTTAATTGTTTGTTTTGTTTGTTCCACATGTTTTTTCCCTCTTCTTTTAAAGCCTTTTTCACATGTTTATACGTGCTTGTGTCTCTTATATGTTTGACATGCTTAAATTAGGGTTTCTTTTATTTTCTTGCTTTAATGTTGTACCGTGCATTCACATGTCCATGCATCAATGCCATAGGTGTTGTGTTGCTGCAATGTAAGTAAAGGGTAAGTCATGCATTGAAATGTTCATGCATTTGTGTTATGATTTATTTTGATGATATCATGGAACATGCTTAGGTGTATGATTAGGGTTTGTAATATGTTAATCCCATGCTTCCTTGTTTTTGATGTATGATAGGGTTTTCGCATGCAAGATGAATGTTAGGGTTTCTCATGTGTGTTTGGTTCTCTTTTGCTTTTTTGATAAATAAGAATGCTTGTTTAGGGATAAAGATGTCATGATTGTGTGTTAAATGAATGCTAGCATGTGTGTTTTTGTAGGGTACAAGGGTTGAGATTGTTTTTAATAAGGTTAAGGTATAAGACACGATGATGGGAGGGCATCCTTAGGGTTGGGCGATCATGGGTGCCTAACATCTTCCCAAGAGCATACCTAAAGTTCGAACTCATACTCTGGTAGTAAGATCAATGGTCCTCCCTTGAGAGAACGCCATATATATGGTTCCTAGACCATTGCAAAAATTAGGTGGCGATTCCCCCTGTGTCCATAATCGGCCAAAGCATGCGTACACAAGCACACTCTTGCGTACGAAGCTAAGGTTTTAGAAGCATAAAAAAGGCAAGTTTTCTGCAATAATGACTAAGGTTTGGAATGAATCCCACATCGTCTAGAAGCCATTCCAAACCCCATTTTTCCACTATATAAAGCCTTACATGGTACAATTTCAAAACACACAGAAATCCCATGGGAAAAATACAAGATTCATTAGAAAATAGTGAATTAAAAGGGCGTTTTTGTTAGGATATATGCCCTTAAATCCTATTGTATGATGCTATGTATGACATTATGTATGACTTAATGTTGTGTTTAATAGAGTTGTTTATTTTTATCTAAAATAATGGTAACATGAATATTTGGACATTATCATATAGTCCATGAGATGCATAGTATGTGATTTATGTGAAAAGTCATAAAAGATGTAAATTACAAGTTCTTTGTAAACTCAAAATTTATAGTTCGTAGTCGGTGATGAAATTGGGCATTTCATCTGCGAAGGCTATAACGTATCAACTGAGATGATTTGTCTTGATCATGGAAGTGTTGACTTCTAGTTGATATGTTGATATGTTTTAAGAGTTAAGACATATTGAACTTGACCGCTGTGAGATTTATTATTCTCCTAACGACTGTCAAATGAATAATAAATCTCACGACTTCTATTTGCATGAACTCTTAATCCTGAGAGAATAATGAACTTGATCATGAGGTGTAAGTTGCTTTGATATATCAGGAGTGAGATCTAAAGTAACGGTCAAAACCTCAGTATGTTGGGCAGCCACATTTAGTGTTGATGGAACATATATTCTCAAGATGGAATTCATAGTCTCTTAACGGAGATATAAGATATTCCCTTAAGATAAGTTTAATGGGTTTGATTATTCAGAGAGTTAGGCCTAACCACTTTGGTAAGAAATTACTAAAGTATATATTTATGAAATTGGATTTCATAAATATATGATGAATAACTTTAAAGGATTAAACTGGGTACTCAAGGATAAGATGTAGTAATTTTCAAAGTGGCAGTCTATATTTATGACTTTGTATTACTACGAATATTTTATGAAGGGGTTGCGTGTAAAATAAAGTCTTGGGATATAATTTATTAATAAGACCTAGAGTGCAATTATATTTATATAGTGGTATTAAATATAATTAATGGTAACTTTGGACTTGTCAAGAGTTGACGGAAACGCCCAAGGCCCATTGGAGCTAGTGTCTTATTGGTCCCTTTTGGTCCCATTCGGTCCCATTCCAAGCCACACACTAAAGCCCAATTGGAAAGGCCCAATAGGCCGGCCCAATTAGATAATCAGTTAGTTATAAAGGGAGAAACATACAGAATTTTTTAAGCGATTTTTCGTAGAGAAAAAGAAAGAGTGTGAGACACACTTTCATTCTCCCTTTGGAAACTGATTGAGAGACCACACATCTTGGGCGTAAAGTGGAATTGGAGTGAAGATTAAAAGTTTTCCCAAGTACTTCTAATCTTTGTTTTGAAATTCTCTACACCAAGGTACGCTATCTTGTTCTTAAATTCTGAAATTTACAGAGTGCATGTTGTCAATCATGAATAAAATAGATCCTTGTTTGTTGCTTCCGCTGTGTGTTTTGTATGAGATACAAAACCAGATTTTTATCCAACAGTTTTTCACAAAACACCCTCAAGTAAATTTTATTTGATTGGGACCTTTTCTGGCCCTAATCCTTCTAGTTTAACGTCGCTAATCACCTTCTTATTGGTTTGTGAATAAACTTGATTAAGGGGAATGGTCAAAATCAAGCTTGGAAAGCTTTTATGTGAGGTATCTAGTTCAAACTTTTCTTTTTCCGTTCTTTAATTTTTTGCCTTTTAAATCTTCTTGTTTTCTTTGTTTGTTTGTTAGGATATGTTTTAATGTGCTTTTCTAGATTAGGTTTACGTTTTTGTATGCTTAAAATGCATGTTAGGTTGTTAGAATTTTCATTTTGAGGTTCTGCCATGTTTCTGTGTTGTTAGGTTTTCTGGGTAAGGACTTGCATACGCATAATCTTGCTTGCACACGCAGGCTTGATTATGTGTATGCAAGCCTGTTCTTATGTGCGTGAGCCACTGCCCAAAAACCCTAATTTTTATCTGTTTGTTTTTCTTTTACTTTCACCTATTGTCCTGTTTAGTTTCTTTTTTGTGCTTTTACACTTCCAAAGTTTCTATTTTACATGTTTGTTTGTTTATTTGCTATCATATGTTTAGATTAGGGTTTCTTAGTTTTAACGTCATGTCATTCATTCACATGTCCATGCATTAATGTCATAGGTGCTGAGTTGCTACAAGGTAAGTAACGGTAAGTCATGCATTGGTATGAACATGCATTTGATGATGTATGTTGTTTGAATGCTCGTTTTATGTCCAATTGTGTGCTTTATATGATTTTGTAATTTTCATGATGCCTTGCCGCCATGAATAAGTTGTTGCCTTGTTTTAAGATGTATGATAAGGTTTCACATGCTAGGGTTTCTCATATGCGCTTGGGTTTTGGCTCTCTTTGTTTAAAGGTAGATATGTATGTGTTTAAGGATGAATGATGTCTTGTTGTATACTTAGATGTATGCTAGTGTGTGTATGAGATAGAGTACAAGTATTGAACATATTTCTAATGAGGTTAAGATGTAAGACACAACGATGGGAAGCCAACCTTAGGGTTGGACGATCTTGGGTGCCTAACGTCTTCCCAAGAGCGTACCTAAACTTCAAACCTATATCTCTGGTAGTAAGATCAAAAGGTCCTTCCTCGAGAGGACGTTATATATATATATATATATATATATGGTTCTTAAACCATTGCAAAAACTAGGTTGCGACTTCCCCCTTATGCCCACAGTACCTTTTAACTTAACAAGCATTTGCCAAATCAAGAGATCTACAATCAAGAACTGGTAGAAACAAGTTGATGCATAAAGATCTACTACTTACGGTAATCCGAAAACTTTGAGTGGGATCTCAGAGTCACAAACGTGGATTTTGTGTTCAACAAAGCTAGGATAGAAGAGTTTGTGAATTCGGAGTTGCACGTGGTCGTGTTAGTAAGTTCTACATGAGGTAGCTTTAGATTTAGGATTTAAATCTATTGTAATATTCCATTCTATCATAATGAATTTGTTTTACCTCGAGGATAACTAGGTTAAATCCTCCCCAGGTTTTTACTTTGAAATAGTTAGTTTCATTGGTTCTCCTGGATAATCATATTACTATCTTCTTTACTTTTTTGCACCAAGTAATATGCTTGCATGTGTTTAACCTAGATCTCATAATTAATATAAGTAAATACTTGGCTAATTCTTTAAACTAATCTAGAATTAAGGGGTCTAAATAAACAAACAAGCATAAACATGGTAAATTGCAGTAAGAAGAAGAAGAAGAAAAGGGAGGGGTGGGTAGGGGAGCAATGATGCAGAAAGGAAGAATTTTTTGTACTACAATAACTTTTTTTGGCCAATTAGTGAAACTTGTTTCATGAGCAAGTAGATATGCTTGTACAATAGACCCTGTCTCTACATCTAATTCAAAGGACTTTTGAGTATGCAATAGATAATATGCTCCAAGATTGACATCAGATTCTATATGCTCTTAGTAGATTCCTTTAGCAATATCAGGGAAGAATCACGAAGTCTACATTGTCCTGATATGTTGATTTAATTTGAAGAAAGATATTAACAATATACTGGTCAGGCCATAACAATCAACTAGACAAATCCCAAAAATAATCAAAGAAGATTACGTCAAGGGTGAACTTGTTTGAAGCTTTGAACAGTGTTTCTTGACCTCTTAATTGCAAGGAAATATTCCAGACTAAAAACTGCATTAATGCTTAGCCGATCATATAGCTTGATTGATAAAAAGTAGTAGCTTCTAAACGTCTCCAAAACTCACAACTCATGCTCTTATAGACATTAACTCAAAATCACTATACAAGAGAATTGTGTAAAGTTACTTGAAAGTATAGCTTGTATACCATCCAAAATAGTAGGCTCAATTGAAAGTCATCTATGGAAATCATAATAACTGATACGAACTAGAACCCCTTTAAAAAAGAAAAGAAAAGAAGACCCCACTATACTGTCATTATGAAATAGGATACAAGGATATCTCACTTGAATACATTTCCAAATCATTATAAATGAAACCATTTATAAATTTAATACAACATACCAAGATTTTTATCTTTAAAAAAAAAAAAAACAGTCATGCTGACAAAAATGCTTTTGCACATCCAGTAGCAGTAGCCTCACCTGAAATTCATGCTATGAAAATCTTCGTTATTTAGCAACTAATTGAAGTATAATCAGTATAGATATGGTAGAGAAGGAAGTACTATGCAGTCTCTGGTTTTCATGTTTCAAAAATTTATGACGAAAATTTCTATTACTTTTGCCAGCACTACACAAGGTGAATATGAAAATTAGCATAATATATACTTGAATAGTTACAAATGGGATGCCATGATAGGAAAGACCCATCTACCTTAGAAAAATCCTTAAAGTTCATCATCCTTATCCTCATCATCATCCTCATTATCATCATCATCATCCTCGTCACCAACTGCATATATGTGAAAACCTGAATCAGTATGATGATGATGATGATGATGATGATGATGAGGATAACAATAATAATAATAATAATAATAATAATAATAATAATAATAATAATAATAATAATAATAATAATAATAATAATAATAATAATAATAATAATAATTTGTTTCATTTTAAGGAACTCAGAAAGTATAGGGTAATTGTGATTGCTTGCACATGGTGAGCCAAAAAGAAAAAGAAAATGACTTGACTTACTTGCCAGTGACGAAACCAGATGTATAGTTAGAAAGAAAATAAGATAGAATAGGATTGGACATTAATGGGAAGGATGTTTGAGATGATCATTACCAATTAATTTTGATAGGCCACAAACGCGTTGACCCCTTGTGATTAATTAAATTGATTAATTAGCCGAGTTATTAATTAATCAAGTTAACATGCAAAATCATGTGGCAGCACAAACAAATCACCAAAACTAGAGTATGCAGTGAAAAATAAAAGATATGGTGACTTGTTTACGAATGGGGAAAACTTGATGGCAAAAACCCCACTGGGTGATTTAAGGTCACCACTCCCGAAATTCCACTATTATCACAATAAGCGGTTACAAGTAAGGAATCTGAGTAGCTTACCAACCTACAGTTGAACCCTTACCCCAATAACCAATTGGACTTGTTCTGTAGTGACAGTTTCTCCTTTTGATGCACGACTCCTAAGTACGTGACTAACCAATTGCGTGGATCCCAGCACGCGACTTCAATTCACCAACTAGAGAGAGAGTTGTTGGCTGCAAAGTTCTTCAAATCATCCACACGATGAAGATCAGGAAGATGCTTAGTTACAAGTATCGAGAGGTGTCGAGACAGCTATCGAGATAGGTGTCGAGAAAATGCACGTCGACAGATGTAGCTATCGAGGACATATGTCGAGAAAGAATAATCAATCATTAAAGAATCTCGATCGATCCAGAAGTTGTCAAGAATCTATCGAGCAGATAGAAAGTTTCTCGATCGATCCACCAAGTGTCGAGAATGTGTCGAGACTACGATTAGAAACAGACTAAGAAGCTCGACAGATAGCTAGGTGTCGAGAAGGTGTCGAGGAGGTGTCGAGATGCCTTAAAAACAGTTTTTCAAGAGGGGAAAAACACAGACATGAATGCAATCACACATGCAACTCAACCAAAGATCCAAGCAACACATTATGCTCTCAAAAACATTTCTCAACAAAAATGTAATGCATATGTATCCCAAAACATGCACGCACACACTAAACAAGTCTAACCAATTTTATATTTCAAAAATGAGTTAAGACAGTTTAGTGAGCATACATTAACGCATGTAAATCTTGTGATGGCCAAATCACATTGTACCTGCACATGTATCAAGAATAGTAAAGAATATTGCATGTTCTGTGTGAAAACATCGCAAGATTGCATAAGTGTCTCAATGTTATGACAATTTGAGATATGAGAAAATCACTTTACCTCACACACAATCATAACTATTTGATGGAGACTATCACCTTCGAGGTACATCCTATAACTCCCACATCTCCTAGAAAACACTCTTGCAACCATATTTCAAAGCATTTTATTCTTTTTGCTTTTATTTCTTTGCATATTTTCTTTTATTAAGCATATCATGCATGGGCATACGAGAGAGAGAAAAGAAATACCCAATTATGTTAAGCTTTTGACATTGCACTTTTGCTATGCCGAAGCATACGGATGTCATTGACATTGCACTTTTGCTATGCCGAAGCATATAGATGTCAAATCATGATTGGCGAGTAATAGTGGTGAGATGGTTATTTATGTCTTTCTCTTAGAATTTTCTAGTCCTACCCATCAAAAAGAGTGATACGAGTGTTAAGTAGAAGAGATCACTTAACCTTACTCATCACAAACAAAGAGCCACAAACCTCACTTGTTTAGTTGTGCATAAATATGCTCATCTAAGCTACAAGAGATACAAAGTTTAGAAAACTCTGTTTCAATGGCCATTTTAAGGTTCACAAGAACCAATGTATACAAACACACACTGTTTTTGTATTTTTCAATTTTTATTTTTATTTTTATCAGAAACGCAAAAATAAAACACAAAACTGAAAACACATAAACAAAAACAAGTTTGAAGAAAGCAAAAACAATGCATAAAACTAGACTGACTCAAAACAGTAAAGCAACACACAAGTAGTGCAACACAGTAAAACAGGGAGAAGAAGAAGTGAACAAAATCACTTGGAGCTCTTTTCCTTCCACACCTTGGAAGCACCTTTCCTATTTGCCAACCCTTGAATTGGAGATGAGGAGGAAGAGTTTAAACCGTTCAAGTTTGAAAGGAATATGAGGGCTTTGAGAATGTCTCCAAGAGGAGCAAGAGAAGTCTGAAGCTGATTCTAGTTCCCAGATGCTATCATGCCATTACTTTGTTGAGTGGCTAGCCACTTGTAGCAATTTGGTTGAGTATGACTGGCAACACCACAATGATAACAGAGATGCTGCTTCTTTTGTTTGGGCTTTTGAGAGATAGCCTTCTTAGTCCTAGGGTTTCTAGTTTCCCTTTTCTCAACTTTAGGGGGTGCTCCTAGGATAGACTTGTCTTTGTCTATGTTCTCACTAGCTAATTCAGTTTTAACATTTTTATCCTCAAATTTAATGTTATTAGTAGGAGGAAGGAAAACAGTAGTACTAGCAGAAGGAGTATTAGAGAGAGAGAATTCATACCCCAATCCAGTATGATCCGAAGAAGATTTCTGAACACTTAGCATCTCGTCCAACTTTGCACTTGATGTCCTCTCCAGTTGTGCTCTTACTTGAAATAGCTCCGCTTCAAGCTTCTTGGTCTTCTCAGCCAATAAATTGTTCTCGCACCTCAGTGCCCCAATGGTCTGATTTGCTTCATCAACCTTAGTGGAAAGCTCCTCACGGTCAAGTTCCACATCACTGAGCTTCTTGGTGGCCAGCCTATAGAGTTTCTCATGCTTCTCAGAAAGCTTGTACAATTTCTCATAGGCGGTATGGATATCATCTTGATCATCCATAGTTTCAAACTTGGCATCCACCAATTACTTTTCATCATCCACTTCTTCAGTAACCCCATTAGTAGGATTAACAGTGGCAGTGAATGCATTCAAGATTCTGTCATCTTCATTTTCGGAATCATTCTCGGGCTCCATGTCGCTTAAGGTAACAGCAAGTGCCTTGCTCTTCCCAATGCTCTTAAGGTACGTTGGACACTCTTGTTTCATGTGTACGAAACCTTGACATTCAATGCATTTCGGTCCAGTGGAAACAGTGTACTGACCGCCATCCTTGACATCCTTCTTCCCTTTATCTGAGTTCTTAAATTGAGAAGAACTGGATTGCCTACGGTCTTTGTTGAAGCCTTTTCCATTTGCATTCTTCATGAATTTCTTGAATTGCCTGGTGATATAGGATTTCATTTTAGAATCTTCATCATTTGAAGAATCATCTGTATCACTGCTCTTGGCTTTTAGTGCCATGCTCTTGCCCTTGCTTGACTTGCCTATCCTAGTTAGCCCTAACTCGTAGGTTTGCAAGTTTCCAGCCAGCTTAGTCAAAGGAATTCTGTCAATATCCTTCGATTCCTCTATCGCCGTGATCTTAGCATGAAATTTCTTGGGCAAAGATCTGAGCACTTTCCTTACTATCTTGGGTTTTGGAATGGTTTCCCCAAGATTGAAAGCTGAGTTCACTATGTCTTTGAGCTTTGCATAGAACTCATCAAATGACTCATTCTCCTCCATCTTAATTTCTTCAAAGCTTGTGGTGAGCCTCTGTAGCTTTGAATCCTTGACAGCCTTGGTTCCCTCATAGGTTGTCTGGAGAATGGTTCATGCTTCCTTTGCTGTTTCTGTAGAGGAGATTTTCTTGAACTCCTCATTGGTGACCGCACTGAATAGGGCATTCAATGCTTTGCTGTTGAAATTTACTGCCTTGATCTTGGCATCATCTTAATCGGCCAGCGCTTCTGTAGGCTTGGTCCAGCCTATCTCCATAGCTTGCCACATCTTTTCATCTAATGACTGTAAGAAAGCTCTTATGCGTACTTTCTAGTATACATAGTTGGTACTATCAAAAAATGGAGGAATAATAAGAGAATGACCACTATCCATGACTAACAGGGGTCAATGGATCACACACAAGAATTAAACCCTAATCAGAGTGTGTTTGCTCTGATACCACTTGATAGGCCACAAACGCGTTGACCCTTTGTGATTAATTAAATTGATTAATTAGCCGAGTTATTAATTAATCAAGTTAACATGCAAAATCACATGGCAGCACAAACAGATCACCAAAACTAGAGTATGCAGCGGAAAATAAAAGATACGGTGATTTGTTTATGAATGGGAAAAACCTGACGGCAAAAACCCCACCAGGTGATTTAAGGTCACCACTCCCGAAACTTTACTATTATCATAACAAGCGGTTACAAGTAAGGAATCCAAGTACCTTACCAACCTACAGTTGAACCCTTATCCCAATACTCAATTGGACTTGTTCTGTAGTGACGGTTTCTCCTTTTGATGCACGGCTCCCAAGTACGTAACTAACCAATTCTGTGGATCCCAATACGCGACTTCAATTCACCAACTAGAGAGAGAGTTGTTGGCTGCAAAGTTCTTCAAATCATCCACACGATGAAGATCAGGAAGATGCTTGGTTACAAAACCCTACGGTGCACATTACACAGCAACTTCTTCACAAGAGATGAACTAGGGCATGAACTTTGTCTTTGATCACAAATTGCATGAACAAGAATTACTCAATGCTTGTGCAACTTGCATCACTTTGATGGTCCTTAAAACAATCCTTTTATATGTCTAGGGTTAGGAGAAAAGAAGTCTCAAAGACACATTTACGGATTGGAATTAAAACAGAACTGAAAATCTGTTTTCTTTAGATCTCGACAGATAGAGGTGTCGAGGATTTGTCGAGAAGCTGTCGAGCCTCGGGGCTGAAACAACTTCTAAAGCTCGATAGATGCATGTGTCGAGACCAACTGTCGAGCTTTAGTAACTTGCACTTTCCAGCTTGTTTCTTGGACAGACTTGATGACTTCAACACTTAGTCTTGAAACACTGTTTCTTGAAGCGTTAAACACATCCTAAATCTACCCAATTACAAGTAAAGTGCGTTTTGTCAAAGGATAAGCCAATTACATGAAATAGACATATGTTAACAACTTGAATTACATATGTCCTAACAAATTTAAAGATGGGTACTTCTTTCCCAAAGCTCTCAATAAAAAATTGTGCATTTGTTTGGTTGAACTCGACCACATCTTGCTCGCATAACAAACTGACCCCACAATCGAGCACAAAAATGCCAATGATTCTTCCTTCGATCTCAAATGTAACATTAATCTGACTACATTTACCATTCCTAACAGTAGCAAACCACTCATCACGTGACAAATACAACAGGCATATATCGTTTCCAAGAAGTATCAAGGTAGTAAAAAGTTCAAAGGGCCAATGATTTTGAGGCATATCACCAAGGACTATCACACAAGCTCTAATATTATCTCTCCACCTTATATCTGATACTGATGCCCAGAGAGCAAATCCTATCCATTTACTATTGTACCAATTTGAAGGCAACTCTATGCTTATTGAATTCTTCCCTTCTCGATGAATCAAACATGATGGAATAATTAACAAAAATTGAGTTCTTGATCCATCCTTTTCCCTTTTGGAAGAAGTTCCATAAACAGTTTTACAACAAATGAGTCCATCTGTACCCAAAACACAACTATTGTTAACTGTTATTATTTAACAGAGAGAGAGAAAGAAAGAGAGAGAGAATAGAAGAGAAGAGATTACCTGTAGGAAATGGAGCAATATTTTAAATTCCACTAAAATGCCTTTTTCATCAGATGGACACCATTGGGAGAGAGGTTGTAACCAAACACTCAGTGTGACTTGTGCTAGTGACCATTTTAGGGGGAAAAAAAAAAGCATCTATAATTCTTATGGTTGATGGAAGCCTTGGCAAAGATTTTAGTTTTGAGCAACCGTAAAGACTAGTTTTTGAAGTGACCTCAAATTATGCATGTTGCTAGGAAGACATTCGAGGTCTTTGCAGGCTCTTAGTACTAATAAAGTAAGGGCATTCAAACACTTGATTACTAAAGGTACTATCTTAATAGCAGTCCGATACAAATTGAGTTCCAGTAGGCTTTTCATAATTCTAGTAAATTGAATCGAACTGAATTTGTTGCAATCTTTAAGATTAAGAACCATAAGGGACTGCATTTCAGCAGACATGCTGGGAAGATCAGTAAAAGAATAGCAGCATTGCAGATTTAAATACCTAAGCTTGCTGAGTTTTCAAATAGATGGGTGGATCTCAACCAATCGACAACAGTAAGAAAGGTTTAGTTGCTTAAGTATCGGAACACCTGAAAAGTTAGGTGTCCTAATAAGGTCGATGGAATGACTAAGATCAATGAACTTTAACTTGGATGAAAGCTGTTGTTGAGGACTCTTTTTTTGACTCACATGACTCACAAGATCCTTACTTCAAGAGGCGAATTCATGGTCCACATTTCCGTTTCATCAATTGGGATCATAACTCATAACATCATCAACATCAACACATGGATCGAGCTTAAGCAATGAATCAAAGCTCACGGCCCATATTACATCTCTTACACTCATGGCAAGCGGCCTCTTCAACAAGAGCCCATATTCACACAAAATGGCAACAAAACCCGAGGTACGTCATCTCATCTTCAGCTTATGATCCAAGCTCATAAGTCTCCTTGGGGAAACTTTGGGAGTCGTGGTTTAGAGGGCCAAGAGATATGTTCAGTAAAGCTCCAGCGGTTTAAAGTTGATAAAAGAAACATGTTGCTTGGCATGTCTTCTCCAACTCCCTAAACTCTGACGAGTCCTTGTGTAGCGGGTAACATATGGTAAGCATCTCTTATCACATAGCACTTTAGATGATAAAATTCCCCTTGCTCTTTTCCTAAAACTTAATATTCATCACATGACTCATACTTAACATCTCCAGCCATCTAACTGCTGGGAAAATAACTGCTTATTCTCCTCAGTTGTTACTATACAGATTTAGATACTTCATTATATTACGCTACATAAATCTTATTACTGCTTTCAGCTAAAATTCAACTTAAACATATGGCCTAATTTGATTGGCAATCTTTTATCTCCAACTATGTACACAATATTCATGATATCATTCATACCCAGCTGCTGTCTGCCACAATCAGACCATATATTTCTTTGCCAGCTGTTAGAGCAGAGCATTAAATACTCTTCTTGCTCACCAAGATTATGTCACAGCACAATGAAGTCTTAACTAAATCTCTAAAGCTTCATTAACTTTCAACCAATCCTTCTATTGTTTACTAGAAATGTGTTGTAATGGAACCTTGCACCAAAACCACAATCCCCCAAAAAGGAAAACATTTTTAGCTGAACCCCAACAGTGCATTTATCACTTGACACCTGGCTGGGAGTGATGTCATCAACCATTTAATGCTGAAATCTTAGTTGCCAGCTGCCCAAAATAGCAAGATAGCCTTGAAAGAGACCTTACTATTTTCAGCTAAGTTCATAAAATAAATGCTGAATGACCTCTCCTACACTCTAAAATCACCATGTTGACCTCTTTTGCTTCTTCCCAAAGTGAGCTGTCTCATCATAGCTAGGACAGCTTTTCCTGATAGCTGGGACAGCTTTTTCTGACAGTTGGGACAGTCTTTTCAGAACAGCTGTCACAGCTGACTCAGTAGCCTGGGCATCACTTTTTTTTTCCTCATTTTGCTAAAACCAAAACCAGCTGAACTAACCATCTTTTCCTTGCCAAAATACCTTCCTTTTTTGCTGCTTTTCCTCAGCAGCTCTTACCCGAAATAGCAAGTATACCTTAAACCTAAACATACCTTTTTTGTCCAAATCTTAAGATGGATTTTTTGAAGATTCATTGCTATTTGGGACAGATTTTGGCTGAAATTTTTTGCTAAAATACCCCTTTAAACTCAGCTAAATAGACTTTCCATCAACACCTAAAAGGGGGGACAACCAAGGGGGAGAAGGGGAACTCTCTCATAAAACTTCTCACCGCCTCTAATTATCTTCTGAAGCTCTCAAAGAAGTTCTGGGTTTTAGTTTCCAAATTAGGAACTAAACTCTTCACCCTTTACCTCATAAATGCCTTTCATAAATCTTTGTACACCCTACAGCAGAAAATCCCAGCAGTACATTCCAGCAGCAAATCCCAACAGCCTTGCTAAACACTCTATAGCCCTATTACACCTCTTATACTCATTCTCTCACTCTTCATACTCAGAAAATACACCTATTTTACTGCTCCCATCTCTAAATGCCTATACATATCTCTATACTCTTCTCTTACAAAATCTTTCCTCTTGGAAAGCAATCTATATAACTTCTCCAATAGTTATAATCTCATATTTTTACTATCTTTAACCATCATATCTTTCATACTTCCATATATCATAGTACATCCCACAAAAGATCTCTTTCTCCACTTTTCTTACATAATCTCATACACATTTACTACACCATTACATATGACTCACTATATTCATCTAAACTCCACTCTCATACTCTCTCACTTTGAAATTTCTACTGTTTTGCTGCTCATAAACACATATCAATACTCTTCTCCATGTCTTTTATAAAATCCGTTCTCGTGAAAGGCATGAACCTCTACTACTAAAGCCCTTCTCCTAGAAGGCATCAAAAGCTCATATCAAAGCCATTCTCATGGAAGGCACAAAACTATCTTCCATAAAGCCCTTATCTTAGAAGGCACAAATACTTCATACAAAACCCTTCTCATGGAAGGCAACACTATTCATAACTTCACAGCAACTAAAAGAGCATTGTCAAGGGAAAAACTCATTTAAGTGCATGATAAGAGGGGTAAGCATAACCGGCCCCTACACACAGCTGGGCATACTCTCTCTCCCTCCAGTTGCACCCATTTTTCTCCCTCAATCTTGAAGTTATCATGGAAAACTGCCTCCTTACCACTAGGGTCACTCTGCTGGGATATCATCAGCTCACTGTTGCTACACAGCTGGGCTACAAACCATACAAAGATAAGTGTCTTTGCTTCCTTATCTTTAAATATCCGTCATTTAGTACATGGTTACTTCACATTTAAATACATGTTACTTTATTTCAACTATTAACCAAGGCTTAAACTCATTTAAGTGCATGATAAGTGGGGCAAGCTTAACCAGCCTCTACCGCTGGCATCCTGTTGGAATCCCATCAGCTCACTAATGCTACACTGCTGGGCTACAAACCATACAAAGATAAGTGACTTTGCCTCTTTATCTTTACATTTACATCATTGAATACATGAATACTTCACATTTAGATATGATTTACTTTATTCCAACTACTATTACAACTATTAACTGAGGCTTAAACTCATTTAAATGCATGAGAAGAGAGTTAAGCTTAACTAGCTTCTACCGTTGGCATTCAGTTGGAATCCTATCAGCTCACTAATGCTACATAGCTAGGCTACAAACCGTATGAAAATAAGTGACTTTGCTTCTATATCTTTACATTTACATCATTAAGTACATGATTGCTTTACCTCTAAATAAATATTACTTTATCTCAATTGTTATTACAACTACTAATCAAAGTTATCATATCAAACACATATTACATATTTATTCGATCATTATCGTGATTCTTAGACTTTGGCTTTAATGGTTTGGTAGGCTTAAAAGTACACCGGTAGCTGTTGGACTATGTGGCCCAATGTTGAGTTTCGGGATGCAACTCCCCAAAAAGAACCCGAGCCTAGCAAGGTCACTCCTCCAAAGGACCACACGTGGCAGAGCAACCGAAAAAGGCCCCCGAATAGCTGTTACCAAAAAAAAAAAAAAAGTTTCCATTAAACATAGAAATTAATTTAATAAGTAAAGAATTCTTTTAAATTAAAACAACTATATAAATGAAAGAAGGAAGCTCAAATACACCAGATCGAGAGTGTATTTGTATTTCTAGCTACACTTAAAGAAAAGAGATAATAAGTAATAGAAAGGAAGTGAAAAGAACAAAATTACCATTACTCCTTGCCAAAGATATTCCAAATGGCTGATCCTCAATTCAAGATGAACAAGCTCCATTGGTAGGGAATTGAATGACAAACATTTTAATGGACAGAATTTCCATGAAAGATGTCTTAGTTGATTAGGAACATCAAGATGGGAAGTATACACCCCGTTTCGGGTGTATATTTCCTCACACTTATCTGGTGTACAATGCCAGCTGTGGGACCCACCCAGCTGTGAGTGGGAGGAAGTATACACCCCGAACTGGGAGTCTGGGGTATACTTCCTTATCAAGATGACCTTGCACATTATGAAAACAGAAGTTGTTTGTCTCATCAATTATCATCAATCTAAGATTAGACATCTTTGATAACACTTCAGGAAATCTTTCAAATTTGAAGTCCTTTTTCTTGTAATGAATGACTATGGCTTCAATTGCATTTGCTGCCTAAGATTTCAAAAGCAATGGATTAGTGATTTGCACAATCAAAAGATATTACTCTTTTCAAAATATAAGAAATCATCATTGACAATATATTATCATGGTAAATGAATGTTTTATTCTTGATTTTGTTACATAAATTCTTAGGTAACAACTTACCTAGTGGAATTTTATTTTAAAGAAATATTTTATTAAAGAAAATTATGTTATTATACCTACTCAATCCTATTCACTGAAATAAATTATAACTTTGTTATTTTTCTTATCATATTGTCCTTCGATACATGAAGTAAGTCATCATTAAGCTACAACCTACTCTGCTTTCCAAGCTTTCCATTTGATTCAGAGCGAACAATTTTTTCACCCATTTCTTGTAGTAGATCATGCATCCCCAAACGTTCGTTGTCGTCCACGGATAGGAGTGACCTTTCCATGAGAACACTAATCCCAATTCTTGCATTAAAACCACAATTCTCTAATATATATATTACTTCATTTTTCTTCCAGTGTCTGAAGAAACATGCAATATCTAAGAATATCTCCTTCCACATTTCCTCTAGTCCATCGTAACTTATTTTAAGTATATTAAATATTTTTCCTTTAGTGTTTTTAACACTGTGCAATGCATCTACCATTCTTCTATTGTTCTTCCAGCCAAAAAGGAACCCAAAGTAACAAGAGCTAATGGAAGGCCATTAGCATATTTCACAACTTCTTGGGAAAGTTTCCTATAACCTTTTTGGGGTTTCTCATTTTTAAAGGCTTTCAAACAAAAAAGTTTTAAAGCATCATCATCATCTAATCCATTGGGATTATATCTTTTAAGCACTTCTTGTTGGATCAACACATGTTCATCTCTAGTCGTTATAATGATCCAACTCCCAAATCCAAACCAGTCACTCTCTCCAGCCAAGTTTTCTAACTAGTACAAGTGGTCAACATCATCTATAACAAGTAAAACTTTTTTACAACATAATCTGCTCTTGATTTCGGCAACTCCATCATAAACATTCCTTACATGTATATTTTCTTCCTTCAAAATTTCTTTTAGAAGCTGTTGTTGTAATTTAGGCAAACCTCTTTGTTAGGACATATGTAGTTCAAGTGGTTGTTAACATATGTCGTTATTTTATGTAATTGGCTTATCCTTAAACAAAACGCACTTTACTTGTAATTGGGTAGATTTAGGATGTGTTTAACACTTTAAGAAACAGTGTTTCAAGATTCAGTGTTGAAGTCATCAAAGTCTGTCCAAGAAACAAGCAAGGAAGTGCAAGTTACTAAAGCTCGACACTTGTCTCGACACATGCATCTATCGAGCTTTAAGAAGTTGTTTAACCCCGAGCCTCGACAACTTCTCGACAGATCCTCGATTACTCTATCTGTCGAGAATTAAAGAAAACAGATTTTCAGTTCTGTTTTAAGTCCAATCCGTGAATGTGTCTTTGAGACTTCTTTTCTCCTAACCCTAGACATATAAAAGGATTGTTTTAAGGGCCGTCAAGATGATGCAAGTTGCACAAGCATTGAGAACTTCTTGTTCATGCAATTTGTGATCTGAAAGACAAAGTTCATGCCCTAGTTCATCTTTGATGATTTGAAGAACTTTGCAGCCAACAACTCTCTCTCTAGTTGGTGTTTGAAGTCGCGTACTAGGATCCGCGCATCTGGTTAGTCACGTACTTGGGAGCCGTGCATTGAAAGGAGAAACTGTCACTACAGAGCAAGTCCAATTGGGTATTGGGGTAAGGGTTCAACTGTAGGTGGGTAAGGTACTTGGGATTCCTTGCTTGTAATTGCTTGTAATCGCTTGTTGTGATAATAGTGGAGATTCGGGAGTGGTGACCTCAAATCACTCGGTGGGGTTTTTGCCGTCAGGTTTTTCCCATTCGTAAACAAATCACCGTGTCATTTATTTTTCGCTGCATACTTTAGTTTTGGTGATTTGTTTATGCTACCACGTGATATTGCATGTTAATTTGATTAATTAATAACTGGGCTAATTAATCAATCTAATTTATCACAAGGGGTCAACGCGTTTGTGGCCTGACAAGTGGTATCAGAGCAAGCACACTCTGATTAGGGTTTAATCCTTGTGTGTGATCTACTGACCCCTGCTGTTATGGATAGAGGTCAATCTCTTATTATACCTCCTTTATTTGATGGCACTAACTATGCATACTGAAAAGTACGCATGAGAGCTTTCTTGCAGTATTTAGATGAGAAAGTGTGGCAAGCTGTGGAGATAGGCTGGACTAAGCCTACAGAAGTGCTGGCCGACTGGGATGATGCCAAGATCAAGGCGGCAAACTTCAACAGCAGAGCATTGGATGCTCTATTCAGTGCAGTCACCAATGAGGAGTTCAAGAAAATTTACTTAACAAAAACTGCTAAGGAAGCATGGACCATTCTCTAGACAACCTATGAGGGAACTAAGGCTGTCAAAGATTCAAAGCTACAGAGGCTCACCACAAGCTTTGAAGAAATTAAGATGGAGGAGGATGAGTCATTTGATGAGTTCTATGCCAAGCTCAAATACATAGTGAACTCAGCTTTCAATTTTGGGGAAACCATTCTTGAACCCATGAAAGTGAGAAAAGTGCTCAGATCGCTACCCGAGAGATTCCATGCTAAGATCACGGCGATCGAGGAATCGAAAGATATTGACAGAATTCCTCTAACTGAGCTGGTTGGAAACTTGCAAACCTACGAGTTAGGACTGACTAGGTTAGGTAAGTCAAGCAAGGGCAAGAGCATGGCTCTAAAGGCCAAGAGCAGTGATACAGATGATTCTTCAGATGATGAAGATTCAAAAATGAAGTCCTACATCACAAGGCAATTCAAGAAATTCATGAAGAATGCCAATGGAAAAGGCTTCAACAAAGACCGTAGACAATCCAGTTCTTCACAATTCAAGAATTCGGATAAAGGGAAAAAGGATGTCAAGGATGGCGGTCAGTACACTGTTCCCGTTGGGCCAAAATGCTTTGGGTGTCAAGGTTTCAGACACATGAAACAAGAGTGTCCTACGTACCTTAAGAGCATAGGGAAGAGCAAGGCACTTGCTGTTACCTTAAGCGACACGGAGCTCGAGGATGATTCCGAAGATGAAGATGACGGAATCTTGAATGCCTTCACTGCCACTGTTAATCCTACTGATGGGGTTACTAAAGAAGTGGATGAAGAGAAAGAATTGGTGGATGACAAGTGTGAGATTATGGATGATCAAGATGATATCCATACCGCCTATGAGAAACTATACAAGCTTTCTGAGAAGCATGAGAAACTCTATAGGCTGGCTACCAAGAAGCTTAGTGATGTGGAACTCGACCGTGAGGAGCTGTCCACAAAGGTTGATGAAGCAAATCAGACCATTGGAGCACTGAGGTTTGAAAACAATTTCTTGGTTGAGAGGACCAAGAAGCTTGAAGCGGAGCTGTTTCAAGTCAGAGCACAATTGGAAAGGACATCAAGTGCAAAGCTGGACGAGATGCTAAGCATTCAAAAATCCTTTTCGGATCGTACTGGATTGGGGTATGAATTCTTTCTCTCTAATACTCCTCCTACTAGTACTACTGCTTTTGTTCCACCTGCTAATAACATTAAAACTGAGGATAAAAATGTTAAAACTGATTTAGCTAGTGAGAACGTAGATAAGGGCAAGTCTATCCTAGGAGCACCCCCTAAAGTTGAGAAAAGGGAAACTAGAAACCCTAGGACTAAGTAGACTATCTCTCAAAAGCCTAAACAGAAGAAGCCACATCTCTGTTATCATTGTGGTGTTGCCGGTCAAACTCGACCAAATTGCTACAAGTGGCTAGCCACTCAACAGAGCAATGGCATGATAGCATCTGGGAGCCAGAATCAGCTTCAGAATTCTCTCGTTCCTCTTGGAGACATTCTTAAAGCCCTCGTGTTCCTTTCGAACTTGAACGGTTCATATTCTTCTTCCTCTTCACCGGTTCAAGGGTCGACTAAAAGGAAAGGTTCTTCCAAGGTGTGGAAGGCAAAGGGATCTAAGTGATTGCAGTCACTTCTTCTTTTCTCCCCCCTGTTTTTTTTTTTTGTGTTGCATTACTTGTGTGTTTCTTTACTGTTTTGAGTCAGTCTAGTTTTATGCATTGTTTTGCTTTCTTTAACTTGTTTTTGTTTGTGTGTTTTCAGTTTTGTGTTTTAATTTTTGCTTTTCTGATAAAAATTAAAAAAAAAATTGAAAAATTGAAAAATACAAAAATAGTGTGTGGTTGTGTGCATTGGTTCATGTGAACTTTTGAAATGGCCCTTGAAACAGAGTTTTCTAAACTTTGTATCACCTGTAGCTTAGATGAGCATTCTTTTGCACAACTAAGCAAGTGAGCTTTGTAGCTCTTTGTTTGTGATGAGTAAGATTAAGTGATCTCTTCTATTTAACACTCGTATCACTCTTTTTGACGGGTTGAACTAGAAAATCCTAAGAGAAAGGCATAAATAACCTTCTCATCACTGTTACTCGCCAATCATGATATGACATCTGTATGCTTTGGCATAGTAAAAGTGAAATATCAATGACATTTGTATGCTTTGGCATAGCAAAAGTGTAATGTTAAAATCTTAACATAATTGGGTATTTCTTTTCTTTCTCTTGTATGCCCATGCATGATATGCTTAATAAAAGAAAATACGCAAAGAAATAAAAGCAAAAAGATTAAAAATGCTTTAAAATATGGTTGCAAGCGTGTTTTCTAGGAGATGTGGGAGTTATAGGATGTACCTCGAAGGTGATAGTCCCCATCAAACAGTTATGATTGTGTGTGAGTTAAAGTGATTTTCTCATATCTCAAATCGTCATAACATTGAGACGCTTATGTAATCTTGCGATATTTTCACACACAACACGCAATATTCTTTGCTATTCTTGATACATATGTAGGTACAATGTGATTTGGCCATCACAAGGTTTACATGCGTTAATGTATGCTCACTAAACTGTCTTAACTTATTTTTGAAATATAAAATTGGTTAGACTTGTTTAGTGTGTGTGTGCATGTTTTGGGATTCATGTGCTTAATTTTTCTTGTTGAGAGATGATTTTGAGAGCTTAATGTGTTGCTTGGATTTTTGGTCGAGTTGCATGCATGATTGCATTCATGTCTGTGTTTTTCTTCTTTTGAAAAACTGTTTTAAAGGCATCTCGACACCTCCTCGACACCTCTCGACACCTAGCTGTCTGTCGAGCTTCTTACACTTTTTCTAAACGCAGTCTCGACAGATCCTCGACACCTGGTGGATCGATCGAGAAACTTTCTGTCTGCTCGATAGCTTCTCGACAGCTTCTAGAACGATCGAGGTTCATTCATGCTTAATCCTTCTTTCTTGACACATGACCTCGATAGCTGCATCTGTCGAAGTGCATTTTCTCGACACCTATCTCGATAGCTGTCTCGATACCTTTCGATACCTGCAGCTGTCGAGAATTAATGAAGGTCTATAAAACTGTTCCTCGCGATTTTTTCAGTCATTTCACTCGATCTCTCTCACTTGATAGCTCACGATTTCCCTCCCAAAACCTCTCTCACTCTTTCCAAACCTCTTCCTAAAGCTTTTTCAAGTGTTCTTCTTGATCTTCCTCACTTGGTAAGCATCTTTTCACTCATTTTTCATGCATTTCATGTTTTAAAACCCTAGGCTTTGTGTTTTTGAAAATTTTTGGGATTTTTCAAAATTATTGAGGTTTTCATGAAATTTTTGGGTTGGTTTTATAAATTTGATCTTTAAAACTACATGCATTGCATCACATTAGCATTCTAATTGTATTTTCACGCATTTAGATGTGTGCAAATCTGTTGAGTGCTGTTAGGTTTGGATTGGGCTGAGCCCATGATGTTTTTATTGTTGCATGTCACATGTTCATGCATTTTCATGCATACGTTCTTTCTGTTCAATATTTATCTTCCAATATTGAACTGCTTGGGACTTTTCTGTTTGTCTATTCTTCTCCCCCCTCTCTATGTTTGCGTTAATAGTGTCTATGACACCTAAATGTAAGTCCATTCCGTCCCAGAACCCTCCGCGTTCTAAGGGATCGTCTTCTTCGGATTCTACTCCTCTTTCTATCCGGTTTCGTGATGAGAAAGCCCATAAGGACTTCTCGGAGAACTTTTCTAAACGAGGTGTTCATTCAGAACGCCACGGTTTCCTGGCAGACTTTGCCGACACCGACCTACCCGATGTCATTCACAGTCAGGCTTGGGAGTCACTGTGTGACGTCCAGGTCACATGTCCTCTCGTGCTGATACAGGAGTTTTACTCCAATATCCAAGGGATTGATTCTTCAGTACCTCTCTTCTACTCTTGCGTTCGATGTATGCGCTTTCCTGTCACTCCGGAGTTAGTTTCCGAGGTGCTTCATGTCCCTAGGGTGGATCATCCTAATTACCCTAGCTGGGAGCGTCTATGGACTGTTTCCAAAGACGAGATGATTTCGGCATTCTGTGAGTGTCCTTCCTCTTGGGGAGATCATTAGTATACACCATGTCGGCCTTTTGCTAAAGGTCCTCGTTTCCTTAACATGGTGATGACGTTTGTTTTGCACCCACTTTCTCACTATAACTCTATCACAGAGCCTCGCGCTAGATTTTTGTTGTCCGTCCTAGAGGATCTCTTTATAGACTTTCCTTCTCACTTTATCTTCTCTATCATAGATGTCTATAGAGATACAGCCACTCGTGATAAGCTCATTTTCCCTTCCGCTATCACGAGGATTCTTCGCCGTTTTTCCATCCCATTCCTTTTGTCTGATCCTTACCATGTCATGTCTGCCATAGACACCGCTACCGTAAAACGTAGCGAGGCACATTTTTGATCGAGATAGTCCGATGGTGCCACTCCTTCCTCCCGTCCGACTACCTCTAGATCTGCTCGAGCGACATCTGCTTCTTCTTCGAGCGACGTCACCTTAGGAGACATCATGGCGCAGCTTCAGCGCATGGATGCTCGCCTAGATACACTCTTCACGGAGCTATATCAGGTGAACGTTCGTGTTGGTCGCATCGCCAGGCGATAGGCGACCTTGGGCGGCTTTGCTCCAGAGGCTTCTCCTCTGCCACCTCATGTTTCCTCTAAGACTGAGGCTGATGATGATGGTGATGACGATGATGCTTCTACGGATGATGATGCTTCTGCGGATGATGATGATGGAGATGCGAGCTCCTCTGACGAGATGTCTACATGACACTCTACCCTTTGTCACTCGTGACAAAAAGGGGAAGTAGTTTTGGTATGAGAGTAGTCACACTTAGGGGGAGAGCTAGCATAGGACATTTTTGTTAGGGGGAGTGTGGATTGAGGGATGTAGTGAGGATCATATGTATTCTTTTTCTTTTTCTATCTTTTTAGAGATACATTGATCATGTATTGACATACATTGTACTTATTTCTTGATATATATGATGATGTATGTTTTTCTTTCACCTATCTTTCCATGTGTTGTTTTTTTTTTCTGTCTTTATACACATGTTTCTTTACTTGTACGCAATCTATTATTTCTGCTTCACACAAAGATGCCTTGATGTGTTTTGTTTATAAGTGTTTCAAAAATACAGGTTGTCAAAGTCTACTTGCCATAAACTCTTTTCTTGCAAAGTTTTTCAAGAGTTTGTGTTAGGATAGATTTTACTGTATGTAACATTTGAAATATGAGTTAAAGTGTTTTATGACTTCTCTCATATCTTCATTTGTTTGTTGTGGTTTTGTCACATATTGTCAAAGGGGGAGATTGTTAGGACATATGTAGTTCAAGTGGTTGTTAACATATGTCGCTATTTTATGAAATTGGCTTATCCTTAGACAAAATGCACTTTACTTGTAATTGGGTAGATTTAGGATGTGTTTAACACTTCAAGAAACAGTGTTTCAAGATTCAGTGTTGAAGTCATCAAAGTCTGTCCAAGAAACAAGCAAGGAAGTGCAAGTTACTAAAACTCGACACCTGTCTCGACACATGCATCTATCGAGCTTTAAGAAGCTGTTTAACCCCGAGCCTTGACAGCTTCTCGATGGATCCTCGACACCTCTATCTGTCGGGAATTAAAGAAAACAAATTTTTAGTTCTGTTTTAAGTCCAATCTGTGAATATGTCTTTGGGACTTCTTTTCTCCTAACCCTAGACATATAAAAGGATTGTTTTAAGGGCCATCAAGATGATGCAAGTTGCACAAGCATTGAGAACTTCTTGTTCATGCAATTTGTGATCTGAAAGACAAAGTTCATGCCCTAGTTCATCTCTGATGATTTGAAGAACTTTGTAGCCAACAACTCTCTCTCTAGTTGGTGTTTGAAGTCGCGTACTGGGATTCGCACATTTAGTTAGTCACTTACTTGGGAGCCGTGCATTGAAAGGAGAAACTGTCACTACAGAGCAAGTCCAATTGGGTATTGGGGTAAGGGTTCAACTGTAGGTTGGTAAGGTACTTGGGATTCCTTGCTTGTAATCGCTTGCTGTGATAATAGTGGAGTTTCGGGAGTAGTGACCTTAAATCACCCGGTGGGGGTTTTGCCATCAGGTTTTCCCCATTCGTAAACAAATCACCGTGTCATTTATTTTCCGCTGCATACTTTAGTTTTGGTGATTTGTTTGTGCTGCCACGTGATATTGCATGTTAATTTGATTAATTAATAACTGGGCTAATTAATCAATCTAATTTATCACAAGCGGTCAACGCGTTTGTGGCCTGACACTCTTTTTTTTTAATCTTCCCTGACATTATCAATAAAGCTAGAACATTTAAAATGATTACGAAATTTATCATAAACAACTCTAGCGAGAGTTGTCTTTCCCAAACCCCCCAACCATAAATCCCTATCATGCGAACATTATTGTCAAAACCTAAATATGAAGGAATAAATTTCTTCAGAGTAGATTCTATTCCTATGAAGTTTTTAGTAATGCTTGAGGATTTAGAACTCAATTTCTCCATCAACTCTTTCACAATGTGTTGGATAAATTCGGACTCATGCCTGTGAAGAAGATAGAAAATAATTACGTGATGCCCAAACCAATTATAAAACTTCAGGGGAGAAAGAAAATATTTGGCAAGGATATTCCTTGGGAGTTATCTTATCATGAATTAGTCCGCTAATTTTCTTAGGTTAGCAAAGATATTAGATCCACTAAATCCAAATTCTATTTTGTCTAGAGATACATTGATTTAGCAAAAAATTAAGCATCTCATTTCATGCTTGATTGTTGAGAGAAACATCATTGGAATATTTTAAGTTGAACATGCTAAATATAAATTTTTAGGACCCTTTGAGGTTGCTTGAGTACAAAATAATAATAAAAATGGCAATACTCAATTTTTTTTTTCCAAAATATACAAATTGAAAATGCTTTGTATACTGGGTAAATGAGTGAAGAGGAGGTATCCCCAGGTTTCTATTAACAAAAAATTAAATTTAATGATTTATACCTTTGTGCCAACACAAACACGAGACAATTTCATTCAAAAACACCATAATATCAATGATAAACTCCTCAAAGTTTGAGAATTTTTTCTAAGCTAAATAATGAATGAGCCAAAATTAAATCTTTATGAAAACAATTGGCTTGCCCACCCTGAATCTAAAGTATAACTTGGCAAAAGGTAATTTTGGATGGTTTCATCATGTTGAGTTATAAAAGTGTTATAATTCTCCAAAATTTCACTTTGATTGCCTCCAATTACTAAGGGGCCAAATCTTGAAAAATTTATGAAAAGTTTTCCTATGAAATGAATGTTCCATTTGTTTTGACATAAAATATCAATTAGAAAATTGACTTGTTGTCATGTATATGGTTGAAAAAAGCTTTCCACTTATATAAGTGGAAGCAAAAGATCTAACCATAGGCCATCTAATCATGTTGAGTTATCACGTCACTTAATAATGGATTTTCTTTCTTTCCCAAAGAAAAAAAAAAAAAAAAGATTTTTATAGGCGGTTTTGACAAGAAGTATTTAGGTAAACTTATCTTACTTTCCGGTGAGACCAAGGCAAGTGAAAAACAATATAAACAATTAATGTCAGCAGATTTATAATTTCCAAAACGTGATATATATTCTTGAATCAAGTAATTCCATTTTGATCTTTTCACAGAGAATCCCTAAGCCCAAAAGCCGGTGTCTCAAACTCAAACTGTTTATAAGTGATTATTCATATATATCAGCAGATTCTGTACTACTTCTAATATTCCCAAAAATTTAATAGAATTTTAACTAGTATACCATGATGTAGTTCAATCCATGCATATTATGATATATTCTCATAGCTATTATCTATATGCTTCATGATATATGATTTGAAATTTATGGAAATTACCTATTTTGTAGATGCCAACCAGTGATATTAGCCACTTCTCTTAAAGCATCTCTCCATGCTTTCACCTTCTCTATGTTATCCTCAAAGCATTTTTGGTGATCAATAAAGGCTTGTTCAAAAGTTCCTGTTTGATTTCAGACATCAGATGGGTCCACATTGTAAAAAATTGGCACAACTATGAGCTCCATTTCTTCCCTGCATTTGATAATCTTGGCAAGCTTGTCTAAGCACCACTTAGAAGATGCATAGTTTTTTGAGAAAATGATGATAGCAATATGTGATTCTTCTATTGCTTTGAAGAGCTTAGAAATAGATTTTCCTCTCTCAAGTTCTTCTTCATCCCTAAAAGTAATAATGCCCTTTTGCTTCAACGCAGCACATAGATGGTCAGTAAAATTTTTGCGGGTATCCTTACCCATGGAACTTAGAAATACTTCGTATTTTCACTGACATGTTGTAGAAGAAGATTCTCTTTTACGCTTCATTGAAGCTGTTGGGAATTTAGATAAAAGAAGTAAGCCAATTAAAAATAAAGAAAAAATTAAAAAAATTAAGACAAAAATAATTAAATTAGGGAAGAAGAAAACGATGTGATGTGGGATTTTAACAGGCAGGGAGTGAAAGGATAATAATAAAAAGAGATGATTGTGTGTTAAAACTTAAAGTTAGAACTTACCCATTTGTTACAAGGAATTACAGTAGCAATGGGCTCCAAAACCTCCTGAAACTGAGAAAATTCCTGTTTAGCTTTTTTTTTTTTTTTTTTTTTTTTTTTTTTTTTGTGCAAAGAAGGGACGACTGAAAATTATTTAACTGTAGGAAATGAGATAAATAATTTAATGAGAAATGATATGTCCACAGCATTTTTCAACATTTTTACAACAAATCATAAGTGGCAGGTTGTTACTAGTTGTTATTGTTGGGGCAAAAAAAATAATCTTCATGATAGGTTCAAATTTGAACCAATAATAACTAACCACCAGTGATTTGTTATGAAAATTTTGTAAAAATGTTGTGGACGTAGCATCTCTCTAATTTAATAGATTTGAAAAAAATACTAGGGAGTTTAAGCACTCTTATAAAAACTCTAGTCTTAGAAAGCAAACTTTTGTTTGTTGCTTATTCATTCATTTCATATGTAATAAGAAAACCAACTCGAGGTTTAAACCTTGAAACAGACAAAAGTTGAAACTCTTGCTTCACTGTAATTAGGAAGAAGAAAACAATTTGATATGGATTTTTCATTCCAAGAAAAAAAAAATGAAAGGAAAGAAATAAAAGGGATGAATAAGTGTGAAAAAAAGGCGGATCCAGTTGAAAGAAAGGCGGATCCAATTGGTATTAAAATATCTATTGCCTGTTTAATAAAGGAATGGAGTCTGTTATTTATTTCTCCTTGTCCGTGAGTTAAAACTTCGGGCCCATTTGATAGAGGAGTTTAAATAATGTTGTTTGTAGTTTTTTAAAATATACGTAGGTAAAAAAGTATGTGAAAATATGTGTAATGTTGTTTAAAAACTAAAAATGTGTGTTTAAACCACTCTACTAAACAGGCCTAAATATCCCCTGTTTCAAGTCAAGTCAGCTACTCTTCCTAGGTAGTCTTAAATGAACAAAGAAACCTTTAAAATTTCTCATATGTTTTTGTATTGAGGGTGAATTTTGAAATTTTAATTGTTTGATTACATATGTTTTATTATATCATTCATGTTTGTAAAATTTCAAGAAAATAAAAAATTAATTGCTAAGTCATCAAACAAATGTTAAAATTTTAAGTTTTTATGATCTATAATTGTGCATAAAAATAAGTTTATTGATCGAAAAGTAAATAATATCCGATGTGAATAAAATTTGATATATATGTTAATAACATAAAAAAAATGAAGTTCAACTGTTAAATTTTCAAAGTTTACCCCTAAAAAGGAAATATACATCAAGTTTAACGAGTCTTTTTTGGGAGAGAAAGTTTGTTAGCCTCAAATGGCCATTAAAATTACTTCTTTTCTTTTTTAAAAAAAAAAGTTTTTTAGCATGGCACAAAAGTCATTGATTAAAGTATTACGCTACTTTCTTATTCCTTCACTTTATTGCTTTTTTATTTTTATTATTATTTTTTAAAATAGTTTATTATTGTGTGACCTAAATAAAACTCTTATTCTTTAATATATATATATATATATATATATATATTTAACCCAAGGGTTGGCTGAGTTGATTGGGCTCTCGGTCTCAAGGTGCTTCTACTAGGCACACCCAGTTGAGCCCCGCTATCTGTACTTTGAAAAAAAATTTTTGGGCCAGCGCTTTACCTCTTTGTGGGCCTACCTGGAGTGAATAGTAATTAGTTTCTGGTTAAAAGTTTTAAGGATACACAGTGCGAAAGCAAATATATATATATATATATATATATATATATTATTTGTCCTTAAGTGAAAATGGGCATTTTAAATCCCACCCAAGCCATAGAACTTACCGTCACAGCCTTAATTGTTGGTTCTTCTTCCTATCTATAAATGGATGCTATGATTTAGCAATTGAGCAAACAAAAACACCATTACTTTACTCTCCTCCTAGCCTCCCACTCTCTAAAGACCAGCAAAGAAAAAAAAAAGCTCTCCTCCCACTAAGGATTATGGAGAACAACAACGACAATGAATTCACTTGTTGTCATTGTCACCGGATGTTCTTTAACAGCTTGAATGATTTCCGTGACCATAACACGGCTACACATGCATATTATCATTGTTGTCAAAATCGCGATCAGGATCGTAAGATCGCATGATTTTACGATCTCACCTTACCAAAACGTTTAAAATCGCATTAGGATCGTAAAAATAGTAGGATCGTATGGGATTCTACTGATCCTACCAAAAACATAAATTTTTGGTTTTTTTTTTTTTTATAGAATAATTTTTTTTGTTTTGATGAAGCTTTAAGGGTTTTTATTTTTTCATATTGTGAAGGTATGAATTTTTATTTTTTATTTTATAAAATTATGTTAACTTAAGAAAATGTTTTCTAATTGCTAGTTCACTTGTAATCAAAATGAAGGAATGCTTCATCAATTCTAAATAAAGAATTTGATGCTGGCTTTGCTGCCTTTTAAGTTATAATGTTATTAAATTTATTTGATCAATATATTAATTTGTGTTCTAATATTACTAAAATATTTTTTATATATAATTTTATCAGTTATGCTTGTATTTGTATATTGATTGATTAATTTTTTTTTTGAGCATGCTTTTTAATTGTTGTTGAGCGGTATAACTTGAATAGTTAAGTATGAAATTGTATTTTGATGTCTTTTGTAGCTCTAGTATAAAATATGTAATATTTACATAGATGATGAAATGGATGATGATGATTAGGAATTTAGGACAGTAGTTATAAGAACACTAGAATGAGAATAATTAAATGTTCACTTCACCTTAATATTCATCTTACTTTTGGATTTTATATTATACTTAGCTAGTTTCCATTTGCTAATTTATTTTGGATTTAAAACTTGGAACTTAGAACTTGGAAAATATTTTCCATATGTTTTGATAAATATTTTGGTATTTGGTTGCTAAATATTAAACATTTATTGAAATACATTGTGTCAAAAATTAAATATATTTGTTTCGTTAGTATAGACTTAGCGATGTATGACATGCAAATTACATCATATGATGCAAATCTAGGTTTTTTATGGATGAATTTATAATTTATGTGATTATTCAACATACAAAGCCATTATCAATGTGTTTTTTGCTTTAAATATGAAAATATGTAAGATCTAACGATTTACGATCCGATTCTACAATCTACGATGCCACCTACCTTCAATGATCCTACGTAGGATCTCAATTTTGATAACCTTGCATATTATCATATCGAATGTAACCTTTTTCAAAATTTTTTCTCCAATAGCACTGATCTACAAACAAACAGACAACAACGTCACCAACGCCCATCTCCACCTCCATTCCCAACCCCACAACAACAACAAGAAGCAGCCAATCCACAGGGTATGTGATCATTTTCTTATTTTTGATGTGTTTCTTTTTTCTGTTTCAACTACAAAAATACTTATATACCCCTGAGTAGTATTTTGGGCTCTAACATAAGGGGTGAGCCCCAAACATGAGTCCCCCCATAAGGCTCACCCCTTATGTAAGAGTAGCGGTGGCCCAACAAATTTGGAGATATATCTAAATGTGGCATTTTTGTTATCACTTAAATAATATTTAACTAGTGTTTAATATCATAATTTTTTTATAACAAAAATCCTTTCTTTTTATTTTGTAATATTTTTTTTTTTAGAAAAAATGATAAAGCTATAACAAATTTTATTTAAAAAAAAAAAAAAAAAACCTTACAAATGATGTAATAATAAATGTGATTGGTGACACTTCAATAAGATAATAAACAAGTATTTGAATAAATAATGTTAGAGATATTATCAATTTTATAACATGAGGCTTACAAATATGTATTACCAATCACAAAAAGTAATTCAAACATGTATTTACAATGGGCCCAAGAAAATGTGTTGGGTTGGCCCAAAAGTGTTTGTTAGGCTGAAGGCCCAATCCGAGGACAATGAATGGTCCGAGGAGGTAAGAATGTCAACTCACAAAGCAATGCTAATAGGTAAGTGATATCTAATCAAATATGTCCAAGAAGTTGGTCTGGGGAGGAGTATATCCTCGGCTATGTAAAGCCGAGATAGGAGAAGGGCTGGTTAACGTTCACAGGCCATATTCTAGAAGATCCTATAGGTAAGGGTGAGTATGGCAAATGAACAAGATAGGAAGAACGAAAGAGAAATATATGAGATAAAGCTGTTACCATCGCATTGAATGCTTTGTAGCTACTTCTCTGGCCTCATTAATGGAAAAGTGATGCTTGAGCATCAGGGTTCAGCCTTACAGCTGCCTCCAAAGACTTTAGAGGAGGTGGATGGGACAAGTATCTCAATTAGTAATCTGGTCCATACATGGAAGATGGAGAGAGGAAGGTAAATGATAAAAAAGGAAAAGGACGATGTTCAGGGAAAGAGGAGAGATCAAAAAAAAAAAAAAAAAAAAAAAAAAAAAAAAAGAGAAAAACATTGTACACTTGGGTGTTCATAATTGTAACTTATCCTTGAAAGGGAGAAAGCTAATATAATTCGTCCTCGACTTGCGTCTGAGGGTAGATTCTATTACATAAACAGTTCACTGTATGTGGTATTATAGTTAAGCCCATCTTTTTTGCTATCAAACATCGTTAAAAGCTAGATTTCAAGCCCACTATCTATAAATTTCACTGTATTGGGTTTGGGTGTAAATTGTGACCTTACAATTGGGGCCGTCTGTGGGAAATCTTGTGTTTGAGGAATTTTAGCATTATGGTAGGCTCAGGTCCACACCATGCAGAGTCTATAGGGTCCTAGCATGAGGATCACTCCTTGCATCTTGAGCAGGAAAGAGATCGGGAGGGCAGTGTGCATACGACGCACATTAGCAGGAGTCATTCACGAGGTGGGAGTAGAATTCCTCACGATGAACATGCTAAGGCCATGCAGCGAGAGATTGACCCCTTGAAAAATAAGCTACGCCGCTAGAGGCGAAGGCGAACTCCCTCTTTTTGTGACCCTTCCTTTGAGGATTCCTAGGGTATCAGTTATAGGCCCAGGTTAAGGACTCCTCCTAGTGAGTATTTTTCTTACAAAGAGGATAATCTTCATGGTCGTAGTTGTGAGGGCAAAACGCTTTCCTTTGGAGAGTTGGGAAATGATGTGATGAGTAGGGTATTGCACCAAATTTTCAAGTCACCCTTCACACGTAAGTTGGAGAAAGGGAAGCTCCCTTGACGCTTCACCCAACCATCATTCACCATTTATAACGGCCAAATGGATCCCGTGGAACATGTGAGTCATTTCAATCAGAGGATGGCGATGCATTCTAAAAATGAAACTTTAATGTGTAAAGTCTTCCTTTCCAACCTAGGACCTATGGCGATGAGGTGGTTTAATAGCTTAAGGGCAGATTCTATTGATTCTTTCATGGAACTTACAAGGACATTTGGGTCTCGCTTCATTACATGTAGTAGAGTTCCTCGACCCTTTAATTCGTTATTGTCTAAGGCCATGAGAGAAGGGGAAACCCTGAAAACATATTATGACAGGTACTGGGAGATGTTCAATGAGATCGATGGTGATTTTGAAGATGTTGCAATAAGGACTTTCAAAGTTGGCCTCCCTACTGAGCATAACTTAAGAAAGTCTTTGACCAAAAAGCCTGTAAGGAGTGTACGTCGGCTCATGGATTGCATTGACGAATACAAACGGGTGGAGGAAGATCAATAGCAAGGTAAGGGAAAGACGAAGGTTATCCTTCAGGAGATGAGGGATTTCAGGTTGGACAAGTACAACAACAACAGGCCCTGAAGAGATTTTGCTGGGCAATTTGGTCCTACCACCCCTAGTTGGTTAGTTTTGTGTTTTGAGAGCTTGTGCATCAAGTGTTAGAGAAAATCCAGAATGAACCATACTTCAATTGGCCCAACAAGATGGTTGGGGACCCCATGAGGTGTAATCAGAGTCTCCATTGCCACTATCATCAAGAAAGGGGTTATACCACTGAGGATTGTAGAACCCTATAAAATCATTTGGAGCAGTTGGTTAAGGAGGGAATGTTAAAGAAATTTTTATACCGGTCTAATGGGCAAAGAGACCATTCAAGTTTAGTGAATCAAGGCAACAATTCTTCAAGGCCTCCTTTAGGTACAATCAATGTTATCTTTACTGCTCTGGGGAGGACTAATTCTCGTCCTTCTAGGGTAATGTCTGTAGTGCAAGCCCTAGCCGAGGATTTTAATTCTGAGCTGAAGAGGTCTAAAGTGAGTATTTTACCAATATTGAGTTTCTCAGAAGAGGACAAAATTGGGACTATACAACCACATGATGATGCCTTGGTGGTTACGCTGAGGATAGTGGGCTATGATGTAAAGAGGGTGATGGTGGACTAGGGCAGTGGTGTAGATATTTTGTACCCTAACTTGTACAAGGGGCTGAAATTAAAGCTTGAGGATTTGATGGCTTATGATTCACCACAGATAAGTTTTGAAGGGGAGGCCGTCATACCAATGGGCCAAATTAAATTGCTTGTGCAATCAGGTTCTGAGATGGTGGAAGTGGATTTTATTATGGTGGACGCCTATTCTCCTTACACGGCCATTGTCGCAAGACCTTCGCTTCATGCTTTAGGCACAGTTTCTTTAACTCTGCATCTAAAGGTGAAGTTCCCGTCTGGGGATCAAATTGAGGAATTAGTTGGGAGTTAGTCTATGGCTAGTCAGTGCATGGCAGCTGCGATTTTGCATCAGCCTAAGGTGGAAACCTCGGCTTCTGCTGAGAGGGGCTCATAGCAATCAATGACACTGGTCATGCCCGTGGTGGCTGCTGTTGAAGACCCTGTGTGTGAGGGGTTGGAGAAGGTTGTCATAGATAATGACCCTGGGGAATTCTTTCAGATAGGAGTTCAGTTGCCACTCAAGAGAAGGAAGAACTGGTTAGGTTTTTAAAAAATAATGTTGATGTGTTTGCATGGAATGCTTATGAGGCCCCCGGGTTGGATCCGAATTTCATTTGTCATCATTTGAATGTCAATCCAGCTGTAATACCGAGGAAGCAACCACTTCGGTGCTCATCTAAGGAGCATTCCGAGGCGGTCAAAGAGGAAGTATTTAAGCTCAAAAAGGCTGGCGCTATCAAGGTGGTATTTTATCCTGAATGGTTAGCTCATACCATGGTAGTAAAGAAGAAGAATAGGAAGTGGAGAGTTTACGTGGAGTTCACAGATTTGAACAAGGCTTGTCTTAAAGATTCTTTCCCAATGCCTCGTATAGATCAGTTGGTAGATGCTACTGTTGGGCATCCTCGGATGAGTTTCTTAGACGCTTTTCAAGGTTATCACCAAATACCTTTGGCTTTGGATGATCAGGAGAAGACTGCCTTTGTCACATCTACAGGGAACTATCACTATAAGGTAATGCCTTTTGGTTTGAAGAATGAAGTGGTTACCTATCAGAGGATGATGACTACAATGTTTGAGTCACAGCTGGGAAAAACCATTGAAGTGTATGTGGATGACATGGTGGTAAAAAGTAAAGCAGTCTCCAAGCATTTAGAAGACCTAAATGATACCTTCCAAACGTTAAGAGAGTATAAGTTGCGTCTTAATGCTTCATAGAGTTCTTTTGGTGTGGGGTTAGGTAAATTTCTAGGTTATATGGCAACTCACCGGGGAATTGAAGTTAATCTTGTGCAGGTTAAGGCAATTAATAGCTTACAGCCACCTCGAAATCCTAAGGAAGTTCAGAAGTTGGTAGGGATGACTGCTGCCCTTAACCGGTTTATTTCTCTGTCTGCAGATAGATGTCGGCCTTTCTTTCAGTTGTTGAATAAATGGAAAGGATTTTAATGGACTGTGGAGTGTGCTTTAGATTTTCAACAACTTAAGGAGTATTTTTCACGACCACCCATTATGTCTCGGCCAGAAATGGATGAAGTTCTGTTCGCGTATATTATTGTGGCTAATCATGCTGTTAGTCTGGTTCCGATATAGGTAGATGATGGTGTGCAGAGGCTAGTTTATTATGTGAGTAAATTCCTGCATAAAGTCGAGGTGCATTATTTACCGTTGGAAAAGGCGATCCTAGCAGTGGTACATGCTACACGTAAGCTTCCCCATTATTTTCAATCTCATACAATTGTTGTTTTAACTCAACTTTGTCTTAGGTCTATACTTCGAAGTGTTGACCATACGGGAAGGATAGCTAAGTGGGGTACTATTTTGGGGGCTTTTAATATCAAGTATATGTCTCGCACCTCTATAAAGGGCCAATTCTTTACTGATTTGGTGGCAGAATTTGCTGAGCCTTCATTAGAAAAGAGTACTAAGGGTTTAAATATGGATGAAAAATCAGTTGGCATGATTTTGTGCAAGGAACCTTTAGTATGGAAAGTGTATGTTGACGGAGCGACAAATCAAAGAGGGTCTGGAATGAGGCTAGTTTTGGCATCTCCTGAGGGAATTACTTTGGAGAAATCCTTGAGACTCGGGTTCTCAGCCACTAACAATGAGGCCAAATATGAAGCTTTACTGGTAGGGATAGATATGGTTCAGAAAATGGGTGAAAAAACGGTGCAGATATTCTCAGATTCACAGTTAGTGGTGGGCTAGGTGGAAGGAAAATTAGAGGCTAGGGATCCTAGAATGCAAGAGTACCTAACCCGGGCCAGGTATTTGTAATCAAAGTTTGAATCTTTTACCTTGTTGCATATCTCCAAGAGTATGAATACTCATGCTGACTCCTTCGCCACCCTTGCGACATCCTCGGCACAAGGTCTACCTCGGGTCATCCTTATTTAAGATTTGTGTAAACCCATTGGTACGAATAATGACATCATTCGAATTCATCAAATTAGGGTGGGACCTAGTTGGATGGATCCAATAGTATGATGTCTTGCCCGAAGAGAAATCTAAAGTAGATAAAATACATAGAAAAGCATCTCAGTTTTAGCTGTTCGAGGACCAAAAGTTATACAATCGCTCCTTTTCAGGACCATATTTACTGTGTATGCACCCTGAAGCAACGAAATTACTTTTGAAAGAATTGCATGAAAGGATTTGTGGAAGCCACACAAGAGGAAGGTCTCTATCTCATAGGGCTCTCACACAGGGGTATTGGTGGCCCAATATGCAGAGGGAGGCACAGGATTATGCAAAAAAGTGTGACCAATGTCAGAGATTCATTCCTAACGTCCATTATCCAGGGGGTGTCCTTAATCCTCTATCCAGTCCTTAGCCTTTTGCTTAATGGGTCTTGGACATTGTAGGGCCTTTCCCTAAAACAGCAGGGAATAAGAGGTGATTACTCGTCGGAACAGATTATTTCACTAAGTGGATTGAAGCCGAGCCATTGTCAAACATTAGGGATGTGGATGAGAAGAAGTTTTTCTGGAAAAACATTGTCATAAAGTTTGGAATCCCTCATACTCTTATTTCAGATAATGGCCTACAATTCGATAGTAAAGCCTTCAGAAGATATTGTTGTGATCTAGGCATTATAAATAGATATTCCACTCCAGCTTAACCGCAAGGGAACGAGCAAGCTAAGGCGGTCAATAAGTTATAGTTAATGGGCTCAAGAAAAGACTGGATGATGCTAAGGGTAGGTGGGTGGAAGAATTGCCGCATGTTTTATGGATGTATCAAACTGCACCTCGAAGATCAACTGAAGAGACACCCTTCTCTATGACTTATGGAGCTGAGGCTGTAATCCTTCTGGAAACTGGGTTTCCAACACTAAGGACAAGCTCTTTCATCCCAAGCAATAATGACAACTTGTTGGAAAAAAGTTTAGACCTAGTTGAAGAACGGCAAAAGAATGCCAGGATATAGTTAGCTTGCTATTAACACAAACTCAAGTAGGGGTATGATTCCCATGTGAAGCTACACGGCCACTTGCACCTGGAGATTTAGTATTAAGGAAGGTTTTGGGTACTGCAAAGAAACCAGCATGGGGAAAACTTAGACCTAATTGGGAAAGACCTTATCGTATTACTTTGGTTGCTGGCATAGGGGCTTATTATCTTGAAGATCTAGATGAAAATGTTGTATCCCATCCCTAGAATGTAAATAACCTACGAGAGTATTATTATTAATCAAAGGCATTTTCGCCATCTCATTTGTGTTGACATTGTGTTATGTTAATTATTATTTTTTTAAGTATCAAACTGAAACTTGGTCATGCTTTGTTCCTCGGACCACATACCTTGTATAAATTAATATTTTATTAATTGTTGAGCAGAACCTTAGTTATATATGGCCCTCGGATCATCTACTTTGGGGAAATTAATACTTCAATTCATGTTTCTAAGTATCAAACTGAAACTTGGTCATGCTTGGTTCCTCGGACCACATACCTTGTATAAATTGATATTTTATTAAGTGTTGAGCAGAACCTTAGTTATGTCTAGTTTTCGGATCATCTACTTTGGAGAAATTAACACTTCAATTCATGTTTCTAAGTATCAAATTGAAACTTGGTCATGCCTGGTTCCTCGGATCATATACCTTGTATAAATTGATATTTTATTAATTGTTGAGCAGAACCTTAGTTATGTCTGGTCCTCGGATCATTTACTTTGGAGAAATTAACACTTCAATTCATGTTATTAAGTATCAAACTGAAACTTGGTCATGCATGATAACTCGGACCATATACCTTGTATAAATTGATATTTTATTAAGTATTGAACAGAACCTTAGTTATGTCTGGTCCTCGGATCATCTACTTTGGGAAAATTAACACTTTAGTTCATTCTTCTAAATATTAAATTAAAACTTGGTCATGTCTACCTCTTCAAAACACATGCCTTGTATACATTGATATTTTATTAAATATTAGTTAGAATCTTAATTATGATTAATCCTCAGACAATCTATTCTTGGGTCAACTTGTATTTAACATGGGTTTTAGCATTATTTTGCCATTCAGATGGCATACTTCGAAGACTCCCAAAATAGTAATGAATAGATAGGGGTTCATGAGCATCACTTAAAGCATTTGCAAGTATATTAAACATCTTTTCTGTCTGATTCATGCCTTGTAAAGTAATAACAAAGAAAAATATGAGTAAGTGTCAAACACAAAAAGGAAATAGCTCAACATTTTCAGTAAATTTAAAATCCTTTAGAAAGTCAATGTGTTTACAGAGCATCAAACTATGTCAAATAAAAAGAAAACCAAGCTAGGGTGAAGAAATGGTGAAGACCAGTCATGGCTTCAGTTTTATCTTTAAAGGGCCTTTAGGATCCCTGGGAGGCAGGATAGAAGTCGAGGAGTCAGAGGCAATCCCTTTTCCCTTAGGATCATCCACGATAGTGGTAAGGACTATAGCCAGGACAAGCCCCATTGACTCGGTGGATCCCTTTTCCTTGGTAGACTCTTTGGGGGAATTGGGAGGCTGGGTATCATCATGGGCAATTCCTTTTGCTGGTTCAATAACTTGTTTAGTGGCCTTAGATTGCTTAATGCCCTCTGGCTCACATTTAGTGGAGGCGAAGGCTTCAATTGGGTCACCTTGCTTAGCATTTGTTTCTTGGGTGACAGTGTCATCCTTGGTGTTGGATGGAGTAGAAGCTCGTATGGCTGGGGGATAGTAGACATTTTCTATCTTCCAAAGGGCAGAAGAGGCATCAACCCCAACTCGGGTAAGTGCCTTATTCCACACTTGGAGGTAGTAATGCCTGTATGCCTTTGAGAACTGTGATTTGAGGTCTTTCGTTGTCTCAGCCACTCCGACCTCGTATCCATCTTGCTCAGCTTTGTCCATTGCCTTCTTAGCCTCCTTTTTGGCTTTTATAGCTTATTCTATAGCTTTATTGGCCTCTTCCCTAGCCTTCTCAGGATCCTTTTGGCTTTTCTTTAAGGCCTCTATTTGTCTCTTCGTAGCCGCGTTTTCCTTGTTGGCTTGGCGAAGTTGTTGACGTTGGGCCTCAAAACTATTTTTCAGTCGTCTTTAAGACTGCGTCAGCACTCTTCCACTCGCTTTTTACCTTGTTTAATTGAGTGGTGACCTCTTGAAGTTTCTTGTCCTTCAACTCAAGGGTCTTTTGGGCATGGTTGCGCCTTGTTTCCTCATCTTTAAAGGCTTTGTAAGTGCTGATAACAATTTCTTCAGCTCTATAGGCAGATTGGACAGCCTAGGAACAATGACAAAGTGGAACACAGAAATATATTCAAAATAGAAAACTTAAGTATAAAAGGGAAGTGAAATGAGTAGTAGGTAGATATGATCTTACCATAGCAAGCTCCTTTTTTAATGTCATAAAGACATTTTGGTCTCTCATCTACCATAGCTCAAGCATGTCCTCGGGCAGTAAGAGAGCCTGTTCAAGTGCATCTTCCATGCAGGCAACCGTTCTTGAGTCAGACCCCCTAATAGAAGCATCAATGGTAACCGAATGATCATCCATTGTCATTGGTGGGACCCAAATTGGGGCAGGCACGGGTGCATGGGTCATTGTTTTCCTTTCGGACCTCGTCTGTGCTGTGTGAGCCTGTTTAACCCCCTTTTCAAGCTCCACATCTTTGGGAAGGAGGTCCTTTCCTCCCTCAATCACATCCTTTCCTTTTTTTTGATCCCTTTTTCGCTTAAGATCAACTTGATCAATGCGTTGGGATTAGGTAGGTGGGGGAGGAGGAAGTTTAGGCTGAAAAGGCTTTTCTGGGCCTTTATCTTTTGTTTGGGGTAGTTTGGTCTAAGCTGCCTTCTGGATCTCTTGGTTCCCAACTTGGGCTTCCATTATGTCTTTGAGGCTTTGTTTGGGCTTGCATTGAATTCCCATTATGTCAAGGTTGTGAGTTTCTCCTTGTGGTTGAGATGAGAAGGATGTGCCGAGGTCACCAGTTTGTCCCTCAAGAGAAGAAGGTTGGTTGAAGACTTTTAAATTCGTCCTCGGAGTCTAACACTTCAACAATCTCTTCTTCTTCCTTTATGTTAGGTTGAGAGGAAGTTGCTTCACCGGTTGTGTGTTGAATTGGAAGAGGGATGAGAGGAATATCGTTTGGTATGAGTTGTATAGGCTGTGTGACGAAGGTGCCTTGAGGAATGGGGGTGCCCTCAGGTAAAAGGAAGCCCTCGGTAGCAATGCTTATCTAGTGTAAGCATGGGTCCTTTGCTCTAATCATGCACTTTGGCGCCTGAAAAGCTTTGGAGATAGGATTGTAGATGAGGATCAGATGAGCTGCTCGAAGTTGGTTATCTGAATGCATGAACACTTCGGCCCTCAATATTTCGTCTAATTTGTTGTGGTTGACAAGATCGAAATGGTGAATAGCTGTGTGTAGGTTTGCAAAATCATTAAGAAAAATACGAATAAATTGAGCAAATGTCTTTGCCTATGTTCAAACAGAAAAGATAATAAGTGTGGTTGTGAGCAGTTTATTTAAACCTAGATTTTACCTGGTTTCCCTTCCTTTGTCGGACAGGGGACGCTATTGTGCCAATCCCCTGATATGATTAGGAAGTCACTTTTCATACCCTTCTTGGATTCAGGGAGGCATTGAATTAATCTAACCTCGGGGTACCTAGATTTTAAGTAGTATCCCTGTCCCTTTAGGTGGTGTAGTTTGTAAATCCAGTTCACGTCATGATGGGTAAGCCCTAGACCCATCTTTTCATTTAGTGCATCTATTGAACCCAAAATTATAAACATATTTGGGGCACACTGGGTGAGAGATAATCTGAAGGCCCTAAGATAGTCTCTAGTGACTGTCCCTATTGGGATTTTCATCCCTTCCTCAATAAAATCTATCATAGGGATAACTACCTCACCCGTTTGCCTTTTTTCATGCCCTTCCCCTTTTGAACAATATGTAACAGATACCCTTGGTAGAATTACATATCTAGCCTTAAATTGTTCTATAGTTTCATCCGAATCTACTAGAGAGGCAAATTTACCCATTTTTAGGAGAGGGTTAGAGATATTGATAAATGGATGAAAGGGCAGGGGAGCCGAGGAGGAAGAAACACAAGAAGGAGAGAAGTATGTAAAAAGATAAGGAAAGAGAAAGTTCAGGAAGACTTACTTTAGAATGAAGAAAAAACCACCTTGGCTTAATTCTGGGTAATTGTGGGGGCACGTGTAAATCGCAAAGGTTGGCAGGTACGTTGTATGAGCGTTGGAATGAGTAAGAAGGATTAAATTGTTGATATTTATATCAACAGGGGTTGCAAAGCAGGAAAATTCCCGCCTACCTTTCAAGACCATTCTCAACCGTTGGATGTGCATCGTGTCGTTATACGCGGGGGACAAAAAGTCGTTAGAGTTTAATTAAGGGACGCTCCACATGTCGAATTATCAGGAACGTGCAGTAAGCAGTTCAAGGGGCATTGTCTTTGTCAGGGAAGAGGTATGGCGAATACAAATTGATGGTGACAGATGTCGAAATCCTCTTTTCCTCCCAAGCTAGCAGAAATGAGAATCTCGAGGGGCTATTGTAGGGTTAATGGGCCCAGGAAAATGTGTTGGGTTTGCCCAAGAGTGTTTGTTGGGCTGAAGGCCCAATTCGAGGACAATGAATGGTTCGAGAAGGTAAGAATGTCAACCCACAAAGCAATGCTAATAGGTAAGAGATATCTTATCAAATATGTTCAAGAAGTTGGTCCGGGGAGGAGTATATCCTCGGCTATGTAAAGATGAGGTAGGAGAAGGGCTGGTTAACGTTCACAGGCCATATTCTAGAAGATCCTATAGGTATGGGTGAGTATGGAAAATGAACAAGATAAGAAGAAAGGCAGGGAAATATCTGAGATAAAGCTGTTACCACTGCATTGAATGCTCTGCAACTACTTCTCTGGCCGCATTAATGGGGAAGTGATGCCTGAGCATCAGGGTTCAGCCTTACAGCTGCCTCCAAAGAATTTAGGGGAGGTGGATGGGACAAGTATTTAAATTAGTAATCTGGTTCATAAGTGGAAAAAGATGGAGAGAGGAAGGTAAATGATATAAAAGGAAAAGGAGGATGTTCAGGGAAAGAGGAGAGATTGAAAAAACAAGAGAGAAAAACATTGTACACTTGGGTGTTCATAATTGTAACCTATCCTTGAAAGGGAGAAAGCTAATATAATTCGTCCTCAGCTTGCGTTCGATGGTAGATTCTATTACATAAACAGTTCATTGTGTGCGGTATTAGAATCAAGCCCATCGTTTTTGCTATCTAACATCATTAAAAGCTAGATTTCAATCCCACTCTTTATAAATTTCACTATATTGGGCTTTTTGGGCCTACCTCCTTCTTACGGTTGGGTTTGGGTGCAAATTGTGACCTTACAATAGTAATTGTCACATCAATTTGTAAAGGCTTTGACATAAAATTTATAATATTTCTAGCATTTTCTTATCGGAATTATTTATTGTGATTAGTGACACATATATTTGTAAAACTCGTGTTTAAAATTGTATTATCTTTAGCATTACTCAATTTTTTGGAACCTCTTAAGAGGAGAAAAAAAATATAAGACTAATTTTTTGTTCGTATATCTCTAATTTTTTTTTGAATATATCAATTTTTGTTCCAATATTTAGGGGTCATTCTCTAGTACGGGGCCCTAGGCGATGACCTAAGTGGCCTAGGTCTAAGGCTGGCCTTGTGTGAGAGCCTGGATCACTACTTCGAGATTATGCAACTCTTTTGTGTTATGCTTGTGTTCTCTCTTTCATTCACATGTAGAATAGGGTTGCACGGATACTACAAAATTGTTAAAGTACCATTATTCGGACACACGCAATCACAAGACAAGGAAAAAAAAAAAAAAAGAGGCCTAACCTAACTCTTTGATGGCAGATGGTTGGTATATGTAGTTGTGTGCCACTGCCCTCTCTCTTGTCTCTTTTTTTTTTTTGGTGAAAAGGAGTTTCATTAACAGAGCTAACTGACCTCAAAATCAGAGGATACATCACTAGAATAAAAAGTACCAAGAGAATCTAAGTTAAAAAGAAAAGCTACATCAGATGGAGGATCCATGAAAATAGTAAAATCCTGATTCAGTTTGGCTCCCCTACGTGCAAGAGCATTTGCACATTTGTTCGCCTCTATGTAACAATGTTGAATACACACCAAAGGAATCTTCTTCAGCCCTTCTCTACAATCAGTAACCCAGACACCAATATCATTAAGGTTTTCCACATCTTCCTCCAAAAGATCAATGACCAATTTCGCGTTGAGCTCATCCACAAGTGCTGGGATTTTAAGGGAGATACAGAGCCGGATGCCATCTCTTAACGCCCACAACTCCGCTGCAACAATGGAAGCACAACCAATAGCTCTTGCATAGCCTTTCACCCATTCCCCACATTCATTATGGATCATCCCGCCTCCCCCAGCTAGATTGGGGTTTCCCATGGAATAACCATCCGAGTTTAACTTCAACCAATTGGTTGGAGGGGTCAGCCACTTGACCTGGATTTTTGTTCTAGCTTTCATGTGCTTCTCGGAAATCCCTAGATATGCCATCTCAGCAGCTTTTTCCAGGGTCTCAGCCTTTAAATCTTTCTGAGTGGAAGATTTACCAAAAACTATATTATTCTGGTTTAACCAAAGAACCTAGACCGCAATGGGGAAAATAATAGCCAAATCTAACTCAGAGCCACGACACTGCCTCATCATCTTACAATTAGTTCTTAGCCACACCATAAAGTGACGACCAAAAAAAGAAGCGGCAAAGCAAGGGGGAGAAAAAGAATTCCAAAAGAGGTGGGCCTTAGGACAATCTCTAAGGTCATGAATGATTGTTTCAGGGGATGCATTACAAATAGGACACAGAGGAGTGATGTTCATACATCTTTGGGTAAGGATCACATGAATCGGGATGCTCTGATGACTGCATTGCCAAAGGAAGCACTTTATTTTCGGAATGGCAAAAATTTTCCAAACCAACTCCTCACTGTAAGGCCGAGTTCATAAGATTAGGATCATTGGTAATCTCTATACGGTAAGCATCTTTGAGCTTGAATTCTCCACTGGGGGAAGGACCCCACGACAGCTTGTCCTCTCTTCGACTTGGAAAAGGCATTGGGGTGGCTTTAATGTCCAACAGAACCTATTTGGAAAGAACAAAAGACAACCTTTCCCATTTCCAGCCAAAGAAGCCAGTCACATCCTTTAATTTGATATCCTCTTCATCTTTGTTTAGCGGACCAGAAATGCAGCTTTTGAGAGTACCAGTATCCATCCATTTATCAAACCAAAGAGAAAGGTAGCTATTACCTCCAACTACCCATTTGGCTCCCTTTTTAACAGTATCTTCACCCATCTTAATGCCAGTCCAAGCGGTTGAGCAAGAGGCAATGTTAAGTAAGTTTGGGGATCTTCTCTTCTGCCCTCAGTACTTATGGGAAAGAACTCGAACCCATAACGCTGCTTTCTCAGTTTTAAACCTCCAATTCAGCTTAGCTAATAGGGCAGTATTTTTCGGCTTCCCTACTTGAATGCCTAAACCTTCTTCCTCCTTATCCCTCATGACTTTGTTCCATCCAATAAGATGGAGTTTCTTCTTACTATCCGATGAACCCCATATAAAGTTTCTATTCAACCTGTCAACACCTTTAAGGATTTTGGGGGGGACTTTTCTTTTGAAATCTATTTTTCACCTTTGCACACTTCTTTTTTGGGTTATAGAGATTTTTTTTTTTTTTTTTTTTTTTGGGGGGTAAGTTGAGTTCTAGACATTTGATATGTACCTCTTAGTAAAATTAATTGGTTATAATGTTTACCAGCAATATATTGTTGAGCCAGTTATGCCATATATATTGGGCTAGACAAAGATTAGCATTTTTAAAGACTATTAAAAAAATAATTTCAAAAATTAAGGTGAATTCTAACAACTCAAGCTCTGCAACCCAACAAATCCTTAATCAATTGTTTCAGCTAACAGAAATTAAAAGCATAAATTTAAGAATTGATAGACACGTGGCATAAGTTTATTGTTCCATAGTGTGGTGCAGATAAAATGGTCAAAAAGATTTTGATTGAAGGCGAAAAAGGTAAGCCCTTTGCAATTTCTAAGGTGCTGGGGGATTGAATGATCGTGAAGACGCGTAAAAGAAAATGATAGCCGCACTTGTCTTGTCTACACACTTTCACCATCAATCGTTGATTTTTTCCCATTTATAATAAAATTTGAAGAGTGTGAAGAGAAACTTTCTTACGCAGTTTTTTCCATTACTTTTTTTAAAAAAAGTTTTTCAGTCATTGATTACATCATTTTTTTTTTCTTGGTAAACTATTACATCATTTTTTTACTCCTTCACTTTTATTACTTTTATAATTATTTTTAAATTAATAAAGAAGGGACAGTACAGAAACACAATATTTTTGTGGTAACAAGTTATGATGTCTAAGAAGCTTTGTTTAAATTTCCTTAAATTCAATCAAATGTGGTGGGGGTGTACTGCGAGTGATAGATTTCCATATCTACAAGAAGTTTCCTCCCTAGTCTCCTTGCTCAGAGAATTGGAAGAAAAAATATAAATATAAACTTTTTCCCCATTTATAATAAAATTTGAAGAGTTTGAAGAGAAACTCTATTAGTCGACTTTTTCCATTACTATTTTTTAAAAAGTTTTTACCGTGGCACAAAAGTCATTGATTACATCATTTTTTTACTCCTTCACTTTATAGCTTTTTTTATTTTTTATAATTATTTTTTAAATTAATAAAGAAGGGATAGTACAGAGATTCAGTATTTTCATGGTTACAAGCTATGATGTCTATGAATCTCTGTTTAAATTTCCTTGAATTAAATCAGATGTGGTGGGGGCGTCTGCATGTGAGAGATTTCCATATCTACAAGGAAGTTTCCTCCCTAGTCTCCTCGTTCAGAGAATTGAAAGAAAAAATATAAATAAAAACTTTTTATTTAGCTAAAATTTTATGGTTATATATAAAATGGTAAATTACAATTAGCATTTCTGAGGTTTGAGATGAAGCTAAACAAGTTCAAAACATTTTAGAACTAATTGATTTGGTCCCTAAACCATATGCTAAATACAACAATTTCATTTCTAAGAGCATATAGTTTAGGGACCAAATTGGTTATTTTTGAAATATTTTGGACCTGCTTGGTATTAATTCAAACCTCAAGGTGCCAAATGTAATTTACTCAAATATAAAATTATTATTAAATTTTGTGATACTATTAAAACTCTAAAAGAACACAAAAGTCACATAAACACATTTGAATTATTTGCTCTTCGTTTCATCTCCATCCCTTTTTTGTATATTTATTTATTTTTTATTTATCTACTTCTTTCTTCATTTCTAATTTATTAATTTATTTATTTTTAAATAAAAATTAATTGTTATTTCTATATTATAGGTTATTCATACACTTTTTTTTTTTGAGAAATAATTATAACATGTTGCTAACCCTGCAGCTCGAACCCTTTTTCTTCTAGACTCCCAAGCACTTTATACATGAGGAGGTGCCAATTCGGCTACAAAGCCATTGGCCATACACTTTTATACACACACATGTCGCGCGCGCATGCGCGCACACACTCACACACACACACACACACACACACACACATATATATATATATATATATATATATATATAATATGTTGAGTAGATACATTTGGGTAAAATTTCACATTAATTGATACTGAGAATAGTAAATGATCATTATAATATAATTTTATCCAAACTTGTAAACTTAGGTTTTTAAATTAAATGATGTACTTTCTGTTATATTTCGTGCTCAATTGGAATCTATTATTTCTCCTGTTAAATATGTTCCCTAATGATCTAAATCTAGCAGCACACAACCAACAATATCACCCACCCCAACCTCAACCTCAACCTCAACCTCCACAACAAGTCAACAACAACAAGCAGGCCAACCACACGGTATATGTGATGATTTTCTTATTTGTGATGCGTTTTCTTTCTTGTTTGTGTTTTGCTTTTGTTCTCTTCCACTCTCAACTTGACTCTCTGTCTTTCTTTCTTATTCACTTTTTTTTTTTTGGGTTGAGTTATAGACATTATTTGACTATGTATCAGTCTTAGAAAAAAAAATTGGTTATAATAATGCTTGCCGGCAATATATTGTTGAGCCAGTTATGCCAATATATAGAGCTAGATAGGGATTTGCATTTATATAGACTATCAAAAAATAATAATTAAGGTGAGTTTTAACATTTTATTGTTTTACTTAATTTTAAAATTTAAAATAAACATAAATTATGTTAAAAAATATATAAAATTTACTTAAAAATAAATATTATTAATTAATTGCTGTATTTCCAACTTGTTCGTGCTCTAATTTTTCCAGAAATGCCGTATCTATGTACTCGTAACTGGCCTGAACCAACGCTTGTGAGATGCATACTTATTTTTAAAACACATTTTCTTTATATTTCTTATGGGTGATATTTTTGTGTGTGATTTTGCAGGTTGAGTAGATGTTGCAGTTTAAAGAAGGTTAAGGCCGTGTTACCTTTTTTAATATGTAAATAAAGAAAGCATTAGCTCAAGTGAAGCTTTTCTGGCTAAATGGAGATTCTCTAGAATTAATTAAGAATAATGCTTATTGTTGTTTGTGATTTTTGAAGTTGTGTTTGTGATGTTTGAACTTATGTTGTAGGTAATATTTGAACGTGGGCGTTTATTGTTATCACTTTATTTGATTAATGTACTTAGTTTCAATATTATATTGTTATGTAACTATCTTCTTATAATGAAAATGTGTTTCTATGAACATCGTTGATTTCTTAACATGTTGATGGGAGGATCTTATTATTAAAATATGGTTCCATCCAAAAAATAATTGTTGATTAATACAACGTCTCACACCAAAAATTATTATTTCAAAGTTAAATAGCTAAAATAATAGATATTAGCATACTGATCCATTAACATCAATGTATTTAGTTTTAGAATGCGATTTTAATCAGAAATCCAAAAGATTTTAATTTTGGAAAAATGAAAAATTGGAGCCCAACTCACATATATCATTCTCATTGAATAAGCTATATTTAAATGGAATAAACCACTTACAAAAGCCATGCCCGAGGGTCCCATGCATGCAATGCAAAATGAGATTCTAATGAAGCATTTCACATGTTTTCTTTGAATTCCAGAACCAAAGCAAAGGCTAAAAAGGAGCAATTGGCCCGGACCATGATTACTATTTGTAGGAAACAAACAATTTTCTTTGAATTCAAAATTATTTTTGGATCTCATGGTATTAGCCTTGGCCTTAGGCCCTTATATGACTCACAAAGGCCATCAGACCTCAAGTCTTTGCCATATTTGCCTTTTTGTCCCTGCTAAACATCCTAAACTTAACCACTTTGACTTCGACCATGCATGTGAGGCCACAGCCTTGATGCATTTGGCCTTGGTTCAGTTGTACTATAATTTAAATTGATAATAGGGCTTTTGGTCAGTTTTTTTTATTGCTTAGTTACACAAGCACCCTTTTGTTTTGAATCCGCAACTAGAGGTGGAACTAGAATTTTGTGAATGGAAGCCAAAATAATAACAAATATAAAATTGAACCAATTTAATAGTGTCATACAAGAAATATGAAGAGTTTAAAGGGCTAACCATATTTCTGTGAAAGTTTTAGGTAAATTTAAGGGGTAAAAATCTAATATTTGAAAAGTTTGGGGGGGGGGGGGGGCCAAGCACATATTTTTAAAAAACTTTGGGAAAATTAGGGGAAATTTTATAAAATTGAAAAAGTTTGGTAGGCCATGTACCCTCCACCCTTCTTAGTGGGTCCACCCCTGCCCGCAACCTTATCCTTCATCCTCTTATCAAGGGAGGTGATGAAAGTGTGATTGAACTAGAGCTAATGGTTTTGTTTTCAAATTAATTCTCTTGATGATAGTGACAATACCAGATGCGGTAAGAAGGGTAGTGATGATTAACACTTAATCTGTAATATTTGAACTGGACTTTGATTTTGATGTATTATGAAAAACTGCTAAGGATAAACATGCTTGCCCTGTTGAGCTCTTTTACTTGTGTCCTTTTGTAAACACTTAATCCTTAGTATTTATACCTGAGAACCTGTGAGTCGTTGTTTGGCTTTTTGTTTTTGACATATTGCTTTCCCGAACATTTTTTTTATAGTATATGTTCTTTAAATCCATTTGATAGTTCACACCATGTATCTGATAAAACATTGAAATGATCTTTCAACAGTTAAGAGGGGTAGGAACCTTTCCACTGTGTCAATACAAAATGCAAATCCGTCCCATTAAGGGTTGTTATGTAACCAAACAAAATACACTAATAATACGCTAGCCCACAACATATGAAATGCCAATAAAGATGTCTTAGAAGCATTTTTGAACTTTTAAGCAGCTCTTAGCTTATGTTTGAACTCACAAGTCATCTTTCCAAGCAGCAATTTTCTGGGTAAGATGCCAACTTTGTGTGCTGATTTGTTTAGTCGAATGGGCTGAATCCAAGAGTCATGAGTTGGGCATTGCTTAACCCATTTTGAGCTAAGCTCACAAGCTAATTAGCAGGGGCCTTCTCCACAATTTAAGCTTGATCTTGCTGGTATTAGGAGCTTATGGGCCTTTGGCTTATTTTAATTTTGTAGCCCTAAAGTGCCCTTAACAAAGAGGAACCCAAGCTCATAAGCATTAGCATTGGGGGCGTAAAAACTCTAAGATGCTATTTTAGCGACCAAGACCCTAAAATAGGGCAACACCCAGTATGACTATGTAAATTTTTTTAGCATCTGTAAACAGTAAGGTTGTATGTATACAATCCTATTGTTCTTGGGTTATAAAAATAAAAACTAATATTTTAATGGAGTGAAAGAGGAAAAGAGGGAAGAGAGAGATGGAAGAGAAGAGAGAGAATTGATTTGTTTATGTTATTTTTTGATATGATTCATATTATTTTAATGAGTTGTATGTAAAAATAGAAATTGACGGTAAGTTATAAAATAAGATGACAAAATAAATAAAGTAAGTTTTGAGGATTTATAAATATAATTGACACTTTTTTGCATCTTCGAATACCAATGCTCAGTAAATTGTTTGTCACTTTGTTGACTGACCTCTTTCATTGATGATGAGTCTAATTCTCTCTCTGGCCATTTCTTGACCCATTCTTTGGGTTCACTTCTCCAATTAGTAAGGTCATAGTGACATTCGTTTCTTTTTGTTGGGGGTTAGCTACAAAGTTGTTTCTCTTATTTATGCTTACCATAACTTAAGTACCCATTTGGATAGTGCTAAAAAGCATTGCGTTTGCGTATGCATTTTTTTTTTTTTTTGAGAAGCGCATTTCAGCAAAATTTATGCTTTTTCAATGGGTCTCGTGCACTATTCACGGGATCCACAAACCTTTTTTTTCAGCAAAACTTTCATTAAAAATGGGTCTTACGGCACTATTAACACATTTGAAAATTATTTTGCTATAATATTTTCAATATTCCTTTTTCAATTTTCAGCAAAATAAGTAGTATCCAAACATACCATAAATAAACAAATACATTAAAAGAAAAAAAAAAAAAAACTGTCAAAGCCTCTAAAAAATTCTCAACTATTTAATGGAATCAATTCACTTGGGTTCCACAACCATACAATTAGCAAAAGGAATTATATTTATATAGGACAAAATTTAGGTACAGTACCTTAAATACTGTTCATTAGGTTCCTCTCTTAGGATTCAGCCACGTACTTAATTAAAAAATACACTTTTATCTCATAAGAAAAAATTCATATGGCACATTCTTAAGAGGGAAACCTAAAGAACAGCATCTAAGTACTTTGCTTAAGTCTTGCCCATATGGATCATTCTAGTGTACCCCCTTTACTTTTTTAGGGGGTATGGTGCCTACTTAAATCTAAACCATTAATTCAATTGTATTTTAATCCTGGCCATTCATTTATTTGAAAGTGGATACTAGAAACGGGTGAAACAGTAACATATATAAACAAAAAATCAGAAACAAAAAAACAAATCAGACTCTTCTCCTACGCTTCTCTCTTCTCTCTACTCTTCTTCTATGCTTTTGTCTTTTCTCTTGCTTATTTCATCTCACTTCTTCTCTTCCAAACCAACCACAAGAAACCCAGTAGCTACTAAACCAAACCCTATGGATGACCCATGAAAGAAGAAACAGAGTTATTCAATTCCCTCCCCAGCAAAACCAACCACAAGGTCCACAAAAACCCAGACGGCTAACCCACCAAAGAAGCTGGGTTCTTCAATTTCGGCCGTTTAACTATCAACGCGTGAGATATATGTAAGTTGTCTTAATTTTTATTCACCGTTACTAATCCAAGTTGTGCTTATCGATTGATTTAGAGTTTATATATATATATATATATATATAGGAGATTTGGGTGTTGTTTGCTAAGTTTGTTTAGAACGTTGATTTGGAATTTCCTCCTATTTGTTACTAATTGACACTTAGTCACCAAAGAAATTTGATTACTTACATGTAATTTATGTTTCACTCTAAGATGTCTCTCTTAACTCTTCACTTTCTCTTAAACCTCTGTATCTCCCTTTTCCTTTAGTACTAAATCTGAATTCACAAAATATCAATGGGGTTTTATGGGTTTGTCTATGGATTTCTGTATTTCTATGAGTTATTGTTTGTGGCTTTGTCTCCTTTTTTATTTTTTTTTTATTTTATTTTTTTTAAATGTTTGTATTTAGGTTGTGTGGGTTTAGTTTGGATTTGTCTATCTGGGTCTGTATTTATTGGTAAAGCTGGGACTTGGTAAAGCTGGGTTTAGTTATGTGTGATTCATTGACTAAGATGACTTTGATATCTTTCTCCATTTACAATGTTTACTGGGTTCTCAGAAGTATTTTGTTTGTCTAAGCTAGGTGGCTGCTTGTGTTTTGTCTGAGCTGTGCATGATTATTCTATTTACTTCGATAATGTATTTTCTTTACAGAAGGATTTTACTTCTGTCAATTGAGCTTTTGTTTTAGATTTTTTATCCAAACCGAAATTAGGTTGAATATATATATTTTCTGTGAATGGTTGTGACTTGTGAATGAATGAAAGTTAATTTTTAGTACTATATGTATTGGCTATAGCTTGTTAATAGCGGTAGATTTTCTTCTCTAGAAACAATCCTTAGCTAGGCTCTAGGCAACTCAAATTTCTCCGCATGGCTTACCTTAATATTGGTATGGATTCCTCATTGTCTATTGTTTCCTCCCTGCACTCTCACTTTTCTCTGGCCACTTCGTTGTGCAAACTCTAAGTGTGACCTTCTTGGTCTACATGTTTATCATAACCATATGCCTTATCTCACTTGCTATCCTAGAGGTGAAATGGGCTGGTATTGGATTAGAAGAGTGGTGGAGGAATGAAAAATTTTGGCTCATTTCTGGGACTAGTGCTCACTTGGCTGTTTTGGTACAAGGCCTACTCAAAGTGATTGCGGGGATTGATATATCTTTCACATTTGTTAGGACATATGTAGTTCAAGTTGTTGACATATGTCACTATTTTATGTAATTGGCTTATCCTTAGACAAAACGCACTTTACTTGTAATTGGGTGGAGTTAGGATGTGTTTAACACTTCAACAAACAGTGTTTTAAGATTCAGTGTTGAAGTCATCACGTCTGTCCAAGAAACAAGCAAGGAAGTGCAAGTTACTAAAGCTCGACACCTGGTCTCGACACATGTATCTATCGAGCTTTAGATGCTGTTTCAGCCCCGAGGCTCGACAGCTTCTCGACAGATCCTCGACACCTCTATCTGTCGAGATTTAAAGAAAACAGATTTTCAGTTTTGTTTTAATTCCAATTTATGAATGTGTCTCTAGGACTTCTTTTCTCCTAACCCTAGACATATAAAAGGATTGTTTTAAGGGCCGTCAAACAGATGCAAGTTGTACAAGCATTGAGTAATTCTTGTTCATGCAATTTGTGATCAAAAAGACAAAGTTCATGCCATAGTTCATCTTTTGTGAAGAAGTTGTTGTGTAATGTCCACCGTAGGGTTTTGTAACCAAGCATCTTCCTGATCTTCATCGTGTGAATGATTTGAAGAATTTTGCAGCCAACAACTCTCTCTCTAGTTGGTGAATTGAAGTCGCATACTAGGATCCGCGCAATTGGTTAGTCACGTACTTGAGAGCCGTGCATTGAAAGGAGAAATTGTCACTACAGAGCAAGTCCAATTGGGTATTGGAGTAAGGGTTCAACTGTAGGTTGGTAAGGCACTTGGGATTCCTTGCTTGTAATCGCTTGTTGTGATAATAGTGGAGTTTCGGGAGTGGTGACCTTAAATCACCCGGTGGGGGTTTTTGCCGTCAAGTTTTCTCCATTCGTAAACAAATCACTGTGTCTTTTATTTTTCCGCTGTATTCTTTAGTTTTGGTGATTTTTTTGTGCTGTCACGTGATTTTGCATGTGTTAGGACATATGTAGTTTAAGTGGTTGTTACCATATGTCGCTATTTTATGTAATTGGCTTATCCTTAGACAAAACACACTTTACTTGTAATTAGGTAGATCTAGGATGTGTTTAACATCTCAAAAAACAGTGTTTCAAGATTTAGTGTTGAAGCCATCAAAGTCTGTCCAAGGAACAAGCAAGGAAGTGCAAGTTACTAAATCTCGACACCTACCTCGACACATGCATCTATCAAGATTTAAGAAGCTGTTTTGCCCCGAGCCTCGACAGCTTCTCGACAGATCCTCGACACCTCTATATGTCGAGAATTAAAGAAAACAGATTTTCAGTTCTGTTTCAAGTCCAATCCGTGAATGTGTCTTTGAGACTTCTTTTCTCCTAACCCTAGATGTATAAAAGGATTATTTTAAGGGCCGTCAAGATGATGCAAGTTGCACATTCATTTAGAACTTCTTGTTCATGCAATTTGTGATCTAAAAGACAAAGTTCGTGCCCTAGTTCATCTCTGATGATTTGAAGAACTTTGCAGCCAACAATTCTCTCTCTAGTTGGTGTTTGAAGTCGCGTACTGGGATCCGCGCATCTGGTTAGTCACGTACTTGGGAGCCGTGCATTGAAAGGAGAAACTGTCACTACAGAACAAGTCTAATTGGGTATTGGGGTAAGAATTCAACTGTAGGTTGGTAAGGTACTGGGATTCCTTGCTTGTAACTGCTTGTCGTGATAATAGTGGAGTTTCGGGAGTGGTGACCTTAAATCACCCGGTGGGGTTTTTGCCGTAAGGTTTTCCCCATTCGTAAACAAATCACCATGTCATTTAATTTCCGCTGCATTACTTAGTTTTGGTGATTTGTTTGTGCTACCACGTGATGTTGCATGCTAATTTGATTAATTAATAACTGGGCTAATTAATTAATCTAAGTTATCACAAGGAGTTAACGCGTTTGTGGCCTATCAAGTGGTATCAGAGCAAGCACACTCTGATTAGGGTTTAATCTATTGTGTGTGATCCATTTGACCCCTGCTGTCATGGATAGAGGACAATCTCTAATTATACCTCCTTTATTTGATGGCACTAACTATGCATACTAGAAAGTACGCATGAGAGCTTTCTTGCAGTCTTTAGATGAGAAGGTGCGGCAAGCTGTGGAGATAGGTTGGACCAAGCCTACAGAAGCGCCGGCCGACTGAGATGATGCTAAGATCAAGGCGGCAAACTTTAACAGCAGAGCATTGAATGCCCTATTCAGTGCAGTCACCAATGAGGAGTTCAAGAAAATTTCCTCAACTGAAACTGCTAAGGAAGCATGGACCATCCTCCAGACAACCTATGAGGGCACTAAGGCTGTCAAAGACTCAAAGCTATAGAGGCTCACCACACGCTTTGAAGAAATCAAGATGGAGGAGGATGAGTCGTTTGATGAGTTCTATGCCAAGCTTAAGGACATAGTAAACTCAGCCTTCAATCTTAGGGAAACCATCCCTGAACCCAAGATAGTGAGGAAAGTGCTCAGATCGCTGCCCGAGAGATTCCATGCTAAGATCACGGCGATTGAGGAATCAAAGGACATTGACAGAATTCCTCTGACTGAGCTGGTTGGAAACTTGCAAACCTATGAGTTAGGGCTGACTAGGTTAGGCAAGTCAAGTAAAGGCAAGAGCAGTGATACAGATGATTCTTCAGATGATGAAGATTCCAAGATGAAGTCCTACATCACAAGGCAATTCAAGAAATTCATGAAGAATGCAAATGGAAAGGGCTTCAACAAAGACCGTAGACAATCCAGTTCTTCACAATTCAAGAATTCTGATAAAGGGAAGAAGGATGTCAAGGATGGCGGTCAGTACACTGTTCCCGCTGGGCCAAAATGTTTTGGGTGCCAAGGCTTCGGACACATGAAACAAGAGTGTCCTACGTATCTTAAGAGCATAGGGAAGAGCAAGGCACTTGCTGTTACCTTTGTTAGGATATATGCCCTTAAATCCTATTGTATGATGCTATGTATGACATTATGTATGACATTATGTATGACTTAATGTTGTGTTTAATAAAGTTATTTATTTCTTATCTAAAATAATGGTAACATGAATATTTGGACATTATCATATAGTCCATGAGATGCATAGTATGTGATTTATGTGATTTAGTCACAGAAGATATAAATCACAAGTTCTTTGTAAATTCAGAATTTATAGTTCGTAGTCGATGATGAAATTGGGCATTTCATCTGCGAAGACTATAACGTATCAACTAAGATGATTTGTCTTGATCATGGAAGTGGTGACTTCTAGTTGATATGTTGATATGTTTTAAGAGTTAAGACATATTGAACTGGACCGCTGTGAGATTTATTATTCTCCTAACGACTGTCAAATGAATAATAAATCTCACGACTTCTATTTGCATGAACTCTTAATCCTGAGAGAATAATGGACCTGATCATGAGGTGTAGGTTGCTTTAATATATCAGGAGTGAGATCTAAAGTAATGGTCAAAACCTCAGTATGTTGGGCAACCACATTTAGTGTTGATGGAACATATATTCTCAAGATGGAATTCATAATCTCTTAATGGAGATACAAAATATTCCCTTGAGATAAGTTTAATAGGCTTGGTTATTCAGAGAGTTAGGCCTAATCACTTTGGTAAGAAATTACTAAAGTATATATTTATGAAATTGGATTTCATAAATATATGATGAATAACTTTAAAGGATTAAACCGGGTACTCAAGGATAAGATGTAGTAATTTACAAAGTGGCAGTCTATATTTATAACTTTGTATTACTACGAATATTTTATGAAGGGGTTGCGTGTAAAATAAAGTCTTGGGATATAATTTATTAATAAGGCCTAGAGTGCAATTATATTTATATAGTGGTATTAAATATAATTAATGGTAACTTTGGACTTGTCAAGAGTTGACGGAAAAGCCCAAGGCCCATTGGAGCTAGTGTCTTATTAGTCCCTTTTGGTCCCATTCCAAGCCACACATTAAAGCCCAATTGGAAAGGCCCAATAGGCCGGCCCAATTAGATAATCAGTTAGTTATAAAGGGAGAAACATACAGAATTTTTTAACGCGATTTTTATTGAAAAGAAAAGAAAGAGTGTGAGACATACTTTTATTCTCCCTTTGAAAACTGATTGAGAGACCACACATCTTGGGCGTAAAGTGGAATTGGAGTGAAGATTAAAAGTTTTCCCAAGTGCTTCTAATCTTTGTTTTGAAATTCTCCACACCAAGGTACGCTATCTTGTTCTTAAATTCTGAAATTTACAGAGTGCATGTTGTCAATCATGAATGAAATAGATCCTTGTTTGTTGCTTCCGCTGTGTGTTTTGTGTGAGATACAAAACCAGATTTTTATCCAACAACCTTAAGCGACACGGAGCCCGAGGACGATTCCAAAGATGAAGACGACGGAATCTTGAATGCCTTCACTGCCACTGTTAATCTTACTGATGGGATTACTGAAGAAGTGGATGAAAAGAAAGAATTGGTGGATTCTAAGTGTGAGATTATGGATGATCAAGATGATATCCACACCGCCTATGAGAAACTATACAAGATTTCTGAGAAGCATGAGAAACTCTATAGGCTGGCCACCAAGAAGCTCAGTGATGTGGAACTCAACCATGAGGAGCTGTCCACCAAGGTTGATGAAGCGAATCAAACCATTGGTGCACTGAGGTTCGAAAACAATTTCTTGGTTGAGAGGACCAAGAAGCTTGAAGCGGAGTTGTTTCAAGTCAGAGCACAACTGGAGAGGACGACAAGTGCAAAGCTGGATGAGATGCTAAGTGCTCAGAGATCTTCTTCAGACCGTACTGGATTGGGGTATGAATTCTCTCTCTCTAATACTCCTACTACTAGTACTACTGTGTTTGTTCCACCTGCTAATAACATTGAAAATGAATATAAGAATGTTAAAACTGAATTAGCTAGTGAGAACATAGACAAGGGCAAGTCCATCCTAGGAGCACCCCCTAAAATTGAGAAAAGGGAATCTAGAAACCCTAGGAATAAGAAGGCTAACTCTCAAAAGCCCAAACAGAAGAAGCCACATCTCTGTTATCATTGTGGTGCTGCCGGCCACACTCGACCAAATTGCTACAAGTGGCTTGCCATTCAACAGAGCAATGGCATGATAGCATCTAGGAGCTAGAATCAGTTTCAGTCTTCTCTCGCTCCTCTTAGAGACATTCTTAAAGCCATCATGTTCCTATCGAACTTGAACGGTTCATATTCTTCTCCCTCTTCACCGGTTCAAGAGTCGACCAAAAGGAAAAGTTCTTCCAAGGTGTGGAAGGCAAAGGGATCTAAGTGATTTTAGTCACTCTTTCTTCTCTCTCCTGTTTTTGTGTGTTGCATTATTTGTGTGGTTCTTTACTGTTTTGAGTCAGTCTAGTTTTATGCTTTGTTTTGCTTTACATGTTTTTGTTTGTATGTTTTCAGTTTTGTGTTTTATTTTTGTTTTTCTGATAAAAATAAAAAAAAATTGAAAAATTGAAAAATACAAAAACAGTGTGGGTTTGTGTGCATTAGTTCATGTGAACTTTTGAAATGGCCATTGAAACAGAGTTTTCTAAACTTTGTATCACTTGTAACTTAGATGAGCATTCTTCTGCACAACTAAGCAAGTGAGTTTTGTAGCTCTTTGTTTGTGACGAGTAAGGTTAAGTGATCTCTTCTTCTTAACACTCGTATCACTCCTTTTGACGGGTTGAACTAGAAAATCCTAAGAGAAAGACATAAATAACCTTCTCACCACTGTTACTCGCCAATCATAATATGACATATGTATGTTTCGGCATAGCAAAGGTGTAATGTCAATGACATCTTTTATGCTTCGGCATAGCAAAAGTGCAATGTTAAAAGCTTAACATAATTGAGTATTTCTTTTCTTTCTCTTGTATGCCCATGCATGATATGCTTGTTAAAAGAAAATATGCAAAAATATAAAAAGCAAAAAGATTAAAAATGCTTTAAAATATGGTTACAAGCGTGTTTTCTAGGAGATGTGGGAGTTATAGGATGTACCTCAAAGGTGATAGTCCCCATCAAACAGTTGTGATTGTGTGTGAGTTAAAGTGATTTTCTCATATCTCAAATCATCATAGCATTGAGACACATGCAATCTTGCGATGTTTTCACACACAACACGTAACACTCTTTGCTATTCTTGATACATGTGCAGGTACAATGTGATTTGGCCATCACAAGGTTTACATGCATTAATGTATGCTCACTAAACTGTCTGGACTTGTTTTTGAAATATAAAATTGGTTAGACTTGTTTAGTGTGTGTATGCATGTTTTGAGATACATGTGCATCAAAATTCTTGTTAAGAGATGTTTTTGAGAGCTTAATGTGTTGCTTGGATCTTTGGTTGAGTTGCATGCATGATTGCATTCATATCTGTATTTTTCTTCTTCTGAAAAACTGTTTTTAAAGGCATCTCGACACCTCCTCGATACCTCTCGACACATAGCTGTCTGTCGAGCTTCTTAGACTTTTTCTTATCGCAGTCTCAATAGATACCTCGACACCTGGTGGATTGATCGAGAAACTTTCTGTCTGCTCGATAGCTTCTGGATCGATCGAGGTTCCTTCATGGTTGATTCTTCCTTCTCGACACATGACCTCGATAGCTTCATCTGTCGAAGTGCTTTTTCTCGATAGCTGTCTCGATAGCAGTCTCGACACCTCTCGATACCTGCAGCTGTCGAGAATTACTGAAGGTTTATATATTGATTCATCGCAATTTCTCAGTTACTTCGCTCGACCTCTCTCGCTCGAAAGCACCTGTTTTCTCTTCCAAAACACTTCCAACTCCCTTCAAACCTCTTCCCAAGGCTTTCTCAAGTGTTTTTCTCAATTCTCATCCCTTGGTAAGCGTATTATCTCTCATTTTCATGCATTTCATGTTTTCTAAAACCCTAGGTTTTGTGTTTTTGAAAATTTTTGGGATATTTCAAAATTTTTGAGGTTTTCATGAAATTGTTGAGTTGGTTTTTGAGATTTGATCTTCAAAACCACATGCATTGCATCACATTAGCATTCTCATTGTATTGTCATGCATTTAGATGTGTGTAAATCTGTTGTGTGCTGTTAGGTTTGGATTGGGCTGAGCCCATGATATTTTTATTTTGCATGTCACATGTTCATGCATTTTCCATGTATACGTTCTTTCTTTTCAGTATATTCTACTTATATTGAAACTGTTTGGAACTTTTCTGTGTGTCTCTTCTTCTCCCCTCTCTCTATGTTTGCGTTAGTAGTGTCTATAACACCAAAACGTAAGTCCATTCCATCCCAGAATACTCTGCATTCTAAGGGATCGTCTTCTTCAGTTACTACTCCTTTTTCTATCCGGTTCCGTGATGAGAAAGCCCATAAGGACTTCTCGGAGAACTTCTCTAAACGAGGTGTTCATTTGGAACGCCACGTTGTCCTAGCAGACTTTTCCGACACCGACCTTCCCGATGTCATACACAGTCGGGCTTGGGAGTCACTATGTGACGTCCCAATCACATGTCCACTCGTGTTGATATAGGAGTTTTACTCCAACATACACGGAATCGATTATTCAGTACGTCTTTTCTACTCTTGCGTTCAAGGTACGCGCTTTGCTGTCACCCCAGAGTTAGTCTCTGAGGTTCTTCATGTCCCTAGGGTGGATCATCCTGATTACCCTAGCTGTGAGTGTCTATGGACTGTGTCCAAAGACGAGATGATCTCGGCGTTCTGTGAGCGTCCTTCCTCTTGGGGAGATCATATGTACACACCATGTCGACCTTTTGCTAAAGGTCCTCGTTTCCTTAACATAGTGATGACTTTTGTGTTGCATCCACTTTCTTACTACAACTCTATCACAGAGCCTCGTGCTCGGTTTTTGTTGTCCCTCATAGAGGATCTCTCTATAGACTTTCCTTCTCATTTTATCTTTTCCATCATAGATGTCTATAGAGATACGGCCACCCGTGATAAGCTCATTTTTCCTTCCGCTATCACGAGGATTCTTCGTTGTTTTTCCATCCCATTCCCTTCGTCCGATCCTTACCATGTCATGTCTGCCATAGACGCCGCTACCGTAAAACGTAGCGAGGCATAGTTTAGATTGAGACAGTCCGACGGTGCCACTCCTTCCTCCCGTCCGAATACCTCTAGATCCGCTCCAGCATCTGCTTCTTCTTCTTCGAGCGACGTCACATTAGGAGACATCATGGCGCAGCTTCAGCGCATGGATGCTCGCCTAGATACACTCTCCATAGAGCTGTATCAGGTGAACGTTCGTGTTGGTCGCATCGCCAGGCGATAGGCGACCATGGGCGGCTTTGCACCAGAGGCTTCTCCTCTGCCACGTTATGTGTCGACTGAGACTGAGGCTGATGATGATGGTGATGATGATGATGCTTCTGATGATGATGATGATGGAGATGCGAGCTCTTCGGATGAGATGTCTACATGACCTACCCTTTGTCACTCGTGACAAAAAGGGGGAGTAGTCTGGTCTGTATGAGAGTAGTCATGCTTAGGGGGAGTGTTAGCATAGGACATTTTTGTTAGGGGGAGTGTGGATTGAGGGATGTAGTGAGGTGATCATATGTATTTTTTTTCTTTTTCATCTTTTCAAAGATACATTAATCATGTATTGACATACATTGTATTTATTCTCTTCTTATATATGATGATGTATGTTTTTCTTTCACCTACCTTTACATGTGTTGTTTCTTTTCTGTCTTTATACACATGTTTCTTTACTTGTATGCAATCTATTATTTCTATTTCACACAAAGATGCCTTGATGCGTTTTGTTTATAAGTGTTTTAGAAATACAGGTTGTCAAAGTCTACTTGCCATAAACTCTCTTCTTGCAAAGTTTTTCAAGAGTTTGTGTTAGGATAGATTTGACTGTATGTAACAAGTGAGTATGAGTTGAATGATTTATGACTTCTCTCATATTTTCATTTGTTTATTGTGGTTTTGTCAAGGATTGCCAAAGGGGGAGATTGTTAGGACATATGTAGTTCAAGTGGTTGTTACCATATGTCGCTATTTTATGTAATTGGCTTATCCTTAGACAAAACGCACTTTACTTGTAATTGGGTAGATCTAGGATGTGTTTAACACCTCAAGAAACAATGTTTCAAGATTTAGTGTTGAAACCATCAAAGTCTGTCCAAGGAACAAGCAAGGAAGTGCAAGTTACTAAATCTCGACACCTACCTCGACACATGCATCTATCAAGATTTAAGAAGCTGTTTTGCCCCGAGCCTTGACAGCTTCTCGACAGATCCTCGACACCTCTATCTGTCGAGAATTAAAGAAAACAGATTTTCAGTTCTGTTTCAAGTCCAATCCGTGAATGTGTCTTTGGGACTTCTTTTCTCCTAACCCTAGACGTATAAAAAGATTATTTTAAGGGCTGTCAAGATGATGCAAGTTGCACATTCATTCAGAACTTCTTGTTCATGCAATTTATGATCTGAAAGACAAAGTTCGTGCCCTAGTTCATCTCTGATGATTTGAAGAACTTTGCAGCCAACAATTCTCTCTCTAGTTGGTGTTTGAAGTCGCATACTGGGATCCGCGCATCTGGTTAGTCACGTACTTGGGAGCCGTGCATTGAAAGGAGAAACTGTCACTATAGAACAAGTCCAATTGGGTATTGGGGTAAGAGTTCAACTGTAGGTTGGTAAGGTACTGGGATTCCTTGCTTGTAACTGCTTGTTGTGATAATAGTGGAGTTTCGAGAGTGGTGACCTTAAATCACCCGATGGGGTTTTTGCCGTAAGGTTTTCCCCATTCGTAAACAAATCACCGTGCATTTAATTTCCGCTGCATTACTTAGTTTTGGTGATTTGTTTGTGCTGCCACGTGATGTTGCATGCTAATTTGATTAATTAATAACTGGGCTAATTAATTAATCTAAGTTATCACAAGGGGTCAACGCGTTTGTGGCCTGTCAGCATGTTAACTTGATTAATTAATAACTTGGCTAATTAATCAATTTAATTTATCACAAGGGGTTAACGCGTTTGTGGCTTGTCAAGTGGTATCAGAGCAGACACACTCTGATTAGGGTTTAATCCTTGTGTGTGATCCATTGACCTCTGTTGTCATGGATAGAGGTTAGTCACTTACTTGAAGAGATCTGTGTTATCAAATACATCTTATTTTTCTAATCTCTATTTCTTTGAGTTTCTCAGAAAACACAAGTCTAAAAGTTATTTGATTTCCTCTGTAATGATTATTGGAAAGGATCTCAGTTTATACAAGCAGGAACTAGACTGTCTCAAAATCAAAATGGGAAAAGGAGTTTGTCTGAACAGAGCTAAAATTAAAGGCCTAGTTCGGAAAAAGTAGATGAGGGAAAATACCATTCCCACTGATTTGTCATCTAAGCACGAAGTGTGTTTTATGATGAAGTCCGCCTTTAAAGTGATGGACACGTGCTTGTGGTACCTTGACAGTGGTTGCTCAAGACATATGACTGGAGACCGATCCCTCTTCAAAGTCTTCGAGTCTAAGAAATGTGGAAATGTCACTTTTAGTGATGGAAGCAAATCACAGATAAAAGGGAAAGGAACTGTCTCTCTACCTGGACTACCGGACATCGCAAATGTTCTTTATGTGGACGGCCTAAGAGTGAACCTTCTGAGTATAAGTCAGATATGTGATCAAGACTTCATGGTGCTATTCTCCAAAGGAAAGTGTCTTGTTATGGATGAGTCTGAGAAGAAACACATAAGTGGTGTTCGTACTCTAGACAACTGTTATGGATTGGTACTTAATGCTGATATTGTATGCAATAGTATTCGGTTGCCAAATGAAGATTTGTGGTACCAGCGGATGGGACATGCTAGTTACAAATATCTCTCTATTGTATCTAAGCATGAATCGGTTTTAGGGATGCCAAAGTTAAGTAGACTAAACAATGTTGTGTGTGGACCATGTCAACTTGGGAAACAGACAAAAACTAAGTATCCAAGCACTCAGACATCAGCTACATCTAGACCATTGGAGCTATTGCATTTAGATCTTATGGGTCCTACGAGAACCGAATATCTTAGAGGTAAGAGATATATCATGGTTGTAGTAGATGACTTCATTAGGTACACTTAGGTCATCCTTCTACGATCCAAGTTTGATGCTCCTAAGCATATTGAAGCACTGTGTACAAGATTGCAAAATGAAAAGAGTTTGAAAATTGACCGAATTTAAAGTGATCATGGTAAAGAGTTTAAGAACTCATACATAGAGTCATTTTGCATAAGATCAGGTATATCTCAAGAATTCTCTGCTCCTATTACTCCTTAGCAGAATGGTGTAGTAGAAAGAAAGAACAGGGTTATCCAAGAGATGGCTAGAGCCATGTTGCACAGTAAGGATGTGGCTAGAAATTTATGGGGAGAAGCAGTCAACACTGCATGTCATACGGTGAACAGAGTGTACTTCAGACCCGGCACCAAAAAGACTCCATATGAGTTGTGGAAAGGAAGAAAGCCAAATGTGAAGTATTTCAGAATTTTTGGAAGTACTTGTTTCATCCTAAAAGATAGAGAGAATGTGGGAAAGTTTGATTCCAGAAGTGATGAAGGGATATTTCTGGGATACTCTTCTACAAGCAAGGCTTATCGGTCATGGAAACAGTGAATGTTGTTATTGATGAGTCTTCAGATGTTAGTTCTGAGAAAATTGATGAGGAACTCCCTAAAGAAATCCTTCCTCATGAACCTAGGAGAGCTCCAGAACTCATGGAACAAGAGCCCACATCACCAAGTACTCCTGGTACTCCAAGTGTTGCAGAAGAGTCAGCAGACATGCCTACATCACCAGATTCTGAATGTCATGAAGACAAAGGACCCTCCTCCAGAATCAAACTAAATCATCCTCTAGAAACTATTGTGGGAAATATGAATGAACTCACATTGTGGAAACGCATAGTTGATAAGTGTGTTGCTAACTTTGTGTCATACTCTTGTTATTTGTCATAGGTTGAACCCACTAAGGTTGAGGAAGCTCTTCAGGATGAAAGTTGGGTTGAAGCAATGCATGATGAACTGCTTCAGTTTCAGAGGAATGATGTGTGGACTTTAGTTCCTAGACCAAAGGGCGAGCATGTCATCGGTACAAAGTGAATATTTCGAAATATGACTGATGAGGAGGGCAATGTAATCCGCAACAAGGCTCGGCTTGTAGCTCAAGAATACACTCAAATGGAGGGAATAGACTATGGTGAAACATTTGCCCTAGTTGCTCGCATGGAGTCCATCAGAATTCTTCTCGCCTTAGCTTGTTACTTGAAGTTCAAACTTTACCAGATGGATGTGAAAATAGCTTTCTTGAATGGATTACTTAAAGAGGATGTTTATGTGGCTCAACCTAAAGGGTTCATTGATCCACACTTTCTGGATCATGTATTGTATCTCAAGAAGGCCTTCTATGGATTAAAGCAAGCACTCAGAGCTTGGTATGATCGATTGACTCAATACTTGATATCCCATGGGTTCACAAGAGGAAAGACAGATCAGACTCTCTTCATTAAAAGAAAAACTAGTGAGCTGGTGGTTGCTTAAGTCTATGTTGATGATATCATCTTTGGATCAACTAAGGATGAACTTGCTCAAGACTTCTCAAAACTCATGCAAGCAGAGCTCGAGATGAGCATGATTGGAGAGCTATCTCACTTCCTTGGACTACAGATTCGTCAACAAGATTCAGGTATATTCATCTCTCAATCTAAATATGCTAAGAATCTTGTGAAAAAATTTGAATTAGAATCTGCTAGTTCTGTTAGAACTCCCATGAGCCCAAATGTTAAACTCATTATTGACATGTTAGGTAAAAGTGTAAATTCTTCACTTTATAGAAGCATGATAGGTAGTCTTCTTTACCTTACTGCTAGTAGACCTGACATCAGTTACAGTGTAGGAGTGTGTGCAAGATATCAGGCAAATCCCAAAGAGTCACATATGACTGTCTTAAAAAGAATCATAAAGTATGTCAAGACTACTGCCAATAGACATGGCAAAACGGGCGGGTCGGGTCGGGTTCGGGTCGGGTCAATCGGGTTGCGGGTCAAACGGGTCACGGGTAAAAAATGGGTCATCTTAAGCGGGTTAAAAATGGGTTCGGGTCAATCGGGTTGCGGGTCGGGTCGGGTTGACCCGTATTGACCTGTATTTTTCACATGATTTTTTTTTTATTTTTTTTATTTTTAATTTTTTTATAAATAAAACAACATGTATTTGTCATTTAAAAAGTTATGCAACAAATTATTTAATGTAGAATGCATTATTTTGACTTCACCACTTATATCAAGAATAAATTCAGTTAAACTTATTAATACTTATTCAATAATTTCAAAATTATACAAATCCTAACATTGTTATTTAAAACAAAATAACACAAACATAAGTAAAATAAATACACATGTTTTATTTCTATACAATATTAACATTCCAAAATATAAAACAAAATTACAAATGACTTATTGGATAACTCATTTGATAAAGAATAAAAACATATAAGAAATTTACAATCTTGAAAATTAATTTTATATTCTATTATCAATTGTGGTTGGCACTCTATTTCAATTTGAGATATACATTAAAATTGGATTGCTTACTTATTTATACATGGTTTCTTTTATGAATATCATATCATTGTTAAGTAACACACACTCTAGGAAATATCATAGTTTATTTTGAAAAGCCATTTATTTTAGACATAAATTGTTAAAAAATGAGTCTAAGCATTCATAATTTACGCTAATTTGATACTTTGGCTTCACTATTTTTACACTTGTAAATGTTTCTCACACATGTCTACAATTTTAAATCTATATTTTTAACTCTACTGTAACCATATTATCTTGGCATGTACTTTATTATTTAATATTAAAATTTTTTTACTCATTACAGAATGTTCAACCTTTTATCTTTCAATTAATTTGCATATATAAATGTATCAATTGTTTCTTTAAAGTTCATAATAAACAATTAAACTATTATTGTCTTAATTTTAATTTTTTTTACCAAAAAAAAATTTTTTTAAAAAAGTGATTCGGGTTCGGGTCGGGTTGCGGGTCGGGTCGGGTTGACCCGCAAAAAATACGAAAAACTCGGGTCGGGTCACGGGTCAACCCGTTTTTGTTTCGGGTCAAAAAAATCGGGTTCGGGTCGAGTATTTTTCGGGTTGGGTCGGGTCGGGTCGGGTCAGAAAATTTTAACCCGTTTTGCCATGTCTAACTGCCAACTTTGGTGTGTGGTATAGCAAAGACACAAATAATGTCTTAGCTGGATATTCTGACGCTGATTGGGCCGGGAATGCTGATGATAGAAAAATTACTTCAGGGGGTTGTTTTTATGTGGGTAATAATCTAGTTTCTTGGATGAGCAAAAAGCAAAACTCCATCTCCTTATCCACTGCTGAAGCTGAGTACATTGCTGCTGGTAGCTGTTGCACCCAACTCCTATGGATGTAAAAACTCCTTCATGATTATGGTATTTGTCAAGAACATTTCACCATCTACTGCGATAATACTAGCGCCATCAATATCTCTAAGAATCAGGTTCAACATTCTTGAACTAAGCACATGGAGATTCGACATCACTTTATTAGGGAGCTTGTCGAAGATGGTGTTCTCACCCTTGAGTTTATTCACACTGATGACCAAAAAGCTGATTTGTTCACCAAACCTCTAGATAGCAAACGTTTTGAATTCTTTCGTCAAAACATCGGTGTCATCTCTATGAATTGATCTCCTTCTTTCTTCTACCTCATGCATTTGCATCTAGTTTTATGCATTGTTTTGCTTTCTTTAACTTGTTTTTGTTTGTGTGTTTTCAGTTTTGTGTTTTATTTTTGCTTTTCTGATAAAATAAAATTAAAAAATTGAAAAATTGAAAAATACAAAAACAGTGTGTGTTTGTGTGCATTGGTTCTTGTGAACTTTTAAAATGGCCATTGAAATAGAGTTTTCTAAACTTTGTATCACCTGTAGCTTAGATGAGTATTTTTCTGCACAACTAAGCAAGTGAGCTTTGTAGCTCTTTGTTTGTGATGAGTAAGGTTAAGTGATTTTTTCTACTTAACACTCGTATCACTCTTTTTGACAGGTAGGACTAGAAAATCCTAAGAGAAAGGCATAAATAACCATCTCACCACTGTTACTCGCCAATCATGATATGACATCTGTATGCTTTGGCATAGCAAAAGTGCAATGTCAAAAGTTTAACATAATTGGGTATTTCTTTTCTTTCTCTTATATGCCCATGCATGATATGCTTAATAAAAGAAAATATGCAAAGAAATAAAAAGCAAAAAGATCAAAATGCTTTAAAATGTGGTTGCAAGCGTGTTTTTTAGGAGATGTAGGAGTTATAGGATGTACCTCGAAGGTGATAGTCCCCATTAAACAGTTATGATTGTGTGTGATTTAAAGTGATTTTCTCATATCTAAAATCGTCATAACTTTGAGTCACTTATGCAATCTTGCGATATTTTCACACACAACACGCAATACTTTTTGCTACTCTTGATACATGTGTAGGTACAATGTGATTTGGCCATCACAAGGTTTACATGCGTTAATGTATGCTCACTAAACTGTCTTAACTCATTTTTGAAATATAAAATTGGTTAGACTTGTTTAGTGTGTGTGTGTGTTTTGGGAATCATGTGCTTAAATTTTTCTGTTGAGAGATGTTTTTGAGAGCCAAATGTGTTGCTTGGATCTTTGGTTGAGTTGCATGCGTGATTGTATTCATGTCTGTGTTTTTCCTCTCTTGAAAAACTGGTTTTAAGGCATCTCGACACCTCCTTGACACCTTCTCGACACCTAATTGTCTATCGAGCTTCTTAGTGTTTCTCAAAACGCAGTCTCGACACATTTTCGACACCTAGTGGATCAATTGAGAAACTTTCTGTCTGCTCGATAGATTCTCGACAGCATCTGGATCGATCGAGATTCCTTAATGCTTGATCCTTCTTCCTCGACACATGGCCTCGATAGCTTTATCTATCGACGTGCATTTTCTCGACACCTACCTCGATAGCTGTCTCGACACCTCTCGATACTTGCATCTGTCGAGAATTACTGAAGGGCTATATATTCTTTCTGTCGCGATTTCTTCTCATTTCGTTCGATCTCTCTCTCTCTCTCGACAGTTGGTGTTTTCTCTCCTAAAACCTTTCTCACTCTCTCCAAACCTCTTCCTAAGGATTCTTCAAGTGTTTTTCTAGATCTTCTTCACTTGGTAAGCTTCTATCCTCTCATTTTTCTAGATCTTCTTCACTTGAGATTTTTGAAAAATTTTGGGGTTTTTCAAATTGTTGAAAGTTTCATGAAATTGTTGGGTTGGTTTTATAGATTTGATCTTTAAAACTACATGTATTGCATCACATTAGCATTCTAAGTGTATTTTCATGCATTTAGATGTGTGCAAAATTGTTGTGTGCTGTTAGGTTTGGATTGGGCTGAGCCCATGATATTTTTATTTTTGCATGTCACATGTTCATGCATTTCCTATGCATACGTTCCATCTTTTCAATATTTCTCTTTCTATATTGAACTGTTTGGGACTTTTCTGTGTGTTTCTCTTCCTCTCCCCCTCTCTATGTTTGCGTTAGTAGTGTTTATAGCACCTAAACGTAAATCTATTCCATCCCAGAACCTTTTGCGTTCTAAGGGATCTTCTTCTTTGAATTCTACTCCTTTATCTATCCAGTTCCGTGATGAGAAAGCCCATAAGGACTTCTGGGAGAACTTCTCTAAACGAGGTGTTCATTCGAAACGCCACGTTGTCCTGGCAGACTTTGCCGACACTGACCTACCCGATGTCATTTACAGTCGGGCTTGGGAGTCACTGTGTGACGTCCCGGTCACCTATCCTCTAGTGTTGATACAGGAGTTCTATTCCAACATCCACGGGATTGATTCTTCAGTACCTCTCTTCTATTCTAGCGTTCGAGGTATGTGCTTTGCTGTTACTCTAGAGTTAGTCTCCGAGGTTCTTCATATCCCAAGGGTGGATCATGCTGATTACCTCGGATGTGAGCGTCTATGGACTGTGTCCAAAGACGAGATGATCTCGGCGTTCTATGAGCGTCCTTCCTCTTGGGGAGATCATCAGTACACACCATGTCGGCCTTTTGCTAAAGGTCCTCGTTTCCTTAACATGGTGATGATTTTTGTTTTGCAAACACTTTCTCAATACAACTCCATCACAGAGCCTCGTGCTCGATTTCTGTTGTCCCTCTTAGAGCATCTCACTATAGACTTCCCTTTTCACTTTATCTTCTCTATCATAGATGTCTATAGAGATACGGCCACTCGTGATAAGATCATTTTCCCTTCTGCTATGACGAGGATACTTTGCCGTTTTTCCATCCCATTCCCTTCGTCCAATCCATTTCATGTCATGTCTGCCATAGGCACCGCTACCGTAAAATGTAGCGAGGCACAGTTCAGATCGAGACAGTCGAATGTTGCTGCTCCTTCCTCCTATTCGACTGCATCCAGATCTGCTCGAGCTACATCTGCTCCTTCTTCTTTGAGCGACATCACTCTTGGAGACATCATGGCGCAGCTTCAGTGCATAAATGCTCGCCTCGATACTCTCTCCATGGAGTTGTATCAGGTGAACGTTCGTGCTGGTCGCATCGCTAGGCGACAGGCGACTTTGGGCGGCTTTGCTCTAAAGGCTTCTCCTCCGCCTCCTCACGTCACTTCTGAGACTGAGGATGATGATGACGGTGATGATGATGCTGCTTCGGATGCTGATGATGGAGATGCGAGCTCTTCTGATGAGATGTCTACTTGACACTCTACCCTTTGTCACTCGTGACAAAAAGGGGGAGTAGTTTTGGTGTATGAAAGTAGTCATACTTAGGGGGAGAGCTAGTATAGGACATTTTTGATAGGGGGAGTGTGGATATGAGGGATGTAGTGAGGATTACATATATTACTTTTCTTTTCTACCTTTTTAGAGATACATTGATCATGTATTGACATACATTGTACTTAGTTCTTGATATATATGATGATGTATGCTTCTTTCATCTATCTCTCCATGTGTTGTTTCTTTTCTGTCTTTATACACATGTTTCGTTTACTTGTATGCAATATATTATTTTTGCTTCACACAAAGATGCCTTGATGTGTTTTGTTTAAAAGTGTTTTAGAAATACAGGTTGTCAAAGTCTACTTGCTATAAACTCTCTTTTTGCAAAGTTTTTCAAGAGTTTGTATTAGGATAGATTTTATTGTATGTAACAAGTGAATATGAGTTAAAGTGTTTTATGACTTCTCTCATATCTTCATTTGTTTGTTGTGGTTTTGTCACGGATTGCCAAAGGGGGAGATTGTTAGGACATATGTAGTTCAAGTTGTTGACATATGTCACTATTTTATGTAATTGACTTATCCTTAGACAAAATACACTTTACTTGTAATTGGGTAGAGTTAGGATATGTTTAACACTTCAAGAAACAGTGTTTCAAGATTCAGTGTTGAAGTCATCACGTCTGTCCAAGAAACAAGCAAGGAAGTGCAAGTTACTAAAGCTCGACACCTGGTCTCGACACATGTATCTATCGAGCTTTAGAAGTTGTTTCAGCCCCGAGGCTCGACAGTTTCTCGACAGATCCTCGACATCTCTATCTGTCGAGATTTAAAGAAATCAAATTTTCAGTTCTGTTTTAATTCCAATCCGTGAATGTGTCTCTGAGACTTCTTTTCTCCTAACCCTAGACATATAAAAGGATTGTTTTAAGGGCCGTCAAACAGATGCAAGTTGCACAAGCATTGAGTAATTCTTGTTCATGCAATTTGTGATAAAAAAGACAAAGTTCATGTCCTAGTTCATCTTTTGTGAAGAAGTTGCTGTGTAATGTGCACCGTAGGGTTTTGTAACCAAGCATCTTCCTGATCTTCATTGTGTGGATGATTTGAAGAACTTTGCAGCCAACAACTCTCTCTCTAGTTGGTGAATTGAAGTCGCGTACTGGGATCCGCACAATTGGTTAGTCACGTACTTGGGAGCCGTGCATTGAAAGGAGAAACTGTCACTACAGAGCACGTCCAATTAGGTATTGGGGTAAAGGTTCAACTGTAGGTTGGTAAGGTACTTGGGATTCCTTACTTGTAATCGCTTGCTGTGATAATAGTGGAGTTTCGGGAGTGGTGACCTTAAATCACCAGGTGGGGTTTTTGCCGTCAAGTTTTCCCCATTTGTAAACAAATCATCGTGTCTTTTATTTTTCCGCTGCATTCTTTAGTTTTGGTGATTTGTTTGTGCTGCCACGTGATTTTGCATGTTGACTTGATTAATTAATAACTTGGCTAATTAATCAATTTAATTTATCACTAGGGGTCAACGCATTTGTGGCCTGTCAACATTGACTTCTAAGTTAGCAGGAGAGGACATTCAGGACATTTATGTAGACTTGTACCTTGTGAAGTGATTGCAGGATTAACATAATCCACCTACTGCATGTAATGTATTGATTTCTACAATTTTTAAAATTCATAGGGTATTATTGCTTAGACTTTTTTACCCTTCCTTTCCCATGATATTCTTGTCCTAGTGAAAACTTTGCTTGAATGAGGATTATCTTACAATTGAGAAACCCACTGAAAATAGCATTACTCATTTTGAATCAACTTTTTCATTATTCAATCAAGTTTCATAATCTAGAATCTTTTAAATATTTTTTGAAACTTGAGCGAACTGCATTGTAGTCTTCTATATTCAATTAGTGCAGTTTAATGGTTTAATGATGCTATTTGGTATATTTAATAGTTTATTGGTAGGATTAGCACCTTGCTATCTAGTTGCTAAAACTAAAGAAATCTAGTCTCTCCAAGTAACTTCAATGAAAAAACTATTATGCACACACTTATATATAAACTTGTCTTTTGATGTGCTTACTATTGTCTTTTGATGTGCTTACCATGTTGTGGGTATAGATTGCTAGCTATTAAATATAAGTTTATCACTAATACAATCACCACATAATGTCCTGCTTTTAATTTTATTTTTTTCCCCTTTCCTTTGTTTTATTGTCCAATTTATTTTATTTAAGTTAACTCATTGCTTCTTCTTTTCCCCTTAGAAAAATACAAAAGAGTGTGATATAAAAACAAAGTTATTGACAATTGAAGGACATTGAGATCTTGTGTGGGAAGGATAGAGCTACTGGTATTGGTGCGAAATATATGGACAATGCAGTTGAAGTTATGATTGAGGAAGGAGAAAAGTGATGAATTCTTCTATTGCACAACATGATGTCAACATTTGTTATTAATAAGTTATGCAATTGAGCCTTGCCAAAGAAAAAAGAGTAGAAAAGCTCCACTCTAAAACAATTTTTTAGTTTGAGATTTTGAATGTTGTTAAAAAAAAAAAAAAAAAAACCGGTGTATTTTGGGTACTCTCTCTCTCTCTCTAAAATATTTTAGTTGGCAAGAGTTGGCAAGATATTTTTTTAGTTGGCTATGATGGAAGATATTTTGGCATTATCTTGTCAATTGGTGTATCAATGGCCTTTTTGTTTTGAATTTTGTGTAAAAAACACATATTTTGGATACTTTATCGTCTCCCTTGATATAGAACTTTTTAGCAGTTAAGAACTTTGAAACAATTTTTTAGTTTGAGTTTTAAATGTTGTGAAAAAACTGATGCATTTGGGTTCTCTCTTTATGTTGATATTGAACATTTTAGTTGTCAATAGTTGGCAAAAAAAAAAAGTTGGCTGAGATGATAGATCTTTAGTCATCATCTTGGCAATTGGATTATCAATGGCTCATTCATTACCTCATGTATTTATTAAAAAATATTGCTAAAATTAAAATGTAGAAAGTTTAAGAAAAATAATAATAGGGAGAAATGCAAATCAATTAAGCAAGGACAACAATCCCTTTTGTGATGGTTATACTTTCAAAAGTACAAAGTGTACTCAAAATTGTATCTTGCTTGGCTAAGTTAATGAAAATAAATTCAAATTTGCTTATGAATGGAAGGATTTGCAATGTGAATCTTGTTTGTGATTAGGTCCACAATCTACTGCTTGTGAAAATAATGGAGAGAGAAGGGATTCAGGTGACTGATAAGAAGAGAAAGGAGAGAGGTGAAGGCCTCTACGTCAGGAAGAGAGGTGGGAGGTGAAGGCTCTGTGTTTGAGCTATGCAAAAATGAAAAAGGTAGAGAGGCGGTTTTTTTTTTAATAAAACCTAAATAAATAATATTGGTGATGTGGAAATTTTTTGAGGTTCCAAAGCTTCTGTTGCAAAATATGAGGAGTCAACCAATGGCTTCTTTGTTTGTTGCATGTATGTATTAAAAATATTACTAAAATTAAAATGCAAAAGGTTTTAAAAAATAATTATTGAAAAAAAAAATTGAGTGCTAGTTTGTTCTTTTGAATTTTGTGTAAAAGACACATATTTTGGATACTTTATCGTCTCTCTTGATATAGGACCTTTTAGCCGTTAAGAACTTTGAAACAATTTTTTAATTTGAGATTTTAAATATTGTAAGAAAACTCATGCATTTGGGTTCTCTCTTTTTGTTGATATAGAACAATTTAGTTGTCAATAGTTGGATAGACATTTTTTTAGTTGGCTATGATGACAGATTTTTAGTCATCATCTTGTCAATTGATTATCAATAGCTTTTTCATTACCTCATGTATTTATTAAAAAATGTTACTAAAATTAAAATGTATAAGGTTTAAGATAAATAATAATTGGAAAAAACATTTTATTGATCTTAAATCCAAATCCAAATCCAAATTTAGGTATCCATGTACGGAATTTTATTTTGGAAGCATAATGTAATCGTGCTATTGATAATGACAGGCCACGCAACTCATACCAGATGCTTGGCAAAAAAGTGTGAAAAAATAAAAATAAAAATTAGTAGAAGTAATAATCAAACTTTTATTAGATTTTAAACAAAATTATTAATAGTGCTAATTGGTAGGTAGTTTTAATTAATTAGGTGTATTTTGGTCATTTTAGAGAAAATTGGGGGTATTTTGGTCATTTTTATGTTTCAAGGGTATTTTGGTCCTTTTCTTGGCTTTAGGATCATTTTAGTCATTATTTTAGTTGTATTTGGGTCATTTTTAAGTTTTTAAGGTTATTTCAAACATTCTCTAGATAATGAGGGCATTATGCTCATTTTTTGTTCTAAGGTTATATTAGTCATTTTTTAGGTTTCAAGGTCATTTCAATCATTTTTTAGGTTCTAAGGATATTTCGGTAATTTTAGAAGGAATTGGAGCATTTTGGTCATTTTTTAGGTTTCAAGGATATTTTAGTTATTTCTAAGTTTTCAGGGTCATTTTGCTCACATGTGATGTTAGTACTACTCAATGTGACGATGAAACTATAAAATGTGAGTAAAATTAAAGTACCACCGAATGTGAGAAAAGTATGATCAAATAAGATGTTAATACTGCACCATGTGACAATGGTACCATTAAATGTGAGAAAAAAAAGAATCACCAAATGTGACAAATGTATAATCACATGTGATGTTAATACTGCACAATTTGAGGATAATACTATCAAATGTGAGAAAAAAATACGTGTACAACCGAATGTGGTAAAAGTACGGTCGAATGTGAAATTAGTACTATCTAATGTGACAATGAAGCCATCAAATGTGAGGAAAAAAAAAAAGGGAACCACTAAATGTGACAAAAGTATAGTCACATGTGATGTTAGTATTGCACAATGTGAGAATGGTACCATCAAATGTGAGAAATAAGTAAGGGAACTATCGAATGTGACAAACTGTATTTACATATGATGTTGGTATCGCATAATATAAGAAAAAAAAATAAGTGAACCACCAAATGTGACAAAAGTATAATCACATGTGATATTGGTACTGCACAATGTAAGAATGGTACCATCGAATGTGAGAAAAATAAGAGAACTACCAAATGTGACATAAGTACAATCGCATGTGATGTTAGTACTACATAATATGAGAATGGTATCATCAAATGTAATGTTTTGGTAACCTGGTACAGCAGGTTGCTTACTAGTGGACACCGTACCCCCCCCTCCCCCAAAAAAAGAGGGGGTATAGTAGAATTGTCAAATTTGATATTGGAGTTGCACAATGTGATAATGGAACCATCAAATTTGAGAAACAAATAAAGAAACCACTAAATATTACAAAATAACTGTCAAATGTGATGTTTAAACTGTACAATGTTGTTAGGTTCTAAGACCTTTAGGTTTAAATGTATTAGAACTTTAATTTGTAATGTTGGCAAACCATGATCAAAACGTTTTAGTCTTGTTTAGATTGCTCAAAGTATGCATCCTATATGTAAAGTTGGAATCGAGTTGCTGCAGAATTTACTGTGCAATTCTGCCTGGCTTGATCGATCGAGAATTAGACTCGACCAATCGAAAGTCGTGCAGAATTATTTTTCTGCAGAATTTTCCAACTCAGTCCAAGTCTGTTTTACGTGTAGGGTTTTATGTTTTGCCCTAGGTATAAAAGGGAAAACCCTAGCCACGTTTTCAAGGTTGTTGCTATCGTTTGTGTGAATCTTTTGTGACATCTAGAGGTGTTTGCCTTCACACATACTTAGGGTTATCAAGAATCAAGACTATGTCAAGAACTTGATGATCGTTTCAGTTGCAGATTTCAAAGCTTAAAGATATACAAGCGGCAGTGCTTGTGCTTGTTGAGAATCCAAGAAAGAAGTAGTCCGTGGACTCAGAGCTATCACGTGGTCGTTGTAGTAAGTTTCCTACCCGAGGTAGCAATAGGATGTTAGTAGTCTAAGACGCTATTGTGTAAACTTCAATTATTTCATAGTGGATTCAGTTTTACCTTGAGGATAGCTTGGTTAAATCCTCCCCAGGTTTTTTACCGGTTTAGTTTTCTTGGGTCATCATATCATTGTTTTCTTTATATTTTCGTTGCTTTACATGATATGATTGTTTTGTGTTAACCTAAATCTGCATAATTTACCTAAGTTAATAACTTGGCTAAATAACTAGATTAAACTGGTTGTTTTAAGGGGTCTAAAAACATACAAGTGGTATCAGAGCAGGCAGCTCTGTTGTTGTAGATCTTTTGATCTCTAAGCTGATCCTTGAACCCTGCGGTCATGGAACACAGACACACTCTTGTTATTCCTCCTCACTTTGATAGGAATAATTATGCTTACTAGAAAAGTTAGGCTGAAAGCATTCCTGAAATCCATTAATAAGAGAGTCTGGAATTCCGTTGAATACGGATGGGAGAAGCCCACTACTCCTGTGAGTGAGTGGCAAACTTCTCAGAAAGAAGCAGCAGCCTTTAATAGCAAAGCCATGAATGCTATCTTTAATGCTGCTTCTATGGAGGAATTTAAGAAAATCTCTAATGTTGAGGTTGCTCATACTGCTTGGAATATCCTCCAAACTATGCATGAAGGCACAAAGGCAGTTAAAATTAATAAGTTGCAGCAATTAACTACTACGTTTGAAAGCATAAGATGTCTAATGATGAATCTTTTGATGAATTCTATGCTAAACTTAATGATATTGTTAATTCTGCATATAATTTGGGTGAGTCTATGATTAACCTAGAATTGTTTGGAAGATTCTTAGATCTTTAACTGAGGACTTTAGAACTAAAGTGACTGCCATCACTAAAAGTAAGGATGTGGACTCCATCCCTATTGATGAACTTGTAGGATCTCTTCAGTCCTATGAGTTGGACTTACGTAAGACTAACAAATCCAAATCAATGATTCTTAAGTCTGTTGATGATATTGATGTGAGTGGATTTGATGATGAGCTCTCTACTACAGAGATTGCATATCTTGCCAAGAACTTTAGAAATTTTCTTAGGAACAACAACATAAGGGCAAGAGGTAAGAACACTGCTGAACCTAGAAATTTTAAGAGGAATGATCCCACTAAGGTTAATAACACTAATAAACCTAAAGAAAAAGTAGGTCAACCTTCTAATAATTCTATGGGACAACAATGTTTTGGGTGTCAAGGGTATGGTCATGTGAAATCTGAATGTCCTACATACTTGAGGTCTAAGGGTAAGGCTATGGCTGTAACCCTTAGTGATGATGAAGTTTTTGACAATGAGTCTGGTAGTGATGAGGATGGAAATTTCATTGCTTTCACTACTACTGCTGTAGTTGTTGAAAGTGTTGCTGTTGAAGAGAACCCTTCTAATAGGGAACCCTTCTGATAGGGAACCCTCCGAGGATGTAGATCTTCAAGAAGCCTACAATAAACTTTGTAAAGTTGCTACAAAGGATGCTATGAATGTTAATTTAGGCTTAAAGAAAATTACATCTCTTGAGCTTGATAAAAAGAACTTGCTTATAAAACTGTTTGATGCTAATGAATTGTTGAATAATGTGAAGACTGAGAACATGCTTTTACTTGATTAAGTTAAGAATTTGGAATATAATTTATCTATTGCTCTTGAGTATATCCCTACTGATCGTCAGAATGCTGATATTTTCACCAAACCTCTTGATAGAAGTAAGTTTGAGACACTTTGTCAAGTAATTGGTGTGATCTTGTGTCCCTAAGCAAAACCAAAAAACACACACACACACACACACACACAAATAACAAAGAAGAGAAACATACCTCTAATAATATGGATGGCGGCTTTGATAAAGCATTTTACTATAAACAAAACTAACTCAAATAATAACTAATGTTGGGCAGACCAAATGTGAAATATTTATATAGGCTTATATAGTGAATTTCATGGATTCAAAATTGACTTTATGACTCATAAACAAAACCATAGAAAACAAAAACAAAGAGAAGAAACATACCTATAATAGTGTGGATGTTGGCTTTGAGAAAATATTCTACTACAAACAAAACAAACTCAAATAATAATTGATGCCTAACAAATAATAAAGGTAAAATATTTATAGAGGTTCATATAATTGATTTCATGGATTTAAAATTACATTTATGACTCATAAAAAAAAAAAAAAAAAAAAACAAAGAATGGAAACATACATGTAATAGTGTAGTTTTGATAAAGCATTCTACTGTGAACAAAAAGAGAGATACAAACTTATTTTTAATAATGGGGTGAGAAAAAATTGATTAGAACAAAAAGTAATGTTTCTATCTCCAATTTTTTTTTTTTTGTTTTAAAAGAGAAAGAAATAAGTCGTAAATGAAGAAGTTGTGCATATAAATATATAAGAATACATTAAAAAAGCTGTATATATAGAGAATTTTCAATTGTGAAAATGTTAGATTTCTAATCAATTTAGGAGTTACAAGAGAAATAGAATTATTAGGAAAAAGATATGTAGTAAAAAAAATTATCACAATTAACGTTTTTTTTTTTAAAAAAAAAAACCTAAAACTCATCACTTAGGAAGCATGTTTATCCAAAAAATTTGGAAGTTAAAACTTGGGAGAGTTCTATTAGACATAGAATTTCAAATTATATTGAAGTTATATTATAAGAGAAATTATTAGATGGTTTGGAATCTGATAAGGGTAATTTTGTAGATAATACTAAGATGACGAGTCCCGTGGTACCAATTGGACTGCCTATAACAATGGGAGGTTGCATCCCTAAAGCTGACGACCTTAAAGCTGACGAACCTAAAGCTGAGGACTATGTACCTGACGATCTCAACCTACAAGCCGACGACCTTAGAAATAAGCGACGTCAAGCTGACGGGAATAAGCTAAAGAAGTCAGTTTAACTCCCATCCATAACCTTACTTGACCTCCACGTATACGTATGTAAGGAGGATTCTTGTGCTACACACCTAACCCAAATTAAGAAGACTCCTATTAGGAAAAGGACTTAAAGAGATACGCAAAATTTAGGAGTTTCTCTCCTAGAAGGAAAGAACTTCTTGACCAAGGCATGAATTTCGGTCCTACACTACTATAAATACCCCAAGACCCCCATAAGGCAAGGTACGCATAATTCACCTCAGCTCTAGCACTTTGGAGTTGTGAACAAGAGATTTCTCTCACTTGACCGTCGGAGGGTATTTGGCCAGTGTCACACCAGTACTCCTCTTAAGGTCTTCAGCATTTTCTGTTGTGCAGGCATCTCATCAGGAACATGTGAGGACCGTGTGGCTTACTGACGATTTTGAGCATCATCAGTTGGCATCGTCTGTAGGAAACGTCTAGTGACATCGTACTATCGCTTCCCGGACAAAAAGTTGCATGGTACTCACTCGCTCGATGGCTACCACCAACAACATTCAGGGGGACGAATCGCGCACGATAGCACTTGAAAGGCAAGTCCAAACCTTGGCCGTTGCCGTGGAACGCCTCACCAAACAAAACCAGGATCTAAAAGAACAACTACGCCAGAAAAACGCAGGAGTCAGCACCCAGGAGGAAGACCAAGAGGGGACTAGCGCGGAGAGAAGAAACCAAGAAAGGCTAGATGGAAGCAACGCTCCAAGCAGGCCAGAACAACAGGACACAAATCAGCTATCTGTTACTAATACCATCCCACCTCAAATAGCCGCCGAGATGCAAATGATGAAGGACCAGATGGACTGCATGATGAACACTCTCAAGGGAGGAGTATCTAGCGACCTTGATGACCTGGTCCAGCGAACTGACTCGCCAGTCACAGCCCCCGTCAGTACATTCCCCTTTCCACAAAAGTTTCGTATGCCGCAAGTAGAAAGCTACAACGGGTCTAACGACCCCTTAGATCATTTGGAGTCCTTCAAGACCCTAATGCACCTTCAAGGGGTGCTGGACGCGATCATGTACAGAGCCTTCTCCACGACACTGAAGGGACCTGTAAGGATCTGGTTCAGTAGACTAACACCTAACTCCATTGGTACCTTTAAGGAGTTAAGCGCTCAATTCGCCTAGCACTTCATTGGAGGGCACAGGTACAAGAAATCCACTGCGTGCCTAATGAACATCAAACAGTGAGAGGACAAGACGCTGAGGTTTTATATAGCTTGTTTTAACAAAGAGGCTCTCTCAATTGACGAAGCAGATGACAAAATACTCGTAGCAGCATATACCAATGGATTGAGGAAGGGTAAGTTCTTATTCTCCTTATATAAGAAGGACCCCAAGACCATGTCAGATGTACTTTACAGGGCCACCAAGTACATGAACGCAGAAGACGCACTGTTGGCGCGGGAAGAGAAGCCCAAAAAGAGGGAAACACAGGAAGATGCGCGATCCGATAGGGGGTGAAAAAAGGTCAGAATGGAAGAACGAAGGGATGATTGATGCCCCAGACCATCGGTGGGGAGATTCATGAGCTTCACCCGTTGACCGCTCCTACCGACTAAGTACTGATGCAGATCAAAGATGAAGGAGCCTTGACTTTTCCCGGCAAGTTAAAGGGAGATCCCAACAAAAGGTCGAGGGACAAATACTGCCGCTTTCATCGAGATCACGGCCACGACACAGCTGATTGTTATGACTTGAAGCAGCAAATAGAAGCTCTTATTAGACAAGGAAGGCTGTAGAGGTTCGTGAGTAAGGAGAAAATGGACCCGCTGTAAGATCAGGCCCCTCGACGAGAACACGAGCACCCCAAACAGCCTCTAGGAGATATAAGAATGATTGTGGGGGGCACCGCGACTGTCGAATTAGCAGAGAAAGCCTGGAAGCCATACCTCAGGATGGTTCAGAACGTCTATCTAACAGGTTCCGTAACCAAAATGACGCGGGCTGACAATCCCTTCATTGGGTTTTCAGAATAAGATGCGCGACGTCTTCACCACCCCCATGATGACGCGCTCGTCATCACCGTACAGGCAGAAGACTACAACCTACACCGAGTTCTCGTCAACAACGGCAGCTCGACAGACATCCTCTACTACCTCGCATTCCAACAGATGGGAATTGGTAGGGAGCTGCTAGTTTCGACTAATGCCCCGCTCATCGGCTTTGGAGGATCGAGGGTATTCCCTCTTGGCACCGTCACTTTGGTAGTAACCATCGGAGTCTACCCTCAGCAAGTAACCAAGAATGTAGCGTTCCTCGTAGTCAATTACTCATTGACCTACAACACCATTATAGAAGGCTATAACTTCAACCTACCATTTGATGATAAAGTTCCCTACTAATTATGGCGTGGGGGAATTGAGAGGAGATCAGGTGGTCGCATGTGAATGCTACGTAGCTATGATGGAGATGGATGACCACCTCTAGGCCATGAGCATAGAAGAAAGTCGTGTAGCAACAGAGCCCGAAGAGAGACTTGAGGACGTACCTCTTGACGACTCACAATTGGAGCAGACAACCAGGATTGGCACCCTCGCAGACCCAACGATACGTCAAGCGCTCGCAACCTTCCTTAAAGAAAATTGGGACGTGTTCGGTTGGAGCTATGAAGACATGCCAGGAATTGACCCGTCGGTCATGGTGCATAGGTTGAATGTGTCGTCATCCTTTCCGCTCGTCCGCCAAAAGAAAAGAGTTTTCGCCCAAGAGAGGAATCAGGCGGTGGCAGAAGAAGTCTGCAAGCTACAAGAAGCAGGATTCATTAGGGAGGTCTACTACCCTGATTGGTTGGCAAACGTCGTGATGGTCAAAAAGAGTAACGAAAAATGGAGGATGTGCGTCAATTTCACAGACCTAAACAAAGCATGCCCTAAGGGTAGCTATCCTCTCCCAAGGGTCGACCTCCTGGTGGATTCTATGGCCCAACACCAACTGTAAAGCGTCATGGACGCATTCTCAAGATACAACCAGAGCCAAATGGATGTAGGTGATTAGGAGAAGACTTCGTTCGTAACAAGCCAAGGCCTTTTTTGCTACAAGGTCATGCCATTCGGCTTGAAGAACGCAGGTGCGACATACCAAAGGCTCATGAACAAGATGTTCGCACAGTAGATTGGAAGAAATGTCCAAGTATATGTCGACGACATGCTAGTAAAAAGCCAAAAGGAAGAAGATCACTTGGGAGATCTCAAGGAAACCTTCGATACTCTTCGCTCCTACAACATGAAGCTTAATCTAGGCAAGTGTGCCTTCGGGGTGATAGCGGGAAAATTCTTAGGATACATGGTGTCCTAAAGAGGTATTGAACCCAACCCGGACAAGATTCGGGCTATAATGAAGATGACGCCTCCTAAGAATGTGAAGGAAGTACAAAGCCTTAATGGCAAGGTCGCCGCACTTAGCAGATTCGTATCTAGGGCAACGAATAAATGTCTGCCATTCTTCCGCACACTGAAGAAGTCCTTTGAGTGGACGGACGAATGTCAACAAGCATTCGAGGACCTGAAGGCCTACCTATCTTCACCACCGCTGTTAACCCCCTCCCAACCAGGTGAAGAGCTGTTCCTCTATTTGGCCGTTTCTCCGGCCGCCAATAGTGCAGCCCTAGTAAGGGATGACGACAACATGCAAAGGCCCGTATACTATGCCAGCCGAGCACTCCATGGCACAAAAGAAAGATACTCACCGATAGAAAAGCTTGCCTTTGCTCTAGTCACGGTAGCCCGCAAACTCAAGCCATACTTCCAAGCTCATACCATGGTTATACTAACTGACAAGCCTTTGCGACGAGCGATGAGTAGCCCAGAAGCTGCAGGACGCATAGCCTTGTGGGCAATAGAGTTAAGCGAGTTTGACATAAAATATTGCCCACATACCGCCATTAAGGGACAAGTGCTCGCCGACTTCATTGCGGAGTTCACGAATAGAGAGGACCAGGGGGTAAAGAATCCTCAATGGAGAATGTTCGCCGACGGGTCGTCAAACAAAAAAGCTGGTGGAGCAGGGGTTGTACTTCAATATCCAGAGGGCGATGAGATCGAATGCATGATTCAACTTGATTTCCTACGACTAACAACGAAGCAGAATATGAAGCCCTCATAGCAGGTTTAGATCTAGCTAAAGCCGTAGAAGTCGTAGACATGGTGATTCATTGTGACTCCCAAGTCATCACTAATCAGGTAAACGGTGACTATGAATGTAAGGGAGAAGGGATGAAGATGTACTTGGAGTAAGCAAGAAGGAGAGTAAACGAGTTGTAGGCAAAAGTCGTTCAAATTCCAAGAGGAGAAAATGAGCAAGCCAACCGCCTTGCTAAAGCCGCATCCGCAGAATACATGACCACCCCCGACAAGGTATTATCCTTTATTCAATTCGCACCACTAATAGACGTCGTTAGTGTGCAGGAGGTAAGATCTAAAGTAATTGGACCACCCCTTTAGTTTCTTATCTACATGACGGCATCTTGCCTGAAGAAATGGGAGCCGCACGAAAGCTGAAGGTCTAGGCGGCCTGATTTGTCTTGATAAAGGACGTCTTATACAAAAGAATTTTCTCTCGACCGTACCTGAGATGTTTAGGACCCGAAGAAGCAGATTATGTCATGAGAGAAGTGCACGAAAGGATTTATGGCAATCATTCAGGATCACGGTCATTGGTCCATAAATTAATTCGGGTTGGATATTACTGGCCGACTATGCAGAAGGACACCCAGACGTAAGTCAAAACCTGCGACAAGTGCCAAAGATTCAGCAGCATTAGTAGGCAACTGACGGAAGAGCTTCGTGGCCTTTCGCCCAATGGGGATTGGACATCATGGGCCCATTCCCACTAGCACCAAGGTAGCTGAAGTTCCTAATAGTTGGTATCGACTACTTTACTAAATGGGTAGAAGCTAAAGCCCTGGCCACAATCATTGAGAAAAACGTGCAGAGTTTTGTTTGGAAGAACATCGTTTGTAGATACGGAATCCCAAGGGTTTTTATCTCAGACAATGGTAAGTAATTCAACAATGACTCCTTTTGAGAATTTTGCTCACAGTTAGGAATAAAAAACCATTACTCCTCGCCTGCCCATCCCCAAGCCAACAGACAAGTTAAAGTCACGAACCGGTCGTTGCTTTGGATAATTAAGACTCGGCTTGAGGGGGCAAAAGGTATATGGCCAGAAGAACTACCCAGCATGCTATGGGCATACAAGACGACAGTTAGAACCCCTACAGGAGAAACCTCGTTCCGGCTAGCATACGGGAGCGAAGCAATCATCCCAGTTGAAATTGGGCTCACAAGCTACAGGGCGGACAATTACGACGAGAAAAGGAATGAGGAAGCCATACGTCTATAGCTGGATCTAGCTGACGAGGTTAGGACATCTGTAGAATAGAGGCTCGTACGTTACCAGAACCTAATGGCCAAACATTATAACTCCCAAGTCAAGCACCGAGACTTCAGAGTTGGAGACCTCGTCTTAAGGAAAGTGATGGGCGCCATCAGAGACCCCACATAAGAAAAGCTCGGCCTAAACTGGGAGGGGCCTTACAAAATAACATCATAGCTAAGGAAGGACACCTACCATTTAGAGATGTTGGACGGGCAGAGACTACACCATCCATAGAACGCCGAGCATCTCAGAAAGTACTACCAATAGAAGATAGCATGAAGAACACTACTCCTCATTTCTAGTTTATTTCTTTTAATCTTTTTCTTTGTTTATTTCTACCTACAAAACATTTTAAAGCCCAAAGGGCTGAGGTTTATTCTTTTTAGGAACAATGTGCTACTTATGCATGCATTCTTGATAATAAGAGGAGTTTATTCAAAAACAGACTGGAAAAATTGTTGAGTAGACAGATCTACTGTCAAGTGGACGAACCTACTACTAAGTCCACAAAATGGACAAACCTACTACTTAGTTCACAAAGTGGACGACCTTATTACTTAGTCCACAAAGTGGACGAACCTACTACTAAGTCCACAAAATGGACGACCTTACTACTTAAGTCCACAAAGTGGACGAATTTATTACTAAGTCCACAAAGTGGATGAACCTCCTACTAAGTCCACAAAATGGACGAACCCACTACTAAGTCCACAAAATGGATGACCTTACTACTTAGTCCACAAAGTGGACAACCTTACTACTTAGTCCATAAAGTGGACCACCTGACTATTAAGTCCACAAAGTGGATGACCTTATTACTTAGTCCACAAAGTGGACGAATCTACTACTAAGTCCACGAAGTGGACGACCTTATTACTGAATCCACAAAGTGGACGATCTTAATACTTAGTCCATAAAGTTGACGAATCTACTACTAAGTCCACAAAGTGGATGACCTTATTACTAAATCCACAAAGTGGATGATCTTAATACTTAGTCCGTAAAATGGACAAGTCTACTACTAAAATCCATTATGTGGACGAATTTGACACCATCAACAAAGTTTGCTAAAACCACAAGATTGGCAGGGTCAGTAAGTTGACGAGTCCCTTACAAAGCCCTCCAAAAAGAAGCTGATGCCATAAAAAATAACTAACGCCATAAAAAAATAGCTAACGCCATAAAAAAATGGCTGACGCCATAGGAACACCAAATATAAAGCAACATATTGGGAATAACGAAGATTGATATTATGAAATAAAATTATGTTTTTACAAAAGACCCAAAGCAGCGGGCGTCAAGCATTGAAACATAATACAATAAAAGAAAAAGGCTCAAGTTCATGAAGTTAGAGGGGTAGCTGACAGGGATAAAGTAAAGATTGGCGTGGAGGCATCTACAACAATGGGATTTTTTGCATAGAGATTTGCTAATGGAGCTAAGGTGACGAGCTTGTCGACGGTAGGTTGGGCAAGGACGAAGCTGCTATCCCTTGAGTCCACCTTAAGCTGGGTAGTCTCATCGGTTTCCTTGAAAATGGAACCACCCGTCGGAGTTGACGGTAGGGGCTCATCCATATTGATCTTGGATAAATCCAGGTCAGTGTAAGCAAACTTCACCTGCTTCAGACAGTCCTTGAATCCGTCAGCATAGTAAACGACACAGGCATCTATAAAGGACTGAAAGTCCTTAAGCTCCGCCACAGCATCAGCCCTAGTCGTTTCTGACGGGATTGACGAAGTAGACACTGACAAAACGAGTATTACAGACGAAGGTAATCAATGACGACCATAGGAGGTGCAAGAACGGGCGTAAAGCAGCTGGAGCAATTATTACCGCCAATAATATCCCAGGCTGGACCGAACGGCTGTACATCACGTTGGAGACGAATTGAAGTCTTGCTAATAAATGGGAAACGTTACTCAAAGTAGCATTAAAACCACAATAACTGCTACAACAGCTACAAGGCCAAAGGGGAATATATAAACCCCCCGAAATCACAAGCCAAGGACACGGTAATACATCCATTCTGTTTCATTCCAAACGTAATTCCCATAATTCTCAGAAAACTAACTTAAGCATCGGAGGTGTTTTGGTAGGCACCACATCGGTGACCATCTTTCGCAGGTCCCACTGCCATTCTCTCGCTGTCCTCAAGGAGCCACGCGGGTTTCATTCCATCGGGACTTCCCAATTTCCTGCTGACGAGGAAATCGTTCCATCAGCTTGGCGCCATCTGTGGGAAGCTTCATTTTTCCATATTCATACTTGGAAAGGTGATCCCACCAATTTCCACAGTCAGATGGAATCCAATCAAGATCCCACCTCCTTGACTCAGCAAGTCCAGGCCCTTGTGGCCACTGTCGAAGAACTCACCAGGCAGAATCAGGAAATGAAGGTACAACTTCAACAGCTTCAGCAAGAAGAGAGTCAATCCAGGGGCGGACCGGAAAATGAAGGGGATAGTCACAGGAGGGTCAGTACTCTCCGACCCCTCACCCCGGACGAACAAAGCTCGGACGTCTTAAGAGAAATGAGGAGAGAGATGGACGAACTACGAAATGCCATCAAAGAAAAGGCAGACCGTAGTCTGGATAAGATGATAAGGGCCACCGACTAGCCCTTCACTACAGCGGTCCTTGAACATCCAGTCCCGCCCAAGTTCCGTCTGCCCCAGCTCGAACAGTTCGACGGATTGAAGGACCCTCAAGATCACCTCAACACGTTTAAAACCACATTAGGCCTCCAACAGCCCCCTGACGAGATTTTATGCCGATCCTTTCCTACCACCCTCAAAGGGGCGGCTAGAGAATGGTTCGCCAAACTTCCAACATCGTCAATAGATAATTTCGAGCAGCTGAGCGGTGCTTTCTTGAGGCACTTTATTGGGGGACAGCGTCCGAAGAGGCCAGCAGATTATTTACTCACTGTTAAGCAGGGAGAGAAGGAGACGTTGAGGCCATATGTAAAGTGTTTCACGCGAGAGACTCTGGAAGTGGATGAAGCTGACGACAAAGTGCAATTGACGGCCTTCAAGGCGGGATTAAGATCTCGAGACCTCGTGGCATCGCTTGCAAAGAATCCCCCTAAGACGATGGCAGAAATGCTCCTAAAGGCACAAAAATACATGAATGCTGAAGATGCCCTCGCAGCTATAAGAGATGCAGGAAGACCAGCGAACGCCGGGACGAGAGACCACAAACGAAGAGGGCAGAAGCGGGAACGACCCGATCGTCAGACTGGTGACGGTAACAGAAGAAGGGACGACAAAGGTCCCCGAACAGCAAGGTTTACCCCATTAATTATGCCCGTTGACAAGATTCTGTCACAGATAAAAGATGAACCTTACTTGAGATGGCCACGACCATTACATTCATCACCTAATGTCCGTGACAAGAATAAGTACTGCCGATTCCATAAAGATCACGGTCACTACACAGAGGATTGTCGGGATCTCAAAGAACAAATTGAGGAGCTAATACGAAAGGGGAAGCTACAGAAGTATGTGAAGAAAGGGGAATACAGCAGACCAAGGGACGGAAACCAGAACCAGCAAGGATCATCGTCAAAGAGCGAAGATCGTCAAGCCCAACCAGCACAGAATGTGATCGGGGAAATAGCAACAATATCGGGAGGACCTTCAGCTAGAGGGTCATTTAAATCACTTAAGAAGGCCTGTCAGAGGCAAGTGAATAGCGTTCACATGATACCTCTAGCCAAGCAGAGACGGACAAGCCAAGATATGTCCTTCAACGAAGGGGATGCCAGAGGAGTGAAGCAACCACACAATGATCCTCTGGTTATAATGTTGACCCTGGAAGGATACAACACCAGGAGGATCCTTGTGGACAATGGTAGCTCGGCAGACATCATCTACCTCTCCGCTTTTCAACAATTGAAACTGGACCCAAAGAGGTTGCGTCCCTTCGACTCCCCGCTCGTCAGCTTCAGTGGGGACCGGGTATATCCCAAAGGTATAGTGACGTTAACGGTCACAGTCAGGACTTACCCAAGGCAGTTGACCCGTCAGCTGGATTTCTTAGTAGTGGACTGTCCTTCATCTTATAACGCCATCATTGGGAGGCCGACACTCAACAAATGGAAGGCGGCGACATCTACTTACTGCTTGAAAGTGAAGTTCCCGACGGAAGACAGAGTTGGCGAAGTAAGAGGAGATCAAGTCTTAGCTCGAGAATGCTACCAGGCCGTACTAGCTGCGCGGGAAAACCATACGTGGACGATAGAGGAGAAAGAAGAAAAAAAGGAAGAAGATCTGGAGACGGTGGATTTAGGTTTTGGAGAAATAGCCAAAACAACGAAGGTAGGAAGAGCGCTCAGCCCTGAGATAAAGACCAAACTCGTCGAGTTGCTTAGAGAAAACCTGGACGTCTTTGCTTGGAGCCATGAAGACATGCCTGGCATACCCTCGGAGATCATCCAACATGAATTAAGGGTAAACCTCAAAAGGAAGCCCGTACACTAGGGGCGCAGAACCTTCGCTCCAGAACTAGACCAGGCAGTGAAAGACGAGGTCGATAAGCTCCTGGCAGCGGGTTTTATTCAGGAAGTACATTACCCGGAGTGGCTCGCCAATGTCGTCCTGGTAAGAAAGGCCAATGGAGCATGGAGGATATGTGTGGACTTCACGGATCTGAACAAGGCTTGCCAGAAGGATAGCTTCCCTCTGCCGAGGATTGATCTGTTGGTGGATTCCATGGCAGGAAACAAGTTACTGACGTTCATGGATGCCTTCTCCGGGTATAATCAGATAAAGATGGCCGAGGAAGACCAAGAAAAAACCGCCTTCATCACAAGCCAAAGACTGTACTGCTACAAAGTAATGCCTTTTGGGCTGAAGAACGCTGGAGCCACTTATCAGAGGCTGGTGAACAAAATGTTCAGGAACCAAATCGGTAGGAATATGGAAGTGCATGTGGACGACATGCTTGTCAAAAGTAAAGAAGAACTTTCCCATCTCGAGGATTTAAGGGAGACATTCGCCACCCTCAGGCAGTATAAGATGAAGCTGAACCCGAGTAAATGCATCTTCGGTGTAGCATCGGGGAAATTCTTGGGATTTATGGTATCCCACAAAGGGATAGAGGCTAACCCTGAGAAAGTGCGAGCCATAATCAATATGGAGTCACCCAGAACGGTTAAGGAAGTCCAAAAGCTGACTGGAAGGATCGCAGCATTGAACAGGTTCATGTCCAGAGCAACGGACAAATGTCAGCCCTTCTTCAAAACTTTGAAGAAAGCCTTCGTATGGACTGACGAATGTGAAGAAGCTTTTCAGGAGCTTAAACGCTACTTGAGTAATCTGCCTCTTCTAAGCCCGGCTAAAGAGAGAGAAACGTTACAATTATACTTGGCGATATCAGTCACGGCCGTGAGTGCGGCCCTAATCCGCGAAGAGAATAAAAAGCAGTTGCCAGTCTATTACGTCAGTCAAGCCTTCCAAGGAGCAGAATTTAAGTACCCGATGATCGAAAAAATCGTGTTCGCACTAATAGTGGCCTCGCGAAAACTGCGGCAGTACTTCCAGGTGAACCCAATCGTAGTCATGACTGACCAACCTATCAAGAAGTCCATGAGCAAACCTGAAGCAGCCGGAAGAATGATCCAGTGGGCAATCGAGCTTAGCCAGTTTGACATCAAATATCGTCCAAGGACAGCCGTCAAGGCACAAGCTTTGGCCGAGTTTGTGGCCGAGTTCACTTTTTCGAATGACAAAGACCATACTAGAAACGATGACCTATGGAAGATACAGACTGATGGTTCGTCAGCCCAAAAAAGAGGCGGAGTAGGGGTTGTCATAACCGTGCCCGACGGGGAAATACTCAAATATGGAGTCCGGTTGCAGTTCCCAGCCACCAACAACGAAGCCGAATACGAAGGGATACTGACGGGGTTAAGACTGGGGAAAGCCCTTGGAGCCAGGAACTTGCTTGTCCAAAGTGATTCAAAACTGGTGACCGAACAGATAAAGGGAGAGTACGAGGCGAAGGAGGACAGAATGCAAAGATACCTCAGGCTGACGAGACTTCTCATCCAAGAGTTCGATGCAATCAGGATCGAGCAGATCCCCTGGGACCAAAACACTATGGCAGACGAGATATCAAAAATTTCATCGTCAGAAGAGAGGTCCTCAGTGGACGGCCTAGCGATTGAAGTTCAGAAGCATCCCAGCATTGAAGAGGTATCGATCTTCCAGATCCAAAGTGCAAATAGCTGGATCACTCCTATTGTGTCTTTTTTGCAGGACGGACACCTCCCCCAAGATGCTGACGAGGCCAAGAAGGTCAGGAAGAGAGCAGCCAGGTTCACAATTCTGAACGACACCTTATACAAGAGAGGCTTTTCGATGCCCTACTTGAAGTGTGTTGACGAAGAAGAAGCTAGATATATCCTGAAGGAAGTCCATGAAGGGGTTTGTGGAGACCATGCCGGACACAGATCCCTGGTAAGCAAAATCATTCGAACAGGTTATTTTTGGCCAACCATGCAGGCAGATGCAGCTGAATTCGTCAAGAAATGTGACAAATGCCAAAAGTTCGGGAATGTCCAGCGACTTCCAGCAGAGCAGTTGATGACGATATCCTCTCCTTGGCCATTCGCGCAATGGGGAATCGACATCGTTGGCCTGCTGCCACGAGGTAAAGGTCAGGTAAGGTTCTTTTTGGTCGCGATTGATTACTTCACCAAGTGGGTAAAGGCAGAAGCAATGGTAACCATCACGGAGGCACGGATCCGAAGTTTCGTATGGAGAAACATAGTGTGCAGGTTCGGGATACCAATGACGATAGTATCAGATAACGGCCGGCAGTTTGACAGCCAAGGCTTCAAAGACTTTTGCTCAGGGCTAGGCATCAAGAACAAGTTTTCGTCCCCAGGGCATCCACAGGCCAACGGGCAGACGGAGGTGACGAACCGGACATTGTTGAAGATCATAAAAACCAAGCTGGACGACACGAAGGGTGCATGGCCAGACGAGCTACCCAATGTGTTATGGGCATACAGAACCACTGTAAGGACCCCAACGGGGGAAACACCATTCAGACTCACCTATGGCACCGAAGCCGTGATTCCGGTCGAGGTAGGAATCACTAGTTTTAGGTGCGAGGCGTTCCAGGAAGAAGGTAACGACGATCAACTCAGGGTCAATCTAGACTGTCTGGACGAAGTAAGAGACCAAGCTTCCAACAGAATGACTAAGTACCAGCAGAAGATGGAAGAGTATTATAATAAGAGGGTGAAGCTTAGACGACTCGAGATAGGCGACCTCGTCCTGGGCAAGGTCAGCACGGCCATAAGAGATTCAGCACATGGAAAGCTTGGTCCTACCTGGGAGGGGCCCTACCGAGTTACTCAATACTCCAGACAAGGGAGCTATCACCTGGAAGCCATGAACGGTCAGAAGCTACCACGACCGTGGAACATCGAGCATTTGAAGAAGTACCACCAATGAATGTAACCAATAAGTGCATTAAAATTTATTGAAGTGATTTTCTCTTTCTCGCGTCCACAGTTTATCTCAAGAATTAACTAAGTAACAAGATTCCGCTTTGACGGATGTACGTTACTGACGACAATAAGAGACATTGAATCTCAAAAATTAAGTAACAAGATTCCGCTTTGACGGATGTACGTTACTGACGACAATAAGAGACATTGAATCTCAAAAATTAACGAAGTAACAAGATTCCGCTTCGATGGATGTACGTTACTAACGACAATAAGAGACATTGAATCTCAAAAATTGACCAAGTAACAACATTCTGCTTTGACGGATGTACGTTACTGACGACTATAAGAGACATTGATTCTCAAAAATTAACCAAGTAACAACATTCCGCTTTGACGGATGTACGTTACTGACGACTATAAAAGAGATTGAATCTCAAAAATATCTAAGCGGCATGATTCTTTAGCTAAAAAGAGAGGTGCAATAAGAAAACTTTGCAGACGAATAGTTACAAAGGCGCAAGAAGAAAGTATGTGCATCCAATTAAAGCCCAAAAACAGAGGGCAAATCCCATTGTCTTTACAACCATAAAACCCATAAACGCTGGGCCAAACCATATAAGCAAATTGTTCATAAGGCAAAAGATCTTTCTAGAGTAGGGCTAAAAAAAAAAAAAGAGCGGAGTAAGCAAGAATCAGCTTTCTTCAGACTAGACAGCAGGAGTAGATTCGTCAGGAGCTCCGTCAACGTTCTTGGCGGCATCAGGCTGAGCTGCAGATGATTGGGCAGCCTCATCAGCAGTCATCTCTTGATCAACTTCTTCCAGATCCAGGCTATCCAAATCTACTCCAGCTGGGTGCTTTGCAAGATATCTCCTCAGCAGCTCAAAACCTTTGAAATACCAGCTGAATAACACCGTGTTGTATTCATCTGTGGTCTGGAAGGCTGCCACGGAATGGGCAGCTATTGTCTTCAGAGACTCCCGGGCCGCCGAAAGTTGTTCGTCTTTCTCTAAGGTCAACTGACGCTCTACCCTGACATCTTCTTCCAACTTCTTCATCCTTTCTTTTACATCAGTAGCTTCACTCATAGATTCAATTAAGTCTTTTCTCAAAGTAGAATTTTCGGTCTCCAAAGTACCCACTCTCGACGAAAGGGAGGCGATCTTGGCTTCTTGAGTCAGATATTCAGAAGTAATATGAAGACTCTCTCCCAGGATCTACAAAAAATGGCAGAAGATAAAAAAAAAAAAAAAAAGAAGAAAAAGAGAGAGAGGAAGAAAAGAAGGTTCATGGTCAGAATCTCACCTGAACTATCTTCTGCACGTGAGGGTTGGCGACGCGGTTAAAAGACACTCCAGAGAGTGCCTTCAGATCCTCGGCAGCCACCGCCCCATGGGCCCTCTCCACTTCTAAGCCCTCATCATCCAATATCGTCAACGAGCGAGAGGTGGCCTTCTCCGTTTCCTTCTCCTTCTCGGAGAGGCGCTGTCTTTTAGCCATCGGTGTAGAGAGCTCCTCGATAGACGTAGATGGAGACGCCGTCCTCGTCAATCCAGCCCCGGAAGCCACAGGAGTGGACTGGACTCTTAGGGAAGCCGAGGCACTCCTGTCAGTGACTCGCACTGACTTCCTCCCCAAGTTCGAGAGGGGTTCATTTTTCTTGGACCGCATCTTGGCGTACAAGTCCTTGTTGAATTTTGTTGTCATCTCTACAAAAAAAAAAAAAAAAAAAAAAAAAAAAAGGGAACATTCGTCAGAAGAAAAATGGTATGGACGGGCCACCACGGACGAAAATAACACTTACTCTTCTTTTCCTCGATCTCCAAACTTTGGAGAACAAACGACGAAGGTTCAGGCCCAAGACAATAAAAAGATAAGGTCCTGGGATGCACCAGATCGTCCCAGTCTTCAATCTTCCGGGCGTACTTTATGACTTCTTGCACCCTACTTGTGTACCTGCTCTTAAGCCTCGACCGCTTCTGAACTGCACATAAGAAAAGCTAAAGTGGTTACTCACGATAAACACAGCGTAGAAGAATTGAAGCAGCGAGAAAAGATATTGACGCACCTAACACCGGGGTCCCCCACCGACGATGCAATCGCGGGAGGTCACCCCAAATATCGCTGGAGGCAGTCTCAAACTCATCCCCCGACACAAAGAAAAACCTCGACTTCCAATACCTGAAAGATGACAGTAACCCTTTGACGACTCTATTTTTTCTTTCCCACGGGACCAACTCATAATATCCGTTTTCCTTCGACGCTTTCAATCGATACAAGTAGAGAAGCTCGTCTATCTTGAGCATATCTCCGTCCACTGCCGCCATCCAAATCCCCATACAACTAATCACAATTCTCCACGAGTTGGGCATAAGTTGTCCTGGAGCGATACCTAAGTGGTCCAATAGCTCCATCAGGAAAGGATGGGCAGGGAACCGCAACCCATAGAGGAAAGCCGCCTCATAGAAGCACACTTCCCCTGGGAAGAAGTTACACGCCCGGTCATCCTTGCCGGGCAAACGAACCCTAACCCTCTCCAGGAACTGGAATCTGTCCCTAAATCGCCCTAACGTTTCGACGTCCAAACTACACTCTTCCCGGAAGGCGTAAAAAGCCTCAACCTCGCGAGGGGTCAAGACGGCAGTATCTCCCCCCACTGGGTCGTCACTAGACGAAAGTCCAATCTCTAGTTTGCTAGATCTAACTTCAGACATGGCTCTTTGCACCCTTACCCTACTCCTAAACCAGGTGATGGACTGACGAAGCAAAAATAGTAAATCGGTCAACACAACCTCCAAACAGCTACCCTCACAAACAAAACCCCCTAGCTGCGGAGTGCTACCCAGAAATCCCCCCAAGCGCGCAAATAAGAGAGAAACTGAAGGACAGGTTATTCTAACCTCAGAGCCACTAACCATCAAAATTTAAGGCTAAAGGACTAAAGTAAACGAAACCCACACCAACTAAAACCCCCATATATAAAAAAGAAAGAAAACTTCGAATCAGAGAATTTGCGAAGAAATGAAAAAGGACAAACAAAGCCAAAAGTCTTGAAGGCAAGTACCTTAGAAACAATAGTTCCGCCGCACGGAGGCGCCACCGCACAATGCACCGATTCAAAAGGAAAGGTCGCCGGAAAGGAGTATTTGCAAGGAAAAGCAAAGAAACAAACCCAAAGCAATAAAAATACTTTTGAAAAAAATGGCAGAAACCAAAGAGAAGAAGGTTAAAAATGACACAGAAACTGAAGTAAAGTAGCGGGAAAAACGAAGAGTCAAATGATGAGGCATTTATTTCACCAGTAAAAACAAGCCACATGGCCACGATCAGTACGGCGCCACCACCACCCATTTAATGCGGCACGAAACTCCAAGGGTCACCTGCCAACCTTTCACCTTCCATGATCGTTATGACACGTCATGACGACCAAGGAACCCGGGGGCAACTGACGGGACTGACGAAGTAGACACTGACGACACGAGTATTACAGACGAAGGTAATCAATGACGACCATAGAAGGTGCAAGAACGGGCGTAAAGCAGCTGGAGCAATTATTACCGCCAATAATATCCCAGGTTGGACCGAACGGCTATACATCCCGTTGGAGACGAATTGAAGTCTTGCTAATAAATGGGAAACGTTACTCAAAGCAGCATTAAAACCACAATAACTGCTACAACAGCTACAAGGCCAAAGGGGAATATATAAACCCCCCGAAAACACAAGCCAAGGACACGGTAATACATCCATTCTGTTTCATTCCAAACGTAATTCCCATAATTCTCAGAAAACTAACTTAAGCATCGGAGGTGTTTTGGCAGGCACCACACCGGTGACCATCTTTCGCAGGTCCCACTGCCATTCTCTCGCTATCCTCAAAGAGCCACGCGGGTTTCATTCCATCGGGACTTCCCAATTTCCTGCTGACGAGGAAATCGTTCCATCAGTTTCCACCTGACTTAAGAGTCCCTTCAACTCTTTTTCTGTAGTTAGCCTGGCCTCTTCCTCCAATTTTTGCTGACGACTTTCCTCCTCCAACTTTTCCTTCAAACCCTTCACCTTTCCACTAAGAAGTTTACTGGCCTCTTTATACTTCTGCTGCGCATCTATTAGGTTCTTGATACGCATGTGCAGACGGGTGATCACCCCCTCCTTCGCAGCGCACTTGTCCTGCAAGGTCTTCATTTGAACCATGGCCTGCAAGACACAAAAATGGTGTTAGGTTCTTGATACGCATGTGCAGACGGGTGATCACCCCCTCCTTCGCAGCGCACTTGTCCTGCAAGGTCTTCATTCGAACCATGGCCTGCAAGACACAAAAATGGTGTTAGCTCCCTGAAAATTCATCTAAATATTAAAACATGAGGAAGGAAGTATACCCGAGCAAGATCAAACAACCCTGACGACCCTATCTCATCTGTCGTCTACTCATTACATAACTCTATCTCCTCGTCTTTTAGAATGGATTCTGCCACCTCTACAGCATAATCCTTGTGAGTAAGAAGGTGATGGATAGGATCAAGACTGACGGTGCCTAATGCCGTCATTAGGCCCTTGCCCGCCCCATGGGAGGATTTTTGAGGCGATTGCTTTTTAGGGGGTTTACCCCCAGGGGTAAGGGCCACCTTTTTCCTTGAGTGATCATCCTTCCCGTCGGCCTTCCTTTTGGCCCTCGCCTTCTCGACGGACTTGGGGACTGACGACGGTGTCGCCTCCCCTTTGGCCTTCTTCTCCTCTTCTTTCTTCTTGGCAGCAGCGGTAGCCCGAATTCATTGCTTGGCCGTTTCCATTTCTACAAGGGACAAAAAGTGAAGACGAAGGGGGGAAACAACATAAGGAAAGTGACGGAAGTAATTGAGAAATACTCACGTCGACGGGAGAACTCGTTTAGCTTGCACGCTTCTTACGTCAGTTCCGGACCACCGCAATACAAATGCAAGGCGTCGAGGGTAATCAAGTTCCAACACTTTCTCTCGTCCAATGGGATGGATATTACCCGACGGATGAAATCCTCTTGCTCTACGGTCACACGTGGACGAATGTTAGCTAAAGAGAAAAAAGACGGGGTTAGGAATTAGACAAATAAACTAAGTGAAAAAACTGATGGAGTTAACCTGAATCCCTGACATATGCCTAAGTTTTGTCAAAGAAGTCATGTGGCATTGACTCCCACTCCTCCTGACGGCATACCCAGTTTGCCCCCTCTACAAAGAAGTATCTTCTCTTCTATTTTCTATTAGAGTCAGGCATGTCCGACACCAATTTTAACTCTTTCTTCCTTACTGAAAAGTGATATATCCCCTTTGACAGGGAAATATGCTGAGGACGGTAGCACCAAAAGAATTCGTCCAGGGTTAACTAACGGTGCCCACCACTCAGACGACCACACAAGATCTTAGCACCAATAAATGTTCACCAGGCGTTCGGGGCAATTTGACTGACGGATATGCCCAAAAAATTAGCTAGCTGACGATGTAAGGCCGTCAACGGTAGTCTTAATCTTGCAGCAAACATGGCATCATACATGCCAACATCTGCGATTCTTCTTGAATAGCATCTCTCACCCTCTTCGGGGAGGCAAATTGGGATATCGCTTGGTATTTGATAATGGGCCAGTAAATTTTTGAAAACATTTTTCGACATCGTCAGCAAGAATTCGTTGACGGACCATTCTAGGGGTAGGATGAAAGGATGATCGTCACCAAGGGCCCCCGAGGTGCTCTCTAAGGTCTCCTCGTCACCTTCATCTTTACCCTCGCCACCGTTTCTTTCCCTTTCCTCTTCACTATCCTCGTCCTCTCTCACCTCACCTTCTTTACAACCTCCTTCCTCTTCGTCAAAAGAATGGGCTGACGTGGACCTTTCTGACGACCCGGATAAGCCCTCCTCAGGCTCACGACCTGATGGGAAGACCTCGTCCTAACCCGCTCCCTCACGGATCGACGATTGTTCACTCGTCGCCTCTCTAGACATCTGACTACCTACAAACAATGGGTTATTCTAAGAACCTAGGCCGACGACCTCACTAAAGGGTACTAGCTAGAAAAATAAAAAAGATAAAATAAAAGAAGAGAACTTACAGGTAAAAGATTCTTTGAGTAAGACGACGATCCCAAGAAGTTGATGGTGACGAAGTTGACGAAGCTGGCAAGTAGACGAACAGGAGTTTTGGATGTGACACTCTATCTCTTAAAAATCAGCAAATGTTGAAAAGTTTAAAATGAGAGAAGGGTTGAGATATATATAGGAAAAAAGAGCACAGAAGACAAAGCGACACGCTCGTCCAGGATCAAGGCGAATCAATTCAGGCCATGTGTCCGAGCATTTAATAGGGGCCGGCTTGAGATGTCTCGACTTCCTTAAGTATGTACTCCATAACCCGTCAGGAAAGGCTGACGAGGCTATGGAGTAGGGGGCAGTTGATAAGGGTAATTTTGTAGATAATACTAAGATGACGAGTCCCGTGGTACCAATTGGACTTCCTATAACCATGGGAGGCTACATCTCTAAAGCTAACGACCCTAAAACTGACGAACCTAAAGCTGAGGACTATGTAGCTGACGATCTCAACCTACAAGCCGACGACCTTAGAAATAAGCGGCGTCAAGCTAACGGGAATAAGCTGAAGAAGTCAGTTTAACTCCCGTCCAAAACCTTACTTAACCTTCGCGTATACGTATGTAAGGAGAATTCTTGCGCTACACGCCTAACCCAAATTAAGAAGACTCCTATAAATAAAAGGACTTAAAGAGATATGCAAAATCTAGGAGTTTCTTTCTTAGAAGGAAAGAACTTCTTGACCAAGGCATGAATTTCGGCCCTACACTACTATAAATACCCCAAGAACCTCACAAGGCAAAGTACGCATAATTCACCTCAGCTCTAACACTTTGGAGTTGTGAACAAGAGATTTCTCTAACTTGACCGTCGGAGGGTATTTAGCCGGTGCCACACCAGTACTCCTCTTAAGGTCTTCAGCTTTTTGTGTTATGCAGGCATCTCATCAAGAGCACGTGAGGACCGTGTGGTTTACTGACAATTTTGAGCATCATCAGAATCAAAGAAACACGTATCGTATGTGAAATTCTAATCAATTATCTATGTGAAATTCTAATCAATTATCTATATATATATATATATATATATATATATAAATTGTTAAAAAGTGTTTCTATCAAAAAAAAAAATAGCGTGTATTTGTTTCTAAAATTATTTTTTATCTATAATTTTTAATTTTTAATTTTAAATAAAATACTAATGGTTTCACAATCTTAATCTAAGAAAATTAGTTATCTTATGACTTATCCATGTTTCCAAGGTTTTCTTTAACGTGTCTTATCATTTTAAATCTATAAATAATTCTGCAATAAGGATTAGGCCTTTTTTTTTAGTGTAGTAATTAAAAAATAAGGAGAATTAGATTACACTATGTTTATATTGCTGCAATTTAAGATGCATTAGACTTTATATGTATAAATGTTTTCTTTTTACATGTAGTGTAGTAATTAAAAAAAATAAGAAAGTTGCTGCTCTTTTCTATAATACACTACACTTAAAAAGAAGAAGAAGAATTACATGGATAAGATGAAGAATTTGGATTGTAATCAAATTAATATTTTTATCAACTTAGAAATTATAGAAATAGAAAAATTATACATATATATTTTTTAATCTAAAAAAAATTCTACAATATGGTGAAGCTTAGTGTAGTATACATTGCTGCAATTTAACATGCATTTGAAATTTTTATTATTTTTTATAAATAAATGTTTTCTTTTTACGTGTAGTGTAGTAATTAAAAAAATAAGAAAGTTTTTTCTTTTTTTATAATACACTACACGTAAAAAAGAAAAAAGAAAACGAATTACATGGATAAAATGAAGAATTTGGATTGTAATCAAATTAATATTTTTATCAACTTAGAAATTATAAGAAAAGAAAAATTATATATATTTTTAAAATCTAAAAGAATTTCTACAATATGGTAAAGCCACTTGGCCCAACCACAGCGGTTTTATCATAAACTTATAGAATATAGTATATTTTATCTTATAAACAATAATGAAATAAATAATTATTATAATAACAAAATGAACAAATTGTATCGGTTATAATAATTATCAAATATAAAATGATAACACCTAAATCAAAAATTATTATTTTATAACATACCAATTGTGATTTAATGAGAATTTAGTATCTTTGGGAGATTGTTGAATACCTTTTTGTACGCTATATTTTTAGTGTATCCTTGTTTTTGTTTGTCATTGTTCTTTATTGAACTCTTTAGTCCTGTGAGGCTTGTTACTCGAGACAAAGCAATGTACAAAAAAACTAAATGGATCAACTGCCTTCTTTTATAGGTCAAAGTGACAACTCTAATTAAAAGTCAGTTAGCCAAAGCTATTTCAATTAGGGAAAAAATGTCAAATTGTTATGAACAATTTATCATCAAATTTATATCAAGACATGCTTATTAATAAACTAAAAAGAAGACTGTACATTAAATCAAAATTGAGAGGATGAAAGCAACATATCACCATTGGAACCCATGTTATAAAACACAAAAAAAAAAAAAAAAAAAAAAAATCATGTCTAAGCATATCTAATGATTGATTCTCAAACCATAAACATATAAATTGGATAAAATTTAAGGAAATTAGGTTTACAAAAAAGGACAAAAAATACACAAAACCTATTCAATTTAATGAGAAAAAAAAATTAGAGTAAACAAATACATATCCACAAGGTTGTAAGTAGAAGAAAAGAAGAATAGAGAAAAAGAACCGTATGGTAGGTATTTATTATGAATTATTCGATATATATATATATATATATTACACACACACACATTTCACATTGAAGAAGTTGACATGAACAAAAAATCTAAAGTTAGTCTAATTTGTGGAAGTGTGAAACTGAAATCTATTCCTTTAAAGAAGTAGCGTGTCAACAGAATATTCAAGGGAAAAAAAAGAATCATAGTGTGTGAAGAGAAAATTAAAAGAATTTAGTGTTTTATTTAAAACTAAAAGCAGTTGCGGTTTTTATTTAGTGTTTTATTTATTTTTAAAGTAGTTTTTTTTTTTTTTTTTTTTTTTTGTTTAACGTTGATGTTCTTTTTTAAGTGTAGTAATATAATTTTAAAAAAAATAAATAAAGAGGTTTTGTTGCTTTAGCTGGGCATGTGTTGTATATTTAAATTTGTTCTGTAGTGGTTTGATCCATGTTAAAATGTTTTTTTCTTTTTGTTTTTTGATTTGATTTTGATTTTGATTTTTTTTTTTTTTTTTTTGGTGTAGTACTCAATGATTAAGATCTCACTGGCATTCTCATAAAAAAATTAAAAAAAAAGATCTCATCAGCATATTAGTTCAGTCATTTGCACATTTTTTCCCTTGTGATTGTTGGCATGATTCAAAACAATAAGATATAATTATAATAAAAAAAAGGATTAGATGAAAAATTTGGATTGTAATCAAATTAAGATTTTTATTTGCTATAGGATAAGAAGATAAGAACAAAAAAATTATATCTATTTTTTTTAAAAAAAAAATTCTATAATTTTTTTTGCATTTTGGTTAAGTCACTTGGCGCAACCACGGCTTCTAAGTCCAATTTTTATTATATAGTATACTAGTTGCTAACCCATGCAATGTACAGAAGAGTCGAACAAAAGTTGTAAATTTTCACTTATAAAATTTAAAACTTAAAAGGGAAAAAAAAAATACTAAGACCGATAGCAATAACTCAAACACCAATAGTGTTATATAGTCTCAACTTTTAGATGAATAAAGTGACTTTGTTAGAGAGTGAAGACAAATAAATGTACCAAAATATTGAGTAAAGATTGCTTCGGTCATCTGGCTTAAATAGTAGAACTTTTTTGTTTTTGTTTTTAAAGTTCCTTTGGACACTTTTAAGCCAATAAACAAAACAAACCCTCATCACACACACAAAAGGGAAAATTTTGGAAAGAATAGATTTTAAAATATATGAATGTAAAAAAGAAGAAGAAGAAGTACCAATTGAAAGGCAAAAAAGAGCATTAGTCGAGTAAAAATGCAAATAGATAATATATATGAAAAAATAAATAGAGGGTGAGGTATTAAATTCAAGCTAAAGATGAGCTGACAGGCCACAAACGCGTTGACCCCTTGTGATAATTTAGATTAATTAAATTAGCCCAGTTATTAATTAATCAAATTAACAGATAATATCACGTGGCAGCACAAACAAATCACCAAACTAAGATATGCAGCGGAAAATAAATAACACGGTGATTTGTTCACGAATGGGGAAAACCCTAAGGCAAAAACCCCACCGGGTGATTTAAGGTCACCACTCCCGAAACTCCACTATTATCACAACAAGCAGTTACAAGTAAGGAATCCCAGTACCTCACCAACCTACAGTTGAACTCTTACCCCAATACCCAATTGGACTTGTTCTGTAGTGACAATTTCTCCAGTTTAATGCACGGCTCCCAGTACGTGACTAACCAATGTGATGCGCGGATCCCAGTACGCGTCTTACTCCTTTGCACGAATCCAAGTACGTGACTCACTCACCAACTTGAGGAAGAAAAAATGTTGGCTGCAAAGTTCTTCAAATCATTAGAGATGAACTAGGGCACGAACTTTGTCTCACAGATCACAATTTGCATGAAAGAGAAGAAGCAACTTGTATCTTGTGATTTTTGCTTTTTCCACACTTTGACGGCCCTTAAAATAATCCTTTTATATGTCTAGGGTTAGGAGAAAAGAAGTCCCAAAGACACACACACGGATTGGACTTGAAACAGACCTGGAAATCTGTTTTCTTTAATTCTCGACAGATAGAGGTGTCGAGAGGTGTCGAGACAGCTGTCGAGGCTCGGGCTAAACAGCTTCTTTAAATCTCGATAGATGTATTTGTCGAGGTATCTATCGAGCTTTAAAATCTTGCACTTTCTTGCTTGTATCTTGGACAGACTTTGACGGCTTCAATACTTAATCTTGAACCACTGTTTCTTGAAGTGTTTAACACATCCTAGATCTACCCAATTACAAGTAAAGTGCGTTTTGTCTAAGGATAAGCCAATTACATAAAATAGCGACATATGTTCACAAGCTTGAACAACTACATATGTCCTAACAATCTCCCCCTTTGGCAATCCGTGACAAAACCACAACATACAAATGAAGATATGAGAGAAGTCATAAATCACTCAACTCATATTCACTTGTTACATACAGTAAAATCTATCCTAACACAAACTCTTGAAAAACTTTGCAAGAAGAGAGTTCATGGCAGGAAGACTTTGACAACTTGTATTTCTGAAACACTTATAAACAAAACACATCAAGGCATCTTTGTGTGAAACAGAAATAATAGATTGCATACAAATAAAGAAACATGTGTATAAGGACAGAAAAGAAACAACACATGTAGAGGTAGGTGAAAAAGAAAACATACATCATCATATAGAGAAAGAGAATAAGTACAATGTATGTAAGTACATGATCAATGTATCTCTAAAAGATAAGAAAAAAAATACATAGATCACCTCACTACATCCCTCAATCCACACTCCCCCTAACAAAAATGTCCTATGCTAACACTCCCCCTAAGTATGACTACTCTCATACAAAACTACTCCCCCTTTTTGTCACAAGTGACAAAGGGTAGAGTGTCAAGTAGACATCTCATCCGATGAGCTAGCATCTCCATCATCATCATCGTCGGAAGCATCATCATCATCGCCATCATCATCACCCTCGGTCTCAGTCGACACATGAGGTGGCGGAGGAGAAACCTCTGAGGCAAAGCTGCCCATGGTCGCCTGTCGCCTGGCGATGCGACCAACACGGACATTCACCTGATACAACTCTGTGGAGAGTGTATCGAGGCGAGCATCCATGCGCTGTAGCTGCGCCATGATGTCGCTCAAGGTGACGTCGCTCGAAGAAGTAGAAGCAGAAGCTCGAGCGGATCTGGAGGTGGTCGGACGGGTGGAAGGAGTGGCAGCATCCGGCTGTCGCAATCGGAACTGTGCCTCGCTACGTTTTACGGTAGCGGCGTCTATGGCAGACATGACATGGTAGTGATCGGACGAGGGGAAGGGAATGGAAAAACGACTCATGATCCTCGTGATAACGGAAGGGAAAATGAGCTTATCACGGGTGGCCGTATCTCTATAGACATCTATGATAGAAAAGATGAAGTGAGAAGGAAAGTCTATAGAGAGATCCTCAAGGAGGGACAACAAGAACCGAGCACGAGGCTCTGTGATCGAGTTGTAGTGAGAGAGTGGGTGCAAAACAAAAGTCATCACCATGTTAAGGAATCTAGGACCTTTAGCAAAAGGTCTACATGGTGTGTACATGTGATCTCCCCAAGAGGTAGGACGTTCACAGAACGCCGAGATCATCTCGTCTTTGGACACAGTCCAGAGACGCTCACAGCTAGGGTAATCGGGATGATCCACCTTAGGGACATGGAGAACCTCAGAGACTAGCTCTGGGGTGACACAGAAGCGCGTACCTCTAACGCAAGAATAGAAAGAAGGTACTGACGAATCTATCCCGTGGATGTTGGAGTAAAACTCCTAAATCAACACGAGAGGAGATGTGACCGGGACGTCACACAGTGACTCCCAACCCCGAGTGTGAATGACATCGGGTAGGTCAGTGTCGGCAAAGTCTGCCAGGACGACGTGGCGTTCCGAATGAACACCGCGTTTAGAAAAGTTCTCCGAGAAGTCCTTACGGGCTTTCCCATCACGGAACCGGACAGAGAGAGGGGTAGAGTCAGAAGAAGACTGTCCCTTAGAATGCAGAGAGTTTTGGGACGGAATGGACTTACGTTTAGGAGCCATAGACGCTACTAACGCAAACATAGAAGAGGGGGAAAGAAGAGACAAACAGAAAAGTCCCAAACAAATCAATATTGGCAGAATGAAATATTGAAATGGAAAGAACGTATGCATGAAAATGCATGAGCATGTGACATGCAATTCAAAAACATCATGGGCTCAGCCCAATCCAAACCTAACAGCACACAATAGATTTGCACACATCTAAATGCATGAAAATACAATTAGAATGCTAATGTGATGCAATGCATGTGGTTTTGAAGATTAAAACTAGAAAACCAACCCAAAAATTTCATGAAAACCCCAACAATTTTGAAAACTCCCAAAAATTTTTCAAAAACACAAACCTAGGGTTTTAAAACAATGCAATGCATGAAAATGAGGGATAAAATGCTTACCAAATGATGAAGAACACGAAGAATCACTTGAGAAAGCCTTGAGAGAGGTTTGGAGGGAGAGGGAAAAGTTTTTGAGAGAAAAGAGAGTTTCGAGCGAGAGAGATCGAGAGAGTGAACTGAAAAATCGCGAACATCCAATATATAGAGCATCAGTAATTCTCGACAGCTGAAGGTGTTGAGAGCTGTCGAGGTAGCTGTCGAGGGAAGCTATCGAGAAAAGCACGTGGATAGATGCAGCTATCGAGGTCAGCTATCGAGGGAGAAGAAACAAGCAAGAGGGAACCTCGATCGATCCAGAAGCTATCGAGGAGCTATCGAGCAAACAGAAAGTTTCTCGATCGATCCAGATGCTATCGAGGTATCTGTCGAGACTGCGATAAGAAAGAGTCTGAGGATCTCGACAGATAGCTATGTATCGAGAGGTATCGAGGAGGTGTCGAGATGCCTTTCAAAGCAGTTTTTCAAAAGAGGAAAAACACAGACATGAATGCAATCATGCATGCAGCTCCAACCAAAGATACAATCAACACATTAAGCTCTCAAAATCATCTCTCAACAAGAAATATGATGCACATGTATCTCAAAACACGCACACACACACTAAACAAGTCTAACCAATTTTATTTTTCAAAAACAAGTTAAGACAGTTTAGTGAACATACATTAAAGCATGTCAACCTTGTGATGGCCAAATCACATTGTACCTGCACATGTATCAAGAATAGCAAAGAGTGTTGCGTGTTGTGTGTGAAAACATCGCAAGATTGCATAAGTGTCTCAATGTTATGACGATTTGAGATATGAGAAAATCTTTAACTCACACACAATCACAACTGTTTGATGGGGACTATCACCTTTGAGGTACATCCTATAACTCCCACATCTCCTAGAAAACACGCTTGCAACCATATTTTAAAGCATTTTGATCTTTTTGCTTTTAATTTCTTTGCATATTTTCTTTTAACAAGCATATCATGCATGGGCATACAAGAGAAAGAAAAGAAACACCCAATGATGTTAAGCTTTTGACACTGCACTTTTGCTATGCCGAAGCATACAGATGTCATATTATGATTGGCGAGTAACAGTGGTGAGATGGTTATTTATGCCTTTCTCTTAGGATTTTCTAGTTCAACCAGTCAAAAAGAGTGATACGAGTATTAAGAAGAAGAGATTACTTAACCTTACTCATCACACACAAAGAGCTACAAAGCTCACTCACTTAGTTGTGCAAAAGAGTGCTCATCTAAGCTACAGATGATACAAAGTTTAGAAAACTCTGTTTCATTGGCCATTACAAAAGTTCGCATGAACTAATGCACACAAACACACACTGTTTTTGTATTTTTCATTTTTCAAATTTTTTTTTTATTTTTATTAGAGAAGCAAAAATAAAACATAAAACTGAAAACACACAAACAAAAACATGCTAAAGAAAGTAAAACATGCATAAAACTAGACTGACTCAAAACAGTAAAGAAACACACAAGTAATGCAACACACAAAAACAGAGAGAGAAGAAGAAGTGACTAAAATCACTTGGAACCCTTTGGCTTCCACACCTTGGAAGATCCTTTCCTTTTGGTTGACTCTTGAACTGGCATAGGGGGAGAAGAATATGAACCGTTCAAGTTTGAAAGGAACATGAGGGCTTTAAGAATATCTCCAAGAGGAGCGAGAGAAGATTGAAGCTGATTCTGGCTCCCAGATGCTATTTCGCCATTGCTCTGTTGAGTGGCAAGCCACTTGTAGCAATTTGGTCGAGTGTGACCGGCGAGACCACAATGATAACAGAGATGCGGCTTCTTCTGTTTGGCCTTTTGAGAGTTAGCCTTCTTATTCCTAGGGTTTCTAGATTCCCTTTTCTCAATATTAGGGGGTGCTCCTAGGATGGACTTGCCTTTGCCTACGTTCTCACTGGCCAAATCAGTTTTAACATTATTTTCCTCAGTTTTAATGTTATTAGCCGGTGGAACAAAAACAGTAGTACTAGCAGAAGGAGTATTAGAGAGAGAGAAATCATACCCCAATCCAGTACGATCCGAAGAAGATCTCTGAGCATCTAGCATCTTGTCCAGTTTGGCGCTTGACGTCCTCTCCAGTTGTGCTCTGACTTGAAACAGCTCTGCTTCAAGCTTCTTGGTCCTCTCAGCCAAGAAATTGTTCTCGAACCTCAGTACTCCAATGGTTTGATTTGCTTAATCAACCTTTGTGGACAGCTCCTCACGGTCAAGTTCCACATCACTGAGCTTCTTAGTGGCCAGCCTATAGAGCTTCTCGTGTTTCTCAGAAAGCTTGTATAGCTTCTCATAGGCGGTATGGATATCATCTCGATCATCCATAATCTCAATCTTGGACTCCACCAATTCCTTCTCTTCATCCACATCTTCTGTAACCCCATCAGTAGGATTAACAGTGGCAGTGAAGGCACTTAAGATTCCGTCGTCCTCATCCTCGGAATCGTCCTCGGGCTCTGTGTCGCTTAAGGTAACAGCAAGTGCCTTGCTCTTCCCTATGCTCTTTAAGTACGTGGGACACTCTTGTTTCATGTGTCCAAAGCCTTGACACCCAAAGCACTTTGGTCCTGTGGGAACAGTGTACTGACCGCCATCCTTGACATCCTTCTTCATTTTCTTTGGATTCCTGAATTGTGAAGAACTGGACTGTCTACGGTCTTTGTTGAAACCCTTTCCATTGGCATTCTTCATAAACTTCTTGAATTGCCTTGTGATGTAGGATTTCATCTTGGAATCTTCATCATCTGACGAGTCATCCGTATCACTGCTTTTGGCCTTCAGTGCCAAACTCTTGCCCTTGTTCGACTTGCCTAGCCTAGTCAGCCCTAACTCATAGGTTTGCAAGTTACCAACCAGCTCAGTCAAAGGAATTCTGTCAATATCCTTCGACTCTTCGATCGCCGTGATCTTCGCATGGAATCTTTCGGGCAGCGATCTGAGCACCTTCCTTACAATCTTGGGTTCTGGGATGGTTTCTCCAAGATTGAAGGCTGAGTTCACTATGTCCTTGAGCTTGGCATAGAACTCATCGAACGACTCATCCTCTTCCATCTTAATTTCTTCAAAAGCGGGTGGTGAGCCTCTGCAGCTTTGAATCTTTGACAGCCTTGGTGCCCTCATAGGTTGTCTGGAGGATGGTCCATGCTTCCTTAGCAGTTTCTGTTGAGGATATTTTCTTAAACTCCTCATTGGTGACTGCACTGAATAAGGCATTCAATGCTCTGCTGTTGAAGTTTGCCGCCTTGATCTTAGCATCATCCCAATTAGCCGGCGCTTCTGTAGGCTTGGTCCAGCCTATCTCCACAGCTTGCCACACTTTCTCATCTAAAGACTGCAAGAAAGCTCTCATGCGTACTTTCCAGTATGCATAGTTAGTGCCATGAAATAAAGGAGGTATAATTAGAGATTGTCCTCTATCCATGACAGCAGGGGTCAATGGATCACACACAATAGATTAAACCCTAATCAGAGTGTGCTTGCTCTGATACCACTTGACAGGCCACAAACGCGTTGACCCCTTGTGATAATTTAGATTAATTAAATTAGCCCAGTTATTAATTAATCAAATTAACAGATAATATCACGTGGCAGCACAAACAAATCACCAAACTAAGATATGCAGCGGAAAATAAATAACACGGTGATTTGTTCACAAATGGGGAAAACGCTAAGGCAAAAACCCCACCGGGTGATTTAAGGTCACCACTCCCGAAACTCCACTATTATCACAACAAGCAGTTACAAGTAAGGAATCCCAGTACCTCACCAACCTACAGTTGAACTCTTACCCCAATACCCAATTGGACTTGTTCTGTAGTGACAATTTCTCCAGTTTAATGCACGGCTCCCAGTACGTGACTAACCAATGTGATGCACGGATCCCAGTACGCGTCTTACTCCTTTGCACGAATCCAAGTACGTGACTCACTCACCAACTTGAGGAAGAAAGAATGTTGGATGCAAAGTTCTTCAAATCATCAGAGATGAACTAGGGCACGAACTTTGTCTCACAGATCACAATTTGCATGAAAGAGAAGAAGCAACTTGTATCTTGTGATTTTTGCTTTTTCCACACTTTGACGGCCCTTAAAATAATCCTTTTATATGTCTAGGGTTAGGAGAAAAGAAGTCCCAAAGACACACACACGGATTGGACTTGAAACAGACCTGGAAATTTGTTTTCTTTAATTCTCGACAGATAGAGGTGTCGAGAGGTGTCAAGACAGCTGTCGAGGCTCGGGCTAAACAGTTTCTTTAAATCTCGATAGATGTATCTGTCGAGGTATCTATCAAGCTTTAAAATCTTGCACTTCCTTGCTTGTATCTTGGACAGACTTTGACGGCTTCAACACTTAATCTTGAACCACTGTTTCTTGAAGTGTTTAACACATCCTAGATCTACCCAATTACAAGTAAAGTGCGTTTTGTCTAAGGATAAGCCAATTACATAAAATAGCGACATATGTTCACAAGCTTGAACAACTACATATGTCCTAACATGAGCTACTAATAACATATTACATTTCATATTTTGTATCAAAATTTAAATCTATAAAGATGTAATTCATGCTGCTTAGCTGACCTTTTCTTTACATACCAACAATAAAAAATAAAAAAAATAATAAAACAAAGTTATAAATCAAAGTTTACAATTGTTTTATGTGTTAGTTTATTTATTTATTATAGTTTCTTGATTACACCTAGCATGTATATGAACGCTAAAATACAAATAGGAATAATTACACTTTGCCCACTTGTGGTTTGCCTCTATGATTCCCTCTGTTACTTCTTTGTTACCCACCTCCAGTGCAGACGTTACTCTTAACACATAAACTCATCAAAAATAGAACCTAAAATAGATCAAACACACTCGCTCCCAAAACACACTCTCATCCAACGAGCTTACCAAACTAAGATCACAACGCAATGTGCTTGAGATAAAGGACTGAGAACCACCTAGGTTTTGATCATGCAAGCAAACTGAGGAAGAATGAGACACAATATCTTGTTGACTGTAGGTAGATCCTTTTAATTTTTGAAACCTAGGGTTTTAAAATTCTTTTTTCGAAATTGGGTTTTTGCTTGCTATGTCTTCATCAACTGGCAATGGGTCTACAACTAGTGGTTTCTATAGTTAATTACATTCATCAAGCCCATCTCATTTGCTAGTATATAGTTAGGGAAATTGAAATTTTAAAATTCTTTTTTTGAAATTGGGTTTTTGCTTGTATTCTTCAATGTGGAGTTGCTGGACCATAGGATTAGGCTTCCTTCATCAATGTGGGGCTCCATTAATTATTGCTTTTCATGTATTGCAATAGTATTGATTATTGGTTTTTTGCTTTCCCTTTCCGTGGGTTTGTCTCCCAAAAACAGAACAAAAACTTTTAATAATATTGTCTATTTCTATGTTGTGCTTTATGTGGACCACAGAACCACATGATACATACCCAATTGCTGGTATATAGTTAATTACATTTATCAAGCCCATCTCATTTGCTGGTATATAGTTAGGGAAATTGAAAGAGAAATTTGACTTCCTAATAAAGCAATAATCTATAATAGATTATACATTTCCACATGCAAGCCCATCTCATACTTTATGTTGCTGTATTTTATATGCATCTGGCTGACTTGACATTCAATTTTGAGATTCATCATGGTGGCCAGTTTCCTAGATTTGGTATATTTAGGAGGTAGTATTTCTTTTATTGATAAGGTTGACCCAGGTAAACTTAGTTATTTTGAAATACAAGATATTTGTTGTGATTTGGGGGCATTTAGTATAAGCAGATTTCATTATCTTATTCCTAGATGTAATTTGGAGCAAGGGTTAAGGCTTATAAATGGAGATGATGATGTAGTTTATATGTGTGAGATTCATGCTGCATGGCCTACAGATAAGATAACACTATATGTTAAGGGTGGTGAGGAGCCACTTGCAGTTGAACAACCATTTGCTAATGAGGAAGTAGCAAATGATGATGATGTGCATGAGGTACCTCAGAATGGTGATGATGTGCATGAGGTGGGTCAGAATGATGATGATGTGAATGAGATGCATGAGGAAGGTAATGTGGATGTTGAAAGAGGTGGTGATCAAGATTTTGATTGGTTAGAGGAAGGGGTTGAGAGGCCAGATTTTGATGATGATGTATTTGGAAATGTAAATGATGGGCCATCTACACATGATGGAGTTAGTGGCAGTGCAGCAGCCCCACATAAGCCATTTGAGGGAGATAATGTCAATGCAGCCCCACATAGGACTACTGCAACTAACAATGACCCACCTCTTGAAGAGGGTGAATGGATTGACCCACCTCTTAAAGATGACATGGAAAGTCTAGTAGGGTCTAATGGTGATCAGCCAGCACCAATTGCTGCTAAAGAACCTGAGTTTAATGTCCAAACTAACATGGAAAAACCAATGTTAAGGAAAGGAATGAAGTTTCCAAACTCTAAGGTATTTAGGGAGGCATTGAGGGAATATGTTATAAACAAGCCAGTAGTTAATAAGTTCAAGCTAAATGAGAAGAAGAAGATATCAGTTTATTGCATAAATGAATGTGGATGGAGGTTTTATGCATCTCAATTATCTGGGGAGTTGACATTACAAATAAAAATATTCAATCTAGAGTACACCTGCCTTAGATCCTTCAAACACAGCGAAGTGACTGCAATTTATGTTGCAAAGAATTTTATGCAGGAGTTTGACAAAAATCCCAATTAGAAAGTGGCTAGTGTTCAACATCATGTGAAGTAAACACTTAAAGTTGACATAAGTTACAATCAGGGGTATAGGTCAAAAAGGAAAGCTACTGACTTGATTACTAGAGATGAACAACTGCAATATAGGAAGCTTAGGGATTATGTAGAAATGATAAGATTGAATGATAAAGGAAGTAGGGTTATTTTGCAAACTGAAATGGAAGATGAAAATGAACAACCCAAATTTAAGAGAATGTATATCGGGTATAATGCATAAAAAGTTGGGTTTTTGGGAGGTTGTAGACTAATCGTTGGTTTAGATAGGTGCCACCTGAAAGGGAGATTTGGAGGCAAATACTTTCTGCCACAGCTAGAGATGAAAATGATAACATTTTCCTAGTTGCATTTGTTGTTGTTGAGCAAGAGAACAAAGATTCACGGGTATGGTTTCTGCAACAGTTTTCAGATGACATTGGGATCTAGACCAACTTAATCTAGTTTTTAACACTGATAGACAAAAGGTATGACCTACAATTGTACTAACATATTTAACCCACATATATAAAGTTTAATAATACATGCCTCAATTCATTTCAACATGTTTAACTAACATATTTACTTTTTCTGTTTTGTATATGAATTAGGGCCTTACACCTGCAATTGAGATGTTGTTCCCAAATTGTGAACATAGGTATTGTGTGAAGCATATCTATAATAATTTTAAAGTGGATCATAAAGGCTTGGAGTTGAAGGATGCATTGTGGAGATGGGATGGATCCACAACAATTAGGGAGATTGAGAGAAGAATGCAGGAACTGAAGGATTTGGATGTCAAGGCATGAGAGTATCTTGGTGACATCAACCCTGCACAATGGTCTAAGTCTCACTTTAGTAGTAGAGCTTTGTGTGACTATTTAGCTAATAACTTGAGTGAGTCTTTTAATGCCATGATCTTAGAAGCTAGGGATAAGCCAATTTTAGAAGCTTAGGCTCATGACCAAACAATACAAAAAGATGAAAGGTATAGCAAAATACATTGGAATGGTGTGTCCTAATATTCAAGACAAATTAGAGAAGTTAAAACATGAATCTATACCTTTCAGTGCTACTCCATCAGGCAAGTTCATGTATGAGGTTGATAATGGTCGTGAGGGACATGTGGTTGACTTGGTTAGGAAAGCATGTAGCTGTAGGATTTGGGACTTGACAAGACTACCTTGCAAACATGGGATCTTTGCTATTGTTAAGAACTTGGAGAAAGTGGAGGACTATGTGCATCCTTATTACTTGAAAGAGACATTTATTGAAACTTACAAAGAGATAAGACAGCCAATGCCTGGCCAGTCTGAGTGGGTTAAGACTAACCAACATGCTCCTGTTGCTCCTCATGTGAATAAACCACCTAGCAGACAACCAAAGCAAAGAAAATGAGATCCTAAAGAGCCAAGGAACTCTTATAAAGTTTCTAAGATGAACAAAACAATCAAGTGTGGCAAGTGCCAAAAAGAAGGACAAAATGCAAGAGAGTGCACGGCAGGCATCACTAGTGAAACTCCATGGTAGAGAAGAGATAGACTTGCTAAATCAAAAGCTGTAAGTATTTCCATGCTTTGAACTATAATCATTTCCTCATATATTTCATGTGTATGTAACTTGTACAACCCTATTTGTATGCACAAGGCAGTAAATCTACAACAACAAAGCAGACTGCAACACCTCAAATTGCATCTCAGCCACCCAGTACCAGATCTCAGCCTGCATACAGAGCTTTAGGTCAAACTGTATCTCAACCTACACCAAACAATAGATCTAAGGTAGCAACTGAACCTCCAACTGCATCTAGGGCCAACTGGTTCTTTTCATCCTCACAACCAAGCTTCCTTACGCCTAGAGAGACACGAGATTCTTTACCATCTCAGGCACCTCTAACTTTTTCTATTTTGTTTTTTTTTTCCCCTCTTACTTGTTATTGTTGGACCATCTTGCTAACTGCTGGATTTTGGTTATATAGCCAAGTGCATCTGTGAGTAATAGTGGTGTACCAAGTCAAGGAAGTGGTGGTGGTACTGCTAAGGGGTTTAAAGGCAGAAAGTTTGGTGTATCAAGGCCAATAAAGTTTCAACCAGTTGGTGGAAAGGGCAAGAAGCCTGCTGGCAAGGGCACCAAAAGAAGTAAATGAAGATGGAAGATGTTAAAGTTTCAACCAATTTTTTTGTTATAGTTCCCACACTTAATGTAACTAGTATTTAAATTGGTCAAGTGTCAAAAAAAATATTGGCAGTTTTGGTTGGAAGATGTGTATGTTTGATGTGTGGTGGACTAGTAGTTGGGTTTTGGTTATAAATCTGTCTACATGTGACATAAAGTCACAATGAGTGTCTTCACTTTTGATAGATTATGACATTATCAGGATTTTATTAATGTTAATGTGCATTGACATAGGATAAAGTATTTTGATGTCTTGTGCTTGTCTTTGCTTTTGGTGGATTTACATGAGTATGTGTTTTGCTTGTCTTGTGCTTTTGGTGGATTTACACAGGTGTATGTATTGACACAACAAATCATGTGTATGTCATGACCATAGGTCCATTTATGGGCAGGTGTAGCATAGAACCAAAATCAATATATATGGATCCATTTATGGGCAGGAAGTAAAAACAATAAATAAATAAACTACAGCACATTTGCACAAAAACAACACTTTGTATTTCAAGAGATGGATACAATAATTAGGGACTTAATTCAATTACCCAACCACATTTCAACAACCCCCCAAGCATCATGGTAGATTAAGGGTCCTCGCCCTTACATTGTTGTTCATTGAGGCAAAACACGACAACAACATCACAAAAATGAAAAATAACCATCACAAAAATAGTGCCAGCTTGTACAATCTCTCACTCTCTCTAATCCTCTTAAGTTCCTCCCTAGCTTCTACATAAAGCTCATGAGCTTCTCTTTCACTTTGGTTAGATCTTTCTTCCATTTCCCTACTTCTCATTTCTTTCTGATTTGCAAGCTGCAGTTCATTCTTAAGCATACTAATCCTTTCACAAATAAGTGGGGCAATTTACTCCTACAAGTTTGTTATCCACCCATTGAAAGAAGCCAAATTTGGGACCAACCTGATCATTACAATTACAACAGTTAATTTCATAGTTCACAGTTAATCACAACTAATAATTCAATTCAAATGAAATACACCAATGGAATTTTTTCTTACATTATATTGACTACAACCGAGGAATCTTCTTCCATAGTTACTAGCTTTTCGACTTGTTCATATGGCACAAACCTCATGGGTGCATAAATGGCCATCTAAGGCATAGTAGAAACCACTAGTTGTAAACCCATTGCCGGTTGATGAAGACATAGCGAGCAAAAACCCAATTTCGAAAAAAGAATTTTAAAACCATAGTTTTCAAAAATTAAAAGGATCTACCTGCAATAAACAAGATACTGTGTCTCCTTTTTCCTCGGTTTGCTTGCATGATCAAAACCCAAGTGGTTTTCAATCCTTTATCTCAAGCACATTGCACTGTGATCTTAGTTTGGTGAGCACGTTGGATGAGAGAGTGTATTGGGAGTGAGTGTGTTTGATCTATTTTAGGTTTTGTTTTTGATGAGTATATGTGTTAGAGTAGTGTCTGCACTAGAGGTGGGTAACAGAGAAATAATGGAGGGAATCACAAGTGGGTAAAGTGTCAAAATTGAAACCACGGGTAGATAAGTCAAATTAGAGGCAAACCACATGTGGGTAAAGTGTAATTATCCCATACAATATATTTGGAATAGATTAATGATGAAGTATGTCTGGTATTCCATAGCAACAAGATTTGAAATCATGAAAAAGAAATAAACTAACAAAAAAAAAATATAAAAAAGATTTTCTTTCCTTTTCAAATTAGTGGTGAGGGAAAAAAAAAACTACAGCTCCTCGATATTTAATCTCTCTCTCTCTCTATATATTAGTATTATATATACACCTACCAGTCCTTCATTGAGGCATTCTCTTAAAAAAAAAAATCATCAACATTGCTAAAATCAATGCAATAAACTCCAATATGCCAGAACTGGGAAAACTGATTAAGTAAAAAAAAAAAAATTCTGCCCAAACTCCTTTCATAATTCATAACCAACAAAAGCTAACACGTAAAAAAAAAAAAAAAAAAAAAAATTGTTAAATAAAAAGAGACTACGCGCATTAGGTTTGGAGTTAGTGCCATGGAGGATTTTGGGTTAGAAATAGCTTCTTCTTTTTTTAATAATGCTAATGTGTAAAAATGTGGGAGCTCTAAAAATGTGGGCTAAGTTTGTATTTGTGTTTTAGTGAGAGACAGAGTTTCACTCCTTGTTAAGTTTGGACTAAACAAAAATAATTTTATTTAAATAAAATTATAATTTTATTTAAATATTGTGTTGACATGGAAAAATAGCGATAGGTTTGGGTTAGTGCCATGGAGGATTTTGGGTTAGAAATAATTTTTTTTTTTAATAATGTGTAAAAATGTGGGCTAAGTTTGTGTTTGCGTTTGAGTGAGAGACAAAATTTCACTCTTTATTTAGTTTGGACTAAAAAAAATATTTTTATTTAAATAAAATGATAATTTTATTTAAATAAAATATTAATTTTATTTAAATATTGTGCTATCGTAGAAAATTGTGAGAGTTTCAGAGGTTTTCGGTTTTATATATATATATATATATATGTCTAGTTCTCTCTCTATCCATTTCTTGATCCATTCTTCTCGTTCACTTCTCCAGTTAAGAGATGATTACGAAGGAATGGCATAGTAAGGTCATAGTGACATCTAGGCCTGGACCAATGGCTTTGGAGGCTAAGGTAATATCTTTAAAAGGAGCTTTTTTTATCACTTAAATAATATTTTACTAGTGTTTTATATAATAATTTTTAAATTAAAAAAGTCATTCTATTTACTTTTTAATATATTTTTTTTGTTGGGAAAAATACTAAAATTATAACAGATTTAGCTACAAAATACTTACAAAATGATGGAGCAACAAATGTGATTAGTGACATTTGAAGAAGATAATAAACAAATATTTGAATGAATAATTCTGGGGAATATTATAAATTATATAGCATAAGACTTACAAAGATGTATCACTAATCACAAAAAGTAATTCAAAAATGCTTTTTTTTTTAGAAGAATTCAAAAATGCATTTAGTAGGTTGTTGATGTCCACCAATCATATTTATTGTCACATCAATTTGTAAAGGTTTTGTAGTAAAATTTATAATATTTATAATATTTTCCTATTTGTGATTAGTGACACTTCTCTTTTTAAGACCTATGTATTTAAATTTGTCTTATCTCTAGCATTATTCAATTCTTTGGACCTTCTTAAAAGCGGAGGAATTAAAATGTAAAATTATAATTTTTTCTCCAAATAAAAAAAAAATAAAAATTTCCCCCGAATTTGGGACCTCTCTCTAGTAAGGGGCCAAGGTGATGGCCTAGTCGTAGGCCCGACCATGGTGACCTTTGTTTCTTTTTGTTAGGGTTTAGCTTTAAAGTTGTCTCTCTTATTTACACTTACCATAACTTAAATAAACAAATACATAAAAGCCTTTTTACAGCCTCTGAGAAATTCATAACTATTCAATTGAATCAATTCACTTGGGTTCCACAACAATACAATTAACAAAAGGGATTCAATGTTTTTTTTTTTTTTTTTGGTGAGTTTTTATTTGTCTGAATCTTGCAACGGATTTACTACTATTATATTTATTTTTAATGAAAGGATTGGTTTTACATTGCTTCATATGATGAGTATCATGAAGAATACAATTGTGGAAAAATGGTGGGATCTACTTACCGGTTCTATTTAGAAAAAGTCTATAGACACAGAAAATTCCATACTCGAATAATATGACAGCTTATTAGTAGTAACTAATTAGTAAAAAAATGATGTTAGTAGTGAGTTTGGCTAAGAACTGGTAAAAATTTGTCAATTTAGTGGTGAAATATGTTGCTAATTTTTTGTTGTTGTTGTTGAGTATGTAGCATTGCTATTCTATTTATCATGCTATACATGGATTTGATTTACAAGGTAGCTCCCCTTTTTTCACACTGCAAATTGAAAGAAGTCATAGAGTATGTAGAGATAGATTGTGTCACACAGCTGCTGTATCATGTATTAAGTCATTTGATATGAATTCTTATGCTATCTCTTGTGCTACAAATGAAATCGTGTTTGCAGTCCAGGGGAACTTTAGTCGTTTCACAACCGGCAACTAAAATTCATAGAGCTCTGTTTATACTATTTCTTTTGGTAATTAAAAATTGTTTGTTTGGGCTAGTCGAAGTTTTTGTCTGCCAAATTAGTAGATATAAAATTTTGTTCCAATCCATCATGATTCATGTTTAACTTTAGTCTAATATTGAAAAATGTATCAGTACCTGCTCATATGATATAGCTATATTAGTCTAGTGACTAGTGTACATAGAATTGAATCACTGCAATGCGGATATCTCACATATAAAAGTTCCTTCTGTCACAGCACCTAAATATGTGCTACATTATAAGTCACTGAGAATAGAAAGTGACCACTATTAACAAGATTTTAATCATTATTTACATTCCACCATAATAATATCATTTACATTGTAGCATATTTTGTTATAAAGACCAAGGAATTATTAGATTTTTTATTTTTCAAAACAAACACAAATTTCTCTTTCTATTTTGTTATCTACTACAAGAATCTCTCAATTGTCCTCTCTTTGGCTTTTTACACCTGTAACATCAATAAAAATCCAACTATACATTCCAAACTAGTTTAGTCTACAAGCCTAGTACGTCTCGATTTCCACCAATTTTAAATTTTTAAACAAATATAGATGTGAGACTAGTTGTTCCAGTCTTAAATAGTCATAGGATTTGAAATATTCAAGCTTTACAATCAATTTGAACATAAACATGGTAAATTACAGTAAGAAGAAGAAGGAAAGGGAGTGGGTGGGGTGGGGTGGGGGAACAATTATGTGGAAAGGAAGAATTTTTTGTACTATTATAGCTTGCTTCTACGGCTGGCCCTACCACCAGGCCAATTAGGCCATTGCCTAAGGGCCCCAAGTGGAAGGGGCTCCAAAATTTTGAAAAAGAAGGGGTAGTCACTGCAACAAAATGTATTTTCAGTGACGAAAACATTCGTCACTAAAAATCCAGTTTTTCGTCACTGAGAACCTTTAGTGACGAAATAGGACTTTTAGTGACGAAACTCATTTTGTCGCTGAAACCCCGTCACTAAAAGTCCGATTTGATTTAAAAAAAAAAACTTTTAGAGACAAAAATGTTTCGTCACTAAATATTTTCCTCACTAAAAACACATTTCAGTGACGAAAATATTTCGTCACTAAAAACACTTTAGTTTATTAAATCATATTTAGTGACGAATATTTTGGTCACTAAAAGTATTTTCAGGTACATATAGTGACGAAAAAGTTCGTCACTAAAACTATATTTAAGAAAATTCAGAAATATATAGCGACGAAAATTTTCGTCACTATAACCATTTCTTACAAAATTTTACTACATTTAGTGACGAAATATTTCATCACTAAAACAATTTTTTATTACTATATTTGTGACGAAAAAATTCATCACTAAAACTTATTTTCTGTTTTTATTTTTTTCATGGCTTTGATATTAACCTGTAACCTATTATTACATTACTAAAACCTCACTTTTGAATAATTCATTTATTTCAACAACACATTTATAAAAAAAAAAAATCCATACATTCCACAAGTAAAAAGTAAAACAAGTATCTAATTCAAACTCCTTTCATACAATAATTGTTTGCAACAGATATAATAACTCAAGATGTTTTATAACAATACAAAAAATGTAGCATAATATAATTAAAACTAACGGAAGATATCCTCATATGTCTTCAACTCATGCCAAAAGTAAATCTCCTAAAATCCATCAATAAGAAATCTACACAAATATAAAAACAATACTACATTAAAATCGTAAAGTAAAAATATTAATTATGTTATAAGAAACATTTCTAACAATGCATTAAGAGTAGTCACACCATGTAACGTGGGTCAATTGCTAAAAGAAAATACTAACCAACAAATGTTTTAACTTGAGGTTGAACCACCCCCATAGGTAAGAGCGTCATCATAACCATTCCTCCTTAAAAAGTTAAGAATATTCTTTTGGACCTCTTCTTGCTTAGCTCGCTCCTCTTGGTCCCTAGCTCTTGCCTCTTTAAGCTCAATGATCTCATTCTCTAACCGTTGAATATACTCCACCGAGGAATTAGATGAGGCCGTGGTTACTAGAGAAGAGGAAGGTCTCATGCCAAGTCCTTTTACAATACCGAACTTCTTCTTAAAAATCAAGTTTGAGATCTCCTCTTGTGTAAGAGGAATTGCATTAGGATCTTGACAATGATCCTCTTACACTTTGAGAATATTTTCCTATCATTTGAAAAAGAGAAAGAAACAAACAATCATAACATTAATAATATATATGTTATAGCTTTACAAACATGATAGGGATGAAATGATAGGAATGGAATGATACACATACATATGTCGCTTCATCCTCATGGTGTATCTACATATTTGTATTTGGATTGAAATGAACATCTTTGAAGATTTTTGCCAATTCAGGAACTTGACCGTCATTATTATTTGTCTGATTAATTAACATTTAAGTATTAGATATACTTAATTAATCACAACATACAATATACTAACGTTTAAGAATAATGAAAAAACACGCACCTCTTCATCCACCCTAACAGCAAGTGCCTTTGTCCCACATCTATGTTTGCCTGAAGTTTTATTCCTATTTTCAGAGTTCTTTCTTGATTTTTTCTAATAAACAACATTCAAGATATTTATTAGATTATGAATAAAACAGTATACATTTACTTCATTTAAGCATTAATCTAATCAGTTTACAACATAATATATTAAACATTGGATAATAATAATATATGCATAAATAATTTACTAGCCAATTCTCATTGGTCCATCTCCCATCAATGAGTTCAGTCCATAGCTCAAGTTTGGTATTCTTTGGTTGGTGGCTTCTTACATAGTCAGCACCATGAGATTGTACAAGCTTTTTATAAGCTTAATGCAACTTGTGAGAGCTGGAACTCAATAATCTTCCACATTTTGTATTTAATGTTTTCGTTACCAAGTTGGAATCCCCTTGTAGCTCAAACTGATCCTGTAAAATGCAGTGTATATTTATTATAAACAATACTATTGTATGAATTTAATATGCTTAGTGACAACAATACTAGTGTATACCGCGATATTTTGAAGCATCACATCTCTAGTAGCAACATCAACATTTTTCCAATTTTTCACGTTGTAACATGACAAATTACTTCGCACTTGTAAGCCAATTTGATTGACAAGCTTGCACGCATTCTTCCCAACAAGAGCATCATATTCTGCAGCTATACGTACTGGCAGCTTACCAATTTTTTAACAAGTGTCCATATTGCTATACCACGTGTTGCTCCACGGGTATTTCTGCTAGCAGATCCTAATTAAACATTATTAATGTTAAGATATTATACATCCCATGTATATTATAGCTAAATTAAGTGAAGTATAATCTCAATAGTAAAAACATGGTGCAATTGTAATTAAGTATGTTCTATGTACTTACTAGTCGTGCTAGTTAATGTGCCAGTAGTTTGTGCCTCCGCACTAGAAGAACTTTGGATGGGAGGATTTGCTTCAGGAGGTGTTTCCGTAGATTGGACCGTAGATTGAACTACCGAGATAGATGCCTCATGTAGCGAGCGTGTAAGTCGTCCTGGTGCCATCTGTAACTAATAAATATACATATAATGGAACAACAAAGTCATTACAAGAAATAGAACAATAAAGTTATTGTCATCTATTGTACCCTATGGAACATTTATTGTACCTTATGGATTACAGAATTAGATGACTCATCATCATTGTCATCATCACCAATAGGTGGTACATAATCATCATCTACCACAACATTAGCTCTACTTCTTTTCCCTTTTGTACAATTGGACTGAGGAGTATCCTTTAGAGAAGTTGAGATGTACTTCAATCCCAAAGCATCAATTCTCTCTTGGTTTTGCCTCATTTTATCCAATCTTGCCATCTCATACCTCGGTATGTTATGAGTGTATTTAGCCTTTTTGGGCATTTTTTGAAACTATGTATTGACATGAAAGATAAGTACAATTACTACTAACTTAACATCAAAGTCTACACCATTATCCATGTCAAACAATTCACAAGTGCAAAATTTGAACACAATTACTACTAACTCAACACAACAAATGACCATATCAATATCCATATCAAGTTCAAGATAAGTACAAAACATCTTAATAACAATTATTACTAACTTTACATATCATAGTCTACACCATTATCCATATCAAGCAATTCACAAGTGCAAAATTTAAACACAATTACTACTAACTCAACACAACAAATGATCACATCAATATCCATATCAAGTTCAAGATAAGTACAAAACAATTGCTACTTAGACAAGCATAAAACTTTAAAATAAGCACACAACATTTAAAACAATTGTTATGAACTCTACATATCATAATCCATATCAAGATCAACATCAGGTATGTCATGCTCTTTATTTTGATTAGCATCTCTTGAAGTTCCTCCTTCAAGAACAACCTCAGTTTCAACATCATCCATACAATAGTCAATAATATTGTTCTCAACATTGATAGAGACAACATCAACAATCGCTTCTTGTTGGAAGGCGTCACTATCTTCTATATTATCATTGAACTCTCCACCCCTGACTTCCGGAACATCAAACACTCCCCTATATTGGATGGATTGCACAATTTTCTAAGGTTCACCCAATTTGGTATCTTGAAGGTAAAAAACTTGTCTCGCTTGACTAGGAAGTATAAAATGGTCATTTTCATACCACCGACTTGTAACATCAATACTTGTGCAGTGTGCATCGGTTTTTATCATTCTCCTTCGACCTTTGATACCAGTATTGTACCATTCACACTAGAACAAAACAACTTTATGGCAAAACACATACTCCAACTCCCAAATTTTGCACACATGACCATAGAAGTCGTGCATTTCTCCCTCATGGTCCCCTTCGATACATACACCACTGTTTTGGGTTACACGTCGATTGTCTAGGTCCCTAGTATGAAACTTTATACCATTGACCATACAAACTGTGTACTCCTTCACATGCGGCTTAGGACCATTTGCTAATGACCATAACTCTTTAGTAGCTTCTAATGACTCGTTAACTTTCAATCTATTCATCTATAATGACATACAACAAGTGATATTAATTAGTAATAAGTAATGACAAAACTATTTAAATGTTTAATTTTTATTAGTGTGTGATTAAATTTCAAATGTCTTACACGTTCTCTGAACCACTTGGGAAACTCTTGTCGTTGGATTTGAGTTATGGCTTCTCTAGTATGATTATGCAATGTGCTTTTGTGTTCACTGTTAAAAATAAGGTAATTTATTTTTAGTTAAGCATTGCAGATAATATTCAAAACTTGATCAAACAATACATGCATATGAAATCACATACTTTAAATAAGGCTCTAACTCAGGACTATTGTACAATAAGTACCAATGAGTAGTATCAAGCAATGCATGAGACAAGTTGCCATCATTTCGCCTACCACCTGTAGGTCGGGCAGTCTGTGAAAAAACTATCAATCCTTCACTAGATTCACCAAAATCTTCATTTCTTTCTCTTCGATTATGCACAGTTTCGATCTCATCAATATACAAAGACCAGTTGTTAATACATTCTTTGAGAATGTAAGCCTCTGCAATCGAACCTTCTGGTTGAGCTCGGTTCGAAACGTATCTTTTCAATTTTTCAAGGTACCTACGAGGAAAAAATATGCACATTATGTGATTTTATACCACATGAAAAAGATAAAATTAATGGATGCATTAAAGGGTCTAATTACCTTTCAATTGGGTACATCTACCGATATTGTACCGGGCCCTCTAAAATTGCTTCTCGAGGCAAGTGAACAGCAAGGTGGACCATAACATCAATGAATGCTAGAGGAAAGAACCTCTCAAGCTTGCATAGTATAAGAACTATACGTTCTTCTAGTTTCTCCAATTCACTCCGCTTTAGGGTCCTTGAACATAAGTCTTGAAAGAAGTTGCCCAACTTAAACAATACAATACTAATATCTTTATGTGCAAACCCTCGCAACCCAATTGGAAGAATTCCTTATAGTAGCACATGACAGTCATGGCTTTTCAAACCAGATAATCTGCCATTTTTTGCATTCACTGACCTTGATATGTTAGCTGCATAGCCATCCGGATACTTGACTGATTTCAAAAAGTCATAGAAACCATCCCTTTCATTTGGGCTTAATGAAAAATAAGCTCGTGGCTTCTCATATGATCCATCAGGACGTTGTTTCAAATGCAACGTGTGCCTAAAGTTCATATTTTGCAAGTCTATCTGTGCTTTGTCAGTATTCTTGTTTCTCCCCTCAATGCCCAACAAAGTACCGTAAATACTCTTACTAATGTTCTTCTCCACATGCATGACATCAATATTGTGCTTAAGCTTTTTATTCTTCCAGTATGGAAGCTTATACTCATTCACATTTGCAAGAAATAAAAAACACTCCCAATATTAGTTTAAACCATCTTATAACACCATGCAAGCCACCCGCTTGCTCCAACACAACAACCCACCACAAAACCAATCACAAACATCACAACTATAATGCTTACAAGTATTGAAATCAAATAAAATACTATTCATCACATCTAATCAATAATACTCATTCACATTTACAAGAAATAAAAAACACTCCCAATATTAGTTTAAACTACCTTATAACACCATGCAAGCCATCCGCTTGCTCCAACACAACAACCCACCACAAAACCAATTTTCAACATCACAAGTATAGAGTTTTATAAATTTTTAACTAGAATTTACTTACTTTGCTCAAGCTAAGTTTACAACTTTCAGAAAAAATCCAAAGTTAACTTGTGTTCTTTACCTTGTTCCTCACAATTTCTTCAACCACAAAAGAGAAAGAGAGCTGGAGATAAAAGAAAGATAACTTTTAGTTGGCTTTAGCCTATATACAAAAGGAAAAAAAAAAAAAAAAACTTTCAGTTTACTAAGAAATGGATAACCTACCAAAAAAAAATATCCCAAACAAAATTAGCTCAGTACTTAAGCTTAGGCACAAACAAAACCAGCAAAAAAGTAACAAAACTAGAGCAACACAATCATTGCTTTGAGCAAACAGTAGCACTCACCAATCAAATTCACAAAATTAAGTGAAAGAACCAAAATTTGACAAAAGATATCCCCATCCCCCAATTGGGACAGTATTTTGATCCAGGAATTCATATCACAAAATTTTTTAATTAAAAAAATGGTTACAATTTACAATGAATATGCATAAATCATACTCCATATGAGTAGTAGAACTTCATTGCACTATTTTAACATTAAAACAGAAGTAACAGACAAATACATGGGTCAAAACGTAACATAAGGACAAAAAATCTAATTCAAATCTTAAAAAGCATCACTAAAAATGCCTACCTGATTTATCTCCTCTTTATTGCAACTATAACTCTGTAAATCAACTGTAAATCAGTAACTAAGAGTGCATAATCATCAAATATTGACAAACTACGCTATATATAAAGTTCTAAATTTTACACTAAACCTCATACTGGTGCACAAGCATAATATTAGTTAAAACCAAAAAAAAAAAAAAAAATGCAAACCCAAAATGTTAAATATGAGAAAGGATTACCATATGCACATCAAAACACTGGACTTCAATTCCTGAAGAGGCATAAATGATATCTTCATTCTCAAGCATGAAACATACCCCCATCCCCCAAAAAATATTTCTCTTTTCCCTCAACTTTCCTATTATCCAAGCAGAGAACTAAGCCACACAAATTTCTCAAAAATTTCTCTTTTCCCTCAGCAAATTTTTTTTTTATATATTTTATCTTAAATATAAAAGATATATTAAAAAAAAAAATCATCTTCTAGTGTTACAGAGGTACAAAAAAAAAAAAAAAACAAAAACAAAAAGAGGAGACATACAAGGGAGGCGAAGCGTCACCAGCGCGGAGCGTTGCTGGCTCGAATCGTAGCCGGCACGGAGCGTTACCGGCTCGAAGCGTCGTCGACGCGAAGCGTCGCCGGCGCGAAGCGTCGTGAAGGGGAGGATGGATCGGCGATGGTATGCTCAGATCGGTGACGGTGAGGATGGATCGGCGACGGTTAGGCTGGGTTTGGCGATGGGTTTGGCGACGGGTTTGGCGAGGATGGATCGGCAATGGTTTGGCGACGGTGAGCTGTCTTTGGCGACGGTGAGCTGGGTTTGGTGACGGTGAGGCTCGATGACAGTAATGGTTAGCTGGTTTGGCGATGAGAGGCTCGGCGACTGAAACAGCGCAGCTGGGTTTGTTGAGAGAGAGTGAAAAGCTAGGTTATGTTTGTTATGTTTTTAGTCACTATAAGAATCGGGTGGGCTTGTTATTCTCAGCGCCTTAGCTATCACAAGTGCAACTAAACAAAAACTTATAGTGACGACTTATGTTTCGTCACTATAAGATACCTTTAGCAACGAAACTTAGTTTCGTCGCTGATAATGATACTATTTTTACCATTTTGTTTTTAGTGACGATTTATTTTCGTCACTATTTGTGCCATTCAATGACGAAATTAATTTCGTCACTAATTGTATTATTATCAATATCTTTAGTGACGAATTTTTTCGTCACAAAAAACTTAAACTTTTAGTGACGAAATAATTTGTCACAAAAGATGAATTTAGTTTGGCGCCTAGATTTTTGTTTGGTGCCTTTAGTTCAACCTAACATATAGTGACGAAATCTATTTTTCGTCACTAAATGTTACTATTTTTTTTATAAATAGTGACGAAATTTATATTTCGTCACTAAATGGTACTTTTTAGTGACAAAAACATTTTCCTCACTAAAATTCGTCACTGAAAATACATTTTGTTGTAGTGAGTAGAAAAAAGAAATTAAAAAATTTAGTTTCAGATGAAATTCCAAAAAATTTGATACATCCTTGTGACCAAAGAACAAAAAATTTTGAACATCCTTGTAAACATTGGTACCCCAAAAAATTATTTAGCCTAAACAAAATCAATTATCCCAAAAAAATCAATATTAACCTCTAGACAAATAAAAAATTAACTGAATAAAATGCAAATCCGATCTAAAAAATTACCCACAAAACAATCTCAAATAAATAAATAAAATCTCAAATCCCTAAAATTTACTATACCTTTTCTCTCTCTCACTCTTGCTCTTCACCTCTTCCTTTCAGCTAGATGATGATAGTTTGTAGAAATATTGTCTTAAACTTGAATCTTTTCTCAAACATGATGTTTATTATGATATTGATGGTTTTGATTTATTTTCAGAGTTAAAATTTTTTTAAAAAAAATTACAAATAAAAAATATGCTCCAATTGACATACTAAATTATATAAAAATGTTATATTCATTTCCAAATACATGCATTACTTATAGAATTTAACTAACAATACCTGTTACAGTTGTTTTTGCAGAAAGAAGTTTTTCAAAATTAAAATTAATAAAATCATATCTAACATTGACAATGTCTTAAGAAAAATTAAGTGAATAAGCTATATTATCGATTGAAAATGAGATGTTAGAAGAACTTGAATATAAAAATTTAATTAGTCAATTTGCATCTCAAGAGACAAGAAAAGTAAATTTTAAATGAAATATATTATAAAATAAAAATATTAAATAAATATTAATTTAATTAATACATAAATATAAAAAATGCCCTATCTTAGTTCTTGCCTAAGGCCCCAAAATGTCTAGGACCAGCCCTGCTTGGTTCTACCAATTAGTGAAACTTGTTCCATGAGCAAGCAGAAATGCTTGTACAATAGACCTTGTCTCTACATCCAATTCAAAGGACTTTAGAGAATACAACAAATAATATGCTCCAAGATTGCATAAGTTTCTACATTCGCCTGATATGCTAATTTAACTTGAAGAAAGATATTAACAATATACTGGTTAGGCCATAGCAATCAACTAGACAAATCCCATAAATAATCAAAGAAAATTACATTAAGGGTGAACTTGTTGAAACTTCCAACAGTGTTTGTTGACTTTTTAATTGCAAGGAAATATTCTAGACTGGACACTACATTAATGCTTAGCTGATCATACAGCTTTATTGATAAAAAGTTGTAGCTTCTAAACGTCTCCAAAATTTACAACTCATGCTCTCATAGACATTAACTCAAAATCACTATACAAGAGAATTGTGCAAAGTTACCTGAAAGTATAGCTTGTATACCATCCAATAACAATAGGCTCAATTGAACATCATCTATGGAAATCTTAATAACTAATACAAACTAGAACCCCTTAAAAAAAGAAAAGAAAAGACCCCACTCTACTATCATTATGAAACAATGTTAGGACATATGTGTTTCATTTTGTTTTGAACATATGTCATTCTTTTATGTAATTGGCTTATCCTTTGACAAAATGCACTCAGCTTGTATTTGGGTAGCTCTAGGATGATTTTAATATTTCAAGAAACAAGATTTCAAGATCAAATGTTAAACCCATGCAAGTTGTCCAAGATTCAAGTTGAGAAGTGCCAATTATTAAAGCTTGACACCTGGCTTGACAGTTGCATCTATTGAGCTTTAAGAAGCTATTCAGCCCCGAGGCTCGATAGCACCTCGACACCTCTAGCGGTTGAGATTTAAGAAAAACAGATTCTGAGTTCTGTTTTTTATTCTAATCCGTAGATGTGTCTTTGAGACTTCTTTTCTTCTAACCCTAGACATATAAAAGGATTATTTTTAGGGCTGTCAAAGTGTACACAAGTTGCACAAGCATTGAGAAACCTTTGTTCAAGTAATTTGTAACCTGAGACAAAGTTCTTGCCCTAGTTCATCTCTCTTGTGAAGAAGTTGCTGTGTAATATGCACCGTATGGTTTTATAACTAAGCGTCTTCTTGATCTTCATCGTGTGGATGAATTGAAGAACTTTGCAGCCAACAACTTTCTCTAGTTAGTGATTGAAGTCACGTACTGGGATTCGCGCAATTGATTAGTCACATACTTGGGAGCCATGCATCAAAAAGAGAAATTGTCACTACAGAACAAGTCTAATTGGGTATTGGGTAAAGGTTCAATTGTAGGTTGGTAAGGTACTTGGGATTCCTTTACTTGTAATCGCTTGTTATGATAATAGTGGAATTTCGGGAGTGGTGACCTTAAAATCATCTAGTGGGGTTTTTGCCATGTAGGTTTTCCCCATTTATAAACAAATCACCGTGTCATTTAATTTATGTTGCATACTTTAGTTTATTGATGATTTGTTTGTGCTATCATGCAATTTGCATGTTAAGTAATAACTTGGCTAATTAATCAACTTAATTCATCACAAGGGGTCAATGCGTTTGTAGGCCTATTAAGTGGTATCATAGCAGGCACACTTTGATTAGGGTTTAATCCTTATGTGTGATCCATTGACCCTTGTTTGTCATGGATAGAGGTCAGTCTCTTATTATACCTCCACTGTTTGATGGTACTAAATATGCATACTGAAAAGTACACATGAGCTTTCTTGCAGTCACTAGATGAGAAGGTGTGGCAAGCTGTGGAGATAAGCTGAACCAAGCCTACAGAAGCACCGGCCGATTGGGATGATGCCAAGATCAAGGCAGCTAATTTCAACAGCAGAGCATTGAATGCCCTATTTAGTGCGGTCACTAATAAAGAGTTCAAGAAGATTTCCTCTACTGAAACTGCTAAGGAAGCATGGACCATTCTCAAGACAACCTATGAGGGAACAAAGGCTATTAAGGATTCGAAGCTATAGAGGCTCACTAAAAGTTTCAAAGAAATTAAGATGGAGGAGGATGAGTCATTCGATGAGTTCTATGCCAAACTCAAAGACATAGTGAACTCAGCTTTCAATCATGGGGAAACCATTCCTGAACTCAAGATCGTAAGAAAAGTGCTCAGAGCTTTGCCCGAGAGATTCCATGCCAAGATTACAGAGATAGAGGAATCAAAGGATATTGACAAGATTCCTCTAACTGAGCTGGTTGGTAATCTGCAAACCTACGAGCTAGGGTTGACAAGAATTGGCAAGTCAAGTAAAAGCAAGAGCATGGCACTGAAGGCTAAGAGCAGTGAGACAAATGAGTCTTCAGACGATGAAGATTCTAGGATGAAGTCCTACATCACTTGGCAATTCAAAAAATTCATGAAAAATGCCAATGGAAAAGGCTTCGACAAGAACCGTAGGCAATCCAGTTCTTCTCAGTTCAAGAGCCTAGATAAAGGGAAGAAGGATACTAGGGATGACGGTCAATACACTGTTCCCACTGGACCTAAGTGTTTCGGGTGTCAAGGCTTCGGTCACATGAAACAAGAGTGTCCCACATATCTCAAGAGCATTGGGAAGAGCAAGGCACTTGCTGCTACCTTGAGCGATACTGAGCTTGAGGATGATTCCGACAATGATGATGACGAAATTTTGAATGCCTTCACTGCCACTGTCATTCCTATTGAAGGGATTATTGAAGATGTAGATGAAGAAAAAGAATTGGTGGATGCAAAGTTTGAAACGATGGATGATCAAGATGATATCTATACCGCCTATGAGAAACTGTACAAGCTTTCTGAGAAGCATGAGAAACTCTATAGGTTGGCCACCAAGAAACTCAGTGATGTGGAACTTGACCGTGAGGAGCTTTCCACTAAGTTTGATAAAGCAAATCAGACTATTGGGGCACTGAGATTCGAGAACAATATCTTGGCTGAGAAGACCAAGAAGCTTGAATTAGAATTGTTTCAAGTAAGAGCTCAATTGGAGAGGACATCAAGTGCGAAGCTGGATGAGATGCTCAACAATTGGAAAACCTGCTTCTGATCGGACAGGTTTGGGGTACAATCTATTTTCTTCCAATATTGCTTCTGCTAGTACTATTGCTTTTGGTCCTCTTACTAATAACATTAAAATTGAGAACAATGATGTTAAAACTGAATTAGCTAATGAGAACCTAGACAAGGGTAAGCCCATCTTAGCAGCACCCCCTAAGCTTGAAAAGAGGGAAACTAAAAACTCTAGGACTAAGAAGGCTAACTCTCAAAAGCCTAAACAGAAGAAGCAGCATCTCTGTTATCATTATGGTATTGCCGGTCATACTCAACCAAATTGCTATAAGTGGTTAGCCACTCAACAGAGCAATGGTATGATAGCATCTATTTTCAGTTTTTGTTTTATTTTGCTTTTCATATAAAAATAAAAATAAAAATAAAAATTGAAAAATACAAAAACATTGTGTATTTGTGTACATTAGTTCTTGTAAACCTTAAAATAGCCATTGAAACAGAGTTTTCTAAACTTTGTATCTCTTGTAGCTTAGATGAGCATCCTTATGCACAACTAAACAAGTGAGCTTTGTGGCTCTTTGTTTGTGATGAGTAAGGTTAAGTGATCTATTGTACTTAACACTCGTATCACTCTTTTTGACCGATAGGACTAAAAAATACTAAGAGAAAGGCATAAATAACCATCTCACTACTGTTATCCACCAATTATGAAATGACATTTGTATGCTTCGGCATAGCAAAAGTACAATGTCAATGACATCTGTATGCTTTGGCATAGCAAAAGTGCAATATTAAAAAGCTTAACATAATTGGGTATTTCTTTTCTCTCTCTTATATGCCCATGCATGGTTTGCTTAATAAAAGAAAATATGCAAAGAAATAAAAGCAAAAAGAACAAAATGCTTTAAAATATGATTGCAAGCGTGTTTTCTAGGAGATGTGAGAGTTATAGGATGTACCTCAAAGGTGATAGTCCCCATTAAACAGTTATGATTATGTATGAGTTAAAGAGATTTTCTCATATCTCAAATCGTCGTAACTTTGAAACACTTATACAATCTTGCGATGTTTTTCACACACAACATGCAATATTCTTTACTACTTTTGATACATGTGCAAGTACAATATGATTTGGCCATCACAAGATTTACATGTGTTGATGTATGCTCACTAAACTGTCTTGACTTATTTTTGAAATACAAAATTGGTTAGACTTGTTTAGTATGTGTGTGTGTTTTGGGATCCATGTGCTTAAAATTGTTGTTGAGAGATGATTTTGAGAGCTTAATATGCTATTTGGATCTTTGGTTGAGTTGCATGTGTGATTGCATTCATATCTGTGTTTTTCTCTTCTCGAAAAACTGCTTGTAAGAGTTGGCTCGACACCTCTTTGATACATGGTTGTCTGTCGAGCTTCTTAGTTTTTTCTTATCGCAATCCCGACAACTTCTCGACACCTGGTGGATCAATCAAGCTTCTTTTTGTGTCTTTGTGTTGTTCCTCTACACCTTCTTGATAGCTGTATCTGTCGACGTTGTATCTCTCGACACCTACCTCGACAGATGGCTCGACACCTCTCGATACTTGTATCTATCGGGATTTACTAAACTTGTATTTAAAAGTTCTGTGCGATCCGACTTCTCATTTCTCTCGATCTCTCTCTCAATAGCTCTGGTTTTTCACCTCTCAAACCTCTCTCTCTCACACCAAATCTCTACCTAAGGTTTCTTCAAGTTTGTTCAAGTTTTTCCTCTCTTGGTAAGCTTCTAATCTCTCATACTTCATGCATTACATGTCTTGAAACCTAGTTTTGGGGTTTTTGAATAATTTTGGGGTTTTTCAAAATTGATGAGTTATTATTGCAATTTTTGAGATGAGTTTTGTAGATTTGATCTTAAAAACTCTATGTATTGCATCACATTAGCATTCTAACAATATACTCATGCATCTAGATGTGTGCTGTTAGGTTTGGATTGGGTTGAGCCCATGATATTCTTCATATTGCATGTCACATGTTCATGCATTTTTCATGCATACATTCTCTCTTGTCAATATACTTGTTATATTTGATTTATTTTGGGAACTTTGCTGAGTGTTTCTTTCTTTCTCCCTCTCTTTTTGTTTACGTTAGTAGTGTCTATGGCACTAAAACGTAAGTCCACTCCATCCTAGAACCCTGTTCGTTCTAGGGCCTCTTCGTCTTCTGATCCTACTCCTTCCTTTGTTCAGTCCCGTGATGAGAATACCCAAAAGGACTTCTTGGAAAAATTTTCTAAACGAGGTGTTCATTCAGAATGCCAAGTTATTTTGGCAAACTTTGCCGACATTGACCTACCGGATGTCATTCATAGTCGGGGTTAGGAGTTACTGTGTGACATCCCGATCACTTGTCCTTCTGTGCTGATACAGGAGTTTTACTTTAACATACATGAAATTGATTCTTCAGTACCTCTCTTTCATACTCGCGTTCGAGGTACGTGCATAGTAGTCACACCGAATCTGTTTTTCGATGTGCTTCATGTTCCGAGGTTGCGCATCCTGACTACCCCGATTGTAAGCGTCTACAGACTGTGTCCAAAGACGAGATGATTTTTGCGTTCTGTGAGTGCCCTTCTAATTGGGGTGAGTGTTAGTTTACATCATGTTGGTCTTTTGCTAAAGGTCCTCGTTTCATAAACATAGTGATGGCATTTGTTCTGCACCCACTCTATCACTACAACTCCATCACAGAGCCTCGTGCTCGGTTTTTGTTATCTCTTCTTGAGCATCTCACTATAGATTTTCCTTCACACTTCATTTTCTCTATCATAGATGTCTATAGGGATACGACTACCCGTGATAAGCTTATCTTTCCTTCTACTATCACGAGGATTTTACGCCATTTCTCCATCCCTTTTCCCGTGTCCAACCTCTTCCATGTCATGGTTGCCATAGACGCTGCTACCGTAAAACGTAGTGAGGCACAGTTTAGGTTGCGACGAATGGATTCAGCAGCTCCTTCCTCCCGTCCAGCTCCATCTAGATTTTCTCGAGCCACATCTGCTCCCTCCTCTTCCTCGAGCGATGTGTCACTAGGAGATATCATGGCGCAGCTTCAGGGCATGGATGCTCACCTCGATACGCTCTCTATAGAGTTGTATCAAGTGAATGTTCGTGTTGGTCGCATTGCTCAGCGATAGGCGACCATGGGCGGTTTTGCTCCTGAGGTTTCTCCTCCACCACCTCATGTGACTTTTGAGTCTGAGGATAACGATGGTGATGACGATGATGATTCAGATGATGATGATAGAGATGCTAGCTCTACCGTCGAGATGTCTACTTGACGCTCTACCCTTTGTCACTCGTGACAAAAAGGGAGAGTAGGTTTTGGTTATGAGAGTAGTCATACTTAGGGAAAGAGCATGTACATGACATTTTTTATAGGGGAGTGTTGTTGTTTTGAGGCATGTAGTGAGGACTACATGTATCTTTTCTTTTCTTTCTTGTTGAAGATACATTGTTCTTATACCAAGGTCTTGTGACCATTGTTTACATACATTGTGCTTATCTTTGATATATATGTGATGATGTATGTTTTCTTCACTTATCTCTACATGTGTTGTTTCTTTTCTATCTTTATACGCATGTTTCTTTATTTGTATGCAATCTATTATTTCTGCTTCACACAAAGATGCCTTGATGTGTTTTGTTTAAAGTATTTCAGAAATACAGGTTGTCAAAGTCTACTTGCCATGAACTCTCTTCTTGCAAAGTTTTTCAAGAGTTTGTGTTAGGATAGATTTTATTGTATCCAACAAGTGAATATGAGTTGAGTGATTTATGACTTCTCTCATATGTTCATTTATTTGTTGTAGTTTTGTCACGGATTGCCAAAGGGGGAGATTGTTAGGACATATGTGTTTCATTTTGTTTTGAACATATGTCATTCTTTTATGTAATTGGCTTATCCTTTGACAAAATGCACTCAGCTTGTATTTGGGTAGTTCTAGGATGATTTTAATACTTCAAGAAACAAGATTTCAAGATCAAGTGTTAAACCCATGCAAGTTGTCCAAGATTCAAGTTGAGAAGTGCTAGTTATTAAAGCTCGACACTTGGCTCGAAAGCTGCATCTATCGAGCTTTAAGAAGCTGTTCAGCCCTAAGGCTCGACAGCATCTCGACACCTCTAGCTGTCGAGATTTAAGAAAAACAGATTCTGAGTTCTGTTTTTTATTCTAATCCTTAGATGTGTCTTTGGGACTTCTTTTCTTCTAACCTTAGACATATAAAAGGATTATTTTTAGGGCCGTCAAAGTGTACACAAGTTGCACAAGCATTGAGAAACCTTTGTTCAAGCAATTTATGACCTGAGACAAAGTTCTTGCCCTAGTTCATCTCTCTTGTGAAGAAGTTGTTGTGTAATGTGCACCGTAGGGTTTTGTAACTAAGCATCTTCTTGACTTCATCATGTGGATGAATTGAAAAACTTTATAGCCAACAAATTTCTCTAGTTGGTGATTGAAGTCACGTACTGGAATCCGCGCAATTGGTTAGTCACGTACTTGGAAGCCGTGCATCAAAAGGAGAAATTGTCACTACAGAACAAGTCCAATTAGGTATTGGGATAAGAGTTCAACTGTAGGTTGGTAAGGTACTTGGGATTCCTTTACTTGTAACCGCTTGTTGTGATAATAGTGAAATTTCAGGAGTGGTGACCTTGAAATCACCCGGTGGAGTTTTTGTCGTGTAGGTTTTCCCTATTCGTAAACAAATCACCGTGTCATTTAATTTCTGCTATATACTTTAGTTTATTGGTGATTTTTTTGTGCTACCACACAATTTGCATGTTAATTTGATTAATTAATAACTTGGCTAATTAATCAACTTAATTCATCACAAGGGGTCAACGAGTTTGTAGGCCTATCAAACAAGATACAAGGATATCTCACTTGAATACATTTCCAAATCATTATAACAAAAACCATTTATAAATTCAATACAGCATACCAGGATTTTTATCTATAAAAAAAGAAAAAATAGTAATACTAACATAATTGCTTATGCAGATCCAATAGCAGTAGCTTCAATTGAAATTCAAGCTATGAAAATCTTCACTATTTAGCCGCCAGTTGAAGTATAAGTAGGACATGAGCGTCATTCTCTGTTGACATCAACTGTTATCATGTGCATATATATATATATATATATATATATATATATATGAGAACTTGAGTTAGTATGGTACTATAATTTAAAAAAAAAAAAAAATCACTCATCAATAATCGTTATAATTGGAGTTCCTCCATGCCCTTTCTAGAAGGCATAGCACCAATGATTAAGAAGTATAGATATGGTAGAAAAGGAAGTACTATGTTGTCTCCAGTTTTGACGTTTCAAAAATTTATGACGAAAATTTCTCTTACTTATCAAGCATTACACAAGGTGAATATGAAAATTAGTAGAATACTTGAATAGTTACAAATGTGATGCCATAATAGGACAGAACCATCTACCTTAGCAAAATCCTTAAAGATCATCATCATCACCAACTGCATATATGTGAAAACCTAAGTTAGTATGATAATAATAAAAATTTAAGTTTAATTTTAAGGAGCTCAGAAAGTATAGGGTGATTGGGATTGCTTGCGCACGATGAGCCAAAAGAAGAAAAAGAAAAATGACTCGACTTACTTGCCAATGACAAAACCAGATGTATATTTAGAAAGAAAATAAGATAGATTAGGATTGGACATTAATGGGGAGGATTTTTAAGATGATCATTACCGATTAATTTATAGATAGGTACTTCCCCAAAGCTCCCAATCAAACTTTGTGCATTTGTTAGGTTGAACTCTTCCGCATCTTGCTCATATATCAAACTAACCCCACAATCAGACACATTAATGGTTTTTTTATCTGTCTCAAATATAACCTTAATCTGACTGCATTTACCATTCCCAACAGTAGCAAACCAATCATCATGAGACAAATATAATAGGCAAATACCATTTTCAAAACGTATCAAGGTAGTAAAAAGTTCAAAGGCCCATTGATTCTGAGGCATATCACCAAGGGCTATCACACGAGCTCTAATAACATCACTCAAGCATATTAAATTTGATTGTGATGCCCAGAGAGCAAATCCTATCCATTTACTATTATACCAATTTGAAGGCAACTCTATGCTTATTGAATTCCTCATTGTTTGAATCAAACATGACAGAAAAATTATCAGAAATTCAGTTCTTGATCCATCATCTTCTCTTTTGAAAGAAGTTCCATAAACGGTTTTACGACAAAGGAGTCCCTGTCTCTGTACCCAAAACACAACTATTGTTAACTGTTATTATTTAACAATGAGAGAGAGAGAGAGAGAGAGAGAGAGAGAGAGAGAGAGAGAGAGAGAGAGAGAGAGAGAGAGAGAGAGAGAGAGAGAGATTACCTGTAGAAAATGGAACAACATTTGAAATTCCACTAGAATGCCTCTCTCATCATACGGACACCACTGGGAGAGAGGTTGTGACCAGCTACTCAGTTTGACCTGTGCTAGTGACCATTTTAGGGAATAACAAAGCTTAGCATCTATAACTCTTACAGTTGATGGAAGCCTTGGCAAAGATTTTAGTTTTGAGCAACCGAAAAGATCGAGTTTTTCAAGTGACCTCAAATTATGCATGTTGGTAGGAAGACATTTGAGATCTGTGCAGAAACTTAGATCTAATAAAGTAAGGGCAGTTAAACACTTGATTGATGAGGGTGCTACTTTCTTAATAGTAGTCCAACCCAATTTGAGTTCTGATAGGCTTTTCATAATTCCAGTAAATTTTAGAAACGAACTGATTCTTGAGCAACCTTGAAGATTAAGAACCGTAAGGGACTGCATTTCAGCAGACATGCTGGGAAGATCAGTAAGAGACAAGCAGCTTTCCAAATTTAAATACCTGAGCTTGCTGAGTTGTCCAATAGATGGGTGGATCTCAACCAATCGACGACAGGAAGAAAGCTTTAGTCCCTTAAGTATTGGAACACCAGAAAAGTCAGGTGTTCTAATAAGGTAGTTGGAATAACTAAGATCAATGAACTTTAACTTGGATAAAAGCTGTTACCCAAAAAAAAAAAAAGCTTCCATTAAACGTAGAACTTAATTTAATAAGTAAATAATTCTTTTTAATTAAAACAACTTTATAAATGAAAGGAGGAAGCTCAAATACACTGGAAGTGTATTTGTAATTGTAGCTACACTTAAAGAAAAGAGAAATAATAAATAGCTGGGCCACAATTCAAATTACCATTACTCCTTGCCAAAGATATTCCAAATAGCTGTGTCGCAATTCAAGATGAACAAGCTCCATTGGTTGGGAATTAAATGACAAACATTTTAAAGGATAGAAGTTCCATGAAAGATGTCTTAGCTGATTAGGAACATTAAGATGCCTTGGCTGATTAGGAAAATCAAGATGTCTTTGGTCATTAGGAAAACGTAAGTTGTCCTTCTTATCAATTACCAACAATCTAAGATTAGACATCTTTGAAAACACTTCAAGAAATTCTTCAAATTTGAAATCCTTTTTCTTGTATCCAACAACTATGGCTTCAATTGCATTTGTTGCCTAAGGTTTCAAAAGCAAAGGATTAGTGATTTGCACAATCAAAAGATATTATTGTTTTCAAAATATAAGAAATCATAATTGACAATATATTAGCATGGTAAATGAATGTTTTATTCTTGACTTTGTTACATAAATACTTAGGTAACCACTTACCTATTGGAATTTTATTTTAAAGAACTAATTTATTGAACAAAATTATGTTACTATACCTACTCAATTCTATTCACTGAAATAAATTAGAGCTTTGTCATTTTTCTTACCATATTGTCCTTCAATGCATGAAGCAAGTCATTATTAAGCCATAACCTACTCTGCTTTCCAAGCTTTCCCTTTGCTTCAAAACGAACAATTTTTTCACCCATTTCTTGTAGTAGATCATGCATCTCCAATTGTTCGTTGTGGTCCACGGAGAGGAGAGATTTTTCCACAAGAACACTTATACCAATTCTTGCATTAAAACCACAATTCTCTAATATATGCATTACTTGATTTTTCTTCCAATGTCTAAAGAAACATGCAATATCTAAGAATATCTCCTTCCACATTTCCTCTAGTCCATCATAACTTATTTTAAGTACATTAAATATTTCTCCTTTATTTTTTTTAAAACTGGGCAATGCACTTTGCCATTCATCTATTGTTCTTCCAACCAAAAAGGAACCCAAAGTAACAAGAGCTAATGGAAGGCCATTAGCATATTTCACTACATCTTGGGAGAGTTGCATATAACCTTTTTTGGGTTGCTCATTTTTGAAGGCTTTCAAACAAAAAAGTTTTAAAGCATCATCATTATTTAATCCATTGGGATTATATCTTTTATGCACTCTATGTTGGATTAACACATGTTCATCTCTAGTTGTTATAATGATCCTACTCCCCAAACCAAACCAGTCATGCCCTCCAGCCAATTTTTCTAATTGGTCCAATTGGTCAACATCGTCTATAACAAGTAGAACTTTTTTACGACATAACCTTTTCTCGATTTTGTCAACTCCATCATAAACATTCCTTATAAGAATATCTTTGTCTTCCAAAACGTCAGCAAGAAGTTGCTGTTGTAATTTAGGCAAACCATGTTTTTTTGAATCTTCCCTAACATTAGCAATAAAACTAGAACCTTCAAATTGACTATGAAATTTATCATAAACAGCTCTAGCAAGAGCTGTCTTTCCCAAACCCCCCATACCATAAATCCCTATCATGCAAATATTATTCTCAAAACTTAAATATGAAGGGATAAATTTTGCCAGAGTAGATTCTATTCCTATGAAGTTTTTAGTAATACTTGAGGATTTTGAACTCAATTTCTCCATCATCTCTTTTACAACGTCTTGGATAAATTCAAACTCAGGCCTGCGAAGAAGATAGAAAACAATTACATGATGGTCCAAACCAATTATAAAACTTCACTGGAGAAAGAAAAATATTTGGTAAGGATATTCCTTGGGAGTTATCTTTTCATGAATTAGCCCGCTAATTTTCTTAGGTTAGCAATGATATTAGATCCACTAAATCCAAATTATATTTCATCTAGAGATACATTGATTGAGCAAAAAATTAATCATCTCATTTCATGCTTGATTGTTGAGAGAAACCTCATTGGAATATTTTTAGTTGAACATGCTAAATATAAATGTTTAAGTCCTTTGAGGTTACTTGAGTACAGAATAATGATAACAATGGCAATAGTCAAATTTTCCAAATTAGACAATTGAAAATGCTTTGTATACCAAGTAAATGAGTAGAGAGGAAGAATTGGTTTCAAAAAAAAAAAAAAATTAATGATTTATACCTTTGCATAAACACGAGCTTTTACTTCTTTAGTCAGGGCCCAAAGGTAATGCGATATTCCTCTTTGAAGAGACAATATCATTCAAACACACCATAATATCAGTAATAAACTCCTCAAAGTTTGAGATTTTTTTTAAACCTAAAAAATGAATGAGCCAAAATTAAATCTTTATGAAAATAATTGGATTGCCACCCTGAATTGAAAATATAACTTGGCAACAGGTAATTTTGGATGGTTACATCATGTTGAGTTATGAAGTTACATTTTATGCCTTACCAAACAATAGAAAATGCAAAAGAGAAAAAAGCTTTCCACTTAAATAAGTGGAAGCAAAAGATCCAGCCATAGGCCATTTAATCATGTTGAGTTATCACGTCACTTAATAATGCATCATCTCTTCATGGTGGTATAATTAGTTTCCTTGATTCTCGAAAAAAAAAAAAAAAAAAAAGAAAAAGAAAAAGGAAAATAGGGATATTTATCCTACACTAGTTGTGTGTATATAGTGTTCGTTGTTTATAACCCCAGTCTACAACTACAAATGTTAGACCCTATTATTATGTATTATAAACCCAATTTAAAACACTATTATTATTTTTATGTGTGTTCTAATAAGTATTACTGTTTACTCAAAAAAAAATTCTCAAAAAAAAAAAAAAATAGTTTCCTTAATTATAGTTATTAAAAAAAATGGTACCTATCAAGGATTTTCATAGGCCGCTTTGACAAAAAGTATCTACGAAAAGCAATATAAACAATTAATGTCAGCAGATTTATAATTCCCAAAAAGTGATATATATTCTTGAATCAAGAAATTTCATTTTAATCTATTCACAGAGTTTCCCTAAGCCCAAATGCCGGTGTCTCAAACTCAAGTTGTTTATAATTGATTATTTAAATGGATTGTGAACAATTGCCCTTAGGACATCCGTTAGTATTTCCTATTTATATATATTAGCAGAGTTAGTACCACTTCTACTGTTCCCAAAAATTTAACAGAATTTTAACTAGCATACCATGATGTAGTTCAATCCATGCATATTATGATATATTCTCATAGCTAATTATATGCTTCATTGTATATGATTTGAAATTTATGGAAATTACCTATTTTGTAGATGCCAACCAGAGATATTAGCCACTTCTTTTAAAGCAATTCTCCATGTTTCCACCTCCTTTATGTTAACCTCAAAGCATTTTTGGTGATCAATAAAGGCTTGTTCAAAAGTTCCTGTTTGTTTCTTAACATCAGATGGTTCCACATTGTAGAAAATTGGCAAAACTGTCAACCCTATTTCTTTCCTGCATTCGTTAATCTTGGCAAGCTCTTTCAAGCACCACTTAGAAAATGCATAGTTTTTTGAGAAAATGATGATAGCAATCTGTGATTCCTCTATTGCTCCGAAGAGCTTAGAAATAGATTTTCCTCTCTTGAGTTCTTCTTCATCCCTAAAAGTAATAATGCCCTTTTGCTTCAAAGCAGCATATAGATGGTCGGCAAAATTATAGCGGGTATCCTCACCCTTGAAACTTAGAAATACTTCATATTTCCAATGACGTGTTGAAGAAGAAGATGGTGATGGGGATAACTCTCTTTTACACTTCATTGAAGCTGTTGGAAATTTAGATAGAAGAAGTACAACCAATTAAAAATTAAGAAAAAATTAAGAAAAATTAAGAAGAAAATAATTAAATTAGGGAAGAAGAAAACATGTGATGTGGGATTTTAATTTCAGGCAGGGAGTGAAAGGATAATAATAAAAAGAGATGATTGTGTGCTAAAACTTAAAAGTGAGAACTTACCCATTTGTAACAAGGAATTACAGTAGCAATGGGCTCCAAAAACCTCTGGAAAAAATTCCTGTTTTGCTTTTCTTTCCTTTTTTTTCTGCAAAGAAGGAACGACTGAAAATTATTTAACTATAGGAAATGAGACAAATAGTAGTGATTTGGAAATTGAAATTAGAGTAGACTAGTAGTGATTGATTGTAATGCTCGAAACTCAGTTGAAACAAAGGCGGATCCAATTGGTATTAGATATCTATTGCCTGTTTAATAAGGGAATGGACTCTGTTATTTATTTCTCCTCGTCCGTGAGTTTGTGTCCACAACTTTAATATCCCCTGTTTCAAGTCAAGTCAAGTCAACTACTCTTTCTGGGCAGTTTCAATTGAACAGAGCAGCCCTTTAAAATTTCTTATATATTTTTATATTGCCAGTAAATTTTAAAATTTTAATTGTTGGATTACATGTTTTTATTATATCATTAATGTTTATAAAATTTCAAAAAAATTAAAAATCAATTGCTATATCATCAAATAAATGTTAAAATTTTAAGTTTTTGTGATCTAAAATTATGTACAAAATACAAGTTTATAATTAAAAAGTAAATAATATATAATTTAAACAAAATTTGAGATGTACGTTAATAATATAAAGAACATAAAATTTAACAGTTAAATTTTTAAAATTAACACCTAAAAAAGAAATATACAATAAGTTTAAAAAGTTTATTCGGCGAGAAAGTTTGCAAGTCTAAAATGTATTTTTAAATTACTTTTTTTAAAAAGTTTTTTAGCGTGGCACAAAAGTCATTGACTAAAGTTTTTCAGCACTTTCTTAGTCCTCCACTTTATTGTCTTTTTTATTTTAATTATTATTTTTTAATTCAATAAAAGAGGGATAGTAAAAGACAGCATCTTCGTGGTAACCAACTATGAGCCTATGTCTATTTAAATTTCCTTTTTTTTTCAATCAGCTGTGGTGGGGTGTAACACGTATGAAAGATTTCCATATCTGCAAGTGAGTTTCCTCCCTAGTCTCCTTTTTTAGAGAATTGAAGGAGAAAAAATAAAAATAAGAACTTTTAATTTAAATAAACTTCTACAGGGCCCTGATGGAGCATCTGGTAGTGGTAAACACTTTTTTTTTTTTTTTTGATGGTTAGTGTGTGTAGCTGTGTGCCACTGCCCTCTCTCTTGTGTTTTCTTTTTAAATCAACCTGTCATCTTTTTACACTTCTTTTCTGAGTTACAAACATTCGACTATGTACGCCTTAGCAATATATTGTTGAGCAAGTTATGCCATATATATTGGGCTAGACAGGGATTAGCATTTTTAAAGACTATCAAAAATATAATTAAAAAAATTAAGGTGAATTCCCACAACTCAAGCTCTGCTACCCAACAAATCCTTAATCCATTATTTCAACTAACAGAAATTAAAAGCATAAATTTAAGAATTAATAGACACGTGGCATAATTTTATTGTTCCATAGTGTGGTGCAGATAATATGGTCAAGAAGATTTTGATTGGAGCCGAAAAAAGTAAGCCTATTGCAATTTCTAAGGTGCTGGGGCATTGATTGATTGTGAGGACGCGTAAAAGAAAATGATAGCTGCACTTGTCTACACACTTTCACACACAATTGTTGGGTCTTTCTTCCCATTTATTTATAATAAAATTTGAAGAGTTTGAAGAGAAGCTTGTTTAGAGCATCTCCAGCAGATCTATCTCCATTTTTAGTCAAGAAAATGCTACTATGCTACTGTTTACTTACTGTTCACCCTCCAACCGCTTCTCCAAATACAAAATTTTTCCTTTTATTTTTTTGAAGTTGCTACGGTAATTCTCTTAATTTGAAAAATATGGTAGCAACTCCAAATGAATTTTTACCCTTAAAAAATTCGTACAGCTCAATAAAAAAAAATTCTCTCTCTCTCCTTTCACAGCTACAAACACAACGGCTACCATCACAAAAATCTTCCACTCAAATATCGCATAATCAGATTATCATAATACAAACTCAAAAACAAACTTTTAAAATTAATCAAATCATAACAATAAAAGCAAAAAAAAAGAAAAAAAAACAAAAGAATGGAGACAGAAGACAGAAGCCATCTGACCTATCTGGACTACGTTGGGGACGAAGATGAGTGACGACTCCAGACTGTGCCAACTACTTTGGGATGAAGATGATCCATCTGGACTGCGTTAGGGACAAACTGGAATCAAGTTAAAAAAAGAAAAAAAAGAAAAAAAAAGAGAGAGGATGATGAGAGCTGTTGGAACGTTCTCAAAGAAAAAGAAAATAAAAGAGGGGGGGGGGGGGGGGGTGTAGAGATAGGATAGCGTGTGTGGAGCCGTGAAGGAGAAAAAGAGGAAGAAAAAAAAAAGTAGAGAAAGAGAGCTGGAGAAAGAAAGACACAGAGTTCTGGTATTAAGTGAAAGTGTAGAGAAAAAAAAGGAGACGAAGGAGATAATGGGTTAACGTGTGTAGTGGAGAAATATCAAGAGAAAAGAAAAAGAAAAAAAAAAAAAAGGAAACGTGTGGATGATAGAAAGAAAGGAAAAATACCATTTAAAAATGTTATTATAATATTTTCACAATAAATTTTAGGTAACATATTGTTATTAACTAATACTAGTGAGTAAAAATATAATTTCAACGGTGGGTTCAAATTAGAACTAGTAACAACTTTTTATATAAATTTTGTTGTGAAAGTATTATGAAAAATATTGTGAATATAACACTATTTACTGAAAAATATAATTAATAGGAATGAATATAGGAAGAATAAATAATGATAAAAAAAAAAAGAATAAAGAATGAATGAAGAAATAATATTTAAATGAAATTGAGAATGAGATAAAGAATCTGTTAAAAGGTATATTTGAAAAAATGGGTAGTTAAAATATAAAAATCACTGTTCATTCTCTAAACAGTACAAAAATTTGATGAATCTGCTGGAGATGCTCTTAGTCAACTTCTTCCATTACTTTTTTTTTTATTAAATTTTTTTTTTTTTTAGTGTGGCACAAAAGTCATTGATTAAGTCATTTTCTTACTCCTTCACTTTATTGCTTTTATATTTTTATAATTATTTTTAAATCGATAAAGAAGGAACATTATAAAGACCGTTTTTTTGTGGTAACCACCTACAATATGTATGAAACTCTATTTAAATTTCCCTAAATTCAATCAGATGTGGTGGGGACATACCACGTGTGAGAGATTTCCATATCTACAAGGAAGTTTCCTCCCTAGTCTCCTCGGTCAAAGAAATGAAAGAAAAAAAAAATAATTTTTTTTATTTAGCTAAAATTTTATGGTTAAATATAAAATGGTAAATTACAGCTAGCATTTCTGAAGTTTGAGATGAAGCTAAACAAGTTCAAAACATTTCAGAATTAATCGATTTGGTCCTTGAATCATATGCTAAATAGTATATATAACAATTTCATTTCTAAGAGCATATAGTTTAGGGACCAATAAATTGGTTATTTTTGAAATACTTTAGACTTGCTTGGTATTAGCTCAAATCTAAAGGTGCCAACTGTAATTTGCTCAAATATAAAATTATCATTAGATTTTGTGATACTATTAAAACTCTTAAAGAACACAAAGGTTATTCCACAAGTATAAGGGCTTGTGGGAGTAAAGGTCGGGATTCAAGTCTCGGGATTCAAGTCTCAAGGAGGGAGTCTCACACACATATACACTTAGATTATACTAGAATAGAATTTTTATCTTGTATCAAAAAGCTCTTTGTTTCATCTCCATTCTTTTTTTCTTTTTTTTGTTTATTTATTTTTTATTTATCAACTTCCTTCTTCATTTCTAATTTTATTAATTTATTTATTTTTAAATAAAAATTAAATGTTATTTCTCTATTATAGGTTATTCATACGCTTTATATATATATATATATATATATATATATATATATAATATATTGAGTAGATATGTGCGGGTAAAATTTCACATTAATTAAATGGTGTACTTTCTATCATATTTCATGCTCAATTGGAATCTATTATTTCTCCTATTCAGGTATGTTTTCACAATTTTACATCTACCTTTCTGTCAAGTCAACCACGCTTTTACTTCTGTAGGGCCAATGGGCCTAAGATGTATGTTGTACTAGCCCAAGAATGCATGTAAGGTTGAAAACTCAACCTAATAATGTAATTGGTCCAAGGACGTATGAAGACCTGCCCATGAAATAACGTAAAATGAGGAAGAGGTCATGTCTGGCTAAAACATCATGAGGCACAACGTCAGAGGATGGTATAATGTCCTCGGCTACTGTTAGCTGAGGAGGAGAAGGGTGATCTGGCAGTTCAAAGGCATCATTACCAAAGGTTTTGAGTGCAGAGGCAAAAGAAGTGAGGGTAAAAGATAAGGAGAGGGGATATGAAATATCTAGGGTAAAACTGCTGCCACCGCATTGAAGACTCTGCAACTACTTCTCTGGTTGCATTAATGGGAAAATGACGCCTGAGTGTTAGAATTCAGCCTTATAGCTACCATCAAGGACTTTGGGGAAAAAAGGTGATGAGACAAGTATCTAAATGGAACATCTGATCCACACGTGGAAGAATAAGGAGAAGGAAGAAAGTAATATAAAAGGCGAAGGATAGAGGAAGAGAGGGGGAGAACACACTCACACAGGAGAGAATTGTAAGAAAATACCCAGTGCTTGTCCTCGGCATTTATATACAAAAGGGACTTTCAATTACATAAAGGGGTTATCCATGAGTTTGTGATCTGGCTTAAAGTTCATGTTACTCAACGTCTACAGACCTAAATTCGAAGCCCACTCTCTATAAATTCATTGTTTTTGGCCCTTTGGATTGGTTCCCTTGGAGCTACTGAGGTCCAGTTTAACTAGTGTCCTTACAACTTTTAGAGTTTTAGTTTAGTCAAGCACTTTTTCCAGCACTTTCTATAGGCCATAATGCAGATTGAAGTACAAGGCCTTAATGATATATGCATCCCAAAATTAACGTAAGGAAATAGTATATTAATTAAATAATAACAAAGCTCGAATAAGGATCCCATGGGAATGAATAATCTTTCTAAATTTAGGGGTCCTGCCAAAGAAATATTGAAGGCCACATAACGCAGCTTGTACTACGAAGCCTCTGATGTTGGCAGGTTAATACTTAATAGTGAATAGTGATACATGTCCAGTAAGGTTAAGCAAATTACGAGGGACATTTTCCACTTACAGAAATGAAACTAAAGCCCAAATCCAACTCCCTAATGCTGATGACTCCCAGGTCCACAAGATATTGATTGAATCACAGCAATATGCCAAAAAAATTCCACAACTATATACAGGAATGTATCATTTTACATGAAAAGGATAGTAAAAAAACTCAACAGGCGAAGCATGTTGATCCTTTGCAGTTTTGCTTAATACATCAAAATCATAGTCCAGTACAAATATCACGGATTAAGCATTACTCATAACTACTCTTCTTTAGCGCTGCTAGTACTGTCACTATCATCATGAAAATTTATTTGAAAATAAAACCAATTAGCTCTAGCTCAAATGATAGTTTCTCCTCCCTTTATATAAGAGGATGGAGGGTAAGGTTGCGGGTTCAAGACACAAGAGGTGCTTGTGTAACTAACCAATAAAAAAACTGACCAAAAGCCTTACTATCACTTTGAATTATAGTATAGCCAAGGCCAAATGCATCAAAGCTGTGGCCTTACAGGGTCAAAGTCAAAGTGGTAAGTGTAGCATGGAACAAAAGGCAAACACGGCAAAGCATTGAGGTATGATGGTCTTGGTGAGTCATAAGGCCAAGACTAAGACCATGAGACCCAAAAATTAGGCATGACAATTTTGCCCCGCCTCTCCCCGCTCTGCCCTGCGCGGGTTTTTTCCACCCCACAAAGGTGGTGGTGTAGAGATGGGACAAGATTTTAGCCTCATACCACGGGGCGGGACGGAGATGGGTTTAGACTTTTTAGACCCGCTCCGCTCCGCCCCGCCCCGCCCTGCTCCATGTTGATAAGCGTTAAATTGTAAATTTTTCATACGTTAAAACTTTACTACTTAAACAAATATATTATGAACTTATTTTATTCTACCTAATGTGGTTCTCTGCCCATTTTCTCTCTCTCTATCAATATTGAAAATAAGGTACCAATTTTAACGTTTTTTTTTGTATTTATTAGAAACAAATTTATATGTACTATTTGAATCTTTGATTTCGTAGCATGAGATTTTTGTTTTTATTGTGATATTGTCTTGTTAAACACTCAGATAATATTTTCAATTTTTGCTAAAAATTAGTTTGATTTGATGGGATAAATTTACTTATAATTTTGAGTATATTTTTATTAATGAAACAAGTTTTATTAAAAAAAAATTGTAATAGTTGTGAGCAAATCAACAAGAACTAGAGTTTTACGAGGTGGGGTGGGACTCCAAAGGACAAGGATGGAGCAAGATAAAATCATGCAAGGCTGGGGCAAAGACTTTATCCTTCGGCCTCACCTTGCCCCATTACCATCCCTACCAAAAATAAGGTTGAGTGCCAATAGAAATCAACAAGGCAAGGAACCCAAAGAGCATTTTGTTATACCATATTAAGTTTCAACTTTCTACTTTCCACTAAGCTTTTCAACTTTCCACTAACCCTAGTTTTTAAAAATAAAAATAAGAAGTTTTCCACTTGAGCATTTATGCAGTCCATGATTTGACAACGTCTAAATTGAAGAAAGCAATAATAACAAACTTTAGAGTGGATAACCATAAAGCTAAACCTATTATCCCACAAATTTTATTTTATTTTACTTTTTATATCCTATTGCCTCTAAAAACTTGCTATTAGAAAACTTCAGTTATTATAGAAAATTTAACATAACTCTAGAATATGTTTCAAAAAATAATTATAACGTTAATATATACATACAAAGCATACATTAAAAAGAATTTAGAAACAAATAGAAATCCATAGAATTTTAAGATTACATTTGCTATTTAGAGAGATTCCTTATTATATATGTTCACGAAAACAAACAGTCAAACTGTCATTTTAGTCTCTGTCATTTCAATTATCATAGTTAAATAATTTTTAGTCATTTTCTCAATTTGTCATTTTGGTTCAGTTATTTTATTTTATTTATTTATTTTAATTATTTGTGCTAGTTAGTTGCTCCTGTAAAGGAAGATTATTGGACTTGTTCATAAGAATAAACTGTCACATGGCTAGGAGACAAGAAGACAAGTGCCATAGAATGATAAAATATGCAATCATTTTCTCCCAGCTCTTATTTTCAATCATTTTTCCTATAAGATGTGCCTTTGATTTGAGATAAGCATTTGGACTTGAAAGTTCAATTAGTGAGAAAACACTAATGAATGTTTAGACCCACAATTTTAAATACAGCCAATTCAAGCTTATACTCAAACAATAAATGTGCGAAATAAAGAGCATAGGCAAAAACCTAAACAAATAAACAACTCTACATCATAATTAATCACAAACACAGCAACAATTAATGGTTACAGAGTAAGGGAAGAGAGATGCAAACACAAGGATAACATTGACACGTGTTATAGAAGAGGAAACCGAAGAACTCGGCAAAAAACTTCTCCACTGTCCTCCAAGCAGTAAAATGATCCACTAAAAAATTAGTTGGGATACATGAATAACAATAGACCCTCCAAGCCTAATCTACTCGATGCACCTAAGCCCTCCAAGCTTTTTACTCTAACAAGGTTACACCTAACCTTGTTTCTCTAGCTTTCCAAATCCCGCAATAAGCTCTATAGTGCATTTGCCATCTTTGGCATCTTCCAATGCTTCCCAAAGCTCCAAAAACACTATCAACACTCTAAATGGGTGTGGGTTGTGTTTGGGTACAAATCTCCTCTCAATGAGTATAGCAATGGGGGAGGAAAGGAAAAGAGACTACAAAGATTTCTCTCTAAGAATGAGTAGCTCTCTCTCTAATAAGGTGGGTGTGTTGTAGAAACCTTTCTTAGGGTTTTTCTCTCAAAAGGCTCCTTACATTTTCTATAAGTAATGATGGTATATATAGTATGTGTGAAGACAATACAAAAGGTCATGTGTTTCAGCAAAACAGGGGAAACTCGCAGCTTACTCGCGACTAGTTCAAGTGGCGACCCGAGTCACGAGTTAGCCAATTGAAAGACTGTACTTTCTGGACAGCTAACTTGACTCTTCACCTTCTTGCGTGTGCTTCTCATGTGACTTTTAGCTGTCTTGATCAAATCTCCACCACTTAATACTAAACTCATTACAAATTAATTCCATAAAAATACAAGAAAATAAATTTATGCAATTACAACACTTTTTGTCATGGAATAAGCCAATAATAATGTTTTGGTAAAAATCATAACTTAATAGGACTAATAATTATTACCTTAATACTTATATACTTATATAGTCCATGGGACCAACCGGCCAAGCAGTGCTTATCCTAATTTATTTCATTTAAAAATATAAATTTAAGTCATTATATATGATAATATGATTTGTTTGAATTGACATGGCCACTTGTACACCTACTCTGTTTAAAAAAATGAGTAGGTTTGGTGTGAAACCAGAAGATGTGAATTGTTGATCGTATTTTTTTCTCTTTCATCTCATTCCATTTTCTTTTTAACATGCAATTACATAAATTAAACTAAATCTAGCTTTGTTTTGTTCAGTTTTTTTTTTTTTTTTTCTTTTTTTCCTTATGGATTTGATGACTTCGAATCTACCTTTTGACGGAAAGATGCGTAGAAGGAGAGGATGTAAATGCTCTGCCCTTTAAACAACAAAGCAATACGTGGGAAAGGGATTATCATTACAGCTACATTACAGTCAAAAAAATAATTTTCAGCCGCTGTCTTGCCAGGAAAATTTCTGGAAGGAAAGAGCTATTTACACACCTACTCACTCTCTTTAAAGAGTATAAGCCCTCAGTTTGCACTGAGGCATGACACTCACTTTCTTTAAAGAGATTCAAGTCCTTTGTTGGCTAAACTTGTAACAAATGCAGACCTTCAGTTGGCACTAAGGCATGGCACTTGGTCTCTTAGTCAAATAAAGTGATTAACCAATATCCAATTCTCAAACACTAAGCCACAATGAACCCAACAAGTAAACAACAATATGGAAATAAAAGGAAAAACATGCAAACCAAAGCTAAACCCCAACAAGTGTTTAGGAAGGAGAAAACCAGAAGTCTAGGCGGAAAAACCTCTCCCTTGGGAAATATAAAAAGCTGTAAAAAAATCAGTTATTTTTTTCTTTTCTCATAAAATAATTTTAAAAATATTTCCCAAACTAATGCCATTAAGACATCCATTTGCTTAATTCATTGAGTTTAAGGGACTACAAAAATCTGGTTAGACTGCCTGAGAACCTAGGGAATGCTAAAAGTCTAGAGTTGTTGGATTTGAGCAAATTAAACTGCTTTAAGAAATGTTCCTTCTTCCATTGGTCTCTTCAAAAAAATCTTAAATTGCTATATTTCGATGGATGTAAAGGGTCGTCATCATCATCTAGTAGTGTTGTATGAGGTCCTCCCTTTTTATTCAATTCCAAGAAGTCCTGACCCAATGGACTTGCAATTATCTTCTCTATCAGGTGCTTGTTCTTTAACTGAATTCAATTGATGGATACTGTAGGTAGTGTAGATTTAGTTTACTACTTGCCATAGGTTGTGTAATTGTGTTTACGAGGTGAGGTTTAATTTGGCTGGGGTTCTTTACCCAAAAAAAAAATTTTGGCTGGGGTCAAATTTAACCGTGTTGTTTTTCAGTTATTGCTATTATTTGACGAAGCGACAACGTTTTGTTATTCGTAAATTCTGTTAGTTATGTTGGAGCCACAACTGTTAGTGCAAAGAATAGTAATAGTGCAAAGAAGACCAAAAAGAGTGGACATTTTATTACAAAAGTTGGTCCAACAGATGGGACACAAGAAGTGGGGCTTAAATCTAAAGGTACATGGACTAGAATGACCAGATCAAAAACAGAAAGTGAAAAGGATGTCTTAGAAAAGGAGGGACCTAAAAGGAAATTACATAGCGAGTTGATAGAAGTGCAACTACTGGAACAGGGAAAGAAGCATAAAATTGAGGATGAAACAAAAACTTTTAGCATGCTGTTGGCATCAGAATTTGGATCGGCGGAGGTTGCTGGGCAACCCTGCCGGACCCAATGATCTCTTAAATTGGAATTGTTGGGGGCTTAGGAACCCCCAAACAGTTAATGCCTTGAAAAGGGTAGTTAAAAAAGAAGAGCCAAAAATCGTCTTCCTTATGGAGACAAAATCAAATAAAGATTGGATGGTAATGGTTCGAGATAAATGTGAATTCAAACATGGTTTGTTTGTTTCTAGCAATGGAATGAGTGGTGGTTTGGCACTGATGTGGAAGGAAAATGTTAAGGTGGAGGTACAAACTTTTTCACCTTCACATATTGATGCTTTGGTGGATGGTGGGACGGAGTATGGATGGTGGCGTGTGATTGGATTTTATGGAAATCCAGAGACAGCAAAAAGGCCAGAAGCTCGGGCTAAACTAAAACAGTTGAGCACTACTTCTACGCTACCTTGGATTGTGATTGGTGATTTTAATGAAATCACAGAAATGTCTGAGAAGGAAGGAGGGAGTGATCGGCCAAGGCAGCAAATGTCAAATTTTGTGAATACAATAAATTACTGTGGATTGCGAGATATAGGATTTGTGGGTCCAAGAGACACATGGTGGTGTGTGTGAAGGGATGGTGTGCAGATACGAGAATGGTTGGATAGAGCATTAGCCACAACGGCATGGATGAATTTATTTCCTCAAGCAAAGCTCCATCACCTTACATCATCAGCATCGGACCATTCTATTTTGCTGCTTAGGTTGGTTCAAAAACGAAGTAGAAGGCCTAAGAAACTGTTCCGTTTCGAGTCGATGTGGCTCAAGGACCCACGGTGTGAGGAAGTAGTTGTGGAAGCATGGAATGATGGACTGGCTGACCAAACTGAGTTCCTTTTAATATCATGTTTGGAGAAGTATAGATTGAAATTGGAGGCTTGGAAAAAAATAAAATTTGGGCACGTGGGAAACAAAATTGCCGAATTGCAAAACCATCTTGAATGGCTTGAAATGCAACCGGCTACCCCACAAAATAATCACGATATGAAAGTCACACGGATGGAGTTGAATTGTTGGAATGAAAAGCAAGATGCAATGTGGCTTCAACGGTCCAGAATTAGTTGGTATCAAGCAAGGGATCGGACTACAGGATTCTTTCATGCGAAGGCTTCAGCTAGAAAAATGAAAAATCACATAGAAGGCTTGCTGGATGAGAATGATTGCTGGCATGAAGATGAGGAGAAAATAGGTGAGATGGCAGTAGATTACTATGAGAAGCTATTCTCTACTAGTCATCCAATGGAGTTCACAGAATTGATACAAGCTTTGCAGCCAAAGGTAACTATGGAGATGAACAGAATGCTCGGGAAGATTTTTACAGAGGATGAAGTAAAGAAAGCAATGAAACAAATGTACCCCCTCAAAGCCCCAGGACCTGACGGTATGCCTCCACTTTTTTATCAGCATTTTTGGCCAAATATTTGTGAGGTAGTCACTAAAACTATTCTTGATTTTCTCAATAATGGTTTATCACCTCCTAATTTTAATGAGACGCATATTGTTCTTATTCCAAAAATTAAAGAGCCTAAGAGGGTGTTTGATTATAGGCCTATTAGTCTATGTAATGTGGTCTTTAGAATTACATCTAAGGTAATAGCAAATAGACTAAAGAAAATTGCGCCATCTATTATCAGTAATACCCAAAGTGCCTTTGTGCATGGAATGTTAATTACTGATAATGTATTAGTGGCCTTTGAGGCTATGCATCACATTAATCAGAAGAGAAATGGGAAGAAGGGGGAGATGGAAATTAAATAAGATATGAGTAAGGCCTATGATAGAGTGGAATGGGTATGTCTTGAAAAAATTATGGAGAGATTGGGGTTTGAGGAAAAATGGAGAAAGGTGATTGTGCAATATGTCACATCTGTATCTTACTCAGTCAGGATCAATGGGAAACCTAGGGGGCATATTGTACCAACAAGGGGAATAAGGCAGGGAGATCCTTTATCACCCTATTTGTTTCTCTTATGTGCAGAAGGTATATCTGCGTTGATTCAGAAATCAGTAGAAACTGGAGAACTAGAAGGCATATCGGTTTGTAGAGGTAGTCCTATACTATCACATTTTTTCTTTGCAAATGATAGCATTATCTTCGGTAAAGCCTCCATTGAAGAATGTACCACTTTATAAAGAATCCTTGCTGTTTATGAAAATGCTTCAGGCCAACAATTAAATAGAGCTAAAACATCTCTACTTTTTAGTAGTAACACTTCGAGGGAGATCCAAGAGGAGACAAAGAATAGATTCAAGGCACAGGTTATTCGTCAGCATGACAAATATTTGGGATTACCATCTCTGGTGGGGAGGAATAAAAGGAATTCTTTTAATGCGATAAAAGAGAAGTTTAGCAAAAAAATTGGCAGGATGGAAAGAAAAACTTTTGTCGAAGGCAGGAAAGGAAGTATTGATTAAGGCAGTAGCCCAGGCTATTCCTACATACACAATGAGTTGCTTTAAAATCCTAGATTCTCTTTGTGATGAATTAACTAGCATGATCCGCAACTTTTGGTGGGGTCAAAAACACGATGAGAGGAAGATGGTTTGGCTTAGTTGGGACAAGCTTTGTGCACCTAAGGAAGCTGGAGGAATGGGTTTTCGCCAAATAAAGCAATTTAATCTTGCACTTCTTGCTAAACAAGGATGGCGGCTTCAAACAATGAAAGATTCATTATTATACCGCCTTTTTAAGGCAAGGTATTTTCCACACACAGAGTTTTTGCAAGCTTCAATTGGCAATAATCCCTCTTATGCATGGTGAAGTATTATGGCGGCTCAATATTTGGTTCAACAGAGAACTCGTTGGACTATGGGCAATGGGAATTCTATTCAGGTCTGGGGAGATAAGTGGTTGCCAACTTCTTCCACATAGAAGGTGGTTTCTCCTAGGAAATTTTTGCATGCTGACACACAGGTCTGTGAACTGATTTCTCAAGACTCTGGCTGTTGGAAACATCAAGTGCTGGATGCGGTTTTTCTTCCACATGAGGCTGACATGATAAAAGGAATACCATTAAGTGTACAATTACCTGAAGACAAATTGATTTGGGCAGGGAATAACAATGGTAAATTTAGTGTAAGAAGTGCTTATAGATTGGCCATGGAGGGGTCACGGGCTGATACAAGGTCAAGCTCAAATGGTAGGAATTTGAGAGGATTTTGGAGGTCTGTATGGCTGCTACCAGTTCCGCATAAGGTACGTCACTTTGCATGGAGGGCATGTCGTGATATCCTCCCCACCAAAGAGAAATTGATGCGTAGACAGGTGATACAAGAAGATTGGTGTGAAGAATGTAGAACAGAGCCTGAGACGACAAGACATTTTTCTAGAGATGTCCAAGAGCGCAGGAGATATGGCAACACACAAAATTGCATTTTTTCTTTTGATGCTGGTACTATCTTATCATTCTTTGATTTACTGTGGAATATGATGGTGTTGAATGACTATGAGGAAGGAAAAGTGGCAATGGTGGTTACCATAGCTTGGGCTTTATGGGTTAACAAGAATGAAACTCGAAATGGAAAAAGAAAAAAGAAAAAAGACGAGACAAGAGATAGTACAATGGGCATCTCTATATCTGGCAAAATATGTAGCAGCGAATGAAATTCAGAGAATTACAAGCCCAGAAAGTCAAGTAATTCACTGGACACCTCCAGTGGCATTGAGATACAAAGTCAATGTAGATGGAGCGGTGTTTAAGACGCAAGGGACAGCAGGTGTAGGGGTGGTGATTCGGGACTTCAATGGATTGATTATAGCAGCTCTGAGCAAGAAAATTCATTCACCATTGGGGGCACTAGAGGTGGAGGCAAAGGCAGCTGAAGCTAGAATCAGTTTTGCAAAGGATGTAGGAATTTCTGAGTTTACTATTGAAGGGGACTCTTTGGTGGTGTATAATTCCTTGAGGGGATATTCTGATCCTCCTTCGTCTATGGCACAGGTTATATCGGGTATACTTGGGATGTCTGGGATTGGTGCACAAATTGATTTTTCACATATTAAAAGACAAGGAAACAAGCCAGCTCATTTGTTAGCAAAACACGCGTTAGGAATTGACGATTATATGACTTGGATGGAAGAGAATCCTTGCTTCTTAGAGCAAGCTCTTCGCCATGATGTATCTTGCATTTTGAGAGTTTAATGAAGTTTACAGTTTCCTATCAAAAAAGAAGACGCAGGGATCCTACCCAAGATAGTCATCCAATCATACAAAGATCTTAAAGCAAATTGCTTAAGAACGTGATTTAAAAATTCAACCACATCAAAAGTTCAACTGTTCATCTCTCACTAAATTGTCCACAATACTCATTGAAAACTTTAGGATATCCACCTTCATGCCAATTACCTATTACGACTGTATAAATAACTTTAGGATATCCACAATCCAACTATGTCTAGGAAAATGAAAATTCACTTCAAAACTTGGATGCACCAACACTATAAAATTTCAGTCATTAATATCACAGCCATCATACCAGCCAGGTTCTAAAAGCACTAAAAATGAATCTGAAAATCGAAGTCTTGAATGGTAATGAGCTTTTCCATTGCATTCGAGAATATCCATCTTTTACAATTATAATTAGCAATTAACTAGAAGCTATTCAAATATGCACATATAGGACCTAAGATGATTGAGTAGCTTCATTAGTTACAACATATGTTTAAAAACTATCTATACGCTATGCAAAAAATTATTTCCAAATAGCTAGGTATGCTTTCCAAAAAATTGTCAAAGTCAGGCATGCTCTCCAAAAAATACTGCCAAAACGCTGTCAACTGTGCAATTTCTGTCCAATAACTGTGCAAAAAACCAAGCATGCCTCCAAAAAAATATTGCTAGCATGCTCTCTAGAAAATACTACCAAAATGCAATCAACTATGCAACAAATGTCCATTAATATGGTGCTTTTCACGGGTTATCAATATCAAGATCTACTAAAGCCTGCAAAATATCCCACCAAATATGTGTGTATATATATATATATATATATATATGGAAGAAGAACAAAAAAAATAAATAAAAGCTTAAGTTGTGGCAAAATTCATAAGGACTATGCACACCTGATTCAAGCCATAAAATCCAACGCATTCTTGTCCAACAAAAAAACTACAACCAATAGATTCCTACACATGACATTTAAAAAAATTTATATTTCACTTTTATACTAATGGTAGTAACTGGTCAGTAGGATATTAGACAATTTATAAGGAATGGTAGTAATTGGTTTGCAAGGCATTAGACAAAATTAAAAAAAAAACTATGCATACCTGATTCAAACCATATAATCCAACAACATTGTCTTGTCCAATAAAATTACTACTACCAAAAGATTCCTACATATGACAGATAACCAAATTTATTTTTCACATTTATAATAATAGTAGTAATTGGTTGTTGGGATATTAGACAAATTTCAAAAGGAATATACATACCTGAGTCAAACCACCTTATAATCCAACACCATGGTTTTGTCCAACCGAATTACTACAACCGTAAGATTCCTACGTATGACAAAAATAGTAATGTCAACCAAATTACTACAACCATAAGATTCCCACAACCATTTCATTTTTTTAATGGTAATAATTGTCTAGTAAGATATTAGACAAAATAGCTAATTAGTAGCATCACACCTGATCAACCAATAATCTAGAGTAATGTCCAAAAAATTGCAAAAGATCATATTTTGGCTTCAAGTATTTCTTCAACACACTATTTATTAACTCACTGCATTGGGTGCTTTTCATATTGGCAGTGAACATATGTCGATCACATACCACAGCCCATTTCTCTTTCACAGCAAATATTTCAGTCAACCATTCATTATCAAGCAGATCATATTCCTTAAGCATATTATCCATTCATCTTAATCTTCATAATCATACACACAATTACGAAGATCAAATGCAAAACGATTTGATGAATGAAATACATCATTTAAATGCTTAGCGGCATTCTAATAAATATGCCACACACACAAACGATGATTTGATTCAGGAAACACCTCTTTTGTTGCTTTAGCCATTGCAGCAGAATTTGTAAATATAGTTCTTGGTTGCTCTCCTGACATTGCACTCAAAAGAGTTTCAAACAACAACTTGAATGAAATTATAGTTTCATCATAAAGTAAAGCTGCACCAAAAATAATTAATTGCTTATGATGATTAACCCCAATAAATGGAGCAAAGGGTCAACCATTTGAATTTGTTCAGTAAGTGGTGTCAAAACATAAAACATCTCCAAAATTTCCATAATCAACTATTGATCTAGAATCAACCCAAAAAATATTCATGATTTGATTATCATCATCATGTTGTATTGAATAAAAATATGATGGATCTTCTAATTGCATCTTTTGAATATAATCCATTGCAGGAAAACCATCTCCTCTCTTTAACGCCTCTCTCCTCTTGGAATTTACATGATTTTTATAATCAACACTCAAAAATCCAAGATTTTCATAACCACTAACTTGCAAGCTCAATAAATGTATGGTTTGTTTTATTGATACTCCAGATTTTTCTGCGTCATCTGCAAAAGCTTTTTGGGCAGCTGTAATTTTTCTATTTGATCTAAATATATGTTTCATTGGAAAAGAAGTAAACTCATGGTTACGTTGTTCATTTTTTTTTCTTTTTGATAAGTAAGAGTGATATATATATACACACACACACACACAAAAGGCTACTCTATGCAAGAAGAACATAGAGCAAACCTAGAAAAAACAAGAGGAAGAAAACAAAACAAAAATAAAAAAGAAAACCAAACAACAGAAAAACTACAAAAGAGAAAGGGAGCTAAAAAAAGAAGAGAGGGAGTCACTAATCGTGAGTCCCCAAGCCCTAGACCAATAAAAAAGAGTCCCACTAAAAGAAGTAAGCAACTGATCACTGGTGCTATCCAAATCCTCAAAAGTCCACCAATTCCACTCCTTCCAAACACACCATAGGATGTCCAATGAAACTAAATTCCAAATTTGAGACGAGTGCTTCCCCAACCAATTCCACCAGCCAAAAAGCAAATTTAGTATCGATCTAGGTATAACCCAAGACAAGCCAAAAGTTCTAAAGACAACGCTCCATACCATCCTTCTAACATGCTTCTAACAACTTCTAACATACCATCTTTTTGAAGTTGACATGTCATTTCTGCTAATCAACCTATCCGTGTAATTGGGTGATGGAAAGATACCTGTTCTCAGCATTTGTCAACAGCTCATTCACCTTCTCTTGAGCCAAAAAATGTTCTCCTCATGACTTTTCTCGCATTTCCTCGCTTTACTAATTTTTTTCCTCACTAAAGCCAATTCGGTGAGCATATTGTTTGTAAAAATCATATGCATTATCATCACCTTCAATTTTCTTATTATGTCTACTTATAGTGTTTGGACTTCCATGAGCAATTTCTACTTGAAACTCTTCCTGAATCCAAAGACCAATAAAAAACAAAATTTTTAAGAGTATTAAATATGAAAAAAAAAATTGTTACATAATTTTAATAAACCCAACAAAAAACCAGCAATTGCTTATAATTCTTAAAAAAAAAAAAAAAAAATTCAGCCACGGTGAACAACAACAACAACAACATACAGAACTCAAAATACCTAAAATTTTTGGAAAACAAAAAGTATGAACTCAACTCCCTAAAATTAGTAGTAAATAAAATCCTACAAATCCACTAACACTCTAAAGCTATAACTCAGCTAAGGAAATAATCATTACGACAAATATTCAAACTTGAAAAATAATCACAAGCTATAACTCAACTAATGAAATAATCATCAAGACAAAATTTTTAAACTTGAAAAATAATCATAAACAGAAGCAGAAACATAAAAACATTTAAGGAAATAATTAGCCTTAATTTTTTTTTTCAATTAAAATAAATTTAATGGAAAAAAAAATCCTAAACCCTAAAAGAAGGGGTAATTGGGAGTTGTTGTCTTTGTCACCGTCAGGGAGAATGCCGTGAAAAGAAGGGGTAGTGGGAGCAGTGGTCCTTGGCGGTGAAGAGGTGGGTGTGGGATGGGCTTGGCAAGGAGAGATAAAAGGGTTCGAGGTGGCATCGGCATTGGCACTGGCATCGGCGGAGTGAGAGAAGAAAGGGGGCGGAACCGGCAGAGAAGAAAAATGATGAATCGGTGGATCGGCAGAGTCATGGGGTGGATCGGCAAGGTCGACGGAGACATGAACAGGTGGCTTTGGCGGCTGGAGCATGTGGTGGTGGAGTATTTAGTGGTGGGTAATCTGAGAGAGACTGAAGCTTGAGAGAGAGAGAGTCTGATTTTTCATTTGAAGACTTGAAGTTTGAAATTGAAATACCGTGAGAGAGAGAGAGAGAGAGAGAGAGAGGGATTTTGCTGTTTATTATTTTGATTTGCCGCCTGTGAGAGAGAGAAAGCGCGCGAGAAAAGAGAAACGTTAGGGTTAACGGGAAGATGCATTTAAAATAGCTTGGACAGGTGTCAACATATTAGCCTAACACATACCAAGTTCGCAGGAATTGCTGCGAACCAAGGTCACAAGAAATCCCCTCCCATTTCTATAAGTTTAACGCCCCGTCTAAGGCTCGACCGAGCTGTACAAAACAACGAACGCTATGAATGCATGGGGAAAGGCAAGACCCAACCCCAACCGGAAAACGTGATCTACTCGTTACTATAAGATATATTGAACCAGAAGAGGAAAGAGCGAGCCACAGATCATAGCCTTATAGGCGAGTTGGAGAGCCTTGAATAAGTCAAGGCTATTCACCTGAATTGTGGACAAAGAAGCTTCCTCGGGATGAGCTTCTAGCAGACATCGTCCAGTCAAGCACTCCTGCTTTGGTGGTGTGGCTCCAGCTTAGAGAGTAAATCCAGCGTAGTGAAGTATTTAAGGAAGCTATTGCAACAAAAATATTACAACTTATTGCAACAAATAAAATATTGTTGCAATAAATTAATACTTTTAGTCTCTATAGCAACAAAACAAGCTTTACAAGGTAAATCAGTTCTTATTGCCACTAAAGTTACTTTTTGTTGCAATATAGGTTTTTTCTTGTAGTGAGCATAATACTTGAACAGTTATAATTGGGATGCCATTATAGGACAAAACCATCTACCTTAGCAAAATCCTTAAAGTTCATCATCATCATCATCATCACAAACTGTATAAATGTGAAAACCTGAGTTAGTATGATGATGATGATGATGATGATAATAATAATAATTTTGGAACTTAGAAAGTATAGGGTGATTGGAATCAGAGGCGACGTTACGTGCAAGTCAGGGTGTTCCTTGACCTGAAAAAATACTTGAAATTTTTTTTTTTTTTTTAATTTTGTATATTAGCTCTATAGTAGAAACACCCTCAATCACAGAATCAGGAGCACCCTCAAATTTAAAAAAAAAAAAAAAAAAAATTATATGTTCTACTTTCAAGCCAAAAAAAAAAAACCCAAAAAAAATTTTGAACTAAAATCTGGAAAAAAAAAAAAAAAAATTGTATCAGCCAAGCCCACGGCAAGCCCACTGCCCACGCCCCACGGCAAGCCCACCAGATTACAGAGGTGGGCGTAGCAAACCCACGCGTAACAAACCCAAGAATTCTCCAAAAAAAAGAAAAAAAAAAAAAAAACAGAGCAACGCCTCAGACTCAGTCAATCAGTCCCTAAATGTCTAAATCAGAAATCACTAAAAGCATTATCAAAAAAAAGAAGAAGAAAAGAAACCACTAAAGCCTAAACCAAACCTAAACGCAGTCAGTCAAAACAACGCCGCTTGAGCTCACAGCAACGCTTAAACCTGAACCAACAGACGGATCGGATCGGCTCGTCACAGCAACGCCTAAACCAACAAACGGATCGGATCATCACAGCAACACCCCTCCGCGTCATCGCCGCTCACTCGCCCCTCCGGCCTCCGCGTCGTCGTCGCACAGCTCGCCCCTCTGTGGCATCGTCATCGCTCGTCAGCGTCGCTAACCTCATCGGAGATCGGACTCTCTCAAGTCTCAAGGTACTTCGCTCTCTCTTTTTCTCTATGTTTCTCTCTGCTCTTTCAGTCTTTGAGTCTCTCACTCTCTCTCTCTCTCTCTCTCTCTCTCTCTCTCTCCGAATGAAATGAATGAATATATGAAATAAATGAAACTCTCTCTCTCTCTCTCTCTCTCTCTCTCTCTCTCTCTCTCTCTTTATTCTTTGTCTTTAATAAGAGTAACTCTCTCTCCTTTGATTGATTCTTGAACTGTGATTGGCTATTTTGGCAATTTGGCCGAACTTTATCTTTCAACCTTAAACTTTATTATTTTTTTTTGTCTGTTTATCACTTTTTTGAATTTGGCTTTTATCATTTTATCACGGATGTTAGTGTTGTTGTTGGTGTGTGTGTACTGTGTAGTGTGCAATGTCTTGGTGTTGGTGTTGGCATTGGTCTCTGTATTTATTGTCTTTTAGTGTTACCTGTCATTGTGAAATTTTCTGATTGGCAGGGCATCAGGCTTGTGTTGTGCTTGTGTGGGGGTAGATGGGCACATGGGGGGTCAGGTTACTGGTTGCACATTACATTGTTTTAGCTTTTAGTTAGTGCTTTAATTATTATGCTGCACATGGAATGTGTAATACGCACATTAATGGCTCTTTTAGTATAAACAATATAACAAATTAAAGCAACATAATTAATGAAAAATAAATTAAAGCAATATAGTTTATTGTTAAGTTAAACAACAATAATTAAAGCAACATAATTAATCAATACATTATAAAAGACAAACAAATTAAATTAAGTTAAGCTAAACAATAATTAATAATTTTATAATTAATGAAACAACAATATAATAAATTATATTTTATAAAAGACAAACAAATTAATGAAATAATTAAACAACAATAATTAATAATATTATTAATATTTCAAATGAACTTATAGTTTATTGTTTATTCTTTTGCTAGAATTATGGACAAATATTTGATAAGAAAACCACGTACTCAAAATTCATCTCCTGTGCAAGATTCATCTCCTGTGCAAGATTCATCTTCATCTTCTAAGAGAATTCGTGTCGACTTTAACTTAAAAAATCTTCCTTCAGATCCTGGGCTACGACAAAAGATATCATCTTATCATCCTAATAATCATGATGAAATAAGAAGACATTATTTAACAAAAGGCCCTTGTCAACCTGTTCTTCATGATTTCCCTATGTCAAATTTTTCTGGAAAGCCCCATCGATTTAGATCCGAGTGGTATGTAGGTAGAAAATGGTTGGAATATAGTATAGACAAGGATGCGGCATTTTGTATTTATTGCTACCTATTTGGTCAAGATGTTGGTAAGCAAGGAGGAGGTGAGACTTTTGTAACGAAGGGATTCAAACTTTGGAATCAGCTTGTGAAGTTAGATTCCCATGTTGGAGGAGTTAATAGTGCTCATAACCAAGCTATCAAGAAGGGTGAAGATCTACTGAAGGAAAATCAGCACATTCAAAGTGTTTTTGTTAAGCAATCAAATCAGGAAAAACTTGAATATCGGATTCAATTAAATGCAATAGTTGATTGCGTAAGATTTCTTTTATGCCGAGGATTAGCTTTTCGTGGTCACGATGAATCTCAAGGTTCAAGTGATAAAGGAAATTTCCTTGAGCTTCTACAATTTTTGGGGGATCACAATGAATCTATCAAAGAAGTGTTGCAAAATTCTTCGAAAAATTGCAAGCTTACCCACTCTGATATTCAAAAAGACATGGTGAATGCAATTGCCAGTGAAACATCCAAAGTCATCATCAAGGATCTTGACAATGGGTTCTTTTCAATATTAGTTGATGAGTCACGTGATATCTCAGTGAAAGAACAAATGACTCTCGTTCTTCGTTATGTGAACAAAAAAGGAATTATTATAGAGCGATTCCTTGGCATTGTAGATGTAGCAAGTACCACCGCTTTGTCACTCAAATATGCTATTGAATGTTTACTTTGTGAACATAATTTGAGTTTATCGAACCTACGTGGGTAAGGTTATGATGGGGCTAGTAATATGCAAGGTGATATCAATGGTCTCAAAACTTTAATCTTGAAAGAGAATAAGTCAGCATTTTATGTCCATTGTTTTGCTCATCAACTTCAATTGACACTTGTTGCCGTTGCTAAAAATCACATTAACATTGCTGATTTTTTTTTATGTGGTTAGTAATTTAGTAACTATTGTTGGAGGCTCTTGTAAGAGACGAGATGCTCTTCGAGATGCACAATTTGCCAAAATTAGAGAAGATTTAGAGAATGGTGTACGTAGAAGTGGGCAAGGTTTGAATCAAGAGACAAATCTTAAACGCCCTGGTGATACACGTTGGGGATCATATTATGGGACTATTCTCAACTTGATTTTGATGTTCTCTGCTGTTATTGATGTACTTGAGATTATTGAAGAAGATGGCATCTCCGACCAAAAAGTAGAAGCTCGATCTATTATCAGGTCAATTCTATCTTTTGAATTTGTCTTTGCATTACACTTGATGAAAAACATTTTAGGGATCACAAATGAGTTGTCAATAGCATTGCAAAAAAAAAAAAAAATCAGGATATAGTAAATGCTATGGATCTTGTTAAAGTGTCTAAGCAAAGATTGCAAGTGATGAGAGATGATGGATGGGAATCTTTATTGACTGAAGTGTCTTCATTTTGTACCACACATGATATTTCTATCTTGAACATGGATGAAATATTTGTAGTTAGTGGGAGGCCGCAACACAACACTCAACAAAATACAAATTTACATCATTATCGTGTTGAGCAATTCTACACAGTCATAGATATGCAACTTCAAGAGCTTAACAACCGTTTTTCTGAGGCGAATTCCGATTTGCTACTTTGTATGGCTTGCTTGAATCCAAGTAATTCATTTGTGGCTTTCGATAAGGAAAAATTGATACGTCTAGCTAAGTTCTGTCCCTCTGATTTTCTTGGGACAGATATTTGGCACTTGACATTCAACTTCAAAATTACATTTTTGATATGTGCAGCAATGACTTCTTTTTAGAGCTTCAAGGAGTTAGGGAACTTGCTGAAAAGTTAGTGAGTACAGGGAAGCATGAGACGTATCCATTAGTCTATTTGCTTGTGAAATTAGCTTTGACCCTTCCAGTTGCTACTGCAACAGTACAAAGAAGTTTTTAAGCAATGAAATATATAAAGAATGAAATGCGCAATCGAATGGGAGATCAGTGGATGAATGATTGTTTGGTTGTGTATATTGAAAAGGATGTAGCTTGTAGCATTGATAATGAGACTATTATGCAACGATTTTAAAATATGAAAACTCATAGAAAGCAATTATAGATTTTATGTATTTACTTGTTTTTTTATTGTTGTTGTTGTCAATGTATAAAATTTTCTTTTTATTAGATCGTGTAATTTATGGTTGTTGAGGAACACCCTGAAAAAATTTCCTAGAGTCGCCACTGATTGGAATTGCTTGTGGTGAGCCAAAAGAAAAGAAAAAGAAAAAGAAAAATGGGAAGCATGGTTTAGATGGTCATTACTAGTTAATTTATAGATGGATACTTCTTCCACAAAGCTGTTAATCAAACATTGTGCATTTGTTTGGTTGAACTCGTCCACATCTTACTCGTATAATAAACTGACCCCACAATCGAACACATCATCGCCAATGGTACTTTTATCGGTCTCAAATGTAACCTTAATTTGATTGCATTTGCCTTTCCCAGCAATAGCAAACTAGTCATCATGAGACAAATACAATAGGCAAATGCCATTTTTAAGATGTGTCAAGGTAGTAAAAAGTTTAAAGGCCTAGTGATTCTGAGGCATATCATCAAGGGCTATCACGTGAGCTCTAATAACACATGATTCCAATTCTACAAAACCTGATAGGTATACTGATGCTTAGAGAGCAAATCCGATCCATTTACTATTATACCAATTTGAAGGCAGCTCTATGCTTATTGAATTGCTCACTTTTTTAATCAAACATGACGGAATAATTATCAGAAATTCAGTTCTTGATCCATCCTTTTCCCTTTTGGAACAAGTTCCATAAATGGTTTTACAACAAAGGAGTCCCTGTATCCAAAACACAACTATTGTAACTGTTGTTATTTAACAATAAGAGAGAGAGAGAGAGAGAGAGAGAGAGAGAGAGAGAGAGAGAAGATTACTTGTAGGAAATGGAACAATATTTTAAATTCCACTAGAATGCCTCTCTCATCATACGAATGCCATTGGGAGAAAGGTTGTGACCAGCTACTCAGTTTGACCCACACTAGTGACCATTTTAGGGAATAACTACACATAGCATCTATAACTCTTACGGTTTGATGGAAGCCTTGGTAAAGATTTTAGTTGAGCAAAAGAATAGATAGAGTTTTTTAAGTGACCTTAAATTATGCATGTTCGTAGGAAGTGTTGGAATGTGTACCCTTAAATCCTATTGTTTGATGCTATGTATGACATTATGTATGACTTAATATTATGATTAATAAAGTTGTTTTATTATTATCTAAAATAATGGTAACATGAATATTTGGATATTATCATATAGTCTATAAGATGCTTAGTATGTGATTTATGTGAAAAGTCACAAAAGATATAAATCACAAGTTCTTTGTAAACTCAAAATTATAGTTCGTAGTCTGTAATAAAATTGGGCATTTCATTTGCGAAAACTATAACATATCAACTAAGATGATTTGTCTTGATCATGGAAGTGGAGACTTCTAGTTGGTATGTTGATATATTTAAAGAATTAAGACATTTTGAACTAGACCGCTGTGAGATTAATTATTCAATCAATAGCTGTCAAATAAATAATAAATCTCACGACTTCTATTTGCATGAACTCTTAATTCTAAGAAAATAATGGACTTGATCATGAGGTGTAGGTTACTTTGATATATCAAGAGTGAGATCTAAAGTCACTATCAAAACCTCAGTATGTTGGGCAACCACATTTAGTGTTGATAAAACATATATTCTCAAGATGGAATTCATAATCTCTTAATGGAAATATAAAATATTCCATTGAGATAAGTTTAATGGATTTGGCTATTCAGAGTGTTAGGCCTAACCACTTTAGTAAGAAGACACAAAAGTATATATTTATGAAATTGAATTTCATAAATATATGATGAATAACTTAAAGGATTAAATCGGGTACCCAAGGGATTAAACCAGGTACTCAAGGATTAAGATGTAGTAATCTTCAAAGTGACAGTCTACATTCATGACTTTGTATTACTACGAATATTTTATAAAGGAGTTTCATGTATAATAAAATCTTGAGATATAATTTATTAATATGGCCTAGAGTGCAATTATATTTATATAGTGGTATTAAATATAATTAATGGTAACTTTGGACTTGTCAAAAGTTAACAGAAAAGCTCAAGACCCATTAGAGCTAGTGTCTTATTGGTCCCTTTTGGTTTCACTCCAAACCACACACTAAAACCCAATTGGAAAGGCCTAATAGGTCAGCCCAATTAGATAATCAGTAAAATATAAAGGGAGAAACATACAAAAATTTTTATAAGAAAGAGACATCATTGTGAAATGGTTTGTATGTGTGAGTGAAAGCTACTTGGCTATTCTCCCTTGGAAACTGATTGAGAAACCATACTTCTTAGGCGTAAAGTGAAATTAGAGTGAAGATTAAAATTGTTCCCAAGTACTTTTAATACTTTGTTTTGAATTTCACCATACTAAGGTACGCTATCTTGTTCTTAAATTCTGAAATTTACATAGTGCATGTTATCAATCATAAATGAAATAAATCCATATTTGTTACTTTCGCTGTGTGTTTTGTATCAGATACAAAACTAGATTTTCCAATAGGAAGATATTTGAGATTTGTACAGAAAATTAGGTCTAATATAGTAAGGGCAGTCAAACACTCGATTGATGAGGATGGTACTTTCTTAATAGCAATCCCATGCAATATGAGTTTCAATAGGCTTTTCATAATTCCAATAAATTTCGAAAATGAACTAATTATTGAGCAATCCTTAATGTCAAGATCCGTAAGGGATTGCATTTCAGCAGTCACGGTGGGAAGATCAATGAGTGATTTGCAGTGTTTCGGATGTAAATACTTAAGCTGCTGAGTTGTCCAATAGATGGGTGGATCTCAACCAGTTGACAGCAATTAGAAAGGTCTAGTTCCTTAACTATCGAAACACTTGAAAAGTCAGGTGTCCTAATAGGGTTGGTGGAATAAGAAAGATCAATAACTTTATCTTGGAAAGTTGTTACCAAAAAATAAAAGAGTTTCCATTAAACGTAGAAATTAATTTAATAAGTAAAGAATTCTTTAAATTAAAATAGCTTTATAAATGAAAGGAGGAAGCTCAAATACACTGGAAGTGTATTTGTATTTGTAGCTACACTTTAAAAAAAAAGAGAAATAATAAATAAGTTAAAAGAACAAAATTACCATTATTCCTTCCCAAAGATATTCCAACCTACTGTGACGCAATTCAAGATGAACAAGCTCCACTAGTTGGGAACTGAATGACAAACATTTTGTAGGACAATTGTACCATAACAGATTTCTTAGCTGATTAGGAACATCAAGATGTCTTTGGACACTAGTAAAACGAAAGTCGTTCATCACTTCTTGAAGTATCATCCATCTAAGATTAAACATCTTTGATAACAATTCAAGAAATTCTTCAAATTTGAAATCATTTTTCTTGTAATGAATGACTATGGCTTCAATTGCATTTGTTGCCTAAGATTTCAAAGCGATGGATTGGTGATTTGCACAATCAAAAGATATTACTGTTTTCAAAATATAAGAAATCATCATTGACAATATATTAGCATGGTAAAATGAGTGTTTTATTCTTGATTTTTTTACATAAATACTTATTGTTACATAAATACTTAGGTAACCACTTACCTATTGAAATTTTATTTTAGAGAACTAATTTATTGAACAAAAATATGTTACTATACCTACTCAATCCTATTTACTTAAATAAATTATAGCTTTGTCATTTTTCTTACCATATTGTCCTTCAATACATGAAGCAAGTCACCATTAAGCCACAACCTACTTTGCTTTTCAAGCTTTTCCTTTGATTCAAAATGAACAATTTTTTCACCCATTTCTTGTAATAGATCATGCATCCCCAAACATTTGTTGTCATCCACAGATAGGAGAGATTTTTCCATGAGAACACTTATGCCAATTCTTGCATTAAAACCACAATTCTCTAGTTGTTATAATGATCTTACTCCCCAATCCAAACCAGTCATTCTCTCCAGCCAATTTTTCTAACTGGTCCACATGGTCAACATCATCTATAACAAGTAGAACTTTTTTAAGACATAACCTTTCCTTGATTATGTCAACTCCATCATAAACATTGCTTATATGTATATTTCTATACTTCAAAATGTCTGCAAAAAGCTGTTGTTGTAATTTAGGCAAACCGTGCTTTTTTGAATCTTCCCTAACATTAGCAACAAAGCTAGAACCTTCAAATTCACTACGAAATTTATCATGAACAACTCTAGCAAGAGTTGTCTTTCCTAAACCCCCCATACCATAAATCCCTATCATGCGAATATCATTCTCAAGACTTAAATATGAAGGGATAAGTTCCGCCAAAGTAGATTCTATTCCTATGAATTTTTTAGTAATGCTTGAGGATTTAGAACTCAATTGCTCCATCTCTTTCACAATGTCTTGGATAAATTTGGACTTAGGCCTGCGAAGAAGATAGAAAATAATTACGTGATGGTCCAAACCAATTATAAAACTTTAGGGGAGAAAGAAAAATATTTGGCAAAGATATTCCTTGGGAGTTATCTTTTCATGAATTAGTCCACTAATTTTCTTAGGTTAGCAATGATATCACTAAATCCAAATTATATTTCATGTAGAGATACATTGATTGAGCAAAAAATTAAGTATCTCATCTCATGCTTGATTGCTGAGAGAAACCTCATTGGAATATTTTAAGTTGAACATGCTAAATATAAATGTTTAAGACCCTTTGAGGTTACTTGAGTACAAAATATTAATAACAATGGCAATTCTCAAATTTTCCAAATCAGACAATTGAAAATGCTTTGTATACCGAGTAAATGAGTGAAAAGGAGGTATTTGTTTCTAGTAATAAAAAATTAAATTTAATGATTTATACCTTTGTACCAACACAAACACGAGCTTTTACTTCTTTAGTCAAGGCCCAAAGGAATGTGATATTCCTCTTTCAAGAGACAATATCATTCAAACACACAGTAATATATGTGATAAACTCCTCAAAGTTTGAGTTTTTTTTTTTAACCTAAATAATGAATGAGCCAAAATGAAATCTTTATGAAAATAATTGGCTTGCCCACCCTGAATTCAAAATATAAATTGGAAACAGGTAATTTTGGATGGTTGCATCATGTTGAGTTATGAAATTACATTTTATGCCTTATCAAAAAATAGAAAATGCAAAAGAGAAAAAAGCTTTCCACTTAAATAAGTGGAAGCAAAAGATCCAGCCATAGGCCATTTAGTCATGTTGAGTTATCACGTCACTTAACGATGGATCATCTCTTCATGGTGGTATAATTAGTTTCCTTGATTCTCAAAAAAAAAAAAATGTTTCCTTAATTATAGTCATAAAAAAAAAAAAAAAAAAAAAAATTGGTGTCACCGCACACCCTTGGTGCGGTGGTCACTCCACAAGTATAAATGCTTGTGGGGTGTGGGGAGTAAGAGCTGAGGTTCAAGTCTCTAGGAGGGAGCTTTACAGACATATACACTAAAATTAAGCTAGAGTTAAAATTCTATCTTGTATTAAAAAAAAGAAGTAAAGTTTATGATCGAGTGGAGTGGGTATTCCTTGAAAAAGTAATCGAAAAAATGGGTTTTGACAAAAGATGGATCTCTCTCATTTGTTCTTGCATTCAAACTATCTCATTCTTTGTATTGGTTAATGGTGAACCTCTTGGCAACTTCACCCCTAAAAGGGGTCTCCGCCAAGGGGATCCATTATCACTTTATTTGTTTCTCTTGTGTGCAGAGGGGTTACATTCACTTATACAATAAGCTAAAAGTTTGGGAGAAATCAAAGGGGTCTCTCTTTGTAGTGCAGGCCCAAAAGTTTCGCATTTGTTCTTTGCCGATGATAGCCTAATGTTTTGTCAGGCAACACCACAGGAATGTACCCACATCTTGGAGATTTTGAAGCAATATGAAGAAGCATCAGGGCAGCAAGTAAACCGAAGCAAAACACAACTCTTTTTTAGCCCAAACACCGAGACATACATGCAAGAGGAGATACAAATTTGCTAGGAGTGGCAGCAACAACCAATTATGAAAAATACCTTGGTTTACCCTCCTTTATGGGAAAGGGAAAGAAACAAAGTTTTGGTTACATTAGAGGATGGATATGGCACAAAATGCAAGGATGGAAAGAGAGGTTATTGTTACAAGGTGGAAGAGAAGTCTTGATAAAAGCGGTCCTCCAAGCCATGCCCACCTATACCATGAGATGTTTCAAACTCCCAAAAAGTCTATGTAAGGACATTGAGTTTCTTATTCGAAAATTTTGGTGGGGTTACAAGGGGGAAGCACAAAAGATTCATTGGGTGGGATGGAAAAAAATTATGCAAGCCAGAGTCAAGGAGGTTTGGGTTTCAAGGATATTGAAAATTTTAACTTAGCCATGTTAGGGAAACATGTATGGCAGCTGCTGCACAACAAAGACTCACTTTTTTACAAGGTTTTTGAAGCGAGATATTTTCCCAATTGTACCAAATTGGAGGAGGGAGTAAATGAGAAGAGATCATACACTTGGCAAAGTATTTTACAAGCACAAAAAGTGGTTTGACTGGGATCAAAATGGAGGATAGGGGATGGGAAATCAATTCATATTCGTGGAGAAAAATGGCTGCCTGACTTGTATTCTAGCCGTGTAATTTCCCCTTAGAAAAATTTTGCCAACAATAGTTGGGTTTGCGCCCTTATTGATGAGGAGAATAGGTGCTAGCTTGAAGAACTGATACATGATGAGTTTTTTCCACACAAAGCAGAGGCAATCTTGAGGCTTCCCTTGAGTTTAAATGCCACGTAGGATAGACTGATATGGGTTGAAACGCAATTTGGTCATTACACTACAAAGTCGGCATACAGAGCACTGACAAGAAAGGCAGAAGCTTCAACACCTGGTACCTCCAATCCAGGGTCCCATAAGCAGTTTTGGAATGAGCTTTGGTCCATTAACGTGCTTAACAAAATACGCCGCTTCATTTGGAGGGCTGCAACTGATTCACTCCCAACAAAAATGAACTTGCAAAGGCGGAAAATAATACAGGATGCAACCTGTGATCGATGTGGCGAAGACGTTGAAGATGGTATTCATGCATTGTGGGGGTGCCAAATGGTGAAACATGTCTGGTGGGAAATGGAATGTTGCAGGAAATTTTTATTAGAAAAGTTTGCAAGCTTTCGTGATTTATTCCAAGGAATTCTTGCACAAACAAAATCAGAAGATGGCGAAACTCTTTGCCTACATGGGGTGCAATATCTGGTATAACCAGAATGCAAAACGAGTAGGATCAATTTCTTTGCCAATGGAGAAAATATACAATGACACCATCTGGGTTGCACAGACACGGCAATTCCGGCGAAGTGTCGGTGTCCGACACGTATCGGACACCGGAATGGGGACGATTCGCCGGACTTCGGTGTCCGAGACGCGTCCTTTTTTTTTTTTTTTTCGCGTCGCCGACACGGCTTCGACACGGCGCTGACGCGGCGCCGACACGTCGGACACGCCAGCAGTGAAAAAAAAAAAAAAAAGGAAAAATCACAAATTTTGACACATGGAATTACCGGATCAGTTGATCTCAAGATATACCCTAAAACAAAAGTAAAGTCTGAGAAGTGAGAAGTGAGAACTTAGGAGTTAGACAGTCTGAGAAGCCCGAAACCCACATCCCAAACGCAGCCCTTCGTCCTCTCCTCCCTCTGACCTTGCCCGCTGTGCCGCTGCCCTCTATTCCTCGCCGGAGCTAGGTCGGGCCGATCGGCCAGCTCCATCAACGTCGACGCCGTCTCTGCCCCGTCGGATCTCTCTCTCTCTCTCGGCGTCAGGTCCGACCATTAAGCTCCTCTCTGTTTTTTTTTTTTTTTTTTTCTTCTTCAGATATTTGTTTGGCATTTGGATGGGTGACTTACTGCATTAAGTTATAACGTTTTTTTTTTTTTTTTAATCCCTCTCTCACGGTTACACAGTAACCGTGAGAGTGGGATATAAATATAATTTAGTTTGTTTTATTATGTGTTAATGTTGTTAGATGTTAATTAACATGTTTTATTTATTTATTAAAGTTAAATTACTTAAATGTTGTAGGTCATTTATTAAAATGAATGCTGAAAGTGAAAAATCAAATGATGGAATTGCTCCTCTATGGAAATATGTTACTAAGTTAGAAAAAGCTGTCTCCGGTGGTGGGAATGTTACTTTCAGATGTAACTATTGTGAAAAAACTTTTAAGGGGTCTTATTCAAGGGTGAAGGCACACTTGTTAAAATTGTCTAATTTTGGAATACAACCATGTGCTAAGCTTAATTTTGGAGATGAGTATATGAATGAAATGAAAAAATTAGAAGATGAGTATGAGGAATCTTTGCATAAGAAGCCTAAGCTAGTGTCTTTACCATCTGATTCTCCTAGTAGTCCTCATTTGGGTCCTATTGAGAGTAGTACCGCTACAAGTCATCCATTTTTTCAGAAAAGAAAAGGGGTTGGGAATTCTACTTTGGAGAAGGCTTTTAACAATCAATGTCGAGAGCAATTAGATTCTCTTATTGCTAGGACATTTTATTCTGCTGGTTTACCCTTTCACTTTGCTAAGAACCCGTATTGGATTGAGATGATTAAATTTGCATGTAATAATAATTTAGCGGGCTATATTCTTCCGGGTTACAATAAATTAAGAACAACTTTGTTGCATAAAGAGAAGGTACATGTTAAGAAGTTGTTGAAGTCAATTAAAGACATTTGGAAAGAAAGGGGTTTAAGCATAGTAAGTGATGGGTGGACAGATCCACAAAAAAGGCCACTTATCAATTTTATGGCTACATCAGATAAAGGGCCACTTTTTATCAAATCCATTGATGGTACCAAAGAGTACAAAGACAAGCACTTCATTTCTGATTTGTTTCTAAAGGTCATTGGTGAGATTGGGCATACTCATGTTGTCCAAATTATTACTGATAATGCACCTGTTATGAAAGCTGCAGGATCTATTGTTGAAGCTGAATATCCTCATATATTTTGGTCACCTTGTGTTGTGCATACCCTCAATTTGGCCTTAAGGAATATATGTGCACCTAAGAACTCTTTGCAGAATGAGGTTCCATATAATGAATGTAATTGGATTGCACAAATTTCAGATGAGGCAACTTTCATTCGTATTTTCATCACAAATCATTCTATGAGGTTAGCAATTTTTAATTCATTTTCCCCTTTGAAGTTACTTGCTGTTGCTGAAACACGATTTGCTTCAACAATCATCATGCTTAAAAGATTGTTTCAAGTAAAACAACATCTTCGAAATATGGTCATTAGTGAAGAATGGATGTCATATAGAGAAGATGATGTAGGAAAGGCTCAAACTATGAGGGATTATGTTTTGAATGATTTGTGGTGGGACAAGGTTGCATATATTCTGAGATTCACAGGGCCTGTTTATGAGATGCTTCGAGTGGTTGACACGGATGCACCTATTCTTCATAAGGTGTATGAAATGTGGGATTCCATGATAGAAAATGTGAAGAAAGAAATATACCGACAAGAAGGCAAGGAAGACTATGAGGATTCTCCATTCTAGATGTGGTGCACGCTATACTCATTGAACGGTGGACAAAAATTGCACACCACTTCATTGCCTAGCCCACTCCTTGAATCCGAAGTAAATTTTCTATCTCTTTAATCTTTTCTTTTATATTCTTTAGGCATTTCTAATTTGCTTTTAATTAGGTATTATTGTAATCAATGGCTTGAGGAAGGTAGAGGCCGTGTTGCGCCACACAAGGATGCTAAACTTTCTACGGAGAGAAACAAGTGCCTTAAAAGATTCTTTCCTGATCTTGATGATAGGAAGAATGTTACTATGGAGTTTGGTTTTTTTTTCAGGAATTGGGGTTTATGATGATGATAACATGGATGATAGGTGGAGCTTGGATCCAATGCTTTGGTGGTCAAATTATGGGTCAAGGTTACCAATGCTTCAAACTTTAGCTCTAAAGCTTCTTGGACAACCTTGCTCATCATCATGTGCTGAGAGGAATTGGAGTACATATGGCTTCATCCATAGTATGAGGAGGAATAGAATTACTCCTAAACGTGCTAAAGATTTAGTGTTTGTTCATTCTAATCTTCGACTTCTTTCAAGGAGGAGGGAAGAGTACACTAAAGGACACTCTAAGAAGTGGGACATTGGTGGAGATACTTGGATTGAACCATTTGGAGGACCTGGGTTGCTAGAGATTGCTTATCTCACACTAGATGAGCCAGAGATGGAGATAAGCCTTGTTGAGAATGATGACTTTGTTGATGTTGATGATGATGTTGTTGTTCTGTGATCCTTTGATGTTTTTAGTTATCCTTTTATGTTTTTAGTTTGATGTTGAACTTCTTATTCTATGGTAATCTTGAAAGTTTAAAACTTAGTTTCCTTTTATGTTTTTAGTTTGATGTTGAATGTAGCCTACTTAAACTTTTAGTTTGTACTCTAAAAATTTTATGTATATTATTGTATTACTTTGGGTGTTAATTTGCTTATTTGTAGTTCTTACATAATTTAAATTCTAGACATAAATGAATTTTATGTCTAAAAATATTAAAAAATATGCCTAAATATATAATTTAATTAATTATTTAATTGCCGTGTCCATGCCGTGTCGTGTCCTTGTTTTTCAAAAATTGCCGTATCACCGTGTCCGTGTCCGTGCATCATAGGACACCATTGAACAGTTGCAAGAGTATCACTTGGTGCAAGAAGAACCATTACAACAAGATTAGCTTTCCCACCCAACTCAATGGCTGCCACCTTCTCCTTCATTCTACAAAATAAATTTTGATGGAGCATCTTTCATAGACATAGACTCGGCGGGACTGGGAGTGGTTGCTTGTGACTCAGAAGGCATGGTTATTGCCTCCCTTTCAGAACGCATCAGATTAATACCAACAATTGAAGACCTGGAAGCACTGGCATGCAGAAGGGCCATCTTATTTGCACTAGAAATTGGGCTCTAAGACGTGGTGTTCAAAGGTGACTCAGAGGTTATTATCAACCATCTCAAAGCAAACCAGCCTTGTTAGACAGCTTTTGGCCACTTAATAGATGAAGCATAAGCATTATCAGGAAAGCTGAGAATGGCATCCTTTTCACACACAAGATGTAAAGGAAATAATGTAGCAGATAAGTTAGCAAAGTTAGCAAAAAACTTGCATGAACCACAAGTGTGGATGGAGGATAGACATAGCAATGCAATGCAATTTGTAATTCTTGACAGAGGCTTTATGCCAAATTAAGGAAAAGTCCATCATCATTTTCTCAAAAAAAAAAAAAAAAAAAAATCATTGGAAGCTTTGACAAGAAATATCTAAGAAAAACAATATAAACAATTAATGTTAGCAGATTTATAGTTCCCAAACGTGATATATATTCTTGAATCAAGTAATTCCATTTTTGATCTTTTCACAGAGCTTCCCTAAGCCCAATAGCTGGTGTCTCAAACTTAAACTGTTTATAAGTGATTATTTATATAGGGTTGCGCTAACAGGGTGCCTTTAGGGTAATGATTAACAATTCATTTTAGGAAAGTTTTGGCATTACTTTTATGGGAAATGGAAAAAGCTGTCAAAACATTAATTACTCTATTTTTTTCTTTTCTCATAAACTTTCTTTAAATAGATTGTTAACCATTGCCCTAAGGGCATCCGTTAGCGTTTCACATTTATATATATCAGCAAATTCAATACCACTTCTACTGTTCCCAACAATTTAACAGAATTTTACCTAGTATACCTTGATGTAGTTCAATCCATGCATAATATGATATATTCTCATAGCTAATTATATGCTTCATGGTATATGATTTGAAATTTATGGAAATTACCTATTTTGTAGATGCCAACAAGAGATATTAGCCACGTCTTTTAAAGCAATTCTCCATGTCTCCTCCTCCTTTATGTTAATCTCAAAGCATTTTTGGTGATCAATAAAGGCTTGTTTAAAAGTTCCTATTTGTTCTTAACATCAGATGGTTCCACATCGTAGAAAATTGGCAAAACTATTAACCCTATTTCTTTCCTGCATTCGTTAATCTTGGCAAGCTCTTTCAAGCACCATTAGAAGATGCATAATTTTTTGAGAAAATGATGATAGCAATCTGTGATTCTTCTATTGTTTCAAAGAGCTTAGAAATAGATTTTCCTCTCTCGAGTTCTTCTTCATCCCTAAAAGTAATAATGTCGTTTTGCTACAAAGCAGCATATAGATGGTCAGTAAAACTTTTGTAGGTATCTTCACCCCTGAAGCTTAGAAATACTTCATATTTCCACTGACGTGTTGAAGAAGAAGATGGTGCTGGCAATGACTCTCTTTTACGCTTCATTGAAGCTGTTGGAAATTTAGATAAAAGAAGTACAACCAATTAGAAATTAAGAAAAAAAAAATTAAATTAGGGAAGAAGAAAACATGTGATGTGGGATTTTAATTTTAGGCAGGGAGTGGAAGGATAATGATAAAAAGAGATGATTGTGTGTTAAAACTTAGAAGTGAGAACTTACCCATCTGTGATAAGGAATTACAGTAGCAATGGGCTCCAAAACCAACGACTCCGGTTTTAGACAAGCCGACGACTCCTGTTTTGCTTTTTTTTTTTTAAATTTATTATTTTTTTTTGCAAAGAAAGGACGACTGAAAATTATTTAGCTATAGGAAATGAGACAAATAATTTAATAGATTTTAAAAAAAAAATACTAGGGAATTTATGCACTCTTATAAAAACTCTAATCTTAAAAAGCAAATAGTTTGATGTGGAATTTTCATTTCAAGAAAAAAAGAATGAAAGGAAAGAAATAAAAAGGGATGAATATGTGTGAAGAAGGACAACTTACAAATTTGGAAATTGAAATTAGAGTAGACTAGTAATGATTGATTGTAATGATCGAAAGTTTCAGTTTGAGCAAAGGAAGAGAAGATTTGAAGACGAGGAAGATGAAAAAAGATGAGTGGAAAAAATTAAAAGAGATGAAGACGAAGTTGAAACTTGAGAGAGTTCGAAAATCTGAGAAGAAAGAAGCTGTGTAAAGTACTAAGGTGTAAACTGTGAGGAAGCAATAAACAAATATATATGGGAAAGTGAGGAACAGAGGTGTTCACGTGGGCGGGAGGTGGATTTTTTTTTAAAATAACTATAAAAGCCAAACTATTTTATTAGTTAGCCAAGGTTTGAAACTATTTTGGTATTTAATGACTCGAGTCTGTTAGACTGGATTTCACTGTAGCAAATCGAGTTTTAAAGACTTGATTTTCATGAGGTGCGTAGCTAAGGTGGATTAAAAAAATCCATGTGGAACTCGAGTTTCTAAGACTCGAGTTCCCTCCAGAAAACATTCATCACGAACCAACGCTATGCAGAAACCCAAAAAACACCAACGCAGGAAGAAATCACAACAACGCAATTCATAAAACACCAACACAGAAACCTAGAAAACACCAACACAGGAAGAAATCACAGCAGCGCAACCTAGAAACCAATGCAGAAACCCAGAAAACACCAATGCAGGAAGAAACCGTGATTTTTGCTCCGATTGAGATTGTGATTTGGGTTTAAGATTCTGAGAAATGCATTTGGATGATGAAGGAAGAACTGGCTTGGGTTTTTGGGGGCTTGGAAGAAGGGAAGAAGATGGTGAACAGGACCTGAAATGGAGAAATGAGGGAAGAAGATGGTGTATAGGACCTGAAATGGAGAAAAAAAGAGAGAGAAAAAGAACGAAGGAAGAAGATAGTGAAAAGGAAATTGAGTCTTAAAGACTTAAGTTCCACGTCGATCTTTTGTCCACCTCAGCTTTGCCAGCACATGGAAATCAAGTCTCTTAAACTCAATTTGCTACAGTGAAATCTAGTCTAAAAGACTCGAGTCGTTAGATACCAAAATAGTTTCAAACCTTGGCTAACTAATAAAATAGTTTGGCTTTTATAGTCATTTAAAAAAAAAAAAAACTGTGGGAGGCTTGGGAATGGGAAAAATTATTTGAAAGGAAGCTAGTTTTTATTTGCTGAAAAGCCAAACTTGTTCTTTAAAAAAAAAATCTGTTTATTGCTTGATAACACAGAAGTCGTTGATAACACCACTTTCTTACTCCTTCACTTTATTATTATTATTATTATTATTATTATTATTATTATTGTTATTATTATTATTATTTAAATCGATAAAGGATAGACAATAATTTTGTGGTAACCAGCAACGAGTCAATGTCTTTTTAAATTTCCTTTTTCGAATCAGACGTGGTGGGGGCGAGCGTAACGTGTACGATAGATTTTCATATCTGCAGGGAAGTTTCCTCCTAGTCTCCTCGTTCAAAGAATTGAAGAAGAAAAAATAAAATTAAAAACTTTTTATTTAGCTAAAATTTTATGATAAAATATAAAAGAGTAAATTACAGTCATCACCTCTGAGGTTTAATATAAAGCTAAACAAGTCTAAAACATTTTAGACCTAACCGAGGTCCCTAAACCATATGTTAAATGCAACAATTTTATTTCTAAGAGCATATGGTTTAGGGACCAAATTGATTATTTTTGAAATATTTTGAACCTATTTGGTATTAGCTCAAACCTTAGGGTGCAGATTGAAATTTACTCAAATATAAAATTATCATTAAATTTTGTGATATTAATAAAACTCTTAAAGAGTACAAAAGTCACATAAAGCCATTTGAATTTATTTGCTCTTGCTTTCATCTCCATCCTTTTTTTTTTTTGTTTGTTTATTTATTTTTTATTTATCAACTTTCTTCTTCATTTCTAATTTAATTAATTAATTAATTTATAAATAAAAAGTAATTGTTATTTATCTGTTATAGGTTATTTATTCACTTTATATATATATATATATATATATATAAAATATGTTGAGTAGAAATGTGGGGGAAAAATTTCACATTAAATGATAATGAAATAGTGAATGATCATAATAATATAATTTGATCCAAACTTGTAAACTTAGGTTTTTAAATTAAATGGTGTACTTTCTATCATATTCCATGCTCGATTGGAATTTATTTTTCCTATTCCATGCTCAAAGGATTCCACGCTCAATTTTACATCTGTCTTTCAGTCAAGTCACCCACACTTTTACTTGTTTAGTTTAGTCATGCACTTTTTCCACCCCCAGGCCCCAACTTTCTATAGGCCACAATGCAGATTGAAGTACAAGGCCTTAATGATATATATGCATCCCATAACTAATGTATAGAAATAGTATATTGATTAAATAATAACAAAGCTTGAATAAGGATCCCACCTCTCTTAGTGATGGAATGAATAATATTTTCTAAGTTTAGGGGTCCCGCCAAAGAAATATTAAAGGCCATAACGCAGCTTGTACCACAAAGCCTCTGATTTTGGCAGGTTAATACTTAATAGTGATACATGTCCAGTAGGGTTAAAAAATCTTTTTTTTTTTTTTTTTTGAAAAACACACACACACACACACACACGCATATAAGGAAATTGAATGAGGTAAGGGAATACACTTACACGCCAACAACAAAACTGCATGCTAGCAGTTAGTGTCGCGAAGCAAGTAATAAATCCCTTCTCAATATCACACCTTACCGATGTGGGCGACTCAACAACATTGAGTTTTTTTTTTTTTTTTGAGAAACACACACACACATTATATATAGGGGAAGGGGGATGAGATAAGAGAATACATTTACACGCCAACACCAAAATTGCATGTCGGCAATTAGTGTCGCGAAGCAAGTGATAAACCCCTTCTCAATATCACACCTTACCGATGTGGGACGACTCAACAACACTAAGTGTCTTTTTTTTTTTTTTTTTTTTTTGAGACACACACACACACTTACACACACACATATATATAGGGGAAGGGGGATAAAAAATCTTTAGATATGATAAACTGTGTAAAAATAGTTACTAACAACGTAAAAAAACAAATTGAGTTAGATCTAAAAATTGCCAATACAGTCTTCACCTAGACTATATTACACCAAAAAAAAAGGCATGTTCAATGTTTTAATTATTTGAGAATCATCTCTCTTCCTCAAGCAACTCATTTAATCCAAAAAATAAAATAAATTAAAAACTTGTGATTTGTATAAAAAAAACAGTGACTAGGGTCATTTTGGTTCAGTGATTTGTGTTACTTATTTGTGCTAGTTGCTCCCATAATGGAATATTATTGTACTAGTTCGCAAGAAGAAACTGTCACATGGCTAGGAGACAAGAAGACAAGTGCAATTGAAGGGTAAAATATGCAATCTTGTTGCCTATAATTTGTTGTTCAAAAATTTTCAAAGTGCAAAAACAGTATATGCATGCCACCGCAAACATTGTAATTTTTATTAATTAATTATTAGTTAATGAATTGCCCACCATATGTTTGATTAGAATTGCCAAAGAGACTACAAAGTAAAAACAATTTGACTTGAAAGAACAAAGAATGGCAAGAAAATGCTTTTTGCTGGTGTTTTAAAAAGCAGAAGAAATCATGTGCTGGACAAATACGTAACCAACCATCAAAACTGGAAAGCTTTTATACATTCTAAGTAAATACCAGGGGACTAGTAGGAATCAAGTGATATTAATAAACTGAATTATACGTTCTCATTTGATACCAATGGACTAATACTAGTATGAATGAATTCCCCTCATTGAGAAAATGAAGTCACATTCAAAGAACAAAAGGGTTTTTGGTAAACATTGTTAATGTAAGAGCTGCTCTCTTATCCTATGAAGGTTCTTTTCTCCCGGCTTTCATTTTCTGTCTTTTTTCCTCTAGAAGATGCCTTTAAATTAAGATAAGCATTGCTTAGACTAATTATTGCCATAATACTTAGTTCGTGGGGCCAAGCAATGCTTATCTTAATTTATTTTATTTAAAAATATAAATTTAAGTCATTGTATATGACTTGGTTGAAATGGCCACTTGCTCACCTACTCTATTTGAAAAATGAGTAGGTGTGGTGGGCAAACAGTCTTTTTCTCTTTCTTTTTAACACACAATAACATAAGATAAACTGAATCCATTTTTGTTTTTTTGTTTTGTTTTGTCTTTCCATATGCATTTGATAACTTTGAGTCCGCCTTTTGACTGGAAGATGCCTAGAAGGTGAGGATGTAAATGTTCAACCCTTTAAACAACCAAAAAATACATGTCAAAGGGTTTATCATTAGAGCTACATTACAGTTAAAATATAATTTTCAGTGGCTATCTTGCCAGTGAAATTCCTGGAAGGAATGGGCCATTTACAAACCTACTCTATTTAAATAAATAAACAAACTAGTGTTGTTGACTAAAGACAGAGGATGTCAAACAACCCCTATGGTTTTCAGACCCGGACTGTTTAATGAACCGTAAAATGAAGAGGTTCAAGGTTTTTAAGGTTCAACCGAGGTTCGACCGAGGTCGGACCGTGTGACGTAATAATTATTTTATCAATTTATTAATACAAAAATAAATAAATTACATGAACAAAAGTCAACAATATTAACCAAAATAATATTTAAAGATGATAATATATAGAAGATCTTTTTATAATTTATTACAAATATTATAAAATATCTCTTCTAAAGAAAGAAAAAAAAGAAAAAAAAGAAAAAAAAAGAGTTATCCGGTCAAAGTGATGGGAAAGGTGCTAATAAAGAACTGAAGACATTGGTGGATTGTTATCAAAAGAGAGGGAAAGGCGTGACTTTTTAGGTAAAAAAATTTAAAATAAAAACCATTTCCCTTCCCAATATCAAATCCTGCCATCCGGTCCTCATTTCTCTCTTTTATTTTGTTTCCTCTGCCGTTTCTTTGTTAGTTTCCTTCTTCTATTTCTCTGTAACTGCGTTCTCTCTATCACTCCTGCCCCTCTCTCCCTCTCGGTCTTTCATCTCCAAACAAGCAGATCAATCCTTCAAAGTTCAAACGGTCTGATCCAGTGATGGTGGAGCTTCTGACGGTGGACAAATGAGATCAAGACTGAGATTTTTTAGCAAAATTTTGTGGGAAGAAAACTGGAAAAACCGTGCACGGTTCAACAAACCGTACGGTTGGATCGGGGTTCAGACGGTTCACTGCAAAGGAGAGAGTTCCGGGTTTTTATGCTTAAAAAACCGTAGTGGTGACCGGTTTTCGGTTAATCCGGTCCGACCGTACGGTCCGGTCCGGTTTTAATAACCTTGACAACCCCCCCTCCCTCTTCTCTCTTTCACAAACACAAAAATTGTTAGCGCAAACACAAGAAAAATAGAAATAATACAAGAAAAACTGAATAAAAAAAATTATGAATAATATTAATTTGAAAGAAATTATACAGTACTATTTGGACTAAGACATAACCCTCGCTTAATTTAAAGAGATTCAAGCTCTTGGTTGGCACTAAGGCATGCCACTCACTCTCTTTAAGGAAATTTAAGCCCTTTGTTAGCTAAATTTGTAACCGATGCAAACCTTCGGTTGGCATTGGGGCATGACACTCAGTCTTTTACTTAGTTGAGAAAATTACACTTTACCACCCTAAACTATACCCTAAATTATAATTTATATTATAAACTATTGGAATGCACACTTTGCACCCTAAATTATGACACTTATTACACTTTACACCTTGATGTTAGTTTTACTATTAATCTTGGACAGAATTTTTCACACCACATGTGTTTTGCTTAGATGGAATAAAGTTATAAGACAAAAACACCCTCTTCACAATCAATCAAAAACAAAAGCTTATTTCCTTTAATTTTTTCTAGCTCTCCCTCTCATGTGTAGAGGACCATAGTTACAACTCTCTCCCCATATCAAAACCCTGTAACCCTAAATACCAAATTAGATATATCTTTGGCTCCATCCTCCATCGCCCACCACTGCGAACTATACACACAATACACAACAAATCTAAGACTAAAGTTTACGCTTTTGATACCCCAAGGATCTACTGCCAGTTAACTTTTGTTTAATCCACAATTTAAAAAACAAGGTTAGGAGCACATCTTTAATAGATATGAATAGCTCATAAAACTTGATGCTGGAGCAGTAAGGCTACTTTAACATTTAATAATGGTTAAATAATGATTGTTTTGCTGCTACTTGTTTAATTTGTATAGTGTCGCTCATATAATTTGATTTACTGCTACTTTAACTTTTTGGGCTTTCATCGCAGTGGTGGTCCGGTGGTGGAGCCAAAAATATTTTTGATTTAGGGATTTAGGGTTTTTATTTAGGGAGAGGGCTGTACGGCTGTACCTGTTTAGTGTGAGAGAGAGCTGAAAAAATTTGAAGAAGTTTTTCTTCTGTTTTAAATGATAATAAAGAAAGGTGTTTTTGTCTTTTAACATTGTTTCACCTGAGCAAAATACATGTGTATGTCACATGCATGGAAATGCATGAAAGTTCCATTCAAGATAACAGTAAAACTAATGTTGGGGTATAAAGTGTAATAAGTTTCATAGTTTAGTATGCAAAGTGTGTATTTGAATAGTTTAAGGTGTAAAGTGTAATCTGGGATATAGTTTAAGGTAATAAAATGTAATTTCCTCTACTTAGTCAAATAAAGCGATTAACCAATTTTTATATCTCAAACACTAAGGGCTTATTTGGTTGGTGATTTCAAACAACGGTTTTTCGTGTTTAAATATTGAAAAATGTGGGCAAAAAAAAAAAAAAAAAAATTGTGTTTTGTAGGAGTGCTTAAACTATGTTTCTCATTTTAGGACGTTTAAATATTAAAATTAAGAAAACTCTTTTTATTAGTTTTAATTTTCAAGTAACATTGTTTAATGGCAGTTTTGTAAACATTTAGAAATTTGTAAGACCCACGTGATAACACTCATCATAACTCCTCTCTCTCCCTCACGCTGACCAACATGCCTCATCTTTTCTTTTCTTTTTTCCCCCTTATTAGTTATTTCTTCACTTTTAGATTTCTTCATCTCTCTTCAACAGCCAAAGGACCTTTTTTTTTTATTTTTTTTAATTTTTCATAGTTTTTTCTTTTGCTTCTTTCTTTTCTGGACAATTGGCTTGCCAACCTCAATTGTGTAGCAATTTGATTTAATTTCTTGCGTTGATTTAATTTCTCTCTTTATCTTCCGATAAGCAAGAGAGGGTGAATTTGATTTTGTGGATGATTGGTTTGGGTATTTGCAGTCCTATTGCTGGGATTTCTTTGTGGATGATTTTTGCATTTGTATATTTCTAAGGATTTTCATTGTCTTTTGACAGGCAAATATAGCAGACACTACAAAAAACGGGGTCTATGGCCGCGTTTAAAAAACGCGGCCATAGACCCTGAAAACGTGGCTATACCCTATAGCCGCGTTTTCTATGGCCGCGGTTACAAACCACGCCTATGCTGCGCAGCAACAGACCCCTGTGGGTCTGTAGCCGCGTTTTTGTAACCGCGGCTAAAGACCAGGTCTAAAGCCGCGGTTTTAACCACGGCTATAGTCCGAGACCTATAGCCGCGTTTTTTATAAACGCGCTACAGACCAGCTTTGAGCCGCGTTTATAAGCTGGTTTCAGGCTGAAGTTTATAGCGGCGTTTTTGAAAAACGCGGCTATAGACCCATCTTAAGCTGCGTTTAAAACCGCGGCTATAGGTTTTATTAAAAACAAAAAAAAAATTTCTGGGCGTTTTTTTTTCCTCAAAAAACTTAAAATTCAATCCAAAAAATTTCCAAATTAAATAGAAATCCAGAAAATTCAAAATCAACTACAAACCCAAAAAATTCAAAATCAAACACAAATCCAGAAAATTCAAAATCAACTACAAACCCAATAAATTCAAAATCAAACACAATATATTCACAATACAAATACACCTAGAAAATTCAAAATCAAACACAATATACTCATAATACAAACATAACATGCTCCAAAATATAATAACACAAACCCATAAATCTCCTATCATTCAACAAAACCAACCCAAGTCTAACATTAAATCCATTCATGGAACACAAAAGAACAAGCTCAAGAACACAAACCCAGCAACACAATAGCACAAATTCAAGCACATATCCAAAAGATTCAAAATAAAATAATTCCACCAATGTGAAACCCATACATATAAACACATAAATATTACTCTCAATGCCCATAAAGCTTAGATAAAAAATAAGCTCTAACAAAAGTATAATACCCATAAGAAAATTAAAAATTTTTTACCTCAAAGAGTAGAGATAAGTGAGCCTTAACTTTTCCTATGAAGATTTTCGGTCATTTTTGCTGGAAAAATGCAAAGAATCTGCTGTGTTGTGTTGAGAGAAAAAGAAAAGAATGGTTGTGTTGAGAGAAAAAGAAAAGAAAGGAAAAGAAGAGAGACCGGCCACAGAGAGAAATGAAGAGATATTTTTGAATTGAGTGGATGAGAGTAAATGAGGTAGGTGGAGAGTCAGGTCAGCCTTTTATTTTTTTAAAAAAAAGGTAGACCTATAGCTGCGTTTTTAAAAACGCGGCTATAGGTCCTCCTTTAAAATCCGCAAGTTCCAGTCCGCGTACAAGCCTTCGCTTAAAAAATTACTTTTTGGTTGGACCTATAGCCGCGTTTTTGAAAAAACGCGGCTATAGGTTCTTTGAAAAAACGCAGCTTTAGGCATTGTAAATGCGGCTTTAGACCTAACCTATAGCCGCGGTTTCAAAAACGCGGCTATAGCCCCACATTTATAAAAAATATTTAGTTGGCTGTACATGCATTGTTTTAAAAAATTACTTTTTGCCTGGACCTATAGCCGCGTTTTTGTAAACGCGGCTAAAGACCCCACGGAAAAACGCAGCTTTAGGCACTTTAAATGCGGCTTTAAACCTAACCTATAGCCGCGGTTTTAAAAACGCGGCTATAGCCCCTCCTTTTTTAAAAATATTTATTCAGCTGTACATGCATTACATTAAAAAAATTACTTTTTGGCTGGACCTATAGCCGCGTTTTTTCAAACGCGGCTATAGGCCCCTTGGAAAAAACGCAGCTTAAGGCAATTTAACTGCGGCTTTAGACAAACCTATAGCCGTGGTTTTAGAAACGCGGCTATAGCCCCTCCCTTATAAAAAAATATTTATTCGGCTGCACATGCATTCCAATAAAAAATTACTTTTTGGCTGGACGTATAGCCGCGTTTTTGCAAACGCGGCTAAAGGCCCCTTGGAAAAACGCAGCTTTAGGCCCTTTAAACGCGGCTTTAGACCCGACCTATAGCCGCGGTTTTAGAAACGCGGCTATAGCCCCTCCTTTTTAAAAAATATTTATTCAGCTGTACATGCATACATTAAAAAATTACTTTTTGGCTAGACCTATAGCCGCGTTTTTCAAAACGCGGCTATAGGCCCCTTTAAAAAACGCAGCTTAAGACAATATAACCGCGGCTTTAGACCAACCTATAGCCGCGGTTTTAGAAACGCGGCTATAGCCCCTCTTTTTTAAAAAATATTTATTCAGCTGTGCATGCATTCCATTAAAAAATTACTTTTTGGCTAGACCTATAGCCGCGTTCTTCCAAACGCGGCTATAGGCCCCTTGAAAAAACGCAGCTTAAAGCACTTTAAACGCGGCTTTAGACCTAACCTATAGCCGCGGTTTAATAAACGCGGCTATAGGTTAGGTCTAAAGCCACGTGTGTTGTAAAACGCGGCTATATGTTTGGTCTATAGCCGCGTTTCTTAGAAACGCGGCTATAGGTCGGGTATAGCCGCGTTTTTTATAAAACGCGGCTATAGCTCGCGTTTTTTGTAGTGAGAGATTCTTAGAGCACACCACATGGAATACATGCGTGTTAAATAGAAGTTGACACACCTTTTGGAAAAATTGTTGGGTGCATCACGCGCATTGATCCAGCCCACACAAGATTAGAGCTTCGGCTTGTCAAAAGGTCCGGCAGTGGGTTTTGTTCTACACAAAGAAAAAGTAAAGAGAGGAGCAGAGGAGAAAAGAAAAGAGAGAAGGAGAGGGTCTGTAATGGCAAAATGAAGGAGTTTCTCTCTCTTCAAATAAAAAATGAGTAAATTGTGCTGTGCTTGTAAGCTTTTTTTTTTTTTTTTTTTTTTAATACACACACCATAAATTGAGCTAAAAAAACATTGCGCACCAAATTGAATTTCAATCACCCTATTGAATTATGTAGAAAATTTCTCACAGCTCTTATAGTTGTAAATCATTTCATGCATGAAAAGGCTTGGCTAGGCAACAGAACTCATTAATAAATTTCACACCGTAAAGAAAACAGGATCAAATACGTCACCCCCTTTTACCAAGAAATTGAGAGGTTAGACCACAATATATTACGGTAACACCACAAAATCTGAGAATTTCAATTCTTTAAACTACAATAAGTAGAAGTAGTACAAAATGGTTGAAGTCCATAGTTTAAGTAGAAAACACCATATTCATTTTTCCTCAACAATCCCAAAACAATTTTCACTTAACCAATTCAATTCATTCAACCCACATATGCACATTGGAAAAACTAATTTGCATACCTAGAACACGCAAACTATGCATTGTTTATGATTCAATCTCAAACCGTGCAAAGCAACTCAAAATTCCAATTCCAAACATAATCACACAAAATTTAAAACGGTCACCACACCTCAATGGTCAATTTTGTATCTGATATAACGTTGAAATGATTTTTCAATGGTCAAACATTTTTTTTTTGTTTCTTGGTTCTTCTTCTTCTTCTTCTTCTTCTTCTTCTTCTTCTTCTCTCTCTCTCTCTCTCTCTCTCATTAAATAGTCATTTTCTTTTTCCTTTTTTAACACCCCTTCCTTTCTTTGTGTCATTATTTCTAAATGAAAGGAACTGATCCCTATTCAATGAACTTATTTGAACGAGGTTGTTGTTTCATTGAGCTTGTAAGGCACAGTGGATGGCTGTAATACCGTAAAGAATAATAGGCACTCAAAGTTATACATGGGACTCATAAGTCTGATACCTTTACATGGATTTGTTTACAGTTTCCTCTATCGTGAGCTAACAATTTACAAGGCTGGTTTGGGATGCAGTCTAAAATATGAAATGCTTTTTCACAGTTTCCTCTATGACATGTGCTAACACTTCCAATTTCGGAACATCTTTGCCTAGCTCCTTCTATAGTTTTCTACTTTACTGGTAGAATTGTGTCTTGATTAGCTTGCCGAATGGATGAGTTGCCCCAGAAGACCTAACTTTGGCCCTGCTCCTATTCTCTTTTAATAACCAAACAATAAAATTACCCCGTCATCCCATTATCTCATAAATCCCTACAAATTCCGGACCTTCTGTGGGTCAAATCTCAAATTTAAAATAATAATAATACTATTTTCAAATTTTTTACTTAGTCAAATTATATTTATTATCATGGATGATTCATAACACATTGATTGTGAATCGTTATGTTATAAGTGTAAATAATGGGTTTTGAACTCGGAAAATTATTGAATACTCCGGGAGAACCGTAAATGCGTACTCCTCTCTCTCACATGAATTGTGAGTCCTACCATGAATTTATTTTAGTAGGACCCACAATTATATAAGAGGAAGAGTACACATTTATGGTTCTCCGGAAGTACTAAATAATTACCCTTTGAACTCACCCTTGAGTCACTCTTATGGGAAGAGAGGAAGAGTTATTTGAGATAAGAGTTCATGGGCTGGCCATTGAGTAATTTGCTTCTATTCGAAAGAATGTTTTTACATGTTAATATTCATACTTTAACAGTATATTCATTATCCTAAATGTTTGCAAATTCCTTAATGGTGGCAAGGAAGGCTTGCAACCTAATAGCCTTGCCCTAGGCTTGGTTTTTCCTTACATTGCAGCTAGTGGATGGAAATATTTCTCCTATTACTGGTGAGGCTTCTCTTGATTCTGTAGTAATGTAAGGAATGTAGGTGTCTTCTGTGTTTAGTTCCTCATTCATTTAATTGGATAACATATTCTTACTAGTAGGATGTAGGTGCAATTCATGTATTTTGGGCCACTGAAAGCTAACTGTCATAGAATTTTAACCATTCCCACTTTAGATTCTTGTTTATCCTGGTTGAATCTAATTGATTGCCCTTCACTTCATTTACTAATGCTGTCTCTTGATCTCTCAACTGTGGTCTGTAGAGATTGCCCATCACTTCATTTACTAATGATGTCTCTTCAGCTCTCAACTTTGGTCTGTAGAGAAAACGATCTAATTGGTCTCTGCCTAACTCAAGGGGAATAAGGGTAATAATATTTTTTGGACAAAGTTATGATTGGAGTCTTAGGTTTCAATCCTTAATAGAAATATGACATGATTCTTTGTCATGTATTTTGCATATGGCTTGGTTGGTTGGTTGGGTTAAGTGATTGCACATGAAAGAGACACATTTTATTGAGGGTTGAAACCTAATGCTTCTTGATAGGTAAGTAGTGGGAGAAGGGGGGGGGGGGGGGGAGGGTTGGATTATAGACATAGGGCATCACAAGTATGCCATTTATGTTGGGCTATCACTTGAACTACTGAGAATTAAGGTAATAGTTGAGTGTATTGATCAATATCTCAAGTAATACTAAAAAGTTGTGATGGATGACTACTACAAAAAATTTCACACACAATATGAGATTTTTTCACATATGAGGTGACAAATTGTGATTATTGCAACATAGCTTTTATATGAGATTATCACTAACATCATTTTCATTTTACACCAATTACAATGTCATCTTATACAACTGTGAAATTTGTAATGTGTCTAAAACTTATTGAATTAACAAAGCAAAATCTCAAACGCATTCTTAAACTCTATTTTTTTCAGGTACAATTTTTATTACAACTTTTTTCATTTTTCATAGAACCAACAAAAGATGGCTTTTTCATTAAAACTAGTGTAAATCCAGTGAAAGTTGTTCAGGAAGGTATAAGCTTAGACGTTCCTCTTCCTCTAATCCAAATCCTCATAGCAAAATTTTGAAACTCTAGCCAATAGGTGGGGTTCCTTATTTCTCTCTCCTGGTGTGACTAAATTTAAAAGCTAACAAAAGGATTAGAGTTACACATTTTCTAAACTATTCGATTTAAGTAGATCCAACGGTCAAGAAAGACACTCATTAACACTGTTTTCAAAACCGGACCGGACCGGGAGGTCGGACCGTGAAAACCGAGAACCGGGATGAAAACCGGTTTTTTAAGCTTAAAGAACCGTACTTTATAGTTAATTCCGTAAACCTCTAAAACCGGGGTTGAACCGCTCGAATCGGTCAAGAACTGTGAGGTCCAACCCCTTAGCAATTTTTTTTTTTTTTTTATAAAAACAACTTAACACAATTTTATTTTACTTAATTAAATTATCCATCTCTTACAAGGAATAAAAAAAATTATAATTAAAATCCTTCAAAGATATTCAACTTTACTTCAAAAATTAATTATAAATTTTAATGTTTTCATGGTTATTATTTTATTTTATTAACTTTCTTATTTAATTATTAAATATATGCTTTAAAATCATTAAATTTCCCTCACATATATAGATATATTAGTCAATTTTGCTAGTTTTATAAATTTAATATCTATATTTAGGCTTTAATTAATTATTAAATTAATTATAACATCATCACGGTTCGACCCCGGTTCAACCTCGGTTCGACCTCAAAAACCTTGAACCTCTCCCTTTTACGGTTCAATGAACGGTCCGGATTTCAAAACCTTGCTCATTAATGCTAATATTCTGATTAGGATCTCATTAATTATCCCTTATTATTGCATTTCATACCTATTTCTAAACCTAAAAAAAAAAACATTATACGTCTCTCTCTCTAATTTTTTTTCCTCCATTTCTCAAAAAAATAAAATTTCCTCCATTGCACGTCTCTGTCTCTTTCTCCTCCACCGCACTTCCACCTCCACGGCCAGGTCACCGGCAGAAAAAAAAAAAAAGTCGCTGGTTGCACAACTGGTTAGTCTCCCACTTCTGTTCCCTTGTTATAATTTCTTAGATAGAACTATTTTATTGTATTAAACTATATTGTAGTATAGACGTTGATAATTTTGGTGGCTGTTGTGATTCTTTTTATATGCAATAGTAGTCTTTTAGATCTTTTTATATGCCCTATACCATGTACTATCTGAGCCATAACATCGTCTTGATCTGCATCGAGCTGGCTTAACCTGCTAGGTTTAAAGGCATGCAACTTTTACACAGACTATGCCTTCATTCAATTTCACATGTTACTAATTTTTTATTCCAAGTTTCCACTGACAAATATTACTATGTATCTTGATTTAATATGAAAAAAATGGAGACAAATAGATTTGTTCTATCAAAACTTCAGCATACTCTATGAACCTATCAGGGGCTGTAATTTATGCTGAATGGCCAGCAATATGTGTGTTTAATTGTTAAAAGGAATTACCATTTTCTATAAATGGTCCTTTGGGTCCAGCACCGTAATTTCAATTTGAATATTTGGGGTATATCACTTGCTCCGCGACACTAACTACCGCATGCAATTTTGGTATTGGCATGTGGGTGTATTCCCTTATCTCATCCCCTTCCCCTATATATATATATATATGTGTGTGTGTTTATCAAATAAAAAAGGAATTACCATATTCTATAAAGAAAAAAAAGTTCTTTTTATATGCAACTATATTTTCTGGAACAACTTGCTATTGACTAAATCTATTGGGTCTATTAGTTCTTTTTATATGCAATAGTAAATATAATGTATCAAAACAGCTGATGCATGTGTAGATATAATCTCTGTTTTTCTATTGGCTCATCTGTTGTTTTTTAATCTTGTTAGATTTCCTCTCTAAAAAGTTAATAATTGCCACCTCCCTCTTTTTTATTTTTGGGGATGGGGTGGTTGTCCTTTCATCTGAACATAACAGCACCTTATGAAAGTAGTAGTACTAACTTGCTCTAATTTTTTAAATAGGCTCTTAAAGTAAGATTTTTTTGCTTATAGTTGATTGTGAAAGACTTAAAACAAACACTTCATTTTGCAGGGAAATGTTAGAAGGCTCATTGACAAACATTTTGAAGGGAATACAAAATGTATTATAGTGATTATGGAGCAGCAAAAATGATCCTTAGACCGCTGCTTCACCTGGTATTAGAGTGGTTATGGAGGTTTAAGAGCGATTATGGAGCCGCAAACGCTATTGTATCCGTTGTTAGTTGTTACTGCTAAATCTATTTATGTTAGTTGTACACTTAGACTCCCATTGATTGTATAAAATCGCTTCTTCATATATCAAATTTTGTAATTAGAGATGTTTAGATTAAGAGATGCTGTAACTCTGCTGCCCATGAGGCTGCTAATTTTTTTTAACATGTGTATTTTATCTTTACATCAAAATACGATTTTGTTGATCAATATCTATAAGCGAAAGAGTCTTGAATAAGGATAACAGGCAGGTTGCTAATGCATCATAGGACAACATGTTGACCGTGAATAATTGAAAACCATCCTTAGAGACATTAACACATTTTGGGAAAATTGTTAATAGGTTTCCTCCAAAACGTTTTTATTATTCTAACAGATTGCTTCTCCAACATAAAATTTTATCCAATTTCCATGCAATTTAAAATCATTAAAATTATTGGTATGCCCTGGATTACTATTTTTTTTTTTTTTTTACAACAATTTGTCTATCTCATCTTCAAAACTTTCAAAAATAATATACAATCCTCAACCATATAATCTGAAATCCTAAGTTGTCTAAGAACGCAAATGGTTCTAAGCAAAAGTATAAACCTATACTACGTAAATTTTCTTCTTTTCTTTATACTACCATGCAGTTTCCATGCTCCCTAGTATTATAGGGAATAGAAATGAATTATGAAACATACCCTGAACCCATAGTGTAAAATGATACTACTTAAATCCAAAGTAACAGCCAAGTAAAGAGGTCTACAGTCTACCATTTCTTGCTTTTCACAAAAAGATTTTCTCAGTGAAAAATGAATATAGGACTAAACAAAGAGTATTAAATCTGAAAAATGTGCCATAAATACACCGTTAAGCACATTAAATAAAAGAAAAAGTAAATGAGTAGTTGTAACCAAAACTATGGCTGCACTGCAACTACCCTCCATATATATGTTGTCATGGATCAAAGACTAATAGCTAAGGTTCTTAGCTAGAAAATTTTTAATAGTATTCCAACATAGGTCCTTAAAAAAAAAAAAAAAAACAAACAAAATTTTAAAAAAAAAAAAGCCAAAATGTATTGTGTTAGGACATATGTAGTTCAAGTTTGTGAGCATATGTCGCTATTTTATGTAATTGGCTTATCCTTAGACAAAACACACTTTACTTGTAATTGGGTAGATCTAGGATGTGTTTAACACTTCAAGAAACAGTGTTTCAAGATTCAGTATTGAAGTCATCAAAGTCTGTTCAAGAAACAAGCAAGGAAGTGCAAGTTACTAAAGCTCGACACCTACCTCGACACCTACCTCGACACATGCATCTATCGAGCTTTAAGAAGTTGTTTTGCCCCGAGCCTCAACAGCTTCTTGACAAATCCTTGACACCTCTATCTGTCGAGAATTAAAGAAAACAGATTTTCAGTTCTGTTTCAAGTTTAATCCGTGAATGTGTCTTTGGAACTTCTTTTCTCCTAACCCTAGACATATAAAAGGATTGTTTTAAGAGCCGTAAAAGATGTTGCAAGTTGCACAAGTATTGAGAACTTCTTGTTCATGCAATTTGTGATCTGAAAGACAAAGTTCGTGCCCTAGTTCATCTCTGATGATTTGAAGAACTTTGCAGCCAACAACTCTCTCTCTCCAGTTGGTGTTTGAAGTCGAGTACTGGGATCTGCGCATCTGGTTAGTCACGTACTTGGGAGCCGTGCATTGAAAGGAAAAACTGTCACTACAGAGTAAGTCCAATTGGGTATTGGGGTAAGGGTTCAACTGTAGGTTGGTAAGGTACTTGGGATTCCTTGCTTGTAATCGCTTGCTATGATAATAGTGGAGTTTCGGGAGTGGTGACCTTAAATCACTCGGTGGGGTTTTTGCCGTAAGGTTTTCTCCATTCATAAACAAATCACTGTGTCATTTATTTTCCGCTGCATAACTTAGTTTTGGTGATTTGTTTGTGCTACCACGTAATATTGCATGTTAATTTGATTAATTAATAACTAGGGTAATTAATCAATCTAATTTATTACAAGGGGTCAACGCGTTTGTGGCCTGTCATATTGTTTCGTTGTGATTAACAACATAGGTCCTTAAACAATTTTATATATAAATGGGCATTTTTAATCTTACCCAAGCCATAGAACTTACTATCACAACCTTAATTGTTGGTTTTTCCCAATCTATATAAATGGATGCTACGATTTGTTAGCAATTAAGCAAATCAAAACTACTTTACTTTACTCTCCTTTCTCACTCTCTAGACTCTAGAGTCCATCAAGTAAAAAAAGCTCTCCTCCCACTAAAGATTATGGAGAACAACAACGACAATGAATTTTCATGCTGTCATTGTCATTGGATGTTCTTTAACAGCTCGAATGATTTCTGTGACCATAATGTTGGGAAATTTAAACCCTCATTGATAAAACTAACAAGTTTTAAAATCAAGTTGTTAATTAGAAATCCAACACATACACATCAGTTTGGGCCGAATATCAGATCTGGAAATTCTGATTTCGTAAGTCTCGAAAGAAACTGCTCGTGTCGAACTTCTGTCGAGCTTCAACATTAATTCTCAATAGAAAGGATTTTGTTGAGACTTCTGTCGAGCTTTATTGAACAACTCTTTCTTCACTTGTTTCTTGGTCAGATCTTTATGGTTTTAACACTTGACTTGAACTCTTGTTTCTTGAAGTACTAAACCTATCCTAGATCTACCCAATCACAAGTAAAGTACATTTTGTAAAAGGATTAACCAATTACATAAAATATGTCCTTAACACATAACACTGTTGCACATGCATATTATAATGTCGAATGTAACCTTTGTCAAAATGTGTTTTCCCATAGTGCTGATCTAGAAACACACAAACAATGTCACCAACCCCAACCCCCACCTCCACCACCAGCCCCACAACAAAAAACAACAAGAAGCAACCCAACCACAGGGTATGTGATCATTTTCTTATTTTTGATGCGTTTCATTTTTTGTTTGGGGTAGGAAAATACTTACATAGTCCTGGAGCAGTGTTCTGAGCTCTCACATAAGCGTTGGGCTCCACACGTGAGTTTCCCCATTAGGTCCACCCCTTATGTGAGAGTCCGGGCTGTTGCTCCGGAACTATGTAACCCTTTTGCGTTATCCTTTGTTCTCTCTTCCACTCACATGCAAAATAAGGTTGCACGGATACAACAAAATTGTGCTTCATTATAAGTCACTAAGAATAGAAAGGGACCACTATTAACAAGATTTTAATCATTATTTACATTCCACTGTAATAATATCATTTACATTGTAGCATAATTTTGATATAAAGATAGACCAAGGAATTATAAGATCTTTTTTATTTTTCAAAACAAACACAAATTTCTATTTCTATTTTGTTATTTGCTACAATAATCTCTCCCAATTGTCCTCTCTCTGGCTTTTGACACCTATAACATCAATAAAAATCCAACTATGCATTCCAAACTAGTTTAGTCTACAAGCCTAGTACGTCTCAATTTCCACCAACTTTAACCAAATATAGATGTGAGACTAGTTGCTCCGGTATCAAATAGTTATAGGATTTGGAATATTCAAGCTTTACAATCAATTTGAGCATAAACATGGTAAATTGCAGTAAGAAGAAGAAAAGGGAGGGAGTGGGGAGGGGGAACAATTATATAGAAAGGAAGAATTTTTTGTACTATAATAACTTGTATCAAAATAACTGATACGGACTCGAACTCCTTTAAAAAAGAAAAGAAAAGACCCCACTATACTGTCATTATGCAATATGATACAAGGATGTCTCACTTGAATACATTTCCAAATAATTATAACTGAAACCATTTATAAATTCAATACAACATACCAGGATTTGTATCTATAAAATAAAAAAATAGTCATACTAACAGAATTTCTTATGCACATCTAGTAGAAGTAGCCTCAATTGAAATTCAAGCTATGAAAATCTTCGCTATTTAGCAACCAGTCAAAGTATAAGTAGGACATGAGCGTCATCTTCTAGAGACACCAATTGTTATCACGTGCATATATGTGAAAATTTGAGGTAGTATAGTACTATAATTAAAACAAAAATAATAATAATATTTCACTCATCAATAATCAGTATAATTGGAGTTCCTTCACGCCCTTTCTAGAAGGCATAGCACCAATGATTAAGAAGTATCGACATGGTAGAGAAGGAAGTACTGTGCAGTCTCTAGTTTTCATGTTTCAAAAATTTATGATGAAAATTTCTCTTACTTTTGCCAGAACTACACAAGGTGAATATGAACATTAGAATAATACATGAATAGTTACAAATGGTATGCCATAATAGGACAGAACCATCTACCTTAGCAAAATTCTTAAAGTTCATCATCATCATCATCACCAAACACCAACTGCATAAATGTAAAAACTTGAGTTAGTATGAGAATAATAAAAATTTAAGTTTAATTTTAAGGAACTTAGAAAGTATAGGGTGATTAGGATTGCTTGTGCTTGGTGAGCCAAAATACAAAAAAGAAAAATGACTTGACTTACTTGCTAGTGACAAAACCAGATGTATAGTTAGAAAGAAAATAAGATAGAATAGGATTGGACATTAATGGGAAGGATGGTTGAGATGGTCATTACCAATTAATTTATAGATGGTTTCTTCTTCCCCAATGCTCTCAATCAAACATTGTGCATTTGTTTGGTTGAACTCGTCCACATCTTGCTCATATAACAAACTGGCTACACAATCAATGGGACTTTCAATGGTTCTTTTATCGGTCTCAAATGTAACCTTAATCTGACTGCAGTTACCATTTCCAACAGTAGCAAACCACTCATCACGAGACAAATACAATAGGCAAATATCTTTTCGAAGAAGTATCAAGGTAGTAAAAAGTTCAAAGGCCCAGTGATTCTGAGGTATATCACCAACGGCTATCACACGAGCTCTAATATCATCTTCCCACCCTATAATTGATACTGATGCCCAGAGAGCAAATCCTATCCATTTACTATTATACCAATTTGAAGGCAGCTTTATGTCTATTGAATTCCACACTTTTTGAATCAAACATGACGGAAAAATGATTAGAAATTCAGTTCTTGATCCATCCTCTTTCCTTACGGAGGAAGTTCCATAAATAGTTTTATGACAAAGGAGTCCTTGTAGCTGTACCCAAAACACAACTATAGTTAACTGTTATTATTTGACAATGAGAGAGAGAGAGAGAGAGAGAGAGAGAGAGAGAGAGAGAGAGAGAGAGAGAGAGAGAGAGAGATTACCTGTAGGAAATGGAACAATATTTTAAATTCCACTTGAATGCCTCTCTCATCATATGGACGCCACTGGGAGAGAGGTTGTGACCAGCTACTCAATTTGATCCGTGCTAGTGACCATTTTAGAAAATCCCCAAACCAAGCATCTATAACTCTTACGGTTGATGAAAGCCTTGGCAAAGATTTTAGTTTTGGGCAACGGGAAAGACCAAGTTTTTGAAGTGACCTCAAATTATGCATGTTGCTAGGAAGACGTTCGAGATCTAAGCAGGAGCATAGATCTAATAAAGTAAGGGCAGTCAAACACTTGATTGACGAGAGTGGTACTTTCTTAATAGCAGTCCCACCCAAATTGAGTTCCAATAGGCTTTTCATAATTCCAGTAAATTTCAGAAATGATTTGAAATTTGAGCAATTTGAAAGGTCAAGAACCATAAGGGATTGCATTTCAGCAGACATGCTGGGAAGATTTATAAGAGATTTGCATTGTTTCAAATCTAAATACCTACCTTGCTAAGTTGTCCAATAGATGGGTGGATCTCATCCAAATTATTGCACCCAGAAAGGTTTAGTTTCTCAAGTATTGGAACACCTGAAAAGTCAGGTGTCCTAACAAGGTTTGAGGAATCACTAAGATCAATGAACTTTAACTTGGATGAAAGGCTGTTACAAAAAAAAAAGAGTTTCCATTAAAAATAGAAATTAATTTAATAAGTAAAGAGTTCTTTTAAATTAAAACAACGCTATAAATGAAAGGAGGAAGCTCAAATATTTGTATTTGTAGCTACACATAAAGAAAAGAGAAATAATAAATAATAAATGATAGAAAGGATGTTAAATGAATAAAATTACCATTACTCCTTCCCAAAGATATTCCAAACAGCAACGCCACAATTCAAGATGAACAAGCTCCATTGGTTGGGAACTGAATGACAAACATTTTAAAGGACAGTAGTCCCATAAAAAATGTCTTAGCTGATTAGGAACATCAAGATGACTTTGGCCATTAGAAATACAAGGGTCGATCCCGTCAATTATCATCAATCTAAGATTAGACATCTTTGATAACACTTCAAGAAATTCTTCAAATTTGAAATACTCTTTCTTATAACGAATGACTATGGATTCAATTGCATTTGTTGCCTAAGATTTCAAAAGCAAGGGGTTGGTGATTTGCACAATCAAAAGATATTATTGTTTTCAAAATATAAGAAATCATCATTGACAATATATTAGAATGTAAATGAATGTTTTATTCTTGATTTCGTTACATAAATGCTTAGGTAAACACTTATCTATTGGAATTTTATTTTAAAGAACTAATTTATTGAACAAAATTATGTTACTATATCTACTCAATCCTATTCACTGAAATAAATTATAGTCTTGCCATTTTTCTTACCATATTGCTTTTCAATACATGAAGCAAGTCATCATTAAGCCACAACCTACTCTGCTTTCCAAGATTTCCATTTGATTCAAAACGAACAATTTTTTGGCCCATTTCTTGTAGTAGATCATGCATGCCCAAACATTCGTTGTCGTCCAAGTTGTTGTCTATGGATATGAGAGATTTTTCTACGAGAACACTTATACCAATTCTTGCATTAAAACCACAATTCTCTAATATATGAATTACTTGATTTTTCTCCTATTTTCTGAAGAAACGTGCAATATCTAAGAATATTTCCTTCCACATTTCCTCTAGTCCATCGTAACTTATTTTAAGTATATTAAATATTTCTCCTTTAGTTTTTTTAAAACTTGGGCAATGCACTTTGCCATTCATCTATTGTTCTTCCAACCAAAAAGGAACCCAAGGAAACAAGAGCTAATGGAAGGCCATTAGTATATTTCACAACTTCTTGGGAGAGTTGCATATAGCCTTTTTTGGGTTTCTCATTTTTGAAGGCTTTCAAACAAAAAAGTTTTAAGGCATCATCCTTATTTAATCCATTGAGATTATATCTGTTAAGCACTCCATGTTGGATTAACACAAGTTGATCTCTAGTTGTTATAATGATCCAACTCCCTAATCCAAACCAGTCATTCTCTCCGGCCAATTTTTCTAATTGGTCCAAATGGTCAACATCATCTATAACAAGTAAAACTTTTTTACAATGTAATCTGTATTTGATTTCAGCAACTCCATCATAAACATTCCTTATACAAATATTTTTGTCCTTCAAAATGTCTTCAAGAAGCTGTTGTTGTAATTTAGGCAAACCATTTTTTTTGTAATCTTCCCTAACATTAGCAATAAAGCTAGAACCTTCAAAATGATTACGAAATTCATCATAAACAACTCTAGCAAGAGTTTTCTTTCCCAAACCCCCCATACCATAAATCCCTATCATGCAAACATTATTCTCAAAACCTAAATACGAAGGGATAAATTCTATTCCTATGAAGTTTTTAGTAATGCTTGAGAATTTAGAACTCAATTTCTCCATCATCTCTTTCACAAAGTGTTGGATAAATTCGGACTCATACCTGTGAAGAAGATAGAAAATAATTAAGTGATGGTCCAAACCAATTATAAAACTTCAAGGGAGAAAGAAAAATATTTGGCAAGGATATTCCTTGAGAGTTATCTTTTCATGAATTAGTCCGCTAATTTCTTAGGTTAGCAAAGATATTAGATCCACTAAATCCAAATTCTATTTCGTCTAGAGATACATTGATTGAGCAAAAAATCATTATTGGAATATTTTAAGTTGAACATGCTAAATATAAATGTTTAAGACCCTTGAGGTTACTTGAGTACAAAATATTAATAACAATGGCAATACTCAAATTTTCCAAAATAGACAATTGAAAATGCTTTGTATACCAGGTAAATGAGTGAAGAGGAGGTATTGGTTTCTATTAATAAAAAATTAAATTTAATGATTTATACCTTTGTGCCAACACAAACACGAGACAATTTCATTCAAAAACATCGTAATATCAGTGATAAACTCCACAAAGTTTGAAATTTGTTTTCACCTAAATAATGAATGAGCCAAAATTAAATCTTTATGAAAATAATTGGCTTGCCCACCTTGAATCCGAAATATAACTTGGCAAAAGGTAATTTTGGATGGTTGCATCATGTTGAGTTATAAAAGTGCTATAATTCTCCAAAATTTCACTTTGATTGACTTCAATTACTAAGGGGCCAAATCTTGAGGAATTTATGAAAGGTTTCGTTTGACATGAATGCTCCATTTGTTTTGACAGCTAATATCGATTAGAAAAATTGACTCGTTGTCATGTATATGGTTGCAATATTTAAAATGAGCTAAAAAATATTTTCCATTGTTTATCGTACACAAAACATATATATATTTAATTCCAAATAATTATATGAACAAAAATTTTTATTGACAAAAATATATTCCAAAAGGTAAAACATTTTGTATTTTTTGGGCCATTTACAAGCCTCAAATGTGAATATCAACCCTGAAGTCTGAATTTGTTCAAAAAATTAAGTGGAAAGTCACCTGTTTAATTATTAAAAAAAATGGCATTTAGAAAAAAAAATAAACGGTTAGTCAATACCGGTCAACTGCCAATTAATGACGGTCAATAATCCAACGGCAGTGATAGCTTCTAAAGTTGCAGAGTTTATTTGTATTGTAATGATTTATCAAAGTATATAATGTTTTGGAAAAACTTTTTATGTTCTGTTGGACTTGTTTTCGTTTATTACTGAATACATTTTCTATGAAATTACATTCTATGCCACATCAAACAATAGATAGTGCATAAGAGAAAAAAGCTTTCCACTTAAACAAGTGGAAGCAAAAGATCCAGCCATAGACCATCTAATCGTGTTGAGTTATCACGTCACTTAACAATGGATCATCTCTTCATGGTGGTATATATAACTAATCGCTAACCCGTGCAAAGCACGGGAAAACTATTTAAGAGATTTTTAAAAAATAGTACTAATATTTTCCAAAGAATTTTTTCACTCTATCTCTCACATAGTAATAGTCCTATCCCTTAATGCTTAAATGTTATAAAATTTTCTCCATAGTTTGATTTGTCTTTGCAAACGCACATTAATACGAAACATATAATTCATTAAAAAAAAAATCCATTATAAGAAGACTGCTATTCCTTTTTTGGGAAAATAAGAATACTATTCTATTGTTGAAATTTGGGGTTTAATACTTTAATGATGAAACTTCTAATATACTAAAAATACCAATTATGTTAACGGCCTAGTATGCCTAAATGCATATGAAAAAAAAATGTGGAAACTAAACCCTGAGGAACAAAGTTGACTTAAACTAATGCATAAGTAAGACATTTTGTCAGACACATGCATTTTGTACATTGCAAGGAGTCAATTTTGTATCAAAGACCATTTTGGTTTTGCTAAGGAAACAATATATTTCAGTATTGATCAATACCAGCGTAACATTTTGAAATTATCATTATATATATATATATATATATATATATTCTAAATGTTCTACAAAATGCTAAAGATACTACAAATTTTATAACATAACATTCTGTAAATTAATGTGATAATAATTGTGATTGGTAAATAGCAATAACATAATAAATAATAAACAAATTTAAAGAAAAAAAAATATGACTGACGACATTAATTTCCTGAGGTTAAATAGTCAAATTTGTTGTATCAGGGTCATTTATATTTTTTTACTCTAAATAAATATCCTACTAAGAGTCCGTTTGAATATCGCTTATTCTGCTAAAAACTGAAAACATCATAGCAAAATAATCTTTAAATGTGTGAATTGTGCCGTAGAACCCATTTTTAATGAAAGTTTTGTTGTGAAAAGAAATTTGTGGGTCCTGTGAACAGGGCATTATGCACTTGAAAACTGACTTCTCAAAAAAAAAAAAAAAAAAAAAAAGAAGCCAAAACTCCAAATGCAGGGATTTTAAGCTGTATCCAAACGGGTATTAAGGGTTACCTTATTTTATTCTCACCCACTTGTTCTCTCCACCTTTTATAGTTTTTTATTTTTATTTATTTTCCTTCTTTTAAACTCCTCCACATGTTTCTATTAGTAAAATAATAATAATAATAATACTAGTAATAACAAAAGCACTTATTTTCATGTTTGGCATATTCTCACAGTGGTACTCTACAAAATTTTAATTAAAGCTCAACTGTGCCATCAAATCAATTGGGCATGTCAAATAGCTGTACGCACACAACATACTTAACAAAAATACACACCAAACAAAGTTAAAAACAAAAGAAACACACTACATAGTACACACAAAAGAAACAGAAAGGTCTGGTTTTCGCGAAAAGAAGAAGAAGAAGAAGAAAAAGATAAAGAGAAGCAGTCATAGAGAAAGAAACAAACTTAAGGTAGAGAAGAAACAAAGAAATAGAAGATGGAAGAGCACACAAAACGAAGGAGGAGTTTTGATGTTGATCAGATGGAGAGCTGAGAAAAGGAGAAAGAGTTGCTTTCAATGAGATAGTTGAAGAAGAAGAAGGAGATGGAGTGCGTTAGAAAGAGAGTTTTTGATCGGGAGTTTTGTTTTGGGGGGACTTGGGCTGAGTAAAGGCAGAGTCGGGTTTAAGAAAAGTTCAAATACGTCTTTTTTTTTTTTTAAATATTGTGCTGACGTGAAAAATTGTAAGAGTTTCAGAGGTTTTGATACTCCTTGATTCTCAAAAAACAAAGAAATAGAAGATGGAGGAGCACACAAAATTAGTCTCCTTGATTCTCAAAAAAAATTAAAAATAAAATAGTTTCTTTAATTATAGCCATCAAAAAAAGGGTACATATCAAGGATTTTCATAGGTGGCTTTGACAAGAAGAGAGGGTTTGGATACAGCTGATATTCGGTGCGTTTGTGTTTTTCAAGTTTTGCTTTTTTTTTTTTTCAGTTCTGCTACCGGGGGGGGGGGGGGACCAAAGGTGCAGGCGTGCAATGTGCGCGTACTATGTGCGCACTGTTCATGTACTTTTTTAGCAATTTTTTATTAAAAATGAGTCCCGCAGTACTATTCACACATTTAAAAATTATTTTGCTACAGTGTTTTCAATTTTCAGTTTTCAGCAATAAGCTCTATCCAAACGGACCCATAGTTCAGGGACTAAATTGGTTATTTTTGAAATATTTTGGACCTGCTTGATATTAGCTCAAATCTCAGGGTACCGACTGTAATTTACACAAATATAAATTTATCATTAAATTTTGTGATTCTATTAAAACTCTTAAAGAACACAAAGGTCACATAAAGACTTTTGAATTTATTTGCTCTCTGTTTCATCTCCATCCCTTTTTTTTTTTTTTAATTTGTTTTTTATTTATTAACTTCCTTCTTCATTTCTAATTTTATTAATGTATTTATTTTTAAATAAAAATTAATTGTTATTTCTCTATTATAGGTTATCCATACACTCTCTCTCTCTCTCTCTCTCTCTCTCTCTCTCTCTCTCTCTCTCTCTCTCTCTCTCTCTCTCTCTCTCTCTATATATATATATATATATATATATGTATAAATAATGAGATTGGTTTAAGTTACACCTTTTTTAAGACATTGGATTTAAGTACATCCAATGGTAAAAAAAATACCCTCATTAATGCTAACTTTTTTACAACTATCTCATTAATTATCCCTTATTTCTCTAAACCCAACAAAAGAAAAGTCTGACTCTCTCTCTCTCTCTCTCTCTCTCTCTCTCTCTCTCTCTCTCTCTCTCTCTCTCTCTCTCTCTCTCTCTCTCTCTCTCTCCGTCTAACTCTTTACATGTTGTGAGTGCTTTGTTTCTATTGTGAGTACAAATCGCTCCTCCACCATTGTTCCAAAAAAAAAAAAAAAAAACCGAGCCAACTGTGTGAGTACTCTGTTTCTTGGGTCACCATTATTTTAGCTCATAGCAATTGCAGGTTGGTTCTCTTTCTTTCTCTCTCAAGGTCAGCTATTTTTCCTTTTTTTTTTTGTTTATTTATTTTAATGTAATTCTTTATCTGGGTTTTGCTTTATTGATTCATTTGTTTGCTAAGAAAGTAGAATCCTTTCTTTTTGTGAGTACCTTGTTTGGTATCAAAAGAAATCAAGCCAAACTATTTCTATTAATCTGTTTGGTACTCTATTTCTATTTTTCCTTTCTTTTCTGTTGATTTATTTGTTTGCTTAGAAAGTAGAATCCTAGAAATTGGTTGTTTTGGGTTTTATGTTTTTTAGCTAGTTTGGTATCAAAAGAAATCAGCTTGAAAGATTCAATTGTACTTGGTAAAGTGATTTCATTAGGCTCAATTTTAGTTTTTATGGGTTTCAAATAATATGAAAAAAAACAGAAGTTTCAAACTTAAAATATATATATTTTTTTAAATGTTCCTGTTGTTTCTAGGGAACCAAAAAAAAACTCGTTAGTGCTTTTTGTCATTGTAAAGTTTGGTGGTTGTCTAGTTCTTTTGGTTTTCAATTTTTTTTCTACAATTTAGTAATGATTGGGTTGTCTATGTTTTTTACAGTATGACATTGTTTAGATAATCATTAATAAAATAGATTATGACAGTTTCTTGAATAAGCAATGGAATACCTTTACAAAACACAATTTGTAACAGAATTATTGAAAGTGTAGATTAATAGTTATGGTTTGAATTGATAGGAAACAAAAATTTTTGATAATCTCTATTCATGTGTTTGAGAAAGCCTGAAAATTTCATGATTGTAAGATAGGGATTCCAACAAATTTCTTAGGTTGGAAAACCCATGGTGTTCTTTTAAAAATAACAATGGAAAGATGTAGAAATAAGTTGAACCACTTTTTTTTTTCTTTTAGATTACAAATTAGCAATACAATCAAACATTCCATTAGAGCTCTCTCCCTCTCTTAATGCTTGTGAAGTCACTTCTATGCCAACCTTACTATGGTTATATGCACAATTTTAACGATGATTACCAGTTAATAATACTCAAGTAAGCTGTTGGAAGTATGAACCTATTAGAATTTAGATAAAATTGATTTTTTATTTTTCCTTTAAGCTATTGGTTAGGCAGGATATGTGATGTTGTGGCTCTAATTAGCTTATTTTATACTTTATAGGAATTGGATTCAAGAGTGTATTTTTGGTTATCTTTGATTGAATCTTCTCCTTTTGCATGTAGATAATTAAGGAAAATGGTACTCAGCTTTCCTTCAACTCCTAAGAAATTGTTGATGACTATGGCATGCTTTCGTCTCTGGTGCTGCTCTTTTTGCTGTTGGTGTGTATCTCTCATATGTCAACATTGCCCCTCAACAAGCTTGAACTGAAGCTCAGAATTATTTCGTCAAAGAAAGATTGATCAAAAATAAGTATGGGAAATGAAGAGTTCAGCTCACTGCTACTTGTCTAATGCATACATAATATTACATAGACTAAAATGAATGTGCAGCCATGTGGCCTTATTTTCCATGTTATGGTTCATGTATAGCACATGTTTGTAGTAAATCGCTAAAGCTGAACAAGCCAAATCTTTGTAGACTCACTGTCAAAACATGTTTTATTTCTTCATATTATATACAAGTTATCTTTACCCTTATCATGCATTTGAATGATTTTAAGGATCTTATATCTACTTCTTTCTTTATTCTTTTTTTTTTTTTTTTGTTCTAGCTCACTAGAGCCATTCTAGAAAACCCAAAAGATAAGACCAATGTTCATCTAATTTTTTTACACTTGCATATGATTTATGGAGTTCCCTTCCCTCCAAATATGATATGTAAGTCTTGCCAAGCCAGCTTCAACAACACAATACAAAGCTAGACCCTTCCAAGCCTTCAATGTCCAATCAAGCTTAGCTTCCCAATCTGTTATTTGCCTATCACTGGAACAGTCTGCAGTAGCATCTAAATCATTCTAGGAAACACGCATTCTGGAAAAAAAAAAAAAAAAAAAGTGTCTTTTGCTTTCCATAGATAAAAACCATGTATTACAACTCCTTGAATCAATCTGTCTTTAGTGGTGAACCTATTTTTAACATAACAAGGCAATGAAAGAGTGCCTTGTTATAGCCGCAGGAAACCAGATGATTCTCCTTTAAAGAACTATAAGAAGTGAACCTTTGATTATATTTCAAGTAGTTGAACAGTTTTAAACTCCTGATTTAAGGCTTTGCAAGTAACTGAATCTTCCTAATTTGAACAAAAAGGCCTAAGCATTTCCTTTTGTATATCAACCAAAGTTTCAGCACTAGCAGGTTGGCAGTGCCTGTCGCCAGCAAAAACTCTTGAGGCACTAGGATTCAAGTGGCTAGCTAAATCATATATTATTCTTTGACCATATTTTTGCATAAGAGCTCCATCTGGGTGCCAATTAACATCCAATGGGGGGAAAAAAAAAGTTGACTTCCCACTGCCAATTTGATGCTTTAGATATTGCCTTGCCACCTCTTTAATCTAAAAGAAAAACAAAGCTTCACACATCAATACAAAACTTCTTCATATTCTTTATGTGGGCTCAAAAGTGATGGCTTATTTGGATTTGACAGGAGGTCATGAGACCTTGTGCTTCCCTTTAGTTTTTATTTTATTTTATTTTAAGTTGCATGAATTAGCTTTAGCATATTTGGACAACTTATATATAATATGAAGAAATAAAGCATGTTTTGACAGTGAGTCTACAAAGATTTGGCTTGTTCAGCTTTAACGATTTACTACAAACGTGTGCTATACATGAACCATAACATGGAACAATAAGGCCACACGGCTGCACATTCATTTTAGTCTATGTAAATATTGTGTATGAATTAGACAAGTAGCAGTGAGCTGAACTCTTCATTTCCCATACTTCTTTCTCAATCTTTCTTTGACGAAATAATTCCGAGCTTCAGTTCAAGCTTGTTGAGGGGCAATGTTGACATAAGAGAGATGCACACCAACAACAAAAAGAGCAGCACTAGAGACAAAGCATGCCATAGTCATCAATAGTTTCTTGGGAGTTGAAGGAAAGCTGAGCACCATTTTCCTTAATTATCTACATGCAAAAGGAGAAGATTTAATCAAAGATAACCAAAAATACACTCTTGAATCCAATTCCTATAAAGTATAAAATAAGCTAATTAGAGCCACAACATCACATATCCTGCCCAACCAATAGCTTAAAGGAAAAATAAAAAATCAGTTTTATCTAAATTCTAATAGGTTCATACTTCCAATTGCTTACTTGAGTATTATTAACTGGTAATCATCATTAAAACTGTGCATATAACCATAGTAAGGTTGGCATAGAAGTGACTTCACAAGCATTAAGAGAGGGAGAGAGCTCTAATGGAATGTTGATTGTATTGCTAATTTGTAATCTAAAAGGAAAAAAAGAGGTTCAACTTATTTCTACATCTTTCCATTGTTATTTTTAAAAGAACATCATGGGTTTTCTAACCTGAGAAATTTGTTGGAATCCTTATCTTACAATCATGAAATTTTCAGGCTTTCTCAAACACATGAATAGAGATTATAAAAAAAAAAAAATTTCCTATCAATTCAAACCATAACTATTAATCTACACTTTCAATAATTCTATTACAACTTGTGTTTTGCAAAGGTATTCCATTGCTTATTCAAGAAACTGTCATAATCTATTTTATTAATGATTATCTAAACAATGTCATACTGTAAAAAACATTGACAACCTAATCATTACTAAATTGCTGAAAAACAATTAAAAACCAAAAGAACTAGATAACCACCAAACTTTACAATCACAAAGAGCACTAACGAGTTTTTTTTTTGGTTCCGCTAAAACAGCAGGAACATTTTTAAAAATATATATATTTTAAGTTTGAAACTATTGTTTTTTCATATTATTTGAGACCCATAGAAACTAAAACTGAGCCTAATAAAATCACTTTACCAAGTACAATTGAATCTTTCAAGGTGATTTCTTTTGATACCAAACCTGCTAAAAAATATAAAACCCAAAACAACCAATTTCTAGGATTCTACTTTCTAAGCAAACAAATAAATCAACAAAAAAGAAAGGAAAAATAGAAACAGAGTACCAAACAGATTAATAGAAACAGTTCCGCTTGATTTCTTTGGATACCAAACAGAGTACTCACAAAAAGAAAGGATTCTACTTTCTTAGCAAACAAATCAATCGATAAAGCAAAACCCAGATTAAGAATTACATTAAAATAAAAAAAAATAAAATAAAAAAAGGAAAAACAGTTGACCTTGAGAGAGAAAGAAAGAGAACCAACCTGCAATTGCTATGAGCTAAAATAATGGTGACCCAAGAAATAGAGTACTCACACAGTTCGGCTTGGTTTTTTTTTTTTTGGAACAATAGTGGAGTAGCAATTTGTACTCACAATAGAAACAGAGATCTCACAACACGTTAATGCGATTGGTTTTTTTTTTTTTTTCCTGGTGGCAACCTAGAACAATGGTGGAGGAGCAATGCAGAGAGTCAGACAGAGACAAACGGAGAGAAAGAGAGAGAGAGAGAGACAAATGGAGAGAGTCAGACTTTTCTTTTGTTGGGTTTAGAGAAATTAGGGATAATTAATGAGATAGTTGTAAAAATGTTAGCATTAATGAGGGTCTTTTTTTTACCATTGAATGTACTTAAATCCAATAGCTTAAAAAATGTGTAACTCTTTAGAGTTACACTAGGTGTAACTTGAACCCATTTCATAAATAATATATTGATAGTGAAGGATCATTATAATATAATTGATCCAAACTTGTAAACTTAGGTTTTTAAAATAAATGGTGTACTTTCTATAATATTTCATGCTTAATTTGGAATCTATTATTTCTCTTATTCATGTGTGTTTTCACAATTTTACATCTATTTCCCCCCCCCCCCCCTCTCCCCCCACTTTCTTACTCATTTGTTTTACACCTTTTTTTTTTGCTTTATTGTTGTTGTTGTTGTTGTTGTTGTTATTATTATTATTATTATTATCAATAGAAGAGGACAAGCTGACAAAGAATTACTCTTGAGAGTTTTGTTTGAATGAAAAATGAAGTTTTTGGGGGTGAATTTATGGACTCCACTATGTGACGATAAGAGTAATATCACGTGTATCATTGGGGTGAGACTATCATAGAGGGAACAACATCTTTGTTGAAGTGTCACTGCTTGAACCAAGGTAGTTGATACCGTACCAGTACCGACCGAACTAGTCGGTATGCACAGTTCAGGTACGTATACCGGTATCGAAATGCCAACATTTTGTACCGGTTTAAATACCAACCGTACTGGCCATGTATCGGCCATATTGACCGGTACAAAAAAAAAAAAAAAAAAAAAAAAAAAAAAAAAAAGCTTTTTTTTTTTTTTTTTTTTGGTTTTGTATTTTTTGAATTTTTGTAAGAGCAGAATGGTAATTTATTTCCATTAATTTATTAGTATTATTTGTTTTCTTAGTATGCAATAAACAATTAAGCTTTTTTTTTTTTATATTGTGTTTTTTTTTTTTCCTTTTAATCGATGCTAAAGTCTAAAATCATGAATAATTTATTTTGAATTGAGGTAATGTTTTATGGTAAACTTTTATATTTATTATAATACACACTATAATACACACACACACACACACATATTTATAAATATAAAAAATAACGGTAAACCTGAAACGGTACACCGGTATTGACCAATACCGAAATAGATCATTCCATTGGTCAAACCAGTACAGCCTCCGGCACAAAATTGACTCCCTTGACTCGAACCATTAGCTAGAATGTTTTTACATGTTAATATTCATACTTTAACAGTGTCTTAATGTAAGGAGTGCAGTTCTCTTTTGGGTTTAGTTCCTCATCCTTTAATTGGATAACATACTTTTACTAGTAGGATGTAGGTGTAGTTCATGTATTTTGGACCAATGAAAGCTAATTGTTATAGAGTGTTCACCATTCCCACTTTAGATTCTTGTTTATCCTAATTGAACCTTATTGGTTGCCCTTCACTTCATTTACTTATGTTGTCTCTTGAGCTCTCAACTGTGGTCTATAGAGAAAACGATCTTCTTGGACTCCGCCTAACTCAATGGGAATCAGGGCAATATTTTTTTTTTTTTAACAAAGTTATGTTTGGAGTCTTAGGTTTCAATCTTTAATAGAAATATGACATGAATCGTTGTCATGTATAATGCATATGGCGCACTTGGTTGGTCGGGTTAAGTAACTGTACATGACAGAGACACGTGTTATCTTTTATTGAGGGTAGCTTCAAATATGTTTGAAGCCAAACTTTGTTTCATTTTTATTTTTGATAGGTAAGTAGTGGGAGAGGGGGGAGTGGGAGGGGGGGGGGGGGGGTAGGTTGGGTTTGGAACATTTATGTTGGGCTATCACTTGAACTTATGAGAACTAAGGTAATAGTTGAGTGTATTCATCAATATCACAAGTAATACTAAAAAAGTTGTGGAGGATGACTACTAAGAATACAAAAAAATTTCGTATGCATTTTTTTTTCCATATTTTTTCACATATGAGATGACAAATTGTGATTACTGCAACATAACTTTTATATGAAATTATCACTAACATCATTTTCATTTTATGCCAATTACAATATGTCTCCTCATATAACTGTGAAATTTGTAATGCATTAACAAAACAATTTCAAATGCTTTCTTAAACTCCGTTTTTTTTTTTCCCCCTTTTTTCAAAGAGCCAACAAAAGATGGCTTTTCATTAAAACTAGTGTAAATGAGATACATCCAGACATCCAGTGAAAGTTATTCATGAAGGAAGAAGCTTGGAACGTTCCTCTTCCTCTAATCCAAATCCTGGTAACAAAATTTTTGAATTTCAAAGAAACAGACGGTTTTCTTTGAATCCAAAGACCAAGGAATGTACAATTGGCCTGGACCCATTAATTTCAATGACTAAAGACACCAGTTCAGTTCTTAACGTGTTTTCATTTTCTAGGTAGCCTTAATTAATCACCTCTGTCTCTCTTTTTTTCTTCCTTACAAATCTCCATCCTCTTATTAAGGGAGGTGGAAATGTCATTGAACTAAAGCTAATTGGTTTTGTTTTCAAATTAATTCTCTTCATGATAGTGACAATACCAGATACGGTAAAAAGAGTAGTGATGATTAATTAACACTTAATCCGTAATATTTGTACTAGAGTAACTAGACTTTGATTTAATTTTGATGTATTATGAAAATCTGCTAAGGATCAACAAGCTTGGCCTACTGAGTTCTTTTACTCTCTTGATCACGTAAAAAGATACATTTTTGTATATGGTTGTTTGATGAGTTCTTAATTTATTCTAGATTTTCATTAGGACAAAGTTTGTTACTAAAAAAATTAACATGAGTACATATTTTGAAAATCTAACCATCAGATTATATATTCTTTGAGTTTGTAACGACCATATCAAATCTCGAGTCAATTTGATGTTATTCATTATTCGATTCATAAACTTATTTTTTATGCATAATTTTAGACTCCAAAAATTTGAATTTCAAACATTTGATTGATGGCCCTACTATTAATCTTTAATCTTCAATTGTTAAGGAGAAAATGCAATCCAATGATAAATTTGTTAAAATTCACATCCGATAAGAAGATATTTAGTGGAGTTGTAATCATTAGCTATAACTCTCACTAGAAAAATTAATATGAGTACATATTTTGAAAATCTAAATATTGGATGATATATTTTAAAAATTATATGTGAGTATATGTGAGTTGTTTGGCCTTTTCTTTTTGGCATATTGCTTTCCCTAATATTTTTTTCATGGTATATGTGCTCTAAATTCATTTGATCGTTCACACCATGTATCTGATAAAACATTGAAATGATCTTTCAACGATTAGAGGGTAGGAGCATTTCCACAGTGTCAAACCAAATTGCAAGTCCGTCCCATTAAGAGGGTTGCTCTGTAACCAAACAAATATACAATAATAAATTAATAATATTTTTATATTGAGTGTGAATATTGAAATTTTAATTATTGGATTATATATTTTTTATTATATCATCTATGCTTGCAAAATTTCAAAAAAATTAAAAATTAATTTTTATGTCATTAAATAAATGTTAAAATTTTAAGTTTTTGTGATCTAAAATTGTGTATAAAAAACAAATTTATTGATCAAAAAATAAATAATATCCGATTTGAACGAAATTTGATATATATATATATATATATATATATTAATAACATAAGGAACATAAAATTCAATTATTAAATTTCAAAATTCATACTTAAAAAAAATATACAAAAAGTTTAAAGAGTTTTTTTGAGAGAAAGTTTGTTAGTCTCAAATAGCCTTTTACATTACTTTTTTAAAAAAGGGTTTTTAGCGTGGCACAAAAGTCATTGACTAAAGTATTACACTACTTTCTTAGAGCATTCTTATCAAGCCTTTCAAATGCTATAAATATTATTTTTTAGCATCTAAATCCCAAAAAACCATCTCCATCAAAACTGGTAAATGTTATAAAATTTACAATCTTGCTACAGTGCAATCTCATTTTTGAGAAGTCACTGTAGTTGTATTGTAAAATAAAAAAATAGTTTTTTAATCCCCAACGACACTTTTTGATTTCTTATTCTCTCTCTCTCTCTCTCTCTCTCTCTCTCTCTCTCTTCTTTGTTCTCTGTTCTCTGTTCTCTCTATGTGGTTCATGGTTTGTCATGCTCGTTGCCCATTTTTGCTCGTTGCCAGTCTCTGCACGTCGTCGATCTCTGCTCGTCGCCGATCTCTCTACTCTCAGTCACTCGATCTCTCTACTCTTTGGCCGCAACGTCGCCAGGTCGCCTCTGCCTTTGATTCGCCCTCCCACTCGCCCTCATCGATTCAGATCTATAACTATCTCTGTCTCACACCTTGGGTTCCAATTTGCAAGTTGTGGGTTCCGATTCGCCCTCACCGGTGGAGGATTTTTTTTTTTTTTTTTTTTTTCCTACTGTGGTTGGTGGTGGTGAGTGGATGTGGTGGTTGTGGATGGATGTGAATGTGGAGGTTTCTTTCTGCTGTGATTTTTTTTTTTTTTTGTTAGTGGTGGTTATGGTATGGGTGGTAGGTTTTGTGGTGACTGTTGGTAGTGTGGCGCTGGCGGTGCTATGAGAAAGAGAGAGAAACAAAGGAAAGAGAGGAAAAATAAAAAATTATTGAAAAATAATAAAGAAAGAATATTTAAATGAAATTGTAAAAAAAAAAAAAGTTTTGATATAAGTTGTATTGTAAAGTTATGTATTATATGTTATAAAATTAAGTTTTGAGATGATAAATACTAAGAAGGTATTTGGTAGAGTAGTTAGAGATGAGATTTTTGTAGTTTGAGATAAGATTTTTGTAATTTTTTATAATACATGTAGGTAAAAAAATGTGTAATATTATTTAAAATGTAAAAATATGAGTTTGATAAAGATGCTATTGATCCTTCACTTTATTGCTTTTTTATTTTTATTTTTATTTTTTAAATCGATAAAAGAGGGGTAGTACAGAGACAACATTTTCTTGGTAACCAGCTGTGAGCCTATATCTGTTTAAATTTCCTTTTTCAATCAGTCGGGGTGGGGGCATACCGCGTACGAGAGATTTCCATATCTGTTATCTTATCTTATCTACAAAGAAGTTTCCTCCGTAGTTTCATTGAAGAAGAAAAAATAAAAATAAAAACTTATAATTTAAATAAACTTTTACGTCCTTCTCAATAAGAATAAAAGATGAGCTAATTTGACCGGCTGTGGTAGACTGGTAGTCCTGTCTATCCACCTATCTCTGTACACAGTTGGCATTGTTTAGCAATAAAGCCATATTTGACTGGTCCTCCTACAACGCCGCGGTTGTCTACACACTTTCACTGTTTCACACAATATGGGTACATACATACAGAAGTGATATTTTAATTTATGGGTTGTGTGACATATATTAATCGTATATTTTTTAAAATATTTTATGAAGAATTAAAAAAGTAGTTAAAAATGTTGCCAATGGCCTCGTAGCCTATTGGCACCCGGGTACACTTCTGACCTGTTGCTCGGGGGTTCTAGCCCCCGCAATTACTCCAAAAAAAAAAAGGTAGTTAAAAATGTTAATATATTTTTTATTTTTTATTAGGGTGTGCACTACATAAAACCCTTAATCTTTATATATATATATATATATATATATATATATATATATATATGTCCTTATGTGAAAATGGGCATTTTTAATCTCACCCAAGCCATGGAACTTACCGTCACCGTCACAGCCTTAATTGTTGGTTCTTCTTCCTATCTATAAATTGATGCTATGATTTAGCAATTGAGCAAGCAAAAACACCTTTACTCTACTCTCCTCCTAGTCTCCCACTCTCTAGAGACCAGCAAAGAAAAAAAAAAGGCTCTCCTCCCACTGAAGATTATGGAGAACAACGGCAATGAATTTACTTGCTGTCATTGTCACCGGATGTTCTTTAACAGCTTGAATGATTTCCATGACCATAACATGGCTGCACATGCATATTATCATGTCGAATGTAACCTTTGTCATAATGTTTTCTCCGCTAACACTGATCTACAATTCACACACAACAACATCATCAACCCCCACCTCCACCTCCACCTCCACCTCCAGCCCCACAACAACAAGAAGCAGCCCAACCACGGGGTATATGATCATTTTCTTATTTTTGATGTGTTTCTTTTTTCTGTTTCGGTTAGAAAAATACTTATATACCTCTGGAGTAGCACTTTGGGCTCTAACATAAGGGGTGAGCCCCACACATGAGTCCCCCGTGAGGTCACCCCTTATGTGAGAGTAGGGGCGGCCCAACAAATTTGGATGCCTAAGGCACGGTGATTCGCAATGCAGTTGGGGAAGTGATGGCAGCTTTATCGGCAAGGGGGCAGCAGTGGTTGATAGTGAGGAGGCGGAAGCATTGGCATGCCGGAAAGCAATGGAGTTTGCTATAGATGTGGGGTTCTCGGATTTGATTGTCGATGGTAATGAGAGCCGTTTCCTCCACTTCTCCAAATTGGTCTCTGGGTGTGATTTATGATGATATTTGTTGCCTAGTAGCAGGATTTTGTCAGGTGTCTTTTAGTTGTATTAGGCATAGTGCCAATTCTATGGCCCATTCCTTTGCACTTTATGCTAATGTCCTAGATGTGTGCGGTTGGAAGATTTGCCACCATTAGCCCGCGATGTTTTGTAATTTGATTTTACTTTTTTAAATGAATGAAGTTTGACGGGGATTTCAAAAAAAATTATATCATAATTTTTTTATAACAAAAATTCATTCTTTTTATTTTGTAATATGTTTTTTTTAAAGAAAAAATATAAAGCTATAACAAATTATATTACATAAAAAAAATCTTACAAATGATGTAATAATGAATGTGATTAATGACACTTCAATAAAAATAATAAATAAGAATTTGAATAAATGGTGTTAGGAAAATTACTATTTTTTTTTTTTGAAAGGGAAAAATTATTAATTTTATAACATAAGGCTTACAAATATGTATCACCAATAAAAAAAAAAAAATTCAAATATATATTTAATAGGTTGTTGATATTTACAAATCATATTAATTGTCACATCAACTTATAAAAGTTTTGAAATAAAATTTATAATATTTTAAGTATTTTCTTATCGAAATTATTTATTGTGATTAGTGACACGTATATTTGTAAAACTCATGTGTTTAAAATTATATTATTTTTAACATTACTCAATTTTTTGGAACTTCTTAAAAGTACAAAAAAAAAACTAATTTTTTTTCTATATCTTTAATAAAAAATATATTTAAAAAAAATATATATATCAATTTTTGCTCTAAAATTTGGGCCTCACTCTAGTAGGGAGTCCTAGGCAATGGCCTAGGCCTAGGGCCGGCCCTGTGTGAGAGAGCTTAGACCGCTACTCTAAGACTAAGCAACTCTTTTGCGTTATGCCCATGTTCTCTCTTCCACTCACACACAGAATAGGGTTGCACTGATACTGCAAAATTGTTAAAGTACATGTGTTCAGACACACAAAAAATAAAAAATAAAAGCTTAACTTAACCCTTTGATGGCCGATGGTTGGTGTGTGTAGCTGTGTGCCACTACCCTGTCTCTTATCTTAATAAAATTAATTGGTTATAATGCTTGCTAGCAATATATTGCTGAGGCATAAGGCTAGATTAGCATTTTTAAAGACTATCAAAAATATAATTAAAAAAATTAAGGTGAATTCTAACAACTCAAGCTCTGCAACCCAACAAATCCTTAATCCATTATTTCAGCTAGCAGAAATTAAAAGCATAAATTTAAGAATTAATGGACATGTGGCATAATTTTATTGTTCCATAGTGTGGTGCGGATAAAATGTGAAAAATATATTGATTGAAGCCGAAAAAAGTAAGCCTTTTGCAATTTCTTAGGTGCTGGGGCATTGAATGATTGTGAAGACGCGTAAAAGAAAACGAGAGCCGCACTAGTCTACACGCTTTTTTTTTTTTGGTTAAACAGGTGCATATATATAGAAAACAAAAGAACTACACACTGGCCATAGAGGTCAAAAATAATTTTATTTAAATAAAATAATAATTTTATTTTTTTTAAATAATAATAATGAGTTTGAGTTTAAGTTGAACTTATTAAAGATATAGAATTTCACTCCTCGTTCAGTTTGACTAAACAAAAACAATTTTATTTAAATAAAATAATAATTTTATTTAAATATTGTGCTAACGTGAAAAATTGTGAAAGTTTCAGATGTTTCGGTTATATATAATAATAATAATAATAATAATAATAATAATAATAATAATAATAATAATAATAATAATAATAGGTAAAACTGAGAGAAAATATAATTAAATTCTAAATTGAAGACTAATTTTGTGCCACGTGCCTTATTTAATTTTAAATTAATGTGTCAGATAAATTATTAGGTGCAAAAATCAAAGAGTCCAAATTCAATTAGATTCTGAATTGAATTTTAATTGAAGTTCAATTTTGTGCCATGTGCTCCATCTAATTTTTTAATTTTTGTGGCAAGTGAATTATTGAGTGCAAAAACCAAAGTATTTAGATCCAATTAGATTTTAAATCATGTCTAATTTTGCGCCATGTGTCTCATTTAATTTTTTAATTTTTGTGTTAGATGAATTATTAGGTGCAAAAATCAAAGAATCTAAATTCAATTAGATTCTAAATTGAATTTTAATTGAAGTTCAATTTTGTGTCATGTGCCCTATCTAATTTTTTAATTTTTATAGCAAGTGAATTATTGGATGCAAAAACTGAGGAGTCTAGATCCAAATAGATTCCAAATCATATATATATATATATATATATATATATATATTTATAATTGTAATTGGTTTTAAATGTACTTGTGCATATGCATAGAGTTACATTCTATTTTATAATAAAATTTGTAGAGTATGAAGAGAATCTTTGTTAATTAGCTTTTTTCATTAATTTTTTATTAAAAAAAAGTGTTTTGGTCATTGATTACATCATTTTTTTTTTTACTCCTTCACTTAATTGCTTTTTATTTTTATAATTATTCTTAATTCAAAAAAGAAGGGACAATACAGAGTGTAAATTACAGTTAGCATTTCTAAGGTTTGAGATGAAGCTAAACAAGTTCAAAAAACATTTCAGAACAAACTGATTTGGTCACTGAACCATATGCTTAATACAACAATTTCATTTCTAAGAGCGTATAGTTTAGAGAGCAAATTGGTTATTTTTTAAATATTTTGGACCTGCTTGGTATTAACTCAAACATTAGGATGCCCACTATAATTTACTCAACTACAAAATTATCATTAGATTTTTTGATACTATTAATACTCTTAAAGAACACAAAGCTCACATAAAGCCATTTGAATTTATTTGCTCTTTGTTTCATCTCCATCCCTTTTTTGTTTGTTTATTTATTTTTTATTTATCCACTTCCTTCTTCATTTCTAATTTTATTAATTAATTTATTTTTAAATAAAAATTAATTGTTATTTCTCCATTATAAGTTATTTATCCAAACAAAAAACACAATAATAATATGCTAGCCCACAACATACGAAATGCCAACAAAGATGTCTTAGTTAAGCAGCTCTTGGCTTATGTTTGAACTCACAAGCCATCTTTCCAGGCAACAATTTTCTGGGTAAGATGCCAACTTTGTGTGCTAATTTGGTCAGTCGAATGGGCTGAATCCAAGAGTCATGACTTGGACATTGGTGAACCCATTTTGAGCCAAGCTCATAAGCTAATTTGCAAGGACCTTATCCACAGTTTAAGCTTGATCATGCTGGTATTTGGAGCTTATGGGCCTTGGGCTTATTTTTAATTTTGTAGCCCTAGAAGGCTAAAAATGCCCTTAACAAAGAGGAACCCAACAAATATTGAGCGCATAATTAAGTAAACCTTGTCCGAATTGTTTGTCACTTTGTTGACGGACCTTTTTCATTAATGATGGGTCTAAATCTCTCTCTAGCCAGTTCTTGATCCATTCTTCTGGTTTACTTCTCCAGTTAGGAGATGATTATGAAGGAATGGCATACTTATAGTAAGGTCATAGTGACATCCAGGCCTGGACAAACGGATTTGGAGGCCTAAGGCAATATCTTTAATTGACACCTTTTTTTGTTATCATTTAAATAAAATTTTACTAGTATTTTATATAATAATTTTTAAATTAAAAAAGTTATTCTTTATACTTTTTAATATGATTTTTTATAGAAAAAATGCTAAAATTATAACAAATTAAAGTATTAAACTACAAAATACTCACAAATTGATAGAGCAACAAATGTGATCAGTGACATTTCAAGAAGATAATAAATAAGTATTTGAATAAATGATTCTAGGGAATATTATAAATTATACAACATAAGGCTTATAAAGATGTATCACCAATCACAAAAAGTAATTTAAAAATAAATTTAATAGGTTGCTGATGTCCACCAATCATATTTATTGTCACATCAATTTTGTAAATGTTATGTAGTAAAATAACCACCAATCTTATCTCTAGCATTATTCAATTCTTAGGACATTCTTAAAAGTGGAGGAATTAAAATATAAAATTATTTTTTTTTCTCCAAATTAAAAAAAAAAAAAATCAAAATTTCCCCCACATTTGGGACCTTTCTCTAGTGGGGGACCATGGTGATGGCCTAGCCCTAGCTCTGACACTGGTGACACTTGTTTCTTTTTGTTGGGGTTTAGCTTTAAACTTGTCTCTCTTAATTACACTTACCGTAACTTAATAAAACAAATACATAAAAGCCTTGTTAGAGCATCTGTAAATTCACAACCAATCAATTGATTTAATTCACTTGGGTTCCACAGCAATACAATTAGCAAAAGGGATTCTTTGTTTTTTTTTTTTTCTTTGGTGAATTTTTATGTCTAAATCTTGGGACGGATTACTACTATTGTATTTATTTTTAATGACAAGGATTGGTTTTTCATTGCTTCATATGATGAATATTGTGAGGAATACAATTGTGGAGAAATGGTGGGATCTTCTTACCGGTTCTATTTAGAAAAAAAGTCTATAGACACAAAAAATTCCATACCCAACTAATGTGTCAGTTTATTAGTAGTAACTATTGAGTAAAAAAATGATGTTAGAGGTGAGTTCGGACAAGAATTGGTAAAAATTTGTCATTATGTAGCATTGCTATTCTATTTATCGTGCTTTACAAGGATGGGATTTACAGGACAACTGCCCTTTTTTTCACACTGCAAATTGAAAGAAGCCATAGCGTATGTAGAGATGGATTGTGTCACACAGCTGCTTTATCATATATTAAGTCATTTGATATGAATTCTTATGCTATCTCTTGTGCTGCAAAGGAAACAGTTTTTGCAAGCCAGGGGAACTTCAGTCGTTTCACAACCGGCAACTAAAATTAACAGAACTCTGTTTATACTATTTCTTTTGGTAATTAAAAACTGTTTGTTTGGGCAAGTCAAAGTTTTTGTCTGCCAAATTAGTAGGTTTTAAATTTTGTTCCAATCCATCATGATTCATGTTTAACTTAGTCTAATATTGAAAGATGTATCAGTTGCTACTCATATGATATAGCTTAAAGAGTTTAAATTGGGTCCGGAGCTGGCATAAAACCAGTGTTTTACCCCAGCCAATGAAACCACCCCACGCCATTATTTCTGTAAAAGCCAAAGACACCTTACCGCAGACAATATCAACCCTCTCAAATCCCAAATCACAAACGCTCATCAGACCAAATTGAAAAATCTCCTCTGCTTCCTCTTACTCGAACGTCCACCCCACCGCACACCAACGCACGCTGCCACACAATTCGTTGGATTCGTTGCTGGAGTTTGTAAACATGTCGTAGCCACTGTGAGCATGGTTTGATGATTCCAAGGTTTAACTGAGAAGGCCATTACCTAACTACCATAATAAAATTCAGAACGATGTTACTTCTTGTGTGACAGAAGTTTTGACTATTGAGTAATGTGGGAAAAGAGAAATCAATATGAAATCTAAAAATTTTATTTTTTTCAAGGGTGCAATGTAAGGATTTTTCTCTGTCTATATGAAATCTATAAAGGAAAACCTTGTTTCTTTGTCTTGCAGCTATTTTAGGACTCCGTACTTACTCTCATATTAAAGGAAAACCTTGAATTTTGAAGAAAGTAATTTTGCACTCTACTAAACGTAATAGGACGAACTTAGTCATTTGAAATGAGAACATAAGATGCACGAATGAAAAAGGAAAAAAAATTAAAAAAAAATAAAAAAATAAAAATTTGCTATGAAAAATTTAGTTATGGTGATTAGAAATTAAGCTAGACCAAGAAGCCAAATGGTCCTTGCTCTCTATGGCTGGGGGTCCTTTCCATTGACAACATTTTTTCCAAGCCTCAAGGATACCAGCTCATGACTTGTGGATTTGATATGCTTTATCATTTTTCATATCTCTCATTTTGGTTCATCCACATAAATTAAAACGATTACTAGCTTTGCATCTTTCATTGTGTTTATAACATCACGTTTCATAAGTAGAATTTGAAAGTTGATTTATTTTCTTCATAAATTTAAATTTAACTTTTGGTTAGCTGCTACTTTTGTAGGCCATAATAAGCTTCCAACTATTGCATTTACATGTAAACAAAAAAAAAAAAAAAACTATGTCTCAAGGGATATCTAGTATCTGTTTGGATACCGTTGAAACGCAGTGCGCCTGCATTTCAGTTTTCTCTTTTCATTGATAAGTGCATCTGCATTGATAAACGCAGTGCACGAAACCCACAAACCTCTTTTTTTATCAACTTTTTCATTAAAAATGGGTTTCTTAGCACTATTCACGCATTTAAAAATTATTTTACTACAGTGTTTTTAATTTTTAGTTTTCAGCGATATCTAAACGGACCCATAGTATTGATGTTTGGCACCCTTATTTTACAACCTAATGCAATGGTATAGAATTTCTACACCAACATATTGGCATCCTTATTTTACAATCCAATGACATGGTATAGAATTTTTACACCAACATAAGTTATGACCTTTTGGTCTTGGCAATAATTGGTAGCCATCTACTTTTATTAATCTCTAGACTTCTTTGTAGTGTATAAAATGTAAATTGTTAGAAAAAAATGAGCATTTTATTTTCTTTCGTTTGGTAGTTTTCTTCTTGGGGAGTTTTTGCTTTCAAGTTTCTAGTTTTGATGAAGTGATACAATATATAGGAATTTGTTGGTTTGTTGCCCTTTTCTTTAGGGTCTATTACAATTTTAGTTTTGTAACAACCTGTCGTCTAGTTTGGTTTGGTTTTTCTAATACTTATGTTTAAATACGGACTTCCCAACAGGTACCAAACCATAAGAAACCATGGTAGTAGGGGGCAGCTTGACTCAGCTTGGTAAAGTGGGTGCAAGATTAGTAGTAAGAAAGATGGCCGACAAACATCGTAATGCTTGTCCAAGGATCATGGTCCCTAGTCCATTGTCATTGCTGATAAACCAGTAGGATGCTTCTTTGGTTGGTTATGGAACCAATATCATAGCTTATATGCCTCCAAGTATGAGAGCCACTACAGTGGATCAAATATAAGGCCGATGCAAAATTTGGAGGGAGGAGAAATTTGATCTTGTTATTATGTCAAAATTTTAGTTTGTATGGTACAAGAGTATTGGTTGACTTGTTTTATTTGAAAATTCATAATCTGTCTGTGAATTTAACAAGTATCCATGCAATTTTGATTTTATCAAAGATTTGTTAAAATGTCTTCTATTTTGCTTATTTAATTGAGAGGCCTTTTAGTTGTCCCATTTGAAAATTGTTTCAATAAGCTTTTGGTTGAGTCCTAGCAGCATGGAAGTATATGTTCTAGCCACAATTTTCTTTAATCCTTGTATGTGATCAGCCAAGGAGATTGCATGAGATGCTTTGCATATAAGGATAGTTGTTGCATGAATATTTATATTTGAACTGTTGATGTTGATGATTAGATATAGTTGTATTTGAATTTTTCCAAAAAAAGTCTTTTAATTTCCTTAGTATTTGAATTTCTTTAAGATTATTTCTATTTAAACACCAAGCAACAGAAAAATTGTCCTAAACTCTATTCTATCTTTCCCATTATTTATTATCAAATATTATCTTTATCTTCAGGAAAATCTCAACCATATCATATTCTGCCTTGAGGTTACATTACTTGAATAGGGTACCAGCCAGCCAAACAGATGATGTTATTATCTGAAATAAAATCTGTCATGATTCAGAGGATCATAGGATTACAAATACATTTGAAATAAAACCTGTCACAATGTTTTATAAAATTTTCTAATTGGGAATACATTCACCTTAAATAAAACTTGTCACAATTCAATATACAAAAGATCACATGACTGAAAATACATCTCAAAATAAAATTTGTCACAATTCTTTCTAGAAGTTTCTATTTGAGAATACATTCATCTAAAATAAAACATATCATAGTTCTGTATACAAAAAATGGGATCGTATGATTGGGAATACAACTAAAATAAAACTTGTCTCAATTCAAAATACAAGAAAATATTATATAACCAGAAAAAATATTTGCTTCCCAATTCATTTCTCTTGGACACAAAACTTGTTTGTACATCAACTTTCTTGGACTCGTTGTAATAGATCCAACATAGAAGAACGTACAACCAAATACAAATAAATATTAGAAAGAATACAATTTTAAAAAAAATTCAATATATTGCACTTTGGTACATAGAGAGCAAATTGACAATACAAGTAGGAGCAAATTATATTTGAATCTAAAAATAATATAATAGCTATCAAATAAATGATACCAAATGTGTCCTAGAGGCCTAAGTTGATAGTGAAGAATTCAACAACCACAGTAAGAAAGTTTGTCGAAAGGCACCTGTAAGGAAAAAACAAGATTCTCATTCAATTAAATTCATTGCAGGGTTGAACTAATATATAGACTAAAAATATATAACTTTTCAGTGTTGGATTCCTAATTGAACAAGATCCCAAGAAAAGCAAATCCAAAAATTTAGGTCAAGGTTTAAAAAAAAAAAAAAAAAAGGAAACACAAACTGAAAATTAAAGAAATATGAAAAATAGAAAGAAATATATAAAGGAAACATTTTACTTCCATTCCCTTTCTCTAATATAAATTAGAAGCAATTTAAAAAAATAAAATAAACAATTCAGCAATCCTATCATTCAAGAAATAACATTGTTCAGAATCTTCTAAAACTGGGTTAGGAAATGACCTTCTCTTTGCCTCTATCTAAAAGTACCAACCCAAAAAAAAAAAAAATTAGATTCAATTTAGGCAAGCAGAAAATTGTGCATAATCTATGCTTTTTTTTTTTTAATAAGTAAAATTGTATATAATCTTTGCTAAATGACAGTCATCTCTCACCTTATGCCATGGACTTGAACATTAACCTACCATAGAAGAGCCATACACAACAAACAGGACAGCATAAATATATAATGATTTGCATAAAAAAAAAAAAGTTTCAAAGAACATGCTTCATCACTGGCTTTTTCATAGATTCTGACCTAGATCCATCCTCAAAAGTTATAACTGTTAGGATATATGCCCTTAAATCCTATTGTATGATGCTATGTATGACATTATGTATGACTTAATGTTGTGTTTAATAAAGTTGTTTATTTTTATCTAAAATAATGGTAACATGAATATTTGGACATTATCATATAGTCCATGAGATGCATAGTATGTGATTTATGTGATTTAGTCACAGAAGATATAAATCACAAGTTCTTTGTAAACTCAAAATTTATAGTTCGTAGTCGGTGATGAAATTGGGCATTTCATCTGCGAAGACTATAACGTATCAACTAAGATGATTTGTCTTGATCATGGAAGTGGTGACTTCTAGTTGATATGTTGATATGTTTTAAGAGTTAAAACATATTGAACTGGACCGCTGTGAGATTTATTATTCTCCTAACGACTGTCAAATGAATAATAAATCTCACGACTTCTATTTGCATGAACTCTTAATCCTGAGAGAATAATGGACCTGATCATGAGATGTAGGTTGCTTTGATATATCAGGAGTGAGATCTAAAGCAACGGTCAAAACCTCAGTATGTTGGGCAACCACATTTAGTGTTGATGGAACATATATTCTCAAGATGGAATTCATAATCTCTTAATAGAGATACAAAATATTCCCTTGAGATAAGTTTAATGGGTTTGGTTATTCAGAGAGTTAGGCCTAACCACTTTGGTAAGAAATTACTAAAGTATATATTTATGAAATTGGATTTCATAAATATATGATGAATAACTTTAAAGGATTAAACCGGGTACTCAAGGATAAGATGTAGTAATTTACAAAGTGACAGTCTATACTTATGACTTTGTATTACTACGAATATTTTATGAAGGGGTTGTGTGTAAAATAAAGTCTTGGGATATAATTTATTAATAAGGCCTAGAGTGCAATTATATTTATATAGTGGTATTAAATATAATTAATGGTAACTTTGGACTTGTCAAGAGTTGACGGAAAAGCTCAAGGCCCATTGAAGCTAGTGTCTTATTGGTCCCTTTTGGTCCCATTCCAAGCCACATATTAAAGCCCAATTGGAAAGGCCCAATAGGCCGGCCCAATTAGATAATCAGTTAGTTATAAAGGGAGAAACATACAGAATTTTTCAACGTGATTTTTCGAAAAGAAAAATAAAAGAGTGTGAGACACACTTTCATTCTCCCTTTGGAAAACTGATTGAGAGACCACACATCTTGGGCGTAAAGTGGAATTGGAGTGAAGATTGAAAGTTTTCCCAAGTGCTTCTAATCTTTGTTTTGAAATTCTCCACACCAAGGTACGCTATCTTGTTTTTAAATTCTGAAATTCATAGAGTGCATGTTGTCAATCATGAATGAAATAGATCCTTGTTTGTTGCTTCCGCTGTGTGTTTTGTATGAGATACAAAACCAGATTTTTATCCAACAATAACATGCCATGTGCAATAATTGGCTATGAAAGACATTATGACACAAAGGTATTATTAGCATGAACATGAGATTACATAATTATATACATCATCTAGGATGACAACTGCAGCGTAGGTCAATGGTCATCTGCCTTCAAAACTAAAACTTCCCATTTGGGTGCTTGATAACAATTCATACAGTACTTAATAGACTTAATCAACCAATATGGCTAAAAAATATACATCAGAAACTCACAACTTGGCCATTTCAAATTAGTTTCTCATTTTGTCATGAATAAAAAGCCTATTAGGGAAGAACAAAAGAACAAACTTGCCAAATTATTGGATTGCCCATGTCTTGATCAAAACAATTTGGGACCTATGAAACCGACTCCCCACATCACCAATTGAAATTAAAACATTTGTATCCACACAGAAGAAGATATAACTAAATCCAGTTGTTCTTGGTTTCCAACTTTCCATACATAACACTGCATCCTTCAAAAAATTAAAATTTTAAGATTTCATATTGATTTCTCTTTTCCCACATTACTCAACAATCAAAACTTCTATCGTACAAGAAGTAACATCGTTCTGAATTTTATAAAGGTAGTTAGGTAATGGCATTCTCTATGCCTCTATCAAAAAATACCAATACTCCTTCCTATCACTGAAGAACCACAATCAGATTTGTTTGAAGGAATCCAACCAAAACCCATCAAGATACTAAAATACGGAAAACCCATAACAAATCAAAAGTTATTAACGTCCCAAAAAAAAAAAAAAAAAATCCAAATCCATCAAAAATTCGAAATCCAAATTGAGAAAAAGGGCAAATCATGAAAAACATGGAATCGTGCTCACGGTGGCTCCGACATGTTTACAAGCTCCAGCAACGAATCCAGTGACTTGTGTGGCAGCGTGCGTCGGTGTGTGGTAGGTTCGAGCAAGAGGAAGCAGAGGAGATTTTTCGATTTGGTCTGATACGCTGATTTTTCAATTTGGTCTAATGATCGTTTGTGATTTGGGATTTGAAAGAACTATTATTGTCTGCGGTAAGGTATCTTTGGCTTTTACTGAAATAGTGACGTGGCGTGGTTTCATTGGCTGGCGTAAAGCATTAGAACATTAAATCACCGCAATGCTGACTGCTCACATGTAAAAGTCCCTTCTCTACAGCACATAAATAAGTGCTTCATTGTAAGTCACCAATAATAAAAAAGGGACCACTGTTAACAAGATTTAATCATTATTTACATTCCACCATAATAATATCACTTACATTGTGGTATAATTTTGATATGAAGATAGACCAAGGAATTATAAGAACATATTTATTTTTCAAAACAATCACAAATTTCTCTCTCTCTATTCTGTTATCTGCTACAAGAATCTCTCTCAACTGTCCTCTCTGGCTTTTGAAACCTATAACATCAATAAAAATCCAACTATGCATTTCCAAACTAGTTTAGTCTACAAGCCTAGTTCGTTTCAATTTCCGTCAATTTTAAACAAATATAGATGTGAGACCACTTGTTCCGGTCTGAAATAGTTATAGGATTTGGAATATTCAAGCTTTACAATCAATTAGAGCATAAACAGGGTAAATTCAATAAGAAGAAGAAGAAGAAGAAGAAGAAGAAAAGGGAGGGGGTGGGAGGCGAAACAATTATGTAGAACGGAAGAATTTTTTGTACTATAATAACTTGCTTCTGCCAATTAGTGAAACTTTTTTCATGAGCAAGTAGCAATGCTTGTACAATAGACCCTATCTCTACATCCAATTCAAAGGACTTTTGAGTATACAATAGATAATATGCTCCAAGATTGCATCTATATGTTTTCAGCAGATTCCTTTAGCAACATCAACGAAGAATCACGAATTCTACATTGGCCTGATATGTTGGTTTAGCTTGAAGAAAGATATTAACAATATACTAGCTAGGCCATAACAATCAACTAGACAAATCCCAGAAATAATCAAAGAAGATTACATCAAGGGTGAATTGTTTGAAGCTTCCAACGGTGTTTGTTGACTTTTTAATTGCAAGGAAATTTTATAGACTGAAGACTGCATTAATGCTTGGCTGATCTTATAGCTTGATTGATAAAAAGTAGTAGCTTCTAAACATCTCCAAAATTCACAACTCATGCTCTTATAGACATTAACTCAAAATCACTACAAAAGAAAATTGTGCAAAGTTACCTGAAAGTGTAGCTTGTATACCATCCGATAACAGTAGGCTCAATTGAACGTCATCTATGGAAATCATAATTACTGATATGGACTAGAACCCCTTTATAAAAGAAAAGAAAAGACCCCATTCTACTGTCATTATGAAACAAGATACAAGGATATCTCACTTGAATACATTTCCGAATCATTATAACTAGGGGTGTTCGCGGTGCGGTGCGGTGCGGTTTTGGGCCATTTTTAGCACCACACTTTGCGGTGCGGTTTAGCTAAAACCATAACTGTACCGCACCTTATTTTTGCAGTCACATGTGCGGTGCGGTGCGGTGCGGTGCGGTTTGAAGTTTAGCCAAAACCATAACCGCACCGCACCTCATTTTTACTGTCACATATGCAGTGCGGTGTATAAGATGCGGTTTGAATAATTTGAAATTGGTATATTTTTCAAAATTTGGGCTTTTTCTACTCAACCCAAAACTAATTTTTTCCTTTGTTTTAGTCCAAGTTTTAAACTATTAAGCTAGTTTTTCTTTATTTTGGGTTGGCTTTCCTAATCAACACTTGCTAGGATTATCAAACTTTTTTTTAACTAGGGTTATTAAACTATTAATAATATATTTAATATTAAAAATAATTAAAAAATATTAATATATAAAGACGGTGCGGTGCGGTTTGTGCGGTTTTCTTATTATAAAACCGCAAACCACACCGCACCATGCGGTGTGGTGCGGTGCGGTGTAAAATTACTTGCGGTGTGGTGTGGTTATGTCATTTTGCAGGCGGTTTTGGTGCGGTTTATGTGGTTTGGTGAACACCCCTAATTATAACTGAAACCATTCACAAATTCAATACAACATACCAAGATTTTTATCTTAAAAAAAAAAAACAAAAAAAACAGCCATACTGACAGAAATGCTTATGCACATCCAGTAGCAGTAGCCTCAACTGAAATTCAAACTATGAAAATCTTTGCTATTTAGCAGCCAGTCGAAGTATAAGTAGGACATGAGTGTCATTTTCTAGAGACATCAATTGTTATAATGTGCATATATGTGAAAGCCTGAGTTAGTATGGTACTATAATTAAAATTGAAAAAAAAAAATCACTAATCAAAAATTAGTATAGATATGGTAAAGAAGGAAGTACTATGTAGTCTCTAGTTTTCATGTTTCAAAAATTTATGACGAAAATTTCTCTTACTTCTGCTAGCACTACACAAGGTGAATATGAAAATTAGCATAATATATACTCGAACAGCTACAAATGGGACGACATAATAGGATAGAACCATCTACCTTAGCAAAATCCTTAAAGTTCATCATTATCATCATCATCATCATCATCATCATCACCAGCTACATATATGTGAAAACCTAAATCAGTATGATAATAATAATAATTTGTTTAATTTTAAGGAACTCAAAAAGTATAGGGTGATTGTGATTGCTTGTGCATGGTGAGCCAAAAGAAGAAAAAGAAAAATGACTTGACTTGCTTGCCAATGATGAAACCAGATGTATAGTTAGAAAGAAAATAAGATAGAACAGGATTGGACTTTAATGGGAAGGATGTTTGAGATGGTCATTACCAGTTAATTTATAGATAGATACTTTCCCAAAGCTCTCAATCGAACATTGTTCATTTGTTTGGTTGAACTCATCCACATCTTGCTCGTATAACAAACTGACCCCACAATCGAACACATCATCGCCTATGGTACTTTCATTGGTCTCAAATGTAACCTTAATCTGACTGCAGTTACCATTTCCAACAGTAGCAAACCAATCATCACGAGACAAATACAATAGGCAAATACCGTTTTTAAGACGTATCAAGGTAGTAAAAAGTTCAAAGGCCCAATGATTCTGAGGCATGTCACCAAGGGCTATCACATGAGCTTTAATAACACATGATTCCAATTCTTCAAAACCTGATAGGTATATTGATGCCCAAAGAGCAAATCCTATCCATTTACCATTATACCAATTTGAAGGCAGCCCTATGCTTATTGAATTGCTCACTCTTTGAATCAAACATGATGGAATAATTATTTTACAACAAAGGAGTCCCTGTACCCAAAACACAACTATTGTAATAGTTATTATTTAACAATGAGAGAGAGAGAGAGAGAGAGAGAGAGAGAGAGAGAGAGAGAGAGAGAGAGAGAGAGAGAGAGAGAGAGAGAGAGAAGAGATTACTTGTAAGAAATGGAACAATATTTCAAATTCCACTAGAATGCCTCTCTCATCATATGGACGCCATTGGGAGAGAGGTTGTGACCAGCTACTCAGTTTGACCCGCGCTAGTGACCATTTTAGGGAATAACAACACATAGCATCTATAACTCTTACGGTTAACGGAAGCCTTGGCAAGGATTTTAGTTTTGAGCAAAAGAATAGATCGAGTTTTTTAAGTGACCTTAAATTATGCATGTTGCTAGGAAGATATTTGAGATTTGTGCAGGAACTTAGATCTAATAAAGTAAGGGCAGTCAAACACTCGATTGATGAGGATGGTACTTTCTTAATAGCAGTACGACACAATATGAGTTTTGATAGGCTTTTCATAATTCCAGTAAATTTTGGAAATGAACTGATTATTGAGCAATCCTCAAGGTCAAGATCTGTAAGGGACTGCATTTTAGCAATCATGGTGGGAAAATTGATAAGTGATTTGCAGTGTTTCAGATGTAAATACCTAAGCTTGCTGAGTTGTCCAATAGATGGGTGGATCTCAACCAAACTATCGCACCCAGAAAGATTTAGTTTCTCAAGTATCGGAACACCTGAGAAGTCAGGCGTCCTAATAAGGTTGGTGGAATAACTGAGATCAATGAACTTTAACTTTGATGAAAGCTATTACCAAAAAAAAAAAAAGAGTTTCCATTAAACATAGAAATTAATTTAATAAGCAATGAATTCTTTTAAATTAAAACAGCCTTATAAATGAAAGTAGGAAGCTCAAATACACAGGACCGGGAGCGTATTTGTATTTGTAGCTACACTTAAAGAAAAGAGAAATAATAAATAGTAGAAAGGAAGTTAAAAGAACAAAATTACCATTACTCCTTGCCAAAGATATTCCAAACGGCTATACTGCAATTCGAGATGAACAAGCTCCATTGGTTGGGAACTGAATGACAAACATTTTAAAGGACATAGTTTCCATGAAAGATGTCTTAGCTTATTAGGAACATCAAGATGACTTTGGTCATTAGGAAAACTGAAGTCGTCCGTCTGATTAATTATCATCAATCTAAGATTAGACATCTTTGATAACACTTCAAGAAATTCTTCAAATTTGAAACCCTCTTCCTTGTAATGAATAACTATGGCTTCAATTGCATCTATTTCCTAAGATTTCAAAAACAAAGGATTGGTGATATGCACAATCAAAAGATATTATTGTTTTCAAAATATAAGAAACCATCATTGACAATACATTAGCATGGTAAATGGATGTTTTATTCTTGATTTCGTTACATAAATACTTAGGTAACCACCTACCTATTGGAATTTTATTTTAAAGAACTAATTTATTGAACAAAATTATTTTACTATACCTACTGAATCCTATTCATTGAAATAAATTATAACTTTCTCATTTTTCTTACCATATTGTCCTTCAATACATGAAGCAAGTCATCATTAAGCCATAACCTTCTCTGTTTTCCAAGATTTCCGTTTGATTCAAAGCGAACAATTTTTTCACCCATTTCTTGTAGTAGATCATGCATCCCCAAACATTCGTTGTCGTCCACAAATATGAGAGATTTTTCCATGAGAACACTAATATCAATTCTTGCATTAAAACCACAATTCTCTAATATATTTATTACTTCATATTTCTTCCAGCGTCTGAAGAAACATGCAATATCTAAGAATATTTCCTTCCACATTTCCTCTAGTCCATCGTAACTTATTTTAAGTATGTTAAATATTTCTCCTTTAGTTTTTTTAAAATTGGGCAATGCACTTTGCCATTCATCTATTGTTCTTCCAACCAAAAAGGAACCCAAAGTAACAAGAGCTAATGGAAGGCCATTAGCATATTTCACAACTTCTTGGGAGAGTTGCATATAACCTTTTTTGGGTTTCTCATTTTTTAAGGCTTTCAAACAAAAAAGTTTTAAAGCATAATCATTATCTAATCCATTGGGATTATATCTTTTAAGCACTTCATGTTGGATCAACACATGTTCATCTCTAGTTGTTATAATGATCCAACTCCCTAATCCAAACCAGTCATTTTCCCCAGCCAATTTTTGTAATTGGTCCAAATGGTCAACATCATCTATAACAAGTAGAACTTTTTTACAATGTAATCTGTTCTTGATTTCGGAAACTCCATCATAAACATTCCTTACAGTTATATTTTTGTCCTTCAAAATGTCTTGAAGAAGTTGTTGTTGTAATTTAGGCAAACCTTTTTTTTTTGAATCTTCCCTAACATTAGGAAGAAAGGTAGAACCTTCAAAATGATTACGGAATTCATCATAAACAACTCTAGCAAGAGTTGTCTTTCCCAAACCCCCCGTACCATAAATCCCTATCATGCGAACATTATTCTCAAAACCTAAATACGAAGGGATAAATTTCATCGAAGTAGATTCTATTCCTATGAAGTTTGTAGTAATGCTTGAGGATTTAGAACTCAATTTCTCCATCATCTCTTTCACAATGTGTTGGATAAATTCATACTCATGCCTGTAAAGAAGATAGAAAATAATTACGTGATGGCCAAGCCAATTATAAAACTTCAAGGGAAAAAGAAAAATATTTGGCAAGGATATTCCTTGGGAGTTATCTTTTCATGAATTAGTCCGCTAATTTTCTTTGGCTAGCAATGATATTAGATCCACTAAATCCAAATTCTATGTCGCCTAGAGATACATTGATTAAGGAAAAAATTAAGCATCTCATTTCATGCTTGATTACTGAAAGAAACATTATTGGAATATTTTAATTTGAACATGCTAAATATAAATGTTTAAGACCCTTCGAGGTTACTTGAGTACAAAATATTAATAACAATGACAATACTCAAAATTTCGAAAATAGACAATTGAAATGCTTTGTATACCGGGTAAATGAGTGAAGAGGAGGTATTGGTTTCTATTAATAAAAAATAAAATTTAATGATTTATATCTTTGTGCGAACACAAACACGAGCTTTTACTTCTTTAGTCAAGGCCCAAAGGTATGCGATGTTCCTCATTGAAGAGACAATTTCATTAAAAAACACTGTAATATTAGTGATAAACTCCTCAAAATTTGAAATTTTTTTTAACCTAAATAATGAATGAGCCAAAATTAAATCTTTATGAAACTAATTGGCTTGCCCACCCTGAATCCAAAATATAACTTGGCAAAAGGTAATTTTGGATGGTTGCATCATGTTGAGTTATAAAAGTGTAACAATTCTCCAAAATTTCACTTTGATTGACTTCAACTACTAAGGGGCCAAATATTGAAAAATATATAAAAGTTTTCCTATGAAATGAATGCTCCATTTGTTTTGACATAAAATATCTATTAGAAAATTGACTTGTTGCCATGTGTATGGTTGCAATATTAAAATGAGCTAAAATATATTTCCTATTGTTTGTCTTACACAAAATATATATATATATATATATATATATATATATATGTATATATATCTTTTTAATTCCAAATAATTATATGAACAAAACTTTTCATTGACAAAAATATATTCCAAAATGTAAATTTTTTTTGGGGGGCCATTTGGGAGCCTCAAATGTGAATATCAACCATGAAGTCTGAATCTATCAAATTAAGTGGAAATTCACTGGTTTAATTAGTAAAAAAAAAAAAAGCATTTGGGAAAAAAATCAACATTTAGTTAATATCGGTCAACCAATTAATGGCAGTCAATAATCCAACCAAGGTGAGAGTTTCTAATGTTGCGGAGTTTATTTGTATATAATCATGTTAGTTATGTTGAATTATCAAGTCACTTAAAAATGGATCATCTCTTCATGGTGGTATAATTAGTTTCCTTGATTCTAAAAAAAAAAAAAAAAGTTTCCTTAATTATAGTCATTAAAAAAAATGGTACATATGAAGGATTTTCATAGGTGGCTTTGACAAGAAGTATTTAGGTAAACTTATCCTATTTTTTGATAGGGGTGTCAAATGGGTGGGTTTAGGGTGGACATAATTGAGTGGGGTACATAAAACCTATTTACCCATTTATTGCCCATTTAACTAATTTCTTCTAACCCTAACCCAACTCAATCCAGTTATTATGGGTAAACCCCAACCCACCCGATTACCCAATAATCAAAATTACCAAAATGCCACTAAAACTTGAAAATCACCAAAGTACTTATGAAATCCTTTAAATTTACCAATATACTCCCTAAATCTAAAAGAAACCAAATATGCTAAAAACCCACTAAAAATGACCCAAATACCCTAGAAACCTAAAAAATGACCAAAAAATCTTTGAAACCTAAAATTTGACCAAAAAATGACTAAAATACTACCGAAACAAAAGAATGACCAAAATACCTCTGAAACCTAACAATTATCAAAATACCCACTAAACCTAAAAGATGACCGAAATACTCCAAAAACCTAAAAAATGGCCAAAATACCTCTGAAACCTAAAAATTGACCAAAATACCCTTGAAATCTAAAAAATGTCAAAAATACCCCCGAAATGTAAAAATTGACCAAAATACCCGCTAAACCCAAAAAATTGTTGAAATAATCCTGAAACCTAAAAATGACCAAAATACTCCTAAAACCTAAAATATGACCAAAATATCCTGTAACCTAAAAACTTATCAAAATACTCCTAAAACCTAAAAGTTACCAAAATACCCCATAAACCTAAAAAATGATCAAAAGAAACCAAAAAATATTACCAAAATATTGAAAACTAAAAATTAACAAAAATACCACCTAAACCTAAAAAATAACTAAAATTACCATAAAGCCTAAAATTGACCAAAATAACCCCGAAGCCTAAAATTGACCAAAATACCCCCCAAAAGTTAAAAAATGACCAAAATACCCCCTAAAACTATAAAATGACCAAAATACTACCTAAACCTATAAAATGATCAAAATACCTCCTAAACCTTTAAAATGACCAAAATACCCCCCTTAAACCTAAAAAATGACTGAAATACTCCCTAAACCTTAAAATAACCAAATTACCCCGTAAACCTAAAAATTGACCAAAATACCCTTGAAACCTAAAAAATATTCGAAATACCCTTGAAACCTAAAAATTAACTGAAATACCCCGAAACCTAAAAAATAAAAACAATTAATGTTAGCAAATTTATAAATCCCAAAACATGACATATATTCTTGAATCAAGTAATTCCATTTTGATCTTTTCATAGAGCTTCTATAAGCCCAAAAGCCAGTGCCTCAAACTCAAACCGTTTATAAGTGATTATTTATATATATATATCAACAGATTTAGTACCACTTCTACTGTTCCCAAAAATTTAACAGAATTTTAACTTAGTATACCATGATGTAGTTCAATCCATGCATATTGTGATATATTCTCATAGCTAATTATATGCTTCATGGTATACGATTTGAAATTTATGGAAAATACCTATTTTGTAGATGCCACCCAGTGATATCAGCCACTTCTCTTAAAGCAGCCCTCCATTTTTCCAGCTTCTCTATGTTATCCTCAAAGCATTTTTGGTGATTAATAAAGGCTTGTTTAAAAGTTCCTGTTTGTTTATGTACATCAGATGGGTTCACATCGTAAAAAATTGGCAAAACTATCAACCCCATTTCTTTCCTGCATTTGTTAATCTCAGCAAGTTCATCCAAGCACCACTTAGAGGATGCATAATTTTTTGAGAAAATGATGATAGCAATCTGTGATTCTTCTATTGCTTTGAAGAGCTCAAAAATAGATTTTCCTCTCTTGTGTTCTTCTTCATCCCTAAAAATAATAATGCCCTTTTGCTTCAAAGCAGCATATAGATGGTTGGTAAAATTTTTGCAGGTATCCTCACCCATGAAACTTAGAAATACTTCATATTTCCACTGACAAGTTGAAGAAGAAGACGATGATGGCGATGACTCTCTTTTACACTTCATTGAAGCTGTCAGAAATTTAGATAAAAGAAGTACAACCAATTAAAAATAAAGAAAAATTAAAAAAATTTAAGACAAAAATAATTAAATTAGGGGAGAAGAAATCGATGTGAATGTGGGATTTTAATTTCAAGCAGGGAGTGAAAGTATAATAATAAAAAGAGATGATTGTGTGTTAAAAATTAAAAGTGAGAACTTACCCATTTGTGAGAAGGAAGTACAGTAGCAATGGGCTCCAAAAACCTCCTGAAACTGAAAACATTCCGGTTTTAGACAAGCCAACTATTCCGGCCAAAATGGCCAAATACCACAAATTTCAAAACTTAGTAGCAAAAAAACACTGTTTCGGAAATAAATAGGGAAGTACCACTTTTCTAGTACTCGAGTTTCTTAAACTCGAGTTCTAAATGGTACTCGAGCTTAAGAAACTCGAGTACCAAGAAGTTTAGCCACCATGGCACTGCTGACATGGAATTTGTGCGATTTAAAAAAATAATATGGTACTCGAGCTTGGTAAACTCGAGTTCCATGCAACACAGTACTAGAATATACCAAACTCGAGTACCAATTAAAAAAAAAAATTGTTTATTTTTATTTCTAAGGTACTCGAGCTTGGTGAGCTCGAGTAACTTGTAAGGAACTCGAGTTTAGGAAACTCGAGTTCCTTATAACTTTTTTTTTTTTTTTTGATAATCGGCAAATAAACATAAACATAAACAAGTTTTTATTAATTTAAATAGAAGAATTGTAAAATTGATTTTAATTTCAAAATATGAATTAATTTCTACATTAATTAAAACTGTTCATTGTTTTCTCATAAAAATTGTTCACTGTTTTCTCTTTAGCATTATTTAAAAAATTGTTCACTCTCTTTTTTGCGTAAATTATTTTATGTTCACTATTTAAAAAATTATTAACTGTTTTTTCATAAAACACCAACTAAAATCGTGTTTTATAAATTTAAACGCCAGATCAGAATGCTTTTTCGTGCTTAAATTTCACAATAATCGAATTTGGTTTTCTGCATCGATGAAATCTATTTCTACCTTAATAAAATTTTATCTCTGTACATCACGTTTATTGTATATTCGAATCTGCTTACTACATTCATAAAATCTGTTTTCTGTATTAATTAAAACCGTTCATTGTTTTCTCATAAAAATTGTTCACTGTTTTCTGCAAAATTTATTTCTATGATTTTGCATAAAATTATTTTCTCTTTAGTGCTATTTAAAAAATTGTTCACTCCCTTTTTTGCGTAAATTATTTTACGTTCACTATTTAAAAAATTATTAACTACTTTTTCATAAAACACCTACTAAAATTGTGTTTTATAAATTTAAACGCCAAATCAGAATGCTTTTTCGTGCTTAAATTTCACAATAATCGAATTTGTTTTTCTGCATTGATGAAATCTATTTCTACATTAATAAAATTTGCTCCTGCACATTATGTTTACTGTATATTCGAATCTGCTTACTTCATTAATAAAATCTGTTTTCAGTATTAATTAAAACCGTTCATTGTTTTCTCATAAAAATTGTTCACTATTTTCTGCAAAATCTATTTCTATGATTTTGCATAAAATTATTTTCTCTTTAGCGTTATTTAAAAAATTGTTCACTCTCTTTTTTGCGTAAATTATTTTATATTTACTATTTAAAATTGTTAACTATTTTTTCATAAAACACCTACTAAAATCGTGTTTTATAAATTTAAATGCCAAATCAGAATGCTTTTTCGTGCTTAAATTTCACAATAATCGAATTTGTTTTTCTGCATTGATGAAATCTATTTCTACATTAATAAAATTTGCTCTCTGCACATTATGTTTACTGTATATTCGAATCTGCTTACTTCATTAATAAAATCTATTTTCTGCATTAATTAAAACTATTTATTGTTTTCTCATAAAAATTGTTCATTGTTTTCTCGGAGTGGTAACCTTAAAATCACTCGGTGGTGTTTTTGTCATGTTAGTTTTCCCCCATTGGAAAAAAATGACCATGTCAATTCAATTTCTGTTGCACTTAGTTTAATTGGTGATTTGTTTGTGCTACCACGCGCTTTGCATGTTAATTTGATTAATTAATAAATTTGGCTAATTAATCAATTAATTAATCACTTGGGGTCAATACGTTTTTGGCCTATCAAATTTTGTTGAGAGTACAAAATCGTGAAAATTTGAGAGAGAATTGTGTACATTAGATGATGAAAGAGATATTTCAGACTTTTCAGATTCAAGTAACGATGATTTCCAAAAATTTCTACCTACGAATATTAGATGTTGTTGTTAATGTCCACCATTGCTACATTGATGTTCGCAGTGCTGCATGTGCTGCTCAACAATTTGCTATGTTCTTTGATTTTCCAATGAGTTTACACGATTTTGTTTATTCAACGATTATGAATTTTTCAACAAATTCGGATGATCAATACATTAGTACATAGTTTTCCATTTAATTTTCACGATTTTATACATTTAACGAATCCAATCATTTTAACAAATTCAGACTATCTGTACATCTAATTTACACAATTTTATTTTGTACTTTCAAGATTTTATACATTCAATGAATAATTTTTTTTTTTTTTTTTTACAAATTCGAACGATCTGTACATCTAATGTACACAATTCTCTCTCGAATTTTCACAATTTTGTACTTTCAACAAAATTTGATAGGCCAAAAACGTATTGACCCCAAGTGATTAATTAGCCAAGTTTATTAATTAATCAAATTAACATGCAAAGCGCGTGGTAGCACAAAAAAATCACCAATTAAACTAAGTGCAACAGAAATTGAATGGACATGGTCATTTGTTTTCCAATGGGGGAAAACTAACACGACAAAAACCCCACCGGGTGATTTTAAGATTACCACTCCCGAGAAAACAGTGAACAATTTTTATGAGAAAACAATAAACAGTTTTAATTAATGCAGAAAACAAATTTTATTAATGAAGTAAGCAGATTCGAATATACAGTAAACATGATGTGCAGAGAGCAAATTTTAATAATGTAGAAATAGATTTCATCAATGCAGAAAAACAAATTCGATTATTGTAAAATTTAAGCACGAAAAAGCATTCTGATTTGGCGTTTAAATTTATAAAACACAATTTTAGTAGGTGTTTTATGAAAAAATAGTTAATAATTTTTTAAATAGTGAACGTAAAATAATTTACGCAAAAAGGGAGTGAACAATTTTTTAAATAACACTAAAGAGAAAATAATTTTATACAAAATCATAGAAATAAATTTTGCAGAAAACAGTGAACAATTTTTATGAGAAAACAATGAACGGTTTTAATTAATACAAAAAACAGATTTTATGAATGCAGTAAGCAGATTCGAATATACAGTAAACGTGATGTACAGAGAGAAAATTTTATTAATGTAGAAATAGATTTCATCGATGCAGAAAACCAAATTCGATTATTGTGAAATTTAAGCATGAAAAAGCATTCTGATCTGGCGTTTAAATTTATAAAACACGATTTTAGTTGGTGTTTTATGAAAAAACAGTTAATAATTTTTTAAATAGTGAACGTAAAATAATTTACGTAAAAAGGGAGTGAACAATTTTTTAAATAACACTAAAGAGAAAATAATTTTATGCAAAATCATAGAAATAAATTTTGCAGAAAATAGTGAACAATTTTTATGAGAAAACAAGGAACGGTTTTAATTAATACAGAAAACAGATTTTATGAATGCAGTAAGCAGATTCGAATATACAATAAACGTGATGTATAGAGGGAAAATTTTATTAATGTAGAAATAGATTTCATCGATGCAGAAAACCAAATTCGATTATTGTGAAATTTAAGCACGAAAAAGCATTCTGATCTGGCGTTTAAATTTATAAAACACGATTTTAGTTGGTGTTTTATGAAAAAACAGTTAATAATTTTTTAAATAGTGAACGTAAAATAATTTACGCAAAAAGGGAGTGAACAATTTTTTAAATAACACTAAAGAGAAAATAATTTTATGCAAAATCATAGAAATAAATTTTGCAGAAAACAGTGAACAATTTTTATGAGAAAACAATGAACGGTTTTAATTAATACAAAAAACAGATTTTATGAATGCAGTAAGCAGATTCGACTATACAGTAAACGTGATGTACAGAGGGAAAATTTTATTAATGTAGAAATAGATTTCATTGATGCAGTAAACCAAATTCGATTATTATGAAATTTAAGCACGAAAAAGCATTCTGATCTGGCGTTTAAATTTATAAAACACGATTTTAGTTGGTGTTTTATGAAAAAACAGTTAATAATTTTTTAAATAGTGAACATAAAATAATTTACGCAAAAAAGAGAGTGAACAATTTTTTAAATAATGCTAAAGAGAAAACAGTGAACAATTTTTATGAGAAAACAATGAACAGTTTTAATTAATGTAGAAATTAATTCATATTTTGAAATTAAAATCTATTTTACAATTCTTCTATTTAAATTAATAAAAACTTAAAAATATGTTTATGTTTATGTTTATGTTTATGTTTATTTGCCGATTATCAAAAAAAAAAAAAAAGTTATAAGGAACTCGAGTTTCCTAAACTCGAGTTCCTTACAAGGTACTCGAGCTCACCAAGCTCGAGTACCTTAGAAATAAAAATAAACATATTTTTTTTTCTAATTGGTACTCGAGTTTGGTATACTCGAGTACTGTGTTGCATGGAACTCGAGTTTACCAAGCTCGAGTACCATATTATTTTTTTAAATCGCACAAATTCCATGTCAGCAGTGCCACGGTGGCTAAACTTCTTGGTACTCGAGTTTCTTAAGCTCGAGTACCATTTAGAACTCGAGTTTAAGAAACTCGAGTACCAGAAAAGTGGTACTTCCCTATTTATTTCCGAAACAGTGTTTTTTTGCTACTAAGTTTCGAAATTTGTGGTATTTGGCCATTTTGGCCCAACTATTCCTGTTTTTCTTTTTCCTTTTTTTTTTTTTTTTTCGCAAAGAAGGGACGATTGAAAATTATATAACTATAGGAAATAAGACAAATAATTTAATAGATTTTTTTTTATAAAAAAAATACTAGGGAATTTAAGCACTCTTATAAAAACTCTAATCTTAGAAAGCGAACTTTTTTTTATTTTATGGAAAGACAAAAATTTTATTGTATACTTTCTAAGAAAATTATATCATAGAGAAGAGCTTGTTCTAAGAAAAATTGTGCTAGAAACATAATTTTTGGCACAACTTTGTGCCATAACTTGCCAATGATGAGTTGTGTGACGAGTTGTGATTAGTAAGGATATGTCAGTGGGCAATGTGGAAACACATCCTTACTAATCACAACTCGTCATGTTACAAGTTGTAGTACAAAATTATACTAAAAGTTGTGTCCCCAGCATAAAAAGAAACAAGAGTACTCTTTCATCCATTGGAAAAGTCAACAATGCCCTTCCCATGTTTAACTAAAAGATGAGCTGCATATTGCCTTGACCGTGTACATGAGAGAATGAAACTCTACAAAACTCCCCACATAATTCCTCCATGCCTAAAATCAGTGAATCCACGGATGATGGGGATGCTGCCAGACCTGATAAAGCCCTGTAAATGATGATGGAGTCTCCTTCCAGAATGATATCCTGCACACCGATGTCCTTTGCAAACAGTAATTCTGTTTCGAAGGCCTTCGCTTCAGCTTCCACCGCCCCTAGAGGCGCATTTATTCGCTTGCTTAGAGCTGCAAACTTTTGTTTGTTGCTTATTCATTCATTTCATATGTAATAAGAAAACTAACTCGAGGTTTAAACCTTGAAACAAACAAAAGTTGAAACTCTTGCTTCACAGCAATTAGGAAGAAGAAAACAATTTGATATGGATTTTTCATTTCAAGAAAAAAAAAAAATGAAAGGAAAGAAATAAAAGGTATGAATATGTGTGTGAAAAAGGACAACTTACAGATTTGGAAATTGAAATTAGAGTAGACTAGTAGTGTTTGAATGTAATGCTCGAAACCCAGTTGAAACAATGGCGGATCCAATTGGTATTAGATATCTATTGCCTGTTTAATAAAGGAATGGAGTCTGTTATTTATTTAGAGTGACACAAAAGTCATTGATTACCCCACCACTTTCTTAGTCCTTCACTTTATTGCTTTTTTATTTATATTATTATTTTTTTAAATTGATAAAGGAGGGATAGTACATAGATATAATTTTCGTGGTAAACAGTTCTGAGCTTTTATATATATATATATATATATATATATATATATATATATATATAATTTTCTTTTTTCAATAAGATGCGGTGGGAGCGTACCCGCGTGAGAGATTTTCATATCTATAAGAAAGTTTCCTCCCTAGTCTCTTTGTTTAGAGAATTGAAGGAGAAAAAATAAAATAAAAAATTTTTATTTACTAAATTTTTATGGTAAAATATAAAATGATAAATTACAGTTAGCACTTTTGAGGTTTGAGATAAAGTTAAACAAGTCCAAAGCATTTCAAAACTAGCTGATTTGGTCCCTGAAGTATATGTTAATTACAACAATTTCATTTCTAATAGCATATGGTTTAGGGACCAAATTGGATATTTTTGAAATATTTTAGACTTGCTTGGTATTAACTCAAACTTTAGGATGCTGTAACTTACTCAAATATAAAATTATTATCAGATTTTGTGAATACTTTTTTTTTTTTAATACAAGATAGAATTCTACTCTAGCATAATTTAAGTGTATATGTGTATGAAACTCCCTCTTGGAGACTTGAACTCCGACCTTTGCTCCCATATTCCACAAGCATTTATACTTGTAGAGTGACTATACTCTCAAAAGAGTACAAAAGTCACCATTTGAATTTATTTGCTCTTGCTCTCATCTCTATCCCCTTTTTGGTTTGTTTATTTATTTTTTATTTATCAACTTCCTTTTTCATTTCTAATTTTATTAATGAATTTATTTTTAAATAAAAATTAATTGATATATATATATATATATATATATAAAACTCTTTGATGGCAGATGGTTGGTGTGTGTAACTGTGTGCCACTGCCCTCTCTCTTGTCTTTTCTTTTTTGAGTTATAGACATTTGACTATGTACTTCCTAGTAAAATTAATTGCTTATAATGCCATATATATTGGGCTAGACAAAGATTAGAATTTTTAAATACTATAAAAAAAATAATTAAAAAAATTAAGGTGAATTCTAACAACTCAAGCTCTGCAACCCAACAAATCCTTAATCCATTATTTCAGCTAACAGAAGTAAAAAGCATAAATTAAAAAAATTATGGACACGTGGCAAATTTTATTGTTCCATAGTGTGTGCAGATAAAATGGTCAAAAAGATTTTGATTGAAGCCGAAAAAAGTAAGCCCGTTGCAATTTCTAAGGTGGTGAATTTCTAAGGTGGTGGGGCATTGAATGATTGTGAAGACGCGTAAAAGAAAAAGATAACCCCACTTGTTTACTAACTTTCACCCGCAATTGTTGGTTCTTTTTTCCCATTTATAATAAAATTTGACGAGTTTAAAAAGAAACTCCATTAGCATGCTTTTTCATTACTTTTTTTTTTTTTTTAAAGTTATTTAGTCATTGATTACATCATTTTTTTACTCCTTCACTTTATTGCTTTTTTATTTTTATAATTATTTTTTAAATCGATAAAGAATGGACAGGATAGAGACATAGTATTTTCGTGGTAACAAGCTATGACGTCTATGAAGTTTTGTTTAAATTTCCTTCAATTCAATTAGATGTGGTGGGGGCATATCGCGTGTGAGAGATTTCTATATCTACAACGAAGTTTCCTCCCTAGTCTCCTCACTCGGAGAATTGAAAGAAAAAATATAAATAAAACATTTTATTTAGCTAAAATTTTATGGTTACATATAATATAAGATGGTAAATTACGGTCAACACCTTTAAGGTTTGAGATAAAGTTAAACAAGTTCAAAACATTTCAGAACTAATCGATTTGGTCCTTGAACCATATGCTAAATACAAAAATTTCATTTATAAGAGCATATAGTTTAGGGATCAAACTGGTTATTTTTTAAATATTTTGGACCCGTTTGGTATTAGCTCAAACCTCCAGGTACAGATTGTAATTTACTCAAATATAAAATAATCATTAGATTTTGTGATACTATTAAAACTCTAAAAGAACACAAAGGTCACATAAAGCCATTTGAATTTATTTGCTCTTTGTTTCATCTCCATCCCTTTTTTGTTTGTTTATTTTTTTTTATCAACTTTGTTCTTCGTTTCTAATTTTATTAATTAATTTATTTTTAAATAAAAATTAATTGTTATTTTATTATTATAAGTTATGCATACACTTTATATATATATATATATATATATATATAATATGTTGAGTACATACGTGTGGGTAAAATTTCACTTTAAATGATAATGAAAATAGTGAATGATCATTATGATATAATTTGATCCAAACTTGTAAACTTAGGTTTTTAAAATTAAATGGTGTTTGGAATCTATTATTTCCCCTATTCATGTGTGTTTTCACAATTTTAGATCTATCTTTCAGTCAAGCAGCACCCCCCCCCCCCCCCCCCCCCCCCCCCCCCACAAACACTTTCTTACTCTTGAGATTTTTTTTTTGAATGAAAAAAATGAAGTTTTTGGGGTAAATTTATGAACTCCGCACTATATGGCGGCAAGAGTAATACTACGTGTACCACTGGGGTGAGGATATCATAGAGAGAACAATTGAAGTGTCATTGCTCAAACCATTTGAGTTAAAGAGTTCATGGGCTAACCATTAAGTAATTTGCTTCTATTCGAAACATTAGTAAGAATGTTTTTACATGTGAATATTCATACTTTAACAGTGTATTAATTATCCTAAATGCTCTCATTGCTCATTGGATAAGTTTGCATCTTTCTGTTTTGCAGATTCCTTAATGGTTGCGAGGATGGTTTGCAACCTAATAGCCTTGCCTTGGGCTTGATTTATCCTTACATTACAGCTAGTGGACGGAAATATCTCTTCTATTACTGGTGAGGAATCTCTTGATTCTTGTGTAATGTAAGGAACGCAGGTCTCTTTTGTGTTATGTTCCTCATCAGTTAATTGAATAACATACTTTTTCTAGTAGGATGTAGGTGCACTTCATGTATTTTGAACCAATGAAAGCTGACTGTTATAGATTGTTCACCATTCCCACGTTAGATTCTTGTTTATCCTAGTTGAACCTTATTGATTGCCCTTAACTTCATGTAGTGATGCTGTCTTTTGAACTCTCAACTATAGAGAAAACGATCTTATTGGACTCCACTTAACTCATGGGGAATCAGGGTAATAAATTTTTTTAGACTGACTTTATATTTGTAGCTTTAGGCTTCAACCCTTCATTAAAATATGACATATATCCTTGTCATGTGTAATGTATATGACTTACTTGGTTGGTTGAATTAATTAAGTCATGTGCAATGCACATGAAGAAATATATGTTATATTTTATTGAGAGTTAAAATCTAAAATCTCAAACATATTTGAAGGTATACTTTTTTTATGTTCATTTTTGATCGGTAACCAGTGGTTTGGATTATAGACATAGGGCATCAGAAGTATGCCATTACCTATCACTTGAACCCCCCTAAGAATTAGGGTAATAGATGCGTGTACTGATCAATATAATCCACTAAAAATTCAACACGAATTCAGGCCTAAAAGCCAACTTTTACGTCCTTCTCAATGAGAATAAAAGATTAGCCAATTACCAATCTAAATCACACCCTACAGTTGACAGTACAGCCCCAAAAAGCAAACCGTATTGCAATTTCTAAAAGGTTGCTTAGCAATAAAGCCATATTTGACTGGTCCTACAATGCCGCAGTCGTCTACACACTTTCACTGTTTCACACAATGTGTACATACATACCAGAAGTGATATTTTAATTTTTAATATATATCTCAAAATGTTTTCTCCTATAGCACTGATCTACATACAAACACACAGACAACGTCACCAACACCCACCCCCACCTCCACCTCCAGCACCAGCCCCAGCCCCAGCCCCACAACAACAAGAAGCAGCCCAACCACAGGGTATATGATCTTCTTCTTCTTCTTCTTCCTTCTTCTTCTTCTTCTTCTTCTTTTTTTTTTTTTTTTTTTTTTTCTCTATTAGAAAAATACTTTTAGTAGTAGTACTTTGGGCTCTAACATAAGAAGTGAGCCCCACACATGAGTCCCCCTGTGAGGCTCACCTCTTATGTGAGAGTAGGGGCAACCTAACAAATTTAGATGCCTAAGGCGATATATCTAAATGTAGCATTTTTGTTTTCAATTAAATAATATTTAACTAGTATTTTATATCATAATTTTTTTATAACAAAAATTCATTCTTTTTTTTTTTTGTAATATGTTTTTTTTTTCCAAAAAAAAAAATGATAAAATGATAACAAATTTTACTACAAAAAAATAAAAATAAAAAACCTTACAAACGATGTAACAATGAATGTGATTAGTGACACTTCAATAAGATAATAAGCAAGTATTTGAATAAATGATGTTAGAGATATTATCAATTTTATAACACGAGGCTTACAAATATGTATCACCAATCACAAAAAATAATTCAAACATGCATTTAATATGTTGTTGACATCCACAAATTACATTAATTGTCACATCAGTTTGTAAATATTTTGAAGTAAATTTTATAATATTTCTAGCATTTTTCGATCGGAATTAATTATTGTGATTAGTGACATATATATTTGTAAAACTCATGTGTTTAAAATTGTATTATCTTTAGCATTATTCAATTCTCTAGGACTTCTTAAAAGTAGAAAAAAAATATAAATTAATTTTTTTCCTATATCTCCAAAAAAAAAAAATTTTTTTTAAAAATATATTAATTTTTGCTCCAAAATTGGGGGTCTTTCTCTAGTAGGGGGCTCTAGGTGATGGCCTAAGTGGCCTAGGCCTAGGGCCGGCCCTGTGCGAGAGCCTAGACTGCTACTCCAAGACTAAGCAACTCTTTTGTGTTATGCTTGTGTTCTCTCTTCCACTCACATGCAGAATAGGATTGCACGAATGCCACAAAATTGTTAAAGTACTAGTGTTCGAACACACCAAAAAATAAAAATTAAAAAGCTTAACTTAACCCTTTGATGGCAGATGGTTGGTGTGTGTAGCTGTGTGCCACTGCCCTCTCTCTTCGCTTAATAAAATTAATTGGTTATAATGCTTGCTAGCAATATATTGTTAAGGCATAAGGCTAGATTAGCATTTTCAAAGACTATCAAAAATATAATTAAAAAAATTAAGGTGAATTAAAGGCATAAACTTAAGAATTAATGGACACCTGGCATAATTTATTGTTCCGTACTGTGGTGCGGATAAAATGGTCATAAAGATTTTGATTGAAGCCGAAAAAAGTAAGCCCCTTGCAATTTCTAAGCACTGTTTTCAGAACCGGATCGGACTGGGAGGTCAGACCGTGAAAACCGAAAATCGGGATGAAAACCGGTTTTTTAAGCATAAAGAACCGTATTTTTAGTTAATTATGTGAACTCCTAAAACCGGGGTTGGACCGCTCGAACCGGTCAAGAACCGTGCGGTCCAACCCCTTAGCAATTTTTTTTTTTTTAATAAAAACAACTTAACACAATTTTATCCATCTTTTACAAGGAATAAAAAAAATTATAATTAAAATCCTTCAAAGATATTCAACTTTACTTCAAAAACTAATAATAAATTTTAATGTTTTCATGGTTATTATTTTATTTTATTAACTTTCTTATTTAAATATTAAATATATGCTTGAAAATCATTAAATTTCCCTCACATATATAGATATATTAGTCAATTTTGCTAGTTTTATAAATTTAATATCTATATTTAGGCTTTAATTAATTATTAAATTAATTATGACATCATCACGGTTCGACCCCGGTTCAACCTCAGTTCGACCTCAAAAACCTTGAACCTCTCCTTTTTACGGTTCAATGAAGGGTTTTTGCTCCAAAATTGGGGGTCTTTCTCTAGTAGGGGGCTCTAGGTGATGGCCTAAGTGGCCTAGGCCTAGGGCCGGCCTGTGCGAGAGCCTAGACTGCTACTCCAAGACTAAGCAACTCTTTTGTGTTATGCTTGTGTTCTCTCTTCCACTCACATGCAGAATAGGATTGCACGAATGCCACAAAATTGTTAAAGTACCAGTGTTCGAACACACCAAAAAATAAAAATTAAAAAGCTTAACTTAACCCTTTGATGGCAGATGGTTGGTGTGTGTAGCTGTGTGCCACTGCCCTCTCTCTTCGCTTAATAAAATTAATTGGTTATAATGCTTGCTAGCAATATATTGTTGAGGCATAAGGCTAGATTAGCATTTTCAAAGACTATCAAAAATATAATTAAAAAAATTAAGGTGAATTAAAGGCATAAACTTAAGAATTAATGGACACCTGGTATAATTTATTGTTCCGTACTGTGGTGCGGATAAAATGGTCATAAAGATTTTGATTGAAGCCGAAAAAAGTAAGCCCCTTGCAATTTCTAAGGTGCTGGGGCATTGAATGATTCTGAAGACGCGTAAAAGAAAAAGATAGCCGCACTTGTCTACACACTTCCACACACAATTGTTGGTTCTTTTTTCCCATTTATTATAAAATTTGATGTGTTTGAAAAGAATCTCTGTTAATTGGTTTTTCCCATTACTTTTTTGAGAAAATGTTTTTTAGTAGTTGATTATATCATTTTTTTTACTCCTTCACTTTATTGCTTTTTATTTTTATAATTATTTTTTAAATCAGTAAAGAAGGGACAGTACATAAACAAAGTATTTCTCTTGATAACAAGCTATGATGTCTGTGATGCTCTATTTAAATTTTCTTGAATTCAATCAAATGTGGTGGGGGCTTATCGCGTGTGAGAGATTTCCATATCAAAAAGGAAGTTCCTCCCAGTCTCCTCCTTTGGAGAATTGAAAGAAAAAATAAAAATTAAAACTTCTTATTTAACCAAACTTTTATGGTTAAATATAAAATGGTAAATTACAATTAGTACCTCTTAGGTTTGAAATAAAGCTAAACAAGTTCAAAACATTTTAGAACTAATCGATTTGGTTATTGAACCATATATTAAATACAAAAATTTTATTTCTAACAACATATAGTTTAGGGAACAAATTGGTTATTTTTGAAATATTTTGGACCTGCTTAGTATTGGCTCAAACCTCAGGGTGCCAACTGTAATTTACTCAAATATAAAATTATCTTTAGATATTGTGATACTATTAAAACTCTTAAAGAATACAAAGGTCACATAAAACCATTTGAATTTACTTGCTCTTTCTTTCATCTTCACCCCTTTTTTGTTTGTTTATTTACTTTTTATTTATCAACTTCCTTCTTCATTTCTAATTTTATTAATTTATTTATTTATAAATAAAAATTAATTGTTATTTCTCTATTATAGGTTATTCATACACTATATATATACATATATATATATATATATATATGTTGAGTAGATACATTTGGGTAAAATTTCACATTTAATGATAATGAAAATAGTGAATGATCATTATAATATAATTTGATCCAAACTTGTAAACTTAGGCTTTCAAATTAAATGGTGTACAATCTATTATATAGGTGCTAGGGCATTGAATGATTGTGAAGACGCGTAAAAGAAAAAGATAACCGCACTTGTCTACACACTTTCACCCGTAATTGTTGGTTTTTTTTTCCCATTTATAATAAAATTTGAAGAGTTTGAAGAGAAACTCTATTAGTAGGCTTTTTCCACTACTTTTTTTTTTTTTAAAAAAAAAAAATTTAGTCATTGATTACATAATTTTTTTACTCCTTCACTTTATTGCTTTTTTATTTTTATAATTATTTTTTAAATCGATAAAGAAGGGACAGTACAGAGACACAATATTTTGTTGTAACAAGCTATGATGTCTATGAAGCCTGTTTAAATTTCCTTGAATTCAATCAGATGTGGTGGGTGCATACCGCGTGTGAGAGATTTCCATATCTTCAAGGAATTTCCCTCCCTAGTCTCCTCGTTCAGAGAATTGAAAGAAAAAATATAAATAAAAACTTTTTTATTTAGCTAAAATTTTATGGTTAAATATAAAATGGTAAATTACAGTTAGCATTTCTGAGGTTTGAGATGAAGCTAAGCAAGTTCAAAAAACATTTCAGAACTAAACGATTTGGTCGCTAAACCATATGCAAAATACAACAATTTCATTTCTAAGAGCAAATAGTTTAGGGACTAAATTGGTTATTTTTGAAATATTTTGAACCTGCTTGATATTAGCTCCAACCTTAGAGTGCTGACTATAATTTACTCAAATATAAAATTATCATTAGATTTTGTGATACTATTAAAACTCTTAAAGAACACAAAGGTCACATATAGCCATTTGAATTTATTTGCTCTTTGTTTCATCTCCATTGCTTTTTTGTTTGTTTATTTATTTTTTATTTATCCACTTCCTTCTTCATTTCTAATTTTATTAATTTATTTATTTTTAAATAAAAATCAATTGTTATTTCTCTATTATAGGTTATTCATCCAAACAAAATACACAATAATAATATGCTAGCCCACAACATAAGAAATGCCAACAAAGATGTCTTAGACGCATGTTTGAACTTTTAAGCAGCTCTTAGCTTATGTTTGAACTCGCGTCATCTTTCCAAGCAGCAATTTTCTGGGTAAGATGCCAACTTTGCTTGCTGATTTGGTCAGTCGAATGGGCTGAATCCAAGAGACATGAGTTGGATATTGGTGAACCCATTTTGAGCCGAGCTCATAACCTAATTTGCAAGGGCCTTATCCACAGTTTAAGCCTGATCTTGCTGGTATTTGGAGCTTATGGTCCTTGGGTTTATTTTAATTTTGTAGCCCTAAAAATGCCCTTAACAAAGAGGAACCCAACCAATATTGAGCTCATATAAGTAAACCTTGTCCGAATTGTTTGTCACTTTGTTGACTGTCCTTTTTCAGTAATGATGGGTCTAGTTATCTCTCTAGCCATTTCTTGACCCATTCTTCTGGTTCACTTCTCTTGTTAGGAGATGATTATGAAGGAATGGCATACTTATAGTAAGGTCATAGTGACATCCAGGCCTGGACCATTTATAAATTCAATACAACATACCAGGATTTTTATCTAAAAAAAAGGTCATACTGACAAATATGCTTATGCACATCCAGTAGCAGTAGCCTCAATTGAAATTCAAGCTAGGAAAATCTTCATTATTTAGCAGCCAATCGAAGTATAAGTAGGACATGAGCGTCATCTTCTAGAGACATCAATTGTTATCATGTGCATATATGTGAAAACTTGAGTTAGTATGGTACTATTATTAAAATTTTTTAAAAAAATTCACTCATCAATAATCAGTATAGATATTGTCCAATAACTTTTCTCCCAAGCCTCTGCTCCATGGACTAAGCCTCAGAAATTCTCTCATTAAAAATTGTAACAATATTATTTAGGGTCGGGTCATAATCCAGATCAAACACAACTAGACTCCACAAAGCCCAACATAAGTAAACTTATATAATGTCATTACCGTCTTCTTTTTTGGATTGAAATACAAAGATCCTTTTGTTGAAAGGTAAGATTACCAAAATCATACCCACAACAACAACAACAACAAATACCCACAACCATTTTAATCCTTTTAATAATGTCTAACTGCATAAAATACACAATCAAATAATACATATACTGTAGGGACACAATTCAAGCCTAGACCCAAATGCGTGTCAGGGGCAGGCCCAAAAGGCCTAAATAATAAAATTTGTAGAGGGTGGATTTGAAACCTAGGTTGCTTTGGACGATAACAAACAAAGACGTTGGGCTAGGTCCACGAATTGCAAGCAAAGAACCTTTGATGTATCATAAACTCTCCTTGGATGTAAGCCGAGGACTCTATGTATTGATCTTCTTCATTCCTAAGACAATTTATAGATTTTTTCCTCCCCTTCTCATGTTCTCTCTTTCTCTATTTATATTCTTCTTCCCCTTTGTGCTTCAATTGATGGAATCATTAATGCAGATGCCTTTCCCATCCACCGCCCTCTTGTAATCTTCCCCTAATAGCTGTCAGGCTTATCACCATCATCTCAGATGTCACTTCTTCATTAATGCGACCAGAGGGGTAGGTGTGAAGTTTTTAATCTGTGGCAATAGCTTTCTGCGAGACACTTCCCACTTGTTCTCCCTTTTTGCATTCCTCTGGAGTACATCTTCACTTGTTGAGCTTTCTAGGTTCCTCGCTAAGCACCATGGTGTATCTCATGACCTTCACCTCAGTTAGCCGAGGATGCATCCCTCCTCAGACTATTCCAACTAGCCTTTGCTCCCACAGTGGGCTTGTGGGCTTTTAAGTTCGGTGCCCTTATTGTCACCAGGCCATCCTTGGACAAGTTAATGCCCTCGAATCAGGCCCAAGGCCCAAAGGCATGCCTTTACAATTCTGCCCCCACATAGACAATTTTAGAGACATGCCAAATTAGGAAATATTTAACTTTGGGATCTTACATTACACTAGAGACACCTTTGTTTGCGGGAACTTAAAGTGAGTTCTCATGTGATTACCAATTGACAAATCTAATCTAATCTATTATCTATATAATAACTAATAGTCGAAATGTTTGCCTTTTTTTAATCGCTCCTCATTGCGCCACGTGGCTACATAAATGACTGACACATTTACATCTAAAAACACACCAAAACAATATGTCTTTTCGGTTGGGCAGTAGTTACAGGGGGGAAAAAAACCCATTTTTAAAATAGCAAATAAGCCTTTTTAAAAATAAATTATAAAAAAAAAGAAAAGAAATTGTAACAAATTATTTTTAAAGCCCCCTCACCGTTTCAGTGGGTAGCCACTTTATGTGTGCCTATATATATATATATATATATATATATATATATATATATATATATATATATATATTTTTTTTTTTTCAATTTCTCTTCCTTTTTTCGGTACGAGAAGATACTTAATGAGAGAACAGGTCCTGCCGCTACCGTCAGCCAGCAAACCCATTGTTGGTAAAGATGACTCCTTTCACTTTCCCTTTCAATTGTAGTGATCTGCTTTTTTTTTTTTTTTTAAATCTCTTCTTTTCTGTTTTTTACTGTTGTGTTTTCTATATTCCAGATATTTCTTGCTTTCTTTTTTTCAAGAAATAGAGGTATACAGTTTTTAATTTTAATTTTATTTTTGTTAAATAGATTCGAGATTCTAGATCAGATGGGCAGATAGGGATGCCCAACCCAACGCACAGATGGATTTGCTCGAAGTCACGCTCAACCTAGATTTTTATGAAGTTTTTGAGGTGAATGGTTTAATTGTCTATACCCATGTAGGAAAATCTCTGTCTAATTGTTTATCCCCATGTCTATGCATCCCTTGGATATGAGTTTTAGATCAGTTTATTGTTTTGGTATGTGTAAGTAATGTAATTTTCAAAACATATCCTTATGATTGCAAATACAAACATAGATGATTTTGGAAGAATTGGAAACGGCATTTTACAATTAGTAGTTTATTCCAAACCTTCATATGTAAGCCTTGAACTCATTTCTAAATATTACATATATGTTGACAGATTTTCTTTATTTATTTATTTATTTTGTTTTGATGAGTTATTGTGCTTTCAAGTTTCTAAAATATCACTCATAAGGCAACAGAATTCATCCTTCGGCTCTAGGGATTCCATTTCCTACACACCCTTAGATGCCACGGTCAGCATTCTTAAATCCAATTGGCAAAGCAAGATTTAAATCAGTAGATAAGCTCTTTGTGGCTTACAAATCTCAAAAGAGGAAGTTTGCATTGTTTGGCACAACGCTTTGGGAGATGAATGAGAAAAAAAAAAGGTTTGTTTATGGTTTTTCATTGTTTAAAGTTTAGACCCATTAAAAGTTATTGCTTGGTGTGTTCATGTATTTTGATTGTATATATGAAAGGAAGGTAATGTCCTTATATAAAGCTAATGATCTATATGGTACAAATGTCTTACGTATATCTGAATAAGCAGTTCATAGATTTTCAAATTTGGATGGTTTTATATTTTATTTTTGCCCCCGCTGCAGGACTCTAACTTGGTGGTTCAATTTTGCAAAGATGTCAAGAGTAGATCACAAAAGGTAGTCTTCTAAAATACTCTATTCTTATGTTTCCGTTTTGTAAATTTTATTTTTTATGTCATAATATAATTTTTATTCACTTAATGCAAATACTTATGATATATTTTTATTCAATATTTTCGTTAATAGATTTAAATCATTCAATTTCTCTATAGAGATGAAGTGAAATTGTGGGATTTTGAATATTTGCTCGAGGATTTACTGTTTTTGTTTTGTTTGCCCAACACTGAACTTTATGACTCAATGAAAGACACTGTTTCACCATATAGAAATAAAAAGAAACTGAATCATTTAATCACAAAATAGACAAATGAGTGTAGGTAACTATAAAGAGACAAACAAAAAGAGATTGAGAGAGGAATTGTAGGAGTGTCAGACCATCATCTACCGGCAAGCCAGTCGCTCACCAACATCAAACTGCCTAAACTACTATTGGTAATTTAAAAAAAAAAAAAAAAATCTGGTAATAAAAACTGAATATAGTTTAGATTGACAGGCCACAAACGCGTTGACCATTTGTGATAAATTAGATTGATTAATTAGCCTAGTTATTAATTAATCAAATTAACATGCAATATCACGTGGCAGCACAAACAAATTACCAAAACTAAGTTATGCAGCGGAAAATAAATGACACGGTGATTTGTTTACGAATGGGGAAAACCTGACGGCAAAAACCCCACCGGGTGATTTAAGGTCACCACTCCCGAAACTCCACTATTATCACAACAAGTGGTTACAAGCAAGGAATCCCAAGTACCTTACCAACCTACAGTTGAACCCTTACCCCAATACCCAATTGGACTTGCTTTGTAGTGACAGTTTCTCCTTTCAATGCACGGCTCCTAAGTACGTGATTAACCAGATGCGCGGATCCTAATACGCGACTTCAAAACACCAACTAGAAAGAGAGTTGTTGGCTGCAAAGTTCTTCAATTCATCTGCACGATGAAGATCAAGAAGATGCAGGGTTACAAAACCCTACGGTGCACAATACACAGCTATCTTCTTCACAAGAGATGAACTAGGGCACGAACTTTGTCTTTGATCACAAATTGCATGAACAAGGATTGCTCAATACTTGTGCAACTTGCATCTCTTTTGACGGCCCTTAAAACAATCCTTTTATATGTTTAGGGTTAGGAGAAAAGAAGTCCCAAAGACACATTCACGGATTGGACTTAAAACAAAATTGAAAATCTGTTTTCTTTAAATCTCGACAGATAGAAGTGTCGAGGATCTATCGAGAAGCTGTCGAGGCTCGGGCTAAAACAGCTTCTTAAAGCTCGATAGATGCATGTGTCGAGATAGGTGTCAAGATAGGTGTCGAGCTTTAATAACTTGCACTTCCTTGCTTGTTTCTTGGACAGACTTGATGACTTCACATGTAGTCTTGAAACATTGTTTCTTTGACGCGTTAAACACATCCTAAATCTACCCAAATACAAGTAAAGTGCGTTTTGTCTAAGGATAAGCCAATTACATAAAATAGCGACATATGTCAACAACCACTTGAACTACATATGTCCTAACAATCTCTCCCTTTGGCAATCCGTGACAAAACCACAACAAACAAATGAAGATATGAGAGAAGTCATAAAACACTTTAACTCATATTCACTTGTTACATACAATAAAATCTATCCTAACACAAACTCTTGAAAAACTTTGCAAGAAGAGAGTTTATGGCAAGAAGACTTTGACAACCTTTATTTCTGAAACACTTATAAACAAAACACATCAAGGCATCTTTGTGTGAAGCAGAAATAATAGATTGCGTACAAGTAAAGAAACATGTGTATAAAGACTGAAAAGAAACAACACATGGAAAGATAGGTGAAAGAAACATACATCATCATATATATCAGAAAATAAGTACAATGTATGTCAATATATGATCCATGTATCTCTAAAAAGATAAGAAAAGAAAAGAAGAACATATGATCTCCTCACTACATCCCTCAAACAACACTCCCCCTATCAAAAATGTCCTATACTAGCTCTCCCCCTAAGTATGACTACTCTCATACACCAAAACTACTCCCCCTTTTTGTCACGAGTGACAAAGGGTAAAGTGTCAAGTAGACATCTCATCAGAAGAGCTCGCATCTCCATCATCATCATCCGAAGCATCATCGTCATCACCGTCATCATCAGCCTCAGTCTCAGAGGAAACATGAGGTGGCGGAGGAGAAGCCTTTGGAGCAAAGCCACCCAAGGTCACCTGTCGCCTGGCAATGCGACCAACACGAACGTTCACCTGATACAACTCTGTGGAGAGAGTATCGAGGCGAGCATCCATGCGCTGAAGCTGCGCCATGATGTCTCCTAGAGTGACGTCGCTCGAAGACGAAGGAGCAGATGTCGCTCAAGCAGATCGGGAGGTAGCCGGACGGGAGGAAGGAGTAGCACCATCTGACTGTCTCGATCTAAACTGTGCCTCGCTACGTTTTACGGTAGAGGCGTCTATGGCAGACATGACATGATATGGATCGAACGAAGGAAATGGGATGGAAAAACGACGAAGTATCCTTATGATAGCAGAAGGGAAAATGAGCTTATCACGGGTGGCCGTATCTCTATAGACATCTATGATAGAGAAAATAAAGTGTGAAGGAAAGTCTATAGAGAGATCCTCTAGGAGGGACAACAAAAACCGAGCACGAGGCTCTGTGATAGAGTTGTAGTGAGAAAATGGGTGCAAAACAAAAGTCATCACCATGTTAAGGAAACGAGGACCTTTAGCAAAAGGCCGACATGGTGTATACTGATGATCTCCCCAAGAGGAAGGACGCTCACAAAACGCCGAGATCATCTCATCTTTGGACACAGTCCATAGATGCTCACAACTAGGGTAATCAGGATGATCCATCCTAGGGACATGAAGAACCTTAGAGACTAACTCTGGGATGACAGCAAAGCGCGTCCCTCGAACGCTAAAGTAGAAAAGAGGTACTGAAGAATCGATCCTGTGGATGTTGGAGTAAAACTCCTGTATCAACACGAGAGGACATGTGACCGGGACGTCACACAGTGACTCCCAAGCCCGACTGTGTATGACATCGAGAAGGTCTGTGTCGGCAAAGTCTGCCAGGACAACGTGGCGTTCCGAATGAACACCTCATTTAGAGAAGTTCTCCGAGAAGTCTTTATGGGCTTTCTCATCATGGAACCGGAGAGATAAAGGAGTAGAATCCGAAGAAGACGATCCCTTAGAACGCAAAGGGTTCTGGGATGGAATAGACTTACGTTTAGGTGCCATAGACACTACTAACGCAAACATAGTGAAGGGGAAGAAGAGAGACAAACAGAAAAGTCCCAAGCAGTTCAATATTGGAAGAAAAAATATTGAAAAGAAAGAATGTATGCATGGGAAATGCATGAACATGTGACATGCAACAATAAAAACATCATGGGCTCAGCCCAATCCAAAACTAACAGCACACAACAGGTTTGCATACATCTAAATGCATGAAAATACAATTAGAATGCTAATGTGATGCAATGCATGTAGTTTTAAAGATCAAATCTATAAAATCAACCCAAAAATTTCATGAAAACCTCAACAATTTTGAAAAATCCCAGAAATTTTCAAAAACTCAAAACCTAGGGTTTTAAATCATGAAATGCATGAATAATGAGTGAAAAGATGCTTACCAAGAGAGGAAAAACAAGAAAAACACTTGAGAAATCCTTAGGAAGAGGTTTGGAGTGAGAGAGAAATGTTTTGGAAGGGAAAACACGTTCTGTCGAGTGAGAGAGATCGAGCGAAATGAGATAAAAAATCGTGAGGAACTGTTTTATAGACCTTCAGTAATTCTCGACAGATGCAGCTATCGGGAGGTGTTGAGACAGCTATCGAGGTAGGTGTTGAGACAGCTATCGAGGTAGGTGTCGAGAAAAAGCACTTCGACAGATGCAGCTATCGAGGTCATGTGTCTAGAAAGAAGGATCAAGCATGAAGGAACCTCGATCAATCCAGAAGCTATCGAGCAGACAGAAAGTTTCTCGATCGATCCACCAGGTGTCGAGAAATGTGTCAAGACTGCGTTAAGAAAAAGTCTAAGAAGCTAGACAGACAGCTAGGTGTCGAGAGGTGTCGAGGAGATGTCGAGATGCCTTTAAAAACAGTTTTTCAAAAGAGGAAAAACACAGATATGAATGCAATCATGCATGCAACTCAACCAAAGATCCAAGCAACACACTAAGCTCTCAAAATCATCTCTTAACAGAAAAATTAAGCACATGTATCCCAAAACACGCACACACACACTAAACAAGTCTAACTAATTTTATATGTCAAAAACAAGTTAAGACAGTTTATTGAGCATACATTAACGCATGTAAACCTTGTGATGGCCAAATCACATTGTACCTGCACATGTATCAAGAATAGCAAAGAATATTGCGTGTTGTGTGTGAAAACATCACAAGATTGCATAAGTGTCTCAAAGTTATGACTATTTGAGATATGAGAAAATCACTTTAACTCACACACAATCATAACTGTTTGATGGGGATTATCACCTTCGAGCTACATCCTATAACACCCACATCTCCTAGAAAACACGCTTGCAACAATATTTTAAAGCATTTTGATCTTTTTGCTTTTATTTCTTTGTATATTTTCTTTTATTAAGCATATCATGCATGGGCATACAAGAGAAAGAAAAGAAATACCCAATTATGTTAAGCTTTTGACATTGCACTTTTGCTATACCGAAGCATACAGATGTCATATTATGATTGGCGAGTAACAGTGGTGAGATGGTTATTTATGCCTTTCTCTTACGATTTCTAGTTCAACCTGTCAAAAAGAGTGATACGAGTGTTAAGAAGAAGAGATCACTTAACCTTACTCATCACAAACAAAGAGCTACAAAGCTCACTTGCTTAGTTGTGCAGAAGAATGCTCATCTAAGTTACAGGTGATACAAAGTTGAGAAAACTCTGTTTCAATGGCCATTTTAAGGTTCACAAGAACCAATGTACACAAACACACACTGTTTTTGTATTTTTCAATTTTTCAATTTTTTATTTTTATCAGAAAAGCAAAAATAAAACACAAAACTGAAAACACACAAACAAAAACAAGCTAAAGAAAGTAAAACAATGCATAAAACTAGACTGACTCAAAACAGTAAAGAAACACACAAGTAATGCAACACAAAAAAAAACACGGGGAGAAAGAAGAAGAAGTGATTGCTATCACTTAGATCCCTTTGCCTTCCACACCTTGGAAGAACCTTTCCTTTTAATCGACCCTTGAACCGGTGAAGAGGGAGAAGAATATGAACCGTTCAAGTTCGAGAGGAACATGAGGGCTTTAAGAATGTCTCCAAGAGGAGCGAGAGAAGTCTGAAGCTGATTTTGGCTCCCAGATACTATCATGCCATTGCTTTGTTAAGTGGCTAGCCACTTGTAGCAATTTGGTCGAGTATGACCGGCAACACCACAATGATAACAGAGATGCGGCTTCTTCTATTTGGGCTTTTGAGAGATAGCCTTCTTAGTCCTAGGGTTTCTAGTTTCCTTTTTCTCAATTTTAGGGGGTGCTCCTAGGATGGACTTGCCCATATCTATGTTCTCACTAGCTAAATCAGTTTTAACATTTTTATCCTCAGTTTTAATGTTATTAGCAGGTGGAACAAAAACAGTAGTACTAACAGAAGGAGTATTAGAGAGAGAGAATTCATACACCAATCCAGTACGATCTGAAGAAGATTTCTGAGCACTTAGCATCTCGTCCAGCTTTGCATTTGACGTCCTCTCCAATTGTGCTCTAACTTGAAACAGCTCCGCTTCAAGCTTCTTGGTCTTCTCAGCTAAGAAATTGTTTTCGAACCTCAGTGCCCCAATGGTTTGATTTGCTTCATTAACCTTAGTGGAAAGCTCCTCACGGTCAAGTTCCACATCACTGAGCTTCTTGGTGGCCAGCCTATAGAGTTTCTCATGCTTCTCAGAAAGTTTATATAGTTTCTCATAGGCGGTATGGATATCGTCTTGATCATCCATAATCTCACACTTGGTATCCACCAATTCCTTCTCTTCATCCACTTCTTCAGTAACCCCATCAGTAGGATTAACAGTGGCAGTGAAGGCATTCAAGATTCCGTCATCTTCATCTTCGAAATCGTCCTCGGACTCCGTGTCACTTAAGGTAACAGCAAGTGCCTTGCTCTTCCCTATGCTCTTAAGGTACGTTGGACACTTTTGTTTCATGTGTCCGAAGCCTTGACACCCAAAGGATTTTGGCCTAGCGGGAACAGTGTACTGACCGCCATCCTTAACATCCTTCTTCCCTTTATCCGAATTCTTGAATTGTGAAGAACTGGATTGTCTACGGTCTTTGTTGAAGCCCTTTCCATTGGCATTCTTCATGAATTTCTTGAATTGCCTTGTGATGTAGGACTTCATTTTAGAATCTTCATCATCTGAAGAATCATATATGTCACTGCTCTTGGCATTTAGTGCCATGCTCTTGCCCTTGCTCGACTTGCCTAACCTAGTCAGCCCTAACTCGTAGGTTTGCAAGTTTCCAACCAGCTCAGTCAGAGGAATTCTGTCAATATCCTTCGATTCCTCGATCGCCATGATCTTAGCATGGAATCTCTCGGGCAACGATCTGAACACCTTCCTTACTATTTTGGGTTCAGGAATGGTTTCCCTAAGATTGAAGGCTGAGTTCACTATGTCTTTGAGCTTGGCATAGAACTCATCAAATGACTCATCCTCCTCCATCTTAATTTCTTCAAAGCTTGTGGTGAGCCTCTGTAGTTTTGAATCTTTGACAGCCTTCGTTCCCTCATAGGTTGTCTGGAGAATAGTCCACGCTTCCTTAGCAGTTTCAGTTGAGGAAATTTTCTTGAACTCCTCATTGGTGACTGCACTGAATAGGGCATTCAATGCTCTGCTGTTGAAGTTTGCCGCCTTAATCTTGGCGTCATCCCAAGTGGCTGGCGCTTCTAAAGGCTTGTCCAGCCTATCTCCACAGCTTGCCATACTTTCTCATCTAAAGACTGCAAGAAAGCTCTCATGCGTACTTTCCAATATGCATAGTTAGTGCCATCAAATAATGAAGGTATAATAAGAGATTGACCTCTATCCATGACAGCAGGGGTCAGTGGATCACACACAAGGATTAAACCTAATCAGAGTGTGCCTGCTCTGATACTACTTGTCAGGCCATAAACGCGTTGACCCCTTGTGATAAATTAGATTAATTAATTAGCCTAGTTATTAATTAATCAAATTAACATGCAATATCACGTGGCAGCACAAACAAATCAGCAAAACTAAGTTATGCAGCGGAAAATAAATGACACGGTGATTTGTTTACGAATGGGGAAAACCTGACAGCAAAAACCCCACCGGGTGATTTAAGGTCACCACTCCCGAAACTCTACTATTATCACAACAAGCGGTTACAAGCAAGGAATCCCAAGTACCTTACCAACCTACAGTTGAACCCTTACCCCAATACCCAATTGGACTTGCTCTGTAGTGACAATTTCTCCTTTCAATACACGGCTCCCAAGTACGTGACTAACCAGATGCGCAGATCCTAGTACGCGACTTCAAAACACCAACTAGAAAGAGAGTTGTTGGCTGCAAAGTTCTTCAATTCATCTGCACGATGAAGATCAAGAAGATGCTCGATTACAAAACCCTACGGTGCACAATACACAGCTATCTTCTTCACAAGAGATGAACTAGGGCACGAACTTTGTCTTTGATCACAAATTGCTTGAACAAGGATTGCTCAATACTTGTGCAACTTGCATCTCTTTTGACGGCCCTTAAAACAATCCTTTTATATGTCTAGGGTTAGGAGAAAAGAAGTCCCAAAGACACATTCACAGATTGGACTTAAAACAGAACTGAAAATCTGTTTTCTTTAAATCACGACAGATAGAGGTATCGAGGATCTATCGAGAAGCTGTCGAGGTTCGGGCTAAAATAGCTTCTTAAAACTCGATAGATGCATGTGTCGAGATAGGTGTCGAGCTTTAATAACTTGCACTTCCTTGCTTGTTTCTTGGACAAACTTGATGACTTCAACACGTAATCTTGAAACACTGTTTCTTTGACGCGTTAAACACATCCTAAATCTACCCAAATACAAGTAAAGTGCGTTTTGTCTAAGGATAAGCCAATTACATAAAATAGCGACATATGTCAACAACCACTTGAACTACATATGTCCTAACATAGATTTTGTTTGAACTAAGGTCTTTGGATAGAGTTGATTTTGTTTTGGCTATTTGGGTTAGATTTTATTTTGTTTAGGATTATTGTTTTCTGGTAGAAGAGATTGAAACGGTGTCGCCTCACAGCAAACTATTCGTCTTCTACTATGTAGAAATCTCCTTCCGAAGATACTCGTAGCCAATCACAGGTTCTTTACAAATACAATTTCTTTGTTTTCAGTCAAGTAATATATTTGAATGGCTAAAATAGATAGGAATAGGTCCAGTGGCTAAGGGTGGAGCAGCATCTTTTTCCGATTTCACTTCTACTTGAGGCGATTGTCAAAATTCATTAGTTGCAATCACATACATTCGTAGTAGCTTATAGTTGTGTGACATATGAAGCTTTATTTTTTAATGATCATTTCTGATTACTTAGTACCTAACTTTAGGGCGAGAATTTCTTAAAATTTTAAAATTGTAATTGTGAAATGTAAACTGCACTTTGGAAGGGGTCATTATGCATGTTTAATTTAGGTTTTTTGGTTATGTAATGGACTGCATGTTGATATTTACTTTTGTTATTGTTTGCTTTGTCTGGTTTGTACTGAGATTTAATTTGCTGATTTTGGTTCTATAAATTAAACTCAAAAGACTTTGTTTTTGTGCCTCTTGATTCGCAATCATTGTTAGAGTTTTGATCTCATGCCGGGTTAAAGTTATATGAAAAACTTATTGGATTAGCCAATGTTCTTAGAAAGTTCTAGGATATTAAAAAAAAAACACTACAATTGCGTTAAACAAAGTAAAGCTGCCCATGGGTGGAACCGAAGTTACTATTTTAGCATATGGTTAAATCGTCTTGGGCTGTTAGATTTTTGACCAATTACAATCAGTAATAGTTTAATCATAATGATGGATGTGTAGGTGTAGAGAAAAGTTCTAAACACCCAAAGATGGATAAAGAAGGCAAGATCAACATCATGCAATTTACTTCCTTTTAATTTGCTGCTTCTACTTGATTTGTAAACAAGAGTTAGAATTGTCAAATGAGCTTCATCATCCCATTTTAGTTTTTGATTTTCTCTTCTACCATATTTTTAGACATCTATGCATATAGTACATGATACAAATAAATAAAAAGTATAAAGTCAGTGCTATTATTCAAATGATAATTGTTGGTTAATTCAAATGTATTATAACTACATTTTTCTACTGCATATTCCAGATACTTTATATTTTTTTGACAAAGATTGATACGAATGCGTCTATTAGTCCAATATTTATACAATTCTTAGATACCAAATGATTATGTGATATCTTGACTCTTGGGACACAACATGCTAATTTGACTATCCTTCAATTCAATTGTGGTTGTATGATAACACTTTGTCCTACTGTTTTTTTTTTTTTTTTTTAATGCAGATTTGTATTAGTGAAATTGTTAGATATCCGCATGGAAGTACAATATCCAATCTATCTATGTATAATTTTATGATTTTTAAATTTAATGTAAAAAAAAATCACTTCCAATTGATTTTGAATTGCAAAAGATCATAATGATTTGTCTTTGTAATATTCCTTAAGAATGTTTATTTTTTTGGCAACATGTAAAACCCAAAAATCTGGGGCCTTGTGTGTCCATGAAGAAGGTCATCAATTTTGTTTCTAACACATCATATATGCTTGCTTTTACGATAGATATGTCTGATTATAAACTCATTGAGAAGAATGTTGTTTTATAATTGCCATCATTTGAGACTTTTTTTTAATAACTAAATTGATATCAATGTGTTCCTACTTTCTATTGAATCTTTTTGAGTTAAGATTTTTACTAATTACAATAAATTAGGTGTTACAAAACAAAGAATGAGCTGGAAATGTGGACCACAACGACTTGGGCAATTTAGAATGCAAGAAACAAAGCGTACTTTGAGAAAGTTCAGACACAACCTAAAGTCATTTTGGATGTAGCTCTAGCATTGCTGGTGACATATTAGATGCTCTCGGCCATTCAAGCAAACACATGATTATGGTGCAAAAGGGTCTTCGTTGTTTTACTGGTTCAGAGGGAAGCCTTGTATGTTTTTTCTTCTAATTTGTATGGCTAACGAACTAGCCTGGGCTATGTGCCCAGGTCTTTACCTTTGTATATGGTTTTTTACTTCTGAATAAAAGTCATTCTATCTGTTATCTAAAAAAACAAAAAGGTGTTACAAAACAAACTGGTTGAAATTTATAAATCACCTTAATTGCTATAACAAATATATGGTTATAACAGATATATGGTTGATAATTAAATAGACACAAATGCAATTCATTTTTTTATTCAGACCAATGTGCTTATTGACTTAAGTAGTTAATGGAATTAAACAAAATTTAAGACTCTCTTTTAACTTTGAGAATTATAGGCTCTAGGATGGGTTTAATTATTTTTTAGTGTTATTCTCTATTCGGATACAACAAAAGTGTTGAAATAGAAAAGAAGATGTTTGATCATTGTGCAAATGCTGCAACTTTATTTCAATAATTGCATTGGGAAGAAATTAGTAAAACACTACATTCAAAATTTTTCTGTACATTGCACGAGTTAGCGACTAGTAATAATAACTAATAGTCGAAACGTTTGACATTTTATTGATTGCGTCTCATTGCGCCATGTGGCTGCATAAATTACTGACACGTCTATGATTAAAATCACAACAAATTATATCTTTTCAGTTAAACCTTCACCTTTAAAATAAATAATAATAATAAATTGCCTATTATTACAAACTAGAGATACAACTCTTTGGGCAATAGTTATAAATAAAACATCACTTCATTTTTATATCTTTCTCACCAAACGTTCTTCTTTCCCTTCTCGCTCCCTCTAACAGGACTTCTCCTTTTGATAACACCAGCCAGCAAAGTTCCAAAACAAGTTTAAAGGTCAAATACATCTCCTCAAATGTATGGTAAATAAAAAAGTGGAGTATAGATGAATGTAGCACAGAATTTGTATCATAAACTCAAAGGAGTAAGTAAAAATCACTTACAAAAATCAATTGATTCTATTTTCTAGAGTAGGAAAAAACTCCACTTAAAGAAATAGTCAAATTATGCCCATCTTAAACCCAAGACAACAGATACATTGACATTTTTTTTAAAGACCTGAAAGTTTGTTTCCACTACCTGAAATGCCTTCTATGTTGATACTTAGATCATTATAGAAAAGAGCAATATTAGAAAAGAGCAGTCCTATAAGAGAAGGATGACAAAGGATTTGATGGTTGGAAAAATAAAAGGTGAAAAAGAAAAAGCCGTTCTATGTGAAAAAAAATAGGGAGGAGTTTTATTTTATAAAAAAGAAGCATTTTACAGGCTCATAACACCTTATCACCATTGCTAAAGCTTCAACCTCCATGAAATCTGTCAGGCGTTGAGATGAATGCTTTTGCAAAATCTTTTGACCAAAAAAAGAAAAAAAGATAGAAGCATAATACTAGCCTAGTGCTTCTGCAAGATTTTTTTTTTTGTTGTTGTAAAAACATAACATTTTTATTGTTTCTGTGAGTGAGACTGAGAAGAGGGAGAGAAGCAGATTTATGAGGAAAGAGAGAAGGGAGAAGATGTAGTTGTGTAGGATTGGGAAAATAAAAGATAAGGCATTGGGAAATTGAAAAACGTAAATGTGTGGATGGGAACAATTCAAAATAGGAGTAAAAAAAAAACAAAGAGATAAAGATTAGAGAATTAATAAACCGTGGAGAAGGAAGAAAAAAAAATAGAAGAAAAAAGAAGGAAAAAACGGAATCAACTTGGGAAATTTGAATAGTATAGGAATTTAAAAACCTTTTCACAAGAGAACAACTGAATTCGGCCAAACCAAGTTTTTTCAAAACAAAAAAAAAAACTTTTTCCATGACTAGGTTTTTTTGTTTTTGACGTTGGTAGTCTTTCCCCTATTTGGGCTGTTGCTGAACAGGGTACACTTTTTACTTTCAAATTGTTTGGTTGTTTTCAATAAAGTTCCCTCTTATCTCACCCAAAAAAAAAAAAAAAAACTCTTCTTTTAACCAACTACTTACCCACCCTCACGTACTCCTCAGTGTCTTTCATTTTTTTTTTTTAATTATAAAATAGGTTGAGTCATATTGGATATTCTACATTATTTTCTTTTCATATTAATAACTTAAGAATACTTATTTTGCGGGTCCTACTCTCATTTTCAAATAAAATGTAGCAAAAGACAAGAGTAGGGAAGTGAATGAGAAATCTAAGAAGAATAGCAGTTGTAAGATATGTAAAAAAAAAAAATTTCAGTATTATTGTTGCTACTATTGGTGTGTGAACTTTTCAGTATTTACCCCAAAAAAAAAAAAAAGACTTACAAATAGCAATCTTGGAAAAAATTCATAGGTTTCTTGTGTTTTTAAAAAAGATGAAAGATAAGAAGTTACCAAATACATATGAATCACTAATTATACCCAAAAGATTAAGACTGTTCAACATATGCATTTTTGGTCAATAGGGACATTTTCATTCAATATGCATGTTTTCGTTTGATAGGCACATTTTTAGTAAATAAACACTTTTTCATTCAATATACACCTTTAATCTATAACCAATACGAAGGGTTATGACTTTTCAATAGGCACCTTTGGGTATATATATTATAACATATCTTGTATATATATAAAATAAAAACTAAACTAAAGATGTAACATTATGTCTTTTATCCCTTCCCACACAAAAAATTAATAAATAAAACAACATTTTTTTCCCTTCTAAAACTCATTCAGTAGCTATTCCCATGCATCGCATGGGTTAGTGACTAGTACTATATATAAAAGCAGAAGCCTTTCCCCTGCAATTAAGGAGGTGTTGCCACATAGAAAAAAAGACTCATTTAAAAATTTGCCACATTCACAATTAAAAAGTGATAAATTATATTGTTTCATAGGATTAAAACACCATTTGAGAGGCACAATTAAAAAGTAATAAATTATATTATTTTGTAGTGTTAAAACACTATCTGAAATATAACCGATTAAAACACAATGTTTGCAATACTATAAAAAAAAATGTAGGGTATTGAGAGGAGACAGAGTTTGTAAGCCATTCCCACGCTAGACTTAGACACTGGAACTGTAAGCACGTAGAGAAAGAAAAAGTTATTGTATTAACACATTTAGGCTATATATCTACCACCATTAGATCGTCAGAATAGGCTTCGGTACATTTTTCCCCATTTTTTTAGATTTGGGTATGAAATATTAGTTTATTTGTTGGATAGGTTTAGATTTGATTTTGGTTTTGATTCCTTTTTGTTTAGGGTTTTTAGGTTCCCCATGAAAATGTTTGTTTTCTCAAGTTTCCGATATTTTCTTTTGTTTTTTGTTTTTTTTTCCTATTTTGGTTTTATTTTAGTTTTGTACTTCTGTTTTATTTTTTAATCTACGTTAGTTTTTTCCTGTGTACCATTTTAGCATATGGGATCCTCTTTGATAATGATCTTGGTTTTGGATGCCATAATAATTGCTAATTTGCAACTGTCATAGCAACTGTCAAGACTTGATTTATGCAAATTACTAAATTTTTCCTATTGAGAGATTTCTTGAATATGAAAGTCAATAGACCCACATTTAGAACAAGGCTGTCAATGATTGAATATAATATAGTATTCTCATTTGCATTTTTTGTTGTTGGCAAACCAAGTCAGGATCTATGGGTACAGATATTGCAATTCTTGTAGAACTGTAGCCAACTATAACATCTATGAGGTCATCAATCCTACACTCTATATTAAACTGGTTTTCCCTATACACAAAGTTTTTTAATTTTTTTTTTCGATAGTTTTAACCTATGACATCCATTCCTGATAATAGCTTTTTATCATCAGACCAAGACATCAATTAGTTTTTCGTGTAGGCAGGGATTGAAACCTAGATCTCACAAAGTTTTTAAATTGAAGACCAAAAATTCGGCACTACAAGAAAGCTAAGTTAGAATTACTTATAAGTGCTATAGCTTACCCCTTTTTTTCACTGCAGTGTCTCCATAGGTGATTCATACGCTTAGAAGCAATAATAAACAAACAAATTTGGTAGATGATGAAGAAGATAAAATGTTTCTTCCTTCATGTTTATGCAATTGAATATGAGGCTTGAATTGTTATATATAGTACTAATAAATTACCACATATCTCAAAGATGCATTCAGAGGAACGATTATTTCAAGACAGGTAATGAGATTCCATTGTTGAGAAATCTTAATTTACCACAAATGCAGGAATCTTAATTCACCACAGATGCTTAACTTAGGACCAAATATGTTAGGAATTCTCAACAAAGGGAACTTACAAATCTAAACTATACCAACTTTATCAGTATGACTATTAACTTTTTCAAGAAACTCATTGTACCTGTCCTTGCATGCAAGCAAATATGATAGGCTGCATGGTTAAGATTTGATGGATAAATTCAACTTAGGCAATAGAATTTCAAGGTCGTATAACCTTGTGGTGTAAGCATGGTTAGTTGCTTCATATCATTGTTAGTTGCTTACTATCAAGTAAGGATTTTATATCATGCGAATCAATTTTAGCTCTGAGCATCACAAGAAGCTTTAATTAACATAGTTAGGCTATTAATATGTGCATGGTATTTCACATGGCCTAACTATGTTCAAAGAAAAGTCTATACAGTTCCTTCTGAAGCATCTAACACCTAAAGAAAGCTTTGGTATGCAACATTTATCTGCATTCATCCTACCAAATCTTGGTGGAACATATGCTTGGACAGGGAACCATATACCTTACTATCAAGTAAGGATTTTATATCATGCGAATCAATTTTAGCTCTGAGCATCACAAGAAGCTTTAATTAACATAGTTAGGCTATTAATATGTGCATGGTATTTCACATGGCCTAACTATGTTCAAAGAAAAGTCTATGCAGTTCCTTCTGAAGTATCTAACACCTAAAGAAAGCTTTGGTATGCAACATTTATCTGCATTCATCCTACCAAATCTTGGTGGAACATATTCTTGGACAGGGAACCATATACCTTAGCACGGTTGGTTAAAAAGGCCAGTTTAACCTCTCCATATCATCAGAATATGATAAGAAATTTTAACTAGTTGGATAAAAGCCTACAGGTGAGATATAAGGAAAAATCTATTGGTTTTTTATGGTAATAAAGGTACTGAAAAAGAAAATTTCATGGATTTATAGGATACTTCCACAAACCCTTGGTGCAACAAGGTTGCTAGAGGCATCATTAATATTGGGAATCCTATCTTCCATGTGTTAGAGAAGGGACTAAAGAGCAAAATAAGAAGGGTGTCTTAGACTTGTCTAACAACCATTGCATGGCTTGGATGTGAAATAACAAAGTGCCCAAAGAGTATAAGATAGTCTGCATGTGAGATCTTATTAAATGAAACTGAGCAATTTTTGCATCCTAGATCAGAGCTTGAAGGTAGGCTTCTAGCATGTCTTTGCATCTATAACTATGCTTCTGGCAAAGGTAATGCCTTTTATGTAAACATCTCTATGTAATAACCATTTTGCAGTATCACAAAGCACAAAAGATTTAAGATTCATTTCTACTATATATGCAAATGATCATTGACATGAATGAATACTCAATCAGCAGTTAGGACAATTTATGAAATTTAATGTTGGGTTTATGCAAAAAAAAACTACACCATTTGTCTTCATAGCACTTTTTTTTGAAAATTATAGAGAGAATTATTTTCCACATTATGTGAGAAGTACATTTTGCTTATCACCAGAGGAACATCCCTATCATTTTGTTAGATTTTGTATGGCATATACATCATATGCTATGGAAGCCAAAATGATATAATTTTATCCCCAATGTCCAAATACCCTAAATGAGAAAATTATGTCGAAATATTGTCTTGAACTAAGGTTTTAACTTAATAGATGTTGTTGGGAAATTTAGACCTCGGTTGATTGAATTAACAAGTTTTTAACCCAAGTTGTTAATTAGATTTATTATGAATAAATCTTGTAAAAATAAAAAACATCAATGTCATGTCAAAATTATATGTAGCGGAAAAGTAAATAAGACAAGATATGATGACCTAAGAAAACCAATGAAACAAACTAGTTTCTCAGTAAAAAACCTGGGGAGAAACCTTTCTGAAAAGCAATTCACTATAGTAAAGAGAAGTTTCAGATCTAGTACAAAACCTTTGTCCCTATACTCTACAATCCCCGTAGATGAACTTATAGTAAAAATCTTCTACCTCTTCAGAACCTCTGAACTCTTCAAAATATAAACGCTACCCTTTTGATACACAGATCCCAATACGTGACTCACTCATTCACCAACTTAGGGAAGAAGAATGTTGGCTGCAAAATTTTTCACTTCATCAACAATGAAGATCAAGAAGCACTTGGTTACAAAACCCTAAGGTGCAAAGATGCAGTAGCTTCTTTCAAAGAGAGTAAGGCCTCAGTCACCTTTTGCATGTGTTCTCCTTGTATTCTCTTATGTGACGGCCTTTAAATAAGCTTTATATATGTCTACGGTTGTAAGAAAAGAAACCCTACACATACATGTCAGCATGAGCCGAAAATCAGATTTGAAAATTTTGATTTTGTAATTCTCGATAAATAGCTATCTGTCTACAACTGTCGATGCCTCAATAGAGAGCTATCTATCGGCAGCTGTCGAGCTATCTATCTAGCTTTAATGAACAGCTTCTCTTCACTTGTTTCTTGGTCCAACCTCCATGGCTTTAATACTAGACTTGAACAACATGTTTCTTGGAGTACTAAACCCATCTTAGATCTACCCAATTATAAGTAACGCGTATTTCATCAAAGGATTAGCAATTACATAAAATATTTCCTTAAAAAATGTTGGATTCTCTCCAATAATCCGCTTCAAGGACACATGCCCCTTAATAGACTAAAGTTGACTCTTTTTAGGAATTTTGTATTTACAATGATATATTTTCCCCCACATGTTAATGCAAATCAGTCATCCTTGACTTATAAGACCTATGACTACTATTTGAGAAGAGCTACTAAATTAAATTGAAAGGTCAAGAAAACTTAATTTTCCCTTTGTGTCTATTATTTATTTTGTAATTCTTAAAGCATAAGGCAATTCTAAGTATTTTTGTGCTCTCAACCGGTAAATAGCTTGAGAAACTTTTTGAAAACAGACAAATTTAGAACTGGGTGAGTGCAGCTACTATTGGTGACCTTCAAAGTCTATTAACCAATATAAGAAGTGTTGGCTCTAATAGGATTGATCCCAAAATTCTTTGTCAAGTCAGGTACTATGCAAATATGGCATCAAACTGCTAGGATGAACTTTTCACTTTACATTATATTTACATTTGAATTTTAAAGGTACTTCTATAGTCTATGCAAGGTAAGGAAAGGACTACATACTTTTTCTTTGTATCATGCATCTTGGAAATGTTTATTTTGTTAGTGAAAAAAAGGACTTGATGAGTAGTTGGGTAGTTTCAAGGTAAAGTTTAATATGACATATCAAGCCTTATGTCATTATGGAATCATTAGTCTTTCACCATTGCATAAACCAAAGATTTTGTCATCCACTATCATGCACATTAAATTAAGCAAGTTTTATTTAGATTGGGAGATGATGAGATATTCTTGAGGTTGGTTTTTATTTTTATAATTAAAATTGTCTTATCAAAGTTAGTGCTAAATTTGATGTCTAAATCTCTTTGATTTTTTTTTTTTTTTTTTCCTGTTAAACTTAGGTTCATGGGTTCAATTTCTTTAGTTGGAGAGGTATTAAGACGAAGGATGTGAAACGGACAACAATCTTGCTTCTCCACCAATTTGCTTCCAAGGAAGGATGACCAAACCATTCTCTTTAGCTGGATTTTTTTTTTTTTTTTTTTTTCAATTGCTAGAAATATTTTTCTCTCCATCATAGTAGATGTTACAGTTTTAGTTGTTTAGAATAGGCTTAAAAGAATATCTATTTGTAAGACAACACATATTTTTATGGATAGCATACTGAGTGTTATATATATTTATAATTTGAAATTCATACCAAGTGTTATTTTTTAAAATTTATAAATTCAATTGCATTAGCTACATACTTATTTAATTAAATTTATCTAAGACAAACTTTTGAAAGAAAATATTTCTCCAAATATTTACCTAAACTTATTTGAATATATTTGCTTTCTCGGATTCTAATTATTTTTATGTACAAAAGGTTATTTGTGGCCTCTTACAAAATTTTCATTATTACTATTATTATTTTATTTTGTTGAAAATAGATGTACTGGTTTTTAAACCCGTGCATTTGCACAGGTTTAAAAGCTAGTTAAGCTAATGAGTCAAGCTTGACAGAAAAATAAGCATCAGCAGAGGCTAAATGAACAATATTCAAGGAATATTGTTGCCTTGTTCGCTCACTGGAACATTTTGTCAAAATTATAGCAGATATCTTGGAGCATCTTCTATCTTTTTCTTTTTGGAAAGCCTCTCAATATTATTTTATTTTCATTGCCTTCTCTTTGCTAGTTGGGCTTGTGATTGTAACTTTCCATTTTGGGCACCTTAGATGGAGATGAGTAGCATTCCCGCTTTATTATGGAATAACACTTCTTATTAGGCAAAAAACAGGGTCAAGATGTAGCAGTGTGCTAGCCGCAATATTCATGGGATGGACTCCACCAATACAGATCATTCCTGAATTCAAGGAAACTATACTTTAAGAATTAATGATCTGTTTAGATTGAGGATGAGGGAAGAGAAGTAGAGCAGAATAGAGTAGATTTAGCATAAAATTAGTTTATTTTTAGTCAAATCTACTCTACTTCCTTCCACTCACCCTCCTTCTCCCCTCTATCCAAACAGGTCATAAATGATCTAAAAACTCTAGAAAAGAAGACGCAAGGATCCTTCCCATGCTAGTCGTCCAATCATACAAAGATCTTAAAGCAAATTGCTTAAGAAGATGATTTAAAAATTCAACCCCAGCAAAAGTTCAACTGTTCATCTCTCACTAAATTGTCCACAATTCTCATTGAAAACCTTTGGATATCCACCTTCATGCTAATTACCTATTACGACTGTATAAATAACCTTAGGATATCCACAATCCAACTATGTCTAGGAAAATGAAAATTCACTTCAAGACTTGGATGCACCAACACTATAAAATTTCAGTCGTTAATATCACAGCCATCATACCAGCCAGATTCTAAAAGCACTAAAAATGAATCTGTAATTGAAAGTCTAGAATGGTAATGAGCTTGTCCATTACATTCGAGAATATCCATTTTTACAATTATAATTAGTAATTAACTAGAAGCTACTCAAATATGCACATATAGGACCTAAGACGATTGAGTAGCTTCATTAGCTACAACATATGTTTAACAACTATCTATACGCTATACAAAAAATTCTTTCCAAATAGTTAGGTATGCTTTCAAAAAAATTGTCAAAGTCAAGCACGCTCTCCAAAAAATACTGCTAGCCTGCTCTCCAAAAAATACTGTCAAAACGCTGTCAACTATGCAATTTCTTTCCCACAACAGCGCAAAAAACCAAGCATGCCTTCAAAAAAAAATTGCTGGCATACTCTCTAGAAAATACTGCCAAAATGCTATCAGTTATGCAACAACTAACCATTAATATGGCGCTTTTCTTGGGTTATCAATATCAGTATCTACTAAAGCCTGCAAAATATCCTACCAAACATAAATATATGTGTGGAAGAGGAACAAAAAATAAAAGCTTAAATTGTGGCAAAATTCTTAAGGACTATGCACACCTTATTCAAGCCATAAAATCCAACGCATTCTTGTCCAACAAAAAAAACTACAACCAATAGATTCCTACACAAGACATTTAAAAAAATTTATATTTCACTTTTATACTAATGGTAGTAACTGGTTAATAGGATATTAGAAAATTTATAAGGAATGCTAGTAATTTGTTTGCAAGGTATTAGACAAAATTCAAAAAAACTGGATTCTCCAAAAAAAAAAAAAAAAACTATGCATACCTGTTTCAAACCATATGGTCCAACAACATTGTCTTGTCCAATAAAATTACTACTACCAAAAGATTCCTACATATGACAGATAACCAAATCTATTTCTCACATTTATAATAATAGTAGTAATTGGTTGTTGGGATATTAGACAAATTTCAAAAGGAATATACATACCTGAGTCAAACCACCATATAATCCAACACCATGGTTTTGTCCAACGGAATTACTACAACCATAAGATTCCTACACATGACAAAATAGTAATGTCAACCAAATTACTACAACCATAAGATTCCCACAACCAGATTAATGTTTCATTTTTTTAATGGTAATAATTGTCTAGTAAGATATTAGACAAAATAGCTAATTAGTAGCATCACACCTGATCAACCAATAATCTAGAGTAGTGTCCAAAAAATTGCAAAAGATCATATTTTGGCTTCAAGTATTCTTCAACACACTATTTATTGACTTACTACGTTGGGTGCTTTTCATAATAGCAGTGAACATTGTCGACCATATGCCATAGCCCATTTCTCTTTCACAGCAAATATTTCAGTCAGCCATTTTGTAAAGTTAAATTTATTCAACTATGTATTGGCTTTATTCCATGCCAAATTTGCTTGTAATTCAGCATTTAGAAACCCTGTATTTAAGTGGAAATTATGTAAGGGTTGTGTGTGAGAGAGTGTGAAGATTTGATCAAGAGTATGCAACAAGAAGGTGACTCGCAACTAGACTGGTGACTCGCAACTAGACTTGTGACTGACTCACGACTGATGACTTGCCAAAATGAAGCACACGTGTGAAACATGCATTAAGATGAGTAGTCAGGCCAGCTGGATCACTACAGGACAAAAAGTACAATCTGGCCTAGTCTGGTAACTAGCGACTAGAACTTGCGACTCATCCTAATCGCAAGAGTGACTCGCCAGTGCATCCTGTTTTGCTGAAAAATGTCTTTTCACATTCCATCTCATAACCTACTATAAATACCCTTATACTCACGAAATATAGAGAGCTTTTAGAGAGAATTTTGAGAGAGAAACCCTAGAGAAAAACAAGATTGATTCATCCACAATCTTATACACTTGATTCTCCAAATTCCTCTGCTCCCACCCTTTCCATTGTCATAACCATGAGAGGATCATAAACCAAACCCTTACCTCACCAAATTCAGAGTAATGAGAAAGTTATTGGTGTTTGGGAAGTAGTTCAAGAGAGAACCAATTCATATCGGTTGATGCGATGGGCTAATTGCGGGATCCGAAAAGCTAGAGAAGACATAGTTCGGCATAACCTTGTTGGATCAAGAAGCTTGGAGGGCTTAGGTGCATTGGGTAGATTAGGCTTGGAACATTTATTGCTATTCATGTATCCCAACTAAATTTCTAGTGGATCATTTACCGCTTGGAGGGAGGTGGAGAGGTTTTTCGCCGAGTTCTTCGGTTTTCTCTTCGATAACAAGTGCCGGTGTTATCTTGTGTTTGCATCTATCTTTCCGTAACTCTTGGCTTTTAATTTCTGCTGGTTATGATTAATTAATGGCTTAGAGTAGTATGCTAATTTGAGTATTGCTTATATTTCATATTTCGCACATATATTGTTTGAATATATTTTGTATTGGAAAATTTGTATTTGGGGGTCTAAACATTCACAAATGTTTTATACCCTAAGTGAGTTTTCATTTGGTATCAGAGCGGGTACACTTTGATGGATTTCTATATCCTTAGTGTGATCCTAGACCCCTTGTTGCTATGGATGAAGCTATGGAATATGCTATGTTGAATTGTGGTGCAAATGTTTATGATAATGACTCTATGAGTATTTTTAAAAATTGTCCTAACAATGAACTCTTAGACTTATTAAAAACAAAGAAACATGCTAGAATGTTTGTTCACATGCTAAAGTATCTTGAACACAAGAACCATGTCTTACACAATAGTCTATGTAAGTCATAATCATTGATTGAGAAGTATAAAAGAAGAAATAGTATATTGTGTGAAAAGGTTGATCATCTTAAAAAGAGAATTCAATCTAGTAAGAGAATAGAAAATGAAGATGATTTTCTTTTTAAAGATCAAGAATGCTTATCTCATACTTGCTTGTTTGTGCATACATCTTTGAAAGTATTCAATTCTTGTTTATGGTATCTTGATAGTTGATATTCTCATCATATGACAGGAGATAAATCACTATTTAAGTCTCTCAAAGAGACAGTTGGTGACTATATAACATTTGGGGATAGAAGCCATGCTCAAGTTCTTGGTAAAGGGATTACTGAGATACCAAGGCTACCTCTATTGAAAGATGTTCCATATATGAAAGGGCTTAAGGCAAATCTCTTGAGCATCACTCAAATATGTGATGGGGACTTTCTTGTTCAATTCTTAAAGAAGGGGTTTGTGATCATAAATGAAGTACGGATTCAAGTCTTGGAGGGATATAGGACCACCGACAATTGCTATGGAGTGGTTCCTACACCAAATATATCTTGTAAGAGTGCCCGAGTCTATGTGTTGGAATTTTGGCATCAAAGACTTGGCCATGTAAACTTCAAACAAGTGGCGAAAGTGTCCAAACTTGAAGTAGTTGTGGGACTCCCAAAATTTGAGAAGGTGGAGAAGACCATTTGTGGCGCTTGTCAAATGGGAAAACAAACAAAGGCGAATCATCAAAAGGTGAATGTGATCTCTACATCACGTTGCTTAAAGCTTCTCCATGTTGATTTAGTGGGATCCACAAGAACGGAAAGCTTAGGAGGAAAACGGTATATTACAATCATTGTCGATGATTTCTCAAGATACACATGGGTAGAATTTCTTAGAGAGGAAATTGGAAGCGTGTGAGAAGATGGAGACTCTTTGTAAGAAGCTTCAAAACAAGAAAGGTGTACAAATTGTCAAAATAAGAAGTGACTATGGCAAGGAGTTTGAGAATGCAAAATTTGAGTCTTTTTGTGAGAAGAATGGGATCAAGAAAGAGTTTTCAGCTCCTAAAACTCCTTAACAAAATGGGGTGGTTGAAAGGAAGAATTGGGTGATTCAAGAAATGGCAAGAGTTATGCCACTCAACGAGAAAATTCCTCAAAAATTTGGGGGGAAGCCGTGAACACCTCATGTCACATTGGCAATAGAATATTCTTCCGAGCGGGAACAAAGAAGATTGCATATGAAATTTGGAATGGGAAAAAGCCAAAAGTGAAATACTTTCGAGTCTTTGGGAGTAAGTGTTACATTCTAAATGATTGGGAGAAACTTAGAAAATTTGATGCAAAGAGTGATGAAGGTATCTTTCTCGGGTACTCAACCACTAGCCGGGCATATAGAGTCTTCAACAAGAGAACAAAAACGGTGATGGAGTCCATTAATGTGGTTATTGATGATGCCATAACAAACATAGCAAATGATGATAGTGGAGAAGGAACAAGTTCCAAAGAAGCTGTCGTATTGAAGCCCAAGGTGATGAAGTGGAGGAACGTTCACCAGAAAGAGAATCTACTCCTGTGAACTCTAGAATGGAGACAAGATCATTGTCTAGATCCCCAAGCCCTCTCACCCCTCCGGAAGTTCATCCTTTTATCTCCCGGAATGATGAAGTGTCCACCTCAAAAAAGTCATCATCTAGAGTGGTTAAAAATCATCCGAAAAGTAACATTATCGGTTCTCTAGATGAAGGTCTTCGTCTTAGAAAAGGGGGCATGCTTGTTGCAAACCATGTGACTTGTCATTGCTGCCTTGCTCAATTTGAGCCAAAAAGGGTAGAAGAAGCTCTTCAAGATGAGAATTGGGTGGATTCAATGCATGAAGAACTGAATCAATTTGTGAGGAATGACGTATGGAAACTTGTCCTAAGGCCCAAAGACACTCATGTCATCAGCACTAAGTGGATTTTCAAAAATAAGACTGATGAGGACGGTGAGATATTAAGAAATAAGTCTCGGTTCGTGGCTCAAGGTTACACTTAAGTGGAAGGAGTAGATTTTGATGAATCCTTTGCCCACGTGGCTAGACTTGAGTCTATTCGCATCCTTCTGTCCATTGCATGTATTATGGACTTCAAACTCTGCCAAATAGATGTGAAATGTGCCTTTCTCAATGGGCTCCTTAACAAAGAAGTCTTTGTTGAACAACACAAATGTTTCCAAGAACCTCACTTCCCGAATCATGTTTTGAGATGGAAGAAGGTACTCTATGGATTGAAATAAGCACCTAGAGCATGGTATGATCGGCTTACAAATTATCTTTTGAATAGAGGATTTCAAAGAGGGTATGCTGACTGGACATTGTTTGTGAAGAAAGATGAGAACTATCTCCTTGTAGCTCAGGTGTATGTTGATGACATAGTGTTTAGAGCCACCATAGACGCCCGTACTATAAAGTTTTCTGAAGAAATGAAGAAGGAATTCAAAATGAGTATGGTGGGAGAATTTACATTTTTACTGGGTCTTCAAGTTAAACAAAGGAAGGATGGTATATTCATCTCTTAAGATAAACATGCAAGAAATCTTGTCAAGAAGTTTGGATTAGACTCCACAAAGCATGCCTCCACTCCCATGAGTTCATCTACCAGGCTTAGTCTTGATTCTTTCAAGGTAGAAGTAAGTCCAACTTTGTATAAGAGCATCATTGGAAGTTTTCTATATCTTACTACAAGCAGGCCGGACATTGCGTTTAGTGTGGGAGTATGTGCTCGTTATCAAGTAGCTCCTAAAGAGTCTCACTTGATGGATGTGAAGAGAATCATACGCTATATTAATGGCACTCCCGAGTATAGTCTATGGTACTCAAAAGACTGTAATGATTGTCTAGCCAGTTACTCGGATGCAGATTGGGCAGGAAGTGTTGATGACTGAAAGAGCACTTCGGGCAGATGTTTCTATCTCGGAACCAATCTTGTATCATGGATAAGTAAGAAGCAGAACTCGGTATCTCTATCTATAGCTGAAACCGAGTATATAGCTGCTGGGAGTTGTTGTTTTCAACTTCTTTGGATGAAGAAACTTCTTCATGACTATGGGATTCCTCAAGAAACAATGAGTGTGTTCTGTGACAACACTAGTGCCATAAATCTTTCCAAGAATCCTGTTCAGCACTCAAAGTCCAAGTACATAAGGATTTGCTATCACTTCATCCGTGATTTGGTGGAAGATAAAATCGTATGTCTTGAATTCATTCACACGGACAACCAAAAGGCGGACATCTTCACCAAACCTCTCGATGGTCCTCGGTTTGAATCGCTCCATAAGACCATCGGTGTTGGTATCATTCCTTGAAACTCATGTGTGTTGTGTGTTTTACATATCTATCTTGGATTGTTCTTAATTGAGTGAAGCATAAATTACTTTGTTGGTTTCATGTTTTTAATTGTTTTTGTTCTTTAAAAACTTTGGTTGTTTGTTGATTTTGATCATTCTTTACTTTGGTTTGTGTCTAAAATCCAAAAACACATAAAAAGTAGAAAATCAAAAAATTTTGATCAGCAGTGTTTTGCATTGTCACATGCATGTTTAGCCTTGTACCTCTGTACCAATGGCTTTTTGCATTAATGAGCTTAGTTTGTTCTTTATGCACTTGTATCTTTGTGAGAAACATCTTGACATCTATGTAATTGTTGTAAATAGAACTTCAAACTTGTCATGAATGATTAGTCAATTGTTTTGTTAATATTGAGACATGTGTAGACTTGTGCTTATATCTATTCCTACTCATTTTATTTTTGCTTAAAAGCTTAACCAATGTCAAATCTTAAAAAGAGATAATGAGCTGAAAAAGCCGTCGCACAAACTAGTATTTAACTAGGAAAAAGGGAAAGAGACATGTATTTATAATGTATAGTGCCAAAAGCCAAAGGCTTACACATCAAATTGAAATATAAAAAATTTCAGGCATCAATCACAAAAAGAGATCTAAAGATCAAAATGATCAAATGTTATCAAAAGAAAAGAAGCCAAATGAAAACCTTCTAACTCAATGTAATCAAGTTTATGTGGGAGGTCATATATGTCTATTTCTACAATTGAGATAGGTCACTCTACTTTGTGCTAGTTGTGTATGACTTGGTTGAATTGATCATTAAAGCTTCACATTAGAGTAAAGACTATTTCATACTTGATACCCACCCACATCACACATGTCTATGTTCAATGAATGCCTTCTTTATTTGTGTGATTGTACTTGATTAAATGTGATGTATATACTCAAGCATTTGTTGATCAAACCTAAAAAGATTTTTGAGTATTTTAGTTTTTTTTGGAAAGTATTTTGATTTGAAAAATTTCACAAAAATAAAAAAATTTGCAACTCTGCATTTTCGCTACTCACTCGCAACTCATTCATGAGTGGTCTACTCAGTCGCGAAAAAGACTTGGAAAATTTTTCAAATTTTTTCAAAACAATTGATTTTTCAGTTTTTTCAACTCGAGGCATTCACGACTCACTTGCGACTGGTTGGCGAGTGTAAGTCCCAGTAGCGAAAAAGACTTAGAATTTTTTTTCAAAATCTGGGTTTAAGGGTTTTTGGCTACTCATTCGCGAGTTAGTTGAGTCGTGAAAAACGCGTGTTTTGCAAAAATAAGGTTAAAAATCTGACAGTTTTTCAAAACTTTTCACTTTCCCTCGCATCACGTGTTTGTCCCTTTGTCTTCTCTACCTCTCCCTATCTCAAAACCATCCTTTTCACTCCAAAAACCTCCATTATTCTCTTCAATCTTCACTCCAAATCCAAGAAAAGGTATGGATTTTCACTCCTTTTTACTTTATTTCAAGTTTAAAGCATTCAATTTCATGGATTTGTTGGTTTTGTTGAGATTTTGAAATATTGTTGAAGAACATGGGTTTTTGTAGTTTTTGATGAAATTGATAAATGGGTTTTGTTGAGAATGATGGTATAATGCTTGTTTTTCATGTTTTTGTCAAGATTATTACATGTTCATGCATTATATAATGTTTTGTGTTGTGGTCTGCATACCATTTTGTTGATAAAATGTCTATTCAGATGTTTTTGTGTGTAATTTTGGACACAGTCGAGTAAAAAATTTGGGGATAATCATGTTTCCATGTTTGGAACAACTAATGGTTATATATTTCACACTTTGCCCCTTACATGATTTCATGCCTCTTATATGCACACTTTTCCATGTGATGCACACACACACACACACAATCTTTGACATGTTGTGTGTCTAATGCCATGATTATATCATGTTTTGATGTTTAGCATCTTCACATGTCATTTTTTTTTTAATTGCTCTTTAAATTTCAGTTTTTAGGGCTTAATTTGTAGTTTTTGTTTTTGGTACTAACTTGTTGCTAATAAAGTTTGTTACCGTTTGTTTTCATCTTTCTCTTTGCTATTTTATGATATCTGCTTGAAGATGTCTCCTTCAAAAAGTCAGTAGTGAAAGGAAGCAACAGCAAAGGGAATGAACCAGTCCTTGACCTCACTAGTTTCTCCCCTAAGTCAAAGAAATCTCGATCTTCAGCTGGAGTTTTCGATGACACCCGATTTAGATCCTATACCGCATTTCAAGCGTATTTAAATTACTTTGAAAGTGCCCCCAAAGTAATTGAATGGGTTTTTGAGCAAGCTACTCTTCTTGATACAAACATTCCTAAATGGCTTGCTCCTAAGGATTAGAACTACCTTCTATCGAATCTTGATGATCCTTATGAAGAGCTTGTGAAAGAGTTTTATGCGAATGCCCTCTTTGATAGGGAAGAGCTACGATGTTGGGTGAGAGGAAAGGACTTTATTATAATGCCTTCATATCTTGCTCTTATTCTAAACATTAACTGATCAATGTTTGCAAAACCACCGGTTTATGATGAGATGGAACTGGTTCTTGAAATTTTTCGCGACGCTTTCAGAGAAAATTGGATGTGTCTTCAAATGTGAAATCAATTGGTCTATCATCTTTATCTCCTGAGTTGAGGTTGCTCACAACAATAATGTTTCATAATCTCTATCCTCTCTTGAGCACCAGATATATGAATCTTAGTCAGGATCTATTTCTTCATAACTTGATTACCGATGAAGAAATTGATGTATGCTCTCATATCTTTCACATTTTGGTCAAAACTGCTGAGAGGATGGCTTCTAGGAATTGTCTTCCATTTTATTGCCTCATCATAAAGATATTGAAGCTAAAAGGAGTATCCATAATGGGAGATGAGTTTCCTCAATCAAGCAAAGACCAATCAACATTAGCATTCTCAATGCTATTAGAGGTCATATCCGAAAGAATGTCAAGCAAAAGAGTAATGCTCCTCAAGGTGATATAAGCTCTAGCTCACACTCCTATGATGAGAAGTTGGACAACATCATGGCTTCGGTGCAAAACATTAGCACAAAATTGTCCGGCCTCACAACTATCATGTACTCTCAGCACACCTAATTTGAGACAAAGTTTACCTCTCTCCAAACTCAATTGGATCAAATCCAAAGGAAGTTAGAAGAAGATGATGACTAGCTATTCCATAACAAAAAGGGGGAGATGGAGTTCATGATAAAGGGAGAGCTATGATAGAGGGGGAGAGCTAAATCAAAGGAGCAGCAACCAATCAAACAACAAGCTCTTCTAGTTTTTCTTTGTTGCTATTACTAGTCTATGTTCGTATTTCATATTTTAAGTTTATGTTGTGTACTTGACTATGTTATGATACTTATATGTACCCTCGCTTATGTAGCTTAGTACTTTTAGTTAATGTCTTGTATTTTCTTTAGTACTCTTGTACCTTTGTTGGATCTTGTATCCTTGATGCAATTTAAACCTAATGCTTCTTGCTTTAGTGTTCTTGCATCGGTTGAGTGTTGAACATGCAAATGATACTTTTCATTGAGCTTATTTGCTTGCATGTCTGGATGTTTATTCACCATGTGAATGTTCATTGTAGTCATTATTTACAGTGATTGTTCTTGTATGGTCAAGTTATGCTTCATTATCATTTTCATACTTGCTTGATCATATTGCGCTTGCTCAATATACATTTTAAGCTTTCCACTTGCAATGAACTTAATGAGTGCATTTTGTGATATTGTTTTTAGGAGATCTGTTCATATGGTTCAAGAGCTTCACAGATCTAAAATTAGGTGTGAGTGAGTTTTGGCAATTGTTCCCAACTCACATTTTGGACAAGTATGCCCTGAAGCTCCACAGTGATGATATTTATGCGGCTTCTTTTGTTGAGACTTTTTGTTTTTATCCTTCTTATTCCTAGGGTTTCTAGCCTTCTTCTTTTCAACCTTAAGGGGTGCTCCTAGAATACATTTGTCTTAATCTAAGTTCTTAGGATTAACATTATCTGCTGGTGAGACAATCACAGTTGTACTAGATGAGGCAATATTAGGAGAAGAGAAATCATACCCCAAGCCGATTTTATCAATAGCAACTTTTTGAAAGCTTAGTATCTTATCGAGTTTTGCACTAGAAGTCCTCTCCAATTGAGCTTTAACCTGGAACTGCTCTGCTTCAAGCTTCATGGTCCTTTTAGGCAAGAAATTGTTCTCAAACCGCAGTGCTCCAATGGTTTGATTAGCTTCATCAACTTTGGTAGAGAGCTCCTCTCGATCTAGCTTAACATCACTCACCTTTTTGGTGGCCAGTCTATACAGTTTCTTATGCTTCTCAAAAACCTTGTATAATTTTGCATTCGCTATATTGATGTCATCTTGATCGTCCATTTTTCAAACTTAGAACCCACCAAGTCCTCTTCATCATCTACTGTTTCTGTAACCCCTTCAGTAGGATCAACTGTAGCAATGAAGACATTTAAAATTCCCTCATCATCACTGTCATCTGACTCAATCTCAGGCTTGGTTATCACTCAAGGTAGCAGTAAGGGTCTTGCTTTTCCCAATAAACTTGAGATATGTTGGACATTCTTGTTTCATGTGTCCAAAACCTTGACATCCAAATCACTTTAGTCCGAAGGAAATAATGTATTGACCGTCATCCTTAGCATCCTTCTTTCCTCTGTCTTGGCTTTTGAAGTGAGACAAACTGGATTACTTATGATCCTTGTCAAACCCTTTTGCATTGGCATTCTTCATGAATTTCTTAAACTTCCTAGTGATGTAGGATTTCATCTTGGAATCTTCATCATAAAAAAACTCATTAGCCTCATTAATTTTGGCCTTCAGTACCATGCTCTTACTTTTGCTTCCTTTCCCGATTCTAGTCAAACCCAATTCATAGGTTTGCAAGTTTCCAACCAACTCTATCAAAGGAATAGAGTCAAATCCTTTGATTTTTCAATGGCAGTGATCATGGCATGAAATCTCTCAGGCCGAGACCTTAGCACCTTTCTTGCAACCTTGGGTTCGGGAATAGTTTCCCCAAGATTGAAGGCTAAGTTGATTATGTCTTTTAGCTTGGCATAAAACTCGTCAAACGACTCATCTCCCTCCATTTTTATCTCCTTAAAGCTAGTGGTGAGCCTTTGGAGCTTTGAATCCTTGACAAGCTCAATCCCTTCATAGGTTGTCTGGCGGACAGTCCATGCTTCCTTAGCAGTTTCAGTTGATGATATCTTCTTGAAATCCTCATTGGTCACCGCACTGAATAGAGCATTCAACGATCTGCTATTGAAGTTTGCCGCTTTGATCTTGGCATCATCCCATTTAGCCGGTGCTTCCTTTGGCCTAGTCCAATCAATCTCCATAGCTTGCCATACCTTCTCATCTAAAGGCTGCTAGAAAGCTCTCATGCGTGCTTATTAATATTCATAGTTAGTGCCATCAAATAAAAAAGGTATAATAAGAGATTGTCCTCTATCCACGACAAATAGGGGTTAATGGATCACACAACAAAGATTAAACCTAATCAGAGTATGTCTGCTCTAAAACCACTTGATAGGCCAAGAATGTATTGACCTTTTTAGTAAATTAATCAATTAATTATCCAAGTGAATTAATTAAATTCAACTACATACAATGAGCGTGGTAGCACAAATAAATCACCATCTTAGGCTGTGTTTGTTTCGGCTGAAATTCATTTCCGGAAATCATTTTCCTGAAATTGCCGTGTTTGGTAAGTTCAGAAAATTGAGTCAACGGAAATTCATTTCCGCGTTGACCGGAAAATAACCCACTTGAGACTGAAAATATTTTCAGTTCCTATTTTACCTTCAAATCACGTTTCCGGACTGAAAAGAGAGAGAGAGAGAGAGAGAGAGAGAGAGAGAGGAAAGCACGAAGAGAGATCGCGCCGTCGACCTCGCGCCGGGCAATCTCGCGATCTCGTGCCAGGCGATCTCGCGACCTCGCGCCGGGCGATCGAGGCGCGACCTCGTGCCGGGTGATCGAGGAGCGACCTCGCGCCGGGCGAGATCGAGGCTCTACCTCGCGCCAGGCGATCGAGGCGCGACCTCGTGCCGGGCGATCGAGGAGCGACCTTGCGTCGGGCGAGATCGCGCCGTCGACCTCGACCTCGCGCCGAGCGAGATCGCGCCGTTGACCTCGCGCCGGGTGAGATCGAGACGCGCCGGGCGACCTCTCACTTCCCACTCTCTGTGTTTGACGGAATGGATTATTGTTGGGTTGTTTTGATTTTTGTTGTTTTGATGGATTGTAATTTTTTATTATAAAATTTGTTTGGAATGTGAGAAAATGGCTGAGAAAGTGTGAGAAGCCAATGGAAAATTTACATTTTCATAATATTACCAAACACTTGAAAATATTTTCCAAAGTATTTTCTAAAATGCTACCAAACACCTAAACATATTTTCCTTTCTCGAAAATATATTCCTGAAAATATTTTCTTTTCCCGAAAATGATTTCCGTTGAGCCAAACGGAGCCTTAGTTAAATGCAGTGGAAAATAAATTTGACATAGGTGATTTATTTACAAATGGGAAAAACCACTGAGGCAAAATTCCACTGGGTAAATTTAAGGTCACCACTCTCTAAAATCCACTATTATCAAAACAAGCGGTTACAAGTAAAAAGAATCTCAGTACTTTATGCCAACCTATAGTTGAACCCTTACCCCAATACCTAATTGGAATTGTGATGTAGCGGCAATCTCTCCGTTCAATGCATGACTCCTAATTGGAATTGTGATGTAGTGGCAATCTCTCCGTTCAATGCATGACTCCTAGTACATGACTAACCAATGATGCACGGATCCCAGTACATGACTAACGCATCAACTTGAGGAAGATGTTGGTTGCAAAATTCTTCAGTTCATCCAACAATGAAGATCAAGAAGCTCCTTAGTTACAAAACCTTTGGCGCAAAGACGCAGTAGCTTTTAGAGAGAATTAGTCGCAGACCCGCGCATTACGCGTGATTATTTTTTAAGGTGGTCTCATCATTATTATTATTTTGTAATTTGAACTAATTTAATGAAAAGTAGTGCATTTCTAAATCATATTTATCACAAGATAATTTTTTATTATTTTAGAATTGTTTTATTTAAAATTTGAAACCTTAATTCTACCATAGTCGATTGACTAATTTTTACATCTCTAGGTTAATTAAACACAATTTCCATGCTACATGTAAACCTTCTTTTCCATAAGGCTTTGATTGTGTAATTGTATGATTGATTTGGGTTGTAATTAATAAGTTGAATATTGTGGTGTATATCTAAAATGGCCTAACTCTATAGTTTATATAATTAAATATAGTATTGTGTGTGATTTGTAGAGTAGTGACCGTTGTAGTAATTAAAAATTGGTTTTTCATTGTCTTTTAAGTTAATAAAAACCTTATATATACTTCTTTTTTTTCATGAAAACCTTTACATATTTTTTTAACGTGAATCTTTACATATACCTTAATAAGTAAACTCTATACATTTCATTTTCTTAAATGCATAAAAAAAGACATTTATTCCATAATAATAGTGACTAATTAGTTTTTTTATGATCTCATTTATAACATTTTTTTACTATTATCATATTTTATTGGCTGGTGAATTTCATAATAGAGGCATTAAATGAGAGTTAAATTCTTAAAACCTTTCATTAGATTTTAAAAGTCGTGGTGTGTGAAGAATATAAGCATTTCAGGATTTTTTTTTTTATTTTATTGTCTATAAATAATGTTAAATGAAATGTCAAAAAAAGGGTTTCGAAAATTTTCATCTTTATTTCTTATATATTTCTATTATTAGTGAAGAACGTCTTCCTTTTAGTTATGAAAATAAATATGATTTTCTAGATTAGAGTTTGATTAGTTTCAAGTTTAAATTTTGTACTTTCTCAAAAATGTTTAAATTTTGTACGATTGTAAGTAATTGTTGTTTATATGATTTAATTAAGTGAATTTAACGATTTATTTATTTGCATTGTAAAGTTTGTAATAACATTCGTAAGTTTATCTTTAATTAATTTTTTACTCCTTTAGCCGTTAGCCTCTTTGTTTTCCAATTAACAGTTACTAATTAATTTATTTAATTGACATTTGATTTCTTTTAATAATCTCTCTCTCTCTCTCTCTCTCTCTCTCTCTCTCTTCATTAACATCCTATTGTTTCCCAAATTTGATGATAATTCTAATGTACCAAATATGCATATTGTAACATTTTTTTTTTTATTCCATTTTGCTGCCATGAAGTTAGTGTATCCATAACTATTAGTTTATTTTATGATATGTTTGGTTTGATATTATAAATTTGGTGTTTCTAAAATAGCATGTGTTTTGTATTCTCTTTTTCTATTGATGCATTGTAACATTTTATGGGAATACTTTATAAGAATTTTTTTTATTATAACATTTCTTTTTAATTGAGTGTCTCTAAATTGATATTTGTTTTGTATTTCATTTTTCCATTGATGCATTGTAACATTTCATGGGAAGACTTTATAAGAACAATTTTTATTTATTGAATTTTAAAAAAATATTATATGTTTAATTAAAAAAATCAGACAAAATATAAATTTTTATGATATGGAGGATGTTGCTAAAGTTAAATATTGAATAAAATAAGATGAGAAGAAAAATAGTAAAAATGAAATGTATAGCAATAAACACCATATTATTTTGGTTATGCTATGTAATAAAATAATATTATATTTTTATATACTATCTTTATAATGCAATAATATAACATTTAAGAACTAATGAGAATATAAAAAATAACAACATAAACACAAAACTAAATCGTATCAAGCTGGATTACCAGTCAATTCCAATTTTAGCAAACTGACTAATTTCTGGTAGTCTAAAATTGATTTCTGCGGTGCATTTGGTGGAGCTTTCAATACTGCATCAGTATGTTTTGATGGTCAACCTGTTACACTAAAATAAAAAATAAATATACCAAAAATTGAAGAAAAAAAATATATATATATATATATATATAGAGAGAGAGAGAGAGAGAGAGAGAGAGAGAGAGAGAGAGAGAGAGAGGCGTTTTGTGTGTGGAAAAATAGAAATTATGCATGGAATTAGAAAGGGAATGACAATTTTATAGTATGAGGATAAGAATAAGAAGAGTAAAAAATATAGGAAGATAAAAAGATAGAATAATAGTAATATTGAGAGTACTGGGAATATGAAAAGTTAAAATGGAATGAGAAAAGTTGAAGAAAATTAAGGTAGAGAGTAGTGGGGATATGAAAAGTTAAAATGAAATTGAAAATTTAATAATAAATAAGAATAGTTAATAATAAGATAAATTAAATATGATATTTTGATTGTAATATAATAGAGTTTTTAATTCACTTTAAATATTTATGTATAAAAAATTGGAAAAAAAAAATTGATAATGACATGGCTGCTGACGTGGCTTAATGTGAGTGTAGCAACATTAAATGCTACACTTCAGCTTTTAGTAATATATAGATATGATGAACTAGGAAAAATTGTCTCTGGTCACAATATGCATGTATTGAAAATTGCGTCAACCTTTGCATCATTTGAGATGACCCTTAAAATAATTCTTATATATGTCTAGGGTCGTGAGAAAAGAAACCTTACACTAATGTACATGGATATGCTTGAAATTAGATCTAGAAATTCTAATTTCGTAATTCTCAACAGATTTACCTTCTATAAAGCTTCTGTCGAGCTTCAACATTAAACCTTGATAGAAAGGCTTCTGTCGAGATATCTGTTGAGCTTTCATGAACAGCATTTATTCACTTGTTTCTTGGTCATATTTGCATGGCTTCAATACTAAACATGAACACTTGTTTCTTGAAGTACTAAACATATTTTAAATCTACCTAATTACAAGTAAAGTGCGTTTTGTCAAAGGATTAGTCAATTCACATAACATATGTCTCTAACAATCTCACATGTCCTAATAACATTCCATCTCATACCGTACTATAAATACCCTTATACCCATGAAATGTAGAGAGCTTCCAAAGAGAATTTTGAGAGAGAAACCCTAGAGAAAAACAAGATTGATTCATCCACAATCTTAGACACTTAATTCTCCAAATTCCTCTACTCTTACCCTCTCCATTGTCATACCTATGAGAGGATAATAAACCAAATCCTTACCTCACCAAATTCAGAGTAGTAAGAAGGTTATTAGTGTTTGGGAAGCAGTTCAAGAGAGAACCAATTCATATTTGTTGATGCAATAGGCTAATTGCGGGATTCGAAAAGTTAGAGAAAACACGGTTCGGTGTAACCTTGTTGGAGCAAGAAGGTTGGAGGGTTTAGGTGCATTGAGTAGATTAAGCTTGGAGGGTATATTGCTATTCATATATCCTAACTGATTTTCTAGTGGATCATTACCGCTTGGAAGGCGGCGAAGATGTTTTTTTCCGAATTCTTCAGTTTCTTCTTCGAATAACACGTGCCAGTGTTATCTTGTGTTTGCATCTATTTTTCCCTTACTCTTAGCTTTTAATTTCTGCTAGTCGTGATTAATTAATGGCTTAGAATAGTTTACTAATTTGGGTATTGTTTATATTTCATATTCTACACATATATTGTTTGAATATAAGCTTATATTGAAAAATTTGTATTTGGGGGTCTAAACATTCACAAGTGTTTTATACACCAAGTGAGTTTTCACATTCATTATCAAGCAGATCATATTCCTTAAGTATATTATCCATGCATCTAACCATTCATCTTCATCTTCATAATCATACACACAATTACCAAGATCAGATGCAAAACAATTTGATAAATGAAATACATGATTTAGATGCTTAGCGGCATTCTAATAAATATGTCACACACACAAATGATGATTTGATTCAGGAAACACCTCTTGTATTGCTTTAGCCATTGCAACTGACTAATCTGTAAATATAGTTCTTGGTTGATTTCCTAACATTGCACTAAAAAAAGTTTCAAACAGCCACTTGAATAAAATTATAGTTTCCATCATAAAGTAAAGCTGCACCAAAATGATTGATTGCTTATGATGATTAACCCTAATAAATGGAGCAAAGGGTCGGCCATATGAATTTGTTCGATAAGTGGTGTCAAAACATAAAATATCTCCAAAGTGTCCATAATCAACTATAGATCTAGAATTAGCCCAAAAAATAGTCATGATTTGGTTATCATCATCAAGTTGTATCGAATAAAAATATGATGGATCTTCTAAATCTTTTGAATATAAGCCATCATAGCACAACCATCTCCTCTTGGAATTTACATGATTTTTATAGTCAACACTCAAAAATCCAAGATTTTCATAACCACCAACTTGCATACTCAATAAATCTATGGTTTGTTTTATTGATACTCTAGATTTTTCTGCATCATCTGCAAAAGCTTTTTGGGCAGCTGTATTTTTTCTATTTGATCTTAACATATGTTTCATTGGAAAAGAAGAAAACTCAAGGTTATGTTGTTCATGAAAAGAAACAACTTCTAACATACCATCCTTTTGAATTTGACATGTCATTTCTACTAAAAAACCTATCCGTGTATCTCAATATCAATATCACAAATAATCAATTATAATATGTCAAAGAAAATAAATCACAACAACTTATAAATTTATATACCTAAGGTTTGAAGGGTATATTGATAAAATGTCATTTCATTAAACAGATCAGACAAGTTAAATGGGTTCCATGTGATGGACACTAACTCAACCCATTTATTAAACGAGTCAGTCGTGTCAACCCGAATATGACACAAACTCATTAAGCCTCAACCCATAACCTACTAATTTTGTGTCGTATCGTGTTGGATTCGCGGGTTGTGTCCAATTTTGTCATCCCTACATATTGTTTGTAAAAATTGTATGCACTATCATCACTTTCAATTTTCTTATTAAGTCTACTTAGATTGTTTGGACTTCCATGAGCAGTTTCTACTTGAACCTCTTCTTGAATCCAAAAACCAATAAAAAACAAAACTTTTAAGAATATTCAACATGAAAAAAAATGTTAAATAATTTTAATAAACCCAACAAAAAACCAGCAGTTGCTCATAATTCTTAAATTAAAAAAAAAAAAAAAATCAACCAGGCAAACAACAATAACAACAATATACAGAACTCAAAATACCTAAAAGTTTTGGAAAACAGAAAGTATGAACTCAACTCCCTAAAATTAGAAGTAAATAAAATCCTACAAATCCACTATCACTCTAAGCTATAACTCAGCTAAGGAAATAATCATTAAGACAAATATTCAAACTTGAAAAATAATCACAAGCTATAACTCAACTAATGAAATAATCATCAAGACAAAATTTTTAAACTTGAAAAATAATCGCAAACAGAAGCAGAAACATAAAAACATTTAAGGAAATAATTAGCTTAATTTTTTTTTTCAATTAAAATAAATTTAATGAAAAAAAAAATCCTAAAGAAATTGGGAGTTGTTGTCTTTGTCACCGTTAGGGAGAATGTCATCAAAAGAAGGGGTAGTGGGAGCGGTGGTCCTTGGCGGTGAAGAGGTGGGTGTGGGATGGGCTTGGCAAGGAGAGATAAAAGGGTTCGAGGGGCCATCGGCATCAGCATTGGCGGAGTGAGAGAGCAAAGGGGGCGGAACCGGCAAAGAAGGAAAATGGTGAATCGGTGGAAAGGTAGAGTCATGGGGTGGATCAGTAGGGTCGATGGAGACACGAACAGGTGGCTTTGGCGGCTAAAGCATGTGGTAGTGGAGCATTTGGTGGTGGGTAATCTGAGAGAGACTGCTTGAGAGAGAGAGAGAAAGAGGGAGTCTGATTTTTGTTTTGAAATTTGAAATTGAAATACCGTGAGAGAGAGGGATTTTGCTGTTTATTATTTTGGTTTGCCTCTTGTGAGAGAGAGAGAAAGCGCGTGAGAAAAGAGAGATGTTAGAGCATTCACATCAGCTTGTGTAAAATTTCCATCTATTTTACACCAAAAAACCTACTTTTTCTAATTTACACACTCACTTTTACAATACACCCACATCAGTTCATTTATTTTACACATCTTCTAATTAAATAATTAATTTTTTCACATTTTTTATTATTTTTTCCAACGACCCACGTATAAACATGCGCACGCTCTCTTTCTGTCTCTCATTTCTGATTTTGCTCTCTCTCTCTCCACGCCCATCTCTCCCTCTCAATCAACGCTCCGTCTCCATCAGCTCTCCCTCTCCCTCTCCGATCCACCATCTCAGATCAACTATTGCATTATCAACTCTCCCTCTCCGATCCACCCTCTCGATCAACTTTCCCTCTCCGATCACCATCTCAGATCAACTCTCCCTCTCCGATCCACCATCCCCGCGACTCCGATCTACTCTCCGCAGCTCCGATCCACCATCCCGCGGCTCCAATCCATCCCCGCGGCTCCGATCCACCATCCCGCGGCTCCGATCCACTCCCCGCGGCTCCGATCCACCATCCCACGGCTCCGATCTGTCTCTGTGAATCACTTTTATTTTTTTTTTAAGTGTATCTTTGTTGTTTGTCCGTGTGGGTGTGTTTGTGTATCTCTGTGAGTTTTTTTTTTTTTTGAGCAAGTGCCTCTGTTGATTTGTCTGGATGTTAAAGAGGTTGTTGGGCACGGAGAAGAGAGAGAAAAAAACGAGCGAACGGAAATAATAAATTATTGTATAAACGAGCTACAGTGCCCATGTAAATTTACACGGGCACTGTAGCAACGTGAATAATATTGATGATTTTAGAAGAGTATACACCCACTGATGTGGGCAGTTTTTTGCAATTTTTTGATCAAAATGTGTAAAATTAATAATTTTTTATCATTTTACACATTTATGCACCATTATGCATTCACTGATGTGAATGCTCTTAGGGTTAACAGAAGATGCATTTAAAATAGCTTGGACAGGTGTCAATATATTAGCCTGACAGGTACCAAGATCATAGGAATTGCTGCGAAGAAAGGTCGCAAGAAATCCCCTCCCATTTTTATAAGAGTTATTAGTTTATTGCAACAAAACAAGCTTTACAAGGTAAATTAGTTCTTGTTGTCATTAAAGTTACTTTTTGCTGCAATGAATTTGTTGCATTATAGGTTTTTTCTTGTAGTGAGCATAATACGTGAACAGTTACAATTGGGATGCCATAATAGGACAAAACCATCTACCTTAATCCTTAAAGTTCTTCATCATCATCATCATCATCATCATCCTCATCCTCATCATCATCATCACCAGCACAAACTGTACATATGTGAAAACCTGAGTTAGTTTGATAATAATAATAATTTAAGTTTAATTTTAAGGAACTAAGAAAGTATAAGGGTGATTGGAATTTCTAGCACATGGTGAGCCAAAAGAAAAAAAAAATGACCCCACAAATCATGGTTGAGATGGTCATTACTAGATAGAAAGAAAATAAGATTGTGCATTAATGAAAAGCATGGTTAAGATGGTCATTACCAGTTAATTTATAGAGGGATACATCTTCCACAAAGCTCTCAATCAAACATTGTGCATTTGTTTGATTGAACTCGTCCACATCTTGCTTGTATAACAAGCTGACCCCACAATCGAACACATCATCGCCGATCGTACTTTTATCAGTCTCAAATGTAACCTTAATTTGATTACATTTGCCTTGCCCAACAATGGCAAACCAATCATCACGAGACAAATAAAATAGGCAAATACCGTTTTTAAGACGTATCAAGGTAGTAAAGAGTTCAAAGGCCCAGTGATTCTGAGGCATATCACCATGGGCTATCACATGAGCTCTAATAACACATGGTTCCAATTCTACATAACTTGATAGGTATACTGATGCCCAAAGAGCAAATCCTATCCATTTGCTATTATACCAATTTAAAGGTAACTCTATTTTTAATGAATTGCTCACTCTTTGAATCAAACATGGCGGAATAATTATCAGAAATTCAGTTCTTGATCCATCCTTTTCCCTTTCGGAACAAGTTCCATAAACAGTTTTACAACAAAGGAGTCCCTGTACACAAAACACAACTATTATAATTGTTATTATTTAACAATGAGAGAGAGAGAGAGAGAGAGAAGAGATTACCTGTAGGAAATGGAACAATATTTTAAATTCCACTAGAATGCTTCTCTCATCATACGGACGCCACTGGAGGAGAAGTTGTGACCAACTACTCAGTTTGACCCGTGCTAGTGACCACTTTAGGGAATAACAACACATAGCATCTATAACTCTTATGGTTAATGGAAGCCTTGGTAAGGATTTTAGTCTTGAGCAAAAGAATAGATCGAGTTTTTTAAGTGACCTCAAATTATGCATGTTGCTAGGAAGATATTTGAGATTTGTACAGGAACTTAGATCTAATAAAGTAAGGGTAGTCATAAACTCGATTGATGAGGATGGTACTTTCTTAATAGCAGTCCGACACAATATGAGTTTTGATAGGCTTTTCATAACTCCAGTAAATATCGGAAACGAACTGATTATTGAGCAATCCTCAAGGTCAAGATCCGTAAGGGACTGCATTTTAGCAGTCATGGTGGGAAGATCAATAAGTGATTTGCAATGTTTCAAATGTAAATACCTAAGCTTGCTGAGTTGTCCAATAGATGGGTGGATCTCAACCAAACTATCACACCCAGAAAGATTTAGTTTCTCAAGTATTGGAACACCTGAAAAGTCAGGTGTTCTAATAAGGTCGGTGGAATAACTGAGATCAATGAATTTTAACTTGGTTGAAAGCTGTTGCCAAAAAAAAAAAGAGTTTCCATTAAACGTAGAAATTAATTTAATAAGTAAAGAATTCTTTTAAATTAAAATAGCTTTATAATGAAAGAAAGAAGCTCAAATACACTGGGAGTGTATTTGTATTTGTAGCTACACCTAAAGAAAAGAGAAATTATTCTAAAATAAATAAATAAGAGATATATATATATATATAGAGAGAGAGAGAGAGAGAGAGAGAGAGAGAGAGAGAGAGAGAGAGAGAGAGAGAGAGAGAGAGAGAGAGCTCTCACTCTCTGATGTTCCCATTTAGTTTTGATTCCCTTATTTGTAATAGTGATAGGTTTGTGTCAATTAATAATCTTCGCAACTTCAATAGTTTAGTTTTATTTATTTTGAATTAATATATTTTTTGTGTGTGAGATTTAGTATTGAAGTGGTAAAATGGTGGACCTGGTGGGTAATTCAAATTATTGGTGTTATGATATTGGAACTACCAGAAATAGTAGACACTGAGCCACTGAGTTATTCTAGTGTTTTGAATTGGATTAGGGTTGGTATATTTTTCGTTTTATTCTAGTGTTTTTTTGGATATCTGGAATGCTAAATAGAGTGGGGTATCTATTACGTCATAGTTCTGTTTCATTTCATGTGAGTTATAGAGTATTTTAGAACAATAAAACCATAAAATATTGGAGCCACAATCATTAGTTGCAGCAAGAACAACAAAACCAGAAGTTTCAATTGGTTTGTCATTTGGTTTCACATTCAATTGTTCTTCTACATGTTTACAAACAATTAAATAAAGGTATCCTTGGTTGAATTGTTAACTAACAGCTCTTACCCATGTACAAAAACTGTGTTATGAAGCCTATTTGAATGTAACATTTTTGATAAAAAATTTTGGTAGAAAGTGCTGTACACATTCCTAATGCATCTTCTAGATACTCAATATTTTACATTAAAAATGCCAGTGACATTGGAAGTGCCGCTCAGGGTGCTGTGTAGCGTGAACAAGTTTGTATGCCTTTTGATATATAGCGTATGCATAAATGTTTGTTTCATTACATATGACTAGTTGGACTCTATTCAGTTTAACAAAAAATTGTCATCCAAAATTTCAATCAAAGCCAAAGGTTTGTAATAATTTGTCCCCAACAGAATGTCCTTTACTTTATTTCATAGAGTCAAGTGGTGTTGTGTACCTCCTAAGGATGATATAGCCATTTTCTTTTAACCTTCGTGACCCCAATGCTTTGGAGGTGAAATTTTCGTATCTATGTTGGGTTACTTTTATTTTATTATTGTTTATAAGTGAATTTATACATTAATTACCTATTATTCAGAAAATTTTATTAGTTTTTTCATTTTATTCATAAATATCCTAACAATAACGTTTACAGAAGATGACTTCAAAACATTCTCTAGAGTCACTTTTAATTTTGACATATTATTATTTATTAAGTTTTTTCCATTGGTGGTGTTGATGTCAAGCTTATGATGTGCAGGTGGTAAATGCAAACAATTCAAGCCTAAATTCAACAAACTGGGAGCGTTTTTGTATTTGTAGCTACACTTGAAGAAAAGAGAAATCTATATATATAATAATAGCTGAAGTTGAGAGAAACTCAAATTAAAATTCTAATTTTGTGCCATGTGTTGTAAATCATTTATATTTAAAGCGTTTTATTTATTAATTTTAGAATCAAATATGAGACTACATCATAAATATTCATCTAAGTGAGTTATTAAGTATAAAAACCAAAGAATCTAGAATAAATGAATTGTTAAAAAAAAGGTGCTTCACAATAATTTTAAAAAAAAAAAAAAAAAAAAAAAAACACGGACAATTTACATGTTATACCTAATAATATCCTTACAATTTTTTTTAAAGAATTAACAAAATATAAAAATGACTATCAATATAACTTAAATTATATATATATATATATGAATTATATTATGCATTTTATTGTATATCTTTAAGTGTATTCATGCATATGCATAGGGTTACAAGCTAGTAATAAATAATAGCAATGATTTTAAAAGAATAAAATTACCGTTACTCCTTGCCAAAGATATTCCAAACAGCTCCCCCGCAACTCAAGATGAACAAGCTCCATTGGTTGGGAACTGAATGACAAACATTTTGAAGGACAGAAGTTCCAGGATAAATGTCTTAGCTGATTTGGAACATCAAGATGTCTATGGCCATTAGGGGAGCAGAAGTTGCCCACCTCATTAATTATCATCAATCTAAGATTAGACATCTTTGATAACACTTCAAGAAATTCTTCAAATTGGAAATCTTTTTTATTGTAACGAACGACTATGGCTTCAATTGCATTTGTTGCCTAAGATTTCAAAAGCAAAGGATTGGTGATTTGCACAATCAAAAGATATTATTGTTTTCAACATATAAGAAATCATCGTTGACAATATATTGTCATGGTAAATGAATGTTTTATTCTTGATTTTGTTACATAAATACTTAGGTAACCACTTACCTATTGGAATTTTATTTTAAAGAACTAATTTATTGAACAAAATTATGTTACTATACCTACTCAATCCCATTCACTGAAATAAATTATAGTTTTATCATTTTTCTTACCATATTTTCCTGCGATACATGAAGCAAGTCATCTTTAAGCCACCACCTCCTCTGCTTTCCAAGATTTCCATTTGATTCAAAACGGACGATTTTTTCACCCATTTCTTGTAGAAGATCATGCATCCCCAAACGTTCATTGTCGTCCACGGATAGGAGTGACCTTTCCATGAGAACACTTACACCAATTTTTGCATTAAAACCACAATTCTCTAATATATATATTACTTCATTTATCTTCCAATGTCTGAAGAAACATGCAATATCTAAGAATATTTCCTTCCACATTTCCTCTAATCCATCGTAACTTATTTTAAGTATATCAAATATTTCTCCTTTAGTTTTATTAAAACTAGGCAATGCACTTTGCCAGTCATCTATTGTTCTTCCAACCAAAAAGGAGCCCAAAGTAACAAGAGCTAATGGAAGGCCATTAGCATATTTCACAACTTCTTGGGAGAGTTGCATATAACCTTTTTTGGGTTGCTCATTTTTGAAGGCTTTCAAACAAAAAAGTTTTAAAGCATCATCATTATTTAATCCATTGGGATTATATCTGTTCAGCACTTCATGTTGGATCAACACATGTTCATCTCTAGTTGTTATAATGATCCAACTCCCTAATCCAAACCAATCAGTCTCTCCAACCAAATTTTCTAATTGGTCCAAATGGTCAACATCATCTATAACAAGTAAAACTTTTTTACAATGTAATCCATTCTTGATTTCGGCAACTCCATCATAAACATTCCTTACACGTATATTTTTGTCCTTCAAAATGTCTTGAAGAAGCTGTTGTTGTAATTTTGGCAAACCTTTTTTTTTTTGAATCTTCCCTAACGTTAGCAATAAAGCTAGAACCTTCAAAATGACTACGAAATTCATCATAAACAACTCTAGCAAGAGTTGTCTTTCCCAATCCTCCCATACCATAAATCCCTATCATGCGAACATTATTCTCAAACCCTAAATACGAAGGGATAAATTTCGTCAGAGTAGATTCTATTCCTATGACGTTTTTAGTAATGCTTGAGGATTTAGAACTCAATTTCACCCTCATCTCTTTCACCACGTGTTGGATAAATTCAGATTCATGCCTGTGAAGAAGATAAAAAATAATTACGTGATGGTCCAAACCAATTATAAAATTCAAGGGAGAAGAAAAATATTTGGCAAGGATATTCCTTGGGAGTTATCTTTTCATGAATTAGTCCACTAATTTTCTTAGGTTAGCAATGATATTAGATCCACTAAATCCAAATTCTATTTCGCCTAGAGATACATTGATTGACAAAAAATTAGGCATCTCATTTCATGCTTGATTGCCGAGAGACATCATTGGAATATTTTCAGTTGAACATGCTAAATATAAATGTTTAAGACCATTTGAGGTTACTTGAGTACAAAATATTAATAACAATGGCAATACTCAAATTTTCCGAAATAGACAATTACAAATGTTTTGTATACCGGGTAAATGAGTGAAGAGGAGGTATTGGTTTCTATTAATAAAAAATTAAATTTAATGATTTATCATTTATACCTTCGTGCCAACACAATTAAACACGAGCTTTTACTTCTTTAGTCAAGGCCCAAAGGTATGTGATGTTTCTCTTTGAAAAAACAATTTCATTCAAAAACACTGTAATATCAATGATAAACTCCTCAAAGTTTGAAATTTTTTTTAACATAAATAATGAATGAGCCAAAATTAAATCTTTATGAAAATAATTGGCTTGCCCACCTTGAATACAAAATATAACTTGGCAAAAGGTATTTTTGGATGGTTGCATCATGTTGAGTTATAAAAGTGTTATAATTCTCCAAAATTTCACTTTGATTGACTTCAATTACTAAGGGGCCAAATCTTGAGGAATTTATAAAAGTTTTCCTATGAAATGAATGCTCCATTTGTTTTGACAGCTAATATCTATTAGAAAGATTGACTCGTTGTCATGTATATGATTGCAATATTTAAAATGAGCTAAAAAATATTTTCTATTGTTTGTCTTACACTATATATATATATATATATATATATATATATATATATATATAATTCCAAATAATTATATGAACAAAAATTTTCATTGACAAAAATATATTCCAAAAGGTAAAACACTTTGTATTTTTTTGGACCATTTGGGAGCCTCAGATGTGAATATCAACCCTGAAGTCTGAATTTATTCAAAAAATTAAGTGGAAAGTCACCGATTTAATTATTTAAAAAAATGGCATTTGGAGGAAAAATCTATAGTTAGTTAATATCGGTCAACTGCCAATTAATGGCAGTCAATAATCCAACCGTGGTGAGAGTTTCTAACGTTGGAGAGTTTATTTGTATTCTCAGTGGCGGAGTTAAGACTTTGTAGGTGGGGGGTCCAGTAATAAATAAGAGGACTACATTTTTTTTTCTTTATATATATATCCATACTGTGTATAATTATCTAAAATATATAGTAGTACGTACACACAATTCAATATACAATTTTTTTTTTTTTTTTTTTTGCGATACATACATACAATTCAATACACAATACATGGATTAATTTATAGCTCAATATAGTTTTTAATTTGCATATCGACCTAAGTTTTCAAGTTAAATTACAAAACATTAATTATAATGATTAAGATAAAAGAATATTCTTATTAAAAAAAAAGATAAAAGACTATTATTAATAGGTTAAAAGATGGCTAAAAATTAGACAACAATCATTGAAATGCATAAACATAAATTGAATCAAAATATCTAGTACGTAATATATTTTGTCAAATTAATAATAAGAAATTATATTTATATGTTATATAATATATTTATCAATTAAAAAAAAAAAATAATAGATGTACACAAGCCATAGTGGTTCTAGGACCATAATTATCTTACAATTTTTTGTCACAACTATATCATGACAGATTATGAGTGGTTGTCTATTACTTATATATGGACTCACTATTTTTTCTCCACCAATCACACTTGTCTACATCGTGTAACATAAAGTTGTAAAATAAGTTGTGGTAATATATTTTTTCCATATCACACCTAGGAGTAAACTAAGAATAATGCTTGTGCCACATGAAGTGGTAGAGAAGTGATGGTGAGATGTAAGTGGTAGAAAAGTGATGGTGGGTCCATGTGAAGTCAGCTCTCTACCACTCACAACTTACCACATAGGTAAGTTGTAGTACAAGTTGTGCCACTTTACGTAACACTAGCACAGCTCCTAATCTAAACTACCAAAGTGATATATTAAGTTTGCTTTTGACATACATGTGGTCCTTACTGTGGTCCTTTCTTAGTAGCTTTATTGTATTGGAATTAGAAAAGGTATTGGAGAAGTCTTGGAGTCTGTAAATTATGTAGCACTAAATCAATTACCTGAAGTAAAGAAGTGAAGGAAAAGGCAAATCAGACAGACACATGAAGGAGAAAACCGAGAGAACGTAAACTGCAAATCTACTGGCAGTGGCACCAACGGCGTAATTTTTTGAAGATGAAGAAAAAAAAGTGTGTAAAACACAAGCTTCTTCAACTGTCAATACCAAAGTAAGCTAGAGAAATTTTTTTTCGAAAAACTATCAAGAAGCATTTTTTTGAAATTTATTTTTCTTTCTTCAAAAAATTGTTAAACCAAAGGAGTTCCTCTGAAAAACAAACGGAGGATGAGGGACAGAAGGGTACCTTTTTAGAAAAATCTTCTAAAATTTTGGGATATTTCATTTATGGATGCGTATACTTCAATTTCTAAAAAATTTGGAGGGGGGGGGGGGGGTGGGGAGTGGGGGGCAAGGCCCCCCTCGACCCCAACGTGGCTCCGCCATTGTGTACTGTAATGATTTCTCGGTGTCTCAAACTCAAACTATTTATAAGTCATTATTTATATAAATAAGCAGATCTAGTAACACTTCTACTGTTCCTAAAAATTTAACAGAATTTTAACTTAGTATACCATGGTGTAGTTCAATCCATGCATATCGTGATATATATTCATAGCTAATTATATGCTTCATGGTATATGATTTGAAATTTATGAAAATTACCTATTTTAGTTCAATCCATGCATATCGTGATATATATTCATAGCTAATTATATGCTTCATGGTATATGATTTGAAATTTATGAAAATTACCTATTTTGTAGATGCCACCCAGTGATATCAGCCACTTCTCTTAAAGCAGCTCTCCATCTTTCCACCTTTTCTATGTTATCCTCAAAGCATTTTTGGTGATTAATAAAAGCTTGTTCAAAACTTCCTACTTGTTTCCGTACATCATATGGGTCCACATCATAAAAAATTGGCAAAACTATCAATCCCATTTCTTTTCTGCATTTGTTAATCTTGGCAAGTTCATCCAAGCACCAATTAGAAGATGCATAATTTTTGGAGAAAATGATGATAGCAATATGTGATTTTTCGATTGCTTTGAAGAGCTCAGAAATAGATTTTCCTCTCTCGAGATCTTCTTCATCCCTAAAAGTATTAATGCCCTTTTGTTTCAAAGCAGCATATAGATGGTCGCTAAAATTTTTGCGGGTATCCTCACCCATGAAACTTAAAAACACATCGTATTTCCACTGACTTGTCGAAGAAGGAGATGGTGACGGCGATAGTGATAACGATGGCAATAACTCTCTTTTACCCTTCATTGAAGTCGCTGAAAATTTAGATAAAAGAAGTACAACCAATTAAAAATAAAGAAAAAATTAAAAAATAAATTAAGACAAAATAATTAAATTAAGGAAGAAGAAATCGATGTGACATGGGATTTTAATTTCAATTTCAGGCAGGGAGTGAAAGGATAATAATAAAATGAGATGATTGCGTGTTAAAACTTAAAAGTGAGAACTTACCCATTTCTGACAAGAAATAAAAGTGATGAATACGAGTGGTAAAGTACAACTGACAGATTCGGAAATTGAAATTAGGTAGACTTGTAATGATCGATTGTAATACTTAAAGTTGAAACCCAGTTGAAACAAAGGCGGATCCTGTTGGTATCAGATATCTGTTGCCTGTTTAATAAAGGAATGGACTGTTATTTATTTCTCCTCGTCTATGAGTTTCAAGTTAAGTCATGTCAAGTCAGCTACTCTTGGATACTCAATTACAAAAAAAAAAAAAAAGTCAACTGCTCTTCCTAGGCAGTCTCAAATGAATAAAAAAAGTTTTTAAATTTTTTATATATTTTTATATTAAATATGAATTTTGAAATTTTAATTGTTGAATTACATATTTTTTATTATATCATTCATGTTTACAAAATTTTTAAAAAATCAAATATTAATTACTATGTTATCAAATAAATGCTAAAATTTTAAGTTTTTGTGATTTAAAATTGTGTATAAAAACAAGTTTATTGATTGAAAAGTAAATACTATCCGATTTAAACGAAATTGATATGCATGTTAATAACATAAAAAACATAAAATTAAACAATTACATTTTTAAAATTCACACTTAAAAAAAGAAAATATACAAAAAGTTTATAGAGTTTCTTTGAAGAGAAAGTTTGCTAGTCTCAAAAGGCTTTTTACATTCTTTAAAAAAAAAAAATTATCGTGGCACAAAAGTAATCAATTACACCACCACTTTCTTTTTTTGGCTAAACTACACTGCCACTTTCTTAGTCCGCCACTTTATTGCTTTTTTATTTTTATAATTATTTTTTAAATCGATAAAGGAGGGATAGTACAGAGACAGCCTTTTCGCGATAACCAGCTAAAAGCCTTTGTTTGTTTAAATTTCCTTGTTAAGAGAATTGAAGAAGAAAAAATAAAAATAAAATAAAAAATTTTTATTTAGCCAAAATTTTATGGTAAAATATAAAAAGGTAAATTACAGTCAGTGCCTCTGAGGTTTGAGATACAACTAAACACAACAATTTCATTGCTAAGAGCATATGGTTTAGGAACCAAATTGAATATTTTTGAAATATTTTAGACTTACTTGGTATTAACTCAGACCTCAGAATGCTGACTGTAATTAACTCAAATATAAAGTTATCATTAGATTTTGTGATACTATTAAAAATCTTAAAAGAGTACAAAGGTCACATAAATCCATTGGAATTTATTTGCTCTTGCTTTCATCTCCATCCCTTTTTTGTTTGTTTATGTATTTTTTTTATTTATCAACTGCCTTCTTCACTTCTAATTTTATTAATTTATTTATTTTTAAATAAAAATTAATTGTTATTTCCCTGTTATAGGTAATTCATACACTTTTATATATATATATATATATATATATATATATATATTATAAAATATGTTGAGTAGATACATGTGGGTAAAATTTCACATTAAATGATAATGAAAATAGTGAATAATCATCATAATATAATTTGATCCAAACTTGTAAACTTAAGTTTTTAAATTAAATGGTGTACTTTCTATTATATTTCATGCTCAATTGGAATCTATTATTTCTTTTCGTGTGCATTTTCACAATTTTGAAACAAATTTCTAGTATTTTTTAATACATTATATATACTAGTATTTTTTTTAAAAAAAAAAAATACTAGTATATATAATGTATTAAACCACCCTTCCCCCACCCCCCCCCCCCAAAAAAAATACTAGTATATATAATGTATTAAACCTCCCTTCCCCACCCCCCCCCCCCCTCCAACTATAGCTCCATCCCTAGATGTAGGTGCAATTCATGTATTTTGGACCAATGAAAGCTAACTATTATAGACTGTTCACTATGCCCACTTTAGATTCTTGTTTATCCTGATTGAACCTTATTGGTTGCCCCTCACTTCATTTACTAATGCTGTCTCTTGAGCTCTCAACTGTGGTTTGTAGAGAAAATGATCTTATTGTACTCCACCTAACTTGATGGGAATCAGGGAAATAATATTTTTTTTGGACAAAGTTATGTTTGGAGTCTTAGGTTTCAATCCTTCATAGAAATATGGCATGTATCATTGTCATGTATAATGTATGTGGCTCACTTACTTGGTTGGGTTAAGTATTTCCACATGACAGAGGCATGTGTTATCTTTAATTGAGGGTTGAAGCCTAAAGCTTCAGACATGTTCAGAGCCAAAAAATATTCATTTTTATTTTTGATAGCTAAGTAGTAGGAAAAGGAGGAGGGGGTGGATTATGGATATAGGGCATCACAAGCATGCCATTTATGTTGGGTTATCACTTGAACTTCTAAGCATGAAGGTAATAGTTGAGTTTATTGATCAATATAACAAGTAATACTAAAAAGTTGTGGAGGATGACTACCACGAACAAAAAAATTTACTCGCATTTTTTTTCTCCACAATTGTTCACATATGAGGTGACAAATTGTGATTACTGCAACATAACTTTTATATGATATTATCTCTACCAAAAAAAAAAAAAATGTACAAACAATGTAAAAATGAAGGTGATTAGTGGCACTCACTCCGCTAGTATAAGTACTTGTAAGTTATGAGGGGCAAGAGTTGGGGTTCAACTCTCTAGGAGAAAATGTCACACACATATACACTTAAATTAGGCTACAGTATAATTTTTATTTTGTATAAAAAAAATAAAAAGATAGTAAACAAGTATTTAAATAATTAATGTTAGAGATATAATAAATTTTATAACATGAGGCTTACAAATATGCACCACCAATCACAAAAAGTAATTCAAAAATGCATTTAATAGGTTGTTGACGTCCACAAATCATAATAATTGTCACATCAATTTGTAAAGTTTTGAAGTAAAATTTATAAAATTTCTATAATTTTCCTATTGGAATTATTTATTGTGATTGGTGACATATATATTTGTAAAACTCGTGTGTTTAAAATTGTATTATTTTTAGCATTACTCAATTCTTTGCGACTTCTTAAGTGTAGAAAAAAAAAATATAAAACTAATTTTTTTCCTATATCTCCAATTTTTTTTATAAATATATCAATTTTTGCCCTAAAATTTGGGAGCCTTTCTCTGGTAGGGGGCCCTAGGTGATGGCCTAAGTGGCCTAGGCCTAGGGCTGGCCTTGTGTGAGAGCTTGGACTGCTGCCCCTAGACTATGCAACTCTTTTGTGCTATACTTGTGTTCTTGCTTCCACTCACATGCAGAATAGGGGGTTGCACAGATATGACAAAATTGTCAAAGTACCAGTGTCCAAACACCAAAAAAAAAAGGCTTAACTTAACTCTTTGCTGGCAGATGGTTAGTCTGTGTAGCTGTGTGCCACCGTTCTCTCGTCTTTTCTTTTTAAATCAACTTTTCACCGTTTTATGGGTTCTAGTTAACTCAACTAGTAAAATTTTTTATGGTTGTATAAGAAATTTGGGGTTCAATTCTCATCTACACTAAAAATTAATTGGTGTCTTGGTTTGATAATAAAGAGCTATCATCAGAAATGGACGTTATAAGTTGAATCTCTCTCTCAAAAAAAAAAAAAAAAAAAAACTTTTCACTGTTTCACACTTCTTTTTTGAGTTATAGACATTTGACTATGTAGTATGTATGTCTTAGTAAAATTAATTGGTTATAATGCTTGCTAGCAATATATTGTTGAGCCAGTTATGCCATATATATTGGGCTAGACAGGGATTAGCATTTTTAAAGACTACAAAAAAAATAATTAAAAAAAATTAAGGTGAATTCTAACAACTCAAGCAATCCTAAATCCATTATTTCAGCTAACAGAAATCTCCCCTCTCTTAGTGTTCTTAAGAAAGAAAAAAAAAAAAAAAAGCTAACAGAAATTAAAAGCATAAAATTAAGAATTAATGGACACGTGGTGTAATATTATTGTTCCATAGTGTGGTGCAGATAAAATGGTCAAAAAGATTTTGATTGAAGCGACAAAGGTAAGCCCTTTGCAATTTCTAAGGTGCTGGGGCATTGAATGATTGTGAAGATGCGTAAAAGAAAAAGATAACCGCCTTTGTCTACACACATTCACCCGCAATTACACACACTCACCCGCAATTGTTGGTTTTTACCATTTTATAAATAAATAAAAATTGAAGTGTTTGAAGGGAGACTCTGTTAATCAGCTTTTTCCCTTATTTTTTTAAAAAAAGTTTTTTAGTCATTGATTACATCATTTTTTTAATCCTTCACTTTATTGCTTTTTTATTTTTATAATTATATTTTAAATTGATAAAGAATGGACAGTACAAGAACACAATATTTTAATGCTAAATAGCTATGATGTGTATGAACTTTGTTTAAATTTCTTTGAATTCAATAAGAAGTGGTGGGGGCGTACCGCGTGTGAGATATTTCTACAAGGAAATTTCCTCCCTAATCTCCTCGTTCAGAGAATTGAAAGAAAAAAATATAAATAAAATCTTTTTATTTAGCTAAAATTTTATGGTTAAATATAAAATGGTAAGTTACAGTTAGCATTTCTAAGGTTTGAGACAAAGCTAAACAAGTTCAAAACAACATTTCAGAACTAATCGATTTGATCCCTGTACCATATGCTAAATACAACAATTTCATTTCTAAGAGCATATAGTTTAGGGACCAAATTGATTATTTTTGAAATATTTTAGACCTGCTTGGTATTAGCTCCAACCTTAGGGTGCTGACCGTAATTTACTAAACTATAAAATTATCATTAGATTTTGTGATACTATTAAAACTCTTAAAGAACACAAAGGTCACATAAAGCCATTTGAATTTATTTTCTCTTTGTTTCATCTCCATCCCTTTTTTGTTTGTTTGTTTATTTTTTATTTATCCACTTCCTTCTTCATTTCTAATTTTATTAATTAATTTATTTTTAAATAAAAATTAATTGTTATTTCTCTATTATATGTTTTTTTTTGTTAAGAAACTCTATTATAGGTTATTCATACACTTTTAAATATATATATATATATATATATATATATATAATATGTTGAGTAGATACATTTGGGTAAAATTTCATATTAAATGATAATGAAAATAGTGAATGGTCTTTATAATATAACTTGATCCAAACTTGTAAACTTAGGTTTTTAAATTAAATGGTGTACTTTCTATCATATTTCATGCTCAATTGGATTCTATTATTTCTCCTATTAAATATGTTCCCTAATGATTGTTGATGCAAACACAATAATAATGAAAATAACACAAAAAAAAAAAATTTTGAATAATTCTTCTAAATATTATATATTTGAGATTAGAAAATACACAACACTATTTAGACTGAGGCGTTACACTCGCTCTCTTTAAGAAAATTCAAGCCATTGGTTGGCTAAATTTTATAACTAGTGCAAACCTTCTCTAATTTGTCTCCCCCAGAAAGCTCCACAAAAAAGAACACCCTTCTTTGTTAAGAACCTCTCTATTTTTTATTGTATAATAATGCTTGCAATTGCTAGATTGTTACTTGGATAGGTCTGAATAAGTCTATTTGTAGGCTTAATGGTCCTCATGAAGTTATTACTCAACTTAATCTAATTAATTAGGTCTATAATTCTGATGTATTGGGTCTTACAAGATTAATTATTAGACATAAATTTGATGGACTGGAGTTACACAATTAAATGGATGAGATAAGGAGTTTCTGAAGAGGTAAATAGGCCCAACAACTAATCCATTAAGTGGGTGAATGACTCTTCATTTTCCATAATAAAAATGTCATTTACTCACTAATGAATAAGTAAGTTATTCTGAATGTATCTAGCCCACAAAATGGGGAAATTATTGTATGCTCCCGGAGTACCATAAATGCGTACTCTCTCCTCTCACATAATGAATTTAATTAGTGGGACCCACCATTCATGTGAGAGAAAGGAGTACGCATTTATGGTACTCCGGGAGTACCTAATAATTTTCTCACAAAATGCTACAATACACATCAGCCTATTAATAACCATATTAAAAAGAATAAAATAGTCTCTCTCCTTAATTAAAGAAGGTCTGCACTAGATGGAAATACATTAACAAGTTGGAAATACAACAAAATAATATTTACTTGTTAAGCCTATTAATAAATTTACTTAAAATAAATATTATTAATTAATTGTTGTATTTCCAACTTGTTCAACCTCAAATTTTTCAAGAAATGTGTTTGTTTGTTTAGACCCCTTAAAACATATGGTTTAACCTAATATATTAGTCAAGTGATTACTTAGTTAATTATGAGGTCTAGGTTAAATAGTGAAAGATCATATCACGCAAACGACAGAAAAGAAAAGAACACAAAGATATGATCAATAAGAAAAACCAATGAAACGAACCATTTCAAACATGCAAGCTTCGAATCTAAAGACTCTTCTTTCTTAGATTTGTAGCACATAAGCTCCCACACTTATGACTTTGAGATTCCACTCAAAGGTTTCAAATCACCACTTGTTGATCTTGCAGCAACTAGATTCCACTAACACTTGATTGTAGATCTTGTTCTAGCAGACGCTTGCATAGTTAGAAGTCACAAAATCTCTCAGATCTCACAGGAGTAACTCACAAGTCTTCCAAGAGTGTTCAAAAAATAGTTAGGGTTTTTATTTTATACTTAGGAGTGTTGGAATGAAACCCTAAACGTTTTTGCAGGCTTGGGCCAGATTTAAAATTCTGCAAAATTTGTTTTTCTACGATCTTCAATCAGTTGAATTTCTCTAAAGATGAATTCTTTTTTCCTTGCTTGAATGTTCTTGGAACCTGACTTGAATCACTTTAGAAATGTCCAACACTTATCCTAACATGTTTTTGTTCTCGGTTTGCCAACATAAACAAATTAGGACTCTAAAAATTTAATCTTAAATCTTTAGAATTTAACAATCTCCCCTTTTGGCAATCTGTGATAAAAAAAAAAAAAAAAAAAAAAAAAAAAAAAAAACACACACACACACACACACACACACACACATATATGAATTGCTCAACTCAAGAACTAGCCCAATTTACAAAGTGTTGCCCTAATACAATTCTATCACAGTCCACTAACTATTAGTTGCTAGAATAGATAGCAATTGAGAAAGAATTAACCTGTAAATTCCTGAAACACTAAAAACAAACCATAAATGCATGTGTGGAAAATACAACATAAAATCAAATCTAAAAACTGAACTTGGATTCACAGAACATAAAAATAGACAGATATCAAAGAATAATTATCAAATAAAATAAGTAGATCACAAAAAAAAAAAAAAAAAAAAAACTTCCATATCTCCCCCTAAGTACATCACAAAACTACTCTCTACTCTCTCACATATACACTCCCCCTAAGTACAAGAGCTACTCACACTCAACTGTCTAAAGGTGGAGGAGGTGGAAAAGCATTCCTATACTCAGTAAAATTCGCTCTCAAAGCAGCAACCTCAGTAATAAGCTCATTAGGAAGCTGTCCATGAGCTACGTAAGTAGTTATGGAGGTCTCCATCATAGCACGAAGAGAGAGAGGAGGAGGAACAGTAGGCTCAGCGTCACTAGTCTTAACTACTACCTCATCAACATTATCCTTAGCGACAACAACTATAGGATCTATAGGAATCTCCTCAGAAGGAAAATCCCCAATGGTAGACTCCACTCGAGGTCTTTTGGTTGAACCAGCACTTGGTTCAACCGTCTTCTTTTGTGCTCGCCACTGTCTAAGAAAAGAAGATCTTATGAGGGCGGTGAGATAAACTGAATCAAAGGCTAGAAAATCCTCAAGCTCTAGATAAGCTAGGATCCTACTAATGAAAATAGGAAAAAAGAGACTATGCTTCCTACATTTACTCCTATATACTGAAACGTGGCTTGAATAAAAAGAGATGGAAAACAAATAGAACCATCAATAGTAAGAGCATATAGAAATATGCATCTATCAATAGGAATAGTGTGCACATGATAGATAGGAAAAATATTGTGACATGCTATCCTAAACAACATGTAGTTATGCTCTGTCAACTCACAAGAGTTAAGTCTTGGTTTAGTTCCCCAAGAAACAAATCTTCCACAAAGAAGAGACATAACATCATTAGTAGAAGGAGACTCAAACTATGGATAAGTAGGTCCATAAACAAGAGGCACACCAAGAGCTTCAGATACTATTTGCTTATGTTATCCTAAACTCTTCCCCTTGAATCCAAGCAGTCAATATGTGAGCACCTGAATCATCAAGCAAAATTCTTTAATCAAGGCAACAAGAGGGGTATTAAATCAGAACACAAACACAACCACAACCTAGACTCTAGATTCCTATGAATAGAAGGATCTAACTCATCTAAAATGACTTGTCTTTCACCCCAAATAGACCTATACTTAACCAGAGTATCAAATTTTTGAAAATTTTGAAACACATGAAACTTAGTATGGTCAAAGACCTCAGTTGGTTTAGAAATAGACTAGAGAATCTTTTGGCTTTGGTCTTAATGTTTCTAGATTTCTTAGGGGCCATTACTAGGATCTAAGGAATTGGAAACAAGAAGAAAACAAAACACAAAAATCAAGGTCAGACTACAATAGAAAGAGATTTTAAGCACAATTTATATATGCAATCTTCAAAAACTATATGATGCATGATGCAAGGACACAATTGATGCATGAACTAATGCATTAACAAGTTCAATTTTCTCACAATTTTGAAAAATTGACCCAAAAAATCAGAATTTATGCAAAATCCCCAATTTTGAGACCCTAATTTTCAAAAATCCACATACTGATCAATTGAATCATCACTACAGGTATAAAACACGTTATAATTGTTCAATTAAACAATATCAAAAGCCAATTTTAATCAATTTTACCCAATTGAACAAAATTCCAAAATTTCTCAAGAACATAGGAACCCTAATTTTGAAATTTTCCATAAATCATGAAATTTTTTAAATTAAACCATAGGAATGACGTTTATATCATGCATGAATAGAAACTTATCCAACAAATTGGATCAAAACACTCAAAAACACCGAAAACCCCAAAATTCCTTTGGTTTAAAATTTTTGAAAAATGTGATGAAAAAGCATGTATGCATGTAATATAATTAAAAAAAAAAAAAAAAGGAAGGGTAAAAAGGTCTTACCAGAGGTTGAGGAGGAAACCCTTGAAGCTTTGGCTCAGAAATGACAAAAAAAAAATGAAAAAGGAGGAATTGAGAGGGATCAAAGAGGAAGACAAAATTTTTGAAGAATAATGTTTTGATTCCTTTTTATTTTTAAACAAAAACAATTTTTGATCGGCTAGAAGGAATCGAGCCAGGAATCGAAAAATCTTTAAAAATAAGTTTGACTGATCAAGAGGAATCAAATAAGGAATCGAATCAGGTAGTGAGTTTTGGTAAAAAACTACATTTTTTCGATCGGTTGAAAAACAAGTTCGATCAATTGAGACTTGAAAATCATAAAGTTTTAAAAACTTGGAATTTTTTGTAGAAACACTTTTTAAAACAAGATTTTATGATATGAAATGCATGTCAATGATTCCAAATGTTTTGAAAATCCACTTTCTCTTCAGCCAAATCAATTTTTATCAAGATTCAAGAATTTTCTCCTCAAAAATTTCTACCCAAACCCCAAAAAGAGTATTAAACATTACAAGAAGCATAATTTTAGATGGCCACATTAATTAACACATAATCACAAGCATAGTGTATATAAAAGTTTTTCGTGTAATGTGTGCAACTAGTAAGTGTATGAGATTCATAAAAGGTGATATGTAGATAGTAATTAAACAAAATTTCTACATCATTGATCACATTAGTTTGAAAGTGACTATTACATAAAGAGTAACATCATAAAACTCCCACATTTCCTAGAAAACACGCTTCCAATCATGTAAAAGCATTTTATTTTTCTTTTTGCTTTTCTTTTTCTTTTTCTTTTTCTTTTTCTTTAGATTTTCCTTTTGATTTTCTTATTCTTTTTAAAATCAACACCTTGTTTAATCTTGTTATGCAAGTGCTACACCTTACCGAGTACAGCTTTTATAATTTGCACACTGGTGTTCATGATTAGAGAGCAATAGTGGTGAGATGGTTATTTATGTCTTTTTCCTAGAATTTTTTAGTTCTTAAAATCATAAAAAATGTGACATTCAAAATCAAGAGCGTATGTTTAAAAACCATAAACAACTCACACAATTTAAGCACTACATAGCACAAACTAGCAAAGTGTAGAAAAAGAGCTCATCAAAGCTAAACAAAGTACACAGTTATGAAATGAAAATTTCATACCCCAACCTCAATTACACACTTGGTGATGTGTAATACAATTTTTTTTTTCTATTTTTTTTTAAAAAAAAAACTTAAAAACATCCTAACCAAACCTAGAATGAAGTGCATGAATGTAATATAAAAGAAAATCTTAATGAAAAACATTTTGGTCATAAGGAATAGAAAGATTAAGTACAAGAACCTTGTCAAACAGACTCATTGAGATTGAGTCTTTTACATCCACGCTCTCTTAGATACAAACTTAGGATCGGAGTTTCTAGAAAAACTAGACTTAAGTTCAACTCCTGCATTGGCATAAAGATTAAGAGCCTTTACGAATTTATGAATAAGTGCCATAGGATCTTGTGCTTTTGGCACAGTAACTTTTCATTTGGTTGCTTGTTTTGAAGCTTGCAACTTAAGACAGTTCAGGTGGGTATGCCCTGCTCCACCACAAAAGTGGCAAATCCACTGAGGTTTGTGTTGTTTCTTACTTCCAAGATGATTGGGTTTCTTGGGTTTTGAATCACTTAGATCTACCCTAATCTTCCTAGTAGCTAGAATCTCTTCCTTAGGCACCTTGACTTCTGGTGTAGAAATGAATATAGCAAGTACAAACTAAGGCGGATGAACAACAAAAGCAGAAACACTCTCAACAAACCCTAACTCTGTCTTGTCAGAAGTAGATTTTTGAACATTCAACATGTTATCCAGTTTATAAGTTGAAGTCCTATCAAGTTTTTCCCTAGCAACAGATAATTTAGATTCCAAACTTTTAACTTTCTCAATCAAGAACACGTTCTTAATCTTATCGAAGGTTATGAGTTTATTAGCATCAAACACTTTAACCAACAAATTTTTCTTTTTTTGCTCAAGAGTGTATATCTTTTTCAAACCTAAGTCAACATTCATAGCATCTTTTTCAAAGCTTGTTATAAGAGTCTTACAAGTCATCATTCTCAGAGAGTTCCTCATCAAAAGGGTTCTCACCAACAATTTCAGACTCACTTACTATAGGAGTAACAGTGAAAGCCATGAAATTTTTTCTTGATCACTTTCAAACTCGTGATTAGAAACTTCATCATCACTAAGGGTAACAACCATAGTTTTTCCCTTAGATCTCAAATAAGTAGGACATTCTGACCTAAGGTGACCATACCCTTGACAACCAAAACACTGTTAGCCTAAAGAATTGTTAGAGGATTGAACAACCTCATCTTTTGATCTTTCAAAATTATTTTTTTTTAGTTATTTCATTCTTCTTCACATTCTTATTGTTAGCATTGTTTCGATTTCTAGCCATTTTATTATTATTTCTTTGAAAGTTTCTAAAGTTCTTGGCAAGATAGGTAATCTCTGTAGAAGAGATTTCATCATCAAATTCACAATCATCTACATCATTAACAGATTTCAAAGCTATAGATTTGAATTTGTTAGTTTTGGGTAAGTTAGACTTATAGGATTGAAGAGATCCTACAAGATTCTTGGCAAGATAGGCAATCTCTGTAGAAGAGATTTCATTATCAACTCCACAATCATCTACATCATTAACAGATTTCAAAACCATAGATTTGGATTTGTTAGTTTTGGGTAAGTTAGACTCATAGGACTGAAGAGATCCTACAAGTTTATCAACAATTATAGTGTCCATATCCTTACTTTTAGTTATAGCAGTGACTTTGGATCTAAAGTCTCAATTAAGGATCTAAGAATCTTTCTAACATTCTTAGGTTGATCATAAACTTCACCCAAATTAAAAGCTAAGTTCACTATGTCATTTAGTTTGGCATAGAACTCATCAAAGGTCTCATCATCAACCATTCTAATGCTTTTAAACCTAGAGGTCAACTGTTGCAAAATATTCCAGGTAGTATAAGCAACCTCTATATTAAAGATTCTTTTAAATTCTACCATAAAAACAGCATTAAAGATGGCATTCATAATCTTGCTATTAAAGCTTGCAGCTTCCTTTTGAGAAGTAGTCCATTCATTTACAGCAGTGGTAGGTCTCTCCCAACCATTTTCAATAAAGAGCCATACTCTCTCATCCAAGGATTTCAAGAAGGTTTTCATCCTAACCTTCCAATAAGCATAGTTGTTCCCATCAAAATGGGGAGGGATTTCAAGAAAGTGACCATGTTCCATGACAGTAAAGGTTAAGGATCAACTCAAGGTAAATTACCTAATCAAGAGCTAACCCACTCTAATACCACTTGTTTGTTTGGTTGGACCCCTTAAAACAGATTGTTTAACCTAATATATTAGTTAAGTGATTACTTAGATTAATTGTGAGATCTAGGTTAAACAATGAAAGATATGATCACCAAGGAAAACCAATGAAACGAACCGTTTTAAAATAAAAACCTAAGAAGGATTTGACTTAGCTATCCTCAAGGAAAACAAATCCACTAATAGAGAATTGAAGTTTTTGCAAAATACTTAACCCTAAATCTATTGCTACCTCCATTAGTAACTTACTGATATGACCACGTGGAAGTTCCGAATTCACAGACTCTTATCTCTTGGATTTGCAGCAAACAAGCTCCCACACTTATGACTTTGAGATCCCACTCAAAGGTTTCAAATCACCACTTGTTGATCTTGCAGCAACTAGATTACACTAGAACTTGATTGTAAATCTTGGTCCGATAAACACTTATAGAGTTAGAAGGAACAAAACCTCTCAGATCTCACAATAGTAACTCACAAATCTTCCAAGAGTCTTTAAAACGTAGTTAGGGTTTTACTTTTATACTTAGGAGTGTTGGACTGAAACCCTAAACGATTTCACAAGCTTGGGCCTGATTTAAATTTTGCAGAATTTGTTTTTCTGCAATTTTCGATCGATCGAATGTAATTTTCGATCAGTTGAATTTCACTGAAGATAATTTCTTTTCTGCAGCTTGAATGTTCTTGAAACCTGACTTGAATCACCTTGAGCAATGTCTAACACTTATCCTAGATATGTTTTTTGTTCTCGGTTTGCCAACATAAACAAATTAGGACTCTAAACATATAATCCTAAATCTTTAGAACCTAACAAAATACCGTATCTATGTACTCATAACTGGCCCAAACCAACACTTGTGAGATGCATACTTATTTACTTTTAAAACACATTTGCTCTATACTTCTTATGGATGATATTTTTGTGTGTGATTTTGCAGGTTGAGTAGATGTTGCAGTTTAAAGAAGGTTAAGGCCGTGTTACCTTTTTTAATATGTAAATAAAGAAAGCATTGGCTCAAGTGAAGCTTTTCTAGCTAAGTGGAGATTCTCTAGAATTAATTAAGAAAAATGTTTATTGTTGCTTGTGATTTTTGAAGTTGTGTTTGTGATGTTTGAACATATTTTGTTGGTAATATTTGAACGTTGGTGTTTATTGTTATCACTTTATTTGATTAATGTATTTTGTTTCAATGTTATGTACCTATCTTCTTATAATGAAAATGTGTTTTTATGAACATAGTAGATTTCTTAACATGTTGATGGGAGGATCTTATTATCAAAATATGGTTCCACCCAAAAAATAATTGTTGATTGATACAACGTCTCACACCAAAAATAAATATTTCAAAGTTAAATAGCTAAAATAATCGATATTAGCATCCTGATAAATTAACATCAATGGATTTAGTTTTAGAATGCGATTTTAATCAGAAATCCAAAAGATTTTAATTTTGGAAAAATGAAAAATTGGAGCCAAACTCACATATATCATTCTCATTGAAATAAGCTATATTCAAATGGAATAAACCACTTACAAAAGCCATGCCCGAGGGTCCCGTGCATGCAATGCAAAATGAGATTCCAATGAAGCATTTCACATGTTTTCTTTGAATTCCAGAACCAGGGCAAAGACTAAAAAGATGCAATTGGCCTGGACCATGATTACTTTTTGTAAGAAACAAACAGTTTTCTTTGAATTCAAATTTATTTTTAGGTCTCATGGTGTTAGCGTTGGCCTTATATATGACACCAAGGCCATCAAACCTCAAGTCTTTGCCATGTTTGCCTTTTTGTCCCTGCTAAACATCCTAAACTTACCACTTTGACTTCGATCATGCATTTGAGGCCACAGCCTTGATGCATTTGGCCTTGGTTCAGTTGTACTATAATTTAAATTGATAATAGGGCTTTTGGTCAGCTTTTTTATTGCTTAGTTACACAAGCACCCTTTTGTCTTGAACCCACAACCAGGGGTGGAACTAGAATTTTATGAATAGGGGTCAAAATAATACCAAGGTGCGGTTTGGATCCAGCTTATTCAAGCTGCGTCCACCTTCTTCTTTTTTTTTTTTTTTTTTTTTTTTTTTTTTTTTTTTTTTTTTCGGTTCTGCTGGGGGACAAAGTGGCAGGTGCGCATACTGTGCATGCACTGTGCACGTACGTTTTTAACAATTTTTTATTAAAAATGGGTCCCGCAGTACTATTCACACATTTAAAAATTATTTTGCTACAGTATTTTCAGTTTTCAGTTTTCAGCAATAAGCTCTATCCAAACGGACCCCAAATATAAAATTGAACCAATTTAAAAGTGTCAGACAAGAAATATGAAGAGTTTGAAGGGTTAACTAAAATTTTTTTTTTTTTTGAAAGTTTTAGGTAAATTCACGGGGTAAAAATCTAGTATTTGAGAAGTTTTGGGAGGCCAACCATATATTTTTTTTTTAATTTAGGGAAAATTTTATAAAATTGGAAAAGTTTGGGAGGCCATGGCCCCTCCACCCTTCTTAGTGGGTCCACCCCTGCCGGCAACCTTATCCTCCATCCTCTTATCAAGGGAGGTGAGAAAGTGCGATTGAACTAGAGCCAATTTGTTTTCAAATTAATTCTCTTGATAACAGTGACAATACCAGCTGCGGTAAGAATAGCGATGATTAACACTTAATCTGTAATATTTGAACTGGACTTTGATTTTGATGTATTATGAAAAACTGCTTAGGATCAACATGCTTGGCCTGCTGTTCAGCTCTTTTACTTGTGTCTTTTTGTTAACACTAAATCCTTAGTATTTATACCTGAGAACCTGTGAGTCGTTTGGCTTTTTGTTTTTGACATATTGCTTTCCCGAACTTTTTTTTTTTTTTTTATAGTATATGTTCTTTAAATCCATTTGATAGTTCACCCCATGTATCTGATATAACATTGAAATGATCTTTCAACAGTTAAAAGGGGTAGGAACCTTTCCACTGTGTCAATACAAAATGCAAATCCGTCCCATTAAGGGTTGTTATGCAACCAAACAAAATACACAATAATAATATGCTGGCCCACAACATATGAAATGCCAATAAAGATGTCTTAGAAGCATGTTTGAACTTTTAAGCAGCTCTTAGCTTATGTTTGAACTCACAAGTCATCTTTCCAAGCAGCAATTTTCTGCGTAAGATGCCAACTTTGTGTGCTAATTTGTTTAGTCGAATGGGCTGAATCCAAGAGTCATGAGTTGGGCATTGGTTAACCCATTTTGAGCTAAGCTCACAAGCTAATTAGCAGGGGCCTTCTCCACAATTTAAGCTTGATCTTGCTGGTATTAGGAGCGTGTGGGCCTTTGGCTTATTTTAATTTTGTAGCCCTAAAAATGCCCTTAACAAAGAGGAACCCAAGCTCATAAGCATTAGCATAGGGGGTGTAAAAACTCTCGATTGCTATTTTAGCAATCAAGACACTAAAATAGAGCAACACCCAGGTATGGGTATGTAAATTTTTTTAGCATCTGTAAACAGTAAGGTTGTATGTATACAACCCTATTGTTTTTGGGTTTTAAAAAAAAAAAAAAAAAAACTAATATTTTAATGGAGTGAAAGAGGAAGAGAGGAAAAGAGGGAAGAGAAGAGACGAGAGAGAATTGATTTGTTTATGTTATTTGTTGGTATAGTAGTTTATATTATTTTAATGAGTTGTATGTAAAAATAAAAACTGACAGCAAGTTAAAAAACTAAATGATAAAATAGATAAAAATAAGTTTTGAGGATATATAAATATAATAGACATTTTTTTGCATCTTCGAATGCCAATGCTCAGTAAATTGTTTTTCACTTTGTTGACTGACCTCTTTCATTGATGATGGGTCTAATTCTCTCTCTAGCCACTTCTTGACCCATTCTTCGGGTTCACTTCTCCAATTAGTAAGGTCATAGTGACATCCGTTTCTTTTTGTTGGGGGTTAGCTACAAAGTTGTTTCTCTTATCTATGCTTACCATAACTTAAGTACCCATTTGGATAGTGCTGAAATGCACTGCATTTGTGTCTGTGTTTCTTTTTCTTATTTTTTTAGAAGTGTGTTTCAGCAAAATTTATACTTTTTTAGTAAGTCCCTTGCATTGTTCACAAGACTCACAAACTTTTTTTTTAACAAAACTTTCATTAAAAATGGGTCTCACTGCATTATTTATACATTTAAAAATTATTTTAATACAATGTTTTCAGTTTTTAGCAAAATAAGCGGTATCTAAACACACCCTAAATAAATAAAAAATACATTTAAAAAAAAAACTGCCAGAGCCTCTAAAAAATTCTCAACCATTTAATTGAATCAATTCACTTGGGTTCCATAACAATACAATTAGCAAAAAGGATTCTATATATATGGGATAAAACTTAGGTACAGTATCTTAAGTGCTATTCATTAAGTTCCTTTCTTAGAATTCAACCATATGGCTACTTAACTAGAAAATATACTTCCATCTCATGAGAAAAAATCTACATAGCATAATCTTAAGAGGAGAACCTAAGGAACAGTACCTAAGTACTATACCTAAGTCTTTCACACACACACACACACATATATATATATGAGATTGGTTCAAGTTACAACTAATGTAACTCTTGTAAACCTACAACTTTTTTAATACCATAGATTTCTAAGAGATCTAACGGTTAAAAAAAACTCATTAAATGTTATTACTTTTTACTTTATTAATAGTATTACCTGATTAATACTAACATTCTCTCTATCCTTATTTACTATTGCTTTCAAAATATCAATTTAATTTAGATTAATACTATACATACATTGCAAATCATTGCATGCTTTAATTCAAGAGACAAAGGACAAGATAAGCCCACGTTCAGATTCTTTAGCCGAATTTTTTTTTTCATATAAATTAGAATAATAATTTTTTTTTGCTCAATAAAATAAAACTACTCTTAATTAATTAATTAATTAATTAATTAACCTTGTTAGGTGGCACTTTCATCACCATCACCATAACAATTTACTTTATATGGAGGACCAAAGCATGAGCAGAGATAATAATTTTTCACTATTGTTACATTTGCGATGCGAAAACTTTTAAAAAGAAGCAGACTACTTTTGTGTTCAATACTTCAATCATATACATAATTGTATAAATTTTATTTCAAATAGTATATTTTCATCATCAAATATCTGTTTAATTTCTCTTTTAGGATGAATCATTTAAAAAGCAAGTCGTTGAAAATGGCATGTGCTCTTTAATCAAGCGAAAAACATTAAATAAGGAGAGAGAAAAATGTGTCAAGTTATAATATTTAATGATGTTTTTTTTTAATTGTTAGATCTCTTGAAAATTTATGGTGAAAAAATGTGTAACTTTACATGAGTTACACTCGATATAACTTGAATATATATATATATATATAAAATCTTTTTGGGTAAATTTTTATGTGTCTGAATCTTGCCACGGATTTACTACTACTATATTTATTTTTAATGAAAAGGATTGGTTTTTCATTGCTTCATTTGATGAATTTAGTGAAGAATACAATTGTGGAGAAATGGTGGAATCTACTTACTGGTTTTAGTAGAGAAAGTTTATAGACACAAAAAATTTAATACCCAATTAATGTAACAATTTATTAGAAGTAGTAACTAGTAAATAAAAAAATGATGTTAGTAAAAAGTTCAGATAAGAACTGGTAAAAATTTGTCAACTCAATTGTTGTGAAAAAGGTTACGGAATTTTTTTCTTTCTTTCTCTTTCTTAGGTAAGTAGCATTGCTTTTTCTATTTATCATGCTTTATATAAATTGGATTTCCAGGGTGAGGTTTCTTTTGAAGTCATTAATCATAATTGGTGTGTTGCGCAAATGCAGACAACATATGGCACTCATTGCGGAAGCCATGACTATGAGTTTTTGATCGTTTTACACAGATTTGTTGATTTTATTTTAATTGGAAAATGATTTAAAATCTATCGCGTCTATTAATTCAAACGATGATTTTTCTTAATTATAGGCAAGATTCTAACTTAGATCTTGATTAACAAAATAAATAAATAAATACTAATTAAATTAATTGAAACCTAATAGATTTGTTAAGGTTTAAAACTTTAAATCAATTGTTTGAGTTGGAATGTGAAATAAAATGTTTTTTTTAATATTCTTTGCATCTTGGGTCCCGCTTTGGATTATTGATAGCATTATTTCTTAATTAGGTCGACGATTGGATGAGTACAACCATACATGTGCAACTTTGGGTGTTTTGACATGTTTAATATTCATATTTTGCTTATTTTACCAAAATTTTCTTTGGACAAATTTTTTTTCAAATTAATTAAGTAGGAAGTTCCTCCAACCTTTTGTATTACAATTTAAAAGACTAATCACATATTATTTTAGTCGCATAATTTACTGAGCTATTTAGAGTTTGTTTGAGAATAGTTTATTTCGCTGAAACTGAAATTTTTTTGCTAAAAGTGTAACAAAAAAAAAAAAAAAAAAAGCTAGTTGAATAGTACAATGGGACTCATGATTAGTACAATAGGACTCATGAATAGTCCAAAAAAAAAAAAAAAACTAAAAACCAAATAAGCTCATCCCAAACTCATCCTTAGATGATTTAATGGATCAGTACTACACATAAAAAGATTCATTGATTGAATTTGGAGGAAAATTTTAAGAAGTATTTGTTTATTTATGTTTTGAGAAGAAACTTTGAGAAGGAAATTGCACTAGATAGAATAGGATTTGGCTTAATTAGAAGAACTTTCACGATTTTGTAGTGATGATTGTAAATAAAGGAGACAATATTGTACACATTTATTTAGTTTACAATCTAAGTCTTACATTGATAGTACAATGTAAAAATATAATTATCCTAATTCGAAATTACAACTACTCTCATGCTATTATTATTATTATTATTATTATTATTATTATTATTATTATTATTATTATTATTATTATTATTATTAGGATAAAATTAGAGAAAATTCAATTAGAATTTGAAATTAATATCTAATTTTGTGTCATATGTCTAAATTTATGTAGTTAGGGATCACACTATAACTATCCATTTAAGTTTGTGTCATATGTCCACTTTAGTTTTTTAATTTTTGTGCTAAGTGAGTTAATAAATGCAAAATACTAAGAATTTAATATTAATGAACTATAAATTTTTTTTTTTTTTAAAGTCAATCATATATACTCAATAAAAATCACCACACAACAAAGATCACTACACATTCTATTTTATAAGAAATTAGGAAAAAAAAATAGCATAAGTAGTATTAAATTTAGGTAAGAATTTTAACATGTTTACTTTAAAAAAAAAAATAATTTGACGAATTATTTATGTAAGGCCACAAAGTTGGCCTTGGGCCCTGACGCGTGATTGGGCCGGCCTAAGTGGCATTTACAATAGAATTTGTAGAGAATGGGTTTAAAGCCTTGACTTCTTAGGGTTCTGAAATGCTATGGAGTAGGGATGAAGCCCATTGCTGGCATGCTTGGAGTTGAGGAAACGCCTCCACTTCTCCTCGGACGTGGACCGAGAGCCTATGTCTAGGCCTTTCTTCTGCTGCCTTCGAGGTGGAGAGAGTGAGAGTCCTCTTTTTTCTTCTTTGGAGAAGATCCGGATCCCCTTCTTGTGGCATCTCCTGTTCTATTTATACTCCCCTTCTCTGGTTACCACTCGTCTTATCCTTGAAAGCGCTCTCCAAGACTATGAAGCTGACTGCCGTCCCTTCAGAAGTCATCTCCTCATTAATGCGGCCAGGCGGGTAGGTGGAAGCCTTTAATGCGGAGGCAGTAACCTCGTGCAGGGCACGTCCTGCTTGTCCCCCTTCCTCGGCGTCCCATTGAGGCCCCGTATGACTTACTGGGCTTCGGAAGCTTTCCCGTTGGCACTGAGTCTCGTTCCCCGGCTGTAGCTCTTGCCGTCCGAGATCATGTTATCCTCGGACATTGCCACACACGCAGTGATCTGACCGATGGGCCTATGGGCCTTTGGGTTTTTGATAATCTCCTCTTTTCTTGTGGCCTCTTGGGCCGAGCAGTGCCCTCGGACTAGACCCAAGGCCCATACAGCCATCCCGATGGCTCTGCCCCCACAATTTATATTTTGATTAAAAAATTGTATTTAATTTTAAATATATTTATATATATGCATGTGTTATATGCCCCCTTTTTTTTTAATAATTTGACTAATAATTTATATTTTTATAATGAAAGTTGTGTTTAATTTTTAATATATCTATGCATTTGTATTGATTACATGCTAGTTATTATTATTTATGAAAAGCCTAAAACTTTTATTAAGACCGAAAGCAACATATAATTAATTCTTTTAATTGGAAAAGTAACAACCGATCGACTAAAGAGAAGATAAGTGACGAGGACCCTTTTCCTAGCTGCAAATTATCTTTCTCTTTTCTTTTTTTTTTTTTCCTTTGACCTTCGTGTGACAAATCCTGAAGTAATCTTCTTTCCAATCTTTTTAGTACAATTCAACAAGATCTTGCTTTCACATGTGTTGATCATGTCTTATTATTTGGGAATAGTTTTATCCAACCTCCAGACACCTGTATAATTAATAACGTGGTCTCCATTTTTCTATTCTTTGCTACAGTTCTCGATCCTTTTGAGTTTTGCCATGATTTTTTTTTTTGGTCACAACTTTCAAAGCACAGGACAACATTTATACATGGCTTACGCCCAGCAATTAGGATCTAGATTTAGCAATATTAAATAGGATTATGATAAACGGTTTTTTAGGAAAATTGGCAATAAATAATTTTATGAAGATTTTAATACTATTTTTATGAAAAATATAAATAGCTATCAAAAATTTATTTTACCGTAAGTAATTTTTTAAAATGGTTTACCAAATAATGCTCTTAAGTAATGCCTTGACTTTTTGTAATCTATATATAATACTAATAGATAAAGCTGAAAAAAAAAATACAATTAAATTCTAAATTGAAATCTAATTTTATGTCACGTGTCTTATCTAATTTTAAATTTATGTGTCAAGTGAATTATTAGGTACAAAAATTAAATAGTCTAAATTCAATTAGATTCTAAATTTAATTTTAATTGAAGTTCAATTTTGTGCATATGCCCCATCTAATTTTTAAAATTTTTGTGACAAATGAATTATTGGGTACAAAAATTGAAGAGTCTAGATCCAATTAGATTATAAATCATGACTAATTTTGCGCCATGTGTCTCGTCTAATTTTTTTAATTTTGTGTCAAGTGAATTATTAGGTGCAAAAATCAAAGAGTCAAAATTCAAATTCTAATTTGAATTTTAATTGAAGTTCAATTTTATGCCATGTGCCCCATTGAATTTTTTAATTTTTATGGCAAGCGAATTATTGGGTGCAAAAATTGAAGAGTCTAGATCCAATTAGATTCCAAATCATATATATATATATATATATATATAATTGTGAATGGTTTTAAATGTACCTGTGCATTATGCATAGAGTTACATGCTAGTTTAAATAATGCAAGCTATATTAGCCACCTTTACTAATACGATTGGCCAATTAAATTAATTTTTAGAATAAACAAAACCTTCTCTTTAGGGAGCGTTTGGTTTGCCGTGAAATTACATTACGTTGTAATATTACGTTATAGTAATCTTGTAATCTCAATATAATAATATAACATTACATTGTTTAGGAAGATAATGAGATGAAGATGATATATATTTTGTAATTTTAAATTATGGTAATATTAGAAAAAATAAAATAAACCAAAAACCTTAATGTTACATGATCATAATGTGCATCACATAAAAGGCATATCACAACAAACTAAATGCCCCATTTATGCCATTTTTTGTCCCCATATTTCGGGGTAACTCTTTTCAGTTTGGAGATTATTATGAATGGGATATTGGTAATACCGTGGTTAATTTTTTGTCTCATTGTTCAGCAAAATAAACTAACAAAAATATGGGATGCCTGTCTCACAAACTTCGCCAGAAGGATTAGATTTATTTATCAAGCTTTACAGTAATCGGATTTTTTAAAGTGAGATTTGTCTTCAAGACTTGAAGTTAACCTTGATGTTGCAATCGAAGGAGTACTATAAACGATTTCATAGAGAGTTGTTCCACCATCATAACTTCTTTTTTTGCAACGACTTAATTTGTCATAATTTTGGAGTGACTGTAACAAGTGCATATTACTTCCACATAAACTTACAATTTTTTTTTCATCACTTATAGTCCGTAAGATTATAACATTAGAATTGTGAGAAAATTGTGCTAGAAAAAGTTGTGATTCTAAAATTTTTTTCGTCGGTGGGACGAGGGATCAGATAGCGCAAACAGTGTTTGAAGTTTTAACTTGTAAGTTTGTAAATTAGATAAGAAACTAAGGGGGTGTTTAGATTGTCAATTTCCATAACTCATAACTCAGTTTCCATAACTCATAACTCAAAAATGGTGGGACCCATGTCTGAAACTTTGTTTGGGTGGAAATAACTCAATTTCCATAACTCTGTTTCCATCACTCAATTCTCTGATTTTTGAGTTATGAGTTATGGAAATTGAAAACACATTTTAGTTGTTTTCAGTTTCCATAACTCATAACTCAATGGCATTTTTGTAATTAAACACACATTGAGGGACCCGCAGCCGCAATTTTTGACCGTTGACTTCTCTTTTTTTTTTTTTTTTTTTTTTTTTTTTTTTTTTGGGTTCGGTCTTCAGGTTTTTTTTTTTTTTTTTTCTGGTTTCAACGTTAACGTTTTTTTTTTTTTTTTTTTTTTGGGTTCAACGTTAACGTTAGTTTTTTTTTTTTTTCTCTTCTGGGTTCGGTCTTCACTTTTTTCTTTTTTCTTTTTTCTTTTTTTTCTTGAGTACCGGATCACCTAAACCCAAAAAAAAAAAAAAAAAAAAAAAAAAAAAAAAAAAAAAAAAAAAACTGACGTTAAGCTAGACCGAACCCAGAAGAAAAGAAAAAAAAAAACTGCATTGATTGACAGCCATGGGACCCACAAATAGTGTAAAAAATATGAGTGATGGTGCCAAATGAGTATAATATTTTTAAGTGATGAGTGATGAGTGATAAGTGATGAGTGATGAGTGATAAGTGATGAGTGATGAGTAATGAGTGATGAGTGATGAGTGATGAAAATTGAATGAGGAACTTTTCTCATCCAAACAGGGCCTAAAGAGGTGAGTTATTTGGGTAAGAAACTAGAAAAATACTAGTACCATATAGGTCCACGTCATGACAAGACAAGATAGTCAAAAGAAAAAAAATCTCCGTACCATGTAAAATCCAAATTTTTATTGCGAGTAATTTTAATACTATATAAATTATCATAATTTTAAGCACAAATATTTTATATGTCAAAGTGTGATGAGTTGTTTATTATTTTTTTTTTACCATTCATAACCTATCACATAAATAGTTATGTTATTTTACATGGTCCTAAGTTTTTTTTTTTTTTCCAACCTTGTGTATGCAATGGAATTGTCAAAAGTCCAAAGTCCAAACATTCAAAAGTCGTACTTGTTTTCCTATTTTAGATAGCCCGGGCGGTAGGTACTCTTTTCATTTTTGGTAATAGTCACCGGCCACACTACTTGTCCTTCATTTTTGCCTCAATTCTTTGCATCATGGGGTTGCAGAGTAGCACTAAATTTCCAAACCTTACAACATCAACCTCTCTAAACCTTTTGCCACGCCTTGTAAAATACATTCTCATATTGCTACTCTCATACCTGCTTCAACTTTGGAAATTCTTATCCTTTAGACATCGAAACCATGCTGATTATCAGCCAGAGAATCGACCATCTCCTTCATTGGTACCTCTCCCTTTCCACCTCATAGATGAATCAATCAAGAAGCAACTTCCAATAACAGAATATGGTGACTTGCTCAAAAGAAGAGGAGCTAACTGTAGTGCAGAGGGCTTGGTCTGTGTTGTGTGCTTGAATTACATGGAGGCAAGTGATGGGGTCAGAGAGCTTTGCAATTGTTCTCATGTGTTCCACGAGGAGTGCCTAGATGTTTGGATTGGTCAGGGCCAGGCAACATGTCCTTTGTGTAGATCCAATCTATCACCTAGCCAAAAAGAGGAGCCAGGGTTGGGAGGAGATCCATGGAGATTGGAGAGGTTGAGTTACTTGTTTGGTGAAGATTATGATATGATTACATTTTGATTTTGATTCTAAACTACAAAGCAGTAATTGTAACTTCTTGTTTTCTCCATCTTAGGCAAAATACTACCTGTTAAATCAAATACTACCTATTTTCTCCATCAATTTCAATTTAAATTTAAATCATTCAGCAGCAACCCACACTGATTGTCGTTCATTTTTGCCTTGCTTCATGGGTTTGTCTTGTGTGAGTGTTCGCACTAAACTTCCAAAGCTTACTACATTAACCTCTCAAAACCTTTTGCTAGGCCTTGTAAAAGACATTCGCATATTGCTACTATCGTACCTGCCCCAGCTTTGGAAATTCTTATCCTTTAGACATCGAAATAATCATGATGATTATCAGCCCGAGGATCGGCCTTCTCCTTCGTTGGTCTCTGTCCCTTTCCACCTCATAGATGAATCAATCAAGAAGCAACTTCCAATAACAGAATATGGTGACTTGCACAAAAGAAGAGGGGCTTGTAGTGCTGAGGACTTGGTCTGTGTTGTGTGCTTGAATAACATGGAGGCAAGTGATGGGGTTAGAGAGCTTTGCAATTGTTCTCATGTGTTCCACAAGGAGTGCCTAGATGTTTGGATTGATCAGGGCCAGGTAACATGTCCTTTGTGTAGATCCAAGCTATCACCTAGCCAAGGAGAGGAGCCAGGGTTGGGAGGGGATCCATGGAGATTGGAGAGGTTGAGTTACTTGTTTGGTGAGGATTATGAAATGGTTACAAATTCTCTCTTTCTCTCACTCTTTCTTTTTTTTTTTTTTCTTCTTTTTTTTTTCCTTTGAACTTCATGTGACAAATCACAAATCCTAAAGTAATCTTCTTTTCAAAAATTTTAGAAAAAATCAACAAGATCACGCTTTTACATCTGTTGATCATCTCTTATTATTTGGGAGTAGTTTTATCCAAACTCCAGACACCTGTATAATTAATAACGTGGCCTCCATTTTTCTATTCTCTGCTACAGTTCTCAATCCTTTTGAGTTTTGCCTTGAGTTTTTTTTTTTTTTTTTTGTTCACAACTTTCAAAGCACAGGACCACATTTTTACATGGCTTACGCTCAACCGCTAGGATTAGACGTGTTCACCAAATTATACAAACGGTAAAAATCGCACTAAAATCATCTGTAAAATAGCATAACTGTACTGCACCATAAATAATAATACATCGCACCGCATTGTTTAATGCGATTTGTGGTTTTATAATAAGAAAACTGCATAAACCTCACTGCACCACACCCTCTCAATATGTTAATATATTTATTTATTTTTAACACCAAATATATTATTAATAGTTTAATAACCGTAGTTTAAAAAAAAGGGTTTGATAACCTTAGCAAGTGATAAAGAAAAACTAGCTAAATAATTTAAAAGTTGGCCCAAAAAAAAAGGGAAAAAATTAGTTTTGGGCTAGGTAGGAAATGTTCAAATTTGAAAAATATACCAACTTCAAACTGCATCTTATAATTTAGGATCTAGATTTAGCAATTTTAAATAAGATTACGTAAAACCATACTTTAAGACAACTATTAATAACTATCGCTCTCCCTTGATGCGGTGGTCACTCTACAAGTATAAATGCTTGTGGGGGATAAAGGCTGGAGTTCAAGTCTCTAGGAGGGAGTTTTACACACATATACACTTAGATTAGGTTAGAGTAGAAATTCTATTTAGTATAAAATTTAAAAAAAAAAAAAAAAGACAATTATTAATAAATAATTTTAGAAATATATATATATATATATATATATTTTTATAGAAAATAGAAAATCTCGCAAAAACATTAATTATTTTCTTTAATATTTATAAAATAATTTCTTAAAATAGTTTACTAAATAATGCCCTTAAATCATATGTTAACCTTATCTCTTTCAAATAATGCTAGCTGTATTAGCCACTTTTACTACTATAATTGACCAAATTAATTTCTAGAATAAACAAGTCTTCTCTTTAGTCTCTTTTTATGCCATTTCTTGTTCCCATATTTCGGGGTTACTCTTTTCAGTTTGGAGATTTTTATGAATGGGATATTGGTAATACCGTGGTTAATTTTTTGTCTCATTGTTCAGCAAAATAAACCAACAAAAAATATGGGATGCCTAATAACTCACATACTTCACCAGAAGGATTAGCTCTATTAAGCTTTACAAAAATCGGATTTTATAAAGTGAGATTTGTCTTCAAGACTTGAAGTTAATCTTGATGATGCAATCGAAGGAGTACTATAAACGATTTCATGGAGAGTTGTTCCACTATCATAACCTTTTTTTTTTTTTTTTTTTGGCAACAACTTAATTTGTCATAATTTTGGTGTGATTTACTGTAATGGATACATATTACTTTCACATAAACTTTTTTCTTTTTTCATCACTTATAGTTTGTAAGATTATAACATTAAATTTGTGACAAAATTGTGCTAGAAAAAGTTGTGATTCTAAATTTTTTTTCGTTGGTGGGACCAAGGATCAGAAAGAGCAAACGTGTTTGAAGTTTTAACTTGTAAGAGCAACCACATCAACATGTGTATAGTCTTCTAAAATAGAAAAAGTTACCCATTTTACACATTTTGAGCAAAAAACACCCACATCAGTGGGTGTAAAAATATATAAATATATACATTAGTTACGTGTAATCAAATGCATAGTTTAGGGTAGAAAAATGTAATTTCCCCTAAATTTTGTCAATTTTATTTTTGAGTGAATCAATATAAATCTGTGAAACATTAACTAGAAAGAAACTTTTGCTCAACATTGGCTTGACCCAATGTTAGGCTCTATCAAAGTCACACAAATACATTTTCCTTTTTTTTTTTTTTTTAAATTTTATTTCCTTCTATCTCTGCTACTTCCAAAGTAAGATAAAACAACAATTTTTTTCACTTCAAACTTGTGTTACAACCTACTTGGATAGACAAACTCTCCAAAATAACAACACATCTTTTGTATGGGAGACTTCAAGAGGGATATACATCAACAAAGAGTAGCCCATACCTAATTATCACCTTTACATAATTTGGGTACAAAGTAACACATTTTTCAAAGTCCTAGCCACCATCTACATCAATTCAATTTTCAACCGTAAAGAGTATGGAAAAATTTGTAGGTATTCTCATAATATGAATAAATGGTACTTATTCCTCTCATATTCATGGTAAATTCCACCATAAATTTAATAAGTGAAACTTATCATAAATGTGAGAAGAAGAAACATCATTCTTCGTGTTTTGAGAGTACCTAAAAATTACTCAAAAATATGACTTCCTTTTCTACCTCTTGAAAACAATTAATTTGCTTGTACATTATTCCAAAGGACGGTGTCCAAAAGTTTAAAGAAAAAGGGACCACATAAAACGAGTGGGTAGTTTTAAACAAACAAAACCAAAAAACAAAACTAGAGTCTTCAAGGCTTTAGTGATGTGCGGCTAATTTAATAGTTTGGTGAAGAACTTTTTGGTCATGCATGGACTTTGCTTTGCATGCACTTCCCTTAATTTTTAAGAGAGAATGGGTCACGGATGTTAATATGCCCTCAATCCCCACTGGCGATGATTCGTACTGATAACGAAACTTCTGGATTTTGATGTTATCAAATGAGAGTGGCACATCAAATAAATAAATAAAAAATGAGAGTGGCACATTGACTTCTCTCTCCAAAAATTTGGCTTGCCTGCCAGCTGCCACTAGTCAATTTATGCACTACAAGTACTTGCATTCTAGACTTTCAAGTGCTATACTCTGACAAATTTGAACTGGTGGGGTTTACGGTTTAAACGTCACCGCTCATGCTTCAACTCCATCCTTTTCTTCAGGAAGAAAAAACTTATCATTGATACGATTTTGCTCCCTTTAAGTTGTCCCTTACAGTTTTAAAAGTTCTCTTTTTTTTTTTATGAATGTTTTAAAAGTTCTTTTATCAATTAGAGTCCAATACCTTCATATAAAGCACATGGCCTCTCCATACTTAGGTGGATTTAGTTCACCTAATTAAGAGGTCTTTAAGACATTTTGGTCCCCACACTCTGAGAGAGAGAGAGAGAGAGAGAGAGAGAGAGAGAGAGAGAGAGAGAGAGAGAGAGAGAGAGAGAGAGAGAGAGAGAGAGAGAGAGAGAGAGAGAATCCAACACCTTCATATAAAGCACATGACCTCTCCATACTTAGATGGATTTAGTTCACCTAATTAAGAGGTCTTTAAGACATTTTGGTCCCCACACTTTGAGAGAGAGAGAGAAAGAGAGAGAGGAAATAACTTATGATTTTACAAAAAAAAAAAATTTTCAAAATATGTTTTTAATTAGGTTTTTAGATATCCCTTTTTTTTAAGAAACTCAAAAATACCAAAACAACATCATTTTATGGACATCTAATGGCACAATGTAACAAAATTAGATGATAGAATTGTAGAATATGGCTTAAATTAGGAGTTCGACTCCTTGTTGGATTTGGATAAGGTGGAATTTTATTCCTTTTGGGTTACTGTTGTTTGAAGTTATCAAGCTTTATTAGAAGTCTTGTCTACCACTTGATTTTGAGTTCTATTTGGAATAGGAGTGATTCTCCTTTTGTGTGTGGAAAAGAAGTCTAGTTCTTCTTGGTTTTGGATATACTAGTCAACTCAAGTCTCTTATATAAGCATAGTGCTGCTATGGAAAATTAGAGAGATAAAAAGAGTTGAGTGTGGGTGTGAGAAAAAGAGGCTCTCTTTTTTTGGTTATTTGATATTTATGGGTTGTAATTTGGAATAGTGAGTGAGGTTTGTCACCGCTTGGTTTTGGTTCTACAGTTTGGTGATTTGCTCTCTCTCGGTGCATTGCAACTTTTGGATTTGATTTGTGGCTTTCTTTTTGGTTTGTGCGCAATTAGTATTTGGTATTTGGTATTCGTATTTGGTATTTGTGAACCTTTGGTTCTTTGGTTTGTATTTGGTTCTTAGGTTTTGTATTTGTGAGAGAGAGCTATTTAGGTGTATTTGAGATTTAGGTTTATGAGAGTGCCTCTACACCAATTTGTATTGCCAAACCATGTCAATCTTGGTGTTTTGTGTTTATTTTCTTTTGGATTAATTTTCTTCGTTCTTATTGTTAGTTTAAAAATCTTTCACAAGCCTAAAATATTTTCACAATCAATCTTGGTAATTCAAGCTTTTGCTATTTTACAACAGACTAGTATTAGAGCCAAGGTTCACTACCTAGGCGTTTGGATATGTTCTCTTTGGTGATTTTGGTGATTGGTTCGTGGATCTGATTTTTAAGGAGAAAGATGTCAAGTGATTCCTCTACAAAATCTTTGGCAGATTCTTCTGGAAAAGCTTTGTCAGAGTCTTCTGCAAAACCTTTAGGGGTTAGGACAATGGTTTCTAATGCTAAATTTGAAGTAGAGAAATTTGATGGAACGAATAATTTTGGCATGTGGCAATGCGAAGTTATGGATGTCTTGGTCCAACAAGAGTTGGATATTACTTTGGAAGACAAACCTGAAGGGATGTTAGACAAGGATTGGGAAAAGATTAGTAGACAAGCTTGTGGCACTATTCGCTTGTGTTTGGCCAAGAATGCTAATTTTAGTGGTGACATGGTGATTAAGTCTTTGCACAAGTTCAAGTGTTGCTTGGACTTGTTCGGTATTTGCAATTTGACTTAGCCCGTAGGGGCTTTGGTGTTGGCGACGAAGAAGTTTCATTTGTGGTGATATGCACTTTGTTTTGGACTTTTATCTGGATTTGGCACCATCTTTGGGTGCATTTGGCATCCATTGGCACATTTGGAAGTAATTTTGGATGATTTGCACTTTTTCTAGTTAGGCTCTAATTTGATTGAGTGCTTTGCATTTGTGGTTTGGGAGATGTCTTGTCAAGGTGGAGACTTCTTAAGGATTTGTATTTGGTGGTCTGCAAATGTCGTTTGTGAGGCTTGATGTAATTCAAGCCAAGGTGGAGATTTGTAGAATATGGCTTGAATTAGGAGTTCGACTCCTTGTTGGATTTGGATAAGGAAGGAATTTTATTCCTTTTGGGTTACTGTTGTTGTTGTTTGAAGTTATCAAGCTTTATTAAAAGTCTTGTGTACCACTTGATTTTGAGTTCTATTTGGAATAGGAGTGATTCTCCTTTTGTGTGTGGAAAAGAAGTCTAGCTCTTCTTAGTTTTGGGATATACTAGTCGACTCAAGTCTCTTATATAAGCATAGTGCTGCTACGGAAAATTAGAGAGAAAAAAAGAGTAGAGTGTGGGTGTGAGAAAAAGTGGCTCTCTCTTTTTTGGTTATTTGATATTTGTGGGTTGCAATTTGGAATAGTGAGAGAGATTTGTTGCCACTTGGTTTTGGTTTTGCAGTTTGGTGATTTTCTCTCTCTTGGTGCGTTGCAACTTTTAGATTTGATTTATGGCTCTCTCTTTGGTTTGTGCGCAATTGGTATTTGGTATTCGTATTTGTATTTGTGAACCTTTGGTTCTTTGGTTTTGTATTTGTGAGAGAGAGCTATTTGGGTGTATTTGGGATTTAGGTTTGTGAGAGTGCCTCTACACCAATTTGTATTATCCCAAATTTGATATAGTGAAATTTGTTCGTCATCACCCGTGGATGTGGGCTATTGCCAAATCACTTAAATCTTGGTGTTTTGCGTTTATTTTCTTTTGGATTAATTTTTTTCATTCTTATTGTTAGTTTGAAAATCTTTCACAAGCCTAAAATATTTTCACAATCAATCTTGGTAATTTGAGCTTGTGCTATTTTACAACAAGAATTACAATATTGAGTAAAAGTAAAAGTTATAGATGTTACAAAACTTAATAGAATTTTGACAAAAGTTAAAGGGTACAATTTATAATTTAGTCCTTAAAACATTTTTAAAAAAATATGATTTGAATCATTTAACCATAACTAACACATCATTTTCTCAATCTTATGACATAAAGATATCATGCCCATGACAATGCCATGAGGTTTAGCTGCCCCCCAACCAACGGAAACCAGGTCATTGCGGCCAACTAATGATTCATACTAGGATATAACAATGGCTAATCTCAAGTAGTATGACTATGAGCCAAATTTCAGAAGGCTAAAGGCATGCGAGGTGCTTAGCAGTTATGATATCTGACAAGATAAGAGGAAGATATATTGATCTAATCATTGAGCTTTCATGTAAAAGAAAGTTTAGGGACACAGTTTTTAAATCACAACTCTAATGTGGTCGATTGTGAGTAGCGGTTCATGTGTAAGTGATTGTCCACTACATACATCCAGCCACCTCAATAAGTTGTGACCAAAATTGTAACAAATGATGTGATCTTAAAAGGTGAAGGAGACTTTACGTAAAAGGGAGACAATTGGCCTAAATCAACTTATTTTAATGTGATTGGTTTCGTTGCTTCATGAATGGATCTATTCGCCCTGTTTGTAATGCCCTACATAGATTGAATTTTGAAATAAGGTCTGGTTTGAAAGTCATAATTGCCGTGTTGAGCAAGTGTACACAACACGTGGCACTTATTGCTCACATGACTATAGGAATAACTAGTGCTCAGAGCGGTAAATGGGACTTGTGAGTCACCGACTCACGAGTCCTAGCCGTCCTACACAAATTCGTTGACCAAACAAGAGTTATAATATAATCCCCAACAAATGTCACATCTCTTTAAAGTGGCTAATTGTTAACAGCGGGTAATAAAATATTACTAGCAGTACATTCATTTGAAATCAACATTAACCTGTTAATTCAACAATTATGAAATTTATATATTATGAAAACTATTGGGTCTCTATCATTAATTTTTGTTGTGACAACTTTCATCAATGGTTTGAGTTGCAATATGAATTGAAATGTCTTATATATATATATATATATATATATATTGAAACTTTTATATATATATATATATATATATTCTAAGTTTAGATATATAAATTTACGTTTAAACATAATTGACATGCAATTAAAGTATAATTAGAAGGAAACTTGACATGAAATTAAAGTCTAATTAAATATAGAGACACTAGTTACCAAATAATTGTAAAATTAAAAAATGCACATGACACATAATTAGAGTATAATAAAATTCTAATTTGGGTTATAACTTTCTCCCCACATCTAATTTTATATATTATTATATCATATTACAACAAACAAACAAACATATCTCACATTACAATAATAACGGTCTTTATGTAAATATAATTTATTTATTTATTTTAAAATAGGAAAATGGTTTTTTGATTTATAAATTCATTTCTTAACACTTTTTTTCATTCATAACACGCACACACATGTAACATGAGAAAGTGAATCTTAAAATAACAATTTCCACTCAAAATAACATCCTTATATATATATATATAGTGTTTAGGTACCATGATTAATTTTGTTTCATTTAATTGAAAATAGTAAGGTATTACAATGTTAGATCATATCTGTTAAGTTTGAATCTTAAAATAACAATTTCCACTCAAAATAACATCCTTATATATGTATATATAAAGAATAATTTTGTGAATTTTATAATGTTTAGGTACCATGGTTAATTTTGTTTCATAAATGAAAATAGTAGGATATTGCAACGTTAGATCATATCTGTTAAGTCCTTCTATTGACTCTAATACAAGTCTACTACCTTGTGGATAAATATACATAGGACCTGAAGTGAGGGATACTACTTGCAGAAGTCATGTACCAAGCTTATGGTTATGGGATTGACAGCTTAGTTGTCCTTATATATATATATATATATATATATATATATATATATATATATTTCAACTTGGCTGTTGTATATATATACACTTCTTTTTTCCTATTGTTAAATCAAATACTACCTCTTTTCTTGCCGACTTAGGCAAAAGACTTTCCAAGTAAACCCCATTTAAGATGCTTCTCCATCAATTTCAATTTCAATTTAAATCATTCAGCAGCAACCCACACTGATTGTCGTTCATTTTTGCCTTGCTTCATGGGTTTGTCTAGTGTAAGTGTTTGCAATAAACTTCCAAAGCTTACTACATTAACCTCTCAAAACCATTTGCTAGGCCTTGTAAAAGACATTCTCATATTGCTACTCTCGTTCCTGCCTCAGCTTTGGAAATTCTTATCCTTTAAACATCGAAATCATGATGATGATCAGCCCGAGGATCGGCCATCTCCTTCGTTGGTCTCTGTCCCTTTCCACCTCATAGATGAATCAATCAAGAAGCAACTTCCAATAACAGAGTATGGCGACTTGCTCAAAAGAAGAGAAGCTTGTGGTGCTGAGGACTCTGTCTGTGTTGTGTGCTTGAATAACATGGAGGCAAGTGATGGGGTTAGAGAGCTTTGCAATTGTTCTCATGTGTTCCACAAGGAGTGCTTAGATGTTTGGATTGGTCAGGGCCAGGTAACATGTCCTTTGTGTAGATCCAAGCTATCACCTAGCCAAAGAGAGGAGCCAGGGTTGGGAGGCGATCCATGGAGATTGGAGAGGTTGAGTTACCTGTTTGGTGAGGATTATGATATGGTAACTTTTTGATTTTGATGTCTAAACTACCAAGCAATACTATGTTATATGCAGCAGTTGAAACTTGAAAGTCTTGTCATAGAAGATTATCCAGGTACCAAGGCCATTTCCTAAACATCCCTACTTCTTATGGGGTATTGTTCTTTCCTTTTAGGCTGGATAAAGTTCTGGATCTATCAAGTATATGAATGATGGATTGTAAAGTTTTTTTATTTCTTATTATTTATTTTCAAGCTCTAAACTCTTACTTTATCTGTAGAGGGGAGGAGAGGCAAGGGAGTCATGCATAGTCTCCTTATTGGCTTTCAAAAATCTCCATCCTACTGTTGTAATTTAATAATACATATAACTAATTGACCTCCCTTGAAAGAAACAAAATCTTGCTTCATCAAATCATCATTATCTAATCTTAAAGTTGTTTTTAGTTTTAAGGACCCCTTGAAAACTATTTATCTGAAATTTGATCATTTCAACTAAAAAAATAATCCAAGTTGGCTTACCTCCCTGGAAAAAAAATTTCAACCCTCCCAAAGCAAAAACAAGTCTAAAATAATCCAAGTTGCTTTCACGACTTCGATAATTAACAATTAACAAAGCTAATTGAAAATGTCACTGTTAAGTGCAATAAATTGGATTATTTATCTGACTTTATTTATAATTGATTGTTTGTTTATTTTGAGACAGATTGCATTTTTTATTTTTCTGAATAAAATAAAGTATCATATAAAATTTCATGATTTGGCCTTTTCTGAAAAGAAGTTGTCGGGAACTGATTGCTAGAAGATTAAAGAGTTTTAGAAATGAAAGAGCTGAGGGAGAAACAGTGCTAATGATAGTTTCTGATAGATACGCAAGGAAGACAAACAGTGCTAATGGATTAGATTGTATTATTGACTCACTGTTTATAGCCCATGACTGTGCGACAGTTGAATAAGATGCATTCTTATGCAGCTGGGTTGAAACTAAAATAGCCTGTTTAAAAAAAAAAAAAAAAAATTTCCCAATAATTGAGTTGCAATACAACATGATTGAAGATGTTCAAAGTTCAAATCCAGAATGTACAACAAAATTACCCATGAAAATCCACAACCTCTTTAGAAGCTAAAGGTGAAAAAAGTCTTTTTTATCTAAACTTATACTCCCTCCGTCCCAAATTATTTTGTCTAATTAGAAAAATTCAATTATTTTGGAAAACATCATTAACTGCCTTATTTCTTTTAAAAAATTAGAAATTTCCTAAATTACCCTTAAACAAATTTGTTTTTCATTGTTGAAGGTTTTTTTTTTATTTTTTTTATATTGAATAAAGATGGCATGTATAGTGGATTTCAAATTTTAGATTTTTTATTTTTTGTAATTAAAAAAATGCTCCCACAAATAAATTAAGGACATAAGGGTAATGAATTAATAGTGTTTGACTTTTCAAACAGGACATAATTTTGGGATATTCCAAAATGAAATATAGGTCAAACAATTTAGGACGAAGGGAGTATTTGTCATGGTTTTTAGACCTGGACCATTTAGGGAATAGTAAAAGAGAGATTTAAGGTTTTTGAGATTAGATTGAAATTGAACGATGATGACGTTATAATTAATTTAAAATATAAATAAATATATTAAATTAGAACATATAAAAAAATTAACTAAAATTATCCAATTAAATATAAAGACGTATATTTCTTTATATATTATTAGTCAAAATCCATATAATTTTTAAAGATATTTCAACTAATATATCAATATCAAACTCAAATCTCTACTACTCAATAATAATAATAATAACACCTACATTTTTTAGAATATTATAATTATAACATAAACCTAAAAATAATGAAAAAAAAATGAATATGAAAAAAGAACAAGAGTTTGTTGACAACGTGACATCATTATCACGTGGGGACGGATTCAAAATTGAAATGACATATGGTCTGACACTTTCAATTCCCACCATTCAATTTTCCGCTATCTTTTTTTATTTCCATTGCAGTCACAAGCTTGGGTTCATAAGACTAAAAAGGCGAAAATACTTCGGTATTTACATTTTGGAGTTACGGTCAATTTGATCTTTACATTTTAGTTGTAGTCACAAGATTATCAAGGCACTTCCCTAAACAAGGCCATTTCCTAAACATCCCTACTTCTTGTGGGGTATTGTTCATTCCTTTTAGGCTGGATAAAGTTCTGGATCTATCGAGTATATATGAATGGTAAATTGTAAAGTTTTTTTTCTTTTTTTTTTTCTTATTATTTTTTTTCAAGCTCTAAACTCTTATTTTGTGTGCGTTTGGATATCGCATATTTTACTGAAAATTGAAAACAATAAAAAAAATAAATTTTTTTCTGTTTATTACTGTTCAGCACTGTTCATTGGCCTAAATACATTGTTCATGGCTAATGAACAGTGCATAACACGCTGGTTAAAAAAAAAAAAAAGCAGCCAAAAACGTGACTTTACACCAAACGTAGACGAAGACGCAAACATCCCTATCCAAACGGAGCTTTTATCTGTAGAGGGAAGGAGAGACAAGGGAGCCATGCATAGCCTCCTTATTGGCTTTCCAAAATTCCCTCCTCCCTGTTGTAATTTAATAATACCTATCACTAATTGACCTCCCTTGAAAGAAACAAAATCTAGCTTCATCATTATCTAATCTTAAAGTTGTTTTTAGTTTTAAGGACCCCTTGAAAGCTATTTATCTGAAATTTGATCATTTCAACTAAAAAAATAATCCAGGTTGGCCTACCTCCCTGGGAAAAAAATTTCAACCCTCCAAAACCAAAAGCAAGTCTAAAAAAATCCAAGTTGCTTTCACGACTTCGAGAATTAACAATTAACAAAGCTAATTGAAATGTCACTCTTAAGTGCAATAAATACAATTATTTATCTTACAGTATTTATAATTGTTTGTTTGTTTATTGTGGGACAGATTGCATTTTTTTTTTTTGTCTGAATAAAATAAAGTATCATATAAAATTTCATGACTTGGTCTTTTCTGAAAAGAAGTTGCCGGGAACTGATTGCTAGAAGATTGAAGAGTTGTTGGAACATTTTAATATTAATTAAAATGAATAAATATTATAATTTAAATGTAAAGACGTGGGAATAAATATGGAAGTTGAGGAATTAGTGAAAATGTTTAATTTCACACTGAAAAAGAGAGAGACTATTTTATCGTTTTCAATTGTGGTGATCTAATATGAATTAAATCAAATATTAGGCTAGATACGTGCGCAAGAGGGAGGTGAAGGATGGAGGCGGTGAAGTTTTGGACTTAAACACTCAATTCAAATAGTGTTGTGCAGTTTTTCTTCTGTAAATTAATAATATATTATTGTGTTTGCACCAACATGAGTTTTAGATATGAAAGAGATTAATAATATAAATTAATAATATATTATTGTGTTTGCACCAACAAGAGTTTTAGAAATGAAAGATTAATAATATAAATTAATAATATACTATTGTGTTTGCACCAACAAGTTTCAGAAAGGAAAGAGCTCAGAGAGAAACGGTATAATGAATGGTTTTAAAAACCGGTACGGTGAAAGAACCGAGAGAGAAACAATATAATGAATGGTTTTAAAAACCGATACGGTGAAAGAACTGAAAAATGGACTGGTTACTGGTTATAAAATAAATAATTCTATAACTTATCATTTTAACTAAAAAATTAAACAATAGTAAAACATTAAACTTTGGCTTATAAAATAAATAATTTTAGAACTTATCATTTTAACTAAAAAATTAAACAATAGTAAAACATTAAACTTTGGCTTACCAACTTTTAGACACTATTGAACACAATTCAACCAAAACAAAAATAAAAAATAAACATATACAAGCACCCACAACCTACAAGCCCACTATAAAATATTTTAATTATTTTTTAACCTTTCAAATAATAAAAAGTAAGTGCACCATGGGTAACAATATCATTACTCACTTGATATTATTTTTCCCTCCACACATTCTACACATTAATATCCCAAGATTCCCAATAACTACACATTTTGAAATCACATCCACACCTTTTGGTTCAACAATAGTTCCCATCTCACTTTTTGCTTTTCATCTCTCTCTCTCTCTCTCTCTCTCTCTCTCTCTCTCTCTCTCTCTCTCTCTCTCTCGTGAATATGTGCAGTGCAAAAGGCAAGAGTAGCAAAAAAAAAGCCTCAACTGAAGCAAACAAATCATTACAAATCTACTTATCTTTGGGCTTCTTTGGTCCTTCCTCAACACAACATAGTAAATCTGATATTTTTTTATTTTCTTTTGAGCAAAAGGTAAGTAAAGTAAATCTGATGTTTTTGGTTCACTTTGGGTGTCTTTAGGCTTCACCACTTCATACTTGAGAGAGCATTTTCAAAATCAAAATCTCTCTTTTTAAATCTGAAACAAGATCTCTCTTTTTAATTTTTTTAATTTTGTTTTTTGGGTTAAAAAACACAATAGCTAAAATATTTATGAAGAAATGCTAAAACCAGTTTAATTGCCCCAGTTTCCAGTTATGTCGGTTGAATCGGCAGTTTGTACTGTTTATCCGGTTTTTCTTTCATTTCCGGTTTTAACTAGTAACTGGACCGGATTAAGCAAGGAAGACAAAGTCATTGAGTCTAATGGATTAGATTGTATTATTGCCTCACTATTTATAGCCCATGATTGTACGACAATTGAATAAGATGCATTCTGCAGCTCGTTTGAAACAACTAATTGAAATAGCCTATTTTTTTAAAAACAATTTCTCAATAATTTCATTACAATACAATATGATTGAAGATGTTCAAAGTTCAAATCCATAATGTACAACAAAATTACCCATGAAAAGCCACAACCACTTTAGAAGCTAAAGGCGGAAATTTTTTTGCTAAACTTATACTGTATTTGTTTACTTGTTAAAAGTTAATAAAATTATAACTAAGTCTAAAGAATTGGAACTTTAAAAAACTATACATAAGCAAATAAGCTAAGAAATTTAAAAAAAAAATAAATCATTTCTAGGAAGTAGGTAAACTATCTATTGTAATTTCAAGATGGTGAAGTCCTTTTTTTCTCTTTCTAAACTATTTTAAATAATCGAGCTACAGATAGAGACATAATTGAAGATGTTCAAACCCAAAATGCATAACAAATTAACAACAAAATTATCCATGAAAAGCACCAACCTCTTTCACAAGCCTAAGGTCAGAAACTTTTTGCTAAACTTTTATTTGTCTATGTAGGGCCAATGGGCCCAAGGTATGTGTCGGGCCGACCTAGGAGTGCTTATAGGTTTGAAAGTCCAACCCAACAGTATGGATGGTCTGAGGACACGAAAAGGCCCACCCGAGAAGTAACGTAAAAGAGGAAGGAAGCCATACCTGGATAAAACATTCTGAGGCATGATGTCCGAGGATGAGAGTATCCTGAACTATAGGTAGCCGAGGACGAGAAGAGTAATCTGGCAATTCGAGGGCATCATTACTGAAGACTCAGGGCATGCAGGCAAAAGAAGTGAAAAAAAAAGAAAGATAAGGAGAAGGAACGTAAAATATCTAGGGTAAAACTGCTACCACCGCATTAAAAGCTCTGCAACTACTTCTCTGGCCGCATTAATGGAGAAGTGACACCTGAGTATTAGAATTCAACCTTATAACTACTGCCCAAGACTTTGGAGAGGGAAGTGATGGGACAAGTATCTAAATGAAGCATCTGATCCACACGTGGAAGAAGAAAGGGAAGAAAGGAGACAATATAAAAGGAAACGGGAAAGGAAAAAGGAGAGGGAGGAGGAACACACGGAAATACACAAGAGAGAATTGTAAGAAAAACAACAAAGATTGTCTTCGGCATCAATATACAAGAGAACCTTCACTTACGTACAAATGTTATGCATGTGTCTTGTAATCTAGCTTAACTTTCATGTTATTCAACGTCCATAGACCTAGATACGAAGCCCACTCTCTATAAATTCATTGTTTTGAGCCCTTTGGGTTGGTTCCCTTGGTGTAACTGAGGTCCAATACTATTTGTGCCCATACAATTGGCGCCATCTGTGGAAAATCTTGTGTTCTGGCACGGATAACGTGATGAAAAGTTCAGGTCCACACCATGCAGAATCCTTAGGGTCCCAACACGAAGATCCCTTCTAGCACTTGGAATAGATAGAAGATCGAGAGGGTAGTGTGCATACAGGGCGCACTGTGAGGAATCACTCGCAGGGTGAAAGCAGAATACTTCGTGAAGATGATGGTAGGGTCATACAGAGAGAGATTGACCACTTGAAGAGGAAGTTACGTCGTGCGAAATGAAAACGAACGCCCTCTGTTTTTGATCCTTCCTCTGATGACTCCCAAAGTAGTGGTTATAGGCCCAAGTCAAGAACCCCTCCCAGTGAAACTTTCTCATATGAAATGGGAAATCTTCACGACAAGGTGAGCAAAAAGTCTCCTTCCAGGGATTTGGGCAGTGATGCCATGGGAAAGGCGTTGCATCAACTTTCCAAATCACCTTTTACGCGTAGGATCAAGAAAGGAGAGATTCCTCGCCATTTCACATAACCAAATTTCACCATTTATAATGGCCGAACAGACCCAGTGGAGCATGTGAGTCATTTTAACCAGCACATGGCAGTTTATTCTAAGAATAAAATCTTGATGTGCAAAGTTTTCCCCTCGAACTTAGGGCCTGTTGCAATGAGGTGGTTTAATGGCTTGAAGGCAAATTCCATCGATTCCTACATGGAGCTCACAATGGCATTTAGATCTCGTTTTGTTACCTGTAGTAGAGTACCTCGGCATCTGGATTCGTTACTGTCCATGGTCATGAGAGAGGGCGAGACCCTGAAAACTTACTCGGATAGGTACTAGGAAATGTTTAATGAGATTGATGGTGATTTTGATGAAGTGGCAGTTAACACTTTCAAGGTCGGCCTTCCAGTTGAGCATGACTTAAGGAAATCTCTGATCAAAAAACCTGTGAAGAGTGTACGTCGGCTCATGGATCGTATTGATAAATACAAGCGAGTTGAGGAAGATTAGTAGCAAGGTAAAGGGAAGATGAAAGTTATCCCTCAAGAGAGGAGGGATTTCAGGTCGGAAAGGTACAATAACAAGTGGTCACAGAGGGATTTTGCTGGCCAGTCCAGGTCGGCTCTTTCTCAAACAGTGAATGCTGTGTTTTGCGAGCCTGTGCAGTAAGTGTTGGAAAAAATTTGTCATGAACCATACTTTAGGTGGCCCAATAAAATGATAGGAGACCATATGAAACGTAATCTGAACCTCCATTGCAATTATCATCAGGACAAAGGTCACACCATGGAAAGCTGCGGAACCCTATGGAATTATCTGGATCAGTTGGTCAAAGAAGGGAAGTTGAGACAGTTTATGAACTGGCCTAATGGGCAAGGCACACAATCTGGTTCTATGAATCAGGGTAGCAACACTTTAAAACCTCTGTTAGGCACGATAAATGTCATTTTCGCTGCTCCAGGTCGGACCGGGTCTTGCCCTACCAGGGTAATGTCGATTTCACGACTTCCTGCCGAGGACCTTAGTTCTGAGCCGAAGATGATCAAAGGGAACCCTCAACCCATCTTGGGTTTTTCTGAAGAAGATAAGGCTGGAACTATCCAGCCACATAACGATGCATTGGTTATCATGCTGAGAATAGGGCACTATGATGTGAAAAGAATCATGGTCGAAAAAAGGAGTGGGGCTGATATCATGTACCTGGATTTATTCAAGGAGCTTAACTTGAAACCTAAAGATCTCACAGCTTATGATTCGCCGTTGATAAGCTTTGAAGGGAAAGTTGTTATTTCGAAAAGGCAAATTTAACTACCCTTGCAGTCAGGACCAATAGTGGTGGATGTAGATTTCATTGTAGTAAATGTCTATTCCCCTTACACGGCCATTGTGGCAAGGCCGTGGTTGCATGACTTAGGTGCGGTCTTTTCAACCTTGCACGTTAAGGTGAAGTTCTCATATGGGAATTCAATTGAAGAAATAGTCGGAAGCCAATCTATGGTAAGACAATGTATAACGACAGCAATTACACATCAGGCCAAGCAAGAGTCCCAGGCCTCGGCTGGAATAAGTTTGTAGCAGTTAACATCTTCGGCCAAGCCAGAAGTGACCGAGGTCAAGGAGCCTATGTGCGAAGAGCTCGAGAAGATACTTATTGCTGATGACATGGAGAAGTTTTTTCATGTGGGAAGTCAATTGCCACTCCAAGAAAAAGAAGAATTGGTTATGTTTTTGAAACTGAACATTGATTTATTCGCATGGAACGCTTATGAAGCTCTAGGGGTTAACCCAAATTTCATCTGCCATCGCTTGAATGTTAATCTAACGGCGGTGCCAAGAAGGCAACCACCTCGACGCTCGTCCAATGAGCATGCTGATGCTGTTAAGGAAGAGGTATTGAAGCTCAAAAAGGCAAGTGCTATCAAGGAGGTGTTTTATCCAGAGTGGTTGGCACATACAGTGGTAGTGAAGAAGAAGAATGGAAAGTGGAGAGTGTGCGTGGATTTTACAGACTTGAATAAGGCTTGTCCCAAAGACTCATTCCCAATTCCCCACATAGATCAGCTGGTGGATGCTACTGTAGGGCATCCTTGGATGAGTTTTCTAGACGTTTTCCAAGGTTACCATCAAATACCTTTAGCTCTAGAGGACCAGGAGAAGACAGCCTTCGTCACCCCCACAGGAAACTATCACTACAAGGTGATGCCTTTCAGCCTAAAGAATGTTAGGGCTATTTATCAGAGAATGATGACGAGGATGTTTGAACCCTAACTGGGAAAAACAATTGAGGTGTACGTGGACGATATGGTGGTCAAGAGTAAAACGATCTCGGCTCACATACCAGACTTGGATAGCACATTTCAAACGCTGAGAAAGCACAAGTTACATCTTAATGCATCCAAATGTTCTTTTGGGGTAGGATCTGGTAAATTCTTAGGCTACATGATGACACATAGAGGAATCGAGGTCAATCCCGCTCAAGTCAAGGCAATCAATAGCTTACAGCCACCTCAGAATCTAAAAGAAGTGCAAAGATTGACCGGAATGATTGCCACCCTCAACAGATTTATCTCACAGCTCGCAGATCAGTGTACGCCATTTTTCCAGTTGTTGAATAAATAGAAGGGATTTGAATGGACAGAAGAGTGTGCCGTTGCTTTTCAGCAGCTTAAGGAATATCTGTCACGCCCACCCATTTTGTCTCGGCATGAGGTTAATGAAGTTCTATTCGCGTATATCAGAGTGGCTGACCATGCTGTAAGTTTGGTGCTGATACGAGTTGATGGAAATGTGCAGAAACCAGTCTATTATGTGAGTAAGTCCTTACATGAAGCCGAGATGCATTATTCACCATTGAAAAAGGCCATTTTGGCTGTGGTGCACGCTACACGTAATCTCCCCCATTACTTTCAATCTCATACAGTGGTGGTCTTGACTCAACTCCCTCTCAAGGCAGTGCTACAGAGCGCGAATTACACGAGTAGGGTTGCTAAGTGGGGAACCATTTTAGGCGCTTTTGACGTCATGTATATGCCTCGCCCCTCAGTGAAGGGCCAAGTGTTAGCTGATTTAATCGCAGAATTTGCTGAGCCCACAATAGAAGATAATGCCAAGGGCATGGACATTGATGAAAAATCAGTTGGCGTGATCACGTGCAAAGAACCTTCAGTGTGGAATGTTTATGTTAATGGGACTGCAAATCAAAGGGGGTCCGCTGTGGGGTTGGTAATTATAACCCTAGAGGGTCTTACGCTGGAAAAGTCCCTAAGATTAGGATTTTCGGTTACTAACAATGAAGCCGAGTATGAGGCTTTAGTAAAAGGAATGGATATGGTTCAGAAAATGGGTGGAAAGATGGTGCAAATATTCTCGGACTCACAACTAATTGTAGGCCAAGTAGAGGGAAAGGTGGAGGCTAGAGATCCGAGGATGCAGAAATACCTAACTTAAGTCAGGTTTTTACAGTCCAAATTTGAATCCTTTACCTTGTTACATGTTCCTAAAAATAATAATACACATGCTGATTCTTTGGCCACTCTTGCCACGTCCTTGGCACAAGGTTTGCCTCAGGTCATTCTTGTCGAAGACTTATGTAAGCCTATTAAAATCAACAGAAATATTATTCAAATTCATCAAATCAGGGTAGGCACATCGATTTTGGTTGTCCTAAGATCAGAAATTGTACAAGTGATCTTTTTCGGGGCCATACTTGCTGTGTATACATCCTAAAGCAACGGAGCTGCTTTTAGAGGAATTACATGAAGGAATTTATGGAAGCCATACGGGTGAAAGATCTTTGGCTCACAGAGCTATAACACAAGGATATTGGTGGCCCAACATGCAACGAGAAGCTCATGACTATGCGAAGAAGTGCGATCAATGTCAAAACTTAGCACCCAACATTAATTAGCCTAGAGGTGAGCTTAATCCTCTGACAAGTCCTTGGCCCTTTGCGCAATAAGGCTTGGACATTGTGGGACCCTTCCTAAAGGCATCCGGGAATAGGAGGTGGTTGATTGTGGGCACAGACTATTTCATCAAGTGGGTAGAAGCTGAACCCCTATCCAATATTAGAGATGTTGATGCGAAGAAGCTCATTTGGAAAAATATTGTCACTCGATTTGGAGTCCCTCATACTCTCATCTCGGACAATGGTTTGCAATTTAATAGTAAAGCTTTCAGACAATATTGTTGTGACCTCGACATAACTAACAGATACTCTACTCTAACTTATCCACAAGGAAACGGGCAAGCCGAGGCAGTCAACAAAGTTATTGTTAATGGGCTCAAGAAAAGGCTGGATGATGCCAAAGGTAGATGGGTGGAAGAATTGTCTCACGTTTTGTGGACGTATCGAACCACGCCGTGAAGATCCACTAGAGAGACACCCTTCTCAATGACCTATGGCGCCGAGGCTGTGATTCCTTTAGAAACTGGATTCCCGACGATGAGTACAAGCTCCTTCAATTCCGACAATAATGACAGGTTATTGGAAAGAAGCCTAGATCTAGTCGAAGAACGGAGGGAGAATGCAATGATCCAGTTAGCTTGCTATCAACAAAAATTGAAATAGGGATACAATTCTCATGTCAAGTCAAGGCCACTTGCTCCTGGAGATTTAGTATTGAGGAAGGTTCTAGGTATTGCCAAGAATCCAGCATGGGGAAGGTTGGGACCTAACTGGGAGGGGCCGTATCACATTACTTCAATGGCTGGCATCAGGGCTTATTATCTTGTAGATCTAGATGAAAAGGTCGTAAAACATCCCTGGAATGTAACTTGCGACGATACTATTATTAATAAAAGGCACTTTTGCCACTTTAGTTCTATTGTTATTAATGACACACCAAATGTTATGTTCAAGAATACCAACTGTTAAACAAAATCAAGGTTATGTCGGATCCTCAAATCATCTACCTTGGAGAAATTAACATGTCAACATAAACTGTTAAACAGAACCAAGGTTACGTCGGATCCTCGAATCATCTATCTTAGAGAAATTAACATCTCAACATAAACTGTTAAACAGAACCAAGGTTACGTCGGATCCTCGAATCATCTACCTTGAGAAAATTAACATGTCAACATAAACTTTTAAACAGAACCAAGGTTACGACGGATCCTTGGATCATCTACCTTGGGGAAATTAACATGTCAACATAAACTGTTAAACAGAACCAAGGTTACGTTGAATCCTCGGATCATCTACCTTAGGGAAATTAACATGTCAACATAAACTGTTAAACAGAACCAAGGTTACGTCGGATCCTCGGATTATCTACCTTGGGGAAATTAACATGTCAACATAAACTGTTAAATAGAACCAAGGTTACGTCGGATCCTCGGATTATCTACCTTGGGGAAATTAACATCTCAACATAAACTGTTAAACAGAACTAAGGTTACTACGGATCCTCGGATCATCTACCTTGGGGAAAGTGACGTCCCAACACTAAGTGTGGAGTAGAAGCTGGATTATTTAGAACCCTCAGACCATACACCCTATGGAAAGTGGCATTTTGCCAAGTACCCAACAGGTATTTGATCGTAAGGGATTCCTCAAACTATGAACTTCATAGAACTTCATTTTGGTACTAGTTGTTAGGTATATCATTCGAGTTGCCCTTGGTTCAAATACAAATCATTTCAAAGAACTTAGTGTTCCTCATCCTAATATCTTGTATGCGTTAGTACGATGTTGATTCTTGAATGTGTTTTAACTGAGTTGGTCCTATATGTGATTTACTTTTAAGGGTCTTGTTCATTGCAAGAATTGAATGCAAATCCACGAGCATCACTTAAAGCATTTGCAAGTATAGAAGTCTTACAGGTTTTATTATCTTTGCTTGTTTACTTAGAACTATCAAAAAATGTAAGTGGCATGAATTACTGTTTATCATGTTGCACAAGTAACAAATGGAATGACATACTATTAGAAAGCACAACACAAAACTATAATATGAATAACTGTTCCTTCTCATTACTTGAAAATATTTAAGAGTACATTCACAAGCAAATCGCGGAATTACATCAAAGGGAAATACAAAAGAAATCAAAATAATATAAGAAAAAGAAGGGCCGACAATGCCTTGTTTTTTGTTAGTCTTTGGGGTCAGTAGGAACCACCATTGGAGCCAAGGACCCTCCAACTATCTCTTTGCCTTTTGGGCCCCCCTTTAGCATTATGGGCGAGGTCTCCAAGACGATCTCCAAAGTCTATCTAGCCTTTGGGTCAGGGGGTAACTCCTTTAGTTCAACGAGAAGTTGTGCATCTTCAGGCTCTATCCCTTTAGCTTGCGTTGGGAGTGGATGCTCAAGAGAAACAGTCTCAGCAACAGCTTCACCTAGTTGCACTCCTGCCGCATAGGAACCGGCATCATCCTCGACCTGAATAGAAGTGGAGACACGAATGGCTGGGGGTACATAGGCATTTTCTGCCTTCCATAGGTGAGAGGAAGCATCAACCCCAGCTTGGGATAACGCTTCCTTCCACACTTGGAGGCAGTAGTCCCTACATACCTCCGGCACTTGAGCTTTAAAAACTTCGGTGGTTTCTGCCACCCCCACCTCATAGCCACTCTGTTTAGCTTGGTTAACCGCCTCTTCAGCCTCTCGGGCTTTAGTAATGGCATCTTCCTTAGCCTTGATGGCTTCATGCTTAGCCTCCTTAGACTTTTTCAGATCTTACTTGAGGCCTTCAATTAGTCTCTTCGCCGTAGCAAAGTTCTCGTCAGCTTGCCTAAGTTACAATCTTTACTCCTCAGCCTGCCTTTCAGTAGTCTTCAGCTGGGCCTCCAGGCCAGACTTCTCACTTTCTGCTTTGCCTAGGCTCGCCAAGACCTCTTGCAATTTTTTCTCCTTTATTTCAAGGATCCTTTAGGTATTGTCTAGCCTTATCTCTCCGGCCTTGAGGGACTTGTAGAAGTTGGCAGCTATCTCCTCCACCCTGTGAGCAGATTGAACGGCCTGCAAGTACAGTACGATAAATTAATAATGCAAATCTCAAAGTTTTGAGTAGAGAAGAGAAAAATGGATATCCTTACCATAGCAAGCTCTTTCTTTAATGTCATGAAGACATTCTGGTCTCTCATCCTCCTAAGCTCACCCATGTCCTCAAGCAGCAACATAGCTTGCTCCAGCGCATCTGCTATGCATGCAACCGTTCCCTCATCGGAGTTCCTAATAGATGCATCAGCAGTGACTGCTCGATCATTTACGGTCATCTAGGGGGCCCAGATGGGTGCATGCATGGCTGCAAGAGGCTCGGTCCTCCTATCCGACCTTGTTTATGCAACACGAGCTTGCTTTCCTTCCTTTTCAAGCTCTATGTCCCTGGCAGGGAGATCTCTTCCTCCCTCGATTGTATCCTTCCCTTTCTGGTGGTCCCTTTTTCTTTTGTGGTCAGCGGGATCAACACGTTGGGATTAGGTTGAGGGAGGGAGAGAAAGCTTAAGCGGAGGGACTTTCTCGACGCCCTTATCTTTAGCCCGTGCCTGAGGCACTTTAAGAGGCTCCTGGGCCCCTACCTAAGCCTCCAGCACATCCTTAAGGCTTTGTTTTGGTCGGCATTGAATACCCATGGTTTCGTGCCAATGGGAGGTGTCTTGTGAAGTCAACGGGAGTGCGTCGAGGACAGTGACTTGATCTTCAGGTGAAGGAAATCGATCAAAATCCTCGAACTCCCCTTCAGAATCTGAAAGTTCAATAATTTCCTTTTCTTCCTTTATCAACAGCTGAAGAGAAGAACCTTTGCCCAGTGAGGATTGTGCCGAGGAGGTAGCGACAGGAATCCCCTTTGGTACGAGTTGCACCGGCTCAGTGATAAGAGTGCCTTGTGGGATGGGGGTACCCGCGTGGAGAAGGAAGCCGTCAACCACAACGCTGATCCGTGACAGCCGAGGATCCTTTGCTTTGATCACACATTTCGGCGCTTGAAAGGCAGTTGAGATCGGATCGTATTCGAGGATGAGATGTGGTGCTCGAAGCTGACCGTCCGAATGAACGAACACCTCAGCTCTTAGAATCTTGTCTAGACGAGCGAAGTCGACAAGATGAGCATGACGAGCAGTTGCGCGAGGATCTACACAGTTATTTAAGGAAAGAGTGAGATAGAAGCAAAAAGAAATATAAAAAAATATATATAAAAAATAAAAATAGTAAAACAAAAGATACATAGAATTAATACTGTGGAGGTGTTCACCTGGTTCCCCCTCCCTCGTCAAGCAGGGAAAACCGTCATGCCAGTCTCCATATACTATTAAAAAATCTTTGTTCAAACCTTTGTTAGAGTGAGGGAGGCATTGGATTAACCTAACCTCTGCATACCTAGACTTCAAATAATACCCTTGCCCCGTCAAGTGGTGGAGGTTATAAACCCAGTTTAAATCGTGATGGGTAAGTCCTAACCCCATCTTCTCGTTTAGGGCGTCTACAGCACCTAAAATCCTAAACATGTTTGGGGTACATTGGGTGGGGGATAATCTAACTGCTCTCAGATAATCCCTAGTGATTGGCCTCATAGGGATCCTCATCCCTCCCTCCACGAAGGCTATCATTGGGATGACTACCTCACCGATTTTCCTCTCGGAATGCCATTCTCCCTCCTCACAATATTTGAGGGACACTCCTTGCGGGGTTCCATACCTAGCCTTAAACTCCTCTATTTTTTTCAGTGCTATCCACTAAGGGTGCAAACCTACCCATGTTCTAGGAAGGGAGGGTGGATATGGTGAAAGAGTTGATAAAAATATGTGGCCGAGAAGGAAGGAGTACAGAATAACAAGAAAGAAAGAATAACAATAATGAAAATGGAAGGGTGGGAGAACTTACTTTGGAGTGATAAAGTCATCTCGGCTTTGATCTCGGAAAGTATAAAGACATGTATAGAGTGCAAATATGGCTAGATTCGTTATACAAACTCTGGAATAAGCAGAGAACATTTAAATCAACAATATTTATATCGCTGAAAATCATAAAGCGGGAAATCTCCCGCCTATGTCCCTACGCAACGCTCATCCGTTGGATGGGCATTGCGAGGTTGAACGTAGGGAATAAGGAGCTGCCAACATTTAATTGGAGCGTATTCTGCATACCGAAACATCAGAAGCATGTTGTCTAGGGTACATGTGTAGAAATCCTCATTCCTCATATGGAAGTAGAAACGAGGATCTCGAGAGGCTATTGTAGGGCCAATGGGCCCAAGGTATGTGTCAGGCCGGCCTAAGAGTGCTTATAGGGTTGAAAGCCCAACCCAACAGTATGGATGGTCCATGGACATGAAAAGACCCACCCGAGAAGTAACGTAAAAGAGGAAGGAAGCCATACCTGGATAAATCATTCTGAGGTATGATGTCCGAGGATGGGAGTATCCTCGGCCATAGGTAGCCGAGGACGAGAAGAGTGATCTGGCAATTCGAGGGCATCATTACTAAAGACTCAGGGCACAAAGGCAAAAGAAGTGAAGGAAAAAAATAAGGAGTAGGAACGTAAAATATCTAGGGTAAAGCTGCTACCACCACATTGAAAGCTTTGCAACTACTTCTCTGGCCGCATTAATGGGGAAGTGACACCTGAGTATTAGAATTCAACCTTATAGCTACAGTCCAAGACTTTGGAGAGGGAAGTGATGGGACAAGTATCTAAATGAAACATCTGATCCACACGTGGAAGAAGAAAGGGAAGAAAGGAGACAATATAAAAGGAAACGGGAAAGGAAAACGGAAAGGGAGGAGGAACACATGGAAATACACAAGAGAGAGTTGTAAGAAAAACACCAAAGATTTTCCTCGATATCAATATACAAGAGAACTTTCCTTTACGTACAGATATTATGCATGTGTCTTATGATCTAGCTTAACTTTCATGTTATCCAACATCCATAGACCTAGATACGAAGCCTACTCTCTATAAATTCATTATTTTGGGCCCTTTGGGTTGGTTCCCTTGGTGCAACTGAGGTCCAATACTATTTGTGCCCATACAATCTATTTGCTTAAAGTTAATTAAAAATAATTGTATCCAAAAAAATTGAAACTTTATTAAATTATACATAAGAAGTTTAAAGAAGAAACCAGTATCAAACATAAAAATAAACTAGATATCACATACCACTGCTATTGAGGGTATAAAGTCATATAATGAGGGTTCGGAAGGAGAATCAACAAACAAGACCTGCAATGTTGCCATCACTGAAAGTTGAAATAAGACACCGATGATGGGCGGTAGTACTTGTAGTTACAGAATCATTCTAAGGATGAAATATTTGGTAATCTGGATGAAATTATGTGGCTATTAAGCAATAATCATGTCAACAACATAGAATCATACTGGGCTAGAGTTATGATGATACTAGTCAACTTGGTTTCCAAACGGAGAACAATTATATCCACTGAAGTTACAACACTAAAGTCACAACTCTTCAATCTTTAATGAGATTATTATCAGTTTTTAGGAAATTTTATTTTCTTTCTTTTTTTCTTTTTTTTTGGGGTGAACAGAATAACTATTGTTCCTATTCACTTCATAGTCAATGTTAGCTTAGTATGCTTATCTACCTACTTTAGAATTTCTATATTCCCATGTATTATTTGGTAGTGTAATACCTAGTTACTCTACATCAATGGCAAAAATATTATAGAATTTCTATGTCCATGTTTGTTTTATATGAATTCGTCAATGTCACTCTCCTGATCTCCACCAAATCTGGCCAGAGCTCGCGAGATCTACACAATCTGAGCAAAAACTTGGTAAAGATAGGGGGATTTTGGCAAGATCGCAAGAAATTTGAGCTGAGGATCTATCGAATTGGATTATATAAGGTTTTAAAGGGGAGACATGTCACTCAACCTAGGGGTGTTAATTCAGGTTAGCATTTCGTGTTCGTGTGGTGTCGAGGTAGGGGTATTTGACTAAATGGCTCAACCCTAACCCGACCCATGTAATAATCGTGTCATGATCCATCAACCCTAACCCGACCTATTAATAAGGCAAGTTGACTTGACTTAACCTATTTGACACACTTAATAAACGAGTCATATTCACAAATGTAACACAACCCATTTCAATCTACATAATATTAAATACAACATCCATTTAGAAATTATTTTTTTTTACTTTCCAAAAGCAATGCATACACTTCAAGTCTTCAACTCACATTCAAAATAATATAGTTCAAAAAAAATATATAACATTCATCTAGAAATAAGTTATTTACACTCCAAAAAAAAATGCATACACTTCAACCCAAATTCAAAAAAACATAGTTTAACAAAAATAAAATAACATAGTTCGACAAAAATATAATATCCTTGGAACTCTTCAAATGCTAAGTATCAATATTGAAAGAATTAGAGCAAACAGTAGACTAATCCTGACTATGACTACGATTATCATCCATAAATTCTTTGTTGATGTCCAAATTCATAACATCTTCCACAAGCTCATCCAATTTCATTTGTGCAAGTTCTATGCCCAAAAATATATATATATATATATATATATATATATATATATATATATATAAGTATTAGTAGTTACAAAATATGATCATGCCTCAACAGTTTTACAAGAACAAAATAATAATAATAATGTAAGAGTAATAATAACTAATGAAACAAATAAAATTACCTTTCTCTCCATACAACCAATCTCTAGTGCAAACCAATGCCTCAACAGTGTTCGGCCTCAATGAACTCCTAATAAATGTTGGATATAAAAGGTATTTGACAAATCTAAAATAAAATAAATATTTATTTATTATACGAGTTAAACTGATTGTATTAAATGGGTCATTTCGAGTTGATATAAATAAATTGGCGTGTTAAACGTATCCATTGCGGGTTACGCAGGTTGACTTGCTTATGACACGTTTCTTATCGTGTCGCTTTCGGGTTGACCTGTTTATGACCTAAACCTATTAAGGCTCAACCCTAACCCAAAAAAATGTGTGTCAGGTTCGTATCGTGTTCGTGAGTTGAGTCGAACATTAACACCCTTCTTAACCTGTTGCCTTTGCCTTTGGGTCCTAATGAAATAAAACTTCTGTCTCACAACATGTGTGAGTCCTACTTGTGAGAGTGAAATATCATACAACCCATCTCATAAGACAATTTGAAATACTTTTCCAACCTCTCTAGTGGACCCAAAATTTCTAATTCCAAGCATAAACGGTCCATATTCAAGAGAACCATTTTGTGAACAAAAACAGAGCCGAGCGTGACCAAAGAAGACCCATGACCCCCCAATTGACAAAACAAATCAGAACAAAGGCATATGAAAACAGAATAATATCTAATCTGATCCCCAAACTAAACAAAAGCCCACCTCTTATCATTATTTCCCCAAAACCCTAATCTGTGGCTCTCTCTCTCTCTCTCTCTCTCTGTAATGGAGATGATTTTCATATCTGACAAAAACCCATCTCCGAAACCAAGAAGCAATCACAGAAACCATCATTGACATGTCACCACCACCACCGCCTCAACCACCAATCACAAACTCCCACACCACCACCACCACCGCCCTCCCTGACCTCTTCCTCAAAGCTCTCTCCATTTGCTTCCTCTTCTCCTCCTCTTCTTCCACTTGTTCATCAAAACCCCATCTTTTCAAACTCCCGTTTCTCACTTTCCCACCAAACCAACGTCGCTTTCTTCAAATCTCAACCATGTCCCTCCCATCTCAAACCCCAAAAACCAACCTCCACACCTTCACGAACCCGCAGTCTCTCTCCGAGTGGCTCAAACCCAGATTGCCCTCCGACTCTTTCGCCTCCTGGGGCGTCAAACCAGGCACCAAGAACGTCCACAACCTCTGGCTCGAGCTCGCCGAAGGCGAAACCTCTCTCGCCGATTCCACCCCACCAATTCGCACGGTTCAAGTCCTCACAGTCCGAATCATCGACGAGAACAACCGGGTCCTCATCGAAACCCACCAGGAGCTATCCGACGGCAGTTTGAGAAACCGGCATCGACCCTTATCGGAGAAGATGAAGCCGAACGAGGAACCCGAATCGGCGGTTCATCGGGCGGTGAGAGAAGAGCTCGGCTCGATACTTATAGGGTCAGTCAGTGAAAGCGTTGTGAGGATTGTGCCTGGGTCGTATCGGAACAGAGTGGAGGAGAGGAATTCGGCATCGTATCCGGGACTGCCGGCGTGTTACGTGTTGCATTCGGTGGACGCCGTGGTGGAAGGCTTGCCGGACGGGGAGTTTTGCACGGAGGAGCTGGGGGAGGAGTATGACGATTGCGACGAGACGAAGGCGGTGGCAGACGAGGCTGTCTCGGTCAAGAAGCATTTTTGGAAATGGGTTTCTGCTGATTCGATCGAATCTTAATATGCGGTTGGTTTTCTTGAATTGAATTTGCTGAGGTTTTATAGCATGACAAAATTTTTTGATAGTTTGGTTTGGTATCTGATATGATGCGATAATGTTTCTTCTTGTTGTTCATGATACGAGAATTTTGTGTTAATAAAATTAATAATGGTGTTGTATATGAAGGATTAGTAATACATCTTCTAACATTGGAAAGTGCAAGATTCAATTTTGAGGTTAATGTAAATATATAGCATTTGCACAAAATATAGTCCTTGTTTTTTTGATGGATAGCTGTAAATCTTATTGCTTTGATGTTTAACTCTATGTTTTCGTTCGAGCTTAATCCCAAACTGATGCGCAAGCTTACTAGAACTAATGCAGCGAAGGACTATGATGATTAGGTGGGTTTCTTGTTTACTAGGAATAAGATTATGATATAGGTAAATTTTTGGGGAAAAGTTCTATAGTGGTGATAGTTGGCTAGAAATGTTGGCAATTTCCACTAGCTGGAGAGAGGGTGTGATTGTGAATTTAGAAGTTGTGACTAATTGGTCTTGGCTGGACTAATTTCTCATATGAATTTATTGCTAAGATATTGGCCCCTAGAATAAGATCAATTTTAGATCACCTGAGTGCTCCAAACCAGGCTGTTTTTCATGCCTGAAAGATGGATAGCTGAAAATTCCATAGTGATCCAAGAAATAGCCCACAATTTTAAAATGATGACAAAAGGAAGGGTTTTGATTGGGTTTCAAATTGGATATGCAAAGAGCCTATGATAGGATTGAATGAGATTTCTTCTGGATGTGTTGTATAAGTTTGGCAGGAATGCAACACCCACACCTTTGAAGATAAAGAGAGATCTCTAGATCTCTTAAAATCTCTTCTTTTTGGTACTCTGTTTCAGTGGTCTAGAGTTTTGGGTTACTTGCAATTGTATTTCCATTCATGCTTTTCTTCTTTCTATTAGATTTACTACTTGAGTTCTATGTATTTGTTTCAAGTTCAGAGTGTTCACCATTGTGAACACTTTGTACTTTTTTATCAATAAAATTTTTATTACCTATCAAAAAAAAAAGTGTTGTATAAGTTTGGCATCTGTGATAAGATTTCAAGACTGATTCTCCAATGTATCACGACTATGCCATATTCTTTGTTGTCAAATCAAAGTTGGTGTGGAATATTTCAACCGTCTAGAGTACTCTAGTAGGGAGACTCTGTCTCTCCCAATTTTTTAATATTATAATAGATTATGAAGTTCTATCTGGACTATTGAGAAGAGGGAATGGGCGACTTGAAGGATTCCAGGCATTAATCGCCTAATGTTTGTAGATGGTTTAATTCCTTTTTATAATACAAAGATGAAGGAAATAGATTCTATGTTGGAATGTGTTCAGACATATTGTCTATGGTCTAAACAATCAGTGAATCAAGCTAATTAGTTTTGTTTGCCTCCAGAAATGTCAGTAGATCAGTCATTAACAGCTTCTGTAGTAAGTGGGGTTTACAAGAACATTTCCTTGGAATCAAGGCATCTAGGTAGCTTACTATTTCTCACCAGAAAGAAGTCTACTGATTTTAATTTTCCTAAAGAAAGACCTGAATCAAGATACTCTATAAAAATAGTTTATCATGGGCTGGTAAGAATAATCTATAAAATCTTTGGCTCAAGCTCTTTATACAATGTCTACTTTAATATTTGGCGAAAACTACATTTTCGTCCCTACATTTTCACCCGATTCTCACTTTGGTCCTTAACTTTTATTTCCACCACTTTTAGTCCCTATTCTAGAAAGCACGTCTCGTTTTTATCCCTACCGTTACATCAGAGACGAAAAATGCACACGTGGCAAATAGATGCATTATTAAGCTGACGTGGCCCTTAAAATAATAATAAAAAATGTCACGTCAGCATTTAAATTAAAAAAAATTAATTTATTAATTTTAAATAAATAAAAAAATTAAAAACAGATCACCACTAAAAACCCACCGCCGATCAACCTCCACAAACCCAGAAATTTAAAAAAACAACCACCCCAATCCTCAATCCTCTACTCCAAAACTCAAACCCTAGATCCTCAATCCTCAAATGGTTCTCATCTCTCACCGTCCACTAGCGCCAAGCTCATATCCGTCTCTTCTCTCTCTTTTTCTTTATTCTTTTTTACTTATCTCGGTCTCCCTCTCTCCGAATCGGTGATTGGTCCAGTGGTGGCGTTTCGATGGTCGTGGTCGAGGTCGTGGCTCACTGTGGGTGGGTTCAGATCGGCACAGGTAGGATTTAGGTGGGTTCAGATTGCCGTGGGCTGGCGTGGGTTTAGATTTTCAGGTGGGTTTAGATTTTCGTGGTCGAGGTCGAGGTCGAGGTCGTCGCTCGCTGTGGGTGGGTTTAGATCGGCACAAGTAGGATTCAGGTGGGTTTAGATTGCCGTGGGCTGGCGTGGGGCTGTTGGTGCTCGTGGGTGGCAGTGGTTTTGCTCGCCGTGGGCCGCCGCGAGTCCTGGGTTTGGTGGTTTGTGGCAGAAAATGGATCTGATTTAGTTTTTTTTTATTTGGGTTTGTGGGTATGGATTTGGCAGTGGTAGATGTTGATGGTTGTAGTGGTGGTGGTAGCAGCAGCGGGTGGTTTGGGTTTTGGATTTTGGATTTTATGTTGGGTATTTTGAGTTTTAGTATGGGTCTTGGGTTTTGTTTGAGTTTGGGTTTAACTCTCAGCAGTGGGTGGTGCTAGGTTGATCGGCGGTAGATTTTGGTGGTGATTTCCGGTTGTTGTCGTTTGTGGTGTGGGTGATTGGAGTGGTTGTTTTTTTAAATTTCTGGGTTTGTGAAGGTTGATCTGCAGTAGGTTTTTTGTGGTGATCTGTTTTTAATTTTTTTATTTATTTAAAATTAATAAATTAATTTTTTTAATTTAAATGCTAATGTGGCATTTTTTTATTGTTATTTTAATAGTCACGTCAGCTTAACAGTGCATCCGTTTGCCACATGTGCATTTTCTGTCTCTGATGTAACGATAGGGACAAAAACGAGACGCATTTTCTAGAAAAGAGACTAAAAGTGGTGAAAATAAAAATTAGGGACCAAAGTGAGAATCGAGTAAAAATGTAGGGACGAAAATGTGATTTTTGCCTTAATATTTTTGAATTGAGTTTGAAATGGAATGGATAAATTGGGGAAGAGGTTTTGGTGGCAATCATCTAGGGTTAAGCAGAGCTATATGGCTCTGAAAGCTTGGAGTGAGTTGACCTTTGAAAGTCAATTTGGTTTCAAGACTGATGTTTGATGATGACAGAAGTGACCTCTGTGGAATAAAGTTGGAACATGAAATTTCATGTGTTTCTTAAATGTACAGTACCATTGCAAGAATTGGTCTGGTTTGGCGTTAGATGGGGTCTAAACTTGCAGCAATTTCAGGTGGAATCAAGTCTTAAACCGATTAGATTGGTAGGAGGTCCTCCTACTGATCTAATTAGAGGCCCTATTTCAATTGATTAGTTCACTATAATGGCAGTTGTGATTTTTTATATTCTTCGCAAAGCTTGGACAGTATTTGGCAATGAACACAGAGATTAACGTATCTTGCCAAGAAGAGTCCAAATGGATTATTCTGAATATTCAAAGCAAACTGAGAAGACAATGCCCACTAGTGGAAATAGGTTAAGTTGGAACTTGGATGCGGCTAGAAACAAAAGGGAAACTTGTTTGGCAATTATGGCAAGAAATTCTAGAGGCAAGAAGGATTTCTCACATCTGCTAGTCTAGCAAGAAATGCTTGTCTAGTTGGGACTTGTGAGATGGGCAATGACAATACTTTGGATAATAAATTCTCCCAATTTACAATAGAAACTCTCTCACACCTGCCCATATATTGTTAGCCACACGTCTCTGTCCAATCTTTGTTGAACATTTGCACCGTGTATATGGATAACCTCAAATCCCAAATCAGCTAGATGATAGCAGTTTTAAGGCTTTTTTTTTTAAAAAGCTTCCATCTGCCATTCCTGGACTGTGTTAAAATTGACCCAGCAATTTTAAACAGGTGAGAATGTTTTAATAGAGTGATGGATAAGTGACAAGGTCCACTATAAGGACTATATAATTTCTCCTGTGTTAGCATCCTATTTTCTCATCCACACAATCTCTCATTGAAATCAGAAATCCCAAAAAAAAAAAAAAATCCCTATTACAAGCCATGGTAGAGGTTCATACCTGGAAAGATGTTTTAGGGGCTAGAGCAATGGCCAAGACTACTCCCTTCTTGCCTTTTCTGATTGCCCATAAAACTCCATTAGGATCCAATGGCTATCCTCCAACCATTTCTTGCACCATAGCATCAATGTGGTGCCTTGAATAGGTTTGGATTGGGATTTGAATATATATGTTTCCACCGTAAAGCTAAATCATCATGCTCTACCCGTCCTCTCAGCTCAGAATGCAATTGATCAGTCTAGCTTTGCGTCTAAGCCTTTCCACAACATAATTGTTCAATTTTGCCTCAAATCAGGAAATAGACAATGGGAGCTTGTCCCTCCAATAAATCTTGAATGGCATCAACTGTGAACTGTCCATGGTGGTTCTCAAGCCCTCAGCGATTCCAATTTAAGATTTTCAATGTTCACATCAGGCCTGGTAACAAGCTTTGTCAACTCGGCCTAAATAGTGCCCAAAATGGCCCGTAATGTTCACAGATTTTTGTTGCCTTTGTAACCCCGAAAAAAAACAAGGCTTTGTAAACTCGGCCTAAATATTGCTTTCTGTTGCCTTGTAACCCTTGCAGATTCTTTGGTGTGAAGTTTTTTTTTTTTTTTTTTTTTTTTTTTTTTTTCGGCCATTCATTAGTAAACTATATTGAGAAATACTTTATAGAAAAGTGAACAAGCTACTAACTTTTTTCACAACTTTTTCAAATTCTCATAAAAATATTTTTAAAATTGATACTTAATGTATGCCTTTAACATTAACCTGACCTTTTTGTTTTCCCTTCCAATCAATCCAACTTTTAGTTTTATATATATATATATATATATATATATATATATATATATAAAATAAAACAGGAAAATAATCTTTTATTATCTTTCCCTCTTCATCCAAACACACCTAGAGAAATATTTTCTTTCTCATTTCATTATTATTTTCTCTTCTTCTTTCTTTCATTCTCTCAAACCAAACATAGCTTTATGACTTATTGTTTGGATTGAGAGGGGTGAAGGGAGAATAAAAGGGAGTATAATAGAGTTGGTCGGAAATATGAAACATGGTTTCAGATTCTCTAGAGTTATTAGGGTACTCTACTAATAGGTTTCTTTAAATCGTAACCATTCTTTTATGATTTAAAGATCTAGATTCTATCTTGTCAACATTGCACTGATAATACTCTTAAAATAATAAAATGATGTTGCAAACAAAACATAAAAGAGGATTTTTTTTTTTTCCATTTAACTTTATTATTAGAAGAATTTTGTTAGTTGACAAGCTGTGAAAGAAAGTGGAAAACCAGCATCTCGAATTTTTAAAAATTGAGTTCAATAGCAAATCAAGTTTTTAAAACTCGAGTTCTAGAGTTCTGAGACAGTTGACGTGGATAAAAATTCTACGTGGAACTCGAGTCTTAGAGACTCAAGTTCCAGTGCGTACTAACTTTGCTATGAACTTTGAGTCAAGAGTACGTGCAAGAAGAGGAGGAGATCCACAGAGAAGAAGAAAAAAGAAGAAGAAGAAGACCTAAACAAAATATCTGTAACCTCTCAAATCTCATTCAATTTCATCTCTCTTCCATTCCTTTTTCTTTCAAATCATTCACATCTTTATGAGTTGTGTCTAATTTGTTTACATCGTTTGCTTGATGATGGAGATCGTAAACTATACCATAGATCGAAGATCAGGATGTGCTTGATGGAGACTGGGTTTGTGTGTGCCGTGCGTCTTCTTCTTTGCTGTGGATCTTCTTCTTCTTTCCTTCTTTCTTCTAGGTTTCCTTCTTTCTTTTGGATTCTTTCTTCTGTTTTTTGGGTTTTCTTTTTCTGGGGTTTGTACTTTCTTCTGGGTTCTTTCTTCTTTTTCTCTGTTTGTAATTATTTCTTCTGTTTTTTTTTTTTTTTTTTAATAGAGTGTAAAAGACTCAAGATTTATGTAGCATAAACATGTCCAACTCAGCAAGTAGGAAGCGAGTCTTTAAGCCTCGAGTTTTATATAGAACTCGAGTTTCTAAAACTTGATATACTAGTTTGCAAATATCTTTCAAACCCGTCTTAACTTACTATATTCTATCCCTTCACTATGCTAGTCTCCAAATATCCCTCATAAAAGAGTATTGTTAATGAACTGCTAATATTGCAGAATCTAGACTATTAAATCATAAAAGAGTTATTAGGATTTAAAGAAATCTGTTTGGTAGAATACTCTAAAAATTCTAGAGTATCTAAATCCATTCTAGTGGCTACCACGTTAGTTTTTCGCATAAATCTGGCCTTTACCCTTGTTATTCTCTTTCGATTGGATTGGTGCCTTACACTTATTCTTATTCCTGGATAAGCCATATCAGCATCAACAAGCAAATGTTGGGTCATGCGTCAATAGAACAATGTCACACCATTGGGAAAAGCAAAAAAGCAAAACCCTATCAGTACATTCAAGATGTGGACATTTGTGTGAAGTTGATCACTAGTCCTATATAGAATATGAACAGAGGCGCAACTAGGATCATTTACTTAGAGAGACCAAGTTATAGTATTTTTATAAAATTATCAATATTATTATATTCATAAATTGTGTAGTTCACCATGGACTATAGTCTTACAAAATATCCAAAAAAAAAAAATATTTTGTATCAAAATTATGTCTAACCTGAGTCTTTCATAGAATAAAATCAATTTATTATCATCAAATTATAAATTCTGAATTTGAGGGGACTTGTCTTTTTGCTATGTATGTTATGGAGAAAATTTAAAATTTTGGGGGCTGTCATGGTTGTATTAATTCTACGATATACATAATTACATCAATAGGTCTTTAAAACAATAGAAATTTGAATTAAATTAACTTCCTTAAAATCATGAACTTTGCTTCTTCTTCTTCTTCTTCTTTTTTTTTTTTTTTTTTTTTTGAGGAACAACTTCGCTTCTTCTTTATTTGCTTGAAACTTTTATTGTGATTGAGTAAATTCCTTGGTCTACGGCTGAAATCTTATTGCGATATTACAAAAAAGCTAGTGTTTTACCCTATTCTCTTCATGCATGATCAAATTCAAGCTTAGATTTGAGTGGACGTTTAGGTGTATTAATTGGTGAATCACCTGCTGCACATGGGATATCACAATCAACCATTCAAGCTTGACTTTTTACTATTGTTGATCCTCGGTAGATTGGTCAATTATTTCTATTCACTCAGAGAGAGAGAGAGAGAGAGAGAGAGAGAGAGAGACATAAAGGAACGAAAATGTGTCTTTTTGAAAAGCCATTAATAATTAGCTTTATCAAAGGGTGCGTATATACGGCGCCTGATGATGATCCATTACCTATTGGTCATTGGACAAAGTACTTTAAAACAATTATCGGATCAGAAGTTTTAAAACAATTTTTGGTCATTGGTGATAAATTTTTTTATCTTTTATAGGATGATTTATGGATTTTCCTTGGTTAAATAAGAAAATATTAATGGATATTTTAAGGGTATTGATTTATCAACTATTTATAAAAAAAAAAAATTATGCAAATAAGAAAAAATCAATTAATTATTTTGAATCATTAACCGAACTCATATAATATATAAAATCTTAAAGATGTTTCATGATGTATTAGGGTACTGGGGGAAGTATTCCAAGCAATAGGTATATCTGAATACTTCACCAAAATTTTCACATCCTCTTCTATGTTCGTGTGTTGTGGTGAAAAAACGATGCCGTAGCAAAACTATTTTTGAAGTCATGTAATGCAGAATAGTTGGATGTTTTGCCTAAGCTCTTGACCATTCACATAATTTACCAAAAATAAAACAATAAGTTACAATTTCTTAATCATCAAATGTTGGCAACTAGTGGAGTAATACTAAAGAATATCATCAATACATTATTTTCCCACTCTTCATTCATTTCTTGCTTAAGTGCAACATATACTGGCAGAGAAGTTGCAGTTTTTATAATATACATGGCTTGAAATCTTCCTGTAACTCAAATGCTTTAGCTCCCTAACTTTATTGTACTTTTATTAAATTATGATGTGGACCAAACATAATTGAAGTTAGTTTAAGAATAAATAGGGGTTACTTGTCTTACTAGGAGTCTAGGACTTTGTTTTTGACTAGTTGTTTGTGCTGGATATTTTCTTGCTAGTGCGATTTGGGCCCAGAAGAAAGTGTGATATGATTGCTGTGATAGCGGGGTCCAAAACTTTTGGAAACCTCTCTGCATCATGGAATGAACTCCACAAGCTTCTAGTTTTTGATTCATAATAAATTAATCTCCTTGGACAGATTACAATATTCTCACTTCATTAGAGCTGTAAATGTATCCATCGAGTAAAAACCAAGTATTAAAAATTCAAGAGTGTTTTTTTCTCTTTTTTGTAATTAATTTTTTCGATGAGCCGATCTAGAATCTATTAACAAATTAAATTATTATATATTTAAGTTTAGTTTTTTTTTTTTTTTTTTTTGTGGTTGAATTAGCTAAGGCTTATCTATTAGATATTTGATCAAATTATTATTTTTCTTATGTATAGAAAACGTTACAACAATTTTGTTTTTCTTTTCATTCACAAATCTATGTTGATAATCAATGACTAAATTATAGTTGAAATTATACCATTTGAATTATTAGATAGAATAGTTTTTGTTTATGGACTTATAAAAATTAAATTTACCAACCTTATATAACTTTCACTACATAATTAATTATTAATATCATTAGTAGATTTCAAGTATTATTCGATATCTTAAAACTAACTTATAAACATACAAAATTCACTTCAAATATATATATATATATATATATATATATATATTATATATTGAGCTTCATCTTGTGAATTTGCTCGCATATGATATTTGAATTTAATTTATTTAATAGTTTAGCCTAAATTAAGACAGTTTGGCTCATTTGCTAAACTGAGTCCAACTTGGTTGATTTGCAACCCAGCATTTCGTTAGCAGCTTCTTTTTATTGTGTTCTTGTTGAATTTTCAACTAACTTGAGTTTGTTGTGTAGCGACCTATCAGGTAGAAAATCACTACCTTTTGAAATCCTCAAAAAGTTGTGTAACTTTTGAAATTTTTGGCAAATATATTTTCTCCCATCTTAAATTTCCCTTTTTGATTTCCCAAAAGTGGATGGTAATAGCGAAGTGCATGTTGTTCGTATCTGAATATATGGCTGCACAACCAGTTCGGTTGTTGGCACTTTCGACTGACGATTAAGTTAAATTTTCTAATCAGAGACCAATAATATAAAATCTAGAACTTATCAAGCTAGAGTGATATTCATATATATATATATATATATATATGTGTGTGTGTGTGTGTGTGTGTGTGTGTGTGTTGCCTACACCTTATTCTTGCTCATTTTTCTTGTATTATGCATGGGTTTAGATTTAAAAATTTTAAAAAAAAATTGTTACAAGAAACAAGAAGAGAATGGATTTGAATTATAATTCTTCTTATAGAAGGAGCAAATCAATACCACTAAGTTATAAAACTTAAACTTTTACATATATCTTTGTTTAATCTCAAATTGGAAATTGATTCTTTTGGTATTTTAATACATATATGTTAGATATATTATGGTCTAAATTGTCCAATCCAATTGTAAGTTCACGTACTCGTAGAACAAGCATATTAACCTTAAGTTAGTCTATGGTTAGCCTAAGATTAGTCAAGCATTCTCTAATATATAAATTTTACATTGAATTCATTGTAACACAAATGTTTAATATAATATGTAGCCATCAAAGGCATTCTCATAGTAGACATAGCCCATTAGGCCGAACCACGGAAACCTTTGTATATGTGCTCTTTCATGCTTCTGCTTATCAATTGTTACACACAATCACACTTTCACATGGTATCATAGACAAGTAGAATAGATGAATTAGCCACTGCCACTGTTGCTTATTGCAATGGACAGGAATAAATAACTCTAATAAGAAAAATGATTCATATTTTAATCCTGATGAGTATAATGGAATCAGAAGCATGTCTCCATTGTCTGGAAAATGAACATTCCATTTCTTAATTAGAATGAATTTAATTTCCAGTATATTCGTTTCAATATTCACCAATGTCACGGGTATGGTTCAAAAGCAGGTAATTAAAAAGAGAAAATATTCAAGACCTGATGGAACATAATATAGAGATTCAGTATTTGTGGCCACGCATGGGGGCCAGTATTCCACTAATCATAAAAGTTGTGAGGGATTGACACGTAATTTTGAGATTCCTTAGCCAAGGTAGCAAACAAATTTTCCTCTCTTGTTACCTCTTTTTCAACTTGGAAATTGGAATCTCCCCCATCACCAATTCTATCTCTCAGTCTCTTTAATTTTCTTCTTCCATGATCAACATGTAAAGAAGCAAAGGTGAAACAATATGTCCCATCCTTCCACTTTCAAAATCCCACTTAGAAATAAATAAATAAAAAGTTAAAAACCCTCCTTTTCTCTAATTACCCATCCCACATGCAAAGCAAAAAAAATCAAAGTCAGACTGATAGAAAAAAAAGATAAAGATGACATTTTTACGATACAAAGCAAGCTTTTCATTCTTTCAATCTTCTTTATAATCATAATTGATATATATACCACGTTTAATTACAACCATCAAATACATTATGACTTATGATACTGCTATAGTGGTAATAGTATACTCTCCTCTTTATAGCTTAATACCTACCACTCTCACTGGTAGATATCAATTTAGCATTCCCAAATGCATAAAAAGAAGCTAAATAAAAAATTTAAGAAAAAATCAAAAACCAAAAATGTAAACAACTCACTAGAGGGTAATAATTATTCATGTTAGTGAATTTCATATGGTAGTAGAACACTGAGTCCCTTGCTTTGAAGTCAGTGGACCTGTCGGTACAGCTGGTCCAAAAGCCATAATTGCAACACAATTGACATTAAAACGGTACTTCCCAGAAACCCAAGTTCCAACTTTCCAGCGAAGCTTGCCAATCACTTTGAGGTTCAGAATTAGTCTGCCTGCTGTTTGATCACGTCCAACTTCATAACCAAAAGATTGAGCCACAGGCAAGCCTGTTCCAACCAAAGAAGCTGATAAGAGATTACTATCTTCATGGTCTTGGTAGAATGGTGGAAGAGAGGTATAGGTTGTTATCTGCTGTCCTTTGTAAGCGGCATAAACTTGTAGCTCATCATAGTAAATGCCAACTTTTTTATTTGGGTTCTTTGCAAAGAGAGAGAGTTGGATAGAGGAGTTGAGAAGGTGAGAGCCTGATGAGAGGTTTAGCTGGTAGACGTTGGTTTCTTTGAGGGAAAAGTCAGGCTTTGAGGGGCGTAAGATGAGCCAAATGAGTAAAATGAATGAGAGAAAGGGGAAGACAAAAGCAGATAAGAAGTAGAAGAGCTTCTTGTAGCGAAATTTGCCTAAGTTCAGTTCTTTCTTTGCGCAGTGTTTGGGAGACTCTACGCAGTATTGAGACATTTGCAGTAAGGAGCACGAGAGAGAGAGAGAGAGACGGAGATAGGGGAGTTTGACAAGGCTAAGGAAAAGAGGCGTTGAGTTTATATACAAAGTAGGATAATCAGTAAAGCAACATATTTATTCATACACAATTTTTTTTTTTTTTTTTTGATTGCCGAATATTCATACACAGTTTCACCACTTGTCAAAAGAAAAGGCAAGCTATGATTGTTGTTGTGGAAAATTTAAGTCGCCGACGTGTGAAAAGTATGTTAGATTAGTTCGTAAAAGATAAAGTATAGCCACAAATTTTGTACCATAATTTTGATGTGGTCAATTTTAAATAGTTAAAAAAAGTTATAATTCACGTAAAAGTGATTATTTACTATAGTACTTATTGTTAGTCACAAAAATTGTAACAAACGGTGTGATCTTAAAAAAAGTGATTAGCAAAGTTTCAACAAGTTGGTGAGAAAATAAGTGAAAAGTGTGTCTCTATAACGTATCTTTGGGTATGGCAAAAAGCAACAATAATTTTGCTCTGTCAGCTTTTGACTAGCAGCTACTCCTTGTGGTGGTGGAAGGTGGCTAGCTGTATAAGATATTTCCTTAAGACTTCCTGGAGTACACTCTTAAACTTATGGCCCATAAGATGTAGGTAAAGTACATATATAGATTAATCATGCACCCAAGCCATGTGTTTATATATTAATCATGCACCCGAGCCAAGTGTTAAAACTTAGGGCAGTAAAGTACATTCATAGACTAATCATGCATCTGAGCCATGCTTTCAATAGATTGCCTTTGGCCCTTGATAATGTTGTATGCCTCCCTGGCCTTTCTTCTGGGGTTAAGACAAATGAACTACAGTAGGGGCACTAGTGCATTATACAATGAAAGATTGAGGAGGAAGCTTGGGTGGGACAAGCCAAGGCCTTTTCCAAAAAGCAAAAGCAAGTGCAATTGCCATGCACATACATTTTCATGATTTTGTTTACAAAGGTTCATACTGTTGAATCGTTTGGACAGTAAAAGACATGACACAAATTTCAATCTGAAACGCTTTGATAGCTTTCCTAAGCTTTTTTTTATTATTTGGGTTACTTTTCATTTTCACTTATATGGTAGATTATGAGATGCGTTGGACTACTATGCAAAGCAAAAGATATACTGCTTGTGGTTGTGGCAACCTATCGTTTCTGCTTGCACTTTTGTACACATAAAGATGCAAAGCTTGTTTGATAGGAAACTCATGTAGTCATGTGCAAGCCTAAGGGGTTTTTTTTTTTTTTTTTTTTAATTTTGAGAGTTGAGGTTGAGAGGATTTAAATCCTAAATATCTTCATTGAAAACACAATGTGTCAACCAATTGAATTACAACACTCTTAACATATGCAAATTTAAGTTTATTTATTTGTTTCTTGAGAAAAATAAGTCTTTTTTCCCAAAAAAATTAGTTGGTATAGTTTTAGTTTAAAGACATTGTGATAGTTACCCAAGTTATTAGAATCGTGTTCATATTTTGAAATCTAAAATGTTGTTACCCGCACATAGATACCCAAATGCCTTTGTGGCTAAATTGGCCTCTTTTTTTAGGATATTGAAATGTTCTCATCTTTTGTCATTTTTGTCTATATATTGTGATAATCAGATTCAAAGTGCAATTCAAATCGCACACAATAAAATATTTTGAAACACATTGTAATCGATTGTCATATTATTTGTCACCATCTTCTTCATAGCTAAGATCCATTTCTATTCATTAGTCTTGTATCCACACCTATTTTGGGTTCCTATAACCAAGTTTGAGAGGGCTATTAGCTAGACAGCTCTTCTTTTTTTCTTTTTTTATTAAAAATAACATTCAACAATTCTTACATTGCATGTTAACAAATTCATGCTCCTTGTATGGGGTTCATCAAAGAGCAAGAAGAGGCTTCATTTGGTGAATTGGAAGAAAATTGCAAAGTCTAAGAAAGATGGGGGTTTGGGCATTTAAGCAGCCAAAGCTAAAAATGTTGCCAATCTAGCTAAGTTAAATTGGAGACTTCATACGGAGCCTTCATCTCTTTGGGCTAGGGTCCTCTCCCATAAGTATTGCTCCTCGAGGAGGTTGCCCAATGCTCGGGCACCCAAGCCTTGTTCTACTACTTGGTCAGCTATCCAAAAGGGTGAATCAGTCTTCAAAAAATGAGCAAAATGGGTAGTTGGCAAGAACAGCAAGCGTTCCTTTTGGTTTGATAAATGGTTAGATAAAGGGCCACTACGGAGTTTAATTGCAGGACCCCTTAATAGAGGGGAAGAGCAGACTGCTTTAAAAAATGTAGCTGGGTTCTCGAGTTGGAATTGGAGTGGGTGCTCTTTCTCCTTCCCTGACAGGCTGATATCAGAAATCAAGGCTACGCCCATTTCCTTTTATGCTAGTAATGCGGATCATATCACTTAGTCTTCTTCTCCAAGTGGTGCTTTTGAGTTGAAAGAAGCATATAAAATTGCAGGTTTGGATAAGGAAGGTATCTACGCAGGTTGCTTTGATGGGGACTAGATTTGGAAGACCTCCACTATCCCAAAAATAAAGTGTTTTGTGTGGTAGTGTTTACATAAAAGCATACCGGTTAGCACAGTTCTTGCAGCAAGAAGTAAGTCTCAACGGTGTACCAGCTATGTAGGGAAGGCTCGGAGTCTATTGTTCATATTCTTAGAGATTGCCATGTGGCTCGCACTCTTTGGACCTCTTTATCTACCCCTATGGCTGAATCTATTTTCTTTGGGTTAAACTCCTCAAAATGGCTTAGACAAAATTGCTGCAACTCTAACATTTCTCCTAGTTCGGGTATCAGATGGGGAATCATCTTTTGTTTTGGTATATGGATGCTTTGGCTAAATAGGAACGGTGTGGTGTTTAGATGTGAGAATGGGTAGCGAAATCTAAAGTCTAATGTTCTTGCAAAAGCAACGAAATTTGCCTATATTGGTATCAATGCTAATCAGTCTTCTACCCAAAGGCAAATTGCTATCAGCTGGTGTTTCCCTCCTCCTACATGGTTCAAGCTCAACTCGGATGGCTCTTTGATTGGTAATCCGGGGAAGGCAGGTGGTGGAGGTCTAATAAGAAATGATAAGGGAGAGTGGCTGAAAGGTTATGCTAGGAATGTGGGGTTTTCAACTAGCGTGGCTGCAAAGCTATGGGTGTTACGTGATGGTCTCAGATTATGCATAGCTCTCAAACCTCCTGTTGTGATCATTGAATTAGATGCCAAGCTTATTGTTGATCTTCTACAGAAATCTGAAGTCCACTGGAACTGCATTGATGCTCTTGTAAGTGAGTGCAAAACTGAGTTAGGAAATATTCCTAGAGTCCAAATTAATTATTGTTATCGCGAGGCAAATAGATGCGCTTGCTAGAAGGGGAGCTTTGCTCTCCCAAGACTTTGTAATTTTCTTAGGCCCCCGGGCGGAAGTGTCCTTGCTTTTGAGTCTTGATTATGCCGGAGTGACTTATGATCGTTTTGTTTCTGGCTAGTGTTTAATGAAATCTGCCTTTCTACCAAAAATTTAAAAAAATAAATAAATAAAGATTGAAAGAATGAAAAGCTTGCTTTGTATTGTAAAAATGTCATCTTTATCTTCTTTTTCTCCATTTTCAAACAGAGAGATTTGATCTTCTAAACTGTGTTTCAAGATAAATAGAATCGTTTCAGCTAATGTGCCATCTATATATATATAGTACTTCTTGTGTTTCATAAGCTGTATCTCACACATTTTAAGCTAACTTTCTACCTCGGAATGATGGAGAGCCAAGGACAAGGAGCATCGTGAAAAAAGCATGGTATATGCATGGTTCTGCTGGAACCTCGAAAGTAGTACACTTGGTAAAAACATGTGGGGACGATTGTCATTCATTGGATCCCATCCCAAAGGTTTCCTACCTAAATTTCCAACATCATATTGATTCATGAATGTGCATGCACTAATAGTAATACTATCCATATCATATGCTATCTTCGAAAGTATGCTTTTACGAGTTTCATTTATATACTTGTTTCATATATGATACACTCTACAGAAATATATATATATATATATATATATATATATATATATAATGACGATGGAAAGTAAAGGATACGGGGATATCTTTCTTTCCCCAGCTAGAATCAGAGGTGGGAATACACTTTCGGAATAAATTTGAAACGATATAAAGTCTTTTAAAAGAGCCATAGGAGATAGGGTAGCCAATACCAATACAGCCTTTCGATGGTGCAAAATGCATTGGTCTAGGCCTAGCTGGTGGCATCTCTCCTTTTTTTTATTTTCCCACATTGTTTTATTTTTGATGAACTCTCTCCAGATTAACAGAGTTGGTATTAAAAATTGATTATGAATTAAAATACCTTATATTATTAGCAGTGCTTGAAAAGCAGAAATAGTTGTTCTTGGACTTGTGGGGTGTCTAGTGTCTACAATTTCTTGAACTGTGCACAAGATTTCAAAAAGGAGAAAGTTTATGGAGAATCTGTAGCTGAATTTTTAGAAGCCCCTGGGGGATCAGCCTAATTTATGTCTTGGTCTTAAAGTATTATTATATGCAGTTGTTGCTTTTAAGTTAAGAAAAGAGCAAAATGACAGAAGAGTGTTACTGTGTTAGTTGACAAATGTCCCTCAACCTGGGCCATATATTTGATATACAACAATGGTTACAATGCTACTATAAATATAAAAAATATTACATTTTTTTTTTTATAATCTATTGATGTAATATTCAACACCATTTTGCATAAAATTTGCAACTAACATTATTTTATTATGTATTAATCATAATTTTTCAAGGGTTTTATTAACTTATGCCCTAAGAGCATATAAAAAAACTAAGGTATGTTTGGTAACTGTTTTTTCCCATTATTTTTTGTTTCCAAAAAGAATTTTTTATTTTTGAAATTAAAAAACTTATTTCGCAACCTAAAGTGGACAGAAAACAAAAACTATTCTCAAAACTCAATTTGTGAAAGAAAATAAAAACATGCAAAAGGCTGTACTCAGTTTCTAATTTTCAAAAATCAATAAAAACACGCATTTGATTTATTGAATCTGTCTCATTTAATGAGTTAGCTAGCATTAAAGTTCAAATATTAGTAACAACATATTTTAGTATTTTCTATTTTTTTCTTCAAATTTTTTTTTTTAATTTTAACTAACCAAACATGTTTTTGATTTCAAAAATACATAAAAAATTGTTTTTTCTTAATATCCCCGAAAACAAGTTTTTGAAAATAGAAAACAAAAATTATTACCAAATATAACCTTACTATTTTGAGAGTTTTTTTTTTTTCATAAAATGTTTTTTAAAAATAATGATTATTGCTGGACCCATTTTTCAATTGGAATTATATGACATAATTATCATAGCAGTGTTTGACATCATAGTGGCTCAGTGCCATTTGATCTGCCACTTGTAAAATCCATTGTTGGTGGACAGACTCTTGGTTTATCGCCAGGGACCCATCCTAATTAGGATCTTCAAGAGAATATTTTTGAGTGTGGCAGGCAGAGAAGTTTGAAATTATGAGAGTTATTTTTGCTTTTGAAAAACCTTTTGATCAACTATTGGCTATTATTGAGGCCTTTAATCGAGAGAAAGATAGATAGATGACCCCAACAAGTTAGTGATTTCTCATCTACTCGTATTTCCTTGCTCTTTTTTTCTTTTTCTTTTTGTTTTTTTTTTTTTTTTTTTGGGTGGGTGGGACCATATCTTTCCTTGTTAGAAATAAGCCCAATAAAGGCCCATAACGTCTTTGATTGTAGCAGGAAGAAAAAGAAATTGGGCTTTTGATTTTTCATTCAATTTTAAGCATGTGGGGATGAAATGACCTCGGTCCTACCACGTCACATTCAGCCAATCTGTGCTTTTAATTTGTTGTTTCACTTTCAATGAGACTATGGCAACTTGATCAATCATAAGATAACAGAGCATAAGATAACAGCAATAATGATGAGTGGATGTGTCACAATTTCGCAGATTGGTATCACTTTCTTTTTGGTTTGCAACGGTATGATAAAAATTAATGGCGTTCGGAACTTAGGGTGCAAGGTGTAAATGAAATGACCAAAGTGATTTGTAGTTTATTATTGGGGGTACCAAACTAATCCGGTGTTTTTATTGGACCAAAATTCTCCAAGTTTAAATCCATTGTGTATCCTTAAAATTCATAATAAGCAATATACAAGGAACTGTTAGTTCAAATTTCTTGATATTAATATCCTCAAATCTAAATACAACCATACAACCTTAATGAGATTAAATTTTAACCACACATTTGTATACTTATATAAAATGACAAAAATTTCCTCCAAACTAGTTTGAATGAATCTCTTCCAAGTTCGAAGCCATTGTGTGACAATTCATAAAACCATAAACATGTATTAAATTTACAAGGTGCGTTAATTTATTTAAATAAGTGGTTCGATTCCCAATAGAATTGAGATGTCTTTGGTTTGTTGGACAAACCATGGTTTTTTCCATAAATTTGGAGGGCTTCAAGAAGCCTTTACGATAGGCACAGGGTTGTACAGACTTAACTTGGTTGGAAAATTATAAGGTAATAATAACACTTAGAATTAACTACGAAAGGAAAAATGCTTTCTTGAAAAGTTAAAGAACAGGTGAAGACATTTAATGTAATGGATGACAGCTTGTATTGATAAGGACAATTGAGAGAAAATAACAAAGAAATGTAAAATGAAGTCAAACTCTTGGTTCATGAGTTCCAAGTTAACACATTAACCAAGGGGTTAGCACATTAACCAAAGGGGTAGCTAAGCATTTTACTACTCACCAAAAATCACTCCCCTACTTACCACTTCTCCCCTTGCTGCAAACTAAAAATTGTCTATGGGCTGGGGCCATTGGTTAGAAAGATTAGATGTTAACTTAGTACGCATGATTTTTGTTTTTTTTTTTTATAACCAACTTAGTAGGCATGATGCTCTTGTTTGTGTATGGCCGTATGATATGGATTGTGTTCTGTCACAGATTATAAGTTTCGGACTTTAAGCCTCAATGCATAATGTGCTAAAAAAAAATTGGTAGCAACAAGTCTTTTTATATGTAAAAAAGAAAAAACATACAAAGGTGACCCTACCCATCAAAAACCATACAAGAAATGAATAACAAATTATTTTGAGTGACGCTGCAAATGCAATAGTTTTCATAATCAATTTCATAATTACTGAGTTGACAGATTATTATTGATTATCATATAGACCATCACAACTTGACCACATAGACAATACTGAAATTTATTGTGAATGATGTTGTGACTCTATGAGCTGTTGGCGACATAAACGTTATGATGTGAGGAGTTTAATGAGTAATCAGAGCAGGGCTTGACAAAGAAAATTTTTAAAAGTTGGAAGTCAGAACTATATGAGATTGCGGTCAAGAATTTATATGCCAATTCCTGTTTACTACAAAAAACCCATAGTAAAATAAGTTGAGACAGCACCCATGAAAGACTTTGAAAGTTGCCACTCATTGAGGATGCTACCAAGCTTAGCCATTAAGGTCCCATTTGAACTCGAGCCCATATCAGGTTTTCCCTTACAGCTTTCCTTCTTGGCAATCCAAAATGCGTTAAAGGAGATCCTAGTTTAATGACGTCGGTGAGTAGAAGATGAATAATAACTAGAGCTTCTAGTTTACACTGATTAATCTGAGAGGTTTTGAGTGAAGAAATATACATGTCAACAAATAAAGAAAGAATGACCAGGCAGCCTCTCCTACCAAGATTTATAGAAATTACAATGCTATAATACAGCGTATAGAGGATTATAAGAACCAACATCCAAAGAAAAATATATATATACACACACATATATTGATATATATATATATATATATATATATATATATATATAGTAGTGTTAGAAAGCATCTTGGTCCTCGTAGTTGTTTCCTCTTTGTTTCTCAAGCATCGATAACAGGAAGGGCAGAAATATGCCAATCATTTCAATTGTCTGAAGCTCAATATCTAACCATCGTAGGAATTGCCATCAATTTCTGAAGGTGATGGATCAATGTGCACTTGTCGAACAAACTGACCTTTTACTCTGGGACGCTGCTCTGCAAGTTTTTTTCTGCTCTCATACCGTACCTGTTGAGTTATATTTGGCATTAATAAATGGTAGTATACAGGAAAACTTCTCTAGGTTATGCATAGGAATAGAATAATAATGACGATGATAATGATAAGTTACCTTCTTCTCATAGCATCTTTCCTTCCGCTTCAAGCGAAACTTGGCTAAAGCTGCCTCTCTTTGGATGGATCGGTGTGCACTTCCATTTTGAGGATAGAGACCGTCTTCATTCTTGCTCTCGGGAGCAGACCCCACAAAAGCAACATGATCAACATTGCTGTTGCTTCCACAACCACTTCCGTACCCAATGCTATTATGATGACTTACACCACCGTTACAGATACTACTACTTGCACTCTGATCAGTCGCTGAAGATACATGCCCTCGGTCCTCCAAAGGATCCAATTTGTGTTCCTGCTTGTACACATCCTGGTTTGCAGCATCATTTGTGTTTTGATCTTGTGGGTCATACTGCTGCTCAAAATTATTATTTTCAAGACTTGACTGATAAAGTACATTCATTTGAAATGAGGGTTCCTGCTGTGGGACTGAATTTGGACTTGGTGTTGGCAATGAACCAGATTGTGTACAAAACATTGGAGGAAGAGCAGAACCAAACCCCGTGTATAGATTATTAACTCTTATACCTTTCACTGGAATTGGCACAGGAAATACTCTCTGTTGAGAGCATGAAGTTGCAACGTCAGATTCTTTAGAATGACCAGCAGCTAGAGAGATAATACTTCTTTGTGTGATACCAGGATTATCAGAGCTACAAGAAGTAAAGGTATTGGATAACATTTGTTCAGAATTTGTTCCATATTCTTTCTGTTGATTACAAGCATTAGTAATTTTTGTTTGTGGAGGTTTTAATGCCCTGTTAGTGTACCTGCAAGGATTGAACTTTTAGTACATAAACCCAGTAAAAGAAAGATTTTAAATTTTTAGTTAGAAAAGTCTGTAATCCCCCCCCCCCCCACTCCTCCCCAAAAAAAAAAAAAAAAAAAACACACAAAAAAAGGATACAAGAAACAGTTCTGTGTATATTGAAGCTTTTATGGTTATATTTTCATATAATGTCCTCAGAAGTTGCACATAAAATACCTTCATCACTTGAAAAACTCACTTAAACATAATCAACATGCTTCTTGTGTTTGGGCTAATTAGATCCAACCATTTTATTTTAAGATAGATTGATGAAATAAGGCAAGATATGCAGTCAAACAGCAACAAGTCTAATAAATTAACTGAATTATGCCAATTCAATAAATTCTGAAAGGAACTGGGGATAAGCAACAAGTAATGAAGTATAAACAAGGAAACTTAAACCCACCTCGTAAAGGCTGAGGCATTAGAAGTCCCAAGGGTACGCCTTTCTTCAGTATATGAATTACAAAGCCCACTGAAATGAGATCTTCTCAATGAAAGATCCAATTGTGGCAAATGATCAAACTTGTTTATGCCTTCACTGCCGCAGTTTGGATGGTTATGGAATGATCCAATCAAATCAATGGCTTTTCTAGAAGAGTTGACGAGGACATAATTATTGTCAAAATCCTCATTAGTGATGATAGTATCCCTATTATGACTTTCTAGTCTTATATCCTTGCCAGGAGGAGTTGTGTTATCATCCTTGCAGGTATCCACCTCTGATCCTAGACATGTTCAAAAAGTTAGACGCTTCCTTACTGAACAGGACATATAAGATGATGCAAAGCTAGATAGAAATGTTTACCTTCTGCTTCACTCCCATGCATAAGAAATTTCTGGCCGAAATTCAAGTATTCTTCTTTGTTTTGCGAAATTATGTCACTTGGAAACGATTTGCCCCATTTTGGCTGAGAGAATTCCTGCATATTTTCCACACGGACACTTTCAGCTTCCAACTCTGGCTTCGTGCAAGAGCTCTGCAAGAGGAGACAGCAAACATGCAGTCCCTATATGAAACTTCATGTATCCAGCCTAATGTGAAAGGAAATTTCTTAAAACCATAATTGGCCTCATTTAACATAGGTTCATATCCCCTGGATACATGCATCAAGCATTTATTGCAATAAAACTGATTAGTCAATGAACAATGCGAATCAACTTATGGTCTATCAGAAACACTAACCTGTTCATCACTCCCTTTTTCAATTTGTTCAGTATTTCTCTGAATACAAGCCATCCGACCATTCGAACGTTTACTGGCAGCAGCATTGTTTTCAGAAGTGGCCTCTAGCTGTTGTTGTGCAACACTCTCATCTTGGGGATCATTTATGCCCAAATTTGACTGATAGATCAATAGGAACAGATCAAGACTGAGACAAGTAGCTTATAATTTCAAGACCAAAAGTAAAAATAAATAAATAAATAATGGAGACAAAATTGCTTACAGATTGTTTTCTCCAAACATGCTGCCACAAATTTCTCAACTCATTTCTTCTAATAGGCTTAACAAGATAGTCAGCCGCACCTCTCAACATGCATTTATAAACTGTGCTTACTGAATCCTGTGCGGACATCACTGCAAATTAACAGAAAAATTATTTTGACGAGTACAAAAAATAGCATAAGATATATGAATAGTTTTTTGTTTTAATATAGAATTATATCAAATCAGTAACGTCAAATATTCGAATCCTATATTTAACATGTCATACTTATGACTGGGATGTTTTTGCAAATCTCATGCTCCGCAATTAGCGTAAGAAGAGCAAATCCAGATATTGCTGGCAAATCCACTTCTGTCAATATGAGGTCTATGTTATGGGGTCTTCCCTTCAGTATCTCCCAAGCTTTTAAGCCATCAGGAACAGCAGTAACTGCTCAAACAATAAACAAGACATTTCAGTTCCAAAAGCACCATGTCTACAAATTTCAGGTTTCAACCAAAACACAACAAACAACATTTCAGGCTTGTAACAGATAATTACAAGCCTAATCGTTACATCATTTGTCCAGGGGCTCTGCGATCCAGCTCACTAGAACCCTTTACAATTAATTGCCTATCCAGTGATCAATGATTCAATTGAATAAAGAGATCTGAGCAAGCCATAACATGTAAGAAGACCAGAGAGGAGGAATTAAATGGTTGAGGATCCATTCAGTAACATTTCCTATTTTCCAGTTTCAAAATTTTTGTTTTTTTGTGATGTGATTTGTAGTTAAACTTCTTATCTTTTCCTTAAAAGACTGTCTCTAAATTCCAAGTCCTTGATCCATTTTGTTTTCTTAAAAAACTTGCACACAGGAATTAAAGCAGTTGAACATAGAAGAAAAGGCAGCTTCTCATTGTAATTTGAAAACAAAACCAGCTAACTATGCCTAACAATAACCAAACCAACCTTACAAGATAAATACCATAACTTTCCAGCCCTTATCCAACCCTTCCAACTTGTAACCCTCAAAGCCAACTCTTTTACAATTCAATTGGCACAACTCACAAAATTTTACAAAAAAAATCCAAAACCCAGTTCACTATTCAACCCAATGAAGCTAAAAATCCAACAAAACCAAGCATGCAAAGCAAGCGCACACGAACACACACACACACACACACACATATATATATATAGAGAGAGAGAGAGAGAGAGATACAGACCTCTGTAGCTACACTTTCTAAGAAGCGCCCCTATGATCTGTCTGGTGGAATCATCAGCCTCAATCAGCAACACCCTCAGCCTCATCCTCCGTAAGAAATTTTCCCACCTCACCACCCCACTTGAATTCCCACCTTTTCTCTTCCTAAGCTTCTTAGTCTTCTTCCTCATCTTCTTATTCTCTGCAGTCTCACTCTCTGTCTCATACTTCTCTTCCTCCATCTCCATCTCCATCTCCATCTCTGTCTCACTCTCTGCTCTCAGTTCCATTTCCTCACTACTCACCACCACCTCTTCCATGACTCTCACTCTCTCTCTCTCTCTCTCTCTGAACCAAACCACCTACAAAACAAAACAGTGTTGAGCTAAGAAAATATCATATCCTTGCACTACTAGTACAACTAAGGCTTCGCTGAAAAATATCTGAAATAGAACTCTAATATATTATATATTTCTAGAAGGGAAATAAACAGTGGAGATATTGAGTCCATTGCTCAAAGATTAATAATATCTCTCAAAATATCTTATTTCAGTATTGGTGGGCTGCTTTTTGCCACGTCAAAATGCAAATGGTCATTGGGATAGTTTTTTTTTTTTTCTTTGTTTGTGTTTGTGTGGTTAGCAGTTGAGTCGGTGGGTGGTGCAAGCAAAGCAAATTTGAAGGTCAATACAAAGCCAGAGGATATTTTCATAATGGATCCCACAACAAAACCGATAATTTTGTCACAATTTATCCGCATAGCGAGTTCTAAGCAGTGAAATTGTGGACCATCTGCAACTCATCCACAATCCATCACTTATAATTTACCACGTGGTTAAGTTGCGGCGAAATTATGGTAATAGAGAAATTATACAGTCTTCATGGTGGATTACATTATTTCTCTACTATTCCAGTAAAAAACTTTCACTTATTCAATTTTTATTTAAAACTCTACAATTTTAAACAGACAAAAGTCTTTTGCTAAAATAATGAACCACATCATTTACCCACGATAAAAATCTTATAAATTCACGCTAATAACGTGTTTGGGTCCCATTGTGCAAGTTGTAGAGATGGCCCACATGAATTAGATATTTTTTTGGGTCAGTTGCCGTCGAGGAGATAGTTGATCTCAAGGAAGAAATATTGACACGTGGAGGTGTATCATAGGAGGGGTCATTTTGTGGCTTTCATTTCACCTATTCAATTTTTACGTAAAATTCTATAATTTTAAATAGGCAGAAATCTTTTTCTGAAATAATGAGTCATATCATTTATCCGCAATAAAAACCTTATAATTTTAAGTTGTAATAGAGTTGTTTGGGTCCCATTGTTAAAATTGTAGAGATGGCACACATGAATTAGATATTTTTTTGGGTAAGTTGCCATCGAGGAGACAACTGATCTCAAGGACAGAATATTGACACGTGGAGGTGTATCATAGGAGGGGTCATTTTGTAGCTTGCATTTCACCTATTCAATTTTTATTTAATTCTTCGCAATTTTAAACACCGCAGAAGTTTTTTACTAAAATAATAAACCGTATTATTTATTCACAATGAATACCTTATAGGCTTCGTTTGGTGGGGCGTTTTCTAAATGAAAACTAGCGTTTTTGATCAAAAACGCTGGAAGCTATGCGCTTGGCATTACGTTTTTTGAAAAATTACATTTTTGAAAACTCTCAAAATTCACGTTTGCGAAACACAATGGTGGATAGCTTTTTAAAAAACCAGGTAAAAAACGCAACTATCATAGTCTGTTGAAGCTTGAAATTCCTAAAAAAACCTCACAAATACTAAAGTCTTGCCTGCTACCTTGCTATCATCTATCACCTCTAGGCCTTGCCACTATATAATTCTGCTCGGCTTTGATGAAAAATCTTCTCTCTAGCTTTTTTCATTAATTGAATATTCTGGGCATGCAAAAATTACTTTGGTATGGGATGAGGTTGTGGGTGACGCAAAGAAGATGAGTCTAGAGAAACTTGGATGCAATTGGATGATTTTTTTTAGAAATTACTAAGGTTAGATGCGGACCATGTGATTGGCAGTCGAGGATTTTTGTCTAGCTACCCAGCAAGTGAAGGAGAAGCTTGAGGTAGTAGGAGATACACATTGGGAAAGATAAAAATTAGGTGTCCTTCTTGTGTAATTTTTTATTATTATAATAACAAAAATAAATTACACTATTAAATGGAACCATATTATTATTATTATTAAGTTTTCTTATTATTAAATTATTAAATAAAAAGATATATATTATTACTCATATTATTATCATTACAGCATAGCCTGTCATGTCTTTTTTTGTAATTTTTGCAAAACAACAATTTTAGAACAATTTGATTTACCAAACACTCAGATATAGCTTTAAAAACTGAGTTTTCAAAATGCCCGTTTTAAAAACGCTATTTTTTAAAAATGCACTTTTTAAAACAGCTTATCCAAACAGGCCCATAATTTCACACGATAATAGCGTTACTTGGGTCTCATTGTGAAAGTTGTAGAGATGGCCCACAAGAATTAGATATTTTTTTTGGGTCAGTTGCGGCGGAGGAGACAGTTGATCTCAAGGACGGAATATTGACACGTGGAGGTGTGTCATAGGAGGGGTCATCTTGTGGCTTTCATTTTGTCCAACGTTATCTACATCACTACGGACGGCTTCAACTTGGTTTGTTATTATAACGTTTAGTCCAAAACAAAATTATTTTAAAATTTTGTGAAAAGGAAAGAAACAATTGAAAAATAAGGGGGGATTCTCCTCAATCAATTGAGTGTTTGTGTGAAATTTGTTTTGAGTGATGTTAACAATATTATAAATTTTATAATTGATGTGTTAATTTTAAAATAAGAATAATAATAAGTTAATTAAAATATTTATGTATTATATAATGTAAGTATTTTTTAATAAATTTTTATTTTTGTTTAGCATTTCCAATTGTTTTGTTTTTAGAGTTAGGATAAATTTATTGTAAGAGATATAAAATGATCAAATCATTTATTAATAGCATTTTTCTTTCTTCTTTATCTCTAAATACAAAAAAAAATCAAACATGTTAGGCCTAAATGAAGAATAGAGATATAAAATGATCAAATCATTTATTAATAGCATTTTTCTTTCCTCTTTATCTCTAAATACAAGAAAATCAAACATGTTAGGCCTAAATGAAGAATTTTTTTCTCTCTCCTTTCTTCCTTAGTTTATCTCTCTCTTCTTGCAAAGATAGAAAAATATCCTCCTTTTTTTTCTCATTTTCCCAATAGATCAAGCGTGTCCTCCTTACGACAGCTCAATTGGGCGAGTTGGTATCCACAAGTGCTTGATGGAGAGGGGAGAATGGGGCCAAGGATGTAGCATATATATTATATAAATCTTTCTAACTATTTCAACCCCCAAAAAAAAAAATATCTCCTCCTTGTACCTATGGATACTTGTTTATATATCTCATTATATATATATATATATATATATATATAGAAATTCCTCATGTTTTAGTTGTGACAAAAAGGCACATGTATTAGTTTTGACAAGTGAATAATATATAGCCTCTCCTTGGGTCACTCACTTGAATTTGTTTAGGCTGTAGCACTGGCCACTGGGACCCAATCCTTCCTAATAGTACCATGCTTCTTTTTTTTCTTTTTCTTTTTCTTTCTTTTTTTCTGGGCTGGGTTATTTGTACCATGAGTCAAAATTTCAACCAGTTGTCTGATGTCCAGTCCTTATCTAACTATTTGGAATATACTTTTTTTTTTTTTTTTTTGGGTAAAAGGAATATACTTTACTATTCGTCCAAAACTCCCAAACAAGAAAGCAAGGAATTTCAATCTATCTGGAGCTGTATGTATTAAGTGGTGGAGCCAAGGATTTTAAGTTGGGAACCACACAATTGTGTCAAAATAAACTGAAATAACAAATATTTATTACCCTAAAAAAATCTACATAATATATGTGTATATTGATTTCATTTTGGATGACTAGAAGAAACAGGTTTCTGAGGCAATAAAAAAAAAAGAAGTGTTAGATCCTTTTATTGCAAATGAAACGAGAGGTTGGAGCGGACATGTGAAGATGAATTTTGATGTTGTTGATTAGAGATGGCAAATCATGTATAGCTATTGATGGAGGAAACCACACAAAGGTGATGTTATTTTTGCCTACACTGAAATGATTGTAGAGCAAAATCGGTAACGAAGGCAATGAAAATGGGACTTAAATTTGGGGCAAAAATTAAGTTCAGTGCTTCCGTGCACTGAAGAGGTTAGGATGCACGTGTCTGTGATTTAAACATGTTCAATGGCTCAAGCCAATTCCATAAATTTGTCATATACAAAAGAGATGCATTAAACCTGATTCTTCATAAGCAAAACTCCTTAATGCAATGATAGCATTGATCCATTAAATTCATCATTGGAGAGATTAAAAGCTCTTTTAATTCCTTCTCAGTTTGGTTTGTAAACTATATATTTAAAGAAGCAAATTTTGTTACCAACAATGTTTGTCGCAAGATAGACCCAAAGGGTGGGATTGATTCCCCCATCTCTAACATCCCAGTTTCTTGTCTCTTCCTATTCCTATTGCGTTACTTAGTTATTTAATCATTTTCACTTTTGTGTTAATGAAACCTAGAGTCTATATATTTTGAAACTATTAATAGGGGAAAAATAATTATTTAACTCTTAAAAAACATATTCAATTGCCAAGCACAAATTAATTTAGCTGTGGAGAACTTAGAAGTTAAAACTAGATAAATTACATATGTAGTTGGCCAAAATTCATCAATCTAGAAAAAGGGAGAACATGTATCAAAAAGTACTTTCACATTAGCGTTGGTGGTTTTTTCCTATAAAAACAAAAAACAAAAAAAAACATTAGTGTTGGTGGCTACCCACTTCAGCCAACCCAACCATACACCTATGTACTACTCAACAGATATATTATTCAAGAGAGACCTTCAATGGGCTATCCGAAAGGTGCGAATAATCGCTAAACCTTTGTCGGCAGTCTTTGTGGTTACAATTCACCCATGTTCGAGGAAATAAAGTAGCTTATATTCTCGCTCAGCATGCCAAATGTAGCACAGCTTTTCTAGTTTAGATGGAAGAAGTTCTACCATAAATCTAAGATGTTATACCAGTAAAGTAGCTTATACTCTCTCGCTAGGCATGTCAAGTGTATAACTACTTTTCTAGTTTGGATGGAAGAAATTCCACCAGAAATCCAAGATGTTATTCAAGTAAAGTTAACTTATAGTCTCACTAGGCATGCCAAGTGTATTACTACTTTTCTAGTTTAGATGGAAGAAGTTTCACCAGAAATTCAAAATGTTATTCGAGTTACTTGTGGTAAGAAAAACTTTAGAATTATACTATTGATACGACATGATATTTTTTAAAACTATTAATATGGTCTGTTATTATTGGAATAACATCATTTTCACCTTGATCCCCAACTAATGCAACTTTTATATACACCAATAGCATGAAAAATGTTGTCTTCCTAAACTAATTGAAACTTTGTAGTGAGTTGAGTACAAATATTGAAGATGAACTGTCGGTAATTACACCAAGGAAATGGCTCCAAATCAATACTACATTAATCCTATGTGCTACTAGAACTACCTTATACCTAAGATAAAAGAAGGCATGTTGCCTTGAAGTTGAAGTGTTGATCGATGTGTTACGTGTTGTTCTTCGTGCATAACCCTTATTCTATAGGCAAATATAGAAGTTATTTTCAGCTCATAACTATCCTATCTCACAAAATAAGAAAGCAGAGTGGTAATCTCCAATTAAGTGACATTGGTCTTCAACCCTTCTATTTACTTGACTAGTGTCTTCGGATCTTATAACTATTTGACAAGCGTCTTTAACTCTACCATCCAATAGAGAAGTATTTTTTATGTGTCTCTAGCATTACTCATCTTTTATGTGATATAAATAATTTAAAAAACACACATGGCATGGTTACCAAACTAACACATATCATATAGTTCCCAACTTGCAGGTCACCATCTATAGAATTATTACAGGTGACTTTTTGCCAACTGTTGATATTATTATTTTTGTAGTATAGACATTTTCTTTTAGACAAACAACGTTGCCCAGACATAAGAGATGCCTAAATCTCTTTATAGTTCTCTCTCACGCACATACACATACACATGCGCGCGTAGGGACAAAGCTAAGATTTTTTGTTTGGGGTTAAATTGCAGTACTAATATATTAGTTATGAGTAATAAAAAAAAAAACTATCACACACATACGTATAAATCTTAATATTTTAATACTAGAGTAGGTCATAATTTATGAATATATTGTATACAAAATTATCAGCTTTGACATATGTATAATCAAACGATAATTTTTAAGAGAATTTATGATCTTTTAAATTCTGATGAGTATACAAAATTTGTTTAGTTTGATATTAGCCATGTACAAGAAACAAAATTAAGAAAACAAAAACTACTTTGTCTCTATAACTATTAAACCAATTAAAATTTTTATATTTTTTAAGAGTATTATTGGACTAGCCCAAATATTTGGGGGAATTAGAAAACTCCTATATTTGTAGCTAAATCTTTAAAGTTTTAAATAAATAAATATACATAAAATAAATAAATAAAAATTGGGGGTGGGTCGAGTCACTTCCACGTGTACCTTCTCATTTTTTTTGCCCACTAACTCTTTTTTTGTTTTTTTTTGTTTTTTTTTTAGAAGATTCCCACTAACTCTTTGGTTTCGTCGCCCACAGTATTTTCCTAATTGTTCATGCTTTCATCGCCTAACTTTCTGCCCCACATGACTTGATTGATTTTTTTTAAGGAGGAAAATTACATAAAAAGTCATAATTTATACTATGTTTCAAATTAATACAAAGAAATTTTAAATTTATCAATTAAAATCTCAAATTTATGAAATTATTTCAATTTGAGACTATGTTCAACTTCATTATTCACCTCCATTCCTCAAGGCAGTAATAGAGCAAAAAATGTAAAATCATTTATTAAACTCTATGTTTATGTTTCAGTTTCAGCTTGTTCAAAAATCAATTTAGAAGCTATTGAATAGCTAGAGAAGGTAGAGAGGGAGAAACTTTCGCTTAGAGTAAGAAAGTGATTACTAGAAAATTGAAGTTGGTTACTTAGGTGCAACACAAAGTTTTATCAACGATTTTCCCATTTTATCCACTTTGTTACTGCCTAGATTGACAAAAATTAATCACAAAGATGGACAAGTTATTCAAATTGGAACTATTCATAAGTTTTGGAAGTCAAAATTAAAAACTTGAGACACAATTTGAAATAGACATTAAACTTTTTATGTTCCTTCTCTCTCTCTCTCTAAATTTTTTTCTCTTTTCTTGAACAACTTTTTATTTTTTAAAAACTTCTTGAACAACTTTTTAATTTAGCTAGTCTAATTATAAACCATCTTATTGGGCTAGAACATAATCGACCAGTTATCAACTGACATTTTTAGAAGCCCCTAACAAATTATATGGACTTTAACCAAATAATTAATTTTATAAATTATTGTCTTCGTTAATAGCATTTACCCAACCAGGCAACCATATGGTTCGACCCACGTTGTAGCTATGATCCCAATCACATCACCACCAAGCCGTACCAAAATATTTCTTAGTAGAACAATGTTGTAGTTGCTGTAAATTTTATTACTCAAACTCTATAAAGTAACGTGTCAATAGTAAATAAAAATAATTAAAAATTTTATTTATTATGTTATTAACGTTACTCCAATCACATATAGATAATACTAAAGATATGTATGGGGTAAAAACTGAATAACTCACTTGGGGTTGAACCTCTATCCGAAACAATTAATTTGAAGACGTAGGTTTTAAAACTAACTATTTTGTAATGGCAAGATACTCAAGCTAGGAAGACTTTAAACATAAAGACAAAAGGTAAACAAACAATACCTCTTTATTTATTAACTTCCCTCAAATTGGCCAAGGAACACTATTACACTTGTAGAAAATAAATATATCAACTCAGTAGTTCACAATAATTTCTCTCTTCTTAAGTTCAATATTTTCTCGATCCCTATAGCAGGTAGGATCTTTTCCTATTTATAGTCTCATTGCTCTTATTTGGGCCGTCCAGTTGTATGGTAGATGATCCTCTTGGTAAGATACTTGTCACATCTTTCTCTTTCCTTCTTTTTGAGGCTTAAGCTAAGTAGGTAATAGACTGTTGTGACATGGTTCAAAATGTTCATTTAGCCATAAATGTAGCATGGCTAATTGGTGTGATACATTTAATGCGAAGGAGATGCGGCTTTGTCAAAAAGCTTCCTTAAACTTCTACTTAGGTAGATCATTATTCCCTTGGCAAGACTTGATAGACTCCAGTCGTCCGTTTAGGTTCTTAAGTTTTTCGTTCTCCTCGGCTCAGACCTCAAATTTGAATCTTCCTCAGATTGCTTAGTTTGGGCCTATGCCTCTCTAGTTGGCACTCATGTAGGCCCCCTCCAGATCCAAGCTTGGCCCATAATTCCTTGGGCTCATCTTAGCTCACACAAAAAGGTTTAGAATAAATCCCCACTAACGACACCTTTATTATATACCAACCACAACTTGTCACATTTAAAATAAAAAATATTAAAAATTTTGTTGTATGGATATTTCTTCATATCATGTATTCAATTTTTTATTCCCATTTTCTTTTCTCTCCCTTCTCACCCCAATCATACATAGCATAAGTCTAAGAAAGGTACTACGTTCACAACATTTTTACAATATTTTCACAACAAATCATAGGTGGTTAGTTGTTATTGGTTCAAATTTGAATCAAACACTAAGATTACTTTTTTACCCTAACAATAATAACCAGTAACAACTTACCATTTAAGATTTGTTGTAAAAATATTGTAAAAATGTTGTGGACATATCATTTCTCTAAGCGACAATAAATCTTATAATCACTGAAGTAGTAGTATATTGTAATTAGTGTACAATAAATATGATTTCAAAAATAATTTCATATGATTTGTGAATATAATATTACATTAATCACAACCAATCACCTCAATAATTATGAAATTTGTTCTAGCACTCTTGTTTTTTCTTTTTCTCTTCCTCTTTTTTTTTTTTTTTTTTTTTTTTGTTTGTTTGAAGTCAAGAACCAGTTTTTTTTTCTTTTTTTCAATTTCAAAGCGCACAAGATGTCAAGATTCCATATTTATTGAATTGGATAAGGTGGTGACACCGACAGCAACACAATCCGTATCCAGATTCCAGAATTTGCTGTCTCCATTGTGTCTATATTCCTTCAACCTCTCAAAATCCCTCCATTTTCCCAAACTTTCTCTCCATCCAAACACTCCAGCTCCGAAATGGCTACTCTATTATCCTCCTTACAACCCACACTTCAGCTCCCCCATATCCCATCTTCACCATCATCATCATCATCTTCTTCTTCTTCTTCAGTCTCTCTCCTCAGCCTCAGCACCTTCTCCACCAAGCCTACAAACTCACTAACTTTCACAATATCCAACTACAAATCGAGTTTCTTGAACAACCTTAAACCCATTTCCCTCTCATCCAGAAAAAACCATCCTGGCAATAATGCTTCACTCTGTGTCCGAATGTCTTGGGATGGTCCACTCTCTTCAGTGAAGTTGATTATGCAGGGAAAGAATTTGGAGGTATTTGCAGTTTTGCACTAACCCCTTCTCTTGGTACCTTAGAAAAAAGTAGAATTGGAGACCCTTTTCTTTGTTGCTAAGAAAAGTTATAATAGAATATACAAAGTCAAAGACCCATGTCTTGGTTGCTAAGAAAAATAATAATAGAACATATATATATTTCAGTTTCACGGTTTCTGTTTCTCTTTTAGTAAAAAGAATGTAAATTTATTAACTTATTTATCTAATGAAGTTAGGTACTTGTTTTAGGCTATTGTGAAACTTATAGATTTATGTATGAAGTTCTGTGAATGCATATTGAACAATCAGAATGGGGTTTAATTTTCTCTGGTTTGTTTGATGTTCATTTGGTTATTATATAAATAGGACTTTGTCAAATTGATATAAGAGAATGTTTATGGGTGAATATAGTTAACTGAGATTGTCAAGAAGCATGTGGAAGAGAAGGTGGGGAAGGCAATTGCTAAGCACAGTCATTTGGTTAGGGAGGTGGATGTTAGGTTTTCAGTTCGGGGTGGAGAGTTTGGGAAAGGCCCAAGAATTCGGAGGTGTGAGGTATTGTTAATGCTACTTGCTTATGTATTTTTTTTGTGATTTGTAAGGTTGTGTTAAATGGGTCATTGTATTCTGAGGGTGTGTTTTTGTAGGTTACATTGTATACGAAGAAGCATGGAGTGGTTCGAGCAGAGGAAGATGGTGAGACAGTCTTTGGGAGTATAGATTTGGTCTCATCGATAATACAAAGGAAGCTGAGGAAGATTAAAGAGAAGGAGTCCGATCATGGCCGGCACATGAAGGGGTTTGACAGATTGAAAGTTAGGGAGCCTACATTACAACCAATGAATGAAAATACAAATGATGAAGAGGAAGATGCCATTTCTCAAGAAGATGATAAAGAAATTATTGATGAGGTTGCTACTTGACCTTTTCTGTTTATCTACAAATTTATATATTTTCTGTTTATTTTAACTCTTGTCCTCTTAAGCAATCACATTTGTTCCCCTTTCATTCTAAATTTGTCATTACATTTCAATTTCCCAAATCCAGATCTTGATCTTCTTGGGCAACACTCTTATGTTACCATTCAATATTAGTATCCCAGCACTCTTATAGATTAGGATAATGCATTTCCTAGTTGTAAAAATTTTGATTCCAGAACTTTATATATATAAGGACTGTATATGCATATTGTTACTCTTCGTACTTAAAACTTTTACAATCAAATTGTAGCATAAAATTGAATTACCTTTATAAAGTGATTGGAAATTTCATCTTTCTTTTCTTCAAATGACAATTAGGCACTGCATGTTTGTCTTTAAATCTGTGCACCAAAGGAATTGTGCCAATAATTACAAAATATTTCAATGTTGTTCTATTGGTAGTCAGATCATTCGTTGTTCTATTGGTAGTCAGATCATTCAACTGCTAACCTAGATGAGCTGTTCTTTGCCAGCACACACTTGCACTCACCCGTTGTACCTGTCTTTCAGATTGTTCGTACAAAATACTTTGATATGCCACCTTTGACTGTCTCTGAAGCAATTGAGCAACTGGAAAATGTTGATCATGATTTTTATGCTTTCCGGAATGAAGAAACTGGTAAATACTTATTGTGTCACTTTTTTTTTTTTAACATTAATTATCATAATCATCCTGGGTCCAATTTTTCCCTTGCCTTTGCACCAGGTGAGATTAATATCGTGTACAAAAGAAAAGCTGGAGGATATGGTGTTATCATACCTAAAGAAGACAGTAAAGCTGAGAAATTAGAGCCCAGGGTGGTGGAAGTGGAACCAGCTAGAGAACCCTCCTTGGCAGACTAGATGTACCTAGCAAAGGAAGATCCTTTTTCAGAGATAATTTAACTGGCTATGTCTTCAAATCAAACGGCAATGATGTATTGGAGGACAAGGCATGCTTAGACAAACCTGAAACGTTTAAGATCAAATGAGGAAATTTTGAGATGTATGAACATGTTTACGATGGTAATTAGTTTTTGTAAGTTGAGATGCACCACATGATTTCCAACACAAATGGAGCAGATATAACATGTAATTACTATGCAATCTGTAAATGATAATTAGCTCAGATGACTCTCTTTCTTTCTATTGTCTCTGTTTTATACCATTCTTTTTGTCTAAACTTAAAAGGCTAAGACAATTTAAGTTACTGCTGTGCTCTCTTTTCTATACTTCCACAACTTCAAACTCATGTTTTTGTTAAAATTCCAGGTCTTTATCTTATTTGATTTGTTATGCTTGAAAAGTATATTTTCTGTGCCTTGATGGGTTGCTAAATGTAGGCTTTTAAGGAGCCATTGAACTGATGTCAAAATAATCTAAATGGATTACTCTTACCCATATCAAGAGTATCAGAAGCAGTTTTGTGTGCTTGCATAATTTTAATGTTTAGAGACTGCAACCATTTTTATTTTATTCAACGTCACTATGATAACTTTACAATTTTAATTGGACATGCTTGCCTATCCAGATCATTGCCTTCTGATCAATCATAAGATTCTACAATCTCAGTTCTCACAGATATTGGACTTCTTACAGTATGCACCCCATCAGTCCAAGTCAAGCTTCCAAAAGAGTATCCTGTGGTCACTTTCTGACTAGAGGAAACCCTAACAGTGAAAGAGATTGTCTTAATCATAGAATTGAAGATCAATATATGAGGTTTTACTGCTATAGTTATGCCACGCGGAGGCTCAATAACGGCCACATATCTGGAATTAACCGCTCCAACATTTGTGACAGTTCTGGTAAGAGTTGTTGAATTTCCAAGGGTTGGGATGGTTATAGAAGGGAGGTTTACGTCCAAAATAGAGGGTTGTTTTATGGGGCAGAATGTGGGATGCTCAGTAAGCTGGGAAATGGCAGAGTTGTTGTTGCCCATGGCACAGAGGTACTGAATATAATCTGCTGTCCCCATGTCATACACAAGACCAGGATCTGCAGCCCTATTTGAGTTAACAATTCCACCGCCATAATCGAATGGATCAGCAAGTTTCATTGGCTCTCCCTCTGCAAATACTGGTTCACCAGATGGATCGGTAGTCCATGCTGCAGATTATGATTATACCATATTAATTTGATGCGTTTTAAACCATGCATGCATCTAAGGTGTAAGTAGCAACGAACACTGCAATACTTGAAAATTAGCACGGTATAAGTACCTGTGGTTACAAGTGCTGATTTGATAGCAGCAGGGGACCAATCTGGGTGCAATGATTTGAGCAATGCAACAATGCCTGAGACATGAGGAGTTGCCATGGATGTTCCTGATCCAAACTTATATGCAATTTCTGGGTTATGAGGAGAAACTGCTGCTAGTATATGGACACCCGGGGCAGCTACATCTGGCTGTGTCATTAGACCACATTGGAACACCAATGAGCCAGATACCAGTAATTTCTGACATCCCACATACAACTTTTTTTTATTAGCTTTGAATAATAAGGAAATACCTTCAGTATTGCTGGGCTGATGGAACTAGGCCCTCTAGATGAGAAGTATGCCACGTTGGTTGACACAGGTCTACCGAGATGTGTTTTGGAAGGCCTAATCCTGACAAGTGGATTCCTGCAACAATTATGTCATTTATGAATTTGATATCAACAAGAGCAACCATGGTGATGATTACATCTTTGATAGCATGGACAATGGTGATACCTGGTAGAGCGAATGTAGTAGAGTATCTGGGTACCAATTTCATAGCTTACTTGAACACAAGGGAAGTTATCATCACATGAATGCAGGGACCTACTGGGATTTATAGCAATAATTAGTCCCAAACAACCAATATCTTTGACAGACCATGCAGCATCCTCTACTGCGTACTGATTAGAATTTGAAGTGAAGCAGAGCGCCACATTTCCAGCCAACCAAGTATCATTTGGTGTGAGAGATTCGCAGTAACTGTATAACAACTCCAGGTAACAGGAAAATAAAAACTGAAAATTGTTATTGACAAAGTCATCGTTGAACTAAGGTTTTCTTTAAACGTTATACGCCACATACTCTCATGCAAAGAGTAGGCACAATCACTTGCTAAAACTAGAGGGCATAATATAATGTGGACATAACAAGTGCATCATATACCCGATTAGATAATTGAGCTATACTACTACTTATTAGACAGCCCATGTGAAGGGAATTTAGAGGGCCCGGTGAACACAATACATATAATGAAATGTAAAGAATTTAAAGCAGCACTATATTCTCTGTAGGATATATGTACCGGGGGGATAGGAGTTCTGGCACCTCAGGGTAGACCAGATTGATGAACCCTGTATCCTTTCCTGTAAACATAGCTTGGCCCTACAATTAATAACCATTCATAGCAACAATGTAAAGAAACTGATGAGACATGAATTTTTATTTTTTTTCCTTTTTTACAAAGTGCATGATCCGGTGTGGAGAATTACCATTGTAGTCCAGTTGTTTCCAAGGGTGATGGGTGTAGGGAAAGACCGGTCTATAGTGCTTGCTGCAACAGTTATGATCCAAGGTGATGTGTTCTGTATCGTTTGAGCACTTGGGCCAGCATTTCCAGCTGCACACACAACAGTGATTCCCTTGGCCACAGCATGGAAGGCACCAACGGAGATCCCATTGTGTATCTCAACATCAGGAAAGGGAAGATCAGGGGCAATGGACAGCGATAGCACATCTACCCCATCATGTATAGCTTCATCAAAGGCTTTCAGAATGTCAGCACCTGTACATACTCCTCCTCCATACAGATTCCAGCATACTTTGTACATAGCCAGCCTGGCCAGGGGTGCACCACCCCTTACGGTGCCGACACCTAGCCCTTTGTAGCTCACATTGGCCACAAACGATCCACATGCAATTGAAGATGTGGATGTGCCATGTCCCAAGGAATCTCTTGGGGACAAGGATTCTTGATATTCAGTACTGTTGTATGGCTGTCCGTACTCAGCTTGGAGTCCCTTGATGAAGTAACGAGCTCCAATAAGTTTTCTATTACAGGTCTTCCTTGAATTGAACAGCTCTCCTGACTCACAAATGCCCCTCCATCTAGAAGGAATTGGCCCTAGACCTTCATCTCGGAAAACTGGGGATTCTGGCCATATCCCTGCTGACCATCTATTGGGATTAGTTTGGTGAGAGACATGAATGCACGCACTTGCACACAACACACTCATGCACATGTTCACAGAGAGGAGAGGAACAGTACCTGTATCAATGAGACCAATGATAACGTCATTGCCCATTTTAGATTTGTGCAGGACATTAGTTGTAGAATACGAAGACAGTTGAAGGTAGTCCCAGCTTCTTGTGGTTTGTAACTTATGAAAGCGATTGGGTATGACTTGTAACACAGTAGGTAACTCTGCAACCAAACAAGAAATGTAGGACAACGCTTTAAATCTGTGGTAAGGAGCATATTTACAATAGTTGAAATTTGAAAAATGTTTGTCTCAAATATTGTCTTGAAATCATAGCTTTTATCTCTAAACTTCTTTTTGCCCTAGCACAGGTGTGGGATCCAGAGGTTGCAACCCTGACTGATTCAAGGATTAATTGCCATGGATCAAGCAGGGAAAAAGTCTTTGTACTGAATGTACAACTTTGTTTTGTTACATGAACTTTGTGTGGCAAGGAGTTGTTCAGCATGTCTCTTTTTTTAAATGAGAAATTTCATTAAACACAATAAAAGAAATTACAAAAGCCGGCAGCTGAGCTGCAGACCAACAAAGCCGCATCTACACAAACAAAACAAGGAGCTGAAAACAAGATAACAGAATACACAAACAGAACCAACAGCTAGCTACAACCCTCAAGGCTCAAAGACAGAAAATGGAGTCCACCGCTTTAGGCTTGAAATTTACAGTATGAAAGATTGCAGGTCTATAAAATATTAATTATAAAACCTTTAAATTTCACGACTTTTATGATTTATTTCTTATTGTTCAATTATTTAATGGCATTTACTCTGGCTGCAGTGTGCTTAGCATGTAACTTATGTTGATGGCCTAGTTATTTTTCACTTTATGTTCCATGTTGCCATCTGCTTTCAAGTTCATTTCTCCACAATGTGATGATTGTAGCACCAATAAAGATGATTTGTATGAATGCAGAAATGTTCCCGTAGTTCTAATTGAAGAAGTACCTGATATCGCTTGCGCTTGAGCCTTGGTCAGCTTGGCTGCAAAACCAGAGAAGCCGTGTTTGTAGCTATAGATCATGGCTTCTGCAGATGCTTCTATGCTGCATAGTACATATTGAACAATCAGTTCTGGCTCAAGCTATTTCTGAACTAAAGCCACCATCAACCTGAAACCTCAAGGAATTATGTTTCTCATGTTATACCTTCCAAGGACGCTAGTAAGCATTGTGTGATGGGTTTCTGCAAGGAGCTCTGGATCATCATGTTGCCGTGTTCCCATATAAACGATGTAAACCTGTTAATTCTCACTATATAGTTAGTTGCCAAGAATGGTTCAGGGTAAGAGAAGGAAAGCAACAGCTGTAGTATAGGCAAACAATAGTAAAATTTATTACATTGCTTTTGGCTTCAGCAAGAGTGAGCACAATATGTTGCTCATTTAGAAATGAGAGAAGACACAAGAAAACAAGTGAGAGAGTTTTGTTGCTACTCATGCTACATGGAACTGAGTTCATTGTGCGTTTATGCGTGTGTGCGCAAGTGCGAGTGTGTGAGAGAGAGAGATCACGGGGAGCAGGTTATCTTTTATATTGACAATGGAGAAAAAAAGATAACTGATGATTTTCATGTTGCGTTGATTTAGCAAAAGCTACTCTATCTAGAATAAACCAAAAGACTAAACAAATACATTTCACATGAGGAAACCCGCTTATTACTGCTTAGATCCCTATTCTAGTAATTGTTTATATCTGATATGAGCTATGACTACCTTTTACCCACAAAAAAAAAAAAAGAGCTATGACTACCTCTAATGATAAGAAAATGAGTACATGATTCTAAGTGCTTACAACTTCACATTAAGGGTCAAGATCATTCCTTGTAGTCATTTTTTTTTCTCATAGGACTTCTTTCAAAGCACCGTTTATTATTGAACAAGTTTTTGTACTACTATTCCAGATTTTATATTTCTTAAATCCTTTGTAATTTTCTTTGTGGTCCTCTCAGGATTGTAAGGCTACTATTTGTCATATCATTGCTGAGGTCATAAAAAAATTCTTGAAATTTTTTCCATGACAGTGCTGCATAATCAGCTAGGAAGCACGGATACATTATTTAGGGTGTCATGCCGTGTCGTATCTGTGTTATGCCCATGCCATATTAGAGTCGTATTAGCCGTTTTATGTCATAATTTTTCAAAAATTGCTCGTGTCACTGTATTGTACTTGTATCCATGCTTCCTAGATAATCAGTGCAATTACTCAAAACGATTTGCCACTTCTTTCTCTCTTTTCAAATGGGAATTGTTCTGCTCCCACTTTAAGTGGATATGTTTCATAGACATAAAGGAAGTGAAGTGATACCTTGGACGACTTGGACTACTTCAGAATAGTTGAATGTGAGTTGTTAGTCCCTTTGGAAGCAACATAAAGGAATAAGAAAAAGAGCTCTAACGTAGAAAATTAAAAATTTGTAACAAGGTATTAAAAAATATAGTGGAGGCATACTCAGAACCAACTACAACAAAGGAACTGTTTTAGGCCTTAGACCAACTCTTTAAATTAGCTCCAGTGATCCAATCTCTAGAAGAAAATGAAAATTTATCCATTACTTCCTAGTGTACTTTTTTAATCTTGATAATATTCTTTAATTATATGAAACACTACTCGAATACACCTTGACCAAATTGATTCTTCAAAATATTTATTAAAAATATAAACCTGGGGACCAAATGAACTACATCCTTCGCCTGGTATTGTCTAGAACCATCTGTATCGGATGAATATGTTCCAAACTTTATTGCAAACAAAACCTCATTTTCGATTACTTTGCCTCGTTCTTCTTCCAAACCAATAGACAAATATTCTTTTTGAAATATATTGAGTTGATTTTTACAAAAAGAAAGTGAAAATAACCAAGCCAATTAGAGGCACCCAGGGGAAAACGATGCATCTATATAGACAAAAAATAAACTGTTGAGGATGGGGATGAAGACACCCAATTTGGCAAGGCACATCCTTCTCTGACAGCACTAGAAAAACTTTGACAAACCAAGACCTTTTAAAACTCGAAATGACTGACTCGTCTGGGCAACTTTCATTGCTCTTCCCCAAGTTAGATGTGTCCTAGAATCAGAAAAGAAAGAAATAAGCTGGATAGAGCAACTGTATGCAAGTACAATGAATATCGGCTGTCATTAATTGTTTCTTTTGCTGCTAGAGCTTCAGCACATGGGAGATGCATAGAAAACCTTTCAGGCTTCAACCAACCACCACGGCACTGCCCCTTGCTTTTGTTAATTGCTATAATAATCACAGCAGCAATGGCTACATCACAGTTACAGTTTTTAAGAAATTTTGGAATTTAGTTAAGAGCCATTAGGTTCTTTGTGTCAACAAAGCTACTTGTAATTTGATCTTCAGTAGGCAAGAAAATCAATATGAGCACAGCTGCTGCCGACACAGTTGATATAAATGCTGATAAACAGGTATGGCCTTGTTTTATGAAAATAAGCTTCATTAATTGATTTCCAGATCAACCAACAAGTCAATAATACATTTGATTCGAATTTTGTCATAACATCATGTCCAAATCACCTTTCGCACTTTCCTCCCATTATCGGAAGTGACATTAACAAAATAAGTGATATTAAGGCTAAATGGCTGACAAGATTTAAGCATTGACTCCCACCATTCACCATCTACTTTTTGTGCTAAATGGACAAAAAATAGTTAATGCCAGACATCATAAGATGCAATCTCATCTCATTAACAATCTAAACCAACTGGTCCATTGGTTTACATACAACTAATACAAGGCATCCAACTTCCATGACAGCACTGGATGTTAAAGAAACATCATAAATGTATCTATTTAATAATGGTGCACATGAGTGGGCTCTATACAATGAACATTTGTCGATGGTCAGGTTGATGGTCCTGTTGTGGGGGGAAAAATTCAAAAGAGCCAAACTTTCAGAAATAAGAGCATTATGCTCTATTCCACAAGTCAATTCCATTGTAATAATTCAGGTTAGTGGATGAAAATAAGACATTTTCAAATAAGTTTTTATCCCTCCCACTAATGGTTGCTAGAAAGAAAGGAAACAAATAATTGAGAGACAGAAGAAAGAAGAAACCAGCTTCTTTCTTAACATAGCACAGATAAATATTCAGTCAGTTTCAAATATAGATGTAAGCATAATAAATCTTATCCCAGAGCAGATTTCCTACTGCTCAAGCTTCAAACCTTTCAGGTCTTCCGTTGTTTGAAGAATCATCTCTATTTTCTGTACTCCCCAAGTTGCAATTGTCTGCACCAGCTAATATAGTAAAAAGGGAATTTGCATACATCACAAGTAGCTGACGAGAGAGTTTCAAGAAGTTATTCAATAAAGCCGTCATAAGTGCCTCAATTAAGGAAAGGAACATATTACTATCCAACTTATCTAACCTTCATCGCAAGTTAAATTCTCAACCACATGTAGTAATTTTTTCTCTTTCTTATTTGTCGAGAACCTCTTAGTCGAAACAGTTAACAGCTTATTGATTGACATTCCTTCTCCAGTAATCTTCTTCTTTGCCTCATACCTAACCTTAATTCTCTCGTCAAGCTTGTAACCAAGGAATGCCGGAAAAGCCAACAATTCTCCAACTTCACGACCCATGTCCTCTATCAAGTACTCCATCTTCTCCTCCAAAGAACTATGATTGTATTGCAGTATCTGTGGGTGCTTCGTACTCATGGAAACAATGTCACTGTAAGACAACCCATAACTCAAGAATAGCCAAATTACCTTTCGCAAATTCTCACAGCTTGTTCTGGTCACAGATCCCATTGCCATTGCCATGTCCCTTGTCCTATATTTATACCCAATCTTCACCAAAAACACTAGTTTATACTTGAGGTTATCAAATGAAAGGCCTAGAAACAAGGGAGCTTTAATCAAGAACTTGAAAATATCATTGGAATCCAACCCACATTGCTTGAGAAACTCTATCCTGGGACGCAATTTCCGCTCTTTGCTAGCACTAACCACACTTGGGAACACAAGAAAAATCTTGAAAATTTGCTGATTATTTAGGCCAGCAAATGACCTCAAGAACTCTACATGGCCCTCCAAATGCTCCACACTGTAACTTAAAATCATTGGAAGCCTACGCACCACATTCCCTGTGGCATCCTTATCTCCCCCACTAAGATCCAAAAGGAACCCGATTCTAGGTATCAACTGACTTTCCAAATTATAATTAAGAATTTCCGGACGCCTTACAATCAAATCAATACCACCATATGGGCTAAAAAAAGAAATGGTCCTATCAATCTCTTCAATTGGCCTAAGACACACTGCTTTAGCTAACTTGATGTGGTTGAGCACATAACCAATCTTTTCACTCGGAACTCCACGATCAAGAAGCAATTTAACCTTTTTATCAAAACCCACCAAGAATCTAGGATCCGTGGTAGTCAAAAGGTGCTTGAGCTGCATAGGCTCAATCTTATTTTCCAATTCATCACGCACAAAACATATAAATGGATCAATTTCCTCAGCTGTTAACACACTAGGACATTTGATAATCAAGTAACTAAGTGTAAGGCTATCAATTCTAAGTGATTGCAAAGAACAAACCCGAGCACGTATTGAAGCCAAAGATGTCAATGCAAGAGTTGGGTTTTTGGCCAAGACTAATTCAGTTTCTTTATCTTCAAGTCCAAGTTCTCTGAAGAATGGAAAGAGAATCCCTGAAACAAAAAAACATAACAAATAAAACATATCCCTATAAGGGAACATGACAATGTGAATATTTGGAAAGCCTACCTTGTGTTTGAGAAATTGACTCTGAGAGTCACTCACCTATATCAGTGTGAAGATTGGTGGGGGAGTTGATGCAACTGCATTGGATTGAGATATGTTTAGTGGGTCGAAGACCCAGTTGGGGAAATAGCGGTTTGAGCTCGTTTCTTGAGGCTTTACTGAACTTCAAAAACCATTCATGCGGATGGAAAGTTGAAACTGAAGAGAGTGAAAAGTGAACAGTTGTGAGAGGGCTTGGAGGGTGTAGAAGAAGAGTAACAGAAGAAGAAGAACATGGAGAAGAAAGGATTGGGTTTGTGAACAAAGTGAGCAATGCAACCATTTGTACTCAACAACCAGCAGGCGAGTTTAGCGCTTAGTACAGTGTTGCAGCAAGACGCGGGTGTTTCAAACTTTCAACTGCGAAGTTAAAATATGTGATATTTGTGGACTACGAGGAGAGAAATGGGATTTCCTCTCGCGAATGTTTTTGTTTAGGCCGATGTTACGTTTTTTAGATTCTTTGGTCCATCCTATGTATACCTTCAAGGCCTTGCCATTTGGAAACAAAAAGGTTTTAGCCTAGGCCCATTAAGGAAACTTCATATATGATTTTTTTACCCAAGTTTTTCTTAAATCAAAATTATTCCAAGAAACTAAGGATTTTTTTTTTCATTTATAATGGATATTCACTTTTCTATCTCTTAAATTTTATAATTCAACTAAAGCTTGATTGATCACAATCCCAAATATCTGGTATTATTTTCTTTTGATTAGCGTTAGTTGAGTGAGCTTATTGGACAAACATGACCATAGTCAACAAGTTGATTCCCCTAAAAGGAAGTCTGAAATTTGGGATATAAAAACTATATTTGTAAGAAAAAAACATATCAGGGCAAGATTCTCACCATAATCAAAGTGATTCTCTCAATTTTACCCATTATGGCAGCATCAACACCCATATTTTCGACTATGACCTATGACAACCTAACTCCTATAATTCAAATTCCCTTTACCAAAACATCATATGAGATCATTTTTAACACTAAATACTCCTTAAAGGAGATTACTAACTTAAATATTAAAATATTATACTAGTACCACACTGATGTCATCTAAGTAATTTATGTTCTGTTCAAGTGTCCAAAGGTATTCTTTTGAGTTCATTGTCACCAAATTAGTTGTGTAACCATTGATTCATCATTCGGTATAAATTAAAAACTTTGATATATATCCCTAAATTTAAATGATTGTTATATAAGAAGGCCTAATGTTACATGCTTAAAGTGACCTAGTTAGACTCGATAATGGCATTTGAAGGTGGAAACCCCATTTGCAAGTCACAATGGAATAAAAGATGACCGGATCATGGGTCTCTTATCCTTTCTTTGAAGTAGAAACAACTAGAGTGAACCAAGTTAGGACAAAGAGGAGCAAAGGCATATTGCCATCTCTAATGGGGTGATATCAGCACTTATGAGAGAGAGAGAGAGAGAGAGAGAATGATAATAAGATATGTATAAAAAAAAAAAAAAAATTATATACATTCAGGATGATATGGGCAGGATAGGGAAAATCTATCCTTGTTCCATCCCCTCTTCATGACAAAAAAATCCGATGCAAAACGAGACTAATATGGCCAGAATGAAGGTATTTGGTCTTTCATATTTAGGATGATTCAAAATAATTTAGTTATATATAAAAGATAATTATATAAATGTGAAAAAATAACTAGTTGGCTGTCAAGTGTGTGGCATACTGCCATGCATCGTTCTTCTAGAAACTATTGTAAACAGCATAGTGGAGGGAAAAAGGTGTGGTTAATTCAATCATGAAGCAAAATGAGTTTAATTAATACATGGAAGCTGAGGTTGTGTGATTAGCATAGGATAAAAGTCGTATTGTCCATACATTTTACCCTTTAGTCTAATATCAAATTCCAGATCAGGAGTTACACATCAAATATACTCACAGAAACTAAAAATGAAATCATCACTCCATTTTGAATGAAACAATAAATATTCACACAATGTTGATTGGTTCTGACAATTGTAAGAATCGCAGAAGCTTGAAGTCCAGCCTTGAGTTGACCCCAACTTCTTCCATACAAAAAACCCGGTTGTAAATAGAACCAAACGCTAATAGAAGAGCACTAGTGCTATCACAGGGAGAAACATCAAGTAGGAGGTTCTATCACAGACCATTAGCCCTATCCAATTCAGAACTTTTAAGTAGAAGTTCCATCAGGCTTGACTTATCTTTGAGTGTCCTTGTGGCATTTGCTGTTAACTTTTTCTCCATTTTTCTTGCCTGTAGGAAGACCTTTGATGAGGATAACTGATGAGCCTCCTTTTCTTGATTTTCCACATGATCTGGGAAAAGGCAACCTGCAAGACAATCATAATTCTATGTATTTTCAGTTGGCAGACTGGCAGCGATGCAAATTGAGATAAAAATAACATTAGAAACCTTAGGCAGCTAGCAAATGCACTTGCCTTTTTTTAGGGACTTGGTTAAGATCGTTAGATCTTTCTTTATAAACTTCTTCTCGCACATCATTCTGAGGATTCTGTCCCTGCAAAACATGGTAGAGGCAAATATACAATTCTTAAGTCCATACAATCAGGATTTCTCTCCAGTTAGAAGCATCTACCGTTCATAGAATTCTACATCCTCAAAAGGAAGAGACTAGAGTTTTCAACAAAAAAAAAAATCAGGAGAGTTCAAATTTTTAAGTTATTCACTGCATAAGGTAAAATCACGGGAGTAAGCCCCTTCGTATAGTCATGCATGATTCTTCCATTCGTAGCTTTAAAACCAGATAGGCACTAACTAAATTGGGACGAAATAACTCTATGCAACTGAGGGAGAAAAAAAAATTAACACATTGATCACTTGATTGCTTATTACTAGTTAATTAAGTCAAAAAAATTCAGAAATATAAAGAGGTCTGACAGAGAGCTTATTCCTCAATAGTTACGAGGAAAGGGGGGAAAGGATAATAGCTTCAACTGGCAACAACAAAAAAATCCTTCATGAAAATTATGGCTTTTTAATAGTGGACGAATAGAAACAAATGGAATGCAGTCCTTACAACACACTGGATAATCATTACTAATTAGAGAAAAAAAATACCACTCAAAATTTATTTCACCATTGTAATTTTGTCAATAGATAATGTATTTAACAATGAAACCTAGTTATAGACAATGTCAAGTAAGCATTTTGAAACACAGAAAGTCAAATGGTACGTCAAAAACCAGAAAACTTTGTGCAATATTCAAAAAGAGGACTCAAGAATCAGTAAAGACCTCATGCTCGATATGATAGATCAAGGCTGTCTAAAGGCAAAAGGATGAATGTCAGCAGCATTTAATCCAGTCTTTGAGTTAAATAATTGAAGTTTCAGCGACTATTTAAATTCATTTGCACCTATTAATTTGTCCAACATATGTAATTACATGAAAGATCAGAAAATTTTTATTACCAAATAGGAGAATATCTAACTTTTAGTTTCTAGGCCTCCTGGAATAAACAACCTAAATAAGATCCAACATTAACACTTATATATCACCAACAGGAACATGGGGAAAATCCAAATCAATCCTACACATTGTTGTGATCAAATATCTCTTTTAAGTTCAAAATGTCGTAATAATTTAATATGAAACTATAAACACTTGATAAGTCCCAAAGTAAGAAAAAAATAAAGTTGCTATAAAAATGATAAGGTACCACAACAATAAAAAGAACATGAATTTGCCAGATGTGTCTTAATTACATTGAGAGCAACAACAAAAGGTAAGAAAAAAGACTACTTCTGGATTAGGTTTATCTTGGAAAACAATTCAATTAATAGTATTTTATTAACCAGAATGCTGTTGCAGCCTCTTAAAATTCACAAACACATCAACCAGAGAAAAAAAAATAATATATATATATATACACACACATATATATTTGTTAGGAACATTGTTTATTACATATAAAAAAATGGCACAAATAATCTGCTAAGAAATTGTTTATTACGTTCAAACACTAATCAAATAATTAGCAACATTCACATCATCACTCAGAAAGTGCAAAGCAATTTGCAGCTTATATTTTATGACACTATCAAAAGCCATAAATATTGTAATTTAAGCATTTCAAGGCAGAGGATCTGGGCAGTAGGCATAGATGCTTGGCCATACTCTCAACAATGCTTATGCTATATGCTCCGTCTCATATTCTAAAAAATGGCCCAATAACTTCATCATTTAAGAGTGGCATCATGTTAGATAGCAAAACAATCATCTTTATTCTGATGCTTGCTGATGACATTCCAACAATCATATGCATGATGAACTTGTCAAAACTCCAATTCACATTTGTCAAGCACTTCACAAACCTTGTCTCCGTCAATGTTGAATGAAAAAGTATCCATAAAATACAAACAATTAAAGAAGAAAAAATACAAGATGACAGTTTTTCAATTAGATAGAAAAATGCTCAAAGCAAAATACAACAATAGTCACTAATCTAAGATTGGGGAGGAAACTTATAGTTTAATATAATTTTCAAGTCCAACCACACTAAAATCATTAAAATGTTCACATGAAATCTAGATATACCAATGGAATGTAAAATATCAAAAATGGAATCACTCAAGCTTAAGTCCATGTTTCAAAACAGATGCCAAACTCACGACACATGCCAATACAAGCTAAAAAGAAGGTAACTAAGAGATCAACCTCTAGCTGTAAATGACTGAGACCAATCACATAGAAATTTAAAGCATTACAGATGCATATGAAATATTCAATTCCAGAATGCATTCATCTCACAAATCCAAACGAGAAGATGATGAAATGTGCTTTAACCTTTACCAAAGCCATCCCTTCCCCAACTCTGGATCGTGCAGTTTCAAAACAATACATTTCACCCAATCATCATGAGACACATCCTCACATAAATTGTAAGACAAGACGCCATCAAAACTAACATACTAAACATACAATAACAAAAACCGAAACCCAAATTATCAGATTACTACAGAAACCACAACAACATATTCACCAAAACAGAATGCCATTGCAATATGATTTTTGCACACATGAATACAATGACATCCAAGGCACAAGCAAGCAAATAATCAACTCATACATACAGACACACCAACATCTTAAACTACAAAAACCACAAAAATTCAATCAAACATAACTTCCCAAGTGCAAGCAAATACATATACATACAATCAAATCAAACATCTTACTTCCTTGGAAGCTGCTATAGACTCCGAACCCGAAACTTTCATTTTCTTCAAAACCCCACCAGCATTTTCATATTCATCATCATCAGGATCATCATTATCATCATCATTATCATCGTCATCATCACACCCACCATTCATTCTCTTCCTCTTCCTTCCAAAGCTCCTAACTTTCCATACATTCTTTCTCCTATACACAACCTTCTCACTCTTCCACACCCCGAAACTAGTATCAATCACCGTCACTTCACTTCTCGAATACCCCACTAACTCTCTCTTCTCCTTCTTCTTATTATTCTTCAACTTCATCATCTTCTTCTCCTCCTCTTCTTCTTCCTCCACATTATTTTCTTTCACTTCCTTCAAACTGTTATTCGAATCAAACGAAGCCGTTGCTGGGGTAGTCACGTATTGGGGACTAGTGTTGTTGTTGTTGTTGTCGTTATTGTTGGTGGTGGTGGTTGAGGTTAGGAATTTGGGGTTTGTTTGTTTCCTGGGAAACTTTTTCCTGGAAAGTTTGGAGCTTTGGATGTGATCGTCACCATCAACACCGTCCATGAAGAAGAGCTCCGACAAGACATTGCTCATTAGACTGTACATTTGTTTGTGTTGCTGCTGTTGTTGATGATGAGAACTGTTTCGGTGGAATCGTTGGTGGTCGGACTGAGTGGAGCCAGAGTCGGAGCGAGTGGAGTCGGTAGGATTCGGGTTTGGGTTTGGATTTGGGTTATGGTTGAGGAGGAAGTGGTCGAGGTTGTTTTGATCATCGTCGGAGGTTGTCGGGAAACCTTTGTGGGACCGGAGACGGTCGAGCCAGTTGGAGCCGGACTTGCCGGGTGGGACCGAGCAGAGCATTATTATTGTTGTTGTTGTTATTGTAAGAGTGACACGTGGAGGGAGGTGAGTGGTGGGAATTGGAAGGGTTGTGTGTAAACCCGAAGAGAGTGTTGAGAGAGAGAGAGAGAGAGAGAGAGAGAGAGGCCTGAGATAGGGTTTTGGTGTTTGAAGTTCGAACTTTGAAGTAGTTGAAACTCCGATTGCAGATGAAAGAAAGAAGCTTGAGGAGAGTCGAGAGAGTGGGCACACCTGCTTTACCTCCACGTGGCATAGTTTGATTTCATTAGAGCAAAACAACTGTTTGTCTGTCGGAAGCAAAGAAAAAGTCTTTTTTTTTGTTTTTTGGCTGAAAAAAATTTTTTACCACTTACCGGCAACTAAACTAAAGAGCATTCCCATTAGACTCTTCAAACTAGTTTGATGCTAAAAATTTGGCTAAAAACCCTCAAAAACCTTATGCATTAGACTCCTCAAACTAACTTGACAAGGAACAGTCACACGTTATTTGTGACGAGATGCTACTCCTAGCCAATGATAAAAAAAAATGATTTTTTATTGCACTTTCTCTCTACATTGTATTGTATGCTACCATCATCAAACCACCCAAAGACCTAAGCTCCACTATTCGAACCAACGTCAAAATGCCATCATCAATAACCCAAATTTGAAACCCAATATCAAACCTATCAAAAACAACAACCATTAAACGAATCATATTTGAAAAAGATTCTTCGAGTTGAAGAAACCCATCAAAAACCTACTTCGAAAACCCCCATCAACAACCCATATGTGATTTACTGAGTTAAAGAAGACTCATTTGTTAGGCAAAAATATAATTCATAGTTCCAAATCGAGCTAAGCAACAGCATCAAGAGGCAAAGGCCGAGTGATGATTCCAATGATCGCGGCGAGGAAGATCGCTAGTGGATTTTGCTGGGTTTAATTTGGCTAGGCTAGGTTGTGCCGGATGGTTGTGGGTTTTGGTATTAAAGTGTGAATAGGAAATAAAAATAATAAAATTTAAATGAAAGAGTGCTATAGTATTGAGACTAATGTACGTGTATAAAAAAATGATAGTTGAACTCTAAAAAAAACGTGGAGTTTTTAGGGTTAGTTTAGTTAAATATTTAAGGAGGCGGATATGAATATTCTATACTACAACATTTGCCGCAACTATCCACATGTCTAATTGTAGGTTATGGGATAAAAAGTGATAGGTTTATGTGAAAGCGATAGGCAACCAATTACGGTCTACTAAATTGTGGCAAAAGTTAGGACTTAGTTTGTGGTACTAGAAGTCTAGAATTACTCTTGAAATAAACCAGTCCCCTCGTTTTTGTTTATTTATTTAAGATATGACAGAATTTCTAGATTTGCTCCATGTTTTTTGTTATATTTATTATCAAGTCAAGATGCCAATTGATTTTTTGTTTAGATAGGGTTTGAATCTCATAACTTTTATTTCAAGATAACAAACGACTTTACTAATTAATTTAACTAAAACCCACACTTTTCACTTCTTTTTAACTTAATGAATAACATAACACACGTAACAACCTTTTTTTATTCTTTTAAAAAAAAATTATTTATAATAACACACACACACACAGCAATTATAATTAGTTGCAATCTTCTCTTTTTTCTTGTAATGATAACTAGTATCACACACTTTACCATAGTTATCTTATGTTATATACTGAGTGGTGGAAATATAGTAGATTTATGTTATAGTGACAAACAATTAATTACAATATGTCACATAGAATAGTTATGACAAAATGTATATAAAAACATATGGTACTGGTTCACCCACAATCAAAATTCACTTATCTAGACATCAAACTTTTTTTTATTTAAGTTTAAGATTAAAATTATTTTTTACTTTTGCAACAACCCTTGAAATTTATAAAGGATTGATTTGGAAAAGTATGCAAATAACTTATTATTTGGTATGCATTTGTGGATTGTTGAAAAAAGTTTTTTTTTTTTTTTGCCTTTTGTCTCTCTCTCTCTTTTTTTTTTTTTTTTTCCAAATGATTTAGCTTTAGGCCTTTTTGGAATAAACTAGCTTTTAGATTTTTTTCAACAAATTTAACATAAAAATTACCAAAAACTCTATATTTTGACAAATAATATGCAAATAAATTACCTGAAAAAAGAAATTCCCAAACAAACATGCAAGAAATTGATGATCATATATCCATTGGAGTTTTGGAAAACCTTTAAGGATAGGATCACATATAGACTATAGAGCTTGAAATGACACCGATGCGATGCTTACCAAAACTTTTTTAATAGTTTTTTTTTTTTTAGAGTTTCAACCTATGGCGTTCACTCTTGATAATAATTCTTTTACCATCAAACCAAAACACCAATAGGTTTTTGCTGTAAGTAAGGATTGAGTCCAAATTTCTTATTCAACCATAAAAACTTTACTAGTTGAGCTAACTAGAACCTACAACTTTTTTAATAGTTAAGTTACTAATAATAATAATATATGCAATAGAGATGATGATCTTGGGAATTTTTTCATACCTTGGCATGGACAGTAAATGGTGTTTATATAATACTTTGGTCGTTACTTATGACCTCTACCATACTCCACAATTTAGGTCATAGAGCATTACTAGTGAAGGTTTATGGTGGATACTTCGAGTTGTGCATCATCCACCATTAATGGGGTATAACGAATTTCACACACTGATAAACTCACTTTCCTAAATGGGTTATGCTTTTTGTGGGGATAAAAGGATTGAATAGGAGTATTAGGTTGTGGGCCACGCGTAAGGATGTCAAGGAACCTGAGGATAATCAAACAATAGGGTAAGCATATGGGACCATGGGTCGAGGACGAGGATAAATAGCGACAAACTGGTGATATATCCCGAGGAGCCAAACCTCCTCAATATACGTTGTGAAGGGGTGGAGTCTGGCTACTTAGAGAATACTGTACAGAAGGTAACCATACTTCTGAGGATAAGCTTCAAAGGAAGAAGTCAACAATGAGCTGAGAAATATCTGAGAAGAATGCTACCACCACCGCATTAAATGTTCTGTAACAACTCTTCTGGCCGCATTTATGTGGAAATGACTCCAGAACAAGGATATTTAGTCTTGCAGCTACCTCCAAAGCTTCTAAGAGGGTTCTGACGGGACAAGCATCTAAGAGAGAATCTACATAATCAACAAGTAGAATGCTAGGATGAAAGGAAAAAAAGAAGAAGACTATATAAGGGGAGGGCCTCCATGAAAGAGGGGGGAATTGAATCTGAGAGAGAGAGAACTTTGTATGTCGAGAAAAATTTAGATCATATATAAGAACATATCTTCCTCGGATTCGACCGAGGAACATTTTTCTCTTCAAAATATTCATCTCAATTATTCTACCTCTAATTCAATCTACTGTGGCTTAGACTTGATTTATCAAGTTTTTACCTGAAAAATTCACTCTCTTACAAATCTATTGTTATGGGCTTATTAGGCCATCATTCATATCTTTTGGGTTGAGGGTCAATTCTAGTCCTTACACTTTTCTTGTCCATCCTAACTTTGGATGAGAGATTTCTAGATTGGGATGGCACTTTTTCTTTTTTGGCTAAAAGATTTGGAGGACACTTATTGGATGATTTGGATCCTATTATCATTAATTATTCTATTTAATGGAAATTAATAATCTGTACATATAAAAGTGAAAAATAAATCATCAAGGACATCCAAATCTATGGATCTTGCACCATTTAATAGTGAACTAATCACTAAGATTGAAAATTAAAAATTCACATTTAATCTCAGCAATTAAGTAAGAAAAAATTTAACCTTTCAAATTTTTTTTTTTTTTTCTGACTTTTCCACCTTTCTAGCTTTTACACATCTCAATGATCTCATAAACTAATCATTGCGAGGCATCTAAATCCAAATCTATATGTCCAAGGTTGCACCACATGCAATTTCTCTTAATGGTTGAGAGTTTATAAAAACAAGTAAAAAAATGTTAGGACCAAATATAGTTATAAAATTTTTGATACAACTCATCATGTGACAAGTTGTGAGTAGTAGAGATGTGGTGATGGGTCCATTTGGATCAACAACTTGCCACATGACAAGTTGTGACAAAAATTATGTAACTTTATCTGATCTTAACATTGTTAAAAGTTGACAAATTGTGGCAAAAATTATGTAACTTTATCTAATCTTAACATTTCTAAAAGTTGGCGAATTGTGGCAAAAATTGTGTAACTTTATCTATTTTGAGTTGTGGCAAAAATTGTGTGACTTTCTGTGATCCTAACATTGCTAAAAGTTAGCGAATTGTGGCAAAAATGTGTAATCTTATTGTTATTGGCCAATTGTGACAAAAATTGTGTAACTTTTATCTACTCCTAACTTTTGTGTGACTTTATCTGATCCTAACATTGCTAAAAGTTGGTGAATTATGACAAAAATGGTGTAATCTTATCTATTTTTGGTCAATTATGACAAAAATTGTGTAACTTTATCTAATCCTAACATTACTTAATGTTGGCAAATTGTGACAAATATTGTGTGCCTTTATCTGTTCTCAGCATTGTATAACTTTATCTGTTCCTAGCATTGCTGAAACAATATATCGACATATCCTTATCCTAAATAACAACCTTCAACGATCTTTTACTCCCTTGGACAGTTGTTGTACTGATGTAAATACAAAGAGACCAAACGCCCAAGGATTTCCCCAACGTTAAAAGCAAGGGACCAAACCCCCCACAAAACCCACAAAGCCCATGCACCTTTGCTTGCTATTCACACAATAGCCAAACCAAGAAATTATTTATTGACTTTAATTTGTCCCTATGTTTCTGCCTGCTCAATCTCTCTCGTATCTTTCTATCCTTTGTTCTGCACAATTCAACTCAACGATTATTTGGCCTTTGATTCCTCTTCACATATATTTGGTTGCCTCAAAAGTCAAAACCTCAAAAACTTCTGCTCCACCAATTTCAACGTCGATCTTAATGGTGTTGTAAGTTTCTCTAAGACATTAAACGACATATATAGTTTGATGGAAAATAGACTAGCCTACCCTTTTTCTTTTCAAACCCTCTTAATTCCCACCTCTCATGTCTCAATCAATACCCAAATCGGAAGTACACAAACTTTCTCTTATCTTCTGGTTTTTCACCAAATATTTGTGATTTTATCCTGGGTTTGACTTCTTTTTTGGTTTTTCAAAAAAAAACTTCCATATCCTTGCTCTCCTTCAATTTTTTTCACACTTAATACTATCAAAATTTGAACTCTTGTAAATTCTAATTATTTTCCATTATATCTGGGTTTGGTTTACTTGTTCTTCTCTTTGTTCTAAATGTTTTATGGCTTTAATTGAGGTTTTGGTATTTCTGGTTCCAATATGTGTGGCTTTTGTTTTTGGAATTCTCATTGGATGGGTTTGGAAACCCAGATGGGCAATCATGGGGAGTGACAAATTGAGCTATTCTGTGTCAAAAGCCTTTGACTTATCGTTTCCTTCATCACCCTTAGCCTCGGTTATGTCTCCATTAAATGGGTTGAGGTCAAAAGGCAGTGAAGCTTGGACCTTGAATACTGGGGAGGATAAGACACAATCTTCTGCACCACCCAATGAATATGAAGATTGCAGGTACTTGAGATTTATTGGCTTCTCTCTATTCTCTTTTTTCTTTTCTTTTTTCTTTTTTTGGTCTTATTCTATTACTATTTGATTTGTGAGTTTGCTACTTTTTGTTCAGGTTCTTATTTGAGCATATTAAATATTTGTCATTATATGTAATTTATCATGAACATAGGATCTCTAATGTCATATTAATTAATGATAGTGAGTAATTCAATTTGTTCTTTTATCATGAAATCCTAAGACTATTTTTCTACCAAGAATTATTGTGAGGACTCCTATGATTCAAATGGCCTAACTGAAGATAACACGTTTGTATCTGCATTTTTCTGTGCAGATGATTATGGGGGGCATTTACTCTCCAAGGGATGCCCAATTTCTCAATCGTATAATTCTATTTATACAATCATGTTTGGTTGTGTGTGTGTGTGTGTGTGTGTGTGTGTGAGAGAGAGAGAGAGAGATTACAATTTGAACTTAAGGCGCATTTTGGCATCCTTGGAGATTAAATGCCTCCATTACCTTCCTACCCAAATATTTTTTGAATCAGATATCTTACAGTCTTACTGGTTGATTCTTCTTGTTTAGTATGTTGCAGCCCAATGAACAAAAACCTAATTTAGTGAACAAGGAGGATTTAGAACATTTATGCCAGCTTGTAGAGATGAAAGATGGAGGTCCTCCTTGGAAACAAATGATGGATCGTTCTGCGCCAAATATGAGCTACAAAGCATGGCAAAGAGATCCGAAGGTAAGTTATCTTTTGTTTTGGTTGAAGAATTTCTTCAAACCTATAAAGTGGTAATTTGAACAATCAATTGAACTATAATATTAGGTCTTGTGCTAGAGCTACATCAGATAGCATTCAAATTAACTCTTTTCTTCCATAGAAATCTTTAATTATGTCAATAAAACCGTATGTGTGATTGTTTTTGTCTTTTTTGGGTTGTTAGCACGGTCCTCCACAATATCGTAGCAGCACTATCTTTGAGGATGCCACACCAGAGTTAGTTAGGGACTTTTTCTGGGATGATGAGTTCCGATCAAATTGGGATGACATGCTTGCATCTTCTACAACTATAGAAGAGTGTCCCACCATGGGAACCATGATAGTGCAATGGATACGGAAGGTGAGACTTCCCTAATCATTTTGACCCATCAATTTTCTTTATTTTTTTACTGATAGATTACCTTAGTCACATGTGCTTATCTTTGTCAATGCTTTGTGGCACAGTTTCCCTTTTTCTGCAAAGATAGAGAGTACATAATTGGTCGTCGAATATGGGAATCCGGAAGATCATATTACTGTGTCACAAAGGTATGAGGAGAAGTCTTTTTTTTTTAACAGTAATTGAATTAAGTAATAATGGTGACAACAGGAACATGTGTGTGCTTATGTAGGACTTGATTAGCTTTTTTAGGAACTGCTTATGTGAATTAAAGTGTTTTGTATTAGGGTATTAATTTTGGTATTTGAGTTCAACCACTAATTGATATACTAAAGAAATCATTGCCATAGGATTATAGGGTGGTTGGAATGTGCTTTTATTGTTTTATACAGAGAAACCTTTTCATCATAAGTAAAAATAATTCATATGAGATGTATTTTTGGGGATAATGCTGGGCAACCAAGTCTCACATGATCGTGGGATAATTGTGGCCTGGAAGGAAGCTAAGGATGGATGGAAGGGCACTTCAGAACAACCTATGAATACTCTCAAATTAGCAGTCAAATGGTTTTGGTACAGAATAGGGGGTGGAAATAACTGATATGATGCTATTGAAAAGAGACGAATGATCAGATATTAGAAAGCACTTGAGGGAAAAGAGGGATCTCCTGTGTCATTTTCTCTTTGTGTTTACATTTTTATTGCAGCTCAGTTTTTGAAGCTCTAATGTTAACGGCCATCTGTTTTTTCCTCTCTAGGGTGTACCTTGTACTTCTGTCCCAAGGCGTGACACACCGAGGCGTGTTGACCTTTATTACTCAAGTTGGTGCATTCGAGCAGGTAAATCATGTCACTTTTCATTATTGTAATAAATTAATTAGTATCTTTTTCTTGGTAATTTAACTCACTCATCCAGTGGGATTAAAACCAATTTGAAATTGATCCCAAAGTTATTATTGGACACATAGATAATTTGTTTGCCAAAAGTATATTTGCACTCTGCATAATCCTAGACTCACTAATGGATTGTTTTAACTAAGTTTCATTTCCATTTGACTTAACTAGTGGAATCAAAAAGAGGTAATGGCCAGCTGACTGCTTGTGAGGTGCTTCTCTTCCATTATGAAGATATGGGCATCCCATGGGAACTTGCAAAGCTTGGAATACGGAAAGGAATGTGGGGAGCTGTCAAGAAGATTGAGCCTGGTTTTCGTGCCTACCAAAAAGCAAGAGCATCAGGTGCACCACTCTCTCGGCCAGCCTTTATGGCTCAGATCAACTCTAAAATAGGTCCAGAGTACCTGAGATTCTTGGGAGACACTGAAAATTTGTCAGAGACACAAATAGCATCAACATCTGACAAACCATCAGGGAGGAACATACCAAAGCTACTTATTTTTGGTGGGGCTATCATACTTGCTTGTAGTCTTGATCGGGGACTCTTGACTAAGGCAGTGATATTCGGAGTGGCCAGAAGGTTTGGAAATATAGGAAATAGATTGTAAGCAAAGTGCTAGAATCTATCCGAGAATATGAAATGGTAACTTATATCTTGTATGAGTTAGCTTTGTTTCATCCAATTCGAGAGAGAGAGATACTGTATCATTATTTTATGTCAGGCAGGCCATTAAGAAGGATGAAAAGCTTTTTCTTATGTTTATTTGGTACATTGTGCCTGCTACAGTCTCATCTAGAATACAAACACATTGTATGGCTGTATAAACTTAAAGCAGAAATTTTGTATTATAGGCTGCCAATGTGCAACTAGTTCAGGGTTTATAGCTTTGCTACTTCCAGTTTTTTCATTTCTTATGTTCATCTAATTTCATCTTGGTGTGAACTTTCTCCATGAACATAATACAGTAATTAAATAAACATTATACTGTGTTGCATAAAATGCTTGTACTTTTTTTAGTTGGAGTTATCCCTCATTTAAACTTAAAGACTTCTTTATTTATTTATTTTGATAATTCGATTGTTAAAATGGGGATTTTGGGATTTTGGGGGGGGGGGGGGGGGGGGGGGGCGGGCGCGCTGGCTTTGGAGGGATTTGAATCCTAAACATCTCTATTGGAAACACCAAGAGGGGCTAATTGAGCTACAAGACTTTTCAAAAATTATTTGATATGATGCAGTCATGATTGCGGTGGCAACCCGAGGCCATGCTTCTCTATGACTGTGTATTCCTCCTGAAGCCATGCTTCACTTTGTCTGCATATATGGTTCAGAAGCTTTTGTATTGATATCTCAAAAGTGAGTGTTTAAACATCCAATTTAAGCCTTGTGAGTACACCATGTTTTGATTATGAAAGCCTTGCATCTCTAAGAAGCTCTCTATACTCATCAATATCTTCCTCAAATCTTCCCCTACACCTTGCTTGATGCGAGAATTTTACACAACTATGTTGCAAAACACACTCAAAACAGTGTTATCTTGCCAAATAATTATTAGAATGATATTATTTTAAAAAAAGAAAAAACCTCTATTTGAATGTTCTTTTCCTATGCTTCCTATTTATTACTTCTCTGTTAAACTAAGATAATGGGTCACCCAATACTGTGTAGAAAACTAGAAATATATTCCATGCTCCAATCTTTATAACCTTGCTTGAAAATTCATACATTGTATATTCTGTACTTCTTGCTTTTGGTTGGATAAGATTCTGCACTTTCTTTCTTAACTGATTTCTCCTTTTAAAACATCCAGTGGTTTACAATATGGCAAAAGAATTTTGGATGATTAAACAAATTATCTTTGATGAACTATTGTGACAGAAATAATGATGTTGCCATCGGAATCACTAATATTCACATTGCTGCTAATCTGCTATCAAGAACTGAAATATATATACCTTTGAATAATTATCTTGAAGGACGGATGTTTCAATATCATGCCACAATTCCCTGGCAGAAAGATATAATATTCATAATTCATGCTAACTAGGCAAGCCAAGCAGACCTATTAACGATGATGACCCACCAAGGTTTCAAAGCAGTGTAACCCATCAAACTGTGGTGCTAACTTTGGCATCTCGATCTTCTTCACTTCTTGCTTTGCTTTTGCCACTATATTTTTCATAGATGCCTGAACCCCACCTTCATGTTCCTGAATTTAACACTAAAATAGCTTAGCTTAGCTTAGCTTAAAATATACCAACAAAAATAATTGTTGTAGTTACAAGATGAAGGAAAAAGCAAAGAGCGGCTCTGTTACCTTAGGTCTATAGTGGTTTATATCAAAGAAATAAATCCCAGCAGCAACAACAACCGCAGGCACTGTCGCGTAAATAGTTCTGGAAGCCATTGCAATCTGGAGAGCTTTGTTTGATTCTTAGAGAAGAGACAATATGACCTTTAGATGATATATGTCTTCAGAGACTTTAGAGGAATGAAGAAAGTAAAGCAAAGGAATGTGAGATGCCTTGGTGATGAAGAAAAGCAACGAATGTTGTGAAAGGAAGGAAATGGGAAAAAGAAAAGGCAGCAGAACAAACAAATTTTAAAAAGAGCACCTGGTTTGAGTGTGTATTTATTCAAATTTATTTGAAAGGGAAAGTGATTGCTTTAACATCTAAATTATTTTGGACATATCGTGGGACTAAAGTATCATGCATACAACCGACTAGTTAACATCTTTGAGTTTACATTATCCAATTCTTTTTATGCTGAGAATTTGGGTTCGAATCTTCCTCCCAATCTTGTGCATTTCAAAGAGGGTAAGTATAAGGCTTGTTAATTATTTTAGTCCCTTCATTTAGTTTGTTAGGCCAAATTGTTGTTAATTCTAAAACGAAATTCACGTTGCCTTCTTACATAAATATAATTCATATATAGAGATGCCTTGTCCAGAATCAATTAATTTATATCTATATAATATCTAAAAGTTGAAGCGTAGCATTTAATGTTGCTACTCTCTCATTGTGTCACGTTATCAACCGATTTCCAACTCATATTATCTCATTTTAAACTCTTCTTCTTTTTCTTAATTTCTCACTTCTCCAACATATCCCCCTCTATTTTACCTTTTTATCTCCCTACCACTCTCTACCCTATTATTACTCTTCCTCCATCCATTCATCTTCCTTTTATTTTGACTCTCCTTATCCCCATCTTCTTTACAATAAATATATTATTTTATCTCATATAGGGTGTGTTTGTTTGGAGATGAAATAGGGTAGATGGATAACTTTGAAGATAAAATAGGAGAAAAAATGAGTTTATGTGTTGTTTGGTTGGGAGAGGGAGAAAGAAAACTTTATTGTGGGGCCCAGGCATTTTCTCCCTGAGCCCACACAAAATTTTTCTCTCTAAAATGAAGAGAAAACTGAGTGAGGGAGTTTGATGGTGAAATGACAAAATTGCCCGTGTGCAAGTCCAATTGCTTTTTTTTTTTTTTTGTGTTATGGTTTCCTGGGCAACATTGCCTCCTTTTTTTTTTTTTTTTTTTTCTTTTGATTTCCTGGTCACGTGTTTTGTATGTGTGTGTGTGTGTGTGTTTTTTTTTTTTTTTTTTGCTTATTATGGTTTCCTGGGCAACATTGCCTCCTTCTTTTATTATTACTTTTTTTTAATTTTGATTTCCTAGGTGTGGTGCTTTGTGGTTTTTTTTTTTTAAACCAGAAATGATTTTTTTTTTTTTTCTGGAAATGATTTTTTTTATAATAAATTTGGGTGATTTTTTTTTTGGTTACTTATCACTTTTTTGTTTTAATTGGGCATCATTTTTTAACAAGGATATATAAGTAAATTTATACAAACTCATTTTTTCCATCCTTCCACTTTTTCACTCCCAACCAAACAAAAATAAGGGAAATTGAAATCATTTATATCTTTCCATTTTTTAATCCTCTCACCATTTTCTATCATCTCACTTTTTCACCCTCCAACCAAACACACCCTTAATCCATATTTTCCCTACACAAGAAGGTGACTCTCTCTCTCTCTCTCTCTCTCTCTCTCTCTTCCCTTTTAGTGGATTTATAATTATTTCTTGCATCTCTACTTTAGTTTAATGAATGAAATTAACAAAGATAAGAAAATTTTGAATAGAGAGAGTAAGAATTGGAACCATTCGGTCCAATTCAATCCATTTTGATCTACTTCCGTCCAATTTGGTCAGCTTTGGTCCATTTATTCTAATTTGGTCAAATTCAGACCAATTTGGTCTATTTTGGTCTAAATTGGTTTACTTCAATCCATTTTGGTCAATTCGCTTTATTTCGGTGCACTTACTTAAGAATGAGAAAAGAAAGGTTTGATAAAATAATTTAAATCAAACTACAAATGACGGAATTTTTGAGCTGCAATGTCTAAACCATATGTTATTAATTTCTTAATCAAAGATTTACTCAAAGACAACTCCATTGGTACCCTTTAGTAAGTACAGTATCTTTTGGAGGGCAGCAAGAAAACACAGATAATAACCTTGCCTTGCCTTAATTTATTGTTGGCTTAATCTAGCGATTATCTTTTTTTTTTTTTTTTGAGGAAAAAAAATAATCTAGCGATTATCAAATGTACATGATCCCTTAAAATTTTCCATGAGGTATGATAATTAAATGTTTGGTTTAGCATCAACAAGAAGTAGATAACCTTATCCAGACTACTGGAGAAACTTTATAGATTTAAAGTAAGCCACGTCATATGAAGTGACAGAGTAAGCATCCATAATCTTGATTTTTCTATGTTATCTTACGTTCATTTATCATATTTTGGGTATGACGGACCACTTGCACTAATGGTTCAAATGACTTACTTCCTGTAAGTTGATTGGTGGATAGAGCCTAGGATAGAGGCCTAAGAATTGATGAGTTAGGAATCTAGCTTCCATTTTGGATTGCACTGAAAAGAAAATCATGCGCTGTTTACGAGATTCGTAAGTACAAATTTTAACAAACTTTTCTTTAAAATTAGGTCTCTTGGGCCACGGCATTATTAGTTTGCTATAGTATTTTGAGTTTTCAATAATAAGCGGTATCCAAACAGACTCCTAGTCATCTATTCATGCTCCTTATAAAAAAGAAAAGTTAAACTATTTTCACGGAAAAAGAAATATTAATTTTTTAAACAACATTTTATATTTCTTATAAAAGTGGTATTAAAAATTTTTGTTCACTAATAAATGCTTTAAGGGCACTTATTAAAGGGATCCATCAACTAAACAATAATTAATGGACATGATAATCCCTTATCCTTTTATAAGCTTGTGCAAAATATTTTTAGAATCAATGGATAATGACTAGGGAAATAGATAAACAAAAGACATGTCGGTAAAATTACTGCCAAATATTTTTTTTTTTTCATTCTTGTTAGCCCCTGCATCATGATATAATTCATCTTGTACCAAAATACTAGGCGATTTAGTTATATACTTATGTGTTAGAAAACTCATATAACACTTCTTTATTTTGAAGATTCCATGTGTTAAAAACTCAAACTCCCTTAGTTTGTTGGCTAATTTGCTAATAACAAAAAATGAAGTTTATAAAATTGCCTAGAGAGAAAGACAGAGAGATGGGGATCATAAGCAAGAAACATAGAGAAGCTTTTTTTTTTTGGGTTAGAAACTTTAACTACTCAAAAATAATAAAAATTGGGTTCTAGCCTAGCAAACATATAATGCACAAGTTTATCACATTTACCAACCTAACAGAAACTTTATAACTGAGTAGTATTAACTCATCTAACCCCTCTTGTGGGGGTAAATGGCTCAGATAAAGATATTGGACCGTGGGCTGCGCCCGAGGACGTCAAAGAATTCGAGGACAAACCAAGTATTAGTAAAGGCAAGTAGATAATCGGGCCAAGGACGAGAGCTAGTTATGACAAGCAAGTGATGTTATCCGAGGAGCCAAACCTCCTCAGGCAATATAATGGAAGCTTGAAGTCCAACCATCCAACCAGTACTAGGAAGTTAACAACCATGCTTAGAAAGAGGATAAGTTTCAGAGAGAAGAGAGTCAACAGAGAATTAAGAAATATCTGGAAAGAAAACTACTACCACCACATTAAATGCTCTGCACCTAACCAGTTAGCCGCATTAATGTAGAGGTGATGCTTGAAAAGTGATCTCTAACCTTACAACTGCCCACAAAGACTTCAAGAAAGTTCTAATGAGACAAATATCAAGAAGATTAGTTATTTGATCAACAAGTGAAAGGTTAAAATGAGAGAAGGTGAAGGAATATAAAAAGGAAAGGATTCCATTACAAGTGATCATCAGAATAAAAGAAAGAAACCACTTTGTAATCAAGAACTTAAATATTTATATAAGTTTATATATATATATATATATATATAAACAAACCATCCTCGGATTTGACCAAAGAGTGTTTTTCTTTTTAACTTGTTCTTCTCAGTCATTCTTGCACTAAACTAACCCATTGCGATTCACCTTTGACTCATTAAACGTTCAATATTAAACCCACTCTTTACAAATTTATTGTTGTAAATTTGTTGGGCCATTGTCCAAATCTTTTGGGCTGTTGATCAATTTGTTTCCCTACACCTCTCATTCCTATATGTTTAAGTTGTTATGAGCTAAAAAAAAAAAACATTTGACAATCCCCTTCCCATTGGCAATTTAACTATGTATAGGATTGAATTTCGAATTTCTTGTTACATTTACAAGTGAATAATTAGTTAAATAATTAAATTTAGAAATAAACTAATGGTATAACATTGTTTTGAGGAAAAATACTGAATTAAAATTTTGAATTAACTCACTCCTCAAAATATTCATTCTTAACTACAATTCTACAATAATCTCAGAACCCCAACAACTGATTTTAATTAAGAACCACGTTCGATTAATTATTTTTGTATCTTGTTAACTCTGCATATGCTCTCTTAACCCCAAATCCCAATCATTCCAATATATAATAATAATAATAATAATAATATATCAGAATTTCTTGTGCATGAACATGAAAAAAAAAATAAAAAGAAAAGAATATGAGATTGTATTGAATTAATGTTGACTAACTTTTACAAGACATTATGGTGACTAACTCAAAAAAAAAAATCTCTAATAAGGTACAATGGTTTCAAAACAGTTGACACCATCAAGCTCAGGCGCGAACCTCGGATTCCTCTGCTGACTCCGAGGTTGTTGGAGGGGGGCTTTGCTAACTTGACCCGGTGGTGTAGAATTAGAATTCCCTTCTTCACCATTATTCTTCATTGACACCAAAGGCTTTGAGCTATGACCCATCGAGAAGCTCAATTTCTGGCAGAGAGCATCAAAGGAGCTGAACATCGACATCATTGATGATTTTGATGAAAAGAAACAAGGAATGCAATTGCAATTCAAAGACGTTTGTGAAGGTTTTTATGATATGCAAAACGAAGAGTATGTTTGCTTTGTTTGCAGTAATTTTTGTGTGGAAAAAAGTTGTAGTAGGAGGATGTATTTAAAGGTTGAGACTTCGAGAATTTGAGATAGGATTTGGATTCTGAGGAAACTAGAAAGAGCTGGAAGGAAACTAAACAGTAACTACTAGGATAATGTAGATTGGTCGTTTGAATCTTGACCCTCAGTGATGGAAACGTGGACGGCCTAGATGGGGTTGGTTGGCCGGCACAACGGATTAGAAAGGGAAAAATATATATATATGACACACAACCACCAATGTATAACCACAAAAACTTACCCAACTTTTGTTACAATTAATTGGATGGCCTAATGGATTATTATAGAGGAAAAATTCTAAGGCCGCAAAAATTGGCACAATTTTTGCTATAATTAATCACGTGGCAAATTATGAGCGATGAAAAAAAAGTAGTTAGTCCACACATACACCACTCACAAATCGCTACATAGTGAGTCGTGGCAAAATTTGTGTAAATTATTGTGGTCTTAGCATTTTTTAGAAGAGAAAGCTAGGAAGGTTGAGGAATTGAGAATGTTTGTTTCACACACTATAACTAATTTTGCTAGGAGTAATTATAGTATCATATACTAAGACTAAGTCACAATTTTAACTACAATTATCTTATATGGCAAATTGTAATTGACTCATTGTAATTGATTTTCTACCACTTTTACACCAATTTGTGTTATCTATGGGCCGTTTGATATGGTTGTTTAAGCAACACTTTTCAATTTTTAAACAATATTACACATATTTTTACACACTTTTTCAAGAAACATATTTTCATAAAATATAAATAACCTTATCTGAACAATGTTACGTTAGCAGAGGCCATCTAGATTTTTTGATTATTGGGTGAATAAGAGTAATGCCGCGTAAGAGAGAGGTTGTTTTTGGGTATGTTCTATGTACCTGTCGGCAAGTGTTGTGGACCAGGGTGGAAAGAGGGGAAGTGGAAAATGTTTTCATTTTTCATTTTTCTTAAATATCTGGAGGTATTTCTCATTTTTCTCACGCGATGACTGATTTTGGTAACACGTTTTCGTTTTGATTTTCATGGGGAATCCCAGATCTTAATTGGCCAAAATAAACCCATGAAAAACACATGTTTTGGGAGGATGATGGAAATATCAAAATGGAGACAAAGGAGGGTGAGAAAAGAGAAATACCTCTAGATATCTAAATTGTTTGGTTGGGGCGATTAGATTCCAAACAATAGCATAGGAGAATAGAGGAGAATTCTCTCCACCCCCTTTAAGAAATTTGAAGTCATTAATCTTTGTCCTAAAACAAATAGTCTCCAAATTTTTGGTAGGCTTGATTTTTGTTAAGATAGATTTCATGGAATCCTTTTTTTTTTTATAATTACAATAGGAGATAAAAAATTTGAACCATAAATATCTTTATTTAGAAAAATAAATAGGAGATAAAGATTTGAATTTTGAATATCTTTATTTAGAAAGATAAAATAAAAAAGTGAAGGCGTCAATTAATAGGATTCATTTTTATTTACTGAAAAAAAAATCCCAACAATTTTCACTCCTTTCTGTAAGTTGTTATCATCTTTAATTTAAAAAATCTAACCATTTCTACTCAATAAATGTGAAACCAACCTCAATGTCAGGTCTACAACAATCAAGTAGAAAAAAGCTTTGAGCAGAACTTTTTTTTGATAAATCTAGATTCTAGAGTCTCAATTTTTTTTCAACAAGCAGATTTGAGCTCAGTTGTCTTGTTCAACTTCTAGGCTAGCAACTGACCCATTGTTCAAACAGAAAAGAACAGAAGAGAAATGGAAGGAATTTGGTGAAATGTAAAAGAGAGATGAAATTAACATTAGATTCAAAGGATTGTAGATATGTTAGGCGCTAAAAGATGTGGAGTTTCGGCCCCTAGGTCCTGACAACCTCGACTCACAAACAAAGGTTCATGTCATAATAATCACCAAACGGCAGTAGTGCTCATTTAAAAGATCAAAATTCAAGAAAAACAAAGAAGCAACCCAATATTGCAAAGCCCATTACAGTGCTTTTACAGGACAAACAGAACAAAATGGTCAGCCATTGTAAAGTGGATTCCAACCCACTGCCCTCCATTTTTTCTTACTCAGATGTTCATCATAGGAAAATCAGAAATTCTAAGTATATGAGATGATTGCGCTGCTAATAACATTCAAAGGAACAAACCCAACACTTAACAAAATAGATATATTCCACCTAGCTGTGAATTATAACTTTGACGTATTAAATAGCCATGTCAACATATAGCAATTTCATATAATTTATCAAAAACCAGGCAAAAATTAAACTCTGTGACCACTCAGTCCTAACCTGCCTAGCAATAAAAGACAAACTGGTAGGAAAATCTAATCAAATAAACCGAATCCCAAGTCACCATCATCGCTCTCTTCCTGTACCTCTTCCTGTTTACATAACCAAAAAAGAGCAGTATCAGAAGCTATAATTTCTACTCAAAATAAGAAAAGGCAAAAAGCACCTATAGTATCAATCTTTGCTGCTATTCCAAGGTCACTTTCTATTCTTATTTGAGACAAGGGCTCAAGTCAATCACTAGGTCCAGTGGTTCAACCAAAACTTATACAAACCAAGTACCATATCAACTAGGTTTAGAGTAATTTATACCTTCTTTTCCTCAACAGCAGGGGCAGCTGCAGCAACAGCACCACCAGCACCGCCAGCAGGGGCAGAAACAGCGACTGGAGCAGCAGCACCACCAGAACCAGCATTCAGGATAAGGTCATCAATGCTCCTCTTCTCTGCAAGCTTTGCAAACAGGCTAGGCCAGTATGACTCCACTGAAACTCCAGCCGCTTTCACCACTGTAGCAATCTTCTCAGACTGTTGAAGAATTATATCACAATTTAAATCATTTAAACAAAAAAAAAACATTGACACTACATCAAATACAACGACACACATTGAATTCTAACAAAATGTTTTATTTTCGACCTCAAATTTCAACAAATTCCAACCCACACATCCAACACCCAAAAGAACCATTAATAAAAATCACAAAATATAATAACAAAATTCACATCAATTTGAAGAATGACCCACAACGCAGCAACCTCACATATAATTATATACATAAATATAATCCCAATAAACTTCAAAATCACATTAGAGCTATCTACCATTGTACTGGGTTTTCAAATCAAAATATTGTATTTCAAATAAAAAATGAATAGTAAGTCCAACAAAAATTAAATCAAGTTAGAGGAAATACAATAAACTCAAATGGGTCTCCAAAAAAAAACCCATCTAACATATATTTATAAACAAACAAATATCGAATAATAAAGGGTCTATTATAATCTAAAATAACAATAATCCGCATTATATTAAAAGGAACATAGAATCAAAATATTTAACATAAAATTGTACAAAATAAATAAACCCCAAAAAAAAAATTCATGGGACTTACAGTGATTGCGATTCCATCGTCATGGAGAAGCAAAGAGGCGTAGGTGCAAGCGAGCTCACCGGTAGACATTGTTACAGCGCTCTGATTCACTCTAAAACGTTCAAATTTTTCAAACAAAAAAAATAAAAAAAACTAGTTCAAAACTACTACTTCAAAAAATAAAAACCATTAAGAAAATAAAGTCAGAGGCAGAGAGAGAGAGAGAGGAAAAACCTTGAAGAAAAAGCAGCGCTGAAATGAAGCTTTGGGAGGGGTTAGGGTTTTGTGAACTGTGTATATATATAGGTTGAGATTTAAGAGTGCTAGGGTTTTTATTTTAGCGTTACCGTTCCTTTTGTTTTTTGGTTGAATGGGCCATAGTATTGAACCTGTTATCAGGCCCACGTTTCCTTTTTTTTTTAAAGAGTTTCAGCTGCCTTATCAGCTTTGTCTCCCGGCAGGCCCCTGCTTCCTTCAATATTTGTCAATCACAGGTCACGCCCCTACCATCTCATGCAAAATTGATTGTAAATTATATTTGAGTTTGTTTTGAGTTCTATGACCTATAAATAGTTAATTTGTATCATTATAAAGGCAGAATTTATCCTCCTTCAGAAATCATTTTCTTATGTAAAAAGTTCGGTGTTCTACTCCATGCTTTCAAGTAATTTTTTATATTTCTTTAGTATTATATTTTCTTAACCAGTTCTCATAATCTTCTTACACTTAAGTATATGTAATCTCCTTGATCCATGCACATTAAGTTATGATCGGGAGAAATCCCTTGTGATGGCTCTAAGAAGTGGCTAAAGGTTTTGAATTTAGAACCTCATGGATATCATGAGGTTTCAAAAACCACGAAACCAACCTCTTAGAGTAGTAAATGACATATATCATTTGTCAATGAAATAGAAAAAGATGTAGACAAATCTTCAAGCCAAACAAAACAATCAAAACATTCTTTTGCAAAGTTTGCTAAAGCAGCAGCAAATTCATTGTCATCATAGGGAAAAGACCATGTAAGGGCGGACCCACACTAGGGCAACCCCCCTCCCCTCCCAACCCAAAAAAAAAAAAGCTAGTGTATATATATGTGATGTAATTTTAAATTTTGGTCCCTATAGGCCCCCCCCCCCAAATTTAAAAAAAAAAATTTTGGTATACATATGTAATTTGAAAAATTAAGATTTGCCCTTAAATATATACATACATATATATATATATATATATATATATATATTTTGGTCTCCTATGAAATAGCGTCAAGTTTCATTTTGATAAATGTGTTAAAATGTTTAAAAAAACACTTATTTTATATGTTATACTTTGTTAATATTTTTATAATATCAAATATTTAAGAAAAACTTATTTTATATATAGTATTTTGTTGAATATAAAATAGATGTTAGTTTTATTTTCATAAAAAAAAAAATGTTTTAAGCTTTGGCCTCCCCTAGGTTCGAATTCTGGTTCCCTCCCTGAGACCATGGAAATAATGTTAATTTTTAGACCAGTTATGCAATTTACTAAATGAGATTAAATTTTAAATGGAGTCAAAATAAAACCTTATATTGAAACCCGCAAACACAAATCTGTGAAGGAGCTATTCATTGTATAATGATCAAATTCCATGTATATTAAAGAAAAAGGTCAACGAAGTTGAAGAACAACAAGGCTGTGCTAGGCATTGTAATTGAAAATGTCTCACAACTTTCCAGGCACTGAATGAATTTTGCTCGAAAACAAAAATGTTTGGTTGGTATTTCGGGATTTGTGAACTGCATTTTGCCCATAATTTATTTTTCAAATGTATATTAGTTAAAGCGTTGCGTCTTACATCTATGATCTATCCAGTGAAGAGCATTGTGAACAACTGGTAAAAGTTTTGCAGCATTAACTTTTTTATACAGGGACATCAGTCACACAACTAAAGAAGGACAAACATAAGGAAACACAATGACAACGGTACATTAACTTTGCAGCATTCCAATTTATTCAGTTTAGATCATGAGAAAATGATTCTCAAAAAGAGATTAGATCATGAGAACATATAACTCTTTGACAATTGAAACAACCAAAGCTTGGCCCTCTATATGATTAGTTTGTTTTTGAGAAAGATTGTTGAACCCAATCTTAACTGGAAATTAGACTGCTATGGCACCTGAAGCAGAAGCAGAACAGCATAAATATGGAGTCACTACTTATGGATGCCACAGTGAGATCATCATAAAAAAAAATTTTAGCCTCTACTGCTACGAAACTTCGAATTGTGAAAGCAGCTTAGTATTTGAAAAAATAATGGGACCATGTGGAACAAATCGGGCAAATTTAAATTTGGAGGGATAAAAATTAATTTCAACCAAACTTTTTCAAATAATTGGACTACTATAGAGGTACATGCATGGACGGAATTTCATTCTCACGCGTCTACTATTTCAATTTTTTTTGTTCACATCCATATTTATGTGTTATAAGGAAACATAATGGCACAATAACCTTGTAGCATTCTTATCTATTTGAATAGGCCATGAAAACATAGAACTCTTGACAATTGAAACAATCTAAGCTTGACCCTCTCTGTATGGGATTGGTTCATTTTTAAAAAGATTGTTGAACCCAATCTAAACTGGAAATTAGAATGCTGTGGCACCTGAAGCAGAACATTGTAAATCTGGAGTTACTACTGATGGAGGCTACAGTAAGATCATCATATAGACTATAGAGGGCCAAGCTTAGATTTTTTTTCCTCATGTTTATGCCTAAATTATTAAATAGAACCAATAATAAAATGTGCTACAAGTTCTTGTTCAACATTTTGATACGCAGGAATCAGCCAGAGATGCTCCAAATGAAGCTCCAAACATTATCAACAAAGAACAACAATCCGCCAGCACTAATATAGTCAGAAAATTCTCATTCACATGATCTTAATAAGCAAGATAAATGACAAAATAGTCTAAAATACCCTTCATCAATTTTGCACCTAACATCATAATGGGACCAATCTTCAAACAAAAGCACATCCAAGACTTCTTGCATAATTTTATTAGCACCATGAAGTTGAGCTGCAACTGGACAATTCCTCATCCTACGCTCTGTTATCATCCACCACCCAAATTGCTACTATTTAAATACGACGTTTTTTCGGGAGCCGGCAGCCATTATGGGGACGTCGTGTTGTATCTTCAATGTATACAACTGGATTCCGATCCCCTCGAGAGTTGGTGAAGCCCTCTCTCCAGCTCATGATTGCCTGCCTCTTCTTTTTAAAATAAGTAAACCCCCTCACCTTCATCACAACTGACTTCAACCCCAAATTTCTTGACATACGTCCCACATGTTCAGCAGTTGCCTCAGCAGCATATCGAGACATTTTTGCCCCACCTTTCATTTCTGGCACACATCCTACCGAGGCCCTACATTTTGTGTTCCCTTTAGAATCTGTCACCGTAACAAATGTATTGTTACGCAGCATCTTTATGTGAACAATATCAGCATTTTGCTCAACATTATATCGAGGAAATTGAGAAGTCCCCATGATGTCCCTACCATCTTCCTCTATAATTCCCCTAACAAAGTTCATAGACCTAGAATTCCTCTGAGTCTCAAAATCTTTCTGACTGGAAGAATGTATATAACTCCGAAAGCTTAAAGCATATGGAGGATAGACAGAGACATTTTCTTTTACATTCCTCAAACCAAAATTCAGCCCTGAAGTTCCTGACAAACCCCCTCTTGCAAAATTTTCAGAAGAATGGGAACCACCATGAATACTCTCAACACAACCTACAAAATCCACAATGCATCCATCACTAACAAAGGTATTTAACATAGTTATTCAACCTGCAAATGACAAAGCCGGCAATTTTCAATTTCCACACCAGTAACAGGTTGGTTTTCTTCCATTATCCAGTCAGACAACCATTTTTGTTAAAATTAAAAAAAATAAACTAAAATAAAACCCAACAAATCCATCCTTTCTTATTGAGATCAGCCTCAGCAACTGCACCATAATTACTACTTCTGTGTGCAATTTTTTTAACAGACTAGAAGGGCAGATTCAAACAAACCCAGATCAGGGAGTTTTTTTTTCACATAAATGATAAGTAGCATATACATAACTATACACCTCAACTAAGCTTAACATTTTCTGGAGCACAAAAACTAGTCCGTGTAATACTCAACAAGAGGACAAAAATCCTCACATATGACCAAATGTCAATCCCTAACTACATTTGCTCAAAATGTTCCACAACATGCATTCATATGCTGGCTGGTAATTAAGAATTGCTTAAGTACCGGAGATAGAATGCTTCTATAGGGGGATATAAGGGAGACTCAAATTGTGTTTTGTGAACACAGAGGCCATCAATTTTTTGAGTGTTCCTTTACTATAAGAATCTGTAGGAATTGATGTTCTGGTGTTTCTTCACAAATCACAACTCCAGTTTTTGACTGGGATCACATAATTGAATGGGGTGCAATTCAAATCATTGGAAGGGGAAATCTTGAAGGGCTGTGCTCAAAACAGAGGAAAATACATCATCAAGCTCATACTACGTTTGTCAAAGATTGTATGACTGTTTAGTTTAGTTTGCTGTGTTTTGGACCAGGTTGCTTCTCTTATTAATGTTCAAATTTGTTCCTAGGGTAAATGAGCAGGTATATACTGATGTATTGTGCTTGATCTGTATAAATCTCTTATTCTTTAACTAGGCCATAAAGAAAACTGCAATGAATTCAATAACTCTTACAGTATATGACATTAAACTAAATCATAACCAGATTCAAAATCTCCAATCTAAATCCATGTTACGAAGCTTTTTGCAATAAAAAAATCCAATCTTGAGATGACCCAGAAAGTTAAATTAAATTCAAAGCAAAAGGGTCTCATTTGATTCCAAAAAAAAAAAAATCTTAGTAACCAAACAGAGAATAAACCCAGATGAAATCGACAATTTTATCAATGCTACGAAACTTTTTGAAAAAATAAAAAAAAAAACAATCTTGAGATGACCCAGAAAGTTAAATTAAATTCAAAGCAAACGGGTCTCATTTGATTCCAAAAAAAAAAAATCTTAGTAACCAAACAGAGAATAAACCCAGACGAAATCAACAATATCCTATAAACCCAGAAAAGTACCTGTAGAGAATGATCTGGGAGCAGTGAGGTGGGAAAATCTAGTAGCATAGAATGGAAGAAGTGAAATGGGTTTGGATGCAAAGAGAGACGAAGAAGAAGGAGCAGTGGCTCGGCGAAGAAGATTGGAACAATACATTTTTCTCACTTTCTCTTTCCGTTCTGGTCTAAATCTGTTCTGTTTTAGGGTTGGGTTTTAGGAAGGAAAGGAAAGGAAACTATTTCGACTCAACCCGATCCGATTCTTCTCCGGGCTTTCCCCCAAATACTATTTTACCGTTTACTAACTTTACTTTTACCTCTCATTTTTTTTTTTTTTTGGTTGAAGCTTGGTTATTTACAACTTTCAAATTTAATTGCCATGTTTGATGCTTTCAAATTTTGATTAAAAAAATCTTGGTTTAATTACTTTTTTCTAGAAATTTTGTCCATAATATTTTCACAACAATCTTAAGTGGTATGTTGTTATCGTTTGTTACTAGTAGGTAAAAAGTAATTTAAGTAGTGCACGATTCAAATTATAACTAATAATAATTTACCACTATAGTTTGTAGTAAAAATATTGTGAACATAGCATTTCTCTACATTTTTAGTCCTCAACATTTATCTCATGTTTTAAAAAGGTACATATTCTTTGAATTGTTTTATTTTAATCCATATACTTTCTTAAATTAGGTTCAAAATGTATCTACTATTGATTATTGCTTTAATTTTGAGTTGAGATTGTTTAGTGAAATCTTATGGATTATAATAGCATCAAAGGAGGAACGAGATTGATTATTCAAATTCTTTTTTTACTTCTTTTATATTTGTTTGGAGATGGAGAGAATCAAAGTAAGAAATAATGACAATTATCTTTTTTATACAAAATTAAAAGTGCAAGGACTAAAATGAAATATTTCAAAAGATGAGGGCCATTTTAAACATGGGGTAAAGGTTGAGGACTAAATATGCAATTAAACCTAAAATATTTTTAAGTGTCTTATTAGACAAAATCTTTACAATTTTATTTTAGTTCAAATCATAAGGGAGTCAAATGTAAAGAATTGGAAGTTTATGAACAAAATTGTGATAAAACCAAACAACGTGGAAGTAAATTATAATTTTCCTTTTTGAGGGGCGTTAGTTACAGTTTTCCTCTAATTATGTAGTGGTTGCAAGTCACATTTTTCCTAAACTTCAAAACAAAGCAATGTCTCGTTTTCAAGTCACATTCTTATACTATTTTTAAGAATTTTTCATACTTACAATGTTGCTTCGATGATTGCCTTATTTTAAAAATGAGATTAGATGAAATTATTTTGAGTGTTTAGAGCAATCATTTAATACTCCAAAATTCATTATACCAAAGTATTTTTTTCTAGTTAATAAGTTCAAAACAATCACCAAAACCGCTTTTATAAGACTTTCTTTCTATAATTTTATGGTCAGTAGTGTGTCTCATGCTTTAATTGAATGAATAATTAATTCATGCAGTAATAAGTAATTTAATTTAGTCTCACTTGAATTGCTTTCGAAAATTGCCTACGTATCCCTTAATATTGCCCTTAGAATTTAAGCAAAAGTTAGATTGACTTGATGTTAATGATACAAACATATAATGAAGAAGAAAAAGAGACCATATTTTATAATCACTACTAGTAAAACTGTTGCCCTAATTGATATGACTAATAAAAATATTGCCCTAAACTATTAATTTTGTTACCATTCTCCCTCAACTTTAAAAAAATAAGTCAATTTCTTTCTTAGACATTCTCATGTTAAAATCTTAACATGATGTCCTTATTGAAGAGAACCAAGGTTCAAATCCCCATTCTCCATTGTCGTAAGTATCAAATAATTAGTCATAACTATCAAATTATTAAAAATAAATTGTACATCTAACGTTTACCCCTTTAGTAGAACAATTATATTACAAATTTTAATAGAGAAGAGGCCTAAAGATGAAATCGACTTGGTTCTAAAAATTCTACATGTTCAGAACCGAAATTGGCACAAACAATTACTCAGCCAGAGACAAAATTAACACAATGACCAAAATGAATTTTAACAATAATTTGGAGGACCTATTTTAGCAATTTTATCTTTAAAAAAATAAAATTGAAGACTACTTCAAAAAGTATCGCATGCCTACTACTATCCACTTAATTGTAACACATTTTACACGATGTTTGTTTGCCCACAAAAATTGTCCCTGCACACCCTGACCTGATACCAATTAATAACCAACCAACGTCACAAGATAGAGTGGACTTCAAAATCAAAAGAATCCCTTCGACAAGGGTAAGAAACTAGATCATGGTCTGCACTTTCTGGACCAATTTTGGAAATCAGAGCCATTCACAGGCAAATAAAAAATGATGCTTCAGATTTTGAAACATCATTAATATTTTAAGTAGATACCAGTTAGTGTGTTCATTTTCTGAAATGTTAAAGATTTGATAAAATCTAAAGCATTCATTACTCTGATAGAATTGTTCTTTTAAAAATACAAGATCTTAATCCTCAATGGTACAAGTCACAGTAATAAGTGCAGTTGTTCAAGATCCATTTAAAAAAAAAAAAAAAAAATTCTCCCACAATGGAGGTGAGGGGACTCGATTGCAATTGAAGCCCCAAAAATGGGATAGAATTCCATCTAGTTAGAACAGGATGGTCTTAATCACGTATTATTATTACCAAATCCAGAATACACTTAAATACCGAGAAATTTAGACTTACAAACCATAGTAAGTGCCATAAATAGTAATGTCACAGATCTCCATGATAGTAGCCTCAATTATTACTTAAAAAACAAAACGTACACATACCTTGCAGATTGTAGCTCAAATAAAAAGAAAACCGCAAAATAACTGGTTTGCAATACTACATAGTACATACTTCGATAAGTATCAAGCCATGCAAACCATAGCTAATTTAGATCAAGACAAGCCATCAAATAAGTGCACTTAAAAATCGATTTAAAGCTTTCCCCTCAAACTCTACCAGTTTCTGGAGTAGTTTGGACATTACTTGCATAGAAATCAGCCACTACCAGACCGTGCCTGAAAAGAGATTAAGCTTAAATAAGATTTCCAGAATATTTTAACAAGTAATTTTTTGCTAAAAAAGTTTCAAAAATGTGGGAGTCCATCCTTCCTCCTCTTTCCAATCACTAGGAAGCTTAATTGTCTCAAATTTTAAGCATGAAGACTGGTCTTGGAGGTTAAGAAAGACACATGAAGCACAGAGAAACATCTTGAGAAATAGTCTATTTATTTTGTTCAAACAAAAAACATAGCGAAAAACAAACATAAAAACCATTGCAATTACTCATTAAAATAGGAACAACTTTGAACCCAAAAAAAAATGCTAATAATAATAAGATTTCTGATACAGCATAATTGTTTAAAAAAACAAAAGGGAACAGCACCAAAAAAAGACTGAAATGGGAACTGAGAAATTGTCTGTTCCATCTTGTTCTATCCAAAACATGGTGGTAAACAAATCTAAATCCATAACATTACTCATTAAAATAGGAACAACTTCAAACAAAAGAAAACAAGAAAAAGGTTTCAGAATTCTGCTACATGATAATTCTTTTTAAGGGAACAGCACCAAAAATGACTGAAAAAGGAACTTATGAAACATGAGAAACATGGAAAAAATAGGTTTTTCATAAAATGAGGCTCCTATACATGGGGTACTGCTTTGTCTGGAGGGAGAGAATGGAGAGGTGCGAGGACAACCCCCCCACTTGCAGGGAAAAATGGAAGGCGTTAATCCCCATAAGACTTTCAATCTGTCGAAAGTTGGATAGGTTTGAGGTCCTTCCCCTTCTCCACACCCATCTCTCAACCTCCTACCATAGTGTACATAACTAAAACATGCTGGAAAATTCTCAGTGCAGAGTTATATCCTGGATCACATGCTTTGTATGCTATCCAGTTTAAATAAGTTCAAATATAATACCAATTTCATTGACTTTTATAAGCACATCCAGAGATCACACTGCAATATCTTATATATACATACACATATACAGATGTATCTCAAAACGGTGATCTACGAAAAAGGTATGTGAGGCACACACGCACTATAATTTCATCACTTAATCCCGAAGTTTAATTACCTGGCGAGGAGATCCTGACCTAGATCTTGATCTTGATCTTGATCTTGGCCTGCATATTTTAACAATCAATATCATCATTAAAGGTAAGATAAGAGGAGCAGAAAAGGCCAAAATATAAGGGAGCTAGTGTAACCAAATGCCAGATACCTGGAAGATTTGACAGGAGATGCAGATCTGGATCTTGATACCGACCTAGAAATAGACCGCTCCAATGATTTACTGTAGGCAAAAAAAGGACAGATTCCCAGATAATAAGAATATTCAAGATGCACAAAAAAATTAAAAAGGAAAGAAGAGGGCAAAAGTCAGTACCTCCGGTCCCTTCTTACACTTCTGCTACGGCTACGGCTACGACTACGGCTGCGGCTGTGGCTGCGGCTACGGCTGCGACTGCGACTGCGGCTTCGACTACGACTTCTTGGGGGACTGCCCTCATACTTCTTCACCTGCACCAGTTCAAAATAGAAACAAACAACAGCAAACAGTAAGCATTTACTCCAAGGTATATACATCTAATCTGCCCTACACCTCTCAATAAAGCTTAATCGAACGCTGTTTTACATCAAAAACTGGGGAAACAAAAGTGTAGGATTTATTAATCAACTTAAAGTGAGAAAGGAGCATTTTTGAAAGATATAACCAAGCAATTCATTAAAGATCATTAAACAACTCACAAGCATCCATAGTATCAAATAGACACTGCTACTGAAATTTTGGCCTCTAAATTTGAAAAGTTTCCATTTACATCCCTAAACATTCTAATTTTGAGCAATTTAGTCCTTCCCATCCAAATTGATACATCACCAATTTGGGAGAGACTTGAAACATACCTACCAGGACCCAAAACATAGTTTAGCCATATAACAATCCCACAAGTTTATTAAGATGGCAGAAAGGAAAGGTTACCCGAATATAAGCTCTTGCCCAAGGATTTCTGAATTCGGTGTCATCGAGTTTCCGAATCTGAAAAGCAGACATATCGCCTATCATATTAGACCAAACCACATATGCAACAAATCAAATGATTTCTCCCAACAACTTACAGCATATTTCATGTCATCATAATTTGTGTAATCAACAAGGCCAAAAGTCCCTGGAGAGAGATTAATTCAATATCATTAGTAATCAATCCAAAGTATAAGGATGTCATTAATTACGTCAATTCAGCGGGTCCTAACCAGTGCACTAAAAACTATTAAGAAGTTAAATGTGTCATATAAGCATATTATTAAGAAAATTTCACAATGAATATTATATGCTACAGCAACAGACATCTTAATGAGCTATAATCACTAAACATGCATCGGCAATCTCCAATGTCCTGTTTCACCCCCTTATAGCAGCTATACAGACAAAACAGAAGAACATGGCATCAACCCACCAAATGCAAAGTTGCAAACCATAGATGTCAAGCATAGGACGTGTAAACTTTTGTTCAAAATAAATTATGAGACATGCTAATTTTTTCCATAAGAAAATTTGCATTTTCAACAAACATAATGAGTTAGTCTCACAGCTATTTGGTAAACCAAAGCATATCTGTATTTCCACATAAAAAGAGGAAATGATTTTTTCTTATAATTGGTAACTACACGGGCAGCCAGTGGAACTTTAACCCACAACCTAAACCTCCAACTTACTCTTAAAAAGAAAAAGAGGTGTAATTTGAGCTAGAGCTCATTTGCCAGAGGAAATGAAATTGACCATCAAACTCATAGGAACCATATAAATCGAACAGCAATTTTAGCTAATTATAATACAAACAAATTAATAGATACATATTTTAGATAAAAGGCATACCTTCACCGTCACGGGACACCTCAGCAAAACATACATCACCAGCTTTTCGCATATGATCCTGAAACCGATTGACCAATAAGGTTACCAACACAGCAGCATGAAAAAATAAATAAAAAATCTGCAAATTACTTTTTAATATAAAAATTCCACACCTTCAAATCTTGCCAGGATGCAGAAGAAGGGAGCCCACGAACAACAACTGTAAAACAAAAAAAAAAAACATGCATCAGAACCATTAAAGTGCTCCTAAAATAAACCAAATCAAAAGATATAAAAAGTCTAAGCACAGTGTCATGCACAAAACTTTCCCATCACATTCTCCTAAACCCTTTTAGTTACAAAAGAAATATTCTCCTAAATTATGCACCTCGATATTCAGAATGGCGTGAGATACCAAATCGGCTCCCACCACCCCCTCCCCCATCACCACTCCTACCACCACCACCACCACCACCATAGCCACCTCGACGATCGCTTGAAGATGGACCCCTACCACCATGGGCAAGTTCAACCTGCATAAAGGACAAATGACAAATTAGTCAAGAAATAAGAAAGCAAAGTACCCCAATAAAACTAATTGGTGATCTTATTACCCTTAAACGACAACCATCAAAGTTATAGCCATCACGACCCTTGATCGCATCTTCTGCATCCCGAGCATTATCAAACTAACAAAACAAACAAAAATTAATTGAAGACAAAAATAAATTATTTTTTGAATATATCCAATCAAAATCCAAGATGCAAAGAGTACCTCCACAAAACAATAACATGGAGGGCGGGGTGGAATCTTCAATTCAATGTCTAATATACGGCCATACTGCAAAGGTAAAATCAACATCATAGAGCTATGTCAGTCCAACTATTAAACAGCCATATTTTAACATACAATCATGTAGAACCATATCTTTAATAAGTCATGTAGAACCATATTTAATATGATAAATTTAAATTGTTCCTAGAAAAGAAATTTTTTTTTCAGTCCAAAGGCTAGAGAATGCCAACACGCTGAAGGGAAGACCTTAACTACATGAGCCTCCTACAGCCAAATCGCATATACTTTTACAACTATTAACGTCTTTCAAATTAGGGCATCAGATGAACAGCATAAGCATTATGTTGCCTCCCAGTATTCAAATCCTAAGATGGAATTAATGTTATCATATAAGCACATGAACAAATGTGCATAATCCTGTGCAGAGATTCAGAAACTGAACAATTTTTCACATAAAAATGATTTTTTAATTAACCGGACACATTTAAAGGGGAACTTCTTAGGATTAAAATGAGACATAGGAGAACACAGACAATTCACCCCAAAACAAATGAAATTTTGAGTACCAGCAAAAAATCATAGCATAAAAAAATCCAACCAAACCTTGTGAAATAGATCTTCAACTTCCCATTCTCTTATATCTGAGGGCAGGTTGCCTACATAGATTGTGCGAGAAAAACGACCACTCATATTTGGCACTCGAAGATTGTATAGAGAAGATTATACACTGCATAAAGAAGATGACATGTCACAATTAAAGAAAATTCTCTCAGTTTCTAAAGTAAAGTCTTCCTATATATTGCGATGTCCAATTATCATCACCATGTACTATGTTGATGATATCAAAAGGAAAGGAAAACCAAAACCAAAACAATGAAGCAAACCAAGAGAGCAATCCTCGATGTGAGCCGTGCTCCACAAGCTCCATTGCTCATTTGCTCCAAGATGCTCCAATGCTATAATAATATTGAAATAAAATTTGATCTCCTCATCCTCTCCAGAATTTTAGCACATGTAGAGATCTTCTGAGAGTGAGCAAGAATCTCCAATAGTCCAATTATAAAAAATAATACCCATAACTCCACCCTGATTCTCCCACTCCCTCTCTATATCCCTATGTATGATTGCAATGCTCATATTTGTCCAAGCGCTTGCCATCTATCATAAAGAAAGCATTGGTGTCATGAGATCAAGTAAGATTGACATATATTTAGGTATTTACCTTACTCAGCTCGCTTTAACAGCATTGAAAAAACAACCCTGGAAAATACTTAATATAGCCCCTAGTTCACTAATCATCGTTTAGTGCAACTCATGTCCAGGGAAAAGGAGTGGGCATAGATGTCTTCAGCCTCTCTCATGGAACGTTTAATAATATATGTATTTATAAACTTAAATCTTTCATAGCAAGAATCATGATCGATACCCATGTTTCAGTTTTCTTACCTCTTGTTAGTTAAAATATCTTTTCATGAAGTTGCATCCAGGAAAAGGAGAAGGCAAAAAACTATAGTAACAATTTGGAAAAAAAAAAAAAAAAGGAGGGGGGGGGGGGGAGGAGGAGGAGGCTATTCATGGAGGGAATCCTCATTGATACTCCTCCAAGTTCCAATTTTTATAAAAATCAGGCAAAACCAGTCTTTAAGCCATTTGCTTTAACACAGACACAAATAAATACCAACAGATACTATTTGACAAGAAAACTAAATACATTGAAGATGAATTCTTTAACCTCCATTCTAATAGTACACTTAGACAATTACAAGTACAATCAAAAAGTCAAATTAAAATCAAAATTTTAATAAAATTGGATATGAGTTAGATTAGAATAGAAACAGTGCCATTTTGTTTCACACTCGCACATTCTTTGGTGGCGCAAAATTCCCCTCTAAAATAAATTATCACAAAAATTTGAGTTCACCACTTACAAAATGGGGAAAACGAAGCACAATCAACACCAAAAAGGAAGTGATACCAAATATAACATACAAACCGACCCACCACATGAGGAACCTTATATGTTCCACTGACATCTAGAACCTTGTTATGAATACACTAGTTGTCGCCAAATTGAACCATAAAATTAGCAACACAGAAACTTTACTCTTCAGACTCGTTGCAGTCCAAATTCCAGAGGTAAAAAAAGCCCATTAATTGTCTTCAACAACCATAACTGACAACCCATTTCCTCTCTGACATGACGACCAATGCCACCCCTTGCATCTCTTTTCCCCACAACCCACCCCAACCAGTGATAGGAAAAATGCAACCAAACAACAAACGCCTCACGAACGAGCATAGAGCCACCATCTTCACTAGCATTCCAATCCCTCATCAACGATTCAACATTACCCAAGGGCTTGAGAAGAAGGGGAGAGAGAGACTGGAAGCTAGGGAAGGTGGTCGCAGCTATACCGATTGGTAAATTATTTTAGAATCAATTGGTATTCTTATCCCCAATTTGGGTTTAGATGTACACAGAGAACAGGAATTTTGGGTTTCATGTTCTCCATCAAAACAAACCGACGGAGTTTTAGGGTGCATTTGGATAAGCTGTTGTTTTGGGTTCAAAATGAGCGTTTGTAAAGAAAAAAAAGCTATAACAAGTTGCTGTTGCGAAACAGAGTTTCGGGTTTTAAAAACATGCTTTTAGGCTCCCAAAACAGTCTAACCAAATGGAGTTTTAGTATGTTTCAACAAACCACTCACAAAAATCTCACTTTCCATGAGGCAGACTATAAAAAAAGTGATTGTATAATAAATCACCACTGTGTCTGTGTGCCATCAAAACCCATTTCAGTCTTGCAAAACTTTTAAACATACCAGTACCTTATTTATCCAATAACATCAATTTTTACACAAAATCTACCAATCAAAACCCAATATACATAAGAAAGATTTCGCTGAGCACAATATACCAATAATCCGAGCAATTGAAGCTAGACCCACTTAGGAATTCCACTTTTTTATTCAAAAAATCTCAACTTTCAAGCTTAATCATCAAAATTAGCACACACTTATACACCAAACAAAAAAAAAAAATTGGAGGAGCACAATACCGAAGATTTTGATTTGAGCTGAGCTGCAACGGCAACGAGCAAGTGGCACGTGTCCCTCCCTCCCTCCGCGTAGCGAGCTCCTGTGACTGAGAATGGAGAGAAAGAGCGATGGGTTTTGTAGCTCCGAAGTCTGATCTAGGTTTTGAGCTCGAGGAAATCGATGGTATTTTGATATATATGCGTTTGAATTGGGCTCTTGAGTTTTGAAGGAGTGTGAGCCTCTTGATTGATACTGCTGGATCTGGATCTGGATCTGCTGCGCATTTAGGATTTGGGGCCTTCTTGTCTTTGGGCCGAATTTGGATTAAGATAAAGATTTTCGATGCTCAAATCTTCTGTCCCACTCTCACAGCTCTACTATATATTTCACAAATAAAAATATGATACATGTCCGTATAATATATTTAGTTTTAAATTTATGCCTTTTATTATTTCAATTTCCTAAATATAATGGGTTATTTATTTATTTATTTTAAGAAATTAAAATAATCAATGGACATGTGACATGTTTTTATTTGTAGAGTATATAGTGAAGCAAGAAGAGTGGGGTAAATGATTTAGATTCCACTCATGCAATGCATTACTATGAGATCCATGTGTCAATATCAAATGTGGAACCCATATGCCAGTTTCACATGTATGTTGTATAGTATGAGACTGGCATATATGAAAATTTTGCTAATTTAAAGGGCCAACATTTAAAGTGGAGTCAATTTAAGGATTTAGATTGTGCTAAATGCTAACTCATTTAAAAACTTATAAACTATAGGCTAAAATCTAAAACTGATTCTCTAAATTTCAACATTTGTCATTTCTATTTTTTAAATTTCAGTTTTGTCGTTTTAATCATTTAAGAACATCCATAGCAAATGTGTCAAAATGCCAAATATTTGGCACACCAAACACAAAAACGGAGCTTTATCAGATGTTCCAAATTTCAAAAATTATGCCACATTGCTACAATACCGTTGCAATTTGCCACAATACAGACAACAATTGCAAAATGGGATATTATTATTTTATTGCATTTTTCTCTCTCCTCTTTCATTGACATCTCTCTCTTCATCGACTCTATCTCATTTCTTCTCTCTCTGTCACTCTCAATCTCTTCCCTCTCCTCCCTGCTCAAGAAAATTGCTCAAGATCACTCTCAAGAAAGTTACCGCCAATCTCGCCATGTCCTCGCCGCCGATCTCGCTAGTCCTCACCGTTGATCTTGCCGCCTCATTCTCCACAACTCGCCACCGATCTCGCTGCCTCATGCTCCAGCCCTTGCCACCAACATTCACAGCCGTCACCACCGACCTTCAGATCTCTCTTAAACGGGTTATGGGTGTGAGATTTAGGATGGGTTTCGATGTAGGTTTTAGGTTGGCATTTATCGGCATTGTGTGGGTTGTGGGTCGGTTAGGCTGGGGTTTTATGCCAGTCGTTGGTTGAGTTTGGTTGAGGATCATGCTCATTTTGGATTGGCGTTTTGGTTTTAGGCCAACAATTTTTAAGGTTGTTGTTTTTGGTGTTGTTAATGATGATGATGGGGGAAGAATTTAATATATTATTTTAACGTGTTGTAAATATTATTTTAATATATATAATTGAATAATAAAATATTTGATAAATGAGATGTTGTAAAATGATATGGTCAAATAATAAAATAGGCTTTTGGTGTGTAAAAATGACAATTTTTTTGCAACATCTGCTACGGATGCTCTAAATTTCAAATTTTGTCAATTCATTATTCCGTTACCCTTCAGTTAACTGATGTGTTAACTGGAAGGGTAACGGAATAATGAATTGACAAAAAAAAAAAAAAAAAACTGTTTAAAAAAGGAAAAACAATTAACTTGAAAATCAAAACAAAAAACCCCATCCCACCTATACCCTAACCTCACCGATTTCTCATAAATGCCCCTACAAATTGCAAAACTACAGCATGCATTACTAACTTGTCATAATTCGATTGACAAGTATTACAAAGCTTTTACCAATGAAGCAAGCAAGAGGCAGAACACAACATCCATGTTCCATCCAAAAGAATCAACTTATGTAAGGGGGGATCCCAACTAGCAACTTCTCATCCTTACAGCTGAGGATTGCAGACCCAAGTTGAAGAGTGGCTTACCTGGCTAGAGATAAGAGTGGCAGGGAAATATTGAAAGGATTCAACTCTATCACATACCACAATAGGACACAGGCAACGATGATGGCTACAACTTACAAGTTACAAGGGAAGCTGGATAAACTTACCCAAAATATTCAGGAGAACTTGAAAGGAATGAAGAATATAGGTTGAAGCCCCACTCACTTTTTTGTCGAAGATATACAAAAATGCATGTCTCTTAGAATTTCACTATTTCTCAAAATTGGTGAGGTTAACTGATTTTCAAGTTAATTTTTTATTTAATAGTAGTTTTTCTTTTCTTTTTTAAATTACGAAATTATTTTTTATTTTTTTAAAAAAGCCCAAAATAGTGTTGTTCTGGCTTAGATAACAGCAGCACTTAACTAAAGGATAACGAAATACTAAATTGACAAAATTTAAAATTTAGAGGACTACAATAACAAAATTGAAACTTAGAGGACTGAAATGACAAAAGTTAGTGAGTTCCAGTTAGCTCAACAGGTAAAATCTTTGATGGTTGTATAAGAGATTTGAAGTTTAATCCTTACCTATACCAAAAACTGATTGGTATCTTGATCTGATAATAAAGAATTATCATCAGGAGTGAACACCATACGTTGAAACTCTTTAAAAAAAAATGACAAAAGTTGAAACTTAGAGGGTCAGTTTGGATTTTAGCCTAAACTATACTTTAGATTTATTTTGCTTTAAATTATGATACTTAAATGGACACTCACAATTTCACTTGGAAATTGAGGGAATCGTTATCTCCCCCCACCCCCTCAAATACATTGCTTTTAGTGATTATTGTTTTAAAAAGGAGCACGATTGGCCCTTTTGTTTAATTTTAATTTTGTTAATGCTCTTGCATATTGCCGAAGTACAAGGTGGCCTATTTTTCATTCTCAAAAAAAAAAAAAAAAAGGTGGCCTATTTTAATGATGCGAGTCACGTGACATTTGAGTTTTTATTATAAAAATATATATACACAGTGTCATCACCCATCCCATTTTACCCCTACATGAACCCATATCATATCAATTGAGTCCCAATTTCACATTCCCAATTTGAACCCTAATTAACTATAATCTATATTCTCTTTCCCCTCCCCACTCCCAAAAAAAAAAAAAAAAAAATTCCAATTGCAATATAATATATCCTTAATTTCACACTTAAAAATTTCTTATGTACATGGCTTCAAAAAGAATTATGTGTTCCACTCTACAAGGCACGAAGGAGTACAACAAAATGTGACCTAGTATCACCAAAATCAATTATACCATACGCCATGAAAAATATGTATACAAAAATTAAGATTGTGCACAACTTAAGTAGGTTGGTTAAGATTAAAATTCGTAACCAAATTACTTTGGCAAGTTGAAAAAATGCCAACCCACCAATCTCTACATTGGCAGTTGGTTGAAATTAATAGGTGGTTTGATTCGACAATTTGGGTGGATTGTGTAGGTGTACAATATGCATGTGCTTAGGTTGAAATTTATCTAATTAGGCCATAATAAACTATAACTCTTCAATCTTTTAAACGATAATTATTTCTAATAACTCTTTGTTCTTTCATTTTTGGATTTTATGTTTTAAAAGATTTCACTTTGATCCTTAATTTGATTTTCATATTAGGAAAAATACTAGTATCACAAAAAACTTTACAACTTTTGTAACAACTTGTCACGTAGCAAGTTGTGAGTGGTGGAAAAAAAATAGTGGATTCATGTGGATTCGCAACTCTATCACTCACAACTTGCCACGTGGCGAGTTGTAACAAAAGTTGTAAAGTTTTTTTGTGATACTATCATATAAAACCTACTCTTTTTTTTTCTTTGTAATTTTCAAAAATCAACGTTTATTTTGGAAAAATAAATTCAAAAAAAAAAAAAACAAAGAGAATAAAAGAAAACAAAGGAGAAAATTTAAAAACCAAAGTTTTATTTGAGCTTATAGAGGATTCGAACTAGGGTTTTTGGTGTTTTCATCTTCTCCAAAACTCAAAAAAAAAAAAAAACACTCTCTTCCCGATTCGATCCACAGATCTCCAACTCTCTCTGCTTCGTCTTTTTCTCTCAGCTCCCGGCTACAGTCAAATTTCCCTCCAAACTCACAAACCCACACTCTCTCTCACACTCACATATACAATTCACAGTTCACAGTTCAAAGTCCACAACAACCAGCGATGGCCTCGCGCTTCCAGGCCATTCCACTGGTGGCGTCGCCGTCCTACCCCAACGCCGTTGCCTGGTCCGACGAGAACCTCATCGCCGTCGCTTCCGGTCACCTCGTCACCATTCTGGTACCACTCTTTCTCATTACTTTGATCTTTTTTTTTTTTTTTTTTGTTCGTGTTGAAAAAAGCTTGATGCTTTGGCTATGAAACACAGTAAAAACCATAATTGAACGTTATTCCACTTCTGGGTTTGTTTCTAAAGTTGCAAATTTTGGTTCTTTAAGTCAAAAGGGACTATTTTTTGTTCATTGTTAGCTAAGTGTTGCATGTATATTTTGCTGTTTCTGCTTCATAAATCTAAAAAATATTAAACTTTTTTGTGTTTTGCTCATTATGAGAAAAATTATCATTCTTCAGAATTGTGTTTAAATCATAAACTAATTGATATTTGTGTGGATATAAACATATTCACTTAAAGCTGATTAATGGGTTTGTAAGATTACACTGGAAAATTGTTTCAAGGAACAACTTTTATTGAAGATAAACATTGGCTTCTCTCTGTTTGATTATATATTTGTTTGTGCTCAGAATCCAGCATTGCCTTTTGGACCGCGAGGCCTTATCACAGTCCCCAACAGTGAACCTTTTCCAATTGGAGTTATTGATAGAAAAGGTATGTATCATTTGAACTGCGAGTTGCTGGTGAACCAGTAGTTCCAAGCATTTTTCAATGTGCTTCTTGATCACCCATTGGGGGAATCTAGATCATTTGTGGGGCTTTTTTTTTACAACCCTTGTTAATTTCAGATGATAATCTAGTAGAATCGATATATAGTATGGACAAAATTTAATAGACATCATTGATTCGCTTGGTGAATTTTGTAGTTGTTAAGGTTTAATGTGTGGATAATGCCTTATAGAAGTTTTGGTATGCCTATACAACTCACAAAATATCTCAATGTGTATTGGTATTGGTATATTATGTCAAACAGATTCAGTATTTTCATTGTGAACGCTTTATTTGCAGATTTATTCTCCGGGTGCTTGTTGCCCAACTGTTTATCTCGGGATCGTCAACCTTGTGTTCGATCGGTATCATGGTCACCACTTGGAATGGCTCCTAACTCAGGGTAAGAACTTCAGTTTCTGTAACTGTTTAATGGCATTTCCCTTGTGTTTACTTCTCTTGTACGCTGTTTAACTTATATTATGTATTGGTTGACAACATATTGTAAAAACTAATTGCGTTTTCAAGTTAACTTGGTACAGATGCTTGCTGGCTGTTTGTACCACAGAAGGACGTGTGAAGCTTTATCGTCCACCATTTTGTGACTTTGGAGCTGAATGGATAGAGGTATGAATTAGTGAAGCACTTCTTGATGCTGATATTGGATATGACAGTAAACGTGCTTATGATCTGAGACTGGAAGATTCTTGGCTTCTGGAGCCGGAGAGAATTGGAGTGTTTCATTTTCAAATGTAGATATTCCCCATTATGATTTCGTCGAATGTTGCCATTATTTTAAATTGCTGAAATGGAACAATAATTTTTACTCTTGACTCCAGATTCTAGGGAAATTGTCCCATTCCAAATGAATGTATGAAAAGAAATCAATCCTATATAAGTTTCAAGAGAAACAAGGTGTTTTCACAATGTTTTTGAATGCTTACTTTTATATTGAAGTTTTCTGGTTATTTTAAGTCACAATCTGATAGCTAATTGCAGTGCACTCATTCATCACCTGTAGTATTATATGAATATGATACATATATCATATGCAACATAATCTATTATTACTTTATTATTCCATGACACTTAATAACAATTTGATTTTCTTATTATATTCCCCCCCCCCCCCCCTCTGTATATTTATCTGTTGCTTGAGCTCATTGACTCTTGTGTAAAGCAATTCATTAACATATGAACCTACATATATACTACATATATATATATATATATATGAATGTTTCTCATGCTTTTCTGGTCACCATATAGAAATTTAACTTTGAAACTAAGTTGTTTTCTCTCCATTGTTTCCCTTTATTATTGAATTGTACAAAAAATATTTTTACAGTTGTTTTCCTGTTATATATGTGAAATTATTTGCATAAATAATTTTCTTTCCTGCTGACTTACCTCAGGTTATGGATATATCAGACAGGCTTTATGAATATCTCACAAGTATCAGCTTTGGGGAGTTAGATGTTTCTTGCCCAAAACATTCTGATGTAAGTACTTCATATACCAATTCAAGGGATGCCATTTTCCTTCTAACTTATGCCACATAATTTTAGCTGATATGTTTCCTGCATTATATTTATAGTTCAATCACTTATCTGTGACTAAAAGCAGGCAACAGAAGACATACATGCAGAAGATTCGGCTAGCTTTATTTCCAAAAAAGAGTGTAAGCGAAGAAAAATGTATGTGTTCTTTATAATATAAATAACTTTTTAAATATTAAAAAAAAAAAAAAGAAAGAGAGAAAGAATTCAATTGGATGTTTTTCTAGTAAATGAAGAACTTTTGTTTTCTTTGCTTGGACTCTTTTGAGCAGGAAGCAAAGTCACGTATATGTCTGTCTTAATATTTGAAACCTACATGTTTAAATGTGTTTTGTTTTCAGCTGTTTCTCCTTGTAATCATTTTACTCAAGTTTGTCTTTGTTTTGATGTATTTGGTGCAGCAATAAGGTCTCTCAAACTACTGGGGACCAATTACCATGTCAGGGAAACAGCGAGAATTCCAATTCTAGCTCTGGCGCTTATATTGAGAGGGAGGGACAAGGATTAAAAGCGGTATGGCTTTTCTTATCCCCCCTCCTCTTGTTTCTTCTGGTATTTATTGCTATTCTAGTATTTTGCCTATCCTAGCTTGAAACATTGGTTTGTCCTAATTTACACAAATATTAAGTTCCTTTTGAAGCATTATTTTTATTCATTATTACTCAATTTCCAGGTGTATAAGCTTAGTTCTGACCAGCTGGAAGAAGGAAAGTTACATCATATTGGTTCTCTGCCTAAATGTAAAGCAAAGTCTCTCAATAAGATGCAAGAAAATCGCACGCATTCACAAATAACTGCGGCGCAGTATGCTTCTCGCAATGCAATGCTATGGTCACTTGCAGTTGCATGGTCACCATTGTTGCAGTTGTCATCTAAACTCTGTCCAATTCCTCATATTGGCTCATCTGTTTCTCTACTTGCAGTTGGTGGGAAGTCTGGTAAAATTTCATTATGGAGAATATATGTACCAGAATGTTACTCTATTGAGCATAGCAGGGTCCCAAATGCAAACATTGTTGGGCTCCTTGAGGCACACAATTCGTGGATTACATCAATCAGTTGGGCTTTGCTAACTTCTGATTCTTCAAACCCTCAGGTTTTATTGGCTACTGGGAGTTCTGATGGGAGGTGAGTTAGGTATGCAAGTATACTTTTTCAGTTTCACTAGTTTGTTAGTGCTATGCATTTTTTATATTTGATTTAGTTTTTCTGTCTTTTTGGGTGAATTTGCACCAGAAATGATTCGTTATCTGATTCATCTCTTAGAGTTAATTTTGAATGGTTTTAATCAAAATTTCTGCTCCTCTCTCCCTCCCTCATGATTTTATATTTTGAGCCTTATGAGATATAGGTGATGCTTTAGATTTGTTGGTGTTATCTGTTTGATTTAGATTCTGTGTAGACTTGTAAAAGTTGTCTCTCTGATTATCTGATTATTTGATATGATTCTCTAAGTTTGTCTTGTAACATGTACAATGCTAGGATTTTTTTTTTAAAGTGAGTTTTGGCCCAAAGGGGAATGATGCCGGTAGGGCCAAAAAAAAAAAAAACATTTTAATTTAGTTTATTTATTTTTGAAAAATCAATTATATTTTATTTTAGGTCTTAGTAGTTAATTACTATATTATTAGTATTTTATTTCCTTGGGTCAAGGTTAATTTTGTAATTCAATAATTGGGATTTCCCAAGTTATTTAGAATTAAGTTTCCTGACTCAGTTAGAATAGCAGTTTAGTCCTAGTAATCTACAAATGCACAATATTGTACTCCTATGGAGACGGATTATTTTGATGATGAATAAAATTTCTCTTGGAATTCTCCCAATGGTCTAGTGTTGACTGTTGAGGCAACCTTAGTTGCTGGCTCTTAGAGGTTTTCTCTTGATTGGTGCTGATTCCAAGCAAGAGTAGCTGTTGACACCTAGGTTATTTATCATTTATTTTCTCATTTTGGTTTTGCCTGGCATTAGAAGGGAAAGAGGATATTTGAACTAGTAACTTTTGCTTCATTAGTTGTGGTCCCCAACAGATTGTGTTACCCCTTGGTGTTACCTCTACAATGTTAACTGTAGCTGTTCAATTTAAATGATGGCATTCTTCTCCATGGAAACATGGAACATTTATCATAATTTTTGTTCATGGTCATGAAATTCTGAATCTTATCAATTTGTAGCGAATTCTTTTTACATTAATCAATTGAATAGTTTTATGTGCACTCCAGAGGTGTTAGACACGGGGTGTGCCTCCACTTCTCTTCTTATGACTGTTGGGATGCATAATGCATTGAGTAGGTGGATTTTATGGGCCAAAGCAATGGTGAGTCCATCAACATTTTAAGGTTTCATTGTGAAGACTATTCTCTCCAAAAGCAGGATATTATAGGTGTGGAGGTGGGTGCATTGGATTGTTGACCATGCACTGTGTTCTTGATGGCAATTTTATGAACCAAGTACCAAAAATTTGCTACAAGTGGGGCTATAAAAAAGAAGAAGTAAATTGTATAAGTATATTTATAACTATGTTACTTCTCAAAAAAAAGAAAAAAAGAGAGAGTATATTTATAAGTTTATAACTATGTTAACTTCCATCTTTCATTTGCCAAAGCATATTTTTGCCTATGACTTGGTTAAATCAAGGATTTTTGGATTCTTTATTGCAATTGCTGGGTTTGCTAAAGAATGTTCTGATGACATTCTCATATGAAATAAAGCTATTCATAAATGTTATGACCTGGATGTTCAAAGATGCATTCTTGTGTTCAATAGTTTTTTTTCATTTCTTTACACTATTTGAAATTTTAACATGAACTTCAAATTATTTCTGTGGAAAAAGTAATAGTAAAAAATGGAAATTAATTTCCAATTTTTCCATTGCTGCTCTTTTAGTATGAGGATCTGGCTGGGCAATACTGAGGAATTGTTGAACACATCAGAAGTTGATCGCACTCCCTTTTTCCTATTGAAAGAGGTAGCTCTTATTTTTGGAAGTACCTTTTTTCTGCATATATTTTATATTACTGGATAAAATATGCTGATTTTTTTAAACTTCTAAATAGGTTATAACTGCTGATAGTATCCCAGTTTCGGTTCTTTCACTTAGTATGCCTGCTAAGTCCCTACATAAAATGCTCTTGGCAGTTGGCAAAGGATCTGGATCTTTTGAACTTTGGAATTGTGACATATCTGGCAGAAAATTTGATAAAATTGGCTCATTTGATGCTCATTACCATGCTGTAAGTGCCTTCTTCTTGATTAATCTTTAGATACATTACAATGTTAATTACTTAATTTTATTTGTTTATAAATTTCCTCAGGTTACAGACTTAGCTTGGGCATTTGATGGATGTTCTTTGTACAGCTGTAGCCAGGTATTTGATTTCATAAAGTTAAGTTGCATTATAATATATTACTGTTAGTGCACTAACTAGTTTATATGATATTCCGTATGCCTGATTTTTCCTATGTTGTAGTATGGAATCAGTTTTTGGTAGAAGTTACCCATCTCATTCTACCTAATAGTCTTATCTGCAATCTTCTGCCTGTTATTAATCCTTATTATGCTGTGCTCAATCTATATAGATTGGTGAAGTAATTAATATCTCTAGCAGATTATTAGTCTATAATCCTTGCTAACCAGGTTTGCAACAAGAAATTAGTTGTTTGGGGAAGTCAGATTGTAGTAGTTTGATCTGTACCAAGTAAACTGAAAAGTTACTTTATTGTCTTCAAATATTCCAAATGGGATAATCAATCAGATTCCATTGAAATGTGTTCTCATGTTTGAGAAAGATTTTCTAATAGGATAAACAGAAAGAATAGACAGAGTATTTATGTGAACTTGTAAAGGAAGAGAAATTATGATTGCCTTTTTCTACTTGAACTGGTCCTTAGTACCTCGTATCATCTTCAGGATGTTCAGGGGGTTAATCTTTGCTGTTAACAGAAATGAAAATCAATATTTACCAAGATTATTTTTCCACTTCAAAACATGAGATGATATGTCATCTACCAATGTAGATGTTAGGAGGCTTTACATGATCGGACTAAATTGAGCATGTAACTTAATAGATATGTAAGCTCAATTTGATTTCAAAGTATTTTCAATCATATATGGACTGTGAATATAACAATGCATACTGCTATTTCTCTTCCTGTTCTTTTTGGCAATGGCATTGCAAACTTCATTTATATGCACTTTTTAGTTTTTACTGCTGCAGATTGGTTTCTAGTCTTTCATCGAATAATTTGACACCATTTTGTTTTAAATAATGGTAGGATAATTTTGTGCGCTGCTGGATTTTACATGGTAGTTCTCTCCATGAAGTGCCCTTCCCTTCAAATACTCCCCGTCTTAGGAGCTCAACTGACGTATGTTGTTACCTTTTTTGGTCTCCTTTTCTTCTAAATGTTTTCTTTCAGTTCTTATAAAATGTGAAAAACTCTTTACAGGTTCCTGATGTATTTATTTCATGCATGGGTTTGGCAGTGTCCCCCGGAAATCTTGTGCTTGTTATGGTATGATCTCTTTCCCCCATATGTTTCTTATTAATTGCCTCTTATGAACCCCAGTTCCACCTTTTGCATGTTCTGGGTAAATAGTCATTGTTGCGTGAAGTTATCTTTGTGTATTCTTAAAATGTTGGGTAAATGCTTTGAGTATAATGAATTGTATCACATGGATTTTTTTAACATGATATATTCTTTATCCCCTAATTGTTCTTGTTTGCCTCTTGACATGATCTGATTTTAAAAGATTGATCTTGACATGTGATGTGATATGGGCCAGAAATTGTTGTGTAATTGTTGATCAACAAGGGAGTCTCCATTACGTTGGGAGCCTCAATTGTTGTGGATCAACCTTGATAAAGCTTCCATAGCACTCACAAAGAGATAAGGGGACAAGGGATCTCCCTGTCTCAAAACCTTCTCCTCCTTGCAAATATGATATCCCACCAAAGAACCATTTAGGCTAATAGAAAATCTGGGAGAAATAAAACCAACCCTGATCTAATGCACAAATATGGGAGGGAAACCAGCTGATAGCAGACACATAAGAATAGAGTTCCAATCCAGAAAATCATAGGCTTTCCTCAAATCAGCCTTGAGGGCACATCTGGCTATGCCATTTTTCCTATTATAGTGTTTCACTGGCTCATTAGCTGGAAGAATACTTTCAGAGATATTCCTTTCAGATGTGAAGAAGGAAGTAATTGCTGAAATGTTCGCTATAGACCAGGCAACCTTGAAAAATTTAGTAGTGAAACAATCTGGACCAGGACTTCTATTACTCCCCATGCTGAAAATTGTTTGCTGGATTTCTTGTTCGGTTACATCGCTAACCAATCTGCTCTTTGCAGTACCAGGAATTTGATCAATAACAAACCAGCAACAACCTCCATCATTTCACCTTCATTTACAGAAGTAGGGGAACCTAAGAATGCTTGATATTACCCAACCACCAAGTTTTTGACGTCATCAGGAGCCTCCGCCCTTATTTCATCTGCATTAAGAAGGCAGTGAATAGAATTTCTAGCCTGCCTGCCCTTAATAATGCTATGAAAATAGTTCTCTTTCCTTTTTATATATGTCATAATCATCATTATCTTTCTAATTTTGATATTAATAAATAGCATGATGCCTTTGACATGCACCTAGCATTTGAATGAGTAAATTTGTATGGTGACCTGAAAACTTAGCCATTGTAAGTTTTTAACCATGATTGAGATTGACTATGAATCTCACAAATCAGAATTTTTTCTTCTTATTAAGAGAGATCACAGTCTCCTTTCTTGTTGTTTACTCTTCTAGGAGGGACTCTTTGTTAATCACTTTAGTTGAATGGTTAAAAGAGCTGACATTGACCATCTTTAATATGGGAGGATGATGGAAGGCATGATGGAGGTTACAATACTTGCCCTGTTGGTTGGGCAGTTATATAGCCATCACTTGTATCTGTAGCTCTTTTTGTTTTTCATCTATTAATACTTGATATTTATATCTACATTGATGAAGATATGATGATAGAAACATATAATTTGCGCACTATATTCTAAAGAGCAAACATTTATAATTAATCTTTTCCCTCGTGTACTTTCTGGGTCTGTTAATTAGTTCCTCTTCTTCCATAAAATTTATTACTAATAAAAAAAATATTCCTAATATTTCAGGTACGCATTTTGGATCTTGAACTATTGGATTCAATGTACCAGAAAAAGTAAGACTTTTTGTGTTGAATTTTCTTTCTGAGCTACATTTATTGTGTTTTTGCGGGTACAATCACGTACATGTGGTGTGTGTGTGTGTGTGTGTGTGTAAATTTGAGATTTGTTGAATCTTAACAATAGGATTGTGGAAGGTTGGTGAATACAAAATATATCAGAAAAGAAGCAAAGGAATGAAACTCAACTCAACATAATCAATCCTTATTCCCTACTTCAAGTAGCAATAAAATGTGAAAAGGAAGAAGCTCACTGATGTTCCTTTAGAAAATGAGAAGAAAAAATTGCACGTTAGGAAATTGACATGTTTTACAAATGTTCGCAGGGCTCAGAAGGCAGTTGTTGAGTTTTTCTGGATTGGAGGACAACAACAGGATCTTTTGTCAAACGCTTCCCCCCCATTTGATGTTGTGGAATTCCCTGCTTTTCCTGAGAAGGAATTGGCTTATTGGGAGTCCAATATTCTTTGGTCATTGAAACAATATGAACATTTGGATAAGCCTTTGGTTGTCTGGGATATCATAGCAGCATTATTGGCTTTCAAGCAGACTAAATCAAAGTTTGTAGAACATGTACTGCTTAAGTGGCTCTTATCTTCATATATTGGATACAACATGGATCTTTCTGCTGAAAAGATTTTGCCACTTGTTTCTATAAGATTATCAAAGATCAATTCTCGCAAGCTGCACCTCCTAAATATAATCTGTAGACGTGTAATGCTATCTGAGCTGAAGGCTGATCAAGTGAACAGTAAAGTGCAGAACTTGGAAGTATCACACGGTGCTGAAGAGGAACAAGTGACTATGTGGACAGAGCTGCTTTGCAGCGGTGAAAGAGAACTTCGTGAGAGGCTTGTGGGATTTGGTTTTTCTGCTTTTCTAAGTCTTAAGTCCCATTCAACCATAACTGCTTCTCGACCTGGATATTGGTATCCTGTTGGATTGGCACAACTGGAGCATTGGGTTGCTCTTAATCATGAACGTGTACAGGATCAACTAAAAGTCTTGTCATCAGAAGTTGGAAGGCATGAGAAGAGGTACACCTGCTCCTAGTCTATATGTTGCATATTTCTTGGTGTTCTCTGATTTATTAGGTTACTTTTGTTAGTGTAGTTGCTCTGATAAACAGATGACTTCAAGTGAATGATAGAAGTCCTTGTTCACCATGTATGTATCATGCTTATTATCTTATCATGTGCTTTTCCTCAAAACAACAGACTTGAATACAGTGAACATGAAGTGGCAGAGCAATGTATCTATTGTTCGGCATCAGTTCCATTTGAATCACCAGAAGTTGGCTTTTGTCAAGGCGTAGAGAGTGATGGTGGCACTGCTCAGAGCCACAGACTACCAAGGTGTGCTGTTTCTATGCAGGTTTGCCCTTCCACTCCATTATGGTTTTGCATATGTTGTAATAGATGGGGTTCCAGATTGGCACCCGAGACTCTTTTTTCAATGTCTGGATATCCTTTGGATTTCAAATCTTCAACCGAATCTTCTATTCTAGAAGTACCCTCAAAACCTTTGTGTCCCTTTTGTGGGTTACTACTTCAGAGGCGACAGCCAGACTTTCTACTTTCTGCATCACCTGTGTAAAAAGAATGTTTGCCTCTATTTATATTGTTGTATTAGTTATTATAAAAGCTGTTTAATTCTGTCTTTTCCAAAGCAATGGCCCCAACTGCATGCATAGACCTAGGCAGAATGAATTAGCATGTAGTATAGGGAAAAACATACTGGGCGCAAAGTGGCATTTGATTATACATGAAAATGGGAAGAAATATTGACTTGAAAGCTGTGAACAAAATATATAAGCCGCGCATATATGAGCCGCCTAGGGTGAGTTTGGTTCAGTTTTTTGGCTTTTGAGCATTTTGAAAAAGGGTGATTTGCAATTGCTGCTTAGGATAATGCACATGAAAAATGCACATTTTCATGTTTGTAAGACTGAAAAGCACGATTTCAAAATTTTATTAGATGTCTTATGATCACGTTTTCAAATTACTAACATGATTTCGGTCCAAATAGCTCTTACCAAATGGTTTGGATGGATAGCTTTCTGGCCCAAATTAAATGAGCGTTTGGATTGTGTTTATTCTCCTGCGTTTGCGGGTTTTTTATATTTTTTTCAGTGCCTCTTACATAGTTACACTGTTCATGTTCCATGAATAGTACAGTTAAGCTTGTACACTGTGCTAAACGCGTGAACGGTAACTTTTTAATTATTATTATTATTTTTATTGGTTTTAATTTTTAGCAAAATAAACGGTATCTAAACGGACCTTAAAAGTTTTGGTTTTATTGCTCAAGCTCAGCTAATTGCTTTGGTCTTTTAGTTGATTCTGGGCCGGCCTGCAGTAATGTGATAATGGGAAAAAACAACTCGTACATTTATATGCTTAACCAATATCTTCTATATATACATATATATACATACATTTATGTATATATGTATGCTTGGCCAATATACCAAAGACATAAACAACTTAACCAATAGTTATAGACCTATATACCAAGACTCATTCAAATAAAAGACTGGAATATTGTGAAAAATAAGTAGTTTCCAATAACATGTTGATAATATGCTAGACTCAAGTAACTCTAATTGGATCGATATTTTATTGAATTCACAGTTGGAATCTTGGATTACAAGACCTCCATAAGGTTGTCACATTTGACAAAGATTAAATTAAGTATTTTTGTGGAAATAAAAGTATTGAGATTCATACTTTTTTGTTTGTTTGTTTATGATAGTAGTGTCAACAACAGGGCTGGCTACTTGAACAAGTCTCGAAATTCTAGGGGAAGAATTAGCACGGACCGTAATCAATCTCGTATCAATCACGACTAAGACAATAACAATTGATTGCTTTGCTAATGTTTACCGTGCTGTAATGTAAAGAAAATTTGCATTTATCCTCTATTTTCCATGAAAGACTTTTTCTTTCTTTAACCCAAATTTCTAGCTGACGGTTCTCCTGGTCTTTCGTTTTGACTTTTTTTTTTCGTTTACGCATGAAGGGCTTTCTCTAAAGCTCTGTTTGTGTGTTTTGGTCAACATATTCTAACACATTTTTTATGTTTGCATTTGCGTTTTGGTTTTGGTTTTGGTTTAGTTGGGCAAAAGGGTTTTGAGTTTTGACCCACCGTTGCGTAAAGTTGAACAAGTTTTAATGGCCATAATGCTAAAATAACCAGTCCAAAACAATTCATGTCCCACACATATTTAATTTACCAAAATATATATATATATATATATATATATATATATTGGGGAAATACGTGGCCCTTTGAACTCTTTCTATTCCCTAAAAATAGTGACTTTTGGCCCTTAGTGGATTGCCCATTTCTTAGTACAATCATAATAGATTATGATTAAAAAAAATTATTATAATTTGGTTGCGGGTGTTTAATTAGTCAATTATAGTTTCATGTTAAGCACTTAAGCTCCTCTGCCCTATGTTAAGGTCAGATTATTTATCGGTTTCATGGTGTAAGTACATATAACTGGTCAAATGTTTTATATTAAGTATGTTAGCATGCCCCCCTCAAAAAAAAAAAAAAAATGTATGTTAGCATGCGAAAGTTTATACCTAAATAGACTAATTGTCCAAGGAGATAGTGTGTTTAAATATATATAATTCGATAGTTGAGAGATGAGAAATTTAAATATGTATGTCTCTATTGGAATCATTGTCAATTGAACTACAAAACTCATTATTGAAGAAAATATATATTGTAAAAATGATACCATACCAACCATGAAACAAGCCATTAATATAAAAGTAAAAATTGTGCAAAAATCAAATAGGTTAGATAAACACTTATGACGTGTTCTATTTATTTGAAACCTACTACTTGGTAGTTAGAGTGTTTCACATCCGACGCCGACTCTATTATTTCAAATATTGTCCAAGCCATATGTAACTTTCAAAGAATTTTTCTGTTTAGCTAGATAGAAGAAAATTTTAAATTGAATTATAATTTCAAAATTAAATTATTTAAATCTCAAGCACATAGACTTAATTATAAATTGCATTAAATCCAATAGTCAGGATCATCTTTAACTTCAACAAAGCTTAAATATATGGGGGCACCACGCACCAATGCGGCAATGTGACTATGTCCATTCCTTGAAATTTTTTCAAATTTCATATATGCAAAGCTTTCATATTTGTAAAACACAATTACTCAAATAGGAAAAGAAATGAAAGTTAGAGAGGTCAGGAATAATTTTCTTGTTTTTAAACCCAAAGTTACCTTGATTAAAGAATATTTTAAGGTGCATTTGTATTAACTATTGTAAGGGTCTTAAAAATGCTTTTTGAAGTTCCTAAAACTCCTAACCAAATGGACGTCTAATGTTCTAAAAATTTGACCATAATTTGTTTTTTAAATCTAAATCTTATCTTATAATATTATAGGAGCTTCAAAATTTCCATCCATGTAAAAGTCCGTAAACACATACAAACTTTGTAAGTACATGCAATATTTAATTGATTTCCTATACTATTGGCATTCCCTTGACTACTATAATTATATTAATTTTATTTCTTAATTTCCAAAGCTTTCTAATAAACCTCTGGTTCCATTTGAGTATTGTCACTATCAAATTTTCAAAACATGAAGAATTTGAATTTTAATGAATGGACTTTTAAGTTTTAAGTAGAAATTAATTTACTCAAAAATCAAAGGAACTATCTATCATTATTAGAGCCCATGTTCTTCAAAAGAATTTAAGGTAAACTCGTCAAAACTACTTGAGGTATCGATTTTCTGCCACCCAAAACATTAACATTAGCTAATTTGGGCAAGAATGTAAAAAAGTCTTCTTATGGGTTCCTTGGTAATCATCATTAATGAAGGGAAAATCAAGAAAAATGTTTTAAAAGTCTCAGGTTTTAGGGAATGAGTATTTAAATTCAAGATTTTACCCCATAAAATAGTTTTTATTTTTTGGATGGGTCCATTATGAATAAATGTGATTTATTTTTTTGGGTTTCCACTAGGTAGACACTAGAGAACAAGTACTTTCGGAGGTTGGGGCAGGTTATGTGTCTTTTTAATTTATATTTATTGGCTTGAAAAATAAGATGAATAAAAATAAATTATTAAATGAGAAAAATTAAAGTTTTAATAAAACTTTATTCAGCCAAATAAAGTCAGTCAGGTTTGGCAAAAGCTTTTAGTTTTTAGTTTTTGTCATAATTTTTTAATTTAAAAAAAAAAAACAAGTTATCTTTAGCTTTTTATCACAAGTGACATAAAATCTATATAAAAAAAAAATCTATATCTCCATTTTTTTTTTCTTTTTTATCATATTTAGCATATAAGTTTTCATGATTAAAAAAAAGCATATTAGTCAGTAATAGAAACTATGAAATACACAATCAGACAAATTGCAAAAAATTTGAGAGTTTAGGTAAGTGAAATTTAAGGGGCTGTTGGACCATTACATCTTAATTTTTGTTCTTTTCCTGATTAATGGAATCCCTCTTTCTTTTTAATCATATTAAAGAAAACTATGAAGCTTTTGAGCAAGTAGAGTGCTATTTTTTTTTCCTTTAAAAAAAAAAAAAAAAAATTTCCATAAATAGAGATTTAGGTAACAAATAGGATGACTGTGAGGACTAAGAATGCTATGTCCATAAAGTTTTGGGGGATGGGTAGACCATTACATGTCCTTTTCCAGTTTCCTGTTAAATGCAACATAGAAAATACAGCAGGTCTCTCTTTCTTTTAATCATTTTAGGCAAATTGTGCTTATTGAAACTGCTCTTATAGCAGCCTACTTACTTAAAAAGAAAGCAAGAAAACTACTGATTAGGTCTTTGATTTAATGACAATGTCCCTTAGCTGAATATTGCACTGAGCCAAAGACTCTGGAAACTCTGTTATGCTAAAAACCTGTGCAAGCTAGACTTTTTAAAAAAAAAAAAAAAAAGAGGAAATTCATTAACTCTCATTAATAAAATCAATCAGATATCTAAATATCACTAGGTTTTGGATGAAGGAATGGAATTCTTCAATCCAAACAGTCATTTCTGAAACAAATTGAGACTCTTTTGAGTTGTGATTTTGCTAACTAGATTAAGGTTAGACAAGAAACACAAACAATACAAAATATAAACCACAATTCCATAAGTTAGGCCTAACTTTATCGAATTATATAGAGTTTATTTGTTATCAATACAGGTAAAAAAATTAAATAAATAAAGGAAAAAGAGAAAAAGAAGCTCTACATTTTTAGAATGCCACAATAATACATGAATTTAATGAGATAAACCTTGTGTAGTTTCACCTTTCAGTGCTTTTTCACTCTTTACAAAATGTTTTTGGCAAATATTTTTCGCATGCTTCAACTCAATTCCAATACTATCACCTAACATTAATTTTTTTTAAAGAAAGTACCACCTAACACCCTTTATGGTGAATCTTTTGAATTTTTATATATAAAAAAAAAAAATCCCAAGTTAACACACACACAATGCATGATTTATTTTATTTTATTTTTTATGGAATATAATGCATGATTGGACTAAATTGGGATAAGTACTACTATGGGTACCAGAGATCACAGATTCTCATCTAGAATAAGAAAGTCATCGTAGTAGCTTTAATATGACAATTACCCTATCTTTTCCTTAGTTTTATCTACCTTAAAAGAATTCTCTTAGCTCTTATTTATTTCTTGGTTTTATTTTCTATATAATTTTTTGAGGGCCCACATTACAGAAAATGGACCCACAGGTCCCACACTCTTCTCAGTGGTAGAGGCAACTCTTAGCTCTTTAATTAGTTCATTTTTACATCTAACTTTTTGTATTAGCCACTCTCTTAGCTTCTGATTAGTGCATTAACCCACCTAACTTGCATAAAAGAGTTATAGCAGTCCCTTTCAATTGTCCAAATTGAAATACTAAGCTGTCTGGGAAGGACCATGGAATGAAGAAATAAATCAGATTGAAAAGGGAAAGTTGTTTATGTGGCAAGAATATCACCATTGACAAAGTTTGGCCCCTAATTAAAATCTTGAAAGTGCACCATCAAAAATATGTGGTCCACCAGAATCAATGGCTGAGATGAAATATTTGGGCATCATGATTGGTGGCTCCCGAGGAAAAGTCCATTGTCCTCCATTCACGTACGTAGAGTCAGAATCCAAATTCTCATTTTGCAAAGAATAAATCTACTATCACCAAAATTTTCAAAGTGATTACTGATTAGTTCATGTGTAAAAATGCTATGAGCAAGAAAGTGCTAAGAAAATTTCCTTGATTATAAAAGGAAAATTGATCACAAGATAATGCTCTATTATGTAGACCAATATCATTGCATTAGGGCAATTAACAAAGCTAACTTAATGACACACAATAATAACAGAATTGCTAACACCGTTAAAAAAAGTAGAATTCAATTAGGAGATGACATGTGTTGGCTTTTAGGAACTTTAATGAATGGTGTGCACATACTGAAACAAATCTTCAATTCGCTTTAAACAAGTCATAACTTAGTACATAATAGGCTTGAGCTTCACATAGTTTAGAGTCATTTCAACAAAATTCAATCCTTCTTCAAATCCATTGGTTACAAATGCTATTAGCAAGAAAGTGCTAAGAAATTTCAATTATTAGAAGGAAAAATGATTAAAAGAAAATGCATTGGTTATATACACCGATAACATAGCACTAAATCTAATTAATTGAAAAGGAAAACTAACTCAATAACCGTTTCATGGTAATAACGGAATAACTAACACCACCAAAGAAATGATAATCCAATTATGAGACGACACTTGTTGGTTTTTGAGAGCTTTAATGAACCACACGATGTGCGCACGTAGAAACAAATTTTCAATTCATTTTAGACGGCTTGTAACTTAGTACATAATAATTTCAACAAACTTCAAATATTCTTCAAATCCGTTGGTAAGAAAGTGCTATGAAAATTTCATTAATTAGAAGGAAAGATGATTACAAGAGAATGCTCTAGTTATATACACCAATAACAATGCATTAAACTAAATAACAGAAAATAAAAAGTATCAAAACTAACTGTTAGTTGTTACACAGTAATAACAGAATAACTAACACTAAATGAAAGGAGAATCCAGTTAGAAAACAACATATTCAGGCTTTTAGGAACTCTAATGAAACATGCAAGGTGCACATGTAGAAACAAATCGTCAACTCATCTTGGATGACTTGCAGCTTAGTATATAACATACTTGAGCTACATGTTGTTTAGAATCAGTTCAATGAACTTCAATTTTTTTTTTTCTTTCAAATCCACAGGTTAAAAATGCTTGCAAGAAAGTGCTAAGCAAGTTTCATTGACTTAAAGGAAAAAATGATTACAAGAGAGTGCTCTGGTTATGTATAATGAAAACATGGCACCGAAACTAATTAATTGAAAAGAAAAACTAACTTAATGGTACCTTCTCATGTACAAAGTGTTTGAAATTCTAAGAGAAAAATATTCGAACTGCAACGTTAGCAATATATTGTAATTATTTAAGAAAAAAAAAAACTTAATGACTATTACACAATAATAATAGAATAAATATTATTAAGTAAGACCACGAATAAAAGGACAATCCAATTATGACACACATTGCGCTTTAGGAACTTTAATGAACCACGTAAGTAAGTAAGACCACCAATGAAAGGACAATCCAATTAGGAGATGACACATGTTGGGCTATAGATACTTCAATGAACCACATGATGTATATATGTAGAAACACATATTCGTTCATCAAAAAAAAAAAAAAAACACATCTTCAATTAAACATAGACGAAAAATTCAAAAAAAAAAAAAATTATGGACGATATGTAGCTTTTTTTTTTAGCTGAATAACGATGTGTAGGTTGGTACATGGTAGGGTTAAGCTACAAATTATTTAGAACTAGTTCAAATCCACTGATTCAGTGATTTATCAGCTGGATTTCTAACTATTCATAACAAAATATTCGCACACATCAACTAACACAAAAAAAAAAAATTCTTTGGAATGATTTATTGAAATGATATATTGTAATTCTTTTAAAATGAGTATAAAATTTTTCTCCAAAAAAAAAAAAGTTTAAAAATTTTTAGACCAACCCTTTGAATTCGTTATTTCTAATTACTTTTTTGGTGAAATCACAATGTTGATTCCTAAAATTTACATTGTGAGTACAATTGGTGAGCATTATCGGTCCATTAAGTTTAAAAAATGAGTATTATTGGTCATTCGGTTAACTTTGGTCAGGTTTATTATCCATTTATCTAACGAAACAATAATGTATCAACTTTTAAGTGACGTGACATATTTTTTATTATTAAAAAATTACACATGACTCCAACTCACAATTTGAGTTGTCAAAAAAAAAGTTTTAACAAATTAGATTTATCTCAATCCCTAATACCCCAAGTCCCTTTCACCTAAACCTCACTGTCGGCCTCCATTGCAATAGCAACAACCAAGCCACAACTGCTATAGATCTCATCGCGAAATAAAAACCTCATGTTGGTCTCCACAAAGACAACAAATATTGACAAATCAACTGATTCAAAAATATATAGGTGTTTTACTCCAAATCTCAGACGTTTCAAGAAGAAAATTGATTTTGGTTTAGAGTAAAACTTAGGTACAGCACTTAGGTGCCGTTCTTTAAGTTTCATTATTAAAATTCTGCCATGTAGATTTTTTTCTCATGGGATGAAAGTGTATGTTTTAGTTAAGTAGCTACATGGCGAAATTTTAAAAGAAGAATATAAGGAATAAAATATCTAAAGTACTATACCTAAGTTTTGTCATTTTATTTATATATTCTTACTAGCTATTTGTAAAGATCCAAGTGTTAGACTCTTTCGATTATGCATGCCTATGGAATCTTGAAACATTTTTTTTTCTATTATATACATTTGGTTCAAATCAAATATTAAAATTGGAAAAAGAAATGGCTTCTTTTATATAAATTTGAATCTTTTATGTAGTTAGATATGGGTCTGAACAATGAAGTCGACCCATCTTTTGGTAATGACAAAGCTAAGAAGAATATCAGGGCTTTTTGAAGCTGATCCATTATAGATTTAGATCTATTATGTTGCTTGTAAAGGATCATTATGGGGTTGTTGTGGCTTTTGTCTGGAGTTGTGGAATTTTGTAATAAGATTTGGATTTTGCCACGAACTACAACGTCTACGACGGTTGTGGCTTGATATTTGAAATTGTTGTGGAGGCTAGTGTGGAGGTTCTGGTTAAAAGGGATTTGGGTTGTTTGGGGATTAGGATAAGTCTAATCAGTAAATAGAGTTAGACAATTCATATTTGCTTACGTGTAATTTTTATATAATAAAAAATATGTCATGTCACTTAAAAATTGATATATTGTTCTATTAGACATATAAACAATAAAACTAAATGAAGCTAATTGAAGGACCAATACAACTCATAAAACTTGAGGAACCAATAATACTCACTTGAAACTTGAGGAACTAATTGCATTCACAAGGTAAATTTCAGGAGCCAATAGTGTAATTTTTCCTACTTTTAAAAAAGAATTCTAATTACTTATTTTGATTATACATTAACCAAAAAAAATCTTACCAAGATAGAAAAATCCTACAGATTCAACCACTAAGTTTGGTTAGATGAACGATTGAATGCATGAAAAATTTGTTTGGAAACAAATTTTTAAATATACAAATTGGGCAACTCTATTTGTTGATATAGTGAACCATTTAAAGAAAGTGTAAATGGCTTGCAAACTGTCTCTATTGAAAAGAGTAGAACATTTCTTATTTGTTCTACTGAGTGGTTGCAGTTTCTCTAAAGCTCCTAATAACCACATTCCATTCTTTTGTGAAGTGTGATCTAAAAAAAATATTGAAACTAATAGTAAATCACCATATTATGTACGTTTTTAGAATTGTTTTAATGCTCATGACAACATATATTGCGGATTTGTAGTTAACAAAAAATTGATTAGTATTTTAACGACACAATAACAAACGTTTGATCATCATAAAATTCATTGATAGTTAGGGTTTTGCTTTAATTGATACATTAAAGATAGAAGTTTGAGAATGTGTATTAACAAATAAACTATATGTTAATGCTACACCCATAGTTTGACAAAAAAAAAAAAAAAATTAATGACAGATTATAGGTGATTATAAATTTACTTCCAGAACAACCTAAGTTCAAATATTAAAGTTTTATCAAAATTATATTGTAACAAATTAAGAACCAAATCCAACACTTTCAAATTTGGATTCTTATTCCTATATTTGATTAGTAATAACCAAAAAATGTCATGATTATTCCACCGCACACCCTTGGTGCGGTGGTCACTCCACAAGTATAATTGCTTGAGGGGTATAGGGGGCAAGGGTCTTGGTTCAAATATTTAAGAGGAGACTTCACACACATATATACTTAGATTAGATTAGAGTATAAATTCTATTTTGTATCAAAAAAAGAAATGTCATGATTATTGTAGGGGATTAGGAAAAAGGTCCAATTGTGGGGGTGATAGGTCTAAAAGTATATATTGGGCCAGCGGTCTAATCTGAGGACATTGAGTAGTCCGAAGAGGGGAAAATATCTTCTAAAGAATTCGTGTTGGTAAGTAAAGAGTAAAGTCTAATCAAGATCATTCGAGAAGGTGGTCCGAGGAAGGATACTTTCTTGGCTAAGCAAAGTCGAGGTCGGAAGGTGCAGTCTGCCACCCAAAAGCAACGTTCTAGGAGATCCTGTAGGTACGAATATACATCGTGAGAATACAAGACAAGAAGGGACTATGAAATATCTAAGAGAAAGCTGCTACCACCGCATTGAATGCTCTGCAGCTGACTCTCTAGCCGCATTAGTGAGGAAGTGATGCTTGAGCAGCAGTGTCTAGCCTTACAACTATTTTCTAAAGTTTCAAGAATGTGCTGATAGGACAAGTATCCAAACCAAAAATATGATCCATACGTGGAGGCTAGAGAAAGGAGGAAGGATGGTATAAAAAGGAAATGAGACACTTAGGATGGGGGATCAGAGGAAAAAGAAACAAAAACACTGTAAACTAAAGAACAATATTTGTAATCTGTCTCTAAGTGAGATATATAGAAGAACCAGCCTTCTTGGATTGAGTTCGAGGATGATTTTCCTTATATAAAACTGCTTCATCTTTATTTTATGGTCACCTTAGCCCATTACAATTGATGTATAAATTCATTAGAACCTAGATTTCAAACACATTCTTTACAAATTCATTGAATTGGGCTCTTTGAGTCTATTCCCTTCCTATCTTGGACTTAGGTGCAAATTGCGACCTTACAATTATTATCATCTAAATATAGTTTGAATTTGGATTCTTATATGCAATAACCAAAAATATCATTATTATTATTATTATTATTATCTAAAAATAGTTGAGAAAGATGTGAAGCCTCTCTATATTTAGACTTTTCCTAATATACAGTCAAAAAAATTGATAATAATGTACTCAAAATCAAATAGATCACTATATCTCAAAGTCCTTTATTGTTTGATAAGCTGTCCTTGGATTGGTCTAAGTCACTTAAAGTTTATCCAAATCTCTTTTTCTTTTTTCTTTCATATCTTAAAATCTGAGAAGTCCCATACGGATAATGTTTGAATTTTTTAGATTGGTATATCTCTACAAACTAACAGTAGGATATATACGGGTGTGTTTCTCAAATAAAAAACAGTTGGATCCACTTTATTACATAAATTTTATCACAACCCGCTCTATATAAAAATACAATAATAAAGAAAAAAAAGTAATGAATTTACACTTTCTTCGCTCACAGCTGGACATATAACGAGTCTCTACCAAGCTAGTTTTAGTCTTGCCCACCAACCCAAAAACGTACGTGGAGCTCAACCTTTTGTTTACACATAAGGAACTAAAGAAAGTAAAAGTGGGCCCAGTTTTTTTTTTTTTTTGGGGTCTTTTGGTCAGGAATATGATAAAAGCAATATTAGATAGTTGTCTGTGACTGCAGCGGATAATGACAACATCTGTAACTCTATCAATTTTGTGTAACCAAACCCATTTCCCATGTGGCATAGCGATGTTGACATTAGCCACCTTGCGTCTAATACACGCGCGCACATGTTAACACGTTGTTAGTATTTAACAAGTCATGTATTGAATTGTCAACCAATGTAACATACATGCATGCATGCATGCATGTCATTCAATACCATATGATGGTAACAAAATAAATTGTCAACTATGTAAAGAATTTTCTAGAACCTTATCTCAATTCTCCTTTAAATCCCAAAACAAAACAATCTCCTAATAACTCTAGATCAGTAAGCTTGATTATCCAATAATCTCTTAGATTTTGAAATTGTGATCTTGCATATAGGGATGGAAGGATAATAAAAAATGGTAAATGTGATCTTGAATATAGGGATAGGTGGATAATAAAAGTGGAAAAACTGGGTAGATTAAGTTTAGTGTCTAGTTGCACCAAGTCCATTAAAATAGTAACACGTTGGCCACCTGTCATCATCTCAATAGGTTGTGTACTGAACCCAACCCAAATTCATAAAAGGTTTCCTCATTTGTTCTCTAACATTACAAATATAATTTTGTTGTCTTAAATAAAACTTTCAAAATTTTCTTAAAATAAAATAAAATTCTCAAAAAACTATGAAAAAATTCCCCATAATGAATTTCTTAATTATCTTCTTAATAACTCCTAATTTGATAAAATTTAGGTACAATATTTTAGTTACCGTATATTAAGTTCTCATTTTAAAATTCGACCATGTGGCTATTTAACTAAAAAATACCCTTTCATCCCATGAGAAAAAATCTACTTAGTAGAATCTTAAGAAAATAATAAATAGCATCTAAATACTGTACCTAAGTTTTACCCTTCCTAATTAGCCTCATTTAACTATGTTGTTGATAGTCCCTTCTTCTTATTAGTATTATTATTATTATTATTATTATTATTATCTCCTTTACCATTTGGATGTAAAAGAGTTTCAAAAAATTGAAGTAGTTGTAGTTTAAGAGATTTCTTCATTTGTTCTTCTTCTTTTTCCCCAATTTGACTCTTTTACTCCTTACATTTTATTATATTTTATCTTTCATCCATTTGTCAAAAATACTTTTTTGTCCTTAATATATTTGTTTGAGAAAAATTTACTTGAATTATGGCAAAGCTTCCGTCGAGTGTTTTAGTGCACTAGACAATATTATATAAAAGAATGGTGAAGACTTCTGCAAACAATGTTGTTTTGTATAACAAAACAACAATTAAATTAGAGACAATGTAATTGCACTAATGCCATTAAGCATTGCATGTGTTCATAAAGTACATAGTGTCGATCAGTTAGACAGTTTTTTTTCTCTCCTTTTTAGTTTTGTTTTTTTGGTATATATATCCCATAACAACCTTCGATTTAATTTATGGTTCCCATTTTTACTCATTCAAAAAAAATGTTAAGTTATATTTAGAATGAGAGTGTTTTGATGAATGAGACACAATGCAAATACATAACCAATTTTAGACACATGTTTGAATCGTGCATGAGCCTAAACCAAACCCTTATATATATATATATATATATATATATATATATATATTGATATTTCAGTAATAACAATGGGGAAGAAAGCTCAGAGAGGAATTTATACGATAAATGTCTTTGTTTGAAATACAATGAGATACCAATTGAGATACAACAATTATTACAAAATTGATTATACTTTTGAAAATAACAAAAAAGTGGAAATCAAAACTCCTAATCCAAATCCATATAGAAGAAGATATAAATAAATTAAATACATATGGCAAGCCTCTTGTTCCATGATAATAAACAATTTTCTTTAAGCATAGGGAGGAAATAACTTAGAGCATATTAAGTAAGAAGCAACGGATTTTGAAAATGTGGATCCTATAAAAAAATGACTATCCCAAATAAAATAAATTTAGGACAATAATCATGCTTTCAATGTGCGTGATGTTGTAATACTTACCATGGTGATTTCTTTTAGATTCTATTGTGATTTCAATTAATTTAGGATAGTCATAATTTTGTTGTGCATGATGTTGTAGTACTTACTATAGCAAATTGCCTTTAGTAATTATATATGTGCATGGTGTTGTAATACTTACTATTGCAATTTCCTTTAGATCCTATAATGATTTCAATTAATATAGGTCCGTAATCATATATGTGCACGATGTTGTACTACTTACTATAGCAAAATGGTTTCACGATTCTTCTGTAAAAAAAAAATACAAAGGTTTCGACCATGATTTAGATTGCTTCTATCGATAAATATTGTTTTATGAAAAAAATTAACTTAACGGATGTTTTAAAAATAATGATTTGTAAAATATTTTTTAAATTTTTTCATGGAACTTTTTTCTTTTCTTGGGGGATTTTTGTTCTTTATTTCACCTTTGAGAGTGTTTCCTCGTGATAACATGCAAGTAAAGATAATAAATGTCATAAAAAATATAAAGGCAATTGATGATGCAATAAAATCGTCAGTAAGCCACACGGTCCACACGTGCTCCTGATGACGTACCTGCACAACACAAAAGGTGAAGACCTTAGAAAGGGTACCGGTGTGGTACTGGCCAAATACCCTCCGATGGTCAAGTTAGAGAAATCTCTTGTTCTCAACTCTGAAGTGCTAGAGCAGAGGTGAATTATGCGTACCTTACCTTGAGAGTGCTTTGGGGTATTTATAGTAATGTAGGGCCGAAATTCATGCCTTGGCCAAGAAGTTCTTTTCCTTATAGGAGAATAACTCTTGGATTTTGCGTATCTCATAGAATCCTTGTCCTTATAGGAGTCTTTTTAAATTTGAGTTAGACGTGTCGTGCAAGACTCCTTATTGTATGTGTGCTGGTCAAGTAAGGTTGTGGACGGAGCCAAGACTGACTTCTTCAGCTTGTTCCTGTCAGCTTGGCTATACATACTTCTAAGGTCATTGTTGGTGGAGGTCGTCAGCTTCAGATCTCCCCAGCTTTGAGGTCGTCAGCTTCAGGATCGTTAGCCTTGGGGTCGTCAGCTTTAGGGTCGTCAGCCTTAGGCTCGTCAGCCTTTAAGATTGTCAAAATGACCCTCATCAGCTGCCCCCTACTCCATAACGTCGTCAGTCTACAACATCGTCCCTTTTCAGGGTCGTCAGCTTACTACCTTTAGCTCGCTGTCTTCAGCTTATTACCGTCAGCTTACCACTTTCAGCTTATCCCTTCAGCTTGCTGTCTTCAGCTTACTACCGTTAGCTTACTATCTTCAGCTTACTGTTCCCGAGATGCAGCTGTCAGGTATTAGGTGATTTTGCAAGAAGGTAATTTCATAAGTGAAGCTGACGACCTTATTATATCCGTCGCTCTTTGTTTTGTCATGGGCTAATTACAAAATTATCCTTATCAGTAATAATAACATAAAAAATTTAAAGCACTAGTCTATCAAAGCAAATGAGCAAATTTTGCATAACAAATAAATTTACTTTTTTTTAGAAGTAAATAAAATTGCACAAATCAACTACATATTTTTTTTTATACAAGATAAAATTTATATTTTAACCTAATCTAAGTGTATATTTGTGTGAAGCTATCTCCTAAAAACTTGAACTCCAGCCCTTACCCCCTACACCCCATAAGCATTTATACTTGTAGAATGACTACCGCACTAAGGGTGCGCAGTGATAATCAACTGCATTTCGATACTCAAGAAAAAGTAATGCCTCATTTCCAACTATTGAAATTATTTGGAAAGCATTTTAATTGACTTTTCAAAAGCATTTTTTTACTTAAAAAGAAAAAGAAAAAGAAAACTTTAATAAAATAACTATAATTTATTAGTCGAGTCAATGAAATAGGGTGATTTTTTTTTAGAGTTTCAACGTATGATATTTGCTCTTAATAATAGCTTTTTTTTATCAGATTAAGAAATCAATCGGTTTTTGGTGTAGGTGGGAATTGAATCCCATATCTCTTATTCAACCATTAAATATTAACTGAAACTAAGGTAAAACTTAAGGGCTTGTTTGGTAATTTTTGAAATATATGTGGGTGAAAAAGTGTGTGGAAATATATGTAATGTTGTTTAAATACTGAAAATTGTTGTTTAAAATACCATACAAAACAGCCCTTAACTATAAGATAAAACCCTTTTTGGAAAAGAATATAAGATAAAACTTAGATACCTAAAAAACCCTGTAATTGAGATGACACCTCATAATGTTTTCAATAAAAACATTCTAAAAAACAATAGAAAACTTTAATAAAATGACTACCATTCAATGGGGATAATGAATTAAGGTAAAACTTAAATATAAGATAAAACTTAGATACTTGAAAAACCTTATAATTGAGATGACATCTTGTACATAAAAAATCTAATGATGGGTTCTAGTTAGCTCAACAAGTAAAGTTTTTGATAGTTGAATAAGAGATATGGTATTCGATCTCCGCCTATACCAAAAATCGATTGGTATTTTAGTTTGATGATAAAGACTAAAATCACATAAGCAATATTATTTTATAAAAAAAAATCTAATTTTTAAGAGCTTGTTTGAATTGCATGAAAACTGAGTGATATCACTGAATTTTTATGATCCATCATGAAAAACAAGTGGGTCTCATAGATGGATGATTGTTTGGCTTGGTTTTCATCACTTAATTCTTTAATTTTTGAGTGATGAGTTATAAAAATTAAAAATATATTTTAAGTGTTTTCAGTTTTTAAAACTCAGTTTTCAATGACATTTTTGTAATTATCAGCCGCAATGTTTGACTTTTGTTTTTTTTTTTAAAACAAAGCCTAGCTGCAAATAAGGACTTTTTAGTTTTTTTTTTTTGAAACAAAGTAACAGGAACTGAGTGATAGTGATGTTTGGGAAAATGAGATATTTTAAGTGATGAGTGATGAGTGGTAAAAGTTGAGTGATAAAAATTAAAAATTAAGTGATGAAAATTGAGCGATAAAAATTGAGGTATGACAATTTACAAACCAAACAGGCCCTAAATTCCCCTATTCCATTGTTATAACCACATTGACTTACTATTTTTTTTTTAAAATTTTTTTGCCGAGAAACAACTATTGACTTACTTAAAAAAAAAAAAAAAAGGAAAAAAATGAATAAAACTTTGATACAATTACAGAGTACAGTAATTATTTTTACCCAATATTAGGCTAATGGAATATACCTCTTGATCCAATATTCTTCAAGGCTAATAATCAGCAAACATCAAATATCTGAGTTATGTTACCAATTCAAGCATGTGGCTCTGCTCATTTATGGCACATGCACTATGTCATGCATGACACGAAACATGCTGTGTTGTTAATTGGGGCATCTGTGAAAATACAAAATAAAGTTTGGATTTTTATTTTATATTTTTATTATTATTTTATTTTATGGGTCTTCCTCCCTCATATCCTCCCTTATATGCATCATCAATTTTTGGGACATTGTGAAAAAAAAGAGAAGGTCCAAAAAGGCAGGGCAGCTCGAACGGACGATCTAAAGAAATAATAAAACCCACCCATTTCATCTCTCTCTGTAGAAACATCCTCAGTAAACCAAAGATTTATATGTATATATAATATATATAAAGAAGAAAAAGAAAAGGTGAAAAGTTGTGCTCTGTTTCATATCTCATATCTGCCACTTTCTTATCAATCTACAGAGACTATATAATTTTTTTGTTGTTTATCTTCACTTTTTTTTTGGTTTCTGGGTTTCCAATCTTTTTGTGCTAAGCGATCCTGAGGTGGGTTTGGTCTTATTTTAATGGAAATGCTTTAGATAAGCCAGGTATGTATTATTTTAATGAGCTATATATTCTGATGGCTTTTGATAAAAATTGTATCTTTGACGTTTTTTTTTTTTGTTTTTGTTTTGGGGTTATGTCCTCTGATCAGTTATATACATAATTATTACAGAGAAATCTGAGAAAGATAAAAAGAACAGATTTTGATACAAAGTGTGGGGGGTGATCATGGCGGTTGCTGAGAATGCTAGTCAAAATTTTGAGAATACTAGTACTGTAGTATCATCGGAGGGCTCAAATGCAGAGAATGATCTTGAAAAATCAAAACCCAGGAATGATTTTGTGGAGAACAAGAGTGATCAGAAGGAAAAACCTGCAGCAACGAATTTTTCAGTGGACACAGGGAATTACAAGGCTCAGATGGGTCAGATGGCAAATGGGTTTGACTCCAATGGGGTCAAGGGCCAGCAGATGGGGCTGGTGAAGTCTACTGGTGTTGGTTCTGATGGTGGGTATGAGATGGGTAATGGGTTGGTGGGGAGGAATGGAGAGGACGAGAGTGAGAATTTTAAGAGGGAGATGAGTGATATGAGGGATTTGGAGGAATTGTTGTCTAAGTTGAATCCTTTGGCTGAGGAATTTGTGCCTCCTTCTCTTGCTAACAATCATGGATACTTTGGTGCTGGTGGGTTTGGATATGCTAACAATTTTGTACTGACTAATCTTGGCAATGCCAACGGACTCATGAGTAGAAGGGTATGCATTTTTTATTTTACTGTCTTTTTTAGAGGCTGTTTGGTTGCTGAGAAAATGGATGATAACTAGTGATAATAACGTTTTGACTATTATTTTACCAAAAGTATGTGTCTTTTATTTTCATACGTTTTGGTTCCTGAAATATGAAAAAACTCAATTATGTGGCAGTGGAATTTTGAGGGTGTTGTATTGTGTTAGTGTAACACATAAAGCCGTGAAAAATTTATTATTTTTTTCTTTTACATATTTTATCAGGAACCCAGTAGGATACAAGTTTGTTTGCAGTGTGTTATGGTTCTTGGTTAATTCTTTTATCATCATACTTTGGTTATGTTGCACTTTGTTTTTAGCTGATGGTTTTGCTTCATTGATTTATTGTAGAGGAAGAATGGCTATATTCAGGGGAAGCGAAGGATGAATGGTAGAATGACTCCGGCGCAGAGAGAGGCAATGATTAGGAGAACTGTTTATGTTTCTGACATTGATCAACAGGCAAGGAGTTATATACTTATATCTGGCTGTTGTATTGCCTGAACTATGGCCTCATGTTCATTTGTATCTATGTTTTGCTTTATTCATCTTTGGAGTTTGATTCTCTTTGTTTTTCATATAGGTTACTGAAGAACAGCTTGCAGCTCTCTTTCTTGGTTGCGGCCAGGTAGTAAGTGTTTCATTTTGGCCACATGTATCATTTTTTATTATATGATGATGGATTATGGTTATGATTGTCTTCTATCTTTCTTGGCCAAAGGTTGTTGATTGTCGTGTTTGTGGTGATCCTAACTCCATTCTCCGTTTTGCCTTTATCGAGTTTACTGATGAAGGTATTATTGTTATAACATTTTGTACTTCATATACATTCATGGATATATGTCTTGTTATATCAGATTAACTGTAATGTGCTTGCAGAGGGTGCAAGGGCTGCATTGAGTCTGTCAGGTACTGTGCTCGGATACTACCCAGTAAGAGTTCTGCCTTCTAAAACAGCAATTTCACCAGTCAACCCAACTTTTTTGCCAAGGGTGAGACTACATATAATGTTGGTTGTAGTGCCTCTCTTCAGATGATGAATTATTCTCAGTTTTAGAAACTGACCATTTCTAGTTCTAATTATATATTTCTTTTCTGTTATGTGGCTTCCTGGTGTTATTATTGTTAGTCTGAGGATGAACGGGAGATGTGCTCAAGAACTATTTATTGTACAAATATTGACAAGAAGGTAGATTTGGAAATATCTATTGTAATTCTGATGTAATTAAGGGCCATTATGCACCTGTTTCTTGGCCTCAAATAACTGGCTCATATGTTTCTTATTTCTTTCTTCATTCGATGCAGGTCACCCAAGCAGATGTTAAACTTTTCTTTGAGTCACTTTGTGGAGAGGTTTGTAGAGTTCCTTGTGTCATGAACCTCAAAACTGTTTTTTGTTCTTGAACTCTTATCTATGTCCTCCTTGCATAGGTTCAACGCTTGAGGCTCCTGGGAGACTATCATCATTCAACTCGTATTGCTTTTGTTGAGTTTACAGTGGTAATTGCCTCTAAGCTCTTGATCTTTGTATGCCAAATACTTAGCACTTGTGTGCATTCTAACTGTTTGAGAGCAAATAGGCACGATACTCTCATATGTTTTGAAGTTATATTAGCAGTCCTAGCTTGACATTTTGCAGCATTTCTGATCCAAAGTTTACCCAGGAACTTTTTGGTTTAAAAAAAAAAAAACGTCCTTTAGTAATTTGAACTCACATCTCTTTGTTAGAGTGCTTTTTATATATTACATGTTTGGAGAACCCTTAAATACATCGAGAATATTCATTCAGCAGGCACAACTTTCTAGTACTGCAAAAGAAGCATGCACAACTTTCTTCACAATGGAAATTAGTATATATTGTGAAGAAAAATATAGAAAAGTCTTGGGTGTATCCATTTGTCTGTGCAAAAAGCAACAGCCATGCTACTGTGGAATGTGAATCTTCAAAACGTGTAGGCTGAAATGCATTTTTTGGTCTTTAAAGTTTAAAAAATGAGTGCTATTGTTCTGTCTACCTTGTTAGATTTCTTTTCTCTATGAGTAACAGAGCAATGAGGTGGTATTTTTTAATGACATGACAACTAATTTTTTTTTAAAAGAATAAACATGTACACTTTTAGGCTCGAACTGATTCTTTTACCCCAGCCAACAAGTTACTCAAGCTGTTATGTCATTAAAAAATGCCAGCTCATTTCTCCGTTAGACACAGACAAAAAAACTAATGGAAGTAGACAAAGGGCCAACAGCACTCGTTTTTGAAACTTTAGGGACCAACCATGTATTTTGGTCAAGTTTTTATTCGAAGCCTATGAGACATAAAAATGTGGAACACCTAGTGGCAAGGGAAAAGAGTTTCTAATTTTTTGATGGTTCCATATAGGCTTTTATGAGTTCTCAATCTCATTGCTCAACATTTGAAGTTTTGATATAGATGGTTAAACAATTTTAATTTTCACTAGTAAATGTGTGTTCAGATTAGCTTTTTGCTTATTTGTAGAAAGTTGGCAAAAGTTAGGCTTTAATAGCTGTATATGAGCAAATAAGCTAAATAAGCTACCAAAAAAGCTTACCAATGCACTCTAAGAGAATTTTGTCGCATTTAGTAAGAGTTTCCTTAAAATTAGAAAGCCTTAGCTATTTAATTTTTAACTACCCTGGATGTGTTTCTTTGGTTGGATTCTATTTGAACGAGTTCATGTGACGAAGATATGATACTGAATTTAAAAAAGAGCTTGTTAAATGAGGTCATATGTGGATGGCCAATGGAAATGTTGTTTGGTCATATAGATATACACTTTTATAGGTTTTTAGATGGTTAGAAATATGTACATGCTAAATATGTTGTCCCTACAGTTTAAAACCGTGCACTCCCCCTGTTCCCCACGCATTTGGTGCTTGGGGAGATACCAACTTGCCCAAATGGTGTGGTACAATTTTTAGTTTTTTTTAATGTTATATAGAATTATAGATGCACAATTTTGTTTCAATATTCTTAAAAGTTGGGGCTGGGGATTTTCCAGTAGTTCACACAAAACTGTAGATGACCTGACTATAGGCATCTGTTATGCATTGTAAGAATCCTATTCAAACTTTTTATACCTGATTTATGGGATTATAATCATTTTTTTTTCATATGTGCTCCCATCTTTAGAATGTTACAAGCAAAAGAATGGACCACAAAAGAAATTGGGATTTAGAGATACCTCAACCGAATCATCCAGCTTTTGTCAGCATTTATATTAGTACTGTGAGGAGAGGAAGATAGGAAGGAAGGAAGATAGAGAGGCTGCCGTTAGGAGGAAGATAGGCTGGCATGAATTAAATGTGAAACCGTAGAACAAAAAGTGGGGAAGGGGAAAGAACTAAATCGTGGGGAGGGGAAATTGAAACCATGCAACAAAAGGAAAGTAAAACAAAAAGTTGAAACCGTGAAAACAAATGGTTTTAAAAGGGTTTCGGTTGAAAAGGCGTTGGGTTTGGGCTTTATGGTGGAATTAAATTTATAAGAAGTGGTCTTTATGGTGGAGATAGGGCTGGAAAATATTTTATATTTATCAGTATTTTAAAATTGATAAAAACTATTTTAAAATTGTAGGACAAATTTAGAATGGATGATGGAAATGACATGGTTGCTGATGTGGTTAAATGTGAGCGTAGCAACATTAAATGCTACGCTTTCAGCTTTTAGTAATATATAGATAGATTAACACCACAAAGCGCATCTTATTAAGTTGTGGATGGAAGGATTCTTACACTGCAAGTGTTGGTGCTGAGCTATTAGGCATGGAGAATGGGAGTTTTTTGGATTTGAACCATAAGATTATGAAATTTGCATGGTTATTGTTATTAGTGATTCGACATTGGAAAATACTGAAGTTAAGAAAATATGTTTTAACTATTTTGGACTAGAAGAATGCATGCTTTTCACTTGTAGTTGCTGTCTGCACTAATAAGAGATGCGGCTAATGGGAAGTCATTGGAGAAAACGGCATTTTCCCGTGCTAAAATGGCAAATTGAGTGGCAATTGGACCTATTAAAAAAAAGAAAAATATCTGGAGATGGTGGGAGGGATGGAGAAGGTAGAGGATTGATTCTCTCTCATGGTTTCAAATCTTGACTTTTTTAATTGGAAGTGTTGCACTTAATAGATGTATATAAGTTTGTTTGTTTGTTCGTTTGAGCAATGCTGTAGCAACAAGAAAATGAGACGAGTCATCAATAGTTGGGATGGTACCAAACAGTTCTTGACCTTCAATCACAGTAATATCATTTTTCCCCAATAAGTCATTGGTAATCTTATGTTGTTTCAATCATCACAGCCTTAACATAATGTATTTTTGGCCCTAGACATTATTTGGGTAGTTCTGCATTTATTACACTTGTTCTGAGGTTGGGCACTAAAGCAACCGCGTTGCATATCCTTGCTGCTCCTAGACCTCACTTAATTGCTTGCCTTGACTCCATCATCACATTTTTTGGATAACTCCCTGCTTGTTGGGGTCACGGGAAATCATTGCTAGGATCTTATGGACTGTTAACTGTAGGAAGTTACTTTAGGTGGAATTTGAACAACTTTGGATAAATGAGAGGAATGGAGATCCAGTGATTTTCCATAGGAAAGGGGATTTGAAATTGACTTCTGTTCCCCTTTAGAATGTGGTACAGTGCGTCTCTTGAGTGTAAATGGCATTAGTAGAGGCTTGTTGTAGGATGTGGCTTATCAGTGGCAGATTTTCAGTCCTAGAGGTAATGAAAGGCCTGTGGAGCTGCTAATGTGGAATTGATAAAGCTATTGCTTATGGCATAGTATGTTGGCCTTTGGAGTTGCCGATCCCTTGAGCCATAGACTAGAAGCCATTGCTTTTCAGAGTCATTGCAGTTTGCATCTGGAAATTGCCATACCAAGGGCACTGTAAAGGCTCTTTCCTTCTCGGCAAGTCCGAAGAGCAAGCAGACCTATCCCTTTTAAAGTTTCTTCAGCATACACCTGGCAGAGTGAGCCTTTTCTTCACCAATGGAAGACTTTGAATTCATCCTATTGTCTGGTAGCTGAGTTGTGGGAACTTACTGTTAGTAAGCACCATGCTCAACACGTGTATCCTGGTCCTTGCTTCCCAGCTGAGGAGCATCAGGATTTAGTTAATTGTAGCTGGATGCCTTGGGGTCTTAGCAGCTGTAGGGACATCTAGCTCTTTGGTATCTACTTTGTGTAAAAGTAGGAGTTTTGGGCAAAAATAGGAGTTTGGCTCTTGGACCTCTTAAAAAGTATACAAATTGTAGTGAGAAATCATGGATAAGTAGAGGATGCAAACAGGGATAACAGGGCTGTGCCTACTTCTTTGCATGTACTTTGAGCAAAAGTGCTGTATTTACTGCAATCACTTAATCTTATGTTTTTCTTATTTTTCTATGGTTGGTGTCACCATTAACTTCCTAAAACATTCATTTGTTAAGTCACTAAGTTCATCATTTTCATCTTTGCAATGCGTTCTTTGATTGCCTAGCACTATGTTGTAACTAACTGGCTTTGTTGTTTTCTATAACATCTTTCCCAATAGATATATTACTCGGGAACAAGTGAGAGAGAAAAAAATTTGTGGATGCTCTTTTCTTGTTTGCCTAGCTGTTTCCATCTTAAAATATATATTTTTTTTATTATTATTTAATTATTTATTTAAAAAAAAAAACATCTTTACACCTTTCATGGGATGGAACTCTGAAAAGCTTGAAAGAAGAAAAAGGTTTGTGTCAGTATAAAATCTGTGGATGCTTTGTGCTTTATCCACCCCTCGATTTCATGGCAAAACTTGCTTTTATTCCTCCCTGCTTATTAAAAAGAGACGAATAGAGTTACTTTTTGCTCTCATAGGGAAAACTTTTCGATTGTCCTGTTAAATATACCCTGCATATGGGTTTTCTTGGTTTAAATTGTTGCCCAGTCCTAGACATTGGGTTTATAGCATCTCTCTGTGGTTTTGACTTGGATCAGCATGGCTATGAGTTAATTTCTGAATGGATATATATAATTGCAGACAATGTTTTATTTTTCTTTAGTTTTTGAAATTTTTTTCTAATTGACTATGTTATAAAAGTTTGTATCCACTGCCTTTGTGGGGTTTAGGTTAGGTGGTTGGTAGGCAACTTTACCCTCAATAATCAAAATCTTTTTTGTTTTTAATTTTTATTTTTATTTTTAATGTTTTAACTAAACTGAAAGATGATATTAGATTACTTATTCCTTTAAAAGTACCTATGGTTTCTATTGTCACAAGTGGCCTCTTGTAACTATTCCCTACATGGATTTTCTTGAGACATTATTAAATATTACATAGCCAACAGCTTTAGCTCATATGGTATTTCCTCCTCCCTCAATAATGGAGTTTAAGGTCAAGAGTTCTAGATCCATTAGATGTGTGCTATTTACCAATAAATATTTATTTATATAGCATTGCCATCTTTAACTTGGCTTATGAGTGAAAAGAGTCCTTAAAGTGATCCAAATTAGAATCTGATTGAGACATTCTCAAGTGCATGGTCTCCCCTCTTTTCCCCCCCCAACACCTCCCTCTCCTTCAATGCCCTTAATTGTTATGTTGCTACCAACACAATCTTTGCTTGATTCCCCTTTCCACATTTCCATGCCTTGAGATTTGAAAGTCTATCTTCTGTCTTCTACATTTGGTCATGATGAAAATTGGCTTTTCCAAAAGGATGTTGTTTTATGGATTGTGAGTATTCTCAAGAGTTATCAGACCACATACATTTCCTTCATCGTGCTGCGAGCCAATTTCTGGCCTCTTTATTTCCATTTAACCTTTGCCTGGCCCCTTGCTTTTGTTTTCCTAGTGAAATAAGTTGATATGCAAATGGTGAACATGCCTTTGGCTGTGGAACCTCAAAAGATTTTTACATTTTGTCTTATAAATGTTGAAATTTTGCTTCTAAGAATTGAACTTGTAGATTATATTAGTGATTGATATTGGATGTTTTTGCAGTTTTGCTACAACTCAGTGTGCTGAAGTCTTCTCGTCTTACTTTTGGTCTGATTTTCTTATGGATCATTCCTATGCATAAGAGTAATTGTTCTTTTTGTGTTTTTTAACTCTTGCAGGCTGAAAGTGCAATTGCAGCTCTTAACTGTAGTGGTGTGGTTTTGGGATCGTTGCCAATAAGGTTGGTTTGGCAGATTGCTTTTTTTAGTAACTGACTTTCTGTTTTGCTCATTTCAGCTTCTTCTTCCGAAGTTTCTGAAAATATTCTTATGTCATGTGTATGCAGGGTAAGCCCGTCAAAGACGCCGGTGCGGCCTCGTGTTCCTCGCCCCCAGCTGCACTGAATCATCTTTCCATGTTTCCGGACTCATTTACCGCTGATAGTTTATATCTACATATATACATAGTTACAGAATTACTTTTAAGGGACTTGTGGAGTTTATATCTATCCTTTTGTTCTTTGCATCGCAATCAGGTATCTTTGTTACCTAGAGGGGATATGGGTTTGTCTACCTTGTAGAGTTGGATGGGATTTTGAGGCTCTTGATGGCTTAACTTTATGTTGCACAAGGTGATGAATTCTGTAAGCATGTTCCCAGAAAAACTAATGCTGGTCGGATGTTCTAACTGGAAATTCTTGGAAGAAACTATTTACATCCTGTTCTTCATGATCTTTCGTTGTGTTCTTTTGGTGGTGTGAAAGTTTACTTAGGTTCCTGCCTTGCTTTATTCTTCCTTAATACTTGCTGGCTGGCCCTACGTTGTCTTCTACAAAAACATCCAGTCGATGAGTTTGAATGTGTTTATACGACTGTGAACATAGGCCACAAGCATTGTCACAGTCCAAACCACTATTCCCACCATCATCACCAGTACTGCATCTCCATCACCCCTTCCCACTAGTAGCACCATGACCACCTTTTTTAGCCACCCCACTGAATCACCATCACACTGTGCCACTGCTATCTTATTCAACATCACCACCACTTATCTTCGCTACCAATAGCACCAACTTCCTGAAAATCTTTTGTTCGGAAAGCCTGTACCTAACTATTGTGCAGTGTATCCAAACTATGCATGTCCAAATTCTAATCCAATTGCTAATCGCTAAGAGGGTCTATGTTTATTATCTTTCAAACTTCCTTTGTTTATAGTCTTTGCTCAATACATTATTAATCTTAGTTGGTACTGCATACTGAAGTCAAATTTGTTTTGATCAGTCAGCATGATTTTCAATTCAAGGAACTGTAACAGATTACTAGATTGGTTGAGTTTGTCCCTTGGGCTTGACATATAAAGAGTGTTAGACAGAATGGGCAGGCCGTAGTCATATTTGCTTAAGTCAATTCAATGTATGCTTGGTTAAGAGAGTGGATTTGGCAGTCAATACAAGGCAAATGTGGAGGTGATTTTTAAGAATCATCTAGATGCCAAAATTTCCTTTTGGTATTTGGATTGAGAGAAAATATAGGTATTAAAAAAAAAGAAAGAAAGAAAGAAGAGAGAGAATGACAGAAAATTATATAGTTTATTTGTTTTTTGGTCATTTGGGTATTATGTAATTTATATGTAGAGAAACTAAGAAAAAATAAAGGGGAAAAAGGATCTCACTTTTTTGGGAGAGGGCATTTTGGTATTCGAGATTTGTGAAGGGAATTTTTTCTTTTCATCTTTCTTTTCTTTTCTTTTTCCTTTTTTCATTTATTAGCCAGACAAAGGGAAAATAGGAGATATTTAAAAATTTTCTTTTCTTTTTCTTACATTAGTGGTGAACCAAGTACTTGGTTATTAACTTATTATTGCTACACTCATAATAGTTGTATTTGCACCGCACTTTGAGAGAGAGAGAGAGAGAGTGAGAGAGCGCAGTCGTATGGGAATTGTAATTTCTTTTGTATGTTATTGGTGGTGTCTTTTAGAACAGTATTTTCGTTTATATCCATAAGACCATAACTAGCTAATTCAGCCATTAAAAGTTTTGCAAAAAAAAGACCATTAAGAGAGAGAGAGAGAGAGAGAGAGAGAGAGAGATGATGTTATTTGTTGGCATTTAACTACTATATCAATTATGAATTGGTTGGAAAGACTAAAAAAAATTGAGATTAGAATCAAATTTGGTAGACTAAGAAGGGATCAAAATGAAAACAACTCTAAACTTAAAAGTGCAATTTAGTCTTGCCTTTAACTTTAAATTTGACTCAAGATTATTGATCTCAAATACAATAAATTTAGTTACATAAATTTATTAGAATTTTTTTCATAACAGTTAATATGAGATATTGTGATTGGTATATAAGTGATGTTTTTTATTTATTTTTTATAGACGGTATGTAAGTGATGTTGTTTCAATTACAACTTGCCAGCTTAATGAATGAAAATTTTTGTCTCCAACTTTTAAATATCTATATAACTCCTTAGAGAAGCATGTGATTGTTTTCATCTAATATTATTCTTCTGGCATGAAGTAGTTGACTAATTGGGAGGAATAATTTTATCTGAAAATATAGCTGGTCAACTGCAAAGTTTTAGTAGTTATAATAAACAAAAACATGATTTGTAAATGATTAATAATAAGTTTTAGTAGTTAATCAGAAGTCAGCTGGGCAAGTTCTTTGACAAAGCACCTATGATTTTCCTCTGGCTACTAGTATTCAGCAAAAGTTAAGTTTTTACCACCCCAGTTAAGGTTGATACCATTCATGCACAGATGCACTCTTTTTATTCTTGAATATTATTGTCTCACTGTTGCAACTAGAATTCCTAGTTTCTAAGTAGGATTAGAATCTAAAAAATACTATTGATTTGCTTATTTGATGAAAACAGGCAAAAGTACAGTTGTACTTCAAAAAGCAGTGAGGCTAAGCTCAAGAAAAAGCTAATATGGGGAGTGAACATTTATAGTAATCTTTTTTTCCTAGACAAGATATATATATCTAGGAAAAAAAGAACGGCCTTTTAAGAAGAGCTTTCTTGTGTTACCTCAATGGGGGTTGATGTTCCTTTTTATTATTTTGACAATTATGAGGAAACTATGGATGGTCTCAAAGACTACATATTACACCAAGATTCCCACTATTGTCAAGTGGCAACTAGCTACAACTTATGGGATAAGTTTGGAATCATTTTCCATAGAGATTGATTATTCTCTCGTGAGCATCTGGAAACATGTGGCATCAAGATTGGTTTACCACATTTTTGTATGCCCCCAAAGATTTTCCAGGCTTTCACCTAAATTTAATGGATCACAAACACAGAGTGAAACCCCTTGGATTGAGACACACATACTAATCCCAAAAGGAAATTTCCAAAAAGTTAGATGATGCAGAATAAGTGGTCAAAGGAAAGTGACTGTAAAGACACTTTGGCACACGGAGAGCTCTAAGGAACAAGAGGTACAAAGGCAACCTTTGTTGGCCTTCATCCAACTTCTTAACGTACAATTATAATCATAAGCAACTGTTAAAATATTAAAAAAAAAAAAAAATGCAAATACTGAAGCTAATCTGAGCATGCCATTAAAGTGACAGCTTATTACTATATAAAAGCAGTCTCCTGAACCAATATTAAATGACAGATAAAAAATGGTGTATCAAAATCAATTCATAGATGGATGACTATAGTAGTAAATTGCAAGTCAAGAAGAAAAAGAAAGCTAAAGGCTTTGGTATTGAAAAATATCTGTTTAATAAAAAAATGAGAGGATAATGAACGATTGGATATGCCTAGTTTGATTAGTGGAGCAGTCTCTAAGGTCCCAATCACCTGTCCAATGAATGAACTACCTAGTGTCTCCGTATACTTAGTTACTTCTTCTTAGGCATGTTGATGTTGGAATTTAAAAATGAAATCCTGTTCCTTTCTTTTGTCTGGTATCTGTGACTCTTTGTAATCCTTTCTGCTGTTTCTATTGACCCTTCTACTCTTTTCATGTATGAAAATATTTGTCATCAAATTTATGCTGATGAATTCTGCTCAGATGCACTCCCTGGCACTCCAGCTGCAGCAATTGTTGCTGTGCCTGAATTTTCTGCATTCATATATAAGAGTGGTTTACAAGATGTACTTTTTTATTTATTTATACAATCATACATTGAAGCATTGGTTAGAGACTCAACCAGTGGTAGAGGTTGATGATGGGGAAACTGAAGTAGTAAATTGTAGGCCCCCAAGTGCACGGTGTTGCTGAGGCAAGTAAGGATGCTGTATGACCCTCTTGGGGTTGTGCTGCAGTGGATTACTAGTACTGTGTCCTTGTTGAGCTTGGAATGGATAATAATTATAGACTCCAGGAGACCCAGATCCTACATAGGCGTAATAAGATGGTAGCTGTTGTTGGCCACCATATACATTGTAATAGTTCTGCACAAACACAAGTAAATTCAAAATTAAAGTCGTTAAAGTGCATTGCAATGATTTGGTCTTTACATCAAAAGTTGATATGATAAATTAGTTGTCTGTGTATATGTAAGAACTAAGATGCAAACTATTGCCTGCCCTACACATTGTAATGATTTGCACCCACACACTGATTTTGAATTAAAACTTGCAATGACTATGTCTATATGCAAGCAAGCATGAACTTATCGGTACTTATTATTTTTGTTTTGGGCGCCAGGAGGGGGGGGGGGGGGGGGGTGGGGTTGGGGGGGTGAGAAAAGAAAAGAAGGAAAAACTAACCATTGCTAACATCTCTTGTGGGTAACCAGGATACCTGAATTTTAAAGGGAAAACATTCAGAACTCAGAAGTTGCTAAAAATGAGAATGGTAAATTTTAGAACTTTATCAATTTTACTATAAAAAGATTACAAATTGATGCGACAATGAATGTGATCGGTGCCATTTCAACAACATAACAAATAAATGTCTAAATTATTGATGACGCGTCTGTAAGGCTTATCTAATACAATTTGAAATACGTCTAACATTACTTATCATATAGTAAATTAGATTATAATTTCTTTTCCTTGAATATTATGTTTACCCATATGCTGAATATGGAAATGAGTATTGGGGGATGTGTTGATGGAAATATGTGGAGGTCCCTTGAAAAGGAGCTGGTGCCATGGTTCTCAAAGGTGGCCTGAATTTCTCCATTCCTGCAAATTTTATGGGAAATAATAATAACAAATAAATACTATATAGAATATATAAGTACATGATATAATATCATATATATAGGTCAAACTCTTAGATACAAGATTATGAAACTTTCCCTGATTATTGACATTATCAAACATACAGTTATTAACCAACTGGCTATAGATTTAGACTGAGATTAACATCAGAACCTAGAACAAGTTGTTGATAAAAACCAGAAAATTGCCAACCTCGTTGAGGAGTGTTTGGATAATTCTCTTGTGCACCAAAGGCAGCTAGGTTACAATTAGCTCTTCTTCCATCAATTACAGGATAGGGGTTTTGACAAGCTCTCATGGCTGAATCTGGATTCTTAAATGTTACCTAAATAAAAAATTAAATCAGAGATTAGAATCCAAGCATGAAAATTTAAAAATCATGCTATATATATGTAATATATATAAAGGCTATTGAACAAAGTTGGCTTACAAAGCCGTAGCCTTTTGATCTTCCTGTATTTTTGTCAATGATCACAACAGCCTCTAGAATCTCTCCAAACTGCTCAAAATAACGCTTCACACCATCCCTTTGAGTCTCCCAAGCCAATCCTCCAACAAAGATCTTGGTGTAGGTTGTGTCACCAAACTGTGAGACATTGTTTGCGCCAACCATCTTACTTTGTCTTTGTTGAGACATGAATAACAAGAGATACAAAGGGCTCAGACAACCTCTTCTGAGTTCTGACACTAAAAACAAGTGAGAACTTTGATAAGAACCAAACCTCAGAAGCCAAAACAAAGCCAACAAGGGATAGGAAGACAGAAAGAAAAGAAACCACTTGATGATCACAATTAATTCAAGGAAAACTTTTTCCACAAATATGTGATCTTGATGATGTACTCTTGTGCTTCTTGTTCTTCTCCTCTTTCTAGCTAAAAACATACTAAGACTTCCATCATCACGTCCCTTTAGATCCCACAAGAAAGATACCCTTAACAAGAAATACTAATCATGCTACTTAGAAAGGCTAGAAAATATAGGAGATAGAGAAAGCAAAATACAAAAGAAACAAAGGAAAAAACCTCAAAGAATGTAAAATATAGGATAAAAGTTACGTGTATATTAAGGACTTATTATGTGAACTCCAATATCAAGTAGCTGTAGAAAATGGAAAAAAAAAAAAAAAGAAAGCAGAAAAGGAAACAACAAGAAAGAAAGCAAGTGGGCAAAAGACAAAAGGTGCAAACTGTGCAAGAAATTTCCAATAAAATTTCAAAGAGCTTTGGTTAATTTCCATAATTATCTTTTGCCATATCATTGCTTTCTATACTTTTAATGGGTCCAAAGATACGTGCCTCGCTGTATTCAACTTTCTCTATCTTCATTCTTTCCCATCTGTTCCATTACTTAGAGTATATTACTCATATATTCGCTTTCCATGTTAGTATAATATAGTTTCTCTCAGTGTAGCACATAAATTATTGAGAGTAATAAAGTATAATTTATTACTACGCGTAGAATATAATGTTTAATGTGGTGCCATTTGTGGGGTTTGGACCATTAGGAGAGAGAGGGAAGATTCATTGACAGTCTTCTTCTATTATGATTGAACAGCTGCATATACTAAGAACTTGCTGCAGATTTGGTTGTGCTATGTGAAGCACGTCTCTCATTGTTCTTTTACCTTCAAAACATTGCTCTAGTTTTAGTACATACACTATATATGAATATAAATATTTAACAAACATTTATTAGATTATTAACAGTATCTTTGTTTTTAATTTAAAAAATCATTTTTTTTTGTGTTTGGCTCTAGTACTGTTTATCATATAAGTGTCATCATGAGTTGGAGTTATTACAATTAAGTCTAATTATTAGCATTGCATTGAATGAAGACAGCTTTGCATATGAAATATTTTAGTTTGTGGGAACATGAAAAGTTAGTTTAGCCGTATGATGCAGATGCAAGAGGGAAAATTATTAGGTACTTCCGGAGTACTATAAATGCGTATTTCCTCCTCTCACATAAATGATGGGTCTCATCATAAATTTAATTAGTGGGACCCACCATTTATGTGAGAGGAGAGAATACGCATTTATAGTACTCCGGGAGTACACAATAATTTTCCATTGTTAAACCCTTTTAAGGAAGAAAGTGACGAGTATGACACCCAAGTCTGAGAGAGAGAGATTCAAACCTTAGTTCCATATCTTCTTCTTCTTCTTTTTATTTTTATTTTTATTTTATTTATTTATTTATTTTTACAAGATAGAATTCCTACTCTAACCTAATCAAAGTGTATATGTGTGTGAAACTCTCTCCTAGAAATTTGAACCGCGCCCCTTATTCCCAACACTCCACAAACATTTATACTTGTAGAGTGACCACTGCACCAAAGAGGAGCGGTGGTAACCTTAGTTCGATATCTACATGTAGAGAATTAGGTAATGCTTTTAAGGCCCTTGGTATAATGTATTTAAAATTCACTAACATTTACCAAAAAAAAAAAAAAAAAAATTAATGAAGAAACTGCTAAAGCTCTATCGGATGCATTTTCTAAAAAACAAGATCTTTTTCTTATGTTTGATTGCAATTCTAATAATTAGCCAGAAATCATTTCATGTTATTTAATTCAGAAAAAAATTCATTAATATTTCACGCGATTTTGATTAATTATATTAATAAGAGCTTTCACAAGCAAAAAGTAATCCCAAATGAGAAGCCATTTTCTTTTATTTGGGCCTTTTAGAGTCTTAAATGGGAAAACAAAACCCAAACTTGGACTCTACATAAAAAATAGAGAGAAAAAAAGAAAAAAAAAGTGAGAAAGTGAATGATATGTATAAAAAATTCCATATGGAAAAAGTCAACAATTGGTCAACACTAATTAATGGTCTGTCAACCACTACTCAATGATAATCAATGGTAGGAGAGACAGAGAGAGAGAGACAGAGAGAGAGAGAGAGGTGTTACACTTGTAAGAGTAACTTTGATGTGCAATTTATTTGTAGTAGCCTATCGAGTGTGTAACATTCAGAAAAACATTTTCCTCTATTAAAAAGTAAAAATTAATTTTCATTTTATTTGTTTTTTATTTTCATGGTGACCACAGAAAATGTTTTCTTTGATCTACATTTTGTGCTGTATCAAACATCATAAAATATGGGGAAAAAAAACAAAGCATAAGTATATTCTCATGACCTTAAATTAATGGATTTTAGGTTTGAAATTACGTTTTAATAAGTCTAAAATATTTGTCTCATTGTGTTTTGTTTTTGTTTTTCCTTACAATAGAGAGGGGGGTTGAACTCACATTTTTTTTCCCATGAGAGAACTGGACAATACTGACTTTATTTTTATCCATCAATTCTCTCTAACTAGATGCAAACTCTAATGCCTAATCAAGATTGTCACTGACATGACATCGTTGCACAATAGACAAATCAAGATGTTGATATATATATATATATATATATATATTTTTTTTTTCTTTTGAATAAAATGTTTGATATTTATCACTTTCCATATCTACAATGGTTTTTTTTCCCCCGTGATTTCTTTGTCACACCAGATGGCACTATCATGGTTCAATCATGGCGAAGATTTAATGCCCTGAAATATGCTTCCACTAGAAGAAAATCGAAATGCACACAGGAGCAAGCTTAAAAATCTTCTACATTACTTGTTTTCTTTGGTAAGAAGAAAAATGGTTTCCTTTGGTAAGAAGAAAAATTGTTTCCTCAACATGCTAAATTGCAGTCTTTTTTATTATTATTATTATTATTTTTTTAATTTTACCTTAGTATGAATGGGGAAGAGATTCTTCTGCTTCTCCTTTCCTTTTTGTTTTTAAAATAATTTTTTTTAAATTTTTTTTAATAAATAATTCGATAAATATAATAGGAGATGAGAGATTTCAATTGTGAATATTTTCATTAGAAATACTAAACTAGTTTGGATGACAGATGAGCACCGTAGAGTTGATTGAAGTGATTGGACTAACTTTAACTTGTTGGATTACACAGTATTTGAGCCCATATCACATACTCTTGTGGGACAGAGCCTTCAACTGAACCTGCACTTACTACCCACCCAAACTCCAAAAGCTTTTACCATTTTTTTTCTTAAACGAGTGTGAGAGAGAGATTAGGATTCTAACTTTAGTTTTCCTTAAGGGAGACTCAACAATGTTATTGAATTGCGAGACTCTTTAACATTTTTTAGTTAAAAAGAGGGAAGAAGAGAAAAGAATACAAATCTTCTGTATCATTTTTTACATTTTACTTTATATTCTTTCAATCACAATTTGTTATGTATTTATTTAATTTTTTTTATTATAAAATAGCCAAAGTTTAAAATGAAAAAAATAGACACATGATAGTTTGTAATGAGTGGAGTATAAAGTGGAATATAAAAAATGGTACTAGGCTGCCAGTTATGAATATCTTTTTGGTCCATAACCAGTTTATGATTTGAACAAATCATCTAGAGATTAAGAAATGGGCCTTCCATGCAACAATGGCCTTCATAAGAACACAAAAGTGACAACAATAGGAATGATTCTAAACATTCCATGGGCTTTGTATGACCAATTAAATGGGCTTAGTTGTGAGATTACAGAGAACAAGGCCAAAGTGGACTATGCGTTCATTCCAGCTTCAAATGCATGTCAGAGACTATAAAAAAATAAAAATAAAGTGCTTGTAGCGGTGGTGGACGATGAGAAATAATGTTATAAGTCCCTCTATTTCATTTTCTTGCAAAACAATAGAATTATTATTTTTTTAGATAGTTTTATGGCATTTATTTCTAATAATAGTTTGTTATCAATAGATCAAAACACCAATCAGTTTTTAATGTAGATAGAAATTGAACTCTTAATCTCTTATTTAACCCTTGAAAACTTTACCGGTTGAGTTAACTAGAGTTTACAATAGAATTGTTACCCTGATTTTACATATTTTGTATTTGATTCTATTAATTAAGTTCCTAGAATTATATTCTCTCCATAACTTTTTGTATTCTATTTATCTAGGCTTAATTTCTCTAGTCACTCATTTGCAATTAGACGGTGTGCGCTCTCTCAAAAAAGAAAAAAAAGAAAAAAAAAGTTAAGACTGTGTGTGACAATTACTTGTTCCATGCAGATGATGCTGGAGAATTGAGGCTCATATCAAAATGGTCAGATGGTTGGATTAGGCAATTTTCTCATATACATCATATGAATTTTAGTTTCTCTACTTATTTCAGTTTTTTAAGTATTTATCTTTTTATCATTTCAGATTTTTAACTTCCATTCGTTTTCAATGCGGGCTTTATCTAATTCTCACCGTTAAATCCATCAAAACAACTTCATTTTAGAAAGTGAAAAATACTAAAATTAACGGTAAGAATGGATGAAACACAACAAAAAGACTAAGCTGGAACCAAATAAAATTTAAATGATTGATAGGAAAAAAATGAAACCAAAAAGACAAAATCGATCAATGTTGAATAGTGAAATTTATAATTTATAATTTTTTTGGTTGTTGTTTCTCCCCCCTCTTATTTTCTTCCAAATTACTGTGCAGTGGGAGCAAAGTACCAGTCTTTTGTCTACGACTTAGCAAGCCGAATAAGAATATAGCAAAATGTTGTATAAGCAACAAATAGATTTGGTACAATAATGAGACTTCCACCAACCAAATTTATTAACTATTTCTATTCTTTCAATTCCATTGATGTTGATGGTCAAACTTACAAGATTTTATACTCAGAATTTAAATTTCTATCTACCTCTGAATGTGGTGGTAACTGGGTGAGCACTCAGCACTGAGCGCTGAATGAACAGTATATTTTTTTTGGCCCCATCACAAAGAATTCTGCTATGGCCACCTCGACCACGGCCTCAGCCTTGCTTACCTGGTGGTGCTATGGTGTTGGAAAGAGCAAATAATGGCAACACACCCACATAAAAATAAATCATTTTATGGAAAATCAAAGCCTCCAAAACAGTCTTTTTATTATTATTATTATTTATTTTTTTTTTGAGAAGATTTTTGTTTTTGAAACGAAATCCTTTATTTGTTCATTATTTGGTAACTAGACAGTTAGTCATATGAATTTACTATTTTTTCTTCTCCCCTCACAGTTAGTCATATCAAAGTTAGAGTACAAACGTTGTGTTCACTAATTTTCTCATCATAATGCCAATGCAAATTTTATATGTACATATACAATTTTTTTCTAATTGAGAGAGATAGAGATTTTGATGATTATTAAACCTAATTAGAATTACAATCATAAAACATACACACACAGATATATATATATATATATATATATATATATTTTGGGACATGTGAGAATGCATTTGAATATATAATTTATAAACCTCAATTCTTCATGATTTTAGATGTGCATGAATCATGTTTGTCTTTGAGCGGTTCTCAATTTTACTGACAACATTTTTCATGTTTGTTAAAGTTCCCTTGCCACGTCCTTCAAGTTGAGTGATAGACTTCTTGACCCACAGCCATACATAGTAGGTACAGAATTTCTCTACCAACCCACTCGAATCGCAGCTCACTCTATGTTTTGGGTTTTGAGAGAAGATACCCCATAGCTTACTCTAGGCAAGAGAAAATTAATTATGAGAATTATACACTATAGATTTAAGTAAATAGACAAAATTTTCCTTTCAAAAATTCTTCTGACTTATTACTATCAATGTATACATTTAATCACATGACTTATTTAAAAGTCATGTTGTTAGAACAGACTTTAAGTTGGGATAAGTAATTCATTGTATTTTGAACTTTCTTGATGCATTGATTATACATATGACTACTTAAGAGAAGAATGAATAATAAGAGTTAAGCGGAAATATTAGTCATCAAATTCCTTCTACCACTAATGTTCAGGAGACTTGTCACCTCAAATTGACTTAAATATCTTTTCTTTTAGTAATTTAAACTCGGCTCATATCACACGCAACTTGTTTAGATGAGTCATTTAAAAGAAATACACATGAATAATTATTTGAATTGTCATGTAATAGAATAAAGGAATCCTTTAATCTAATTTGGAGGAAACCTTTGTCATAAATATATATATATACAATCTTTACGAATTTGGGCCTCCATGGATTTGATTGTTTTTGAGGGATTCACCACTTTATGTCAAAAATTTCCATGGGTGTATTGCAGACTTTTAATAACTTGCCCTTCAAGATAATGCCATGATGGTTAGCTAGCTAAAGTTGCAGACACATTATGTGCATCTGAGTTAGAATGAAAAATGAAAATTATTTTACTATTCAGCTTATTTTTGCTATTATTCACGAGCCCCCACTGCACTTTTTGGCATTATTTATGGGTCTCACTGTACTATTTTAACTAACTTTTACCTTTATACTTTCAGTAGTAATTTTTCAATTTCAACAAAATAAACGGTATTTAAACACATATATTACTTGAAATAGTATTCCTTAACAACCAATTAGAAATCAACCCCAAAGCTTACTTAAGGAGACCGTCAAAAAGACAAAAAGGGAAAGGAAGAAAACTAAACGTGTTGGGGTGTTGCTCTTAAAGAATGAAATAGAAAAATACTGTCACTTTTGACTCAAAAAAGAGAAAAAGATATAGAAACGGCCACACATACACACACCAAAAAAGAAAAAAGAGGGTTCCAAGTTGTGAAATCAATAATTTCAGGTGAGGAAAATGGGTCATTCAATGAACTTTACTATTGTGATTTGTGAATGCATGGGCTAGGAGCCTAGAAGAATAGAGAAAGATTAGATGCCTCTAGATGAAGATGATATGTTAGGCGCACAGCAATGGCTTTTGTACAAACATAGGGGTCCCATACTATCTCTCCTTGTGTAGCAAGATTGAAAACAGTGGCCTCATTGACTTACAAAGCCCACCAATCTAACAACCTTTTGTCTCCTTTTGATGTACTTTACTCCATGAATAGCAAAAGGAGTTGTTTTTCTCGGCTATAGCATAGTGAAAACAAAAACGGAATTGCCTTCCTCGCTTTGGATTCTTCAATTTTCAACCTAAAATTCCATAAGCGACCCCAGTCTCTCAACTGTCAAGGGCCCTCCATTTTGTGGGATATTTCCTACAGATCAATGCCTACCTTCACCGGCCAGCCAATGTAATTGCCTTATATGAATGCGAATACACCACATGGTTGGCCAAGATATAATTGTTGAGTAATTCTAAATTGTAATAAATGCATATTTTCTTCTTTTGCATACAGTGGAGCTCGTTTTTAATGCAGGAGGAGAGAGTACAGAAAATTATAAAGTACTTTTGAAGTACCATAAATGCGTATTTATTCCTCTCACATAAATGGTGAGTCTTATCATGAATTTAATTAGTAAGACCTACCATTCATGTGAGAGGAAGAAGTACGCATTTATGGTACTTTTAAAGTACACAATAATTTTCTAGAGGGTACACATTTATTATATTTTTAGAAACTTTTATAATGAGTTTTTTTTTTTTTTTTTTATTTTTAAAAAAAAGAAAAGAAAAGAAATAAGAAACCCACTATAAATATTTTTTGTAGTAGTATCAGAGAAGAGTTCATCCCAATCGACATCTTCTCTATTTGTTTCAAAATAGAGATATTCAATTTCATGGTTTAGATTTAATTTTGTAATTTTAATTTTCTAGCTGAGTTTATCCTCCAAACTGATTTCAAGGACAACCTATATATACTTTTCATCGCATAACCTATTTATTAAGTTAAATGATTAGTTTAAATAATTTAATATGTCATGTGTATACACATATGTGATATTATAAATTGCCATGGATTGAAAGGAAACTTTATCATCATTAAAATTTTACTTGATATCAAAGGGTTAAAATAAAAAGATATATAGGAAGGCTAGAATGAGTGGTAGCCTTTGAGGTCCGCCGTATTTGGATGCGTTTTGACCGCAACATACTTAGGGAAGTCAACAAAAGCAATTATAGGTGTAATCTTTGTCTTTCGATTTCTCCTTATTTTTCCTAGATGTGATAATGGCATTTCTCTTTAGTGGAAAGCCCCCACAGTACCCACGAGCACTAAAAGCAGGTAGGTTTGCTTATAGTTTATTATTGAATATTGAGATTAGGTTTTAGTGGGTCACAAATATAAATTACTATATTTTGTATAATAATCTTTGCATCCAATGCAAATGATGGTGCTTTGCATTTTTCTTTGTTTATATTGCGTATTGGCTATAGATTGCTTTAGCATTCGTTCTATAAGATTGTTAGTGCCAATTTGAATTAGTTTTAATTGTTCCATAGCAAAACTATTGGGGATCGGGGGATGGGTTTTTAAATATCAAAGATATCTAAAAGTTTTTTTTTTTTTTTAATTTTAAAGAACATATCTCATGCATTCTGATTCCAACATATGTATTGAATATTTGGTGGGATTTACACATCCGTGAGTCCTATATATTATCAGATAACTTATCTTTATATTACAAATTGAATGCATAAGATAAATATTTTCATAATTTGATAGTTCAAAGAGAGGAGAGGAAAGAGATATTAGTTGAGATATAAGGCTCTAGCTGTTCTTGATCATTAATTCAATGTTTGATTGTATTTCCATTATCAAGTTCTTTTACCCACATATATATATATATATATATATATATATATATATATTTGGATAAATACCCAGATCCAATTAAGTGTACATTTTGTTCCGTCAGAAATATTGAACCAAGTTGAAACCCAAATGGAGTATGTCCCATAGTGGGCCCAATTTAGCTTATTGCCAAAGAGTTGTGCCTATTTTTTCAGAGTCGTTTCTCTTTGCTTGGTACCATTTGGTTGTTTATATATAAAGGATGATGGCTTATTTGTGCAACTGATGGAATTTTCACTTGTGTGTGGTATTATAAATAACAACACATGGTGTGTTCAAAAAAATAAATAACAACACATAGTAACATCTCTTCCTATTTATCATCAATTATATCAAAGCATTTAAGTTGTAGATAATATATGTTTTGCTTTCGTAACAAACAATGCAGAGACTTTTTTTTTTTTTTTTTTTTTGGAGAGAGTTTCAATTTATGGCGTCCGCTTATGATAATAGATTTTTATTATTAGACCAAGACACCATTTAGTTTGGTGTAGGTGGAGATTAAACCCCAAATCTCTTATACAATTATTATAGATTTTATCAGTTGAGCTAACTGGTACCCACAATGCAGAGATTTTGATTATCAACATGTTGTATATAAAACATATATGCTACCTTCCCATTTAACAATTTACTACAGGCACCGCTCAACCAATAGCCCGATGTTAAGAACCTAAACCATATTCTATAAACCTGAGGTGACCTAAACCATGTAGTGTCAACTGCACCTCAGAACTATAACAAATCAAGCAAAAAGACTTATATCAGTCAACACAAATCAATCGGCTTTCTTTCAGTGCATCCAATGATATAGATATGTAGTAGGAAGCAACTTGGACCTGTGGAAAGAGTTAAAAAATGGAGGGTCATGCACAATAGTCCCAGTGGATTAAGCCCCACTTTAAAAGCCTATCATATTTTTCTATACCCTTTCATCACAGAAAGGAACCTAACCATATTGTAGTTATGCTTCTTTGACATCACCAAAACATTAGGGATGATGAAACTATAGACAAATATAAGAATACTAAACTAAAAGTGGTGGTCTATAGCCAAGATATTTTTTATATATAACAGTAAAAATAAGGTACATATTATCTTTGAGACCAACCTCTTTTTTACCCAAAATCTGAACATGAAGATACTCGTTGGCCCACGACCCCCCATAGTGACAAGCTTTAGTTTAGTCTAAAGTGGTGCCTAACCTGTTATGCCATGACACTTGTACAGTCATGGAGTTCATTTTACAGCAAAAGGGTCTCATTGACACAGACAACATTGGGCTTTTTTCTGTACAAAATTGCAAATTGAGCTGAAGCCAGGCCACCCATAGGTGAGCGATGCAAATGCGTTACCTTCCACTAAACCGACCTCTTTTGCATGCGTGTTGACAATTTTTTCTTTATTTTTTCTTTACACAAAATTTAAACCTCACTGCCTCTTTCCTTTTCCTTCAAATTCACAATGACTTTTTATCAGTATTTATCAACAGAAAGATGCTATTCTACTATTCCCATCCACATGTAAAGTATTCACTATTTCTTAGACACTAAAGAGCACAGACAATACCTCTCTATATATAAATACCTTGTTCCCTTTGCACCACATTCATAAACCCCAAATACAAAGTCTCTCTCTCTCTCTCTCTCTCTCTCTCTCTCTTTTCTTGTCCCTTTGAAGCAACATGGGTAATTGCTATGCTCTTTGTAAACCCAGTACAGAAGTTACAACAAAGCATGGGAAAGTTCTACAGATTGTGAAGATGGATGGAAAGATTTTACAGTTCAGTTCACCAATTCTTGTTAAGGATATGTTGGTGAATTTTTCAGGCTCAGGTATTGGTTTATCCAAGGAAGCTTCAGAGCATCTCCCACCTAATTATGAATTGAAGTTAGGCAAAGTTTACTACTTGCTTCCTTGTTTGAGTTCTGTTGGTACTACTAGTCCTGCAGATAATATGTCTTCTATAGCTGACAAAGAAAAAGACAATGGTGTAAGGAGGATTAAGATTGTTATAACAAAGAAGCAGCTGCAAGAGCTATTGGCAAAGCAAGCATCAGCGGAAGATGTTCTGTCGGGGCTCGAGAAAAAAACGTGTAATAATGCTTTTGATTCAAGGACAAATTGGAAGCCGAAGCTTGAATCCATCTCCGAGGGAAGCGAGTAATTTTGCTGTAGTGATTAGATGATCCTAGTGTTTATCTAACCATGAACTTCACTGAAGCATGTAAACATGGAAATAGAAAAAATGCAGACAGAATGTTTATTGTTATAAGACAAAAAAATATGAGAAATGTTCCCATCCACTTTGGTTGAACATGTTTTTTTATTTTGAAACTCTTGTATAACAAATAAGCATGTTTGTATTGATGTCTCTGAAGTTGTTGTGTTAGGTTCATGTTTAGTAATGAGCAAGGGAAGAGTTGATAATTAACTACTACTCCTACTATGCAAGTGGTTACCATGCACTTATTCCTTCAGTCATATGAAAACAATTTAGGTAGTAAAAAAAAGAATCAAATTACTGCTGCATCCTGAAAGTGTGGCCATTAACATAACTTTTTATTTTTTATGGTAAATGAAGGTATGGTTACTGAAGAATGCTCATGAAGGGCATCAACTTGAGGTCAATTGGGCCCTCTCATGTCACAATCTTGTAATTTATAATGTATATGGCCGAAAGAAATGTTTAAATACACTATAGATAAGAGAATACAGATACAAGTTGCTTAGGCTAGACTATAGAGAATGATATCTTCTGGAATTTAAAACCCAAATTTTCTATAGCAATCAGACCATTTACATAAAATAATGAGAATGATGTGTCGCAATTTATATAATGGACTAGCAATCAGACCATTTACATAAAATAATGAGAATGATGTGTCTCAATTTATATAATGGACTAAAAACTCGTCTGGTTCAAAAGAAAATATAAGGGCATATGAAGAAGATGAATGGCAAGGCCTTTTGCAAGATTTAGAAGTAATCCATGCCAATTATACTGAAACAGCTGTGTTGGCCTTGGAAACCTGTGTAATCATTCTTTATATATATATATATATAAAATCAACATCTATACAGTTTACCACTCAAATGCACTAAATGGATTAAATTATACCATAATTGAGAAACAGAATACTCTGCTGAAACATTGTTAGGTATAAGTCTGAATACCCCTACACTCACAGCAAACAATATTGATTAGAGCTTAGCAACTTAGAGGTTAGCAACTTAGCATGCACAAAATTCTTGGGGGTTCAGGGGAGAAAGGGTTTGAGTTATAGGTTAGCAGTATGTTGTAACTATCTCAAAAAAAAAAAAAAAAAAAAAAAAATTTAGGGTTGATTCTCCACACACATACAACCTTCAGGGTTAATTAATTGCAGCCATCACTTTAAATTTTGGGGTTATTCTACTTACTTCAAGGTATAAAGTTTTGTAATTAACACCTTTTAACAACACCTAAATTCTGAATTAGTCTACACTAGTTACCCTAGCACCCAAAACTAATATTAAAGTTAATAATTTAATAGATTGATTGGATGATAAAATGCATTAAAACATCAAAATAACATACACTCCCTCATTAATTTACTCCCTCCGTCCCAAATTGTTTGGCCTAGTTAGAAAAACCCAATTATATAGAGAAACATCATTAACTACCTTATCTCTTTGAAAAAAGTTAGAAATTTCCTAAATTACCATTAAACAATTTTTTTTTTATTTGTTGAATTTTTTTTTTTTAAATTTGAATAAAGATGACATGTATAGTGGATTTCAAAATTTAGGTTTTTAATTTTTTTAATTTAAAAAAAATGCTCCCACAAATAAATTAAGGGCATAATGAGGATGTTAGTAAATTAATGGTGTTTGATTTTTCCAATAGAACATAATTTTAGAACATCCCAAAATGAAGTACGGGCCAAACAATTTGGGATGGAAGTAGTATAAATTATAAATTTTCTATGGGGAAACTTTCCTACTTAACAAGGCCTATTGAGTAATCACTTATCAACTATCCCTATAACCTCATGATTTCATTGTTTATAAACATTTTATTCCTTTTGATCTAAGAAGAATAAATTTAGGTAACCTGCCGCATCACTCAAAGTTTGAAATTGATTACGGCAACTTAAAGCCCTTAAAAAATTATTGTTTTTCATGTGGAAATGCACACAATCCTTTTGCATTGTGCTATAACTTCCCCTTTCGTAATTAATCCACTCTACGTACTATGTGTTCATTATCCATGTTTTTTCCTTTGATAATTCAATAATTATAACAACGAGGGAGGAGGGAATCAAGTCCTAGTATGCGTTTGGGTAGGGATAAAAAATGAAAATTATTTCACTATTCAGCTTATTTTTACTATTATTCATGAACCCACTGTATTTTTTGACACTATTTATGAGCACCATTGTACTATTTTAACTAATTTTTACCTTTATTTACAGCACTTTCAACAATAATTTTTTAGTTTTAACAAAATAAATGGTATCCAAACACACCTCTAATTATCCTTATGAATGAGAACAAAGAATGTCATTGAGATGTTATTGGCAACAAGTATATTTTTAATCAACTTAGACCTCTCACCATCCCTTCTTATCCACACAAGTTATCACATCTTATCCTCATAACATGGACAATTGAGTTGATGGTTCGGTGGTTTTAGTCTTGATCTAGGCTTCTCCACTAAAGTCACAATTGATTGTTAAAAATTAACTTTGATGATTGCTCCAAAAGTAACCCTAGGCCTTTTGGAGTAGGAGGCCTCATCCTTGACCAAGATTCCAAGTCACTTCTGAGTCACTTATTGGGTAGTTTTACTCTTGATTTAGGTTTTTCCTCTTAACTCTAAACTTGTGTTGCCGACTGCGAAGAAAGGGCAAAATTAAGGAAGTGATCCAAGGCAACAACTTTCAATGTGTTATACTTGACGTAGATTGCACATTCACATTGAGATTAAATTCAATAAAGACCTGGTGTAAAAGTCCATGATTTTACTTAAACTCTCAAATGATAATGTACCACATGATCTGAAAAACCCTTCGGAGACCCCTTGGGCATAGATGTTCAAGCCAAATCTTCAAGTTTGATATTTTCTTGAAACAAAGGAGATAGGCTTCCTATTCCTCTAGGCTTGCAACAATGCAAAGTTTAAAGGTCGCTTATTACGCTTTACCAATTACAACTAAAACCAACGCATATTTTTAATGAATGAGAACAAAGAATGTCGTTGAGATGTTATTGGCAACAAGTATATTTTTAATCAACTTAGACCTCTCACCATCCCTTCTTATCCACACAAGTTATCACATCTTATCCTCATAACATGGACAATTGAGTTGATGGTTCGGTGGTTTTAGTCTTGATCTAGGGTTCTCCACTGAAGTCACAATTGATTCTTAAAAATTAACTTTGATGATTGCTCCAAAAGTAACCCTAGACCTTTTGGAGTAGGAGGCCTCATCCTTGACCAAGATTCCAAGTCACTATTGAGTCACTGGTTGGATAGTTTTAGTCTTGATTTAGGCTTTTCCTCTTAACTCTAAACTTGTGTTGCCGACTGCGAAGAAAGGGCTAAATTAAGGAAGTGACCCAAGACAACGACTTTCAATGTGTTGTACTTGATGTAGATTGCACATTCATATTGAGATTAAATTCAATAAAGACCTGGTGTAGAAGTCCATGATTTTACTTAAACTCTCAAATGATAATATACCACATGGTCTGAAAAACCCTTCGGAGACGCCTTGGGCATAGATGTTGAAGCCAAATCTTCAAGTTTGATATTTTCTTGAAACAAAGGAGCTAGGCTTCCTTTTCCTCCAGGCTTGCAACAATGCAAAGTTTAATGTTTGCTTATTACGCTTTACTAATCACAACTAAAACCAACGCATCATCTTAATCCTAGCTAGCCACGAAACAAACAAAACCAAATGGTCCAAACTCCAAACCTATAAAGTTTATAGTTTATATATTAATTTATACACACACCAGCCCACATTGCCTTTCATTCAGTCAGTCCAAAATTTCTCTCTTCAAAGTCTGAAGGGGAAAGTATCAATTGATTAAAGAAAACACCAAACCTTGAAGAAGATTCTTCCAGGACCACCATGCCCACAACATTGCGTAAGGCTTTCTCCGCTCGGCTATTGGACATCAACACCGATATTTTAATGGATAGCAAACCTGAAATATTACTCCAATTTTTAATCAGTATCAAAATATTTCATTCTTACTCTAACTAAATCATAATGACTTATTTTTAATCGGTTATTAAAATATTTCGTTCTTATTCTAGCCAAGTCATAACAACTTTACGAGGGCACCCCAAGATACGTATCAAATTTCCACTCATGTTATATACTAATTAATTAATAATAGGATGAACATTTCAGGGGGAATACAATTATTACCTGAAATAGAATAAAAAGCTTATGATTTAGAAAAAAGTAGGATTGAAGATTACTCTATTCACAACAATCATGACTAAAAAAAAAAAAAAAACCCCCACGAAATCTTCTTTATTTTTATACAAGTACAAAAATCTCATATATGTTCTGCTTCACTGAATTTGCACGTCAATGACCTTGCGTTCTGCCTTGGTCTTAGGAATGGAAATGTAAAGAACACCATTCTTCAGCTCAGCTTTGATCTTATCCTTCTCCAAGTTATCAGGAAGCTGAATACGTGTGTCGTAAGAATTGAAGCTTCTCCAAGACCAAGAGTCATTATCTTTACCTGCCTTCTTGTGCTCTCCTTTTATAACAAGCACATCGTCCTCGACTGACAACTTAACATCCTCCTTATCAAGTCCAGGCATGTCAAACCTCATCTTAACCTCATTCTCCTCTTCTACCACATCCCAATTGGCACGGGCTTGCCAATCCCATGCTGACCGGTGTGCTCCAGGGAATGTCGTGGTCTGATCAAAGAGACGGTCCATTGTGTCTAGCATTGGCCGCAATGCCCTAATTGGGGAGTACGGATCCCAGAGACCTGTGTAACAATTGCATGAAACATTGTTTAATTTTTTGTATCATATATTTTGGAACATTTGTATTTAAAGCTAGCTAGCTATCCAAATAATTGGATGAGAAAGATGTTACAAATTTGCTACTTGAGTATTGGAACATACAAAACAGTAAAGATCAGAACAAGTCAAATTGAATTGGAGTATTTTAAGTTTTCTTTACAATCCCTTGTATAATTTCCCTCTTTACATTTCTTGATAATGACCAGCTACCCTACACAATGATAGCATCACTCTTTTAAGGACATAGGAGAAACAAAATCTGAAAAAGTAGCCCACCCACTAAAAATTAAATTATAAAGTACAACCTGATGCTGTGTCTTTAATTTCAAATGGAATAATATAATTGGTATGTCACAATCATCAAACGAGCCTTTAATTTGTTTGCCTTGATTTTTTCTTTTGCTTTATCTTTTCTCCTCAGATTCAGATCCTATCCTAATCTGTTTTACGTGATTCTTTCTAGTTCATGTAATCTGAAGAAGCAGAACTCTTCCTATCTATAACTAATTTACCTGTATTTTTGGTTCTCATAACTAATTAACCTGAACAAAGAAAACGACTTAAGCAAAGTGTAAATTTCCATGCTTTTGGCATATCCTTTATTCAACCAAGTAAAAACAAAAGGCAAAAGTTACCAAGTTCTTACATAACCCCTCTTCCAGCTTGGGCTCGCATAACCCCCCTCCCCCAACCCTCATTCATTCATTCTTTCTCACACATAGGAATCAACAATGCAGTGTCACATGCAAGCAATGGCCATTGGCGTTGGGAGGTGGCAATTTGTGACTAGGTTTGTGCTAATTTGTGACAAGGTTTAGCCAAATTCATGACTCGGGTTGAGCTAATGGGGGTTGTGTGCACCAATTGTGTTGTTTTGTGGGTGGAGGCAGTTAGCTTTGAGCAAACTAGGTTGTTTTGTAGGTGGGCCCCGTCGAGGTTGCACCAATCTAGTGGGTTGGATCATGTGTGGGGGTATTGGATCGGTTTGTAAGATGAGAAAATATTTTCATTTTACGTCGTACCAAAAGCAGGAAAAGAAAACATTTAAAACATATTCTACTAAAAACATTTTACATTGAAATAAGCCTGGTTATTCCATTTTTTACCCATGTAACATCCCAAAAATCCCGCGAATCAATTGTGGTGGATGGAACTTGGAAGCTTCGAGTTTACAACATACCCTTCAAAATCTAAAACCCGAAATATCCTTCAAAATCTATTGAATTAGGTGTTCCCAAAGGCACAGTAATACGTTTTAAGTTGACAAAAATACAATTGTATGACAAAATGTAAGGGAAAAATTATTATACAAAACAAATAAGCTTCAAAACTATATATAAAAAAGAGCTAATTCAAATACCATGGCACAACTGAAATAAACCCTATTGTTGCTTTACTCAGCAGTGGTCGTGTTATTATCAATTATTATTGTTGTTGTTGTTGTTGTTAAACAGGCAAGGTGCTAAGGTGGGTGGAATACATGTTATTTCGATTGATCAGCAAACTAATTGTTATACTTGACAGGTTTAATCAAGAATCAAAATCACTCATGTTGAGAACATAGCAAATTGATCAAGATCTATCATCAGAAAAATTCCAATTACTTTTACTTTTCTTATGTTTTTTAGTTTTTCCTCCTTTTCCTTATAAGGCAGGTTGATCTAATAGTCTCAGTGTCTGTATCTATCAGAACCCACTAGGATTTACCAGTTTCTGAGTAGGAAAGAAACGGACACAACAAAAAGACAATTAAATGTGTCAAACTGTCAATTTACAAAATAAAAACTTAGTGTCAAAAAGAAAGACTCACCAAAGTTTGAAATATCCACCACCCGTCTAGGCCTCCTCTCCACTGAGGTCCCTTGGTTTCCCTTACTGACATGAACATCCACAGACTGAGACGTGTCCTTGTTTTCTTCCCCAGCCGCAGCCTGAGCTCTCACCATTGACAAACTTGACCCCCTTTTGCTACCAAAATTGTTTGGTATTGGAAAGGCAACATAGCAACAAGGCACAGTACTGTTGACTTTAATTGAAGCCATGGCTTTGTTTGATGATGATAGCATAGGTGAACATGACCAAGATAGTGTTGAAGCCATAGTGTTTCTTTCTCTAAAGAGAGACTCTGTACAAGAAGAAATGCAAAATATACAATTGAAGTTCTGGCTTTGGGAAGCGGTATACTCGTTTTTGCTTTAGGAAACAGTTGGGATTTGAAATATTATAAAGGCAAAACAAAAACTAGTGGATAAGTTTGTAGAGGGGTCATGAATGTTTGAGAATATTCAAACAATTAATGTGAAAAAGTTTCTAGACTCATGCATTATTGTCATTACTCAAAAAGGTCAATGTTCATTACATTGACGTTTTTCTGCATATGAGTCTCTCAATCTTTCACGAAAGATCTATGGTTTGTAAAATTACTAATATGGTATGCGCGTTAATCTTTGCTGTGTAGTTTGTGTTAACCAAGTTGCTGAGTGACGAGCTTCTGAACCTGTCCACTAGAATATTATATAGGATATTGTTTATTGCATACATTGCGCACAAATATAAGCCATCCAAATATACTAAAAATTGTAACCTTTTAGTAAATTTTGGCAATTTCCTTGATATTATAAATGGACTTGATTTGGATTCAGTGATATGAGCCCATGTTGCCCATTTTAAACAAGGTCCCATGCTGCCCATTTTAAACAAGGTCAAAACGTAATTTACCCACATTTTTGGGTTGTTTTAAAATTGGTCGATTATTCCTCAAATTTGAAGTTTATTGTATTGAGTATTACAATGATATCAATATAATACTAGATTCTTCTAAAAAAACAAAATAATAGTAGGGCCATTTAAACAAATGTCTTTAGGATAATTGTTAATACATTATAATAGGTGTGCATACCCAAAATATGGTTATTGAGCTCAACCTCTATTTGGACTCACAATCTATTTGTATTGTGGGTTTTGAGTTTCCTACTATGGGTAGTTTTGTGCTCGACAACTCAAATACACTTCTTTTTCTCAACTTCTCTCTAGACCTCACAGAATTGTTTCCTCTCTCTCTCAGAATGATCACCCTCTTTTCTCGGTGTTCTCTCTCAAATTGCCAACCCCATTTCTTTGTTCTCATCTCTTATTTATAGCTCAAGATCAGTGGAAGAGTTATGATTTATTTCGTGGTGAGTGGGAAAGGAGGTCCAATGTTGTTATCCTAAAGTGGGTATTCAGCTGGAAGTGGGAGGTGGTTAGAGTGGCATTGGAACTGGTTCCCATGTTAGAAAATCTGTTCAACAGCGATGCTTTTTAGGCGATACCGAGCATTTTGGGACTCACCTTCCCGGGAAACTGCATTCCCCGGCCAGATGGGATCTTATCTTCGCCGTTCATGTTATAAATGGCTTCATCTCGGTTCTTGGGCTTTTGATGGGTGCCAAGGCTTTCTTGGGCCGAGTTTGTAGGCCTAACAATACACACAATCACGCGCAATGTCCTAAGACCCAAGGTCCAACAAGTTTAAGGTCTTACCCATATGGCACCATTAAGATGGGTTTTATGAACAACGAGCTTGGGGGGGGGGGGTTTGGCACCCAGTACAATAGCCCCCCATTGATTCATGCTCGGCTACCAGTAATGAATCAAGGATTCTAAGAGGCAAGCGTTATTCGAGAAGTCTAACGGGTGGATTACCAGGAATGAATCAAGGGTGATCTAAGTGGCGATGATGGTCTCTGGAGAACTTTGAGCATAATTTGATGCGTGGACAAGGTGATTATCGAAGTTTTCTTGAAAGCAGCGCTGTGACAGGCTGTTATGTAAGTAACTATAATCTGTCGGTTCGTGAACTTCCCGCAAGTGTGGGGAGGTTACCAAAAAGGGTTGGGAGGGGTTTTCCTGCCTTCTTCCTCATTAAATGCCTTGACCTCTATATATAGTCTTTCTTGGTTTCTAATTTCACCTTTTACATCCTTTCTCTTTCAATCTCTTCTCTGTCGAGCATCCTTCTCCTGTGCGTAAACACTCTACTCTAGTTTCTCACTCTTCAAATCCTCTAGCTCCGGTAAGAGACGAATTGGCTGAGCGGGTATCCCTAAGACGTAGAACTCACATTCCTGTTGGGGAGCCAGAAGCCCCTGTCCAAACAGTCGAACCAGCAGCAGCCGAGTCCGTGAATTCCTTGGAAGCGAAGGCCAATCAAGAAGGTAATGAGATGGTGACCAGGCAAAAAATGGGTCTATCTCGTTTCGTGCCTGGCGTCAGCCCACCGGGGCAACAACAGCTACCTCCAGTAAGTTAGACATCTCCCTCAGCTCCTGCACGCACCTGAAAAAGGCAGCAAATAACTGAGCAACTATTCACTGTCCCGGGAGATGCTCTGCCAAGAACAACCCAGCCAACAAGGGGAATAGTCATACGGGAGCTCGGTAGTGCCGTGTAACCGGCTGTGCAGTTGGGGTCAAATGTGGTGTCCTCCTCCCATCAGACTGTAAATTGGCAGCCCATCTTCAAGCTGGGGAGCAAGCCTCTTCCCGCCACTATTAGCATTAGGACTTGGGCCCAAGGCGAGGCAGGTCGAATTGCTCAAAGCCTAACCTAGGGTCTTCTCTTGCCCGAGGACATTCGCTTCTATAGGGAGGCTGCTGACGAGTCCTTACCTTCCCGGTTGCAATGGCACATCATAGCGGTAACTTTCCTTATTCGTTCTCTTTCTTTCTCCCCACTTTTTGTTATTGTCATTGTTATTCATACATATACATATATATTATTTTTATTTTTTATTATTTTTTGTTCAGGCAACCTGCACTTTTACCTAACCCATCTTCCTGGATGTTTCTGTGTTCTTAAGTTGCATAACTGACTCATATTATGGATGAGCGGTTAAAGGAGACGGCTGAGGATGTTAATCGGGAGAGTGCACTAAAGGAAGTCACGGTGGCAACTGTAAATGAGAAGGTCGAGGCAGCAGCTGCTGCCGAGAAGAAGGCTGTGGATTCCGAGAAAGCCTGGGCTCTAGTAGAGCAAAAGCTGACTGACTTGGAGAAGAAGTTGGGTCGTACTGAGCTCAAGTTGGTCAAGTAGAGAGTCTCAGCCTATCGTAAATAGACTAGATAGCAGACTTGAAAGCGTCCCTAGAAGCATGTGAAGATAAGTGGTATAATGCTGGCTTCACGGATGCCAAGAACTCTGTCGAGCTTGTCGTTTATGAAGCAAGAAAGCTCCGTTTCTAGAAGGGCTGGATGGCTGCTGTCCAAGCCATGGAAGTACCCGATGACTCTCCCTTGAGGAACCTTGAGCAGATTCCTTTTCTCGAGCCTCCTCCCGTTCAGAAACCTGCTACTGCTAATGATGATGGCACTCCCAGTATAAGAGATTTGGTGTGGGAAATTGGTTCTCACGTGGAGGCTGTTGACTTGGAAATCACTAGCACTCCAAAAGCCCAGCCTACCAAGAATATGCCAGTTCTGCCCCTCCCCATTGCTTAGCCGGCTGCCAGTGAGATTGACCCGACCGTCCAGTTGCAAATTTTTTTTAGTTATTCTTGTTTTATCCCCCCTTTCCCTTATTTTATTTTATTTTTTATTTCACTGCATATATGCTTTTAGATGGATCGCCTATTGTCACCGGGCTGTGGTGACTGAACAATGGTTTAATTTTGTTCTAGCTCGTGATTTATCCCAAGATTGGATTTTATTTTATTGTCTGCAAACTTTTGCTGAATTTGTAAATGATTGTGGTTGTCACCCGAATCATCATACCTTACTTTCTCACTTGTAATGGCCAATTATTCAAATCGGAGGTTACTTTGCTTTCAAATGTCCTTTGAATAACTTGCGTAAGGATTCCACCTACTTGGTGATTAAATTACGCTGAGGGGCAGATTTTTGTTCTAGGTTTGACGTTAAGCGCCCATTTGACCGGTGATTAGGACTGAGAAGAGAAAAAGGCTACTGTCAAATAAAAATTTGAGATTGGGTTTCAATCCATCCGGTGATAAGGACCGACCCGGGTAAAGGTTTCTAACTTTAGACGAAAACTAAGATTAGGTTTCCACCTGCTCGGTGATGAATATCAAATTGGGAGCAAGTTTTTGTCCTTAGAATATTTGTGTATGGTTTCCACCTGTTCGGTGATAAAGATCGAAATGAGGATAGGTTTCCGTCCTTAGGACATTTTAGTGTAAGGTTTCCACTTTCTCAGTGATGAATATCGAACCGAGGACAGGTTTATGTCCTTAGAATATTTTAGTGTAAGATTTTCACCTGCTCGGTGATGAAGATCGAACCGAGGACAAGTTTTTGTCCTTAGAATATTTTAGTGTAAGGTTTCCACCTGCTCGGTGATGAAGATCAAATCGAGGACAGGTTTCTGCCCTTAGAATATTTTATCATTCTCTCCACATATATTGACAGGGACAAATAAGTTAAAAATGATGGAACCATAAATACAAATACTCCTACATGTATAAACCTCATTCTTATATTAATTAACAATATGTACATATAATACCACACTGGATAGGTATCCCCACATACTGACAATCAGAGGTAAAATTTCTTCAAATTGCGGGCATTCCATGGCTGGGGAAGAGGTCTTTGGGTCAAATCCTCCAAATAATATACCCCTGTGCCTGCACTGGCGGTAATTCTATATGGTCCCTCCCAAGTTGGTGCTAATTTCCCTGCGTTGACGTCTCGTGTATTCCCTACTACCTTCCAAAGCACCAGGTCTCCTGCTTCGAACTCCCTTTTCCTCATGTCCCTGTTATATCTTCGGGTAAGTTTTTGTTGATATTCTGCTAGCCGTACAGTCGCAGATTTTCGGCGTTTCTCTAACAGGTTCAACTGCTTTAACATCAACTCTGAATTCTCGGTGGAGCTAAATCTTGAAACCCGGGCACTGCACAAGTTTACTTTCGCCAGTATGATAGCTTCCGCCCCATATGTCAGAGAGAAGGGGTCTCTCCCGTGGACCTTCTCGGGGTAGTTCGGTATGCCCATAGAACACTGGGCAACTCCTCTACCCACTTGCCTTTAGCGCCTTCTAATCTTCTCTTCAACCCGTTCACAATGGTTTTGTTGGTGGCTTCAGCTTAGCTGTTGCTCTGTGGGTATGCCAGTGTGGAATACTGATTCGTGATACCAAGGCTGCCACAAAACTCGTGGAAAGCTTTACTATCAAACTGCAACCCATTATCTGACACTAGGGATTCTGGTATCTAGAATCTTGTCACTATATTCCTCCATACGAACTTCTTAACATCCACATCCCGAATGTTTGCCAACGCCTCTGCCTCAGTCCATTTGGTGAAATAATCCACAGCCACGAGGATAAACCTTCGGTTTCCCGTTGCCTGGGGGTTTGGACCAATGATGTCTAGCCCCCATTGCGCAAAGGGCTAGGGGCTGCTAATGGGATTCAAGTTCCCTGCCGGTTGGTGGATCATTGGGGAGTGCTTCTGACACTATTCGCATTTTCGAGCATATTTGCTAGCATCCTTTTGCATTTGTGGCCACCAAAATGCCTGAGTCATTGCTTGGTGTGCTAATGAACGTCCCCCTACATGGCTGCCACACACCCCTTCATGCAGCTCGTTTAGTAACTCTTCAATCTTACTGGGTGTAAACACTGCAAGTAGGGCCTATCAAAGGATCTCTGATACAACATTCAATCGGTTTATAACCAGTACCGAGTCGCTACCTAGCAAATTTTTTCTGCTTCCTTCTCATTAGCAGGCACATGATCCTTGGCCAAGAAATTGATGATCAGATCCATCCAACATGGCTCGGCTACCAACACTTGTGAAACACTAATTTTCACATTGATACTTGGTTCTGCTACCAACTCCACTTTTATTAACGAGGAATTCCCTCGGTTGATGATGACGCTAATGTGGCTAATGAGTCAGCATTTCGGTTTTGCCCCCTTGATATCTGAACCACCTTGATGCTCAAAAAGAGATCCATGGTTTGTTTCACCAACCGTAAGTACTCCATCATTTGGGGGTCTTTGGCCTTAAAGCTCCCCTGTACCTGATTGACCATCAACCGAGAATCTGAATATACCTCTATCTCTTTAGCACCCAGATTCGATACAACCCAGCCAGTAGGGCCTCGTACTCGGCTTCGTTATTCGATGCTTTAAAGCCTAACCTAAAGGAATGTTACAATTTTTTTCCTTCTGGGGTGATGGTTACGATCCCAGCCTTGACACCTAATGCACTGGATGCACCATCCACGAATACCTTCCACGGGATTACCTCTACAGGGCATACCATCTCCTTCCCCCCTCTCAAAGAAAACTCTGTAATGAAATCGGCAAGAATCTGTCCATTCATTGAGCTTCTTGGCCTGTATCTGATATCAAAGGATCCCAGTCGAGTTCCCCACTTAGCTATTCTTCCTGTGAAATCGGACCTCTTCAATAACGCCTGTAGGGGATACTTGGTCAATATGTAAACGGTGTGAGCTTGAAAGTATTGGGGTAACTTCCGTGTAGCATGTACTAGTGCTAATACTAACTTTTCCAAAGGTAAATATCTTGTCTCGTCATCCACCAGGGACTTACTGATGTAGTAAACTGGCTGTTACACTCTTTGGTCCCTAAGAAGCAGGGCACTCACGACATGTTTCGACACTGAAAGATACATGAATAAATCTTCCCCAGGTTCAGGGGCTGTCAACATGGGCGCTTGCACTAAATATTCTTTTAACTCTTAGAAAGCCTTGTCACATTCCTCACTCCACTGGAAATCTCTCCGCTTCTTCAAAAACGGGTAGAATGGACAGCAACGGTTTGTAAATTTGGAGATAAACCGGTTGAGGGCAGCTAACATACCAGTCAGTACTTGGACTTCCTTTGGATTGCTCGGTGGTCTAAGACGTTGTACTACCAAGATTTGATCGAGGTTGACTTCTATTCCTCGGCTACTGATCAAATACCCTAAGAACTTACCAGCCCCCACTCTGAAAGCACACTTCTCGGTATTGAGTCGCAATTTGTGCTATCGAAGCACTTCAAACACCCCTTTGAGATCGTTAATGTGCTGCACTTCCCGTTTGCTTTTCACCACCATGTCATCAATGTACACCTCAACCGTTCGCCCTATCTGGTCCTTAAACATGCTTGTCATCATTCATTGATATGTAGCCCCGACATTCTTTAGTCTAAACGGCATCACGTTATAGTGATAGTTAGCATCAGGGGTTATAAATGCTGTTTTTTCCTAATCCTCGACAGTCAAGGCAATTTGGTGATAACCCTGAAAAGCATCCAGAAAGCTCATCCTTGGATGCCCGTATGTGGCATCTACCAGCTGATCAATTTTTGGCATCGGAACGGATCCTTTGGACATGCTTGGTTTAAGTTGGTAAAGTCAACACAGAGCCTCCATTTACCATTCTTTTTTTTACCACCACGGTATTCGCAAGCCACTCAGGAAAGAAAATCTCCTTTACAGCCCCAGCTTCCTTCAACCTTTTGACCTTATGTCTGACAGCCTCAATGTGTTCCTTAGCCGATCTCCTCGGTTTCTGCTTCTTGGGAGGGTATAGGGGATCTACGTTGAGCTTATGAACTATAAACTCAGTGTCAACCCCGGGTACCTCATACGGGCTCCAAGTGAACACGTCCACGTTCTGCACAAGAAACAGTAACATCTCTACCCTCTTTTCGTTCTTCACACCTGCTCTAATCTAAAAACTCCTGTCGTTATCTGGCAATAGCTTCACTTTCACCAGCTTCTCGGCACAACTGGTTCCTACCTCCTCTCGAGGTTATTGTAATTCCTATAAGGGGGTCCCCTCTGTTGATTTCTTTTGCTTGTTCCCTCAGTTAGCTACGGCCACCAAGCACTATTTGACTACTTGTTGGTTGCCTCTTACCACGGCAATTCCCTGCTCAATGCAGAACTTGACCTTTACATGCAGGGTGGACGGCATAGCCCCCATGTTATGAATCCACGGCCTTTCGAGGATTGCAGTGTACGAGGAGAAAGAAGTAATCACTATGAACGTTACGATCACCTCCTTACCTTCCTTACTCACGAGAAATGAAATTTGTCATTCTGGAATTACCATGTGGCTGTCAAACCCCATTAATGGCATATCATACTTGGATAGGTCATCCTTCTTTAAGCCAAGCCCCCTGTATAGGTCGAGATACATCATGTCTGCATCGCTCCCCTAATCTATCATTGCCCTCTTTACTATGAAGCCATTTATCCAGGCTGTAACTACCAAAGCATCTTCGTGTAGTTGGATTGTGCCTTCCATATCGTCATCATTAAAAGCAATGGGCTGCTCAGTGTACTTCAACTTCTTTTTGGAGGGTTGCTCGCTCATCCTTCTCCTATTCGCCTGAGCGCCCCTTGGAACTGCGTGGATGACTTCTATCACCCCTAAAGGGGGTGGGACAGGATTTTCGCGCGGTTGAGCAGCCTGCCTGGTTTCCTGATTTCTCGGGTCTACCACAAACTTTTTCAGATACTCGCTTTCACTAACTACTCTAAATGATCTTTTAACACCCTACACTGCTCAGTGGTGTGCTCCTTGTCTTTATGGTAAGTACAATACAAGTTCTGATTTCTCCTAGATGGGTCTCCCCCCATCTTGTTCGGCCACCTAAAATACTGCTTGTTCTTGATTCGATCCACAATCCTGTGCACCGGTTCCTTAAAGGCTACATTCACCTCTCCCATCTGTGACCCTGGCTCTTGAATCCTTAAATCCTTCTGGGGTTTGGATTGAAAGCCGATATGTCGAGGATGATTTATGACTGGGGCCTTACCCTTGCTCTGTCGCTGATCATCTTCCAATTGTTTATATTCCTCGGTACGCCTTATCAACTGCCTCATGTCCTCGGGAGGCCTCCTCGTCAATGATTCCTGCAGTCCAAAATCATCAAGCAACCCTATTCGAAAAGTACTTGTCGTGATTTTTTCATTACCTACGCCGATCTCGTTGTACAGTTCCTAGTACTGGTTAGCATAGTTACGGAGGGTTTCCCCAGCCCCCATTTTCATCGATAACAACGCATCCACGGGTTGCAGAACTCGGCTGTAGGTCACGAACCGTACACCAAACTCCTGGATCAACTAGGAAAAACTATGAATCGAGCCTTTCCTTAACCCATTAAGCCATCTCAAAGCAGTGGGGCCGAGGCTCGAGGGAATACTTTACATATTAGTGCATCGTTTTGAGCGTGCAAAGACATTATTTGAATATAATGGCTTACATGTTCCGCTGGGTTCGTCTTTCCATTGTAGGAATTAAACGGTGGCCGTATGAATTTGCTCGGCATTGGTGCATTTTCAATATCTCTCGAGAATGGTGACCGGGCAGCCTAATGTAACGCCCGGCTCATTGCGTCCATGGCCACGTTCCAAAGTCGTCCCCCCTCTAGGGAAGTCGAACCCCAGTCTGCATATTCCCGTGAACGATCACGGTGCTGATGAGACCCGGATTGATGGGACCTTGCTGCACGGTGATCCCCGACACTAGCCGACCTTTCTCGTTGCTCCTTGTGGTCCCTTCTCCAATGCCTACGTCTCGCTTCCAACTCCAAATCCCTCACCAGTCTACGTAGATGCTCGAGCTCTCGATCCCTCAGCTCAAGCTCCTGATCCCTTTTGTCAAAGCGATTGCGCCCTGAGGCATTGGACATTGTCTGGAGCATTTGAAATAATCCCTCTCCGAGCCCGGACTACTCTTCTTCCTCATGCTGCCTATCCTCGCGCCTTTTCTGCCATCTTTCTCACCATGTGGATCCCCGTGAAGACCCCCCCAGAGCCACTTTCAGCATAACTTCCTGGTTGAAACCCAGACATTTTCCCGTGCGCGTCTTGACAGAACCACGGCTACGTAGGAAATCTCCACAGACGACACCAATTGTGCATACCCAAAATATGGTTATTGGGCTCAACCTATATTTGGACTTACAATCTATTTGTATTGTGGGCTTTGAGTTTCCTACTATGAGCAGTTTTGTGCTCGGCAACTCAAATACACTGTTTTTCTCAACTTCTCTTTAGACCTCACAGAATTGTTTCCTCTCTCTGTCTCTCTTAGAATGATCACCTTCTTTTCTCAGTGTTCTCTCTCAAATTGCCAACCCCATTTCTTCGTTCCCATCTCTTGTTTATAGCTCAAGATCAGTGGAAGAGTTATGATTTTATTTCGTGCTGAGTAGGAAAGGAGGTCCAATGTTATTATCCTTAAGTGGGTATTCAGTTGGAAGTGGGAGGTGGTTAGAGTGGCATTGGAATCGGTTCCCACGTTAGAAAATCTGTGGCAGCGATACTTCCTAGGCGATATCGAGCATTTTGGGACTCACCTTCTCGGGAAACTGCATTCCCCGGCCAGATGGGATCTTATCTTCGCCGTTCATGTTATAAATGGCTTCATCTCGGTTCTTGGGCTTTTGACGGGTGCTAAGGCTTGTTTGGGCTGAGTTTGTAGGCCCGACAGTACACACAATCGCGCAATGTCTTAAGACCCAAGGTCCTACAAGTTCAAGGTCTTACCCATGTGGCACCGTTAAGATGGGTTTTATGAACAATGGGCTTGAGTGGGGGGGGGGGGGGGGGTTGCACCCCGTACAATAGGAATTATGGGTTTTTTTGGTAATAAACCATCAATTTTTTGAAACCGACTAAAAAATCACCCACATATTTCTTTTGGCTGGCAAAATAATGAATATTATCTACCCAAAAAAAATTAATAATGAATCATAGATGATTCATCTCTACCTTTGTTTCTCCAAAAAATAAAAAAAATAAAAAAAAACCTCTACCTTTTAGTACTTAGTAATCTAAACAAATGAATCCACATTATTTTATAATTTTCATGTATATCTCTACGCCTTTTATAAGAAAAATTAAATTATTAAAATACACTTGTACATTCTAAATTTAGTTTTTTTATTTTTTTTATTTTGGTATTCGATATTAAAAAAAAAAAAAAAATCGTCCATATTTGAGACTATTTCAATATCATCATTTTGCCCCTTTTTGTTAGTGGTGTGGTTCACGTGTATATTAAATGATATTTTAATATAAGAAAATTCATATAACAATAATATATTAATTAATTATATTTTGTTTATGTATTAAGGATTTTTTTTTTTTGGTTGCAAAAATAAGCTATTTTCAACTAAATAGGAGGCAAGCTATGGACTGTGCAAGAAGGCTATTAATTAATTATATTATGCATAAGGTACTTTTTTTTTTTTAATAACTATTTGGGGGGCTTTCATTTTCTAATGGAGGGCCATGATACCTTCTTATAAAGTTTTGGGACATGGAGGCCCTTAGGTTTAAGACTAGATTCATCCGTAAAGAGTTTTGTAACTTATTGATATTATTTAGTCCTTTTATGTTATGTAGAGCTTGGGTTCAAATCCTTCCATCTTATTAAACCCCCAAAAAAAAAAAAAAAAGCAAATTAAAAAACTCATTGATATTATTAATATCTAGTTCTTCAATGTTCGGTAAAACTTGGGTTAAAAAAAGAAAAAAAAAAGTATTCCTAGTTTCCTATATGTGAATAAACTATATTAGGTACTATGCAGTATAATGTCCAGACTCAAGAGGAGTAGAGGACCAAGGAGCACCAAATGGACTGACGACTCAGAAGATAAAACCAAAATCCATTAAATGTGAAGCAGCATCCAATGTAGCCTTAAATATGGTAGTAGCTTGCCTACAATGTAGTCTATAGAGTAACTATTTACTACACTTGATGGTCTAAGGTCAAGCCAAAGGCCTTATAATTGAATTAGCACCTCTCCATGCACAAAGTACTTAGGGGTCTTGGAGGGGCAAAAAGAATTGCGTTACGGGATTAGCAGCATGTTGTAATTATCTCTAAAAAAAAAAAAAATGGTCTAAGGTCAAAGTTGCAGGACTATAATGTTAAAAGGGATTTACTAATGTGTGCCCTCACGACATATATTATTAATCTATTTTAGGAAAATTTTTACGGAAAAACGAAAAAAGTAATTAATTATTTTGACAGTTTTTTCAATCTCCTATAAAAACTTTCCCAAAATAAATAGTTAATGCGTCCTCTAAAGGCACACATTAACAGGACCCATGTTAAAATGGTGTGCTAAGATTTTGGACAGTTGAACTATTTTCCTTTATTTGCATTTTGCAGAAGTAGAATATTTCATGTTGCAGCTTTAGTTTGGTTGTATATAATATGTTACTACATAACTGATTTCTCCATTACAGAGCACTCATCCGAAAATAGTCAGTATGTTTTAAAGGTTGGGAAAAAGTATCATAAAATGTATATACCACATAGTAGCAATTCAGCTGTGTTGATATATTTGGCACCACTCAAGCATCTTAGTCTGTACTCAGTATGTTTTTTTCACATGAATAAGGCTCGAATCAAGATTCAAACTTAGGGGCCAAAGTTCTTTGTTCTTAGATTTAAAAAAAAATTAGAATATCAATATTAGAGATTGACAAAGTTGCTTTATTAGCATTAATTTATTAATTTTTATTTGAATTTTTTCTTTTGAAAAAAATTTATTAATAGGATTTTATAATTAAGACTTTTGCAAGTCAATTGACATGTCTTAATATTTTCAATGTCTAACTAATGTGTGGATGAAATGATCAATATGTGGCATATGAGTTGCCTCTATGGCTATGAGGGTGGAGTCATTTGAGAGTGGCATAGAGCTCTCAAGTGAGAGGGAGAAATTGGGTAAGGGTTATTGGGTTTTTGTGATTTTTTTTTACTAGGATTTGTAATTAATTTGTTGTTATTGTTTTTGCTTAGATGAGATTTATGATTTGTCCAAAGATTTTTCTTATTATTTGGATATGTGCATATTTTTTTTATAGATTTTGCTTGTTATCTATTTGTTGGATTTCTTAGGTCAATTTGTAAATTTTTTGGGGAAGAGGGCCAAGTACATAAATTTAAGAGCCAGAATTAAAATTCTTTTTATTAATACACATACTAGTATTTTTTTTTCAAAGGTTGGGGGTGGCCCCCTCTGCCCTTGAGTAGTTCCGTCCCTAATAAAGTTTGAAATTGAGCTTGATTGACAGCATGAGCTCAAACTACTAGATTAAAAGTTCGAGTTCAAGCATTATAAGTGAGCTCAAGACAAGCTCAGAACAAGCTTGAAGATCATGTTAATCTTGTAGTTTTATCATTTAATACTTGGTTAGCTAGATTTCAAGCTTACAGTCTGAGATGCTTGTGTAAATAAAGTATTAGATGTCTTTATAGAATATCAATAATGAGTTATTGCAATTAAAGTTGTTTTGAAGACTGTAGGACCACTTAAGCAAATGTACAACAATTTTCATTTAATTTTCTTTAAACGTCTCTTTGTGTGCCCAAATTGATGGGTATGTGTGTTTTTGAGATAGTTTGATTTTATTTTTTAAAAACATAATTTAATAGATACTAAATGTAGCTAACTAATCAAGCACTTCTATATATAAAAAGAGCCAATGAGTTAGTGCTACAGTACATTGGTTTGTTCAATTTTTTTTGTTTTTATTTTGTTTTTTTAAGGGTATCTTGCTCTACAGTACTTTCGATGTTTCAATTTCCACTGTTATGGCTTTCCTTCCTCCGTTGAACTTACTTATATAATAATAATAATAATAATAATAATAATAATAATAATAATAATAATAATAATAATAATGTTAGGACATATGTAGTTCAAGTGATTTCAAATATATGTCACTATTTTATGTAGTTGGCTTATTCTTTGACAAAACGCACTTTACTTGTAATTGAGTAGATTTAGGATGTGTTTAACGCTTCAAGAAACTGGGTTTCAAGATCAAGTGTTGAAGTCATCAAGTCTGTCCAAGAAACAAGCTGGAAAGTGCATGTTACTAAAGCTCGACACCTAGTCTCGACACATGCATCTATTGAGCTTTAGAAGCTGTTTCAGCCCCAAGGCTCGACAGCTTCTCAACAGATCCTTGACACCTCTATCTGTTGAGATTTAAGGAAAACATATTTTTAGTTCTGTTTTGATTTCAATCCGTGAATGTGTCTTTGAGACTTCTTTTCTCCTAACCCTAGACATATAAAAGGATTGTTGTTCATGCAAGTTGTGACCTAAGACAAAGTTCATGCCCTAGTTCATCTCTTGTGAAGAAGTTGCTGTGTAATGTGCACTGTAGGGTTTTGTAACCGAGTATCTTCTGGAGCTTTATCATGTGGATCATTTAAAGAACTTTGCAGCCAACAACTCTCTCTAGTTGGTGAATTGAAGTCGCGTACTAGGATCCGAGCAATTAGTTAGTCACGTACTTGGGAGCCGTGCATCAAAAGGAGGAACTGTCACTACAGAACAAGTCCAATTGGGTATTGGGATAAGAGTTCAACTGTAGGTTGGTAAGGTACTTGGGATTCCTTACTTGTAACCGCTTGTTGTGATAATAGTGGAGTTTCGGGAGTGGTGACCTTAAATCACCCGGTGGGGTTTTTGCCGTCAGGTTTTCCCCATTCGTAAACAAATCACCGTATCATTTATTTTCCACTGCATACTTTAGTTATTGGTGATTTGTTTGTATTGTCACGTGAATTTGCATATTAACTTGATTAATTAATAACTCGGCTAATTAATCAATTTAATTAATCACAAGGGGTCAATGCATTTGTGGCCTATTAAGTGGTATTAGAGCGAGCACACTCTGATTAGGGTTTAATCCTTGTGTGTGTGATCCATTGACCCCTGTTTGTCATGGATAGAGGTCAGTCTTTTATTATACCTCTATTGTTTGATGGTACTAACTGTGCATACTGGAAAGTACGCATGAGAGCTTTCTTGCAGTCATTAGATGAGAAGGTGTGGCAAGCTTTGGAGATAGGCTGGACCAAGCCTACAGAAATGCCGGCCGATTGGGATGATGCCAAGATCAAGGCGGCTAATTTCAACAGCAAGCATTGAATGCCCTATTCAGTGCAGTCACCAATGAGGAGTTTAAGAAAATTTCCTCCACAGAAACTGCTAAGGAAGCATGGACCATTCTCCAGACAACCTATGAGGGAACCAAGGCTGTCAAGGATTCGAAACTACAGAGGCTCACTACAAGTTTCGAAGAAATTAAGATGGAGGAGGATGAGTCATTCGATGAGTTCTATGCAAAGCTCAAAGACATAGTGAACTCAGCTTTCAATCTTGGGGAAACCCTTCTTGAACCCAAGATAGTGAGAAAGGTACTTAGATCTTTGCCCGAGAGATTCCATGCTAAGATCACAGCAATAGAGGAATCAAAGGATATTAACAGGATTCCTCTAACTGAGCTGGTTGGAAATTTGCAAACCTACGAGCTAGGGCTGACAAGAATGGGCAAGTCAAGTAAGGGCAGGTCAAGTAAGGGCAAGAGCATGGCACTAAAGGCTAAGAGCAGTGATACAGATGCTTCTTTAGACGATGAATATTCTAAAATGAAGTCTTACATTACTTGTTGAGAGATGGTTTTGAGAGTTTAATGTGTTGCTTGGATCATTGGTTGAGTTGTATGCATGATTGCATTCATATCTGTGTTTTCATTCTCTTGAAAAACTGCTTTTTAAGGCAAGCTCGACACCTCCTTGATACCTCCTCGACACTTAGCTATCTGTCGAGCTTCTCAGCTTTTTCGTATCACAGTCTCGACACATTCTCGACACCTGGTGGATCGATCGAGGAACTTTCTGTCTGCTCGATAGCTTCTCGACAGCTTCTGGATCGATCGAGATTCTTTTATGTTTGATCTTCCTTTCTCGACACCTGTTCTCGATAGCTGTATCTGTCGACGTTCATTTTCTCAATACCTACCTCAATAGCTATCTCGACACCTTTCGATACCTTCATCTGTCGAGAATTACTGAAGGTCTATATATTCGTTTCTCGCAATCTTTTCTTTCATTTCGCTTGATCTCTCTCTCTCGATACTTTGCTGTTCTCACTCCCAAAACCTCTTTCACTCACTCTAAACCCCTTCCTAAGGATTCTTCAAGCCTTACTCAAGATCTTCCTTACTTGGTAAGCTTCAATCCTTTCATTCTTCATGCATTTCATGTTTTAAAACCTAAGTTTTGGGGTTTTTGAAAAATTTTGGGGTTTTTCAAAATTGATGAGAGTTTAATGAAATTTTTGGGTTGGTTTTATAGATTTGATCTTTAAAACTACATGCATTGCATCACATTAGCATTCTAACTGTATTTTCATGCATTTAGATGTGTGTTTTCTGATTGTGTGTTGGTAAGATTGGATTGGGCTGAGCTCATGATATTTATTATGTTGCATGTTACATGTTCATGTATTTTCCATGCATACTTTCTTTCTTTTCAATATACTCATCTTATATTGAACTGTTTTGGGACTTTTCTGTGTGTGTGTCTCTCTCTCTCTCTTTCTCTATGTTTGCATTAGTAGTGTCTATGACATCTAATCGTAAATCCATTCCATCCCAAAACCCTCTGCGTTCTCGGGGATCTTCTTCTTCTGATTCCACTCCTATGTCTATCTGGTTCCGTGATGAGAAAACCCAACAAGACTTCTCGGAGAACTTTTCTAAATGAGGTGTTCATTTGGAACGCCAAGTTATCCTGACAAACTTTGCCAACATCGACCTACCCGATGTCATTCACAGTCGGGCTTGGGAGTCACTGTGTGACGTCTCGGTCACTTGTCCTCTCTTGTTGATTCAGGATTTTTACTCCAACATACACAGGATAGATTATTCAGTACCTCTCTTTCACTCCTGCGTTCGAGGTATGCGGTTTGCTGTCACTCCGGAGCTGGTCTCCGAGGTTCTTCATGTTCTAAGGGTGGATTATCCTGATTACCCCGGATGTGAGCGTCTATGGACTATGTCCAAAGACGAGATGATCTCTGTGTTCTGTGAGCGCCCCTCTGCTTGGGGAGATCATCAGTACACACCATGTAGGCCTTTTGCTAAAGGTCCTTGTTTCCTTAACATGGTGATGACATTTGTTTTGCACCCACTCTCTCACTATAACTCTATCACAGACCCACGTGCTCGATTTTTGTTGTCTCTTCTAGAGCATCTTACTATAGACTTCCCTTCACACTTCATCTTTTCTATCATAAATGTCTATAAAGATACGGCTACTCGTGATAAGCTTATTTTCCCTTCTGCTATCATAAGGATTCTTCGCCATTTTTCCATCCCCTTTCCATCGTCCAACCCTTTTCATGTCATGTCTGCCATAGACGCCGCTATCGTAAAACGTAGTGAGGCACAATTCAGGTCGCGACAGTTGGATTCTGCTGCTCCTTCCTCCCGTCTGGCTCCATCCCGATCTGCTCGAGCGACTTCTGCTCCTTCCTCTTCCTCGAGCGACGTCACTCTTGGAGACATCATGGCGTAGCTTCAGCGCATGGATGCTCGCCTCGATACACTCTCTACGGAGTTGTATCAGGTAAACGTTCGTGTTGATCACATTGCCAGGCGACAGGCAACCTTGGGCGGCTTTGTTTCTGAGGCTTCTCCTCCACCCCCTCGTGTAGCTTCTGAGACTGAGGATGATGGAGATGTGAGCTCTTCTGATGAGATGTCTACTTGACACTCTACCCTTTGTCACTCGTGACAAAAAGGGGGAGTAGTTTTGATGTATGAGAGTAGTCATACTTAGGGGGAGGGCTAGTATAGGACATTTTTTATAGGGGGAGTGTTGATATGAGGGATGTAGTGAGGATTACATGTATTTCTTTTTCTCTTCTTTCTTTTAGAGATACATTGATCATGTACCCCGGTCTTGTGACCATTTGTTGACATACATTGTATTTACTTCTTGATATATATATGTTGATGTATGTTGATGTATGTTTCTTTCACCTACCTTTCCATGTGTTGTTTTTTTTCTGTCTTTATACACATGTTTCTTTTACTTGTATGCAATTTATTATTTCTGCTTCACACAAAGATGCCTTGATGTGTTTTGTTTAAAAATGTTTCAGAAATACAGGTTGTCAAAGTCTACTTATGATAAACTCTCTTCTTGAAAAGTTTTTCAAGAGTTTGTGTTAGGATAAATTTTATTGTATTCAATAAGTGAATATGAGTTGAGTGATTTATGACTTCTCTCATATCTTCATTTGTTTGTTGTGGTTTTGTCACGGATTGCCAAAGGGGGAGATTGTTAGGACATATGTAATTCAAGTGATTTCAAACATATGTCACTATTTTATGTAGTTCGCTTATCTTTTGACAAAACGCACTTTACTTATAATTGGGTAGATTTAGGATGTGTTTAACGCTTCAAGAAACTGGGTTTCAATATCAAGTGTTGAAGTCATCAAGTCTGTCCAAGAAACAAGCTGAAAAATGCAAGTTACTAAAGCTCGACACCTAGTCTCGACATATGCATCTATTGAGCTTTAAAAGCTGTTTCAGCCCCGAGGCTCGACAGCTTCTCGACACCTCTATCTGTCGAGATTTAAGGAAAACAGATTTTCAGTTCTATTTTGATTCCAATCCATGAATGTGTCTTTGAGACTTTTTTTTTCCTAACCCTAGACATGTAAAAGGATTATTTTAAGGACCGTCAAATAGACACAAGTTGCACAAGCATGGGGTAATTGTTGTTCATGCAAGTTGTGACCTAAGACAAAGTTCATGCCCTAGTTCATCTCTTGTGAAGAAGTTGCTGTGTAATGTGCACCTTAGGGTTTTGTAACCGAGCATCTTCTTAAGCTTCATCGTGTGGATGATTTGAAGAACTTTGCAGCCAACAACTCTCTCTGTAGTTGGTGAATTGAAGTCGCGTACTGGGATCCGCGCAATTGGTTAGTCACGTACTTGGGAGCTATGCATCAAAAGGAGGAACTGTCACCACAGAACAAGTCCAATTGGGTATTGGGGTAAGGGTTCAACTGTAGGTTGGTAAGGTACTTGGGATTCCTTGCTTGTAACCGCTTGTTGTGATAATAGAGAAGTTTCGGGAGTGATGACCTTAAATCACCAGGTGGAGTTTTTGCCGTCAGGTTTTCCCCATTCGTAAATAAATCACTGTATCATTTATTTTCCGCTGCATACTTTAGTTATTGGTGATTTGTTTGTGCTGCCATGTGAATTTGCATGTTAACTTGATTAATTAATAACTCAGCTAATTAATCAATTTAATTAATCACAAGGGGTTAACGCATTTGTGACCTATCAAATAATAATAATAATAATAATAATAATAATAATAATAAACATTAACGCAACAAATTACTATAATATTTTTCATAATTATTGAGGTATTAATTTTTATAAATAATAAAATATCATATTGGAAAGTGGAACCAAGCACAACGAAAAATAAAGGTATTGTGAAGAAAAAAAGTGTTACATTAACAATATTTTTATAACAAATTTTAGGTGGTAAGTTGTTATTATAATTAAAATTGACCAATGAAATCACTTTTTTGCCCACCAATTACAACCTACAAATAAATTGTAATGAAAATATTATGAACATAGTATTTCTTTTGTAAAAATATTAAGACATTTTGTTGTCGTCACAATATTTTCACAACTGCTGGGATGTCAATTTTACAAATCAAAATAAAATATAACAAAGTTGTAAATGTATTATGAAAATGTTGTGCCATTCTTTGGGTTTCTAGAATTTTTTTTAGTCAATTTCTATTGAGCCAAAATTTATTGTTTCATATACAGTTTTCTTAGGTTGAATTTTTTAATTTCTTTTTTCTTTATGCTCCATTTTAAGTAATAACACATAAAATTAATATTAAAATACTTTTCATCCTTTATTTTTGGGGTAGTTCACCATTCTTCCTTAAATTTTAAAATCAAGAAATTTCCCCATTAATATTTTGGAAAAGAGTAAATATGTCATATTTTTACTCTCTCAATAAAACCCTAATGAAAGATTATGATTCTTAAAATATTCCATAGTGTAGTAGCTAAAATACTCTCACTAAATTTTAACAAACTAAAAATTTTCTTTATGTATTTTGAGTTTTAAATGGTAGTGATGCTTAGAAAGTTGAAATGGTAATATAAGATTGTTTTATTTGTTACCTAGAGAACATTGAAGTACTAGATTTAAATCTTCGAAACTTATAATTTATCTAGTGGAAAGTTCGATGACACGTGTCTTTTGTTATCTTTTTTTTCCTTGCCTAAAATGGGTGTTCATAGAAACTAATTAAACTAAAGATTACACCTCGACTCATGTAAATGATAAAGAAAAAAGTATGAATGACAAATTTTTCATTGTGTATGGTTGAAGGTATTTGATGAAGAGTTTTAATTGTAGCATATGACATCATTCATTGCAAAAATTTAAATATTGTGACAAGGTTTTAGCAAAACTCAGTTGCTTATTGTTGAAAGATAATGATATTCGTTATCATTCTTAAAAGTTTTTAATGAGTAGATATTGCCTTTAACAAATAAGTATCAAAATTCTTATACTAATGAAATTAACTTTGTATGACATATATTTTTTATGTATATAATTTCATACTGCTTCAAATAAAAATTTTATCTTCACTTTTTTTTATTGAAGATGTAGCTTGTGCCACCCACACTAGTCTATATATAAAAAGAGTCAATAGGCTCATGAACAATATTTTTGGTTTAGTGAGTTGACTTTTTCCTTTTTTTTTTCTCCTTCATGTTCACCAATTTGGTTTGACCTTTTTTTTTTTTTTTTTTTTTAAGGATCTTTATATGTTTACTTTATCCTTGTAATGTAAGCTTACATTGTATACACACAAAAAGTGGCAAATATTATATACATTTGCCAAAAAAAAAAAAAAACAATTGTATAAATTTTGCAAATGTGTACAACATTTGCCAATTTTTATGTGTTTACAATATAAATTTACATTGTAAGTGCAATGTATATTTTTGGTTTGTTCAATTTTCACTGTTTTTTTTTTTTTTTGTTTGTGAATGCATAAAGCTGTAGTAGATTTGTTATATTATTTTTGGTTTGTCCAATTCGCGCTGTTTCACATTATAATAAAATATTAACACCACAAACTGGTACTATATTTTCACAATTGTTGAGGTGTTAATTCATTTTAGGTAAAAAAAAAAATCATACTAGAAGCACCTTTGCTGGTCTTCGCATCTGTGAAATTCGGCTTCTTCTTTGGCAATGTCTCTAGACCACCTTTACTAGTCTTCGCATCTGTGAGATTATCCTTACGATCTCTCTTCTTACCCTCGGACTTAGCGGTTTCTTCTATCTTTCGCTTACTCGTCAATCCCTTTGCAGTTAGTGCATCTTCCCCATCATGTACTTTTGCGCTTTGAACAACAAGTTCGTCATTGAAGTTGGAGGAGTCTTCCCTAGTGAGAAAACAAGATTAGGATTGTTCAACCGTGCTTCGAAGGTCGTCATTATCACCTGGTCGTCCGCTTTGTCAATTTCCAACACTATTTTGTTGAAACGTTTTACATACTCTCTCAAGGTTTCCCCTTCCTACTATTTCATAGTTAACAAGTAAGAGGTGGGCCTCTTATGTCGTTGACCCCCAATGAAATGACGAACAAAGGAGTCACTCAGCTGATCAAAATTTGCAATAGATGATGCTGGCAGTTTACTAAACCAAACCCTTGCTACTCCTTAAGAGTGGCCGGGAATGTCTTGCAAATAACTTCATTTAGGGTCTGCTGGAGGCTTAGAATTGTCCTGAATGCCCCTATATGATCCAAGGGGTCCTTCGTACCATTGTAAACCTCCAGCTGAGGTAGATGAAATTTGGGAGGCAAAAATGCACTCCAGAACGCCGATAGTGAAGGGTGAGTCTGTTCTTTTGATCATGCCGTCAAGGTTTACTACGGTCTTACCCTTCATGGCATTTTTGACCTCTTCTAACTCTTTTCTCATGTTCTTCATCATTTGATCATTGCCACGAGTTGACTGTGCGGAGTATTTTGAAATTTCTCTTTTACTATTTCTTGGGCTTGGAGCTTTGTCGTCATTGTCATTGTAGTTATGTCGAGACTACGACAAACTCATGCCCTCAGGATGCACCTTTCACTTCAAGTCTTCATTCTGTTTCATCAATTCTTGTACATTAGCTGTCAGTGCTTAGATTTGCTGAGCCATTGCCACAGGATTTGGTGGTGGAATAGTGTTTGATTCCATCGATTCTACTGAACTTAGTCATCAGGGAGTTCAACAGCTTATGGTCAATTTCCCACAGATGGTGCCAAATTGATGAACCATAATTTCACCTCATCAATATGTTCTTCGTCGGTACGATGGACGACCTGATATCCTGTGAAAGAGAAAGCACCAAATAGATAATGGCACCGGTTTGGGGCCTGCCAAGGACCCTCCGATGCTCAAGTTAGTTTCAACTATTTAGGAATCTCAATTCTGAAATGTAGCCTTATGCTGAATTAATGCTTAGTCTAATGTTACACTGTAGCTGGTAGATTTAATGCTCAATGATGGCCATTTAATCCCCACGTTTGTTGTCTGTAACCAACCTTTAACTGCACATTATTTGGACGGAGATAACAGTTTCATGCTCATTTATCACTCAATCATTGAAAGCTGTTTGGAATTAATGCGCTTACACTTGTCTGCACTTTTACTCGTCATTGTTATAGATGATTTGCGAGTTATAGACGACCATTCATGCGCTACTCGTCAATATCTATATTGCAAATCAAGCCAAACTTCTCTAGCTGTCTTGAAGTACACAACACTAGGTTGTAAATCTTTACAGATTGAATTGAACAAGCAAGCTAAAACTGTGTTATTGCACTTGCACCAGGCTACATAGCATGGATGATCAACTGACTGTGATTTTGGTATAGAACCATCAATAAAGTCTTTCTTGGTTTTAGCATCCAAAGAGATGAGAACTGCTCCACTCCAAGTACTATAATTTTCCTATTGCACTTGCACCAAGCTACATAGCATGGATGATCAACTGACTGTGGTTTTGGTATAGAACCATCAATAAAGTCTTTCTTGGTTTTAGCATCCAAAGAGATGAGAACTGCTCCACTCCAAGTACTATAATTTTCCTCAGTGAGGTGTTGAACCACGAGTGACATCCCAGGGTTATCACTATTAGATAGATAATAAGGACTGGAGGCATTCTCCCATGGTTGAAGAGTTAGAACAGAGGCACTAGAATTACTCTCTACCATGTTCTATTGCAATTAAGCATCAAGTACAGATGCAATTGAAGCCAAGATTCAATCAAGAACAGAGGCAGTTGAAACCAAGATACACAAATCCAACCACAGATCAATGAGAAAACAATCAAGGATTTTTTTCAGAAACCAAACTACTCGATTACAAAGGATCAACTCAGAAACTTGTTCATCAAACAGAGGATCAAGAACCAATCCAAGATCTTGGAAATTGATGGTGCAATTACACAATCCACAAAATAGTAACTGAAAACCCTATTTTGTGGATCAACAAGTTTCTGAAAATAGTGAGGTGTTGAACCACGAGTGACATCCCAGGGTTATCACTATTAGATAGATAATAAGGACTGGAGGCATTCTCCCATGGTTGAAGAGTTAGAACAGAGGCACTAGAATTACTCTCTACCATGTTCTATTGCAATTAAGCATCAAGTACAGATGCAATTGAAGCCAAGATTCAATCAAGAACAGAGGCAATTGAAACCAAGATACACAAATCCAACCACAGATCAATGAGAAAACAATCAAGGATTTTTTTTCAGAAACCAAACTACTCGATTACAAAGGATCAACTCAGAAACTTGTTGATCAAACAGAGGATCAAGAACCAATCCAAGATCTTGGAAATTGATGGTGCAATTACACAATCCACAAAATAGTAACTGAAAACCCTAAATCAAGAATTTCAATTGCTATTGTATGTAGAAAGAAATCAAGATTTAGAAGTGAAAACTTAGTGCAAAAACAAGAGAAACACAATCGAGAAATTTCTACTTGATTCACGAGAAAGCACTAAGCAAAGAAAAGGAACTAAGTAATTGAACTAAGAATCTCAGAGAATACCAAATTGAAGATTCTCTGAATTAGCTCTGCTTTGATAACATGTTAGAATACAAATCACATAGCTTCAACAATGGTGGAATTGTAGTTTAGAGAGAGAGAGAGAGAAAGCAAGTGAGTGAATGAATTTTGTATTGAATGAAAAGGGATGTACAATAATCAAGCTTTGCCCCTTTTATATACACAGACTAGAGACGGGAAAGTTGTAATCAAAACTAACCTAACAAACTTGACAGTTGTATTCAATAAACTAACTAACTACATTACACAACTAAACTACTTGTAGCTTATCCTAATATGTACATAAATGACCTATAGCACAGTCCCATATAGATATGGCAAAATGGGCGGGTCAAGTTGGGTCGGGCCAGTTGGGTCAGGTCAATTGGGTTGCGGGTCAAAAATAGGTAATTTTAAGTGGGTTAAAAACGGGTTCAGGTCAATCGGATTGCGGGTTGGGTTGGGTCAGGTAGGGTTGACTTGTATTTTCCACATGAATTTTTTTTTTATATAAAGAAAACAACATGAATTTGCTATTTGGAAAGTCATGTAACAAATTACTTAATGTAAAATGCATTACTTTGAATTCATCACTTATATCAAGAATGAACTTTTTAAAACTTATTAATATTTGTTCAATAATTTTAAAATTTTAAAAATCCTAACATTGCTATCTACAAAAAATAAATAAATAAAGATAAGTAAAACAAATACACAAGTTTTATTTCTACACAACATCAACATCCCAAAATATAAAACAAAATTACAAATGACTTATTAGATAACTCATTTGACAAAGAATAAAAACATATAAGAAATTTACAATTTTGAAAATTAATTTTATAATCTATTATCAATTATGGTTGGCACTCTATTTCAATTTAAGATATACATTAAAGCTTGATTGTTTACTTATTTATACATGATCTCTTTTATGAATATCATATTACTGGTAAGCAACAAACACTCTAGGAAATATCATAATTTATTTTGAAAAGCCGTTTATTTTGGACATAAATTGTTAAAAAATAGGTCTAAGCATTCATAATTTATATTAATTTGATACTTTGGCTTCACTATTTTCACACTTGTGAATGTTTTTCACACATGTCTACAATTTTAAATCTATATTTTTAACTCTACTGTAATTAGATTATCTTGGTATGTACTTTGCTATTTGGTATTTAAAAATCTTTACTCATTACAAAATGCTCAACCATTTATCTTTCAATTAATTTGCATGTAGTTATGTAAATGTTTCAATTGTTTTCTTAAAACTCATAACAAACAATTAAACCAATATTGTCTTTATTTTATTTTATTTTATTTTATTTACAAAAAAAGTTTAAAAAAATGGTTTGGGTCAGGTCGCGGGACGGGTCAGGTTGACCCGCAAAAAACACGGGTTGGGTCACAGGTTAACCTGTTTTTGCTTCAGGTCATAAAAATTGGGTTCAAATTAGGTATTTTTCGAGTCAGGTCGGGTCGGATTAGAAAATTCTGATCCGTTTTTCCATTTCTAGTCCCATATACAATCTCTAACCGTTATAATTGGCCTAAGATATTCATGCATGCAAATTTACTTGTATATCATTCACTCTAATTGACACTTTCTCTGACCAATGCACCAAAGCTAATAACACTAAAACCACGTTTTTAATTATTTATTATGTCTAAATTTCTTGTCCGTAACATAACCACTTGTTGATTCTCAATAAAAAATATAACACCCCTTTTCCTTAGTATCAACTTTGTAACACCACCTTTCCTCTTGACTCTTTAATACCAACTTCTACTTTTACACAAATGACAAAACCACATTTCCTTTTAAGCTTCAACACCAACTTCTAATAACACTAAACCCCATTTGAAGTAGGCAAAGAAAGCCAAAGAAAATATGGGTCATAGTATCACAACTGAGGTATTTATTTATTTATTTATTTTTCGAATTTTCAAACTATAGGCAAAGATTGTAGATGGATCAAATATTAAGGATCCAATTGCCTGTATTTTTTTTTTTTTATGAACTATCTCGTGTATTTGTTTTTAAATAACTCAATCTTGTGTGGCTTTTGAACTTTGTTGGTTTTTTGGTGTCTGAGTTTTGTTTTGTAGGTCTCATTTATGTAATATATTAGTTTCTCTGATTATGTAAGTGCATGTTGGTTGATTTTGGAGATAAGTACACGTGCCTATATGAGTCAATGAGCCTATATTGTAGGTTGATTTTGGCAATGAGTATTGTTGATTTTTACGATGAGTCCATGAGTCTGTATTGTTGGTTGATATTGGTATTGAGTGTTGGTTGATTTTGGTGTTTGGTGTTGAGTCTATAAGCCTATATTGTTGGTTGATATTAATGGTGATGCTACGATTGATTGGGTTTTTTTGATAGTTGAAAACAATAAGAAAACCTAAAATTAATACTGTTTATCCACTATATAAATTGTCCTTATATTGTTCATCCAATACACAATACTTTAAGTGTTGTTCTTTAAGTTTTCCATTTAAGATTGAGTCATGTGACTACTTAACAAAAAAATATACTTCTATCTCATGAAGAAAAATCCACATGGCAGAATCTTAAGAGGGGAATCTAAAAAATAGCACCTAAATACTGTACCTTAGTCATGCCATTGTTTATATGTGGTTGCCATTAACTGACAGACTTATAATGTATACTATATTTGTCTACTAGAACATTTCACCTCCATACGAAGGGTTTTCCCAGAAACTTAGCTCATACAACTTTCAGTTAGTCTTAGAGGACGCAAGGTACTTTTTCGATCTACTAAGGGATGACAATGAAGGGCAACGACTAAAGATTAAAAAAAAAACACACTTTACACCGGCAACGCTTACTTGGTCCATATTGCATGGAGAGGATTGAAAGCTTTCTACGATGCAGTATCTGAGTCCCTGAACTCTCCTAACTTGGTTGGTTCCTTCAACCGAAGGATCGCTACAAGAAAAATGAGTTATTGCGGCGGTCACAAAAACTGCCACTATATGTCACATATTGTGGCGGTTTTTTGAACCGCCCCTATACATGAGATATATTGCGGTGTAACATTGAACCGCCGCAATATATGTGTTTTAGCAGCATTTAACTTAGTTATAGCGGCGTTCCATTGAACCGCCGCAATAGATATAGCCTTTTGCGGCGTACTATGGCGGCGGTATATAAAACCGCCCTAATATATGTGTTTTAAAGGCGTTTGACTTAGCTATAGCAGCTTTCCATTGAACTGTCGCAATAGATATAGCCTTTTGCGGTGTTCTACAACGATGGTATACAAAAACACCGCAATAAATTATGTTTTAGCATCGTTTGACTTAGTTATAGCGGTGGTATACCAAACCACCACAATATGTGCCTTTTTGCAGCATGTTTTCTTAGTTATAGTGGCGGTTGGGTGATTGCCGCAATAGACTTTTTACGTTGTGTTTGGCTATGTTTGGTTGTAAGTAGGGGAAGAGAAAAGAAAAGAAATGAAAAAAGAATGGGAAAAGAAAGGAATAATAAAATGTTTCTCTCATGCATGTTTGGTACAAAGGAGGGAAGGGGAAAAGAAAAGAATAAAATATATGTGCTAAACCTTTTTTTTTTTTTTTTTTTGGCTTGCAAATAAAAGATAAATGAAAAGAAAAATGGCTGTGTTTTTTTTTTTTTTTTACATTTATGTCCTAATGAAATAGAGAAAGTAACAAAAATATATGGGTACAAAAGTAATTTTCTCTTCTCTTCCATCCTATTCCACTCAATCCAAACAAGCTGTTAATTGCCAAAACACATTTTTTGGTCCAATTTTTTTCCTCTATTTTTTGTCCTTTCCCTTGCCTATCAATTTAGCCCACAACCTTTTTATTTCTCATCTGTTTGTCTCCCTCTAAAAAAACACACACTCTCTCTCATTCTCAAAATCTCTCGTCGCTCTCAAACCCAACGATATTGATCTTCCCACCACCACCATGCATCCCCACTCTCAAAACCCAGATTAGGTCTCTCTTTATTAGCACTCACTGTCGCCGCTAGCCGATTGAAGCCCCAAAAATAGCCATCAAGGCTTGGACGAAGCCAAAAGTTGGGCTTTTGCCATTGACAACACAGACGAAGCGAGGTGAAAATTAGTTCTTTTTTTCTTTTTTAATCTCAGTGATATCAAATTTTCTTTTCTGGATAATTAGTCTTTTTTTTTTAATTGTATTGGTAATACTTGAATTGGGTCTTAAGGAATTTTGCAAATAAATTGTGAATTATTTTGTGTTATGCTAAATTTACAAAGCTATATGGGGTGTTCCCTGTTTTAATTTTTCAAAAAATTAAAAATAAAAATAAAACTTAACTGTATCAGAAAATAATATAAATGAGAATTTCTTTTAAGATATAAAATTGGATTAGACCATCTATTAAGTTTGACTAGGTTTGACCAATTTTAATTAGACTTTGACTACGTCTTTCTCTAAATCCAACCATTTGATTGTGACCATAATTTACTAGAATTAACCATTCATTACACTCTTCAAATCCAATGGTTAGATTTCAAATCTAAGTATGACGCGTGATGGACATGTGTTGTGTATCTATATGGCTATGTTCTCTCAATCTGACCATCCAATTGGTGTTAAATTTCACCAACACCAATATGTCACCATACTCTTCAATTCCAATGATCATGATTTGAATATGAATTTCACCAAGTCGGGACCATCTATTAAGTTTAACCGAGTTTGACCAACTTTAACTAAACTTTGATTGCGCCTTTCTTTAAATTCAACTGTTTGATTGTGACCATAATCTACTAGAATTAACCTTTCATTACACTCTTTGAATCCAACGGTTATATTTCAAATCTAAGTATGGCGCGTGATAGACATGTGTTGTGTACCTATATGACTATGTTCTCTCAATCTGACCATCCAATTAATCTCAAATTTCACCAACACCAATATGTCACTATACTCTTCAATCCCAATGATCAAGATTTGAATATGAATTTCACCAATTCTAGTGGTCTTAGGACCGTCTATTAAGTTTGATCAGGTTTGACCAACTTTAACTAAACTTTGACCGCACCTTTCTCTAAATCCAACTGTTTGATTGTGATTATAATTTACTAGAATCAACCTTTCATTATACTCTTCAAATCCAATGGTCAGATTTCAAATCTAAGTATGGCGCATAATGGACATGTGTTGTGTACTTGTTTGGCTATGTTCTCTCAATTTGACCATCCAATTGGTCTCAAATTTTATGAACACCAATATGTCATCATACTCTTCAATCCCAATGATCAAGATACGAATATGAATGTTAACAAGATATGAATATGGCTCGAGATGGACATGTGTTGTGTACCTGTTGTTGAGGACTCTTTTTTCGGCCCACATGGCATCACTCCATTGGCAACTCATGCCACATCAAAGTATTATTAATTTTTTTGGGTAAATCTCTATAAAGCCCAAAATAAGCTTATATCTCATAGATTGGATTCACATGGCCCACAAGATCCTTACTTCAAGAGGGGAATTCATGGTCCACATTTCCATTTCATCAATTGGGATCATAACTCATGACATCATCAACATCAACATATGGATTGGGCTTAAGCAATGAATCAAAGCTCACGACCCATATTATATCTCTTACACTCATGGCAAGTGGCTTCTTCAACAAGAGCCCGTATTCACACAAAACGACAACAAAATCCAAGTTACGTCATCTCATCTTCGACTTATGATCCAAGCTCATAAGTCTCCTTGGGGAAACTTTGGGAGTCGTGGTTTGGAGGGCCAAGAGATATGTTTAGTAAAGCTCTAGCGATTTAAAGTTGATAAAAGAAACATGTTGCTTGGCATGCCTTCTCCAACTCTCTAAACTCTGACAAGTTCGTATGTAGCGGGTAACATATGGTAAGCATCTCTTATCACATAACACTTTAGATGATAAAATTCTCCATTACTTTTTTCCTAAAACTTAATCATATGACATATACTCAATATTCCCAGCCATAAAACTGCTGGGAAAATAATTGCTCATTCAATCCTCAGCTGTTGCTATACAGTTTTGGAAACTTCATTATATTACTCTACATAAATCTTATTACTGCTTTCAGCTAAAATTCAACTCAAACACATGGCCTAATCTAATTGGCTATCTTTTATCTCCAACTATATACACAATATTCATGGTATTACTTATACCCAGCTGCTGTCTGCCACAATCAGACCATATATTTCTCTACCAGCTGCCAGAGCAGAGCATTAAATACTTTTCTTGCTCACCAAGATTATGTCACAGCACAATGAAGCTTTGACTAAATCTCTAAAGCTTCATTAACTTTTAACCAATCCTTCTATTGCTTACTAGAAATGTGTTGTAATGGAACCTTGCACCAAAAATACAATCACCCAAAAAGGGAAACATTTTTAGCTAAACCCCAACAGTGCATTCAGCACTTGACACTTGGCTGGGAGTGATGTCATCAGCCATTAAATGCTGAAATCTCAGCTGCCAGCTACTATGCCCAAAATAGCAAGATAGCCTTGAAAGAGACCTTACCATTTTCAGCTAAGTTCATAAAATAAATGCTGAATGACCTCTCCTACACTCTGAAATCACCATGCTGACCTCTTTTGCTTCTGCCCAAAGTGAGCTGTCTCATCATAGCTGTAACAGCTTTTCCTGACAGCTGGGACAGCTTTTCCTGACAGTTGGGATAGCTTTTCCTGGCAGTTGGGACAGTCTTTTTAGAACAGCTGTCACAGCTGACTTAGCAACCTGGACATTACTTTTTTTTTTTTCCTCATTTGGCTAAAACCAAAACCAGCTGAACTAACCATCTTTTCCTTGCCAAAATACCTTTCTTTTTTGTTGCTTTTTCCCTAACAGCTCTTACCTGAAATAGCAAGTATACCTTAAATCTAAACATACCTTTTTTGTTCAAATCTTAAGATAGATTTTTTGAAAATTCATTGCTATTTGGGATAGATTTTGGCTGATATTTTTTGCTGAAATACCCCTTTAAACTCAGCTAAATAAACCCTCCATGATCACCTAAAAAGCGGGACAACCAAGGGGGAGAAAAAAAACTCTCTGATAAAACTTCTCACTCCCTCTAATGATCTTCTGAAGCTCTCAAAGAAGTTCTGGGTTTTTTAGTTTTCAAATCAGGAACTAAACTCTTCACCCCTTACCTCATAAATGCCTTTCATAAACCTTTGTACACCTTACAGCAGAAAATCCCAGCAGTACATTCCAGCAGCAAATCCCAGATGCTTTGTTAAACAATCTACAACCCTATTACACCTCTTATACTCATTCTCTCACTCTTCATACTCAGAAAATACACCTATTTTACTGCTCCCATCTCCAAATGCCTATACATATCTCTATACTCTTCTCTTACAAAATCTTTCCTCTTGGAAAGCAATCTCTACAACTTCTCCAATGGTTATAATCTCATATTTTTACTATCTTTAACCATCATATCTTTCATACTTCCATATATCATACTACATCCCACAAAACATCTTTTTCTCCACTTTTCTTACATAATCTCATACATATTTGCTACACCATTACATATGACTCACTATATTCATCTAAACTTCACTCTCATACTCTCTCACTCTGGAATTTCTACTGTTTTGCTACTCATAAACACGTATCAATACTCTTCTCTATCTCTCTTATAAAAGCCCTTCTCATGAAAGGCATGAACCTCTACTACTAAAGCCCTTCTCCTAAAAGGCATCAAAATCTCATATCAAAGCCCTTCTCATGGAAGACACAAATCCATCTTCCATAAAGCCCTTATCTTAGAAGGCACAAATACTTCATACAAAAACTCTTCTCATGGAAGGCAACACTATTCATAACTTCACAACAACTAAAAGAGCATTGTCAAGGGGAAAACTCATTTAAGTGCATGATAAGAGGGGCAAGCTTTACCGGCCCCTACACACAGTTGGGCATACTCTCTCTCCCTCCAGTTGCACCCATTTTTCCCCCTCAATTTTGAAGTTATCATGGCAAACTGCCTCCTTACCGCTGGGGTCACTCTGCTGGGATATCATCAGCTCACTGTTGCTACACAGCTGGGCTACAAACTATACAAAGATAAGTGACTTTACTTCCTTATCTTTAAATATCTGTCATTTAGTACATGATTACTTCACATTTAAATACATGTTACTTTATTCCAACTATTAACCAAAGCTTAAACTCATTTAAATGCATGATAAGAGGGGCAAGCTTAACCAGACTCTACCGCTGGCATCCTACTGGAATCCCATCACCTCACTGATGCTACTTAGTTGGACTACAAACCATACAAAGATAAGTAACTTTGCCTCCTTATCTTTACATTTACATCATTGAATACGTGAATACTTCACATTTAAATATGTATTACTTTATTCCAACTATTAACCGAGGCTTAAACTCATTTAAATGCATGATAAGAGGGTTAAGCTTAACTAGCCTCTACTGCTGGCATTCTATTGGAATCCTATTAGCTCACTAATGCTACATAGCTGGGCTACAAACCGTATGAAAATAAGTGACTTTGCTTCTATATCTTTAAATTTTCATCATTAAGTACATGATTACTTTACTTCTAAATAAATATTACTTTATCTCAATTGTTATTACAACTACTAATCAAAGCTATCATATCAAACACATATTACATATTTATTTGACCATTATCGTGATTCTTAGACTTTAGCTCTAATGGTTTGCTAGGCTTAAAAGTACACCGGTAGCCGTTGGACCACATGGCCCAATGTTGAGTTCCGAGACGCAACTCCCCAAAAAGAACCCGGGCCTAGTAAGGTCACCCCTCCAAAGAAACACATGTGGCCGAGCAACCGAAAAAGGCCCCCGAACACCTGCATAGCTATGTTCTCTCAATCTGACCATCCAATTTGTCTCAAATTTCACCAACACCAATATGTCACCGTACTCTTCAATCCCAATGATCAAGATATGAATATAAATTTCACCAAGTGCAGTGGTCTCGAGACCATATATTAAGTTTGATTGGTTTGACCGGGTTTGACCAACTTTAACTACATATTTCTCTAAATCCAACCGTTTGATTGTGATTGTAATTTACTAAAATTAACCTTTCATTACACTCTTCGAATCCAACAATTAGATTTCAAATCTAAGTATGGCGCATGATGCACATGTGTTGTGTATCTGTATGGCTATATTCTCTCAATCTGGCCATCTAATTAATCTCAAATTTCACCAATTGGTACTTTTGCTCATTTTTGAGGTTTTGAGAGTATTTTTGTCTTTCTAGAAGTTTTAGGGGTATTTTTTTTTTCATTTTAGAGGTTTCAAGGTATTTTTGGTCATTTGAGAGGTTTCAGAGTATTTTTGTCATTTTAGAGGTGTCAAAGTATTTTTTTTTTATCATTCTAAAGGATTTGAGGTCATTTTTTGTGTGTGTGTGTCATCTTAGAGATTTCAGGAGTATATTAATTACTCTAGAGTTTTTTTTTTTTGGTATTTTGGTCATTTTGTGGTTTCGATGTATTTTTGCTAATTCTAGTGGCTTTAGAGGTATTTTAGTCATTTTAGAAGTTTCGGGAGTATCTTAGTCATTTTACAAGTTAAGTGGTATTTTTTTGTCATTTTAAAGATTTCGAGAGTATTTTGGTCAGATTTACCTATATTTTAGGAATGAGTTTATCCATTAATTCTTCCCTAAAAAATTTATTAGTTTATAAATTTTTATCTGTTACTTATGAATATTCATTAATTTATCGCTATCTCTTTCTATTTATTTTAATAAAAATACACTATCTAATCTTAATTTAAGATATTATTATTATAATTCATTAAATTCTTATTAATTTTCCTTTTTAAAAATACTTACCGTAATTACTCCATTAGTAATTTATTATTTTTTTATTTTTGTTTTGAGGAACATTTTAGCGATTAGTTTTTTTTTAGCAAAAAATTATCATTAATTTTTAATAAAAAGACAAACTTATCAAGTTAGTATCATTTAGACCACATGTTTCTTTCATTAAAAAAAAAGGGCCACACGTTTAAGTCCACACTCCACACATTTCTTATTCATCACTTTGCCGGCATTAAATTTCATTTCCCACTTAAAAGTTTTCATTTCCCACACAAAACATTTTATTTTCTCACCAATATTTCATTTCCCACTACACAAAACTCGAGTCTTTGGCTAAAAATTGCAAAAAACGGAGTTTACTGTTGTTATAGGTACTGTTTAAAGTTATTTGGCAGAATGAGGAGGGAGACTAAATTTCTTGCCTAAATTGCAAGAAAAAGTAGAATGTGTCAGGGGAGAGAGAAAATTGAATTTCGGTATTGACATTACCGAAATTCTTGTCCTGCCGGTACTGTCAAGCCTGCCCGTGAAGTAGCCAAAATACTGAAATGGAAACCAATTGTGACAATGGCATTGTCGAAAATGGGAGGAAAAAAAAAAAAAGAATTGTGGCAACCAAGTTGCCGAAAATGGAGGGAAAAAAAAAAAAGATGCTACGTCAACAATATTTTTCACAACAAATTACAGGTGGTTAGTTGTTATTGGTTCAAATTTGAACTTAACACTAAGATTACTTTTTGGCCCCAATAATAACAATCAGTAATAACTTGCAACTTAGGATTTGTTGTGAAAATATTATGGATATATCATTTCTAAAAAAAAAATCGTGGTGCCGAAATAGAAGGAAAAAAAAAAAACAATTTGCCACTTTTTTTTCTCAATTATGGCAATGACATTACCGAAAATGGGAGAAAAGTAAAAAATAAAATAAAATAAAAAAATAAAATAAAATCATTTATGGCAATGCCATTGCCACAATTGATTTTTTTTTTCTTACTTTTCTCTCATTTTTGTCAATGGCACCTCAATTCAATTGCACAATTTTTTTTTTCCTCTCTTTTTCGACAATGCTATTGCCATAATTGGTTTTTTTTTTTTTTTTTTTCTATTTTCGGCAATGGCATTGCCACAATGTTTTTTATTTGCTCCAGACCCTCACCTCGCACTTCAGGCACTCACTCACTCGAGGCAGGGGTTTGGGCAGCAAGAATTTTGGTAATAGGATTATCAAAATTCAAATCCTGTCATCATCTGCAAATCTACTTCTCGCTCATACTTTTTGATGCAATTTCGGCAACACTGTTGTTAAAATTCAATCTCTTTCCTCATTTTGTCAAATAACTTTGAACAGTGTCCATAACAACAAAAAAAAACTTCATTTTTTATTATATTTAGCCAGAAGTCTACACAAAACTCTCTCTCATTTTCTCTCTATCTTTCGCATTCACTCGCACACACGTAGATCTTCCCATTCACACTCACACTCACACACACACAGCTCCGCCAGCGCTGACAAGGAGAGACCAGCCCAGCACTGACAAGGCCGAACCCAACTCAGCCTGTCGACTTCTCATACCAATCGACCCAAATAATTCTTACACAATTCAGAGGATTGTACAAAACAATCAATTATCTTTCTCTCTCTGTCTGTCACTTTAATTTCAAAAACCCGCTTCTTATTTCTTTATTTTTGAAATTTAAAAGCTAGTATGATCAATTACTAGCTTCAAATCTAATGGGTTTTTTCATTGAGAGTTTTGCTTGAAAATTTTATCAACTTAAATAAACTGACCTATTTTCTTTGTAAATGTGTTGCAATGGCACTCATTGAGATTTAGGGTCAAAGCTGCTTTCTTGATTGGAATGATAATTGCAATCACTTTTTTTTTTTTTTTTTTTTCCTACTCACATACAGTGATTTGTATTAAGGAAATCAATGTGTTAAATGGGTCTGTAAGAAGAAAACAAGTCCCTTTGAGTGTTGCGAAGTTGCAAGTAGAAATTTCTACACTTCTACTGAGTTGTGGATTTTGTGGTCCAAATTGGGTGACCCAATACACTGACTTGATTTCTTATTATTATCCATTTTGATTTTCCCAAATTTCATTTGACATTTTTCTACTGAAGTTTTTTTGTTTTTACTGTCGATAAATAAGTTTTTGACAGCTTACCTCTTTGGTTTTGTATTGTTCCAATGAGCGATTTAACGGTTTCAAATTCAACATTTTTATTTTTCTTTTGGGTTTTGGATCTTAATGCTGCATTTTGAGTGAATTAGAGGCTTGAAGCTCTGTTTGTTTGATGAGGTTTTAAGTGACACACAATGATGGCGGGCCAATTAGTAGCCATATCAAGACACTTCATCTTTGGAAGATGATGAGATGATTGTTTTTTGTGGTAACACTGCTCAATCATTTGTAAATTGTAAACATTATTTAATATTTGTATTAATAATACATAACACTATCTAATTTAAAAATTATTATTAATATTAAAAAAGGGGAATAGGCAAATCAATTAGACAATAGTTTGTCGTTTTGGTAATTTTTCTTCTAATATTAACTTTAGCTAGGATCAACTCACTGCTTATATGATTAAAAACAACACTTTTTCACAAATGTTACCAAACACTCTTGTATTTTTCTTCTAGCATTTTTTCATTCAGCAATTATTGAGAAACAACACACTTTTAACTTCTTGTACCAAACCAACTCTAAGACTATGAGGAAGAGAAAGACATTCAAAACGGCAGCTACGGTTGCTGGAAGATCCACACTAGTGCGTTCATTTTGCAGAGCATCAACGAATCCTTCTTCGGCAACAAGGAGATTCTCATTCCCCCCACGTACGTCCAATTTTGTGCCTCATCAGTCTACGACTTCCTCTCCTCCTTTAAGATTCTACTCTTCTTCCTTCTGTGTTAACGCTCTCTTTTTCTCTATCTCTAGCTCTCTGTACTTTGATACTAATAATATCTAATCCCTTTTGAACTTTGATTGGCTTGAAAAGTGAAAGGCCAGGAGTGTATTGACCTTTTAGGTAAATTAATCAATTAATTAGTCAAATGAATTAATCAAGTCAATTTAACATGCAATACGCGTAGTAACACAAACAAATCACCAAATAACTAAATGCAGCGAAAATTAAATTTGACATGGGTGATTTATTTACGAATGGAGAAAACTACCAAGGCAAAACTCCACTTGGTGAATTTAAGGTCATCATTCCCGAGAATTCACTATTATCACAATAAACGGTTACAAGTAAATGAATTTCAATACCTTATAACAATCTACAATTGAACTCTTACCCGAATATCCAATTGGACTTGTTCTGTAGTGACAATCTTTCCTCTAGGGAGTAATGACCTTAAATTTACTTGGTGGAGTTTTTTGTCTCAGTGGTTTTCCCTATTCGTAAACAAATTACCATGTTAACTTTATTTTTTCGCTATATTATATTTTAGTTGGTGATTTGTTTATGCTGCCACGTATATTGTATGTCAATTTGTTTAATTAATAAACTTCACTAATTAATCAATTAATTAATTAATCACAATGGGTCAATACATTCTTGGCATATCAACTCTGAAGTTTGGACTTCGCAAGTATAACACAACACAAGGAGAGAGTTGATCAATAAATCCTTCTGGCTGAGGTTGTAATGATTAATCATGCCCTTCTTGTCCGTTTCTACAAATAGGCAATCAAAGAAAGAAAGGCTTAGGGAAATATTAGAAATGGGACTAATGTTTGTTCTTAATGTTTACAAAACTCTCACTTTTTGATCTTGTTTTTTCTTATTCTTTTATGGTTTTTTTTTTTTAATGTTTTGGGAGAAGAGAAACATAAAATAGGAGCAAAATTACATATGTAGTCACATTTTTTAATGGAACTGAGCTACAGAATCTTAACTGAGCTAACCTGAAGTAGGTAAAATGTCAAATTTTAAACCACAGATAGGCAACATAAATTTCAGCCAAACTATAGGTGGGGTGGATAAGTTATAATTAACCCTAATAATATTTGAAAAACGTTTACAGACTTTAAAGTCTATTTAAGGGCCTCATAAAACTTGACAAATAAAAAAATATATTCTAAAATAAGTCTAAATTAAATTTTAACCGTTACAAGAACTAAATTTGTCCTAAAAAGCATTAAAAACACTTAAAAACAAGGAAACAAATACTCTAAACCTAAAATAACGAAAATTACATTAAAATACAAAAATTAAATAGTAAATTTTGTTCTACGTCAGTTATGCTCTTTGTAAACCCAGTACAGATGTTACAGTAGTTCAACAGACCGTGAAGATGGATGGAAAGATTTTACTGTTCAGTTCACCAATTCACTTTAAGGATAATTTTTCAGGCTCGGCTATTGGTTTATCCAAGGAAGCTTCAGAGCATCTCCCACCTAATTATGAATTGAAGTTAGGCAAAGTATACTACTTGCTTCCTTGTTTGAGTTCTGTTGGTACTACTAGTCCTGCTGATATGTCTTCTATAGCTGACAAACAAAAAGCCAATGGTGTAAGGAGGATTAAGATTGCCATAAAAAAGAAGCAGCTGCAAGGGCTATTGACAAAGCAAGCATTAGTGGACGATGTTCTGTCGGGGCTCGAGAAAAAAATGTGTAATAATGCTTTTGATTCTAGGACAAATTGGAAGCCAAAGCTTGAGTCCACCTTCGAGGGAAGCGAGTAATTTTGCTGTAGTGATTAGATGATCCTAGTGTTTATCTAGTGTCAATGAGATGTTACTGGCAAAAAGTATATTTTTAATCAACCTGACCTCTCACCATCCCTTCTTATCCACACAAGTTATCACATCTTGTCCTCATAACATGGACAATTGAGTTGATGGTTTGGTGGTTTTAGTCTTGACATAGGCTTCTCCACTAAAGTCAATTGATTGTTAAAAATTAAATTTGATGATTGCTCTGAAAGTAACCCTGGACCTTTTGGGGTAGGGGGCCTCATCCGTGACCAAGATTTCAAGCCACTTTTGAGTCACTAGTTGGGTGGTTTTAGTCTTGATCTAGGTTTTTCCTCTAAACCTTACACTTGTGTTGCCAATTGCAAAAAAAGGGCTAAATCAAGGAAGTGACCCAAGACAATGACTTTCAATGTGTTATACTTGACGTAAATTGCACATTCATATTAAGATTAAATTCAATAAGGATTTGATGTAAAAGTCCGATTTCACTTAGGGTAAGTTTGGTTCAACTTTTTGATATTGTTCTTTTTGAAAAAGTGGGGGTTTTGTGCGGTATGAAACTGAGCTTTTTGAAAAAGCTGAATGTTTGGTAAAAACGGTTAAAAAGTGTTTTTTGAAAAAGTTAAGTGTTTGTCTAGCATTTATAAAAGTAATGGTTTAAGTGGTAAATTACCAAAAAGGACAATGTATATATAAAGGAGTTTATTTCATATTTAAATTAACTATTTCATAACACTTGCTAAAAAAAACTACTTAATAATAGTAACAATAAAAAATAATAAATGTATTATTGGTATTATTTTAATAATATTATTTCGCAAGCATGGATAGTATGAAAATAAGATATAATTCAATGATGAATTTGTTTAAATTCATCTTTAATTAAAAGATATTGAGTAAGGTTGTAACTTTAAAGTACAACTAATTTTGTAGCTAAATTTTGTCATATATATATATATATTATAGTATGGTGAATGATATAAAATTTTAATTAAAAAAATAAGTACTGATTTGAATTAATGAATTTAATATAGACTTTAAATAAAATTTCAAATAAAATTATCAGCTTTGTTTGAAAGAAAGAAAAAAAAAAAAAAAAACTCAATTATGGTTCTTTTGTAAATAAACCATATCGTAGAGATGTTTGCAAACTAGGAAGCTGCCTTTTTAACTCTTTTAACCCTCCTCCCCCACCCCCCACATAATATCTGACCACCCCATTTTTTTTTTTTTTCCTTTTTAACCTCACAAAATCACATTCTATTTTTTCAATTTCCTCTCATCGTCGTCTTTTCTCTTCATCTTCTTTCTTTCATTTTTTTCTTTTTTTTTTTTCTAAAATCTTTTCCCTTGTTGTGCTACTAGAGCCCTCAAGTTCTTGTTTCTCCCTTGTCATCTTTAGATCTTCTGCATCATTTGTTTCATTCACCTCCTCAGTTTATCAATTTTCACAGAGGAGAGGAACCTAAGGCTGCACCGTTGATCAAGCTTGTTTGTGAATCTATGATCTACTCGATAGATCTGCTCTGGTTCTTTAGGGCTGCTGCTGCAATCTTTTTTTTTAGAGAATTTCAACCTATGGCGTCCGTTCTTGATAATAACTCTTTATCATCAGACCAAGACACTAATCAATTTTTGGTGTAGGCGAGGATTAAACCCCAGATCTCTTATACAACCATCAGAGACTTTACCAGTTGAGCTAACTGAAATCCACTGCTGCTGCTACAATTTTTGATTTGTGGTGCTCACTTTCACCATGTAAAATTGTGTTATAAGTAATTTTAAGAATAACTAGTGGGCAATTTGGGAAATTTGCACTACTTCCAATGGTAACATGAAATGCGCTTTAACGCTTTTTTGTAATGGAACTCCTTACTGCTTTCACGATTTGGGCTTTCTTAGCATTTTGGAACAATGGACTTTCTATTAAAGCACTTTTCCAAAATTATACCAAACACGCATTTTGATTTTTCGATAGCAAAAAGCGCTTTTTGGACTCCTAAAAGCTGAAACAAACACACACTAACACTTTCAAATGATAATGATAATGAACCACATGGTCTAAAAAACCCTTCGGAGATGCCTGAGGCAAAGATGTTCAAGCCAAATCTTCAAGTTTGATATTTTCATGAAACAAAGGAGGCTTCCTTTTCCGCTAGGCTTGCAACAATGCAAAGCTTAATGTTTGCTTATTACGCTTTACCAATCACAACTAAAACCAACGCATCATCTTAATCCTAGCTAGCCACGAAACAAACAAAACCAAATGGTCCAAACTCCAAAACAATATAGTTTATAGTCTATATCTATTAATTTATACACACACTGGCCCACATTGCCTTTCATTCAGTCAGTCCAAAATTTCTCTCTTCAAAGTCTCAAGGGGAAAGTATCATTTGATGAAAGAAAACACCAAACCTTGAAGAAGATTCTTCTAGGACCACCACACCCACAACATTGCCCAGGGCTTTCTCGGCTCAGCTATTGGACACCAACACCAGTATTTTAATGGATATCAAATTCGAAATATTACTCCAATTTATAATCGGTATTAAAATATTTCATTCTTATTCTAAGCAACTCATAACGACTTTACGAGGGAAGCCCCAAGATATGTATCAAATATATACTCATGTTATGTACTGTTTAATAATAGGTTGAACATTTCAGGGGGGAATACAATTATTACCTGAAACGGAATAAAAAGCTTATGATTAAAAAAAAAAAAAAAGTAGGAATGAAGATTAATCTATTTACAACATTATTATTATTGTTAAGTTCTTGTTGAGCCATATCAGTGGTCACATCATCCATTTATTTATAACATTTTCTCTCTCCTTTTCAATTATTTTTCTCCTTATTAATTTATCACCTTACAATTACTCTTTCTCCAACATTTCCCCCACTTTTAACTTTTTATCTCCCCACTACACTATAGTTTAACCTTACAATTCCTCAATTCGTCCATCCCTTTATATTCTTTTTATTTTGACTCTTCTTCTCTCCATTTTTTTTTTTCCTATAAATATTTGCTTTTGTCTCTTCCATTCTACCTATATTTTGCTCACACAAACAGGTGAATACTCTCTCTCTCTCTCTCTCTCTCTCTCTCTCTCTCTCTCTCTCTCTCTATATATATATATATATATTTTGCAACTCTACTTTCGATACTTTGGGTCGATGCATTTTGGTGGTATGTTTTGTGAGTTTCTCATCACATTTAGTTTTGGTTTGAGTTAATTCTTAGATATGTTGGAAGTGAGAATTTGAAATTTTATTTACTTGTAAGTAAAATATTATATGTTTAATTTATAAAAATAAAAAAATGAGAGAAAATATAAATAATTTAATGATATGGAGGATGTGGCTGAAATTAAATGATGAATAAGATAAGATGAGAAGAAGAAAAAAAAGAAAAGATATAATAATAAATACCAAATTATCCAAATCATGTTATGTAATAAGATAATATTATATTCTTAAATACTATTTTTAATTCTTTATAGTAGAATAGGATAACATTTAACAATAATAGAATAGAATAATATTTAACAATAAAAGAGAACAACAAAAAATCTTATATATTATTTTTAATTCTTTATAATGCAGTAGAATAATGTGAGAATAAAAAGCCCATGACATGTTTTTGGGCTATGGGCTTAATTCGAGGATGCTTATCTGTTCGAGGACGGATGGATGGTAATAAGGATGTCAAATTTAAAGGCCCATGAGCAGACTATTGCGAAAGAGGTTAATGGAAGTAGTTCGGGGAGGGGTATCTCTTTGGCTAAGTGAAGTTAAGGTCAGAAGATACGCTATGTTGACTAGAATAATATTTTAGAATGTCTTGTGAATGAAGATATGTTTCACAAGGGCACAGAGAGGAAGAAAAGATGGGAAATATTTTAGAGAAAACTGCTATCATCGCATTGAATACTCTGTACCTAAGTCTCTGACCACATTAATGATGAAGTGATATCTGAATAGTAATTATCAGCCTTACAGCTATTACGTAAAGATTTCAGGAAAGTACTGATAGAACATGGCTCCATGTTAGCCGCCTAGAACTACACATGGAGAGCAAGAATGAAATGGGGGAACGAGAGAGAAGAAGAGAAAAAAACTGTAGACTGGATATTTGCAATTAATCTTTAAGAGAGGAGAGAGATAGGAATCTGGTTCTCGGCTTGAGTCCGAGGATAAGTTTCAACATATAAACTCATCCATCTTTATCATTTTGTAATTTTGGGCCATTATTATTACCGTTTACAATCATTAGAAACAAGATTTCTAACTCACGCTCTATAAATTTATTGTATTAGATTCTTTGAGCTTATACCCTTCTTCTTGTTGAGCCTAGGCACGAATTGCAACCTTACAGATAACATTTAATAATCAAATAGAACAATTGTAATGTTTGAATGTTTCTATCAATTATTTGAGTAATGTCAATTTTAAATTTGTGATGAGATTTGATTAACATGACAATCTTCTTAAAAATATTTAGTTGTAGAAATAAAAAATGAAAACATAACACACTATAACAAAAGTTTGAAGAATATAAATCACTTAAAAAAAGAATAATAGCTCTTCTCAATAAAATAAAATAATATATATATATATATATATATATATATATAAGGAATAATATCAATTAAACACACCCAATTTTTTCCCAAAAAAATAAAAAACTCATAATATTAGAATGATATATTTGTAGAGAATGATATATTCCCACGCGACTAGTTATGACTAACAACAAAACAAACAAACCAAAAAAATCCACAAAATCTTCTTTATTTTTATACGAGTACAAAAATCTCATATATGTTCTGCTTTCACTGAATTTGCACGTCAATGACCTTGCGTTCTGCCTTGGTCTTAGGAATGGAAATGTAAAGAACACCATTCTTCAGCTCAGCCTTGATCTTATCCTTCTCCAAGTTATCAGGAAGCTGAATACGTGTGTCATAAGAATTGAAGCTTCTCCAAGACCAAGAGTCATTATCTTTACCTTCCTTCTTGTGCTCTCCTTTTATAACAAGCACATCGTCCTCGACTGACAACTTAACAACCTCCTTATCAAGTCCAGGCATGTCAAACCTCATCTTAACCTCATTCTCCTCTTCTACCACATCCCAATTGGCACGGGCTTGCCAATCCCATGCTGACCGGTGTGCTCCAGGGAATGCCGTGGTCTGATCAAAGAGACGGTCCATTGTGTCTAGCATTGGCCGCAATGCCCTAATTGGGGAAAACGGATCCCAGAGACCTGTGTAACAATTGCATGCAACATTGTTTAATTTTTTTGGATCATATATTTTGGAATATTTGTATTTAAAGCTAGCTAGCTATCCAAATAATTGGATGAGAAAGATGTTGCAAATTTTGCTACTTGAGTATTGGAACATACAAAACAGTAAAGAACAAGTCAAATTGAATTGGAGTATTTAAGTTTTCTTTACAATCCCCTGTATAATTTCCCTCTTTTCATTTCTTGATACTGACCAGCTACCCTACACAATGATAGCATATCACTCTTTTAAGGACATGGGAGAAACAAAATCTGAAAAAGTAGCCCGCCCACTAAAAATTAAACTATAAAGTACAACCTGATGCTGTGTCTTTTATTTCAAATGGAATAATATAATTGGTATGTCACAATCATCAAACGAGCTAGCCTTTAATTTGTTTGCCTTGATTTTGTCTTTTGCTTTATCTTTTCTCCTCAGATTCAGATCCTATCCTAATCTGTTTTACGTGATTCTTTCTAGTTCATGTAATCTGAAGAAGCAGAACTCTTCCTATCTATAACTAATTTACCTGAATTTTTAGTTCTCATAACTAATTAACCTGAACAAAGAAAACGACTTAAGCAAAGTGTAAATTTCCATGCTCTTGGCATATTCTTTATTCAACCAAGTAAAAACAAAAAGCAAAAGTTACCAAGTTCTTACATAACCCCTCTTCCAGCTTGGGCTCGCATAACCCCCTCCCCCAACCCTCATTCATTCTTTCTCACACATAGGAATCAACAATGCAGTGTCGTATGCAAGCAATGGTCATTGGCGTTGGGAGGTGGCAATTTGTGACTAGGTTTGTGCTAATTTGTGACAGGGTTTTGCCAAATTCATGACTCGGGTTGAGCTAATGGTGGTTGTGTGCACCAATTGTGTTGTTTTGTGGGTGGAGGCAGTTAGCTTTGAGCAAACTAGGTTGTTTTGTAGGTGGACCCCGTCGAGGTTGCACCAATCTAGTGGGTTGGGTCATGTGTGGGAGTATTGGATCGGTTTGTAAGACAAGAAAATATTTTCATTTTATGTCAAAATCAGGAAAAGAAAACATTTTCTACTAAAAAAACATTTTACATTGATATAGGCCTGATTATTCCATTTTTTTTACCTATGTAACATCCCAAAAATCCCGTGAATCAATTGTGATGAATCAATTGTGGTGGATGGAACTTGAAGTTTTGGGTTTACCACATACCCTTTAAAATCTAAAACCCAAAATACCCTTTCAAAATCTATTGAATTAGGTGCTCCCAAAGGTACTGTAATATGTTTTAAGTTGACAAAAATACAATTGTATGACAAAATGTAAGGGAAAATTTATTATACAAAACATATAAGCTTAAAAACTATATATATATATAAAGAGCTAATTCATATACCATGGCACAACTGAAATGAACTCTATTGTTGCTTTACTTAGCATTGGTCATGCTATTATCAATTATTATTAGGCGAAAACCACATTTTAGTCCCTACATTTTCACACGATTCCCATTTTGGTCCCTACATTTTTTTTTTCACCACTTTTAGTCCCTAAAATAAAAAATGTGATCTCGTTTTCGTCCCTACCGTCAGTGCCTTAACAGAAAAATCCTAGGTGGCAGACGGAACACACTGTTAGCTAATGTGGCGCTGACGTGGCACTGATGTGGCAATTAAATATTATTAAAAAATATGCCACGTCAGCATTTTAATTTTCTTAAAGCCACGTCAGACATTTTTTATAAAAAAATTAAAGTTAAAGAAAAATCTTAAATCTAATTAATTTAAAATTTTAATTAAAACCAGATTTAATTACAGAAGAAAAAACACATACAGGTAAGAAAGAACATGAACTCAAACCTAGGTAAGAAAGAACACAAACAAAAACACATACAGAAGAAAAAAAATGGGTCACACTTCAAAAAAACTCTCTCTCTCTCTCTCTCTCTCTCTCTCTCTCTCTCTCTCTCTCTCTCTCTCTCTCTCTCTCTCTCTCTCTCTCAAAAACACCCCAAAACAACAAAGTCCTCAGATTTTTCTGAAAACAAAAAAGAACCAAGTTTGGTGTTTCAGTGGTGGCATTTTGGTGGTGGAGTTGAATCAGTGGCTAGGTTTGGGTTTGTGGGTTTGGGTTTGCCGGTGGGTGCATGTGGATTTGTGGTTCGCCGGTGGGTGCATGTGGATTTTTGGTTCGTCGGTGGGTGCGTGTGGGTTTGTGGTTCGCCGGTGGGTGCGTGTGGGTTTGTGGTTCGTCGGTGGGTTTGTGGGTTTGTGGGTTCGTCGATGCGTGTGGGTTTGTGGGTTCGTCGGTGCGTGTGGGTTTATATTTGGGTTTGTGGGTTTGTGGTTCGCCGGTGGGTTTGTGTTTTTGTGGTTTGCCGGTGGGTGACCGTGATTCAGATCCTCCTCCTCTCCACCTTCGATCGGGATGCATCGGGATGCCAAGCCCTCCTCCTCTCCACCTCCGATCTAGGTTAGCGCCACCGCCTCGCGGCGTTGGTGGAGCTAGGGACTCGCTGGTGGAGCTGGGGACTCGTTTGTGGGTTTGTGGTTCGCCGGTGGGGGCATGGCCGTGAATTGTGACCCATTTTTTTCTTCTGTGTTTTTGTTCTTACCTGGGTTTGAGTTCATGCGAAGAACATGATGCGAAGAACATGAATATTAAGAAAATAATATTTTAATTAAAATTTTAAATTAATTAGATTTAAGGTTTTTCTTTTAACTCTAAATTTTTTATAAAAAATGTCTGATGTGGCTTTAAGAAAATTAAAATGCTGTGGCATATTTTTTAATAATATTTAATTGCCACGTCAGCGCCACATTAGCTAACAGTGTGTTCCGTCTACCACCTAGGATTTTTCTATTAAGGCACTGACGGTAGGGACAAAAATGAGATCACATTTTTTATTTTAGGGACTAAAAGTGGTGAAAAAAAAATGTAGGGACTAAAATGAAAATCGTGTGAAAATGTAGGGACTAAAATGTGGTTTTCGCCTTATTATTATTGTTGTTGTCGTCGTTAAACAGGCAAGGTGCTAGGTGGGTGGAATACATGTTATTTCGATTTATCAGCAAACTAATTGTTATACTTGACAGGTTTAATCATGGATCATAATCACTCATGTTGAGAACATAGCAATTGATTAAGATTTATCATCAGAAAATTTCCAATTACTTTTACTTTTCTTTTCTTTTTCTTTTCTTTCCTTTTTCTTTTCTTTTCTTTTTTTAGGTTTTCCTCCTTTTCCTTAATTATAAGACATGATGATTAAATTGTGACTCAGTGTCTGTATGCATCAGAACCCACTAGAATTCACCAGTTTCTGAGTTGGAAAGAAATGGACACAACAAAAAGACAAGCAAATAAAATGTGTCAAACTGTCAATTTACCAAACTAAAAACTTAGTGACAAAAAGAAAGACTCACCAAAGTTTGAAATATCCACCACCCGTCTAGGCCTCCTCTCCACTGAGGTCCCTTGGTTTCCTTTACTGACATGAACATCCACAGACTGAGACGTGTCCTTATTTTCTTCACCGGCCGCAGTCTGAGCTCTAACCATTGACAACCTTGTCCCCCTTTTGCTACCAAAATTCTTTGGTATTGGAAAGGCAACATAGCCACAAGGCACAGAACTGTTGGCTTTAATTGAAGCCATGGCTTTGTTTGATGATGATAGCATAGGTGAACATGACCAAGATAATGTTGAAGCCATAGTGTTTTTTTCTTTTTTTTCTAAAGAGAGACTGTGTACAAGAAGAAATGCAAAATATACAATTGAAGTTCTGGCTTTGGGAAGAGGTATATTCGTTTTTGCTTAGGAATAAGATGGGATTTGAAATATTATTATATAGGTAAAACAAAAACTAGGGGATAAGTTTGTAGAGGGGTCTTGAATGTTTGAGAATGTGAAAAAGTTTCTAGATCCTTGCATTGTTGTCACCACTCCAAAAGGACAATGTTCATTACATTGACGTTTTTTCTGTATATGAGTCTCTCAATCTTTCGGGAAAGATCTATGGTTGTAAAATTACTAATATGGTATGCACGTTATAGGTGGACAAAGTCTTTCGGGAAAAGTCCATGATAATATGGAACGAAACATGTTTTTAATCTTTCCTGTGTAGTTTGTGTTAACCGAGTTGTTAAGTTACAAGCTTCGGAACTTATCACCTATAATATTATAAAGGATAGTGTTTATTGTATAAAGTGGCCCGAATACACTAAAACCCATGACTTTAAATCACTTTTTGTGTGTGCATATTTTGACAATTTCCCCAATTATAAATGGACTTTATTTGGATCCAGTGATATAAATTATGCTTTACTCGCTTTTTTGGCTTGTATTAACATTGGTCGATTATTCTTCAAATATAAAGTTTTTATTGTATTGAGTATTTCAATGCTATCAATATAATAATAGTATTCTTCTAAAAAAAAATGTCATGTTAACGAATATGCTTAGGATAATTGTTAATAAAAGTTTTTGTGTCATTTTTATGGGAAATATAAAAAGTTGTCAATAACATTTATTGTTAGATTCTAAAAGTTTAGAACAATTGGCAAACCGTAAACACAAACTTGCCTAGATATAGATCCTAGAGTTTATAGGTATTATCAGACAATGCTCAAGATGGTATAAGTCAAGATTCAATAACATATAAGCTGCAGAAAGAAGAATTCGAAATTTGCATACATAAAATATTTTTCTTAAGAGATATGATGGATAATAAATGTGCAAATATTTTCTCTTCTCATGCATGTGTTTATGGGTCACATAGTGTCAAGTTTGCTTTTATTAAAAGAGAAAATATTTTTCTTCAAGTGAATTCTCAACTTAGTTTTTTTAAAGTTTGGTTTGTGTCTTTTTAGTTTTCACAACCTCCTAAATTTTCCTCAAAACTGTTTTCTCAAAACTTGTGTTGTTTTTCTCCTATTTTTATAGAGGGAGAAAGCTCTTTTTAAAACCTATGTTGTTTATAGGGGTAGTTGTTGCTCTTCATAAGATGAGTTGTCTTTATTTTCTATAGAGCTGCATAGTTTTGTGTGTCCTTGATTTTCTATTTTCTCTCATCCTCTGTTGTGTATATTTACTATCTACTCTTTGTTTCAGTTGTCTTTGTCAATACATGGCAAAAAGAGGGAAAAATAGATGAAATTTGAAAAAGGTTTTTAACTATCTTTATCTAAGGGAGATAAAATTGTTTTTGTAAGAGAGAGAAAATAAAAAGTTTTTGATGTATCTAACTTAAAGGGAGAGTTAGTTTTTATATTTGTTATTTGCTTTAGTTTGATTATTTATTGTTTATATGTCTTTCTTTCCACACATGCAGTGACATGTTTTTTTTTAGTGTTTTGAGGAAAGACAGGTACATTTTGATCAAGACCTTCTACCTCTTATTGCAACTTCTAGGTTAGGAGTCTTAGACTGGGATTTGTGATGTAATTGGATATTTTATTGTATTGGGTTATTCTTGTATTTAAGCATTTCATTTTGTATGTAAGTTTTGTTACAAATTGCCAAAGGGGGAGATTGTTAGGTTCTAAAAGTTTAGAATAACTGGTAAACCGTGAACACGAACTTGTTTAGATATAGATCCTAAAGTCTATAGGTATTATTAGACAATGCTCAAGATGATACAAGTCAAGATTCAAGAACATACAAGCTACAGAAACAAGAATTCAAAATATGTTTGGTTCGACCTATCGAAAGGTAGACTTGACCGATCGAAACATGAGTCTGCAGAATTTTAAGTTGGCTCAAACAGCAATTCAAGCCCCATTAAGGATTATGGTTATAGATCTACTTCTTCTAGTATACAAAGGAAACCCTTAAAAAACTTTTCTAAATGTGGCATTCATCTAGAGCGCCACGTGATTCTATCGAACTTTTCCGATACTGCTCTACCCACTACCATTCATAGTCGGAGATGGAATCCCTCTGTGAGATACCCTTGAGTTGTCCTACCATGGTCATACAAGAGTTTTACTCTAATATGCATGGTATCAATACGTCTGTGCATTGGTTTGCTACGCATATCAAAAGTACATGTATCGTAGTCGCTCCGGATCTTGCATTCGAGATACTACACATTCCACGGGTAGCGCATCCTAACTACCCCACTCATCAACGTCTAAGGACTGCATCTATAGACGAGCTCATATCTCACTTTTATGAGAGACCTTCCATATGGGGTGGTCATCAAAACACCCCATGCTCGGACTTTGCAAAAGGTCCGCGGTTTCTAAACATTGTGATGACATTTGTTCTTTATCCACCATCTCACTATAACTCCATTATAGAGCCTTGTGCTTAATTTTTACTATCCCTGGTTGAGGACCTCTCTATAGACTTTCCTTCTTACTTCATACTTTCTCTCATCGATGTCTATAGAGATACGACGACCTATGATAAGCTCATTTTTCCTTCAGCTATCACGCGGATTCTTCGTCATCCTTCTATCCCTCTTCTTGATTCTTCCTTCTATCCTATCATGGGAGCCATTAGCGCGGAGTCCGTTCGACAGAGCGAGGCCCAGCTTCGACCGAAGCTGCCATGGACCAAGACGATGACTCCTCTAGCCCCTTCCACTCCATCCTCCTCCGCTCCTTCTTCTTCAGCGAGTGGTGTAACTCTTGAAGCCATCATGGCACAGTTTGAGCGCATGGATGCTCGCCTTGACACTCTCAGTGATAAGTTGTGACAGGTGACATCCGTGATGGTCGTATCACTCAACAGCAGGCTCAAATGAGTGGCTTCATCGCTTCTCCCTCTCCTTCACCCAAGGCTTCGACGAATGAGGATGTTGATGTTGGTACTGGTACTGGTGATGATGATGTGGATGTGGATGCTAGCTCTTCCAGTGGTGATGAGATGACCGCTCAGTGATGACTTGCTCTTTGTCATTCGTGACAAAAAATGAAAGTAGTTTTGGGATAAAAGTAGTCATGTATCTAGGGGGAGAGTTAGCATAGATTTTTTTTTTTTTTTTTTTGTTAGAGGGAGTTTTTTTTTTAGGGATGTAGTGAGTGTTCTTTATCTTTAGTTACATTATCCTCTTGTATACGGGTTTTGTGACCTTTCAGTTACATACATTGTACTTTAATTGATATATATATATATATATGATGTATGTTTCTTTTTCACCTATCTCTCCATGTGTTGTTTCTTTTCTCTCTTTATACACATGTTTCTTTATGTATGTAATCTTTTATTTTTGATTTACACTAAAATGCCTTGATAAGTTTTGTTTAAAGCATTTCAAAAAGACAGGTTGTCTAAATCTATCCTGCCAAGAACTCTCTTCTTACAAAGCTTTTCAAGAGTTTGTGTTAGGATTAGATTTTATTGTATTCAACAAGTGATTATGAGTTTAGTGATTTATGACTTCTCTCATACTTTATTTGTTTGTTGTGGTTTTGTCATGGATTGACAAAGAGGAAAATTGTTAAGACATATGCGGAACTTGTTAGAACATATGACAAAACACACTTTACTTGTAATTGAGTATATCTAGGATGGGTTTAGTACTTCAAGGAATAAGAGTTCAAGTCTAGTATTGAAGCCATGCAAAACTGTCTAAGAAACAAGTAAAGAAATGTTGTTTATTAAAACTCAATAGATATCTCAACAAATAGATATCTATCGAGATTTAATGACGAATCTTGACAACTGCTCGACAGAAATAGTATCTATCGAGAATTACGAAATTCAGATTTTCAGATCTGTTTTCACGCATTTTCAAGTGTATTTGTGTAGAGTTTCTTTTCTCACAACCCTAGATATATATAAGAATTAATTTAAAGGCCGTCATACAAGGAATTAGAGCATCCCTTCATGCATTGTGTGATCAGAGACAAAAATTGACTTAGTTCATCTTTTCTTTGAAGAAGCTACTGCATCTTTGCGTCAAGGGTTTTGTAACCAAGGAGTTTCTTGATCTTCATCGTTGGATGACCCAAAGAACTTTGCAGCCAACATCTTCTTCAAGTTGGTGTGTTAGTTACGTACTTAGATCTGTGCATCGATTGGTTAATCACGTACTAAAAGCCATGCATTGAAAAGAGAGATTGTCACTACATGGCAAATCCAGTTGGGTATTGGGGCAAGGGTTCAACTATAGGTTGGTATAAGGTACAAAGATTCCTTTACTTGTAACCGCTTGTTTTGATAATAGTGGATTATCGAGAGTGATGACCGTAAATTCACCCAATAAAGTTTTGCCTTGGTGGTTTTTCCCATTCATAAATAAATCACCTGTGTCAAATTTATTTTCCTCTGCATTTAACTTAGTTAGTAAATTGTTTGTGCTACCACGCTTATTGCATGTAATTGAATCTAATTAATTAACATAGCTAATTAATTGATTAATTTATCAAATGGGTCAATACATTTTTGGCCTTTTACAATTTATTGAAGACATAGCTAATGATTTTTAATTTTCTAAAAATTTTGCAAGTATGAAGGATATAAGAAAAAAATGTAATTAAATAGTGGATTTGTTAAAATTCATCTCCAATAAAAACGATATTAAATTTGTAGCATAAAGCGATAATCAATTTTGTAACTAAATTTTGTCTATTTTGTTTACATATGAAGGATTTTTTTTTTTGGTTGCAAAACTAAGCTATTTTTAACTAGATAGTAGGCACCACGGCGCACCCTTGGTGCGGTAGTCACTCTACAAGTATAAAAACTTGTGGAGTGTTAGGGGTAAGGGCCGGAGTTCAAGTCTCTAGGAGGGAGTTTCACACACATTTACACTTAGATTAGGCTAGAGTAGAATTCTATCTTGGAAAAAAAAAAAAAAAAAAAAAAAAAAAAAAAAAAAGAAGAAGAAGATAGTAGGCAAGAATGGGCTGTGTTGTCTCATATTGCATGTTTACAGTGTACTACATGAGTTCGCTTTAAGGCAGTGAGTTGGTGGCTATGCAATGTATTTTTTTTTCATAAAATTTTTTTTTTGCAATTTGGGAAGGGCTTTCATTTTTGGATTTTATTAATATGCGTCCTAAAAGCATACAATAATTATTTATTTTTGAAAAAAATTTCTCGAGAATTGAAATACTATTGACAGCTTTTTCAATTTTCAAGAAAATTTTACCACAAATAGATGGCTTAATGTGTGCCCTAAGGACACCCATTAACCAAACCCTTCATTTTTTAATGGAGGGCCGTGATGCCTTCTTATAAAGTTTCGGGACAAGGGCCCTTAGGTTTAGTTCTAGAGTCATTTGTGAAGAGTTTTGTAACTTACTATATTATCTAGTTTTTCTATGTTATGTATAACTTGAGTTTAAATCCTCCCATCTTATTAAATTATATAAATAAAAAATAAATAAAAAGAAAATTAAAAAACTAATTGATATTATCTTTTTCTTTTTCTTTTTATTGGAATTAATTGATATCATCTAGTTCTTCAATGTTTGGTAAAACTTGGGTTAAAAAAAGAAGAAGAAAAAAGGTATTCCTAGTTTCCTATACGTGAATAAGTTAAATTAGAGACTATGCAGTATAGTGTCCAGACTCAAGAGGAGTAGAGGACCAAGGAGCACCAAATGCACTTACGACTCAGAAGATAAATCCAAAAACCATTAAATGTGAAGCAGCATCCAATGTAGCCTTAAATATGGTAGAAGCTTGCCTACAATGTACTCTATAGAGTAACTATTTACTACACTCGATGGTCTAAGACTCGAAGGTCAAAGTTGCAGGACTATAATGTTAAAATGATGTGCTAAGATTTCGGACAGTTGAACCGTTTTCCTTTATCTGCATTTTGCAGAAGTAGAATATTTCATGTTGTAGCTTTAGTTTGGTTGTATTTAATATATATGTTACTACATAACTGATTTCTCCATCACAGAGCACTCATACGATAATAGTCAAAATGTTTTAAAGGTTGGGAAGAAGTATCATAAAATGTATATACCAGATAGTAGCAATTCAGCTGTGTTAATATATTTGGCACCTCTCAAGCATCTTAGTCAGTACTCAGTATGTTTTTTTTACATGAATAAAGTTTGAAGTTGAGCTTGATTGACAGCTTGAGCTCAAACTACGAGATTAAAAGTTCGAGTTCAAGCATTATAAGCGTGCTCAAGACAATCTCAGAACATGGTTGAAGATCATGTTAATCTTGTAGTTTTATCATTTAATACTTGGTTAGCTAGATTAGAAGCTTAAAGTCTGAGATGCATGTGTAAATAAAGTATAAGATGTCTTTATAGAGTATCAATAATGAGTTATTGCAATTAAAGTTGTTTTGAAGACTGTAGAACCACTTAAGCAAATGTACAATTTTCATTTAATTTTCTTTGAACTTCTATTTATCTGCCCAAATTGATCTGTATGTGTGTGTTTTTGAGATAGTTTGATTTCATTTTTTTTTTTAAATATAATTTAATAGATATTAAATGCAGCTAACTAATCTACCACTTATTCACAGAAGCCCAAAAAGAAAGACAAAAAAAAAACACTAAAGAGAATCCAACACTAGTTTTGACTGGTCTACCAAATCAACAAGCTGTATCTTTCAACAATTAATAAGATGCTACCTAGAATCATAAGTTGGGGTAAGCCTTTCTCAAGTTCAAATTCCTTTCAAGTTTTACTGTCCAAGACCAACATGTCAAAACACCTCCCAAATTGCCTTGGATACTAATAAAATAAGCCTGAGAGCTCTTACATGTTCCTTTACCATAGGAGGATCCCAAAAAAACAAGCATTATCCCTATCTCTTTCCCAAAAATCCAAATCCCAAAAGAAGACAATTATCTAATGTAATAGTTGTAACCCTCTCTAAGCGTGAATGTATGATAGTTACATGGCTTTTTTTTTTACAGAAACATGAAAAAAAGCAAAAGCTTCACCCTCCCCTCTAGCCCTTTTCTCAGCTTTCATCAGTCTCGAGGCTACTCACTCTTCCATGTTGTCTACAACCGCCTGTCGTAAAAACTATCACAAAGTATTTACCACGCCACAAAAAAACAGTCAAATTTTTTATCATATAATATAGTGTACTGCATATATTGACGTTACATTATTATATATGATGCAGTAGTGTTTGTTCCCACATGCATGGATTAGTAGCAACACCAGCTTAAAGACTACATAGTTTGTTTTTTTCCTCTCATTCATATCCATGTGCCTTCTGCATTTAAAGTTACCAGCTACTCAAAAAGTGAAGTTCCTAGCTATAAAGCAAAGAAAAGCACCACTACGTTTTTATTTCAACTTGGGTTTGCCTTAGATGCAGTTAGAGTTTACTGTACTGTATATTTTTCATGGGGAAAATTGGAGGAAGCTCGTGGCTGACTGCTGTTAAAAGGGCTTTTAGGTCTCCTAGTAAGGAGAATGGGAAGAGAAGCAGTAGAAGGAGAGAAGAAAATGAACAAGAAGAAGAAGAAAAGGTACAGAATCTCAATTTCCTATGCTTTGTTCATTACCAAACGAATTAGTCCTCGAGAAACATATTGCATTGAAATGTTGAAACTTTACTTCAAAAGATGTACCCCCTTAACGCATTTCCACTTCAAGCAACCATAGTGAAAGATATTTGTTTTCTGTTTTTGAATTGTGCAATGTGCATGTAAAATATGTTGATGACCAAAGATGAAATTTTTGTTGTGCGTTTTGTGCAGAAGAGAGGGAAACGAAGATGGATTTTCAGGAAGCCTTCGAATCAGGAAACAATTGTAGAACACTGCCAAGCAAGGACAGTAGCCACCACCACAGCTACTATCACTCCAACCACTAGTGCTGTGACTATAGCAACCAATCCTGTTTCTGAGGCTGCAGATGATGAGCAAAGACATGCCATTGCAGTAGCCATGGCAACTGCTGCTGCTGCTCAAGCGGCAGTAGCAACAGCACAGGCAGCTGTAGAGGTTGTTCGGCTCACTAGGCCTTCCATATTTGTGAGAGAACACTATGCTGCCATTTCCATTCAGAATGCCTTCAGAGGATACCTGGTAATTAAAGAAGGAAGTTTATTTCTTAATTTCTACAATATGTACTTCTATAGACTAAGTAAAGTGGTTTGACCCCGCTAAATTACCGATTGTTGCAAAAACTTAAATTTTCAGAAATTATGAACTCAATCATTTAACTATAATTTTAACCACACTTAACGGTTATGGTTACGAAGGCAAGGAGAGCTCTTTGGGCACTTAAGGGGCTGGTAAAGCTGCAGGCTTTGGTAAGAGGCCACAATGTTCGAAAGAGAGCAAAGATGACACTTAGGTGTATGCAGGCTATGGTTAGAGCCCAAGCTCGGGTATGTGACCAACGTAAGAAGAAGCTTTCAAACGAAGGGAGCATTGATTCTGCAATTAGTGAACCAAATAGCTTATGGGAATCACATTTTGCTGAAAGGAAATCCATGGTACTGTGAAATTATCTTCAGATTTCTTATATATATACTGAGCTTTAGCTAGTTCTGCATGATTATGTTTTAATTCGGTTGTTAAGTTCTCTATGCAGTCTAGAGATGAAAGTAGCACTGCTGATGATTGGACCCATTGGGATGACCACCCCCAAACAATAGAAGAGATTCAAGTAATGTTACAGAAAGCAAAGGACGCTGCTTTGAAACGTGAAAAGGCCTTGGCTAATGCATTCTCTCACCAGGTTTTGCCTCTTCCTCTGAAGTGCTACTAATTTTCTTACCAAAAAAAAAACTTTCAAACGATGTGACAATGAATGTTCTTAGCACTAAATTTTTTTATATAATTGATGACATGTTAGTTTGTTAGACTTTTTCTTATATTCATATTCAGAATATTATTTATTGCACTAGTGCACTTCTTAGCTCACTGTTACAATTTTGTGCATGATTCCATCAAAGATGTGGAGAACCCGTAGAGAGCCAATTGCAAGTGAGGAAGAGCCAGAAGAGATGCCCAAATGGCTTGATCAGTGGACAAGGAAGCAATGGGAGAGCAGAGGCAGAGTTTCATGTGATCAAATAGAACCCATAAAAACTGTGGAAATTGACACCTATAGACCTTACTCCTACTCTGCTCCCAATTCACAAAGACCACCACATCAACATCGCTACTACCAAATCCTACCACAGAGACACAGCTCATTTGCTGTGGCCTCTCCCGTTCATAGAGCCCACACAAATCTCACCCTCCATTCACCAATCACACCATCCCCATCCAAAACAAGGCATCTTCATGTGCATTCAGCTAGTCCTAGATGCTTAAGGGAACAAAGGAATAATCATCCAATGCCTCAGGTTCCAAGCTTAGGCTCCACTTACAACCATGCAATGCCTAACTACATGACTGCTACTGCATCTGCTAAGGCTCGGTTTCGATCACAAAGTGCACCAAAGCAGAGGCCTTCAACCCCAGAAAGAGAAAAGACAGGATCATCAGTGAAAAAACGCTTGACATTCCCACTTCCTGACCCATGTAGTGGTCTTGGCAATGCTGGTGGTGGTTTTGATTATAACTCTCGGAGTCCATGCTATAAGAGCATTGATGGAGGCAATGCTGGGATGGAACAAAGGTCAAACATGTCATCTTGGTGCACAGACAGCTTTGGTGATGAAATATCTCTACCTTCAACCAATGATCTTAGAAGGTGGTTGAGGTGAAAACTCTTGATGATGTGTAGCCCATCATGCATTTTCTACTTGAGAGTCTGAATTACTTGAGGTAGATGAAGTGAGAATGTGAGAGGAGAATATGTTGAAAGGGAATGTATGATTGGACAGTTACTCATGGATTTCATAAGACATGCTCTTTTTTTGCTTATGTAAAGTAGTAACTCACACATCCAAACAAGATTGAACCCTAAGTCTCGGACTCACACGGTCACACTATCACCTAGGAGTCTAGGACGAAATGCCAGTTGAACTGCTTACGTACAGTTCATCAACTAGTTCATAGACAATCTCATTAGTCCTTAAAAAGAAATGAATTATCTATTTCTCGGTCTCCACAAAATTAAACAATCTTATTCCATAGACCATGCTACGACTATGTACTTTGCAACTTGAAATTGAGTTATCACCACCCTGCTAACCAACACACGCACACGTGATTTGAGTGTGCAATCTAACTATTCAACTTAATCGTTTAAGCATCGAGCTGCTGTGTAATCACTGATACCCTAACAAAGAGAAATCACTTATGCATTATCAAAGAGAAACACATCACTTTTGTTGTAGTACCATTTCTGTACCATATTTTCCAAAACATAGTCAAGAAAGGCGAAGAATATAATTAAAGAAATAAATTATTATTAAAAAAAAAAACATATGACTTGATGCGTTGTTGTACTCAAATATGAAGAGAAGATAAAATTATAGGTAATAAGTTTGAGTTGATTACGCACATCATTCAAAATCTTAAATGGTCAAGAGTCTCGTGATTAGGTGTCATTAGTTCTCTTTTGTGGAAAGAACTTGTTTTCAGATCTTCAATCCTAACCTTGTTATACTTTCTCAATGCTTGCCTTTTTAGTATTGGAAATTGTTGTCTCTCACTTCCAATGTCCACACTCTATGCACATTGGATATTATTTTGAAAAATATAAATACGTGACGGAAAAATCTATTGCACAAGGGTTGTAAAAGTCACGTTTGCAGTGTATTTGGGCTTTGTGTATTTGCAAGCACATAAATAAAATGATGTGTGATGTATATGGAGTGTAGACATTAGGAGTGTGAGACGGTCATTACCCTTATAATAGTTAGGTAAGCTGTGTTTCATTCCATGACCTTATTCCTTCTTCACAATCATAATCTCAAAAGTCGATCAAATACTGAATACATCCTTTGCATATATTTATTGTGGATCTTTTGCTGTAGTGGAGTGAGCAGTCTTTAAACAACGTTTCATAGAGATTCTTCTTAGGGAATTGCCCAGCTTTATTCAATAAAAGTGAGAACCAAGCATGTGTTGACAGGATCCAGATGTTCTCCACATCCCGGATTACAACGAGAAGAGACATCAAGAAGATTCCTCGACATATTTCAGAGTTGAATAAAGGTGAAGCTCAAGAAATTGTATAAATGTTAGACCTCCAACTTGGAAGGCAACCCCTTCCCTCAGAAAAATGTAAATAACTAAATAAGATAAAATATATGAACATATAGGTATAGGTCCGAAAGATGATGTGTGTCTGTGCATTTGTGCATTACATGTTGGGCTTTGTGGAGCCTAGTTTTATATATATTAATCCGGTGGATGACTCGACCCGACCCGACCCGAATAATGTAACGTGGTTTTTAATGGGAGATTTTCTGAGGCTTAGTCCATGGAGCGGAGGCTTGGGCCGATAGGCCCAAGCCGGAGCGCTTATGGACAAGCCTCTTGGGGGTCCGGGGGCAACGCCCCCGGGAAAAATTTTTGGCCCATTGTAAATCCGGTTTTGAGTAGAAAACGTTGGTTTTAATTAGGGTTTCCACGTGTAGTCGGTTGGGAGTATAAAAGGTTTTTTTTTTTTTTGTAGCCGCAATTCGTAATTCTCTCTGATAATAGTAAAATCCCTGCAACTCCGTGGACGTAGGCAAATTGCCGAACCACGTAAATACTGTTTTGTGCGTGTGATTATTTTCTTTGGCGTGTGTTTTTCTCTATTTTTGTTTCTCACAGGTTTAGGAATTCGGTGGAAATTCCCTACACTACATTAGAATGTGAATTTGTGTTTAATTTTGAATATGTGTCTGTATCCTAATTCTTAATGTATCTTATTCCTAATGTGTCCAATGCACTGCTGCACTATTGCACTCGTAGCCATCTTCAAATTAACCGCAAAACCATTTTCCACTGGCAAACAGTACTGCTTAACAGCGTTTTATGCCACTGGAAATTTTTGAACATGTGTGGGGAACAACAAAGCTACGAAAGCACAAAGAATCCACATTAAACATAAAGTATTCACATACCAATAAAGTATAAAAATCAATGAATGGCCATCTTTTTCTTTTTTTTTTTTTGACGAACTGATGGCCATCTTAATTTACCCATGCTCCATTCCTAAATTTTCAGACAACAAAAGGCCAGAAAATTAACATCACAAAACTAAATTTAGAGTATACCCACTTTAAAATTTCAAAATTTAAGGTCAGAATTGATCATAGAAAAGCAATTGTAGTTCGGCTTCGTTCTATCTTTCTTTCTCAAAAAGTCCGAGAGTGTCCAGACTTTGGGCTTGAACTTTTTCTAGGATGATCACAATGTGACATTGGAATTTGATAGGCCCACATATTTATTGCCAGTTTTTTTTTTTCCCTTACAAAATTTCTACAATCTTTTTTTTTTTTTTGAAAGGAAGAAATATGGGCTAAAGTCTACCACCTAGCGACAAGCATCCATTAGGCTAAATTAGTGTCGGTTTTGAAACCCCAGTGAATGGTACCAAAAATATGAGCAAAAGATCATGAACTTTCATGTTTGAGCAAATCGATCAAAACTTTGTCGTCATTAGACTGCTTCTAACCCATACTTAATGCTAACACAATTTTACTGATACAAACAAAATTTGATATGTTTTGAGAATACCAGCATATCTAGTCTACAAACTCTTAACAAATACGTTTGTACAAAAATGTGAATTTTTAACGTACGAATGTTGCAAGGATTAGAAATGAGGAAGGCATATAGCTTTTTATTTTTTTTGGTTTGGAAACGGCCAAACCATCCAATCATTCAAAAAACCTATATGTGGGTGCACCGAATAATGTTCTTCTTATGCAACAAAGCTACAAAATAATGTTCCTACTGATATACACGCAAATTGTGATCGGTTTAACATCATTTTCATATAGGACTGTCACAAACATCATTTTTATCACACTCCAATCACAACCTATTACCTTAACAATTGTGAAATGTGGCAAATTGTGATTAGTATAACATTATTTTCATATGAGACTACCACTAACATTATTTTATCATACTTCAATCACAACGTATCACCTTAACAATTGTGAAATTTATTGTGTATCTAGACTTTTTATTTCATAAGAAAATTGCTACATGCATCAACAAAGCTACAGAATATATATATATATATATATATATATATATTATATAACTTTTTTTCCCATTTGAAGTTGCAAATTGTGATTAGTGCAACATCATTTTCATATGGAACTACAACTAACATCATTTTTATCATATTCCAATCACAATATATCCCCTTAACAATTATGAAATTTATTGTGTATCTCGATTTATTATTTCATAAGAAAATTGCTACATTCGTCAAAAATACACCGAGCATTTCATATCCCATTGTTTTTTGCAAGTGGAAGTGAAATTTGGGTGTATGTAGCAATACTCTTTTAAAATTGCTAATATAAGGATCATAATAAGCATCAGCTTGATGCATTGTTTTATTTGGTGTGATCAAATCAGATGAAAATCACAGCGCAATTAAAACTTCAAGCCAGCCACAGCATGTGCTTCATTCCATGTTATATATCATGTATATTTCGGGTGTATACACTCTGCTCTCTCACAAGAAGTAGAGTCCACATGAGAGAGAGCTCAGAGATTTATACACCCAAAACATAATATTTCTCCACCCAAAACATAATATCCTCGTGTCCAGACGAGTCCATTGGAGATGTCTGTATAAATGTTTGTCAGAAAGAGAAGGTGTGAATGAGATCATCACTTCCATGTGACTACTTGTACTTCAAAACTTGGTTAGTCAGTCATATACTGAGACAAAATCACAAGGTCCACAACGTTGATTTTACTCCAATGTATACACACACAAAGGGTCAGAGATGGGGATTATCAAACATTATTAGTTTTACTTTTTCCTGCTAATCTTTTTAATCCATTACCAATTTTACTTAAGGAATAAAAAAATATAAGGATGAATTACAGGCAGAAAGCCCAACATCCATGATATTTTAGTGTAACTTAATTATCAGGTAAAAAAATAATCTGCATCTTTTGTAGGCAAAGCTGTAAAAACAATTTCAGAGTTTTGACTAATAATTGATGTGCTCGTGGGCCAAACAGAGAGAGAGAGAGAGAGAGAGGTGTTGACAAAGGTCAAAGATAGATATTTTTATCTGACAAAAGAAAATGCCACACACATGCCAGCTCCAATGGTACCCGGTAGAACCATGAGCTGGATTGTGATCTCTAACTTCTAGGGTTAATGAGAGAGTAAACAAAAGAACACCACAAAAAGCTGTAAAATTTAGATAACAATCCATGGTCAACAGTCAGTCAACACAACCAACCGCAACACCAAAACAGATATTCTTTCATTAGACCTTACAGTCGCAGAGAATTTTTTAATATCCCCAAAAAGCTATTCCCAGTCCAAAATGCACAATTAAAAAATTATGCAAAACTAAGATGATCATAATGAAAGGAACCTACCACAAACTGAAAGATCAAATTAACTCTATAATTCATCATGTTGATACAGGAAGATCATGGTCTTAATTCACTCTAATTCAACCAGAGCAAAGCCATTTCAGGATTGACAGCTGAACTCCCAATGGTTGAGCTGCTGCTATTACCACTACTATCAGATAATGAAGGAAGTGTTCTCTGAAGAACCCCAGACGGCGATGAGACCATAGTCACCGGAGAACTACCCGAATCACCATTTCCAGCAATTGGAGACGAGGAATTCGATGCTGCCCCAGCTATGCTTGGCCTTAGAACCTCAGCTAATGGCCCACCTGGTGTGGAAGCAACTGAAGAAGCAGGGGTGAGCCAGTTTGTGAGATGGGATTTGGTACCATTGTCATTGCTTTGATCCCTTCCAAATAGGCCTAAACCCATGGGGAATTTACCCATTTCTTCACCAATGGAGTTACCCCCACCCACTGATAGAGTGAGTGAAGATGGTGAGAGCCTCCTCCCATTTGGTGAGACAGAGCACATGGTGCTAGAGTTGGCTATGTTTTCCTGTGTTATTGAATTAGACCATGCATCAATGAAACCCCTTGTAGTTCCTGTGTCAGGCTTTTGTGTGGAAACCATATCTGAATTAAATGACAAAGAGCAATCTTTGTTGCGTGAAACTTCATAGTTTCTGAAACATTCATATAAATTCAGATTCAAAGGCTCCTCTGCATATCTTTGTTTGAAGACAGGAGCATTGGTGTTAGAGAAAGAATTCCCAGAGGTGAATCCCATTTTCGTTTCCATCATAGGGTACCATTGTTGGTCAGAGGTAGCCGTGGGAACATATGCTCCTTTCACCATCCAGTCCAAGCCCCTATAAAAAATGAAAACACTAATTACATCAAACGCCCAACTCAGATTTGAACATAATATCCCAACTAATTAAAATAACCAAGAAGATCAAACAAGCCAAGCCTTACACAATCATCATGCTACAACTTGAACTTCTCAATTTCTGAGATTCAAAACAACAAAACTTACTAAAGCTTTAATTTTTTTTCTCTTCCCTCTTTTCTTTCCCAACTTTCCCAACAACTAAACCAGAACCATAAATTCAAAAAATGATAAATACTAATAAGAAACCCCAATTTAAGAACAAAAAATAAAAAATACCCACCAAGGTTCCTTGTGTGATGCAACAGTGGGCTGATGGTATGGCTGAGCAGGTCCAAGAAACTGAGATGGAAAGCCATTGGTGTTGAATGTGGGGTTAGGAGAAGCCATAGTAACAGGGGAAGAAGTAGTAGGAAGAACATGATAATCTTCACGGCGTGTCCTCTTGATTATGTTGCTGTTGTTGCTGCCGTTGATGATGTTTTCATTTTTGGTATGAATTTCCACAGGCTTTCTTGAACGGGGACGGCCTCTATGTAAGTGACGCTCACAGTACTTGTGATCAGGTGCCACATCTCTAGAGCACCTCCATTTCTTCCCATCTGTTCTCTTGCACCTACCTGGCTCTGGATCTGTACTGTTCGACAGCCTCAGATTAAAACCACTACCACCCACTGCCCACCAAAACATTAATCCACAAATCAAAGATTGTAGAATTTCAAAGATATGGTAGAGACTACAGAGACACAAAGTTAAACTTAAACCTGGGCATATTAACTAGTAGGAAAAAAAAAATCAACCCATCACTAAAAGATTGTAAGAATTAGTGAATTGAAAAACAGGAGGCTCAAACTTTAACACACATATTCAATCACACTGAGGAAAAAATTAAGAAACCCACATCAAAGTTCAAACAGTCCAAAAAGAAATACAAGCATTTATGAAAGACAACAGAAATATTAAAGTGAAGAGCAAAACTATGCTCTTGTGTGAGAGAAGTACATATAATAAACACACACATATCAAACAGCAATTAAATAAAACAACCCATCACCGAAAGATAAGTACAAGAGACCCAAAAGAGGAAAAGAAAAGAGGTACTGTATGTGGTGGTGTGTGTTTGTGTCTGTGCTTGTCTCGTTGGGGAAGAGAGAGAAGACCCACATCAGATCAGTCAAGAATGGAGCAGTCCATCATGAAAATAAGCAGAGAATGACGAAGAAAAGGGTAAAAAAAAAACAGAGAAGAGAACAAGGGTAATTACAGTGAGAGTGGGACGCAGCTGGGTCAGAAGTGTTTCTGTAAGTGGGAATGAGAAGCTCAGGAGGAATGGGAGCAGAAGCCATCATGTACTTGTATATCATAGCTTGTCTTTCAAGCTCTCTCCACTGTGCACTTGTAAAAGGAAACCCCAAAGATGCTGCCATCCTCACTGCTACACACACAAAAACACAAACATATCTTCAATGCCTGTCTCAGACAAAACCACCTTTACTTTCTCTCTCTCTCTCTCTTTCTCTCTCTCTCTTTAATTAATGAATATCAGCAAGAAGGTAAAAAAAAAATTGAACTTTGCATTGACTTGGGAAAGGAAAAGCAAAAAAACACAAATACAAAAACCTGGGGATTTGGAGGCGTTGTGAGGAGTTGTAGCAGTGTCAAAAGCCTGCACAGTTCTTACACCTGCACCACCACTAGTATGTTGTTGTGTAACAGTAAAAGCAGAACCAGAACCACCAACAACAACATCGTATGTATTATCACTTATTATAGACCTGTTTTTACATGTGGGACCACCACCACCATCTCCAACCTTTACCTCATATGATGGCGATGGTGATGGTGATGGTGATGAAAATGGACGGTGGTGATTTCCATGATGAAACATAATCACCTTGTTAGTAAATGACTCCTCAATATTGTTGCTTTGCGGTTTCACACTACTACTTTCTCTTCTGGTTTCCTTGTCCACAAAGCCTAAGCTATCCATCCTAATCATAATACTAAAAACCACTTTCCTCAAATAGAAAAACCACAACTTTCCTTTTCTCTCCCTCTCACTCACTCACCAGTCACCACACACAACTCTCTTCTAGAGTACTACTAGACCAACTTTTTTTGAGTTTCTGCACACATAAAAAAAAAAGATAGCTTTATGCTTATGGGATTTTCTTATGCCTCTCTCACTCTTTAATGCAAATCCGGTACGATTTTTTTTTTTTTTTTTTTGAAGTGGTATTGTGGGGTAGAGTAGATGCGAGATTTTATGATCGAGTAATGGGTTGCCGCCATCCTCGGCCTTTGTTGTGCCCCCATGCTTCCAACATTCGCACCATACTAGCTAGTAGACAAAGTAGAAAAAAGAAGACTTTTTCTCTCTCTCATCATCATTGTGGTAGCTATCGTTTTATGCATATAAAGTTAAATCCTGTACTAAAAATCTTCCACTTGCCCCATATTTATAAAATATTATTATATTGGGCAATGATCAATAGTACTATTAGGGCACCCCCACCCCGTTCTTTATAACAGCCACCCCGTTTGTTACCTAGACAGACTTTTTTTTGGAAAGGTTTTGGTTTAAGTTTAACAATGTAGTTTGTTTACATTTGTTTTGCTTAATAAATTGAGCTTAGTTTTTAGTTAATGAGTTGAGCTCAAGTGAATTATTTCTACAAGAAACAAACTCTTAGTTAATGATCCAAGCTTGGGACTTGAGCTCCATATCAATAATCAGCTACTTTAATTAATTACCCAACTACCAGTCACCTCTCAAAGATCTCAACCTCATTGCAATTTTGTGCTATATAAAGTATTTCTTGTAGGTTCTAATTAACTTAATTAATAAAGTTTCTTCTTGTTAAAAGATTTAAAATTCAAAGTTCGGATCTTACCTATACCAAATATCAATTAGTGTTTTAAGTTGATAATAAGAGCAATCATCATTAGAGTGAACACAACAAAAACATCTGTAGGCTTAAATACAATTGTAAGGTTACAATTTGCACCCAATCCAAAAGTAAAAATGGGATAGGCCTAAAAAGCCTGATACAATGAAATTTGTAAAGAGTGGGCTTATAATCTAAATTTTAGTGCTGTTAAATAACAAAAATGGTAGGTTAGATTGCACGATCACACTCAATGGATTGTTTTTGCAAGAGAAATTATCCTCGGACTCAGGGCGAGGATGATTTTATATTATCTATCACTCTATCAAAGACAGATTACAATTCTGGATCCTACCATGTGTAATGTTTTCTCTATTCCTGCTTTTTTCTTCTTCCCCTCCCATGAACATCTTTTTTTGCCTTTTATATCATTCTCCTTCTTCTCCTCATCATCCACATATGGATCAAATTCCTCATTTTAGATACTTGTCCCATCCACCTATCTTTGAAGTCTTTAAAGGCAGCTGTAAGGCTGAACTCTAATGCTCCACATTAATGCGACCAAAGAAGTAGTTGTAGAGCATTCAATGAGATGATAACAGCTTTATCTTAGATATTTCACAACCCCTTTTTTTTTTCTTGTACATCCACCATGCCTACCCTTACCTATAGGATCTTCTAGAATACTGTCTTTGGACGTTAGACAACCCTTTCCTACCTCGGCTTTTTATAGACGAGAAAATACTCTTCCTCGGATCACCTTCTTGGATAAACTTGATTAGATATCACGTCTTTACCTATTAGTATTACTTTGTGGGTTGATATTCCCACACCCTCGGACTATTCAATATCCTCAAATTGAGCCTCCAACCCAACAAACATTCTTAAGCCAACTTAACACATATTCCTAAGCCCATTGACCCCACAACAATAATTTAGGCATAGTATATTAAATTTCTTAATTAAACTTAAACACTTTGATGGATTGAATTTAATTTTCCTTTGAAAAATACAACAGGGCTGCCACTGCAAACAATTGGTCAAAGGGTGATTCAGGCTTAAACCAAATCCGACCACTTCTCTCTACTTATTTAAGCCGAGTCTAAAGATGTAATATAGTCAGGTTTGAATGCATCCATAGTTGCCTTCTTTTTCTATAGACATCATTAAGAATGTCAATAGTTTCTACGCAGACACATGGGCTAAAGCTTATTTCATGAATCATGATTCCTTTTTTCTTTTGGGTTAGGTGAACTATTTCTTATGTTATAATAAACGGTATGTTACACGTACTCATACAATAAATTTAAAAATATTTGATAAATAATATATGTGATCTACTTACTATGGTTGTAGCTGTTTCTAGACTTGATAACTAGAAGGAATTCGTTTAGTGAATCAAGGCCAATGAGAAGTGTTTCTTAACTGCTGCTCAATGAAACTTCTTTTTCCTATTTGATGAATTTAAGTATATATTTTCTTTTTTCTTTTTTGGGAGGTATAGATATGAAATAATTTGAGCTTTGTTTCTTTTTTATAAGATATGAGTTGTCACTAATCTATTTATAGCTAGTTTATATTTGTAGTAAAAGTAGTAGAATATAAAGCTATTACCACTAAAACTTTCAGGGTGTTTTATAATGAAGGGTCTTATGTAGACTAATTATGTTCTTAGAATATATATTATTATTAATAAACTATTTACAATATTTTTATAAGAAAGTAAAAAATAATTAATTTTTTATAAAAAAATTTCTAAAATAAATGATTGTGACATATGTTGACTGAAATTTTTTATGAAATATGGATAATCAAAATGATACCTTTAATATCTTTTTTTTTTTTTTTTTATTGAAAGATGTTTACCATTAAATTAACATCGTAACTCCTAAATCTCATAACTTTTTAAGTTTTATGTGTATGTATCTATTTTTTATGAACTATGTGTATGTATCTATATATCATAGATTCATAACCTCTTTAAAAACGGAAATTCATTTTCACCATTTTTTTTTTTTTTATTGATGGGTCATTTTCACAATTTCACCAATTTATAATATTCACGAAATAAGACAGATATTCTTTATAGTATATCTGTTGTTGGGCTGTTAATTGGTAGCGTTTCAAAACGGTGTACTTACCTCTTTACAAAGCACCGTCAAAACTCAAAACCCTTTTATGCCTCGAAAAACGCGCTGATTGGGCCCACTGGGCCGTAGACGTGATGCACTAACTAATTGTCTCGTGGATTATTACCCTTTATAGTACACCCATATGGCCAACAAAAAAATAAAAAACTGGACTCCACCACCACTCTCTCTTTGGCACTTTACATACCAAAAATGCAAAATCAAACATGCCTATTCTGACAAATGCATTTTGATTGGGAAGTGTGAACCAAACTCTACAATAGAGAGTATGGGTAATTTGTTTTGGTGTGTTTGGATGAGATTTTAGACAAGACAAGACATGAGGTGTGGGGACAATGTGTTATGACAAAGAGATGAAACCTTGATCTAGGCTATAGAGAATAACAATTTTTTTTAGATTTTGATAGGAGTTGTATTGGGAATTGTTAAAATAAAAGTTCAAAGATAAAAGATACATTTCTTTAAGATGCTCTCTCTCTCTCTCTCTCTCTCTCTCTCTCTCTCTCTCTCTCTCTCATGGAGTTATTGGTGGCTTCTTGGATCTTATTGGGTGAGAAATCGGTCCTTGATAGGGGTTAACAATGCATGGATTTGTTAATATTCCACTAGATTTTTTAAATGACTTAGGGCATGTTCGGTTACAGGTGTAGAAAAGTAAAAAGATCAAAAATTGTGAAAAGATGAAAAATATTTAGTTTTCTCTCTTGTATGTCTGGTTGAAAGTGTGGAAAAGTGAGAGGATGGAAAAATGAAAGGATATAAATTGACTATTATACCTTATTGATAGTAACATTGAAATGAAAAAAAAAAGGGTTCAACATTCAGTAATTGAAATGAAAAAAAAAAATTCAACGTTAACTGAACGTTGAAAAAAAAAAAGAAGAAGAAAAAAGGAAGAAGAAGGTTCAAGTTACTTAACCTCAGTAACGTTTAAAAAAAAAAAAACAAAAACCAACGTTCAAGATCAGGTGTGATGGATGGGGGCATTTTAATAAATGCCCCCATCCCATGTTTTCTCCCCCCTCATTTTCATCCCAAATTGGGAGGAAAATTTTTGTGGGCTCGGGAGGAAAATTTTCCTCCTGGTTTTCCATCATTCCTCTATTTTCTCTCCAAACGAACAGTAAAAAATGCCTCTTTTCCTCCCTTAATTTTCCATCCTCCTTATTTTCTCTCTAAACGGACGCACCCTTAGGGCGGTTTGGTATTGGGAGTTAAATATATATATTTTTGTTTTTAAATAATATCATATGTATTTTTATATATTTTTATATTCACGTGTATATTAAAAAAAACATAAACAATATTATTAGAATAACATTACTAAATGATTCTCCCTCAAATAAAAAAAAAAAAAAAAAACATTGCTAAATGACTCCTTAGGTCATGTTTAGTTGTGTTGTTTAAACAACAATTTTTATTATTTAAACAACACAACATGTATTTTTACAATATTTAAACAACGTTATTAGAACAACATTACTAAACGGGCCTTTAAGAATATAGGAAAATAAAAAATCATATAAGAGTACTCATATATAAGTGGGTGTATAATAATAAAAAATGTGAAAATTTTATACAATTTTATCTCAAAATGACCTATATTAGTCTATGTATGATTGTGTAATTACAAGTTTGCAAAAGTGACTATGTAACTTTACGCTAATACTATTTACTTGCATTTTATTTTTATTTTTTCTTTACATATCCTAAGGATGAATGAATGAATGATGGTTGTTGTGTGTAAAGAAAGATAAATAATTTTAAAGAAATCAAGAAAATTTGATATTTTTAATAAAATGTAGTGTAAAATAGATAATCTAGTATGAGATGTTTTAAAAAGTGAGTGTGTAAAATAAAAAACATAAGTTCTTATGTTAAAATAGACAAAAAAAAATTACACGAATGGATTCGAATGATCTAATCTCTTACCTACTTGTCAAATCTAAGTAGCGCCTTTTCACCCAAAAAAAAAAATCATTTTCTCAACTAATATCTCCAAACCTTATGACTGCGACATTACCTATTTGTCTCATGATATACAAAATTATGTATTTTAAAGTTTTTGGATTAGTTTTCCCTTGGAAGGTGTCTTGAATATTTAAAGAATTCTAACTACGATGACTTTGACCACCCTCGCTCAAGTGAAGAAGAAGATGAGTTAGGGTGTAGTGTTAAGAAGTTCAAGGAAGCCACAGGTGTGAGATTCAGTCAAGTACGATGATGATGAAGATTCAAATGTAAAGGTGGAACCTCTAACTGAAGGCATGGCAGAGCTTAAGTTGTCTAAAGAAACCAAGTCACACATTAGAGAGCCTTGGTCCAAAGTATTGATAGTGAAAGTGTTTGGTAGAATTGTGGGTTTCAGCTATCTCACTTTCAAAATCAATGCTCTTTGGAAACCCATGGCAAAGATGGACTATGTTAACTTAGGGAAAGATTACTTCCTGATTATGTCCAGCTTCATTGATGATTATGACAAAGTCCTCAAAGGAAGACCATGGTTTATAGGGGAACATTTCCTGGAAATCAGGCCATGGGAGCCTTATTTCTAAGCATCAAAGGCCAAGCTATCCTCAGTGGCTGTCTGGGTATGACTACCTGAACTCCCCATTGAGTTCTACAACAGGTCAGTCCTCAAGAAATAAGAAGTGCAATTGGTCCGGTTCTTCGGGTCGATTCTTACACTGCGTTAGGTTCAAGGGGCAGCTATGCTAGGTTATGTATACAAATTGATCTGGAGAAACCCTTCATCAACATGATTAAGGTTGGAAGACTAAGACAAGCCGTAATGTATGAGGGCATCTCTTCCTTATGTTTTTGCAATGGTCGTCTAGGGCACAAGTAGGATAGCTGCTCCTATCCGATCAAAATGGAGGAGAAAAGTGGAGATGACAAACAACAACCAACTCCCCAGAAGGATAGCCAAGAGAACCAATCTGATCCCAATTATGGACCTTGGATGTTAGTTACGAGAAGGGGAACCCCATTAGAAATGGACAAACATGTATTTTGAGGAAATTTGACCGTATGGATGAAGGTCAGAAGAGTAATTTTGATCAGAACATAGTGGAGAATGACGTACCTAACACACCACTTTATGAGGAGCTTGCTGGGCCTAATTTCACTCCAACACGTGAGACCCTAACAAAACAATACCTGTGGGGTAACGAAGCAAACATTGAGTGTGACATAGAACTTTGCCAAGATCTGCCAAGGTCAAATAAGGAAGATATGAACAAAACGGTATAGAGGGATGGGACTATAGAGAAGGCAACGCAAGGCTCAAAACCAAGGGCTACCAGAGGCCTAGGAGTAAAAAGCAACAAATCCTTGAAGTGCCATATTTCCATTCCTAAAAACAAGCTTCAGTCCAAACAGTCTTTTTCTTTTCCAGGAAGTTCACCTGCCAACTCAAATGGAAGCAAGTTTTCTCAGGTTGATCCCACTGCCACGATTGGGATGGGCGATATGGTACAGGAACAAGGCTGTGGTAATCTCCGACGAGATGATTGCTCAAATAAGAGCAGCATCGACGGAAACGCCGAGGTGGTTTGAGGTAGAGCTAAGCATAGTGGGGAAGAACCTATTTCCTTTAACACCAACAAGCATAAGAACGGGGAATCTGGATCTAAATCACCTAGCGTGGGGCCAAACCCCCAATCCATGGTGGAAATTTCTCACAAACATCCACCTAGTGTTGTGGGAAATAGCAAAAACCTTAAGCAGGTAAAGAAAGCCATCAGTGGTGCCCCACTTTGACGAATTAAGATGGATCATTCAAGAGAGGAGTGCGAATTTCAAAGGAGCAGCGATGGCACATATGGGGAATCATCCAAGTCTGAAACTAATTCAGATTTTAGAGCCAGTCAAGAATTGCGAAATGCTTCTTTGTTGCATGGAGGATACGATGGGAATACTCAAATATACGATGATATGGAAACCAGATTGGGTGACATCCAAGGATCTCCTGAGGAGGTTGGGGTGGAGCATGGTAGATGCAGCAATGATAAATCCTAGCCTTGTGGAAGTGCCGTTGGGTCAATTTGTGAAGATGAATGTTCTATTGTGGAATTGCAAGGGTGCTTTAAAACCATATTTTAAGCGAAGAATTTTTGAAATGGCTGTTAACTATAATCCAACTATCATGGTGATAACTGAGACCAGAGTTGGAGGGGATAGAGCAAAGAGAATTATTGCTGAGCTACCTTTTTATGGATTCATCTGTACCAAAACTATTGGGTATGTTGGAGGATTATGGGTACTTTGGAAAAATGATGAGGTAGAAGTTATCTTGCTTGCTTCAACAGAATAGGAAATACATGCAACAGTTAAGCTATGCTACTCTAACATATCCGGGTTAGTTTATGCTATATATGCTAGCCCTCGTTTGGCCGAGAGAAGAATTCTATGGTCTAATCTTATGGAAGTGACCAAGCTCCACAACCTACCCTAGCTGATGCTAGGAGACTTCAATGAGGTGTTAAATGGAGATGATAAACATGGGGGAAGACAAATAAATATTAATAAGGCTATGGAGTTTAAGGAGTGCTTAGATTGTTGTAATCTCCTGGACTTGGGCTTTGCTGGCCCCAAGTTCACTTGGTCCAATAAAAGGCCCATCATAAGTTTGATCTTGGAAAGGATTGATAGGTGCTTTGTGAATCCAAATTGGAGGATATTGTATCTAGAAGCAGCAGTCACTCACCTTCCTAGGGTGTTTTCAAATCACTGTCCAGTTCTAATTGAGTTAGAAGGCGCATAATCCACTAGACTTAACAAACCTTTTCGCTTCCAAACTATGTGGATGATGCACCTAAATTTTCCCAAGGTAGTAGAAGATGCATGGTCGAAGGAAAATCCCCTTCCTAGGGCTATTTCTGATTTTACTACTAGGGTCAGGAAATGGAACAATGAGGTCTTTGGTAATCTCTTCACTAGGAAAAGGAGAGTCTTGGCTAGACTAGGTGGTGTCCAAAAAGCCCTTGCTAACAACCTTTCTGATTTCCTGATTGGTCTTGAAAAACAACTCACTAAAGAGTATGCTATGATTATTCTTCAAGAGGAAGAATTCTGGGCCCTCAAGTCGAGGCTTAACACTGCCCTATACGGGGATCGTAATATGGGCTTCTTCCATTTATCAACGGTAGTAAGGAGACACATAAACAAAATTAGGTGTTTAATGGATGAGATTGGGGATTGAATGTATGATGAGAACAAAGTCAAAGATTACATATAAGCAGGATTTGGTAAGCTTTACACATCTGAGATGTGTATGTCTCTTGCAAGGTCACCCATCTCTAGCTTCTCGTGTTGTTTTTTCACTGCTGAGGAAAAGAGTTGGATTGGAAGAGAGGTCACAAGCGAAGCTATCAGACATGGGCTATAGACCATTAAACCTTTCAAGGCCCCAGGCTCAGATGGGCTTCATGCTGGATTTTTCCAGCAATTTTGGCAGGTTGTCCAAGATTCAATTTGTAGTGAAGTTAAAATCATCTTTGCCACGAGTATTGTCCTAGAATACCTAAACAAAACCTTAATCACTCTTATCCCTAAGTGCAACAACCTTGAAACTCTATCCAATTACAGACCGATAAACTTCTGTAACTCAGTCTACAAAATAGTATCAAAGATCATTATTGAAAGAACAAGGCCGATGCTCAAGAATCTGATATCTCCATTCCAAACTGCTTTTGTCCCAAGCAGGAGGAGTGTTGATAATGTGCTCATTGCACAATAACTAATTTCTAGCCTTGACAGAAATAAAGTAGGGTGGGCTACATGGCCATTAAGGTGGATCTCAAGAAAGCATATGATAGACTAGAATGGAGCTTTATTCACAAGGTGCTTCAAGCTTTTCACTTTCCTCAAAATATCATCAAAGTTATCATAAGTTGTATTACATCTACGAGCATGGCCATCCTAATTAATGGGGGTGCAATGGAACCTTTTTACCCCTCATGAGGAATCAGACAAGGGGACCCCATCTCCCCTTACATCTTTATTCCATGCATGGAGCTCCTAGGGCAGCTCATTAAAAGGATATACTTGGAAGGAGCTTGGATTCCAATGAAAGCTTCTAGTGGAAATATGGGCATCTCCCACTTATTTTTGCAGTTGACTTGATCTTGTTAACAAAGGTCAATGACAAGGTGTGTGACGCTATTCTGGATGTACTTCAAATATTCTGTGCTAAGTCAGGAATAAAAATCAGTGCCGAGAAATCAAAAATATACTTCTCAACGAATATAGATCCAGCTCAAAAAGAAAGAGTGTGTGATAAATTGGGGATGCAGGCCACCACATGTCTCGGCAAATACCTGGGGTTTCCCCTTATTCACAAAGGGGCATCAAGAAGGCAATTTAATTTTGTCGTTGAAAGGGTCATGAGTAAACTTGCTGGATGGAAAGTAAAATTCTTGTCATTCACTGGTAAAGCTGTCTTGGTGAAGTCAGTGATATCAGCTATCCCTAATCATGAAATGCAAGGCTCAGCCCTCCCTATTCACCTTTGTGACAAGATCGACAAAATAAATAGAGTCCTATGGGGGTCCATCGCAGAGAAAAGGAGAATGCATCTTATGGGCTGGGATAAGATTGTGAGGTCCAAAGAGGAGGATGGACTAGAAATTCAATTAGCCCGAGCCAAGAACATTGCCTTTTTGATAAAGTTAAATTGGAGAATGTACCATGAGAAGGATGCTATATGGGCCAAAGTAATACTAAATAAATACTGCTCTAATCATAGAAGAAGTGCGAAAAATCTAGATAAGCTACCTTCCTTTCCCAATTGGGTTACAATCAAGCTTGGATTCCCAACCTTCTCCAATGGCATCTGTTGGGGATTGGGGAGGGAGTCGAGGTGAGATTTTTGGAGTGACAGATGGATAAAAGGCCAAGCTCTAAGAGAACTCATTGAAGGCCCCTTAAAAAGGGAGGAAGAGCACCTCACTATATCTGATGTATACCAAGGACAAGAGTGGAAATGGGAAGCTTTTCATTTGATCTGCCATTAGTACTTAAAGACAAAATCTGAGCTATCCCCATTCAAGAATCTGGTGATAGGGTAGATATGATTATGTGGAGATACACGAAGGATGGAGAATTCTCCACCAATTCAGCCTACTGCCAAGTCTAGGGGGGTCACAAAAGGGGATAGGGCGTTTAAGGGGGATGGATTTGGAAGCTCAATATGCTACCTAAAATCATCACCTTCCTATGGCTATGTCATCATAACAGCATCCTTGTGAGAGATGTGTTAGATTTTAGAGGAATAAATTGCAATAATTCATGCCCTATGTGCAACTCACATGCTAAAAAATTGTTCATGTGTTAAGGGATTATAGTTTTGCACAGCAACTTTGGAATAGGATCCAGGTGTCATACCCCCTCTTGAATTCCTTTGGGCCAGGACTTGATGAATGGTTGAAGATCAATAGTTTAAGTAACCTCCCCCATCATAACGCATCACCTTAGAATATTGTCTTCCCCATGGTTATTTGGAATCTGTGGAAGCACAGGAATAAAGTCATGTATGAGAATGCCCTACTTAATCCCAACCTCCATGTTGTGTGCCTAAGCCAAGCCACTGAGTTCTTTTTCTGCATAAGCAAGATCAGGCCCCTGAAATACAAGTCTACCATTACTGTGAAATGGATTAAACCGCTAGTGGGATGGCACAAGTTGAACACTGATGGTGCCTCATTTGGCAACCCAGGAAAAGTAGGGGGAGGAGGAATAGTCAAGGATAGCGAAGGAAAATAAGTGAGAGGCTTCTCAAGATCAATTGGGTATGCTACTAGCATAGTAGCAGAAGTCTAGGCATTGAGGGATGGTCTAAAACTGGCATCTAGCATCGGAATCCAAAATTTAGTTGTGGAGCTGGATGCGAAAGTAATTGTGGAGCTGCTCAAGTCCAACAAATGCACTAACAGATTCTTTTCTCCTATTCTTGATGATTGTAGATCACTGCCAGATAGGTTCCACCAAGTGCGCGTGGAGCATGTGTATCGGGAAGGGAATAAGAGCGTTGACCTGCTAGCTAGAAGGGGTGCCATTACGTTAGAGAGCTTTGTTGTTTTTACCTCCCCTCCGAGCTCTGATATTTTGTCTATTGTAAATATGGATGCTTCTTATATGTATTATGTGAGACTCATGAATGCTGACCTTGTCCCTGTGGCAAGGCTGTGACTGGGCTCTGTTGTTTTGTTGTTTGTTTTAATGAAAGTCCCTGTTAACCAAAAAAAAAAAAAAATTCTAACTAAAAATTTTATTTAAAAATATATATAATCATAAAGATTTCATAATTTTATGTTGAGCCAATAGATTAAGTGTTGTAATTAGTAATTTCTAATACTATGTGGTACAAAATGAGTTAAAGAAATTCCACGACTTGGGGCCATAGATCTCGCATATTGCTTCATACAAGATTATTGATTTACTTGCTTGTTAGAGTGCCTACAACCGACCCACAAGTTGTTCTTTTGGCCTAATAAGTAGGTCGTTTCCTCTTTATAAATCCTCCTCTCCCTAACTAGTGACTAGTGAGTTATTGAATGTTTGAACTCTGAGTTGGTCAAAATTTTCGCTTAGGTATCCATTCTCCATTCCACCCACCTACAATAATCTTACTTTATTAAGGTGGCTTAAGTTTAGTTAACATTCTTTAATTCAACTTGATAGTCTTAATATTCATGTTAAATGGATTAAAATTGGTAATTTTTTTTTAAAGTTTTTCACAGCTATTATTAAAATTGACAAAATATTTTGTTGAAAAAAAAAACTACATTGTTCGTATCATGGTTTTTAAAATCGAACTTGTCAAAGAACCAAATAAAGGGTTTGATTATTGGTTGAATTGACTATATTTTTACAAAGTTTATTGAACCAGATTAGGGTTCAGTTCTCAATTGAACCAGCTTGTCTGATTTGGTTTTTTAAACCATGGTTTGTACAACCTGAGCAAGAATTAGGTAGTTGAAGCCAGTGGCGGTGCCACGTACATTTCAGGGTGTTCCCAGGAACACCCGGAACTAAAATTTTTTTTATAAATAATAATTAAAAAAAAAAGATTTGTTTACCCTTTAAAAAAAAAATTAGGAACACCCTAAAAAAAATTATTTGTTCTACTTTCAAGCAAAAAAAAAATTGAACTAAAATCTGAAAAAAAAAAAAAAAAAAAAAAAAAAAAAAATGTAACAGAGCAAGTGACAAGCCCACAGATTCTCAAAAAAAAAAAAAAAAACAATGGACGGCAAACCTAACATCAAGCCCACGGCAAGCCCAACAGATGGTAGCAAACCCAATAGCCCACAGATTCTAAAAAAAAAAAACCTAACCTAATATACTGAAATCAGATCAAGCCTCAAACACTTCACACTTCACAGACGCAAAAAATTTCACAAATGCAACAACCAAAGGAACGGATGACGGAGCAGGAGATCGCCAGATCAAACCAGCTCAAACTCGATCTCCCATTCAAACAGAAGCTACATCTCGACGTACTGCCCCGCTTGCCCGATCGGTCTTCCTCAATTCCTCGCCTCACCACTGTGCCCGACAGCACCGCCCCTCAGGTATTTCAGCTCTATGACTCTGTCTTAGTCTCTCTGCTCTTTATCTGAAGAGTGAAGAGGGAAAAGTGAAAGTGAAAAAATAAGACTCTCTTTCTGTCTCAGACTCTCTCTCTCTCTCTCTCTCTCTCTCTCTCTCTCTCTCTCTTTTAAGACTTTGAACTGAGAACTGTGATTGTTTTTTCTTTTTCTTTTTGTGATTGTCATTTGTCTGCTTTTGGCTTTTGGTTAGTTTACTTTATAAATTTTTATTAATATTTGCACTGTTTTTGGAGTTATCCGTTGGTGTTGATGTTGGTGTGGTGAGATAAATTAATTGTCTTTTAGTGTTGGTGTTGGTAGGGGTGTTCGCGGTGCGGTGCGGTGCGGTTTTGGGCTATTTTTAGCACCGCACTTTGCGGTGCGGTTTAGTTAAAACCATAACTGCACCGCATCTTATTTTTGTGATCACATGTGCGGTGCGGTGCGGTGCGGTGCAGTTTAAAGTTTAGCCAAAACCATAACCGCACCGCACCTTATTTTTGCGGTCACATATGCGGTGCGGCGTATAAGATGCAGTTTGAATGATTTGAAATTGGTATATTTTTCAAAATTTGGGCTTTTTCTACTCAGCCCAAAACTAATTTTTTCCTTTGTTTTAGTCCAAGTTTTAAACTATTAAGCTAGTTTTTCTTTATTTTGGGTTGGCTTTCCTAATCAACACTTGCTAGGATTATCAAACTTTTTTTTAACTAGGGTTATTAAACTAGTAATAATATATTTAATATTAAAAATAATTAAAAAATATTAATATATAGAGACGGTGCGGTGCGGTGCGGTTTTCTTATTATAAAACCGCAAACCGCACCGCACCATGCGGTGTGGTGCGGTACGGTGTAAAATTACTTGCGGTGCGGTGCGGTTATGTCATTTTGCGGGCGGTTTTGGTGTGGTTTTTGCGGTTTGTGCGGTTTATGCAGTTTGGTGAACACCCCTAGGTGTTGGTGTCTTTTGGTGAAATACAATTAATTGGCTCTAGTATTGTAATTGGGGCCATGGGGCATTAGGGCCTGTTGAATTGGGGTGAATGGGGGCATAGGTCTGGTGTGGCTGTGTGCTAGTGCAATTGTGCAACTAATAATTAATAAACAATTATTTAATTAACTAATAATTAATTGGAGGAAGCTACTAATAAACAATAATTAATCAATACATTATAAAAGACAAACAAATTAAATTGTGTTACTCTATTAAGCTAAACAACAATTAATAATTTTATAATTAATGAAACAACAATATAACAAATTATAGTTTATAAAAGACAAACAAATTAATGAAATAATTAAACAACAATAATTAATAATTCTATTAATATTTCAAATGAACTTATAGTTTATTTTTTAGTCTTTTGCTAGAATTATGGACAAATATTTGATAAGAAAACCATGTAACAAAAAAAAAAATAATTCCTAAGAAAAATTTTTAAGAACGCTCTAAAAAAAATTCTTAGAGCCGCCACTAATTGAAGTGGCTTTAAACAGAGTTTTGCAACGACATACAGTTTCTATAATTAAGAATCAAGAATTGAATAAAACTTTCTTTCACATAGCAGGAATACCTTAATTTTGTTGGGTAGTCAAAGTTTCCAAATGGTAAGTATCAAGATCACTCAAGACCTCACTCAACGTCATTCAATAGTCAAGACCCATCATCCTTACTTTGGCATTGTCAAATTAAAACTCCGAATATCTTGAAACCTGTACTTTTGAATCCTTTGACATGCACAGTTTGGCCAGCTTAACAAGTGAGTTTTATTCTCTTTTAAATCCCTGACACTACCAATAACCGTTGATCATTCTTGCAAGGTTTTTATAGAATTTGTCTGATAAAACATTGCATCACATGCTATAGGTGAGAATGAACTCTATCTTGCCTTTGATCAAAATCCCCATATTGCTTATTTTGACATCAGAGAAAAACATCTTTCATATATTGTGTGCATTTTTTTTTTTTATAATCTTGTATTACAAAGAGCAAAAAATATATCATATTTCTTATAGAGTCCACCCTTATATAAAAGGGAAGACTTATGTATCTGAAACTTGATATACGATATATACCCAGAGCTATAGAAGTAATATCTTCTATGTGCATTGTACATGAAATGGACCTCTCATAAGAGCATCTCTAGCAGATTAGCCAAATTTTTGTACTGTTTAGACAATGAACTGTGATATTTAACTTTTACCTACTTACTTTTTTAAATACACTTTTTAACATATTTTTTATCATTTTCTCCATCTTATTTAAATATTATTTTTTCATTAATTTTTTATTCATTATTTATTCTTTTTTTAACAATTACATATCTTCTAACATTTTTTTATTCAATACCTAATCATTATAATAGAAAGAAAAAAAACATTTGAAATATGAATAATAAAAGCTACAGTATTTTCTATTTGTAAAGAATCTCTGTAGCAAATCTTATCTACAAAATAAAGATAAAGAATCTGTTAAAGTGTGAACAGTAATCTTTTTGCTCTCATATGAAGTCTCCAAAATATATGGGACCCACTACATGGAAATGTTGGAGGGAACCAGGTTGATACTTAAGCCCATCAATCAATGTTACAAACTTATTACTTATTCAAGTGCCAAAGACATTTTTGGTTTAAACTGTACATCAATCTCCCTTTCAAAATGAGTGTGTGTGGGTTGGATTCACCGACATTTCCTTCTAGAGTGAGCTTAATTTCCTCTCAAGAAAAAAAAAAAAAAAAAGGCAAATATAGAACATAGAATACTTTTACGTATCAAAAAGGCAAATATAACTATTGGCAATGTGAGTAACAATTTCTATAAAAATAAAAAAGTTAAAAATATCACCCACTACATTTCCTTCTATGTGCTATAGAAATGTGAGTAACAATTTTTTATGGACAAAAAGTTAAAAATAACTATTGGCACGCTTTGAGTAACCGAAATTTTCACCAAATTGACTCTTTTTCTTTTTAGGGATTTTTTTTTAAAAATTTAATGTTAATTATTTAGGAAATATTGCTGGAAATCATTGCAAAAAAAAAAAAAAAAAACTTAGATTTATACAATATCAAGTCAACATCACTCCACCGTTTTCACTTGTCATTCCATTAAAAGATCTTACCGTTCACCACATGGCATTCCTCACCAACCGGTCCAACATCAAGTTGATGTTGCCACTTTCCATTAGAGTAGCAAGTTCATTTGAAAATAAGAACCTAAGTTGACTCTACCCATATGAAATATTGAAAATGTAGGAAAAGTGTGCTCCTCTCTAAATTGCTCATTAATAATTAGGCGCAGTTAATAAATGCTCTAAGGTATTAATTAATGAGTTATTTTATAAAAAATTAATATTATTTTTATGAAAAATATATATAATTAATTTTTTTTAGAAAAATGTTAATCGAAGCTTTTAGGGTATTGATTTAGGTACTATTTTTAAAAACATTTTATTAGAAGAATGATAAAATAATAAATGTTTTTGAAAATTTTTTATATTTTTTATAAAAATAGTGTTAAAATTTTTTTATTATAATTTATCAACAATTAACTTAAAAATACTGTTAATAAGACTTTTTTTATTATAATTTTTTTTTTAAAATCAATCCATTAACCTTTCCTTTATTCATTATAGCCAAAAAAGAAATTACTAACAATTTTGAAATTTAAGAGACCAGAAGGATAGAAATTGATAGAGTAGGAGTTGTAGGTTCCCAAGGAAGATTGAGCAAAGTATGGGAAGGGATAGGCGTGGCACCTAGGCAAATAGGAGTAGGACTCTCAAACTCTAGCATTGATGAGAGTCCAAAAATAGGAGAGGATGCAAAGGGAGACAGCTGTAGATGCAAATGGGGGCTGTCCCTATCAAAATATCAAATGCATGCACAAAAACAAACTACTCTTTCTCTTCTCTTATCTTATCTCCTATTGTCTTCAAAAACCATTCCTTTTCCTCTTCTCTTTAGTCTTTATTTATTATTTATTATTACTACTGAGTATCTACAAACTTCGAGAGTTGGAAACGTGACTTGTACTGCACCTCTTTGTCTTTGATTGATGCCGGATGAGACGGTCAGGAAACGTTTGATAACGAAGGTCTGTTAATGAGGGGGGGGGTTTAGGATCAAGCATGCATTAACCCAAGGGTTTGGATAAGTAATTTTTGTTTCGGACAAATTTTAGTTATAAAATTAATTATAATTTAAGATAATAATCTTACTCAATAAAATAAATTGATGATGGTGAGAAAATCAGTAGGCTGGATGTTTCAGATTAGAGAGGACTAACGCTTGCTCTTGATAGCCTGAAAAAGAAAGAGATGTGATCAAAGGGGACCAGGGTTACCGGCCAATAACCCTCCGATGATAAAGTCAATTTTCTTCTAAATTATTTTCAAGTTCCAATTTTCTAGGAATGATTTCACGTACCTTTTTCTGGTTTGAACCAGTGTTTATATAGTGTCTTAAGAGCGGTTATTGGATTTGTAACCTCCCCTTGAATTGAGGAGGTTTGTATTTGAATATATTCTTCCAACTGTTTAGGGGTTACCTTTTTTGCGCGCAACGGTCACTTGGAGGTTACTCGTACAATACGGAGACATTTTATATCGTAAATTTTTCAAGTGTTCACGTGTCGTCCATGCTCCCTCGTCCCGAGGTCTTCAAGACGGCTTACCTCGTCTTGATCAGGCCAGGGCAATTTCTCTCGTCTTGAGCAAGCCAAGGCAGCTTACCTCGTCTTGAGGAAGCCAAGACAGCTTACCTCGTCTTGAGGAAGCCAGGGCAGCTTACCTCATCTTGAGCACCTAGTTCGTCCTGGACGATCTCCATGGACAAATTCAGAGTTGCACTTGTTTATACCACATCATAAATATTAATACATATTTTAAAAATCTAACATTTTCAATTAATACAAATTTTGAATTAAATATTTTTTACGTTGTTAATACACATGTCAAATTTTGTGTCAATCAGATGTTATTTATTATATGATTTATAAACTTATATTTTATACATAATTTTAAATTACAAAAATTTTTAATTTAAAATTTTTATTAATGATATAGTTATTGATCTTTAATTTTTTAGAAATTTTATAAGTATGAAGAATATAAAAAGAAGATTTTAATAGTGAATTTGTCAAAATTTACCTCCAATAATATAGCTAAATTTTGCTTTTTTGTTTTTAGAGAATTTTAATAACGTTAACTTTTTATCATCAAACTTAAATACCAATCAATTTTGACGTAAACAAAAATTAGAATTAAATTTTTTATTTAATCATTAAAAAAAAATACTCCTATTGTTTTTAAAGTCTTTGGTTCGAAGCATCTAATCAACTCTAGGATTTCGCACCACCTATAAGATTTCTCTCCGAAAGAATGTTCAAATTCTAGAAAAAGATTGAATAAAATAAGTCGGTTTATAAGATTTATCATCAACCATTCATTTATTGAGTTTGGAGACTAGCATAGTGGCAGTAGAAGCCATTTTGAATTGTTTACCTCGACAAGCGAGCCCCACATCTTTGTCGAATATTGGTTCCCAACCCCATGTTCCTATGTTATCTTTTGGGTGGTGAAGGGAAAAAAAACCCCTTGATACAATGTCCCCACGGCGCCACCCTACTCGACCTACCATTTTCTCTTTCTTTAGGGGCTGTTGTCATCGAAGAGATAGGTACATGTCATTTAATTTAATTAAATATACCTTCCATTATTAGTTCTTTCTCAATTTCCAATCCATCTACACAATACTTTAAAGAAGTAAAATAGAAAAATGATTAGAAAGAACAATGGCAATAAACATGTTGATATTTGTGCAACTGGACCTAAAGTAACTAGGGAGGATCATTTGTAATAAAATTAATCATGGTTTTAAAACCGAAATGGCCAAAAAACTGTTTTTGCTCTATGTTTCGGTTCATCCTGATTTTTGACTTATTTTTATTGTTTTTGATCGGTTTTGAGAGTTTTTACCAAATCGGGCACAAATGAATGTTGATCAAGTCACTGGGTCAATACCTTTCTAAAATATTTAATCAAAACTTTTTCTAAGATCTAAAACGTAATATTTTTACCACTCCTCCATTCAGGCGAGTTGGTACCTGGATGTCCCATTGTCCTGCTGCTCGAGGGTTCAAGCCCCCGCATTTATCTAGAAAAAAAAAACATAATATTTGTTTAGTATTACACTCTTGTTGGGCTATATTAGTGTAACATTTCAGTTAATTTAGTCTAATTCAATTCATTTAGTTCATTTTAGTGCATTTATTTAAGAATAGGAAAAGACGAGTTTAGGTTAAGAATATTTATTCTACATCCAAATTTATTAAAAAATATAAATTTCAAACTTGCTTAGATTAAATTCCAATCCATTGATAGGCCTAATATTATACAGAAATAGGACTGACTAAATTTTTTTGATAAAGTTTGTAGAGGATTGGAAAATAGTCATATATATGACCTGCTTTCTCTTGTTAGGGAGAGACTTGGGTCCTTGTGTACTGGGCCAAGCCAAACCCCCTTTTTTTTTAACTGATATTCTTGCATGTAATTATTCAAGAAATTGCATGCTCACTTTACAAGGACTTGTGGCGTATGAAGTATGAACACCAAATTTTTTTTTTAGCAATTTTTGTCCAATAATCGTTATAGTGATATGGTGTGATAATTATAGAATTTTAACCTTTAGCATCATTTCTATGATAATTGCTCTTTACCATCAAGCAAAGACACCAGTTAGTTTCTTATATAAATAGGGGTTTAAACCTCATTTTTTTATTCAATGATAATAGATTTTACCAACTGAGCTAACTAAAACTTACAATATGAAGAAAGCTCATACAAGAATGAGAGAAGAATAGCTAAAAGCCATGTAGCTAAATAGGAACTTTATGCTATTCTTAACTATGACATAGGATTCAAACCCCCCTTCCCCATTATCAAAAAATAATAACAAATAAAAAAATTTGAATGAATCAGAGGAGAGGAGAAGTGGAGAACCCTGACAGAGATAGTAGCCTCACAATAATTTCTCCTGAAAACAAATGGTCTATGCATTGAGATAAAAGTCTCAATGGAAGCATGTTGAATGAATTGGAGCAACCATTTAATTTCTGCTTGGGAAGTATCTAAGTAGGAGTGTCATTAGAAGTCAAGAATCAATGAATCATCCACAGAACAAATCCAATCCACCAGCATGAATTCTTAAAATCAAAATTAATAACTTAATTAACTACATAATGGATTACAAAATAGTGTACGTAAACACTATATATCAATATTCGCAACAAATAAATTTTACTCCGGAGAACATGTAGCTTTGTCATGTAAAACGGACTTCCCTGCATTAGTCTTTTAGTTTTATGCATTTTTAGGTATATACACGAAATTCAAATACTTTCCTAATGAGAAAAACGATCCTTTTGCACCACTTCACCTTTATGACATGGTGTATCTTGACAATGGCTCTATTCTATAAGTTGCAACGCAATTATATGTGTATAATAAGAAATTTGCTGAAGAAAAAAAAAAGTTAATTTGGACCAGAAACTAGGAAAACGTATTAATTGTGTTGCAACAGCACAAAGGGAAAGATCTGCAGAATAATCAGTATGAAGGACAGAATGAACACAGAATGTTCGTCTCTTCATCAGCAACACAGATTCCACCAGCAAACTACACTGCGGCACATGGATAAAATACTGAAGGAGAGGAATTACATATTTCACATATTCACATGGTAAAAAAATAATGGTTTATGCTTGTATTGTGTGGCAACCAAAAGATCAAACTTCAAACTATCATGCTTCATCCTGAGCAAGTTAACTTCCTTGTGTTAGCAATTGGCCTCACAAAAATGGTTCTTTGGCATGTTGGGCCTGAATATCCCAGTCATGAATAGGAAGCAAAGTTACTGTCTACATTGCCAGCAACCACACTAATCCTCTGATCAAATTTTGGATGTAGTTGTTGAAAATCATTTGAATAGTGCATGAAAATAACACATTGGACAGACTGTAGTTTTAGAGTATGAGGCTTATAAGGGATTGTAGTTTTACCATGTAAATATATAAGACAATTGAATTATGTCCAACATTTCATACACAACATTCTATGACAGGAATAGAATCAAAACTGCTCTTCCCTTACCCCTCTGGCCTCTCCCTTTTCATGGACAAATTCTATGGACCGTAACACGATGGAGTTGTGGAACTAGTTCTATAATTTATCTACCTTGTAGAAAATTAAACTCAAATACGTTCCATATCTTACAATACATGTTAAACTGTGAGTGGTGAGGGGTTGCAATTTTTATCCACATCCATGAATCCACCCATTACCCACCTTATTTGGATAAATCTTAATCTAACCTATTTGAATATTTGGGTTAAATGGGTAAAGACTCATTAGGTTAATTAATTATATGGGTCTTAATGGATAATCCCATTAAAATCCATCTAAAATTTAAATAAACAACATAAATTCTAAATTTCTAGAAAAAGACCAAAATACCCCCCTGAAACCTAAAAATGACCAAAATACCCCTAAAACATTAAAATTAACAAAATACTCCCAAAAATTAAAAATAACCAAAATACCCCCCCTAACCTAAAAAATGACCGAAATACCCCCTAAAGCATATAAAATGACCAAAATACCTCCAAAACCTAAAATTACCAAAATACTCACTAAAACTAAAAAATGACCAAAACACTCCTGAAACCTAATAAATGACCAAAATACCCCCAAAACCTAAAAATTACAAAAATACCCTCAAAACCTAAAAAATGACCGAACTACCCTCGAAACCAAAAAAAATAACTAAAATACCTTCAAAACCTAAGAAATTACCAAAATACCCCTGAACCTAAATATCACCAAAATACGTCATAAACCTAAAAGATGACCGAAATACTTCCAAAACTTATAAAAATGACCAAAGTACCCCCCCAAAACCTAAAAATTACCGAAATACCCAAAAACCTTAAAAAATGACCGAAATACCCTTGAAACCTAAAAAATGACCAAAATATCATCAAAAACTAAAAATTACCAAAATACCCCCTAAACCTAAAAGATGACCAGAATACCTTCGAAACCTAGAAAATGACCAAAATACCCCCAAAACCTAAAAATGACCAAAATACCCCCCAAAACCTAAAAATGACTAAAATACCCCTAAAACCTGAAAAATGACCAAAATAACCCCAAAACCTAAAAATGACCAAAATATCCCAAAAACCTAAAAAAATGATCAAAATATTCTTGAAACCTAAAAATTACCAAAATACCCCATAAACCTAAAAGATGACCACAATACCTCCAAAATCTATAAAATGACCAAAATATCTCTGAAACCAAAAAATTACCAAAATAACCCCCAAAAACCTAAAAATTACCAAAATACCCCCAAAACCTAAAAAATATCCAAAATATCCTCAAAACCTAAAAATTACCAAAATACCCCCTAAACTTATAAAATGACCAAAACACCTCCAAAACCTATAAAATGACCAAAATACACTTGAAACCTAAAAATTACCAAAATACCCCTAAAACTTTAAAAATGACCAAAAGACCCCAAAAACCTAAAAAATGACCAAAACACCTCCGCAACCAAAAAATTACCAAAATACCCCGAAACCTAAAAAATGACCGAAATACCGCCTAAACCTAAAAATTACCGAAATACCCTTAGAATCTAAAAAATTACCAAAATACCTCTAAAACATAGAAATTTGCTAAAATAGCCTAAAATTTTAAAAATGACCGAAATACCCTTAGAATCTAAAAAATGACCAAAAAACCCCCCGAAACATAAAAAATTAAAGAAATTCCCTCGAAACCTATAAAATGATAGAAATACTCTTATAACTTTTAATATCTATCCTTTAAACATCCAAAATACCCCAAACCTCTATTTTGGTAATTTTGGATGTTTCAGGTGTATTTTGGTCATATTACATGTTTAAGGGTATTTGGTCATTTTTTAGGTTACAAAGGTATTTTGGTTATTTTTTAGGTTTTAGGGGTATTTCGATCTTCTTTTAGGCTTTAGGATATTTTGATCATTTTTTAAGGTTTTGGGGGTAGTTCAGTCATATTTTAGGTTTCAAAGGTATTTCGGTCATTTTTTTTAGGTTTAAGGGGTATTTTGGTCATTTTTAGGTTTAGGGGGTATTTTGATCATTTTTAGGTTTTGAGGGTATTTTGGTCATTTTTAGGTTTCGGGGGTATTCCGTTCATTTTTTAGGTTTCATAGGTATTTTGGTCTTTTTTTAGGTTTAGGGTGTATTTTGGTCATTTTTAGGTTTCAAAGGTCTTTCGATCATGTTTTTAAGTTTCAGAGGTATTTCGGTCATTTTTAGGTTTTGAGGGTATTTCGGTCATTTTTTAAGGTTTTGGAGTTATTTTGGTCATTTTAAAGGTTTTGAGGGTATTTTGGTCGTTTTATAAGTTTTGGGAGTATTTCAGTCACTTTTTAGGTTTTAGGGTATTTCGGTCATTTTTTAGGTTTAAGAGGTATTTTGGTAATTTTACAAGTTTCAGGGGGTATTTAAGTCATTTTTAGGTTATGCGGTAATTTGGTAATTTTTTAGGTTTCAGGGGTATTTTGGTAATTTTTTGGTTTCAGGAGGTATTTCAATCATTTTTTAGGTTTAGGGCGTATTTTGGTAATTCTTAGGTTTCAGGGGTATTTCGTTTATTTTTTTTAGGTTTTGGGGGTATGTTGTTCATTTTAAATGTTTTGACGATATTGTAGTCATTTTATAGGTTTTGAGGATATTTCAGTCATTTTTTAGGTTACAAAGTAATTTGGTAATTCTTTAGGTTTTAAAGGTATTTTGGTCATCTCTTAGATTTCCAGGGTATTTTGGTAATTTTTATTTTTAGGGGGTATTTTGGTTATTTTTAGGTTTCAGGGATATTTTGGACATTTTAGAGGTTTTAGAGGCTATTTTGGTCATTTTATAAGTTTTATGAGTGATGGGGTATGATAAAATAAACTCCAATTTCGTCCATGGAGATCGTCCAGGATGAGCAAGGTGCAAGGACGAGGTGTTGCACAGCTAAAGGCCAACACCAAGGGATGTCGTCCAAGAGAACCACCCACGTTCACAAGAGTCTCGTCCTGGGAAAGGAAGACCCTCTCTTGTGGACGAGGTACACACGATTGGAGAACCCCAGGACGAGGTAGGCATGACTTGTGGGTATCAGGACGAGACATTGACACTTGGGAAAATTTACGAGTGTGTAAAACAACTCCGTATCATACGTGTAACTTCCAATGACCGTTATGCATAAAGAATGTAACTTCTAAACAGTTGAGGAAGTTATATTCGAACGCACACATCTCCTCAAATCAGGGGGAGGTTACAAACCCAGTAACTGCTCTTAGGACACTATATAAATACTGATTCAGACCAAGAAAAGGTACATTCTATGATTCCTAAAAAGTTGGAATTCAAAAAATAATAGAGAGAAAATTGACTTTGTCATCGGAGGGTTATTGGCCGGCAACCCCGGTCATCTTTGATTACTGTTCTTTCTTTTTTAGGCCATCAAGACAACCGATAGTCCTCTCTAATCTGAAACATCTAGCCTACTAATTTTCCTCGCATCATCAATGAGTATTTTGCTCATTTTAGAAATTTTGGGGATATTTTGGTCATTTTAGTGGTTTTTGTGCATATTTGGTCATTTTAGAGATATCAGGGGTATTTTGGTCATTTTAGAGATTTTGTGAGTATTTTGCTTATTTTTGAGATTTTGGCAATATTATGCTCATTTTAGAGAATTTGGGAATAATTTTTTTTGTCTAAGGGTATATTGGTAATTTTGGAAGTGTTGGGATATTTGGATCAATTTAGGTATTTAAGGGTATTTTGGTAATTTTGGAGGCCAAGAGGGTATTCAAGTAGTTTTAGAGATATTTGGATCATATTAGGTTAAATAGGTGGATTACTAATTAAATAGGTTAGGTTGGTAATGGATAATTAATTTATATATAAACGAGTCATAAATAAATAAATAAATAATTGCAGGCTCAACTCATGTACCACCCCTAGGTGACTACTATATCACGCTTCATTGTAGTAACAAAGTATAAAGTTTTTTTTTTTTTTTTTTTTTTTTGTTTAGCTACAAAGTATAAAGTTCAAAGTTATGGACCTGATGCATTGATAGAACAGTTTAATAACTTCCACTATTCTGCTTTTGTTGGGTCATGTGGTTGCTTTGAAATTCTGGTTCTACCCACATATTAAGGAAAAAGCTACTAAAAGTTATTATTTGGAGGCCAATGGGATCTAGTAAAAGTTTTGGTAGATAGCTTTATAGGTAATACACGAAGTCAAGAATTTGAAAACGAAAGACTAACGACAATCTTTTGAGGTGATGGCAATGAAAGACCAAGGGGCTTTATCACTTCAACCAACCCAGAATTTTTTCGTAGATGAGGCTCATGCTCATGCATTGCTATACTATAAAGAAAATGAACTTTGTTTGAAATGAAATATGCAAGAAAAAAAAAAAAAAAAAACAAATGAACCAATCGAACTTTAATTATATTTGTGTTGAGTTTACTTTGATTTTGGTTTTTTACAAATATATAATTTTATCATTTTTGGTATTTGACCAATTAGACATTTACAATGTGTTTACTATTTTGACAGCAATCTAAAAAAACAAAACAAAAAAAATATTACACATCCAAAAATTTGAAACCATAAACATCTGCATTTTCTTCATGCTTTTTTTTTTCGGTATTTGAGAATAAATTATGGTCATTTTCTTTGCATATCTCAATCATCAAAAAAGTAATCTCAACAATAAACATTTTCTTCTATGTCTGAAAATAAATTGCGGGAATTGTCTTTCCATATGTCAATCATGAAAGCTTACACATATTTATGATATTTTTAAGAGTTTTATTAGAAAAAATTAAGTAGATTAAAACAAAAAAATTTGTTTACCAGTATCATGTGTTCTCTGCCATGCACTATGTAACCAAATAAAAATTAAACATTAGTCTTACATTACAATCACATTTCGGTGTTAGTTGTTATAAGTTTCCTCCAATATTTCAATAATTTTCATCAAGAGAGCTCAATTAGTTGAGAGCTCTTGGTGTTCCACAAAAGACACTTAGATTCAAATTACCCCACCTCCAACTATCAATAGATCAAAAAATATATTTCAATAATTTTCTTTGTAAAAAATTTTAATCTCTAGTATTTTATTTTCTAAACAAAATAGAAAGACAAATTAGTGTAGTGACTTAATCATACCATATGTGTTTGCAAACTTGAAATTGCATGATATAGTGACCAATACAGATACACATGTTCCATATCTACTAAAAAATGCAAATAGTGTTTCGATAAAATAAAAATGCCACTATCATTCAATTAATTTTTTTTTTAATATTCTTGATTGTGTTATTAAATATATTTTTCCTTTTGTTGGACTTTGTTTCAATTGATGCAAAAGCAGCTAAATTTGAGTAAAAATATCAAATCTCAAATCAATTGTTTCTCATATAAATCTTAAAAAATGACATCAAAGTTTCATTATACTTAATAATTAATGCATCACTAAAAATAATTAATATAACAAATATTTAATAATTTATGCATTTACTCTATTGGCTAATTCAATGAACTAATATGCTTAGCAAAAAAAAAAATTCAATGAACTAATACTTTGATATAAATGCAAACTTTATTGAGGTGAAAGCCTAAATATATAGAGAGAATTTCAAGGAATGTGCTACATGAAAAAATCTCATGTTTTCCCCTGTAAGGTCTCTACTTTTATATATAGATTGATTGATTGCCCAAGATGCATATTTATGTTGTAAGCCCATCTAAGACTAACCCTAGGCCTAGCTCCTAGTATCAAAATATACCCAGCATAAGATCCACTATACACATACTAGAGCATATAGTAAAAATATAGCCATTAAGGACTTCACTTTCATTTCAACAATTAGAGCATCCAATCTAGAAGATTAAACTATAAAGTAGAGATGCCCAACATTAATCCATACCAAAGTATCCTAGTGAAAAGTATACCATAAACAATTTAACATAAAGGCTTTTGTCCATGAAATGAAGTGTATGTGAGAGTGAGAGAGAGAGAGAGTGAGAGAGTCATGTTTGTTTTCATCATGTTCTCTCTGTTGCTCGCCAACCTGGCCCATCATAGAGACTTCTCTTTGAATCCAAGTGTGACACACTCAATATTCTGATATCCTTTTTTGGCAATATACTCAATGTTCTGATTTGAGTGCCACAGAATACGACCAACCTAAGATGTTGTGCATGTTTCTTAAAGCTGCTGTCATTTTCCACCCACTCTCACTCACATAAAGCATCCCACACTTTCTTAAAAGTTGTGGAAACACATCAAATATTCCTCTCGGAAAAGAAATACAAATAGAAAAACAAAGAAGGAAAACATTTAGCATTAGCAACACTATAAAGACTTCATTCAGTACCCACAAATAGTGAATACAAGGAGTAGCAACCAAACCCCATGAGAAGAAAATTCATTAGCTCATCTACAGAATTACCATGTTCGTTTTATTCATTCACTATGTTTAGAAATTGTACCATGTTGCTCTTTTCATACCATGTTCTATTCTCTCTTAGGTTCACGTTAGCTTTGTCCGTCTCATTAGCTCCATCAGCCATATACCTTCTCGAATTCCGTGATAGCCTTCCCAAACATTCTCAGAATCTCTTGCCATGGAACAAGTCCAATTTACCTTCTTCACCTTGCAAATGGCCAGGAGTTTATTGCTACCCCAACAATGGCTTTCAAGTCAAGGCCTTAAACCTCTCAGGCTTTGGACTTTCTGGTACCTTAAACCATTCCATTTCCTATCTCTGCCTTCATAAAAATTTGCTCTCTCTTGACCTCAGTGGCAACAATTTTACTGGTGGCATCCCTCAATTGCTTGGAAACTGTGGCCAACTGAATACTGTTCTTCTCAATGACAATGGCTTCCAAGGACCAATCCCTCCTGAGATTTTCCAATCAAAGAGACTTTTACGGCTTGATTTGGGCTATAATTCTCTCTCTGGTAATATTCCTCCTGAGGTAAGCCTCTGCATCAACCTCGAATATATTGGATTGTACAACAATTATTTGAATGGAGAGCTTCCAAGTGAACTATTCTATCTACCAAAAATGAAGCATCTTTATTTGAACACAAACAACTTTACTGGATCTTTATCAGATTTTTCACCTTTATGTGCAATATCTAATCTTTGGATTCATGAAAATGCATTTTCTGGATCTTTACCTCATACTTTGAGCAACTGTCACAACCTCACTATGTTTATGGCATCCAATAACAAGTTTGGAGGGGTCATTCCACCAGAGATCTTCAAGGATCTTCTGCAACTTGAAGTTTTCTATCTTAATGAAAACAATATAGAAGGGGAAATACCAGAGACTTTGTGGGGTCTTGAAAGATTGCAAGAGCTTGTTCTTTCAAGCAACAAGCTAAATGGAACTTTATCTGAAAGTATTGCTCAATGCCAATGGCTAACAACTATTGCTCTCTCTGATAATAAGCTGGTGGGTCAGATTCCTCCTTCAATTGGAAACTTGAAAGATTTGAACAATCTGTTTCTCTTTGATAATATGCTTGATGGCTCATTACCCCCTCAGCTTGGAAACTGTTCTTCACTTGTTGAACTTAGGCTTCAAAATAACTTAATCAGAGGAACAATTCCTCTGGAAATTTGCAATCTTGAGAATCTTGAGGTCCTTCTTCTGTTCAATAATCATATCGAAGGCCATATTCCTCTACAGATTGGTACAATGAGTAGTCTTGTGGAGTTGGCTCTGTATAACAATAGCTTGACTGGTAGAATCCCATCTGGAATTATCCATTTGAAAAGGCTCACGTTCCTGTCCTTAGCTCATAATAGTCTCATTGGAGAGGTGCCATCCAAGCTTGGGAAGAACAACTCTCCTGGTCTAATTAAATTGGACTTAACTGGGAACAATCTATTTGGACCAATCCCTTCTAGTATATGTACTGGCAATCGTCTTTCGGTTTTGGCACTGGGAAACAACCAGTTTAATGGAAGTTTTCCAATTGGCATTGAAAAATGTTCATCTCTTAGGAGGGTGATTCTTAGTAACAATCTTTTACAAGGGAATATACAAGCTGATTTGAGTAAGAACTCTGGAATATCTTTCTTAGAAGTTCGAAAGAACTTGCTTGTAGGAACAATACCTCCAGCATTAGGTTATTGGAGCAATTTAACGATGCTTGATCTTTCAGAAAATAGTCTATCTGGCACCATACCTCCAGAGCTCAGTAAACTTGAGGATCTTCAAATCTTGAGACTTTCTTCCAATGGACTGGCTGGAAGTATCCCCTCTGAGTTGGGACATTGTAAAAGATTGATCAAACTGGACCTGAGCAAGAATTATCTTTCAGGAAGCATTCCTTTGGAGATCACCTCACTTACAAAACTGCAAAACCTTCACCTCGAAGAGAACAAATTTAATGGAGCTATTCCTGACTCTTTCTCTTCCCCACATAGTCTGTTTGAATTGCAACTTGGAAGCAACATGCTAGAAGGCACTATTCCTTGCAGTTTGGGTACACTACATCATTTCAGTTCAGTTCTCAATTTAAGCAACAATAGGCTCTCTGGTAATATCCCAGCATGTCTTGGCAATCTGGACAAGTTACAAATTCTTGACCTATCAGGTAACAGTTTCTCTGGTGAGATACCAACTGAACTAAACAACATGATCTCCCTTACATTTGTGAACATATCATTCAATAACATCTCAGGAAAACTCCCTTCTACTTGGTTAAAATTCGTGGCTTCATATCCAGGATCTTTCCTTGGAAACACAGGACTTTGCTTGCTTGGTATTGAAGAGAAATATTGTGTTGAAGCTAGAAATAGTCATAAAAGGGGGCAAGTGTTGGCTGGTGTGATTATTGGTGTTGTAATCTCAGTGACACTACTCTGTGCTCTAATTTACATATTAATGGTTAGAGGCCTCGGGAAGAAACTTACTCCTGATCAATCTCTTCTTCATGATTGTCGATCAATGACCGAAGATTTACCTGATGATCTAAAATTTGAAGACATTATGCGTGCCACGGAAGGCTTGAGTGACAAATATGTGATTGGGAGAGGCAAGCACGGGACTGTTTACCGCACAGAATCCGCGAACTCCAGAAAGCATTGGGCAGTCAAGAGGGTGGACTTGTCCAAGTCAAGCTTTAGACATGAACTAAGGACATTAAGCTTAATTAGGCACCGGAATGTGGTAAGAATGGCAGGGTATTGCATCAAAGATGGATATGGCTACATTGTCACCGAGTACATGCCAGGAGGAACCCTTTTTGATGTACTAAGCCAGAGTGAACCCTGCTTGTCTTTAGACTGGGACACTAGATATCGAATTGCTTTTGGTATTGCACAAGGTCTTTCCTACCTTCACCATGATTGTGTGGCACAAATTATCCATAGAGATATCAAATCAGATAACATTCTAATGGATTCTGAATTGGAACCAAAGATCGGAGATTTTGGGATGGCAAAATTGGTTAACGATTCTGATTCAAGCTCCACAACAACAAGGTCTGTAATTGTAGGAACCTTAGGCTACATGGCACCAGGTTGGTCACAAATCAGTATAATGACTTATATTTTATTGTCAACATTGATACATTGATAATAGAAGCTAACATTCTGTCTTCTTTGCCTTTGCGCTTTTCATTTACATTTTAGAGAATGCATACTCCACTCGGTTGACAGAGAAATGTGATGTATATAGCTATGGAGTCATTCTACTAGAGCTTCTTTGCAGAAAATTGCCAGTGGACCCTTGCTTTGAAGAAGGCCTAGATATTGTCTCCTGGACAAGGAAGAACCTGCAGGAAAATGATGAGTGCATTTGCTTCCTTGATGAGGAAATCAGTTACTGGGATGGAGATGAACAACTGAAGGCATTGAAGCTGTTAGACTTGGCGCTTGAGTGCACTGAACAAATGGCAGATAGAAGACCCTCCATGAGAGATGTAGTAGCATTCCTTATCAAGATGAACGATAAGCATGCAAGAACCATACATGATGGACAGAGTTCAAGGGTTTAGAACAGAATTTGATACAAAATCTTCTACAGCTTTCACTTTGCTTTTTATGGGAAGAAAATTACAATATAAAAAATAAAAATGAAAAACAGTGAATTCACTACTAGATTGTGCCTTCCTGCAACGCAAGCGAATCTGAGCTTCTTAAAATAGAAGGATAGCTTTGACACGCATCATGCACTCAGGCCTTTGCTCCTGAAATTTTCCATGAATTTGTATGATAACTTCCTTTATATATATAGAGTTGAAGGTTTAAGATTCCATCATTCACATATTCTATCAATTTCACTAGAAATTTACACAAACAAATTCACCATTAGCTTTCAGGGGTTATAAGATATTGAGGCGTACCCTCCTTAAGCATGAACAAATTAGACATCAGCTTATAGGGTCATTTCCTACGTGACTGTGCCTCTAATCCAAGAGATACATGCTAATAGCATACCCCATCGAAGAATACAAAGATAAGGTTGGTCCTTCAATACATTTCCAGCTTAATTTCCCCATAGTCTAGAATGGAGGCGCAATCCAGATACTACTACTTTATAACTGAAAAGCATGCAATCCGATACCACAATAGAGTATAAGGAGACCACTTTTGCCACAACTTGATAAAGTGATGGAATGTGAGAGGTAGAAAAGAAATTATGCTCATGTCAAAGCGATTGTTAACCACTCATAGTAATTAGTAACTACTTAAACAAGTTGTGACAAAAGTTGTCTTTAAAAGAACTGAGCACAATTAGCCCCCAAGTGGATACATCATCTGCATTCCTCAACCAACACCATCTTTGCACCCAAAACTGTGCATCACATGGCATTTAAGGCAGCCACACTTTCTTTTAAGAAGCATTTGACATCGCTACATGATTAAACTCTAGATATTTACTGATTATTTGCAAGGATTCATAAAATCAGGCTGCTGAATATTTCTACATCTTATTTATACATTACCAAGCTCAGGGATGTCTTGCTCATTCAGATGCAGCAGTTAACTTTATAGTGCAATTTTGTTATCATTAAACAACTCCTCAACCACAAATAAAATAACTAATGGAGATGGTGCATCACTTCTTGCAGATACCTGCTGAGCACAAAAGCTACAACAAACACAATTTGAATGCCGTGAACATCACAATTTAAATTCAGCAGAAGTTTTCATCCAATACAAACACAAGAGCTCAGGTTTTATATTAGATCGAGTATGCCAAAAGACAAGTAATTATTCCTCAAGAGAGGGAGAGGAGAAAAAGGGGGTGGCGGGATGTTAACTACTCTGCAACCAGTTGCATACTATGAAAAATAATGCTTGGAGCCATAACATCAAACTGCAAAAGTGGGCCTCAATACATCTATTCTGTTGCCTCCACGCTTTGTGAAGTTTCATTTTCTTTCAACTTTTCCAATGCTGAAATCCGTCTATCCAGTGACTCAGTGAGGCCATTCACCTGGAGAGAAAGAGAGAGAGAGAGAGAGTCATAATTAAGTATCATACAAATATGTTCTCAGAGAAGAGCAAAAGACAAAAGAACAAAGACCATTTTTATTCAGGCCACCCAATGAAATCATTGAAATGCCTAAAATAAATTTCGGTATAGTTCATATAGCCAAAAAAATAAAAGAGACCTTACTGCTATGTTTTCTCAGAGAAAAGCAAAAGACAAAAGAACAAAGGTCATTTTTATTCAGGCCACCCGTTGAAATGGCTAAATAATTTTCAGAATGGTTCATATAGCCTGAAAATACAAGAGACCTTACTGACCTAAAATGGAAACAATCCCTCTTTGTACCACGTGCTTTAGGCCATGACAAAAGATGCAAAATGAACCTATCTAATGCAAAATTTTTTTTTTTTTCCTTTTTTTACTCCAAATACAATCTTACTCAAAATCATTATAACAAAAAAAAAGGACATCCAATACAGTTTCATATGAAGACTGATAAATTTTGGCAGTTTGTCATTATATCGCAGAGCCTCTTTCAATAATCTACTCCTGTTTTGTTTTTCCAGAAGTAATTGGATTCTTACAGGTTGCATTGCTGTATACATGCATGTCTCCATATATGCATTCAACGGTTTAGTTTCAGAGGCACTGGCTTGCTTTGATGAATCATTTCAGTCACATTATATTAAAAGCACAGTTATGCATTGCCTAATCACACTTGCACCAAATTTGAATTTGGAAATGCTAATAAAAAGTAAGCACTTCCATAGTACAAGGATGAATATAGGTATAGGGTTGAAAACACATCAGTAACATGGCTTAACACTACCAGTTAAATCCCATTGCATGTCTCAGTTTTATTGAGCCTCTTGGTTTACTCATTTACTACTACCAACATGGCTTGGTTTTTAATTGCCCAAATCCTTACTTTTCCAAGCCAATGAGCTCTAACTCAAATTGCGAGCAAGGTGTAAGGTGAGGACATGAGTTCAAAATCCACTGGGTGCATGTGGAATCCACCAATTAAAAATCCATAATTTTCCAAATCCATACTATTCAATCCAAAATGGTGTTTTATCATGCACCGGAGGAAGATCCCCAACCTAACCCAAGTCCAAAATCCGATTTCGTTGGTTGATTGTGCAGTGTGCACCACAAAACCAATGCCATAAACACCCAAAGGAATTCTAAACCCCCAAACTCAACCAAACAAAAGATATCACCTTACGGCTCCTTAGAACTCAATAACAGAAAAATCAAACCAAAAAGGTAAGAATTTCATGCAGTATCAGACTCCACGCCACATATTCGCCTTTACTGAACCATGACAAGCAAACATTCACCACCTCCAATACTTCTACCAAATTAAATAAACATGAAATACACACAGCTTGTCCCACATACTTCTAGTTCCACAAAAAGGCAAAAAGCCCACAAAAATACTAACAAAGCCTATCTGGAAGCAAGCCAAAATGTTTGTTATCTCAAACACTCAACAATCATTCTCCTCCCAAAACCCCCAACTACCTAGTCTATGTAGCTTGCTTCAAAATGAAGCATACCATTTATCCACACATTCATACAACTTTTTACAAATAAAAAACTTGCTAAGCATCAAGCATAGTCTCCTATTATTTGCAAATTCATGATTTATCAATCAACTAATTATCAACCTAGTTTCTAGTTTCACTTCTAGATATATATTTCTATTCTTCCCAAATGTTGGAATTCCCATAATCCACGAAATGGGTTTTGTGAAATACTACAAAATAAGTAAAAATTTTCAAAACCCACATTCAAAAATCAAAAATTTCATTCATACAAGCAAAATTCAACGATACCCACCAACAAATATCAAAAAGTTTTGATCTTTTGGGGTTTTGCTTATACCTGTTGGGAAATGGAGTCATGGGCAACCTTGTAATCATTGTGAAGAACGTAAAGCCCTAAAAACGACGCCACTGCAGCTCCTGTGAAGAACGATGCCAATCTCACCCGAAGAACAAAACCCATTTTTTCTTTTCCTTTTTCTTCTCTCTCTCTCTCTCTGAGCTTCTGGCCTGATTGTTATAAAATGGTAAATAGCACTCGTACCAACCAAGACGACAGCACAACAGGTTTTTTGGTCTTATACGGTACACAGTACATACTATTAGAGTCACTAAAACGACACCGTGTCTTCAAAGGAAGGGTGTGTTTGTCAACTTGTCTTGGAAGTAGTAAATATTGCCTCGGCAACACTGTTTTATTGGGGGCTATAGCCTATAGGCTATAGCTATTCACTATTGCTATTGTCACTCGCAGGAGATTTTTAATAAATAAAATAGTAGTTTTTTTTTTTTTTTTTTTTTTTGAGAAGGAAAATAGTAGTAGAGTACGGCGACTATGTAGTAGTATATAATATATAGTACTAAGAAGTATTCTACAATACAAACAGTTTCACCTGTGGGCTCTGGGCGTGCGTGGGGGTCCCATTGAAGTAAAAAGGTCTAGGGTTGGTTTTTTGTTTTTTTTAGAGGACAGAAATGCAGCAGCAATCACCAGATATGTTGAATAATGCTGCACCTTCAATTCCCGCAAATACTAATATCACCACTGAGCAAATTCAGAAGGTACACTTTTTTTTTCAATGTCTTTATGTATGTGTTATATGTGTGCATGTATGTAAGATATGCAATATGATACAAGTTGTGTCAGAACCCAGTTAGCTATGTGTTGAAATCTTATAAGTCCTTTTGATTTTTCTTGATGGGTATTAGTTTTTTAAAAAGGTGATCTTTTTTTTTTTTTTTTAATTGGGGGTGTTGAGGTGTTAATGCAAGAACCACGAAAATGATCCTGAGCTGTTTGATATATTGATTGTATAAAATCCACTTCTTTCCTAGAGGTTTTGGACTCTTGTCTTGTCTCACATGCAGCGCCCTGGACCGTGTGCTTTTATTCAATTGCATAACTTTGATGAGAAAGGTAATTTGTGAGGGGGTCTGTATTTAATTGATCTAGGACCACTGGTTGTGGTTTTCTGGTCCGTATTGAAGGCGCACAGAAAGGACACTATAAGCTTGTTTGGGTAGGTGGGTATTGCATCCGAAATTGGGAACTGCAAGCTCCTTAATATATATTCTGATGGGTGGCTTAGTTAATCACACTAAAAGAAGCAGTTTTTGCCAACAAATGCAGGTGTTAAGGCATTCATCATATGGAAATTTGTGTCTCAATCTGATTTTTCAAGTGGGCTTGCATATAACATATGTACTCATATACTTCCTATTAATGTTTATATATGCATGAATTTTCAATCAAATGCGGTATCCACATGTAATATCCCAAATTATGTGGATTGGATTGGATACATGTGTGTTGAGTCTTACATCTTACTAGGCCGAAGTGAGGTATATAAGTGATTCCCCAACTGCAATTTGACTCGTCATTTTGGGGTATAGAACAAATATGGATAACACTTCATCATCTCATTACAAAATGGTATCAGAGCTAACTTGGTAACACCATGTGGCTCAAGGGTACTACAACACAATGTGGGACCTGACGATGACATCAAGAATTTAAGGAGATTGTGATTCCTTAGATTATGTACGTTGATTTGATAAGTGTGTGTTGCATGAGCATGTGTTGAGTCCCACATTTGGCATTTACTAGATTGAACTGGACTATATAAATGATTACAAGAAACCCCCATTGTAACTTAACCAGTTATTTTAGGGTATAGCATAGCTAGCACTTCCTCCTTATTACTCTATTAGTGGTGGATTTTCATATATTAGCATGTTTTGAAGACTGCCCTCCGTGTTTCTTTCCTTATTGCTGGTATTTGATTAATGGTTTTGTCTATAACAAGCTCAAATTTTCTAAATTTTTCTCATATCATTTAGAATTGGATCATAAAGAAGTCTGGACAGAAACGTTTTGGTGCAAGTTCAATTTGTTGCAACTTAAAAATTCTTTGATGGCATGATATCTTAGTAGAAATTTTCACTTTGCCTTACATTGAACAAAGAACTCCCTTTACTCACTCATTTATAGATTTTGATCTCTTATGCTTGGTGCAGTACCTGGACGAGAATAGAGACCTGATTCTGGCAATAATGGAAAATCAAAACGTGGGAAAATTTGCTGAGTGTGCCCAGTAAGTGATAAACTAGCTAGGATGTTTTTCTTTTCTTCTTTCCAATATTCCTCTTAATGGTAGCTTCCATATTGTTTTCAAAATTTTATTGTGAGCCAATTGTTTCAGACTAAATTTGAATTCCTTAATAAGCATAGGCTCTTTTTTTTTTTTTTTTCTCTTTTTTCCTTTTGGTTGGTCAAATTGTGTCCCATAACTTTTTTGACTTTCTATGCGCTCCTTTGGGGTTAAGGAAAAGAAGATTTATCATTTACTGTTTGGAAGCAGCAGCATCTCACTTCTGCACCTCAGTTACTGTGTATTTGTTGAGTCTTAAACCATTAGGTTTCTTTTAAGTTTGAAAAACAAAATAGGAATCTGACACCTACTAAAGATAGAAAAACCAAATAAGAACATGCATATTTGGATATATTACCTTCTTCTCATTTAAAGTTTGAAACAAGCTTAAGCCAGAGCTCCCTTCTCCAGAAAATTTTGATATTGCTAGTACTAGCATATATGTCCCTGACATTCATACCAACTTGAATATGTAAACTTGGCCAATACATGTCATAACTTACTTATGAATCTTCAATAAGGAGCAAGATTATTTGGGAAAGACCAAAGTATGAGAACAATCATAGAGAATTGTTTGGCCACTTATCAAAAAAATTCAAGGAATAAATTTTCTCATACTTGATGGGCTCTATAATTATGTTATGTGGGGGTTTCAGATGAAATGGACTCAACTAGCTTATCAGATGTTTGAACTACTACTGGAGAAACAAGCAGGATTCTTCTTATATAAGACTTGACTATTGAACTTTCTTTTTTCTCCCATTTTTTATGGTTGAACAGGTTGAATATTTTTTGGTGTACTTTGATATACTAATGATGTTGTTTTCAGCTTACAAATTCATTGCTGATGTAAATGCTCACTCAAAACTATAAAGAGGTCCTAAAATGAAATGTTTTAGTATAAGAAATTGTATTGCATGCAGTTCAAGAAAGCTAGAAATAACAAGGGATTAGTAAATATTCAGGGACAAAAGATGCTTAAGGCTAGCTCTTGTATAGCTTATGCATGGATCAAAAAATTTGCTATTACTACAAATACTGTTTTACAATCATGAAACTGCATGGCCATAAAATGAAGGTTGAACGTTGTTGTTAAAATGGATAAGTGGTAGGATGATAAAGGATGAATGAATGCATTTCAAATATATATATAAAGGAATGAATGCATTTGTTCGACATTAGATGTACCACTAATTTAACACTAGATATGAAAGTAGGATGAGACAGTTCAATTGTTGAACAAAGACCATTTTCTTTTCAGTCAAAGGTGCTGCAAGTACGAGGGCAAGAGACCTAAGTTTGGCAACTAATGACCTATTCAATGTGACCATAAATTTAGTTACATGGTCAAAAGAACTTCTGCATTCAAGGTTCCTAAGATACGGTTTTGTTGGGTTTTAAGCCTATTTTTGTCTAGTGCTGTCTATATCAACACAAATCTCTGTAGTTATGATATTTGCATGGTTACTCATGGAATTTGGGTGCAATATATCTTCTTGTATTTGCACAAGTTTTACCATCTTTTGTGTTTCCTACTTGGTTGGTGCTTCAGCGTCTACACAGAGACATAGAATATATGATGTCTTAAGTTCCTATCAACTTCACCATTAGTTTTCATAGTATTAATATCAATGGACGTCTAGAAATTATATAGCATTTAATACATCTCAATTTAAGTTGTATTCAAAATTATCATGAGATTCAGGATCAGAATAGTGTTTAAAGGTGCATGATTTGTTTGTTTTGTTTGAATCTCAAGTCAAAACTAAGGTGCTTCAATCTTTGTCTTTTTTAAGGATAATATATGTTGGCTTATGTTCCTGGGATCATCATCTTCAGCATAGCTATGCACTGTGAACCTGTCTAACCATCATCTTACATTTTAAATGATTTAGGTATCAAGCCCGACTTCAGGATAACTTAACATATCTAGCTAAAATCGCTGATTCCCATCCACAGCCACCAGTGCCTTCTCAGGTAAATCATACATCCCCTTCCAAAACATACCATTGGATAAGCATTTTTTTTTTTGTGCTTATCATTTTAAAATATTTGCAGATGCCCTCACAATCCACAGGGCAACAAGGGCTTTTCATGCAGCATCCCCAGGCAACAATGTCTCAGCAGCAACCAGGTCTTTTCACCCCGAAGTTGCCTTTCCAGTTGAATGATCAGCATCAGCATCAGCGTCAGCAGCAACAACAATCACACTACCTCCAGCAACAGCAACAGCAACAACAACAACTACAACAACAACACTATCTCCAGCAACAGCAACAGCAACAGCAATTCTTCCAAGGGCAGATGGGTCTGAGACCAGGTGGAATGTATCAGGCTATGCAGGGAAGCAATTTGTTTGGTATGCAGGGAAGCAAACAAGATAGCTCAGAGGCTGGTGCTGGAGATTTTCTTGGAAAGTTAGGTTCCAGACGTGATGAAGGCACAGATTCATAAGCAAGACAGATCTGGTCATTTTCGGTTTTTCGTTCTCTCTGCATTTACCCACTTTGGGCTGCTAGACTAGCCATCCAGTACATGTGCTGAAGTCTTTTCCTCTCAACACTCAAGAAGTGGTTGAAGTATGTTGCACAATCATGCTTTTGGTGTAATCTTGTTTGTCAATTACAAATCTGGGGCAAAGCGTTTTCATTTATAGATGACACCTTTTTATTTTTTGAATTCATCTACTTTAGCTTTTACAGCAAGGTACATTGCCAATGCAAGTGTCTATATTCAATTTAGAGTTAATTGAATGTTTCATAGAGAGAGAGAGAGAGAGAGAGAGAGAGAGAGCAGATACAATAGACGCACAGTCTACTTCAAGAATGCAATTCATTTGGATGTGTGGGAAGATCCTTGGATCCTCACAATTCTTGATTTAAACCAAAACCTAATCCAGCTTTACATTGTCAAACAAATCGGGCGTCTGATAAGATCAATACAAAATACAAAACTCCTTTAGGTGGGATAGATAATAGGTTTTTGAAACTTTTGACAATACCTCAGCAATGGAGGTAGTGAAAATTCATCTTTCTCAACAACCAATTAAGGGACCTTATATTCGGACATGTAATGTGAGTGGTGAATCAATAGTGTATACTTGCCAATCTCCTTGATGCAGCTTTGCATCTTCTCTTACAAAAGTAGATTGGAATCAAATTTAGAGCCCAAAGATTCATTAGATATTCAAACTATTTATTTGAAAAATAGCCTAGAATTCCCTCTCAACCGAAGATATGATCAAAGTAAAGATTTTTTTTTTTATTGAGGATGATAGTTATTCCTTAGGCAATGTTGAAAAATGAAACACTTAAAAACATATTATAGCTCAAATTATGTGGTCTGACCAATTAAATTTCATGAAATGGGCAATTTGGAATTTTATCAATGATGAGCTTTCCTTTAAATGTGACGGAATTGCTCAAGATATTCCCATAAGAAGTGCATATCTCTCTGCTTAATGAAATTTTTTGTGTCGTGTTGTGAATGTTAAGAAATAAGCATATCTGAGAGTTAAAAGGAGATCAATTCTGTTGTAGGAGCAAGGGATATCCAAAAAGTAAATCTCTCTCACTTAAGGCTTGGGAGGTAGTATTGCACAATCAATCTCTCTCCCTTTCTCTCTCTCTCTCAAACCTTGTGCTTTGCATGTGTTGTTCGTAAAGTTTGAGACTTTTTATTATACTTTCTCTGAATTTTGAATTTTTATATATTGCTAATGGAGTTTGAGACTTCTATTATATTGAAATGAAGTGAATTGGACTAAAATGGAACGAAGTGGATCGAATGGACTCAATAAGTAATAGTGGACCGAATAGGACTGATTGGACCGAATAAGTTCTAGTGCACCTAATAAAACCAATGCCGACCAAATAAGACCGAATGGACAGAATAAGTCTTTGTGGACCGAATAGAACCTTTTGGACTAAATAAAACCAATGTCGACCGAATAGGTTAACTAGGAGCAATGTGGACCAAATAGGACCAAAGTAAACCGAATAGAACCAAAATGGATGAAATAAGACCGAAGTGGATTAGTGGACTGAATAGAACCAAAATGGACCGAATGAGACTGCAGTGGATGGAATTGGACTGAATAGACTGAAATGCTAGGCCAATGTGGCTCAACAAGAGCTTAGCTTACTTGGTAACAATAAATACTACATTTAAACTTTTAGATATACTAGTTATTGCCCTATGCATTACATGAAAATTTTTTATTTTAAAATTTATAAATATTAGTCTTAAGACACCTTTTTTACATTATTTCCAAGAAATATAAAAATTATTATTCAAGGATTTGAATTTTATTGCAATTTTTTACCTATTCCACTCCTTTTTTTTTTTTACATATTTGTTTTTTTTTTTTTTTTTTTACATATTTGTTATGTGTATGACTCCAGTGCAATATGCAGGATTTTTATTAATTAGCAAATTAGACCATATAATATAATTTAAAAAGTTAATCTAAAGTCTACTTATTCAATATTTTGAAACCATATGATTGAAAGAGAACCACTCAAATTTGTCAACAGTCTTCTGTATTAAATTTTATTTTTATAATAATTTTTTAAAAAAAGATAATAAGATTTCTATTAACATAATTTTATGAATTTCACTACTTTCATATGACAAAAACAAAATATTTTGTTAGCACTTCTAAAATGCTTGAATATGCAAAAGGTGTCAATAATTGCATCAACCAATGAACAACTTTGTAAATTTTATTGTAAATATTCACCAATAAATCAGAAAGAAGTACCATTACGAGATTTTGGTTGATATTCATCGCAAGGAGTTGGGATGTTTGGACTTTGGACTCCATCAAGTCTAGTAAAGTTTTCAAATTTGAAATGGCAGTGCAAGATTCTTCAGTAATCTTGGCAATAGTTTATAGAGACGGTAAGGAAATGCTTAATGTCAAAACGCTTTTGTGTATTGGATTCGCATTTTTAAACCCGTTAGATTTTTATTGCTATACCGAAATTATATGTACCATACTTGATTACTTATTTAAATTACTAGATACTTCATAAAAATTTTCTTTAGACAAAAACATAAGGTTTCTATAAAAAAAAGTGTCTCTTCTCTCTTAAAATATTATCTGAGGGTCCATTTGGTTAGAAAAGTGGAAAAGTAAGAACATAGAAAATAGTGAGAGAGTGGAAAAGTGAGGGTATTAAAAAGATTTTAACTCCCCTTCTTTTTATTTAGTTGGGAGTGAAAAAGTGGAGGAATAGAAAAAATGTATTTGTATAAATTTACTCATATTCGCTTGTTAAAATATAATGCCCTATTAAAACAAAAATAATAACAAAAAAAGCAATCACCCAAATTTATTAAGAAATAAAAATCATATTTAGAGAAAAAAATCATGTCTAAAGAAAAAAACAAAAACAAAAAGGAAAAAATCACAAAAGAAAGCAAAAGAGAAAAAAAGAAAAAAGAAGTGCAACGAAACTTGCCCAAGAAATCAAAAAAAAAAAAAAGGCAAAGGGTTGGAAAAGCCCACGTGCAATGTGCAGGTGCACATGAGTATTTTTGTTATTTATCTGTCAAACTCCTCCCACTCAATTTTCTCTCTATTTTAAAGAGAAAATATTTTGGTGGGCTCTGAAAAAAAACACCTAAGCCCACCAATTTTTTTTCCCTCCCCTCCCTCCAACCAAACACCCATCAAAAAAGTTTTCTTTTTTATTTTCTCTTCAAAATTTTCCATCCACCCTATTTCACCTCCAAACATACCCACCCTAAATTTCAATTAAAAAAATTCTAATTTAGTATAAAAGTGCTTAGCACTGCTTGAATTTTATCAAATAGAATTTTAAATGTTCAATGTTAAGTGAACTCAGCCCGTTTAAAATTCAGCTTCAAGGTTTATTCTCATCTCCGTAAAATAAATCCAAAACATACCGACGACAGTTGACAAATAAGAAACCATATACACTTCTTTTTGTGAAAATGGTTTGATAGAGTACTCCTAGATACGCAACAATTGAGAAGTGTTAGAAGATACAACAAATTTTACTAAATAAGCTTACAAAAACTGATGTAACAATAAATTGTGCTTCTTCAACCACCAAATGAACATGTTTAAATTATTTTTTAGTAACTAGTGACATCAAATTGTAAATTCTCTATAGTAAAATTATTAATATCCCTAATATTACTGCACAAACAATTTTCACTTTTTCACATTAGTTGAATTGAGGAATTATTACTGGTTTTATCAAGATCCTTCACTAACAGCATTTCTTTTCCCTACCAGTAACAACTCGTCAAATTAACAGTAGTGAACTTTTTGCACCTCTATTCTTATTGTATTTGATGTGAGAGCTTCTGAAAAGCTAATGCAGATCAGCTAAAATGCTGAAAAGTGAGCTGGTGCATTCATTCTTTGGGTACCATGTACATTACCAACAGCAACGGAATTTTGATAATTGGAAGTGCAAAGAAACCGAACCAATTGGGTATAAGATATCTGATGCACAGCAATTGTGTGCATGAGTATCACTGCTGGTGCAGAGAGTTTGGTTTTGAGTATAAAATAAACACTCACAAAAGTATTTTGTTTCCCAGCAAAGCAAAGGTAAGAGAAATTAAGGGGAAGCAAAATAAAAATAAATAAATAACAGTTCCAATCAGAGAATTCTATGAGACGAATGCCGACAATTTCATCAGCGATAATTCATTCTCCCACAAATCCGGTAATCATCCAAAACATCTCAATCTGCAGAGTGGTGTGTACTCTTGGTCATGAGATTATCTACTTGATTTCCATGTCTACTCCTGTCAACAAAAAATGATACTTGATAATTAAAGTACTCTAGCAAAACCAACTATTAAGCAGTAAAAACATTACAAGTCAAGGTTGCATTCAAATCTGCCTACCACAAAATACTAAATTACGTTAAACTGTCTGAATTTTGTTGAACTTTCTCTAAGCATTGATTCAATTATGGCATACACGACCAAAAATGAAATACTTGGATAAGTTTTACACAGTTACTGACATTAAACTTGGAAGTTTCCAAAGACACATAAAATTATTATTGCTGAATCTCTTCCGGAACACAAAGATCATGTAGCAAAAGTTGCAACAATAATAGCGTTAATGGCGTATGGTACTCAAACTCACAGGAAAGCAAATCATCAAAATAGACAACCAGACAACAAGCCCCAACATTAGTTTAGAACGTAAAAAGGAAAAGGACTCAATTAGAAATACCAAAGACCACATCAATGCTTGTGCACATTAAGGAATAGGGTGGGAAATCTATAATGACTTGCATATTAACAGATCCAGATATTGCAGCATGCCCACAGAACGATGGGGCATGAAATTTGGACCATTCACCTTAAACAATCATTTGGTAGAAGAAAATATACTGTACCTCTTTTGATTTTAACCCCTTGAATGCAACACAAGCAGGTATAAAAATAATTGATTATGTAAGGCTAAGAAAATAACATATTGCAATTTTAAATAAAAGAGCAAACATAACAATTCAGCACAACTATCCAAGAAGAAGATGTCACAAATAAATGTCGAAGAAAGTATACGTACTATCTTCTGGAAGTAAATGCAGCACCAGTCATCCTGTCAAGTTAGGACCAAATTAACTCAATAAGCTTCAATAACCATGTGCACAGGTATAAAATTAATAAACTGCAGTTTGCTAGAAGATTTCAGCCATACCTTCCCTGCTGTTTTCCAGCAAAATTCAAGTTAGCTCTCCCATTAGCTGAGCTCATGCTTTGGGTACCACTCAAACTTGACCTATCAAGATTTGATCCATTCCCAACTGTCAAAAACGTAGACTGCACATGCCTATTTTCAGGGCCATTCATTTCTCGAGGTTCTTTAGATTTGCTCAAAATTTTAACATTCGTGAGACCTCCAGGAAGACCAAAATAAACACCATTTGATTGTTGATTCTGCACCACAGAGAACTGTGATAGCTCATCAGTTTTCACACTTTTTGAATCAACAGATGGAACCTTCTTCAGTCGGTGAGATTGCGCCATTGGAGTAACAGCCACAGAAGGCAAAAATGAGGAGTAAGGAGAGGATGCCGCAGCAGCTGCAGCAACTTTGGCAACAGCTGCTTCAGCTGCTATCATTTCTTGTGCTCCTTCTCGAAGCTGAATATAGTCGCCCTCAATCACAAAAAACTGATCACATTTCAAGGTTCTCAGATTAATTATACATCTAAATAAACCAATAGAAAATAAAAATGTGAGTATGTACTCTGAAATTGCAATGAACTTACTTCAGGGTGACCAACCACAAAGTCATCAAGCTTTCCATATTTTCTCTTGTAATCATGCCAGTGTAAAGGTGCAAGCATCTTGCCCAGCCTGTTTGGAAGCTGTCTCAACACAAATAACAAGTCATAAAACTCACCCAAAATTAAATAAATAAAGCATGCACACTACAATGGACTAAAACTACACACTAACCGTTGAACTGATTCGAATTCGACTACCAGCAGGAACTGTGCGAACTATGCAAGACAACAATGATCTTTCATCAAGAAGAGCAGGCTCTGAAGTCTTTCCCCCTGCCAATGTATTTGCCTGTCCGGTTGAAACAAATGATTCAGTCAAAGCTGCACCAGTGGCATTGTTTACAGCGTTTTCACTGAGATTAATAGAATGGCTTGAAGTATCAGATGCTGATGGGTTGGTAGCAGAAGATGGTTGTTCTGCTGTGAAAACTTGGCCTTCTAACCCATGATTAGTTGATGTTAGAACATTCTGCTCCTGTGACAATTCAAGTCCAAGAGCATCTTAATCACTGCCAACTTACCTGCTGCTATAAAGAGTAACCAGATTGACCACATCATAACAGAAGTACCAGCAACAAATAATGACAAACCTTGTTTTCACTGTTCTGCTCAAGAGCATCCAATCTTAAAGCATCACGAAATTGAGAAGAAATTTGTTGCAGGTTCTGCTCAGATTGGGGGACAACCAAGTAACCTCTATCAATTGACTCAAGAACCTGAAAAAAAAAAAAAAAAAATGGCGGTTCCTATCACATATTGCATACAAAGCCCAAAAACAGCCTACTATCAGAACAGCAACTTTATTCACAGGACCTGTGCTGCTTCCACAGTGGATGACGAGATTCCAGAATCAGGCATTGCCCCTTGGCTGTTTTGAACATCCAGATAGTCTTGACGTAGACCTTGTCCATTAACAGAAATTTCATAGTTGTAGTTTGCATCTGATCTCATTAGGTTTTGATCTGTTTGGGAAGGTGGAAGTTCATTCTGCGTAGATATCTGTGAACCTTCTGATACAGCCTGAAAACCAAAGGTCAATAGGGAACACATTATTTATTATTACCATAGCAATATTGATTCAAAACAATAAGAACAGTAAAAGTGCTTTCATTTGTCAGGACCTGTTGGTTCTGCCACTGTTGGAGGGAACCCATTGCAGGTATTGAGTGAAAATGCCCAATATGAGATGGAGTAACATGTGATGGCAAAGAATGGGGGACCCCTTGTTGATGCATAACATATGGATGCAAGGCAGTCATTTGTCCAGGTGGAAGGTATGTAGGCATTCCAAGCAGAGAGGATGGAGCAATTGGAACACCAGGAACATGATCGGGCTAAAAGTGAACACAAAAGAACGTCAAATGCTATGGAAACATATTTGAAATTATTCATTCCCCTTCCTATCCATGGGGAAAAAAAAAAAAAATCATTCCTTTCACCAAAAATATATTCCAAAACAGAGAATCCACAACCAAGTCCCAATTTCCAATTGAAAAAAAATATATATAAAAAAAAAAAAAAACAGTTGAATGCATACATATGTACATGTGTACGTGTGTGCCATATATGCTAAACTGTCATAAATTATCAACTGAACATCCAGAGATATGTATCTGAAGTAACAAATTAACGAAAAAAAAAGTATTTCAATTTTATAATATACAATTCCATGGATATTTCCATATAACATAAATTTCCTTAAAATTACATTTATAAAATTGTAATAAACCACACCCACATGCCATTCTATGCCAACATCCACTAAAAAAACTTTTTTTTTTCCTTCCCACTAAGCATCTATATCTTTATCAATCAGCAACAATGTTGCCATCTATCCCTTCTCTCCTTTTCTGTTCTATCTCTATATACTCTATTGATAATCAAAGTACAGAACTAACTTCCCAGTTAGTCTAAAGGATCAAAGCATTGATCAAACACTAGATATCCTGCCACCGTAGTCTCAATTATTTAGCTTTATTTATTTGCTGCCTTTTTGAATTCTGCACAACGCTGGATTTAGTTATGAAGCAAACTAAAACATATTTCATGATTTAAATTAATAATTTTCAGTTATAATAGTATTTTTCTAATTTTATATATATATATATATATATTGTTGGGCTATCAAGAAACCACGTGTTCATAAAATAAACGTAGTTGAAATGAGAATATTAAGATGGATAAGTGGAAATTCAAGGAAATAACAAAATATTTGAGATGGTTTGGTATGTGCAGAGGACAACAATTAATGCACCAGTGAGGTGAGTGATTTGATTCAAGTTGAGGGAACAAAAAGATGTAGAAGAAGGCCTAAAATAACACTAATAAAAGTAGTTAAAAGAACATGTTAATTAAGGAATATGGTCTTAGATAGGATAGAGTCGCAGAAAGATGTGGTCAACCCATCTATAGCCAACTCAAGCAAAGCATATTTGTAGTCAACTCAAGCAAAAACATACCACTTTAAAGAATCTTACATTCCTACAAAAAAAATCAAGCAAAATAAATTGAAGGAACCAATTACAAAATAGCAACAAAAAGAACGAATGAAATGACACTTATAAATTTTAAATTTAAAAATTTTAATTTAATTTAATTTAATTTATAGCATAAAAATAAAAATAAAAATAATGAATGAAATGATACAATTAGAAACACAAGTTATAAACCAAAATGGTAGCATAATGAATATGATTGTAGTCATTGTTAAAACACACTTAAAACTCAAAGCTCAAAGCCCCAAGGTAGCAATTTGACATGCTACACTATGTATCATGTGAACAATTTTGGAAAAACAAACAAGACATTTAATGGAGTGGAACCTCCATTATATATAGCTTAAGTCTTTATTTTTGAGATCATTGTATGAGTACATGCTTGCTTTTGGCTGCATCCAGTCTCTTTTTTAGATTCCATAGACTGGGTTGAACTTGGCATGTATTCTTTAGGTGAAATTTTTTGCATGCATATTTATATACTCCAGGTTTTCCTTCAATGTACACATTCATTAATTGTCAAAAAATAAAGAAAGACAATCCCTAGAAGTGCAATTTACCTGGGCTGGTGCATTGCCAGTTGAAGCAAAAGATGAGACATTGTCAGAATTCCCATTTGGAAGGACCCCAGAATTTCCGCCTGATGTGCCACTGCCTCCATTTGCATCTAGCTGGTTTCCATTGCTTTGTCCAAACTGAGATACATCCTTTGAATTTGTTTGGGATATACGTGACTCGTCACTATATGTTCCACTCCTTTCTCGTGCATCAGCCAACTCAAGTTGAAGCTGTTGTACCGTATGCATGTGAAGTCTTTCCATCTCCGCAAACTGACATAAAAAACCCAAAATACAAACAATAATAAAAGTGATAATCTTAGTGTGAAATAACACCCCTCCCCAACATAAGGAAAACAAAATCTCAAATCTTCACAACAAACAAATTAAACTTAAGAGAAATAAACAGCATTGCATTACATTTTGTGCAGTATATGTTAGTCAACAACAATTGACCTAAATATTGCTGAGAAATGCAAAGGCAGGTACTTAAAATTTGAAATTTCAGTCACAGATGTCAGATTTAAAGTCAATAACAAAAAGCAGGTCACACTTGAACTGCTTCGTAATTCTCAATTCAACACACCATAAATGTGCAAAATAGAATCCCAAAGCAAGCTTACCTGTCTTTGACAACCAAGCCACAGCTGGTTATATTGTTCAGTTCGTTCTCGCAATTCAGCCTGTAATGAATGGTTTGTATTTGATTGTAAGACATCCATCTCCTGCACACGTGCAATCCAAGCTTGGGCTTCCCTCAACTGTTCATCTTTATAAAGAATGGTTTCTTGAGCCACCCTATGCTGAAATATAAGATCGTTATCAGGTAATAAACCTCCTAAACAATAACAAGCCTGTGATAGTTTCCAGGAGGATAAAAAAGGGAAAGTGGGGAAAAAAACATGAAGATAATTTATCGTTCCAATGATAACATTTTCGGTTTTCCAAACAATAACATTTATTATTAATATTAGGTAAATTTGAATAAGAAAACAATGATATATAACATATATGTGCAATTTAGAGATGCCTTTCAGTACACCATAAATGCAAATAACCAACCTGATCCTGCAACTCAATAAGTTGTCTCTCTTTTTCTTGAATATGTTCTTGAAGGTCATGTATCTGTTTTATATGTTGGGCTCTTTCAACTTCAGAATGATCGCGCTCTCTTCTGCAGAAGAAAGCAATATAGCCAAATTTGTTCAAAAGGTTCAAACCTCAATTTCAAAAATGGCAATAAATAGAAAAGGGAAGCAATATATCAAGACACTTGTTGAAATCATAATAAAATATATGGAAATTTGTTTCTTGTTCAAGTAAACACCCATAGTCAACCGAGCGTTGAGGTTGAACAAAAAATAATAATATACTTAAAGAGGAAAGGACTAAAGGCATAAAACACACACATACATACACGCTTACAACTTGAAGAAAGAGGGTTATGCATGAAAATTCATACCTGAAGGATGCTAGTTCTTTATTTTGTTCTCTAAGAAGGTCCTCTTTAGCCCAGGCCTGCCCAGTCAACCCAATCAATATTAGTAATTTCAGAATGTATTAAAATAGCTTATTCATCTGCATAGAGAACATATCAAAAGTAAGCAAGCACTCAACAAACCGCTTCATTGTCCAATTGGATTGCATGCAACTCCCTATCTTTCTCTTCTATCTTCCTTTCCAACTCATGTACAGCCTGCTCCCTTTCACGGAGTTGCTCCTGCCCAAATAAAGCCACGTTTAGAAGCATGACATTGACTGGCCATTAAAACCATATTTAGGGAAACTGGTCTCAGATATCAAAGCCTGTGTCAGCACGTAATTTCAAAAAAACATATGATTTCTTTAAGCTTAAAAGAATCCCCATAATAATTCACACGAAAAACCAGTCATGCCAGCTTTATTTTCAGTCACACCAACTTTATTTTGTAGTCACATTGACATATGATGACATTAATTGCTTGATGTTATTTTCTATAACTACTTAACAATAACAATATCAATCAAGTTGCACCCCTATGGCAGACCTATTATAATCTAAATCCAATTATAAAGTATACCTGAAGCTTTGCAGTGGCATTAGTATGCTCTTTGATCCGAGCATCAAAGGTGGTTTGCAATTCCACTATCTCAGATCTTGAAATTAGCTGAGCTTTAATTTCAATCTCCATCCGTTGCAACTCTTCTCTTTGTCTAGCAAGATTATGAAGTCTCTGTGGCAAAAGTTCATCGTCTAAGCCACCATCCACTGTAATTGAACAGTAGCCGACATCAAGTGGCTCTCTTCCCTGCTGCACCTTGACAAAACAACAAATTATCTTCATTTTCAATAATTCATAGACATTACAAGATATTTCTGATATCAGAATCCTTACCTCATATATAGTTCTCTCATCCAATTGCCCTAACTTCGAACGCTCCAACTCCTGTACATTAGAAAAAATTCAAAACCAAGCTTCAAATCTTGCTCTAAAATATACAATACCCAATGCTTTGAGCTCGAGCTCAACCCACCAACTCCCCCTTTTGGGGTGAGCTTGAATAGTAGACTTCCTCTAGTGAAAATATTACGTATAATGTGGTGTGTGAAATGGGAAGAGGCAAATTTCAAATTTCATACTTTCATTATTTCTGACCCGGGTAATACTGAAAGATATGTTATCATTATCTTCTTATTGGTAAGTTACATATGCACCCAATTGGTTTTGAAGCCTCTTCCTATAACTTATAAGGGGAGGAGATGCCAGTTGAGCTAGAGCTTATTGGCCAAAACTTAAACCAAACAGCATAAAATTGTCATTGAAGCTCAACAACACACGGTCCTCTCCTAAATCACATCAGGGCCACGTTTCTAACACTTTCCTTTTCCCCTCTTCTTTTTGGTTTACCCACATTTCAAATTATCCACTCGGCATTAAAATTTCATATTCCAAATATGAAATCAATTCCTTTTCATAATTTTCAGCCCTGAAAATAGTCCAGCCAACTTAACATTATAAGATCACCAGCTCAGTAAAGCAGTGGCATTCATAGTTAAGCAACAAATTATTGAAATTAACAAACTTAACCCACTGTGACAAACATTTTTTAACTCAATGCCCATAACAAATCATCAAACTTAACCCAGTGTTTGGTTCCAGTGATAAACCAAAGCTTTTCAAGAAAATTACCATAAATAAAACACGAAAAAAAAAAAAAGCAATATCACCGATAAACCCTAACCCTAATCATCAAATTTGCTTCGAGCATAGCAAAGAAAGTTAATCACTTTATTTAATCCCACAATCAAACACCGTTCAAAACCCTAAAACTCACATTCCATTTTCCCCACATTTTCCAGTTGCCCACAAACAAAAAAAACCAGTACCTCATCACCAGCGTTTCGATGCTCCGAGACGGCGCGCCACTCCTTGCGAGCCGCAGAAGACGACGAGGACGACGACGGAGGAGGAGGAGGAGGCATCGAGAGAGACGGACCGCGCGTAGAAGCGGAGGCGGCGACTCCGGCCGAGACCTCCATTGGAATCAAACAAAGCTCCGATACTGCTCCAACTCTCTCTCTCTCTCTCTCTCTCTCTCTCTCTCTCACTCTCCAACGCACAAACAAAGACAGAGAACAAACAAAAAAAACCCTAGGTTTTTGAAAAAAAAAACCCTAGAATTGGAGAAATTTACGATGGAGGGACCTTTGTGGTGGTGGTGGTGGTGGTGGTGGAGAGTGTAAAGTGTTTTGGATTTTGGAGGGTTTTGAAGAAAGGTTTGGGACTGTAAAATATGGAGAGAGAGAGAGAGAGAGAGAGAGAGATGATTGGGTGTGTGAGAACTGAGAAACTTCGACCCCAGCCTAGGCTCCCGCCATTTATAGGTCTCGTAGTTCATCGCCCTTATGGGCTTTGTTACTGATATTTTCTCACGCTTCTTGGTGGCGCGTGCATCTTACCTTTCTTACTCTTTTTTTTTTTTTCTTTTTTCCATTTATTGGGCTCTCGCGGTGCGCGCTCGTTTAATCTTGACTACCCGTGGATGGTGTGGAATCGCCTGTTGATACTACTCGAACTCGTAACTCTCAAAACTTGCACTATGGTAGGTCACGAGGACTTCCTACCACGCTCTCGTGACTTACCATATTGAAATGATCTATATAGATAAATTTGATATTTATATAAGTTTTGTAAAGTAATTTGGCTAAAATTCATAGTTTTTAAGAAATTTATGATCATTTAATTGTACATTTTTGGTAAAAATATGCTTTACACCATGAAAAACTGCTAATTATGGCAAAAGTGATGTAAATAGTTGTGATCTTAACATTGTTTTTATACCATTTGCCTTTGATCAATTATCATCTTAGTCCAATAAGTTTAAAATTTGTCATTTTAGTTTATTAGCTTTGATAATATGATCACTTTTTCCTTCCTTCCATTGATGTTTAAAAGTTTCCATTAACTCTCTTAAACCAACGTTGTTTTAGATTTTTATCATTAAAATAAAATTTAGAGATTGTTTTATGAATTTACTAAACATAAAAAAAAAAAAAAATGAATTTAGCAAACTAAAATGATGATTGTTCAAAATTAATAAGCTAAATTTTTTTTTTTTAAATTAAACTTTGTGGATGACAATTGATTAAAGTTAATGGACTAAATTAATAATTTCTGAACTTAATGGACTAAAATAACAGTTAATCAAAGTTATGTGGTGTAAAGTGTATTTTTTTGCCTAATTTTTTTATTTATAATATGAGTTTCCTAAAATTTGAAAAGTTATTTGTTAAAAATCATATTCATTCTCAAAGGTTACAATGGGTTTTGAGATGTGTTGTGGATGCCTTTGTGTTTGAACTTTGAACCCTTCTTCCATTTCCAATGTGTGTGTGTGAGAGAGTTAACTACTTACCTTTAACTATATTATGCTTACAGCTCAATGTGTTTTTTGGAGTGATTCGATTAAAAAGAGTATCTGGAACTGTGTCTGATCTTTAATCCCTCCTAAATCGAATCATGTAAGCACTCATTATGAGAATGTTCTTAAAAAGCAGTTTGGCTTAAGACTTCATTTTGGAATGCATTTAGGTTGACTATACATATTTGGTTTAAGGAAGTCATAGATTCTACCCTCTCAAAAATTGTACTCCAAGGAAGATATTATGTGTTGCGTAAAAGATGATATGGAATTGTTCTGATGCTTATGATCACAATCTGCTACTTACATAATGGAGTTTGCAGAATGTGATTATTGTTGAATTAGTGGATCTTTTGAACTCAAAGTAGGATCTGTGTCAGTGGAAGTGGCTTGGATTCATGAGGATATTAAGTTGATATAGGAATATTTTGTTAGTATATCCTTTGTTATTGTTTCTTTATGATATATTCATATTGCTCTAGTTTTTGCTAGTGGTGCAAAAGAGATTGAGGAGAATGTTCATTTTTTCTTTTTCCCATTGTATAGTGTGTTATATTAATAAAGTCTATTATCGTTTCCTCTAAAAAAAAGTTCAAATGATCAAAAAAAGAAAATTGAATAAAGTTAATTTTGCCCTTTTTTTAAATTATAAATTAGTCCCAAAACTGAACAAAGTATATGAAAATTAAATTGTGGGTTGCTTTCACAAGTCTTTCTTTATTTAAAATAATGATAGAATATTCAAAGTTTTAGACGCCCAAATTATGCATATGAATATTTCACAACATCCAATAAATTTGTAATTCATTAGATGTTTGGGAAAAATATCAACATAAAAAAGTTTGTTGTACTCCACTAAATCTTATTACCACAACATACATTATATACTAGTATATTAGGACCATTGACATTGATATATAAGGTGTGTTACTTTATATTTACAATCCCTTAATCTCCAAGCATTGACATTATTAATAAGGTTTCTTCGATGGCATGTGAAGATTCTTAGAGCATTCACACTATGAGTCACATACAAAAACCATGCTGCATCTCACTAACCCCTACTTAACAAATGAATGAAAATGCTACTCGGTTTCAAGTGGTCTATTTAAAGTGTCGATGGATAACAATTTTTTTTTTTTTGGAATGTTTTTTTAAATATAGTTTTAGTGCGCAAAATATAATAATGAGTATTACAGTATAATTTTTTTTTTTTTTTTTTGCATTGACATTATTAATAAGGTGTCTTTGACGGCATGTGAAGATTCTTAGAGCATTCACACTATGAGTCACATACAAAAACCATGATGCATCTCACTAACCTCTACTAAACAAATGAATGAAAATGCTACTCTGTTTCAAGTGGTCTATTTAGGGTCCGTTTGGATAGAGCGTTTTGCTGAAAACTGAAAACACTGTAGTAAAATAAATTTTAAATGTGTGAATAGTACGGTGGGACCTATTTTTAATAAAAAAAAATTGCTAAAAAAGTACGTGAACAATGCTCGCACTGTCCCCCCAGCAGCAAAAACGAAAAAAAAAAAAAAAAAAAAAAAAAGGAAGAAAACGCTGAAACACTGACGCTATCCAAACATTATCTTAAAGTGTAAATGGATAACAATTTTTTTTTTTTTGGAATTTTTTTTTAAATATAGTTTTAGTGCGCAAAATATAATAATGAGTACTATAGTATAAGATTATTTTTTTTTTTTTAGAGAGTTTCAACCTATGGCGTCCACTTCTGATGATAGCTTTTTATCATCAGATCAAAACACTAATCAGTTTTTGGTGTAGGTAGAAATTAAACCTCAGATCTCTTATACAATCATTAGAGACTTTACCAGTTGAGCTAACTGGAACCCACCGTATTATAGTATAAGATAAAGACAAATTAAATGCACTATTTTAATGCCACTTTTTTTTTACATTATTTACAAAGGTAAATTTTTCTCTCATTTTAATAGTCATTAATTAATCAATATTTTATATGTAATCAAAGTTGATTTTCGTTTATGGGGTGTCAATATAGGATAGGATACCATAGTTTTATTTATATAAAGAATTTAGAATTGCCTTGTGCTTTAGGGCGAATGAAGATTATTGCGAAATTTTTAGTACACCACCTTAGATGTTAACTTTAAAATGTATTAAAAATAGTTAATATGTTTCATTTATTCATATTGTGTTAATATAGAATAAGTTTTATTGTTCAATAATTCATTACAGAATATTTATGTGTTTCTCATTATTAAATAGTGAAATTTCTTTTATACATACTTGACCCTTTAGATGAATTCTTGGTTCCATCCTTATCCAAACAGATAGTTGCAGTTGTTGTTTTATGACACTTGTTTTTATTAGATTTCCACTCATTATTAGACATGTTTTTGGTAAGACAAGGCTTAAGCCTAAGGCTCCCATTAAAAATAATTATACTCCTTTGTTAAAAAGGCCCCACCCCATTATAAAAACACCCAAAATTATAGAGTAATGCAAGGGAATTAGAATGGTGTGTTACCGTTTGTAAGAACTCAATTTGTACCTAAGCCCAAAAGAGGAAGGGAATAGGCCCAAAGAGCCCGATACAATGAATTTGTAGAGAGTGAGATTGGAATCTAAATTCTAATGAGTTTGTACATCAATTGTAACGGGCCAAGGAGAACATAAAATAAAAATGAAACTGTTTTATATAAGGAAAATTGTCATCGAACTCAATCCGAGGAGGCTGATTCCTTTATATATCTCATTTAGAGACAGATTTCAAATATTGTTCTTTAGTCTATAGTGTTTTTTTCTCTTTCTCTTCCGATCTCTCATTCGGGGGGTTTTCTCTGCCTTTTATACCATCCTTCCTCCTTTCTCTACCCTCCACGTATAGATCAGATTGTTAGTATAGATACTTGTTCCATCGGCACCTTCCTAAACCTTTGGAAGTAACTGTAAGGTTGTACACCATTGCTCAGGAATTACTTCCTCATTAATGCGGTCAGAGAGTTAGTTACAGTGCATTCAATGCGGTCATAGCAGCTTTCTCTTAGATATTTCATAATCTTTTATTGTCCTGTGCTCTTACAATGTATATCGTTACCTGCAGGTTCTCCTAGAACATTGCTTGTTTTTGGTTGGCAAATCGCACCTTCCGACCTCAACTTTGCTCATCCGATGATATATTCCTCCTCAAACCACCTTCTTGGACAATCATGATTAGACTTTTCTTCTTTACTTACCAACACAGATTCTTAGGAAGACATTTGTCCTTCCTCAGACTACTTAATATCCTCGGATTGTGCCTCTGGCCCAATATATACTTCTGGACCTATCACCCCTACAATAGCCTCTCATGATTCTTCTTTCTGACTCCTCGGGAAGAAATGAGGATTTTGATGTCGCTATAATTATTCTGTGCTCGTCATACATCACCTCTGACTGCGCAACTGCCCAAGGCAGGCTCCTGACACTTCGACACATGAGATGCGCCTTCATTAATTTTTACGGCTCCCTGTTCCCCACGTTCTACGACGTGATGTGGATCCAACGACTGAAAATTTTGCTAGAACCCAGGCGGGAACTTGATAACACCTTAAAATGTATACTTGTTATATATTTTTGTGAGCGTTATCTCCATATTACTATGCTTAATTTGTATAATTAAACCATGATTTGCATTAGTCTCTATTATTTGTCTTTAAATAATTTCTTGAATAAGATGTCATTCATTGTGTGTAATTTTATACTTTCAAGAAATCATGTGAAAAATATGAGTTTACAAGAATTTGTGAACAAATGGAGGCCAAACTAGAATTAAAGTAAAGCTAAAGGACCATGCTTAAATGTCTAAGGAGGTGCAGCTAGAGTGCTTGGATTGTCTACTATGATTAGAAGTTTCAAATAAGGAAAGAAATCAAAGAGGTAGAATTTAAAAAGGAAAAATCTGATATGAGCACTGATCAGTATTTGGGCATATCTCTCTCCTCAAAATCCAATTGATACAAGGCTAGATAGGTTGGAACCGTGACTTAAATATCTACAACTTTTCAATTTTTAGTTTTTTGTAATTCTCAATTTTTGAAGGCCGAAATTAACTCACAAATTACAGCTGTAAACCTGGATGGAAATTAAAATAGTAAAAGTTTAATTTTCTTGGGACACTTAGACGTTAGGGTTTTGAAGGGAGGCTGTGGAGAACGAATTTTGACAGAGAAAAACTTATATTTTCCTTTCTCATATGGCAGCCTAAACTCTTTGCTAGGGCTAAGGATTATGTTTATTCTATATGGTATGAATATTCAATGTGATTTTTTCAAAGATTTTATCAACAACATATTTGATTGTTTAACTAGATTTCTTTTGATGTATTAGTTCTTTCGTGCTTTCTATACGTTTAATCATGTTTTTCTTATTGTTTAGATGAATTTCTAATAGTTTCAAATAGAAATCCGGTTTTAAAGTGAATGGGTTTTTCTGAAAACTTTTCTAACCGCATTATTAATCGAAGTTATCATGCGTTCTTGAATTGTCTCAGTTCAATCAAATCATAAGTTTTTAATTTCATAAGAACAATCAATTATGAAATATATATTTTCTTATATCACAAAGAATTTCATATCGATATAGGGAAACATCATGATGCCCTAGTATTTACATTATTAATTTAAATTGGTTTTTATTATTATTTTTGTTAAAAATCACCAAGCAAAAGTATTTTTCTTCTTCACTAAAATTATTGTTTAATAATATTGTCTTTGAATTTACCTCGCTCCTTGTGATTCGACCTCAGTACTCCGAGAATTATATTGCTATAATCTCCTGCACTTGGGAGTGAGCAAGTAGAACTTTCCCACTTGTGACTCTTCTTTGATATAAATACTACCCTAATCAATCACTCGTCTCACTTTAAAACTCATACACTGAACCTACAAACTCACCTAATCCATTCCTGCCCTCACAGTTACCAAAAGCTAGCCCGAGGAGAATTTTCTCTTTAGTGTAAGTCTTTATAAATCCTTTTGTTTATTTTTTCATCTACTTTTCTTTTTTCTGTGTCTTTTTCCTCTCCTCAGCTCTTCTTAGTACCTTCAAACCTCTCTTAGAAATGGGTAGGTTCGCCTGTCTGGTAGACTCCGAGGAGTGAATAGAGAGTTTTAAAGCCATATATAGGATCCTATTAGGAGTCTGGATTAAATACTGCAAGGTAGGGGAATGGCATGAGAAAAGGCGGAAGGGAGAAGTAGTAATCTTGATGATTGCCTTTATAGAGGGAGGGATGAGAATCCCCATGAGCACGGTCCCTAGGGATTTCCTCAGAGCTCATAGATTAGCTTCCACCCAGTGTGCTCCAAATATGTTTAGAATCGTAGGCTATGTAGACGTATTTAATGAGAGAATGGGTTTAGGACTTACCCACCATGATGTAAACTAGATCTATAACCTCCATCACCTAAAAGAGCAGGGGTATTACCTAAAGTCTAGGTTTTCCGAGGTTAGGCTCATCCAATGCCCCCCGATTCTAACAAATGCCTAAACAAGGACTTCCTGATAGTATCAGGGGAGTGGCACGATGGCCTCCCCTGCTCGACGAGAGAGGGGGAACCAAGTGGGGCTCTAGGTTTTGGTCGATTATTTCAAAATCATCCCCTTTTCTTTTTCTTTTATTCATGTCTGTATATAAATGTTCATTTGATTCACACTGATTTTTGTTGATAATTTTGTAGATAAACGTGCTGCTATTCCCAACTTCGGTCTTATCAACCAACCAAGTTTGGACGAGATACTAAAGGCTGAAGTGTTCGTTCATAGCGACAGTTAACTCCGAGTAGCGCACTTAATTCTTGGCTACACCCCTATATCCAAAATTTTCTAGGCACCAAAGTGCGTTATAAGAGCCAAAGACCCCCATCTGCACCGCATTTGTGTTACCATTCCGGGTTTTCTCCTTCCCAAAGGCGTTCCTATCCCAGAAGACACTCTCACCACCCAACCTATCCTAAAAGGCGTTCCTGAAGTAGCCTTTCCACTTCAACACACCACTGGTGAATCTACCTCCTCCCAATTTATCATCAAGGAAGAGGAGGAAATAATTGACATCTTAGACTCCGAGGATGATTTTGAGGTCTTCAACCTACCCTCCTCCTCAGGAAGTCCAGCCGGTGATCTTAGCCCCACATCTATAGAACAAGCAAGTCACCCACAAGGAGAACTTGCCATCTTGGAAGCAATGTTGATTCAATGTAAAACTAAACAGAGCCTCCAAGACCTGATAGAGTCCCAAGTGGAGGGTCAAGAGCCTGAGAAGGCCACCTAGCCTAAACTTCCCACCCTTCCACTCACCCAAACCCAATACACTAACCAGGCCGATGACAAAAGAAAAAGGGATCAGCCTAAGGGCAAAAAGGTGTTGGAGGGGGAGAAAAGCTATCCTCCCAAAGAAGTCGAGCCCCAAAAGAGCGCCAAACAAGCTCGGACATCCCAAACAGCCCTGGAGAGGAGGGCTGAGGTGCAAGCTCTAGTATCCGCTCCAGCCTGGGCCCCAGCCATGATCTTAGATGGAGCTACTGTAACTGTTGACGCCTCCATCAGAAGTTCTGATATGGGCCTGGAATAGCTGCTTATATGGCCGACGCGTTGGAGCAAGCTCTTCTACTGCCGGGGATATAACCAACTTGAGACAGATGAGGAAGCATGAGGTCTTTCTCACAGTGAAGAAAGAATAAAACCTAGTAAGATTGCTATCTAACTCCTCTTCATTTTTTTTTTTGTATTGTTTTTTTATTTTGTTTATTTTTATTTTTACTTGCTACATTTCAAGAATTATTTGCATGTGTATTTGTCATACCTAATTTCTCTAACCTGAGCGTGTTTCGATGTTTCTTTATATTTATGAAAAAAGGTCGTCAAAGCTTCATTAAGCTGAAGAAATAGTCATCAGCACGTACAGAACGATGAAGGATGAGGAGGCCAGGCGTGTTGCCACCGTGAAGACGTTTGAGGTGGCAGAGAAAAAGCTGCATGAAGTCATTGCCAAACTAAATTTGGCAGAAAGTGAGAAGAAGAGTGTCGATGCCGTTCTAGCGGTGGCCGAGAGGCAGGTGGAGACCCAGCGTCAGTAGTTTCGCCAAACCAATGACGACTTCGCGGCAGTGAAGAAACAAATAAAGGCCTTTACCAAAAGTCTGAGGGAGTTTGAAAAGGCCAAGAAGAAACCTGATAAAGCCAAGGAAGAAGCTGAAAAGGTCAAGGAGGAGGCCAAGAAAGCTAGGGACCGGGCTAAGCAAGATGAGTATGAAGCAGGGGTGGCTGAGACCAATGATTCCATTAGGGTGGAGGTCTCGGAGGTATGTAGACATTATAGCCTCCAGGTGTGAAATGAGGCGCTTAGTTAGGCTGGGGTTGAAGCTTCTTCTGCCCTCTAGAGAGCAGAGAGTGTTTACTATCCTCCAGTCATCTGGGCTTCTACTTCATATATTTCCAAAGCTGATGCTACCTCTCAGGGAATAGATGCTGGTAAGGATAGCCCAGTCAAAACCTTTCCTTCTTTTGGCAATCCATCTGAGGAAGTTGAGAAGCTTGAGGCCACTAGGAAAGCAACTGACACAATTAAGGAGGCGGCCCATGATGCTGCTCAGCCTCCAACTGCCCCCAAGGGACCTGCCAAGGAGAAAGTGTCTTCCCAATCCATAGAGATCATCTTGGCAACCTTTCCTATTCCCACTAAGGAGGGCGTAAAGGGTAAAGGACCTCATTCTACCACCACGGCTCCTAATCAGCCCTTTAAGACCTCCAAGGACAAGTTTGTAATAAAGATGAGGCCTTAATTTGTCCTTGTCTTTTCCTTCTTTTCTGTTCCTTTTTTTTTTTTTAACTGTAATGTAATCTGATCTTTTATAAGTAAATTGCCTTTTCCTAAGGCCTAGATCAATGAAAAATGCAAGTTCTTGTTTCATGATTATGATATATGTATTTCTTCTTGCATAGTTTCTATTTTATCTAACACTCAACTAACATAACCATGGGATATGTTCCTATTTAGTTATCTGCACAAGTGGTGATACAATTACCACATCTTTCTGATTAATAGCAGAACAGGTTAAAAACTACTAAGTCTCCAACATTATTAAAACACACCTTTAACTTCAAAATCCATACATCACACCAGAACATTCATCCACATTATTCCTAATAGACCTATTGACCTTGAAGAAATAGTCAGATATTGACTAGATAACAGATATGTCTGATATATTTACAAATGCTTTAAGTGATACTCATGAACTTTCATTTGCTTAAGTCGTTGTTGTGGGAATCTCCAATGCATGTGATTCGAGAATCCAAGCATAACCAAGGATCTGTTTGATACTTAGGAAAATGATACGAAGTATTAATTTACCCAAAGTAGATGGTCTGAGAAACCAGGCATAACTAAAGTTCTGTTTGACACTTAAAAAAATGATGAAAATGGTTAAAAATATCAATTTACCCAAGGTATGTGGTCCGAGGAGCCAAGCATAATCAAGGTTCTGTTTGATACTTAAGAAAATGATATGAAGTATTAATTTACCCAGAGTAGATGGTCCGAGGAACCAGACATGACTAAGATTCTGTTTAATACTTAGAGAAATAGATAAAAATATCAATTTATCTAAGAAACGTGATTCGAGGAGCTAGGCATGACCAATGTTTTGTTTAATATTTAGGGAAATGATATGAAATATTAATTTACCCAAAGTAGATGGTCTGAGGAATCAGACATAACTAAGGTTCTGTTTAAAACTTAAAGAAATAGATAAAAATATAAATTTACCCAAGGTATGTGGTCTGAGGAGCCAAGCATGACCAAGGTTCTGTTTGATATTTTAAAAAATAGTTAAAAATATCAATTTACCCAAGGTATGTGGTCCAATGAGCCAGGTATGACCAATGTTCTGTTTGATACTTGAAAAAAATAACTTGAAGTGTTAATTTACTCAAAGTAGATGGTCTGAGGAGTCAGACATAACTAAGGTTCTGTTTAACACTTAAAAACAAATGTTGAATACCTAAGGTATGTAGTCTGAAAAGCCAAACACGACCAAGGTTCTGTTTGATACTTAACTATAATGAGAAATGTAATGCATGAAATAATAAACGATATATGACAGAAAATACCTTCATTAATAATAATACCTTCGCAAGTTATTTACATTTCAAGGACATGGTACAACATTTTCATTTAGATCTTCAAGATAATAAGCCTCTATTCCAACTACTGATGTGATACGATATGACCCTTTCTAGTTGGACCCTAATTTGCCTCATGCTGGGTTCTTTGCAATACCCAAAACTGTTCTTAATACCAAGTCCCCTGGCGCCAGTGGCCATAACTTCACGTTTAAGTCATAACCTTGTTTGAGCTTGTGTTGATAATATGTTAATTGAACCATAGTGCTTTCCCTCCGTTCTTCAACCAAATCCAAGCCCATTTCCAACAGCTCATCATTGTTGTTCGGAGTGAAAGAGCTCGTCCTCAGTGTTAGGAAACCAATTTTGAGAAGAATTATAGTCTCGGCCCCATAAGTCATTGAAAAGGGTGTATCCCCTGTGGATCTACGATGGGTAGTTCAATATGTCCAAAGGACCTGTGGAAGTTCTTCCACCCATTTTTCTTTCGCATCATCTAACCTCTTCTTGAGCCCATTCACTATTACTTTCTTGACAGCTTTGGCCTATTCATTCCCCTATGGATAATACAGGGTGGAATATCTGTTTGTAATCCCCAGATCCCAGCAATATCTTCTGAAGACCTTACTATCAAACTGAAGACTATTGTCTGAGATGAGGGTATGAGGAATTCCAAACCTGGTGACAATGTTTTTCAAACAAATCTTTTTGCATCCAAGTCCCTGATATTTGACAATGGCTCAGTTTCAACCCACTTAGTTGAATAATCTGTGCCAACCAGTAGCCATCTCCTATTCCCTGTTACCTTAGGGAAGGGTCCTACAATATCCAAGCCTCATTGAGCGAAAGCCCAAGGGTTGGATAGAGGATTGAGGATGCCCCATGGTTGATGAATGTTCAGAGCAAACCTCTGACACTGGTCGCATTTCTTCACATAATTTTGTACTTCCCTCTGTATATTTGGCACCAGTACCCTTAGGTAAGTGCCCTGTGAGATAAGGATCTACCTCCCGTGCGGCTTCCATAAATTCCTTCATGTAATTCTTTTAGAAGTAGCTATATTGCTTAGAGGTGTATATATAGTAGGTATGGTCCAGAAAAAGAGCGTTTATACAGCTTTTGGTTATCGGATAGCTAGAACTGAAGAGCTTTTATACGTACCTTGTCTGCTTTGGACTTCTCCTCAGGCAAGATATCTTCCTTAAGGAATAGCACTATAGAGTCCACGGAGTCCGAGACATCAACTATTTCCTCATCTTCCTTAATGATGGGTTGGGAGGAGGTAGCTTCACTAGTCATGTGTTGAAGTGGAAAGGCTACTTTAGAAACGCCTTTTGGGATAGGTTGGGTGGTGAGAGTGCTTTCTGGGATAGAAACGCCTTCGGGAAGAAGAAAATCCAGAACGACAACGTTGATGCGGTGCAAACGGGGGTGTAGCTGAAAATTAAGTGCGCTGCTCAGAGTTGACCGTTGTTATAATCAAACACTTCAGCCTTTAGTATCTCGTCCAAACTTGGTTGGTTAACAAGACTAAAGTTGGGAATAGTGGCGCGTTTATCTACAAAATTATCAACAAAAATCAGTGTCAATCATAGGAACATTTATATACTAACATGAATAAAAGAAAAAGAAGAGGGAATGATTTTGAAATAATCGACCTAAACCTAGAGCCCCACCTGGTTCTCTCTCTTTCGTCGGGCAGGGGAGGCCATCATGCCACTCCCCTAATACGATCAAGAAGTCCTTGTTTAGGTCTTTGTTAGAATCGGGGAGTCATTGGATGAGCATAACCTCGAAAAATCTAGACTTTAGGTAGTACCCCTGTCCTTTTAGGTGATGAAGGTTATGGATCCAATTGGCATCATGGTGGGTAAGTCCCAAATCCATTCTCTCATTAAGTACGTCTATGCAACCTAAGAATCTAAACATATTTGGAACACACTGGGTGGGAGCTAATCTGTGAGCCCTGAAGTAATCCCTAGTGATTGTGCCTATGGAAATTCTCATCCCTCCCTCTATAAAGGTGATCATCGGGATTACTACTTCTCCCTCCCGTCTTTTCTCATGCCATTCCCCTACCTTAAAGTATCTATTCGAGACACTTGGTGGGATCCTATATGTGGCTTTAAAACTCTCTATTCCCTCATCGGAGTCTACCAAATAGGTAAACCTACCCATTTCTAAGAGAGGTTTAAAGGTACTAAGAAGATAAAGGAAAGGAAGAAGAGCCAAGGAGAAAAAGACACAGAGAAAAGAAAAGTAGATGAAAAAATAAACAAAAGTATTTATAAAGACTTACACTAAAGAAAAAATTCTCCTCGAACTCGCTCTTGGTAACTATGAAGGCACGAGTAGATTAGGCGAGTTTGTAGGTTCAGTGTATGAGTGTTAAAGTGAGACGAGTGATTAATTTGGGTAGTATTTATATCAAAGGAGAGTCACAAGCAGGAAAGTTCCCGCCTGGGTTCCAGCAAAATCCTCAGTCATTGGATTCGCAACACGCCATAGAACGTGGGGAACAGGGAGCCGTAAAAATTAATGAAGGCATGTCTTATGTGCCAAAGTGTCAGAAGTGTGCCTTGGGCAATTAAAAAGGCACGGATGATGTATGACGAGCACAAAATAATTATAGTGACATCGAAATCCTCTTCTCCTCTTGATTAGCCAGAAAGAAGAATCCCGAAGGGTTATTATAAGGGTGATAGGTCCAGGAGTATATATTGAGCCAAAGACACAATTCGAGGACGGACAAATGTCTTCCTAAGAATTTGTGTTGGTAAGTAAATAAGGAAAGTCTGATCATGATCGTCCAAGAAGGTGGTCCAAGGAGGAATACATCCTCGGATGAGCAAAGCCGAGGTCAGAAAGTGCGGTCTTCCACCCAAAAGCAATGTTCTAGGAGATCCTGTAGGTAAGGATATACATTGTAAGAGCACAGGACAAGAAAATACTATGAAATATCTAAGAGAAAGCTACTACCACCACATTGAATGCTCAGCCTTACAGCAGCTACTTCCAAAGGTTTCAGGAAGGTGCTGATGGGACAAGTATCCATACTAATAATCTGATCCATATGTGGAGGGTAGAGAGAGGAGGAAGAATGGTATAAAAGGCAAAGGAAACCCCCAGAATGAGAGATCGGAAGAGAAAGAGAGAAAAACACTGTAGACTAAAGAACAATATTTGTAGTTTGTCTTTAAGTGAGATATATAGAAGAACCAGCCTCCTCAGATTTAGTCCGAGGACAATTTTCCTTACATAAAAGTACTTAATCTTTATTTTATGTTTTCCTTGGCCCATTACAATTGATGTACAAACTCATTAGAACCTAGATTGCAAACTCACTCTCTACAAATTCATTGTATTGGGCTCTTTGGACCTATTCCCTTCCTCTTTTTGACTGAAGTACAAATTGAGTCCTTACACCAATAATTTATATAAAAAGTCATTTATTTGGTGTTTAAAACCCACTAATCATATTTATTAGCACGTTAATGTGTATGTTTCACATAGACAAATTTGTTTACCAAAACAAACTTAGATATGTAGGAGGCCCTGCTTTAGAGTTATCATTCACTGCCTTCACTTTGGCACAAAAGAATCAAATCAATGGGATCAATCTCTCCCCTCAATTGGCGTGTCTACTTCAAATGCCTATATTTTGGCTAGGATAGGTAGATACCAAAACAAAAGTGCAAGAGAATATCCTCCAATATTCTCTTAGATATGTGGTGTAAAGTGTATTTTTTTGCCTTTTTTTTTTTATTTATGACATGAGTTTCCCATTATTTGAAAAGTTATTTGTTAAAAACCATATTCATTCTCAAAGTTTACAATGGGTTTTGAGATGTGTTGTGGATGCCTTTGTGTTTGAACTTTGAACCCTTCTTCCATTTCCAATGTGTGTGTGAGAGAGTTAACTACTTACCTTTAACTATGTTATGCTTACAGCTCAATGTGTTTTTTGGATTGATTCAATTATAAAGAGTATCTGGAACTATGTTAGGTCTTTAATCCCTCCTAAATCAAATCATGCAATCACTTGTTATAAGAATGTTCTTAGCACAAGCTGTTTGGCTTAGGGCTTCATTTTGGAACACATTTTGGTTGACTATACATATTTGGTTTAAGGAAGTCATAGATTCTACCCTTCAAAAACCGTACTCCTAGGAAGATATTATGCGCTGCGTAAAGGATGATATGTAATTGTTCTGATGCTTATGATTACAAGTTGCTACTTACATAATGGAGTTTGTGGAATGTGATAATTGTTAAATTAGTGGATCTTTTGAACTTAAAATAATCTGTATTAGTGGAAGTGGCTTGGATTCATGAGGATATTAAGCTGATATAGGAATATTTTGTTAGTATATCCTTTGTTATTGTTGCTTTATGATATATTCATGTTAATCTAGCTTTTGCTAGTGCTGCGAAAGGGATTGAGGAGAATGTTCATTTTTTCTCTTTCTCATTGTGTTGTGTGTTATATTAATAAAGTCTATTATCGTTTCTTCAAAAAAAAAAATTCAAATAAAAAAAAAACTAAATAAAGCTAATTTTGCCCTTTTTTAAAATTATAAATTAGTCCCAAAACTGAACAAAGTATATGAAAATTAAATTGTGGGTTGCTTTCAGAAGTCTTTTATATATATATATACACACACACAAGATAGAATTTCTACTCTAGCCTAATCTAAGTGTATATGTGTGTGAAACTCCCTCCTGGAGACTTGAAACCCGACCCTTGTCTCCCACACCTCACAAACACTTATACTTGTAGAGTGACCATTGCACTAAGGGTGTGCAGTAATTCACAAGTCTTTCTCTATTTAATAATGATAGAATATTCAAAGTTTTAGATAGCCAAATTATGCATATGAATATTTTACAACATCCAATAAATTTGTAATTCATTAGATGTTTGGGAAAAATATCAACATAAATAAAAGTTTGTTGTACTCCACTAAATCTTATTATCACAACATATATTGTATACCAGTATCTTAGAACCATTGACATTGATATATAAGGCGTGTTACTTTATATTTACAATCCCTTAATCTCCCAGCATTGGCATTCTTAGTAAGGTGTCTTCGATGGCGTGTGAAGATTCTTAGAGCATTCACACTATGAGTTACATACAAAAACCATTCTACATCTCACAAACCCATGCCTAAAGTGCATTCACATCCCAAAATTTTATCCCATCCTATTTTACCATCTCAAAAAACTATTTTATTAATTATACCATACCATTTTACAATACTCTCAGTATCCCAGTTTTTATTTTACAATACAACACATTAAAATAATATTTATAAACAATAAAATAATATATCCCAAAACCCAAATAAAAACAAAAATCCAAAATTTAGTGAGAGAGAGAGGAATTGATAAAGTAAGTGAATAAAATATTAGTTTTCTTTTTTAGAAATGAGTTACAGTGCAATTGCACTGTAGCATTGTTGTTGTTGGTGTTGTTTTTTTTTTTTTTTTTTTTTTTTTTTTTTTTTTTTTTGCAATAGTTGGTTTTTACAAGTCTAGATGAAGCTTGATTTTTATGCAAAAATGATAAAATTTGCCAACATATGGCATATAGCAATGCTAATGCGAATGCTCTAACAAATGAATGAAAATGCTACTCGGTTTCAAGTGGTCTATTTAAAGTGTTGATGGATAACAATTTTTTTTTTTTGGGATTTTTTTTTTTAAATATAGTTTTAGTGGGCAAATTATAATAATGAGTATTGCAGTATAAGATAAAGATGAATTAAATGCATGCCAACCTTTTTTTTTTTACATTATTTTCAAAGTTAAATTTTGCTCTCATTGTAATAGTCATTAATTAATTAATCAATATTTTATATGTAATCAAAGTTGATTTTCGTTTATGGGGTGTCAATATAGGATAGGATACCATAGTTTTATTTATATAAAGAATTTAGAATTGCCTTGTGCTTTAGGGCGAATGACGATTATTGCAAGATTTTTAACAAGATTTTTTTATATATAATTTTTTTTAATAAATGTTACTACAATTCAAAAGTTAGACATATAAATTGACCACACAATTTGAGTCCAATTATGACTCATTTTTGTACGTTTCTCAACAAAAAAAAAAATTATGACTCATTTTTGTACGAGAACAGGGGACATTAATGTGTTTTATACAAGAATTTTTTTTTTTAAATAATAAATATTACTACAATTCAATAGAAGAAGGGTAATCCATGAAGATAAATGTTTGATTTGTACACGAGAACCAGAATCCACCATTCATGCTTTGTGGGATCGTGCAGCAGCTCAAGATATTTGGGCTAGAAGTGTCCATAAACTGCAGAAATATAAGCATGGACAGACCAACTTGTTGCAACTGATGGAGGAGTTTTTGGGGCGTCTGACAATAGAAGAACTTGAGCTGTTTTGGACTCGAGCGTGGCTGATCTGGAATTAAAATCAGCTTGACTCTGTATTGGATGGAGGAAAATTGAACAGTCCGACAAGTTTAAACAAAAGAGTAGAGGAATGCATTGAAGATTTCAAATGTGCTCAAACCCAACTTAATGTCCAGCCGAGGCAGCAACCAAGTGGAGAGGTATGGCAGCCACTACCACCAGAGGCGTATAAGCTCAATTTTGATGCAGTATTATTTTCAAACTTAGGCAGAATTGGTTTTGGAGCAATTGTTCGAAATGAAAAGGGAGAGATTATGGCTGCTATGACTGCTAGTGGACCGGATGTGTACACAAGTGAAAAAGCAGAGTTGCTTGCCGGAGAGCCATAGAATTTGTTGTGGATGCTGGTTTTTCAAAGTTGATTATTGAGGGTGACAACAACAATGTTATTCATGCCATCTCTTATTTTGTGGAAAATTCTTCTCTATTCGGCAATGTTGTGGATGACATTCGACATTTGATAAGGGGATTGCATTGGTCTAGTGTTTGCTGTATTAGGAGGGGTGGGAATAGGGTAGCCCATGATTTGGCTCAATATGCTAAACATACATTAGATGAGGATTTGTACTGGATGAAGGACTCACCCCCACCAGCCATGGATGCTTTGTATCATGATATTTCTTCCATTTAATTGCATGAATAGCCCCATTTCAAAACAAAAGAAAAAATAGTTAGACATATAAATTGACCATAAAATTTGAGTACAATTATGACCTGTCTCATCCTAGTCCTAGAACACGGGACATGACCATTTATGATCGCAGCCCTTAATAGCCATGAAATTTAAAAAGACAATTTTGACCCATCTCATCCTAGTCCTAGAACATGGGACATGACCATTTATGATCACTGCCCTTAATAGCCATGAAATTTAAAAAGACTTTCAAAACTTATGTGATGATGATAGTTCTTTATCATTAGACTAATATACTAATCAATTTTTGATATAGGCGAGAATTGAACCTCAAATCTCTTATCTAACCATTAGAGACTTTATCAAATGAACTAATTAGAAGTTTGGAACCCATAAATTTAAATTACGTGTTGCAAGGCACAATATTTTCACAACTATTTTATAACAAATTTTAGGTAATAAGTTGTTACTAGTTTTAATTTGAACCCATATAGAAATTATTTTTTAGTTCACTAATAACAACAATTAACAACTTCTCATCTAGAAATTGTTGTGAAAATGTTGTAGATATATCATTTCTCTAAATTAAAATATTTGGACACCTCTATATTTTACAAGAAATGCTACGTTCACAACAAGTTTTAAGTAGTAAATTGTTAATAAGTAATAACAACTTATCACCTAGAATTTGTTATAAAATTATTGTGAAAAGGTCGTTAACACATCTTTACTCATAATATACGCTAGTGTATAACACCGTGCATTTGTATGGATACATTTAAAAACAATTAAAAATACACATGAGTTCAAATTATACGTGATGTTAGACTTATAGCTTACACATTTTTTAAGCCATAGATTTTAAAATATATAATAGTTTTTCATATTATATATATATATATATATACATATATAATTTGATTAGATTCTGACTTTTTGGTTTTTGCATCCAATAATTCAATTTCCACAAAAAAATTATATAGGACACATGGTTCAAAATTGAATTCCAATTGATATTCAATTTAGAATCTAATTGGATTTAAACTCTTTAATTTTGCACCCAATAATTTATTTTACACAAAAATTTAAAAATTAAATAGGACATGTTGTACAAAATTAGACTCCAATTTAGAATATACTTTCACTAAGTTTTTGTTTTTTTTATTTTTTTGAAACCTACTTTCTCCAAGTTTTAGGGAACAAAATTTCTATCCAAACTAGTTTGGAGAGAGACTCTTCAAACTTCTTATATATTTCTTTTTTGGGTGTGAATTTTGAAAATCTAACTGTTGAATTTCACGTTCCTTATGTTTCTAATGTACGTATAAAATTTCGTTCAAATTGGATGTTATTTACTATTTGATCAATTAACTTATTTTTTATATACAACTTTAGATCACAAAAACTTGAAATTATAATATTTATTTGATAACATAGCAATTGATCTTTGATCTTCTTGAAATTTTGTAAGCATTAAGAATGTAATAAGAACATGCAATCTGACGGTTAGATTTTCAAAATTCACACTCAGTATAAAAATATATGATGAGTTTGTAGGGTTTCTCTTCAAACTAGTTTGAAGAGAAACTTTGTTCAGGTTGCTTCTCATTTAGCAACGACAAATTAAAAAGTAAAAACAACAGCAATAAAATGGTAATCAAGGGTGTTTAGGAAAAATAAATCTAGTCAGAGTCAGAGATTGCAACTTAGGCACTTGTTTTTTTGACAATATTTAGCCCAAAACGTACTCAAGATAAAATAACACATAAAAAGCTAAATAAAAAAAGCTATTTTAATATAAAAATGTATTAATAAAATCACACACACACACACACACACACATATATATATATATAAGTTGTAAATGATGAACCCATATGTTAATTAAGGAAGATGAAAGAAAAGAGTGATTATTAATAAATAAACCCTACTGCTGTTTTCTCTTAAAATAAATTAGCATGTAAATCTATGCAAACGTATGGATGTATTTAAAATAAAACAAAATTTTTATTATAAAAATTATAAATAATTAGTCAAATTAATTTTTTTTTTAAAGCTCGTAACACATGCATACATATAAATACATTTAAAATTAAACACAATTTTTATCATAAAATATAGATAATTAGTCAATTTTTTTTTAAAGTAAACATAATTAGTCATATATTAAAATTCTTACCTAAATTTAATATTACTTAATATCATTTTTCTTCTTCTAATTTTTAATAAAATAGAACATGTGATGATTTTTGTTATGTGGTGATTTTTATTTTATTTATTTATTGGGAAACATATGGTGATTTTTATTGAGTATATGTGACTATTTTTTTTTTTAATTTTATAGTTCATTAATATTTGATTCTTAGTATTTTGCACTCATTAACTTACTTGACACAAAGATTAAAAAACTTAAGTAGACACATGGTACAAAATTGGATTAAAATTTCAAATTCTAATTCAAATTTCTCTAAGCTTTACCTATTAATACATATATATATATATATATATATATAGATGACTTTTAAATTTGAATATTTTTTTAGTTATATGATTATTTTTTTATGGTTTATTATATTAGACTCCTCATTTTCTACACTAAATTAACTAATTTGGCACAAAAATTTTAAAAATTAGATTAGATGGGACATGTGGCCCAAAATTTAACTCTAAGAAATTCAATTTTTATACTAAATTAACTTACTTGGCACAAAATTCTAAACTTTAGATTAGATGAGAAACATGGTGCAAATTAAATTAGATCCTAATTGAATTCCAATTTGAAATTTAATTGGATTTTCTCTCTGCTTTACCTATTATTATATATATAGATTAAGAAATATGAAAGAAAAAAAAGTATAGTTGAACTTATTTATTTATTTTCATTTTTTGTAAAAAATAATTAATTTATTGAGGATGGATAACCAATCATAAAAGTTGTAACCAAAAATATCATACGTTGAAGAGTTTATCACCAATTTTGACCAATAATACCATTTGTTTTTCTTCTTTTTTTAATTACAAATAAGGCCATTGTTAAGTTGAAAATTCAATGGATATGAGATTTCCTTAAAAATGAAGCAAAGTTTATTATAAATTGAAGCAAAATATAATTCACCCAAACAATTTCACCATAACTAAACTCAATTTAAGTCAAATAAAATAAGTTGTGATTTCAATTAAATTAAAGTTGGTTATTACTATGGACTTTATGGTAAAGTGGACATCTCCCTTTAATGGGGGGAGATACTTTGAAAAAGCAGTTTGTTTCATTTAAAAAAAGAAAAAAGAAAAAGTAATTTGTTTATATGAGATGAGGTTACATATCTTGTTACATCAAAATACTACCTTTATAAACAGATATGTAATGGTTTATTAGTTTCATTTTAATTTCTTTTCCCCTTTTAAGAAATTCTTAATTCACTTAAAAAACATATTGCTCTAGGAAGTAGAACTTTTTTGTTTTCTGTATAAATTTTTAGTTGTACATTTGTTGCCACATAGAGTGTTAACCAAAAAATGAAAAGAAAAGAATGAGGGTAAATAGGGGATTTGAAGTTGAATGTTTTAAATGAAAACACCAATATGTGCCAATTGAACCAATTAATGCTTTTTTTTTAAAGTATATTTTCACACTTAAACCCAGTTAATTCAAGTAATGACCAAGGTTCTATTATTATTATTATTCAATGGTTGGGCATAGTGCTATTTTGAAAAATAAATTTAACCATTTGGGTAAAACTCATTATATTTATTCGCAATTGGGAACACTGGGCTAATGAGTTTAATGTAAAACTGAAAATGTAAACGTCAATTTAAAGATATTTACAGCTTTAGGGTTGTTTAGGCTCTTTTATTATCAAATGTGAAATAGATTTACTAAAGAGTCGTAAGTACCTTGAAAGCTCAATTTTTAAAAAAAAATTATTTTAAGTAATGTTTGAAATATGAAGGGGCTGTTTGATATGGTTGCTTAAGTAACATTTTTCAGTTTTTAAACAATATTATATATATTTTCATACACTTTTTCACTAATACGTATTCCTAAAAAAAGAGATAAGCTTAATTAAAGAAAAAAACATTATCTAAAATTTATTAAAGACTTATTTGTAAATTACACAATTTAACTTTTATTTGTTATCAATTTCATATTTTAAACTATTGAAAAGTGCCAATTAATTGAGCTATAAGCTTAAAAGCCTCTTCCCTAATTTGATGTGTGTTTTTTTTTTTTTATATCTTTTATCTCAAAAAAAAAAAAGTATTGCTTATATATGTAAAAGAAAAGAAAAAACTACCAATATTTCTCTTTTCTTTATTAATATATTTCTATCATTGATGTAAAAAAAAAATAGGTATAACGAATGCACATACCAACTCACATTGATTAATGATTCATTCGCGTGGGAAGTTAAAAGCATAAAATTGGAATTGAATTGCCAAGTAAGACAATAACTACAAAAAGTAATGACTTGAATGAACTTTATATTGGTCCCTTTTATGAATCCTCTAGAAAAAGATTTGAATTAAATCACAAGCTAAATCATAAATACAATTTATGGTGTACTACTAAAAATCTCCCCTTAAAAAAAAAGCCAAAAGAGAGAGAGAAAAAAAAAAAAAACCATAGCTTCCACATCAACTATATATAGATTATTCAACTTTATTTATGAGACATACTAGAATTCCTAAGAAATTGAGACTCTTGACTTGTGTAAAATTGAGATCAAAGACCATCCGTTACCCTAGTGGGATTAACTATTTATAATTTTATATATCTTATAGAGTCATTATTATTTTTGTTCAAAGAGTTTCAACTCTATGACGTTTACTCCTGATGATAGTTTTTTTATCATCAGACAGACTCTAATCAGTATTTTATATAGGCAGAGATTGAATTACAGATCTTTTATTCAACTACGAGAAATTTTATCAATTGAATTAACTGGAACCTATGAATATTATTTATTGAGTTTTAATAAAATACGCCTTTAAAACATATGTTAGTAAATCATTTAAGAAAATCTTTTATGAAAAAACAAAAAAGTGATAAACTCTATTGACAGTTTTTTATTTTTTAAATTTTTTCATAAAAAGTTTTGAAAATAAATGATTAATTTTTATTTATTTTTAAGTTTATATCTTATTCGGTACAAAAACTCTTTTTTAATTTTAGTTTTTAAATTTAAATAATATATAATTAAAAAAAATTTAAAAATTGAAGAGTTGACTTTGATTCAATAAATGTACACATCTAACTGTCACATTAGCTTAAACTCTCGTACGCAAAACTACTATGCAGTTTCTGTCCCTCGTTTATATTTTCGGTATGCTGAAACAGGGTACATACATTTTTGTACACCGTATTATATCAATAAAATTTCTATCTCTTACCTGAAAAAAGAAAAAAAAGAAAGAAAAAAGAAAGCCCGTTGTGTTTGGCTTTTCTGGCAATTTCTCTCCTTAACATAAAATGCATTTTTTTCTTTTTCCAAGCAAATAGGAGGAGCTTATTGTGGATGATGTTGTCTTTGTATGTATGTTTTCTGAAGGTACCATTTGGTGGCGCTATGACAGAAAGCTTTGGAAGAAAATAAAACTCTATATTTGGGAAGACCCACATTCACGAGCTGGCTCAGTGGCTGTTGCAGGAGGAGGAGGAGAGGGAGAGAGAGGACTTGATAAGAGCTTTGGGCACCCAAAGAACTTTGGCTCAAAGTATGAGCTTGGCAAAGAAATAGGGCGAGGGCATTCTGGTCATACTTGTTTTGCTAAGTGCAAAAAAAGGAGAGCTTAAAGGTCACTCTGTAGCTGTTAAAATCATCTCCAAAGCTAAGGTGTGTTTTGGGTATGTGTTTATTTGGTCATGCATTGTTTATTATTGGTAAAAATTAGTAGTACTTTGTGTTAATTTAATTGAAGTCGGTGATTAGTAATTAAAGCTTGAATTTTTTATTTTATTTTAATTAGTTGAGTTTAGTGCTAATGTGGGGAAGTGAAGGTTTAGTTGAAAAGTGGAAATCTTAGTTGGGTCACTCAAAAGTTGGAGAAGAAGAGACAAGGAAATGTAGAGGTTGAGGTGGTATTCAGTTAAACTTTTTAGAGCTGGATTGTGTTGGACTCATTTGATCCAGAGTGAAATTGGGGAAGTGGGTACTCAGTAAAATTTGATTGATTTGTTGGGTTATGATTAAATTTTTCAAATTTGAAGTTTGGGTTGAGAATTGAGGTTGGAAATTATGGGAGTGGTTATTGGGTCTCATTAAAATAACTGGAAAAAAAATAGAGGGAAAAGATGATCTGGTCTCGGTTTTGTTGTCGTATTTCGAAAAGACTTGGGTGCTCTGCGTTTCTTTATGCCCTAAAATTTCAATGGTGGATAGGATAGTGTTTTGGAACATGTTGAGGTGGTGGGTGGTGCTCACTGGTGCCTTAAATTGTGATTGGTAATACTGAAAGATGCTTGTTGGTTATTGTCCGCTGGGGTGGCTCAAGAGTCAATTGTGTCTCTCTCTACTCTCTACTCTCTACTTATGATTAGGTTGTAGAAGTTGATGAACATGCTTATTGCAGAATGGGGATAGGAGACTGGCTCAGCTGAAGGTTATGAGGCATTTAAGGAAGAGAAATGCTTGCAGGGAAAGTGAGTATGGTGGGAAAAAACTGGTCATTGGAAAACTATTTACACTTGTCAGTTTACTTTTGACAGAGTGGAAAGTATATGTGGTTCAGTGGCTGCCATTTTTTAAGCTGCAGCTGCTGCACCATGTTTTGCAAGGACAAGTTGGCGTGCACAGTGTAGAAGTTTTCTGAAGTAGTAAGATCTCTATACTAGATTGAGGAAAGTAAAGGACACAAAGATAGGCAGAGGAAGTTGTTTTTAGGTAGGGGATGGGATGTGATGACTGTTAGGAATGCACTACCTATGAACAAGTATGAAATGAATAGGTTGATTGACAGAAGCTTGATTTCCTTTATGATCTGTGACAAATATATCAGACCTTTTATTTTTGGTTCATATTTAAGAAAGCAGTGAACACATGGTTACATTCCCATAGGCACATTCTCAATTATTTAGGAAGAATATTCATGACTTCATTGAACTGATGACCAGAGCAGGAATGATGTTCAATTCAAGTTGCAAGTTTTTAGTCTTGAAAACAGTGTATTAAGAGCTCATTTTAAATTGAGGGTATTGATCTTAGTATGCATGAGTAATTAAGTCCTCCCTGCAATGGCACTGCGTGATTAAAATTACCTAGAACTTCATGGCCGTTACTCATCTTTTGTTTGCCGATGTTAGTTTTTGAACCTTTTTTTTTTTGTGGAAAATTATGTGCACCAAATACTCTTATGTGCGTTGCTTTGTTGACTCACTTTATAATTATAAGATTAATTTTTACTATTGGTACTGAATTTTATAGGGACAAAAGAAAGATTATCAGCCAGAGGGAGATTATTGGTTGAGTTCAAATTTATGTGCTAGGGGAAGTATTAGCTACTTTTTTTAATACTTTTGAACTAAGGTTTTCTTGGATAATACATCAAAAGCTTAATAATAGCTCTGGCTTTTGTTCATGTTTAACTTTTTAATTTCCAACTCTTCTTATTCTTGTATTATTGTAGGTGAGACAAAATTTTATTCTTAGTTTATCTTAACGAAAGTTAATTGATTTATAAAGATGACGCATCTGGGATTAGTTGGATTTTAGTATCTAACAAAGTGTTATGTGGCAGATGACAACAGCAATAGCGATTGAAGATGTTTGCAGGGAAGTGAAAATATTAAAAGCCTTATCTGGGCATAACAATTTGGTCAAATTTCATGATGCGTTTGAGGATGCCAACAACGTGTACATAGTTATGGAGTATGTATATCCTTGTTGGAGTGTTATTCTAAGAAGACTTAATTCATGGAGACAATTATTTATGTTTTGCTTTGTTATGTGAGGAAACCTTAACAATCCTAGAGTCCTCATGGATGGTTAACTATATAGATGGGTTAGTGACACTGGACAAAACCAAATCAAGCACAACAATAGCAAAATTGAAGAACAAAAATTATAAAAATTACCTAGGAGTCAGCACCAAAAATTTCCCAACTCTAGGAAATTAAGTAGAATATTGATAGCCTAATTAATAATAATTCCTAAGATTAAATCCAATTGGTCGATAAAAACAAATTTGACTTGTTAAATTAAATAAAATTTTCTTTGTGCTTTTTGCATCAGTTACTCTACTCAAATCTTTTACATTGTTGGTCTTAGAAGTTTGTTCTGAAGAATTTCTTTTTTCTCTCTTTCAGATTGTGTGGGGGTGGAGAACTACTGGACAGAATTCTGGCAAGGTGAAAATTGGCTGCTTATTTTCTCTGCCCTAATTGAAGTTAATTTAAGTCTTATTTTTCTATTCGTTTAGTTTGATTATATTCCTCTTGAGGCCTTATTATCCTATAATGTAGAGGTGGAAGATACATGGAGGAAGATGCTAAAGAAATTATTGTCCAAATTTTAAGTGTAGTTTCCTATTGTCATCTTCAAGGTGTCGTGCATCGTGATCTAAAGCTAGAGGTATAGCACTGCAAACAAACTAATTATCTTTCTCCAATTTTTTACTTTTCTTGCATTTGGAATTATTGATTGTGCACACTCACACACATGCATGTTGTAGTAGTAGTTGTAGTTGTTGTTGTTAATTATTTTATTTTATTATATTTTTATTTTTAAAAAATTTATACGTTTTTAATCATTGTTCCTAATTCCAATTGATAACTATGGATGCCTTGACTGCTTGGCAGGATCTTCTTTTTGTCACAAAAGATGAGGATACTCCAATGAAGGTTATCGACTTTGGTCTATCTGATTTTGTTAGGCCAGGTAACAGTTGCTTATTCTTATACTATTATTGGAATACTAATATGAATAAAAGTGGGAGATTAGTTAGTCATTTTTTATTCTAATAACTTGATTGGATTTTATTTAACTGCTGTACAAGTTTTCTGATATTCTGATCTTCCATCAGTAGCTTATTGCCAGACCCAAGTTAGGTAGGCCTCTATTTACACAAGGAATACTTTTGGGTATCCATTGTAGAATCTTTTCCAAGTATTTTGTGAAATTTTCTTTCCTAGAACTGTTAAATTCAAAATGTTTTTCCTTTTTCAATCACATGTTCAACTAATCATGGCTTGATGAAGGGAGGGGGGAATTTTATAAGAAAATCTTTTCCAATCATTTTATAGGGGCTGATAACTATCTATTCCGTAGTGATATACTTGTTGCTCCAAATATGGTCATGGCAACAATATAGCATTAGGTTTTAAGTAACTTCAATCACTTGTGGATAAGGGTTCAATTTTGATTGACGCATTTTAATATCTTACAATGGATCTATGCTTTGAATAAGTTCTTACTATTTTTTGTTCAATTTTTGCTTGTAAAAGCTTTTCTGTCTCTAGGCTGCATTTGGTTAGCAAAAAAGTAATTCTCAAGAAAAGTGCAGCAAAAAGAAAGGATTTATTTTTTTTTAAGAACATTAGAAAGGAATCCAAAAAGAGTTAGAGCAGTAAGTAGACCAAACATGCCCAGAGAAAGCCTCCCCATGAATATTGATCTGCTTCCTGGAATTGATAAAAATTGATCGAATTCCTACTTTGGTTTGTGAAGCTTTTCAATTTTCCTGATCTTTCATACATTTGACCAGTAACAACAGGGAAATAAGCCTTGGTAAAAGGAGACAAATGTGTTTCCTGCAACTGTTTCGATTGCAAGATATTTTTATTCTTTCTCAATAAAAAGTTATAGCTTGCCTATGATGCATAATCCATTAATAAATTATCAATTGTTCTAAAAGCTTAAACATTTAATAAACGGTGAGTTTAATCATTTAACTATTATTCTAACACTGCTACTCACCTGTGGGCCTAGACTCCCCCTTTTATAAATGGCGTCCAACACTTGAGATTTTATCTTTTTAAATGTGAGGTAGGGTGGAGACAGGGTTCAAGCTCAGGAGCACCTGCTTTGATTCCATGATGGATTACCAATTGTCCCAAACGTCAAAGTTGTTAGGAAATAGTGAAGTTAATTACTTGACCATTATTCTAACACTTAAAAACATAGGATGAGATTTGAGGGAGAATTTTTCCTGCCAGAAAGTAGTTAGTGGTGAAAACAGTTTTCTGACAACCAAATGCATGGAAAATGCTGAAAACATTTTTTTATTTCTTTTTCCTTTCCTGTTCTTGCCAATCAAATGGAGCTTAAGTTGTGGAATGCATCTCATATTTGCATTGTATGTGTATAAATGTGGGATGCATTTGTTTTTGTCGAGATTGTTTATAGTTTTTGGTCTTTACTTGAACGCTTTTTGTGAAAATGCCGCTTTCGTCGATATATACTTCTTCAATATTTGCTTGCCTTTTATTCATGGTCACTGAAGGTCTCGTTCTTGTACATGTGCAGATAAACGGCTCAATGATATTGTTGGTAGTGTGTGCTATGTTGCACCTGAGGTGCTTCATGGATCTTACAGTGTTGAAGCAGATTTTTGGAGCATTGGTGTCATTACATATATTTTGTTATGCGGAAGCAGACCTTTTTGGGCACGTACCGAATCAGAAATGTTTCGTTCTGTGCTAAGGGCCGATCCTGATTTTGATGATTCACCTTGGCCTATTGTGACACCAGAAGCTAAAGATTTTGTTAGAAGGCTTCTGAACAAGAACCACAGGAAAAGAATGACTGCTGCTCAAGCTCTAAGTAAGTTTTATTTGATTTATGAAGATGTCCTTAATTTGATTCTCAGTTGTGAAAATTTATATACTCTCTCTTACAGTATTGCTTCTGAGTTTATATGATTTGTCTAAATTTTCTCAATTAGTCATAAGTCTTTAAATTTCTTATCAATGGAAAATAATATTTACCTCTATTTCTGCAGCTCACCCATGGTTACGAAATGAAAACTGTGCTGTACCTTTAGATATTTTGATCTACAAGTTAGTTAAGTCATATATTTGTGCAACACCTTTCAAACGTGCAGCATTAAAGTAGTTGTCTATTGTGTAATTGTTAAAAATTTATTATTATCATTTTCTTTAAAGTAAAGCTTTGGCCCCAAGACGAGGGGGACGGGTAAATTTTATTATGTAATTCTTAGAACACGTACGGTCATTTATGGAAGAAGCTGACTTCCACCCCCTTATTTCCAAAATTTTTTGAAAAAGAACCTAGAACCACACACATGCATACAAAAGGTGGCCTAAGATATAATGTATAGGCGTATGCCTTTGCATGCCACTTTTCAGTGGCATGTGGCACCCTGCTTAGGGCAAGACAGCCTTTCACTTGACATTTTAAGGGTCTGTTTAGATACCGTTTATTGTTGAAAACTGAAAACACTGTAGCAAAATAATTTTTAAATGTGTGAATAGTACCATGTGACCCAATTTTAATAAAAATTTTGTTGAAAAAGTACTTGTGAGTCTCATGAACAGTGCATGAGACCCACTGAGTTGGATGCAAACGCAACTGAAACCAAGTTTCAGCTCTATCCAAACTCAGTCTAAGTGTGCATTTTTTCTGGTCTCTGCAGCATATTTCTTTTTTGTTTATTTATTGACTATTTTTTAAATAAAATTGCAGGCTCTCTCAAAAGCTCTAACAGAAGATGAGCTGATGTACCTTAAGGCTCAGTTTAGGCTCTTGGATCCAAAAAATGGATGTGTGTCCCTCAAGAATTTTTTAGCGGTTAGTTGGTGCTTCCTTTTATTTAGAATCCTTGATGACATTTAGATAACCTTTTAAACATAAGATTTTGTTATCAAGTAACACTGTAATATAAGCTTTTTGATTAATGAATTGAGTGACTTGTATTTATGTAATAATGTATTTTTTTATTTAAATAATTTTATCATGACATTTTAATTATTATGAAGAAAATTGCAGGATCTCATGAGAAATGCCACTGATGCCATGAAGGAGTCGAAGGTTTCTGACATTTTGAATTTGGTAAGACAACTTGACATGCTAATTAGCTTTCAAGAACAAATATAACTTCAGATTAACATATGGAATATGGGCTTTCACATTTCAGCTTTTTTTTTTTTTTTTTTTTTTTCATATACCATTGTGTTTCTTGTTAAGATTTTAATGGTAGTACAAAATGTCCTATTAGTGGGCAACACCATTTTCAACTCAAATTGAGTCATTGATCTTGACTCATTTTTTTACTTATTAAAAAAAAGGAATAAAAATGCACTTTACACCAACCAGGTTTGGTATTGCTTCTAAATCAGTCTCTCGACTTTCAAAACTTAAATTTACAGCCTCGACTATTACAGTGATGTCAATGTTTCCCTTGTACTATGTTCTGTCAGTTTCTGCCATTAGCCTATCTAAAATGACAATTTTGGTCCAAAATGATGCTGTTTATGGGTGGATTAAAGGCAATATGACAGAAGGGGAATTTTGAGATTGTTGTAATATTTGATAGTATAAATTGTAAGTTTTTATGGTCAAGGGACTGATTTTGAAGCGACTCAATGGCCCTAATTAGAGGGGTATAAATTGCATTTTAACCAAAAAAAAAAAAAACCGTATTAGTTTTACCTAGTGGGTACTAGTGAGTCCTTTCATAATTTTGAGATGAGTTAGACATGCATAGCCAGCCTAGTTCCTAAATGCGGGTACATCATGGAAAACGAAAATGGTGGTAAGCCTCTTTCCATATTGGATGCTGTCGGATCTTGTTCCTACGGGAGACATTCATTAGACATTCCACTACTAGCTCGTTCTCCCTATTGACAAACATAGCCCTAAATGCAAAATGGATTGGATTGATAACATGAACTGTTAATATTCTTTCTTTGTTGGTTCAATTTGAATGCTTTTCCTATAATACTTTATGCTAACTGTTGTAATGAGTAATTTGAGATGGATCCGCTCTCTTATAAAAGAATGGACTATGAAGAGTTTTGTGCTGCTGCAATCAGTATTTATCAGCTTGAGGCTCTTGAAGGATGGGAGAACATTGCAAGTTCGGCTTTTGAGTATTTTGAACAGGAAGGAAACCGGGTCATTTCAGTTGAGGAACTGGCACAGGTATGGACATCCACGCTTGTAAGATCAATATAATGATCTGACTTTCATCCCACCTAACTTGATAAATAATCTCTGCAGGAACTGAATCTGGGTCCTCAAGCTTACCCTTTACTTAAGGATTGGATCAGAGACTCAGACAGAAAACTCAGCTTCCTTGGATTTACCAAATTCCTACATGGTATGACAATATGTAGTTCTAATACAAGACACTAATTGCATGTATAAACAAAGAATTTTCAACAAAACTTTCATTGAAATGGTTTCTTGTCACTTATATTTTCACCCCCAGTTTAAAGAAAAAAGTGTAAAGATGAATGCTTCAACAGGCTGAGAATGAGCGATTTTAGCAGGTTCTTTGTAACCTTCTTTTGTAAGGGCATCCACAGCTGGAATTCCAATTCTATTCTATTTTACCATCTCAAAAAGCCACTTTATTATTAATACCATACCATTTTACTATCCCTCCAACAACCCAACTTCTATTTTCATATTCTACTCATTAAAATAATATATCTACGTAATAAAATATATTTTTCATTTTTCATTTTTTTCCAATTTTCCCCTCCACATTCCGTCATCCTCCATCACCGCGCCTCCACTGCCCAGTCACCACCACCGTGCCTCCACCATGCCCACCACGCCACCACTGCCCACTGCCCACCAAAAATCCCACCGGAACAAAAATCCATATTAGAAAAAGAAAAAGAAAAAAAAAAAAAACCCACGCCTACCAAACCGCAGAACCCAAACCTCGCCGACCAAGCACGACACGTCGTGACTCACGCCTACCAAAACGTAGACCTCGCCGACCAAGCACGACACGCCGTGACCCACGCCTACCAAAACGCAGAACCCAGACCTCACCGACCAAGCACGACACTCCGTGACCTCGCCGTGACCCACTTCAGCCATACCCGCAACCCACTTCAGCCCACTCCGATCTCCGATCTCCGTGACCCACAATCCACTTCAGCCATACCCACCTCTTCCTTTAAAAGCATTAGTCACAGCAAAAATAAATAAATAAAACCACAGAACCCGTCGGTCACAACCCACTAGATGTGTGATGTTGATGTTAGGAGGAGGATGGTGTTGGGTCCGAAGAAGGGAGAGATCAGATGAGAAAGAGAGAAGGAAGAGAGAGAAGACAACATAAATAATGAGGGAGGAGGAGAGAGAAAATTCAGTAAAGTAGAATTAAATATATATATATATATATATTTTTTTTTACAATCCTGATACAGTACAATTCTAAAGGTAGAATTGCACTGTAGCAGAATCTCAAATTTTTTTACAATACCCGCGTTTTACAAGCCCAGCTGTGGGGAGTTTTTGTGTCTTCATTGCTAAATTGGTCTTGCATTTGGCATTCCCACGCCCGGCTGTGGATGCTCTAAAAGTAATGTTCTAAAATTTTAAATTATCAACTTTGAGTGTTTTGAGGTAGTTTAGATAAGATTGTTTAAGAATTTTTTTTTTGGGGAGAAAGAAGATTGTTTAAGTCGACATGTGTGTGTGTATATATATATATATTCATTCAAGTATATGCCCTTTATGATGTTATGCTCATTATGTCCGATAAGATATGATAATGCGAGTTTATTGCTTTAATCATGGTCTTTAATCCAAGAGTATGCATTTTTTTTTTTTTTTTGTTGAGAAACACACACACACACACACACGTATATAGGGAAGAGGGATGAGATAATGGAATACACTCACACGCTAACACCAAAACTACATACAGTAGTTAGTGTCGAAGAGCAAGTGATAAATTCTTTCTTAATATCACACCTTACCGATGTGAGACAGTGTGATAAATTGAAAATGTAAACTTCAATTTAAAGATGTTTACAGCGTTATGGAGGTCGTTAAAGCTCTTTTATTACCAAATGTGAAATAGATTTACTAAAGAGTCGTAAGTATCCTTGAAAGCTCCCTTAAAAAAAAATTATTTTAAGTAATGTTTGAAACATGAAATTTCAATATCAAATGCTATTTAGATTAATCAAACACATTAACGTATATTTTCTTGAAGCAGAATATGACCAACCATGATGTGAATTCTACTTAGTGCGTATAGATAAGATTCAATAATTTAAACTTTTCATTTACCAAAGTTTAATAGTAGTCAAAAATAGAGATAAGCTTATATCCAATCTAAAATAAAGGTCTTCTATAATAGTAAATAAAAAAAGAGATAGTTTTCACAAAAAAAAAAAAAAGAGATAAGCTTAATTAAAGACAAAATCATTGTCTAAAATTTATTGAAGACTTAATTATAAATTACACCATTTAACTTTTATTTGTTATCAATTTCGCATTTTAAACTATTTGAGCTATAAGCTTAAAAGGCTCTTCCCCAATTTGATGTTTTTTTTTTTTTTTTTTAATATCTTTTATCTCAAAAAAAAAAAAAAAAAAGTATTGCTTATATATGTAAAAGAGAAGAAAAAAACTACCAATATTTAATAGGTATAATGAATGCACTTACCAACTCACATTGATTATTTGACTCATTGGCGTGGGAAGTTAAAAACATAAAATTGGAATTGAATTACTAAGTAAAACAATAGCTACAAAAAGTAATGACTTTTTTTTTTTTTGGGACTGAAAGAGTAGAACAAAAAATAATGACTTGAATGAACTTTATATGGGTCCCTTTTTTGAATCCTCTAGAAAAATATTTGAATTAAATCACAAGCTAAATCATAAATGCAATTTATGATTGATTTAGTATTAAATAAATTTATTTAATTTATATTTAAATATAAATTACCCACTTTTATTTATCGATTTAGTCCCCAAACCATACCTAATTGGCCTTGTTTCCACCATATTTAAAGAAGAAACCGCTTTCTAAGTACTACAACGATATTGGAATTAGAAATTTGTATAAAATAAGTATGAAAACAATTTATTAAAAAATTTAAATTTAAACTAGTTTTTAAATAATAATTTTTACATTATACGTGTTTGGCTCTCAATTTTAAGAATAATTTTCAAAATACTAAAAAAAAATGTTTGGGAGACAATTTCTACTTTTAAGATTTTTTATAAAAAAATTAAAAGTAACTTGTAGATTATTATTATTATTATTATTATTATTATAAGGATACAAATCAAGCTTGGACCCAAGTACGTGACAGGGCCGGCCTAAATGGCCTGAACAATAGAATTTGTAGAGAGTGGGTTTGAAGTCTAGATTTCTTGGGATGGTAGAAAGCAATGGTGTTGGGCTAAGTCCACAGCTGGCGTGCAACGGGCTGGTGGAGTAATTTTGGCTTTCCTCGGACGTGGGCCAATGAGTCTCTGTCCTTACTTTCTCTATGCTATTTAGGAGAAGAGTCTTCCTTTTTTAGGAGGCCCTTCCAATGGCCTCCCCCTCTCCTTTTATACTCCCTCTTTCTTTTGTTCCTATTCATGGAGTCATAAATGCATATTCCTTTCCCATCTATTGTCTTCTTGGAAATTGTCCATCGTGGCCATCAGGCTGATCACTGTCCTCTCAGGGGTCGCTTCCCCATTAATACAGCTAGGCGGGTAGGTGGGAAGCCTTTAATGCGGTAGTAGTTTGTGCAGAGCACGTCTCACTAGTTCTCCTCCTCGGCGTCCCGTTGAAGTGTAACATGGCTTGTTAAGCTTTAAGAGTCATTCCCTAGGTGTCATGTTGCACCCTTTGGTCATTGTTTCTGTTGTCCGAGGAGACTTTGTCCTCGGACTCTTCCTAATTGGCCAGTGTCCTGATCGGTGGGCTCTTGGGCTCTTAATTTAGGCTACCTTATCCCCGCCTTGCAGCCCTTTAATGAAGTCAACGTCCTCGGATAAGGCCCAATGCCCACATTGGTGTTTTGACATTTTTACCCCCACAATTATTATTTTGGATAATCATAAGGGAATAAAGCTTATTTATTTATTTATTTTTGTTTTTGATAATAATAAGTTTCAAATTTGAAGCATGTGAATTTTTATGTGATAAAAATGTGCTCCTTAATGCAAGAGATAAAAGAGTTTGGTCTTTGGACAAATCTATGGGCCTAGTATTTTCAATTTATTTATAACTATGATATAAAAAGAAAAAAAATTGTATCTTGAAAACATCCATTTAGTTGTTTTCAAAATCCTATTTTGAACTGGAAAAATAGGAAACAATTTTCTGAAAGAGGAGTATTACATCTACAAAATTTTCACAATAAATTATAAATGTTAAGTTGTTATTAGTTTTAATTAGAGTCTATCATTGCAATTACTTTTTTATCCATCAATAATAACCTGTCACTTATGATTTATCTTTCTAAAAACTATATTTAGATAACATCAATCAAACAATAGATTCAAGTGTTAAATCTTCTAAAACAAAAAGTTGTATTTAAATCTTCTTACTAAGCATGTCCAACAGTTTCTATGATTTTATTTGACTGGTATAATTGGAAGGAGACATTGCCATTCTGGGACTCTTTCTCACTGGGCTAACTTGGGCTTCATTGTTTGCTTCCTAAGGGTCTATCAGACACTCTTTAAAAGGCTTTATATGAGTCCAACAAAATGTGTTACAACTTACAAGCTTTCGAAGGTCCATTAAGTGTCACAAATCATTGAAATCAATACATCAGAATCAACACAAAAAACTTTTTATAACATCATACGAAAGTTGTGCCAAACCTCACATCATCGGCCTAATTTTCCAACTGTGAGAAAGGGACTGATAGTTTTGGAAGTCAAACTTCGAGAGTTTGTACCGTAAAGTAAACCTCAAATACATAAAAGGAAAGAACACCAATAGTTGTCAATGTCATTTTTTGAATAAAACTTTGTATTGAAAACAAAAGGAAAACAACTAGGATTTGGCACAAAGTGCTTTGCAAAAATTGGGACCAAAGGCTAGGCTCAACAAAATGCTAATAGAAATGATCCCATTTACATCATTTATATAAGGATTATGTTAATGAGTGCCTTTAAGACAAATTATTAATAACTTATTTTAAGAAAATTTTGATACAACTTCTATGAAAAATATATATATATATATATATATATATTAAAATATTAATTTTTTTTCTTTATTTCATAAATATTTTTTTAAAATGATTTATTAACAAATACCCTTAAGATATTTATTAACATTTCTCTTTATGTAAATATGATCCCAAAATGTTACATAGTGTCCTTAAAAATCTAATAAAAGTTACAAGAAACAAAAGAAGAGACGAGGTTGATAATATCATGAATAAATTCACCCACTTTCCAACTACATTGGGAGCTCATTTATTTTTTATTTTATTTTTTGATGAAAGAAAAAAGGATAGGACAAAGTGAACAAAATGACTTTCCATTTATTTCATTTTCTTAAGTGATGATTGATTTTGGATGAAGGGAATGATGAATTTCAAGAAAATTATTCAATACCAAACAGGGACTGAATTTAAAATATTTACATAAATATGTATTATAAAAAATTTTCATATTGGTATGGTATGTATGGAGCATATATACTCTGAAATGGGTGTCTAGTCCATGACATGTGGTCCTCTTCAAAAAAAAAATAAAAAACATTTTTTTAAATTGTTTTTTAACATTTTCTTGCTGGTCACGAGCACAAGGTCAACAAGACTATTGAATAATTTTCCTAAAATTCATTCATATACGTAACATTAAAGTCATTATTTGTGATAATCCAATAGTAATGGCAACATGACATCCTTTGTGATATCTTATATTTATATTTCAAACCCCATCTTCCCCACTATTGTCTACTTGTCAAAAAATTATGGCAACATTAATTTTATTCGATTCATTCACCAAGCTGGTATCTATTTGGATTTCCTAGTTAGTTTTTATATTTTTTAGTTTAGTTTACAAAACGGGAAGATATTATTAAAGCAACAAGAGTCCTAGTTAATTGGGTGAACTATCGGCCACTCTTGGGGATGGTCCACACCCATTGCATCTAAGTATCTAACATAAAAGATTGAGGTATAAAAGTAGGACATTGGAGGATATTCTCTTGCTCTTCTGTTTTGGTATCTGCCTATCCTAGCCAAACTATAGGCATTTGAAGTAGACACACCAATTGAGAGGAGAGATTGATCCCATTGATTTGATTCTTTTGTGCCAAAGTGAAGGCAGTGAATGATAACTCTAAAGCAGGGCCTCCTACATATCTAAGTATGTTTTGGTAAAAAATTTTATTAGTACAATGACATTGTTGAATACTCCAAAGCTTTGGGACAACTATATTTTAGGGACAAAAATGATATAGTTTAGGTTTTATTTTTGCCCATAAAATATCATCAATGTTTTGTTTTTGTCACCGAAACTTAATTGGAGTAAATTGAATAGATAGATAATAGAATCATAGAAAGAAGAAATGTAGAATATTTTTAATTTTTAGAGACAAAAAAAAAACTTTTCTAAAATGGGTGATGTTAACGATTGCTTTTAGGTCAATTGCTAATACATAATTTTAGGAAAGTTTTAACACCACGTTTATGAAAAAAATAATAAACTGTCAATTGCATTTTTTTTTCAATAAAAATTTCAAAATCAATGCCCTTAATGCGTCTGTTAACTTTTCCATTCTAAAATTGATTTTAAAAACAAAGATAAGATCTGAATCATATTTGGCGTATACAAAGAATATTTTGATCTTCTACATATCTAGGGCCTAGACATGGATAATTGAATTGTTTCAGTTGGGAACATAATCTATCATGACGCTTGGATGAGTCTCCTGAACTATAAGAAGAACTATACTTTTTATTATCCTCCAAGTAGCAGAAGAATCCTCATTCAAAAAATGCCAAGTTTTCTGATGGGGGTGTCCTCAGAAAATATATTATTATTGTCAATGTAATGTGTTTCAACCCGTTCAAACCCTCCTATGTCAACCAGCTCAGTCGTCTTTGCATAATTATTTTAATTTTGGTGCAAATAATTTATTAATCCATCTCCTGTGCATAACTGTTTTCTTCACTAATTGTTTAGAAAAAGTTGTTGACCTTTCATCTTCATTCCACTAGATAATATGATTCAATCCTACTATTGTAAGTTTGTAACTACTGAGTTATGGAGAATCAAAAAATGATTAAATTCTACATGGGGACTTAAGTGTAAATTCGTTGGTTTAGGTCATATCATATTATCGTATTACTAAAATATAAATACATCTCAATAAGCACCATATTTCAGGTTTTATGTAAAATACTGATGTGATATTATTAGGTGTGATAGGATGTATTAAATTTTAAGGAAAAGATCAATGTGACAATCTTTTATTGAATTGTGTAAAACATGAGTTTTACATATCATATTTTACATAATTCAATAAGAGATTGTCATATCAGTTTTTCATTTAAAACTTAGAGCACATTTGGTACACTGAATAGAGATTATATTAGAAATAATAATATTTATTACTGGGAATAGAAGATATTATAATGGAATAACTTTTACCGTTCATAAGTTTGGTTGTAAAATATAGAAAGCTTGTAAAAGTTGATATATAAGGAAAATTTATTTTTTTGAAAATATGTTAATTTTAAAACCTATTACATATATCGAGGAATAGCTATTACAACATTTCAAAGAGGAATAACTATTCTTTAATTTAAAAAATAGTTATTCATTTGTAATAACTAATCCACGTAATAAAGATGCAACCAAATAACTGAATTGCTATTATATGTGAATAGTTATTTCATTACAAGAGTTATTACAACAGACCAAGCATACTCTTAATACATTATATCACACCTAATAACACCACGTTAGTCTTTCACTTAAAATTGAAATATGATGTTTATTGATATATTATCCTGTGTGATCAAATGTATTTATGTCATAGTAATATGAGGAATTGTCATATTCTTATTGAAAGGTGTAAACCAAAGAGTTCACACCAATCCTCATAGAATTTAATATCAATTAATAAAGTAACTTGTGAATGAGATTGTGTCAAATTTGAGCAAGTAATATAATTGATGCTGGACTTGAGCTTGGTTCATGTTCAAAATTAAATTAAATGAATAATAGAGACATTTTTATACTAGGCTCGACCCAATTTGGTTACAACCCCTAGATGATTAACAACTAGTGGGGAAAGGCATTTTTGCACAAAGCCGCACCCTTTCATCAGGTGCTGTCGTTGTAGCTCATTCATTGATAAGGTAGTGTTTTCACTTCTCGTAAGCCAAAAAGTCAAAAACCATGGAATTCAAACTATTCTTTTACTTCCATAACTTTACTTGTAAGGCATAAACTATTGACCCAAACTCTTAGACAATCACGAACCTTCTTAATCATCAATTACTAATCGGCTAAGCAACAAGTGCCCCTTCATTCTATTCGAGTGCTCTTTTCTTTTTTTGCTCTTTCTGCTTTCTTTTTCATAAGAATTCTGGGTTGTGAACGAAAATGACAACACTATTTTTTGGCCTTGGCCTAGACTTGCCATTCATACCAAACAATCAAAGACAAGTTCATGAACTTTGTCCGAGTGTGTTTGGGTACAACTTATGTACAGTTTTTTAAATTGTCATCATCTTCTTACTTTGTCTCGCTTTTTGAAAGTATAAGTATATTCTAACACACTTTTAGGAAAATTTTTTAGCAAAAAAATTAAATAAATTGTTTCCAAACAAGCACCAAAGGTCAACTAGATTACCGAGTTGGGTTGGTTCAACCTAAATAAGTCAGAGTTTCCAACCTTTTTTTTAATATTTGGGTCATTGAGAAACTCTCTAACTTCACACAATCCCATTGCAATTCTGGATGTTTTTTTTTTTTTTTTTTTTCCGGTTACCTACCCTTTGATTAGTTCGAAACTCTCATGTGCATCATGACTCATGAAGATGACCAATGTAAACTAAGGATTGGCAAAGCAAATAAATAAAGAGCGATGCAGCCACTGTAACCTTCAAGCTTACTCACAGTTAAGCATATTCTAATCCCAACAACATAAACAAAACTAACAGTGATTTGTTCAAAGAGAGATTTAACTTAAAATGCCAATTAGAAAAATACAAAGTGGCCCTCATAAAGTTCATCGGCAATTTGTCTTTATGGTCCGTTTGGATTAAGGGAAAAGTAAGGGGAGTAGAGTAGAGTAGATTTGACCCAAAATTAGTTTATTTTCAATTAACTCTACTCTACTCTCCCTCCATCTAAACGGGCCCTTAATTTCTCTTAAACAGCTGTTTATTTTTATTTTTTATTTTTTGATGGGTTAAACAATTGTTTTTTGTTTGGCTTTGTTTTTAAATACCAATTATAATGGCTTTTAGGCACAACATACATGTTTAATAAAATAAGTCCACATTGGATTCTAGGTAGCCCAACTAATAATAAGTCTTGAGTTTCGAACAATGTTTACACTAAAAATCAATTAATGTTTTAACTTAATGTTAGAGTGCAAATATCATATAATAGACTTCATAGGCAAGCAGGCTCAACCTAGGGCAAAAAATGTTAATGAGTTTTATAATATTTACATATTAAATACTGTCTATTCAACTTTTTAAATTATATTATATATTTTAAAACCGTTGTTATTGTTTTTCAAGATATAAAATTGCTAATTAGGTTTTAGTAATTATATTTTATTTATATCTCTTTTACAAGGTGGGAAAATTTTGTCAATAATTATTAGGTAGACTCATAACATTTTTTATATATTTTATTTGTGAAAGTAGTTTTATAGTTTCAATTGAATTGGATTTCTATTAACACAATATTTTGGGAGGAGGTGGGAAAACAAATTCAAAACACACGTATATTTTTTTTAATTGAAAAAATTAATTATCATTTTAAAATTTTGGGATTTTTTTTATGCAACAGGGGGTCTTGAGGCCCTTAAAAAACATTGGGACAAGTGAGGCCTCAAGCCTAGGCCTTGAGACGCTCCTAGTCGAAGGTTAAAATTCTATAGAACCTACCAAAAAAAAAAAAAAAAAAAAAAAAAGAAAAAAAAAAAAAAAGAAGAAAAAGAATCACCTGGACAGAGTTTTATTAGGAGAAAATATTACAGGTCTCATTGTAGATTTATTAGTGAGAGTACTAAAGTCGGTGCGGAAAAAAATTAATGTGTTTTATACAAGATTTTTTTATATATAATTTTTTTTTAATAAATGTTACTACAATTCAAAAGTTAGACAAATCAATTGACCACACAATTTGAGTCCAATTATGACTCATTCTAGTACTAGAACACGAGACATTAATGTGTTTTATACAAGGATTTTTTTTTTTTAAATAATAAATGTTACAACAATTCAATAGTTACACGTATAAATTGACCATACAATTTGAGTACAATTATGACTTGTCTCATCCTGGTCCTAGACCACGGGACATGACCATTTATGATCACAGTCCTTAATAGCCACGGGATTTAAAAAGACTTTTAAAACTTATAAAATTTATTCACGATGATAACTCTTTATTATCAAGTTAATATATCAATCAAATTTTGGTGTAGACAAAAATTGAACTCCAAATCTTTTATCTAACCATTAGAAAATTTACTAATTGAACTAATTGGATTCCACAGACTTAAATTAAGTGTTGCAAGGCATAACATTTCACAACTCTTTTACAACAAATTTTAGGTAATAAGATGTTATTAGTTTTAATTTGAACCCATATGAATTATTTTTTAGTTCACTAATAACAACGATTAACAATTTGTCCTCTAAAAATTGTTGTGAAAATATTGTAGATATATCATTTCTGTAAATTAAAATGTTTGGACACCTCTATATTTTACAAGAAATGCTATGTTCACAACAAGTCTTAGGTAGTAAATTATTAATAAGTAATAACAGTTTATTACCTAAGATTTGTTATAAAATTATTGGAAAATGTTGTTAACACATCCTTACTCATAATATACGCTAGTGTATAACCCCGTGCATATGTACGGGTACATTTAAAAATAATTACAAATATACATGAGTTCAAATTATACATGATGTTAAACTTACAACTTTCACATTTTTTAAGCCATAGATTTTTAAAATATATAATAGTTTCTCATATTATATATATATATATATATATAGAATTTAATTAGATTTAGACTTTTTTGGTTTTTTCATCAAATAATTCAATTTCCACAAAAAAATTAGATAGGTCACATGGTTTAAAATTTAACTCCAATTGGAATTCAATTTAGAATCTAATTGGATTTAAATTCTTTAATTTTGCACCTGATAATTTATTTTACACAAAAATTTAAAAATTAAATAGAACATGTTGTACAAAATTAGACTCCAACTCAAAATCTACTTTCCTTGAGTTTTTGTTTTGTTTTGTTTTTTTTGGAAGCCTACTTTCTCTAAGTTTTAGTTTAACTATATGCATTCCTTCTAAAAAAAAAACTATATACATTGATTATGGCATGACGTGGGAGCCCTCGTCATTTCCTCATGCGGTGTCCGCTGATTATAGTTAATTTTTTTTTTTCGGTTTTTTTATTTAATTTTTTTTTATGTAATTTGAATAATTTGATAGATGGGTATTTCTGAAGTTCATGAACATGAAGGCTGCTTCTTATTTAGCACACAGATTAAAAAGTAATAACAACAGCAATAAAATAATAATCAAGGATGTTTAGGAAAAATAAATCTAGTCAGAGTCAGAGATTGCAGCTTATTAAGCACTTTTTTGTTTTTGACAATATTCGGCCGAAAACGTACTCAAGATAAAATAACACATAAAAAGCTAAATAAAAAGGCTATTTAATATAAAAAAAAGTATGAATAAAATCACAAACACACATTTTTTTAATTGTAAATGAAGATCCCATATGTCAATTACGATAAAACATATAAATAAATAAACCCTACCATTTCTTTTTAAAATAAATTAAGAAAGATGAAAGAAAAGAGAGTATAGTTGAACTTAATTTATTTATTTTTATTTTTGGTAAAAAAAATAATTAATTTATTGAGGATGGATAACCGATCATAAAAGTTTTAACCAAAAATACCATATGTTGAAGAGTTTATCACCAATTTTGTCCAATAATACCATTTTTTTTCTTCTTTTTTTTTTTTTTAATAACAAATAAGACCATTGTTAAATTGTAAATTCAATGGATATGAGATTTCCTTAAAAATGAAGCAAAATTTATTATAAATTGAAGCAAAATATAATTCGCACAATCATATTCACCATAACTAAACTCAATTTAAGTATTTAAGTCAAATAAAATAAGTTGTGATTTCAATTAAATTAAAGTTGGTTATTACTATTGACTTTATGGTAAAGTGGACATCTCCCTTTAATTGGGGGGGTGGGTGGGGGGGGACATACTTTGAAAAAGTAATTTGTTTCATTTCAAAAGAAAAAAAAAAGTAATTTGTTTATATGAGATGAGGTTACATATCTTGCTACATCAAAATACTACCTCTATAAATAGATATGTAATGGTTTATTAGTTTCATTTTAATTTCTTTTTCCCTTTTAAGAAATTCTTAATTCACTTAAAAAACATATTGCTCTAGGAAGTTGATTTTTTTTTTTTTTTGGGGTATAAATTTTTAGATGTACATTTGTTGCCACAAAGAGTGTTAACCAAAAAATGAAACGAAAAGAATGAGGGTAAGTAGGGGATTTGAAGCTGAATGTTTCAATTGAAAACACTAATATGTGCTAATTGAACCACAAAACTCTTGATTTCATTTTTTTTAATATATATTTTCACACTTAAACCCAATTAATTCAAGTAATGACCAGTTTCTCAAAAAAAAACAAAAAAAATCAAGTAATGACCGAAGTTTTATTATTATTATTATTATTCAATGGTTGGACATAGTGCTATTTTGAAAAAAGAAATATAACCATTTAGGTAAATTCATTATATTTATTCACAGTTGGGAACAATGGGCTAATGAGTTTAATGTAAAACTGAAAATGTAAACTTCAGTTTAAAGATATTTACAGCTTTAGGGAGCTCGTTAAAGCTCTTTTATTACCAAATGTGAAATAGATTTACTAGAGAGTCGTAAGTATCCTTGAAAACTCCTTTTAAAAAAAATTATTTATTTTATTTTGAGATATTTAAAAAAAAATATTTTAAGTAATGTTTGAAACATGAAATTTCAATATCAAATGCTATTTAGATTAATCAAACACATTAATGTATAATTTCTTGAAACAGAATTTGACCAACCATGATGTGAATTCTAATTAGTGCGTAAAGATAAAACTCAATAATTTAAACTTTTCATTTACCAAAGTTTAATAGTAGACAAAAATAGAGATAAGCTTATATCAATTGTAAAATAAAGGTCTTATATAATAATAAATAAAAAAAGAGATAAGCTTAATTAAAGACAATAACATTGTCTAAAATTTATTGAAGACTTAATTATAAATTACACCATTTAACTTTTATTTGTTATCAATTTCATATTTTAAACTATTGGAAAGTGCCAATTAATTGAGCTATAAGCTTAAAAAGGCTCCTCCCTAATTTGATGTGTTTTTTTTTATATCTTTTATCTCAAAAAAGAAGAAGTATTGCTTATATATGTAAAAGAAAAGAAAAAGACTACCAATATTTAATAGGTATAATGAATGCAGTTACCAACTCACATTGATTATTGACTCATTGACGTGGGAAGTTAAATAATTAAATTGGAATTAAATTGCTAAATAAAATAATAACTACAAAAAGTAATGACTTGAATGAACTTTATATTGACCCCTTTTATGAATCCTCTAGAAAAAGATTTGAATTAAATCACAAACTAAATCATAAATGCAATTTATGGTGTACAACTCAAAATCTCCCCTTAAAAAAAAAAAAAAGCCAAAAGAGAAAAAAAAAAAAAAAAAAACCAGAGCTTCCACATCAACTATATATAGATTTTTCCACTTTATTTATGAGACATACTAGAATTCCTAAGAAATTGAGACTCTTGACTTATGTAAAATTGAGACCAAGGACCATTCGGTACCCTAGTGGGCTTAACTATTTATAATTTTATATATCTTAGAGTATTATTATTATTTTTGTTGAAAGTTTCAACTTATAATTTATGGCGTTCACTCTTGATAATAACATTTTATCGTCAAATCAAGACACCAGTCAGTATTTTGTGTAGGCAAAAATTGAATTTCAAATCTCTTATTCAATTATGAAAAACTTTACCAGTTAAATTAATTAGAACCCATGAATATTAGTTATTGGGTTTTAATAAAGTATGCTCTTAAAACATATGATGAAAAAGTGATAACTCTTTTGACAGTTTTTTTTTCAAAATTTTTTCAAAATTTTTTTTAAAAATAAATAATTAATATGTGCTCTAAAAACATACATTAATCTGATATTTATTTATTTATTTATAACTTTATATTTTATTCTGTACAAAAACGATTTTATTTTTATTTTTAAATTTAAATAATATATAGTAATTTTTTTCTAAAAAAATCTAAAAAATTGAAGAGGGGACTTTCATTCAATAAATGCACACAGCTAACCGGTCACATTAGCTTAAACTCTCCTACTTTTCAAAAAAACTTTTATATAATACTACCATTTCAACACTCTCTCTTCTCTCAATTTCTTCTTCCTTCTTCTCTTCTTCTTCTTCTAAGCACCTCTCTCTCTCTCTCTCTCTCTCTCTCTCAGCGGTGTAAACTTCTAAACTCTTTACCTCAAGCTCTCTCCACCGTCTGATGCTTTGACTTTTCCCGCCAACCAACGATGGGCCATTGTTGCAGCAAGAGCATCCCCGTCGTCAACACCGACGAATCCCCCACCGTCAACGGCGTTTCCACAGCCGGTCCACCGCCGGCGACTTACCGACCTCACTCCGCCAACTCCGCCGGCGGCGCCACCCCCTTGCAGTCCTTCGCCGCCAGTCCATTCCAGAGCCCACTCCCCGCCGGAGTAGCTCCTTCGCCGGCGAGAACTCCGGGGAGGAAGTTCAGATGGCCGCTCCCGCCTCCGTCTCCGGCGAAGCCGATCATGTCGGCGATACTCCGGCGGCGAGGTCCTTCGAGGGAGACGGAAGGCCCGGCGCCGATACCGGAGGAAGGAGCAGCAGCAGCAGGAGGAGGAGGAGAGGGAGAGAGAGGACTTGATAAGAGCTTTGGGTACCCAAAGAACTTTGGAGCAAAATATGAGCTTGGCAAAGAAATTGGGCGAGGGCATTTTGGTCATACTTGTGTTGCTAAGTGCAAAAAAGGAGAGCTTAAAGGTCACTCTGTAGCTGTTAAAATCATCTCCAAAGCTAAGGTGTGTTTTGGGTATGTGTTTATTTGGTCATACATCGTTCATTATTGGTAAAAATTAGTGCTTAATGTTAGTTTAATTGAAGTGGGTGATTAGTATTTAAAGCTTGAATTTTTTATTTTTATTTTTAAATGTTTTATTTTATTTAATTAGTTGAGTTTAGTGCTAATGTGGGGTAGTGAAGGTTTAGTTGGAAAGTTGAAATCTTAGTTGCGTCACTCAAAAGTTGGAGAAGAAGAGACAAGGAAATATAGAGGTTGACGTGGTATTCAGTTAAATTTTTTAGAGCTGGATTGTTTTGGACTCATTTGATCCAGATTGAAATTGGGGAAGTGGGTACTCAGTAAAATTTGATTGATTTGTTGGGTTGTGATTAAATTTTTGAAATTTGAAGTTTGGGTTGAGAATTGAGGTTGGAAACTATGGGAGTGGTTATTGGGTCTCATTAAAATAACAGGACAAAAAAAAATAGAGGGAAAAGATTATTGGGTCTCGGTTTTGTTGTCTATTTTCAAAAGACTTGGATGCTCTGTGTTTCTTTATGCTTTAAAATTTACATGGTGGATAGGATAGTGTTGTGGAACATGTTGAGGTGGTGGTTATTGTCCGTGATTGGTAATACTGAAAGATACTTGTTGGTTTTTGTCCGTTCGGGTGCCTCAAGAGTCAAGTGTGTCTCTACTCTCTAGTCTCTACTTATGATTAGGTTGTAGAAGTTGATGAACATGCTTATAGCAGAATGGGGATAGGAGACTGGCTTAGCTGAAGGATTATGAGGCATTTAAGGAAGAGAAATGTTTGCAGGGAAAGTGAGTATGGCGGGAAAAAACTGGTCATTGGAAAACTAGTTACACCTCTTGGTTTACTTTTGACAGAGTGGAAAGTATATGTGGTTTGGTGGCTGCCATTTTTAAAGCTGCAGCTGCTGCACCATGTTCTGCAAGGACAAGTTGGCATGCATGGTGTACAAGTTTTCTGAAGTAGTAAGATCTTTATGCTAGATTGAGGTGAGGAAAGTAAAGGACACAAAGATAAGCAGAGGAAGTTGTTTTTAGGTAGGGGATGGGATGTGATGACTGTCAGGAATGCACTACCTATGAACAAGTATGAAATGAATATTTTGATTGACAGAAGCTTGATTTCCTTTATGATCTGTGACAAATATATCAGACCTTATATTTTTGGTTCATATATAAGAAAGCAGTGAACACATGGTTACATTCCCATAGGCACATTCTCAATTATTTAGGAAGAATATTCATGACTCCATTGGACTGATGACCAGAGCAGGAATGATGTTCAATTCAAGTTGCAACTTTTTAGTCTTGAAAACAGGGAATTAAGAGCTCATTTTAAGTTGAGGGTATTGATCTTAGTATGCATGTGTAATTAAGTGCTCCCTGCAATGGCACTGTGTGATTAAAATTACCTAGAACTTCATGGCTTTTACTCATCTTTTATTTGCTGATGTTAGTTTTTGAACCTTTTTTTAGGAAAATTATGTGCACCAAATACTCTTATGTGCATTGTTTTGTTGACTCACTTTATAATTATAAGATTAATTTTTACTATTGGTACTGAATTTTATAGGGACAAAAGAAAGATTATCTGCCAGAGGGAAATTATTGGTTGATTTCAAATTTATGTGCTAGGGGCAGTATTAGCTGCTTTTTTTTAATACTTTTGAGCTAAGTTTTCTTGGATAATACATCATAAGCTTAATAATAGTTCTGGCTTTTGTTCATGTTTAACTTTTTAATTTCCAACTCTTCTTATTCTTGTATTATTGAGACAAAATTTTATCCTTATTTTATCTTAATGAAAGTTAATTGATTTATAAAGATGACGCCTCTGGGATTAGTAGGATTTTAGTATCTAACAAAGTTTTTTTGTGGCAGATGACAACGGCAATAGCAATTGAAGATGTTCGCAGGGAAGTGAAAATATTAAAAGCCTTATCTGGGCATAACAATCTGGTCAAATTTCATGATGCGTTTGAGGATGCCAACAACGTGTACATAGTTATGGAGTATGTATATCCTTGTTGGAGTGTTATTCTAAGAAGACTTAATTCATGGAGACAATTATTTATTTTTTTCTTTGTTATGTAAGGAAACCTTTACAATCCTAGAGTCCTCATGGATTGTTAACTTATATAAAATCCGAAATCTTGTGAAGAAGAATCATGATAAAGCTAAATATATAGATGGGTTAGTGACACAGGACAAAACCAAATCAAGCACAACAATAGCAAAATTTGAAGAACAAAAATAATAAAAATTACCTAGGAGTCCTGGAGTTGGCAAGTAGGGTTGGCTGGAGTCAGCACAAAAAATTTCCCATTTCTAGGAAATTAAGTAGAATATTGATAGCCTAATTAATAATAATTCCTAAGATAAAATCCAATTGGTCGATAAAAATAAATTTGACTTGTAATATTAAAATAAAATTTTCTTTGTGCTTTTTGCATCAGTTACTCTAGGCAAATTTTTTTCATTGTTGGTCTTAGAAGTTTGATCTTTCTCTTTGTCAGATTGTGTGAGGGTGGAGAACTACTGGAAAGAATTCTGGCAAGGTAAAAATTGGCTGCTTGTTTTCTCTGCCCTAATCGAAGTCAATTTAAGTCTTATTTTTCTATTCGTTTAGTTTGATTATATTCTTCTTGAAGCCTTATTATCCTTTGATGTAGAGGTGGAAGATACATGGAGGAAGATGCTAAAATAATTATTGTCCAAATTTTAAGTGTAGTTTCCTATTGTCATCTTCAAGGTGTCGTGCATCGTGATCTAAAGCCAGAGGTATAGCAATGCTAACAAACTAATAATCTTTCTCCAATTTATTACTTTTCTTGCATTTGGAATTATTGATTGTGCACACTCACACCACACGCATGTAGTAGTAGTAGTAGTAGTTGTTGTTGTTGGTTTTTATTTTATTTTATTTTATTTTTAAAAAAATTATGCGTTTTTAATCATTGTTCCTAATTCCAATTGATAACTATGGATGCCTTGATTGCTTGGCAGAATTTTCTTTTTGTCACAAAAGATGAGGATACTCCAATGAAGGTTATTGATTTTGGTCTATCTGATTTTATCAGGCCAGGTAACAGTTGCTTATTCTTATACTATTATTGGAATACTAATATGAATAAAAGTAGGAGATTAGTTAATCATTTTTTATTCTAATAACTTGATTGGATTCTGTTTAACTGCTGTACAAGTTTTCTGATATTCTGATCTTCCATTAGTAGCTTATTGCCAGACCCAAGTTTGGTAGGGCTCTATTTACACAAGGAATACTTCTGGGTATCCATTGTACTTGTAGAATCTTGTCCAAGTATTTTGTGAAATTTTCTTTCCTAGAACTGTTAAATTCAAAATGTTTTTCCTTTTACAATCACATGTTCAACTAATCATGGCTTGATGAAGGGAGGGGGCGATTTTAGAAGAAAATCTGTTCCAATAATTTTATAGGGGCAGATAACTATCTATTCCGTAGTGATATACTTGTTGCTCCAAATATGGTCATGGCAACAATATAGCATTAGGTTTTAAGTAACTTCAATCACTTCCTTGTGGATAAGGGTTCAATTTTGATTGATGCATTTTAATATCTTACAATGGATCTATGCTTTGACTAAGTTCTTACTTTTTTTTGTTCAATTTTTGCTTCTAAAAGCTTCTCTCTCTTTAGGCTGCATTTGGTTAACAAAAAAGTAATTCTCAAAAAAAGTGAAGTGAAAAGAAGGAATTTTTTTTAATAACATTAGAAAGGAATCCAAAAAGAGTTAGCAGTAAGTAGACCAAACATGCCCAGAGAAAGCCTCCCAATGGATATTGATCTGCTTCCTGGCATTGATAAAAATTGATCAAATTCCTACTCTGGTTTGTGAAGCTTTTCAATTTTCCTTATCTTTCGTACATTTGACCAGTAACAACTGGGAAATAAGCCTTGGTAAAAGGAGACAAATGTGTTTCCTGCAACTGTTTTGATTGCAAGATATTTTTTTTCCTTTCTCAATAAAAAGTTATAACTTGCCTATGATGCATAATCCTAGAGGTGTTCACCAAACCGCATAAACCGCACAAACCGCACCCAAACCGCTCGCAAAATCGCATAACCGCACCGCATGGTGCATTGCGGTTTGCGGTTTTATAATAAGAAAACCGCATAAACTGCACCGCACCGCACCCTCTCTATATATTAATATATTTAATTATTTTTAATATTAAATATATTATTAATAGTTTAATAACCCTAGTTTTAAAAAAAAAAAAAAGTTTGATAACCCTAGCTCATGTTGATTAGGAAAGCCAGCCCAAAATAAAGAAAAACTAGCTGAATGGTTTAAAACTTGGATTAAAAAACAAAATGGAAAAATTAGTTGGACTGGGTAGAAAAAACCCAAAATTTGAAAAATATACAAATTTCAAATCATTCAAACCGCATCTTATACACCGCACCATATATGTGACGGCAAAAACAAAGTACGGTGCGGTTATGGTTTTGGCTAAATTTTAAACCGCACCGCAAATGTGACCGCAAAAATAAGGTACGGTGCAGTTATGGTTTTAGCTAAACCGCACCGCGAAGTGCGGTGCTAACAATGGTCCAAAATCGCACCGCATCGCACCGCACCGCATTGCGAACACCCGTACATAATCCATTGATAAATTATCAATTGTTCCAAAAGTTTAAACATTTAATAAATGGTGAGTTTAATCATTTAACTATTATTCTAACACTGCTCTTTCCCTATGGGCCTAGACACCCCCTTTTATAAATGGGGTCCAACACTTGAGATTTTAACTTTTTAAATGGGAGGTAGGGTGGAGACAGGGTTCAAGCTCAGGAGCACCTGCTTTGATTCCATGATGGACTACCAATTGTCCCAAATGTCAGAGTTGTTAGGAAATAGTGAATTTAATTACTTGACCATTATTCTAACACAGTTAAAAATGTAGGATGAGATTTGAGGGAGAATTTTTCCTGCAGGAAAGTAGTTAGCGGTGAAAACAGTTTTCTGACAACCAAATGCATGGAAAATGCTGAAAACAGTTTTTATTTCTTTTTTCCTTTCCTTTTCTTGTCAATCAAATGCAGCTTAAGTTGTGGAGTGCATCTCTTATTTGCATTGTATGTGTATAAATGTGGCATGCATTTGTTTTTGTCGAGATTGTTTATAGTTTTGGGTCTTTACTTTGAACACTCTTTGTGAAAATGCCGCTTTCATCTATATATACTTCTTCAATAATTGCTTGCCTTTTATTCATGGTCACTGAAATTCTAGTTCTTGTACATGTGCAGATCAACGGCTCAATGATATTGTTGGTAGTGCGTACTATGTTGCACCTGAAGTGCTTCATAGATCTTACGGTGTTGAAGCAGATTTATGGAGCATTGGTGTCATAACATATATTTTGTTATGCGGAAGCAGACCTTTTTGGGCACGTACCGAATCAGGAATCTTTCGTTCTGTGCTAAGGGCTGATCCTAATTTTGATGATTCACCTTGGCCTATTGTGACACCAGAAGCTAAAGATTTTGTTAGAAGGCTTCTGAACAAGGACCACAGGAAAAGAATGACCGCTGCTCAAGCTCTAAGTAAGTTATATTTGATTTATGAATATGTCCTTAATTTGATTCTCAGTTGTGAAAACTTATACTCTCTCTTACAGTATAACTTCTGAGTTTATATGATTTGTCTAAATTTTTTCAATTAGTCATAAGTCTTTAAATTTATTATCAATGGAAAATAATATTTACCTAATTACCTCTATTTCTGCAGCTCACCCATGGTTACGAGATGAAAACCGTGCTGTGCCTTTAGATATTTTGATCTACAAGTTAGTGAAGTCATATATTTGTGCAACACCTTTCAAACGTGTAGCATTAAAGGTAGTTGTCTATTATTTAATTGTTAAAAATTTATTATTATAATTTTTTTTAAAGTAAGCTTTGGCCCCAAGAGGAGGGGGAAGGGTAGATTTAATTACGTAATTCTTAAAACACGTACGGTTATATATGGAAGAAGCTGACTTCCACCCCTTTCTTTCCAAATTTTTTTGAAAAAGAACCTAGAACCACACACACACATACAAAAGGTGGCTTAAGATTTAATGTATAGGCGTTTGCCTTTACATGCCACTTTTCAGTGGCATTTGGCACACTACTTGGGGCAAGATAGCCTTTCACTTGACTTCCACCCCTTTCTTTCCAAATTATTTCTTTTTGTTTATTTATTTACTATTTTTTAAATAAAATTGCAGGCTCTCTCAAAAGCTCTAACAGAAGATGAGCTGGTGTACCTTAAGGCTCAATTTAGGCTCTTAGATCCAAAAAATGGGTGTGTGTCCCTCGAGAATTTTAGAACGGTTAGTTGGTGCTTCCTTTTATTTAGAATCCTTGATGACATTTAGATAACCTTTTAAACATAAGATTTTGTTATCAAGTAACACAGTATAATATAAGCTTTTTGATTAATGAATTGAGCGACTTGTATTTATGTAGTAATGTATTTTTTTATTTAAATAATTTCATCATGACATTTTAATTATTATGAAGAAAATTGCAGGCTCTCATGAGAAATGCCACTGATGCCATGAAGGAGTCGAAGGTTTTTGACATTTTGAATTCGGTAAGATAACTTGACATGCTAATTAGCTTTCAAGAACAAATATAACTTCAGATTAGCATATGGAATGTGGGCTTTCACATTGATCTTGACTCATTCTTTTACTTATAAAAAAATTGGAATAAAAATTACACCAACCAAGTTTGGTATTGCTTCTAAACCAGTCTCTCGACTTTCAAAACTTAAATTTACAGCCTCGACTATTACAGTGATGTCACTGTATCCCTTGTACTATGTTCTGTCAGTTTCTGCCATTAACCTATCTAAAATGACAATTTTGGTCCAAAATGATGCTGTTAATGGTGGATTAAAGGCAATATGACGGAAGGGGAATTTTGACATTGTTGTAATATTTGATAGTATAAATTGTTAGTTTTTATGGTCAATGGACTGATTTAGAAGCAACTCAATGACCCTAATTAGAGTGGTATAAATTGCATTTTAACCAAAAAAAAAAAAAAAATCGTATTAGTTTGCATAGTGGGTACTAGTGAGTCCTTTCATAATTTTGAGATGAGATAGGCATGCATAGCCAGCCTAGATCCTAAATACGGGTACATAATGGAAAACGAAAATGGTTGTACACCTCTTTCTATATTGGATGCTGTTGGATCATGTTCCTACGGGAGACATTCATTTGACATTCCACTACTAGCTTGTTCTCCCTATTGACAAACATAGCCCTAAATGCAGAATGGATTGGATTGATAACATGAACTGATAATATTCTTTCTTTGTTTGTTCAATTTGAATGCTTTTCCTATAATACTTTATGCTAACTGTTGTAATGAGTGATTTCAGATGGATCCGCTCGCTTATAAAAGAATGGACTTCGAAGAGTTTTGCGCTGCGGCCATCAGTACGTATCAGCTTGAGGCTCTTGAAGGATGGGAGAACATTGCAAGTTCGGCTTTTGAGTATTTTGAACAGGAAGGAAACCGGGTCATCTCAGTTGAGGAACTGGCACAGGTATGGACATCCACGCTTGTAAGATCAATATAATGATCTGACTTTCATCCCACCTTACTTGATAAATAATCTCTGCAGGAACTGAATCTGGGTCCTCAAGCTTACCCTTTACTTAAGGATTGGATCAGAGACTCAGACAGAAAACTCAGCTTCCTTGGATTTACCAAATTCTTACATGGTGTGACAGTACGTAGTTCTAATACAAGACACTGATTGCATGTATAAACAAAGAATTTTCAACAAAACTTTCATTGAAATGGTTTCTTGTCACTTATTTTTTCACCCCCAGTTTAAAGAAAAAGGTGTAGAGATGAATGCTTCGACAGGTTGAGAATGAGCAATTCTTTGTAACCTTCTTTTGTAAAAGTAACGTTCTAAATTATCAACTTTGAGTGTCTTGAGGCAGTAAAGATAAGATTGTTTAAATTTTTTTTTTTTTTTCGGGGAGAACGAAGATTGTATAAGTTGACATATATATTCATTCAAGTATATGCCCTTTATGACTTTTATGCTCATTATGTCCGATAAGATATGATAATGCGAGTTTATTGCTTTAATTATGGTCCTTAATCCAAGAGCATGCATTTGGAAATGCCTAGGATAGAGTTTTTTAGTCTATCGGTTTAGTCATAACCGTTAGTCTATATATATAATAATAGGTAAAGTTGAGAGAAAATTTAATTAGATTTTTTTTTTGAAAGATAATTATAATATGCTACGATTCTCATAGCTCGAATCTTTTTTCCCGTAGACCTCCAAGCACTTTATGCATGGGGGGCTGTCAATTCAGTTACAAGGTCTTTGGTCAATTAGATTTTAAATTGGAATTAAAATAAAGTCTAATTTTACGCCATATGTCTTATCTAATTTAAGTTTTTAAATTCTTGTACCAAGTGAGTTAATTCAATGAAAAAATTGGATTTCAATTGGAGTTTAATTTTATGTCATATGTTCCATATAATCTAAGTTTTTTAATTTTTGTGTCAAATGAGTTAATTTAGTGTAAAAAACGAGTAGTCTAATGTAAGTAAATCATAAAAAATATAATTTTTGAATGATTTTCTATTTATGAGTCTTTTTTTGTTTAACTATAAGCAATTCAAGTTTAAAAGTCATATATATATATATATATATATTAATAGTTAAAATTAAGAGAAAATCTAATTAAATTTTAAACTAGAGTTTAATTTTGCGCCATGTGTTTCATCTAATTTTTAAATTTGTGTGTCAAGTGAATTATTAGGTTTAAAAATTAAAAATTCTAAATTCAATTAGATTGTAAATTGAATTTTAATTGGAGTTCAATTTTGCTCATGTGTTCCATTTAATTTTTTAATTTTTGTGGTAAGTAAATTATTGAATGCAAAAACAGAAGAGCCTAGATCTAATTAGATTCTAAATTATATATATATATATATATATGTGTGTGTGTGTGTGTGTGTGTGTGTGTAATTATGATTGTTTTTAAATGTATCTATGCATATACACGGAGTTACACACTAGTTTTATATTGAAAACATAGTTGGACATTACATCGATAGTGCAAATTACTTGAGGTTTAAGCGAAATTTTTGTGCACTGCTTTTATGAGAACATTACCCATCTAGTCGCCATGTAAATTTTTACATGGTTACTATAGCTGTAGATAAGATATGGATAATTTTAGACAAATTGAGGTCAGAATTGAATGGTAGAGCTGAGCTAAGTTGAGTCGAGTATCAAAAGTTCATGAATATTTATTTAAATTTCTTTCGAACATAAGCTGAGTCTGAGTTTATTACCAAACTAAATTACAAGTTCAAGATTGGTTCATTTTCTTGTTGAACGAGTTCTTGAGTTTGACACAAACTACTTATTTTTTCCCATATATAGAGACAAATTAAATTTTTTTACCCCTTCATAAATCTAAAAAATTAATTACTAAATTATAAGTGAAATTATATTAATGGAGTTAATTAGATAGAGTGGTTTTTGTTTATGCACTTATAAAAATTAGATTCAATAACCCTATATTTTGAAAATTTCATATAATTTAACTATCAAATGGACTATTTATATCATCACTAGATTATTAATAATAATTTGTTATCTTATAAACTTATTTACAAATTTATATAATCCAATATTAAGTCAATATATATTTTAAATAATTATATACATAACTATATAATATAATGAATACTTTAATAGAGCCTTATACTTAAGGCTATCCATAGGCTGGGCCAGGTTGGGTTTGTGCCCGACTTGGACTCGACCCAAAACTTTCAGGTGGGTGAAAACTGAACCCGAAACTGACCTGAAATGCTAGTCGGATCGTCCGATGCGGGTCTCGTTGAGTTTTGGGATGTATTGGTCGGTTTCGAGTTTTGTCACTGGTGCTGTTATTTGGCCGGATCTATCAAGATCTGGCTGATATTTGGTCGGATCTGTCGAGATCTCATTGAATCTCGTCGGATCTAGATTAGATCTCGACAAGATCTCGCTGGATCTCGTTAGATCTGGTGGAATTTCAAATTTTCAAGTAATTCTTCGTCAGAGAACTCCAACTATCACGGTTTTTGTAAGTTTTCATTGAAAAACCTTCGAATATCGCCGAAAGTTTTTAGTTTTATGATAGGGTCGGATGGCTCGAGTTTTGGGGAGGAAACCCGCCAATCGACCTGAAGGTGTTGGGTTCTGTGGGTGGCAACCTAGCACCAACCGTCGGAGCGGTTGATTCGGGCAGTTGGTTGTTTGGGTTCGGACTGGTTGGTCGGGTTGGTCAGGTTTCTGGATTGGATGGATAGTCCTACTTATACTCACGAGTATATTATTATGTTTAAGGCTTGGCTTCCTCAATAGTTGAGCCTAAACCTAACCTTAAGAAGCTTATTGATGTCATTGACCTTTTGGTCAAATGACATCTTTTTAGTATTTTTAATAGATACCTTTAAAGTTAGAATTTGTTTTCTTCAATTTCTTTTAAATGAAAATTATTGATGATGCGAGGTATTTGGTATACACCATATATGTGGTATACTTCTCACGGCATATGCCATATGGTATGGGTCTTACCTTAAAGAGCATATGAATCACACAGCATGCCTATGGGTCTGAGTCTCACTTTAAACGAAGCCCACAGCACATGCAGAATTATTGGTGGATTTTAATGTCAAATGTGTTGAACTTATTATACATTTGGACCTTAAAACAAGGTTGGCTTAAGTGCCGTCTAGCCTATAATGTTGATAGTTGAACATTCATTCATTCATGTACCTTAAAACTAGGTCACACTAGAGACGTGCAGCCCATAAAGTAATATGTTCTAAGTTATGAACCTTATCTACTTGTTTATGGTAAACAACCTAATTGCTAGCAAGTAATTTATCTTCTATTTATTTTTCAAATTCAACCCAATAGCTTTATCTTTTTAAAACTTATTCTATAAGGTTCCAATGTATTTTTTTACAAATGAGAGGATTTAAATTTCTTTAAATATCTTTCTATTCTTTCAGGCATATTTAGTTTTCCGTCCCACACAATGGGGTGGCTTCAAGATACAGAAATTCATGGATATAATGAGACTTTAGGAATTACTTAATAGTCAACTTTTTGGGGTTTATAGGTTCCAATGTTATCTCTGAGAATTTTGTAACATCTTTTCTTAAGTTCAAGAGTTATCTTTTGAAGAATGGAAAACTGGTTTGAGATATTGTGTTTTTCTCAAAGCTCATATGAATGCTGATTTGTCGCAAACTATATATATCCAGATGAGATCTGGACGACTAGGCCCAAATGGAAAGAAAAGATGGCTTCAAACTTCAAAGTCAAACATCGATCGGAACCAATTATTTTTGACAACTAAAATATCGGCGCGTTTATATATATATATTCTCAATTTACACATGGTAAGTGACACGTGATGAAAGTTTAATATTATTATAAAATGTTAAAAAGACGTGTTGTAAACAGTTTTACTAATACTAGTAATGTTATCGAATAGGACTAGGACTTTTAAGAGATAAGGTTTAGACCTGCCTTACCTTACCATATACCACAGCAATCTTGGAATTACTTAAGCAAAAATATGATAAAAGGGAAAGTAAATTTTTATTTTTCCTCCTTAAATTATGAGATCAGTTGCTGATAAACCTCACAATTTATTCATTTATCACAATTTTAATTTTCTTTAATTTTCATGTGTTTTTTTAGATATACATGTAAAATTTAAATATTACAAAAAGATTACAATCTTCTGTTCTACTAATATTGAGAGGATATTGCAACTAATCACATAATTGTTTAGTTTGAAAGTTTAAAGGAAACATTCCCAAATGCTACCAACTATGTATCTGTTTATATATGAATGACGACAATGGATCTCATTTAATGAATCTTTCCACCTAACCTTACCCTAATATTAAAATTTTGGATTTTTTCAAACCTGTTTAGGAATGGTTTGGATTGCAAACCTCAGATATTTGAATCTGACATGATTATCAATTTAAATTAGTAATACATCTCTGTATTTAATGGTTTTTTCATACAAGAATAGAATTTTTATAAAATTAGTCACTAACCGATGCGATACACGGAATAGTTAAATAAAAATTTAAAGTACTTATTTTGCTTAAAGGTTTATGACTTAACTTTAAAAAGTGTATAATTTGAAAATGAATGAAAATAAGTAATTTTTGTTCAATATAATGGTTTAGAAAAATTCTTTTTTCTTTCATATCATTGGTTTCACATAACATATTTCAGTGTGGGTTAGTTTATGGTAATGACTTCATATACTACTCAACTGCAATTAAATTTATTATTCACCACCAATTTAAATTATGTTATCTTGATAGTAGATCTACAAATTGCATTCTCATATCCTTAGAGTTTGTTGCATCATTATTATTATTATCTATATATAATATAAAACCGAAGTTTTTTCACTTTTTGAGTGACTTACATTACAATTAGGATTAAAAAATAATTATAATTTTATTAATTATACCTCACGTTAGAATTTTTTAGGACTCTCTCATTATTTAGTTTAAAAAATTATTATTATTTTTATAAATTAAAATAATGATGTGAAAATTTGTGAGAGTTTTAGAGATTTCAGTTATATATATATATATATATATATAACCGAAAACCAATTTGTGACTTGGCATGATGAAGAAAATAATTACTACAGAGCGGATGCCATAAGTTAATATCCTATCTATATAAAAAAATGTCTCTCTTAATATACCTCTTTGGTCAGTTTGGTGTAAGAACATACTTAAATTTGGTGAGGTGGTACTTTAGATATTCAATTTTGGGTTAACTTGACTTGATCCTGTTATTTTGATCCAACTCTTGATACAATTTACTTTTAAGGTTTCAGATGAAGCTGAAACCTGCCGAAAACCACTGAAAAAAGGCCAAAATTGACGAGATCTCACTCAATCCGTCCAAGATCCGGTGAGATCTAGCCGGATCTGGCAAAGATTTCGTCAAAACTGATGATTTCCCCCCAAATCGTGTCGAGAATTGCCGAATCTAGTGTATCTATGCCTAATCTGATTGTTTTGGTCGCCAAAATCTGCCAAATTAGGCTGAAAAACTCGTCAAAAAGCTTGAGAATTCGTAGGTATTTAATGTCTTCGGACGGGTCGAGTTTCAAAGGTTTGGAAGGAGGAGACTTGAAACTGACCTATTGACGTTGGATTTTGGAGCTCGGGACCCGTGTCCGACTGCCGGAGTAGTAGGATCGGGTTGCAGCGGGTCAAGTACGGGTGCGTTGGGTGGGTGGGTTGGACGTCCCTAATGTAAAGTTGTCTTTTTTTTAGAAGAAAGATAGTGCATGTCATTAAATTAGGCTGTTAAAATTAGCTTGTAGTACAGAGATAACATCTAGTGATACATCTTCTATCTAGACCTGATCATGAGAATAGAAATTGCTCGTCTTGCTAAAGCATGAGCTCCTACGTATATGAGAACAATGTATTTCTACAAAGCAAGAGGCAAGGTACTCTATGTCTTTAACTACGAGGTTGAAGTGGAATAACGAGTACGAACTATTTTGGAGTGCTGTGATTAGTACCTGCGAATCCCCTTCCAAGATCACCCTATCAAAACCTATCTCCAAAGCCAAAATTAAAGCTCTCCTAGCTGTCATAGCTTCGAGCTCAATGACTGCGAAAGGGAGCATAGTTCTTTTATTCGAAATAACGAGGGACAGGTGATGTAAAGTTGTCATTTAGGGTTGAAATATTTTTGTTTTCGGTCCCAGATTTGACACGTTAGCATTTGAAAAACATTAACATAAAAATTACTTGGAATGTACTGCGAAATATTTTACTCAATTTTTTTTTGGGACTGTCGATGCACGTTGTTTTGTACGTGTATGATTATGAATAAAATATGTAATATAACTAAGGAAAATGCTAACGAATGCTCTTAGGGCATTGGTTAACAGTTCATTTAAAGAAAATTTTTATGGAAAAATGAAATAAAGCAAGTAATATTTTGACAGCTTTTTTCATTTCCCATAAAAGTGGTATTAAAACTTTCCTAAAATGAATTATTAACGAATGCCCTTAGGGCATTCGTTAGCACAACCCTATAACTAATAAAATAAAGTATTAAGGTCAACGCAATCAGGTTCATACACACCAATTTAATAAGCTGCATCTCCAATCATGAGTTTTTTTTTCCAGTTTATTAGGAGATGAGACCTTCGCAAGTTAAGCGGCACAAGATGGCATATTGACAATAAGTATATGTTTTTAGGAAAAAGAATACAGACCCTACCGGTTCCGACCCTACATGGTTTCTCCTTAAAATATGATATCCTTGTGGTTTTGAATGCCACGCTTACTACATTGTTTTATGTGCGAAATAAAACCACTAACATATGTAAAACGTAAATGATGAGCTGTTCATGAAAATGACAAACATGTATATTCAGAAAATGTATTTTCATATTAAATGATAGTAAGTATTTCATAATTAATGGTTCACACATAAAACATAAAAGGAACTTCATGAGAAAACTTTTGTTAAAAATATTGATAATTTGATAATTACAATGGAGGCGGAATTACTTAATATCATGACTTTAATTTAGTCAAAATGTTAAATATTTCTCTCTCAAAGAAAAACAAAATGTTAACTATTGCTTACTACCAATTTTTCGATCGATCGCCAAATGCAAGGTTCAAGTTAGTTTACAGTTCTTTTTATATATTTATTTTTATAGGAGTTAATTATATACAGTTCATTTGACCTACTTGAAAGAGAACGACAGTGTACATGCGCAGCATGAACTGGATTTCCAAGATTAATCCTTCACGCCAGTTGCTACCTATATGTGTTAATTGCGTCTCAAGAGAAATAGTAGCAAAAAATTATTGTATTTTAATCAATTAATATTAATAAATTAAAAAAAAAACTTACATCATATATTTTTTAATTTTCATAAAATTATACTAATTCCTTTTGTTTTACAACAAAGAAGATTTTTTTTTTTTTGAGAAACAAAGAAGAAAATTTAATCCTTCTATTTTAGAATTATTATTATTAGCATGGATATCGGATTATCATCATATCTTGAATTTTGAGGCTTCACTTTACTTTCTTTGTGTCCAGGATCTAATCTCTCCAAAGATTAATTTTTTAAAATAGGTATATAATATATTTTCTTGCCCAGCATAGGAAGAATTTTCTGGGCTAAGAGCCTGATTTTTCTGGGTGTAATCAATACGGTCAATGATGACCCAAGTTTTTATGGGTGCAAATTAACCATTCTATCAATCTATCTTCTAGCCCCTCTGAAAAAACAACAGAGAAAGACAAGTACGAACCACTGAGGGGCCTCTTAGGCTCAGACTTATTGGTCCACACCGACCCACCTAACCGTGTTCATTACCATATGCACCAAACACACGAAGGAACCAAATAAAAATCCAACAACATTTTTATTTTTGTGTCGAGGAGGGACTTCATTCTTATCCCTTGAAAGCCTTTTGCCACCACAAAACACACAAATTAAATGGCCCCAAGCGAGCCCTTTGCGCCCTTCAATATCCCAACCGTATCCTATACGTCTATATCTCTCTCTCCAACAAGCACTCCTACACTTTCATGTGTTCACATTAACAATTAAACATTGGATACTTCAAAAAGAAAAAGAATAGGAATAATCAAATTAAAATTTATGTAACTTTTTCTTCTTTGTTAAAGGGGTCCAAATATATAATGCAAAAACAATAAATCATATCATCAATCTTTTCGTCGTCATCATCATCATCATCATCATCAACTACATCAATCTTGGTACTCAAAGAAAAATTTTCTACAAATTAAAAGAGAGAAAAACAAAAGAGAACAAATTTACATGACTGCCAACATGAAATCAAACCCTAAAGCACCAAACATGGTGGTGGTGGTGGACTGATTGCTCCTTGTCAATCATGCCTTGGACGGTGCGAAACTCCTCGACATGGCAAGGTATGGTGATGGGTCCCTTCTGGTCAAAGCCAAACTCTTTCTCAGCTTCCTTCAACAACTGCATGAAGAGTGGGTGGTTGATGTAAATCACAGGGATCACAAACCTTTGTTGCTCTTCACCTTGACCCACCATGACTGCCAAACACCCCTTTGGGATGTCTTTCAGCTCTTTCTTGTTGTCATGTTCATGGTGGTGGTGGTGATGGACCTGGTGGTGGTGAAAGTGAAGGTGTGGCATATGGATATGGAAATTTAACTGGTGTTTGTCAGCACTAATCCCCATTTTGAACAAAACCCAGATAGCCAAAAACCCTACTTTGTACAAAGAAAAAACAGCAAGCTCTAGTCTTTTCAAAAGGGTTATAAGAAAACAGCGGAGAAAGGCCAAGGATCAGAAGCAGAGATAGCAAGGTTAAAGAGGGTCAGGGAAGAGTCGGTGAGAGATCTTGGTATATTGCTCATTATAGATGAAACTCAAAGATAACCAACATATGAACAAGAAAGAGTGAAAAAAAATGAATGAAGCGATTTTTTGGAGACTGGGGGATTGGGTTATTTATATAGGGGTCATGATGTTTCTAGGGCTTTGCTTAGATTGTACACGAAGTTATAATAATAAATAATAAATAAATAAATTATTAAAAAAGACGAAGAAGAATTTGTACAACAAAAGGTATGATCTAGAGAAGGAACAGTGATAGGTATGAAATAGTTATATCTTGGGAGGGTTTTATACTTTTATATTTATTTATTGTTGTTGCCGTCTTATGATAGAGTTCTTATCTTATTTACAATATTAAAGGCTTTTGAGTTTTGATAATTTACAGCTAGGACTTGGAGATGGGAATACAACGTAGATTCTTTCTATTTCCCAGAGACTGCGTGTTTTGGTTTTTGTTGACTTTCTTGGGGTGTCTGGTGAGAATTTATTTATAAGAGTAATATGAGTTTAATAATCCGATAAAGGTAGATATGAGTATTAACTATTAAGAATTAATTAAATATTTGAGTATCAAAAATATTAAAAAATTTTCAGTACTATTCTTATTTTAGAGAGATAAGTATTAACACTGGTGGATTTGACAGTTAAATAACTCGGATTTGGAGGGTAAGTACGATATTTAGGTATATCATACATATGAGTAAATCAACCTTCCTTAGATGCGTTTAGGATTTTATACTCTCCGTTAGGCTTTACCTCTTAATTTTTTTTAGGAGTTTTTATTGTAAGTTTTTTGGAAGAATTTACTTGACAATAAAAAGGAAAATTATAACAAAAATATAATCATTTCATGCCAAAAAACAAAAAAGAAAATTTGTGGTCTACAAACAAATAATCAATTTTACCATTTAAAACAAAATTTATGTGGTCACGATTTTTCATCAGTGTGGAGCATTTAGATATATCATATCTGCAGTCATGTCTCTCCCTCCCCTAATAAAAATTTTAGAAGATAAATTATAGTGGATACCATTTCTTGGTTCGTTTGGTTGTAATTTTTTTAAAGGATTAAGATTAACTAGAACAAAGATTCTTTTCCCCCTCAAAAAAAAAAAAAAAAACAAAGATTCTTTCCAAAAAAAAAAAACAGAAAAATAAAAAAAAATAGAAGAATGATTCGCTAATACAAAGAAGGATACAAAAGTAAAACTAAAGAATATGTGCCCTAAAAAAACCAAAAGAATATGATAGATAGAGAAAGCTGAACTAAGTGAGATGCATTTTTGTTTATAACAAAAATATTTAAAGGAAAAAAAAGTAATTAAATTGAATTACAAACAAAAATTAATATAATTGTGATAATTGTTTTTGAAAAAATTGTGATAATTTAATAATTACATGAGGAAAAGAGATTAAAAGAAACATATATATATATATATATATTTATTTATTTATCATTTATGTTTTTGCATAGGTGCAAGGGTTGGTTTTAGTGCTTGATATATAAACACATGATAATTATTTGACATGTGTTTAAATTTCAACAGATTCAATACATAAGAAAATTGAACCCAAGCCAGTTTCTTCGCATAAATACCACCTTATAAATTAAGATAATATTGACAATTTTAAGTTTTCAAATTGAATACGCCCTCTCTCTCTCTCTCTCTCTCTATTTTACTAAATTAAGTGAAGAATTCATCTACTACAAGTCTACAACTACAACCCAAATCATTAAACCCTTTCAAACTCTACTACTTGTTCCCATATATTAAACGTGTTAAGTTGTAAACCGCGGAATCGGATTTTCTCGTCGCAAAAAAAAAAAAAACTAAAATAAAATACCATTTCTAATTTCTAATATTTTTTCTTGCTGACTAGGTGAGACACGTAGAGAACGTGTGGCAAGAAATGAGCCAAGTCAGCAAACATGGGGGGTCCACCTCGATGAAACTTAGCCGACAATGAGGTGTAATGTACACCACAGCATTGACGGAACGGCCAATAGCAAGTCTCCAACATGTTCATCTTTACATCACACAGATGTCACTTCAGCTTCTTTAATTTTTATTTTATACAATTTTATCTTGACTTTTCTAATTTAATGATTGGTCTTTTTCTTTTTGATAATCATTCTATGTTAGATTTTTTTTTGACACTTTATTGTATATATATCATAATTCTATCATGACTTTTTCATCTTTATTGTGTATATCATATACGTATGCATTTTCAAGTGAATATCGTGTTTAAAATTATGAACATTATGTTTGCGGACCAATGGATTAGAGAATACACATCAACAAATGTAAAAAAATAATTAACAATTTTTTATATTATAAAATACTACTCTCTCATATGTGGGGCTATCAAAAAAATAATAATAATAAATAATACCGCTAGGCGGCTAGAGTGACGTTTTAGAGTTATGTGAAAACTCGTTAATGTCCAATTGAATTTATGACCCCAAAATAAAACTATTAAAGGTAAAAAGATAAATTATAATTACCATAATTGCCCTTCACATATATGATTAAAAATAAAAAAATCAAAGTCCATGCCCCAATCTAGGACCGGATATTGTGCCGGATTTTACTGCAAAATTGTTGTAGAGAAAGCTAGTTGACCGGATCGGGATCCGCGGTGCAGTTCACCTAATTCCCTCACAATCCCTAGTTGACCTATTCCCATTTGCGTGGGCTAGTATTATTGTTAAAGTAACTCACTCACTGATCAATAATTGTGGCGTGTGTTACATGCTAATTTCTTTTTTCATTTTATAACTTTGGTTTCTTTGTTACTCTATACTTTTTATTCCATACTCCTCGTATTCTGTAATTTTTTTTTTTTTTTTTTGCTTCTCAAAAAAAAAAAATACTATGTTTTTATTTATTTATTTATTAACAAGAAAGTATGTTTCAGTTAGCCCAATTGGTAAAATTTCTGATAATTGAATAAGAAATCTTAGGTTTAATCCCTGCCTATACCAAAAACTGATTGGTGTCTTGATTTGATAATAAAGAGTTATTATCAGGAATGAACGCCATAAGTTGAAACTCTCTAAATATATATATATATATATATACACACACACACACATATTTTGGATGTCAATTTTGACAATCAAATTATATTTTCTTTTTATATTTTACAAGTTTGTAAAATTTTCGATCAATAGCTATACCATCAATCAAAATTTTAAATTTAAAAGTTTTCACTCTCTTAAATTGAGAATATATGCAGCTATGTTAATTTTTTTAAGGGGAGTTGTAGTCATTTTGACTATAACCAACAATAGGAATATGTTATGTGTCTCTATTATGTGCAATGTACATTATTTACTTAAATAAAAGTTGAACGCATGTTATCTTCCGCTTGTTGGTTATAGTTTTAAACTATAGTTAGATTTGTAAGTTACATTGTTCATTAAATATTTAACAATGCAAATAAAAAAAAAATTATGGTTTGCATGGATTGGTGGGTTGTAAGTTTGTAACTTGTAAGATATCATATTCCCAACTTTCCGACCTTAATAATAAATTGATATACTATCAGAGAACATAATGCCAGCCATAACGTTGATTTAAATTAATGTGAAATATTCATGAATGGTTACTTTAAAATGTATGATCCTGAATTCGAGACAATTGGCAATATAAATATTAATTGCGGCTACCTGTGGCTGCATTAAAAGTTTGTAAATTAGCTGATTAGCCGTTAGGTTTCCTTTTTTGTTTTTAAAATGTAAAAAGTTACAAGTTGCACAAGTTAATTTACAAATTTTCCTTAAAAAAAAATATTTTACAAATTTCTTTACAAGCAGTTATTGTATTACGTGATTATTGGTAAATAAAAATGTAATATTAGTGATGAATCTAATTAAAAATTTGTAAAAATATTTTACATTAACATTTTATAAAAATATTATAAAGTGTTTGTGTTGATAACATTTTTTGAAAAGGTGTGATGGACCTTTTATTTTTATTTTTTAATTTCCTCTCCAACTTTTGCAATGGTGTGTGTCTTGCTCTTGCCTCCAAGATTTGTTTGAGTTTAAAATAATTAAAAAGAAAAAGATTAGAAAGTATAAACAAAAGAATGCTGATGTCATGGACTCAAGTCTTAAGTCTTATTTTATTTAACCCGTTGAACTGAGATGGTTTTGTAATTTTGTTTGGTTCCTGGTATTAAAATTTTTTAGAATAATATCTTTGTTTCTTAATTACGAATTATTGTTATTATTATTATTATTATTATTTTTGGTTTTTGTGGGGGTTCCTTCCCAAGTTGGATATGGTTGGTATGGCCAATGTCGTGTTCAGAGAATATATTAAAAAAAAAAAAAAAAAGGTAAGTGGTACATTTTTTTTTAGCATTAAAGTTGGTTTTCAACAGTCAAGAGCCGTAATGCATAATTTAAATCTCCCACCTTCAATTATAGAATTTAAACAAGAAAAAGTGGGTCTACTGTGTAGGGCAAGGGTTAGGGTTCCAGTCTCTAGAAGAGAACTTTACTCACATATACACTTAGATTAGGTTAGAGTAATCAAAGTTTGGTTGTTTTTTTTTAATATTTTTTTTCTCTATCCTAGCCTCTGCCACTATGCACAGAGCCTAGACAATAGAATTCTCTCATCTTTTATTGGAATGATATTATCTTCTCTTTAGTAACACTGTTACTGGTAGGGCTAGTGGGTTTCTTTTCTTTTTGGGTGGGAAAACAATTTTTTCCTGTTCTGATTTATCTACTTCTTCTCATCTCTTCACGTGACCTCCAAATCTCTATCCATGGAACATACCATTGAGGGCTGGAGCAAACTTTCACTATCAAACAAGGAAGGGGATCGAGTGAGGCTTGATAAGAAACAACAAACCTCTGTCAATAATGAGGTGGTACTGGCGGCCAAGTTTCTGAATAGAAGGGTGCTCAATGTGGATGCAATTGGTCGAACTTTTAAGGCGATTTGGAAGACTTGTAAGAGTTTTGATATTAGACAAGTTGAGGACCACTTGTTCCTTTTTATATTTGAAATGGCAAATGACACAAAGAGGGTACTCAGCAATGAACCATGGAGTTTTGATAAGCATCTAGTTTTATTCCATCACCTTGAAGGGTCACGGTTTGTACGAAGCTTGGAATTCACCTTGACAAAATTTTGGGTGTAGTTGCATGGGTTACTAGTGGATAGGTTTGACATTCGCACGGCCATCCAAATTGGCAAAACCATTAGAGTGACCTCGTCCCATGGACGTGAGGCAGAGATGATTGTAAGGGACTTCCTGAGGGTTAGAGTGGAAATGGATGTCTCAAAACCCCTCTGTCGAGGAAGGAAGGTGGTATTAGATGATGAAGAAGAGGTCTGGGTCACCTTTAGATATGAAAAACTGCCAAACTTTTGCTACTGGTGTGGGATGGTTTGCCATGACGACAAAGACTGCGACATGTGGTTATCAAGCAAAGGATCGCTACCTCCGGAGTCATAGGAGTTTGGAGCTTGGATGCAAGCAAGTCCATTTAATCTAGGCCAGAAGACCTTTTGCTTTGTGCCAGGCATGGATGTCTTTCAAGCAATGGGGATAGACCAAAAGAAACAACCCTTCTGCCGTTACCACCCTCTTCCACAGTCTATGGTGAAGGCAGTCCAATGGGAAGGGTTTCAAATTTTGAAAATTCAGATTTGGGAGGAATAAATTCGTACTGCTGCCCTTCCTCAAATCTCGCCTCAAAATTAGGAAGTCAGATTGATCTCGTATCATCAACTTCCCATAATGAACAAAACTCTTTTGAAATTCAAATTCAGGAGATTGATATGGAACTAAATAAGTTTGATTCCATGGTAGTGGTTAATTCGGAAGCTAAAGATTAAGAGTCTGATTCCCATTCCAAAAATGACCGTAAAGAAGTTGATCAAGGCGAAAATCTTGGAGAACCAAATCTTGACAATACAGGACTTATAGCCGTTCCTGCCCCTAGTTTCACTCCCTCCACAACACCCCAAAACAACCTTAATTCGAGAAAATGGAAGCAGTTGGCATGACAAGCCCACGTTGGGGACTCCTCCATGCAAAGCACAGTCACTGGAAAGAGAACTGGTAATGAATGCGGGCGGGGCCAGTCTGAAGAACCATGCAAGAAAATCCAACTCTCTGAGGAGACGTATCTTTTAAATTCAATGGCGGAGGCTACAAGGCATCCTTGCAAAGATCAATGAGTTGTTTAATGTAGAACTGTCGTGGGCTTGGGAACCTACGTACAGAGAAGGAGCTTGGTGTACTAGTCTAAGTAAAAGATCCCTCTATCTTGTTTATAGCCAAAACATGGGTAGACAAAGTAAGGCTAAAAGACATAAAAAGGAAATTGGAATTTGATCATGTGTTTGTTGTACCCCGAATTAATAGAGGAGGAGGACTAGCTTTATTTTGGAAAAATTCTATTGATGTTATCGTAGAAACTTTCTCCAAAAATCACATCGACTCTGTCATCAATAAAGGCAAGGGAGATGCATGGAGATTCACAGGTTTTTAAGGAGAGCCTATAACACACTTGAGACATGAATCTTGGTCAAAACTATGCCAATTAAACTCTCGCTTTAATCTACCTTGGCTCTGTGTAGGGGATTTCAATGAGATAATGAAGAGCAATGAAAAGCATGGTTAAAGCATTTGTTCACAATCTCAAAGGCAACTTTTCCGAGATGTAATTGATGAGTGCGGTTTCCTTAATCTTGATTTTGTAGGACCCCGATACACATGGAGCAAACACTAGCAATAGGACACTCGGTGTGGGAAAGACTTAATCGTGGACTAGCCAACTATGAATGGTTCACGAGATTTGCATGGGCACGAGTTTATCACCTTCACTCGGACTCATCTAATCACCACCCTATTTTGATTGTGCCCACAGGTTTGGAGATGGACAAAAAAAAGAAAATTTTTAGGTTCGAGGAGATGTGGCTCTCAGACAAAGGTTGCACAGAAACTGTTGAAGAAGTGTGGTTCTCACATGATTTTGATCACTTAGACTCTCAAGTTACTAAAAAGATTGAGAAGTGTGGGGTTGAACCAACAAAATAGAGTCAAGAAAAGTTTGGAAGCATGAGGAAAGAATTGGAAACGAAAACGAGAATGCTAGTTGACGCTAAAAGGGACTCCATGTAGTCAGGTATAAATAATCGGGTAGGGGAGCTGAAATTGGAGATTGAAGCCTTAATGGATAAGGAAAACCAGATGTGGTTGCAAAGGTCTAAAACACTCTGGGCAACTCAAGGGGATCGTAATACACTATTCTTTCACACTAGAGCAACTAGGAGATACCGTAAGAACTTTATAAATAGGCTCAGAAAACCGGATAGGCAGTGGAGCTCAACCAAGGAGGAAGTGACTGAAATTCTCATACAATATTACAAAGAACTCTACACCTCGGCAGCACCCACACATTCCAAAGAAACCTTGCAGTCCATAAACACTCTGGTCAGTGCACAGATGAATAAAAACTCTCATCAAAATTTATGGCGTGGGAAGTTCGAGAAGCTATAAAACAAATGTCCCCTCTCAAGGTGCCTGGACTGGACGGAATTACCTTAGTTTTCTTTCAAAATTATTGGCAACTAATTGGTGATGAGGTAACTAATTCTATTCTCCAATTTCTTAATTCATCTTCTTTCCCATCACATCTAAACCATACGTTCATCTCCCTAGTTCCTAAAGTAAAAAATCCAGAGTTAGTGTATGAACTTCGGCCTATAAGCCTTTGTAATGTCTTGTATAAAATTTTTTTGAAGATTTTGCAAATTGGTTAAAAAAATTCCTACCTACACTAATTACTGAACGTCAAAGTGCTTTTACAAAGAGTCTCCTTATTTAAGATAATATATTAGTTGCTTTTGAAAGTCTCCATGGCATGCAGAAATACATATCTGGTAAAGAAGGCTATATGGCAGTGAAGTTAGACATGAGCAAAGCATATGACAGGGTGGGATAGTCTTTTTTGGAGGCATTCATGAGACGAATGGGATTTATGGAAAGGTAGATACAGTTGATGATGGTGGGGGTTAAAACGGTGTCCTGTTCTGTTTTGGTAAATGAAGAGCCCAAAGGCGTGATCAAGCCAACCCGAGGACTCAGACAAGGAGATCCCTTCTTTCCTTTCCTATTCTTGTTATGCACTAAAGGCTTACATGGCCTTATCTCACAAGTAGCAAGACAAGGAGAGTTACATGGCTATTCGCTTTGCAAAAATGGTCCCAAACTAACCCATCTTCTCTTTGTAGACGATAGTTTGTTATTTTGCAAATCCACTCCTCGAGAATGTGAGAAAGTATTGGAGATCTTGGACACCTATGGTAAATGCTCGGGGCAACACATAAATAAAAGTAAAACCACCATATTCTTCAGCAGATCTACCATATCAGAAAGGAAGCAATACATTAAAGAAGCCTTAGGTGTTCCTGAAATTATAAGCTATGAAAAGTATTTGGGGCTGCCCTTTCTCATTGGCAGAAGGAAGAAAGCAAGTTTCAAATACATCAAGGAAAGATTTTGGAGAAAACTACAAGGTTGAGGCGAGAAGCTACTATCACAAGCATGATGGGAAATTTTAATCAAAGCTGTGGTTCAAGCCATTCCTACCTACACGATGAGTTGCTTCAAACTACCAGTGGACTTTGCAATGATTTAGAAAGCATTATTCGAAAGTTTTGGTGGGGACAAAGGGGTGACTGGTGAAAGATCTATTGGATTAAGTGGGATACCATGTGTAAACCACCTAAGGGGGAAGGACTTAGCTATGTTTAACAATGCCTTATTAGCTAAATAGGCTTGGCGACTCCTACACAATGAAAACTCACTCTTTTATCGGGTTTTCAAAGCAAAATTCTTTCTGAATTGTTCTATCTTGGAGGCCTTAAATTCAGTCAAGGGACCATACTCTTGGAGAAGTATCTTGCAAGGAAGGGAGGTCTTGAAAAAAGTTGCATGTTGGCGGGTGGGGAATGGGGAGGATATAAGTATTTGGGGAGAGGCTGGTTACCCTCTGTGTCTACTCCACGGATCAACAACCCAATGGGAATTGATTTCCCAGAAATCAAAGCCAGTTCATTAATAAATCCCCATACACGAAACTGGGACGCAGGTTTGCTACAAGCCATGTTTAAACCAAAAGAAGTGCAGTTGATCAAAGGCATCTCGCTAGGCAATGCTTTTGCCCGTGACAAAATAATATGGCCTCACTCTTAATCTGGTGTATATTCGGTCAAATCAGGATACTACTTCCTAACAAAGGAACAGACTTTATTGAACTATGAAACCAACACTCCTAAACCATCTCATAAGCTTTGGAAGCTCATATGGAGCCTATCGGTCCCAGCCAAAGTCTGAAACTTTATGTGGAGGGTTGCCAAAAATGCTATCCCAATAAAAACCAACCTAGTCCAGCGAAAAGTGCTACTTGAGGCAACTTGTGAGCATTGCAATCTTCAACCTGAGAGCGTCATGCATGCCCTGTGGACGTGTCAGTGCTTAACGGAGGCTTGGGAGTCAGATCAGATTTGGGGCTTTAGACGTACTCGGGGTTTCACTGATTTCCAACAACTAGTCTCATACATTGCTGAAGCTGGTTTGGACCTGGATATGTTCTCAATGGTGGTATGGTCATTATGGCACTAAAGAAATTAGCTCTAAATAGGCACTTCAACCCCACCCTTTAATCAGATCCTTACTCTGGCTCAACAGAAGCTGCTAGATTTCTATCGGGCTCAACCAATGTGGATAGCACCATCAAACTCTACTCCTCACCCAGCAACTTGTTGGTCACCTCCCCACGCTCCCACGCTGAAGATTAACTATGACAGGGTTGTCTTTAGAGAAACCAATGAGGCAGGCATAGGAGCTGTAGTCTGCGACAGTGAAGGCTGTGTGATTGCCTCCCTAGCAAAAAAAGTCCCCCTTCCCAAGACCGTGGCAGACATGGAGGCAACAGTAGCAGCACGAAGAGCACTACTCTTTGCCAAGGAACTTAACCTTAACTCCTTTGTACTAGAGGGAGATTCAGAGATCATCACTCGGGCCCTACAAGCCGAGGAGCAGTCCCTGGCTTCTTTTGGCAACATCATTGAGGAAGCGTGAAGCTATGCAGAAACTTAATTTTCATAGTTTTAAAGTGTCTCACATTAACCAGAGAGAGAATTCTGTAGCTCATAACCTTACTAGACATGCAAGATATGTTAGCGGTTTAGTTATTTGGATAGAGGAGGTCTCTCCCCACCTTATTTCTGTACTATTGGCTGATTACAGCTAATCTTTCATTTTTAGTGAAAGTTGATTTAGTCTGTTTCTCAAAAAGAAAAAGTTACAGTAGAAATTTAATCTTGTATAAAAAATAAAAATAAAAAGTCTTAGGCAATATCTTTGTGTTTATTAATTTTGTTAAATTAGTAATTTCTTGAAAGGATAATTGTTAATATTTCATTTACAATATGTTTATAGGTGAAAGTGTGAACTATTTAATATTCTTATCCAAAGTCCATACTCCGGGGTCCCGATCAAGAAGAATACAGTATTATCCATTTCAACTTAATTTCCTCTTTTACTATATAAAAAAACAAAGGAAAAAGCTTCTTTCCAATCTGAGCTGAAGGAAGTTCTCTTCAAAATACAACATGTCACTCTCATGAAGTGACACCTGTCCAACCAATTAAAGCTCAAATTCAAGAGATAACACCGTTAACTCAAACGTTAGCCACCCATTCTCACTCTCAGCCACTCATTCTCCCTTTTTTTTTCCCCTGATTCTATCTCATCCTCACTCCCTCTCTCACATCTCTGTCTTCATCCTCTCTCACATCTCTCTGTCTGGTTTTGATTTTTGGTGCCTCACGATGGTAATGGGTTTGATTTCCGATGGGTTTTGATGTGGATTTGTTGTGGGGCTGAAAACGATTGAATAAAGGGAGAAAGGATCTGGAACAAAAAAGGGAGATGGGGAACCGATTTGCGTTGAAGGATGCCATTCCCTTTTTGACTTCCAACCCAGCTCCGGTGGCATGCATAAAAGCAGAAGACAGAGATGTGAGAGAGGAAGTGAAAATGAAGACAAAGATAGAATTAGAGGAAAGGAAATATAAAAAAAAAAAAAAAAAACAGAGAGAGAGTGTACGTCGATCTCCACGCTGTGCCACGCCGACCTCCAACCCAGACAGAGAGATGTGAGAGAGGATGAAGACAGAGATGTGAGAGAGGGAGTGAGGATGAGATAGAATCAGAGGAAAAAAAAAGAAAAAGAAAAAAAAGAATGAGTGGCTGAGAGAGAGAACGGGTGAGACTTTGAGTTAACAGGTGTTATCTTTTGAATTTGAGCTTTAGTTAAATTGGACAAGTGTCACTTCATGAGAGTGACACGTTGTAGTTTGAAGAAACTTCCTCCAACTCTGATTGGAGAGAAACTTTTTCCAAAAAGAAAACTTAATTTCCTCTCCTTTCTCTCTAATCTTTTCAGGACATCAGTGTTAGATAAAACATCAATATCCAAAAATTAAACAATATATAACATTTTTTTTTTGAAACCACCACCAAATTGTATTACTCATTAGATATTAATAGAATCATGGTACAGAGCAGCATAAGCAGGGGGAGGGGAGTCTTCAATCCAAAACACCTCATCCGCAATATTCTTAGCATATCTAGCCAGTACATTAGCTACCTCATTTCCCTCCCTCTTTACACAACTGACAGAGACCACCTGTATGCCATACATAAGCCATTTAACATCATCATAAATGTTTCCCAGCCAAGATTGCGTCCGAGACAATGAAGAGATAGCTCGTATCACAGTATCATTATCTCCCTCTATAATAACATTTGAGAAACCTGCATCAACTGAGAACTCCAAAGCCTTCCTACACGCAAGAATCTCTGCCTCCTCACTGCAAGTAACTGGTGGTCCTTTGACTGACATAGCTGCCATCACCTCTCCCATGTTGTTCCGGACAATTGCACCAAAACTAGAGCAGTTCAGCTCAGCGAATACAGCGGCATCAAAGTTCACTTTATACATTCCAACTGGAGGGGGCTTCCAGCTGCTTGTTGATGACATGTGTGTAGGGATAGATAGCTGTGCTTGAGAGTTATGAAACTCCTCTAAGTATTCAATTGCTCTTTTGTTAAGACAGCCTGGTTCCTTGAAATGCCCACCATTGATCACCGTGTTTCTCTGGTTCTATATAAACCAAGCCTGCACCAAAAAGAGCTCAAACTCTGTCCGTGTAGTCCTGTCCATAAGGTCCTCAAACAGTTGCAAAGTGTCCAATTGTCCATTGGGAGTTTTTTGAAACCTCACCAGGCACCCGGCCCACACATCTTGGGCAGCACCACATTCCCACAGCACATGCACGCTAGTTTCAGGGCAGCTTCCACAGCAGAGGCACATGTTGTCAGCTATGATTTTTCGTTTAGCTAGATTGACATGGGTTGGTAGAATCTCCAGGCAAGCTCGCCATCCAATCACCTTGATTTTATTTGGGACTCTAATATGCCATAATTTCGACCAAACTTGCTGACCACTTGGACTAGAGGAACACTCTGCCCCGTCATCCGCCCTCAACACTTGCCTTGTTACATGATACCCAGATTTACAAGAGTATACTCCATCCTTAGTATGCAGCCAGAATATGCAATCCGACACCTGTTTATGACTCAACGGAATCCTGCAAATCGCCTTAGCATCATCTCTATGAAACCTGGACATAATGAGTTCCTTGTTCCACTAGTTGAGATCCAGATCAATAAGCTCTTCAACCCTCCATTCCTCATCTTCCACAAAGGCTGGATACAAAACTTTGTTAGACAGATAGTTGGGTATCCATTTATCCCATTTTACTCTAATTGATGACCCATTACCAACCCGCCAACAACATCCTTGCTTCAATACCGGCATTGCTGCCATTATACTCTTCCAAGTATATGAGCAATTATGTGATTCCACCGCATCAAGAAAATAACATCGAGGGAAGTACCTAGCTTTAAGGCATTGGAATAAGATTGAGTCTTGGTCTTGTAAAAGTCTCCAGCCTTGCTTTGCAAGCATAGCAAGGTTGAAACTCCTTAAGTCGCGAAAACCCATTCCATCCTCTTTCTTTGGCTTAGTTAGGAAACTCCAGCTCTTCCAGTGAATCTTCCTCTCACTACCAACTTGGCCCCACCAAAACTTTGCACACAAAGCATTAATTTTATCACATAATCTCAGTGGCAATTGAAAGGCCCCCATCGTGTAGGTAGGTAAAGATTGGGCTACCGCCTTTATAAGCACTTCCTTTCCCGCCTTAGATAACAACACCCCCTTCCACCTTTGCAATTTTTTCCAAACTCTATCCTTAAGAAAGGAAAAGTTTTGGTATTTTCGACTACCAATTAAGGTAGGTAAGCCCAAATATGATTCAAACCTAACCACCTCCTTCACCCCCAAAGTAGAGACCACTCTTTGTCTTTGTTCCATAGGAGTGTGGCCACTAAAGTATACTGAGGACTTTTCTAAATTAATAGACTGGCCTGATGCATCTGCATAATCTTGGAGAATCTTCATAATCACCCTAACTTCAGAATGAGTGGCCTGGCAAAAGAGCAATGAGTCATCTGCAAACAATAAGTTGGTAAGTTTTGGTGCCCTTTTGCAAATAGAGACCCCCTTAATTTGTCTCTCATGTACTGCATTCTCCAGCATAGTAGTAAATCCCTCAGTACACAAAAGAAACAAATAGGGAGAAAGGGGGTCACCTTTACGAATTCCTCTAGAAGGTTGCAGATTACCATATGGCTTCCCATTAATGAGGATGGAATAGGATGGAGAGGTCACACATTCCATCACCCAGCTGATCCACCGTTCTGGGAAACCCAGCTTCACCATAATGTTTTTCAAAAAAGGCCATTCAACTCTATCATATGCCTTGCTAATATCTAGCTTCAAGGCCAGTGGTCCCTTCTTCCCTTTTTTCCGAGTATGCATGGCATGGAGTGTTTCATATGCTAACAGAACATTATCCGTGATGAGCCTTCCTGGAACAAATGCACTTTGGGTGGGAGAAATAACTTGAGGGAGTATCTGCTTCAAACGGTTAGCCAACACTTTTGAAATAATTTTATACATAACATTGCAGAGACTAATAGGACGGAAATCAGATATTTTTTCAGGTTGTTTCACTTTTGGAATTAACACAATATTTGTATGGTTAAGACCAGGCACCATGCAACTAGAGGCAAAACAATCCAAAACCGCACTAACAACATCCTCACCCACAATATGCCAAAATTTTTGGTAGAAAATGGCATTCATACCATCAGGTCCAGGAGCCTTTGTTGGTGCCATCTGAAACACCGCCGCCTTTATTTCTTCTGCACTAAAGTCACTGGACAGAATTTGTGTCATACTGGGGGTCACTTTATTAGTCACCTTGTTTAGGCATTCCTCCATCCGGTCACAGTTACCTGCAGCAAATAAATTGTTAAAGTAATCATTTGCCACATTAGCTATGTCCTCCACCTCTTCCACCCAAGCACCCTCAGAGTTTAAAATTTTCTGAATGTGGTTCCTGCGCTTCCTTTGTGATGCTTTGGCATGAAAAAATTTTGTGTTTTTATCACCATGCTTAAGATATGATATTCTTGATCTCTGAGCCCAAAAAATTTCCTGCTTAAGTAACAAATCATCCAATGTTTTCGAAACAGCCAGGTACTCATCTCTAGAAGCCTCTATGACCTCCATAGAATTCAAAATATCAAGTCTTTTTTGTAGCTGCTTTATAGCTTCCTTGTCCAGATTGGTTCTCCCAGCACCCCACGTCCTTAGTTCCATACCACAAGCTTCTATTTTTTGTTTAATTTGCGCCAACCTGTGCCCCTCATTCCCATGCAAATTCCATGCATTCTCCACCACGGTCCCACACTCCTCATACATAAGCCAAGCTTCTTCAAATTTAAAACCTCCACCTCCACTCACTCTATGCTTCTTATTACACTTAGTTTGGGGGAGAATAGGAATATGGTCTGAAGCGTGTGGGGAAAGATGGGAAAGCTTGCTTAGAGGGAACTTGTCGCTCCAATCCCTTGTTGCCACAGCTCGGTTTAACCGTTCTTTTGTATTAGCATCTCCTGGTCTTTTATTATTCCAGGTATATGGGTACCCATGGTAGCCCAAGTCTTCAAGCTCACAATTATCCAATGCATCACGAAAAGATTCTACCTGACTCATTTGGCACGGCCTCTTGCTAAGCTTTTCTGAAGAGTGTAAGATTGCATTAAAGTCTCCAATACATAGCCACCGTCCATCCACCACACTCTTTAACTGATTAAGCAGAGCCCAAGATTTCACACGTTGAGCATGATCCGGCCAACCATAAAAGCCTGACAAATACCACATGAATCCATCATCCTCCTTCACCTTGACTAAGATATGATTGGCTGTAAAATTTACTAACTCTATATCCACTTCGGTCTTCCACAGCATTGCCAGCCCACCCCCTGTATCCGGCTGTTTTACAATAATACGATTCCGATACGGCAAGTCCCCATACAGCTTATTAAAACCTTCTTTATCTAATCTAGTTTCCATCAAAAAACACACCATGGGAACTTGTTCCCTCACAATTTTGTGAAGGCTTCGACCTGTCCAAGGGTTCTCAAGCCCTTGGCAGTTCCAACTTAAGAGTTTCATTGTGCTCGGCAAGGGTGTCTGTCCACCCTTGCCGATAACTCATTAGGCGCAGCAACTGTTTCATCCACCTTCCCTTTCTTCATGCTCTGCTCTTCTACTTCCTCATATGGGCCTTGCTTTGATTCTCTTTTTCCTAATATTTGGGTGTTGGAAGCCTTGCTTATCCCACCAGGTCCACTATCCATTCTAGCCAATCTCACCCACGTGGACTTGGGCTTGGACGTAGGCAGCCCATTTGATCCATACTTATTATCCCCTACATCTTCTGTTATGGCCAGAGGCACATCAGCGCTTATTGTGGAAACCGTGCTATTCACTGCCTTCTCAATCCCGTGCATAACGTTCCCATTAACTGTGCCGTTGAAATCGTTTTGCTCATGATTAGGCAGCTGATTTGTCGGGATACTTCCTACAATCTCGCTTCTGTCAATATCATCATTAATGCTATCCTTAGGGTACCTCTTCTTATCTCAGAGCTCGTCGCTGGCGCCGCCATCACCGGAGTTTGCTCGTTCATCTTGCCTTCATTACCCCTGTGTGATTGGTTCATGTCATGCTTCTGTGGAGTTCTTGGACGACTTCCCGAGGCCTTTAACCAGTCACCATACTGGTAATCCACTTCTCCCTCGCCTTTTTCTGCTGCAAAATGCTCTGCACAGTGCTGTATATCATGTCCTAATAGACCACAAAAATGGCAGAACATAGGCAGCCTCTCATACTTGTAAGTAATCCACGTACGTTCCTTGTCCGTTCCAGCTATGTAACCTCCACGTCGGAGAGGTTTAAAGAGTGGAAGGGCAACCCGAACCCTCATAAAAAGGTTCTGCTCCTCCTGTCGCCTCTGTGTTTCAACCTCCTCCACTGCACCCAACCTGCTCCCTATCCTCGACGCCACAACAGGAGAGATCATGTCGAAAGGGGCCCCCCAGATTTGCACCCAAATAGATGCAGTATCCCATTTGATGTTTGTTGCAGTCATTCCCTTATGCCATCTTTTAATCATAAGAAGTTGATTGTCAAAGGTCCATGGCCCCCCCCCCCCCTTATCACTCTGCTCATGTCAAATTCACTATTAAACTTAAATTGGAACAGGTTTGGTCCGACCTCCAAAATGTGGAGCTTATTTTCCAAGCCCCAGGCTCTACGTATGGTATTCTTTGCAGCTGTTTTGTTGAAAGCTTTGCAAGTTAGAAATTTTCCAATAAGACTCAGATTACAACTCTCTATCTCTTCCAATCTTCCTTCTTCCGTTATCTCGATTACTTCCTCTTCCTCCACTGTTAGCTTCATGTTTTCCAATCCATTAATTACATCGTCTGTCATGGGTGCCACTGGCCGAAAAATAAAACAAAGAAAGAAAAGGAGAGAATACCCTTAGGATTTACCTAGGGGAGGAAGTGCTCGTTAGAAACGAGAGAAAAATCTCGAAAACAAAGTTTCAACGTAATCAATATTTGCTTTGGCTCAAATTTAAAATAAAATAAAAAACGTTTTCAATATTTTCTAAGTATATGATCAGAAATTCAGATTCAAATGCCAGTTTGATCACATATTCAAACCCCACTATTTTTTTTTTTAATTCTTTATCATTTCCTGATTTAAGCTATTTCTCCATTCCCCAAAAAAAGAAAAGAAAATATTCAAGCAATTTCAATTTAAAAATATTGCTTATCCCTTTAACTATAAATTCTGTAATTAAATTTAAGCCATGAGAAAATTGCACATTTTCCGTAGCAGGGTGCCATCTATTTTGATTTTGAACAGTTTATCCAAATTGGTACAATGATAGAGACAAATAAAAAAAAAAAAAAAAAATATATATATATATATACATATATTTTTAGAAGGAAATATTCATAATTTGGTGAAATAGTAACTAGTGTAATACTTATAACTTTTATTCCTTCTCAAAAAAAAAAAAAAACTTTTATATAAGTACACCTTTAAAATCATTTTTATTAATATATCAATCATAATTTTCTACTCCAATAATGATTAAAAAAATTGTAAAACTTTTCAAGAGTCCCGTTAAAGAGGGTACAAGAATTATTATTATTATTATTAGTATTTGTTAGAGTGTCCAATAGTTATTGGTTCAGAGATAACTCAGAATTTTAGGTGGTCCCTTATCATCATCAAATAGTATTCTTTAATACTTTTTAGGGAATGGTGGTGTCTCATCAATTGTGTTGCTTTGCACAATCCCATGAGCCGCGGTGGGAATGGGGACTTCAAATTTTAGCGATTAGGCTATTAATAAATTTAGAAACACACGTTTTAAATTTATTACACACTCAAATTTACAATTTTTTAACAGTTGTGATTGCGATCAGTCAATATTTTTTGTCCACGGCAGATTTACGCAATTCATTACTTTTTCTAACCACCCATAATCGCATAAGTTAGCAAATTGTAAAAATGAGTGTGAATGGTTTATATGCCGACTCTGTGACTAGATGGATGCCAATTGCTTTGCCAAATGTGAGTTTGTGACATTGTCTAAAAAAATAGGGGACATTGTGGGTCAAGAACGTATTAAACAAGAGAGAAAGTGAGAAGAGAATTGCACGATGTAAAGGAATAAAGGTAGGCGCGAATCAAGCAATATGGTCCAAGAAGTGTGGATGGGGAAAGTCCTAAGTGGTTTTGCTTTGAAACAAAGTAATGCTAAAGTGTCAAGCAATGTGGGGGCTTTCCTAACCTTTATTTTGTTTCTTTAATCTAATGGGAATTGTCCATTCCTTTGTTTGTCTCCATACTATACTACTATACCACTCTATGTTTATACTATTGCGTATTTCACAATCAATTCCTGTTTCCTTGTTATTATTATTATTTTTATTATTATGATTGAGTTCAATCATTAGAAAGTATGTTTCAAAATCCACCAAATACTTATAAGTATGACACAATATTCATATTTAATTTAATTTTCATTTTTTCTTTTTATGAAGAAAGGAATGACTTCACCATTCATCATCAAAATATTTTTCTAACATATTTCATGTATTTATCTTGATTTAAACCACTCACATAAATTATTTCATTAGCAGTGGCCCTTTGTTTTGTCAACGTTTTTATTAATATTATAATCAGTTTTTATAATAATAATAATAATAATAATAATAATAATAATAATAATAATAATAATAATAATAGGGATAATTACAGATTACCCATCTGTGGTTTAGCCCGAATTTAACTTACTCATCTGTGATTTTATTTTTGACACTTTTCTCACCCGTGATTCATTCTGTCTATACTCCGTAACCCACCTCTAATTTTTCTGTTACTCTCTAACACGTTTCATCAAAAAATCAAACTAAAAATAGATCAAACACTACTCTCCTACACACTCTCTATGCTTGCTCACCCACTTGGGAAAAGGGACATTTGATGTCAGCTTCCATAACAAAATTCACCATTTGTGAACAAATGTGACACCAATACTTTGCTGCCATTTTTTCTCTTCCCTTCCTTCCCCACCACCACCAGTACCTTTGACCCTGTCACGATAAAAAATTTAAATTAAAAAAAAAATCAACACAGTAATCTAACGAATAATAGACATCAACCATTCCCAACACAAAACTCTCATAGTCAAATATTTATTCACATGCAAAGAATCAAACAGTTTGCAAGTCTTTCACAAATCTAAATCATGATCAACCTTTTCAACCACCACACCCAAAAAAAAAACCAAAAAAATAGAAACCCCACAAAATTCCCAAATTAAAAAAATGCCCAGAAACACTGTTTAAGATTATAGAATAAAGGTCACAAATTTGCATACGCATTAACCCAAAAAAGCAATAGTAACACCCCAAAAAGCAAAAGAACCTGGTTAAAATTGTGAACAAAGATAATCTGGTAAGCCAAAAAAAAAAAAAAAAAGCATTTTTGAAATTGATATATTATAACAAAAATTGTTGGATCCGCAAATAAAGAAAAAGAAATGAGATTGAGAGAAATTTTGCACTTACCAAGACCAAGAAGAGCTAGGAACAAGAAAAGAGAGCAAGAGCATGTCCAAAATTAAAATCTAAGCAAAAATTTATAAAATTTGGCTTTTGGGAATTGGATATTGGAGAAAATAAGGAGGGTTTAGACTCAGCAATTTATGTTTTTATAAAAACATAAATTGATGAGTCTAAACCTTTCTTATTTTCTAAGATCCCAAGTGAGTGAGCAAGCGTAGAGAGTGTGTGGGAGAGGAGTGTTTGATCTGGTTTCTTGTTTGATTTTTTGATGAAACATGTTAGAGTAACGAAAAAATTAGAGGTGGGTTACGGAGCATAGACGGAATAAACCACGGGTGGGTAAGTTAAATTCGGGCTAAATCACAGGTGAGTAGTCTGTAACTAACCCATAATAATAATAACAATAGCAACAATATCTTGCCAACAGACTCAATTGACACATTCTAATATTATTATTAGTTCAAATCTTTTATCTCTTATTATAATTATCGAATTATTAAAATCATAAAAATAACAGTATTTTCCAATCGAAGCTTACATTTATTTGTGAGCCCCCCTCTCCTAAAAGAGATTGTTTATGAGTCATGAATTGTTTTATGCTATATTTGGTTGGGGTGAAAAAAAAGAGAATAAAAAAATGAGGGAAGGAAAAGGGAGATAAAATGTGATTTCCATCATATGGTTTGAGTAAAATAGAAGAGGAAAGAAAATGGGGGTAGATGAAGTTTTCTGCCTAGACCCTCCATTCTTTTCCCTACCATATTGTAAAGAAAAGATGAATGAAATTAGCATGAGAAGAAAATACAAAATTACCCTTAGTTTTTTATCATCTATTTATAATAATAAGGACATAATTGTATTTTACTCTTTATCATTCTACTTTTCCAACTTCTCTCCCAACACACATAATGTAAACACAAATATTTTTCATTCTCCTACTTTTCTATCCTCCATCATCCCCCTACCAAATAGAGCCTTAAGATCCCAAAAGGTCAAAAATGCCTCCAAGGCTTTTAGAAAATAGCATAACATTGACTACTCATTCCCAAGTCATTTAAAATTAAAAATTTCCCCCTTTTTTTTTAACACGTTGATATATTTTGTTATAATTAGTGTATTATAAAAATGGTATTAATGATTTTCCTCATAAAAATGATGTTGCTTGAATATCAAATTACAATTTTTTTTTTTTTTTTGGAAGTGTTTAAATCATTACTTACCACTTTAATAAATTGTGGGGAAAAAAAGGTTAAGGAAAATTTGTATCCATCTGCTCAATATAACCAGACCTATTAGACCATCCCAAGAAGATATTATTTTGATAATTATATAGAATTTTTTTTAGTTCTCTACCTTTCTATATGTCCTCTTCTCAAAAAAGAAAAAAAGAAAAGAAAAGAAAGATAGGCTATAGGAATAAGGTTTTGGGCCGGGCTGGCAAATCTGGCTGGCTTCGGAGTTTTCATTTACAAAATTGAGCGGGTCCGGTAGCCCCCCACGCCTTCCATTAATTCTATTCAATCCATCTCGGATCTTTATATGGTTTGGCCCAACAACAAAGATTTCAAGCCCATTCTGCGTTGTGAGACCAGGACTATATATTACAGCCAGGCCCAGAAATGGTGGGATAGAAATCATAAGCATCAGAGAGGATATGAATGTCACACAAATAGCTTTTGCAAACAATTTTTTATTTTTTATTTTTTTATTTACTAAGAAGATGAATGCCTTATAAATGTAAATTTTAAACCCACTTCAAAACTCCCCAGGTAACCTGGCAATTATAAGCCAAAATCCAATTCTCTTCTAAACAACATGGGACAAAGTCTAAGGGACCCTTAAAAAGAGTTTTCTTTTTCTATTACAATTTGGGACTAGTGAAAGTGTTTTCACACAAACAATAAGGGTTTCTTTTTCTATTACAATTTGGAACATAATATTTTTCCAAAGACTGTCAAACGACTCTGACCCAGTGATTTTCAGCCCATTTTAAGGGTTTAGTTCCAAGGTTAAATTCCTTTAACTTTTACTTTAAAAAAAAAAATGTTTTGTGTGTGTGTGTGTGTGTATGCGTGTGTTGGTTGAGAATAAAAAGAAAAGGTTAATTACTTGAGGATTGTTTACACATTTTATTGTATTGACACTTTGACAGCTCCATAGGCGTGAAAATTTGAAGATTAACTACTATACTGATAACACGCCAAAGGTAAGAGTCCAAAACAAGGTTAATTTCGTCGTCATTGTCTTTGCCGCCGATGATACACATATTACTTGGCTGTACATTAAACTACAACTTATCCTGAATCAATCTTTCATCATCATGTACTCGATTAAACAAAAAAAAGGAACTAATATCAAATTTAGTATCAAATTTACAATAAAAACTAAAAAGTTAACAAAATAACGTGGGGGAATGAATATAATTAATGCTATATCAATAGTTGGGTGAACCGGCCACGACCGTAAATGACCATTGCACAACCGTATTGACACAATTTTAGCATTGTTAACAAATTTTATTTCATTGGTAGGTCCGTAACCATGAAATGTTGAATATTTTATACCATATTGGTGAAACTCCAAGTCATCTATCTCTAAGGGGGAGTTTGGTTCATTGTGATGTGTCCTTGATGCGATGCACATTATGATGATGTAATATTAAGATTTTTGATTTATTTTATTTTTTCGAACATTACTATAATTTAAAATTACAAAGTATATCACATTATCTTATAATCTCATCGCCTTCCTAAATAATGTAACGTTATATTCTTGTATTGAAATTACATTAATGTAAGATTACAATAATGTAATATTATAGCGTAATGTAACATCATGGCGAACCAAGCGCCCCCTACTCTTGTAATAGTAACGACAAATGAGTGATAAGTAAGAGATTAATTAGGGAGGGGTGGATCTGTGTTTTGAATATGATTTAATTCCATACTCCATAGTCCATATAAATAAGCATTAACAATGATAAAGATAAATACCTGAGACTATAGGATGGCAACAGCTTATTCCTTTCTAGTTGATAATTCACTACTCCTAAGTCCTAAGCCCACTCATTGCTAAGATATCTTGTAGCTTATTTGAACAAACATAACTATAGAATCAAACTAATCAATTTACATCTTCATCTCTATCTCCTTATCACTGCAGTTATGCATCTTTAACTTCTACTTTATCAATATGGCTGTCCGAAATTAGGGCGCGCATGGGATTGCAGCACGTGCTTGTTGCTACGAATAGGTAACACTTTGCCACACATATTTTACTTGGCTATACATAAAACTACTATAAATATCCTCAGTCATTTCCTAATGATGTGTTAGATATATATAAAAAGAAAATCGAAAATTCTAGAGCAGTAAAAATTCTTTAAAAAAAATCATCTAATGCTTTTTGTTCTTTGTATTGTGGATGGGATATTTTTCAGTGCCTCCAACAAGACTGAAAGGAAAAAAAAAAAAAAAAAAAAAAAGAAAAAAAAAAGAAAGAAAGACTGACATATACTAATACACATAGTATTCACAATTTACATGTGACCAACACATGTACATAAAACGCAAAAAAGTGGCGTTTACATTTAAAACATAAAAAGTGGATGTATATAGAAGATTTGAAATAAGTTATATGAAAGAATCGTTTCCTATAAAATAAATATGATAATTTTGCGTTTGTTGCGGGATTAACAATTTTAAGTTAGTTATAAGATATAACTCTATAAGTAGCAGAACAGAAACACAAAAAAAAGAACGAAAAAACTAAAAATAAAACTTCTATATAAGGTTTTGCACATGCCCATTCTTTTTTGGGTGCAAAATCGTTTTCCTTTTGTAGTAAATTTGAAAGAAAGTAATTAGAAAGAACAATAATCTAAAAAAAAGTCTAAACATAGCATATAGCAACATTCTTTAGAGGGCAAAAGGAAAATATCAAACATCAAATAACAGCTTCACATTTTCCTCTTTTCATTTCTTTCCATACAAACAAACCGTACACTGCGGTTGACCAAATATCAATGTCTCACCACACCATGTAACCCAAAATACATAATTCCTAATGTGTCCTCATACATATAGTCCAATATTTCATGTGTATACTATAGTCCTAGCTAGACAAGTTGACATTCCGCCGGATTTTGATCGTCCTCCACCGGCCGTGACCGGGAGACCGGAATCCAGCGGCAGCACTCTCCTCCAGCAGCCAACGCGTCGGCGATTGGTCTAATTACCAACATACCCTCCCCCATTGCGGCACACAAAAATGTACTAATAAACACAACGAGTGCCACAGCGCCATAGGCTAGTTCTTCAGGACTCCAGAACGAGGACAACCCAAGAGACAGAATTTGCACAGCCAAAGATGTCAAAACCGAGAAAGCAAGCACATAGATTCGAACCCTCAAGCTCTTATTGATTGCTAGGGACACAGCTTTCCAGCAAGAAAACAAGAAGCATAGACAATACGCAATGCAAAAACTACCAAACGCAATGGTACTCAACAAAGGGTATCCGCACACAACATTCTCGTTACCAAAACCATCCTTCAAAACCACATAGCTTCTTGTGAAAATGGAAGGTAGTTTTTCCTCCAAAGGCACAAGAAACATAGATACCACTTGGAATGTTAATATGGGAAAGCAAGAAATGAGAACAAAAGGGAAAGCCCAGCTTTCTCTCTTGGCTTTTTGTTTGATAGAGATGTTAAGAAGGAAAAGTAGGGTTACCAAGAAGGCAGGCTCGAAGAACCCTAATGAGAGAACAACATGGATTTTGCAAAGGCTGGCTTGGTTGGATATGTTTAAGGAAGGGAGAAGAGGGTAGAGAAAACGCCTACAATAGAAAGGTATGCGGAGAAGCTCGTTGAGTGCCCAGAAGATAATGAAAGCGACGAGGATGAAACGGACTGACCAAAGAGAATTGAAGTCTTGTAAATGGTAAAGGGTGCGCGATTTGAAGCGCAGGTGGAAGATGAAGCAAAGGGACAAGATGGAGAGGAGAAGAAGCAATGCAATGAAAGCAAGGGTGGTGTAATCGTTCAAGAGAGAATCAAAGAGAGGCAATGGAGGAAAGAAAAACATGGAGAGAATCTCTCTTTCCCTCTTGTGTCTCTCTTTTCTCCCTCTCACTCTTTGTAGCTCTCAAACCCGGGTTGATATATATATATATATATATATATATATATATATATATATATTTAATCAATAGTATATATCACTACCTTGTGTTTTCTATAATAAGGTAAGTTTGATATTTATGGTATGGGTGGTGGTGATGGTGGTTTTGGTGGCAAAATCCGAAGTGAAAGTGGCGGCGAGAGGGTGAGATTATGCATGGAATGGTAATCATATGGAGGAAAGATGGCATTTGGTGGTAGGAATGGGATGGGGGAGAGAGATTTGTTTATGGTAAAATTTTCTCCCCCAATTCCCAACCGGCGGGAAAAACAGGCTAGATTGGTACTAATAAGGTAGGAAAATTAGCTTTGTGTTTTGATTAGAGAGAGAGAGAGAGAGAGAGAGAGAGAGAGAGAGAGAGAGAGATGGTGGAGGAAGAGAATTGTGTTGTAATGAGATGTCACCCTTAATCTCGGGTTTGTACGGTTAAGGAATTTTTTTTTTAGAAGAAGAAGTTAAGGAATTAGTTTGTTTGATATGCATAGGATTTTACAGCTTCTATATTAGTATAGTATAATAGGCTTTTAGATGAAGAGGTTGCTATTCCTGAGGCTTAATCTTGTGGAGTCCATTGAAGGATTTTGGCATATTAAAATCTTATCTTTGAAAATTGAGATAAGTTACAAGATATTAATGATAATATTATTATGGTGATATCTCTGCCGACCACCTGTGTGATCTTACCAAAGAATTATAATTTATTATTTAGATTTTTTTAATGATTTTTTTATTATTAATGAGTCTTATCCATTTATCTGCACCTTTAAATTATTTGTTAAAAATAATTTTAGGGACATAACTGGGAAAATTTATAAACAATTTTAATTAGGAACATTACATTTCTTGTAATCATCAATCAATTATTTGTTTAGATTCTTCTAAAAAAAAATTTAAAAAATTATTCGATTAGATGTTATTTTTAATAATTTTATACGAATTATAGACTATATGGATGCCAGAATTTTTTTTCTACTATATTTTATTAGGAATTGACACCTAATATATTCTTTTAATTGTGGATGTGATCAAGAAAAATCAGATTCTGTTACCCAAATTTGTAGTTTATTAAATTGGCAGATCTGAATTGTATTACAGCTTGGATGGACACACTTCCATTATATGATTATAATTTATCGAAAGCAGATGAATTAGTTTATGGGTATATTATATACGCTATTTTTTTTTTTGTTTTTTTTGTTTTTTTTTTTTTTTTTTGTTTTGAGAGAAATTAAGTTTATAGGTATATACCATCCAATGGATTTGTGCAGCTTTAATGGTTTTAAGTTTGACCAGACTGTTAGCAACATTATGAAAATGTGAAACCTGTGGGTACAAATATAACAGCTAGCTGTCTTTTATGTAAGGGAAGGAGGAGCTCCTTCAATTTTTTATTTCCTGTATTGTACTTTGAAATGCCAACCGTAATACTTTGTGATTCGATCAATCATAAGTATTAATGACTCAATTATTGTGGGATTAGTGAACTGGTTATTCTCTTGTGAAGAGAGAGAGAGAGAGAGAGAGAGAGAGAGAACCTAAAGCATGACATAATTAATATATGAACAAAATTATGTCATGCATTAGGGTTTTCTCTCTCTCTCTCTCCAAATTACTAAAAGACTCATTCAGAACAAAAAAACACCAGAACACTTTTATTTCTCCATATTAAGAAATCTACAAACATAAAGTCCAGAGCTTTCTAGCTAACAGAAGAAATCATTTCTAGGAGCTCGTGGGCCTCAACCAGTGATCTATATTGGTAAATTGATCAAGTCTTAATAAATATATATTTTTTAAATAATTCAATAATTACAATAATAGTAAGGAGGATTTGAATTCTGATTCTCCTTATAACAAAGAGTAAGCAATACTGTTAAAATACAAAATTCTTGACAATAAAATTAGCAAGTTGGAATTTGCTGATTTGAAATTACATCAATAATAACTTACAATAATGAAATTGATTCTCCTTAAGCAGAGAGCAAACAATATTATTGATATATAAAATTCTTGATAGTAAGATTTTAATCAACTGAAACGAAGAGCTACCTATCAATAGATGGGTGCGTCCTTTAACGCAAGGGTAAGGTGCAAATTAAACATAGACAGACTCCCGTTGTATGACTCTTGACAGTAACTAATACCAAAACATTGATGATAGGTAACAAAATTTCCATAAAATAACCTCTAATTTGAGAACACCAAGAAATATCTAATGCAACTACAACACTTGGTAGGTAGTGGTAACCCAGCCAACAGACAAAATAGAGAATAATCTTGCATAAATATTAAACCAGCAACACAGCTTATGTTGCTCCCCAATACTTGTATGCATAACAAGCTCCTTAACCCATTGTTTATATTGATCTTTTTACATTTAGTGGTAAGCGTGGAAACTAAAGTGAATCATCAGGGCACAGTGTGTCATCAACTTCACCGGCAATATAAAACCTCCATTTCCAGTGATCACTTTCTGCTCCACCTAAAGAAATGAAAAGTTCCATTCTTTAACCTTTGTCTTTGCACATTTGCGCACCTGCATCCCACTACTGATAACAAATATATTGAAATGCCTTTTATTTCATATAAATTGTGGTCCAAACCATACTCCACGGGAAGTGTGTGCATGTTATGCTACAGTCCCAATGTAATTAAGAATTCTCCTCGACCTTGCTTACTGGTTTAGTTTAGCATTTGGGAAGTAGATTCTTGTTTTTCAAAATCATATTTGCTGTTTTCTTCTGCTTTCTGAAGGGCAAAGAGTAGCCTATTATAGTAATAACAATCTGAATGCTTTTCTACCCAAAAAAAAAAAAAAAAATACAACTAATGCCTAGACATAATTCTTTGAAAGACAAAATATTCTTTAGATCTTTCTTAGGGCGTTTGGTTTGTGGTGATGTGCCCTTAATGATGCACAATGATGTGACATTAAGATTTTTGGTTTTTTTTTTTTTAATATTACTATAATTTTAAATTACAAAATATATTATTGGGTTTTGTGGAGCCTAGTTGTGTTTGATTTAGTTGACAACCCGACCAGACCTGAATAATGTTGCGTGGTTTTTAATGGGAGATTTTCTAAGGTTTAATCCATGAGTGGAGGATGTAGATTCTGTGTGTTGGATGTAGAAAACGTTGTTTTTGTGATTAGGGTTTGGTGTTATTATCATGTGAGAGAGAGAAAAAAGACTGTAGTCACATTTTGTATTTTTTCCTAATAATAGTGAAATTCCTGCAACTTCGTGGACATGGGCATATTGCCGAATCATGTAAATACTATCTTGTGCGTGTGATTATTTTTCTTTGACATGTGTTTTCTCTATTTTTTTTTTGTTTTTCAGAAGTTTAGGAATTTGTGGCAATTCCCTACATATATCACATCATCTTCTTAAACAATGTAATGTTGTATTCTTATATTAAGATTACATTATTGTATGATTATAATAATGTAATATTATGTTGTAATGTAACATCATGGCATGTAGAAAACTCTTTATATCGAATTATTAGGAAAAAAAAACTCTTTATATAGAGCTTTACAAAGATTAATTACAAATATTTGAAATAATTTGTGAATCTTAGAAAATCACTAATTTTAGAAAGAAGTTGAAAAAATATATATGAATTCAACTATGGAATTATATCTTGAAAGATTTTGCTTTGTTGACGAGTGATTAATTGCAATTAAATTGATTACATGATTCTACTCATGGAATAATAATTATCCTCATTTCCAATTAATGTTAGCATCCGTATGACTTAATACTACAAGGAATATCCATAAAGATTCTGGCTCTAATAATATAGTAAGCATGCACATTGTTGATGTATCTTAAATATATCGTCAATGACCATATCTTTCTTGTTTCCTTCACACCCACTCCGCCACTATCAACAAGTTTGATTGCCAGTGTAAGATAAAAAAGAATGTATTTCATTTCATTCATTGGCTACATGCATCCCACCACTTACATGAGAAGATAAGAGGCAGAGGAGTAGTATGAAACAGCAATGTGATTACTAGCTAATTACTTTTTCAAATTATTTCAAAATAATCTAAAAAAATCTAAATCTTTATAACTCTCAATATAGTGCCGTAACCAAATCCAGTGACAGTTCATTTGGATAAAAGTGTTTGAAGATAAGGATCTAAAATTGAATAATCGGAATAAATTAAGTGTAAAATGACAACTTTTATCTTGAGAATATTTTATGGATGATTTAAGATGTGTATGTATCAATGTGTAAATTTGAAATGATTAAATGCAAGGTATTATTTTAAGCTCATTGTTATTAGAGTAAAATGTTCAAAACTCAAATCTATCATGTGCTGTTAAATTGATATAAAATAGTTTTTACTAGTACATAAATATATTTCAAATCCGTTGATTTTAAATCCTACAATCCAAATGCAATTTTACACCATTTCCCAAGTTCACTCTAGAGTCTAAACTCTAAACACCAATCCTAAAATCAAAATGCAATTTTACACCATTTCCCAAGTTCATATTGACTCTTAAGTCTCTAAACTCTAGAGACCAATCCTAAAATCCAAATTCAAATTTTCACCATTTCCCATGTTCATATTGACTCTAAAGTCTAAAGTCTAAACATCAATCCTAAAATCCAAATGCAATTTTACACCATTTCTCAAGTTCATATTGACTCTGAAGTCTAAAGTCTAAACACCATATAATTTTTTCCTATCAATAGTATGAAAGCTTACAAACACTTTTTTTTCCCAAGCAAAACTTACCTAACACTTTTAATGTTTTTCTAAAAGTTTACGAGATTAAATTCCAAAAGAATAATCTGACGGAAAAAACAATCCACAAACGATAAAAACTTATGGTTCTCGTGTGGTAGGTAGCATTGTTAACGAGAGAGAGAGAGAGAGAGAGAGAGAGAGAGAGAGAGAGAGATTTAAGAATCACTGGAAAGAGAGAGACATTTAAGAATCACTGGAATGAGCATTATTCATCACAAATATGGCAATCATACATTGCCAACGTTGGCTTCATCCTTCAAAAAGCAAAATTACAAAAACAAGAATAAACAAGAGAAAGATGGCTCGTAATTTCACTTAGTGCCTTACTTTTTCTTTTTCTTTTTCTTATTCTGATGAACACTAAGTGGCTTGATTATGAACACTAGTTGTTCTTTTTCACATCAGCTTGTGTAAAATTCTCATCTATTTTACACCAAAAAACCTACTTTTTCTAATTTACACACTCACTTTTACAATACACCCATATCAGTTCATCTATTTTACACATCTTCTAATTAAATAATTAATTTTTTCACATTTTTTATTATTTTTTCCAACGACCCACGTATAAACATGCGCGCGCTCTCTCTCTGTCTCTCATTTCTGATTTTGCTCTCTCTCTCTCTCCACGCCCATCTCTCCCTCTCAATCAACGCTCCGTCTCCATCAGCTCTCCCTCTCCCTCTCCGATCCACCATCTCAGATCAACTATTGCATTATCAACTCTCCCTCTCCGATCCACCCTCTCCATCAACTTTCCCTCTCCGATCACCATCTCAGATCAACTCTCCCTCTCCAATCCACCGTCCCCGCGGCTCCGATCCATCATCCCGCGGCTCCGATCCACTCCCCGCGGCTCCGATCCACCATCCCTGCGGCTCCGATCCACTCCCCGCGGCTCCGATCCACCATCCCGCGGCTCCGATCCACCATCCCGCAGCTCCGATCCACTCCCCGCGGCTCCGATCCACCATCCCACGGCTCCGACCCGTCTCTGTGAATCACTTTTTTTTTTTTTTTTAAGTGTATCTTTGTTGTTTGTCCGTGTGGGTGTGTTTGTGTATCTCTGCGAGTTTTTTTTTTTTTGAGCAAGTGCCTCTGTTGATTTGTCTGGATGTTGAAGAGGTTGTTAGGCACGGAGAAGAGAGAGAAAAAAACGAGCGAACGGAAATAATAAATTATTGTATAAACGAGCTACAGTGCCCGTGTAAATTTACACGGGCACTGTAGCAACGTGAATAATATTGATGATTTTAGAAGAGTATACACCCACTGATGTGGGCAGTTTTTTGCAATTTTTTGATCAAAATGTGTAAAATTAATAATTTTTTATCATTTTACACATTTATGCACCATTATGCATTCACTGATGTGAATGCTCTTATGCAATACAAATTTAAAAGTATGAAAGTCTTTCATCCTTTATTAGGTCTAAAAGTTAACAAAATTAAGAACCAGCCTGACCTCTACTGCTGCATAATAAGAACTATTTTATATTATTAATTTGTATACCACATGAGGGTAGTCATTGCTTCACCATTATTTTGGAACAACTACCAAGAAAAGAATCACTTCAATTGTTCATACTGATACAGAGACAAACAATAATGTTTGCAGTTTGCACAGTTTGCTACACTGAATTTAGTACATGACAAATAAATTGAGGTGGTACGGTGCATGCATGGGCTTATTGAATCTATTGATTCCATCCCTAGCAAACTATAGCAGCTAGGCTTACTCGGTTATCTTCTTGCTATACTTTGTGATACAATGATCCATTATGACTGTTTAGAATTTAGACATTACACAGTCACGCCATTGAAAAGTAAGAAGAGGAGATTATTTTCAAAAAAGAAAAAAAAGGAGATTATATTCTATTACTTTTCTGTAGAATTATTGCTGTAATGAAAACAACTATATAAGTACGAAGCATAATAAAATGGCTTTATATGTCATGTGATTTATTTATTTTTTTAGAATCAAGTCATGTGATTATTGTTGCAAATAAAACAAAAATATTATATCATAACATGTAACTTAATATATTAACTTAGGTTTTACTCCAAGAGCATTGTAATTATAATTTAAATGGTATTTTCTAATATTTTTAATGGAAATATTAGAATCTCAAATTAAAAACCAAAAATAAAAAACAGTTAGGTTTAACCTGTTATTTGATTTAATGTGAGCATATATTAACAATATAAGATAGTAAGATACTAATATAAGACAATTTACTCCATCTAAAACCTTATCACCAAAAGTTGTAATCATTTTTAAGTAGTACTTATTTTATTTCATCTTAAATTTATTTAAAAAAATTCTAATTAATACAAATTAATAGTTTTCTTTTTCTTTTCTCTTATCAAAAGCATTGTCTAAACTCTAAAGTCTAAACCAATACAAATTCATACCTAAAATATTTATAAATACAAGATAATTTCTTATTATTTTACATATGTTTAATCAATGAATTTGTGCTTTGTAGGAGAATATAGTTACCACACACGCAAGTCCCTACTTATTGATTGAGGAAAAAACATGATACGTACTACTAGGAAATCTCCATTAAAAATATAAAAGGAAAAGAAAAATATTTAATGCCCGGATCTTGTTAATTAACACGCATACGATTACTACTTAAAAAGAAGTAATTAAATAAATTAATGAGACATTATTTTCCTTCAATCAAAAGAAGCCTAGCCTAGATAATATCCAGGGATAAGATCCAAAAGATAGATAACGTCAAAAAAGAAAAAAAGAAGAAATGAGAAAAGAGATTTCGAAAAGATGGCAGAAAGATGCCTCTTTTTATAAAGAGAGACACGCAACAAATTAGAATCAATTCTACAAGAATATTATTGACCCACAAACACAATCTGATCTAGCTAGAATATTCCTACTGCAGCTCCATATATATCTAGCTAGCAAAGTATGGTATTGTTCCACTAAAAATATATCAACAAAAATTCAATGTAAATATATATTTGGAAAAAGATTGGTAAAGCTGAGAAGTTGAAGATTGTACAGCTCTGCAGATCCACGCCCACCCCACTAGCAACAAGTTATACAAATTAAACAAAACCATTACTTAATATTTAAAAATTCAAGGAAAACTTAATCTTTGTAGCTAAAAGTGTTTTGTCCTTTTTCTAAATAATATTAGGCTTTGGTAAGCTAAACTTTCCACTAATCTTCTCTAGCTAGGGGGATGAAAGGCTCTTAGTAGCCCTCTCTTAAACCCTAGTTTAAAAAATAAAAATGAAGATACAACAATTATTGAAGATAAACCCTAAAACTGAAGAAGGGAAACATATAGAAATTACCAGAAATTTTGAAGGCATCATGAGAAGAATCTATCCAATGATAAACCCAAAAAAGGTTTTGGAGGAACTGAAGAAAACACACAGTCATGATGGCAATAGTTGAATAACCCAAGACTAGAACATAAAAAGCAATGATGAAAAACCAAAAAAAAAAAAGTCTGTGTTCTTGTCAGAACCCAAAGACTAAACAGAAAACAGTCAAAGCTTTTCATCATTACACCAATCTGATAGTAATTAACCACAATAATATTTCCACAAAAGAACAAAATCATCAAATCCACAAAAAGTAGAGAGCTTATAACACCAAAAAATTATGGGAAATTTTCAGGATCAAGCAAAACCCACCTGGGAGATCATGCAGGCGATTGAATGAATGAGATCTTAAGAGGTGAAGAAGATTGTGCTGATCAAAAGGGAAGCAATAATTGAGGGGAATGAAGCCTGGTCCGAGGACACGTACTGACACTTATATATAAATCGAGTTATGATCACATGAGTGATCGGTTTTGAAACTGATAAGGAACAGAAAGAAAACGATCGATTTAGCTGGTGAGTCTTGGCCTTGGACCAGATAACATTCCCCTCAAAAGAGAAAGCTTCCCAAGTTCCTAGCTATCCTTATTCCTTGATATCTCTTTGCAAGCAAGAGACTACTTTGATCTTCTTCTTCATATTTTTGTGTGGTTATTCTTATCTCCAATAGTGCAAACCTCTCTTTTATGAATGAAATGAGATTTTGGTTTTTGCTATAATGAAAACATGATGATGAAAATAATCATTTTGGTTTTAGGGAAAGATAAAGGGCTGCACAGAGAGAGAGAGAGAGAGAGAGAGAGAGAGAGAGAGAGAGAGAGAGAGGGTGCATGGGGTCCTGGGATCGTGGTCATTTCTGGAACCCAGCAGTGGGGTTGGGTGTGACTGCCTTTTGTCGCTCTTTCTCAAAATTCATATGCACAAAATGTGGGTTTTTGGTACATCTTAAAAGCTTGTAGTATTTTGCTTTTAATTTTCATTTACAAGACCTCACTTTTTTTAGATTTTTTTTTTTTTGAAATATACTTTAGCATATTTTGAATAAAAACAAACTAAATAAGTTGTTTATAGAGGAGCGTAATATAAACTAGTCAATATGATCATTATGATCTTGATCTCCTTCAAATTCTCTAAAGCATTAAACGGATTTGACTATATATATTTTGAAGTAGTCAATAATACCATGGTTGGTGGAATCATTCTCCTTATGCCAATCATCAACCTTGTTTGAAGTAGTCATGACAAAATAAGTTGAAAATTGAACATCTTATAAATTCATGAATACGTACACAGGGATTTTTGAAAGTTTATTGCAAATTTATAATGCGATATAATCAGTGTATCAATTTTTATTATATTATGCGCTATGAATTAAATTAGTTGACATGTCCATTGGTAAGACTTTTATAATAAAATTAGTCATCGTGCAATATATGGAAAAGTTTAATAAAATTTTTATTTTTTTGGTCTAACTATGAAATTTAATATTTATGGTAATTATTAATAGACATTTATTATATATTTTTTTGTATATTGAAATATATGCTCTACTATTTAAAAAATATATATAATTTTGTAAAATTTTAATGGATGGGTTAATTATATACTAGATTTTAATGAAGCTGACAACAACATTATAAGTCAAGGGAGCCTATAAACACAAAAAATTTCACATCCATTAATGTGGCAAATTATTAGTGGCAAAAAAAAAAAAATGGTATTAATGATGAATTCAAATAAGAACCAATTAAAACTCACAAATTCAACTGCTGTGAAATTTTTTATGTACATAGCATTACTCGTATCAAACTTTTTCAAAATTGGGTGTGTGAAACATGTGGCAGCCCACCAACATCTAGTGCGAGGTAGGTGAGTAGAGTGGGAACCCAATTAGCTGGTAGAGTTGTCCACTGAAAGAAATAACACTTGTTTAGTTGTGGGCCAAAGCTATTCATGCACACGTAGGCCCTTTACATTTCTACGCAGGCTTTCACCAAAAAACATTAATGGGTAAACCCATTTTAGATTCGATAATGGGCGTTGTCTAATGGGCTGAATGAGACAACTTTTATTTTATTTTGGAGGAATGAAAAAAATTTGACTTGACCCAAAAAAAAAAATGCTTACCAATAGACCTGACAAAATTAGACCTGGATTTGTTAACCCGTTGAACTCAAAGAAAAATATCACTCGCATACGAGGCCATCTTACTAGAGCTCCAATCTCCACCTAAGCAATATAGTCAGAGTTGCCGCACACAGCAGACAATAGAGTCACCCCCTAACTCCAAGTCTTGGCTTCATTCTTGGGTCGATTTGTAACAGGGTTAAGATCATAGGTTTGATAACTCATTTAGAATGACACAAAGAACTTGAACCCGATCAATCTAACCTATTTGCTAAGTCTACTTAGCAGCCAGGAACACAAGCACCATAAAGTAAGCTGCAAACAACACAAAAATGGAATCATAATTACAAACTGAAACTATTTTTTTGGAATACTTAATACATGTTAACTAAAGCAAGGATCTAGGCATTTACATAGGCTGCAACAGATTCCAATTGTATGGATTAACAAGGTCCACTCATCACATAACATTTGGCTGTTTCAAAGAGTTGAAATATTTGTGTTAATAACTTGAGTAAATTGCATTTCTAAATGCATTCAGTACTTTCCTTTCTTTTCCTTCTTTTTTTTTTTTTTTTTAACTTTTTTTTCTCTAAACAAATGCAATCAGTTTCATAATACTCGTAGTTATGGACCAGGGTTGAGGGGTGCTATCAGCTAATTTAACAATCTTAGCATAATAAAATAAAATAAGGAAACTAATACCACATCTTCACCCATACAAGAATATTTTTCAAACTCTACACAACCTTCTTAAAAACAGATGCTGTCATATGACCTCAGGGTCATGCCACAAATATATTTGCCACACGTGTGAGTAGGTTCCACATTTAGTAAAAATAAAGAATATGAGTAATTAATATAAAATAATTAGGTCCACATCTATTGATTTACATTTTTGGGTTAAGTAGCTTTTAAAAAACATACTTCTCAAGGTATTAATATTTTTCCACAAAAATTAAAAATAAAAAATTTAAGGGTATTAGTGTTTTTCTTATGAATCCAAAATCTTAACAAGTGCTATCAAAGTCAATGGATGATCTTCAAAATATCCCATCAAAGCAATATCACTAATGATATGACTAACGCAACACAAGATTTCCATGGATGACATATGAGAGAGCCTATGGGGAGTTGTTAGGTATAGAAGTATGAGTGAAAGTCTCATGGTTGAAGAATGAGAGCCCATGGATAGAGATTGTTAAGATATATATATGTGTGTGTGTGTGTGAGAGAGGGGAAGTCTTATGACCATAATCTAGTCCTAAATCCTTATCATATGTTTGGATGGAGAGAGTTACTAGAAGTGGAGAAGGGAGTAAAAAAGAAAGTGATTGGAATATACTAAATTTCAATATATTCAGACTATTTTCCTTCTCCTATACTTTACTTTTGTCTCTCTTTATCTTTCTCCGTTCTATCTTTCTCCGTTCCAATCATGCCCTTAAGAAATTTTTATTAATATAATTTAATTGTTACTAAGATACAAAATGAAGGAAAGGTGATTCAAATCTTGACGCTCCTCAAAATGAAGACCAAACATGTCACTATAAGATACAAAACTATTTGAATCTTTATGGATTAAAGGACCAACCATCTCACTTTAAAATTTTAGGCATAAAAATTTGCTGTTAACATAATAGAAATCAATCCAGATGGAGCTCATGTAATCATATATATAAGGTTAATCCATAGATACTAAGAAAGAGTTGGATAGTAGGATTGGTAATGATGATCAAATAATTTATGACCAACAATCCTATCCTTAATATTTAATTATTAGAGGACTAACCAACTCACTTTGCTGCTGTAGCTTTTAGGCACAAAAATGTGGCATATAAATTGGTTTGAGAATTGAAATGAATTATTAGGTCATTCAAGCTTGCGCAAAAGAAAAGAAATGCTAATTAATCATTGCCGTTCAAGACAAATAAGTTGGTCATTGTCATAGGCAGTAGTTAGAGATAGACTTACGGAGATTCGAGGGGGAGGCTTTTTTCATTTACACGCAGTTCTAGATATAAACCCAGCTTCCTGGACGTGGACAAATGGATATTTGATGCACAATTCCAACCCAAAACTCACTTCAGGACGCTACAGATGGTAGTTTTGGTGACATTGTGTGGAAAGCATCTTGCTTTACGACATTTGCTCCTTTAATCTTCCCAACTTTTCTATGTATTGCTTTTGTCTTCATGTTCACATTGCCTCAATTTTGATTTTGATCCTTAAAGTTAAATTATTTATATTTTAGTCCCTAATGTTGTTTTCGATAGACGCGATAAAATTTCAACCTATAAGAATTGACTTTAGCGATTGAAGTCATTGAACTAACGAAAACGTGCTCTCTAATGTTGTTAATTTATTTTTCCAATTCCATCCTTATATGTTAATGTGAAACTTGCAATTCCCATAATGTATGTTAATAAGTCCAATTAAAATATGTCAAGTCAACTAAAGAGTCCATAAACGAATTGTAAAAATTCAAATAATTAACTATCTAAAATTAAAGAGACTTAAAAAGAAATACCCTATTTTAAATTTCTTTATGGGAAGTTGCAAAAAAAAAACCCTTCTATGGAACAAGTATGGATCTAACACACTCCAAAGTTGAGACCTGCCGTCCTCAAAACACCAAGAAATCTTCACCAAAGGCAGCACATGGTCAAACCGTTACCCATATAAAAACTTAGTTGTCCCCAGTAAGCCTATAACCTCCAAGCCATGCTAGATCTCCACAAGCCCTCACAATTGGTCATCAAAATGGGAGAGACCATATATATATATATATATATATATATATATATATATATCCAAATAACAAATCCACAATTCCTATAATGTATGTTAATAAGTCCAATTAAAATATGTCAAGTCAACTAAAGAGTCCATAAATAAATTGTAAAAATTCAAATAATTAACTATCTAAAATTAAAGAGACTTAAAAAGAAATACCCTATTTTAAATTTATTTTTGGGAAGTTGCAAAAAAAAAAAAAAAAACCCTTCTATGGAACAAATATGGATCTAACACACTCCAAAGTTGAGACCTGCCGTCCTCAAAACACCAAGAAATTTTCACCAAAGGCAGCACACGGTCAAACCGTCACCCACATAAAAACCTAGTTGTCCGCAGTAAGCCTATAACCTCCAAGCCATGCTAGATCTCCACAAACCCTCACAATTGGTCATCAAAATGGGAGAGACCACATATATATATATATATATATATATATATATATATATATATCCAAATAACAAATCCACAATTCCTATAATTTATGTTAATAAGTCCAATTAAAATATGTCAAGTCAACTAAAGAGTCCATAAATGAATTGTAAAAATTCAAATAATTAACTATCTAAAATTAAAGAGACTTAAAAAGAAATACCCTATTTTAAATTTCTTTTTGGGAAGCTGCAAAAAAAAAAAAAAAAAAAAAAAAAAAAAAAAAAAAAAAAAAAAAAACCCTTCTATGGAACAAGTATGGAAATAACAAGTATCCACCACCAAACATCTCACATTTTGCAAAAAAATGCTAACCACATGAACACTATATCCAAAAAGGACAAGTCAAATTACAATTAGTGATCTTCATAATAACTTATATAACCCAAATCATCCTTATACACATACCGGTATAAATAAATTAATAAAAAAAATTAAAACCCAAAGTAAAGACAAATGGCATTAATCTATTAGAGATTGAGGGGCAATTTCCTTGATCAATTTCCCCAAGTAAGACATGTGCCAAGCACATGAATTAATAAGGCAACTATTAAATTGAAGCGACTATAAGAAGTTCCTCAGTTTTAATGTTTGTGCAATGTTTAGCAAAGAAGACATAAATCAATACATGCCAGGTGGTAAGGAATTCAAGATTAACTGTCAAAGCTTCAAATATAAATAGAAGGATTATTCTATGAGAAAGTGTACGCGCAATCAAACACAAAAATCCAGAATGTCATTTGTATTTGTATCAAGTAGAATGTAGGCAATACGTAGGCTAGTAAGAGGCTTTATACATGTAAGTTTGTATTCAAGTTCTTAATTTAATTAGGCATTACTCTTTTTAAGTAGGTTTTTACCCTTTTTTGCAGTTTATTTTATTTTGAGTAAGCCTGGTATATATTAGGCTTGATAATTTTGGCATCGTAATCTAGGTATTTTCTTATTCTCGTTGTGAACTTGTGAATTTCACAAAAGTCTTTTTAACTTAAGCATGGTCAGAAAGATCACAAGTAAAACGGACTCATGTTGGGAACGAAAGTTCAATTTTTTATACATTTTAGGACTTAAAATTAAAATTACCACAAATTTTAAGGATATAGTTTACATTTTAGTCTACACTTTATTCTAGTGCATTTAAGGTGATTGCATGGTATACAGTAGATTTCAATCTACATCCATTGTGGTATTTAAGTACTCCTATCTCCATAGGTAAATTATAATAATGTCCCATTCAAATTCTGAATGATATATAAGACTGTATCCAAAGTTCCAAACCATGTCTAAATGTCCTAGTTGAATGGGACCAACACAGGGCAATTGCCCTTTAATGGCCAATAAAAATTGAAGATAAGGAATTTTCAGAACTTGAATCAAACGAAGAACTGTTGTCAATATAGAAGAAGTCAAATTTCACGTCTTGTTGGTAAACTGTAAACGTGTTCAAGGGATTGTTCCTTGTTTGTGTTTCTTTTGTAGCCAAAAAATGAATTCACTTTCAAAATGTGTTTCGGAAATCAAAACCATAGGGTTCAACAATTCCTTGCCAAGTTGTCAACAATATAAGGCTCCCGTGGCGTGCAAGTGAGGACTAATTAGAAAGAGTATCCTAAGCTTATTGACCGACACCTATTCTTGTTCACAAGACACTTCACCAACCATGACATTGACACCTATTGTTTTGGTAAGAATGCATGACATATACACGCCAAACTGTAAAGCCATTTTGGACAATCTAATGCCACCAAAACATGAACAGAGCTTGTTAACATAGTGCCTAAATCAATGGTCTCAAATTATATGAACTTCGTGGCCAAATTTATACCTGAAACGTGAAACGAAAATGGATATGAAAAGAAGTTGGCCTTTGTCTGAGGCCAACTGGTATGATTAGCCTATCATTGTTGAGGATGATTTTTAATATCTCATATGATTTAACTTTACAATCTATTATTCATCATTCATTTGTCTGTGTTAGGCGACTTAATTAGTTGATCCTCATGTTCTGCAAAATTAATTATCTACTCTAAGACCAGTACGAAATCTTATCCTAGATATCCAAGTGATAAGTATCAATATGAGCCAGAAACTTCATGCCAAAGATTGCACCCATCTTTTTGTTCAAATTATGCAGGCCATTTGTTCAAATGATTGTTACATAGCTTTAATCTGTGCCTTACTAAGGAATTAAAAATGTTTCCTTCAGTGGAACAAGACTACAGGAGTTTATTATATCCATCAACATCTTGTAAAACTAGTACAACAATCTTCATCAAATCACTAGGAGTTTATCTTCCCAGCTGAGTAAGTGGTTGATTAATTAGTGATAATACTGACAAAGTGCTATTATATACTTGTATCCGTCAAATCTAATCACAAGTCTATTTAGAATTAACCGCCAGCTTTGTGAATCAAAACCAGAATATGTTAACAGAGAGAGAGAGAGAGAGAGAGAGCCACTTATTTCAAAGTTCATTGCCAAGAACTTTTTCTTCTGATAGGCTAATTGTCAGTGATTGATTGTAGGAACTTTACAAAAATCTGATGTACTGAAAAAGTGCATGCAAGTTCAAAGTTAGTTGATTAATCTCTATCTTGCAGACACAGATTAAGCTTAAATTTGACTACTCAGACCCCACGGCCAATTATTTTTGTAAGCTAGCCACATAACAGCAGAACTAACCACAAAATATCCGTTCCACACTGATCCAGACAGCAAAGATCAAAAGGTTGATAAGAACAGTTTAAAAATTTTCCTCAGCAAAAGATCAGAAGGTCGATAAGAACATCTTGAAAATTTTCCTTTTTACTCACAATAAAGTGATCCTAAGTTTGAAAATAAGAGTAGGAAACAATGCTCCCCCATGCCCTTTCCACATGCAAGATTCTGTAGTCAAGAAAATATATTAACTAAGAGATGCATTCTTTTAACTTCTAAGATAAACCAAACCCTTAAAATGAATAGTGTTTTTTTTTTTTTTGCTTTTTTCTGTTCAATTTTCTCACTGACTAACCAAATGGCATTTTTGTCTTTGCCATTTTCTTCATATATTTTATATCATTTGAGAAAACTACAATTCCCTCGTATAGTTTAGTCCTATTACAATTTACTACACAAACTTTCTAATTACTACATTTGAAACTTGAAAGTTTCATCTTGTTCAGAAACAGATTTCAATTAAAGTAGAAACAGGTCTCAATTGTATGCTTTTTTCTTTCCTTTTTGGTATACAAAGAGTGTGGGGGGGGAGGGGTGGGGGATTTGAATCTAAATTTTCCTCATTGGACAATACCACTCAGCCACGTGTCTCTTGGCTCTTGGGTAGCCTCCAATAATGTGTGCTTGCAAAGATGACCCGTGTATAATTTACTTTTCCATTTATATACCACTGTGATGGGACTCGAACAAAAACTATGCATGGATCACTGTCTATAAATAGAAAGAGAGAAGATAGGAATGTCCTCAAAGGCATAAGATGGACATTGCAATACGGTATCTAATCCCATTGGTTTGAGTAATCCATAAGTCATAATTATCTGAAAGCAAAAGCCCATATAATCTCTTCATGCCTAACTATATATCCTACAGCCACTCTCTATGGTAGAGTTCCAAAACACATTCATCCCAAAGAGAGTCATATCTTCTATTACTCTATTAATTAAACTACTTTAATAAACAGTTCTTCCTGTCTCAATTGAGACACAAAACAATGGAAGGTAGAGAGTACATGTACAGTCCAGCAGTGCCAGAAGGTAAATATGAAATCTTCACTTGCCAGCAGCCACCTCAAACTGCAAGAAAGAAGAAGAACAAGATTGTGAACAAGAGCAGGTTTAGTGCTGAACAAATTAAGTCACTAGAATCCTCATTTGAATCAGAGACAAGGCTTGAGCCTAGGAAGAAGGTGCAACTGGCACGAGAGCTTGGGCTTCAACCTCGCCAGATTGCCATATGGTTTCAGAACAGAAGGGCTAGATGGAAATCAAAACAGATAGAGAATGAATACAAAACACTCAAAGATAATTATGACAATTTAGCATCCCAGTTTGAGTCCTTAAAGAAAGAGAAACAATCCTTGCTTATACAGGTACTGTTCTTTTAAATATTTATTATTATATTGTGAGGAAGGCATTAATTCCCATATGTTCAAGTAGTCAACAGACAAATACTAATAGTACAAGTTTTATCACATAATTCTTACAAACTGATATGTGGCATCAAACACATTCGTTGTCACAACAAGTTGTAGACTTTTTGTAGTAAAACTGATAGTAGCTTTGAAAAATTTTCCATGCCTAAACATGAGCATCTTGTTTGATTTTGCCGACAGTTGCAAATCCTAGGTGATCTGCTGGAAAAAACTCATGGTGGGAATGAACATAGCAAGGGTTTGGAAGGAAATAGTGCAGTTTGTACATCAAATAATGTAAATACCAAAGGTGAGACTAAAGCAAAGCTGAGTTGCTTTCAGGAGGGAATGGAAGGCAGTGCAATCATGTGCCCACATGAAGATAAGACCGGCATTGGAAACTTTGGGGAGGAAGGACAAGGACTTCTGAACGTGACAGAGCATGTACATGGTCCCTTTGCATCACTTGAAAAATGGTACACTTATGATTCATGTGGTCTGCTTGATCAGTTATGTAGTAGTTCATACTAGTTAAACTTTTGGACTAAGAAAAATGCACCTAGCTTACAAATTTTGGATATTTGTTTAACAACTGGACCCTCAAAAGGACCAGAGGAGAAAGCGAATGGTGAAGTGGATGGCTCCAAGTACATTCAGAATGGTCCATCAAGCATCCATATATATAGTAGATTAAAGGAATGCTGCAGAGCTCAAGAGAACTGAAGCAAGCAAAGGAATGGTCACCTAGAGGTTTGTTCAGGCATGTTTGCCCATGTGAGTGTGTGCATGTGTTGTGAGGCAAAGACTGCTACCTTGTAGAAATATGACAAACATCAATTCAAAAGGTGCAACATAACGCTTGAATAATTTAGCAGTGTATTGTTTGATTGTGTGAATTATAGAATTAATTATTTCTTCTTTGTGGCTTATGGTGTATACATCAACACAATGAGGTCAACCTGGCACAAAACATGGCCTTTAATGGGAATGGCCCTGCGCAATAAATCAATATTGGTTATACTGTATATAATACTGTTCAATCACAAGTTTAATTCATTCTAACAAAAGCTTGTAACAATTGAGAGGCACATTATGCACTTGCTTATACAACTTTTGACAAACTTTTTTTCTATATTCTGTGTATAGTACTGTTCAATCACAAGTATAATTCATCCTAGCAAACGTCTGTAACACTTGAGAGCAACATATTTTTGGAACACTATGGTTTCAGGTAGTTGAAGATATTCGAAGCCTAATTAAATCCTAATGTAAATTTTATTTTTTGAGTGGGCTAATAGAGATAAAAACAAGGCAGCTCATCTTCTAGCAAAGTCAGGTTGGTCTGGTAATATTTTTGTTCTTAGTCATTCTTTGTGTTCCTGTTTTTCTTGTTAGTTGTCTTTTCTTGTAGCAAAATAAATTAAAGAACCTTACACTGAGACACAATTTATTTATCATAATGTCCCTATTTCTTTCAAATTTAGAATTTCCTCATGCTCTAACTTGCCTTCAAGGTTCTGGTTATTGGGTATATGCTATTCTCAGTTTTTCGCCGTGAGTTTTGGTTCAAAATGTTAAATTATGAAGCAGGTCCTACCACTTTTATTTTTTTTATAATTATTATAACAAGGTCCTACCACTCGTCAATACTAAAAACAGTGTTAAATGGGCTAATAGATCTAGAACTTTAGAGGGTGATCACTGACATTTTTTGGTCATTTGCAAGACGTCAAATCCCAGAATGTTTCCATCAAAGTCTAATACTTCCATTTCAAGTCAGCAAACATATATATTTTTTACTCCACGGCCTAATCGAAATTCACTTCCTTCTCAAACATATTCTCATGAAAATGTGCTGTAAAAAAAATTAGTTACTTTAAGAGAAATGAAAGTAACACATTAAAGAATAAAATATCAAAGTCATACAACTTCTTGAGCAAGATAAGAGTGACACACTGACACTAACAAGCTCTTTTGTTTTTCTCTTAAAAAAAAAAAAAACAAGCTCTTTTGTTTTTTTCCTTTTTGGTGGCTTTATGGGTTTAAGGGAAAATGACTATTTAAGCTGGGAAGTGACAAAAAGCACTCACTTTGAAACCTTCATATGAAATCTTCAAGTGGGTATTAGCATAATGGCCTATTCTGTACCATAGCCTATAGGCTATAGCGCACACAAATGTTGAAAGAAGGTTAAAAATCAAAAACTTTATTTATATTTATAAAGTACGCATTTGTACGCACAAGCACGACAGTTTGGCCGAGTGGTCTAAGGCGCCAGATTTAGGCTCTGGTCCGAAAGGGCGTGGGTTCAAATCCCACAGCTGTCAATTTCGTTTTTCGGCCTTTTTTGTGGGCCCTCTCATGTTATTTTGGTCTGTGACTCTAGTCTTCAATTGGGCTTCAATTTGAATTTAAGTTCAATCTCTGTTTTTTATTTCTTGAGGTAAAAGAGCGAGTTCAATCTGTGTTTTTGAAGGGATAACATTCGTATCAGGCCCAATGAAGGCAAGAATGACAAAGAAAAACTAAAATTGGGGAAATTCTTCTTATCAATAAAATAATCGTAAAAGCCATAACAAAGTAGGAGCATTCTATTTTCACAATAAATATGTTTTGAATTATATATGACGGGAAAGAGGCCATCCAATAGTATCATCACTAATGAAAACAAGAATGACAAAAATACACTAAAACAGGGGAAACTCCTATTGTCAATAAAATAATTGTAAAAGCCGTAAAAATTAGGAGCATTCCATTTTCACTATAACCATGTTTTGAATTATATATGATAGGACAGAGATCATCCAATAGTATTGTCAGCTAAAGAGATAAAGAGATTTAGGGTGAGTTTGGTTCAGCTTTTTGAAATTAGGTTTTTTGAAAAAGTGGAGTTTTAAAAAAGTGCAGTATGAAAAAGTGTTTTTTCAAAAAGCTGAGTGTTTGGTAAAAACTGTTAAAATGTGCTTTTTGAAAAAGCTTAGTGTTTGGCTAGCACTTATAAAAGTGGCAGTTTGAGGGGTAAATTACTAAAAAGGACAATGTCTATATAAAGAGAATTCTTTATTTTAATTACCTCTTTTAATGCAAGTTATGAATACAATATTTTCACAAAAATTTCACAATAAAGTTAATATAATAAGTTGTTAATGGTAGGAAAAAAAAATGCCACTAGTAAGTCTAGATGAGAATTAATAACAACTTATTATGTAAATTTTATTATAAAATTGTTATAAAAATATTCTGTCAATAATACTATTTTTTTTTCTAAAGAAAAATAGTACTAACTTAAAAACTTTATTCTTTTTTTTATCATCATTTATTTTTATTATATTCATTCCCAACAATTACATTTTTCAATAAATAGTGTTATATTCACAACATTTTTCGCAATAGTTTTACAACAAAATTTATGAAAATGTTGTTATTAGTTCTGATTTAAACCCACCATTGAAATTATATTTTTACTCACCAATATTAGCTAATAATAATATGTTATTTAAAATTTATTGTGAAAATATTACGGTAGCATTTCTAAATTGTATTTTTCCTTTCTTTCTTTCTTTCTATCATCCACATGTTTCCTTTTTTTCTTTTTCTTTTTCTTTTCTCTTGATTTTTCTCCATCACACACGTATACCCATTATCTCCATCCTCTCCTTTTTTTTTTTTTTTTTTTTTTTCTCTACACATTCAACTTGATTCTTGAACTCTCTGTGTCTTTCTTTCTCCAGCTCTGTTTCTCTACTTTTTTTCTTCTTCTTTTTCTCCTCCACAAACGGTATCCTATCTCTACCCCCCCTCCTCTTTTATTTTCTTTTTCTCTAAGAACATTCCAGCAGCTCTCATCATTCTCTCTTTTTTTTCTCCAGCTCTCTCACTCTTTTTTTTTTTTTACTTGATTCCAGTTCGTCCCCAACACAGTCCAAATGGAAGAAGAAGAAGAAGAAGACAGACTCTCCACCGATTCATCATCAAGCTCTCATCCTTCTCAAACTCTCACCGATTCATCCATCATCCTCACCGATTCATCATCGTCCTCACCGCCGCCGCCGAAGCTCACGCACCATCACACCGAAGCTGACGCATTGTCACCAACCCACGCACCACCGCCGACCCTATTCATCATCTTCCTCATCCATCTTCGAAGCCCAGCTCCGTTCATCCATCATCCTTCGCCGATCTGCCAGTTTTGCATTTGGGTGTGTGTGTGTTTGCATATGGGTCTCAATTTGCTATGTTTACTGATGTGTGTGTGTGTGTTTGCATATGGGTCACAGAGCAGAGAGATGAAAGAAGAGGAATGCGTGAGGGAGCTGACTCTGAAGACACCTTGCCCTTATTGAAGGGCAATTTCGTAATTGCCAACTCACCTCCCAACGGACATATTAAACACACACCAACTTTTAACAAAATGGACCGATAGACCTCCAAATTTAAAACGGGTGTTCTCTTCACAAATAGAAAACGCAACTTTTTCCAAAAAGTTATGTTTTATACTAACCAAACACTATTTTTGGGCTGGCTTTTTTGAAAACCCATCAATGTCAAAATTATTGTTTTGGATCAAATGCTCATCGTGGGTCAAACATGGAAGGTAAGAGGATATAGAATTCATAACATTTTTTCATATTGAATTTTAGGAAAAATTATTAAATACTTTGGGAGTATCATAAATATATACTCTTCGTTCTCACATGAATTGTAGGTTTTACTATAAATTTAATTAATGATACCTACAGTTATGTAAAAGGGAGGAGTACACATTTATGATACTCTAAGAATACTTAATAATTACTCGAATTTTAGACATGTAGAGAGAGAGAGAGAGAGAGAGAGAGAGAGAGATTATAGGTTTGACGGTGACAGGTTTGACTGTTATTTTCCGGTGGATATAGCTCATATGCCCTAAATATTACATCCTCCTTTTGGATATTGTACTCATGCAACAAGCTCAGTATTGTCGTTGGGTTATCTCCTCAAGTGAACAACGTAGTCCCAGACTCCCTAGTTTTAAAGTGAGGAGTTCATTTATTCAATTGGATCTATATAATTAAGTACCCATTTGTTTCAGCATTTGAAGCCTGAAGCCCAAAAGTAACCAATCCCCTAAACACCCAAAAATTAAGCAAATAGAAATTAGCTTTGTGGGCTTTCCTTGAACCACTAGATGCAAGATATGATTGATCAATTAGGTTTGGGGAAACCCTTACCATTATATGTTTGGACCATACACAAATATACCATATAACAAAAATTGCATCGTATCATTTTTGGTTGTACCAAATGGTTGAATGTAAACATTACATATTTTACTCTAAATGAAAAAAACAAAATTTAAAATACTGCTCCAATTAAAGTTTTATTTTCTAATAAAGTTGGTACCAAGTGGGTCAATGCAAGTGTTACTCATCATATAATATGTTTTTGCATGTGATTAAATAATTTTTAAAATAGTTTATGAAACTCTATTAACAAAGTTGTAAAAAATAAAATTTTAATATATAACTCCGATTGAAATTCTATAACCAATATTTTCAAATAAGTTTAATGTTTTATTTTAAATTCTTTAATACTCTGTCAAATTTTCCCTTTGTTTCAATAAAAATTTGGTATTCATTATATATTTTATTATTCAATTTCAATAATTTTTTATAATTTAATAATTGAGAGTAGGAGAATTTTAGATTTAAGTAATATGATGCTTATGTAACTCCCCCTCTTTCTTTTTGGCTTACATTTCGTAATCTAATGTGAACAACGCACCAAAGTGTGTACATGTCCCCTACACCACTTCAGTTCAAAGTTAAGACTACAAGCGAAAAGTTTAGGTGTCACCCAACATGTCAATGGTTATATTATATCCTATCCATTCAAAGACATGACAATATCCACTCAACTCAACCAAGCTCTTTCAACTGTCTTCCCCAACACCCACTAGTTTAGTTAGCAAAAAAAAAAAAAAAAAAAGCTCTTGCAACTGTCTTCCCCAACACCCACTAGTTTAGTTAGCAATAATGGGTTTCTTTACCTCAACACCCACAGCCTATTTCAACTCTTTCAGCCCTCTAAATGAAATTTCCCTTCCTTCCTCACCATTTAAGCTCTTCAAACTCCCTCCCTATTGGCCATGGCAAAAGGTATATGTATAATATAATATATCCTTAAACATTCCTCTCTTTGTTGTTGTGTGGTGCATAGTACATATGCATGTATGTGTGTATTTTGGATTTTAATAGTGTATGTTTCAATGGTATTGGCAGGTGAAGATAGGCCCACTTAGTGTGTCACCAATGGGGTTTGGAACTTGGGCATGGGGCAACCAGCTTCTATGGGGGTACCAGGAATCAATGGACACTGAGCTTCAACAAACTTTCAATTTAGCTGTGGACAATGGTATCAATCTCTTTGATACAGCTGATTCTTATGGGACTGGCAGGTTAAATGGGCAGAGTGAAAAGCTTCTTGGGAAGTTCATCAGGGAGTATCGAGGTTGCTTTTTCTTTCTCAAGTTTCATTCACTCATATTTAGTCACCAAGCGATTAAAGAACATTGGGTTTTCAACTAGTAAACAGGTGGTCACAGAGACACAAAACACAGCGATCAATGGTTCTTGACAAAATGTATGTGTCTCCAAGTGTATATGTTTGTCAAGCTGTAAAGATGATCCTTATGATTTTGAAATTGAATTAGTGCCACCCTTCTTAATCTCAATGCTCAAATAGCCTTATAAGTTGGAAGTTGAAACCATATGCTACGACATAAACAATGACCATTTGATCATTAAACCCTCAAATGAAAATTCGGTTGTTCTGATGTGGTTCATCATTCAGTTTCGTTATCCATTGGCTTCAATGATGCTAGACACCTTGCAATTCCCTTTCTCATCTTTCTTCTTGAGCAATTGTAAACAGTGACAATGCTTTCAATGCTCAAGTTTCCAGCCTTTATTCAGTGAAGAGCAAATTGAAGTTCCTTGAGTTGTTTCTTACAGTAACAGAATAGCATCCCTGGTGTTGCCACATATATCCTAGTACATTAAGGAACTTTCTAGTTTTAACTCATTTACCCATTTCTGATGTTGGTGTTGGGCAAGAGCCTGTTGGGTCATTGGAATTTGAGAGTAAAGCTGCCTAAATGACCTCTCCCAAACTCCCCAAAAGTGGGAGCTTAGTGCATGGACTAAGACCAGTGCATGTTTTTACATTTGATAAAGATGATGCCTCCCAAGAATTAAGCTTGTTTAGCTCGATTTAAGCTTTAAGTGTCCATTTCGGTCTAGCTTTTTTGCTAGCTTTTAGTTTTTATGTACATCTTTTTAAAATCTCACTTTTCCTCTTTTATGTACAGCTTTTTAAAACCTCCCAAGAATTAAGCTTGTTTAGCTCCATTTAAGCTTTTAGCATATTTTTAGCAAAAACCTAAATAAGTTGATGCCAAACTCACACTAAGTGTGCAACAATGAGATATAGCCAATAAACTAATGGATCATACATTGTAGCCATTAGAGGCTTTTGTGGAGAAAGCAGCCATAGTTTCTTTCTTCATCATTGAAAGCTTCAATTTTTAAGAAGGATTTAATGAGTGCTATAGAGAAGATGGGAGGGACAGAAGATGCTATAGGCTATTGTGTCAATGAGATCAACCAAATGATTAATGTTTGAAAATTTATCTACTCATTTGAAAGTAGAACACTCGGAACTCTAATAAATGGTTAGTGATCAGAGTTAAGTCTGCTACATCATAAAGATAATATAACTTGATTTACTGTCTTTGCTCAATACTTGAATGAACTCTCATTCTTAATTTATCAAACAATTAAAGATGTCCAATAAAAGGGAAGAAAAAGGGGTGTGGGTATTGCAGGGTGAGAGTATTTTCGTTGGTTTTAATGCCATACAAAGTACTAAGTGTTTCAGTGCTTGTGTAAATGTATCCTCAGGTCAAAAGTGGGTGCAGAATGAAATTGTGATTGCTACTAAGTTTGCAGCATATCCATGGCGCTTAACACCAGGGCAGTTCGTGAATGCTTGCAAGTAATACTACTTTTTGCTGTTTTATGGTTATATTCTTTGGCCTTTTAGCAATTTTGACCTAGAGTAGTAGACTGAATAAAATTGTCAGAGACACCCTAATGTAATATGTGCATCAATCACACACAATCTCCACCCCCCCAAAAAAAAAAAAAAAAACTCTAAACAAATGCATATTGCTTCTATTGCTTATGATAATAAAGCTTGACCGATTTTTCAGGGCCTCTCTAGATCGGATGCAGATTGAGCAAATTGGAATAGGACAATTGCACTGGTCAACTGCAAATTATGCTCCTTTGCAGGAGTTAGCTCTCTGGGATGGTTTAGTGGCAATGTACGAGAAGGTTACCATTATTTAAATAAGTATGAAAACTATTTAGTCAACAACATGCACTCTCATTTTCCATATTGATCAAAAAGTTTGCTCCAATGTTGCTCTTGTATCTTAGATGAGTAGAGCAAAGCACTGCAGAGCAACATGCATTACGTTTTATCCCACTTACAAATCCTGAGCATGGATATTTGGAAACTTCATAAAGATAAAGTCTTCCTATTCTTGAACAATGCAGAAAACTCTTTCATTTTTTTCATGGTGGCATTGTGATGAGTTTCAAAGCTTTTATGTTCTTGGGAACTGAAGGAATTCAGATCATTTCAATGCCTTTGTACATTTAACACAATTTTCCACCCCCCCCCCCCCATCTCTCTCTCTCTTTTCCTGGAGTAATTTCTTTGCCCAATTATTTGATCTATTTAATTTTGAAAGGAAGCATGGTTGATTATTTTATTTATCATACATATTCAACCATTCAAAGTAAATTTACAAGGACAATATGCAATATAGTCATATTGACAATATGGAACCATGTAGGGTTTAGTTCAAGCAGTTGGGGTGAGCAACTATGGACCAAAGCAGCTCGTAAAGATATATGAATACCTGAAAGACCGGGGAGTCCCCTTATGCTCAGCCCAGGTATGACTTTATACCTATGTATCAAGGCTGCTATCTTTTGCAAACACATTTCCCTAGCTCCTTTACTCTCCCTACTACCCAAATCAACATGATTAATGCTATATGTCTATCATATATATCACTTTATGTACCAAATCCTCTATCTTCTGCAAAGCAGTATAAGTATAGTTTTATGCTATCAGAAGAGGATATAAACTTTTGAGCATCCATCTTACCATAATAATAGCGGATGGTTGTGCTGGGCTTACATTGCTTATGGTGGATATATTTTGTATCATTGTATGGATGTATACCAAAATTATTGTGTTATATTCTAGAACACCCTAATTTCAGGTGCAATTTTCTTTGCTAAGCATGGGACAAGATCAGTTGGAGATCAAGAATATATGTGATTCTCTAGGCATCCGCTTGATTGCTTATAGTCCATTAGGGCTTGGAATGCTTACCGGAAAATATACACCCTCCAAACTTCCACGTGGGCCTCGGTAAAATAGGATTATGTTTACAATATCTACTTGATGGTAGAAAAGGATGGATGATGAATTCTATAACTAATAATTTCTCCTTTTTGCAGGGCCTTTCTTTTCAGGCAAATTCTTCCAGGATTGGAGCCTTTGTTGAGTTCACTAAGAGAAATTGCACAAAAGAGGCGCAAAACTGTACCACAAGTAATCATTTTTACTTCTCAAAAGATTTATCAACTGCTGTGCATCTATCAATTATTGGATTATAATTTGCTAGTCCAATACGATATAAGATTATACTGCTAATGTGTTTCATGTGATATACCTTTCATAAACATTGCATTCCTAAAATTCATGGTATGCTCTAATCCTACATTCCTATTGCTTTCTAGCAATTAAGGGCCCGTTTGACAATATTGTTCAAGTAACATTGTTTAAGTGTTGTAAAAATACGTATGAGTAAAAAAGTGTTATGAAAATACATGTTGTGTTGTTTAAACATTGAAAACTGTTGTTTAAACAATACAACCAAACAGGCCCTAAGCATGTCAAATTGGTTTTAGTAACATGAGACTTGTCATCATTAAAGTAATGATAAGTTAACAATACATTTCTCTCTTTTTTCCCTGTAATTATCTCTTGTGCTCGTAGAAGGTTAATGGCTTGTTGCTGCTCTACCATAAGCATATAGGGTCAGCAGCAGATATCGCTCTCTGCAGTTCCTCTCTGCCAAAATGTACATCTCCAGGTCTAGCACGTGTATTAATCTTTTTCTGCTGTCTCAACTCCTGGATTTCAGCATGCCCTTCTTATCTAGGGCCTTAAATTTGCTTAAATTCGTTTCTGCACTTTGCATCCTAATATTTCCATCAAATTTTATGGAAATGTCAAAAAATTTCAAAAACTTTATCTAATCAAAATTAAAATTTGACACAAATTTTAAAGGCAAAAGTCAAAATGCTTATTACTCATAGTTAAGGAGGGACATTGCTTAGTTTTTAAGTTTATAGAGGACATTGCAAACTACACCATAAATTAGAGGGGGAAAGTTCAATTACCCCTTTAACTAAATACAGCTCTCTATACCTGTTCTCTTATAGCATAGCTTTTTTCATATTTCCAAGATAACTTTGCCTCTCATGTTCTGTAGTACAGAATGAGTAAAGTTGAAAAGGCCAGTATTTTACCATGAACACTTGTTCAGCAAGCACACACAAATTTACCATTATTGTTTTTAGCTAACGTTAGTGCAACATATGATTATTCTTTTCCCTAAACTTGTAATATCCGGCATTCCTAATCCTAATGCTAATCCATTCTGAAACGGTGAGTCTATTTTTCGCCTAATGTAAGACAATTTTTTGCCAGGTTGCTATAAACTGGTGCATCTGCATGGGTGCCATTCCAATACCTGGAGTTAAGACCATAAAACAGGCAGAGGAAAATTTGGGTGCTCTTGGATGGCAACTCAGTTCAGGCGAGTTACTACAGTTAGAAAATGCAGCTCTTGAGTCTCCCCAGAGGATGATCCAGAACATTTTTCAGACAAGGTAGATACAGTATTCCTTTTTATATTCCTTAAGACCAAAATTGTGAGTACAAGACTCAAAAAATGTGTTTTATCCTTTTTTACTCTTGATCCACAGATAAAATTTGGATAGATAATAACAGACTGGTTCCTGCTCAGAAGATATGAAGACGCAGGGGACATAGAAGGCAAAATATCGACAAAGATTATCATAAGACGTTTGTATCTGTGTCTGTGATAAACAATATAGTATTTATATTTCCTAGTTTTGTTCCAAGTATTATCACTTTAGGAATACTCTTGATTTCCTCCTCTTCTTCTTCTTTTTTCCCTTTCGATTTATTTATTTTTAAATGACAACAATATGTTAGAAATGTAGGTGCCAGAGAAACCCAATGCAAGTGCTAACATCATCACTTTCCTTAGCAAGTTTATGCAAATTCAAAGCCCAACAATGACACAACACAGTCATCTGACATATTACAACCAACAAAGTAATGGAAAATTGACTGAAACACATGATGAACATTTTATCTTAGACCAATGAAAAATATTAGAAGACACAATACGATGGGTTTAGCCTGCTTGTAAGCATTGACAGCTCTTAGCATGACCTACCAATACCATAAGGGTGAAGGCTTATGTGTGTAGCAGTAGCTGTACCAATATAAAAGTCAACTTGGAAAGATGAAGCTCAGAAAAAACCCCAATACGTGACAAAATAACAGGATCTTTATCTTTAGATCGTATGCATGAGAAACGTGACAAATTGATTAACACATGCAAATGGTGCTCTGTTGGGTACAAATTATGGATTAACTAAACACGCGCTGCAAGCTTATATGGCACTTACCATTACAGACTCTCCTTTAATGATCAACTATCTCCTCTTCCATGCTCCAGATCATTCTTACATCAAATTCAACATCGATGACATATCCAATTGCTGTAAGAACTCTCTCTCTCTCTCGGAGGTCTTAATTAAATAGTACTATCCACTAGCTGGACGCTTGAAAGAGAACCGTTTCATACATTGCACGATGCAGGGATTCCTTGCGTGAAAACACTAGCGCAAACTTTCTAGTGTTATCAACAGTCCAATTCCTGGTGAACTCAACAAGCTAGTCCCTTATTTTTAACTCGATGCTCTCATTGATGTAACATTTGGGGTCCAACTCAACGTGTTTGAGTGCGGTGCAATTGGTATGGGAGCTTGCATGTCGCATAAGATTGCAGACGCCTTATCGTTCTAACAATAAAGAGGTACGTGTTTGATGCTTCCATGATAGAAACTCTTAGAGCAAAGTATGCTGACAATGAAGGCCTTGAGAATCAGAAACAATCTTCAAGCGTTGAAACCTTATCAACCTTCATATGGACAGGCTTACATTGTTGCTGTAACTAAGGATGAATCACTATCAGGACCAGAGAAGCTATACACAGTGAATCTGTGTCCAAGAACCGACCCACCACAACCACAATCATCTTTCGGAAATCTTTTTTCCATTGCCATAACAATACCGATTTTGAAAAATGGGGACGAGGGTCACGGTCTTATGTGCCAGGTTCGAGAGGGAATAAGTAAAATTGACAAGGATTATGTGAAAAAACTCGGAGAAAAGATGCAAATACTTAGAGTAACCCAATAGAGCAATGCTACACTTGACTTTTTCATACTTGATAAAGAAGCCCCACATTAAATAATAATGAAATGAATTAGTAGTTTATATAACATAATTATATACATACGAATTGAGCTTGGGCCTTTTGGGTATTGGGTCATCCAAAAGGTTTAGGCGTTTTTGGGGTTGGGTTGGGTTTTTAATTATCTAAAACTGTTTTTGCAATACCATATATATACATCTTGGTTAGACAATGTATTTAATTATCTAAAACTTTTTTTTTTCAATACCATATATGTATCCTGGTTAGACAATGTATTATTGAGTCTAGATGACTTTTTTTTTTTAATACCATATATATAAAAAATGATATATCCACAATATTTGTACAACAAATCTTAAGTGGCAAGTTATTACTAGTTATTATTATTGGGACAAAAAGTAATTTTAGTGTTAGGTTTAAATTTAAACCAATGACAAATAACCACTTATAATTTGTTGTGATATATACATCTAGGTTAGACAATGTATTATAGAGTCTAGATGGATTTAGTGAAATTCAAGCTTTACCAAAGCTGCAAACAAAACAAAGAAAACAAATCAATGATTATTATTTCTTCAGGCAACAAAATTATTATGAAGAAGACAGGTTCCTAACTTCTAGGCTGTCACTACCAATTTTTCAACTTCTTTACTTACCGCGCCCCCAAAACACCCCCCACCCCCCCACAACAAAACAAACACAAACAAAAAAATTAAGTGCCTTCTTTACTTCTTTATCTGAAATGCTTGGCCAGCATAGAGCTGATTTTTTTTTTTTTTGGTGAAAAGCTTAGAGCTGAATTAGTATATTTGGTTTAACTGTTAATAGCATAAGTAAATAGTTATTTGTCTACTGTGAAGAAGTCAAGCCATTCAAAACCCACTATCCTCTTAATTTAAGAGAATACTAAAATGTTTCAAGTTTAAAATTTCAATATTTCCTTTTTTCAAAAAACTTAATGTATATATAATAAGATTTCAAAATAAAAAAGTAAACTACTTCACAAATTAAAATGCCGACAAAATGAAATTGTAACAATAAATCCACTACCACCCGCCCCGGTTAGGTTTTCATAATGCCAAAAATCATCCTAGTTGTATGATTGAGTGCTTCAAGATAATATAATTTCAAACTTTGATCATGCAAGTACTACTTTAAGTATTATTTGATAGAGCATGGTAAACTCAAATGGATCAAATAATCCAATGATCTAACTTTGGCATGTATGAGATGGAATGCATTAATTTTTACATCCTTAATTCTTGCCTTAAAACTTCCTTCTCTGCAAGGCCTTTCAATACTCACATTCCAGATATTCTCTTCTCAAAAACACTAATTCTTGATACTAGATCATTGGTAAAAAGAATATTTGTAAGATTGAATATCATATTATGTCATTTGCTAAAGTTCAAAATATCAGATATTCTTATAGGTAATACTCCAAATAATTTAGGGATGGCCATGAGTAGGATATGGGTAAGATATACCCACACTCAGCCCAATTAATTTATCCATGAATATCTGATTACCTTATCTAATTAGTACCTATACCCAATTATAACCCAGTTTATTTACCAAATGGCTATCCATACCCTACCCAAACTCGATTTTTATAAAATCACCAAATATGCTGAAAAACTACTAAAATGGCCAAAATATCCTCAAAAACTACTAAAATAACCAAAATATCCCTGATATATCTAAAAGTACTAATTATGCTAAAAAACCACTAAAATGGCCAAAATATCTCAAAATCTGTAAAATGATTAAAATACCCATGAAACTTCTAAAATGATCAAAATACCCCTGATATCTCTAGAATAACTACTAAAATAAATACTATATATTTGTGGCCTTTCATTAAAGAGTTTCATAAGGACTATTTCTGTGTTGTACACATTTACATGAGACCTGTAAGCCAGGACTTTGTATCAAAAGAAAATCGTCAAAATATAAACATTTCCATTCCAGCACAGCAACCTAACCCTAACTAAAATTTGAACCTTCTCAAAAAAAAAATTTGAAGTTTTCATTTTTTTTTTTTACCCATATGATTTCTAGGCAGCCATTTGGTGCATGAAAAAGAAAGTAAAAAAAAAAAAAAGAAAAAGAATAAATTACAGAATTAAATGAAGCTGTTGCTCCTTCTCTTCACAGTAAAGAAAATTCATTCTAAGAGCATTCCCATTGCCAATTGTAAATAGGAAATGTAGGGAAAATTTAGCATCAAGGCACAAAAAGAGCTCGGCAACCGGACTTGTAAAATTTGAGAATTGCAAATATTTTTGCAATTGTGCTACAGTGCCATCCTAAATGTAAGATGGCACCGTAGTACAATTGTAAAAATTATAATATGTTTTAATTCCAAAAGATCATTGTAGCACTATAGCAATAGGACAAAATTTATATATTATATTATTTTAGTGGATAATATATATTATTTTAATGAGTAAAATAGAAAAATAAAAGTTAAGATGTTAGTTGTGTTGTAAAATGGTATGCTACAATTAATAAAGTAATTTTTTAAGACGGTAAAATAAAATTAATAACATCAATAATATGGTACAATTGATAAAGTAATTTTTATTATTTATTTTACCCATACAATTGATAATGCGTACAATTGATTAAATAGTTTTTTATTTATTTTACCCATACAATTGATGAAGTAATTTTTTATTTATTTTACCCATACAATTGATAATGCAGATGTGAATGTTTAAGGGTCATGAATAACTCCTCCAGCAGCTAGAGCAGCTTGCATGACTACAGTGAGAACATCAATAGTCTCATTAACATCACATTGGTTCCCAGCAAACGTAGGGCCTCCTGATTTTCTGACATCAGCCATACAGTTTAGTAAGTTTTGGCTGCACTTTTGACTTAGATAGCCTCCTGCACCACAACACCATCACCATTATCAGTTTCAATCCTAAATTCTGTCACAACTCACTCATGCACATGACACCAACGCTGTCAAAATCTAATTAAAATGATTCAATTTTATCATCTATCATCATCTTACGAACTTTTGGTGCAGGTATTAATTTACACTGCATAGATACAATCACACAAATATATAAATATGTCCCTCTCAATAAGTCTTGGAGCAAAATCAATTCGATTGGCGGGTATAACAAAACTATGAATTCATGTTAAAGTGAGAATATCCCAATCATAACCTACCAATACAGTAAATTGTGAAAAACAAAAATGTATCCTCAGCATTGCTCATATGTTCCTACCTATCACACTATGGATTGCATAAAGAAGACTTATCTCACTCTCTTCTCCTTTATTTATTTACGGTGTAAATGTACTTTTAGTTCCTACATTTTGCACTTTTTTTTTTTATTTTGGTCCCTTTATTTTATTTTTACTACTTTTAGTCCCTAAATGTCCTGCGTTAATTGGTTTAGGGACTAAAAGTGATAAAAAAAAAAAATATAAAGATCAAAATAAAAAAAATATAAAATATAAAGACTAAAAGTGTATTTACACCTATATTTATTCATTTCTGCCTATTGGTTCACACTTCACAGGAAGTTCTGGCCAATTTGTTTCCCCTATTATTTGTCTATATCTCACCCACCGACGCTATAAAACCTATTTGTAATTTAAATAATGCACCTAAATCTTACAACTAAATTATTAATGGTCAACAACTGCAATGAATCCTTTCTCATACCCACAGTACACATATTAAATGCACCTAAATGACTTGCAAGTACATTATTAATTGATAGGCAAAAATCACATTTTTATCCCTACATTTTCATGCGATTCTCACTTTGATTCTTATATTTTATTTTCACCACTTTTAATCCCTATTTAGAAAAACGCCTTCTATTTTGGTCCTTTCCGTCAGTGCCCTAACGGCACTGACATACGTGTTAAACGGAATCATTAAAATAATAATAAAAAATTTTATTTTGTAAAAAAAAAAAAAAAAGCACGTCAGCATTTAAATTAAAAATAATAATTTAATAATTTTAACTAAATAAAAAAATAAAAAACAAAAATCAAAATAAAAAATCACATTAATTGAGATTGAAGTGTGTCTTGAACAAAAATAACAAGAACACAAACTAAGATTTAAGAAAAAAAAATTAAAATCCAAAAATCACAAACCAATAAAAATAGAAAATTAAACTATAGCATTTTCTTGCCCTTTCTTGGCAACCAGACACAAATACACAAACTGATTTCCAGCAAGAACAAAAACACAAACACAAACCCAGCAATAGATCTTCCTTGTCAACCAAACACAAAAGCAACAAACACAAACCCAGCAACTGATTTTTCTTGTCAACCAAACACAAACCCAAATCCGACCCCACCCATCACCAGAACTAGCCGGTGACTGAAGCCTAAGTGCCACTTGCTCCTCGTCGTCCCCAGCTGCCCACTCCAACTCGATCTGAAACCTTAGCTCCTGATCTTGAGCCACTATTGACGGTGCCGAGGACGACCGCGACGCCGAGCCCATCGTCGTTGACGACGACGGCGTAGGGGAGGAAGACGAAGGCACACGGCCAGGACTCTCCACGGGCTCTTCATTGCCGTAGCTCAGAGCGAGGTGGAAGATCTCCGAAGATCGCTTCCAGCCTAATCCCCAAGACATTGTGCGAATCCGGATCGGAGATTGAAGGTTTCGACGATGCGATCTGATCAGACGGCAGGGAATTGAGGAGCCAGTGGAGTCGCATTTTTTTTTCTTGGGATTTGAATGTGAAGATGATGATCATTGTAGAGAAGAGGAATTTGGAGAGGAAGGAATGGGGGAAATTTAGAGTTAGGGATTTATGAGAGAAAGAGTCAGAGGCGGTGAAGTTGATTAGTTTTAGAATTTTTTTTTTTTTTTTTTAAATTTCTGGGTTCATGCTCTTAAATCTGGGTTTATGTTCTTGTTATTTTTGTTCAAGACACACTTCAATCTCAATTAATGTGATTTTTTATTTTGATTTCTGTTTTTGATTTTTTTATTTAGTTAAAATTATTAAATTATTATTTTTAATTTAAATGCTGATGCGGTTTTTTTTTTTTTTTTTTTGACCAAATTAAATTTTTATTATTATTTTAATGATTCCGTTTGCCACATAGATCAATGCCGTTAGGGCACAGACGGAAAGGGCCAAAATAGTAGGAATTTTTCTAAACAGGGACTAAAAGTGGTGAAAATAAAATATAAGGACCAAAATGAGAATCGCGTGAAAATGTAAGGACGAAAATGTGGTTTTCGTCTAATTGATATTCAACAACGACAACATGAATCGTTTCTCATACCCATAGAACACATACATAATACAGAAAGGTCCCTCTTAGCCTGTATAGTTATCTCTTTAATTATCAAATGCATCATTGTAGATGGGAAAAAACTAATGAATGAATGTGATAGATCCATGTCTGAGATTTGAACATCTCCCATAGTCCCATTCCCTTTCTTTTCTATATATATATATATATTCAAAGCAGATTTGTTTAATAAAAAAAGGTGGGGTGAAACTTTCTTGGCAAATCAAAAAAATGAAACAAATGCAAACAATATCATCCTTTTTCTCCAAAGTTAATAACTACTACAATTGAAAGGAGAGTACCAAACTCCCAATGAGTAAGGTCCTATTTACTGTCTCTTCAATAATCAATGCTTTATTATAGATAGGGATCACTTGATGAAAGCAGTTGAAAATCGATAAATAGGGATCATTTGAGGGAAGATGATGAAAATCATGAGATGGTTTTTTTTTTTAATTATTATTTTGGTTCTTAACCTTTGCTTCATGTTTCAAAATGTTTCATATCATTTCAAATGTATCAATTTGGTCTCTAACCTATTGATGTAGTTTCCCTAAAATAAAATAAAATAAATCCTTTTGATATAGTGTCAAAATAATCTTTGTTATTAAGTAGTAAAAGAAAAAATCCGACACAACTAATGCCTAATGGTGATATTAAAATTTTAAAGTTAATGTCACTTGGGATGTCAAGTGGATGCCACAATAGCCTTAAATTTATAATTTAAAGAAAAAAATGAGTTAAGCTCACAAGTATGCATTTGGGATACATGCATTTGGGATGAGTTTAGTTTAACTCAGTTTCTTTAAATAATAATAATAATAACAACCATGTTGCATTCGGTGTGGCATCAAAATTAATATTTTAATATCGACATTAGCTACATTAGATATTTCCAAGATACAATTAGATTTTTCCATCACCATTTAAATAGGGGTTATTTTACACAATATCAAAAGGTTAGGAACTAAAGTAATACATTTAAAATGTTATGTATGATACGAAATTAGGGAATCAAATAGTAAATAAACATTTTTTCTAAAATATGGTCTTCCAACTATAAATAGAGTTTAATTTGGCCCTGAACTATTAATTATGTAAACCTAGTCCCTCAACTTTTTAAATCAAGTCAATTTCTTAATCAAGTTTCCTATATTTAAATATAATAAAAATAATAAATGAAATTGACTTTATTTTTTTTATTTTTTTACATTTTTCATAATACTCCTTTAACATACTTGTCATAATAACATTTTAACATGTGCTCCTATTTGCAGCATTGTTTAGTTTCATTAAAATATAAACAGAAAGAAAATTCAAAAATGAAATTGAAAGTTTAGTGATCAAACTGTTGATGATCCAACTTAAACTTTATCCAATAATTAGAGGACCAAAATTGGTAATTTGACCCTTTTTTTATGCTATCAATCCTACACTGTGCTATATATATAATCTAGATATTTCTTTCTATTTTTTGGTAACTATTTAACAAGGATTTTGACAAGTCAATTTCATAATCAAGTCTCCTACATTTTAAATATAATAAAACTAATAATTGAAATTGACTTCATTTTTTGAATTTTTTATATTTTTCATAATACTTTTTTTAACACACTTGTCATAATAACCTTTTAACATGTGCTCCTATTTGCAGCATTGTTTAGTTTCATTAAAATTTAAACAGAAAGAAAATTCAAAAATGAAATTGAAAGTTTAGTGTTCAAACTGTTATCCAACTTAAACTTTATCCAATAATTAGAGGACCAAAATTAGTAATTTAACCCTTTTTTTATGCTATCAATCCTACACTGTGCTATATATAGAATCTAGACATTTCTTTCTATTTTTTGGTAACTATTTAACAAGGATTTTGAAGTAAATCAAAATATAAGAGTCTGAGACCATAAAATCCTGCTAGTGTAGATGAACTTACTTGGTGTATTTCCCACACAATCATCATGCTTCATACAACAAGTGTCGAGGCCATCACAAGGTTGCTCCCCAGGGCATCCACTGTATAAGGATCCACAGTATTTACCATATCTTAAATATAAAGGAACTATCATTCCAAAAATAAAAAATTAGTTAGTCCATTATTGAAAACTTAACAAATACTCAAATAAACTAAAATTTAATTTATTATATATATATTCTAAATGATCAATATCTTCATTTAATTTTCCTTCTGATTCTATCTCTTTTCCTTTGCTCAAAGTCTTTATTTTGAACTGATTTGCTATAAGTATTTGTATAATTATTTTGTTGTATTATATTATCAAATTTTTATTTTCATCACATATCAAAATTTTCATTCTCAACTATATATATTGAATCTTCCTCAAAAAAAAAAAAACCATATATATTGAAGAGAGAGAGAGAACCCATTAAAGGTTTACCTGTACAGAACTCTGACTCGCATGTGTTACTGCAACCTGTATCCTACAAATGAAGAACAACGGCAAGCTCAGGAAAATGAAACTATTTTTTTTTTTTTATGTAGAAGAGATTCTAAGGAATGAGAACAAACCGGGGAGACTGAGGGATCAGAATATTGAAGTCCAACGTTAAGTGCATAGACAGGAATGTAATGAAGGTTAAGTGCAACGAAGGAACAAAAGAGAAGAAGAGCAAACTTTAAGGAATGGTGAGGAGCCATTGTTGGGGAGAGAGCTAAAGAAATTCAGGCACAGAAATATGAAGCTTGGTTTTGCTTAAAAGCTCTGATATTTCTATAACAAAGCCAGGTGCGTAACCAGGAATAATTACTTGGGGGCCAAGTTGCAGTAGAGATATAATAAATATAATTTATAAGTCTATTGAATAAAAAATTATCAACTTTCATATATCATCATATTCTTGTACGTTAATGAACATAAAAAACTATCTAGTTCAATGTAAACATACAAAAAAAAAAAAAATTCACTTCAAATCATGCTTGGCGACAATTTTTCATGGAATAAAATTCATCCATTATCGTCTCTACAGTAAAATTCTCTACAATTTCCTTCTCTATATAAACTATCATATTATTGGCGACTAATATCTTTTTTTCTTAAAGAATGCATCAATTGTTTGTCGTTTGCTCATTATTTGGCACCTAATTTCAATCCAAAAAAATGAATTTAAAAAATGATAAACTAACTTGGGAGAGAGTATAATTAATTATCATATAAAATTCATTCTTACATGAATCATAATATAAATACACCTTTAATTAAGTAATGGCCTTTTAGGATAAAAAAAATTAAAGAAACAAATCAATCAAAAGTATAAACAAACAACATAAATCAAATAAATTAACAACACCCTGCTACCTTGCATAATGTAATGGTTGAAAACAAAATACACAAACTCATGGCCCTCATCCCAATTGCCTTCCATAGATTAATTTTTTTTCATTTATAATTTACTTACTTGACTACCCCACTACACAATGCAAGCCCCACCCCGCCCTCACTCAAGAGACAAACAACACAAAAGCCAAAAGGCTAAGTCATAGAGTCAGTGGATCAAGAATAAAGAATACAATAACAATAAACACAAAAAAATAAAGTCAAATATGCATAAATAGCTGTGTTGGCAAAGGGATATCACACATTCACATACAAATATTTGATATTTCTATTCTGCTATTCAGACTATTGTATTTAGTTTAGTTGTTGAGAAAAAGAGAGAGAAGTGAGATGAGAATGACTGAATGAGATACCTTGGGGAATTGAGGTGAGGGCCTGAGGTTGAGGTGATGAACAAGTCAGCCAACTAGTGGAGGTAACAGCATCACGGCGAGCAGGTGAGGAGATTATTTCCAAGGCAGAGGCGTGACACTATTGGAGGAGTGAATTGAGAACTGAGAAGGAAAAAAACCAAGGTGTAGTCATGGCAGTCAGATTGTTCTCTTTTTTTTTTTTTTTTTCCAAATACTGAGGATGGAAGATGTTTTTGTTTTGTGTGATTAGTTATTTTAGATTTGGGGTTGGGTTGGGATGGGCTGGAAGTGTGCTTAGTTTAGAGGAGAAATTTTTTGTTTTATTAAGGATTTGGGGCTGGATGTGGGCCAAGGTTTTTTCTTTTATTTGAAGTTGTATTGGACTAGAACTCAAGAAGAATTGTTGAAATAATTTTGGGGGGGGCAGGATATCAATTTTTGGAGGGGCCCAAATCAATTTTATATATACTCTAAGGGAAATTTGAAAAAATTTGGGGGCAAGGAGCCAAGTGGCTCCGCCCCTAAACAAAGCAATGCTACACTTAACTTCTTCATACTTGAGAAGGAAGTCTCACGTTAAATAATAATGAAAAGAATTAGTAGTTTATATAACATAATTAAATAAATACCAATTAAGCTTGGGCCTTTTGGGTATTGGGTCACCCAAAAGGTCTAGGCCTTTTTGGGCTTGGACTTTTAATTATCTTTTTTTTTTTTTTAATACCATATGTAAGGACCAAAAATTCTACCGGCCCAAGCCCACTTAGAATAGTGAGTTTGCAATTCAGTTTAGGCCTAAATCAATAAATTTGTTAGAGAGACAATCAAACAACAAGAGAGGGCTTAGCCCGAGGAGAAGGATAAGGGAGGGAAACCCTTCCTTATAAAAGATGTAAATCAACACATTAGCACCAGCTTGCCCGAGGAGGCCAAAATTACACATATAAAAGTACTGATCATGTTCTTCCCTTTATGATCTTTTTACAATGATCTTTTTTGGTTTTGTCCGAATCCTTTTCTTTGAAAACCTTCCTTTCTTTATATACTCTCCCCTCCTTCACATCTTGGCCGTCCATCATTTCCTAATCAACCTCCCCTTATGACATTTGTCTCTTTTTCCATTTGAAGAAGGTGGTGGAAGGAGTTTGCTTAGCTGTGACCTGCACTGTTCAGATTACTTCCTCATCAATGCAGCTTATAAAGTTGTTGTCCACCATTTAATGCGGCCAGGAGGCTAGATGCGGGGCATTCAATGCGGAGACTACATGCTATCCCAAACTAGAAACTTCCATTTTTACTTTTGATTCCCACTTGGCACGCCTTGAAACACTTTTGACTTATCTCTTCACCTACTCGAGATACCCTCCTCCTCGGGTCCATTGCCGTGGCATTGTCACCCCACACTACGACTCTTAAACTTCATTTGCAGTCCTCAGGCACCCATAATAGCCCCTTAAAACTTTTGCTATTAACTCTATGGTAAAAGTGAAGTTTTAGTTACACGAGCCAACTACGCACGTGTCATGCACATTGCCACGTGGTAATGTCCCTTCCCCTACTCCCAGCACGCTTTTGATGCTCTGGAATCCACGATCTCACATTTATGGCGTTAGGCGGCTGCTTGTCTCCCTACGTTCTACGGCTTGATCAGAATCGTACGGTCTTTATTTTTCCTCATTTATGAGTGAGAAATTTACCGCCTAATTTTTTTCTCCTATAAAAGGAGAACCTAGGGCTAGCTGGAGCTTACTTATGCATTTTGGCAATCTAAACTGAAGCAAGCTCTCAAGGAGAATTCTTCCCTGTGCTCATAGGTGTGTTCATTTTCACGTCTCCTTCCTTTTTTACAAGTTAATGTCATAAACTGAGGAATGTGAATGCATACCTTAGCTAAATCCTGTTTCAAGGATCGGAAGACCCCGCGCTTCCTAAAGGATCTTAACTTTGTCATGTCTTCTGGCAAGTAAAAGAGTCGCAGTGTGGGGTGACAATATCACAGGCCATAGGCCCGACGAGGAGGGTTGCTCTGGTAGGTGAAGAGATAAGTCAAAAGTGCTCTGAGGTGTGCCAAGTGGGATTCAAAAGTAAAAGGAGAAGTCTCTAGTTTGGGGTAGCCTGTAGCCTCCGCATTGAATGCCCTGCATCTAGCCTCTTGGCCGCATTAAATGGTGGGCAACAACTTTATCAGCTGTATTAATGAGTAAGTGACCTGAATAGTGCAAGTCATAGCTAAGTAGACTCCTTCCACCACCTTCTTCAAATGGAAAAAGAGACAAGTGTCATAAAGGGAGGTTGATTAGGAAATGATAGACGGCCAAGATGTGAAGGAGGGGAAAGTATATAAGAAAATGAAGGTTTTCAAAGAAATGGATTCGGACAAAAACAGAAAAGATCATTGTAAAAAGATCATAGAGAGAAGAACATGAACAATACTTTTATATGTGTAATTTTGGACTCCTCGGGCAAGCTGGTGTTAATGTGTTGATTTACATCTTTTATAAGGAAGGGTTTCCCTCCCTTATCCTTCTCCTTGAGCTAAGCCCTCTTTTGTTGTTTGATTCTCTCTCTAACAAATTTATTGATTTGGGCCTCAGCTGAACCTTGCAAACTCACTATTCTAAAAGGGCTTGGGCTAGTAGAATTTTTGGTCCTTACACCATATGTATACATCTTGGTTGGATAATGTATTATTGAGTTTAGATGACTTTTTTTTTTTTTTTAATACTATATATATACATCCTAGTTAGAAATTGTATTATAGAGTCTAGATGGATTTAGTGAAATTCAAGCTTTACCTACAAATAAAAAAAAACAAATCAATGATTATTATTTCTTCAGGTAACAAAATTATTATGAACAAAACAGGTTCCTAACTTCTAGGTTGTCGCTACCAATTTTTCAACTTCTTTACTCCCCCCCTCCCCCCCCCCCCCCCCAATAAAAATAAGGAATAAAGTCTCTCCAAACTAGTATAGAGAGAAACCCTTCAAACCTATCATATATTTATATATTAAGTGTCAAATTTGAAAATCTAACCATTAGATTGCATGTTCTTATTATATTTTTCTTGCTTGCAAAATTTCAAAAAAATCAAAGATCAATTGCTATGTCATCGAACAAATGTTAAAATTTTAAGTTTTTGTAATCTAAAATTGTGTATAAAAACTAAGTTCATTGATCAAATAGTAAATAAAATCTGATTTTAACGAAATTTGATATTCATGTTAAGAACATGAGGAACATGAAATTCAACAGTTAGATTTTCAAAATCCACACCCAAAAAAGAGATATACGATAAGTTTGAAGGGTTTTTCTCCAAACTAATTTGGAGAGAAACTTTGTTCTCAAATAAATGCTTTCTTTACTTCTTTATTTGAAATGCTTTGCCAGCATAGAGCTGAATTTTTTTTTTTTTTTGGTTAAAAGCTTAGAGCTGAATTAGTATATTTGGTTTAAATGTTAAATAACATAAGTAAATAGGTATTTATGTCCACTGTGAAGAAGTCAAGCTTTCAAAACTCACTATCCTCTTCATTTAAGATAATACTAAAATGTTTCAAGTTTAAAATTTTAATATTTCCTTTGTTCAAAAAACTTAATGTATATATAATAAGATTTCAAAATCTAGAAGTAAACTACTTCACAGATTAAAATGCAGACAAAATGAAATTGTAACAATAAATCCACCAGCAACCATCCTGATTAGGGTTTCATAATGCCAAAAATCATCCTAGTTGTATGATTGAGTGCTTCATGATAATATAATTTAAAACTTTGGTCATTCAAGTACTACTTTAAGAATTATTTGATAGAGCATGGTAAACTCAAATGGATCAAATAATCCAATGATCTAACTTTGGCATGTATGAGATGGAATGCATTAATTTTTACATCCTTAATTCTTGCCTTAAAACTTCCTTCTCTACAAGGCCTTTTAATATTCACATTCCATGTATTCTTTTATCAAAAACACTAATTCTTGATACTAGATCATTTGTAAAAAGAATATTTGTGAGATTGAATATCAAATTATGTCATTTGCTAAAATTCAGAATATCGAATATTCTTATAGGCAATACTCCGAATAATTTAGGAATGGTTATGAATAGGACATGAGTTGGATATACCCATACCCAACCCAATTAATTTATCCATAAATACCTGATTACCTTACCCAATTAGTACCTATACCCAATTGTAACTTGATTTATTTACCAAATGGATATCCATACCCTACCCAAACTCGATTTCTATAAAATCACCAAATATGCTCAAAAACTATTAAAATGACCAAAATATCCTCAAAATCTCTAAAATAAGCATAATACCCATGAAACCTCTAAGATGACCAAAATATCCCTGATATATCTAAAATCACCAATTATGCTCAAAAACCACTAACATGACCAAAATATCTCAAAATCTCTAAAATGAACAAAATACCCATGGAACTTCTAAAATGACCAAAATACCCCTAATATCTCTAGAATAACCACTAAAATAAATACTACAAATCATATTTGTGGCCTTTCATTAAAGAGTTTCATAAGGACTATTTCTGTGTTGTACACATTTACATGAGACTTGAATGCCAGGAATTTGTATCAAAAGAAAATCATCAAAATATAAACATTTCCATTCCAGCACAGCAACCTGACCCTAACTAAAATTTGAACCTTCTCAAAAAAAAAATAAAAAATAAAACTAAAACTAAAATTTGAAGATATGATTTCTAGGCAGCCATTTGGTGCATGAAAAAGAAAGTACAAAAAAAAAAAGAATAAATTAAAGAATTAAATGAAGCTGTTGCTCCTCTCCACAGTAAGGAAAATTCATTCTAAGGGTCATGAATAATTCCTCCAGCAGCTAAAGCAGCTTGCATGACTACAGTGAGAACTTCAATAGTCTCATTAACATCACATTGGTTCCCAGCAAACGTAGGGCTTCCTGATTTTTTGACATCAGCCATACAGTTTATCAAGTTTAGGCTGCACTCTTGACTTAGATAGCCACCTGCACCACAACACCATCACCATTATCAGTTTCAGTCCTGAATTCTGTCACAGCTCACTCATACACATGACACCAACACTGTCAAAATCTAATTAAAATGATTCAATTTTATCATCATCTTATGAACTTTTGGTGCAGGTATTAATTTACACTGCATAGACACAATCACACAAATATATAAATATGTCCCTCTCAATAAGTCTTCGGACAAAATCAATTTACAATTATGAATGCCAGCTGTTTTTATTGGCAAGTACAATAAAACTGTGAATTCATGTGAAAAGTGACGTCTTTAACCCAACTTTCTACTATGACAAATTGTCAAAAAAAAATGTATCCTTAGCCTGGCTTATATTTTCCCATCCATCACACAATTGATTAAATAAAGAAGAATTATCTCACACTCTCCTCCTTTATTTATTTATTCATTTCTGACTATTGGTCCACGGGAAGTCCTAGCCAATTAATTTGCTTCCCTCATTATTTGTCTATGTCTCACCACCGACACTACAAAACTTATTTGTAATTTAATAATGCACCTAAATCTCACAACTAAATTATTAATGGATATTCAACAACTACAATGAATCCCTTCTCGTACTGTCGTACACACAGTACACATTAAATGCACCTAAATGTCTTGCAACTATAGTATTAATTGATATTCAACAACTACAATATGAATCCTTTCTCATACCCGCAGAACACATATAATATATAATACAGAAAGGTCCCTCTTATCCTGTATAGTTAGCTCTTTAATTATCAAATGTATCATTGTAGATGGGAAAAAATAAATGAATGAATGTGATAGTTTCATATCTGAGATTTGAACTGAAATTGGGCATTTTACAACAGGACTGAAATACCCATTTAAGTTCTTTCATCTTCCTTTCCATTACTAACATTTTCTCAGCTGGTAATTTTTGAGATTTATCTTTTTTTTTATCAGACCCAAGCGAAATTGTCAAGCTTTTTCACATTCCAAATTGAACCCAGTCACCAAAACAGCCCATATACAACCAAAAACAAAGGAAGGAAAAGTAGAACGAAAGGCAAATAGAGAAAAAGGAGAGCGACGGCTATAGTGGTGGCGGTGGCGCCGGTGCGCACAGCTAACAGAAACGGTGCTGGAGCTCAAGGCTTTGGCCTTTGGCTGATACGAGGGAGTGCGACGGATCTGGTGGTGGTGGTGGGTGAGTGGGTTACAGATCTGGCGAGTGCAGTGGTGTTGAAACGTTAGAGAGAGTGAGAGACCAATAGAGAAGGAGGAGTGAGAAGGGAAGAAGAGAGAGAAGGCTTCAGATGTTAGAGCAGAGAGAGAGAGAGAGAGAGAGAGAGAGAGTGGTGTTTTTGTCAATTCTATCCTATTTTACCATCTCAAAAAGCCACTTTATTATTAATACCATACCATTTTACAATACCTCCAACAACTCAACTTCTATTTTCCTATCCTACTCATTAAAATAATATTTCTATACAATAAAATAATATATCATCAATTACCATCATTTACAATACACCACACTATTTCCCATGAACATCACCCACGGCCACCAAAAATCACCGCCACCACCACCGCCGCCACCACCACATCAGTCACAAATCTACCACCACCAGGGAAAAAAAAAAAAAAAACAGAGAGAGCACCGGCCAAAACAGTCACAAATCCACCACCAACCTCTCTTTCTCCCTCAACCTCTAGCACCGGCCAAAACCCATACCCACCAGCCAAACCCACGGCCAAAACCCACGCCGATCGCCGATCCACCTCAATCGCCGCCAACCTCTCTTTCTCCCTCAACCTCTAGCACCGACCAAAACCCATACCCACCAGCCCGCGGCAACAGAGTGGAAGATGAAACCCAGCCACCGATCCATGAGTCCCACGCCACATCTCCACCATGGAGGCTTGATTCAAGGGAAGATAGAGAGGAAAAAAAGAAGAAAAAAAGATGATCACGGTGGATGATCCGTGGAGCTCCGTTGGTGCTTACCCATAGGTTGATCATGGTGGAGCTCCGTTGATTGTAGAGAAGAGGGAGGGAGAAAGAGAGGAAAGTGAGTGAGAGACAGAAAGACAGAGAGAGATGGGAGACCGGGTGATGAGAGAGAAAAGCAAAAATAAAATATTAGTTTTTTTTTTAGGATTGTGCTACAGTGCAATTCTACCTTTGAGATTGCACTGTAGCACTATTGTAAATTTTTTTACAATAGTTGGTGTTTACAATTCCAGCTGTGGGAGGTTTTTGTGAGAAAAATGCTAAATGAAGCTTAGATATGGCATTTGCACATCTAGCTGTGGATGCTCTAATAGTAACAAATTTTACTTTTAAAAAATGTTTCTCTTCCTTCCATAAACTTGTAGTTTACTTATTATTTAATTTTTTTTAGCTGGTGCTGTAGAGCACCTGTTAGCAAGACTCTCTTTTTTAACTATTATTTTGGTTTTTAACCTTTGCTTCATGTTTCAAAATGTTCCATAACATTTTAAATTTATCAATTAGATCTCAAACATTTTGATATAGTTTCCAAAAAAAAAAACCATTTTGATATAGTGTCAAAATAATCTCTGTCATTAAGTAGTGGAAGAAAAAATCTTACACAACTAATGCCTAATGGTGATATTAAAATATTAAATTTGATGTCCCTTGGGATGTCAAGTGGATGCCACAATAGCTGTAAATTTATAATTTAAAGAAAAAAATGAGTTAAACTCACGGGCCGGAACCAAGATTTGAACCTAAGGGGACCAAAGTATGAACCAAAAAAATTTCAAGTGACATGGTTTATTAAAAAAATTTACACTTTATTACCTAAATATTTAAATCAAGAAGGAAATAATATGAACCAAAAAAATTGAAGGTTACAATATAATATTCTAACCTTTTTGAAGAAGAAGAAGAAGAAGAAAAAAAGAAGAGGACTTCAGATCTCTAGATTTTGGGTAATTGAAATTAATATGTTGATATTATCATGTTGACCAACTCACCAATATGATAAACCCACACTTTTGGATGCAACTGAAAATCACACTAATAAAGTTTTCAAAACTTTGTTTGAGGATTTTAAAAAATTGGGATATTAATATTAAGAGTTAGCAATGCTACATCATCAATATTGGCTTCTAAAAGAATCTTGCATTTTATCTTTTGAAAAAAAATTTAAATATTGTAATTCACTTTCCCATAATTTATAAATTAATTAAAAAAAGTCATATAAATTATTGTAAACCCGTAAATTTTTTTTCTATGAGATTTTTTTGGTTATGAATTATTGGTTTATGATATTGGTGATTGGGAGATTTTTTGTTGTGTTGTATTTGGACTATGGAGGGACCACAGGCCTAAAGAGAGGGTAGATTATTAGTTTCTTTTAGGCTATTTGGGCCAATTCAAAAATTTTAAGGGGGGGGGGGAGGGGGGAGACTACAACAATTTGAGGCCCAAACTCTAAAATATGAGTCATTCTATATACTATTTAAATTTTTCAGTTTACCCAAAAAAAAAAAAAAAATTGGGCTGGGTGGGTCCGTCTCTGCTCACGAGTATGCATTTGGAATGAGTTTAGTTTAACTCATTTTCTTTAATTCGGTGTGGCATCAAAATTAATATTTTAATATCAACATTAGCTGCATTAGATTTTTCCAAGATACATTAGATTTTTCCATCACCATTTATATAGGGGCTTCTTTTACACAATATCAAAAGCTTAGAAACTAAACTAATACATTTAAAATGTTAAGGACTATTTTGGAATATGATACATTATTAGGGATACAAATAGCATATAAACATTTTTTCTAAAATATGGTCTTCCAACTATAAATAGAGTTTGTATAAAAAAACTATAAATAGAGTTTAATTAAAACCCTGTACCATTAATTATGTAAACCATGCACGTCCCTCAACATTTTAAATCCAGTCAATTTCTTAATCAAGTTTCCTGTATTTAAATATAATAAAAATAATAAATGAAATTGATTTTATTTTTAAAATTTTTTCATAATACTCCTTTAACATACTTGTCATATCAACATTTTAACATGTGCTCCTATTTGCAGCATTGTTTAGTTTAATTAAATTTAAACAGAAAGAAAATTCAAAAATGAAATTGAAAGTTTAGTGATCAAATTGTTGATGATCCAACTTAAACTTTATCCAATAATTAGACGACCAAAATTAGTAATTTATCCCTTTTTTATGCTATCAATCATACACTGTGCTATATATAGATCGAATGTAGACATTTCTTTCTATTTTTTGGTAACTATTTATCAAGGATTTTGAAGTAGTTCAAAATATGAGAATCTGAGACCACAAAATCCTGCTAGTGTAGATGAACTTACTTGTTGTATTTCCCACACAATCATCATGCTTCAAACAACAAGCGTCGAGGCCATCACAAGGTTGCTCCCCAGGGCATCCACTGTATAAGAGTCCACAGTATTTACCATATCTTAAAAATGGAGCAACTATCATTCCAAAAATGAAAAATAAAAAAATTAGTTAGACCATTATTGAAAACTTAACAAATACTCTAATAAACTAAACTTTAATTAATTAATTATATATATATATAAATATTCTAAATGATCAATATCTTCATTTAATTTTCCTTCTGATTCTATTTCTTTTCCTTTGCTCAAAGTCTTCATTTTGAACTGATTTGCTATAAGTATTTGTATAATTATTTTGTTGTATTATATTATCAAACTTTTATTTTCATCACATATCAAAATTTTCATTCTCAACTATATATATTGAATCTTCCTCAAAAAAAAAAAAAAAAAACTATATATATTGAAGAGAGAGAGAGAGAGAGAGAGAACCCATTAAAGGTTTACCTGTACAGAACTCTGACTCGCATGTGTTACTGCAACCTGTATCCTACAAATGAAGAACAAAGGCAAGCTCAGGAAAATGAAACTATTTTTTTTTTGTATGTATGAGAGATTCTAAGGAACGAGAACAAACCACGGAGACTAAGGCACCAGAATATTGAATACCAACGTTAAGTGCATAGACAGGAATGTAATGAAGGTTGAGGGCAATGAAGGAACAAGAGAGAAGAAGAGCAAACTTTAAGGAATGGTGAGGAGCCATTGTTGGGGAGAGAGCTAAAGAAATTCAGGCACAGAAATATGAAGCTTGGTTTTGCTTAAAAGCTCTGATTTTTATATAACAATATATATATATAAATAGTAAACAAAAAAAGGAAAGGCAGAGATTCTGACAGGAGTACAGTAATTATAGGCCAACATTGTTTTTATGTTTTTTTTACAATCATGTGATTAGCTGTGTTGTTAACCGTTGAAATCATTTTTAGTCAATTCCGCAATTATTCCGTATGAAAAAATTTGATTTGCTGTGTTGTGAACCGGTTTGAAATTACTGTTTGCAATTTGAGGTGAGAAAAATACTTTTTTAGTTAATTTCCTGCTTAAGACCTATTAATGCTTTCCAAGTACATAAATAGCCAAGCATAAAATAACCTCTTTAAAATCTAATCCTAACAAATAAGAACCAACTCCTATTTATATCTTTCTAGAAAAAAAAAAAGAACTCATATTTATATATTTCTCAAAAAAATACTCCTATTTATATACAATCTAAAAAATATATATCCTAATATGCAAGTAGATAATTATTAAACTTCAAACTTCATCTATTTGAATTGATTAGCTACTGGCAGGGTATTTAGATTACATAAGATTGGTTAGAGAGTTTCATGGATTGGATCAAGAATCGGAATATTCTAATTTCCATTATACCAAAACATAATGAAACATCATTAGTAATAATAATATATGCAAAAGAATCATAAGAAGAATAGTAAATGTGACACAAATTACTCATAAAATGTACTAATTACTTAGTACCAAATTACTCATACTGAATAAATAACAAATTTCAAATTTCAAACTTACAAGTTCCAAGCTCCAACATAAAATATCCCATAAAAAAAATCTAAAATATATATAGAGTCCCAAATTAATAAATTTGACCATTGGCTACAAAAGGAAAATTCATTCCAATTCCAAAATTACGAAGACTTTGCAAATGTTTTAATTGTATTAATATAATGAGAAATGTCATACCCTTTAAAATCCACGACAATTTGATCAATAAGGCTAGACAATTTTATTATTTTAGTCAATTGTGAGTCTAGATAAAAATCAATTACAATATACCACTTAATTTTTATTATAAAATTATTATGAAAATAGTACTAAAATAATTACATTTGAACTTATTTTAGCTGAGTTTAAACAAAATTTGAGTTTAAGGTGTTCAAATATTTTATTCATGGGTCAAAAAAATAATATAAAAATAATATATAATATATTTATTTTTTGGCCAAGTGAGAGAATCCCTAGGTTAGCTGTAGCGCCGCTGATGGCTATGGGATATAACAGGTTGTCAATCACTTCACTTGCTTTTACATAAATCTCTTCTTCTTCTTTTTTTTTTTTTTTTTTTTTTTTTTGTTCACTACTTAACTTGCCGTATTAGAATTGTTGCGAAATTGTGACATTTATATTCTTTCTAGGAATGGTAAAGAAAACATAATTTATAGAAGAAAACATAATTACTATGTCTAGGAGAAAAGTAGGGAGGGTTGTCTTGTAGTAGCTCGTGACATGTTTTTGTAGTGTTGTTCACGCTTGTCCCCAAAGTTCTCTGGCTGTACAATTAAAAAATTGAACCATTATGTGAGACAGGTTGATGGTTAACCTCGTGAACACTGAACTCTGAAACCATTCCGATCAATTTATATACATGTTTCACCAACCCAATGCTGCTCAATAATTATTTTCAAAGCAACACTAGTAAATAACTTTTTGAATGATGTTAACCTGTATCTGAATATTGTTTATTTTATTAAAATTAAAAATTTATTATTAAAAATACTGAAATAAATGTAAAAATTAATTAAAATAATACAATGAAATTCATAAATAGTATCAAAAAGTGTTGTGAGACTTATAAATAGTAACAAAAATAAGTTTAATAATAAAATAATTTTAATTTCCCATCTTAGTCTAAACACGCACTAAGTACACAAAAAAATTTGGTAATATTTTTTTTTATTTTTCACACCAACTAAGTCGTTAAATTTTTACTAATTCTCACTTTTAGTTTATTACTAATATTATTATTTTACTTATTATTAATCTACGACATCAGTCAATGAAACTATTACGATCAATTTATATAAAATTTATTCAGTATTGATTTTGCACTAATAATAATATATAAATTAGGATCTTGATAACGGGTGCCCTCAAAGAATTTGTTAACTAATTATTGTAGAAAAATTTTAATACCACTTTTATATAAAATAAAAATAAAAATAAAAAACTATTAAAAAGTCTTCAGTTGTTATAGCTGAAAGTTTTGTACCATTCTAAAATAATGCCCTAAAAGCATGTTTAACTTTTTCCTAATAAGTTATAGGTCATGCTAACTAGTGCTATTAAGGCAATAGTTAACAATTTATTTTAAGAAAATTTTGACATCATTTTTATGAAAAATGAAAAAAATTGTCAAAATATTTATTGTTTTTTTCTCATAAAAACTTTTTTTAAATGAATTATTAATCATTACTCTAAAAATATTCGGTAACATTTCCCATTACTAATAGCTGAAAGCTGAAAGTTTTGTGCTGGCCACACCCACACCGGTTATTTTCATCTAAAATCAAGAGGCATATATAACGAATTAAAAACCTTCCCAGTTACAAGTTCCAACACAAAATCCATGTCAGAAAAACTGAAATTTAGGTTGTCAAATTACCAATCTTTTAGATATAGAACATCAATTTGATGTACTGTTCATTCATTACTGATTTTGCACCGATTATAAGTTATAAACTATTCAGCAAAAAAAAAAAAAAATTATAAACTGAAATTTTTGTGCCACACGTTTTTTTCCTCTAGAATCAAGAGACAACAAATTAAAAACCTTCCAAGTTCCAACACAAAAACCATGAAACAAAAACAGAAAAAAAAAAAAAAAAAAGAAACAAAGCAGAAAAAAAAATGTTATATACACACAAAAAAAAATATCTTTGGAAAAAAAAAATGTTATATACACAATAGTTTTGATTTACTATGGGTTACCAATCTTGTAGATTTACTACACCAAAAACAAAACAGAAAAAAAAAAAAAAATTTAACAAAGAAAAGTGAAATTCTTTGGAAAATAAAAATGTTATATACATAGTAGTTTTGACAACAAATTTCACATGGATTCAATTAACAAGTTATTATTGATTCTCATATAAACCTACAACACTAAAATTATTTTATTATTCACTATTAACAAATTGTCACTTCACTATTAACAAATTGTTACTTCAAACAAGTGAAATTTGTTGTAAATTTTTGTGTGCCTCTAAACTTATTGTTGAAAAAGTAATGGACATTACTACTTAATGTTATGTAATATGTTATAAATATGATTTGAAAGTAATATGTAATGTAATACTAATACAATATTCACAACATTTTTCAATATTTTTCTTTCTTAGAAAATTTTTTTTTTTTTTTAAAAGTCCTTCCTGTTTTGATTATGCCACAACGGGACGTCTTTTCCGTTGAAAGTACGATCATCGTAGTTTCCAATTTTCTGTGACTGTTGCTCTTCGGAGACATGGACTTCTCAAATTATCAAAAAGGTGCAGAGAGAGAGAGAGAGGGACAGAGAGAAGTGTGTAAATTTGATCTGACTTCTGAGTGAGCCAGGGGCCCAGGAGGGAAATAAATATCAGACATAAATATCTGCGGTCACATCAGCGCATAGCTTTATGCCTTTTCTTTTTTACCCAATTTTCAGTTTTTGTAACGCATAGAACCAAGTTGTCAAAGCACCATTTTAAGCATCCTCACCTACCTTTTGGCTAGTGAACGAGGGAGGAGGAGAGGGTACATCAAGTTTAATCAGCTTGTGTAATTTGCAATTAGGATCTGTTTCTTTCATTGTTCATTTACAAAATGAGCCTGATTTTTACCTTACTAAAAATCGTTGTTTTTGTGTGGAAGATATGATGGTATAGGGTTTTGTATGTTAAAATTGAACTAATGAGTGTTAGATGTAAATATACCGTTGTTATCTGCAATCAGTAGGATGAATCTCTTGATCATTTGATTCTTCATTACTCATTTGCAAGAGCAATTTGGTGGAGCTCAAGCATAGATTTAAGAACGAATGTGCTGAAATCTATCAGTGTGAACTCTTGGATAACAAGTTGGCTAGAACTGTTTGAATGGGAAACTTCAACAGAGAAAGATGCCAAGATCATGTAGGGACAGTCTCATACTTTCATTACCCCTGTGGACCCTACGGTTTCATAGAAATCAGATTCTTCATAAAGGCAAAAAGATACACCGATTTAGAAATTTTGTTAACGTCAAAAGTTTCTTTTGGCAGGTACAAAGAAGCATTGACAAAGAACAAAGTCATGAGAACCATAACAGTTGTCACAAGACTCCCAACACCAGAAATAGGAAAGGCAAAGCAATGGAAGCAGGACGGAACTAGAATTTTATGAATGAGGCCAAAATAATAACAAATATAAATTTGAACCAATTTAATAGTTTCACACAAGACATATGAGGGATTTGAAGGTTTTTTGGGGGGGGGGGGGGGGGAGTAATCATATTTTTTTTGAAAAGTTTAGATAAATTTGAGGGGTAAAAATATAATATTTGAAAAGTTAGGGAGGCCAACCATATATTTATTGAAAAATTTAGAAAAACTTAGGGGTAATTTTATAAATTGAAAAAGTTTGGAGGACCACGGCCCCCACTCTTCTTAGTGGGTTCGCCCCTGAATGGAAGACTGGTTATGACTGACAACTTTTGTCGGCACATGGAGAGGGTACAAGGGGTGGAATTGGAATTGTGGCGAAGTCTAGACAGACCCAAGAGAATATTTTTGCTGGCAATGTTTAGCTCCAATGATTGCTCACTGCAAGGGAAGCTATGATTCAAGGAAGGAGGAGTTTCAAAAGTTACGTGCCAACTCTAATCTTCTCCGCTTCACTTTCCCCCTCTCTCCCTCAATCCAAACGGCCCTTAAAGGACATGAGAGAACTTGTGATTTTGCTGTACCCAGGAATGTAGCAGAAGAAGCTTCTTCTATTCTAGCTAGAATTGTGGCGAAGTAATTCTAGCTATAGACCCTGGGTGTAGAAATGGAGAAGAAAGAGAACCAATCCCACATCATTGCAAATCCTAAGTTGAATCAATTGAAAATCTCCATTTGGCCAGATTTGTTAACATTTAAATTTCATATTCATAGAGTTTAGAAAAACACAAAAGATAAAACTAACCTCTGGACATGACTAGATGAAAAAGGAGTAGAATAATGACTAGGGTCGAGAATATGAGAGCTCCAGAGAGATAATAAAACGAGGGACTGGACATTTAGAAGTGTGATTCTTGAGAGCACGCTTGAAATTAGAACTTAAAAATTATAAATAATTACACTTTACCCATATGTGATTTGTCTCTAATTTAATTTGCTTATTTGTGGCTTTATTTTTAACACTTTATCCACTTAAGGTTACTTCTATTTATACTTCGTAATTTATCTCAGTTAAAATTAAGGATAAATAGGTATTTTTACTCAAATTTTATATCTCTTTCCCCTCAAAACAAAAAATAGCACAAAAATCTAAAAGAAAGAAGATCAAAAAGTGGTATTTGTCTTGAACATGTAGAACATACCAAAAAAAAAAAAAAAACCCAGATCAACCTACAAGATCGCTGACTTAATGAAACATCTTCGAAAAATCATTAAGATGTAAGATTAGAACCCAATTTTCATGGAGGGACATGGAACTGATTCAGCTTCTTATCTTTTTTTTCTTTTTTTTTTTAAATCCACATTTAAACCCTTAAAATTTTAGTTCAAATACTAATGTAGGAGGAAAATTGAGGTCATCCCCTGAACTTGAATGCATCAAAGTTTATAACATTGATAGCTTTCAGGTTAACCGATCCACGCGTATAATAGCAAAAGTATATATATTAATCCAGATTAAGACCCACTTGAGTTCTTAGAACAATCCAATCCTATAATTGTGAAATAACATGAATCAATCATTCAAATAGAAATCAAAAAGAATATATATATACTGACCGTCAAGCAGATTGTTGGAGAATAATTCCTTGGACTCCATTGACAAAAAGGAGAGAGAGAAAAGAAGAAGGAAGAAGAAGAAGAATTTGGAAAGAAAAGAGAATAGGAATTGGCTGGGAAGAAACAGTTGGTGAGAGAAAGCAACGTATGGTTTTTATAGAATTTGGTAAATTATTAATTAAAAGGGTGTATAGGAATCAAGAAATTGGAAACTAACTGAAAAGAATGATAGAGATTGAAGATGAGAAGGCCTGAAGCGGCTGAGATTGGAAGAAGAACGCAGCTTGTCAAACCAGCTCGTGTAGGAGACAACAACAACAGCAGCAGCAAACGGCTTTTCCTTCGTTTTTTGTGTCAGAAATACGTTCGAATTCGAAGCATTTGGCTTCGATTGCATAAATCGATGTTTGAGAGAGAGATCCACTCTGATGAAGTTGAGAGATCTGATCTGAAGGTTCGGAAGCAGCGAGTGGTGACAGAAGCTGAATCAGTTCCTTGTCCCTCCATGAAAATTGGGTTCGAATCTTCCAGCTTAATGATTTTTCCGAAGATGTTTCATTAAGTCAATGATCTTGTAGGTTAATCTGGGTTCTTTTTTTTTTTTTTTTCCTGGTATGTTCTTCATGTTCAAGACAAATACCACTTTTTGATATTCTTTCTCTTGGATTTTTGTGCTATTTTTTGTTTTGGAAAGAGAGACATAAAACTTGAGCAAAAATACCTATTTACCCTTAATTTTAACAAAAGTAGATTACGGAACATAAACAGAAGTAACTTCAAGTGAGTAAAATATTAAAAATAAAACCACTTGTAGACAAATCAAATTAGAGGTAAACCACACGTAGATAAAGTGTAATTATCCTAAAAATTACTTGGAAAGTGAATTTTTTTAAACAGAATTCCAGGTCAATGGCAATACATATTTTGCCCCAAAATCAAGGTTCTCGAGCCCATGCAAATTTCCAATCATAAGAACACACAAAACAGGAGCGCACAAATAACCAACCAAAGTACCAGCTTCGATTTCAACATATCAAAAATGAAGCTCAACATAAATGCATATCCAATAGTCAAACAAGGTGCAAAACATATTAAAACAAAGTAAAGGTATTGAGTTCAAAGCTACATGTCTGATTTCAGGTCTACTAGGAAACTCTTTAATGCTACCATGGTTCAAAAACATTAAATGACCCACAACAATGGATAGCACTTCCTCCTCAAGATCAGCACTCTACTTGATCTTCTTCTTTGGCCTCAGCTGCAACACAAGTAACAAGCAAACATTTTTTTTCTTCATTTAACCACAAGAAAATACGGGGGAAGCAAGCAGAAATAACTCTAGAGAAATAGCTACTGAAAATAATCAACCTATAAGGATATAACAACAAAAATTGATATACCTGGTTGCTGTGTCCACACTTCTTCTTCCTGCAGTTGACAGCACGTGGGTGCAAGCGAGCATAACATCTGTACATCACACAAAATCATTGGACATTAAGCCTATGATTCTTCTATTGAATAATTAGGATTAGGAAAATCAGGAAAAAATTTCAAAGATAAATGTTTTAGTAACCACCAAACATATCTAAAATTCAAAAAAGTAAGGTCCGTTGTTAAATGTATGTGCATGACATCAAACAACTTGGTATAAGAAACGTCCCTTGTTCATGACAAGGGACTAAACGAAAGTGTTCAAGACATCTTTGGGAAAAAATAAATGAAATTTCCTTTGTACTTGACAAGGGACTAAACAAAAGTGTTCAAGATATCTTTGGGAAAAAATAAATCATTAAAACCAAAAGCTTCCAACAGTACAGGATGATTTAACCCATATCTAATTCAAGCACAGGGAGTAAGAATACCCCCTAATGTCTATAGAAGATGACATAAATGAGGAATATTTTATTGACATAAATTGTCTACAAACATTTTGATTCAGAGCCAAAGAAGAGCTACCATCAATTACAAAAATCTCCTTGTTAAGAGGCAGTTGGGCTCTCAAAATTATTATATAAATTTGATAATGAAGATGGATTTATTAAGCAATCATTTCAAATAAAAAAAATAATTCAAAAAGTCCTATATCTCAAACACATTACTTCATTGTTCAAGATGAGAGATAGCATTGTCTAAGTCAAGAGAACATCAAAATTATTTGATCATAAAGTCCATTAACAACCATGACAATTTTAAATGTGAGAAATGAATACCAAAAATAAAATATAGCACTTTTGAGAAGCATAAGCAAAGCTCAATCAAACTTGCATTAAAATTACTACATATAACTATCTTACTTGCGGCAGATCATCTTATCTTGGTTGTATTTCCTAGCCAATTGCATCAAAGATGGCTCGATAATACCACCACGGAGCCTCAAAACAAGATGAAGAGTTGACTCTGCACAAAAGAGTTTACATTCAAATCAAACAATAAATAAGTAAAAAAACACAAGAATTTAAAATCAACCACAAAACCAAATGTGCAAATAGAATTCAGATGATGAGATTTAATTCAGTATGAAAGAAGCTAAAAAAGAAATAAATTTTAACAATTCTTTTGAAAAATAATGTGAAACCTCATGTTTCTTTAAAACCCAGAAGGCAATCAATCTATCAAATTATACACACACACCCAATGGGTCTTAAACCCACTAACTGACCCTTCAGCCATTTGTTATGGGAGAACGGCAACACCCAATGAGCTACAGTTCATTGGCAAACTATCAACCTATACCTTAAATTAATTTGAGCTCATGTAGCCCTTCCAGCCATTTAAATAAACAAAGACTTAGCTCTCGCAGAACAAGGAGAACACAACTACAATTTGGCTTAAATTGTTTTAATGGCACTGATCAATCTATCAAAATTATACACGCACCCAATGGGTCTCAAACCCACTACCTGACCCTTAAAACCAATTGAGCTCGTGTAGCCCTTCCAGCCATTTAACTAAACAAAGGCTTAAATCGTTTTACTCATTTTCCCAGCATCCAAACAAAAACAACGATTTGTGTTTGTCCTCATGTTCATTAGGTCATATTAAACTACGAGCTAAACAGCAATGAAATACCATATTTCACAATCTATAACTTGAATCTAAACAGAACCTCAAAATCAATCAACCAAATCATACACCATAGAAATGAAACATACAGACAGAAATCAGTCTACACAATTTTCTTTCCTATTTTCTCGGCAACCAAACGGGGAGAACTAACTGACCTTTCTGGATGTTGTAATCGGCAAGAGTACGGCCATCCTCGAGCTGCTTCCCGGCGAAGATCAACCTCTGCTGGTCCGGTGGGATACCTAGAGACAACAAATTTCAAATCACAGCCCTTCAAATCTCAAACGACGAAGAGAATAGCACCACAACCGTCCGATTCAAATCGTGAATTGGAAAAAAGAAAAATGAAAGCGAAAGCTTTTACCTTCCTTGTCTTGGATCTTGGCCTTGACATTGTCGATGGTGTCGCTGGACTCGACCTCGAGAGTGATGGTCTTCCCGGTTAGGGTTTTCACGAAGATCTGCATTTTTTTCTCTCTCTCTATCTCGCGCTCTCTCGCTCTGGTGTTTTGCTGTGTGGGGTTTGGGGGTTTGGTTTTGGTTGTGAGGTTTATATACGTGGATTTTAGGGTTTCGGTGGTGTAATGGGTGGTGTTCGGTTGTGAGGTTTATTACGTTCTGTTTGGATTTTTAATATGCCGTTTGTTTGTTTTTGGGGCATGTGTTGTGGGCTTGGGTACAAGAATGTAGCCGATAATTGGGCCTACTGTGTCAAACCATTCGTTGTTTTTTTTTTTTTTTTGGGTAAAATACTATTTTTGATTCTTTTTTTTTTTTGATGAATTATTTTTGATTCTTATACTTTACTAAAAGTTTATTTTTTATTATTTCTAAACTTTATAAAGTTCATTTTTGGTCCCTAAATAATTGAAAAGTTCATTGTTTTTGTCCCTAAACTATTGAAAATGTTTTACTCTTTTCCATCTTTAAGTTTTACCAAAAGTTTACTTTTCATCCCTAAACTATTTTAACAAGTTCATTTTTCATCTCTATTTTTTCTCTAAACTATTTAAAAAAATATTTACAAAGCATGAGAATGAAAAAGAATTTTTTAAAATTTAGAGATGAAAAAAAAACTTTTCGTAAAGTGGAGGGACCAAAATACTATTTTACCTTATTTAGATATTTTATATATATATATATAACTGTATGTGGTTTATTTTTTGCTAGCGTTTCAATTAACTATAGTTAAATCTAAAGATGTGTTAAGTGCCAACATCTCGTACAGATAAATGATTGAAGAAAAAATATTTTTTTTCTCTCACATTTTTATTCTCTTTTTAACTTTTGCCTTCAATCCTCGTTTGGGATTGTGTATGTTTGCAAGGTGTAAATTGTAATATTGAACTATAGTTTTCTTTAATTATTTCACAATGGTGTGGTTTTTCCGATTGATTTTTTTACTCTTGTCACATCGTCGAATTCCACTAAATTTAACAAAAATGTATCATAAAACAAACTATGGTAAATGTCTCATTGACTTTATTTGATTTTGATTATGTTGCAAATGCTAACATCACATAGAGAGAAAGAACTGAATAAAAAGATTGTTTTACCGTCACACTTATGGTTCTCTTTTTAACTTTCTCCTTCAATTCTCATTTAGATTTGTGTAAATTTAAAAGGCGTAAGCTTTATGGTAGTTTTCATTAATTTTTCCCCAACGGGTGTTGTTTTCCTTACGGATGTAGATGGCAACAACCATGTGTTGTGACATCCTTCTTTTCTTTTAGCATATTATACAGTATAAAGCTTAAAGCCCAATACACATTGTCACTCGTAGGAGTCAACATAGTCCATATTTCAAATTACATGGCTATCTACAAACGAAGACATCATGCCCATTAAGCTAACAATCTTTCAAACCCATGGCCCAAACCCATGGAAAATTATAAATTTGCAGCAAGGGAAGAAGTGGTTTGACAAATAGATGAATGGTTTTTGGTGAGTTGCTTTGGTCAATGTGTTAGCTTGGAACACATGAATTAAGAGTTCGATTCTATTATATCATGTGCATAATGATTTCTCTAATTTCCTATTAATTGTCCCTATCAATTGAAGATGTCATCCACTATATTAAATGCTCCACCTACTCTTTTTAACTTTTTAATAATGCGTCTTTCCTTTGTGGCTATAGCCAAGTGCTACTTTCACCTTATAATTTCCCAACTAAGCCAAGTCTACAACAACCCTTTGCCTAATGTAGGAGCAAATCTTGTATGAGCCATGCATTTATGCTCGACTCACTATATACTATCACCCAATTTGGAGTCCTCCTTAACCCTTCTAGGTATATTACAGGAAGCCATGGTTTATCTAACAACCAATGACATGTATGATATATTCTACAAAAAATCCCACAATTATAACGGGCACTCTAAAAACGTCAATCTATCTAGCCTTATCCACATATTCCCTTATTATTTGTAATACTTCACTTTCTTGGACCTTTATCAGAAGCTTTTGCTAACCAAACCTATGATCTAGCTAACTTAAATGTTTTACCACATATTTCATCTATGTGAACTTATGATAATAAATACAAGTGAGCATATATGCCGTGCAATGTTCCACAAGACATTGCTAAATGACTGACATAAAGCTACAAACTTCTTCATTACGTCCGACAATACTAAATATGCTTTCCACCACGATAATACACTATAGTAGACTAAACTTTCCTCCTTTGTTGATCTTTATATTGATTTTTCATAGTAAAAGCAACCCCCGACAAAATGCAAGTCTTAAGCATTATTATTATTTTCACTCATGTTTATATTATGAACAATATTAAAGTTTGCTTACTTACAACTTTTCACTACTTAGGAGAAAACACAACGGTCTCAGTGGCAAAGTCTAGAATTTTTCTTCGGAGGAGCTAGTGGCGAAGGCAGAAATTTATCTTTGGGGGCCATATATATATATATATATATATATATATATATATATATTTATGAAATGTAAAATAGTAATGTGCAATTTTTTTTTGCTTGAAAGGCCTTAATATATTGTCAAGTGGACCAAATTATGGACCAAAGTTTAATTTTATTGGGCATAAAAAAAATTAGGGTGTTTAGAAATCTTTTTCTAAGGGTAGACAATATTTATTATCAAGTATGGGGGATCAAAATGATAAGGTTATTTAAAATTTTTCAAATTATTTAAGATATTCCAAAAAAATTAATTTTTTCAAAAATTTTGGGGGGCCCAGGTCCCCTCGATCCTTTAATAGCTACGCCATTGGGAGGAGCCAAGTATGTATAATAAAGTTCTTAGGTTAAAAAAAATCATGACTAAAAAGTATAATCAACATTTTATTTTATAAATTAACTTTAACTCAACAAAGTTACCTTATCTTCTTTTATGCTACTAAGATCATTAATAGTTGATTTTTAGACTCGGATTGTTTGTAATCCTATTTTCTATTTTAATATGGCTCAACTTTAACATGTTCAACAAGTCGATTAATGGAGATATTAGTTGTTCTAATCCAAGATCACATTCTAAGAAAACAATATCTATTTATTTAGGTTCACAATTTTAAGTCTTTATAGGGGTTTCAACATATGAAATTTCAGCATTTGAAATATACGAATAAGTGATATCCTCCAATCTTGAACACTTTTTTTCTTCATATATGAATATGTCTAGTTGTCTACTCCAAATATAAAATCTAAATAAAATTTTATAATCAAGTTATATATAGTCTTAAAAGAAAATTGTAGAACTAAATAGGTCTCTATAACAATTACACAAACTAGTATTTAAATATAATAATATATGCCAATCATTATGATCAAATTTGGAATATAAATAAAATATAATAACTTTTTTTGTGAAGGCAATGAACATACTTCAGTGCTAAATAGAAAGGAAAAAAAAAAGAAAAAGAAAAAAGAAGCCAAATGTGTTAAAGTGGATAGAATAATTCCAAGGACGATTTCACCATTCACTACTAAGGTGTTGAATTGTCCTCTCCCACCGAAGTTCCACCTTCCCCAGCTGGAGTCATTTGATGAATCAAGAGATCCTTTGGATCACATCGAATCGTTCAAGACTTTGATGCTTTTACAGATGACCCCAGACGATGTAATGTGCAAGGCCTTTCGAACAACACTAAAAGGTGCAACCAAGGTGTGGTTTGCCAAGCTACCCTCAGGTACTATTGCCAACTTCGAGCAACTCAGCAAGGGTTTTGTTCGTCACTTCATCGAAGAACAAATAAAATTCGGATCCACCCTGAGAGCTTCATAGGCACTCCAAGCAAATATATCAACGTTCTTTCTAAGAAAAGCTAGCAACTCTTCCTTCTCTCGAGGAGGCAATTGAACTCCAATTTGGAAATACTTCTCTGCATCAGCATTAATGATAACCTTCTCTAACTCCTTGTACTTCACTCCTCCATCTACAACGTCCGAGGATGTTTCTACCTCTATTTATTACTACAAGGCCCTTTTTGGGATGGCCAAGGATTCACCCTTAGACTGGTGTCTGATAGCTGCGACTAGGCATTGCCTTGCCATAGCCTGACTTTTAATCAACTCCCCGACTTGGTCCCTAGAGGGACATTTCACATTCAGATGCAAAGTCGAAGAGACAACCCCCCATAGCATGAAGTCATGGTCTTGCCAAAATAGTAGTATATGGTGAATAAGCATCCACCACAATGAAATTTACTTCAACCACCTCTGACCCGGCTAGAACAGGCAGCCTAATCAGGCTCTTTGGGATAACAGTTTTCCCATTGAACCTCACTAAAGGGGAATCGAAGCTAACTTGATCCTTGGGCTTCAGATTAAGTCCCTTATATAGGTCGGGATACATGATCTTTACACCACTATCCTGATCTACCAAGACCCTCTTTACATCATACCCTGCTATTCGAAGGGTAACCTCTAAGGCGTCATCATGTGGCTGAACTGTTCCCACCGTATCATCATTAGAAAAACTCAAGACTTGTTGGACTTCGATTCTCCCTCATTTAAACTCAGGGACCGAGTCCTTGGTACATGGTCGTACTATGGATATTACACCAGATGGACATGCTCCAATCCTACCTGGGGTTGCCAGGATAACTTTAATTGTTCCCAGGGATGGTCTCGAGGAAGACTCCCTCTAATACGCTAACCCAGTCTGACTCCTCTATCCAGAAGGCTGCTACAAAAATTGTCTCAACTTCCCGATCTTAACTAGCTGCTCCAGAGAGTCATGCAAATTTCTACAATCTTCTGTAGTGTGTCCATGGTCTTGATGATATTGGCAATAAAGACCTTGATTTCCTTGTGGGGTCACCCCCTACTTTATTTGGCCACTTGAAGTATTGTTCAACCTTTATCTTCTTAAGAATTTGATGCTATGACCACCTAGGCAATACAACATGTCCAGTAAAATCTCTCCGAGTTCGATTGTTATTATAACTTTCAAACCTAAAGTCCCTTCGGTCAGGAGTAGCCACTTTTGCTTTCCCCTTCCCCTTCCCCTGTTGCTGATTATCCTCGACCCGTTTATGTTTATCAATCCGATCCATGAGCTGATGCATGCTTTGTGCTAGTTTCTTTGTTAAGGACTTCCTCAATTCATGCTCAGTAGGAAGGCCAACCTTAAACTTCCTTATTGCCACGTCTTCAAAATCTCCATCTATCTCATTAAACGTCTCCCAGTACCTATTTGAGTAAGTTTTCAGTGTCTAGGGGAAGAGGAACCTTGCTATATATAAAAAATCGGGCCCCAAAAGCCTTGGTAAGCTCTAGAAAAGAGCCAATTGAGCCTTCATCCAGCCCGTCAAACCATCTCATCCCGACAGGCCCCAAGCTAGAGGGGAATACTTTGCACATCAAAACCTCATTCAATAAATGAACAACCATCCTCTGATTGAAATGACTGACGTGCTCAACTGGATCAGTCCTTCTGTTGCAAATGGTAAGAGTGGGATGCGTAAACCAACGAGGAAGTTTGGCCTTGTCAATCCTTCACATAAACGGTGATTTTGAAATTTGACGCAAAACCTTACTCATTGCGTCATTCCCCAAACTCCTGTGGGTCGAACTTTTACTCCTTTGCTTATGATAATGTTCCTCCTTGTAGGAAAAAGATTCACTAGGAAGAGTTCTTGATCGTGACCTGTAATTGCTATCTTCCCCCGATTCAGATCCAGAGCTTAAAAGAGATGCCATTCTCTATTTACGACATGTAATTTTCTGCGCAGATGGTCTTTCTCCAACTAGAGATTCCTAGTTTTCTTCCCATATGACACATGACTCCCAATTCTTGAATGACTCCTACTAGTATGAGTCGTATGCACACTAACTTCACAATCTCTCTTCCGTTCTAAGTTAAGAAAGTGGTCTTGACGTTGAGATCCCACAGATTCTTCTTGATTTGGTCCTCAACCCACCATGATTGAACGAGATTACAAGTGCTTCCCTGTTTTCCCACAGACGGCGCCAATTGCAAGGACTAGAATTAGAGCCTCAACCCACTAGAAATGGATGATGGCCCAACAAGCCCAAAACAATATATTTGTTAGAGAGTAAATTTTATAGGTAAAGACTCAGTAAATCAAGTATGGGCCACAATAAATTGGATTTATGCCAGAAAGATAAGAAAACACAATTTGAAGGAATAACACTCTTCGGTTAAGTTCGAGGATAAAGTGTTCTTATATTTACTCAAGTTTATCTAAATACAAGGTGTTATTTTCTTTTTCTCATTTCCTTCCCAGATGCCCTACCCCATTTTTCATGGGGGCCATTTCCTTATATAGTCCTATTCTTTTCAATCCCAACCTTCCGCTTGTTGACCATGTAGACAATCTTTTGGATGCTTGTCCCATCGGAAACTTCCTAGAAGATTTGTGAGTAGCTGTAAATTGAGATTTCCTTACTCAATGGTCATTTCCACATAAATGTGGTCAGTTAATTAGGTACAGAACATTTAATGTGGTGGTAGAAGCCTTCTTTTCAAATATTTTTTGGTTTACTGTGGACTCCTTTATCTGAAGCATATCCTTAGAAGTATGGTAGCCTCTTACACGGTATTCTCTTGGCGACCGGGCTCCAACCTTCCACAATGCTTCCCGAGGAAGTTTGGATCCTTAGGAGACACTTTTCGTTCATTATTACTTGTCCTTGTCCTCGACCCATTGTCCCACACACTTATCTTATTGTTTGACTATCCTCGAGCTCCCATACATTTTCGAGCATGGCCCATAGCCCAATGCTCCTACTCGACTCATTTATCCCCACAGTAACTTTAAAAAACAACTTCAAAAATTTCACAAACACCTTCACATTATCACAACCAAATTTGTCAATTCAGTCTTCATCACACAAACTAGTTAGTGTTGGTGTAAAGAGGCTTTTCGGTTTGTAAAATGTAAGGGTTAATGGAAGGGAAGTGCTTCCAGAAAACCACACATGCTTGTGTGTGTTGAAAAAGACACATGCTTGTGTGGGTTTAGCTGCATATTTTATTTAATTCTCATTATTCTAGACCGTAGGAATTTTTATAACTTGTACCAAACCAAAAGACATGGAAAAGAACAGTAAATCTTATTCAGCAAAATATAAAAAATAAAAAGCAGTAAATCCACACTAATTACCAACTTTCAAGAATACATTCCTTATAAATTCGTCCTATTTCCAGCCAATTTTACTTTGCTTTCCTTCACTTCACCATTCTTCTTCGCTTGGAAACTCCTCATTCCATACTGAACTATAATCTCCAGAAGCAAGAACATCTTCCAAGATGATATCACTATTCTGAAAGTGTTGAGTCCCAATGTTAGGTCCCAAGCTAATGCTCCCTGCTGCTAGAGCTCGTTGCTGTTGTGTTGAAAAATATAGATGATTTGAAGGTGTCGTGTTCAACGGTGCATCATTAATTCTTCGCAGTTTGTCGTTGTGTTTCTGTATTTTTTTGGAAATGAAGTTGTAAGTTGTACTCCACATATATGCCTCACCGAGGAAGGCATATGATTGTTTAACTAGATAACATACTTGCGAAGGAAACAAATCAGTTAAAAAAGAAATTGCAATTACCTGACGATGGCTAGCAACTTGGTCTCTAGTCAGACCTTGGACACCCTTCTCTTTCATGCATCTCAAAATGTTCTTGGGGAAAGCCTCTGAAGTAACCCAAGATATTGTAATACAGACATGAATATTATTAGAGAAAAATGGGAATGGGGTGTTGTGGACCCAGGATTTCATTTCAGGGGTAAGATTGGAAGTAAAATTAATCTAAAAAATATTGATTAATATTAATAAAAAAAATGAGAAAAAAATTATATATTAATATAATCGTCATATGTTGTAATTTTTTTTTCATGCCTAAGTTAATTTCTTGTTAAAAGTATATCGATATACTTGAAAAGTTATCTAGTCCTTACTTCTTTGATTGATTTTAAAAATTACATAGAATAAAATTTTCATTTTCTATTATTCTAATCATTTAAAATTTGAGTTTACTGTAAAAGACCAAGGGTTTGAAACTATGAAAGAGCCAATATATTGAAGGGGAAAAAATTAGTGAAGGGATTGAGACATTAGGAATTTAATTCCATGAAAAAATAGGACATAGGTATTTTATTTTATTTTAAGTTTACCGGAAAGTTTGAATTTACATGCCATGAAAAAGATGAATTTAACCTGAACTTAGAAAGTGGCTTGACATAACATGGGAAAATTGAATTGCAATTATTGTGAAAGACCACAAATAGTGAGTTAAAATTTTTTTTAATTAAATGTTGTGTTTGTCTCTCTCTCTCTCCTCTAATAACTACTTATGTTTATCTCTTTGTCTTGATTTTTTTTAATCTCTTTATAGAGGGAACAAACTAATCTAAATGCCCTACCTCAGTTGTGGCTATATGACTACTCAAACAGTAGCAATGACCTTGTTTACTTTTTAATTCTCTTCTTAAAAAACAAACTGGTATCGAAGTTATGGAAGAATAATTTTAGTCTTTGGCAAAGCAATGCCGAAGATATGTTGATGCAGTAAGAATTTATTGAGTGTTGTTTGAAAAGTCAAAGAAATTGATTGTTATGTTGGTGACGAAGGGAAAGAACTTGAAATGAAGGTAGTAAGAACTATCAATTTGAGCGTTGCACCATAAGTGTGTATCGTGTTCAACACGGCTTCTCCTTATGAATTGAGAATATATATATATATGAGAGACATTTACAAAACAATTGTACTTGAAAAAAAGAGTTGCATCAAATGTATAGTAAGGAATGGTACTGACATTAGAAATCAATTACATGATTTTAATAGTTTGATTATTCAATTGTCAAGCATGAATGCAAGGGGTTTTTTTTTTTTTTTTTTATAATTTTTTTTGTTGAGAAACACGGATGTTAAGTTTGAGCTACATTGCTTTTAACTTCGCTCACTCCTTCATATTATATCCTACTGATCGGGGTCCAAACCATACATTCTTTTTTATCTTTATTCGTTTCCCGCGGCGCTTCATAACACCTACTTAGTCTCTGCTTAAACGCATGAATCCACATCTTTTTGAGTTCTTCCTTTTGAATCGGCTTCACAAGATAATAACAAGCACCATATTTTAATATGCTATCCATGACAGTGCTATTGTCCCCATCGTTGGACATGACCGTAACATAACAAATATCGGGATGTTAGACATAGGTTACAGTGTAAGCTTAACCCCTTTTAAAACATAATATCACATATGCTGTAAATTTATGAAATGGAAATTTAAATATCATAGTAATAAAAGGCAAAAGAATAGGGCATATTAAATTGAACAAGACAAGCTGCATGCGTACCTATGACTGGCGGCAAATCAGTAATCTTACCCAAAGCTCCAAAAAACTTAAATTCATCAATGTCCAGCAGGCATCTTTCAGTCAAAATAAAATCAAATCTGCTTTGGCTATTCCTAAGCAACATCAAAGCATCCTTCCCATTATTGCATTTGGCAACTGAAATTATTTATGCTCGCTTTAAGGTAACACAATAGGGGAGGGTGAAGAAATATATTGGAAGAACACAAAAAGAAAATGAGAAAAGTAATAGAGTGCAAATAAAGTTCATTCTTTAGACTGAAGTTTAAGATCAAACTCATATCATATAACATGGTGCAAGATTTAGTCACCTAAACACTACAGGTGAGGGGTGATTCTTACATACTTTAGGAACAATGCTTCTTCGTCCTCTCATATGAGAGTTGTCTCACCTCTCATGTGAGAGGAGAGAGCAATCCTAGAGTACCTAGGATTTTTTAGTAGGTGAGAAAGTTACACACACGGTACATAAAAAGTTGATACAGTGTCTTCTTTTTTTAACAAAAAAAGAAAAAAAAAATTGTATTAGAGGATAAATTAAAGCACACATTAGAGGAAAAGGTCCAGATCTGATTTTAAATAACAAAAAAATTACTAAACCGGCTGGCCTAGCGTAAAGATGGATTGATTTTGTTTACTAAAAAGACAAAAATTGAATTAGGTGGTAAATTGAAAAGAAGCACTCATTAGCTTATAGCCATAATCAGCTCCTTGTGTAGTTATGTGACTACGTTTTTTTTTTTTTTTTGACCCACTATTCTCTTAATACGGGCCCTCTAACACATTTTAGCACTTTTCACTGTTTTTAGCAAAAAAAAATCTGCTAGCTTTTAGAATTTTTTTCTAGTATTTTTAGTAATAAATTTCCAGTAAAAAGTTAAATTAGTTCCCAAACAAACTTTTAACATATAATCTTACGCTCTGTTTGTTTCGATGTAAAATATTTGCAAAGGTAAAATATTTTACATGTAAAATATTTTTAGGAAAATATTTTCATTTTACAGTATTTGGCAGGGTATATGAAAATGTTGTGTAAAATATATTATCCTAGCATATATTGTCACACCACCACCACACACCCCAATTGTATTCAAGATAAGACAAAAGGTCCTGCAAGTGATTATAATTTCTAACATGAAAAATAATCTGAACAATTTTGTAACATTAAAGAATAACCAACCAGAATTTTAGAGAATATGAGCCCTCTAACTTCTTGGCTGAGATCTTCAGTCTGAGGATCCTTTAAAGTGACACCTGCAACTCAAACCATACATTTTTAACACATGCATTATAAACCAATAAAATCTAAGTACCAAAACATGGTAATACATACACAAAATAAAACCTTTTTATTACTATTATAGGCATCAATATCCCATCAACATGTTATAAGGATTTTATATTCTATTTATAAGTGTGTGTCTGTGTGCAAGACTTAAACATATTTATATATCCTAAATAATTCGTTCATCATTGGCAATCTTTTCAAAGATAAAAAGACTCAACTCAACTCAACTCAACTCAACTACACCTTAATCTCATGTAAATTGGGATCAGTTAAAAAATACTTATCAACTAATCAAGATCAATTACATGTATAATATGTATTCCTTCCATCATTCTGCAATTTCTAAAGTCACTTTCAGATCTCTTCCTAACTCAGAATAATTGGATAGTGGACATATCTGAAGAGGTGTGGGCTAAAAAGACAAGGAATATGTGTGCAACACCGATATCCACATGATTCCACTAACAAAGAGTAAATCATATCACATTGAATGGACATATCTGAAGAGGTGAACACTTTTCTTAACAGGGGAAAAAAAGACAAAAATTTACCTATAGACTATAATGGAGTATAAGTGGCCAATCATGTACATCATATAGCAATACCCAAAATCTCAGAATTGTTACAAAAGCCACTAGCTTTTTATAAGTGTGTGTCTGTGTGCAAGACTTAAACATATTTATATATCCTAAATAATTCGTTCATCGTTGGCAATCTTTTCAAAGATAAAAATACTTAACTTAACTCAATTCAACTACACCTTAATCTCATGTAAATTGGGATTAGTTAAAAATACTTATCAACTAATCAAGATCAATTACATGTATAATATGTATTCCTTCCATCATTTTGCAATTTCTAAAGTCACTTTCAGATCTCCTCTTAACTCAAAATAATTGGATAGTGGACATATCTGAAGAGGTGTGGGCCAAAAAGACAAGGAATATGTGTGCAACACCGATATCCACATGATTCCACTAATAAAGAGTAAATCATATCACATTGAATGGACATATTTGAAGAGGTGAACACTTTTCTTAACAGGGGAAAAAAAGACAAAAATTTACCTATAGACTCTAATGGAGTATAAGTGGCCAATCATATACATCATATAGCAAAACCCAAAATCTCAGAATTGTTCCAAAAGCCACTAGCTTTATATCTTATGGCAAACACAAAATCAAGCAATCGTCCAGTTTAACAACCATACCCAGAACAATGCAAAACCAATTATATAACACACATCTAGTTGCTAACAAAATGTACAAACTCAAAGAATAAATGGATGCCAAAATGAAACAAAACCATTCCGACACACATAGATGCATAATAATAAGAATAAAACAAAGGATCGAACCTAAGAAAAACCAGATACGGGTTAGAGAAGAAATACGAAAAGAAAAGGAGAAATCTAATCTTAAAAGGCAGAAAAGTACTTGGCTTTGCCGGCGATGGGCGGCGCCGGCGGAAGCTGGAGCTGGCCGGTGGTGCCTTGGACCTTGAAGCCGAAGGTTGGCGGGAGAGGGGACCGAAGGTAGTTGGGATTTTTGGAGAGAAATCTGAGAGGCTGCCTGGATATTTTTGGAGAGGTATACAAGAGGGAGAGGTTTAGCGCGAAAGTACGAGAGTGATAAGTATCGGGGTGCAAAAATTGAGCAAATGTAAAATGTTTTCTCTAAATTTGAAGTGTAAAATATTTTACATAAATTTACTTACGTTGATTTGGTTAACTGAAAATATTTTATTTTTGATTAAAGATTTTACTAAAAAAAAATATCGTAAAATTAAAAAATATTTTTTTTAAAATATTTTACATTAAAATAAATAGAGCATTAAATGAAAAAAGTTACTTAAACAGTTGGCTAGGATTAAATTTTTTTTGCTACACTTGACACGATGTCATGAAAGAATGTAGAGAGCTAGATGTTAATCTAGTTCCCAAACAAACCTTTAACATATAATCTTAAATGAAAAAAATTACTAAAACAGTTGGCTTGGATTAAATTTTTTTTTGCTACACTTGACACGACGTCATGAAACAATATAGAAAGCTAGATGTTAATCTAGTTTAGAATGAGAAACATACAAATGCATTATTGCCTTATTCAGAGAGAAGGCTTCTACTGCCACGCACTTTAGTATCCGCTTGGAAGTTCATAAGAGAAGGGAATGGAATGGAATGGAATGAAATGATCATAAGGGAATAGAAAATAATGGAATGGAATAAATTTAAGTAAGGGAAAAGAATGGAATGGAATGTAATGGAATTAAGTAACCTTGATTGGATGTTTAAAATAAAAGAATGGAAAGGAATGAAAATGAATGGAATATAAGTAATCTTGTTTGGGAGTAACATGGAGGGAATGGAATGGAATGGAATTATTTTATTGCAATATTACTATTAGACCCCTGCTTTAAAATAAATGGTTGAATAAATAGAGGTACTTTGGGAGTTTTAATAAAAAATTCATTAAATCTAATTTCATTCCCTCTCATTCCTCCCAATTTCGGAGGGAATAAAAATTTGAGGTTTTAAGGGAATAGAGAGGAATGAGTGTTTCCTCTTATCCATTCCATTCCCTCCCACTTAAACTCCCAAATAAGGGAATGGACTTTCCATTCCCTCCATTAAAACTCCCAAACAAGGGAAGGGAAGAATATTCTAAAATTATTCTTTTCATTCATTTCCATTCCATTCCATTCCATTCCCCCCTCCCAAGCGAGGCCTTAAGGGTCGGAATTCAAGTATTCAAAAATGAGTTTTACATACATAGACGCTTTGAATAGGTTAGAATAGAATTTCTATTCTGTATTAATAAAAAAAGGAAAAAAAAAAAAAAAAAAAAAGGAGAGATGCCTTCTTGTTTGGTTACTTGTTCTCTTTTATACTAACCTCACACTCAATTACCAAAAATAAAACCCTAACACTTTCTGATTCCTTCCCAAATATGCTCACTCGGTGGTCTCAAGCCCTAGCTTTAAATTAAAGGGGGGTCACTCGAAAATCCATGGTAATACCATTATGGCATTATAGTAAACTACTTTCACAAATATCATTATTTGGTATTCAATCATTTTCCTCACCCCCAAAGCTAAATTATAAAAATAAAGATAAATAAATAAATAAAAAAGACGAAGGAAGCAAGAAAGAAAGAAAGAAAAATGTGATCAGAGTCCAGAGCATATATGCCTTCATAATTACATTGCTGAAGCATTGTTTCCAACTGGTGGAGAATTTCCAGATTACCATCCACAACCAAAACCCTCATTCCAGATGGAAACTCACGGGAAGTATTACCACTGTTCTTCAATGCCGATTTCATTTTCCTATCTCCCATCTCTCAACAACGAATTGAATCTAAAAGCAGACTCAAGAAGAAAAAATTATAGTGGATGGGACAACCTTATTATCGGAGTAACATTTATATATAGAACGTCTTAGATTAATAGAGAAAATTTTTCGAATCAGTACTTAGATATGCCATATCCTTTTAAAAAAATTACATTACCTACTACTACCATGCAGATATTGTATAGTCCACCAATCGAAGTCTTTCTCTTGGTTAGGGTTTTGTGAACTTCTAGATTGTATGATAGCTAGGCTTCTAGGAGTTTTTTTATATACATAAATACAAAAGTTTTGTATTGAATTTATGTATATAAAAAAATTCCTAGAAGCCTATAGATCATTCATAAATACAAAAGTTTGTAAGTTTGTATTTATGTATATAAAAAAAATTCCTAGAAGGCAACAATGCATTTGTATGCTTCTCATTCTAAACTAGATTAACATCCAGCTCTCTACATTATTTCATGACATCATGTCACGTGTATCATCTGTTACTTTTATATTATTTTACTCTTTGTCTATGAAATATTTTGGGAAATCCCGGAAACCGATAGTATGGTGGATTGAATTTGAAACCTTCAGTTTTATATCATGTCTCAGACTAATGAACCTATCACCTGGATGCCCCTTTGGGTCATTTTAAAATTTGTTCTAAATAGAGAAATTCCACAATCACTATAACCAATAGAAAAATAAATTTCTTGCATGGCATCCATCTAGAATAAACCCTCTAATCAATTGCTAAATTTCACAACAAAAAAGTACTTTGAGAATTCGATTGCAAAGATTTTTTTTTTTCTTTTTAAGGAGCAACATGATACACAAAATAGTAAATAATTATTGTTTCTGAGTCACTCTCACATAATTGCTCTACTGAAGTGGCTAGTAAGAAGAATATAATACCTGCATAGAGCTTATAAACTTTCCCAAACAGGGCCCTAAAAGAAGCAAAAATAACTCCTTTAAGGATGTTATATATGTGGATATTAGGGTTTCAGTGGTGTAATGGGTGGTGTTTGGTTGCGACGTTTATTACTTTTTGGTTGGATTTTAATGTGTCGATCAGTTGGGTTTTGTTTGTTTTGGGGGGTTGTGTGATTATTCCCACGTGGGAATGGGTTGTGTGTTGTGGGCATGGGTAAGAATGTGGCCCAATAATTGGGCCTAATGCGTCAAACACAGTCGTTTTTATATATATACTAGTCTCATTGCACGTGCTTTGCGTGCATGAGGCTCTTTGCTTTTTTTTGGGTGTACTCTTTTAATTTTCTATTCATCACTATTTGAGATATAAGTGTGTGTTTAATCATATTATACATTTGAGGTGAAAAAAAAAACCAAATTAAATGTAGTGAGAATAGGAAGCAAGGAAAACCGAAAAATAAAAATAAAATAAAATAAGGAGGTAAGTCAAGGTAAGTCTTGATAAAGCGCAAAAAAAAAAAAAAAAAAAAAAAAATTGAAAACGTGCGTGATTGAAGGAAAATATGAGAGTTGGAGCAATTCAATTTTTTGAATATTGAGTTTGAAAACCAATGGGGGAGTTGTCCTATTTTGTAGTGATTCTATCTTATATAAAAAAAAAAAAAAAAAATAGCAATTTCACATATATATAACCCTATTATTTAAGCTTTTCAAACGGGTAAATTTGAGAGTATTTTGAGTATCAAAATTGAAGATTTCAAACAGGTGAAACTCCGTAAATAGTAATATAGATATATTGAAAAATGTATCTAAGCATCCAATATCCCATTGATAAATAAGTGTTATTGAATCAAAAAACAATTTTTTTTTTTTTTGGTATAGAAATTTTTCATGATGTATCAAGTGCCAAAATCTCATATAGAGAAATGATTGTAGAAAAAAATATTGTTATGCTCTCACATTTTTTATTCTCCCTTTAATTTTTTTTTCCCTTCAATTCTCATTTGTGTTTGTGTATGTTTGCAAGGTGTAAATTGTAATGTAAAATAGCCGTTTTCTTTGATTATTTCACAATGGCGTGGTTTTCCCGATGGATTTATTTATTTATTTATTTATTTTGGTCATATCATCGAATTCCATTAAATTTAACAAAAATGTCTCGTTAAACAAATTACGAGTGAGGTAAATGTCTCATAATGCAAACTAGAGGGGTGGCATGTGTTGCAACTAAACACGTGGTAGCGCCTTCATGTTTCAAGGGTATACTACATGGGGGTATATGTAACTCTTTTATTTTATTTTTTCGTAATGATTTTTAAAATAAGGTTAAATTGCATTTGCGTATACTAACATTTGTGATACCCTTAAAATATGGAATTATCACGTAATTTATTTTCTAACATTATATCCTTTGTGGGTTGTTTATGAGGCATTTTCGTTAACTTTATTGGATTTTGATTATGTTGCAAATGCTAACATCACATAGAGAGAAAGAGTTATATAAAAAGATTGTTCTACCGTCACACTTATAGACTTATGGTTCTCTTTCTAACTTTCTCCTTCAATCTCATTTAGATTTGTGTAAATTTACAAGTCCAAGCTTTAGAGCAGTTTTCTTTAATTCTTGCTCAATGAATGCTGTTTCCCTAATGGATGTAGATAGCAACTACCATATTTTGTGGAATCATTTTTTTAGCATATTATACACTGAGGCTTAAAGCCTAATACCCATAGTCAAGTGCGGTAAACATAGTCCATAGCACATGACTATCTACAAACAAATGCATCATGCCCATTAAGCTGACCATCTTTCTAGCCCTTGGTCCAAGCCCATGGAAAATTATACATTTACAGTATTTACAGTAAGGGGAGAAGTGATCTGACAGGTAGATGAGTGATTTTTAGTGAGTAACAAAATGTGTAGTTATTCCTTTCACCAATGTGTTAGCTAACTTAGCTTAGAACACATGAACTAAGAGTTCTATCGGGTGCATAATGATTCCTCTTATTTTCTCTCAATCGTTCATGATGAAGCTCAAGATCTTCAGTAAGCTACACGGTCCGCACGTGCTCCGGATGACGTACCTGCACAACAAAGAGAGTGAAGACCTAAGAAAGGGCACTGGTGTGGTACCGGCCGAAGACCCTCCGAAGGTCAAGTTAGAAACCTTTTTCTTCAACACTAGAGTGCTAGAGTTGAGTTATTTGTGCGTACCTTGCTTTGAGAGGGTCGTGGGGTATTTATAGTAGCGTTAGGCTGAAATCCGTGCCTTGGCCAAAGAGTTCTTTTCCTTTTAGGACAGTAATTCTTGGATCCCACGTATCTCCCAGAATCCTTGCCCTTGTAGGAGTCTCCTTGATTAAACGTGTTGTTCAAGAATTGTTTGTGCATGCGTGTTGGTCAAGTAAGGTTGTAGACGAAGCCCAGACTAACCTCGTCAGCCTGCCCCCGTCAGCTTGACTACGTATTTAAGGTTAGCTTGTTGGCAGAGGCCGTCACCTTCAGATTCCCGTACCTTTGAGGTCGTCAGCTTCAGGTCGCCCTAGATTTGACGTCGTCAGCCACAGGGTCGTCAGTCTTCAGTTTGTCAGCTTTGTATCTTCAGAAAGACCCTTATCAGCTGCCCCCTACTCCATAGCCTCGTCAGTTTCTCCTGATGAGCTGTGGAGTACACTTAACACCTTGCGTGGTCTCTCATTAAATGCCAGGACACGTGGTTTAAGCTGATTCGCCTCAATCTTCGACGGGCGCGTCGCTTCGTCTTCCGTGCCCCCTTCCTCCTATATATATCTCCTATTCCCCTCATTTCAAACTTTCCAACATTTGTAATCTTTTGAGAGCCAAAGCGTCAAGTTTACGACTCCTGTCCGTCTATTTGCCAGCCTCGTCTACCTTGAAGCCGTCAACTTTTTGGGACCGTCGTCAGACGACATTTTACTTGTAAGTTTTTTTTCTCTTTCAATTCTTTTTATTTTTCTACCCTGTACCTTTAGCGAAGCCGTTGGCCTAGGTTCTTAGAACAACAACCATCGTTTGTAGGTAGTCAGATGTCGAGTGAACAGTCGTCAGTCAGCGAGGGAGCGGGTTATGACGAAGTCTTCCCGTCAGGTCTTCAGCCCGAGGAGGGCTTGTCCTGGTCGTCAGAAAGGGACACATCGGCCCATTCTTCTGACGAGGTGGATGGAAGTAGTAGAGAAAGTGAGGATGGGGGTGGTAGGGAGAAAGAGAGAGCTAGTGACGGGAGTGAGGATGACGGTGATGAGGAAACTCTAGAGAGCACCTCCGGAGCCCCTGGCGATGATTGCCCTTTCATCCTCCCCCGCGAATGGTCCGTCAACAGTTTTTTGCCGACGATGTCGGAAAACGTTTTCAACACATTAAGGGCCCGCTACCAAATCCTGGACGACATCCCAATCCGTCTCCCCGAGGAGGGTGAACGGTGTTACTCAGGCCGAACAGCAGACGTGGGCATGTATGACGCCATGTTTGCAGCGGGTTTGAGATTACCACTGACGGGATTGTACCGTCAATTAACAAACTTTTTGGGTATCTCCGTCAGCCAAATTGCCCCCAATGCGTGGAGGACTTTCATCGGCGCGGAGATTTTGTGGGGTTGTCTCAGCGAAGGGCACCGTCAGTTATCCTTAGATGAGTTCTTTTGGTGCTACCGTCCACAACACATTTCTTCGTCCAAGGGGTTTTATCATTTCTCTATAAGGTCGAAAGAGTTGAAATTGGTGTCAGATATGCCTGATTCTAATAGAAATTGGAAAGGAAGGTACTTCTTCGTGGAAGGGACCAATTGGGTGTGCCGCGAAGAAGAGTGGGAGTCAATGCCTTATGGTTTTTTCGACAATACATGGGCATACGTTAGGGATTCAGGTTGAACCCGTCGGCCTCTCTTCTCTTTTTATCAAACTGATTTCTAACCCCGTCTCGTTTTCTTTCAGCCCACGTTCGTCCACACATAACCGCGGAGCAAGAGGAGTTCATCCGCCGGGTGACGTCGATCCCTCTAGACGAAAGGAGGTGTCGGGACCTAATCACCCTAGACACTTTGCACCTATATTGTGGTGGTCCCGAACCGTCAGACGAGGCTCGTAGACTAAACGAATTATCCCGTCGGCGTGAGTATCTCGTAGTTACCTCCGTCACTTTCCTTACATTATTATTGTTTTTACTCACTTTTTATCTTTAACAGAAATGGAGACGGCAAAACAAAGAATCTGTGCTGCCGAGGCTAAGAAGAAGCAGGAGGAGGAGAGGGCTAGAGGTGAGGCGACGCCGTCGTCAGCTCCTAAGCCCGTCGGGAAGAAAGGCGTCAAAAGGAAGGCTGACGGGGCGGACGACCGGTCCGGGAAGAAAGTGGTCCCTTCCTCTGGGGACAAGACTACCAAGAGGCCGTTGCCCCCAAGAGCTTCTCACGGGTCTGGCAAAGGCCTGATGACGGCCTCAGGGGTCGTCACTCCTGATTCTTCCCGTCGCCTCCTTACCCACAAGGATTATGCCGTGGAGGTGGCGGAGTCCATCCTAAAGGAAGAGGAGATGGAGCTGTGTGACGACCAATCGACGGACGAGATAGGGTCGTCAGGGATTTTCGACCTTACTCGGGTATACTATTCCTTCTTGTTATGCCACATGTTCGACCTTATAGTGGACTGACGTTATTTTCATGTTTTGCAGGCCATGGTCCGGATGAAGTCTTTGTGGGACAAATGCGCGGCTAAGGAAGCTGTGGTCTCTCGTCTGCATACCCGGGTAAAGAATGTTGTTGACGCTCAGCAGCAGTACAAGGAGGCCAACGTCCATTTAGCCAAGGAGGTGACGAGACTGACGGACATGCTGACGGAGGAGGCCCGTCAACGAGGCTTGGCTGATGAGGCAAGGGTGACGGCGGAGAAGGAGCTCCAAGGGCTGATGAGTCAGGTAGAGACGGCCAGGAATGACGCCGTGGCAGGATTCAAGGATTCCCAACAATTCATTGATTCCTGCGCCGTCTACTATGCTGACGGTTTCGAAGATTGCTTGAAGCAGGTAAAGCGTGCCCATCCTGACTTGGATTTGTCTGGAATAAGCATGGACGAGCCCATTCCGTCTACCCCGGCGATTGACTCCATTCTTGAGGAGGATGATGAAGCTACCGAGCCTATGGCGGACTCGAGAGATGGCAGCTTCGTCCTTGCCCAGCCAGCCTTGGAGAGGTCCGTCACTTTGGATCCGTCAGCCGGCCTTGAGGCGGAGAAGTCTAATGCTGAGGATCCTTCCACTCCGGTCGTCGTCTTGTCCTCGTCAACTGCTCCTTCTGCTTTGTAAATCCTTTTTTTGTAAACACTTTTTGTTTTTGTTTTGTAATGAACTTTAATGCTTGACGCCCGTGGCTTTGGGCTTTTGTAAAAACAATTTTATTTTGTAGTTTCTTAATGTTTATTGCTTCCTAAGTGTTATTTTTATTTCGTCGTTTTCGTGCCGTTGGTTTAAATTTTGTAATGTTTCTGACGAGGCTGCCTGCCTTGTGAACTGTGGTATACCTTTTTTCTCTGTGGGGTCGTCCCCTTCGTCCACCTTATGGATTTAAGGCCGTTTACTTTGTGAACCTTTAGGTCGTCAATTTCGCGGACTTGACGCTGTCTTTGCTTTTTTCGTGGGTTGATCGTCCATTTTGTGAATTTAGAGATTTTCGTCAACGTTGTAGACATAAGTCCGTCACTCATGTTGCCATCAATCCTGGACATTTTAGCTCCGTCTACTCTGTGGACGAGGTCGTCCACTTCGAGGACTTTTAGATTGCCGTCCACTCCGTGGACTTTAGATTGAGATCGTCCATTAGACTATTTTTCCCTTATTTTGATGGATTTAAGGTCGTCCACTACGGACTTTGTTGTAGGTCCGTCCACTTTCTATCCATTATGCGGATTCAAATAGTCGACCTGTCCTTTGTGGACTTAAGGTCGTCACCTTTGTGGACTTTGGGGCGTCCACTTTTAGGGTCGTTCATGTTGTAGACTAAAGTCGTCTACTTTGTGATCTTTGGATCGTCCATTTCGTGGACTTGGTAGCTTCATCCACTTTTGTGGATTCTAGCTTGGTCGTCCCTTTTGTTGTTCCGTTTATCTAATAGTTGCACAAGTTTACTGAATAAACTCCTCTTATTGTATTGAAGGCATAAACATAAAATTGTTTAAGAATGAATAAACCCTAGCCCTTTGGGCTTTAAATGAACTAAAATAAAAGACTAAAATAAATGACTAAACGAAGTAGACTGGAGATGAGGAGTAGCGTTCTTTATTTTCTATTGGTAGTATTTTCTGAGGTGCTCGGCGTTCCATGGGTGGTGTAGTTTTAGTCCGTCCAGAGTCTCCAAGTGGTAGGTGCCATTCCTTAGCCATGACGCTATTTTATAGGGCCCTTCCCAGTTTGGGCCGAGCTTCCCTTGTGTAGGGTCCTTGGAGGTGCCCATTACCTTCCTTAAGACGAGGTCTCCAATTTTGAAGTCCCTGTGCTTGACTCGGGAATTGTAGTGTTTAGCCATGAGGTTCTGGTATCTCGCGAGCCTCTATTCAGCTGTCGCTCTAATTTCGTCGGTTAGTCCAGCTCTAGACGCCTGGCCTCGTCGTTCCTTCCTTCGTCGTGGTTGTCCACCCTGTAGCTTGTGAGCCCAATCTCAGCTGGTATAACGGCTTCACTTCCGTATGTTAGCTGGAATGGAGTTTCTCCTGTGGGGGTCCTGACGGTTGTTCTGTATGCCCATAGTACGCTGGGTAGTTCCTCCGGCCATATGCCTTTCGCCCCCTCGAGCCGAGTTTTGATTATCCGAAGCAAGGATCGGTTCGTGACTTCGACTTGTCCGTTGGTTTGGGGATGAGCAGGGGAAGAGTAATGGTTTTTGATCCCTAATTATGAACAGAAGTCCCGGAAGGCCTTATTGTCGAACTGTTTACCGTTGTCCGAGATCAGGACTCTTGGAATTCCAAACCTGCAAACGATGTTCTTCCAGACAAAACTTCGTACGTTCTTCTCAGTGATAGTGGCTAAGGCTTCAGCTTCCACCCATTTGGTGAAGTAGTCGATTCCGACAATTAGGAACTTCAGCTGCCTTGCTGCCATTGGGAATGGGCCCATGATATCTAATCCCCATTGGGCAAATGGCCACGGAACAGTTATCGGGGTTAGTTCTTCAGCTGGCTGTTTGATGAAGTTACTGAACCGTTGGCACTTGTCGCATTTCTTGACATATGCCTGGGCGTCCTTCTGCATGGTCGGCCAATAGTATCCGGCCCGGACTAATTTGTGGACCAATGATCGCGACCCTGAATGATTGCCACAGATTCCTTCATGTACTTCTCTCATGACGTAATCCGCTTCTTCGGGTCCTAGACACCTTAAGTACGGCCGGGAGAAACTTCTTTTGTATAAGGTGCCCCTTATTAAGATGAATCGTGCTGCTTGGACCTTCAGCTTCCTTGCGGCTTCCTTTTCTTCAGGTAGGACGCCCTCCTTGAGATAAGCGACCAAAGGGGTGGTCCAATCGTTTTCGGATCTTACCTCCTGCATGCTGATGACATCTATCAGTGGTGCGAGTTGAATAAAAGATAGTGCCTCGTTGGGGATGATCACGTATTCCGCGGATGCAGCTTTTGCAAGGCGGTCAGCTTGCTCGTTGTCTTCCCTCGGAATTTGAACAACTTTTACCTGGCGCTCGTCCACCTTCCTCTTCGCTTGTTCCAAGTACATCTTCATTCTTTCTCCCTTACACTCGTAGTCACCGTTTATCTGGTTAGTGATTACCTGAGAGTCGCAATGGACTACCGTGTCTACGGCTCCTACGGCTTTGGCCAGGTCTAAGCCCGCTATGAGGGCTTCATATTCTGCCTCGTTGTTGGTCGTAGGGAAATCAAGTCGAATCATGCATTCGATCTTGTCGCCTTCTGGAGAACGAAGTACGACTCCTGCTCCGCTAGCTCTTTTGTTTGATGACCCGTCGGTGAACACGTTCCATTGGGAACTCTCCGCCCCCTGACCTTCTTTATACGTGAATTCCGCAATGAAGTCAACGAGTACTTGCCCTTTAACGGCAGTGCGGGGGCGGTATTTTATGTCAAACCCGCTTAATTCTACTGCCCACAGGGCCATACGTCCCGCGGCATCAGGGCTGCTCATTGCTCGTCGTATAGGCTTGTCAGTCAGTACGACTACCGTATGGGCTTGGAAGTATGGCTTAAGCTTGCGTGCTGCCGTGACTAGAGCGAAGACCAGTTTTTCTAGTGGTGAATACCTTTCTTCTGCCCCGTGGAGTGCTCGGCTGGCGTAGTACACCGGCCTTTGTACCTTGCTGTCTTCCCTTACTAGGGTTGCGCTAACGGCAGCTGGAGAAACGGCCAAATAGAGGAATAGTTCTTCGCCTGGTTGGGAGGGGGTCAACAGAGGCGGCGATGATAGGTAGGTTTTGAGGTCTTCAAACGCTTGCTGGCATTCGTCCGTCCATTCGAAGGACTTCTTCAGTGTGCGGAAGAATGGGAGGCACCTATCCATCGCTCTGGATACGAATCTGCTAAGCGCAGCGACCTTGCCGTTGAGGCTCTGTACTTCCCTCACGTTTCTGGGAGGCGTCATCTCCATTATAGCTCGGATTTTGTCTGGGTTGGCTTCGATACCTCGTTGGGACACCATGTATCCTAGGAATTTTTCGGCTGTCACTCCGAAGGCACACTTGGCCGGATTTAGCTTCATATTGTAGGAGCGAAGGGTATCGAAGGTCTCCTTCAGGTCTTTCAAATGATCCTCCTTTCTTCGAATTTTGACTAGCATGTCGTCGACATATACCTGGACATTTCTCCCGATCTGCTCTACGAACATCTTGTTCATAATCCTTTGGTATGTTGCACCTGCATTCTTCAAGCCGAACGGCATGACTTTGTAGCAAAAGAGGCCTTGGCTTGTCACGAACGAAGTTTTTTCTCGATCAGCTTCGTCCATTAGGATCTGGTTGTATCCCGAGAACGCGTCCATGAAGCTTAACAGCTGGTGTTGGGCCGTAGAATCCACCAGGAGGTCGACCCTCGGTAGAGGATAGCTGTCCTTGGGGCACGCTTTGTTTAGATCGGTAAAATCTACGCACATCCTCCACTTTCCGTTGCTCTTTTTCACCATGACGGCGTTTGCTAACCACTCGGGATAGTAAACTTCCTGAATGAAGCCCGCCTCTTGTAATTTACGAACTTCTTTCGCTACAGCCCGATCTCTCTCCGGGGCGAAGACTCTTTTCTTTTGTCGAACCGGCGGAAAAGACGGTGATACGTTCAACTTGTGTACTATGACCGACGGATCAATGCCCGGCATATCCTCGTGACTCCAAGCGAAGACGTCTCGGTTTTCTCTGAGGAAGGCCGCAAGTTCCTGCCTTATCGTCGTGTCCGTAAGAGTACCGATCTTGGTTGTCCGCTCCAGTTGGGAGTCATCGAGAGATATCTCTTCGAGTTCTTCTATGGGTTCCGTCGTGGTGTGCTGTTCTTCTATGCTCATGGTCTGACGGTGGTTATCTATCTCCATCATGGCTATATAACATTCGCGTGCGGCCACTTGGTCTCCTCTTAGTTCTCCTACTCCATAGTCCGTTGGGAATTTTATCATCAAGTGGTAGGTTGAGGTTACAGCCTTCCACGAGTTAAGAGTGGGGCGTCCTATGATAGCATTGTAAGCTGACGAGCAGTCGACCACAAGGAACGCTATATTCTTCGTGACCTGCTTAGGGTAATCTCCAATGGTTACTGCCAGGGTGACGGTGCCAAGAGGAAACACCCTTGTTCCTCCGAATCCGACTAGCGGGGCGTTAGTCGGAACTAGGAGTTCCCTATCAAATCCCATTTGTTGGAACGCAGGATAGTAGAGGATATCAGCCGAGCTCCCATTATCGACAAGAACTCGATGCATGTTGTAGTCTCCCGCTCGTATGGTGACGACGAGCGCGTCATCATGGGGGTGATGGAGGCGTCGTGCGTCTTCTTCTGAGAATCCAATGAGGGGGTTATTAGTCCGTGGTATTTTGGGTACGGACCCCGTCAACTGGATGTTCTGTACCATTCTAAGATAAGTCTTTTGAGCTTTCTTCGATGATCCAGCGGCCGCCGTGCCCCCTACAATCATCCGGATATCGCCTAAGGGCTGTCTGGGGCGTTCGTTTTCCCGTCGGGGAGCCTGGTCCTGCGGCAGTTCTGCTCGCTCTTTGCTAACGAACCTCTGCAGCCTCCCTTGCCTGATTAGAGCTTTTATCTGTTGCTTTAGGTCGTAGCAGTTAGCCGTGTCGTGTCCGTGGTCTCGATGGAAGCGGCAGTACTTGTCCCTCGGCCTTTTGTTGGGATCTCCCTTCATCTTGCCGGGAAAAGTCAAAGTCCCCTCGTCCTTGATTTGCATTAGGACCTGATCGATAGGGGCGGTTAGCGGTGTGAAGCTCGTGAATCTTCCTGAGGGCGGCTTGGAGCGGCGATCATCCCGTCGTTCTTCGGTCCTAGCCTTCTTTTTCCCCCTATCCGTTCGAGTGTCTTCTTGCCTTTCCCTCTTCTTAGGCTTGTCTTCCCTTGCAATCAGCGCGTCCTCCGCGTTCATGTACTTCGTTGCCCTGTAAAGCACATCGGACATGGTCTTTGGATCATTCTTGTATAGGGAGAAGAGGAACTTGCCTTTTCGCAGCCCGTTGGTGAAGGCTGCTACTTGTATCTTGTCGTCCGCCTCATCTATTGAAAAAGCTTCTTTGTTGAATCGTGTTATGTAGGACCTTAGAGTCTCGTCTTCCCTCTGTCTGATGCTCATCAAGCATGCCGTGGACTTTTTGTACCGGTGGCCTCCGATAAAGTGCGACACGAACTGAGCGCCTAGCTCTTTAAAGGTGCTAATTGAGTTCGGCGTTAACCTGCTATACCAGACTCTTGCGGACCCTTTCAAGGTGGTTGGGAAAGCCCTGCACATAATCTCGTCCGGCACTCCTTGAAGGTGCATTATAGTTTTGAAGGATTCTAAGTGGTCCAGGGGGTCCTTGCTTCCGTCGTAGCTTTCCACCTGCGGCATACGAAACTTTGGGAGAAGAGGGCATGACGTAACACGCGCTGTAAAAGGTGAATCGGTCCGCTGTACCAGGTCGTCGAGATCGTTAGACATTCGTCCTTTGAGGGCGTTCATCATCACGTCTATTCGTTCTCGCATTTCCTGCATCTCGGCAGCGATGTGAGGGGGTATGGCTTCCGAAGGGGTAGTCAGATTGGTCTCCCGCCTCTCCTGCCTGCTCGGGGCGTTGCTACCTTCGGGTGCCTCGGGATCCCTTCTCTCAGCGCTTGTTTCCTCCTGGTTTTCTTCCTGCATTGCAGGACGTGCGTTCTTCTGACGCAGCTGCTCCTCTAAGTCGTGATTCTGTTTGGTCAGACGTTCGACCGCTACTGCGAGCGTTTGGACTTGTCTTTCCAGAACGGTAGCGCGCGGTTCGTCCGCCTGAACGTTGTTGGTGGTAGCCATTGAGCGGGTGAGTACCATGCAACTTTTTGCCCGGGAAGCGATAGTGCGACGTTACTACTCGTTTTCATTCCCCACAGACGGCGCCAACTGATGAAGGTCAAGATCTTCAGTAAGCTACACGGTCCGCACGTGCTCCGGATGACGTACCTACACAACAAAGAGAGTGAAGACCTAAGAAAGGGCACCGGTGTGGTACCGGCCGAAGACCCTCCGAAGGTCAAGTTAGAAACCTTTTTTTTCAACACTAGAGTGCTAGAGTTGAGTTATTTGTGCGTACCTTGCTTTGAGAAGTTCGTGGGGTATTTATAGTAGCGTTAGGCTGAAATCCGTGCCTTGGCTAAAGAGTTCTTTTCCTTTTAGGACAGTAATTCTTGGATCCCACGTATCTCCCAGAATCCTTGCCCTTGTAGGAGTCTCCTTGATTAAACGTGTTGTTCAAGAATTGTTTGTGCATGCGTGTTGGTCAAGTAAGGTTGTAGACGGAGCCCAGACTAACCTCGTCAGCCTGCCCCCGTCAGCTTGACTACGTATTTAAGGTTAGCTTGTTGGCAGAGGCCGTCGCCTTCAGATTCCCGTACCTTTGAGGTCGTCAGCTTCAGGTCGCCCTAGATTTGACGTCGTCAGCCACAGGGTCGTCAGTCTTCAGTTTGTCAGCTTTGCATCTTCAGAAAGACCCTTATCAGTTCATATCAATTGAAGTTGTCATCTACCACATTAACTGTCCCACCTACTCTCTTTGACATTTTAATAATGCATATTTCCTTTTTAACTAAAACCAAATGTTACTTTGTCTCATAATTTCTCAACTAAGCTAAGTCTGCCATAACCCTTTGCCCAATGTAGGAGAAAATCTTGTATGAGCAAGCGTATGTGCCGGGCTCACTGTATACTTTCCCTCAATGTAGAGACCTCCTTAACACTTCTAGATTTATGACAGGAAGCTATAATTCCTCCTTAACCCTTTTTGATTTATGACAGGAAGCCATGATTTATCTAGCAACCAAAGACATCTCTATTCTGCAAAAATCAAACCATACCCATTATAAAAGATGAACTAAAGGAGGACATGACTACATGAGGACTTGTGTGCATATATGCCATGGAATGTCCCCCAAAGCCACAAACTTCTTCATTATGTCCGACAATACTAAATGCCTTCCACCACGACAACGCACAATGGTAAACTAAACTTTCCTCCATTGTATTATTTTTAGTTTTTACATAGTAAAAAGCCACCCCCCAACAAAATACAAGTCTTAAGCATTATTATTATTTTCACTCGCCTTTATATTATGAACAATATTAAACCTTGCTTACTAATAGCTTTTTTACTTTAATTAAATACTTACAACTTTATTTCATTACTTAGGAGAAAACAAAATAGTAACAACTAAAGGTAAAAAATGATTTTTAGACCCGAACCATTCAATAAACCGTTAAAAAGATATTTAAAATTTTTAAGGTCGGACCAAGGCCAAATTAAGATCAAAAAATGATGACGTCATAATTAATTTAATAATTATTTAAAAATATAAATTAATTAATTAAATTAACACAAATACAAAAACAAAATTTGACTAATATAATCCTAAATAAATATAAAGATCTATATTTCAAATATATTTAAAGATATGATAAATAAAAATATTAAATATAAAGTAAACATAATAAATAAACAAATATATAAGTACATACCAATGTCAAAGTTTTTTTTTTTAATTGATTATAAAAAAACATAGTTGATTTTTACTTAAATCAAAACAAATAGTAAACCATTGTTATCAATTTTAAATCTAATAAAAAATATTATTAAAATATTAAAGAGGACAGTTGATGAAGCTAAACCTACTATGGTCGTTGTGCTATTGTGGGACACCAATACTGTAATGCAGGGGATATTGGGTTTTTACTCTTATTTTGTAAAAATAACAGTAATATGTAAATGTTTCGAAACTCTTTCGGTCTGTGCTCTTATTTTTGAAACTAGATTTTAACAAAATCAAGTCCAGTATAAAATTTGATATCCTCAAAATCGAGTTATATGTAAATTTTTAATTGATAAAGTCGAGTTTCACTTAATTTTTTTTAAAAAAATTAAGTGACAAAGTATGTATAGAACTTGACACTGTTAATGTCGAGTTTCACTTGTAACTCAATTTTGTTAAAATTGAATTTCAAAAGAAGGACATGGACCTTAATAGTTTCAAAACAGAAATATATTGCTATTATATTTGCAAAATAAGGGCAAAAGCCCAATATCCCAATGGTAATGCATGAATAGAATAACAAAGCTAAAAACTAATTATATTATATAATAATATATCATTCTCATAAATAAATATAGATATAAATATATAAATAAATTTAAAGAAAAATAAATATTGATTTTTCATAGTTTATGGTTAATTAGGTCGAACTGCACGGTCAAAACCATCCTATTGACATGAGTTTTGGAATCGACCTACCAAACTAGAACAAATGTTAGACCATTTTATAGTTGTAATTTAGTTATGTAATGTATTATAAACCAAGTTTAAAATATTAGTATTATTATTTTTGTGTATGTTCTAATAAGTATTATTGTTTACTAAAAAAATAATACGGATGTTTATCCTTTATTGTTTGTGTGTGTCTAATGTCTGTTGTTAAAAACCTTATTTTACAACCGTAAAAGTTAGACTATTGTATAGTTTAACTATAGTTATATAATATATTATAAATTCCGTTTAAAATAAAAGTGTCTTTTTACTTGACACCTCGCCTAGTTCTAAGTGACCCAAACAAAAGTAATGTAACAAAAGTTAACGAAACACACAAAAAAAAATTCTCCAAAGAATCCGAAACCCACCCACATGATGGAAGAGACACAGTAGTGACACCACTGAGTTTGGGAGGTCACACTCACTTCAGAAACTGTCTGTTATAAAAAGTGTGGCTCTCCCCGTTACTCTGCGCACTAAGCTCTCCATTCCCACCACTTCTGTACGATTGTTCCACGCGTCCAGTTCTCTCACCCAGACCCAGGGCATCATCATAACTCAAGCCCTTCCACACTCAAGACTCAGAGGCTTGTCTCTCTCTTTGGTGAGCGATAAAAGGTTGAGTCATTGTAGTAGTAGTAGAACAAGAGTGTCAATGGCAACCAAGGGTGAGGTGAAGAAGGAGGTATTTGAATCGGAGGAGGATCTGGCTGTGTCTCTCGCTAAGTACACTGCTCAGCTGTCTGATAAGTTTTGTAAAGAGAGAGGAGCTTTCTCTGTCGTTTTGTCTGGTGGGTCTCTCATCAATTCCCTCAGGTAACAACGATAAGTTTTTTTGTTCTGTCTTTTGGGTCTTAATTTTGACTGTCATTGTGCTTGTAAATGTTTTTACTTTTTATAAGGTTTTTTGATGTACCCAGATGATATATGTTTGGTTGATGAGAAAAGTGGAATATTGTAGGAAATGAAAACAAAATGGAAATTTGGGTTTAGAACCAAAATGAACTATTGACTGTGCTTGAACGCACTGGTTTGGTGAAAAAAGGGAAGAGGATGGAGAATTGAAAAATGGATTATTCATTATTAAGGACCACATGAAGTAGATGCAATTATTTTTTTTTCATTTTTTTCCCGCAATTTATGATGTTCAATTTTATTGCAGAGCTCAATTTACAAGTAAAAATGATTGCTTGTTTGTCTTTTACTTTGTGTGGTTTTATTCGTTGTCGAAAGGTGGGTTTAAAGATAATTAGTATGGGGTTCTTAATAATGTGAGTGCGAGTCTTGGTAATTGCTTGATGTTGGAATTGCAGGAAACTAGTGGAACCCCCCGTTCATTGATTCGATTGAATGGTCGAAATGGCATGTCTTTTGGTTGGACGAGAGAGTGGTGCCAAAGGATCATGAAGACAGTAACTATAAGCTTGCTTATGATGGGCTTCTTTCTAAGGTAGGATTGATTGTTGAAAGTTTTCTGATTTCATATCACTAAGAATTTCCGTAAGATTGCACATTCAGATTGTGCTGTTCTTTGTGATAAATTCATGCTTTATTTTGAATATTATATTGGGTGTATGTGAAATTTATTATAGGAACTTTAAAAACTGTGGATCTAAGACTAATGGCTGCACAGCTTAGGTGTGGCTTTATTTGGGTAGAAAGCATTGCAAGGACACTATTAAGGTCAAAGAGATCATGGGATCAGGGTAGTGAGAAAAGATGTTAATATATTATGAACAAATTTAAGAGAGCATGGTTTATTTATGACTTTGTTGTGTTAAATGATTAGTTTGGTTCAGGTAAATAAGCAAAGGTTTGGGTAGTGTCTATTGATAAAGTGATGTCTTATACCATTTCATGAAGATTGATAATAATTCTAGATGCTTATCTATGATTTATATGAAAGTGTATTCATGGTCATATGTAGTTAGAAGGCTGGCTCATCTTCTTTAGTTAACTTTTTAATAGCAACTTTTATTTTGTCTATGGCTGTTCTGCTTGTGACAGTCTTAGTTAATTTAAATCTGTTAAAAAAAATTCCTGGGCAGGTACCAATCCTCCCTGGCAATGTTTATGCCATCAATGATGCCCTGTCAGCTGAGGCTGCTGCTGAAGATTATGAGGCACGTCTCAGACATTTGGTTAAGAGCAATGTTATAAATATATCAGCAGCTAGTGGGTTTCCAAAGTTTGATCTCCAGCTGCTGGGTATGGGCCCAGATGGACATGTGGCTTCTTTATTCCCAGGCCACCCTCTCGTCAAAGAGAATGAAAAATGGGTTACCTTCATTAAGGACTCGCCAAAACCACCTCCAGAAAGAATTACTTTTACCTTTCCAGTGATCAACTCGTCTGCATATATTGCCCTTGTGGTGACTGGTGCTGCTGAAGCTGGAGCAGTGCAAAATGCTTTAGGAAATAGTCAAGCTTCTGAGAAGCTGCCTGTTGCAATGGTTTCACCCGAAGGGGAGTTGGCTTGGTTCTTGGATACGGCTGCAGCTTCAAAGCTGTAGGAGTGGGAATTTCTACAGCTTTGTGAGTTGATCAACATATATAGTAGTGTGTTTTATCTTGTACTGTGGTTATCAGAGATCATATAGGTGTTCTATTGTATTCTGTGATCTCTTTGGTATGTAACAACTAGTAAGGTTTTTCTATCTTCTGTGATGGTAATAAAGAATGGTTTGAATAATATCTGGTTTGATATGCGATTGGAACAACATTAACCTCCCCCATCGGTACCAACTTAATCCTAATTAATGTTCCAACCTAATATAGCTTTGAAGCAAAAGAAAAACTCAGGGAATATATCTCAATTGAAAAGGGCTGGTGAGGGACTATAAGCTAGCATAATGGTTGGAATTCGTAGTTTTTTCATTGAATTTAAGCCTTTTCAATTGGTGGTCGAGGAAGGAGGAAATTTTTTCTCCTTACGTATTTTTGAACGGGGCAAACACTTCATGAAGTCAGTATTCATGGGCAAGAATGCAACTTTATGGTTGATGAAGAACATAGAACACACGGTGGTCGGAGTCAATCCCAAACAGTTTTTTACGCTTAGGGAAGGAGACACTGCGTACACTTTACAGCGAGGTTCTAATGCCTTTGGTCAGTTCCTTTTAGTGTTTGAACTCAAAGTTGGAGGGCACAGAAGATCTGTTATCATTCCTAGAGGCAAAGCACAAAATGGTTGGAAGGTCTTTGGGCTTGAATTGAGGAAGATGTTGGATCCTGACCAATATGCTTTTGGTGGTTCAGGTCAGGCTAAATTTGTGTCTCTGCCACAGAGGAGATTGTTGGGACCTCATCCCTCTCGGTCTTTTGCTGAAATCTTGAAGGGTTAGGTGCAGCCAAGGGATGTGGCTCAGTCTTGGGATCTCATAGGTTCCCTCATGTGCGGTGCAAGATTTTCTAATTAGTTGGTGGAATTGGTTGGGGAAGCATTCATCTTACATTTGGAACCTAGTTCCGCTGTGTTTGATGTGGTGTATTTGGAGGGAACGCAAACGGCGGACGTTTGAAGATTTGGATGAATCTGAGGACCAACTGCTTTCTCTCTTTTTTGGTTCCCTGTTTGATGGAGCTAGGGCTTGGGGACTCACATCTAGTGACTCTATTCCTTTATTCCTTAGCTTCCTTCTTCTTTGTATTTACTGCCTTTTTATGTCTTTGCTTTTTCATCTTTTTTGTACTTTTGTTTTGCTGGTGCTTCTTTGCATCTAGTAGTTTTTGAATATACTCTTTGTTACCTATCAAAAAAAAAAAAAAAAAGTGTGATTGGATATTAGTTTTTCTTTTGTTCATCCTGTTTTTCTTCCTTACATTCTCACATAAATGTAATGTTTTTACATTTACTAATGTCTAAAATGCAAATTGCACTGGTCCAATTACAAAAATCGTTAACTCATTTTTTTTTTTTTTAAAAGTTCCTCTCTGATCTCCATTTCTCTCCCTTTTCTGTTCTCATTGCTGCTGTCCTCTTGCCTTCACTCATTTTTCTTCTTTTTCCATTGAGCTTTACTACTGATCATTCTCCTGGATTCCAGGAATTTTGTCTCATCATTATTGCGGTCTAAGATGGAGGAGTGAGAGGCCATGACAACGGCATTGGAGGCAATGACCACAACATGGGGGCTGCACCCCTGGCATTGAGCGTCTTGTCTTCACCTTCGGCTGTTAGTGGGTTTTCTAACAATAGCACGAATGAGCTTGCGATGGTTGTCTTGTTGGCTCATTGCTCAGGAAGTTTGAAGCCCTTGCTTTTGGTTAGTGTAAAAGAGTTAAAGGATATATTTTTTTCCATGTTTAGTGTTTTTGAAAATAGGTGCGTAGTTTTCTAGGATTTATGCTATAGATTTGTTTTGTTATGGACTAATCTTTCCCTCTACTGGGAATTAAAATGAAATTCTAAGGTCATACACTGTTTTCTTTTCTTTGGCAACATAGCTCAGTAGTTAAAAGGAATTTCTTTCTTTTCATTTTTTGTTGATTTGTTTTGAGTTTGGGTGGGAAAAGTTTATAACTCTGCATGTGGTTTGAGTCCATTGTTGTGATCATGGATGTAGGGTTTTGATATAAAAAATCAAAAGATTCTAGGAAACTGGGTTCTGGGTTTGGCTAAAAACAGCAAGATCACAGAAAAAGGTGATTCTTTTTTAATTCAAGATTTAGTTTTCATGAAAAAAATTGGTCTAAGATTTAAGTTTATATTTTTAAGTGTATGGTGGCTGGATGGTTTGGCGTGGCTGTGTTTTTTATGCAGCTAGAGAGGTAACTGGTGGTGGGTGGGGAGACAGAAAGGGAAGATAAATATCCTGGTGTGTTCAAAATGACGTAGTTTTAAGTGTCTCAGAACAACATTGGTTTGAGTTAAACAAAAACGATGGATGTTAGAAAACTGATGTTAAACATTAGGGGCAAAGATGAAAATATTTAAACATCAGGGACCAAAATCAAAATGATCTCAAACAGGGGTATAGTTTGCGTATCTACTAATTTATCAATGATCAACTTGTGCTACTCCATTTTTTTTTTTTACCTATCAAATTAAAATACTTGTGCTACTCCACAATGCAGTAATTGGTAGAGAAGGTAGCACAGTACTCTGCTGTTTCCTTATTTTTTTTCTCCCCTCATTGTGACTCATTCTCTATTAATTTGGTGGCTGATGCTTTAGCTAAAAAAACTAGATCCTTGTACAGTACATTTGTTTCTCTATTAAATCATGATTGTTTGGGCTATTGTAGAAATCTATAAACATAAAATTTATTTCTTAGTCATTTCTTCCAACCATGGCTGAGTTGATTTTACTTATCTTTTGAGAATTGTAATATTTATCAAAACAATAGGTGTGTGCAGAGACGATGATTCCACCACTATTCTGCATTTGTGGTGCAACACAGGCAATGTTTGAACTAATTTGTTGTATTTGCCACTTCATAAGTGGCAAATACAACTGATTAGATCAGTCTAAGACAACATTTGTCTTGGAGATTTAATTAAGTTTCTTGATTGATATCTCTAATATAATATGATTTTTTGTCATCCTTTTGATATTTCTAACTTCTGTCCATCAAATTTTTTTTAGGAAATTCCCTTCCTTTGTCATAGTTGTGGTGTACACATTGCCTAGAACACAGCCTTCCTTTCTCATGGTATAGTAAAGAGAATCACATATTGTAGTTGTTATCCGTCGTTGGTATCTGGAGGAACTTGATTTTACTACAGGCATGGGGATGCCAGGGTCTTTCTCTTGGGATTTAGTAGTTTGTTAAACTAAGATGATGAAAAACACACGTACATTAACTCATCTTATCATAGGGGACCATTTATTGGAGCTTCTAGTCAGTTGGTGTAGTCTGTTAGCCATAGGAGTGATTCTGGTTACTCTTTGTCAGTTGGTTCATCTTGCACAATGGTGAGAATCTTGAATTTTAACAGGTTGGTTTAGCAGATAACTTTTTATCAAACTCCCCCCCTCCCCCCCCCCCCCCCCCCCCCCAAAAAAAGGGACTAATAGTAGACTACTTGGAGACTTTGTAGCGGAGCCGTCTCCCGTGAACTGGCATTATTTTCAGGGTGCAGACAAAATGGTGACATGCTGTGCTCATCTGTAGTATGCTTAACTTATTATATCCTGCCATTCGTAATGATAGATTGCTAGTAACAATTTGAAGAACTGCCATTCAGCAGGTCCAGTTTTGTTTATTGATAGCATTTTAAATGAACTTGGTACTTGGTAGTGCTCGTTGCTGTATATATGCTAATAGTCGCAGGGAATTGGCATACGATATATTGGATTTTACCTAAGCCATTCGCTAAGCAAGAGGTGGTGTTTTCCAGATTCCGTTACCGGAACTGCAGGTCCTGATGACAATATGCCGGTATATTGAATGGGATTCTCCTCGTGGTTCATTAAGACACTCGGCTTGTATGTGTTTGTTCATTCCTTTGTATAGAATTATTACTTTGCTTCCATGTGATGTCGTGTCGAAAATCATGTCTGTACTTATATGGTCACCCCAGGTAGGGTCTTCACAATTGGCGTCCCCATATTTGTATTTTACAAAATATGTAAAAGCTTCGTACCCAACGGAGCACCATGTGCATGTGTTAATCAATTTGTCACGTTTCTCATTCATATTTTCTCTAAAGATAAAAATCCTGTTATTTTGTCATGTATTGGGGTTTTTTCTGTGCTTCCTCTTTCCAGTTGACTTTCATATCGGTACAGCTACTGCTACGCCCATAAGCCGTCACCTTTATGGTATTGGTAGGTCATGCTAAGAGTTGTCAATGCTTACAAGCAGGCTAAACCCATCGTATTGTGTCTTCTAATATTTTTCATTAGTCTAAGATAAAATGTTCATCACGTGTTTCAGTCAATTTTCCATTACCTTGTTGGTTGTAATATGTCAGATGAATGTGTTTTGTCATTGTTGGGCTTTGAATTTGCATAAACTTGCTAATGAAAGTGATGATGTTAGCACTTGCATTGGGTTTCTCTGGCACCTACATTTCTAACTTATTGCTGTCATTTAAAAATAAATAAATCGAAAGGGAAAAAAGAAGAAGAAGAGGAGGAAATCAAGAGTATTCCTGGAGTGATGATACTTGGAACAAAATTTGTGCATAATGATAAAGCTCACCCCACCATTAGTTTGAAATATACTCAGCGCGCGCTCGTGCACACACACAAACCTATATATCACCTATCGTAATTTCAATTCCAGAATTTGGGATTGCCTCATTTCCTTAACTTGTTCTACTTCCTGACATGTTAAAGCAGGGTTGATTTTAATTGCTGAATTGTCACCCTAATTAACAACCTGTGTTGTTAGCACAGAGCTTTCTTTTAATCCCCTAATCAAGCTGAACTTTGGGATGGTCTCAAAATCATATTTTTAAATGCTACTTAAATCTGAAATTGCTCATAACGAGTTTGCGAGTTGTGGGTTGCATATGAGAATGGCCTTCCCAATGCCTTTATATAAAAGAAAGTTGGAAAATCAATGGCTGACTTGTGCACATGACTGAAAATTAGAATACCTCCCAGCCAGACCATCATTCATTAGCTCAACTAATTTTAGTTTAACTAGTAAGTTGCCCGTGCGATGCACAAATAATGTTGTAATGTTTTATGTAAATTTGTTTTTGGAAATATTATACATATATTATAGTATATTTATTATAAAACTTTGTTAGTAATGAATTCATCATAAAAAGTAACAATTATAAATTGTACATATATCTAGTATAATTATTCAAGTAATGAGCAATAATTAAAACAACTTTGGAGTAATATTGTATAATAAAAGTTGATAAAAGCATATTAATTCATTCTATAGTATTGATTTTTATTATGTGATGTAATAAAAAGCTATATTACAGCATTTTTTTTTCAATACTTTGTTATTGCGGTATGGTGACGCTTGTTATAATCATCAGTTTCTCCATCTTCAATGTTTGGAGTTTAGTATGTCCATATTTGTTCAATTTTTGAGATTTTATCACTTTTTCCTTTAGTTGCATCATTTGTGTTAATTACTAATGAATTAGCATCGAGAGATTTTTTTGATTAGATCTTACAAAGTTTGGACTTTGTCATTAAGATTTTTCGTAGGTATTTGCATTTATATTAAAATTCAATGATGTGACAGTTTTTTGTAAATGTTTTTATTTTTATTTTTTTTAATTTTGAAATAGTGCAGCAAAAAGAATTAATATAGCATATTAGATTGTATATTTTTTTCTTCCATACCTTTTTGTCATTTGAAGGTGCATCAAAAATCTTTACAATGATGTAATTTTCAAAATTATCATTTAGATTGAATTTATTCAAATGAAGTAGGAAAATCCATTTTTTTCCTAATTTTTTTTTTCAAATCACGTAAGATTCCTTCTCTAATATCAGTAGTTTTACAATAATTTAAATAAGTTGTACCTTAGTTTATTTTTCAGTAAGATCTCTTATAGATTTATTTAGGATTTTCTCAGCATCTTGATCAAGCATCACAAAATTTGTTTTGTCAATTGCATCAAAAAATTTAATTTGAATCCCGTATATGTTGTTTTGTTAATAACATTTTGTGAGATAGTATATGCTATTTATTAAAATTTTTGTTATTATAAATTTTAGAAATATGCACTTGTCAATTATTTCAACAACCTCAAGGATCTCAAGATTTATATATATTTTTGTTGCATTGGTCGATGACAGAGAATTTGTCTGCATAAATTGCATAGAACATTATTAATAGACAAAAGCATATTGAATTGAAATTGGGGAAAAATGGAGACATGATTTCATGAGAATGTGATTTTCTAGAAGTATCATCTATATGTGGGGAGAAAGAAGAGAGTTTGTATGAGGGTAAGAGTTTTTGCTTTGATTTAAACATGGGAAGGGCCAAACTTTGGTCATAATATATAAGGTAATAACTGGGCTTAAGCTTTTCAAAAGGTTTGGTCTAGTTTTGAAAGGTAGTTCATTTTGTAGTAAATAACTTTTGGTCTAATTGTTAAGAACATCTCATATTTGATATAATAGTAAAAAGAAGTTATTATGATCTATTAGGTAACAGTATAAAATACTTAATAAAAGAGATAAAAAAATGCTAAATTTATATAATAGTAACAATAAGTTATTATGATTTATTGGGTAATAGTTAGGGGTGTCCACGGGTCGGGCCGGGTCGGGTTTGTGCCCAACCCGGACTCGACCCGAAAGCATCGGGTGGGGGAAGATTTCCACCCACAACCGACCCGAACAGAGTTTCAGATCAATCGGGTCGGGTCGTATCGGGTTTCAAGTGAGAATCGGTCGGTTTCGGGTTTTTCGATTTGTCGGTTTTTGGTCGAAATATGGCTGGATCTTGTCAGATCTGCCCAAATCTAATGAGAGTTAGGCGAGAATGCTTCAGATATATGAAAATTTGGCCGAGTTTTTGTCGGGCTTACCGGAGTTTTGGCTAGTGTTTGAGTAGATCTGGGCTGAGTTTGCGGATTTGAGTAAGGAAGCGACCAAATCTTGGCCGGATTTGAGCTGATCTAAGTGAAGGAAGCCCAAACGTCGCTGGATCGGAGCTGAGAAGAGCCAAATCATCGCCGGATCTTGTGATTTTCATCATTCTTGGACTTTTTGTCGGGCGGGTCGGGTGGCTCGGGTTTTTGAGGACGAAACCCGCCACTCGACCCGCCGGAGTCGGGTTCTGACGTTGAAGACCCGTCACCGACCCGTAGGAGATGTCAGCCCGGCCGTGACGGGTCGGTTCCGGTCGGGTTGGTCGGTTCCGGCGGGTCTTCGGTTGGAATGGACACCCCTAGTAATAGTAAAAAAAAATTAATGAAAAAAAGTTTTAAAAAAGAAGAAGCTAAAAGCAACATTAGAGTGCCACGATAGTAAAAATAAGTTACTATGATCTATTAGGTAATAGTAAAAAAAACTTAATGAAAAAAGTAAAAAAAAAGCTAAATGTAACATTAGAGTGTCACGTGGCAAGACCTCATGCACTCTCACATAAGCTCTCTACTTTATAATATATATTGATTGATTAGATACATCACATATTGTCTAACTCAGATGAATTTACTTGTACGAGGTTTTTGTATCTTTTCCTTTTTTCGAACAAAGTATTGGAAAGATATACCTTGTGTCTTAAGCAATGGTCCTTGCCCCAAGAAGAGAACAATATTTTCTAAATAAAGATTAGTCACTTATTCATGTGCTTCTTCCTTTTTATTATTATTATTATTTTTTTTTGGGATAAACATCTTATCAGCATGTTCAATGAAATGGCTAATGACCTTAATTTTCATGCAGAGAAGAAATGGTGTGTAGAAATGGCAACCATTATCATAATTCACATTGGGATATACTACAAACAAGAAGTTCATTGATTATGTGGCCTGAAAGGGTGTAGTTTTGTTGCTGAAACCTGAAAGTGGTCCTAAAGGTCTGCTCCGATCCTCCTATATATCAAAACCCGAAAACTTTACGCTCAGACCAAAGTCACCTAAGATCCAAGCTATACATGATGGATTTTCTAGCTTGAACAAATTCTCTCTTGATTTCATTTAAAAAAGAAAAAAACACTCATGAATCAGAAAAAGAAAAGGAAAAAGGGGAAAACATCTTTTACTTTTAAATTATTTCACTCTTTGTCTGTGGGATATTTTGGGGAATCCTATAAACCGATAGTGTGGTGGATTGAATCTGAAATATTCAGGTTTACGTCATGTCTCAGACTAATGAACCTACCTCCTGGATTCTCCTTCGGTTTATTTTAAAATTTGTTTTAAACAGAGCAATTCCACAATCACAACAACCAATAGAAAAATAAATTTCTTGCATGGCATCCATCTAGAATAAACCCTCTAATCAATTGCTAAATTTTACAACAAAAAAGTACTTTGAGATTTCGATTACAAGGATTTTTTTTTCCTTTTTAAGGAACAACATGATACACAAAGTAGTAAAAAATTATTTTCTTCTCACACATAATTGCTCTACTGAAGTGGCTCGTAAGAAGAATATAATGCCTGCATAGAGATTATGAACTTTCCCAAACAGGACCCTAAAAGAAGCAAAAACAACCCCTTTGAAAAAGTTAATGTTAATGATCATATTCATAGCATGCTTTCCTCATAGATGAAAAACCATTCCTTACTCCCATTAAAAAATAAAAAAAAAAACAGCCATTCCTTATAACATATAAGACTAAAATGTACCTAGGGTGGCAATTTTTATCTATATCCATAAACCCACCACTTACCCACCTAATTTGGATAATTCTTAACTAACTCATTTGAATATTTGGGTTAAATTGGTAAAGACTCATTAAGCTATTTAATTATATGGGTCTTAATGGATAAACCCACTAAAAACCCATTTAAAATTTAAACAAACAACATAAAATCTAAATTTCTAGAAAATGACCAAAATACCCAAGAATCCTAAAAATGACCAAAATGCCCCCAAAACCCAAAGAATGACCAAAATACCCCCGAAACCTAAAAATTACCAAAACAACCCCAAAACCAAAAAAATGACCAAAATAACCCTAAAACCTAAAAAATGACCAAAATATCTCCAAAACCCAAAAATTGACCAAAATATCCTCAAAACCCAAAAATGACCAAAATACCCCCAAAACCCAAAAAATGACCAAAATATCCCCAAAACCTAAAAAATGCCTGAATTACCCCCAAAACCTAAAAAATGCCTGAATTACCCCCAAAACCTAAAAATTACCAAAATACACTCAAAAACTAAAAAATGACAAAAATACTTCTGAAACCCAAAAATGACCAAAATACCCTCAAAACTTAAAAAATGACCAAAATATCCTTGAAATCCAAAAAATGACCTAAATACCCCCAAAACCTAAAAAATGACCAAAATACCCTCAAAACCCAAAAAATGACCAAAATACCCTTGAAACCTAAAAATGACCAAAATGCCCCCAAAACCTAAAAAATGACCGAATTACCAAGTTTTGGTTATTTCTATAATTTTTAGATTTTTTGGTTATTTCGGTAAATTTTCAAGTTTCAGAAGTATTTTGGTACTTTTAGGTTTTGGGGTATTTCGGTAATTTTTTAGGTTTCAAGGGTATTTTGGTCATTTTGTGGGTTTTGGGGTATTTTGGTAATTTTTTAGGTTTCAAGGATATTTTGGTCATTTTGTGGGTTTTAAGGGGTATTTTGGTCATTTTTTTGGGTTTTGGGGGTATTTTGGTCATTTTTAGGTTTGGGGGGTATTTTGGTCATTATCTTGGTTTTGAGGGTATTTTAGTCATTTTTTGGGTTTCGGGAGTATTTTGGTCATTTTTTGGGTTTGAGAGTATTTTGGCCTTTTTATGGGTTTTGGGGGGTATTTTGATCATTTTATGGGTTCTAAGGGGTATTTTAGTTATTTTATGGGTTTTGGAGGTATTTTGGTCATTTTATGGGTTTTGGAAGTATTTTGGTAATTTTTGAGTTTTTGGGGTATTTTGGTCATTTTTTAGGTTTTGAGTGTATTTTGGTCATTTTTTAGGTTTTAGAGGTATTTTGGTCATTTTTAGATTTTAGGGGGTATTTTGGTTATTTTTTTTGGGTTTTGAGGATATTTTGGTCATTTTGTAGGTTTTTGGTATATTTTGGTCATTTTTTAGGTTTTGGGGGTATTTTGGTCATTTTTAGATTTTGGAGGTATTTTGGTCATTTTTTGGGGCTTTGGGAGTATTTTGGTAATTTTAGGTTTTGGGGGTATTTTGGTCATTTTTTAGGTTTTATGGGGTATTTTGGTCATTTTATGGTTCTATGGGGTATTTTAGTCATTTTATGGGTTTGGAGGTATTTTGATCATTTTATGGGTTTTTGGATTATTTTGGTGATTTTTGGGTTTTTGGGGTATTTTGGTCATTTTTTAGGTTTTGGGGATATTTTGGTCATTTTTTGGGTTTTAGGGGGTATTTTGGTCATTTTTAGGTTTTAGGGGTATTTTGGTCATTTTTATGTTTTGGGGTATTTTGGTCATTTTTTAGGTTTTAGGGGTAGTATGGTCATTTTTTTGAGTTTTGGGGGTATTTTGGTATTTTTTAGGTTTTGGGGATATTTTGGACATTTTAGATATTTGGTGGGTATTTTGCTCATTTTAGAGGTATTTTAGTCATTTTAGTGGTTTTTAAGCATATTTGGTGATTTTAAAGATATCGGGGGTATTTTGGTCGTTTTAGAGGTTTCTTGGATATTTTGCTCATTTTTAGAGATTTTGGGGGTATTTTGGTCATTTTAGTGGTTTTTGAGCATATTTGGTAATTTTAAAGATATTAGGAGTATTTTGGTTATTTTAGAGGTTTCATGGGTATTTCGTTCATTTTATAGATTTTGGCAATATTTTGCTAATTTTAAAGATTTTTGGGATAATTTTGGATGTCCAAAGGTATATTGGAAGTTTTGGAAGTGTAGGGGTATTTGTGTCATTTTCAGTATTTAAGGGTATTTATGGGTTTTAGAGATATTTGGGTCATATTGGGTTAAATGGATGAGTTTCTAATTAAATGGGTTAGGTTGGTAATAGATAATTAATTTATATATAAATAGGTCATAAATAAATAAATGGGTAACTACACACCCTACCCATTTATGACCCAACCCGCACATTTGCCAGCCCTAAAATTGTCTATATAGGTAGAGACTGAGTGCTTGCTTGATGCTCCTACTCACTCTTTAAGCATTGAATTTGGCATTGGTTGTTCTTCTATAAGAACAACTATTGAGTACGATAGCATGAGAAACCAAGTATTAAGTACACCGGATGATGGGAAATACGTTGATGAATTGTAAATTGTCAGTCTAAGTTGGTTTGTCCAGATGGCGCTGAATCCACGTCACTGTCCCTACAAATGTGAAACAAAAGCTCTTTTAAGGTGCTCAAAGGTATGGTGCCTACCACAATGTCTCCGATGCCAAAGTCAGTATAGAAACACTTTGAGAGAAATAAGAAAGTTCTAAATGCTAGAGATATTTGTGTAAGAGTATTGTTAGGTGAAAAATTTTGTACCAGGTTTGTCCCTGTTCAGGCCGTATATATACAGCTTCATGGTTCCTAGCCGTTGGGGCCTTAACTATAACTTTATTGCTCTTTTTGCAACGCCCCAGGGTTCATGATTATGGGACTTAATGAGGTTCCAACAGTCTACCACCCGATTGGTAACTGTCTGAAGCATTGAATGCCCTCATTAATGATTTGCTCGCGCTTGTTCATGCTGTGTCAAGGTGGACGAGTATAATGTCGTCCAAAGAAGGGGAGTTTGTCAATCCCATTAGCTACTCCCCAGGTTCTGAGGTCGTCGTGGTGTGTCATGACGAACCTCAGAAGATGAAAGGTTTCTTTCTTCTTCTTTTTTTTTTTTTTTTTGGTAACTAAACATGGGTCTTAGGATTTCACTCCACATTTAATGCGAAGTGGTGGCGTCACTTACTTCGTGGCCACGTGGTGTGTTCTAACTAAGGGGGGTTAATGCTCCAATTATGTTACTATTGGGTTTTCCATTGATTTTTAGTTTTTTGTGCCTTGGTTTTTAAACTTCCTTCATTTCACTTTCCCCTTCCCCAACTCACAATCATTGTTCTGTGGTTTTTCTTCTTTTTCAACCTATCTTTGCGATTTCCTTCGAGCCATTGCATTTTGAGGTTGAGCTTCCTTTTGAGGTATGTTTTCTTCTTTCCCTTTTCCTTTGCTTCTCTTATGGCTTGGATGTTTGATTTCTAATTGCTATTCCCCTCTTTTTTCTTTTTCTTTTTTTCCTTTTTTTTTAGGATTCTTCTCTCTTTCTCGGTCTTTTGGTTTTCATGGTCAATAGCTCTAAGATTAGGGTATCTTGCCCCTTAGTCTCCTTCTTTTTTGCGCGTTTAGGGGTTTCTTTAAGTGTTTCTCGTGCCTTTTTTCCCTTGGTTAAGAATTTTGTTTTTGAGGGTAATAGCTTGGGCATTGTGTTGGGTGATCTGCTCCCCTTGCTTTGTCAATCAATAGACTAGTTTAAGGGTTTGCTGAGTGAACAAGTAGTAATGTCTGAGGTGAGGTCAAGTGAGCTTGATGCCGGGTTATTGTCTAGCGACGACCTCATGGAGGGAGATACCGCTGTCTCCGTCCCTTGTGAGGTTAAGGCTTTCCATACCCTTGAGGAGATATGTGGTTTAGACGGTGAGACGCTCTCTAGATTTAGGGATAGATTCCAATTTCCTGATAGGATTAGGGTTCGTCTTCCTCACGAGGAAGAATAGGCTTGCCACTTCTTGCTAGGGGAGGTATGCTTCTACGAGGCTGCCTTCTTGAGTGGGCTTAGATTCCCCGTCTATCTTTTCATTATGGAGCTCCTAGGCCGCTTCGGCATTGCTTCTCGGCAACTTATGCCCAATTCTTGGAGGATAGTGGTCAGTTGTATGGATATATAGCTAGCCGCTATTGAAGGGGATATAATCAAGGTGGACGAGCTTGTTTATCTATATCGTTTAAAGGAGTCCAAGGAGTATGGGTACTACAAGCTAGTACCATGGGAGAAGAGGACTAGGATCGTCAGGGACCTGCCCTCGTCATTTAGATACTAGAGTCTCGCTTCTTTTTTGTGTCCTGGGACGAATGGGAGACTCCCTCTGACGAGGTGTGGGGTGATCTCCCAAGGTTGCTATGTCGGTGGAGAACCCAGAGTCTAGGTGCATTGTTATTCCTGCTAGTATTTTGCACTTCATTTTTCTTTCTCTTTTTTGTACATTCTGTTGTCACTAATTCTTCTGTTCGTTGTCTCGTGTAGTTAAAAGACAATCCAAACTTAAGAGTAGGTATAAGAATCGCATTGAAGCTGCTATTAAGTACGTGAAGTCAATTGACGATTTGGTCGATCCTCGCACTTTGTCTTTGTATTGTCTTGGCCCGGAACCTTCCGCCTACGTCCTGCTCACTATTGAGAGAGAGAAAAGGAAAAGTAAGCGCAATATTTAGTTCGTCATTAATTTTGTGTCTCTCCTTTTTCTTTTTTAACGAGTGTTTCCTCTTTGCAGGAATGACGACCAAATTCAACAAGGATATGTATGTGAGAATGAGGTCAAAGAAAAACGAGCCACTATCCAATCTCGGGAAGAGGGTAGTACAGGTGGTAGAGAAGGGGGTCTCCGTTATTCTAGCTGCCCTCGGCACTGAGACGCTAAGGACAACTTCTCCGGCCACCTCAGTTGAAGAGGTCACTCCCATTTCTAAGAGACCACGGTTGATCGACAAAGGTAAGGAGAAGGCAGATTCTCGTTCGTCCAATGTTTGGGACGATGTTGGGCTCGTGATGGAGAAGACACATGAGGTCGTCACTGCTGAGAAGTTGAAAGTCCTCTCCAATATGTCTTTTAACGAGATTGTGGGTCGTCATATCCATAAACTCGTCTAGGTAATGTGCTCGTGTCATTTCATCCTTCATTCCTCCCCCCCCCCCCCCTTTTTTGTAAGGCCTCACTCTTCTTTTTCAGGTGTTGGGGGAGAGTATTTATATCACCTTAGAGTACCTCACTTAGGAGGCCAAGGTCACTTCAGCGGTTTCCAGGATGGAGACTTTGGAGGTGGAGAACTCCACACTGAAGAAGGACCTGATTAATGCAATGGATGAGGCCAACACTGTCAAGGAGAAGGTCAAAACCTTGGGGGACGACCATAGAGCTGAGCAGCAACTAACTTTAGAAAAAGATGGGCAACTTTTGGCTACGAAAGAGAAACTAAAGACCATTGCTGCTAAGGCCGTCGAGGCTTTCTAGCAGACTGAGGAGTACAACATAGTGCTCTTCAGTTGGTATTGTAAAGGTTTTGAGCTCCTGAGGCGATACCTAGTCAAGCACCCTACAGGAGTGGATCTTGAGAACCTAGACCTGGAAGAGGCAGACAGAGAGATGGCAGCTGACAAAGCCTCCCAGTCCACGGCTCCTAAAGGCGACGCACATGAGGGTAATGCTCCTGGAAGTGGCCTTCCTCCTCCTGCTGTTGTTGACACCTGAACCTACTTTTCCTATGACTTTTTTTTTTTTTTTGGGTGCCCAATGTATTTTTGGCCTTTTTTTTTTTTTTAATTCTAATCTCAGAACAATGTTTTCATTTTAAGAACAATGTTTTTGCCCAGTGTTTATGGGCTTTTAATTATAATATTGAAAGCAGTGATGGTTGCCCTTCAACCATAATTTATTACTTATTTGTTTTTGCTCATTCCTTGCTTAGTTTTTAGTGAATGCGTGTGGCTTCTATCTGCCTCATCGTCAGTATCTTACATATTTGTTAGTTGAAATTTTCACTGACTTACTCTAGCAGTAACTTACATCTGTCTCAAGCAGGATCTCGTTACTCAGCTTAACTTTTGACCCATACCCATTCCTTAACTTCATCAGTAAGGGGCTTGGTCTATGTGGAATGCTGTTACTTAGCTAACTTTTAGTAACTTTTGTCTGCATTCGTCTATGCGAGATGCTGTTACTTAGCCTATCTTCTTTGACATATACCCAGGGAAGAGATTTGGTCATCTTTAGACTTCGTCAGTAATTTACATCCGTCTATGTGGAATCTTTTTACTTAGTCAATTTTTGTGACTTATACCCATTTAAGGGATTTTGTCATCTTTGGCTTCGTCAGTAACTTACATCCTTCTATGCAGAATCTTGTTACTTGGCCAATTTTTGTGACTTTCACCCATTTAAGGAATCTTATCATCAGTAACTTACATCAGTCTATGCAGAATCTTGTTACCTAACCAGTTTTCGTGACTCAAACCTGTTTAAGGGATTTTGTCACCTTTGGCTTCGTCAGTAACTTACATTTGTCTATTCGGAATCTTGTTACTTAGCCAATTTTTGTGACTTACATCCATTTAAGGGATCTTGTCACCTTTGGCTTTGTAAATAAGTTACATCCGTCTATGCGGAATCTTGTTACTTAACCAGTTTTCTTGACTTAAACTTGTTTAAGGGATCTTGTCACCTTTGGCTTCGTCAGTAACTTATATCCGTTTATGCGGAATCTTGTTACTTAGCCAATTTTTGTGACTTACACCCATTTAAGGGATCTTGCCACCTTTGGCTTCGTTAATGACTTACATCTGTTTATGTGGAATCTTGTTACTTAGCCAATTTTCGTGACTCAAACCCGTTTAAGGGATCTTATCACCTTTGGTTTCGTTAGTAACTTACATTCATCTATGCGGAATCTTGTTACTTAGCCAATTTTCGTGACTCAAACCCGTTTAAGGGATCTTATCACCTTTGGTTTCGTTAGTAACTTACATTCATCTATGCGGAATCTTGTTACTTAGCCAATTTTTGTGACTTTTAGGCTGCTAGGTTTGTTCACATTAGGTCATTGGCTGGATAGTCCTTTTATTGCTTTTGAAAATGATTACAATTATCTGTTACATCCATTGATGGTACTTCTTCAAGTGCTCAATGTTCCATAGTTGTGGTAGTCTCTACTCATCTAAGGTCTCTAGGTGATAGCTGCCTTGTCTGGAGTAATGGACGACTCGATAAGGTCCTTCCCAGGTTGGGTCGAGTTTCCCATGGGCTGGGTCTTTAGTTGCTGAGGTGACCTGGCGTAAGACCAAGTCCCCTATGTCAAGTTGTTTGAGCTTCACTCTCTTGTTGTAGTACTCGGCCATCTTCTGCTGGTACTTTGTCATTTTGCTGGATGCTCCGTCTCTGATCTTGTCTAAGCAATCGGGGTTGACCTTTAGTTGCTCGTCATTGCTCTCTTCGTGGAACATCATTCGTCTGATGTTGATTATTCCTACCTCGACCGAGATTACTGCCTCAGTGCCCTAAGTTATTCTGAAGGGGGGTTTTTCTTGTTGGGGTTCTCGCTGTAGTCCTGTAGGCCCACAAGACATTGGGCAATTCCTCCGGCTAGGCTCCCTTAGCGTTGTCCAGCCTGGCTTTGATGATCTTGAATAGTGTTCGATTAGTCACCTCCGTTTGCCCATTTGATTGCGGGTGTCCTGAGGATGAGTATTGGTTCTTAATTCTTGGGCTTGAGAGCAAAAATCCCTGAAACTTTGACTGTCGAACTGTCGCTTGTTGTTTGATATGATCGCCTGTGGAATCCCGAATCTGCATATTATGTTCTTCCATACAAAGCTCTAGATTTTTGCTTTGGTGATGGTTGACAATGCTTCTGCCTCAACCCACTTTGTGAAGTAATCAATAGCGACCAGTAGAAATTTTACTTGCCTTTTACCTCGGGGCAATGGTTCAACAATGTCAATTCCCCATTGTGCAAAGGGCCATGGGGAGGCTATCGTCGTCAGTCTCTCTACCGGAAGGCATTGGACGCTCTCAAACCTTTGGCACTTGTTGCATTTCTTAACGAGCTCCCTCGCATACACTTGCAAAGTAGGCCAAAAGTAACCTGTTCTGATGACTTTGCTTACCAGGGATTTAGGGCCTGCATGGTCTCCACAGAGCCCTTCATAAATCTCCTTCACGATGCATTTGGCTTCTTCTTTATGGACGCACTTCAAATACGGCATAGAAAAGCCTCTCTTGTACAGGGTGTCGTTCAGGATCGTGAATCTAGCTCCTCTCTTACTGACCTTTTTGGCCTCCTCGACATCTTGTGGAAGGTGTTCATCTTGAAGGAAGGATATGATCGGGGTCATCCGGCTACTTGTGCTTTAGATTGCGAAGACAAAAATTTCTTCAATGCTGGGATGTTTCTAGACTTCTATTTCTAAACCCCCACCAGTTGGTCTTTCGCCTACCGACGCTTGCTTCGTAATCTCATCTGTTATCATGTCCTGGTGTCTGGGGATTTACGTGAATTCCACCGTATCAAATTCCTGTATTAAGCGCTTTTCGTCAGCCTAAGCTATTTTTGCATTCTCTCTTCCTTTGCTTCATAATTTTCTTTTATCTGTCCTATCACCAGCTTAGAATCGCTTTGGAGGAGCAGGTTTTTAGCTCCTAGTGCTTTCTCGATCCTTAGCCCGGTCAATATTCCATCGTACTCGGCTTCGTTATTGGTGGCCGGGAATTTTAGCTGAACCTCATATTCAAGCATTTCTTCGTCTAGGGCGATGATGACAACCTCTACTCCTCCCCTCTTTTAGGCTGACAAACCATCAGTTTGTATTGTCCATCTTTCAACTTTGTTGGGAGAGGCTGTCATCATCTGGGGTAGTGAATTCGGTAATGAAGTCTGCCAATGCCTACGCCTTAATAGTTGTTCTGGAGTGGTATTTAATGTCGAACTGGCTAAGTTCTATCATCCACTAGACCATTCTGCTTGCTGCCTCGGGCTTGTTCATGGACTTCTTAATGGGTTGGTCCGTCATTACTAAAATGGGGTTCACCTGAAAATAAGGTTGCAATTTGCACAAAGCTACTATTAACGCGAATGCAATCTTCTCGATCTGTGGATACTTGGATTCTGCTCCTTGGAAAGCTTGGCTGACGTAGTAAACTGGAAGCTATTTCCTGTCCTCTTCTCGGATCAAGGCTGTGCTGACAGTTGTGGATGATACTGCCAGATAAAAATACAGGTTTTTCCCCTCTTTGGGTGGACTCAGGTGAGGTGAGTTGCTTAGGTAGCGTTTGAGTTCTTGGAAAGTTGCCTCGCACTCGTCAGTCCAAGCAAAAGCTTACTTTAATGTCTTGAAGGAAGGTAAGCACTTATCTGTCACTTTAGAGACGAATCATTTGAGTGTCGCTATCCTTCTTGTAAGCTTCTAGACTTCTTTAATGGTTCTTGGTAACATCATGTCAAGTATTGCTCGTACCTTTTCTGGGTTTGCTTCTATCCCCCTTTGGGACACCATGAATCCCAAAAACTTCCCTGAGGCTACTCCAAAGGCATATTTACTGGGGTTCAACTTCATCTAGTATTGCCTGAGTGTGTCAAACGTTTCTCTGAGAACGTCCAGATGAGCAAGTTCCTCCTTACTCTTGACGAGCATATCATCTATATATACTTCCATGTTTCTCATGATCTGTTTACTGAACATTTTTATTCACTAACCTCTGGTAGGTTGAACTTGCATTTTTTAGTCTGAAGAGAATTACCTTATAGCAATAAAGCCCTTGGCTCATGATGAAAGAACTTTTCTCCTGGTCTTCTTCAACTATCTTTATTTGATTATACCCCGAGAATGCATCCATGAATGTCAATAGTTTATACCCTGCTGTGGAATCCACTAGCTAGTCTATCCTGGGCAGAGGGAAACTGTCCTTTGGGAAAGCTTTGTTTAGATCCATGAAGTCCACGCACATTCTTTATTTCCCATTAGCTTTCTTCACCAGGACGACATTGGTGAGCCAATCTAGGTAGTAGACTTCCCGAATGAAGCCTGCTGATAACAATTTGTTTACCTCGTCTGTAATTCGTTAGTTCTGTTCTGGAGCAAAGACCCGTCGTCTTTGTTGGACGGGGTTCTTTTCGTGGTCCACATTTAGTTTATGCTTGATGAATTTTGGGGATATGCCTGGCATGTCCCTGTGATTCCATGCGAAGATGTCCATGTTCTCTTTAAGGAACTGGATGAGTTTCGTTCTCATCTCAAGACTCAAAGCCGTCCCTATTTTGGTCATCTTTATTACTTCTCCTTTGACCAACTCCACTGTCTCTAGGGCTTCTACTTTATCTTCTTCCTTCTCCTTGATCATCCATGTGTGGTTTTCCTTAGAAGCTAACACAGTATGGTAGCATTCCCTGGCTAGTACCTGATCTCCCTTTACTTCTCCTACTCCATTTTTCGTTATGTATTTCACCTTCAGGAAATTTGTGAAAGTGGTAGCCTTCCAGCAGTTGAATGTGGGCCTCCCGATGATCACATGGTATGAAAAGGGATAGTCTACCACTAGGAAATCCAACTGATGGGTCAGCTGTCGTAGATAAGACCCCACTGTGACTGTTAACGTCACTATGCCTCTAGGATACACTCTGTCTCCGCTGAAATTGAAAAGGGGGGACTCAAAAGGGCGTATTCTTTTTGGATCTAGCCTCAATTGTTGAAAAGCAGAGAGGTAGATGATGTCCGCGGAGCTGCCATTGTCCACAAGGATCCTTCTAGTGTTGAACCCTTCTAGTGTTGAACCCTTCTATTGTGAGCATTATGACCAAGGGGTCTTTATGAGGTTGCTTTAATCCTTTAACGTCTTCTTCAGAGAAAAACATATCTCTATCCATTCATCTTTGTTTCAAAGGAGGTATCCTATGGACGCTATTCACCTGTCTCTGATATGACTTCTTAAGGGATCTGAATGATCCTCCTGTGGATGGCCCGCTTTTGATCATCTTTATCTCCCCGATCATACTTGGTGGATGCTAAGACGCACGATCCTTGTCCTTTGGTGAGGCTTCGTGATTGCCCTTTTCATCGTCCTTGGTCCTACTGGGCTTTCCCTTCTTTACAGACCTCTAAAATTTCCCCTTTCGTATGAGCTCCTCTATCTGCTCCTTTAGGCCTCTATAATCCTCTATGTAATGGCCGTGATCCTTGTGGAAACGGCAGTACTTCTTCTTGTCACGTACGTTAGGCAACGAATGTAATGGCCTAGGCCATTTGAGATAGTGCTCATCTTTAATCTATGCCAAAATTTTGTCAACAAGCATAACTAAAGGAGTGAATTTTACCGTCCGAGGACCTTTCTCGTCTTTCCTTTAACCCCCTGTCGTTAGTCTGACGATTTGAGCATTCCCTTTTTCGTCCTCTCCGATCGTCCGCTATCCTTCCCCTTTTACTGGTTTTCCCTTCATCTTTTATCGTGGCTAAAGCGTCTTCGGCATTCATGTACTTTTGTGTCTTCAGGAGCATCTCGATCATCGTTTTTGGAGGATTCTTTGCGAGTGAGATCACAAACTCCCTGGATTTCAATCCAGCTTTAAAGGTTGTTAGCTGTACCTTGTCATTAGCTTCGTCCACCTCCAAAGTTTCGCTGGTGAAGTATTTCACGTACGACCTCAAGGTCTCCTTCTCCCCCTATTTGATGGTGAGTAAATGGTTTGCTGGTCTCCTTGGGCGTTGACCTCTGATGAAATGATGTAGGAAGGAATTGCTCAATTGTTCGAAGCTGTCGATAGAGATGTGGGTAGCTTCATGAACTATTCCCTTGCAACCCCTTTGAGAGTAGTAGGGAAAGAGCGACATAGTATTTCTTCGGGAGGCTGCTAGAGACATAGTGTTGTCTTGAAAGTGTTGAGATGGTCCAAAGGATCCTTAAGTCTGTTAAATTGTTCAAGTTGAGCAAGCGAAACTTTGACGGGACTGGGCACTCAAGAACTACTGCTGTGAAAAGGGAATCCGTCGTCCTGACCATCCTGTCCACGCTTCGATCCGTTTTCTCTTTTATGGCGTTCCTTTGCTCATCCATCTCCTTCTTCATCTCCCGAAGAAGTTCTGAGCTCAGTTCATCTGGAGTGGTTGGCCTTCGATAGTCGCTTCATCTTTGGCTATTTCCCTCTTCTTCCTGATTGTCTCTAGACCGGTTGCTTTATTGTTGGAGTCACTGCTTCATCTCTTGATTTTTTCTGGTGAGTTCTTCTACACTAGCCATAAGTGCTTGGATTTGCAGAGCCATCCACAAGGTCCTGGTTGGACTCTATCTGAACTAAGAGAATGACTAGAACTATATTCTCGAACCTTAGTGCAAAAATGTCGTTCCTCATAGATGGCGCCAAATTGATGAAGTGTAAATCGTCAGTGAAAGTTGATTTGTCCAGATGGCGCTGAATCCTCGTCACTGTCCCTACAAACGTGACACAAAAGCTTTTCTAAGGTAGTCACCGATGTGGTGGCTGCCACAAAGTCATTATAGAAACTAGTGTGGGTGATACCGTACCGTACCGGCCGGTACAGCCGGTATATACCGTGCCGGTCAAGGCACCGGTACAGGTACACCCCTATTTTGTACCGGAAAAAATACCGGTCATACTGGCCGCGTACTGGCCGTACCGGTGAAATCCGACTGTTTCGGCCGATAAATGGATACCGAGCCGAAACACAAAGAGTCTCCTATGTAATGAAAGAAAACAGAGAAGAAGGTGAAAAAGGAGAACAAAACTCTCTATTTGCTTCTCCTCAAAAAACAACGGTGCACAAAATTGACAGATCTCAATCAAAATACAAACTCAAATCACAATTTTAAAGCTAATCAAATTAGAACCAAAAAAAAAAAAAAAAAGAGCAAAACTGACCCAGTCATTCGCCGACGATGTGAGAGAGAGAAAGAAAGAGAGAGAACTTCTTCAATGCTTTGGAGTAGACGAAGTGTTAGAGAAGAAAAGAAAAAAGAGAATTGAAGAGAGTTACAGAGGAAGTGCTAGAGAAGAAAAGGGAAAAAAAGAAGAAGTGAAAAGCCTAGAGAGCTCCAGACGCGAAGAAAAGAAAAGAAAAAAAAAAAAGTGAAGAGACTAGACACTAGAGAGCTCCAGAGTCCAGACCTGACGTGAAGAAAAGGAAGGAAAAACTGAAGGGACTAGAAAGCTCTAGACGTGATAGAGACAAGGAAAAGGTGTGGAGGAGAAAAAAAGAAAAAGAAAAGAAACATGTGGGTGAAAAAAAAAAATAAGGAAAAAAAATAAAGAATAAAAAATTAAAATTGAGAAATACTACTACAATATTTTCACAATAAATCTTAAGTAGTTAGTTGTTACTAACTAATACTGTTAGTTGTTATTAACTAATACTGATAAAAAAAAAAATAGCGATAAATCCGAAACGGTACACCGATATTGACCGGTATCCAAAATATACCGTACCGCTGGCCAAACCGGTACAACCTCCAGTACGGTATTGACTTTCTTGAAAAAAACCCTTTGAGAGAAATAAGAAAGTTCTAAATGCTAGAGATATTTGTGTAAGAGTATTGTTGGGTGAAAAATTTTGTACCCGATTTGTCCCTAGTCAGGCCGTATATATATAGCTTCATGGTTCCTAGTCGTTGGGGCCTTAACTGTAGCTTTATTACTCTTTTTGTAATGCCCCAGGGTCCATGATTATGAGACTTAATGAGGTTCCAACGGTTTGCCACCTGATTGGTAACCGTTTGAGGCATTGAATGCCCTCATTAATGATTTGTTGGCGCTTCTCCATGCTGTGTCAAGGTGGACGAGTATAATGTTGTCCAGAGAAGGGGAGTTCGTTAGTCCCATCATATGTAATTAGTACCATAATACTTTTGCATCAATTGAGAATTGAATAGTTAATAAATCTCTTGTTAATCAGTTAGACTAGAGGATAGAAGTGGTAGAAATTTTTGTATTAGATTCATTTGGATTTTGGAACGTATTCTAAACATACGTACGCACCTTTTATTTTATTTATTTTTCTGTTACTTCAATTAATCTATGAGGTTGTAAAAAAATCGGCATAGGACAATGGAACATGCATGCACTAATGTCTAGGTGGTTCTCTACATATGTTCATCTAATTTTCGAGGTGGTATTCAGTATTCACTATATTCTAATTTATGCTGCTTAAAAATAAATTACTTTCTGAGGTTAAGGCGGACCTTTGAATCAATGCGTAAGAACTCCACGAAGTTTAAATTTTAGCTCCACAACTCGAAATTTTATAGTTATTTTAGTGTATAATGTTTTTGGAAAAAATTATTTATTTTTCAATGTTTAGTTGCATTCTTAAATTTTTTTTAAAAAATTCTTTCCAGTATCATAGGGAAAGATTCTTGGCTGGCCTACCATTAGGCCAATTAGGTCGCCTAAGGCTCCGAGGGGAACAAGGCTCCCAAATTTTAACCAATAGAGATATTTGTATACCTATATGAGCATTAATTTGGCACCAAATATTAGTGAATAGATTAAAAAAATTAGTAAATGGAATGTAACTAACAAAATGTTACAATAATTTTACAACATTCTTAAATTAACATGTCAACTCACATATAGGTTCACCACAATCTCTATTTAAATTTTTTTTTACTATGCTAACTTATGGATGTTGTGAAATTGTTCTATCTCTAGAATTACTCAAAAGAAATTATTTAAACTAAGTCTATGTCCATAATATTTTCATAACAAAATTTTGGTAGCAATCTATAGTTGTGAAATTGTTTTGTATTGAAACTATTCATAATCTTATGAGTTTTTTTTTTTTTTGGGGTAGAATGTTACCAAGTTTATCACGACTTTTGTTTATCGCACTTTACATATATGGTCAAATATATTATTTTGCTAAGCTATTCTCTTAAGAGGAAACTTCTGACCTGTTGTATGTATGTATGTAATTGTTTATTTTATTTTATTTTTAGGTGAATTGACCATTACCCGGTCAAAGTTTTCCGAAGTGAGAACAATTATCTTTAAAGAGTATCCTATGGACACCTCGAAGTCCATAGTTTCCTATCACTATTTTTTACATCTTGGACCATTTCCCTGGATTTTTAGAACCAGAACTTTCCTTGAAGAAGGCTTGCTAGAGATACCACTCGGACTAATAGCCTTGTTGCATGCATCTTTCAGACTTTCAGTGAGTCTCGTGTCGTGTTTGAATGAAAAGGCTTTGATTAAAAATTAAACATTGACAGCCATCGATGAGAACAACAATTAAACCTCGTGGGAATATTTTGTACACTAGCTTACTAAAGTTAAAAGGAGACGGCCATCTCTCAAAAAGAGGGACGACCTCAAGAAACAGACATGCAATAATATATTTTTAAACAGAGCAGTAATATTTTAAAAATTTTATTAATTTATTCTATTAAGGTACACAATAATATATTATTTTTAATACAATCTTTCTAAAATGGTAGGCATGTAGTTTTTATCCTTTTAAATTTAAACAAAAGACTTGCGGCGTTGACCTGGGTTTCCTTCCTTATGCCTTCAAAAGCAGCAGGATCTCTAAAGTCTTAGCACATCCAAACAGAAAATAGAACAAATTGATCTGCAGAGAAACAAAGTTGCCAAGCAACCCAAATATACAGCCCCATCTGGTGGTGCAAAAGAAAGTCTAAATTCTACACAAAAAAACAGAGACAGAGAAAGGAAAATCATGGCTTTGCGTGAAGTGCTTTTGCAACAACTGCTGCTGTTGCTTGGGTTGATAATTTTAGCAGCAACAGAAGCATCGCAACCCAATTCGAACTGCGAAAGGAGCTGTGGAAGTGTTAGCATCCCTTACCCGTTTGGAACAAAAGAGGGTTGCTACCATGACGAGTCTTTTCTCATCACTTGTAATAAGACCAACAGTGGTACTTCAAAACCATTTCTGCGCCGTGGCGATATAACTGTCCTCAACATATCATTGGATGGTGAACTGCGAGTCTTAAGCCCCGTAGCTCATGCCTGCTACAATGACTCGGGCATTCCTTTCAACAAAACAACAATCGGGCTCAGCTTATCAAAGTTTGCCGTCTCATCTACGAAGAACAAATTCACAGCTGTCGGTTGTGACGTTGTGGCGCTTATTCAAGGTTCAAAGGGAAGGGACTACGGAACTGGATGCTTATCACTCTGTCGAAGTGTTGACAGTGTGGAAAATGGGTCTTGCGTTGGCATAGGCTGTTGCCAGACTCCTATCCCGACAGGTGTGACAGATTATAGTGTGAAGCTTACAAGCCTTGTCAACCACTCCACCATACTTGACTTCAATCCATGTAATTTCGGTTTTGTAGTGGAAGAAAATATGTACAACTTTTCCTCTTCAGATCTTAAAAATTTCAAGAATAAGACTGTTCCAGTGGTGCTTGATTGGGCAGTTGGAAATGAGACATGCGAAGATGCTAAGAGGAATTCAACTAGCTATGCATGTATTGCAAAAAACAGTATGTGTTATCCATCCAACAATGGTGGTGGGTATCGTTGCAATTGCTCCTCTGGCTTTGAAGGGAACCCATACCTCGTTGATGGTTGCAAAGGTACTAATATATATTTGATTTACTAAAAACTTTTTTGTTTCTTTGGCTGAACTTAGTATGCTGCATTCTTATTTACATATTAATAGTACTTAATGATGGGTTGCATTGTGTTTCAGATATTGATGAGTGCCAAAATCCGAACCCCTGCTACAATGAGTTATGCCATAACTTTGATGGGGGATTCAATTGCTATTGTCCTAAGGGATACGAAGGTGATGGGATGAAAAACGGAACAAGTTGCAAGCGTTTAGTCAGCCAATCCAAGATTACCATTATTGCACTATGTAAGTACATAATAATTAACTGTGTTATTATTATTATTATTATTAACAGAACACTTGCATGGAATAGGTAATTAAATGATATTTGATTTAATATTTTATAAAAAAGACATGCATAATAATTAATATTAGTAAAAGTAAACATGTTTTAGGATTGCGGCTTCGTGACATTGTGCTAGCAGATTTTCTTCCTTTTGAATAAAAAATTTTTACTCAACCGAAAAAATATATCACTAAAATACTAACTAGTAAATTTTTATTCTTTTAAGAGTGTGTTTGGATTTTTTAAAGAACTTATTTTCGTTCATTTATTACTCAACAATTAAAAAAAAAAAACTGCACAATAATAAGTTTATTTTATTAAATACAACAATAAATTAAGTAATTCTAAAATTATAGAAATTCATTAAAAAAAAGCTAATGCTTTGAATTTTAAAACTTAATAGCCCACCATAATTACTTTAAAATAATATTTATTAATGAACATTGTAAAATTAATTATTACAGTCTCGTTTAAAAGTGAAATTTTCAAATGTAAAATTTGTAGTTTACATATTGTACTAATAATATAAAATTCGAATAGTACACACACAAATTTGCAAAAAATTATACATTTGCTTGTCTATAATATAAGACGATCCAAATTAGGTCTCATTGAGATTGTGATGTGTTTATTTTTAAACACGTGTTATTATTTGACTAGGTTCAATACACTAGAAGCACTGGATCCAAACCTCCCTAGTATAAGATTTATATTAGTATTTATAAATATATAACTACCCTTCTAAAATAAATTTTTTTTTTAGAACAAATTTCAAAATAGAGTTAAGTAGACTACCTTTCTCCAAAAAAAATAAAAAAAGTGTTAAGTAAAGTGGACTTAATTTAAGTCTAGCATCTAGCGATCAGATAATAACACGTATCTAAAAGTAAATATATGTCATTATCTCAATGAGTGAAATACTGCTAAACACGAAACCGAAGCCTGAATATACCATTACTTCTTTTTACCAAACGACAAATATCTTACACAGTCTAATAAATGTGACTGTGGAATCAATCAAGGCGGGGTAATTCAAACCATTGCTTTTGGAATGCGTTAGCCTCATTCGTCAACGTTTGTCTGCTAGACAACATTGACTAGAGATTCAAAAGCCATAATAGTGGCTTTCTGGCATATTTTATAGTATATTAGTATTTTAATTGTTATGTAACGAATCCATCATTTTTTTTTTCTTCACTATTTATAATATGTTATGTGAACAATTGTAGCAAAATTTATTATTATTTTTTTAATGTGATCTTAGCATTTTTTTTTATTCTATATTCTCTATGAGTCCTCTTAATATTAAAATATGTCAATCCTATCCCATGTAGTTATTATATTTTAAAAATTAAAAAAAAAAAAAGATTCCACGTAGTTATACAAGGCCCACAAACCCTTTAAATGCTTTTGAAATGTCATTTGCCTCATTGATCTACGTTGTCTGGTGGAAAACATGAATAGATACTAAAAAGTAGAATAAGGTATTCTTTGTAATAATGCATATATATATATATATATATATATTGGGATAAAATAACAGCTTTTGTTTTATAATAATGAGATTTAGGATTTCTTATCCAACTTGTGAATTACGTTGTGAAATTTTTTTTTTTGTAACAACAAAAACAAAAAACCAAAATTGTATAAGTCACTCGTTTTCAAAATTTTAGTGTTAAATCTCTTGGGTCTCATAAAAGAAAATTTGGGAGACCTGTTGTGTTAGCCATAGAACCAGCCAACCAGGTGGGGTCTAGCCGTCTAGCCGTCTAGATCACAATGAGCAGGCAAGCATTCTGATATTTAATCAATCTTGGGCCCATACTTTGAGAAAACAACTACTGTCCAATACATGTAAACCCCCAAATTTGCAACCTAAGTTTACAGTCAACCTATTATAAGTCGAATATAAATAAAGATGCACAAATGAAAAGGCCCATATTGGCTTAGGACCAGAACCAGAGCCCACTCATACCTTTATTTTTCTTTTTTCCTTTTCTTTTTTTGATCCAGAAATTAGAAAGAAAGGGGTGCAATATCATGGAGAATTTGTCGGGTTTTTTAAACTTATTTTAATAAATTTATTTTCTTTAAAAAACAAGTTATATAAATGTATAATTGTGTGTAAAAAAAAGTGAGAATTTTAAAACTATATCGAGAAAAATAAATAAAATAAACTCACAAAATAAGAGAAAATAAATAATCCCTAAAGCTCCAAACTTAGACTTGGAAGTCTCAATAGCATATCAATCCCATAGTTTATAATTTTTCACTTAAATTATACTTTAAAATTTCTTTAGAATATTTTAAACAGATTATTTAAGAAAAAATAACTTTTAATAGTATAGTTCAATTTAACAAAAACACTATCATTCTCTAGTTTCTTCTACTAAACTATCGTTTTGTTCATATAATAAGTATCTTAATGCCCAGATAAATTTTGTATTTGACACGTTATAGAACCTGACAAACAAGAAACAATATAACCAAATTTTATTTATTTCAATTTAGGAAAACTTTAAGTGCAAAAAACTAGTTCAAAGCTGAATAAGATATTCTTACGAAACTAGTTTTGCATTTGTCTCTTTTAACGACTATTTGGAGTTAAGTAATTCACACCCCCTTTAAAAAGGGGTGTTTTGACAAATTACTTAGTTACTTTCATTATGACATAAGTTAAATAAAAAGTAAAAAAAATTAAAATTAACGTGGTTTAATTTTATATTTAATTTGTGTAAACTTACGTTAGAACAAATTTGGTGGGATTATGTATATGAAAATGCTAAATTCACTATCTATTATGAGACAACACTTAAGTATAATCCTTTGAATAGATATTATTGTCAAGAGTCTTGTGACTTATTTCATTGGCACCTCATGGTGTTTCTAAGTGAGACATCTAGGGTTCAAACCTCTCTCGTACTAGGTGGTTGTAACTATCAAATTAACTAATATATATATATATATATATATATATATATATATATATATAAAATTTATTGAGTTTCCCAAATAAATTCAAATGTATAACGAGATGAAAATAATGTGTAATAAAAAGGTAGTTACTCAGGCTTTCTACCATGGAGAAAGGCCAAACCAAGTCCACTCTTTATTTCTCTCTACTACTCACTCACGATCTCAACATGAATTAATTCCAATGATTTCATTGTTTCAGGGAACAAAAGATGAAACTCCTATTTAATAAGAAAAAATATAAAACCAATAAAAGTAAATCATGCTATTCAAAAATTTGGTTAAATTGGCTTCTTCTCAACTAGTAAAAGAATGTTAAGATTTTAACAAAGGAGAGGTCAATTCAAAATTTTGGTTCATTAATTCTATTTTTGTTGTAAATAAGTTTAATATCCTTTTTTTTTTTTTTTTTTTTTATGAAAGGAATATTCATTTAAGTTAGCATGAACCACATTCCAGATCCGCTCATAGATATATGCTTATGCTATAGTCACAAACTATGTTCTAAATATTGGTTGGGTCATCTTTGTATGATAAATATGTTAAACATTTATTTCGTACCATGTCAATGTATTTTCCATTACAAACTTAAAGACGATATCTTCTCAAAAAAAAAAAAAAATATATATATATATATATATATAGACACACTTAAAGATGATAGGATTGACAAATATAAAATGTTAAAAAGTTGTTCAAGGTGAGAATGCATGTTTGAATATGTGCAGGTATCAGTGTTGGCCTTTTAGTATTGTTTGTGGGAAGTTCTTGGATATATTTGGGACTGAAAAAAAGAAAGCTCATTAAGCTTAGAGAAAAATTCTTCCAACAAAATGGTGGCTTATTGTTACAACAGAAACTATCTAATCGCAAAGGGTCTGTCGAGACAAGCAAAATTTATAGTGCAGATGAAATCAAAAAAGCTACCAACAACTATGATGAAAGTAGAGTCCTTGGTCAAGGAGGCTATGGAATAGTTTACAAAGGAATATTACCAGATAACAAAGTGGTTGCTATTAAGAAGTCCAAAATTGGTAATCAGATCCAGATTGAGCAATTCATAAATGAAATAAATGTGCTTACCCAAATTAACCATAGGAATGTGGTTAAACTATTAGGTTGTTGTCTGGAAACAGAAGTGCCCTTACTAGTTTATGAATTCATCACAAAAGGGACTCTTTCTGATCACATTCATGATAAAAGCTTATCATCCTTACTTTCTTGGGAAAAACGCTTGAAGATTGCTGCAGAAACTGCAGGAGCACTTGCATACTTACATTCTGCAACTTCTGTGCCAATTATACATAGAGATGTCAAAGCTGCAAATATACTATTAGATGAAAATTTCATAGCAAAAGTGTCTGACTTCGGAGCTTCCAAGCTAGTTCCTCTTGATCAAACTCAATTAAACACTTTGGTGCAAGGAACTTTTGGATACTTAGACCCAGAATATTTTCATACTAGCCAATTAACAGAAAAAAGTGATGTGTATAGTTTTGGTGTTGTTTTGGCAGAGCTTCTGACTGGTAAGATGGCACTTTCGTTCGATAGGCCTGAAATTGACAGAAATCTAGCAATGTACTTTGTTTCTGCTATGAAAGATGATCGCCTAGTTCAAATTCTTGAAGACAGCATTGTTAATGAGGGTAATATTGAGGAACTAAAGGAAGTTGCTATCCTTGCAAAAAGGTGCTTGAAGGTGACAAGCGAGGACAGGCCTTCTATGAAGGAAGTGGCAATGGAATTAGAGGGGTTTGTTATCATGGAAAAACATCCTTGGAGAAATACTAGTGTCTATACAGAGGAAACTGAGTTCTTGCTTAGTGCACCTACTCAATCATTTAGTGTTGATGTTGGTCCAAGTAGTGTGTCCAGTACAAGTATTGGGTACGATAGCATGAGAAACAACGTATTGAAACCGCATGATGGGAGATAGGTAATCCATGGTAATATTCTTGAGTCGATTTAGCCTAAATTATTTATGTATGTTTTATGCAATTGAACTTATGTATCACAATATATTATTTGAACATGTAGATTGGTTCATGCTGTGTATGAGATTATACACATGTTGTAGACTGAATAAAATCTAGCACAAGAACAAAGGAACTGCATTGCCCTAAAAAATGTCTAGGTGGTAATTAGACATGGCAAAATGGGCGGGTCGGGTTGGGTCAATCGGGTTGCGGGCCAAACAAGTTACGAGTCAAATGGGTCATTTTAAGCGGGTTAAAAATAAGTTCGGGTCAATCGGGTTGCAAGTCGGGTCAAGTTGACCCGTATTTTCACATGATTTTTTTTTTCTAAGAAAACAACATATATTTGCCATTTAAAAAGTCATGCAACAAATTACTTTATGTAAAATGCATTACTTTGAACTCACTACTTATATCAAGAATGAATTACACTTATTAATACTTATTCAATAATTTTAAAATTATATAGATCCTAATATTACTATCTAAAACAAAATAACATAAAGATAAGTAAAACAAATATACAAGTTTTCTTTCTACACAATATCAATATCTCAAAATATAAAACAAAATTACAAATGACTTATTGGATAATTCATTTGACAAAGAATAAAAACATATAAGAAATTTACAATCTTAAAAATTAATTTTATATTCTATTGTCAATTGTGGTTGAAACTCTATTTCAATTTGAGATATATATTAAAGTTTGATTGTTTACTTATTTATACATGGTCTCTTTTATGAATAACATATCATTGTTAAGCAACTCACACTCTAGGAAATATAATAATTTATTTTGAAAAGCCATTCATTTTGGACATAAATTGTTAAAAAATAGGTCTAAGCATTTATAATTTATGTTAATTTGATACTTTGACTTCACTATTTTCACACTTGTGAATCAGTGAATGTTTCTCACACATATCTACAATTTTAAATCTATATTTTTAACTGTATTATAACCAGATTATCTTAGTATGTACTTTGCTATTTAATGTCTAAAAATCTTTACTCATTAAAAAATGCTCAAACATTCATCTTTCAATTAATAAACATACATTTATGTAAATGTCTTAATTATTTCCTTAAAACTCACAACAAATAATTAAACCAATATTGTCTTAATTTTTTTTTTTTTTTACAAAAAAAAAGTTTTAAAAAATGGTTTAGGTTTAGGTCGTGTAGAGGATAGGGTCAAGTTGATCCTCAAAAAACACGGGTCGAGTTACGGGTCAACTCGTTTTTGTTTCGAGTAAAAAAAATCTGATTCGAGTAAGAGATTTTTCGAGTTGGATTAGAAATTCTAATTTGTTTTGCCATGTCTAAATGTACCCGCACTAAACACACTTGGTGTTTGTCACAATCCCATAAAACAAAGAGCTCACTTTGGACCTTGTTTATTCTCTTGTTTCACTTTCCTGATTGTGGTAGCTAATGCAAAAGGGTGTGAAATGTAGACCATGAAAAGTATGCAAAGGGCCACTTTCATTTTAGCACAATAGATCATATCCTTGCATGCCATAGAAGGAAAAAAAAAAAAAGGAGATCTCCAAGTAATGACTTTTTGCAAGCCAAATTGATGATGCTCAAAATCGTCAGTAAGCCACACGGTCCTCACGTGCTCCTGATGACGTTCCTGCACAATACAAAAGCTGAAGACCTTAAAAGGGTACCGGTGTGGTACCGACCAAATACCCTCCGACGGTCAAGTTAGAAAAATCTCTTATTCATAACTCTAAAGTGTTAGAACTGAGATGAATTATGCGTACCTTGTCTTGAGAGGGCTTTGGGGTATTTATAGTAGCGTAGGGCCGAAATTCATGCCTTGGTCAAGAAGTTATTTCCTTCTAGGAGAGTAACTCTTGGATTTTATGTATCCCTTTGAATCCTTGTCCTTATAGGAATCTCCTTAATTTGGGTTAGACGTGTAGTGCAAGAATCCTTCTTACATACGTATACGTGGTGGAAAAGTAAGGTTGTGGACGGGACTAGGACTGACTTCTTCAGCCTTTGCTCGTCAGCCTGACTCCACATATTTCTAAGGTCATTGGCTTGTAGGTTGAGGTCATCAGCTTTATAATTCCCCAGCCTTGGGGTCGTTAACTTTAGGGTCGTCAGCCTTGGGCTCATCAGCTTTAAGGTCGTTAGCCTTGGGCTCGTTAGCTTTAGGATTATCAAAGTTACCCTTATCAGCTGCCCCCTACTCCATAGCCTCATCAGTCTTTCCTGATGGGCTATGGAGTACATATTTTAAAGAAGTTATGACATCTACAGATGGCCCCTATTAAATGCTAGGACACGTGGCTTAAACTGATTTGCCTTGACCTTGGACGGGCATGTCGCTTCGTCTTCCGTGCCCCTTTTTCCCTATATATACATCCCACTCCCTTCATTTCAGACTTTTCCAACATTTGCTGTTTTTTGAGAGACAAAGCGCCACGTCCATAACTCCTGTCCGTGTACTTGCTAGCTTCATCCATTTTGCAACCGTCAACCTTTTGGGACCGTCACCTCACTTCGCAGGACCTTTTACTTGTAAGTTCTCTTCTTTTATTCTCTTTTTACTTTTCTACCCAATACCCTTTAATGAGGTCGTCGGCCTAGGTTCTTAGAATAAAACCGTCGTTTGTAGGTAGTCAGATGTCGAGTGAACAGTCATCGGTCCGTGAGGGAGCGGGTTACAACGAGGTCTTTCCATCAGGTCGTGAGCCCGATGAGGGCTTATCCTGGTCTTCAAAAAGGGACACGTCAGCCCATTCTTCTGATGAAGAGGAAGGAAGTTGTAGAGAAGGTGAGGTGAGCGAGGATGGGGACAATGGAGAGGAAAAAGAGAGAACAGGTGACAGGGATGAGGATGAAGGTGACGAGGAGACCTTAGAGAGCACCTTGGGAGCCCCTGGTGATGACCGCCCTTTCATCCTACCCTTAGAATGGTCCGTCAATGGCTTCTTGCTGACTATGTCGAAGAATGTTTTTAACAACTTACGGGCCCGTTACCAGATTCCGGACGATATCTCAATCCGTCTCCCCGAGGAGGGTGAGAGGTGCTATTCAAGGCGAACCGCAGATGTTGGCATGTACGATGCCATGTTTGCTGCGGGGTTAAGATTACCGCTGACGACATTGCATCGTCAGTTAGCTAATTTTTTGGGTATCTTCGTCAATCAAATTGCCCCTAACGCCTGGTGGACGTTTATTGGTGCTGAGATCTTGCGGGGTCGTCTGAGTGGTGGGCACCGTCAACTAACTCTGGACGAGTTCTTTTGGTGCTACCGTCCTCAGCACATCTTCTCGTCAAAGGAGATTTATCACTTTTCAGTGAGGAAGAAAGAACTGAAATTGGTGTCGGACATGCCAGACTCTAATAGAAAATGGAAAGGCAGATACTTTTTTGTAGAAGGGACTAACTGGGTATGCCATCAGGAAGAGTGGGAGTCAATGCCTCATGGCTTTTTTTACAACACTTGGGCATACGTCAGGGATTCAGGTTGACCCCGTCAGTTTCTCTACTTAGCTTATTTGTCTGATTCCTAACCTCGTCTCTTTTTCTTCATCTAACGTCCGTTCATGCGTGACCGCGGAACAAGAGGATTTTATTCGTCGGGTGACGTCCATCCCTTTGGATGAGAGAAAGTGTCGGGACTTGATTACTCTCGATGCCTTCCATTGGTATTGTGGTGGTCCGGAGCCGACGGAGGAAGCTCAGAGGCTGAACGATTTTTCTCGTCGGTGTGAGTATCTCTTAATTACTTCCGTCATTTTTCTTACATTGTTTTCGTCCCTTCACTTTTAATTCTTAACAGAAATGGAAACGGCCAAGCAAAGGATTCGTGTTGTTGCTGTTGCCAAGAAGAAAGACGAGGAGAAGGAAGGAAGGCGACATCGTCGTTGGTTCTTAAGCCCATCGGGAAGGTGGGCGCTAAAAGGAAGGCTGACGGGAAGGATGAACGTTCGGGGAAGAAGGTGGTCCCTGCCTCTGGGGGTAAACCCCCTAAGAAGCTGTCGCCTCAAAAAGCTTCTCATGGGGCAGGCAAGGGTCTGATGACGGTGTCGGGGACCGTCAGTCTTAATCAAGTTCGTCACCTTCTTACCCACAAGGATTATGCTGTGGAGGTGGCAGAGTCCATTATAGAGGAAGAGGAGATTGAGTTATGCGATGAGCAGATGACGGATGAGATAGGGTTGTCAGGGTTATTTGACCTTACTCGGGTATACTTTCCTTTCTCATGTTTTAACATTTGGACAAACTTGTAAGGGACTGACGCCGTTTTTTGTGTCCCATAGGCCATGGTTTGAATGAAGACCTTGCGAGATAGGTGTGCTGCGAAGGAGGGGGTGGTCACCCATCTTCACGTTCGCATCAAGAACTTGGTAGATGCGCATCAGTAGTACGAGGAGGCTAACAAGCTTCTTGGTGGAGAGGTGAAAGAGCTAATGGAAAAATTGGAGGAGGAGACTCGTCAGCGAAAATTGGAGGAAGAAGCAAAGCTGACGGCAGAGAAAGAGCTGAAGGGACTTTTAAGTCAGATGGAGACGTCTAGGGCTGACGCTGTGACAGAGTTTAAGGACTCTCAGTCCTTCATAGATGCCTACGCCATCTACTATGCTGACGGATTTGAGAACTGCTTGAAGCAGGTGAAGTTTGCTTATCTCGACTTGGATCTGTCTAGAGTCAGCATGGATGAACCCCTACCGTCAACTCTGGCAGGTGGTTCCATATTTGAGAAGACCGACGAGACTACCCAACTCAAGGTGGACTTAAGGGATGGCAGCTTCGTCCTCGCTCAACCTGCTATAGACAAGTCCGTCACCTTAGCTCCATTAGCGGACCACCATGCAGAAAAATCCAACACTGAAGATGCTTCTACCCCCCAATCATTACTTTGTCTCTGTCAGCCACTCCTTCCTCTTTATGAATCTTGTGTTGTAATGAATTTTATGCTAAAGGTGCTTCCATTTTTAAGTTGTAATGAACTTTAATGCTTGACGCCCGTTGTTTTAGGCTTTTGTAAAGGCAATTTTATTTTGTAGTATTTAATCTTTATTACTCCCAATCGTGTTGCTTTATACTTGATGTTTTTATGGCGTCAGCTTGATTTTTGTAAAAGCTTCGTCCTTATAACGTATTTTAATAGTAGACTCGTTCATTTTGACGAGGTTGTCTACTTTGTAGATAGTAATTGATCCGTCCACTTTGTGGATTTAGTATTAGGTCGTCCACTTTGTGGACTTAATATTAGCTCCGTCCATTTTGTGGACTAAAGGTCGTCTACTTTGTGGACTTAGTGGAAGCTTCGTCCACTTTGTGGACTTGGTAATAACTCCGTCCACTTTGTGGACTTAGTATTAAGGTCGTCCACTTTGTGAACTTAGTAGTAGTTCTGTCCACTTTGTGGACTTGGTATTATCTCCGTCCACTTTGTGGACTTGAGGTTGTCCACTTTGTGGACTTAGTAGTAGCTCCGTCTACTTTGTGGACTTGGTACTAACTCCGTCCACTTTGTGGTAGATCCATTTACATAATCAAACTTTCCAGTTGTTTTTTGAATAAACTCCTCTTATTATCATGAACGTATGCATAAGTAGTAAATTGTTAAAAGAGAATAAAACTCATCCCTTCGGGCTTTAAAATATTTTGTAGGCAGAAGATTAATAAAGACAAACGATTTAAAGGAAGTAAACTGGAGATGAGGAGCAACGTTCTTTTTGCTATCTTCTACTGGTAGTACTTTCTGAGGTGCTCGGCGTTCCACGGATGGCGTAGTTTATGTCCATCTAGCACCTCTAAGTGGTAGGTGCCCTTCCTTAGCCATGATGTTATTTTGTAGGGCCCTTTCTAGTTTGGGCCGATCTTTCCTTGTGTAGGGTCTTTGGTGGTGCCCATTACTTTTCTCAAAACGAGATCCCCAATTTTGAAGTCTCGGTGCTTGACTCGGGAGTTGTAGTGTTTGGCCATGAGGTTTAGGTATCACGTGAGCATCTGTTTAGTCGCCATCCTAACTTCATCAGCTAGGTCAAGTTCTAGACGCATGGCTTCGTCATTCCTTCCTTCGTCGTGATTACCCACCCTGTAGCTCGTGAGTCCGACCTTAGCTGGTATGATTACTTCGCTACCGTACGTTAGCCGAAATGGAGTTTCTCCTGTAGGAGTCCTAACGGTTGTCCTATAGGCCCATAATACGTTGGGTAGCTCCTCCGGCCATATGCCTTTTGCCCCCTTGAGTCGAGTTTTGATTATTCGAAACAAGGATCGGTTTGTGACTTCAACTTGTCCGTTGGCTTGGGGATGGGCAGGGGAGGAGTAGTGGTTCTTGATGCCTAATTGTGAACAGAAGTCCCGAAAGGAGTTATTATCGAATTGCTTACCGTTGTTTGAGATCAGGACCCTTGGAATTCCGAACCTACAAATGATGTTCTTCCAAACAAAGCTTCGTACATTTTTCTAGGTGATTGTGGCCAAGGCTTTAGCCTCTACCCATTTGGTGAAGTAGTGGATGTTGACTATTAGAAACTTCAGCTGCCTTGTTGCTGTTGGGAATGGCCCCATAATGTCCAGCCCCTATTAAGCGAATGGCCACGGAGCGGTTATTGGGGTCATATCTTCAGCTGGCTGCCTGATAATGTTACTGAACCTTTGACACTTGTCGTAGGTTTTGACATACGTCTGGGCGTCCTTCTGCATGGTCGGCCAGTAATATCCAGCCCGAAGTAATTTATGGACCAATAACCGTGATCCTAAGTGATTGCCACAGATCCCTTCGTGCACTTCTCTCATGACATAATCCGCTTCTTCGGGTCCTAAACATCTTAGGTACGGTCGGGAGAAACTTCTTTTGTATAAGATGTCTCTCATCAAGACAAATCGGGCTGCTTGGATCTTTTGCTTCCTTGCGGCTTCCTTTTCTTTAGGCAGGATGTTGTCTTTGAGATAAGCAATCAAAGAGGTGGTCCAATTACTCTCGGATCTTACCTCTTGCACATTAATGGCGTCTATTAGTGGTGCGATTTGAGTAAAAGATAGTACCTTGCTGGGGGTGATCACGTGTTCCACAGATGCAGCTTTAGCAAGGCGGTCGGCTTGCTCATTATCTTCCCTTGGAATTTGTACAACTTTTGCCTGCAGCTCGTTTACCCTTCTTGTTGCTTGTTCCAAGTACATTTTCATCATTTCTTCCTTATATTCATAGTCACCGTTTATATGGTTAGTGATGACCTAGGAGTTGCAATGGATCACTGTGTCTACGGCTCCTACAGCCTTGGCTAAATCCAAGTCTGCTATGAGGGCTTCATACTCTGCTTCGTTGTTAGTTCTAGTCAAATCAAGTCAAATCATGCATTTGGTCTCATCGCCCTCCGGAGACTGAAGTACGATGCCTGCCCCACCAGCTTTTTTGTTTGACGACCCATCGGTGAACACACTCCATTGGGGGTTTTCTGCCCCCTAGCCCTCTCCATTAGTGAACTCCACAATAAAGTCAGCGAGCATTTATCCCTTGATGGCGATACGTGGGCGATACGTGGGCGATACTTTATGTCAAACTCGCTTAACTCTATTACCCACAAGGCCATGCGCCCAGCAGCTTCTGAGCTACTCATTGCTCGTCACAAAGGCTTGTCGGTTAATACAACCACTGTATGGGCTTGGAAGTACGGCTCAAGCTTGCGGGCTGCCGTTATTAGAGTGAAGGTAAGTTTTTCTATCGGTGAGTATCTTCCTTCTGCGCTGTGAAGTGCCCGGCTGGCATAGTACACTGGCCTTTGGATCCTGTCGTCTTCCCTGACTAGGGCTACGTTAACGACTGCCGGAGAAACAGCCAAATAAAGGAACAGCTCTTCACCTAGTTGGAAGGGGGTTAATAGTGGTGGTGAAGATAGGTAGACCTTCAGGTCTTCGAATGCTTGCTAGCATTCATCCATCCATTCAAAGGATTTCTTCAGTGTGCGAAAGAATGGTAGACATTTATTCGTCGCCCTAGATACAAATCTGCTAAGCGCGGCGACCTTGCCATTAAGGCTCTTTTCCTTCACGTTTTTAGGAGGTGTCATCTCTATTATAGCCTGAATTTTGTCCGGGTTGGCTTCAATACCTCTTTGGGACACCATGTATCCTAAAAAATTTTCAGCTGTCACCTCGAAGGCACACTTGGCTGGATTAAGCTTCATGTTGTAGGAGCGAAGAGTATCGAAGGTTTCCTTTAGGTCCCCCAGGTGATCTTCTTCTTTTCGACTTTTCACTAGCATGTCGTCGACGTATACCTGGACATTTCTCCCAATTTGTTGTGCAAACATCTTATTCATGAGCCTTTGGTATGTTGCACCTGTGTTTTTCAAGCCGAATGGCATGACCTTGTAGCAAAAAAGGCCTTGACTTGTTACAAACGAAGTCTTTTTCTGATCAGCTTCATCCATTTGGATCTGGTTGTATCCTAAAAACGCATTTATGAAGCTTAAAAGCTGATGTTGGGCCATAGAATCCACTAGGAGGTTGACCCTTGCTTTGTTTAGGTCTGTGAAATCTATACACATCCTCCATTTTTCGTTATTCTTCTTTACCATGACGACGTTTGCTAACCACTCGGGGTAGTAAACCTCCTTAATGAAGCCTGCTTCTTGTAACTTGCAGAGTTCTTCCGCCACTGCCCGATCTCTCCCTTGGGGGAATACTCTTTTCTTTTGGCAAACAGGAGGAAAGGATGGCGATACATTCAACCTGTGTACCATGACTGACGAGTCAATTCCTGGCAAGTCTTCGTGACTCCATGTGAACACGTCCCGGTTTTCTTTGAGGAAGGTTGCGAGTGCCTGCCGTAGCGTCGAGTCTGCCAGGGTGCCGATCTTAGTTGTCCGCTTTGGTTGGGAGTCGTCGAGGGGTATGTCCTCGAGTTTTTCTATGGGCTTTGTCGCTGTACATTGTTCTTCTATGCTCATGGATTGACGGTGGTTATCCATTTCCATCATGGTTACATAACATTCACGTGCGGCCACTTGATCTCCTCTTAATTCTCCCACTCCGTAGTCAATCTGGAATTTTATCATCAAATGCTAGGTTGAGGTTACAGGCTTCCACGAGTTAAGGGTGGGACGTCCTATGATTGCATTGTAAGATGATGAACAGTCGACTACAAGGAATGCTACATTCTTGGTGACTTGTTGAGGGTAGTCCCCAATGGTTACTACCAAAGTGATGACGCCAAGGGGAAATACCCTTGTTCCTCCAAAGCCGACCAGTGGGGCGTTAGTTGGGACTAGGTGCTTCCTATCAATTCCCATCTTTTGGAATGCGGGGTAGTAGAGGATGTCCGCCGAGCTTCCATTGTTGACGAGGACTAGATTCATGTTGTAGCCTCCCGCTTGTATGGTGATGACAAGCGCATTATCATGGGGGTGGTGGATACGTCGTGCATCTTCATCTGAGAATCCAATGAAGGGGTTATCAGTCTGCGACATTTTGGGTACAGACCCCTTCAGCTGGATGTTCTGAATCATCCTGAGATAAGTCTTCCGAACTTTCTTTGATGACCTGGCAGCCGCGGTGCCCCCTACAATCATCCTTATATCACCTAGGGGCTGTCTGGGGCGTTCGTTCTCCCGTCAGGGAGCTTGGTCTTGTGGTGGATCTGTCCTCTCTTTGCTAACAAACCTCTGCAGCCCTCTACAGCCTTCCTTGCCTAATTAGAGCTTCTATTTGCTACTTCAAGTCATAGCAATCAGCCGTATCGTGGCCATGGTCTCAATGGAAGCGACAATATTTGTCCCTTGGCCTCTTGTTAAAAACATCTTGTCGGGAAAGGTCAGGGCTCCTTCGTCCTTGATCTGCATTAGGACCTGGTTGATAGGGGCGGTCAGCGGCGTGAAGCTCGTGAATCTCACTACGAGTGGCTTGGAGCGACGATCGTCCCGTCACTCTTCGGTCCTAGCCTTCTTTTGCCCTCTATCCGTCTGTGTGTCTTCTTGCCTTTCCCTTTTTTTAAGCTTCTCTTCTCGAGCCATCAGAGCGTCTTCTGCATTCATATACTTGGTCGCCTTGTAGAGCAAATCTGACATGATTTTCGGGTCGTTCTTGTATAAGGAAAATAAGAACTTACCCTTCTGTAGTCCATTGGTGAATGCTACCATAAGTATCTTGTCGTCTGCCTCATCGATTGAGTGAGCCTCCTTATTAAACCACGTTATATACGACCTAAGTGTTTCGTCCTTCCGTTATCTTATGCTCATTAAACACGCTGTGGACTTCTTGTATTGGTGACCCACGATGAAATGTGAAACGAATTGAGCACCCAACTCCTTAAAGGTGCTAATCGAATTAGGTGTCAACCTGCTATACCATACCCTCGCAGATCCCTTCAGCGTAGTAGGGAAAGCCCTACACATGATCTCATTTGGCACTCCTTGAAGGCGCATTATAGTCTTAAAGGATTCCAAGTGGTCCAGGGGGTCTTTAGACCCGTTATAGCTTTCTACCTGAGGCATGCGAAATTTTGGGGGAAGAGGACATGAAGTGACGTGTGCCATAAAAGGTGAATCAGTTCGTTGAACTATGTCGTCAAAGTCACTGGATACCCTTCCTCTGAGGGCGTTCATTATTACCTCCATTCGCTCCCGCATCTCCTGCATCTCCGCGGCAATGTGAGGTGGTAGTACGTCAGAGATAGTTGGCCGACTGTTGTCCTGCCGCTCCGATCTACTCGGAGTGTTGCTACCCTCGGGTCTTTCATGGTTCCTCCTTTCGGCGCTCGTTCCTTCCTAGTCTTCTTCTTGCGTGCCAGGATATGCGTTCCTCTGACGTAACTGCTCCTCCAAGTCGTGATTTTATTTGGTTAGGCGTTCAACCGCCACTACGAGCGTTTGGACTTGTCTTTCCAGCACCGTGGCATGCGGTTTGTCGCCCAAATTATTGGTTGTTGCTAGCGATCTAGTGAGTACCATGCAACTTTTTGTCTCAAGAATAAGATAATGGCTGATTACTCGTTTCCCACAAACGACGCCAACTGATGATGTTCAAAATCATCAGTAAGCCACACGGTCCTCACGTGCTCCTGATGACGTACCTGCACAATACAAAAGCTGAAGACCTTAAGAAGGGTACTGGTGTGATACTGGCCAAATACCCTCCGACGGTCAAGTTAGAGAAATCTCTTATTCACAACTCTAAAGTGTTAGAGCTGAGGTGAATTATGCGTACCTTGCCTTGAGAGGGCTTTGGGGTATTTATAGTAGCGTAGGGCCGAAATTCATGCCTTGGTCAAGAAGTTCTTTCCTTCTAGGAGAGTAACTGTTGGATTTTACGTATCCCTTTGAATCCTTGTTCTTATAGGAATCTCCTTAATTTGGGTTAAACGTGTAGTGCAAGAATCCTTCTTACATACGTATACATGGTGGTCAAGTAAGGTTGTGGACGGGACCAGGACTGACTTCTTCAGCCTTTGCCTGTCAGCCTAACTCCACATATTTCTAAGATCATTGGCTTGTAGGTTGAGGTCGTCAGCTTCATAATTCCCCAATCTTGGGGTCGTCAACTTTAGGGTCGTCAGCCTTGAGCTCATCAGCTTTAGGGTCGTCAGCCTTAGGCTCGTCAGCTTTAAGATTATCAAAGTTACCCTAATCACATATGTTACCTTTAATTTGTACAATGAATAATTAGTATATATATCTTGCAACTTCAGAAAATGTGTCCTTTTTTTTTCTTCTAATTAGGGACCCATAAGCTTTGTGTAAGAGTAGGAAAATAAAAAAATGGCAGACCAAATGTTTTGTCACATACATCTTTGAAATGCCTCTGTCACAATTATGTAGAAAAGTAAAATGCTTGACTATTGCAGAAGATTATGGCCACCCAAAATATATAAGATTAGATCATTGATATTCATATTGTAATTTACTATAGTAGTTCTACATTTTGTAAACCAAACCATTATATTTAAATTAAACAAACCTAATGCGCAATTTTTTATTTTTATAATTGCTAACATGACTTATTATAATTCTTTTACCTAATAAAAATTGTATTTATAAGCGATAAAATTAAATGTGAAAGTGATATAATATACCTTCCATTTCACGCCACTGTAGGTACATTTGTCTCGGAGATTTAATTAAGTTTCTTGATTGATATCTCTAATATAATATGATTTTTTGTCATCCTTTTGATATTTCTAACTTCTGTCCATTAGATTTTTTTAGGAAATTGCCTTCCTTTGTCATAGTTGTAGTGTACACGTTGCCTAGAACACGGCCTTCCTTTCTCATGGTATTGTAAAGAGAATCACATGGTTGTAGTTGTTATCTGTCCTTGGTATCTGGAGGAACTTGATTTTACTACAGGCATGGGGATGCCAGGGTCTTTCTATTGGGATTTAGTAGTTTGTTAAACTAAGATGATGAAAAACACACGTACATTAACTCATCTTATCATAGGGGGCCATTTATTGGAGCTTCTAGTCAGTTGGTGTAGTCTGTTAGCCATAGGAGTGATTCTGGTTACTCTTTGTCAGTTGGTTCATCTTGCACAATGGTGAGAATCTTGAATTTTAACAGGTTGGTTTAGCAGAGTACTTTTTATCAAACTCCCACCCACTCCCATAAAAAAAAAAGGGACTAATAGTAGATTACTTGGAGACTTTGTAGCGGAGCCGTCTCCCTTGAACTGGCATTATTTTCAGGGTGCAGACAAAATGGTGACATGCTGTGCTCATCTGTAGTATGCTTAACTTATTATATCCTGCCATTCGTAATGATAGATTGCTAGTAACAATTTGAAGAACTGCCATTCAGCAGGTCCAGTTTTGTTTATTGATAGCATTTTAAATGAATTTGGTAATGCTCGTTGCTGTATATATGCTAATAGTCACAGGGAATTGGCATTCGATATAATGGATTTTACCTAAGCCATTCGCTAAACAAGAGGTGGTGTTTTCCAGATTCCTTTACCGGAACTGCAGGTCCTGATGACAATATGCCGGTATGTTAAATGGGATTCTCCTCATGGTTCATTAAGACACTCGGCTTGTATGTGTTTGTTCATTCCTTTGTATAGAATTATTACTTTGCTTCCATGTGATGTCATGTCGAAAACCATGTCTGTACTTAAAAGGTCACCCCAGGTAGGGTCTTCACGATTGGCGTCCCCATATTTGTGCTTTACAAAATATGTAAAAGCTTCGTACCCAGCAGAGCACCATGTGCATGTGTTAATCAATTTGTCACGTTTCTCATGCATATGATCTAAAGATATTTAAGATAAAGATCCTGTTATTTTGTCATGTATTGGGGTTTTTGCTGAGCTTCCTCTTTCCAGTTGACTTTCATGTTGGTACAGCTACTGCTACACCCATAAGCCGTCACCCTTATGGTATTGGTAGGTCATGCTAAGAGTTGCCAATGCTTACAAGCAGGCTAAACCCATCGTATTTTATCTTCTAATATTTTTCATTAGTCTAAGATAAAATGTTCATCATGTGTTTCAGTCAATTTTCCATTACTTTGTTGGTTGTAATATGTCAGATGAACGTGTTGTGTCATTGTTGGGCTTTGAATTTGCATAAACTTGCTAAGGAAAGCGATGATGTTAGCACTTGCATTGGGTTTCTCTGGCACCTACATTTTTAACTTAGTGTTTATTGAAACACATACAAACATCGAAGGTTCTATCAATGGAGGAAACAAGAATCACACAGAGAGAGAACAATGTAAACTTGTAAAATGAATTCCTTTTATTAAATTATCATGCTTTGTTCTCTTATACAGTGAGAAAACAGAGGTGTGAACAGTAACAAAAAATATTCACCCAATACAAACTGTACACGTGGATTAAACCTAAAAAACAACAACAATATATCACCAACTATACTAAACTATTGTAGTTTACTCCTATATGTACAAAATACAAGTAACAGAGATATGTACGACCTATCTAATACTTAACACTGTTGTCATTTAAAAATAAATAAATCAAAAGGGAAAAAAGAAGAAGAAGAGGAGGAAATCAAGAGCATTCCTAGAGTGATGATACTTGGAACAAAATTTGTGCATAATGATAAAGCTCACCCCACCATTAGTTTGAAATATACTCAGCGCACGCTCACACACACACACAAACATATATCTCAACTATCATAATTTCAATTCCAGAAGTTGAGATTGCTTCATTTCCTTAACTTGTTCTACTTCCTGACATGTTAAAGCAGGATTGATTTTAATGGCTGAATTGTCACCCTAATTAGCAACCTGTGTTGTGAGCACAGAGCTTTCTTTTAATCCCCTGATCCAGCTGAACTGTGGGATGGTCTCAAAATCATATTTTTAAATGTTACTCAAATCTGAAATTGCTCATAACGAGTTTGTGAGTTGTGGGTTGCATATGAGAATGGCCTTCCCAACGCCTTTATATAAAAGAAAGTTGGAAAATCAATGCCTGACTTGTGCACATGACTGAAAATTAGAATACCTCCCACCCTGACCATCATTCATTGGCTCAACTAATTTTAGTTTAATTAGATACATTACATATTGTCTAACTCAGATGAATTTACTTGTATGAGGTTTTTGTATCTTTTCCTTTTTCGAACAAAGTATTGGAAAGATATACCTTGTGTCTTAAGCAATGGTGCTTGCCCCAAGAAGAGAACAATATTTTTTAAATAAAGATTAGCCACTTATTCATGTGCTTCTTCCTTTATTATTATTATTATTATTATTATTATTATTATTATTATTATTATTATTATTTATTTATTTTTTGGGATAAACATCTTATCATCATGTTCAATGTAATGGATAATGGACCTTAATTTTTATGCAGAGAAGAAATGGTGTGTAGAAATGGCACCATTTATAATATTTCACATTGGGATATACTACGAACAAGAAGTTCATTGATTATGTGAACTGCAAGGGTGTAGTTTTGTCGCTGAAACCTGAAAGTGGTCCTAAAGGTCTGCTCCGATCCTCTTACATATCAAAACCCGAGAACTTTAGGCTCAGACCAAAGTCACCAGGGGTCCAAGCTATACATGATGGATTTTATAGCTTGAACAAATTCTCTCTTGATTTCATTTAAAAAAAAAAAAAAAACTCATGAATCAGAAAAAGAAAAAGGGGAAAGCATCTTTTACTTTTATATTATTTCACTCTTTGTCTGTGAGATATTTTTGGGAATCCTATAAACCGATAGTGTGGTGGATTGAATCTGAAACCTTCATATATACGTCATGTCTCAAACTAATAAATCTACCGCCTGGATACCCCTTTGGGTCATTTTAAAATTTGTTCTAAATAGAACAATTCCACAATCACAACCAATAGAAAATTAAATTTCTTGCAGGGCATCCATTTAGAATAAACCCTCTAATCAATTGTTACATTTCACAACAAAAAAGTACTTCGAGAATTCGATTACAAAGATTTTTTTTTTCTTTTTAAGGAACAACATGATAGACAAAGTAGTAAAAAATTATTGTTTTTGAGTCACTCTCACATAATTGCTCTACTAAAGTGGCTAGTAAGAAGCATATAATGCCTGCATAGAGCTTATGAACTTTCCCAAACAGGACCCTAAAAGAAGCAAAAACAACCCCTTTGAGGATGTTAATGTTAATGTTAATGTTAATGATCAGATTCATAGCATGCTTTCCTCATAGATGAAAAACCATTCCTTATAACATATAAGACTAAAATGTACCTGCACTCTTGACATGAGAGCATGACTTATGAGACACTCTTGGTGTGTTGTCACAATCCCATAAAACAAAGAGCTCACTTTGGACCTTATTTATTCTCTTGTTTCACTTTCATGATTGTGGTAGCTAATGCAAAAAGGTGTGAAATGTAGGCCATAAAAAGTATGCAAAGGGCCACTTTCATTTTGGCCCCTACTATCATATCCTTGCATGCCATAGAAGAAAAAAAAAAAAAAAAAAAGGAAATCTCCAAGTAATGTCTCTTTGCAATCCAGATGTTACATTTAATTTGTACAATGAATAATCACTATATATATCTTGCAACTTGCAGCAGAAAACGTGTCCTTTTTTTTCTAATTAGGGACCCATAAGCTTTGTGTAAGAGTAGGAAAATCAAAAATGGCAGACCAAATGTTGTCACATACATCTATGAAATGCCTTTGTCACAATTATGTAGAAAAGTAAAACGCTTGACTATTGCAGAAGATTAGGGCCACCAAAAATATATAAGATTAGATCATTGATATTCATATTGTAATTTACTACAGTAGTTCTACATTTTGTAAACCAAACCATTATATTTAAATTAAACAAACCTAATGCACAATTTTTTATCTATATATATATATATATATATATATATATAAGTTGAAGCATATATTTTAATATTGTTACGCTTCTGTTGAGCCACGTCAGTGCCATATCGTCAACCTATTTTCAATATTTTTTCTCATTTTTAATTATTTTTCTACTTATTAATTTGCCACTTTACAATTACACATTCTCTAACATTTACTTACTCTTACCTTTTTATCTCCCCACTATTTTATACCTTAACCTTACAATTTCTCCATCCTTTCATCTTCCTTTTATTTTGACTCTTCTGCTCCCCATTTTTTTATTATAAAAATTTGATATTTTCTCTACCATTCAATCCATATTTTTCTCACACAAAAAGACTCTCATTTTTAATTAATTTTCTCCTTAATAATTTGTCACTTTACAATTACACATTCTTCAATGTTTACTTTTACCTTTTTATCTCCCCACTACTCTATATCTTAACCTTACAACTTTTTTATCCCTTCATCTTTCTTTTAATTTGACTCTTCTTCTAACTATTTTTTTACTATAAAAAATTGTTATTTTCTCTTCCAATCAATTCATATTTTGCTCACATATAAGGGTGAACTCTCTCTCTCTCTCTCTCTCTCTCTCTCTCTCTCTATATATATATATATATATATATATATATATTCTTTCTTTTGGTGAACATTTAATTCTTTAGATTGATGAATTTTTATGTTTAACTCTACTTTAGGTTGATAAGAGTTGGTTATATATATTTTTCTTTTCTTTGTTTGTTACATGTTATCTTATGAAATTACAGAATGATTTAATGTTATTCTGTTATATAGCATGACTTGGATAGTTTAGTGTTTAACACTATACATTTTCTTTTGAATATTCTTCTACTCATCTTCTTTTATATAATTTTGTTAGTTGTCTCACATTTTCTTCTAGAAAAGGTGATCTCTCTCTCTCTCTCTCTCTCTCTTTCTCTCTCTCTCTCTCTCTCTCTCATTATTTCTTTCTTGCAACTCTATTTTAAATTTTTTTGTTTTTTTTTTGTGTCTCTACTTTTGGATGATACACTTTGGTGGTGTGTTTTTTGAGTTATTTATCACATGTACTCTCTATCCCTCTTATAGTTTTAGTTTGAGTAAATTTTAAGATATTTTAGAAGTGAGATGATTATGTATATTAATTTTTCTATAAATTATTTGAGTAATATCAATTATAAATTTATGATAAGGGTTGGTTATCATGATAATGTTCTTAAGAGAATGAGAAATTCAAATAATTAATTTTGGAACTTTAAAATTTTAGTTGTTAGGAAAAAAAAACCATAACACACTAATCACCATACAAATGTTTGAATAATATAGATCACTTGAAAAAAGAATAGTATTTCTATTTTTTATCTAAAAAAAAGGAAAAATATCATGAAATGGACCTAAGTTTTTCGAAAAAATAAAAAAACTCAAAATAATATAATGATATATTTATAAATATGAAGAGATAAAAAATAATTTTACAAAATAGCTGTATGTTCCCACGCATTGCGTGAGTTTGCGGCTAATTTTTATAATTACTAACATGACTTACTATAATTCTTTTACCTAATAAAAATTGTATTTATAAGCTATTAAATTAAATGTGAAAGTGATATAACATACCTTACAATGACCTCCATTGTAAACATGACTTCCATTTCACGCCACTGTAGGTACCCTTTGCACCAAGTAATTCCCTTTTTTATTTAAGTATTTTCATGAATGAGTATATGAGTTTTTCTTACGTCCTCCTTAGGTGCAGTTTGGATACAGATTATAAAGGCTGCGTTTTGTCACTTTTGCTTTTTTTTTTTTTAACGTGTATAAACAGTAACCGGTATTGTTCATGCACGTTTTTCACTGTGCCAGCACTATGCAGAAACAAAAATTACTATTTAGACATTATTTAGACACTGTTTACACACTGTTTATGAGACCTACAAGCACTTTATTCAAAAAAATATTAAAAATAGGTCATACAATATAATTCACACATTTAAAAATTATTTTACTACTGTATTTTTAATTTTTAATTTTTAATTTTTAGTAAAATACTCTACTTTTATATTTGAGAAACACTTTTTACTATATTTTTAAATGGAATGTCTTAAAGTTCTCGTTAAAACAAAACCTTATATATTTTCAGAGCGCCTACCATTGTTGAATGTTGACCAATTCCTGTTTGAATGACTTTTTCTTTTCCACGCCGAAGTTAGTTGTTCGTTAACCATTGGACTTTGTCTTCTTATCAACAAAAATCCGAAACCAAAACCCTAGACAGGCTTAGTCAATTCGTGCCCTGATTGATTATTAGTTTTCATAATCAATACTATTTCTCCACTGGTTGATCTATAATAAAGTGATCTCAACAACCGCAATATTTTTCTTTTTAATTTTACACCAAAGGTGAAAAGCATGGATTCCAATTACAATAAAGTAATCTTATTTCTTTGCAATTAATTTAAGCAACTTTTGACTGAAATGGGATGAGAAATTTTTAGATGGCGTTTTCTAAATCAATTCCATTTTTTTTTTGGACTAAAGTTGACCATTTTTCAATTGCAAATTTTGCAAATTTCAAGATAAAGGAAAAAGGAGTTACTTGCTTATGAAAATCTCAATGAACATGTAGATGAAAATTGAGCATGCTCAAGCTGCTTTATTATCACACTTTCTTACAAAGTGCAAATGGACAATGACTTGTAATCATTTAAATGACCTAACATGCTTTAAAGGGGTAAAAATTCATGGACTAGCCCAGCTAGATATTTTTTTTTAACATCAAGTTAAATTTCAGAAAAGTTGAAATTTTTTCTTTGTTTTATGTTCATTTTTGTCTTTCTGGCCTAACAAAACAGGATAAAAAGAGAAAAGGGTCAAGCTTAGCTTATGCAAAACTGTTATAATGCACAGGGTAAAAATGAAAAAAAGAAGGAAACTTTAACTCAAATTTATTTAAACTCATAATCAAGAAAGAGTCACTTGAAGTAGCAGTAATAGTATAATAATGAATAAACAGGTTACTAGTAATTGCTTGATTAGAGATTGACCAAGAATTTGGCAAGCTTTTACTAAAACTCAATTCAATAGTGTTCTTATTAGACATCAGTGCAAAAAATGCAGAATTCATTGTTAGGTGTGAGGAAAGCCTATTAGATTTCTCATATTCAGCACAAGGGAAAAAAAAAAAGAAAAAAACCAGCAAAAATCAGATTTATCACATGCCAAAGATTAGTTTTTCACATCTAAATTTTGATTTGTCTTTGCATAAATAATAAGGTTGAGGTAATGATTTTCGAGATTCGTTAATAGAAGAGAGAGAGAAGGGAAAAAAAAAAAACTATTTTCTACCATAAATCAATTGTCATTATTGCCATTCATTGCTTCTTCAATCAATTCAATAATTTACTTTTTTAATTATAACTAAGCAATATTCAAAATGTTTGACATAATAAGTAACAAAAAGAAAAATCTAATTGGCATTAAGGTTGTTGTTTTTGAATCTCATCTCACATGTGTTTGAATCTAATTTGAGAAAATAATATACTGCACGTGAAGAATTATACCTAATTTTGCCCTTTGGCATGTTTTGAAATCTAACTTAGATATTATTTTCAATAAATGAGTACATCAATAATGTAATTAATCACTAAATTGACTCGATTTGTGATCACTTGACAAGAAGAAACAGCGAAAGAGTTGCTGGAGTGGATCGGTAACGGACTCTTTGATGCATAAATTAATAGGGTTTATATCTAAAGGGTTGTTTGTTATGAAATGAGATCAAAAATGTTTATACATTTTTTCCCTTATAGCCTTCTGTTATGTTTGTTTTTGGGGAAAGAATCACTCGGTTATTTTAAGGTCGGGATTTGAAATTCAAATATTGGTACTTCCTTTTCTTGATATAAATAATATCTACAACAATATATTCCAGAAATCTCGATAATCATTTAGGTTTTAAATGTCATTCATTGCAAGGAGTTCGTAGATTTTCGTCCTTTTCCCACTAAGGTTAGCTCTGTCATGCCAAGTTCTCCTTGCTTTTGCCAAGTCGCTAGCTTGTTATAGCTAAGTTGGCATGTCATCATTTTGTGACGAGTGTCATATCATCATACTACTCATTAGAAATTTTGAATTACATTTTAATGCCTTTTAAAATAATAATAAAGAATCCATTTTAGTAAAATATTTTTCAGTCCATATTCAGGTGTGTCAATCTCAAAGATCGGACACAATCACACAAAAGATAAAATTTGCCTACTGTGACATCTTCTAGGTGACTTTTGTAATACTTGGAAATGGATTCTACATTGATCAATTTAAGATTTTTTTTTTTTTTTTTGAGAGAGAGAGTTGAATAATTTAAGATTGTGATAATATTGGATGAGCCCCTATGGATTTCAATTTTCACCAATTTTTTTATATGACAGATAACGATTGTTATTACGTAAATTATTGTGACTTGTGACCAAGGTTTTGAATTCGGTAATATATTAATATTCACAATAAATGCCTACATGCAATTCAACTGTTTATTTGTAGTTATATCTTACTTGACTTAATGTTCAAAAAAAAAAAAATATCTTACTTGACAAAACCGAAATAGAGTTGGTCAATACACAACATTAATTTCCTCAACCAAAAATTCAAACACATAATTTGATTAAATTTAATTCTCATCAAAAACAAAAATACTACTATTTTTCATGTAGTGCTTAATTTTTAAAAATTTTATTTGCTAGTGGTTATTTTACAAGAAAAGTCAAATAAACACAGCGTCAACTCCATGATGATTAATCTTTATTATCAGATCAATAAACTCACTCCATAGTTATTGCTCTTAATATCCAATAGAGACATTGATTGATTTTTCATATAAGTGAGATTCAACTCTTAAATATTTCATTTGAAAACTAAACACTTTACCAGCTCTGTCGTCGCTAATTGTTTTTCATGAAATCGGAATTCAAAATTTCAAGATATGAGTACAAAAAACTTTACCAGCTAATTATTACTCATATGTTAGATGCAGATAAAGATTAGCATTAAAATTTTGAGATTCATGTAACCTAGCCCAAAAAAAAATTCAAAGGGCATCATAATAATTATTAAACACAGTGCCTACTACCTCACATGATTGGACTTTAACAGTAACACCACCACCACTACATGCCCAACAAAAGCAACAAAACTCATCCAAAATAGAAACGACACCGTTTTTTTTTTTTTGAAAAAAGACCCAAACTCAAAGGCTTGACTTGAAAAAATTCATTTATAAACCAAAACCCAAGAACCGGTTTCAGTTTCTCTCACTCAGTCTCACTTTCAAACCTTTCTTTTTCTGTTAAAATTCTCAAAATCCTTAGCTCTCTCTCTCTCTGAGAAACAAGAAGCAAAGCAAGCAAGAAAGAAGAAGATAAGGGCATTTTGGGTAATTTTTGATTATTTTCATTCATTCATTCATTCATGTTCTTCAACTACAAGAACAACAACAGTCCCGGCGGCGGCGGCGGCGGTGACGGCGGCGGCTGGTTCTGGATAATGGCTATGGTGGCTCCGACGAACGCGGCGGTGGTTTTCACGGCTCTCGCCGGAGTCGCCTTGGTCGCCGCCGTAGTTTTCACTGCTCGTAGGTAAATTAAATGCTTTACTTCCTATACTTTTTTTTTTTTTTTGGTTGTGTTTGACTGAGGAAGATACTGTACTGTAGCTTTTTGAAACCCTAGAAAAATAGTTTTGAGGGAGAAACTGTGTGAGAGTGAGAGAGAGAGAGAGAGAGAGAGAGTAGAAATAGATGAAAGCTCTAAGACGAAGTCACACTTCGTCGTCGGCATCGTCGTCGTCGAATTCCTCTCCTTCTTCGTCGTCGTCGTCGTGGATTCATTTGCGTTCGGTTCTATTCGTTGTTGCTTCTTCCTCACCAGCTTCTTGTTCTTCTTCTGATCGGTGAGTCCTCTCTCTCTCTCTCCCTCTCTCTCTAGATTCTTCTGTGATTTTCTCTGAATTGAGCTTTGATTTCTGTAAAGTTCACTGATTTCGATTCAGATCTCGATCTTTTCCTGCTCAAAAATCGTGTTTTCTGTACCAATCTTTAGCTCAATCTACTTGCTTTTTGTGGTTTAGTCTCCTTGTTTAAGCTTAAACAGGATTCAATGCTCAATCTACTTGTTTAAGCTTAACCACTGTAGCTGCTACTAATTACAGATTTGTGGAAGTTGGAGTTTTGGTTTATTTATGCTTCTAGATAGTAATTTTCTGTTGAACATTTGAGTTCTTGGTTTGGAAAGTAGAATTTACTTTGCTTCTTTTGTTTATATATTAAATGTTGTGATTTTTCTGTACCCGCAAATAAAATAACTTACACATGGTTTGTGTTTCCAATTAAAGACATTTCGCCTAAATTTTTGGTGGCTTATAAGGTATTTAAGGTTTTGGGAGTTCCGAGCCGGGAAACTTAAAAGTTGGTAATGAATGTGATAATCAATTTTTCGTGATCTGTATGTAACATGACTTTTCCTGTGTTGTTCTACCATGTATCTCATTTCTTGTAAAGAGAAAAGATCGATGCTTTACATGTCCATCTGGAGTAATTCATGTCCTTCACTGGGGTCTTTTTCTTCCTCCCCCGCACCCTCTAAAGGCGTAGCATTTTGGGTGATTTAGGTTTCTACGTTTTAATGTTAATCTTGAATAAGCTAAATGACAATTTGGGGGAAATTGGCTGATGTAGCCAATGCCACGTATTTTGGATCTGAGGCTTTTTAGAGTTTAAAGACGAACTGAAAGGCACTGGGTGGTGACTAATTGTATAAGTTTATTTCAAATTTGTTTTCTTTCCATCTCCAAAGACTGAAAGCAGTAAATAAAAAAATGATGTCTGATTGGAACCCCAATGAGCTTTTGATTTTGTACAAAAATGGTTAAATTTGAGCTACAATTGCATTAGTTGAACATTTGTATTACATTTTTCCATAACACGTTTTGTGTACAAATTGGATGCTAGCACTTCAGGGTTAGGATATTTCTTGTGGCAGATTTTGACCCCTAGTTCCGGTTGGAGTGATCTCATTGTGACCTCTCATTACAAATTGGTTTTGAATGGAAAATTAAACCAAACATACTGTACTTTGAGAACTCGTTTCCTTGTATTGCCCCAATGCTTTAATTAATATAGTTTGACACTTTATATAAAGAAATATCCTTTTAATTTATATGTGTTCATTGTCTACTTTTATTTTCATATGCTGGCTTCTCTTCTGGTATGACTATTAATCTTTTTCCTTTCTTTCATTTTTAGGGGTCGTCTTAAGTCACCATGGTCACGCAGGAAAAGAAAACATGCCCTTTCACGTCAGCAATGGATGAGTTTGTTTACACCAGATGGGAAGCTCCGTGATGGTGGAGTTAAGTTTTTGAAAAAAGTTCGCAGTGGAGTGAGTTACCATCCTTCTCATTTCTCTAATCTCTCTTGTCAACAACATAAATTTATACAATCCTCTGTTACTAATATTGGCTTCCTAATTTCTGATGCAGGGTGTTGATCCAAGTATTAGGGCAGAAGTTTGGCCTTTCCTTCTTGGAGTGTAAGCATTCTCAGCCTTTTTGTGTGTGTGTGGCCTCTGTGGAGTAAAAAGTATTTCTATCATTATTACATTCCTGTATCTGTGGGATAGCACTTGTTATCAATTCTGATTATTGAACTTCTATACATTTATATCTCCATAAGTTGAAGTTTGGTCTCTGGTCCTTGGTCTATACCTTAATGAGAATTTGGATGGCCCTTTCCCTCCTTCACTCTGGATGATTTAGCAATTGCCATAATTTTATGACCTTCCATGTGCGTGTTGCTGTGGAATCTTTAAGAATCTATCTGCTCTCATCTTGTTGAATCACAACTTTTTCCTCATTTTCCTGAGCTACCCTTTTGTTCCTTGTTAGTGGTACCTGATTTGGTGCAGTTGTCTTGGTAAATCTAGTTTGGTCGCTTAAAACCAACTATTGTTCATTTTCCTGTTCCTTGATTTTCAAATCTTGTGGTTTACTGGTTCCTTATCTAGACCAATTGGGTCAGCAAAAGTTACTTTTGAGGCTATAGACTTGTTAATTTGTGTTTATTATTCATAATGGCTGTATATTCAATTGAGTAAAGTCTAGTTCTTGGGTTATGGATAGTCAACTAATGGTTTATGGTTGGAAGCTTCTCTGCCATTGGTAGTGTGGTTATTTTAAAATTTCAAAGCCTTCTTTTAAAATGAATCAGTTTTTTTCAGTTAGAAGTTTCATTCCTTCCTTTCAAAGCAGCAGTATGAATTTTGGAAACTTTTGGCTTATAGTATTCATTGGTTTGAACACTTTTTTTCCACTATTGGCGGTATCACTTATCATCATTTGAATGTCTTGCTTCTCTCTGTGGTGCATTTGTTTAGATGTGCTATACTGATTCACCAAACTGTATATTTATGTTGCCTTTGTATCTAAAGGTTGATTCATACCTCTTTATGTTGACTGAATTTCTTTATTTCAACAGTTATGATTTGAACAGTTCAAAAGAGGAAAGAGATTATATAAGAACCCAGAAAAGGTGTGTACACCAACTTCATTTAGAAGTTCCAAATTTCCAATTTATTAATTGCATCACTTCAGGATAAGTTGAGTGTGGATTTTAGACTGCATGATGAGATTCTTAATTCCCTTCTCTTTAGATTTCTAACCTTAACAGTGGTTATTTGCCAATCTTTGGATGCAGAAAGGAGTATGAGAAACTTCGCAGACAATGTCGGAGACTCCTAAAACGTAGCAAAGATGACTTTAAATCGAATGAAATTGGTAGAATAAGCTGTGATGGGTACAGTGGGAGTCTTGCACATTACACAGATTCTCCAAGCTCTGAAGATGTGGTTAGCGCCAGGGAGTCCCTTTCTAGTGAGGAAAGGAGCCCAAACGTTGAATACTCTGACACCCAGTCTAGTGCAATGTTGGAAGGGGAAGAAAATGCAGGACGAATCACAAATGCTGATGCTTCTACACTAGACGGTGAGTCATCGGACTCGGACTCATCTGAAACCCCTGAAGTGAGTCAGACTTTCCCCTCTACGGAAGAGAATGATCCTGACATGAATTGCAAAGAGGATTCTTCTCCCTCACAGACAGAAGTCTCTTCAAAACTCCACAAAGATGAAGATTTTTCCTCATGGCAACGGATCATCCGCCTGGATGCTGTACGTGCCAATACAGAATGGATACCATACTCCCCATTACAAGCTGCGGTTTCAGAGGTTAGGGCACGGCGTTCTGCTGAGGCTGTGGGACTGAAGGATTATGATCACTTAGAGCCCTGCAGGATCTTCCATGCTGCCCGACTAGTTGCTATCCTTGAAGCTTATGCGCTATATGACCCTGAAATTGGCTACTGCCAGGGCATGAGCGATCTTCTTTCCCCAATAATTGCCGTAATCACAGAGGATCATGAGGCATTCTGGTGTTTTGTGGGTTTCATGAGGAAGGCTCGGCATAATTTTAGGCTTGATGAGGTGGGAATCCGAAGGCAACTTAACCTTGTTTCAAAGATTATCAAGTGCAAGGACTCTCACCTTTACAGACACCTGGAGAAGCTCCAGGCTGAGGATTGCTTTTTTGTTTATAGGATGGTGGTGGTACTGTTTAGGAGGGAATTAACATTTGAACAGACCATTTGCCTCTGGGAGGTAATGTGGGCAGACCAGGCAGCCATTAGAGCTGGGATTGGCAAGTCCGCATGGGGTCGGATAAGGCAGCGAGCCCCACCCACAGATGAGTTGTTACTTTATGCAATTGCAGCTTCTGTATTGCAAAAGAGGAAATTGATCATCGAGAAGTATAGCAGCATGGACGAGATTATAAGGGAGTGTAATAGCATGGCTGGGCAACTTGATATGTGGAAGCTCCTTGATGATGCGCATGCCTTGGTGGTGACCCTCCATGATAAGATAGAGACATCCTTCTGATGGCAGTGCAATTTTTGAGCTAATGTTTTAGGCCGCAGTTCTTTCTAGGGATCGTGGCTCTTTGGCAGCGTCTTCAAGTTTTTTTAGGACTGCAAAAACAATAACCTGATGTGCTATCTGAATGGAGTGTGGAAATTATGGTGTTCATTTTGCTGCCGCTTACTTTCAAGACACAGTTAAGTGAGGGTGGCAAACATTTGAGAGATGCCTTATTTAACTCAGCCAAAAAAAGGAAAAAAAAAAAAAAAAAAAAGCCTTATTTAGATTTATTACTTTGTATGCACCCTTATTCTCTACCAGAAATCTTCCAAGGGAAGAAAAAGCTACACAGGCTAGCAAGGGCCTGTTTTAGCAATCAAAAATACCGTATCGGATGAGGACTAGTGAGAGTTTGGTAATAAGATCCCATTGATATTGTTATTTTAATAGATTCTCAAAAAAAAAAAAAAAAAAAGAGTTATAGAGAATGGACTGTGCCTCTGTCCTAGATAATCAAGAAGGTGAAAAATGCTAGTCATTGATTGTAAAATGTTTTCAATTTTTGTTCATAGCTGTTCCCAATGATGAACCAACACTCGGGCACTCACTCTCTACTTTTTAGCTCTCATTTGAAAATTGAAAACCCATCCCATAGCTAGTTGAATATTGGATTTAATCTTATCCATGTGAGTGAATTGGATTTAATGATTTATTATCAAATCATTAGAATGGTCAATTTTATTTTTTAATATTGATAGCATATGATAAATATAATATACTCTTTTTAAAATGAAGTACATAAAGAGTTAACTAACTCAGGGAGAATCTTCATGTGGGTCAGAACTCAGAACTAGAAGTAGAGTGGCAATGGCTGGACAAAAAAAAATTGTGATGCATTCTCATTTTTAATATTGTAGTGCATGCTGCCTGAAACAATTTACTTTTGGAGTCTAGGCAAAATTGCATCCTCATGTTGACCCAGAACCTATTAAAATGCATTAGCAGCCAGAACAGTAGTCCTTAACAGATGGCACACCCTTTTGGGGGTATACTTTCAGTCTCGATGCTGAACAAGCTCTAACATTAGTGTTAGGTCATTCTCAAAATAGCATCCCAAATTGCTATTTTACCAACATATTCACCCAAAATGAACTTTACCAAGGTTATTTCTAAATTATTTTTAGCAACTGTGGATGGTGAAATTCTCCTATATAGAATGTAAAACCAAATATATTATTTTATTAAAAAATCTCCAAAAATAAATAAGAAATAAAAAATTTTAAATGAAATGATAAAATAAAAAATAGATTAAGATACTAGATGTATTGTAAAGTAAATTAGTATAATAGATAAAATAACTTTTTATACGATGAAATACTGAATATGAATTCTCATCTAGAGACCAAAATTCTCATCTTCCCCAAAAATCCTGGTTTTTATTCAAGCCCAAAAATAAGCACCTTGAGTAAGGCTGGCACGATATAGACACCACCAAGCTACACCATGTTGACTGCTTTTGTCCATTGCCAATAGGGTCAGCATGGCTGACATTTTTCTGATTTCAAATTTTTTTTTTTAAAACATTTTTGACGGTTCAGTGTCCTTGACTATTAATTCAAGGAGTTACGCTATAAATAAATCGTTTTGCCCATCACTTACACAACTTTATTATTCACCATTAACAAATGGGCACGGTTGTAAAATTTGAGGTGAAATATATTCGGACTCTTCAGACTTAAAATTGATAACAGCCCCTACCCTTGCTTATCGTCCAAATATAATAATACAACGTCTAAGGCTTAATTGACACATAAAACTGGCGAAAAGACACTCAAACTATTGCTCAATTCTAACAATAACAGACACCAAAGAGAGATTAAATTAAAACACAAGAAGCAACTGTCCTTTTTCAATTCTCAACTAACGAGGACAAATGACTCGCCCTTGAAAAAGGCACATTGTAAACGGTAGTAGGCTACTCCTTCTTGGTGAAGTGTCGGACAGCAAAGGCTAAACCCAAGATCAACAGGGGAACAAGAAACTGTAGAATCTTAATCAGGAAGTCGGAGGTCTTATCAGGATTGTATGGAGCTTGTTGGGGTGGAATGTATGTCCGTTTTTGTGGAACAGTGGATGCATCAATCTCTCCAATGTAATATTTCTCCATCATTTCTCTAGCAGAATCACTGTGGCCCACATCTTCGAAATCATTTGTTGCATCCTTCCCTGAAATATTTTGAGACAAAAATGGTCTTATATGCTTGTATATTGAGGCCCATGGGCATCATTTTGTATGCTAAAGGAAATGCAATGGTTTTACCTGTTGCAGATAATAGGACTTCATCACCTCCTGGATGATCTTCCATGAATGTTGTTACATCATACACCTAAGATTGAAACTCAAAACTTCAGTAAATAAGATAAAACAATTCCATATATTTATGAACAGGGAAAAAGAAAAAAAATGATAATTTTTATAGTAGGCCGAACTCATTATTAAGAGGATTTTTTTAAAACTGAATGTGGGCTCTTCATTTTCACCACAACTTGAGGATTAGATGATGCAACTTGGTGTACAAGAGTGCCGCTACGACTTGTAAACCAAAATGATTTCATCGTGGGTAGAATCATTGCACATAGATGTTTACTTTGCTGCATGTAAAAGCCTTTTCATTGAAGCAAAAACTAAAAATTTAGATGGTCATGTAAAACTGTAATAAACACTGATCAAATTAAAGAGTAGAGGGAAAGGCGTAGTTGATGGACAGCAGGTGAACAATCCTGTCCTGCCCCTTGCTGGTCCCAGGGGATGGAGGAGGCTAGGTTAGTCAAAAGATGGTTATCAGTTCCAAGGACAAATGCTGCCACTGCTTTTTTCAGGGTAAGAAGGGGTAGAGAAAATTATTGAACCCAATAATTGAGAACCAGGCACTACCAGGAAGAGAGAGAGAGAGCCCCAATAATATCTATCATGAACAGGGCACTTTCATGAACACCATAACATGGAAAGAGTAGACCACGCTTATACTACTGTAATTAGATGATGGCATATGTATGTAGATGTACTCCCTAAGCATCTAGATGAATATGAATTTTTTAGGCTGCTCTATGATCAATGCTACATCCCCTGGAAATAGGAATGAAGGAACACATTGGAACAGTGACCACCATGGAAATATGGAATAAATAGGTTTGGTTTTCCCCTTCGTGGTCACCGACCAACATGCCCCCAATCTTGGGCATGTAGCACAATATATAGGGTGGACTTGATAGTATTTGAACATGTACAGATGATCAAGGTCAAGCTTTGACCACAGACTACATGTAAGTTTTTGTGGTATCTATACTCTATAGTGTAAAACTGACCCCCCGGGCCGTGGGTGGGGTGTTGTAAAAGTTTGACCTCGAAGAGTGGAAAATGATTCTCTTTGCAATGGCATTCGACATAACTGCGCAAGACTCAGTGTCTAACGATTCTGCTGCAACTAGAAGGATTTTATAAAACGTAAGAAATCGAAAGCCAATTCATGGTCACCGGAATTGGGTGTGAAGAGTTTCAGATTTCTCCAGATTATGCAAAGCACCAAAGCAATAGAATTCAGGCAAGGGAAATAATAAGATACAGTGAAAGTGAAAAAGAAAAAATTAAGATCTATTATAGGGATCAAGGCGAAACCTACACAAAGAAGCTTCTTAAATTCCAAATTCCAAATTATACATTTCCCTAAATTTTCTCATAAACCAAGCAGCTAAAAAAAAAATCCTAACAATAGGGGGAAAAAAAAATCATGAAACAGAAACACACAGTCATTTTATAACATACAATATTTCCCATATAATCAAATATATATTAGCCAAGCTAACAATGAATTAAGACGATTCCCTTTACTGAGCCTAAACAGACACCTGCTTACTTAGTTTCAATTTCCCCAGTTTCCTCAACAACCAAACGGATAGCTAATAAATCAATCCAGAAATTGAATTAATAAATAAATAAACGAAGAAAGATCTGACCTTCCCAGAAATTATAAGCCAACAATCCTTGGTCTGATTGTGCTTTGACACATCTTCAAAAACGTGAACCTTTGGATCTGAAGCCATATTTCACTGACACCAATCATAAAAACACCAAGTCTTTAAAAACCCAGAAAAATATTATAAACCAAAACCCCAAAAATTTACATTTGGGAAGGATCTAATAGGACCCAATAAGATTTCAAACCACCAAACACAAAAACACCCAATACCCATCAATGTTTATGCAGTAAAGGTACAAAATTTATGTGTATATATTCGATACAAAGGATCTAAAACAGAGATTCTGAGTCAAAATCAAACAATCTAAAGCATCTTTCATGGTTTCTCTCTTACCTGAAAGAGATGAAAAAGGCTCTAACAGTCTCTCTACGACTCAACCTCGTTCCTGTCAAACAGTCTGTCAAAGCTCAATATGGCCAACCAGTGACCATGAATTTATAGCGTCAAGTTCTTGTTCTTGTCGAATACCAAAATGCCCTTCACATCAGAACCAATTACAAGACTTTTCTGCTTTGGAGAAAAAGTTGGTAGCAACAAGAAGGGCAATTCTATAATTTGAGTATGGCATTATTTTTAAAATTTTTCTTTTGAGAATGATTTGCGTGTGGCATTACGTACGTTACATTTCCTTTTGTTTATATTAAATTATTTATTTATTTATTTGAGTAATTTGACTAATGGCATTAAAGTTGGCACGTGTGTTTCACGATAAACTTTTTTTTTTTTTTGTTTGACCAATGTTTCACGATAAACTTATGTTAGTAAAAGAGTGATTTGAGATTATCCAAAAAAACAAAGGGTGATTGATTGCAAAGTTTGGTTTTGTTTTTGCTTTTTAAATGTATGTAAGGAACATGAAATATTCCAAAATTTTGATTTTGATTTTTTTGTTTTTATAACTGTATATAAGGAAGCGGTATTGCGGGTTTTGGCTAAGACTATTATAATCTCTGTTTGTCCATGAAATAATCAGAAAATCTTATAAATTGATAGTGTAGTGCTAATTAGGAGTAAGACCCATATCAACCAATAATTTAATATATATATATATATATATATTAATAGGTAAAATTTAGAAAAAGTTAAATTAGAATTTGAAATTATAATTCAATTTTACATCATGTGTCTAAATTTATGTGGAAACTACACCATAATTATCTACTTAAATTTGTGTCATGTGTCCACTTAAGTTTTTTTTTTTTTTTTCGAAGTGAGTTAATGAGTGCAAAATACTATGAATTTAATATTAATGAACTAAAAAAATTTTATATAAAAAAAAAAAACAATCACATAACTCAATAAAAATCACCACAGGATTCTCAAAAAATAAAAATAAAAATAAAAATCACTACACAACAAAGATCACCACAAGCTCTATCTTATTAAAAATTAGAAGAAAAAAATAATCATAAGTAGCATTAAATTTAGGCAGTCATTTTAATATGTGACTAATCAAGTTTATTTTAAAAAAAAAAAATTTGACTAAATTATTTATATTTTTATGATAAATATTGTGTTTAGTTATAAACGTATTTATACATATTCACGTGTTTCATGCTTTTTAAAAAAAAATAATTTGACTAATTATTTATATTTTTATAATAAAAATTATGTTTAATTTTAAATGCATCTATGCATTTGCATAGGTTACATGCTAGTATATATAAAACAAAAAAAGTTTAATTTTTGATTGACTTCATAATTAATGGTCACATATGTTTTTAGGTCCCCATGATTTTAAAACATTATTATTATTATTATTATTATTATTATTATTATTATTATTATTATTGATTTTAGAATTTATTTTATACCTAAACCCTCTATTAAAATCTTATCCAATCATATTTTCTTTAAATAGTAAAATGTGCAATTCCATGCACAAACACAATAATGATAAATGTGCATTAATAACTACTACAATTATTACATTTCATGTTTAGACAACAAATAAAAAACAGAAAAAAAAAATTACCAATATATTTTTGTTAAACTTTCCTATGCAATGCACAAAGTACCTACTAGTTATTCAATATTTTGAAAGTATAAAAACATGATTCTCACTCCTCTCACATAAATGGTAAGTCTCATTGATTAAATTCATAGTGAGATCCACCATTTATGTAAAATGAGAGATTAACATGATGTTATACCATCCATAATTTTTCTTTTAAATGCGATTTATACTAATAAATAATTTTCCTTGTCTAGGGGCACAAGTAAATATACATTTAATAGAGTAAAAATAATGTTTCTATATTTTTTTAAGAATATAAAATCAAATTATGTACATGTGAAGATAACACAAAAAACCATAATGAATTTTTGGATTATTAGTCCTTCATACCTTATTAGTTTACAAGATTCGTAGTCTATGGTTATGTAAAACTTAATTTATTTATTTTTGTACAAGTTATTTTCTAAAGTAAAATAAGTCAATAAAAATAAACTCATGCTAAGACGCATTTAAAGGAAATTAATGGGAACATGATATGCTCTCTTTTAAAAAAAAAAAAAAATTCAATAGTTGTTGTTAGTATTTTGATTGGTTTGACCTGACCAATAACTTATCCCCCCATCAATTGTTCACATACGTTACAAAATAAGTGAGATTTATGTCAACATTAACATGTTTTGGAATATGAGTAATTTTTCAAAAAATATTTTTTAGAAAATTATTTTATTTTTCTATATTTTGTAGTGACCTTAAATTGAGTTTAAAAATTATCTATTGACTTTCCTTATTTAATTTCACATAAATTATAGTTGTTTTTCAAAAATATTTAGCAAAAAATAACTTTATCTCGTGCCAAGATAAATAATGAAAGCTTTGAGATAGATTTCTTTCAACCAATTTTTATCTGATATTACCAAATACAAAAAAATGTGAAAAATTATCTTCATATAAGACTTTTCATTGAGTTTTAACGAAGACCACACGAGTGTCACTCAGAGCTAGTTTATTTATATTTGACAAGTCTTTCAAAACGTATTCCAACGAATAATCCAATGAAATTCTTATCATCTTCCATAACTATTTCCTAAGAAAATAGGATGTAATAATTATTTTCATGTTTATAGTAACTCTTTTTTTTTTTTTTTTTTGGGCAATAAAGGAAATTTACATGGCCTTGCGGTGAGCACAAGACAGGCCAGTTAAAATTCCCATTTTAGCAAAGGTGTGTGTGTGGTGCGGTGATGACCTGCCTTGTTTCCAAGTAAAGGACCGATGGAGTTGTTTCTTTGTAATGAATGAACTAATTAATTATCACTACTTGCCTCATGGTCATCCATACATTGCTTTTTGTGTCACAATCGTTAAGATTTGGTACTAATGATTCCCATCTGTTTTTTTTTTGGCTGGAGCTAATAATTCCCATCTCACTGATGGTCCTATCCTCCTAGGAAGTAGAAATTGCTGTAGGACCTTTAAAATTTTTTTTTTATAGGGTCATGCTAACGAATGCCCTTAGGGCATTGGTTAACAATCTATTTTAGGAAAGTTTTAACATCACTTTTATGGGAAATGAAAAAAGCTGCCAAAATATTAATTGTTTTATTTCATTTTCCCATAAAAACTTTTTTTAAATGGATCGTTAACCAATGCCCTAAGGGCATTCGTTAGCATTTCCCTTCTTTATATATAAAAAATATATATTTAAAATTTTTAAATCATATCTTCCATCCTATTTTCGCTGTTGATCATTCGGGCCTTTTTTGTTTGAGATCTTATATAGTTTTGGTAGTTTATTTACATAGGATTTATAAAGAATAAAAGATTGTAACTTTTATATTAAATATTTGACAAAAAGCTAAAGATTAATTTTTTTTTTTAATAAAAAAGATAAACAACAAAAAAGCAAAAAGTTGAGCCAAGTGCACACTTATATGTTTTTTTTTTGACGGGTGAAGATAGAGTGCACACTTATATCTTAACTCCTAAGTGCATGGACCTCCAGTTAAATCACAAGTGAAGAGAGTAAGGTTTTGTTCTTAGACTAACCATTTTTTTTGTGGTGCTCACAGGGACCTTTGTCTATTTTATACCTTAGCTTATTTTGGAGTTATACTATGTTATTTTCAATATTTCACATCAATCTTAATTTTTGTGGTGAATGATGAAGGCGTGGATCACTTCGATTTCTCATTAACTTGCCTTTATTGTTTGTTTTGAATTAATGATGGGCTGGACGAATAAGTTTGTTTTTATTGACTAGTTTATACCCGTAAATGGATCTTAATTTTTATCTTTTATTAACAGTACATTTAAGTTTCAATGAAGTTATGGTGTTGTAACAATCGACAACTAATTCATTTATGCACAAAGAAATTTATTGAATGTTCTGGAAATATCATAAATACATACTTTTCATTTTCACATAAATTATAGTGTTATAGGTATACAAGCCACATAATTGTTAATATTACCAATGCATTGACATACATTATACATTACGTCTCATTAAAGAGGGAGTATTATATGTATCTAATATTTTCTCTTCTCACACAGGATGGACCATTGTTAATATTATCAATGTATTAACAAATGTTAGGCCTTAAGAGATACATAATACACGTGCTAAATGCGTGATAAATTTTTCCGTCGTTAAGGAGGGGCTCACTTCTTTCATTGAAGAAACAGTCCGAATTCTAGGCTTTATCCATAGATTCGAGTGAGTGCTTGGATCTTTCCTAATTTCTAGGCAATGAATATCTATAAATAGGAGTTAATTTCTAGGCATTGGATTCCTCTAGTGGGACTAATAGGACCACTAGACTATTGACTATTGAGGAGTAACATTGACTTTAAACCATACCTTGATCATATCAACGAGTCATGTATAATTTATGAATTCTTTCTTTTACTTCCACCACAAACAATCCTTTTCAAGTTAACAGCTGAATGCCTGAATTGAAATATGTTACAGAATATTGGTGCGTAAGTCATATAGGAAGGTTGAAAGATTCACTTCGTTGTGGAGGAAAGAATGATAACGAAGGGTACGTTTGATATAGTAAATGAAAATTATGTTAGGATTAATAAAAATATTGTAAGGAAACAATTATTAATATTTATAAGTTTGATTGTCATATCTAGAAAGTTTGGTTGGTACATATATTTTCATTGATATCATGGGTTGGGCATTAAACAACCCGAGATTGCGATTTTTTCTGCACACTCAGCTAGTTGTTTTGGACTAACATAAATGAAAGGATAACTTCAATAGGGAATTCCTTGTTTTCTCTTAACCAGCTTGCTAGGGCGTGCTATAGAAAATATGCTATGCAGTTGGGGTGGGTTTTCATGAAACTTCTTAAGAAATGTTCATGATTTTGGTGTGGGGTTTCCCCTCCAACCAAAATTGAGAAAGTTGATGTGAATGAGTATTATTAAATAAAACATAAGGAGAACTCCTAATTCAAATGAGAAAATGAGTATATGTGGAGATGACATATAATAGTGATTATTCAATTGTTAATAACTAGTTGAGTTCCCACATGAAATGCAGTGCAACTTATTTTTAGTTTTCTCCAATATTTCAATTCGTTGTACCAAAAATCTTGTAACTTAACTAATTAACATTTCAATTTCTAATAGAAATATGTAGGATTCATATCCACACCCCCACAACTATTGATATATAAAAAAGATATTTCAATAAATTTCATTGTAAAAAATTGTAATATTTAGTTATTTTATATATAGACAAAATAGAAATATACTAAGAGTAGTATAGTTATTTGATCATACTATATGTATGTGTTTACAAATTGAAAATTGTATGATATAGTAGCTAATATAGATAGGCATGTTTCATGCCCACTAAAAAATGCATATATCCTTCAATTACTATTATTATTATTATTATTTTTTTTTTTTTACATTCTTGATTGTGTGTCACTAAAAATATTTTCCCTTTTTGTCAGACATGGTTTCAATTGTTGCCAAAAAAAAAAAAAAAAAAAAACTAAATTTGAGTAGAAATGCCATATTTCAAATCAAATGTTTCTCACATAAAAAAAAAAAAAAAAACAATTGTTTCTCATATAAATTTTAGAAAAATGATTCAAATTTCATTCTGCTTAAAATAATTAATATAACAAAATAAACTTATTTATTATATTAGTAATCTTTCTAATTACATAGAATACATGCTACAATGTTATTTCCACACACATACATACACGCACGGGTTCTCTCTCTCTCTCTCTCTCTCTCTCTCTCACACACACACACACACACACACACACACACACACACACACACACATACAAAGGAGTTAGGAAATTTAAATGATTAGGATCAATTTTAGTGAATTCACAAATATTTTTTTTATGGTTTTTGTGACAATTGTTGTCAAAACAACTGAACATGAGTAAGAATGTCATATTCTAAATTTATTATTATTATTATTCCAATTGAAAATTATTTTCTATGTAGAGTTTATAAAAATAATCATATAAATTCATTTAGTAGAAATAAGTAATGCACAAAAATAGATAATTAATATATGTGTAAGGACCAACAACTCGATTTGAAGCTAAAGCCCACAAACCAGAAATGAAAAACTAAAGCCCACTATAATCTATGGCCCAAAACAACAAAGTTTGTAGAGAGAGAACAACACAACAAAGAATGTGTATGTCCCGAGGACTCTTGGTACAAAAATATCATCAAAAATATCCCAATTACTAGCTCTTCCTAAATGTCAATTTTTACCCTTCGGTTTCCCACCTCCTTTCTTGTCTCTCTCCTTCCTATTTATACCTTTTACTCTTGTCATCTCAACCCTTCACCTTTCACCTAACCACTTCTTGCTGGTGACTTGTGTCCCTCTTTGCAGAAGATGGCGGCAAGAAGTTATTTAGCAGTAATTTACACTGTTCAGGTCACTTCCTCATTAACGCAACTGATAAGGCTGCTGCTTCTTATTTAATGCGGCCAGGAAACTCTATTTGAAGCATTCAATGCTTCTCACCTAGATAAGTTTGGTACTTTCGCCATCTGTCAAAGATTCTTCGGGTCTTCGGCCCCCATCCTAAACAGGATTTTTTTTAAGCCTTACTCTTAATCCTTAGTCCTTGGGCCCCTTGGTCCTCGGGCCCCCACAATATGCATTTATTCTATTGGCTAATCTAATGAACTAATATTTTAATATAAATGCAAACTTTGTCGAAGTGAAAAACTAAATAATGAAAACTTCAAAGAATGCGCCACATGGCTTAACCTCATACTTTCTAGCATGAGGTCTCTGTTTATATATATATATATATATATATATATATATTAATTGATGGTACATTGTGTACTATTCAACCGTTAATAATTGTACCTTGTCATCGTTAGCTTCATTGCACTTTCAAAGGGGTCATCAATTACAACATGGAAATTGCTATTGCCATGTAGCTGTACATTATTGTATAAATAGGGCCAAAATGGGGATATATTCATTTCGCCGAAAAGTTTCAGTAAAATGCCTCCTATCTAAAATTATTTAGGGATATGTTCCTCTTTTTTTTAATTTTAAGTTTGATTGCCTATAGCTCATTTTTTTAAAATCGAGTTTTTCATTGAAACTTGATTTTTAGAAAATTGAGTTTAAAATAGAAACATATCCTTAAATAGTTTTAGACGAGGAGCATTATACTGAAATTTTTGTGCGTAAGGAGTATATCTCCGTTTTGGCTGTATAAATAGATTGGGTGACAATGGGTTGTCTTTTGCAATAAGATGTAAGAAGCACACACAGTTTGAGATGTCAACATTTGGCAATTTCTATGTGTCCATATTATAGCTTAAAAAATAATATGGCTTTTCACTTTAGTCAATAGCTTGCCGAATTATCTCTTTGTTGCAAAATTGTGTGGTGCACCAAAATTTGAAATGCTCTTTTTTTACATCATTTTCAAAGTTGAATTGTTAGTCACATCTTTGGGGGTTTTTATCCTCCTTGTTCTATGCTGTCTGCATCACACTTTTGGACCGCCATCACATCCTTCAATTGAGAAATCCTATTTGTTCTTGTGGTGTTAAATTTAGTTGCTTTTACGACTATTCCTTTTTATGTAGTTGGTGAAATTATATATAACTTGTATGGTGCAGGACATTTTAGTTGAACCAAATATCCAAAAAAATGAGACCATTTTTAAAAATATATTTTACCCAAAAACTATTGCAACCCCATATATTGATTCCTACAGAACTCCAAGAATCCATTCAGCATTAAAAAAAAAAAATAAAAAAAAAAATAAAAAAAAATAAAAAAAAAAAACTCCAAGAATCCACTCACAAAGACCAACTTTGACCAACAGCAAATGAAACTTTTACACCAAAGCCAAATCCAACTTGGATCAGTTACATTTTGTTTGTAACTTTGTATACATTAGACTGCCAAAGCTTCCCTGGCACTTGTGCTCATATACATATCCTATTGCAATGTTGGAACAATATCTTAAATGCTCGATTATTGAAATAGGCTTATTGTCAAATGTCATCTCTATATTAGACTAAGACTATGACTTCAGTCTTCATGTAAGATTATACCTCAACACTTGAAATGCTACTTGAAGCTCATGCAGATTGGAGGATTAATCTTGGCCAAAGCAAGGATTGATGCAGGGAGAATCCACAATCCATCCCCACATATGAAACCGGAAGCAACTGCAGGAACCATCAGGCTTGCCTCTTTGCTATTTAGCTTATGCCATACAAACACAATCAAACTTCCGACACACATATCAATTGCAAAGTAAGCACCAACAAGGAATGGCACGGCCATGGCCATTGGAAGTGGAACCCATTTCCCAATTTTAGTAGGGGAAAGATCTCTCAGCAAGTTTGCAGCCATTGCAAAGGAGAAAAATCCATAGCAAAGCTGCAAGCAATGATGGGGCAGGGCAGAGAAGCCTTCAACACCTAGAATTGCCATGTTCCGATAAATGATGGCATAAGGCGCTTTGTATTCGCCATTCGGGTTCCCAACATCAAAAGCCTTGTAGAAAAGAAAGAATGTGACAGGAGCTACCACGCAGCCTATAGCTGTCCCAATAGCTTGGCTTACAAGCATTGATCGAGGGGAAGTGAGAGTGAGATGGCTAGTTTTTAAATCATGCATCAAATCAGAAGAGATGGAAACCATGGATTTAATCAGACCACATCCCACAAGTCCTGCAACCACACCATTATCTTTTCCACTCAAGGCAGCAAGCACAAAAAGAGCCACTTTCCCATAATTATAAGCCATGTTCATGTCAGTTAAACCTGCACCATAAGCATTGCAGAAGCAAAGAGAGGGTGCAAGAATATAGGCAACAACTACAAAATACCATTTCAACTCCGGGAACATGAGTGGAATCACAATGATAGCAACTATGGAGAAGAGTATGTACCCTGTACATGCCACCCACAAAGGTATGCTGTCTCTTATGAATACCTCATTTCGTCGCAGATCATGAAGAGGCTGATTCTGGTTTTCTGGCCCTGCAGTAGTAAAAGAAAACTGTGTAAAGGTTATACAAGAATGAAAGGCTTGCTGAAAGTGTAATGGCCCCATGAGGGTAGTGCCTTGAGTCTAAACACTAATTGCAGGATGCCAACAATTTAAACAATCAATTAAGTGGATTGCTAAAGTTCCTCAGTTCTTTGGTGATATGACTACATCCAATTAGTAGCATGCTATGCTGTAAGTGTGTGGAGTAAATTGGCTATTTCCACAGCAGGAGATTAGGCACACCCAGGAGATGTAGCATAAGTGACCCACTTACATGTTTTAGGGCCCTTCTTGTCCACTCTGCCATGGATGTTTTTGGAGGTGAGATATAATATCTTGAGAAAATTGTAAAGCCCATCCCCAAGGATTAGTGCAATGGAAATAAAAACCTGCAACACACATGAGGAGATATAAGACTGGATTTGTCATATTTACAATCACTCTTCAATATAATTTAGGATTCTGCTTAAGCAATAGTCTTAGTGTCCATTTGGGAACAGCTTATTTAGCTGAAACTGAAAACTTTTTGCTGAAAGTATTATAAATAAAGGTAAAAGTTAGCTGAATAGTACAGTAGGACCTATGAATAGTATTAAAAAGTGTAGTGAAACCTATAAATAGTAGTAAAAATAAGCTAAAAGTAGAGATAAGCTGAAAAATTCAGCTCCTCCCAAACACACACTTAAAAGTCTAGAATCCAAACCTTGTAACCATTAAGACTCTTCATACTGCTTTCGGATAAAGTTTCAGGGAACCACTCTCCTTTGAGCCCCCTTATCAGTGGCCACATTATTCCCCAAGAGAGCACAGCACCAAAAAGCAACGACAAGTTCACAAGATGGGAACAGATCATTCCAGCTCCAATATAAGTCATACTGAAATCAAAGTAGAATCTGCAAAATTCAATGAAATCATTAATCAATGATACGATCACTCTCAGATAAGGCTAAAAGATATGCAGAGAAATATGTGAAGAACGCACGAATTTTTCCAAGCTTGCAATCCAAATGTAGGGAACTGAGCAAATCCGCACGTCTCTCCACCTGAATAGAACCATTGAAAGAAACCCCAAAGGAAACTCATCGAAAAGAATTTCATGAACCCATGAACCTGCTTCCTGCAAATAGGATTGAAACTTATTAAGTGTTGTTTCACACTTAAATTTGTTTTGAATTAATTTGAGACTAGAATTATAAAATCAATATGTACTTGGCTATATTGTCTCCTTTAGGAGTATGAAAGCCATTAATAAGAACAGCAGTTGCAGTTCCACTTGGATATGGTAATTTGCAGTCTATTATCATGACCTGTAGAAGAACACAAATTCCATGACCAACCATTTCAAGTTCAGAAAGAGAGAGAAACCTTGCCAGAAATTCAGATTATTATAATGCAAATGATCATATAGAATTATGTATATAGATTTGGAGGACATCAAAACCCTTTAATAATTAACTTAACTCCCAATATGCCAAGATCAATTTCTAATGAAAATAATATAAAAAACACAAAGCATACCTTTCTGAGAGGAACCAATGCCAACAGCCCAACAAAGCAGCTTACAAAGAGGAAGCCAGTCATCCAACCAATCCCAGGCTCCTTAGTGTTAGGAGTATTCCCATCTGTATCAACTCCTGCTTGCTCGTATGTCCTCCTATTCAAACCCAATAGATAAGATCCAAAACCACCTGCAATCCCATAATTGATTACATATAAAACATATGCAATAGTAACTTGTAAAATATCTAAATTAACAAAAGGCAAAAAAAAAAAAAAAAAATTTTTTTTTTGACCGTAAACAACAAAACAAGATCAAAATCACCAACCTCCAAGAGAAATGCTATAACATGCAACTGCACATGTCTGAATTATAGTGTTCTCCTGTCGAGTGAATGGAATTGATACAATTCCAGCCTTCTCAAGTAGTGCAGTCCATGTTCTGATAAATACAAAGGCAAGGAGAGCAGCCGAGACATTGAGGTTTGGGACTAGACCAGTTGTGAGGTTTAGCTTCATCACTATCACACTATACATGATTCCAATAGCTAAGCTAGCAACAAGTCCTCTAATTGTAATCTGTCTCTTCCATGGGGCAATTCTCTTCACGTCCTCTGGCTCTTCACGAGTCTCTTCGACATCCTCTCTCTCAATGTTCTCTATCTCATTTGATTCTTCCTTGTTCATGTTCCCCATTTCAATTATCAAAATCTTCTACCTAGTCCTATACAATCCAAAAACAAAGAAAACATCAATAAAAAATCCAACTTGATGAAAATAGACAAAATAGTACAGATGAATGATCATACCTTTGCTCTTCTTCTCTTCTCCTTTGCTCAAGAACAAAAAGATCAGAACTTATCTTCGATTTCTACATCCGAAGACCAAAATATTGCCCGTGAGTGTTTACCACCCTCTTCAATCTATACACCTAAAAACCTTTACATGCCACGATAATTTACAAACCACCAGATGGGTAGTTGTGCATCTGAGCGTTGACTCACAAGAACCTCTCAAATAACAATACAACACCAACAAAACCCAATTGGGTTTTCAAATCCAATCACAGGAGTGTTTAAGTTCCACACCAAAAAAATGTGAAAACCACACGATTCCCCTATTGGGTCTCTCAGAGAATCACCTTTAGACCAAAATTAATTGCTCCTACACGACCGCATTTGCTGCAAGATACCATATTTATTTATATATGTTTTTAATACACCATGAAAATACCATAACAAGATGAAAGAACGAGCCCCACAGGCCTTACCATCGGCACACCTCTGCATGTACTGCAAAGAAGTACAACTTCCACAAGACGAGGTTTTTGTAGTACAACACCAAAACTTTCCAACTACAGCTTCATTGCATTGAACACATGTTCGGCTACAAAGGCAAATCTTCTCGTTGACTCTTCTCTCTCATTGGAAAAGAGAGAAGTTGGTTATGATAGGAATTCAAGTGGTTGGAAAAAAAATGGAGTTCAGTTGGCTCTCCTTTTTGAAATTTCTAACTCACCTATAAAATGGACCCAAACAAGAACTTGAAGCACCACGCAAGCAACTGCAACAGGAGCTACTCTTTGAATTCTTTTAAAAGTCAAAATTCCCACAAAGCGCACTAATATAGCACAAGGTTAAATCTTGTTTACTCTAGTCAAAATTTCACTTAAGTTTTAGATTTCAACTTATGTTTGGTAAAGTAGTTTGAGATGAAATTTTTTTAATTTTTTAAAATATATGTAGATAAAAAAATGTAAAAATGTGTATAATGTTGTTTAAAATATAAAATATAAGATTGATATGAGATACTAAACAAGTCCTAAGAGTGTACCAATTATATGCAAGTCAGAGTGTGTGGTATTAATTGCTCCTAATAGAATATAAATGATAGGGTAAGTTTTTTTGGGCAGTGGACCACTAGGATGCATACAGTGTCCAAATTTAAACACGAATTTTAGTTGTATTGTGTTCAATACAAAAAAGTATTAGACCCAAGTTTCACTCTTGTAAGTCTAAAACTAAATAAATGCATATAATGTTATACTTATTTATACACAATGCATGTCTAAAACTCAACAAGTATCTAAATCGAATCATGTCCAATATGAAAAAAAAAAAGTTCCGAAACAAGCTTCACCTCCGCAGATTTTTTTTGATACGACACCTTCGTAGATTTACCACTAAATAAATGCATATAATGTTAGTACTTATTTACAATAAAGACTGTACAATATTTACCGTAATTGAGAGCCAGTGAAGTTGTTGTCAGGTGGGGCCAAGAAAGTGTGCGGTGATTTTTCATCTTGATCTTTCTATATTCTTGATTGATCGGTATCCAATTGAATGTTTAACTTTACAAGTCGGCTTCAAAAAAACAAAACAAAGCTTTACAAGTCACTCGCGCGTGTGTCAAATTTTGACCGGATTTCACTACAATCGTGCCATGAGAATAGAGCGTCTCATCAACGCGCTTCGATGGAGAGAGTGTCTAATTCGGTAGAATTATTTAATTCTCGCAGCACTTTAAGTGTTTGTTTGGATGGGACTGAATGCGTCTACATTAGCGATTCAGCCTTTTTTTTTTTTTTCCTGCACAGCGTTCAGCAACTTTTTCGTACACTGTTTATCCCCTCTTTCATTACTGTTTATCCACTCAAAACACTTTTTCCGTACTGCTCATACAATGGTCCACAATTTTTTCATTTAGAATGTATCTTGCAATATTATTTATACGTTTAAAATTTATTTTGTTATAATATTTTCAGTTTTTAATTTTTAACTGTATATAAATGGACTTTAAATGTCACTTTTTAAAAAGGATGTGTGGTAAGTAAAAAGAAAGCTAATGTAAGAGGAACATTTCATGTGCTTCTTCTTCTTTTTAATAACTATTTCTTATATTTATTTAAATTATTGATGATGCTATTAAATTTAAGGGTAAATTGTAAATTACACTCTTGAAGTTTGGAGTTGACTGAATTTTATATTTAAATTTTTGAAAGCTTAATTTTATACCCTAAAATTTGGTTATATTAGCAATTCATCCCCCACAGTTAATTTCTGCCGTTAAGTGACACATCATTATGTTGATTTGTTTTATTTTTAACAAATCAACCTAAAACTATGTTGTTTTAGTGATGACCAAGCAAATAATTGGTATGCATCAAAACTACGTAGTTTCAAACTAAAAAACTTAAAACAAAAGCCTCCCTTTAAATGACACAATTTCAGCCAAAATCCTAAAATCTAAAAACAAAAACTCACAACAAAAAACTAAGTTCCCACAAATGTTCAACCACTTCAAAATGGGAACTACAAGTTTGGACGTTTAGCTTTATCCTGCAGGGAACTATGAAAATTGTTTCAACCTCCTGGGATTAACCTTGTTTTGGGGGAAAATTACAAGAAATACAACCTGAATTTCCCCAACACACAATTTCCATGAAAAGAATGAATTCAAAATTGTCATTAGTGTCGTCTTTAACTGCCAAAGTAACAATTATCCCTCTACAACAAGATGCAGAGTGCAGCAAGACCAACTGCAGATATTGAGACGAGGGTACCTGTGCAATATTTGATCACATCATAGTTTTCAGCTTCTAACTGGGCTTATAATGAATGAATTTCTTGTTAACAAGATTCAAAGAAACCTACTTTGTGAGAATTGAGTTTTTTGTTGTGAGTTTTTGTTTTTAGATTTTAGAATTTTAGCTAAAACTGTGCCATTTAAGGGGAGATTTTTGTTTTAAGTTTAGCTTTGAAACTACGTAATTTTGATGCATGCCAACTCTTTGCTTAGTTATCACTAAAATGACGTTGTTTTAAGATTGATTTGTCAAAAATAAAACACATCAACATGATGATGTGTCACTTAACGGCAAAAATTAACTATGAGGGTGAATTGCTAACAAAACCAAATTTCATGATGTAAAATCAAGTTTTTAAAATTTGGAGGTGTAAAATCTAGTCAACCTCAAACTTCAGGGGTGTAATTTGCAATTTACCCTAAATTTAATTCATTCATTTCTTTGTTTTTATTAAAAGGAACATTTATGTATTTCAAAATAGATAGTATGATTTAAAAAACTCTATCATGGGATTACTTTATTAATAAGTTTAAATGATCTTAACATGGGTTTAATGTATTCAAGACTCACATGCGACTCATTAATTAGATTTGACCAACTGGCCAAATGCTTTGAAATCAGGATAATGCCAATACTTTCCTTCGTATTGTTGGTTTTGTTTAGAGATCCAATTTTTAAGGAAAAATCACTTAATTATTTTTTTTTCAAATACAAATGTCTATATATATATATATATATATTGTCCTATTAACCTTTTAGAGCATTTGTTAATGGACTATTTTAAAAAGAAAAATGTTAACGAATGTCTTTAGGGCAATGGTTAACAATCAAGGAAGACGATTTCGTACCGTACCGGCCGGTACCGCCGAAATATTCCATTCCGGCGCCTGAAACGGTACAGAAACAGAGCTGATTCGTACCGCCCAAAATACCGGGGTGTACCGGTTTGATTCGGCTATTCCAGCCAATTTCGGAGCTTTCCGGCGGTATTTTCGTTCCAGACCGGTACACATATAGCTGGGTTTTTTTTGAAAAAGCTATACTTACAGCAACAACATCATTTTCTTCTTCTTCGTTTTAGCCACTTAGATCTTCTTTTTAGCCATTGATCCGCTCCCTTCTTTGTCTGCTCTTTCCTGCTTCGTTTGCTCTGCTTGCTGATATTCTTTCTCTACTCTTTTTTTTTTTTTTTTTTTCGTTTTGAGAAGCTTCTGCCTGAATGTTTTATTATTGCCTTATTGGGATGTATGAGCTGTACCTATTTCTCTTGGTTTGTCCGCCTAAGAGCATTCCCATCAGTGAAGGTATAAAAGTGTATAAATGTGTAAAATGATAAAAAATTATTAATTTTACACATTTTATGTCAAAAACCACCCACATCAGTGGGTGTATAAATATGCAAACATGTGAAAACCAATACACAAGCTACAGTACCCGTGTATATTTACACGGGTACTATAGCTCGTGTATAAATTATTTTATCATTTTTCAGTTCGCTCGTTTTTTTCTCTCTCATCTCTGTGCTCAACAAACCAATAACTGTTCATCTTCTTCTTTTTTTTTTCCCTCGGAAGCACAAAAACACACCCACACACAAACAGATAAATCAACACAGAGAATCAACACTTGCTTAAAAAAAAAAAAAAAAAAAAAAAAAAAGCAGAGATACACAAACGCAGATCGGATTTCAGATCGGAGGTCGTGGATCGGAGCTCGGATCGGAAGTCGTGGCTCGTGGATAGTGGATCGGAGCTCGGATCAGAGATCGTGGTTCGTGGATCGTGGATCGGAGCTTGTGATTGGAGCGGATCGGAGCTTGAAATGCGTGGATCGGAGCGGATCGGAGCTTGTGATTGGAGCGGATCGGAGCTTGAAATGCGTGGATCGGAGCGGATCGGAGCCCGAAGCTCGGAGCGGATCGGAGCTCTTGCATCGGAGCAGATCGGAGCTCGAAGCTCGGAGCGGATCGGAGCTCTTGGGTCGGAGCTCGAAGCTCGGAGCGGATCGGAGCTCTTGGATCGGAGCTCGTTTATCGAAGCGGATCGGAGCTCGTTGATCGGAGCCGATCGGAGCCAGGGACGGTTGATCGGAGCTCGAGATTTTTTGAGGGGAGAGGGAGAGCTTTTCAGGGGAGAGATGGGTAGAGAGAGAGAGAACAAACGGAAATGGGTGTAGAGAGAGAGAGACGCGCGTAATATACAGAGGGCAGGTAGAGAAATAATAAAAAAATGTGAGGAAATTTATTATTTAATTGAAAGATGTGTATAATAGACAAACTGATGTGAGGATTGTGTAAAAATGAACGTGTAAAATAAAAAAAGTAGATTTTTTGTGTAAAATAGACAAATTTTTTACCCAAACTGATAAGATTGCTCTAAAGCATAAAAAAGCCTCTTATTTTATTTGCTTTTCCCAAAGCCACGTGACTCTCTTGGTTCTCATCTTTGGCTGATTTTGCTCTTTCAATTACTTTTTATTTTTTATTTAGTCAATTGCTTAGACTATATTGTGAAGCACAAATTACGTTCCAATTAGAGCATTTATTACCTTTTGTTTTGTATGATTTTTGTAGTCTTATTTTGTGTGTACTGACACCACATTAAAATTTGAAACAAATTTCAAATTTCAATTATATTATTTATTTCAAATTTTCAACTATTGTCAACTCACTAGTTTTATATTTTTATTAATTAATAGGTTGATATGTGAGTTAAAGATAAATAAGCAAGTGAAATATTATATGCTTATAAACATGGTTCTAGAAATTGTGTGTGTGTGTATATATATATATATATATATATATATAAAATAGCGGTAAATCCGAAACGGTACACCGGTATTGACCGGTACCCGAAATATATCGTACCGCTGGCCAAACCGGTACAGCCTCCGGTACGGTATTGACTTCCTTGTTAACAATCCATTTGAAGAAAAAAAGGAAAAAAAAACAATTAATATTTTGACAATTTTTTTTATTTTTCATAAAAATGGTGTTAAAATTTTCTTAAAATAGATTGTTAACTATTGCCCTAAGGGCATTCGTTAGCACAACCATTTTAAAAAATATTTTATATCACTTTCATAGGAAATATAAAAAGATATCAACAACGTCAAATTTTATCTTTTCCATAAAAAAGTTTCTAAAATTTTCCGTAAATCAATGTCCTTAGAACATATTTTTCCTCTCTTTTTTTTTTTTAATTTTTTCCTATGGCATAGGTTTTTAAAATTATCATCTTTAATTTATTTGAAATAAAATTGAGTATTTACATTTCAAATAAAGTAAACAGTAAATTAGGAAAATTATCAATATTAGTCGTTAGTTTGTGCGTTGCACAAGAAAGTTCAAAAAAAAAAAAAAGTATATATATGATCATATTACATTAATAAATAAGTAAAATAAAAATCTAATTATAGAATTTGTAAACGTTACATTTCCATTTGTTTATATTAAAGTTTATTTATTTGAGTACTTTTGATTAATGGCATTAAAGTTGGTAAGTCTGTTTCAACTTTCACGATATACTATATTAGTAAAAGGGTTGCTCTTGCTAAGACCTTAGCCAATAAACCAGAGGTAACCATTTACACATGATCTTGGACGATTTGCAATCAGCATTGTTAAATATTACTAGCATGATATCTTATCATTAATGGCACTTTGAAATGTAGAAAACACTTACTCAGCAAAAAAAGAAATGTAGAAAACACTTGCCCAGTAATTGGTATTTTGATTTCACGAAGGAAAATAGCAATTTTAAATGAAAATGATTTTTGATCATTTTATTTATATTTGGAAATGTTTTTTTTTTATCACTCATTGTTTTAAGTTTTGTGCTTAATTTGTTTTTCAATGTTTCAAGCTTCTTTTTGTGTTGAAAAACAGGGGTGAATCTTCTACGAGTCATTCATGACTTGCAGCCAAGTTGCGAAGTTGAAAAATACATTTTTGGCAATTTTGGTCATCGGGCAATGGGTTTCGCAAGTAGCTCGCGAGCCACTCGCAAGTCGATCACTTGTGAAATATCCAAACCAGCTATTTCATGGGTATATCATGAATTGTTGGTCCAAAACTCCTCATATGACTCTTTTATGACTCCACCTTCTCCAAACCCTCTTTTTTCAAAGCTTCTACATCAAAACCCGACTAATTTTAATTGTTTTACATTCCATAAACATCTCTAAGGTAATCTTTAACACCTTTAATTGATTTTAATCCTTAGATTATAATTTTGAGAGTTTTGTGTTCATAGTTGGGCTTTTCTCAAATGATAGGAATGACAATAGGTCGGGTTCGGGCCGGGTTTTTTCATACCCGATCCTGACTCACGGGCTCAGACCCGTGACCTGAACCTGGCCCAATTATTAAACGGATTTTTTTGTGGGGCCCAGACCACCCCACTGGGCCTTGCAGGCCTTGTCCAGCCACTTCTGCCACCTATTCAGAAGCCCTAATCTGTGGCCCAATCTGATTCAATCTTAAAAAATAAATTACAATCACAGAAATCACAACCACAAAAACTGTTTCGATCACAAACATAAACAAAAAAACAAATCACACCCATAAAAAAAAAGAAAAAAAGAAATACAAATACAAATCACAAATAAAAACTATTTTCAATCTTCAATATGATATTGTTTCGTTTTAGATACAATTTATAATTTTTTTTTTTTAAGAAAAGAGAGGACAAAACAATGGATATAGATGATTTCAAGAATGGTTTTAGAGACTTCAGGTGTGGATGTGTGGACGTTTATAGAGACAACAATTTTGGTGCCGTCTATGGATTATGGTAGAGAGTTGAAGCAACGAAGAGATGGGATTGTTGAGAGGCTTTATCTGCGACAGCGCTATTTTAGTCTCATTGTCAGATTTGTGATGAAGATGATGGTGATAACAATAATGTCGGTAAAGAAGCAAAGATGAAGACGACGACAGTGATGAGAGATGACGACGATAGCAAGGATTTGGATTTGTATTGTGGTTTGTTCGAAGATTAGCAAAAGTGCAGTGGCCAAGGGCAGTGTGTGAGAGCCTCTAAGAGAGAGAGAGAGGCAGCTAAGAGGTGAGGGTTAGGGTTTGGGAAATGAAATATGATAGGAGAAAGAGAGTATTTATATCTAGGGTTTTAATATTTTTTTTAATATTATATATAAATACGGGTCGGATTCGGGTAGAGTATGCATAAAACCCGAACCCGACTTAAACCTGTTCCAGGTTTTTTTTTTTTAAAAAAAAATTCATATCAGACCTTATTATTTATTGGATCGGGTAAAACCCGGCCCATTAGGGTCGGGCCGGGGCTGGGTACCCTCGAGTCGGGCTTTTATTGCCATCCCTATCAAATGGGGGTTGGAAAGTTTAATTTTTGTCAATCTTTTTTATTGGGTTTTGTTTTAAAATGTTTATTTGCTTTGGATATTGACCCTTTGTGGCATTCTAAACATGTATTTAGGCAATTTTTTAACATGTTCATACATTGTTCATCATATGTGTGTAGTGTGTGCATATTAAGTGTTCAATAAAATGCTTCTATGGTATTTTTTTCATTCTTTTGGACTCTAATAAGTACCAAACTTTGGGATTTTGCATGTTTCCTCATTAGGAACTTGTTTGGTTTATTGGTTGTGTATTTTACACACCTTGCCTCACATGTACATTTCTCATGCTTCTCATTTATTGCACATCGCCACATCTTGCACATACCTTTGCTACCTTTATCTTGCCTTGATCTATATCTTGTTCCATCATCCTTAGCATGTCATGTTTACTTTATGTTTTGTAGCATTTTGTTTTTAAGATGTTTGTCTTTTATTTGAGCTTCATTTTCTCATTCATCTTGTACCCTTCATGCATCTTTTCCCTTGTTCATATCTTCTTTTCTTTCCCTCATTCCTCTTTATCCATTTGTCTATTCGTGACAAAAGGGGGAGAGTATACTAGAGAATATACCGGAGAGTATTGTCATTTCTATATGACTCTTGTGCATATTTTTAGAGGAAGAAATTCTATCTCGTGCATATTTGTAGGGGGGAAAATTCTTAGGGGAGATGCATATACCAAGGGGGAGACGACATATTTTTTATAAGAAAACCATGTTTTGTTTTGTTTCACATTATGTTTGTTTTCTTGTTTTCTTTATAGTGCTTTGAGTTATGTTTAGCATTTATACTTTGTTGTTCTTAGCACTTCGTGTTTAAGTGTTGAACATGCATACATCCTTACGCTATTGTGCTTTTTTGATTGCATGTTTGGATGATTATTTGCTTTGCTAAGTGATCATTGTAGTCATTTCCATATGACTGTCATGTGTTTGATCAACTTTCTTATATGTTTCACATCTTGTTTACTTGATCACTATTTACCTGTTACATTATACTTGTCCTTTTATTGCTTACTTTACCTTGAGGGTCTAATGTGTTTTGTGCAAGTGTTTCAAGTTACAGGTATATATGTTCCAAGTTCATCACAGGTTTTAGATTTAAGTGTGAGTGAGTTTTTCAATTGTTCCTAAACTCACGTTTAAGTTTAGAGTCTATTATAGGGTGTTTTTGTCATGAAATATCCAAAGGATGATTAGGAGATATTATAAAGTTGTGATTTACAACTATGTTTTATATTGACTTTATTCCATGACAAAAAGTGTTATAATTTCATTAATTTATTTCCTTGTATTTTGTGGGATTTATTTGTAATGGGTTTAGTATTAAGTTGGTAAAGATTGCTAAAGAAGTTGATCTCACGACTTGTCTCATAAGTGGTGCAACCCGCGAAAATCACGTGAGAAGCATGTGTTGGAAGTTGAAGAGTCAAGTGTCAAGCTATATTTCGTGAGTTACTTTGCAACTCAGGTTAAGTCGCAAAGTGACCCGCGAAGCTCTCTACCTAAAGGATTTTAAGTGTGACTCTTATACCCTTCACCCATACTATATATACTCTCATTACCCACAACATTGTAAAGATGCTATTCAGAATAAAACCCTAGAAAGGTTTCTACAACACACCCACCTTGTTAAAGAAAGAGCTACTTATCCTTTAGTGAGAAATCATTGTAGTCTCTTCTCCTCCCCTCTCCCATTGTTATACATTGAGAAAAGATTTGTACCCAAATATAAACTACACTTATTCAAAGTGTAGAGAGTATTTTGGAGCTTGGGAAGCATTCGGGATTGCCAAAAGAAACCGATGAGGCTTGGCGGATGCAATTAGGCGGTATTGCGGGATCCGGATAACTAGTGAAGACAAAACTCTAAGAAGTTCGTTAGTAGCTGGAGCTTGGAGGGCTCAAGTACTTTGGGTAGATTAGGCTTGGATGGTCGTTTTGATATTCGTGTACTCCAACTTATTCACTAATAGATCGATTTCGACTTGGAGGGTCGCGGATAGGTTTTTCGCTGAGTTCTTCGAATTCCTCTTTGATAACACATCATCGTGTTATTTTATGTTTGCATATCTCTTCCCTTACTCTTTGTGCTTTACATTCATTGTTTATTGCTTATGTTCATGCACTAGAGTAATTCCGATTTATTGCGCTTCATTTACTCTTATTTCGCACTTAGATAAGTTAGAGTAAAAGCAAATAAGTCGTAATTTAAAATTGTGGGTTTAAACAAGCATTAGTGTTTCTACACTATTTGAGCTTTCAAGTTCAATGGTGCTACTAGGTAGTAACCACAATTCTTTTTGAAAATTTCATACTTAGAATGAGTTTGCATATGCATAGATGTGTATTACAGTGATCGTAGTGAAAAACGAGAAAGGAGAGCCAGATGAAGAGGTAGGAAGAGTTGAAAGGGGAGAGGTAGAATAAGGAGAGGATGGGAAGGAAGAATTTGTAGAAGGAGATGGAGAGGATGTAGTTGCAGGAGTCAAAGGGATAGATGAATAAGGACTAATGATGACATTATGACAACTAGTGGTTGTCCAGGATTTCAACTTAAGGGGGCAAGATTAAAAGATAAAATTGAAAGTAAAATGAATGTGAAAAATATTAATTCATATTAATAGCAAACTACATAAAAAATAATATGGTAATATAATATTTATAAATAAACTAAAATAAATGTAAAATATAATTTATTTTTTCAAACTTAGAATTCTATTTAAACTCAAATTATTATGACAAGGCTTCTCCATAATCGCAATCACCTATAAATATATATTTCATATAAAATAAAGAAAACAAAAGTAATCAAGTCATAATTAATAGCAATCAATTAAGGATTACATTTTCTATTAAAAAAAATATTACTCTAAATACATCAAGTTTAAATATGTAATTTGATTACTTAAAATAAATTTGAAAAATAAATCAACATAAAGTGTTAAGAATATTAGTAAAAGTTGTATATTGGTTTCACTATCTTAAATACTTTTAAAAATGATGTAGGCTTCAACCTTTCTTAATTCTTTTTGGTTTGAGAGAAAAAAAAAAATTTTTAGTTAAACTTTGGGTTTATAGCAAAAACTATGAAACTTAAAAAAAAAAGAAAAAAGAGTACGCAGATGGAAGAAAAACTTTGGGAGTCTATGAATATATGTTTAGTGTCCTATATAATACAAGGACATACGTAACAGTAGGATTTTTTTCTCTTCTTTTTAAAGTTTCTTATTCAACAAAAAGTACAATTATTATAAAGTGGGATCCATTATTTTCATACTTGCCAAGAGAATACTGAAATTGAGTGACAAGTAAATACATTCTTTTTAGTAGTCATGTGGACATAACAGTTTTACAATAATTTCGTAATAAAACCTAGGTAACAAGTTACTATTTATCGTTATCCAGGCCTATTATTGATGTTACTTTTTTATCTGCTATTAACAATTTACCACTTAAGTTTTATTGTGAAATAGTTGCAAAAATATTATGGCTCTGGCTTTTATTTTTTTACTATGTAAATGTATTACTTTAGGTATAACTGTTGGTCTAAAAGTAAAAAAATTGTATGTGCATTAGTTTGTTTAAGTGGAAAACTAATTCTAATTAGCACTAAAACTTAAAAAAAAAAAAAATGGGAAGCTGAAGGGGGCAATTAACACCTCTCTCCCACCCCTTGGCTCCCTTAGTGATGACAAGAAAAATGAGTGTAAGCTAGGACTATCCACAGATTGGTTTGAGTTGGATTTGGGCGCTACCCAAACTCAACTTGATTCTAGTAGCTAGCAAAACGGAAGACCCGCCTCCAACTAATAACTTTAACAAGCCAAATTGAGTTCATTGTTCTACGGTTCAGATTGGTTTTGGTTGAAACTAACAAGGCTATGGCAATCTTGATTTCGACATAAAACAATGAAGATCGGGTGAGATATTGCCGAATCTAGTGGAAATCTCACTGGATCTAGTGAAATCTCTTGACGGATCTGCCGAAGTTCGCCAAATCTGGTGGAAAACTCATTGAATCTAGCGAGATCTCACTAGATCTGGTTGACATTTCACTAAAATTTGGTTGGGTTTTTGGTTTGTTCTAGTGCTAAAGGAGAGAAACCAAACTCAACCAACCTGAATAAGATTATGCCTTCGTTGATTGCCATAGCCACCGGATTGGATCAGTTTCGGTTAGGTCACTCATGTGGGTTGGTTTGTTGGATCCATTGGATAGCCCTAGTGTAAAGACAAAATTTCAAATTTGGAAATCGAACAATTGAAAATATTTCACAAATATAAATTTTTATTGATGAATGAGCAGGTATAATTCTCTATTTATATTCTATTACAATAGAATAATCATCCTCAATCTTGGAAAAGTCAAGAGTAGTGTTGATGTAGTCTTGATTCAAACACAAAATGTTCTCCACTTTGTTGGAAGATAAATTGAAAGATATTTGTAATAGAATTGTGATGAATCTCTGGTTGTGCGCTTGTTAGAAACTTCTCGTTCTTCATGTATTCCTTGAATGTTATTTGTGTGTTCTTCCTATTTGAAGATTTTTGGCAAAAGTTATTTAAGGCTTTAGAGCTTAAATCCGATGAAGCTTCGATAGATTAGAGTCCTTGGAGTTTTGGGGGCCTTGCAGTTTGATACCAGTAGAACTCTAAGACTTTGACGGAATGTTCTTTGAATGTTCATTATATTCAAAAATCTTGATGTAGAACTTCTTGGGGTTTTGAAGCTTATTCTAACAATGACTTGAAGGTCAAAATTTTTTAAGTTCTTGGAGGCTTTGGAGCTTGATTCTAGTAGAACTTTAAGGCTCTAAAAGATGAATGTTCATTGTATTCGAAGATTTTAATGTAAAAGTTCTCTGAGGCTTTAGAGCTTGAATCTAATAGAGTTTTGACAATTAAAGTTTTTGGATGCTTTGGAGCTTGATTTGAGCAAAGTTTTGAAACTTCTTAATATCCCTCTATGAGACTAATGAAAGCCTCTATTTATAGTAGTCTTGAAGATGTATAATAACGCATGATTGGTTTTGATTGGTGATAGATGTCATAATTTAAATTGGAGGAACTTTTAGTCTTGCTGTCTAAAGGATACATGACGTCATTTGATTTGCCAAAATGTCTTAATTTTGTGTAACACATGGCAGTATTTGATTTGATTGCATGCCTTTGTTTTGAATTAAATTATTAACATGCGTTGATGTATGATTAACTCTTAAATATTCTTTGTAATTTTTATTCAATATCATTTGGAAAATATTTACCATTCTTTGAATAATAATAGTGGGATCCATTTAGTAGCATGTATACAGACTCAATATTATGATGTGGCTGTTTGTGATTGGTCATAATTTTTACAAAATTAATAGTATGATGTGGTTGTTTGTGATTGGTCAATTTTCCCTTTCTATAGTGACATAACCAAATATTTTGATGAAATGGAATCTGGTACAAAGGAAGAAGAGGATGAGAGAGAAGAAGATAGGAAAGGAAAAGATTTCTCATCAAAGATGACTTGCCATGAGGTGTAAAGATGATAGGAAGAAGATCAAGACAATGATAACTTTTAGAATGTAAGTGGCATAATCAAGGAATACACGTTGGTTCAATGATCAAGCATAGTCTTTGAATAGAGTAATTATTAGATACTTCTAGAGTACAGAGAATGGTGCCCTCTCCTCTCACATTCATGATGGGGTCCACCATGAATGTGAAAGGAAGAAGCATCATTTCTTCATACTCTGAAAATACCTAAGAATTTTATCTTTGAATATGGACATAGTTAACAGTAATAAGAACAGCCAAAGGATTTAACGGAGAAATAATTGGGGGGAGATGACAAAGTGAATTTTTTCTAAGAGGAAATGTGAATAAGGGCTTGTTTGGCTGGTAGATGAAAAAAGTACAAGCATAAAAAATTGTGAGAATGGAAAAGTGGGGGGATATAAAATATTTTAGTTTTTTCTCATGTGTGTTTGGTTAGAGGAATGGAAAAGTGGAGGAGTAGAAAACTTTTTTATTTAGTTGAAAAAAAAATGAGAGAATAGAAAATAATGTTTGTATAAATTTACTCTCATGCTCCTCTTACATAAAAAAAATTATATAGATATATATCGTTTACTGTAGACATCTCATTTTGTACCTTGTTAATAAATTTTAGTTCTCAGTCCCAATGACGAGCTTAACATGTCTACAAAAGGTAATTGAAGTTTTTTTGATAGTTTGGAAGTAATCACAACTCAAAAGTATTTAAATCGCTTTGAAAACGATGCTGAAAAATGACATTTGCTCTTTGTTTTGACCATAAATTTTGATCTACAAAGAATTTTGTTCTAAACTTAAATTCTAGTCAACAATCCACGTTTTCTTTCAATAAAGAAACAACATTTTGACTTCTACGCCAACGAAAAGTTTATTATCAACATTTTAAGAAAATCTAATTAGTAATTAATTTTATATTATTTGTTATGATATATTTCCTTAGACTAAGGCATAACATTAACAGTTTTTTAATTTAAATAAAAATAAAAGTCTATCATCAAAATTTTCTAAACTTAAATCCCACATAACTCATGTTTTTGTTTTTGTTTGTTTCTTCTCAAGTTGCATCTTTCTAAATTAATATTTTATTAAGATATCAAGCTACAAGACTTTTGATTAAGGGATAGGATTTAACAATAATTTAATTTAGATAAAACTTTATCATCTAAGTTTTATAAATTTAAATTCTACTCCCACTAATAGTCTATTATCAAAAGCTATATATAAGCCATGACTTTTCGATATAATCTTTTTTAACCAATAAAGTCATTCCTATAATTACATCCCACACAATACACCCCACGTTGTTGTATTTTTTTCACTTTCCTTTTCCCAAGATGCAACTTCCACTTATGTTTTAATCTAATAAATTCATCTTACTTATTGTTCTTTGCTTCTGAATTTGCAATCATTGTATAATTTTACAAGAAAATGTTTCAAAGCTGTTACTGTGACTTATTTGGTGTCTACAATAAGAAAAATCTGTATTAAATCATATTCTATGAATTAGGATGCTAGAAGTAGTTCTTATGAATGATAAGACACATATGGTTGTAATGGAAGTGGTCTCACAGCATTTGGATCAATATAAAAATAATGGTTTAATTTCTAAATTGCATTAAATTCTGTCAGGACAGATTTGAGCATGTTGTCTTGTATGAGTTTTAGTAAATCATGGTTTTATGATTTGGCTTTGAAAATGATCTAGGATCTACTAGACATCCATAGGAGTGGCTCTGTAAAATTTCATGAAGATTGGATGTGTTTAGATAGCCCATTCGTATCTTACAAATGAGGCTTACGCTGCCGAAATGAGCAGTAAACAGTAAATGCTAACTCTGACTTTGAGGATTTAATTATGAATTTAGGGTAAATGTTTTGAGCTATAAATTAATATGCTTATCATTTAGTATGTCTAGATCATAGATAAATTTTGTATAACTTGGTTCAAGGTTTAGTACTCTAAAGGAGGGGTTCTAAACCATTCAACTGTTGTTTTTATGTAGCTGTTTTGTTCATGCTGTATGTTGCCTTATGTAAGTTTATGCATGCACCATCGCTTCCAATCTCAAACACATTCTGGATATGAACATTAAAATAATGTTTTCTCTACGATTTGGTACATCATGTTGTTTGATGAATGTATCTTGTGTTTGGGGATCCTCGTTGAGGTGGGATTAGGATTTCCTTCATTTTAAGAGATAGACTTTGAGATAAATGTGTATGTTTATTTTAAGGAATAATTGAAAGTAATAAGCTTTGATATTTGGTTTAGGTGTTACCAGCCCCATATCTGAACTCCTTCGACTTTAGGCTCTTGGTTCCTCAGCTTTTAGGTAAGGGATAAGTTATATGAGCATTTGGTGAGTCATGAGGTTATTTTAAAGTGTATTATGCATTAAAAGGTTTTTGATTAGAGGTATGACATATAATCATGTTTCAGACAAAGATATGTTTGTGAGCTTTCGAAATCTTATGTATATGATTTAAGCATGTTGATGCTATTACTAATTTCCACGAACATGAGGTTTAAAGAAAATAATGGAAATGCTATTATTGTGAAATGTTATGCAAACTATGAATTTCAGTATGATATATAAGTATGAAATGTTTTCAGGTTATGTCCTTTGGTGATCTGAACTTGGCCAGTAGGGGTTAAATTACTGGCTTTCTATAGAAAATGTTATCTGTTTGGCCATTAAAAGTTGGAGGAAATGGGGGTGCCCGTAACTCTAATCTGGACAAGGCCTCTTCTCCAATGTGTTGTGTGACGTGGGGAGAAACAAAACCTTGAGGGGATGTGACATTAGGCCTTCCAAAGAGGACAATATCATGCACACTAGGGCACCCAAATATGTGCCATTAGGCCTCCCAAAGAGGACAATGTCACGCACACGAGGGCACCCAAATATGATGAGGCCTTCTCCCTAATGTTCTGTGTGATGTAGGGAGGAACAAAATCGTGAGGAAATGATCTATGTGACATCCCAGAGCGGATAATGTCATACACATGTACTAAAAAATAAGTACAGACTTATCAAATATGAACTAACCAATATGTTATGAATAGCTATATTATTTTAATGATTATGAGAGAATGATTTTGTTTAAATGCATTATGAACAGTTAAAATCTCTTATGAAAAAAAGTTTCTAATGAAAAGAAATTTCTAATGAAAAGAAAAGCTGTTCTTTAAAGATAAAAGTTTTTGAAGCCTGTTGTGCTTTAAAGATAGAGAATCTGATGAAAAGGTTTTAGTGTACTTTAAAGATAAAGCTTCTGATGAAGGTACATGTTTATGTTAAAAAGTCATCAGATATCTGTTCTTTATAAAACGTTAAGTTTTATGATTATGAAAGTTATAATATTTTACGAGAAGAAGTTTGTAAAGAAAAATTTTCTTATTTGTCTAGATGTTCTTAGTTTTAGACAGAGTTACCAATTATCTGATTTAAGTTAAAATGATTATTTTGTGATGAGAATATATATATATATATATATATATTGTAACACCCCAAGTCTTTTTCTTAAGCAAATTTTAGATGTGAATAATATCTCAAATGAATTTTATTTTTCTTTAAGGTGGTTAATTACTTTTGCTGAGGTCTTTTGAATATCTAAAGCCTATAATGGCATTTATGTGATTTGTGGTAATAAGCTTGGTGAAAATTAAGGAAATGAAGAAACCTAAGGGTAGAGTGGTAAATGTCTCCTCAAGATCTTTGTTGTTAATGGTCCACAATCAGCACAGCCCCCTCCTTGGATCCACACATTCTCTCCCTCTTCTTGTGTTCTTCTCTAGCTTCTTCTCTTCTCATTTTCTCTACCCCATGGCCGACCCATTGCAAGCTTCCTCTACTCAACCACCCATTATCACCACTTAGCAACCTAAACCACACCAGCACTATTCCACTTTAATGGAGGCAGCAAGTCTTCTCCTTGAGTTGCTGAAACAGTGGTGTAAAGGTGATTTTCTTAAATCCACTTCCTTATTGTTTTGGTTATAGTCTAAAGCTTGAGTAGAGTCAATCTCTTGGGTGGGGATAATATTTTGATATGGGTATTTCTTCTTGAGGGTGTTTAAAAAGTGGGTAATGCAAGTTTCAGATATGGGTTTTATGTGAGGTGTTTCTTTTAGTTTGGTATGATTTATGGTTTTGTATGAGTTTTGCTAAACTTTGTTTGTGGTCGCTTCTTGTGTTAATTTCTTAAAATTCTAGTGTTTATGTATAGTACCAATGATAAAATGGTTTGTTGAAGAAGAACATATGATATTTCTCGAATGGGGATATGAAGTTTGGTGTTCAAAAATACCATCTGACCACTTAAGACTCAATTTGTTCTCTATAGAAAACTCTACACACATTGTAGTTAAAAGTTTATAATAACTACCATAGATTGAATCTAGAAGCCTAAGATGGCTATTATGAAAGCTAATACACATATCTTTTACTTGATTCAAGTCTCAAAGCATTTAGGCTAGTATTATAATTATAATGATTTTTCTTTTGGGGCTGTAAATCTGTCCCTGATAGATTTGAGTAAGTTGAATTACATGATTTTTAATAAATTATAGAAAAATCATTTTAAGCTTAATTTTTGGTGGTACATACTAGACATATAAAGGCTTCTCCTATTTAATTTTAAGCTTTTTGGATAACCCTAAGTGGACCAAACGAATTTTATAAAAAGGGCTGACCTGTTGGTATCTGAAAGTGGCTGAGACTTTACGGAATTTACTTCAAATCTTTGTTGAATGGATTGGTTTGTAAATTCATGTGCTTTCTTCGACATGTGTTTTACTTAGTCAAGTCTAATAATGGTTTGGTTTAATCATTTGGTGCTCTAAAGGGAAACCCATTAGATATGCTACCCCTATTATGAATTGATGTATTTTATGTTATATTATATGTGCACATTGCTTGTTGTGGAGAATTAAAATGTTTTGGTTTTGTGCTGTGACACTATGGGTTTGATGCTTGTTTGGTTCCCGTTGGAATTAGGTACTTGTCTTAGGTTGGGCAAGCTAGGCTTTAGTGCATTTGATTTGTTTTAGGGGATCCTATTCAATTTTGGAGACAAATGTGATGATAAACTTTGCAATAGGTCTTGTTATTAATAGGCTTGTTCCTTATGTTTTTAGGTTTTGGGATTCTTGGTGATGGACCTAGTGACGGGATTGGTTGATTCCTTTTACTTTTGCAACTAAGAGGTAAGTAGAGTTTATTAATTTTGGGGGTTTTCCCAAAACAGTGTTGATCATTAAACTATTCTATATTCAAGAAATATGTTAATATTCTATATATATAAATTGATATTGTATAAATGTTTGATGTACACATGGGCTATTTGTTTTATGGAAAACTTGTGGGACAACTTAAATTTATTTAAACTTGTATGAGTGAATATATCTTTATATTTTTTAGAATTATAAATGGATTATTTATGTGAGCATCTTGAATATGTTTTGAAAACTTATGGCAAGTCGTGATTAAAAGCTCAATATTGTATTAGTCCTTAGTAAGAGATAATCATACTGCAGCTAGTCCTTAGCAAGAGACGATCCCAGAAAAGAGAACAGTGCACATTTGATAACTCCTTAGCAAGGAAGTATACTATTGAGGATCCAAAAAGGAAGCTCCTTAGCAAGGGAGTGCACCTTTAGGTTCCAAAGGAACCATCCTTAAGAAAGGGGATGAAAAGGAGGTTCTAGTCCCAAAAAGGGGATAGCACAACCTTGTCAACGGGACGTAAACGTTGATCACGAGAAAAGCCTAGGAAATTGTTTATATGATGGTATTAATATATGTGTTATAATGGCTCACAATATAAAGATATTTTTTTTTCTATATATGAAATATTTTATGATAAATATTGATGAGGTTCAAGTTATGAATTTGTTGTAAGAATTATTTTTTTGAAAGGTTGTCCCCACACCCCAATATTAGTGAATTCCACTTATTGAGTTATCTCACTCCCCCTTTATTTTCCCTTATAGATATATTAAAGAGATTATTGGAGTAAAGATTCCTGGAAGTCAACAGTTACAAATTATTTTATGGGACTGAAGATTTTATTTTTATTTTTATGATATTAAACATTGTACTGGAGAATTATTTTAAGGATGTTTTAATTTTTGGTGGATTAGAGCTCTGACATTTGTGATGAAATTTTTAGGTTGTTGGATCCTTTTATTTAACATTTTTATGGAATTTTCAAATTAAATAGAACTTTATTGCCTATGCTTTTGGGGCGTTACATATATATATATATATATATATATATATGTGTGTGTGTGTGTGTGTGTGTGTGTGTTTGTGTGTGTGTGTGTGTGTGTGTGTGTGTCTATGATTTTAAACAATCAATATTATATTTGGCGACTTTGTAAGAGGTTAAAGAAATTCAAGCCGAAAGGTTTTGGTAATATTATTCTTATAAGAAAAAATGAGAAAAATTATTTTCCTACGAAGAGTGCATAAGTTATTATTATAAATAGTATAAAATACTATGCATGAAAAGATGTTTTCCTATCTGAATATTTATAAAATGAAATGATTTAATTTATATGCATTCTTATTAAATTCTTGTGTATCTTACCCTTATTGAGCTGTGTAGCTCACCCCTTCCACTCTTTCAGTCAATAGGTTCTATTTTGAAGCAGAGGGGGCCTTAGTTGAGTTTTTGGAAGAAGCTGGTTTTAGTTCTAAATGTATAGATCCCAACTTAGAAATTTGATGTTTAGCTTTGTAGTATTGTGTATTTTAAGATCTAATGAAAGTTGTATACCTTAAAGTATTAAGAGATGTATTATGTGAAATTTAGAATTTGAGTAACTAGTGGATTATGTTATTCTTTGAGTACAGTGTAGATGCTCTAAATATCAAGTGAAAAGTTATATCATGAAGCAAAGAAACAAGAATGATAAGAAAGAGGGAAGCTTTTGTAAAAAGTTTAGTTGGTTCTTGTTAATACCAAGTTTATGCTTGATATTAACATGCTGGTCATGATCATAAATCCGGGTATTGGGTTTGGGACGTGACACTTTGGAACATCCAAAACCCTTTAGATGAGCCTAAAAAACCCTAATTTAAACATATAAATACAACCTTATGCCTCCAAACTCAAACCCTAGCAAGAGAGAGTGGATAGTTCACTTAAACTCTTCCAAAACTTTTCTTTTATCTAAACTTTCTGCACACATATCCAGGAACACATTCTTTAAAACCTCTCTCTAGTGTTCATTCAAGTAGAAACAAAGTTTCTCAAATCATTGAATCAAATTCTTTTCAAGAATCATTTTTATTTTGAGGTATGATAGCTAAAAACTATTGAAATCTTCTATTTACCTTTGAATCTCATTGAATGTTTTTTTGTAGGCACTAAGGGACCAGTTAAATCTCTACCAAGTTGTGATCCATAAGCAAGGTGAGTCTCTCCCCATGACTCTTCCTTAATTTAGAGTTTTTATAACTTGTGTTCTTGTTATTTTTAATTTGATTTACATGTTATATATGCTTAGAAATGTGTTTTTTTCTTTGTTTAATTATGTTTGGTTATGTCTTATCATGTTTTGATTGGAGAGTTGAATGATTGGATATATTGATGAACATGTTTTGATATGTTAAGTGTTGTTTTGGTTTGTTGTTAGATCCAATGTATGTTTAGGAATAGATTTTGTTTTGTTTATCTTTGATATCTTTGTTGTTGGTTTATGTTATTTAGTTTTGTATTAGAAGCATGCTAGGTTTTTTTTTAATTGTTGTTTTTTTTTGCTGCTTTAAAACTAAGTTTCTGGGCGTATATGCATATGCATGCTTTAAGCATGCATATGCATACTCGAGGCATGAATACGCATACTTCATGTATGCATAAGCATACCCGAGGCATGCGTACACATACTTCATGTATACGCACACATACTTGTGCCTAGAAACCTAGATTTAGGGTTCTAACTATTTCATTTGTTTTGCTTAGTTTTAAGCACATGTTTAGGTCTTGTTGAGTCTAGTTTTCACATGTTTAGGTCTAGGGTTAGTAGAATAACATGTTTCACATAATTTGATTGTTGAATTGATAATTAGGGTTTACGTCTTTGATGAATCACATAAAAATGCATATGAACATAAATATGTAATTATGCATAGGTGTTGAGCTGTTATGGTACAATAAGGTAAGTGAAGGTGAGTCATGCATATAAACATGAACATGCATTTTTTAATAAGATGAATGGTCTCCTTGATTGATGAACACCATGTGGCTAGGTTTGAATGATTAAATATACTTAATGATTAATGACTTATTGATGTTTCTGCCTTGGATGTATATGTGCTAGATGAATGGTAGGGTTTTATGCTATGGATAAGTGTGGGACATATGCTATGTTTGGATATTAAATGCATGTTAGTGTGTGAATTTAGAATAACATATTAGAGGACCCTTTGATGAAATTAGGATTTGGAACACAATAAGTAGAGGCTGACCAACAGGCAGAGTGGGGTTGGGTGCCTAACACCTTCCCATCTCCATACCTAAATTTTGGACACGTGCTTCGGTAAAGATCAGTCATTTCATAAGGGTGTCATATTTATGATTCCTATACCTAATCTAGATGGCAACTCTATTTTTCTCTGCTACGGTCGACTCGGCCGAGGCGTAAACCCCATTGTGCCCACATTTACAAAAAGAAAAATAGAAACTATCGTGAAGTGGGGGAGAAGGGCAAATTAGTAATTTTACATTTTAAGCCCATTTTCTCCCCAATTTGGTGATAATACTTTCTTCACAAAATCACTACCATTTTCTCTCCTATCACTACAACAAAAGTGGCCTATGGTGACGAAATTTTTCATCACAATATGTCCTTATTTCGTTACCGAAGACATATGGTGGTGAAACAACATTCATCAACCTATGCCCAGTTACCAAATGTCTTGGTGACGAAAATTTTCATCACCAATAGGTCTAAACTATTTTAATAAAAAAAATAATAGGTGATGAAATTGTTTCGTCACCTAATATTTTCGTCACTAAACATTATATTCAAAGACAAAATAAATTTGTCACTAATAATTTTTAATTTGCATTTTTTTATTTGACGCTATAAGGTGACGAAATATTTTTTTTTGTCACCAATTTTTGTTTATAGTCATCTTTTGGTGACAAAAATTTTCATCACCATTTTTTTTAATGTTCTTTACGATGCATATAGTATAAAAGTGCATCAACAATTCTAAAAAGTCATCGACTTATTGCATACTTGCATGTTATGGTTCACTGGCCATGGAATGGAAATCACATTTGAAAACAAGGATTCATATTATGCCACAAATCAATGCAATAATTTGAGGACTGTCAAGCTATTGACTCCACTTAATTAACCCAAACCTTCACCAAGTTTTATATTAAGACCTCAGGACTAAATGTTTCACCATAACATTCTTTTTAAAGAGAATATTCCTACAATTATTCTATTGGAAGATTTGACTTTTTTGTTTTTTTTTTGTTTTTTTTTGGGTTTTCCACAGTGTTCCTCAAAGTTTTCAACCAAAAACTAATCAGTGTTCTTGTCGGGTGGGCCCATGAAGGGGTAAAGTGCTGGCTCAGGAAATTCTTTTCAAAGTGTAGGTAGCAGGACTCGAACTAGAGAGCACACCCAGTCGAGCCCAGTACAAGCACCTTAAGACTGAAAGCCCAACCAACTCGGCCAACCCCCTGGGTTTTGAAGATTTGACTTTTGAGACATGTAGTTACTCCTGCTACTCCTTTTCCAATATTTATTACAAACGATAACAAAAAATGATTATTAGCACACATAAATGGCTTACTACTGTTACTCATTTTTCAACATCCTCCACCTTTTGATATAATGAGTTAAACAAATAATGAAATAATTACCTCAATTCTCAAGCCATTTTCAAGAAAAAGTTATCTTCTACCTCTAATAGCATAATATTTGAACATTTAACTAAAAGATTAAATTCTATAAGGATGTAGTGTAAAACTCATATTTTACCATTTCAATTTCAACATGTCACAGCATTTTATCACATATTTAAGAATAAGCAGAACCACGCTCAATTAGTTCTAATAACCATCTAGAAATCAAACCAAATTGGGAGTTTATTGAGATGTTATTAAGTGTGGTAGGATATATTAAATTTTAAGTAAAATGCTGATATGGCAATCTCTTATTGGATTGTGTAAAATATGAGTTTTATACCCTATTCTTACCAAATTCAAACTCTTTAACTAATACCCATTCCTCATATTACAAAATACCCATTCCTTAGATTACCCATTCCTCTAATAGCATATATATATATATATATATAATATATGGATAAGTATGGATAAGTTAAACAAATACTCATTCCTCAGATTACAGAATGCACCCACAGTAAATTACTTCAAAAATATTACTAACTAAACAAAACTACACCCACTGTAAATTACTTCAAAATTTTCTAAGTTAAATATTCTGTGCCCATGGCTTTAAACCCAAAAATCCACAATAAGCAAAATTAAAACTAAGAACCAATAGAAGATATACCAAGGAGAATAAAAATTAAAAAAATAAATAAAAAAGAAGAAAAAGCATGAGAGAGAGAGGATTCACCGGCTACACCAATACAGATGAAAGAGACAGATACAATTCCTACAAAGAGAGAGAGAGAGAGAGAGAGAGAGAAGCGATGAGAGAATTATATTCTCCCCCCTTTCAAAGACGCACATCCCAACCAATTTCTATCTTATTTTCTTTTCTCTCTACAAATCACTCCACTCTTCTCCCCAACCAAACACACCATAAGGGTGGTGGTGAGTAAATATTTCATAAGAAAAAAAGAAGTGAAAAAAGCATAGGACCTAAAATGAAAAGGAAGTAAAGATTTTTTGACATACAAATTTGCAATTTCTAAGCATGAAAATGTTGTGTAGGAGATTTTGGAGATCTTTAAGGAATACAAATTAGCAGCCATTTAAACTGTCTTTCTCATCCTACTTCAATTGCCTCAATCACATATCTAAGCCAAAGGTTATGTCCAAAATCAATAAGGTTGTCTAGGCTAAAATCCTAAACCAAATCATATTTGTATTTTTATGCGATTTCCTTTAGTTCCTTACTTTGTTTGGGCGCAAATCAAATCTGGATAAACCTCTCTTTAACTTCATCGAGACCAAATCAAAATTTAGTTCAATAGTCCTTTTCATTACACAAATCCACTTGTACCTTTCTTGATAAATCTTGCTAGAATTAATTTCATCATCTATCAAAAGACATATTCATGCATTAAAACTCATTCAAGCACAAAATTAATTACTAAAACAGTATTCCAAAACTAAAAATAAAACGCAAGAATGAACACAAAATAAGCATGATAATGCGTTCTAATAATTATATTAATATGCAAAACTATGTCAGTATCAAAAAAACTCACATGTAAAGGGAGATATAAGATATTTGTTATGAATTGTAATGTTCACATGTGAGTGGTGTCAGTTAGGTAGTAAAATCTCACATTAAATACTAATAGTAAGAATGAATGGCTAATAACTCAATGTAACATAATTGATTCCAACCCATGTGCTTAAACTTTCCTCTAGTTTGATTTAAGTTCTTGTTGTTTATAAACAAGTTTCCTCTAGTTTAATTCAAGTTCTTAGTTGTTTATCTTATAGACTGTTTAGGCATTGAATTATTCCGCTGGCTTTGATACTTGACATAAAGCATTCAACCACCTTTAATCACATCAAACAAGAGCAAAGTAATATCATTCTAAACAACTTATCCTTCTGTTACCGTTCCCTCTTGACTAGTCAGTGGTTTAGTCGTACATAAACTGGATCACAGGTGAGTGGATTAATGTATTACACAATTGGTTTTGGGAACAATCAGCCCTACTGATAAGATAACTGAGAACTACCACCTTTTTTGTCTTTGTATAAGTGGAAGGCTAGCTCCCTGCATGCATTATCATGCCGACACACGGGCGGCAGTAAGTATTAATCAGGGTGGTCATGTGACCACCCTGACTTGAAATTTTTTTTTATATCTTAACAAATTTAAATTTAAATTAATATGGGTGTTTGACTACCCAAAAAAAAAAAACTTGATTGCTCTGAATAATAATTTGAGTCCATTAAAAATAACTTTTTTTTTATATAAGATAGAATTCTACTTTAGCCTAATCTAAATGTATATGTGTGTGAGCTCTCTCCTGGAGACTTGAACCCCGACTATTGCCTCCCCTCACACCCTACAAGCATTTATACTTGTGGAGTGACCACCGCACCAAGAGTGCGCGGTGGTATTAAAAATAAAATTTAACCTCTCCAAAATTTTGGTCCATTGAATGTTGAACCAAAAACTTACAAGAAATGGTTTGTCCATAACATTTTACAACAAATTCTAAGTAGTAAATTGTTACTGATGGACAAAACGGGCGGCAGTAAGTATTAATCAGGGTGGTCATGTGACTTCCCTGACTTGAAATTTTTTTTTATATCTTAAAAATTTAAATTTAAATTAATATGGGTCTTTGACTACCCAAAAAAAAAAAAACTTGACTGCTTTGAATAATTATTTGAGTCCATGAAAAATAAAATTTAACCTCTCTAAAATTTTGGTCCGTTGAATGTTGAACCAAAAACTTACAAGAAATGGTATGTTCACAACATTTTACAACAAATTCTAAGTAATAAATTGTTACTGATGGACAAAAAAAGAATTTTAGTAAGTTGTTACTGAAAGAATGAATACAGACTTTGACGGTGATTAATGGGGTTTGGCAAATATCCTGCTTCTTCTTCAGTGCCTTAGGGCTTGTTTGATTTAGAGGAATTTTGAGTGATATAATCCAAAGCTCATAACTGAGTTATCAAAAAACGTGAGACTCACACAATTAGTTTTGTTTGGCTTGATTGCCTAATGTCGTTTTCATCTCTCAAACTCAAAAATTTTGAGTGAGAGTGATAAAAACCGAAAACACCAAATTGGCATTTTCAAAAGTAGAAAACTGAGTTTTAGTGGCATAGTGGTAAATATTGTGACTTTATGGGACTCACGGTCAGACATTCACGACCACATGTGCTCAAACATCTTTTTCTTCTTCAGTTTTTCTCTCCACCGTACTGACATTTCTTCTCTCCCTCTCCTCTTTTCTCTTTTCTTCTTCAAGCTGGGTTCTTTCGGCTAGCTACTTCTCTTTTTCTTATCTTTTTTTTTTTTTCCTTCTTCATGGTTTGGTTCTTTCATCTTCTTCTCTCTCTCTTTTTTCTTTTTTTTTCTTTATTCTTTACTCTGGTTTCTTTTCTTCTTTTTCTTCATGCGATGATGGCAGAGATGGCAAAGGGCTTCGATTTTAGTTGTGATTTGTGTTTTAATTGGGTTAAGGTGTGCTTTTTGGGCTTGGAGTTGTGGATTTTGTGGGGTAATTTTTTCCGGTGTTTCTTTTTATTTTTATTTTCATTATATATATGTAAAAGACTTTGCTGTAATGTTGAACGTGTTGGTTGATCTGCTATAGTGGATGGGTTTGATTTTTGGTGATTTGTACGATAGTGGATGCAAAACAATGGCTGTGGGTTGGATATTTGAGAATTGCAATTGGTGGGTTTGTGGATTGTTGGAGGTGGTAGAGACCAAAAATGGGTAGAGAAAAGTCTCAATGTTTCAGGCGTCGTGAAAGAGGGGAGGAAAAAATAATGAAAGAGATGGAGGAGAGAGACATGTTACCGTTTTGATCTGCACAGTACATGGGCTCCACCACTTTGTCAAAATTTAGAGTTAAACTCACTCAGATTTGAAACCAAACAAAAATAAGATAGAGTTAAGGAAAAAAGTAGAGATAGAGATAGAGATATAAGAGCATCCACAGCTGTGGAGCTAAAAATTTAGCTTTTTAACTCCACAAAAAGTTACTTTATCTATTTTACATACTAACTTTACAAAACATGCTGCAGCAATGGATCTATTTTAGCTTTTAATACAATAAAATAATATAAACATCACAATAAAATAATATATCCACTACAAAAAAAAATAATATATCCACTATAATAAAATAATATGTCCATTACAATAAACAACAATCACAACCACCCGCACCGCTACCATCGCCACTGCTGCTGTCACCATCGACTCTTCCACCGCCACCGCAATCGCTACCGCCGCCACAGATTCTTCCACCGTTGCCGCCGCTGCCATCGACTCTTCCATCGCTGCCACTTATACATTTTTTTTTCCCAAATTCCTACAAACAGAAAAATCCCACTACATTCCAATACAAATACAATCTGAAAAATCTCAATACATTCCAATACAAATATAATCTGTCCATTCATGGATGGACCGAATCAAAAGCCAAAAAAAAAAAGCAAAGTGCCCTACACACAGAAAAGTTCCAAACTGCCAAACTGCAAGTTCCATCACCACCATCACCATAGCCGATTATCACCATCTAAACTAAACTTATAACACACTCATCTTTACTGTATTTGTCAAAACCCTGTTCATAAGCTCACAATCAAAACCATATCACCATTAAAAACTAGAAAATCAGAAATGGGATTAACCACCATTAATCTCAACCCATCATGCACCACCTCACAACACAAACAAGATGAACTGAAAAAAAAAATTATTGCATCTAAAATAATAAACTGAAAGAACAACTGACTTGATCAGCGGTGATAAAAGTGGTTTGATCTGATCGGCAATGACGTTGAGAGAGTTTGAGAGCTTGGGACGGCGTGGGTCTGAGGCTGAGAGGGTTGATCGGCGGTGGGTCTCAGCTAGTGGGTTGGTGACAATGGGTCTCAGCTGGTGGGTCTCGGCGGCGGTGAGCTTGAGAGAGTTTTGAGAGGGTTGAGAGCTTCGGACGACGTGGGTCTGAGGCTGAGATGGTTGATCGGCAGTGAGCTTGAGAGAGTGACGGGCCGGTGGCGGTGAGCTTGAGAGAGTGAGCTTGAGAGAGTTTTGAGGGAGTTGAGAGCTTCAAGGAGAAGAGATGAGAGTGACTGAGAGAGAGAGAAAGAGAGGCGTGAATAAAAGAATTGAAGAAAAGTAATCAGTTTCCATTATTTTAATCGGGAGCTCAGTAAAAATTTATTTTTTTTCTTTTAGCTTTGAGCTATAGTGCTCATGTATAGATACATGAGCACTGTAGCAATTAAGCTAAAAATTTTAGCTATATCTCCACTGCCGCAAGGGTATTTTTTGTGTTTTGGTGTAGCTAACATAGCTATATAGTTATTTAGCTCCACTGCTGCAAGTGGTTGATCTAAAGTAGCTAAGTGATGAGAAATGGGATTTGAGAATTAAGTTTTGAGTTAGGAGTAAACTAAACAGGCCCTTAATTACTATTAGTGGTTACTTCAGCCAAGGGAGTATCGAAGAATCTGTAGAGGAGAGGCTTGGCAATGTTTGTGAGGTTGATCAAAAATGGTAAGAAAATGAGGTTTTTGTTTGGAAAAAGTTTTTTTTTTTTTTTTAAACGGAGGAAAAGTGTAAAATAGTAATAGCCAATTATTTGGTGCCCCATGCCCTACTTTCATGTCTGATTTTTTTATGTAAATTATTATTATTATTATTATTATTATTATTATTATTATTTGATAATTCAACCAGTGCGACGGGGTAGGAGAATTCAAATTGTAGATATCTTTATTAGAAACACAAAAGTTTACTAAGAAAAACCTAACCCTTTAAAGTTTAAGATAAAAGTAAACTTCATGCAAATGGGGAAATAAATAAATAAATATATATATCATTTAATTTATTTAAAAGATCAATATCATTCTTTCACTAAAGCGTAAGAAAATTAGTATAATTTTCAAAACTTGTACTTTTTATATGAAAAACAACACATTTAATGATTGTTCGATTAAAAAGTTCGATTTGCTAAATTAGACTAGCAACATGAGTAGAAGGAAAAAGGAAGACAACAAATACTTTTTCTCCTAATTTGGTTGGGTAGAAGCGAAGGAAAGGCAAAAAAATGGAAGGATTTTCTTTCCCTCAAATCTAGCATTCCATTTCCTTCCATTTTGGATGAAAATTGAGAGAGTGAAACAAAATATTTTAATTTTAATTAAAAATTGATCCATAACATAAATCATTTTCTAGCATTTTTCCCTACTAACCAAACAACACGAGGGATGGAAATTTTTCTCTTTTCTATTCCTTCTCCTTTTCCAATTTTTCTTTTCACTGTTCTCAGTTCTCACCCTCATTTTGTGAAATATAGTGTAGATAAGATCCTACTCTGTTTTTTGTTATGAATAAGCCCTATACCATATCTAACTTCTTGATGTAGCACCTAAGAAGGAAGAGATCGGAAATGGAGGTTAGCCAATCCTAAGTACAAAAGGGCAGCCCATCGGGTTACATTGTGAGACAAAAAACATATGTTATGAGAAATGAAAATGAATTTAACAAAAGAGGGAGGACAAAGCTTCCCTTAAATTAATTCGGTGAAGAAGGAAGTTAGAAAACAAGTTGGGGAGGAGTGTAGATTCAACAAGGCTTCAAATTCAATGACACCTTTGGGATCCCCTTCAAAAAATAAAATATTGGAGCTTAATTAATTATAGAACAGTACTCGTTTAATGGCTTGGAAAGCAGATTGGACTTCTCCTAGTGTTGGATCACCAGGAGAGAAGCGGTCGAATGGGCAGAGACCACGTCTCCAAACTCATTGTGGCATACTGCTGCTATGAAGTTAGAGTGGGGTCTGATTGCAACACCAAAATTAATCTTAGTCTAGCCAATTTTTTGAGGGGACCAAGAAATAAGTGAGCGATTTGCAAATTTTTTTACCGGACTTCTTCCTATACCTATGAATTTCATTGGACCGTTATGGATGTATGTGCTACTTGATGAAATATGTGAATTGTTGTATCTATTGGAAACCGATAGTTTTTATGGCCTTCTTATACTTATACCAAGGAGTTGTTGCATGTCATAATTAGCAGAGATATTTCATTAGTTTTGAGGCTTACAAGATCAGATTTTTGAAACAAGGATACTGTTTTTAAGAGTCATTGATCAAACTTAAGAGTTTTTAAGTCTCATAGTTTGTGGTGCATGTATATCTAATTTTAGCCATTTACCTCTGCAGAATAAGGTGGCTGTGTAAATCTCACTTGATCCGTTGACTAATAAGGCAGGCGATGTCTGGCATGTATTCCTGAAAGGAGACTTCAAAGACATGCTTTATGGCTACAAATTTGATGGAAAATTTTCCCCAGACGAAGGGCTTTACTATGATTATTCTCGGATTCTATTGGATCCTTACGCAAAAGTTAGTGGCCTGCATGAGTTATTTACATTGTTGTACCTTTTATGTTTATTTCTTACCCCTAATACATTTAATATGTACTTATTAACTATTTTTCTATGAACAAAATATTTCATTCCTTTGACTGCTAAGTTTGGTAGATCATTTGCTTCCTATGTCTTGATGGTATAATTTATGCATGCCTTCTTCTTTTTCTTTTTCTTTTTTTCTTTTTGGAAATCCAGGTTTTGCTTCTAAATGCAATGGACTCTGATTTCCTTTTCATTTGTCTAGGCAGTTGGCCTGCATGGTACCTTCTTTTGACGATGAGGTAGTAAATACTACATTATTTTGGTTTTGGATAAAAATTATAAATTATTTTACTATTTACCTTATTTTTGCTACTATTCATGAGTACTATTGCACTTTTTGATACTATTCATAGGTATTTCAACTAACTTATACTTTTATCTACAGTACTTTTAGCAATAAATATTCAATTTCAGAAAAATAGGTGATATTCAAACACTTCAATAACTGTGGGCTTTTATTTATTTATTATTACTACTTTTTAATATTTATTAATGCTTTATATTACTATTAAGGAGCTAAAAGTTAGATGTAAATAGGCTTGTCTTATGATACAGTCAAACATGTGTCACTTTGTTGTCACAAAATCCCCGCCTCCATTTTTAATTTTTTTTAAATGATTTTTGTAACAATTTTTTTTCATTCTTCTTGTTCAATGTGAAGATACTGGGGTTTACTTCCTGAAAAAAATGCTTATTACTTTTCATGACCAATATGACTTGTGATGACAATGATAATGGTCCTATGATTAATGAGGGTGATAATTATATATTTTTAGGATTGCATTGCTTTTGTTTGGCATATAAAGCAAAACTGAACTAGTGCGTTTGGCTTTTGCCTTTTGGGTATAGTGCGATTCAACCGAACACCTTTTTGATGGGTAAGAATTATTTTATTAAAATAAGACTACTTCATGAAAAAAGCCAAGCCACGAAGTTACCGAAAGAATTACAAATGGAAAAATATCTACGTATAAACCTACTCTATGAAAAAGTGAACATGGTTTCCCATCAAAAAAAAAAAAAAGTGAACATGGTTACCGTCTGTTGGTGTCCACACAAAAGACCACTCATAAAGTGAATAATAAAGAATGCTATCAATTGATCTGAAAGAAGATTTGGTCCCCATCTTCAAAAGTATGTAGGTTTCTTTTTTTTCCATGTAGTCCACAACAATCTTAAAGGAACGAGATTTTATTTATCTGAAAGAAGATTTGGTCCCCAATTTGGCCACCCACGTAATAAATCAAGAGCCTTTTCTCTGGTAACACCCACTGAATCAAGTACAGAGCTCCACAATTCAAAAGCCACACTACAATGATAGTTTTATAAAACCCATTTCATAATTTTTGGTTAGCTATCCTCTCATATCATTTTCATGATGTATTACACAGGTACAGAGGCTCACGAGCACTTGCTGGCGGTGGATATAGAGAATGCAAGCCCAGATCAAGAAGAAGCACAGCAGCCATTAACGAAGCTTGGGATACGTGATCTGAGGAAGGAGTCTGATGGGGATGATCCTATTCCTATATTGAATGGGATAAGCGTGGAGATACCGAAGGGTGTGATTGTTGGGATCATAGGGCCGAGTGGGAGTGGGAAATCGACAATGTTGAGAGCTCTGAATAGGCTGTGGGATCCACCTTTGGGGACTGTGTTTTTGGACGGACAGGATATCTGTGATCTTGATGTGCTCACTCTGAGGAGGAAGGTTGGGATGCTCTTCCAGCTTCCTGCTCTCTTTGAAGGTATGCTGTTGCTATCTTTTTGCTATTTTTGGCTCAGTTTTATTTTTTAGTCCTAAGACACAATGACGTGGATGCAAAATCGTGTATAATAGAACGGATCACTTTTACACATTTTGACTCAAAAATATTTCACATAAGTTCTTTTAAAAATGTATATATTTATACATTTGTTATAATAACCGTGTATATTTACATAGTTAGTGCAGCTCGTCCATATATTATTTTATTAATTTCATGTTCGCAATTTTTTTTCATACACGATTCCTATAGCTCGTTCATATATTATTTTATTAATTTCACATTCACATCTTTTTTTTCTCTGTCTTCTCCATGCACAATGAACTCAATAACTTCTCCTCTCCTCATCTTCTTTTTTCTCATATGCTCACAAACACAAACACAAACACACCTACACACAAACACATTCACACAAACAAATCAACAAAGAGATACACAAACACACCCACACACAAACAAACTCACACGGACAAACCAACAAAGAGACAAATTGGTGCTTGATTGGAACGATCGGTGCTTGTAGATCAGAGCTAGGGAGATCTCGGTTAGATCTGATCTGGTCTGGTAGGATCTGATCGGTGCTTGTGGATCGGAGCTAGGGAGATCAATGCTTATGGATCAGTGCTTAATCAGGTCTTGCCTAATCCGAGCTGTGGATCGATGCTTGTGACCAAGATGGTGTGGATTAGACCGAAAGGGAGAGTTGATCTGTGTTTAGAAATGGGTAGAGAGATTGGTAGAAAGAGAGCAATAAATCAGAAAAAATGGGTATAGAGAGAGAGCACGCGTATGTAAAGAGGGTAGTTGAGAGAAATAATAAAAAAGTTGAGAAAATTAATTATTTAAATAAAAGAGATGATAGAATAGATAAACTGATGTGAGTGTTTTGTAAAAATAGATGTGTAAAATAGAAAAATAGGTTTTTAGTATAAAAATGGACGTGTAAAATATACTAACTGATGTGGTTGCTCAAGCTTGTTCTTTTTTCATACTAAACTTTGTAAATAGCTTTTCTAGTAGTTTTGGAGACAAAAATAGGGATAGAAGAAAAGACTTTCTTTTTTGCAAAAAAATGGTTTCAGAATGAAAAAGACCTTTTATAAATTTTTAAGAATGAACAGTGAAACATTTGTTGTACTGTTTTTTTTTTTTTTTTAATTGGAGATGAATTTTGAGAAATCCATTATATCCTCTATGCATGCAAAATTTCTAATAAAATTAAAGATGAATTGTTACGTCATCAATAAATTGTTTAATTTGCAAGTTTTTGTAATTTAAAATTATGCATAGAAAATATAAGCATATAGATTATATAATAAATAATGTTCGATTAACATAAAATTTGACGTGTGTATTAAGAGCGTAAAAAAAATACAATTTAACGGTTAGATTTTCAAAATATTTAGTAATGATTATTTTATTGAGTAAGGTTGCACCTGAAAAATGAACTTTTCAATAATTTAAAAATAACAATTTTTTTTTTTTTTTAAGTTTAGGGATAAAAAATTACTTTTAGTAAAATTTAGGACTGAAACAATATTTTAGCCTTTACTTTTTTTTATTTTTTTTAGTTGAATTACTGTGATACTTTCATTTTTATGGTGTTTTTTTCTTAGGCAAAAATACTTTTTTGCTCCTATATTTTGGTTTTGTTTTTAATTTGTATTCAAGTTTTTATAATTTCATTTTAATTCTTATATATATTTTTTTTTAATTTTGCTGTCATTATGGTTATTGTCATCAACTCACTTATAGAAAATGCAATTTTAAGCTAGTAATATAGTCCATTAATCATATAAGCATTTTTTGTTAATAAGATGATGGTAAAGATCAAAATGACAAAAAGAATAAAAATAAGGACTAAAATGAAGTTATAAAAACTTAAGGACCAAATTGAAAACATGACCAAAATATAAGGACATACAAGGTATTTTCGTCTTTTTTTTTTTTTTTTTTTTTTTCTTAAAAAGCATTAGCATTAGGATGGATAAGCTGTGTAGAATTTTTTTTTTTTTTTTTGGTGGGGTTTAGAATTAGTCCATGGACACTTGCTTCTGCGTCTTGTCTCCTAGGTTGTAAGCGATGAAATTAAAGTGATGTTTGTTATCTCTCCTTTACTATTTGTTCTCTCCAAAGTTAGGCTAATTTTATAAAATGCATCCTATAACTTTTTTCAAAATTCAATTTAGTCCCTTAACTTCAGTTTCGTTTATTCAGCCCTCACCCCTTTTAGTTTCAAGTGTTTTCAATTTAGGCCACCCATCCACTTCTATCAGAGGGGTTGCGCCCCAAAACAATGTTATTTTGGGTATCGTTTAGGGGTCTTTAACAAAAATTTTATTTCATGGAGACTAACGAGAAGCCTGAATTGAATAAGCTTGAAAGATATGGGATTGAATTGAATTTTAAGCAAAATTGGAAGTGCAATTTGTAATTTAGACAAAAAGTTATGTAAATAGCAAATTTTTTTTTTTTTTTTTTTTTGACAGCTACAACTCTAATGATTGCTCTATACTAGATTAATTAGTTTGGTTTTTTCTTTTTTCTTTTTTTTTTTCTTTTTTTTTTCTTTTTTTGAAGTCTGGACTCGAATTGATTTTTTTTTTTTTTAGTTTGGAGTCGAATACAGGCTGTTTAATCAATTAAAAAACAAAAAAATAAAAACAAAATCTTTATCAGTGGAACTTATCTTACCAGCAATTTTTAGCATTAATGAAAGTAGCAAAATTCTTTGTCCATCAAACTGTATCTTATGCAGTCAAAATAATGAACAAAAATTTCTAGTGGGGTGACCCACATTGATGCCACTTGCTCCCATGATGCTAAGGATTGCAAAAGTCTAATGATTCTGATTTAAAAATAATAATAATAAATAAATTATCAAAGTGGGAATCAGTCTGAGCTGAATCCAGGCTTATCTCATTTTATGGAACAGAACTGGGTTCAGTTTTGCTAAAGCCAATTAGCTGCAATTTTGTTTATTGTTAGTTTTTGTTTTTAGAGCTTGTAATTCATTCTGTTTTCAATTACAAGATTTAGGTGACACCTACTTTAACCCATGGTAGAACCATTGCATTATTGTTCAATTTTTCCTCTTCCTATGAAGAGTATGTTACCATTTACATATCAATATATGCACGGCCTTACCAGGGATAATTGTTTATCATCTTCTTAGGCACAGTAGCAGACAACATACGATATGGACCGCAATTGAGAGGGCAGAAGCTAAGTGATGAGGAGGTTTACAAGTTGCTCAAACTTGCAGACCTTGATTCCTCTTTTTACGGTAAGACTGGTGGTGAACTATCTGTTGGTCAAGCTCAAAGGGTTGCTCTTGCTAGGACCTTAGCTAATAAACCAGAGGTAACCCTTTACACATGATCTTGGACTGTTTGCAATCAGCATTGTTAAATATTACTAGCATGATATCTTAACATTATCTGGTAGTCTAATGGCACTTTGAAATGTACAAAACACTAGCCCAATAATTGGTATGCGATTTCAGAAGGAAAATAGCAATTTTAAATGAAAATGTAAAATTTTTATTAAAAAAAAATTGATATAATTGCGATTTTGAAACTAGGGAATAATGTGTTTTCCAATTAGAGAAATTTTGTCAGTCTCCACATAGCAGATCAGAGGAATTTCCCTTTAAACCATTTTGAAAGTAAACTTTTCTTTTTTAAAATTGTCAAAAGAACCGTGTTTTTGTACTGCAATTGTTTATAACAGCAGCACTTTCATAGATTTTACCAAGCATTTGCATTTCTTAAAAATCATATTTTCATTGGTATGTTTTCATACAGCTTACTCAAATGGACATATGGTGCTAAATTTGATCGTGTGCTGTGTCTCACAGGTTCTGCTGCTCGATGAGCCTACAAGTGCCTTGGATCCAATATCAACAGAAAACATAGAGGGTGTCCTAGTGAACCTAAAGAAGAAACAGGGAATGACTATTATAATGGTCTCTCACAGCATCAAACAAATCCAGAGGATTGCTGATATTGTCTGTCTCCTTGTGAAAGGTGAAATTGTTGAAGTGTTAAGACCTGATAAACTCTCAGAAGCCAAGCATCCTATGGCACTAAGGTTTCTTCAACTCAGCTCATAATTGCTTTTTTATTGTGTGTTTGTGTGTGGGGTGCTCTTTAGCAATAACCAGGGGAAATGCCACCTGTACCAGAAATCAATTAGTGTCTTGGCTTAATGATAAAAGGCAATCATCATTATGGAGTTGATATCATAAGTTGAAATTCTATGAAGTGGATGTCATAGCTTAATGATAAAAATCGATGTTGTATGTTTTTCTCTCCATGTTGGTGCACACTGTATTCCAATGAAGTCTGGACCATTATCAAGATAATATTTTGGGTGCTTATCTCCAAACTCTGGTGAGTTATTATCTTGGCATTTCCATAGATAGTCTTTTTGAGGAACCGTAAAGGCTAATTTGCTCTCAGGCTTATTTACTCGCTCTTTAAAAAATTCCCCATTTACAATAGACTAAAAAACTTTATTGAAAGAGGACAGGTACAGAAGACATGCTATGTTTCTTAAATCCAAAATCCTTGAATGCATCCATATGTAGGGATGGCAATGGAATGGGGCGGGGCTGAAGAATGGAGTCTTTATCTCCGCCCCGCATGGTTTTGTCTTGCCTCATCCCCTTCCCACCCCACCCCGCATGACAGGAAAAACTTTCTCATCCCGTCCCCGCCCCTTGGGGCTCCGCGAAGCCCCACCCCACCATGTAAAACTCTATTTTTTATTAATTTGCCCTACAACTAGTACAATTTTTTTAAAGAAACATATTTCATTAATAAAAATATACTTGAAATTACAATTAAATTTATCCCATAAATCAAATCAATTTTTAGAAAAATTGAATAATATATCCAAGTGTTTAACAAGACAATCACCAAAAAAAAAAAAAAATCTCATAGTATAACACATAACAAAATAAAGACAGAGAACTACATTAGATAAAATAAAATAAGCTAATATTGATATGTTTGTTTAAATAGTAGGGCTTTAGAGTACGAAATATTTACAATTATAACTCTCAGCAACACAGGGCTGGGCGGGGTGGGGCGGGGCAGGGCGGGGCGGGTCTAAAAAGTCTAAACCCATCCCCGTCTCGTGGTGCGAGGTTAAAATCTTACCCCATCCTTGCCCTACCACATTTGCGGGGCGGGAAAAACTAGCGCAGGGTGAAGCAGGGAGAGGCGGGTTAAGCCGAGCTGGGCAAAATTGTCATTCCTATCCATATGTCAAGAAGGTGATGAATTCAACTATGTTCACTTAATACTAAGTCTAGATTGCACAAAGCATTCCACTATTCTATTTAGAGATACCCATGTGTTTGGGTTTTAAAACTAATGCTAACCTCTGTCTGGCCTCGGTCCATCTTACATTTTTGGAGGCTGAAATACACAAAAGTATGGTGAATCTAGAGCCCCAAAAAACAACTCAAATGAACCTAAATTTAAGTTTGAATGCAGAACCAAGTTGAGTAATAAAAATAGAGATGAATGATGAATCGGAGCCTATAAAAATGATGTCTTTCACTTAGAGCAATTAAAAAGTAAGTGAAGGACCATAACTAATTATGAACTTTGAGAATCAGCATGAGATGGTTGAAAACTTGAAATCCAAGAGTCTTTAAATGAGATGCATAATAATCAAACCAAGCTTGAGGAGCTTGTTTATGCCTATAGTTCGATTAGTGTAACCTGTAAACATGATAAAGAATGCAGTACCAACAAAACCATGAGGTTGAAGCTTGTACATCTCCACAAAGCCTTGTTGCCGATGATATCCAATAGCAAAGAGCTTGGACTTATGCGGGCCATTGAACCTTCAGGGGGACGCTTAATTTTAAAATAACAGCGGCAACAAACTACATTCCTGTTAGGGTGGAGGAACCTAGGTCCATATGCCCTAATTTTGCAAGGCACAAAATTCTCCAAGCATGGTCCATGGTGAAGGCAGCTTGCCAAACATCAAGCTTGGAAGCACCACTAAAAGAAGTAAATTCAATGGTGGGAATAAGCATGTAGCATCGCTTCATTTTGGAAATTTCATACTTAGAATGAGTTTGCATTGATATGTGTTACAATGTTAGTAGTGGAAAACGAGAAGGGAGGGCTAAATGAAGGGGGAGGAAGAGTTGAAAGGGGAAAGGATGGGACATGGAGGTAGGTAGTTGTAGAGTCAAAAAATTAGGGAAAATTATTGTATTGTTTGGGGCTATGCTCCCTGCCTCTCATAGAGGGGTGGGCCCCATGGCCCCTCTATTAGAGAAAGGGAATATAGTCCTGGATTAAGCAATAACAACCCAAGAAATAAATGGATGAGGACCAATGATGACAAACTAGCCACAATTTGAACAAAGTTACTCTCCAAACTAGTTTAGAGAGAAACTCTTCAAACTTATCATATATCTCTTTTTTGGGGTATGAATTTTAAAAATCAAACCATTAAATTTCATGTTTGATATGTTCTTAATATGCATATCAAATTTCATTCAAATTAAATATTATTTACTAATCGATCAGTAAACTTATGTTTTATACACAATTTTAGATTACAAAAACTAAAAATTTTAACATTTATTTGATGACAAAGCACTTGATTTTTTATCTTCTTGAAATTTTGCAAGTATGAAGGATATAATAAGAGCATACAAAAAGTGATGATAGCAAACTAGTTCTATTATAATTAATAAATAAAAGAAATATTGGAAGCTCAACGAGGGGCAATTAACCCCATTCGCATGCCCTTGGCTCCACCAGTGATGACAAGAAAGGTGAGTGTAAACTAGACTGTCCACATGTCGATCCAAGTTGGGTTTGGGCTCTACCTAGACTCAACCTAATTTCGGGGGGTGGTAGAATGGAAGACCTACCACTAACAGATAACTTCAATAGGCCAAATCAAGTCCGTTGTTCCATGGCTTGGATCAATTCCTGTCGAAATCAATAGAGGCAACGACAATCTCAATTTTGATGGAAAACAACAAAGATTCGATGAGATATTGTCTAATTAGGTGGAAATCTCACCAAATCTAGCAATATCTCTTGACAGATCAACCGAAACTCGTCGGATCCAGTGGAAAATTCATCGGATCTGGTGAGATTTTGCCAGATCTGGCTGAGATTTCACCAGAGTTTGGTTTGGTTTTTGATTTGTTCGAGCATTAGAGGAGAGAAATTAAACTCAACCTATCGTAATCGGATTATGCCATTGCCTACCACCACAGCTACCGGATCAAATTGGATTCAGTTAGGTCATATGTGTGGGTCAGTTTGTCAAATCCCTTAGATAGTCCTAATGTAAACACAAAATTTTAAATTTGGAAATCAAACAATTGAAAATGTTTCACAAATGTAAATTTCTATTGATAAATGAGTGGGTATAATTCTCTATTTATATTCTATTACAATATAATAATCATCTTATTCAATCTTGGAGAAGTCAATTGTAATGCTGATGTAGTAACGAAATTGTGATGAATATCTGGTGTTAGGACATATGTGAGACTTGTTAGAGACATATGTTACATAAATTGGCTAATCTTTTGACAAAACACACTTTACTTGTAATTGAGTATATCTAGGATGGGTTTAGTATTTCAAGGAACAAGAGTTCAAGTTTAGTATTGAAACCATGCAAATCTATTTAAGAAATAAGTGAAGAAGTGTTGTTCATTAAAGCTCGACATATAGCTTGATAGATCCATATTTATTGAGGTTTAATGATGGATCTCAACAGAAGCTGTATCTATTGAGAATTACGAAATTCAGATTTCCAAATCTGATTTCACGTATATCCATATGTGTTTGTGTAGGGTTTCTTTTCTCATAACCCTAAACATATATAAGGATTATTTTAAGGGTCATCTCAACTGATGCAACTTGATGTAAAGTCATTGTGCATGCAAATTGTGACCGAATACAAAATTTTTCCTAGTTCATCATATTCTCTCTAGAAGTTATTGGGTCTTTGCGCCAAGGGTTTTGTGACCAAGGAGCTTCCTGATCTTTATCATTGGATGAACTGAAGAATTTTGCAACCAACATCTTCCTCAAGTTGGTGTGTTAGTCACATACTGGAATCCATGCATCATTGGTTAGTCACATACTAGGATTTATGCATTGAAAGGAGAGATTGTTGTTACATTACAAGTTCAATTGGTTATTGGAATAAGGGTTCAACTGTAGGTTGGTATTAGGTACTAGAATTCCTTTTACTTGTAACTGCTTGTTTTAATAATAGTGGATTCTCGAAAGTGTAACCTTAAATTTACCCAATGGGATTTTGCCTCAGTGGTTTTCCCCATTCGTAAACAAATCACCTGTGTCAAATTTATTTTCCGCTGCTTGTGCTACCACGCTTATTGCATGTAATTGAATCTAATTAATTTCACTTGGCTAATTAATTGATTAAGTTATCAAAGAATCAATACAATCTTGGCGTATCATCTGGTTGTGTGTTTGTTAGATACTTCTTGTTCTTCATTTATTCTTTGAATGTCATTTGTTTGTTCATTATATTTGAAGATCTTGATGTAGAACTTCTTCAAGGTTTTAGAGCTTGATTTGACAATGAATTAAAGGTCAAATTTTTTTAAGTTCTTAGAGGCTTTAAAGCTTGATTCTAATATAAATTTAAGGCTCTGAAAGATGAATGTTCATCCTATTCAAAGACTTTGACATAAAAGTTCTTTGAGACTTTTGAGCTTGAATCTGATAGAGTTTTGACAATTAAAGTTTTTGGACACTTTTGAGCTTAATTCTGACAAAGTTTTGAGACTTCTGAATGTGTCCTTCTACAAGACTGATGAGAGGCTTTATTTATAGGAGTCTTAAGCAATGTTATGAATACCGTTTCGGACTCCGTTTCGATTTGTCCATTGGAACGAAATATTTTGGTACCGGCCTATTTCGGCGTATTGTTTCAGAGTGTTTCGGAGTTATGTTATTTTATAATAAAAATATATATTATTAACAAAAAAACCTATATAAATTATTAAGGGTTTTAAAGAAGTTATAAGTACATATTTCAACTAATATGTAATCTTTAAGTCCAAATAATAATAATAAGTATCAGTTCAATTATTTATAAGATATAATAAGAGAAATAATATGAAAAAAAATTGATATTAATACTTAAAATTAGTTGTTGGAGGTTGGAACAGTAGAAAAGGGTAAAGGCTAGAACATTTGTTTTTATTGTTAGTCACGTGGGGCTCACAAAAACAAAAACAAAAAAAATTCAAATTTTGAAACACAAGTGACAAAAGAGGAGTATGTGGGCTGGCAAAAACTAAACAAATAAAAAATTTAAAGTAAAGGACATAACATTTAAGGAAGAGTAAATAGTAAAGAGGCTAACAAATAGTCACATATATGACCTGTACAGCACACAAATAAAAAAGGAAAGGCAGACTGGCAGCCATAGCAAGACCGAAACACACCAGAATAAAAAATCAAAAAGAGAAGAAGAGAAGAAGAAGGGTCTGAAACCCACCAAAAGAAAAAGAAAAAAAAGAACAAGAAGAAGGGTCCGTAACCCAGAAGAAGAAGAAAAAAAAAAAGAAAACAAGAAGCAAAAGGGTCCGTAACCAAGAAGAAGAAGAAGAAGAAGAAGGTATGAATTTTTTTTTTTTTTTAAAGCCAAAATTTGGTATCGGCTGAAATTTGTGTTTCAGCCGAAATTGGCTGGAATGGCCGAAACACCCCAAAAATAGTTTGAAATTTGACTATAGGTGGAACAGGGGGTATTACGGTACCGGTTTGCATGCTAGTACGAAATATTCCGGCCGGAACAGAACGAAATCAATAACAATGGTCTTAAGGATGTTTAATAAGGCATGATTGGTTTTGATTGGTGACACATGTTATAATTTAAATGGAGGAACTTTCAGTCCTACTCTCAAAGGGACACATGACAACATTTGATTTGCCAAAGTGTCTTAATTTTAAATAACACATGGCAGTATTTGATTTAACTGCATGTCTTTGTTTTGAATTAAATTATTAGCATTTGTCGACGTGTGATTAGCTCTTAAATATTCTTTGTAATTTTTATTCAATAACACTAGGAAAAGATCTACTGCTCTCTGAATAATATCAGTGGAACTGGGATCTATTAAGTAGCATATGTACAAACTTAATAGTATGATGTGGCTATTTGTGATTGGTCAAAATTTTCCCTTTCTATAGTGAGATAACCATGTACTTTGATGAAATGGAATCTGGAACAAAGAAGAAAAGGATGAGAGAGATGAAGAGAGGAAAGGAAAAGATTTCTCATTAAAGATTATATGCCATGAGGTGTAAAGAGTATTGGAAGATGATCAAGACAATAATAACCTTTAGAATAAAAGTTCCATAATCAAGGATACACGGTTCAATGATCAAACATAGTCTTTGAATAGGGACATAGTAAAGACTAAAGAGCAATAAGAACAGCCAAAGGCTTTAATGGAGAAATAATTGGGGGGAGAAGACAAAGCGAATTTTTTACTAGAGGAAATGTGAATAAGTGCTTGTTTGGCTGGTAGATGAAAAAGTAGGAAAGTAGAAAATTGTGAGGATAGAACAGCGGGAGATATAAAATATTTTAGTTTTCTCTCATGTGTATTTGATTGGGGGAATGGAGAAGTTATTTGGATGAAAAAAAAATGAGAGGATGAAAAATTAGATTTATATAAATTTACTATTATGCTCCTATTACATAAAAAATTAATAATTTATAAAAAAAAATTTACAAAAAGAAAATAGAAACTAACTTGAAGCAGGGGAGAGGTGAAAATTAGTAATTTCCCATCTTAAGCTCATTTTCTCCCCAATTTTGGGAGAATACTTTCTTCACAAAATCACTACCATTCTCTCTCCTATTCTTCCTCCTTCAAAAGACACATCCAACCATTTTTTTTTTTAATCTTATTTTCTCTTTTCTCCGCAAATCACTCAAATTTTATCCCCAATCAAACGCCCCTTAAAGGTGGCAACGAGTAAAATATTCATAAAAAAAATAAAAAAATAAAAAGTGAAGAAAGCATAATACCAAAATTGAAAAGGAATTAAAGCTCTTCTTTGACCTCTTAAACATTGGAGTTTGGAAATCTTTATGAAAGACAAATTTGTAGCCCTTTAAACTATCTTTCTCATCCAACTTCAATCACCTCAACCAGTTATCTGAGCCAAAGGTTATGTCAAAATCAATAAGGTTGTGTAGTCTAAAATCCTAAAGCAAATTGTATTTGTATTTTTAATTTTTATGTGAATTTCCTTTAATCCTTTACTTCATTTGGGCTCAAATCAAATTGGGATAAACTCTTTAACTTCATTAAGGTCCTATCAAAATTTAGTTTGTTAGTCCTTTTCATTACACAAATCCACTCGTACCTTTCTTCATAAATCTTGCTATAATTAATTTCATCCTCTGTCCAAAGACATATTCATGCATTAAAACTCATTTTAAGCACAAAATTAATTACTAAAGATTATTCTGAAAGAAAAAATAAAATGCATTAATGAACACAAAATAAGCATGATAATGCATTCAAATAATAAGAATGAGTGTTGTGGTGGGCCTTTTTGTGTTGTTGAGTTTTGATCTCTTCTGCTGTACTGCGGCCCGTGATTATAAGGTAAGAGAGTTGGGGTTGGCCTATGTGAAACACATCTTAGGCCAGTTTGTGCACAAGTTGAGCCATCCCAATATAGACGCGTCTTGGTAGGAGTATTGAATGTACAGCGTGCCCAAAACATGAACAACTGTTATAGGCTTTATAGCAAGAATACAGTATGGCAGAATAACTATGACACAAGACAAATAATGTTAACGCCTAAATAAAGGGAAAGAGAGACCTAATGAGGTTATGGAAAAATAGGACAATAGCAAACAGTTCAATAACGAAATAACAGGCCAATCTTTCATCAATCGTAAAAGAAAAACTTGTCTACCAAAGGAATGGACTTAGCTTCTCAGCAAACGTGAGTCCAAAAAGAGAACCGATCGTTAATGTGAGTAACCTCAAAAAAGGCTTTTGCCATAGAAGTTATGCGCTTTGGGAAAAGGACATAATAGCTTAAACTTCAACCCTTAGTTCCTCAAAGAGTGGGTCTGTCAAGAGGGAGAGAAATAAATAATCTATTGATGCATGCCTCTATTCCTATTACTCATGTTTTTCTCCGATTCTTGTGTTTTTTCTTTCTTATCTCTCTTTTTCTCTCTTACTTCTCTCTGTTTTCACTACTCTATCTCTTCTTCTTTCGGTTTTCCCTTCTTTTTACTCCTTCCCCTTTATTGTTCATAGTTACCACCTTTTATATTGCCTGCCATGTCGAGATTTGTCATTTTTACCTCTCAACCGCTTTTGGCTTTTATGGGTGTCCTTCCAAGACTGCCCACTGGCCTGTCGGATACTCAGCCACTACCATTGCTTTGATTATGTTGGTTGCATCACTCCTTATTTCCAAATAAATATGGCTTGTCTTTTTTCTTACCTCTCTCTGTTTTCACTACTCTCATCTGGATAAGGATTAAGCATCTCCCTCGCCTACCTCAATGGCATGCATCAAGTGGTCTCAACTCATACTTACTTCTTTTGAATAAGATGTCATTCTAGTAAGACATTTCTTCTCAAAGAAGTTTGAACGGGAACCCCAAAATAGACCCCTCTTTTGCCCTACCACCAGACCACACCCTCTGATACCCTTGACCAGTGGCCTACCTCCCATATATTGGCGGGGTACAAGTAGCTGGTGCCTTGGCCCTTTATGCGTGCTCCATTTCCGTCTGAATTTGTTTCTTTCTAGCCTTTACACCATTTCTGTTGCCTCAATGTTTATTTGATTCTGCTGTACGTTTTTGTTGGTGTTTATCTCTTGCGGCGTGAAGGACATATGGGCTTTTGGGCTCATGTTCCTTGCCTTTCATCTCTTCTTTGGATTGGGCACTACTTGGGCAGAAGTTTTCATCTTCTTGTCGAGCCCATGTTTCTCTTCCTTGTGTCCATGGGCCTCTCGACTATTGCTTTTGCCATATCATTTCATTGTGTTTGCTATAACTTTACCCTCTTTTCACTTCGTGTTACACCATGGGCTTGTGATCTGCCGTATTAGCCCACTTCTTTGTCAATTTTCTACTCTAGGCTTTTCAGGCCCATTTCTCATACCTTTACCTCTCTTGGGCTTTGTCAGCCAGCATTCTTGTTGTGTTAGCCCATTTCATCTTTTTATCCCTCGAGCTTCCTTAGCCCATTTACTACATCTTTACTTCTTTTTCTCCCATGAGCTTTTTGCTAAATCTTTTGGGCTTCCTTGGTCCAATTACCACATCTTTACTTCTCATTACTTCCCTGGTTTATTGGCTTCTAGGCAGACCCGCTGAGTTTACTACTTCATTCCTTAGGCTTCCTTGGCCTACTTACTCTCTCTTTACTTCCTTTTATTCTTGTAGGCCTGCTGGCCATCGATTCTGCCATTTTCGGCTTGCTGGGCTTGCTTTACTAGTTCCTTTTCTCCATTTCTTCATATTGTTGGGCTTCTTTTGCTGCTAGGCCTTTTGTCAAAAGTGAGCATCAACAAATGGTTAATAAGAATGAGTGGTTTTAGTGTGAGTCGTGTGTAAATTAGGTATTGAAGTTGCATATTGGATACTAATAATAAGAATGAGTGGTTAATAACTTAATTCAATATAATTGGTACCAAACCCACATACTTAAACTTTCCTCTAGTTTGATTCAAGTTCTTGTTGTTTATAAACAAGTTTCCACTAGTTTAATTCAAGTTCTTAGTTGTTTATCTAATAGACTGTTTAGGCATTGAATTATTCCACTGGGTTTGATACTTGCCATAATGCAGCAAACCACTTTAATCACATCAAACAAGAGAAAATTAATATCATTCTACACAGCTTATCCTTCTGTTACCATACCCTCTTGACCAATCAGTGGTTTAGTCGTACATAAACTAGATCACAGATGAGTAATGGAATGTATTACACAATTGGTTTTGGGAACAATCGGCTCTACTGAGAAGTGGAAACTACTACCTTCTTTGTCTATGTATAAGTGGGACTCTGGCTCCATGCATATTAAGGCCGTCATGACCAGTGAAAGAACCACTTGCATAGTTGATAATAAAAAGACAGGCACAAAAAAGTAAAAAGACAATAGAAGGAAAGAGAACAAGATATATAATGTAGGCAAAATATCGATAAAATGAAAAGGTGGTCAAACAGTAGTACAGACTACAGTATACAAACGTCATATATACTTTACTTATAAGTTGAATTTTTTTTTTTTATGGGAACTTATAAATTAAATTGGTAATGGATAAAGGGGAGTTGTCATTGCACACACAACATTTGGAATTGTGTGGTCAAAACACAATTTTGGTTATAAATTTGAAATGATGGAATCGTGTCTTAAAAACATATTTTCACAATTTAACTAAAACGCACAATTTCAACATCAGATTTTTTTTTTCTTTGTTGATATATTAGTATTTTGGAAATTTATTCTTGGAAATAAAATAAAAGATTTATTTGTTATGTATTTGGAAAATCCATGGCACAAGGAATGGACTAGGTTTAGACTCTTGCAACAACATGCTTAATTTGTCCAAACCACCCCGCCTTGCATGGATATAAGTATAATCTTTATTTCTAAGCGGATTAGGCAGGTTTAACCATTAAAGTGGAGGGTCAAGTTCGGTGATAGTTTGAGTTTTTTTTAACCACAAAGATCCAACCTAACCCGCCTATATATAGGTTTTATTTATTTATCTCATATCAAATTTAAGATTTTATTTATTTATTAACTCCATAATTTATATAAGTTAATATGGAAAATGTGATACTTTTACAACATATTCTTAAACATATCGTGTGACATGGATATGCTTAAATTTTTTTTCATATAAAAAAATTAGAAAACACTCATACTTTAAAATGTGTGCTCTTTGATCTATGAGAAAGTGGACACTTCCTATGGGTTTCTTTAATGGTATAAATTTTTTTTGCAAATCCTTTAATGGTTTATACAATTTAGAGGAAATACTTTTTAAATTTATTTGTAAATGATAAAATAAAATTTAAGATTTAGTATACAACATATAATAAAAATTAATCCATCTAACCTAACTAATCTGCCAAGTTGAAACTGTCCAAATTTTTAACTGACCCACAAGTTTTGTAATTTGGTGGTTTGAAATATTTCCAACCTACCAAAAGGTGGATTGGTTTAAAAAAATTCCCTTAACGGCTTATTCTGCCTCAATATATATATATATATATATATATATATATATATATATTATATATAAAACATTTCCTTTAATGGTAAGCATGGCCCCCACCCTTGACTTTCCGCCCTTGCATGTTGTCACATGCTAGCAAGTGGCGTGCCTATTAGGGGTGTGCAAATAGCCACTGCAACCGCTGGGGTCGACCAGAGCTGAGAAACCGCACTGCGCCTGGGGCCGACTGCAAGAGCCGAGGCCTGCGAGTGGAGGTCATGGATCTTTTCGACGCCGGTGCGGTGATGCAGTCGGAACTGATTTCCAAAAACCGAATCCTCACCAAACCGATCTGTTATATATATATATATATATATATATATATGAATTATGCTTTTACCCCTATATCTAAGTGAAACAGCGTCGTTTCACTGGGCTGTTAAAAAAAAAAAAAAAAAAAAAAAAAAAAAGCAAACAACGTCGTGGAACTGGAAGGCTAGGGTTACAAAAATTGAGGAACCACATAAATACTTCTTTTCCAACTTCTGATCTTAGAAACCTCTTAGTTGCTATAGCACTGAAGTTGCTCAGTGTAGTAGTGCTCAGTGCTCACTCCCCTGCCAATCCCCCGCAAGACTGCCAGTAAGTTTTGAAGTACACTAATCCATTTTGTCTCTCTCTATTCTCTTAAGTCCACTAATCCAACTTGTTTCAAATATTGCCTATTATATTTTTAGCATTTTTGTATTTTTATTTTTATGTTTTTTGACTTGGGGATTTTGAGGAAGTAGACGCTGTAGAGCAGAACTATTGTGGACCTGTGGCACTATCGTACTATCTATTAGGCTATCAGGCATTGGCTTTTATTTATTTGTTCTGGAATAAATTCATTGTAAAGGTTGATGTATTAACGTGTAAGCACGTTTATGTGTGAAGTGTGAACATGATTTTGTATTAATGTATACACCGGTTTATGTGTGAAAAGTTTGTCAATTGGACATTTTGTTTGAAATAACAAACAGGTTTTGCATTGATATAGTTTTTTTAATATTTCAAATTGACCAAACTGACTACAAAAAATCACACCGCTATAAGTCCAAAAATCGACCCCAAGAGGTATGTATTGGTTTCAATTATGAGAAAACTGATTCTTATCGATTTGGTAACAAATTTGAAGAAAACCCAAGCCGACTAAACCGCGCACACCACTGCCTACCATTAAAGGAAGTCCTACCAAGTGATCACATACAAGGGGGAAACGACAGCCAAGGGTGGGGGCCATGCTAACCATTAAAGGAAATTTTATAAGATTTCACACACCCTTGGCTGTAGTTTTGCTTGGGGTCACTTGCTAGGATTCCTTTTGCCACTTGTGGCACTTTCCTAGCCCGTAGATTGGCCCCTTGCTAGGATAGCCCATAGTTTTGCCACTTGCTGGGATTCCCGAAGATAAATTTAGGCTAGCCCAGCCCTGTAATTTACTAAGAGCACTAGCAATAATGAAATTTAAATAGCTATATTTCTATTTTAACTTCATCAAAATACAAAAATTACTCCACAATAGTGAAAGTATAGCTAAAGATTTTATCTTCAGAGCTATAGTATGCAGTTATTTTTGGCTGCGTACTATAGCTTGAAGCTAAACAGAAAAAATATTTTTTTATTCCAACTACTTCTTTATTTAATTCTTTTTCTATTTCTTTTCTTTCTTCTAATTCCCATTATCCTCGTCACGCATCATCGTCGAAACAGTTCATGGTTGTGCTTGCTCATGGATCGAAGTGGTTATTGATCGTGGTTGTGCTTGCCCGTGGGTTTCAGTTTTGGTTGCTAGATTTTCGGGTTGTTGTGCCCCATTGCCGATCTTCATCTCCCTCATCCCTCAGCTCTGTTGGAGCTTGATTTCTGGGTTTCCACCGACCCAACTGTTGGGTTTCTGCCGATCTTCATCTTCATCTTCATCTTCATCTGTGCTGGGTTTTCGCAGACCCAGCTCGTCGACCCACGCCGTGTTTGTGTTGTGTTGTGTTGTGTTGGTGATTTTTTATTTTGTTTGTGATTGGTGATTTATTGGTCTGGATTGAGGAAAAAGATGGAGAATTTGGGTTGGTAGTTTTTTTTTTTTTTTTTTTTTTTTTGTCCTTTTGTGCATTGATGGTAGTGGCGGTGGTGGTGGTATATTGGTTTTTTTTTTTTTTTTTTTTTGTGTGCTGTGGATGTTTTTATTATTATTCTAATGAGTTATTTGTATTATTTTAATCAAATAGTTAAAAATATATATCCATTGATGTTGGGTGTGAAGAGGTAAAATAAATAAAGTGACTTTTGTAGGTGTCAAATAACTATATTTTTTACTCCACTGCTTTGGATGATCTAACATGATGCTTTGGATGATCTAACATGATGGATGTGCTAGTGAGGATCTAACATGATGGATGTGCTAGTGTCAGATTGACAACAACTTTCTTTAGTGTGTGTTCATGGGATATCACATATATCAATTGCATGCAATTCTTAAATTCAAATAAAAAATAAATAAATGGACAAATATCCAAAAACTCAATCAATTTATATATATTTTTATTAGAAACACGTAAAGTTTTATAACAAAAACCTAACCCTTCAAAGTTAATAAAAAGTGAACTTCATTCAAAGTGTAGGGGGAAAAAAGAAATATATATATATATATATATATATATTAGAATAATAATGTATAAAATTGTGAGGTTTCAAAAACTTATGTGACATAATGTTATCAAATCAACCAAAATTTAAACTTTTATATATCATTTAATATATTTAAAAGATCAATATCAATATTCTTTCACTAAAGTGTAAGTAAATTACCATAGTTTTCAAAACTTATACTTTTTATTTGAAAGACAACACATCCAATGATTGTTCAATTAAAAAATTGGATTTGCTAAACTAGACTAGCAGTTGGATTTGCTAAATTAGACTAGCTATATGAGTGGAAGAAAAAAGGAAGGCAACAAATAATTTTTCTCCTAATTTGGTTGGGTAGAAGTGAAGGAAACTCAAAGAAAATGGAAGGATTTTCTTTCCCTCAAATCTAGCATTCCCTTTCCTTCCATTTTGGATGAAAATTGAGAGTGTGAAACAAAATATTTTTATTTTTATTAAAAATTGATCCATAACATAAATCATTTTCTAGCATTTTTCCCTATACTAACCAAACAACACTGGGGATGAAAATTTTTCTCTCTTCCATTCCTTCTCCTTTTTCACTTTTTCTTTTCATTGTTCTCAGTTCTCACCCTCATTTTGTGAAATATAGTATAGATAAGATCGTGCCTTTTCTTTTTTCTTTTTTTGGTTACGAATAAGCCCAAAACCATATCCAACTTCTTGATCTAGCACCTAAGAAAGTTCATCATTAGGGGCTTCTAGGAGTTTTTTTTTTTTTTTTTTTAATAATAATTCTTTTATAGTAAAATTTATAATATTAATAATTTTTGTTTAAGCACAGTCGTCCCCATTAAGCACAGTCGAGCCTCCGCTAACCTCCTTTGCTTCCCCGATTCATTACCATCATATTGGAAACGAGAAGGAGACGATGACTTATATTCTGACACAGCCGTTGCCCAAATCAACTCTACCAGCACCAAGGGTGGCTTCAGTGAATTCAACAAGAAAAAAAAGTGGGTTGAGCCAAGCAAATTCTTTTGGGAGTCAATGTTAAAGAAAGGGAAGGTGATACCAATGCCGGACATTAACGATAAATTGCCTGAAAGGTCATTTCTGCCTCAGTCGATTTCGTCAAAACCACCATTTTCCACAACGAATTGAAAGTCTCTAAGCTGAAGCACATTTTTCATGCGGGTGATAATTCGACTATGGAGACTATGATAGTTGAGTCCTTGAGGGAGTGCAAGAGGGTTCCGAGCCCCAGCGAGACCAAGTGGTGCATGTCCTCGCCTGAGAACATGATCGACTTTGCAGTTTGAGTGTTGGGTGGCATCATTGACTTTCTAACGATGAAGAATGTAAATGGGTCAAAGCGAAAAATAGTAATGGGATCAATCGAAGGGATCAACGGTGGGAAAGTCATGGACTCAGTCTCTTGTCATCAGTTATTATTTCCCCACCTTCTTTATTACTATCATTTGGTTCCAAAGGTTCGGGTCTACCAAGTGTATATACTTGATCCAAATTCTAAGGCTAAGATCAATAACGGTGTTGCCATCTGTCACATGAACATGTTAGGTTGGAACCTGACTCATGAAGCTTTCTTGGCTCTAGGGTCAGCTCGGGGTCGGATTGAGGTTTGCCACTGGATTTTCCAGAATGACCTAATGTGGATAATTGTTGACTAACCGTTACACACTAAGGTGGTAAGAAATCTTAATTTGTGTAATGGCTTGTGATACTAGATTTTTTCATATGAATCTCTTATAAGGAATTTCAGCTTAACTTTGATAAAAAAAAAAATAAACAAAGTTCCGGCTTTATCAATGTTTTCAAGGCCAGCACAAATGATTGAACGGCAAATGAAAAACACCTTTTTTATCTCTTTTTTTTTTTCCTATGATTATTAATGGTGTGTTTGAATGATCAGTCTATTTCATTTTGAAGAAGGAACAAAAACAAGTAGGCATATTAATGTTTTTTTTTTATGGGATTCTTGAATGTACGTAGGAACATCCTCGCCAGAGCTTAATTTGTAGGTCTCAATTCAGCACTAATTAGATGAAACTAATAAATGTGTTGATAGTTTATGTGTCTTTTGAACTTGTCCTTTATCTATTATTTTGTGTATTTGCGGGAAGTCCAAGGATTAGTTATTCCTAGACTAGTTTAATTATGTATTAAGCTTGTAATTTATGGACTTTCTCTTCTAATTTTAATTTATGGAAAGTGTGAGGATATATTAGTAACTCCTAGACTAGTTTAATTATGTATTAAGCTTGTAATGTAATATATGGATTTTCTCTATTAATTTATGTGTATGGGAAAGCTAAGGACTAGTTTCTCTCTTCTTCTTCTTCTTCTTCTTCTTTTTTTATACAGTTTAATTCCATTTTTTTCCAGTTTAATTATGTGTTAAGCTTGTAATATATAGTGGGTTTCAATCAGGGAAGTCTGTTTCGTACCGTACCGGCCGGTACGGCCGGAATTTACCGTTCCGGTAGCACGGCCGGAATTTACCGTTCTGGTATCTTAGCCGGTACAAAAAGAAGGTTGTTTCGTACCAGAAAATATACTGGCTATACCGGGTCATTTCGGCCATACGGGAGGAAATATCGGATTCTGGTCGGAAAATGCATACCGGACGGAAAAAGAAAAACGTTTCTTTGTCATTTTCACCTTCCACCAGCGACAATCTCTACATTCTCGACCTCAAGTCAGGGTCTTGGACTGATTTGGGCTGCTACTTCATCTTCATCTTCACTATCTTCTTCTTCTTCTTGGGCAGAGAGAGAGCATTGAAAAACTGAGAAAAGTTTCCAACAAATAAAAGAAAAGGTTGTAAATAGTACTTTGCTTTTTATTTTTTCAAAGCATCAGCAGACAATATTTTGAATTTGTGTGGCAATAGTTTGACACGTGGGCTGATATTTATTGAGGTTGGTGAGTGTTAGATTATTTAGTAGTGTGTTTTTTTTTTTTTTTTTGGGACTTCCCACTTTTCTAAATTTATGTTTATGTTGAAAATTCCATCCGAACAATATAAAAATTTACATATTGAATTATTAGAATATAGTTATGTTTATTGTATAAAATAGTAAAACATAGCAGTAAATCCGAAACGGTACACTAGTATTGACCGGTATCTGAAATATATCGTACTGCAGGCCAAACCGGTATAGCCTCCGGTACGGTATTGACTTCCTTAGTTTCAATTAACTTAATTGTTAAATTTTTTTGTCATTGAATAAGAAATCTAATATTCAAACCCTATTTACACCAATCAGTTAATGTCTTCACCTAATGATCAAAAGCAATAATTACAAAACCCATATCATACGTTGAAATTATATAGTGTGTGTGTCTATATATATATATATATATATATATAGATGTATATATGTATATATATAGAACTTATAATACATGGATTATTATTAAAGACTCTCATCATTTCATCCTTAGAATCAATCTTGGCAGTATCAAACATTATTGAAGGCAAGTCACTGTCTTAAGAATTATTGCTAAAATTTTTTTGGAAGTATCATGAAATTATTTCTAACCGTTATTACATGGCACCGTATATTTTTTTTCACTGCAATATTGGTCATTGTACTCTTCGCTTTTTACGGTTTATATCAGTATTCATGTATAGTGTTTGTACTCTTCATGGCACTGTTCATTGTACTCTTCACTTTTGACTATTTATGTATAGTGTTCGTAAGCCTTTATAAGGCATATGAATCAATTGTATTAGGCAAGCCTTAAACCCAACCTACTTCAAGCCAAAAAAAAAAAATCCTCTCACTATAAGCAATCCATCCAATATCAATTCTTGTATAAGTAAAAATTATCTTTATAATATTTTCAAGTATTTGAATAAGCATTAGTGTTTAAAGTACTATTCAACCCTTGGAAGGGCATTTGGAAAGTCCAGGTTCCTAAAAGGGTGGCTTTTTTCATGTGGATCACAGCTCATAGTCAAATCCTTACCCTAGATAACCTTATGCTTCACGGCCGCCCTTTGGTGAATTGTTGTTGTATGTGCTGTTGTAACGCGAAATATGTAGATCACCTGTTACTTTTTTTTCTCGATAGCTCATTCTTTGTGGATGTATATGGTATGGCTGTTTGGGATCGATTGGGTCATGCCAGGTTCAGTTGTGGACTTACTATTTTGCTAGTATCATTGGCTTGGGAAGCATAGTTCTGATATTTGGAATTTGATTTCAAACTGTTTATTATGGACCATTTGGACTGAATGGAATCAGCGGCTTTTGAGGATGAGGGGAAAACTATGGTTTAGTTATTAGAGTGTTGCCAACAGACCCTCTTTGATTGGTCTTGTTGTTGGGGGCTTCTCAGATTGTTCTACCCTTACGGATTTTCTTTCGTCTATTAGAATAGATTAGGAGCTGCTTCTGTCTTTTTGCTCATTTTTTCCTTCATTCACTACCGTGAACTCTTTGTATTTTTCTTACTTTTCTTTCATTAATAATATTTTCTTCTTACTTATCAAAAAAAAAAAAATTTAAGAATCAAGTAAGTTTTTAAGTTTTCAAAAATATATTTATTTCCAAAGTTTTAAATTGTACTATTTTCTTGCAACATATTTATTCTTACATATTCATCCACATTTCTCTCTTCAATCATTCTTCGGGCTTGTCTAGGATCCGCTTATTTTGCTAAAACTGAAAACTTTTGTTGAAAGTACTGTAGATAAAGGTAAAATTTAGCTGAAATAGTATAGTTTGACCCATGAATAGTACCAAAAAGTGCAGTAGGACCCATGAGTAGTAGCAAAAATAAGTTGAATAGTAAAATAAACTGACTTTTTAATTTGGAGCCAAACAAGAAAAACAAGAATGTGATGCGCATTTGGGTTTTTTTGGTTTGTAACTGAGATTGGTAGAGACGTGAAGAGAAGAGCAGAGAGACTATTGATTGTTAGTGGCAGAGGAGAGTCAGTTGTTGTTGTTGTTGTTGTTGGTTGTTGCAACGGATTTTGTTATGCGGGTTCATGGAAGAGGTGTGACCTTTATGAGCAGTTTTCTACCAAATTTCTAGAGTTGGATCTTGGTTCTTGCCTTTTCAATTTTGTTATGCGGGTTCATGGAAGAGGTGTGACCTTTATGAGCAGTTTTCTACCAAATTTCTAGAGGTTCTTGCCTTTTCAATTTTATTATGCGGGTTCATGGAAGAGGTTTGACCTTTATCCCAGGTGATTATCGTATTCATTCATGTCGTGCGTGAGTTTTATGGTTCCTCTCTTTCCCACAGATATCTTTTCTTTTTACTTTCTCTCTCTTCACATGCACTTCTATAAATTTCCGGCTAGCTAATCTATAACCCTGCAAACCCACCAATGCTCTAAAAAAATAATAATAATGCACACAAAACGCTGGGTTGAGTTTTGTTTTGTGTGCATTATTATTATTTTTTTAGTGTGGAAAGTAGATAGATAGAAATACTAGAAACTGAAACATGTTGTATATTTGATATCTTGAACAAGATATTTATTTCTAATATATATGCCTAGTTTTTGTGAAACAAAGTTAAAAAACTCATTAGGATATTGAAATTGAACTGTATCTCTTTGAATTTGGCATTGGTGCAGTGATATGATGCTTCTGTTTTGTTGGGTTTGTTGAAGAAATTGATTCCAATAATTAAAATTGCTCAATTGCATATTAGTTTTCTTGACCATAGTTGGAAAGATTTTAGTTCTTTTCTTGTAATGATTTTTTATGAGTTTGTGGTAGGTTGTTAAAGGAACTGATTATGTCAAATAGTGTCTTCCTAAAGGTTTCCTCTAAGGTATAAGTATTCAATATATTTTTCTCTTTGTACATATTTTTAAGTTGTTCATTCAATTTTTTTATTATTAGGTTAGACTACTAATGGATTTTTTTTCAAAAAAGTTCTTGACGTAGAAGTGGACAATGGTAAAATAGAAAATTTTGAGAATGTAATATTGGGTGGATGCAATGAAATTAAACTAGGGCTGCAAGTGACTTCTGAAGAGGAAGCTTGTAATCATGTTAGTGAATTACAGGGCTGGGGAATCATTATCTTAGCAAGTGGCAAAACTACGGGCCAAGGAAAATGACCCCATACAAGGGTGGAACTACAGCCAAGGGTGGGGGCCATGGCCCCTCACCCCCTAAAATTTTTTTTTTATTTAATTTTTTTAACAATATTTATAATGCTTAAACATTTTGAAAGTTATAGTCTATGAATACAATTTTTCAAGAGAATTTGGATCTGATATCAATTGAAGATCTGAGGAATACAATGAGTGGATTAAGAGAAAAATATGGATGAATTTGTATGAAAAAAATATATTTCAAGAACAAAATGAACTTTACAATATAAAACTTTGAAAATAAATATATTTTTGAAAACTTAAAAACTTGATTCCTGAAATTTTAAATAATACTTTAAACACTAATACTCATTCAAATATTTAAAAATATTATAATTATAATTTTTACTTATACAAGATTGATATTGGAAGGAAGGATAGGTCATAGGTTACAAGGCAGGGCTTATACTAAAATGATTTATTTTTTTGGTTTGAAGTAGGCAATGTGTAAGGCTTGCCTAATACAACTGATTTGTGGGTTGAAATTGCATCCGATGCATCAATGCATTGGACACAAGTCCAGTCCTAGATATATAAACAAAAAGTCCATATATTATAAGTTTATGTCCATACATGATAAAATTTCAATTTATGACATCTGCTTCATGATTATTGCTTTTTATTATTAGTTTAAGATACCAATTGATTTTTAGTATAAACGAGATTTGAATCCCAAATTTCTTATTCGACAAAGAAAGTTTTATCAGTTGAATTAACTAGAACTCACCATATATTACAAGCGTAAACCATAATTAAACTAGAATTTTTTTTAAACTATTTAAGGAGTAACTAGTTCTAATCTCAAAAAACAGAGAGAGAGAGAGAGAGAGAGAGAGAGAGAGAGAGAGAGAGAGAGAGAGAGAGAGAGAGAGAGAGAGAGAGAGAGAGAGAGAGAGAGAGAGAGAGAGAGAGAGAGAGAGTAAATAGTCCTTAGACTTCCCCTAAATACACATAAATTAATAGAGAAAGTCCATATGTTACATTACAAGCTTAAAACATAATTAAACTAGTCTAGGAGTAACTAGTACTCCTTAGAGAAAGTCCATATTATACATATACATATATATATATATATATATAATAATTTTAAATATTTGAATGAGTATTAGTGTTTAAATTACTATTCAAAATTTTTAACAATCAAGTAAGTTTTTAAGTTTTCAAAAATATATTTATTTTCAAAGTTTTATGTTGAACCGTTCATTTTATTCTTAAAACATATTTCTTTCATACATATTCATCCATATTTTCTCTCTTCATCCACTCATTGTATTCCTTCTTGGTTCCCCAATTGATATCAGATAATCAGAGCCAAGTTCTCTTGAAAAATGAAAATTTGTATTCATTATTTTTATTATTGATTTGTAATTCTATGAAAGAGTGTCTTTAAGTTGCCCTTGCGTTGGTGAGCATATGTCCATTGTTTAGCCCTTGTTTGAGATTGAGAGTTTAGGGTGGTCCTGTTAGTGTTCCCGTAAGATAATTTGAGTGAGTCATTCTAGACTATAGTGATTTTTCTTTCTTTTTTCTTTTTTTGGAAGAGAGACTATTGTGAAATTAATAATGTTTAACTACGGATTTCCAATTACATTTCTGAAAGCAATCTTCCAAACGTACGGATCAAACATCATTGGCAACATTAAACGCAAACCAAGGAAGTGCGTAATATTACATCGAAAAGTTTTGAAAATTGTATATTAACGTCTTGAGAGATCCAAAGATGCAATTACAACGTGTTTATTATTCCACCAGTGTAAAAGAATAATCAAACCCAAAATTTAGAGCATGCCAAATCAAATCAGGGTCTAATAAAATAGAAACTGAAAGAAACTAGACAAAAAAACAGCGGCAGGAAAAAATGACAGTAGCAATACCAATAGTTTGAGAGAGAGAGAGTGTATACACGACCTGCCCTATCAAAACCATCTCATAAGCAAACAATAAGAGAGATAAATGCCTCATAAACAAACCACAAATGAGGCCAGTGTCATAAATAAAGCACATCGTGATTTTATATATTAAGGATAAAGACAAGGATGGTATGTCTACTTTACCTATAATTTATTCCATCTGATAGTGATTTTATCAGATTGTCAAATAAAAAATTTGAATGTGATTTACGTGTTGATTAAGTAACAGTGTTTTAAGGCAAAAAAATATATTATCAATTTTTAATACTTAATCTATTTGAGAAATCCCATAACAAATTGCTCACAAACCCTCTTCCCTTTCTAGTTTAAAAAAAAGTAAATAATAACAACACGGTAATACCATACTCCCTACACATCACCTGAGTTGATTATATTATGGTGCCCTTCTTTAACAACAATCATCGTATTTTATTTTTTTTTAAACAACAATTTCAACATATAACATATGTGATAATTGTTCTTTATTATTATGTCAAAATGCCAATTGGTTTTGTGGTGTTGGCGAGATTTAAACTCTAAATATCTTATTCGACAAAAATAAATTTACTAGTTGAACTGATTAAAATCCATGTTGTATTGTATATTAATAGTATTATTATCACGTTTTCATTATGTGGCACAATATCATCTTCCTTTGTATATAAATCTGAATGTAAAACCAAAAATTAGGTATAGTATTTTAGTTAATATATATTAAGTTTTCCAATTAAATTCAAACTAATGGCTGTATTGACTAATAAAATACAAATAATGTATTCTTTTCCTAGGACAAATTAATTCAATACAAAATTCAATATCATGTCAAGAACATTATAGTTCAACAGACACCTCCTAGTGTTTCCAATTGAGACATCTAAGATTCAAATCCTCCTACTTCCAATTATTGATGTATTAAAAGAGAAAAAAAAATTCTTAAGAAAATATATTTTTATACATGAACAAATATAAAACATATAGAATTGTATATACTTAATTTGAGCTTCATACACATAAGTTTGTTCATTTGTTATGTTTTAACTTGATTCATTTAATAATCAAATCTAAATTGTTGGGCTATTTGGAGCTTGATTTTGTGCTCAATTTGATTTCCACCTAACTTGACTTGAAAATATTACAGTTTTAAATGAGATTTCTTTGTGAGGTGTAATCCATGGAGTAAAGGCTTGGATTTGACCCCACTTTTTAGGTCTATATATATAATTGCTTCAAAATTTTAGAATTGATGTATTATAAATTGTCTTTGTACTATTTTCTAATATGGTGAAAATCGCTACAATTTCGTAGGCATAGTCATTTTGCAAAATCACATGAATTTTGTGTCGTGAGATTATTCTTTTTGGTTCTTTGTTATTTTGTTTCTTAAAAAAGAGAATGACAAATTAAAACTTACTTTTCTGTGATTTGGCTGAAATTTATGTTACCTATTTATAGTTTACAGTTTTATACTTTACCCACCTGAAATTTGATTAAAATTTAAATTGCCTACCTATGATTTAAAATCTCATGATGCAAGTGTTCTGCTGGATTCTTTTTCATCTTATTTAATTGTATATTTTTATTTTTTTTTTTTTGTGTTTTTGGAGGAGAGAAACATAAAATGAAGCAAAATTACATATTTAATCATTTTTTTAACAAAAGTAAATTAAAAAAAAATCTAACTGAACTAGAAAGTGTCAAAGTTTAACTTACAGGTAAGTAACTTAGATTTTGGGCTAAGTTGTAATTTGTCAAAAAAAAGAAAAATTAAAAGAAAAAGAAAAGAAAGAAAAGCTATTTAAAACTTTAGGAAATTATAAACCAAAAGCCCAAACCCATAAATTTTTCCAAGTTTTTGATTTCTGAGTCCATTATCCTAGCCCCACGCAATCAACCAATTCAAGCCCAGCCCCTCAAATTGCCAATTACCAAAACCTCCCCAAACCAACAAACCCTTTATAGGACCAAAAACACCACCCATTATTAAGGGCAAAAAGGTACTTTCATAAATTCCCCAAATCCAGAACACGCCACCGTTCTCTTCCTCTTTCACTTTCCCCTTGTTCCCCAAGCGTGTTCTTGCTTGAACACCAATTATCATCTCTGAAACCCCAAAACAAAAACAAACAAAAAAACCCAATAAACCCTAAATCCCAAATATATATTCGCAGAGAAGAAAAACCCCAAATTTCTTAATATAGTATATAACAATGGGTGGGTCATCGGAGACGAAGTTTTTGCAAGAACTGGTGCTTTACGCGGCGAGCGCCGCCCTCAGTTGCTTGGTGTTGTTCGCGGGGCTCCGACACCTCGACCCGAACCGGGAAGCTTCCAAGAAGGCGCTCGAGCACAAGAAGGAGATCTCTAAACGCTTGGGTCGGCCTCTCATCCATACCAATCCTTACGAGGTAAGCTTCTTCTATTAAAAAAAAAAAAAAAAAGCCACCGTTTCTTGAAGAATTTGTGAAAAAGTTATCATTTTTATGAGTTTGGATTAATGGGTTTTTGATAATCTATGGTGAATTTGGTAAAAGTTGACCAATTGCATAGTATGTATGAAAAGAAAAAAAAAGTTGCAGTAAGTGTAGTACCTTGAAAACAATTATGGATAAAGGTTTTCTTTTTAATGAAGTTATGCCCTTTTTTTTTAAAAGATAAAACGCACTACTCTGACTGGCGATAGAGATAATATGCGGCAGCATTGCTAAATTTTTTTAGGTTATTGGCTTTGTTCGTATTGACGGGTTGGTAAATCTATAAAAAAGAACATGGAGGAGCGTGAATTTTTCCGGTTATGAAACAATTTCTGTTGGGACAGAAATAACTTGTATGGATGCTTTATTGCTAAGTGTGTATGGATTATGAATTAGGATATGTTTGGAACGGAGTAAGATGAGGGAGAGTGGTTGAGAGAGATCGCTTGTTGCCTTCGCCACCCCTTTACCCTCATCAGTCATGTCCCTTGATCCGAACATAGAGTTAGTCGCATAAGTGTTAAGAGCCTTGTAACTTAACTGGCATTTCCTGGTGTTTCCAAAAATCCCGTCCCCATTGAATTATCATAATAGAGTTAGTCACACAAGTGTGAACACTAGCATTAGAATGATAAGCTTTTTAATGTGGAAGACCTTTTAGGTGCAACTTGTCCTTGCGCCATAGATTTTCTTGTCTTTATTGATTAACGTTGAAATAGGGAAATTGGAATTATGTCAAATGAACTCTAGTTTGTTTTTATGCTTGACTTGTGTTTTACTCTTTTTGATTGGGCTAGGTGCTGCGGTTCTTCTAACTGTTCTTCTGCTTTGGAGTTTCTTTCTTCCCTTAGAAGTGCCCCTTAAGCTGCCCTCCTCTTTTCCTTTTTGTTGTTTTTGTTTGCTGTTTTTTGTGTTCACCATCATGAACACCTGTTTGTTCGTTTTTGTTCTTTCTTGATGAATATAAGTCCTATTACTTATCAAAAAAAAAACTTGTGTTTCTTCATTATTTTCAGGATGTCATAGCATGTGATGTTATAAATCCTGACCACATTGATGTTGAATTTGACTCTATTGGAGGGCTGGAGGCCATCAAGGAAGCATTATATGAACTGGTGATACTTCCCCTAAGGAGACCTGAGCTTTTTTCCTATGGGAAGCTTCTGGGTCCCCAGAAAGGGGTCTTGTTGTACGGACCTCCTGGTACTGGAAAGACCATGCTTGCCAAAGCTATTGCAAAAGAATCTGGAGCTGTTTTCATCAACGTCAGGATATCAAATCTGATGAGCAAATGGTTTGGTGATGCACAAAAGCTTGGTAAGTGTAGATTATAATTACACTCCCCAACCCCAACCCTCTGGATTTGAGGGTTTTCTGTCATTGCCCTGGCAAACATACACAACTACATGAAGTTATTTTGGGCTTATATATATTCTATTGTGATGGACCTCATTACTTATGGGTAGTCAAATTTAGTTTGACTCTTGATCATAGAAGTGTGAAAGATCAACTAAGAATACGGCTTTCTTGACATATTAGGTTTATGTACCTGAACAGAATAAGACAATACTTAGATGCTTTCAGCACAGTTTCTTTTGGTTGATGATTATTTTGGAAGAAGATGGTTTAGGTGCCATCGGTTTTTATGTTATGGATGTTATGATTGTTATGTATATCCAATCTAATTGAAAAGGTTTTCCAATCATTGGTCTCAGGTATGGGGACTCACGACTAGTGATTCCCTCCCTACTTTTCTTAGCTCTCTTTCTCCTTTGTAATTAATATGTTGTCTTGGTTTCTTTTGTGTTTTCTTTCTGTTTTTCTTCTTGTATTTCCTGGGTCTGCTCTATGTTTTTCATGCATAGAGTAGCCATTCTTATATGTATCATTCTTACTTATCAAAAAAAAATTCTAATATATTTTGCAATTTTTGTTTTTGTGCTATTAACATGATGAGCCTTAAATAATTAATATAAAAATAATTGGAATATTTTTCATAGATACGAATTTTTGTTTCAAAGTATGATCAGTATAAATGGAAGAGAATGTTGTAGTTTTTGAAGGAGAGTGTATTGACAAGTATAATATTGATCGCAATCGTACATGGATGTTGCAGTGGCTGCTGTTTTCAGCTTGGCTTATAAACTCCAGCCAGCTATCATATTTATTGATGAGGTTGATAGTTTCTTGGGTCAGCGCCGTAATACAGATCATGAAGCATTAACAAATATGAAGACTGAATTCATGGCTTTATGGGATGGATTCACCACTGATCGTAAGTTTGTGCCTTGGACAGCACCTATGTCTTATGATTTTCTCGTTGAAAAATTGAATCTAAAGTAGGTTGTTCTTGTAGAGAATGCACGAGTGATGGTTCTTGCTGCTACTAATCGCCCATCAGAACTAGATGAAGCAATACTCCGGCGCCTTCCTCAAGCATTCGAGATTGGGATACCAGACTGCAGGGAGAGAGCTGAGATACTGAAGGTGATTTTGAGGGGCGAGAGAGTTGAAGACAACATTGACTATGTCCACATAGCTAGCTTGTGTGAAGGTTACACAGGTTCAGATCTTCTCGAACTGTGCAAGAAAGCAGCCTATTTCCCTATTAGGGACCTACTTGATCAAGAGAAGAATGGGAAAAAATCTTCTGTGAGTATATATATCATTTTCTTCTTCTAGAATTTAGTCCTTTTCATTTTGTAATTCAAAAAAAAAAAAACAGACACTCCAATTTGGTAGCATGCTTTGGTATGGCAGTGAAATATTTTTTGATTGTTAAGTTACACATGCACCCCAATGAGTCAATGACTTTAGCCTCCACCTAGCTTTAATAATGCTGGAGGTGCCAGTTGAGTCATTTCATTTGAACCCCACCCAATAAAAAGAAAAAAAAAAAACTTTGGAATACTCTTGCAATACTAAACTTATCTTGTATACATGATGATGTCACCCTTTCAAATTTCACCGCATACCCGTTATTCCATGAGTTCTTTTCAGATGGTAAACATAACTCTATTTGTTAAGTCCTGGTTTTATTCTTTGTCTCCTTTGCACTGCTAAAAACCATGGATGTCCTGGGCGTCAGAAATTTAAGAATCAGGGCAATAAACAACATTCTGTTAGTATTGCATGACTGTAAAATTCATGGCATCAAATAACTTTCATCAATCCTTTGATTGGCTTTTTAAATGCTGAAAAAGGTTAACATGCCTGGAGAATAAAGGAATTCAGGTATTCTTATTGTTTTAGTATTAAAAGAATTCTAGTTATTTGTATAATTTTTTTGCAAAATTTACCTCATTATGTAGATGTAATGTTCTGAATGATACTCTTTTGTATGTGTGTTTTGTTCCAGCCACCAAGGCCATTGTTTGAATCAGATTTGGAGAGAGTTATTGCCACATCAAAAAAGACAAAGGCAGCTGCTAATGAATACACTGGATTGAGCTTACAATCACCAGGGTGGTCAAGGAATTCAGAATCAGGTGATAATCCTGTTCAAGCTGCAATAAGTGAGCTCTCTAAGCTTGTGGTTTCCCAAATCTTGAATATTCAATCAGATGCCCAGGAACCTTGAATTCATCACAATTGAAACCTGCTCTCCTGAAGCAAATTTGTTATGTAGTCTAGAGCTGTAACTTCGTTAGTTATAGAGAATTGCCATACATGTCTGAAATTTGTTGATGGTGTTTTCATATTTTTGGATGTCTTCCAGAATTCACATTTTGATGTAGCAATTGGAACCATCTTTTCAATGCAGCTCTGCTTTCAGTTTCTCTTCTCTTTATCTTTGAACTTTTAGAAGTTAAGCTTGGTTCGCGGAACATTATCATCACCTGAACATGATCATTGTGGTTAGTTTCTTTCATGTTCATACACACCTCAAAGAATTGAATCCTCCTATGGTTCTGTCTCTATGTGGGAGCATCCAGGGGTTCATTTGATTTGACAGTCGATTTATAAGTATTTTAACCCTTGTGAGTTCTAACTCGATTGAGCAACAAGAAAATAAATTTATTTACTTTTGTTTTGGTTATTTTAAGGAAGTAGCAAGTAAATAGTAACGGGAAAATAAATTTTGATACTATTCTTCTTAAGGCCAATCTTTCTTGGATATTAATCAACTTTGGAGAGAATTTATTTTCCTTTCCATTTTATCCTCTAATTTGTAAAGCCTACAGGAGCTTGAAAATCTTTTGTTTTTTTGACAGAAAAAATCAATTGTTAATCTGAGCACTTAATGATTATATTCAAATTCATCTTATGCACAATTCGATCTCACTAGTAACTAATCATGGCTTGATATTAAGTTGGACATGGTTAGTTCTTATCACTAACACTTTCATACAATTGTGAATGAACCTAGTGTAGCTCTTTTACATATTTAGCCTAAGCCTGGTGTGGATCTTATTACTTAAACTTTCTGTACAAGTAGTTCAGCTGGGTTTTTCAAGAGCTCTTAGTTCATTTATTTAGCTAGGTTGCAACAGCCAGCCACCAATGATTAATACCCTCTAGGAAATAGTTGGCAGTGGAATCGGTTTGGTTGGGTTTCAACTTTCAAGTGTTGTGTCAAAGCAATACTTCCTAAAAGTAGGCAGGTCCAACTAATAAAGCAAGTGCAGGCTTATCATAAACTTTGGAAGTTGCTACCTTTTCCCTGTGTCACATTCATTTACTATAGAGGCAAGACCACGTGCATTTATAATGGAAAGATTTTACGTATATAATATTTTTATAATAAATTATAAATGGTTAGTTATTAGTAGTTTAAATTTAAACTTAACATGAGGATTACTTTTTGCCCTAACAATAACAATCTATAACAATCTGTCACTTATAATTTATTGTAAAAATATTATGGACCTTATCATCTCTCTAAATAATTTTGTTGCTGAATCCCTGGATTGTGCCATTACAGTGTTACTTGGAGCTGTAGCAACATAATAAAACAGAAACTACTCTAAATAATTTTGTTGCTGAATCCCTGGATGCCATTACAGTGTTACTTGGAGCTGTAGCAACATAATAAAACAGAAACTACAAAAGCAAATTTGGAAGAAGTGATTTTCAATAGATTTGAAATATCATCAGTGAAAGGAGATTCCCGTTTCCTTCTATCTAAAACTTTGTATATGATATTGATATCGGCCTAGGTGAGCTTATGCCACGGTCTCTGAAATATGGGACAACAATCCATTTCCTTCTTTTTAAAGGGATTGAAAACCACTGGAAAAAAATAACTAGTTATGGAGAAACATCTCCACCAAAGACAATTGGATATTAGTAACCACTAACTTGAGTTATAACTATTTCAGAAAATCGTTTTTATTTTGGTCCTTGCCGTCAACTCAGTAACAGAAAATACATACATGGCAAACGAAATACACTGTTTGTTAACGGAGTTAATAAAATAATAATAAAAAACCACCTCAGCGTGCCATGTCATCGGCTAATTTAAAAAAAAATTAATTTATCAATTTGAAAAAAATTAAAAAAACATAAAACAAAATTAAAAACATAAAAAAGTAATAAAAAAGAGCCAACTCAGAATTTTTTTTTTTAAAAAAGTAAATTAAATTAAAAAGAAAAAACCTTAAACCTAATTTAAACTAAAATCATTTCTTAAAAACTCAAAAACCATTATCTTTTTAATTCCTTTTTATTTTTCTTTATCCTCATCAGCTTTAAAAAAAATCCTCAATCTCAAATTCTCTCACTCTCTTCATGCTCAAGGAAGACGATTTCGTACCGTACCGGCCGGTACCGCCGGTATTTTCCGTTCCGGTGGGTCGGCCGGTACAAAAAAGTAGTGATTTCGTTCCGGATTAAATACCGGTCATACCGGGATCGTTTCGGCCGTACCGGGGTAAATATCGGATTCCGGCCGGTTAATGGATACCGGCCGGTATTGAACTCGACCCAAAAATGCCATCTGATCTGCTGGTTTTCTCCTCCTCACGCCGGATGGGCTCTCTTCAGCTCTTTGCCCTTTACACCATTGATTTTCTGGCCTAACACTGGGACGATATTGCTGACTGGAGGTGAATGGTGGCACCAGCGATTCGTTGACGTTGCGAAATGGAGCAAGCTTAGAGTAATAGATAGATAAAGAGAGGCTGAAACTAAAAGTTTGAACTTGAACATAGAGAAAGAGTGTGTATTGAGATCTGAAAAGGTGAAGAGGGAGATGTACAGGCAGTAACGTGTGAACACAGAAAACAACTTTGGAAGACGTGTGACAGGTTGGCTATTTTTTTTTCCTCAGTTTTTATGAGTTCCAACGGCAGACAACTTTTTAAATTTTTATTTTTTGGGTTTACCATTACCATTCACAAGCATTTCTAATATTATAATATTTTTGTACTAACAAATTCTACCCATTGAACAGTTTTTCTATTTGTATCTCATATCTCATTACTATCTCTTATTGAAATTTTCGTCTTGTCTTTTGGTTGTTTTTTCTTTCTTTTTTTATGGATAAACTAAAGCCTATTGGGTTTTGATTTAGGTATAAACTCACCTATAAAGATTAATACCATATTGTACTGGCTTTTCTCCAATAATTAAATTTATATAATATAAACATGTAAATAATATGTTTCTAAAAAAATGTAAATAATATATATTATTAAATTTATTAAATTAGCGGTAATCTCGAAACGGTACACCGGTATAGACCGGTACCGAAATATTTCATTTTTTAGCTCAAACCGAAACAGCCTCCGGTACGGTATTGACTTCCTTGTGCTCAATGGATTGAATCTCTCACTCTCCACTGTCCATGGCCGGAGCTCACTCTCCCTTCATCTTGAGGTAGAAGACTTGGAGTTGCCGGCGGCGGCGGCGGGGATCAAGGAGCTTGAGGATTCCGTTTCAAATGCTGGAGAGCTCCGATCGATCTTGGATCTGTAGTCCTGGATCATGGACACGTGTTCCTCGTTGCCGCGGCTTTCCTCCCTGCTCGATCGAGGAGATGATGCGCCACGAGGCTCGCCTCGCGCCGATCAGGTTCTTGTGCGCCGCGGTTCGCTCCTCGCTCTCCACCGCCGCCGAGACCTTCTCCATGACCTCCACCATCTCCTCGCACCGCTGGGCTTGCTCGGCAAGCTTCGCCATGTACACATTCTCTTCGCGAGCGAGGGTATCACCGCCGTTGTTTTTGATTGGTGGTCTGATCTGTGTTTATTTTAAATTTCTGGGTTTGTTTTTTTTCACGTGGATTTGATGATTTTTCTATGTTTATGGGTTTAATTTGTTGGACGTTTCGGTGGAGGATAGGTGTTTTGTATGTATTTTAAGCATCGGTTTATTACATGTGAGTTATTTTAGTGTTTGGTTTGAAAGAAAATCTTGTTTTTCTGGGAAAAATTTATGAGGTTGGTTGGGTTTGTTGTTATTGTGAGCCGAATTGGCTGGGTTTGTGGTGTTTGTTTCATAAGAAAATTTCTGGTTTTGGGTGGAAAGAAAATGTTGTGAGGAAAATTTTAGGCATCGGATTTTTAGATGTGAATTTTTTCAATGTTTGGTGATATTTTATGGGAAAGATGTTGAATGCCCAGGAATTTTGTATTTTTGAGATCTGGGTTCATGTTCTTGAGCATTTACGTTTAAATTTGAAATTAGGTATTTTTATGTTTTTAATTTTGTTTTATGTTTTTTTAATTTTTTTCAAATTGATAAATTAATTTTTTTTTTAAATTAGGTGATGACATGGCATGGTGAGGTGATTTTTTATTATTATTTTATTAGCCATGTCAATCTACAGTGTATTTCATTTGCCACGTATACATTTTTTGTTACTGGGTTGACGGCAAGGACCAAAATAAAAACGATTTTTTGAAATCAGGGACTGACTTAGGAGTGAAATCAATTTAGGGACCAAATCGAGAATCGGTCTAAAATATAGAGATTAAAAGTGCATTTTCGCCTAAAAAATTATATGCTTTTTTACAAATCGAATCACAGTAGGAAATCGCTGTCTGCAGATTTTGTGGCTGATATGACTATGATCATGGCACAAAGACAATTGGATATTAGTAACCACTAACCTGTCCTATCTTGCAGCTTGAATTTGTGACACTGACTAATGGACATTCCTGTCCACAAAAGAAGCATGACGTTAGGTAGTTTTGGCCGTTGATCCTTACAAGTTAGTAACTTTTGCGCAGAGTCCAAAATTTTCCACATCAAGTAAATTTGGAGGCTCATATAGTCATGCCAATTTTCCAACAAGACCCCATTTGTCATACCCCATTAAACATTACTCCCACATTATTCAATATCCATATCTTGGGCAACCGCAATGCTCAAATTCATATGGGTCCAATAGAGACCTACAATGGCTAAGCAGCAGAGCAAAGCTCTGAGTGGTTTAGTGCCTATAGACATATATAAAAGACACAGGAAACAATATCTGCACATTAGAAAACTTGGAAAAAGATCAGTTTACTCGTTCAAAGCTGAAAGCTGCCGACTTTGTAGAGGTAGATAGCATGTGATTCTTTCAAATTATTTCTTTATATGTTTCTTACAAGGAAAGCCGCACACCTTGTGACTTGTGGTTGTGGGGTACAATAAATTTGTTATTGTTAGGCAATGGAGGACTATAAGGTAGAAGATGACTAGCAATTGCGTTAGGAACTAAAGCCGGCAAAGTTGCTCGTTCAAAGTTTTTTTGTTAACCGCGCAATTAGCATGAGATCCTATCAGAATTTTGTTAGATTAATTTTTCTGTTCTCATTTTTTGTCTCCAACTTTCCATACACGTTTGTCTGCCTAATATCGATAGTTTATTTCAATTAGTTAATTGTTTTCTTTTTTGGTGGCATCTAGGGTGTGTTTGAGATATCAATTTTCCATTGCCTTATTTTACTTAAAAAATAAGCTGGGTAAAAAATAAAAATATTTATGAAAAATGAGGTTTTTAAAAAGAGCCAGCTTATAAGCTATACCCCAAAAAAAAATTGTACATAAGGTTGTAACCAAACCAAATCTTTACAGTGATTTTAGTTTTACAGTTTTTTGCTTTTTATTTAAATTTTATTTAAAATAATTTAATTTTTAGATTTTTGAAAATTATAATTTAGCTTTTGGTTTTTTGTTTCACTTTATGCAAATAAGCTTTTAGAAATAAATTATTTCCAAGCGGACATGAACTAAAATTTAAATTTCGCCCAGGTCACGAGCCAAAGTATTTGAACAAATCCAAACTTAGATATATATGCTTCCTGTAATGTGGATACGAAAGTTAATATGACTCATGATTAATATATTTCAACTTTGAAGAAAATTTGTCGACAAACGTATTTTTATTTTAAGTTTTATAAAACTATTACAAGTGAGCTGTAAATGAATTGATTAGTAAACTGGCGAATAATTTGGTGGCTAATTAATATGTAACAACAAATGTAGAAATATAGGCTTCTTGGAAAAATTGTACATGAACAAATTTCGTTCAGGAAATTAACAAACTGAGTTTGAAAAAAAAAGTATTTAAGTTTGGCCATGAGCTTGAGTTTAGCTTGAGCTACGATGACAGAAATAAACTAATTAGTTAGAACTCATGATGTTTGGTTTGGGTCCACTCTTTATAATCTAAGCAACCATCAATGAATAGTTTGACAATAGCGCATTTAGCATGAGATCCTATTAGAAGTTTGTTAGATTAATTTTTCTGTTCTCATTTTTGTTCCTGTCTAATTTTCCATACTTGTTTGGCTGACTAATGCCGATAGTTTATTTTAATTACGCTTCGTTTGTTTCAATGAAAAATATTGTATAAAGATAGTTTTTTATATTTTTCAGTGTTTGGTAGCATTAGAAAAAAAATGAGTTAAAAGAAAACTATTTTTGGTTAACATAAAAAGAATGACTTATTTTTAGAGATTGTTTTTAACTAATATTTTTTAGAAAATAACTTTATCTAATAGTAAACTAAAAAAAAAAAGTTAAAAGAATGTTCTTCAACTCATTTAAGTTTACTACCAAATATAGGAAAATGAGATAGTTTTATAGAAAACATTTTTTGAAAAATGACTTATTTTCTAGAAACATTATTACCAAAAAAAACAGAGCATTAGTTTAACTTTTTTTTTTTTTGGGTGGCATCTAGGGTGTGTTTGAGTCTTTGAGATATCTATTTTCCATTGCCTTATTTTACTTTATAAACTGGGTGAAAAAATAAAAATATTTATGAAAAATGAGGTTTTAAAAACAAGCCAAAGCTTATGAGCTATACCAACACAAAAAATAAAATAATAATAATAAAAATAAAAATTGTACATCAGGTTGTAAAAAAAAAAAAAAAAAAAATCTTTACTAACAGTTAATTTGGTTTTTCATATTTTTTTTAAATTTTATTTCAAATAACCTAAAGTTATAAGTTAAGTTTTAGCTTTTCGTCTCACATTTTGCAAATAAATTTACTAAAGATAAATTATTCCCAAACGGACATGAACTAAAATTTAAATTTCACCTATGTGACGAACCAAAATATTTGAACAAATCCAAGTTTAGGAATATATCATTCTTATAATGTGGATACGAAAGTTAATACGTCTCACAATTCATATATTTCAACAATTAATATATTTCAACTTTGAAGAAAAATTTGTTGACAAATGTATATTTATTTGAAGTTTCATAGAACTATTACAAGTGAGCTGTAAACGAATTGATTAGTAAACTGGCGTATAGTTTGGTGGCTAATATGTAGCAACAAATGTAGAAATATATAGGCTTGGAAAAAATTTTACATGTACAAATTTCGTTCAGGAAATTAACAAACTGAGTTTGAACAAAAAAGTATTAATTGTGGCCATAAGCTTGAGTTTAGCTTGAGCTATGATGACAAAAATAAACAAAGGGCCCGTTTGGTTGAGAAGTTTGAGTAATATTGTTTGTAATTTTTCAAAATATGTATGTGTAAAAATATGTATAAGATTGTTTAAAAACTGAAAATGTGAATTTAAACTACTCTACCAAACAGACCATAATTAGTTAGAAGCCATGATGTTTGGTTTGGGTCCACTCCTTATAATCTAAGCAACAATCAATGAATAGTTTAATAATAGTTTATCTTTTTTTTAAGTCAAAAAATGTACGAACAACAAATATACTTTAAAAAAAAGTTTTGTTTCCATTATAAGTTACCTATTCAATAAATGTTGAATATATTATTTTAAATTTTGATGTTTAGAGTGGTGTTAGATACATTACAACTTCACCGTATAAGTTTTATAAATTGATATATCATCAATTATAAAATAAATAATTTATTTATTTATTATATTATTGAAGTCGTATTACAATCGTTAATTTATATTAACATTAATTAAAATTTAATAATTTTTTATTTTAATAATATAAAAAAAATGAGGCATCATTAATTACATGCTTAATAATTGACATTTTATTTTAATTTATTTTTTGATGTGAATAATAATTGACATTTTACATTTGACAGTAACGTGTTGGTTATTCCTATGCATGGATCATGTAAAGGCTAATTATTGGGAAAAAAAATAATAGTAAAGAATATTCGATGGTAAAAGCTTTGAAAAAGGTGGCATTAAAAGAATTGAAGAAAAGTGTTTAAAATTCATAATCAAACCCACCACTTTTCAATCCAATTGAATAATTTGCCCACATGACCTACTACTAATACTTTTCTAATAGTCATCACCCCTCTCTCTCTCTCTCTCTCTCTCTCTCACTCAACAATGGTCCAGATTCATTGGTCGTACATTCACAGCCAAGCAAAAGAGACTAAATCCTCTCTTTGTCTCTCTCTCTCTCCCTCTCTCTCTCTCCTCCATTTTTGACCTTTTAAACTCGCAGACTCTCCACCTCTAAACACCCCTTAAATTCACCTCCATTTCTAGAATTTCATTCTCAACTCCCCGTTCACTTTTCCTTGCTTCCTTAATTTTCTCATTATCAAAACAGAACTCAATCTTCAACTTTTGCTCCTAATTTTTATCTTACCATGTTTTTGGTTTTCTTGTTCGTTACCATTTCTTTTCTCCTACTAGTTCTTAGACTCTTGTACAAAACATCCGTAATTCACATTTTCATAAAAGGGTTACGGTCCTTAGGGGACAAGTTTCATGCATACCAGTCCTACAAAATCCCACAACACAATGAACACTACCAAGAAAACCAGCTATACCACAAGGTTTCAATTTACCTGAATTCGTTGCTAGCCACAATTGACGATAACTCTGATTTCACAAATTTGTTTTCGGGTTCTTCTAAATCCAATGACATCTCTCTCCACTTCGATGACAACCAAACCGTCCACGACACTTTTTTTAGCGCCCGAGTGTCGTGGACAAACGAGGAATCAGAAAAAGAAGGCTGTACTAGCAGGTCGTTTGTACTAAGAATACGAAAAAACGACAAGAGAAGAGTTTTGCGACAGTACTTGCAGCATATTCTTTCGGTGGCGGACGAGGTGGAGCAGAAGAAGAAGGAGATCAAGCTGTACATGAATTTGGAACAAGGAGACAGACGGTGGAGATCAATTCCGTTCACTCATCCAGCTAGCTTCGACACGGTGGTCATGGATTCTGATCTGAAGAACAAGGTTAAGTCCGATCTTGAACAGTTTGTAAAGTCGAAGCAGTACTATAACAGGTTAGGCCGTGTCTGGAAACGGAGTTATTTACTTTGCGGTCCGGTGGGTACAGGAAAAACCAGTTTCGTTGCTGCAATGGCGAGGTTTTTATGTTATGATGTGTATGAAATTGATATGTCTAAGGTTCTGAACGACTCGGATTTGAAGACCCTTTTGTTGCAAACGACGTGCAAGTCACTTATTGTGATCGAAGATTTTGATCGGTTCTTCGTCGGAAAATCATCAACGGCGGTTAGCCTGTCCGGGATGTTGAATTTCATGGATGGGATCGTGTCATGTTGCGGGGAAGAACGCGTGATGGTATTCACGATGAATGGTAAGAATGAGGTTGATCAAGCGGTGATGAGGCCAGGGAGGATTGATGTTCATGTGCAATTCCCATTGTGTGATTTTTCTGGTTTTAAGAACTTGGCTAGTAGTTACTTGGGGGTGAAGGATCACAAGCTATTTCCACAATTGGAAGAGATTTTTCAAAGTGGGGCTAGTTTGAGTCATGCTGAAATTAGTGAGATTATGATCTCGAACCGGAATTCGCCTAGCCGGGCATTGAAATCGGTTATCACAGCCTTGCAGAGCAACATTGGTGGACAGAGATTGAGTGAGAGTGGTTCAGGTAGGTCTAGATCAGATGAGGCAAGTGAGCCAGCAGCAGGCGTGTTTTGTAGAGAAAGTGTTCATACAGTGAGGGAGTTTAGGAAATTGTATGGACTTTTGAAAATGGGGAGTAGAAGAAAAGAGTCTGTGGATTTGAGTTCAGCTGAGAAGGAAGGATCACAACATGAAGTTCAAAATTAATGAAGGTTTGTTGTTAATTGTTTCCTATAGAAATTTTAAAATTAGAGAATTGTAATGTATTTTACTTTTTATAGTATTTGTTTAATGATGTAAGTAGTATACCTTTAAAGGAGGCCTATGTCTGGCCATGGCCCCTAACTGGAGGGTAATATAACCATAAATCCTCCATTTTTGTTTACCAAAAAAAAAGTATTATACCTTTAAAACCTCTTTACAATTTTCTTAAGTTTGTTATATTTATAATTGTAGATTTTTAATGAAAATGTGAATTTTTTTTTTTCAGTTAAAATAGTTTCAATAGTTAAATAAGAGATCTGAGATGCAATCTCTGCATGCACCAAAAATCGATTGATGTTTTGATCTGGTAATAAAGAACTATCATCAAGAGCGAACAACACAGGTTGAAACTATCGTAAAAATAAATAAAGTATGACGTCCACTTCTGGTAAATATTTTTTATCATATACTAATTAATTTTGGTATAAATAAGAATCGAATTCCAAATATTTTATTCTGAAATAGTTTTTTGGTGGAGCGGATTTTTTTTGAAGTTTGAATTTGTATAAACCTTGAAACTTAGTCTTCAAGTAAGTTTGAGTCGTTTTCTATATATACGGCTGCCGTTGACAAATATTGCATGGCAGAAAGGTACAAAATGTGGTGAATTTTTAATTACTTTTTATATTTATAAATGACTAAATGTAGCATTTTTCTTGAATAATCTAAATTAATGAAGTGTCCCAAATTTTATCTTTTTGGGTTGTCTTTTATTAAATTTAGTATATGAGTTCGTTTGAAAACAACTTATTTAGTTGAAATTAAAAAAAAATTTGTTGTAAATATTGTAAATAAAGTTAAAAGATACCTGAAATAGTATAATGGAGTCATAAATAATAACAAAAAATACAATAAGACCCATGAATAGTTGCAAAAATAAGTTGAATAGTAGCAAAAATAAGCCGAAACAACTTATTTAGTTGAAATTGAAAATTTTTTGCTGTAAATAGTGTAGATAATGTTAAGAGGTAGCTAAAATAGTATAGTAGGGTTATGAATAGTATCAAAAATACAATGAGATTTATCAATAGTAGCAAAAATAAGTTGAATAATAGTAAAAATAAGCTGAATAATAGCAACTTATTTAGCTTAAACTGAAAAAATTTTGTTGTAATTATTGTAGATAAAGTTAAAAGGTAACTGAAATAGTATAGCGGGATCATAAATAGTATCAAAAATACAATGAGACTTATGAATAGTAGCAAAAATAAGCTAAAATAACTTATTTAGCTAAAATTGAAAACTTTCTACTGTAAATACTGTAGATAAAGTTAAAATGTAACTGAAATAGCATAGTGTGACCATGAATAGTATTAAAAAGTACAATGAAATCCATGAATAGTAATAAAAATAAGTTGAATAGTAGCAATGATAAGCCGAAACAACTTATTTAGCTGACGTTGAAAACTTTTTACTGTAAATACTACAGATAACGTTAAAAGATAACTGAAATAGTATAGTGGGATCATAAATAGTAGCAAAAAGTACAATGAGACTCATGAATAGTAGTAAAAATAAGTTGAATAGTAATAAAAATAAGTTAAATAGTAAAAAAAAGTTGGCTTTCTAAGCCAATGTCAAACGCAACCTATATATGTGATTTCATACATGAACAAGTCACACTTTGAGGAATATTAATATAAATATATGTACTAATTTTAGTAATTTTTGTTCTATAAAATTACACTTTGCACCTCTGGCCAATATCATTGATTCTTTTAAGAGTAATCTACAATATTTCTACAGACTGTTGAGGTGGCTAATTCTTATTAGTTCATATCTGGTCTACTACTTACATCACTTTTTTTACTTACTAATAACCACTTATCACATCAACAATTTGTAAAAAAAAAGTTTGTAGTTATAACATTTTCCTTCTATTAAAAACCATTATAAAAATCTATAGATTCAAAATCTAAAACAAAATATATAATCCCAAAAAAAAATTATCCCGACAACAAAAATTATGAACAATGAAACTAAAAAAAAAATTAAGTTCAATTAACTAATTTTACCCAAAACAAACAACTCATTCCTTTAAAAATTTTAAACAAAATCATTGTCCTTACCGCCTATTAATATATGAGTTTTATTTTATATTTAAGAAAGATATTATAAATGTTTTTAACCTATATGTAAAATATTTAATATATATTTAGTATAAATTTGTAATATATATTTAATATACATGAAAACCAATCATTTTGCATAACATTGTAGTCTAAGATCACATTGTACCGCACCATAACCGATATATTAAAGTGCGGTTTAGTGCTAAATATGACTCAAAATTGAACCAAACTACACCATGAATATCCCTAATTGAATATCATAAATCTATTACAAAATTTCACCAATATAAGTGAATATGGATAAAAGCCTCTCAATGTGGATGAGTGCTACCTTATATTGAGCAAAAAAAGAAAGAAGGAAAAAAAAACTATATGGCACTATGGGGCCACAATTGTTGTACCTAAGCCTAAAGTAAGAAAGAGAGTAGGCCCAAAGAGTCCAATATAATGAATTTATAGAAAGTGGATTAGAAAACTAGGTTCTAATGAGCTTAGACAATGACCATAGTGAGTAAAAATGACAATAGAATAAAGATGAACTAATTTTATCTAAAGAAAATCATCCTCGGACACAATCTGAGGTGGTTGATTATTCTATACGATTCTTTTGGGACTAATTACAAGTATTGTTCTTGACTTTGCAATGTTTTTCTCTTTTTTCTTCTCTGAACCTTTTCCTCAAGGTCCTCCCCCTCTTTTATAATATCATCTTTCTTTTATCTCTACCCTTCACGTGTAGATCAGGTTGCTAGTATTGATTCTTATCCCATCAGCACCTTCCTAAAGCCTTAGGGAGTAGCTGTAAAACTGAAAACTACTATTCAGATATAGGAACTTTCTCTTAAATATTTCATAGCTTTCTTTTGTCCTATGCTCTTGTGATGTATATCATTATCAATAGAATCTCCTAGAACGTTACTCCTGGATGGCAGTCCGTACCTTCTGACATTTGCTTCGCCCAACTGAGGAGGCATCTCTCCTCGGATCTCTTTCTTAGATCATCGTAACTAGATCCCTTCCTTTATTCATCAATGCCTACCTCCATTGCAATGTTACTCGTCCTTGGACAACTAGGTGTCCTCGGACCGGGCCCTAGGCCCAATAAATACTATCGGGCCTATCATCCCTACAAGCACCTTACTATGTTTTATTATAGTTAATTTTCCAAGAGTACTAAGCAATATGTAATTTTGTTTATTTTATAGAAAAATTATGATTTAAATCTTTATTCTCCACTTATAATTATAACAATTAAATATAGGATCATGTTAACAAGTGCTCTTAGGGCATTGGTTAACAATTCATTTTAGGAAAGTTTTGACACCACTTTTATTGGGAGATGAAAAAAACTGTAAAAACATTAATTGGTTTTTTTTCCCCATAAAAACTTTCTTTAAATGAATTATTAATCAATGTCCTAAGAGTATTTGTTAGCATTTCCCTTAAATACATAATCCAAAAGAAAGAAAAAATGTTATGGTGCAAATTGCAATGTAATGCTATGATGCATATGAGCAGTTGTGGAAAAAAAATTTCCTTTAAAAAAAAAAAATGAATAGCTACAGCCTACAAAATGATTGGTTCAACTTTTAATATAATGCAATAACAAATCAAATCTAGTGAGTGTTTGGATTGCACTGAAACAGAGTGCACGTCTGCGTTTGTTCATTTTGCTTAAACTCCTAGTCTCTAGATTAGGTAGATAAAAAGTCTACTAACTAGTAATTCATCCCTAGGTTTAGGGGTTCGTTTTGTCAACTAGAACTCCAATCATGATTACAAATACATATTCTAATCATGTTAAGAAAAACTAGCCATTTTTGTCTTCTTTCTAAGGTTGAAGAAAAAAAGAAACCAATCCATTATGGCATTATCAATTTTTTTTTCTTATCACATGATAGGTTTAATGGTGAATAAGATTAACAAACATGTTGTTCTTCAATATTGACTAATTTATTTAGGAAAATGGTAACCGCCATCGTAAAATGCTCGTTAAAAATGATTTATTATGAGGTTCAACTAATAAAAAATTGGTATAAATCAATGAGAGGGCTAAAAATATCATTAAAGCAACAAATGGAATTAAAAACGTTAGCTCCATTGGCTTTACACTCTATAAGAACTCGTCAAAAATTTGATATTAAAATTATTTCTTAAAAGTCATCTTACTGTGTCTGTTGACACTACCCATTTATTTATTTTATCGATCCTCAAAATAAAATTAAAAAAACAAATTTTTTTTTTATATATTCTCTCAATAATAAATTAGGGCACTTGGGCCTTGATTAAAAGATTGGGCCTAGAATTAACAGTTAGGAATACAAAATTATTTGTGAAAATTCTCAATCTTGTCCCTCCCATCTTATCACGTGCATATCACGTGAGAAATGAGCCCGCTTCTTCGTCCCCATTTCGTAAAAAACTGTCAAAAAAATTTCAGATCGATCAAGCACGGTTTCGTTTTTCTCGCTGAAAATCTCTGTTGTGTTGCCCCAAATTCCCCAAATTTCCAATCCTAGGGTTCGTGTCCAGACTCAATACTGTCCTCTCTTCCTAAGGTACGGAATCAATTTTTCTCAATCTCCAACGCTAAATCGGTTCGAATTTTCAATTGATCCTGATCTCGTTTACTTTTGGGGCTTTAATTTTGTGATTGATTAATTGATTGATTGATTGATTGGGTAGCTACTTCTATATGTACCCACAGTAAATATCACTGGGGATTTATGTAAATGTGTTGTGGGGTTTTGAAAAACCTGAGCTTTGGTATTTCTGACAGTTTTTCTTGAATATGTATGATATTTTGGGTATTGGGTATGTTTCATTTTTATTCAAACACACAAACACACACACACAAACGCTTAAATACACGTACATAAGCAATTTTTATGTATTAAGGTGGTGATGCAGGGTTTGGAAAAAAATGGGCTTGGGTATTTTTGGTAATTGAGCAGTGTAGCTATTTGTGTAATCTGTGGGTTTTAAGCTTAGTTTGAGCTTGGATTCTTGAATTTAGTGCACATGCATTGGTTATGAGCTTATCCCATTTATGTCTTCCTTTTAGGGTTTCTATTTTAGCTGAAAATTCATTGACTTTTGAAGAAATTTAACTTTGGCAATTGGTGATTGTGCATGTTTAGCTACCGTCTTAACATTGACACTGAGTTTTGCAGGTGCATAGAGTAAGGCATTAGGATTTGGGATTTGATTTGATTTGATTTTGATCAGCATGGTAAGTTTGCACAATTAGCTTAAGGAAGATCCGATGTTGTTGTTTGATACATTTTCGAAAATGTGTCTTGATAATTTTGTTTGTCCCAGAATTACCTGATTGGAGCTTTCAAGCCGGCCTGCAACGTTTCAATCACATTTTCGGATGGAAAAACTCGCAAGCAGGTAGCTTATTGATTTTAACTTTGTATAGTATTCTACTTTAAGCACTAGCCAGGGTTAAAAAGGGCAGTTTCTTGATGTTGACAATAAGTCTTTTTATTGAAAAATTGGTTTCTTCTGAGTGTTGATTTAAGGCATGGCATCAAGTGTATGTGAAATTTGGTTATGATGATGCATGGACTGTTTGAATCTCTCATGTTATTGTGATCTAAACATTTTAACAATGAAACTTACCATATATGGTGTAGAATGATTCATCATTCAAAAAAGTGCCTATGTTCTCTGCAACTGTGGGAGTATTACTTGGGACAATATTGGCTTATGACTGCTCAATTGGTGGCTATCTAAGATGCTGGGGTACGGATATGGATATGGGTATGGGGATACAACATTTCTTGAAAAACTTAGGATACAATACGTCAAGGATACATGTACTAATTACTTATTAAATTTATTTTTTATATAGTGTTAAGCATTTGTTTTTTATATATTGTTAAACATATATCAATTTAAAAGAAATAATTGATAATAAAGTAACCCATGACCATTAAATTTTGTATAGAATACAAACCAAGATCCAAAAGAGTAAATAAAATATAACTAGATAAGTGTTCAACATTGAAACCAATATATAAAGAATTTAAATAAAAATTCTTACAAGTTTGGGCTATCTCTCACTATCGGGGGTTGAGTTACAACAGTATCTAAGTCGTATCACTGGTGCATCTAGATGTATTGGCACTTAAAAAAAGAAAAAGAAAAGATTGGGTATTTATCTTAGAGGTATCCGGTATGATACCGGTACGATGCATATTGGATACCGGTATGTGAGCAAAAATGAAGTATCCGTGCATCCTAGGTGGCTATAACTTTTTTTTTGGTTGGGGGGTGGGAGCTTTCATTTCCATGTGATTACTATTCAAAATTTAATTTCTATTGAAATTGCAACATTTTTTATAGTCGTACGATTTACCTTTTTTTGTTTTCTATGCGCTTACATAGGTCCCGCAAAAGAAGGAAAATGGTCAAACAGTTTTGGTCCCACTTTTCCAAAGTCAAGAAAACATTGCTGGGAAGGTATTTGATTGATAGCATAATTTTAAATGTTAAATTATTGTAATGCAAAATGTGAATTTATAGGAAGTGTCTAAGAATTCTAGATTGTTAACAGCATTGCTTAGAAAATATTTTCTCTCTGTGGTATTATTTCAGATTTCTATAGAACCATTTCAAGGGAAGAAGGTTGATCACAACGGCGTGAAAGTTGAGCTCCTTGGCCAGATAGGTGTGATTTTGTTGCAAAGTTTCAGTGTGGTACATTATCAATAATTTTGTGAAACAATAGGTTTAGTGTGAGAATCACAGGATAATAATTTTTCTTTACCAAGTTATTATTGGACTTCTTGCTTGTAACAAATATTCAAAATATTAAAAGCACAATGGCTGAAGGATTTTATTTTATATTTGCTAGTGCAGTATGTAAATCTTTATACAATGCACCTCTTTGGATGCTTATAATTCTTATTTGAGGATTTGGATTAGTACTTCTGTTTTTGATCTAGACGGTCACTTAATTAGAAGGTTCAAGACTGTTTCTTTGGAGTTCATGACTGATTTCTTTCATTTCAGTGTAAAGGGTGTGCATTGTTGTTAGGGAGACCAATTGCCCCAATTTGGCTTCCTTTTTTCTTACTTTTAAAGAATCTGTATTATTGACCAATTTATTTTGTGGTTACATGATTAGAGACCTTTTTAAACAAAAAAAAAAATGTTGAATGTTATATAAAATTACAAATAAACATGCTTCAAAGTGATAAATTTCTTTTAACTTGTTCTTCCATGATCTCAAGAGTGATACCATTACTAACTAAATATAACACGACATTAAAGTTGGTTTAGCTTTGATAGCTTCCAGTCATGAGCAGTGACAGAAGCATCTACTTTACTAACTTTTTCATATTTTGTTCTTATTGTTTTTCTGGTTCCCTTTCCTTAGTTGCTAGTCAAAGAACTTTCTAGGACTAATTTTCTCTCTTATTTCTGAGACAAATCATCAATGAAAATTTATTTTGCTCGCAGAGATGTATTTCGATAGGGGAAACTTCTATGACTTCACTTCCCTTGGTGAGTATACTTTTGCTTCCTAGTCAATAGCTTTAATTATAAGCTATCAACGTGGCTTCTTTTCATTTATTCGTTGTTCCAAATTAAACCCCCCCCCCCCCCCCCCCCCCCCCCCCCCCCCCACCAAAACACTCACACACACACGCATGTGCAAAGAAGTTCCTTTTCTTGCAATTTGTAATATGCCAGGTATCGTTCTGAGATTTAAAAATGTGGAAATTTATTTGATTGCTTTTAATTTTTCCTGCTCTTTTTTTGTAGTCCGTGAACTGGATGTTCCAGGAGATATATATGAGAGGAAAACATATCCATTTGAGTTTTCTACAGTTGAAATGCCATACGAGACATACAATGGGGTGAATGTGAGGCTTAGGTAAGCTATTTATCGTATTGTAAAGCTTTCACTGTTGACCAGTATATTCGTACTTTCTATTAGTATCTCCTGTTGTGGCATTTACCATTTACCACTTGCTGTTGCTATAGTACTTACTTACTTGGAGCTGTTGAGTAAGATGGTAATTGTTTGTGCATCCTCTGCCTTTGGTCCTATATGTAATTACCTATCCTATATGTAATTACTTATTTTATGATTCTGGTTTTGAACTTTGAATAATGCCTTAGGCTAGGGGCAGAACCTCCTCTCCCCTACCCTATCAGCAACATCCTTTTATTGTGTCTCATGTAATAAAATATTTAGGAACCTGTTTTCTTCTCATTTTGTGTATTGCTTGCTTCTGAAATTTCCTGAAATTTAATATGTTATTGTGTCTTAGCAAGTCTGCTGCCTAAGGAGAGAAGACTTATTCTGTTATTAGATTATAAGTTACGGTAATAATTAATTGCATATTAGTTTGCCAACTGCAAAGTTGCTATGTATTTCATGTAATGAGTAGTTTCTAATGGTAATCCTAACATTAATTTTGAGAACTTGTGATATTTTGCCGTGACTCACTGCCTGCTATTGAATTCTATTGGGTCTATAATTGTTTCTTTTTTAGAGGACAACCAATTGTTCTTATCATTTCAATACCTTTGGCTGTCTCAATATATTATTTCTTTTATTCCTTCAATAAATTATCATTTATTCATAATTGAAGGATATGACTAAGTTCATGTTAGTTTGCCTAAGTAGATTGCTATGTAATTATTACTGGTGATAATTAAATAGGAAATGTGATGTTAGCATTAATGATTTATTGTATCCTGGATATCTCTTTTTCCAGGTATGTCCTGAAAGTCACAATCAGTCGCGGGTATGCTGGTAGCATTGTGGAATACCAGGATTTTGTGGTATTGTCTCTCTCTCTGCATCGGTAATTGGTGATTAGTTTGCATGTAGCCTTAAGTAGTCGTTACTTCACTTCTTAAATTTGGTATATAATTTAGTTTAGGGTGTTTTGATTGAAGAGGAAGCTTATATTTTCCTTGTCACCTGTCTTTTGTTGGTCACACATTATCTGCTTTCAAGTTTCAACATTTTTTATGGTTCAGTGTTTGTGAAGATACAAAAGTTATACCTATCTACTTTTTCCAGTCTATTCCCTTTGGAATTTTTAACAAAAATTCTGTCCAAGTCTTTTTTCCTTTGTTATCTTTATAGTCACTACTGTTGTAGCATCTCACTTCTGGTTCATATTTATTATTTTTTTTTTTAATTTTTTAATTTTTGCATCAGGTTCGCAACTATACCCCACAACCATCAATTAACAACAGCATCAAGGTGAGTGCAGCAACATAGCTTTGTTTGGTTATTTTTGCTGCTGTCTCAATGTCTTTGTAGGGATGCTATGGGTCATTACTTATTTAAAGAGGATTTATTGCTTTGATGAAGTGAAAAGTCTGGTTGTAGTTGCCCATTTGATAGTGTATCATTTTGGAATTATGTTGCATTTGTTTAATGCAGTGTTACAACTAATGTCACAGGGGATTCTCATTATTTTTCATGGTCTATGCAGATGGAAGTTGGAATTGAAGATTGCCTACACATTGAATTTGAGTATAACAAAAGCAAGTATGTCAAACATGTACTATAACTGGATTTTTAAGTTGCAATTGAATATTGGCTAACCCTGACTGTAGTTAGATCTGGCTAAACCTGGTGTTTAGGGTGGTCCATTTGTACATGGTTGCCAGTTCAATCAATAATTTATAGCCTTTTTGTCTTAACTATTCAGGAGTACAGAGCAAATTAAATTGTTTTATGTAGCATAAGTTGAAGGGGATCATCTATGTCATGGCTTATTGGTGTTTTAAATATGCAGGTATCATCTGAAAGATGTTATTATCGGTAAGATATATTTTCTTCTTGTAAGAATCAAGATAAAAAATATGGATCTGGAGATCAGGCGTCGAGAATCAACAGGATCGGGGGCCAATACCCATGTCGAGACAGAGACTCTTGCTAAATTTGAGTTGATGGATGGCGCTCCAGTCAGAGGTATTCTTTTAATTACCATGCTTATATGTACAATAAAGAAACGCTTCTATTTTATTGGCAAACATAAAATATACCCTACCAATTTAGTTTATTGGGATCATCAGGTGAGAGGTTATTAACTTATTGGTTTCTGATTTTACATGTTGCACTTATATCAATTTATTGGCCAATAACTGTAATGGCTTGCAATCATGTGCTTGATTTTACAGGTGAATCAATTCCAATCAGACTGTTCCTTAGCCCTTACGAATTGACACCTACGTACCGAAACATCAATAACAAATTCAGTGTGAAGTATTATTTGAATCTTGTTCTAGTTGATGAAGAGGACCGACGGTATTTTAAGCAGCAGGAAATCACTATATATAGGCTTCAGGAAACTTCCTCCTGATTAATCATCTTACATGGTATGAACTTTTGATTCCAGTTGGAAGGGAAAAGAAAACTAAATTGCCTCAGAGCAAACTTGTAAAGCTTTGTTAGGATTCATTTCGCTGGTGTGAGAATCTTGTTTCTATAAATGGCTATAAATAGCTTTGTATTCTTGCCAGTGACAGCTTTCATACAAAATTGTTGCAAATTATGTACATGGGCCATGCTTGGGCGGGGAAGATATCGGCTTGCTGTTATGAAAAATCATCTGAGATCAGCCATTATGACTTTCTGTTGCAGCAAAGATCTACGCTTTTGTTTAAAACTATGGAGCATTTATTTATTTTATATTTTTCTTTTCTTTTCTTGCCTTTTATTTTGTAGTTTTAGTTTTTTAGACACATCTATGGTGTTTTCATAAGCATACAAGGATTACTTTTTCTTAATCGTGATTGTTCTTGTTTTAATAGATATTCTGCAGGAAGATATAATCACAAGAAAAAATCTTGAATGAAGTGTTGTTTGACTTCTTTTTATTGGCAAATGACATAGTAGTCCTATGTCAAATTGATGATAACTAGAGTCCTATCATTAGACAAAGAAGAATCACAACCGTGTAAACCATATCAAGGGTTAAGAAAGGCAAATGAAAATCGTCTTGAACCTTTGCAAATGGTAGAGAGAAAGCTCAGGCAACACAACAAATAATGAAAGTAACTATATAAAATTTATTGGGACACCTGGTTTCCTTATTTTCTGTTCTTTTTATCTTTCATGGTACCTAGATGCATATGTTACTCATGATTTTAAAAACCAGGCGGACTAGTCAGTTCAACTGGGAACAAATCTTAATTCGGTTCAGTAAAAATTCAAAATTCGACTCTTTTCCGTTTATTTGACTATTCCGGTTCTTTCTAGATTAGATACATTTTTTTTTGGGCTGAATAGAGATTTGAGACACTTGAACAGACTGAATGAACCATCACAATTCACACAGTACTATAAGAGTTTTAAAGCGTTTTTTTCCCCTTTATTTTTTCAGAAATTGTGAAACATTTGGCAATTTTGCCAAAGAGCCTTAAGAGATTCCTTATTCCTTAAAGTTAAATTCAAGACTAAAGTTGGTATTTAGAGTTATTTTTAAGAGAAAAGTTCTTCAATTACCTGTAAATCAAGATCTTTGAAGTTAAAAAGAGATTTTCAGTTAAATCAAGTTGAACTACTATAAAAATTCTAAAGCCATGCTCTCTACTCATAAAACTGTTTTCTCTTCTTTGTATTTATGGTAGACCCATCATGAATTTAATTAATATAATTTATCATAAATTTCTTTTTAAGTGATGATTATTATACACTTGTATGTACATAGTGCATACATCATGTCAGGTGAAATCTAAAAATGTGATTTTTTTAGTGGGTGCAATTTCTATCCAATGTCCAGTGACATTAGACCTGCTGTGATCATGACTTTTAAACGAGTGTTATGATCTCAACGGTTCCAGCACACTGAATCATGACAAACACCCTTTTATTAAGTGAGTGTTATAACCAAGGGAATGTTGTAACCAAGTGTCATGTTCGCAATGAATTCAAAATCATTGGACACCCCTTCTTTTTTCTTTTTTTTCTTTTTCTTTTTTATTTATTTATTTACTTATTTTTTATTTTTTAGGGAGTGTTGTAACCACGACCTTCATTGTAGTTGAACTTTGTCCAAAATATAGTATAGTACCCGGGAAATTGAAAACACGCTGTTGGAAATTGAAAGCAACGAACGGGCACAGCAGGAACTATGTTCACCACCCTGGGGAGACTGATGAGCCAGAATCTAAACCATCTCAGGGTTCGCGCTTTCTCTACAGCTACACGAGTTGGAACCCACAATGGCAGCTTTCACTGTGACGAAGCACTCGCCTGCTTCATGCTTCGTCTCACTCACAAATTCTCTGCAGCCCAAATCGTTCGAACCCGAGACCCCAAGATTTTGGAGTCACTGGACGCGGTGGTCGACGTTGGAGGACTTTATGACTCCACCCGAGACCGCTACGACCATCACCAGAATGGCTTTGCCGAAGTGTTTGGTCATGGCTTCACTACTAAGCTCAGCAGTGCTGGCTTGGTCTATAAGGTGCTTGATTGAATTACTCATGCTTCTGTGAATAACTTCTTTGATTTTATGTTACTTAAAAAGCATTTTTTAGTTTTGTTTTATACAATGCTAATGCATTTCTGATATGGGGTTGTTCAAAGTCTCCAGCTTTACCTCCTCATTGATTATTATGTTGATGTTATTAGTAGAATTTCATTTTTACACAATTTTGTCATGATATTCATTTGGATGATCAAAGTTTTTCATCTCTAATATATGTTCAAAGTCGGAGCCTTGTGTTTTTGGAGTTTCATAAATGCCCATTATTGAAATAAGATTACAGACCTCATAAAGTAACATGCTTCGGTGAATAACTTGTTTGATTTGATGTGACTTAAAAGCTTTTTTTTTTTTTTTTTTTTTGTTTTATACAATGCCAATGCATTTTTGCTACAGGGTTGTTCAAGTCTCTAGCTTTACCTCCTCATCACTCATCAGTTCCATGCACTATTACTATAATTTCATTTTACACAATTTTGTCATGATATTTGTTTGGACGATCAAAGTTTTTCATCTCTAATATCTGTTCAAAGTTGGAACCTTGTGTTTTTTGAGTTTCATAAATGCCCATTATTAAAATAAGATTACAGACCTCATAAAGTAACCAAGTTGAAGTTTACTCATTTGCTTGAGTTAGTTTCTTATTATTATTTTTACTGATCTATCCATGCAATTAATATCAAAATTTTATAACCTACTAATAACTGTACAGTCTGTAGTTCGTTTTCTTGCAATCTAATTAATTTTTTTTTTTTTTTTTTTCCTTTAGCATTATGGGTTGGAGATAATTTCCAAGGAGATTCAGCTTGATGAAGGACACCCAGATGTGTATCGTTTATACCTAGCAGTGTATAAAAGCTTTATGGAGGTACTAAATTTTTTTAGCTGATATATAACATAATGGGAAATTTTCCTTGCTTTCTTTAACAGTAAAGATTTGTGTCTTCTATATGCAATATGCACTGCATTCCATTTTAAATTCTTTATGCTTTTCAAGTTTTCCCACTTCTTATCAAAATGAGGGAAAGGAGGGGGCGGGGGAAATATCAAATTATCAAAAAAAAAGGAGAGGTGGAGTATGGCTTATAAGTCAACTATTGGGAATATTTACCAACTGACAATTATACTCTGTAAAATGATAGAAAGACTTGTTGAACTTCTAAATCTCATTACCAAACAAGATTAACTGAAGTGTGGAAAATATACTTGGTTCTTCCTGTAGTATGTTATGTTTAATTTATGCAAGATACAAGCCTTTTCTTTACTTGACACGGTTTTCATTTTGGATGTGCTTAGGAATATCTATTGAAACAGTCATTTGAATTCTCTCTCTCCATCAGTGTGTGTGCTTTAGTTGACTTAGCTTTTTATGTTTCTCTCTTTCTTTTTCAACGTTGCTCATTTTTAACAGGCAATAGATGCCATTGATAATGGAATCAATCAGTATGACACTGACAAACCTCCAAAATATGTAAATAACACAAACTTGTCTTCAAGAGTGGGAAGTCTGAATTTGGACTGGGTGGATCTTGATCAATCATCTGACGCAGAAAATGAGGCCTTTCAACGAGCAATGACTCTGGCTGGCAGTGAATTTTTGGAGGTATGACATTTCTCAAATCTCCTTTTGTGTGTGTGTTATGTTAAAATTTTCTCAAACACCTGTTAACTGACTGGCAGCTGTTTCTTGAGCATATATTGTGATGTATTATTGAAGAGCCGGCTGTAGAAAGCCATCAAGCATACTCATAATAATAACCAAATCTTTACTTTTCTTTAATCACAGAATGTTCAGTTCAATGCAAAATCTTGGTTACCAGCACGATCAATTGTAATGGAGTGCATTGCAGCAAGAGATAGTATTGATTCTAGTGGCGAAATCATGGTGCTGATGAGATCTTGCCCAGTAAGTTGGCATTACCTGCCTTTATTGATAGCCTGATAAAACTTACTTTTGTTTCCAACCTCTGGTTCCTCTGGTTGTGTCTGTTTAAGGGTTGGAGTGGAAGGGACATTTTGATTTTAACCAGCCTAAAATTAAAAATTATAATATTATGATTATTTATAATAATATTGACTTCTTCCAATCTTACTTGGGTCAAATTTTGTTACTGAAATGCTGAATATCTCTGTTCTGTAGGTTGCATGCTGAATATATGTATTTATTAAATAAGCACGGCTTACTTTCAAACATCATAAAAAAATCAATAGGAATCCATGTTGTGTAATGTATTTTACAAGATGATCTGTTGAAGTTTGCGAAATCTTGCTGAAGTCTATATGGGGAGCTGATAATTGATGGGGGTTCTGATGCTTTATCCATGTGATTGGCTTTTGATCTTTGTATGTCAATTAAATCTCCAATATCTGAATTTATTGTATTTGGTACACATGTTTATGATACTTTCGCCAAGAGCCTCATAGCTCAACTGGTTGGCACCTCTTGGTGTATCCAAGCCCCTTCCCTCATTGTAATTACTAATTATTGACTTATCAAACAAAAAAAAATTGTTTATGATACTGTCATCCCCCCCTCCCCCCCCCCCCCCCCCCAAGTCTTGCACATGACAGTGTAGATTTAAGTAATAAGGAAAAAAAAGATAGAAAAGAAAACATTAGGTTTTGCATTACTGGGCATTGAATCCATTTTTGCTTATGGTTTAGAGTTGATATTGCAATGAAACATAAAATGAAAAAAAAACAACTAAGTTTGGTTTTTTGAATACTAGTTTAAAAATTTGAGATGGAATGTGATAAATTGTTTTGGTATTTGATATCATCCTGCTTGTTATAGAACATTCTTGCTGAATTTTCTTCTTTCAACAGTGGAAGCTGTCTTTGGTTTTTTTGAGTACTAGTTTAAAAATTTGAGATGGAGTGTAATAAATTTTTTTGGTATATGATATCATCCTGCTTGTTATGGAAATTGTTGCTGAATTTTCTTCTTTCAACAGTGGAAGCTTCACATTTTTGAGCTTGAGGAGGAAATGAAGATTGATCCGTCCATCAAATATGTCATTTACCAGGTACCTATAAGTGATACTTGTCTTAAAATATTTCATTTCTCTTCATATGGTGAGGACTTTTTGAGAAACAAGGGGCTGTTTGGCTGTATTCTTTGTAAATGAGTGGCTTAGACAATATATTAAAATAGTTATATTACTCTTTATATACAGGATGATAGGAGTGAAAATTGGCGGTTGCAGGCAGTATCAGTGTCACCTGACAAATTTGAGAGCCGAAAACCTCTGCCATATCTTTGGAGGGGTTTGGAGCATGACAAACTCTCTGAGGTTGCAGGGATACCTGGTTGCGTTTTTGTTCACATGAGTGGGTTTATTGGTGGAAATAGAACTTATGAGGGTGCTCTGGCTATGGCAAGAGCATCTCTCAAGGCCTAGGCAAAGCTACTAATTGGAGATACTGTATTCACAGCTTTTGAATGTTATCTGGAGCTAGTATATCCCTGGTCTCTGTGACTAAGACTCTTATGATAATTTCAGGGACCTTTCAGATTTGTGTTGGACTATCCATATGGCATACTCAATCTAGTGGAGTGGTTAAAGATGAATGTTAATCCATCTTTTAAATGAGTACACCAAGCCATGGTCACACTATTTATTACTTTGAAAAGGTTCATATGATAAAAAGTTAATTTATTAGAATTGGAACTCTTTTTTGTTGAATGAAAATTGCATTTTGTTCAAGACCATGATTGGGTTGAGTGTCAAAAGGTTAAATACCTTGTCGTATAATTTTTTGAGTTTCGTTCTGGTTAATTATTGCTGCTGTCATTTTTTAAGTCAGTTGGTATGCTGACTCAATCATTTGCATTGGAATTTTTTGCTAGTAATCTTTGGTGCTCCTCATGTATTACTGTTGACTCTAGTTCTAGATTTTATTTAGCTTTGGTTCTTGTAAAACTTGTCAGAACATCCTATTTTAAATGAATGGCTTCTTTTTGTTTCACAGACCATTTTATGGCAAAAATTTATTTCCAAATTGGAGCCCTTATCACAAATGACAAAAAGATATTTAAAGAGTACTTAAATCTGCAAATTTTATATTGAAATGAATTTTCATGTTCTCTTTTACTGCTATAAAAATGTTGATACTCATTTTAATTGTAATTTGCATGCCTCACAAGAGACTTGAGCATCAATAGGGGTAAATGGAGGAAAAGCAAATATCACTAGAGGGGTTTTCTTATTCAATAAAGTTGATGATCACACTACTTGTGTCTAGTCGTTTGAGTTGAGAAATAAATGCTGCTTCCATATTAACAATCAGTTTTATTATTATAATACATTTCCAACTTCCAAGTAAAATTGATTAAAAGATTTCCTACAGATTTCAATAAAAGCATCCAGTATGAATACAACTTGATCTTCATACAAAGAAGTTAATGTATGGACAAAAGTAGATCAATCATGATGAGAGCTCGCTGACATTCTCATATGGGACAAAACTGGAGCTACTGTGGAAGCACCATCTATTTCTTCACTCTTCTGAAGCTATTGGCAATTCCTCTTTCGACCATGCGTATAGGCCCCCTTCTAAATGGAAGACATTGGTATAACCATTGAGGACAAGCAAGTAGGCTGCTATAAGTGACCTACATGGAGTAGCACAGGTCAATGTTAAGATCTCTCAGTTGAGCATTGAAGATGCAGAAGATAACCCATATAATTATAGTAATGCTGGCAAAGATGTATTACTAATTTACGTTTGCCACAAATATGTGAAACAAAGGAATATGCAAGACTGGACAAGAGACTAGGCTGACCCCATGCTTAGCCCAGTAGATGAGCATCATGAATGTTCTTCCCGCTATATCTAGCTATACTCTACAACTACAAGTTTCTCTACTCCTATAAATTTATGTCTATCCACATCTGAATGCCAAAACATAATCGCTTCTTCATTAAGCAGAATGACTTTAACCGGAGAGCATATTATTAATATCTTTATTGACACCTCTCCAATTAGTGTGAAATACTAATTTTGCAAAAGAATGCCTCTAGAGGGAAATTTGAAAAGTAGGCCACTGTCTAGCTTTCTAAATGACCTACTTTACATTAATTTTATTATTGAATTATCCTCATCTTAATGTACTTTAAATTTTGAATTTTTTTTTGAGAAGAAAATTTTGAATTTAGTATAATGCACATGTTGAAGTTGTCTATAGTCTGTAGTGCATTGCAATGCAGTCTCAAAGGAGAAAAATACAGGAAGAATTGATAAAATTCACCTTGACTGTTGACCTTCCGGGAGATTTTGGGTTGGTTTGATTGTACCCCCAGCTGAGCAGGCTACTATTATCTTTGCATTTTTATCTATTTTTGATTCCACACCTGTTAGCATATGTCAAACAGTCGGTTACTTCTAAAACTCTTACATAGTCTAAACTCTAAAGTCAATGCAAAGAAGGGAACCATGATTTGGCAACTATGTCATACTCTGTATGAACTCTGGATTTTCTTCTGTACCAGAGAAGATTCCAAAGAATGCAAATGCAGCACGTCTAGCAATGTCCCATGCTGTCCACTCCTTTATAAGCCTATATATTTGCACATTAATAGCTCCTGGTGGATGAGCCTACACCCAAAAGCTTTGTAGTTATAATTGAGCATAGAAAAAGAGTATTACTTTAGCATCATATTTATTGCTCCTGTCCATAAACGATCTACATTGGTAGAATAAAAAGTGAAGAATGCTTTTTTTGTTAATATAACAGGCTCAGTTGAGGCAGTTATCAAGTCTTCTCTACCATTTTCTTAAATCCATCATTTTGGGTCCTTCTAAGGGTGACTTTGGCAACTTGATTAGTAGAAATCCATATTCATCAGCGTAATAAGTATTAATTATTACCAAAGGGTGGGACTTGCAGTAGTTTTTCCATAATTTTTGGTAAGCATGCCTAATTATTACTCCAGGTCAAAACCCAGGTCACTATAGAATTTCTTCTATTATTTTGACTTCTCTTTAGCTAATTTAGTTAAAAATGTAATAAGCAGATTACCTCTTTGAATTCTGCTTCAGGCCGTACGTCAAGGATCACAAAGTTGTTTTCTTTCTGGAGGCGCAGAGCCTCCTTTACATCCACACTCCTTACCTGCAAAAAGAAATATAAAATTGAGAATATCCATCTTATGTTCCAATTAGCATCACCATATTCCTTCTAGTTTTGTCTACCTTGATACCTACATTTCGTTCAACCAGAGTGATAAACTTGTGTTTCTAACCTTTTTCATGATGAAATACATGTTCTCTTTCCCTCACATAAACACAAGATACATGATCTCATTCTCATTCTTCATTTCATGATGAATTATCTCACTCTATCCATTATTTTCTTTTTTAGCTTTTATGCAGTTGAAGTAGCTGTAGTGGTTGTCGTTGCTCTGTTGATCTGTTTGTCCTCTAAAATCCTTTAGAGTTATGGATGCAACATTAAACTTTGATTGATCAGATCATGGAATGTGACAGTGTATCAACAATTCCACAAGAAATTAATTTTGTGATTACTGTTGCTAGTGGCAAAAATAATTCCCATCCACTTTGAATGGCTTTGTGCGCTTTAACCCCACACCACATGTATGTGAGAGTGCTGTTGCATAGACCTGTTACATAAGATACCCATTCTACTTTACACTTTAGAATTTTAGAATTAATATCTTCTTTTAGGTCTCTGTATGGCTGTGTGCTTAAGAGAGAGAGAGAGAGAGAGCTGAAGCTGCACCTTTTTCTGTAGCAGATATTCCCTCTTAATCTTCCAGTCTTCTTCAGCTAACCCCTCCAATAGAAGAGTAGGAAAAAAAAAAAAAATCAGTTTCAAACTAGGAGATAAGCATATCAAACAAAGTTATAGCTATTTCAGTGATCATATTGTGTTTTGAATGTGGGGGGTCTTATAAATTAAACATTGCCTAGAACAGGAGTACCTGGTGATTTTGCAGGTTTTGTGGCTGCACTTCGGATACTCAGGCCCCTTGGCACAGTATGTGACAACATTCTTTGCCTTGTGGAGCTGACTGATCTAACTGCGACCCAACAGGAACTATGATCATGAGTATGTTTCGGAGAAAATGTTAGCAGTGATGAATGGAAATTAGGATGTAAGGAAGATGTAGATGAGTGTACGGTAATTGAAGTTATAGTAGCCATTCTTCAAAGCTTCAAACAGCAATGAAATTTTCAAATATTAACAAGTTGTTAATAGTTTGTAAGTGCTATAATTTGAACTGCTGCTGCTGCTGCTTATTTTGCTTCTGTTATGTTGATGGATTGTTGAATACTTGGGGAGGTGGCCAGGTCATTGGACATTTTGGATATTTAGTTCTGTGGGAATCTGAGTTTGTGGTGGATATGTAGAAGGACCAGCTCCTATAGGATATCTTTCAACCCTATCACTTTGTTTTCTTTCGGGGCTTTAGTAGCACTTCATCCGACCTGGCTGCTGGCCTTTTAAGACTTTGTGTTCCCTCTTCTACATTATGTAAGATAAGACAGTGCACTTGGCATTGAGTCTCTATCAAAATTAAGTTATTGCATTCTATTATATTACAGACACAACTAGTTTCACATTTAATTGCGATTGTGAGTGGTTGATGAAGTGTGGTAGGTCACACAAGACTTTAGTAAATAGAAAATGTTCTAACTATTCACGATCGCACAAATCAATAAGTTGTAAATTTGGGTATACGATTAAGTGTGTCTCTAAAATTATTCATGTTTTCGAAGCTAAATTTGTCCCCTCCTACTTTAGGGAGTTTTTAATTTAATTTTTTAACTAAAAATTCTAGTCTTTAACTTCCATTTATTATTCATTGTAGTCCTTTTGTCCAAATCAATTCAATATGTACCATTAAGATCACCAAAATGATGTCATTTTAGATAGCAAGTGTAAAATAGTAAAACTAATGGTGAAATTAATCACCAAAATGGTGTCATTTTAGATAGAAAGTGTAAAATACTAAAACTAATGGTGCAATTAAACAAGCGAACTAAATTGAAATTAACCTATTTTCTGATTATTTGTAATTTAACTTTTTTTTTTTTTTTAAATCAATGATAAAGTTGTGATTTTGTAACTTTTTGTTTACTTTTTATTATTTATTTGATCAAGATGGTGAAGGACTGTCTAAATCCGAAGATTTTTTTTTTTTTTCGTTGAGGTAAACAATAGAAAAAGAAAGATTTCTCAATTCACTAAGAAGAAAAACATTTGCCAAAATCTAAAAAAGACCCTTGTTTTGTGATGAGTAGTGGGTTGCCATAAAAGGTGGGAAAGATTGAACACTAATTTAAATTGGGGTCACGGAGTCAAGTTGTGTTAGGAACATGTTGGCCTCGTTAAATAAAGATACTCTTCTTTGTCAACATCAATCATGCAATTATGCAAACACATGAGCCTCAACCTCACATGCCTTTCAATTTGTGTGCTACGACTTAAAACTAAAGGCATCAATCACTTTTGCGCTGGAAGTCGTATGATGTGATCGTAATTCGTAAGTGAGAATGAAAAAATGAATTCCTTTCAATTTCAGTCAAAAATGACTTCAAAATTAGCTTAGCTTCCACCAAGGCTCAGTCAGTGTTGGGTATTTGACGCACTAGTTCTTCACTTATTAAGAAAAGAAAAAACCGCGACTCTAAATGAGTTAACAAAGTGTGCGTGCGTTTATAATGGCTCCCCCACCGACTCTATCTGCAGCTAGTAGTTTTGGAGTCCGTGTGCCATTGTAAGTGTGTGTGTTTCTCATCCAAAAAAAAAAAAAAAAACTAAAAAGGTCGATGAAAATATTTCTTAAACCAATGTTTTTAAGGTATTCGTTAACATTTTTAATATCCTTAAAAAATTTGGTAATTTATTATTTTAAGAAAGTTTTGATACCATGAGAAATATAAAAAATTATAAAATGAAGTTTAAAACCTCTAGATTTTTCAGGGTATTCTACCAATACTCTTAAAATAATATAATAATATTGTTGTGGGAGGAAACTTAGTCTGGCGTAAAACCTTAATAAGTTTTGCTCAATCTCACATCAGGGAGAGACACTTATAAGCCTGAGCCTAAGACATGAGTGTACTATTACTACACATGTCTTAGGCTCAGGCTTATAAGGCATGAGTGAGAGGCGTCTCTTCCCGTCGTAGGATTGAGCAAAACCTTGAAAATTAAAACTCAACGCCATTTTCGAAGAGGACAATTCCTTCTTAGGATCTGAGACCAAGTTTCCTTCCACAATTGCAAACAAAACAATTAAGATTATTTAGTAAAAAACATATATAGCAAAATTTAGACCATTAAATTATTAAAGATTTAAGGAAATCTATTTGAAAAAGTACGAAATCTAGAAGATTTGAATCTTAAAAAAATAGTTACTTTTTTCTTTTCTCATAAAAAGTTGATAAAAATATTTCATAAACTAATACCTTAAAAGCATTCGTTAATATTTTCCATGATAAAAATAATTGTAGCTATTCTTTAAAGAATTTTGTAATATTTTTTTCCAGGCAAAGATTTGCTGCAAACCAAGTAAACCCCATTTGGTGAAAAATTCAATCTTAATACCAAAATATATAAATCTGGACATGAATCTATCTTAGTTTGCAGCAAATCCTTTCTCTTTTTGTTTTTCTTAGATTTTTTTAGTTGTTATCTTTTCACACTCTACTATAATAACATTATAGAGCATTGTCGACATTAAAAAGATAGCTTTGCATGTACAGTTTAACCTAATTATTCAACTAACAGTCTTGAGAACTAAGTCACTTTCCTAAACTATGGCTTCTAATCTAAATCCACCAATCACGTCAACTTAGGGCTTACCCGATTTGTACATTGATTTGATCATATATTTTAGGGCATATGCACAAGATCCAACGGTTCAAAAAAAAAAAAAAAACCTGACAAGTGGGTCCCACAATTCCCTCTGAAGTCGGTACAAGATCTAATGCGTGCAATTTTTATTGGTAGAGTACTGTGCTCTGCCTCGTTGACAGTACCACCGACAGCTGCTATCATGATTTTAATAAATTGGACATCCTAGATCTCGCCACGTGGCACATCACAGCAATTTGGATTACATTAAATGACAGTCAATCCTAAAACCGCGTCCTCTTCGCGTATCCTCTGCATCTCATGGTCGTACATTTTGACTTTAAATAAAGGGAAATACTAATCAGAGGAATTGATTAATAATTTATTTAAAGAAAAATTTTATGAGAAAAAAAAATATCAACTAATGTTTTGATAATTTTTTTTATTTTTTATAAAAATAATATCAAAACTTTTTTAAAATATATTATTACTCAATGTCTTAAGGGAATTCGTTAACGTAACTCTTAATTAAATTATTGTATATGCAATTTTATTAAAATTAATAATCATAATAAAAATACTACCTCCCTTCCCAAATTGGCAAAATTAAGAATTTTCCAACCAAAACATGGATCTGTATTTTGTACCCATTTCTTAGCAACATGCATTTATTTTCACACGGCGTGAGAGCTTTTTTGAAGTGAAAAAAGAAAATAAATGAATGAGTATATTGAATTGGAAAAAGTTTAAATTTTTTCACAACTTCTTATCAGAATTATAACATGGCAGAATGTAATTGGTAAAGAAAAAATGGTGGGTCCATGTGTAAGTGGTAGTTAACCACTCACAATTTGCCACATAAAAGTTGTGGCAAAAGAGATGTGGAATAATTTGTAGTCCTAGAACTACTCTATTAAATTTTATTTAAAACTAATTTAGAATTAAATGATGAAACCTTTAAGGGTCATAACTCCATTAATTAATTTTTAACTTTTATTTACATTTCACGAGTAATACTTAGCTATTCGCGGAGCATGAAGAATGATGTTCTCACCTCTCACATTCATGGGAGAGTTCATTCATTAAATTCATTATATGTTTGACTTATTGACATCTTATATTGTTTCTAACATAAACATGATTATAAAAAATAAAAATAAAAACATAAAAATGTTCAAATCCCCACCCTAACTATCAATGTATACAAAAATATATTTAATAATTTGATCATACTATACATATATATATATATATATACAGTATGATTTGATCATACTATATATATATATATGTATGTATGTATGTATTTATAATTTGAAAAATTGTATGATATAGTGACTAATATAAATAGGCATGTTTCATGCCTACTGAAAAAACACAAATATCCTTCAATTAATTTTTTTACATTCTTGATTGTGTGTTACTAAATTTATTTATTTATTTCTTTTTTTGTTGGACATTGTTTCAATTGTTGCAAAAACAACTTAATTTGAGCAAAAATACCATATTTCATATCAATTGTTTCTCACATTAAAAAAAAAATCAATTGCTTCTCATATAAATCTTAGAAAAATGATATTAAAATATTATTACGCTTAAAAGAATTAATATAACAAATAAACATATCTATTCTATTAGTAATCTTTCTAATTACATAAAAAGTTAGGAAATATAAATGTTTAAGATTAATTTTAGTGAATTCACAAATATTTATTTTTTTATGGTCTTTGTGTCAATTATTGTTAAAGCAACTAAACATGAAGAAGAATGTCATATTCTAAATTTACTATTATAGAATGTTATATTCTAAATTCATTATTTTTATTCCAACATAAAAAGTACTAATTCTTATATAGCTTTTATCAAAATAATCATATAAACTCATTTAATATAAAATAATTAACGCCAACTATAGATGCATTTATTCTATTGGCTAATTCAATGAATTAATGTTTTTATATAAATACAAATTTTGTTGAAGTCAAAGTATAAATAAAGAGAAATCTCAAAGAATGTGCTACGTTGCACAACCTATACTCTCCAACATAAGGTTTATACTTTTATATATATTGACTGATTGATTCCTAATTGCAAACATTGTATTCTTTTTTTTTAGAAACACACACACACACATATAAGGGAAGGGAGATGAAATAAGGGAATACATTCACACGCCAACACTAAAATTGTATGCGGCAGTTAGTGTCGTGGAGCAAGTAATAAATCCATTCTCAATATCAAACCTTACCGATGTGGGACGACTCAATAACACTGAGTATTTTTTTTTTTTTGAAACACACACGCGCGCGTGTGCGCGCACGCGCACGCGCGCACACACACACACACACACACATATATATAGGGGAAGATGGATGAAATAAGAGAATACATTCACACACCAACACCAAAACTGCATACGGCAGTTAGTAATTGCAAACATTGTATTCAACTATTCATTAAATATCCCCTCAAAAAAAAAACTATATTATAAATTGGCTCACTTTAATGGGCTTGTAGCTTGATTGGCTCCACCCATCCTTAGTTCATGCCTCCCTCTTCTCCTTAAAGAACAAAAAAACTTGGTTTAAATCTTGATGCAAATTAATTTCATTCTTCCATTTAACCCCACCTATATAGAATAATACTCTCATATTTTTATAATTGGCAAAATATACAATTTAATACTTATAAAAAAAAGATTTAAGACTATGATTATTTCATGATTATTATTCTTACCATGAGATCAAGACATCAATTAATTTTTAGTGTAAATAGGATTTTAATCTAAATCTTTTAGTTATAGACAAATTTTTTTTACCAAATTAATTAATTGAAATTTACCTATTAAATTAAATAGTGATGTGCCTATATTAAGCTCGTTTGCCAAAAGATCAAAACATATAAGGGAAAAGTTAACGAGTGCCTAAAGACATTGATTTAGGAATTATTTATAGAAACTTTTTATAGGAAACTAATTTTTTTGACCGTCTTTTATATTTATCACATGACATCAATTTTTTTTTTTTTTTTTTTTTTTCTGAGAATCAAGATTATGAACTTTATTAAATAGTAGGCAAATATGCCTGATAAGTAGCAATGGTGTGCAATGAGATATCTTCCATCCACACTTGAAAACTAGTGACATGTCGTGCATGTCGAACTAGGTTGTGGGCTACACTATTTCCTTCTCTACGAACATGTGAAAAACCTAATACAATGAAATAAATTTGAAAAACATTTAACATCTTGAATAGGTGACAATCTCTAAATCTCCCTCTAGGATGGCATCATTTGAACTCAGATCAACAACACACTGTAAAGCCTTCAATGCAAACAAAGTTCCAAGCTCTATAACAGTTATGGGGAGAGGGATGATTTCAGACCATTGTGCCAAGCCCTTACCTTGGCAATCTCTGATAATCACTCCAATCCCTGCCCTATCTTCTTCTTGAAACGTTGCATTGATGTAATTTGTGCCTGACCCTTCCACAGTTGCATCAATAATCGATCTCCAAAACAACTCTAAACCACCTCCCCTACTTGTTCTTGGGACAAAGACCATATTCCCAAATTTTTTTCTCAGCAACACAGTTTTTGGCCTTGATTCATTTGCCCATGTTTCGGCTATAAATACGACAGAGGGATCTTTTGCCTGTCTTAAATCTGCAAGCTCGGTCTCTGTAGATGGGTTCCTAAGCCCATGACAGTTCCAGACTAAGACACTCATTGTGACTGGCAAGGTTGACTCTCAGCCTCCTTTGATAAACTACCATCATCTTTTGAAGCCTCTCTACGCTTTGAAGGTAACTTAAGATGAACCACCCCACCTCTCTTCCCACATATTGGTTTGCTCTCTGCCTTAATCTCTTCTGCTTTCTCGCGGGCTAATCTTTTCCATGTTCTTTGAGTACCCGTAAGAATAGGGTTGATCGGGTTTTTTTCCTTGGCTGAAGTGTTTGAGTATTTCATTAAAGGGTCACGTGACTAGTGTGAGGGTTTTTGAGAGGTTGGTTGAAGTTGAGTTGCCTTAGAATTGATAATTGCATTGAAAGCCCTAGCCATTTCTCCCCTTGAATTGTGATTATTGTCAAATATTCCCAAATCTGCATCAATCTGATTTATTTGGATATCAAATAAATTTTATGTGATTATTGCCGTATGAGGAGTGACTCCTTCCTCATTAATCTCCATCCCATTATGGCTCCCTATTAAATCAACCGACACCTGTGTTATAGCTGGAGAGTTTGAGTCAATCTCAATCACTGGACTACTCGTATTGCCCACTTCAAAATCCTCACCTATTTGTAACTTGTTACCCTTTTCAATCTCAGTTGTAACTGCCTCATTATTGTCATTAATTTTGTCTCTCTCCTCAGTTCTCTCTGTTCCCATGTTTGCCTGAAAATCCGCCGCCTGGCGGACCTCCACACATGATTCCCTTGCTGCCAGATTCCACCTTGCACCGTGAAAGGCTTTCCGTGTGAATGGAAAATTCCTTTCGTAAAAACCAGGCACAATAATGACTATATTTGCATTTGGCTTGTATGGAGATGCCTTCAAGCTTGAATTGAATTGTTGTTGGTCTGGGGTTAGAGTCCCTTTACTTCGCAGCCATAGTTCACAATTCTTGTCACTATGATTCAAGCAGCCACACCAAAAACAAATATTTGGCAATCGTTCATACTTAAATTGCACCCACTTCCTCTCCTCATTCTCCAAAGTGATAATCCTTCCTTGGCACAATGGCATTGTAATATCCACCTTAACTTTAACATGCACAAAATAGCCCCCCTTCTTCCGTGACTGCTTTTGCCAATTTTTGGACTTCCCCAACTGTTTTGCAAATATTCTCCACTACTTCCATCATCATGTATCAGATTGGGATATCATGAACCTGTACCCAGAACAAAGTTTTTGTGAAATCCAACTCATGAATTGGGCCATCCGTAGTATACCTTTGCAGCATTACAATGTGTTTGTCAAAGCTCCAAGGTTGATTCAAAATAATTCTGTCTACATCATTAGGATTATCGAAAACAAATAGCACCATATTGTCACCTTGGTTTCGGATTTTAAATCCATTGGTTGACCTCCACAATTGCTTGAAGGTTCGAGCCACTGTTTCCTTGTTCGAAACCCGATGGGTGAGAAATTTTGTAGCGAGTAAAAATTCCTTGGATCGTTGTTCCTTCATAAGCATATATCCATTTATTTCCTTCTCCGATAATGATAAGTTGCTCCATTGACTTGCTAGTTCCTCCATAGTAATCGCTGGCTCAATGTTTGCCAAAAGAATAGTGTTTCCCAATTACCTCGAAAAAACAAACCACTAGCTCCAAAGGTAAACTTGTTACCTTGAGAGGATAAATTCTCCTTCCAAGGAAGGGACCTTACACTTTTACTGCCCAAGAGAAGTGAGAAAAACTCACTTTCTTAGCAACAAAGAGACTCATCTCCAATCTCATGGAGAGGAACTTGTATTTTGGCGTACTGCCATCTTAATTAAATGGGAATTAGGTAATGACATCAATTAATTTTTAATATAAACAAAATTCAAATCTAAATATTTTAGTTATAGAAATTTTTTTATTATCAATTTAACTAATTGAAATTTACCTTTTCAATTAAGAGTAACATTACAGAAATAAACTATTTTACAACATTTTTATAAAATATTGATGTAGCTAACCTCTTAATCTCTTATTGGTTTGCATCTAGACCCGCTGTTAATATGGCGTTTTCATTTATCAATAATCACTCATTACATTAGTAATTTGTAAAAAATTTTGTAACATATTTGTATTTCTAGCATTATTCTTAAATTAAATACTGATGTGCACATATTCAGCTCCTTTGCCTAAAACTCAAAACATATAAGGGAAAAAGGTTAATGGATGCCATAAGAGAATTGATTTAGAAACTATTTATAAAAATTTTTTATAGAAAATGAAAAAAATAACTAACTTTTTTTGACAACTTTCTATATTTTTTATAAAAATAATATTAAATCTTTCTTAAAATAAGTAGTAGCAAATGTTCTAAGAGCGTCAGTTAACCGACCAGAGGTGAGACATTGGCACACAGCATAACTAGATCATTCTTTAATAAACTTAAAAAAAAACCAAAACGTCAAAACTACAACAACGAAAACGTTGTACAACTACGAAGGAAGGCAGAGGATAAAAACCCCAGTCTTCTTCCACCTATATATACCATACAAATCTCTCTTCACACGTATCCCACAGAGTCGCGGTATATCTCACTCTGCGGAGAACACACATAACATTTTGCTCTGCCATTTCCATTCTTTCTCTCTAGCAACTGACTCTGTGAAAACCCAAAAAGCAAACCAAAAATGGAAATTTTCTACTATTTGGTGTTTGGTGGATTGGGAGCAGTGGTGGCAGCAGTGGAGCTGAGCAAAAATAACAAAGATCGAATCACCACCACACCTGCTTTCAATTCCTTCAAGAACAATTACCTTCTTGTTTATTCTCTCATGATGGGTGAGTCACAGTTCCAAAAACCTGAGCTGTACATGTATAATTCATTTATATATCATCTGGATCTTATTTAGTATACTTCTCTTCAGATCTCACTGTAACTTTTTTGGGTACTTTGAGATCTCAATGTGTGTGCTTTTTTCTACGTGTATGTGTAATTATATGTATGTATGTATGTGGGTTTGGTGAATTTAGATCTGATCTTGTGTCTCTGAATTTCAAAGGCCCTTTAGAAGAAGAAAAGAAATTCTGGGTCTTTTTTGTTTTTTGGGTTTGGATATGGTGGCATTGTGTTTTGGTGATCTGGGTTTTGTTAATTGAACATTTTGGGAGTGCTTTTGTTGCTTTTGAAATGTGGGCAAAAGTGTTATTGAAAGTGTGTTGCTTTGATTTTGAAGTGGTTGAGACAGTGGATCTGGATTTCATTGCTGAAGTTGATGGTATCTGGTGTAGATTAGGAATTGAGAGAACAGAAGGTTTTGCTCAAACTGAGCTTTGCACCATTACTTGGCTTAGTTTGAAAGCTTTTACTTTTTGAGGATCAATAGCCGACCCAAAAAATTTGGGACATGCACCAATGGGTTTTGAACCCACAACTTTGCCCTCCACCCAATATTGTGGGAGGACGAAGTGCTATTTGAGCCACAGCTCTCTTTCATTGTTTTCTTGGGAACCAAGAGGAGTGTTGATGTTTTTGGACACTCTCTGTTCCTGTTGTTCCCTTTGGTCATTGGCGTGTTATTATTATGTTCTGGTCTTTGGATGCTTGAGTTGGTTGGATCTAGTTGGTTTCTAAACCATAATACTTACTCCTCAGTGGATATATTCTTATTCTCCTCATCAATATGTACTTTTTTGGTTTATGTTAAGCACTCTTATAAATCAACATTATTTTGGCTTATATTGAGTCACAGGGATTCATTAGGAAGAAACATGAAGTGGATATGGATAAAAATTTGTATATCTAATACTAGTTACTCTAGACAAAAATAAGTATTCAATATTGGACATTTTGATTTCTAGTTATGTAGTCACATGAACCCGTTTAAATTTTGATAACAATTTATTTTGTTTAATAAATATTGATGAATGAAAAACTTTCTTAAAAGCAAATCAAAGTACAGGGCTGAGCTAGCCAAACTCAGGCTCATGGTTTTACAGCCTACCAATTAGACTTAGCCCAAAAATAGATAAATGAAAAAAAAGCTTGATGAATAGACAGGTAACAATTATTGCAGAGAAAGCAACCTAAGGGAAATCCCCTAATTCATACAAGGAGTCCTATTTCTTGTTGGAATCTTTTGTTCACCCAAAACTGGTAAGCCTGAATCTTATATCTGCAATATTAGACCTCTGCATCTTCATCTTTATGGTAATCAAGGTGAATGATAAATTGATCTTGCATGTAATTATAAATATCAATTCTGGTTTTAGTTGAAAAGGAAAAAAGTTGTTTATGTTGAAATTTCTGGTGATAGTTGTAATTCTTTGCCTAATGGATTACTGTTTATGCGGCAATAGCCGGGGATTGGCTGCAGGGTCCTTATGTCTACTATCTTTATAGTCAGTATGGTTTTGGAAAAGGGGAGATTGGACAGCTCTTTATTGCTGGGTTTGGTTCATCCATGTTATTTGGGACAATTGTTGGATCTCTGGCTGACAAACAGTGAGATTTTCGTAGAACTTTGTTGTATTTTGTCATGTGTTATTGATTGAATTCATTTTCTCATGATATCTTTCCTTCATGCACTTAATGCAGGGGTCGAAAGAGGGCATGTGTGACGTACTGCATAGCATACATACTGAGCTGCATCACCAAGCATTCTCCTCAATACAAGGTTTTGATGTTGGGCCGTATTTTGGGAGGTATCGCCACTTCTCTCCTATTCTCAGCTTTTGAGTCATGGCTTGTAGCAGAACACAACAAGGTGAGGGGTTGTTGCTTTACCCTTTCATGGTGATTGTTAACTTGCAAATTCACATTCAGTTGTATGGTTGATATAAATGTTCTGCTGGGTAGTCAATGGAGACTGCTTATCACTTTTAGCTGATACTGTGGAGCCATTATGCTCTCTCTGTGTTTGAAGGTAGGTGAGTAGTAATGTAAATGGTAACTTGTATGGTTGAACCCTCCAGGTCTTTTGACTGACCAAGCACATTATACAGATTTTTAATTTTCCAAAATCTATGTAGTCTCTATTTATCTCTCCCCCCCACCCCCCCTCTCTTCCCCCAACAGGGAACCGGCAGGGCGGTCACAGAGAAAATTTAATTTTGTATCTTTTCAATTCCATATTGACATAAAATTCTTTATATAATACCTATCCAAAAAAAAAAAAAAAAAACTTTATAAAAAAAAAAAGAAGATTTTCCATCTCTATAGTTAATCCAAGTGTTTGGTCTGATGCAGTCCTTGGCAGTAAGATGCCCAAAAGAGACCGTAAACATATAATTAATGAGAGTTCTCAAGAAATTCAATGTAATTAGCAGAAACAGATATTTATGCTACTTGTCAAAAAAAAAAAAATGTTTATGCTGCTTATAATTTTTCCACAATTATTTTAGCATTCCATTTGCCCCCAAGTTGTTTTAAATTCTAGAATATTGTAATTAGAAGGAAAAATAGTACTAGTACTCCAAGGAGGAAAACAAAAAAGAGGAAGAAAGAAAGGTTGCTCCCTTTCATGAATGTCTGAAAGACTGAAACCCGGAACCTGGACTGTTTGAAATTTCTTCAATTTAATTGCCTTGTTCTGTCCTAATTTAATTATTTGAAAACTCTTTCAGAACACAATATTATCAGTGTAAGTGTCCTGCTCCTGCTTCTACTTCTACTTCCTGAATTCACTATTTGGTGTCTGAAGGATATAGTTTGGAATTTATCACATTTTCAGCTCTTTTTTTTTTTTTTTTTGGGTTAAAACCAACTTCCAGTATAATTAACAACTGATATTTGATATCTTCTATGAATGTTATCTTCTCATATTAATAAATATTAATTGTGTTTTCCCCTTAATCTGTGCAGAGGGGCTTTGAACAACAATGGTTGTCAATCACTTTCTCAAAGGCAATATTTTTTGGCAATGGTCTTGTTGCCATTATTTCTGGGTTGTTTGGTAATTTACTAGTTGATACGTTTGCTCTTGGCCCTGTGGCACCCTTCGATGCTGCTTCCTGCTTTCTTGCTATTGGTATGGCCATCATTTTGTCATCATGGACAGAGAACTATGGAGATCCTTCCGAGAGCAAGGACTTGCTAACCCAATTCAGGGGTGCTGCTGTGGCGATTGCTTCTGGTAAAGTTTTATTTTTAATTATACATCTGTTTTATTCTTTTTAAATACAATCATAGCATGTGGATACTGAAAATAGATCTTCAAGAGCACATATCTTTTGAGAGTGTTTGAGCCTGCATAAAGGACATATCTTCTGATTATTCCACCCAGCAATCAATTATGCTTTTCAATTTTTGTTCAAAAGATTGTTATGCTTCTGATCCTTAACATGTCTTAAGATGGTCCTGTTTACTGTGGCAAGCTGTTGGGCCTTGTTAGCTATTAGCATGCCATTTTTTCTTATGGTTTTGTTCAGCCTGTGTATGCATTTTATAAATACTTTTACAAAATCATCACCTTTTCTTGGATCCAGGATATTGTGAATTAATGAGTTTAATTTGATTAAAATAAAAGATCATATAGCAGGCTAATTTTGGTTTCTTTGCCTTGCTTGTTCTTGTGTCTTCCTTATTGTGTCCTTGAAGTTCATTTTCTTTATTTTGCTTCATTATGTTTGTCCCTCCTTTAGTATTACCTTTTGTGGTTTAGATGAGAATATTGTGTTGCTCAGTGCAATACAGCTTGACATTTTTTTTCTTATGGTTTTGTTCAGCCTGTGAATGCATTTTATAAATTCTTTCATGAAATTGTCACCTTCTCTTGGATCCAGGATATTGTGAATTAATAATTTGATTTTGAGTAAAATAGAAAATCATTTATCAGGCTGATTTTGGTTTCTTTGGCTTGCTTATTCTTCCGTCGTTCTCATTGTGTATTTATATGTTTCCGTGAAGTTCATTTTGCTTCATTATGTTTGTCCCTCATTTAGTATTACCTTTTGTGGTTAGATGAGAAAATTGCATTGCTTGGTGCAATACAGTCACTGTTTGAAGGTTCAATGTACACCTTTGTGTTTCTCTGGACTCCTGCTTTGAGCCCAAATGACGAGGACATCCCTCATGGTTTCATCTTTGCAACATTTATGTTGGCTTCAATGATGGGAAGCTCCCTTGCATCTCGGTTGATGGCCCGCTCATCACCCAGAGTAGAGAGCTACATGCAGATTGTTTTTGCAGTCTCTTCTGCCTCTCTCCTGCTTCCCATTGTGACCAGTGTATGTCATGTTTCCATTATAGCACTTTGATATTGATGTAGTCTTGTACTCTTCTGGTGTCTTCTAACTTCGGTAATTCAAAACAGTTCATGGTGGCACCTTCCAAGGTGAAAGGTGGAAGCATCTCAATTGCAGGCTGTATTCAAGTTGTTGGCTTCTGTGCTTTTGAGGCTTGTGTGGGAATATTCTGGCCGTCCATTATGAAAATGAGGTCCCAGTACATTCCTGAGGAGGCCAGGAGCACCATCATGAACTTCTTCCGCATTCCTCTCAATATTTTTGTGTGCATTGTGCTGTACAATGTATGTTTGCATTCCTCTAAATACTTAAATATGTTGCTTGATTTTAGACTTTATAGGCTAGGGAATGTGTTGATAGCCTCCCACTGTTTGTCCCTGACTAGTTCTTTTGGTTTGTCTTTAAAGGTTAATGCGTTCCCCATCACGGTTATGTTTGGCATGTGCTCAATTTTCCTCTTTGTAGCATGTTTGTTGCAGAGGCGGCTCATGGTGATAGCAGAAAAGCCAAGTATAATTCCTAAACCATATAGTCTTGCTACTTTTATTCAGCTTTAGAATTGGATTGTATCATACTTCATTCAGGCTTGTGTTGTGTTGTAATGTCCAAGATTAAGTCCATGAATTACAATATAACCTGTATTCTAATCCAAACTCTAAATGTATATTCCTGGATCATCTGATACCCGTTACTTATCATGGTATTTTGGTGCTTATAGTTGACTGTGTTTGTATTTGTTACAGAGACACAAGACTGGACATCATTGAAGGAAAAAGATACCGAGGCAGACCCATTAAACATCTAATTGATTTTGAGCAACAGAACTAGGAATTTTCGAGGGGTCGGAAACGGCTGATTGAGTGTGTATTCATTTTATGGCGATGGCTACATAATGTAAAGATAGATGGTGCTCCACCCAGCAAAGGAAGGGAGAAGGGGTAGTCAATCTTTCTGTAATTGTTTTCTGGCTGTCACTAAATCAACATGGCAGTGGATTAGTTATCTCTTCAACCATTCTTGAGGGAAGAAAAGATTTGCTTTTCTAATGCTGAAACTATTCTTTTCTAATAGAGATCTATAATTCTATATAGTCTGTACTGATGGAGAGCAATATTTGTTGATTGAAAGTGCACTCGTGAATTAATGCTCTCAATATTTTTCCTTGAACAATGAGTAAATGTATCTTATCTTAGGTGTTCAATTCAATGTTGATGTCATTATTTTTTATGTACAAAAATTTTATTATAAGTGGAAGGGAGATCACAATTCTCCCTTGGAGTATGCCTTATCAAACGTTGATAAGTTTCAAATAACCAATCATATATCATATATAATTATAAATTGCTCAATCAAGAGCACTTTGATTTTGTGTCATCTATCCTTCTAATGCCCTATTATTTGGAGCGAAGTGTGTATAGATTTTAAAAGCACCCAAATTTTCTACCGAGTGTCTTAATCAATATCAATATATATATATATATATATATATATATATATATATATATATAAAAACAGAGACCTCATGCGAAAGTGCATGAGGTTTTGCTATGTGGCGCTTTGTATGAATATTTTTTCCTTTAGTCTTTCACCTTTCACCTTCTTATCAATGATTAGTTTAAGCCATAAATGCATAAAATTAAAAGATTTTGTTCTACTCTCCTTTTCAACTTCTTGAACTCTTCTATTTTTAATTTCATTAATTTAAAAAATTAAAGGTTTTCTCCATTCAATGTTAGTTTTTATGTTTTTTTATTCCAGTTTCACAAAATATCAAAAGCCTAAAATAAAAATAGGACTAGAGAGATAGAGAGATAAAGAGTGAGAAATTAGTGTCAACAAGAGTATGAAATTAACTTTGGTTTTAGGTGCATATGATCTAAACTTCTTAACAACACTATCAAAGCTTGATAAAATTCTTTAACAACATATGAGGTTTCTAAAAGGTATGCGTTTTTTGTCTTTATTTATATTTTTGAAAAGTGTTTAAATCTTTGTAAGTGATTAAGGTAGTTAGATGTAAGTAAAATTAAACGTAAGATATGAAATAGTATAAGTTTATATTTCCCTATCCAATTATTGTTTTATTTTTATTCATTCTCTTGGCATGTATATTTAGTTTTTCGAATTAGAAATTATAAACCTTAAATCTTAGATTTAAGCCTTCAAAAGTTCACGTGTTTTCTTAAAAAAAAAAAACTCCTAAAAGAAAGAAAAGGAAATAATAAAAAATTTTATATTGGAAACGATCAAATGTAAAAACTAAATATACATGTACACCTCTTATCAAACAAAAAAGGGCATATAGTGGCATTTTTAGAGACTAATTAATTATGGTTGCTTACGGATATATTGTGTTACAATTTTTTTTCATTCATTATTTTAGAGACGTGTAATACATAATCAAAATTAATTTTTCAAACATTATAATGCATATGAATATTATAAAATAACTAATAATGAACACGCGCATCGCATGGGACATCTACTAGTTATACTCTAATTGTATGTAAATTATATTTACACGCAAATTCAAGTTTCTTAATGAAGAAAATATAAAAAGAATCAATTCGAATATATTATGCTTCTATGTAATACCATGAATGTGTATAGTTTATTATTTATTAGGTAGAGAATTTATATATATACACAATATATATGTATGCATGTATTGCACCCTCACATATATAGGAGTTATAAGCGTGTATTATATTATATATGAGGACAACATTGTGAGTGGTCTGAAGGCAACATCTCAGCATGCACAGTATAAATTCTAAATAATTTCACTATTATAAAATCAATTATAATATTTTCTTGTTTCTCAAAAAAAAAAAAAAAATTATAATATTCTCTCAAGTTTATGCATAACTTTAGATCCACACCAAATGCAATAATCTCTCCTTAAAAATTTATGTGAGCTCACCTTAGATCTTCACCCACTTTGAATACAACCGCTTCCATGGTTGTAACACCCAAAAACTTCTCCCCAAGAGAAAAAAACCCCAAATTATCTTTCTTGTGTATGCTCACAGCTAAAGAAAAATCTCATTGGAATTTGAAGCAATTTCCCAACAATCTCCAACTTAACTCATATTCCATCAACTCGTCTTCTTTCCCCTAGGAAGAGCTCCACCTTAATCAAATCAAACTTTTCTTGGACAAAAGAATCATCACTTCCATAACCTAAGCCATACTTGTTCACACTTGATCAAACTTGTACCAAACATAATCTTCTCTCAAATTCCGCTAGGAGCCACCAATTCAATCATGGTTCCAAATGTCCCATCCATCTTTAATTCACACAAACCACCAACTAAATCAACCAAGCTCTAATACCACTTGTTGGGGAGTAAGGCCTAGGTTCGATGATCTTGATGAGTCTAATGCTATTTGACGCTAAACCTAATCAAGTCTCTTATTCGGGAGAGAAAACTATAATTAAGTAGTTAATATAATTTATATGAACAACACTTTCCCCGAAAGCTTAAACCAACAAGTGTGATCTTAACTATGTTATATTAACCACTCACTCTTCCCTATATTATACAATGTGGGACTTCACTCAAACGTGTATTAGGACAACGTGACCTCTTTTTATACCGATTTGACATCAGCATGAACTTCTTGCGAAGTTGTCTGTGTATATGATTCAGACAAAAAAAAAATAATCTCATTTGGTGTTTTATACCTAAGATGTTAAAACAAAAATCAATACAACAAGAATTTTACACTACCACCAAGCTGGTTTTTTCAAAAATCACACTGAACAGGTTCCACAGTAATGCATACATACAGAGACTTTACATCAAATTTTTTTGTGAAGTTCAGATTTGAAATCCATTTATAGCACCCGGCCACGTTTTGCATCGGTAGAGGCAACTTCCAAATCCCCTATGAAGAAAAGTATTTTGTCCAAGATCCCTCTACAGGATCCCTCTTCTTGTGATCCTTCACCATTGAAATCTCTTTGTGAATCTGGAGTACAACTAATTGCCCCTTTCCTTTGCCTCCTTGAACCCAGATAGCGTTGGATTTCACCTTGGTGAACAAGATAGTAGTCACCACCTTCTCTTATTATCTTCAGCCCTCTGGTAACATAAACAAGCATTATCATACAAGTGCGCCCAAACATTAGAGCCAGAATTGTCATATTAATGTCGTTGATTTTACTGTAACTCAAGCTCCAAGTCAGACATACTCAATCTGACTGAACCTTGAGATAGATCAAAGAAGATATGCACAAAACAGAAGAAGATCACACTACTATGATAATTACTTTGTCTTTTAAAATGCATCTTCCCTTCAAACAGCCAATTTACAAACGGTTTGCACTTTGCACGATCTACCTACCTCTAAATAATGAGAGGACCATCAGCAATTTCAATCCTAAGAATTTCAAAAAGCAGAAAACACTTCAATTTTTAACTTTTTAATCTCTCCAGTGTCATCAAATGCAATGCTAACAAACCAACATCAAATGCAAGCTTTTTTAATTTTTTATAGTTCAATTGTTACAAGTGGGGGGAGGAGGGATTTGAACCCTAACTCTCCTTATAAAGGAGAGCAGGCAATGTGGAAAAGGTGAAGAATATAAGCTTCTGATGCATGTGGGCATATGGGAAAGGTGAAGAGAGGGAGGGGGGGGGGTGTTGTGGAAAAGAGAAAGTGAAGAATGAGGAGTGATGAATTTGTTATAACTTAATCAAACTAACTAGGGCTATAAACTTACAATCCAACTCGATGACAACGATCTTGAACCTCATACACGTCTTTCCATGATTTTGAACCAACAGGAGCATAGAACATTGCATTATCTCCTCCCCATCTTTCCCTAAATAGGTTAGACCATAGATTGTTGTCTGAGGCCAAGCCCTTCCACTTCCTGCATACTTTAGAGCAGCAAAATCCCATGTTTATAAAAAATAGAAACTCACGCTGTGAATCAGAAAAAAAAAAAAAAACACAATGAAAACCGGCACTTAAAGCAAGAAGTTATAAATTATAGAATTATTACCGTCCAATCAAATCATTTCTCTGGAGACCAACAGACATCAGTTAAATCAATTTTAACCACATTTATGTTTGTTTTTCTTCATGCTTCCTACTTATCATCACTAACCAAAGGATTTCAAGGCAGAAATCCAGCATTATGCAGTGGGTGATATGTCTTAACTTAGGCTAAGCACATAATGTTGTGGAAACTGATTTTTTTTCTATTCTGTTCACCATGCCAATTAAAGGGAAAATGGATGGCTAAGAGAACAAAAACACCAAACATAATCCTAGAGAAATCTGAACTAAGATGAAACTGTTAATAAGATATTTTCCTTTAAACAAAATAAATAAGAATTTAATTTTTACACAATATGTTGTGATCCTATGAATACAATAAGAAAATGCCAATGAAAACATTTGAGTGTTTTGCGTATTGCAGCATATTGTATGAGGATTTTTCAGATGAAATTGTACTCTAGGTTGTAATTTAGATATTCCCAATGTTAATTCCCCTTGTTTGGTTAACACAGAACTTGATTAAAATTTCTGTGAATTTTTTAACTTGATATTTTCAAGCATCCAAATCTTAAGTTCATATTCCTTGGGATAAAGTGTTGTTTACAAATTTTACCAACATTACTACACCATGCACCGTCATCACTCTTCATACTGTTGTCCCCATCAACACCACGATGTCACCACCACCGGTCTGCCACAATTACTGTCATTGTCCATGCCATTGTTCCTGCTACCAATTGTTCTTTTTTGGAAATAAAATAACAGTTTTTTTCACTGAAATTTAATGACTTTCCTTATGGCAAGTTGGCTACTCAAAATCTGTAACTGGAACTAGAACAATTCCTCTATTTGAGATCTGTATAACCGTGTTCACATCAGGTTTTCAAACTTTCTAAGTATCTATTACCAAATCCTCAGTGATGATTGATCTCCAAGCATAATTTAGAACTTGCAAAAGCTCAATCAGTCATGAACATGATCCAATCAACACTAATACCACAATTAACAACCACCAGCTCTCTACTCTCAGACTCTGAACTATCCTAACCAATCAAATCAAAAAGGTAAATCGAACATACATCACACACCCCATTGACAATTAACAATTCCAATAATAAACAATGTGGATTCAACAAACCCACTTCATATATCATCAATATATCTATATATATATATATATATATATATATCTAACAGACAAAATATAACATTTCAGGTTGAATTCTCAAAACCCAGTTCAGATCTGATCCCAAATTCAGAAATCAACACAAGAAAATAAAAATAGAAAAAGCCAAAATCTTGGTTTAAGAGAGAGAAATCCTTTGAAGATACTAACCTTGTTGTGCAATTGCAAGGTTCTGGTGATCCAAAAAACAGAAAATCTTAAGACAGATTTCCACTGGTAAACTCTCCATATCTATTCTATGACTTATGTAAGATCAAGTTCGTGTGTGTGTGTGTCAGCAAAGATATCTAAGAGTTCTTTTTGATGATATGCTTTCTTTGTGGAACAGTTTCTAAAAATAGTTATTTATTACAGTTTCTTTCTATTACACGTGTAGCGTTTGTACTTTGTAGTGAGCAGTTAAAACTAGGCCACGTGTCTATAAATTTGCCAAAGAAGTCTGCTTGGGACAATTTTGGTTTACAGTGATTTATTTATTTATTTATTTAATGAGGAAATATTTAGTGGATCAGTGTAATGTAAAAGAAGAGTGGAGTTTTCTGGACTTGAACAAGGCCCACTAATAAGAAAAATTTATTTGGACCAAGTAACTTAGTTTCCAGTCCTTATAAAAGAACAAAATTGACATGGCCTACCCCAAGTTTGGGCCAACCTAGTCTTTAGAAGGGATGGTTGAATTAAAAATTTAGTAAAAAATCTTAATAATAAGATTCTCAGGATGTGAAATCCCATATTTAGTTAATTTATATGAATAAAATTGAATCACCTTAATAATATATATATATATATTATTATAGGGTTGAGTTCAAGTTACATTTGGTGTAACTCTAAGTAATGTTATACTACTCAATATTTTTTAATTGGATTAGAATATTAACAAATTCATCGTTAGATTATATTATCTTCATATATTCTCTATACTTGCAAAATTTTAAGGTGATCAAAGATTAATAGATATGTCATTAATCAATTGTTAAAATTCAAGTTTTTGTAGTTTAAAAAAATGCATAAAAGATAAGTTTATGGATCATATGGTAAATAACATCCGATTGATATGAAAATTAGCATGCATGTTAAGAACATATAGAACATATAATTCAACGGTTGGATTTTCAAAATATTAATTCAATAACAAGTTATTGGGTGGTGTAACATTGCTTATAGTTACACCAGGTGTAACTTGAACTCAACCCATTATTACAACCTCAATATTATAATTTTATTTTAAAACATCAATTATAAATAGGTGGAGGAAGGAAAGATGGGTTCAAACAACAAAAATGAGGCACCACAAATGATGCCATTACGACTAACTTATCAACTTGACCAAAACAAATAAAATAAATGAAATTAATTATTAGAAGAGAGTGTTTCACTTGAATGAAGATAATCCATTTCACTACTGTGATTTTAATTCTTGGGCCCAACAATGTACATATTAAAACATCATTTAGATTTTAAATGTCATTATACTTAATATACTTTTGGATTTGTAATAATTAATCTATAACATTAAATGGATCCATTTCAAATGGAGATGATGTTTATCCTAGTGGTTGCATGAGATGAGAAAAAGGTTTTATTTTTGTTAGTTTAAGACTGTGGATTCTTTTAAAGGGACTCCACATTCCTATAGAGGTGAGACCCATGGGTGATTTTCCTTAGATGTTTACAAACATGTTAAAATATATTCTTAGGAATCACCAAGAATTCTAAAGAAAGATAATCCGAACCAAACTTTTACATAGGGTTCATGTGCACTGACTACTAGATTTAAAAAAATAATTCAGGTATGAATTTGATAAAAATTATTGGAAAAGATAAATGATTAAGAGTAAAAATGGTGAATATTCTTCAGCTTCCAAGGGTTCATAAATAAACAGAGCCTTCTAAAAAAAATCTTTTTCTAGCTAAATCTTCCATCAACATGCTATCTTTCAAAACACACAGAATATACATTTTATAGTAGTAGTGTGTAATGTAGATTCTTTAGTCAAAAACATATTGTTGGTTCTACTTTTACTTGAGTCATAGTCATGAATAACAACTGTGAATTTGGATATACTTTTAAAGGATGCTATTTTTTATATATGGACGGCAAGTTATATATATATTTTTGATGAAGACAAACTGAAAGGGATTACTGCCAAAAAGTAAACATTTCATAATTAACTACCTCTATGATTAGCAAAAATAAACTACCTCTAAAATCTTCTCTTCTCTCTCTCTCTCTCTCTCTCTCTCTTTTTTTTTTTTAAAAAAAAAAAAATTTTAAAATGGGTGCCTTAAGGGTACTAGTTTATGAAATATTTTTAGAAACATTTTTATGATTAAAAAAAAAAAAAAACTGATTTTTTGACAAGTTTTTATATTTCCCATAAAATTGGTATAAAAATTTTCCTAAAATTGTTTATTAAAAAATACCCAAGAGCACTCGCTAACAACCGTTTTTTTTAATCTAATGATGCAAGATTTTATTAATGAGCTAGTGTTACATCAGGTTTAAGACAACTTGCCAAAAACATTGTCACCTTCTCAATCCATACTTCAGCCTCTATTACATATTGTGCATACCTATAAGTGATTTGTGAATAGCCATATTTCTTTCTCTCAACATAAAACAAGCATTACCTTACCTTCCCTTACATGAAAAGCCCATGACTCTTCATATACTTAACCATTTAACATATTGATGTGGGTAAACTCTATAACTTTGCTGGAGATAAAAATTGACAAAACTAGCATCTCCCTTATGGGAATCTGTTCTAGTTTAAGTTAGAATTTGATTTATCATTAATGAAAAATTTATCAAAGCAATTGAATAAAATTTTCCAAGTTAGAAATTACAACAGCACCAATTAAAAAAAAGATTTGATTTTATTAAAAAAATTGAAAAAGCAGAAAACAACATAGGGTTTACATATATATTTTTTTTAAGTAAAAATAATTCGTATCCTGTATGATACTAGTGCAAGTGGATCCTCTACCAAGATTTCTAAGAGTTTTAGCTAATAGACAGTTGAGTTCCATATATCTTAGTATATCAAAATTAGTTATGAATGATATGGACCCGAGATGTGACATAAGACATTGTAATTATATATGTCATACACGAGGCTCCGGAATCCGAATTGGTTTCTGATTTTTGGCTACGGTTACAAACAAATCAAGTTATTTATAAACATTTCTTCAAAAAAGAAGAAGAAGTTATTTATAAACTGTAGGAGCACGAAGTTGGCCTTAGGCCCAAATGAATGACTGGGCTGGCCCAACTGGCCTTTACAATAGAATTTGTAGAGAATGGGATTAAAGCCTAGACCTCTTGGTGCTTTAGAAGGCTGAGGTGTGAGGTCCAAGTCCACTCTTAGGACACGATTGGCTGATGGAATGGCCTGTTTGCCTGGTCGGACGTGAGCCGAGGAGCTTCTGTGCTGACTGGCGTTCTGTTCTTCAAGAGAGAGAGAGAGAGAATCCCTCCTTTCTTCAGAAAAATCCGGATCACTTTCCAGTGGTTCCCCCTTCTCTATTTATACTCCCCATCCCTGGTTCTCACCTGTCCTTTCCCTGAAAACGCTCCCCAATGCCCTTGGGGCTGCCTACCGTCCCCTCAGAAGTCATTTCCTTATTAATGCGGCCAGGCGGGTAGGTGGATGGCATTTAATGCGGTGGCAGCAGCTTTGTATGGTGCACGTACTTCTTGTCCCCATCCTCGGCGTCCCGTTGGGGCGGAGGACGTCTCGTTGAGCTTTAGGAGTCATTCCCTGGACAATGTGCTACGCTCCTCGAACAAGGGTCTCCTAGTCCGAGGAGACCTTCTCCTCGGACCAGCATGAATCCGACCGGCCCTAGGCCCACATGGAATTTAGGAGGCCCTATCCATGACCCCTTTGGTGGAGCCCCGTCCTCGGGCCAGTCCCTAGGCCCACATGGAGTCTTGGCGCTTTCCCCCTCACATAAACAATTCTGGCTTTGACATTTAAAAAAAAAAAAAATTGCTCATTTAAGAAATGATGAGCCAAACTTAAGCCTAAAGTTAGGCTTAATTATTAAACAAGCCAATCTCAAATATAAAAATGTGTTTGTGAACAAGTTCGTGGGTATGAAACTTGATTAAATAAAGCGTATAATGAGACTATACCAGTTGAGCTAACTGGAATCCATGAGATTTATATAAGTTTGTAAACAAGTTCATAAAATATCAAATTATTATTTTGAGGGGATAAATAGTCCATGTTAAGGTACTATCTATACCACTAAAGCTCATTAGTAATGTAGTATAAGCTCGGATTCTTCACCATAAGCACATGGGTTTGAGTCTCACCAATAAATGTGGTTAACAAGCTTAAACCCAGAGTTTAAAACACCGTTTGGTTTGCATAGCGTGATAGGAGACGCTACTCTCATTTCACTTTTCGGATTTGTTTCAAAATCGATCGAGTCAACAAACCAAAAGAGGGGGACCTTTTAGGTAGTCAATAAACCAAAAGAGGGGGACCTTGTAATATTCAAGGTAGGTACAGGTAGGTTAAAGTAGATTATGTTGTCCTATATAGGTCCACTTGATTAGATTTCCTTGTACCTTTGGTCAATATATCTATACTACTATTTAAGAGGCTTCTCTTATTTGGATTAGATTTTTTTTTTTTTCAAAATACCTCTACATCCTTAGGTTTAAGTAGAGACAAAATTAAGGGATAGTTTGGTAAAAATACATGTCTAACTTACACTAACATTGCCTATAAAATAAGAACACTCTTCCACTAATTGCTAATTTAAAAACTCCTAAATTTTTGCTAAATTTATAACACGTTCACATTTCCAATTAGTTTCTCCTTGCCTATATCATCAATTAGCAGTTACCACTTACCGGTAGTTTCAATGTTATCCACACACCCACGCTTTAATTTGAAAATAAAAATAGTTACCACAATTTACATCCCAATACTCCATTATCAGTTGCGCAACTCCAAGTTTCCATCCGTTCATATCCATTTGCCAATTTTTTATTTTATTTTTAGAATGCATTTGCCGACTTGAAGCGGCATGCCAAGGTTTTCGTCTATTTTTATTTAATTCAATTACTATTTCCTTCTCCTTCCTCACTTTTTTTTTCTTCTTTGTATTTTTTTTTCTTTTTAAGAAAGTTTTTCTTATCATCATTGTATATTTTTTGACGTTAATTTTTTTTATTTTTCGTGTTAATTTGACAATTAGAGAGATTACAATTATTTTTTTCCTTATTTTTTAACCAGAATCCACAGGCACATCGATGGATATGTGAATTACATCCATAAATAGTTGAGAGATCATTGGAACTGATGTCAATAGAATATTTAATATTTGCTCTACGTTCAGGTAATTGAGATCTCTTTGTACTCTTTTTTTTTGAGATCTCCATTCTTTGTATCTAATGTATAGGTATACGTATATGTTGAAGAAAAAAAACTGTGTACTTACTATTTACTTTGGAGAATTAGAAATTAAATATTTGAAATACAACAAGTGAAATTGAGTTGTATCTTGAGTTAAAGATTCATCTTTGATAAGGAGAGAATTTATCTTCAAACAAAGGTTGATTTGAGTTTGGAGTCTGCATTATTATCGTTTAAAAGATTAACACTGACCCGCTCCTTATATCCCTATATAAACCCAACTTCTTTTGTAATATAATTGTATTAACAAGTTTGACAAGAGAATCTGAAGTATCTGACCACTTTAATATAATGAAAAAAAAAGTTTATTAAATTGGGTGATGAGTGTGTGCCCTATATGAGCTTTGGTGGAATTACTAAAAAAAATTATCTTATTTAAGAATGTTATATATTTTGCTCTTTAATTTTATATTTCAGGGATCAAGTTTACAGTTGGAAGAATCCTACTAGTGCGATCTCCTACAACAGAGAAGATTAAGTTGCATTTGATTGGCTTTCACTTTATTTTTAGAGTTACATTCAGAAAGTCATTTGGTTGATCCCTATGATGGTTCTGTTGGGGTTAAACAGCTCACTTAGTAGTAGTAAGTTTATTTGTACTTTTGTAGTTTCCTAATGTGTCTCACGCAAATATGTGTAGAACCTAATTATGTTTTTGATTAATTAAATTAACCTTTCAATTTTGGTTTTTCATTAGGAAACTTAGAGTGCATGCGGATATGTTTCTGGAGAAGGAAGGACGGTGGACCCTTATTGTTCCCTCTCGTGTCTCCTACTCATTTTAAAAAAATATACATATACACTAGTCTCTAAGGGTTAATTTAGAGCATTTATTATAATTTGAAATTACTACATTTTTTAATAAAAAAAAAAATCTAGGGTGATGAAAAATTATTTCACCACACATAATACTCATCACACCCCTAGGTTTTATTTTTTGTAATTAAAAAATATAGTAATCTCAAATTATAATAAATACTTTAAATTAACTCTTACCCAAAAAATAGAAGAGCCTATGAGTACGCATATGAGCGCGTGCTCAGAGGTTACTACTACTATTTAAAGGGCTTTTCCTGTTACCCTTATATCCCTATGTTTAAGTAGAGATAAAATTAAAGAATAATCCAGTAAAAATACAACCCTAACTTCCACTAAAACATTGTTTAAAAAATAGGACTACTCTTTTATTTATTTTCAAATTTATTTATCTACTTATAAATTAGATTCTCAAAATAAAAATTATATATATATATATATATATATAAAAAATAAAAAACATAGATTTTTTTTTCTACAACCACTAAAAAATAAAGAAAGCCTCATCGCACATGAAGTGCGTGTGATGAGGCTAGTGTGTGTGTATATATATATATATATATATATATATAGGTTCAGTTGATTAGATTTCCCTATATCTTTATATTATTTTCCTTGAGAGAAATTAGCCACCTTCCCTTCAGCTAGAGTAGAAAGACTATAGAGAGAAAAGTTCTATTTGCTCAGCCAAAAAAAGAAGAAAAAATAAAAAAACCATGAGAAACGTGGCCTATTCAATACACAAGTAGTTGTCTATTTCTCATTCCATTGGATTAGTCCTGTTCTATCTGTAATATTTCTCATGCCACAAGTAGTAGAACCCTTAGAATGCTTTTCATTTTATTAGGTATTCTTAGTAGAACTTGCCTGTTTGGTGCGTGAACTAATAAATATATAATAAACACACACACATATATATTAGTTTGTGAATCACAATTCTATCTGTAATCAATATTGATCCTATTATTTATTTATGTCTTTTCTTGCTTTGTAGAGCTTAATTAATTTTTTTTTTAAAAAATCTTATGATTGCATGTTTTGCACCCAAGTTCCAAGAGAACCTAGCTTGCTCTTGTTGGTAAAAATCTGGTTTTGTATCTCATACAAAACACACAGCGGAAGCAACAAATAAGGATCTATTTCATTCATGATTGACAACATGCACTCTGTAAATTTCAGAATTTAAGAACAAGATAGCGTACCTTGGTGTGGAGAAATTCAAAACAAAGATTAGAAGCACTTGGGAAAACTTTTAATCTTCACTCCAATTCCACTTTACGCCCAAGATGTGTGGTCTCTCAATCAGTTTCCAAAGGGAGAACGAAAGTGTGTCTCACACTCTCTCTTTTTCTCTACGAAAAATCGCTTTAAAAAATTCTGTATGTTTCTCCCTTTATAACTAACTGATTATCTAATTGGGCCGGCCTATTGGGCCTTTCCAATTGGGCTTTAGTGTGTGGCTTGGAATGGGACCAAAAGGGACCAATAAGACACTAGCTCCAATGGGCCTTGGGCTTTTCCGTCAACTCTTGACAAGTCCAAAATTACCATTAATTATATTTAATACCACTATATAAATATAATTGAACTCTAGGCCTTATTAATAAATTATATCCCAAGACTTTATTTTACACGCAACCCCTTCATAAAATATTCGTAGTAATACAAAGTCATAAATATAGACTGCCACTTTGAAAATTACTATATTTTATCCTTGAGTACCCGGTTTAATCCTTTAAAGTTATTCATCATATATTTATGAAATCCAATTTCATAAATATATACTTTAGTAATTTCTTACCAAAGTGGTTAGGCCTAACTTTCTGAATAACTAAACCCATTAAACTTATTTCAAGGGAATATTTTATATCTCCGTTAAGAGACTATGAATTCCATCTTGAGAATATATGTTCCATCAACACTAAATGTGGCTACCCAACATACTGAGGTTTTGACCGTTACTTTAGATCTCACTCCTGATATATCAAAGCAACCTACACCTCATGATCAAGTCCATTATTCTCTCAGGATTAAGAGTTCATGCAAATAGAAGTCGTGAGATTTATTATTCATTTGACAGTCGTTAGGAGAATAATAAATCTCACAGCGGTCCAGTTCAATATGTCTTAACTCTTAAAACATACCAACATATCAATTAGAAGTCACCACTTCCATGATCAAGACAAATCATCTTAGTTGATATGTTATAGTCTTCGCAGATGAAATGCCCAATTTCATCACCGACTACGAACTATAAATTCTGAGTTTACAAAGAACTTGTGATTTATATCTTCTGTGACTTTTCACATAAATCACATACTATGCATCTCATAGACTATATAATAATGTCCAAATATTCATGTTACCATTATTTTAGATAAAAAATAAACAACTTTATTAAACACAACATTAAGTCATACATAATGTCATACATAGCATCATACAATAGGATTTAAGGGCACATATCCTAACAGCTCTAATATTGACAAATAAAGGTCAATAAGTTAGTCACGATGATCGCAGCATTTTCCATAAAAGTAATGCCATGCTATATATACTTTGTCTTTTTCTTTCTTTCTTTCTTAATTTCTTGGCTAGAAACAAATTTTTTTTGGCAGAATGTGTGGAAACAAAATAAAAATGCACAAAAGGGCACCTCTTTCGATTGTAGAATATATTTATTTGTCAAACTTCTCAATATACCTTGCTTATTTCAATATTTATATGGTTTCCAGAACATTGTAGGGAAAAAATAAATAAATAAAAAGCAAAAGGTAGGAATATCTCAAAAAAAAAAAAAAAAACTCTGCAAGATTCCCATATAATTAATTGTCTCCTTTTCTCGATCTTTCTAGCGCAATTTAATGGATTCCTAGAAGATAATTCACTAAAAAATTGATTGCAGGGCGTAGCCCGGCCCGGATATTTTGCTTGGGGGAGAATTATATATTCTTATGTTAAATTTATAAATATATGATATACAGAATGATCAAATTTAAAAAAATAATAATATTAATTCTAAACTCAAATTAATGCATCTAAAATTAAAATTGAAAGATAAAATTAGTTAGGGTAAATATGAAATGATGAAGAAAAGATCAAATTTGTGAAGAAAAAAAATTCTCAGTTCCAGCAGTGTTGCTAGTGCACAAAATATACAAACGAACACAGTGCACCTTTTTTTTGGGGGTGAAAATACAGTTAGCACTGCACTTTTGTATGCTTATATAAAAAAGAAAGAACACATGGCGTATTTGTTAGGTTTTGGTAAAATTTTATGCTTTAATTAGTTGGGATCTGCTTGATAAACTAACAATGGGGAAAACTAATTAAAATGACTATCGTTTGATTTTTAAGGAAAAAATAGGCAAACTCATGTAAACTAGGATTTATGAAATTTTTGTGAGGGCCAATTATTACAATTTTAAGAACCCAACCTATTTTAATATGCATGATGTTATTATTGCAACTATATATTTATAATTTTCTCCTTTTCTAGATCTTTCTAGCAATTTAATGGATTCCTAGAAGATAATTCAATAGGAAATTGATTGAAATCCATATGTTTGAAATATAAAATTAGCATGCAGGATGTTATTATTGCAACTATATATTTATAATTTTCTCCTTTTCTAGATATCTTTCTAGTCTAGATATCTTTCTAGCAATTTAATGGATTCCTAGAAGATAATTTAATAGGAAATTGATTGAAATCCATATGTTTGAAATATAAAATTAGCATGCATGATCTTATTATTGCAACTATCAACAATGGTTATTTTTTGGCTGAATGTATCAACAGTGGTTGGGCTCAATGATTCAGTACCCCCATTATCTGTGCATTTTTTTACAGTTGCTAGCCATAACATGTTCTTTCTTACACTACTTTTGGTAGTGAAGCATGCAATTCTTACAATTTCACATGCGAGAATGATTCCACCAATACTAGGTTTCCTAAACAGTGAAAAAGACAGCTAGTGGGTAGAGGTGGAGTCAGAAATTTTTATTTGGAGGGCCAAATTGTAACGCTAATATATTTATCAAGACAACTTTCATACACATATATACCAAAAAAAAAAAAAAATTTAGTATTTTCAATCAAATTTGACTCTGATCTTTCGTAAAATAAAATTCATTTTTTCCATTTTCAAAGTCAAATTCTTAAAAAGTTTCATTTTAAATACAAATTATCAAGTTTTATGCTAAAGTAAATAAAAAAATCTTTCAATTGAATTAATGAAATTTTAAAAAACATGAATGATTCAAAACTTGAAGGAATAAGTGAGGCTCAAAATATATTTAAAGTTACCCTGCTTTAACCCATTACATGGCAACTAAAGACATATTTCATGTGTAATTTTAGTGACAAATTTTTTTTAATGAGTCAATGACTTGTTAATCGTCACATAATAGGTTGAAAAAGATAGCATATTTTACAATTAAAAATAGAATTGTGGAAAATAAATTTATATCTTTATTATTATTAGATCAATTATTTTTTTAAGAACATTATTAGACTAATTCAAATATTTGGGGAGGCTAACTCTTATTTTTGTAGACTAAATTTTGAAAACATTAAAATAATTGTATATATATATATATATTTAAAAAATTCAAAATTTTGGGCCCCCATGTACATACCTCCGCCCCTGCTAGTGGGATTCGTATTTTCTCATTATTATAATGTTTTTCCATTTTTCTTTAGAAGTTCGGAATTGTACAGTACCCATATTGTTGCTTCTTGTTAATTTTTAGCAACCACCAAAGTTTAAAGATTCAAAGTCTCAAACCCCTCTTCAGTCTTATTTATTGAGCCTCCAAAGTCCAAACTCTCCTAGCTATATATGCATTAAAGGAGATCATCATCAAAGGTGTAAGAAGCCATATCTGGGGAGGTAGACGTGCGTGATATTGATTTGGCTCTTCTTTCTCATCACATAAGAAAAGCTATGACTATATGAGATGAGCCAAATCAATATCACTCTTGTATGCTTTCCTTGCTTTGTTCTTCTTTTGAAATGGTGTATTACATATGCTTGATCATCACTGTTACACAGTACCCTCTATAGTCCCTCTATTTTCTTTCATTTACATATGTTTTTAGATTTGCAGAGATGTTCAAACAAGAAATTGTTGCAGCAAGTGTTGTCTATATCCTCCATATTTGTAGCCAGAGAGAAGATACACTAGTTTCACATCAAACTCTCTCCAACACCATAAGTAGGGTACGTATTAATATATTGAATATGTATATATATATACGGATATACCTATGAGTTCATATGATTCTGAGTTTAAAATATTTTCATTGGTAATAACTTGTCTAAACAAGCTATTTGTTGACTACTTCAACATGATTTTATTTTCTCTCTCAGTTCATTGCACTTACAATTATTATTATTGTTGTTGTTGTTATCATCATCTTTCTTTAATAATAAAACAAGAGCATAGCTTCATTACCTTATTAAAAAACAAAAAAACAAAAAAGAAAAAACCTCACCTCTTAATCACTTTGTTGCCATACTCCTTATTCCTTTCAGTTGGTCTAAATAAATTAATTAGACTTGTTGTAGAGTCCTAATGTTTGCATTTTAATGGTTGCTTTCAGAGACTAATTAAGAGATGGTAGCTAGATTTTGTCAAATTTGTTTTCTGCACAATTGGTCATTTTCCCTTCTATGTGATTGAAGCAATGTAACGAAACAGCTTTGACATTACACTTAATTTCAAGAGACATAAAATACTAATAAACTGAACCTAAATCTAAATCTGGATTTGATGAATGATTAAAAATTTCAATGTACGAAACTAAGTGGAAACTAATAAAATATTTAAACAACGTTAATCGTAGTTAAATTGACTGTAAGCTTTTGGTGTTTTCCTTTGTCCCCCACATGCAAATCCAAATTTCATCATTTGCGGATCATTCAAGTTTTATTTCTACTCTTTGCAAATTTTTTCAACCAAAATTATTTGACCATTATATAGGGAAGTAGAACAACAAGTAACCTTGGAATGAGTCTCCCTATTTTGTATTCGAGTGGAATATTTCTAGATGATCTCCAAAAAGTGTAGATTTAGAGTCAAACTCTTGTATCTACCATGTCTTTTTTAACCATTATATAAGGAAGTAGAACAAGTAACCTTGGAATGAGTCTCCCTATTTTGTATTGGATCGGAATATTTCTAGATGATCTCAAAAAAGTGTAGATTTAGAGTCAAACTCTTGTATCTACCATGTCTTTTTTACCCGACTGTTAAGTCTGTAGATGTCTTATAAAATAAGTCACACTAAATTGCTTATCTTTGGATCTGCTCAAACAATGAAATCTCCAAAATGCTGTGCTAAGCTTACCAGGATACTTGTCTACGAACATTGACATTGAATCTATACTCTTTTTAAAGGAAAGGTGGGTTCACCCTTTTCTTCTTCACCAATGCAAGCTCTTGGTCAAAGTCCCTCGTTTAAAATTGTGTCATGGTGCCAGCAAGGACTTGGTCCACTAGAAAAATCTATCATAGAGTGATGTACATTGAGGATACAACAAGTTTTACTATATAGATTTTACAAACAATGTGTCACCAATTACCAAAAAAAAAAAAAAAAACAATTTTGGCATTCGCTAGATAGTTTGAAACCTTATTGTTTTACAAATCATTATTTCAATAAATTTTTTTAACTGAATTTAAACTCTATTCTATATTTAAACATTCCTATAGAATCTTAGTAAGTCATATTTTATTTAAATAGTATAATATATAATTTCATTTACAAACAAAAACATAATAAATATTTAAGACTAGAATATATAGTTCCACGTATCAAAAAAAAGAAAAGAAAGAATATATAGTTCCATATAAAAAAATCATAATAAATGTTTATTAATAACCATTAATAAATTTAAATTATATTCTATATTTATATCATCCATTAGAATTTTAGGACATTTTATTTATTTTTTAAATGGTAGAATATATAGCTCCATACTTCTATATATAAACACAATCCTAATAAATGTTTAGTACTAGAACATCAGAGCCTTGTAGTTGAATTGACACTTCCTCGTATACAAAGTGCTTGAGGATTTAAGAGAAAAATTGTTTGAATTATGGAGTTAATAGCATATTGTAATTACATTGTGGACTAGCTTCAACACTAACGCTATCAAGGACATTGGTGGCTCTCGTCAATTCACTTTAAAATTGATTGTGATCATCCAAGAGACAATGTCGAATTTTTTGGATTAGTGGGGATTTGGGTCATATAGTTTAATTGAAAAAAAAAAGTTTCTACATATTCTAATATTAAAATGAATCTATTTTTATTTAAATTAAATATTTATATTTTTAAAAAAAACACTATAAATGTATTTAGGAATTAGGATTTAGCACTTAGCACTTATATCAAATTTCTTAAAATAGGATAATTAGAGGAGAAAGTAAGGAAGCAAATTTCGAAAACACCCAATAAAACAACTCATATTAGATTATCTATCCTTATCCTATTTTAGGATTTTGCTACAATGCTTCCTTATTCTTGAAATCACTATATATATCTTTTTTGTGTGTGTCTTGGACCGTTGGTAATTGTGATAAAGAAAAATGAACTTTTTGAAAAGTGAGAAAATACTAAAATTTAAATAAAATAGGGTTCAAAATAGAAAATTTGTTATATGTGAAAATAAAGAATTTAACTAAAATAGAAGAAAAAAAAGTATATTTTTATCTTAAAATAAAGAGAAAATTTTTGATAAAAATACTAATATCGTAAAGATTATAAATTAAAAGAAAAAACTTAGGAACAATACTTAGGTACTGTATTGTTTTTTAATTTCTCATCTTAAGATTCAGCTATGTGATTTTTTTCTTATTGGATGAAAGTATATTTCTATTTAAACAAAATTGTATAGCTAAATTTTAAGATAAGAACTTAAAAAACAATTTAAGTTATATTGTAATTAAGTTTTGCACTAAATTAAAAATCCAATAAACTCTCTCTATAAAAAGGATAAAGTTTAGCTACAAAATCGGTTGTAGCCTTAGTCTACAAACTTACTCAATAAAATAAATATTATTGCATATTTTTAAAATCTAACCGTTGAATTGCATGTTCTTTACGCTCTTAATACATATGTCAAATTTTATGTCAATCATATATTTTTTATTATATAATCTATAAACTTATATTTTATGCATAAATTTAAATTACAAAAACTTGCAATTTAAAAATGTATTGATGACATAGCTATTGATCTTTAATTTTCTTGAAATTTTGTAAACATGGAGGATATAAGAAGAAGATATAATCTAATGGTGGATTTGTCGAAATTCACTTCCAATAAAAAGATATTGAGTGAGTTTGTAGCTTAAGACTATAACCGATTTTGTAGCTAAACTTTGTGCTCATAAAAATCTTACAAAACATGTATACAAGGAGATGGTATATATTCTATGAATATTACTAGTATTTGTCCTTAGAGTATACAATAATATATCATTTTATAAAAAAATAAAAAATTTATAAACCTTTTAAAAATGAATGATTGATATATGGCCTTAGGCCCGACCCATGAATTTAGTTAGGAACTTCCCGTCCACACAAGGCAACCTGTATTTTGCCGTTATACAGGCGCCAATTCTCACCTTAGCGCCCTTTTCACTTCGAGTTCAAACTCAGTACCCCGTCACTCTAACATACATTTTTACGAGAAAGTATATGATGTTTCAGGAATTCCAAATCAGCATACAGTTGGTGTTTCTAAGCCCAATAAAAAATTGACACCTGGCATAAAAATGACACATCAGTTTATTAAGCTATTTAAATAAAATGACTAAACTATCCTGAAAAAATTTCAAACACCCGCCACTTTACTCTCTGCAAAAACAAAAACCAAATACTTTTCCTCTTTTCAAAATCAAATCTCATTCTCTCTCTCCCCAGTCCTCACGCCACCATAGCCCTTGCTCTCTCTCAAACCCCAACCCCAGCAGTCACTGCTCAGCTGCAGCGTCTCCGGTGGCACAACACTACCGAACATTGCAAATTCCGACAAAACCAACCTTTGTCTCATCAGAAAACCTCAAAATCTTCTTTTTCTAGCAAAACTATCCTATGCCGGAATCTTTCTTGCTCCTTCCAACACCCGACATTCACAAGAAGGTTTTTCTCTCTCTCTCTCTCTCTCTCTCTCTCTCTCTCTCTCTCTCTTTTTCTTTTCTGTATTTTCCCATCTTTTTTGTAAGCTTTTTTGTTTCCAAAATTACTTATTAAAAAAAGAAAAAAAAAAAAAAAACTCCAAATGTGTTTGTGTAGAATGGAATTTTGTACCTGTTTGACAAAATGTCTCAATGAAGATGGATGCCCTAATTTTTTCTTAAACTATTATCAATCAATAGAATATACAATATACAGTAATGGGTTAATCTTTTTTTCCTTTTCTTTTCTTTTCTTTTTGTTTTTTAAATTCTTTTGAATCAGATTAAAGTTGGGGTTTTTTTCCACTTTTTTTTGTTGTAGTTTCATATGTTGAAACATAAAGCTTCTTTCTTTGTTTGACAAAATCTTGCACCCATCTATTTGGGGACAGTTGAATGTATTTTTTTTCAAAAAAACTTAATTATTTGCTGATACGGTGGTTGGAATTTTGGTCTTGAACAAGTTAATTTCGTGTGTGAAGGTTGTTGACCCCAATCCCATACTTTGTATTGTGTTAGTTGTGTTTACTAATGAAGGTACTTTGAAGTTGTGCTGCATACCTGTCCCAAAAATCCCTAAGACTTAAATTACCCCAAATTGAAAACTTTGAATTTGGCCACTCCCTCAATTCTAGATCGTGCGGAGAAAGAAATTTGTGTGTTCTCAGGTAATTTTTCTTCCTAAATTTCTTCTCAAGTCTCTTGCTTCACACCCCTCACTGATTCGCACAAATTAATTTTTCTACATGATTTACAAATCACTAAATTAAATTCCAAATCTATAACTGCATCTTCTTACCCAACTATTATTTTATTCTTCATTTCAACATACATGTGCATATGGCAATCTGAACTGAGGCAGTAAGCACAGACCTAACCATACCTCAATTTTTTTTCTTTTAATTCCTTACCAGATTTGCTAGATAGTTATACTTTCTTATATATTAGTTTGCTATCTTTATGGTTCTTAGCACATTGCTTGCTTTGTCTTTTTCTTTATACCTTTTAATCATAATTGCAGTGAAGTTTTTTTTACCTATCCAAAAAAAAGGAAAAAAATCCGGTATTGTTGTTGGCTATACTAATTATTAGTTTTTTGTTTCTTGTTGGATTATTATAAGGGTCATCAACAATGTACAATTTTTCATTAAAGCGATGAAGATGTCAAATATGAAGCAATGGAATAATTGAAGCTCTGAAGTATCAATCAATGATGGATAAATACAGAGTAGTTGTGAAGAAGCTGAAGTAGGCATCAATAGGGTCATGGCTATTTTTGTAGTTTGTTTTGGTGTATGCTGGCAAAACAAAAGCAACCTATATGATGTTACCTTGATGCAACTTTTTGAATATTGATGCCAATAATAGTGATGTATCAGAAAATGTATCTTTATGTTAGCTTTTTTGTTTACTAGACAATTGTAGATTAATGTTACCTTCTGTTGAGTTTATGAAGTTCAATAAAAATTTAGCTTTATGTTATCTTTGATAACCATTGGGTACCAAAGACAAACAACACCAATGGTCCGACACCACTAATTAAGGCAGCAAAACAACACTGTTGCATTTTATATAATCTAAATTATAGGTATTAAGGCAAACAATGACACACTATATAATCTAAATTCTAGAACCATGTCTAGAAAAAAAAAAAAACGTACTCAAGCTTTGACAGAATAAGTATTTCATTTTGTAATGACATTTTCAAGTTGGACAAAATAGGTATTCCCATGCTATTGATGTAGCAACGAGTCATGTATATCACTGAAATATGCAATTTGTAAAAATACAGCTTTATTCAAGATAAATAGGTGAGAATTTTCACCTAAAGTTGTAGAATTATATTAAGGACAAAAAAAAAATTACAGAATTATTTGCAGGTATATAATCTATATCACCTAAAGCTCCAAAGTTATCACCACCAAATGTATGTGGATTACATAAAACAGATTATAGTTAATGCCTAGTTATACATTCTCAAATCATCCAAGGTTTGTTCTTTTGGTTGGCTTGCATACTTTGAATTTGAATCTCCAGCACTTGCAGCAGCAACTATTATCATGTATCCTACATTATAACACACAAAACAATATATACATAAGCATCACAATATTTATCCCCCTAAAAAATAAAAATAACTTAAGAGCACAAAGCTAACCTTGCCTCATTGAGATTCCTAAACATGAATTAACCCATTAAGATTCCTAAACTTTTCCCATGGTGAATCTCAGAATTTAAATCATCTTCCTCCATGTTTTTGTTGTCTCTGTTCTGTATTAAATATTAGTAGGAAAAAGAAAAAAAAAGCTTTCTCATAAGCATTTGATAAATTACCACTAAGAGTAAATAAGAATAATAAGCTTCTGAAAATCATAACCATCAACTAATAAGTAATAACAATAAAGTATTTGTAAGAAACCCATTAGTTTGGTCCATTTCTTTACCGTCTTTAACAAAAACAATTCATTATTCAATCCAAATCATCAAAGATCAATTTAATGGTATGCTATAACTAACATATGCAAACAACTTGTGCTTATCAACAATGCAATTAGAACAGTTAAAAGAGAAACATCTTCAAGACCACTGTATCATCAAACTTAATCATCGTGTAAATCTAACCATTTTAGAAGGCAACACCATCACATGGTAGAATCCAATCATCATCTCCCATACTATAAGCAACCTTTGCACCTTAGCATAAACAAAATAGAAATTGATCAAGTAATTATCATATTTCATTACCACCAAAAACTATCGATTTCTGTTCTCCCCAAAAACTACATATGAATCTATAACAAGAAAAAAAAAAAAAAAAAAAAAGTGAGAAAAAAAAAACCCAAACTTTAATCTGATTCAAAAGAACATTAAAAAAAGAAAAGAAAAAGATTAACCCATTACTGTACATTGTATATTCCATTGATTGGTAATAGTTTAAGAACAAGGGAGTGCATCCATCTTCATTGAGACATTTTATCAAACAGGTACAAAATCCTTTCTACACAAACATTCATTTGGAGTTTCTTTAATTTTTTTTTTTTCAAATCTATAATTTTGGTTGAGAACAAAAAGCATACAATAAAGATGTGAAAATACAGAAAAAAAATAGAAATGAGAGAGAGGAAAAAAAAAAAAAAACCTTCTTGTGACTGTTGTGTGTTGGAAGGAGCAAGAAAGCTTCCGGCGTAGGATGGTTTTATTAGAAAAAGAAGATTTTGAGGTTTTCTGATGAGACAAAGGCTGGTCTCGTCGGAACTTGCAATCTTTGGTAGTGTTGTGCCGCCGGAGACGCTATAGCTGGGCAGTGGCTATCGGGGTTGGGGTTTGAGAGAGAGAAGGGACTATGGTGGCGTGAGGACTGAGGAGAGAGAGAATGAGATTTGATTTTGAAAAGAGGAAAAGTACTTGGTTTTTGTTTTGCAGAGAGTAATGGAGGGTGTTTGAAATTCTTTCAGGGATAATTTAGTCATTTTAGTTTAAATGGCTCAGCATACTGATGTGTCTTTTTTAAGTCCAGGTGTCAATTTTTTATTGGACTTAGAAACACCAACTGTATGCCGATTTGGAGTTCCTGATACATCATATACTTTTTCCATTTTTACACCCGCGTCCCAAACTCAGCCACGTCAATAATGCAGAAAAGTTTTCTGCATAACTGACGTGGCATCATTTCATTGGCTGTTAACATGGAACACTATAATAACAGTACAAGGTAAGAAACACTTTGACTTTGTCTTCGATCAGCTACTGTCTTTTTTATTTATTTATTTATTTTTATTTCCACGTGACTGATTGACAGTTTCCTTGAGGAAAGAAAAGTATTAGTATTTCGAACGTAAATAACATTTTTCTTTAACTTTCTCGAAAAGGATAGTCTTTGTTTTTGAGCTGTCAGTTGTGTGACTTGTGTCTGAGAGAGAGAGAGAGAGAGAGAGAGAGAGAAGAGCAGCTCTGGTTTTTGAAGATAATTAAAGCTCCTTGACAACCCTCTTTTCTGGGAAAGTTTTTGCTTGCTCATTTTCCTGGAAAAACTTACCAAAATAAATAGACCCATTGACTTGTAACTTGTATCTCAGGTCAGTCTGTCTGTCTGTCTCTCTCTCTCTCTAATTTGCATTATTTGGATTTGATTATGTGTTAATGTGCTAGATAGATAGTATCTCTCTATGTTTTGTTGCTGAGTAAATTAAAAATGAGTAGAAATAAAAGAAAATGTAATATTGGAATTTATGTATGTATGTTGTTTTGGTTTCTAAACAGTGAAAATCTCGGCTTTGAGTATGCCGTAAGAATTGGGTCCTAAAAAGTGAAAAGTTTAGGATATGGTCTTTTTTTTTCTTTTTTCTTTTTCTCTTGTTTTGCTGCATTTTCTCTTTGTCCTAATAGAGAGTATATTTCAGCAGGCTTCATTGTTTCTTACCCTTATCACGCTTATGGAAATTCAGACCACACCATTTGAATTTACTTTTGCTGTTGTTGGTTCCCAAATGACATGTTTGGTTGCTGAGAAAAGATTGGAAAAGAAAAATTGAAAAATGTGTGGGTATTTTTTTTCTTTTTCTTTTTGATATAAGACATTGGGTTCAACAACAACCACAAGTCATAGTCCCACAACCTTTGGGTTAGCTATGGATGCTCCACATATTTATTAGGGCCAACCATATGTATTCTTTTTTGTCATGCTATTTTATTGAAATTCGTAGTCTCTGACACTACCTCCCTAATTGACATAAGACATTTGGTTCAAGTTCACTATTTTGTTTTCTTCAATTTTCTTCACTATTTCTCAGCAGCTAAATATGGATAATTCTCATCTGTTTAATACATGATCATTAAAAGCTGTAGGTCATTGAGAATTAATACATCAATGACTTTATTTTCTAAATAGAAAATACTTATAGGAACTATAACCAGAGTTTAAGTGGGTGTTTCTAATTGTTTTCCTGCTAATTTGGGCAGGCATCTGTCTTTCATGGTTGGGATGTGGTTGATGGAGCTGTTGGCAATTGTTTATAGAATTTCCTGAGTAATAAGATGGCAACAGGAGTGATTATTAGAACCACACCAATTCCAGTATCTGACTTATTCTCCCAGACTGTCCTGGCAATATCTGATACAGTAAATGCAGCCAAGGGTGTTCTCATTCAGAAGGAAAATTTCAAGAAATTCTCGACATATTTGGAGATCTTAAAAGAATTATTGGAGCTGAATGTAGACCATTCCAAGAGCTTAGAAAATGCTCTGCAAACTATCAACCGAGAGATTAAAGTTGCTAAGCATCTAGCACTTGAATGCCGTCACAGAAACAAGATTTATATCCTAATCACTTGCCGGAAGATTGTTAAGCTTTTAGAGGGCAGCACTAAAGAGATTGGTAGGGCGCTAAGCCTCATTCCTTTGACATCTTTGGACGTTTCATTGGATATTAAAAACCAGGTTATCAAGCTGTCTAAGGATATGCTAGATGCAGTGTATTGGGTAACTGCAGCGGAGGATGTAGTTGTAAAAAAGATTGAGTTAGGTATACAAGGGAGAGATTTTGATCGGTCATGTGCAAATCAATTGTTAGTTTATATTGCTGAGGCTATTGGGAGATCCCCAGGACAGTCTGAATTGAAGAAAGAATTTGAAGAATTCAAAAGGGAAGTTGAAGATGCGACACTGAGAAAAGACTTGGCAGAAGATGTACAAATGGAACAGATCATTACATTGCTTGAAAAGGCTGATGCCACAACATCTCTTGCTGAAAAAAAAAAGAAATATTTTGAAAAGCGAAATGCTTTAGGTAGGCAACCATTGGAACCTCTCCAGTCTTTTTATTGCCCCATCACTCAGGCTGTTATGGTTGACCCTGTGGAAACTACCTCAGGTCGGACATTTGAAAGGAGTGCCATAGAGAAGTGCTTTGCTGAAGGGAACAATATTTGTCCCTTGACCATGGTTCCCTTGAACACTTCAGTTGTCCGGCCCAACAAAACTCTTCGAGAATCAATTGAAGAATGGAAGGAAAGGAATAACATCATTAACATTGTCTCTATTAAACCCAAACTCCAGTCAAGTGAAGAAACAGAAATGCTTCAGTCATTAAGGAAACTGCAGGATATATGTACAGAAAGAGAGTTGCATCGAGAATGGATGACAATGGAGGACTACATTCCAGTTCTAGTTGGACTTCTCAGTGCAAAAAATCGTGAAATAAGAAAGCATGCTCTGTTCATCTTATTTATGCTTGCAAAGGACAGTGATGACAATAAGGTACCTTCAAACCCCCTTTTTTTTTTTTTTTTTTTTAATTTTTAAATTTTTTAAGAGGCTAAACGGTTAATCTAATCTTCATGCTATAGTGCTTTATCTGGTGATGAAGTAGATATGCGTGATTTATTTTTTATGCTTTGTTTTAAGAATTCAAAATGCGTGATTACTGTACATAGCTTTTTTACTTATTGGTATAAGCCGACCTTATTTTTATCAGTTGGTGATGGAAGGGACAGTTAAATATTAAATGAATCATGCTTTTTGGCAGGAAAGAATCTCGAAAGTGGATAATGCGCTGGAATTCATTGTTCGCTCACTAGCACGCCAAATTGATGAAGGCAAGTTAGCATTGCAACTGTTACTTGAACTGTCCAGAAGTAATGTGGTACGAGATTCAATTGGATCAGTTCACGGCTGCATACTTCTCCTGGTGACCATGTTAAGTGGTGGTGATGACATTCAAGCTGCCAAAGATGCCCAAGAGCTTCTGGAGAATTTGTCTTTCATTCATCAGAATGTTATACAGATGGCCAAAGCAAATTATTTTAAACCTTTGTTACATCTTCTTTCTTCAGGTATGCTGGAAAGTCAGGATGTTAGATCTTTTGGTGTATGGTTAAAATAATAAAATTTAACCAGAATTAATTACTTTGGGAGTTATGGAAATTAGTTTTTTAGAAAACATGCTAATTATATCTAGTTTAATTTTTAAACATTAGTATTATTCTGCTAATCTTTTGTGCAAAAAGAGAGCAGCCTTCAGTGATATTCACACTATAAAACTATATATCAAAGGGTATTTATAGAAAAACCCAGACTAACCTCATTTTAATCCTAGTTGTACTAGGTTACTTGTCATGCAACTAGTTTGGGCCCTAATGCAGCTAGCATCCCCCCTCAAACTCAAGGTGGCAAATCTGAGACCAGCTTGAGTTTGGGGAGAAGCACGCAAAAAAGCGACTAGGGGCAAGGGACTTAGTGAAAATGTCGGCATGTTATTCATTAGAAGAGACAGATTAGAGTTGGAGAAGGTCGTGAAGGAGATGATGATGGATGAAGCAACAATCGATCTTAATATGTTTTTTCTATTCATGGAAGACATCATTGTGAGTGAATAGCACTCTGATTATCAAAATAAATAGAAGTGTTAACAAAGACTCCCTTTTCCTTGAGAGAAGAAAGTGCAACCAATGAGCTCAGCAGTTTTGTCTGTAAGAGCATGGTTTTCAGCCTCAATACTAGAGCTCTAGCAACAAGAAGTTGCATTTTACTTTGCCAAGAAATCAATGCATCATCTTGCAAAAGCAATATCCAATGGTGGAACAACTATAAATGGAATCAAATGCCCAATCACCATCAGAATAGGCTTGCAATACGGAATTATTGGTAGAAGGGAAGAAAGTCCATGAAAGTGTGTCCTTGAGATAGTGCAAAATGTAGAGGACAATACTGAAGTGAACAGGGCGTAGAGCATATATAAATTGACTGAGGATGTGTACAGCATGAGAAATATCAGGACAAGTAACAGTTAAGTACACAAGACTACTAACTAATTGCTTGTAGAGAGTAGCACCACAAAGAGACTCATCATTTGTGGCATGAAGCTTGATATTGGAGTCAAGAGACACCTTAGCAAGTTTGCAATTAGTGAGACTTGCATGAGAGATGAGGACAGAGGCATGTTTTGTTGGAGAGAGATAATAGCTGTCAAGTCATCAAAGGAAGTGACCTTCAGATCAAGAAGTAGCTGAGAGTGCCCAAATCCTTCATTTTGAAGTGGTAGCTGAGTGATCGATTTTGTTCCTCAATCCTTACAAGGTCATCTCCAATAATAACAATGTCATCAGCATGCAATAGCAATTGACTAACTCTTGTATCCGTGAGATGAAGAAAGAAGGCAGAGTCATTTAGACTGAGAAGCTGGGCTGTTAATTTTTAGCACTAAATTTGGCAAACCAGGCTGGGGGGGCTTGTTTGAGGCCACAAAGGACTATGTGAAAGTGACAAACAGTGTGCGGTTGGTGATTATAGCCAGAAGGAGGCTGCATGTCCACTATACTATCAGACCAAGTTTTGATCTTCTAAACTCATTTACAATCAACTGTAGACTTTTCTGGAGGCAACACAAGGAGACCCAAACTATGATGTCATGTGAAAAGAGTGTAAAATTCATTAATATTGTACATCAAAGGGTATTTATAGAAAAACCTAGCCTAATCCTGTTCTAATCCAGGTTATTTGACCTGCAAGTATAGATTTTCAAAGGCTTGGGATTTACAATATGCTTGGGCCCTAATACATTTAACATTGTGCCTTTGAGGAGCAAGATCACTGACTTAGGAACATTTCTTATTTCTGGACTTTGGACTCAATCTATGTCATCATCTGGAACCCTTTTCTTCAATTAACTCTACGAAGTGACTTGTATGAGCAAGAAATGCAAATATGAAAGAATATATTCCTAAATTGGTCTTTATTTATTTATTTTACTCTAAGCCTGTGAAAAACATCATATAAACTTAAAAGAAAAGCGCAAAAGGTCCTTAAGAGATTAAGACAAGAGACACAAATTAAAATGCAGGCTATGAAGGCAGGAAAATTGTGTCCACAGTAGATGTTTCCTATTGTTTTGGCAAAATGTCCCTACATGTAGGTTATCCTTTCTGAAGTTCAATATAAAATACTTCCACACTTGAAGTGAATTCTTGAGATTATGACAATAAATTCATGTGGTAATTGTATGAAGCTTTTATTTGGACTTTGAGTCTAGCATATGCAAATGTCTACGAGGTTGGATATTGGTCCACAACTTGTGACAGCTGGCTTAACTTGTATAGTGTAACCAGGAAAGTCTTAAATTTGTCACTACTAAGTTATGATTTGATGACTGCCTTGATGCAGGACCTGAGAATGTTAGATTGATCATGGCTGAAACTTTTTCAGAAATTGAATTGACTGATCACTATAAACTGTCCATGGTTAAAGATGGGGCATTGAGGCCCCTGCTTCAAATGCTTTCACATGGTGAATTAGAGATGAAGAAAGTGGCTGTTAAAGCTCTTCTGCAACTCTCAGACTTACCACAAAATGGCCTCCAGATGATCAAAGAAGGTGCAGTTGGACCACTATTTGAACTTCTGTATCGTCATAGTTTATCATCACCAACTCTACGTGAGCAGGTAGCTGCCACAATCATGCACCTCGCAGTATCAACCACTCTCCAAGAAGCTGATCGGGAGCAGGTTTTGTTGCTAGAATCTCAGGAAGATATTTTTAAGCTCTTTTCACTTATATCATTAACAGGACCGGACATACAAAGAAGCATTCTCCATACCTTTCAAGCACTGTGCCATTCTCCTAATGGTTTTGACATCAGGATGAAGTTGGTGCAGGTAATCATTAAACTCCTAGGATCCTATTGGGAAACTAAATAGGATTACAACAAAAACAGCCTAAGCATGATATTCACATTTTTTTTTTGTTGAACTAAAATTTTATTTTACGTATAAGTTGATTTTGTTAGACTTATGGTTAAGTGATTAAATTCATCTTTTCCTAACAGCTTAAAGTTTTGAAATAATCGGTAATTTAACATGGTATTAGAGCAGGAGATCCTAAGTTCGATCCTTGGTTTTACTTTACTTCCCATTTAAAAAGTTAAATTCCCACTTGTTGGACCTTCACTTATAAAGGGAAAGTTTAGGCCCACGAGTGAGGGAGAGTGTTAGACTTATGGTTAAGTGATTAAATTCACCATTTCCTAACAGTTAAAGCTTTTGGGACAATCGGTAATTTAACATTAGACTTATGGTTAAGTGATTAAATTCACCATTTTCTAGTAGTTTAAACTTTTGGGACAATCAGTAATTTAACAGATTTCTCTTGTGTCTCCCCATTTATTTGGCGATCCCTTTTGTTAGTCAAGGAATTTTTACAGTTTGCCATCTCAGATTATGCTTATCCTTCTTGATTGAGTTTAGAATTTCTAACGAAAGTGATTTGTTGGAAGCAACCACTAACTGGCATGTCTATAATTCCCAGCTCTCTGCAGTTCAAGTATTGGTTCAGTTATGTGAGGTTGATAACCATACTGTACGGGAAAATGCTGTAAAGCTGTTCCATTGCTTGATAGAAGATGGAGATAAAAACACCTTTTTGGAGCATGTGGGTCAGAGATGCATTGAGACATTGCTCAGGATAATCAAAACTTCCAGTGATCTAGAAGAGATTGCTGCTGCAATGGGTATTGTCTCTAAACTTCCTATGGACCCACAGCTCAATCAGAGGCTTATAGATGCTGAGGCAGTTCAAACCATATTTGTGTGTCTCACCGATGGAAATAAAAATGCCTTACACAAGAGGCAGGTAATAGAGAATGCTGTTGGAGCTCTTGGCCGTTTCACTGTCTCAACAAATAAGGAGTGGCAGAAGATAGTAGCTGAAGCTGGCCTTATCCCTGTGCTGGTACATTTGCTGGTTTCTGGAACTGCTTTGACGAAACAAAATGCAGCCATTTCACTTAAGCAGTTTTCACAAAGTTCAGTTAGCTTAAGCAAGCCAATGAAGAAGCGTGGGATTTTCCAGTGCTGCTTGGCTGTACCTGAAACTGGTTGTCCTGTACACTTAGGAATCTGTACAGTTGAGTCTTCATTTTGCATTTTACAGGCCAACGCTCTGGAACCTCTTGTGAGGATGCTTGGGGAGCCTGATCTCGGACCCTGTGAGGCTTCCTTAGATGCACTGTTGACATTGATAGATGATGAAAGATTGCAGAGCGGCAGTAAAGTGCTAGCTGAAGCAAATGCCATTGTTCCAATTATAAAATTATTGAGTTCACCTTCTGAAAAATTGCAGGAGAAATCCCTTACTGCTTTAGAAAGAATTTTTCGGCTGGTGGAGTTCAAGCAAAAATATGGAACTTCAGCACAAATGCCATTGGTAGAAATAGCTCAGAGGAAAAATAGTCATATGAAATCTCTGGCTGCCAGGGTACTTGCTCAGTTGAATGTGCTTGGTCAACAGTCTTCATTTTTTTGATTGATGACATTATTCATTTTGTTTATACATGAATCATGTTGATCAATAATCCGTAGGTTGTAAACTAAGATAAGTCTTTTTCTTGAGATTTCATTGAGAATTTTCCTCAACAGTTACAGAAAAGGCTGAACTAAATTCACTCACATAGACGTTAAAGCTTTTAAGGTGTCAAAGCTAGTAAACAGGCATATATACGAATGGATTTTTTTTTTTAGTATATTTTGAACTGAATTCAGATCAATTTTCAAAAGACAAAACAACTCTGCACTAAAGCTCACCCTTCTAACTGTTTTGTTTTTTTAAAATAGTTAATTTAGAAATAGCTACATTGCCTGCTGTAATTAAAGAATACTTTAGGAGTACAATAAATAAGTACTCTCCCCTCATACAATAATGAGTTCCACATATTAAATTCATAACGGGACTCAATATTCATGTTACGGGAAGGAGAATGCATTTGTGGTACTCTAAGGGTGTGTTTGGTTGGGGTGAAAATAGGGGAGATGAAAAATAGGAAGAGGAAAATAGGGTAGAAAATAACATTTTCCAATGTTTTGTTGAGAGGGAGAGGGGGAGAGAAAAGTAGTGGGACCTACAAGTTTTCTCTCCTCCCCCTTCAAAATACAATATCTCCAAATTGGAGTGAAAATTGGAATGAAAAGTGAGAAATATTTTTTAACAAAACTGCTCCAACTTTTCTAGTTTTTTTTTTTTTTTCACAGTAACGTTGGCTTTTTTTTTTGTCAGGTGGTGGGTTCTTCTTATTTTTTCTTAATTTTTATTATTATTTTTTTTTAAGAAAATACTTTTGGATGATTTCTTATGCTATTTTTTGAAATGTCCACTTTTATCTATATGCAATTTTTTTTAAAAGTATAATGTATTACTTTCTATTTTATTTAAGAGGGACATGATGGTAAATTTATACAAACTTTATTTTCAACTAAACCAAGAAATTTTCCATTTCTCTACTTTTCCATCCTCTCAACCAAACACAATAGAGGAAAACTAAAAACTTTTCTATCCTCTCACTTTTGCATCCTCCCAACCAAACGGACCCTAAGAGAATTCTATAATTTTACTGTGGCACAAGAGAACACAACACCTGTCCATGTGTTTAAAATGAGTCAAATACTTAATTACCATCTGCTAAATGGAGTGGTAGCCATATATCGGCTGATCAAACAGCTATAAAGAAGCAGAAATATAAATAAAATGGAGTTAGACTCGCAATAATTAACTGTCTCAAAAATCAAGGAAAGAATTACACGGTATCAAAACAGGTGTCCCAAAGGATCAAGATGTGCATGTCACGTGATTTATGTCAACCACCAACAACCATCAAGTCTCAAGTATCAAACTTCCATATCCTTCCTGTTTATTCTTATAATTTCTGTTTTTTTTTTTTTACTTTAATTAGCCTGTATGTACAAGTTTCTTTCCAATATTTAGGGTCTGTTTGGATAGAACTTATAACTAAAAACTGAAAACACTGCAGCAAAATAATTTTTAAATGTGTAAATAGTACTGCAGAATCCATTTTTAATAAAAAATTGCTGAAAAAGTACATGCACAGTGCGCGCACTGCGCACTTTGTCCCCCCAGCAGCAGAAACGAAAAAAAAAAAAAAAAAAAAAAGAGAAAACGCAAGTCTATAAAACGGAGCCACAATTAAGTTGAATCCAAACGCATTCTTAATCTTTTATGCAAATAGTTTGTCTTGTTGAATTTATTTTCTTGTAGTGTAGATCTTATCTATTCAACAATGGATTTGTTTGATTCAAAGTCTGCACTTAGTCATAGTTAAGTTAACAAAGATAATTAGATAAAGTAACTTAGCCTCGAAAAGTTTAATTCCACATACTACAACCGTTGAATTTGCATTATATATGCTCCACTTCATTAAGGTATTTTTGGCCCCAAAGTACTTAAACACGAAATTAGATAGCATTCTCAAGACTGACCAAGAAGTAGCCTCGATGTTCAATTTTTTTTTTTTTTGGGGGATGAAATTTCAATATTTGGCGCTCTCTCTATCATCTGACCCCAGATCTAGAAGGTATAATAATATTCCAAAGCTTTTGTGCATGCCCAAAATTTCCTTGATGGATTGGGCCTATAATTGGGCTCACAACTTATTTGTATAGTGGATATATGGGTTTCCTATCACGGGCAGCCCTACCGAGCTCCTTTCTATTATGCCTCCCCCCTCTGTGGAATTTCCTCCTCTCATTTTATAGTATCCTCTCTCTATCTCTCTCTGTATTTTTGCTCAAAATGACCAACCCCTTCTCTCTACTCTCTTCTCATATTTATAGCTCGAGATTGGTGGGGTGCTTATGATTACTTTTCAGTCTCACTCGGGTGGATGGGATCCGATCTGATTATTCCTGACAAGGAATATGCTTTCTTGGTAATAGTGGTGATGGCGTTGGAACTAGTTCCAACATCCAAAAGGCTGCTTAGCAGCGATATTCCCTAAGGAAATACTGAGCTGTTGAGGTCACTGGTTATTCTGAGTAAGTACATCCCCCAGACCAGCCATACATGCTCAGCAAAGGCCTGTATAACTTGCGATCAGTTGAATGGGTTTACCATTGGATTTGGGCTTCAGAGTATCTTAGGAGTGTGCTAGGGCCAAAGCTCAAGGCCTACTGGGCTCGTGGCCATATGCCGTACAATAGCCCCCCTTGATTCGTGTCCAGTCACCGGGAACAAATCAGGGACATCTTGACAAACTAAGGATTCCTCGGGAAGCCTAACTATCAGTCATTAAATGAAGGATAAGACGGTTATGAATGCCTCTTAAAAGAAGCATTATGACAGCCTATCAAATCCAACCGCAATCATAACCTGACAGTTCGCGAACCGAGGTCACACGTGTGGGAGCTACAAAGAAGGGATTTGAAAAGACCATTCCCGCTCCTTTTCCAATAAATACCTTTTCCATATAAATAGTACCTTCCTCCTCTTCATATCATTTTTTGCATCCCTATTCTTTCAAATCCTCTACTATTGAGCATACTCTTTCTGAGCATAGATCCTCTAACCGAGATAACCAAATTCTTAGAGCCCACAGTAAGTTTCTTCGTTTATTCCTCCTCTTGTTTCTATTTCTATTTCTTACTCTAGAATTAAGAATGGGTTTCGCTTATCTTCTTAAAATTGAGGCATCCTTAGCTAACTTTAGGGGAGTTTATGATATCCCTGGGGATGTAGAGGTTGCATATTGTCACGAGGGTGACATTACTCTTCAGCGGCCCCCTCATGTAGTATTTTTCTCATTAATGGCTATCTTAGAGGGAGGGATTAGATTTCCAGTTTATCCCTTGATACTTTGGACGCTTCGATTTTACAGTTTGTGTCCCGACCAATTCCCCCCAAATTTTTACTAAGTGGTGAGTTGTGTCAACCGATTAAATCAGTTGTACGAGCTACAACTAGACCACCATGATATAAATTTCATGTATAGTTTATGCGGTAACATTAGGACAAACTATTACCTAAAAGTTAGGGACGTATAGGTACAGCTGATATTGTGTCTTCCCGACTCTAACAGAAAGTCTGCAGGGGAGTACGTCATGGTGAACGGCAATTGGCATGCCAATGAGCTCACCTGTCCGACCCCACCTCGAGACGTTGGTCGGTACCGTGTATATTTAACTTTATTCTTAATTTGATGCGGATTGCTTGCATTTATTATCATTTAAACATGTACTAACCAACTTTTGTTTCACTTTGGCACAGATAGTAAGAGGTTCGTATTGGACATCAGAGTCGTGCACGTGAGGGACTTAAACTTCATGCTCCGGTCAGAGATTTTTGTTAACTTTAACGGGCAACTCTAAGTTTCCCACCTCATCCTCGGCTACACTCCGTGCTACACTACCTGGCAGCCCTTTGGATAGGCTTTGCTGGTGAACAACCCATTATTGTCCTACATTGACATATGATATTCGAATCTCTTCCCTCCCAACCTAACAGTGGGCGAAGCTCGAGATCTTGGTCCTTGGTTGGTTCAGGCAAATTCACTAGTACCAGTGAGAGACGCCTCAGCCGATCTTGTCTTCCAAGGACATGTCGTTCACGTACTAGTTGAGGAGCCCCGTGCTGAAGTCTAGCCAGCCAGCCAAGCAAAGGTCGAGTTAGTACACTCTTCTAAAGCAAAAGCCAAACAGGGGAAAGGCGAGATGGTGGTTAAAAGGACGATGACTATCGATCAGTTTCTGCCTGACGCCCTCCTGGCTACGCAACAGCAACAGGCTCTGGGTAGGAATCAGCCTCCTCCTACTGCTCGCACTCGAAAAAGACAGTGCACCACCGACCAACCTCCAAGAGTACCAGCAGACACCCCTCCAAGGACTCCTTTGACTTCTGCAGTGGGTGGAGTGGTTATTCGGGAACCCACTGGCGGTGCCTGTCCAACTATGCAGATCGGATCCCACGTGGCGTCTTCCTCCACTCGCCCTACCATTGGATGGCAAATGATTTTTAGGCATAGGAGTGAGCCTTTCTCAGTGACGACCAGCATAAAAAATTGGGCTCAAGGTGAGGGTGGCCAGATTGCCCGAAGCCTCGGACAAGGCCTACAACTCCCTGAAGACGTGCACTTTTTCTTAAGTGATGTTAACGAATCCTTAGCTGCTCGGTTGCAATAGCATACAATCGCGGTAAAACTTTATTTTTCTTCTGTTAAACATATGCATATTTTTCTCTTTCATGTTCATTGATATTGTGGTTACAAGCAGCGCAATTGGCTTACATGATTAAAGATTAATTGAAGGATGCTGTCGAGGAGGCTGACCGAGAAAAGGCTCTAAAGGACATTGCTAAGGCCATGGCGAAGGATAAGGGCAAGGTTGTAGAGGACGCCGAGAAGAGGGCACAAGAGGCTGAAAAGGCCCGGGCACTGGCGGAACAAAAGCTGAAGGAGGTAGAAGTAAAGCTAGAATGAATAGAGCTCAAGTTGGATAAAGCTGAAGGCTTAAATCTAGCACAGACCAATGAAATTGCTGAGCTCAAGGCGGCCTTAGGAGCTTGTGAAGACAAGTGGTACAATGCGGGCTTCGCAGACGCCGAGAACTCTGCAGAACCAATTGTCTACCAAGCCCAATGACTTGAGTTTGGCGAAGGATGGATAGCCACCCTACAAGCAATGAGGGTGCTAGATGATTCTCCATTGAGGAATCCCAAGAAAATACCTTTCCTAGAGCCTCCTCCCCCAGTGCAGAACCCTACTGGTGTCGATGATGAAGAAGACATCCCCAGTTTGAGGGAGTGATAAGATTCTAGCAGATTCAATAGAGGAAGGAATGAATTAAGAATTGGAATAAGGAAGATAAGAGGCAAAGAAAGAATAGAGAGGGTAAACAAGGAAGATTCTTATCTAAATGTCTTTTTCAATTTCCCCCTTTCCTATATAAGCACTACACCCTTAACTAACTAACTAACTAACTGCCTGATACCCTGGCCTAACCAACCCATAGCCCACAATAGCAGTCCAGCTCAATTGCACTAATTACTACACACACCCACGCACCCTCATGCAAGCTCACACACACCCACTTGCAGGCACACACGCCCACTTGCAGGCACAAACGCACACCCTTTTGTACACACATACTCTTACACAATTACAATGTCACAATTATAAATGTCAACAATACAATACTACGCCTATCAGAGAGCTAGTGTAAGAAATTGACTCTCATGTGGAGTTGGTTGATCTTGAAATTACTAGCAACCTATATACTGCATTACCCCCTCAAGACTCCGCTGTCCAACCTGCCAAGAATGCTTCAACTTAGCCCGTCGTGGACACTGCCCCATCTTAGCCTAAGGACCCCACTATTTAAGGAAGAAAAAACCATTTTATCTTTTCTTTATGCTTTTCTTTATTTCCCTTGTTCTGTTCAGTTTGCCTATGGTCACCGGGATGTGGTGACAGAACACTTGTTTTACTTCAGCTTTTTGTTTATCTTATTTAGTTTACTTATAGTCACCGAGATGTAGTGACAAGACATCAGTTTCGGCCATATTTATGAATAATTCTTATTGCTATTTTTTTATTGGAGTTAAAATTATTTTAGCTATATTTTGCTTTTGTTCATTTATATTTATCATGTAACCGAATCATGGTGTGCTCTTGGTCGGTGACCGGGATCTAACCGAACATAGCTTCGACCCTTAGATAAAACAGAGATAAGGTTTCCACCTGTTTGGTGGCCAAATCGAACTGAGCACAGGCTTCTGTCAAATAAGGTGTAGATAAGGTTTTCACATGTTCAGTGACCAAATCGAACCGAGTACAAGCTTCTGTCAGATAAGGTGTAGATAAGGTTTCCAATTGTTCGGTGACCGGGTCGAACCGAACAGGCATCTATCCTTAGATAAGATGTAGATAAGGTTTTCACCTGTTCGGTGACCAGGTCGAACTGAACAGGCTTCTGTCCTTAGATAAGGTGTAGATAAGGTTTCCACATGTTTGGTAATCGGGTCGAATCGAACAGGCTTCTGTCCTTAGATTAGTTGTAGATAAGGTTTCCACCTATTTGGTGACTAGGTCGAACCGAACAAGCTTTTGTCCTTAGATAAAACAGAGATAAGACAGAGATAAGGATGGTAATTCGACTTCTATATATTACATGCACGAATAGTGTTCTTTATACAATTATAGTACATAACTTGTAAATCCTTCTATAGTTAATGGTAAAATCTTCTCAAGTTTTGAACATTCCATGGCCAAGGAAGTGGCCTCTCGTCCATATCTTTCAAGTAATAAGTTCCAGCCCTAGCAATAATAATAACCCTGTAAGGACCTTCCCAGTTCGAAGCCAACTTTTCGGCGCTGAGATCCCGTGTAGTCCCTTACTTTTCACAGTATTAAATCTCTAGCACTGAACTCCCTACTCCTGATGCCCCTATTGAATCGGCAAGCAAGCTTCTGCTGATACTCGACTAACCTTATGATTGTTGATTCCCGGCATTCCTCTAATGAATCAAGTTGCTTCACCATTAGCTCTTCATTCTCGGCAGGGAAAAATCTTGAAACCCAAGCACTGCATAGGCTTATTTCAACTGGTATTACTACTTCCCCTCTGTATGTCAGTGAAAAATGAGTTTCTACGTGGATCTTCTAGGGGTCGTCTTGTAGGCCCATAAGACTTTCGGCAACTCCTCGGCTTACATCCCCTTTGTGCTCTCTAATATTTTCTTCAGCCCATTCATAATTGCTTTGTTAACGGCCTTGACCTAACCATTGCTCTGTGGATATACTATGGTTGAATACCTGTTCTTAATACTGAGATTGCTGTAGAACTTGCGGAAGGCTTTACTGTCAAATTGCAACCCATTATCAGATACCAAGGATTCTGGAACTCCAAATTTTGTTACTATGTTTCTCCACACAAACATCTTGACATCTATATCCCAAATTTTGGCTAACGCTTCGGCCTTCGCCCACTTAGTGAAGTAATCCACGGCAACCAGAAAAAATATGCAGTTTCCTGTAACCCAAGGGAATGGATAGATAATATCTAGCCCTCGCTGTGTGAAAGGCCACGAGCTACTGATATGATTCAAACTCCCAGCTGGTTAATGTATCAAAATGGCGTGCTTCTGACACTGCTCACACTTTCAGACATCTTTGGCAGCATCCTTATGCATCTGTGGCCACCAAAATCCCTAGGTCATTGCGTAGTGAGCCAATAAGCATCTCCCAACATGACTACTGCAAACTAGGGGTGTGCGCGGTTCGGTTAGCTCGGTTTTTTCTCAAATTTATTACCGAACCGATAGAGATCGGTTTTTTCATAATTGAAACCGATGCACACCGACGACGGTCGGTTTTCCGATCTATAGCGGTACGATTTTTGCGGTCGGTTTAATCAGTTTGGTCGGTTTGAATATATATATATATATATATATATATATATAAACTGTTTTTTTTTAATTAAAAAAATTAGGCTTCAAGCCCAATATCAATACACAACATGTTCAAGGATTCAGTGATTCACGCAAAATGTTTAATTGACAAAATTTTCACACATTAACCTGTTCACAGCTCACACGTAAAACTGTTTTTTTTTTTAATTAAAAAAATTGGGCTTCAAGCCCAATATCAATACACAACAGGTTCAAGACTTCACGCAATGTTCAATTGACAAAATTTTCACACATTAACCTGTTCACTGTTCACACAAAAAAAAACCTTGTCCATCTTCACACATAAACAGCTCCTTGCCCAAATAACTCAACTTGAAAACAATTGATATATAAGCAAATGCATTAGAAATTTAGAAACTACAAACAAGTGTGGACCCACGACCCTGATCTCCTGCTTGCACTAACCAACGCTTTTGACATTGATCTCCTGCCTGCACTCACCCATGACCCATGCAGTGGTTACTGAAGATTAAAAGCAATAGAGTTACCAGCGGTGGCTAGTGGTGACTGGTGAGCCAGCCGAGCCAAGAGCAGCGAGAGGCAAGATGCAAGAGCGAGAGAAAGACTGAGGCATCTGAGACTGAGAGATTTTTTGAGACTGAGAGACTTAAGTGATCTGATGAGAAAAATATATATTTATACTAGGGCTGAAATCAGAAAACCTAGCTTAACTACACCGTTTTGATGGTTTTTCTTTTGGTAAAGTTACTAAGTGAAACGACCACGCTTTGTTATAAAAAAAAAAAAAAAAACTAAGTAAAACGTATCGGTCGGTTCGGGAATGAAATCGGTTTTGGGTTTGTAGCTCCGCTGGTAGCACCGCACCGGCATCGAAACGGGCTTCTCCCTCCGAACGCCGGCCTCGGCTCATTCGGTCGGCGGTAGAGTCGGGACGGTGTTGTCGGGGCCGGTCGGTTGGGTCGGCTCCGGTGATGTTTTGCTCACCCCTACTGCAAACCCCCTAATGGAGCTCAGTTAAGAGCTCATCAACCTTGCTTGGGTGCATGCATTAAAGATACGGTCCCCTGAAAGACCTTCGGTACAAAATGCGGTCCACCGACAACCAATACCGAGCAACTATTCAATGTACCTTCTCTGCTTCTTTTCCATTGGCTGGTACTCGATCCTCGGCCAAAAAATCAATGATTGGGTTCATCCAGCAAGGTTTGGACATCGCCATCACCTAGACACTCACCCTTGCATCAATGCTAGGTCCTTTCACCATCTCCACTTTGATCAACCGTGGTACTTCCTCATTCAGTGATGACGCCAAGGTGGCCAAAGAATCAACATGTCGGTTCTGGCCCCTAGCAATTTGAACAACTTTCACTTTCTGAAACTGATTCATAGTTTGCTTTACCAACTGTAAATAATCGGTCATCCGGGGATCTTTTGCTTTGAAACTTTCCTACACCTAATTAACAACCAACCAAGAATCCAAGTAAATCTCCACTTCTCGTGCACCCAAATCCAAAACAGCTCTTAGTCTGGCAAGTAGGACTTCATACTCAGTCTTATTGTTGGAAGCCTTAAAGCCCAACCTAAAGGAATGTTCCACCCTTATCCCCTCCGGTGTGATAATAACAATTCCTGCCTCAGCCCTCAGTGCACTTGACGCACCGTCCATAAACACTCTCCATGGCTGGATTTCTACATGGTAAACAATCTCCAAGTCCCTTCTCGGGGAAAATTCTGCAACAAATATAGCAAGGACTTGACCTTTCACTGAACTTCTGAGTTTATACCTTATGTCAAAAGAACCCAACCAGGTTCCCCACTTGGCTATCTTGCCCGTAAAATCAGATCTCTTCAACAAGGACTACAAGGGATACTCAGTCAGCACGTAGACGGTATGAGCTTGAAAATAGTGGGGCAACTTTCGTATGGCATGCACTAAGGCTAACACCAACTTCTCTAGGGGCAAATATCTTGTCTCAGTGTCGATTAGGGTCTTGCTAACATAATACATTGGCTATTGCACATCTTGATCCCTCAACAACACAGCACTTACATCATGCTCAGACACCAAAAGATACATGAACAAACCCTCGCCGGGCTCAGGAGCCGACAACATTGGTGCCCGCATCTAATACTCCTTTAAATCCTAGAAGGCTTTTTCACAGTCCTTAGTCCATTGAAATCCCTTCCATTTTTTCGGAAGTTGATAGAATGGACGGCACTGGTCTGCGAACTTAGAAATGAACCGGTTTAGTGCAGCTAGCATGCCGTTCAAAACTTGGACTTCCTTTGGATTGCTTGGCGACTTGAGGTGTTTTATAGCACTGATTTGATCGAGATTAACTTCTATTCCTTAGTGGGTAATCATATATCTGAGGAACTTGCCAGCGCCCACTCCAAAGGCGCACTTGTCGGTGTTGAGACGCAATTTGTGTCGCCAGAGTACTTCAAACACTTCCTTATGATCATCAATATGCCCTTGCTCCTTTTTACTCTTCACCACCATATTTTCAATATATACCTCCACCGTATGCCCAATCTTATCTCTAAACATCCTCATTATCATTCGTTGATAAGTAGCCCCAGCATTCTTCAGACCAAATGGAATCACAGTGTAATGATAATTAGCATCGGGAGAAATGAACACTGTCTTTTCCTAATCTTCGGCAGCCAGGGCGATCTGATGGTGACCCTGAAAAGTATCCAAGAAACTAATCCTTAGTTTTCCGTATGTTGCATCTACTAGCTGATCAATTTTTAGTACAAATAAGTGGTCTTTCGGGCATGCTCGGTTCAAGTCGGTAAAGTCCACGCATACGCTCCACTTCCTATTCTTCTTTTTCATCGCCACAGTATTTGCTAACCAATCTAGGAAGAAAACCTCCTTTATTGCCCTTGCTTCTTTTAACCTCTTCACCTTTTGCTTGACAGCTTCAACATGCTCTTTAGCCAACCTCCTTGGCTTCTGCTTGTTGTGAGGGAAGAGTGGATTTACATTAAGCCTATGCACTATAAACTTTGGAACCTACCCCATGCACCTCGTAAAGGCTCCAAGTGAATACGTCTACATTTTGTATAAGCAACAACAACATCTCCACCTTATCTTCATCAGACATTCCTGCTCCTACCTGAAAACTCTTATTCTCATCTGGCAATATACTCACCGGCACAACTAAACCCCTTTTCCTCCTAGGGTTCCTGTAATTGCTATAAGGGGACCTCCTCAGCAAACTCCTTTTGCTGAATCTCCCGGTTAATAGCGGCTACCAAGCATTGTCTAGCCACTTGTTGCTTTCCCCTTACTGCAATAATATCGTGCTCAGTATGGAATTTGACCTTAATATGCAATGTAGACGAAACTGCTTCCATTGCATGAATCCAAGGCCTCTTGAGAATTGCCATATATGGTGAGAATGAATTGACCACTATAAAGGTCATCATCACTTCCTTGCCTTCCATGTTCACAGGGAACGAAATCTGCCCCTCGGGGACCACCATCCGACAATCAAATCCAATCAAGAGTGTATTGTACTTAGACAAATCTTCATTCTTCAAACCAAGCCCCCTAAACAGATCTGGATACATCACTTTGGTGCCACTTCCTTGGTCTACTAACACCCTCTTCATTATAAAACCATTTATTCGGGCTATTACCACCAATGCATTATCGTGTGGCTAGGTTGTCCCCTCCAAATCATCATCATCAAAGGCGATAGGCTCCTGAGTATACTTCAACCTCTTCACGGATGGTTAAGTGTCCTGACAGCTCTCCACCGGGACCATAGTCAGTACCCATTTCCTCCAGGTCACTAACGTACCCCTTTTGCAGTATGGATGACTTCTATTACTCCCAAAGGGGGCGGAAGAGGTTCCCCCGTGGTCGGGCTCCTTGCCTGGTCTCACGATTCTTTGGCTCTGTAACAAACTCCTTCAAATGCCTTGCCCTTACTAATTGTTCCAAATGGTCTTTCAACACTCTACATTACTGTCCCTTTTCCTTGTGATAATTGCATTATAAATTCTGATCTCTTCTCGAGGGATCACACCCCATCTCTTTCGGCCATCTAAAATATGGCTCGTTCTTAATCTGATCCACAATTTTGTGCACTGGTTTTTTGAATGTCATTTTTTTTTCCCGGCTCTTGGATTTTCAAATCCCTATTGGATCTTGACTGGAAACCCCCTTGCCTGGATTGAATTATTATTGGAGCTGTGCCTTTGTTCAGCTGCCAATCATCCTCCAATGTTTTGTACTCCTCAATACGCCTCATAAGTTATCTCATATCCTCGGGAGGCCTCTTTGTCAATGACTCCCGTGATTCGGAATCCTCGGGTAACCCCAGCCAAAATGTGTTAGCGGCCACCTTTTCGTTATCCCCGCCGCTCATTATACAACTTGCAATACCTACTAGCATAACTTCGAAGGGTTTCCCCAGCTCCCATCTTCATAGACAACAAAGCATCCATTGGTTGTGGTACACGGCTACATGTCATAAACGGGGCCCCGAACTCTTGAATCAATTTCCCAAAACTATGAATCGAACCTTTCCTAAACCCGTTGAACCACCTCAAAGCAGTGGGCCCGAGACTAGAACGGAACACCCTACACATCAAGGCATCATTATGATTATGCAAAAACATCATCTGAATGTAGTGATTTACAAATTCCACCGGGTCTGTTTTTCCATCATAAGAAATAAACAGGGGTCTGGTAAACCTACTCGGCATTGGTGCTTGTTCAATCTCTTCCGAAAATGGTGACCAAGTAGCTCTTCATAATGCCCAGCTCATAACATCTAACGCGGCATTTCGAGGCCTTCGTTGATCAGGGGAAACCAAGTCCCTGTCGCCATAACCTCGAGACCAATCCCTAGACTGATGCGAGCCTGACTGGTGGGATGCTTCTCCATGGCCACCCCTCACTGTTTTAGACCCCTTAGCATGCTCATCGCAGTACCTTCGTCGGCGCCTTTCTTGTAATTCTAGCTCCAAATCCCTTATCCTTCTCTGCATGCGTTCTAACTTCTAGTCCCTCCTGTCATGACATTCATGGCCGAAGGCATTTAATGCTAATCGATATGTCTGTGACGATCCTTCCCCAGAGCTAGAATGTCCCCCTTCTTAGTCGTGATGCCAATCCTCATTTCTCTTATGCCTTCTTTCTCACCAACTTGAAACCCAAGAAGATCCTCCTGAACCACTAGCGGCATAATTGGCCAAATGATGTTCAGACATCTTTCTCACTCAATTCTCGGCAGAACTACAGCTATGTAGGAGATTCCCATAGACGTCATTAATTGTCCGTGCCCAAAATTCCCTTGATGGACTAGGCCTAGGATTGCGCTCACAACTTATTTGTATAGTGGGTAAATGGGTTTCCTATCACGGGTAGCCCTATCGAGGTCCTTCCTGTTATACCTCTCCCCTCCGTAGAATTTCCTCCTCTCCTCTTATAGTATCCTCTCCATCTCTCTGTATTTTTGCTCAAAATAACCAACCCCTTCTCTCTACTCTCTTCTCATATTTATAGCTCAAGATTGGTGGGGTGCTCATGATTACTTTTCAGTCTCACTCGTGTGGATGGGACCAGATTTGATTATTCTTGACAAGGGATATGCTTTCTTGGTAATAGTGGTCATGGTGTTGGAACTGGTTTTAGCCTCCAAAAGGCTGCTCGGCGGCGATATTCCCCAAGGCAATACCGACTTGTCGAGGTCACAAGTTATTCCGAGTAAATACATCCCCCCGACCAACTATACATGCTCAGCAAAGGCCTGTATAATTTGCGATTAGTTGAATGGGTTTATCATTGGATTTGGGCTTAAAAGTATCTTAGGAGTGTGTTAGGGCCAAGGCCCAAAGCCCACTGGGCTCATGGCCATATGCCGTACAGCTTCTATAAAAAATAATAATAAAAAAATTTCAAAACTAACTTGGTGACATTCACAGGAACTAGTGGTAATAACATTGTGAGTTGACCAAAAAAATATTTTTAAATGACAAAAAAAAGCATTATGATTCAACCAGTGAATCTTTCATTATGTATATTAAATATCTTACCAACAATCCTAATCCAATAATATCCTATCATATTTTTTAAAACAAAGTTTAGTTACAAAATTGGTTGTAATCTTAAGCTACAAAATTAGTTATAGTCTTAAGCTACAACTTTACTCAATAAAATAAATATTACTATATATTTTAAAAATCTAACTACTGAATTGCATATTCTTTACGTTTTTAATATATGTGTCAAATTTTGTGTTAATCAGATATTATTTACTATATGATCTATAAACTTATATTTTATGCATAATTTTAAATTACAAAAACTTGCAATTTAAACAATTTATTGATGATATAACTATTGATCTTTAATTTTCTAGAAATTTTGCAAATATGGAGAATATAAGAAGAAGATATAATCCAATGGTAGATTTGTCAAAATTCATCTTCAATAAAAAAATATTGAGTAAGATTGTAGTCTAAGACTGCAATTAATTTTGTAACTAAACTTTGTCATTTTTTTATTATAGAATAAACTCATTTCACTCATAGTTGAGAATGAATAATAGATAATATTCTTATTATAATAGATAATCTTCTGATTATAAAATTTGCTTACATAACACAAGAAACAAAAGCAATTGGATAGTGACAATGAAAGAGAATGGTATCACTACCTTGAAAAGCAAAAACATCTATCACATATCCAAACCAAAAACAAACATTAAAAGAGTATAAGAACTTGTTTGGTACATGTGTTTGAACACATGTTTTTAGTTTTTAAACAATATTACACGTATTTCCATACACTTTTTCACCCACACATATTTCTAAAAAAATTGAAAATTGTTATTTAAATACACATCAAATCTTTAAAACCCATAATTATTTACAAGAAATGGTTCAATATAATTGAAGTCAGTCAATGATATGATTTTAAGAAAAAACTGGGCAACCATCAACAGCAATCCCCTTTGCAGTTGGGCAAGAAGCTAAGGGGCAACCTTCCCCATTGTTTCCCCACCATTGAACTTGCGTGGCACCCAAGGCAAGGAACAACAACACAGTCATGAAAGCAGTTCCAGCTTCAACACCACCAGAGAGGACATAATTGTAACGCTTCCACATATCTGGTTTGTATTTGAACACCACATATCCAGACAGAAACCCAACAATGATCCAACTAGTGAAGTTTACCGCGCTAGCTGGGGGCATCATTGATGTGGCACCCAACAGCACAGGCATGTGAACCAATCGGATCCAATTTTGCTTTGGGAATGCCTTGTGTGCTAGCCAAACTAAGAGAGGTGCAATTGCTCCACCAAGAAAGAACCAATTGATATTTCCATATTCGCCAAGGTCTCCAAATATTCTACGAGGTCCAACAAGTCCCCAAATGACAGATGCATCAAAGAAGACATGGTCCATTGGACATGTCCAGGGGCTATCCTTAGGCAGCATGGAGGTGTCACAGAGGTGAGGAATGGTTTCCATCAGCCACCATGCAGTTCCTGTGTATACTATTACTGCTAAGATTGTCCCTACTACCTGGAAATGCCACCAAATTTAGTTATGGAATATTGTTATTACTCCTACAATGTGCTTATATATATAATGAATTTGTGAAACTAAGAAAACAAAACTCACCTGTGCCATAAACATTGATCTTGGCGGAATTTTCATGTAGTGGCCAAGCTTAAAGTCTTGCAAAAAGTATAGACCTTGATTCATGCTGATGTATCCATACACCTTGAAGCACATGTTAGCAACGGGGCGCTCTGGATACATGTACCCAATGACGTATTCTGTTATAATGTTCAAACCTGGTGTCTGTTTTACCAGAGATTAAAATTCAGGTAGATTTTTTTTTTTATATATATAAAAATAGTAAAACGAAAAGCTAAAATCGTCAGTAAAGTTTAATATGTCTACCTGGTTTGTGGTGGCACTGATAACACCAATTGGGAGAGTGAAGAAAACGGCAATGGCACAAGCTAGAAGTACACCCCACCAAGGCAATTGAAGTGACTCGTTGTAATACTCGCACACAAACATTATAAGACCAATGTTAACGACAAGGATGACAAGAAACCACCACATGGGAACTTTTTTATACCTCTTCATAAGCTTGGTATGTATATCAATTTTTGTTTTCCCTCCAAAGGCGCTTTTTCTTTGCTTCCATAGGTCTCTGTATGTGACAAGTGAAAATGAACTTAGGTTCCCAAAAACTTTTTCCAGAGCTTATATTGTCAAAAACTGGCATTTTGCACCAAATAGAATTTATTTTACAGAGACTAATGATACCAAAAGGAATTTAAAGAAGGAAAATCCAGTGAATTGAAAATAGCAAAACATCTATAGTAGCAAGATGATTAACAAAAGTTGGAACAACAATTAATTTACCATTAACACAAACTTGCTGATCAGAGAGAACAGAGAACAAGCAGAAATGAATCTTTTTTTTTTTTCCTTTGTTAAAGAAGGAATTTTTTTTTTCCAAATAACATTAAATATCAAAAAATTTAGTTAGTTGTCACGTTTCAAAACAATATTGGAAACTAGTATTTCGAGTGTCTAAAACTCGAGTTCCAAGATAAAACTCGAGTTTTAAGTCTCGATTTGTAAGTGGTGGTAGCTGATGTGAACGAAAAATTCACGTGGAACTTGAGTTTTAAAGACTCGAGTTTCACCATTTCAATTCTTCTTCCGAGTTAGACCTAGCGTACTTCGTCTCTGTTCTTTGTCATCAGATTGTTCTTCCTGTCGTCAGATCGTTCTTCATTTTGGGTTTCTTCATCTGCTGGGTTTCTTCAATGTTCAACTGGGTTTCTTCTCCTTCTTCTTCCTTGCGTTTTTTTTTTTCCTTCCTCTTCTTCATTTTTCGACGGCAGATTTGAAGACCAGATCGTGCCTCTTCAAATCATCTCTTCATTCTTCCTCTTCAAATCAGATTGTGCCTCTTCAAATTCAAATCGTTCTTCCTCTGTTCTTCATTAGATCTGATGTTCTTCAAGTACAAAATCGAGTCTTACAAACTCGGTTTTGCCTTTTGGAAGTCGAGTCTCTAAGACTCGAGATCTATATGGCATTATACTAACAACTCACCAAGTGGGAATCGAGTCTTTAACCCTCGAGTTTTAGATTGAAATCGAGTCTATAAAACTCGAGATGTTAGTTTGCACATTCTTTCAAATGCATTTTAACTTTTGATATACTTCCTCCTTACTGTGCTAGTCTACACATTCCCTCATTAAACAAGCATAAGAAATATAAGAATGAAAAAGAAGCGTATTCTATTGCTAAAACGTGTGATCCTTTTTGTGCATTATCTATTTTGTTTATTACTTATTAACACAATTAGCAATTCCTAAAAGGACTGTGAAGTTTCATCATTCATGGAATGCTTTAAGTTATGCTTACCTTCCACTGAAAAGGAGAACATGCACAAGAGTAGCACCAAGTGTAGCAAATCCAAGTCCGTATGTCATCGCAAAAAATGTGCTTAGATGAACAGGCCCCGTCTGTGCATACGTAGCACGATCAAGATGAAAATGGGAATTAATGATGCTCAAAATGTCATATTCTGAACCATTTGTTGTGTACAGGCCGTTAGAATATATTGGGAAGGTCTTGGCGTTGTAGACATTGAACCAGTATGTGATGGGTGTCATCACATACATTACAAGGAAGAATCCCACAGCAATATTGGCAGTGGCGAACCATGGACTAGCTAGTGGACTACTAAGGTATGAGGAAATTGTAGACCAATCAATACCAAAGGAACCAATTCCAAGGCCTCGTAAGCCAGAACCCAATTGATGGACAAGAACAGACTTAGGAGCAATCCAGCAAACCCAAGAGAAAGATGTTATCATGACGAAAAAATAGACTGGAAAGACACAGTAAGCAAAGCTACAGATCAAGACTATGAGAAAGAATTGGGTACGTGTCACGCTGCCTTTAGGCCTTTTTTCCTTCTCATGTAGAGCCCTGTAATGGTGATATTACATCCATCAAGATACAGCAATTTTATGAATATGAATGAACCTATTCATTAATTATGATTACCAAATATTACAAAGGTACAATTACCTGAACAATGCAACCTGAACAAGGTTAGATGGCCACCACATTTCCCCTGGCTCTACCAGATATTTTCGGAAAAGACCCGCCCAACCGAACCCTAACACCTACAGTTTAAACAAGAGAACTACAACATTAGACTTTGACTGTATTTATAATTAATCCAATGCACAGTTCTATATACCAACATTGGACAATTTGTTTATTGTTCAAAATATATAAAGGATTTGAAATTTTCAAATTAACATTTTAATAGCCATTATCACAATAAAATCAAATTTACATAAATAACATTTTTATTTTGACATTTGCATTAGATATCTGGAAAGTGAGTTGATAACAAACAACTTATGGACAGATATTGCAACTTAAAATCACAGGAACAAAATTCTTCTACCCAAAAGATCCCATGTTTATTTAACTTTTTCATCATACTGAGTAGCCTACAATTACCCTCAAAATCAATAAAATAGCTGAAGTATTACATGATAGAGTTTCCAAGATTCTCTTCCTGACAAATTATTGAGTGCCTAATTATATTATTGTTCCAGATCTATTCTTTAAATTTTCAAATTAGGCTGGAAGCATGTGCTAAAATTCCCACTTTAATTCTAATGTCCCAGAAAGCATATAACATTACAACAGTCAAATATATTACAATCCAGTATATAAATCATCAGATAACCATTAAAAATCCTTCCTTTAACTCTTTGAAATAAAAAAACAAAAACAGAAAAAACATAATCAAATTTAGAAATACAGGAATAAAACCTGTGTTGTTAACATAACAATGAAGGCTGGAAGAAATGTGAGGCTCCTCTTGTAATAGAGCCTAACTGCAGACAATATATGAGCAGCATAAACTGTGCCAGAACCCGAGTTTGCAAAGATTGTGATCAAAACATGTTCCTTGATGTTGAAAGGCCCTGGATTCATAGTAAACTCAAACCGTGTACCCTTAAAGAAAGGATCTTTTGGGAACACCTTGGCCATGAATTGTCCAATGGGTACCACAGCAATCTGGGCAGATATTGAACTCACTGTCAATGGCATTTTTCTGTACCAAAAGAACTGGTTCACAAAAGACAGTATGACACATGCGGCAACACCCAGAACCCACATCCTGAATGTCACTGCAGGCATAGTAGGATCATCAGTTTTGGGCACTGTTAAGTCCACTTGTTTTATGGGACACTCTTCCTTAACTTCCAAGGAATCATCCTCGATCCCACCAAACACTTCACCCATGATTATATTGAGCAAAACTTTAATGTGTGTGATTACTGATTTTTAGAGTAAACAGCACAAATAACTGAGAAGAATGTGCGGTATCAAATAGCAATGGACTATGTGCATGTAGGCCTGGTGTCTATATATAAGGAGAGATTCATAAGGAGAGTCAGTTTCAAAATAGAATCCGAATCCTAACAAACATAGAATCCTTTTCTTTTTTTCTTTTCCTTTTTGTGTTTTAGTTAAAAACAAACACAATATTTTTTTTCTTTTCCTTTTTGTGTTTTACATAAAAACAAACACAGTAATTCCTTTTTTTTTTTTTTTTTTAATACAAGATAGAATTTCTACTCAAATATAATTTAAGCGTATACGTGTGAAACTCTCTTCTAAAGACTTGAACCCTGTCCTATACACCCCCACGACCTACAAACATTTATATTTGTAACGTGACCACTACACCAAAGGGGAGTAGTGGTCAAACACAGAAATTCTAACCCTTGGTAATTTAGTACTAACCCGTAAAACTCGACTAAGTCTATGATTCTAAAAGATTATAAAAAATATGTGTAAACTAATCAGTACCCAACAACCTTTTTGTCCATCTATTTCAGATTAAATTATTAGCTACATCAGAATTCAGATGGTTTTTTTTTTTTTTAGAGAGTTTCAACCTATTTATCATCATACCAAGACATTAATCGGTTTTTGAATTTAGATGGTATTTTTTTTTTTTGAGAGTTTCAATTTATTTATCATTAGACCAAGACAATCAATCAATTTTTGGTGTTTTGAATTTAGATGGTATTTTTTTTTCTTTTTTTAGAGAGTTTCAATTTATTTATCATCACACCAAGACACCAATCAATATTTGGTGTAGGCAGGGATTGAATCTCATATCTCTCATTTAACCATAAAAAACTTTACCCGTTGAGATAACTGAAATTTGATAATAATTATTTAAGATGGTATATGACACCAAAGGAAGCAAGCCATCCAATAATTTTTGGATGAAATTTCATCTAATTTTTATTCAGTTTATCTTATATTATTTTGGAAAAATTTTATAAACTTCTTAATTAAATCCTTAGTCCAATTACAGTCTTGTATTCTCTTGGAAAGATAATAGTTGGAATTTTTAAGTAATTTCTTTTTATATTATGTGTTTGAAAGTAGTGTAATGATATAGAGAAAATATTAGATAGGACAAATTAGATAAATGTGAGGGGAAAGAAGGTTGAATTTTAAGAGTTCTCTTAGTTTAAAAAAAAACTGGAGGTGTTTTATTTAGAAAATTGCTAAATTTTAGGGAATGAAAAGATAAACGTGAAGAAAAAAAAAATTTAGGAGTTCTCTTTTAGAATTTAAAATGATAGTAGTTGTAAGTGTTGTAAAAAGTATAGATAGATTGGTTATTTGTTTGACATTTATGACCTTATTTCTAAGAGAAGTTATCATTCATTAATAAGGGTATTTTTGAACCAAATAAAAGTCTAGTTCAAAGTTTTTTTTTTTTTTGGGTCTAGTGTCCTAATTTTTCATTCATTTCAATTTTTAGATTATGACCACAAAAAAAAAAGTATTAGAGATGTCATTTAGAGAGATTATACTATTTAGATAAAAATTAAAAAAAAAAACATAAAAATTAAACTATTTTTCAAAGTGGACTAAGAATTTTTTTTAATTTAAATTTTTTTCCTTTTTTGGATAAGTTTGTTTTGAAGATATAGATTAGTAGGAGAGTATCCTATTTTGTAGGCATTTTAAGTGGAGTTGGAGATATATTTTTACCGGGTTGTCCCTAAATTTTATCCCTGTTAAACATATGATCTAGGGGTTATTTCTGAATCACATAAAAATTCAGTCCAAGGAGGGAAATCATCTTATAAATAGTATAGATAGTTAACTCAACTGGTAAAATCTTTGATAGTTGAACAAGAGATCTAGGGTTCAATCCATGTGTACTTCAAAAACCAATTGGTGTCTTGGTTTGATAATAAAGAGATATCATCAGGAGCAGACGTCATAGGTTAAAACTCTAAAAAAAAAAGTAAATAAAAAAGTAAATTACAAATTATGGTAGTTCATATGTGAAATGGTAGACTAATTTTAGAATATTATGAAATTATTTTAAATTTTTATCATTCCCCTAACTATTTTTTAATTATATCTAACTATTTGTTGTATGTCCTAATAATTGTTGTGCATAAATTGTAGTAACATTTTACCTCAAAAATTGTGAAATAAAAAACAATTTACTAAAGAATAAGAATGATTGTTGTATCATTAAACCAAGACACCAATCGGTTTTTAATAATATCTAACTGTTCATAGTATGCCCAAAAATTCAAAGATCACATAAAATACCATCATTTTGGTTGCAATTGTCTTCATAGCAGACTATAATTGATAAAGAAAAAATAATTGGTTCATGCAGAAATGACTTGTAATCAATTATAGTCATAATGAGTCCATATGAAAGTGACTTACAGTCAATCATAGCGTGTAAAATTAATTACGACAAAAGTTATAAAATTTTATATGATAATGTGTATGCCCAATGCTAGGCACAAGCATTGTGCATCGTGAAGAAAGCTAAAATGGTCTTGTTATTTTAAAGTTGCTACAATAGTATAAAGAAAAGTCAATTTGGCCAACTTTTCCACCATACATTTACAACTACAGTTGTAGCTTTTCAGCTGTATCGCTACGTATACTTATACTATTTTTATTAGGAAAATGATGAAGATATCGTCAAAAGAAACAATTCAGCGCCCAACAAGATTAAAATTATTTTGCCTATAAAAAATAAAAAATAAAAAATAAAATTATTTTGCTCCAATCTACTAAGACCACTATGTGTAGTTTAATTCTGGACTTTCAATTGCATAATTTTTAAACTATTTAACGAAATATGTGACTTCTCTAAAAAATATACATAAATAATTTAGTAAAATATCATTTTCATCTTTAAACTATCACAAAAATTTGTTTTTCATTCGTAAACTTAGTAAAACATTCTGATTTTCATCCCTCTGTCTATTTCTGTTAGTTTATGTTTTATGTGGCCTGATAGAGTGCTAATGTGGTACTTAACTTAGACTAATTTATACTAATTTTCATTTTAGACCAAGTCAGGTACCACATCAACACTTCATCATGCCACATAAGACATAAATTAACAGAAATAGACAAAGGGACGAAAATAAAAAGACTTTTGTGAAGTTCAAAGACAAAAAATGAACTTTTGTGATAGTTTAGGAACGAAAAATAATATTTTACCCTAAATAATTTTACAATTTATTAGGAAATGGATTGGAAAATTAATGAATACAAATTCTTGGAAAAGATATTGAGCCAAGCTTCATCCCTATAAAAAAGGGTCATCTCTTCCTAAAATTTAGGCAAGTTTGGCGAAGAATCTTGAGGAGTTAAGGAATGGAATTTGATTCCTGCCAAAAAAAAAAAATCTTATCTTTCTAAATTTTTTTAGTCTCATGAACTGTTTTCCAAAAAAAGAAAAAGAAAAGAAAAGTGAAGCTCCAAAAGATGGTGCAGCTTCCACATAGTCAAAAGGACCTTTTAAATGAATACTGACCGCCCTCTTCTTCCCTTTCCATCACCATCTCACCCACACCCACACCATCTTGTCCCTTCCTTCTTCTTTCTCTTCCTCTTTCTACCAACTGTAACTATAACTATAAGTATTTTATATGTGAAGACTGAAGTAGTAGTATCTATATGATACTTGCAACTACCTTCTTCTTCTTCTTCTAAAAGGTTCTATACCCTTCTTTCCCTTACCTTGTTTCCCTTTCCCTTTCCAACCAAAGTTGGGACTTCTTTATAAAACGATAGACAAAGTTATGATCGAAATTCCAGTCATTAGAATACAATTCACTTTTTTTTTTTTTTTTTTAGTATTCCCAATGATATTAAATACTTTGTTCATCATCTTTCTCTCTTTTTCAATATGTTTCTTTCCCACACGATTCATGTATCATTAAAGGTGGATGTATGCATTCAGTTGAGACGGGCCTAGAGATGTGAAGATGTAATTTGATCACAAAAATAATATATTTGGACATAAAACATACACATTTCAAAGAGTGAAAAATGCATATGAACTTACACAAAAGCTAAAGAAACTAGACGCACCTCCTACTCCACCACAGGAGAGAGATGAGTTATCTAGACTTGTGAGTCTTCTTCACGGAAATAAAATGGATTCTACGATTAGAGTGGACCAGTTATAGAAGAGAGAGAGCAAAAATTGTGTGAAATGAAAAGAGAGAGCATAACAAAAGCTATCTTCTCCCGGTCATCCAAGGCTAATGGTATTTGGTGATACCCTTAAAAGGCATCTAGGAAGCTCATTCGAGGATGACCCACAGTTGCATCCACTAATGGTTCTATCCAAGGCATGGGGAAGGGATCCTTTGGGCAGGCATTATTAAATCCGTGAAGTCCACACATACTCGCCACTTCCTATTTTTCTTCTTCACTACCACTATATTGGACAACCACTCAGGGTAAAACACCTCTTTAATAGCCCCTGCCCGCTTGAGCTTGGTCACTTCCTCCCTGACAGCATCAGAATGCTTCTTAGATGAGCGTTAAGGTGGTTGCTTTTTGGGGATGGCAAATGGATTGACGTTTAAGTGATGGCAGATGAAGTTTAGATCCACCCTAAGAGCTTCATAAGCTCTCCACACAAAAACATCGATGTTTCTCCTAAGAAATACTACCAGCTTCTCTTTCTCCTGTGGAGATAACTAAACTCCAACCTGGAAGGACTTACCCCCATTATCATTAATAACAACTTTTTCTAGCTCCTTACATCTTGCCTTTCCTACCACCCGGTCCGCGGACCACATTGGCACCTTTGATTGCTATAAACCCTATTTAGCAGCAGTCGAGGACTCACCCCCAGTCTAATGCCTGATTGCAGCCACTAAGCACTGTCTAGCCATAGACTGGCTTCCAACCAACTCCTCGACCCAATCCCCTGTCGAACACTTCACCTTCAAGTGTAGGGTGGAAGGCACAGCCCCCATGGCGTGGAGCCAGGGTCTCGCCACAATAGTAGTATAAGGGGAGTACACGTCTACCACGATGAAGTTCACTTCCATGACTTTTGACCCTGTCTGAATAGGTAGCCTGATTTGGCCCTTCGGAAAGACAATCTTCCCATCAAACCCTCTCAGAGGGGAGTCATAATAGGCCAGGTTCTCAGGCCTCTGCTTCAGCCCCTTATATAGGTAGGGGTACATGATCTCAACACCGCTACCCTAATCTACCAACATCCTCTTCACATGATACCCTTCAATCCTGAGAGTAGCTACCAGGACATCATCATGTGGCTGCAAGGTTTCTACTTTATCCTCATCAAAAAAGCTCAAAGCCGGTCAAACCCCCAATCTACCCCTCTTCGAATCAAGGGGCGAGTTCTTGGTAGATGGCCGAGCTATAGACATCACCCTGAATGCTTGAGAGCTAGTCCTTCCTGGGACAACAAGAATGAGATTAATTGTGCCCAAAGGTGGTCTTGTAGGAGCATCCCTGATCCTGCTTGACTACCCTGTCTGTTGGGTTGGTATAAGAATTGCTTTAACTTTCCACTTTGGACCAACTACTCCAAGTGGCTCCACAAAGTCCTACAATCTTCTGTAGTGTGTCCTCGTTCCTGGTGGTACTGACAATGAAGGCTTTGATTGCACTTTGTAGGGTTTCCTCTCATCTTGTTTGGCTATTTAAAGTATGGCTCATTCTTGATTTTTTTTCAAAATTTAATATACTGGCTCTCGGAACATCGTACTAACCACTTAAGAAGCAATAGATCCAGATTGCCCAGCAAAATCCCTCCGAGGACGGTTATTGTTGTACTTGTTCGACCTAAAATCCCTTCTATCCTCAGGGACCAAATTGGCTTTCCTTTTCCCCTGTTGTTAGTCCTCTTCTACCTGTTTATACTCATCAATACAGTCCATGAGCTGACGCACACTTCTAACAGGTTTCCTAGTCAACGATTTTCTTAAATCATGCTCGGCCGGTAGGCCAAACTTGAAAGTCCTTACAGCCACATCATCAAAGTTTGCATCTATCTCATTAAACATCTCCCAATATTTGTCAAAATATATCTTCAGGGTTTCCCTTTCTCACATAGTCATAGATAACATGGAGTCTAAAAGCCGAGGACCTCTACTACAAGTGACGAAATGAGAACCATAGACCCTTGTGAGCTCCATAAAGGAGTTAATAGAATCTTCCTTTAAGCCATCGAACCATCTCATCGCCACATCGCCATGGGCCTCAAACTGGATGGGAACACCTTGCACATCAAGGTTTTATTCTTCAAGTGAACAACTATTCTCTGGTTGAAATGGCTAACATGCTTCACAAGGTCTGTTCTGCCATTATACATGGTGAATGTTGGTTGAGTAAACTGCCAAGGAAGTCTTCCCACCTCAATCCTACGGGTAAAAGGTGACTTAGAAATCTGATTCAGAGCCCTACTCATAGCATCGTTGCCTAGGCCTTTGTGAGACGAATTCTTTCCTCTCCGCCTATCATGACGCTCCTCATCACACGAAAAAGACTCACTAAGAGGAGTCATCGACCTAGGCCAGTAGCTATTATCACTATCATCCCAGAGGAATGGTCAAAACTCGAGGGAGTTCCTCTACATCGCTCACGGTGTAATCTCCTTCGCAAACAATCTATCTCCAGTTGCAGGCTCCTAGTATTTTCCTTAGGGGTGTGCGCAATTCGGTAAGTGCGGTTTTTGTCCAAATTTATTACCAAACCGATAGAGATCGGTTTTTTCATAATTGAAACCAATGCATACCGCCTAGAGTCGGTTTTCTGACCTATAACGGTGCGGTTTTTTGCGGTCGATTTAGTCGGTTTGGTCGGTTTGAAATATTTTTTAAAAAAATTGTTTTTTCTTTTAATAATAAAAAAAATTGGCTTTCAAACCCAACATCAATGTGTCAACCTGTTCAAGATTTCAAGTAAATGCAAACTGTTTTTTTATTTAGCAAGCCATAAAAAATCTAGTCACACATAAAACAGAGGCAAAAGAAAAGTCAAATTAAAAAAAAATAAAATAAAATGCCAAACAATATTTTTCTCCATCCAGCCAACACACAAAAGCATATTCCAACTCTTACTTATACCAAAATTACTCAATCAGACACTAACCATATACATTACTCAATCTCAATATATATAACCTAAACAACTATAAGCAAAATCCCCAAGTCAAAATCCCCAATAGTTACACAATAGTTACACTATGTTGCTCAAAATTCTCAAGTCAAAAATATAAAAGTAAATATACAAAAATACTGAAAAAAAAAAAAAAAATTCAAGATACTAAGCAATATTTTGAATCATTGGTGATTATAGCTCAAAATCTTTCTCAGTGAATGATTGAAAAGTGATAGCTCTCTCAGTCTCCCTCAAAATCAAATTGCTGGAAAAAAAAAAAAAAAAAAGATGTCAGTTCTCGTGGACTTAGAGTATAGAGAGAGAAGAAACGGGTTAGTTTTTTGTGACTATGAAACTCACCGGCGGTGTTGCAGCGGACTGGCAAGGGGTGAGCACTGAGCAACAACTTCAGTCTTGCAGCAGCAGCAAAGAGGCGAGAGAGAAAGAGAGGGTTCTGAGGTAGGTTATGTGAAAAGAACTCTTTATATACTTGTTAAAATTTGTAACCCTAAAGTAAAACTACGTCGTTTTATTGGTTTTTTTTTTTTTTAAATAGCCCTACTACACTGAAACGTTCCGTTTCATTAAGTCATATATTAGGAAATAGATTCATAGAAATATAGAACTAGACTCAGATCAGAAGATGTGAAGAACTGGACTCAGATTAGAAGTGGAGAACGACATACATACAGGTATTGGTTCAGTTCGACATGTATCAGTTTCGGATTTCCAACTCCGATGACCACACCGCACCGGCATCGGGATTCCCTTCGCGCTCCGATCGCCGGCATCGGCTTCGTCGGTCGGTTGCAATGGCGGTGCGGGACGATCGGCGCCGGTCGGTTGGATCGGTGCCGGTGACCTCCTACTCACCCCTAATTTTCCTCATGAGAGATGTGACTCCCACCTCAAGATTGGCTCCTACTGATGTGTGTGGTATGCACTAACCTCCTGGTCCCTTCTTCATTCAAGATTAAGAAAATGATCTAGACATAGGAAACCAACAAACTCTTCTCGATCAGGCCCTGAACCTACCATGGCTGAACGTTGATCTCACTAAAGCTCAAGTATTTCTCATAGACGGCGCCAATTGTAAGGGCGCAGTTTGGATCCTAAGCCTAAGAAGTAACAGGATTAGGGCCTAAAGAGCCCAACACAATAAATTTGTAAAAAATGGGCTTAAAACCAGACTTCAATGGATTGAACAACGCACACAGTGGATTAAAGATAGTAAGAAGAAAAACAAGCTTTATGTAGAGAAATCCTTCCTCGGCAATATCCGAAGAGAGTGGTCCTTGAGTATATTTCTTTTAGACTTGGTTACAATTTCAATTCTCGTTGCTATAGTGTTTTCTCCCCCGATTTTCAAATGATCCCTTTTTCCTGGAGGGTTTCTTATGTTATATAGCCTCTTTCCGTTGATCTTGGCCCTCCATTTGTTGATCATATAGGCCACTACTCGAGTGCTTGTCCCATCAGACGTTTTCCCAAATCTTCTGTAAGTTGCGGCAACCAAAGCAGCACTGTTTAGAGGTCTTCTCCACATAAATGCGGCCAGAGGGTTTGGTGGGGTGTAATAAATGTGATAGTAGCTTCCATTCCTTTAGACATGACAGGACTAACCCCCTCTCTGAAGCCCTTTCTCTACAGTGCGACATCCTCTAGTAATGTACCATCGACGTGGTCAAGGCTCGCCTCCCTGGCCTTGCCATCCGAGGGTAGGGTCTTCTCGGCATTGACGTGGCCTCCTCGGCCTTGAATATGACACATGGCACTGTTACCTTATTAAATTTCTACATCCCACAAAATTCATTTCACTCATCGTTGAGAATGAATAATAGATAATATTTTGATTATAATAGATAATCTTTTAATTAAATAACCTGCTTACGTAACATAAGAAACAAAAGCAATTGGACAATGACAATGAAAGAGAATGGTATCACCACCTTGAAAAGCAAAAACATCTATCATATATCCAAACCAAAAACAAAACATTGAAAGAGTATAAATCGTTAAAACCCATAATTATTTACAAGAAATCATATCATATTATCTATCTATATATTACTAAAAACTGAAACGTAGCTTTTATTGCTATTGAGATCCTATTGCGCACCTCATCGCCACGTCATTCGCTACAAAATTATTATTTATTATTTATTCCTTTTTTTTTGCAAAAAAATATATATATAAATAGATTATTGACTTTACATATTCATCTTTGTCGATTTTAACATCTATATATATTTCTTTCTTATTTCCAGTTTTCCTATAATTTTTTTTACATTCACTTATTTTTTAAAATATTTACACATTCTTCAACATTTCTTCTTCCCTTACCTTTTTATCTTCCTTTGTTTGTCTCTTCTTATCCCTTCCCTCTTACTATAATTTGTCACTCTTTTTCATTCTTTGCATAGTTTTCTCTTACAAAAAGGCTCTCTCTCTCTCTCTCTCTCTCTCTCTCTCTCTCTCTCTCTCTCTCTCTCTCTCTCTCTCAATGATTTGGTGCATTTTTATTTTTTATTTCATCTCTGCTTTAGGTTGATAAATTTTTGTGTTTTTTAGAACTCTAATTTAGGTTAATATGATTTAGTTTTGTGTTTTAAGTTTTTTTTTTTTTTCCTCTTTGATTGTTAAATTTTATCCAATTACATTACCAAAAATTAAAGATAGTAAATAAAAATAAAATAGTATTCCATTACATAGCATAATTTGGATAATTTAGTGTTTTTTTTTATATCTTTTAATTTTTCTTATTTTTTTTCTTCTCTTCTATTTTACTCAATATTGAAATTCAACCACATCCTCTTTATCATTAAATTATTTATATTTTCTCTCTCTTTTTGTTTTAAAAAATAAAAAAAAAATGTAATATTTTACTTAAATTCAAATAAAAGAAAATTGTGCTCATTAAATTGTACTCATTTTTTTTTAACATTTATACTTTCTCCAACTTTTCTCCTTCTCTTTACCTTTTCATCTCCGCTAACATTTTACCTTTATATCACCCTTCCTCTTTCCTTTTATCTTCCTTTATTTTGTTTCTTTTTATTATCATCCTCCTAGTATAAATTTGTCATTCACTTTCTCATTCTTTACATAATTTTCTCTCACAAAAAAGTGGTTATTTCCCACTGTTTCTTCCTCAATGTTTTGGTGGATTTTTATTTTTATTTTTCTTGCATCATTATTTTAGCTTGATAAAGTTTTGTATTCTTTAGAAATCTATTTTAGTTGATGGGATTTAGTTTTGTGTTTTAAGTTTTTTTATGACTTTGATTGTTAAATATTATCATATTGCATTATAAATAATTAAAAATAGTATATAAGAATGTACTATTATTATATTACATAGAATTATTTAGATAAGTTAGTGTTTATTGTTATGTATTTTATTTTTATTTTTTTTTTCTGATATCATTATATTTAACATTTAAATTTAGCCACATCCCCCATATATATCATTAAATTATTTATATTTCCACTCCTTTTATATTTAAAAATTTTAAAATTTAATATCTTGCCTAAATTAAATAAATAAAATTGTCCACATTAAGTGGAGTAATGCTAGGGAATCACTCATTCTCACACCCAATGCATCAAAGTAAGAATGAAATACAAAACAAATCAAGTTAGAAACCTAAAATAAAAAAATAAAAAACTAATAATGCATATTTAATGTCATAGAATCATCATCAAATTTTAGAAAACGATAGGTTGCCAATGGAGAGAGAGAGAGAGAGAGAGAGAGAGAGAGAGAGAGAGAGAGAGAGATGGTATAGAAAAAAAATACCAATACAAAGTAATAAAGAGTAGATAAAGAAAAAAAACCAAACGTCAATTAGTAATTGTTGATTGGAAAACAAAGAAGTTGTAAGGAGAAGTAAAAAATAAAATAGAGATTACCATGTGAAGAACATTAAAAACTTTACAGTGTAGTAACATAAACCGTTAAATTCACTTAAAAATTAAATCAACAATCAACAATTAAATACAATCATTGTACTAAATTTAAACTTAAAACTAATCAAATTCTAACCATGAAAATCATATTAATCATAACTGAAAAAGAGATGTTCTTTGATAGTAGTAGAAATTATATAAGAAATAAAGTTAGAAAATTTAAAAATCTATTTTTTGACATTTCATTTAACCTTATTTATAATATATATATATATATAACTTTCATACACTATTACTTTCAAAATCTAATGAACACCACTGCACACCCTTGATGCGATGATCACTCCACAAGTATAAGTACTTGTGAAGTGTGGGGGGCAAGGGCTAGGGTTCAAGTCTCTAGGAAGGAGCTTCACACACGTATACACTTAGATTAGACTAGAATAGAATTTTATCTTGTTTCAAAAAAAAAAAATCTAATGAACAATGCTATCTCTCATTTATCGTCTTTGTCATGCAAATCATCAGTTAGTAAATATATGATAATGATAAGAAGCGTTACAAATGAGATCACAAATATATATATATATATATATATATATATATATAATTAATTAGCCACTATCATTATGGAGTAGTAGTCTATAATTTTACGCATCCAAAAAAGTGGAATATATAGAGTTTTCTTAAAAGGATGTGTAAAGATTCAATATATGTGTGTGTATAAAAGTAAAAAATAAAAAGTTATATTTAAGGTTTTTATTAACTTAAAAACTAATAAAAAATCAATGGTTAATAACTAAAATTATAGTATTAATAAAATATTTAATGAGACCATCCTAAAAAAATTATCACGCGCAACGCACAAGTGTGCGACTAGTATATAATAAAAGTTGGGTTTAGATCCCGTGGTTACGCCATGTGCCTTCACCAAATTGCAAAAATTTTATTAAATTTTTAGATTTTTAAAGAACTAAAAAGGAATAGTATGCTACCAGGACTCTAATTCATTTTTATCATTAAGTAGTTTATCTCTTTAAAAAAATAAAGAAATAAAAAATTGCTTCATGTAATATTGTAGGTATAGATTAATATTAGATTAATCAAAAAAATATTATATAGTAAGCATAAAATAAAAACTGCTTCATGTAAGATTGTAGGTAAATTAATATTAGATCAATCAGAACTCTAATTCATTCATATCTCAAATTCAAAAATTTAGAAAAATCAGGACTCTAGTTCATTTTTATCTCTAATTCATCCTTATCATAAAGTAAATGTATCTCTTAAAAAAAGCATATTGCACGTTAACTATTTTTTTGGGATAAAGTATTAAAAAAAACTAATATGTAATTAACATAAACTTCTTGATTAGGTAACTTTAAGGAGTTTAGAGTATTTGATTTTTTATTCCTCAAATAGTTCTATCTTTAAAAAGTGGCCAATTTTATGTTATTTTGTCTAAAGATTTTAATCATTAATATTATTGTTAACAATACTGCAAATCACTTATATTGTAGATTTATTAGATATAAAATTCATATGCGAAAAGTTTGATACACATAACTACAAATGATATTATAGCACAATTGGTATGTTAGAAGATAATTTTGTATTAAGGTGCCATCATTTTATATTTAATGGTTGTTAGGGGTATCAATTCGGGTTAGTGTGTCGGGTTCGTGTCGTGTCGTATCGAGATAGGGGTATTCAACTAAATGGCTCAACCCTAATCTCACCCATTTAATAATCGTGTCATGATTGTTCAACCCTAACTCGATCTGTTAATAAGGCGGGTTGACCTGATCCAACCCATTTGACACGCTTAATAAATGAGTCGTATTGGGTTGACATGAATGTAACACAACGCATTTCAAACTACATAATATTAAATATAACATCCATCTAGAAATAAATTTTTTTACATCCCAAAAGCAAAGCATACACTTCAAGTCTTCAACCCACATTTAAAATAATATAGTTCAACAAAATTATAACAATCATCTAGAAGTAAGTTCTTTACACTCTAAAAGAAGTGCATGCACTTCAACCCATATTCAAAATAACATAGTTTAACAAAAATGAAATAACATAGTTCAACAAAAATATAATATCCTTGGAACTCGCCAAATGCTAAGTATCAATATTGAAGAAATTGGAGCAAACAGTAGACTAATCCTAATTATGATTACGATTATCATCCATAGATTTTTTATTGGTGTCCAAATTCATAACATCTTCCATAAGCTCATCCAATTTCATTTGTGCAAGTTCTATGCCAAAAATATATATAAGTATTAGTAGTTACAAAATATGATCATGTCTCAATAGTTTTAAAAGCAATACCCGTCAGATCTAGTTTATAAAGTATCTCAATAAACCCACTTACAAGATATGCAGACGATTGCCAACTCTAATACAAACACAAAAAGAAACACACAGCACAAGACAAAAGCTACAACCGTAGCCTAATCAACAATTAATATATCTCATATATTAATAACAGAATATGAGTTCGAAGTTTATAGAACAAAAACATTATGCAAAAAAAATTATTACAAAATTTTTAAACACCAAGAAAATAGTTTTCTTTAATTCTAAAACTCACTAAACACATTAGAGAGAGAGAGAGAGCAATAACCACTTTGAGACTTTGAGTTTGAGAATTGAGCGTGAGTACATAAGATGGTAGAGTGAATAGTACAGCTGAAATAAAAACATAAAATTAGATATTTATAAGAAGGTTTAGAGATCTAAGATTTGTAAAGTTTCAACTTCCAATTATATCTCTTGTAAGTTTTTGTAATTACTCACTTTTCTTTTTAAATTAAAAATATATGGTGGATATAAAAGGTATTTGACAAATCTAAAATAAAATGAATATTTATTTGTTGTACGAGTTAAACGAGTTGTGTTAAGTGGGTCATTTCGGTTTGATACAAATAAATTGATATGTCAAACATGTCTATTGCGGATTACGCGGGTTAACCTTCTTATGACACATTTCTTACCATGTCGCTTTCGGGTCAACCCGTTTATGACCCAAACCCATTAAGACCCAACCCAAACCTGCAAAAACCCGTGACGTGTTCGCAGGTTGGGTCGAACATTGACACCGCTAATGGTTGTTATACCAATGCATTTTATCCATTTATTATAATAATTGCTTATTTGATTATAATAATTATTATATTCTACAAGTTTTAACATAAACCGTGCAACGCACGGGCCTTCAACTAGTGGTTCAATAAAACTGAAGTCAATCAATGATATGATTTTAAGAAAAAACTGGGCAACCAACAATAGCAATCCCCATTGCAGTTGGGCAAGAAGCTAAGGGGCAACCTTCCCCATTGTTTCCCCACCATTGAATTTGTGTGGCACCCAAGGCAAGGAACAACAACATAGTTATGAAAGCAGTTCCAGCATCAAGACAATCACAGTGGTACTTGCAAAAATATAATCGGAGCAAGATGCATGGTGGTAATGGGAAGGCAGTGGTCTTTGTGGTGCGTGACAGTGACGACTGCAGGTCCAGAACTAGGGACGATGATTGAGAGATGTCGGAGATTCAACGGCAAATAGCTGCAGTGGCGGCTGTGACGGCAAAAGCAAGGAACACCAAAGAGAGACAAGATTGCAAAGAAAACTTTAGAGCAATAGCTCTGATACCATGTCAGAAATACAAAATGATTGTATTATATTTCTTCAGTAATAGAATATACATGAGTGTCTTTATATAGAAGGCAAAGTGTGCAGTACAAGTAAGTGTGCTATATAAGTAAACAAGGTGTGCCTGAAGCCCACATACCCTAATACATATTAACAATATGATTTTAAGAAAAAACTGGGCAACCATCAACAGCAATCCCCTTTGTAGTTGGGCAAGAAGCTAAGGGGCAACCTTCCCCATTGTTTCCCCACCATTGAATTTGCGTGGCACCCAAGGCAAGGAACAACAACACAGTCATGAAAGCAGTTCCAGCATCAAGACCACCAGAGAGGACATAATTGTAACGCTTCCACATATCTGGTTTGTATTTGAACACCACATAGCCAGAGAGAAACCCAACAATGATCCAACTAGTGAAGCTTACCGCGCTAGCAGGGGGCATCATTGATGTGGCACCCAACAGCACAGGCATGTGAACCAATCGGATCCAATTTTGCTTTGGGAATGCCTTGTGTGCTAGCCAAACTAAAAGAGGTGCAATTGCTCCACCAAGAAAGAACCAATTGATATTTCCATATTCGCCAAGGTCTCCAAAGATTCTACGAGGTCCAACGAGTCCCCAAATGACAGATGCATCAAAGAAGACATGGTCCATTGGACAAGTCCAGGGGCTATCCTTAGGCAACATGGAGGTGTCACAGAGGTGAGGAATGGTTTCCATCAGCCACCATGCAGTTCCTGTGTAGACTATTACTGCTAATATTGTCCCTACTACCTGGAAATGCCACCAAATTTAGTTATGGAATATTGTTATTACTCCTACAATGTGCATATATATAATGAATTTGCGAAACTAAGAAAACAAAACTCACTTGTGCCATAAACATTGATCTTGGCGGAATTTTCATGTAGTGGCCAAGCTTAAAGTCTTGCAAAAAGTATAGACCTTGAGTCATGCTGATGTATCCATACACCTTGAAGCACATGTTAGCAACGGGGCGCTCTGGATACATGTACCCAATAATGTATTCTGTTATAATGTTCAAACCTGGTGTCTGAATTACCAGAGATTAAAATTCAGTAGATTTTTTTTTTTTTTTATATAAAAAAAATAGTAAAACAAAAAGCTAAAATCGTCAGTAAAGTTTAATATGTCTACCTGGTTTGTGGTGGCACTGATAACACCAATTGGGAGAGTGAAGAAAACAGCAATGGCACAAGCTAGAAGTACACCCCACCAAGGCAATTGAAGTGACTCGTTGTAATACTCGCACACAAACATTATAAGACCAATGTTAACGACAAGGATGACAAGAAACCACCACATGGGAACTTTTCTATACCTCTTCATAAGCTTGGTATGTATATCAATTTTTGTTTTCCCTCCAAAGGCGCTTTTACTTTGCTTCCATAGGTCTCTGTATGTGACAGGTGAAAATGAACTTAGGTTCCCGAAAACTCTTTCCAGAGCTTATATTGTCAAAAACTAGCATTTTGCACCAAATAGAATTTATTTTACAGAGACTAATGATATCAAGAGGAATTTAAAGAAGGGAAATCCAGTGAATTGAAAATTCTAGTAGCAGGATGATTAACAAAAGTTGGAACAACAATTAATTTACCATTAACGCAAACTTGCTGATCAGAGAGAACAGAGAACAAGCAGAAATGATTCTCTTTTTTTTTTTTTTTTTCCTTTTTTAAAGAAGCATAAGAAATATAAGAATGAAAAAGAAGCGGATTCTATTGCTAAAACGTGTGATCATTTTTGTGCAATATCTATTTTGTTTATTACTTATTAACACAATTAGCAATTCCTAAAAGGACTGCAAAGTTTCATCATTCATGGAATGCCTTAAGTTATGCTTACCTTCCACTGAAAAGGAGAACATGCACAAGAGTAGCACCAAGTGTAGCAAATCCAAGTCCGTATGTCATCGCAAAAAATGTGCTAAGATGAACAGGCCCCATCTTTGCATACGTTGCACGATCAAGATGAAAATGGGAATTAATGATGCTCAAAATGTCATATTCTGAACCATTTGTTGTGTAAAGGCCGTTAGAATATATTGGGAAGGTCTTGGCGTTGTAGACATTGAACCAGTATGTGATGGGTGTCATCACATACATTACAAGGAAGAATCCCACAGCAACATTGGCAGTGGCGAACCATGGACTAGCTAGTGGACTACCAAGGTATGAGGAAATTGTAGACCAATCAATACCAAAGGAACCAATTCCAAGGCCTTGTAAGCCAGAACCCAATTGATGGACAAGAACAGACTTAGGAGCAATCCAGCAAACCCAAGAGAAAGATGTTATCATGACGAAAAAATAGACTGGAAAGACACAGTAAGCAAAGCTACAGATCAAGACTATGACAAAGAATTGGGTACGTGTCACGCCGCCTTTAGGCCTTTTTTCCTTCTCATGTAGAGCCCTGTAATGGTGATATTACATCCATCAAGATACAGCAATTTTATGAATATACCTATTCATTGATAATGATTACCAAGTATTACAAAGGTACAATTACCTGAACAATGCAACCTGAACAAGGTTAGATGGCCACCACATTTCCCCTGGCTCTACCAGATATTTTCGGAAAAGACCCGCCCAACCGAACCCTAACACCTACAGTTTAAAAAAGAGAACTACAACTTTAGACTTTGATTGTATTTATAAGTAATCCACTGCACACTTCCATATACCAACATTGGACAATTTGTTTATTGTTCAAAATATATGAAGGATTTGAAAAATTAACATTTTAATAGCCGTTATCAGAATAAAATCAAATTTACATAAATAACTTTTTTATTTTGACATTTGCATTAGATATCCGGAAAGTGAGTTGATAACAAATTACTTATGGACAGATATTGCAACTTAAAATCACAGGAACAAAATTCTTCAACCCAAAAGATCCCGTCTATTTAACTTTTTCATCCTACTGAGTAGCCTACAATTACCCTCAAAATCAATAAAATAGCTAAAGTATTACATGATAGAGTTTCCAAGATTCTCTTCCTGACAAAGTATTGAGTGCCTAATTATATTATTGTTCCAGATCTATTCTTTAAATTTTCAAATTAAGCTGGAAGCATGTGCTAAAATTCCCACTTTAATTCTAATGTCCCAGAAAGCATAAAACATTACATCAGTCAAATATTCCACAATCGAGTATATAAATCATCAAATAACCATTAAAAATCCTTCCTTCAACTCTTTGAAATAAAAAAACAAAAACAGAAAAAACATAATCAAATTTAGAAATAAAGGAATAAAACCTGTGTTGTTAACATAACAATGAAGGCTGGAAGAAATGTGAGGCTCCTCTTGTAATAGAGCCTAACTGCAGACAATATATGAGCAGCATAAACTGTGCCAGCACCCGAGTTTGCAAAGATTGTGATCAAAACATGTTCCTTGATGTTGAAAGGCCCTGGATTCATGGTAAACTCAAACCGTGTACCCTTAAAGAAAGGATCTTTTGGCAACACCTTGGCCATGAAGTGTCCAATGGGTACCACAGCAATCTGGGCAGATATTGAACTCACTGTCAATGGCATTTTTCTGTACCAAAAGAACTGGTTCACAAAAGAGAGTATGGCACATGCAGCAACACCCAGAACCCACATCCTGAATGTCACTGCAGGCAGAGTAGGATCATCAGTTTTGGGCACTGTTAAGTCCACTTGTTTTATGGGACACACTTCCTTAACCTCCAAGGAATCATCCTCGATCCCATCAAACACTTCACCCATGATTATATTGAGCAAAACTTTAATGTATGTGTGATTACTGATTTTTAGAGTAAACAGCACAAATAACTGAGAAGAATGTGAGGTATTCAATAGAAATGGACTGTGCATGAAGGCCTGGTGTCTATATATAAGGAGAGATTAATACGGAGAGTGTTGTGCTGTACATGGAGTTAACGCTATGTTAGGATGTTGGGTAAAAAAAGGGGGAGTAGAGTAGAGAGATGGACAGTAATTAAATTACATGTTCGTTAAGGAAGGATACATGTTTGTTAAGGAAGGAGGGGTAAGAATTTAGAGGGTTTTGGAGGGGTTTGAACTACTTCTAACCCCTCAAACCCCTTATTTTTAATTCTCCCAAATTGAAAAGATTTGAAGGGAGAGATGAGAATAAAAATGTCTATATTAACAAAATTACAAATAAAAAGATTAATTATTCTCTTTCCCTTACTTAATTTTAAAAATAGAATCTGAATCTTAACAAATATAGAATCCTTTTTCTTTTTTTCTTTTTCTTTTCTTGTTTTAGATAAAAACAAACACAGCAATTCTAATTCTAATTACTGCATGTGGAGAAACTAAACATAATTAACTTAATACAACCAGTCTATTGAGCTTCAAATCACGTCCAAAAGGCTGGGTTAGACTTAGACCTGTAATGTGACTAATGTCTCTAACCGATCAGGACTTCTATGGCCATGATTACGGAGCTAAGGGGGCATTTGGATTGGCTATTTTCATAACTCATAACTCAGTTTTCATAACTCATAACTCAAAAATGGTGGGACCCATAACAAAAACTTTGTTTGGATACAAATAACTCAATTTTCATAACTCTGTTTCCATCACTCAATTCTCTGATTTTTGAGTTATGAGTTATGGAAACTGAAAACACATTTTAGCTGTTTTCAGTTTCCATAACTTATAACTCAATGGCATTTTTGTAATTAAACACACATTGAGGGACCCACAGCCGTAACTTTTGACCATTGACTTTTTTTTTTTTTTTTTTTTTTTCTGAGTTCTGTCTTCAGTTTTTTTTTTTTTTTTTTCTTTTCTGGGTTCAACGTTAACGTTGGTCTTCACTTTTTTTTTTTTTTTTTTCTTTCTTTCCGGGTTCAACGTTAACGTTTTTTTTTTTTTTTTTTTTTTTTTTTTTCTTTCTTCTGGGTTCGGTTTTCACTTTTTTTTTTTTTTCTTTTCAGTACCAGATCACCTAAACCCAGAAAAAAAAAAAAAAAAAAAAATGACGTTAAAGCTACACCTAAACCCAGAAAAAAAAAAAAAAAAAAACTGACGTTAAAGCTACACCGAACCCAGAAGAAAAAAAAAAAAAAAAAAAAAAAAAAAAGGCAAAAGCTGCATTGATTGACAGCCATGGGACCCACAAATAGTGTGAAAAATATGAGTGATGAAAACTGAGTGATGGTGCCAAACGGGTATAATATTTTTAAGTGATGAGTGATGAGTAATAAGTGATGAGTGAAGAGTGATGAGTGATAAGTGATGAGTGATGAGTGATGAAAATTGAGTGAGCAAATTTTTTTATCCAAACAGGGCCTAAGTTTGTCTCTTGTGGTTCTTTCTTTCGGCCTTTTTGTCCGTTGTAGTTTTGTCTCATTCATTAGATTTTCTTAAAGGTTTTAACCCGAAGTGTCCAACATAAAATTTTCAGTTGGGAGAGCGGTAAATTGAACCATAACTGTCTCCATTAGAAATACTAGTGTGTAACTCCTGCATATATATAAATATAATTAAAAATATTAAAATTAATCACAATTATACAGTTTAAATTAGCATTTTTATTAGAAGATGTTCAAATTATAGATGGTATTAGTTTATATTTTTTTAAAACATAGCATTAATGTGAAAGAATCAGTTTCAAAATAGAATCCGAATCCTAACAAACATAGAATCCTTTTCTTTTTTTCTTTTTCTTTTCGTGTTTTAGATAAAACTAAACATAATAATTCTAATTACCCTTGGTATTCAATATACCTCATGTTGTATAGTATGGGATTGTGCCAAGTGGTGCATTCTTTAAAATTCTTTTTATTTAGACTTCTACTTCAAAGAGTTTGTATTTATATCAAATTATTAGTTCATTGACTCAACTAATAGAGTAAATGTATATACTAATTATCTATAGTTGTGCATTAATTATTTATATTAAATAAATTTATAAGATTATTTTTATAAACTTTGTTTTTTTTTTTTTTTTTTGAGAATTTTATAAACGTTATTTAAGAAATAATATTTAGTTGGAATAATAATATTAGATTTACAATATGACATTATCCCTCATGTTTAGCTGCTTTGACAAAAATTGACACAAAAACTAAAAAATATATATATTTGTGAATTCACTAAAAATTTATCTTTAACCCTTTAAATTTCCTGATTCCTTTCAATGACATGTGATATATATATATATATATATATATATATATATATATGTATTTATGTATGTATGTGGAACTAACATTGTGCTATTTATTTTATGTAATTAGAAAGATAACTAATAGAATGTATATGTTTATTTTGTTACGTTAATTATTTTAACCATAATGACATTTTAATATCATTTTTTTAAGATTTATATAAGAAATAATTGATTTTTTTTTTATGTGAGAAACAATTAATTTGAAATATGATATTCTTACTAAAATTTTAGTTGTCTTTGCAACTATTGAAACAATGTCCAACAAAATGGGAAAAAAAATAAATAACTTTGCTAACACAAAATCCAGAATGTAAAAAAAAAAAAAAAAATGAAGGATATTTGTATTTTTTGTAGGCATGAAACATGCCTGTTTATATGACCCAATATATCATGCAACTTTCAATTTAAAAACACACACACACACACATATATACTATGATCAAATCACTACATTATTCTTAGTGTCTTTCTATTTTGTTTATAAAATAACTAAAGTTTACCTTTTTTTTTTACAAGGAAAGTTATTGAATTTATATATATATATATATATATATAGACGCACATTGATAGTTGAAGGTGACGAATCTAAATCTGAATGTCTCTATTAAAAATTGAGATGACAATCAGTTAAACTAAATCTTTTTGAAATATTAGAGAAAACTAATAATGAGTTGCACCTCACATTGTGCGAAAACTCAACTACTTTAGTACTAACCTATAAAACTTGACTAAGCCTATGATTCTAAAAGATTCTAAAAAAAAAGTGTAAAACTAATCATTACCCAACAACCTTTTTGACCATCTATTTCAGATCATCAAACTAAAGCACCAATTGGTTTTTGATGTAAATAAAAATTGAACCTAAATCTCTTATTTAACTATCAAAGATTTTACTCGTTAAATTAATATAAAATGGTATACGACACCAAAGGAAGCAAGCCCTCCAATAATTTTGGATGAAATTTCATCTAATTTTTATTCAGTTTATCTTATATTATTTTGGGGAAATTTTATAAACTTTTTACTTAACTACTTAAGTTTTATTCTTTTTTGTATTTAATATTTAATTTACTTTTTTTATATATATTATATGGCTTTCACATAGACCAAGATTTTATTCCCAGATGCGTGTGCATAGAGACTATTCTGTTTTTTTTTTTTTTTAATTAAACAGTAATTGTAATTTATTTTTTGATCTTGTGTTTGAAATTAGTGTAATGATAGAGAGAAAATATTGGGTAGAAAAAATAAGATGAATGTGAGGAGAAAGAAGGCTGAATTTTAGGATTTCTCTTAGTTCAAAAAAAAAACTAGAGGTGTTTTATTTCTATGAAAAATGAATTAAAAAATTGCTAAACTTTAAGGAATAAAAATATGAACATGATGGTCTTCAAAATGATAGTAGCTATTAGTGTTGTAGAAAGTATAGACAGATTAGTTACTTGTATTTGTTTAACATTTATGGTCTTATTTCTAAGAGAAGTTATCATTCATTAATTAGAGAATTTTTTGAATTAAATAAAAGTCCAGCTATTTTTTTATTTTAGTGTCATAATTTTTCATTCATTTCAATTTTTAGATTATGTCACAACAAATATATAAATAAAAAAAAATATATATATATATATATATATTTAGAGCTGTCATTTAGAGGAATTATATTTTTATAAAATAAAAAAATTTAAAAAAAAAAAAGCAAAAAAATAAACTATTTTTCAAAGTGGACGGAGAAGTTTTTTTTAATTTAAATTTTTTCTTTTTGGATAGGTTTGTTTTGAAAACATGAATTAGTAGGAGATAGGCCTATTTTGTAGGCATTTTAAGTGAAGTTTAAGATATATTTTTACCGAGTTATCCCTAATTTTGGTCTCTGATAAATATAAGATCTAGAGGTATTTTTGAACCATTTAAAAATACAATTCAAAAAGAGGAATTCTCCTATAAATAATATAGATAGATTGACCTATCTACTTTTCTCCTCAGTTCTCACATATAAGTAAATAAAAAAACAAATTACAAATTATGGTAGTCCATATATGAGATGGTAGACTAATTTTAGAATATTATGAAATTATTTTAAATTTTTATCTTGCCCCTAACTATTTTTTAATAATATCTATCTATTCGTAGTATGTCCTAATAATTGTTGTGCATCAATTGTAGTAACATTTTACCTCAAAAATTGTGAAATAAAAACCAATTTACTAAAGAATAAAGGATGACTGTTGTGTCATTATACTGCTTGACTAAACAGTAAACACTTCGAGAAGTGGAAAAGTCAGCTGAGCCATTCAGGCCCCGTGCTAAGCAGTAAGCACAAGCATTGTGCATGCTCCAAAATTCAAAGATCACATAAAATATCATCATTTTGGTCAGAATTGTTTTTATAGCATATTGTGAATGGTAAAAAAAAAAAATAGATTCATGCAAAATTGACTTATAATCAATCATAATCATGGTAATTTTATGCAAAGTGACTTATAATCACTTATAATTTGTAAAATAATTACGATAAAAATTGTGAAGTTTTATATAATACTGTAGATGCACAATATTAGGCATAAGCATTAATTGTGCGTTGTGATGAAAGTTAAAATAGTCTTTGTTATTTTAAAGTTGCAACAATATTATAAAAGAAAAGGCAATTTGGCCAACTTTCCCACTCTACTATTACAGACTACAGTTGCAACTTTACAGCACTATCACTTCACCCACTTATACTATTTTTATTAAAAAATGATAAAATTATCGTCAAAAGAAACAAATTCGGCGCCCAACATGATTAAAATTATTCTGACCATAAAAAAATAACTCCAATCTACTAAGACCACTGTGTATGGTTTTAGACTTTAAATTGCATAATTTTTAAATTATTTAACGAAATATGACTTGTTAAATAATATACATAAATAATTGGATAAAATATCATTTTTATTTCTAAAATATGACAAAAGTTTGTTTTTCATTCTAAAATGTTCTGATTTTTGTCTCTATGTCTATTTTTGGTAAATTAATGAATACCAATTCTTGGAAAAGATATTGAGCCAAACTTCATCCCTATAAAAAAGGGTCAATTCTTCCCAAAATTAAGGTAAGTTTGGCGAAGAATCATGATTCATGAGCAGATAAGGAATGGAATTTGATCGTATTTCCTGCAAAAATTTTAAAAAAGAGAAATCTTATCTTTCTAAATTTTGTTAGTCTCATGTACTGTTTTCCAAAAAAAGAAAAAGAAAAGAAAAATGAAGCTCAAAAAGATGGTGCAGCTTCCACATAGTCAAAGGAACTTTTATGACTCGAGCCACTAGGACCACTACAGGTCAAGCGACGACCGCACCAGTTCCCCACCGCCGATATAAGTGACCAACCCACATGGAGTCAGTAGTTACTATTTAATGGTTTCACACGGACCCACCGCCAACGGACAACCCATTAACCACCGTTTATTACTCTCATTCACAAAAGGGTACTGCTTTCAGCGTGACTTTATTAAAAGGACCCTACATCTAGAAGACTAGAACTTTCTTACTAAATCATCATTACATTTTGAAGAAGTTTGTTATTGAATAAGATGGTGACTAAGATGTATTTAATGCTTTTAAACTCTTCCTCTTTTTTATTTTGTTTGTCCTCTATTTTATTTTAAAATATTTTAAAATATTATTATGTTTTTAAAAATAAAAATTATTAATTTACTAATATTCCTATTATACCCCTACTTTATTTTCAAAACTATTTGAAAAAAAAAAAAAACCTAACTAATATTTTTAAAAAAAACCAATCTAATTGAAGTGCTTTTTTAGTTGTCTCATTAAGAATAACTCTTTTTTAAAAATATTACTCACATTTACAAAAGGGTACTACTTAACAAAAACTTTCAGCATGACTTTATTAAAAGGACCCTACATCTAGTAGACTAAAACTTTCTTACTAAATCACCATTACATTTTGAAGAAGTTTGTTATTGGATAAGATGGTGACTAAGATGTATTTAATGCTTTTAAATACTTCCTCTCTCCTATTTTGTTTCTTCTTTATTCCATTTTAAAATGTCCTAAAATATTATCCTGTTTTTAAAAATAAAAATTATTAATTTACTAATATCTCTATTATACTCCTACTTTATTTTCAAAATTATTTGAGAAAAAAAATAACTAACTAATATTTTTTAAAAAAATCAATCTAATTGGGGTACCTTTTTAATTGCCTCATTAAGAATAACTCTTTTTTAAAAAAGCTGATAAATTTATTTAAGGATAGTTTTGTAAACTTATACATTTTTAAAAGTCAGACAAGATAATAAATGATGTTCCCTTAAAAAATTTGACTTTTCAAACATGATAAACAAAGTGGGACGGAGAAAGTAATATGCTTATATATTCTTTGAAATGAGTAATTTTTTTTTTTTTTGGTGTTCCTAGAATACAGAGAATGATACTCCATCATCTTACATTTATGTGGAGTTTATTTATTAAATTTATGGTGTAGTCCACCATTAATATGAGAAGAAAAAACATCATTTTTGGTGCTCCGAAAATATCTAAGACTAAGATTTTTTTTCCTTTAAAAGGTTCGTGTTAAGAGTGGTCTTAGGGCAATTGTTAATAAACAATTTATAATAAAAAAAAATTGTGCCACTTTTATGGAAAATGGGAAAACCATCAGGTTATGTTTGGTAGCTATTTTTTCCCCTTATTTTCTATTTCCAGAAAAAATTTTATGTTTCCAAAAATAATTTTATGTTTTTGAGATTAAAAAACTTGTTTGGTAATTCAAAATAAATTGAAAACAAAAATCGTTCTCAAAACTCAATCTGTGAAGGAAACTAAAAACATGTAAAAAGTTGTTTTCACTTCAGTTTCTAATTTTTAAAAGTCAATGAAAAATACGCATTTAATTTAATAAATTTGTCTCATTTAATGAGTTAGCATTAGAGTTCAAATCCTAGTAACAACATATTTTAGTATTTTCTATTTTTTTTCTTCAAAAAACTATCTTTTTAATTTCAACTAACTAAACATGTTTTTTATTTAAAAAATACAAGAAAACTGTTTTTCTTTATATTCTCAAAAACAAGTTTTTGAAAATAGAAAACAAAAATTGTTACCAAACATAACCTCATTTTTTTTTTCCTTTTTCATAAAAACTTTCCTAAATTGATTCATTAACAAATTTCCTTAGGGCATTCGTTAAGTTCTCATTTTTAAAAAATAATAAAGTTAAATTATACACATATATCCAAAAAAAGACATACAAACACAATGATTTTGTAAACATTTATCAGTCTTTAACCTATGTCCTTGGGACACTCGTTAACACATGTCCTGTAGAGCTCAAGGGCCCAAGAGATGTATTGGGCCGGCCTAAGAGCTCTTATGGGGTTGAAGGCCCAACCTAATGGTATGAGTGGTCCGAGGACATGAATAGGTCCGCCTGTGAAGTAACATGACAAAAGGAAGAAGCCATATCTGGGCAGAACACCCTAAGGCATGAGGTCCGAGGATGGTAACATCCTCAGCCATAGCTAGCCGAGGACAAGAAGAGTGATCTGGCAGTTCAAGGGCATCTATACTAAAGACCTTGAACGCAAAGGGTAAGAAAACAAAGGTAGGAGACAAGGAGAAGTAACAGGAAATATCAAAGAAAAAGCAGCTACCATCGCATTGAAGGCTCTATACCTATCTCTGGGGCCGCATTAATGGGGAAGTGACGCCTGAATATTAGAGTTCAGCCTTATACCTACAGCCAAAGACTTTGGTAGAAAGGGGTAATGGGACAAGTATCTAAAAGAAGCATCTGACATACACGTGGAGGAGAGAAGGAGAAGGAGAAAGGCCTATAAAAGGTGAAGGGAGAAGAAAGAGATGGGGGGAACACAAGAGAGAGAATTGTAAGAAAACACCAATGATTGTCCTCGGCAGTAATACATAAGAGAATTTTTATTCACGTATAGATGTTATGCATGTGTTTGTGATCCATCTTAATTTTCATGTTATCTAACATCCATAGACCTAGATTAGAAGCTCACTCTCTATAAATTCATTGTTTTGGGCCCTTTAGGATGGATTCGAAGGTACAACTGAGGTCTAGCACCATTTGTGTCCTTACAATTGGCGCTGTCTGTGGGAATCTTGTGTTCTGACGTCGGACACTGATAACATGATGGCTGGTTCAAGTCCGTACCATGCAGAATCTTTGGGGTCTCAACGTAAGGATCCTTTTCAACACTTAGAACAAATGGAAGATCAAGAGGACAATGTACACACAGGACCCACTGCTAGCAACCACTCATGGGGTGGAAGAGGAATCCTCCGCGAAGGTGGTACCAAAGCCATGCAGAGGGAAATTGACCACTTGAAGAGGAAGCTACGTCGTGCGAAACGGAAATGAACACCCTCAGTTTCTGGCTCTTCCTCTGATGACTCCCAGAGTAGTGGTTATAGGCCTAGGTCAAAAACCCCTCCTAGTGAAACTTCCTCGCATGAAACAGGAGATCTTCATGGCAGGGCAAGCAAGAAATCTCCTTCTAGGGGCTTGGGTAGTGATGCCATGGGGAAGGCGTTACACTAACTTTCCAAATCACCTTTCACGCGTAGAATCGAGAAAGGGAAGCTTCCTCACCATTTCACACAGCCAAATTTCACCATTTACAATGGTCGAACAGACCAAATGGAACATGTGAGTCATTTTAACCAGCGCATGGCAGTTTACTCTAAGAATGAGACATTGATGTGCAAAGTATTCCCCTCAAGTTTAAGGTCTGTTGCAATGAGGTGGTTTAATGGTTTGAAGGCAAATTCCATTGACTCTTACATGAAGCTTACGATGGCATTTGGGTCTCGTTTTGTTACCTGCAGTAGAGTACCTCGGCCTCTAGATTCGTTACTGTCCATGGCCATGAGAGAATGAGAGACCTTGAAAACGTACTTGAACAGGTATTGAGAGATATTTAACGAGATTGATGGTGATTTTGATGAAGTGGCAGTTAACACTTTCAAGGTCGGCCTTCCAATTGAGCACGATTGAAGGAAGTCTCTGACCAAGAAACCGGTAAAGAACGTACAACGGCTCATGGATCGTATTGATGAATACAAGCGAGTTGAGGAAGACTAGCAACAGAGTAAAAGGAAGATGAAAGCTACCACTCAGGAGAGGAGGGATTTCAAGTCGGAAAGGTACAATAACAGATGGACACGGAGGTATTTTGCTGGCCAGTTTGGGTCGGCTCCTTTTCAGACAGTGAATGCTGTGTTTTGTAAACCTGTGCAGCAGGTGCTGGAAAAAATTTGTCATGAACCATACTTTAGATGGCTCAATAAAATGATAGGAGACCCTACGAAATGCAATCAGAACCTCCATTGCAATTATCATCAGGACAAGGGTCATACCACGAAAAATTGCAGGACCCTATGGAATTATCTGGATCAGTTGGATAAAGAAGGGAAGTTAAGACAGTTCATGAATAGGCCTAATGGGCAAGGCACACAATCTGGTTCTGTGAATCAAGGCAGCAATAATTCAAGACCTCTGTTGGGCATAATAAATGTTATTTTTGCTGCGCCAGGTCAGACTGGATCTTGCCCTACCAGGGTAATGTCAGTGTCGTGACATCCTGCCGAGGACCTCACTTCTGAGCTGAAGAGGATCAGAGGGAACCCTCCACCTATTCTGGGATTTTCTGAGGAAGATAAGGTTGGAACTATCCAGCCGCACGATGATGCGTTGGTTATCATGCTAAGGATAGGGGGTTACGACGTAAAAAGAGTGATGGTTGATTAAGGGAGTAGGGCTGATATTATGTACCCGAACTTGTTCAAGGGACTTAATTTGAAGCCTAAGGATCTTACGGCTTACGACTCACCATTGATAAGTTTCAAAGGGAAAGCTGTTGTTCCAAAGGGACAAATTCGATTGCCCGTACAGTCGGGACCAGTGGTAGTGGATGCGGATTTCATTGTAGTGGATGCATACTCCCCTTACACGGCTATAGTGGCAAGGCCGTGGTTGCATGCCTTAGGTGCCGTTTCCTCAACCCTGCATGTTAAGGTGAAGTTCCCATATGGAGATTCAATTGAAGAGATAGTTGGCAGCCAATCCATGGCAAGAAATTGCATAACAGCAGCTATTACACATCAAGCCAGACAGGAGTCCCAGGCCTCGACTGGAAGAAATTTGTAGCAGTTAGCATCCTCGGACAAGCCAAACGTGGCCAAGGTCGAGGAGCCTAGGTGTGAAGATCTGGAGAAGGTACTTATTGCCGATGATATGGAGAAGTTCTTCCAAGTAGGAAGTCAATTGCCACTCCAAGAAAAAGAGGAACTGGTTATGTTTTTGAAGCGGAACATTGATGTATTCGCATGGGACGCTTATGAAGCTCCAGGGGTTGACCCAAATTTTATCTGCTACTACTTGAATGTTAATCCATCGGCCATGCCAAGGAGGCAACTACCTCGGCGCTCTTCCCAGGAGCATGCCAATGCTATTAAGGAGGAAGTACTGAAGCTCCAAAAGGCAGGTGCTATTAAGGAGGTGTTTTATCCCGAGTGGTTGGCGCATACAGTGATAGTGAAGAAAAAGAATGGGAAGTGGAGAGTGTGTGTGGATTTCACAGACTTGAATAAGGCCTGTCCCAAAGACTCATTCCCAATGCCTCGCATAGATCAGTTAGTGGATGCTACTATAGGGCATCCTCGAATGAGTTTTCTAGATACTTTCTAAGGTTACCACTAAATACCTTTAGTTCTAGAAGACCAGGAAAAGACAGCTTTCGTCACCCCCATAGGAAACTACAACTACAAGGTGATGCATTTTGGTCTAAAGAATGCTAAGGCTACTTATAAGAGAATGATGACGAGGATGTTTGAACTCCAATTGGGAAAGACTATTGAGGTGTACGTGGATAATATGGTGGTTAAAAGCAAAACTATCTCGGCTCATATACCAGACTTAGATGAAACCTTTCTTACGCTGAGAAAGCATAAGTTACGTCTCAATGCATCCAAATGTTCTTTCGGGGTTGGATCTTGTAAATTCTTGGGCTACATAGTGACACATAGGGGAATCGAGGTCAGTCCTGCTCAAGTCAAGGCAATCAATAGCTTACAACCACCTCAGAATCCAAGAGAAGTGCAAAAATTGACCAGAATGACTACTGCCCTCAACAGATTCATCTCACGGTCTGCTGATAGGTGCAGGCCCTTTTTCCAGTTATTGAACAAGTGGAAGGGATTTGAATGGACGGAAGAGTTTGTCATAGCTTTTCAGCAACTTAAGGAATATCTGTCACGCCCACCTATTATGTCTCGGCCTGAGGTTGATGAAGTTCTATTCGCATATGTTGCGGTGGCTGACCATGCTGTAAGTTTGGTGTTAATAAGGGTCGATGGAAATGTGCAGAAACCAGTCTACTATGTGACTAAGTCCTTACATGAGGTCGAGGTGTGTTATTCACCATTGGAAAAGGTCATTCTAGCCGTAGTACATGGTACGCGTAAGCTCACCGATTACTTTCAATCTCATACCGTGGTAGTCTTGACCCAGTTACCTCTCAAAGCCATACTTAGGAGTGCTGATCACACAAGTCGAATCGCTAAATGGGGAACCATTTTAGGCGCTTTTGACGTTAGGTATATGCCTCGCACCTCAGTAAAGGGCCAAGTTTTAGCTGATCTAGTCGCAGAATTTGCTAAGCCCACAATAGAAGATAATGCCAAGAGCATCGACATGGATGAAAAATCAATTGGTGTAATCACATGCAAAGAACCTTTAGTGTGGACTGTGTACGTTGATGGGGCTGCAAATCAAAGGGGATCCGGTGTGGGGTTGGTAATTATAACCCCAGAGGGTCTTACACTGGAAAAATCCCTGAGATTAGGATTCTCAGATACTAACAATGAAGCCGAGTATGAAACTTTAATGAAAGGGATAGATATAGTTCAAAAAATGGGTGGAAAGGTGGTACAAATGTTCTCGGACTCGCAACTAATTGTAGGCCAAGTAGATGGAAAAGTGGAGGCTAGAGATCCGAGAATGCAGGAATACTTAACTCAAGTCAGGCTTTTGCAATCCCAATTCGAATCCTTTACTTTGTCGCATGTACCTAGGAGTAACAACACACATGCTGACTCCTTGGCAACCCTCACCACGTCCTCGGCACAAGGTCTGCCTCGGATCATCCTTGTTAAAGACCTATGTAAGCCCACTAAAATAACAAGAAGTATTATCCAAGCTCATCAGATCAAGGTGGGGCCCAGTTGGATGGACCCCATCGTATCTTTCCTTACGGATGACATCTTGCCAGAGGAAAAAGTTAAAGCGGATAAGGTGCGTAGAAAGACACCTCGGTTTTGGTTGTCCGAGGATCATAAACTGTATAAACGATCTTTCTCTGGGTCATACTTGCTATTTGTACATCTTGAAGCGACGGGGCTACTTTTGGAGGAATTACATGAAGAAATTTGTGAAAGTCATACAGAGAGAAGGTCTTTGGCTCACAGAGCTTTAACACAAGGATACTGGTGGCCCAATATGCAACGAGAGGCTCAAGATTACGTGAAGAAATGCGATCAGTGCCACAGGTTTGCACCCAACATCCATCAGCCTAGAGGAGAGCTAAATCCTCTAACAAGTCCCTGGCCTTTTGAGCAATGGGGCTTAGACATTGTGGGACCTTTTTCCAAGGGCTCTTGGGAATAGGAGGTAGTTGATTGTAGGCACAAATTATTTTACCAGGTGGGTAAAGGTTGAACCCCTATCCAATATTAGAGATGTTGATGTGAAAAAGTTCATTTGAAAAAATATTGTCACCCGATTCGGAGTCCCTCGTACTCTCATATCGGATAATGGTCTACAATTTGATAGTAAAGCTTTTAGGCGATATTGTTGCGACCTCGGCATAACCAACAGGTATTCTACTCCAGCATATCCACAAGAAAATGGGCAGGCCGAGTCGGTCAACAAAGTCATTGTTAATGGGCTCAAGAAGATGCTAGATGACGCTAAAGGTAGATGGGTGGAAGAATTGCCTCATGTTCTGTGGGCGTATCGGACCACGCCACGAAGATTTACAGGAGAAACACCCTTCTCAATGATGTATGGCGCCGAGGCTGTGATCCCTTTAGAAACTGGATTCCCGACGATAAGAACAAGTTCCTTCACTTCCGATAGTAATGACAGGTTACTGGAAAGGAGCCTAGATTTAGTCGAAGAATGGAGGGAGAATGCTATGGTCCAATTGGCTTACTACCAGCAAAAACTGAAGCATGAGTACAATTCACATGTGAGGTCAAGGCCACTTGCTCCTGGAGATTTGATATTGAAGAAAGTCCTGGGTACAACCAAGAATCCAGCATGGGGAAAATTAGGACCTAACTGGAAAGGACCGTATCGCATCACTTCAGTGGCTGGCATAGGGACTTACTATCTTATAGATCTAGATGAAAAGGTTGTGTCACATCCCTGGAATGTAAATAATTTGCGATGATATTATTATTAATAAAATGCACTTCTGCCACTCTAATTGTACTGCTATCATGCCACGCTGAATGTTATGTTTAAGAATCTCATTATAAATTGTTAAATAGAACCATGGTTACGTCGGATGCTCCGATCCTCGGATCCTCTATCTTGGGGAAATTAACATGTCAATATATATTGTTAAACAGAACCATGGTTACGTTGGATCCTCAAATCCTCTATATCTTGGGTAAATTAACATGTCAATATAAATTGTTAAACAGAACCATCGTTACGTCAGATCCTCTATCTTGGGGAAATTAACATGACAATATAAATTGTTAAACAGAACCATGGTTACGTCGGATCCTTGGATCCTCTATTTTGGGGAAATTAACATGTTAACATAAATTGTTAAACAGAACCATGGTTACGTCGGACCCTCAGATCCTCTATCTTGGGAAAATTAACATGTTAATATAAATTATTAAATAGAATCATGGTTATGTCGGATCCTCGGATCCTCTATCTTGGGGAAATTAACATGTCAATATATATTGTTAAACAGAACCATCGTTACGTCGGATCCTCGGATCCTCTACCTTGGAAAAATTTTACATGGCAATATAAATTGTTAAACAGAACCATAATTACGTCGGATCCTCGGATCCTCTGCCTTGGAAAAATTAATATGTTAATACAAATTTTTATGCAAAACCAAGGTTACACCTGATCCTCGGATCATCTACTTTGAGGAAGTTGACATCCCAATACTAAGTACTAAGCAGAAATTGGATGGTGTGGACTCCTCAAACCATATACCCTATGGAAGTGGATATCTTACTAAGTACCCAGCAGGTATGTGACCACAAAGGTTCCCTCAAACTGTGGACTTCATAGAACTTCATTCGTTACTAATTATTAAGTACAACATTCAAGCTGCCCTTGGTTCAAATATGAATCATATCAGAGAAGTTAGTGTTCCTTATCCTGACATCTTTTATGCGTTATTCCTAAGTTAATTCTTGAACAGGTCGTAATCGTGTTGGTTCCATATATGTGATTTACTCCTAAGTGTTTTATCCATCACTAGAGCTGAGTAAAAACCCACGAGCATCACTTAAAGTATTTGCAAGTATAGAAGCCTCACGGATTTTATTATCTTTGCTTGTTTATTTACTTGGAACTATCAAAAAATATAAGGGGCATAAATTACTGGTTATCACGTGGCATCAGCAACCGTGGGAATGTCATACTATTAAGAAGCATTACACAAGAAATGCAATATGAATAACAGCTCATTCCCATTAATTGGAAACATTTACGATTACATACGAAGGCAAAGTGAGAAATTACATCGAAGGGAAGTACAAAGGAAGATAAAAAAATAATAAAATAAAATAAAAAAAGGGGAAAGCTAACTAAAACGCAAAGGAAACCACGGCAGCAAGAAGGAGAGCCATCAATACTTTGACTGTGTTTGGTCTTTAGGGTCAGCAGGAGTCACCACAGGAGCCGAGGACCCTTTAGCTATCTCTTTGGCATTGAAACCCCCCTTTGGCATTATTGGCAAAGTCCCCAGGACGATCTCCAAGGTCTCGCCAGCCTTTGAATTGGGGGGTAGTTCCTTTGGTTCAGCGAGAAGTTGTGCATCTTCAGGTTCTATCCTCTCAACTTGTGTTGAAGATAGATGCTCGGGAGCAGCAGTGTCATCAGTAGTTTCCTCTGGTTGCACTCCCACCGTGGAGGAGCCAACATCATCCTCGGCCTAGACAGAAGTGGCCACTCGTGGCCACTCGTAGCCACTCTGCTCAGCTTGGTCAACCATCTCCTCAGCCCCCCGTGCCTTAATGACGGCCTCCTCCTTAGCTTTGATGGCTTCCTCCTTAGCCTCATCAGACCTTTTCAAATCTTGTTTGAGGCCTTCAATCAGCTTCTTGGCCGAGGCAAAGTTCTCGTCGACATGCCTAAGTTACAGCCTTTGCTCCTCGACTTGCCTTTCAGTGGTCTTCAACTGGGCTTCTAAGCCCGACCTCTCACTCTCCACTTTACCCAGGCTGGCCGTGACCTCTTGCAACTTCTTCTTCTTCAGCTCGAGGATCTTCTGGGTATGGTCAAGCCTCACCTCACCTCCCCGGCCCTAAGAGATTTGTAAAAGTTGGCAGCAACCTCCTCTGTCCTGTGAGCAGATTGGATGGCCTGCATGCAAAACATGGTAAGTCATTGATACACAAGCACAAGTATCACTGAAAGAAGAAAAAAAAAATTCTAACTAGAACCCTTACCATGGCAAGTTCTTTCTTCAAAATCATAAAGACATTCTGGTCCTTCATCCTCCAAAGCTCACCTATATCTTCGGGTAACAGCAATGCCTGTTCCACTGCATCTGCAATGCATGCAGCAGTACCCTCATCAAAGCCCCTGATGGATGCATCAGCGGTAACTGCTTAGTCATCTACAGTCATCTGAGGGGCCCAAATGGGTGCATGCATGGTTGTAGGAGGCTCGGTCCTCTTGTCCCACCTCGTTTGAAGGAGATGAGCCTGCTTTCCACCCCTTTCCTGCTCTATATCTTTGGCAGAAAGATCTCTACCACCTTCAACTATTTCCTTCTCCTTCTGTTGATCCCTTTTCCTTTTGTGATCACTAGGATTGGGTCAGTGGAAGGGAAGGGAGCTTTGATAGGGGAACCCTCTCGGTGCCTTTATCTTTGATCATTACTTGAGGCACTTTGGTGGGTTCTTGAGCCCCCACCTGAGCCTCAAATACGTCTTTAAGGCTCGGTTTCGACCTACGTTGGATACCCATGATCTCAAGTTGCTGGTCGGTGTCCAAAGAGGTCAACGGAGATGTGTCGAGGACAGCAAGTTGTTCTTCAGATGATGGAAGTCGATCAAAAACTTCGAATTCTCCTTCAAAATCCTAGAATTCAACAATTTCCTCTTCTTCTTTTTCTTCTTCTTCCTTTATGAATGGCTGAGAGGAAAAGCCTGCACCCAAAATGGGTCGTGTAGAGGAGGTAGCTAGGGGGACGCCTTCTGGTAACAAACGTACAAGCTCGGTAATGAAGGTACCCTGGGGGATAGGGGCACCCTCGGGCAGAAGGAAGCCGTCGACTACAATGCTAATCCGGGGTAGCTGGGGTCTCTGGCCTTGATTACGCACTTCAGCACTTGAAAAGCTGTTGAGATAGGATCGTATCCAAAGATCAGATGCGCCGCTCTAAGTTAACCGTCTGAATGAACGAATACCTCGGCTTTCAAAATTTTGTCTAAGCGAGCAAAATCAACAAGATGGGCGTGACGAGCAAGTGCGCGGTGATCTGCACAATTATTCAAAGAAATAGTAAGGTCAAAGCAAGGAAAAATACAACAATAACAAGATAACAAAGAAGAAAAATAGAGCTAATGCTATACGGGTACTCACCAGGTTCCCCCTCTCTCGTCGGACAGGGGAGGCCGTCATGCCAATCCCCAGATATTATTAAGAAGTCTTTGTTTAGACCCTTGTTAGAATGAGGAAGGCACTGAATTAGCCTAACCTCCGCATACCTAGACTTTATGTAGTACCCCTGTCCCTTCAAATTATGGAGATTGTAAACCCAGTTCACGTCGTGATAAGTGAGTCCTAGCCCCATCTTTTCGTTCAAGGCAACTACGGCACCTAAAATCCTAAACATATTTGGTGCGCATTGTGTGGGGGATAACCCTCAAATAATTCCTAGTTATCGGTCTCATTAGGATTCTCATCCCTCCCTCTATGAAGGCTATCATGGGAATCGGTACCTCACCAGTATCTCTCTCAATATGCCACCCTCCATCCTTGCAATATTTAATGGACACTCCCTGCGAGATTCCATATGTAGCCTTAAACTGCTCTATTTTCTCAGCACTGTCTACTAAAGGTGTGAACCTGCGCATTTTCTAGGAGGAGAGGGGAAATATGGTGAAAAGGTTGGGAAGTTTAGACGGCCGAGGAGAAAAAAATAAAGAATGACAAGAAAGAAAGAACAACAATAAAGTGAGCAGAAAGTTTGGAAAACTTACTTTATAGTGATAAGGACACCTCGGTTTAGACCTTGGAAGGTAGGAAGACGCGTGCAGAGTGCAAAGGAGGTTAAATTCATTGTATGAATTCTGAAGTAAGTGAAGAACTTTCAAATGAGTAATATTTATATCAATGGGAATCACAAAGCGAGAGATTTCCCGCCTATGCCCCTACGCAGCGCTTATCCGTTGGATGGGCATTACGCGGTTGAACGTGGGAAACAAGAAGCCGTTAACATTTAATTGTAACGCGTTCTGCATATTGAAACGTCAGAAGCGTGTTGTCCAGGGGACGTGTGTCGAAATCCTCATTCCTCCCAGAGAAGTAGAAATGAGGATCTCAAGGGGCTATTGTAGGGCTGAAGGGCCCAAGAGATATATGGGGCAGGCCCAAGAGTTCTTATGGGGTTAAAGGCCCAACCTAACGGTATGGGTGGTCCGAGGACATGAATAAGTCCGCCTGTGAAGTAACATGACAGAAGGAAGAAACCATATCTGGGCAGAACACCCTAAGGCATGAGGTCCGAGGATGGTAACGTCCTTGGCCATAGCTAGCCGAGGACAAGAAGAGTAATCTGGCAGTTCAAGGGCATCCATACTAAAGACCTTGAACGCAAAGGGTAAGAAAACAAGGGTAGAAAACAAGGAGAAGCAACAGAAAATATCAAAGAAAAAGCTGCTACCACCGCATTGAAGGCTCTGTACCTATCTCTCTGGCCGCATTAATGGGGAAGTGACGCCTGAATACTGGAGTTCAGCCTTATACCTACCGCCAAAGACTTTGGTAGAAAGGGGTGATGGGACAAGTATCTAAAAGAAGCATCTGACATACATGTGGAGGAGAGAAGGAGAAAGAGGAATGCCTATAAAAGGCGAAGGAAGAAGAAAGAAAGGGGGGGGGACACAAGAGAGAGAATTGTAAGAAAACACCAAAGATTGTCCTCGGCAGTAATACGTAAGAGAATTTTTATTCACGTACAGATGTTATGCATGTGTTTGTAATCCATCTTAGTTTTCATGTTATCTAACGTCCATATACCTAGATTTGAAGCCCACTCTCTATAAATTCATTGTTTTGGGCCCTTTGGGCTAGATTCGAAAGTACAACTGAGGTCTAGCACCATTTGTGTCCTTACATGTCCAATTTTGAATACATTATACTTCATGCTTTATATTAAAATATATATATATATATATAATATATGAAATCTTAAACCAAAAAACAAAAAGTCAAGACTTTTGCTTTGCAACCTTGATGAAGGAAGCAAGTACTTGATTATGAACATGAACATATAGAGTTTACTATTGATTTTCCCTTAAAAAAGAGTTTTATTTTGTTGTATTATTCTAATAAATTGGTGATAGAATTTCAAAATATTAATCTACTAAAAAAAAGAAGAACTATCGCATTAGTTTCTAATTCAAGAAAAACTCATAGTACAACATTCGTACATACATATATACATACATATGTATGTATGCATGTATGTATGTCTTAGTACCTTAGTTTTTATTTTTATTTTTAAGTCATAAATTTCTAATTCCAAGGTAAGATATGTGTGTGTGTGTGTGTGTGTTATATGCCTACAAGATTATCTTATATGAAAACTTTACATCTTTCTAAACTCTACATAATATACACAAGTTTTATAATTTTTTTATAGACATGTATTAGATATATTCAAGATTTGTTTTTCCAAATGTCAAATACAAAGACAATTTGAATAGAAGCCAATATTGAATTCAAAATAGTGAATAAAACCTATCAATTGGCTAAAATAAATTAAAGGAAAGAAAATAAAATAAAACAAAATAAAATAAAATCATAAACTATAAGATAAATAAATAGAAATTAAAAAAGATAGGAAGAATTTTATACCTCTCAAAAAAAAAAATTTATGGTGACTAGCCTGTTAATTTTGCTTGAGAACACTATGTTACCAATAACATTTTTATTTTGGCCTCTAGTAAAGGGTATTGGTAATCAAAGATAGATATTGAAGAGAGCTATGTGAGAAAAGTAAAGCGCCAAGTGATGATGATAAGTGATGAGAGATTTTTTGGGTGGCTGGTGAGGAAAATGAAGTTGAAAAAAGCTAAGCTGTAGGGTAAGTGATAGAAGTTTCTAAAGAAAAATTTTGCTAAAAAAATAAGACAAAACTCTGACTAAGGTGTTGGGACTTGGAAGGGGGATGTTGAAAAAGGTTGTAGGGAAGGTGATGAAGTTTCTAAAGGAACCTTTTGATAAAAATAAAAAACTAGCCTCCTAATTGACTAAAATGTTGGGACTTGGAAGGGGGATGGAGAAAGTTTTACAAAATTAAGTGTAATTGGGAGGAGGACATGGACAAGTCATAGGTGGGGGGCCCTACATTTTTGGTTTGGGGGCAAAACTAAATTTTGTTTCAAATTTTACCTATTAAAAATCATATTTTAGTAAATTTGGATGCCCTTAGTTCGGCCTGTGTGTGTCACATTAATAATTTGTTCTCTTGAAGAGAAGAGGAGGAAAATGAAGAAAAATTAAGTCTTTTTTATGGTTTGAATAACATTAGAGAAAAGAAAATAAGCCAAATTTAATGAAAAATTTATCATTTGGGTTCACATTCCCTCATTCCAACCATAGGACAAAGTTAGTTGACACAAAAGTTATGTATACAGTCTTCATATTTTTCCTAATTTGATTAGCCGTTAATTATAGAGACCTTTTTTTAGCTGTGATGTATATTCCTTTGACTGAAAAGACTGAAAACGAAGAATTAGAAGTCTTATCAAACGAGCAAGAATGGCAACTTTTCTGCCACGACGTTGTATTCTATTCACAATGGTCTTCACACAAACAGTGTCGTAGTTTTGGACTTTTTGACTATGGATACCTGTTTCTCAACCCAGGTATGAATCTATGACTACAAAAAGTCTAGAGTAGAGACGAAATCTAGGAAAATCTCTATCTAGAATGGCCAAGTCTCTTTGTATATGGCTAATTGGATGTAAATTATTAAGTCTCGCAACAATATTATGACTTATGAGCATCCCTAATTTCATAATCAAATCTTCAATTCAATAAAGTAATAGACCGTTAAATGATTAAAAAGTGATGAACGCATGTCGAAAGTGGTGTGCAGAAAGTATCCACAACTCACAATTGGTCACATTAGCATATTATAAAATTGAATGTGTTCCTAAATTTATTCTAGCTAGCCAAACAATAAAAAATTTGAAGTAAAGATGAATTTAGGAAAAATTTAAAATTCAAGGTTTAATGACACATTTATTACACAATTTTTGTCTCATGTTTCAAAATGGTTCCCATCCACATCCATGTTGTTAAGTTTAGTACACAATTTCATTTTAGTCATTATATGTTTAAGTTTGTATCAAAAAGATCCATGTTGTTAACTCTCTCTCTCTCTCTCTCTCTCAATAGACATAAAAGAAGTCAACAAAGAATTTGAATAACCAATCCCTTCCCTACTTTGTTGTTATCAAAGATTCAAAATGCACGGGATTTCGTTGAATAATCTCAGCTCAAAATCAAAACAAGAAATAATAATAGGGATCTTTTTAACACAAACTTCAAATATAAGGACTAAATTGAAACATTCTAAAGGATAGAAATCATTTTGAAATATGTGGCAAAGGTTGAAAGGCTAAATATGCAATAAAGCCAAATTGAACTTAGTCACTTCAATTGTCAAATTAATTTGTGAGGTTTAATTTCGGTTAATTTAACCTTCATTTTATCAAAATGAGTCAATAGGGTCTATCCATCCAAATATGTCTATATAAGAAACTATTTAAACTTTCTCTTTAATTTGTATTTTTTATATTAAAAAAATACTCGTCAAATATCGAAATTATTAACTAACGCAACTCTCCAAGAGCCTTATAGCTAAACTAGAATCTCTTACTGTTTCCAACAAAAACATCCCGACCCCCCTCCTCAACTATCACGTTATCAATAAGAACAAAATAACATATCTCATGAATGTTTTGAATTAAAATTTTAACTTTAAAAAAAAAAAAAGTTTAAACAGCAGTGATTACATTGACTTTTTTTTCCAAAGTGGTAGAGCAAATTGACAAAATTTAAAACTTAAGAAATAATTTGATAATTAAAATAAAGTTGGGAGACTAAATTATTGTTAACCTAATCTTTTTTCCCCAAATTGTGAAATACGCCTATCCAATTGGGTTCAAGTGTACGAGACTGAAGCATGTGTATATAAATATACACACACATTACATTACATGTAAGAGCCAATTTAGCAAGGCAATTAGCAAGATTAAATTCTAGCCTTGATAGTGCTATCAGAAATATTAACATTGTTTCAGGAGCTCGAGATAGAGAAAGTTGCAATCCAACATTTATTTTTCCAGCTGTTGAAAATTTGTTTTTCTTGGCTCCCAATAGAAACATTGTTCATGAACTTTCCAATGCATTTCAAATTGGAAACTTATCTATCTAAAACAAGTTTCAAGATTCTCTTTTTTGATCTAGACTTAAAGGTCAAAAATGTCATTTAGTAACCAATACATGTCAGAGCCAATTTAGCAAGACAATCAGCAAGATCAAATTCCGGCCTTGATGGTGCTATTTGAAATATTAACATTGTTTCAGGAGTTCAAGATATAAAGAGTTGCAATCCAACAGTTATTTTTCTAGCTGTTGAAAATTTATTTTTCTTGGCTCCCAATAGAAATGTTGTTCGTGAACTTTCCAATGCAAGTCATATTAGTAACATATCTATCTAAAACAAGTTACAAGATTCCCTTTTTTGATCTAGACTTTTCTTATGGTCAAAAATACGTCATTTAGTAACCAATACATGTCAGAGCCAATTTAGCAAGACAATCAGCAAGATTAAATTCCGGCCTTGATAGTGCTATCTGAAATATTAACGTTTTTTCAGAAGCTCGAGATAGAGAGAGTTGCAATCCAACATTTATTTTTCCAGCTGTTGAAAATTTATTTTTCTTGGCTCCCAATAGAAACGTTGTTATTGAACTTTCCAATGCATTTCAAATTGGAAACTTATCTATCTAAAACAAGTTACAGGATTCCCTTTTTTTATCTAAACTTTTCTTAAGGTAAAAATACATCATTTAGTAACCAATGATTTCTCTTACACATATTTTAGGAATACGGTCAATAACATAACAAGAATACATTAATTTCTTTTAAGTCATAAATTTTTAATTCCTAGGTAAAATATGTGTGTGTGTGTGCACATGTGTGTGTTGTATATAGAAGTTATATATCTACAAGGTTATCTTATATGAAAACTTTACATCTTTATAAACTCTACATAACATACACTAGTTTTCTAATTTGTTATAGACATGTATTACAGATATTCAAGATTTGTTTTTCCAAATGTCAATCACAAAGACAGTTTGAGTAGAAGCCAATATGAAATTCAAAATAGTGAATAAAACCTATCAATTGGCTAAAATAAATTAAAGGAAAGAAAATAAAATTATAAACCATAAGATAAATAAATAGAAATGAAAAATGAGAGGAAGAATTTTGTGCCTCTAAAAAAAATCTATGGTGACTAGCCTATTAATTTTGCTAGAGAACACTATGTTGCCGATACCATTTTTATTTTAGCCTCTTTTAAGGGGTATTGGTAATTAAAGATAGGTATTGAAGATACATGATGAGAGATTTTTTGGGTGGCTAGTAAGGAAAATGAAGTTGAAAATAGTTGTAGGGAAGGTGATATGTTGGGACTTGGAGGTGGATTGAGAGAGTCTTACAAAATTTAGTCAAATTGGAAAGGGCACATGGGCAAGTCATTACTCATAGGTGGGGGGTCCCAATATTTTTGGTTTGGGGGGCCTAAGTCTTATAAAAATAAATTTTGTCTTAAATTTTATCTATTAAAAATCATCTTTTTGTAAATTTGGGGTTGGGGGGCCTAAGTCTTACAAAACTAAAGTTTGTCTCAAATTTTATCTATTAGTTTTGCAAAATTTAATATTTCGATTTAATTACAGGGTGTGAAGTGTAGCTGATTCAAGAATCACATGCATGTGGCTTGAGTTTGAGTATTACTTTAGGAAGACTTTGGGTTTTTGTAGAAGTCTCATCTTATATCTCTTTTAACTTATTAGTTTTTCTTTGATTTTATCTTATTGTTATTTGAATAAAGTTTGGATAGCTGACCATTGATGAATTTAATAAATGTTATTGCTTTAGTGAAATTTTTAATTTTTCTTAAATCTAAATCTTTATTGTCAACTGGACAGATTTTCAATACTTTTGTTTTTGTGACAAAGTTTATCCTTGCTTTATTATTTTGTTTCTATCCGTTGAAAAGATTGTGGTTGAAACGAAAATATATATCACGAAGTGACATATCTTTGTTTCAACCACAATCTTTTCAACGGGCAGAAACAAAATAGTAAATCGAAGATAAACTTTGTCACAAAAACAAAAGTATTAGATATCTGTCCGCTTAATCCAAATTTCAAATTTCCCCTTTTCTCACTTAATTCAGATTGTTTGCAAATCAATCTAAGTTTTTATATATTGCTATTTTTTGAGTCTCTATGATTATCTACTTCGATTTTTATTTACTTAAAAAATTTTTGGCCTCAAACGTCCATCCTAAATTGCTAATTTTTCACCATGGAAAGCCTCTAAAATTTATGACATTAGAAGAGATGAATTAATAGAAAATTATAACACTAAATCCAAAAAAAAAAAAAAAAGAGCCTCATCGCACGCGCAAAAACTCATGTGATGAAGCTAGTAGTAATATGATGATGTAGGATGTTCTTATTGGAGATTATAAATCAGAGAATTTAACATCAAATCCTTATAGAATTTAATATATATATTCCACAAATAAAAACTTGACACATGGCCATCTATTTAATTAACTGCTAATTTTCTACCTTTCTTAACTCAGTTATCTAAATTAAATGAAAAAAAACACACACACACACACACAACGCCGCCACCATCTTTTACTGGCACCACTTGTTAGCAGCAACAAGTCGCCAAAGAAACAAAATAAAGAAATCCTTGAGAAGAAATCCTTGCTAGCAATAGTCTCTTGTCTCATGTTTAATCTTTAATTATGCGTTCTTTCCAAAGTCTTTATTTCATTCTTAACCAATACGTTGACAAGTTGTACGCCATCCCCTACCGACGGGAAAAAATTGGAGCATAAAATTACCATGATAGGTATCCACCGCCTCTTTGTCTTCTTCAAATCTCTTAACAAGTTTTAGTCATAGATGATGACATCTGCCAATAATAACAAATACCAATACCCAATAATGGCGGTAGTTAACGGTTGTGTCTAGCGGCATTGAACGCATCTGCGATTGCTAGTGGAGCCAGCAATGGTTGGTGCAGTGGTAGTGGAGATGTGGTGCCATTGAAAGATGGCGGTGGTGCCCGTGCCCAGTGGTGGAGATGTATTGACAGTTGTGTTTTAAATTTTTAAGCATTTATTTAATTAAGGTAACTAAATTAAGAAAGGCATAAAATTAGCAAGTAATTAAATAGATGGTCATGTGTCCAGTTTTTATTTGTAGAATATAGAATGGGATACAAGATTTGAACTCCAAATACATGGCCTACACAGCGCTTTCAAATATGACATTTTATTACGAGGGTTTTTACAAACTGACAAGACAATCCATGTGACATCAACAATTAGCAACTAATAAATAAACAGATTGGCATGTCAAGTGAGGAATTAATTTATCTTATTTTGAGAAAAAATTCCCATACTGTAGGCCACCTACAATGGCAATGATGAGAAACATCAACTCAGCCGCTTGCGCTGCCTTAGTGCCTTCAATCAAAACCCCATTGAACTTCTTCACTAAGCCATGATTTATCATCAAGAAATTGGGATCTAATCTTATCTGCCCACTCAAACCCAGCCTAATGCTCATCTTCAAGCTGCCGTCACCACAAATCATTGTTGTCCGTAACTTCGACCCAAAGACACAGTTTCCCCATTATCATATTCCTCTAAAATTAACGAGAAATGCTACATATACAATATTTTCACAACAAATTCTAAGTGATAAGTTATTATTAGCTATTATTAGTGAAAAAAAATAATAATTTTAATGATAGGTTTAAATTAGAACGAATAACAACTTGCCACCTAAAAAAAAATATTACAAACATAACACTTTTCAAAACTAACACACCTATATCTCGAACCAACCTACCTCTGAACATTCATTCATCAACAAAGTCAGCTTTATCTCTAAAGCATGTTTGTGTGAATAAATTCACTTCCTCTACATATATATATATATATGAGGGCCTAGAGGGTCTTCAATTCAGCCTAGAGGGTCTTCAGAGCTATATATATATATATATATATATATATATATATGTCAATAATTATCGAGATTTGAACCCTAACGTCTCTATTAGAAAAATCAATAAGTATAAGTTGAGTTATAAAACTTTTGACAACATAATTATATATTTTAAGTTCTTGTGAATTGATTTTGGTGTTGTCAAGAACTTTGTAGCTTAACTAATTAGCATTTTTTGATGTTTCTAAATGAAATATTTAGGATTCAAATCCCCACTCTAACTATCGAATTTATGTAGCAATTGATTTTGGTGATTGTCCAATGATTGTGGCAAAATTTAGAAACAAACCACTTAAATTTCTATGCAAGCTTTGCACTCAATCTACTTGTTAGAGCAACCGCATCAGTTTTTCTAAAAGATTCCGTCTATTTTACCCAAAAAAAAAAAAAAAAAACCTACTTTTTCTATTTTACACCATCACTTTTACAAAACACCCACATTTGTCCATCTATTATACACTATATTTTATATAAATAATATTTTTATATTCTTTTTTTAATATTATTTATCTCTGTCGTTTCTCTTTTCTTATTCTTCCTCTTCTTTCTTCTTCTTTCCTTTTCCTTATCTCTCTACTGTTTCCTCTTTCTTTTTCTTCCTCTTCTTTCTTCTTCTTTCTCTCATGGTCAGATCAACACTCCATCACAAGCACCACAACCATCAAAACCAACAAGCACCATTGTAAAGTTATGATTTACAAATATGTTCTATGTTGACTTTATTTTATGACAAAAAGTGTTATATTTGCTTTAATTTGTTCCTTATATTTTGTGGGATTTTATTGTATTGGATTAAGTATTAAATTGGTGAAAAATTGAGCATAAAATGAAGAATCAGTGGATTTCGCAAGTGTCTCGCTAGAAGCTAACCCACGAAAGAGCCACGTTGAGAAGCACATATCAGAAGCTGAAGAGTCATGCCAACCTAGAGGATTTCGTGAGTGTCTCGCAGGTAAGGCCTTCTCGCGAGATATCCGCGAAACTCTCTACTTTGAGGATTTTTAAGTGTGACTTTCTTACCTTTCACCCACACTATATATACCCTCATTACCCACATAAATATGAGAGACCATTCAGAGAGAAAAACCGTAGATAGATTTTCAACTACACACACACCCATCATTTAGAGAGAGTGCTACTAATCTTTAGTGAGAAATCATCCTAACTTCTTCTCCTTCCCTCTCCCATTATCATACCTTGAGAGAAGATTTGTACCCAAACACAACTCACACATTTTCAGAGTGTAAAGAATGTTTTGGAGTTTGGGAAGTTTCGGAGATTTACCAAAAGAAGCCAATGAGGTTTGGCGAATGCAATCGGACGTATTGCGAGATCCGGAAAGCTAGACAAGACACGGTTCCGAGAAGTCTTGTTATAGTAGGAGCTTAGAGGGCTTAAGTACATTGGGTAGATTAGGCTTGGAGAGTCTCTTGCTATTCATGTATCCCAACTTATTATCTAGTGAATCGATTTAGCGCTTGGAGGGCGGCAAAGAGGTTTTTCACCGAGTTCTTCGGTTTCTTTTTCAATAACACATCGCCATGTTATCATGTATTTGTATCTCTCTTCCCTCACTCTTGTGCTTTACTTTTATTGTTTGTTGTTCATGTTTATGCACTAGAGTAGTATTGGTTGATTGCGCTTCATTTACTCTTGTTTCCGCACTTAGATAAGTTAGAGTAAAATCAACCGAGCCGTAATTTTTAATTTGGGGTCTAAACAAACTCTTGTGTTTTAACACAAATCCGAGCTTTCAACCACCAATCTCCGTCGACCCACAAGCACCTATCTACACCGCCAACACCAATCCACATGCAGCGATGGCGATGGCAACGGTGATGAAATCGCCTCCCTAATCCACAATTCATTGCTCCACGATCACCAATCAATGATCCACAAGCAACAATCCGCAATCAAAGCACCACAAGCACCGTTCCAGTCAACCCACAGTCACAAGTTCACAAAAATGCTCTGTCTCTATCTTTGTTGGTATGTCCATGTGTGAGTGTGTTTGATTTTTTATTGATTTTATGGTATGACTGTGCGTGAGTTTGTTTAATTTTTAGTTGATTTTGTAGTGTGTCCGTGTTGTGGTGGTGGCGGTTGGCGGTGGTGGGTTGCGGTGGTGGTGTTTGGCAGTGCTGAATTGCGGTAATGTGGGTGGTGGTGCTGGGTCTGTGTGGTTGGCAGTGAGAGTTATCTGTTGCAAAGATTATGAGTTGAAAAGAGAAGGTCAAGGGAAGAGAGAATGTGAGGGAAGAGAAAAAATATTAAAATAATGTATAGAAGAGTTACAGTAACCGTGCATATATGCACATTTATTGTAGCAGTTGTATATATTTGCACACTTTTGCATATATTTGCACATTTCTGCAAGGACTAATGTAGGAGTTTTTTTTATTAAAATATGCATAATTAAGCACTTTTGGTATTTTGCAAAGTTTTGCAACTGCATCTTAGAATGCCTAATGTAAAGCTGATGTTATCATTAATATTTACTCTTATGGTACCTGATATTGATTTAAGTACGAAAAGCTGATGTGCCCCAAATTTAAATTATTTAAAAAGAAAGAAATTTTTTATTTGATTAATTGTGATGTTGCCTTCTCAACTCCTCAAGAATATGTCGATTTGATTGATTGTGATGTTGCCTTCCCAACTCCTTACACCGCCGCTAGTTTAGAGAATTGAAAGATGTAAGATAAGGCGAAGAAGGTGAATGTCAAGGGACCGGTGATGTGGTGAGCAAATGGTTTTCATCAAACCGTGGCTGATCATTTTTTATATACCTTTAATACAAGGATAGTTTTCTTTTCTATTTTCTTCTTTTTCTTGTTTTCTTTTTTTTTTTTTTGTTATTTGTTATTTTTATTTATTAATCAATAGCAAATTTTAATAGATGAAACTCAACCTATGACGTGTCCAGTCGCAATAGTTTCACTATGCATTACTCTTTTGTATGTATTCTAAAATTATCACATCAATTTGCAAGGTCCAAGGTCTATGTGATAATATGTAATAAATAAATTTAGTATTATAAGTATATAACTACACTCTTTTTAGTAACCCATCCTGCAAATCCAGCATTGCGTCTTACGTAACCATTAGACACCATACGATACAATACTCCCCTTCCACAAAACCAAAAAGAAAAGAAAAATGAATAACTCGAAACATCTGGGCCCCATTTAATACACCCCCCATTTAATACACCCATTCAAACACATGTTTGTAGTTTTTAAACAATATTACATGTATTTTCACACATTTTTTCACTCACGTATTTTCACACATATTTTCAAACATATGTTTTCAATTTTGAAGTACATGTACCAAACACCCCCTAGATTCTAGAATATGTAAAAACCAGGAAAATATTTGAAAGAACTAAGCCCATGCTAATCCAAATTTCTTGTTTTCTACCGCATGCTTGAATGGAGCAACGGGCATGAAAAACTAGAGCATTTTTCTTATAAATTTGCACTCCAACAATTGATTGAAATCATAAATAGCGCATATCACAATCACGGGATTTTCATGAAACCACATTTTTATCAGGCCTCAGGAAATTTTTCTGCTACTTAAAAGGATGGCTACAAATACCCTGAAAATATTATCCTTGAGCAAAAACTATTACCATTATTTGCTCTAAGGGGTGATATAACACAACTTTTTCCCATTCTCCATCACAGACTCTAGCATCCAGTTTTAAAGAGTCAAGAATGGTCCTCACAAACTCGGAGCATCAGTAGCTCTAGCAAAGGATAAGAACACCATTGCAGAACTTCACATATGGCCTAAGCTCAACTTTGGAGAACTTCACATATAGCTCTTTTGAGCCCAAATTTTCATGAGGAATGCATGATGTATTCTGGAAATCCAAGAACACCATTGCAGGAGTATTTTAAGATTATCCACTGTACCAGAAAGCTATGGACCTAATTTGTGAAAATATGCAGTGTGACACTAGACGTACAGGCCAATATCAAGATTTCAAAATTTATACTTTTTTAAGGTAACAGTGGCCCACAGGCTTTGGGATATAGTTTTTGGAGCATGAGGGAATTGACTACAGCCTCTGGAGCACAGCAGAAACAAGTTTTGCTAGCATCTCCTGCCTACTATAAAGTTATAAATAGGCAATGGAATACTCAACATATAACCAACCCCCCCCCCCCCCACCCCAAAAAATAAAATAAAATAAAGGCAATATGGTATTTACCTGCCAAAAAATGTCCTTTTTTTCTTCTTATTTTGTTGGAAAAGAAAAAACAAAGGTTTTAAAAGAGAAATCTGGGGGATCATTTGAGTAAAATGTGGAACTGAAAAATTATACCACATGCTTTTAACTTCTGACAACCTACTTGGAAGATCACCTCACTTGCTATAAATATACTTTGAAACACAAGATTAAGCCCAAAAGGCAGGACAATCAGAAGTTTACACCATCTCCAACTACGGATAAAGATAATAGTATTTAGTCAAACGCATATCGAAACAGTCTGAAGTAATTAAACGCAAAAATAGTTCACAGCATTCTAAACGAAAAGCACACTCCACATCTCTAGCAAGGGCACCAGAATTAACGAAAACCACACAGTTCAAGTCGTTCCTAATGAATGCGCTTGTAAATCACGAAACCGCAACGCTGTTGTATCACTCCTCATTACCATAACCTCTCCAAATCGAGCGAATCCTACAGAGAAGCGTCGTTCAATGATTTTAGCGTGATTCATTGTTTTATAATGAAGTTTTTTTAGTCAGCACCTAACGGTCAAGAATAATAAAGAGTCGAGCGGGTGGAAGATAACGTTAATCACCTGCAAAACCGCTATTTCAACGCTTGCCACGATGCCCGCCACCTGACCTTGCACCAGGATAGCGAGCAAATTGCAACCTTAAATTGACCGAGTCACGGTCATGCTCATCAAATTTATAACCTGCAAAATCGATTGACTATTTTACGCTGAACATCTAGCCACGTTTTGAACGGTTAAGCAGGGCATCAGCAGACATGATATTAGACGCGTGCATCATTACCTCAACTGAAATACATAACAAACCCAAAATAAACCTGACAAACAGTTAATCACTTTCCATAACACCCTGTGGATCCACCACTCATTTCCTGATCGTCAAAAGGGCACCACATTAGGACTCCCCGTAACAGTGAAACAAATTCTACCATCTTTACAAGGTTTTAAGCTCACTCATCAGGCTTCCAATCTCTCGCTTACACGCAAAATGAAATTGGAGGGATATTTTGCCCCAATCGAATCTGCTTAGTTAGTTGGAGGTTTCAACTTTTCTAGAACAGATGAGTAAAAGGTGAGTCTAAATCTGAGGTATTTATCACATCATCATTTTAATCAATAATCATGGTTGGCCAGCCATGTGATTAGATCCACCTCCTCAAGCAGTCTAGGTAGCCTATTTGGCCAGTTGAGTTTACGTTTCATAAAGTCAACTAAACCAACCAGGTTTTTTTTTTCCTTCTTTAAAAGAAAAATTGTTGAATATTGTACAATCCAACAGAACTGGGTTTTGAACTGTACAATCCAACAATTTTTCTTTAAAAGAAGAGAGAGAAAAAACCAGGCTGGTTTAGTTTATATATAAGTCCGATAAAAAGTGGCAGAAAAATCATATCATTCTTTTAGAGGAACAGAACTTCCAAGCCCTCCAAAGTGAGTTCCTCACCTTCATTTTTTTTTTATAAGTAGAAAATTTTATTTGAAAGAAGGGCCAGTTCAATTACACTATGTGCATTGACCCACTCCTAAGTAATTACAATCTAATATTCAAAAAATCTAAAAATTCTAGATACAGAAATGTTGTAATACTACCCAAGGTGAGTTTCTCACCTTCATTTGAAATAACTAATCCATCAAACTAATTATTAGCAAAGTTTTTGAGATATTTTTAAAAATTTTGCGAACCTCTAGAAGCTTAGGGTTTCAAATTGAAAAAAAAAAAAAAAAAAAAAAAAAAAAAATCCAATTTATAGTATTTTCCTATTAAATTTGTCCGTAATTGTTGCCATTGAAGAGGAAGCCTTTTGCTTACATTTTAACAACATAATGTTAGATTTGGTAAACTAAATTTTTTTTCCCTTTTTTTTTTCACATTCAACTTATTCCAAGATTTTGACATTTTAATTTCAGCAGACATGCACACAAATAAATGAAACAGGTTGATACATACTACAATATAAAGGATTCCCAACTACAAACATTTGTATGACATTTTTTACATCTATCACAAACTAATTGATGCATACACAACAAATTTCATATGCATATAAGCATACCTTTTTTTTCAATAGAAATGGAGAAATAGAGATATATGTTAGTTGCCTAAAAACACAAAATATTTAAATAAGTCTCATTTAAAAACATGCATATGCACATTGGACAAGTACAGAGACATACAGAAGCACACCAATCAAAGGTTTAATTATTGTATGCATAAAAGTGAATCTGCGAAAAACTGTTGATAGAGGTCAAGACGTTCAGAAAGACTTGGTGACCCTAGAATTTGATTCACAAGGTAGCTTTTTCACTTATGGGTAGGGATGGACTATTAGTGCCAGCCCACCCCACCATGTCCTTTAACACCATGCCAAATCATAACATTAGCTGCAACAAATCTATAATTCTATATGCCCCCCGGCCCCTCCAACCCTCACCATAAGTCAGAATAGCACACAATATTCAGTTTGAACTTTTGGTACACCTTATGGTGTAACTAGATATTTCCCTCTTTATGTTTGTGATTTGGGGGGGTGGAACTTTTTTTGTCGAAAATATTTCTAGGAAAACATGTTGTTTCTCCACTAATGGCACAACAAAAGGACAGCAGCTATAAGCAATAAAACAGATGACTTAGATACAAGATCCTAAAATTCACAAAAAGCAAAGGGTAAAATATGCTCACCTTGCAATGCATCCATGGCAGTGGCTGCATGGGCTGGACTTACGAAGTCAACAAAACAAAGTACCAGTGGCTCTCCCCCAGGCTGGACAGATTAATCATCAGTGAATCCATCAATGCATGAAATATCAACATGCACTTACAAAAAAATAACTTACATGTCGTGATTCCTTGCTCACAAGTCTTACTTCTTTGTAGCCCACAAAAGGGCGAAAGATATCTGAGAACCCAAGTGAAGGAACAAGACTAGGAAGGGAAAAGTGCAAGCAACGGTGAAGTGAAGATAGAAGAAAAGGAGTTAACAATGCCTGTTAATGTAAGCCAACATAAGGATACGAGCCACTTCCCGTCGTGTACAATTTGGAGGTAAGCCCTCCACAAATAGTGTACTGGAAGCATCAGGAGGAAGGGGAACCTCAGACCTTCCACTTCCATATCCCAAGGTTCTTTCTTTCACAGTTGAACCTGGGTCCACACTCCCAAGACCTACAATACGTGGATCATCAACAGCACGACCTGACATTCCTCCACTCATGCCTCTAGCAGACTGCCCCCCACCATAAGATGAAACTTGCTGAAATGCATTGTAAGAACAGATCTTAATATAAAATTGAATTAAGAGTGAAAAATGTGTCTTGAGATACTAAACACTAGAAATAACTATATACCGCACTGCGAAGGTAACGGTCATAGGATGCTCCAATGGAGTCAGTATCCCTCATTCCACGAAGTGTCCCTCTATCATCATCACGAGGGAAATAACTGGGCAGGTCATGACCACTGTGGACATCTTCACAATCAAGAGCATACTTTCAGTCAATGAGCCCAAGTTTAAAGGAGCAAAATATTAAGACACATGATTCTAAATGCAGAAGAACAGCACCACTTCATGCACAAAGTCAAACTGCCAGAGATAAAGCTACTAATTAAGAAATAACAGTGAATATTAAAAAAAATTAATCAGAAAAAATAATAGTAAATATAATGAATAACATAATGAGAAATAGTCGATCTCCAAAGAAATCTTATTGCCACAATTACTTAAAACTTCAACTACCACATCACTCATAATTGGGTCGCTGCAACTGCTGAGGGTCATTCAACATCACCAATTACACACAACATACCAGAAGTGGTATATCATCAACAATAGAAAGCACCCTATCAACAGCTTTTGATACATCAAAATTTGGGGTGGGGTGATTTGAACCCTGTATGTCTCCAATCTCCATTGGAAACACCAAGGGTGCCAACTGAGCCACAAGGCTCTCAGCAAGCATCCTATCAACAACTATCAAATTGATAATAGAAGATTTCAATTACCAAACTTTTATTAATGCAGCCATGGAAAAAGGGAAGAGATGTTAGTTTTTATTCGATTTCCAATTCTAGAAATTAGAGAGATTCGTTTCTAGGGATCAGGTGAAAGATCCGATTGAGACAAGTTTTAAATTATTGTAAAGGTACTGCCCCAAGTAAACTAATAAAACTACAACATGTTCCTACTTGGGTCATTTGTCTAAGAGTTTTGATCGGTAAAATAAGGAATTCATTTATAAATAAAATGGGACAAGGCCCAAGTACACAAGGGAGTAGCAAGACAAAGAATAAGAAAGCGAAAACAAAAAATTCAACCAAGATGCAAGGTATACCAAGAAGACAAGATCTGAAACAAAGGCAAAAGAATGCAGAGTAACGTGTTCCTACTTGAATAAATTTAACACCAGGTTTGTCTAAGAGTTATAGTTGTTATAACAAGCAGGTTCAGAATGGTAGATATCCCTGGGGATTATTTTGCTTCTTAACAGCCTTAGGAGTCTTTTCTACAATTTTAAAATAGTCTTACCTCTCTTACATGGTTTTCCCATATTAAGAGCTGCTTACAATGAAAAGTAAAATTCTAGAGCCTTTACGAATACGTCTCATTGTACTCAAATGAATGTTTTAAAGCAGGTTTCATCTCATTGTACTAAATAAAAATTCATTTTTTTAAAGCAGGTTGCATAGTGTGATTTTATTCGTCTTTTCTTTTTCTACCTCCCATTCCTCTTGCTTCACTTCATTATTCTCGGCTTACTATTCATAAGCCCAGAACAGCCCCATAAACATTTTCTTTCTTCTAATTTTACCCTATAATAAAACAAAAATCCCATAGTTTCCCATAGCTTTTACCACCAAATAAACCATTAAAATAAACTATAAGAAACTTAATTTTGCTGCTGCCAGAAAGATTCATACAATCTCTTATTTTTGACAAACAACCCCTCTCTAACAAACTTTATCCAATCTTTTTAAACCATAATCATCCCCATACCTAAATCCCTTTGTCTACAATCCCAAAACAAAAACCTACAGTGTTTTCAAACCCTAAGCCCCGTGTATAAGCAATTTTAGGCAGCTTCTGTCTGTCCAAGCTCACCTATCTCTACATAGGGTAAGTAATTCTCAAAAGAATTACTATATGTAGTCACCAAGGTTACGCTAAATCTCCTATTTCCTGTAAAGCAAGGCATATAATGTAACAAGAGACACATGCACACCCTCATACACAACCAGTAATCACCATGCACCAATCCTTTTTTTTTTTTTTTGGAGAAAACCAACAAGCACAATCCTTAACTTGTTTAAAGCAAACATGTCAAAATCTAAAGGCCTGGAGACAAGTTAAAATCTATGTATGAGAAATGGGATTTTTAACCAGATTTAGAATAGATCCATCATCCCTCCTTCACAGTTATGGACTTGCATCATTTCTAAAGTTTGAACATCACAAAGTATTTTTTTTTCAGCAGTATATGAACATCACAAAGTCATGCACTTTCATAATTACTCTGAAATAAACTCCCATTCCAAATCTAAATTTATTGTCTTTGCCATCAACTTCATAAGTCCAATTAACTTTACAAAATACTATTATTTAAATGGCACCAAAATCTCTAACTTTGTTGAGTTTGATAAGGTATTATCAATTAACCCTGATCTTTTACTAACAAAACGCATTGCTGAAATTCCAACCAATATCATAGGACCATGGACTATTATGGCATGGTACAGATCAAGCACTAAAAGCACACCTTACCATGGAGCACACAACAATAACATAAAATACTTTAGGTCTAGCTCCATTCAGATGTGAAAGGAATAAAAAGAAAACTAGCAGTCATCAGAAAGTTATGAATAACCAACACCAAATCTTAGGAGTAAAAAAGAAAGACCACTACTTTAGTCGAAGTCAGGAAGTTGGAGTAACATCTGATAAGCGGGTCAAGCAAACGTATATGAAAATGATCAACTCTTTTATGCGTATCAAGTGTATGTTCTAAACGATATCATTTAAACACAGCCAGCTGACTGTGATTGAATTTGGTCAAATTATAAATATGTGAGCTATGTTGCAATTTATGATTCAACATCATTCACGAGGAAGAGATACATCTCCTCATATAGATAAGCATATTATTCACTTAAGCCTTGAAAATTATATTTCTTACCCTAAACTGAAACAAATAGTACTTACAATTCAATATCATTCAAATTCATACAACATAGCTCTCAAACTGTTATTTCACGCAAAGCAACCTTAAAACAAACATACCTACAGGCATGTAATAAAACAAAAGAAAATGTAAAATTTCCTATAATCCAAGCAACAATCTTTAAGAAAGACCAAGCAACTACTAATTTCAGATATCAAACAGCTGAGAGAACAACACTTAAACAAACTGGACCTCAAAGAAACCTAAAAAAAAAAATCTAATAAAAAAAAACCCATTTCACCATTAAACCTAAAAAATCAAAATTCTAATCACAACCCAGGAAAAAAAAAACATAGCCTCTACGTATTCTTCCGCTAAAAGGGTCCTGTTTTTTAAACACAAATCAAACAATCGAAAAAAAAATTTGCCCAAGATTCTGTTTTTCCTAAACTTTCTCAGCGACCAAACAGGGTAGAAAGCAATAATTCTCAAAACCCTAATTTGAATCACATAGAGGGAAAAAAAATACAAGAGGAGACAAAAAAAAAAAAGGTAAGTAAATCGTAGAAATTAAGGTTGTTTTTTGGTTTTGTTTTTTTTACCGTAATCGGAGCGAGAGCGTTTTCCGACCATCTGAGGCATCGCCTGCGACTGCGCCTGCCGTGCGTCGCTGTACCTCCAATAACCGTCCGCCATGTTTTAGAGAGAGAAAAGCCCTAAGAGAGAGAGAGAGAGAGATGGAAATTAGGGAATACGTGTATTTTGCAAAGACACGATTTAGATTTTCTCTCTTTTGAGGACGACAAAGCGGCGAAGTACAAATAACGCAACGAAAATTACTAGATTTTTATTTCTTATGTTGTTTTTTTAACTATTTTTTATTTTATTTATATTTTCGCTATATAAAATCTTGCAATATTTTCTCAACAAATTTGAAGTGTTATTAACTGTTATTAGCGGACAAAAATATAATTTAAGTAATGAGTTTAAATTAGAATGTTTATTATAAAAATGTAGTAATAATATAATGGAATATGACTATGGTTTTTTTTTATAGTTTGCTTGTGTTTTTAATTTTTTAGAGAATGAAAAATTGGTTCTGAAAAGATGTTAATTTTGAGCTTTTAGCTTTTTAAGACTTCATAGATATTCCTTCGAGAAACCATTTTTAATCAAAATGATTTATTTTATGTTGTTTTGTGCAATTTAGGTGAAAAAGGTTTATACTATCTGCTTGAACAGAAAACTTCCACAAATGGTGGTGGTTATGACGAAGAAAAATGGCGGTAGTGGTGGCAGATTCAATGACAAGTCATTAATAATGGTAGCAAATAAGAGTGGTAGTTGTTGATTGGTGTTTACAATGGCCAATGATTGGCGGTAGGTGGGTCACTAGGTGGCATAACTAAATGGAGGGCAAAACGGGTGATAGTTAATGGTCAGAGGTTCGTGGCAAAAATGGTCGAGAATCGATAGAAACAGCAACAATGTGGCCATAGACAACGAGGGGAAAGTGTTGAGTTAAAAGGAACAAGGGTTGTAGGGATGAAGCCAATGATTTTTCTCAAAGTGGCTCAATTTCATTATATTTATTCTATATCTCAATTTCATTCATTTAATATCCCTTTAGTTTGGTGTTATTGAGATATAAGATGAAGTTTCTAATATATTTGTTTCTATTTCTACATATATGAGAAGTTTAAAAAGAAGATTATGATGATTTTAAACTTTTATACTAGATAATTTAGTATCCTTATACATGAAGATAATTGATTTAGTCGTTGTAGTTGGACTCTATTATGAATTTCCAACCTGCACCCATTTTAATGTAATTTTTTATTGACTCAAAAAATAGTTTTAGGTGAATAGCATTTTCATTCACACTAACCATCATAAACCATTTTACGCCAAAATAAATACATCTTTTAGGTTTTCTTTTTTGTCTACGATTTGGCTCAATTTTCACTTTTTTTTTTTTTTGGTACCATATTCAGGAAAATATGAAATAGACTTTTGACTAAAGTATTATGTTAATTAATAAAAATAAAGAATTAATTGTTATTATGGCAAGCTTTACTCTGCTTGAAATAGTTATTGAAGTTGATGCTAAACTGTTTCTCAAAAAAAAAAAAAATAGATGCTAAACTTGTTTATGATGGATCATCCATAGAAAATGCTAGGTTAGCAGGTATTAAGGGCTTAATCCCTACGCTAAGACATATGAACTATAATATGATATCCTAAAAACAAAAGTTACAGTGATCTATGTAATGATTTTAAGTCCTCTGGATTATTCATGGTGCCCCTTTTTTAGAATCAAGCCTCTCATTCAAGGACGAAATTACCTTGGGGCTGAGGGGGCCATGGACCCTCCCAACATTTGAAAAAAAAAATTCTTGAATATATATTAGTATAAAAGATATACTTTTGACTCTAAAATTAATATACTTGGTCCCCCTCTCCCAAACAATTTACAAGCTGACCCATGAAACAAAAATGAAAAAAATTATCAAATCGTCCCTTCTCTAGTTGTCCTAAGAATATCAATAAAAACATTTAACTAAACATTTGGATAATTTACAAATCCGAATAACAAGGAAAATCTACAAAACAATTCACATATTCAGATAATAATAATAAATTCTTTGGACACGGTCTAAGTTAAAAAAAAAAAAAATATATATATATATATATAACAAATCAATTATAAATCCTAGCAAAACAAATCACAAAAACTTAATAACCTCTACCTAATTTCTACCTCTTATTTGAGAGCTTTTTGTCCCACTTAAGTAACTTCACCCATAGTCATAGAGACAACTCCTATACTACTAATCACTCCATTCACATACCAATTAGTGTCACCAACAACTTGGATCAGTTGGTGTCTTTAACTCAATCCATGAACAAAATTTATTTTTTATAAAGATCTACTACTCACTTGGATCAATTGGTGTCTTTTAAAAATTTACTTTAATGATGCATTATTAACATTAATTTATTTTTTTATTATAATATCTATTATTGGTTTAAAAAAATTAAAAAATTAATGCTAATAATGCATCGTTGTCAACTTTTAGTATTAATATTTTAACTTTTTAAAATTCTTGAATAAAGAACTTCGGCCCTCCTAAGTTTAAATTCTGGTTCCTGGTTCCATCTCTCCTCTCATTGGTTGTGACATTTATTTTCACTTCCTTATTCCCTGTGTTTCTTCCTCATCAAGCTTAAATGACACATGTTGAGTCAATAGCAAGTGTTCGTAACTTTCCTTAACTATTTCAAAGTTTACAATTTTCGGTGTAAAATAAAATACTGTCATTACAGAGAAGTATGGTGGACGTACATGCTTCCAAAAGAAATCACATTTTTCAACAAAAATTATAAGAATTTTCAATGGAAATTTTTTGTCGTTGAAATGTTTCAATACTTGACAAACTGACAAACCATTTCCGATGGATGAGATTTTGCTGATGTTTCAATGGATTCTTCTGATGATTTTTATTGTCAGTCAGAAAAGTTTCGTGGCGAATAACAACTCTTTTTGTAGTGAAAATTTTCACAAAGATTAATGTCAGATCAGTTTCATACTTCATTTTTACAATTGTATTCTTCCTATTGTGCCACTTGTTGCTCTCTTAATAAACCATCAAATTTTAATTAATACCAACAGAGGGCACCAATGTTAATGAAAATTAGTTTATAACATTGCCAATATATATGGATATAATTAAAAAATATATTATTGATAGTATTTTTTTTTTTTTTAACTCTTTAAAAAAGTCTTATAAGAATATTATTAGGTAAAAAATATAAATTGCCTATTTTTTTATGTTCATTTTTTAAAATTACGCAATAGTTCACTTAGATGAATATTTATGTTATGGTCCTATATTTGACTCCAAAATTAAAAAATAAAATTCTCTCTAAAAATAAATAATTTAGGACATATGGCGCAAAATTAAACTCTAATTGTAGAATCTAATTGAATTTTTTCTAAACTTTGCCTATTAGTATATGGATTTAGATCATCTAAGTTTCTTAGGATACTCTACCAATAGATTTTCTTAAATCTTAACCATTCTTTTATGATTTAAGGGTTTAGATTCTGCTACGTTAGTATCCTACTAATAATACTCTTAAAATAATAAAATAACGTTACAAATAAAACAATTAAGAATATTGTTAATAGAATGCTGATATGACAAAATTTAGATCATTCAATCATTAAAAAATGGTTAAGATTGAATGGTCAAGATTTAAGAAAATCTATTTGGTAAACTACCCTAAGAAATCTAGATGATCTGAATCTATTAATATATACACACATACTACTATTCCTTCTGTTATCTATAAAATAAATTAGGGCAAATTGCAACTTATTTACCTATGGTTTGGCTAAAATTTAAGTTGCATAACCATGGTTTAAAATTGACATTTTACTCACCTAAAGTTTAATTAAAATTTAAGTTGTCTACCTATGATTTGAAATCCCATAATATAAATGTTCGGCTTTATTCTTTTTGATCTTGCATTTTATGTTTTTTCATTTTTTGTGTTTTTAAAGAAGAGAGACATAAAAGTTGAGTAAAATTACATATTTAACTTGTTTTTAACTTATGTAGGTTACAAAAATTTAACTGAGTTAACTTCAAGTTGGTAAAGCGTCAAATTTTAAATTATAAATAAATAATTTCAATTTCGAGTAAGTTGTAATTTATCAAAAATATATATACATTAACAGAAGCTAAAACAGTTTTTTTTTTTTTTTTTTTTCCTTGGGGTGCAAGTTTCATTTCTATGGGTAGAAAGCGGTTTTGTGCAGTGTTTTATTCCCTACTGTTTTCTAATTCCTCCTCGGTCCTCACCTAACTTGTCTCTATCAACCTCATTTGTCTTCCCATGTGAAACTGACTAATTGGTAACACTCATCCTCCTTTGGATATTTTATCCAGCAGCAATTTGAAAATTGGGCCCTCTAACCTTGCACCCCCATCTTATATATTTCACGGTTTCAGTTTCATCCCCACATTGTAGTTTCTTACTTTATCCCTGAGGCCAGAATTCTGGACCTTCTTTCAAGTTTCAATTAATTAACACAAATTTTCTAAGCTTTTCATGCATGTGTTGGTAAAGTTCCTTCTAGTTTTGTTCTCTTTTTATGGTTTGGTTTTTAATATGTTGATCCTTTGGTATTTCAGATATCAATGGCGGACTTTTCTCTTGGTCGCCCCTTTTACAACTGCAGGAACTGTCAAAATCCTGTCGGCCTTCGCAGTGACCTTCTTTCTAAGGATTTTCTAGTAAACTACTACTCATACTTTACTCTGTGACATGTTTTGTCTTTCTTATATTTGCCCCCTTTGGATTCAGCTTATTCTAGATGTGTTCACGTTTTGCTTTCTTTTTTTCTTTTCTTTTTTTTTTCTTTTTTGGTTTTTTTTTTTTTTTTTTTTCGGTTCTGCTGGGGAACAAAAGGGGTAGGCGTGTATTGTGTACATATATACTGTGCACGTACTGTTTACGTACTTTTTTAACAATTTTTTATTAAAAATAGGTCTCGTAATATTATTCACACGTTTAAAAATTATTTTGTTACAGTATTTTCAGTTTTTAATTTTTAGCAATAAACTCTATCTAAACGAACCTATGTATGTCTCTATTTTTCATCATTTCATGTGAAGTGATCTTTACAGGATAGCCTGGACAGGATCGCTATATTCGCTAATTATTGTCATACACTAAGTTATGGTGAAAACTTATGGTGGAAAATTAAAAATATTGTAATAAAATAATTTTTAAATATATAAACAGTATCATGAGACTTATTTTTTAATATTTTTTTTGAAAAAGTGTTGGTGAGTTTTATAAATAGTGCATAAACAGTAACTTTACTGAATATTATCAATTACTGTTTATAAACAGTAATCGGTACAGTAAAATAACGTGTATGAACTGTATTGGTTATTATTTATTCACCTTGAAAAAGGGAGAAACAGTAATTGGCACAGTGAGTTAACGTGTATGAACAGTATTATTTACTGTTCATGCACGTTGAAAAAAAAAAAAAATAAATAAAAAGAGAAAACTCAAAAACCCAAGCAACCATTATAATTTGTATCTAAACAAATACATAACGTAATTATTACCAATCATAATAGAAGCAGTAAGATACTTGATTGTCATGTTAGATTTCCCTATAAATCTGGTTTGGTTTTTGCAATTTATTCGGTTTATCTGGTTGAGGTACAATCCTGAAAGGCCTTCAAACACATTGAGCTTTTCCAATGAGCTGACTAGGATCCAAATCAACTAGTTTAAACTTTAAACACGTGTCGCTGTGTTATTGGGTAAGAGGGCCTTTTTCTTTTTTTCGTCTAATTAATATTTTTTAAGCCAAATAACCCAATAAAGATGAAGTAAAGAAAAAAATTATTATTATAGTCCTGTGTGTTTCATTTGTCCAACACTTTTTTATTACTTCTTGCCTGTAGTGAAAATTGGGCCGGCAATGTATATCTCCATTTCTGTGCCATAAACATTAGTTTTGGACCTTTTGGAATAATCAATAAGTTTTAAATCCTAAAATAACACACTGCAAATGGTTATTGGGGTTCTGACTTCTTACTCTTCCCATTGTTATTAGTAAAATATAGTTACTAAACTTTTCCTATTGATTTTTGGCTCAAACTTAATTTTAAAAAATTAATCTTTGGACCTTTAAATCCTTTATATGTATGGATCAACATGAAAATTTGGTAAAGGATTGGTAAGATTTCAAGATCCAACATTTTTTTATTAAAATCCTAGTGGTATCTTCATAATTTTAATATTTTAGCTGGGATCCACTTCTTTTGGGTTTCAAATTTAATTAAGATTTTAAGATCCTATCAAGATTTCAATTCCCATGCCCATGACTTATTGTTTCTTTCTCCTTTCATAAGAAAGAGAAATTCCAATTGAGAGAGCGATATTTGTCAAACAATTATTATTTGATTTAAGGTTTATCCCTAGACAAAATTATTGTAGTTTGGATGGATATTTACCATCTATTATTGTTGACTGGTTGATGGATATTCTCAATGGCCCTTTTGGCTTTTGTCAAGTTTTTTCCACACCTAACTTTATAAATTTGGCCTTCTGTTCAAACTCTGTCACAGACTCAAACTTGCATTTTGGGATATCCATCAACGAGTCAACAATTATCCATCAAGTTTGCTTCCACCAATTGATATTGTAATTTGAGTCCTTATCATTTCATTTCCTCAGCTTTAGACTTTGCCATTCCTCTGGTAAGCTTTCATTTCGATGGCAGAACTCAGTGATCAACCTTTGTTCAGCTGTAGAAATTGTCAAAATCCTCTTGCACTGCGCAGTAACCTGCTTTCTAAAAATTTTTGGGTAAATTATATGATGTTACCTTTAACTTTTCTAGTCTCAAATCTGCTACATAGTTTAGTTTAAGAATAACATGCTAATTTGAAGTAGTGAATAGCTGATAGCCATACTGATCTAGCTCTCTCCTACAAAAGAACTCAGTGATACTTTTTCTCAGCCTATTATTTTTAATACTATATAACTTATTGCAAAATGTAAGAGACTACAATAGAAGGGAGGACTATTATCTGACATTCTGAATTGACTGAAGATGCAAGGATAAAATATTCAGAACTGTGCTCTTCTCTAGATATGAATCTGTACAAAAATTGGCTTAGAAACTGCATGTTATTGTGCAAACCTTTATTTTATTCAAGCTGACATTTTGGATCTGAATTAGATGCTAAATTTTTTGTTATATTTCTTCATAAGTCATATACATATGTTGTATGTGTGATTATGCGCCATAATAATATGCTTCCCCAACTTTATATCTGGTACTTTATTCAGGGAAAATCTGGGCCAGCATATCTGTTTTCTCATGCAATGAACATCATTGTGGGGCAAAAAGAGGACAGGCAGCTAATAACTGGTCTATACACTATTGCTGACATCTATTGCTGCAACTGTGGTGAGGTACTAGGCTGGAAATATTTACGATCTTATGATGTCAGACACAAAAACCGGGAAGGGAAGTTCATAATCGAGAGAGCAAAGATCAGCAAGGAATATTAAGAATCCACTGTTATGAGCCAAATAACTGTGTACTATGCTTAGCACCAAAACGATGGATAACAATTCCTCTATGAGGAAGGTCCTTGTTTCATATGTTCCAGATTGAATTCAAGCACATAGGCTTCACATGTTCATCGATCTGTTACTATTATATGCTGTATTTGAGCCTAGGAAGCTGTGTTGGATGTATATTAATTTCATTGTTGCTATAATTAGGGTATTGGTGTTCATAAGTAAATCTCGTCGCTAAAATCAATGAAAATAATCCTAGTCTCTTAACAGGATGGCCATATGTGATACTAAAAGGATTTCTGGACTACCTAGGATGATAAATCTGGTGAAAGAGAACTTAATTTCCTTGCCTGAATCTTGTTTTAAAATCTTGGAAAATGAAATCCTCATCCTACTTCATGCAGTGTGGTTCATTTTCTCTAAGGAATAAACTAAACTTTTGTGTAGGGGAGCTGGGGCTTGAAATAGTACATTGCTTCAAGTCAGAACAGTCCAAGAATGTGCTTTTACTCCCAATATTAGTAACATACTTCAAATGAGAAGCTTTAAACAAAGGTCTTATGGTTTTTTATTATTATTTTTGTTGATTAGCATTTCCCTCTTATCTTCCTAGTTCCTGTTTTTGGGATTAATAAACTCTTTATTCAAAGCAGGGAAAACCTGCAGAACAGGAACAAAAACACTAGGACCAAACTGTTAACAGACAAACAAAACAAGCAGCTCCAAACCTCCAGCTGTTAACAAAACAGTGGACTAATCCTCAGACCACAGGAACAACCAGCCAGGACAAGCAATATCAACTGCTAACTACCACAGTCAACTCCATTTATAGGAATATGAACGCCTATACAATACAGAACAAACTAGCTATCAAAACCAGATTAAGGGATCCTCCACAGGCTACAAAAAACTTGATTCTGGATACTACTCTTTATCATGGATTTTGATGCCAGTCTTCCTCTCACATCTGACATAACAGCAGTTCTATAACTTTCTATTTCACTTCTAGCCTTCCAATTATGGACTCTTCCACTTCCATCCTTCCATATAGAATATGGGTACAAAGGTATGGCAAATTACATTATGAACTATAATTTTGCTTTTTTTTATTGGTTAACATTTTTCCAATATTGGACTAATTTGGTGTCTGCATCCAACCGCACAAGACTCACCCATTTTTACAAAGACTAGGAGAGGCCATTGCTAGACAGCATTACCCTCAATTTTGGAGAACAGATATGGTGCCTGACTAGTCTGCATCTTTAATGATCATATAGATAATTTATGAGTAAGTTTTAAATAATTCTAACCACTATAGTAGTTCCACATGTTGATTGAAAGTTTGTGCTGGGTATGATTTTGACTTCATTGTTTGATGTCATGACTCATGATCCTTGATGATGCTGAAAATCGTCAGTAAGCTAAATGATCCTCACGTGTCCTTGGTAACCTGCGTGACCCAAATAAAAAGAAAACCTTACAGAGAGTACCGGTATGGTACCGGCCAAAGACCCTCCAAAGGTTAAGTTAGAAAAGAGAATTGTCTATCACTCCAGAGTGCCAGAGCTTGGATATTATTATGCGTACCTTGATTTGTGAGGGTTTTGAGTTTGTTATAGTAGTGTAGAGTTGACCTTAATTTCTTGGTGGAAAGGGTATTTCCTTGTAGTTAAGATCCTCATTAATGCTCATATTTTGAGGGATCCTTTCCTTGTAGGGCTTCTCCTGATTATGGTTGGGCGTAAAATGCAAGGTATTTCCATATTTGGATTCTTGGAAGCCATTTAGTCCACGTAGGCGTCACATGGCTGTTGCTCGTTTCTATTGCATCCGTCCACATTAAAGGTTCCGTCCGCTTCAAGGAGTCTGTCTGTTCAAGACATGACTCCGTATTCTAGTCTTTGACTTGTTGGGCTGCCCAGACTGTCTATCACCATCGCTTACACTTAACTTGGCAAATTGAATTCGTCTAGTCTGGGATTTATCCCTATCAGCTGCCCCTTCACTCCATCGGTTCTTTACTAGGTATCCTAGACGAACACGTGGGGTGACGGTTTCACCTAGTTCTAGGGAAGTGTGCCTTGATTGACATGGTGGTTGAGGGTCATAAATGCTGAGGGGCACATGGCGATTTTTTAGTGGTTGGTTACTTGAACCAAAGCGTCGCTTCGTCCTTTGCGCCATTTTCCCTATATAGATGTCACCTCTCCCCTTCATTTCTACTTTTCGCAACCATTTCTTAGTGTTAAAGCGCCACCGTCGCCTGCTGGGATCTGTTAGTTCGTCGTCTTTGTGCATCCGTTCATCACAACTTTTCCGTCCTTTACTGCATCGTATACCTATAAGTGTTCTCCTTTCTGTACTCATGTATTTTCTACTTTTTGAGTATTATACGCTCATTAAATATATAGACCTGTAGAGTCTTAGGAATTTATCCGTCGCTTGTAGGTGTAATAATGTCTAGTGAAGTGTCGAGTGAACAGTCATGTGTCCGTGAAGGAGCGGGCTACGATGATGTGTACCTATCAGTTGAAGGCATCCCCGGTGCCTCTTCTCCTGAAAGAGTTCCGCCTGCCATCTCACCTTCCGAGGAGGAGGATGAGGATTCAGGGTTAGAGAGTGATACAAGTGGAGGTTCAGACAACGAGGAGAACGCTGAATCTCCTATTAGCTTTGTCGTTGGCCTCGATGGCCTTAGGAAGTTCATTCTCCCACCTACATGGACGATCAATGATTTTAACTCTACCATTCAAAAAGCTCATTTCAACATTTTGCGTGAGAGGTATCAGATTCCTGTCAACATCTCCATCCGTCTACCCCTTAAATTTGAAAAGTGTCGAGGACATCAAAGTGTATGAGCAAATGTTCAAGGCAGGATTCAAACTGCCTTTGAGTGCTCTACACCATCGCTTACTCCAATACCTAGGTCTAGCCATCACCCAGATTACTTCGAATGCTTGGAGGATTTTCCTTGGTGCGGAGGTGTTGTACAGGGTTCTGAGTAAGGGGCGACAATGCTTAACCATGGAGGAGTTCTTCCATTGCTACCATCCTAGTGAGATCGTCAAGTCCAGGGGTATCTATAGCATTCTGCCAAGGAAGTCGATGCTAAGGCTAGTGTATGAGACCCTGACTCCAACCGAAATTAGAAGAACAAGTATTTCTTCATCCAGGGAGACAACCAGGTGTGTCATCCTATTGAACGGGAGGAAATGCCCTTAGTTGATAGAACTTGGGGTTTATTGCCCCTGTCTGGTAAGCGCCCGTTCATTTATTTAGTTGGCTATTTATTTTGCCCATTTGTAGTTTGTTAGTCTTACAATGTTAGTCTAACCATCTCTTATTGCAGCTCAGGACTGTCCAGAGGTTGATCTTGAATAGTGGAGCTTCTTAGAAAGGATTTTTAACATCCCGTTAGAAGAAAGGACGTGAAAAAAGCTCGTCACCTTAGATATCTCACACTGGTATTACAAAGGTCCCAATTCTACGTACGCTGCCCGTCGCTATGACGCACAAGCACACCAACGCGAGTCCGTTGCTTATTCATTTCTTTAATTGCTTTTGTAACTTTTGTCTAATTTTTTCTTTCTATCCCTTTTGGTGTAGAAATGGAAGATAGTAAGAGGAGAGCTTATATTCATCAGCAAGCTACCGTGCAGGCGAAGAAGAAACAAGAGGAGGGCGTGCCTCCTACTTCAGGGACGGGCTACTTAAATCATTCATGAAGAGAAAGTCAACAGAAAAAGTTGACCTTCCTGACAAAAAGTCAAGATTGGTAATCACCACAACCATCAAAGAGACACCTTCAACTACCAAGCTGCCCCATGCCCCCCGTCATAAGGTTAGGAAAAGCTTAATGACGTCCAAAGGTCCTATCATTGAGCAGCGCCCCCCTCCTCTGTGATGACTCACGATATGCTCTTGGGTAGCTCTTGTACATCATTAGGGATAAAGATTATGAAAACCTAGGCAATCATGCAACGGAGGCCATGGGGGAAACCAGCCTTTTCAGTTTGTCTCAGGTGTGTGACCGTCTATTTTTCCTTTTCGTCCTCTTTCCCTCCGTCTCTTACTTACCCAGATCTCTAACCTTGTATTTCACTTTCGCAGGGGCGGCTGATGATGAAAGGGGGACTATTGCATGGCTTGTGAGAAGCTGGTGGACCGTCTAAAGGAAAAAGCCGAGGCCGCTAAGACAAAGCGTAATAAGCTTAAAGCCTCATGGGAGGTCCAGGTCAAAAAACTTGACTTCACGAGGAAGACCCTAAAGGAGATAGAGAATTAGGCCGAGGCGCTGAAGAAGGTGCTTAAAGACAAGGAGAGGGAGATCTCTTCTTTGAGGGAGAAGGTCCGTTAGGCCAAAGAGGATGGGAAGACGGAATTTCACAACTCCGATGGATTCCTTGCCGAGCTTGGCAACTGCTATGCTGACGGTTTTAACGAGTGCCTCCGTAAGGTCAAGGCTCTTTTCCTAATTTGGACATGTCTCGGGTTTCTTTAGATGGCGTAGCCCAGACCCCAACCAGGTCCATCGGGCCCGAAGGCACCAATAAGCTTTTTGAAGCCAACACCACTCTCGACACTCAAGGTGAAGGGGGAGGCATTCCCCAGGACGTACAAGCTAAAGTCGTTGGTGATGAGACACATCTAGCTAATGAGGCCAAGGCAGTTGAGAAAATAGTGGACGAGGAGGCTCTTGTAGACCAGCCTTAGACTTTTGTATTTTTTTTTTTTTTTTTTTTGAAATTATTTTGAGAACAATGGTTGTGTAATATTAACATTTCCCACAAGTTTTTTGGGTTTTTAATTTACTTGCTCCCGTTCTATCTAAGAGATATTGCATCTTTCATCCATTGGCTTGAATGTTTGGACCATTCTTTTAGTTTTTAATCAAAGAATGATATGTTTGCTTTGTAAGCGTGACTTAGTAGATTCTTAGGATGACCCTAGTCCGTCTATATTGAAGGCTGGACCATTCAAATAATCGTGGTTAGTTCACTTTCGTGTCTCAATAACTAATTCTGAATTATTATATTCTTCAAGGCACCCATAGGCTGTCCACTTAAGGGCTTGTATATACTTTAGTGGGATGCGTTCGTCCACATAAGAACTTCTATATATTTGAGCGTCCTTTGGAATGCATATGTCCACTTGACGACTTATATAATTTCCAGGGTATTTTTTGGAATGCCTCCATTCACCTAGAGATAAAACCCAAAGGCGTCCTTTGGGATGCATTTGTCCATATGAGGATTAGAATAAATTTTACATCATCCTTTGGGGATGCATCCTTCCAATTAAGGACTTGAACAAGTTGCAAAGCACCCATTGGAACTACCAGTCCACTCATGGACTTGTATAAATTTTAAGTCATCCTTGAGGATCGCCCGTCCACTCAAGGACTTCAATAAATTGCAAGGCACCCCTTGGGATGCATTTGTCCACTTAAGGACTCAAAAATAAATTCTAAGACATCATTGAGGATGCATCCGTTCACTTATAGATGTATATAAATTTCATGGCATCCCTTTAGGACTCGTCTGTCCATTTATGGACTTGTATAAATTTTAAGGTATCCTTTTGTGATACATCCGTCTGCTTATGGATGTATAGAAATATTAGGCTATCCCTTTAGGATGCGCCCATCCTTTTGAGGACTTAGTCATAGATACGGTTTTGTTGAAATGCATGACATATATGAATAACTCCTCTTATTATGATAAATACGTGCATAACAACTGTTCTTGAACAAATCAAAAGTTGCCCTTTGGGCTTAAAAGTACTGTAGATAATAATAATAAAACTAGAAAGAAATAAACTGGAAATGAGAAGTGGTGGATCTCTTGTAGGGATCTCTTGTAGCGCCCGTTACCTTCCTTAAGATGAGGTCTCCCACTTGGAAGTCCTTGTGTTTGACTCTGGAATTGTAGTGCTTGGCCATGAGGTCTTGGTACCGTGCTAACCTTTGTTCGACTATTGCCTTAATCTCATCTACTAGGTCCAGTTGTAGGCGCATGGCTTCGCCATTCACGTTCTTGTCGTGATTCTCCATCCTATAGCTTGTAAGTCCAACCTCAACAGGGATAACGACTTTGTTCCCGTATGCTAGCCAGAAGGGCGTTTCCCCTGTTGGTGTCCTTGCCATCGACCGGTATGCCCATAATACACTTGGCAGCTCGTCTGGCCATATACCCTTTGCCCCCTCGAGCTGAGTCTTAATGATTTTGAGTAAGGATCGGTTCGTGACCTCAACTTTTTCGTTGGCCTAAGGGTAGGCAGGTGAGGAGTAGTGATTCTTGATCCCCAACTATGAGCAAAAATCCCTAAATGACTCGTTGTCGAACTACTTTCCATTGTCCAAGACCAATACCCTAAGGATCCCAGGCCTGCAGATGATGTTTCTTTAAATGAAGTTTCGTATGTTTTTCTCTATGATTGTAGTTAGTGCTTCAGCTTCCACCCATTTTGTAAAATAATCTATATCGACCATTAAAAATTTCAGCTGCTTTACCGCCGTTAGGAGTGGGCCCATGATATCTAACCCCCATTGAACAAAAGGCCATAGACCTGCCATCAAAGTGAGCTCTTCTGTTGGCTTTCTAATGATATTGTCAAACCTCTAACATTTGTCGCAAGCTTTGACGTAAGCTTAAGCATTCTTCTACGTGATAAGCCAATAGTATCCTGCCCAAATCAGCTTCTGAAGTAGTGATCATGAACCCGAATGGTTCCCACAGATCCCTTTATGAACTTCCCTCATGATATAATCTGTTTCTTTGGGGCTCAGGCATCTTAGGTACGGTCGGGAGAAGCCTCTCTTGTACAAGATGTCCTTTATTAAGACAAATAGTGATGCATGAACCTTCAGCTTCCTTGCAGCCTCCTTACCATCAAGTAGTTTGCCGTCTTTCAAGTATAAAACTATTGGTATGGTTCAATTACTGTCTGGGCCTATTTCTTGCACATTGATGCCCTCTATCAAAGACGAAAGTTAAACAAAAGAAAGTACCTCATGGAGGATCAACATGTGTTCTGCTGATGCGGCCTTGGCAAGATGATTAGTTTGCTCGTTCTCTTCCCTTAGGATTTGTACGAACTTAGCCTGAAGTTGACCGATCGTCCGTCTCTTCACTTGCTCTAGGTATTTCTTCATCCGTTCATTTTTGCATTCGTAGTCACTGTTTACCTGACTTGTGACCACCTGAGAATTGCAATAAACAACCATACTTGTGGCCTCTGCTGCTTTGGTGAGGTCCAGACTTGCCACTAAAGCTTCGTACTCTACCTTATTGTTGGTCGTAGGAAAATCGAGGCGAACCATGCACTTGATCTTGTCCCCTTCTAGAGAGTGGAGTACTATACCTGCTCCCTCAGCCTGCCTGTTGGATGACCCGTCCGTGTGGATAGTCCATTGAAGATGCTCTTCTGCCCCCTGGCCTTCCATATTAGTGAACTCTGCGATGAAGTCAGCAACTACCTGTCCCTTCATGGCAGTGCGTGAGCGGTATGGTATGTAAAATTCTCTTTACTCAATAACCCATAATGCCATCTGTTTAGCAGCTTCAGGATTACTCATTACTCTTCGTATGGTTTTGTTTGTCAGAACAACTATAATGTGGGCTTAGAAGTATGGTTTAAGTTTGCGAGCTGCGGTTACTAAAGTGAAGGCTAGCTTCTTTATCGAGGGATACCTTTCTTCTACGCCTCAGAGTGCTCGGATCATGTAGTACACGGGCTTCTCTACCCTGTCTTCTTCTCTAACCAAGGCTGCATCGATGGCAGCTGAGGAGAAGGCCAGGTAGAGAAGTAGATCCTCTCCCAACTTGGAATGATTTAGCAACGGTGGGGAAGAGAGGTATGCTTTCAGGTCTTCGAATGGTCGTTGACATTCGTCTGTCCACTAGAAGGATTTCTTCAATATGCAGAAGAAAGGCAGGCATTTGTCCGTTGCCCTTGACATAAACCTGTTTAGTGTCGCTACCTTGCGGTTGAGGCCTTGAACTTCCTTTATTTTCCTGGGTGGTGTCATCTCCATTATGGCTCGAATTTTGTCTGGGTTGACTTCAATGCCTTTTTGAGACACCATGAACCCTAGGAATTTTCCAATCGTTACCCCAAACGTGCATTTGCTAGGATTGAGCTTCATGTTATAAAAGCAAAAGGTATTGAAAGGTCTCCTTGAGGTCGTCTAAATGGTTGTCTTCCCATCGACTTTTTACTAGCATGTCATCTACATAGATCTGGACATTCCTCCCAATCTGATGTGTAGACATTTTATTCATGAGCCTTTGATAGGTTGAACCCACATTCTTGAGATCGAACAGAACCAATCTGATGCGCAAGTTGGAGACAAATGAGGTCTTCTCCTAATCAGTCTTGTCTAGCTTGATTTGGTTGTAACCATAAAAACATTCATGAAGCTTAGCAATTGGTGTCTTGCTTTTGAATTTACTAGGACGTCGACCCGTGGGAGTAGGTAGTTGTCTTTAGGGCACGCCTTGTGTAAGTCCGTGGAGTCCACACACATCCTCTACTTTTTGTTGGCCTTCTTGACCATTACTACATTGGCCAGCCAATCGGGGTAGTACACCTCCCTAATGAATTCTGCATCCTGCAATTTGCGAACTTCTTCCGCTATAGCCTTGTCTCGTTCCTGAGCAAACACCTGCTTCTTCTGTCAAATAGGGGAAAGGAGAGTTACACATTCAATCTGTGAACCATGATTGAAAGGTTGATCTCGAGCATGTCCTTGTGGCTCTAGGAAAAGACATATTGGTTCTCCCTTAGAAATGTCGTGATTGCTTGGCAAATGAGAGGACTAGCGAAGATGCCAATCTTGTTCATCCACTCAGGTATGGAGTTATCGAGAAGTATCTCTTCCAACCCCTCAATGAGCTTTGCAACTGTTCATTGCTTTTCTATACTCATAGTTTGTAATTGGTCGTCCATCTCTAACATTGCTATGTAGCACTCGCGTGCTGTCACTTGGTCTCCACACACCTCTCCTACTCCGTTCTCTGTTGGGATTTTGATCATCAAGTGATAGGTTGACGTCACGGCCTTCCAAGAATTGAGGGTGGGTCAACTAGTATGGCATTGTAAACGGACGAACAATCCACGACAAGGAATGTGACATCCTTTGTAATCTGCCAAGGGTAATCACCAACCGTCACGAGTAATGTAATCGCTCCGAGGGGGTATACTTCTGTTCCCCCGAACCCAACGAGTGGTGCATTGGTGGGTACTAGTTGTTCTCTCTTAATCCTCATCTGCTGGAACGTCCGGTAATAAAGGATATTAGCAAAGCTCCTATTATCAACCAAAACCCAGTAAGTGTTGTAACCCCTTACCCATATGTTAACAACAAGTGCATCGTTGTGAGGGTGGTGGAGTCGTTGAGCATTTTCCTCTGAGAACCCAACTATGGGGTTGTCAACCTGTGCCATCTTTGGAGCGAAACCCATCAGTTGGACATTCTGAACCATTCTAAGGTAGGTTTTGCTGGCTTTCCTAGATGAGCCAGATGTTGCGATGCCCCCTACAATCATTCTGATGTCCCCTAAAGGTGGTCTGGGGTGCTTTCCTTCCCTTCTACTTGCCTGCTCTTGTGGTAGGACCATCATTTCTTTGCTAACGAACCTTTATAATTTTTCTTATCTGATAAGGGCCTCGATTTGTTGCTTCAAGTCATAGCATTCAGATGTGTCGTGATCGTACTTGTAATCGCAATGAAAAAGACAATACTTGTCTTTAGACCTCTTGCTTGGATCCCCTTTTAACTTGCCCGGCCATGTTAAGGTTGTATCATCCTTGATCTACATCAAGACCTGATTGATTGGGGCAGTCAGCGGGGTAAAGTTTGAAAACCTTCCAGAGGGTAGCTTGGAATGCCTATCCTCCCGTCAGTCTCCTATTCTAAAGGCCTTCCATCCTCTCTCTTGCCGCCTGTCTTCTTGTCTGTCCCTTTTCTTAGGCTTCTCCTCTCGAGCCATCAATGCATCTTTTGCATTCATGTACTTAGTAGCTCGGTAAAGCACATCTAATATGGTCTTCTAGTCATTTTTTTATAAAGAGAACAAAAACTTCCCCTTCCGCAACTCATTTTTGCACACATCAACAAGTATCTTGTCATCATCTTCGTTTATCGAAAGGGCTTCTTTGTTGAAGCGGGTTATGTAAGACTTAGTGTCTCGTCTTCCTGTTGCTTGATGCTCATCAGGCATGTAATGAACTTCTTATATGTGTGCCCCCCAATAAAGTGCGATGCGAATTGCGCACTTAGCTCCTAGAAGGTACCGATGGAGTTAGGTATCAACCTCCTAAACCATATCCTTGTGGGACCCTTCAGCGTAGTTGGGAAAGCTCGACACATGATCTCGTCCGCATAAGGGTTTTAAATGACTTCAAGTGGTCCAAGGGATCCTTGGACCTGTCATAGGCTTCTACCTGCGGCATATGAAACTTCGGTGGAAGAGGGAATGACGTGACAGGTGCAGTAAAGGGCGAGTTCATTCGGTGGACCAGCTTGTCGAGGTCGTTTGACACCTGTCCCTTGAGAGCGTTCATCATGAAGTCCATCCTCTCCTTCATCATCTACATCTCCGAGACCATGTGCGGTGGTGTGATATCTATGATGGATGGCCTGCTCAAGGCGTTGTTGCCTTCTGGTCCTTCTCTGTTCTGCCTACTGTTGGTATACTGAAGGTTGTCACCCTTCTGTTCTTCTTCTTGATTTTGAGGCTCGACATCCCTTTGGCACAACTGTTCTTCTAGATCATGGTTTTGCTTCGTAAGGTGTTCTACAACTGCTGCCAAAGTCTGCACCTATCTTTCGAGGGCAGCGCTGCGTGGTTCACTCTCCTGATTGTTTGTTGTTGCCATCAAGCTTGTGAGTATCATAAAACTCTTTTGTCTGAAAAGTGGCAATATGGCTATCGCTTTCCCATAGACGGCGCCAACTAATGATGCTGAAAATCATCAGTAAACTGAATGGTCCTCACATGTCATTGGTCGCGACCTAAATAAAAAGAAAGCCTTCCAGAGAGTACTGGTGTGGTACCAGCCAAAGACCCTCCGAAAGTTAAGTTAGAAAAGAGAATTTTCTATCACTCTAGAGTGCCAGAACTAGGGTATTATTATGCGTACCTTGACTTGTGAGGGTTTTGGGGTTTTTATAGTAGTGTAGAGTCAACCTTAATTTCTTGGTGAAGAGGGTATTTCCTTGTAGGGAAGATCCTCATTAATGCTTATATTTCGAGAGATCCTTTCCTTGTAGGGCTTCCTCTGATTGTGGTTGGGCATAAAATGCAAGGTATTTCCATATTAGGATTCTTGGAGGCCACCTAGTCCACGTAGGCGCCACGTGGCTGTCGCCTGTTTCCATTGCATCCGTCCACATTAAAGGCTCCGTCCACTTCAAGGAGTTTGTTTGTTCAAAACATGACTTCGAATGCTGGTCCTTTGACTTGTTGGGCTGCCTAGACTGTGTATTACTGTCGCTTACACTTAACTTGGCAAATTGAATCCATCTGGGATTTATCCCTATCAATCCTTATGTAGCTAAAGATGGAGATCCAAATGATGCAGACTAAAAGTGGATCTTCAGGTCCTGATAAGAATTCGCCTAGAAAATATTCTGATAGTTTACTTGGTTGATCTATTCCTGAAAGCAATAAAAAAGTGTAGTAGTGCTTGAGCTTTCACTTGTCTTTTTAACTTGATGACATTAGGATGTGCAGATAGTTGTGACAAAGTTTGATGGCCTCAAAAGATAGTGGTTAGGCTATTTGAATCAGCTCATTTTGTGTCCCCTAGAATTTTGCAATATAAAAGTGTCAAGTCAATAGAGCCATTGCATCGAAAAATTCTTAATGTTTACTCAACAACTCAAAAGGAATTTCTCTTCTGCTTTTGCCCATTTGGCCTTTTCCATGTCTAGAAAGTCAAAACGCCTGTAGTTTTTTTCTTATTGTTTGCCAAATAAAGAGAGAAGAACAATAATTATTTGCCTATTCATTCCAAACCCTTTTCTCTTTTTTTTTTTTTTTTCCTTTGTAAACTGTAAGATTTAACTTGCAATGCTGTGGATACTACTAATTTAATATATAAACTTTATACACTAAAGTGTCAATATTAAAATATAAATAAATTATATAATTAAAAAATTAATTTATTATATTATTAAGATGACACTAATAAGATTCATTATCCTATCAATTTATAATTGTTTTCATAGTAAAATTTGTTCAACTTTCTTTCACATTTTTCATATAATTAAAAAAATGTTATTAAGACAAGCTTTGTTAGATTAATATGTACTCCTTAGGTTGGTAAAAGACTAAATTATAAATTACATCTTCTAACTTTACTTATTTTCAATTTAACCATTTTTTATTTCATTTAAGTCTTTCACTTTAATATGTTCTTAATTTATAGGTTTAATTCCATCCGATCTCACCATTAGTTTTAGTACTATTTTAACTTTCCAAAATGGCATCTTTTTTGAACTTGCAGTTGTAGATCGCACAAATATACTCAACGAAAAAACAATGGCAGTTAAAAGAATTTACATACCAAAAAAAAAAAAAAAAAAAAGAATACAACTTCTATTCTATGCTTTTTTGCATTGGATATGCCTTGATGCTGTGTCCGAATCATATAGTGTACCGTGCAAAAAAACATTAGACACAAATTTCACCCAAAAATATAACTTAAAACTTAAAGGGCGAATTATAATTTGCCCACATGTAATTTAGTTGAAATTTAAGTTATTTACCTGTAGTTTGAAATTTGACACTTTATCCACCTGAAGTTAGTTCAGTTAGATTTCTATAACTCACTTTTGTTAAAAACAGACCTAAATATGTACTTTTACTCCACTTTTACGTCTCTCTTCTCTAAAAACACAATAAACATAAAAATATAAGATTAAATAAGATAAAAAACTATCCATCGGAACACTTTTATAATGGAATTTCAAACCATAAGTAGTCAATTTAAATTTTGATCAAACCTCAAATAAGTAAAGTGTCAAATTTTAAATTACAAGTAAACAACTTAAATTTCAGCTAAACTATACTTGGGTAAGTTGTAATTTGCCCAAACTTAAAAGAACAAAACTTTAAAACATTTTAAAATTAGAAGATATATAATTTGTAATTTTTATTCCTAGTAAAATTTACTCGGAAAAAAATAGGAACATGCACGTGTGAAGGGCAGGTAAGCTCGCGCGTGAGCCTTGTCCCCTATCTAAGTCCTCAGTAGAATTAAAGAATCATCTCTCTGTGTCTCTCTCTCTCTCTCTTTCTTTTTCTTAAGTTCACAGAATCAAACTCTAATTCTAGAGAGCTGCCACCGTGAATCTGAGTCAGACTGGTCAGGTTAGCACAGAAAATAGAAACAAAAATAGAAAATTTATCTTTCATATCTATCTAATTTCTAATCATTTTATTTTGTATTGTATTGATTAACTTGTAATAAATTAAGAGCAAGAATTCTAATTTTCATTCTCTAAGCAAAGAATAAAAAACACTTCCTTAAATTAATACCTGATTTTACAGCTCAGATTCTTATCCATTTTACATTATCATTTTCATTCATTTCTTTAATGGGTTTTCCTTTGTCCCTTCTCTTTCCATAGATTTTTTTCTTAAAGACTTCAACTTTTCAATCGGTGCTATTTAAAAAAACCAACTTTTTTTTTTATGTAATCCAATAATTTAATTTGTATAATTTTTTTTTTCATGTTCTTGTTGTTTACTCTTTGATGCTAATTCTGTCACTGTCAGACCTTAATATCTTATATGGAATCTTTACTCAACCTTGTTTAATCCAACTTTGGTGTAGTCTTGCACGCTAACAACCCCGTCTGTGTTCTTATCTTTCTCAGACTTTTGGGTCATCATCATTTCATCATTTGAGCTTGTTTTAGGTAAAGAAGTGTTTTGTTTTTTCCTTTTTTTGCATCCATATTGGTCTCACTGAATTGTAGTCTAAATTAGGTTTCATCCACCTAAGCTTTTTTATGTTCTTTGTGTTCTTGACTCTTTTGGGTTTCTGGGTTGGCAGGCATATTGGTCTTTGGAGCTGAAAAATTTGTTGGTTAATGGCTGAATTGATAGGGCCGCGATTGTACAGCTGTTGTAATTGTCGGAACCATGTTTCACTTCATGATGATATAATTTCCAAGGCTTTTCAGGTGAGTATGCTTGAAAACCCTTATTCCAATGTTTTCCTTTTGGTTATAATATTATTCTTGGTTTTAAAGTGACTGTAGAAGGTTGTTCTTGAAATTTTTGAGGAACCCATGAATGGAAAACTCAAAATTTGCATATGCCAACTCTTGATTTACCAAAAAAGGAAAAAATAAATGTAAGAACTCTTGGATTAAGGAACGAATCATAAAGAAAGAAAGGATCTATATTGAATTTAGACCCCAACAAAAAGAGCAAAGAGAGGGAATTGAACTCAGAACTTCTTTTCCTTTTTTGGGTAAATTGGTTTAATTGACACTGATAGTTTTTCAGCTGCACTACAAAGTACACTCAGGAAATAGGAGCAGCTCTATACTTCACCAACCAAAACAAGAACAACTGGCAACTGGAACACTGCAATTTTGACCATGTTTATAATAACCTGTAGCACAACAAAGTAGCTATATATCCAAAAATTCCTAGGGGTAACAATAATCACCCTGTAAGAGCCTTCCTTTGCAATGCCATTATATCAATCCCCTTCATACTAACTCTGATATAAGCAAGGCTTGTGTCCTGTTTCACACAACCAGATCAAGCCATATGTCTAGTGCTCCCAGTTCCCTCCAATAGCATGCTACTCTATCATTTCATAAAAAAGAATTCTGATTTTTTTGGCTGATTTATGTTTGGTGTTATCAGTGCCATTTTCATATCTTGTATCAAAACTCCAATCAATGTTTCTATTTTTGTTCTTGATTGTTTGTGTTAATGTTGACTGTGGTAATAAGTTTTGGGCTTATTTTTGGTCCAACATTATTTTCCATAATTTTGTTATTAGGGAAGAAATGGCCGAGCTTTTTTGTTCTCCCACGCAATGAACATTGTGATAGGGCCAAGAGAAGATAGGCATCTCATGACTGGTCTCCACACTGTAGCTGATATCTTTTGTGCTGATTGCCATGAGGTGTTGGGTTGGAAGTATGAACGAGCTTATGAGGCAACACAGAAGTACAAGGAAGGAAAGTTCATATTGGAGAAGTCGAAGATTGTTAAGGAGAACTGGTAGCATTTTGTTAGGGGTCCTCATCCCATTCCTTCCAGCACTGATGTTTACTTTCTCGTGGTACATGTTCATCTTGTACAGGAAGCTCTCACCCATTTGCAAATGTCATTGTTTTTCGTTGTTCATTCGTGCGATGTGCTTATCTCTGGAATTTGTAATTTGAGTATTCAAATTCTGTGTTAATAAAATCAAGGTATTGTTCAAGTGTGCAGTTTTTTTTTTTTTTTTTAATCTGATATGGATTTTTAGATATAAAACTCTAGCCGGTTCTGTTTAGTTGTTTAGAAGGCCAAAGAGAAGAAAATTTGGTGTCTCACAAAGTGTTTGGGGTTAATCTTAGTACTTAAAAAGTCTGTCTATTCAAATAAGCAAAGCAATGCAGTAACTCACATTGATTTGGAAGGCTTGAAACGGCAAAAAAAAATTAGATCTAACAATGTGCTATGGTTGAAAGCATGTTCTAGTGGAGCTGCTTTTCAGGTTTTTATTTCTATGGTATCTCTTTTCAGCTAGATGTTTGGTAATGTGAACAGAATATGCAACTTTGCTTGCATATATACCCTAACTGCAGATACCAGCTGCACGCAAAGCATGCTTGATATGTCTTTCTTTCCATCACCAGGGCCATTTCCAAGTCTATCTGATTCTGCAAGTTTATTATGTATTTTGTAAAATTACAAGGTCATTTACATGAATGGTTTCTGTTCAGTCGCTTTATACAATTTGAAAGTGACACCATTACTTTCTGATATAACAATTGTTTTCCTATCTACCTTTTGTTTTCCTATCTACCTTTTTGTTAAATCTTAATGGTTAACTATTTGCAGGTTTGAATATGAGAATCAGTGTCTTATAATTGAAGGTAAAATAGCTTACCAATCACCTCTTTTAAACCCCCATCCTCATGCACCCTATAGAATTTCATCATTCTTAATGAAATGAAATTGAAACGGCATACCAATCACCTCCTGATCAATTAATATTTAGTGGATATCCAAAGATATAGCCATGGTAACAAGGAAATAAACCTATTTTCACAAAGAGCAATAAGCAATGGTTATTACACACTGTACACATGCTTTTTTAAAAAACTAAAATCTTGACTTGAAATCGGTTAAAAACAAAGCGGGTGTGTGAAGTCATGATTTCAATAAACAAAGCATGTGTGTGTAAAATTATTTCCCTCTCACAAAAAAAGAAACAGCATGTTTGAAATATGATATACAGATTTATTTCTATATCTTGTGTGTTTTATTAACTTCACACTTCAATTACTCCATTAAAACTGGCATACAGGTTGCTTTGTGCATCAATGGATAAAGAGCTTGTGACTTTAATAAATGAAGGAGCTTAAAGCTAATAAACAGAAATATATATATATATATATATGTGTGTGTGTGTGTGTGTGTGTGTGTGTACACATACACACACACGCATACATTTATGAGCCACCAAACAAAAGTAAAAAAAAAAACACTTTTAATTTGAAAATTTGACATGAAGTCATGAACAAATAGCAATCAAGTCCAGTAAATAAGAATGATGAGTATATTTTTAACTTAATCGTGCAATTTTCTTCTTCTTCTTCTTTTTAAATTATTTATAAAAAAAAATTAAAAAAAAAAAAAACCGAAAAGTTTGGAGAACAAGCTGCAAGAAAAGGTCAGAGAACAAGTTGCATGAGTTGTTTATTCCTCATTTGGCTGGTAAGAAAAGAAGCACCTAAAAAGGGCAGGGAAGAAAAGAAAATAAATTAACAATCTGACTCTAAAGATTCTCTACCACACCCATCTCAAAAACAAATTTTAGAAAATAATAAATAAATAACTCCCACAAACACACACAGTGGGTTATTTTCCTTGGTCCATTCTGAATTTATTGACTTGTACTGATTCTTTTCTTTTCTTTTTTAAGTAAAGATTAGTACTGAATTTAAAACCTTGTAGGCATGTACTAGGAAGAATTATGCTGGTCCAGTATCATTTTCTAATGTCAATAATGGTATATGCCTCCTAGCTTTTTTATTGCAGGAATATATTTATATATATATATATATATATTCAATTTTTTGTTAAACTAAATAAATTATTTATTCACAAGCTTGATTAATTTATTCATTTTTCATATATAGTAAAACCACGATTAATTATTTTTTGGACCCATTTACAATTCTATACTAATAATTAATAATTAAATTATAGTTGAATATATATTCAAGCTAATTAAATAAAATAGTTTTTGTTTATAATAATTATATTCACCAATCTTATGTTATTAAAAATTATATATACTTCATCTTACAAAATTTGACTATCTATATATTCTCAACAAAAAAAAAAATTGAACTATCTATATTATTAATAAACTACAAATTATAATTTTATACCTTTTTTCTAAGAGAAAAAAAAAACAATAATTTGATACCTTATTGTGTAATCATATCTATAGATAATATCCAAACAAATTAAGTCATAATCCTCTTAAAATATGTCAACTGATGATGAAGATGATATATATATACACACACACACCAACACACCAGTCAATTTTTGGTGTAAGCGGTGACTGAATTCTAAATTTTTTATTCAACCATCAAACAGTTTACCAATTGAATTATCTGGAACTCACGACTAGTGCTATATTTGATTGGGGTGAAAAAGCCAAAGATGGAACAAAGGGATAAAAAATATGTTTTTTCCATTATTTGGTTGAGGAGAGAAAATTGAGCGAAAGGAAAATGTGTGGGTGATTTGTCCTCTTGGAAATAATCTCCCTAAAATGGAAGAAATTATTAGATCCATCGGGAAGATTATTAAAGTGGTTCTCCCAAGCCCCAACCAATGAAATAATGTCACTTATATAAATGTGTGAGGTAGATTCTTAATCAATAGATAGAACAATTAAGAATAAAAAAACCACTAAGTGATGTCATGTTTGCATAAATGACATCATTTTATTAGTTTTTTTTTAAGAGAGTTTCAACCTATAGCACCCACTCTTGATTATGACTCTTTATCATCAAACTAAGATACTAATAAGTTTTTAGCGTAAACGGGAATTAAATCACAAATCTCTAATTTAACCATTAAAAATTTTACCAGTTAAGCTTACATAAACCCACCAGCATGTTATTAATTAGAAGAATTAAAATGACCACTTCAAAGGATCTAATAATTTCTGTTGAAGAGAAAAAAGAGGAAAAAAGTGGATGTAAAGATAAAAAGCCATTACTATAAATATAATAAAGATATAACAATAATTTAATTTGTATCATTTTATTTTTTCCATTCCCACTAAGCTACTACTAAACACTTATTAATGGTAAAAAATTTATTAAATAAAAAAAAAAAAAAAATCATCCTCCTACTTTTTCATACATCAAACTCGTCGCTTTAATGTTTGTTGCTTTCAACAGCGAAAGAATACGCTGTCGTTTAATCTCGTTAAAACTCAAAAAGCTACGTTTCAACAAACCACAACAGGAAAGAAAAAAATCATTTTCCACAGAAACAAACGGCAACGAAAGCGAGAGCGAGAGCGAGAGAGAGAGAGAGAGAGAAATGTACCTGAAGAAGGCGCTGTGGGCGGAGGTACTATCAGCTCCGAAACCATCGCTGGAATCAGAATCACAACCGCAGCAGCAGCAGCAACCGCCGCCGGAGATGGCGGTGCAGGAGCTGGTCAACTCGCTGAACCGGCAGAGGCTTTACCGCGAAGTCACTCTCGCTCTCAAAACCGGCCTCCGCGACGCCCGCGCCGAGTTCTCCTTCCTCCGCCTCCGCGGCCTCCGCAACCTCCTCAAGTTCCTCCGATCCGTCGCCGAGTCCGACTCCACCGTCCACCTCTTCTGCCAGACTCAGTCCCTCCCTGAACTCCAAGGTTATAATAACAACGACGTCGTCTTCTTCAATTTCATCTTTAACTAACTAATTAACTAACTTTAAAAAAAAAAAAAAAAAAAAGCAGTGGTTAGGGCTGTGTTTGAGCACTCGTTGAAAGAAAGGGAAGAAGAGGAAGTGGAGAGTATAGATCACATATGTGAAGGTGTTGAGGCTTTGAAGATAACGAGTCCTTCTACTGATGCTGAGGTGGCACTCGCGCTTCGAGTTTTGGAAGGTTGTTGTTTGCTTCATAGAGAGAGCACTGCTTTGGCCCATCAACATAACGCTATTCAGGTCTCTATCTTTCTATATTCATCTTCATTTTTCATGATTTGTTACATTCCCAGTTTTTAATTAATACCCATTAAAAAAAAAAAAAAATCTAATCTTTATGCTCCTATTATCTTGTGCATCAGCTTATTCAAAAAACAAAAAAAACAAAAAAAATTGAATGCTTTATAGTGAAATCCAAGATTTGGATTTGGGGTGTCTCCACTTTTGCAACATTTGATTTGGCAAATTCTTACTAGTTCAACCAGTGTGACAATGTTACTGTCATTATCACTGTCATGTGTAAGTGTAACTCTGTTACTTGTAGAGGTTATATGTTAGTTTTCTTGTGTCTGTAAACTTTATCTCTGACTATTGAACACTCTTTTCTTCAATGTATTGTCTTGGGGAAATCCTACATTACTCGTTCTCATCTGAGTCCACTGGTAATGCCACCCACCCCGTTAGCAGTTTGTAAAAAAGTTTGTGGCTTTAGCATTTTTCTTAATTTTGTGGTATAATGGAGTTACTGTTCAATGTTCAACCAGTGTGACAGTGTTACTGTCATTATCACTGTCATGTGTAAGTGTAACTCTGTTACTTGTAGAGGTTATATGTTAATTTTTCTTGTGTCTGTAAACTTTATCTTTGACTATTGATTGCTCTTTTCTTCAATGTATTGTTTTGGGGAAAGCCTGCATTCCTCTTGTGCCTTTCTGTTTAACCAGTGAAATTTGTATTGATTGCCCAATGACCTATAGCTCAAACTACACTTTCTTATCCCTATGATGATGAGATGGTTGGTGAGATTGTGGTTTCAAGACACACTAATGCGTATGTAACTTTAAAAAAAGGTCAAACTTAATGCACAAAGCTCCCACTTTTGCGGGATTTGGGGGAGATCATGGTAGGCAGCCTTACCCCCAATTTTGTTTGGAGAGGCAGATTCCTGTACATGTAACTTACCTTTTTAAATACATACATATATATATATATATATATATATAGTCATAACAGTCAATTTTTTTTTTGGTTCTGTTCTTGGCTGTTGATTATTTGCCAATGGTGATAGGAGTTAGAGTTTGCAGTATATGAATGTGTGAATTCTTTTATTCTTTTATAATTTTTTTGATAATTGTCAGAATTCTTAATACCAAACTTTGATCTAATTTTCTATTATGCAGGTGTTAATGAACATATTATCAACTCGTGGAGTACTTGAGCAAGGTGCATGCTTAGATGCTTTAGTCTCAATAATGTTGGACTCATCAGCCAATCAAATGGTATTTCACTATTTTGACTCATATTTTCTGTTCATTTGTTATGGATTAGAATTTTTGTTTTGGCCAAATAATGATTTTTCTTCTTGTAGCTGGCTTCTGATGATAATTAATTGTACCTTCTTTTGATGGTTTTGTTTCAGTTGATCAAAGTTTAATCCTTATTTTGTTGTTTCTTCTACCTATTGCTGTATGGCCTTAATATTTGTTCAAGTATGCTCGAGAGAGAAGATGACTTTCTAGAGTGAGGCTCATAATATTTAGTAAATCAAGGTCACCTTACCAGCCATACAATGACCTTAATATTTGTTCAACATGTGTTGTGTACTTTGTTCCTTATTTTCTAGGAATTTGAGGCATGTAATGGTATCGAGGAAGTTGCAGAGCTCATAAGAGACAAACAAGTGGATGAAAATCTCAGGTAATTTCTTTTGTCCTGCTTCACTTTAATGCTTGTAAACACCTTACCATGCAATATGATGGTTCATCTCTGATGGCAAAATCAAATAGCTTTTACATATAAACCATGTTCTATGTTTCTAATTTGAAACATATGGTAACAACTTATTTAGCTGGCCCTGCTGGTTTGGAATATTCTATGGAAAAATTTCAAATAAGCATGTTAAATTTTCTTTACTTCAACTTGAAGTTTTCTCTAATGCTAGCTTCCATGCCCCCTTTTTCTTTTATCTTTTCACAGTGCTTGGGTGAATGTATCTTCCTTATCCTTTTTTTTTTCACCTAAAAGAGTGGTCAATAATTTTAATATTTGGAATTGGCACTTCTGTAATCATTTTTTGTTCTGGTTTCCTTTTCAAATGATTGTGTTTTTGTATGGTTAAATTTGTAGTCTTGAAAGCAAGTTGAGAAGAGACCAATTTATAGGGACCAACTGTGTCTCTAATTGAGTGTTAGGGAGACAGAGAATTGTCTTGAGAATGCAAAATGAATCTGACAGAAGAGCTGTCAGGGAGACGTAAAATTGGGCAACATGGGACATTTGCCCAAAACAAGTTCCAACTATTTGCAAATTTCTTTGGAATTACACTAGTGTAACCTTTGAAGTCCTGTGCAGAGTCGCCACATGATTGCATGCTTGCAGTATTTACTGCCTTTTCCTAGACTACCCTTTTTGTTGTGAGGTTAAAGCCATTTCAACTTGACTCTTCGCCTAAACATAGTATTGATCTAAAAAATAAATTCTTGTCTTTTTCCTTTGTCCATACCTTGGTTCATTTGATTAGGTAAGCTGTGTTGGAGGGAACTCTCATCATTAAGACCTTTGAATGTGCCTATTATTGACATGTGGGTAGTAGATGATATGCAGCTCATTAATTCTTCACTATCTCTCTCCTTTTTTACCCCCTTGTCTGTTTTATTTCTTACCAGTTCAATACACAGTGATAAGAAATATCTTTTTCCTGTGATTAGGTTGAAATGTGGTGAGTTCTTGTTGCTACTCATAGGGCATGTAAATGGGAGGGAAAGGCCTCCGCTGGCAGCCATACATGAAGATATAGGGCGACTTCTAGGAGAGAAATCTGCTTCCTTAATATGGGCAGCCAGTCAATTTGACTCAACACTTGATCCCAAGGAAAGACTGACTGCTTTACAAATCCAAGCTCGCAGGGTGCTTGAGTCACTAGACCTGTACTGAATCTTAGCTTATGAATATTGCTTTAGATAATGCTGTTACTCTCAGTGGCATTTCCAACAAATAGAAAATGCACCATTATTAGCCAGTTCTCTTTTTCCTCCCAAGCTGAAACTTGTTTTATTATTGGGTTAAAGGCATCGAGGGAGAATATTTCAGAAAGTTATGTTTAGATATTTATATTTTGTATGATACAACATAGAGCACCAAATCTTATTTTATTTAGCTGCACTTAAACAGAAATTGTAAATCCTCCTTTTATGTGAATAATCAAATTATTTAAAGTAGAGTATATTTCCTCTGCTCGCTTGTGTGATTTGTCACTTGCAAGAAACACATGAATCTCGTCTCTATCTTCAATCCAACTGCATCCTGGGCTCTTTTGCATTCTTCTATCATTCATAATCTGTCTTGTTTTAGCTAGGTCATCCCATCTCCCTGCATGAGCATATAAGTTTGCTAATAGAATATAGTTTGCAGTATTATGTGGTTCCAACCCTATGAGCTGTTCTGCTGCAATTTCTCCTAATGCAACATTACCGTGAACTACACATCCTCCAAGCAAAGCACTCCACATCACCAAATCAGGTTCCATGGGAATTTTCTTTAGAAGTTCATAAGCATCATTAAGCTGGCCTGCACGGCTAAAGAGATCAACCATACATGTATAGTGTTTCAATGTGGGTTCCACATTGTAATATCCCATCAGATCAAGGAATTCATAACCTAATTCAACTGATCCGGCATGGACACAGGAAGAAAGAACTGATAGGAAAGTCACATTGTCTGGTCTAAAACCATCTTCCAACATTTTACGAAACAATGCAATTCCCTCCTGCCCATGTCCATGCATGGCATATGCAGTAAGCATGGCATTGTGGGAAACCAAATTAGGTTTCTTGATCCTGTTATAAGCCAGCTTCGCATTCTTTATACTTCCACATTTTGCATACATGTCCAGAAGTGCTGCTCCGATGTGGATGTCCGAGTCATAATCCAATCTTATTGAATGTGCATGAACCTGCTTACCTCGCTCAATTGTAGCCAACCTTGCGCACGCCGGTAAAATGATTCCAACTGTGTATATATCAGGTCTCAAATTTGATTTCTGCATTTCAGTGAACAATTTCATGGCTAAATCATAATGTTCATTTTCCACACAGCCGGCAATAATACCATTCCATGTATATACATTTGGGTCAAAACCATCTCCTTTCATTTTTTGAATAAGATCATGAACACGTTCTTTCTCATTACAGTATGCATAGCCTGAGATTAAGGCGTTCCAAGTTGGTGTGTCCCTTTCACTTACTGCATCAAAAGCCACCTGAGCTGCCGCTAAATTGTGGCATTTACAGTACATTTCTACCAAAGCTCCACCCACAAAGGTGTTAGATTGCAGACCTCTAACAATGGCCTGAGAATGTATTTCCCTCCCTTGTCTCAAAGAAGCCATATCAGCACAAGCACTAAGAATGCTCCCTAGAGTGAAGGAATCAGGTTCAAACCCTTCCATCAGTAAATCTCGAAACATGCTCAAAGCTTCATCATACATGAAGCTATCTGCATACCCTGAAATCATCGAGTTCCATGAAATTATATCCTTCTCATTGCCAGCTAGCTTCATCTGATCAAACAGCTCCTTGGCATTGGAGATATCACCATTCTCGCAATACCCAACAATCATGGTATTATATGAGACAACATTTTTCATTGAAAACTTAGAAAATAACTTGAAAGCAGCCCCCATATCAGCACACCTCCTATACACATCAACTAATCCATTCACGACAAAAGGGTTAGACATAAACCCATGTCTTATTATATAGCCATGGAGTTCTTTGCCAAGACTTAGCTTTTCTAGTCTAGCACAAGCTGGAAGAACACTTGCTAGGGTTCGCGCATTTGGTTCAATTCCAGCTGCTTGCATTTGGTAAAGCAGTTCAATGGCTTCTTCATCATAACCATTCTGTGAAAACCCCCCAATAACTGCACTCCAAGAAACAAGATTGGGCACCGAATCCTCCGAAGACATTCTTTCCAAGAAGTCCAATGCCTCATAAACCATCCCATTGGCAGCGCAAGCCGTGACAATAGAATTCCATGAAACGCGGTCCTTCTTGGGCATCGTTGCTAAAACCTTCTTGGCATCATCTAAGCTTCTACATTTGCCATACATATCTATCAGAGCATTACCCACATAAATATTTGAAGCAAACTGATACTTCACTACAATCCCATGTAACTGTCTTCCTAAGTCTACTATGCCAAGACCACTACAAATCTTGAAGACTACCGGAAACACAAAAAACTCCAAGCCAATATCTTCAAGTTGTAGTTCTTGATAAAGCAAAAAAGCTTCCTCAAAAAATCCGTTATCCATATACACACTGAGAATGGCATTCCAAGAATACAAGTTTCTCAGCGGCATTGTTTCAAACAACAAATATGCATATTCCAAACACCCACATCTTCCATACATTTGGAGCAACTTGGTTTCTACAAACTCATGCCCATGAAACCCAGTTTTAAGTGAGTGGGCATGTATCTGTTTTCCTAAACTTGGGCATTTACAAGATTCGAGAACTGAAGCATAGGTGTTTGAATCCACTGGTTTATCAAGCGTGGAGAGGTGGGTGTGCAAGGGTTGGTGGGTTAGTTTAGGCCTCTGAAAGGAGAGGCTAGTGGTTTTGTTAGGCATGTTGGAACCAAGTGGCTGTGTTGGTAATGGTGGTAGGTGAATGATGGGTTCCAATGATTGGGTCGGCATTTTGGCTTTGGCTGTGGCTGTGAAAGCGAAAAGAGAAGGATGTAGTGGGCAACTGAGTCTGAAGGATAGTGATGTGCCTCTCTGCTTCTTACTGTTACCAGTTAAGTCTGTTACCACATGTTTGTGGGTATACCTCGCAAACAGGTCGAGTTAATCAGGTTACATAAAACCAAATTGAATGGGGGACAAAGAAGTGGCAGTTTGTACACTGATAATAAAATCATAATCATGAAATGGACAAAATGAATAGACAAGAAGACTTGAAATAGAGAAAAAGTCTATTTCGACTCGAATGGTATATACCCCGTCCACAATTTTATTATTACTCCATTTTTAAAATCAATGTTTTGTTCATTTGTTTGGTTGTTAAAGGTTTTGATTTGTTTCGTATTTTACCATGTTTACGTTTTTTTTTTTTTTTTTTTTTACATCATAAATATAAATATATGATATTGTGGGTGAAAACGCCATATAAAATTGTGGACATTTCTTGAAACATGTGAAACAAAAATTAGCAATTTCTAAGGTAATGGTATTACATATATCCGATACATGAAAGACTTTTTCATTTGTAAAATTATCTCACACAGTCAAAAAAGAAAAAAAATGAACTTCTTTTTTTTTTTTTTATGAATATGTTCCTTGCATTCACTACGTTTAGATCATACTTTCTCCCTTGTTTTAATCTTTACACGTTTTTCTCACACTTCATTGTTTAATTCACAACTTACTAATCATCATAGCACTCAAGTTCATCTACCAACTAGCTATTTCAATATTTCCGGCCTTGGTAACTTTCAAACAATCTGCTATTTTAATTTTCAGGCCTTTGATGACTTCTATATCATTGATCCGGTGATTAGTTTTCAAGTCTTTGGTGACTTGTTTAGTCACTCGGATGATTTGTGTTTGAGGGCTTTTGATGACTTGTTCATGGTGCTCTGCTGTTTCAATTTTATTGCCTTTGGTAACTTGTGGAGCTGTGAATCTGTGACACTGAATCAGATTCCGATGCTTTGATAAATTTCCATTAAATCATGCTAATTAAAATTTTAAGGTTTTGATGAATATATCTTCCGGTTTAATTTGGCGAATGCACCATTCCATATATGCTGAATGCATAAGTTTGATTACAAAAAACTTTAATTGTAAACTACCTTATCTCATGTTTGAATGAACTTATTATCATCAATTTATTTTGTTTAACTGATTATCATATAAAAATATAGTTGTACCTTTAAAAGTAGATGAGAAATAGAGACCTCTGAGAGCATCTACTTCGGTGAAGCTAAAATGAATAGTGTTTAGCTGTAAAAAAAAAAAAAAAGAGAGAGAGAGAGAGAGAGATAATTGATGTAAAAGCATAAAATATTTTTTTTTTTATCCCTTCTTGCTACAGTGAACTGCTAGTCTTGGCAGTTCACTGTAGCAAATTGGGATAAAAAAAAAAGGTTTGCCATCATTGATATTGGCTCTTTTTACCACCACCAATACTGATGTTTTGTGGCAAAGTTTTTACAAATTTATGCCAGATTGATTAACAAACTAATTATGATTTGTATGTTCAGATTTGGTTAATCATGTCACATAACAATTTTGCCAAACAAATAAAGTGCTATAAAAATAATTAACACGACAACATAGTTGCAAAGTGGAAACCGTAATGGAAAAACATTTCGGAGGTTTACTGCTAATTGTCAAGGAAACATATACACTAGTAGAGTTGGAGTTGAAGCTGTTACAATAAAATTAACCAAATTTTAATGTTACCTCTAGTAGTGACTTAGTACTAAACCCTAGGCCTACAAACACAACTCTCTCCAAACTTCTTATAGTTATTTATAATTGGCCCGTTTATAGTCTAGCAAGTAGAGCTCGAAATTCTAGAGATTGGATGACTTAATGGGTTTGATTGAGAATTAGGATTTGCAATTCTCGCTCTGTTTTCACTACGCTATTCTAGGCTTGATTCTTGAACTTGAAATGAAATTTAAAAACACACAAGACTTAACTTTTTGTTTATGGTTTGCCAACTTTCGCATTATGAACCTAACAAAAGAGGAACTTTAAAAATTTATACCTCAAATTTTTAAAAGGGAAGAAAAAAAAAAAAAAAAAAAAAAAAGGCCAAATGGTAAAGAGAGTCCATCGTGTAGATTACCCATAAGAACATGGGTCCTTGAACTATCCAAATTCCAATCCTTGTTTCTAAAGGTAACTAAGAGAAGATAAAGAATCCCATGACCTCAAAACCTAAAGAAGAAATGAAAAGGAAAAGTAATAGTAGGCTACAAGGCAGTGGGTTGGTAGCATGCTTTTAAAGCCTATTATTGCTAGATCTTTAACATATTTGGCGACAGAAAAAAGTTTCTTTTGAAATGGTGATCGAAACTTCCCCTAAAAAAAACTATGAAACTTGTTGAGCTAAATTGCTATACATAATGCAAGGGAGCGACTTTAGAACACTGGTAGATGGATTATTAGGATAGAGCTAGTCACATAAAGATGGCCATGATTTTGATTTCCTCGAACAATACGGTGCTTTAAATGAATCATGAACAATTGGCCATGGCAGCTTTGAGTTTTAAACTTTTAATCACAGAAAGCCAAACTCCGATAGTTGTTAACGCACAAATGCTTTACCCCAATAATTCAATGTACGTCTTTTTGTTTCTACCAAATGATCATCATGTTACACGTATTATTTTGATTATTAGAAAGAATCTTGTCCGCTGTTGATGACATTAATTATAGCACTATGCTCCCTTGTTATTATTTTCATTAAGAAAATTCAAAAGAGTTTCTTCTATTTTCTGTGTATTTTGAATTCAAGGGTTTTAGCACTCAAGTGCACTCGTTGAAATAGATGGATCTCAATACCTAGGGTGCAACTGATCACAATCCGAAATAGACGTATTTTATTTTCTGTGGCTATCATGCTGCGTCAATAAAATACTTTCATTTTTGTAAGTATCATGTTGTGTCAATAATAAGAGACTTCATTGATTGGAGGAAAAGAAAATGCAGGAACTAGGATTTAATTTGTATTATTAATTTACAAAATACCATGAATTTTCCCACAGCTCAAGTATCACCAATTAATTGCGGCAGTAGATGAACATATTGTCGAGCTCTTACTAGTGGCTCAGCTATACATTTTTATCCTAGGTACACTGAGCTTGGGAATAAAAATTATGTTTTATTTTGTGTACTTCACTTTATGTTCTATCAATGTTCCATCAATAGTAGTGTGTCACATTTTTTTTATCCCCTTATAAAGCCAAAGTTTAATCGTAAAAAATTAGATACATGGCGTACTGTATTTGGTAGAGTATAAAAGATTTTTTTATTTGTTTGTGCACATATTTCTTTTATTTTTGCTCTCTTGTAAGGCCCAAGATTAGTCGAAACAAAGTTAGATACATGACATATTGTAGTTTATGGAGGATAGAATGAATACTAAGTATCAAACATAAGTTTTTATCCATTTGTGCACATACTTTCTTGTCTGCTCTATAGCAATTCTAATAACATGCTTGTGATAAAGAAAGAATCGTCAACTACGTGTACACAATTTTGATCAAGTGATTATTGTAGCCTGTATTTGAATTTGCTACGTTTGAATTCTGGCCTGTCTAGACCTAATTAAATGGAATTTATAGAAATTAAACGTGAAGCTTAAATGTGATTGTGAAAGGAGACCACTAGAAAAATTATTGTCACATGGCTTTATGATATCGGCTAAGAAGTCGTACAAGATGAACATAGGTGAATTGAAAAAAAAAAAGTCTGATTAGCTCTTTAGGACCACAATTCCTACCGTTGAAATTCAAATTTATAAAAGCTATCCCTACCCTAGAAGGACCTTGATTAAGGGTTCGACCAAAACATATTGGGGAATGATGGGAAATTAATTTGGCATTGAAAACTACGTGCGTAATGAATTATGAAAATGTTCAAAAATTATACAGTTATCATGGTGAATCATATCACTTGTTAACTATTTCACTAAAAAATTCTCATCTAGTTAACATTGCCAAGCTAACTTATGATAACATAAAAAAAAATTAAATAGAAACTGATTTTCTTTTTAAATTGATTTGGTAATTTTAAACAAACGAAAATATTTTAGTGGAATAGTGGTTCACTATAAAGACTATAATTTCTTGAAAATGGTGAAAATACTATAACCTTTACTATATAAAAATTACAAACTAAAATGACAACAAATGTAATTAGTAGGTTTCAACTATCTTATAGCTTATATATAAATATTTGAATTTTACTTTTTGTAATTGGTAACACGTCAATTTATAAGTTTAATGTAATAACATTTGCAGTACCACTGCCTAGTGCCTAGGCTACTAGTAAACTAGTGTTTGGCCAGCACATTCTTAGTCAAAGTTATTCCCCATGAATCCTAATTGTCGCCGACACTAGGGGCTGAAGTTTAGTGAAAGTCTTAAATATTTCCACCCATTTCATTGACGAAAATGAGAGAGCAAAAGAAAAAAGATTCAAAGAGAGATTAATGGAGTAGATACCATGTTTGGCAAAGAAAAGGACCTCCATGATAAGGTGGTGCCCCCCATTGCAATCAAACCACACTTTAATTAAAAACCCTAGTGCTAAACACCCTAGGCAACAAATAAAGGAAATCAATGAATTGTTCTCTTGCCCTCATTATATACTATACTATATATATACTACTACTATATAGTATATATATTAATAAATGGAGGGTCAATATATCTGGAGGATTTTCGGAGTGGAGGAGATTATTCCACACTCCACAGCACGCTTACCTAGGGGAATGTTTGTGGGTCCCACACCATAGCCTAACAGTGTGAGTTACAGTCAAGCAATATATATATATATATTAAAGACGAAGAAAAAAAAGAGAGAGAATATATATAGGACATGGAGACTGGAGAGTAATAATGATGACGATTCAGGAAAATGGAGCAAAATGTGATGAATGAGGCTGAACTATGAGTGACTTTAAAAGAATAAAATACATTTAGGTAAGGTTTTGGTGGAGATGGTTAAAACTTTAAACTGTTTTTGAGCAAAGGTTATAGTTTTTTTTTTTTTTTTTTTTTTTTTTTTTTTTTTTTTTTTTGGGGTGAAAGACTCTGACTACTATAAACTATTACACTGTGAATTAAACTGATCTAGCTCTGTTTAAAAAGTGGTACGGCACTTTTATTATTAGTATTTTTTTTTCCATATGATTCCCACTTTTTGGTGATTAAAGTGGGTATGGCATGTGCCGAAATGGTTCATGGGGTCATACCTAGTAGTTCTGGTATTTCTTTGATCAGATCCTATTTGCTTCATGAAAGTGCTTTAATGGGGCTGAAGAATCTCTACGACCCAGATAGTGCTGATAAAGGACCTGACACTTCTGACCTGTTGGCAAAGCAAAAAAGAGAACAAAAAAGAGCGAACTTTTGCTGTAAAGGATTGACAGCCATCATTCCAACTCACCTTTAAAGTTCAAAGGAAATAGATATAATCCATTAAAATAAATTATCAATAATAATCATAGCCACAAAATCCCAGTGTTAATTAAAAATAAACAAAGATTAAGATAGTCATTTGTTCATTAATTTAACTTTAGTACATGCTTCTGCAGAATATATATATATATATATATATATATTACTAAACTCTTGCTACCTAACAAACATGGAAGATTATTAAAATTTTGTAGCAAGATGAACAACATGATACACTGAACCCTTTGCTGTGATAGAAGAAACATAAGGAGTACTACCGAGGACCATGATGCAAAGGCCAAAGAACTAGAAGTCAGGTTTCTTTTTCATCTTAATGAAGCCCTAAAAAGAGATATCATCAATCTTTCCGTGGCTTCTTGTTCTATCTTTACACAGCATTCCGTGACACACTTTTGAAGCCAACCTAAAATAAAGCTTCAAACATCCACATTGATCAAAGTGCAAAGAAAGAAAAAAAAAAAAAAAAGTACATAGAACCAAGGAAAATAAGTGAGAGAGAAGGAAAGGGAAGCAAATACTTTAAAAAAAGAAAGAAAGAAACCCATGTACCCTATTTGTTAGTTTTGATTAACTCAAAACAAGTCACCCACCCAAGTGGAAGAAAAACCCAAAAAAAAAAAAAAAGAGAAGAAAAAAAAAGTGATTAAAATCACCAACTTCTTGTTCATCATCCATTTCTCTTTTTGGGGCTTAAATTATTTACCATGATCCACCTCCTAACATTCCATTCCAATAACCAGAAGAATCTCCCTGGCCTCTATTCTGATCAAATTCACTTGTGTTTGGGACTTGTTTCAAATCCTCAATAGGAAACAAGAGCCTTGCACTAGTTTCTTGCACCCCTTGATGAAGACTACTTCCATATCCACCTTGAAACCCCTCAAGAGAAAAATTGAGACTTGGCTTAAATTCATGCAAAGGAAACCCAGTTGAATACATTGCACTGGAATCAGAAACTGACATGGGCATGAAAGAGCTCAACCCTCTTGATGTGATCCCAGTTTTGAGCAGTTCCATGGCTGACAGTTGAGGTGAAGCAGAGGAGGTACTAGGGTTTTGATGGTGGCTTTTGCTGCTGCTGTTGTTGTTGTTGTTGTCACTATAGGGTACCTCAATAAACTTAGATATGGTGTTGTAGTCCTCATGAGCTGGTGGATATGCTAGGTTAAGATCTTGGCCTTGATGGATCTTAGGGTTTTGAGAAGCTGACTGAGGGAAACTTGGTGGAGAAGTCAGATCAGGAAGCTTATTCTTTGAAGATGAAGCAGGTGATGTTGATGCTGATGGTGGTGTTGATGGAGTTGATCTTTTGTTCTTCCTTGAACCTCCACCCACAGGAACATTTCTTAAAGACCCACCTTCAGTCCAATACCTTCTACAAGTCTTGCAAAAGTATCTTGGCTGAGAGAGACTATAATTATTATAGTAACAAAACTTGGTGTTAGTTGAATTACACCTTGGACAGTTGAGAGCTTGATCCTTTTGAGGCCTTGTCTTCATTTGCCTTGAAGCTTCCATAGGTTTAACCACTCCAATTCCCTGATAATAAATTTCAAAAAATAAAAAGCAAAGAAAGAAAGGACAGGAAAAGGCCATCAGTTTAAGATCAAAACAAAAGTTTTTGTCACTGAAAAAGAATTTAAAGACAAAGAAAAGAGAAAGGAAAGTATAGTAGGAAACAAACAAGACAAAGAAAACAAGGAAGCTGCTTTACACTTTGAAGATTACACCAGCAATAAAAACAAACTATAAGAACTTTTTCTGAGTGCTTTATAGATGGTGGGAAAAAAAAAAGTGCAGTACTTTCATGAACAACATGAAAGATCTTAAAAGATAGCACCATAAATTCAAACTATAAGTGGGGAGCTGAGCTGAAACAACATCATCTCATGGAAAAAATGAAAAGGGTATACTTATAAAACAAGCAATCAGACAGTAAAATTTTTTAAAACTTAAAGCAAAATATTCTTTATTAGCTTTGAAAATCCCAAGCTAAGAACAAAATTTCATAATTTCATAGAGGAAAAAAAAAATGAAAAAGTACTCTCTTTTACCTGTGGCCACTGAGCTGTATCCATGGATTTAAGAGGCAGGCAAGAAAAAAAAGGAAGAGGAAAAGCTATGGTCTTCCAAGAGAAGAAAATCGCCCACTTTTCAAGCTGGTAGTCTTAAAGCAATATGAAACACTTGAGAAATGGCATATGTGGTGGTTCCATGTGGTGGCCAACTCTATATCTGTGAGTGAGAGGGTATTGTTGTCATTTTCACTCTTCATAATCATAGTTATATAAGTTCTATTTTAAGAGTACCACCTGAGAGAATAGGTTTGAATAGGTGTAGATATGATCTCAGTTTTGCTCTCTAGATCTCTCATGCTATCTTTGTTTTGAGATCTTTTAACAAAGTATAAAAACTTGTATCTAAAAAATATTGGAAACTGTTTGTACTTATTTTACTAATTAGTAATTATCAAAAAAAAATTCATAATATTTGTAAATATACTAATATTGTGTACACGCGTGCTGTACAATAATTAGCAGGAAAAAATTTTCACTTTCAGTTAGTCAATCTTATTCCTTGTGGGTGTGTTTGTGCGTGTGACTGTGGACTTTAGTGGGTTCTTTTTTCTGACCAGAGAATGAGGAACAATGATTCTTGCTATTCTCATTTTGCCTCATATATATTTTATTAAATTTTCTGTGTTGAAAAGAGAGAGAGAGGTGTGTCTTTATATAAGTCAGTTTCAAGCTTGTGTAGGCATGATGTGTTTAAAATGAGAAACCAATTTCTTTCATGGGACCTATAAACTATAATGGTAAAGTAACCTACAAGTTTTTGGTTTTTGTTTGTTTTATGACTTTTGTCCCTTAAGTTCTATCCCATTATAGCTTAATTAATTTACTTCAAAGTTCCTTCTTTTCCAACCTTCCATTTTGATAATTGATTTCCCAAATTTTTAAATTCTTTTGAACTGAAAAAAAAAATTGCTTAGAAAAGTCATCTTATTACCAGTTACCATGATGTTATTGGACATCATAATAATAAACATTATTTTTATAAAAGCACCCAATAATTGGACACGTAAAACATTCCAAGGTACTATTTTCTTGACTTTTTAACACTGGTTTGGATGACTGAGCAGTAGTACATGGGTTTAAACAGGGTTTGAAACCTAGAACTTTAGAACTTTTACTTGTATTACTTGCCAAGAGAGAAATAGAGAATGAAAAGTGTCTTATTCCAAAATGAGAATGAATGTATGAGGCCCCCACTTGCCAAGGAAAGTAGAAGTATCATGTAGACAAACAGAGAGTGAAAAGAGGGAAAGGGAGGAGGGTGGTTCTGCAATATTGTAAATTAGAAGCGACAGGAGCAACAGTGTGTGGGATCCAGTCTTGAGTGCTTTGGAATGATGTTTTGGCATAGACAGAAAATTTCACCTCATAGGCTTGGTGACAAGGACTGCCTCCACAGTTGAGTCATACTCTCCAATGGAGAAAGTACTGTGTTCATTTCTGATTGTCCATGCTATAGTATGGACATGTATCATAGTAATGAAATATAAATATAGTTTTTAAAATCATAGTAAAACTCTCTTCCACTTTTCACAATGAATGAAATATATATATATATATATATATATATATATATATTCAAATTTGACTTCTTTGGGAAGATACGTCAGCCATTAGGCTACAAAAAAATTATTATATATAAACACAATTTATGAATTAAATTTAACAAAAATTAAATGACACATTATGGTTCGACTGTAGTTGAACCTCAAACCGACTTCAAAAATTTTGAATCTCTCTTTTTTTCAATTTTTTGAATGACCTGTACTTCAAAACCTTGGGTCATCCAAGCTTTGCCACCATCCACAAATCCAACCCATCCATGTCCAATGACACAAAACATGTTGAGTTTTGTGGAGCCTAGTTTATGTTTGATCCGATAGATGACCCGACTCGAGTCGAATAATGTTGCATGGTTTTTAATAGGAGATTTACTGAGGCTTAGTCCATGGAGCGGAGGCTTGGGCCGATAAGCCCTGTGAATCTGAATTTTGGTAGAAAACATTGTATTTTAATTAGGGTTTCCGTGTGTGTAGTCAGTTAAGAGAGGAGAAAAAGTCTGTAGCTGCAATTTGTATTTTCCCAAATAATAGTGAAATCTCTGCAACTCCGTGGACGTAGGCAAATTGCCGAACCACGTAAATACTGTCTTGTGCGTGTGATTATTTTTTTTTGGCGTGTGTTTTCTCTATGTTTTGTTTCTCACAGGTTTAGGAATTCGTGAAAATTCCCTACAACTGGTATCAGAGCCTAGGGTTAGGTTTGAGTGGGAGCAATGGCAGAGGAAGCAGGAAAGGCGTCTGGAATAGAAAAGTTCGATGGCACAGATTTCGCGTATTAGGGGATGCAGATTGAAGATTATCTCTATGGGAGGAAATTGCATCTGCCTCTTTTGGGGACAAAACCTGAGACTACGAAGGATGAGGAATGGGCTCTTCTTGACAAACAGGTACTGGGAGTTATTAGGTTAACGCTGTCTAGGTCTGTTGCACACAATGTTGTGAAGGAGAAGACCACCGTAGATCTGATGAAGGCTTTGTTTGGTATGTATGAAAAGCCGTCAGCCAACAACAAGGTGCATCTGATGAAGAAACTGTTCAATTTGAAGATGGCAGAGAACGCATCAATAGCATAACATCTGAATGAATTTAACACTATCACAAATCAATTGTTGTCTGTAGAAATTGATTTTGATGATGAGATCCATGCACTGATCGTTTTAGCTTCTTTGCCAAACAGTTGGGAGGCAATGAGGGTGGCAGTAAGTAATTCTACAGGAAAAGAAAAGCTGAAGTACAACGACATACGAGATTTAATTCTGGCTGAGGAGGTTCGAAGAAGAGATGTAGGTGAAACCTCTAGATCTGGTTCTGCCCTAAACCTTGAGACAAGAGGCAGAGGGAATGATAAAAATTCAAACCGGGGTAGATCAAAATCCAGAAATTCTAATCGGAACAGAAGTAAATCTAGATCTGGCCAACAAGTACAATGCTGGAACTGTGGGAAAACAGGTCACTTTAGGAAGCAATGTAGAAATCCTAAGAATAAGAACGAAGATGACTCTGCTAATGCTATAATAGAAGAGGTACAGGATGCATTACTTCTTGCAGTAGACAGTCCACTTGATGATTGGGTTCTAGACTCAGGAGCTTCGTTTCATACCACTCCACACCGAGAAATCATACAGAATTATGTTGCAGGTGATTTTGGTAAGGTGTATTTGGCTGATGGTTCAGTCTTGGATGTTGCGGGTATGGGAGACATCTGGATATTGTTGCCCAATGGGTCTGTTTGGTTACTAGAGAAGGTTTGGCATATTCCTAACCTAAGGAGGAATCTGATTTCTGTTGGACAGCTTGATGATGAAGGGCATGCAATACTATTTGTTGGTGGTACTTGGAAGGTTACAAAGAGAGCCAGGGTATTGGCTCGTGGAAAGAAGACTGGTAATTTATACATGACTTCAAGTCCAAAAGACACAATTGCAGTTGCTGAATGGCACTGCAGACTTGGTCACATGAGTGAGAAAGGGATGAAGATGCTATTGTCAAAAGGGAAACTACCAGAATTGAAGTCTGTTGATTTTGACATGTGTGAAAGCTGCATCTTAGGAAAGCAGAAAATGATGAGCTTCTTGAAAACTGGTAGAACACCGAAGGCTAAAAAGTTGGAGCTAGTGCACACTAATTTGTGGGGGCCTTCTCCGGTTGCATCCCTTAGAGGTTCAAGGTACTACATCACATTCATTGATGACTCAAGCAGAAAGTTATGAGTTTATTTTCTGAAAAATAAATCTGATGTATTTGAAACCTCTAAGAAATGGAAGGCTATGGTTGAGACAAAAACAGGTTTGAAAGTAAAATATTTGAGGTTAGATAATGGAGGTGAGTATATAGATGGAGGGTTCAGTGAATATTATGCTGCACAAGGAATTAGGATGGAGAAGACCATTCCTAGAGCACCACAGCAGAATGGTGTGGCTGAGCGCATGAACAGAACTCTCAATGAGCGTGCTAGGAGTATGAGGTTGCATGCTGGATTACCAAAAACTTTCTAGGCTGATGCTGTTAGCACTGCAGCTTACCTGATAAACCGAGGACCATCAATTCCTATGGAGTTCAGACTTCCTGAGGAGGTTTGGAGCTGTAAAGAGGTAAAGTTTTCCCATTTAAAAGTTTTTGGTTGTGTTTCTTATGTTCATGTTGATTCTGATACTCGTAGTAAACTTAATGCAAAGTCTAAAATATGTTTTTTCATTGGTTATGGTGATGAGAAATTTGGCTATAGGTTTTGGGATGAACAAAACAGGAAAATCATCAAAAATAGAAATGTAATATTTAATAAACAGGTTATGTATAAGGACAGGTCAACTGTAGTGCCAGATGTTACAGGGGTAGATCAAGATAAATCTGAGTTTGTCAACTTAGATAAATTGACTGAAAGCACTGTCTAGAAAATGGGTGAAGAAGATAAGGAAAATGTAAATTCACAGGTAGATCAGAATACACCTGTAGCTGAGGTCCGCAGATCTTCCAAGACCATTAGACCTCCACAACGTTATTCACCTGCTCTGAATTATCTCTTGTTGACTGATGGTAGTGAGCCAGAATGCTATGATGAAGCCTTGCAAGATGAGAATTCATGCAATTGGGAGTTAGCTATGAAGGATGAGATGGATTCCTTATTGGGAAATTAGACATGGGAATTGACTGAACTACCAGCAGGAAAGAAGGCTTTGCACAACAAGTGGGTATACAGAATAAAAAATGAGCATGATGGTAGCAAACGTTACAATGCCAGATTAGTTGTTAAAGGGTTTCAGCAGAAGCAGGGCATTGATTACACAGAGATGTTTTCTCCAGTTGTGAAGATGTCAACAATCAGACTGGTACTGGGAATAGTGGCTGCAGAAAATTTACATCTTGAGCAATTAGATGTAAAGACAACTTTTCTTCATGGTGACTTGGAGGAAGACATTTACATGATTCAGCCAAAAGGGTTCATTGTTCAGGGACAAAAGAACCTAGTTTGCAAATTGAGAAAGAGCTTGTATGACCTAAAACAAGCTCCTAGACAGTGGTACAAGAAGTTTGATAGTTTTATGCATAGAATTGGGTTCAAAAGATGTGAAGCTGATCACTGTTGCTATGTTAAGTTCTTTGACAATTCTTATATCATTTTACTATTGTATGTGGATGATATGCTCATTGCAGGGTCTAGCATTGAGGAAATTAATAATCTGAAGAAGCAATTGTCAAAACAGTTTGCAATGAAGGATTTGGGAGCTGCAAAGCAAATCCTTAGGATGAGAATCATTAGAGACAAGGCTAATGGTACATTGAAGCTTTCACAGTCAGAGTATGTGAAGAAAGTTCTCAATAGATTCAACATGAATGAAGCCAAACTAGTGAGCACACCCTTAGGTAGTCATTTCAAATTAAGTAAAGAACAGTCACCGAAGACAGAAGAAGAAAGGGACTATATGAGTAAGGTGCCCTATGCCTCAGCTATTGGCAGCTTGATGTATGTCATGGTGTGTACAAGGCCAGACATTGCACATACAGTGGGAGTTGTAAGCAGATTCATGAGTAGGCCAGGAAAGCAGCATTGGAAGGCAGTCAAGTGGATTCTGAGATATTTGAGGGGTTCATCAGATACATGTCTTTGCTTTACAGGTGCAAATTTGAAACTACAAGGTTATGTAGATGCTAATTTTGCTGGTGATATTGATAGTAGAAAGAGCACTACTAGGTTTGTATTTACTTTAGGTGGTACAGCTATATCTTGGGCCTCAAATTTGTAAAAGATTGTTACTTTGTCTACTACAGAAGCTGAGTATGTTGCAGCAACTGAAACTGGAAAGAAGATGATTTGGTTGCATGGTTTCTTAGATGAATTGGGTAAGAAGCAAGAGATGGGCATTTTACATAATGACAGTTAGAGTGCAATTTTTCTTGCTAAGAATTCAGCTTTTCATTCAAAGTCGAAGCATATATAGACTAAATACCACTTTATCCGGTACCTTGTTGAAGATAAGCTGGTAATTCTTGAGAAGATTTGTGGATCTAAGAACCCGGCAGACATGTTGACTAAAGATGTCACTATTGAGAAGCTGAAGCTGTGTGCAGCTTCAGTTGGCCTTCTAGCTTGAGAACAGGAGGATGAGTTGCAGGAATGAGGGATTGTGTTTGGAAGATAGCGGCTGATGTTGGTGAATTGAACTAGTCTCCAAGTGGGAGATTTGTTGGGCTAAGTGGGAGATTTGTTGGGCTTTGTGGAGCCTAGTTTATATTTGATCCGGTGGATGACCCGACCCAACCGGAATAATGTTGCATGGTTTTTAATGGGAGATTTACTGAGGCTTAGTCCATGGAGCGGAGGCTTGGGCCGATAGGCCCTGTGAATCCGGATTTTGGTAGAAAACATTGTATTTTAATTAGGGTTTTCATGTGTGTAGTCGGTTAAGAGAGGAGAAAAAATTTGTAGCCGCAATTTGTATTTTCCCAAATAATAGTGAAATCTCTGCAACTCCGTGGACGTAGGCAAATTTCTGAACCACGTAAATACTGTCTTGTGCGTGTAATTATTTTTCTTTGGTGTGTATTTTCTCTATATTTTGTTTCTTACAGGTTTAGGAATTCGTGGAAATTCCCTACAAAATAAACCACACAAGGCTAAGTCGAAGGCCACTATAATCACCAATGAGTAGATTGGTAGTCACTGTTGTGACCCAACGCGAAGATCCACAAACACAATCTGATGAGGGTGCAAGAGAAGGGGAGCAAATTTTTTATTTTATGTTTAAAGGATAGAGAAAGAGTGAATAGAAATGGAGGAAATGTTTTACATAAGCTACTATGCTTGTGTATATTTAGATAAGTGTCGTAACATTGTGTATAATTTTATTACAATTCATACATACACACACACACACACACACACACACACACACACACACACACACACACATGTGTGTGTGTGTGTGTGTGTGTGTGGTTATATGGTATAGTAATGCAAAAATTATTTGATGATAGTATGAAAATCAGTAGGCTGGATGCTCCGGATTAGAAAGGACTACTGGCTATCTCAATGGCCTGAAAAACAAAGAACAGTGATCAAAGGTGACCAAGGTTGCCGGCCAATAATTCTCCGATAACAAAGTTAGTTTTCTCTCTATTATTTTGGAGTTCCAACTTTTTAGGAGATGTAAAAAGCTTACCTTTGTTTGGTCTGAATAAGTGTTTATATAGTGTTTTAAGAGCAGTTATTGGGTTTGTAACCTCCCCCTGATTTGAGGAGATGTGTGGGTTCAAATATAACTTCCTCAACTTCTTAGGAGTTACATTTTTTACACGTAACGGTTACTGGAAGCTACACGTATTATAGAGAGTTGTTGTATACTCTCATGAATTTAATAGTTGTCAAGGTCTCGTCCAGAGTTCCTCGTCCAGAGGCCCTCAAGTCATGCATACCTCGTTCTGATACCCTAAAGTCATGCGTACCTCGTCCTGAGGCCTTCATTTTACGGACGAAACTCTTGTGAACGCAGCAAATGGTTCCCTTGGACGACATTCCATGATGTTGACCTTTGGCCATGCAAATCTTCGTCCAAGCACCTTACTCGTCCTGGACGATCTCTATGGACGAGATTGGAGTTGTATTTTATCATACCCCATCATTATTTATTTGTAATTTTTTACTCCATGTAAATATGATATTATAAGTAAGATATTTCAAAATATGTATATATATATATGCATGATTGTATTCTAATTTTACAGCCAAACATATAAATAATAATAGTTATTACATTTCAACACCTTATATTCCCAATAATATAGATTATTAGTTTTATTGTAATTATCATTCATTATATCAAACAAGCCTTAAAATAAAAATCTCACTCTAACATACATGTGATACACACGCACACAAATCACAATACTTTTAACAATTTTTGAAATGGCATGTTGTGATTATTTTAAAATAAAAAGTATTACTTTTAATAGTAGTCCACATGAAAGTAATATTGCACTAATTACAACTTTTCAGCAAAATACAAAAAATATATATTACTAGAAAATCCTCATAACTTCCATTATTGTAATAATTTAGGGTCCGTTTGGTTGGAGAAGTGGAAAAATGGAAGGATAGAAATTTAGTGGGAGAATAAAAAAGATTTGGTTTTCCATCAAGTGTGTTTCGTTAGAAGGGTGGAAAAATAGGAGGGTGGAAAAAAAATTTTGTTTGATTGGAGAGAAAAAGAGGAGGATGAAAAATGTAGTTTATATAAATAGATTATTATGTCCTTATTATATAATATATAAGAAATAGTGAGAAAGTGAGAAGGGTAGGTGAGTTCAATAAAGTGAGGGTATTTGTGTAAATTACATCATTCAACATCTTTTCCTCCCCATTTTTCTCACAAATTGGGAGGATAAAAAAATGTGGGCCTGAAGGGATTATTTTCATCCTCATTTTCTGTCTCTCTTGTTTTCTCTCCCAAACTAAACAATGAAAAATGTCATTTTTCACCCTATTTTTCTCTCCCTATTTTCCATCCTCCTTATTTTCACCCCAACCAAGCACACCCTTAAACTCTCCAACTATCTCCCTTTTACTTAACAATAAATGTGCGTTTAAATACCACTTATTTTGCTGAAAACTGAAAATAATAAAAAATAATAATTTTTAGTTACTGTTCAAACTCACAAATACTATTCATTTGCCTTAATGCAATATTTATGTCCCATAAACAATGCACAAGGCCCTGGTAAAAAAAAAAATAAACATTGAAAACGCTAAACGTAAAACGCAAGGCCAATCCAATCGCTACTTAAGACTAAAATATTCTAGCATCTTTGCTCGCCTAGGTTTAAACATCTCTTTATCATTTTCCTCCATAGGAGATAACGACATAAACGAGAAAGTAACTTAAGAAACTTTAGAGAAAGTCTATTGGCCAAATAGATGATAACGTGCTCCACACTCTTTATTTATTTTAGACACTTATTATTGTATATTGTATGTACACATCATACATTTTATATTTTAAACATAAACATCAAAAAATAAATAAATAAGTAAAGTGTTAACATGGCATGTAAAAATATGCTCGTTAAGATAAAAACTGATCAAAGTTAAAAAAATTCTTTTTTATTATGTAAAAATGTAATAATTAATTTTGTGGCATTTTTTTATAGGACTTTTAGATGGTCACATAATAAGCTTTTAAATTTTTATGGACACATAAAAATATAATAATTGGGTTTTTTTTTAAAAATAATTGGTCTATATGGGTCTATGATTTCACCACTCACGAATCATCATTTAGCAAAGTTGTGAAAAAATTTGTGTCACTAAACTCACTCTTACTCATAAAGTAAGTCTAGTGTCACAAACTTTTCGACAACTTTACCACGACTTTGCTATATGGCGACTTGTAAATGGTGAAATTATTGACCCACTATTTTATTTTTATCACTCACGAGTCACAAGTTGCCACGTGACAAAGTTGTGACAAACTTATAGAAAAATTTGTAGCACTAAATTTACTCTTACTTAGAGTAAGTCTAACATTATAAACTTCAAACAACTTTACCACAATTTTGTCACATAACAACTTGTGAATGGTGAAATCATAGCCTAACTATTTTATTTCCGACCCTCAAGAGTGCTTAGCGATAAAGTTGTGAAAAAATTTGTAAAACAGGACTTAAGGTCTGTTTAGAATCTGCTTATTCTGCTAAAATTGAAAACTTTTTGCTAAAAGTACCGTAGATAAAGATAAAAGTTAGTTTAAATAGTACAGTGAGACCCATAGATAGTATCAAAAAGTACTATAGAACCTATAAATAGTAGAAAAAATAAGCTGGTTTTTTAAGTTAGAGTTAAACAAACACTTAGAGTCTGTTTGTATACCGTTTATTTTGTTAAACTTAGAAAATTTAAACTGAAAGTACAGTAAATAAAAGTAAAAATTAGTTAAAATAGTACAACAAAGCTTATAAAAAATAACAAAATAAATCAAATAATAAAATAATTTTAATTTTTTTATTGATATTCAAACACCCACTTAATCTTACGTTTTATATCCCTGTTTCAATGTACTTTTTAAAATTTTTTTTTAAGGAAAGAGCTTGTGTCCTAGTTGAGAGTGCAGGAATGGGAGCTAAAAGCTGAGGCAGTAAGTTCGCCACATAACATAACAGAGAGATTCTCCTTTTAGTGTCGGCGGCAGCGGCAGAGTGGCAGAGACTCTGAGAGAGAGAGAGAGAGAGAGAGAGGCAGCGGCTCTAAATCGTAAATCCAAGCTAAGCTAAGGCTATTATAGCCGTGAGAGCCTATGAAACAAGACAATCGGACACGTGGCAAAAAAGAATTCGGACAATGAGAATGTCCCCACGAGAAAGAAGCCCATGAGATAGCGAAACGTGTCGTAACTTCACACATCCCATCAATCATAGCCCCCCGCGTGTGCATTGTACAGCGTCCCCGCCAAGACACCACCGAATCATCATCATCATCATCATCTTTCCTTCATCCACCGTCCGATGATTCTGTTTTACTCCTGCAAGTCACCCCCCATATTCGTCTCCGACACATTGAATGCCTCTTCGATCGAGTTGGAGAGTTTTTTCAATTCAATTTATTTTTGTTGGTACATAACCCGATCACGAGTAAATTATATTTTGTATCATAAACTTGTTTAATGCTGTAGTAAAGTGCAATTTTTTTTTTATTTTTAAGAGATTGAGAAAACAGATAATTGGGTCTTTTCACGTAAAGTAATGTAATTAATTTTTGGGCTAACCTTGGAATATTAAATAACCTAAAATTGGTTCTCAGTCAATGTCACCACTCCTGAAATTCCTCTAAAAGGAGTGAAAAATTCATATAAAGTTTTGTAAAATGACACTAAGGAAGACTTTTTCGCCAACTTTTCAAATAGATCTTCTTACAGCAAAGAGAGAATGAACATTAATTTAAATTATATTTTAAATTTTCATATTCATTAAAATATCAAAATTAAAAAAATTAAACTATAAAAATAAGAACAGTAAAATGCATTTATATACATAATAGTTCGGGGTTGATCTAATGAGTTAAACAAACAATCAAGCAAAATGCAACTCAACCCATATTCCTAACCACAGTGATATTAATAGTGATTCTCATGATTTGAATTCATAATGAGATTTGCGTATTTAATAAATAAGAGAGAATTTTATAGTTTTTAACATTTGTTTTCCAAACTTTTAATAATTCTATATCCATCATTAACTCAAAGAATAAAGAACAAACATGATATATATGTGTGTGTGTATATATATATATAATTCAAATGATTACAACAATAAGAGGAGAGCTTAGATTATGAACATTTTTATTGAAAACATTAAGAAAAATGGCAGTTGAATTACTAATAATGAAATGATGAAGTTGAAGTTTGTGAGAAAAAACATTGCTACATGCCTACATCCTATATGCATCTCCATAACTTCAATTCTCTTCTCAAAACTTGTCAATAACTTAAATATAAAGTTATAAATCTTAAAGAAAATTTTACTAAATTTTAGCTATAAAAATAGAAGAAGTTAGAATTGGGTTAAAATTCAAAAAAGGATGAGACAGTTTTTGTAAATAATTGAATGTAACATCAATAACTTAAGACAAAAGTTTATAGTTTTCGTGCAATAACATTATCCATAACAGGAACTGCAAGTTCCGGCAACGGTTAACTGTAGCTAGCATCATCTTTATAAACTTTTGCTTTGGCATCAATCAGAGATGTGATTTCATGGCGAATAGTGCAGCTTAAATACCATATGGCAAATGTGATTTGATGGGGGTAGAGTAGTGGGTTCACATCATAGGACCCACATGTCTGTCTCTGGACTACTAGTCTACTATCATACTTTGAAAACAGAAGAGGGTAATATAAAATAAAAATAAAATTTACAAACACACAAAAGTTACTATTTTTTTTGACATAATTTTCTACATAAGTGATTGAGGGGGAAAAAAATAGTCTATATAAATGTGAAACGTAATCCGTCACAATCTATCACATAAAAGCATTGCGGACCTTTGCGGTAAAAGTGATAAGTTTATTTGTGTTACCAAAAGAACTCAAGAACTATTTCTTTATTTTCTCACACCCTTGCATTAGGCAAAATTTTTATACTTGCTTGTCATATGTGCTTTATGCGAAACCGACATATATAGAACATGTATTGTGACGGTGCTATAAGTCTAGCAAAATAAGAAATATAATTAAAATTCTTGGAGCAAAGTTTCATTCACTTAGGGTTGTAAATGAGTTAAACTATTTATAAATAATTTGAATTTAGCTCGATAAAAATTTATTTTTTTTTTAATAAACAAGTCAAGTTTGAGCATTAGTTGTAAGTTTGTTTAATAAATAAGTCAAACTCAAGCAAAAAAATATTTGTTTATAAATATACTCATGAACATTAAAGCTTGATATAAAACAAGTTAAGTTTAGGCTCATACATGAGCTTTGATAATAAGCTTTATATGAGTTTAACAAATAAACCCATATTTTGTTAAGATTATATGTATATGAGAGTTGGGACCACTCTTCTAAACCAAATAGGCTTGATGATAAGTTTGATAATGTACTTGTATTAGATCTCAAACTTAAAAGCTTAATAGTAATATCAACAAAAAAAAAGCTTGATGTTGAGCTCGAGCTCAGCTTGACTAATTAATCAAGATGAGCTCAAGTTTTTAAACTTTTTGAGAAGTTTGAGCTCAAGCCAAACTTGAACGTTTTAATTTAATTGTTGAGCCAAGCTGGAATACTCACTACTTTACAAAACACAGCTCATTTACAACTCTAGACTTTCTATATAGAATGGACAATGTTCAAGTCAAAGAGGATCTTAGGTAGCATGAGATAAAATCTTTTTGCTTTAAACTCACTACTTTACAAACACGGCTCGTTTATTACCCTTGGGCCTTGACTTTCTATCTAGATTGCGCAATGTTCAAGTAAAGGAGGATCTAGGTAACATGAGATAAAATCTTTTTACTTTAAACTCACTACTTTACAAAACACAGCTCGTTTTCAATTCTTGACTTTCTATATAGAATAGGCAATATTCAAGTAAAGAAGGATATTAGGTAGCATGAGATATGAAATCTTTTTGCTTTAAAAAGGTAACTTGGGGTTGAAAATTGCACTAACTAGGGCCGCCGTGTTAAAACATGTATAGAATCTCTTCAGGAAATTAAAGTCTTTGGATTGCTTGGGTGCATGCATGAGTGCCTTCTAAAAGGCAAATGTCTCTGGAATCTTCTCAAGATAATGCATGGAGTTGAGTGAGCTATTCTGAAACTAGCTAAGAGATGGTTCTAGGAAATTTATAAAGTACTAATTTGATGTGGGAGATGGTAGCAGGATCATTCTTTGGTGTAATAATTGGCACCCAGTCGGTTTTATTTTCCAAAAGTATGGGTATAGAGTCAATTATTTTATGATGTAACAAGCAATTCTAAGGCTAGAGTAAATACTGTGTCAATGGATAAATCTTGGGCTTGGAAACCTGCAAGGTCTGGAAAGTTGGTGGCTATCCAAAGTCAGTTGTAACAAGCAATTTTTCTTGTGCAGTTTGAGGAATTTAGACAAGCTATAGGGGGGATCCACTGGTTCGTTGAGATCAAAAAAATCCCTTCAATCATTTTTCTTCTCTCTTTTATGGAGATTTATTACAAGTCTACTAGATGTTTTAGCAATACGTCCAAAATCATTTTTTTTTTTTTTTTTTTACAAAATTTTTCACAACTACTGAGGTGGTATATTGAAATAATAAATTATAATGTAATTTTCATGATGGATTCAAATAAGAATCAATAATTTGACAACTGAACAATTGTGAAATTTGTTATAAAAAGGCATACAAGAAGTATGTGACTAGTGCTTTGTAATAGCACACTTGACACTTGTCTTTATAAATATTTTGGATGTTTATTCCATAAACCTTTTCCTTTTTATTAGTTTGCTCTAATGTTCTTCTGCTTTTGGTGGTATAGTGCGTTGTTTTTATTTGAAGAATTATGAATATCTCATTGGTATTGATAGTTGTTCCTACCACGTCTCACTCACAACCACTGTTTCTTGACTTTCTTCTATTACTATTAAAATGAGGTTCCACTTACTTCATGGAATAATGTAGAACTTGACAAAAAATGGTTGGGATTGTGTTCAATGTATCAATTGCATTCGACATATTAGAATGCAGACATATGTGTGTCTAACGTGTCTAACCAGTGCACTAATGCACTTAACACAAGTCGTGTCCAACAAAAAAATATTTATAATTTTTCATTAAAAGATCAATATATTGATTTTGTCACTAGAAGGTAAAGTATTAATTTAGAATATTTTGTAAACTTACGCTCTCACTCGAAGCATAAATTGTGATATATATCATATATGATTTTTCTAACATGTCTAATATCTTCTTCACTTTCTTTTTCATCTCACAATTTTTATTGTGATTTTATTATAAAGAGTGGTTAATGGATTTATATAAGGCTATAAATGACTTTATATATAATAATAAAAAGTTGTACTTAATGGTTTCACGGAGGATTCTAAATGACTTTCTATAAATAAATATAAAAAATGTTGTTCCCATGAACATAAATTAATAAATAAAATGAATTTTATAATTTTAAAATAATGAATAAAAAATAATTTAAAATTGAAAAATATACATCTTATAAATTTCAAGAGACTAAAATTTTAAGCTTTGTCAAAATAAGTCTCATTTAAAAAAATTATAATAATAATTTTGATATATTTATTGTGCATCACATGATGAAAGCATATCATAACACTAATAATGTTTGCATTGTCTCACTTGGTACAAACTAAAACATATTATACGACTTTTATTATATAGATTTGATACAAACTAAAACAAATTATATGACTTATATTATATAGATATGACATGATATGATTCTATCACTTCCAGAAGAAGAAGAAGAAGAAGAAGAAGAAGAAGAAGAAGAAGAAGAAGAAGAAGAAGAAAAAAAAGTAGCAAAGCTTCAAAAGGTTGGGTATAGTTCAAGTCTACAAATGTTCAATGATTGTATCATATTTTAAACATTAGTCATAGTTTTAGTTTTCGGGGTTTACCAGAAAAAGCGACCATATGTATTTAAACTTTAGAGTTACTAAGACCCATAAAGGAATTTCTTTGTCAAAAAGACTAAGGGTGTGTCCGTTTAGAGAGAAAATAGGGAGGATGGAAAACTAAAGGAGGAAAATAGGCATTTTTCACTGTTTGTTTGGAGAGAAAAGAGAGGGAGGATGGAAAATCGGGAGGAAAATTTTCCTCCCAGGCCCACAAAAATGGGATGGGGGCATTTACTAAAATGCCCCCATCCCACCTGATGTTAAACGTTTTTTTTTCTTCTTCAAACGTTACTGAAGAACGTTCAGTAACGTTGAACCTTCTTCTTTTTTTTTTTTTTCAACCTTGTTCAATAACATTGACCCTCTTTTCTTCTTTTTTTTTTTTTTTTTTTTCCTTTTCAAAGTTCAGTAACGTTGAATTTGTTTTTTTTTTTTTGTTTTCCATTTCAATGTTATTGAATGTTGAACTTTTTTTTTTTTTTTTTAAATTTCAATGTTACTATTAACAATGGTATAATAGTCAATTTATACCCTCTCACTTTTTCACCCCTCCAATCGGACACACAAGAGGGAAAATTAAATATTTTCCATCCTCCTATTTTATTCTCCCACAATTTTTCATCCTCTCACTTTTTCACTTCTTCAACCGAACAGACCCTAGAAGAGAACTTTTTTTTTTTTTTTTTGTTCCCTTTATATTTGAAAATTGAAGGATTTGTTTTTATTGCACTATGTCACATTCAGTAAAGATTTATGATACATGTAATATATATAGTCAATGTGTCAGAGCTTGTCTCATAGTTGTACCAAAAATGATACCTTGGGATGGATGTAAAGCTAAAGGAAGAAATAAGTGGATATTCTTATGGTCTAGAAGGGTTAAGCTCTAATAGAATTGATGAAAAATGGAATATCAATTAATAAATAATTAATCTCTTCTCACAGTAATTTTAAAATTTCAACTAATCTATAGTTTTTATTTTTTTGGTAAACTACTAATCTATAGTTGACAATCAAGGTTATATAATTAATTTTTGGGCTATCCTTGGTATGGTAAATAACCCGGCTCACAGTCAATGTCATCGCCCTTAAAATTCCTCTAAAAAGGAGTGAAAAATTCATATAAAGTTTTGTAAAATGACACTACGGAAGACTTTTTTGCCAACTTTTCAAATAGATATTCTTAAAGCAAAAAGAGAATGAACATTAATTTTATCTTTTTGTCTTTGGTGTTTTTTCCCATCTTTACGCATTTCACCGCCCCACCGGAAATTCTCATCAACCTTCGGACATATTACAATCTTTACAAGAAAGAGACCTAGTGAGGTGGTCCAACTTAGGTGGACCCACCACTAAGCAAAAATTAACTGTGGGACCCAAAGGACATTCAAAATCAATAAAGGCCTATCTATCAAGCAAGCATGTGTGCGGACTGTGAAGGCACCCATCAGCCAAAGTATACAAGTATCATGCTTGTAAGGTTTCCAAATCTTCCTGTGTATCCTGTTTGCCTAACAACTAATATTTGATTCATTAAATTATAATATAATTTTGGGCCAATCACATCAAAGCTTAGTGCATTGATGACCCAACACAAAAGGTAATGGTGTTTAATTTTATAAAGAAGACGTAAATCAAATCAACACAGCAAACCAAACAGGTCAGTATAAGTTCATAAACTTGTAAAATTGGCCATAAGAAAGTGAGGTTAACCCATAATTAGAATGAACATCGTTTGGGGTCAAATTAAATGCCCATCTGGATTGGTTTTTTGGTGGAGAAGTCATTTACTCATTTGTCAAAAGTTTACAAAAAATACAATTATAGGCTTTATAAAACTTTATAAAAACAAATAAATTAATATAAAAAAGAAAAAACAGCTGATCTGTATTAGTTATTATCATGGAACACTCCCTTTATAAAATGCGAAAAGAATTTCCAGCAAAGCAGTGAAATGGTTATTATTATGGAATCAATATGACTTTTGTGGTCAAACATTAATGCTTTGCACCAAAGGTGAGAGGCTCAATAGTTGTATTAGTTTGTTATGTCACACAAGTAGGATTGCGTGTTGATAACATGCATAAATGCCTTTTCTATCAATAAAAGTTATGTCGTTCATGCGTAGTATGAGCTGGCCTAATGGTTTTTAAGATCTCATGAGATCCATGAGGTTTTGAATTCAAAACCTCGAGCTAACATTTTAGGGTCATTCTCTAGGATTCCTCCTTATAATTACTTGGTGTGTGTGGAATGGAACTACACGCACTCACATGAATAGTCAGATGCTTGAAAGATTCTTAACACCAATTTTAGCGCCCCAAAAGAGAAGGTATGATTCATTGGAAGAACATCAAGTTGGTGACAATAAAAATAACTAGGAATCAAAAACGAATTGGAACAATATATTTTAGATAAAACGCATGCCCATTCTACAACACCTTTTAGTTTATTCTATTTGGCCGACAGCTTTTCCCCAAAGAATTAAGGGTCCAACCAGTTTTATACACAACATCACTGAGTAGGGGTGGGGGTGGGGTGGGTGGGGGCTTGGGGGGGGTGGGCGTGGGGGGGGGGGGGGGGGGGGAGAGATGTCATGATCATATGCTAGATATGGGTGAGAAAAATAAACAAATTGAACACAGGGAATCAAGTGTAATTACACGGATAAGTGAAAAGGACGCCGACTCAGACAGGAGGGTCATAAAGTGGCACCATTGCCATCTTAGTGCAAAAATGATTATGAACTTACAGATTACTCGTTCAACTTGCATACATCAATGAACTTCTGGACTGCATTGTGATACTGGGTTCCCTGTAAGAATAATGTGCACATTAAACTCATGTTAAAAAGTCAGCTACCAGCACCATCTACCCCCGCGTCACATCATATCGACAGTTCTGATAAGTTCAATGTTGTGATTTTTCAATCAAAATAACCCGACAATAGAACATACTTTTTAATTCATGCAATGAGTGAGACATTTGATCCAGATCTTATGATCCGTTCAAGAGGGTTTCTGGCCATATATAACAAAGACAGAGCTAAAGACGAATCCTTCTCATTCAGGATGGTTCCAGAGAAGTCTATGAAGAAGATTGCAACTCTTAATTTGACAAATGAAAAGGCCAGAGAGAACCATCTTATCCCCAGATAATAATAAAAAATTGGATCCCCCATTTCCCAAGTTTTCAGCATTTGAGTTGTCAAGCAATCTACAAGAAATGCCGTTCTTGAAGAAATCCAGATTTTACACACACCAATTTATATGAAATTTGGCCTTTTGTCCATCTGGTCCTTAGAGACACACACCACATGCCTACATTATATGTGATGTCCAATACCGCCACAAGGTAAACCGGCCACACATGCAGTACCAAAATGTCTTTTTAGATAGTGGATTAATATGAAATATAAGAATCTTCTCTCCCATCAAGAACAAAATTTGATATGATGATAATATGGATCAATACAATATTTTTTGGCTTCAAAACTATCTAGTCAACTTGGCCTTACACTCAAGACCAGTGCCACCAATCATTGGCTAGTGAGTTAAGGTTCAATTGCCTCAAACATATATAAATCTATAGAAATGGCACAGAAAAAAAATGAATAGATAAATTGTACCTCCCAGTAAAGTTGGTGGCAGTCCATGCACTGCCAAAACTCTATATTCTTGTTAAACAAGCAGTTGGGTATTCTTTGGAAACCTTTTGCAGCTTCGACAGCCTCTTCAGTGGATAGGGGCTTTTGAATGAACCTCCCATTGCATTTGGAGCACCTTGACATCAGCTGATCCTCACTAATTTTCAACTGGAAAGTTTCAATGACCTGCATTAATTGACAAAACATCAAGGCATCCAATCTTAGCCATCAGCACATTCTCATCACACTACACTGTAACCTTAACCTGTCTTTTGCTCTGCAACACAAACATCTTCTACATTTCCCATTTATAGTTATATCCAGTCAATTACCATTCATACTCTTTACATGGTTACCTTCAAAAACCAGATTTCATATTCAGACTTCGTACTATCTTTCTTCTTAATGGAATTATCACTCAGTATTCTTTATAGTATTAGACATTAACAATGCTCTTCCTCCTCCCCTTGCATCTTTACAAAGAATTTTTTTTTTTTTTTTTAAGATAATAGTGTCATGTCAGACACATCTGGGTACACGCTTCTAAACAGAGTTCCAATTGAAGAATTACTTATTAAATCTATGATCATCTTCATCAGATTTATCTAATTCAGAAATTTAGATCTCTTAAAATTTTGATAATATTTCAAGCATCAAGATAATTTTAGGCCTAGATGCAAAAACACCCCTGGAGTTTGAGTTAGTTAGTTGTAAAAACACCCCCTAGGGTTTTAATTCTTCCTTATAAGTTATAACTCCCTAAGGTTTTCACATCCGCCAAATTAATCCATGGGACTAATTTCCTTTAGCTCTTATGGATGGAAAAATCACGTGATTAGTTGCACGAACCAGTAGGTGAGTCTTTTTATTGTAGTCACGTGATAGTTACATGATTTTTCTGTTCATAAGAGCTAAGAGAAGTTAATCTGAATGGTCAATTTGACGGATATGGAAACCTCAGGGAGTTATAAGGAAGAATGGAAACCCCTAGGGGGGTTATTTTGGCAATTGACCTAAACCCTAGGGAATGTTTTTGCATTTTCACTTAATTTTTAAAACAAATGCAACACTAACCAAATAGTGCTACTTACTAATAGTTCAACTTCAAATATTTAAATTCAAACCAGTACTTAAATTGGATAATTAAGGTGAGAAGAATCTGATTTATTGGGGGGTACTAAAATTGTTTTTAGCCATTTTTATCAATTGCATGGTTACATGATTTCTTAAAATTTTAATGATTTATAATTGTAAAGCAGTTCTCATAGCTAAACCTTGAGTGTCAAAACAAAACAATCGTCTTTCGTAATAACTGAATGCATACCTCACGTAGCTGTTCATTTTTTAGAAGACTCTTCACCCTATATATTTGATTCTTTAACAGATACTCGTGTCTTAGCAGCTTAGCGTCCCGTGTCAAGAGCACTCTCTTCTCTTTGAGTGCTTGTTCTATTAACTCCCTAAAAGCAATGAAATTTTTTTTAAATTTGCATAAGAAATACGACAAAGTTGACACTATAATCAACAATTTAAGGTTAAAAATTTATTTATTTAGTTATTGAAATCATTCATTTAAGGAGCACCTGGACTCAGGCTTTTTCAAATATGGTATTGCAGCATCTATACCAACACACCGTAAATGTTTTGCCAAGCCTTCAACCTGTGTAAATGTTCTATCAGCCTCATGCATACAAAATATTCACAATCATTTAAATCCTAGATTGCATGGAGGTAAAGAATCTAAGGGTTTGTATTACAATATTACTGGGGTGATTCTTGTAGAGAGGGAAAGAAAAGATGAAAAGAGAGGGTTTCATTGTTAGTTGGTCAGTGACAAGTTTAAGAACCTGCCACTGATCAGTGTTTTGCCTTAAAATTTTCAGGTAATTGGCATTCAACCATGTACAAAAAGTAAAACACTAAGACCTTGTAACTTTGAACGATGTATCACATACACAGATAAGATAAAGTACTTACCATCACATCGCATAGAAATTTAGGGCATCCATCACTCCCCAAGGACAAATCCCATGGTGGGGGGCCTTGCCAACCATCCAAGTTTTCTAATCGGTTTTCTTTGCAATTCTCAGCCACCGATGACCGTCTCTTTCCTTTCTTTTTGGAGGCCTTGGGCTTTTTGTCAGACTCTTTCAACATAATCTTTTCCCCAAATTTTTTTACAACCTTCAAGAGAGATTCATCTATAGGCATGGTGCACATTGACCTCATTCCCCCAACTGTAACTATTCTTTGAGGAAAATCAGAAGCTGTAGCCCGGACTATATCTAAAGCTTCACAAAATTTGGTCCTTAAAATTTTACTATTCATATCATTCTTCTCAAGAACCTCTTTCAAGCCAAGATTCGCATCAGGACAAGCTGGTTTGTTGATATTGTGAAAATAATTCCCTGCAATGAAGAGCCCACGAGATTTCCATTACAAACTGGATATTGCCTCAATAATTAAGTGCAGAGGGGAAATAGAGGATTCTGGTTGTTTTATGTTTTGCTTTTCTTATAAGTAATTTTGGGTGTTCAATGTTTCACTAGTGTATTTGATGTCACAGTGCTAATCCATGAACTATGACAAAGGAGAAGTATTAACTTGAAACACAAAATAATTTGGAAATGCAAAGAATGAAGATGATATAATAGTGTTGCAAAATGTGAAATCGCCCGCCATATTGAAAGATTACTGGCAAAAACAAAACTATTTTTGATAAGTAATAAAAAATATATTAAAAAAATAAGGGTGTCACCTGAGTATACAGGAAGTATACATCAAGGATAAAGTACAAATCAAGTGGCACAAAAAAAAAAAAAAATTTATTTGTCAATAACTGATATACAATTAAATGGTCAAGCATGTAATTCACTTTCATCATTCAGATAATCGTCGATGACTAAGGCAGTGAGATTATCTAGAGATCCTTTTTTTTTTCAATGTCGTGGAACCTCACCAAGGCAGGGCCCTTTGATCCTTGGGGAGTAAACCACATATACACAAACCCACCCCACCAGAACCGAGTATCATCTAGGGATCTAGTAGGGCAGGAAAACAGATTAACGGTGTTCATCTATTGTTCCTCACATCTGATGTTAACCAAATGATGTTTTAATATTGAATCCAGGAAGAATAAGAATAATCTCAGCTTTCTTAGCTGCTTCTGCAGTCTTTCAAGAGGAGATGTCCAAGTTTGGATAGTCAGGGAAGCAGTAAAAAATCCATGGTATCTCTGTCCAACTTTTTACCACCTTCAATATATATCCACCAATAGAATCCGAAACAGGGCAGAATCTGATCTGAGTCAGACCACACAAATCAGAAAGAAAAACATTCAAAACACTAGGAGGGGGGAAATTGAAAAACATAACATTTGGAGATGCAGAGCAGCCTAATCTGGCGAGAGCATGGGCACAACGATTTGCTTCTTGGTAACAATGTGAGACTTTAACTTGAGGAATTTGAGATATGAGTTGCCTGCAATCAGCCACAATGGCCGCATAATCAGCATTTAAACTTGTGGTATTGTTCATCAGGTCAGTGACCACTTTAGCGTCCAATTCAATTTCTAGAGCTGGAATCTGCATCTCTACACACATTCTAAGGCCATCCCTAAGTGCCCAGAGCTCAGCTACAATGCTGGTGGTTATACCAATCTTCCTGATGAACGCTCTTATCCAACCACCCACCTCATTTCGCAGAATACCACCTCCACTGGCCAAGCCAGGATTACCTAGGGAAGATCCATCCGTGTTTAACTTGTGCCAGCCTCTGTGAGGCCTCTCCCATCAGTAATGAGTAATCCCTTCTGATTTTTTTGATATAAGGATCAAATATAATTATTCATAGCCATCACATCAAATTAGTTCCTAAATATTCATGAAAATTCAGAGTAGTCGTTAGATGACTCATTAAAGTGGTGCCAGAATTAATTTACTACATCAGACACATCACTTCCTGAAACTTTGAATGGAAATAAGCTTATTGGACCAACTAAAATTCTAGGACATGCAGTAAAACAATAAAATTTCGAATGACGCAATTCTGTGGGGAAATTCATGCTTCAGAAGTTGTGGAGATGCCAGAATTAATTTACTACATCAGACACATCACTTCCTGAAACTTTGAATGGAAATAAGCTTATTGGACCAACTAAAATTCTAGGACATGCAGTAAAACAATAAAATTTCGAATGACGCAATTCTGTGGGGAAATTCATGCTTCAGAAGTTGTGGAGATCATGAAACTTACCAGTATGTCTGATATATCTGGCAATCCACACACAAGAACATTTTATAATAAATTACACTTGTGATTATGTAGTTTCCAGCAACAAAACTCAAAAGGCATAATATGCTAAAGCCATCAAACAAATAAGAAGGCATGTGTGTGTGTGTGTGTGTGTATTCATTCATGCGATCCTATAAAGCTAAAAACTATCTTCAAAGGTACGAAAGAGCAAATATGATACACAATCAAAGACTTCTTAATGTTGTCCCAGAGCTCACTGGCATACAATTCTAAAATAGGTTTAACAAAGCTCAAAATTTCAATGCACCACATACCTTCTTTCACAACCTTTGCCTGAAAGATATTAAATATTTCGAGCAAACAGTGTGCATCCATCGCTGCGTATGTTTTCTGCTCTTCTGTAAGAGGACGACGTGACCAATCACTACATTGAAGTTCCTAAAGGAGATATAAATTTCATTAACAACTTGTAGAATTGAAACTGTCATCCTGATCCAGACTGGGAACTGAAATCCCTAGGAAACAACATATCTTGTCATTTAACTTGGACAGGTGCCACAGCCACAAATTGCAACAAAAGCCCAAGAGAATGCCTCTAAGCCCAAGAGAATTATCTTTTAGGTTTTATCAGTTCGCTCTCTCTTTGTATCTAATGACTGGTGTTTGTATTTTTTTGGAGTATTTTGTGTACAAATCCTGTATTATAAAAAATTTATAAAAAAAAAAGTCTAGTGCAGAGTATGCAAATAGTGGAAAAACGTGTCCTAGAGATTAGCGAGACTTTTGATTCCTCATTCAAATGTTACACCAACATTACTAATCAATGTTCAAAAGTTTTTCACTTTATGCAATAACCAAGGCATGGGAATCGTATACTGTAGATTGGAACTTTTTATCATCTTTAAGCATCACATCTGCACAGATACAAAAGGATATCGTAGGATATTTGAGTAATTTCAACTTAAGGCTTTAAAGATTGAACATCTAACATTCAAGATCTTTCTCTCTTTTTTTTTTTTCTTTTTTTCTAGTATGGTGAACCAAATAAAGATAGTCATTGGTGCACATATTTTTCAGTCTTATGTTTAACATGTTATAGGTTATCATTAATACTAATTCCAACAAAAAAAAAAAGTCAATTTTAACGAAACAACAGATCTTATAACTTTTCATATTAAAATGGCAACAACAAGACAACCTGGATTCATGAAATAACAGGAAAAACTATTGAAGAGGATCTTATCTTCAGCATTAAACAAACAAAATATAGGAGTTAAAGACCAGACCTTTGAAAGAGAAAAGCCCAACACTTCTTCACAGATGTTTGCCAAGCTCTTAGTTTGCTTTGGTATCTTCTTTCCATGCTGCTTATGTTGCAGATGATTATATGCACTTGTAATATCCAAAAAGGGCTCAACCTATTTTCCATCGATCTATTATAACATAGTATAATATTGTATAAAGAAATGTCCAATAATTTTAAACTAATAGTAAAATATACATAAATGTAAGAATTCTATGATTCCTCCATATGAACACACATACATTACCTTAAAAATTGTGGAGACCGCCTTAGTTCCCATCTACAAGAATCCTCTACACCCCACCGCCTCCCCACCCCCCCCCCCCGCCCCGCCCCGCCCCCCGGTTTTGACTTTCAATGAGGAAATTGATATAAACATGAAAATCTTTTTCCCACTCCCCTACTACTAAATAAGTATCCCTCTTGTTCCTGATAATCAAAGTGGTTTCTTACTTCTCTACTGAAATCTTAAGGCATGTCAGCTTCAGTATTTGAAAACTTTACCAGATAATGAAGTATATTCCAAAACATGTTGTTTGCTTGGTTAATAAAAAACAAGACATAAACCATATTCTACCACTTATCAATTATCATACCATTATACGATTTAAGCTTCACATTTCATAATAAAAATTAAGGATATCTTAGGCGTAACAAGCTCACCCTTAACTAACTAACTCAAAAGAACATCAAGTTTTGTTCTTTTAATGAATAGATATCTGAAGAATGCAGCAACAAAATTGAAGCATTTTCAAATAGAATGTCACGGAAATAACTCCACATTGTACTAAACATAATCCCCATTATTCACACACACACACACACACACACACATATATAAAAAACTCAATTTTATATACACTCCAAGCCCAAATTTTTACAACCCAATGTTGGTCAAAAACATAATTTGAATTGTCATTTGCCACTAAGATGCTCATGAATTGAAGGCCATAAACGAAAAACCCAATTGAAACCCACTTCATTCTTACAAATTCCTACACTTTTCTCAGCAACCAAACAGAAAAAGGAAAAAAAAAAAAAAAAAAAAAGTTAAAGCACTTACTCTGTCAAACCCAGGATCACAGCCTTGTGTGCAGAAAGTGGAGGACAAGTAAACCAAATCCTGCTTAAATCTAAAACCCAGTTTCAATATATCAGGGGAAACAAAAACATCGCGGAGAATTTCCCAGATTGAAGGCAGAGGAATTGAGAGCAGGTCGAGAAGGAAAGTCACCGAGTCAACTGACTCGGTTGACTCGTCCGAGTCAGGGGTGAGTCGAGGGCCGAGTTGGCAGGCGAGTTGGAGAAGAGCGACGGTGGGGAAAGAGGATTGGTGTGTGCGGATGGGTTTCCACTCGGCGTCGAGCGCGACGAGCGAGGAGCGAGTCAGGGACTGAGTTAGGTGAGTGAACTCGGGCGAGTCGGTGGAGGAGACGATGTGAATTTTGAGGGGATTTGGGTTTTGGGGATCCATGTGGAAAATAGCGGCAGGGTGGATCGGCTCTTCTCGTTATAAATAAAGAGGTTTTTTATTTCGCCGGTCGGGTCAAAGAAAAAAACTAAATTCCGATAACATATCAATGAAACTAATCCTAATCTAAACAAATCTAATCAATTCTAATCTAAATTAATTTATTTTAATGAATAATATATATTTCTATCATTAATAAACTATTTTAAGCAAATTTTGATACAACTTTATTGAAAATATAAAGTGCCATAACAAAAAATTAGAGAAATACTATGTTCTGTTCACAACACTTTCATAACAAATTATAAGTGGTACATTGTTATAGGTTATTATTATTATTATTTTTATAGAAATACTTAAATTTCATTAAATTATAGAAAAGAAGTTACATAGTGGAAGGGTCGGGGTTCAAGTTTCCAGGAAGAAGCTTCACACATATATATACTTAAATTAAGTTAGAGTAAAAATTCTATTTTGTATAAAATAAAAAAAGTTTCATTGTGGATAAGAGTTTATTCTATAAAATAAGGATTCTCTTCAATCCAAACACAGAAAATTATCAATGTCCTTAGCATATTTTGCTAATAAATGGGCTGGTTTATTTCCTTGACGTCATCCATAAGAAAATGCAATATGACAAAAGTCTACATAGGAAGCTTGCATGCCTAACATAACAACATCCACTAATAGAGGAGGTGATGCCAGATTATTTAAAGCACAATACACAGTGAGAGAGTCACCTTCCAACATGAGATCTCAAAATTTTTATTTTCCAAATAATCTTAAATATCGAACAATTTAGTTAGTCGTCACGTTTCAAAACAATGTGAGAAATTAGCATCTTGAATGTCTAAAAATCAAGTTCCAAGATAAAACTTGAGTTTCTAAGTCTTGATTTGTAAGTGGTAGCATCTGATGTGGAAAAAAATCCACGTAGAACTCAAGTTTTTAAGACTCGAATTTCACTATTTTATTTTCGTTCTTCTTCCTCACGTTCTTTTGACCCAGTGTTCTTTTTTGTTCTTTGACGCTGTAGATCTAAAGACCAGATCGTCCAATGGCCCACTCAGCTTTCAATTGTCCAATCGACCAGATTGAAGCTCCAGCATTCTTCGTTATTCCTTTGCTCTTCGGAGTTCCAAATCGTTCCTCTTCAAATCTATTCTTCGTCAGATTATTCTTCCTCTATTCTTCTTTAGAGCTGTTGTTCTTCAAGTACCAAAATTGAGTCTTAGAGACTCAGTTTTGCTTTTTAGAACTCGAGTCTATAAGACTCGAGATTAGGATTGTGCAAACCAGTACTGAAGACAACAAGACCGAGTAGCATTGACATAGTTGCACCGCTGGTGGGACTGAGCAACTGAGCCAAGGCCAGCTAGCGAAGGACGAAAGGTAGTCCGACGCTGGTGTAGTGAAGCCAACAGAATTGAAACCCTAAAACTGAAATCTCTCGAACTAACTGATATATGCATATATATGTGTGTATATAACGGCGTGTTTACTGTAGTAGGTAGCTACAACTTAAAAAAAAAAAAAAAAAACAAAATGATGCGTTTCTCTTGGGTTTGAAACAATGCGTTTCTCTTGGGTTTGAACAAAAAAAAAAAAAAAAAGCACTAAACATTGTCATTTTGTGCTAGGTCAAGCGGGCCTACAACATATTTTTTCTTTTCTTCCTCTCACCTAACTCTTCTCTCTCGCCTCACGGCTCTCAATTCTCACCGTCTCACTCATATGGTCCGTTTGGATTGAGGGAGGGGGAGGGAGAGTAGAGAAGATTTAGCACAAAATTAGCTTATTTTTAGCCAACTCTACTCTACTCTACTCCCCTCCATTCCCCCCTCATTCTCTCCTCCATCCAAACAGACCATTAGTGTCTCACCGCTCACCATACAACAAACACCACATTAGGTAAGTGATTAAAATAATAATTTTTTATGGGTAATCGTTTTGTGGCTTTGTGTTAGTGTGTAGAGAAATCGTCTGTAGAGAAATCCAAAGCACAAAGTTTGATTGCTTTGACTTTTTGACTGTGTTAGACTGTTAGTGAACTTAGTGTGTTTGGTACTCTGGTTGCTGAGGATATAAAGTAGAAAAGGGGATGGTTTTGGGATTTGCTTCTATCTCTGTATTGAAGAAGAAAACAATGCAATAATATGTTTCCAGGGTGCTGTTGAAAAGGATTTCTTTTTAGGGTGCTGTTTCTCTCTCACCTCTCACCCTTAACTTAAGTTCTTGAGCTATTTTAACAATGTGAATATTTTTCTAAGACTCTAAGTCCATTTCAACTTCAATTGTTACTTTGCTAGAGTTGAATTGAGCAGTAAAGATTTTTTAAAATTTTTTTTTTAAGATATTTGGCTTCAACTGTTACTTGATTGGACAGTTTGTTAAATGAACTATTGGACATTGAATAGGTTAATTTCTAAAAAATTAGAGTTTGACTTTGATAGCTTACTTTGACAGCTTAATGAATAAATAAAAGTTTGTATTTGCTTGAAGTCTTGAATAGGTTGGTGTATTGATATTTGGATTGAATTTTTTTTTTTTAATCGACCAAATCGATTAAACTGCATCGCAATAGGTCAGAAAATCGACCCTAGGCGGTGTGCATTGATTCCAATTATGAGAAAACCGATCTCTATTGGTTCAGTGATAAGTTTAGAAAAAAAATCACACCGACCGAACCGCTCACACCCCTACTCGAGATCTATCTGACATTATATTTCCAACTCACCGAGTGGGAATCGAGTTTATAAAACTCGAGATGCTAGTTTACAATTTTCCTTCAATCACGTGTTAACTTATGATATTCTTTCTCCTCACTATGCTAGTCTGCAAATTCCCTCTGAGATCTTGAATGCCCACATCCTTTGCAAACTACATCCCCATTTCAAATGCCTTAGCTTCTGCTTTGACGGTTCCTAATGGCACATTAATTTTCTCACTCAAGGCAGCGATGACCCTCCCTTCATAATCCTATATGACCACTCCAACACCAACAACTTTCAGTTCTGAAAAAACTATCCCATCTATGTTGGCCTTGTACATAGGACCCTGAGGAGGTAGCCACCTGACCACTTGAATACTTGGTGAACTTGCAGTAAACTTAAAACTCGTAGCGGCGGAAAACTCCTCCAAGTATTGTGCTACCCAGAGGACCAGCTCCAGCCGCGATCTTCACTTTCCACCCTGTTATGAGTTATTATTGGTAGGTAGAAAAGTAATTTAGAAGGTTTAAATTTAATTTGGTAACAATCTATCACATATAATTCGTAGTAAAAGTGTTGTGAAGATGTTATAGAGTAATACTTTCCAAAAAATGAATTACTTTTTTTTTTTTCCCATAAAAAATTCCTAAAAATATATTTAAAAATAATACCTTTAAGACATCCTGTCATTTTTCTCTTTATCAATGCCAATTAAATAAAGAATGCAGGTAACATTCATCCTCTCTAAAATAAAACACCCTTTGTCCTCAGGGTGTTTTTTGACTTTCTTTTCTTCTTTTTCCCCCTCCATGAAGTATTTCTCCTTTTTTTTTTTTTTTTTTTGTCAATGTTGGCCTGTTATATTTGATATTCGTTATAATATTTAATCAAAAGAAAAAAAAAATACAATTTTTTGAAGTCAATTTGCACTGCCAACCTCTATTGTTAATACCCCAATTTCTAAAAATATTCAAACCAAATTTCAAAATAACACCTATGAACATTGATATTAGTTTACTGAAGCATCATTCAAGTTTGTGTTCACAAATATCAGATTTATACTCCCATGCTCCCCCAAGTTCAAATCTCAGTTTCGTCCTTGTATAAAACCATAATACACAATATTTGATATCATCCTATAGTCATAAAAAATGCTTTGGTAAAAAAAAAAAGTAGTTAACATCTCTAAACCGTCAAAAATATTGTAGTTCAATAGACATTTTCTTATGTTTTTAATGGGCACCTTTAGGGTTAAATCCTCCTTTCTCCAACTATTGAATCATCAGCCAAAAAAAAATCCATAAAAAGAAAAGCCATTACGGCAAAGCAAATGAGTAATTATCTAGTATGATCAAATTACAACAATATGATTCTTCTTAAATCCTTTCTCTCTTATATGAATATAATAGGTACTAATACTCTCGAAATGCTGAATAATTTTTAATTTATTTTTTTGATGAAAAAAAATGGGTAAAGAGAGGCAACCTGAATCAACATCTTCAATCTGAGCGTGATCATAATTAATTATTAATTTATTACGGTAAAAGAAAAACAACATGAAATGAAATGAATATAAAAGTGTTATGGATCATACTCAAAAAAGGCCACAGCATAAGGCCCAACAACAAAACATGAACCTTTGCCGGCAAAAAAACAATAATTGGCGCGGGTTCAGTCCACGTGGGTAGCCCAACGTTTAAAAACAGTGGCGCCAAAATTACCCATTTCCCGCGAAACCAAAATTTAGCGCCAAATCATTTCATTCAACGTAAATAAATTCACACAATACCAATCAAACAATTACAACAACAACAACAACAAAAAAAATTGAGAAATTTCTTTAAGCTATTCAGCTATGGCGTCGAGAGCAAGAGCGAGAATGGTGCTGAGGCGAAGGACTCAAGCTCCGAAGCCAGTGGAAGTGGAAGATGGGTCGGAGTCAGAAAATGGGTCGGGGTGGTCGGATTCGGAGTACGGCGGCGTTTGCTGCGAGGAATGTGGGTCGGGCGATTTCTCGTCGAAGCTTCTTCTGTGTGACAAATGCGACAAAGGGTACCATTTGTTTTGCCTTAGGCCCATCCTCGTTTCCGTCCCCAAAGGCTCTTGGTTTTGCCACTCTTGCTCAAATCGCCACAACAAGTTGAAGTGTAAGTTCGTGTAGATTTGGATAGTCAAATGCTTGTTTTTATAGATATTTATTATTGGGTTTTTAAAAAAAAATTTGATGGTAATTGCTAACTGGGTTGTGTCAAATGCTTTGTTTTGATGCGTATTTATGGGTTTTATTGTGTGCATGTAGTAGATATGGGCTTTTGATTTGACCCCTTTTAATTAAATCAAGGACTTTTGATGGTTGATTTATACATTTCATGCCCATTTTGCACATTGTATGCAATATTTTTTTTTTCTCTAATAGTCCTTATGGATTGACGGGAACGAGGTAGAGCAGAGATGGTTGGAAATTAGCCTAATTTTTTGCTAACAAACAAGCCATAAAAGAGCACCTTTGCATTAGGATGTTTGGTTTTTTTGTTTTTTTTTTTTTTGTTTTTTTGGGCACATTATAAAATAAACCCTTTTAATATTTCCCTTATTTATTCAAGCCTAAGAGTATCATTTTCAAAATATTTGAGAACTTAGAGACATTATTCGTTAATAAGCTAATAAGTCTCATGGTTGTATTGCATTGGTTAATGAGCCACATCGTTGAATTTAATTGGAGAGCTTGAGAGACAATACTTAAAAAATTGTACTAAATTTTGCCCTTTGTTAATATTTAATTAATCATTTAGCATAACTGGTAAAGATTGAAGATTGAACAGCCTAAAATATTGTCTGCCCATTTTGCATTGTAATTTGTCTCATATCAAATTGGTTTCTTCAATGATGATGTGCAGCATTCCCCCTTGTTCAAACAAAAATTGTGGATTTCTTCCGCATTCAAAGATCTTCAGACTCAAGCAACAAAGTAATTGAAGGTAAAAGAGAGTTTTGAACACTGTTGCAGTTCTTCTGCCTAACATATGTGTTTTCTATCTCTTATTAGTTTGAAACTAAATGTGGTATGTATTTTTTTTTTTTTTAGATTACCGAAAGAAACGGAGGCGACCTAGTAGCATAGTGATGTCAAAGAAGAGAAGAAGGTTGTTACCATTCAACCCGAGTGAGGATCCTGCGAGGAGATTGGAGCAAATGGCGTCACTTGCAACGGCATTGACAGCTACTCAGACAGAATTTAGTAATGAACTCACATACAGACCTGGCATGGCACCGAGGTCAGCTAATCGTGCAGCCCTTGAGCTGGGGGGAATGCAGGTAGACTGGAAATCAGTGGCTTTTGAATGAATATTTTCATTTTGGTTCAAGTAAATTAAAAAAGAGGACTACTGATGTGCTATAATACAATTTTAATGCTCTGCAAGATAGTATCAATTCAAGGATTGTGTAATGTGATTTATGTATTCTTTATTTGAAGAACATTTTTGGTGCTCATGTTAATGGTTGTAATTGCCTGTTGGTGCATATGAGCTGACTTTCAACATTTTGGTCATTCAAAAACTGTACATATACATTGTTATTAGTTCTCAAATCTCACATGAGGGATATAGACATGATATACTCTTTTGCTGCTTGAGGTAATGTTTTGAAATTGATTGGTCAATATCTAATACCATTTATGTCATAATTGCATTTCAGGTATTGTCAAAAGAAGATAATGAAACCTTAAATTTGTGTCAGAGCATGATGGAGACAGGGGAATGGCCACCTCTCATGGTTGTTTTTGATCCTCAAGAAGGGTAAGCAATATGCAGTTTAGCCCTAAATTGATTGTTGCACATTTGGTTCCTAGCTTAGTAACCTTGTTTGATTAAACAGGTTCACGGTTGAGGCAGATAGATTTATAAAGGACTTAACGATAATTACAGAATATGTTGGAGATGTTGATTACTTGAAGAATCGTGAAAATGATGATGGAGATAGCATGATGACATTGCTTTCTGCGACTGATACTTCAAAAAGCCTTGTCATTTGTCCTGACAAGCGTAGTAACATTGCACGCTTCATCAATGGCATTAACAATCACTCGCTGTAAGCTCATCTTCCATCTCAAATCTTGAATTTCTCCCTTTCAGTCAGCACTAGCTACACCTGTCAAGTTATAGCCTCCAGAAAAATCTTCATGCTGGGACAGATGGATGAGAGGGATACATCATTTTTTCATGATTTAGATGCATAGGATGGCTATGAGACTCTGCAGAATTTTGTTATGTTCTGTGAAACATAATATACTGCAAATCATAGTCAGATAGCATTCCAGCACATGGATTGCCACTGACCGTATCAATACATAATAGGAGTCATTACTGGCAATGAATATAGAAAGCAGTTTATTTAGGACTTAGGAGACCTCTAGAGTAGCTAAGTGTTCAGAGAAACTAATAGGCCATTTAATTGTGTAAAGAGCACAAGATACTCACCTAGTCACCTATTGTTTTTGTTCTAGTCTAAATTAAAATCTAATATCTACCTCTGCCATTCCCAGCCCTAGAAATATCTCAATATTTTCATAAGCTGCATTAAGCTTCTTTAATTACCATGGGGCACTCATATACAGCTTAATGCTTATTTTCTATAGCCATCCAATTGGGCATCATATATCCACTATAAAATTGTAGATATTCTTGAAAGGATAGGGGCTATGTTTGGTGCAATCTAATGAAGCAAACTTATCTTTTGATGCAGGGAAGGGAGAAAGAAGCAGAATCTCAAATGTGTGAGGTTTGATGTCAACGGTCAGTGTCGGGTCTTACTGATTGCAAACAGAGATATACGAAAGGGAGAGAGATTGTACTATGATTACAATGGATATGAGAATGAATACCCAACTGAGCATTTTGTCTAACTCTTTTTTTCTTGCCACACATACCCTCACGGCCTTACAGAGTTCAATGAAAGCATTTGGCCACTAACAGGCTAATTATATTATCAATTTTTCATGATCTCTTTCCCTTAGCCCAAAATTCTTTTTTTATTTAACTGCAAGTGTTGAAGAATAATACTCATTTAGGTGGGAAATCGGAATAAGTCACTGCAATTCCAGCCCCATTCTTGACCAATTTGAACGTCCTATGATTGTATAGTGTTCAAGTGCCTTGAAACTAGCACAAAATGCAGTTTTTTTTTTTAAACATAGTAACAATGATTATAATGGTGTAAAATTCCTACAAATTAAAAAAAGTTGATTCCAAGGGCGTGCAAAATAATTTAGCCTTGTTATCTTCTAAAAGGAAACTTCAAACTTGCGGGTAATAGTAATGACTTTGGAGTTTGAGTGACCGCAATAATTGAAGTAGAGTTGATTGTGCATTTGTACTGAACGTGGACAGAGTTGTAAAAACCTTATTGTGGCTAACTATGATGGGGAATTTTCATAACCTGCTCCATTGGATCTTTTGGAACCTTTTACCAACTTGAAAGTGACTTCAAAGGGCCCTCCACCTTCAATTTCTCATCTTGCAATAATATTCATTGTGGTTGAGAAACTCCTTTAGATTCAAACCATTAAAAATTCAGTAACTACTGGCTATGAAATATTGAGAATGCCCTTTAAAAAAGGAAAAGAAGAAGATAAGCATTCAGAATAATTCAAAAGGAAAACCCTCAATTCTACAGTTTGAACTTTGTCACTTTTGAATGATATGAAGAGATAAATTGTTAAGCAACTGGATATTTGTGTTAAGTGATGTTTTGGTTTGTATGACAGAAAAGAGGAAACAAAAAAAAAAAAAAAAGGTGTAGCCAGGATTGAGTTGCAATCTTGTGTATAATTTCAGATATTATATAATGATACCTGTGGAATTACAATCTTGAATCAACTCTTAACATTGTGAGCTAAAAATGGCCTAAACTTCTTGGGTTGCTATTATTACCTGTGAGGCCATAGGTAAACAAAATATATCAATAATAAAAACAAAATTAAATATAACAACGGATCCGTGGCGCAATGGTAGCGCGTCTGACTCCAGATCAGAAGGTTGCGTGTTCGATTCACGTCGGGTTCACTTTTTTGAATTTTTTTAATAAAAACTTTGGGCTTTTGGAGCTTGATTTTTAGTTGGTCCAATAGTTTCTTCTTCTTTTTCATTTTTGGGCCTTTTTGGAGCTTGATTTTTAGTTGGCCCAATAACTTTTTTCTTTTCTTTTTTAAATTCCTAATTTAAAATTAAAGAAAGACTGAAAGAGCAAGAAACCAAGCCGCCTGAAGATTGATTTTTTTTTTTGGGTCAATGTCAAACTACGATGATGCTATATGAAAGGCTGGTATGGTATCCATCGTAATTAATGCACATTTCATTTTGCACATCAAAATCATCGAAGTAGGTCTCATACTATTATGTGTTTACATTAAAGTAAATATTTTTGCCAATTTTTAATTATTTTATTATTTTATAAAACAAATTGTGTACCTATTTTAGTAGGTAAATTTGACTAATCATACTCAAAAGGTGATTGATTGAATCTATTAAGCTTTGGTAATGATGATCTAATTGTCGGTGGGTAAAACTTTAGTCCAGTGCATTAAACATGACATAAGACCAATATGTGATCAATTTAGATAAGTGCTATGTTTATATTGCATCTAGTGAATAGAGCACTGGATGCAAGCCAAACTCTCTAATAATATGCCAACTTATACAATAAACATGTTCAAATATCTTTTTTATTTGGACCCTAAATAGTTCAATTTTTTTAATTAGTTTTCCAAATCAATTACTTGAATTGCATTTTTGACATTTTCTTTTCTCCCTCCAGCTTGTGGCACATGACCCAGGTACTGGATTATTCATTTTCCTTGAATAATTGAGCAGACGTTTTGATTCTTATAATTGTTTCTTTAATGATTCTTTACATTATTTCATGTCTTATAGAGCTCAATGTGATTAAATCATAAAGAAAACTTAGAAAAGACACCAGACAAAGTTGGCATTGCATTGCATTGCATTATTAGTAATAATTACAAACTTGGCAGTGCTTTGTAGTGTTACTAAACAAAAATTAAAAACAAAAAGCTTTTGCTATAGCATTCATTTATTCTCTAACATGGCTTTGTAACCAATAGTATGGCATGAGAATAATGAAAAAGAAACATTATGTACAGAAAACGCGTACAATTGTAATTTCTGCTGCAGAAATTAAAATAGCTTTGAAGTCAATTAAAACCAATCTAAATGATTCTAATTTCTCTAACCAAACTTGTGCCCTCTTAGCTGTGAATAGAATGAGAGAAAATGACAAGAAGAAAAAAAAAAAAATAGAGGGCAATGGTGCAAGGTCCATGCTTAAAGACAAAAAGTGGCCAGTGGGTACCCATTGCAATTAACACTATGCAGAGAAATGCAGCCATTAGAGACCTACCCCACAACCACAAGCTTGTTTGGTGGAGGATTGTCTAACACTTCCTTAAAGTTTTACAACACTTACTTTTCAAATAGATTTATCCTAGCCGTAGTACTTTTGGAGGGTAAGGCCCAATCAACATAAATATCAATATCACAATCATCTTTGTAAAATATCTATCCCACTACCCCTAGCAAGTTTTGGCTAAAACTTTTTTTCTTTTCTTTTTTGTTCATTTCGTTTCTTGAAAGATATTAAAAAGATAAGCCTTCTATCTTGTCTTGGGTTATTTGAATTGTAATTGGAGTTATATATCTTGTGTTGATTAGGGTGGGGTTTAGGACATAGATTGAAAAAAAATGGTGTCCGAAGAAGCACGCGTGATTAAGTAAGAGCCGAAGTTCACACTAAACCCATCATCTTACGACGTCACTAAAGGTGAATAGTGACTTATAAACACATGAACAAGATTACTTCAAACCAACGTGGGTCTCACAAGAAACGATAAAATGTTTGAAACGCAAATCCACACCAACAATTTTGATACTTAAACATACTTAAAATGTTGTAGGCTATTTATTGTAATAATTATATTCATGTAGCCCGAGGGTGTATATATGCTTATAATAAATAATTATTACTAGAAACAGATGTTATAGGTTGAAACTTTCTTAAAAAATATATATATAAAAGCTTATATTCAATCTTTGGAGCTCCTCTGTAGTTGTCAAATATAATAAAGATATAGTGCTTTTGTGAATGAAATCCTAATTTTGGGTGACCCACATAAGTTTAAATTTCAATGTTTATTTGGATTTGGTTTCTTGTTTTCTAACATTATGGAATCGATAAACCTATACCAAAGTAGATATTGATGGATCTCATACTCCATATTTTTTCAATTTCCAAAATTTCACTCTATCGAACAATTATGGACATATTAAACATTCATATGTATTCTTCTACATGTAAATCATTAACGCCTATATGGGATTCGTTACTCTCTGTATTGTTCAAACAAACAAAATCCTTATACCATTGAAAACACAAAGTAGAATGTTGCTTTAACCAAACCTTGAATCATTCAACCATCTTTCACATGATTCATATCCTTAAATAATTGGAGTTCCTATTGCATTCAAATTCTATCCTATCGCATTACAGAAAGACAAAAGGGAACAGAAAATTTTAGATGTGCTATGTGGGATTAAAACTCTTGCGCAGATGAAATCGAAGGCTAGTTTACAATTCTTGAGGAGCATGTCACATCATGGTATGAAATTATGAATAGTGTAGGCGTCGTGTATTGTTTCAATAAGTGAATGGCAATAATTTATTTGCATGTCCACGCTGAACTCCACTAGATTTGAGTTAATTGAAACAATAGGCCATGCCATGATAGTGACGCGAATCATCTTTTTAATGGCAAGACTTGTCATATATTTATGGTCTTATCTTTGCTAAGATCAAATGCAATGGCTATTGTTGGCCCGTTATCTTCTTATACAGTACCTAACCTTACATTCACTTACACGTGCAGATGTGCTCATGCATGCACCCGGGGAGATAGTTTAGTGGTAAGAAGCCTCACCATTTTGCAAGTCCGTAGTTGTGAGTTTAAGCCGTGGCAAGTCTCACGCTATTCATGAATAGGGTTTAAGTGGGCCGAAAGCAGTAACTACACCCATGGATTTTTTTTTTAAACAATAAAAAAAATGTTAGCTATATCCAAGCAAATAAATCAAGGATTAGTTGATTAATGCAACCATACTTAGCCCAAAAAAAAAACTTCTTAATGCAACTGATGAAGCAAATCAATTGAATGTAAAGAGTGAATCATCAACAAGCTTGTAGTCCAATTGACATCTAGCCCTATTCTTAATCTTTGTGTTATAGGTTTGGCTCCCCTCTTCCTCCCCTCCCCAAAAAAAGGGGAATTTTTTTATTATTATAAATCTTAAATAAAAATGTAATAAGGAAATCAACTAAGCTGGACAGGACACAATACTCTCCCTTAGTAGTTACCATAACTTTTTAGTAGAGTTTATGAGTATATTTATGATAGAATCTCATTCTCTTGTGAAATAAAATTGTTTTCCTTATTAAGTTTTGTGTGAGATAAAGTTGTTTTTTGCAGAAAAATACTTTATCACACATCAAGTTAAATAAAGAAAACTAAGAGAGAGCTTTTCTTTGACATTTTTTTTCTTCTGATATTACCAAATAGAAAAAAGCAAGAAATTATTTCTACATAAGATTTTTCATTGAAACAAACGAAGCTATTGCATGGTAATGTTTCATAAAACCTTCCAGCATTCCATATTTGATGTGGCAAAAATATATATGGTTTTTCAACATGGAGATGAATTTATAAACTCTACAAATCCATGTTCTCCTAGTAATAACCTTTACTATTATTATTATTATTATTATTATTATTATTATTATTATTATTATTATTATTATTATTATTATTATTATTATTATTATTATTATTATTATTATTATTATTATTATTATTATTATTATTATGGTTTAATTCATCTGATCAATTTCCAAGTAATAACCTTATTATTAGACTAAATCTAACATATATGCTATCCTGCAAGGACTCTATTTTGAACTAAAACACCTCAATATATATAAAAACAAATATAAAAATCTTCAATAGTTATTGAATTTATTATTATTATTATTATTATTATAAAACAGTCTAACTATATTTTTACATATCAAATCCTCACTAAACCTTAAATTTTAGACATTCTATCCTAAACCCATCGAATCCTATGTAATATTTGAAAAACATAAATTTATACTAAACCCCCCTCATTTATCCTATCATAAGTTATTAAAACGGGTCCCATTAAATTGATTCAACCTAGAATTAAAAATTAAAAATATTACTATTTAACTTTGTTTAAAAAAAAAATATATTTACAATGACAGCTCTAGAATTTTTATTTAGGGGGGGTCAATAATAGCGGAACCATGAATTTATTGGCAGAGGAGGCATGAGTAATAAATCAAATGATTATTATTTTTTGTATGTATAACTTTCACCTTATATACAACACAACTATATTGTACAATAATCTTAAAAAAAAATTAACATTTGAAAGATCGTTAAGACAACAATCATTGGATGCGTAAACGAATAGAATTAAATAACTAATCATATATTTTTATCAAATTAATAATAACTTATTATATAATATATATTCATAAGTTGTATCAATTGAATAAAAATAAAAAATAAATAAGAATAGTAACATACTTAGGAGTATGGCTGGGCTTGGGAGTAAGTGTGAAACTAAGAAAAATAATACTCCAGTAATAAAATTTTGCTTTTGAAGTGTATTTTTGTTTTAAATATGCACGCTGTCATTTTATTGGAATTGGAGTAAATAGTAAAAAATTTCTTGGACTTGGAAATGTGTAGAGCACTTATCAAAAGACTTGATTAGATATAGAGAAAAATTAAGAAAACATAAATACAAATTAGACTGAGAAAAACTAAGGATCATGTTCAAACTTATTTCAATTGGGTTTAACAAAAAATTTAAAGTTAAGGTGTTCAAATTTTTATTGTAGGGGTAAAAAAAATTATATAATTTTTTTTTTTGGGACCAGGACAAGGTAATTTGAACCCCTAGGTTGGTCTTGGAGCCGCCTCTGACTATTTAACAAAATTTTAGTAAGCACTCTTACACTTAAGTAATATTTGAGGAGAGAAATAGATGAAAACTTACTTTTATTATAAAAACCATATACTTTTTTGTGTAAATAAAATTAAAAATATATGTATTTTAATCATTTAAATTGACAATTAGGTTTAATTCTGGTATCTAAGTTAAAATAAACTCAAATATTTTCCAAACCCATAAACCCTTAAAAAATCCTAAACCTCAGGATCAAGTTGATTTAGACAACCCACAAATCCGACCCATTACCATCCCCACTTCAATGATTGAGATTGAGCTTTCATATCTTGTCCTAAATCAAATATACGAAGAGATTCTTCCCCACCCTATCTACCTAACTGCATGAAGTAGAGTTGAACTTTTTGTGATTATTATGATGTGCAAACTAATACTCCAATGGTACCCCAGATTTTCAAGAGTATTAAATTCTTATCATGTACAATTAATTGAAATTTGAAACCCTAGTGTTTAGAAAAAGCCAAAATAACATATAGACTAAGAAAATCATAGTTGGAAATCTTCATAAATTGTCGGCCAGAACTGATCAACTAAGAAAAATCATAATTGAAATTCTTCATAAATCAAACTACCAACTAGATGTCTGATTTTTTTTTTTTTTTAAATACATGTCGGCTGTGACATATTTTTATAGACTAAATTAAGAGTTAAGACACCAATAATGTTAATTCTCAAAAAAAAAAAAAAAAAAAAAAGACACCAATAATGTTCTTTATACAACCCATTCGTGAGCTCAATATTTATGAGAGAGAGAGAGAGAGAGAGAGAGAGAGAGAGAGAGATTTAATTGGCTAAATGAGATGCATCCTCTATATTCCAAGTGGTATTAACTTAATTTGTGTATGAATCACCAAAAAGAAAGGGCAGGGTTCATTGGCAATTAAGGTAAACTAGGTCTAAAAGAAAGAGTTGTTGGGATTTGGGTTTCTTAAAAAAACTATAAATTATGAGCATGAAATATGTACGAGTCAACTGTGAAGAGAATTTGGTGCTGTTTCACAATTACACAACCATGCACCTTGGAATATCGTGGACTATAGGAAAGAGTTATTAGGGCTAGAATCTTGTGGTGGACGTGTGGGGGTTTTCAGAGAATTATTTGTTCCTTAAGATGTAGGCATACCCTAAAAATAAAATATATCCAATTACATGCAATGTCTGCTAGATTTTGAACTAAAAAATCATGATCATATATCATAAAAATGACATGACAGAGAGCTAGCTAGCTCTTGTCCAATGCCAAAAAAATACATGAATCTTTCAATTTTTAATAGGTGGGTTTTTTCTTTTTCTTTTTGGTTTTGTTTTTTAGAATCGTGGGCTTGTTGTTAGCCAAACTATAACCCCTATTTTTGATTTGTTGGTACACCAACTTTTGCTCATTTTAATTGCACCATTAATAACAACAAGCATTACATGACACATAGCAATCATGTTTTTGAAGTTTGAATCCATGTGATGTGAATAGATAAATATATCATGTTATTAAATTGTACTACAAAGTTTCTTTAATCTTTATGCATGCTTGCATAAATCATGGAATGTTTTTCAAATACTTTTTTATTGGGATCTTGCTTCATGTAGAGGCACGAGGCAACTTCGCTCATGCATGACGATTATTGTAACAGATAAATATTGTAAAGCAATATAATCTCATCCTTACATCATTAAGATTGACAACTCCTACATGTTTTTTAGGCTAAATAATAAAAAAGCACTTGACTAGTTTCTAAGAGTTCATTTTAGAGTTTGAATCTACCCCATCTCAAAAATGTTATGGGGTGTGACTTAATGATAAGAGTCTTTAAATTGCTTCATTAGTGAGCGGTTCAAGTGATAGTTTCAACAAGATCTCAGTAGTATATGTAGTATTATTCATTGCCGTCACGTGGTGTGTGGTTGATGAGTCTACACCGAGAATCTCTTTTTACATTCAGCCAAAAAAAAAAAAAGTTAAAAACTTAATGTGCATTTGACATAAGGTAACAATGGTGTGGTAAATTAATATATACTTCGTGAAAACAACATCAACGATGAGCTTTATAGCTTGATTACCGCCAAAGATGAAAAGTAAAAGTGTCCATCTACAATGCACAAGCAACATTGTCTGCTTGTTAGGGGTTGAGTAAGACTTGAGCGGCACACAATTACACACAAAAAAAGGTAAAACAAAAGAGAAGGCCGACAAGGAAGTAGTAGTTAGGTGAAACAATTTGTAGTTTACTAGCTTTTTTTCTTTTTTACTAGGGCTCTCTTTTTTAACTAGAGGGTTATCATATCTATCTTCTGTATAATCTATAGCAGCCCTTTTTTAACTTTGTTGTAGGCATCAAATATTCATAATAATAATGCAATAGACAGCCTTTGCGTAGAAAGCTTTTGATATTGTCATCAAGACAATGACCAAACACTGAGACCATAATAAAGTGAAAGGCTAATTTTTTTTTTTTTCCACTTTTTTTTTGCTAGGTAAAGTGAATGCTAATTTGCTTGAATTGATGGAGCAAAAAGAATTCATAATTCAAATGGAGTGGATATCATGAAAGCAAACCAAGTAAATTGTTCGGTTAATTGGGAACAAAAGCCTCTTTTACTTTTTGACTTTTTAGGATTGTATGGCTTTAAACGAGACAATATAAGTCTTATAAAGGTAAACTAATCAGTATTAATGTCTCTAATCATTCTTTATGATCACCATATTGACACAAATGTTCAACATAAATTGCGGTGGTTTTCAACCTGATAATAATTTCTCATAATTAAAGTATTATTATAAGGATTATAATAAGAGTAAAAGTTAGATACATGTTCTTGACTAGCTCAACCCAAATAATGTTATCATTTTTAATGACTATTAAATTCAATGCAATTATAAGGTACAATAAAACTATATACCATTAAAGAATGCAAAATTAATTATTTCAAATAACTCCCCTCCAAATGCAAAATTATCACAAACATTCTTCATCTCGACCAAAAAAATAGTTTTCATATTTATTTCTTATAATTAAATACATTTAATGTGATCTTAAAAAACTAATTAATTACTAGGAACATGCTATACAGTATTAAAATGGGCCCCAACAGGATGAACATTAAATAAACAAATGATGGAAGTACACTATCAAAAAAATAAACACTAAATCTACTTATACAATAACTTTCACAATCATAGTTCATAATTATTGAGTTGACACATTATGATGAGTGTAGAATAAAAAGAAAAATTATAGAGATACAAAATTTTTTACCAAAAAAAAAAAAAAAACTAATGTTATTAGTGAACCTGAACGAGAATCAGTAAGAAGTTGACCATAATAATAGTTTGTAAAAATATTGTAAAATAATTTGTGATTGTAACATTATTTTAATAAAAATAAGGTCATGTTAAAGGGCCCTTTTAAAGTAATTGTTAATAAATTATTTTAAGAAAATTTTTATACAACTGTTATGGAAAATTGAAAAGACTTTCAAAATTTTATCTTTTTAAAAATGATTAACTAACAAATGCCCTTAAGATATTTATTAACATTTCTTATAAAAGTATCGTTAAAAATAAGTTAATAATTTCGTATAAAAGTGATATTACTTTAATAATAATTTATCTAATTAACAAATTGTGAATTTAATAGTTGATTTTTTATTATATTTTTATATAAATCAAACCAAAAATAAAACTTAGAATTAGGATGAACAAGTTGGACACAGTACATAACCCAAACCCATGTCCCATAGATGGTAGATTGACTCCAAAGGCAGACATGTCAGTCTGTTATCTGGTTATAATTGGAAATGTTTTGCACTAAGGTTTGTGACATCAACGATGCCCATTCCATACACTGCCAAATTTAATTTTAATCAAAGGAAAAGGGGTTGACAATTTGACTTGATCATCAACAACAACAACAATACCGCTGATTGATTCAGAAATAAGGGAATAAAAACAATGTATGGGTCATCTCTGACCGCTGACCAGTCATAATGTGGTTATATACTTATATCACTTTTCAATAGTTTATTCATAAGTATATTTTATGAGAGAATAAAGTAATTTTCTTTTTGGTCATACAAGTTATTCTTTAATTTTTTTGTGCCTAAAATTTTGGAATTGACCTTTTTTTAAAATGCAAAGTTGGGGTAGCGTACCGACTACCCAAGCTTGCAATTTCGGGAATACAAGAAACAAAAATCCTTGTTTCATTTTAACTAATATTTATTATATTTTTAATATTTAATTCAAATCAGATTTGGCCGAATTTGTGTAAATAACATCAAAGGCCTTGTAACTGAATTTATACCACCTCATGTACAAAGTACTTGGAAGTTTAAGAGAGAAAGAGTTTAAATTGCGAAGTTAACAACATGCTATAATTATTTCTTAAAAAAAAATTGTGTAAATAATGATTAATTATTAGTCCTTAATAAAATAATTTTTAACCTTCAATTTTTTACTATTTTACTTAAAATTTTTTTTTCTTTACTTCTCTCTCACATCCAATGATTAATAGTGTTGCTATTGCACCGGATATCAATTTCAGGGGGCTATTTGGCATTGTTGTTTAAACAATAGTTTTTAGTGTTTAAACAATAATAACACTTCTAACACATATTTTTATAACACTCAAACACGTATTTCTACAATAGTAAAAACTGAACAACAATATTTAAACACTTCTACCAAACGGCCCTTCCATACTATGACAACATTTTTAATGGCAACATATTCTTATAATATTTTAGATATAAGTTATTTAGAATAGTTTTTTTTTAAGTAATCGATAGTGAGATTGATTGTAAAAAAAATTGATGATGTAATTCTTAATTCTTATAAAGTTAATAATATCTAATCTTTCTGTGATGTAATATAAAGTGTTTTGTTGTTTTTTTTTGGTAAACAAGTGTTTTGTTGTTGTTGTTTAGAAAAGAGTAGTGGAGAATAAAGTTTGTAGATTCAATTCAAAACCAACTTTTTAAAAAGAAAACTCCATTTCGGTAGTAGTTTGAAAAATATTTAATTTGACAATTCACATCCATTATCCGATACCATTTCCCCCAAGTAGATAACAAAAATTAGAGTATAAAAGTAACTACATTAATAGAATATAGTGTCATTCTTATCGTCTGACCAAATTTGTGATTAGTCAATTCATAAAAGTAATTGTATATTAATCACAACTTATCATTTCATTTTTAGCAACCAATAATAATAATAATAATCATCATCATCATCATCGATTTTTGCAAAAGTAAAAACTGTATTGGAAAAGTGATATCTATATATTTTCAGTTAAGTTAAAAGAGGTATAAATTTGTATATTTTATTTGCTCGTTGTATGTATTTAAAATTTGTAATATAATTGGTAAAAGCTGTATTAGAAAAGTGATATACTTGTATTTTATGTTAAGTTAAAAAAAAAAGTCATATATTTGTATATTTTACTTACTCTTTGTGTAAACCTATAATTTGTAATATAATTCTATAATCTATATAAATTGAAGAAAAAAAATGAAAATTTTATGATATTTCGATATATAAAATTTTACAGGCTCATAATTTTTAATTTTTATTCAATTTTAGTAAAAAGGAGATTCATTCAACGAAACAGAAAGTTCAAGACATAGTCTATTAAAGTACAATCCATAATAGTTCGACAGGTAGTTATCCAAAATATAAGGAAGTTGAAAATTAGAATACGGCAAAAAATCAGACAAGCTCACAGTTTTGCACACCTTTATTGTAATATATAAAAATAGAGATGTTATGTCTACAATATTTTTATAACAAATCATAAGTAATTAGTTGTTATTAGTTCAAATTTAAACTTAACACTAAGATTACTTTTTTGGCCCAATAATAACAACCAGTAATAACTTGCCACTTAAGATTTGTTGTAAAAATATTGTGAACATATCATTTTTCATAAAAAAATTATTTCAACTTCCAATTTTCGGAAAAATTACACTTTTCATCCTAAGCTATATGTTTGATTACATTTAAATCATAAAATTTTTGGATGCACGTTTTGTACCATAAACTATAGTTATTGTTACACTTTACACCTCGACATCAACTTTCTTTTTTTTTGGAAATTAGATTTTTCTATCTTAAATTATACCTTCGACTACATTTTGCATTATAAACTTTTCAAATGCATGTTTTACACTTCAAATTATAGTTATTGTTACACTTTACACCACGACATCAAGTTTATCATTAATTTGAATGAAAAGATATGGCATCACGTGAAAAAACTTAATTACCCCTCTTCTTAAAGATTTAAAAAACAAAAGATAAATTACACTTTAAAACCCTAAATTATACTCCTGATTACACTTTGTACCTTAAACTTTGAATTTCCATCCAAGTTAACAACAAATTTAACTTCAGGGTACAAAGTGTAACAAGGGTTATAGTTTAGGGTGTAAAATGTGCATATAAGAACTACACTCCCAGTTACACTTTGCACCCTAGACTTTGAATTTCCATCGAAATTTACAGCAAATTTTACGTCAGGATACATGGTGTAACAAATGTTATAATTTATGGTATAAAATGTGTATTTAAAAAGTTTATAATACAAAGTGTAATATATGGCATAATTTAAGATGGTAAAAGGTAATTTTTTTTTTTGTTAAGGGGGTAGAAAATTATTTTATAATTAAAAAAATATTTTAACATAAAAAAAACTTCCTATATTTAAAAAAAAAAAGTGTGAGTGAGTGACACATGTAATTAACTAAAAAATTACATTCTAGTATTAAATAAATAAATAAATAAATAAGTGTACACAAAGATCCATTTTGGTAAGTTCGTAGGGACAGAAAATACAAAGACAGCCTATTCTCGAAATCTCGTAAATCGGGCCGGCTCAGTTCACGAACATCGAAGAACCTTGATTCTTCTTTCCTGTTTTACCCCTGCGTCTTTTACATTTTTATTACACTCACATAAAAAAAAAATTATATAAAACATAATAATATAATACTTTAATATTATTACTATATTATAGTACTTAGATTTACACGTTTCATTGTTTTTTGGACTATTATATATACATAAATTACATATATATATTATATATTTTTTTTCCATTTTATTTCCTTGCTCTGCTTCCTCTGCTTCACACAAGGACAGAGACAGAGAGAGAGAGAGAGATAGACAGGGAGAGAGAGAGGAAGAGAGAGTCTTAAAAGGAAAAAAAAAAAAAAAAACTCCAAATTTCCATGGATGTTTCGATCTATGTCCTCCTCAGTTTCAAACAAATCTCTTAGAAACAAACCCATGTAAGCAAATTTTCTTTATATCACAGAAAGAATATCACATTTGTTTTTATAAAGAAAGTTTTTGTTTTTTTGTTTTGGGGGCTTATGAATGCGTGTTTCTGATTCGTTTCTTCAGCTGTAATCATATGATCTTTGATTTTGGTTAATGGGGTTCTGTTCTCCTTGTGGTGAGAGCTGTATTGGACCCTTAATTCACTGCAAAATTCTGGGTTTTTATTGATTTTTATTTTTTATTTATGTATATGTTTTTGGGGGGCCTGTTTGTGAGGTAAAATCATGGGCTTTTTTTTTTTAATGTGTGGAAGACCAGGTTCAATGTTTGTGCTTTGTGGATTGGGATCCATGTTGGATCTCTTGGTTTTTGTTTTTATAGTTATTGTTATCATTGTTGTTTGATTTAATATAATATTTCTGTTACACTAATCTTGGATTTTGTGTTTTTTGTTTTTTCTCCTTTTTATTTTTCTATTTTAGCTTCTTTTTTGAGGGGTTGCTTGTTTGGAGGGGATTGAGGATTTAGCACATTGCCTAGGACTTATAATAATGTTGGTACCTTGAGGTGGGGTTTCATGGGTTGAACTCAAAGAATAATGGGAAGCTCTAGTGAAGATGAAGAAAATCGATATTTCGATGCTCTAGAGGATATAGCATCAACATCAAATGTTAGTCCTGATGGCAATGAGATATATGAGTCTAATTCTAGTGTTAACATTCGAGTTTTGGATGGTTTTCCTTATGATATATGGATTCGGAGCCCGGGAAGTGTTAAGGAGCGTCGGGGCAAGTTTTTGGATTGGATGGGAGTGAGTTTGGATCGCATTGCACATGGGAATTCACTAGATGTATGTAAGGATGTACAGGAAGAAGTGGTTGATAGGATTAGAGAGAATAGTGGGGCTGTGTTGAGGAACTCACGTTTTGAAGATGAGTTTTGTTCGAGTCGGTCTTCAATGACTTGTTGGTCTGAAGATGATATGGATTCTTCTGAACCTTTTAGCTCAAAGGAGAACTTAGTAAGCCAAGATGGGAATATTGATAGGGAAGCAAGTTCAGACCAGTCAGTAAGGGCTGAAGGGTCTCGGAACACTTTTGGGTTATCCCTCTCGTTTAAACGACTGAAAAAGAAGGATGTTGAGGGGACTAACAACTTGGTGGGGTCAGTGAGGACACCTAAGAGGGGTTGGTTAAGTAGATTGCGTTCCATGACTTGTGTCGTTGATAGTCAAGACGAAGCTAATCAACTGAGACCTGGTGACGAAGATGCAATTCTACAGTCTAGGGTTCAGAGAGTTAAGGTCCGGCAATGCAAGAAGCGGTTGAAAGAACTCTCTGCTCTTTATATGGGGCAAGATATCCAGGCACATGATGGTTCAATTTTGACAATGAAATTTAGTCCTGATGGGCAGTATCTTGCTAGTGCTGGTGAAGATGGGATTGTGCGATTGTGGCAGGTGGTGGAGGATGAGAGATCTAATGAACTTGACATTCCAGAAATAGACCCATCCTGCTTATATTTCACAGTGAATCATCTCTCTGAATTGAAACCCCTCTTTGCTGATAAAGAGAAAATGTGTAAAGTGAGCAGCCCAAGGAAATCATCAGACACAGCATGCGTTGTTTTTCCCCCTAAAGTTTTCCGGATTTTGGAGAAACCATTGCACGAGTTCCGCGGGCACAGTGGTGATATATTGGATCTCTCATGGTCTAAGAATAATGTAAGTAAATTATTTGAGTGCCAATTTAATTTTATGGATTAAGTATAAATGTTATTGATTTTCTTGAATGTGATGTTTATTTTGATGCAGTATCTGCTCTCATCATCAATCGACCATACTGTTCGTCTGTGGCAAGTGGGATGTGATCATTGCCTCAAAGTGTTTACACATAGTAATTATGGTGAGCTCCTTGATGTTTCATTGTTTCAACCTAAAATCTATTTTGTTAGTTAAGGAACCAGCCAGGGCTGGATAAATGTTGGGGAAGTATCCCGATGTTATTGTTTTATTATGCTGGAGTTATTGTTGCTGATTTTTACATTATGCTGTGATGCAGTGACCTGTGTTCAGTTTAACCCTGTTGATGATAATTATTTCATCAGTGGTTCAATAGATGGAAAAGTTCGTATTTGGGCTATTCATGGTTGTCAAGTTGTTGACTGGACTAACGCAAGAGAAATTGTCACTGCAGTGTGCTATCGCCCTGATGGGCAGGTTTGGTGATTTTCTTGCTCTTTTGTCCTATAGATAGGATTATCAATAGTAAGTGATGCTATGTTAACGTCTCCTTGTTTCTGCTACAGGGGAGCATTGTTGGCTCTATGGATGGAATGTGCCGCTTTTACAATGTATCAGGTATGCTAGTTGATAAGTACTTGCACCCTGGCCATCCTTTTGCTTTGCTTCCTTTGTATAAGTTGCAGTTGTTTGAACAATTTTTTTTTGTATGATATTGACAAGTTGTGTGATAATCCCATCTGTGTGCGGTTTTTCTAATTCGTCATTATGTTTGAATGATACTATCTTAGCACTTCTTGGTATTACGTTAACATGATTCGTTGTTTATCACACAAAAAAAAAAAAAAATCATTACAAAGAATGTGGTTGGGTAGTTTTTAGATTTAAAAGGAGTTTGTTTTATGCAAAGTAGTCTTTATGTATTGATGGAGATTCCAAATGTAGAAAACTTTGAGCTGTTTTCAGAAGTTCCAGTTAACAAGGTCTTGTTACTTTTTAGTCTATGAAATAGAAGAAAGTTTTGGTAGGCATGCATGGGGAATCCTCAGAGCAAAGTAACCCAGGCACTTTCTCAAAGATTGGAGATGCTCTTTTATGTTAACAGTGACAACAAGAAACTTAAGCTGCTTAAGATGAAGCTGATGTGAATTAACATCGTTCTACCAAGAATAATTTTTTGCCTCAATTATATAGTTACCTGGGAATTTAAATAATATTATTAAGTTTTGAGGCAGTTTAATTCTTTTTGAAATGGAACTAGTGTAGTCTGTATCTCCTAGTCTGGAATTGTTGACTTTGACTGAAAATGTTATGATTGACAGTGGCTTTATAATTATGTATTTGAATCACTTTTTCACATTGGATGTTATTTATAGGTTCAATTAATTCATTCTCTGTTTTTCTTGGATCAGATAATCACTTGCAATTTGACACCCAAATATACTTACACAGTAAGAAGAAACCACCCTGCAAAAAGATAACTGGCTTCCAGGTAGTTTTTACTTGCCCACGTTTTTTTTTCTCCTTTTGGCTGTTTCTTTTATTTATCTTATTTTACCTTTTCATTTAAGAAGTGCAAACTTCCTAATCATATGATATTTCCTTCAGTTTTTTCCACACGACTCTAGCAAAATAATGGTAACCTGTGCTGATTCACAAGTCAGAATTCTTGATGGGATCAATGTGATTGGCAAATACAAGGGTATGTTGTGGTTCCTTCATCTGTTTTCTTTGAATTAGTCTTAAATTCTAGTTTTTCTTGGTTTGTGATATTGAGGCCCTTTAGAGGCAGCTTTTGTCCTATGTAAGCTATGAATGATAAATTGGTGTATATTAACAAATTTAAAATTCTATCTACTGTGGAATTTATATTGGGAAACCTAAATGACCATATGACATGATAGTGTATGAGCATTATGATATCTATCTCCTTGTTTTTTAGTGCTGCATTTAGTTCTGATCTAAATGAGGGCTTTGTTTTATTTTGCTTTCCCTTCTTAATGGAATATTAAATTTTCTCTCTCTCTCTAGGCCTTCGCAATGCGGGAAACATTATATCTGCGTCTTTCACTTCAGATGGGAAACATATTGTTTCAGCTTCTGAGGATTCTAATGTATATTTATGGAACTGTAGTCAGGAAGAGTCTGCTCTCCCCCAACCCAAACATATAAGATCTTTTGAGCACTTCTCTATGAATGCATCTGTGGCGATACCTTGGTGTGGTCTGAAACGTGGGAACTCACAAAATAGAAGGCAATATCAAGTCTTGGATGAGAATCTGGCAGAAACTCCGTCCTTCTCTTCACCTGCTTCTTTTGTGCTGAACCAAGAATTCTTCTTAGAGTCTTTTCCCAAGGGATCTGCAACTTGGCCAGAGGAGAAGCTTCCCACTTCAAGCCCAACGGCCAAGTCAACTACATTAAATAAATCTCAATACAAGTTTCTGAAAAATTCTTGCCAGAATATACCCAGTTCTCACGTGTGGGGTCTGGTTATTGTGACTGCAGGCTGGGATGGACGGATCAAGTCATTCCACAATTATGGGTTACCAGTATCTGTCTGAAATCCTAGTGGCCTGGCAGAGGGTTTCCACTTTCCAGAGAATCATAATTCGGATAGCTTTGTTTGGGCACTAAATAAGACCCTTCTTTGACTACCACATGCTGCATATCTAATGTTGGGAAAGTGGACAAGTGACTTTATGCTTGGTAGCATCAACCGTCACAACAGGTTCTGTTTCGAACATTTGGTAGGCATGTGTAGCATGGATGATTTTGAGAATTTTGTGTTTTTCCAGAGGGCCCCTTGTCAGATATCAGCTGTTCTATTGCGGATTTAGTTCATGACAGGTGGCGCCAGTTCCATGGTTGCAATATATAACCTGACCTGTAATCAGCAAATGGCTGAGGTTAGCTTATCTGGTTACTTTGCTCAATTTTGCTACCTGATTTGTTAGTCTTAGAAGTTTTGTCTGCCGGCCCAGCAAAAAGGTGTGAAGTCGTGTTAGGAGAGGCCAATTTGAGATGTTTATCCATGTATAATGCAGGTGCCTGTGGGGCCTTGTATAACCATTTTCCTTTGTTCTCTAAATACAAGGAGGATTCCAGAGCTGGTGGTTGGAGTTCATTTGGGAAAAAAAATGGTGGGGAACTTGGCCATGATAATGTCTTAGCTGCTTTCAATGATTGAATTGCTTGTCTGCCATTTGCAATCACTCTCATGGTAGGGCCAGTCTTAACTGGAGCTGGCGGTGGGAGTGCATGGCCGGCCATTTTTTCGCAAATTGGATTTACAATTGCTGACCCAAGTGCTTGAATGCAATACATCGATGCTTGGTTTCGTAGGACGTTTCAGTCTAACTTGTCACACTGCTTGAATGGTGATTGACTCTGTTGTTTTGCTAACAGAACTTGCAGATGTTACTCTCAATTTTTAGCCTAACCCCCCCACCTTGCTAGTGGTATTTATAAGCTCAAATAAAATTGCCTTTTGAGTTTAGTATAGCATATATGTAACTGTAATTTCCTCGTGTACATAGAACTTTTTCAGTAGTTCTTTACATGTTTACACTTGTAGCATAATGGTTAAAAGGCAATGAAAAAGTAAAAAGAATCAAGAATATTGGTTTTGCATTTCTGCTGCTTTGTATGGTGAATGAAGGAATCTTTCAATTAGCACTAGGCACTTTGGATTCCTCTTTTTCTAAGGGCATTTAAAATTGGGTTGAGTTATAGGTACTGTTGGGAACAAGAAAGAGCTGCCTAGAATGGCCTCATAAAGTCCTTGGTTTTGTTCCTTGCTGAGGGTACCTGTCTTGGGGGTATCTCCAAAAAGAAAAGGAATACATATATATAATTGAAGCTACAGAGAGAGAGAGAGAGAGAGAGAGAGAGAGAGAAGTGAGTTCAAGAAGAAAGGCTAGAAGATATAGCTAAAGAAATATGATGATGCCTTCTTTTGAAGAGATTACTTTTTATAAACTATTGTATTTTGCCACTTTTGCTTTTAATCTCTATTTTTATTGGCTTGTTGACGTTTTTGGTGTTGGGATGTTTTTATTTGGTCTTCCATATCATTATTGGCTTTTCTAAATCAGGTTGAAATTTGCAAACAGTGTTTGCACACATCGTTTTTGCATTTTTTTGGTTTTTTCAGTTAAATTCAAACACACTGTCCAATTCACTTGATAGAAGTTTTGTCTTTCCTCAAGACAATTAAATTTAATGTAACCAAAAGAGTAAACTTTGGTCTATTTCCTTTAAGTGTTGTACTTTAAAGTTCCCTAAATAAATTAAATATACGTCTGTTTTGACAATTGCATCATAAACAGTGTTCTCTTCCAAGAACAATAAAATCCAACACATTCAATTGTTTGAATTTAATTGGAGAATCTTTAAGTACAATAATTAAGTTTGTTGTTTTCTTTTATTAATAATTTAACTCTAAGTGGATTTTGAACTACCATCTTATTATCATGGAAGTGCGGAATATGCGAGTTTAATTAAAGTAAATATTGAACTTCAAAAAATTTTCTAAGATTGTTCTTGAAATATATATCACTTGAGGTATATTTTTTTTCCGGTACTTTATCTTACGTTTTTCAATTACATTCAATTGCACAGTTTCATAATTTCTATACAAAAAAATGAGACTAAGGAAACTGATGTTAAGTTTGGCCTCAAAAAGATTATGTTCAAATGGGATGATCATCACCAAAGAAAATGGTTAGCAACTCTTACAAACAATCAAATTCATTGTGATTGATAATATTTCAGAACTAGTACAATGTATTGCAGGATAATGACGGCGCATAGAAGAAAAAAATCTACGTTTTCAGAGTAAAAGCAAGCAAGACGCTTTGTTTGAAAAACTAAAGAAAGAAGTGACTGATTTTGATTGAAACAGCATGATGCTAGGCTTGCTTAGTCGTAAAAAATTTACATGAAAAGAGCAAAATAATGAAGTATTGAAGACATTTAAAGCCAAAGGTACCAAAACTAGGGGACAGTAACAACAAACATATTGTCTGATTAGTTTTAAGGTACAAACATTAGTTGCTTATAGGCTTAGCTGTTACAGACTCTTTTCAATGTTTTCAATGTACCATAAAGTAGTAATTTATTGGCGATTATGATTTATAAGACAGTGTACCTCTTTTTTCTTTGCTTTAATTTCTTGCTGTTGGGCTATACCTACCAATCTATAGAACAAAGTACGTGTTTAGGAACATTCATGCAAAGAATTAAAACTGTGATTTGTGAACATTTTGAAGGCAGGACAAGAAAGATGAGTCTTGATCATCTTGACAAAACTTTTGTTTTATGAGATCTAAATGTCAATCCTCCGACAAAGTAGCATATGACCAATACTGTCTCTTTCTAGCTTATAATCATAACCATTATTAACCTATTAATTTGTTGAAAATTTAAGTTTGTGTTTATTTTGTTGTACTTCAAGAGAATCCTTCCCCCGTATGGATGATAATATAAAAAGAAAAAAAGTTATACAACTTTTTGGGCATGAAAGGAGATGATAAAATATTAATCCTCATACAAAATTTGTGGGTAATTTAGAAGAAAGCATTGAGGCCCAGATAGTTCTATGTTAGTCTTGCAATCAAGATGCAGAAGAAGGCCCAATAAGCCCATACAACTAGAAGATCAAACTCAATGCAATTTACACTTAGATCACACAAGCCAAGTAAGAAACATGGATAAATAATGCCAATTTATGGAAAAATAAGTCTAGTGACATTTTTTTTTCTCATACAATTTGTCAAAATGAAATGTTGTGATTGACGTAGAAAAAAATGGAGTTAATGGTAATTTTGCACTAATCATAACTTATTACCTTTGAAAATTGTGAAAAAAAAAAATTTTGTCCCCAGCATTTTTTTTGCCTTTAAAAAATAGCACGATTATTTCTTAAATGGTATAAGACTACAAAGAATAAGTTATGACACAACCTTAGGAATTTGCTTCTTAGAAAAGTAGAATTATAATAAGCATATTAAGAGACTTGAAACTTAATTGATATTTTTTTTATGTTTCTGATAGAGATGTCCAGAATTAAAATCTCTTGTTGCCCGTCAACTATTGAATTAAAAAAAAAAAAAAAAAAAATTCTTGATAAGAATATTGGGTAAAGCCCATCATAGAAGCTTTTGACCACTTGGTAAAAAAGAGAAGTATGAATGTATGATCCACCAAACTGTTTTACAGCCTTCATTAATGCTTCACAAAATAAAGGCCCATTCACCTATTTTAGGCCCCATGTTTCCAAATAATTGGAATTCTGAACTCTAAGTCTGAAGTGCCATGATAAATAAACAGTGGAATTATTAATTCATTCCTCCAACTATTAGAAAATTTAAGAATTATATTTTTGTGCGTCAATGTTATCCTTCAACTTTTTAAAAAATCAAGTGATTCCAGAAAAAATAAAATAAAATCAGGCTGTTTTCTTCACTAGGTCTGCTCTGTGTTAAAATCTAAACAAAATTATATTATTTGACAGTAGTATTAACTGGGATGAAGTGTGTATCTAAGACTATCTTGACTAGTAGATCAGTCCAGTCATGCAGTCTCTACATGAGGATAAATTGGTGGAAATGAAGCAAGAAGACAAAAAAAAAAAAAAAAAAAAAGATTCACTGATTACAATTCTCTCTTGGGGGTTTGTGAATTATTATATATAAAGTAAGAGGAGAATACATCATCAAACATTGAAAAAACACAATAATCTCAGGAATCCAATTCCTTGCAATCTTCAAAACCAGTGAGCCCCAACAAGTTCCAACCAAAACCAATAAGAGCATTATTGAAATTGACATATGCTTTGTGAAATGAAATTGATCATGACGTACATGTCCTCTACTTTTGTTGCTTTTTGCTCAAAATCCCCTATGTTGAATTGTTCTTTCGCACTATTGTCTCTGGCACTTACCACTTGGGTGGTTCACAACAAATCTCCAATCGATTAGACCACGGTAAGAACCTATAAAAGTCTTTCCACCATGGCCATCTTGGCCTTCACAACACTAATGGGATAGATATATCAGATTAAGTTTTGAGTCATACTATATTGTTCCAAATAACTCTGTGTAGAAACTAGCAATGTGGTACCACACGAGTTTGTTCTAGGATCATAACTTTTTTTGTCACAACTTTGTCACAATACTGATGTGACAGACTGTAAATAGTGTATCATTTTCACCTGAAACCATTAACTTTTCTCTATCACTTACCGTCTCTCACTTTAGAGTTTTGTGACAAATAGTTATGATAAAAAAGGTTGTGGTCCTAAATTTTCTCTGTGCCACACTGCTATTTAGGATAGCGCGCCTTGGCTTCTGCAGGTGAGGGCCCAAGAAATGCCCTTATAATAGCCAAGATTGCCAAGACTATGAAAACTAAGCCTATCATTGTTAGTACAATGCACATTGGAGGAGATATATTTTGTAGTGGGGAAGCAGCAACCAGTGTAGGTTGTAGTATCGGTAACGTGAAAAAGAGAATAATCTTCACGATTCGCCCGCAAAGGCTATGTCTATTACCCTATTCAAAAGAGAGAGATAATGTTACCAGCCATGAATAAATAAAATTATACAGAATAAAACAATCTTTTAAGTCTTTTGTCAGAATCTTTCATCTTTCCCCTGCAACTTGAAAAACTAGAATAACTTATATTAATAAATAGGCTAAAATGCAAAATATATCTTCTAATTTTTACCCGAATTTATTTCAGCCTTCTAAGTTTCAAGTTTATTCAATTAAGGCTTCTATCTCAACTTTCATTAATTTTTTTTTAAATATTGAAAATATTTTTAAATCATTAATTGGATTTTTTTTTAAATTAAAAAATATTGCAGAAAAAAATTAACAATTTGGACAATTAACCACAATATTTAACAAAAGTTGATGGAGATACTTTCATTGAATAAACTTAAAACTTAGAGGATTGAAATGAACAAAAGTAAAATTAGAGGACTGAAATGAATTCTAGCGAAACATAAAGGGTGAATTTTGTATTCTAGCCTAAAAAATAACACTTACTAAATTTTCCCCATGAATAAATAAAATTATACAGAATAAAAAAATTCTTTTAAGTCTTTTGTCAGAAACTTTCATCTTTCCCCTGCAACTTGAAAAACTAGAATAACTCAAATTAATAAATAGGCTAAAATGCAAAACAGATCTTCTAAATTTTACCAGAATTTATTTCAGCCTTCTAAGTTTCAAGCTTATTCAATTAAAGCTTCTTCCTCAAATTTCATAATTATTTTTTAAAATATTGAAAATATTTTTAAATCATTTTTTGGATTTTTTTTGAAATTAAAAAATATTGAAGAAAAAAAATTAACAACTAAAACAATTAACCACAATATTTAACAAAAGTTGATGGAGATGCTTTAATTGAATAAACTTGAAACTTAAAGGATTGAAATGAACAAAAACAAAATTAGAGGACTGAAATGAATTTTGGTAAAACATAGTGGGTGAATTTTGTATTCTAGCCTCAAAAATTGTACTTAATAAATTTTCCAATGTCAAAGTTGTACTTGTACTCTTAGCTATAAATTTTGATCAATACTAGTTCATATAAGGAATATAAAGAAATAAAGAAAATCAGGACCTTGAGTTGCAAATTTGGAACAAATCAATGGAATGATCAAATATCTATTTGTATTTTATAAAGCCCCAAATTTTCTAATAGGACATAATGAGCTCCTTCTTGAAAATTTTTCAGTTCATCATAAGAGTGGAAGAAATTTTATCTATAAAGTCATGGGGAATAAGAATTGAGTTAACTTAATTGTTTCAAAGAATATGTACAATTTTACATATTCAATGTACACAAATTTTCAAAAAAAAAAAAAAAAGTATAAAATTGGGCAAATTTTTTATTATATCTGAGATAGAATTATACTCTATCCTAATATAATTGTATAGGTACGTGAAACTTTCCCTTGAAGACTAGATTTTCAACCCTTGTCTCCCACACCTCACAATAGAGGAGTGGAAGAAATTTTATCTATAAACTCGCAGAGGGGAGGAATAAGAACTGAGTTAATTGAATGGTTTGCACTTACTTCAACGATGGAGCTAATTATGACTTGCTGATAGTCCCCAGTCATGAGGTTTCCCATAAGACAAATCGATGAAAAAGAAGCTGAGGAAGAAGATGAGGATGATGATGATGATGAAGAAGAAGAACTCATGAATCCAGAGCAGCAGAGCACTTAAAGAGGCTTTTATTGGTTTTATAGAGAATCGAACATTCATGCGTATCTGAAGCAATCAACTATTACATCTTGGATAGTTAGGAAAAGCAGAGTTGAATGGTGGAAAATTAAAATCCCAAGAATCAATTCCTTTAGTCTTAAAAATCAAGTTTAATTAATTAATTCATTAATATAGGCTTGGCATAATTATTATTCTTGTTATCTGGTAGGGTACTAGTGTGGTTAGTGAGACTGCTTGGAGATAATCCAATTGATAGGTTAGATTAGTATAACATGTAAAAATACCATTTAACTTCTAAGTTTAAGCCTATGACTTTAAACTCAATTATATTATATTAACAACTCATTCTTATCAATATTATTCTTATTCCAACAGGGTAAGTGACTATCCATAAAATCACTAGAGATAGACCGCCTTAATATTAATGTGAGGTTTGTTTGTGTGAATCTATTATAAAGGCAAGCCTCAGTGGGAGGGTTTTGAATGATAGGCTAGCTCTCCATTCTTACTTCTACACAATTTATTTGTTGTTCCATTATTACTTCTATACAAGTTATTCATGATCGGATTGATCATGATCATACAAGTATAAAATCTTGAAGAACATATAATTATATAATATCTTTCAAAGTATCTGTCACTCTTTTAATCTGTGGCCATAACTTTTATACAAAACAGACATGAACTAAGATGGTATGCATTCAAAGAAACTTCAACTTCAAACATCAAAGAATGACAAAACACATAAAGGATTTAAAAGATGCACATGTTCACCTATGACTTCTTTGATTAGGGATGAGAGGAATTTCTAAATGTATCCTTACTATGTTTTAATTTTTTTTAGAAATCTTCCAAGATTTTGTTCCAAGTTTAAGTTCTTCATTCAATATATATACATTTATTATTCTTTTCATGTGGCAATATTTGGTATAATTGACAAACACAAAACTTAGGTGGTCTAATTCAATCTCGAATGAGGGACAAGACCACTAGAGGATCTAATGGATTTCCATTAGGAATAAGAATAACTTCTAATTGTAGTTTAGTTTTCTAGGATTTTTTTCTTTTATTTTTTTTTAAACAATCTTCTATGATTCTATTTTAGTTTCCTGGATTTGTTTTTTTTTTTCTCTTTTCACTCGGGAATTGGAAAACCATCCATTTTATTCCTTGATACTCGTTTGTGTCAAGATGGAATAAGTGCTAATTGTTTCCCTTTATTGTGTTTTTTTTTTTTTTTAATTTTTTTATGTCTGATTAAAAATAACTTACCTAAGAAAAAACATCTGTTTGAAGTATATTCCCAATTTAGTTCTGCTACTGCCCTGGTTGTCTCATCAGTAAAGTTTTTCTTTTCTAGTTCTGACTTGTATTTCATATAGAGCTATATAAAAAGAATTTTTGATAATGCTATAAAATGCTAGTTCTTTTCATGTTAATTTAGGCCCTAAATTGCTTCTTTAAGTATATATAAAGTTATAAACATGATTAGTTATTGTCCGAGTTAAAACCAATTATTTGCCAAAAGTCTTGGAATCTCATTCATAAGGATAATTCTTTCATTATCTGAAGTGCCGAATATTTTATCAACCTTTTAAAAGTCTCTTCTTTTTTATTCATAAAGAGTGAGAGAAAAAAGAAAATAAAGAAAAATATTGCAATATCTTTTTCTTGAGTCCAGATTTTCCTTCCTTGATATGAAATTCATGGAGAAAGTCAGGTTCAAGAAAAAAAAGAAAAAGGAAAAGAAAAAAAAAACAATTTATATTACTTTCTTCATTTTCCCTCCACTTTCTTGGTTTAACCAAACGATGAAAAATAATTTCATTTTAATTTTTACTCATTTTTCTTTTTATCTTTTACATCAAACTCTTTTTTTTAGTATAGATCTGTTCCATGAAAAAATTAAGCTACTTGGTCTATCCTATAATATTTCCATGTAGTTTTATTGAGTTTTTAAACCCGATTGTTGAATTACAAGTGAATTAAACTAAGTTATTCAAGTACTCCGATCTTGCCAATTTATAATCATGAGTAGCCAAGTAGGGCAATTCAAAGTATGCAAAGGCAAATTAAATAATGTATCACTGATCCTACAAAATGAAAAATTGATTAAGAACACTCCAAAGAAAATATCACTCCACAGAAAACCTTAAATCTACGGAAAACAATTTCCTAAACTCTACAGACTTGTGAAAAAGATATTTAACCAAGTACATTAAGCACCTTAACTTAGGAATTTACAAAATTTCAATAATTGTCACATCACAATTTAAAATGTGATTTATTAGACTCCCAAAAAAAATGAAGAAGAAGAAGCGATTTATTGTAAATGTTTACATAATAAAAATGCCTTCAAAATTAAAAAAGAAGAAGAAGTAATTGTAGCACAATCAAGCTGTCCTGTGGTGTCCAGACAACTCCAATCCACAATCCTACATGTCATGCCACGTCAGAAAGATATTAAGCTATCTACCAACCAAAGCCATCAACGGATAAGATACATGTCTGATCATAGACACAGAAAAGCTTCCAAATTTTGAAAAATAAAAATGGCTACTCTTTCAATTCCACTCTCCCCAAACAGTTTCTGTCTTCGAAGTTTTACACCCAAACGCCAAGTTTTTCCCATTCCACAATTCCACTCTTCCATCACAATCACTTGCTCTGGTAAGACTCCCACATTTCTTAAACCAAAATTCAAACTTTTATTTGTCTCATTCTTTTAACTTGTTTTGTTGATATGTTTATAAGATTGAATTTTATTTTGATATTTGAATGAAACTGATGGAAGATGAATGATAATCAAGATATGAGTATACCCATTTGTATTTTTATACGTACTTATAAATTTTATGAGATAGAAGTTTGAATTTTGGTTTAATTGGTTGACTCTGAATTATGAGGTTGTTTTGACTAGTAAAGAAAAGTTCGTGGTTATGATTAGTTCAATATGTTATATGGATATTTAGTTTGAATTCGTTCAAATTGCTTATGCAGAAAATCTCCAATATTTCTTTGATTTTAGTTTGATTCTGTTGATGCCCACTAAGTGAATTTTAATATTGTCAAGCTGATAGAGACTATTGATGTTTGGTGTGCTTGGGAGCAGCTAGAGAAGGTTCTGCATCCAAAAGAAGCCTATTCCATTTCAAGGATATTAAGAATGTAGCTTGTGGTGTTCTTGCTGTTTGGGCTTTGACTGCTACCTCACCTGTAATTGCTGCTAATCAGGTTCAGATCACACACTTCTATATAAGTTTTTCATGAAACACTCAATTTCGGGATCCAGTTTTTTTTTTTTTCATAAGCAATTACTAATGTGCATAGGGTAACTAGTTTGTTTCTTTGTATTCTTGAAAGTTTTCATATCTGCCACATATACCTATAACACATTTAACTGAATTATGCCTAAAGGTTGGACATTGCTTCGAAAATTGAAAGCTGCGACTGAGTTATGGTTTGACACATGAAATTTAAATAATCAAGAAATTAAGATAAATTCATCAAGGGGCCTCACATCAACGAAGGCGTGTTAGTATTACACCTTGTGGCTTCCTAGATGGGTAAAAGTCTCCAGCAAGCCCTGGGTAGGCATGGATGTTTCATGCCAGTCTAGGTCAGAAGGGAGGTCCAGGATGCCTGTCAGCACTTGGCAGACTTAAGTTGATTGGGAATACCTCAAGGGGTGCGGTTTTGAGGTATTGGTCAAGGGCAATGTTGTGGGGGTAATGCCCTGGGGAGGACATCAAGGCCACTGCCTTTCACATAGATGCCACTATGTCCTCAAGAGTGATAAATTTGCCGTTGTGTTTTGTGATGTTAGGATTATGAAACTTGTCACAATAGTGTCACAATCCCTGATACCTCATACCTAAAAACAATTGTCACCTCCAGTGATTTGCGAAAGGAAAAATGGTCTTTATCTATAAATATTTAGGCCTAGTAATCAATAAGTATAACTCGAGGAATTTAGACTCCTAGGACATTCCAAAAAGGGAAATGTCATTACTCCTTTCTACTTTGGGATTCAAACATCCCATCGCCCAATGGCACCTGGTCCTGCAGCTTTACTCTCTTTGAGGATAAACTCTTTTGGACTTGACCAGGAATCATGTTGAAAATTTTTTAGTGACTTGCCATCAAGGCATCAATCTAATACTCAGATGTGACTGTTTTGATTTCCTCCTACTTCCTTAACAGGGTCCATTGTTCAGATACCTATTATTTATGAATTCTCTAATTAAAAATTGATCCCCCTTGGCTTGATCCCCGAAACATTGTTCTGAGAACCATGAGGCGTCTTCTCCACTGAATCTACCACCTTAATCTACCAACTCCTCTTTCACAGTTATTTGGTAGAAGTAACCGCATGAAACCACCTTTTTATTTCATCCTTGAAAAATTATTCAATCTTAGAAGTGCATGAAATTAGGAAGGAAATTTAGATGGCTAAGAGGCTATTATGAAAGAATTTCTGGAATGTTTGTGTTCTAATTGATAAAGATTGGACAATTATGTGACATGTTGATTTGGATAATCAGCATTGCAATCTTTGCTTGGAATAATGAGCTATATAGTAGCCTTTTTTTTTTGGCTAAGCTACACAAGGACCCATTGTGTTTTGAATCTGGAACTTTACCCTCCAACTTGTTTTATGAGGGGAGAAGGTTCCATTTAAGCTAGGGAGAAACCATTCTTCTGCGAAGATAGACTTCAAAATGGGAACTCTTTTTTCTCCTCTCTATGATAGCTAATAGATTGCAGGTATGTTAACCCCACATAAAGTTGTTAGTTTTGTCTGTAATTATGAGAGATATTTGGCAGCAGATGGTTGGATAACAGGGAAGTGGAAAATGAAATGGTTTTTACATGATCTGTAGAGATGCATAATCAGTGATTGAGCTATTGCTTCATTCTCTGATGGTCTGGAATCTATTTACCTCTTTGTTTTCTTGACTTGAGAATAGTTGGGAGAAGACAAGTTTGGTTTTGTGTCTTCTCAATAGGTGTTGTAGAGCATGGTTTTGACTCCTGAATTCTTCAAGTTTGAAGTTGAAAAGCATGGTGCTCAAGTACTCGTTCACGTGGTTTGTTTTTGCTGATAGGGTCTTCTAATGTCTTTTTAGTTTCTGCAGCTGTGTGTCTTTTCTGGTTGGTCTCTTTGTGTGTTTGACATGCATGTTCTCTTTTTTTTAAGACAAAACCACACAGTTTATCGGGTAACAAGAAGACTACGTAAATCATTCTTACCATAAAAACACTCAGGGGAACCAGGATTTGAACTTAGGGGGGGCCAAAGCATGAACCAAAAAAAAATTCATGTGACATGATTTGTTAAAAAAAAATTAATGGTAGACCAAAAATTGCACTTTATCACCTAAATATTTAAGTCAAGAAAAGTATAATATGAACCAGAAAAGTTGAAAGTTACAACGTGATATTATAAACTTTTTCGAATAAGAAGAAAAAAAGAAAAAGAAGACTTCAGATCTCCATATTTTGGGTAATTAGAATTAATATGTTGATTTTATCATATTGATCAACTCACCAATATGATAATCTCATACTTTTGAATGCAACTGAAAATCACACTAATGAAGTTTTCAAAGCTTTGTTTGAGAATTTAAAAAAATTGGGATATCATCATATCAATATTAAGAGTTGGCAATGTTACGTCATCAATATTAGCTTCTAAAAGAATTTTGTCATTTTATCTTTTAATAAAAATAAAAATATTGTAATTTACTTTCCCATAGTTTATAAATTAATTAAAAAAGTCATATAAATTGTTGTAACCCCGTAAGGGGAACTATGAGATTTTTTTGGTTATGAATTATTGAATTATGATATTGATGAAGTGGAGATTTTTTTGTTATAAATTGGGAATTTTTTGTTCAGCCTATATACTATTTAACTTTTTCAAAATTTTTTTTTGGGGGGGGGGGCCATGGCCCCCCCTCAGCCCCTTGGTGGGTCCGTCCCTGAAAACACTGACCTAAATTTCATGGAAGAATACAAATTTACTTGTATAGGACTTGACTTGAACAAATGTATTTCATGTTTGCCATGCAGAGGCTGCCTCCATTATCAACAGAGCCCAATCGATGTGAGAAAGCATTCATTGGTAACACGATAGGTCAGGCAAATGGTGTTTATGACAAGCCGATTGATCTCCGATTCTGTGATTACACAAACGATAAATCCAACCTCAAGGGGAAGTCTCTTGCAGCAGCACTTATGTCAGGTGCTAAGTTTGATGGCGCAGACATGACAGAAGTGGTGATGTCAAAGGCATATGCTGCTGGAGCTAGCTTCAAAGGTAATTTACTATCTATAAATCATCCTTTAAGTTTTGTTTTGTGAAATCATCCACTTATTTATTGTTCATATGATTTATCAGTGCAAATCTTTTAGCTAAGGATATTTAGATAATTAGCTGGCATACACTATTACAAGCTTAACACTTCAATATTTATATTTTTTTTAAATGGGCGATCTGAGGTACTTTGAGAAGAATGATTCTCTTTCTTTGTTTTATACTTTCCCTCATCATTTACAGGTACTTCCATTTACTTATTATTATTATTATTTTAAAAGGCATTCCCATGTACTTCCATCCCCTTGAATAAAGTTTAAACAATGACAGATCTTGATACTCTGGGGATGATCTGTTTGTGTTATGTGATGAACGTAGAGAATTCCATCTAAATCACATATATATGTTTACACATGAATACTGTAAGAATTGTTGTGACGTAGATCTGATACCATATTAGATTTTATGTTGGTATTAAGAGTGAAAGAGAGAAGAGAGAGAAAAAAGAAAACAGGCCCAAGTACATAGAATTAATGTGGTTCGATCTAACAGCCTACATTCATAGCGGAAAGCCCTTGAGCGGCTACGTCTTTATTGTTTGAATTGTGTTATAACGAGTCTGTTGGCACGATATATAGAGAGAGACTAATCTGAGTCTAAACATAGACTAACCCTGGGGTTACTTTACTTTCACTAGAACTACTAGTAGGTTCTGGTCTATTGAATTTAAGACTAGTTGCAATGGGCTCATGTCTTGGACCTTGATATCTCTAACAAATTTGTTCAATTGTAAGGCAAAAAAAGACAGTTGAAATTTAAGGATCAAAAAATTTAAGGATCTTCCATTTCATTTGGAACTCTGTAACTCCTATGCCTCATCTACATGCCTCATCGTGATTTTTCTATATGTGTTCAATTGTAAGACACAAAAGATAGTGAAATGTAAGGATCAAATAATATAAGGATTGGCCATTTCATTTGGAACTCTGTAACTACTATGAAACTACTAATTCTTTGTCTGGAATTAGAATAGAACTTTCAAAACAAAAAAAAAAACGTGAGGTCCCCATTCTTGTAATCTTGTCATTTTTAAGTAAGTTTTTTCTTTTAAAACATATCTACATGCCTCATTGTTCTTTTTCTAAGTATGATAATTTCATAACAATCTTAGCTTGGGGCAAAAGAGGGAGAAGATAAACCGATATGATGAACTAATAGGTAATATGTGATGCAGGAGGCTCGGAGAGAATATTATTTCCATTTAAAGTTCTATGAATGTCTTCAAAGCTGACTCACCTTTCACAAGTTGTCTCCTTTTTCTTGGTTAAGAGAATACTTAAAATTTAAAAACACTTATCTGGTTATAGCTACTAAAACTAAAAGTCATCCGGGCAAGAATCCTTGGAATTAACCATTACTTTCAAGACAAGAAATAAACCTATGAGGAGTTGCAAACCAAACCAGATGTCTCAGTAGCAAATTTTAAGACCATTGTCTGTGCTCTAATTTGAAGATACCAACTATACAAAATTGTATTATAAATTCATGTTGACTAATAGTGACCATAATTGTTTGTAGGTGTAGATTTCTCAAATGCAGTTTTGGATCGTGTTAATTTCGAGAAAGCTAATCTCAAAGGAGCTGTCTTTAGAAACACTGTATTGTCTGGCTCCACCTTTAATCAAGCTCAGTTGGAAGATGCAGTTTTTGAGGACACCATTATTGGCTACATTGATCTTCAAAAGCTTTGTACTAATACTTCAATCAGTGCTGATGGAAGAGCTGAGTTAGGATGTCGATGACCTCATATTATCATCTTTCACACATTTCTTCTATCCCTTGAATAAACAAACGTAGGCTACTATGTCACATGAAGAATTTTGTAATAGATATTAGATACCCCATTAAATAATTATTTTTGTAAAGGAATTATATATGTGTTGATCATTGCTATTTCTTAGTATCTTGGTAATTTTTATTGATTTTTAACCTACAATATGAGGAAGAAGGTATTATATGGCTTGAGTTTCTAAAAAAAGAGGTATTATATGGTTTGCTGTTGTATTTCCTTTTACTTATTTATTTATATTTTGCCTTTACTATTATTTATTTAATGTCATTTCTTCATCATCTCCTATTGAAAGCTTGATGGGGTAACGAATAATATTTAGAAAATGAATAAAAAAAAGTCCCTTCAATTAACACAAATAATAGTTTTGAATCACTTCTTGTAGACTATTAATCATATGAATATATAATTAGAAGGAACAAAATTTTATGGGATAATTAAACGTTACTTTACACACCTATGATTAAGATAAGTTTCACTTTGTCTACTGATGATTGGAAAAAGTATCACCTTGTCAATTGAAAGTAAGCTCCATTCAGCAAATTTAAATTCACCTCATAATTCTCTTTAGAAGATCACTTTTAAGTCATAAAACATAAAAGAAGAGAAATTCAAAGACACTCTTTATGAATATTTTGTCTCACCATTGTGAAATCCTATATCATGATCCCCCTTAAAATCGTAAAATCTTACATCTATGCTAATTTGTCAATAAAGTCTATATAATTTTATGAATTAACAAGCAATAAGTCTTATATAAGCTTGTATCATTAGTTATATATGTTATGAGTAATTTGCATGTCAAACTGGCGCATCTGGTGTAGTGGTATCATAGTACCCTCCCACGGTACTGACCAGGGTTCGATTCCCTGGATGCGCATACCTTTTCTTTTGTTAAATATTAACTAATACTTTTGCTTTCCTACTTCATTAAAGTTAAAGGGAACAATGCCATTTTAAATAAATAATGTGCCATACTCATCTCCAATTTTGTTTTAATGAAAAAACCGTTGTCTTGTTTCTCAAAAAAAAAATCATAGTCATCTAGGAGACTAGGACACCCCCCATAGCCAAACCTCCAATTTTAACAAAGAAGCAATTAAATGGTACATAGTACACCAGAACTTCAATCCACAAAGCAATATAGCAATTAAATATTAAATTTTAATTTAATAATTCTTACCGTAGTACCAAAACCACTATTGTTTGTTTCTCTATGTTAAACCTATTAGTATTACTTCTTACTTCTTATAGTAGTAGTTCAAAGATCAGTAACAAAACTTAGTGACGGAATGGAACCTATTGTTCAAATTAGGGGTGTTTGCGGTCGGTTTTGAGTTATTTTTAGTACCGCACTTTGCGGTGCAGTTTATCTAAAATCATAACTGTACCACACTTTATTTTTGCGATCACATGTGCAGTGCGGTGTGGTACGGTGCGGTGTATAAGATGCGGTTTGAATGATTTAAAGTTGATATATTTTTCAAATTTTGGGCTTTTTCTACCCAATCCAAAACTAATTTTTCCCTTTGTTTTGGTCCAAGTTTTAAACTATTGAGCTAGTTTTTCTTTATTTTGGGCTGACTTTCCTAATCAACAATTGCTAAGATTATCAAACCATTTTTTTAACTAAGGTTATTAAACTATTATTAATATATTTAATATTAAAAATAATTAAATATATTAATATATATAGAGATGGTGGGGTGCGGTGCGGTGCAAAATTACTTGTAATACGGTGCGATTATACCATTTTGCAGGCGGTTTTGGTGTGATTTTTGCAGTTTGTGCGGTTTATGCGGTTTGGTGAATACCCCTAGTTCAAATTTTAAGTGCCGAAATGTTCGTTGTGGAAAATTAAAGGCACCATACCAGCTAGGTTTGTAACAATGGTTTAGTGCTTAGTTCTAGTTGGGGTTTATGAAGGGATAGTTCTCAATCTGCATAAAATAAAATAAAAATTCATATAAATTTCTGGCGTACTTCTTTGTTGAAACGGTTTTGGCTATTGAAAATGGCCGTGTATTTTAATCAAGTGGAAACCAATTAAATAAGGAGAGAGAAAAATTGCTAGTATTACTTAGGGAATAAAATGGAAAGTAATATATTTAATGATATTTTTTTAACCATTAATCTTTTAAAGATCTATGGTGTAAAATATGTGTAAATTAAACCTCTCTCTCTCTCTCTCTCTCTATATATATATATATATATAAAATAGCATAACATATCTGTTTTGTCAAATATTTTTTGTCATTATCTTGCGCTGATTGGGCCATAGACTGACCAGGGTTTGATTCCCTAGATGCGTTTGTCAAATATTTTGGGTCAATGTTTTGCATGGATTGTGCTTTGTCAAATATTTTTGCTCATTGTCTTGCATTGATTGGGCCATGAACTGACCAGGGTTCGATTCCCAATTAGTGCAAAACAATGAGCAAAAATATTTGATAAAACATAATCAACGCAAGACACTGACCTAAAACATTTAACAAACGCATCCAGGGAATCGAACCTTGGTTAGTCCATGGCCAAATCAATGTAAGACAATGATGAAAAATGTGATTTATATAAATTGACTATTATACCCTTATTACATAATATGTAGAAAATAAATTTATTTGTACTCATTACATAATTTAAAATTTATCACATCATACATATAAATTTATATTATTATTTTTAATATTATAGATTAGGTCATGTTAAAAAAAACAAAACGTTGAAAAAAAAATCCCAAGTCACGTTGAAAAAATCATCCCAGGTCACGTTAAAAAAAAAAAATTGAAAAAAAAAGGACAAAAGATAACGTTGAAAAAAAAATATGAAGTCACGGTGAAAAAAAAAAAAAAAAAGAGAGAGAGAGAGAGAAGAGACAGTTAAAAAATGTGGGCTTAGAAAGAAAATTTTTTTCCCGATTTTCTCTCTTTCTTATTTTCCTTCCTCAAATAAACAGTAAAAAACAGTATTTTTCACCTTATTTTTTTTTCTCTATTTTTCACCCTCCCTATTTTTCACCTAAACGACGAACCCTTAAGAGGGTAGAGGAGAGGAAATGAAATGGGCCTGTCCCACTTACAAAAAATAGCATAATGAGCAATGTTATGAGTAAGAAAATTTAAATGCCTGGGAAAAAAAAAAAACAAAGTCCCAATACACAAAAATGAATTTAGAATAGGTTTGAATTCATCAAGGACACAAGCTAACTCTGGATTGGGGAATGAGGAAGACAGCATTAACAAAACGCTGGGATCACCATCAAACAGCTCATAGTTGAGCATGTGACGCATAGTTACTCTCAAGTCATGGGCCTCTTATGTATAGTGACTCTCAAGGTCTCGGATCCATTCACATTCCGTATGGCAGCACACGGAGATGCTTCTTCAAGTGTGATGATAATAAATTTGAAGTGATACTAACCTGTAATTTCAAACAGTACATAGTTGAGCTTGTGATGCATAGTTACTCAAGTCTTGGGCTCTATATATGTATAGTTACACTCAAGTTGTCTGGTTCAATTCCATATGGCAGCACAGGTAGATGCTTCTTCGAGTATGTTAAAGATTGAACCTGCACATAAACCAAAATTATTGCCATCTCTTTTTGCCAAAAATTAAAAAAAAAAAAAAAAAATTATGGAACTTTCTTCAAAATGCCCATACTTTGCATGTGGTACAAAAAGTAAATGCTTCCCTGAACTGTGATAAAGATTGGAAGTGACAAACCTGCACACTAAGCATGGTTATTGCATCTCTTTCTCCAAAAATGTAAGACTTTCTTGAAAATGTGGTTGCGTGATTAGCCCCATAGCAAACAAATCAAAGTCACAAGTGAGTAAATCAAAAAGTTAGCTCAAACATCCTAATCAAACTTTGGTCTCAATAATATTATATGGTGAATATCCAAATCCCATTTCTTTGGTCCATGCACATAAAGGTCTATTTAAGTACACAGTAGTGAGGTCCTGCTAGTTCTTGAAGAAGAGCTAGCTAAAAGATCGGATTCTCCAACTCTGACAAAGACTGGTATTCAAAACCCACACACAAAGCATGGTTACAGTATATCCATATCTCTTTTTGCTACTAAAAAATCAAATAAAGTATGGGCATTTCATTGCAAAAGCTGTTTCTGGAAGTCAAGTAATCATAAAAAAATTGTAGTTCAAACATCCTTATCAAAAATGTCATTTTTTTACATTTCTTCTTAAGAGTCCAGAAGATATCGTGAATCCAAATTCCAATAAGAGTTAGGTAAACAATTATCGGTAAATGCTACAAAACCCTTTTTTTTTTTTTTTTTTTTTCACAATTCATTAATTTTTAGGTCGGTGATTTGATTTATGATTGAAGTGACACAACTTTGATAAAACAGAGAAGAAAACAATCTCTTAAGGCCGTTTGTATGAGATTTTTCACGATAATTTTTAGTTTTTAAATAATATAATATATTTTTTTAAATATTTTTATCATAAATATTTTTAAAAAGAATTTTGTTAATGTGTGTCCTAAGAGCACACAATAAGCAAACATTTTTAGAAATATTTTCTCGAGAATTGAAAAAGTATTGACAATTTTTTCAATTCTCGAGAAAATATTTCCAAAAATAAATTACTTTATGTGTGCCTTAAGGACACACATTAACCGAACCCTTTTAAAAATTACAAGCAACGTATTATAACATTATTATCAAATTATCCTTACCTTTTCTCGGTTGCCGACTTCATTTTTAGCTCTCAATTCCCACACCAACCTCCCTGTCCAATCCAAATGACATGACATTACCTTTTGGCTGCACCACAACTTGATTCCTCTCAAAGGAAAAGACAGCTAGGATGTAATTCAATTTCTTGGGATCACGTTTTTTTGGGTCCATTTATTAAAAAAAAATGGTCCTTTGCTGCTTTTATTAAAAAAAAAATGGTCCTTTGCTGCTTTTATATATATATATAAAAAAAAAATAGTATGTATAATTATTAAGCTCTCCTCCCTCCCTTCAAAAATCCACTTAGAAACAAAATTAAATCATTGGCTCACAATTCTCAAAAAAAAAAAAAAAATATTCATTGGCTCATTAATTATAGAGGCAAACTAGTTTTGTTTTTCTTGTCTCTTTATATTGTAACATTTGCTCTTATTGATTCTATTGTAATTGTTTTATTCATTTTAGTAGATAATTTGGTAAATTATTTTAAGAATTAAAAATTTTCAAAAAATTTATATAGAGATGCATGATAATAGATGAATTTTTTCTAAGAAAGATCATCCTCAAGTGTAACTTTTGATAAGAAATAATATATATATATATATATATATATATTTATTTATTTATTGTACAAGTCTATCATCAAATTAGATAAATTTTGTGTACTTAGAATTTAAAAAGAAATTGATAAGTTCTAAACTTTTTAATAAATATATGTACATTGAAGTTGATAATTTTTTGCATCTAATATATTTAAAACTTATGACTCAATCTAATATTAGAAAATTATTATTATTATTATTATATGCGCTTGTGTGTGCATGCAAGGTTTGCCTTGATTAATTTTTTAGTACCATAATTCAATCCTCCAAATAAAAATTCCTAACTCTGGCCATGTGTGTTTTGATATATATGCTGATGGTTAGATTAGAATTTGGGGTAATGGGGAAAATGATCAATGGCAAAATGGTTAACTATTGTCATTATGAGTATGAGATGTTTAGCAGTAATGCTTATTTTTCTATGGAGGATTTTAATATTAAGGTTATTAACGTGTGAGTCCGGACAATTAAATAAATAAAATAAAGAAGAATTTTATGGCTAATTCTTATTTTCTTTTTTTGAGAATGAATTTTATGGCTAATTTTTTTTGACAAAAATGCAAAACTGACCCTCTAATTTTTAGCTTTTGTCATTTCAGTTTTTTAACTTTCAATTTTGTTATTTTAATCCTCTAAGTATCAATTTTTGTCAATGTAGTCTTCCGTTAGAACTCAATTATCTTTTTCTGTTAAGTAATCAAAACTACACCATTTTGACTTTTTTTTTAATAATAATTTTTATAGTTAAAAGAAAACTAAAAAAAAAAAAAGCTGTAAAAAAAGAAATGAAAAGAAAAGAAAAAACATGTCAGAACTGGCGAACGCAAATCCAGAGGGAATCGACGGAGTTCGGATGAGTTGGAACATGTGGCCACTAACGAAGGTTGAAGTGAGCAAGTGCGTAATCTCGCTCGCTGCCTCCATTTCTCCAATCCGCCCTCACCTTGACATCCCCACACTCCCCTACGCTCCGCTTCACTGCAAAACCTATGCCTCTATTCTCAACCCTTACGCTTGCGTCATTTTCGCCACCAAGATCTGGATCTGCCCCTTTTGTTACTAGCGCAACCATTTCCCTCCTCACTATTCCATGATCTCCGATATCAATCTTCCCGGCGAACTCTACACTTAACACACCACCGATCAATACACTCTCCCTGGTTTTTGTTTTCGTGCTCAATACTTGTATGATCGAAGAGGAGATGGGCTATGTCAAATCGGCTTTGAGGAGTGCAGCATGCCATTGGCTTGTTGCCCGAGAACGCCCTCGTTGGCTATGTTTCATTTGGGACTCAAATTCAGGTTCATGAATTGAACTTCTCTGACATGTTCAAGGTTTCGTTTCATTGGCTTCTTTTTTCTTTTTCTCTTTTTTCTTTTTTTTAGCTTTTTTTAATTTTCTTTTAATTATGAAAATTATTATAAAAAAAAGTTGAAAGTTAAAAGGCCACTTAATGGAAAAAGATAACTGAATTCTAACGAAAGACTATATTGACAAAAATTGAAACTTAGAGTACTAAAATGACAAAACTAAAATTTAGAAAAATAAAATAATAAAAGCTAAAAATTAAAAGATCAGTTTTACATTTTTACATTTTTTTTTATTATAGAAATTTTATGGCCAATTAAATTGGTAGAAAGTACTAAAGAAGAGGGTAATTAATTGTTAATTATAAAAAGATAAGGGGAACATCATAATTAACTATCCCACCCCCAACGGAGGAAAAAGTGCAATTAATTCCTCCGTACTTTCAATTCAAAAATCAATGCAAATGGATAAAAAAAATTCATCTTCTATGTTCATTATCCCATGAATTCTTTAGGACATAATTTGACACAATTTTGTATCATAATTTATCATATTGTGATTAATTAAAATGTAATAGTAGATCATATAAGAATATATTTTTATTAATTACAACTCATTATGTGACGAACTGTAACATAAAATTGTGTTAAATTAGATATCTTAAAAAGGTTGCATTTCTACTACATTGTGCAAAAGTTTCCAAGGAGCCGCAAATTGGGGTGGGGAAAGTTACTGTGGTCAGGATTTGAATTCCATGCAATAATTGCATGGTGCAATTACCGTGTAGTCTTGAGATGTAAAAGTTTGAAATATATTAAGGTGAAAAATGGAAAGGTAAAAAAGTTTTTTGATTTGAGAACTGAGATTAAAAATTAATTTTTAATTTTCAATATTACTATTTTCGATGCATAATCTGTAAAAAATCTGAACATGAGTCCAAAAATTGCTATTTTCGATGTACTAAATGTAAAATCACAAATCACTCTCAAAGAGACTGCTGGCATAAAGATGTTTAAAAATGATGAAGCCAACTTCACTAAGGAAATTGAAAACGCACGAGTGTTTGTCTAATGTATGTCTGTACAACAAGAACCAAGAAGTACATGGAATCTAGATAGTGCTTGCAGTAATCATATGACAGGAAGCAAAGAATTTTTCGTGAGTTTTGATGAAGGCTACGCATCCAAAGTGAAACATGGAGATGGAAAATTTCATGACATCAAAGGAAAATGTGTAGTAGCTGTTGAATCAAAAGGAGGTAACTCTAAACTTATCTATGATGTGCATTATGTTCCTGGTTTAGCTGCAAATCTATTAAGTCTTGGAAAATTATTAAGGAAAGGCTACAAAATAAATTTTGATGATGATGAAGGGACAATCATAGATAAGAAGAATAATAATTCCATAGTGGCAAAAGTAAAAATGAATTCTAAAAATGTTTTTCCTCTCACTATGCCACTAGCTAAGAATTTTGCCTTCAAGACTGAAAAAATAGATGAAGCATATTTGTGGCATTTAAGATAAGGACATTTAAATTATAATGGCCTCAAATTGCTGAAGGATAAAAATATGGTTCTAGGATTGCCTTCTATTGCTAAGCTAAATCAAGTTTGTTAAGGCTGTATTTATGGAAATTTTTTTTTTCAATATTACATTGATTCATTCGTTACTACATGATGAGCTATTGCACCATATCTGAATCCCAAAAATATGATTTTGCTATCCATTATTTCATAATAACAATGATCGTCTTTACTTGATCATTATTTCTTTCAATTTATAATACTGATAGATGCAAGTGGTGGCAGAAGAATTGCAAAAACCTCGGTCCACCTATTAGCCATTATCAAGCAAACGATTATTATTTTTTTTGACTGAGTTCCAAATGATTATTGAATAGTTAATGAACAGAAGAATGCACTTTGTTTTTGGGTAAGCACCAAACCACAAAACCTCGACCCAAAGTCAATTCACCGTTATTAAGCAATAAGTATATACTCTTGATCCACCTATCAGCCATTATCAATGGAATCTATTTGGTTGGAAAAGTGGAAAAGTGAGAGGATAGAAAATTGTGGGAGGATAGAAAAAATTTAATTTTTTCCTATTTGTGTTTGGTTGGGTGGGTGGAAAAGTGGAGAGATAGAAAATTTATTTATTTGGTTGAGAAGAATAATAAGAAAATGGAAAAGTGAAATTGGTATAAATTTACAATTATGTTCACATTAAATAAAACAAAAAAGCAACACATTTTTTAAACAAAAAAAATTGTGTATATGCAAACAAAAAAATAACACAATGTTTTAGCAAAATAATTGTGTATGTGCAAGTGAATTGAAAAAAAAAAAAAAAAAAAAAAAAAAAAACAGAACAACCGTCATATATATATATATATATATATATATATATATATATATTTCATCCTTCCATTCTATCTAAAGGTTCTTCAAGTTTTTTTAAATCTCCCTACCCAATATGACTAAATAAAAATGGTCAAATATGATTATGTGGATTTATTACATATCAAAATCTTTAATCAATTATTTATTTTCATATTTTAGGGTTTACTCTTAAAAGATTCTTCTCACACTCTTTATAAGGGATTTGTGATTGAATATCTTTTTCACCAAAATAATGTCTTGATTTAATAATAAAATAGATCACTATGGAAAATTAAATGAAAATTCACAAGATATCAAACTAAACTATCTCTAAACTTATAAGATAACTTATAATCTTATGCATAGTAGAAAAGTTAACCTATTTCCAAATGAATGTTTCTTGAGATATTTAGTGCATGGATGGCAAATTTAATAACTACTAAGTCCACAATTTTCAAATTATTTTAAAAGAAGGAAAATTATGACAATTTTAAAAATATAGAATGATGATTTTGCTCTATCTACATAATTGAAATTGCAAAACTATTATTTTATTTTAAAAATATATATACCTTCTCTCAAAGGGTTGGAAAATACTTAGTAGTTCCAGAGTAGTGCATTAAACTCTTACATGGGGTGGAGCATTGTTCCGGGACATCAAAGGATTACCCCAAAGGGCCTATCTTTAATTAAGTCTAGTAATCTACTATAAGAGAATCTCTTCAATCCGAAATATCACTGTTTAAGGAATTCACTCTCAAGTGAGAATGCTCCGAGAGAATCAAAGAATTACCCAAAATGGTTTGTCTTTAATTAAGTCTAGTAATCTATTATGGGAGAATCTCTTCGATCTGAAATATCACTATCTGTGGGGTTCACTTTCATGTGAGGATGCTTCAGGACAATCAAAATATTACCCAAAATTGTTTGTTTTTAGTTAAGTTTAGTAATCTACTATGGGAGAATCTCTTCGATCCAAAATATCACTGTCTATGGAGCCCACTCTCATGTGAATGCTCCGAAACAATCAACATATTACCCAAAATAGGTTGTCTTTAATTAAGTCTAGCAATCTACCATGGGTGAATTTCTTCGATTCAAAATTTCTCTATCTCTAAAAGGAGTCTCAATCCAAGATTTTGAAGCAATGCTTCTGGCCTATCTAATAATTACCCACAAAAAGTTTGTCTTTCGGTCTAGTAATGTAGTGCACTTATATCACATCCCTATTTAATGTGGGGTGCAATGCCACATTTTTTTTTTTAAATCTTTTTTTTTTGATAGTCAAATTTAGCGAACTTTCATTAATTGGGGCAGAAGCCCATTGACAATAGATCCATATAAACTTGGTTCTCAATTATGGGAGGAGTCCGAGTATCCTCCACGAAGGGGCTCCACCCAAATAATACAATCCGACACAGATTCTAATTATTCATACACTGCAAAAAAAAAAAAAAACACTGGAGGATGGAGCACTCCTCATTTTAGGCATAATGGGAATTCTTCCGATATTTGTTTCAAGTTTCACGTACATCTCTATAAAAAGTGTGGTTACTATTGTAATATTTTGTGGATGTTTCAAATTCTAATCTTGGTTTCAAATCACTTTGGCTCAAATTCTAATATTGGTTTCAAATCAATCTGACTTGTCTTAATAATTAGTTTCAATTATTATTTATTTAAAAAAAAAAAAAAACAGATAGTAATCAAACTACAGAAATTTAAAGAACAATGTGACACTCTTATGAATATGGGGTAGGTGGAGCAAGTAAGCACATGTTGTTTCTAACCTGTAATATGTACTTCAGCCTGAGGTGGCTACAACGTGGACCTTTTTATTTTTTTTTAATGAAGTTGTAGTCTGTCTAAAGCTTAGAACATATAAACAAACTCTTTTATGACAAGGAAGCTGAGTGATCATTAATTATTTCTATGTCCGTGCATTATCTAAAATACCTAATCTCTTGAAAATGTCCCCACAAATTCTTAGTTATTCAAACAATAATAAAAACAATCAACTCCTAATACCAAAATTTTAACCATGTTTGTCATATGTATTATTTTTCATCCTTCCATTCTATCAAAAGGTCTTCAATTTTTTTTTTTTACACAATAGGACTCAATTAAATTGGAAATATGATTATGTGGATTTATGAAATATACAAAACCTTTAATCAAATATTTATATTTTCATATTTTTGGGTTTACTTTTAAAAAATTATTTTCACACACTCTCTCTCTCTCTCTCTCTCTCTCTCTATATATATATATATATATTTTAACTCAACTTCTCCATAGAGTGATTCTAATTAGCGTCTCTCTCTCTCCCTCTCTCCCTCTCTCTCTCTCTATAAACACGTTAAAGATGTAATAAATATTGAATAAGAGAGATGCTACGTCCATAACATTTTCACAACAAATCACATGTGGTTAATTTTTATTGGTTCAAATTTGAACTTAACACGAAGATTACTTTTTTGCCCCAACAATAACAACCTGCCATTTAGGATTTGTTGTAAAAATATTGTAAAAATGTTGTGGACATATCATTTATCTATTGAATAATCTTCTCTCTCTAAACATGATTGTAATAAATAAGGTATAAACAGAGAAAAAAAAAGTTTTTGAATTGAATTAATTTAGAGGGTGTGACAAGCAATAAATGACATAGACAATTGGATTTTTTAACCATTAGATCTAAAAGAAATTTATAGTCTAAAAAATGTGTAATTTTTGTAAAGTTACACTATGTGTGTATCTTTTTTGGAAGTTTAACTTATAATTTTCTTGTAAATTCTAGTCAAATCAAATAGTAAAATCATTTGTCCTCAAATAAAGGGTTTGAAATTCAATGTCCTCTTGACAAAAAACACTATAGTAATGTCTTGATTGAATAATAAAACAAATCATTATGGAAAAAATTATGTGAAAAATCATGAGATCTCTAAGCTATCTCTTAACTTATAAACTTATGCATAGTAGAAAATCATTGTCCTATGTCCAAATTAATGTTTCATGAGGTATTTTGTGCATGAATTGCAAATTTAATAACTAATATTTATTAAAAAAATCCACATTTTCCAATTTATTTGAAAAGAGAAAAACTATGAGAATTTTAAAAATCATAACTTCACGCTAATTTATCAAATGTAGAATGATAATTTTGCTCTATCTACATATAATTGAAATTGAGAACTATTATTATATTTTAAAAGTATAAATACCTTTTTACAATAGGTTGGAAAATACTTAAGTAGCCCTAGACGCTAGAGCACAACTCCGGAACTACCTAAGTATAAGTTATATAATCCCAAACGAGTTGTCTAGTATTCCGAGACTACTTAAGTATTACCTAAAAAAAGGTTTGTCTAGCGTTCAATAATCTAGTGCTCTTGATCCAGTAAAATACTGATGTTGTACTATTCATACAATGAAACACTCTCCACCCCATTTTCGGCCAAAGGGGAATTCTTCCTTGACTTGTTTTCAGTACAAATTTATAACGTGTGGTTAGTATTGTATAGTGAATTTAGGCAAAGTGCCATTTGTTTTATACCGTGATCAGTGCCGTATATATCATTCTGACCTTTTTTTTTTGCAAAGATTTTTTTTTTTAACAGGATGGAAATTCTACCTTAGAATAATTTAAGTATATATATGTGTGTGTGAAATTCGTTCTTGGAGACTTAAACTCTAGCTCTTTTTTCCCACATCTCACAAGTATTTACACTTATAAAATGATCATTACATCAAAGATACGCCGTAATAAAGAAATTATTCTGACCATTCAAAGATTGTTTTTTTTGTTAAAGTCTTAATTTTCGGCTGTAACAGGTACAAACATAGTTTTATTCAACAAACCCATTGATATTTTGTGGATGTTTCAGACTCTATCATGGTTTCAAATCACTTTGTCATGTCTTGGTCATTCTTTCTTTTTTAATTTAATTTATGTCTACAACAGATAGTAATCAAATTCCAGAGATATGGAACATTGGAACAATGAGACACAATATAGTCTCATGTAGAAGTAAATATTAATTAGTAAATATTTAACTGCCACGAGACTTAGAGAAGGAGGCAGAAGGTTCCCTGGTTCACAAATTTGGGCTGCCTGCAAAGAAGGGGGAATTATCTTCAATAAAGGTTTAAAATGGGCAATTGCCAATGGGGAAGAGGTGGGCTTTTGGGATGATTTTTGGCTTCCTTTAGGTCCCTTAAGGAATCAAATTGAGGAACCCCTTACCGAAGAAGATCAAAGCATGTCAGTAAAGATGTTCCTAAATAATCCTAACGGGAGTTCCTTCAACCTTCTAGCAAACATTGTTAATGACATACAAGGTATACCTTTAGCTACTTCTTCTGATCAGAAGGATAGGCTTTTTTGGGCTTTTTCAAAGGATGGTTCATTTTCCCTAAAGTCTGCATATATCCTTGCCAAAGGCTTAAATCCTTTGAACCTCAAAACTCATCACTGTAGATGGGTTTGGGATGCTAACACCTCACCAAGAATCCAATTTTTTTTTGTGGCTTTCAACTCACAATAGTATACTTATCCGTGAAGTGTTGGGTTCAAGGGGTTTAAATCTGTGTCAGACTTGTGAATTATGTGCCAATACAATAGAATCTATCATCCATGCCCTACGTGACTGCCCTGGGGCAAAAAAAGTGTGGACAGATTTGGGCATTTCAAGCGCTAACCAAGATTTTTTTGCTCTCCCTCTCCTAGATTGGCTAAAGAGCAATTGCAGCTTGTCTGCGTTTTTTTCTCGACCTCGTATCCCCTAGAAAGTGTTGTTCCCACAAGCACTTTGGCTAATCTGGCTCCAAAGGAACAAGATTATTTTCCATAATGGTAGGATTGATCCTAATGTAGCTGCTCACTATGTTAAAAAAGGAGCTGAGTTTTTTGCAATTGTTCTTGAAAATCCCATAAAGCCGAGAAGAGTTCTAACTCAGGTGAATTGGAAAAAGCCCCAAGTGGGCTGGGAAAAGTTAAACTCAGATGGCTCTGTTTTAGGAAACTCGAAGAAGGCTGGAGGAGGAGCTGTGCTCAGATGCAGCAATGGGGATTGGATTGCGGGTTGTCTAAGAAAGCTAGGAAATATTTCTAGCATCTTGGCTGAACTGTGGACCCTTAGAGATGGGCTTCTTTTGGCCAAACAGCTCAACTTAGAAAACATTTGCGTGGATTTGGATGTTGAATTCATTATGTATTTACTTCCTAATTCTACTGTGGAAAACCGTAGTCTTGAACCTTTGCTTTCTAACTGCAGGAACCTGATGATGACGTTTCTTAATTGCATTGTGGTACATATTTATAGGGAGGCTAACAGGTGTGCTAATAAATTAGCTAGGATGGGGGCTGATCTCCATTCAGAATACCTTATTTTGTATAATCCATTGCCTGTGGTGGAAGATCTCCTAGCTTGGGATAAAGTCGGCCATGTTTGTAACAGAGTTGTGGTTCCTTAGTTTTTATTACAGGCTTGTTTAACCAAAAAAAAAATCTCATGTAGAAGTAATGTTTTATATTTGTATGTTAGCTTGTTGACATGATTATAAGCTGTAGCCTTGTAGGTGTCAGAACAGTTGATTATGAGATATTGAAGAGTAATTCTTAGGTACTCCCGGAGTACAGAGAATGGTGCTCCCTTCTCTCACATTCATGGTGGGGTCTGCTCATTAAATTTATGGTGGAGTCTACCATGAATGTGAGAGGAGGAAGCACAATTTCACTATACTCTAAGACTACTTAAGAATTTTCTGATATTAAAATAATTATTAAAAAGAAGAATAATTGTCAAAACATAAGAAGAATAGGGAGGGTTTCTTTTTAAACTTAATTTAAAAAATAAACTTTGTCATAAAGTTAAAAAAGACAAAGGAAGTTTTACAATTTTTTTTTTTTCAAAATTATTAGATGTATTATGATTAATGTACGACAAATGTAATACTAATGACTTTTTCAACAAAAACGGTGCTTCATTCGTTATATATGATAAAAATTGTGTCCTTAACAATCATGTTTTCTTTGTTGACTAGTATAAACCTAGTAGTGCAGTAGTTCTATTTGCGTCTTGATTTGTTCTTTTCTCTTGGTTGTTGAGATAGAATCATCTTTAGCTGCCATTCTATCTGCACCTACAATTCCTTCTGTTGAGCACTCTTTAAACCGACTGTCAATGCCAACCATGCCCTTCACTATAAACTTCTCAATCAGTCCAAATTTTTTTTTGAATTACCCACAATACCCTTAGCACACAATGGCCCTTAGTTAAATATGATGTAGGAAATAACGATATGCTAGTTAATTGTTTTGTCATTTTCTTGAAGGGTAAAAAAAAAAAAAATTGATGGGGTCTTTTTTAGTTTTTTCTTTTAAATAATTCAATAGTCCGAGAGAAAGAGTGAGAGAGAGGATTTAAACTTTTGATATTTCGAGAGATGTCAACCTGAAAGCTACAAAGACTCGGGATTTTTTTTTTTTTTTTTATTTAAAGTTTTCGAGGCTCAAAAATATGGCAATTTGGTAATCTAGCATTGGGTCTCTTGCATGTGTATATATGTATGGTCTCCATTGAAACACTTTAACAGGCAGGGCATATATACAGTTTGTCTAGGTAGTGTTGCGAGAGAGACAGATTGAGAGTTGAACTGTTGAATAATCCTCTTTGTAATGCTTCTTGCTCAAATGAGTATTCCAGCCACAGTTGCACATTCTATGTGGTAGTCTTTTCTCTCTATGACTATGACTACGGTGCTACATGGTGCTGAGATGCTCATTTGGGCAAGCAATGTTACAGGTGGAAGTTTTTGCACCATGGGTCATCATCTCGTCTATCTCGGCTACCAGAAATTCGATCAGCCTGTGTCAGATAAGTTTTTTTTTTCCTTTTCCTTATATGTTTTTTTTTTTTCCTGCTAGCCAAACAAACAAGAGTTGTAGTCAATATAGAGTTATTGCCAGGGAAGAGGTTTCTTTGGTTTTTCTACACAACTAACATTTTCATTTCATGTGGTACTAGTAATCAAATTTTGTGTAGCCCTTTGGAGTTATTTCTGAAAAGATCATATATATTTCTGTCATTTAAATCCAAAAAAGAAAAGAAAAGAAAAAGAAAAAGATGATATATAACTAAAGAGGTATAGGTTAAATGAGTTCATAACCAACGTTAAGGGTTGTAAAAATCCTTACCAACCATTTGGTTGATTTGAAGACTCTGAACTTTGGGAGGCATTTTTGTGATATTCTCTTCTGAAATTATTTATTTAGTTTTGGTGAAAGTGAAAATTAATCAATGCAAATTAAGAAATACAAAGTTCAGGATGTACAGTACTGAATATAGGAAAGAGGCCACACAAAACTATCGCTAGAAGTACTGCCTTGTGTTAACCGCCAACACATTCCATATCTATATATATAGGAGGTACATATATATATATATATATATATATATATATATATATATGGAAGATACAATTGAATCAACCATCTAGCTAACCCATCAGTACAACCACATGCAAGTAAACACAGTGGCGGCTCAACCTTATCCCCTGAAAAAAAAAAATATATATATATATATATAATTTGAAATTTTATATTTATTTACATTTAAAAAAAAATTTGGGACTACCTTGAATTTTTTTTTATGCCAATAAAATTAAAATTTAGTCCATAATGTAAGCAACTTAACAATATATTAGGGTCTTTCAAGCAAAAATGAAAAAACTCAAAAAAAAAAAAAAATGAACTAAAACCTTTAAAAGAAATTATAATAAAATTACTACAGACTGAGCAGTGGTTTGATTCCTTCGACTAAGTATATTGCCCAATATAACACAATTTTCAATATTTTTATTTTTATTTTTTATTACATTATTATTTTTCCACACTAGACATATATTACTTACTTCTCATTTTTTATTATTTTTTCTTGTTTATTCTTAATTACACACGTTTTCTGTCTCTTCAATTTTTAAACTTCATACTTTTAAATTTTATCACGTTTTCATCTACACTTTTACATCTACGTTTTGCCTTCCTCCTTGTTCGTAACTTCTGTGCCTTCTACTAGTACCGGTGTGGCAGTGCCTCTTCTCAAGTTTTGAGTCTCAAATTTCTCAATACGAATTTTTTTTTAGCTGTATAGGTACCTTTGTTCATTTCATTTCTTTTCATTTTTTTTTTGAGGTTTTTTGGTTTACAGAATGCAAATTTGATTTGGTTTTAAAAACATTATTTTCTTAAGTACAAATTTCAAGCCGGCCGAATCTTGAATTTTGGCCAGTATTTACCGAAACGCCCAAAACAAATCGGAATTACCCGAAATTTTTTTCGAAGTGGAATAAGGTGTGTTGCTGTTCCGATTTATTTACCGGCATGGTATTTTTCGGCCGTTACGGCCGGAACGGAATAGAATGAATAACATTGAATCAAATCTAATTACCTAAAGGCTAAAAAGAAATAAGATTATGTAATTTATACTTCCTAAAGAATACCCTGAGCAAAATTACTGGAGCCGCCACTGTAACTTCTTGTTGGAATTTCATTGATCATTTAATCAGATTGAAAATGTGATAATGACTTGACTCTGATTCTTCTCGTTAAGCTATGTCGCATGAAAACCACAACTTCGTTTTGTCTGGTCTCAAAAATCCCAAGAAACTCACAAGAATGAAACTTGGAGAGTGATATGGAATTGGGGGGGTTTTCTTGCAAACCACAAAACTAAGCTGGTAAAAAAATTGTATTAGGATTTTCTTAGAGTTATAAGGATAATTCCTTTTAGGGTACCTAAACTCTTACTTATATATTTATTTTTCAAAAAACTCTTACTTATATATTTGAAATTAGTGGATTGAATTTTGTCATATCATTAACTAAACACTAAAATGATGATAGTTAACATTTTTTTTAATATAAGATAGAATTTTTACTTTAGTCTAATCTAAGTTTATATGTGTGTAAGCTCACTCTTGAAGACTTGAACCTCGATCTTTATCCTCCACACCCCACAAGTACTTATACTTGTGGAGTAACCATAATGCCAAGGGAGAGCAGTGGTACATTTAAAAAAAAAAAATGTTGATGAAGTGATAAAATTTAATCTATTCATTTCAAAATGAATAGATATAATTTTAGAAACTCAGTGATAGAGTTACACTAGGGACTCTTTAAATTCTTAATAAGTAATTATTTGTTTTTGTTTTGATAACCTCTTGGTAAAAAAAAAAAAAGGTTTAGAATGGGATTATAATTCTCATCAAATGCTTTCACTCCAAAATCAAAATGTTGAATTTTAGTGCTTATTCACCCCCTCCTTCCACCAAAATAAGAAATACAATCTAAATTTAAGTTCCAAAATTTTGGAGTCAACTGCATTTATTATAAGATAAAATGTTAGTCCAAAAGTGCAACTACCCCAACCTTAGTTCCACATCCACTATGCAAGGAAGGACCCATGTCAAAAAAGAATAAATAACCATAAGAAAATTAGTCAAAACTTAAAAACTGATTAGCTTCTATTAATTATAATCTTGATGGGATTGAAATAATTCAAGGCTAAAATATTGATGTCATTCCTAAATTTTGCACAAAGGTCCTTTTACATGCATAAAATTTGTATGATGCTCCAATTTATATCTTTCCATCCACCTTTTATATTACATGGACCAACTTCTTATTAAAAAAAAGCACTTAGGTACACGTGGCACCAATCATGTAGTAACATACGTACTGACACACCACTTAGTTCTCATGCAAGGGTCTCTCTCTCAATTTAAAATTAAAATTGAAAATAAGATTTTACAAATAATTTCAGTTGCATCTTATATTTTGAGACGTGTGTAAAATAATTTGTGTGCAACAAATTTAATCATGCAACAATATTAAATAGTCAACATCAATATCAAATAAATGATAAAAGTTAATTAATAAATTAATTATTTTAAGATCCGAGATAAAAAGCTAAAACTTAGCTTTTACATATATAAAAAAAAAAGTAATACAACTACCATTCTAACCTATAAAAATAAATCTGATCGATGCTTACTATCAAACTAAATCTTGTTTTGAGTTAGGATTTACCAAGGCTAAGTTTCAGTTAACATAGTATTGACCTGAAACTAATTAAGTAAGGTAAAATACAAATATAAGGAAAATTTAGAGTGTCCTTGTCCATACATTTGTAAGTTGGAAAAAATTTAATTACAAAATTAGTTGTAGCCTTTACTCAATAAAATAGAGGCAAAAAATGCATTTTAGTCCCTTCATTTTCACGCGATTCTCACTTTGGTCCATAACTTTTTTTCCACCGATTTTAGTTCCTATCCTAGAAAACGCGTCTTGTTTTTGTTCTTGACGTTATATCAGAGACAGAATTGCACAACAGGCAAACGAAATAATTAAAAATATTAAAATAATGCCCACAAATGCCACGTCATCTTTAAAAAAAATCAATTTATGAATTTTAACTAAATGAAAAAAAAGAAGGAAAAAACGGAAATAAAAACCAAAAATCATATAAATTGAGATCTACTTTATCTTGAGGAAGAACATACAAGAACGAAAACCCAGAAAATTCAAAACCCAAAAACATTTAGTGGACTTTAGAATCGTTTGATCTTATCAATTATTTGTTAATCTAATTGAAGAACACAAAAGTAAGAAAAGAAGAAAAAAAAAGGGTAGCTAAATTCTAAACACATAGATTCAAACACATAGATCTAACACACTTCTACATCATCAAACCCAGATCTAACACACTTCTTCATCATCAAATTCAACCATGTCGCTGCTCGTTCATCTACTACTCTTTCTCACCGCCTCCGCCATATCCGCCGAAGACCTCCCTCGCTGGATAGCCCGTCGATGATCCACATTGCGATGACGCTAGACGAGACCTACCTAAGTGGCTCAGTTGCCGGAGTATTCTCCGTCCTCAAACACGCCTCCTGTTCGGAAAACATCATCTTCCACTTCATCGCCTCTTGCCTATACAGCCACAACAACAACCTCCGCCACGTCATCACTTCAACGTTTCCATACCTGAGTTTCCACCTCTACCTCTTCAACTCCAACTTAGTCAAAGGCAAGATCTCCTACTCCATTTTATGCGCTCTCAATCAACCTCTCAACTACGCTCGGATCTACCTAGCAGATCTGGTTCCCTCCATCGTTCGTTGAATCATCTACTTCAATTCCGATCTCATCGTCGTAGATGACGTGGCTAAGCTCTGGAACATCACTTTAGGTCACGATGAGAGAGAGAGAGAGAGAGAGAGAGAGAGAGAGAGAGAAATAAAAATAAAAAGTTCTGGGTTTGTGTTAATTTTCTGGGTTTATATTCTTTGGTGTAGGGGCACAAATCAAGTTTTGTGTAGAGTTAGACCTCCGGACCAAGCCTATGAGCCCTAAACAATGAATTTATAGAGAGCAGGCTTCTAATTTAGGTTTTTGGACGGTAGATAACACAAAAGTTAGGTTCAATCACAGAACACATGCGTACTTCTCATACATAGATGAAATATTGCTTCATATATTAATGCCAAGGACAATGTTTTGTATTTCCTTACAAGTTTCCCCCCCTATTTCTTCTTCCTTCTCCCTTTTATAGGCCTGACTCCCTTCTCCTTTCCTCCACGTGTAGTCTGGATCTTCTCCCCTTGATACTTGTCCCATCAACCCTTCTTCCTAAGGCCTCTGGCGATTAGGATAAGGTTGAATTCTAATGTTCAGGCGTCACTTCCTCATTAATGCGGCCAGAGAGGTAGGTATAATACCTTCAATGCGGTGGTAGCAGCTTTTTCTCTGATATTTGTCTATCAACTCCCTTTATCCCTTATCTTCCTTCTCTCAGTTATTGCATATAGGGTCCTTAGTATGAGAGTCCTTGAACTGCCAGATCACTAATATTGTCCTCGGCAGCATGCTGCCCAGGACAAGATCATCCTCGAACGTCATGTCTTGTGGTGTTCTGCTCATGTATGGCACCTTTCTTTGTCACGTGGCATCGTAGGCTAGAGTTATTATGTCCTCGGACCATTTCATGTTGTCGGGTTGGACTTTCCTCCTTATAGGAGTCTTTGGGCTGGCCCAATACGCGCTTGTGGGCCCATGGGCACTACAATAGCCCCTCGAAATCCTTATTTCTACTCTGTGGAAAGGAATGAGGGTTTCGATACATACATACGTGAGGCAATCCGCTTCTGACGCTTCGATTTGTAGAACGCGCTTCAATTAAATGTTGGCGGCTCTATGTTCCCCATTTCCAACCGCACGATGCTCATCCAACGGGCGGGCGTGTTTTGAGGAGACAGGCGGGAGGCTTCCCGCTTTACGCCTTTCCACGAAATAAAAACTGCCATTTCATAAGGTCCCTTGTTCATTTCAGAGTCTGTACACCGAATTTAGCCCCTCCCTGCAATCTACACGCGTCTCTAGTCCTTTCAATTCTAAGCCGAGGTGACACAGTTACTTTAAAGTAAGTACTCCAACTTTCTGTTTTCGTTATTACTGCTCGTTTTTTTCTCGTTATTCTCATATTTCCTGTCCTCGGCCGTTTAAACTTCCCAACCTCAACACAGTATTCTCCTCTTAGTTTTAGGAAATGGGTAGGTTTGCATCCTTAGTGGATACTCCTGAGAAAATAAAGGAGTTTAAGGTTAAATATGGGATCCCTCAGGGAGTATCTATCAAATACTGTGAGCAAGGAGGGTGACTCACCGATAGGGACACCAGTGAGGTGGTGATCCCTATGATAGCATTCATAGAGGGGGGAATGAGGATCCCTATGATGCCCATCACTAGGAATTACCTTAGAACAGCTAGGTTATCTCCCACCCAGTATGCCCCGAACATGTTTAGGATCTTAGGAGCTATTGACGTCCTAAATGAAAGATTAGGATTAGGACTCACTCACCACGAGGTGAACTGGGTATATAATCTCCACCACCTGAAAGGGCACACATACTACCTAAAATCTAGGCAACCCGAGGTTAGGTTGATCCAATGCCTTCCCCACTCCAACAAGGGTCTAGACAAAGACTTCCTTATACTGTCCGGAGATTGGTACGACGGTCTCCCTTGTCCGACGAGGGAGGGGGAACCTGGTAAGTATCTGAGTAGCACCAGCCCTTATTAATGACAAATTTTTTCATTTTCGTTGTTGGTTGTGTTTTTCTTTGACTTGCCCTCGTTAAATTGTTTTTTGGAATGTGTGCAGTTCGTCGCGCGCTTACCCGTCGTGCTAACCTTGTCAACTTTGATCGTCTGAACAAGATCTTGAAGGCCGAGGTATTTGTGCATTCGGACGGTCAGCTTCGCGCCGCACACCTCATCCTCGGATACACACCCATCTCCACCGCTTTCCAAGATCCTAAATGCGTCATCAAAGAGAAGGACCTACGGCTGCCGAGGATCAGTGTAGCAGTTGAAGGCTTTTTGTTACTTGCTGGCACTCCTGTACCTCAGGGCGTTTTGATCACCGAGCCCGTGAGGGTCGTCCCGGGAGCCACTCATTTAGCCACATCCTCGGCTCGACCTAGGTTGGGTGAAGGTTCCTCTTCTCAGCCAGTCGCAAAGGAAGAAAAAGAAGGAGAAGAAGAAGAAGAAGAAGAAGAAGAAGAAGAAGAAGAAAAGGAAGAAGAAGAAGAAGAAGAAAGAAGAGAAGAAGTTGTTGAGCTTTCGGATTCAGAGGAGGAATTCGAAGCTCTAGACCGGTTTCTCCCGCCTAGGAACCCATCTCCCGTCGTCAGCTCGCCCTCCTTCACGTCATCGGACGACGACAATCAACCCCTTGTGAGGATGGGTATCCAACGCAGGCCTAAGCCCAGCCTAAAAGATGTATTAGAAGGTCAAGCTGGAGCGCATGAGCCTCCCAAGGTGCCCCCGACGAAGCCTAAGGATAAAGGCACGGAGAAAGCTCCTTCAATAAGGGTTACTCTTCCTCCTTCCTCCCAGACTCAACATCTAGACCCCACTGACCATAAAAGAAAAAGAGATCAGCACAAGGGGAAGGATGTAATTGAAGGGACCAAAGACCTTCCCACCAAGGAGAATGAGCCGGAGAGGGGAGGAAAGCATGCTCGTCATGCCCATACACGGTCAGAGAGACGAATTGACCCTCCGGCAACCTTCCATGCGCCCATTTGGGCTCCCCAAATGGACGTGGACGATCAGGCAGTCACTGCTGATGCGTCTATTAAGGGATCCGATGAGGGCACCGCTGCATACATTGCCGATGCATTGGAGCAAGCGCTTCTACTGCCCGAGGACATGGGCGAGCTGCGAAAAATGAGGGATCAAAATGTCTTCATGATCCTCAAGAAAGAGTTGGCCATGGTAAGAATCTCAGTTGGTTGCTTCTTGGTATCTATGTTTTTCGTTATTGCACCTGTTGCTATTGTTTTTTGCTTGACATTAACTATTTTCGTATGCAATTTACTGGCAATGTTCGTATGTAGTCTGTCCAATCTGTACATAGGGCAGAGGAGATCGCTGCTAACTCGTATAAGGCACTGAGGGATGAAGAGGTAAGGCTGGATCATAACAAGAAAATATTGGAGCTTAAGGAGAAGAAGCTGCAGGAGGTCACAACCAGCCTGAGCAAGTCGGAAAGTGAGAGGTCGGGTCTGGAGTCCCAGCTGAGGACCACTACCAAGCAGGCCGAGGATCAGAGGTTACAGCTCAAGCGTGCAAATGAAGACCTTGCCTCAGCCAAGAAGCTGGCTGAAGATCTTAGGAGGGATCTTGCAGCGTCTGAGGAAGCTAAGGAGGAGGCTCTCAAGGCTAAGGAGGAGGCCCTCGTCAAGGCACAAGAAGCCGAGGCAATGGTTGACGAGGCTGAGCAAAGCGGCTATGAGGTGGGGGTGGCAGAAACCACTGACACATTCAAAGCCCAAGTGCAGGAGGTTTGTAGGGACTATTGCCTCCAGGTGTGGAAGGAAGCTCTCTCCCAAGCCGGAGTTGATGCTTCCTCTGCCTTATGGAAGGTGGAAAACGCCTACATCCCTCCTGCCATCCGAGTGGCCGCTTCAAGCTCAGCCAAGGATGACACCCACTCTTCCTCAGCCGTACCGCCAATGGAAGAGGTCGCAGTTGGTGATGCTACTCCTGCTGCCCAAACTGGAGATGCACAACCTCCTCCTGCTCCCAAGGAGCTGCCCCCTAACCCTAAGGTCGGCGGGACTATGGAGTTAGTTCTGGCGACCCTGCCCATAAATCCAAAGGAAGTGGTTGGGGGGTCCTCGACCTCGGTGGTGGCTCCTGCTGATTCTAAAGACCAGATCCAGTCCAAACCATGATAACCTGTGTCTCAGCTGTTTCCCTTTCCTTTTCGTTGCCTTTGCTTTTGTACTTTTACTAATTAGTTTCAGCTTTTATTTCCTTCCTTTGTAACTTGACAATTTGGTAATGAATGTATTGACAGATCTTTCATTTAATGAAAAGAGTTTCTAATTTGAACTACTGTTTTGTGTTACACTTCGTGTTGGTAGCTTATTCCACTATGATGCATGTAATGCGGCATGGCAACAGTTTGAAAATTTGGCACATATTTATAATTACCTACCAATAGCCAAGTAAGGACAACGAAAATTTGTACAATTCATATACTTGCAAATGTTTTAAGTGATGACTATAAGTTTTTGTTCAATTCTAGTAACGAGTAAAACATTAAAAAGCAACATATATTGGTGTGGAATCCGTTTGCTTAGGACTTGTTTAAAAACTATCTTCATAACAACGTGTTAGGACAATAAACATCAACATTTCTGATATGTTCCACGCTTGAACTATTAGTGGCTCAAGCATTATACATAACACTTAATGACAAGCAAAATCATATGATACCCAAATTTGAGATACTTATTGCTAATACATACCCGTTTCTATATAACGCGTAGGTGCTCTGCCAAGAACTTATGTAACCCAATCTTTGTCCCTGTACTTGCCTTTGGGGCTCCGAAGTAATTTCAATTTTGTTTTTAGATTAAGGTAGAGGATCCGAGGACCCGGCGTAACCTCATTTTTACTTTTCAACTAAGGTAGAGGATCCGAGGACCCGGCGTAACCTTATTTTTTCTTTTAGACTAAGGTAGAGGATCCCAGGATCCGGCGTAACCTTATTTTTTCTTTTAAACTAAGGTAGAGGATCCGAGGACCCGACGTAACCTTATTTTTTCTTTTAAACTAAGGTAGAGGATTCGAGGACCCGGAGTAACCTTATTTTTACTTTTAAATTAAGGTAGAGAATTGGAAGACCCGGCGTAACCTTATTTTTACTTTTAAATTAAGGTAGAGGATCGGAGGACCCGGCATAACCTTATTTTTACTTTTCAACTAAGGTAGAGGATCCGAGGACCCGGCGTAACCTTATTTTTTCTTTTAAACTAAGGTAGAGGATCCGAGGACCTGGCGTAACCTTATTTTTTCTTTTAAACTAAGGTAGAGGATTCGAGGACCCGGCGTAACCTTATTTTTTCTTTTAAACTAAGGTAGAGGATCCGAGGACCCGGCGTAACCTTATTTTTTCCTTTAAACTAAGGTAGAGGATCCGAGGACCCGGCGTAACCTTACATATAATAGTAAAAACAGTACCATAACGATAAGATTAGAATAACAAAAGTGCTTTTTATTAATAATAATACCGTCGCAAATTACTTACATTCCAAGGATGGGGCACAGCTTTTTCATCTAAGTCTACAAGGTAGTAAGCTCCTATTCCAGCTATTGCCGTAATGCGATATGGTCCTTCCCAATTTGGTCCAAGTTTTCCCCACGCCGGAATTTTGGTATTACCGATTACCTTCCTCAGCACTAAGTCTCCAAGGGCGAGTGGCCTCGAGTTTACATTCGAATCATATCCATGCTTCAGTTTTTGTTGATAGTGAGCCAAATGAATCATGGCAATCTCTCTCCTTTCTTCAACCAAATCTAGGCCCCTTTCTAGTAGCCTATCATTACTTTCCGAAGTGAAGGAACTAGTTCTCATTGTTGGAAAACTAGTTTCCAAAGGGATAACAGTCTCGGCGCCATAAGTCATTGAGAATGGCGTCTCTCCTGTTGATCGGCGGGGGGTGGTCCGATATGTCCACAAAACATGAGGCAATTCCTCCACCCATCTCCCTTTGGCGTCATCCAACCTCTTCTTAAGACCGTTGACTATAACTTTGTTGACTGCCTCGGCCTGCCCATTTCCTTGTGGATAAGCTGGGGTGGAATACCTGTTGGTTATGCCGAGGTCACAGCAATATCTCCTGAACGCTTTACTATCAAATTGTAGACCATTATCCGAAATAAGAGTACGTGGAACTCCAAATCGAGTGACAATGCTCTTCCATACAAATTTCTTCACATCGACATCCCTGATGTTTGCCAGGGGCTCAGCTTCCACCCATTTGGTAAAGTAGTCGGTGCCGACAACCAACCACCTTCTATTTCCAGGTGCCTTTGGGAAGGGACCCACAATATCCAGTCCCCATTGTGCAAAGGGCCAGGGGCTTGTCAGAGGATTGAGCACACCCCCAGGTTGATGAATGTTTGGTGTGAACCTTTGACATTGATCACACTTCTGCACGTAGCTTTGAGCTTCTCGTTGCATATTGGGCCACCAATATCCTTGTGCTAGAGCTCTATGAGCTAAGGACCTTCCCCCCGTATGACTTCCACAGATTCCTTCGTGTAATTCTTCCAGAAGCAGCTCTGTCGCCTCAGGATGTATGCACAACAGGTATGGGCCAGAGAAGGATCGTTTATAAAGTTTGTGATCCTCGGCCAGCCAAAATCTAGAGGCTTTCCTACGTATTTTGTCCGCTTCGACCTTTTCCTCGGGCAGAACATCATCCTTGAGGAAGGATACAATGGGGTCCATCCAACTAGGCCCCACCCTGGTTTGGTGAACGTGGATAACATTTCCAGTCATTCTCGAGGGTTTGGGTAAGTCCTCAACTAGGATAATCCGAGGTAGTTCTTATGCCGACGACGTGGCAAGAGTTGCTAAGGAGTCAGCATGCGCATTGCTATTCCTAGGGATATGAGATAAAGTAAAGGATTCGAATTTGCGTTGCACAACTTTGACTTGACTCAAGTAGTCCTGCATCCCCGGATCTCTGGCCTCCACCTTTCCATCCATTTGACCCACAATAAGTTGCGAGTCTGAGAATACTTGCACGGTCTTTCCTCCCAATTTATGGACCATATCTATCCCTTTTAGCAAAGCCTCATACTCGGCCTCATTGTTAGTAACCGAGAATCCCAGTCTTAAGGACTTTTCCAGTGTGAGGCCTTCTGGGGTCGTAATTACCAAACCCACCCCGGATCCCCGTTAATTGGCAACCCCATCAACGTAAACGGTCCACCCCGCAAGATCTTTACATGCAATCATAACAACTGATTTTTCATCAATGTCCCTCTTCATGGCACTATCTTCTATTGTGGGCTCAGCAAATTCCGCAACCAGATCAGCTAATACTTGACCCTTTATTAATGTGCGTGGCATGTACTTGATATCAAAGGAGCCCAATCTGGTTCCCCACTTTGCAATCCTACTTATATAATCCGCACTCCGGAGTATAGCTTTGAGGGGAAGCTGAGTCAGAATAACCACCGTATGAGATTGGAAATAATGGGGGAGCTTACGTGTACCATGCACTACGGCCAGGATTGCCTTCTCTAATGGTGGATAACGCACCTCGGCTTCATGCAAGGACTTACTCACATAGTAAACTGGCTTCTATACATCCCCGTCGACCCTTATCAACACTAAACGAACGGCATGGGCTGCGACTGCATTATATGCAAATAGGATTTCGTCAACTTCGGGCCGAGACATGATAGGAGGATGTGAAAGATATTCTTTAAGTTACTGAAAGGCAACGGCACACTCCTCTGTCCATTCAAACCCTTTCCACTTGTTTAATAATTGGAAAAATGGTCTGCACCGATCAGCTGATCTTGAGATAAATCGGCTGAGGGCAGTGGTCATCCCAGTCAACCTCTGCACCTCCTTTGGATTCCGAGGCGGCTGTAAGTTATTGATGGCCTTGACCTGAGCGGGGTTGACCTCAATTCCTCTATGCGTCACCATGTAACCCAAAAACTTACCAGATCCTACTCCAAAGGAACATTTGGATGCGTTAAGGCGCAACTTATGTTTTCTTAGTGTTTGGAAGGTGTCATCAAGGTTTGGTATGTGAGCTGAGATAGTCTTAATTTTGACCACCATATCATCTACGTACACCTCAATCGTCTTTCCCATTTGCGGTTCAAACATCTGCGTCATCATTCTTTGATAGGTAGCCTCGGCATTTTTCAAGCTAAAGGGCATCACCTTATAATGGTAGTTCCCCGTGGGTGTGACAAAGGCTGTCTTCTCCTGGTCTTTTAGAGATAAGGGTATTTGATGGTATCCTTGGAAAGTATCTAAAAAACTCATCTGAGGATGACCCACAGTAGAATCCACCAACTGGTCTATGCGAGGTATTGGGAATGAGTCCTTGGGACAAGCCTTATTCAAGTCTGTAAAGTCTACGCACACTCTCCACTTCCCATTCTTCTTTTTCACTACCACTGTGTGCGCCAACCATTCTGGGTAGAATACTTCTTTGATCGCCCCTGCCTTCTTAAGTTTCTGGACCTCCTCCTTAACTGCGTCGGCGTGTTCCTGTGACGAACGCCAAGGTGGTTGTCTCCGCGGCACTGCTGCTGGGTTAACGTTGAGGTGATGACAAATGAAACTTGGGTCGACTCTTGGAGCCTCGTAGGCATCCCACGAGAATACATCAATGTTTCATTTTAAAAATATAACCAGTTCTTCTTTTTCTCGGGGAGGCAGTTGACTTCCTACCTGAAAAAATTTCTCCATATCATCTGCAATAATTACTTTCTCTAAATCCTCACATCCAGGCTCTTCAACCTCAACCAACTCTGGTTTGGTCGAGGATGTTAGTTGCTATGAACTTTTGTTGGCTAAAGTCTGGGTTTCTTGCCTCGTCTGACGCATAATTGCTGCGGTTATGCATTGCCTCGCCATGGACTGGCTACCAACTATTTTCTCAACTCCATCCTCATACGAGAACTTCACCTTTACATGTAGAGTTGACGATACTGCCCCTAAGGCGTGCAACCACGGTCTTGCCACTATGGTTGTATAAGGGGAGTAGGCGTCCACTACGATAAAATCCACATCTACGACTACTGGCCCTGACTGTACATGTAGTCAGATCAACCCCTTCGGAATGACAGCCTTCCCTTCAAAACTTATCAACGGGGAGTCATAGGCTGTAAGATCTTCAAGTTTCAAATTAAGCCCCTTAAATAAATCCGGGTACATAATATCAGCCCCACTCCCTTGGTCAACTATCACTCTCTTTACGTCATATCCTCCTATCCTTAGCGTGATGACTAGCGCGTCATCATGTGGTTGAATAGTGCCAAGCTTATCCTCCTCGGAGAATCCCAAAATGGGCGGAGGATTCTTCTTAATTCTCTTCGGCTCCGAGCTGAGGTCTTCGGCAGAGGGACGCGATACTGACATTACCCTGGTAGGGCAAGACCCCATCCGACCTGGCGCGGCAAAAATGACATTGATAGTGCTCAATGGGGGCCTCATAGTGTTGCTGCTTTGATTCACAAAATCAGATTGTGTTCCTTGTTCGTTAGGCCGATTCATGAATTGCCTTAATTTTCCTTCTTTCACCAGTTGATCCAAGTAAACCCATAAGTTCCTGCAGTTTTCTGTATTGTGACCCTTATCTTGATGGTAATTACAGTAGAGGTTCTGATTACGTTTCACAGGGTCTCTTATCATTCTATTGGGCCACTTGAAGTACGGTTCTCAGCAAATCTTCTCCAACGCTTGCTGTACCGGCTCACAAAACACAGCGTTTACTGTCTGGGGTGGGGCCGACCTAGTTTGGCTAGTAAAATCCCTCCGTGGCCATTCGCTTATATTCGTCAATACGATCCATAAGCCGACGAATAGTTTTTACAGGTTTCTTGGTCAAGGATTTTCTTAAATCATGTTTGACTGGAAGGCCAACTTTAAAAGTATTAACGGCTACTTCATCAAAGTCACCATCAATCTCATTGAACGCTTCCCAATATCTATCCGAGTAGGTTTTCAATATCTCGCCCTCCCTCATGGTCATGGCTAATAACGAATCCAACGGCCGAGGTACCCTGCTGCATGTAACGAAGCGAGACCCAAACGCCATCGTAAGGTCCATGTAGGAATTGATGAGTCTGCTTTCAAGCTGTTAAACCATCTCATCGCAACGGGCCCTAAGCTCGAGGGAAACACTTTGCACATCAAAGTTTCATTCTGTGAATAAACCGCCATGCGTTGGTTAAAATGACTCACGTGCTCCATTGGGTCTGTTCTGCCGTTATAAATGGTGAAGTTTGGTTGAGTGAATCGACGAGGAATCTTCCCTTTCTTAATCCGACGTGTGAAAGGTGATTTAGAAAGCTGGTGCAACGCCTTTCCCATGGCGTCGCTGCCCAAGCCCCTGGGAGTCGTCCCTCTGCTCCTCCTGTCATGAATACTTTCCTCTTGGTACGAGGAAGTTTCACTAGGAGGGGTTCTAGACCTGGGCTTATAACCACTGCTCTGGGAGTCGTCCGAGGAAGGATCAGACACAGATGGAGTTCGTTTCCGCTTAGCGCAGCGTAGCTTTCTTTTCAGTTGATCAACTCTCTCTGCATGGTCTTAATATTTCCTTCATCAGAGCCCCTACTTCTGCCATGCAGATGATTACCGGCAGTTCGCCCCGAATGCACACTGCCTTCTCGATCTCCCAATTGCTCTAACTGTTGAAAAGGATCTTCGTGCTGAGATCCTAGAGATTCTGCATGGTCTGGATTCAAACCCGCCATCAAGTTATCTGCGCCAAAACACAAGGATTTCCCACAGACGGCGCCAATTGTAGGGGCACAAATCAAGTTTTGTGTAGAGTCAGACCTCCGGACTAAGCCTATGAGCCCTAAACAATGAATTTATAGAGAGCAGGCTTCTAATCTAGGTTTTTGGACGGTAGATAACACAAAAGTTAGGTTCAATTACAGAACACATGCGTACTTCTCATACATGGATGAAATATTGCTTCATACATTAATGCCGAGGACAATGTTTTGTATTTCCTTACAAGTTCCCCCCCTATTTCTTCTTCCTTCTCCCTTTTATAGGCCTGTCTCCCTCCTCCTTTCCTCCACGTGTAGTCTGGATCTTCTCCCCTTGATACTTGTCCCATCACCCCTTCTTCCTAAGGCCTCTGGCGATTAGGATAAGGTTGAATTCTAATGTTCAGGCGTCACTTCCTCATTAATGCGGCCAGAAAGGTAGGTATAATGCCTTCAATGCGGTGGTAGCAGCTTTTTCTCTGATATTTGTCTATCAACTCCCTTTATCCCTTATCTTCCTTCTCTCAGTTATTGCATATAGGGTCCTTAGTATGAGAGTCCTTGAACTGCCAGATCACTAATATTGTTCTCGGCAGCATGCTGCCCAGGACAAGATCATCCTCGGATGTCATATCTTGTGGTGTTCTGCTCATGTATGGCACCTTTCTTTGTCACGTGGCATCGTAGGCTAGAGTTATTATGTCCTCGGACCATTTCATGTTGTCGGGTTGGACTTTCCTCCTTATAGGAGTCTTTGGACTGGCCCAATATGCGCTTGTGGGCCCATGGGCACTACATTGGGGTTTTGAAAATTTTGAATGCTCAGAGTTTAGCTAGAGGGATGGAGAGTAGGAAGAACAATGTTGTTTCGGTTGTAAAGTTTATTGTTCAGAAGTGGGTTTGTTCAAAATACTGATTTGGTTTTTATTTTTCTGCTCAATCTGGGTTTTTTCTCTCATCTCACATTAGATTTTTTTAAAATCTTTTTTTTTTAACCAATCTATGATATTTCTGGGTGTGTTTGAATCTGTGTGTTTTAGAATTTAGTTACCTTTTTTTTTTTTTTTTTTCTTCTCATACTTTTGTGTTCTTTAATCAGATTAACAAATAATTGAATAAGAACAAACGATTCTAAAGTCCACTAAATGTTTTTGGGTTTTGAATTTTCTGGGTTTTCGTTCTTGTCTTTTCTTCCTCAAGATAAAGCTAGATCTCAATTTATATGATTTTTGGTTTTTATTTCCGTTTTTTCCTTTTTTTCAATTAGTTAAAATTCATAAATTGATTTTTTTTAAAAGATGATGTGGCATTTGTGGACATTATTTTAATATTTTTAATTATTTTGTTTGCTTATTGTGCAATTTTCGTCTTTGATATAACGTCAAGAATAAAAACGATACACGTTTTTCAAGATAGGAACTAAAATCGGTGGAAAAAAAAGTTATGGACCAAAGTGGGAATCGTGTGAAAATGAAAGAACTAAAATGAGTTTTTCGCCTAAAATAAACATTATTACATATTTTGGAAATCTAATCATTAAATTAAATGCTCTTTACGCTCAATTGGATATTATTTATTATATGATCTATAATTTCATATTTTATGCATAATTTTAAATTATAAAAATTTGTAATTTAAACAATTTATTGACGACACAGTTATTGATCTTTAATTTTCTAAAAATTTTGCAAGTATGAAGAATATGAGAAGAAGATGTAATCTAATGGTGAATTTGTTAAAATCCACCTTCAATAAAAAATATATTGAATAAGGTTGTAATTTTATAGCTAAACTTTGACCTTATAAGTTTCTCTCGCTTTATATACATATAAGTTTGGTGCTTGTTAAGGGTATGATTGGATACCATTTATTTGTTGAAAACTAAAAACTTATTACTGAAAATACTGTAACAAAATAATTTTTAAAGGTGTGAATAATACTATAGGACCCAAATTTACCTAAAAATCTATAAAAAAGTGAGTTTGGTGGTACATAAATAGTAACACTGAGACGCACTAAAAAATGTGAATGCACGGATTGGCAAAACATCCAATCCCAATGCACACAAAGTACAAAAAAAGACAAAAAAAAAATTGTCAGAAAAAGCCAAAAAAAAAAAAACACTAAATAGTACCTACAAAATTGTAAAAATGACATAAACTGCAAAAAAAAAAAAAAAAAAAAAAAAAAACAAAAAAAAAATTTGTCCAAAAAAAGTAAAAAGTACTGTGGTTACACAACCCAAATCATATATATATAAAATTTGATGCTGACTATATATTCAACTAAAGCTTGGCTTCGAGTTAGGATTTAACAAATCTGGGGCTAAGTTTTGAACTGAAACTAAGACATCCTTATATGGGATGAGACTTGGGACATGTACATTTTCCTTTCGAATTTATGTGTACTGTACGTTTATTTCAGTATGTACATACAAGGGCCAAGTCCATGTGCTGCATGTACTGTCCCCTGTGTTGTGTCCAAAAAAAATAAGTCACATGTATACAGTATACGTTCTATTCTACTATGTATATGTCCTTAAATGTATGAAGGGGCAGAGCTATGTGTACCACCCCAAATTTTTTTTAAAATGTTATAGAGTAGGTAAAACTAATGCCCCAATTGTTAACCACCCATGTTTTTACTGGGTTTTTTTTTTTTTTTTCCAAAATACTTTATAGTGTTTACCTTCCAGACACCCAAAAACCTTTTATCACCTAGATATTCTCACATTCTTTTCAATTTTGCTTCATTAAAACCAGTGGCGGGGTTAGAATTTTGGTTCAGAGGGCAAAATTAAATTGAAATTATTAATAAATATTTATAACAAAATAAATAGACAATTGTAAACTAATATAATTTTCATGATCTTTCTTTTTTGAAAAAGAGATTCCCCTTCTCTTTCCAATGTCACTAAACCGGTTTGGTATTCTTAAATGCATTCCTTCTTTTCATCGAAAGATGATCTTGAAGAGAGACATGTAAGCTTATTATGTTTACACAATATAATATATTGTGAAAGTTATAGTGTTTCTTACCATGTGAATAAATTAAATAAAAAATAAAAGGTAAAAGTATTATGAGTCTGTGAAAGTATATTAGTGAGATAGTTAAAATGTAGAATAAGTCAAAGTTAAAAGTTCTTTTGACTAGGTGACTTTGCTGTATCCAGATCAACAATAAAAAAAATAAAAAGACTTTGGCATGTCAGGAAACTCCTTGCTCACTTTGTTACGGTGTCACGTTCTTTTGGTTTTTTGGGTAAGACTGTCAATTTTTGGTTTAACTGAGTGGTTTTGTTTTTTTCCCATCTTAATGAATTAGAGAGGCAAACTTTTCTCATGTGTCTATAGCCAAAAAAGTTTTAGAAGAGTCAGGGGGGCAGTTGCCCCCCTCGACCCCCTCGCTTCGCCCCTGATTAAAACTCTTCCTTTACAAAGCATATCTTAAGAAAAAAAAGAAATATATCTTCCATAACAAAGAGTTTTATAATATGAAGTTATGCGAATTTTGAGAGGTACACAATTATTGTTTTGCGTTTTCATTTCTATTATAGTTAAATCTCTATTTACTAATCTTATGATTATGGTTTATGGTTTTCTTATTAAGTTAAATTTCTCTATATTTTAGAGGCACAAAAGTGATCTTGAATTTTATTTTAATTTTAATTTTCACGATGGTAATCTAATTTGTTTGAATTTAGATACAATTTGTTTTATCGCTGCTAAGAGTTATTTTGTTATTGACTTATAACTGTTTAAAGGAATAGGAGAAACTCAAGTGGAAAAAGAAAGACCTTAAGATGATCTTCTTTTTTTTTTTTTTTTTGAGAACTACCTTTAAGATGATCAATTGGTGGTTTAGTTTTATTAGTATTTTGGGTACTAATAATAATTACATTGATTAAAAAATTTGCACTACTATAGGTTCTTCCAAGTTAATTGATTTTTTTTTTTTGTTTAATAATAATGTATGATATATTTAGGGAGAATAGGCCCAGTAGTGTATATTAGGTCGGAGGCCTGATCTGAGCACTCTTAATTGTCTGAGAACGGGGTAAGTTTTGTTAGAAAGGTCAGCGTTGATGAATGAAGACAGAGTTCAAGTTACGATGGTCCAAGGAGGGGGTCTGAGGAGAGGTATCTCCTCGGCTAAATCAAGCAGAGACCGGAAAGTACGGTCTGACACCTAGAAACAACATTCTAGGAGATTATGTTGATAACGATATGCGTCGCGAGAGTATAGGACAAAAGAAAGCTACGAAATATCTAAGAAGAAACTGCTACAACTGCATTGAATGCTCTGTAGTTAACTCTCTAACCGCATTAACGAAGAAGTGATACCTGAACAGTAGTTTTTCAGCTTTACAGCTACTCCCAAAGACTTCAGGAATGTGCTGATGGGACAAGGATCAACACTAACAATCTGATCTACACGTGGAGGGTAGAGATAGAGGCGGAAGATAGTATATAATAGAGGAAAGATCCAAAGAAAAAGGAGATTAGAGAAAAAGAAAGAGAAAAACACTGTAGAGTCAAGAACAATATTTGTTAAAAGCTCGAATTTGTATTAAAAACACAATAGCTGTTTAGACTCCAAAATTAAAATTATAACTCAATTGATTTTACTCTAACTTAAACTAAGTGCAGAATAGAGTAAATGCGAGCGAACAAACAATACAACTATTCTAAGCCATATTCAACAAAACACAACAATAAAATGAAAGCTAAAAGAGTTGAGAAGAGAGTTGTAAACACAAGATAACACACCGATGTGTTATTGAAGAGGAAACTAAAGAACTCGGTGAAATAACTCTCCGCTGCCCTCCAAGCAGTAAATCGATCCATTAGACAATAAGTTGGAATACTCGAATAGCAAAAGATTCTCCAAGCCTAGTCTATCCAGTGCACCTAAGCCATCCAAACTCCTACTCCAATAAAGCTTCTCGGAATCGTATCTTGTCTAGCTTTCCGGATCCTGCAATACGCCCGATTGCATCTGCTAAGCCTCACCGGCTTCTTTTTGCAAATCCCCAAAACTTCCCAATCTCCAAAACACTTTCTACACTCTGAAAAGGTGTGTGTTGTGTTTGGGTACAAATCTCCTCTCAAGGTATGACAATGGGAGAAGGAAGGAGAAGAGGCTATAATGATTTCTCACTTAGGATGGGTAGCTCTCTCTCTAAAAGATGAGTGTGTGTGTTTTAGAAAACCTATCAAGGGTTTTTCTCTCTGAATGCCGTTTCATACTTTTGTGGGTAATGAGGGTATATATAGTATAAGCGAAGGGTAAGAAAGTTACATTTAAAAAATTCTCCAGGCAGAGAGTTTCGCCGGTATTTTGCGGGAAGGCCTTACTCGTGAGACACTCAAAAAATCCTCTAGGCTGGCACAACTCTTTAGCTTCCAGTATGTGCTTCTAGCGAGACAGTCACGAAATCCATTGATTCTTCATTTTATGCTCGATTCTTCACCAACTTAATACTAGAACCAATACAATAAAATCCCACAAAATGCAAGGAACAAATTAAAGCAAATACAACACTTTTTGTTATGCATAAAAGCCAACATAAAACATAGTTTTAATTCACAACTTTACACTTGTAATCTATCCCAAAGAATCGTATATAAGAGTTAAAAGTTAACCATCTCGGATCGTAGCCGGGGACAATTTTCTTTAGCCAACATCAGTTCATCTTTGTTCCATTGCCATTTTATTACTTACTGTGATCATTGTCTAAGCCCACTAGAACCTAGTTTTCTAATCCACTCTTTACAGATTTATTGTATTGGGCTCCTTGGGCGTACTCGCTTTCTTACTTGGGGCTTAGGTACAAAATTTGTATCCTTACAATATATATACAAAAAATTTCACACTTGTTGATGTGGCTAGTTGTTAGTTATAGTTAGGTAAAAAAAATGATGTTTGTAGTGGGGTGTGGACCTAAAAGATAACTCATAAAATTTAGTATGATAGTTTTGCCTTGGCCTTTAAAGTAAAATTCCTAACTCCTCACCTAAACGCACAGTGGCGGCTCCAAGATTTTTTTCTAGGGGGGTCAATAACGTTGTAATTTTTGTGCGCTTAAAGTGGTGTAATTTTTTGCTAATGAAGAAGAAAAGTGCAAGGAAAAACAATTTCATTCTGCGGCCAATGGCAAAGTAAGCTAGAGTTGGAGGGAGGGTTTATTTATTTATTTATTTTTAAAAACAAAGTAGCAATTTTAAGAGTAGAGCTACTAATTCAACACTTTCACAACATATTAATCTAGGTGGTTAGGTGGCAAGGTGGCAAGTTGTTAGAGATCTGTAAAAAAGTGATGTCATTTGTGGGATCTAGATAAAAATCAATTAAAACTTGTCACTTAACCTATATTGTAAAATTATTGTGAAAATAATATTGTGAAAGTAGTACTAACAATCTAAGATGATCATATTCAAGTTTATTTCAACTGGGATTAAACAAAATTTAAGATTAGGGTGTTCAAAATTTTATTTTAGGATTCAAAACAAATAAAAAATAAAAAATTTTATATATAGTTTTTGTTTTTTGGCCCAGCCAGGGGGTTCATTTGAACCCCCTAGGCTGGCTGTAGAGCCGCCACTATAAACGCATGCATGCATGTGTTTGAGAGAGAGAGAGAGAGAGAGAGAGAGAGAGAGAGAGAGAGAGAGAGAGAGAGAGAGAGAGAGAGAGAGAGAGAGAGAGAGAGAGAGAGAGAGAGAGAGAGAGAGATTTCCTCTTTATATAGTATGCTACTTAGTTGAATATCTAACCATAATTGCATGTGGCATGTGTAGTCATTTCCTTATGCACATTTGAGCAAATACATACATACATACATACATACATACATACATATATATATATATATATATATATTCAAAGGGGGTGTTTGTTTGTTTGTTTTTGTCTCTCTTTATACTACTACTACTACTGCTATACGCTTATGAGCACAGAGCAGTTCAGATTAGGCTTGGGAAAATTTTTTTTAATGTTTATTTATTTAATAAATGAGTCAATCCAAGCACAAGTTTAAGCTTAATTATTAAACAAGTCTAGCTTATATATAATAATTTCTTCGTGAAAAAACTTATGAGTATGAGTCTCAATTAATATATATATATATAATATGTTTATATGCATACATATTTAAAATATGCTTATATAGAATATAGATTGGATTATCTAAATTCGCAAATAAGTTTATAAGATATCAAATTATCACTTGTAACTTATTAATAACATAAAAAGTCTATTTTATAGTATTTTTTTAACAACATGAGGTTAGTGAATCTAATTTTTGTAAATTCTTAAATAAAAACAATTATCTAATTAACTCAAGTAGTATTGTGGGGATAAAAGAATCGAGTAGGAGTATTGGGCTGTGGGCCATGCTCGAGGAAACAAGGGAGCCTGAGGATGGTCAAGTAGTAAGATAAGTATGCTGGTTAATGGGCTGAGGACAAGGACAAATTACAACAAACAAGTGGTATCTACTGAGAAGCTAAACTTCCTCCGGAGAATACCGTGGAGGTTGGAACCTGGCCACCTAGAGAATACCGTGTAAGAGGCAACCATACTTTTGAGGATAAACTTCAGAGAAAAGAGTCAACAGTAAATTAAGAAATATTTGAAAAGAAGGATGCTACCACTACATTAAATGTTCTGCTTCTAACCAACTGGCTGCATTTATGTGGAAATGACGCCTGAACAGTGATATTTAGTCTTACAGCTACACACAAAGTTTCTAAGAGGGTTTTGATAGGACAAGTATCTAGGAGATCACCTACATAATCAACAAGTGAAAGGTAGGGATTGGAAAGATTAAGACTATATAAGGGAATGACCTTCATGAAAAATGGGTCATGTAATCTGAGAGAGAAAATGGAACTTTTTGTACTTAGAAAAAGCTTGAGTAATATAAGAACATTTCATACTCGGACTTGACCGAGGAGTATTATTTCCTTCAAATTATGTTTTTTTATCTTTCTGGCACGAATCCAATCTACTGAGTCTTTTACTTGTAAATTTCACTCTTTAACAAATATATTGTTTTGGGCTTGTTGGGCCATCATCCATTTTCGTTGGGCTAAGGGTCTAATTCTAGTCATTACAAGTATAATTTTAATTACAATTTATCCATTAATTTTTAGCTTAGATTGATGAAGGACTAAAAAAAATTTAGTCCTAGTGTTTACTATATATGAAAAAGAAAAGAAAAAGAAGAAGCTAATCAAGTAGCTCATGAATAAGTTCGAGCTTCTTTGATAAAAAAAAAAAACTATGTTTAAATATGTAATCCGGTTTGGTAATGGACTCAAGCTTAAGTCGTATTCAAAATAAATTTTAATAAATTTTTTTTAATAACATAAAGATGGAAGGATATGGTGTGAGTTCAAAATTGACTAGCTGTGCAAATATTGATCAATTATCAGTAAAAAATAAAAATACACTTTATCTTTTACCAAGGCGAAAGACATATCAAGTGTGATATATTAGAATAACGTTGACAATATTAATATTTAATAATAAAAGTTTGAATTACCAAAAGTAACTCATATTTATGGCCATTTACATTTCCTTTGAAGAAGACATCTTCTCCTCAAAGTCTCAAACCTGCCAGCCTATTTGGTAGGTCATTTTAAACACATTTTTTAGCATTTTAAACATATTTATATATTTTTTTACACATTTTTTCATCCACACGTATATTAAAAATACTCAAACAATATTACTTAAATTCATCTACCAAACACCTTTTTTAGTGACTGTCTATCACAAAAACATGCTCTAACAATAGAAACCAATCCATATATATCAGCACTTGTATAGTTGTATTGCATTAAAATATTTGTTTGCACTTGACTATGGTTTTTTTTTTTTTTTTTTTTTTAAGAAAAAGACAAAGTGGGTTTATGTGTTTATGGTGAGTCTGTAGTGTGTACTTGACTATCGATATTAATGAATTCAAAATTTAGGGAGGTTGAGACTGATGGATATCTGCTCCCATGTTTGATTGTGATAATTGGTGTAAGTGCACATTTTGTATCAGGACCCAAACGTATAAAGGGGACAGACCCAAAAGGCGACAGGCCCAAAAGGCATAAAATAATGAATTTTTGTAGAAAGTGAGCTTAAAATCTAGGTTTCTGGACGTCTAAAGAACAAAGATAATGGGCTAGATCCGCAACTCACAAACAAAGAGCTGATTTTATGTTAAAGCTCTCCTCGGATCCAGCCGAGGATGATATTTAATGCTTCTATTATTATCAAAGATCAATTACAACTGATAATGGTGTGTCTCGCCTCCTTCTTCTTCTTTTTTGTCATCCCCTTTTTGTTGGTCTTCCTTGCTCTTTTATATCATCTTTTTTTTTTCTTTACTGTCTCCCACGTGTGGATCAGATCACCATCAAACAGATACTTGTTCCAACCACCTTTTCCCTAGAGTCTTCAAACGATAGTTGTAAGGCTGATCCCCACCTGTTCAGATGTCACTTTCTCATTAATGTGGTCAGAGAGTTAAGTGCAGAATCTTTAATGCTGTAGTAGCAGCTTTATCCAAGATATTTACTATTTGTTCCTCCTTTCTTTGACCTTATGGAGCACATCCTCATCCACCAAACCCTCCAGAACCTCCTTCCAACTATAGAAACACATTATATGATTTTCTCTTTAGTTAGCCGAGGATGTATCCCTCCTCGGACGAGCTAATACAATCGGATCAGGTCCAAGGCCCAAAATCATATTCTGACACGTTTGCCCTCACAATTGGTATCTACAAAATATTATAAATTATGAGTTGGCAATGTTATGATGACTTTTTGTCTTAGAGGAAAAATGATATCACATATATGTATCACATATTTATATATGTACCAACTCGGTCTTGAGAGTTACTGAGTTACTGTAGCAAGTGAAAAAAAAAAAAAAATCAATCTCCACCTTTACATTGGGGATTTTTTTATTTTTTTATGTTTGGCATTGTAAAAAAAATTGGAGTGAAAGGGGGATTGTTGAGCCTCTTGGAGATGCCAAGTTATGGCCTTAAATAAAAAATAAGTTCCCTTGACAATATGAATCAAACTTCTTCACATGGTTTAGAGCATAAGTAAATTAAAAAAAAAAAAAAAAATTATATCAACCTCCTTTTAAATATAAGAAAACAGCAATTACAGTTAAATTTTTGCAGTAAAAAAAAGTCCCCTATTATGCTTTGTGATAATATAATTGATACGTTGAAATTCCTAATATACAATCTAGTTACTTATTATTTTTGTAGTCTACTTTTCCTTTGTTAGGCGATAGTATTTCCCATATTCCTTTGGCTTGAAATCCATATTTTGTTCATAATATATATGATTTAATTAAATATTGTAAATATGTAATTAGGTAAAATAGAAATTTGATTGTATCTACTATTATTGACATATATAAAACTTAGGAGGATTGTCAATTTTTTGCAAAATTTGCGGAAGTCACTATTGTTTCTTTATGCACAAGCAATAAGTGTCATTTAATATAACAAAAAACTTAAAGAAAATTATTCTTTAGAGTATGTTTATGACAATTCCTTTTCCACCATTTTAAGCAAAGATTATTCCCAACAAAAGCAAGATCTGTCTTTAGCCTAAGCACATAGCTTTAGCAACTAGCGGATTCTCAGTTTCAAGTATGAACTGCTTGCTTATACTTAATTTGACTAGACATTTGTTAACAAAATTTCCTCCCAAACTGCAAAAAGATTATGATAGAACAGATTCAAAGTGTCATCTAAAGCAAGCACAAAAGATAAAGCTCTCTCATAGCACACTTTCAACCATTAGAACCAAAATCTTCCCCAATCACAAAGCAAAGCATCTCAAGGTTACTTCTTCAGCAATGGCTGCTTCCATTGTACCATTCATCATCATCTTCACCTCCATACTAGAGTCATGGACGGCTCCATTGCCATCATTTTTGCTTCAATGGTCAGCCAAATCTTGCTTCTCCTTGCATCAACTCTGTTCCAAGGTACGTCCAGATACACTGACATTAGGCCTATATTCAAAAGTTTGGCATTTTTGGCCTTTACACTTAGCTTTAACTTTGTACAATTTGATTTGAACATAATAATACTCAGAAAAGTCTAAAAATTCTACTACGTTGTTTTCAGGTGTGCAAGGATCCATTGGGGTCAACTATGGCACAGTGGCAAATGATCTTCCTCCAGCACCCCAAGTTGCACATTTCCTTGTAGAATCCACCATTATCGACCGCATCAGGCTCTTTGATTCCAACCCTGAAATATTGCAAGCCTTTGCTCACACAGGAATTGAGGTCACAATCACTGTTCCTAATGACCAAATCCCCCACCTAACCAAGCTAAGCTTTGCTGAACAATGGGTTAAAACCAATGTCCAAGCTTATACACCAGCCACCAATATAGTCCGAATTTTAGTAGGCAATGAAGTATTATCCACAGCTAATAAATTGTTCATTGCAAGCCTTGTCCCAGCCATGCAGACCCTTCACACAGCACTTGTGGCAGCCTCTTTGGACGCAAAAATTAAGGTTTCTACACCCCACTCTTTGGGCATTTTATCAACCTCAAGCCCACCATCCACTGGAAAATTTCGACAAGGCTATGACACCCATGTGTTTAAACCATTGTTTAACTTCCTTAGATCCACCAATGCACCTTTCATGGTAAATCCATATCCATATTTTGGGTATTCGGATGACACATTGGATTATGCACTTTTTAGGCCCAATCCAGGGGTTCTTGATGAGAACACTAAGCTTACATACACAAACATGTTGGATGCTCAATTGGATGCAGTTTTTTCAGCCATGAAATTGCTGGGCTTTGAGGACCTCGAAATAGTTATTGCAGAAACGGGCTGGCCTTCGGAGGGAGATTCAGCCCAAGTTGGCGTTAGCCCAGAGAATGCTGCTGAATACAATGGAAATCTTATGAGACATGTCAACTCAGGTGTTGGGACACCTCTCATGCCCAACAGGACATTTGAGACATTCATTTTTGCTTTATTCAACGAAAATCTCAAGCCCGGCCCAATAGGAGAGAGGAACTTCGGGTTGTTTCGGCCTGATATGACCCCCGTCTATGATATAGGGATCATGCAGCCCACGGTAGCTGCCGCCGCCGATAATCACCATAAAACATTTTTGCTAATCAACATTATGCTAATTCTTGATTGGTTTGTGGACTTGGCTCTGGCAGGGTAGATCATCTGTTCCTATGAACCCAAGCCCATATGAGAGCCCAGGCCCAGCGGTTCCACCAATCGGCCCAAGCCCAACTTTGCAGCCAGTTGAAGGAAAAAGATGGTGTCTACCTAAATCAGGGGTTGATCAAGATGCTTTGCAAAGGAATATTGATTATGTTTGTGGGCTGGGCTTGGACTGTGGGCCGATCCAAGAAGGAGGGATGTGTTTTGATCCAAATACAGTTCGAGCCCATGCAGCTTATGCTATGAATTTGTACTATCAAGTAATGGGAAGTTACGAGTATGATTGTGATTTTGAACATTCTGGAGCCCTCACAGATGTGGATCCGAGTAAGTCTTGTATATACTCCTTCTTCTTCTTCCTTATTTATTTAAATTTAAATTAAATTTTTTTTTTTATAAATTTGTATTAATTTTTTTGAAGGCATTGATTTCATTTATCTTTTATTTTGAACAGGCTATGGGAGATGCAAATATTGAGAATAAGCTGAATTGCAAAGGATACTCGCTAGACATTGACCATTGCTACAAGTCAATGCAGACTTTTAAAGCTATTATAGTATTATTATTATCTTCTTTTCTTTTTTGAGGATAGAATAAGTGATTAGTAATATGTGTTTCTAGACATGGACACGTAGTGTTAGTCAAAATTCATAGCAGTTTGATCGAGTTTCACTGGCTTATTATAGATAGTCATCAATGTTAAAGGAAGATAATTCATTAAACAAAATTTTACTTTCTGATTTTATTTTTTGAAACTTCAACAAGCAATGGATGTGCTTTGCAGCAATCTAGTATGTTACCAGTTTTTTTAGTGCAATTGCTTGGCATAAACTCTCTCTCTCTCTCTCTCTCTCTCTCTCTAGATATATATAATAATAAATTTTGTTAAGAAAGAGCAGATATATAATAAGATTAAGCCATCTCCATTCATCAGACTACAAATCCAAAAACGAAAGGGTACGAAGAATATAATTCATGCAACTGAAATATTATTGATTCATGATTCATTAAATTTATCCAACCACAGGAGAATGCTCCTTGGAAATTACATGAATGATAGGGCTATTTGCTTAAAGCTAGCTTATTTGCTTAATGTTACTCATTTTATCTCATATTTTGGCAAATAACCTAGCCAAACATAAAGCACCATAATATATGTGTCCTTTTGGACTTATTTGACTTCTTATTTACTATTTTTTATTAGAGGTGGGTTAAATTATACTTATATTTAGAATAAAAAAAATGAGGTTTTAAAAAGTTATACAAAAACAACATAGGTTAGAAGTTAAACAAAAAATATTAGTGGAAAATGAATAGTGGCATCTCTACCTTAGAGCATTCACAATTGGCCTTACAAATGGCATATGTAAGTAAATTTTAGCATTAAAGTACTAAAAAGCCCCAGCATTTGGCCTTGTATTGGTCTGATATCCTAAAATAATTTAGAATTATGCTTTGTGATGGTATTGTGGCACAATTGTTAGAGGAAATAATATTTTTTTATTCATTTCTCTCTCCTCCCACTCTCGGTCTCACGTCTCAGTCTCCCTCTCCTTGTATCATTTCTGGCTTTTATTTATGTTTTGAAATATATTATTTTATTGTGTAGATATATTATTTTAATGTGTTGCATTGTAAAATAAAAATTAGAATATTGGTATATTGTAAAATGGTATGATATAATTAATAAAATAGTTTTTTGAAATAATAAAATAAAATATGATAGAATTTCTGGATGGGAATGCTCTTATAGTGGGTATATATCCAACCTCCATGGTTCAGTCTCCAACATATTCATCTTGTAACAACTTATTCCCTAGATGGACCATATAATAAAATATATGTGGATGATAATTTGCATTGCCATGCAATTGGTTGCCTATAGTTCGATTGTGGTAATTAATGATTTGGAACAAATCTCTTACTTACTACAACATTTCAAATTACCACAAAAAAGGGACATACTAAAGAGAAGAAGAAAATAACCAAGATATTATTAGATCTTACTTTCAATAGCTCTGCTATTACACGGATTTCCAACTAGAATACATTTAAAAAGAGCAAATTAAACCAAACACTTGAATGTATTAATTAGACCAATGGCAGCAAGACAACTGTAACCTTAATGGCCTATTTGGATGGAGGGAGGGAAGAAGGAGAGTAGAGCAGAGTTGGCTAAAAATAAGTTAATTTTGTGCTAAATCTACTCTATTCTACTTTACTCTCCCTCCATTCCCCCTCAATTCAAACGGACCATAACCTTCCAAGTTTTAGCACATCAACTTATGACTCGAAATGACCTATAAGCCAACGTGGTAACTACGAAGCTACTACTGTCCATACACCTCATATTGATGGCAAAGGTCAAAGAGAAAGCGATCTCAAAATGGCAAGAACCACATAGTGATGCCCAGACTAATTATCACCCACATAGTGATCAACCAAGTGTCATCATCAAAGATGACAAGAACCACCTCCCCCATGTTGATTTATTGCCTTGTGTAAAGGGTTATAAGGGTGGGAAGTAGACCCCCCACAAACATAGAACTCATCTTGTAATTATACAATACCAAATACTCTTTGACATACTCCCCTCCCCTTTCATAGCACTACTCATATATTAAGATTAGCACTCACCGTTGACGTAAGAGGATGCAGTAAAGATTATCATATTACTCCAAAAATACTTATAATTTGTATGTTTAATAATTACCACGCACTTTTTAATGTGTATAGGACAATAGATTATAAGCTAACTTTTTGCTTAAATTATCTACTATTTACCGCTTCTACAATATTTTTTTTTCCTCAAATTCATTTCAAATAATCTAATTTCAGGCCTAATTTTTTTTTTAAATAAATTAGCTTTTAACTTTTTATCTCACATTATTTAAATAAACTACCAAAAAAAAAAACAATTAATTTCCAAACCAACAAAAAAGTACATACGATCTCGATCCAAAACAACAATACGAGATATACGCACCTCTCTCTCTCTCTCTCTTTCTCTTGTCTTCCTCTGTATTTTACATTTGTCATTTCTCTCTCTCTCTGACAATTTTTTAGCTCTTTGTTCTAACTCTCTCTCTCTCTCGTATGATCCATTTCTAGGGTTTTGAAACCCCCCCCCATTCCGTACAATTAGGGTTTGTTTTTCACAGAAATCGAATTTTCCGTACAGCCATGGCTGATTGGCAACAACTCGTCCAATCCGTAGTCCTCGGTCTCATTTTCTCATACCTTCTCGCCAAGCTCATCTCCATAGTCATCTCTTTCAAAGACGACAACCTCTCGATCTCTCGCTCCGCCGAGCCCAAGAAACCCGAACCCGAGACCCGAGACCTCGACCACGACCACGACCACGACCACGACCACGACGGCAGTGGTTCTAGCCCCCCGGCCCACGATTCCCACGATTCTTACTCCATGGTCGCCGAGCAAGGCAGCGTCGGAAACGACAGCGTTTACGGCGACGATGGCGGTGACGATGACAATGACGACGACGACGATGATTACGATGATTGGGAGGGAGTGGAGAGTACGGAATTGGACGAGACGTTCAGCGCCGCCACGGCGTTCGTGGCGGCGGCGGCGGCCGATCGGGTGTCGGAGAAGGTGTCGAACGAGTTGCAGTTGAAGCTTTATGGGTTTTACAAGATTGCCACTGAAGGTCCCTGTAGTGCGCCTCAGCCTTCCGCTTTGAAAATGACGGCTCGAGCTAAATGGTATTGAATGTCGTTCTTTCTTTTTTTTTTGTTGCACTGTCATTGTCACTCTTTTGATTAATGGGTCTTGTGGGTTTTATGTGGAATGTGAATGTGATTGATTGCCTAAGCTTGGTATTACTAATGAGGTATTATGTGGTTTAGGGGGTTGTAGTTAGTATTAAGTAACATAGTTGGTTATGTTTGTGAAAGGTTATAGATGAATTTGAAGAAAATTGTATGCAAATTTTGATGTTGGATCTTTAGGAATTCAGCACTAAACAGAGTTGTTCATGTGGAGTCTGTCATATGATGTATTGAGAATCTGATTGCTTTTCGGTAAAGCTTTCAAAACAAGTGAATGATTTTGTGTGGGTTTTAATTATCTCAATTAGTAAAAGTCTCTTGTCATTGAATGAGGACTTGTGATTGAATACCTTAACCAAAAGAAAACCTATTGGTAACAAGCAATCATCAAGGAGTAGATGCCATAGGTTCAACTCCTAACATGTATATCAAAAAAAAAAAAAAAAGATTGATTTTTTGCTTGCATGAATTGTCCAGATTTTGTTTCTTTGGTTTGATCAAATTTCAGCTTTTATTTGGATACATTGTTTTTCTTTTCTTATCATCCACTTGTGATAATTTATTTTTAAAAAAAAGATTTGTTTAACATCTGTCACCTCTGGTTTCCAATACTACACACACACATACCAACAGTATCAGTTTTAATGTATGCGTAATAAGAGGGAAAAAGATATTGAAATAAGCACATTAGTATCTAGAGTTGCAATTGTTCAGACTTCATTTTCAATTGCGCACATTATATTTATTTAGGGTCCATGAAATTGTTTCCACTTTAAGACTTCCTGGTTGAGTGTGTGAAGTATATTGTCCTGGCTGATGTGTGTTAGGCAAGCATGGCAGAAATTGGGTGCTATGCCTGCAGAAGAAGCTATGCAGAAGTACATTGATATTGTTACAGATTTATATCCTACTTGGGCAGATGGTTCAACTTTGGTGAGAATATTTTTGTTTTTCTGACTTGCTGTTGCTTTAGTCTTCTGTACATGTACTTACCTTCTATTTGATGTTCTCCTTTTTTTCCTTTTTTTTTTAACTCTTTCGTGGTTTATTAACTCATGTATAATCAGAAGAGCAAAGGTAGTGGAGGTGATGCATCAAATACAGATGCTAAAGGCCCAATGGGACCAGTTTTCAGCACTTTTGTTTATGAGGAGGAATCTGGAAATGAGTTGTAAGGTTCTTAGAACTTCTTAATATACAAGTCCAGTGTTCGCATTTAAAGCCTTAATTAGTTCAGCATGAAGGTGGTTTCATGGCCTTTTAAGTGATTCTGTATTTATATGAAAAAAAAAACCATGTAGAGTGAGTGCATGTATGTCTTTTTCTTGGCTTTGATCATGCTTAGTTGGAGGCTGATCATATACTGAATTTAAAAATCCCATCTGCAGCTGCATGCATGCTCATGCACAATCCTCAAGAGGATAACAGCTAGTCAAGATAAATATAGGTGGTGTTGAGAGCTTTCCATGATTGGGAGCTGCAGTTAGCTCTATACATAACAGGGATGACTAATTTCTTGGAAGAGTAATTATTAGGGCTTTCTCTCACTTCTCAGTGGTCTTTTTTTAGTTACTATGATTTGAAGGTTGACAAGACTCCAGGTCAAAGTTCATGTTTAGATTTTCTGCCCACCTTATTGAATGACCTGTTGCAACAAATTATATATGGTTGACTGATTATTAGATGAGGAGATCAGAAATTTTTAATAGACACTTTGGCCTATGTGCTCTAGTTTAAATGACACTTCTTTCTTATAAGAAAGGGTGGAGGGTGTGGTTGTGGTTTCAAAACCCATTCTCAGGTGTAACTTACCAATACCGGACCACTGGGTGCATTTATAAATAACAACCACCACCTACCAGGTGCATATTTGAACGTAATTGGATGCAGAACAATTTCAACAATTTCCTATTAACTTACCAAAACATAATGTCCCTCTTGGAATGAGTTGGGTTTTCCATTCTTGGTGTCTGACCTGATTATGGATGGCTGATTTCTGGATGGTGGTCTATGACTTGTCTGGTTGTAAGTTGTAACTTTATAGTGTGGAGAGAGGGCTTTTAATAATTTTTTTGATGGATTCTTAGTGAGATCTCAACACTAACTTCCTGTTGTCAATTTTACTTAATGGTTTTATGATAGCTAATTTTTCTTTGGAGGTCATTGCAGGTTATATTGTATTTTTTGGGACCCATGGAAGAGGCATTGTCTGACTGTTATAAGTCAAAACTTTTCTGTTTGTCTTGACCTGGGAATCAGTGATTTAGCATAACTATCATGAATCATGTTCTTAAAAAAAAAAAAACTATCATGAATAATGTTTATCTGCACTTTTTTTTTTTTGTTCTTGGTTAGCAACAATCAACTTTGGCTTAAATGACAATTCCTAGTCCCATTAGAATGGGTGTTGAGTGAGGTTATGGATTTAAAAATTGTGCAACTTACCAATAGAAACAAAGTTTGTTCTTGTTGAGGAACTAATAAAGGTTTTAAGAGGTTCCTCTCTTGCTTAAGAGAGAAAAATACAGTAATATTATGCTTCATAAGCTAAGTTTAAAATCCTAATGTATGGTGCATAATAAGTTAATAAGATGTCTATGGATGTGCCTGTTTGAGCCATACTATACTTCCTCTTAGCATTGCAAAGCATTTATTTATTAAACAAAATTCATAAATTATATTAATTATTCCTTGATAACAAATTCTTTCACTAAGATATGCCATTTGTTGGAAGAATAAATTATTGATAACAGTGTCAAGGGCATTTCTTTCTTTCTTTTGGCTGAGATAAATGTATATTGTTTTATTTTCAGGAAAATGGATGCTATTCATGCCTTTGCTAGGGAAGGAGAAGTGGATAATTTGCTTAAGTGTATTGAAGGTGGTGTCTCAGTAAATCTGAAAGGTTTGGTTCTCTTTAGCTGTCCCCATTTCTATTATGTAAACATCATTGTTGGATTTGGAATAGATGTTGAGATCCTATAGGTGTTTCTGCAATGTCTTTATGATGCAGTCATGGAAGATTAATTTGTTATTATTTTGCAAATTTGTCAATTTGAGATATTTTATGGGGGCCCATGTGTGGAATCCAATATAAGTATTATTGATTTGGTTATAAAGGACTAGTCCCTTTCTATTTTCTATTTTCTTTTTCTCTTTATTGGGATACTGTTCATACAACCTTGAACACTATAAATGTCTCTTTTCCATCTTTCTTATAAGTTATAACCCTAAGTCAAGACCTTCCTCTTTTTATATTAAAACCCTAAATCCAACACAACTACATGCAGAAAAATTGGGGATTTTCCCTATGTTACTTAAAAATATTTTGGGTAATTAAAACAGCGCAGGGTGCTTGTTAACAGCTCAGCCTTGGCTCTTCGGAAGTGTGTTTCACCCACTTAATGAGCCAAGGTCAAGCTTATTTTATGAGGGATTGCTTAAGAAGCCAGAGCTAGGGCAAAGTTAGGTTTGGTTCTCTTAGGCTTGTGCACAATTAAGGTAGGCATAATTGATATGTGAAACTGGCTGATAAAGTAACCTTCTAGTAACTTGGAATAATGTTTCTTGATTAGTGATGGCAGGAGTCTTGGATGTTCACAAATTTTCATGTTAGGTTGGACTGATTGGCAAGCTCACACAGCTTGAGAACAGACCCAAGTTCACTGAAGCATTATTTAACCAAATCTAGAAAACATTAGCTTATTTTAGATCAACATTGATCTTGACATAAGTTCGAACAAGTTGATTTGAACTGCCCAATACTCAACTCCGTTTCCAATATATGGATTGGTTGTTTTAAGTATTGCATAATTTTTTCTTGTATGAGAACATGAATAGGCTTATCGTTATACTTATATGTGCATTTTTCTTTCTTTCTTCCTTTATCCCCCACCCCCCAATATTTATACACACAGAAACTTGTTATGATAATGAAATACTTGAATGATCTATAATAGCTTAAATCAGAGAATTGATTTGTTGTAGTGCCGCAAATTCATTAAGCTTTATAGACACAAGATGCATGTATCATTTTCAGTAGTTGAAGTGTATTATGTACTCATTGTGTAATAAAATGAGGAGTTCAAAGGATTTTATTTTATTTTTAAATGTACTCTTCCTTCCAAAGATAATCAAATCTCATGTTGCCTTCTCAGTTTGCCTAAATTTGTTGCAGATAGTGAGGGTCGTACCCCATTGCATTGGGCTGTAGATCGTGGACACCTTAACATCACCGAATTGCTTCTTAGCAGGAATGCTGATGTAAATGCAAAGGTAGTTTGAAATGCTACATATTTCATTTTACTAGGCAACAGAGACCTAAAACCTACCCCACACTACCCCTTTTTAACCTGAGCCAAGTCCGAGGGTTGCATAGATAGTTTATATGATCATTTTTTGTTCTTGCTCTCAATACTGTTCATCTCAAGCATCACCTTAAAAGATTCTTCCATGCATGTTATTTCTTCCCCTTTCAACTTTCATTTTTGTTGTTAAAATTGTCTCTATCTCTCTATTGTAAGGACAATGATGGCCAAACCCCATTGCATTATGCTGTTGTGTGTGAGAGAGAAGCCATTGCCGAATGTCTTGTGAAGCAAAATGCAGGTACAGATTTAAAGGACAATGATGGCGACTCCCCTTCTGATCTCTGTAAGGCAAACTGGCCTTGGATGCAAAGTGTGGGGAAGCAGATTGACTGATGGTTTATTAGTCTTAGGTTATCCTGCTGAAGTCATTTTTGGCAAATTCTTAGTTGATGTATATGTTTATGTATTAACCCTTCAAACTTTTTACCTCTTCCAAATATATTAAGTTAGTGATTAAGGTTTTTTCTACCCAATTTTTTGTTTCTTACTAATATTAAACTAAAGCAATTGTGAAGAATGAATTCAAGGGGTAAAACAGCATGCATATGGAATAGTGAAATTGATTTATGGTCTGATTAATTGTGCATTAGTTTCAAATGTCGGCGTGTGATACTGCAAAAATATAAATCCTAGAATAGGGGAGTTGTTAGAGCATTCCCATCAACTTCTTCAAAAAAAAAAATGTTTCTGTATCACTGAAGTCCATTTTATTCATTTTACAACACATCAGACGTCCTATTATTTATTTTGCATTACATCTCATCAAGATAATCTATTTTCTACCTACAATAGTACAGAAAACACAATTGCTAATGAGGAGAGGGAATGGCAGGAGAGATGGTGAATAAAATAAGAGGTAATTGTAATTTACCTACTTATTGTTTAGTCTGTTTTAATAGTGCTTATTCGTGGTTTGAAAAATGTCACTTAATCTACTTGGGCCCATTTCCATTAGTGGTTTATAATTCACATCATTACTTTTAACTGTTAAAAACAGTAAAACATTACAAAAACAAACATGTCAAGATCTTGAGAGTAAGTCAACAATAAAACAAAAAGAAGAGATCCCACCGACTATTGTTGTATTCATCAAATCACACAACTTTTCTGCAAACTGAACTCAAAACTTTACAGAGCGTAAACCCTTTTCCCCTATTGACTAGATTTTGTCACTTTGAATCAAAACCAGGCTATAATTCTCAGGACCCATCACCAAAAATTGCTAAAAAATCAATGTTGCAATTTTCTGGGATTTGGACAATAAAGCACGAAACTTATTCCCACCATAAGAGGCTGCTGTCAAGCTAAAGGCTCAGGCAGCATCTTTTGGGGTTGTTAGATACACAGTGGCTTATGTAAATAGCCATGCATTTAGGCATGTCCCTCAAGTTGTCAGGGAGCAAACTAAAATGAGGAAGTGTTGAATCAGTTGGAGAATAAGGGAATGATTAAGACAGTTGAGCAATATCTTGGAAATTTTATACAAATGAGATATTTGTGAATCATTTTGAGCAAATTCATGAGCATGATCTGGTTAAAGGTTGAATCAGATAGAGTTGGCAAGGGGGAAGAGGAGGGTGAAGTTGGTGGCTGAGTATTCCTTGACGATGGAGAAGTATAAGAATGCTCCACCAAGTTAGGGTATGGTTTGGCAGATGAGTTGAAGTGGCGGGGTTTTGGGTTGAAATTGTGTCGGATAAAGTATAAACCACAAGCGGCAGATTTTGCATTGAAGAATCATATGGTGGATGTCATGGATAGGAGGAGAGTTGAATGTATGATGCTTGTATCGGATGATTCATCATTGGATTTTGTGGATGTTTTGAAGGAGGCGAAGTTAAGGTGTTTGAAGACAGTTGTTGTGGGAGATATGAATGATGGGGCCTTGAAGAGGGTTGTGGATGCAGGTTTTTCATGGAGAGAAGTTTTGATGGGGAAGGCTAAGAAGGAGGCAGAATTGTTGGGAAATGGAAGGACCGTGATGTTTTTAAGAGATTGGCGTGGACATAAGACCCTGAGGTGGAGAAAAGGTATATGATTTTGATGATGAAATTGTTAAGGAGAGCGAGGATGGGGATTTTGAAGGTATTGTTATTGGGGTAGTTGATTCTTCACGATCATTGAAAAGAATGGAATTTTGACGTACAATCCTAAGTTGAGGAATAATGTATATGATTTTGAGGACGAGGCTATTGAGGAGACTAGGATAGGGCTCATCTGCATGAATCAAATGATTTCATGCAAAAGGAAGGCAACTATACCTGGTCGAATTAGGATTCTAACGCCCAATGTCGTTTCTTCACAATTTTGTGGGTGACTGATTGATATTTTGTATCTCAGAGTTTGTTGTGGTAAAATTATCTCATGTCAATCATTTATCAGATCCAATATTAAATGGATGAGTTTGATTCTCTCAGGAAAAATGAATCCCAGTCCTTTTATGTGTGCAGATGAGCCCTACCTCCAAAGATCACCTTTGCTAATTGGAAATAGGCACTCCCTGAAGAAGGGGATGATTTTTTGATTCCCACCATATATATTTTTCTAGCAAAAGCCACCTGACTTATTAAAATTAACACTACAAAGAAAAGTGAAACATAGAAATCAACTGCCTGTACTTCAATTGCTGAGAAACAACTTTTATGTGAGTTATTTTCCCCAATAAGGGATGTAAAAATCCTATGCTTCTAATATAGGATCACTCTATACAAATCACCTTCTCAAAATTGAACTGAAGGAAAGGAAGCTCAAGGGAGTTAAACCCCACACTGTGTTTCCTTCCACCCTACTAAACCAAAAACCAAATAAAATTATACCACCTTGTTTATCCTATTCCTCAAATCTCTTCGAATTGCTTAAAAGATTTAGAGTTCATCATGCGAATCATCATCTTCTCCTCCATCTGATTCACTGCCAGGGGCTCCACCAGACCGTTGATAGACGGCAGTTATAATTGGGTTGCAAACAGCCTCTACCTCTTTCAGCCTCTCCTCATAATCCTCTTTCTCAGCACTCTGATTGTCATCCAACCACTCAAGTGCCTCTTTAACTGCTGTCTCAATCTTCTCCTTCTCATCAGACTCTAACTTGTCCGCGAGTTTGTCCTTGTCATTGATCTGGTTCTTCATGTTGTAGATATAGGTTTCCAAGCTGTTTCGGGCATCAATCTTCTCCTTGACCTTCTTGTCTTCCTCGGCAAACTCCTCGGCCTCCTGCACCATCCGATCAATCTCCTCTTGACTCAGCCGACCCTTGTCATTGGTGATTGTGATCTTCTCTGATTTCCCTGAGGCCTTATCTTCAGCTTTCACGTTTAGAATACCATTGGCATCAACCTCAAATGTGACTTCAATCTGAGGTGTTCCTCTGCTCAAAGAAACAAGCCAATTCTAGTAAGTTGAAGCACACAAAACTTTGATAGAATGGAAGCATATTCAAAAGGGGTATGGGAAAACAACCTTGGAGCTGGAGCAATTCCAGTCAAATCAAAATTCCCAAGCAGTCTGCAGTCTTTTGTGAGACTCCTTTCTCCTTCAAAAACCTGTTGGAGAGAATCAACTTGGCATCAGCACAGATGCAAAAGGAATTAATCAAACTTACACATAAAAGCCAGTTTGCACACTGACTTTCAAGATTAGTATGGATAGATGATTTCTTCCCATTCATTATGCTAACTAAACAGTAAACACTAATGCAAAAATATTTTGTACCTGGATAGTGACAGTTGTCTGCTGATCCTGGTAAGTTGTGAAGACTTGGGATTTCTTGCTTGGAATAACAGTGTTCCTAGGAATCAATTTTGTCATCACTCCACCAACAGTTTCGATACCAAGGGTAAGTGGGGCCACATCCAAGAGAAGGATATCTGAATACAATGTAACAGATAATAGTCAGTGGACCAGCCATATTCCTAAAATATTCATGACTTGTAATTGCAAGGGAAAAGTACCTTTGGTTTCATCACCACCCTCTCCACTCAAAATGCCTCCTTGTACAGCAGCACCATAAGCAACAGCCTCATCTGGGTTCACACCCTTGTTGGGCTCCTTACCATCAAAAAAGTCCTTAAGAAGTTGCTGAACCTTTGGAATCCTGGTGCTTCCACCAACAAGTACAATTTCATCAATCTGGCGCTTCTCCAATCCAGCATCATCCATGGCCTTCTTAACAGGTCCCATGGTCTTTCTGAATAAATCGTTGTTCAACTCTTCAAATCGCGCTCTGGTAAGTGGTTCAGAGAAATCCACACCATCAAAGAGGGATTCAATCTCCACACGAACCTGGTGCTGGCTGCTCAAGGCTCTTTTGGCACGCTCAGCTTCTCTCCTCAGCTTCCCAAGAGCTCTATTGTCCTTGCTGATATCCTTGCCGTGCTTCTTCTTAATCAATTTGATGAAATAATCCATAACTCTGTGATCAAAGTCCTCACCTATAAGAGAAATAAATGTGTGAATTTAACTTCTTATCCTTTCCCAAATTAAATTGTTCTCTACCCAATTCACAGAATCCACCATTCTTCTAATAGAAAGCAAAAGGCACAAGCAACATAACATTAACAATGCAAGGAAGTTACCTCCTAAATGAGTGTCTCCATTTGTTGCAAGAACCTCAAAAACACCGTTGTCAATTGTCAAAATACTAACATCAAATGTTCCACCTCCAAGGTCAAAGACAAGGATGTTCTTCTCACCACCCTTCTTGTCCAAACCATAGGCAATGGCTGCAGCAGTTGGTTCATTTATAATTCTTGCGACGTTCAGTCCGGCAATAACACCAGCATCCTTGGTAGCCTGCCTTTGGGCATCATTGAAGTAAGCTGTAGGGTTCATGAATTGAGTAAATTAGTCAATCATACATTAATCATAGTTTGCTTCCTAGAACAACTTGGAATTTAAAACCAAAACAAGAAATTTCACTTTACCAGGAACTGTCACAACAGCATCCTTAATTTTCTTCCCAAGGAATGCCTCAGCTGTCTCCTTCATCTTTGTTAGAACCATAGCACTTATCTCCTCAGGACTAAAAACTTTAGTCTCCCCATCCTTGACCTTTACTTGTATATAGGGTTTTCCATCCTTGTTCACAATCTTGTATGGAACAAGTTTCATGTCCTTCTGTACCTCCTTGTCATCAAACCTGCAAAAGGCACAATATAAACCGTTGAGGAACACTATTCTCACACACATTTTATCTACAAAAGAGATAGACAGAGTGAGACACATTACTTTCTTCCGACAAGCCTTTTGACATCGAAGATGGTCCTCTCGGCATTGACAGGCCCCTGATTCTTAGCTGCCTCGCCGATCAATCTCTCACTATCAGTGAATGCAACCCATGAAGGGGTGATTCGATTACCTTGGTCATTCGCTATGATTTCAACATGTCCATTCTTATAAACACCAACACAAGAATAAGTTGTGCCAAGGTCAATCCCAATCACTGTTCCTAACTTGTTTGTCTCCTCTTTCGCAATAGAAAATGCGAAAAAACTCCCTGTTAACCAAAAAAAAAAAACAGAATTAATTACATCCCATTCCCCCGTCTTTTTGGAAAATTACATGATCCAACTAAAGTATAAATCTAGTAACACAAATTTTTTCACAACAACTAACTGATCAGTACGTTATAAAGAGTGAAGTTACTCCAATCAAAACTTACCACCTTAGCAAGTCAAGAAAAATTTGAAATGTTTAAGTGCCCCTAACATTGCTTTTTCAACTAAAGGGTGCAGAGTAAGGCACCAAATCATCAAACTCAATCAAATCATAATCAAATAATTATAGCATCTCCAGCCATGAAAACAAGATAGATGCTATCCTAAACTAAGTAGCATTTTAGCTCAACCACTCAAAACTTTCGATCTATAATATTTAATCATCTCAAAACACAAAAAATGAAAAAGACCCAGTTTCAATTTCTAAGTGCATTCAAACAAATCACAATAAACTTATGATTAACATAACAACAATTGATCTTCTTCTCTACAAACACTTCCAATAGTAAACATACCAATAGTGTTGATCTTCTTCTCTATCAAAATTTATGCTTTTTGTCTTTTGTTCACAATAAAACATAGTGCAAAAACAAAAGACACAAAAATTTAATAGTAATATAACAATAGTTATTCTCCTTCTCCATCAAAATTTAAGCTTTTTTTTTTTGGTTCTGAATAAAACATCATGAAAAATAAGACCCAAAAACGAATTTTTCTTTCTTTCTCAGTAGCCCAAAAAACAAGCCTCAAACAAAGTACAAGAGGAAGTGAAAAAACACAGACTCACCAAACAAAATGATGCCCAGAAAGATCAGAGAAGCGCGTAGTCTAAACGCACTGTCCATCACGTAAAAAGCTCCAACCTTTAAAAAATTTTCTTATAGAACTACTTGAAAAATGGTATGTGACTATGTTGTTGTTGTTGTTGTTGTTGTGATTGTGAGTTCGAAGTTTATTTATATGGGACTTTCCGTAACTGTCGGGGCGGGTTTGAGTTTGTGTATTTCAGAGAGAGCGTCATTGGTGATGATGTGGACCAATGGAGTTTAGGATTTGTGTTGTCAAGCCAATGAGATTTAGTATTTTGTGTTGGGTTAATCTTGGCCCTCCATTTTCCCACGTCTTTGAGGTCTTCTGGGTCTTTGGTCAAAAACAACACAACATTGACATATAGAGTGTCATTCACGGTTAGATTCACATTATTATAAAATTATAATACAACAAAGTTTTGTTGTATAAAATAAGCATTTCCGTTGAAAATCTAACCATTATTTTCTTTATACTTGTAATATATTGGTCAAATTTTGTGTGGACTATATATTATTTATTTTATGACATAAGAATATATTTTATACATAATTTTAAATTACAAAAAAATCAATTTAAACATTTCATTGATAACATAGTTACTGATTTTTAATTTTTTAAAAATTTGACAACTCAATATCTTTTTATTGGGGTAATTTTGACAAATTTACCATTGAATTAAATTTTATTTTTATATTCTCTATACTTGTAAAATTTCTAAGATCAGTACCTATGTCATTAATAAATTCTTTAAATTGCAATTTTTGATAGTTTAAAATTATGCATAAAATATAATCTTATATATTATATAGGTAAATAATATCTTATTGGCACAAAATTTGACATATGTATTAAGAATGTAAAGATCATGCAAACCAACGATTAGATTTTCGAAATATGCAATAATGTTGATGATATTAAGTAAGATTGTAACCTTAAGTTACAATCAATTTTATGGCTAAACTTTGTCTATTATAATAATAAAAATTTATGTTATTTTATGGAGAAATGTTAACGAATGCCCAAAGGGTGTTTGTTAATGAACCATTTTAGGAAAAGTTTTTTGGGAAAAGGAAAAAAAAAAACAATTAATGTTTTGATAGAGTTTTCTATTTCCCTAAAAAATTGTGTTAAAACTTTTTAAAAATAGTTTGTTAACAATTGTCCTAAAAACACCAGTTAATATGACCTTATGTTATATATAAGACAAATTTTTTTCAAAGAAAAAAAATTGTTATATGACGAAAAGGCTGTCATACATAAGAAAAAACAAAAACTAAAAGTTATAGTAGATGAACAAAATAATGTAAGTGAATAATGAAATTTATTTTTTAATTAATTTTAAATTTTAAATGTTTAATAATAGAATTTTAATTGAAATATTAATTAAAATTTATTGAAACTTTGGTAAGAGATATTTATCTAGTATAATTAGCTTAATTAATAATAGAACTTTAAGTAGAGCACAGTTAAATTAATAAATTTGATGATGTATATGTGCTGTGGTTTGTAAGGATACTTTTATTATACGTGTGGTATAAAGAGAGTGTATCCACTTATCATAAATGTTATTTATATAACTTAACTTTTATTATATAGTATAATGTTAGTAATATGTAGGGATGGCCATGGGTAGGGTATGGATCGGGTATACCCATACCCTACCCAAAATATTTACCCATGGATACCCGGATACTAATACCCAGTAATATCCATACCCAATTCTTACCCGAATGTATTATCCATGGATATCCATACCCTACCCAAAACCCATTTAAAAAAATGCATAGAATATCACACACCTAATAATCAACAAAGCAAAAAATTAAAAAAAAAAAAAAAAAAGCACGAATATATATTATCAAAATTTTGCTGAAATAGAAAAAAAAATCCATAGAATATTTTTTTAAAAAAAAGATACCATTGTAAACCAGATGTTCTCTCTTTACCCATTACCCATAGCTTCGTCTCTCAGCTCTCTCTCTCTCTCTCTCTCTCTCTCTCTCTCTCTCTCTCTCGAAAAAGCCTTGCGATTTCACCAATTGCTTTCTGTGAAATGCGGTACAAGGCAGAGAGCTTTGTGATATGTTTGTCTGTCTCTCTCTCAACACCATGGCTTTGTGTCTTAAGAACCAGGTGCCGAAACTGTAACCGCCATCAACAATGGCGTCACAGCAAGCTCGCGTAAACAAGAAAGCTGAGTTGAGTTTGATCTACCATGACCCACTCCAATCACCTTCTCTCTCTGCTCTGGTACATCACAGAAAGCTCCGATCCTGTTCTCTCTCACGATTTTGAAGATTGATTGCCTTCTCTCTCTTTGATTACGTTCTCTCTCTCTAATTGTGTTCTTTCTCATGACTATTGATCTGGGTTGTTCGAATTTTTTTTTTTTGAATGGGTTTGATCTGATTGTGTTTGTGTGTTTGAGGAGAGGCAGAGAGCTTTTTTTTTTTTTTTGATAGGAGAGAGGCGGAGAGCATTGAGAGAGAAAATTTTAGGTTTTTTGAGTTCGGGTCGGGTTTGGGTAATATCCATACCCTACCCACAAAATTCGGGTAATATCCAAACCCTACCCGATTACCTTCTACCCATAAAGAACCGGGTATTACCCGAAACATTTGGATCGGGTAGGGTTGGATATCCATTACCCAATGGGTATGGCCATCCCTAGTAATATGTCTATGGATTAATTAAAATTTATATGTAAATAAAATAAAATAGTTTACTAAATATTTTTTATTCCATTAGTAAAATATTTTGGGTTAATACGACACAGAAAGTACAATTTTTTTCCTCTTAAAGCCATTGAGTTATGGAATTCAAAATTAAGTGCCTTTTTCTATAGAAATTTGGGTTAAAACTTCGCATAAATTATCTAACATCACGTATCTTTTGTTTTGATTTGGTTTGTTTTCTTTCACCCTGTTGATGCACAAAATTTTATACTACGGGTCCGTTTGGATACAACTTAATTATTTTGTTGAAAACTGAAAATACTATAACAAAATAATTTTTAAATATGTAAAAATTACTGTTCACTCTTTTTTACTGTTCATATGCCTTGGTGCACTGTTCATTTCCCATGAACAGTGCACCAGACGCTGGTCTTAAAAAAAAAAAAAAAAAAAAGCTGAAAACGTGCAAACCTTACAAACGTGAACGTGAATGTGGTTCCAAACAGATTATAGATCATTGGCTCCGCGTGTGCCTTTGCATAGGTTTCTTACCCATTTTTTAATAGATGTGATATAATTTGAATTTATACCTTATTTTTTTGGGGAAAGAGAAAGCTTATGATAGATTGACAATTAACGTAAAATTTAATCATTTTATTATAAACAATAGTTTTATAGACATGATGTTAGAGCATCATCTCCTACTAGTGACACATTGCATCTATTATGAAAAGTACATAAAGGTCCCAATTAATCTGTTTAGTAACTGTAGACCATCTCAAGATTGTTGTCTATTAAATAGCAAACAAGGTTTAATTTAAAGATTGGTGTCCATCTTCACGCTGAACACTTGGGTCATATTTATAAGATAGTCAGAGGTAGAAGTATTCTAAAATATTACGAGAAATGATATGTCTATAATATTTTCGCAATATTTTCCCAACAAATGTTATGTGGCAAGTTGTTACATATTATTATTGGTGGGGTAGAAAAGTAATTTTAGTAGTAAGTTAAAATTAGAACCAATAACAATTAACCACTGTGATTTATTGTAAAAATGTTGTGGACGTAACGTTTCTCAAATGTTATAAATTATTATCACAGATGATTTATTCCCCTTCCCAATTGTGGGATTATTCCAAAAATATGATGAGAGGGCGCCACAATGATCATTTCTCTAATGAAGCTAAAATGACACATCATCCTTCATGCCCAGTGTGTGCTCAGAGCTTTTCTATTTTTTTTGGTAAAATTTAATGATTTGCATTCATTGTAATTTGAGATTATTACATATTTTAATGACAAACAAAAACCTAGGAGTGTGATGAGTATTATGTCTTTTTAATTTTTTTATAGTTAAACCTATTCAATTGATGTGATAATTCATAATCTATATTTCTATTTTTAAAAAAAAGAACTTATATTTGTTTTGAAGAAATGGGTTAGTAGGGGAATGTTTTTATTTTGTAAGTAATATTTTAATATAAGTTAGACATATATTTTTAGCAGACTAACCTTTAGTATCCCAAAATGTTAGAGACTATTATCATGGGTAATCTATTCCCCTTCTTAATTGTGGAATTTTTCCAAAAAAAAAAATGATGGGAAGGTGCCACGTTGACCATTTCTCCTTATAAAATTAAAATGACATTAATTGCAGGAGGTCACAACTCACAACCAGTTCAACTACTCTCTCTCTCTCTCTATTGGTAAAAAAACAAGTTAGGAAAGATGAGGTTGATAAATTGGAACACACAAATTTATGTATTTTAGGCAACCCTTCAATAATAACTGTCAATAACCGTTTTTCCCACCACCCATGTGGGGTCCTTCAAACCAAACCAAGAAAACTAACAATATAGTATACCCACCACCAACTTCTCCTATGCATGCCCATATATATCTCACCCTTTGTTCTCGCTCTGTCTCTAATGGCCAATGCGGTGGTTTACACCCTCATAGCCACCGCCTTCTTCATCATCATGGTATTATTCTCTCCCTCCAGACAACACGGTCGTGATCATCGTGGCCTAAATCGCCGCCTCGGCTACGAATTCCGGATCACAAATTTCGACCCTCTAGTCAGTAAGTTGGAAAGACTGGCTGAAAATAGGGGACAAGAAGACCCCATTTATAGTACTACTTCCTTCCATTTTGAAAATAGCTCCTTTGTGGATGAGGTTGACGATGCATATGAATATTTTAGTGAAGGAAAATTAAATACAACCTTAAGGTTGTACATTTTGTTCCCTTTGATAGACAAAGCACCAACTGATGGGATGGTTAGTTTCAAGGAGCTAGAGGCTTGGTTTGAACATCAAGCACATCAGAGATTGAATTATACAACACAGAAAGAGATGGCATCGCGCGACAAGGACGTGAATGGGGCCATAGCTTTCAATGAGTATCTACCTCAGTTTTTCAAAGAAGATATAGGTACTTATATATATATTTATTATTTAAACTAGAAACTTTATCTTTTTGAGGTGGGGTATCAAGCTGGTTGTGCAAATAATACAAAAATTGCTACATTTGTCTTCCTAGACATAACCAATTGTGAAATAAAAATTTGGAATTTGGAGCTAGTTGGGATTAGAATATGATCAATTAATATTTGGAATGAAAGATTAAGTTGTTAAGAAATATAGAATTTACTTTATTGTAACAAAATGATTGTTGTAATATTTAGCTAGAAACTTCTTTTGTTTTGCTTGTTTTCTTGGTAACCTATATGAGCGAACAGGTATTGTATTCGATAGAATTTGATATAAAGAATGTGAAACAGAGAAAAATGGAATGGGGCATGGTGAAGCTGGATGGTGGAAGGAGCAATTTGATAATGCCGACATTGATCAAAGTGGATCTCTTAGCTTTGATGAGTTCAAAGAGTAAATTTTCGAACTTCCTTTGCTCTCCATTTCATCTTATTCATGTGTTTAAGGTACACAAATGATTTGTGCATGCTGGGGAATTTGATGAATAAAAGCCTTATTTCCATGCAGTTTTTTGCACCCAGAAGACACTGGGAATGAGAAAATTCAGAAATGGCTTTTGAGAGAAAAGATAAAGTAAGCAATCCACATGTCTAATAACTTCTACCTTTTGCATTTTCATTGTAATAATGTACAATTGAGATATGATATGAATGATGATAGTTTCCCCTAATTAATCTTGTTAGTCCAAAACCTCTTGTATGCTTAGTGCCTTGACACAATGATTTTCTTTACAGGCGGATGGATTATAATGGTGATGGGAAACTCAATTTTGAAGAATTCCTCACCCATGCTTATGATATTTATAAGAATTATGCTGATTTTGATTCTCGTGGGGCTGATGTACCCACAGCAGAAGAGAAGTTTGCAGAGCTTGATGTGAACAAGGACAAGTATGCATCCTATGAACTTAAGAACAAGTTTTTCTTTCAAATTATGCACGATAATTTTCCCGTTGAATAATGTTAAGTTCGTTTGCAAACTGTAGGATTATATCTTTATGTTCAATGTTGTTGGTGGATAGTTTAAACTAGCTGTTGTTGTTTGGGTTATTCACTAATCTCATATTGATAAAAAAATTTCAGATTGTTGGTAGTGGAAGAATTGAAACCCATACTAGGTTACCTTCACCCAGGAGAACTGACTTATGCAAAATATTATACTAGTTATCTGATTCATGAGGTCAGTTGCTATTCTATAATGTTAAGTCTTTGCATTACTTGTTGGTTTCTAATTGTAAGAACATTGAACTTTCTAACTTTGTGCCTTTTATTTCATTCAGGCTGATGACAACAAAGATGGGAACTTATCGCTTGATGAGATGCTCAATCATGAGCATATTTTCTATAACACAGTCTTTGATGAAATCAAAGAAGATTACGATGACGATTTCCATGATGAACTCTGAACTGTGATCCTCAGAACATTTTTTAACATACCAGTACAGAAGAAAATGAAAAATGAAACAAAATTTTCCTTCTCTCTTAGAAAGTACTTAGCTTTCTATTTATGAAGAAGCCTTTAGCTCTTCAAACATGCCCAAATTTCCTTAAGCATGATTGAGTAGATCTAACCTAGTATAGAATGCAATTAAATTTCAGTCCATGTGTAAAGATGCAGCAATGGATGTCCAAATTAACTTGAGTTGCAATTTTTTTTAAAATTTCTTTTTCCTAAAATGTCACAAATAGAGGAAATATCCAACCTCTTTTCATTGAAATCCAATGCAATGAATATTGGGTATGTACTTAATGTGACCAAAAGTATATTTTCTGGTATGGCTTTTTTTTTTTTTTTTTTTTTTATAGTATTGTGTTAAAAGTATATAGTCATCACTTTGTGGATTCAAGTGGTTTCTACAAAAGCTACTACCGTCCATGGTAGAGTAGTAATTAAGCATGTCACAAAATGAAATATTTTTCCTCAACAGACAGTTTGAGTAGGCTTAGTTTTTTACTTAATTTTCAATATCCTTAATACCGGTTGATTGATTCAAGTAATATCTTCCAGATTCCTTGGGTTTTTATTCACTACTGCATTAGACAAGTTGCACTAGATATTTAAATCTTTTCAAATATATGTACAAAATAACTTGAAAAACAACACTGTTAGAACTGTTACTTAGAAGCTTTAGCCATTTTGTCTATAGAATAATCTTTTCAAACATTATTGTTTTCTGAAGAAGATTGAATTATGTACACAGTATGTCTCTTTCGAGAAGGCTTTCGGCTGTAGTGTTAATTATTAAAATAAGGAACTAGTTGGCTTAGTTTAGTGAACAACCATTGTCATGGTCCATGGATCCATTCCATCCACTTCAGATAGAGTCGTTTCATTAGCAAAGCTTTATTGTTTTATGTTACATTGAAAATAACACTCACGCAGAAATACAAGAAGGGGGGTACAATCTTTGCGGTGTCCCATATTTGGTTCGAATTTTGCCTCTCTTCTCTTCCTATCTACCTATCTATAAATAATAAGGAACAATACTTTTTAACTATAAAATTTAATTAATCAAGTAATTAAATTTTATAATGGCAGATCTGTGAATGACTTTTATAATTTTAGGCCATTATCACCTAATTTTGCAATCCTAAAGTTCGCTGTTAACTTCCAAGATTTAAAAAGAACAATGATGCTATATCCATCTCATATCAAAGTCCCATTGCTTATCAACATTTACAAAGGTAGTTCTCATGTTATCTAGGATTAAGGTTTTGGGTTCCACTAATTTTTATTTTTTAAAAGTTCTTTGGTTTTAAAATGAATTCACATTGCTGTCAAGCTTAGATTTAACGCTTGAAAAGTTTGAGTTGTAAAGGTAATTGAGAATGTGAACACATGTGTGATTCGTCAAGAACCCTTTGCAGTTCATTAGCATTGTTTAGTCTCCCTTATGAGGAGAACAAAAGTTTGAAAACCCCTCCATCGCTTATAGTAACATCTAAAAAGAAAAAATGAAAGAATTTAAACATTAAATTTGTTCTCTCACTACTATAACTAGTAACTTTAAATATTTCATTATTAAGTATTACCTTAAAAAAGAAATATTTCACTATCAAGTGGGGGTTTTTTTTTTCTTCGAATAAATACTTTATTGATCAACCCAAGTACACAAAAAGTAGACGCTTAGATTTATTGCCTATGAGACTAGGGATGGAAAACTAGAGATGGGCACTGGCTCAAATCCAATCACACAATGCAGCTCTTCTAAGAACGCATAAGGCTACCTTTGCTTCACCCAACAAAGGGCTACTAGGATCCAACTGCTCTGTTCAGGCAGATAATAGCTTCTGTTTCTTATTTTTGGTTACCACTGCAATTGTGATTTTTTCCTCTCTAAATCTCTAATCACTGCATCAAAGTTTAGCTTAACCCAATTCTTTGGTGGGTGCTTCCAAGTTCCAACCTTTCTCCTTTGCTGGTTTCTTTGATTGGTCATCCCATGCTTGCATAGATAGATCAGTCGTGGAACTTTTAGTGCCATCCACTCTAGCTTTGTTCCTAGCCATCCAAATTTGATCACAAAAAATAGTGTCATAAAACCTAAAATTAGCTAACTACTTCATCAATCTAACTCCCCAAGATTGCTTTAGGCTTAAGAATGGTTAAGAGGTTCCACATGTTGCTCAAATTTAAAGGCCATGGGGCTAACAACCAAAGTTGATAGTTGCTTCACCCAATCACATTGGAGAAAAAAAAAAAGGGGGCTCTGGTCTAGACTAGACTAGAGTCTCCCTCTTTTCAATGAGAATAGTGCATATTTGGATCTAGATTCTAATTCCTTTTAAATTATTTGCACATGTAAAAAATAAAAGTGACTATTACATTCAATAATTTTGTTTCCTAAATAATTGCATTCAATATTTCCAAATGAATAAAAATGCATTGAATTGACCAAGTTTTATTTTATAGTGGCTTGGATTTCCTAGAAAGACCTCAAAATCATAGTAGTCCAATAATTTTTTTAACCTTCTTATAATAACCTTTGCATAACGTTAATGATAGGAAAAATCCCATCTCAAAATCAGCAAAATTGGTTCTAGATGGTCCCACACGTCTTACTTTAATCCAACGGCTAAGAACAGCAACCTTTTTTCTCAAAAAGAAATCTCATTCGTCAATTAAGCTGACTTTGTATCTAATACTTCTTAATCTTATCGATTTGAATTGATTTGAATTTTTTTTTTAAAAATTTGAACAAATTAAAGTTACAAAATTAGAATAGTTGGGCCCACAATACAACTCAGTACTCACAGTCACAACTCAAAGACAGGTCAATTTAAAAAAAAAAAGACGCGTAAATAAAAAAAAAAAAAAAAAAATAAGACCAATGGCTCTGATTTGATTTGGAGAACAATCCAACGGGCCCCACAAAATAAAATTCATAAAAATTTCAAATACAAAAAGAAAAAAAAAATTTATAGTACTATAAATTTGTGTAATTCAAGCTTTTTATTGTTCAATTTTCCTTTTCTTTCTCTCTCTCTCTCTCTCTCTCTCTGAACTAGGGTTTCACTTTTTCAGAGCGCCGTTGAGTTTGTCTCGATCGGTGACAGTACTGCTACTGTCTCATTCAATTCCGTGGACCACCAGGTAATTTTACCATTCCTATATCAAAACCCCCAATTTTTTGACCGAAATTAGGGGTTTCTATTTTATTGTTTTTATTTTTTGGTATGTTGATTTGGGCATTCGATCTATATATTGCTGATTTGCTTTTGCTTCAATTTTTGGCAAATGGGTTGAATTTTGATTAGCTTGTGGTTGTAATTTTAGTGGGTTTTCGTTCTTTTTTTGGTAATTGAAGTGTGAATTTGATAGAATTGTATTCAATCTGATTCGATCCGTGACTTTCTTCAAATTTACTTACATAGGTTTCAATTCTAATTGCTTAAGGTCTGGTGGGTATATACTAGCTTTTCAAATTCTGGGGCAAAAAAGGTTTTTTTTTTTTTTTTTTTTTCAAGTTTATGTTTTTATTGATTTTAATTCTTATTTTGAAAATTTGAGTGATTAGTGGGGTTGATGTGATAATACTATGATAGTCATATAGATTCACTTTGATATAATTTAGGTAGTGCAGCTGATTTACTTTTAAGGTTACTAGTCTCAGTGGATTTTGAACTGTTTTCTGATATTTGTCTCATTCTGATTATAATATTAATATTCACAGTGCACCGCGGAGCAGATTTTATTTTTAGTCATCTTTTCATGCTTCATGTTTTTAAATTTAATTTGCATCTTCAAATTAAGTTTTATTTTTTCATTTGATGCAGAAAATGATGAGAAATAAAAATAATTTAAATATTAAAGCTTTAAATGCAATTTGGTTTCCAGAAATTTGAAGCAACGGATATAGATAAATTAAGGGAAAAAAGTATGCGGGAGTATATCTGAGTTAACTGCACAAAATATATGTGTTTGCTTGGTTGGTTGTGGTTTTACTTTGATTTTTTGTTGGAATTGAAATATGAAATTTTTGGTTACTACAATTTTTTCATTGATGTTTTGATCACATTGTGATGTCGGTTCTTAAACTATTGATCATTTGTTGAGTACTTTACGGACTTGGGTTTGGGATGGGAAGCTTGTTGAACTTTTATGTATCTGAACTAAGATATATTTGATACTCTCAGATACAATATGGCGATGGAAGTTACCCAGATTCTTCTGAATGCCCAATCGATCGATGGTAATGTGCGGAAGCATGCAGAAGACAGTATAAAACAGTTTCAGGAGCAAAACCTCCCCAGTTTCTTGTTATCTCTGTCTGGAGAGCTAGCGAATGATGATAAGCCTGTAGAGAGCCGTAAATTAGCAGGTTTGATACTTAAGAATGCCTTGGATGCTAAGGAACAACATAGAAAGTTTGAGCTTGTCCAAAGCTGGTTGACCCTGGACAGTGCCGTGAAGGCCCAGATCAAGACATGCTTGTTACAGACCCTATCTTCTGCTGTATCTGATGCTCGATCAACTGCATCACAAGTCATTGCAAAGATTGCAGGCATTGAATTGCCTCAGAAACAATGGCCTGAGCTTATAGTGTCCCTTTTGTCAAATATTCACCAGCAAGCAGCTAATGTTAGGCAAGCCACTTTGGAGACTCTTGGATATTTGTGTGAGGAAGTCTCTCCTAATGTTGTGGATCAGGATCAAGTGAATAAAATACTTACAGCTGTAGTTCAGGGCATGAATGCATCTGAAGGGAACAATGATGTTAGGCTTGCTGCTACTCGAGCATTGTACAATGCCTTGGGCTTTGCTCAGGCAAATTTTAGCAATGATATGGAGCGTGACTATATCATGAGAGTTGTCTGTGAGGCAACTCTCTCCCCAGAAGTGAAAATACGGCAGGCAGCTTTTGAGTGTTTGGTCTCCATTTCATCAACTTACTATGAGAAATTAACTCATTACATCCAGGACATCTTTAACATTACAGCAAAGGCCGTGAGGGAAGATGAGGAACCTGTTGCACTTCAAGCCATTGAGTTCTGGAGTTCAATCTGTGATGAGGAGATAGATATTTTGGAAGATTATGGGGGTGATTATACCGGGGACTCTGCTATTCCCTGTTTTTATTTTATAAAGCAGGCCCTCCCTGCTCTTGTCCCTATGCTGTTGGAGACACTCCTTAAGCAAGAGGAGGATCAGGATCAGGATGAGGGAGCTTGGAATATTGCAATGGCTGGGGGCACTTGCCTTGGCTTGGTTGCACGTACAGTGGGAGATGATATTGTCCCACTTGTTATGCCATTTATTGAAGAGAACATAACAAAACCAGAGTGGAGGCAAAGGGAAGCAGCCACATATGCTTTTGGTTCAATTTTGGAGGGTCCTTCCCCTGACAAGTTAACACCTATTGTCAATGTTGCGTTAACATTCATGCTCGCTGCTTTAACTAAGGACCCAAACAACCATGTGAAAGACACTACTGCTTGGACCCTGGGGCGAATCTTTGAATTTCTTCATGGTTCAACAATAGATTCACCCATAATTACTCAAGCAAATTGCCAACAGATCATTACTGTTCTGCTTCAGAGTATGAAAGATGTTCCAAATGTTGCTGAGAAGGCCTGTGGTGCTCTCTATTTTCTTGCTCAAGGGTTTGAGGAGGGGGGCCCATCATCACCTCTAACTCCTTTTTTCCAGGAAATCGTTCAGGCCCTTCTCACTGTTACACACAGAGAAGATGCTAGTGAATCTCGATTGAGGACTGCTGCATATGAAACGTTGAATGAAGTAGTGAGGTGTTCAACTGATGAAACAGCTACCATGGTGTTGCATCTTGTTCCTATCATTATGACGGAGCTGCACAAGACTCTCGAGGGGCAGAAACTCTCATCTGATGAGAGAGAGAAGCAGAGTGAATTACAAGGCCTTCTTTGTGGGTGTTTACAGGTCATTATTCAGAAGATAGGGTCATCAGAGCCAACTAAATATCCCTTTATGCAGTATGCAGATCAGATAATGGAACTATACCTGAGAGTTTTTGCGTGTAGAAGTGCCACTGTGCATGAGGAGGCCATGCTTGCCATTGGAGCCCTTGCCTATGCAACAGGCCCAGATTTTGCAAAATACATGCCAGAGTTTTACAAGTACTTGGAAATGGGTCTTCAAAATTTTGAGGAGTACCAAGTGTGTGCTGTGACAGTTGGTGTCGTTGGAGATATATGCAGGGCATTGGAGGATCAGATTCTTCCTTACTGTGATGGGATTATGACACAACTCCTTAAGAACTTATCAAGCAATCAGTTGCACCGTTCTGTTAAGCCTCCCATATTCTCATGCTTTGGTGATATAGCACTGGCTATTGGAGAGAACTTCGAAAAATATTTGATGTATGCCATGCCCATGCTCCAGAGTGCTGCAGAGTTGTCTGCCCACACATCAGGTGCTGATGATGATTTGGTAGACTACACCAATTCTCTGAGAAATGGAATCTTGGAGGCATATTCTGGGATATTCCAAGGGTTTAAGAACTCTCCTAAAACCCAGCTCTTGATACCCTTTGCACTTCACATCCTCCAGTTCTTGGACAGCATATATATGGAGAAGGACATGTGAGTTCTCTGTAGAAGACATTTATTTTTCTGGTGTTCTTATTTTAAATATTTCGTTCTGCATTATTTACTGATTTTTTTTAAAAAAAATTTGATTTATAGGGATGATGTGGTAATGAAAACTGCTGTTGGAGTCCTTGGAGATCTTGCAGATACACTTGGAAGTAATGCAGGTACTCTGATACAGCAATCTCTGTCAAGCAAAGACTTTTTAGATGAATGCTTGTCCTCAGATGACCATTTGATCAAAGAATCTGCTGAATGGGCTAAGTTGGCCATCAGTCGCGCCATTTCTGTTTGAGGCTAGCATCGCTTGGTATTCTCCTTTATTTTAGAAGTCCCTGCATGCATTTGGTCGTGTCGAGTTGGGGTCCAGGGTTGCATATACATTGAGTCATCACCATCTTCTGACAACACAATACTGTTGGTCTTCAAGTTGTCACTAACTCTTGCGTCATCACCAAATGTTGTCACTAACTAATGCATCAGCACACGCGCGCACACCCGGGGGTGGGGGGAGGGCTGTTATGGAGAAGAGGGTAGTCATGGCTTCACTGAAATGGGTGGAGGTCTCCATAGATAATCAGAGCAAAGAGGGCTCATGGAGGAGTGCAGTTGCAGACAGAGAGGGAGGTGAGTGTGAGATGAAATTAGATGCTGCTCAAACTGCTTGATGATTGGTTGTGCACTTGGGTCCTTAAACGATAGTCCTATTCTTGTCGAGGTTAGTCCCAATGGTTACAGGTTTTTGAACAGAAGAATGCGAAGAGGTTGGTTCTGGTGTTGTGAAATTTCAACAGCACCCAAGTGCTATATTCCTGAGTTTCTCCTTCCATCGGCATGTTTTTATTTCCATTTTCTCCTTCCTGGAGAAAGTTTTCATTCCTGGTTTCTCCGTCAATAGCAGATTCTCATTCTTTTGTTAATTTGTGTCTTCATCTGTTCATCATATGTCCATCATGGTCAGTTGTATTTCATCCTTTTCATATTTTTTCTTATACTTGGTATGCGGGTTGGGATTCACCCACATTTACCGAGTCTAAGAGCATTTCATCTTGCATTTCATTCATTCATTTTTCATTTTTGTCAGTCTAAGTAGGTGTTTTCTCAGGTCAAATTTTCAATACCATGCATTCATGAAGAGTGGTATATGAGTATAGGTTTCGATTTTGCTTTGGAATGTGTAATCATAATCATGTCTATCTCCTCCTGTGGAGAGTAGTATATTGGAATGTCACGAATTGTGATGGCATTAAAAGGTTATGTAAGGATTTGGAGTGTCACTCTTTTGCTAGAGGCAGTGTATTTGTGGTCCTGCCTCAGTTGTTATCTTTCAAGTGATATTTATATTTATAGAAACGATGAATTTTGTGGATATGTGCAGCTTTATTTTCTTTATTCCTGTTTATTGGTCTTACTTGCCTCTGTTCGATTAATTGCCATAATTCATTTACAAACTGGCCTGGCCTTCAGCTGCAATTGGTGTGTGTGTATATATAGACACACACACCCATAGAAAGAAAGAGAAATGATATGTTTACAACATTTTTCACAAAATCTTTTTACAACAAATTCCAAGTGGTAAGTTGTTAATGGTTATTATTTTTTAGGCAAAAAAGTAATATTAGCGTTAGGTTTAAATTTGAACTAATAATAACTAACCACTTATAATTTGTTGTGAAAATGTTGTAGATGTAACACTTTTCATATATATATATATATATATATATATATAAAATAGCAGAGGCCTAATCCTCAAGTCCCTCCCATAAAGAATTGGTTTATGAAATTTCCGAAAATAAAGAGTTGGTTTGTGAAATTTCTGAAAATAACATCACGGTATATAAAACTGTGATAGACCGTTTCATCATCTAAATAGAAAAAAACTCAGATTGACAGACTGTGAGAGACAGGGTCTGTAGGGCGGAGAGAGAATTTTGAGGGCCTCACCACCGCCTGCTTGGCCTACCACCATCATGATTCTGCCGGAACTGAAACTAGTACATTTTTTAATTAATTAATTTTTTGTTAGGCGTCAAATAAGTTTTTGTAATGATTTTTGTTTGAGTTGGTTCAATTTTTTTGGCTATGTTAGATTTGGATTTGTTATGGATATTTGGGTTACATTAATAATATCAACTGTAACCTAAAAAAAAAAAAAAAACTGAAATGGTGTTTAAATCTATTTTTCCCCACACAAAAACCTTGAACCATTGAGAGAGCCAAATTAGGAATAAGCAAGACTGCAAAATATTCCAATATTTCTTTTCTCTCTAGTATTGCTTGATTACGTTTTTGAAATTTGTGCCAACCATTCCTGTTCTAAACATCTAATAGCATAAAGATTTATTTTTTTGAAAATTTTGGACAGTAAATATGATTAATTTTGAGTGCTTTGGTTGTATTGGTTTGATTCATGTATTTGAGTTAGTATTTATTTTATTTTTTTGCATATTTTTTGTTGGATTTGGTTATGCCTTAGGGTATTTGTGTTAATTTTGTTTTGGATAGTCAAGGTTTAGAAAACTAGTGTCAAATTAAATGAGAAAGCATTGAAATTCATGCCTGATGTTGCTCTTGGAAAGCAAATTGGGTTTTACTAATCTATACTTTTAGAGCATATATTAATAATAAAAATTATGGGAAAATGAAAATGTGACTAACTTATTAGACAATGCATGCACTTAATTGAACTCAAATTTGAAACCCTAATTGGTTACCTGAATAAATGAGAGAGAGATGAGAATTTTAGATCTTAATATTATGTAATGTAATAAATTATTATGCAAAAAAAAAAAGAAGACAAATAGCATCAAATACATCAATTTGCATGGAAGTTTGGATTAAAACGGATGCTTTGATATCCTCTTATTTGAATCTTTATCCTCCTTCATTGAACTGACAATAATTAAATTATTGATTATGATTATTAGACAATCTTAAAAGATGGCATTATTTAAAGATTGCATATCCTCTTCTTTTCCCAAAGGTTCCAATCTGACCTACTGGAAGCTAGCATAGCCGAAAGGACAGTGCCCCTGCCCGCTGGTGCTATTCTTATTTTAGTTGCAAGGATACAGAATCAGATAGAGAGAAAGGCATATTTTTATTAACTCCTTGATTGTTATCTCGTTTTTTTAAATCTTTGGGTTCCCTTTTTATAAAACATATAGAATCATAATAAGTAAAAAGTAATAAATTAAATTGAGTTTTTTAAAAATAAGAAATTAAAACCTTAGCCTATATTTCACTTGATGAAATATTTAGCCTATAGAATCATAATATTTAACTTTACTTTTTGTAATTTCAGGGCTCAGTTTGTTATTCTTGAAGCTATGAACAATTAGGCCAAGAGTCTTGTAGTTTAATTAGCACATTTTTATGCACAAAACTGCTTGGGAGTTTTGGAAGAAAATAGTTAGAGTTGTGGGGTTAACAACATATTATAATTAATTTTGAAAAAAAAAAAAAGTACGAAGAACTTATATTTCTACAAAATAAAATAAAAAAAACTAATAACAACTAGACTTTATGAAAAAGAATGAACAAGCATGGTGGCTTAAAAAAAGTTGAAGAGTCAATTGTAAAGAGGCAAAATATCTGAACCGATGTCTAAAATTTATAATGAACTAGTTACTAACCCATGCAATGCACCAAATAGTTAGCAAATGTTAAATATCTTCACTTTGTTCAATAAGACCAAAGTGGACCAAATAAGAGTAAAGTTTATAGAATGGACCAAATCAGACCAAAGTGGACCGAATAAAATAAAAGTAGACGGAATGGACTGAATAGAACCAATGTGGACCAATAGGACCAAATTTCACCGAATAGAACCAAAATAGACTAAATAAGACCAAAATGGACCAAATAGAATCAAATTGGACTGCAGTGAACGGAATAGACCGAATAGGACCAAATAAGAGTTATACTTGTACCTATCTGATCCAAATTTTGTTGAAGTATGAACTACCAAGTCATCCTTGGAAGCTAGTTGTTAATATTTGTTGCTTAGCTTTTGGGCTTTTAGTTTTCTATTATTCCTTTTATTAAGGTACCCAAAAAAAAAAACATGCATAATAATAGTTCAATTTCATAGTTCATATTAAATATTACAAATATGTCCTTGTGTAATTTTTAAGACAAATATCTATTGTGTTTTAGTTAGTTCAATTGATGAAATCTCCCCATTGAATAAGAGATGTACGATTCGAACTCTGTTTACCATTAAAAACCGATTAATATTTTAATTTGATGACAAAAAAAAAAAGGCTAAAATGCAAAACTGACCCTCTAACTTTCTTTTAGATTTCATTTCAGTTTTTTAACTTTACTTTCGTTCATTTTAGTCTTTTAAGTTTCAGATTTATTGAACTAAGGCATTTCCGTTAACTTTTGTTAAAATTTTTTGAAAAAAAAATCTGAAAATTATTTTTCAATCATTAATTGAATTTTTTTAGTTTAAAAAATTTGAAGAAAAATTTATAGAATTGAAAAATTAACCACAACATATAACAAAACTTAATAAAAAAGCCTTAATTGAATAAACTTAAAAGTTAGATGACTGAAATAAACAAAAACAAAGTTAGAGAACTGAAATGAAATTTGAATAAATTTAGAGGTTCAGTTTTAACTCTCTTAGTTGAAGTTGAAGCTGAAATGAATTAAGATCATAGTTTTTTTTGGTAAACGAATAAACATCATAGTTGAAGTTGGACTATATCTATCAAAACAGACAGACAAGACACAATCTAATCCATTCATGGGCTTGACTCTTGGGTGGACTGTGTGACCCATATGTTGAGAAAGCCCAAAATTTTGTTTGGTGTTTTCTTTATGAGGGTTTGTTTGGGCTAAAAGTGAGGGCCCATGTTAGAGAGTAGTAGCCAATATAGGGAAAACGAAGTCCACTCTCAAGCTCTCTCTCAGTCTCACCCGTCGATCACTCACTCTCAAACTCTCCACCGTTCGCCACCGACTGTAAGCTCTCTCTCTCTCTCTCTCTCGAAATGGGTATTTGAAAGATTTGGTTTTGATGGGTATTAGGAACTGAAATACATGATTTTTTTTTGTTTTTGATTTTGTTGGTTAATTAGGAACTAGAATTGATGTACTGTATTATAGTTTATTTGTGTGTGTGTGTGTGTGTGTTATTTTATTTTATTTTATTATTATTACAATTTTGTATGTTTCTATGATGAAGTTACATGTTACAAAATTCTTTTTCACAACTGATATTTGAATGTTTGGTTAAAATTATAGTTTTTTAGTTAAAAACAACCATCTTTGTAAAGTGATACATGCAGTACATATAGTTTTTTAGTTAATAGCTCCTGTCTTATTACAGTGGAGGAAACATAGTTCATGTGACATTGCATCTGTTTGTGCTTTTGAATTCTTTGAATTGGTTACCCATATTTTTAAGTCTGCACGAAATGCGAAAAGTGGGAACTATCCCACATAATCAAAATCCCACCTGAAGCACCCACAGAACCCAAATACAACCAATCTGCATAATGACAACCCCATAAGCTTCTTATAAATGCTCTAGTAATCACTTGCGTTTTCATCTCCTGCAAACAAATTATATCTACCCTTCACATTTGATTAATCAAGCGTTACTAGGGAAATGGCCATGGAGATTGGGGGTATGAAGTTACTCACTTGTGGCGTTGGGTGATTGCATCCATATAGGGGGAGGATAAGGGTAGACGGGCCGCACAAGTTAGTACAGGTATGCACGGGTGTAATTTGTGGAGGAGTATCGGAACAGTTTGGGATACTTCTTTTTTTTGATAATTCAACAGTTACAACAATGGGGGGTCGTGGGATTTGAACTCTGCCTGTTTTAGTGGGAAATGCCAGGAGGTGCCAATTGAGCTATGAGGCTCTTGGTAGAGCAGGTTGGGATAGTTTCTTCCAACATGTGGCTTTCAAGGTAGGTGAGGGAAACCAAATAAGATTTTGGTATGATCTTTGGAGTGGTCATCTTCCTCTTAAGTATCTACAACCTTAATCTGTTGGAATTTGAGGTTCCACAAGCCTTTCATGATTGATAGATGGAGGAGAGGGGGTTGGTAGGATGACATGGTGATTAAATGGGAGTGGCAATATTGATATTTGGTCTTACTACAAGGCCATTTGTGGCACTAATGATCATTCTTTCTTGTCCATGGAAGAGCATTTAGCGAGTTAAGGCCCCAAAAAGGGTGTTTTTCTTCTTGTGGCAGCAGCGTGGGGTAAGATTCTCATTCTTGATAATCTAATCAAGAGGGCTTTCTCATTAGTATGTTGGTGTTGTACGTGCCAGTGTAGTGAGGAAATGGTGAACCATTTGTTACTCCATTGTGATGTTGCATATATTTTGTGGAGTGAAGTGTTTAGGATGTTTGAGATTTAGTGGGTGATGCCATTGACTATCCCAACTCTATTATTTGATTGGAGAAATTGGTTTGGGAAACATTCCTTGTATGTATGGAATCTAGTGCTGGTATCTTGATGTGGATAGTATGGAGGGAACGGAATAGTCGTACGTTTGAGGCTGTCAAGAGTTCTCTTGATCAATTGAAATCCTTGATGATATGTATCTTAATTGATTGGTCTCGGGCATGGGTTTTTACACTTTGTTATTTCAATTTTGAGTTCCAAAATTCCCTTAGATTTTCTCCTTGATATTCTTGTAATTTTAAAAGATACTTTGTGTTCACCACCGTGACCATATAGTACTTTTCATTTTCAATAAAACTCTTATTACTTATAAAAAAAAAAAAAAAAAAAGGACTATAGTATTTATCATGCACCATCTACTTTTCTTGATGCATCTCTTTTATATCAAGAGTAGAATAAATGTATTAGATTAGTTAGTGGCAAATGCATGCATGCTCCAAAACTGATGGTTGTTACTTTTTGTTTGTTTTGAAAGGATTTCTAGGAGTAACTCTTGATAAAACTCCATTTTCGATCACTCTCCATGGCCAACAATCCTTCACAACTGCTCCCATCAGGTCCTATTCTCTCTCTCTCTCTCTCTCTCTCTCTCTCTCTCTCTCTCTCTCTCTCTGTTTTCTATTATCTTTCTCAAGAGAAAATCATTAGAATATTAAAACTTTAATTTATTTATTTTCTTCAGAGCTAATTGATAGGTGCATAGGGTCGAAGATATGGGTGATAATGAAGGGAGACAAGGAGCTTGTTGGCACTCTTAGGGGCTTCGATGTCTATGTCAACATGGTCCTTGAAGACGTCACTGAATAGTATGCCCCTCGCTCATTTCTTTTTCTTTTTTTTTTTGATAAGTCTCACTCATTTCTTTCTTATATTCTCTACATATAGGCTTTTTTATTTTTTTATTTTTTTTGCTAATTTATACTAATGCCATTGTGCATAGAAGTGATAATTTAGTTTCATGTTCACTGATTTTGGCTATTACTGTCGGTAGAGGATTAGGCGAGAGAGAGAGAAAGAGAGGTCAAATTGGTGATTAGTTTTACCTATCAAAAAACTGTTGGTTGGTTTTTTCTTGAAAGAAGGTGAAGGTTGTGTTGGTTTGGGCTTAGTAAATGTAAAGGGACCATGAGAGGCAAGGACAAATGTATGGAGTGTGTTGGCTTTGTTACTGAGGGTGCCTGTTGGTGAAATGTTCTATGTGGGCTGGGGATGTATTCTTGGGGTTTGTCTCACTATATCCCACCAATAAAGCAATGGTTTATGCGTATTTGGCAGTGAGGTGGTGCATTAGGCAAGGTGGTTGATTATTAGGAAGATGACAAGTTGAGGCAAGCCCCAAGGTAATGTGTTTTTGAGTTGTTAGGATCAAAGTAGAAGTCCTCTCCGATAAGTAAAACTAAATTAATTAGGAAGATGAGAAATTTTTGATACACACAGTGTATCAAAAATGATGGATTGTATGATATATTATTTTTTTTGGTAAGTTACACATGCATCTGATCACCCTTCACTTTTCTCTTACAATGGAAGGGGGTGTGATTTGAACTAGTGCTCATTGACGATTGTATGATATATTGTAAGTATCTAATAGGGTCAGTATTCTTCAGGCTGTGGCATGTGATAAAAATCCAAGTCTTAGAGCATTTGTCATTTTGTTGTGTGATATAACTTTTGTTCTTGGTTGGAGTACTTTGTTTTTCAGAAGTTAGTCATTGGATTCATAAACTTAATCAATTTCCTTCCACAAAAATTGTAGAGCAGTAGGATTTTAGTCCCAATTGTAACATATTAGTATGCTGAAGAAAAACTTTTGTTTCTTTTTGGTAAATTCACCTTACCTCAACCCTTATAGACATTCTAGATTGTGACATATCAATTTTTAAAATTTTTGTATAGATGTCATTGAAATATAAGAGTAAGAAGGAGAATGTGAATAGATTCACCATCGTGTTGATAGACTGTTTCCAGAGATATTGCTTTAACATGTAGAGTTGAAGATTTCATTGAAACTTAATAGATTGTGTCATGGCGTAATCTTGAGCTTGTAAGTTTTATCGTTTGACAACTCTTAATTTGGCAGTTCACGTGGGACATGGGCCTTCTAAAAGATAATGGAGGTTATAGCCAATGAACTCTAGCTTAAATGTTACTTCCTCCTTCCATAATCATGGGTTTAAGAACCAATTGGTGAGTGTAACTTATTGTTCAAAAAAAGAAAAAGATAATGGAGGTATTAAATAGCTATCTAGGTACTATCCATCTGCTAGGAGAGTTTACAAACGAATATAGATTTTTGGTATCAGCCTCCCTCTTTATGGCCCACCATATGATCTATTATGTGAATAGGCAAATGCTCCTTTCCATTATACATGACTTCAAATCCTAGCAGGAAAAGGAGGGGAAGGATACTCGCTCTATGGTAAATATACAGAATTCCATAGTCAATCTCATTGATTAATATAGAATTATGTGTTATGCCATATTCACTGTTTTGCTTGGCCTTTTTGGCAAATCCTGTTTGGAAGGCATTTTTTTTCAGTCTTCCTCAATTATTTGAGATTTTTACCTTTTCTCCTTCTCTTCTGCTGCTCCTCCCATTTCTAAGGTTTTCACCTGTTATTGTTGCCTTTAAAAATAAAGACTGCATAATTGCTTTCAAATAGGAAGGTTTGTTAACTGTCTCATCTCTTTTGTGCATAAGATGCCAAAAGGCAGGCAAAACAAATGATCTTACTTCTTCTTGATCTTGTCTAATAATTGAAAGTATTTGTTCCAAACGGCAATTTTCAATCTGGCCCCTATGGAGGATGTCATTCTTTTCTAAATTTTTGCAGGATCATGTTAGAGTAGGTGGTTTTGCAATTGCAAGAAGTCCATTCTTGGTTAGGGCCATTGGGACCCTTGTAAAAATTTATTGGTGCACGGAGTTATCATTTTCATATGAAAGTTTACTTGTTGAAAAATTATAAATAAATAAATAAATTATGCAGGGAAAAGGAGCACAAGTTTTTAGGGTATCTTTAGATTCCATAGAAGAGAGATGTGGTATTTTTTTCCTGGATCTTGATGCTTTAATTTTATGGGGTCTTTCTGGAGCTTAATAAATTGTATGTGTTTTTCTTTTTTCTTTTTGGCATGATAGTAACTGTATTTTTATCCCCATCATTGAGTTTAGTGACATCCTGCACATGACACATCTTTCAATTTAGTTGGCTACTTACTCTTTGTGAAGTTTAATACAGTAGGAGATTAATGATACTTCATTTTCCACTTTGTCCAAGCCTTTGGTGTTCAGATGTCAGGGAGATAATTTGATTGAAACATAAGGTGCCTTGATTAAAAAGTTGTTATTGAAGGTAATCACTCAAATGCTGCTAAAAAAATTTAAGGTAATGTAGATTGAGTCTGAAGTATTAAAATTTTGCGGGATGTTGATAGTATTTGGACAACCACATACTTTTTGTGTGGATGAAAGGGAAGCAGGTTCTGAGGTGGGATTCTTAACCTGGGGAATTTGATCTTTGGATGAAAAATGGGAATTGTAGCCTTTGTTGTTGCATTTTGTGGATGTTTAGGACAGTGCTCATTTCACTGAAAAGTGCCTTCTCTTCCTCTGTGAATTTCTATTTCAACAAACAATATGAATTACAAGGATGAATATCTAAGGCTGACAAAATTACAAGGCGTGGAAAACATAGCACTAACTTCCTGAGGAAAAAAAAAAGGACTTTTGTAAGATTTAGCTATTGATATTTTCTTCTTTTATACAATTTGAAATTAGTTTCTGTATCTTTCTTCATTTTTATTCTCTTAAAAGAACCTTTGTTGATCTAGCATGTTTAGCTTCAGTCAGTTCAGCACTTCAGTGTGAGCTTCTGTTCCTGTTCGAGATTCTAAAATTTTGTTTTCATTTGTTAGTGAACAACTATAGAGGTCTTATTAATCACCTTATGGTTTGAATATCGTGTCATAGTGAGATCACTGCTGAAGGGAGACGGATAACAAAGCTTGATCAGATTTTACTAAATGGAAACAACATTGCCATTGTAAGTGAGATACAATGGTTTTTTTTATTCATTATGCTTGAGTTGTTTAGTTTTGTTTTCAAGTTTGCAGAATGTATTTCCTCTATCATTGATACAAAGAATGAATTTCAGCATCCCAAACATTTCATCTTAAAGTGTAAACCCTATGCCTTTTAAACTACTTTCCGCAAGCCTTTAGTTAGCTGCTTATTTGCCTATTTTGATTAAATTTAAATGGAGCCATAATGTGAAAAATGGTAAATATATGGTTTAAATATCTAAATTGCCTTTCTAATGCTTTTGTTGGAATGCAGCTGGTCCCTGGTGGTTCACCTGATCCAGAATGAGTGCAGCTAGCCTCTACTCTGTTATTGATTTCCTCCTCCTCTACTGTGGTTGGGGTCAGATTACTCTTCTGTTTTAATGAGAATTCTGACCACCAAGATGCTCTTTTGTCCACCACTTTGTTATTCATTAATTATCATGATTGTTGGATAATGGTGGTGGGTCTATCAATGACTATAGATTATGATGGATTGTGTTTGTCCTAATAGTTAGTTTGTATTGCTAATCATAGTTAGCGTGCCATGAGCTCTACTCTTGCTTCAGATGATATTGTATGGTTTCAAAGACAAAATTTAACTTTATCTGCTGCCGGTTAAATTAAAGCTTAGTAGACTTCTCTGTTAATTGTAATGCCATTTGAGTATAGCTTGTTGGCTTTAATGATTTTATTCTGGTCTAAAGTTGTGATGTTTGTTGAAACTTGAAAGACTTTTTGGAAACCTTTGGATTCAAAGTTTCAAACAAACCTCTTCAGGGCTACTAGTTGGTCTAAAGGGTTTGGTTGGAGACTAGAGGTTTCATCCAAATGCGTTCTCAAATTGTGAACAGTGACTGATATTGGGCAAAGAGCTGGTCATCCAAGGCTATGATCTTCCTGAGTTAACTGTCAATTGCCAAAGTCTAAGAGAGCATTTGGTTTGCAGTTTGTTGTCAATAGCCCTTGTTTGCAGAACACATGAAAGAATACGTTTCTATATATATATATATATATAGAGAGAGAGAGAGAGAGAGAGAGAAATTTAACAGAGTTCTAGGTGGATGATGAGGCTATGGATTTAAGATCTACAAGTACATGTTTAACTCACTAATCAAAAAGTAACCACAAAATGTCATCGTAAGTAATAGGAAAATTCAACACTTTATAATGTGACATGGTGTCCAAACCAAACTAGAAAATATTAAAAAGTTAAGGGGTGCAATACACTGTATGTAACTACAAAAAAGAACTAGATGAAGGGAAAAAAAATTAAATGAATTGAGAAAGTGAGCATCATAGTGAGCATAAGGTCGTATGGGAAGAGATATTAGGTTTTACTTTTAAGGTCGTACAGAGAAAGTGCCGTAGTAACCCTTGGTGATATGACTCCCACCTTCCATATCTAACAAAGCCAGTGGGGTTAGATAATTTCCCTATTTTTGTTCTTTTCCTAGTGCTGTCGTGTACATCTATCTCTATATATGGCTCTATCACTCTTATGTGCTTGGGGTTTCTCCATGACATAAATACTTACAAAATGCAATGAAAAAAAAAAAAAAAAAAGAAGGAAGAAGAAGAAGAAGATGAAGAAATCAAGAAAGATTGGACAGTGGAAGAAAATGAAAGTATTACAGTAAGCATCCTAAATGAACAGAACCAACCACTTTGAGCAGTCTATGTAGTGACTTCACAAAGTGCCCTTCAGTGCACTTATCTCTCTCTCTCTCTCTCTCTCTCTCTCTCTCTCTCTCTCTCAGTCTTGCCCTTGTCAATACTTGGTCCATAAAACGAGATATAAAAACAAAATAAATCCTAAAGATACAATGAATTTTACCATATAATCTTTTACATGCTTATGAATATGATTAGTTGATATCAATAATATTATAAATGAATTTACTTTTTTGTGATTAGTGACACATTAATTTGTAAAAGTCATGGAGTAAAATATGTATCATCCCTAATATCATTCAAAATTAAACTAATTGTGCTAATGTAAATGACACTAGTTTGTGGGCTCATACTACTAAAATTTACAGTAATATCACTAAAAATAAAAAGATGAGCCCATAAATCAAGTCGCACATTGCTAAGAAAAGACTAAGGATAATGATTTTATTGAATATCTAAGTTAAAACAATTCAAGATGGAAATGATTTTGAGCAATATTACAAATATTACATTTTATTATTTAGGTACTTTAAACTGATGTATCAACTTTTAAAATAGAAATAAATAATAATTAAGTAATCTACGTATCATGTCATTGATGTGGCACTGGTCACATTCAATTTTTGCATTAATTATATCTTTTTCTTTTCCTTTTTTAAATCAGTAAGTTACACATACCCATTAGGTTTTAAATCTACAACCTGACCCTCCACCTAGAACTTTTTAGGAGAGGATATGCTAGATAAGTTAGAACTCATTCACATTTATAAGTCTTTTAAAGTAAAATTAGTAATGCTAATTGTCTTATAACTCAATAGAGATGTCCACGGTTTAAATATCCGTTATTCTCCTTAAAATTACTTGAAAAGGAAAAAATATATATCAAAATTACTTAAAAAGGAAAAAATATATATCATGACACTGAATACACCAACCAACATATTGTTATTGCTTAATCACAATCAGAGGCTAGACATGGGGGGGCAAACCCCATATTTCATCTTTATCTTTTTTTTTTTTTTTTTTATTAATCTCAGTTTTCACAAAGCATAGCACATGCCATTCGTCACATTTGCATTTGCACATTTTTTAGCATTGTACGAAATGTAACGGACCATATCAATAAACTGTTTCTCTCAACAACCTAGAACCATTGCCAAAAAAAAAAAAAAGGAGTTTTTTTAAATTTTTATGAGAAATGCTACGTCCACAATATTTTTGTAATAAATTTTAAGTATTGGGTTGCCATTGGCGGCTACTGATTAGCGAAGAAAAAATTTCAATTATGGGTTTAAATTAAAACTAATAACAACTTATAACTTATAATTTATTGTTAAAATTATTGTACGAAATGTAATGGACCATATCAATAAACTTTTTCTCTCAACAACCTAGAAGGCTAGAACCATTGCCAAAAAACAAAAAAAAACAAAAAATGGAGTTTTTTAGTAAGTTTTATGAGAAATGCTACGTTTACAATATTTTTGTAATAAATTTTAAGTATCGGGTTGCTATTGGCGGCTACTGATTAGCGAAGAAAAAATTTCAATTATGGGTTTAAATTAAAACTAATAATAACTTATGACTTATAATTTATTGTGAAAATGCTGTAAATGTACCATTTCTTTAAGTTTTATTAGTCAATCACTACCTTGTAAACATCATAATTACCAAAAATATATATAAAATTATATGTGGTCTCCAAGAGGATTGATTAAAATAAACTTTTTTTCATTTGTTTGTTTGTTTTAATGTATGGTTAAGGTAAAACTAATGTTAAGAGTTCAAAATGTTTTTGTGTGTCCCAACTTTTAGCTAGTGCTCCCACTAATGGCCTCCAACAAATTCAACTCTCCTAATACTTTATAATTTGATTTCATCTGCAGCCCACTCTTCATGTTCATTGTCTCTATCTATTGACTAAGAAAAGAAAGTGTGTGATGAAAGCCGAAATATGAGGACCAAAAGCACCGCACACTAGTGGTGTTTGGTACCACGGAAAATGAAATCTAGGAGAAGTTTTTGAGGATAGATTCCACTACCAAATGATCAGAGAGCATAAGATAGGTGATGAATGATGATCTCTTCAGAAATATAGTCCATGTTTCTTATTGCTTCATCACTGTCCATATATATAGTGATAAAAATTTGTAGTATCATTATTTTAATCTCATAGCCTTTGGAAGTATTTTCATATATAAGGCCAGACAAACTTAATGGAGTTTTGTATGCCACATTCATATCCTATTGTGCTTTCAATTTATAATCAAATCTTCCAAACATGTGGCGGGGGACAAGGGAAAGGGCCCCTGGTCTTTTGAATACCTTCTTTAATATTCATGGTTTATAACATTTTACTTTTAGAAACCATCACCTCCTTCATTTGTAATAGAATCAAAAATCGACTAATCTAACAATTGTGGCAATCAACGATGAGGGTTCACCTTAAAAACCCAGCGATAGAGGGTCTCTTCCTCCAAAATCTGACTCGACCCAATTTGATTAAAAAAAAACCAATTTCTACCCAAATTTCGGCCTAGATTGGTGGAGATCTCATGATCTTTGGCTAGATCTACCAGAATCTTTCATTGTGGTCATTTCTTCTGGTTTTGACCAAAACTAACCACCACCATGGACAATTGACCTTGACTGACTCGTTACTTCTCTTCGGTTGATAGTGGGTCTCATTTTCTATAATATAGAGGACTTAGGTCGAGTCCAAATTGAGCCCAAACTAGTATGGGTCTCATTTTCTCCATATTATAATCCTAAAATATGAAATTAGGAATGTTTGTATCCATGTTCTTCTTAATGTTATTTTTATTGTTAAAGATATTATATTCCAAGAGCCCAAGCTTATCCTAATCTAATTGTAATGTAAGTACCAAAACCCTAAGGTTAGCAACTACATATAGTATATACCCTACAATAAGCTAATAGTAACACATAATTTAGTACATTAATAAAGATGTCGCTAAGGACTCTCTTGTACATAGGCCACTAGGCTACATCACGTTAAGTCTTTTGCTTCTATTTTCTCTCTTCAATATTTTATTTTCTTTGTTCTCTTTGGACATTGTAGGATAACGTTGTCTTATATCTTCTTATGTTATGTTATATATTGTAATCTTCTTACATATTGTTATATTAGTGGGTTCTAGTTATCTCAACTGGTAAAGTCACCGATAGTTGAATAAGAGATCTGATGTTTAATTCCCGCCTATACTAAAAATCAATTAGTATCTTAGTTTAATAATAAAGAGCTATCAATGTATTAAGTGATAGTCAATTGCTACTTGCATTCATAATTCATACACACTGCCGATTTGTTTCAAACTCTTGCATATTACATATGCATTGAGGTGGATCAAGTTTAAACAGGTGACCACCTTAGCTAGAATTTATTTTGTCAATATATAGCTAGGCCAACCTTTGAAAAACCTTTCTGACTCTGCTGCTAATCCAAACAATATTGACATTGCCGTTTTCAAAATATTATCGAAAATTGATGAAGTTGTAAAACAAGATTTATGTGCATTTAGAACAATATTGGAAGCCAAGACAATCCAAATGAAAAAGATGAGTGATGAGCCTATGGCACATGTTGTGTGTTTTGAGACTAGGGAGAATGAATGCAGATTGACTTGTAAAAAAGGTGAAAATACCCCCTAAAAGCCAAGCTGAAAGTGTCTAGAGTTTAAGAGTTTAAGCCATGCAAGGTACTGTTTGCAGTGTCCACAAGCATACAAGTTCTTCTCTATTGATGCAAAATAAAATAATGCAGTTGACTTTAGGGTTGTGGCCTTGAAAGTTAATGCATATCATCATCATTCTGTTGCTCTAAGCTTGGTGGGGGTGCAACATGACAGCATCTTTGATGATGGCACATTTTGTACCACCGAGTAAGCATAAAAGCAGGCCTTCCCTCCACCATTTTTCACTCTAAAGCCATAGCTCACATTCCTAAGTATCAAGCAAATTAATAAGAAGAGAAGATCGGCCATGAATACTCCTAAAATCAAGGCCTTTCTTCTGATTCTTCTTGTACTGCTCATACCCTTATCAGGTTAGCTATAGTTCTCAATATTATTACCTAAACCTTTTCCAAACATTAATTAATTAAGTTATTGCTTAATAACAAATGCTCTCTTTCTTTGCAGGCATGGTTGAAGGCTTCAAGGATGGCATGAATCCCAATCACTCGCTTCACAAGGTAGCCTAGCTATTACTCATGCAAACTTTATAAGCAATGAAAGTCACATTATTAAGACAAAAAGAGCTAGAGATAAAGATGAATAACCTGTTCTTTTACAATTTAATGTTCACTCATTTATAAGTGAGTGCAATTAACTAGTTACATTTTATGATCTTATGTCAAACTAAGATTTAGTTGGTACATCATACTTCTTCACCTCTCCTAGACACTGCAGAAGTGAAATTATTCTTCTTAAATTGCTAACAGATGTTAATTATTTCTTTGTCAAGGATGGTATCCGAGTGAACTTGAGGAAGCTTCCAGAGCTTGATGCACTGCTGAACGATTATGAAAGTGCAGGACCCAATACTAAGCATGACCCTAAGAAGAAACCTGGAAATGATGGTGGCAGGAACCCTTAAGTACTGCCTTTTAGGCCCTAACCTTATAATAGAAACTACTGTCTCTCTCTCTCTCTCTCCCTCTCTCTAGAGGTTTTGATAATGTACGAGGAAACGCTCATGTGGCATTCTAAATGAGTTTCTTTATTAATATATATAAATATATATATATATATATGGTATCTAACCCTATTAGTGGGTGTAGTAAGGTCTTAAAGTATGTAGGACCTTTCTTTGTATATCAGATGTTTCCCATGTATGCAGTTCTGCTGCTATTGCTTATTCTGCTATAATTCAAATAAAACAAGTTTATGCTATTGTGACAAAATTGTCTTCCAAATCGATTTAGAGAATCTCCTAGGCTACTATGATACTCATGAGCGGGGCAAGCTCTTCTATTATGGTTCATGGTTTCTTGGCTATATGGTTCATCTGGGGTTGGTGGAGAGATTGAGCTTCAAAAGATAGTGAATGGTCTTATTATTACACAAATTCATTACTCCCCAAGAATTTCAATTGTTCTTATATTCATCATTATCGGAATTGGGTTTAGGCTTTTCCCAACCCCTTCTCATCAATGAACTTCTATTGTATACGAAGGCTTGTAGGTCTTAACATAAGGTTAAAATTTTAGCTCTTTCCATGTGGTATTTCACTGACGGCTCAGGCCCCAGAAGGGGGTCTTCTTATCAATTATTTGATAATTATTAACCCCAATCTTAGTAATTTTATTCTTGTTGGTGACAATATCAATATCAACCCAAGCCTTAATATTGATCTTCTTAATTCATTATGTGGCAATTAATAAAATTGTTTGCATATACTAAATCATATGTCTCATTAAATTATTTAAATAAATTACACGGTCTTTAAAAAAGTTAGTTACAGCTGCAATGAGTGATCAGCTTATGGTAAACTTAGGTGCTCAGTATTACAGTTCCAATGAGTGATCATCTACCATAAAATAAATAGTCAGCTTATGGTCTAGAGGTTTAAAACTGAATTTTCAAAGGCCATAGAAGCTTTCCTGGTATATCAGATATTTCGTATGTATGCAGTTCTGCTGCTATTGCCTATTCTGCTATAATAAAAACAAATCAAGTTTCTGCTATTGCTGTATGCCTGTAACACCATATAAAATATATAAAAGACCTTATTACCAACAAAGTTTTCTTTAGGCCAGTTTAGTTTTATTTGACAATTCATAATACTATTTACGTGCACTCTCTCTCTCTCTCTCTCTCTCTCTCTCTCTCTCTCTCTCTCTCTCTCTCTCTCTCTCTCTCTCTCTCTATATATATATATATATATATATATCATTAAATTATTTAAACAAATCATATCGCTTATGAAATAACTCAAATAAGCAATGCGATTAAAAATTTATATTTTATGAATGACACTACATCACGCAAGAAGCCATGGCCCCACCCCCTATCTCAAAATTTGTAAATAATTTACACGAATTGGCCCCTAAAAAAATGTTTTTTTTTTTTTTTTTTTTTTAAGATTGTAGCATCTCATATAAAAACAAGATTACAAATGGACTATACTTTTATATTTTATATATATATATATATATATATATAAACAGAGATCTCATGCAGGAGAGAATGAGGTTCTGCTATGGGGCATACTCTATGAAAAGAATTGAAATGCTTTTAAGTCACATCAGAGATAAGAACAAATTCAAAAATAAGGACTCTTTATTTCCTTTGGTTAAATGTTTTAAGACTCATTTTTTTTTTTTTTTAATTTGGTTCAATGCATCAAGACTTTTCATCTTTTTCACACAAAAAAAAAAACTCTTTGCATTTCCATTCACCCTTTTCACTTCTACTCCTTTATATACACACGCCCACAGCTCTTCATACCATCTCATCTCAAATACACTCAAACCAAAAATGATATCATTTACCTTTAACCTTTCAACAATACCTACATCATTCCAACATTACAATACTATTTGATCCTTAACCCGTATGAGTAGGCTATGACCAAGAAAAAGGGCTTGCATTTTTTATTCAGTGGTGATAGCTTATAGTTTTGATGTTGAAGTCAGACGTTGTGAATTTTGTTAAGGTTATGAACTTATGATTCACTTTGAATTTTTGGGCGTTTGATATTTTGGTTTGGGAGAGTCATAAATATAGTTTATTTTATAACTAAAGAAAAAGAAAAAGAAAAAGAAGCATTCTAATTGATTATTTATGAAGCTAGCTTATATATATATATATATATATATATATAAAATTTTGTGTTAGAACTCATAATTTGTAGGTTTCTTTGTAGGTTGTTTTACTGCAGTTTTGTGCTGCATGAGCCACAATGATAAAAATGGAAATCAATGATACTTTAAAGTATTTTTATTTTTTTTAAAAGGATATGGAAGCCCAATTAAATACAATTAAATTTTATAAATGAATGTGTTTTTAGCCAATTTCTCTTTGTTTAATCATATTCTCTTTATTTTGATATTTATGAATGATTTCCTTAATTTCATTGAGATAATGAATTTAGTGTTTGCAATTGAGATTTTCATATTTGGTTGTGAGGATAGAGTGATTGAGGAAGTGTTTGGGGGGTTGCTTAAATTTATGTAATTTTAGGATATAAAAGTATTTTATACTTTAAATTCTTATTTATAGATTTTAAAATCATATAATCAGTTTAAAAAATAAAATCTACGTTTAACAGTAAATATTATAATATGCTATAGTCTTATAGTGTTATACAATTTTTTTGAATAAGAGATATGGAGTTCAATCTCCGCCTACACCAAAAATTGATTGGTATCTTAGTTTGATGATAAAAAACTATCATTAAGAGCGGATGCCATTGGTTGAAACTCTCTCTCAAAAAAAAAAAAATATTCCTCAAAAAAAAAATGAATTAAGAAAACCAAGTTTCAAAGTATTCAACAATATTATAGGTAAACATAAATATTATATAACAAAATAAGTATTATATATAGGTCTTAATATATATATATATATAAATGATTTTAAAAGAAATTGTAAAGTAGTCCATGCATCCCGCGGGATATTATCTCGTTTTTATTAAAGTTCCACTCAAATTCATTATTTTTGTAATGATAATACATGAGAACTCCTTAGTGGTTCTAATAAAATTATATTTAAGGCATTTGTTTTCTTACATTTTTTTTTTAAGAAATCTGGCTAAAGAAAATACATTCTCATACCCAGAATAAAATGTTGTCTAGTATTCACATGCACTTAAATAGCTAAAATGCTATTTTTTAGCACCCAAAACAGTAACCCACTACATCAAAAGTGTCAAAAGTCAAAATTTTTACAAAAAATTGTCATCTTTGGCATAGTTGGGTGTTAAACATGCAAAAACATTATTTAAATGAGAGAGAGAGAGAGAGAGAGAGAGAGAGAGAGAGAGAGAGAGATGAGTGGTAAAAGAAAAAAATTAAGAAAAAATATTTAAATGAAGTAGTAAAAGAATAAAGTATTTGATATCAACATCGATATAATGTGTATTGTAAAATGAGATATTAAAATAGATAAGGTAGCTTAATTTTTAAGTTGCTAAAAACTAAAATTTTTAAAACCTTTAATGTGAATGTTCTAATGAGTTTTAGCTTTTGTCAAACAAGTTCTAACAATTTTTGAATTATGTGTTAAATATGCCAAATCTTTATAATAACCTTGAGTTCTCAATATTTTTTTCAATTTATTGATATTTTCTTATTTCTACTATCTTGTTTTTTTTTTGGGATAAAAAAAAAAGTGCAAATTGATATGAGATTACTTCAAAAGAAAATTGATTTTTTTTAGAGATTGATTCTTCATTTGGAGTATTGTTTTGTCACTAATTTGTGGGTCAAACAATTGTTGTATATGCTATGTATCTAGTGCATTCTTTATTTTTTCAAAATAAAATTTTAAAGTTCAAGAAGTTAAAGTTTAGATACATTTAAATAAAGTTAAAAACATATTACATATACCATATAAATAATTGATTAGATTATATTTTTTCATATAAAACGAAAAAAATCTTTCAATTACTCAATAATAATATATTACTTATTTGAATTGATATGAACCCAATAATATATGACTTATTTAAATTGACATGAAAGATTATATTTAAACAAAACTTCTATATTAAAAATATAAAAAATAAACTGAATTAAAAATGTCTATAATTTTAATTTAGTTCTCTCACAAAATATGGAAAAATTCACTCATAGTTTTAGGCAAATAGCAAACGCATGGTGTGTGTATATATTTGTGATTTTAGTTTTATACAATTTCATTTTGATCCTACAATTTGGCCCTTTTAAAAATGATTTTTAATTTCTTCATGTGAATAGTCACATAATAAATTTGAGGAAAGAGACTTAGAAGTAAACTCTATCCGTATTAATACAAGATATAATTACATAAACAAAAAGAAAGGAATAGACAGGAACAATTGGCATTCAAGATATACTTGGCTAGGATGGCCATGCACGACGTTTACTAGTTGACCAATCTTAATTAACAGTGAATTTTCCGAAGTAATTATTACTCAAATATAATAATTACTTTGGAAAAATGATTATTATATTTGAGAATCATTACTTTGTTCAGAAAATGCTCTAGAGAAGATGTATGTATATATACTATATAGTACAGTCAGAATTGAAAACAAATGGCCAGTAATTTTGTGACTACAAATAATGCAAAGTCAAAATATGATTACAGAAAGAACAAAGCACCTACAGTTCTTTCTGTAAGAGCCAAGAGCCAAGAGATCAGAAAACTCACTTTTAAAATTTAATGGGTTTTTTTTTTTTTTTTTTGGCATTTTCTGTAATCTTTGTTCTCACCGTCCAAATATTTCTTTCTTGCAATCATTCCATGTTCTGACTGCTTTGAGAAGTTGGGTTTGAGAAGTTGGTTTTCAGAAATATCAAGTCAAGAATATACATCCTTATGCACCTTGTAGTTTTCTACTTTCTACACAACACAAAAATATTAAAGTATCTATTATTAGTGCCTAGAAGATAGTGGAGGTGGGGGGTCCCCAATTGATAGAAGCATCCTTTGGCAAGTTAGTTCCATCCACTTTCATCAAAACCATTTAACATTTGATTTTTTTTTTTTTTTTTTTTTCAAATTGGTGGTCAAAACATGGAAGATTTTGTACATCAATAATAGGTAATATGCTACTTAATTGCTGTTTTCAAGTATGGACTAGAACAACATATGACTATAAAATAACAGAAACCATGCACATGATATGATTTTGGGAATTCAAGGATAGTCTTTTCAACAGAGAATCCAATGGTCTATTTGACTGTGAATTTAAAAATATCATTAGGCATCAAACTTCTTAATTACCAGCAAAAGCTGTGAGACTCATTTTTTTTTAGTTGTGCTCCTCAGTGCGGACTTTGTTTTTTCATCCTCTTCTCTGTTACTACATTTTTATTGGAACTCATTTATCTAACACAATTCAACTTCACCATTACACTATGGCTGATCATAGCACACTTAGATTACTGGATACCTCTAGAGCATGTCTAGTCTCTTTCTACAAATAGATTAGTCCTCTCTAATCGAGGCACAGAATATCAATAGCACAACTCTGTGGTTTCTCAACCGAGTTAGACCTGCATACATAGTCCACGCACAATCATGGATGGAACTTTTGTGAATTCGACTTGATAGTGACGTCCAATCCCTTAAAAATTAGGTGGTCTTATTGACAAAAAAGATTTCCTACCCCCCTTTTTTTTTCTCTCTCTTGAACATGATTTCTCATGGAACTAGGATTAGTCTCCAGTAAGTTCTATTTGACAGGGTAAAAAGCTCCCTCAGCTCACATTTCTTGTGAGAAAGAATATAGCCCTTTTCTTCTTGCAAAAATCATGGTTCCCCTTTCACCAATTGATATAAGTAAATGTCCAATCATTAAGGGAAGGATTCAGAGGGTAAACACTGACCAAGCTTTCTATAGATTGGTCCCTAACTACAAAGTAAAAGGTCCAAAACTAACTGTTTATTTGTTGTGCTTATTATTTTCCATGTCCATTTATTTTTTGGATGAATTAGACAAATTTGAACAAGTAACAGTAAAGACAAATAAAGAAAAATATGTACACACAATAGAGACAAGAATTTACACGAGTTTGCCTACATCCAAGGAGAGAAAAATCAACTCCACTATTCTTAATTAATGTATCAGAGCTCAATCTCTCACATAGTTGCCTCACAACAAAGGCTCACTGACTGTGATTACTCTCTTTGTTTCACTCTAAATTCTTTTAAAAGTCTTTTCCTCTCCCCCATATGGGAAGACCTTATGGCCAAAACCACCAAAACTTCTATTCCTTCATGAACACGATATATAATATTACGCCTTGATAATGAATACCAATTGTTTCTTTGACAATGAATAGATTTTAAAAGAGGTAGCCAAGTCAACTTCTATTTTATACCAAGAAAACCTAAGTAGGTAACCATGTCAGAATAAGAACTTGAAACAATTCCTACTAATTACTCTAGGTATTGTCCTTATGTTAAGAAACTCTGATACTTGTGTGTATGTTGGTCCAAATCCATGTTTTCCTATAAAAGAATGAATTATCCATGTTGTATAAATCTTTTGTCCAAACAATGCATAGACTTTTGGATATTATAATTGTTTCTTTCAGTTCTCCTACTGGGCTTAATACTGATGCATCTTGATACTAAGATGTTCTTTCCAATCAGTGAGGAGATATAGCAGGATCAGTCCTATTAATGAACTCGATCAGCTCATTCTGGTGAATGAGAACAGATTTTCTGGGCAGGTTTTAACAGACCAGGAATGAATGGTCAATCCTTGAGATGCTTCTCTCATAAATCCTGACTTAAGTTTAGCCATCACTTTGTTGCAGTGATTACAATTACTGAACTTCAGAAGTTAAATATGACATTAACAAAGGTCCTAGCATTCTTTTTAGACTATTCTGACTTTCCGAAACTAACATTATAAAGGTATAAGACATGTACATTTAAATTATACGTACAAAATGTGTGGAAATCTATGTTGATTTATTTACATTTTGAGAGGTTTAAGTTTATAAAGACAGCTGAGATGACATCCAAATTCCAAGTGACACGATACCAAGTGTAGCAAAAGCTTGGCCCAATTCAAATACAAAATTTTGTCGCTGAAGTGGCAAACTTTGCCAATCTGTCCGCCTATGCACAAGTCAGAACCAAGGCAAAATGAGAAAGATTAACAGAAATAGTCAGAAGATGGTAAAATTCCATCTCTAAATAATCAAACAAAGTGAATAACTATACACACAGTATTGCAAGAATAATAGGTGCCAACAAAAATTTTGGACCATATTTTGAACTTTAGCTCATAAACAATTAAACCTCCAGTTGGAAAAGAACATTTAACTGTGAATCTTGAGATCCATTGTCATTTTAATGATGTATAAATTTTTGGCCAGAGGATGAATCAGATATATTCAGTCAACTCAATTTGGCTTCACCAATAAATTATAAAAGTTATATATAAACGAATAGGTGCATACCCTAAATCAGCAATGACAATGCTAATATTATCTTCTGATCGTCGGTCCTGCAGGGCATATGCATTTTTAGGTCATTATAAGTTCCCAAGTAAAATACCTAACCAATCTGTGTAGATTAAAAAAAATGATCATTTAATGCATTACCAGAACTGCTTGAGCCAGTGCTTCACAAGCTAGCTGAAATCAGAACAAGAGGAAAGTTAACACTGCCCATGATAAAAATATAAATGAAAAGAAAAGAATATGAAATTTATACAGACTTTAGGTTATAACAATGCTATGGAACTAGTATAATAAGTACTAACACAATACCTGAACATCTCCATGCTGTCGAAGTTGATTTCTAACAAAATTAACTGCATCTGAGCTGAAAAGCAATAGCAAAAAGGTTAAGCGACTGCATACCAGCCAAAAAAAAATAGCAAAAGCGCTAAGTGATTCTCCTCTGTTAATGTTATCAGACAAAGGAAGCTAATTAAAAAAATTGCAGGTGCTTTTAACTTGACCGCCTAAGGAAATAGCCAAGAGTAAAAAGGAGGCCCAACAGACCTGTTCATGTAATCCCATAAGCCATCAGATGCTAACAGTACAAACTCTGCATCTGACCCAAGAGTTACTTGAAAAATATCAGGACATGCAATAACCAAGTCTGCATTGAATTGCACACTGTACAAAGTAAATGTGTTAACAGTCAAATAAATCTTATCAAGTCTGCCGGATTCTATCAACTGCTATCATACTAAAAAGGGAGTATCCAACTTATGCCAAAACTATTTTAGAAACCTCATGAAATAAGAACTTAGAAAAGATACATCCAAATCATTTGATAAATTTAAATGGTTTTTGATTTATGGGGAATAACATGACAAATTGTTTAGGAGAAGAATGGTTCCTCATCCATCCACTCTAAGGGGGAAAAATCAGATATTGGGTTCTCAACCATTCGATTGGTAACCCTCAAGCACAAATTGAAGCTCCAAGAGCACTCAAATAATGACCAAATTACATATAGCTTGTGGCCTTTTGGGACTAATGCCTTGTTGTTGTTTGTGGCCAAGAATGGCCATATAGTTCATTAAGAGTTGACACCAAATTAAACTTTGTGTTTGATTTCACCCAATCATCTGATATGACTGAAAATGTGAGAACTTAACAATGAGGGCAATCCACTACAGACATATCACAACAACAACAACAACAACAATAAGCTGGTCTGAAATATATGAGTGGAAACACACACATTATGAAGAAATATATGAGATTACCTACCGAGAAACAAATTTTTCAGACCATCTCCCTTCTACTACTCCTTTCTTCAGCATCCTTTTTTTTGTTAAAACACACAAAATCATCAGCAGATGCATATAGTGGTAGGCCATACATTTTAAGTTTAAAGGAAAGAATCATAATTGATAATTTTGTTCTGAAAAAGAAGATAGGAGAAAGACTGAACTCATTTTTCTTTGTCTTGAACCGGATGTCACCAAAGGCCCGAGATACAGCAATGTCCCCACAAATCCTTCCATTGCCAATCTGTAATCACCATAAGAACACTTGTTACATGACATGTAATATGGATTAGATATGAACTCCAAATAAACACTGGAGTTTCTATTAATAATCTAAATAATTTGAAACATATGAGGTTTTAATTGCAAAAACGTCAAAACAGTAAAAGCCATGTAAAGATGCCAATTGAATTGAACCAACGATTTTCAACCAAGAATTGACATCTTAAATGTCTATTAACATTCAGGTGCTCCAACTTCCTAGTATATGGCAATCTGAGAACACAGAAGCTATATAAATTTCACCTTAGGTTATTCGACTCAGGTTCCTATTGTAAAGCTAAATAAAGTTTCGGAGAGGAGTATTGTTGACCTCAAATTCTTGGAACAAGGCAAAATCAGTGAAGATGAGATGTCAATATAAAACATCAACCATCCCGGTTTACTAAGGTAAATGGATTTTTGCACTTCCATAGCAGTTTCAAAACTTTCTTTATTATTTGGAAGAAAATGAACAGAAAGACACACCCATCCACCTGCATCTCTAACTCTTTTGATTTCTTGAAGTGAGGCCCTGTTGCTTCCATAAGGCCTATGAGGATTGGTTAAGACTTCTGTTTTTCCAGAACGAGATAGAGCCTGCATCAACGAATTCACCAAAAAACATGAAAAATCATTAAAATAGTCTAATCTCTTCTTTCATTAAGCTCAATCTAATTCCTGAAAACTTACAAGAGGAAAACAATTCTTGGAGTCAGCTACTTAGACCCTTTTTTTTTTCTTTCTGTTTTTGGTTGTATTTCCCTTGCTTCTCGTATATTTTAATGGAATCGAGTTGGAAAAAATATCTATAGATAATTCTAAATTCCTCAAAAAAAGTGCTGGAAAACAACCATAAGGTTCATGGGCTCCTAAATTAATGCCAGGGTGGGATACATACCACACATGAGTCACCAACATGTGAAATAAACAGTGTGTCATTTCCAAGGAACATAACAGTAGCTGTTGATCCCGATTCGTCTTCCTCCCCAGCCATTTCAAGCCTTTACAAAATGAAACACCATCTAAACCATCAATGCAATGATATAGAGTATACAATCATATTGAGACTATATGGTTTCTATGTGTTAGGCTGACAAAGACAGATTTTTGCCTAAAACATTTATTTGCCTACCAATTTAACAACTTTGCATCAGCTTTTGCAAAAGCCTCTTGTAATGCCTCTCTAATGGTTTTGAGATCTTTTCCACTCAAAAGCAACCCGCCTTGTAAAGCTTCAACACACTCTTTATAGAGCTCATCCCTGTGATTGGTACATAAAATCAGATAGGATCTTGCAAAGATAATTTCATTGAGAATAAATTGCTCCTGATTATATTCCAGAGCATTCTTTATAACAAATCCAGGCATAAGCAAGAGGCTCAAGTATGAATTCAGCATGACATGTGATGACAAAATTTTATTGAGTGGATATCATACCTCCAAACAACAGTGTTGTTTAAACCCTATACAGAATAAGATAGAATGTTCCATTTATCCACACCGTGTATAGGTCAAGTAAAATTTATAGTATTTGAGATACTTGGATATAATTTGGGGAGTCCCTCCTAATATAAAGAGGATACATTTAATTTACTTATTTAATGAAATGGTCAAGAAAAATTCTGCAGATCAACTCAAAATTTTCAAATCCTAACTGCAATGCTTACACCAAGAGCCTTGTAGTTCAGCTGACACCTCTTGGTGTTTCTAACGGAGACGTCCATCTTTTATACCATTTGAATTTTTGCCTAATATCCAAACCGATATGTAGAACTAAAATAGTGTTTCTAAGACGTGTTAAATACATGGTTTCAATGCTACATATTAGTTTGGATATTACACAGTCTCTAAGGCAAAAAATTCAATGGTATTCATGCTATACAGAAATCGTGTCCTAGAAAGACTATTTCAATTCTATATATCAGTTTGGAAATCAGACAACCAAATCTTTAAGGTTTGGAGATCTCTAACGCAAAAATTCAAATAGTATTCATTTTATGCTGAAATCATGTCGTAGAAATACTATTTTAGTTCTACCACTTGCTCCAAAAGCTTACACTTTTAGGAAATGACGGATTTAATCATTAAAATACTATTCTAACAAGAAGAAATCAGGAAAATACAAAGAAAGCATGGAAACCCACCAAGCCCATCAACATAAATGCTACTCCAATGTTGCATACAATCTAAAAAACAAAACATTAAACCATACAAACAAGAAAAGAAACACAATATTATTCTACTTTATTACACAAATTTCCATGTAGTCTAACCTGAGGAACTTGACTGAAGACAACCCACCATGGCCATCAAACACAGCAGCAAAGTGGAAGCCATCAAAGCCATCAGACCTGACAAGAATATCATCTTCCATCTCTTCCCTGAGACCCTGCAGAGCCGTTGATCCCCATCGTACACCGGCTACACCACCAGTGAGTGATGATGGTGCATCAATAGCAAGAGCAGAGCAACATGGGGTTCTTGCTTTGGTGGTGGTACTACTACTAGTATATTTCTTAGGTGGCTTGAAGCTAGAGCTACAGTGGTTCAGCTTTGTCAAGAGGAACTTCTGTAACTGTGGGGTTAGTAGTGCCATTAAACTGAGTTTGAAACACTCAGTTGGATGTGGGTTCAAAGTGTTTGGAACAGTTTTAGTTGTGAGAGAAGTGGTGGTGGTTTGGTTTTTGTGGACGATAAGAGAGAGTGAAGGATGGCCTTTAACTGATTTAACGGATTGGATTCAAGATGTGGTGGAAATCACAGAGGCCTCTGATTTTGCCAAGTCAGATGTGACCCAGTACTTCGTGGGTCCAATACAAATTCACTTTTTGTTTGTGAATTTTTTTTTTTTTTGGGGTGTTTGGTAAAAATGAAAATGTTTAAATAAAGAAAATTACATTTTCTGAAATAGTGCTTGTTTCCAATTTGAGCTCCCAAATTGCTACAAATTTTTACCCTAGGATCATTTTTCATGAATGAAAGCTTTTGCTCGTATAATTATAAGGAATTTTAATAAATATTAACAATTTTTTTGGCGGGGCATATGATAGAAAATATTTTCTGACTTTCTCAGATTCACAACTAAACAATCAAAGGGAAAAACAATCAATTTAAAAAAATAAAAATTTAGAAATCATTTTGTATCAGAAAAAATGAAGAGTGGATAAATTCATTTGATATTAAAGGAGGGAGAGATTCAGACATATTATTGGGAAATTGTCAAACATGACTATTTGCTTTTCTACAGAATGTTTGGCTGTGGTTTTTCTTACCTTTTTGTTTTGTTTTTTTTTTTTTTTTTAGAGAAATTTTTCTTATTTTCTAGAAAATTATAGGCAACTCTTTTTTTTTTTTTTCTTTTTTATAAGAGAATTATATAGGCAGCTTAGAAACAACAATTGGTTCATCGTATATTTGATTTACCCACAAGCTTTGCTTCTGAAGAAAGAACATGATGAGTACTTCTTTAAAAAAGTACTGCTTCAAGATGTTGAGAAAATGAAATTACCTTTTATAACCCTTTCACTAAATCTCAAAAAATGAGTTTTACAGTGCTTATACGAGATTGATTGAATCCATCATCGATTCATAATCTTATTCTCTTCTATTGTTCGCGAGAAAGAAATTTCATTTGATCCAAAATTCATAACTCATTAGGAAGGGTAAAAGAAAATCTGTGTTAGCACCAATTTGCTTGGCCAGAGAAATGACAAGTTACTTGCACCAGATGTTATGTTTCATTGATAATCTATATAATATGAAGTGCAACATTTATTGCTGTTACTATTGGATCACATCAGTATAGTATTTCAATACACTTCAATTTATTCATAATAATTAGTAAGTTGCTCGTGCGATGTACGGATAATATTGTAATGTTTTATGTAAATTTGCATATTTATTATAAAACTTTATTAGTAATGAGTTCATTATAAAAAGTAACAATTATAAATTTGATAAAAGCATATTAATTCATTCTATATTATTGATTTTTATTATGTGATGTAATAAAGAGCTTCATTACGAAATCTTTTTTTTTTTTTAATTTTGTTTCTTCAATGCTTTGTTATTGCAGTATGGTGACGCTTGTTATCATCATCAGTTTCTTCATCTTCAATGTTTGAAGTTTAGTCCATCTATATTTGTTCAAATTTGAGCTTTCATCACTTTTTCCTTTAGTTGCATCATTTGTGTTAATCACTAATGAATTGGCACCAGGAGATTCTTGATTGGATCTTACAAAGTTTGCATTCACATTAGATTTCAATGATGTGACAATTTTTTGTAAAATGTTTTTTTTTTTTTTAATTTTGGAATAGTGCAGCAAAAAGAATTAATATAACATATTGGAGTGCGTATATTTTTTTTTTCTTCCATATCTTTTTGTCATTCATAGGTGTATCAAAAATCTTAGCAACTATGTAATTTTCAAAATCATCCATTAAATTGAATTCAATAAAATGAAGTAGAAAAATCCATTTTTTTCCTAATTTTTTTTTTTCAAATCACCTGGGTTTCCTTCCCTGATATCAATAGTTTTACAATAATTTAAATAAGTTGTACCTCAGTTTGTTTTTCAGCAAGAGCTCGATCAAATATCACAATTTTTTTGTCAGTTGCATCAAAAACTTCAATTTTAATCCTGTATGTGGAGTAGTTTGCAATGGTATATATATATATATATATATAGTAGTTATAGTGAGATAAATATATTATAAATATTTGGAGAGTATGTAATTAATGTGAGTGTCTCTAACTTTGGGATAGATTTGTTTTTGTTTCACATTTTGCACACCAAAATGATCATACTTGTGGTTTGACATTCCTTTCACAAATCACGCACAAAATGTAATACCAACCTATTGTTGTATCAATGTTACTTATTGTTGCAATACCCTAGTAATTCACATTTTGCAATGAACTTTGAAATTAATATGTATTGATGAAGATATTTTCAAGGGAGATAAACTCGTTGCATACAAAGAAGCTGACGAGTTCATTAAGCCCATCAGCTTCATGTACGTGAGAAGTAGCACAACGAGTCCATAAGCCGACAAGTCCATAAGCTGACGACATCGCCCCGATACTCGACAGCATCTATGCAAGATGACGAAAGTAGAGAAGTCGACGGGATGAAGAACATGACGAGTCCAGCGTGGCCTTGCTTGACCTCCATGAATATCTATACAAGGAAATATCTTGTGTCTCACGATTAATCCTAATCAAGGGAATACCTATAAGGAGAGGATCTCGCAATATACGCGTATTAATAAGGATATTCCCTGCAAGGAAAGACCCTCTTCGCCAAGAAACGGATGTCAACTCTACGTTACTATAAAAATCATAAAACCCTCATAAACTAAGGTACGTATAATTCACCCTAACTCTAGCACTCTAGAGTTGTGAAAGTTCTCTAACTTGACCTTCGGAGGGTATATGGCCGGTACCACACCTGTACTCTCTATAAGGTCTTCATCTTTTTGTGTTGTACATGTTTTTGTCTAGAGCACGTGAGCACTGTGCGACTTACTGACAATTTTCGACATCATCAATTGGTGCCATCTATGGAAACAAAACTTTGTAACTCATACTACTGCTTCCCGGGCAAAGAGTTGCATGGTACTTACTCGCTCAATGGCGACCACAAACAACAATCAAGGAGACGAACCACATACCACCACCCTCGAGAGATAAATTTAGACTCTCGCTATGACCGTAGAATGCCTCACCAAGCAAAACCATGATCAAGAGGAGTAGCTGCATCAAAAGAACGCAAGGCTTAACACTCAGAAGGAGGACTAATAAGGCACTACTCCTGAGAGAAGGGACTAAGAAGGGCCGGAGGGTAGCAATGCCTCAACCAAACAAGAGCAACAAGATACAAGCCGTCCATCTGCTGTAGATACAGCTCCACCATACAAAGTCGCAAAGATGCAGACGATGAAGGAACGGATGGATTACATGATAAACGCCCTCAGAGGACGGGTGTATAGCGACCTCAATGTGTTGGTCCATCGAAATGATTCACCATTCACTGAATCTGTCACTTCGTTGCCCCTTCCACCAAAGTTTTGCATGTCGCAGATAAAAGCCTACGACGAATCCAATGACCCTTTAGATCACCTAGAGTCTTTCAAAACCCTGATGCACCTGCAAGGCGTGGCGGACGAGATCATGTGCAGGGCTTTTCCCACTACGTTGAAGCGCCCCGCAAGGGTTTGGTTCAGTAGGTTAAAGCCAAACTCCATTAGTACCTTCAAGGAGTTGAGTGCTCAGTTTGCCTTGCACTTTATTAGGGGGCATAAGTATAAGAAGTCTATTGCATGCCTGATGAACATCAAGCAATGAGAGAATAAAACGTTGAGGTCTTACATTACCCGCTTTAACAAAGAGGCACTCTCAATTGATGAAGCTGACGATAAGATACTCGTGGCTGCTTTCACAAATGGGTTACGGAAGGGGAAGTTTTTGTTTTTCTTATACAAAAACGACCCAAAGACTACATTGGACATGCTTTACAAGGCTACTAAGTACATGAACGCGGAAGACGCGCTATTTGCCCAAGAAGAAGGAAAGACAAGAAAAACGGCAGGACAAGGGATGGAAGACAACCAGAACTAAAGACCGACGGGAGGATAGGCTCTCTAAACCCCCCACCAGGAGGTTCGCAAGCTTCACCCCACTCAATGTCTCGATTGATTAAGTTTTAATGCAGATCCAAGATGAAGGAGCTTTGACGTTTCTTGGCAAGCAGAGGGGAGACCCCAATAAGAGGTCCAGAGACAAGTACTATCGTTTTCATCATGGTCACGGTCATGATACATCCGACTGCTACGACTTAAAGAAGCAAATAGAAACTCTTATCAGACAAGGAACAAGGACAGGTCGAATATGTTGCAAAAACAGGCTACCCGTAGGTAGAACGAACGTCCTAAGCCGCCCCCAGGAGACATAAGAATGATTGTGGGAGGAACTACAGCTTCTGGCTCATCTAAAAAGGACCAAAAAACTTACCTAAAGATGATTCAGAACGTTCAGCTGACGGGTTTCATCCCAAAGATGGCGCGAATCAACAACCCCATCATTGGATTCTCAGAGGAAGATGCTTGATGTCTCCACCACCTACATCACGATGCACTCGTTGTTAACGTATGGGTAAAGGACTACAACACACACCATGTCTTGGTTGACAACAGAAGCTCTGTTGACATCCTCTACTACCCGGCATTCCAGCAGATGAGGATTGAAAGAGAATGGCTAGTTCCGACCAACGCCCTGCTTGTTGGATTCGGAGGAACAATAGTGTACCCTCTTGGTGCAGTCACATTGCTCGTAACGGTTGGTGTCTACCCACAGCAAATCACTAAGGATGTAACATTACTTGTGGCAGGGCTAGCCGTAGACATTTTGGGGCCTAAGGCGAGAATTAAAATGGGGCCTTTTTTATGTATTAATTAAATTAATATTTATTTAATATTTTATCTTATAATATATTTCATTTAAAATCTATTTTTCATTTGAAGGAATATGATTTAACTATTATTATTTTCATTTTCTTCTAGTTGAACATCATTATAGTGAACTTGTTCATTTGTGACATTTTCATCATTATTCTCATTTTCTTCTAAATTCTTTTGAAGTTCATTATCAAGATTTGTTGTATTGCAAAATTGAACACCATTGTTATCTTGCAATTGTATCATTTCATTATCTTCTAACTCTTTTTGGTGAATTTCTTGTTCATTTGTGATATTTTCATCTAAATTTTATGTTATATTTTGTTTATTACTAATAACAAATTTATCCATTGATCATTTTTTAGACTCAATTAATTTTTCTTCTTTTTTTCTTTTTTTAATTCTTTCATATCCAGATGCATATTTCTTACTAGACATTTCTAATCAAACAATATATTTATAAAGACTAAAATAAAAAATAACTTTCAAGTGTAGAGCAAATGAGAAATAGAATCTGATTTATATAAAAAGTATTATTGTAGTTTCATCAAATAATAACAAGTTTTTAGCAATCTCAACCTGCATAAATAATATTTTTTCATTATATTACCAATAACTAATATATATATATATATATATATATATATATAAACACAAGATTAAAATTTTTTTTTTTTTTTTAAAAGCACAGCCATAACAAAAACAAGCCCAACCCAACCAAGAAGATGCTTGCCAAGACCCACCTACAAAAAACATAAAACAAATCATATTGCATTTACACCTATAACCAAAATAAAAAACACCCAGGCTTAACAACAACAAAAAAATAACCTGCCAAGACCCACCTACAAAAAACATAAAACAAATCCTATTAAACCACCTATAACCAAAAAAAAACACTCAGGCTTAACACAAAAAAACCAAAAAAAAAAAATTGAAGGCCCAAACGTGAAAGTTCCAGCCACAACCCAGCCCTCTTAACAAATCTAAAGTAGAAACTAAAGCAAGCCTTATAAGTTAGACACTCATACCTCAGGTCCTCAGGCTCAAAAGTCAAAACCCATTATACAGTGCAGAATGCCAGAATCAAAACGTAGGCGCAGCATGACAGTAGTGAAGAAAAAAAAAAAAAAAGGCAGTCGGCGATCGGATGAATTAGATTGGTGGAAAGGAAGCTTGAGCCAGGCGGCCAAGCTCAGCAACAGTGGAGAGAAAGAATGAGAGAGGCGGAGAGCAAGAGTAGAGAAAAAATCAGAGCAAGAATGAGAAAGAGACGGAAAAATTTTTAGGGATTCGAGGTTTTTTATTTGTTTTGATTATTGATTGTTTTGTGGTTGATTTCTTAGATCAGATTTGTAGTTTATCTTGTTGAATTTGGGTTTGTCTAGAGGATAATGATGCTATTTTTGTGACAATTGATTTTATTTACTAAAAAACAATTTTGTGCTACCAATTTTTAACTGGGTATAACAAAAATTTTGTTTTTTGGTCAAAAGAATGTGCCAGATTTTTTTAGATTCATTTGAAACCAAAATTTTTTTTTCCTACTACCCTTTTTTCTAAAATTTTAGGGCCTCCCTTCCACTTAGGGGCCTTAGGCAATTGTGTAATTTGCCTAAGGGAAGGGTCAGCCCTACCTTGTGATAGAGTGCTCGTTTGCCTACAATGCCATCTTTGGATGACCCACCTTTAACTCATGGAAGGCCGTGACTTCAACTTATCACCTAATGATTAAGTTCCCCACTGAGTATGGACTTAGAAAAGTACGTAGGGATCAAGTAGTGGCGCAAGTGTTACATAGCAATGTTGGAGATGGATGACCATCTACAGACCATGAGCATAGAAGAGCAGCAGACAGTTTCAGAACCCGTTGAGGGATTGGAAGAGATATCCTCGACAACTCCAAGCCTGAGCGAATGACCAAGATCAGCACCCTCGCTAGTCCGCCAATCCAATAGGTGCTCACAACATTCCTAAAAGAAAATCAGGATGTCTTTGCCTAGAGCCATGGTGCACAGGTTGAAAGTGTCACCATCTTTCCTCCCTATTTGACAGAGGAAGTGAGTGTTCGCCCAAGTACGAGACCAAACTATAGCGGAAGAAATCCGCAAGTTGCAAGGTGCAGACTTCAATAGAGAAGTATACTATCCTGACTGGCTGGCTAACATGGTGATGGTCAAGAAAGCCAACGGAAAGTGGAGGATGTACGTAGACTTTATGGACCTGAACAAAGCATGCCCCAAGGATAGCAACCCCTTACTGTGGGTTGACTTCCTAGTAGACTCTACAAATCGACACCAATTATTAAGCTTCATGGGTGCTTTTTTTGGTTACAACCAAATCAAACTGAACGAAGCTGATCAAGAGAAGACTTCGTTCATCACCAGCCAAGGCCTCTTCTACTACAAAGTAATGTCGTTCAGCCTTAAGAATACGGATGCAACATATTAGAGGCTAATGAACAAGATGTTTGCATATCAAATTGGAAAAAATTTTCAAGTTTACGTTGACGACATGCTGGTAAAAAGCTGAAGGGAGGACGACCATTTGGACAATCTCAGGGAGACCTTTGACACCCTCTACTCTTACAACATGAAGCTCAATTCGAGCAAGTGTGCATTCGGAGTGATGGTTGGAAAGTTCCTGGGGTTTATGGTGTCTCAAAGAGGTATCAAAGTCAACCCCGATAAGATCCGGGCAATAATGGAGATGGCACCACCAAGGAATGTGAAAGAAGTGCAAAGCCTCAACGGCAATGTAGCTGAGCTGAATAGGTTCGTATCAAGGGCGATGGACAAGTGCCTACCTTTCTTCCGCACACTGAAAAAGTCTTTTGAGTGGATGGCCGAGTGTCAACAAGCATTTAAGGAGCTGAAGGCCTACCTATCTTCACCACCATTGTTAAGTCCCTCAAAACCAAGGGAAGAACTATTCCTTTACTTGGCTGTATCTCTAGCTACTGTCAGCATGGCCTTAGTCAAGAAGGAAGATAGGGTGTAGAGATCCATATACTATACTAGCCGAGCACTCCGCAGCGCAGAGGAAAGATGCCCACCGATGGAAAAGCTCGCCTTTGCTTTAGTCACTACAGCCTATAAGCTCAAACCATACTCTCAAACCCACACTATGGTCATCCTGACTAACAAGCCTCTACGGCGAGCAATGAATAGTCCTGAAGCCATCGAGCGGATGGCGCTATGGGCAATAGAATTGAGTGACTTTAACATAAAAATATTGCCTACGAATTGCCATAAAGGGACAAGTAGTCGCCGACTTCATTGCAAAGTTCACCAATGTGGAAGGCCAAGGGGCAAAAGAACATCCTCAGTGGAGCGTCTACACGGATGGATTGTCTAATAGCCAAGCTAGTGAAGTCAGTGTGGTGTTCCATTCCCCAGAAGAAGACGAGATCGAATGCATGGTTCGTCTCAACTTCCCAATGAACAACAACAAAGCAAAATACGAAGCCTTAGTGGCGAGGCTAGACCTCGGGAAAACCACGGGGACAACAAGTGTGGTCGTATATTGCGACTCTCAAGTCGTCACCAGTCAGGTAAACAGTGACTTCAAATGCAAAGGGGAAAAGATGAAGAAGTATTTGGAGCACATGTGAAAACGAGTAGGCGAGCTGCAAGCCAAGTTAGTCCAAGGTCCTAGAGAAGAAAACGAGAAAAATGACAGCCTTGCCAAAGCTGTCTCATGGAACACATGCTTGCCCCTAGTAAGGTACTCTCTTTTGTTCAGCTCTCACTTTTGATAGATGACGTCATTGTGTAGGAAATAGACTTGATAAGTAACTAGACTACACCAATAGTTTCCTATTTGAAAAAAGGCACAGTACCTAATGGTAAGGAGGCTATAAGAAAACTGAAGGTTCAAGCAGCACGATTCGTTTTGATAAAGGACGTCTTATACAAGAGAAGTTTCTCCTGCCCGTACTTAAGATGTTTAAGCCCTAAAGAAACGGACTATGTCATGAAAGAAGTCCATGAAAAGATCTGCAAGAACCACTCGGGGTCACGGTCATTGGTGCACAAACTGATTCGAGCTGAATATTACTAGCTCACGATGTAGAAGGATTCCCAAGCTTATGTCAAAACCTACGACAAATGTCAAAGGTTCAGCAACATCATCAAACAGCCGATAAAAGAGCTCACTCCAATGACGGATCCATGGCCTTTCACTCAATAGGGATTGGACATTATAGGCCCATTCCTAATAGCAATGAGATAGCTGAAGATTCTAGTGGTCAACATAGACTACTTCACTAAATGGGTAGAAACTGCAACTTTGGCCACCATCATAGAAAAGAACGTACGAAACTTCATCTGGAAAAAAATCATTTGTAGGTACATGATTCCTAGAGTCTTGGTCTTCGACAACGAAAAGCAATTCGACAACGACTCCTTCAGGGACTTTTGCTCACAGTTAGGGATCAAGAACCACTACTCCTCCCCCGCCCACCCACAGGCCAAAGAGCAAGTTGAGGTCACGAACCGATCCTTGCTCAAAATTATCAAGATTCAACTCGAGGGGGAAAGGGTATATGGTCAGAAGAGTTGTCAAGCATACTACAGGCATACAGGACAACAGCCAGAACACCTACAGGAAAGACGCCATTTCAGTTAACATATGGCAACGAGGCAGTTATCCCTGTTGAGATCGGACTCACAAGCTATAGAGTGGATAACCATGAGAGGCCATGCGTCTACAGCTTGACCTAGTGGATGAAGTCAGGGCAACAACTAAACAAAGGTTAGCACGGTACTAGGATCTCATGGCCAAGCACTATAACTCCAAAGTTAAACACAAATACCTCCAAGTTAGAGACCTCGTCTTAAGGAAAGCGATGGGAGCTACTGGAGATCCCTTTTAGGGAAAGCTCGGTCCTAATTGGGAGGGACCCTACAAAATCACTTCATGGAGGAGAAAAGGTACCTGCCACCTGGAGACGCTGGATGGGTAGAAGTTGCACTACCCATGGAATACGGAGTACTTGAAAAGATACTACCAATAGATGACAGCATGAAGAACAACACTCCTCATTTCCAGTTTACTTCTTTTTAGTTAATTTTTATTATCTACAGTACTTTTTAAGCCCAAATGCAACTTTTTATTCTTTCAAGAACAATTTTCTACTTATCCATGCATTTATCACAATAAGAGGAGATATTCAAATATGACCTATGTATGTATATGTTTCTACGAAACTACATCTGTGATTAGGTCCATAAGTGGATGAGTTCATCCTATAAGGATGCCTTGAAATTACTAAGTCCACAAGTGGACGAGTTCATTATTAAGTCCATAATTGGACGAGGTTATTCCATAAGGATGCCTTGAAATTACTAAGTCCACAAGTGGACGAGTTTATTATTAGGTCCACAAGTGGACGAGTTCATCCCATGAGGATGCCTTAAAATTACCAAGTCCACAAGCAAACGAGTTCATTATTGGGTCCACAGGTGGACGAGTTCATCCTATGAGGATGCCTTGAAATTACTAAATCCATATGTGAACGAGTTCATTATTAGGTCCACAAGTGGACAAGGTCATCCCATAAGGATGCCTTGAAATTACCAAATCCAAAATTTGAACGAGTTCATTATTAGGTCCACAAGTGGACGAATTCATCCTATGAAGATGCCTTGGAATTTCTAAGTTTATAAGTGGACGAGTTCATTATTAGGTCCACAAATGGACGAGGTCATCCCGTGAGGATGCCTTGAAATTACCAAGTCCAAAATTTGGACGAGTTCATTATTAGGTTCATAAATGGACGAGTTTATCCCATAAGGATGCCTTGAAATTACCAAGTCCATAAGCAGACAAGTTCATTATAAGTCCATAAGTGGATGAGTTCATCCCATAGGGATGCCTTGAAGTTATCAAGTCCACAAGTGGACGAGTTCATCATTAAGTCTAAAGGGGATAAACGGATGCATATCACAAGATAGAAAATCAACACATAACAAGAGTTTACTAGAAAGCGACATGTGTTATATATTAAACAGACACCATATATAATAAAAATGTGTTTACAACAGAAGCCCAAATACAGAAGGGCACTTAACATTGTCTGAAAATAAGAAACAAGAAAATTGAATTTTTTTTAAAGAAAACTAGGCTGAAGGGGCATCTTGAGTAACAGGGTTCTTGTCATCTTTAGCAGGAGAGTTCTAGGCATCCCAGGCAAAAGGGTTCACAGCGTCTTTAAGAGGATCTTTAGCAGTCGAGATCACAGGAGTGACGGATCTCTCCAAAGCAAGTTGAGCAAGCACCACACCATCATCCTTCAAACCCTGCTCAGCGAGAGTAGAGTCCTCAGTCTCCTCATTGATGATATTTCCATCAACAGGGGTCATCGACAGTGGATCATCCATGGTGATGTTGGATAGGTCAAGATTTGGGTAGACAAACCTGACCTGCCTCAAGCAGTTGTCAACCCCATCACCATAATACACTACACATGCGTCAATAAAGGGCTGAGAAGCCCTGAACTCTGCTATGGCATTGGCCATGGCCGTCTCCACCTGCTCAACAAGAGTCGTTAGCTCATTCTCCACACTCGCCTTTGCCTCTTCTGCCTTTCTTCAGAAACTGGCTTCCTCTGTCAACTTCTCCTTCAAAGTCGTCATCTCATCATTAAGAGTACGAACGGCCGCCTTATATTGCACTTGTTCATTGGCCAACGTTTCATTTCGCTTCCTCAGACAAGTGATCACCCCCTCCTTGGCGATGCTCCTATCTTGAAGCACCTTCATACATACTAGCACCTAAAAACCAAACAACCGTCAGCTAGTGAATAAACAACGGGATGGCAGAGAGTCTAAGAAAAGGACATACCCTTAAAAGGTCAAAAAGACCCTATGCCCCCAGGTCTTCTATCTCCTAATCAGCACAAAGGTCCAAGTCCGTCTCCTTGATGATTGACTTAACCATCTCAACGGCGTATCCCTTATGCGTGAGAAAACAGCGAGTGGTTCCCTAGGTGACAAGGCTCGTCACTATAATCAAGCCCTTACCATCTCCATAACTTGGTTTAGAAGGTGACAACTTCTTTGACTGCTCGTTGCATATGAGACTAACTGGTCCTTTTTTAAGTGGATAGTCGTCCTTCCCTTCGCTCTTCCATTAGGGTGCTCCATTGTTGACAACTTTAGGAGTTGACGAGGACACCCCCTCCTTCCCCTTCTCCTCCTCCTTCTCCTTCTCCTTCTACTTACGCACCGCAGCTGACGCCCTTACCAAATTTCCTTGCCTAGCTGCCTCCATTTTTGCAACCAAAGGACAAACGTTAGGTAAACGAATGCAAGTATTAAGCAGAAAGAAGAAGGAAGCTAAAAGGTAAAAATTTACGCTGACGGGAGTATTTGTTCAATCTACAAGCCTCAGGCTTCAGCACAGGACCACTGCAATAAGCGTGCAGTGTATCAAGTGTGATCAAATCTCTGCAATTCCGCTCATCAAATGGGATGTCAAGAACCTAGCGAATAAAAGCCTCTTGCTCATCAATTATGCTTGGATGAACACTAGCTGAGAAAAAGGGAAGCAGACGACTTTAGAAACGTAACAAATAAACGAAGTAAAAAATGAAAAGACTGATGGTACCAAACTTGAACCCTTGACAATACCTCAAGTATTGTCAAAGCCACGTGGCATCGTCACCCACTCTTCCCGTCAACATACCCAATCCGTCCCTTGGACAAAAAAATATCTACTCTTCCAATTCCTATTGAAGTCAAGCATGTCCAACACCAACCTAAATACTTTCTTCCTCGTCGCAAAGTGGTATATCCCTTGAGACAAGATGATATGTTGGGGTGTGTAGCACCAAAAGAACTCGTCAAGGATAAGCTGATGGTTCCCACCACTAAAACAACCCCAAAGGATTTCAGCTTCTATGAAAATCCTTTAAGCATCAGGTTAAATCTGGCTGACAGATAACCCTAGGAATTAGCCAATTGACGATGTAGTGCCATTAGTAGCAATCTCAATCCTGCCGTGAACATGGCGTCATACATGCCGACATCTGCAGTCTTCCCCGAGTAACACTTTTCAAACTTCCTGGGCAGATGAATTTGGATATTGTCAGGGATTTGATAATGATCTCAAAGCTCTTTAAATATTCTGGCCGTCATCTTTGGGTAAAAGTCATTAACCATCCACAGTGCAGGAAGAATGAATGGACGGGTTCTGTTGTCCTCTTGACTTCTTGAACCCTCAGAGGATATTCCCTTGTCATCCTGACTCTTGTCCTCATCATCTTCCTCTACGCCCTTCTCTTGCACTCTGTCCCCTTCTCCCTCGTCGAACTCATTCTCCATATCTCCCTCTACTTCCTCTCCATCAAAATTTCCCCCTTCTTCATTAGGATAATAGGCAGACGTTTCCCTCTCCGACGACCAGGATAAGCCCTCCTCGGGCCCATGACCTAACGGGTATACTTCGTCGTAGCATGCTCCCGCATGGACTGACGACGATTGCTCACTCATCACTTCTCTATCACCTGACATCTATTCACCTACAAGCAACGAAGGTATTCTAAGAACCTATTCAACGGGTCTCTCTATAGAAGTGACGATTGACTAGAAAACAAAAAGTAAAAAGAAAAAGAGAAACATAAGAAAAGAGCTTACAGGATTAGCTTACGACTCTGTAGAAGCGACGAGATCTGCAAGTTAACGGCAACAAAGGTGGCAGAATAACAACTCTCTCTCTCTTAAAAGACTTGTAAAGATGAAATAAAAAAAAATGAGAGGAGGAAGAGAACTATTTATAGAATGAAAGAGCATGGGAAATGAAGCGACGCTGTTGTTCAAAAACGAGGCCAACTAGCCTATGCCACGTGAGGTCTCTGCTTTTATATATATATTGAAGAGCAGCCCATATTGTATATAATTGTAAAAAAAAAAAAAGCTACTATGATCTATTGGGTAACAATAAAAAGAAACTTAATAAAAAGAGGTAAAAAATGCTAAATTTATATAATAGTAAAAATAAGTTACTATGACCTATTAAGTAATAGTAAAAAAAAACCTAATGAAAAGAGGTAAAAAAGGCTAAATGCAACATTAAAGTACCATGTGGTAGGACCTCATGCACTCTTGCACGAGGTCTCTGCTTATATATATATAATATATATAAATATATATATATATATATATATATATATTTATAGTAAAATTAGTTACTATGATCTATTGGATAATAGTAACAAAAAAAAAGAGGTAAAAAAGGCTAAATACAACATTAAAGGGCCACGTAACAGGACTTCATGCACTCTCGCACGAGGTCTATGCTTTTATATATACTAGCATTATACCCGTACGATGCACGGCTTTATCAAAATTCATATGTAAACAATTTTTATTATTATTAATTTAATTTAAATTAAATAATAAAATAGATAATAAAAATAAATGAATATTTTACTTTAAAGTTACATAATGAATGCATATTATGTGTGAGACTAAGGTATCACACACACACGCATATATATATATATATATATATATATCTAAAACAATTGAATGGAAGATTGTAGATAACTATATAACTAAAATAAAATGATTTTGAATAATACATTGAGCTTTAAGGCTCAAGTAATCACCAATGCATATTTAAACGGAAAAACCTTAAGATATGATGAGAATTAAGAAGTAATACCGAGTAACATCCCTTGTGAACAACAATCTGTATTATTTGATCTCAACCTCTATCTTTCTATTATTAACAAAACAAAATAAGTTGTACAAACTATTCATACATACATACATACATATATATATATATATAACAATTTAATGACCACAGTCATAATTTATAATTTATAAATTCTATATTTGATTTTAAAAGAAAAAAGTTTAAGTAAAAGCAAATAAATGAAATCAAGAATTAGATATAAATCATATGTACTAAAAGCAAATTTAGTAAATTGAGTTGGTGATAATATGAGAATAACAATTAGTATTTTAAGAAATACAAAATGTTAGAATAGAGTGACTAATCATATATGGGTAACTACTAACTAATATACAACAATTTTGGGCCAAAAAAAAGTAGAGTTAATTAATTTCTAAAAAAATGTCTAAATAAGTGCCCTCCTTTGTTTTCCATGTCAAATCGATAAACAATACTATAATTATTTACCTCATAAAGAGGTTTTTGTTCTCTCCACATATCTGATCAATCTTGTTGCATAGGAAACCTGCAAATACCTAGCAAGGACTCAAGATCAAATTATGTATTTTACCTACCACATAGAATGCAGTGAGAATAATGGCCCATCAGCATCAAATTCATAAATATATAGATATATGAATAAGAATCATGTATTATTTACAAAAAAAAAAAAAAAAACCATGAATCACAAAGAACAACAAATTTTATTTCAAAGTGAGACTAATAAATCAAGAAATAAGCATTTTATTGAAAGACTCAAAACATAAAGGAGATGGATTTTATGAATGGTTGAGGAAAATTGGCGGTGCTCCATATGTTGTCCTTTCTCTGGTCCATATATTACTTAGCATTGGATGTTAGCAGCTCCAACGGAACAGCGGAACTTAGCTAAAATAATCCAATTAAACAGTAGATTAGTGTTTGTTTGGCAAGATTATTTTTGTCAACTTATTTTACTATTCAGATTATTTTTACTACTATTTATGAGTCTCATTGCACTTTTTGGTACTATTCATGGGTCCACTGTACTATTTTAGCTAACTTTTACCTTAATCTACAATATTTTCAGTAAAAAATTTTCAATTTTAGTAAAATAAGCGAATCTCAAATAGACATTTATATTGAGAATATGTTTCATTCAATTACTTTAAGGATATGTTCATTATCTATTGTACTTTTTATTACTCCATAATTAATTAACGTTAAAAAATTACATCAATTATAAAAGATGAAGTAACTAATACGTGGTAAAAGAAGTTTACGTAAAAATCAAATAGGAATACACTAATTGCTACTTTATCCACAAAAAAAAAAAAAGTTGATAAGAACAAAATTTGGTGTAGGCCTGTAGCTACTTAGCATAATCACAACTTCTAAACTTTTACTGCAATTTGGTTAAGTCACTTGGAAAATTTTGGATTGTGATCAAATTATCGACTTAAAAATTATAGGAGAAGAAGATAAGAACAAAAAAAAAAAAAAAAAAAATTAATTGTTTAAAAAATCTAACAAAATTTTTGTAATTTGGTGAAACCACTTAAGGCAATCACGAGGTCTAAACCCAACATTTATTAACTTTTACTGCAATTTGATGAAGCCACTTGGAAGAATTTGGATTGTAATTAAATTATCAACTTAGAAATTGTAGGAGAAAAAGATAAGGACAAAGAAAATATATGTTTATTTTTTTAAAAGTCTAACAAAATTTCTGCTTTTTGGTGAAGCCACTTGACGCAACTACGGCTTTTAAGCTCAATTTTTATTATATAATATATGATATTGATTGGCTTTAAAAAGCATTATGTTTCCTTAAAAAAAATTACAAAATTTAAAATACTTTCAAATAACAATATAACAATATAAATAGGTTAATTTAAAAAAAAATATATTGTATAAACTATATTTTGTTAGAAAAATAATCACATTATTTTAAGAAGGGTTTAGACTAACACTTACAAGTCTCATTTATTATTTTCATTTTTCACTTTAAAAAAAAATACAAATTGTCAAATTTTTCTATGCATTGTGCGCGTCTGCGACTGGTAATATTAATATTAATAGTTCAGATGAGTTTGCTGGTACCAGGTAACACTTACCCAATAGAGCTGGATGGTTATATTTCCCAATTCCCATATGCATTTCCAAAGAAATTTGTGTTTCAACTTTCATGTACTATTTGCCCAAATTTTCAAAATTCACTATGAATGTAAGCTTCTTAAACTTAACTCAAATGGCAGTTCCTCCTTCCATAAGAATACATGGATAATAAGGTTGCGGGTTCAAAATCGAAACCCACTGGATAAATGTGTACCTTACCGGGGAAAAAAATGTAAGCTTGCATGCATATACAAGAAGTAAACAACCATTGGATATAATAAAAAGGTTGAGTAAAGATAAGAATACGCTGACAGTCTTTAAAGAAACTAACAATTACAACTTTCAGTAACATAATATATCAATTTAACCTTATGTATAGAATTCCTTCATATAATTAGGCCCAGGCTTATAGGGATCAGATTCCTCATATGCATCTTCTCGGTAAGCCCCCAAATCGTTCACACGATTACTGAGCACGTGAAGGGCTGCTTTTTTCTTACCTCCATACTCATCTGGGTTGTTCTCAACATAGCTATTGGCCTCAGCAGCTACCTCATTCACAAAAGCAAACCGGTTCTCCTCTGATAGCAACAATCTTTCAATGTCCATAGTCATTACCTTTCCCGATTCCTTTATCTTCCTCTCCTGCTCCTCAAGGAAAGGAACTCGCTCCATTTGGTAGCGCAACACGTCATCCTTCTTCGCCTAAAACAAAGAAATTACTGCATGAGTGCTACTAGACAATGCTAATGAGCATGTGAGAGAAGGTTTTCCAATAACATAATCACAACAATTATTGTCTCAGCAAGTATTTTAAATCGTGATTCAATCACGATTTCATTTCTCAAGCAGATAAACAATAATGCATAAGAAGCAGCAGCTGCAGTACTAAACTGCTCGCCTAGTATCTTGCCGTAGCTGTATTCAATTGTTACAACAAGTGGGAAAAGAGAGATTCAAACCCTGATTCCCCTCATAAAAGAAACCAAACAATGCCACTGAGCTACAAGGCCGTTGGGAGTATCTTACCTTAGCTCTAAATAATGCATTCATCAGGATTAAGTGGAATAATCAAAGGGTTTCTGTTTGCTTATAGGGGATGCAAACTAAAAGCTAACGTAGGGCAATTGGCTAATTTGCAATCCGATTCAGTTGTTAAACATTAAAATTTTTCTGAGTGGAACTCTTAAGACTTTCTCTGATTCCCCAACTCCCAAGTCCTGGTAGTAGGCTAGAATTACTTCCCCCTCTGTCATTCATGCAAGGTCACAGCTTCCTGTCATACTCTCATCAGTATTTAGCTTGAACGGTAAAATACCCATCTAGCCATTCTAGCCAATAATCAAGATATAGAAAAATACACATTACCGCATTAGAAAATGTACAAGCCACCCATAATTCTTAACAACAGTATGAAAAGTTGCTTGTTATTTGAGGTATACAGCATGAATCACGTGTTCCAATTTAATAAGCAAGAGCAAGAGAAAACTCTTATCAATCCCATTTAAGCCTCCCTTCATCTGTTAGCTTTTATCTAAAATGATAAATCCGCTCCTCGATCTTTTGGAACCCTGAATCACGACTACTTTTTCACCAATGCAGACTGCCTTTAAACAGCAAATTCTACTCCCTTCCTAACGATCAGCACCTACACCTTAATTTTACTACAGAAGATAATTGTCTCTAATCTCAAGGTCTCCACCAATTGCTACTATTTCCTAGCAGAGTTAAATTTACCAATGCACTAACAATCCATTACAACAACAAAAAAACCTTAATCTCAAACCAACAGGGTCGGAAATGAATCCTCAATAGACTAATTAAGGGTTTTTTTTTTTTTTACAAATCCTCATCTCTGTCATTCAATGATATCCAAACTAGTGTCTTTTTTAACTTTTTCCACTAGTGCTATTTCAGGTCATCCTCTAAGCCGTGACAAACACACACTGTTAGTCAAGGTCGATCACATGTATTCTTTTCAGTCATTCTATCATATTATCTACAAAAAAACATAATTAAAATATAAAATAAATAGGGGAATTTTCTAAGTACCAATTTCCTTCGCCGCCACACTCGCCGGCCACGACCATCCTTTTGCATTTTCGACATTACCTACACATGAAACTAATAAATTACATTTTTTATTAAAAAAAAACAAACAAACAAACAAATTTTACCTTAATTGAATAATTTCCAACATATACAACAAAACTAAATATTAACCTGCGAGCGAATAGAACAACACAGCCTCCATGAATTTCCAGCTCCTATCTCAATTCTCTACATTTCCGACAACAACAACAACAACAAAAAAACAACTAAGGACTTAACCTAGTACCAAACAAAAAAAAAGAAAAGAAAAGAAATTAAAACACAATAAGATTTCGTGTTTTAATGTTACTACTTACTTAGATTATAACATTAACACTGAATATTTATGTTTTTTTTTTTATAAGCTTTCTAGAGAAACAAACAGAAAATTATTTCAAGGAAAGCGAGGGAGAGAGAAAATTACAGGTGGAGCTGAAGAAGAAGAAGAAGAAGAGAGAGTGAAGAAGGGTAGTAGTGTGGAAATCGCCATTGCTGGACTCTTCGTTATCTCTCTGTGGCTCTCTTTTGCTTTCTTTACTTATTGCCACCGAATTCTTGCCTAAACTACGACAATGCCATCGCCGGTTGGGCTCGGGTATTTGACCCATAACTTTTAAAGTAACATTTGCGAACCGGACCCATTTTGTTTTTTGTTTTTTTTTTTTTTTGAAAAATGACCCATTTTGTTTTTAACTAGTCGTTAACCCTTGCTATGCACGAGAACTTACCTATTTGTAAGATAGACTAAAATAATTTTATAAAATATTAAATTGATTAAAAAACTATACCATTGCATGATTTGCTCTTATATAATTTTAATTTGTGTTACAAATTGATGAAAAAATCATTATTTGAATGTGCAATAGCTTACAAAAAATTTATCAGATAATTTCAGATACTACAAAAAAATAACTTAAAAAATTTAAATATTAAAATTTCTGAAAAACCAAAAAAATTAACGAAAAATTATCAACGTTTGACTTTGAGTTTAAGTTGAACTTGTTAGAAAGATATAAAGTTTCACTCATTGTTAAGTTTAGATTAAACAAAAATAATTTTGTTTAAAAAAAATGATGATTTTGAGTTTAAGTTGGACTTATCAGAGAGATAGAATTTTACTCCTTGTTAAATTTGGACTACATAAAAATAATTTTATTTAAATAAAATGACAATTTTATTTAAATATTGTGCTGACGTGAAAAATTGTGAGAGTTTCAAAGGTTTCGGTTTTATATATATATATATAGATAAGAGGATTTATGTTTTTTTTTTTTTTTACAAGATAGAATCCTACTCTAGCATAATCTAAGTGTACATGTGTGTGAAGCTCCCTTCTAGAAACTTGAACCCAACCCTTTGCTCCCCACATCTCACAGGTACTTATACTTGTGGAGTGACCATCACACCAAGGATGTACGACGGTGGGTTCATATTAATTAGTATAAAAATCTATTTTTTCTATTTTGTTTAACAACTTTTCAAAACATCCACGTCATATTATCCTATTGCTTTTGGCGTTAGGAACTCGTTCTTCCCCGATTTGTAGTTATGTTGAACTGTGATGGATTTGATCTCTTTGCCTTCAATGGCAGAATCGAAAATCAACGAAGAAACCTTAAAATCCTAACCCAATTTCCCAAATCAGGTTCCAAGAGAAAAAATAAAAAATAAAAGAAAGAAAGTGAATGAATGAATCCTATGGTTTTTGGAATCCTAAATTTTTTTTTTCTTTTACAAATTTTTCTTATTTTCTTTTAATTTTGAAATTATAAAAAAAAAAAAGAAGGGAAAACAGCGTTGTTTCAGTACTCTTAACGGTAGCCCATAACTGAATTCTAACGGAATTCTACATTGACAAAAATTGAAAGTTAGACAACTAAAATGACAAAACTAAAAATTAGAGAACTGAAATGAAAAAAGTTGAAAGTTAAAGGGCCAATTTTGAATTTTTGCCTTTATTTATTCATCATCGATTGAAATAATAAGAATCAAATCAAAACAACATAATTTTAGTGTCTTTTAAGTGGAGCAAACCATAATTTTATTGGAATTGGTCTAACGCTCTATTTGTTTCAATCGAAAATCTTGTATAAAGATAGTTTTCCGTATTTTCTTGTGTTTGATAGCGTAAAAAAATAGTCAATGGAGAACTATCTTTAGTCAACATAAAAAGTATGGTTTATGATTGGATGCTGTTTTCCACTCAATTTTTTTGAAAAATAATTTTATCTCACAGCAAGCTAAATAATGAAAGTTTGAAAATTGTTTTAAAAAAGAAATCCACAAGAATAGTTGAAACTACTACTCACATTGTGGGTTGGTTATATGGTATTATAAAAAGGGGAAAAAAAAAAATAACTCTTTCGCCTAACTTAATCTCTTACGAGCATATATAAGTGTTTTTGGAATAACATAACTTATAAATTTTACTCATTTGTATAAGATTTTGGTCAAGATTATTCTCATGTGGCGCTTGGTACAGGAGAATTTACATTACCTATGGCATCCAGATTTCTAGGAATGTATTTCCTTGCAATCTGGATGCCTAGGAATGTAGTTATTCTTATGTTTAGTTTCATTGAGAATCGCTTAAAATTCCTAAGAATGTGAGATGATAATATTTGGTTTATTCCTAAAAATCTTCAATGAATTATTTATTTTTCTCATTTTATCCTTAGATTTGAATGTGAACTACCAAGTCCTTTAAAAAAAATATTCTTCTAAATAAATAATGAAAAACAAAATATAAACTATTAACAATTTGTTGAGCAACACATACACAACAACAAAAGTGAATACCTGGTAATAATAGAGGGTCCCCTTCAAAATTTTGTTTTTCCCACATGTGAAACCTATATCAACAGAGTTGTCTATCCTATCTATGTTATTTTAGAGGGAAAAGATAAAGACAAGGGAAAAGATATTGATGATTTGTTTTATATTTTATCTTAATTGCTTAAATGATAAGAAAAAAATGGTTAAAATTATTAATTTATAAAATATACAATTTCCTTTAAACTTGGGAATTTGATACCCACCTAGTCTATGTGGCGTTTGGTACGAAGTAATGTTTTAAGATTCCCAAGAATGTTTAAAAATTTTTATGTTTAGTTGCAAATTACGCTAGAGAATCAGATGCCAGAGGAATCTTGATTCTCCCTTTAAACCCCTCTTAGTAGAAATGTGGATTCCGTTTAAAACAAGTGGGTGTCCAAATTCCCAAGTTTAAAGAAAATTGTATTTTTTTTATAAATTGACAATTTTAACCATTTTTCCTTATCATTTAAGCAGTTAAGATAAAATATAAAATAAATCATCAATATCTTTTCCTTTATTATTATCTTTTCCCGCCAAAATAACATAAACTCTTTAACAAAGTTCTCTATTTAGGTTTCATGTGTGGAAAAAAAAAAAAAGGTTTGAAGGGGACCTCTCATTATTGCTAAGTATTCACCTTTGCCGTTGTGTGTGTATTGTTCAACAAATTATTAATAGTTTATATTTTGTTTTTCATTATTTATTTAGATAAAGATTTTTTTTAAAGGACTTGGTGGTTCATATTCAAATCTAAGAATTGAATAAGAAAAATAAATAATTCATTTCAAATTTTTGGAAATAAACCAAACATTATTATATTATATTCCTAAGAATCTTAAGAGATTTCTAATGAAACCAAATAAAGGAATAGCTATATTCTTAGACATCTAGATTGCAAGGAATCACATTCCTAGGAATCTAGATGCCACAAGTAATGTGGATTTCTCCGTACCAAATGCCAAAGGAAATCCTCATTCCTATTGAGAGGGATTTAAAGGGGGAATTCAAATTCTCCCAGTATCCAATTCCCTGATGTAATTTACAACTAAACATGAGAATCTTTAAATATTTCTGAGAATCCTAAAACATTACACCGTACCAAATGCCACATCAAAGTCTTCTTCGTTGATAATTACTTGGATTTTGATCAAAAATATTATCACTATGGGAATCTTTGTATTACCCTCGTCAATTAATGTAATTTAGTGTTTGAGATTTATTACTCTATCTGTGTTATGTTATTTATCATTATTGTTTTATCGAAGTCCTCTTAAGTTAATCAATATTGAACTCCTTGAGGATACCAAGTTAGTTTAAGAAATATTTTGGGATAATTCATTCAAGAAAATTGAATTATATTCTAATCTCAAACTCACTCAAAAATTAAGTATTTCTAAATAAATAGAAAGCAATAGCATTTCTGCCAAATCAATTTCATACCATCGTTTCAAAAGATTCGAACCCGTGACCTAACCTGACACCAACGCCTTTACCTTTAGCTGATTGATCATTGATTTCAATCAAACTTTCCTTAAAAGAGGTTTGTGTGCACACCTTCTTTTACACGCAATATTATCAAAGTCAAACTATTAAGAAAGTAAATGAAAGTAAAAAAAAGAAAAAGAGAATATTTATTTACTATTAGTAAACAAAGTATAGTATTTAATCTGAACTTTATCACAAAACATTCTTAAACACCTCTTAGCAATCCAAATAAATGAGTTAACAATTTAAAGCTATTAAATAGTATGATATTCTTTCTCAAAAAAAGAAACAGTATGATATATTAAAATATTTATATATTAAAAAAGGGACTTGTTTCATGTATTTGATTGCAAGTTTGCACATTTAAAAAAAATTATAAAATCATTATGTTTTTTGAATATTCATCAATATTTGGTAGAATAGTAATAGTGGTAAAATGTGGTGTGCTAGAGGTAGCAATTGTGACAATGGTGATGACTTGCCAACAGTGTTGGTGGCGATGATATTGGTGAGGGTACTGACTATAGTGATTGCGGTAACATATTTCATATTAGACAAAGTCTTCCTCTAAACATCTTTTAAGGAATCTCTTCAAATCTATTAGGTGACAATTTGTAAAATTGTCCATATATATTATTTAATAAACTACACAATTTATAAATATGTCATATAACTAAAAGTACAACTAGATGTTTTTATCACTCGCCACGTATTGAGTTAGATGTAAATTTTTCGCTTTCACATTTTTTTAAAGTTATTTTATGATAACTTCAAAAAATATTTTTGGTTAATCATTTTTTGGTGTGTTTGATGGCACAATTTGGGCACATAGATTTGAATTTGAGTGATTAATATTCAAATTCCTTGTTTAGATAATTTACAAAGAGTTGAGGATTTGAGTTTAATAATTCCGCCAAGAATTTCAAACCCTAAAATCATTAAATTTGAAGTAACTTCTAAATTCATAAAATGTTCGAAATTCATATTACAAATCTAAATCCAAATTTAAGTATCTATATTTAGATTTAAAATTAATACACTTTAAATTCATCACTTTAAAATCCAAATCAAAATTCAAATTCAAGTATTCAAACGAAACCGAAAAGTATAATTCAAGATATTTCCCCAAAACCAACAGAATGTTTCTTCCCCAGTTCCTCTCTCTTTATAACTTACTTTTTAAATATTGAATTCCAAAAGTACTTTAGTTAATGTTGATTCATTCAACACTGTTTTGTAATAATCTGTCACTATTAAAGCATAAAAAAGGCTACCCCATCTAGTGGAACTGGCCAATCAAAATCGTCAAAAGCAACCCTTCCAACGCATTTTGCCGATGATCTGGCTTTGCCTTCTTTTGTCCACAAACCCATTTTCTTCTTATCTCTTTTGTCTTTGTTTACTTGAAAGTTTTGGTTGGTAGGTACAAGTTGAATTACACCGAAACCACACCCATCTCTAATTAATTTTTTATAGCAGACATGAAATTTTATTGTATTTATTTTTTTTGTAATGATATTTTTATTATCAATTTTTGGCGTAGAACGAGTAAAAGTTTCAAGGTCTCTTATTTGATGATAAGAGACTTATCAATTACACTAACACGCTTCAAGTGGTATTTATTTATTTGATAGAGAGTTCTATTCATTTGAAGACAATTTGACTACATGGGTATGGGCCATCACCCATGGCAATGACACATTAATTGAAGTTTCACTTTCTATGTCTGCTAAGTCCAATGAAGATTGCTTATTAGTATTTGGTTTTGATTCTTCCCAGTAAGCATGACAAAAATGCAGTCAATTTTCCAGCTATAAATAGAAAAAGCTTGAGTTAAAAAAAAAAAAAAACAATTAAAATCACATAAAGACAGTGTGATGCAAATTCAGAAAAATCCAACTCTCACTCAAAACTGCTCAAAACTTCAAATATGATCAATTTTTAGTTATCATTAATGATGGATGGACAGATGACTAGCTTTTTATTCTTATTCCATAGGTGTAACTGGTTCTTTATGCCAATCCAATCATTTTGATTCGTGAAGTATAAATGCAACAAAATAGAAGTAAAATTTACATACTTTCTCATAAAAAAAACATTTAATATTATCGATTTATCATTTGTCATCTCCGATTACCTTAATAGGATATCCGTTAACTCAACTGCCACCTCGTAATATCTTCAATTATCAAAGTACTCAAAAATTAAAAAAGAAAAACTCATAGAAACTACAAAATCTCAATAATGCTATAAATACAATAAATTTTACAACAAAGTTCATAACTATTGTGATAAATTATAACTACTACAAAAACCCATAAAAGAGAATCTAAAAACTCATAAAAAAAAAAATAGAATCTAAAAAAGTCTCAAATTTTTTTTTTTTTTTTGGTTTGTTGAGAAGAATCTAAAGTCTCAAATAGATATGAAATTTGTGGTAACTACCCATTCTATCAATCCGTCAGAATGTCATGATCATTATTAAAACCATTTTCCATGCTGACGTGGCATGGAAAAAAAGAAAAGAAAAGAAAAGAATAAAAAGTCACTGTGACACTGTCACTGACACAGGTTTAAAATTAGCAATTTTTTTTTTTTTTTACTTTTACTTTACCTCTAGTAGAAACCAGAACACAGGAAACGGTGTCGTTTGTCGTCAAATCTCCCACTATAAATCATTGCTGCAAACACACACACACACACAGCACAGCACAGCACAGCACAGTAAAGTAAAGTAAACCACACTCCAAAGTTCAAACTGGAAAGAATCTGAACAAATACACTCGAAACTCTCTCTCTTCTTCCATTTTCTAGGGTTTCCAAGTTTGAAAAAAAAACCCATTTTCCCAAGAAACAAACAGAGAACAAAGGGACAAAGCAAAGCAAAAAACCGAGATTCGAGAAAACCCTAGCTCCGAAGCACAGCGAAAAACGAAGGTTTGGGAGGGAAAGAACAAATCAAACAATGTGTGGAATCTGAGTGTGTTTGTGTTTTTTGAGCTGAAGAAGTAGTAGAAAAAAACCCTAGAGAGATGGAGAGGTCAAGATCTAAGAGGAACTACTACTATGACCAGGACTATGATTCCGAGACGGTAGGTAGGACGAGACCTCGGTACAACCACCACTACGCGGCGGCGGCGGCTCCGGCACCGCAAGGCCCGCCTCACCACCGTCACAGGGGCGGGTCGGGTCGAGCCGCGAAGCCGCAGCCGGACCCGTCGTTGACCGTGACGACGTCGTACCGGATTCTGTGCCACGACATGAAGGCCGGAGGGGTGATCGGGAAGTCCGGGAGCATCATCAAGTCGATCCGGCAGCACACCGGCGCGTGGATCAACGTGCACGAGCTGATCCCCGGGGACGAGGAGCGGATCATCGAGATCTCCGACACGCGCCGGCGGGACCCGGACGGGAGAATGCCGGCGTTCTCGCCGGCGCAGGAGGCGCTGTTCCTCATCCACGACAGGATCCTTGAGAGCTCCGACGAGTTCGTCTCCGGCGCCGGCGAGGAGGGTTTTGGGCTGGTGATGAGTGGTGGGAAGGAGAGGGTTGCGACGAGACTTGTGGTGTCGAGAATGCATGTGGGTTGTTTGTTGGGGAAAGGAGGGAAGATCATTGAGCAAATGAGGATTGAGACAAAGACCCAGATTAGAATTCTGCCTAGAGATCATAGTCTACCACGTTGCGTTTCAATGTCGGAGGAGATTGTTCAGGTTCTCTGGGAACACCATATACTTCAAGTTCAAAGTTTCAAAAAACCCAAATCACAAAAACTAAAAATTTCAATTTGATTATGATACTTTTGTTGAGAGTACTACTACTAGTACTTACTACTTAAAAACCCAATCACGATTGGATCTTTGGACGGTTTAGATTGCCATGCTACTAAGTACTACTAAATACTACTACTGCTACTACTACTACTTGCTTACTGTGAGTAAATGTCACTGAGAGTGTGTGTGATTATTGCCTTTTTGTAGAGACCCAAAACAGCACACCAAAAAAACCCATTGCTGTTGCTGCTGAGACTTGGAAGTGGCAGGAGATATGGTGTGTGAGACAGCCAAATTTGAATTTTAAGAGGACCCCATCGATTATATTAATTGCTTTTACATTAAGACCAAAAGAACATAATTTGGTGTCTTAATGGTATTTGGGGGTATTCCAGAAAAGTATATTGTCTGTTTTGATGTTGAGTTTGGTGCTTTTTGGTAGTTGGTGTATTAGTTTGCGCTAATTTTTGGGTATTTTGTGGTTAGACTATATGGCAGTGAACTTGGTCTTGAAAAGGTAATTTTTGAACATCAGAATGTGTTTTTTTTGGATAGTTAAATACTGGGGGACAGGGAGGTGGGGTTTGAACCAGACATGCGGCATCATAAAGGTTGCCATTACCACTGGGCTATCACTTGAACCCCGAACTTTTGAAAGTTAATGAAGAGTAACCTGATGATATTGCCTTCTTAAATGACCAAAATTAAACAACCATCGGCAGGTTTTTGAAATGACTAGTTACATGACAGTACATTAGAAGGGAATGAAGGGAACAAATCTCAGTTTTGTCAGATTCTAAATTGGTCTGGTTGAAGTTGTTTCAATATGCCCAATATGTGAACATTCATGGCTGCATTTTTTCACAGTTATACTTGAACTGCAGATTATATTTCCTTGTGTTGTTATAAATTTCTTGGAAGAATTATCATGTTGAATATACCTTAGGTTTGGTAGTCAATGTTGTAGTCTGATTTTCTCCAAGGTCATACCTTTACATTTCTTTGAGTTTACCAGCCTTGTTAGGTTCTAATTCTCTGCCTACAATATTCTGAGGACTGAGGTTTATTTCTGCATTTATGAATACTAAATACAGCTATGAATGTTCATCACCAATTTGGACTTTTCTTTTTGAGGGGGAAGGGAGAGTTGCTTTATGTCATTTTGTGGGTGTCTAATTAGGGCGTTTAATTCATCTAATATGACCATTCAGAAAGGCATTTGATATATGAAAACTTTCTGAAAATTTGATATACAACCTTTTTCCTATCAATAAAGATATTGGAGTTTAAATATGATATTGCTGTTTCCCTGCAGGTTGTAGGTGATGTGAATGCTGTAAAGAATGCTATAGCTATTATTTCATCACGTCTAAGGGAGAGTCAGCATCGTGATCGCGGTCATTTCCATGGACGAATGCATTCACCAGAACGATTTTTTCCTCCTGATGATGATTATATGCCTCACATAAACAGTACAGCACGCCGTTCGTCCGATGGTGCCAATTTTGGACCAAGATTATCTGCCAACAATATCAGAAGCAACAACTATGCCTCACGTTCATCTGGTTTTATTGAATCTGGGGTTGCTCCCATGGTTGACCATATGCAGCCCTATTATGGAGAGGACATTGTGTTTCGAATACTTTGCCCCATTGACAAGGTGGACAGTGTTGTTGGAGAGGCTGATGGAATCTTAGAATTGCTTCGAAATGAAATTGGGGTCGATGTTAAGGTGACTGATCCTGTTGCTGGTTCAGATGAACAAATAATTATCATTTCTTCAGAGGAGGTACTTGCCACTTCTCTATCTTTTGAAGCGATGTGGATAATTAATGTTAAAACCTCTGGAGTTCCATAATAATCTGGTAGTGCATATCTTGGAAGTGATGGTGCTCTTTTAAGTTTACTAATTCTGAGTTTCAGGCTGTTGAGTTCTAAGATAAATTTGAAACAAGTATAAACCTCTTGTTACAACAAAATGTTAAAACATATATATATATATATATATATTTATTTATTTATTTCTTGATGTTGATTTGCTTGTGTAAATAATGTTATTTAGTAGGTTCTAACCACCCATTATTTCTATACTTAGGGTCCTGATGATGAGATGTTTCCAGCCCAGGAAGCTTTGTTGCATATCCAAACCCGCATCGTTGATCTTGTTCCAGAGAAGGACAACATTATAACCACTAGGTTACTTGTCCCGTCTAGTGATATTGGATGTTTGGAAGGAAGAGATGGATCATTGTTGGAGATGAAGAGGTTGACTGGTGCAAATATACAAATACTGCCAAGAGAAGAACTTCCTCTGTGTGTATCAGGAGCTGAGGAACTTGTACAGGTTTGTCATTATATTTATACCTTCTTATTTGGTTAGCCGTCTGAATTGGTTAGATGCCTGGGGTTTCACATAATGATGTAAGTTGAACAATAGATTTTATAACGATAATAAGTTCTAGGTTAAAGCACACTGGTAAATGTATTGTTTTCTGATTTTGCTTCCTTCCCTTGTGTATGTGATGTGTATTTGCATCTTTACATTTATGGATTAGGGCATCTAGATTTTATTTGTCTGTCATATATCATTTAAAATGTTTTTGCCAAAAAAAATAACGGAAAGGTCCCAACCTGTGCCCCACAAGGTCAACAAGCAAAGGCTGGTAAGCAGGATTGGGCATTTTTAAAGGCTCTTTTGTGTCATCTGCAGATTGTAGGTGAGATAAAAGCGGCTCGAGATGCACTTGTTGAGGTGACATCAAGACTAAGGAGTCACATATATAGGGAGTTCTTTCTAAAGGATATGACACCACCTTCTGTCTCTGCACCAGGCCCTGTGGGCAGCAGTCTAGGACTGGAGGCATCTTCTCCCAATAACGTAGCTCCAGGTCGTGAAGGTCATACTGGAGGTGATCCTCCTACTGCAACATATCAGAATGTTCAAACTGTGGCAGCAGCTCAGCCATCAAAGGTAACTTCATTCCTTGATAGATTGAGAAATGTCTACCATTCTTTCCTTTGGCAGTCATATAGATAAATGAAATTTTGAGCCAGCCAAACTATGTGTTGGACTTAATCATGAAAATGTCTTTGGCAGACAAGACTAGTTAACGTTCTGGTTACTGCCTTATTATGATTTGAATTGACAGCAGATTTTTCTGTTCACATGGGCTCTTGATTTGGTATTATAATACTGTAACCCTCATTTTTGTAGGAGTCTGGCAGTGAAATACCAAAGCAAAATGATAGTGACCGCCGTGAAGATGTGCCAAGTGGGTTGAATAGGTACTGAATTCTGCTTAATTTTATTATTTGGTCCCTGAATGAATCTATTTCGGCTTCATTTTGTTCTTTGGTCCCTATATGAACCTAAGACTCATTCAGCTGGTTGCTTTTGCTTATGTTCTTTTTGAATTTGGGACTGCTAGTCATTGATTTCCCACCCGACCTGACCCTGCCTATGTTCATTTTTTTAGAATTCCGGTAACACTTGTAACTAGGAGTACACTTGAAGTTGCCATACCAGAGCACGCAATTCCCAAACTCATCATGAAATCAAAGAACATGCTTAGTCAGATTAGTGAGGTAAGTCAGACTGGCTTTATTGCAATTTATTTACTTAAACTCAATACCATGTGGAATGGCCTTTTGACGTTTCTTCTTTTGGGAACAGCTTTCAGGAGCCAATGTAACCCTGGTAGAAGATAGACCAGATATGACACAAAAGACCATTCAAATATCAGGTACTCCGGACCAGACTGAGAGAGCCCAGAGTTTGCTTCAGGGATTTATTTTGAGCAGTAAGTCCCTCTCTGACACACACATACAACTGTAGTTTGTGGACATGCATGCCCGATTCTTGGATTCTCTGGTTAAATGAAGTGACAGTTACACACCTTTTTTTCCCTTTTCAGCTCAAGAAGATGGCCCTTAAGGTATTATGGACAACATGCATATGGAAAGGCGGCTAAACAGGAATGGTGCCATTCAGGCTTCATCTGTGATCTGACTTCCCATAGTTTTTTAATCCCAGAGTGCAAGGGGCCGGGGCCATGGTCCGCGCTTGTTTTGTATATTTTTATCATCTGGCTGCCGTTCAAAAGGGTGTTAAATTTTCAAATTGAAAGAACCATTCCACTGTAAATGTCGACATCTAAGGGAGCTTCAATTGTTGTTTTTCTGCAATGTTTCAATTTTCCTGCATGAGTATGGGGGAACTTAAGTAGTTTTTTTTTTCTCTTTTCAATTGTACCTGTAATTCTCTAGCGTGAGTGGTGTCCACCATCCAGCATTCGGATTTGCGAGTTCAAAATTTTCCCACAAAGCCTGGATGGACACTCCCTAGAGTAAAGCTTTGCAAGTTTTGACTGAAAGTTAGTCAATGAAGTAATCTTTGTAATGATTTTGTTTTATTTTATTCGATTAGTTTCGTCCTTATTATAATATAGTGTACTCTTTTTTCTTTCTCTGTTTCATTGTCAAGCAAAAGAAAAAAGCTAACTTTTATCAGTGATTGAGAGAGGAGGGTAAACGGGAGTGACGGATGACTCATCAATTACTTAAAACTACAAGGTTCATGATTCATCCCAGATACTTGTGTGCAACTCCCTTCCCACTCTCAAATTTAGCAAGCAAAATGCTAAATTGCTCTACTGTTCATTTCTATGATTGTTTGTGTGGAAGCCTTTTCTTTATTGTTATCTTTTCTCTCATGATTGCTAAGATTTAACAAAACCCACAATTTGCCCACATGGTGAGTTGAGTGGAGTAAAAGTTGTGGGCCAATAACTCGTCACGTGGATGAGTTGTGAGTTTTGTTATGGTATTAGCATTATTCTTAGCCATGAACATAGATGGAAAAATCATAATAAATTCATAATAAACTCGTCTTTACGTGGTGACTTGTGAGTGGTAGAATAAAAGTGGTAGGTTTACAACTCGTCACGTGGGCGAATTATGAGTTTTGCCATGATATTAGCATTATTCTTAGCCATGGACATAGATAGAAAGATCATAATACAACCAAATTTAGTGGACTAAAATCAAAATGACCAAAAACGAAATCAAGTCCAAACTTTAAGGATTAAATTATGTAATCTAGTCTATCATTATTTTCCTTATATGATCTAGGGTTTGGATTGAAATTTTATGATCTAGGGTTTGGATTAAAAAAAAAATCTTATTCATGAGTAATTTGAAGTTTGATTGGGTTTGGGTTTTACTCTTGCCTATTTTTTTTTGGGAAAATGATTTGCTTTATTTCATAGTTAAGATTTTATTTCTAGGTCTAACCTTACGTCACCTAAATTATAAACAATATGGTATTGGATAGACCTTTTCTTCTTGTTGTTGTTGTCATCAAGTTTAACTCGATAACAAAAGTGAAATGTTTGAACCAAGCCTAACCAATGTTTGAACTCGATTTTGTTAAAACGTCTACAAGCTTGAATTCGGCTTGATTCTTAGACAAGTCGAGCTCAAGGTCAATATAAAGCTTTTAAACTTATGATCAAACAAAGTACATCATCAAACTCATATTAAGCTCATATGGTTTGGATAAGTGATCCTAACTCTCACTTAATTAAAGACCCGATAATATATGAGTTTAGTTTTCAAGCTTGTATGAAGCTTATTATCAAAGCCAATAAATGAACTTAGACTTGCTTATTTTTAATTGAGTCGTACTGTTTACAAGCTTACTCAGCTTTTGGTTTATTTATTTATTTATTATTATATTGAATTCACGGGACTTGAAAAAGCAAAAAAAAAAAACCCAACAAATATATTTTAGGGGGGTATTTCAGACATTTCATCACCAAAACCCCCATAATCCCCTTCTCTCTCTTCCTCTGTGAACTCTCCAATAGACCCAAACATAAACCCTAACCATTAACCCCTCTCTCTTACTCTCTCCGACCACCGTCTCCACCGCCGTACTCTCTCTCCGCCGCGGCATTCGGTACGTCTTTTTTTCCCTTTTCTCTTATTTTTCATTAAGCCTGTGTTTGGTTCCCGAGAAAGCACACAATCTCCACTCTAACAGCCCTTAGATTCTACTTTTAATCTCAGTTCATAAACCCCATTTCTTCAATGTGGAATTTTCAAACCCGGCAATGTCTGTCTACTCAAATATTGAATCATTTCTAAGAAAATTTTTGTTTAGAATGGCATGAATTGTTATCGTTGAAGATTGGATTGGATTATAATTCAAAGCATTTCAAAAGAAAACTTGCATTTCATGCTATATTTTATTTCTGTTTCAATGGGTGATCAAAAAGTCTGTGTCTTTGTTATTGATTGTGTTGTAATGTGAAGGTGGAGATTCAGCTATAGAGGGTGGTTTTTGATGGCTTATATGCAATATGGCAGAAATGCCCTTCGAAAGGTTATTACGGACACTAGTGCCCGGACCAATGATAGTGTGGTGAATCCGGTGCTATATGCTGGTCAAGGACTTAGATATAGGAAGTTGGAAGTTGTTTTAACCACGGTGAGTAGAGGGGTTTTTAAGCATTTGCTTGTATGTTGATTGGATTTCTCTTTTTTGGGGTGTTAAGTATTGATTAGTGTTGATGCATTCAGAGCATAGAGAAGCTTGGTAAAGCCGGTGAGACAGTGAAGGTTGCTCCTGGACATTTCCGCAACCACCTTATGCCCAAGTTGCTAGCAGTTCCAAATATTGAGAAGTATGCTTATCTTGTCAGGGAACAGCGCAAGGTTCTTTTCTGTTGCACAGATACGCCTTATTACATTACTTGATTTCAATGTAACTATGCTTTACACCCTTATGCATTGAACATGTTTGTGTGTGTGTAAATTAATGCATTGGAGTTTTTTTAGCAAACATGTGTGGACACGCACATGCGTATGCAAATATGCTTACGCCTTTGCAAAGTTATGAATCTGTGGTTAGGATGGAATGTTCTTGCATTTATGCAGTCAGCTGGTAGTTACATTCTGCTAGCATAACTCATTACATATCTTATTAGTTACAGTAAATATGCTCTTGGATCTTTAAGGGCATGTCTTTTCTGATGCATTTGATGTTGCACGCTCTCTCTCTTTCTCTTTTCCTTCACAAGCTCTCCTCTCCTTGTGCTGTATGTATTTCATGATTTTAGTGAAGCATGAGCTGATTGTTTATCTAGAAATGAAATACTGTTTACCTATTTTTTTTTGATAAGTAAGAATGGTATATATACAAAAGTCTACTCTATGCATGAAGAACATAGAGCAAACCCAGAGGAAACAAGAAGAAAAAACTGTTTACCTGTGTTATTTGTCCAAATCACTTCAAAGTCTCTTTCCAAGAAAAGAGACATCCATGCCTTTCTTTTTTCATGTAATAAATTGTTGACGATATGGCTCTCATCTATTTGCTTTAGATCTACCAACATGAGGAGGAAGAAGCGGAGGTTAAAGTAGTTAAAGAGACAAAGGAAGATAAGCTGAAAGAATTCGAGAAGGCAGCAAGACGTCTCGATAATTCGAAGCTGGTTTGCACCTAATTTTGATGCTTATGATTGCCAATCAGAACATTATATGACATTTTATTTGATTTTGAATATGTATATCCCTATTCTTCTTATGGGATTAGAGTTTGATCTATCTATGGTTCTTTAGTTTGTGTAGAAGTGAAAATTATGATATTTGTTAACAATTGCTGATATTTGAGCAATACCCTAGTGGTTCTAGCGCCTCTTGTGGTGCCTGGGCTCTGGGGTTCAAACGAACCAGCCCACCTCCCCCTAATTACCTGTCCAAAAAAAAACTTGATCAAATTGATTTCTCACAATTGTGTTAATGAAGTAAAAATATGTTGCTTAACAATTAAGAAGTTATCTCAAACACTTACTAAAAAAAAAAAAACAATTAAGAAGTTGTATGTATGTTTTAGGAGTTATCATTTTTTAAGGGATGAACTAAAATAGTTTTTGGCAGCCCTTCAACACTTATAGTGCTCACCTATTTTCTCTTATGATTGTAGGTTTTACAACAATCCAAACCATTCAATACATAAAGTTGTCTTATATGAAAGATTACAGAGTGAAAATTGTGAATTGGATATTTCTTGTCATAAAAATTTCAATGTTGATCTTTTACTTATACATGCTATACTATTCACTATACAAATATTGAAGATATAAGTGAATTTACCATTTCAGTTTAAGCAAAATTTCAAAGTTGTATACCTTTACAGTTGATGGATTTATTTGAATGGTTTGAAGTCATTAATAATCTAACTATTATAGGAGAAACTAGGTACGGTCCCATTAAAGTTGATGGAATGCTGCACTATTACAGTTTATTCCATCATTTAAATAATAGAGGTATCTAATACTATAATTAAATGTTGATTGCATTAAATTTAGATCTGGGGTATCTGACATGTTTAAGAATTCGCAGGTATTGCGGAGGTTCATCAATGTCGAAAAATTTCGTTTGCGTGCCTCAAAAGAAGAACCTATAGAGTTGCGTTCACCTATTACAAAGGAGGATATCATAGCTGAGGTTTGGTTTTTGTTTCATATGTTTGATAAATTATTTAAGTGAACTAAGTGTCTGTTTGAATACTGTTTATTGTTGAAAATTGAAAATACTGTAGCAAAATAATTAAAAGTGTGAATACTAAATAGTGCCGTGAGACCCAGTTTTGAAGTTAGATTTGCATTTTTCTGTATTTGTGGGTCTTGTGAACAGTGCCCATGGACCCACAAAAAAAAAAACATAGCCGCTCTTTAATGCGCAAAACGCGCTTCCCAAACTCACACTAAGTCTTAACCCTAATTAATTATGGACTCAGCTCTGTGGTCCTCGCTAACTAATTGGAATTGGCCACATTTTTTTCGCCATTCTTCACTATCCAAACTTTTATTGTCTTCCTGTTTAACATATCACTGCTTCTGCCCTGTTATTTGAGGTTTTCACTATCTTTTTCACTTTTTAAATTTGAATTAAACCACTCTTTCTCTCCAATGCATCGTAAAAGTAGCTTTTCTTAGCTCTTTTACTTTATAAGAGCTAACCACTTTGAGTGGATGACTTCATCTATCTTAACATTCAAATTTTGACTACGTGTATCTAATGAACATGTTGCACTTTAACATCCAAGAATTCATACCATAAAATATAGCTGGTCTTATTGATAATGTTTAATAAATTGTTCCCATCAGAAAAGAAAAGGCGGCTTTGTGGTTATAATCCTTGGATTCCTCTTAACTTTTGAGTACTAATATTCCTTAGATGGACCTGCAATTACTTTAATGCACCTTGAAAGTTCTTGAATTCTAGGACTGAAATCAATCTAGTGACTATTGATCTGTAAACTTTTCCATGTGATTCACTTTGTGATTCCTCTTTAGACATCATTTTATTCTTTTGGGTTTGTTGATTTATGTTTTAAACTTCCTTTTCTTGCATTGTGTTTACAGCTGGGAAAGAATTTGCACATAGTCCTTTGACTGGAAAGATGGCTTTCATTTAACTTGACCAAATAATTTCAATGGTTAACTGATTAAGGATCCACCCTGCTAATTATAAAGGACACAGAAAATCTGGACGGTCTGATTTGAGTATTTTTTGGAAGTTAATATTTGAACTCTGTCTGATTTGAGAACTTTACTTCTTTTTACAATAGAAAACCTTTTTGCTGGATGTGATTTGAGAACTTAATGTGATTTAATCATGCTAGTCTTTAGACCTAGACGATACAGACCAAGGTGTGGTCCTTTATTGCTGGATGTGCTATGGTTATTGAGTTGTGCAAGCTACTAGTTGACAGATTAAAGGTGTTTGTGGAGGCTTGAGTACTTAGATTCAAATAGTGTCTTCTAAAGACAGTGTAAGTCTAGTGTTGTCCGCTTTGTTTTATATTTGTCCTACTGATACGTTCTCTTCACCATTTCAGGTAGAAAGGCAGCTTAGTGTGCGCATCACACCTGATAACGTGCATCTACCTTCTCCTTTGACGACTTTTGGTGAGTATGAGGTGCCACTACGCTTCCCAAAATCTATCCCTTTGCCGGAGGGCAAGGTTCAGTGGACTCTTGCAGTTAAAATCCGGGGTAAATAAAGGTGGTCTTGTTAGCTTAATGAGCACTCTGGTCCCAGGTTATTCTGGGATGTCGGTTTTGTCTTTTGTAATTTCATAACTAGCTATTGTAGCGATAAAGCTTCGTGTTTTAACTTTTTAAGTAAAAGATGTTCTCAAAGTTGTCCTTTGATTTTGTATTTTTTATCTATAAATTTGTCCGATAAAGTGACAAAGATTGTACATTTTCGCTGTGACATTTGGTGTCAAAAGACTAAATGGTTCTTTGGTTTTCCCTCTTTTGGTGCAGAAAAATGCACATTTGTTATATATATATATATATATATATATATATATATATATAGAGAGAGAGAGAGAGAGAGAGAGAGAGAGAGTTGGGTTACACCTAGTGTAACTTTAAGCATCATCCAATAACTTGTTATAGAATTTATATTTGAAAATCTTACTATTGAATAACATTTTCTATATATTCTTGACAATCATGTCAGTTTTTATGTCAATTGGATGTTATTTATTATTTAATCTATAAACTCATTTTTTATGCATTATTTTACACTACAAAAACATGAAATTAAACAATTGATTGATAACATGACTATTAATTTTTAATCATCTTGAAATTTTGCATGCATAAAGAGAATACGAAGATAATATAGTGCCCGTTTGGTTCCACTTTTTGGACCCAAAAGTTGGCTTTTTATAAAAAGTGGGCCAAAATTTGTGTTTGGTTAGACCCAAAAGCTGGCTTTTTATAAAAAGTTGGCTTTTACTCAACAGCTGAAACGCGCACTCTCCTTATGGACGATTTTCGGTCCATAATACAAAAGTTACTGGGCTTTTATAATAGATCTGTTGAAAACACCATGGATTGACGAATTTGCCCTTCAATAAAGGGTAAGGTATTCAGCTCTCTCATTTCACTCTCTCACGCCTCTCACGCACCAAAGTTCTTTCAGCTCTCTCATTTCCCTCAGCTCTGGCCTCTCTCATTATGCCTCTAACGTAAGTGTTCTTCCTCTTCTTCTTCTTTCTTCATCTTCTCAAATGGGTCCTCTGTAATTTTTTCCTTTTTTCCTCTGTAATTTTTTCCTCTGTAATTTTATTTGAAGGTTTCTGATCTGCTACCCGATCTGCAACACCGATCCGATCTGCCCTTCTGCTACCCGATCTGCAACACCGATCCGATTTGCTACCCAAAACCACCAAGCAACACCGATCTGCTACCCAAAACCACTAGGTACCAACACTGATCCGATTTTTTTTTTTTTTTTTTTTTTTTTTTTTGTCGGGTACTGAAAAAATTTTGTGAGTACATGGTTTGTAATTTTTTTTTTTTTAATTTTGTGGATTTTTTCCGAATTTTTAATTTTTATTTTTTTGTGGATGCTCTGTCTTAAAACACTGATTGGAATTTTTTTTTTTTTTTAAATTTGGTGGATGATCTGCCTTTGTGGATGAACAAGCAAAAAAGGTGCCTGATTATAATTTGGGTTATTTTGATTATAAGTGTGTTAATGTTAATTATCATGATTGTTGTTTCTTTGCTAAGTTCATTCTTAGTTGTTGATGAATTAAATCCGGTAGGGCACTTGTTAATGAGTGTTACCAAGAACATGACCCAATAAACATAACAATTTTTTGAAATGGGTCACGTTAAGGGGAAAATTGCAAAAGCTGTGGAAAAATTAATTACTTTTCTACGATGTTTTTCATGTCTAAGATGGAACCAGACAGATGGCACTCAATGCTTGTAGGAGTTTAGCAATAAGTCTTGGTTGGGGAGACACTTTTATTGTTAAAAAGTGCTTTTGATCTTGATATTCAACTTCTTCACAAGCATCTTGTTTCCACTGTCTGCTGAAGTAGCATTGATTTTGTTAGGGATTGGTAAGACTAGTTGTTCTCAATTCTCTGGTAAATGGCATATTATTAATGTAATTTTGGACATTTTAAACTTATTTTGAATAATTAATTTTCTGTGTTGATGGATCTTGTGGGATTTGTACAACCTTGTGCTTGCAGTTGAAACCCCAATATACTGTGCCTGGTTCGATATTTCTAAAGTGAAATTGCCTGTTGAGGAAGGAAAGGATTGGTGGCTGGAGTTTGATATTACACTAAAATATTTAAAAGTTTATTAAAAATATATATGCATACTTTTTTTTATATGTGGTGATTATGAATTGTGGATTTAAGTTAGCTGCATATTAGTAAAAAATGACATGTTGATTATGGAGGTAGCGAACAGGTAAAACCACCTAAGAAACTGTACCTAATTTTGTTTGTATTAAAGAGTATCACTTCAAAAGCTATTTGGAAGTTTTGCCCTTAATAGAGAGTATGATTTTGGATAGGGTAGAATGATACAAAAGAATTCATGTGGTTGATCTCGATTAGTTTTTTGAGGATTTATGCTCAATCCTAGAAGTTTTGAGGTTAAGGCTTTATTGTTGTTGTAAATCAAAAGGAAGGTTGATGTGGTTTAGTTTAGATTGGTTTGTTTTGTTTTTGTTTTTTAATCTTGTGTACTTGTTGCTTTGATTCAGTTGGATCCCTGCGTCTGTGAATGTTTGTGTTCATCCTTCCTTGTTCCCATCGTCCACATAATGATTTCTCATTACCAGTGCAGCAGGTAGTGCACACACTGCACTGGTGTGCAACTTGGGCTACATTGGTGTGCAGTAGGTAGTGCACTAGCTGCTGCACACCAGTGCAGCAAGTAGTGCAGACACTGCACTACCTGCTGCACTGATGTGCAACTTCGGCTGCACTGGTGTGCAGCTAGTGCACTAGCTGCCATGGACTTTTCAGGTGACAACTATGTTTGACCCCTTGACTACTATGTGCATCTTGTGGGCGTAATGTTTTTATGCTATCATGTTATACTTATGACCTACATGCAATCATTTTCAGTTGTATACCTTCGCTCCATTTCTCATTTAATGTAATCAAGTGGCAAATGTGGTATAATAGTTTAGTTTGTTGGATGTTGTAGGCGTTACAAGCGTTTTTTCAAAAGAACTGATCTAGAGACATTTGACTACGAGCGTTTTTTCAGTTGTATACGAGCGTTTTTAATTTTGTGGATGCTCTGCCTTAACCTGGTGTCTTTGTGATTGATGTTTTGAATTGTTTATGTGTGGTGGAGTTGAACATTATTGAGTGGTAGCTTGAGTTATTTGGGTTGGTTTTTGTGGTTTTTGTTGATTATGTTTTTTTGATATATGTTTTGTTGACATAGCTTTCATTTTGATGTTCTGTTCTCCTTTTAATACAGGAGCAAGGTGATCTAAATCTGCGAGTTCAAACTTTGGAGTTTGAGAGGGCATTCCAGCGTGTCCCATAATTGGAGAGTGATCTAAGTTGTGAGTTTTGCTGTGATCTAAGCTGTGAGTTTTGATTGGTATTTTATGCAACTGTAAATTGAAATGTGAAAATAAAGTATTGATTTTCTATTTTGAAGAGAGCTGTATTTAAGAAAGGTCTGTGTATGGGGATGGGAAATTGAGAAAAATATGATTGGGTTTGGCATAACTTTAATGATGGTTGGTTGATTGAGAAATTGAGAAACCCAATTTAAATTAAATGGATTGTTATGGTTTGGCATAACAAAGGTTTTTGAATTGCAGACAATGAAATCTATTGTGTCATCATCATCAAAATTTTAGTACGTTCAAATATAGGATTTATTGAGATAACGTGAACATATATATTTCTAAAATACTCCATCATTCAGCCAAAACTAACAAAAAGTAGAATTAATATCATAATTTAGCTTCAATGACTCCATCATTTATTTATTTTTGTGGATTTATTAGATCATGTTTGTAACTATTTCACTCAATTGGAATATTATGAATTTTATTTTTTGCATTTCTTATGGTTGGTTAACTTTATAGATGGGTAAAAAGAACACTTCCAACCCCGAGGTAAAAAAGGCTAGAGCAGATTGGGATATTAATCCAATATGGACAACTACTTTTTGTAACCTTTGTGTGGAACAAATTCAAGCCGGGAATAGAACAAAAGGTGCTGGGTTTAGTACCAAAGGTTGGTTCAATTTGGTGACTAAATTTTGTGATGAGACCGGTCAAAACTATGATAAGGACCAATTAAAAAGTAGGTGGGATGTATTAAAAGGTGATTGGAGAGTGTGGGAACAATTGAAAAATCTTGACACAGGGTTAGGTTGGGATGCAGTGAAGGGAACGATTGCTGCTCCTGATTGTTGGTAGGACCTAAAGTTGAAGGTGAGTTGAGTATTTTATTAATATGTAGTTAGTTGGAGATAGTTTTTTTTGTTAATATGTGGTTCTTTGTGATTCCATTGCTAATTCCATTTGGGGGGATAATAATTAGTAGTTGAAAATTCTTTTTTGTAATATCACGTAGTACAATTTAAACTTGGATTATTGGTATGTATTTTATCATCTTCTTTACATTTTTGTGTTGTACAATTTAAACTTAGGTTATTGATATGTATTTTATATCTTTTTACATTTTTATGTAGTACAATTTATTAAACTTGGATTATTGGTGTATATTTTATCATCTTTTTATATTTTCATTTTGTGCTTCATGATGATGAAAATTATTTAGATTTAATTATTATTGCCCAAACAAATAATTATGACACTAACAAAGAAAAATTGCCCAAACATTATTAAAATAATACCAATAATAATAATAATAATAATAATAATAATAATAATAATAATAATAATATTATTATTATTATTATTATTATTATTATTATGAAATAAACTCACATCCAAAAAAAAAAAGTATGAAATAAACTCCCTTCTATATACGTTGTCCTTTTTGGTAATTTATCCTTCAAACTACCACTTTTATAAGTGCTAGCCAAACACTTAGCTTTTTCAAAAAGCACTTTTTAACAGCTTTTACCAAACAGTCAGCTTTTTAAAACTCAACTTTTTCATTATGCACTTTTTGAAAACTCAACTTTTTCATTATGCACTTTTTCAAAAAGCCCAACCAAACTCACCCATAATTTAATGGTGAATTTATCAAAATTTGCATCTAATAGGTTGTGTAATATTACTTGAAGTTATACAAGGTGTAACTTGAATCTTATCCATATATATATATATATATATAAATTTATTGAACAAGATGAAAAGAGTACAAAAGCATTATAAGCATTACAATTTGAAATTTAGACCATCTTCTAATTCTAAATCACAAAATGGAATATGTCCAAACACAATCATTCAATCATACAATGATCATAACAAAGATTGATTGATGTTATAGATTGGCTGTTCAATTCCATCCTAAGTTCTATTTCCACAACAAACGCTGACATTACTGTTATGGTATTTATATAAATTATTGACGGGTCAAAATTTGAATTTTTTGTTAAAATTGTAGAAATTCTATGGTGGATTTACCTAAGAAAGATGTTCAATTACATGAGCTAACTCGAATACAATCTATTTATTGAGTTAAATAAGCATATGGAGTTGGGTCAGGCCGAAGGTTAATTATTCCAACATTATTAAATATTAATGAGTAAAAATGTCTTAAAAGAACAATTTGAGAGATAACCTAGAGATTTAAAGCAAAAGCAAACCAAAAGCTAATAATATAACCAAACCAAGGCTATTAAATGCGACTCACTGACCAAGACTTTCGACCTCCAACACTCTGTATTGGCATGACTCAAAACCAATATAGAAGCAAGGCTCTCACAATCAATTTTGTCAAGAGAAAAGTATTCCATATAATGCATGACTCAAAATCAATATAGAAGCAAGGCTCTCACAATCAATTTTGTCAAGAGAAAAGTATTCCATATAATGCACGGCTCAAAACCAATATAGAAGCAAGACTCTCACAATCAATTCTGTCAAGAGAAAAGTATTTCACATATCCGATATATAAGAAAGGTATTCAACTACAGGAGCCAACTTGATTCCTTGAACACAATCTATTTATTAAGTTAAAATGACATGACCTACATAATGTCTTTAACAAGCATATTTTTTTTTTGAGAAATAATTATAACATACTGCTAATTCTGTAGTTCAAACCCTTTCCCCCTTAGACTCCAAGCACTTTGTACATGGGGAAGTGTCAATTTAGCTAGAAGGCCTTTGACCCTTTAACAAGCATATTGAGTTGGGTTAACATAAATGAAATCCATCTCAACCCATTTTAAAAAATAAGACCCAAAGTATTTAGCATATTTTTATATTTTGTAAGCATGTAAACTATAATAATAATTATTATAAATAAATAAGTTCTATAGAATTTCTATTTTGTTATAAATTCAATTAAAGTGCCAATGACATACAATCTAAATTTTTTTATATCAACCCAAGGAAATTCTACTCAAATTTAAAAATAAAATAATCTAATAATAAATTAAATGAGAATTTTTTTTGGGTAAAAGATTTAGGTGCTTTAGTTTACAAATCTTATGATTGATAAATTCTATACTTAAAATGAAAAATTTGAGTCAAACAAAAATAAATTTTATTTACATGAGTTAAAAGGTTTTGATACGAATAATGAATAGGATAATTTCGAGTTAAACATGTCATTACAATTGACCCAATTATTAAAATTCATTTGCACTAAATATTAATCCACAAAAAATCTTGTCGTGATCGAGTCTTATTCGTGGGACATCGTGACAAACATACATCTCCAATTTTTACCTCTATAAAATCTATTTTTTCCTATAATTTTTTTTTTAAAAAAATTCAAGTTTTTTCAAAGATGGGCTTAATGAATCCAATTCAAGGTGGGCTCCCAAAATCCTGAGCCCATGATCTGATATTGAACAATCAAGTGACTCGCTGAGTCAACCCGGCCACACCGTTTGCCTCATAACGCTAAGCCTTTTTCATTTCATCACTCCTCACATTGCAAACTTCTACAATGGCAGCTTCCCTTCTCTCTCTTTCTCCCTCTATCAACAACAAAAGGTTCTTTCTTTCCCTCTCTATTCAAATTTTTCATGTGGGTGTGTCATGAAATTTACACTGTGGTAGAATTTCTATGTGTTTTGTTTGAAATTTACACTGTAGTAGAATTTCTGTGTGTTTTCTCTGTAAGTTCAATTTTTCTGTCACTGTTTTGTATTGGGTTTTGCTCCTTCTAGCTATATAACATTATTTTATGTTTCTTTTTAACTGAGTTTTTCTTCTGCTAGCTATGTTACTGGAATTATGGTGTTCTAAAACTGGTTGATGAACTTTTTTGAGTTTTTCTGAATGATAGAAAAGAAATTTCAACTTTAGAAAGACTTTCACTTGAGTTTCATATGAGACATTTAATAAAGTCATACCCTTTATGTTGGAGCCAGTGCTAAGTTCCAGAGTAACCTTTTTTTGGACCATGACCAAAGACATGAGGTTTTAGTCATTTAGATGGAGAAAATTGATGTTTTGCTAAACGGGTATCTATTTGTAAGTATGGTGTTGGATGCAATTTGTCAAGGTAGTACTAGTAAGGTCTCTCAAGGTGGTTCTTTTATATAGTTCAATCACCCAATATGTTTTCCATTTTAACTATCAATTATGTCCATCAATTGAATTTGAAGCCATAGAAATTTATGTACAAAGCTTTGGCATTTTGGTCAAATATAAGAAAATACTTCAGGTTGTTGACAAGATGGTATCAACTATTACATGGATTTTTATGAATGGAAAAATTAATAGTGATCAAACTAATGGGAAATGGGCATGTACTTCATTCACATTTCATAGAGAAAAACAAAAAGGTGAGGATCAAGTTAGGGGACTATTAATTCGATTCAATCAATGGAAAGCCAAGTCACTTGTGTATTTACATTTATGAAAAACAACGAGATTAATAAGCCTAAAAAAAAAGTAAGGTTAATCACTGTAGTCAGTTTTAATCTAGAGTCATTGCAGATGGTTTAATCTAATATTATGAACTATAATTTCCTAAATTTATAGCTGACTTTGCTACATACTTTTGCTGTCACATTCATTTTTTTTCTTACTTGAACATTTTAGGATGAGTCAAGTGTGTCTACACATGCAGTCAGACCAATTGCGGAAAGCTATAACATGCTTTTCAGTTTGTCTCCAAAAACAGAAATGGAGCATCAAGCTTTACATGTTACCCTTCAGAGCCATTGCTGGTCACCATGTCTCGAAACCTTTTGCATCAGTTGGCTCATTAGAAGCAGATGTGGCAAGCCAAGAAAATCATGCTCCTGGTGTTTCAGCTCCAAACAACATTCAAAGGTGGGATAACTCCAGTACTTGCAATTACTTATCAAGAAACTCCAGTACTTGCAATTGCTTTCTTTTATGAGTATTGCTGATTTAATGCGTATTGTTGTTTCTTGGACATCTGAAATTTTAAATTGTAAAATTTTATAAAATGATATAATAAGTTTATCTCAAAATTTGTGGATATAAGATCTAGCATAAGGCATTCTATACATATGAAGTATCATGATCAGGATGATCATTAACTGATATTTATGATTATCAGGTCTAAAATGCCTTTTGACCAGACAGGTTATTCTTTGGATGACATGAGTGATTTTGAAAAACAATTGCAAGAGTTATTTGGTGAAGTCAAAAGAATGATTATGAAGGGGAACAAAAGTGATGCCATAGACCTACTTAAAGCAAATTATGAAGCTGTGAAAGAACAGATGAATGCAGGTACGAAAGGCATAGAAGAGGCTGCTCTTCTTGATGTCATTGCCCTTGGTTATATGGCTGTTGGGGACTTAAAGTTCGTTGGATCCCTACTTGCTATGGTAATTGTTTTTTCCTTATGTACTGTACTATCACTCTGATGTCATTTTTTTAGGATGTGGTGATTTCCTACTAATAATTTTTCTCTCTGTTATGGTAAAAGAAACCGAAATGGTAGGATAATTTTTTTAAAAGTTTCAAGCTATTTATTCGTGCTAATCCATTATAAAATTAAAGACTTGGGATTTTAGGGCTTTCTGTCACACTTTATTAAGATAAGAAGAGGCTAAGAGCCGTATTCTTTTATTTTATATATTTTTTATTTTTATTTTTTATTTTTTATTTTTAAGGAGAAAAGAAAAGAAAACCCAACTGAGTGATGATTAATGTGCAACATAAACATGTACCTCATCTTGTTCAGAGAGTAGGCATTGTCCCTTTTTGCGTGTTTTATTGATATTGGAAGTATTCTCACTCTGACACTGAACCATATTTAGGGCAGATTTTGAAATAATGCCTATCAGTGCTTATCCTTCTAATTCATTTATTTATGGCAGATTATTGCTTACCTTTGTACATCCTAGATTACTGTGGGAAATAATGTATTGGGTGCAAATTCATAAAGCTTTTGCATTTCTTTAATTATCCTTTTAAAGCCTTTTTCTTTTTTGGGTGCATTTTTGTTGATGGCCAGTTGACTGAGGTTGTTGAAAGTCTAAAGGACAATGAACCATTTCTGGATTCTGTGCTTGTGCATATGGGAAGTATGTATTCGACTTTGAGGAAGTTTGAGAAATCATTGCTTCTGTACCGGAGATCTATTGATATTCTGGAGAACAGATACGGTAATTGGAGCCTAAAGGCCCTAAACTTTCATATAGTTATTGTTACTTGTATTTGCTGGTGTTTAAAAAATTGAATCACAGATTAGTTGTCTGTATCTTTTATTTGTTACTCCTACAAAACACAAGGCTAACATCTAGTGTGGAATCTTTATATCTGTAAAACTTTTACTACAAAATGCTAAAGTAACTGCTTAAATCTTCTATTACAGTGAGTCAACGATGCCTTGAAATGCTAACATTTTTTGGTTATTTTAAGCACAAACCATTTTTCAGTAGTATATTTTTAAGCCCAGATGCCATCCTTGTTTATGAAGGAAGGGTTAGCATTGACTCACTTTTCACATATCCACCATGTGCAAAATTTTCATGCGGGATCATTTCTGTGAAGTTAGAATACTTGCTGAGATCCATTGGGATTTGCTCTATCTCACTTACCCTGAATGATGCTTATACTTGCCTTGCTAGTGGTTTTCAAGCTATTTATGTTCAAACATTTGTCACTTTGCAACAATTTGAAATTTTGAGGATCAACTGTATTCAGGAGATGGGGATTTATTGAATAATAAAAAGATAATTATCTTAAATGATAGCCAAAAGAAAAAATAAGACTAAATTATTGTTGCATTTTCTTGACCTTGATTCTTATTTACTTGCAAAGAAAACTTGTTGCATTTACCATTGAAGATTTCCTGGTATATATGCTCACAAATGATTGTCCAGCTGATACAGAAGTGCAGACAGCAGTATTCATGTTTGAACCATTTTTGCAGTATAATGTGTTAGAATGTCAAGGGTTTTACTGGGACATCATTCTTTGTTGCAAGCCTCAATAGTAAAACTAGGTGGGAACTAAGTTGATAACAAATTTAGCTTAAATTTTTCTTCCCTGTTGGTCCAATTCTCATACTTCCTGAAAAGTGCCCATGTATTCAATTCAACCCACTGTCCCTGGAAAACATAAGAATGAACAATTCAATATGAAAAATCAGCTAAATTCTAAAAATTTCTTAGGCCAGCTACTTAGAGTCAGCAAACATTTATATCCAGTGCTAAATCCTCTGCTAAACCATGGGCTTTCTATTCTCTTCTCATTGCCTCACCCCTTGCCCCGTTGGTCCTTCTTCTCTTCATTACCCATGATGAAACCACCTTAGGCTGACTACAAAAGTCCCAACTGTAAATAAAATTGATCAACAAATTCAAGATATCCCAATATAGATGCAATGAGCAACAATCATGTCATAATATTCAGTTTCTCAGATGTTTCCAGAGATTAGATAGTGGCATTGAGGATGTCTTTATTTTATTATGCATTGTCATTCTAGTTAATAGTGTGTACAATTTTGTACAAGGGCAAAGCTTAGGCATAGTTTTTACTTTTTAGGTGCTATACCTTAGGTTCCCCAATTGAATTCGTACTAGTCGTTTTAATGAAACTAGCAAAAACGATGTGATCTTTTCCAAGGAAGATTAAATTTAACCATGTACTTGATCGGTCAATGCAACCACACGGTTAAACTTAATTAGAGAACTTAATGTACGACACCTAAGGAATTGGACCTAAGTTTTGCTCTTTGTATAATGACTTGAAGACTCTTCCGTTTCCTAAACAAAATGTTAGAGAAAAGGAACTATGATGGGCTCTTAATATGCTTGAGTGAAGTTGGAGCTATGGCCTAATTTTTCAAAAGGGTAAAGTGCAAACTACACCTCTAATGTTTGGGGGTCTTTGGATTTTACACTTTGAAGTTCAGAATATAGATTTTAAATCTTGAAGTTATATTATGAATTCTTAAACTTCAGGGGGTAAAATCCATATTCTTAAATTTTAGGGTGTAAATTTCAAAGATCCCCATGTAGTTTGCATTTTAGCCTTTTCAAAATTTGTGATGGCAAAGATATTATTGATCATAAATTTCTATTTTTAGCCCTTTATATCATTCTTTAGGCTGCTGTTGTCACTGTTGCATTTTTTATATTTATTTTGTCCAAAGCTTCATGTAAAGGAGCAAGTCAGAAACTCAGAGGTTGTCTTTAAACCTTTTCTTCTAGGGAAAAATAGCATTTATCTTATCACACCATTGTTGGGGATGGCAAAAGTACTTGGAGCCATTGGCAGATCCACAAAAGCAGTAGAAACCTACCATTGTGCAATTGCTATCTTGGAATTGAACAAAGGTGCTGAAAGCGAGGATTTGGTTGTAGCTTTATTTGGCCTTGGAAATATTTTACTCAAAGAAGGAAGGACGACTGATGCGGAAACTCATTTTGTTAGGTTATTATCTTTTATATATGTCATTTTCTTTCATATGGACTGGAGTCAACTGAGCTTAGATTGATTATTCACTTATATCTTATATTAATCTTCTGTAGAATTTTAAACCTATATAAGAAGTTATATGGAGAAAATGACGGAAGAGTTGGAATGGCAATGTGTTCCTTGGCCCATGTAAAGTGTGCAAAAGGTAGTTCTGTAATCTCTCTCTCTCTCTCTCTCTCTCTCTCTTGCAAATAATACTTTTACTTGTACTTTGATAAAAAGTCTTGCTGTTTCTTCATTTTCTACATTGATGCCTAAGGGAAGAACAATTTGGCCCTAATTCCTTGTCATCATTAGAAAGGGACTATGGTCAATGATATGAGATAAATTTATTTTTTGGATGGTGAGAGTCCTCATTTTGCGCAAAATTCTTAGTCTGATGAGCAAATGTCCTATGATAATAATATAAGTTCGAGGGCCTTTTATCAATAAGTCTCAAGGTCATCAAGTTGTGTCTGTTTCATAACCACTCTGACTCTCAAACAGTTTAGTTCTTATGCCGTTTTTCCACAGGAAACCCTGATGAAGCCATTCAATTATATGAAAATGCTCTTCAGGTTATCAAGGATTCAAATTATGTGGCTTTAGATGACAGCATAATGGAGAAGATGAGAATAGATTTGGCAGAGTTACTTCATGTTGTTGGAAGGTAGAGTCAAATTCTCGTTGGAATTAAAAATGAAAATGCATCTATCAAAATTATATATATTGTAGGTATAATTTAATAATTTTACCCCCAAGAAATTAATTTATGCATTTTTATTTCTTTTCATTATGTCATTTTGCTACTTTATTAGTGATAAATGCTTTGACTGTGATGAGAACTACTTCTTTCAACATTTGATAGCATTAATTGGTAGGTGTAGAAAAACCATCAGGAAATATCATTGTATCATCAGATATCCAAATGATTTTTCTCTGGATCTATGAGTTTGAAATGACTTCCAATTCAACAAAAGGGCATGCTTAAGGCCTATAATTGCCCTTTCAAAGCTTGTCAAGCAAAACATCCTTTTCTTTAGTTTGGATGAGATGTCAAATCTTGGGACATGATAATTGAGCTTTAATATGGTTTTGCTTAGTTACCTTTTTTAAGGATAGCTGGAATGTAAACAATCTAAAATTTATGGGCTACAGTTATGAAACTTCAGTAAATAAGAGAAGCTCCACCAAGTAATTCATTTTTTGCACTTGTGGTTCTCAACCTCACTTAGTTTGCTTTCCCTTTCGTCTCTTGTTGCTCTTAGGGGAAAAGAAGGCCGAAAAATGTTAGAGGAATGCTTGTTGATCACTGAGAAGTATAAAGGAAAAGAGCATCCCAGCTCAGTGACACACCTGCTGAATCTTGCAACGTCCTATTCACGCTCAAAGAATTTTGTGGAAGCTGAACGCTTGCTCAGGACTAGTTTAGAAATCATGAGGAAGACAGTGGGGCCTGATGATCAATCCATCACCTTCCCTATGTTGCATCTTGCAGTTACTCTGTACAATCTAAAATGGGATGAAGAAGCTGAGCAACTTGCGCTGGAGGTTTTGCACATCCGTGAAAAGGCATTTGGAAAAGATTCTCTACCTGTTGGTAAGCTTGTTTTATTACTTTTTGCTTGATGAGATACTTGGGTCATTTTGTTTATTATCCTCTCTATTTATGTTGGATATGGTCATGATTACGAATTAGCCATTACTTCGCGTTACCTAATCTGGCTGTGACCAACAATCTTGACGAGTGTTAAAATCCATTTGAAATTTTCACATGAACTACTTATAAAGTCTAATCTGTGTCTATCTGATGTTCTCTAATTTGTATGGCAGGAGAGGCTCTAGACTGTTTGGTGTCCATTCAGACTAGATTAGGGAAGGATGATGGTGAGTTGTTGGAGCTACTCAAGAGAATTGTGAGTATCCAAGAGAGAGAATTTGGCTATGAGAGTGAAGAGGTCATGGAAACCCTGAAAAAAATTGTATACTACTTAGACAAACTGGGTAGGAAGAATGAAAAGTTTCCACTGCAAAAAAGATTGTCCATACTTAGAATGAAATATAAACAAAGGATTCAATATTAATGGCATATCATCTTTGTATATTTCTAAGTCTCTAATTTTTCTCCCTGGTGATAGCAAAATGTATCTATTTAACCATATCATAAGCGTTCTTCATTTTATGCTTTTCTTGTGGTCTGTTAGACTGGTTTATGTGCATACTTTGGATCTATAGGACTTTTGTATTGCCATTGCAAGAGCAACAGCAATACACCGCCCAAGTCCTAACTTTTGAGTTGGAATAGGTTCTCACTTCTCAGCACCACCCACAACTAGAGACTCAAACTTCATTAGCAAGTTTATGATTATTCAAACATCAATTTTATTGGTTGTATACAAGTGGTAAAATGTAGTGCTCTAGAATTAAAGCTTTACTTCTTACAACAATGCCAAAAGGGCAACTTGAGTTGGATATCAAAATGCCATTCTCATTACAACAAGTACTTGGTGTATAATCAATATACTGGCAATTCCATCTCTTTCAACTCAAAGTTCTTCCTGCTTACTATAAATCAAGGTTTCAAAATATATCCAATTGAAAGTCATGTTAAATTCTAATTGAAAATATATCCAATTGATTGCAATTCTAGTGATTCGATCTTTTGACAAGAGGGTAATCATGAAATTTTCAATTATATTATCGTTTAGTTACAACTTGCAAGTGGGGATTAAAATTGAAATTGACACTCTCAAGTCTCAACCTCTTCCAAGCCACTAGACTATAAAACTATTGGTATTATATATTTTTTAAGTAAGTATATAATAATAACCTTTTTCATGCCACTAGACTATAAAACTATTGGTAATATATATATTTTCTGAGATATTATATTTGATAATGGGTTTTAAACTTAGTTTTTAGCTTCAAAACTTCATTTTTTCAAAGGTCAGGTTGTTAGGGCAAATGCTGAGTCTTTTTTAAAAGGTTATAGCTGTGTCCTATCTAGCGTCTCAGCTATAAATCTAGACATGGACCCTACATGGTTGAGACTTTACAGGCACATATTGTTGCCCTAAAACAAATCTTTTTTAATTTAAGAAAGGCTAAGGACTGAAAAGGATGGGGTGTGATACTATGATTGATGAAATGGTAGTTGAAAATGATTGGAGATTTTTTTTCTTGTGTTTTTTGACTTCTTCATAATATGTGGCCCCAATGGTGAATTTGCTAAACAAGGCCTTTCAAAGCCTATTTATCACATCCAAACAACTAAAAATAGTTAAAAAAAAAAAATTTAGATGAGTGTTTATACAATCATCTAAATATATATTGCAATATTATATAATAAAGATTAGATTTTAAAAATCATAATTGTGACAAGTGGTTCAACAAATATGTTACACTTACACATCGTATAATACGTGTTTGCCGTATAACTCATTAATTATAAAGATAATTTACTTTAGATGAAAAAAATTGTTAAGATAATTTGTTTGATAAACTCTATTAACTAAATTTAAGAAATTTAATTCTATTTTCAAAAGTTTCAAGAAATTTTGAACTAAAATTTAATATTTTTAAAAATCATTTCGATCACCCATTATAATTCTGTTTTTTTTTTTTTTTTGTTGGTGGAAAAGGATAATAACTTAGATTAGCTGTTAATAATTCTGTTACAAAAACTGTCAGCCTCATCAAAGGCTAACAACCAAACCATCACAGGTGGCGGTTCAACAAAAACAACAAAAGAGGAAACAACACTTGACCCCAATCTTGCTAACGCGTCTGCACATTGGTTAGCTTCACAGTATGTGTGTTGTATCCGTTTGTTAGCGATTGCTCTGTACAGGCTCCTACAATCCAACAACAATTGTTCCATTAACAAGTTTGCATTATCACTAGTTATCATATGAACAACACTTAAAGCATCCAATTCAACTATCAAATTGTGAAGTCCAGGTCCTTGGGAATAATAAGGTTGTCTCTAAGTGCCCATAACTTTGCAATAAAGCTGGTAGTAGTTCCCAAGGCTCTACTATATCCTTTGATCCACTTTCTGGAGTGGTCTCGAATCATGCCTCCTCCACCTGTTCTGCCTAAATTGTCCAGAGCAGATCTGTCTATGTTTAGTTTAGCCCACCCAACAGGGGTTTCTGCCAAGACATAGGTATGCAGGTTTTGGAGAGGGGGATCTTGTTCTTCATATCGATTGAGAAAAATTCAGCACTGCTCTGAATACACTTTCTATAAAGGTTCGAGACAACCCTCCCAGTTCTATACACAAACTCATTTTTATGAAGCCAAATCTGCCATATGCTCATGATGAAAATGATTTTCCATGGGATACCCATGGACTTTGAGATGACTTTTGATTTGCAATTCACTTGCAACCACTCTGCCAGTGGTTTATTAAAAGAATCCTAAAGATAAAGGAGAAACTCTATTTCTGCCAAAGCTCAGATGCCATAATGCAGCCTTAGAGCATGTGGTCTAGAGATTCACTTCCTTCAGTACATATGGGGAATATAGGATTGAGGTTTAAATCCCTTGAACCTAGAACTTTGCATGTGGGGACGCTATTATGGAGATAAAGCCAAAGAAAAAAGAGAATTTTTAGAGGGGCATCTAACTTCCTTACCCACGACATAGTATCAGTCACCAGGTTCAAAGGGTTTGAACCTCTTGCTAAAAGATAGGCTGACTTAAGCGAGAATGAGCCATCTTTAGAGGAAGCCCAGGCTAGAGAGTCCTTTGTGTTTGGATTGTTGGAGAAGGGAGTGGCCTTAATAGCTTCAATTAGATCTCTAGGGTGCTCGAAAGAAATATTAAGCAGGTTCTAACCAAGAAAGGCATTGTTGCATTGTTGGACTGTGAAGTGTTCTTTTTCCCTCGCAAGGGGGCCTTGAATAAGGCTTTAAAGGGTGCCCGTGGGGAGCCAGAAGCCCTGCCACAAGTTCACAGACTCCCCATTGCTAATAATCCATTTTAGGCCCCTCACATACACAGGGTCTCCAACCTTGCAAGCTACCCAAATTTTTTAGCAAGGCCGGTTCCTTCCTTCCACAGTCAACCTATTGGGGGTTAGGTATTTCTTAGATAGCATTATTGCCCGTGGAGAATCATTCTCATTTGCCAATCTCCAACATAATATGGCAAGTAGAGCTTGGATCCTGTATCTCATTTGGTACAAACCCAACCCTCCCCAATCCTTAAGCAAGGTTACATTGTGCCAGTTTACCATGTGAAGTTTCCTTTTTTCCTCTGTTGTCCCCTATAGAAAGTCCCCAATTAATTTGTCGATGGTGTTGCACATTTTTATAGGCAAGGTATGACACTGCATTTAGTAATCAGCTATGGGAGAAGCCGCTGATTTTACTAACACTAACTTCTCAGCTTTAGACAGCAGCTAGGATTTCCAACCAGCCAGTTTATCTTGGATTCTTTCAATTACAAAATTAAAAACATCACCATTCCTCCCTTGGTGAAGTAGAGGGAACCCCAAATATCTTTCCAAATTTTGAGTTGCAACCATCCCTAGCTTTTTGCAAATTGTTCTCTTCTTCCTTCCAGTCACATTGGGAGAAAAGTAGACCCGAGGCTTGTTTAAATTTACCTTTTGCCCAGCCATGTTGCAAAAATTGTTAAGCACCCCTAAGATTGCATCACAGTTCTTGGAGTTCGCTTTGGCAAACAGCATCAAATCATCCGCATAAAAAATATGAGAAAAACTTGGTCCATTTTTAGAAGCCTTCACCTTGTCCCATCTCTTCTCCTCACATAAGGCAGAGATATGTGCTCCCAAAAACTCCATACATAGCAAAAATAGGTATAGAGATATGGGGTCTCCTTGCCTAATTCTTCTCGAAGGATGGAAGGAGTCCAACTTATTCCCATTGAACATATTGTTGTAGATGTAGATGAGACATAGTTCATTGTCAGATTAACAATGTTGGGAGGAAAGCCAAAATGATCCAAGACCATTTTAATGAAGCTTCACTCCAATCTGTCATAGGCCTTTCCGAGGTAAATTTTCACCACCGTGAACCACCCCTCCCTCTTCTATTCTTTAAAGAGTAGATAAGTTCTTGTGCAATAATGACATAATCTAAGCATTTTCTTCCAGCCAAGAAAGCAGATTGCATGGTATTATAGCAAGAAGTGCCAAGCACATTATGCAAAATATAATTTTATGCAAAAGTTACACCTTACGGAGTACATGGTTAATAAAATAAAAATTATATTTTGCATAATGTGCTTGGCACTTCCTGCTCTAAGTGGCTCATCAATTCAACATGTGTACAACCCGTAAAATCAATGTGTTTTGGCCACGTGGCTTATTGATTACTTTAGTCTTTTTTTTTTTTTGGTTACAAGATAGAAATTCTATTCTAACCTAATCTTAGTGTATATGTGTGTGAAACTCCCTCTTAGAGACTTGAATCTCAGCTCTTACTCCCCACACCCCACATACTTGTAGAGTGATCACCGCACCAAGAGTGCACGATAGTAATTGATTACTTTAGTTGAAAGTTACAAACTCTATTAAAATTTGAAGTGATTCACTAATTATTAAGATAACTAGTCGCGGACCCGCGCATTACGCGTGGTAAATTTGTTTATGATGGTGTTATTATTATATATTATTAATTATTAAGATTTTTCTATGTATTGCTACTCAAGTTGCATTATATATGTTTGACCAATATATTGCAGGATTCATGGTGATTGGAGGTTTTGGTGATGGAATTAATTTTGTATTATTAGAGATTTGTATTCGGAATAAAATGAGGAGATTTTATTGTAGATTTTTATTTTGGAAACAAAATTTATACCATACTCGGTTGGCTAATTTGTACATTTTCAAGTCAATTGAGCACATTTTGCATGTAACATGTAATTCTTTGTTTCCGTAAGGGTAAGTGTATTCATGATCCCAATAACCCACTGCATTTTTCTTGCATGCTTGGTTTCTTGGGATGCAAAATGTGTTTGTTCCAAAAGTCATTTGCCAAAAAGATTTGTCGATAGTTTTGCAGCAACTGTTTTCGATTTGGTTGGTTTAGAATTAATTGCAATATTGGAGGCATGAAGTCAAATTTTTTTTTTCAAAAATATAACAATGACTCTAGAACAGTGCACGACTTCATTGGATAAAGTTAATAAAAAGAGAAAATATAGGATTACAATATTTTGTGGCACAATTTTTGACATGGTAGATTGCGATTAGTAGAGAAAAAGTAGTTCATGTGAAAGTAATAGGCATCAGTTGTGAATTTAAAATTGTGTACCTCATTTTGATGTTGCCTAATAATTTTGGCAATTGTCTTCCAACATTGAAAAATATTTTGAGCAATAATTCTATGGTAATTTATGTTGTATGCTCATTTTCGTGATTGTGTAGAGAGTATTTTAATGATATTTTTGGTTTGTATTTTTGAAGTTGTTTAGGATTGTAATTTATAGTGTTTGTCTAGTTTTATGGATGAGTGATTGTTTAAGTTATTAGAAATTATTTTAGTGTTTTTTTTTTTTTTTTGAATAGAAGCTTTCATATACCCTCCACTATAAAGCTTAAATCTTATAGTATTGAATATATATTTCAATTGTAACTTATGTTTAATGTTCTCCTCCATAAAGTGTATCATTATTGAGATGTCTTGATTTGAATTGATTTGTGCTGCATAATTTTGCTCTGCCAACCTAGCAATGTCTTAAACAATTTTATAGAGTTTTCGATAGCAATCACATATTCTGTGTATTTGAATGGTTAGCAAATGATGAGGATAGCAAATAAATTAACATGTGTCGGTTACTTTTATTAAGGGTAAAATAACAGTTGTGGAGCAACTGAATAGTTCTATATCTTTTGCATAATAGAGTAGTAAATTTTAGATTGAACATGTAACCTATTCAATAAATAACTGTGACTTTATCTTTTCAAACCTGTGCCATACACCTACAACCTTGCTTTTTTGTTCTTTAAAGCAGTGTAGAGAAGGTGAGAAGTTAATATGAACCCAAATGATTCCATTTCTAATGGCTAATGCTATCATTTATCTTACCTTCAACTATAAGACTCTTTTGTAAATTGAATTTCTAAGATATCACCATATCACAACCAGCATGAGTTTGTTTTTCAGTTGAATAACAATTCTTATCCTTAACAATTAATTAGTATTAATTTTATTTTATAAAAAAGTCTAAAATTATATCACTAATAATTGTATATAACTATATATCACTAACTTAAATTAGATATCTATTGATGATAGTGCAAGCATTGAATATTGCAAGAAGAAATAGAAAGAGAGCCATCCAAACATAAAACTTGCATAAGTTGCATATATAAATAAATTATTAATAATTTTGAAATAGCTGAAATATATTAATATCCAGATCAGTTACTAAAGACAAAAGAAAAACCACTCCATATCTAGTTTTGGAAGGAATGATTTCTCTGTAGTCCACAGCTTAGACATTAGATTTGAAAGTTGAAACCTCTCTAGACAATTAAATTAATAGGTGATTGGAGGAGTAATTGTTCTTTTAGTGCTTTCCTTTTCACCATATTCTTTGGAGATAAGAGAACTCCTAATGAATCGACTTTTAGAGGATAAAAGTTAAAGGCCCAATGAGAAAAAGAATTTTTATACCAGCATTTAGTCATAAAGAAGAATGATAAAAGAAATCAAATAAACAAAACCAACAAAAAAGTACTCTTCCAACACTAAAGAATTCTCAGTTCACATTGGCATAAAGTTCAATGTAATAAATCTATCATTAACCACATACATACACTGATTGATTTCTAGGGCACCAATGTATAGGTTGAGAAGACAGTCATTTAAGTAGCACGTGAGGGATGTTCTAATGCTAATAACATAAAAACGCCTGTGCAGTGACTTAAGTTTCATGAATTCACAAATTCTTAAAATTGAAACCATTAATATCAAACCATGTCTAAACCAAAGACCATGATAAACACAATTATACAGAAAAATTACTGCAGAAAATTCAAACACCAGGAATCATGTGCTGTAAGAGTAGCTAGGATGTGCATATATGCTGACAGTGCTGGTGATAGTGAATTACATCTCAACATATTATATAATTTCTCAAACCGCATACATTAATAGATTCACATCTAACCCGTTTATGAATCCAAAAGTCCAATTAATAGAAGTCCAATTCCAATAATAAACCGTTAGAAAAGAAGTTTAGGTCTACCCTCTAACTCAGCTAAAAGCAATTCGTTAACAACTTCCTAGGCAGCAGGTCCATTAAGATTGTATTCAGCACCTGTTTCGGTATCCATACCCACAACAGTAATAACATGCCAAATCTAGAGCACATCTTGAACTAAGCAAACAAAAAATGAACAAAAGGAAAAAAAAAATGACAATAGCAAAATAAGAACAAATCATTGAGAGCAAAACATTTCTCATTTTAGTGTCACCAATGTTAATAACATTGGCATACTGATGATTGAACATCCGATAGTCCCAAAGCGGAATAGTTTCATCACTACTGCCGAAAGAAATCATGTCTAAACCAAAGACCATAATAAACACAATTATGCAGAAAATTCAAACACCAAGAATTCAGAGTCACACTAAACAAACAACGGAAGCAAACACCACAACACTACACTAAGAACTCAGAGACACAATAAGTCATTGGAATCACCCAGAATTTAAAACCCAGCAATCTAAAAACTCAAAATGAATAGACCCAAAAGAGGTAGAGCTCCAATTAAAAAACCCAGTAATAAAAAATTCAATACCCTAAAGAATGAAAGAGGCAGTAAGAAAGGGAAAAAAAAATCAAGCAAAAGAATAGAGCACAAAAGGAACTGAGATTTAGAGATTCCTTATCAGCTTCTGTCAATATATATATATATATATATATATATATATATATAATGTGAAGACCGGAAGATAGGAAGGAAGGAAGGCAAAGAGGCTGCCGTTAGAAGGGAGTGAGGCTGGCGTGAATTTAATGTGAAACCATAGAACAAAAGGTGGGGAAGGGGAAAGAACTAAAACATGGGGAGAATGTGAAACCATTGAAGGGGAAGAGGAATGAACTGACATGTGGGGAGACAAAAAATTGAAACCGTGTAACAAATGGAAAAGAAAAGCAAAAAAGTTTAAAGCGTGAAGACAAAGGGTTTTGCTTTGGGTTTAGGATTTACGGTGGAATTAAATTTAGGAGAAGTGGGCTTCATGGTGGGAATAGGGCTGTAATTTATTTTATATTTATCAGGATTTAAAAATTGATAAAACTATTTAAAAATTGTAAGACAAATTTGAAAAAGATGATAGAAATGACATGGTTGCTGATGTGGCTTAACGGGAGCGTAACAACATTAAATGCTACGTTTCAACTTTTAGTATTATATAGATATAGATTTTGATAGGGTTTGGCTTACCTCTGGTATTTTTTTTTTTAACTGGAGGTTTCTTTTTATTTTAAATATACAATGACAGGTGGTAGTGGGTTTTAGTGTGTGTTTGGCAAATATTATTTTTCACAACTTATTTTACTATTCAACTTATATTTGCTACTATTTATGGATCTTACTGTACTTTTTGGTACTATTCATGAGTCTCACTGTACTATTTCAGTTAACTTTTACCTTTATCTACAGTATTTTTAGCAAAAAGTTTTCAGTTTCAGCAAAATAAGCAAATCCCAAATAGACCTTTAATCTCCACCTTTTATTTAGTTAGTAGGTAGTGTGGTAATTTTTCATTAAAATAAACGGCAATTTCACTTGAAAAAGTATTAAAAATAAGCCAAACTCATTTTAATAATAGTAGAAAACTATTTCATTTCACATCAAAAAAAGAGAACTATTTCATATAATTTATATTTAATCCTTGCTTTATTGGCCACACTACGAATGTGAGTTGTAACCTAACTATCCTCTTATATTAAAAAATAAATCCATCTACAAGACAAGGTATCTCACAATTTCCTTAACATAAAAAAAAATTCTATGGTAAACTAGATAAAAGATACGTAACATTTAAAAATTCAATGGCCATTTTTTTTTTTGTGTGATTTACATGAACTTGTTAAGTAAATTGGAATTTTAAATGACATGACTTAGTAAAACAATGAATATTTCTAAAACGTTTCAAAGTAAAACATTTGTTTCTTTAGAAAAATAACTTGTTTTACTTATGCGAATACATTTTTTTAAATAAAGTTTCAACTTATGACGTTTGTTCCTGATTATTACATTTTATCATCAAACTAAGGCGCTAATTTGTTTTTGGTGCAGGTTAGGATTGAACTTCAAATCTTTTATTCAACAATAAAAAACTTTATTAGTTAAGTTAACTGAAACCTACTTATGTGATAATGAATCTGTTTGATTAGGGTGTCTGATAAATAGTTTTTAGCGTTTAAATACAGAAAACTGTGGGCCAAAAAAAAAAAAAAAGAAATAACACCTTTGTTAAGGATGTTTTTTACTGGAGTGTTTGAGTTACGTTGCCCAACTTAGGGTGTTTGAACACTGAATTTAAAAAACTCCTCTTACCAGTTTTCAAACAACATTGCTCAATGACACTTTTGTAAATATGTTGAAAATTATGGGGCCCACTTCATTAGATAAAACATAAAGATTCATTTTTCAATTTCAACCAAGGGGCCCACTTGTTGTGCTTGTTAGCTTTAAAAAAAAAAACATACACACACATACCAAACATACAATTATGTTTTTTTAAGCACTGAAATATGTTATTTGAAATATAATACCAAATACATTTTTTAACTTATGAATACCATAAACATGTGTTCTACAACACTTTTTAAATCACAGTTTTCACATTATTTTAAACAATGATACTAAGAAAACAGTTTTGCAAATATTTTATGTTGTTTGGTTTTACACGGATAATGATGAATATTTTTTCATGTGCAACGATGGAAGTTTTCCTATATGGCACAAAAAAAAAAAAAAAAGAGAGGGAATTTTTGTTACATATTTATATAATATAACAAACATGTAAGTGCTTTTGGTAGTTAAAAAAGAAAAAGAAAAAGAAAGAAAGAAAACATATTAATGCTTTTCCCTTGTGAGTCAAATAAGTGAAAATATTTCTTGGTTAATTTTCAGCATTGCAACCAAATATAAATATAGAAAAAATAGTCAATTATCTAGAAAAAAGTTTTCGGTAATAACAAATAACCAACCATGAAAAAATCAAAATTCGTTTCTATTTTATTTCTATTTTTGATAAGTTGAGGGTTTTTTTCCTTTCTTTTTTGAGAAAGATTATTGGTTTTTATGACTTCAACTTCAGATAAATTCTCTTCCTCTAATTTAAAAAAAAAATATTCAGAAATATTCTTTTATAAATGAGTTTTCTTTTTTGTTAAAAAAAGAAAAAAAAACAGATTCAACGATGGTGTAAGTGCAAAGAAACACTAACAAAAAAACACCAAGAAACAAAAAAACAAAACAAAAAACAGCAAAGGACTAGGACTTCAGACCTGAGACCATCATTTTTTTTTATCTCCAAAGTACATGTATGATTTTAGCGGCAAATCAAGAAAACCCATCTCTTTTCATAAGGTAATATTATCTCTCTTTCTTGATCTCATCAAAATTTTGGTTCATGTTCATGTTCTGTTCCTTTTTCTTTTCTTATTTTAAATGCTTTCTTTAACTCTTTATGCTTTAACTTTTTTGTGTCATACTTAAGGATACCGAATCTACTTCTGTTCATTTCTGTATATTTGGTTTGTTATGAAGAGGTTGTCAATATCTGTCTTGTCTTTTGAGCCTATGAACTTGCATCAGCTTCTTGTTTCACCTTCTGGGTTGGCAGTGAAACCAATTTGATTGCTACCTTTTCTTTATTTTGAGGAGTGGGTGTTCTTTCATTTTGTTTATACTTATGTTTCTGTGGTTACTTTCAAAGTGAATTCTATGGATTTCTTGATGTGGGTCTTGGACTTTAGGGCCTGTTTGTACTTTCTGGAACCTGGGTTTTGGTTAATACAATAATACTTCATAACGATTTTTTTTTTTTTTTTAATTATAGTCGTCTATCTACAGGGTCAAATCTATAATTGCCAATATGATTTGGGGGTTTATGCTATATACTTATATATTTGGTTGTCAACTATGCTTGAATGAGGAATATGGTATTTGCTTCATGTTTCTAGTTGACCTTCTCTATGAACATGGCTTGCTTTTAAATCCGAATAAGAACAATATCACTCATTGAGAAGTTGTTTATGTTGGTAAATGTAGGTTAATGAAGGGTGCGATATTTGTTGTGTGTTTGTACGTCAAGGTTAGTGTTATTGTCAGCATGATTTGCATAATTTTTTCATGTACAGTTCACTTCTTTAATGTTTGGTAACTAAACAAAAGCAGCTCCTAAAGGTTTCCCAGAATTTTCAGTTTGTATTGAAATTTTTCTCTAGCATCCTATTTCTTATAAGTTGAACCGTATTTTAGTTGTGCTGAATTTGTCTGGGTCATATATTCTGTGATCTGAATTCTGTTTATTTTGTGGAGTACTAGACTATAGGGATCCAAGACCCAAGTAAATGAAGTAATTGTGAATTGTGACAGATTTATTTAGCTTTGACCTTTCAAATGTCTTGATCATTTGGACTAGAACAGATGCTTTACTGGATATAGTTGCCTATATGGGATTCTAACTTTGCTGCTGTTTAATCCATCAGAGATTGGTAACATAATGGCCGCATCAGGAGCAAGAGCAACAAGGCAGCAAACAGCTAACTATCGCTTTGCCCAAGAAGATTCCATGAGAGCTCCAAATTTTTCTTGCTCCCCATCTTCTTCCTCAAAATCAGAATCCGATGTTTCACCCAATAGTGCTGCAAATGGATCTGATCATCCCTCCCCAGTGTGCACACCACATAAATCATATTCTGATCCTCCAACCAACATGAGGTGGTGGTTGAACCTGCAACCAAACTTTGGACACCCCAAAGATTTTACTCATGAACAGCTAAATGCCTTGGAGGCTGAGCTTGAAGTTTTAAGTTCTGGATTTGTTAGTAAAACTATAAAAATTGATGAGGATCATCAAACAAAGGAAGAAGTTGGTAATCACACTGTTAAAGAAAATAATTCTTTTATGGAGAAACCTTGGGATTTTTCTGCCAGTCATTTGAAAAATGAAAATAATACTGGAATGGGTGAAGTCAAGGATGTACTCAGTAATGATTCACAGAAAACTCTTAAGAAGAAAGACTTGGGGGAGTTCTGGTACTTAGATGACAAATTTATGGGCTTGGATTCTTTCAACTGCTTGGTCCATGAACAAGCTAAGAAGCTTTCTTCTGATATGGGATCCGATTGGGTGGGAGCTGAGAAGACTGAAACCTGGTGGCGCACTGCTGGTCAAGATGAGTTGGCTTCGTTGGTTGCTCAGAGGTCACTTGAACATATTGAGAATTGTGATCTTCCAAGGCCACAGGCCAAGCATTTTAGGAAGGGACCGTCTGCTCATACAGAGCATTTCCACCATGATGAGAGTTTGGCTTCATCTTTAGATCAAACAGTTAATAAGGGATTCTCCAATCTAGAGAACCGTGCATGGGAAAGTTCCACTACAGATTACTCACAGCAGAATTCAGACCAGCATTTCAGGTAATGCTGTAGATTGTTACTTTATAGTCCTTTTTGTGGATTCAGAATCAACAGCACCATCATCAGTGCTTCATTTAGGTAGTGTATTGATGCTTAAGCTATCCACTGTGTCTTACTTACTATACTTTTGACCATATGAAGTAATATATGATGGGGTGCTACCCAAATGGAAACCTCACATTTTCACTTCAATTATTAGTAGTACAGACTACAGCGTACTCATCTAGATGATTCAAATTGTTTTAATAGAATTTAGGTGTTGATAACCTTAATCTCATGACCATAATCAATGTGTAGTGGTGTAATCAAGTCATTTTTTTAATAGGATTATCATTTAATTTAATTTAAATATGTTTTTTTTAATCATCAATCAGAAGGATGAAAATTTATTGCAAGGTCTTTCATTGTTACAATGGTCCACCATTTTGCTGATGTTGTAGTGAGGATGTCCCCCCTCACAGAATGATTAGAATCCACAAGTAAACACTATATAATAATTTCCAAATGAAATATGAAGGATGTAATTTATTTATTTTGAGCTGAAGTTGAGGGAAAAGAGGGGGGGGGGGGGGGGTAGTTTACCCTCACATGCATAGCCACAATATACTTGTTGTGATTTGATGTACAACCTTCTGTCATTTACATGCATATGCTTTCTTTATCTGTCAAAAAAAGAAAAAAAAAAAGATCCCATTAGACTGTTATCTACATCTTTTAATGATAAATAGTCCAAAGAATGTGTTTCCTGTATTATGATTACAAGAGCCAACCCAACCAGTACAAACTTTTATGTTTGTTAAGTTACCAATCTCCCAAAAGCTTATGTCGGTAGGAAATGGTGAATCTAATCATTTAGCCATAATTCTAACACTCCCCTTCCTTGTAGCCTAAACTATCCCTTAATATGTGGAGTCCAACGCAAATTAAGTGGTTTGTTCTGATTCTATATTAAACAAATTCGAACACAGAGAAGTGATGCGTACCTTTCGTCGGTCTGTGTTTAGTTCCAATTATGTTGGTCACGGAGTAGTGCCAATCCTCAATCTCAATTCCTATGTGCTTACGGACTGTATCTATATCTCTCTATTTCTGTCTCTCTATTTTTCTGTATCTGCCTCTCTGTATTTCTGTATCTCAATACCTCTTGGACCTTTCATCGTATTTAATTTTGACCAGTAGTAGTTCTCTCTATTTCTCTGTAGCTGCCTCTCTCTATTTCCGTATCTCAATACCTCTTGCACCTTTAGGTTACCGGTGCCGGTTGCGGTGGTCTAAGTCTGGCAAGGGATGGTGATGGTCGGCCATACGAACTTTGTCTCCTCTGTATCGCAAGCTTTTTATTATTTTATTTTTTATCTCCTTCCCTTTCTCTGTATCGCTATTTTTTTTTTAGTTGCAAACCTTTTTTTATTTTATTTTAACTGGTTTTTATTTTTTATATTATATATATATATATATAAACACACGCACAAAGACTATCAAATGGTGTTAAGGTTGTGAAACAATATAATTTATTGCTTTTTAATTGTGAACGTGGCTGAATTTTAGATGGGAATTTTAGATGGGCATTTTTCCTACATGGCAGCATCACCTTAATTACAGGAAAAGGTTTTGCTATTATATATAGTATATGATGAAGGGCTGAATCTAGTAGTCCCACAGAAAAAAGAAAAAAAAGGGTGGGGGTTGTTGACAGTCACATTCCTGTGTTCTAATTCACATACAGCTTGCAGTTGTCCTTAATATGGGCAGAAATCTTTATTAGTTTGTTAAGTTATTAAGTTGCAAGAACATGAGTTTATGTTTCTTGACACCCATTATGTGGGCAAAATATTGGGATCCCTTCTAACACTTTTTTCAAGCGCTTTTTCTGGGCTATCTGTCCAAAACAAACAGAGGGAATTGTACTAAACTATTTGATTTGACAATAGCCATAGCTTTTTTACGTTCCTTAACCAGTGAGAGCTTTCCCCCCTTCTTCCTTTTCTCTCTTTTGTGGCAGTAGGATTTGAACCACTGCATCTGCCCCATGATGACAGCTACTTTTCGCTGTGGGAGGTATTTGAATTATCGTCTATGCCATCATGTGCTGTGCACCTCTCTTTTCTTTTTGAATTTTTGCGTCCTAAACTAAGCCTTCTACTGTCTCCAAGATCTTTCTTAATTGTCTATGTGGCTCATCTTGAAGACCTCCCCTACTTAGTGTCCATTTGGATAACTTATTTTGGGCAGCTTACTTCTAAAAGTGGAGCCCATTTTAATAAGTGAGGTTATAAGAAGTTGTACCTAGGGAGGAGGAGAAAAAAAAAAAAAAAAAAAAAAAAGAAAAAGAAAAGAAAGAAAGAAAGAAAGTGAGGCTTTAAAAAGCTGTAACAAAATAAGCTGCCCAATAAGCTGTAACAAAGCAATCATTCTTGTAGCTCTCCTGGAACATATAATTTAATTTACTGTTAATATTATATTATTGTGACCATGAGTTAATAAAACCAGTTAGATGATCTGAAGAAAGAGATAACTGATTGCTACAACAAAATTTGTTTTATCCATCTCTCTGTTATATCTACTGTGTGACAAATTCTTCATATTTTAAAGGGGTCATTAATTACACTTACGTGACCCAAGTATATGTATTATACTAAATTTCAGTCACAGTATATGTCCTGTGCCGTAAATCATGCTGGATTATTTGCCAAGTTTATGAATATATCCTTTTTTCTTTCCAAATTATAATGAACTCTCAGAAATTATATTGTTCCGACTGGTTTCCTTATGTCATAGGGATGTCTCAAAATCCCATAATTATGCCTGTGGTAAGGTTTTAAATGTTAATGCCATTACTTTCCCTAGTGTCATTGCCTTCTGTGTACCTTTTGTTACTTTACTCGTGCTGTAAAAATTATTGTCATATTGAGTTCAATTTATCGATGAACAACGGTTCATATGTTTGCTCCAGCCACAGTATTGGTAATAGTACTACCAAGGTTGAGCCAGACGATGATCCTAGCAAGACAGAGTTGTTGGAGGCACTATGTCATTCTCAAACACGAGCAAGGGAAGCTGAGAAAGCAGCAGAGCAAGCCTATGCTGATAAGGAGCATGTTGTCGCACTCTTTTTCAAACAGGCATCACAGCTCTTTGCTTATAAACAGTGGTTCCAATTGCTGCAGCTGGAGAACCTGTGCCTCCAGCTTAAGAACAAAAACCAACCTATCTCTGGTCTTTTTCCGTCTGGCTTACCTTGGTTTCCACACAGGGTCAGACAGACAAAGAAGGATCATCACAAGGCTGGAAAGAGAAGGCGTAGTAAACGAAGGAGTGAGATTAGAAAACGTGCTGTTGCTTTTGCAGTGGGGTTGGGTCTTGCCAGTGCTGGTTTGCTCCTTGGTTGGACCATGGGATGGTTGTTTCCATCTATTTAAATTGATCCTTTATTATGGCTGTCAATAGCACTCGTGCCATTTGCTATCATGCTACAAGCGGAACTTGCTCTTCATGGTCATAATTGGGCTGCATGGGGATGCATGTTTCAGATTGGTGACTTTTTTTCAAATTTCTGTTAGTATTAATGCAGTTTGGATTTATTTACTGTGTATATTAAGTACATAATTTGTACAAATCATGTGATTAGATATAAATATGTATATAATTGAGTAAAAAAATTTAGATTGGATTATCTGTCTTTTATTTATTATTTACCATGCATTTCCCAAATGGTTTGTAAGCTACCTAATTTAAATATCTTAGTTTGAATGCAATTTCTTTGTCATCATCATGTTCATAATGTTCACTTACCTTGATGTTCTGTATAATATCTCTTGGCTGGATTTTGGAGTCAGTTAAAAGCTTGTTACAAGCTTAAGAGTCCAATTCAAGCTTTAGCAAGAGCTTGAATGCAATTCGCTTACATCGTTGGCTATATTATGCTTACCAATTTTACAGATAATTCTTTGAGAGGTTATGAACTCTTGTAAAAACCATCTAGCTGGAGTTGGCTTGTCTGATTAGAAAACAAGCAAATTAGCTTATTTGGCAGCCAATCCCAGTTGCTTTTTGCCATTTTGTTTTTTATAATTCAATAGTTGGGGGAGGGGAGATTTGAACATTGACGTACTAGTTGAGCTAAAAGCTAGCTCTTGGCATTCATTTGTTACTATCTCTTTGCTTACTCTAATGGTGGGTGTGTTTCTCTTTAAAAATCTTTTATGCGCAACATAAGCAATGATAGACAGCCAGCCTTTCGGACCTTTACTGAAAGTTGTAATAAAATTCAATGGCGTGTGTATACACTAGCTGTAGGCCTAGATAATTGACATGTATATGTATCAAATATGGATGTCTTTTGTAAAGGACTTGTTTCACAACCATATTTAAGGTCCGTTCAGTTGGAGGAGTGAAAAAGTGGAAGGATGGAAAAGTGAGAGGATGAAAAATATTTAATTTCTTCTTATGTGTTCAGTTGGAGGGGTGGAAAAGTGGGAGGGTGGAAAATTCTTTTGTTCAGTTGGAGAGAAAAATGGAAGGATGGAAAATGTAATTTATATAAATTAACTATTATACTCTTATTACATAATATGTAAGAAATAGATTTATTTGTACCCATTACATAATATGAAATTTATCACATCATATATATAAATTTTTATTATTATAATGTAAAAATTAGATTAGATCACGTTAAAAATAAAAAAAAAAACGTTTAGGTAACGTTGGAAAAAGAAAAAGAAAAAAGAGAGAACGTTCAGTAATGTTGAAGAAAAAAGAAAAAGGAAAAAAGAGAGAACGTTCAGTAATGTTGAAGAAAAAAGAAAAAGAAAAAGAGAGAACGTTCAGTAACAAAAGAGTGAACGTTTAGTAACGTTGAAAAAAAAAAAGAAAAAAAAAGAGAGAATGTTCACTAACATTGAAGTAAAAAAAAAGAAAAAAGAGAAGAGAACATTGAAAAAAAAGGTGGAAATAGGGTATTTTTGTAAAAGTGTTACTATAACACTTTTCTCTCTAGATTTTCCTTCCGATTTGGAAGGAAAAAAAATGTGGGCCCGGAGAGAAACTTTCTTCCTAATTTTCTCTCCTTTCTATTTTCCTTTCTCAAACGAACAGTGAAAAACAGTATTTCCCATCCTATTTACCTTCCTCTATTTTCCATCCTCCCTATTTTCCACCCAAACGGACGGTCCCTTAATTGAGAAAAGAAAATTGAGGACAAACTGACCTTAGTAGGGTTTTACATATTCAATGGCAGAGCTAAGAATTTAGGAATTTGTGTTTTGGGCTGAATAAAAATATGATTAATGATTTTTTTTTTACTATGTTCCTACTGTGTATATTAGTATAAAGAGTACTATAAAACAATTTAAAATGTAAATCAAGTGCTTTATAACCTTAATATGAGTATTTAAAAAAAATATGTTTATAAAACTTGACAAATTGTGTAAATGTTGACAAAAAAATTGGATATACTTAACCTGTTTTTAATTTTCAATATTAGGCACTAGAAAAGTACAGAATAAAACAATAATACAAAAACTAAATATCTTAATATAAATTTCAAATTATAAAGCTTAAATGCCAAAAATCTTTTTTGTATTCCTGTTATTAATTGAGATTATTGTTAGTATAATTTTGTTCATTAAAATTTTATAATGTCCAACTAATTTAAGTAATTGGTTGTTTAAGTAATGTTCAACCATCTTTAGGATCACTCTTAAATAATAGTGTGAATTAATCGAAGTAATACATCATATTTCTATAACTCAACAATTTACATTGTATGATTTAATGATTTTTCCCATTCAAGACATAAAATATAGTTCAAACTAATTTTCTAAATGTAAATAGAATCATGTACAATCAGATAAAAATAAAAATTCATCTACAACAAAATAGGTATTAGACATGAGCCATATACAAACTTTCTGCAAATTATTTTAAAATGAAATGATAACATACCCACACTGTATGGGCCATACAGGACATTGGCTTGTTACAAAATTACAATACAAATGAAACAAGTGTACGTGAAATCCTTGTTTCATAACTGAGTAACCATTATTCATAACCAAAACATACATATAATTCTGGAAGAAGAAAAAAGAAAAAATACATATAATTATTTATCAATACCCACACCAAATAAGATTCCTACAGAAAGAGAGTCTATCTAATGAAACATGCGGTTTGATAACCTTTTTAAGGTTTTGGAAGCAAAATAATAACACCAAAACACACGATCCTCAACCAAATTGAAGCACTGTTGCCGCCAATGAGGATTAATGTACAGAATACTCACTACACCCAAGAAGAAAACAATGAAAGATACCAGAAAACTTGTAGAGAAGACTGGAAGATCTACTTCATACCATTTTCTGTCACTTGCCTTGGAGGAGTTTTGTGGTGATGGCGGTGACTCATTTACCTCGCTGCAGCTTTTCTCTAGTGGTGGACCACAAAGAAATGGATTTCCTTCGTAGCTACTCTTTTCAAATGTCGCAAATTGTGCTTTCATGTCTGGAAGTTTACCTGATAAATTGTTATAAGCTACATTGAAAACTTCAAGAGAGGTTAAATCAACCAATACTGTAGGAATTTCTCCACTCAAGTTGTTGTGCGAAAGGTCTAAGCTTTCCAATTGAGTCAAATTTGAGAATGTTTTAGGAATGGAACCTGTCAACTGATTGTAAGACAAGTTCATTGCATGAATTGAAGATAACTGTCCTAGCTCCGATGGGATTTCACCTGTTAGCTTGTTGAGTGACAAATCCAATCCAGACATGATTTTAAGGATGGGTCCCTTGTAAAAGTCAGACCTATATTTTGTAACAAAATTGATCCCAACTTTGTCTTCAATCTGGAAGTCTCTCCCTTGAACTGAAATTTCCCAACTGAGAAGATGTTTATATGCGACAACAAAATTTGAGCCTGAATCAGCAAAAAGCAGTGAGTTTAAAGAATTTCCTAGCTTCCCAAAGGTTATGTTATAGAAGCAATATGGTATTGTCCCAGAAAAAGAGTTCTTAGAAAGATCCATTATGTCAATATGATTCAACCGACATAACTGCCTCGGAATAATACCACTGAAATAGTTGCCACTCAACAAAAGTAGACTTAAGCGAGAACATCCATCAATTTCATCAGGAATGCTACCAAAAAACCTATTATCTTTAATGTCTAATGTCACAAGAGATGATGAATTAAAAACAGTTTTGGGTAATGTTCCTGTGAGCCTGTTCCCTCGCAAAAGTATGTGCATAACATCCTGTACATTGAAGCAAGAAGGAAATGAACCTGAAAGCAAGTTATGAGAAAGGTCTATTATATTATATTGACCTAGTTCACATGGAATCCGACCTTCAAAAAAGTTGTCACTCATGTAAAGATTGTTTGGTCGTGTCTTCAAGGTATTGTTTCCTATCCATTCAGGAATCATACCCGACATGTTATTGTTGCTAATATCTATGGTCATCGAGCTTATCAATGGTAGAGTACCTTCGAAATGATTGTTGTTCAATTCTAAAGAAATTAGTTCGGATGTGTTGGCGAGCTTCGAGAAAATTTTACCATGAAAGTTATTATTAGATAAACTTAAAATTTCCAAGGTGGTCTGATTGGCAAACGATTTCATTGGCACCTCTCCAGAAAAATTATTGAAGGAAAAATCCAATTGCTTCAAATTACTCATGTCACCAATTGAGGATGGGAGATTACCTCCAATATGATTTTGGGACAAATTCAAGTATTCTAATTTTGGAATCATCTTTCCGATATTTTCTTGAAGTTCCCCATCTAAGTAATTTTCTGAGACATCCAACCAATGAAGATAGTTGAGATATGGTGGCAAATGTAATTGACCTGTGAAAGAGTTACCCTGAAGATTTAGCTGTTGTAGCCCTATGTTGTTTTCAAGCAACCAAGTGGGGAAGCATCCCTTCAACATACAGTGAGAGATATCAACTAATTCCAATTCATGCTGGTCAAAGAGAAACTTAGGAATGTTTCTAGTGAGCTTGTTTAGATTGCAATTGGATAGCACTAGGACCTTTAATTGAAATAAAGGGTGCCAACTGGGATTGTCAGTCTCTATCTCAAGTTTAATGTTGTTGCTCAGAAATCGAATCACCTTCAACTTAGAGTGATTAGCAAATAAGCTGAACGAGAATAAACCCTCAAAAGAATTTTTGCTAAGATCAATGTACTCAAGGGATGTCATGCTAGATATTGAAGATGAAGGCACGAGTCCACTGAACAAATTTCCAGATATATCAAACAACTTAAGAGATGTCAAATTATTTAGGCACGGAGGAAGGGTCCCTTCAAAATTATTAGAAGCAAGATCTAATTCTTCAAGTTTTTTCAACACACACAAATCTGTAAAAGAGCAATAAGATTAGTAGTGCCTATCCTAAGTATGTGTCACCGCAAGAATCAACAACTCAGGTCAATTGGTATACAAGATTAAAATAATTTTCACGTCCAAAAACAAAAAGTTGATGGTCCATTGTGGTGCTTCCAAGTTGCATAGAAAATTACAAGTAACTCTAAAAAAATTGTAAATGTCCAATTTCATAGAAAATTCTTACCTGGAGTGGATAAAGTTCCATTGAGATAATTATGAGATAATGACATAGCCTTGAGAGAAGATAATGCCCCAATATATGGAGAAATACTTCCGGTGAAACCATTGCCGCTCAAATCTAAAATCTCCAAATTGCTGAAATTTACCATATCTACCAAGAGAATTGACCAGAGATGGTGTCAAGAAATTGCCTATAAAATGGCTCATTGGGAATACTAACTTAAATTGCTAAAAATAGATGACTGAATATTTACCCTTGAATGGTAGGCTTCCATTAAGTTGATTTAATTGCAAGATGAGGACCTCCAAGTTGCTTAGATTGACCAGTTCTACATCACCAGTGAAGAAATATGCAATTTGTTAGATTGAAACTAATAGTACAGAGGGAAGATCTAATAGAACTGAACACATTCTATATTGGAATAGACAAAAGGTATACTACTGCTATCGCTTGCATATATCAAAAGCATTTTGCTCTTTTTAATATGAAGATAGAAAATGTTGGTACAAGTAAATATTGGTACAAGTAAATATTGGTTATAAGATTTAAGTTTTGTCTAAACTTCTTCATACGTGGTTGATGAAGAAAATTCAAATATGTACATACCTTTGCCAGAAAGAGGCCCTTTCATATGTGTGTAACTTAGGTCTAGGGATTTAAGAACTGGGAGAGCACCCAAGAATCTTAAATTTTCTTTGTCAAAGTGAGTCCAACTTAAATTTAAGTGCGTTAGCTTAGTCAACTTGGACAAACCATTGGATTCTGAAAGAAATATACACCCTATTGTTAAATTCATGAACACAATGCGAAGAGACTGACATATCATGTTATTCATTAGCATATATAGTAATCATAACACGATAAAAAATCACTAATTAACTGAGTTTATCAGTAATTGATATGTTTTCCGACTTAATGATTACCACAACCTATCTTGCTCATCTGTGAAGTTTTATGATTGTAAACCGTATTTAAACCTTGAAACCTATACAAGGCATGCACACTAATCATATAAATTAAATATGATGTGTTGCCGTGTGTATCCACCTTTCCTCTTTCGTAGTAGAAAAAAGTTATAGCTACTACAAATTTAATCAACAAATGTGATTTGTTCAAAATATAAGAAGAGTAATATTAGGAATACTACAAATTTTACTACTATTACCACTATATAGGTTTACAAAATAACGTTCATTAATCACAAAAAAAAAATTCAAAAATTGATTTATTATATTGTTTAAGTGGTATCAATTGTATTTTTGTTACATTAGTTTGTAAATTTTTTGTAATAAAGTTTATAGTACCATTAGCATTTTCCATATAATAAATATATTTGAATTACTTTTTTCGTAATTGGTGACATATCAATTATAAAGACTATGTCATAAAATTCAAAAATTCTAGGACCATAAAAAATCACAACTTTTATCACAATTGTTCACGTGATAGACTGTGAGTAAAAAAGAAAAAATTATAGGTTCATATGAAAATCACAGACAACCAATCCCAATGTCACATTGGATAATTGTAGCTTTTTTAAACATCACTTTTTTTTCTCACTTTTTCAAAGTACAAGTATACTGTACTTTAAGCAAAAAGTTAATATCCCTAGCATCACTCCTTTTAATTAGTTTAATGACAATAAATTTTACAACATTTTTTGCAACTACTAAGATGACAAATTATATTTGGTGTATAATAAAAGTATTATCATTAGTGGTACTATCATACTAAATACATGCACGTCCATGGAAACAATAAATGAGTCTTTTTTTTTTTTTAACACTTCAATATATGTACGACTTGAAATAAGTAATACTATAGGTCTAGGATAAATGTATTTTTTTTTTCTTTAAACACTTTGATAGATGTGTATGACTTGGAATAAGTAAATACCATAAGTCTAAAAAGTCTTTTTTTTTTTTTTTTTACACTTCAGTAGATGTGTATGACTTGGAATAAGTAATAGCATAAGTCTACAAAGTCTTTTTTTTTACCCTTCAATAGATGTGTATGACTTGAAATAAGTAATCCTATAAGTCTACATGCCTTTTTCTTTTACACTTCAATAGATGTGTATGACTTGGAATAAGTAATACTATAAGTCTACAAATCTTTCTTGTTTTAATTTTTTTTATACTTCGATAGCTGTGTTCCACTTGGAATAAGTAATACAATAAGTCTATAGGTCTTTCTTTTTTTACACTTCGATAGATGTGTATGACTTGATATAATTAATACCATAAATCTACATGTCTATTTTTTTTTTACACTTCAATAGATGTGTATGACTTGGAATAAGTAATACCATATATAAGTCTACCAAAAATGGTTTTTCTTTTTAAGAAATATTAATGGATATTCTAAGGGCATTAGTTTAGGAACTTTAAAAACATTTTATGAGAAAGTGATAAAGTAATTAATTTTTTTGAAAGCTTTTTTATATTTTCCATAAAAATTGTGTAAAAACTTTTCTAATTTAATTTATTAATAATTGCTCTAAGAACATCCATCAACTAACCATTTTTTTAACAATTCAATAAATGGGTCTTTGTTTTGGAACATTTCGATAGATGTGTTCAACTTGGAATTGCAAAAACAATGAATACTAATCTGTGAGAGTATTTTGGAGTTTTATAAAATAGGGACAAATTTGGAAAGACCAAGCTATGAAATGACAAGGGGGTTGGCTTTAGATTAGACACTTTAACGGTTGTATAATTTGATAAATATTCGTAAAATATAAGAAGAGAATAAGAATTTAATAGTGAAAGTGACAAAAATCAAGTTCTGCATACCTCACTTAACCAAGAGTCAAATGAGAAATAGGCAAAATCTTTCGGTCTGAATTTGTTGATTCAATTACGATTCTCACTTCTCATTCAACCAAAAGTGCACATGGTGGAGCGAGATAATCATCTCAATCGAGCCAATGTTAGGTGAGAGTTAAACTCTACGTTTTTTCTACAGAATTTTTCTGGTTTTGTTGACCTATTTGACATGGTTTCATTTACCTAACGGTCAACTAATTTTTGAAATGGAACATGCCAATTTATTTGAAACCTCACAACATCCATAAATAAAGGAGAAGTTCATTAGTTTCTGCAAAACACATTTTCATAATAAATTCTTGAGTATTTTCAGAATTGCTTTGGGCAGATACTCAGACTTGATTGAATCTTGGAGACAATTTTCCGGTAACTCTTAGCAAACTCATTGAATAAGGGCAAATCTAGCCTTAAAGAAAACGTTTTATATGGTTCAAAGCCTTCAATACGCTCTTCCCTTCCCTACCATCCCTAACAATAACTAATTAGTTGGCAGATTTTCAAATTAATAACTAGCCTCGCAACGTGCAGAAAAATCTGATGATTTGTTTTTTTGTTAAACAAAATATGAAAATATATAGTAGATGATATTTATAAGTTTTAGTCACAAACTCTTTTTAAACTAATATGATTACTTTCTATCAAAATATAGTTGCGATAATCTATTATATTTTCTAAGTTAAGCTATTTATATTTGCTATTTGAAAGTGTTTTAAATTTTGCATTTTTTTTTTTCTTTCAAGGAAAAAAAATAATTGTTCAAATGGATCGAATGAACCAAAGTGGATCAAAATAGAACGAATGGACCGAATGAACCTAAGTGCATCGAAATCGACTGAAGTGAACCAAATGGACCATAATGGATAGAAATGCTATGCTGATGAACAGGAGCATAACAACAAAAAATGCTAAATTTAAGCTTTTAGATATTATATAGATATAAAAAGGGTTCGCATTTTCACATACCTTCATTTCCTAGCAAGCCACCGATTGCATTGATAGAAAAATCAAGACTTCTTAGCTCCTTGAAAGGGAGCAACAAGGACACGTTTAGTAACCAAGTCTTGTCATCATTGTAATAGCTAAAACCGCTGAGGGAGAGCTCAATCAGATGATCTGTGGTCGTGCTACACTTGACCCCTTCCCAATCACAACATTTACTCTTTGTCCCATTAGCCCATGACGGAAGAAGATCTATCATGTAATTACTATTGGGTTTCAAAAATTCCTTCAATTCTAACAGACCTACCCTCTCTTCCTCAATACAACCTCTGTGCCCATGAATTTGAACAAAAAGTACTAAAGCCCAAAGGAAAGACTTTACTAGAGGCCACTCCATTGAAAAATGATGTGAAACACCGAGACTCAATATTTCTAGCTAAACCAGGTTATGTGTAGGCACCCGATACAAGAAAAATATACGTTTATTGGCCCTTATATAGAAAATCTTAGAAGGTAACTGTTCACAGCAAAATCCATAATTTATGGGTGAAGTCTTTGGGGAATCTCATGGAAATATTATATATGTGTAGATTGGGTTTGGCAGAATTTAACACTAGCATGTTTATTCAAATCGCTCTACGTTAATAATAAGAAAGCCCTTCGGGTGAAGCACTCATCGCATGCACTTTCTAATTAATTACTTTATGTTTTAATGGATTCAGTCAAATCTCACAACTTCAGACTACTAGTAAAATAACGTATATGCCTTTAACAGACCTATCCTTCCTCATACAACCTCTGTTACATTCTAAAGCCCAAAGCAAAGACTTTACTAAAGACCACTCCATTGAAAAAAGATGTGAAACACCAAGACTCAATGTTTCTAGCTAAACCAGCTTATGTGTAGGCACCCAATGAAAAATATAGAAAATTTTAGAAGGTAATGTTTTTATACTAATTTGTTGCAGGAACGGAAACAAAGGATCTCCGAATAGCACTTTCACACAAGATTCCTAGTAAAAGTATTATGGACTTTAAAAAGATTTGTATTAAAATAAATAATAGGAACGAGGAATAAATAGACACAACAAAACATAAGAGAAAACATCAAGAATTTACATATTTTGACAATAGACTACTTTCATCGGTAGTAAAGAATAAATTCACTGTATCAAAGATATTACAAATTGTTTACACACTCAAAAAATGACTAACAAGTGGCAAATCTCTCGAGTCTAGACCCTTTCAAAATAATTCAAAGTTTATCTCTATGTGAGAGGAATTTTGTTTCAAAGTTACCAAACTCTTTGTGGTATTATCTATTATAATTTATTTGAAAATTCATTCTTTGGTCGACAAGGAATACCTTTTGTAGTAGATAATTACTAATATTTTTCTTGGTGCACAAGAAGTACCATTACATGTTTAATAAGAAATAGACTTTCCTCAAAACCAAGAAGACCTAAACCAAATCAAATTAGGAATTTGAAACTAATGTCAGCTCAACTATATAGGCAAGTAAGGCAATTTTTGGGCCTAAACTCATAAGCTTAAGCCTTTTGGGTCAAGTAGTATTCTTATATGTTATATACTTATATTAAGTTGTTAACTACTCAATTGGAATGTCCCTAAGATATAGTATCCCCAACAATTTCACTTTATAAGTACAGGAAGAGTGTTACTATCTCCTTAGAAGAGATAGAGTGAAATAAACAATAGTAAACAAGTGGAAAAATAGAAGGCTAGTGAAGTTGGCCTGAATAATAGCTTAATTGAGATGTTAAGTGAGTTTTGGCTCGATAAAGATGTTAGGCAAGTTTCAGGCGAGGCTCTCTATCTGAAATTCTGATAACTTAACTTGAAATCTAGCTCGATCAAGATGTCAAGCAAGCATCATCAGGCAAGATTATGGAGAATAATGGTTTCTGCAGTTTTTATGGCCTAAAGTTACCCCACTTGATATAGAAGCATTTGTAAACGTAAGAAGATTGTTTCTAATTAAATACTTTTTTTCCAGTTATTACCCAAGACCTATATATATGGTTTTAACTCCCATTTTTCAAAACAACTTTTGATTTTCTCCTAAAAACATTAGAAATCCCACGGATTTTCTCCAAAATTATTATTTGTGAAACCCAATAGGTTTGGTTGTATCTTGAGAACAAATTTGCAATAGCAACTTAAGTGTGTGGACTAATATTGTCTAAAGGAAAGCAATTTCATTGTACTTCAAAGCCACTAAAATTTCTATTTATTCTTTAAATTTCTTTAAAGTTTCTTTCATTGTTCATCCCATAGTTCTCCAACACGGATGAGGTGGTCAGGTACCATCAAGCTCCCCAAACCTGTTTAATCATATTCTCTTAAAAAATCTTCCCCAACAGGTCTTCTTTCCACCGTTGCGAACAATGGCGGAGCCATATGAAGGCCACCAATAAAACGAAATTTCTCAATTTTTTTTAATTTATTATTTAAAATCCATCTTTATTTGATTTTTCAAATCAATATTGCTTGAAAAAAAATTAAAATTTCTTCTTTCACAGCTTTGGTAAGTAACTAAGTATAAAACTTTTATTTTATTTTTTTGTATTTGATGATATTAAATATTGAAAATTTATTTATTCCAAAGCATTATATTAAGTTAGGATGAGATTCGAATTATCCTGATTCATATATTGCAGCAAAGGCATGAGATACTACAAAATTTTAGAATATTATTGAATGTTGAGTTCAAGGTTGGAAGCTAATACTTGAGAAGGAGATTTTTTTTAGCATTTAATGTTTCTCAAGTTTTAGTAAAATTGTCAAATTAATGTTTACATACCTTTGCCAAAAAGAGGCCCTTCCATACAAGTGTAACTTAGGTCCAGGTACTTAAGAACTGGAAAGGCACCCAGGAATCTTAAATTTTCCTTTGTCAAAGTGAGTCCAACTTAAATTTAAGTGTGTTGGCTTGCTCAACTTAGACAAACAATTGGATTCTGAGAGAAATATACACCATATTGTTAAATTCATGAGCACAATGCGAAAAGATTGACATATCATGTTTATCATTAGCATAGTAATCCTAACACGATAAAGAAAAAATCATTAATTAACTGAGCTATCAATAATTGATATGTTTTCTGGTTTAATCATTACCACAACCTATCTTGCCCATCTATGAAGTTTTATGATTGTAAACCGTATTTAAACCTTAAATTTTACTACTATTACTACTATATAGGCTTTACAAATTAATGGTCATCAATCACAAAAAAATAATTTAAAAATTCATTTATTATATTGTTTAAGTGGTACCAATCATATTTTTGTTATATCAATTTGTAAGTTTTTGCTGATAAAGTTTTAGTAGCTTTAGCATTTTCCATACAATAAATATGTTTGAATTCATATAAAAAAAAAAATTTGAATTACTTTTTTTGTGAGTGGCAGCACATCAATTGTAAAGGCTATATCATAAAATTCAAAAATTCTAGGACCATAAAAAATCACAACTTTTATCACAATTGTCCATGTGATAAACTATATGAGTAATAAAGAAAAAGTGGTGGGTTTATGTAAAAGTGATAGACAATCAATCACAATCTGCCACATTAGATAGTTGTAGCAAAAGTGGTAGCTTTTTAAAACATTACTTTTTTTTTACTTTTATCACTTTTTCAAAGTAAAAGTATAATGTAGCACACTTTAAGCAAAATGCTAATATCCCTATTATCACTCATTTTAATAAATTTAATGACAATAAATTTTACAACATTCTTTGCAACTACCAATATGACAAGTTATGTTTGGTGTATAATAAAAGTAATATCATTGGTGGTATATCATACTAAATACATGCACATCCATGGTAATGATAAATGGGTCTTTTTTTTTAACACTTCAATAGATGTGTACAACTTGAAATAAGTAATATTATAAGTCTACGATAAATGGGTCTTTTTTTTTTTTTACACTTTGATTGATGTGGAAGACTTGGAATAAGTAAATACTATAAGTCTGCGATAAATGATTTTTTTTTTAACACTTTGATAGATATGTATGACTTAGAATAAGTAATACTATGAGTCTATGATAAATGAGTCTTGTTTTTTTTCAACATTTCGATAGACGTGTATGACTTGGAATAAATAATATTATAAGTTTTCAATAAATATATCTTTTTTTTAACACTTCGATAGATGTGTATGACTTGGAATAAGCAATACTATAAGTTTTTTTTTAATGAAAGAGCAATACTATAACTCTATAATAGTACTTTGGAGGTTTATAATATAGGGACAAATTTGGAAAGACAAAGCTATGAAATGACAAGGGGGTTGGCTTTAGATTAGACACTTTAACTGTTATATAATTTGATAATTATACTTAGGTTATAATATTCAAAATTAGAAGGGAACAAGAATTCAATTGTGAAAGTGAGAGAAATCAAGTTCTGCATATCTCACACAACCAAGAGTCAAATACATGCACATCCATGCTAGTGATAAATGGGTCATTTTTTTTGTTTTTGGGTCATGCTAGCGAATGCTCTAAGGATATTGATTAACAATCCATTTTATGAAAGTTTTGATACTACCTCTATGAAAAATGAAAAAAGATGTCAAAATATTAATTTTTTTTAATTTTCTCATAAAACTTTCTTTAAATGGATTATTAATCAATACCCTAAAGGAATTTTTTAGCATTTTCCTTTTATTTTTAACACTTCAATAGATGTGTACAACTTGGAATAAGTAATACTATAAGTCTACGATAAATGGGTCTTTTTTTTTAACACTTCAATCGATGTGTACGACTTGGAATAACCGAATAAGTCTGCTATAAATGAGTTTTTTTTTTTAACACTTTGATAGATGTGTATGACTTAGAATAAGTAATACTATAAGTTTATGATATATGAGTCTCTCTTTTTTTCAACACTTTGATAGATGTGTATGACTTGGAATAAGTAATATTATAAGTTTTCGATAAATGGGTTTTTTTTTTTTTTAAACACCTAAATAGATGCATACGACTTGGAATAAGTAATACTAGAAGTCTTTTTTTTTTTTTAGTGAAAAGATCAATACTATAAGCCTATAATAGTATTTTGGAGTTTATGTGTAGGCACCCAAATACAAGAAAATTATAAGTTTATTGGCCCCTTGTATAGAAAGTTTTAGAAAGTAACTTTTCACATCCAAATCCTAATTTATAGGTGAAGTCTTTGGGGAATCTCATGCGCATATTATATATGTGTATATTGGGTTTGGCTGAATCTCACTAGCATGTTTAATAATAACAAATACCTTTGGTAGTAGATAACTAGCAATATTGTTCTTAGTGCACAAGAAGTACTATCACTTGTTTAATAGGAAATAGACTTTCCTCAAAACTAAGAAGACCTAGACCAAATCAAATTAGGAATTTGAGACTGAAGTTGGCTCAAGTATATATACATGTGAAGCAAATTTTGGGCCCAAAATCATAGGCTTAAGCCTTTTTTTTTTGGTCAAGTGGTGTTTTTATGTGTTATACATTTATATTAATTACTCAATTGAAATCTTCCTAAAGTGTGGTCTCCCCAACAATCCCACTTTATAAGTACTAGAAAAGTGTAACTATCTCTTTATAAGAGATAAAGTGAAATAAACAACAGTAAACAAGCGGAAAAAATATGAGGTTAGTGCAGTTGGCCAAAATTTTAGGTCAATTGAGTTGTTAAGTGAGATTTGGCTTGATCAAGATGTTTGGCAAGTTTCAGGCGAAGCTCTATGTCTAAAATTCTGATAAGTTGGCTTGAAATCTAGCTTGACCAAGATATCAAGCAAGTATTAGGCGAGATTATGGAGAATAATGGGTTTTATAGTTTTTTATGACCTAAAATTTTATCACTTTTTTTTTAAAGAGTTTTAACTTATGACGTCCGCTCCTAATGATGGCTCTTTATCATCAGACCAATGCATCAATCAGTTTTTGGTGTAGGCGGAAATTGAATCTTAGATCTTTTATACAACCATCAGAGACTTTATGGCCAGTTGAGTTAACTAGAACTCACTTGTACCACTTGATATAGAAGCATTTGTGAACATTGGGAGATTGTTTCTAATTAAATATTTTTTTTAGCCGTTATTACCCATGACCTATATATTATTATATATGGTTTTAACTCCCATTTTCAAAATAACTTTTGATTTTCTCCTCAAAACATTAGAAATCCTTCATGTTTTCTCCAAAATTATTGTTTGTGAAATTCAATTACTTTTGTATCTTGAGAACAAGTTTGCTATAACATTTTAGCAACCTAAATTGTGAGCAAATATTGTCTTAAGGAAAAACAATTTCATTGTACTTCAAAGCCACTAAAGTTTCTATTTATTCTTTAAATTTTCTAGTTTCTTTCATTGTTCATCCCATAGTTCACCAACACGGATGAGGTGGTCAGGTACCATCAAGTTCCCTAAACCTGTTTAATCATATTCTCTTCAAAAATCTTTCTCAAAAAAACAAAAATTATTCTCTTAAAAAATCTCCCCCAACAGGTCTTCTTTCCAACATTGCGAACAATGGCGGAGCCATATGAAGGCCATCAATAAAACGAAGTTTCTCAATGTTTTTTTATTTATTATTTAAAATCCATCTTTATTTGATTTTTTATATCAATTTTTCTTGAAAAAATATTAAAATTTCTTATTTCAAAGCTTTGGTAAAGTAACCAAGTATATAAATTTTATTTTCTTTGTATGTATTTGATGGTATTAAATATTGAAAATTTATTTAATCCAAAGCATTATATTAAGTTAGGATGAGATTCTAATTATCCTGATTCATATATTGCAGCAAAGGCATGAGACACAACAAAATTTTAGAAAATTATTGAATATTGAGTTCAAGGTTGGAGGCTAAAACTTGAGCTTGAGTTTTTTTTTAGCATTTATTGTTTCTCAAGTTTTGTTTTTTGTTTTTTTGTTTTTTTTTTTAGAATACTAAATATTTTTAACACACACACGAGGAGAGGGAAAAAGGTTTTAAATAAACTTACTGCAAACCCGCGCGTTGAGTGTGACAATCATTTTTATGGTGGTCTTATTATTATTTTTTTACAATTTAAACTAATTTAATAAAGAATAATGTAATATGAAAACAATAAAATTTTTCTCAGAAATTCAAAAGGCAAATTAAGGAAAATATTCATTTTTTAATAAAAGTTATTTATAACATTTTGTGAATCGTTAAAAAGAAAATGAAATTTGAAAATTATTCTTTTAGTTTTAAACAAACTTTCTCAAACCTTATTTTTTCTGCCTATAATATTCCAAAACATCAAAAAACGTAACTAAGAAAATTAATAAACTTAACAATGATTAATTGGACTAATTAGAAAAAACAATTTGTTGTTGATAATCTATTAAAGTTATTTTCTTTGTAGAAATTGTAATGTCATCCACCCAAAACATATTATCAAATAAACAATTATTAGCAAAATCTAAGAATTAAATTTCTATAAATGCATTGTTATAAAATAATAATAACAATTAAAGTAAAATTGCAAAAGCTAAAATTTGTCACCCATCTGACTATTTTCGTGTGGCTAACTTTTACTTTTCTCTAAATAAATGGCGTTATAGAATATTTCTAATACAACTATTAGCTAAATGCCTTATAGCTGAATTGGCACCTCCCCATGTACAAAGTGCTTGGGGTCTAAGGAGGAAAGGATTTGAGCTGCAGGGTTAGCCGCATTTTGTAATTATTTCTAAAAAAAAAAAAAAAATAACTATTAAGAGTACTTGGTACACCACAAAGGGTTAAAAACTAAACAAAAAATTATAAAATCTCATGGTTTAACATCTAAATTGAGCACAAAAAAAAAAAATCATGAGTACAATTAGAATTATACGGTTTAAATTATATCTTTTTTTTTTAGAAGAAGTTCAAATTATGGTGGTATTAGCTTAAACTTTGTTTTAAAACTTTAAATTTCAAAAATATGTATTGGTTTTTCATTATATATATATATATATATATATATGATTTAGAATTTAATTGGATTTAGACTCTTTAGTTTTTGCACCCACTAATTCACTCTCCTCAAAAATTAAAAACTTAGATGGACACGTGGTGGAAAGTTGAACTCCAATTGAAATCCAATTTAGAATCTAATTGGATTTGAAATTTTAGATTTTTACACTGAATAATTCACTTAGCACAAAATTAAATATGACACATGACGCAAAATTGAGAATCCAATTAAAATCTGATCGGATTTTCTCTGAACCTTGGCTATATATATCCTCGCATGTAACCCTTGCTTGCACACGGAAACGTTGAATAGTAGTGAAAACAAAATTTGATTGTTATTACTAATGTTAATATTTTTATACTAAGCTTGTCCACATTTTATTGTGAAAATTAACAAATACAACCACTAATGAGATGCAATCTCACATTTGCAATATTAGATTTTCGTCCAATCTCATAACATTTATAATATTAGTATGTGATGAATGAATTATTGTTAGCAATCCTAACATCTATAATTTGCTAGCTTGAGTCTAGAACTTTCTTATCTCATTAAATGCTAAATATCCATAGTAATATGTAATAAATGAATTAATATCAACAATCTCAGAGCAAACAATATTAATTAACAATCACTCTTTTAAGTTTTATTTTCCCCTTTTTATAAAAAAAAAATATATATTATTTTCCCCCATTGATTGGAAGGGGAGGGGGGAGATGCCATTTAAATAATAAAAAATGTCTCCATCTTTTTATTTGACAAAAATTATAGATTTTTTTTTTTTTTACTCAAATAAAGTTGTGCTTTTTACACTTTAACGCCTTCCCATCTATCAAACCATTCCATGATCTACTATTCCTAAACTTTAAAGTTCTTTCATTTTTCATGTTGAGATAAAAATTTTAATGATAATCATGATAGTCACAAAATGTGAATGATATTATAACTCATCAAAACTAATTACTAAATATGGATCTATACAAACGTTAAAGTATCATCATATTATGTTCAATCACAAATATTTAATAATAAAATATGTGAATTACCAAATCCCAAATAAATAAATAAAACTTTGAATTCCTAAGGGATGCCCACGGGTCTAACAATGTTACAAATAAGGCAAGCATATCTCTTATGTAATCAATTGACCTCTTGTTTTTCCAGCATATTATCATCTAAATAGCTCCAAAAAATCTGTATTTTATAACTTGCATTTGAATCTAAATTATTATAGAAAAATTTCTATGAACAAAAAAGGAGAAAACACCTTAAGATGCAAAATTTTAATTACTTTCAAGTAAATGTACTGAACATCTAAAACAAACTCTAGTGCAAACATTTGAACAAAACTTTTATAATGCAATAATTTCTAAAGCAAAAGCTCAAAGAAAAAGGGAAAGAAATTCTACAGTTAACTTTTAATAAATACAAATTTTAGTGACAAAGCCGATGACCCAAAGAAGCCAAATACCTACTACTTCCAAAATAAACTCAAAAAAATTTTTTTATAGCATTTATGAAGTAAATCATCATATGTTGTAATGATGTTCATCATATGTGGTTCAAAACACCCAAAGGCACCCACCCAAAGCAGATTAGTAGCAAATTAAAGCCTTTCATGTTGGGCTAGTGAAGTTTTTTAAGCCTTGGGTTTATAAACAAAATATAGCCTAAAATTCAATAGATGTTGAGTAAGCATTGCGTTCTTTTCGCCATTCAATTTCCAATGACAAGCTGTGTTGTTTTTCCAAGTTAAAAATGTCAACCTTGTCTTGCCAACACTTATGCGAACCAAGCTCATCCAAGTAAAAAAACTTCAAATTGTTAGCTACCTATGGACAGAGTTAGGACAAGTGGACTTAATGCCAAAAGTGAACTCTAGGACTAATATGAACTACCTATGCAGACTAATATATACCACCAATGCAAATGAACCAATTGGTAACTTAAGCAAATGAATCAATAGGAAGTCTGAATTTGAAGCACAAATCTAGCAATAATAACTTCAAAACCAACCCAAAAACTCAATCCACAATGTAGTAAATAACAATTGCTGATATGATAAGGGGAACCAATCTATACATGCAAATATTAATAGATATATAAGAGATTAGAAATATAGTAATATACTTAACATCAGCATCACCATCACAACCAATTGCCATACCAGCAACAAGCCTTGCAAAATCACACACAAGACCATAAGATATATGTGCATAATCATTAAAAATGTACTTTCACTTGGCCTTTGGATTAAAGTATGTACAAATGATAACATCAATAGCAAGGTTGTAAATAGTAAATAACAACATTCTAGCCATGACCTGAACAGTGACTTTCATCTCCAACTCAAGCCTCATCACACCCATCAATGCCATTCCCAACCTACATACTCACCAAAGATTAAAAATTGATGATGGAAAATCCGAAAGAGAGTGAAGAGAAGGTACCTATGAGGAGATTGTCGGAAACTTGCATACAACAATTCTCCTTTTTCTCCATTTGCTTACTCCATCTCAGATTGTTCCTCCATCATCACTTTCTCTTAGTGATTGAGTTTGATTGGACTTCGGGTAGAGGCTCTGGATCTTGGAGTACCAAAAGATGAGGTTTTTTAGGGATTATGGGAGCAAAGATGTGGATTATGAACGTAAAGGACACTAATGATTATTTTTTTGATAGTTCATTGATTTTGGACTCTTTAATTTTAGTAGTCTATCAACTCAATTGACATCAAAAAATAAAAAATTCAAATGGAACACATAGCACAAAATTGGAACTCTAATTTAGAATTCTAATTTGAGTTTCTCTCAACTTCACCTATAGTATATATATATATATAATTACACATTTATTGCATTAAGGTTAGGTGAAGGTTTGCTATGCCTATGTGTAATGAAAATTTATATGAATAGATAATAGAATAAACATACGTTGTTAGGACAATAATGTTTGCTAAGATTTACAAACTATATGGATATATATATACACACACACAAATATGTTGTTATTGCAATGTGGACAACATATTCTATTTGGTCCACCCAGTGACTGTTCATTGATTTTGGACTCTTTAATTTTAGTAGTCTATTAACTCAATTGGCATAATATTCATTGGTTTTTTTTTTTTTTGAAATTAGAGATTCATTGATTTTGAACTCTTTGATTTTAGCAACCTATCAAATCAATTGGCATCAAAAAAATAAAAAATTTAAATGGAACACGTGGCATAAAACACATAGCACAAAATTGGAACTCTAATATAGAATTCTAATTTGAGTTTCTCTCAACTTCACCTATATTATATATATATATATATATATATATATATTACACATTTATTGCATTAAGTTAGGTGAAGGTTTGCTATGCCTATGTCTAATGAAAATTTACATGAATAAATAATAGAATAAACATATGTTGTTAGCACAATAATGTTTGCTAAGGTTTACAAACTATATGGATATATATATATACACACACACACACAAATATGTTGTTACTACAATGTGGACAACATATTCTATTTGCCCCACCCAATGATAAAATCATAACTCTCCCAATGTTGAGTTATAAATTGACCTCAGTTAATCTATATATATATATATATATATATAACCAAAGCTTTTAAAATTTCACAATTTTCCATATCAGCACAATATTTAAATATAATATAAAAACAAATTTTAAAAAAATAAAATAAAATATTACTTATTCCAAGTCAATCACCAAGTTTCAATGTCTTTGTAATTTTCTCTTTTTAATCTGTGTTTTTCAGATTCATGGTGATGGGGTTGGCCTCTCTTCACAGAGAGATTGATTTTTGTGATTATGTGAAAAGGACTTTGGGTTTGAAATTTTTTATATTTTGTTTGTTTTGCTTCTAGCTATTTCGTAAACACTGCCTACCAAAATCTGTTTTGTATTTTTCAATGACTTCTTTGGATCGCCTTTTCAATGGGTCTATTGAGTGGACTCATAATCTCAATGATTTTCTATAGATTATGCTATTTTACCGTGTTTTCTTTTCTTTTGTAGCATGCAACTTATCCAAATTTGACAGTTCCACCTTTCTTTGGTGTCTATGATGGTCATGGAGGTTAGCATATGACTTTTATTTATTTTTCCATATTTTCTTCCCATATCATTACAAGTTTCTTCCAATTTCTTTGGTGTCTATGATGGTCATGGAGGTTAGGATATGGCTTTTATTTATTTTTCCACATTTTCCTTCCATATCATTACAAATTTCTTCCAATTAAAATTCCTTTTCGAATTGAAGTTTCTGTCCTTTTTTTGCTGGAGTTGGCATCTTTTTGGGAATTAATACATTCTTTTGGGTGATATTTAGATTTGCTTATGAATCTTAATTCATTTGCTTAGGAATCTAGATTCATGAGATCTTGGTTGGCTATGTTGAAACACTAAAATTGTTTGGATTCAATAATAGTTAGGAAAAACTGAGAAAATAAATTCATAAAGTGCCGAATTGTAGGAAGAATAGTAGCACTCACAAAAGGAACTTGTAATTTTTTCGAATGTTTGGATAAAAAAGCTTGCAATAATTGAAATTACTCTTTTGAATGTAACCCATATTTCTCTATTGTTTAGTCATATATATTTTGTTTTGTTTTAATAATTTCTAAGCAGTTAATCATTTTATTTTTTTAATATTTTTTGGTCTTTTAGATGTTTTAATATTTGAATTTTTGAGTTATTTTTTTGCAGTGTCTGAAACTGTCTGACAAATTTTTTGTAAGTCATTGCACATTCAAGCAATGACTTCTTCATCAAATTATAATACAAATTGAAGTCATACAAGAGCAAATCATGCAATGGTTTAATTTCTTAAATTTTTTATAAAATTATTTTAGTCTACCTCACAAATAGGTAGGTTTCCGTGCATAGCACGGGTTAACGACTAGTTAATTTAATTACTCAAGTTGATTAATTAGTCAAATTACATGCAAACCAAATTAAGGGACAATCAAATCACCAAACTAAATTAAAGTGCATTGGAAAATAAGTTTGACGCGGTGATTTAATCACAATGGGAAAAACACTCATAAACAAAACTCCACCGGGTAAATTTCAAGACACCACTCCTAAAATATCCACTAAAAAGAAAACGTAGTTACAAATATAAGAAATATTATCTTACAGGCCTATCTCGAAGTAGCTACCTTAACAAAATAAACAATTTCACTTTCAATAAAAATATGAAGTTAAGTTAAGTTGAAGTAGTTTTGTATATGTTTAACAGGAAAAACGTTTAATACAAACTGTACACATTGATATGTCCGTTTTAGAATTCTTTTGTAACGTCCATAACAAACAATAGTTTAATTTTACATACCTATAATGTATGATACAGTTCACATCATTTTACTAACTATGATTATTTTAGAAGCCACATGTGGCAATTTAGAAGTCCATGGCAACCTAGCTAGGCAAGCCATTGAAGAAAGAAACCAGCCCACATCAGCCTTTCCTCGAGGCTCTTGGCCTTATTGGCAGCAAACCCAGTCCACATTCACCACCAAGACCCCAAAATATTGCCAAGCCCACCATCCAATACACTGTCCTTGATGAGGACTAGGCTGAGTTTTTTATTCTAAAGCTTGGTCCAAGCTTAAGAAGTCCAATTCAAGCTTTATCATACTTTGAGTGAATCTCTCTTATACACCAGTGGCCATACGTTGCTTGCCAAATTTTCATAGTTTTCTTTGAGAGGTTATGAACTTATGATAATGCAAACAGAGTTATGGCCTCCCTGATGAGCTAATTTATGTTTATCTTAAGCTCTTTGAATGAACGTCATAAATTGAAACTATTTATTAAAAAAAAAAAGCTCAAGCTCTGGAAAAAGCCATTTTAATCGGAATCAGCTTGTTTGAATAGAAAACAAGCCAAAATGAGCTTATCAGCCAGCAGGGGATAAAATAAAATTTTGCTTATTTGCCAGCAAATCTTAGTTGCTTTTATTCATTTGTTAATATCTGCTCGATTACTCAAATGGTGTGTTTGTTTTTCTTTATTATTAATCTTATGCGTAGCATAAGCATTAAGCAGTGATAGACAGCCTTTCATGAAAATTGTCATAAAATTGAACTGGCATGTGTGTATAATATATACATGCCACACCAGCTGTAGGGCTTTCTTCGACGCAGTTTAAGGACTCCATAAAAAATAATAATAATAACAATTTTTTTCAATAAAAAGAAAAATACACAGTAAGTTTTGTCTTTGCACACAAGTTTTTTTTTTTTTTTGGGGGCAAAATACTCTTTAACTATCCTTGAATTTAGGAGAAAATATAAGGGCCTCCCTTATCTTCTTCGAGTTTTCCTAAATTATACTTTAGTTCTTGTCAAAGGAATCTGTCTTATAAAAAAAAAATTAATTGATCTACCTTATAAATTTTTTATAAATTTAGAATTATGCTTCATTTTGAATAAAATAAAATAAAACATAACATGTGCATGGAAATTTAATATTTAAAAAGAGTTCCATTTCTATTGGCTAAAGAATGGGAGGAGCAGGGTAAACTTACTAGTTTATACAACTTAATTTTGTAATGCAAAGGAGTGGGTTTCAAAAAAAAAAAAATCATGCATAGGAGTGTGGATATCCACATTTTTAAAAATATTTCTCATTATTATAAAAGTTGGATTTAGTGAAAATCCAAATAATCTCAAGACATTATATTCCTCGTGTGATTTCCAATGATATTTAGAAGGAGGTTAAATGATATGGTCATTCCCGTGTATTCATTCAATTTCTTCTTATTAGACTTCCAAATGAAGGAATTAATGAAATATTCTCTTAAAAATCCAAATCAATCAATTTTATTCTGTTCATTTCCCTTACGTCTTAAAGGGAATATTAGAGAGGGGATGAACATTTTATCCAAATATTTTGAAAGGTTAAATCTGAAAGTGATATGTTTGTTAAAGGTTAAAGCAAAGCTGGCATCAGTTTAGCGTGAGACAAGCTCATTTTTTTTTTATTTAAACAACGTTTTTTTTTTTTTTGGAGAATATTTATTTAAACAACTTGTTTACTCATTTTCTCCCAAAAAAAAAAAAAAAAAAGGAATAACAGTGCCAGCAGCGAAAGAAATTAATTTGTGATGTGTTCAACTTAAATAGGTAAGTTAATATATTAGAGTAATATATGTATGAATGGATGTATATGGACTTGTTTCACAACCAAATTTATCCAGTTTTCATAATTATTTTGATAATAGTTTAATTGTTGTTGAGACTGTGATAATTTATCAGTTCAACAAAAATTGTGATATTGTATCTATTTCGTAGATGAAGTTAATTTATCAGTTCAACAAAAAATGTGATATTGTATCTATTTCATAGATGAAGTTAATTTATCCTTTTAAAAATGTTGACCTATTACCCTATTCGACTATTGCAATTCAGAAATAGTAATAACACAAATTTGTTTGTAAAAACTCGAATGGATAAGAATATTGTATACTTTATGCTTGACATCATGATCACGAATATTAGCATCCCCACTAGTCGTGAGATTCGAGAGCCATTTCATGCCAAAAAAGAACAATGATTGAGCCATTTTAAACGTGTAGCATATGCTGGTGATCCTACACCATACACAAATGAATATGTGATGATGTGAAAGATGAGTTTGCGTGAGATATTTCTTTGAGCAGTGCTCAAGTTTCTTTTCTTTCACATGGTGGAGTTTAGTGTTGTTGTTGTTGTTGTTGTTGTTGTTTTTTTTTTTTTTTTTAATTATTTATTTATGAACATATGGTGAGAGTTGAGACTTACTACTTGAATGATGGAACATGAAAGCGACAAGCCAAATATAACATTTTGTTATTACTTTCATGTGCTATGTCATATTTGCGATATTTATTGGCAGTTGCTACACTTCAAAACTTTAAAAATAATTAGAAAATAGTTTACCTCCGTATCAGTTTGGAGAAATCTTTCTCTAACTTACTATGTGGCAATTAAAGAGATCACATATATATAGTTTTAGTATTAAAAAAATTTAATGAATCATGTGACTCTTTGAATTTGTATTGCTAAATTGGTTTATGTGGCAATTGAGTTGTTGAAAAGACCATTCATGTGTAATTTTAATTAATCACATAATTTTTTTAATAAATTACGTGGCTTATTTGGTATAATATACATAAATAGTCTTATAAATTATAACACAGTAGATTGGAAGAAATCCTTCCAAACTAATTTAATTGGAAATAAACTTTGTATGCAAAATAGTTTCTCTACCCCATGTATATATATCAATATATGTATTTGCGGGAATCACAAAATGTGAGACAACTATGTGTAAAGGGTGTACAAGATATCTCCTCAACACTTAACACGAGGGAATAACCTTTATCAAAAATAGTGTGCAGTCCATGATTAAACAAATTGGCCATCCACTTTTTTTTATGCTCCAACCTAAACGAATTTCATGAAAATATATGCTTGGTGCTGGTTGAATGATTTCTAGTGGTTAAACTTAATTACCTTAAATTTATTCCGACCAAAAGCCCAACCACACATAAAATTTTTTTTTTTTGAGAAAGTAACCTCACATAATTAGGCTCACAGAAATAAGTCAAATAACATTTCTCTTGAGTTGGTTCTTTCATCCATTGTCATTTATAAAATTGATAACTTCTTGTTAAGTTCATTAAAATGACGCCGCATCACATATATGAATAGTGCCACTCTTATAAACAAAATGATCAACTTAACAAAAAAATATTAAAGTATATAGATAAAAATAATATATAAAAAAAAAAACTTTATTAGTGAAAATTATAATTTACCCAAACTCAAACGTTAAGGATGTATCATATATATAGGTGTAAAATTTTCTATTGTTTGATTCTAGAAATAGAAAAAAAAGACAAAGAAGAAAATAACATGCAGTGCTATGCCCTATGATACTAATTAAGAGTCCATTTGATTATGCGATTTAGGAGTCTTCTAAAATGTCATTTTGCAACTATAGCTCTCATAATTTTTTACACTCATTTTAAACCCAAGACGGCGTATCGAAGTAGCTTATACAAACCCGCTCTTAATATGCCAAACCTTTTAGTGATGGATTTGTAAACAAAGACATTGTTATACATAGAGTCCCAAACAAAGATATAATGATTGGGGGGTAGGAGCCAACCTCGACCTTGAATCCTTGTTGAAGGCTTGACGGTATCCACAATAATAATTCCATCCTCCCCCAGATAGCCGACTACCTAACGCGGATTCAATTTGAATGTTAGACTCCTTATCTGCCACGTCCTTGCCTTTCAAAATTGAATAGTGATGACCCACCAAACAATATGTCAATATACATTATATAGATGTTTATCTCTTTGTGTTTTAGAATTTGGATATTTGGATTGCACTCTTTTAATTTCCTTCTCTAGATTATCTTTCTAATATTAGAGGATGTAATTTCTTTTTGCTGAATAGGATCATTGTGAATCTGAGATGTTATCCATTTCTGACAAGGATATGTATATCCAGAATCTTTTAATGTAACCATTAATGGAAGGAAAAGTCTAAGGACACTAGTGACTGGACAATTAATTTATATCATAGGTAAAAAAAAAAATGTTAGAACTATTAATAAGCTGACAATTAGTTGTCCCATACAAAAAAATACCAATTTTTTTTTTTTCAAATTCTGTATTTTAGAAGTAAATACATTAATTTGTAATTTATGTTGTAAAATTTATAATGAATAGTAAATTACACATGTGATAAATAGACTTACTTGATATAGTTGTAAATAATAATATAATCATATAATTAAGATATTTCCATGGAATCCTATTTTGATGTGTAAGTGAATCATCATAAAGTAAGGAAGTGTCTTGACTACTTAGAAATTAGATAGATGTGAGTTTAGAAATGATACTTACAATTATTTGTTTAAATTAATTAGAAAATTTAAGATATAAACTCTAAGAAATTGTAATTAAATTTTACTTTCTTTTTAGTGATAGACAAAAATTTTCTTTCCTACTTGATTCTTTCTTGTTTACACGAAGTTTTCCTTTTCAAAAAATAATGGGACAAAGACAAGTTTTGCTCACCTTACCTTGTCTCACCTCAAATGTGTGGGTGAGCGTGTGTATACGTATATATTCTGTCATAATCTCCAAAGCTCTCTCTCCCTTATGTTGTCTCATCTTAAATGTGTGGGTGAGGGCGTGTATACGTATATATTCTGTCATAATCCTCAAAGCTCTCTCTCTCTCTCTCTCTCTCTCTCTCTCTCTCTCTCTCTCTCTCTCTCTCTCTCTCTCTCTCTCTCTCTCTCTCTCTCTCTCTCTTCCTTAACCTTTTCAAAACTACCCTCCCTTCTTTCTTTCTTTTTTTCTTATCTACTCCATTGATGTTGAAAGTGACTTCATTAAAGATGGTAAAAACTACTTCCAATTTGCCCTAAATTCAACCTGCCTCGCATGGATTTTGCCCACCTAAAAGACGAGACCTGGTGAGTACTCAATGTCCATGATTTGACCCCATTTATTCTGTTTTCTTTTATTATTATTTGATTTTCATCCAAAACCTTATTTTCAAAATGTCATATTCGTATTGAGACTTAAAAAAAAATCCATATGAGCCATTAAAATCTTAGATTCTAAGTGTACGTTTGGCATGATTAATCTTGCGAATTTATCTTACTATTTAACTTACTTTTGTAGATATTTATAAGTCTCACTGTACTTTTTGATACTATTTATAAGTCTTATTATACTATTTCAGTTAATTTTTATTTTTATCTACAATACTTTTATAAAAAAAATTAATTTCAACAAATCCTAATTCTAACACTATTTTGTCTATTCCCATTATGTAAGAAGACGTTTTATTCCGTTCTTCCACATATGATATGAAAAAAAGAAACATACCACATCAGCATACTAGAAGAGCAGATGGTACTCGGCTGTCTTATGGAGACCACAAGAAGTGGCACACAAAAAAGAAGTCAAAACTTTCATTGAAAAATGTTGTTGACACCGAAAGATGGAAAGAAACATTCAAAGTATGTGGCTCTGACTCAGCTTTAAACATCGTTCCCATTGCCCATTTTACCACTCTTTGGCAATTTGCCCCCACCACACATGACCTTTTACCCCCACAAAAAGATCCCAACTTTCTTGTAATTGGACAAGAATTTAACCATTATTCACCAGATTAGTTGGAAACTACGTTGATAGTTGAAAGTTGAAACTTTGCAATTTCTAAAAAGTCAAATATCATCAACTAATCATCATTTTGTTAAGTATTATAAATATAATTAAAATGAGAGTTTTACTATAAACGGACCGTTAAACATCATTACTTTCTCACCGAATTATCACTATTGCTAGAATTAATTATTTGTAGGTCTCAATTAGTTAAATTGGTAAAATTTTAGATCAAGTTTAAGTCTAATGTCTAATAATACTGGACTCATTGAGATTCATTGAGATGATGACATGTGTTTACTTTTAGACATGTGTAACCATCTGATTGGGTCTAGTGCAATAGATGTACTGAACCTAAACCAAGTTCTAAAATTTTTTATGGTTTTTTTTTTTTTTTAATACAAGATAGAATTCTACTCTAGCATAATCTAAGTGTATATGTGTGTGAAGCTCCGTCCTAGAGACTTAAACCCCGGCTTTGCCCTCCACACCCCACAAGCAGGGACGGAGCTACTCTTTGACTAGGGGGGGCCATGGCCCCCCTGGATTTTGGGGAAAAAAATTTTCTATAGGTATAGTTATATTTAATGTTAATGTTCAATTAGCCAAAAAAAACTAATCTTAGAGCTATGTTATGACCAGGGCCCTCACAACACCCCATACATATGTTATTTGCTATCTCATTTGAGAAGATAAACTCAAAGATGAAGATAAGAGAAAATAATTTCTCATTGAAAGAATAAGGAAAGTGTAGCTCTGCTTATATATGTACGAAACAGAGCACTTAAATGAAACAAAATAAAAGCAATTATAAAACAAATCAAGTTCTGGTACTGCACTTTTTGGGTTCTAAATATCAAAATTAGCCTAATTTCTCTCCCTTAATGACTAAAATATTGCAATTATTTATATATATATATATATATATATTTTTAAAGCCCAAACTTTGCCCCCCCAAACCTTCGGATCTGGCTCCGTCCCTGCCCACAAGCATTTATACTTATGGAGTGACCATCGCACCAAGGGTATGCGGTGGTAAAAATTTTTTTTTATGGTTAAATAAGAGATAAATTGTTCAATTTTTACCTACAACAAAAATTAAATACTATCTTGATATGATGATAAAGAACATTTATAAAGAGCTCACTCTAACCAAAAAAAAAACTAGAATTAATTATTCAACTACTATTATTAAAAAATTAAAAAAAGCAAGCTTTCTCTATTTTCTTTACTTGGGTCTGTATATGCGGTAGTGCAACACAATTTATAACAGTAACTTCCCGTTTTAGCGAGTTTGGTTTACATTCTAGAAAGGAAGGAACGAGCCGACCATCCTACGTGGTGGACTGCGACTCTGCGAGGGATAAGCATTAGCCACGTGTTCGGCACCATCCTCTTTAAAAACCATAGGACTTTCAAACGGAGCCTCCTCTCTCTCTCTCTCTCTCTCTCTGTCTTTCTCTCTGCTCCAATTCAGAACAAGACATCTAAACCTTAATAAAAACTAAAAACCCAACATTTTCTTTGTTTTCTCCCTCTCAGCTCTGTGTCTATTAAAAAATCAACCATGCCATTTTGCAGCATAGACACAGAGCTCAATCACGACCAAAATAACAACAACGACAACAACAACAACAACAACGAGAATGGGACCAAAATCTTTTACAGAACCTATGGTCATGGACCCACCAAGGTCCTCCTCATCATAGGTGCCACTTCTTCTTCTTTTTTTCATTTTTCATTTCTGGGTATTTGGAATTTTTGGTGATCAATTCAATTCAGAATCTGTGTATATTGAAATGGGTTGTGATTGAATTTTGATGGTTTTTTTTTTTTTTTGTGGTTGTTGTTGATGATGAATTTGGATGGTCAGGATTAGCTGGGACCCACGAGTCATGGGGCCCACAGATCAAAGGCATGGTGGGGACCGATTTGCCCAATGAAGATGAAACGAGAAGCGGTGGCGGTGGCGGTGTCGGTGATTGGAATCCAGTTCCAGATGATAATGAGAGTGGCGGTGGCATCGAGGTCTGTGCCTTTGATAATCGTGGAATGGGTCAGAGCTCCGTGCCCACCAAAAAGTCTCATTACACGTATGTTCGAGATCTTAAAATTCTATTCTAGCCTAATGCGCATGTTCTTAAATCTTTGATATAACATAGAAGAGGATAATTAATTAATAAAGTTGTTCAATTTCGCAGTTTTTCCTACATTTTTGTTTGGCTTTTTAAGGTAAAAATTCACATAGTATAACATAGAGAGATGAGGATATAATGTCTTTTTCATTCTTTTTTTGAATCCACATTTGCATTTTGAGGCGCGTGCATGTTGACGCGCGCGTGTGCTTGTGTCCATGTGAATTTTCTGCTAAATTTTTAGTTCATTATGTTTCACATTTGCTTGGATTTTAATCTTCTTTCTTCCTTACTCCATTTTATTGAATGATTATGTGACTTAAATCCAGAATTGGATGAGATGACAGCTTTCTCCTAGATGAGACTTTCTAGAAACTATTAGTTGGAGTGAATTTTTGATCTTGTACAAGTCAAAGTCAAAAAACAAAGTTGAATTTTTTTTTTTTTTTTTTTAATATGAATTGAATTTCTAATTAATGGGCTCTGATTGTTGGGGTGCAGAACAAAGATTATGGCAAATGATGCAATTGCACTAATGGATCATTTGGGCTGGAAAAAAGCTCATGTTTTTGGACATTCCATGGGTAAGTCTATGGCCCTGAATTTTCATGTTTAGACTTTGTTCAACTAGGTTTATAATCAGGCAAGTTACAAAGTTCCCCTTAAATTGGAATGTTTCATTTCTGGGACAAGAAAATCAAGGAACTATTGGTGGTGTTTTAGATGTAATGTTTAAGAGAAAATGTTCACTTTTGATGAAGTTTCAGTAATCACTTGATTGAAATACTGAAATTCAACTTTGAGATTCTCTAAATGGTTGTTTATTACTTATCAAAGAGGATTCTATAAAGAACCCAGAAATGGTACATTTTCATAATGCCTTGGTACCATGATCTAGATTCACATTGCAGGAAAACTATTTTCTTTGATTGATATTGAATCAAATCCATTTTAAGTTTCTTTCCTTTTACTATCAAAACAGGAGCTATGATAGCTTGCAAGTTGGCAGCAATGGTGCCTGAAAGAATTCTGTCTTTGGCTTTACTTAACGTGACGGGTGGAGGTTTCGAATGTTTTCCAAAGGTTTTTTATATCTTTTGGCACCACTCATCTTGGCTATCCTTATTTCCTTTTTGAACTGTGGTATATTGATGTTATGTCTATCATATGAGCACAACCTCATTGTTTCTTTCCGATCATGTTTAACAAATGTGGCAGCTTTCCTCATTTTTATTTAATATAGTGGAACCCATGTTGGTTTCAAAGTTCAAACATCTAGCTCATCCTTGCCCAAATTATGTCATTAGTTTTATATACTCATCTTAGAAGACTGCTTTTAAATGACTACAGTTGGGGAGGCATAACTATTAAACCTTGTAATTTTTATTTATGTTTAAAAAAGGTCTGCATTATATACAAAGATCCATATTGCCAAACCAGATTATTGCAGACTGTTTTGTATCCCAATGTGAGGTTACCACGTTGTCCACAATCCATACCATTGCCATTGGTTGGCTGGTGTGTGGGTGGACAGGTACTGGTTATCAGTTGAAACTAAATCTTGTTAGCTATGCAGCTTTATACATTATATTGGACTAGATGAATCTTTCAGGGTGTAATTTCTGGAAGAACTGCAAGAACATGATTTGTGATCAAGTATGAATCCACACAGTTGAGATCTATTGCATTGCTGTCATAATTTGACTCATAACGCAAAAGATATGTTTTACCATCCGCACCAAAACTTTTTTAGCTTCGTACAAAACTAAGTCGAGGAGATGAGTGTGAACTGAGAGGAGAAGAAGTGAGGACTGTTGATTTTGCAAGGCTTAAGAGATGCTCTTTTTCAGTATATCAGATTTAGTCTCCGGATGAGGGAGCAGAGATCAATCATGTGCAACTTAAAAAGTGATTTTTTTTTTCTTCTTTTGGTAATTGTGCACAATGAACTTTTGCGGAGTGTTATGAAGATGGCATAGTGTAGAAAGGTAAGGGATATGAAAATAAGTTTTTTGGTTAGAAAATAAGAAAACCAGTTCTGTTGGTGATACTACTGGAGAACAAAGAAGTTTTGAAAGTTGAGGCCAAGAAGGAGCATAAGAAATCAGAGAAGATTGCAGAGATTACAAGATAAAAAAGAGAAGGAGAGAAAAAAACAACACAAGATTAAAAAAACCATGTGTTGTTAAATCTCATTTGCAAATCACAATAACATAGATTTACTAGCCTTTATAAATCAGAAAAACCTAATAAAAGCTAATTTTAATCCTTAGTTTAATTAAGGATTAAAATTAGCTTTTTTTAGGGCCAAAAGACTATCATGGACAGTTGACTGCAAATCAAAAGAATTTCTTGTCATGGGCTTAGTGAATGGCACAAGATCCACATTCTTAGTGTTGGGCTTCCACACTAGCCATCTTGAATCTAAGTCATCAATTACAGATGAATTTCATGTAGTTTCAAAAATTATGAGCATGTGCTTGTGCATATTTAACAAAAAAAGGAAGTGCAATCACTGATAGGTTTGCTTTACAGATGTGAGTTGTGTTGGTGTCTATTGCAAACATAAGATGTCCATTGCCCAACATGGGCACATGATATGTTCTACTCATGGGGATCTTCTGGATATCCTGTATCAAAAGCTACTTTGTAGCGATAAATTATTGTAAAATTCTCACCTGCTATAAATTTATTATGTTCGGTAACTTAATTTTGCAAGTAACTTATTCCTTGAAAAAATTCTCAAATTATTTTGTTTCTTGCAGCTTGATCGAAAAACTTTATCCGTTGCAATCCGTTTCTTACGGGCCAAATCTCCTGAGCAACGGGCAGCTGTTGACTTGGACACCCACTATTCAGAGGTAAAAGATGCTCTCAGTTCTGTCCCGAGTTTTGCTATTTATGTATTTGGATGTTCAACTGGTGAAGAAAACTGTTTCATTAGAACATTTAGTGGAAGATAATCTTGATATTCGTTTTACAATTTTTTTGCACTGGTTTATTTTCATTTATTCTAAACTAGAAATACACTTCCATTCTTTTTGTGGTTAACTCGTACAATTTCACTTTATCTACAATCTGCAGGAATATCTTGAAGAATGTATTGGACCTAACACAAGAAGAGAAATCTTATATCAAGTAATAAATGTTAAAAGCTTATCACTTCTCAATTGCGTTCCTTTAACTATTTGTTGTAATTTATTGAAAACATCACCTAGAAGTATTGAGGTTAAACATAGAATTGGATTTTCTATTAACAGAAAATCATTCTCAATTAATTGTTCATAGACTTTACATTAAGATGTCCCTAACTTGACCTACAACCTGTGTGCTGCAGGAATATGTAAAAGGTATATCAGCAACTGGAATGCAGTCTAACTATGGTTTTGAGGGTCAACTTAATGCTTGCTGGACCCATAAAATGACACGAACAGAAATTGAATTGATCCGTTCAGCTGGATTTCTTGTTTCAGTCATTCATGGCAGGTGTGCAGGCATATTTCTGTATTAATTAAACAGTGCTTGGTCACAAAATATTTTCTCAACTCTATTTCTTATTGCACTTGAGCATAGTTGTTATGTTCTGTGATATGTATCAAGATAATATTCTTTTGTACAATGAGTAATAAGCATATCTTGCAAACAAAATTTTTAAAGCTTCAGAAAGGATAAATTTTAGAACATTTTACCATTTAGTTTCATTGATTCATGATTTCCACTCTAAGACTTTGTTTGTGAATGTGTAGGCATGATATAATTGCTCAAATATATTATGCAAGGAGACTTGCAGAGAAGCTGCATCCTGTTGCTAGAATGATAGAACTTCACGGAGGTCATCTAGTGAGCCATGAGAGGACCGAAGAGGTATATTTTTCATCTATAATTGATTTGATTACAATAAAGCAGCTCATTGGATTATGGCATGGTGAAAATCTAAGACAAAAGGATTTAAATAATTGGTGCTTAATAATAACAATAATTATTATTATTATTAGTCCTTGAAATCTATGACCGTGACTTGATTGGACCATAGTTTACAAGGAGAACAGAACCTAAAAACTTTTCTTTTCCCTTAAATTTCAGGTCAATCAAGCAATTCTTGAATTAATCAAGGCATCAGAAGTGAGTATCAATCCTAATGAATGGACTAATTTGCCAAAGAAAAAGCCTGGTAAGTATTCCACATTGAAGACAAAAGACTCTCTTTCTTCCTTTGATTGGATTGACATCATGACCTTTAGCTGTAGCTCAGGAGTCATTATCCAATACTATCAGAGCACCACAATCCCTACTTACATAAAATAGGGCCTTGCATGTGAGTTCACAGATAGGAGTAGGACAGATATGCATGTAAATGGGAAGTATAGTGCAGTAGGAGTGCCCAATAATTCCTTATAGCACTTAGAAAGTTAGAAGTATATTCTAGTTTTAGCCCTACAGCCATTGCATATCAATATTGTGGATAAAAAGATCTGGAAATTTAACCTAATGTCAGAAAATTCACTGCACCGGAGTTTCTTAAGTCTTAATAACTATAATTCTAGATTTTAGTATGCTGTGATAAAACTAGCTCAACTGCTAACCAGGATTATTGCTCGGAGTATACCATAATAAGAGCTTATCCATCATAGCTTCAGGGTGTAACCAAGTTGAACTTAGACGAGCTATGTTTTATGATATTGAATGTTGGGCTATTAATAAAATAATAAGTAACATGTTCATAAAATGAGACTTTTTGTTGTTGTATCTCATAAAATTATCCTCAATAGACTAGTTGAACAACTTTTGATGAATCTAAATACAAACGAAAACTCTGCTGTTACTTAAATCATAAGTAACAAACTAACAATAACCAAATCACATATACAGTATAAAATTCTACATTCTGTTTTGAAATCATGTGTTGATACATTTTGCTTTTTTTTTCCCTGCAGGGTGGATAGGGCCAAGGGTGACATTAATCAGAATAAACACAGAGGGAGGAAGCAATATCTCTATCGTGCCTTACATCCTATCAAGACTGAATATTTTCCTGTTATACCTTTTTGGTCTCATTTTTTTGGCATTTGAGTATGGACGAAGGGTTCTAAGAAGTTTAAAACCGGTTAAAGTTGGACCTTCCCTTGCATTAGATGATAGTCAGTGAACCCATGTTTCTACTGGTAATCCTCCACTCCAAGATTTCTTCTTCTTCTTTTTTGTTGTCACTCTCTCTTTTCTTGATTAAGAGCATAAATAAGAAGCTAAACATTTCTTTTCCTTTTTGCAGGGGCTTATCGATGTGTCACCCTTCCATTACCTCATATACCATAACAAGTGATGAATACTGAATACACGGGATTCATAAAAAGTGATGAATACTGAATACACAGGATTCATAAAACGATTTTTTTTTAACAAAAGATGAGAGGCTGACAATCCGGCCATTCAGATTTTCAAAGCAATTGGAGGCAAAAAAGGTGGGAGATTGGGACAGCCAATATTTAGGCAGATACCTCTCCCCTTGCTATCGGTTCATGTTTAATTTTTTATACTTGCAAAAGATGATGTAACAAATCCCCTTTTGAGTGGCAATTTATAAGAAGAAAAAAAAGGCTTCTTGACTCCTTTGATTAAAAATCTCTCTGCTTCTTGACTCTTGAGATACAGAATAATCATGGTTTTGGAATCTCAAAGTCATAGGTGCAACTATAAGTTAATTACAAAGAAAGCTTTACAAGGTTGCTGGAACATTTTTTTATTTTTATAATTCGATAATCGTAGGAAAAGAGAATTAAACCATGTATGTTTCTAGTGGAAACACCATGAAATGCAAGTTAAACTAGCAGTCATGTTGGAACTTTGAAATCAACAAGCACCTAACCTACATATTGAAATGCAGCTGTCACTTGTCACAGTAAATAATGAAATTTCAACAGCTCTAAAGTGCCCAGCAGGGGCTGTACTAGATGGAGCCCATACATTAAAGGAAAGATCTTCTAATCAAAATTTAATAATATTTTGGGATTTGACCACAAAGATTATAAGCTTCCCTTTAAAAAAAAAAAAAACTTGGAGGAAAAGTCTAGATCACCAACTTTCTCAGGACTATCATGGAATGTGATATTGATTTATGACCTATCAGATGCATGTATAACAATAGCTTACCCATAAAAAAATAAAAAATAAAAGTCCAAAATTCAAGAGCTGGAACTTCCCTGGAATGAAAGAAGCAAAAATTATCTCACAATAATAATAAAGTTAGAAATATATTAGAAACTACACAAATGATCATTTTAGTGTTGGCAAATTCCATGTCAAAGTTAAAATTGTAAGTGCAATGATTTTCATGTATTTGATTTCCATAGAACTAAGAGAGACTTATCTCTGAACAAACCTGGAGCTTTCTCCCATTGAATATCATTGAGATGTTCCATACACCAAGATCAAATTAAACATGTGTTACACCAAAAGGGTTTCACAAGTACTGAGATAATTGCACCAATAGTTTCAAAATATGTGTTACATCTCCCGTAATGGGTTTATGTTATGAGTTTTTTTATTTATTTAATCGGCGTTATGTGGCTCTTTAATCATATAAAGATAATTTATTTTAAACAAAATTCTATGACCAAAATAACATGCTGTTTATTAATTGTTAAAATAATTTACTCTGTGTAAAACTTTATCATCTAAAAATTTCAAGAAATATAAAGTGCTACTCCAACTAAAATTTTATAACACAAAGTTTCAAAAAATTTATAATAAAATTTAGGCGAAAACCCCCTTTTAGTCCCTATATTTTCACCCGATTCCCACTTTGGTCCCTAACTTTTTTTTTCACCACTTTTAGTCCCTACCTTGAAAAACGCCTCTCATTTTGGTCCCTACCGTTACATCATAGACAGAATTTACTGAGTTGGCAAACGGAAAGAATTGAAAATATTAAAATAATAGTTACTGTGGCCACGTGGCTTTCCACGTCAGCCACTAAATTTTAAAAAAAAATTAATTTATTAATTTTAACTTAATAAAAAAATTAAAAGCAAAAATAAAAACTAAAAAATTAAAAATTAAATTCAACAAGAACACTAAGAACAACAAACCCAGAAATTTGAATCTAAAACAACCACAACCACACCCAAAAATTTAAATTTTAAGAAAAACCTTAAATCTAATTAATTTAAAATTTTCTTTCCTTAATATTTATGTTCTTTCAATTTGCTCTTCGTGTAGAACACATACCAAACCCAGCAACCAAACTCAAACCCATATCAGAACAGCACAAACAAAAACAAAAACCAAAAAGTTATTCTTCTTTTCCTTCGTTCTTTCCAGATCGTTTGTGCTTTTCTTCTTTCTTTTCAGATCCGTGAGTCTCTCTTTCTCTCTTTCGGTGCTTGTTTTTCTTGTTTCTTTTCAAGTTTTGAATTTTTGATCTTGTGTTTATGTTCAAATAGCAGCAACTGATGGGTATGGCCATGGGTCTCGGCCATGAGGGTCTCCATGGGGGTCTCGGCCATGGGTCCCTCGGCCATGGGGGTCTCAGCCATGGGGGTTTCGGCCATGGGTCTCGGCCATGAGGGTCTCGGCCATGGTGGTCTTAGGTTCTTAGCCATGGGGTTTAGCCAAATTTTTTTTTTTAAACCCAGATTCATACATAGTCACAAACCCATGATTAAACTGAGAACCCATTTCTAAAAGCACATGAATATCCAACCCATACCCATGAACAAACACACAGCACACAAATCTTCATTTTGATCTGAGAAATTAGAGAGAGAGATAGTGGTGGTGGTGGCCAACGTGTTCACGACGGAGCAAGGAGGCTCCACCACGTCGACCATGCCGTTGCCGATCTTCGATTTTGCTCTCTCCGATTTCCTCCCTGCCGAGTCCTTCACAAACAACTCTTCGTTTTGATTTAGAGGTAAACGAAATGGGTTGTTGCTGGGTTGAATTTTCTAGTTTGGTTTTGGAATTTTTGAGATTTGATGATTGATATGTTTTTTGGTTTATTTTTCTTGTGGGTATCCTGAATCTTTTGGGTCTACTGGAGATGGGTTTAATTGCAGGTTATTGGTGGCTGTGAATAGAGAAAGGCAGCGGCTTGTGTTCTTACTGATGTTTGGGTTTGTATTTGTTGTTTTTGTGTTTGGAAAATCAGTTGCTGGGTTTGTGTTTTTGTTTTTGTTCTTGCTGGAAATCAGTTGTTGTGTTTTTGTTCTTGCTGGAAAGAAATGGCAAGAAAATTCTAAAAAATCTGGGCAGATGTTCTTAATTTTAAATCTGGATTTATGTTTTTTAGAGTACTTGTTGCAGGTGAATTGGATTTTAATTAGATTTAAGGTTTTTCTTAAAATTTAAATTTTTGGGTGTGGTTGTGGTTGTTTTAGATTCAAATTTCTGGGTTTGTTGTTCTTAGTGTTCTTGTTGTTCTTGTTGAATTTAATTTTTAATTTTTTAGTTTTTATTTTTGCTTTTAATTTTTTTATTAAGTTAAAATTAATAAATTAATTTTTTTTTTAAATTTAGTGGCTGACGTGGAAAGCCACGTGGCCACAATAACTATTATTTTAATATTTTCAATTCTTTCCGTTTGTCAACTCAACAAATTTTGTCTATGATGTAACGGTAGGGACCAAAATGAGAGGCGTTTTTCAAGGTAGGGACTAAAAGTGGTGAAAAAAAAAGTTAGGGACCAAAGTGAGAATCGGGTGAAAATGTAGGGACTAAAAGGGGGTTTTCGCCTAAAATTTATTATGTATTTTAATTATGTTGATCATTTGTAAAAATTTTGTGTTTTAATATAGAAGAGTTACATCTTAGGTACTATGTTTGTGCTAAGTGACTATCAACATAGATTACACATTAAGTGCCTATCAACATGAATTACACATTGTAAAATTATGTATTTTAGTCACATGATTCATTAATTATTAAAATAATTAATTTATTCTACAATTAGTGGCTAAATAATTGTTAAAATGATTTCAATTATACCAGTAAAAAATTAAATTTTTATTACAATTTTAATTAATCCGTCGAACACAAGCTTATTATTAGTTTCAAAACTATAGTTCGGCCACCTCAATTTTTCCAAACAATGGAAAGTGATGCATCCATGTTGCAAAAAAGGCCACGTTTAAAAAGCACTGCTGTAATGAACTGGTTTTCCCAGTTACTATGCAACCAACTATAACTAAATATAAGATTCAAAAGTTGTTATTACTTATTACAACTTAAACATATAATATCGCAGAAGAAACCACAAATTTTTATAAGACAAGCTGGAATAACATAATTTTATATAAATACATAGATCATATATTAAAATTCATCATGGCATTCGTTTCATTTCATAATTATTGTTCTACATCCTCAGGTCAAGAAAATAATCGGATTTTTTAGTATGAGTATGATTTGAATCCAAAACTCTTATTTAAAGACAAGTGATTTTATTAGGCGAGCTAGATAAAAAACACTCAATCAAATCATATACATAGAAGAAGGAGAGATGATTGAATGAAGCACTATTGTTTGATTCAGGTGATCCAATATTCATGTCCTCCATGTTATGGTGGACTAAAACAAACATTCAATATACTATATATAAAGACTAGAGAGACATAGAGGGAGAGAAAGAGAACGTGCCTGTCTCTTCTTTCTGAGAGATGAACATCCTCTGAGTCTGAGGTTTTTCAGTGTTGTTTGATTGAGAGAGAAGTTGGTAAATAATAATGAAACAAACAAGGAAAGATAAGAAGTTTTGAGAGAGAGAGAGAGAGAGAGAGAGAGAATCTTTAGGTTGTGCTGAATAATATACCATGCATATCCAAAGCAATAAAAGAGGAGTAGATTATGATCCAAAAAGATGAAATTAAGAATGGTTATACTTATACTAGATTATTACTATATAATCATGTACGATCCTATCAGTTACGTGTTATGTTCCTAAGAATCCCGCTCGAATATACCAATATGCTCATTGATAGGATAAATGGATAATGCAACAAAAACAGGCAACGTCTCTGTTTTTTTAATCTTCTTTGAATTAGCAACCTGTTTTTATTCTTATCTCATTTCATTTTAAATGTATTCATTTTTAAGATTTAAATTTAAATAAATTTAATATGATATAATTTAAAATTTAATGAAATGATGTATATCATGTAATATGTATATTGTTAATTAAATATAAAAAATAGAATCTTAATTATAAATTATAAACTCTTTTCACTTTTAAATTTTGAATATCTTAAAAAATCAGGACCATTGAGTGGTCTTTTTGTCATTTTGGCCTGGGTATTGCAACATTGGCATGGCACGGAACCCAATATATGCATGACACATCTTTCCTTACTACCATCTAAAAAGCTTTGTCTTGGCATTAATGTTTTTTAAAAAATAATTTATTTTTCAGATAATATTTTTTGAAAAACTATCTCATTTTTTTGTTTTTGATAACAATTTTTAAATGAGCTTGAAAATATTTTTTGGTATTTGGTATCCACAATTTTTATAACATTTCTTATATAATTTAAAACATGTATAATATGTGTATTTTGTAATTAAAGCCACCTAATGTGATCAATATAAATAAATAATAAATATATAAACCAAGCATAAATTTGATTTTCAAACTAAAATTTTGACAATGGATACAATCAAAATTAGCTATCCAATTTTCATGATCTGAAATACTCATTTTGCTCATGTATATGAACAGTAGTTACAATATATATATATATATATCTATATAAACCATATTTTTCATAATTCAAAGTAACCATTATAACCTTAAGTTCCATTTTAAATAGTTCAAAATGCTACATAGGCCAAATAGTTTTACTGGCAAACTAATCTAGTACAAATAGTTTGATAAATATACCAAAAATTGTTATAGAACAATTGGCCGATCTATGAGGAGAAAATAAAAATAAAACTTTGTTAAAGAACGGTGTTATAGAGGGGAGAAGAAATAGGAAGAAAAAAGAAAAGAAAAGAGAGGCAGATAGAGAGAGAAAATTGTGGGAAGAGAAGAGGCCAAAGGGGGTGATAGTGAGAATGTGAGAAGAGAGAAGAACATAGGGAGGAGAAGAAGTGAGAGAGTTTATTGTGGAAAAGGCTGAATGAGCGAAAGAAAATATTTTTTCCTAGGTCAGAAGAAGATGATATTTACAGAAGCTATGCACTGTGTGAGAGAGAGAGAGATTGTTTTCGAAAACTTTTTTTTAGAAAACAACTTATAGAAAATAAGCATTATTTTTATAAGAGTTTTCCGTTGACCAATTTTTTTTATGCTATCAAACACTGGAAAATGTAGAAAACTATCTTCATAGAAGGTTTTCTAGCAAAACAAACAGAGCGTAAGAGAATTCCCCTCTTTGGATTGGACTTTTATATGGTTCAAAAATACTCCTAGACTCTACATTTAATAGAGACAAAACTTAAGAACAACCTAATAAAAATATATCTTCAACTCCATATAAAATGCCTACAAAATACAAAATATGACATTTTTTTACTAACCCAGGTCTTCAAAACAAACTTATCTAAAAATAAAAATAAAAAACTTCTCAATCCACTTTGATATTTGCCTCGAGATTACGTTCCGATTTTTTTTTTTTTTTCCCTTTATCAATACTCATTGATTTCTTTTATTTAATTTTTTTTTTTTTGAATTTTCAGTTTCCTTAATTCCTAATCTCGCATACAAAATAAAATCCTCATCCCACACGCAAAGCGTGAGTGATGAGGCTGGGATTCATATAATAGTACTAAGTTTGGCTCCAACAAGTTATTAGAAGCTATTTTTTAAACGTATTATGTAGTAAATTATAAAGCTATCCAAGTGTATTATTTAAACAAATCACATGACTCATTTTAAAAGTTATGTACCTAAAAGTACACATAAATGGTTTATTTAATTGTCATATAGTCGGTTGGAGTAAGATATCTTTAAATATGTTTTGAGCCAAGCTTTTTTATTCTATTTTTTCTTGTATTATTATTATTATTTTTTTTTATAAAGAAAATGATAAGTTGACAAATAAATAAGAATGGATGGATTCAATGGAAGGGGATCTTATCCCAACAACAAAAGATATAGCCTGACATAATGACTGTTCAAGAGTATGATCCAAGATGTAGATCTCAACCAAAGCATGCAAGAGTGATTATACCAACAACAACAACAACTAAGTCTTAATCCCAATTTTTTTTTTTTTATTTATCAATTATAACTTTTTATAGAACAGTCAAACTCGGCCATATGTATCTTGATGACCATATTACCAAAGAAGAAAAAAAGTGACTATGCCATTGGATAACTCACCCATGGTGTTAATGTGTTATATTCAATTTTGTTAAATACTTATATATAAAAATCAAGTATTTTTGTAGAATAAAATAGAAGGAACAAATGTTTTATTTCAAATCTAAATATAAGAAACATGTAAACAGAATTAATTCATTAAAAACCACAATATCTATTTCTTGATTAATATCTAATGAATATATGACTTGTAACAAGCACGTTACTCATTAGAGCAAAGTTGTTAAAATCTACGGCCAAAATCACATTTCGTACTTAAAATTTATCCAATTTTCTAATTTGTCTTTTTAGAGTTGCAAAAGTAGCATTCAAATCCTTCAAAAAAAGTAAAATGATCCAATTTGATTCTTACACTACACAGCATCATGTTGTGTTATCGGATTTGGGTACATTTATAATATGGAAAATGTATTAATAAGCACCTTTAAAATATACAGATGAACTAAAAGTGTCACATTATCATTAAATCTAACATTATGATGTTATGTTGAATATGAGTTTAAATGTAGAGTGTCAATGACCACACGCACGAAACCCTTTTTTTTATCATTAAAAAAAAAATTATGATGCCATGTAATAACATGGCTCTAACAGCGATGAGATTAAGAACAATGAGGAATATGAGAGGAGTTATAGTGAAAATATTGTGTTTTTTTTTTTTTTGGTTTTTGATGAACAAAAAGGGAGGGGGGGGGAGACAACTATTGTGACTCATTATTTTGGGCGTGACCATAGGGGCAAAGAATGTTAGATTGAGATATAATTACTATAATTTAAGGTAACTACAAATTTCACCCTAACGCCTTGAGAAAGCTCAAAATGTTTATGAGATGATAATATGATATTTGTATTAAAATAAAAAAAGTAATTACCGGGTCTCTTGAGTTTTTTTTTTTTTTTTTAAGCCCAAACCCATTATATGAACTCAAAAAATAAAAGCATTTGAGAGAACGAGGCGACTTCAGTGCCCTAATTTCCAAAGCCCATTATCTCTCTCTCTTTCGCAAAGCTTGAAGCTATGGCTGCTCCAGTTGCTGACATGGCAGGCACACAACCCCAATGGGAGTTCAACTGGTTAGTCTCTCTCTCTCTCTTGAATTCTTGTTCTAATTTGTATGTGAATTTGAATGCTTTCTGTCATATTAATTCTCAGTGTCAACTGGGTTTTCTGGGCTTTGATGCTTTTCATCGTTCTCCTTCAATTTACATTCTTAAAGTTGGGATCTTTATTGCCGAACCAATGTGGGTTTCATTCACTTTCTTCATATCTTTTGTATAATTGTTGTTTGTGCGTTTGTAATTTTTCATATAATTGTTGTTTAGTTTTAGCTTATGTTGATATTGTCTGCGTTCTCTATTGGGTTATTTAGGTTGGTTAGTAGTTATTTAGTTTCAGTATTACACTATTAATTTCATGTGCATAGAGCTCATGTCAAATTGGTTATTTTTATCTCCTGGTTTGGTAACTTTAATTAGTGTCAAAACAACCAAAGTATAACAAATTTGGAAGAGTGTGGACAAACCAAAATCTAACCTTTTAACATGAGGAAAATAATTAGTTCTTAGTGGCACTAACCTTTGATATCAACTACTACTTTGTAACCCTTTACTCTATGTTAACAATCTGCTAGCTTTCAGTTATTTCGGGTGTGTTTGTATAAGCTGCTGGAAAACAGTGTTTTGAGTTTAAAATGAGTGTTTCTAAAAAAGCTACGAGGAGTTGTGGTTGCAAACAGAGTTTGGGGTTTTTAAAACGCTCTTTTAAGCTCCCAAAACACCTAACCAAATGGGCCCTTAATATCCATCTTAATTACTATGGGTGAGGTTAAGCTTTGTTATTAGGTGCTCCATTTTAATTTCCCATTGAAGTGAGCCAAAACTTGTGTTCACAAGGAGTTTAGTAACAGAAAAGGTTTTTTTTTTTTTTTAAATTTTTTTGTATCATCTGCACAACAGCTCTCAATCAGTGATCTACTATGCACTCTTTGAAGGGTATCTTTTTCTAGCCTGCTTGGCCATTCTTCTCTAATTTTTCACTTGAGTTTTTACTGATTTCATTCATAGTTATGAGCAGGGGCTCTGTTCAGGAAACATACTTAGAAATTCAAGGGAAAAAAATCACTTTGAAGTGTTTATCTGAAAGGCATGTGAATCTAGTAGTAGAATTATGAGATACTTCTGAAAATATGCAAGAATGAGCATCTGTGAGGTGAAGATGCACTTTAAATTTTTTTTTTTAAGATAGATAATTGCATAAATCCTAATGTAGGTACAAACCATACATCTAGGAGATTCTTTACCATTAGAAATGACCTAATGAAAGACTACAAACTTCCAAGGGTAACTATCTTTGAGAAGGAGTCTGGATTCCATCGATCATTATTTACATGTTTACATCAGTGACATGATGTCCAGGTTCACTTTATCTGACTTTGAGGATTTATTTCCCTAGAATGGTACTTAAATTTAACCTCCAAGTTAATTCTAAGTTGAAATATTATCTGCAGTGACTTGGAAGTAGACTATGAGTCTGAGGAGAATGCTTCTATGGTCTATGCAGCATTAGCTGTTGATAAGGAGGTGATCCTTCATGATGCCTAAGTCATTTTTTTTCTTTTTTTTTTGGGGGTGGGCACAAATTTAGATTCTTACTCAATTCCATTTCTGATTGCAGTTACAGCCAGACAAAGTGAAAAGGCAGATGGAAGTGTCTAATGGAAAGCTTATAGTGTAAGCTCTCTTATAGTGTCTAATGATTAATATTGTAACTGTTCTATATTGCATTATAGTGACTTGAGAAACTGGGACCAATTCCTGTTTGCCTGCTTGTATTAATCTTCTACTAAATTTATTATTTTAATTTATAAAAGCCCTTGCCAATGAGCTTTAGCTCAAAGAGCACTCCCTTGTTCCATAATAATGGGATTGAGGGTGATGTCTTGGATTTAAAACCCAATGGATGCATGTGTATCTTACCGAAAAAAAAAGTTCACTCCCAGTGCACAAGTTCCCACTTTTGATCAATTTGGGAGAGGTGATTCATGGGTAGCTTAAACCCTAATTTTTTTGGGTGGGAGGCTGATTTCTAGTCTCGAATCCACAACCTGTCACTTTTATATATAAATAAACTCTCTGATTGCCTTATATAGCTTCCCATCTCTTTGTCTTTCTAATACAGGCACTTTGAGGCGGTAGAAGCAAGATTTCTTCGTGCATCATTTAGTGCTTTTGTAGACGTCCTTACACTTGCCACAAAAACAATTGAAGAATTTGGACAAGGAATGGAATTGTGACGCCATATGTATTTCACCATCTGGCACTGCTGCTTGTTCCGTGAAATTGATCAATTTTTTTTGGTTTGTGACATATTGTTACCTTAGTCTGTAGCAAACTTTTGGTAATGAGTTATGAATTTTTTTTTTTTTTTTAATCTACTTATCAAAAAAAAGAAATTTCTTTTTTTATCTAAGACCAGTAGTATGAGTTTTACTTCGAGTGATGGTTAATTTATGAAGTTTTTATATGTACAATAGCAATACTAAATACACAGATTTTAAACTAATGTTAGAATGATCACTGATTTGTGTTCAAATTTTTAGAGAAAGTGATGCAGCCCAAATGGCTTTGTTCTAGTTGTTTGTAGAACCTGATTTGCCTGGTAATTATAATCCATAACCCAACTTTACTGGGGTTGTTTTTTATTAATCGTCGCGCCTTTATAATTCTTGCAGATTCTGCTCTGCACTGCGGCATGAGCAAGGTTACATGAAATAGAGTGAGATACTCAAACTGAAATTTTCCAGAGAAGTACACAAGAAATGCTGATAGGAGTGACATCGTGCAATATAGATGTGGAAAGAAAAATGTTTAACTGCGTACTTGATGAGATGCTTTTATGATTTGGAACAGTATTTGATTTGTAAGTCAATTTCAATTGCAACTTAAAACCAATCTTCTTGCAAGATGGTCACCAACCAAAAGAGAGGTGGGCAAGGTCCATAGTTACCATTTGATAAATTTGCAATTTCAGATGTTGCATCATAGAAGACAGGTAGATTGCATTCAGGAAAAGGTTTTATTTATGTTCAGTAACTGGCTTCCAAGAAATGAATTGGATCCTTGCATTGGTTGAATTGGACATTTGCTTATCGAAGCTACTGAGAAGGTTTAACCTGTTTAATAGAAAATCCAAACTTCGTGGACGTTCAATGCAGAAAACTAATTTACCGACATACAATCTACAAAAACTGCAAAAATAAGGACCAAACATTCTTAAAAGTAAAATATGTAGTTCTCATTACTGCTCGATGTTATCCATATTCAACAAAAGAAATTTTATGTATTATAATGAAGACAAAGTATATTACTGCAAGATTACTCAGAATGGTACATCACATTATCAATGAATTACTTGAATGTTTCAATGAGGTGGGGTAATACATGAGAAAATACTAATACTTTACCATAAGAAATACTAATACTTTACTATATGAAGTACAAAATAACGGGAAAAACTGAAAGCAAAAGTCTACAGACATAGCATTGCTCCCATGGCCTCTTTCTCAACCCATTGTATTCTATTTGTTTCAGTATTCATCCAAGTAGGTGTATAGCATGTCATCTTTCTTTGACTTGCGTCGGCTAAGCAAGGCTTTCAGGAGACGTTTACTTTTGCTAGGGTATTGTTCAACATCTTTGCCGTTTTCTCTTTCAGCAGGCAATCGCATTGAAGCCGATTTTCGAGGCTCTGAAGGGTACTGGTACAAGTATAACAAACTCCAAAGTTTCAGTTAGAGAATACGAGAGTTTTGTTTTTCTTTTAGTTTTCGGTGAAAAGGGGGTTGGGGGGGAGTTGTAGGAAACCATGGATTACTGAAAAGATATAACACTTCAGTTCAGATTGAGTAAAATAGCATATCATTACAAATTCAACTACAATTGCACAAAATTCAGACAATATTATTATGTACTCACCCGTCGTCTTGGATTAGGATTTGGAGTGGTCGGCCTACTTGAGTTCGGGGTAGTGGGCCGAGTTGAGCTCGGGGTTATTGACCTACTTGAAAGAGATCCAGAACGTAAAAGTGGAAACCGATATGGTGAAACTGTTCTCTTCTCTGATTTGTAAGGTAAACATCTCAGTTGAATGATAATAGATGATATATGCATATAAATAAGACATTTACAGAGAGACTACAAAATAAAATGCATTTGGAAAATTTATATATGTCAGCTCAACATTCATACAAACCTAATTCTTTTTTGGGCATGGTTGCAGTAAAGGAAAAAATTGCAGATCGCTGGGGAGGTCGTGGAGAAGGTGAAGGGGAATGCCCTCTACTGCATGAAACAGACTTATAATATCAGAATCCTTGTTACAAAATGAACCAAGAGTACCAGATAAATGCATAACAAAGATACGACATTAGTATATACCTTACTGTAGATGGTGGGGTTTCTCTAATTGTGGCTCGAACAGCTTCGGGAAATCAATCAGATTACAAGAAGAATTAGATTATGTAAAAGTGTTGCCCAATAAATATGGAATGACGCAGATCATGAGATAAAAGACCCTACCATTCCTAAATTGATGCCAGTCATCTTCATCATCCAGGCTGCGGCCCTGGTATTTAGATTTAGTACGGTTGGCACCACTCATGGTCTCCCCAACTGAAATGAATTCAAGGAATTGTAAGCATCCAAATTTAATATTCCCATAATACTAAAAAACTGACAAGGAAAAAAAGAGGGTGGGGGGGGGGGGGGGTGTTTAAATATGCATTTAGTATATAACATTTAATAAATGAAAAAATTGGAGAAGTGTATATTTGCCTGGCAAGATGTATCGCTTGTGGTACTTAGGAGTATCTATCACCAGTGACTGTTGGGAAATGCCCTCGTGATTGATAAACTCTTGGCAGGTCCGTAATCTCTAACATTCCACATCCAAGCAATGATGAAAGTGAGTATTATGTAAATTTTGCTTTTGTAGAGCGAAAACTATAGCTAGTGACACAAATATTGTTCTAGTGTTATGGTCCAATAATCAATTCACTCATGTTCAGTAATGACAATGTTGATATGAAAATGAAATAAAAGCATTGCTACTAAATATTTAAGCATGGCATGTTCTTGGGTAATAATCATCCATCATTTCCCTTTTAAATCCCATATGGCCATATCTGATGGCGATATCAATGTTTTGGTAAGAAAACCAGAAGCAGAGCCTGATATCCAAATCTATGATAATTGCCCATATTTGTAAACTACAGTGTGTCCAGGTAAACTTTTTGTTGTGTACATATATAATTGTGTACATTCTTTGAAGGTTTGGATAATGAATGTAATTTTTGAAGAAAAATGTCACACATCAAAAAATTGCATGCATTGAATATATAGAATTGTGTACGTTCTTTGAAAATTTGAGTACATTGATAGTTTCAAGTAAAAGAAAAAAGGCTTGGTCGCCATATTTAGTATAGGTAAAGGGTTGGACTTTTTACAAACAAGGTTTAATCGTCATATTTAGTATAGGAAGGCTGACAATGTAAGTAGGAAAATTCCTTAAAAAGATGAACGACTTCTTAACAGTAAATCTTTTCTGAGTATAATGAGCATAACTCTCTAATTTATAAAGCAAGAAGCAAGTATTTGGCATAGGGTGATTTATGCTTTTCAGCCCCAATCATCTGAATCTCTTGCCTTCTCCACCAGTGAAATTGGGTCACTTCAAACCATGTATATTCTTGTACTCATTTTTCATTTCTTTCCCAGTTTTTTTCAAGATATCCTAACATCATACTTTGCACATCGAAGTTGTTCATGTTTACTGATAAGGATTATTAGTACACTTATATTTCTTATTGCCAAATATATTAGTAATACAGAAGCATAATTTATTGAAATGGGTACTAAACTAGAAAAGCGAAGTAAATCTTATGTTTGGTCTGAAAAGTAAGTCATCATAATGTGGTGCAAGAGCCATTTGATCAATATTTTCACTGCATTATCTTAGAAATACACAAAACATGATTCTCCCTCTTTGCTAAATACAAGGCTTTACCAAAACTAAACACCGACTTTTAAAGAATCTGAACTTTTGTTAAGCTGCTATTCCAAACTGACTTGCTAATGAGCATCCCTACCATAAGTGCCTATTCAAGGTTTACAAGTATCTTTTTCTTTTTTTTTTAAATAAGATTCAAGGTTTACAAGTATCTTATTGATTAAAGAAACAATCCTAGCTCACCTGCTCAATGGAAGATACACGGAGCTCCGTTCCAGAAACTTCATCAACCTTCTCATCCAAGAGATCATTAACCTTATATGTAATAGAACCCAAATGGTCCACAGTATTCACAAGAGCTTTAATCGTATAATCTTTTAATGTTTCTACTACACTGCAAACATGTGAGGATAACCTCTTTCAGAAAAGATAGAATTGAAACCTCACTTGAAAACACCGGCATTTATGAATCAGATTAACTCACATCTGGTTTTGGTCATCATTGGTGAATGATAGTTCAAAATACTCTGCTGCTGAGTATAACTGTGTTCTTAGATTTTTCAGGTCCTGAACAAACATATGCTATAAGAAAATACAGTTGCACAATAAATAAAATCTTAAGAAGCCTGATTGCATAAAGCTTGATCAAGTCTTAAAAAACTGCAGCATATTCAATTCCCTTATCAGCCTAAAGGGATGAACCGAAAGTCCAAATCCCAATTTTTGGCCAATATTTGAAGTTTGAAGGAAGATTGTAAAGCTTATATAGATTATGTGTAAACAAGGAGCAGGAGTACCTTGAGACTATCTGCAAAAATCAAACTCTGCTGCATGGAAACCTCATCGAAATTTGATGCTTCATGAGGGACTGGCAGTGTGGAAGATGTCGTCATTGTCCCCATGATGGAGAGGATGGAAGACAATAATTCCTTAGCCTGCAACAACCAAGATGATCAAATTTAGTATTAAAGAAAAAATGATAATATGAAGCAAAGGGAAAAGTAGGAACTAGAAGAGAGAACATTCCAATTTTGAACCTCAATTTGTTTTTAAATTTTGAAAAACAGAAGTTGCTGTCTTCTTGGAGCTCAACATCAGAAAAGCATTAAAATGCTGAGAACTTGAAACCCCAATATATTTCAATGACAACAACAGAAAACTTGACTCTTTTTTTTTTCTAAAGAGAGAGAGTTTGCAACCAAAATCAAAACCCCATTTCAACCCTGACATTTATATAGCAATAGCTGTCTTAAATAAATTAAATAATAGATGTAACAATGACAACTGAAACCCCCTAATTGAATTTGTAACAACAGCAGCCAGTCTGAGTGTGTGTGTGTGTGTGTGTGTGTGAGAGAGAGAGAGAGAGAGAGAGAGAGAGAGAGACTCTTCTTTAAAAAGTCACCATCAATGAAATGCCAGAAACCTCTATTTAAATAAAAGATTAGCTGTACTAAACCCCTTCAAAAAAATAAGATTAGCTGTGTATGACATAATTTATGAAAATCCAACAGCATAAAACATGTAGTGCTTTGCCACACTTCAACAACTATCCCCGTCAGGAAAATCAACAGACACAGAATAAACTAAACACTGGAAGTCGATACCATTGCAAAAAGCCCATTTTGTCTGAATCTTCACCAATACTCACATTGTATCAATTTTTTTTAAAAAAATTAAACCCAGATAAAGTACAAGACAAACCAAACCTTAAAAACATCAAAAGCTGTAAAATTTCAATACCCTCTTTTTCATTTCTAATAAAACTGAGTTAAAGAAAAAGAAAACCTTATGCACGATGAAAAAAAAATTGATATATTAGGCTCAGCTGAGTAAAGGCTGTTACTTTCTTGGGTTAATCTCTTTCAACTCTTTCAATAGAGCTAAAACAAAAACGACAAGCAATTGTGTCCAAGCAAAAATGAAGAGAGAAAGAGAGACTAACCTGGTGTTTCTTTACACTGAACTTCCTCTTATAATCCTGTAGCTGAGACTATAACACAAAACTGACAAAACCCACTTCCAGTTCAAAACCTTGAGCATGAACCCTTTTCAAAAAAACTCAAAACTTTGAATGCCAAATGCGAAACCAACGAAGGCAGCCAAAAAATACTAACAGCACATAATAAATAGGCCACTCTTTGAGACAGTGACAAAGGTGGTTTGGTACAAGATTTTGACTACACTAGAGTAAACGACAACATCGAATTGTATCTATAGGGTAGGTAACGAGGAACACAAAGCAAGCAATGAGTTATTAGAGATAGAGAGAGAGTGAGAGATGAAGAACAGAGGGACAGGCATCAAGGAGAGCACGTCTCTTTGTATAGGGCCTATAGGCACTTTAGGCAGGGAATCCGGAGCATTTTGTTTGTCAAACACAGCAAAAGCCTGCTCCTTTTGGAAGCAAAAACTGGTCTCAAGCTGAAATTTCACTTCTCGCTCATCATAGCCTTTTAGTTGGGTCCTACTTTATTTTTTTCTTGGTACTGTGGGTCCCTCACCATTTCGATATAGGAGAGAGTTTTGCTCTCTGAGCAACATAAATCGTGTCTCCTGGTTTTTCAGCACCTCCCAGGCTCCCACATGTTGTGGAAGGATTTTTTTACATATTAGATAAAATCAAATATTGTAATGGATATCAACAAAAATAACAATTTTTTTTTTTTAAAGAGGGAGTTTTAGCTTATAATCGTCCTTGATAATTGCTTTTTTATTATAACCCACCAATTACAATAATATAAATAATGGATTTATGTGAAAACAATATTGTCTTGACGAGTTTAAATTGTAGTGTCCATAACATTGACGTTTAATAAAACAAAGTTAGAAGTTTTATAATTCAATTGACACATTTTTTTATGTTTTTAAATGTCAAAGTTTAAATTATGTTTCGTTTATTCAAACGTTAATCTATGGACTTTGTTTCTAATTTTCATTAATATAGTAAACGGTTGACTCCTCCTTGTTACTATAAAAAGGGTTAGAGAAACATTTTACTTTTTTATCTTGTTTTAGTACGGTCAACCAGTATAATCAGAAGAAAGAATTTTGATTATTTTATTTTCAAGTCCTTCCATTGTAGTTATTTTAGGTTGAAACTTATGTTAAATTTATTTAATCGTATGTGTTATGTTATATTTAATAAGATTACTGTTTGTTTAAATGTTAAATAATATATGAAGGAAGATTCATTATTCTTTACCTATGGTTAAACTTAACTCTCCTCCCCAAAAAAAAATGCATTTCTTCCAATATATTTATTTAAATTTTAAGACATTTTTCAAGTTAGAAAACAAAAAGAACATACCTTAGCAATATCTTTGTTCTTTACAAAAGAAGGTTCACCCAGGAGGCAATACAATTAAGCTTTGACTCTTAATAATATAGAAGAATGGTGACTTAACATGTATTTTTTTTTAGAGTGAATAATGTATGCAAAAATAATGTTATTTTAATTACAACTTAACGAGTTATAAAATAAAAATAAAGAGTTGTGTCCCTAACCTTACCTAATGCAAAAAATAATACTTGATTACTTTAATTGATTTTATAATTTGAACTATCAAACATTATAAATTTATAAGCAATACTAGAGATACAAACTCTTTTACAAAAAAATTTACAAACTACTAATGTGATGAGTGATTATTGATAAATAAAAAAAGTGATATTAATGGTGAGTATAGATAACAACCAGTAAGAAGTTGGTCACAATATCAGTTTGTAAAAATATTGTAAAATAATTTGTGTCTATAACATTACTCTAAATTTATTTCCTTAAAATTTATTGAAGGAAAGTGCCAAAGTTATTATCAAATTTAATTTACCACCCATAAAAGTTACAAATTAAACATCAAAATATTTAATTTTACTACAATGAAATTGATAAAATTCTTAATTACTTTTTTGTACCCTAGGATTGCAAACACATTAACATTTTCTAGTATAATAAAAAAATATTTTTAAATGTTCAAAATCAACTTTATTGGGACCCATATTTTATTTTCCCTTTTCCACTTATTACGGGGAAACTGGTAGGTTGATTCCAGCCGTCTGATTAAATGTAAAGATTTTATCAGTTTTGGGTAATAAATGGTAGCCCCACGCGCATGATATGCACGTTGGGCACTAAACAGTCTCAAGTATTCTAGTATATGCACGGCCTTGAAAGGCACGCTTGAAGTTTGAGTTTGATAAAGATAGCTCTTTGTCACACTTCTCACAACTCCATCCAAGCTAAGCCCACGCGCCACTTCAAGTGCGTACTTATTATACAAAAATACAAGAACAAAAGAAAAATAGTAAAACTCAAAACAAAATAATTGGAGTTGTTGGGAAGCTTCTTCCCCATTAAAAGTTCAAAGTTGCATTGATTCGAAGACTAAAATTTGTCATTCTAGAGGTACTTGGCAAATAATTGGTGAAATAGTAATATAAATTATGTTTTTGGGTTTAATGGATATTTTATTACGAATGTCAACATTTTGAATGTTGAAGATTTGAAATCATGGATTATCAATATGCCTGGAATTGATTCTTCCTGGGTCGATGCCCGAGCGGTTAATGGGGACGGACTGTAAATTCGTTGGCAATATGTCTACGCTGGTTCAAATCCAGCTCGGCCCAATAATTCACCGATCCACCATGAAATGAATAACCCATTTGTTGTTCCCCAGAAAGGCCTAATCGAAATACGGAAGACTAAAGAAAAGTGAGATTTTCTGATATATTTTTACCGCTGTTCATTTGCTCTATTTTTTCTTTTCTTTTTTAAATCTAGATTCTAGTTTTTTTTTTCTCTCCAAAATTAATCTGTATGTGATACTTGCATTCAATTTTTTTTTTTTTTTATTCCAAAGCAAAATACGTATATAAAACATTTGAATTTCACTTTCTTTTTTTTAATACATTTCAGATGTGCGAGATCCATATTCTCTTTAAGAATTTAAACCAAAATTTTCGAGGTATAAAGAAACCATAACATCCTTTTGAAAATGACAACCTTCCCCTTGAATTTGGTGATGAACTCAAAACCCAACCTTGCCATTAAGTCATGCATCACAACTCGTCCATCATATCTCCATCAAAAAATTGGAGTTGGGGACTTCCTCGTTAAAAGTTTGCAGTAATACGTGGACTAATTTTCGTTTATATGATAATATAGAGGTAATTCATTTTTGAGGTTTGAACTTTGAATGAGACAAATTATGAATGTGAAGAATTTGGATGATGAAGAATTGAATTACATAAAATCCAACACTTCAATATCTAGATTTTAATTTTTCTGTTTCTCCGAAGTAAATCTGGATGGTTTATTTATTTACTTATTCCAAAGCAAATTTGAATATTGAACATTTAGGCCCTGTTTGGATCAAAAATTTTGATCACTCAATTTTCATCACTCAATTTTCATCACTCATCACTCATCACTCATCACTCATCACTTAAAAATACTATACCCGTTTGGCACCATCACTCAGTTTCCATCACTCATATTTTTCACATTATTTGTGGGTCTCATGTCTGTCAATCAGTGCAGCTTTTTCCTTTTTTTTTTTTTTTTTTTCAGTACCAGATCACCCAAACCCAGAGAAAAAAAAAAAAAAAACTTTAAGACCGAACCCAAAAAAAAAAAAAAAAGTCAGCCGGTCAAAAGTTGCGACTGTGAGTCCCCCAATGTGTGTTTAATTACAAAAATGTCATTGAGTTATGAGTTATGGAAACAGAGTTATGGAAATTGAGTTATTTACTCCCAAACAAAGTTCCTGCTATGGGTCCCACCATTTTTGAGTTATGAGTTATGGAAACAGAGTTATGAGTTATAGAAATTGGCAATCCAAACACCCCCTTAGATTTCACTTTTTAATTTTTGAACCCCAATTTTCAAGATTCAAATTTAAACCAACATTTCTCAATTCTCAAGGTATAAAAAAAAAACAATAATAACCTTCAAAGTTCAGGGAAAAAATGACTACCTTCCCCTTAAGTTTTACCATAAACATAACACATACCATAAATACATTATTTAGCCATTAAATCACCCTATTTTTGAGGACTCATATTCCTAATATTTGTCTCAATAAATTAACCAATAGGCAACAAAAAGATTTACTAATTAAGCAAGGGCATATTAAGAATATTATTACTTAAACACTCTTTCTTTTAGCGTGTTCTTAGTGCAATTCTTGACAAGTGAAGGGCGATAGCTTTGATTCATAAAGCAACAACTCATCAATTTGTTTTATGATCAATCAATCCATCCCTCCCTCGTGGGTGAAAGAGAAAGCAAAGCGAATGAATTATTTGTGATTCATAAAGCAACAACTCACCAATTTGTTGGATGGTCAATCAATCCCTCCCCACCCCCCCCCCCCCCCCCCTTCTTCATGACTGCAGGAAAAAGCAAAGCGAATGAATTATTTGGAAGGAAGTGGGCACAATTTGAAAGGTAGTGGGCACAATAAGCATGAGTCGATTTCAAAATGACAATTGCTATAGTTAGTTTTTGTCACACAAAAATAACATTTTATGTTCTTAACAAAGAGCATGTTCCCCCTCAAACCAAAAAAAAAGCATATTGGTTCACATTAATGAGGTCCTATAAGGGAAAATGGGATATAATGTAACGCGGAATTCATTATATTTGTTGTACTCCTCATAAGCTCAATGGTGTGATTGTCATTTTTACGAAAATTTAGGGGTCATTATTATTTTCTTATACCCCAACAGAGGTTTGTGTAATTTTTTTAAATAAAAAAATGTAAAAATGTAAATTTTGTTTTGTTTTGTGTGTTCATGTAAGATTCTCAGAAAAACAAATCCCATTTTGAGAAAATTGAAAAGAAAATTACTTGGAAGTAGAGGGGAAAAAATATTTTTTTTAAAAAATGGAAGGGAGAGAAACTTAGTTAAAAAACAAAAAGAAATGGATACAAGATGATAGTAGTTTTTTATCATTTGCCTTATTTTACATTCCTAAAGCCAACGCTAGTTATCTAATCACCATTAGGAGCACCCACAACCCAAAATGTCATCCTATCCTACTTTACTATCTCAAAAAGTTACTTTATCAATTATATAATATTATTTTATAATACTCCAGCATCCCAACTTTGATTTTACAATACAACACATTAAAATAATATTTCTACAAAATAAAATAATATATCCCAAAACCCAAATAAAAACAAAAACTCAAAACCTAAATCACCTCTACAACCACTTGCTACCACCACCACCACCACGAAGAACATACCCAAACTGTTGTTTTCTTGAAACCCCAAAAACCCCAGCCACAAACTCATGGCCATCGAAACCCAGAAACCCATATATTAACAAAACCCAAAAACCCATAGAGAAAACAAAATCAATTCAAAATCAAATCAAACCAATAGCAATAGCAACCCACAACTCTAGCAACCACGGCAACCCACAAAATAAAAATAAAAATCAAACCAAACCACAGCAACCCCCAACTCCACCACCATGAACCCACAAAAAAAAAAAAAAAAAAAAAAAAAAAAAAAAAATCCATCACAAAATCAAATCAAACCAATAGCAAAATGCCATATCCAATTCAACCATGCCCACCTCTTCCTTTAAGCACCAATCACAGCCACAAACAAACAAGCAAAAAAAAACACCCACAAAACCTAGAACTCCAAACCCGCCGATCCACCACGATCCTCAACCCTAGAGCCACCTCAACCCACCACGATCCACACCAATTCAAAACCCAACCAATGTAACTACACTTGAGAGACCCACAAACTCATCAAACCCACGCCGGACTTGATGCACCCATGAACCATGACGAAGCCATGATCCACAGAGAAGACGAGAAGCTTGGCGTCGACAGTGATGGCAAGAGGGAGGGGATGAGAGAGAAGAGAGAGGCTTGGTCAGGTGGCTTGCGGTGGGGCCTATGACAGTGGGTCTGGCCATGGTGGCTTGGTGATGGCGTTCCTGTCCACCATGATTTTAGGTTTGAAGAGGAGAGAGCAAATAAGAGAGAAGAAGACAAGAGAGGGAAATGAAAGATTGAGAAGGGAAGAGAGAGAAGAATCAGAGATAATATAATAATAATTTTTAATTATACAATCTTGCTATAGTACCATCCTAGAAATAGGATGGTACTGTAGCAACATTGTAAAGTTTTTTACAATTGACACAATTTGTAAGTCGGGTTGGAGCATCATTTTAAGGGTTTAATGATAAAATATATCAACAGATAGGATATACAAGGCTAATTGTGAATGCTCTATTGTCAACACTCTATTTCAACAACTTTTTTGAATCCTTTAATGAGAGCCACGAGTTATGGTTGTTGAAGTAGACATGTAAAAGAGACCATCAGTTAAGTATTTCGTGGAGCTAGAGAATTCAATTTATTATTTTTCTAGCCAGAAGTCTGTTTTTTCAACTCTAGAGTGTCTACACTCTATAGTTGAAAAAAAAAAAAAACTATAGAGTGTCACATTAATGTGATGGAAGTCGTCAATTAGAGCATGATTAATCATCTTTAAATTTTATGTAAGTCTTTCTATTTTGACTTGCTCTCCCTTTGTGATGGAATGAGAATAGATAAGGGGTTGGTGAGATTGATGTGAAGGGGTAGGGATGGCTCTTTTTATTGGAGTAAACTCTAAACAAGTATAAAACGCTTGGATACAAGGCATGTCTTGAAATCTTTTATAATATTAAAAAGAAGAAGTCATGTCATGAAAGACAATTATGCATTTGCTTAATTTGTTTGTGAACAAGATATTTTTTAATGATTTACATAAAGTTTTTTAGACATGAGAAGATAAGTTATAGAAGGATGGTCTGCTTCGATAGGATAATATTTGATGAACAGGAAAGGTATAAGTAATGTAATAATTAATCTCATGAAAAGTTTGATATTGGTTTATGATGAATGTTGACGACATGCTTAACGCATCCAAGTTGAATGGAAAGCAGCGTTTCTAGTAGTGGACAGGGGAGCAACATGTAAGAAGTTGCATTTCATAGAAGAATAATAGCTGGAGAACAATTTTGATGTTTAAAAAGTGAATAATATAAATTTTTTATTTTCTTTTCATTCCCTATTTCATAAATTTCCAAACGCATTAAAGAAAATATCAAAATATATCATATACTCTTAAAAATCATATAAAATAAAATACACCATAATCCATTTCATTAAGTTATTTTATGATCTATCTATTTATTCCATTATTTAATAATTTCCAAATACCATAGGAATAATTCAGAAAAAGCCTAATAATAAAACAAAGAAGGCCCTTAAGTTTCACAATTTGAACAATCCTATGTGTCTATCAAAAGGCTTTCAACAAGGTGGGCATTACGTTAGAACAAACCTCACTAAATTTAGGTTTTTTTTTTTTTCTTTTTCTTTAAGCACATGAACAATCATAGCTTGAGATTTATTTTCATATATTCTGTATAAATTTTTCTTATACAAATCAGAATTGTAGGAATCATATTAATAAAACAAAAAAATATATATATCAGAGAGTGAGCTCCACGTTAAAGGGCTGAAGAAGATTTAGAGACAATGAAGGTCGGTGAAAAAACGTGAGCTTTAGAGTCACTCAACTCAATAATGTTTGGTTTGGTCAGTACAATCCTCAGCAGAAAGCAGGAGCAGACTCCATCATTTGAAATTCGAAGTCTCCACAGGACGCTCTCATCAATCATAACCCACATGCACTCTTTTCTTCCATACTCAACAACATGTTTTTAGTCTGAAAAAGTGTACATGTCAATTCATGATGACCCATCAATGCTTAAGACTATTTCCATGGGCCTAATCTCATGAGGAAACAAATTGCTTTTCATTAGCTTTTAATTATGTCAAATTAACCTTAACATTTTTATTTATCAAAACCTCTGTTTCACTTTGTTGGATTCTGTGTGAAAAATAAAAAACCAGTACATAAAAGTGTACTAGTTTAACCTTCTATTTCCTCACATTAAAGAGAGGGGAAAAACTTTATCCAAAAACTTTATGAAAAAGACAAGAACTCGTTAGAGAGAGGGGAAAAACTTTATCAATACCTCTCTCTCTCTCTCTCAAAGTTTAACGAACACAATCCCCCCATTGTCTTAAAAAAAAAAGAAAAAAAAGTAATGTCGTTATTGTGTGTGCATTGGTAGCAAAATTTTCAATTTTAAGGTAGAGTTTAGCAAAATAGGCTAGAGGTTTTTTATTATTACAAAAAACGCGTAAATACACTTTTAGTCTCTACATTTTGACTTTTTTCTATTTTGGTCTCTACATTTTATTTTTACCATTTTTAGTTCCTAACCCAATTAACGCATGCCATTTAAGTCTTTTCCGTCACTCAACTAACGAAAAAAGCTGATATAGCTGACAGAAGAATTAAAATATTATCAAAAAAGCCACATCAGATAAAATAATATAAAAAATTTCTAACCTTCTTATTTTTTTAAAAAAAAAAAAGAAGAAAAGAATTAAAAAAATTTTATTTCTTCTCTTGTTGTAATATACAAATTATCTAATTAGCTAAGCATAAATATAGAATTTCCAAAATCAGCAACAAACTCTCAAATCAAAACCACAAAATCAGCATCAATACCAACTCACATAATAAATTGAGAGGCATCAATTTTAAAGAATTCAAAACCTTCTGTAATGCCAATGGGCCCAAAATACGTATTGGGCCGGCCCAAAGGCTCTCACGAGGAGGAAAGCCCAACCCAATAGCATGAATGGTCCGAGGACGTGATAAGTCTCGCCTACGAAGTCACATGACAAAAGAGAAGTGCCATGCATGAGCAGAACACCACAAAACATGACGTCCGAGGATGGCCAAGTCCTCGGCAACATGCTGCCGAGGACGAAGCGAGTGATCTAGCGGTTCAAGGGCATCCGTACTGAAGACCTTGGATATAAAAACTGAGAAAACGAGAATAGAGGATAAAGGGAAGTGACAGACAAATATCAAGGATAAAGCTGCTACCACCGCATTGAAGGCTCTATACCTACCTCTCTGGCCGCATTAATGAGGAAGTGACACCTGAGCATTGGAGTTCAACCTTGCACTTACCGCCAAATACTTTGGTAAGAAAGAATGATGGGACAAGTATCTAAAAAAGAGCATCTGGACTACACGTAAAAGGAGGGAGGAGAAAAAGGCTGGTCTATAAAAGGCGAAGGAAGAAGAGAGAGAGGGGGGCGAGTAAAAAAAAGGGAGACACACACACACATACAGACAAGAGAGAGAAATTGTAAGGAGAGGCAAAAGATAGTCCTCGACATTAATATATGATACAGCTTTCACCTATATACGGGGAGAATGCATGAATTCTGTGATTAAATTTATCCTTCTGTGTTATCTGCTGTCCATAAACCTAGATTAGAAGCTTACTCTCTATAAATTCATTGTTTTGGACTCATCGGGCTGGGTCAAACACGTTCAACTTTAGTCCAGCATAATTTGTGTCCTTACACCTTCGATACCACAATACACAAAACAAAAACCAAAACACAACATTCTCTTTTTTTTTTTTTTCCTCGGGAAACAAACAGAGTTAGAGAGAGAGAAAGGACCTGTAAACAAACAGACAGAGTTAGGATATGTTTTTTTTCTGAGAAATGTGAAAGATCTTCACAGCGGATGAGAGCATCACTACTGTGGTGGCATGTTGGCTCTTCGTTCAGAGATGAAACTACAGATTTGCAAAGAAAATCAAAAAGAAAATGCGGGAAAAGTTGAACAAGGAGGGTTACATTAATTTATTTATTTTGGAGGGTTATTAATTTATTTATTTTTGGAAGGGGCATTTTGGAAAAACTGTTGCCAGAGAGGGGCGAAGTGGAGGTCGGAGTTGGTGAGGAAGAGGAAAGCGATCTTGAGTTTGGGGTTTTTGCTATTTGGGTTTGCTTGGGTCTATAAATTTGGATTAAGGCATTTAAGGATTTTGGGTTTGTTGAAGGTATTTTGAATCCTTGAAGATCTTTGTGTTTGTAATGGGAATGTGAAAGAATGACAAAGTAATTGTTGAATGTCTTTGTGTTTTGTAAATCTGTGGGCATGTTTTTGTATTTGTAAATCTGACTGATTTTATGGGTTTTGTTGCTAAGGAAATACAAGAAAAGAGAAAAAAAATATTGATTTTTAAAATTTTTGAGTAAGGTTTGTTGGGAAGAAAATGAAGAACATGATTGACGGGGAAGAACACATGTTCTAGGTTTTTAATGTTCTACCCAAAAAAAGAGAAACAAAATTAATTTAATTCTTTTTTTTAAATAAGAAGGTTAGAAATTTTTTTATATTATTTTATCTTATTTGGCTTTTTTAATAATATTTTAATTCCTCCGTCAACCACGTCATCTTTCCCCATTAGTTAGGTGACGGAAATGACTTAAATGTCACGTGCTAATTGGTTTAGGGATTAAAAGTGGTAAAAATAAAATATATGGACCAAAATAGAAAAAAATCAAAATATAGAGACTAAAAGTGCATTTACTCCTTACAAAAATATAAAGACTAAAAGTGGTAAAAATAAAATGTAGGAACCAAAATGGAAAAAAATTAAAATATAAGAACTAAAAGTGCATTTACGCCTTACAAAAATATAAGTGTGAAATATTATTTAGTATCTTAGGAGTACAAAATCTTTGAAATTATTTAGTAATTTCCCCATCTTATATGAATGACAAATTTCATTCTATTTTTGAATTTAATTACTGGTATACTTTCTTCTAAAAAAAAAATTAGTTGTGTACTTTGAAAGTGTGAGATTTGAATTACGTAATTAAAAATATAAGGTAATTTGTCAAATGTATACATTTATAAGAATTTTTTTCCCAATAATTTATGAACCCCAACAAACAAACAAGGAGAATGAGACAGACTTTTTATTAGTTTTTTTAATTTTTAGAATCAATTTAGTAGACTCCTATGATTACTTTTCCTTTCCCAAAACAATCTAATTTTGTCCTACCAATAAATAAATACTATAATAACAAATAATAATCTTAGTTTGTGGGTCCAACTAAAAGAAAAGGAAAGAAACATTGGTTTCATTAGGTTGAATGTATGGACTTTTTTTAAATCCATGATTAGCAGAGTGACAACATTAATCTAAGTTTTTAAAGTCTTATAATAAAGTACTAATCAGTGGCGTGATTGGTGGGAATCATATGGGTCCCGTAGAAGAAGGCTAGGAATGATGATTCTTCGTTCTTATCTCGTGCGGACTCATCCCCTTGTCCCTTGTGCTGCTGAGTGCAGACAGGCCTAGCCTAGCCGAGTTGACTCAGTTGAGTCTCTCTCTCTCCATAGCTATGGCTTAGTAGCTTGCCTTTCACCTGGGCCTGGTAGATCTTAAACTTTCTATGGACTTGGCCTATATCTTTGATTACTTGGATCCAGTGTATATATGGGCCAAATAAGGCAAAGCCCATAAAAAGGATCACATTGCTCATAGAAGCCCAAACCCATCAAATTGAAACAACCCTTTTTTTGGTTATTAGTCAATAGATTGAGGCCACTTCTTTATAAGCCCATGTTGCTTTTGTGCCAAATAGGTGAATTTTTTAGAATGTTGTGGTTATTAAGAAAGTTATACAGTACTTTAGGAACGCAAGGATTGAAAAAAGGTTATGTGGGCTTTTAAGCCTTTTTAAGGTAGATTTCCAAAAAGTCTATGATATAGAATGGAATGGAATTTCATCTTTTGAAACAATTCATATTGTCTATTGTGATAGCAGTGCATGCCTAATTCATTATGGATTATGGTCATTGTTATGGCCTAAAATGTATCAAGGCCAATTAGGCAATTACATATCTCAAACAAAATTGGAGATTTAGGATTCCAGCTTCTTATTCCAGGGTGTTGGGGTTAAAGGGTAATCCATCATTTGCTAAAAGGTCTAACACAAAATCACCATAATTGGGGGACAAATTCTAGAATTGATTTCAATCTCGGCCTCAAAGCATATAGGCAAGTCCCATGTTTACAATAACGTCCTCTCTTAATCCTTGTTATCAGGTGTGGAAAAATGGTGAGTCAAATCTATCAACTATCAAGCATAAAGAGTAAGTAGAATATGATAACCACAATGATTTTTTTTTTTTTTGAAATAATTTTTACTAGTAGTGGAGGCCGATTCGAAATATGGTTCTACTCATAAAAAATATCAAGTAATATTACTAAATTATAAAACTCTTGTCATACTTTTTGGGTGAGAAATTTGAACTTTAAATATCTCCTTTAGAAATACCAAGCAATTCTGACTAGTTAAGCTACAAGGCTTTTGGCAACTCTCGACAATCTTGACATCGTGACCATTTGAACAATCAACATTCACTAAGGCCTCCTTAAATGTACATCAAGATAGATTTATGACATCCAATTATAGGTTACAATCCTACATATGCAAGTAATAAAGTCCATAAATGTATAAACAAACAAAGCCGAAACATTCTATTCTACCGTTTTAGTAGTCGCCATCACAATTCAGAATGGGCAGGAAAGAATAGTAGGGGAAAGTATGTGTATAGCGATGCATAAATGGGCCGCCAATGGCGGTTATGACGGCTCAACCCATTAATTAAATACATACTAATACTCAAAAAACCCCTAAATCGGAATTAAGATAAAAATGATGGAGAGGGTAAGTGAACTCATGTGTTATGATAATTAATTCATTTTAATGTGAATTTATGCTCTCAACCTCTTAATTGTGCTGTAACCTCCACTCATTATAGATATCTTAATTTGGCATGCATGTATGTGCCAATGTTGATGCATACGGCTAAGTGCAAACAAGATAAAATTTTAATTTTTAATTTGAATAAATTTTTATACTAATGGCTAGGACTATCCAAGCATAACCTGGACCCGGAGGATCCTTCTGACCCGAAAGTCACCTAAACATAAAACTGTTCAATCTGAATGCTAAGTCAGTCAACAACAATTCTCCATTGTCAATCGTTGATATCGGTTCAAGTGACGGGTCTCTTGTCTAAAGCACCAACGACTTCGACTCCAATCCGCCAACCAACGCGCTTATTCCCACATACAATTCACACCTTACTTATGTGTTAAATTGTGATTGGATTTTAGCACGTTCACGTAGGTCGATCCACCATTGATATTTGAACATGTTGTGTCAACTTATGAACCAATCACGAGTTAACAAATAAGAAGGGTGTGTGAACGATGTGTCCATATATAGTGTTAATCCTCTGTCTAATGTTGCAAGTTTTAGCATTCTTCATTGGTGCTTCATTGTGTGCCGCCATAAGGTAATCAAGCTTTTTTTGAGAAATTCAGTGAGATCTCCATTAGATCTTAGCCAAAATTGGCTAGATCTCTACCATATATGGCAAGATATACACTCGATCTAACGGGATTTATGCTAGATCCAGCAATATCTACACTAGATCTGGCTAGCACCGCAAAAGCTCAAGCGTCAACGATTCCGACCAGATCTGATAGCCAGATTTTCATTTTGTGGCAATTAGAAACCCATGCAGCCATGGATAGCAGCAGGTTTGCAATCTTTAGACCCACAATTTTAAAGTCGTGTTGTTAGTTTTGCTACCATACCCGAGTTGGATCGACCCATAGACAACCCTAGCCATTTGGTTTAGTGGCACCTCCAATTATATCTTAAGTTTCATTATTGATATCTCAACTTATTTCCACAATAATGAATTAAATTCCCCTAAAAAATGGTGAATAATTCGGAAAATGATACTCTTTATTTGATATAAATTTATTTTATGATTAAAATGAGATATTATAAATCTAATAACATATCTAGTGCCCAACTATTTAAAATATTAAATTAAATGATGTGAAATTGTGTATATCATTAGATATAAAAATAAAAAATCTAAATGGTAAAATGGACTTGAAATTAAGAGATCCCAACTTCATACTGATTTTTTTGGACATGCAATGTTCTAATAAAGGTGGGGTTTTAATTTCTAAGAAAATTATGTGATATGCATACTTGGAAAAAATAAATAAATAAATGACTTAAAGTAACACTAAGTTGTCATGTCTCTTGTGTGTGTGTGAACAAAGAAGTTTGCCACCATTATACTAATTATTAGACTTTTTTTTTTTTTTTTTGGTGCTTGTTAGCGTATTTCACATTCAATTTTGGTTTTCCCATAATAATAAAAAAAATAGGTGAAATACAGTTTAATATCCTTGGTATTTGGATTAATGCCAATCAAATTTAAGAATTTTCAAATTAATCAACTTAGTCCTTAATCACGGTGAGAAAGAGGAGAAAAATGAGCAACAATTTAAGGACTAAATTGAATTTAGGGACCAAATTGGTCACTTTTGAAAAGTTATGAATTAGATTAACATTATCCCAAACATCAAGAATGTTAATAATATTTTACCCTTAAATGCAAGAGAAAATATGTTTTTATTTTTATTTTTATATATATCTTTTGGAACATGTATACATGCATATAGTATATAATTTACCATGTGAATGTAATGTACATCTGTGTGAAATCAATATATAAAAAGATAGTAAAGCATTAATTGAGCACGAATGATACATACCCCTCTTCTTGATTGGTAATCGTTCACTATTAAATATCACATTTACTAGATTCCACCGAGAATGTAACCCCCCACGGTGTGTGCACGAACTTCAATCCATCTCATTCTCAATTTATACCTTCATGTTTTCCATTCATTCCCTCTCCAACACACACACACTCTCTCTCTCTCTCTCAAATGGGGTCTATCCAACATGACATTCCCATAAAGATTGAGAACCCACATGAGTTTGACTGGGTATACCAGGAAGAACATTCTAAAAAGTAAGATAAATATACTAAATTTTGTACTGTTTGGTTTGCTTATTATGTTGTACTCACTATGCAAGTTTTCTGTTTTGTGTGTGCGTGTGTTTTTTTTTTTTTTTTTTGTTCTGCAGAAACTTCGAACTTCCAGCACTAGACAGCTACTTTGACGAGTTATCTGACTCGTTTCCATTACCATATAGCTACACAAAACAACTTCCTTTCACTGAGTTCCAAGACTTTGAAGATTTCCCTTATGACTTTTTCTCAATGGAACAAGTACAAGACTTTGCATCCCATTTTGACATGGATCATGTGGTACTCGACCAAAGTCCTGTTAACCCCATTACAGAATTTGCTCCTTCGGGAAGTGAGTTAAGTGAGTCTTCAGTGATAAGTCAGAGTGAGTATGCAAGTTCTGGCAAGAGTGAAGAGGAAAAAGGGACAGGTAGTAGGAGAAAGAGGACTGCTTTATTGGGGTTGGATGAGATACAGAAACACTTTGATGTCCCAATCACCAAAGCAGCAAAGGAAATGAACGTGGGGTTGACAGTGTTGAAGAAAAGGTGCAGGGAGCTAAACATCATGAGGTGGCCACATAGGAAGATCAAGAGCTTGAATTCCCTCATCAAGAATATTCAGGTACGTGCATGCATGTCAATTTTGGGTCCAGATAGGTCCAATATGTGTGGGTTACCGACCATATATGCAATTCTCATCATTATGAGAGCCTCCAAAGTTGAGCCTTTCAATAAGGATATTTTGCAACCTACCGTTCTGCTGTGTGTTCTTTACGGATATCTCTCGAAGGGTACCGACCATATTGATCAAGTTCAAGGCTAAAGAAAATATTGTCACTGCCAAAGCTTTCATAATCTTTGAATGTCATGAATTGACAATTTGGAATTTGTGCTTGTTTGGCTACGAAATTTCAACTTCGTCTACTGTAAAATTTGTTTACTGTCAAGATTTTTCACATTAATGTTCAATTGGTATTCTAATTCCTAAGGTAAAAAGGCATGTAAAAATTGTATTCTTCCTAGTTTGAATTTTTTATTTGGATGAATGATATACTTGACTAAAAAAAAAGTAAAAAATTTGCCTTTAATATTTTCAGAACAAAAGATTGGAGTTAGAACTTCTGGTGGTTGAGGTAGATAGAAGAATTGACAGATAATTCCTGTTTGATGTTTTATTTTCAATCTTTCATATTCAGAAACTCAACAGTCAATGTCTAAAATTGTTTTTTATATGTATTTTAGGATTTAGGTTTGAAACAGGAGGCAGACATCTTGGAGGATCACAAGAGACTTCTAGAGATACTGCCGGATACGCAGCTGACTGAGGAAATTAAGAGGCTGAGGCAGGCTTGCTTCAAAGCAAACTACAAGAAGAAAAGAATGGCTATCCAAGCTTGACTACCTTGTCATTTAAACATAGAGAGAGAGAGAGAGAGGGGTCTAATTAATAGGTTGTTATCTAGAATAGCAGAAATGACAATCCCAGTTAGTAATCGTATTGGGAAATGATAAGATAAGCTTTGAATTAGTTTGTTTAGAGTTTAGATTTTGAAAGCAAAGGAATTATTTCTGGCTTATTTTGTGGGATTAAGTTGATGTTGATATTTGCTTAAAGACTATAGATTGTGCTTTTCAGTTCCAAGCATTCTCAGTCAAGGAAAACTCCTTGGCATTATTTTTCTTGCTTACTTTGTCAATTGCCTATATACAATGTATGTCACCAATATCAACAATCTAATCTCCACTATTGGAGTCAATGCTCAATACCACTAGTTTTCAGTTTTCATTCTAACGCTGTGACGTATTGGTACATAAGGGATAAGAATTAAGAGACAAATTTGGCTAATAATAACAATAATATATATAGAAAAAAAACATCTCTAGACTAATCAATTTTCTTAGATCTTCTAGTATATTACAACTGAGAAGTAAGAACCCTATTAATCCTTTGTTTTAGCCAAATATGCTATTGATGAATTTTACACTGATTTTCAGAATAATTTGGAAGCAATTATTACTGGTTTTTTTTTTTTTTTTTTTTTGTAGAATGGTGCTCCATCACTTGAAGTAGAATATACATATAAACATATTATTGAATTATTTAGAAGCTATATATACAAGATTTCAAAACAGAATTAGGAGGACCATAAATTTATGGCAGCATGATTGAGGAGCTAGGAAAATGGAAAAAACTAAAAAGTCACAGAGTGAGAGTCCCTCTTTTTTAGTCTTTCTTGCCTACGTCTCCAGGGGACCGCTTGCTTTAAGCTTTCATAAATGTTTGCCTGCAATTATATTTTATATGGGTAGGATTAAATAATTGAACACCAATGATTAGAGAAATTAGTCAACCTCCTCGTTAGAGATAAACTTTTTTTTTTTTTATGGTAACATTTTTTTAATACATTTAAAGATCTTTGTTTTTTTCATTTTCTAGAGGAGCCAAAGAGGTTTACCTTAGCTATATTAAATTATTAATGCGCATTAAAAATGGTATGAGAACACAGAAATTTGCTGGAAAATCAGTTTCAAGGAAAACGATGAACAATCTGTTTATGTATGTTGAAAACAAGAGACACAAAACGTAGCACATGAATTTGCACCAAATAATGATTATGCAATTGTGTTCTGGATGGCCTTGTCCAGATTGGAACATGTAGCATTGTTCTGGTTTTAAATGACTGAAAAAATTTAGCCTTTTAAAGCAAAAAATAGAAAGAAATAGAGAAAGCTTTCTACAAAATTGCCAAAAGCTATCACTTTTTTTTTTTTTTTTTTTTTGAGAAGACCACAAGCTATCACTTGGTTGCAATTGAAACCCCTTTAACGTGTTATGGAATGTTGATATAGCATGCACTATGAGAGCAATTAATATATATATTCACAGGTAAACATCAACAATCAATTAAAGCCTTAGTTCCAAAACTTTATAATCAACAAACTGGTCAGAATATATTCACAAGTATCAAGTAAAAAAGGGAAGAAAAAAAAAATGCAGAAAAGTGGGGGAAAAAAAAGCTTCATGACATGACAAGAAAACATAAAACCTTAAAATCGTAACACAACCGGCAGATACACAAAACAACAAGGAAAGTTTGGCCTGGTCCTTGATTAAAAATCATAACTTTAACTTTTTGTGACACAGAAACTCATGATCATGCACTTTTTTTTTTTTTCTTTAAATGGTAAATAAACATGGAATAGAATGGGTAATTCTAATTCATGAGACACTATAAGGTTTGGAAAGGAACTTACCAAAAAAGGTGGCTTTGTGTGAGAAAGATTAGAGAAACTCCCAGACCTTTTCTTAACCCTTGTGATCTTCATCTTTGTATCACCACCACCACTATCCACCACCTGATATGATGAAAAGTCGAAAATACCCTCAACAACCTCCTTAGTCTTCCTGAAACTCCCCCACCTCATAGACCCTCCTTTGTCTTTAGCCACTTTCTTCCCCACCAAACCCTCTGGGCTCCTAAGTGAAAACCTGAACGAGATAGAGCGGCCCACATAAGGCCCATCCAACACCGTAGTTGGGGAGGGTGTGTTGGTCATTTTGTTCTCACTCAACAACAACCTCGGAGGCAGTTCCAAGGATCTTGCACACTTGGGTTTGGAACTAGATTCGGTTGTTGTTTTCGTGCATGGCCTAGGTTTGCCTGGTGCTTCCTCCCACTGGAATGGAACCGAAGCTTGGATTCGGAGTGGTGGTGTTAACATCCCTGTAGGCTCGGGTGGCTTGCTTGGGAGTGAGAAAAGAGAGAGCTTAGGTGTGGAGTTTGCTTCGTAGTCTGCCTCGGACCCCATTGATTTTCTTTCTTCCTCTGTATCTAAAGGTTTAAGCTTTCTCTAAAAACTCAAAGACCCAGTTGTCTATGAAGAAAAATATGCATACCCAGTTGATTATTTTGTCTTCTGTTTTGTGGGTATGTGAGTTTTTATATAGAGAGAAAGTGAGTTTTTAGAGAGAGAGAGAAAGGTTGAGAGGTGTGGGGGATGTGAATTGCGACGGTCACAGCAAACGCTCCTGGCGCTTCTTCTTCACGAGAAATTGCGGGGTTTTATATTCTGGCAAGTCTTTGTTAACGAAAATTTGCACACCCTGGCCATACCTTTTAGAGAGATCTTGGATCTTATTGGTAAATTACCATCAACGGTCATTAGCTAACTTTGTCTTATGAAAAGTCATATACAGATAGGGAGGGTTTTTTGTATAGAGGTGGAGAAAGAAAAGAAAAGAAAAGAAAAGAAGAGAAGAGAAAATCAAAAGTGTGATAGGTAATTCTAACGGTTAGGTAAGGGTCATGCTAATTGACAATTACTACTACCACAAGTCACAATAAATATGTTTGTAACAAAAACTTTTTTTCAGAAACTTTGGCTTGATTTATACTTTTATTGTGATTGGTGGGATGTAAATATATGGTGGATGTTTGTTCAATAATTTTTTTCACAATTGTTAGAGTAGATTGTTACAAGCATGGGAAATATGATGTATATGAGACTAATATTGTGACTTTAACAAATTGTGAAGAGAATGGTAAAGAGTCCGTGCTTCTAACATTATTTTTCACAGGCCTAATTGTTGGAATTAAAGTTCTTCCCAATGAGCAAAAACTTTGGAGAGGAGGGGGAGTTGGCTATGTTAGATTAATATCAATTTCACTTAGATCACATCAATGTGACAAATATTGGGAAAAAAAGGTTGTGTTAACTTATTATTGGTGTATTTGGATAATTTATAGATATTACTTTGGGGAGGAAGGGGAGTTGGCTATGTTAGATTAATATCAATTTCACTTAGATCACTTTGTATCAAAAAAAAAAAAAAACACTTAGATCACATCAATGTGACAAATTGGGGGAAAAGGATGTGTCAACTTATTATTGGTGTGTTTGGATAATTTATAGATATTAGTGGAAGTAATAGTTTGTGTAGAAAAATACCTTCCAAATGGAATACGCGTGGCGTAGGGTAAAAGTTAGAAAACTAGAGATTGTTTATACAGTGACATCAACTTAACAATTAGAATCTTACTTCTAAACAAGCTAGATCTTAATGCTGGCAGAAAACTAAAGATGGTGATCCATTATTACATTATTACATCTGATTTATTCTTTGGTTCTAAATTAGTATCTTGACCTTGGCGTGGCATAAACTTCAAATACCGATAGATTTGCAAGAGAGTAAAAGAGCAAATTTTCTTGTCCTTTTCTTTCTGTGAGTCAAATGTTGGACAAAAATAATTAAGATAGCGACTCCGAAGGTCGTTCAGACTTGTACTCGGGTCATACACTCATACGCGTGTCATCTAGCTACCTCTTGTGGTGGAGGTGGAAGGGTTAGACTTTATGTTCTGGTTTTTTTTTTTCAACCTAATAATGCTGGTGTCATTTTCACAATTAGAGGATAAAAGATTGCATTAGCAAATGTAAATCTTAGGTGCTATCTTATTGATTGTCATCAGATTTTCCTAAAAGAGACATTTCTGTAATGTTCCAATCATTCCTATTCTCATAAAACAATATAAATTGTTTTAGACTCTGTATGATTTGATATGCTTAGCAGCTTAATTAAGCTCATGTGAGATCAAGGACACATCATGACTAATATGATATAGTGAACAAATGTAATAAGATTTGTAAGCTTTAATTGGTGCCATCTTCACAATTAGAGGACAAAGAATGCATTAGCAAATGTAAATTTTAGGTGCCGTCTTGCTGATTATCGTCAGATTTTCTTGAAAAAAAACTGCTTTAATGTTCTAAACTTCTGAGTTCTAATCATTCCTATTCCTACATAAACAATATAAATTTTTTTAGACTTTGTATGACTTAATATGCTTAGCAGCTGAATTAAAGCTCGTGTGAGATTAATGACACATCATGACTAATATGATATAGTGAACAAATGTAATGAGATTTGTAAGCTTACGTGAGCTTTGATAACATAAAGAGTGTTTAGATTAATATGCATGATACATGTGTGTACACGGAGGGGAACTTAAAGGAGGCTCCATATTGCTAGATGGCCTGTAAAGTTGAACGTGAAAGGTATTTTGGGGCCCAAATGATGATCTCTATGGTTTTCAGGACCTTTGCTAGGGTCCCTTTTTAATAATCTGGGGTTGTCTTGAATATATTCCAACTAAGAAAACACAGAATGAAAAGAAGTTCTGTTTTGAAAACCAAAAAAAAAAAAAAGAAGTTCTGTTTTTTCCAGCATGGAAAGAAGATAATGCCAAATTCCAGCTCAAACAAGTCTAACCACTCTGTACCCCACGGTCTCTTTTTTCATATTTTTGGTTTATTTCATGTCTTTCACTTCTTGCTCTACTTTAGAAAAGAGGGATGCATCATAGAAAAGAGGATTAATTATAACTTTCTTTCATTATAGAGTCAACTACATTGTTTACTTTACTCTAAACTATTAAGTTTTTATGAGCAATATCATGACTCATGATTAATTTCTAATGTTCATTCCACCATCTAAAATAAGAGTCAAATGTAACAAATTAGTAAATTTGTTGGGTGACGGAGTGTACTAATATGTCCAAATTAACACAAGTTCTTATTAATTTGCAATATCCAATTGCATCAGACCTCTAATTTTTTAACTCTAAGTTTGGATGGTGATGTGCAGAGATTGCAAATTAACTTGAAGTTTTTTCTCGAAAAAAAAAAAAAAACTTGAAGTTGATATTTTCAGAATTTTATCATTTAGGATGGACATTGTAAATGGACCATATGGTTAAGGTCGCTAACTACAATTAGGCTTAATAAGGAAAAAAGAATTCGCACAAAATCACTACAAGACATGATCGAGACACATGTTTTGAGGTTAAAATAGAATGGATGTGAGTCTCATGAAGTGAAGAATTCAAAACTGCTTCTCACATGATTTGAAGAATAACATGGCATGTGCTGATAACAAATCCAATTAAGAAACTACTCAATCTAGATGTTTATTGTTGCTTGCGCCCTGCATCATTTCTCATCCATATAAACTAAAGTTAGTTTTATAAATTGATTTGGCGGATATGAAAATCTCAATAAGTAATAAGGAAGAATTGAAATCAGGGGCAACACAAAGATGTTTTTGCATTTTAACCCACAAAAAATATGTAGGATTCTATTGTCTTTATTAATCCACCCATGGATATATCTTCTCTTTTAATTTTAAATTATACTATCAAAAGTATTTGGATGGAGTTAACTTTGATTCTGTAGTGTACGAAGTTCCTTTTATTCAACCTCATTAGATGAAATTCTTGTAAGGTGAAAGTACAAAAAAAAAATTTCATAGTTTTATTATTGGAATTGGAACACATAAAATCCTATACTTTTAAATGAAACACTTATAGAACCCCAGACCTTCACAAATGTACTAAAAAAAATTCCAACAAATCCCATCCTCATAAATGAAATGTACATTAATAAAAGTATAAAATTTAACGTATTCCAAAGATAAACTTTGAGTTTTTTTTTTTTTTTCTTTTTCTTTTTCTGGTCGGGTACTTTGCACATTTTTTTAATACCCAAAAAACAAAAACAAAAGAAGACAAAGTAAAATATCAACGAAGCTATCAGTGAATTCATTGTCCCACCCACCCACCTGGTTTTATTACCTTCTTGTAATTTCTGTAAAAATTAAGGCCTCGGACACCAACTTATGGAACAATCTGGGACACAAGCAGAATCCACCACAACTTTCACTGACCTCTCAATCTCATAAAATTAATTTTCAAAACCCTACACATTATACTCGACCACCTTAAATTTATTGAAATGTATAATGGAGAGAGGGAACAGGTGCAGAATGCAATGTTAACCATTCATAGTGACTAAGACTAGTAAGCCCAAAAATAAATAAAAAAATAAATAAAATAAAAAAGACTAGTAAGCCCATTCCTGCCAGAATCTTACCTCTCTGACTTCCTCATCTAACAAATGGTCCTTCTTTTCTGCTGCCCGTATATAGTCACATCCAGAATGATTTTCAGTCTTTTGTTTCTTTCAGAACATTTATTTCTGATCCAATCACAAATGGAATGGGACATATGAACTAGCTATGTACTATTAGAAAGAAAAAAGAAAAAAAAAAAAAAACAACAACAACAACAACAACAAAGAGAACCATTGTGGCTTGCTAGATGTTCCTTGTCATGGGTCATCTTCAGTAAAAGTAAAACCATGCATCTAAATTGGATTCATTCATTCCTTGGTTCTTTTTTGTTTCCTTTTTTAGATATCAAGTGCCATGTAAAAAAAAAAGATGTATTTTATGTGTTTGGTATAATTGTAGGGTTTGTTTGATTAGATGTTTTGGAAGTTTAAAATAGAGTTTTTAAAACCAAAAATTTTGTTTTACAACCATAATTCCTTATAAATTTTTTACCAACTTTTATTTTAAACTCAAAACACAGATTTCAAATAGCTTATATAAACACACCTTAATATATGAAACTATGTATCATGAGAGCAATATTTATAACATCTGCATGTAAATGTAATAATTATTGATATAGTAGGGATTGCTTTCAATGATGTAAACCCCTAATCGTTATTGAAGAGCTTGATATTTCAACCTCTACCAAAGTAACATGAATGCTGCAACATGTCACCTAGCTCTAGCTGTCTAGCACACCTTGAACCTTAATGAGGGTTGGGTGATACTTTTACATGAAGAAACAATCCTTAAAATTCCATCAACAAAGATTGGCCAAAAGGGACAGTATAGGAAGAGAATCTGAGCTTTGTCTAATGGAAAATTTTCCAACTAAACAAATGCATGTGACAAAGTATTTCCAAAACCATCCAATTTTCTTGAGCTGCCGTCCACCTCCTCTACTACACATCCCTTTCTACTCACATACCTTTCTCACTTCCTTTCCTTTCAGGCTTCAACTACCACCAGAAAATGGGGTGCTTAAATAAGAAGCCATTATTGACTTTCTAAGAATGATTGGAATAAAGAAAACAAAAAAAAATAATAATAAAAAATTTGAGGGGGAGGGGAAAGCGATATTTCAACACAAGAAAAAATATTGTTAATACATTCTTATTCATCCTATGAAAGAAGAGGTTTAGAAGTAATATTTGACACCCCCCCCCCCCCCCCCACCAAAAAAAAGAAAAGTAAAGAACAATGTTACATATACAGCTTTTTATAACTAATTTGACAGATTTTTATTAATTTTTTTTAGTTGAGCTTATTATTGGTATCATTTTATTACCTATCGATAAAATGATAGTTGTAAAATATCTTTGTGAAAAATTTTCTGGACTCATGAAAGAAGTAGCAGAAGCCATACAAACAAGTAGTGTAGTGCACTGTCAAGAATCTTGTGGCCATTAAATTAAAGTAGCACTGTTTGGTCTCTACCCTCTCTCATCTTCTATTTGTTGTAAGTAAAAAAAAAAGCGCACACACAACTATAAAAAATGCAGAGAAAGAAATGTGTACGCACACACTAAGCTCTCTCTGATACTTTATATTTTGGCACATGTTATGGGAATAATATCTTCCCTAAAACAAAAAATAAAACAAAACATCTCCCTTTTTCATAATATTTTACATAGGAATCATCAGTTTTTGTCCATTGCCACATTACTATCGCACTTAATAGCAATTTAATAAAGATTAATACAACCAAAATCCCAAAACAATGTGGTTTTCTTCTCGAACAATACCCCAAGTAATATTATTCAAAATATTATTTAAGAATTAGAAAGAATTACGCTACAATGTCTTAATGAGTTATGAGTGATACTAACACCTTTTCTTTCTTTTCTTTTTTCCTTTTTTTTTGAGATAATACTTTTTTTTTTTTGAAAAAGTTTTGAGGGACAGTACTTTATGTATGGGAATGTACCAATTAAGTTACAAGGTGTTACACCTTAATTATTTGTCACCCGCTAATTAACATATGGGTTATGATACATACTTATAGATGAAGGTAATGTATATTATTCATGGCATCTTGTAATCGATGACCGAATCTTAAGCAATTGCAAACATTTAGATTACTACTAAAATTTCTCATTTTGAGCACCTAATCATGGTGGATTGATACCTCATATGAGCAAGGTTATCAAGATCGAAATACTACTTGGGATCGGTGATGAGAATCGTAAAATCTTACTTTTCGTTTAAAAAAAAAACTATATACATATAATTATAATTTATAATATATATTAAAGAAACATTGAAAAAAGTAATTCTTTATACAAATTATGCTGTGTTTGGTTCTATGTAAAATGTTTTCCAAGTGTAAAATATTTTCAGGTGAAAATATTTTTTGGAAAAGAAAATATTTTTAAGTATTTAGTGGCATTTTAAAAAATATTTTGAAAAATATTTTTTAGTATTTGGTTGTGTTCTTGAAAATACTATAGAAAACACATTTTTTACTTGATGCTCACATTTTCTCAGCTTCCAAACAAATATATAATATCATTTCTCAATAGATTAAAAAAAAAAAAAAAACAAAACAAAACAAAACCAAACAGAAAAATTCATCAAATCCGGTCAAATTGAGAGAGAAGAAGGAAGAGAAAGAGAGGCGACTAGGTTCGATCTAGAGGCGGCGGAGGCAAGATCGCGTGGTAAAAGCAACTAGGTCACTGTGGGTCACTCGTCTTGCGGTGGTTTGCTCGACATGGGTAGAGATAAAAGGGTAAATCAGTGACATGGGTGGCAGAGGGAGGAAGAAAAGAGAGAAACAAGGCAAATCGGCGGTGGAGTCGAACTTCGCTTGATCGGTGGTGAGAGGCACGGTCTCTTTCTCTCTCTCTCTCTCTCTCTCTCTCTCTCTCTCTCTCTCTCTCTCTCTCGGTTCGGTTTTTTTTTTTTTTTTTTCTAGAAATGGTTTGAAGGTAAAATAGAAGTGCAATCTATTTTACACTTCAAGCCTTCATATTTTACAGTCAACGGAAATGATTTTCCGTTTGACTTAGTTTTTCAGCCAAACCAAACACCTCTGGTGGTGGAAAATATTTTCCGAATTCTGTTTACACCTGAAACAAATGCAACCTTAGTGAAATTACTAATAAAGTATCAAATTACAAATCACTACAAGAAAAAAACCCTATTGCAACGAAATATTTTGTTGCAAAAAACTTCAAATTATTGCAATAAACCTCTATTGTGACGAAAAAAAATTTGTTGCCCACTATTGCGATAAAGTTCGTGGCAATAGACTATTGCAACAAATATTTCATTGCAATAGAGTTTTGTTGCAATAAAATATTTTTATTATTATTAAAAATACTTTATTGCAACAAAAAATATTGTTGCTATAATTTGCTGCTTGGTTTTTTTTTTTTTTTTTTTTTTTTTTTTTTTACAGTAAAAAGATAGGATAAGTTAAATGCCTTTGTTAACAACTTTATTTTGTTTTTTGTGCCTCTGATCAAACACGTGAGCCAGCCACATCATCCCTTTTTTTTTTTTTTCTTTTTTAATGGGAAGAAACTACACCTATTTTAATACCTGTCACATATATCCTTTAATTTGTTTTTGGGCTAACCAAATACATGAGCCACTAAGTCATTTTTTTTATTTCATTATTTTTGAGAAGACTTATCTATTTTAATATCTCTGTCAATAATTCAAATATCAAAAACTTTTGTGTACTTATTACTATCTATCTATTTATTATTATTTATTATTATTATTATTATTATTATAAGGACCAAAAATCATGCATCGAACTAAAAGCCCACTATGAATCTAATAATTCAAGACCCAAAATAAAGAATTTGTAGAGAGGGAACAAAACAACAAAGGACGACTGCGTCCTGAGAATTTCACTTCAAATAAAAAGGAATAGGCAACACTAGTCCTCAGATTTTTTCCCGAGAAGGAGTCTATTACATTCAGTTATCAATATTCTCTCCTTATTATCAAAGTCGTGTCCCCTTTTTTCTAGGCTCCTTCATCCCTATTTATACTCTTTGCTTTTGTCATCTCAACCATTCATCTCTCACCTAACTATTTTTTTTTTTTGTTAACACTTGTACATTTGCTTGTAGAAGGTGGTGGAAAGAAGCTACCTAGCTGTGATTTGCATTGTTCAGGTCACTTCCACATCAATGCAACTGATAAAGCTGGTGTTCCTCATTTAATGCGGCCAGGAAACTAGGTGCAAAGCATTCAATGCGGAGTTCATAGCTACCTACCCTCAAACCCGATATTTTCACTCTCTCTACCATATATCACCAATTTACTCTTTGCACTTTTCCATGCAATCACGTCTTCATGTCCTCGGGTCCTTGGGTCCTTGGCTTTCATCCTAATTGAGATTTCCTTTGTTCTTTAATCTTCATCCTCAGTCCTCAGGTCCCCACATCACCAATTTACCCTCTGTACTTCTCCATGCAATCACATCTTCATGTCCTCGGGTTCTCGGGTCCTCACAATTATTATTATTATTATTATTATTATTATTATTATTATTATTATTATTATTATTATTATTATATGAGTTTTCTATTATTATTATTATATAAAAAAGCATGCTTAGCAATATATAAAATATATAAATAAAAATATTTTAAATAATTTTTTAATCGCCGCAACCGCAGCCGCAGCCACAGCCGCACCCGCACCCGAATTTGAAAAAGCACCCGTGCCTCATAGATTATTATGTCTGAGCTGTGACATAAGACTAACCATTTTCCTGTGTTGGTGGTTGGAACCTCATGCTCCAAACATATTTGGACCAAACTTGTATTCGATATATTATGCAAACAACTAAATTTAGAAGTGGTAGAGATAGAATGCAAACAACTAATTGTAGTTTCTCTTAGCTTGTTGATTGCTACAGCCTACAGTACAGGCGCTTGATGAACCAACTCCCAAAACCTTCTGCTTCTTTCTTTCTTTTTTATTAATAATTCCCAAAAAAATAAAAAAGTTTAATTTGTGGCTAAAGAATGGAATAATCCTAAAACTTCATTATTAAGTTATAATCAATAATATGCCTAAGGAAATGAATGCAGACTAACCCTTTTAACACTCAGAGTCCCATCAAGGTTACGTGATCAAGGTTATGTACGGGTAATCAATTGGGTCGTGGGAAATTTGATGTGGATATTTTTCCTAGGCCCAATCAGAGGCAATGAAGAAGAAAGAGTCAAAACTCAAAAAAGTGAGCTTGTCATTTGTCACCCTCACCCCTCCATGCAAAATTTCACATCACAATTCACAATCACTAAGCTGTAATCAAAGAAACTCTAGGCAAACGCACTGATATTATAGACAAATTAAAGCCAGAATCTTGTCTAAAGGATAAAGGGTAGAAAGATTAAGACCAAATCACTGACTTTATACATCAAGGAACATGTCAAAGATGGAGTAAATTATCAAGTTTATGGTATAGGACTATGTTCACACCAACCTCCCATTCCCAAAGAAAGTAATCAAGCACCAAGCTTTAATTCCAAAATTATGGGATTAGTCATGGGATTAGTCATGGATTCTCAATAGACTGATCATGGTCTACCACAGGCAATCCTTTTTGTCATTATAACTTATTTAAAGTCATATTCTTTGTTACTGCCTCAATTGACATGTTTTTAAAAAAAATGATCATTCCTATTCTCTTCCCAACACTTTGTTTGGATATATAAAAAGAAGAATATATTACATCTAATAAATTAACCATAAAGTCATCAAATGAACAAACTGCTAGATCATTAAAGAAAGAAAATCAAGGTGAACCTGGATAATTGTGACTGACTGTGATTAATTTATTAAGAATCCATAGCTAACTCTAAAAACTTTGGGACTAAGGCTTGTCAAGGGGATAAACACCTTAAGGAGATTCCTTAAGTAATTAATATAATATATAGAGACACACTTTAACCCAAAAGACCTAAACCCAATGGGTATGTGCTCAATTATGTTATATTACCCACTCATTCTTCTCATCTCTATTCAATGTGGGACTTTACTTACACGTGTAACCCAACAATCTCCCCCTCACGTGCAAATCCATAGGAACTTCGCACATTCATGTCCATGGAAACCTCGCATCACACCATTATTTAGCACCATCAGCAATATTCCTTTGTTAGACTTTTTTTTTTTTTTTTCCTTCCCCAGGATCTTTGTGTGTGGGTCGTTCAGGCTTTCTTTGCCCTCGCTGGGTAGGGATCATAAACACCTCACCGCCTTCACCACACACCACTTGTCTAGGGGATAAACACCTTAGAGAGCTTCCTTGAGACACACTTTAACTCAAAAAGACCTAAGTCCAATGGGTATGTGCTCAATTATGTTATATTAACCACTTATTCTTCTCATCTTTATTCATTGTGGGACTTCACTCACATGTGTAACCCAACAAAGCTTGGTTGTTGTTGTTTGGTGGACTGTTCTGTTGCACAAAATCATCTCTTGTTGATGGATGATTCATTTGAAATCAGTATAAAGAACAATTATTCAACAACATTTCTATAGCATTTAAATTATTTTGTGTTTTTTCACTATACAAATTCAACTATATAGTTATCAGTAGAAACACTTACAAACTGCAAGACTATCTAATATGTATTAAGCCTCATCTTTTATTTTTTTCAGCTCTCCTCACTACCTCCTTAAATGTATCATCCCCTCGCAAGTCAATGTCCCCTCAAGATCTCCAATAATTCGAGCTATCCGAACCTCAAGGCCCCTTTGAACTTCCTGAAAGAGAGTTCTGACACTATCAAGAAAGCGTTTCATGTCAAAGCTGGCGGTCTTATGTATTTCTTCAGTGACCCCAACAAATCCAGAAGCAATCTTGGATTGAATTTCCACCCATTTCTGTCCTGTTGCAACTATATGTCTCTGCAGCTGAAATGTCTCGTCAAGGAATTTTTGTAGTGCTTTAGTTTCTTTCTTTGGTCTTGCTGTACTAGAATCTCCACCACTCGCAGTTAGATCATGCTCATGCTGAAAAATATAAATAAGAAACTATAAGTAAATGACTACATTTTTAAACTGCCAAAAGAGAGGCCAATGAGAATGTCATATAGTGTGTTAGGCCCTAATTGAAGCCAAACAGAAGCACCAATATTTAAAAGAGATGGTTGAAGTTTTGCAACTATCAAAGTGTTGAGAACACTGAATTGCCAAGTCAATTTATTGTCATAGTTTTTTGAACTTTACTGAATTAATCCAAGCTTACCATGCGCTTCGAAAGGTCATCTGCCTTCTCTTGAAAGGACTGGTACTTGCCAACTTGTTTATTCAGCAAAGACATCAATGCAAGGAAACTCTTGATCCCAATTTGCCCATTATCATTGCTTTCTGTATCTTCAAGGCTTTCTTGCTTCCCTGTCAGTCTCTCAAGCATTAGAAGTTGCTGCTTCAGCCTTTTGATCTTATAAGAAACTTGAAGAGCATGAAGATCCATCCTCCAAGGAGAATTGTTTGTCTTATTCAAGGGCTGACTAGATGATGCCATTTTTTCAGTAACATCAATATCAACTGGACTTGTTCTTCCCTCTTTTACAGGACCCTCATTGGCAATTTCCTTATCATCTTCTAACTCTTTTTCAGGAGAATAGGCTATGAAACCTACATCCTTGGACTGGTTAAAGAATGAGTTTCCTTCTTCTTTCTCAGCATCTTCCTCTTGACACAAATCCTCCGAATTTGGAGTCCTTGTTTCTTGCTCCCTCTCATTCTGTTTTCTCTTATTGATTACTTCAGAGCCAATGGCCTCATGGGCTATTACTGGACTATGTACAGAACAATTTAAATTAGTATTTTGGCAATTTAGGGCCTCCAATTGTGATGCTAGTTGCTCTTTTAAGGAAGTTAATTCTTCTTCTCTTTCCAATAACAAGGCTTCCAATTTCATATTATCATGTCTGAGCTGTGACATATCCTCATTCATTCCCTCAATATGGGACTGCAGCCGCTTTGATTCTAGTTCCATGCTCATCAACTGCCAACGAAATGTTTCTAATTTCTCATCTTTGATTCTCATTTGTTCTGCAAAAGCATCCAGTTCTAAGTGATGCCTTTGCTCAATTAAAGTTGCATACTTCTCAGCTTCTGACAGTACCCAACTTTCCAATTGCTTAACATCAGCTGTCATAGCTTAAAAGGCAAGAAAAGGGAAGGTATTAAGAAAATAAGAATCTAGAATTTGATACAAAATCAGGAATTAAAGCATTTTGACTGGATTTTAGGAAAGAAAATAAAATCAAGAATATGTGTGTGCGTGCGCACGTGTGTATTAGGGTTTGCATTTGATAATTTTGGTTAAAGCTAAGAGGTCATATATGTTAAATCCTAATGAAAATTGGGAACTTTGTTCTTACCCAATGCCTCATTTCCTTCCAGTGAGTAGCAGTCAGAGATTGGAGAAAGTTCTGGCTCCTTTCTGTCCTTTTTAAGCCCAATATGCCCATACTCAAGAACAAGATCAGTTGGCTGTGATCTTGTCTTTCCAATGTGTGATGATCCCGTTGCATGCTGATGCACCCCTCTTGCCCCTGTGTAAAAGTCCAATTTTGAATTTACTTGGTTAGTCAACATACTTCTTAATGAATGCCTCTCATGTCTAGACTCTGATACTGCCCTCCACCTTTCAGTTTCTATTTCAGCTTGCTTTCTCTTAGCCTTTGATAGTTTAACTTCCTTTAAAAGCAATTGTTTCTCTGCTGTATCCAGCTTGTTCTTCCTAAGCAATGCTGACAGAATTTTGTCTTTTTGCTCCAAATCCTTATGCATTTTTACCATCTCCATGGATAGTTTTTGAGCCATCAAGTCTGCCTCCTCCTTTTGCTCTAATACTACTTCAAGTTCTTGTTTTGTAGCTTCAATTTTCCTAAGTGCGCGGCCCATTCCAGCTTCAAGTTGCCGTTGGTTTGACACAACTTCGATGAAGGCAGATTTGTGCTTCCATAGCTCAGAAGAATGCTCTTGGGCTTCAAGCGCTGCAGTCTCTCTCAATTCTTTGATGACATTTTCAGCTTCTTTTAGCTTTTCTTCCAATTCACTCTTATTCTGCTTCTCTTCCTCCAATTCCTTATCCTTATGCTGCACCATAATCTCCATTTCCTTCAACTTTTCATTCAATTCAGAAACAGCATGATCGTTCTTTTTCTCAATAACTCTCAATTCATTCAAAAGAGCCCCAAGCTGCTGCCGGAGCTTCTTCCTTTCATTCAACCAGCTCTGCTCTTTTGTAGCAAAGATACTCACAACTTTCTCAGTGGCTCTTGCATCTTCACTTCTCAATTTTTTCAACTCTACCGTCTCTCTCTCAGCAGTTTCAAGTTTATAGAGAAGCTCACACTTTCCTTCACTGGCTCCTTCTCTCTGGACCTTCCACACAAGCAACCCCAGCAGCTGGGCACTTCCTTGGAGCATTGTATCGCATACTTTGGACCATCTTTCACCTTCAAATTCTGGTCTTGACAATAGTTGGAGGGCATAGAATGCACAAGAAGCACCAAAACACATTGGATACAAGCTATCACTCTTCTTTTCAAATTCGGCTGAACAAAAGCCGGAGATTTGCTTCTCATCCATTATTCAAGACTTTGCTTCTTTTCCTTTGCAAAGGGAATTAAGAGTTAGAATACACTAAACAAAACTGAAATTCCTAGTTTTCTGCTAAAAGCTTGAAGAATTCACATCAATAAATTGTAAAGAGAAAAAGAGCCTACATTAAGCTAATGTAGCAAAAACTTTTCAATAATTTGAGCAACAAATATGCTTAATACACATGGTTCCACAAATGAACAGCTCAATAATTGAGGGAACAATAATATTCATTACAACTATAGGTGCACAGAAGCTACTGATCATTAGTTTACCCAATCCAAGACTAGAGCAATACAAAAAATAGATAAACGACAGGTTTAAGACTTCTTTTAACTCAAAACAAGACAACACAACCTACTTGAGAAAACAAATTGTAGCTTAGGTAGAGCAGTGTTTCAATAGAGAATCACACAAACAGCATGACTATGGTTATAAAAGCGGCTACTGATAATGAATGCCTAAAGCATGAATCAACACGTGTATGATAAAGCAAATTCAGTTAGAAATGTGCTGTATTTTTAACAGAGTGGAAGAAGAACTATGATTATTGTTCCCTGGTTTTCAGTGAAAGACTGACCCTATTAACCCCACTTGCTCTTCCTTGCTTCCCCCACTAAATTTCTTCCCCTTTTCCTCTCCTTTTCTTCTTCACCTGAGGTCATGACTGTTATAAGAAGCAAAAGCAGTAGATTCTTGGTTGTTTGTCACCATTACATATTAAGAAATTGAGGTTGGACTTTGAAGGATAAAAGAAACATATCTCTGTCAAATAGTTCTCAAAAAATTAAAATTTTCCAGGGTGGCTTGCCTCTTACTTATGTTTAACTAATCTGCATAAAGTATTTTCATAAGGGTATACAGTAGACAAGAAGAATAAGAAAGTAGTTTTCAGTAATCATAAAATGTGATTATAATTTCTTGTTTCTTCTATTTATGAAAACGATATGGAATTTACATTTTGGCAATGTTGATTAGAACTCTTACCGACTTCTTATAAGTCAATGATTAACATGGATGATGTCAATCAAGGTACCATATTTAGGCTAAAACAAGATCAATAACTCAACATGGACCACATAATTATTGTGTGTCATTGTACAATTACAGCACCTATAAGAAAACCTCATGAAAACTCTAACATACACCAAGCAATGAAGCTCAAACCAAAAATACCCTCCAACCCATTTATCAATTGCTAGACAAAAACGTGAAAAAAAAATCTAACCTTTTTCTAATAGCAATGCATGTATACCATACATTCATATATAATAAAGAGCATTTTGTGCAAAGAAAAAAAAAAAAGAGAGCAATCAAACTGTCAGTTCACTATCATAATTATGGAGCCACCTAAGGTACCACATGTCTTCATGGGTCCAGAAAAAGATTGAAGTTTCTCCAATTGCTTCCTTGGCTGAGACCTGTAAAGCTGGAACTTGTTCAAGAAAGTCTATACATAACATTAGTCCATTTTATTAAAAAAAACCACTTGGTTCAAAAATAAATACTATTAAGTACTGGGCCAATAGTAAACCATATTTTGCTTTTTAAATTCCAAGATCTGCTCTTGGAACCAGGACTTGGGCTATCCTCTGATTCATTCATTTGATTATATTTAAAGCAATCTCTCTCTAGAGAACAGTACACCAAGAAAACAAAAAGGAGAAAGTGCTAAGGTCACACTCAAGCTTAAAATACTTGTGGTCACAGACAGCTCATGCTTTCTCTCTCTCATTGATTGAGAAGAAAATTAAAATCCACACACCAATTCATAGTTCATACAGAACGCAAACAAGAGAGAATGTCTAAAGTCACAGTCACGTGTAGTCATTTGTGGTTACAGCCCACGTTCCCATCAAATATTTGTAATAAAGGATGGAATCTTTCTGGGGTCCCATATGACTAGACTGGTTCAGCCATTACTGCTCTTTGATTTCCCTTCTTGATGAAGGTATTAGTGACATTTTCACCCAGTAAAAGTTTTGATCTTGTTGAGATGTTCGATTAGTGCAATGTTACTTTCACTCTAATCTATTATTAGTACAAGTTTTTAGAATAAATTTTGGTTAAAGTGTCTACTAATCAATGTAATAGAAACAATCGGAGAACATAATCTACAGCATCTCATACCATACCACTTCTACACTGGTGAAAAAAAAATAGTGATCTTGAGCTCCCTATTTTCTTTTCTTTTTTCATCACCTTTATGTCAGTGTAAACTGTAAAAAAAGATAAAAACTCCTCATTGAAATTTTGACATATTATGGTGTCATTATTATACCGCATTATTTTTCCTTTTTGCTCTCATTATTCAGGAGTCTAAGTTTGAATATTAAATTCCTATGCTTGGATGGGTTATGACAATATTCTATTTTTATACATTGCCTGCAACTTTGATAAATATATTGCCTTAAAGAATTTGACCCAAATCGAGATGAGACTTGAGAATGGCTTTGGCAACCAAATTCACTTATAAATAATACACTTGCTACTTAAGTAATTTAATAAGTGACATTACTTTCACATGGTTCTATTATTAACTATATTTTTATTATGTACTAATCACAATAAAACATATTATTTGTTGTGAAAAAAATTGTATTCCTTAATTTAATAGGGGGGCACAGTACAAGTGCCATCTAGAATAATGAAATTTGTTTATAACTACAATTTCATATAAAACTTCAGCAGCAGACAAGAAGGAAGCAGAAAATTAAGGAACCAAAACTATTGTGCTTTTAAGGTCCCATTTGTCTAAACCTTTGAATTATGAGCAACATAGTTCTGCTTACTTCTCTCTTAACCCAACAAAAGTTACACTAACAAAAAGCTTGGCAAGGCTCTTGGGATCTCCAACCTTTATTTTCTAGCAGATCATAATTAACTAGAATATAAAAGATTTGGTTGGTTAGATGGTTACAAGGAGGTCAAATCGATGGATTTTAAAAAAGATACATAAAAAATGTGCTTTTTTTGTGAATGTTCCAGGTCGGCAACAATTATTGCATTTCCCAATTAATGTTGTTAATTAATTGTATTAATATGTTATGCTTTTTTAAGTAAAAAAGAAGTAAACGATGTCAACAAAAAGCCAATTGGATTTCTCAAAGTTGTCCATGGATTCAATACAAAAGCATCATTTACATACATACCTGCCATGCTTACTAAGATAGTGCCAATAAGAAGCATCCAAATATTGCAAAAAACTAATAAGGGTTTGTTTAGCTTTCTTTAAAAATAAAGTGGTCCCTTCAAAAATTTGTCATCCCCAAGAAAGACCTTGTTAGATACTAAAATTGACTCTAAAAGATCAATTTTGAATTTAATACATGTCTTCATTCCAAACTTTAACTATAATTTGTGACGGTTGGCCATTTTTATAATGGTCCCTTGTTTGACAAGGAAGTCATGTACATTCTATGTTATTACAAACTACAAAGTGATACGAAGATTTATAGAAAACAAGAAAGAATAAGAAATTCAAATTATATATTATAAATTTAAAAGTGTATTTAGTGACACATTATATAAAATTTTAACTGATTTGATACCATACACTTTGTTATATATATATCGTAAGACAGAGAGGATCTTATTCGTAATAACTAGGGTTTGGATTTTTTCTTTTCGTTTCCTCAAGTCCAAATCTCCAAACCTAAAGTGGAAGTTTCCTATTATAGGTTAGTTTTTACGTTTGCTCCATCTATTTTACAATTATCTTGGGATATTTTTATTTTTAGAATAAGAATAAGAATACAAAACCTACTCTCATAACTGAGTTACCAATTTATTTCCCAACAAAACACATAGTTAGGTTTAACCTTCTAAAATGTATAGCTAACAACTTATGAATGCATCATGCCAACATTCAAACACGATTGTCTTCCCTTCAAAAGAACTTTCATAGGTGTTATAATTAAGGGGTTACATAATTTGATAGTTACAACGAAAGATAACATATTTAGATTCTAGATGTTTCATTTAAAAACAACAAGATATGTAAATCAATTGAGTAACAAGGCTCTTAATCAATTATAATTAGTTCAATTTGATAAAATTTCTTGTTGTGAAATTAAAGTTATAAAATCAAATCTTTCTATATTAAAAACAAGTTAAAAGTAATAATAATGAAATGTACGTAATAAATTCACATACAATCATATCTATTAAAAAAAATAGGTATAAATAGCGATCCCAAACGGTTAAGGGGCCATCATGTTAAACAAAAACGTCTAGTATGAAATTGGGCCCATTAGATGGATAAGCCTACGTGTCTACTCCATAAACAAAGCATCTAGGCACTTCCAGTTTCTATCATTCATTATTATTATTATTATTATTATTATTATTATTATTATTATTGTTATTATTCATGCACTAAATTATGGGAGTACAAGGTTCTACATACCTTTCTTTCTAAACTATAACCTTAATGGGTTCTTATAAAAAAAATAATAAAAAAAACCTTAATGGGTTGTCTGTTTTTGGTAGAAAGGAATAATCGTTAAAAACTAAACTCTACTTAATTGATTTTTGGAGGTATATGCTAATTTAGTTTTTTATTTTTTATTATTTGGTATTGGTATTGGTAAACATGTTTTAAATTTTTAACTTCATTTAATGCACTACAATTTTTAATATTTGTTTTGGTCTGCTTCAATTAGCATGATTGTTGTTTAATATTACTTTATAATCTGGTTTGATACATTCCAAGTTTTTGGATTTGTTTTGGCAATTTTTCAACTAATATGGCTGTTACATTCCAATATCCTTATGTTTTTATTATTTTGTAATATTTTATAGATTTAAAGATTAATTTTTTGTCGAAATCTCTTGAATATTACATATAATAATGATTTGCCTGGAAAAATGATATTGGATAGATATTTTGGATTCCACCAATCAAACCAATTTGATAATAGTTCATACTTCATATTGTATGAGTTTTTGGTTTTATTTATTTTTTTAATTAAAGAAAACTGCTTTTGGCATATATCTTTGTCTTGCTATAATTTGAGTTTTGATTGACTATCTTGCACACGGGCACATGTTGAGAGTTGAGTGACTTGAGTCCTAGTGACAAGGGGATTAATGACATCTATCAATCCATTCCTTACCTGTCAAATTTGTACGATAAAGAAAAAAAAAAAAAAAGAGTAAATTGACATTTTTTACTACAGTTAAATTGCTAAGCCTTTGTTAGATCTTATTTAGACTTATTATTAACAATCTATCACACAGCGGTTGTGGATTTTTTTTTTCTCTATAGACTCTTTCAACTGAATATATATGTAACCATTTCTATGTGAGAACTATACCTAACAATTTAGGAATTAATTTAGACCCCAAATTCCAAATTTTACAGTTTAATCACTTTTAAGCTACATTAACCATTGACTAATTCAATATGCATGGACATTAATATATATATATATAGAGAGAGAGAGAGAGAGAGAGAGCAACAAAAGGAAGCAAACCACAAGATAACATTGAATATGTTATCAAAAAATAATCCACTAAATGAATAGTTATAGTACAAGTTTACAAGATGCACAATAAACCCTCCAAGCCTAATGTTATCCTAATATTTAAGCCCTCTAAACTCTGATTAGTAATTGACTATGTCAAATCCTTTTTCCATCTAATCACAAAATCAAAAAGTTGAGTCGTCAACCACAAGCCACCAAGTCTTCTTAGATTTGTGATATTGCTCCAGTAATTTCAAATCCAAACAACTCTTAGCACTTGAGTATGGTGAAGATATTGAAGGATAAAATCTCTTCTCATTGATATAACAATGGTGAGAGGGAAAGAGAAGAGAGAAAGACTATGTGTTCTATCTTAATAGGAATAGTTCTCTTTCTCTCTCTCTCTCTCTCTCTGAATAAATGGATTGCGATTGACCTCTCAAAAGGATAGAGCATGCAATAATTGTCTCTACCTCGAGTATTTCGTGGGAACAAAATATCCTTCTCAACAACAGTAACTTTAGCTCAAGTATATCTACCCAATTACATATAACCCACAAATTACAATAAATTAAAATAATTACAAACAAATTGGCTCGAAATTAACCTAACAAAAAATCAGGACTTAACACTGTGACTAAATTAAAAGAATACCCAATGTTACCACTACGCATTTTTAGCGCGTTGGTCACTCTACAAATATATTATACTTGTGGGGTGGGGTAGAGGGGAGGGAAGGGGGAAGGAAGGAGAAAAGTCAGGATTCAAGTCTTTAGAAGGGAGTTGCATACACATATACACTTAAATTAAGTTAGAATAGATTTCTAAGTTAATATGAGAAACAAGGTATATGTGTTGATTTTTTTAGTGTTCATTAATGTTAGATCTTTCTAACTCTTATGGCAACTTAGGGGTGTTGTGAAAGCCCTCTAGCAAAAGGGGAAAGTCTATTTTGGACATAGAATTTATTTGCCAAACTTGAGCTTCGAGTTGGTGGGATCGTGGGATTCATAGGAGATCGGTCTCAGTTTGATTTGCACTTGACAGAGCAATCCAAATAATCTTTTTCTTTTTAAGAGAGTTTCAATCTATGGTATCTGCTTCTAATGATAGCAATTCATTATCAGACCAAGACACCGGTAAGTTTTTTTAGTGTAGGCAAAGATTGAATCCCAAATCTCTTATTCAATCATCAAAAATTTTATCAATTGAGCTAACTAGAACTCACAGCAATCCAAACAATCTAGTTCAATTAGTTTGTTACTATGAAGAGAATTAGGTATTTTGGAGCCAAAAATGTTATGACCACAATTAAAGCCATAACTTGTTCATGTGTTGTGATGTGATTAACAGAGTAAAAGTAGTGGGTCCACAATTTTACCTTTCATAACTCGCCATGTGAACAAGTTATAGAAAAGTTGTAACTTTAGTTGTATTCCTAGTATCATTGTTTTGGAACAACTAAATTTGTGGATTCATGATGGTTAACATAAATTGTGACGAAAATATTAGTTCTTATGAGATTGAGATTATAACCATAAGTTTTCATTTAATATGTATGTAGTCTTCATTGTGTCATATATGTCTAGGTTTATGTATATCATTGGATTTCAGTTACTTTAACCGGTAAAATCATATTTTACCAAATAAAAAATTTGTAATTAGACTCTGCCAAAAACCAAATGGGCCCCTCTCTATTCTTGATGACGTGGCAAAAATGTAGGTGGGTGACCACAATACACAACAGTGCACTCTTCCACACCCAACACATGGAAATGACTAACATGCGCTTGTGGCCATAAATACCACCCACTGGCCGCTTCCAAACTCTTCTCAAATTTTCTACACCCTCTTTCAGATCCTCTCAAATCTCAATTCTACCCCTCTCAATTTCCACAAATTTCCAATCCCACCCCTCAGATTCAATTCCCATTTTAATTTCAACTTCTAGGGTTTCGCTAACCTCCCCGGTGAGTGAATGCAAACAAAAATGGAGGACCTTCCACTTCCAACACTGTTCGAACAAGCTCGTAAGATCCATTCAACCGCCACAGACTCCGGCGCCGATCAGGTACACTCAATTCTCTGAAAATTGCTTTCAATTTTAAGATATTTTTTGTTTTGGGAATTTGGGGTTTTAGGGTTTTGAATTTTATGGGAAATTTGGGAAAAATTGTAGGAGGTGGTCAAGAAGGGTTTGGAGGCTCTGGTGAAATGCGAGGACATGGTAAATAAGCTTGGATTGTTCTCATCCAATGAGACCAAGGAAGATATCAGCACCACCAATCTCAAATATCTCCTGGTAATTTTTTGGTTTTTAGCTTTACTATATTGAATTTTAATTCGTGAAATGAATTGGGTTTTTCTCTTTTACTTTGTAGAGTTCATAAAAGAATGAAATTTAGTGAATTGGGATATGGGATATGGTTAATTTTCTTTTAGGGTGTTTTGAGAGTTTAGAAAAGAAGGAATGGATTGGAGATGAAAGATTTGAATTGGTATTATAACTGCTTAGCTTGTCATGGGTGAATGTCCCATGGATTACCCGGCTACTGGTTTTAGCGTGTGGGGTCGGTTACCCGTGCTAGAGGCGAGTCCAAAGGGCTCTTCTTTCAAAACAGTCCTTGCATTATATATTTTATTAAAGGAATGATTGTTACTCCCATTATTAGGAGTCCCAATAGCCATTTAATTCCTTACTAGTGTTAAAGAAATCCCTTTCAATCTATTCCATTGAATTCATTTCCTCGCTCCTTATGCACTGTTAATGAAATTTTGATTTATCAAAAAGAAAGGGTGGGTAAAATGGAGAAGAGGAAGAAACTAGTGCTAGGTTTGATTAATGAGAAAATGTGCAAGGAGAATTAATCGAGAGGGAAAAAGAAAGAGTACTGCTTTTAATTTGGAAAAATATTTAATTGCAATCTTAATATTCTACTAGAAAGAAATGAAGCTAAAAAAAAGTTAGTTTGGTTTTTGTCTTTTGATGAATAAGAGGAAAGAAAAAGGAAGTTGATAAAATGTGACGCTTTCCTAAATCAGCCATTACAGGATTTTTTTTAATAAGTTCTCCATAGGGTACTGAGAACTGGAATTCATTTTTAGTTTGAACTGGATTTTTGAATTTTGCCGGTGTAACATTTATTTATGGAAAAATGTTATACTTAGATTTATGCTGATGGTGACTCTGTTGTCATTAACACTGAATATGGAGGAAAAATCATTTACGAAGTAGGAACATAATCGCTGTGGACTGGTGTTTCATTTGTAAGAATGATGGGGAATAAGTTGATCATTTGCTTCTACACTGTGATACGCTCATAGAGTTATGGTCTTTAGTGTAATGTTTATTTGGGCTGCAGTGGGTCATGCTTAGGAGGTTAGTTGATATGTTGTCTTGTTGGAAGTGGTGATCAGCTAGACATTGAAATGGTGATATTTGGAATGTGATTCCTTTGTGCTTAATGTGGACTATTTAGAAAAAATGAAGTCTGCTAATGATTGAAGAATTCAAACACACTACGATGGAGCTTAGGCTAATTTTTTTTTACGTACTTTCTTTGGTTGGATGACTACATTAAGTGGCCATTCTTTCTCTAATTAACTTGAGTTCCTAGATTATTTCCCTTTTACTCAAATTTTTCCATTAAGTACACATTCCATATATTCAGTTGTAATCTTTGGTCTAAATAAAAATTTTACTTCCCTTTCCTATCCTACAAAAAAGTCCATTGCATAATTGAATTGGTCATCTGCCAATTATTGGCATAAGTCTGAATATTATCATTTTGAAGGATCCTTAAGCGTTTCTATCATTGAAGTGGTCCTACGACAAATCTTGGCATCCAAACATTGTCATTCTAACTGAACCTGCAAGTGTTTCTATATCAGTGATTGAAATTATGGAACTGGTCATCTGCTGTTACTTTATCCTTTTGTCTTTAAATATATAGAACCACAATCATTAATCATTTAGGAATGAGCAACGCCTTTATTTAGGAGATTTAGATACGATGAACATTCTTAGATTTTTTTAGGTTCATTAGTCTAGGAGACATGAAAAAATAACTTTGCTTCTTGGTACATGATTATGAGAGATTATGAAATTTTCTTTTCAAAAGTTGTAACTGAGAATTGGGAAAATCTTTTTATGGGTATAATTGGACTTCAGTGCATCTTTAGAAGGTCATCATCACAGTGTTTATGGTTCTTATAATAGCTGAAGATAGTGTAGTTGCAAACTTGGTAGTTCTCAAGTTTGGTTCTATTCTTATTGGAAGCTCTCATGAATTTCTTGCCTTCAGGTGCCATTTTATCTTGCTGAGTTGACTGAAAAAGTTGCACAAGATGACAGGATACAGATTCTTAAGGCTTCCCAGGAAAAATTAAAGGTGAATGCTTTTCATTACCTCAAGAATAGTTCAAAGTTTTGTTTATTAAATGTTGTTATGTCACTGTTGACACTAGGCAACATTTTTTTTTCAAGGAATTTATATCACTATGTGAGGCAATGGAACTTGTACCAAAGGAGGAATTAGAAACATCTACGCAAGGAGTTCCAAATTCATTTGCTGATCAGAGGGCTCGTAAGGTAGGTTTAATTTCTTTTTTAAATTGTTCAATATATGAGAAGCACAAATTTTATGTTATGACTCAAACCCCGAAAGTTTCAAAGCCCATGTGATTTTGCTGTTCTCCTTTTTTGTAATCTCCCAAGACATGAATGTTGCATCTGCAGCATATTATGGTGTTTAAACAGGTGGAACACAAGCTTCTTCTTGTAATATGGTACTTACTCTTCTTGTGCCTGTATCTAGATTGCTCGGTTCAAACGCCAAAAAGCTGCAGAAGCAAAGTTGCTGGAAATAAAGGAGCGGAAGGAGCGGCGTGGGCGTTCTACCAAAGCAGCTGCCCTATCCACTCCTGTTGAGGCAGGAGAGGACGATGAGCTGGATGATGATGGAGAAGAAGAAAGAGAGGTTAGCTGATTGGTCATTTGTTTAGGGTGCTGCTACTGTGTACTCCATTGTTATTTTTTGCTTCATATTGTGAGTGCTGGGATGTCCCTAAAATGCAGAAAGTCAACTCTAGGACTCTTTATTTTAAACTTTTATCAAAGTCGTTGCCTCCCCACCTTCAGGAGAAAAAAATGTTCTGATTCTAATTGTTTTTGAAGATTTCCTTTTGTGATTCTGCCTGATCAGGTCTTGTCCCAGAGTAAGTTGACATCACCTTACACCTCCCTGGCTATCTTTCTAGGTCTTTGAATTCTAGTTATATTTTATCTGAATCTATTTCTGGTGCAATCAATAAGATCTAAAAGGTTTTAAAATGCATTTGCTGACGTTTGACTGGATCTTTCATGTACTGACAATTTTTGAGATTACCATCAACAAATATCATAAGCACCAATTTGTGGTTTTTACCTGAAGAAATGCATTCTTTGGTCTTGCAAATGTGATCTAAATGTTCTGTCCTCTCTTAATTATTAAGAATGATGGTTTTTTTTTTTTCAATTTAAATCAATATGGTTTCAGATTTTTTTCTCTTTTATTTTAGCAAAGAAAGTTCTCTACCTTTAACAGTTTCAGGATAAATCTAATTATATGAGTAATCAATTAATCAGACATTGTGAAGGCTTAAAATTTTGTTCAACTTATGCCATCAATTATGCCTGGTTTATTTTCTTAAATGTCAAGTTACATTTTTTTTTTTTCTGGAAGCTATTGCAGTTTTGACTGAAATCATATTTTTCTCCTTGTGCAGGCCTGGCTTACCACCATCTCTTTGGCAATCTGTAAGGTTAGTTATGTCTTCAATATAACCTGCTAAGTTCAAGGTTTATTTTTTTTTCTTATTTTAAGGTCTTATTAAATCTTCATGCCATGTGACAATTTTCAGTCCTTTGATCTTCTGAAACTGCTGAAGGATGAGGAAGAAATTCTCTGTGCTGTTAAGGAAAAGAAATCAAAGGTACTAATATGGTTGGTGTGAGTTACCCGGTCTGTAATTATACATAAGCTTACTAAATGATTCTACTAGATAATTTGCTTTTCACTCAAGACTGTAAATTTGTTAGTGGTCTACGTGTTGCATGCAGGCTCATGGTCTAGTCACATACACTTACACTTTAACGTATATATATATATAGTTGTTTTTGTTTCTTTTTATTTGTTGGCATTTTGTAGGCGTAGTTGGTCAAATTGATAGATTATTAACTTTATGCTGTTTATGGCTATGCATTTGTGTCTGTTGAAATTTGTACATATGACACTTCTAACTTGAACTCTGTATGATTCAGGAAGGGGACAAGGAGTTCTCTCGAGATGTTCTTGATAATCGCACAAAGACAGTAGAAGCTTGGCATCGTGATGCTGCAGTCCGAGCTCGGTATACTAAACCAGCACAGCCTATCACATGCGCTGCATTTGCTCAAGATGTTCTAGAAGGCAGAGCAAAGGTCTCTGAAGTACACGACCACAAACACCAGCCAATGATATTTGGTCCAGCGAGTGTTGTGGGCGGAGGCTTTACAAGTGAAAGGGAAAGGATGGCAGCTCAGGTTTTTCAACCTACTCACAGGTATAATTTTATTTCCTAATAAATATATACACCTACAAGGAAAGGCAAAGCCCGATTTCTTGTTTTGCTACTCCTTGCTTTTGTTTGAATTAGGAAGGGTAGAATGAAAATGATTGCTAAGATCTCTCTTATGAAAAAAGAGAGAATATATGGAATACTAATCTTCTTCCCAGAGGAAGCAGTTCTTCTGTTATTTAAAAACACCCCATGTTTAGATGCTAAATCGAATATTTTGTTTAAGGTTGCCAACCATGAGCATAGAGGAAGCTGGTCTAAAAGAAATGGAGATAATGAACAAATGGCAAGAGCGGAATGTAAAATTGATGGAGGAAGCCAATCACTCATGGTACAAGGAAAATCGAATGCCAAGGCCAGGTGAAGAGGACGATGAAGATGATGATGCTGTCGTAGAGAAGGCAAGAAGATGGGATGACTGGAAAGATGAGAATCCTCGGGGTGCTGGTAATAAGAAGCTAACCCCTTGTGGATAAATGTGGCACAGACCGATTATGTATTCTCATCACAGCTAATTAATACCGTTTTTGTGTTCATTTTTCTAAAATTTTGACTGACTGACATTGGAATTACAAGTTTTATGTATAATATATAGATGATCATTAGAAAATAGTTTTCCAAGTTTTTTGCAAGTTTTTGTCGTTGGAGTGGCTTTGCTTGGCTGAGAAGTTTGTAAAAATTAATTAATGGATAATAGAATGAAGTCTGATCAATGATGCACATATCAATTACATAAAAAAAAAAAAAAAAAAAAAAAAAAAAAAAAAAAATCATACAAAACTATATGTTGCATGCTCTGCATGACAAATGCAAGAGACCGAGTGGTACATGTGTGTTGATAATGAAGTTTCCATTCCTCGTCATTGAGCATGGAAATTTTGAAAGAGACATTTTCCAAGTTGCTCTATCAATCTTCTCAAAAAAAAAAAAGTGGCTTTATCAAATTATTGCAAGTTACGAGTTACGACCATCTTCCATTTCTTTCGGCTCTTAACCTCAAATTAATGTCTAGCCAATTATATTGCACCACCCCTACGTTATTTGCAAGTTTTGCTAATATTAAAATTTTTATTAGGAAAGACAATTAGAAAAATAGAATGCTGGCCACAGAAAATGCTAAAATAAAAAGGAATCATTCTGTTTTATTTTATTATTATTAAGAAAAATAATAATATAAACAAAATGAAATTATTCTGTTTTTTTTTTTTTTTTTTTTTTGTTAAGAAATTTTGTGAAGTAAGCTTCAATTAGCTTAACCGATAATTCTTTTTTTTTTTTTAATAAGAGGTTAGGGATTTGAACCTTGCCTACACTAAAAATTAATTAGCATCATGAAGTGGACATTATAAATTGAAATTCTATCGATATTTATAAAAAACAAAAAATAGTGAAAATGAAAGTGCTCCAAATTGAAAGGAGAATGTGTTTTTTTTCCTGGTTCTTGATTTTATTTTATTTTTTTATTTTTGAAAAGATTGCTTCATTTTTTGGCCTCCCTAGATCCGGTCCTAATTTATAAAATTATCTGTAATCAAATTGGTATTATCTTTAACATTTTCCTTTCTTTCTTGTCATCACTACTGATTTGTCTAATATCGCTAAGCCACTGCATGGCCCCTTAATCCCAATGCAGTTGCACTTGATTATTCTCTCGTTGGTTGTATTCCAAATTGAAAAGCTTCAGTTCCAAATTCATTGTCTTCTATTTTTCTTCCAAACCATTTGGTTTTCCTTGCATCCAACTTATTAAACATAATTTGTGGTGTATTCAGTGGTGATTAGCTCATTAGTTTTTCTGCGCCCCTTTAATGGAACCGTGGACAAATTGACTGTCTATATATTGTTCATTTGTTTGACTTTGAACAAGATTTTTCCTGTCTTGTAAGTTGTAAGCAAGTGGAAACATCTGAATCTGTGTCATGTAAGGTTTAAGGGGTTAACGGATATCATCTAAATTACACATACATGGTGGAACCAAATTCCTGATTTTTCTTTTGAAAGCAAAGTTATATTTAGCAAAATTGAGGCTTTAAAAAGTTGAAATAAATTAATAAGTCAATGGAAAAAAGCTAATCCAAACACACATTTTCAGCTAAAAGTTTTCAGTTTTAGCTAAATAAACTGTTCCCAAACGGGCACTTAATACAAAACCTCTTAGGTCCAACCTCAAAAAGCACATTACCTCCCATATCTGATAAAATTTTTTAGTTCCTCATATTAGTTATATGTCTCCTTTTCTACAACCTGGCCATATGTATCTATTATAAAGAAAGCAGCATTAGGCATCGTCCATGCATAACTGCATTTATATGGATTCCCTGATCACTTTTCTTCACCTGTTATGACACTTTGCAAGCAGTTTTAGTCCACAAACCACTAAAATTGGAAAACATCCCTCAGCATAGCACACATTTAACCATTAAATTTTGTGCACATCACATGAAGCTGCCAGCTTGTTTTAGACACATTTCCAGAGATAGGATATGTACAGCTAATTAAAGAAGATGGATCCAGTCAACACTCGTTGGTTACATTCAAGTTTGGTATACGTGAACTCTTATACTTGGATGGCGGCGGGACAGATTAGATGAATTTAAATTGTAATCTACTATCAGAAATAATCAAAGCTTTAATGTAATATCAAAAATTAGGTAAAAATTCCAGGATTCCACTATGTGCTCTTCTAGCACCAATCAAGATAGGTGGAAAGTATATAATGAAAGACTAACAAGAGAAAAAGAGAAGGTGAAAGTAGGGGCAGTCAATAAGATTTTTTAAAAAGCATGAACATACATATTTATAACTAAACTTATATGTAATTATGTACACAATGGCATAAGACTTTTTTTTTTTTTGGTGGGGGGGAGATAAGAAACCAAAAGATTGAATAGAAAGGAAACTTAAGCCAGCTCGAAATGTACCTGGCTTGTGTAACAATTTAAATATCAAAAGAAACCTTTCGTGCACAAGAGAATGCCACCTACAAGCTTGGAATTAGCTTGTCTGTCATTTCTTCAGGTGGCTAATACACATCTGATTCTGATATACATAAAGAAGGCAACTAGAAGACTCAATTATACCAAATGACAAGGTTTCTACTCATATCACCAGAAATCAACACTTAAAAAGCAACCATCATAAAATAAAAGCAATTGAAAGGGATAACAATAACATGCAGAGGCTATTTGAAAAGATGAAACATAACTCTATACCCTGTTAGAAAAGGCAAGACATACCAATGACAACATAACAAAGTGTAGGAGAAAGAATGAAGAACAGGATAAAGAAGAGAATTGAGATAACAAAGGCAATGCCAGCACAAGTAGTATCTATAGGTATACAAAATCTAATACATTACATAAGATCATTGCCACCGTGAACTGTATAACAAAAGCTATATTACTTGTCTTGAGAATCATACAGAGATTTCACATGATAAACAAAGAAAAATAAGCAATCAACGAGACTTACATATGTGCCCCCATTGTTCAGCAGTCACAAAGTGTAAGTCTTTGTCATAAAATTCTCATCCAACTTTAGAGTATAACACCAAATATACCCACTTCCCTTCCAAGGTACACAACAAAATACACCCTCAACTCAACTTTCAACGCACTTAAATCCCCTGCAAATGCACAACCATATCACAAACAAAACCGAGCACACAAACAAGTCCAGCAACAACACCACCCACACATGTTTCCTCCAAATTTGCTTCGACTTTTGCCGATCATTGGCAAAAACCTTTTGCACCGGCAATGAAAAATCCCTGCCATTAACATCATCAAAAACATCCACCTTTTTCTCCAATGTACCACTTCTACTATCGCCATTGGCTTTTTCACTACCCGGCCTCTTCTTCTTCTTCTGCAACCCTTTACTCGGCTTGGCCCCAAGCAAAGGTGTCATCACAACCTTCATCCCTTTCGTAGAGTCCATGCTCGGATTCCTACTATCCTTAGATTCACTACCTGAAGAATTCAGCAAACTCAAATCCAATGTCATGGCTTCCAAAAAGATAGGATCACATTCCTTTTGAAGGCAATAAGGGCTAAAACTATGAACACCCTTTAAAGCCCCTGATTCAATAACCTCCTCAAACGCGCATTTTATGCGGTTTAGGAACCAAATTTCCTGTGATTGTTCCATATTCTCATCAAATATCGCGAAATACACAAAAGGGTCTTTGATTAAGAACGTGTAGGTCCTTTTTCTAATGGTACGCGTGAACATGGAGTGCAAAGGTGGGGACTTTTCAATGCATTTCAGAGCTACGGATTCGAGATCGGGTTCTCTGATAAATTGGGAGAGAATCGTGGTTCCTTTGGCAATACAAACATATTGGATGAGTTCTGGATTGGTAATCATTGATTGAGTTTTTTTTTTTTTTCAAGGAGGGAAATCAATTGGGGTTTCAAAAAACTGGAACTTTTTTATGGGTTGGGGATGGGATTTGGGAATAGAATCGAATTTGGGGAAATGGGCATTGAAAATCTGAGCTTCTTATTGGGGCTCCTCTCAGAAAGTTGATTCCTTTATAGAGGAATTCCCAATTCATCAACCAGGGACCAAAATCTTCAAAATTCACCACTCAATGAAACTCTCTCTCTCTCTCTCTCTTTGGAACTTTCATAATTTTTTTCCTTATTTCCCAAAAATTTAATCTCTCTCTCTAAATTTCTCTCTCTCTCTCTCTCTCACTGGGTGAATTTCTAGGGTTTGGGATTAGGAGGAGCTGAAAAAAGAAGAAGAAGGAGCTGGATCCATTGGAAGGAAGAGAAGGGAGGGGAACAAAATAACGATTCCCTATGTCGAATGGGCCTTTTTGGTCTATGATTTAAAAGGGTCAAATTTGGGTTTGCAGTTTGCAGCCTGATTTTTTGTTTTTTGAACCAATAAAGTGATGCCACGTGGGAGGAATATGGTGGGTCTTATTAGAGGCAATCAAGGCAATCATTGGTGGCAAGAAACTATAAAATATGTGGGGAGAGTTTAGGTGTGATATCTCTGACAAAACAAAATGATTGCTCTAGTTTAAGATGCTTTTAGCTTCGTTAGTTGTCAGAGAATAGATACAGACTACATGTTCTTATTAATTGATGTTATTTTGTTGGAAGCTTGAAAATAAATGGTGCAGAAATAATGACTCTGCTAAGTTATTAATAATTTTATTTTATTACCCAAAATAAATTAAAATTCAATACCTTTGTTGATTTGAAATGTGAATTCTAATATGTCATTGGGTCCTCTTTTCATCTGGCATTCAATTTGAAATCATTATTGCCATCTATGTCCAAAAATAGAGTTCTATGGAACAAGGGTGATATGATGTGAGATCCATCCGTCAGGAGAAAGAGAATATATATATATATATATATAGGTCCGGTTAATGTGTGCTCTAAGGACACACATTAAGCTATATATTTATGGTAAAAATTTCTCGGGATATGAAAAAATTGTCAATACTTTTTCAATTTTCGAAAATTTTTTTTTCAAAAATGAATAATTATTGTGTGCCCTTAAAGCACACGTTAACAAGATTCTATACACACACGGTGCAGGGTATATTTATCCCACGAGGCTGAAGCCATTCATAGAGTCTAAAAGGCCCTTAAGATAGAAGAGCTGTTATAGGCAGGCCCACATAAGGTCGTTACAATTAGATCCCATAGCCATACCCGCATACCAGCTAATCATGTATTGTAGTTGTTCTTGTTATGCCCGTTCCTTTGGGAATGTCAAATATCATTTCATACCTGAAATTGTTTAACCTTGTTGATGAGGTGGGGTGGACACAGTAGTTTTGAACTTTCAATAGTGATTTTGGTTTCTCTCAATAGTAAAGTCTCTGTAGATGGAAATTTCGGTTCTTGTTTCAAATGTGATGGAAATCAGATTGCAAAATTGTTTTGTCCAAATGACTCATGCAGAATCCTTTCTTTATTGGTAAGTGACTAATGCAAAATCAGATCAAAGAAACTCAACCAAAGTCTGATGAGTATATCTTCGAAAAGAACCCAATAAGCATGTGTTCTTAATTTCGGTGTAGTTGCAACCATTTGGAAGATCCAAAGAAATCGCTGCAAAAGTCATTTGCACCGAATTTCATGTATTGATCCATAAAATCAATAGCAATGCATGAAACATAAAGTTGACTGAGATGGTATAAGTTCTCCGTGTATTTTCTCTATATATAAAAAGACATATTACAACATATACTGTATGGAAGAATGAGTGGTAATTGTAAATTTAGTTTTATCTTCTAAACAAAAAGAATGACCAAAATTATGGTAAAAATTCATACCCACCATGCAAGGCGGCAGAAAATAAAAATGTTTCATTAGTGTGATCTCCAAGCTAATATGACATAGAACATGTCCCATATTAGTCTGAACCAATTAAAAATTCGGGGCTTTGTTCTTCCTTTCTTTCTTCTCTTTACACTGTCAGCTGACATAAGGTGGATCGAGGAACACCCATTCGAAAACCTGTTCATATTGGATAGCAGCATTTTCCCATGTGTAGTCCCTCTGCATACCTCTTTTCATCAATCCTTCCCAAGAAGACTTGTGCTCTCTATAAGTCCGAGTAGCATTTCTTAAAGCCTGCAATTTATCAATCAGCGACATTAAAAACACGCGAGGATCTCCCCCCAACCACACACACACACACTATCAATGTAGAAAACCCACAATAGATCCATTTGTATGATTTTTTGTAGCCATGTGAAGAATGAAAGTGCATGAAGAGTTTAAAACTCCAATTGAAGATCCATAAGCAGCCCCCCTTTGCTTGACATGGTAATGACTAGATGGGATCCACAGGAAATAACAAATGAAATCAAATTTAGCATTGTGTTGCTGACTCGTCAGGTCATAGAGTCGGATGCCAAAATCCAGAAATCTCTCTCCTCCTCTCGCTCTCCGTTTTTCTGATATCCTCTCCACTATTTATAGCCGCAGCTGGGTGGTTTAGTGGATCTGGGGAGGCCCAATGTTATCTTCTCTCACTTGACGGCGGAGAGCTTTCGAGGTGTGCGGCAGTCAGCCTAGGATTCGAACGGGCTCCCTGCTGCTGAGCCGTTAGTCGAATCCTCGTGGACTGGGACTTCCTGGTACTGTCTGAGAAGAATGTGGTATTGGCTTCTAAACAAAAAGAATGACCAAAAATTATGAAAAATCATACCCACCATGCAAGGCGGCTTGAACCGATGGAAAGTTGGACTTTGCACATGAGAGGTGGGATCGAGGAAAACCCATTCGAAAACCTACGTCAGGTCATAGAGTCGGATGCCAAAATCCAGAAATCAGTCATCATCACTTGGATGTATTCCATCAGACATATATTATACATTTCTGACGAACCATCAAGTTACTTTTACCCATATGTAAAATTATGAAGCTATAATGATTAGTTATTGTCATACACAAAAATTTGTTTAAGTAAAAAAATAGAGTATGCAGGAAGTTTGTGCACAGTAAATTTAACTTACGGCTAACATACTCTCTTTTGTTATTGGAGAAAAGGTCCACCTGCCAATGCATTCCACAACAACATTATAATTCAGCCTTAGGAAGCTAAACATTATTCATGACAAAGTCATAATGAGATTGTGAGGAATGGAAGCTTTATCAATAGCATTCATAATAAGATGCAGAGGAAATAAAGCATTACCCACAGTACTGTTGTAGTTCTTATACTAGTGAAATATTTTCCACAAAAAGAAATTGCTGAAAAGTAAGACTATCAAAATGAAATATTAACCAACACAACAAATAAAGAATGGCTCATCACAAGCTTCCAGAGTTGCTATGTCATAAAGCACAATGGCAGCTGCTTTGATACTATGCTGTGTCACAATTAGCAATGCCAGTCTTAGTGACATCTATATCTTGCCATCATAAAAATTTCTCAAAAAGGTGAACATCTTTTCCTAGACAAAATGCTTTTGCAAGCTGGAAGAAATCACTGGTTATTGTTTATTTTAAATTCTTCTCTGATCCATGTTACAAGCAAACTAGATATGCATTAATTTTGTGCAATATTGACATCCTTCTGCAAGGTTTATTTATGTTCCAGGCATACAAAGTTCTTTTTGAAAACAAAATGGTGATATTTTTTAACACCTCTCCACACTATTGAATGCTTAGTTCTCTCTCTCTCTCTCTCTCTCTCTCGACAAGTAAATGCTTAGTTGTCCCATGTTTTAATAAAAGATCTTCAAGAAGTGTCTTGCTTCAGGGTTGCAGATCTGACATTTACAGTTATACACAGGTTAAAGGATCCATGGCCCATCATTATGCTGGTGTCACATCCCCTGAAGCAGAAGCAAGAAGCTGAGATTTTCTAAAAAATTTATGAGAAATTACCGCTAATCCCAAAGGGGTAATAGGGTTTGAAAACAGGACCACATGCTCTAATACCATGATAAATTACCACTAGTCCAAAAAGCTTCAACTGTTAAAAAAGGATGAGTTTAATTATTTAACCATTATTCTAATCATATCTATGACATAATCATTCCTGAATTTTTTCATTGATGAGGAGATGTTGATGAAAATATACCCAGACCAAGAGCCCAAGGAAGACTACATACCCTGTACCTTCACCATGGCCTTCCTGAACAAATGGATTGAAATTTTCTACAGTATCCTGACATACAAAGAACAAAAGACATTAAATAGAAATGAGCCATATAATGAACAACTGCATTTGATTTCTTAAATCTTTAAACTTACTCTGAGTCCTCCAGTGTCATGAACCACTGGCACAGTTCCATATCTCATTGCATACAATTGATTTAGTCCGCAGGGCTCAAACCTTGAGGGCATCAACAGTATGTCACAACTGATCATTCCAAAACAAAAGTAAGTTGGGGCCATCAATTTTTTTAGGAACATGTAAACCATGAAATACAAATTTTGAAATACCCTGCAGTTATCTTATGAGATATTGGAACATTAAATCCAACCCAACCCCGAAATTTGTCTTTATAAGCAGACTCTGTTGCTCTCATCCAGTCTTCAAATTCTGGATCCCCAGATCCAAGCATAACCTGAAACATATTTGATAGCTTTACTTATATAAAGGAAAATGATAACCTTAATGAGACACCCAGATAAAAGAGATAGAAAGACCACACTATAGCACTTGAATGTATTCCTTGATGTAGACTAGAGTTGATATCTTTCACACCCATACATTAAATACCTGTCTACTGTGGTCAGGTTTCAGGGAGCAAAGATTCTGAGCTAATTCTAATAAAACCATTAAAGATGCAACTAATTTTATCCATCTTATATTAATAGCAGTTCAGTCTAGATATATTCCTCACAATAGAAAACAGGATAGATATTTGGAAGCAATGTAAAGGGAGCATGACAGCAAGCAGTAAAATGATTATTTGACATTCTTCACTAATATTTAGCTTACAAATTGTACTTCATCTTCCATTATTTCTGGAATTGCTGATCGGATCAGGTCGATGCCTTTCTGGTAGTCCAGTCTCCCAATAAATCCAATCTACGAATTTTAACATGAACCAATAAGAGAAGGGAGCATAAAATTTTTTTCTACCAAACCTGTGTGTAAAAATACATTAACATCTTACCAATGGGCAATCAGGCCTAACGGGAAGACCCACTTCTTTCTGCAAAGCAATTTTGCATTGTGCCTTCACCATAAAGACAGTTGAGGTAAGAATGCTAGGGTTTTGTATAATACTGATTTTAAAACAAAATAATTAGCCACCTTTCCATTAAGATTTTCAGCAGAATAATGGCAAGCAATATGCTCATCTGAAGATGGGTCCCATTCAGCAACATCAATGCCATTTGTGATCCCTGGTAATAAGTAAAAATAATTAGTTTGAAAATTAAGTACCAAACTAAATAATTTAATTGAGCAACACTTTCTTCTATTCACCAGTTTTTCTTTTTATTAGCTGACACAAAAACGTGTATAAGGCAGAGAAATGGAAATGATACATCATTAATGATGAAATTGGCAAATCCCTTCAAGCACATCCAAATTAAAGGCAACTCCAAAAAATTTCAAACTTTGTCAGCAGAAAAATTTAAAATCCCCATTATTTTTGAAGTTTGTTAAGATTATATGAGTTTTGAAGATAATATACATATAAACCACGTGTGGTGAGAAGAAGCTAAACCACCTCACTCTTCAGCCAAACTAGTTTGACACAAAGAAAACTTGTAAAGTTTCTCCCAAAAAAAAGAAAAACACAGCTGGCGAGACAAATATTTTATAAGAAAGGCACTTAATTTCAATTGGTTTCAACCAGTCCACGTTGCTTAATGCATATACATATAAAAACTTGATTTATATATCAAACAAAAAATCACTCTTTTAAATTCTTGAGTAAACTGTCACTTCCTAGAGGTAAACAGACTCAAAAGTCAGTTAGATAATTGCTTAGCATTTAAAAAATTTTAATCTTTGAAAAATAAATCCAATAGAAAGATTGTTCAATTATGTGATTCAATCTGCTGAAGGGCTGATGTTTTAGTAATATTGCTTGGTTTAGATGGGAACTCTTCACTATAGATGGGAACACAGTGTATTAAAAATGTCTACATCAATTGTAAAAGATATATGACTTTGGGACAATATCTCAAAATATAAATTATATTTAAAACTTTCTCTGAAGCAGTGTAAAGTTCCATCAGAGGATAACAATTAGTTAAGATGTTAAGGTTTTTGAATTAGTTGAAAACATAAAATGGTGTCCAAAGATTTGAGAATTTGCTAAAGATTATAAAAATGACAGGACATGAAAAAACATTCCACACCTCACCATCAATACGATACTCTTAACTCTATTTATCAAGAATAATTCTCCTCTAGCACAGAATTTGCAAAGGTATACTTTAAGCTAAATAGCTAACACATACCATTAAGAACGCTCCTTCGACTGCTTAAAAGCCCATTTAGACCATATCCACCTTCAGCTGTTGTTATTTCCCAGGAATACCCCTACAATAAGAAGGTACTGTTTTAACATAAAAAGCACCATATCATGATAAAATATATGGCAATTACCTAAAAGAAACATTGTTACTATACCAATACTATTAAAACGCAACTGATCTAAATGTTTATTCGTTTTCCTTTTTGAAATAATTTTTCTCCTACGTGAGGCCAATCAAATATGGTTTCTAATCCAAAATTTCCATTAACAAAAAAAATTCTAAAAAATAGTTCATCATTTACTGATCACTGAACAAATGCTTGATATATCATTTAAAGAGATGCCTCACAATAGAAGTATGCTATATAGCATTTAAAACCTGGCTAACTGTCAGTAATCGATCAGCTGTCACAACTGCACCCTTCAGAAGATTGACTGCTTGACCTGTGTCTAGAGCATGTTTCCTTGCCCATGTTGGAAACACCCATTCCACGGCTCCATACCACTCTGGAGGTAGTCCCAAATTCATGTATGTAGTTGCTGGTTCCACTCCCTTGCATATGCAAGACATTAGTTTATTAGATTAGTGTTGACTTAAGCCAAAAGACATATTTACAAGAAGTATACCAATCGTCAAATTGTACTTATGAGTGAAGATTGAGTTGCTTATAACCTCTTAAAGGTGCATGCAACTCACGTAGGAACTCTCATAAGTGGAAACACTTCACGTGTTAATATTCTCTACAGTTTCACAAGGCAACAACCTTATACCCATCAAGAGTGATCTAGTTACATAGAGGAATCCTTGGGGCATCTCAAGGGTGTTCTAGAATGCACGGGAACATCTTCCATGTGTTCAGAGCCCACTCGGACCATGGTTCCATGGGTCCATCCTTGTAAGGAAGATTAATTTGAGACGTTCTAGAAAAATACAAAATCTTGAAAAAAAAATAATAGAGTAATTTATAAATCATGCCCCAAGAATTGACATACTTAGAATTTCTAAGTATCAAAGAGAAAATGTAGTTTTTCATTCTATTTTCTCTAGCATTTTCACTATAACATATAAGGGTCACTTACAGATGGGAGTTCATGTCAACTAATTCTTTTTGGGAGTTCATGTCATGCTATGTTGGGTTAAAGAGATGTAATCACAAGCCATTGGATATGCTAATGTTCTATTGTTTTCTTTGAGAAAACAATAAAATCAATTAAGAAAAAAGCATCTACCTGATGTGACAGGTTATGTATTACTAGAATGCTTCGGGCATCTTTATAAACTCCATATGGACGATACTTGGCTGCCAAAAGTCTGCATCACAAGAATTCTAAAGATCAAGCAACCCCCCTGCCAGTCTTGTTAACTTTAACTAAAGACAACTAGTAGAATATATCACAGAAAGCTCCTAAATAATAATACTATGCCTGAATAAAGCATAATCTGCAAGAGAAAAAAATGTACAGCAATGAACTACCCAAATCATTATCATATGGCAAGAGCATTAGAGCCAACACAGTAGCAAGGAATCTCCCATACATAATATTAACTGGTTGATTAGCAACTACTCCCACATCAGTAAGGAAATGAGTACTTAAGGGCAAAACAAATCTAGCAGAGTAGTCTATAATGCAAGAACAGTAAGTGTTGGGGGGAAAAAGTGAGACAATAAAGCTGCAAATACATAAAGAGCAGAATCTAAATCTTAGGAAATATAGGGAATGAACAAAGTAACCAAATTGTCAAACATATGCAGAAATTAGCAAAGACCTCTTACACTGGCACAAGGCTTGCATGCCAATCATTGACAAGGAACAGACATGTCTCCCCATAAGTGAACCCTCCCAGTGGAAGCACTAATGGAGCTTCACATGCTGCATGGCAAAGTAAAGTGAACCGGAACTGTAAACCAAATAAGAAATTAGTTGCAAGTAAAAGAACGTAGAACTATATCAATCCAACCTTCTAAGTTTAAAATTTTAGAAACATACCTGATTATCACCAAAAGCACCATGAATATCCCCATATGGATTTCCAGGTCTATGGTATGAGGGGTGGTCAACAAATACCTAAATGAGAACAGAAAGAGCTATCATTATCATAAAGATTCTCCCACTCTCATGCTATATTGACTACCGAATGAAATAAGAGTTCTTGGCTAACATAACTATTCAACAAAGGCACTTGGGTTTAAGCGTATAAATAATTCAAACACCCCAAAGATTAATAAGTAACTGAGAAGCATGCAGAATTTCCTACCCAATCAACACCATCCCTATACTCATGGAAGAAGCCAACTTCCTGAACCCCTCCAAAGCAATATACTTTGATGAGGCGATCTAAATCAACAGCATTAGCAAATTTCTTATCTGCAGGAGTACCATTGATATATCTAGGAGAGACGACCATAACACGGTGCCCACGAGCTGCTAATGCTATAGGCAAAGAACCACAAACATCTCCTAAGCCACCTGTCTTTGAATATGGTGCTGCTTCAGAAGTAACAAAAACAATATTGTGGGTTACTCTTGTCTTGGCATTCTTTTCTCTTCCTATGTCCTCAGAATCTTCCAGGCCATTGGTACTTGTTTCTTTGGAAGAGTCATTGACCCCATTGAATTCAACTTTGCCTTCGGTTCAAGAACATAACATTTGCAGTCAACTCTTAGAAATCTTGATAATCAGTATAAATTTAAAAGTTGATAAATGGAGAATGTGGGAGTTACTCAGAATCAAAATGATTGATAACCAAAAATTATTTAGTATATAAAAAATTACGAATATCATCCTTGTAAGTTGTAAGGCAAAGGAGAATGGCAAAATAAGCACAAATTTAAAAACAAATCAACAAGAAAGTCAAGATGAGCTGAGGAAGACTACGCATTACTTTAATAAATAAATAAACTGGAAGAAGGGAAGAATTTTAATTTATTATTGCTTATCACAGTTAATACATCATACGAGATTAATTGCGACTGTATCTTCCTAGTGAAAAAAAAATGTTACATGTGCACTAATTAATCCAATGGTAACAGAGTAAAATATAGTTTTTCAGATGATTATTCCTCAAATATACAGGTCATATATTAGCCACGAAAGTGATAATCAACAAATATTCCAGCATATACTTTTGAACAAGATTCGGATCCAGTTTTCTATAGATATGTCACTAAGGTCCAGAACACCTTGTACTTGATTTCATGTCCACATAGATATGGAAAATGAATCCAAAGGGAACAATTTTTATTAGGACCCATCAATCAAATACCAGTCTCCAGTAGAAGTTGTACACCTCAGAATTAGTGTGGTCTTAAATTTTTTATCATCTGAAAAGTTGACATTTTCTCCCAAATCCCACTAGACCGTCCACTTGATAATATCTCTTTCTCAAATGGCCAGGATAATCTCTAAGGTCTAAATTTAGAAATACAACAGAATCTAAGAGTAAAATTGATTATAACTGTACCCCTTGATATATATATATTTTTTTTATTGAAAGTACCCCTTGATCTTAGACCATCTTTTTCAAAATTAGAAATGATTATATAAAAATAATAATTTAAATAAAATAATAACAATAATAAAAAAGTATAAAACAATCATTAAAAATTTAAAACAACATAACATAAAACTTTACAACAATTGTAAAATAAACCCAGATTCCAAAACACAAAACTAAACCAAATACATAAGTAACACAAAGATACATACCAGATTGAGGAATCAAGTTAAAGCCAACAACAGAGCCAGAGCCATCCATCTCTGTGCCCAAAAGAAGTCCCTTTTTTTCTTCCTTTTGTTCATCTTCAACAGCAGGATTCCCATCTTGTGAACTACTACCAAGCCCACCACCTGCACCTGAAACTGATGCTCTAATCCTCAAACACCTACTTCCACTTCTTCTACTCCTAAAAGGAGCATAACCCAGTTGCCCAACTACTGTAAAGTTGCTAAATTTAGCTTGCACTGGATTCCTAGAAGATGGTATGCATGAAGAAACCTTGGCGATCATTTGGAGAGACTCCATATCTCATAGAGAAAGAAGTCCAATGTAAGACGAAAAGGATCGTGAATTGCAGTTGAGAACCATAAAATAAAGATGGAAAGAAAAAGAGAGAGAGAGAGAGAGAGAGAGGCGACAAAAAGAGCAAAGTACACCTGTTTGGATTTGAGAGAGAGAGAGAGAGAGAGTGTGTGTGTGAGTGTGTGTGAGTGTGTGTTGTGTATCAGATCCAGCAAAAGCGCGAAACTCGAAAATGGATCCTGGGTGAAGTTTCATTCATGTAGCTGCAAGGAAAAAGGATCCAATGATAAACTGCCACGTAAACGTAATGGTTTAGTTTTACATTGGAAGTGGATGTGGCAGATGTGGACGCTACTACGATGTAAAAACCAATAAAAGTTTTGGTTTTTGTTTGTTTTTGAAGTCGGCGATTGTGACTGCGTTTCGAGTTTACTGACGTGGCGCTGTCTCAATATGCCATTTTGAAAGTTTGTGAAATAAACAAAGGGGGAGGGACGTAGCATCACATTTAATATAAAACTATGACCCGTGAAATACATAAGAAAAGTTTTTTTTTTTTTTGCTATCTTTGGAAGTTTGGAGAGGAGAGTAGAAGATAATAGATGAGTGGAAAAGAGTTGAGGAGAATAGTTATTTTCTATTTTATTTGGACTTTTTTAAAATTAAGAGGAGAAGGAAATAATTAGTTTTTTTATTTGTAATTTTGTTAATACAGTAAGGGCAAATTTGATAATTTATTTGGTCAAATATTTTTATACTTCACTCCCTCTCTAAATCTCTTCAATTTGGGGAATTAAAAATGACGGGTTAGAAGTAATTCAAACCTCTCTAAAGCCCTTCAAATCCCTCCTCCTCTTTCTTTAAAAAACATCCAAACAAGATAATTTAATTACTTTTTCTTCCTCTACTCTACCCCTCATTTTTTCAACATCCAAACATAGCATTAATATAATACTTACGACTAGTATAATATACTTTTTTTTGTTTTTTAAATATAAATTTTAATATATTATTATAGTTACTAATAATAGGCATTTGTTATGTATATGTATGTGATTTTGTTTGTGTATGTATAAGAGAGACTTTTCAAAACTTGGATGTGGATAGGTATTGTAAACCTGAGATAGCAGAAGAATCCAAATCAGTTGAGTTAAGGCAATGAGGTTGGCCAAGCAAGAAGGCTTTACAGCACGTAATTATTGAGAATGACTCAAAAGTTATGCATGAAGAAGCCTATTGAGTCTTGAGTTCCCAGGTAAAGAGCTTTTGGTGTGAATTTGATATGTTGCTAGAGAAGGTTAAGAGTGTATTTGGATACTGCTTATTTTGCTGAAAATTAAAAACATTGTAGCAAAATAATTTTTAAATGTGTGAATAATGCGGTGAAACCCATTTTTAATGAAAGTTTTGGTAAAAAAAGATATTTGTGAGTCCCGTGAATAGTGCACGAGACCCACTGAAAAATTTGGACGGTTAAAGAGGTAGTGAGTCTAGTGCACAGTGCACGGAACCCACTGATAGACAACATCCCATGTGAAAACACTGTTCTCAATAAATTAAAAAAGAAAAAAAGGAAAATGCAAACGCAAATGCAGCAAAGAAAAACGCAACCCAAACGCATACTAGGTGTGTGTCTGGATGATATGATTTTTGTCCATAGATTAGATTTGGATTTGGATAATTAAAATTCACATCCAAAGTCAAGTATCCAAACGCAACCCAAAAGTATTACTGCAGAGAATTATATCAGTGCTCATTTTGTTAGGTAAATAGAAACTCTAATTGTGTAGCTCATGAACTATTGTTTGATGGGCCAAAGCGAAGAATTTGATCGGTTTTGTTCCTTTTATTGATTTCCATCCCTGTTTGTTACAAGTGAATTGGTGCTAATAGTTTTCTGAAGTATTCAATGAGTGTTGGCATGAGGTTTGCCAAACTCAAACAAGGAGCAGCCACACAAGATTCAAGATTTTCACAACAAAGGGTGGAAAACCCAGAATAAAAAATTTATATATGTTTACCGTGCCTTTCAAGTTTTTCAAGTTTCTGATTAGCAGTGCTTTGCTCCTATCTTTGTATTTCTACAATGTAAAGTTTCTGTCTGCAGGAAAACCTGTTATCAAATGAATGTATTTTTTAACAAATGCGCATCAAGAGTAATGTAACTCAGTGATATTTTCCATCCCTATTGTTGATTGTAAACTATTAAAAAAATGCACTACGAAATATGTACGTGTGGTAAGAAATCAGTATGAGTTGTAGTGTTAACTACTTAATACAATATATGGCTTAAACATTTTTTGGTTTCTGGTATGCGCTCTTGTTAGGGGTGTGAATTGTAGTAACAAAGTTGCACATATCCACCACTATATAGCTTGCCCAAATTATAACCAACCTTGCAAGTAACACCTAATTCTAGTCGCTAGAAACATAAAATGTTGACACCACTAATTAATCTGTAGTTTTCTGTGCCTGTGATACAATTTTATTTAACCAAAAAAATAATTATATTCAGAATTCACGAGTATAGGGGGGAAACAGATTAAAATAAGAAAACCAGATCCAATCGCAACTGCATTCAGGTCAAACAATTGCCAATTGGCCTAAAAGGCACTCCAACACAGCCAGTTAATAATAATATGTTGATTTTCCAATACACAATACAATACACAACTTAAAAACTCTTTTTTTGGGGAGGAGGGGGATGGGGTAGATAAAAATACACAACCTAAAACTTGTCACGCCTTCAAATAATCCAAGCACGAAAGCAAAAACAAATTTAGTTTCAACACCATTTGGGCTCCACTGGTTTGGTAACTTCATGAGAGCTCACCATATCCATTATCCTGCCCTGGCATTTCTGAAAAATTCAAACAAATGTTGACTTTAAGCAACTGAACCATCTCATTATGCAGAGTTTTACACAATAGTCTCCTCTAGCAAAATACGAAACAGCATCAACCAAATAAACAGCAAAAAATTGATCCAACATGACTGATAAACAATACCAAAGCCAACTCTCATCATAATGCATGGTAAACCAAACAATGAAACATTCATATGAAAATAATTAGATTAAACAAGATGTAGCCTGTGTATAAATTTCCATGTAACTTCTTCCGTGTAATTTTTAATGTCAAAAGGTATTCGATTCACAGTGTTAATTGCCCAATGCTAATAATTCCAAATCCAAAAGAAGCTCATCATTAATCAACCTTTGGATCCATTGGACCTTCGAACTACTTTACAGCCAAACGTACAGCAATTCTTTTTACAAAAAAGCTGCCCAGGCATGTAGCCTTTGCCTTTTAAATGATGGCAGCACATAAAACATCTTTAAAAAAAATGCCACACAAAGTGAACGTGGCAGTGAAGGCTGAAGAGTGCACAGTGATGTCTGAGAAAAATGCAAATACTGGTGGCTATGGTAGCAAACACATTATTGGTAGCCACTTAATACTTAGATTCACCAGTTTCAGTTTAAACCAAAGAAAATATGCATAAAATATTAGGCATATATCTGCACTCCAATTTTTCTCCCATGTATGAGGACCAAAACATTTTTATTTCATTCCATCTTTTCGGATTTTATTTTGTTTTATAATTCAAAAATATAATAAAGTTCGATTCCCAACCAATCTCAGCATTCTTAGATAAAATTTCAAGAACCTACAATTACATCACATAAATCCTTGAAAATATTTATTTATAAACAATACATTGGATAACAAGTACTAACTTTCCATGAGAATTATATTGGTCATGACTAATATGCTTTGCACAACACATAGAACATTTAATTTTAGAGGAGAACACTGACTTAAACCGTGCCTTTGTATGCTTTCCCCAGTTTCAAGATTCCAGAAGAATTGTGCAGGAAGCTAGACTCTGTTATGAATCCCGTTTTGTGAGTACATGATGTGGGGCAAGGAAACTCCATATGATAGGCTGGGATACACCGTGTCTACACAGATTGCACTAATGTGCGGGAATCTGTTTGACAAGTTTAGCAAGGATAATGATAATAGTGCACAACCAAGAGCTGCTCTAACAGGAAACCAAAGATACCATGGATTGGCAAGTCATACTACTAGTTGAAGGAATTGGAAAGCAAGGAGACAAATGGGATGCGGGAGGCTTTGTAATGAAATCAAGACAAGTTCAAAGACATTTTGAAAGTACTGATTCTATGTAAATCTATATAGAAACCATGTAAGATCCCCCCAAGCCCCACCCCCCACCTCTCTCTCTGTTTATGTAAAAATTTATCAGAGGAGAAAAGAAAACCAAAATTTCAAAAGCACAAAGACTACTTAGGCCAATTCAAGCTCTTTGTTAGCAAACAAGAAATCATCCTTTTATCTTGCGACCAAAAGACCTAATTTTTAAACCAAAGTTTCAGCAGCAAATTGACAGCAATAGCAGAGGTACATGTATCTCATACAACCATTTCATAGCATATTGCAAAAATTGTAAAAGAAACTCAAAAAAGTACCAAGTTTAATACCTTTCCAAAATAAACTCTAATAATCCTCATCATGACGGCGTTTCCTGCTCTTCGTCTCAGATCGCTTCTTGCCCCTACCAACCCATGAATCATCTGAGCCACTTGCATCAGAATCAGATGGTGAGGAGTGCCTTCTGCTCTTGCGAGTTCGCTCTCTGCGAGAATCATCAGATGCTTCAGAATCAGTATCATCAGAATGTCGGTGGCTTCTCCTCCTCCTCTTCTCCTTCCTACTCTTCCTATGCCGCCGCTCACGCTCATAATCATCATCTGATGACTCATCCCTCTTTCTCCGCCTCTCGTTTCTCTTCTTCTTTCCTCCATCTGAGTCATCTGATTCACTACTTCCTCTCTTCCCACTCCTCTTCTTAGACCTCCCTCTCTTCTTCCTCTCCCTAGAATCTCTATGCTCATCTTTATCTGAATCCTTCTTCTTTCTCAATGACCTCCCCTTAGTACCAAGTTTTTTTCCACTTCTTTCAGCAATAATCCTCTCAATCTCTGAATCTGCATCAGAATCTGAATCCTCACTGTCATCCTCTTCATCACTCCCCTCTGAACTCCCAACTGCATTTTTTCTACTTTTCCCATTCAACTTACCTACATTCCCCTTCAACTTATCCAACTCAGCCAAAGCTGCAGCCTCAATTGCCTCTGGGTCTTTATCCTTATCATCCTTCACACTCAAAAAGTTCCTGCACTGAAATGTGAGGTGTCCAACACGACCACACTTCTTGCACGCCCCACGAGCCTCATTGGCATTGGACCCAGTTATACGGGCAAGTGCAAGGAGGCCTTGGAAACTTGCATACGCATTCTCAGCATCTGGTTCAGAGTTTGCCGACGCATTTGGCTTTGCAGAGTTCTTGCCATCTTCCTTGTTGGGTGCATACGGGTCATACCCAATCGCACTCTGCCAGATCCCATGGGTTTGGAGGGCTGCACTACTGTGAACTCTATTGTTCGCAGGCATGCGAACTCTCCCCGCTGTAGCCGGCATCTTGAAATCTCGATATCAAACTCTGCAACAAACAAAATTTTAGTAACACTTTCCAACCTTCAATTCGATAACCCACAACATAAAAAGGTAAACAACATGAACAAATGTAAACCACCCAAATATTCAACATGCTTCTGTAAGTGCTGTATAGTTGCTTTTTTTTTTTTTTACTTCTGAGATATTTACCTTAAGAATTAATATAATCTCATATCTACAACTAATTTGTAGCTAATATTATCATACCACTGCAATTTTATATACCATTAGTTGATCTGTCTGTCTCATGTCTAGCATTGAATGTGATATGGTACTTTACCCAATATCTCATAGAAACTTCAATGGTGATTATCTTAACAAACCCATATGTAATAACAAACCCATATGCACTCATAAACTTTCCTTCCATTAATATGGTATTTCTATCCAAACAAATATATATATATATATATATATATCAAAGATTGAATTTTTATTTATAAAAAAAGTAAATTTAATGTCTATAACAGATTGGAGACCCAAGTTCTGAAACATTTAACTAAAATCACTATTTCAATCACAAACAAAAAAATTATGGGTTTCAATTCAAGAAAATCAAATTAATTTCACAATTTGAAACCAAAATCTAAATCGAAATCAAACCCATCCCTAATTCAAATTCCAAACCCCAAAATCAATTCGAATCCTAGCGTTTTTACGAATAGAAAGGTTTGGAATTCAAAATTCTAGGGTTTGAAGCAAAACCCTAAATTTATGAACGAAAAAATTGAAAAATCAAAAATCAAATTCGTGAGAGAAAATAGTTACCAGATACGACTTGAAGCGAAACCCGTGGAAGAGCAGAGCTAGACCGAGACGCAGAGCCAATGAATGAAGAAAGCAATTAGAGAGAGAGAGAGAGAATAAGACAGAGGAAACTAATTCTGGGGATTTTGATATCTTTTATAGGAGAACGAAGTCAGTTTCCTCAAATAAACAAAAGAGGGGACACTTTAGCATTTAATATATATATAAATTAGTGTCTTATAATCTTTCTTTTTTCTTTTTCTTTTTTTGAATGGAAGATATAGATATTATCTTTTTATTTTAGTAATGCTTGTGCACAAAAATTTGAAAACAAATTCTATTTCTGTGTATTTATTTTTAGTAATAATTTGTCGTTTAAGATTTTTTGTGACATTATTGTGAACGAAACAATACTATTTTTGTTTTTTACTCTTCAAATGTCCCCAGTAGTTCTCATTTTTGTTGGGTGAGTAGCAAGAATAATGCAATATTCACAATAGTTTAGTAATTTTTAACAACAAATCTTATATGATAAGTCATTCTGATCATAATCTGAGTTTATTGTCGAAATTGTTTTTCATCCACTGATAACAACTTGCTGTCTAATATTTATTGTAAAATTGTTGTAAAAATATTGAGAACCTAACATTTCTCGAATAGAAATAGAAATTAGTAATTGTGTACCTCATGACCTATTTTGATGTGTGCCAAAATAGACTACAATTGTTTGATGTGCCAAAATAGATGACAATTGTATTGGTTAGTTTGTTTTGGATAAAGTTTTTTCCATCCAAAGGGGACAAAAAAAAAAAAAACAATAATGACAAAAATTGAAGGGTTTTTCCAAACTTGTTGGGAAATTTAGACCCCGGTTGATAGAATTAATAAGTTTTAAACCCAAGTTGTTAATTAGATTTATTATGAATAAACTTGTTAAAACAAACAAACATTAATATCATGTCACAAATAATATGCAATGGAAAAATAAATAAGATAAGATATGATGACCCAGGAAAATCAATGAAACCAACCAGTTTCACAGTAAAAAACCTGGGGGGAAACCTTCCCGAAAAGCAATTCACTATAGTAAAGAGAAATTTCAGATTTAGTGCAAAACCTTTGTCCTTAGATTTTACAATTCACGTAGATGAACTTACAGCAGAAACCTTCTACCGCTTCAGAACCTTTGAACTCTTCAATACATGAACGCCACCATTTTATGCACGGATCCCAGTATGTGACTTACTCACCAACTTGAAGAAGAAGAATGTTGGCTGCAAAATTCTTCACTTCATCAACAATGAAGATCAAGAAGTACTTGGTTACAAAACCCTAAGGCGTAAAGACACAGTAGCTTCTTTCTGAGAGAATAAGGTTTCGGTCAATTTTTGCATGTGTTCTCCTTGTATTCTCTTATGTGACGGTCTTAAAAATAAGTCTTATATATGACTAGGGTTGTGAGAAAAGAAACCTTACACAAATACACAAATATGGGCCGAAAATCAGATCTGAAAATCTGAATTCCCATAACCTCGATAGCTTCTTGATCAATTGAGAAGCCGTCGAGCTTCATTCATTAAATCTCGATAGATAGCTATCTGTCGAGCAGGTGTTCGCAGGTATCTAGTAGATGTCCAGCTATCTGTCTAACTTTAGTGAACACTTTTTCTTCACTTGTTTCTTGGTCCAATCTTCATGGGTTTAATACTAGACTTGAACAACATATTCTTTGAAGTATTAAACACATCTTAGATCTACCAAAATACAAGTAAAGTGCGTTTTGTCAAAGGACTAGCCAACTACATAAAATATGTCATTAACAAAACATATATGTAAAAACCAAACCAACCCAAGTAGGTGGGTTTTGGCATATATATTTTATGCCTTATTAAAAAATGATCTTTAATCAAATATTTAAATACTTTTTTTAATAAAATATTTATGATTCATAGAATATGCTTAAGTTAGATTTCAATTTTGTTGAAAACTAATTTTTAAAATAACAAATCAATCACACTAAAAAATATTAAAATAAGGTTAATAAAATAATTTTACGTTTGTGGTAGGTCAGATTAGATCATACGAGTTTAAAGACTATTAACCCAAACTCAACCCAACTCAAGGTTAAAAATACAATTCCAACCCAACCCACGAAAACTGATCCGAGAGATTAGTTTGGATTGGGTTTGATTGATTTCATCATGCTGGTGGGTTTGATGCATACCCTAGTCACTCCTTCTCAACTCCTCATATTTCATCACCTATGGATGAATACACAACAAAGCCTTAGCCCCAACATTTTTTAGGTTAACTACAATTCGCACACACACACGCGCATATATTTCTCTATTATACTACATCCAAAATTATACTTTTTGTTAGTTTCTTAATTAACATATCATTTTTTCACCATTTTTACTAATTCTATTTTTTGTCTTCCTCTATTTTTTTTCATTTCTTCAACTTGAATCAACTTACTTTTTTTTTCATTTCTTCAACTTAAATCAACTTACCTTTTTTTCATTGGTGCATTACTAAAATTAAAATGTACCTTTAATACATGCAAGTATGATACAAATAATTACCAATGCTTTACTATTCATAGTGGTGCTAGACAAATTTCAATATCCCAATGATAATATTTTTTGTTTCAATACAAATTCATTAATTCTTCACCTATCACAGTGTAGCAAAATCCTATCACATCTCTTGAATTAGCTAGGGAGAGAATCTCTTCTCATACATAAATCGATGGATCCCAAATTGAAACACATATAAAAAGAGTTACAAAATATATGTTATCACATAGCCCTGAAGGAATATTGTTTATAGCATCATTCAGATAAATAAGTAAAAATCATTGACAACATATTCACAAAATAAGTTCTTACCCCACATTATATGTAATAAATATTCAACATCATCAACCAAAATCTGTATTTTTTTTTTTTTTTTGTGGATTTTTTGGGATGTGAGAAGCATCAACCAAAATCATGTCTCCAAGCAGGACCACCTAGTGGCCAATCATCCATGCCATTAGGATTTGGACTACAGCTTGAGGCCCGTCTAGAATTTAATCGGGCCCCATTGCTCTTTGGGCTTGGGCTCCTTGGGGCATGAAAGGTTGTTCCTCCACCTGAACTTGAGGAATCACAACCTGACTCAACAGCCAAGCCTCTCCTTGTTGATGGGTTCCATTGAGGCCCATATGGCCCACGCTGTTTGACTGTGCCTTGAGTCCTCACCTTGGCCTTTGCAGACTGAGTTGGGGCCATGTAGCTAGGTCCATCATTTGAGCCAATTTGTCTTTGCTTAGTTGGGTATGGGCTTGATTCAATTGAGTCTCGATTTACTAGGCCCATGTTAATGTTACTCAAGCCCGAGTGCCCAATGATATCCATTTCTACTGTTTTCTCGGACATTTCATCGGTGTTGGTGGTGGCGGTGGTGGCGGTGGTAGGAAGTGTCATATAAGAGTTTTCTTTGTGGCCCATTTGACGGGCATGCTGTGGTTGCGACGACATCCAACGCTCAAGCCAATTCCATCCCCATTGGGCCTTTTCGCGCTCATCAACATGTGGCCCAATTTCATTATTGTTGAGATCTGGTTGAAAGTGTTGTTGCTCTTGCTATTGCATTGAAAAAGTATAGTTAGGACAATGTCATTGGAACTTAATAGGAACATGTTTTAGTTAGGTACGCATCTTGTTTTTCATTAGACAAAATGATAATCAAAAGCTATTCAAATAAGCAAGAGATGTAATAGTGTCTCACACTAACCTGGTAGCTAAAAGCATAAGCAAGAGCTCTCTCCCTTTTCATCACAGCATCATGTCTCCTTGAAGCATTTTCCTTGATTCTCTCAGAACTCTGACGCCTATTATCCCAAGCTCCAATATCATTGCTTTTAAGAGGGCTCTTGGGCTTTTGATCAACCTCTTCTACTTTGTTTTGAAGCTTATCTTGAGCCAATTGGAGTCGGCGTGCTCGTACTCTTGCTTGTACCCGTACCAATGCTTGCATGCAACGCATTGTCATTTGTGCTTGCTTGCGTACATTATGACCCCTCACTAATGCTTGCAGCCTCACTAATCCCTTCAAAGCTCGCAAAGCCCTTCTAGCCTACACAATAAAGCACAATAGTTAGTAAAATAGTAAAATTTTGGCAAAGTTTTCAATGATAGCATAGCATATTGCAATATTGTGATGACAATGATGTACCAAAGAAAAAGTGGTGCATTCAAACACATGTATAATACCCCTTAGCATTGATTATGACCCCTAGACTTGGTGCAACAAGGCTCCAGAGAGTCAATATCTAGTTCAGTATTAATTGGAATGTGGACCTAAATAAGATGCCTGGTAGACCTGAATTGGCCAGTTGGGACGTGCAAGAAGTTAAGGAGCAATGGGCCAAACAATGAATGTCCTCTACTTTTCATTCATCGCCTTCAATAAAAGCCATTGCTCATTGCCTGTCGTTCATATCTGAACAATCTTTGTACTACAACTGCAAACTTTTTTTTATTTATTAATGAAAGTACTATGACTGCAAATATTTCAATTGTATGCCTATAATTTACAGTCCTATTGGGTATAAATAATTTATAGACCTTATTGTATAACTAATAAATTATAATCCTTACCTGTCCAATAGGCAATGGCTATTGACTCATTGAGGCTTTCTTAAGTTTAAATAAATTGGTTTATATGACTTAGAAGACCCATACCAACCATATAAGTTGACTTGGGTAAATAGTAGTTTCTGTCCTCAAATTCGGGGCATGCATGATTCTGGTCCAAATTTCAGAAGTATAATAATTTAGTCTTCCTGTCAATTTTCCATCCAAAATTTACTAACATGCCTAACAGTATGTTGATTTGGATACATACAAATTTTGATAGAAAGTTGACGCCATGACTAAATTGTTACAAGATTGAAAATTGAGTGATTAAAATTACCCATGTTCCAAATTCAAGAAACAAACATGCAATTTAGGCTTGACATTTATAAGGCTTCATCTTGAAACATAAGAAGCAGAAAGTTCAAATCACTTTCAGTACGTGAGTGCAAAAGAAAATCTTACCAGGTAACCCCTATAGTATGCTTGAATGAGGGTTGCAGCCCTTTCTTCCTTAGAGTGGCGTCCATAACCAGCCAATCGAACAACTTTGGCCGCGGCTTGAGCAGCTGCAACAGCAGCTTCTGCGGCTGCAGCAGTTGCCACTGCAACAGCAATAGCATGGTTTCTATCTTCATTCACAGGACTTGATGCAGTGCTCTCATCATTTGTGACGTCCGCTGAACTTTCTGTGGGGAAATGTTCAAATGAAACAACCTCTGGAGCATCATGTTGCCATTTCTCCCCATTGTCCTTCTGCAAAATTATGTAATTGCTTAGCATTAACAGTTTAACACCTAGAAATAATAGTTGTGAAGAGATAGAAAGTAGAAATTATCATTAATCTAAAAGTGATTTGAGATTAATTTGCGATGTCCACTAGTAATGACCACGCAAAATTAGTGTCGAAGTTAATAACTTCGTATAGGATGGTCGTGTGGTGGGGTATATTGATATGTCAAAATTACTAGATGAATTGTTACTAATTTGCAATGCCACTCCCAATTAGCTCACTAATTTATTAATTGTAACATTGACTTTTTAATGTTAGGGTGCACATTACAAATTTATCTTGAATTAAGATGTTAATTGTAAAAAATTTATGATTTTGCATGAATATTGTAAATCACTCATAATTTAAGATGGACAAATATAATTAACCTAAGTTTTCAATCTTATTTAACATGTAATACATTTTGATAAGAAGAGAAGCTAAGGATCCAAACACTCTAAAGTCTTAACCCTCATTTTGAGTCTGAAGAAAAAGGAGCAATATTGACTTGAGAGTTGTGATACTCTTCTCCCTAAGCTTAACCAAAAAGAAAAGAGACAAGAATCAATTGGGTGTTTGGCAACATAGGGATCTAAGGTAGCAAGCACGTGTTGATGAAGATGGATGATGTGACAGCATAGGTGGCATGATAGTTATATGTCATAAGCCTTGTAACATTATTTGGTTATGCTGTTAGGGGACCATATGCAACTATATCATGTCACTCCCCAAGCCAAAAATAAAAGAACCATAGAACTGCTCACCATAAGAATGATCATGATGATCAGATTAGGCAAACTTCATACATCAACAATGAATTTTAGAGAAAACTAGCTAATTGTTATTCAAATTAATGTGAATTTTTATATTGTTTAATGGTCAAATCCATTTATAAGTCAAATCCATTTATAAATCAAACCAATCCCATTGGATGGCTTGGTTGCTTTCATGTTTCTCTCACATTAATGTTTCTTAATAACAAAGCTTTTTTTGTTCTGATTTGATCTAATCATTATATTTCTTTGTTGCAAATCAATAGAGAAGAAAAATTCAGACATGTTGTTATCATGGAGTAATCAATTCATTTATTTATTAGGAAACCCAGTACGCATCAACAAATTCAAATTATAAAAAAAAAATTAAAATTCTATGAAAGCATAATTATCACTTGTTAAATTGCCTTAAATCCTTGATTACTCTCATTTATATTGCAGTTACCTAGCTAGTGTTAAATGCCAGGCAATTACTGTCAATTAAATATACATCATATCAATATATGTGGTTAAAAATGAATGATTGTGGTGCCATCATTTTTGGATCATGTGCATGATGAACTATTTACTTTAATTTAGGTGTACCATAAAAATCAAACTTAATAAGAAAAAGAAGAATTGGAAAAAAAGTAAACAATAAAAATCACTAAAAAAAGGACCACCCAAATAATTGTCAATGACTTACAAAATTACCTTTTTATCTTGCAATTCCTTAGGAGATTGTTTGAAAACTTTCTTCACCGATGAGAACCAGCTGCTTCCTTTCTTTCCCATCTCCGGCCAAAAGATTGGTTTCTTATCACAGTCATATATTAACAAAATAGCCATGTCAGAAAGTGGAAATTACACAGTTCATCATTCAGCCATCCAAGAAAACAAGAAAAAAAAAAAACACCATTAACATAGCTTTTAGCTTCAAGGATCTTTGATCAAAAAGCAAAAGGAAAATTAAACATAATCCAAATAGTATATGAAATCACAGAATCAAGCCCATGTACAAAATCCTAGAGTTCTAAAACAAGAAAGATAAACAACACATATATATGTAGCCCATGACAAGATATTATCTTTACAATCTTAGCCATCTAAATAAATCAAAATGTACACAACCTCAAGTATAGCAAGTTAAGGATGTGATTACATACAAACGCACAACATTGAAACACCCACATGCATATATATGTAATATATGCATGAATGAATGGATTTAGGCCCACGAAATGGTAACCAAACCTGAGTTTAGTATGAAATTTTGGATGATCACCTGGATTGAGCTTAGTTTCCCATCTTCTTGTTTTCATTTTACATGCATCTTATGAAAGCTTCTTCAATTCTTAGCTAGCAACAAAGTATAGGGCTGAGATATAGACAGAAAGAGAGAAGAACAAGATGTGTGAGACTTAAGAGTATAGTATTAACTGCAAGCCCGCGAGTTTGCGGTTGGTATTTAACAAATTCACGGGGGTGCTACCTCGTAATACTTAATACAGTTGGCTCTTGGTCCAATACATTTGTGACACGTCACCTATAACCCTTTCTTATTTAAGAAAATAATTTACGGGTTTCTTTTCGGTTGGGCTGTAAATTCCTACGTCTCCACCTCCTCCTCTCTACTATGTGGAAAAATTTAACTTTTTTTCTTTTTTAGTTTAAGACCACAAAATTTTTCAACACTTCCTGCCACAATTCTGGCGTGGTAAAGTGTGATTGGTAAAGAAAATGCCGAGTCCTTGTAAGATAGTTAATCACTCATAATTTGTCATGTCAGAGTTTTGATAAAATTGTTGTGGAATAATCTATTTAAAAGAATGGTTAATAATTTATTTAAAAAAAGTTTTTATAATAAAAGAATATAAATGTAACTAATGTTTTAATGGTTTTTTCTATTTCTCATAAAAGTTGTGTCAAAACTTTCCTAAATTGGATTATTAACTATTACCCTTAGGTGCACCCATTAGCATGACCTTTTTTTTTATATAAAAAAAAAATATATATATATATATATATATTTAAGGCATAATCAATTGTAATTAGAGCTACTTTTTCAAGGGGGTTTGAAAATGGTTTTTCTCACCACGACGCACCCTTGGTGCAGTGGTCACTCTACAAGTATATATGTTTGTGGGGGTGTGGGGACAAGGGCCAGGGTTCAAGTTTCTAGAAGAGAGTTTCACACACATATATACTTAGATTAGACAAGAGTAAAATTCTATCTTGTATAAAAAAAAAAAAAAAAAAAAAGGTTTTTCTCACTAGGGGAATTAATGGGCCGTTGGACTAGTCAATGTTTAATTACAAATTGAATGCTAGGGAAAATATTAAAATAAACTTTTGAATCTTTAGGAGTAATAATGTTTATGATTATAAAGTTAATTAGTGGCTATTAGATAATAATGAGGTGTAAGGTTTGAAATTTGAATGCTTGTTCTCTATAATAATTCTATTAGTTATGTAACATAATAATATAATTAAAGTGTTCTTTCACGAAGGTGTGACTTGCCCCACACAAAAAAGAAAACAAAGGAAAAGAGTGTATGTGACCAAAGAAATGTAAGCATGAACAATCACAAGAATGTCATGTTGATCGTCCCATACCATATATACTTGTCAAAATTATAAGCAATTGTTAAATTCAAAATTTCTACTAGTTTTAAATATAAAATATGATCTTTTTTTTTTTATATTATTGGTTGTCCCTTTAATTTCCTAAATCTCGTATATTTTTAATCTTAGATAGAAATCATACTCTAGTCTAATCTAAGTATAGATATGTGAAGTTTCCTCTTGAAAACTTGAACTTTATACATTGCCCCCCATCTCACAAGTACTTGTACTTGTATTTGTAAAATGACTATCACCCTAAGGGTGCGCAGTGATTCAAAATCTCATTTACAACTACAAACTAATATGAGAGAAGCTTTATGAGATTTGGAAAATAAATGCTAAGATTCAATGCAATAAATTCAAATAAGAAATTTACTCACAATTTCTTTATTTTTGGTTATAAAGAATGGTGAAAATGTATATTAAGCTTTATATTTTCTATTTTTAATTTGATAGTTTGGAGATGTATGATTCAAACCCAAAATATCTATATTAAAACTATCATATAAGGCGACAATTCGTTGAGCATAGCATTAAAATGAATGATAGATTTGAATCTAAGCTTCACATTTTGTCAAATCCATATTTTCTTCCATTAATGAGTGTAGTTTTAATGAGAGTGAATTGCTTTTTGTATACCGATTTTTTAATAACAAGATTATAGTTTAGATCTCTCTTCATCTAATCATCTCTATCTCATTCCACCCTCCTAACATGAAGTATAATTTAATAAATAACAAGTGTTTTAGTGAAGAGAATTAATGTTGCTTCACGTGTTTGATTCACAAAACAAATTCAAAAGTGTGCATGTTGGCCCGTCTTTTTGTGTGTTCCACTGGTCCCACATTTTGATCAGCCTCACCATCAAAGTAGTAATTATCACCTCATGGTTGCACCACACCTACTTAATGCAAAATTACACTTGTATCACTACCTTTTCTTATTATTATTATTTTTATTATTATCTTGTTCAAATATACTAGCGCAAAATAAATGTGAATGATATTAAACATAAATTGAATCCTAAAAATACTTGAATTTTACTATGTGATCTGCTTAAACTTAACAATAATATTAAATTTAATGTTAAAGATTTTGTAGCTGAATTGACACATTCTCATGTATAAAGAACTTAAAATTTATGAAGGAAAGAGTTTAAACCATAGGGTTATCAACGAATTATAATTATCTATAAATATAGATATTAAACATAATCAAAGAATTCAAGGCTGAAAAAATCAATGACACGTGAAAAGCTATTTTCAATGCAAGTTGGATATGCATAATGACTTACATGAGAGATGGTGTAATAATCTGACGGTAGGACTAGGAAATGCTCATGAACTCAGAAAAGGAAAAGAAGGAACTATAAAGGCTGCACATGAGAGCCTTTCCATTCATGGTTTTGCCTTTTTCCTTTTGGCGTTAATTTGATATTTGAGCTTATGTTCAAGTTGGGGGGTATTTGTTTCTAATTTTTTTTTTTTAAGTTGGGGGATATTTCATATTTGTAAAGATAAATGTTAGGAAGACAAAATTTCTTACAATCTTTTTACCACCGTTGATAATTGCAAGTTATAATTTATATAAATATATATATCGTTTCACAAGTAAATCTATCACTTATGCCACTTTTATTAGCACTTATTTACAACATACTATTTTCATTGAAATTTGAGACTCGTCAATTATGAAAAAAAAATTGTAAAAAACATGTTTCTAAACTTATTGTTTTGTAGTCAAAAGCCTTATAACCCACGTGACATTTCTAGTGTTTCCAACACTCCATCATTTAAATCATCCCTCCCCATTATAGTAATTGAATTATTTTTTAAAAAACTAAAAAATTATTAATTTGTAAATTAATTCAAAATTGCGTTGTTCTTGTGACTCTTGTCTGTTTCTATATATGGAGCCTGATTGGTGGCAATGGGAAATACCTGCATGTCATTACTCATTGTCTATTCCATGCTCAAATCATCATTCACCACCTACTCAAAATAAGCCTCTTAAGCTTACACATGCATCTCACCCATTTGACACAGCATAAACATCTCACATGATAGATAGAACTATAGAGTCTAGTGTACAGACAAACATCTCAAATTATCACCCTTTTTTCTTCATGGTTATTGACTTCATTGTCATTCTATTTCAATTTTCTTTAGTCTAGAGGATAAGCCTATTTCAAATTAGAGAACTCAAATTGAATAACATCCCATCAAATTAATAAATACATTGCTTGCTTGATGAGCTGTGAAGCTCTTTATTTCACCCACATTTTGCAGACCAATTAGGCAATTACCCTCTACATACGGTTGAGCATTAAAAAAGAAAAGAAAAGAAAAGAAAAGGTTTAGCCAAAGTAGATTATGTCTATTGCTTGCATTAAAAGGGAAACTGAAGCAAGATAAAAGAAAGCATTAGGAAGGAGATGAGTCTTAGTTGTGTGCCTCCCTTTGACGGGTTCAATTTGGTTTGGTGAAATGCCCCTTTCAAAGTATTTATGTTAGTGTGTTATTGTTTTATTGGATAGGTGTGGTGTATTCGTGTTAGGCTTCATTGTAAGCTCTACGCATACACACACATTTATAGGTGGGGGTGTGTCCCCTAGTTCGTACGAATATTAATAAAAATCTTTGTGAAATTGGTTATTCCTAAAGGTTCATCGGTGACACTCTATCCATTAAATTAGATTAGGTTTAGCTCAACAAATTAACGACAATTGTGGGAGGTGGAATCCTTTGAAATGGAAAGGTACGTAATGGCTCTCAATATCAGTCAGTTTTAATCTGCATAGTTACTAATAAAGGTTTAATTTAATAGAGTAGAAGTCGTACTACTATTTGGGTTCCAAAAATCATACCTCTCTACGATATTAGGAAGGCTATTAAAGGTGTTGATTGTCCGTTTTTTCCCGCTCGAACATATCCCACCAATCTCAAGCTTTGAGTTGATATTACACCTATCACTCTAATATGCCAATCCGTAGGGTACAACTAGGCGACTAGATTACTTGTAAATGAACATTTTGCATCACATTAAATACGATGTAAGGTAATTGTGACGTAATAAATGCAGAAATGATTGCATCTGAACTGAGCTCGTCGGCATGATGTTGAGATGAGACAGGGAGATCCATGAAGTTGTCATTTTAATCTTCTCTAGTTTAGTTTTCTTTTTTTCTTTTTTTTGCCTTGGTTTTTTTTTTTTTTTTTTTTGCTGAATAATAAATGGGAAGGGGGGCGACCAACGTGGCAATTCTACCTGAGCGTGACCATAGTTGCACCCTACCCGTCAGGGTCCAGATCCCTGCTGGAGTGCAGGGGGATCGGTGAGCCATAGTTTCCCTAGCTCCACGAGGAACACCAATGGCTTAGGCTTGCCAAGGAAAGTAAACCCCACACAAGTCCATATTCGGACTCGAATGTGGGACCTCCCTTGGCGAAGCTCTTTGTTCCTCACCTAGAACCATTAGACCACACCACCTCGGTGGTGCCTTGGTTTTGGTTTAAAAGGAAATTAGTTCAAGTATCAAATGCTTTAGAGTTTATCATTGATAAAACTATCCATCATCGCTCAAGAATACCAAAATTTGGTTCATATTATTGAATTGATTTATGGAGAAAGTTTGGCTTCAAATCTATTTGGAGTTATATTTTGCCAATCCATTATATAATGTTTGAAGAGACCATTTATGCGTAGTTATAGTCATATAACTTTTTTTAATGAATTATGATAAGTTAAAAAAAGAAGTTCAAAATTAATATGGAGTCAAAATTTGTCATTGATTTATTCAAGAAATAAAATAGTTTATTGTTGAATATAGATACTTATATATCACTTTGAATTCGTGATCTCGGAAGAATTTGCTAGGACAACAATGACGATGAGACTATTAAATTATGAAATTGACTTTACCTTTAGCAAAAAAATAAATAAAAAGAATAATAAGTACTCTCGTGAAGGGCTAAGAAATATCATCCTTTTTTTTGTTGTCCTTTTTTTTTCCCTTTTGTTTTTAAATGTATTGATAGAAAAGCTATGACTTGTTAAATGACCGGAATGCCTTATAAAGACAAGGACATATTCACTTTAACCTTAGCTATTAGAAATGTGGATCATAAGCAACACATGTGACCACCCCATCTGTCTATGATCTAACCTCTATTATTAGCAAAGAAGTAATAGAGATTATGATTTTTGGGTCAGCTACCTAAAATGAGAGATCTCAACCACTTATAATTGTAATCATGAGACATAAACATTCCTTTACATTTTGTTCAGGTTTGGTACAACCGATCTAATATGCCACTGCTTTTTCTTTCTTTTTAATATTAATAATAATTTTATTATTATTATTATTTCCTCATATTAAATTACAAGGATAATTTGTTGTATGATAGGATATGAAGTTTAATTTTTGTCATTTATTATAATTATTTTTTTAGAATTGATCTTTATTTCCTTGTTTTAAAGCGTCTTCCTAAAAATTGGATCATTATATAATAGGGAATTTTTATGTTCTATTTAAGATTTTTTTTAAAAAAATTTATAATTGCACCTCTTTTTTTAACTCTAATTTAGTCATTTCCATAAAATTTGGGATTTATGTGATTCACGAGCCACCCTAGGGAGAAATTATTAGATCCACCAGGAGGATCGCTGACGTGGTCCTCCTTGACCTCTGAACCAATAAAGTGCTTTTATTTATACAAATGTGACATCACCTGAAAATTTTTATTTTTTGTACTGATTAGGAAGTTCACTCATACATATTCATAAATGATATTATCTCATTGGTTGAGAGGACCATTTTAGCAGTCTTTCTGGTGGACCTAATAATTCCTCGACCCTAGGAGGCTAGGACCTTTTTTTTTTTTGGTAAACAGGAGGCTAGGACTTCTTTACTACAAAATGGTTTTTGTAATCCCTAGATGTTTAGGCTTTTTGATTAATAAAAATAAAATTGTAGAATGCTTTTCTCTTATTCTTTCTTAGATGGAATCCAAAACCATCTTTGTGAATTTAAAGAATCTCTTTTAAGATTTAAGGCTTCATTCTTAAGATAAATATTTTCTGTTTATTATTTGTGGCTATCCACTGCATCAATTAGTATCTTTTTTTTTTGCTGAGAACATTAATTAGTATCAGAGTCTTGTCATTCTCCTATTTTAATAGCTAACAAAACTAAATGGTAGTAGTTTGTAGCGGTAGAGATGTCGAAGGTTTCAACATGACACACCCAATGAGTCATATATGATGCATCAATCACATATACCAATCTCTTTACCAGGAAGACAACATAGAGGTAGGCAAGAACCATGACAACAACAGTCAGCCAATTCATAGGTGCATTCCAAAATACAACAAAACCTCTTTTTTTTAATTGGAGTATGCATGCGCAAGTTGAATTTCATTAATTGCATTAATTATTTGAATTGGATTATTTTAATTTTTGGGAGATCCATGAGGAAGAAAATGTAATGCTTGTGTCTAATAAAGGAAAATTTATGTTTATAAAAAAAAATAATAATAATAATAATAATAATAATAATAATAATAATAATAAAGGAAAATTTATTAGATACTCTAAAAGTATACTTCATCTCTCTCACATGGAGGTGAGTCTTATGGTGGGTGAGACTAACATTTATATAAGAGGAAGGAAGTATACTTTCAGAGTATCCAATAATAACCCCTAAGAAAGTAGAGAGTAATATGACTGATTAGCGTGCATGGGACGACATACAAGATGATAGCGTGTGATGCTGCCTAATGTTTTCTTCCTAACAAAGAGATTGATGAATACTCAATTTCATGTTGGCTTATTCATGTGTCACATTGAAACTGGAGGAATTTATCTCTTGCAACAAACTTTTTCTTTGAGAGCTCCTTTAGGGGAACTACTGCTAGCTTAGCCATCACACATGCATGGGTGCATGTATTATTGAGAATCAATCGAAATAGCTAAAGATTGCAATACATAAGTTAACTTTAATTGAATTTTGAAAGCAATAATATTCTCCTTTCTGTTGGTAGAATAAAAACATTCTTTTAGATCTCACATTTTAGATTTAGTAGATTATTGTTTTAAAGACCAAGTCTAGTATAGAAAAATAAAAGTACTTATAAGTATGAAAAATAAATAAAGAAGAAGATTGAACCCAGAAAAAATCACATAACATACGAGAACATAAAACATATATTCTTACCATATGGAACAGAAATCACATGTCCAAATGGATAGTCTCAAATTATTTCTCACTTTTTTTCTCCTGAGAATTAATGAGACATGGCTTTTTGTTATAAAATAGGCTGGTAGGGTGTTAATCAGTTGGGTATGAGTGTATATGATGATTATGATCCAACACAGCCCTGTCCTCTCTCCCTTGTATTTTTTTTTCTTTTTTGGTTTAAAGGAAACATAGTATAATGAACGGTTCGAAGTCTAGGGTACATAATATCCCAAGCATCAGCTAAAAACTGTAACAAAATACAGAAAGGAGGATTTGAATACAAAACAAGAAGATCACTGATAGAGTTTCCTTCGTTGGTCAAAAGATTCGCGCTTTGATTCCCTTCGGATATGAGCTTCATCAAAAGGTTGGAGGGGCCTGCTGCAATCATAAAATTAAGCACTACAAAGGGTGAGTTGCTTCAGCCTTGGGGCAATGCGATGTTAATATGCCAACAACTGATTATGCACCTCTATCTCTATAAGGAGCTTTCAAATTAATTTTGAGGCTGCTTGCGAGGGTAAGACCATCATGTACACGGCAAAGTTCAGCTGCCTTGTCCTCTCAGTTTTTTTCAACAAAAAAGTCTATTCCTAGCACCCCATTGAAGCAAAACATAGCCATCCCAAAAATTCAAATCTCTCTCTCAAACTGTCTCAAATTTTGTGAGATGGTTCTCACTTCTCAGGCTGCTAGTTATGAATATGTGTTCTAGTATAAGTGGTAATCTGTATCAAAAACTTGAATTGTTCAAATGAGGGGCACTGGAATCTTATGGCATGTTTGATAGATGGAGTTCTTTGTGAAATTCTCGAATCCTTAGTTCAGACAGTTTCTGCTTTAATTATATGTAAACATGAAATCAAATCATGGATGCTGCCCTATTGCTATATTTGTCATCCCCTCTTTGTTAAGTGATTTGCAGCATGATGTAACGTTTAGAATAGTACAAGCTCCAAAAGTGGCACCATGATCTTCACCATTTACAATTTATCTACAAAGATATTCACCTTTCACAAATGTGTATGAATTAAATACTAGGGACTAATTGAGCAACATCTCTGACATGATTCTAATAATTTTGCATATATATATATATATATATATATATATATGGGTTAGGTTCAAGTTATACCTGGTATAACTCTAAGCAATGTTACACCACCCAATAACTTGTTACTAAATTAATATTTTAAAAATCTAATCGTTGAATCACATGTTCTATATGTTCTTAACATGCATGCCAATTTTCATATCAATCGGATGTTATTTATTATATGATCCATAAACTTATTTTTTATGCATTATTTTAAACTACAAAAACTTGAATTTTAACAATTGATTGATGACATATCTATTAATCTTTGATCACCTTAAAATTTTGCAAGTATAGAGAATATATGAAGATAATATAATCTAACGGTGAATTTGTTAATATTCGAATCCAATTAAAAAATATTGAGTGGTGTAACATTGCTTAAAATTACACCTAGTGTAACTTGAACCCAATCCTATATATATATATATATATATATATATATATATATATATATATGGGCTGGGTTCAAGTTACACCTGGTGTAACTTTAAGCAATATTACACCACTCAATATTTTTTAATTGGATGAGAATATTAACAAATCCACCGTTAGATTATATTATTTTCGTATATTCTTCATGCTTGCAAAATTTCAAGGTGATTAACAATTAATAGCCATGTCATCAATCAATTGTTAAAATTCAAATTTTTGTAGTTTAAAATAATGCGTAAAAGATGAATTTATGGATCAAATGGTAAACAGTTTTCGATGGATATGAAAATTAGCATGTATGCTAAGAACATATAAAACATGTAATTTAACGGTTGGATTTTCAAAATATTAATTCAATAACAAGTTATTAAATGGTGTAACATTGCTTAGAATTACATCAGGTGTAACTTGAACCCAACCCTATATATATATATATATATATATATATATATATATATATTGCAAGCATTCAATAACCTAAAGTATGTGAAGAATTATGTTTACTTTTTTGAAAATGTGATACAAATACAGTATGAGAGCCAGTTCAATATAGTTTAAGGTGTAAGAATAATTAAATTGGGTCTTTTTTTTATTATATTTACTTCATAATTTTGTATCTTCATTATAATATTTAATTGGTTCTCACTTCTTTGAGATTGAAATTTATTTATTTATTTAAGTTTCGTTAACATCTTCTTTCCAATTAATAATATGACCAATCCAATTGATCTAAAGTAAGATTTTTAAAAATTTTGGATTTGAGGAATTTTTTTATATTTATTTATGCAAATACAATTATAATAAGTATTTCTAGCAAAATTCTTTGAGCAATATATATGTTTGGAAAATAATCTACTCTTTTATATATCATCAAGATTTATTATATTACTCATTTCTAAATTATTATAATTATTTTCATTGTTCAATCTTGTGTATATACTATTTCATTATCTTTTAAGCTTTTTATAATTTTTTGATTCATTTAAAATTTCTATTTTATATATTTTTTCTATTTCTAAGAGCATTCTCATCAGGTTTCTTATAAAAAATGTCATTTTGACACACCAAAAACCTACTTTATTATTTTAACACACTATTTTACAATTCATCATTTATCACATCTTCTATTCTTTGATTCTAAACATTAAAATAATATATCCACATATTAAAATAACATTTAACTAAAATTGCCACCAAATTCACAGCACCACACCACTGCCCACAACCACAAATCTCAAACCCATTGGCACCATCCATCCCAAATCTCAAATCCACAGCACCATCCCAAATCTCACACCCACAACTTGATTGAGAGAGGTCGGCAACAAGTTATGGAGAACAAGGCGGTGAGATCACCGTGGCATGAGAGACTATGCATCGAGGTCAGCGGCGAGTTATGGAGAACGAGGTGGCGAGATTAGCAGCAACAGAAGTGGAGGACGACGCAACTTTAGATGACAATATGGTTTTGATCTGGGTTTGGTCAGACCCATCGACACCACAACCCACCTCCAAAACCAACAAAAATCCAAACCCATCGAAACCACCCAATACCAAAATCACAACCAACTCCACCACCCAAACCCAAAACTCAACCAACAACTCGCTAAAAACCCCAACCCAACTGACCCATCTACCGTCTCAATCAATCACGACCTAATCCATAGCTCTGCCGCTCAATAAAGAGGAAGAAAGAAGTTTATTTGGGTTTGATTTGAGGTGCAAAGAGAGAGAAAGACGTTTGAGGTTGAGGTTGAGGGAGGAGTTGGGAATCTAATCTGAAGATGAAAGAGGTAGAGAAAGAACACGGGTTGGGAGAAAGACAGATTGTGAGAAGAGAGAGAAAAAATCAAATAAAGAAGTGAGAGGAGAGAGAAAAGTCGAATAAAAAATCATTATTTTGGTTTGGCATTTGTGTCTGTGCCGTTCCAAAACGTTTGAAACACCTGTTGTGAGGTGTTTTTTGGTATTTAGTGTGCCAAATGCCAAATACTTAGTATTTGGCATACCTGATGAGAATGCTCTAATCACAAATTTATCAACTTCTTTAAGATTCAATTAATTTTTATATGATTCTTTTTTTTAGTTTTTATTTTTAATATTGCAACATATTTTAGACATTTTAATTTTTTTTAAATCTATATATATATATATATATATATGGGACATTTTTTTTATTGGAGGCCTTCGACCACCCTGTGCATTATTGTCAAGTTCCTTTTGGCTAGACGGCAATTCCATCCATGTGTGTGCGTGGGGTAGGGCCGAAGGGGACCTCAACTTTCTTCATAAATATCTTTATAAAAAAAAAAAAAAAAAAAAGAGTGAGGCAAATTGAAGACGGTTAAATGCATTTCACCATCTCACGTCTGTAATTAAAGCAAATTATGTTTTTATCTTGTTACTTAATTTGGTTAGTGTGGGTTTCAGTTAGCTCAACTGGTAAAGTTTCTGATAATTGTATAAGAGATCTAGGATTCAATTCTCGCCTACATAGAAAAACTTATTGGTGTCTTGGTCTGATGATAAAGAGCTATTATCAGGAGCGGACGCCAAATGTTGAAACTCTCTCAAAAAAAAAAAAAAAAAAACTTGGTTAGTAAATGTGGGTTCCAGTTAACTCAATTATAAAGTCTTTGATGGTTAAATAAGAGATATGGGGTTCAATTTCTGTCTACACCAAAAATTGATTAGTTTTTATCTTGTTAGGAGCAGACGTCACAGGTTGAAACTCTTAAAAAAAAAAAATACTTGCTTAGTGAGTGAGTGAGTTCATGGATGATGTAGGAGAGTCCACTAAACCAACCATTAAAATTGATTTAAATTAGGACAAAATTTAGCTACTAAATTAGTTGTAGCTTTAAAACTATTATCTTACTTAATATCTTTTTATTAAAGGTGAATTTGAGAAATCCACTATTGGATTACATCTTCTTCTTATATCCTTCTTACTTGCAAAATTTCTAGGCAATTAAAAATTAATAGCTATATCATCAATAAATTTTTTAAATTTGCAAGTTTTATACTTTAAAATTATGCATAAAATATAAACTTATAGGTAATATGGTAAATAATATTCGATTGATGCAAAATTTGACATGTATATTGAGAGCATAAAGAATATGCAATTTAACGGTTAGATTTTCAAAATATATAGTAATGTTTATTTTATTAAGTAAGGTTGTAGCCTTAAGTTACAACCAATTTCGTAACTAAACTTTGTCCTTAAAAATATATGAGATCAACCTAAAGTTAAACTTCTACATAAAAAAAAGTTAAAATTCATTATCCTACTATATATATATATATATATTTTTTTTAATTGATTTAAAATTCTTTTATATATTTAGACATTCTATAAAAATCTGACCAAAACATATGTTCTTCAAATAGCTGGTATGCATCTATATGTGAACACAATTATAATAAATATCTATTAATAATTATCATAATGGATAAATTTCATATTTAGACAAACAATTAAAGACAACAAAAATATATATCTTGTTAAACTTTACTAAGCATTGCACAAAGTACTATCTAGCTTACATCTTATTGCATAAAACCAATCAAAACGTGAACATTTCTTAATAGTTGGTTAAAACATTCTAAACATATGATTGAAAACATAAACTAAATTTGGTCGATCTAAACTAAAGTTATCGAGAATCAACAAGACTCAAATTCAATATAAAAATTTATAGTATTCATATTTTTCTAATTGTTCCTAATCACCATGCGAAATCATGAACAAAAAAAATAATGCAATGGTTAAATTAGTTAAATACATAAAAAATAAAGTGATAAATTTCCCAACACCTCTAGTGATTGTATTTGTATCTATCAAAATTAGGATTGTTCATCCAAGACTTGGACTTGACTCGTTCAACTTGGAGTGAACTAGACGGAAATCAACTAATTCGATAATTGATTTAGTTGACTACAATTCTATAATTCTAAAAGCTAATTAGATTGGTTTGAGAGTCACAATTCTCTCTTTCAACATCATCATTCTCCCCCTTTAAAGTCTTCATTTCCATAGATTTGGCAAGATCTCCACCATATTTGAAAGATTGTAGCTAGAACTGGGGAGATCAAGATCAAATATGCCCGAACATTTACCAAATATAGAATCTTTATCATCAAGTGTCAATGCCACCAACCTTAGGCTATCTCTACTAATCCAAACAATCTGGCCTTTGTACAGTTAGTTGGCAAATTAACCTTAAAACTAACCCTAACCGACACATAGATTAATAAAAAAATGACAAAATTTATGTACAATATTTTAAGTGTTATTCCTTAAGTTCTCCTCTTAAAATTCAGCTATATGATTACTTAACAAAAAAATACACTTTTTTCTTATAAGAAAAAATCTATATGACAGAATTTTAAAACGAGAACTTAAAAAAAAGCACCGAAATACTGTCACTAACTCTTCCTCAACCAAAAAAAAAATAATAATAATAATTGGGTAAACTAACCAATCAAATTTGACGGTGACCCAATTGGCCAAATGATATGACACGTGTCACCAACCACTAGACTAGAGTCACTAGTATACACTTGTCAAATATCATCATCCTCACAAAAATTTTCTGAAACGCTAACAAGCGCCTTGGTGCGCAATACACCCCAAATGCCTTTTCGTCTCCTAGTCCCACACGCGTTACATACATACGCACATTCCCAAATTTGTAGCCCCCAACATAACTAATTATTTGCTTACGTGTCAAACATAACGCTCCCAGCGCATTTTAGCAACTTCAGCCCCCCAGCCCCCCAGAGCAGAGTCTGTCATTGTCTTATTCCCCTCTCTCTCTCTCTCTCTCTCTCACTGTATTATTCATTCTCATCTCTCTCTCTCTCTCTCTAAAACCCTCAAAACACACACAAAAAAAAAGCACATTTTCAATTTTCTCTCTCTAGAAAAAAAAACACAACAAACCCTACTCTCACACTCAAGCTTCTTCCATCAACTCGCACAAACAAAAAGGTTTCATTGTCTTTTGTATAAGCTTCTTTTTATTTTTGTGAAAATTGTTTTCTATGTTAATGTGATTGCGTGGTGGTGAAGTAACTTTGTTACTTGGAAAATGAAATGAAATGTGAAATAAAAGATGTGAAATTTTTTTTTTTTTTAATGTGTAATGTCTATGGAAGAACATACATGTTATGTTCACACAGTGTGTATGATACCTCTGAGCGTGTGAAATAATAATTAGCGTAAATATGAAGGTATATATATGTATGTTCAAATTTTAAAAAGTTTGTGACTTGCTTGGCTTTGGAACACTTATTAACTCTGAAGTTCTTATGGTATGTATGTTTGTATCTATACATGTGTGTTGTATGTTCAGATTTTAGAAAAGTTTGTGAATTTCTTGGCTTTGAAACACATAAGGTCTGTATTGGATATCATTTATTTTGCTTAAAGCAAAATAATTTTTAAGTTATAAACAGTGCAGTGGGACCTAAGATTTACCTTGAAATCTGTGTTTTTACAAGTTTAGCTGGATTGTGAACAGTACTGTAGGACCTAGCTAAAAACGTAATACGCAACTTCATTTCTAGGCAAACGCCCGCATAATAAGCCAGAAGTTCATGTGGTTTTTGTTTTATTTCCTAATTTAAACTCATAATTTTCAGAATATAGAAGCAATGCCGGTATAAATATGTATATTTGTATAGAACCATGCATTGATAAGTATACAGAAAATATAGTATGTCTTTGGGCAGCTTGAGATTTTATTGGCTTCCTTAAAATGTTTTGGAATCTCTTGGTTTGAGTGTTTGTGTTTACACTTTTACAGCGATGGAAGCGAGGGTGAATGCAAGGAAGAGGCAAGTTTTGGACGACGATATTGACTTGGTGTATAGGTTTAAAGTCCTGTTGCCAAATGGGACAAGTATAGGATTAACAGTGCGGGACCCTGACCCTGAAATGCCCTTTGAGGACTTCATTGCTATGGTGAAAGATGAATACGTTCAAGCTCGGAAGCAGTACGAAACAATGAGGTTAAAAAAGCATATAAATTGGAAGGGTGGTCACTTCTATCTTGAGGACTCGAATGGTGACAAGACAAAAAAAATGATTAAGTTTGAGAGTTTTAAGCCTCATAAGTGTCACATTTTACAGCTTCATGTGAGTATGAGTTGCATTATTGTTCTTGCCCTGTTTGATTGCTTTGTAGTTGTGGCGAAGGAAAGGGAATGGAAGTGTTGGGCTCTTTGGTGTAATTAAAAAATTTGAGATTAAAACTGAATTTAGAAAAATACAGTTATACGGGTTACTCTATCTGAGTTTCTGAATTTTGAATTTATGAATTATTTAATAAGATTGTAAAATTTTTTTTTTCTACATTGTAGCTCCTTTGCATAAGCAACCAGATAGAGGATTAGTGTAATGGAGGTTTTGTTTATATGGTTATGCTTACTTGTTGATGCTTTTACTTGGTTTTGATTTTTAATTAGGATGCCTCTGGTGAGACTGCTCATACCTTTGAGGTAAGCATGTTTGCATTTTTATTTGTGTATTATTGCTTTTTAAATTATTAGTTGCAGAATTTATTTTCACCAATAGATATGCCTGGTTGTCAGTTACTATGTGATGGACTTCTCTGGTTTGCAGAATATGTGGGACTTGACACCAGATACTGATCTGTTAATGGAGCTACCAGAGGAATACAATTTTGAAACTGCTCTTGCTGATTTGATAGTAAGTTTGTCTAATGGTTGATAAATGACCTGGTTGTGTGTTTGATCTTTTTTGGTCGTTAGGTCTGACACTCTGTTGCTCATTTACCAGGATAATTCCTTGCAAGCAGTATGGTCCAACAGTAAAAATGATAGAAGACTGATAAGGTATGACATTACTGTGGTAACCATTGGGCTTGTGCATGACTTGAGCTTGTATCACTAATTGTATTTTCTATGAAATATCATGACAGGAGGTACATGCATGAGTTTGAATGGCCCAATTATCAATTAGGAAAATTCAACCTTTAAATTAGACATGGCTTATGTCATATGGTCTATGATGGTTTTTTGCAATTACATGGTAAATGCAATAGAAGAACTCAGTATTAAACCTCAGTTTTTTCACACTAATGGAATCATTTTTTAATTATGCTTCATTGTTGATTACTTTGAACCTCCCTTCCATTTTGTCATTTACAATCTTGTAAACGCTTATCCTCATTCCTCCTTTGTAATTAGTAATGCAAGACAATTCTATGGTCTGACTCAACACCTTACCTAGAGAAAAGCTTCATTCAGTAACACATTAGAAGTTCTTTCAGCACCTTTATTGTTTCTAATAACTAAATATTTAGTTCCTCTGTAAATTGGACGGCTATTTTGTTTGATTTACATGATCCTTGTGTTGTGCTTAGGCTGTTATTGCTGTACGTGAACATGTCCTTACTCTTTAAATAATGACTTCCGTATCTTTGTTTAATGTTTGCAGTGTGAGTATTGCTGCAGATAAGATTTCTATTTTTGACACTGGCCCTGGAATGGATGGCAGTGATGAAAACTCTATAGTGAAGTGGTATGTGATAGTGGACATTCTTTACTAACTTTCTTCAAGATTACAGGTACATGCCAAATGATGTTCCTTTCTTGTTGATAAAAACAGAAGGCTTGGTCGTATTGGAAAGATGGATGGCTTTTGCGTTTAGAAGTCACTTATTTATAGACTCTTCTCATGGCCTGCTAGTGAACTTAAGGACCTGTACAAAACCTAGGTTGTTAGTATTAGAACTTGTTCTTTCTCAAAATGGGCTGCAAATTTCATGGGTTCTGAGAATGGTTACCTAATGCCTCTTATAATTCATTACATAGACAGCCATCAATAAATAATCTGAAAATGTTATAAGTGTAATGGTTTGTATGGGGACAATTTAGTTTTTGACTAACTTTATTGTTAATGGATCCTTTACTCAACCAAAGAGTTTTGGGACTAAGGATATGTTACTGTTGTTCTTGTTGTTGTATGTAGGTGCTGTACATATATTTTCATTTGTGTAAAGGCGTTTTGTATTATTATTTTGTTTTTGCTTCTTTAGCTTGGTTTTTACACCTCTCCATCATTTTTAGGGGTAAGATGGGTGCCTCACTTCACAGATCATCTAAAGGACAGGCAATAGGAGGCAAGCCTCCATACTTAAGGGTAAATCATTTTAAACCTTGCAACGTGCATTATAATGTACATATGATATATATATATATATATATGTATTTGGGCGGCCTATATTTATACATTATTGGTTGGAGCACATAGGTGTCTTGAATTGTGAGAGCCTTGTGGCATGCATCTGTGATATAATCAAATACAAAGAGAAGTATGCCATTATGTACTGCATAACTAATAACGCTTTCTGACTTCAACTCTTTGATGTGAAACTTATGGTATTGGGATTATGGTTAAGTGATTAAATTCACAATTTTCTAATAGTTTAAGCTTTTTGGGACATTTTGTAATTTATCATATACTAATATTATAAAGAGAACCTCTCTAGAACTGTTTCTGTATTTATGCAGCCTTTTTTTGGCATGTTTGGATATGGAGGACCTATTGCATCGATGCATCTGGGGAGGTATAGCCTCATGATCTCTCTCTCTCTCACCCCCTCCCCCTCTTTTCTTCTCCTTTTAGAGTAATTTCAAGTCCTAGAGAAGTATGTACCTTGGATTCACGTGTGCATAGTTTATTTGTTGTCATGAACTATGCATTATCCTGCACTTTTATTTTTTGATAAGCACACTATCATGCACCGTATAGGCGTGCTGTAGTTTCTTCCAAGACAAAAAGTTCAAAAAAGGTCTACACATTGCACCATAAAAGGGAAGCGTTGCTCAGCAGTTCTGGTACTGAACTTACCTGGAAGGTAAGCAATTTCCCTGAGCAGACTACTGACCTCTTATAAGGCATTTGCTTCTGATGCTATCATTAGATTTTTATTTTGTTTTATTAGCTTGTTATGTAACTACTTTAGCCAAAAAAAAAAAAGTTTGCTATGTAACTAATCGATGGCACATTAACTTGCATTAACCATTACTGGTATTTTCCAATCAGACTGATGGTGGAATGAGGAATCCCTCAGAAGAAGAAATTGGAGAATCACAACATGGGAGCTTTACTAAGGTACTCTTGTGTTTATCTTCTTTCTTTTTATTGTTATGCACATTCATCTTTTCTTTTCTTTTCATTTTTTGTGGATTTTGTTTTTGGTGGGGGGACCGTTGCACATCTTTTGCACCACTTCCCGAATAGAAGATTTTATTTCAATAAAGATAGCAGCTAGCCATATGCTTTGCAAACTTTGTTCCTTTTTATTTTATTCTTCAATTTTCATTATTTATGATAACGTAGTTCTGTTGTGATATCCTATTCATGATCATATCTTCTTATTTTCGGTATTCTAATGGTTACCAGAAGTAATTCAGTCCGGTCATTTAAATTGTTGTCCCTTCTCTTGACAAAATCTACTTTCCTTTTGTTACAATTTAAACCCACTAAGCCTTAGCAATCTTGACGCAGAAATGCAGAACAATTTTAAGTTGAAGTGCAGTCAATAAGCACTTTTAAAAGTACCTTTTTAAAATTTATATTGTTTTTTAAACGTTTTTGGAGGGTTCCCTTAATGTTTATCCAAATTTTATATCTTGAAGTTAATATTTGGAAATTTCAGCTCACTTTATTTGAGTTTTTAAAAAAATTTTCTTTCTTAACAATCACATGTCAATAGGATGAGCTCCGTATTTCTTTTACAAGGATTGTTTAGAATCTGGCAAGAGATGCATATGCTGTAGATCATTTTCAGTTAAGTAGTTCTAAAATGCCATTTCCATTTTGATGTATGGAAATTCTTTCTATTTTTAAAAAATATATATTACTGCAGCCTTCAAAAGGTTTTTGAGGGTTACACCTCTCTAAAGCTAATACCGATTTTTTGAGGTGAACGTTGTGTTTGAATTTGAAGCTAATGACTTAATGTGTAAGGTCAATTCACACAAGTTTTGTAGCTCAAGACTTATTTTTGTACCTATGCTGCTGAGCTCATTACAAATCCATAGTTCCTTGGGTGAATACAGGGAGGAAATTTTGTATGGGGAAGCTGGGAGCCTAACATGTAGTTGGAGTTAGAGAGTGGAAAGTTATTAAGCATCAAGGGGCTAATAAAAGGTTCTTAAGACAATCTAGAACTAGCAAATAAAAAACATAAAAATGTGCCTTATTTTGATGGGAGGATTTGTAAGAATGGCCCGTGGGGCATACAGAACACTTACAAGCAGCTCAGTGTTCCTCTTGAGCAATTTTTTATTTCATATTTCCCTAGTTATCTGGGAAAATTTATATTCTCTTTTCCAGGGTTGGGGATTTCTGTGTATTTAATCTATTGCACTTGATTTAATGGGTTTATCGTTCATGAGCGTCATTATTTTTGTTTTAAATCGAGGATGTCAAGGCTTCAAGGGCAGTTACGCATGTCTTAGTGTCAGATTCCTTAAGTCGTAAGTCACAAATGGTCAATAGTTTTAGCTGAGTTTAAGGTTGTAAACAATACACATCTTGAACCATGCTGGTAAATCATTAGATTTATGGGGATAAGAAGTCTTTTGTTTTTCCCCCTTCTTTTTCCTCTTGTAAACTTTGTGGGACTGTATTGATGTGATGTTCATTCCCAGCTTATGGGTGGCTCATAGATCTAATTGTTAAGAAGTGTTGCTTATCTGTTTGATGTTCACATTGTTGCTTGTGTGACTGTCCATTAAGTCCTTTGAAAAATGACATGCATTTTTTCAGTTTATCCTGGGGATAAGCACTAAAGTAATTAGATGCAGGAGTTTGTTTGTCTGCTATTTATGTGATTACATTGTACAAGTTGGTAATTGTATAAATATTCTTGACAGGTTGAGATTTTTGAGCCAAAAATTAATAGCTTTGAAATATTTAAACTCCAATGCAAGCTGAAAGACATCTATTTTCCGTACATTCAGGTTCGTTTGCCTTGTATAAAATGCTTAATGGTTATTGCTAACTTTTAGTTTCATTGTTGAACAGAAGTAGAGATATTTGTTACACTTTGCAATGCAAAAACCTTAGGACTACCCATAGCCTTGGGGTGATCACAAGTAATTTTCATAAGGATGTTGTTCTTGTTTTTGCCATGCTGGGATGTGCTTCATGGAGTCACTTGGGTTGGCAATGAGCATTTTCTCATTTTAATATATAATATTCTTACAGAAAGGAAACTATTTTAATGTTTGAATATGACTTATCCATGAACACTTGATAATGGTCCTAGTATCTGACAGCTGAGTATTCAAAGGCCTTATTATGATTTAATTTCTTGTCAATATGGCTTGGCTTGAGTTTGTTAACAGTTAACAACAAATGTAACCTGCAAACAGAGCTACAGGGTTCAAAAATCATGAATATTGAGAATATATTCCGTTATCTGGCTTTTAGAGTTATTGAGAATGAATATATAACTTCCTTTGGCTGGTTTTTAGAGCTTCTCGTAGTAATGTTCCAGAAAAAGTACGTGACGCATGCACTTGTATGCAGATTATTGAGTACTCCTTATTTGCCTGCATGTGACTTATAATTTTTGAGTGACATATATTTTGGTTGTGGAATAAACCTGTCGACCATTGTGGTGAGACTGCAACAGTTTTTTATTATAATAATTTTTGTTAGTTCTAGAAATGCATTGTCTCGTATATTTTCTTGTTCTTATGAAGGATGTAATTTTGATATTCTTGTGTGTTATTTCATTGATGGGCAGTGTGACGAAGTTTTGAACTCAGGGAGGACTATTACACCAATAGAGTTTCAGGTTTAAGATTGTACTTTCCTATATTTCATTCATTTGTTAGAGCTCCTGGATAAACATATGTCCTGCTGGTTCCTTACATTTGTGTAGTTCAATGGGTCAATATGCTATCAAAGTGAAACTTGCGTTTGAATATGGTTATTTCCATCTAGATTATGTGTATAGTTGCAGTTGGTAGAATTGGTCATCTACAAGTAATCTCTAGCTTTGCCTACTGTGATATTCTTAAAAAAACAGCAATAATAGATAAAAAGACAGTTACTAAAATATTGTGATATAACAAAATAATGATTCTCCACATTTGCATTTAATTTTTTTTTTTTTAGGATTATCTTATCTAACCAATTCTTCATGGGCCTGCCTAGGTCTATGTCCCTTATCATTATTTTTCTTTGGATGGGTGGTTAATTGCCAGTACTTAATGTGCTGCATAATTTCTGCAGTAGGATTTACAAGTGTTGACAAGGTTGGTGCCTTCTCAGGTTAATGGTGTTGATTTGGCTGAAATAGAAGGTGGGGAGGTTGCAATAACCAACTTGCATTCTTGCAATGGTCCTGAGTTTATTTTGCAGCTTCGTTTTATTTATAAGCAAGACAATGCTGCAACCAGAAGTCCAGGTAAGTGATCTATCATCTATACCTTCTTAAATTACCTACTTCTTAATATAAGAAATTTTCTAGTTGTTTTTCCATTGTTGTTCTTAATGAGTTTCAGCTAACAACTGAACTCCAGCTTTAATTGCCATTTATATCTAAGACTTGAAGTATGACAGGTTCAAAAATATACCAAGAAGCAAATGCACGCCTGAAGTGTGTCTATTTTCCAGTCATGGAGGTACAAGAACGGCATATTATAACATTTTGTTTTTAACATCTTGAATAATTTTTAAATTTATTTTACAGGGAAAAGAGAGTATTGAGATGATCTTGGAGAAACTAGAAGCTGAAGGATGCAGTATCACAGAAAACTATGATACCTTTAGTCGTGTGTCTATTCGACGGCTGGGTCGTCTACTTCCAGATGCTCGCTGGGTAGGTTCTCAGTCTTGCCATATTACCTTTTGAATGCAATTATTCCATAGTAATCTGTATCTGATTAGTTCAGGAAACGACATCTTTCCATTCTGTAGAACATATAATTTCCGGTGTCCTCAAGTTCTAAAGGAGAGAATTCAGAATGGGCATAGGAGATACTAACATTAGAGTCTATACAGCAACAACAACAAAGCCTTAGTCCAAAATAGTTTTCTTTTTTATAAACATGCATGTTCTTAAAGCAAACAAGACACAATTCTGGTGTGTTCAACTTCTTTTAAAAGACGAGTAGGTATATCTGATGCAGAAACACTGATTTTTCAATTCTATCCAGTGTTGAACTCTTGACCTTGACTTATAATTTCAACTTTTGGGGTTTGAGATAAAGATCATTCTTTCTATAAGTAGGCCTGCAGAATGTCTCTGTTACTTGATTCACCTTTTGGTTGATTCCTAATTTAATTACCTTAATGCTCTATTTTGTGGTTATAAGCTAAGATTGGCCTAGTTCTGCTAGGAGGCTATCAGAACCTCAGCCGTGGCTTCTCATACCAGAAATTTCGTATCAGAACCTCGATTTCTTGATGAGTTCTTGAAGGGTTCTTGAATAACGATTAATGTTTAAGGATTTTATGTTAGGAAATATCAAATCTTGATGGCTGTTTGGCGTTAAAACAGAGGATATAACAAGGAATAAGATTAATAAAACACTAAGCAATCACACCTAGGTCTTCCTAAGCAATCCCACTTCGGTAGGAGAACACAATCACACCCTCAAAGTTCAAGATAACCTGCTGAATTTTACTAGAATCAATATCACTATATCTATATGAATAACATTAATTCCAATAAAGCCTTTATATAGGCTATTATTCAACCCTTTCCTAGAAGGACTTGGACTCTAAATAACCTATTCCTAGAATGAATGGGAGTACAAATAACAAACAAAAAAGGACTTAATAACTTCAAAACCAAATAGGAAAAGGACTCAAAACATAAATAAGACTCATGGGCCTCTAGGACAGCCCATCGCAGCCCACTCCAGGAATCTAGAAATTACCTAATTACCCTTATTCTAGGAAAGCTTTATTAAAAATAAACCAGCAACTTTCTAACCTTAAAAACTTAATACTTAAACTCGATAATAACTCAAATAACCTATGAAAGGTGTCAAGAAAGTTTGACATTAAAACTAGACCACAAATCTTGATTCTTTTGGTATTTAATCTTGTTCTTCCTTGAACTCTTTCTTGTCCACGTCACAAGCTCAATTGAGAGGAACCTTTGTTTTAGTGATAGGTAAAAAGTTTATTGATATAAAAAAAAAGGTGGAACACCCTAGTACACAGGGAATGTACAAGGGGTCAAACAATCAAGAACAAAAATTACAAGAATCTAAGAAATCAAGAAATGATGAAAAAGATTGGTTCTGCAAGGCATCCAACCAATCCATTAAAGCAATAGTCATTTCGATGACGGCCACATGGATCTCTCCTTATCTTCAAAGCACTGACTATTTCTCTCCCTCCAAAGGCATCACAATAAGCAATGGGGAACCATAAGCCATATATACTCATTTCGATGATGGCCAAAACTGCCTTGCCAACATGCTAGAAGCCCCATTACAGATTGTGGCATAACCCAGCTCACTCTAAACAACCTGAACACCATAGCCAACATATCCATTGCAATCGGACAATGAAGAAAAAGATGATCAACCGATTCACCACTACACTTGCACATATAGCACCAATCCAATATTCAAACCTTTCTTCTTCGTAATTGTCAATCGTTAAGCATTTTTCTAAAGTAGCAGTCCAAACAAAGAAAGCTACTGGAGAAGGAATCTTCTGTTTCCAAATGCTTTTCCAAGGAAAGCAATAGTCATTGGAGCCCACTAAGAGATTGTAATAATCCCTAACCGTGAAGCCCTTCTCTTTATCAAATTTTTAGCATATCTTATCCTTACCAAGCCCTCTCACCAACGTACCATATATGGTATCCATGAAACCGGCCAGTGCCTGTAGTTCCTGAGCATGCACACCCCTAAAGAAACTTACATCCCAAAATTGGATTCCATTATCAAACTTCATAACCTCAGCCACACTAACCTCTTGATCTTGGCAACATCTAAACAATTCAGGATAGTTGACTACAAGAAATGTTTCACCACACCAACGGTCTTGCCAAAATTTCACCCTAGACCCATCCCCAATATCATATAGAATGTGGCGAGAGAAAGAAGGCCATCCCCGACTAATATTTTTCCACAAGTTAACACCATATGGACCATTAGTAGGCCTAGTACACCAACTAGCCCATCTACAGCCATATTTCACGGCTATCACTTGCCTCCAAAGGGCAGCCCTCTCCATCCCAAATCTCCTTAGCCACTTTCCAAGCAGAGCTTCATTAAAAAGTCTTACCTTTCTTATCCTCAAACCACCCGAAGCAATGGGAGTGCAAACAGTAGCCCATTTAACCAAATGGAATTTTGGTTCATCACCAATGCCACCCCATAAGAAATTCCTCTGAAGCTTCTCAATTCGATTAGCCACAGAAGCAGGAATAAGAAATAAAGATAGAAAATAGGTGGGTAAATTAGATAGAGTGCTTTTAATTAAAGTGACTCTACCTCCCTTGGATAAGTACAAATGTTTCCATCCTGCTAATCTCCGTTCTATCTTCTCGAGAATTGGGTTCCAATTTGTCTTATCCTTGAATTTAGCTCCCAAAGGAAGGCCTAAATGTTTCATTGGAAGGGTACCTTGTTTACAACCAAGTACATTCAACAATAAGTCAAGATTATGCACCATACCAACAGGAACCAACTCTGACTTGCCCAAACTTATCTTTAGACTAGAAACCGCCTCAAACCAAATGAGAATCATACGGAGAAACAAAACCTGATCCAAATTAGCATCACAAAAAATTAAAGTGTCATCCGCAAAGAGCAAATGTGACACCTCCAAAGATCTTCCCTCTAAACGACCTACACCAAAGCTTGACATGTGACCATCATGGACAGCCTTATCTAACATTCTCTCAAGGGCTTCCATCACCAAGACAAACAACAAAGGGGACAATGGGTCACCTTGTCTCCAGGGGGTGTCTCAACCCCCTGGAGCTCTTAAAAACCCACAAGGAGAGCCATTTATCAAAATAGAGAAGCGAATTGTAGATATACAAAAGAAAATCCACCGCCTCCATTTAGCAAAGAACCCACTCCGTTCTAGTAACTACATAAGAAAACCCCAGTTGGCATGATCAAAAGCCTTCTTAACATCTAATTTGCAAAGTACCAGTTTTCACTCTACTGTCAAGGCATTCGTTAGCAATAAGCACAGGGTCAAGAATCTGCCTGTTCCTCACAAAAGCATTTTGAGAAGAAGAAATTATATCTTCCATAACTATGCGAAGTCTAGTGGCTAAGACCTTAGCATTGATTTTATAAACCCCCCCAACAAGACTAATGGGGCGAAAATCCTTGACTTCAATTGCTGAATTTTTTTTAGGGATGAGAGTGATGAACGTTGCATTCAAACTTTTCTCAAACTGACCTTTAGCAAAAAAAAAAGGGTGAAATACAGTGATAAGATCAGTTTTAAGAATACCCCAACATGCTTGGAAGAAGGCCATTGGAAACCCATTCGGTCCAGGTGCTTTGTCACCATTAAAATTCTGTATGACATCAAAAGTTTCTGCCTCCTCAAAGGGTCTATCTAGCCAATCAGCATTATCATCGAATATCCTAGGAAATACCGAGACTTTTGGAAAAGGTCGAACAACTTCCTTTTCCGAGTATAAATTCATAAAGAATTGAGTAATACAATCAACAATCATACCTTGATCAAAAGACAAGATTCCATCAACCATAAGGCTCTCAATACCGTTATTTCTTCTATTGGAATTAGCCATTCTATGAAAAAATTTGGTACTTGCATCCCCCTCCCTCAAGTGTAGCACCCTAGACTTCTGCCTCCAACTAATCTCTTCTAAAAGAGTAAGCTTTTCAATAACAGTACGGAGATTAACTTGTTCAAACTTCTCCTTAGGTGTTAAAGGTTGAGTTTCCTCTCTAAGATCCTAGTCATTTGGTTTGTTCCATAATTGTTGTTTCTTTAAAGTGACATTGCCAAACTCCGCTTCATTCCATTTTTTTAGATCCAACTTCAAAGCTACCAACTTCTTAGCTAGTATAAAACTAGGATTGCCTTGGAACAAATAGGATGCCCACCAGACTTTCACTTTATCAACAAAATTCTCCGCCTTCAACCACATATTTTCAAAACGAAAAGGAGTTCTACTTCTCCGATGACTCTCCCCCTCCAACAGAATTGGGTAGTGGTCTGAAAGTACCCTAGACAGCCTTCTCTGTGCAAATAGGGTGAAGTGATCCGCCAAAAGTGGAGAGAAAAGAAACCGGTCTATTCTAGAGGCAGAGGAATTGTTGGACCAGGTATAAAGGCCTTCTTCCATAGGTATATCCATCAGCCCATGAAGAGAGATAAAATCCGAAAATTCATACATAGATCGAGTATAAGTTGTAGCCCTTAATCTTTCCGATGGGAAGCGGATTATATTAAAGTCACCTCCTAGGCACCATGGTACATCCCACCAACTAATCAACCTTGTCAGTTCCTCCCACATCTTCCTACGCCTCTTGTTCGAATTTGGCTCGTATAAACCTATAAAATCTCACTCAAATTGATCACCTACATTTTTAAATCTGCATGAAACAGAAAAGCGCCCTACTGCTTCTTCCACCTTTTCCACTGCCCTCCGATCCCACATCAATACAATACCTCCAGAAGCACCTTCTGAACCCAAGTACAACCAATCTACATATGGACAGCTCCATATAATTCTGACAATTCCTCTAGTAATTCATTCAAGTTTAGTCTCCTGCAAACATGCAATATTAGGTCTCCATGCACGCAACAAATTACGAATCTGAAGTCTCTTCCCAACCTCATCCAATCCTCTAACATTCCAGGAAATCATCTTCAAGCTCATTAGGAACAGAAAGAGCCCACTCCCTATTAATACCATTGCGCCTAGTTGAAGTAGAACCATAATTAATCAAGTTGAATAGACCCTTTAGCTCTCTTGTACCTTTCACTCCAGAATTCTTCAAATCACGTGCTTTTGTTTCCAAAGCAGCCCTACGGTGTAATTTAGTGTCAACAGCCAACAAAAAGGTGGTTGCTTGATTTTCCAAACCTTTTAGTGATGTGCCCAGGAAGTTATCAAACCCTTTAAATCTGCTTTGGAACCACTTATAGTAAGCTTCTCCCCTCACTGGATCCTCCACAACCAACACTTCTTGCCCTTCCATTGCCAAGGGTAGAGAAAAGGCTAGTGGTTCCACAATTAGAGGCGATAAACCCCCTACATTAAGTAGCTCAGTAGACTCTGAACAAGTGTCTGAGATCCAATCCTCCACAAGTACTTCATTCTCATCAACTTGGGCTGATGACACCTCCACAACATTTGAACACTTCAAAGGGACCAAGGCCAATCGGGTTTGCTCTTCCAAAACCTCTGTAACTTCACTTGGAGGCAGAGAAATTTGAATCGGAACCGCCACTCTTCTTCCATCTTGAAGTTCAAGCACCCACTATTCTGAATTCCCCCACTTCTTGCTAACATTGCTAGAATTCTCCTAAAGTATCAAACAGATGTCTCGTTGCAAGTTCTCTTCACCATCGGTGGTGTTTGCTGACTCATCAGAGCTGAGAAACGCTGTATCGATCTCATCGGAGCCGAGAATCTCATTATCGAGCTCATCGGCGCCGATAAGGTCAATATCGGCACCTTCGGGGACTTCACAGTTAGGGATTATTACAATCTCTTTGTGGGCTCTAACGACTATTGCTTTCCTTGGAAAAGCATTTGGAAACAGAAGATTCCTTCTCGAGTAGCTTTTTTTGTTTGGACTGCTACTTTAGGGAAATGCTCAACGATTGACAATTTACGAAGAAGGAAGGTTTGGATATTGGTGAATCAGTTGATCATCTTTTTCTTCATTTTCCGGTTGCAATGGATATGTGGGCTATGGTGTTTGGGTTGTTTGGAGTGAGCTGGATTATGCAGCAATTTGTAGTGGGGCTTCTAGCATGTTGGAGATATTGACCTTCAAGGGATGCTTGTTAATTTTGGGAAATTGTGGGCATATGAGTAGCAGTGTCTAAACCAAAAAAACTAGCGGTTGAGCTGTCTACCAACATAAAATGGGGATGACTAGTGGGCTGCTCAAGATCAGAAATCAAACCTAGAATACCAGTCATATGATCAGTGGCCTTGAGCCAAGACGCAGGGTTAACTGACTAAATTCACTATTTTTCAATAGCTTAAGCTTTTGAAACAAGAACAAGTGGTAGTGTATCAATAAGGATGTCTTTCCTCAGGGCTACTTGTTATCACCTTTCTAGTCTCTATCATTATCTTTAAGGGGTGTGGTTTTTCTTATATCACCACATGGTAATATATAACTTTCAGATATTCAATAACTTATTAACATTTCATTGTTTTAACTTTTGGTTTCCATCTGTTTGTATATCTTATATATGCCTTTGTCTTTATTCTAAGTGCTGTTTGCTGGGTGAGTCTCATGTACCTATCACTCTTGCTTTGCCACAGGCATGGCTTCCTTTTATGGAATTCAGACACAAAAAGGGAGACAAATCACACTTACTGAAGAGATGTTGCTTAAGGGTTAAATGCTTTATTGGTAGGGTGGTTGTGTTTATTATAACTTGCCATATATTGGATTTTTAATAATAATTACTACAAATTGGGAGTTAAATGCTTGACCAAATACTTTTCTTGTTGCAGACACTGATGCTGGTTTCAATCCAACACCTTCTAAGGTACAGAATGCTAATACTTGCACGTGTGTGTGACAAGAATGTCCCCCATTTTCCATATCTTGGTTCATTCCCATGTGTCTTATAGACATGAAAAAACTAAACAATGATGCTCTCTCTTTCTCTCTCTCTGAGGTATAGTCCATGCAATTACTTTGGTGCACCTGCTGCCAGCCATCCAGTGATAATTAGGCTATGGTAAAGGAATGAAAATGTAATAAGTTTAAGGAGTCAGTTTTATATCTAAATATTACGTAGGCTTGCTCACACATAACATGTAAACGGGTAATTTCATATGTATGCAAATAACAGATTTATGTAGTTATATGCAATAGTAATCAAGCCAAGAATAAAAAAATATTTAAATCAAGGGAGATGTGTACCTTTTTTAACAAATAGTTGATTTCTGAACTTTCTTTCCTTTTCTTAAACAATGATTAGTGTTTGCATTTCTTCCAGACTGATCTAGCTCACCATAATCCCTTTACTACTGCTCTAAGGAACTTTGGCAATAAGCCGCCAGAAAAGGAAAAGGGTAATGTTTCTTTGCCATCACAATAAAGAACTCTTTATTAGTTGTTTATGTTGATCTTTGTATGTTCCTCTCAATCAAAAAATTTTGAACCTGTAGAGGTCAAAGAGGTCAATGTTGAAATTTATAGAGACGGAAAACTGTTGACTCCTTTGCAACTGGAGAGAGAGTATCAAGATTGGATTCTTCAGATGCATGAGCGTTATGATGAAGAAACTGACTCTGGCGAGGATCAAGCTGTTCTTGTTGTCAACCCTGCAAACAAAAAGGCACTTGGAATTTCGTCAGACGGTAGGCATAAAGGGATAGACAGTTTAATTTCCAAACTAGTATGATATTGAGTTTTAATCATCTTCTGTTGGACTAGTTTTCTGTGTCAGAGTTACTTATCAAAAAAAAGGTTTTCTGTGTCAGAGTTTGTACTATTTAAGCTTGATATACATTGATAGCCTGCTTTTTGACATCTTAAAACTTTTGGATTGGATGATCTGACGTGGTATTAGAGTATTGATTTGACTAGTAGGTCTTGTGTTCAAATCTTCAGTACCCCCATTTGTTCAGTTTCGGTTCCATTTTTTGTTTTAGTTTCTGTTCTAAACCTGCATCTCCTGCTTCTGGTTCAGTTTTGTTGGGCAGCCAGCCAGCAAAGTTGGGTGTTAGAGTTAGTATTCATAAGCTTGACATTGTTGGCCCACTTCATGACTAGTTAAGCATTTGGCTTGGATGCCGTAACAGATTTTAAGTTAGACAAAGTTCTATTGACTACATTGTTTCTTCTTTCCCTTAATTTTTCAGTTTCTCATTCTGATTTTATATGTTGCTAGTTAATTACGGTTATTTCAACTTGTAGTCATAAGGGTGCATCAGGTTTTAAAGAGGAAGGGAAAATCATGGAAATCTGGTCAGAAAATCAAGGTTCTCAAGGGAGCATGTGCTGGGTGCCATAAAAACAATGTCTATGCAACACTAGAATACTTCCTGATTGAAGGATGTAAAGGTGATGTGGGTGGTAAGTAATTTCTTTGACAACATATAAAGTCTTTGAATTTGACCATGCCTCTATGTTTCAGTAGTTAATGTTTAAACTGAACATATAGCTGATATGTTTATCCCCTCAATTTATTTTTATTGATAAATGTTGCGCTTATCCCCTCAACAAAATTGTCATGTCTTATGTCTCAAAGATATCTAGAGTTAAACCGGAATTTTAGTAGAATTTTATAACATTTTCAATATATGGATTTGACCATTCTTTTTTGTTTTTATTTTCATTAGGGGAAGCTCGAATTATATGTAGGTATGTTTCCTTTTGCAATCACAACTTTAATTGTTTTTTGCCCAGTCTATGAATGTGACTCCTTGAATAATTTTCTCATTAATAAATCTTCTTGTTACTTTGGGCTCGAAAGGCCACTAGGACTGCCAGATGATAATGCCTGCATCCTTGTTGTCAATGATGGGAATCCCAGTTTTGATATTCGTGGCTCTTTCTCCCTACCCATTGATGTGATTGATTCTGGAAAGGTTTGCCATTGCTTTTTATTTATCTTTCCTTAATTCTTCCAACTTTTTATGTAAATGAACAAATTTCTGAATCCTGAGTCATTCACATCAGTGCCTTGCTATTGAAAGTATTGAGTGGAACTACCAGCTTGATAAACTACGCCAGAAATCTCCTTCAACAATTGGTTTGCTGAGTGAAAAACAATGTCTAGATCTGGAGGTTGATGGGGTTTGTATTTCTTCTTTACTGCTCTCTCTTCATATATGTTGGAACATGGTAACTTTTGGAATCCATTTTCCTCTTTCTTTGGTTTACCGAGGAAGAGAACAACAAAAACATATTGGAAAATTTAAAATTTTCAAAATATTAAAATTTGGAATACGAAATCTTTCATATTATTCCCTTCTTTAGAGCATGTTAAAACTTTTTTTTTTTTGATGAGTAAAGAAAATTTTATTCAAAGACATAATAATGAGTCATCCAAGTATACAGTAGGGGACCAAAATAATCAAATACATAATTACAAATATCCATCAAATCATAGACCAAAAAAATAGAATGACTTCCTATGATAGACATCCAATCCGATAGAGTTTTGAAGAAGAAAAGTTTTAAACCAACTATAGTCCTTTTAGAATCTTCAAAACACTGGTTGTTTCTCTCCTCCCAAATGCACCACATCAAACAATGAGGGACAACCATCTAAATTACACCATTAGGATGATGACCAAAATTTCCTTGCCACATGCAAGGAACTCAACCACATTTTTTGGCATCGCCCAATGGATACCAAACAAGGTGAACACCATAGACCACAACTCATAACGATAGGACAATGTAGTAAAAGATGGTCTACCGATTCTCCATTACTTTTGGACATATAACACCAATCTAGAATCAACACCTTCTTCTTATGTAAATTATCAATAGACATGTTAAAACTTATCCCAAAAGGCTTAAGTTTTATGGAAAACCACTGAACCATTTTTCTTACACTGCTCCTTAAGCGTGAGCCTAGACCCCTCATCAATAAGTATGCTCTAACACATGCAATTTTGAACATTTAAAAGGCAGGTAGGGCTGAGATAGGGTTCAAACTCAAGATCACCTACTTTGATACCATGTTAAACTACCACTTATCCCAAAAGCCATGCTTAATTACTTAAGCATTATTCTAACATAGTATTTTCACCTACTTTTGTTGAATACTTTTTTTTTTTTTTTTGGTGTTGCAGGAATTACCTGTTGATGGTCCAGTTCGTGCAGGACAAGTTCCTCCAACAGAAATTGTGGCAGTTGTATGGCCTGCCAATTTTGTTTCTTCTTTTACTTCAAAAAACTTGGATCAGAAGTATATTGTCAAGAGCAATTTAGAGATGTCTATGGAAGTTAAATTTGAAGAAGCTGAGCATCCTGAAGATGCTCACCATATTTATTCAGGATGTGTAACACCTTCATCACGTAAAGGATTTCATGGTTTATACATCTTTCCTTTAGGTTGCAAGTTTCCAGAATTATTTCGAAAGGCTGGTCTTTATACATTTAAATTCTCTCTTGTAAGTAATACCCTAGGAACTATTGTCATGTCTTGTCTTTGTATGATATTATATATGTTTTTATATCTGAGTCTAATCATGTAATCTGATGTAATTGAATTTTGTTTATCAGAAGGATTCGACTTGTAATAATTGTATCAAAAGAGTGCTAGTTAAGGCATCTTCCGAGGTGGGCAAGTGGGAGCTTTTGAAGGGTGAGCGGAATCCAAAATATAACGTGAGGTACGACACCTTTTATCCATTGAGCTAATGAGTTTTCTCTTTGAAACATTCCCTTTGGAACCTGGTGACACATAAATGTTACTTTAACATATTATAAATTGAATAACTCCTTATGGAATGTAGTAAAGCTATATTATCACTTGTGAATTTGTTGTATTGGCTTTTTTTTTTTCCTTAGGATTGTCATCTTGCATTTTTATCTGCACATTCAAATTATAATTTATTATTTTCATTTCTTATTATGAACTTTTTTGATAGGGTTGGTACATGTTTTCCACCTTTCTATCTGGGATGTTTTGACATTTATGACAATCGAATTACATTCGAACATACTCCCAAAGTGAGGATCAAAATTCATACAATCAAGGGTGTGCTTGTCCATGTTAAGAAAATGAGTACTGAACTTTCACGTGATAAATTCACGTGATAAACATGTAAAACTTACTCCAAAAGGCTTAAGTTTTATGGAAAACCACTGAACCATTTTTTCCCTAAAAGTGAAGGTATGTTTCGCATAAACATATTTTACATGCCCTTTTGAATACATTGCACTCTTATTCTTTTAAATGTAGCTATGCTTTTTGTTATAATATTGTCCAGTTTGCTAATTTTTCAGGATGTACTGATTGAAAGCAATGAGTTAGACGATATCAGGCCAAGTTATAAAGCGACTTTGATGATATGTCCAGAGAAGGAATTGTTCTCAGTCTCAGTTCCATGTCAAGGTATAATGGTCCATTGAGATAGCCCCATTCTAAGGTGGTGTTTTGAGGCGTAAATTTTTTGTTCTTTTTCTACATTTATCATTCTTATTACATATTCTGTTTTTATTTGTATCAGTTAGTCCTGGATATTTACAGCTTGTCAAGGCCCAGCCACCAATATCAGAAAACAGACTGCTGCCAGGCTGCATGGTTAAGCAGCTCCTATTAGAGGTATATTGAGGAATTATTATCATTTTCACAATCACACTTGTATGATGTGTTTCTGTGAAAATTCCAAGACATTTTCAGCTATCTGCTTGAATGGGATTTGTTGCATTTTTAAATTAAAAATGTAATTTAAAAACCTCATGCCTTCTATCTCGTATCTGTATGAGGCTCTCTGGATTGGTACTTACCCCATAAAAAGAAAAAAAAAAAAAAAAGGCTGGCTAGATTGGCTAGTTCCTTGTGTTGATGATGTATAAAAAGTAGCGTTTCTATTGGTTTTCTCCAAGAACAACAAAATGTTAATATCTCCAACCTTAACCAGAAAATAAGTCTTAATTTTGAATAACTTTAGTCCAACTCACACATTTTAAAACTCTCTTTGAAGCCTCTTATATGACAATGACACACTCATACTGTGTAATGTGCATGTATCTATATGCAATTTGTTTGAGGTTATCATTTATCAATTTGTTAGAACCGCATGCATACCGGTATCTGTTTCAATGAGGTATTTATGTAATCAATGAGGTATTTATCACAGAACTTTGAAGAGCTTACGCAGCTTGAAAATCTGTTTTTCAATGTCTACTACGCTTCTCTATGCATGCCATGAATGCTTTTCAGACATATAGCAGTTTCCTTAATAAAAATTTTTGTAGAGAGGAACTGCATGGATAGAGCAAAAGCTTTAGAGGCCATCGCTTCCTACTACGCTTGAAATTTTAAGTGTTTTGGATATAATCCAGCCCCTATTTCCCTCTACCAACTTTTCTACAGCTGGTGTTTTTACATACAAATTTAATTAAGTTTGACAGCACAGCACGTGTGCACTATTTTCTTTTCCATTGAATTTTAGATGTTGCCATATTTGGAAGTTTGTAACTTCACTGCACCCTCTACATGGCAGACATGGTATGGAACATCTCTGTCATGTAGTTAACCTTGTTTGGTTGTTCTAGTTTTTATTTTATTTTATTTTTTATATAAAAAATGTAATAAGCTTATTAGAAGATACATGGTACATGATAAGATAAATGATTTGATAACTTTGGGCATAAAAATTACATCAAGGTGTTATGGCTTGCATTAAGCCTTCATAATTGGTATTTTCTTTGCATACTGCAGTTTTTCATAGCATGCAGTACCTGGCTCCAATCTGGGCATGATAAATTGACTTAAAGTTTCGAGGCTTATTTTTTTCCACCTTCAGATGTTATTCAATTGGATGTCATAAACAATAGTAAATATTTATGCTAGCATACTCAACTTATATAAGCATAACCCTAACTAATTGGTATAAACTACATGAACACTTCTGCTGGCTGGCAGGCATTAATTGAACGTGCTGGCTAGCCAGCTAGCCCCATTTTCTTTTTTGCACGTAGAATAAATTTACTGCATAGAGTTCAATACAAGATTTGTTGTTCAACCTTGAAACAGTAGATCATGATCCTGTTTGGTAGACAATGAGAGCATGTATCCTGCACTATCTCCATTTTTGGTCTTACTTTCTAACTCTTTTAGTCAATGTGTGTTCCTACAGCTGTTTGATGCATATGGTAATCACGTGTCAAAAGGCTTGGAAGTTCAGTTGGATATGGACGGATTTCATATGCTAGATCAAACAGATCAAATAGGTCCCAAGCGTAAGGTGAGGTTGCTTATATTTTTCTGGCATGTTAGTTGACATCCTGAGCATATTAAGTAAATAGTTGGGATTAAGGCTCAAGGAGTTGAAAGTTAAGCTTACTGGTGGCTTATGGTTTTTCACTATAACTAGAGAATTTTTCTACGTAGGTTGATGATAATGGATGCATTAACCTTGGTGGCCTCTTGAAAGTGATAGCAGGATTTGGAAGTAAAGGTATGATCCTTTCCTCGTCAGCTTTCTCTTTCATTGTACTGATCTTGTGAAACTTGTTTAGGAGATGACCTATAAAATATGAGTTGCCTTGTACAAAAAAAATACTCTATACCATATGAATTTAACTAAAGCCTTTTATAATGACCAAGAAAATTTGACACCTGAATCATGGTTCATGTGCCACAGTGGGATATTTCTTTTCTTAACCCCCCAAAAAGGGTAAATTATACCGACCTCCCTTGAGGTTTCATGAAATGACACTCCCTCAAAAACTATGGAGGAAATGGCACTTCACCTCCCCTAGGTTTGTAAAAAAGTGACTTAAGTCCATGTCCTCTAGGCTTGGATTATTCTTTCTATTTTAAAATTTTATATATTTGAAATAGCATGATAATTCTTTCTAAAATATGAAATGCCATTTTTTGTTAGAGGTGATATGAATATTATAAGAATCTTGTTTATTTTCATAAGAGTGACTAAGCTTTAACTGTACAGGGTTTTCTTTGGTAAGTAAAGATGGTAGATAGTTGTTGGTTGTTTCAGGAGATAGGGAATCGATAAAATGGGGGCTTTTGAGGCTTTGGTATTAATTGCAAATTCTGTTGTAGCAGCAAATGGAGATTTTTTTTGCAAAGAAGATTTTTATTTTTTATTTTTTTATATCAGTATATTTAGCGCAAAATAATACTTATAGTGTGTTTGAAAAGACATCCTTTGCTTCTTATATATTTGACAAAGGCATTGTACATCAAACCATTTATGCTCACACACCACAACAAAATGGTGTTGTTGAGTACTCCTTGATGTTGCTCAAGACTTCTTGTTCCATATGTCCTAGAATAGTATAGTTAAAAAATAAATAAAAAATCATACCTAGTGCACAAAGCTTCCACTTTTGCAGGGCCTAGAAGAGATCATGGTAGGTAGCCTTACCCAATTTATTGGAGAGGCTAATTGCCGGACACAAACCTACAATCTATTGCTTTTGGTTAAATGGTCGAATTCATAGTTTCTTAGCCAATCCCAAAAAATTTGGGACCAATGATTGGTTGTTGCTGTTGATTAATTTTAGAATTTCTTAGCAACTTATTCTTTTGAAACAAGAGGTTTTGAAACAAGAGGAAACAAGAGGTACTTTATCATGATCTCAAAGCAGGTGGTCCTGAGTTTGAACCCTATCTCCACTCTACCTCCAATTTAAGAATTTAAATATTCCTAATTTTGGACCTTATTTATTAATGTTTTGGCCCACATGTGAGGAAGAGTGTTTGAGTAATATGGTTAAATGACTACTACATAGTTTCCCACCACCTGAGTTTGAACCCTATCTCCACTCTACCTCCAATTTAAGAATTTAAATATTCCTAATTTTGGACCTTATTTATTAATGTTTTGGCCCACATGTGAGGAAGAGTGTTTGAGTAATATGGTTAAATGACTACTACATAGTTTCCTAAAAGTAAATGGTGAATTTAGTCATTATGTAAAGGTTGCGTAGAGTCTATTTGTTCCAAGATGGGCTAATGTGACATATTTGCTCCAGCTTGGGCAACTGTTATAGAGCTAATATTGTGTAACTGGTACTATTGTATTGTACTCTTTGGAGTTTGGAATATTTCCATGGTGACTTGTCCCCACCAACTGATCATTTTCAAAATATCCCTTATCCTTGTGTAACTAACTTTCCTATATAAGTGGAATATGGAAGCTGAGGGCTTTAACAATTTCTTACCTCCTTTTTCTAAATACCATTTTCTAGATAGTATTCATAAACAACCATATTGTGAGTGAATTGTGGTTTAATTCATTCCATCAACCTTGCCTTGCAGCTTCACTTTCTGTTTTATCTGGCCGTGAAGTTATTTTCAAGCAAGAGCTTCAAATTGAAAAAAGGGAGCTGAGGATTGCATCAAGGGTTAGTAATTGCTTGCTTCAGTATTTTAGGTTTTAAAATATTGTATCAACCATGAATTATTCTTTCAAATTCATGATGTATGTAATTTTAGGTACCTGAGTTTTGTAGTGCTGGTACGGAACTGGAAAATATCATTTTTGAAATTGTCAACTCTGAGGGTGATGTTGATGAGACTATTCATGATGAAGATAAATATGGGCAATCTCACACTCTCACTATAAAGTCAGAGTCATTCAATACTGAGGAATCTATTCGGTACACCTTTAAACATGGGCGCTGCACTGTTCCTGCTATTCCCCTCCCTCAAAAGAATGGGATGTTTTGCTTTGAAGCTTCTCATTCTCGTCACCCAGAACTAAATTTGAGCATTCAGGTGACCACAACTTTGCAGTGACTATGATTTGATTAGGAGTTCTATATTGATGATTGTTAAGCTTTATGAGCAGGTTTCTGTGCAAGCTCCAAAGGTGGAGTATGATGATATTCAGTCTCCATCTATAGATGGAAATGTCTTACTCCTTCAGGATTCATCTTCCCTAAAGCAAGTAGAAAAATTGATGGTGTCCATGATAAATAATGAGAAGGTACAGCCATTAACCTCAGCTTTATTTCATATTTTCAGATAAAAATGCATTGGTGTTCCTTAAAAAAAATTTCAACTGTCATTAATTGAGTTCCCTGCCTTGATGGCTTCTCTATGCAGAAACTTGAGGATAAAATAATTCAAATTGGTTATCGCATTGGGAATCTGGAGAAGCAACTGATTACACATACTAAAAGGAAGGAAGAAGTCGAGCAAGATTTGTTTCAATTGCAAGGTTTTGAATTACTAGCACGTGTTATTATTATTTTGCTCATAAAATAGGCATTTAGGGTTGGATAAGTGAACGAAAATGTAAAGGGACATTTCTTAGTGAATCCAGGTCCAGTGATGAAGATGTCTTATTTGTAGAAAGAATTCACATATACAACTCAATATAGAAATTCAATTTTTTTGATGGTATATTTGCCCAAGTCATGGAGGCATGTAAAATTCTAAAGCTGATAGCAAATATATTGTAAATTCTATTGTGCCTGTTGAATTATTATTTTCTAAGACAAATATGTTCTACTGCAAGAGGAAACAAGGATGTACTGTTTACTAATATTTAGCGGAACATATACTTTTTGGCTAAAAATCACACATGTGAAGGAAAATATTTTAAAAAAAATATGATTCACTTGCTAATCAAACCAACCAGGTCTAATATTTTTGTTTTTATTGATAATGACCTGACATAATGCATCTTTTTGAAAGATGCATATGATCATCCCATTTTAAACTTTGCACGTGCATGTTGAGATGCTTTTTTTTCTCGGTTGTCCACATCACTATAACTACATTTTATGTCCTTCTGAGTGTATGTGGATCCTCATAGCTAATGACAGAGTAGGTGATAGACCTATAGTACTTAGTTGCATGGACGTTGCCTAGTCATTAATTGGCTGCGACCTATGCTCTGGAGCCCAATGCTGGCAATATGTGTTACAAAAGATAATTTGGTGTCCAAAATTTACTGCTATTTATGAGTGTAGCATTTGATGTTGCTTGGTGATTTATCCTAAATATATGTTTGTAATTTTGTTATGCATAAGCATGTTTTCCTAATTATGACTCGTTTCCAGCATCTGTCAACCCAAACTACTTTCTCACAAAAGAGGAACTGATAAATTGGATAGAAAGCATGAATCACTCGGCAGCGGCTGTCCTCTGCAGTCTTTCAAGAGAATTCTCCTTCCAAGAGCAACCAAATCATTTCTTGGAAGATATAGTTGGCCTGGTTGCACTTCTGGGTACAGTTCACACCAACAGGCTTAGCAGGTTGTTTCCTCTTTGATTTTTCATTTATTTATTTTTGTTAGAAGTATGCAGTTAAATAATTAAATATACGATTTCCCAATAGCTTAAGCTTTTGGGAGAATCTGTAATTTAACAATTTTTAACTCTCTTCTTCAATAAAGGAGTTACTTCAATCCTCTATATCTTATTCGAGTTATGCTATCTCTGGATTGGTCTCTCTGCAGGATTTTAGCTGAGTACTTGGGTGAGGATCAGATGCTTGCTGTTGTCTGTAGATCCTTTGTGACTGCAAGTGCTCTTGAGAATTATGAACAAAATGGAGAAGTGGATTGTGGGCAAGCCCTTCATGCAGCAGCAGCTGCACGTGGAAATTATATTAACGGTCGATTTCTTGTTATGTGCCTTGAAGATCTAAGGTATTCTTTTGTGATGATTGTGATTCGCATATTTTGGTAGTTATTGTTATAAAAATGATCCTTCCTCACAATTGCGAGTTTATTTTTCTTCCCCTTTTCCAAGAATAGATAATTATTAGGGTTTGAAGTTGAAATGTTAGCATCAAGGATAAAATCTGTAATGTTATATGAATTATTGAACTTTTTGGCAGGCCTTATACTGGGAAGTACGAAGGTGGTGACCCTCAGAGGAAGCTGGCCTTGCCGTATCCTACCTTGCCTAGGGGGAATGTGCCAAGAGGTTTCATTGGGTATGCGGTTAATATGATTGACTTAGACATTGATCATTTACACACAAGAACTGCTGCAGGCCATGGTCTTCGGGAGACAGTACTGTATCGTCTTCTAGGAGAGGTTCAAGTATATGAAACCAGGGAATGCATGTTAGAAGCCCGTCGTTGTATAAAGCATGGTGCTGTATCTCTGGATGGTGGCATTTTAAGAGAGAATGGAGTTATTTCTCTTGGATATGGGTCCTCTCTCTCTCTCTCTCTCTCTCTCTCTGTCTGTGAGATTGCGTGTGCATGTAGGAACATGTGCATATGTGAAACAAATTTTTTTTCTTTTTCTTTTTTTTCTTCACGTGAATCTCTCTCTCTTGCTGTGAGATCATGTGTGCACATAGGCTTTGCATGTGTGAAACAATTTTTTCATTTTCTTCTTTTTTGCTTGACATGATTCTAGCCATGAATTTTTTTTTTTTTGGATCCCCTTACCTCAAAAAAGGACAGATTTCCTTGATTGGATGTGGGAAGTTCCAAGCTGGTATATTGATTCCAGTTGATCTCACACACAAGCTGGTATAGAATCGTATTTAAAGAGTTCAAATAGAAAGGTCAATACAAAGAAGAATAATACGATGAAACACAACGTATACTTTCTTAGTAGGTTTCAACTTAATAGGAAGCTTTGTACAATATATCATGTCACAACTCACCTGTATTTCCCATTGCAATGTTGAATGCTTTCTTTACTAGGAATGTTCTCATGATGTTGGAGATCAATTATCTAAAAAACATTTAGGACATATGGACACCTAAGGAATGTGCAAGATTACTATAAGTACTTATTCAGCCTACAAGCATATTGAAAATATGTGACCAAGATTTTTTATTTTTCCTCTTCAGGGATCCTCGCATATGTTTTCCAGTTGTTACACCAGGCAGTGAATCCTCTGGAGGAAATGTGGAGGTCATGAAGTTAATTGAAGAAAAAAAGGAGGAGTTGGAAGTGATCACCAGTTCTATTGGGAAGATGACTAAATCTCATGAAAAATCTTTGAAGAAGTTCAAGAAGAAGAAAGAAAAGTTCGGCAAGTTCATGGATAATATGGAACCTGTGTTAAAAGACTACTATCTGGAATATAAATCCAAGAGCAAGTCAGATAACTCACCTTGCTGATGTACATTGTCCTAGTTACCTTGTAGTGCGGTAAATCTCTATAATGCTTGTAAATATCCATAGAACAGGTTTTTGCTTAAAAGGAAATTACCATAGAACAGGTTTGGCAATCCTTTTCAAACAACAATTTTCAGTTTTTAAACAGCATTTCACGCATTCCCACACACTTTTTCACCCACACGTATTTCCACAAATATTTTCAAACAACAATTTTCAATTTTTAAACACATCTACCAAACGGGCTCATATTTGTAGATGTCACTTTTGGAAAACTACCAGAACCTTGAGAATTTTACTGCTAGCACAACTCCAAAATTCATAGGATCAACATAGCAGTCCATTTACTTTTATATTCAATGTTTGAAGAAGGCCTCTTAGGTTTCTCAAAAAAAAAAAAAAAAGAACAAGGCCTCTTTAGTTAGGGTTAGAATTCAATGTGTAGCACTTTATTTATGGTTTGGTATCAATTTACATAACTACATCTATACTTATTACACTGGTTCCTCACTTTGGTTGCATCTTTGATGATTATGGCCTGCGAATCTGTGATTAAAAATATTATTTATTTAGGTAAAATTCATTAAGAACCTCTGAACTTTTATGTTGCAGTAAGAATGCATGACCATTTTTTCTTTGCCAATTCAGTTCATAAACTTTGGCACTATAGTTCATAAATCCCCCCATGTTCATTTCCGTCTATTTCAATTTTTTTATTTTTCACCAAATCATTATAACAACCCAACACCCCCCCCCCCCCCCCCAAAAAAAAAAAATAAAAACAGAAGAAGGGAGAGGATTTTACTGCTAATGCATAAAAGTTCAAGGGTCTTAAAGCATTTTTTTTCCCCCAGGATTTGATGCCCAAAAAAAAAAAAAAAAGTTAAAATTTTAAAATAGATAGAGGGAAGGAGGTCGGTCGATGGCTCACAGTCCGGACTTTTGAAATCCTCCTCCTCCTCCTCTTCCAATTTTTTTTAATAAAAAAATTATATATTAAACTTAACCAATGGCCTTTTCTTAAATTTTAAATAATTATACTATAATTAAGTAGATGATTAATGCATCATTTTTTTTCCTTCTTATTATTAGTACTATGTCTTACAAAGCCTCTTTTTTTTTCTTTTTTTTTTTTTTTTTGCATTTGGGTAATTAGAAATAGAGATATTATGTTTGTATTTTTTTAGAATAAATAACAATTATAATTTTTGTGATTATGAATTAGAGATCTTTGTTGCACTTGTCATTTATGATGAAAAATAATGTTTTCTTGTTTAATTACTACTAGCATGTAATCCCATGCAAACACATGGATGCATTTAAAATTGAACTAAATTTTTATTAGAAAAATATAAATAATTAGTCAAATTAATTTTTTTTAAAGCGTGTAACACATGCATAAATATAGATACATTTAAAATAAAACACAATTTTTATCATAAAATATAGATAATTAGTCAAATTATTATTTTGTAAATAAACGTAATTGGTCACATATTACAATTATTATATAAATTTAATACTACTTATGATCATTTTTTTTCTAATTTTTAATAAGATAGAACATGTGGTGATTTTTGTTATGTTGTGATTTTTATTATTATTTTTTTTTAGAAACATGTGGTGATTTTTATTGAGCATATGTGATTGTTTATTTTTTATTTTTTTAATTTTATAGTTCATTGATATTAGATTTTTAATATTTTACACTCATTAATTCACTTGACACAAAGATTAAAAATATTAAGTAGACATATGGCATAAGTTTAAATGGATAATTATGGTGTAGTTCCCATATAAATTTAGACACATGAAGCAAAATTGGATTATAATTTCAAATTCTAATTCAATTTTCTCTAAGTTTTATTTATTAATATATATATATATATATATATGTAAGGACGCAATTTGGTTCCCAAGCTCAAAGGATGGATGAATTTCAGCTCAAAGGGCCCAATACAATGAATTTGTAGAGAGTGAGTTGGAAAACTGGGCTATAATGAGTTAAACAACAAATAAAGTAGATCCAGATGGCAAGAAAGTGAAGATAAACTGATTAAATCGAAAGAAAATCATCCTCGGCACAATCCGAGGGGATCAATTTTTTTTATATCTCTCTCTCTCTCTCTCTCTCTCTCTCTCGAGTTTGATTACAAATTCCTCTCTTGATCACTCCTCCGTTTTTTTTTTTTTCTTCCTCCCCCTTTTCTCTTAGGGACGTCTTTCTATTTTATACTATATCACATCCTCCATCTTCGCCCTCCACGTGACAGATTTGTTTGATGATCTTGATTCTTGTCCCATCAGTCCTTTCCTAAAATCTTTGGGAGCAACTATAAGGTTGAAAATCACTGTTCAGATATCACTTCCTCATTAATGCAGCCAAAGAATTGAATATAAAGTATTCAATGCGGTGGTAGCAATTTTCTCTTAGATATTTCATAGCTGTTTCTTTGCTCTGTGTTCCAACGAAGCACATCCGAATTTTATTTCCAAATAACATTAAATATAAAAAAATTTAGTTAGTTGTCACGTTTCAAAATAATGTTGAAAAACTAACATCTCGAGTTTTTAAAACTCGATTTCAATGGTAGAACTCGAGTTTTCAAAACTCGAGACCCAAGTGGTACAAGCTGACATGGAAAAAATTCCACGTAGAACTCGAGTTTTATAAACTCGAGTTCTACCGTTTTTTTCTTTCACGTAAAACTCGAGTTTTAGAAACTCGAGTTCCACCATTTTTCCCTCAGATCGTCCTTCGTCTTCCTCACGTTCTTCTGAGTCAGACCCATCGTTCTTCTTGAGTTTCTTTATCATCTTCGTCATCTTCGTTCTGGGTTTTGTCATCTTTGTCATCTCCCTCAGATCATTTTGGGTTTCTTCATCATCTTCGTTTTGGGTTTCGATCGATTCGGGCTTCATCTTCTTCGTCATCTCCCTTAGATCGTTTTGGGTTTCTTCATCATCTTCTTCTTTTCTTCATCATCTTCGTTCTGGGTTTCTTCTTTTCTTCTTCATTTCATTCTTCCTGGTTTGAGCTTCATCTTCTTCCTAGGTTCGGTTCATCTTCGTTCTGCATTTCTTCTGGGTTTCTTCTTCTTTTCTTCTTTATCTTCTGTTCCTGGGTTTCTTCTTCTTTTCTTCATCATCTTCGTTCTGGGTTTCTTCTTTTCTTCTTCATTCCGTTCTTCCTAGTTCGGGCTCTATCTTCTTCCTGGGTTCGGTTCATCTTCGTCCTGGGTTTCTTCTTTTCTTCTTCGTTTCGTTCTTCCTGGGTTCGGGCTTGGGTTTCTCTCTTCTTGGTGTTCTCTGTTCTTGAATGATATGGAACTCGAGTCTGCAAGACTCGAGTTTGATTTGCTAGAACTCGAGTCTTACAGACTCGAGATCTATGTGGCATTTTTTAGAATCTTGTCCATGTCATCAAGCACAAAGCGAGTGTTTAGAACTCGAGTTTTAAAATTGAACTTGAGTTTCTAAAACTCAAGATGCTATTTTGTTAATACGTTTTAGACGTGTGTTAACTTACTATATTGCCCTTCCTCACAGTGCTATTCTGAAAATTGCCTCAAGCACATCCTCATCAATAGAATCTCCTGGAATGTCATTTTGGATAACGAGATGCACCATCTGACATTTGCTTCGCTTAACCGAGGAGACACCCTTCCTCAGCCTACCTTCCTTAGCCTTCTCAGTCACAACCTGCTTGTGGACCTTTAGGTTTGACATCTTCATTACTGTTTATCTGTCCTTTGACCAATGAACATCCTCGGACAAAGTCCAAGCCCAAGGGCCAATATGCATTATAATATATATGACTTATAAATTTGAATTTTTTTTTAGTTATATGATTATGTTTTTTACAGTTTATTATATTGGACTTCTCGTTTTTTACACTAAATTAATTAATTTGGCACAAAATTTAAAAATTTAAATTAGATGGGACATGTGACGCAAAATTAAACTCCAATTGAAATTCAATTTTTACACTAAATTAATTCACTTGGCACGAAATTTTAAAATTTAGATTAGATGAGACATGTAGTACCATTGGGCCCGAATTATACGCAATGGGCCGGCCCACAAACTCTCACAATAAAAGAGGCCTGACTTCACATCTAGAAATGATCCGAGGACGCAATCCGTCCAAATCTACAAAGACACGTGATAAGGAGGGGTGTCGTGCATGATCAAAATTACAACGTCCGAGGACAGCGAGTCCTCGGCAAGTGTTGCCGAGGATGACGTAATTGATTTAACGGTCCAACAGCTTAACAGAAGCCTGTGGTGCTGGAACTAAAGAGATAAAATTAATTCAGAAAAGCTTACCACCGCATTTAAAGCTCTACACATTAATGAAGAGGTGAAACGTTTTTAAAATCTTCATTCAGACCTGAGTAAAAAGGGATTAGTATCCAAAAGAGAAGAAAGTCAGGGTTACACGTGGAAGAAAGGGAAAATGAGAGAGGCCTATAAAAGGTGAAGGAAGAAGACGTAGAAAGGGAGGAGAAAAAATGGAAAAGAGAGAGAGAAAGAGAGAGAACTTGTAAGGAAATTCAAGCATTTGTCCTCGGCAGTAATATACAAAGTAATATTTTGTCCATGATTGACAAGTATATGCATAGGTTCTACGATCAAGCCAAAACCTAGATGTTATTTATCACCCAAATCCATGGATTAAAATCCTGCTCTCTATAAATTCATTGTTTAGGGCTTGGTGATTCAATCCAATAGAGAAACAAGTCTTTGCCCTTACAAGACACATGGTGCAAAATTAGACTCTAATTGAATTTTAATTTGAAATTTAATTAGATTTTCTCTCTGCTTTACCTTTTATTATATATATATATATATATATATAGATTTTTGTTATATTGACATGTATAATTCTAGCCTTCCAATTCCATTTATGTTAAATGTGTAATATATCCTATTGGTTTCTTTAATGAAAGTATCAAACCTCTAAGTTAGTTTAAACATTTATAACCATATAATCCAATGGAATGGAAGCATTTTAAGTCAAACTTAAGATATATTTTAAGAAATATCTTACTAATATAATTATATATCCTAAAAAATAATATTTTTTAAATTTGAAAGAGAGATTAGTTATTTTTTAATGATTTTTTATTTTCATAACCGTTTTCTGCATATGAAAAATTTATTTATTTGGAAATATACTTAATTTTAGAAATTAATATACTTATTAAGTAATATCTATTACAGTCTTTTTAGAGATGAATAGTTATTTCTCATTTTAAATAATAGTAATTCATTAAGTATAACTATTCCCTGTAATAAATAAATAACCAAACTACTGAATTCTGAATAGCTAAATCATAATAATAACTGTTACATTATAGTACCTATTACAGTTTACCAAACATACTCTAAGTATTTTGAAAGCAAAATTTCCAAAATGCAAAAACACAAAAAGGCTTTGGGTAAATTGCAAAAACACTTTATGGGGTTTCAATTTTTTCTTACATCCATTACTGCTTAGTCACATGATTTTTTTTTTTATCCATAAAAGCTAATGTATATTATTTATTTGTCAATTTAGCTTATATGAAAATCTCATAAAGTTATAAGAAAGAATTAAAACTCTAGAGGGTGATTTTGCAACGGGCCCAATCTCCAAGGGTGTTTTTGTGTTTAGGCCTAATATATTGTTTAAGGTCTTTTTATATAAATATAATTAATAATAAAAAAAGTCTTCTTTTTAAATCATTTTTGAGAAATTCACACACATATCCTAACACATTGAAAAAAGAAAAACAACATTTTGCACTAACAAATCATTTGTGCCCAAAAAAATCCCAAACTTTTTTTTTTTTGAGAATGACAAAAAAAAAAAAAAAAAAACTCCCAACTTGAAATTATTTATTTATTTATAGTTTGTTTATAGAGTGTAAGTATTTTCCAACAAGACAAACCATAGTGATATATATATACACACTCATATATACTATATGCCTATATATATGTATAAAAAGCCGAAATTCAGAGAGAGAGAGAGAGAGAGAGCAAGCGAAAATTGCGAGACAGACACTGAGAGAGAGAACGAGTCAACCTCAGCTACAAAATGTTTCAACCCAATAACCAGGTGAGTCCCTTTTCTAAGTTTCTAAGTTTTCTCACTCTTTTGCTTTGCTAAGAAAATATGAGAAAAAATAATTGAAAGGAAAATTTGGAATCTTTGTAACTGTGAACACCAGGGTTTTAATTTGGAATTTGCTTTCTTTTCTTTTGTCTACTTGTTTCTGTGCCCACATTTTTTTCCCCAGCAACCAAACAGAGCATTAGGGTTTCTCATGCATGCCCTTGTTTTCTTCTTTACAGTTGTTTAAAGCTTTAATTTTTCCCAAGACAAAAGCAAAAGGGACTTCAATTATAGTTTTTGTTTAGTGTTTTAAACTGTTAGATTGAAAATTTTTGTTCTGGGTATTTGTGAAATGCTCATAAAGTAAAGCTTTGCTGAAATGTTAAGTGAAAATTGAAGCTTTGGTTTGTAATGGTGCTGACATAAGCATTGACTTCAATTATAGTTTGTGTTTTAGTGTTTTAAACTGTTAGATTGAAAATTTTTGTTCTGGGTATTTGTGAAATGCTAATAAAGTAAAGCTTTGCTGAAATGTTAAGTGAAAATTGAAGCTTTGGTTTGTAATGGTGCTGACATAAGCATTGACTTCAATTATAGTTTGTGTTTTAGTGTTTTAAACTGTTAGATTGAAAATTTTGTTCTGGGTATTTGTGAAATGCTCATAAAGTAAGCTCTGTTGAAATATTAAGTGAAAATTGAAGGTTTGGTTTGTAATGGTACTGACATAAGCATTTTGACCTTGAAGGAAAATTTGGGTAGTTTTTGTCTTTAGTGTTTATGCTTTAAAATACTATTTTTTAACTACTTGATGATCTTTCTCTCTATTTAGCTTCCAGTTCAAACTATCAAAGATTCATCAGTATTGATGCAAGTTGATCAGACTGAGAAAAGTATAGTTGTAAGGGATGAAAAGCAAAATGGAGGATTTGCACATGCTGAGACTATCATATACTATTCTAAGGTTGTGAAGATTATTAAATTTCAGAGCTGCTTTGACATATTTGTTGATTGCATCTGTTAATGGAGATAATAAATCTTTTGTTCTATGGCTCTTGTTGAGGTGTTGTATAACAAATATGCAAAATTTTATATTTGTTTCTTATATCATGGTCTATATCTTGCCAGTGACAACTGGACCAAATGGCATCTCCTTCTCCTATAAGTAAGGAGGGTGAGGTCATGGGTACAATTTGTGCAGGTGTGAGAATTGTGTATTTACCCATTTAAAATGTTCACGGATATGTCATTTCTAAATAGGGTTTACTGTATATTGAGTAGCAATGTGTCAAACTAATTCACCTATTTAAAATGTTCATGGATATGTCGTTTCTTAATACATTTACTGTATATCGAGTGGCAATGTGTATAACTAACTAAACTAACTTCGCAATAACTTCATCTGTGCAGAGACTTCAAGATGATCTACAAATGTTAGGGATGAAAATCAAAGGGCATGAGGACAATATAAAATTTCTGAATGCTCAAAATAACAAATTAGATGACCTCATTCTTGATTTGCAAGGTATAATATTTTTCTTTATTTTTATCTATTTTTAATAATGTCACTAATGTTAAGCAAGCCCATCTTAGCAAGCGAATGAAATGCAGATAAATTGAGCACATGACTAATTCTAAAGCCATATACAAGGTCCAGCTTCTTAAGGATACAGTTATAACTATCATGTTATAAGATATCTTGCTCCTGGATAAAACTTGCGCCCTAAATCATTAGATAAAGAAGATCTCAATTGTATAAGTTTTGGTTATCAAAGAAGATACTCAAGCGACCATCTCTCCTCATTCTCAACATCATCATTTATGATTACCTGAGAATTTTATGGAAATTATAAACTAAAAGATGAAGTGTATAAAAGTGTTTGACATCAGGTCCATGTTGTTCGGGTAGGAAAGGACTTAAGTTCAAAATTTTCAAATGTCTAAGACTTTGACTCTTGGATTCCATATTTGTATTAACTACAAGTTTCATCTCAGTTACCTTGGGCAAGCATCATGGTTCGAGCACTCCAAAGATTGAAATTGAGAACCATTCCCAACTTCAGACTGAGGACCAAACAACTGAACTGATTCTACAGCATGAAAAATCTGCTGCTGGTATTTTGTGTCAATTGAAAGCTCGACATGGTCCTCAGGCATCCCATCTTCAATTGACCAAGGATGTGCTGGGTATTGTTGCTACACTTGGTAAAGTGGAGGATGATAATCTTAGCAGGTTTGATTGACTTTGCACTTTATTTGCTCTCAATTTATGGTATGCTGCATAAGTTATGGTCTTGTCATCAACTGCATTTGATCATTTATGAGTGGGCCTGTTTGCTTACTAGGCTGGGGATGGGATGTTTTGGTGAGGGACATTGTGACTAATGACTATTAACAATCCTATACTATGCTTAATATAATCGTCCTTTTATTTATTTGGAATGCAGGCTTTTTTCAGAGTACTTAGGGTTGGAGACTATGCTGGCCATTGTCTGTAAGACTTATGAAGGTGTTAAAGCCCTAGAAACATATGACAAGCAAGGCTGCATAAATAAAAGTTCCGGTCTTCATGCACTTGGTGCTACTATTGGAAGGAATATGGATGGCAGATTTCTCGTCATTTGTCTTGAAAATATAATGCATGAGTCTCATATGCTGTCTTTGTTACACAATTTGGACTTTTAGTTTGTAAAGCTTCTAAAAGAATTCTTTTCCCCCTTTCACAGACCATATGCAGGTGAGTTTGTAGCAGATGACCCTCAAAGGAGGCTTGATCTTGTAAAGCCAAAATTACCTAATGGGGAGTGTCCTCCTGGCTTTCTTGGGTTTGCTGTGAATATGATCAATGTGGACAATGCAAACTTATTTTGTGTCACAGCTAGTGGACATGGCCTCAGGGAGACTCTATTTTATAATCTTTTCTCTCGTCTTCAAGTATATAGATCAAGGCAGGACATGGTAACTGCTCTTCCTTGTATCAGTGATGGAGCCATTTCTTTGGATGGAGGGATGATTAGGAGTACCAGTGTGTTCTCCCTAGGGGATCGGTAAGAAGCTCTGCTATCACAAATGAATTTCACATTATTTCCATATACATATTTTGTTAACTTCTTTTCTCTTCTTCAAAACTTAATCTTGTGTTTGCACTTAGTAAGATGCCTGCAGTATTTTTACTTATTAAAAAAAAAAAAAAAAAGATGCCTACAGTATTTTTGTGACACAAATGCCTAAATAAGGTTCTCCCATTTGTGGTTGAATTTCTGTTAAACTAATTAAAGTGCTATATGAGATGCTCAACCCATGGACTTTGTGCCACTCCTCTGCCCTTTCAAAAGTAAAACCATGATTATTAAAAGCACTGTAGTGTTCCTGCTTCTTGTTCAGCCACCAGTCTACAAATTGTAAAATCCTGAAGTACAGTGGCTTTATAGGTTGGAAAGCATTAATCCCCTGGTTCTGAAAACTCTTCTCCAACTAAAACTCTTCTCCAACTATGTAGGGTACTTTGTCAAAATTAGAAGTATGCTCATTATACTTTATGATTCCTAGGCATTAGTTATATTTGATATGTCTAAACTTATTAGCTTATTAGGGTTTTAAATCACTATAAATTATGGATCCTGAATTTCTACTCTAATTCGTTTTATAGCCATGCTGTTGCTCAAAGTCAAACATTAGAAGATAAAAATTTGAACCCTGTACCTATCCAAAAAGAAAATTGAGCCTTGTGGATTTCAATTTCATTGTTTTAATAGAATTGGAATTTTAATTGTTGCTTCATCTTAGTTTTGGAACCTTTTGATGATGTTAGGGAAGATGTAGATGTGAAATTCCCAAAACCATTGGTGACATCGACCCTACCTGAAAAACATATCGAGGCTGAGAGGCAGGTCAAGGAGGTGAGATGGAAAAAAGAAAAAATGCATGACGATATTCAAAGAGAACAAGCATTATTGAATCATGCAAAGTTCAATTTTGATAGAAAGAAGCAAGAGTTTCTGAAGTTCCTTGCTGAAAGCTCATCATACGCAACTCAGGTAATGCCTTGAACTGATCCCTAACTAACAGCAATTTCTGGTTTGCTTATGGAAGCAACTTTTGTAAATTTAATTAGGGGACATGAAGTAGAAATTAAACTTTTAAATTGACAGACGTTGTATGCTATTTACTTGTTTTTTGGGTGAGGGGGTTGGCAATTAACTTGATCTTTGTTAATTGAAATTCCCTCTGTTTTGAGCATGACCAGAAAATATTTTATTGAAAAAGATAAATTCTTATGTCCTCTTTTAAATTATGATGTCAATTAAGTGCTGTGTTGGAGACTTACTGATCAGCAATAGTTTTGATCAATGATAATGATGCTGTTATGACTGCCAAAGTATGTGAACCCATCTATGAAAGCAGCAATATTTCAACAATGTTGATATTGTATATGGTGGATTTACTCTCTAGGATCAAATCTTATTTGTTTTCCAAGCCTTGTGATGACCCCACGTTTGGAAAAGCCAGAAATGCAAAGAATTTTGGTGTTATCCCTTCTTTCAATCCTCTTTCTAGTTGTCTCATATTCTACGTTTGTGGATGACTTATAAATTTTATAAATGCAACTTTGCAGGCAGCACCAGTGACCCCAAGATGATTTTTATGTTGAACAAACCAAGCCTACAATTAGTACAGTTGGAGGGAATGGAGGAACCATTACAGTCGATGTTTGTCAGCATGAGCTATGGCTGAGATCCATGCTTCGTTTCCAGTTGTGGATGCAAGAAAAAGTTGGTGGTGAGGGAAAGGCATAGGTTTTGGGTCCGGTGACAGGATTTTTTCCCTTCAAATTCTGAAGCCGCAGAAGCGGCATTAAATTAGGAATCCCTTGGTACTCAGTATGCTCATGATTAGATTGTAATGCAAGATTAGATTATTGAAGATGCAACTTCATTTCCTTCTCATCTGTCTCTGGATATATTCATGCATTACGTGGACCATTGTGCATAATCTGGTCAATTTGCATAATTAAAGGCTGTTAATATTGCACAGTAGTGTCTTCATGCATTTGATTGTTTTCATAATGATCCAAGGTTTTCTTAATATTGCGGGCTCTCTAATAATTTATTTTTAATAATATCTAATACTTTGTAATTTTTTAAACTCCCATTGAGTATTATGTTGGATGCTTAAAATTTTGTTGTCTCAAAATTGATAATTATATCAACTACTCCTTGTGATGCCAATGGATTGAGTCGAGTCAAGTCAGCTTACGCAAGGAGAGATGTTGGTTCTGTAATCTATATAGCATCAAAAGCAAAAAGCTACTATCTTGGATGGGTTCAAGAAATGACTCGGGTTTTATAACTGATGTAACATGAATAATTTTGTTAATTCATAAATTTTGCTTTATATTTTTTATTTTCTAGGATGAATGTTGTTTCTATATAGCATGCTTGTCCCTATTAAGAAAGAAACATAAGTATAATTTGATATCTGATGAACCACCAAAGCTGAGTAGTTGCTAATTTGATATCCAATTTTTTTTGTTTGTCAACCACCTAAACAAGATTATTGTTTAGCCTAATTGCATATAAATCCTAGGAGTTCAAAGTTGAATTGATCAGTTTCAAACTGAACCAAATTCCTTATCTTCCAAACGTTAAACATCTAAATATGTTTAAAGCTGTCGAGATCTCATTCTTCATTGGTGTCGGGGCTTGACCTGTTTGATAATTGAGTTTTAATTAGAGTAGTGAAATTATGTGGTACAATTTGTAATAGTTATTCTAAGCCACACAGTGCAAGTACGATTTACAATCAAACTTCTATTATTAAGAAAAAACAACTTTTAAAATTTCTAAAAATTCTTAATAGTAAAATTATTATTGGATTTGAATTTTTTTTTTTTTTTTTAATTTTGAAACCTTGGCAACAATCAAATATGTTACTTCTTTTAATGTAGTTTTTTTTTTTTTTTTGCTGAATTACTTATTTTAATGTAGTTATGATACGCCCATGAAGTGGCTTGAATTTTGATTCTTCTCACAAAGGAAAGCTAGCAATATTAATAGATTATAAGTTTGAACTTTGATCCTTCTCATTAAGGAAATCTATCAATATTAGTGGATTATAAGGCTCATGACAGATGACACCCAATTTTTTAATTAAGGGTAACCAATTAAATCAATATACACAACTTCTAAAGTCTAAATATTAGTTTTATTTTACTAAAAAAAAAGATCTATTAGTTTTATTACACAACATATTTTCTTTTGAGAAGATTTTATTACACAATATTGTTTAAGGAAAACAGAAAGACTATTAACAATTTTACTTTAAAAAAAAAACCTTACAAAGTTATAATCTAATTCGTAAAAATATTTAAATATTTATTTGTTTCATGTTTCAAAATTAATAATACTCTCCAAGGAACAAGTAGATAGTTGATAATTAATAGATTCTCTCTAAAAAATAGATAATTAACATAAGGATAAATTACATATTTAGTCTGTAATCTCGTAATCTTGTGTATCAATTTGATCCTTGATAAATTAAAAAAATAAAATAAAAATTTTGATCCTTGATATTTTTTGAGAAAGGACATTAAAAATTAAATTTATCCACAACATTTTTAAACATTTTTATCCCAAGTTGTTTAAACTAATTGAAATTCAAATTTAAACCAATTATCAACTTGATTTTTTGAAAATGTGTAAAAAATTAGCATTTAAAACTTTTTGGTACAATATCAAAATGGTCAATATTGTTAACTCAATGGTCCCAATGGGGTTAGCCTAGGGATCCGGCACTCGGTCTCAAATATTGTTGTCTCGGGTTTGACTGTGTGCTCCCCAAATCAAGTTGGAGCACCAACTCTCTGAAAAAATTTCCTGACCCCAGCAATTTACCCGGTCCACCTGTCGCAAACAGTAACTAATCTCTAGTTACTATAATGTTAAACATTTTTCAGAATAATACCTCATAAGTGAGTACTGAGCTGAATTAGGATCATAATTCATAACCCCTTAACTTTGAGGCACAATTTCAGTGGACACAGTTGGGTGAGTGAGTAAGGAACGGCAGTGACGCCTGAAGGTGAAGACCGGCGGCGGCGAGTCCCGACGGTGAAGCTGATTTAGGTATAATCTCTCTCTCGTAATTGTTTGGTTGCCGAGAAAATGTGGAAAGCTTTTACTTTCTCATAAACCTAAAGGGAGGTTTAGGGTTTATGGTTCAAAGTTTGTAATTTTACAAGTTTTCCATACTCTTGCTACTTCCCCCATGAAAACTCTCTGCCCGATAAAATCTTAAATCTTTGAAGATAAGGCCTACCCTTAAGAAAATTGGGTTTTTGAGTGTGATTGCTTTGCTTGTGTATCAGTTAGGTTTTATTTAGTTTAGTACCTGAAATGACTAATATCCAATTGATTTCTGAACTGTTACTTGAATTGGTAATGAATAAAATTACTTATAGTCCAAATTTTTTTTATATTTAAAATTGGTATTGCTGAGATTCAGAGTTGTGTGCTGTATTATTAACTACATTTTGTTGATCTTGAACCCAATGAGCTTACATTCAGTTTGATTACTTAACTGGGGTATGAACTGGATTATCTTATTTTTATTTTTATTTTTTTTATTTTTTTTTTGTGGGAAACTTACATGCGCACCCAATGGGTCTTGAACACACAATCTCGCCCTTTATTTCGTTATTATGGGAGGAGGAAGTGCCAAGCTGAGCTATAGCTCATTGGCAAGGTTGTCTAGTTTTACATACATGATACAAAAGATCTCATAGGGGTGTTACTTGCATGAATTGGAAATGCTATTGATGATGTTTGTTGGATGATCTGGATTCAAAATACTCATTTCTGCTTATACTTTAGTATTTTTTGACTTTCTACCCTTTTTTGACAATGTTATAGTTCTAACTTTTAAACTGAATATGGTATGTAGGATGACTGTTTGGCCTTTCAAATTTGTTGTGCATAACATTGTTGATATTAAAAAAAGTGCTGCTTAGAAATTGCATCTTTTCCAACCTTACAAAGCTGCCTTTCTCTATTCGGATATAATCCAAATTGAAGATTATTGGGTGTTAGTTTGTATCTTACAAAACTTCAGTTAGCTTTGTTTGCTTGCATTTGAAAAGGGTGTGCTTCGTTTACTCCTACCATTGGGCATTCAATTGTGTATCTCTGCAATGATACTTATCTCAGCAATTGCATTGGAACAGTGTCTTTTTTATTATCATTATTATTTGATATTCAGTACTATAATTCAGAGCCCTAGATGGGAAAATGTGAAGCTCTTTTACTTAGTAAAAACATCATCTCCTAGCTAAAATTTCTCTTCTAGTCTTCCCTAGGGTTTAGCTTACAATATAAAAACCAATTCTTGACTTAATTTCCCATAATATATGTTCATGATTCCCTCAGTGGAAAGTTTCTATCAAATAGTAGTCAGTACTTCACTATAATAGTATAATGTGTACTACATAGTATCTAATATTGCCATCATCTAAAGTTAGTTCTTCTGTATGCATAAGCCCAACAAAAGTGAAGCACTTCAATGATTTTTGTTTCTTTTATTATCAAATTATTGTGCTCACCTACCTTGCTTATATTCATTGAAATTTCTTATTAATATTCCAATTCAAAATATCCACTTCCAATCCACATTTCGATACTTATAAATGCCAGTAACTCAACAAGTTTTATGCACTGGCACCTAACAGTGTCAGACAGCTTGAGGAACTGACATCCCTGCAAGATGCATCTGATGTGCAGCAGACACATTTCATTTATGTCAAGAATCAATGTTATTTTTCCTGTCCAAGTTGGCAGGAAATGCTCCAAATGTGTTGGTTTAAGTGTACTTTTTGATATTCTGAACGTGTACATTTCCTAACCTTTAAAGTGCTGTGTGGTGACCAAAAAAATGTTTTCTGTGTTAATAAAAAATGGATTTCCTAAATTTTAAGACAAGAGTGAGAGGACCTGTGCTCATCTTAGAATCAGAGAGACAGAAACACCCCACAGACACAGACACAGAGCAGTTGCCCTCCTCCAAAAAACTTCTTTTTAAAAGAATAATATCTGCTGAATTAGGCTAAACTTTGTATTTGTTTGATCAGATTTCAAGTTATGGACCCCAATTCCTGTGCAATTTAGAGCTTTTGTAACTTTGTTACTTAGAAATCTTGTGTGAGTCATTTAGCTAATCTTTTATATTGATTTATGATTTAAATATAAAGGATGACTTTATCTCTGTTTGTTTTACATACTTTTTTGGAATTTGGGCTATATGTGTAATTCATTTACATATAAAGGTATTATGAAATAAATATAATTATAGTTGTGCCCTCATTTTTCTTCATCTACCATGTCAACATTTGGAGCTTAACGTATCTGGTGCTTTCTTATTCAATGGCATTAAACATATCAAAATATATGGTGTATTGTGACACTGATCCCTATTTGCTCTGTTTGAATATAAAATAGAACTAGGTTTGATGGAAACCATAGTATACTTTTTAAAAGACACATGGAAAAGTGTTTTTAAGTTTCGGTGAATATTTTTATTAAATGGGTATCATTTATTCGCTTATAGCTTACACATATTGAACATGGTATTTGTTTTTCAGTTGTTCCTTTTTAAGTCTAGTCAAATACCTGCTTTAAACTAGCTTATGCAGTCCGTCTTAATTTTATGCTTCTCTAATCTGCAGTGTGTGATGACAGTGATACTATAAACAATGCTAAATTTCTCATCTGAGCCCAAGTGATTTAAAAAAAAAATAAAAAAATTATGGTTGCCTCAATCTAATTTGTTGAATGCTTATGGAAAGCTTAATGCAATCCATTAAAGGCTCCTGGAATGCTGAAGAAGTAATATCAATTTTTATTATTATTGATTTATGGAAAAAGAGTGACTTCTATTCTGTTATGGATGTTGTCTTAATTGTTTCTCATTCAAGTTTTCTCTTCAGACCACTTGTTCTTCTCTTCCCCTTCCCCATTTTTCTTACTTAGATTTATTAACATGTTGTGCACCTTGTCGGTCTGTTGTCTCGCAGAGAACCTTTGGGAGGTTGATGGCAGGCAAAGCGGCAAAATCTGTGGTGAAGGCAGTTGGGGACTACCAGTACCCATGGCGGGAGAAGTTGGTTAAGTACAAGAATGAGCTATCCAAGGGTGTATGGGGTTACTGGGAGCTAGGGGCCTGGAAACCCCTTGGCATTAGTGCTCGTCATAGAGCTAGACTTCGCAAAGAAGTCCTACTTGCTGGGGAAGACTGGTCATATGATCCAGAGAGGAAAGAGATGAGAACCAAGAGGAAAGGGCACAAATGTGATAGGATTGCTGCAGAAAAACGGGCAAACACTGCAAGGTTGATGCAAGAGATGCCAAAAATGTTGCTGGATTACAAGAAGCGCAGGTGGGAGAAGAAGATGAAGGAAGAAGACAAGAGCAAGTGAATGGTTCCCTTTTGATCTTTCCTTTTCTTATGACATTTCTTTTTGATAAGGTCTTTCTTCTTTTTTCCTTTTTCTTTTTCATGAATAAACGGTAGAAAGGTCTTCTTATTAAAGCTTAATGGACTTGGCTTAATATGCATACACTCTACGTCATTTTTGTGCATGTTCCTGAAAGAATTTCCTGGAGAAATATCTTTTGCACTAGACTGCACAAATGCACATTATGTTTCCTCCAGAAAATTGATTAGCTGCTTGAAATTGTTATTCCTCAAGAAATTCAAAATGTCATGGGATACTCTTTTTCTATGTGTATTTTAATATTGAATCTTGCAAAATATCGACGAGATAAGCTAAAGGACCTTGGTAAATCAGAGCTTGCGTCGGTACACCGTACATCTGACTGAGTCATGCAAATGGCTCAGTGGTTCACTCTTTTTATCCTTTTTCTTTTAGTTTGTTTATGTGTAACTTTTTAAGCCTTGCGATTTTTTTTTTTTTTTTAGTACAATTGTACTTTTACTCATTTTTCAAAAAAATCAGCAAATTAGCAAATCATCAAAAAGTCAGTGTGAGTTTGGGTAGGAATGTAAAAAGAAAATTATTTCTTTATTTAGCTTATTTTTGCTACTATTTATGGGCATTACTGTACTTTTTAATACTATTTATGAGTTTTACTGTACTATTTAACTAACTTTTACATTTATCTACTTTAGCAATAATTTTTCAATGAATTATGTTATGGACACAACTTTTGGCATAACTTTGTGTCACAATTCACCACATAGCGAGTTGTGATAGGTAAGGGTGTGTTTCCACATAACTCACTGATATGTCCTTATCAATCACAACTTGCTACATAACAAATTGTAGCACAAAATTGTGCCAAAAATTATGTTCCTAGCATAATTCTTTTCCAGTCTCAGCAAAATAAGGAATACCTTTAATCCAAACCCAAAACTCTGGCAAGCAGTTGCCACACCTGCTTTCATCCAGCGTATCAAAGACTGCCTTGCCTTACCAAAAGCTCCCCCACTTGAAAGCCCAGCATTTTTCCGCCACCCAAAATATTTTGTTGATCAGTCACAGTGGCCTTCATCCAGCGTATAAAAGACTGCCTTGCCTTAGGGGTCGCACTTTTAGAGGGATGAAATCATAAAATCAAGCTCTACTTGAGGAGAAATTATTGGTTCCTCCGGGTGGACCACTGATGTGGTCCTCCCTGCTCCTGCCAGCCAATAGAAGTACGACAACTGTTCATTTTTTTTTATTCAGCTCCACCTCAGCACTAACCCATTACTTACCCATTACCTTAACTCTTGTTAGCAACTAAAACCATGGTTAAGACTAAAACAAACTCAGCAAGACAGCAACCCAAACCTTTATCGTTCTCTTATTGGCTGGCGGGAGCAGGGAGGACCACATCAGTGGTCCACCCGGAGGAACCAATAATTTCTCCTACTTGAGATTGCTTTAAGACCTTAAAAGGATGAAATCATATGTACCAATTACTTAAAAGGAGGTTGTACTATTCAACACTATCTGGTCTATATTTGGGCTTACTCCTACTCCTAGTAGTGTGCCCTGTCGAGCCCAAATACTTCACCTCTCGATATGTTCTGCTTTGCCAAGTCCTAAGTATTTTTCTAATAAGAGAGGGAAGGTTTCTGATATTTCCCCAAACCTTGATTTAATAATCTAAAGTTTTTCTTCCATGGGGTTCAATTTCAATTAATAATATAATTTAGAACTTTGAAATTTACTAAGGAATTTTATAAATATTTTTTGAATAATGATGATCATAGATGTGAGTAATTCTGAAGTACAATAAATAATGTTCTCTTTTCTCACATTAATGGTGAATCAACTTATTAAATTCATGATGGGATCCACCATAAATGTGAGAGGAGAGAGCACCTAAGAATTTTCTTTTAGATGTATTGATTAATTCATTTATATATGAAGGTAGTATAAAATGTATTGAGTTGGCCCTAAACTAGACCCATTTTTTTAGACCATAAATTTGAAGGATAAAAAGAATCTATTTAAAGTTTAATTGAGGTATTCAATATACATGATGCCATTTAAAATTTGCAAGTTTTTAAATTTTTTACACACAAAAAATCTTCATAGAAATATGGCCATATTTTGCATGAAAGATGTTTAACATGCTAATAACATAGTTAATATATCATGATTTTTGCATGATCATAGTTGTATTAGTACGAAGAAACCAAATCAATCAAGTATGAAGTTGTTAAAAAAAATCAAATTGAAAACTTTTTGCAAAATGCGTTCAACAAGTAACATCATTGGGATATTGGAAGAAACCAATAACTCTTCATAAAAAGGTCTTACTTTAACTCTTCACAAGATATTTATCAAGAAGCATTAAAACTAAAAAATAAAACAAAGCATGGTACAACTATCAATTAAATTATATTCAACAGAAATTTGATTCAATCGTAGTCAATGATATACTAGACAGTATGGATTGTTGTTATAGCAGAAAGATGTATAAGCATACCTAATCATCATATCTACGTGAGAATTTAAAAAGAAGATCGATCGATAGCTGGGTTGATCATTGATCAAAAGAATTTCAAATAATGCAATTTAGTTATTGGTCTAACATTGAATATAAATGGCATTTATATTTGGTGGTAGATGTGGAGGGTTGGGGGTGTGACAACTATAAAGTTGTTATTTACAACTATTTTGTGTTGACTTTAATTCTGTATTAAATTTAATTGTAATTTTGTTCAATCATGTTTACCCTGTATTTTATGTGGGATTTCATTGTATGGGTTGTGTGTGAGAGAGAGTATGAAGACTCAAGCTTGCATTGAAGAAGGAGTGGTTTTCGCAGGTATCTCGCAAGTAAACTTCTCGCGAAGTAAGCCACGTGAAGAGCACACGGCTGGAATGCGAAGAGTCATAATAATTTGGTGATAGTTGGTTTTCGCGAGTCTCTCGCGAGTAAGGCCTTCCTGCGAAATACCTGTGAAATATTCTGTTTTGCTATTTTGACTTATCTCTTCCACCATGTCTTCACCCACACTATATATACCCACATTACCCACATATTGTAAGGAGTGCTTTTTAGGGATATAACCCTAGCAAACACACTTGAGAGTTAGAGATTGTTATACTTACAATTATCTACACAATTCTTTGTGGTTTTCTTCATACTCCTACCTCTCCATATCCATATCCTTGAGAAGTTGATAACCCAAACACTTACCATACCTAATTTGAGTGTCAAGTGAGGTTTTGGTGCCACTAGGAAGCATTGGAAAAAGCCAAACTTTAGCGGATGTAATCGGGCGCATTGCAAGATTCGAAAAGCTAAACAAGACACGGTTCCGAGAAGCCTTATTGGAGTAGGAGCTTAGAGGGCTTAGGTGTACTGGGTAAATTAGGCTTGGAGGGTCTCTTGTTATTCGTGTATCCCAACTTATTGTCTAGTGGATTGATTTACCACTTGGAAGGCGACGGAGAGGTTTTTCACCGAATTTTTTTATTTCCTTTTCGATAACACATCGGCTTGTTATCTTGTGTTTGCATTTTTCTTTCCTACTCTTTTGACTTTCATTTTACTGCTGGTATATGCTGAATATGGTTTAGAGTAGTTTTATTATTTATTCGCTCGTAATTACTCTATTCCGCACTTAGTTTAAGTTAAAGTAAAATCAACTGAGCTGTAATCTTTTAATTTGGGATCTGAACAATTCATGTGTTTTTTAACACATATCCGAGCTTTCAATGACCATTCCCTCATTGTTGGATTTAAAGAAGAAGCCAAAAATCATCAAATTACATGTTTTTTAGATTCTTAACATGTATATTAAATTTTTGTAGCTGATACTCTTAGTAGAAAGCTTTTAAGTTTTTCAGCTGCTTTGCTAACCACTCGAAAGGAAATTATTCGGGATCTTGAAAGGATGGAGATTGAGGTTGTTATGGGCCATTCTAAGGCCAATTTGGCTAGTTTGAGTGCAACCAACTTTGGTGGAAAGAATTAAATTGTCACAGGTCGATGACCCATATTTAAAGAAAGTCATGGATGAGGTGCGTAGTGGAAAGAAACTTGAATTTTCTATCTCTGAGGATGGTGTTTTGAGATTTGGGAGTAGACTTTGTGTGCCAAATGATTCATTGATTATAAAGGAGATTCTAGAGGAAGCTCACTATTCCCCATATACAATACATCCGAGTAGTACAAAGATGTACCATGTTCTTCGTGAAAACTTTTGGTGGAATAATATGAAGATAGAGATTGCTTACTTTGTAGAGCAATGCTTGACTTGTAGTAGGTTAAAGTGTTGCACCATTAACCTTCAGGTTTGTTGCAACCACTCCTTATTCCCCAATGGAAGTGGGAGAAAATTACTATGGATTTTGTTTCAGGATTGTCGAGATCTCCTAAGGGTCATGATGCTATTTGGGTGGTTGTTGATAGAATGACAAAATCAGCTCATTTTCTCCCTATTTAGATGAACTACTCCCTTGATCAGTTAACTCAGCTTTATGTTGATGAGATTGTGAGACTTCATGGAGTACCTGCTACTATTGTTTCAGATAGAGATCCAAGGTTTACTTCTCATTTTTGGGGTGGTGTGCAAAAGGCCTTGGGTACTAGATTGGATTTTAGCACAACTTTCCACCCTCAGACAGATAGACAATCTAAAAGGACTATTCAAACTCTAGAAGATATGTTGAGAGCATATGTTTTGGATTTTAAAGGGAGTTGGGCTAGTCACTTACCTTTGGTGGAGTTTGCTTACAATAATAGTTACCATTCAAGTATTAGAGTAGCACCTTATGAGGTTTTGTATAGGAGAAAGTGTAGATCTCCAATTTGTTGGGATGAGGTGGGAGAACGAAAAATCTTGGGGCCAGAGATAATTCAGAGGACTTGTGAAAAGGTAAATATGATTTGTGATTGTCTACGGGCAGTCCAAAGTAGAAAAAAGAGCTATTATGACATTAACAGGAAAGCTTTAGAACTTGAAATTGGAGAAACATTTTTCTTACGGGTTGCACCTATGAAAGGAGTAATGAGATTTGGCAAAAAGGGTAAGTTATGCCCTAGGTTTGTAGGGCCTTTTGAGGTCTTGGAGAGAATGGGCGAAGTTGCATATAGAATTGCCCTACCACCAGCCTTGTCAGGAATTCATAATGTTTTCCATGAGTCTATGTTAAGGAAATACATTCCTAACTCTTCACATGTTTTGAGCTATGAGCCTCTTCAGATTAGAAATGATTTATCATACGAAGAAGTTCCAGTAGAGATTTTGGATTGTAAGGAGCAAGTGCTATGCAATAGAACAATATCTTGGGTAAAGGTGCTTTGGAAGAATCACTCAGTGAAAAAGGCATCTTGGAAGCGTGAAGATGATATGTTGTCAAGATACCCAAACCTTTTTCAAGATCAAGGTATGTAAAATTTCGAGGAAGATATTTTATAAGAGGGGAAAAATGTAGCATCCCAGTCACAAAGAAAAAAAAAAGTAATGGTCAGACTTTATTGGGACCACATGTGCCCACTTACCCCATTTAACCCTCACCACTCATCTCACAAATATCTATACTCTCTTTGGCCAGCCATCCCTCATCTCTCATTTATTTCTTTTTCTTTTCTTGTCACTTAAACACATTCCTCTCCATCACTCTCATCCTCTCCACCAACACTTCCACACCACCACCCATTTCCACCATCATATTTTCGGCAAGATTACCAGAAAATTGTTAAGAACCTATAATCACCTTCACATCCTTTTTTTGAGGTAAAAATTTCTAACCTTTTTGGTGGGTTTTACAATTTTGCTTGAGGTTATTTTTATCTAAGTTTTAATAATGATATCCATGTGATTTATGAGCATTGAAAGTGATATTTATGTATTTTTATGTATGGGTTTTGTATTGATGGAATTATTTGATGAGTAGGTATATATTTTGTGCTAGTGATGACTACTTAAGGTTTATGTATGGTGAAAAATTTAGGGGTATTAAGTTATAACATGTGATGGTTGATAAATTTAATTTTTTCATTGCCATTGTGTTTTTTTGGAGTTAGTTGAAGTTCTAAATTTCTTGCCTTGTAGGATATTTTGATTTTGCTTTCATGGGTCTCTTCATGATGTAGTGTAAATTTTATAGAAGCTAGTCATAATGTTGGAAATGATATTATATAGGTTAACTTTATAAATTGGAGTTTATGCCTTGTGAATCAATTTGTTGAGAAACTTTGGAAGTGGAATATATTATTATTGATGAGGTTAAATACTAAGCTTACCTAATTAAGTGCTTATTTGGCAATTCCTAAATTGTGGCTAGGTACAATTTCAAGCTCTATGCTTATTGTGATAGGTTTACTTAATATTATTTAGGTTCTAGCTAATCTCCTTGGAGCTTGGAGAGTTAGGCTTTTGTGGTTGTGAGGTAAATAGCTTTTTAATAGGATTTTTGAAAAATAACCATGTTGCATAAATGTTGTTTTTGAGTTAAACACGCTTTTGGAAACTACCTATTGAAACTATGTTTTCCTAAAAACTATTGTGTCGTAACCTTAATATATATATATATATATATATGATTATATATGAAAATGCATCATATTTGATATTGCATTTGGAGAAATGCATGAATTGTTGATATGGATAAATGAGCATCTTTTATTTAATCTTTGATAAGAAAATCATGGATTTTATGATATATTAGAAAAATTAAAGATGCTTATCTTGTCTTGTTATGTGAGAAATTGATAGAAACCTTTTGACAATAATGAAGTTGAAAACCTTACAAATTTTGTGGAAGTTAGACTATAAGGTTTTTTTGAAATTACCTGAATATAAATTATGTGTTTCAAAGTATATGTAATCTGTGAGCTTTATGCTGGTTTAGCCCTATGCCATGTGTGATTTCCCTGTGATCACTCGATTTAGTTTCTGTAGTCTTTGTGATAACGGAATCAAATCCAGGTCAGTGCCCTTTTACTTTGGATGATGCGTTCTTCCCTCCTGCCTATGGGAGGAAGAGATTCCTTGATTGTGTGTGGGTGAGGATGCTACCCATGGGGCCAAGAAATCACATACAAAAGAGGTTCTATTTGACGTGCTCTCTCTGCTGCCCATGAGGGGAGAGAAAAACCTTGAGGGTATGGTGAGGCTGCTATTCATGAGGCCAAGAGTCTACATACTAGAGAGGACAATATCGTGCCAGTTGTGAATTGGTGGATCTCTTGACCGATCTATGTGGTAGTGTGGTATATAAGTATATTTGTGATAATTTTCCTTATGCTAGATATTATGACCTTGGAAATTATATTGTTGGTACTCACAGATTATAGTATAAAGTTTCAAGGTATTTACTTTGAGAAACTTTGTGTTTCATTACTTAATCATTCTTGTCATATTATTATTATTGAAGATGAAGCTTGCATTTCCCCTACCCCCATTAATTATGCTACTTACTGGGTTCTGTCTCATTCTATTATTTTATAGTTTCAGAGTATGCAACAATCTTTTGAGACAGCTTTTTGGTGTCTAACAGTAATTAGACTAATTACTGATGGAAGCTGAACTTTTGAAATGGAGATATTAGATGATGTACATCTTAGAATAGGCTTGACTCATTCTTTGGTATATTATAGTGGTTGTGACATTAATGATTATTTTCATAGCATTAAATAATTTATTAATACTATGTTATTTCATTGGATAAATTACCATATAAAGAATATGCAACCGTATATGTGGTCCAGAAACCTTAATAAAATTAATTTAAAAAAAAAACCATATTTTTAATCATTTCCTACTCTTAATTGTGGTCTCCAAAAACAAAATACCATTTTTTATATTACTGTTATCTATATTTGTCAAAATACGAATCGTATCGTGAATCTATTTTTCATTTTTTTCGTATCGTGTGTATAAGATATACAAACACTCAATAAAATTTATAAAAAATTATAAATATACATATATAAAGGGTATATTCATTATAAATTTTGAATATATTCAACTAATGACTATTTTATTAATCACTTATGTAATAATATTTAACAAGCTAATTAAATAAATCAAACTTGTTAAATTCAAAAGTGATAATATATTACAAATGACTAAAAAATAATAATTTATTTTCATCATATTCATCTAATTGCCTAATCAACCTCATCTAAGTCAATGCTATCATCTTGTTTATAATTTTGCAAACTTATTTCTTCATTAAAATTTTCTTCGTCTTCATTTATCATTAACATTTACTATCTCTTCTTGTTCTTTTTATTTTATAATTTTTTTTGGCATTCTAGTTTCTTGGACTTACAACAATAATGATAAAAAATAAAAAAATTTATATTGTCAATTAATATTTTATTCATAGTATGTAAAATAAAATTTGTAAATATTAAAGTGAAAGGTAAGTGTGTACTATGTAGTCCAACTATAGAAGAGAGATGGAAAAAAAAAAAACTTATGAATATGTTATTTTAGCCTCCATTTGGATACCAATGAAAAATGAAAATTATTTCACTATTAAGCTTATTTTTGCTACTATTCATGCGCCTCACTACACTTATTGGTATTATTCATGGGTCCTACAGTACTATTTCAACTAACTTTTACTTTTATTTACAGTACTTTTAATAATAAGTTTTCAGTTTTAGTGAAATAAACAGTATCCAAACAGACTCTAAGTAGGCTAAATTAAGTAAACTAATAATTTTCTGTTAAAAACAAGTCTAACAACTTATTATATTCAAATAAAAGTACAAATTTTAACAAAACTTCTCATTTTAAAGCATTTGTTTATGTACCATATGATACGTACGGTTTTACGATACGATACACACAGTAGATTGTACAGTTCATAAGTATTTACAATACGCCGATACGATACAAAACTTTTTACATACGATACGATACGTATCATACGATACTCACAACTATGCTGTTATTCAAATTCCTTTTCATCTATCTTCTTCTCTCTTCCCCTCCCTTGTTGTAAGGTTGAGAGAGAGAGAGAGAGAGGCTATATTTATTTCATTGTTTGACACAAATGAGTACATGTTTGTAGTGTCTATTGACTGAGATATTTACATTAAATATTATAATAATTTTAGAGTTTTTCATCTCGTAATTTGTTGAGATCAAATTCAATTAATAATTTATTTATATATAATTAACTTAATTAAGGTCTCTTATTAATACATTGTGAATAACGAAGATCTTAGATGTTATATTGGTTAAAGCATTGAAAAGTTCATTAAATCAATTGACTTGATTAATTAGTGTGAAATTCATGTTAGGTTGTTGCTTAAGTGTGGATCCATATTTTTAAAGGGGAAATTATTCATTAATTTTGTATGTGGCATTAACAATAATAAGGTGATCATGCCATGTGTTCAAAATAAACAAAAAGAAGAAGCTCATAAAAAATAATCTCATAAAAAATAACACTAATACTTAATAATTTTAATTTGTTGATAGATTAAATTCTATACACCAAAAAAACTATTACTTCTCACCCAAACCATTCTTCATCATCCTCTCTCTCTTTCTTGTTGACTGTTAGGTTGAGAGAAAGAGGGAGTTTATATGGATTATGGGTTATATTTATTTGATCGTTTGACTTTTTTTTTTAATGAAAAAAACAATATATATATATATATATTAAGGCTAAATTATATATTATTTTTGATGCTCTCTAATTTTTTTTTTTTTTAAATTTTGTCCCCAAACTTTACTTCTTCTTCTTCTTCTCTTTTTCTTAAAAAAGGAAAAAATTTCATTTTCATTTGTTCTCGATTCAGTCATTCCTTCTACTTTCATTAGGTAAGTTGCCATTAAGTATCTAAAAAACCAATGTCATATTGGTGTTTAATTTTTTTTAATTAAAAAAACATTAAGTTAATAAAAAAAATTCAAAGAATGATAAGTAATGTTATGCCACACAATATTTTTTAATTAGACGTAAATGTTGACAAATTCACCGTTGAATTACATTATCTTTTTTTTTTTGGGTAAAAGGATTACGTTATCTTCGTATATTCTACATGTTTGCAAAATTTTTAGGTGGTTAAAAATCAATAGTCATGCCATCATTCAATTATTTAAATTCAAGCTTTTGTAATTTAAAATAATACATAAAATATGAGTTTATGGATCGAATAGATTTGATTGGCATGAAAATTAACATGCATGTTAAGAATACATAAAACATGTATTCTAATGATGAGATTTTAAACAAATTCAATAATAATATATTAGGTGGTATAATATTAGAGTTACACAATATGTAACTTAAACCCGACCATATATATTTATATATATGAACTTTTGTTGAATCTATTTGATTTTCTTTTGGAACTTTGAGATTGAAGAAATAAAGGACCCACAGCAAGATGGAACCTAATTTATGAGGGGCAGTATTATAATGAAGATTGTCAACAACACAAGCAACTGGTGCATTCTTTATTTTTCTAGAATTACAAAGTTTCCATAGGAAAACGATTTTACACAGAAACAAACGTAACAGTAAATGACTGAAACCAACACAACATTCTTCTCTCTTTTATTATGTAAGGAAAAAAGTTTGCTTTATACACGCAAATTTATATATTGCTAAATGAGATGGGTTTAAGTTACACTTAGTGTAACTCTAAAAAGTTGCACATTTTTTAAATCATTGAATTTAAGTAGATCTAATGGTTAAAAAAAGACCCTCATTATTACAAATATTTTTTTAATAATCTCATTAATTACCCTCATTTATTATATTTTAAACCTATCTCTAAACCCAAAAAAATTTGACGTCTGACTCTCTCTCTCTCTCTCTCTCTCTCTCCGTTGGTCTCTTCGTTTGTCTCTCTCTCTCTCTACATTCTAAACCTACGTTTCTCTCTCTCTCTATCTCCTCCTCCATTGCTCCTCCACCATTGTTCCACCTCCATAGATTGCTGGTAGGAAAAAAAAGAAGAAGAAGAAAATCCAAACACTGTTTCTATTTTTGTGAGTACTCTGTTTCTATTTTTCCTTTCTTTTCTGTTGTGAGTGCTCTGTTTTTTTTTCTTTTCTGGTCAGAATCTCTCCAGAACTCTATGTATCTTTTCTGGTCTGCCATAGAATAATGATGGTTTAAATTGAAGCTAGTGACTACTCAAATGCTAAGGGGCATATAGAAATTTTTTTGGTGATGGTAGCTATTAATATAAAGGCTATGAGCATGTTGTTTTCTGGTCTTACATTTTTCTTGTTATTCCTATAGGTAATGATTTTATATTGGAGGTATAAAAAGATATTGATACCACTCAGATTTTATCTTTTAAAAGCAGTGTACATAGAATTCAAATATTGGAGATAACAATACATCTACTGAATCAAAAAATGTATGGAACACAGTAAATGATTCACAAAGAATTATTGGCAATACATATTTGTTAGAACTCAAAATACATATTCAATATAAAACCATTGTATGTGTAGTAAATTTAGAGAAACTTACACTGTGACTTACATCATTGGGAGTTTGTCAATAGGTAAATTAATTTTTGGGTTGATTTGGAAAGAAGTTAGAATAAGCATAGAATTGTTGATTTATAAGTTTAAGTTGCACAAAAGGAATGGCTTTGATATATCCTTATAATTATAAATGCTTACTCGATAGTTAGAGTGTTTTGGAAATCATAAGTTTCACTTAAAAGTTATATGAAAGATAGATTATGACAGTTTCTTCAATAAGCAATGGAAAACCTTTGCAAAACACAAGTTGTAACAGAATTATTGAAAGTGTAGATTAATAGTAATGATTTGAATTGATAGGAAACAATTTTTTTTTTTTTTTAATCTCTATTCATGTGTTTGAGAAAGCCTGGAAATTTCTTGATTGTAAGATAGGGATTTCAACAAATTTCTCAGGTTGGAAAACCCGTGGTGTTCTTTTAAAAATAACAATGGAAAGATGTAGAAATAAGTTGAACCTCTTTTTTTCTTTTTAGATTACAAATTAGCAATACAATCAATATTTCATTAGAGCTCTCTCCCTCTCTTAATGCTTGTGAAATCACTTCCATGCCAACCTTACTATGGTTATATGCACAATTTAATGATGATTACCAGTTAATAATTCTCAAGTAAGTTGTTGGAAGTATGAACCTATTAGAATTTAGATAAAACTGATTTTTTATTCTTCCTTTAAGCTATTGGTTTGGCAGGATATGTGATGTTATGGCTCTAATTAGCTAATTTTATACTTTATAGGAATTGGATTCAAGAGTGCATTTTTGGCTAGTGCTTGAAGGAAATGAAACTAAGATAGACGGTTAGATTTTATAAAAAGACTTTGGACGGTTGTACCAGGGGGACGGACAAAGAAAGTAGGTAACGCAGTGACGTACAGACTAGTCTTGGTGGACGGATGGGAAGATAGACAGACCCTAAGGTGGACAGTGGCTAAAGCCACGTGGCACCCACATGGCTAATATTGGTCCTCAGGGAATCTCAAATAAGAAATAACTTGTGCTCCACGATTGATCCTAAGCAACAGAATCCTTACATAGAAAGGATTCCACAAAATACGCACATTTATGAAGATCTTCTCTACAAGGAAATATTTCTCTCCTCCAAGGAACCAAGGTCTCTTCCCCACCACTGTAAAAAGGCCAAATCCTTCAGAAAACAGGTACGCATAATTCATCCAAGTTCTGGCACTCTAGAGTTGTGACAATCTCTCTGACTTAACCTTCCGAGGGTATTAGGCCGATACCACACCGGTACTCTCTTAAGGTCTTTTTCTTTTGGTGTAGTGCAGGTGTTGTTTTGGGCACGTGGGGACTGTGCGGCTTATTGACGATTTTTAGCATCATCAATGCTTAACCATACATATTCAGCAATGGAGCAATGTAAAATGAAGAGCCCTGCCCACACTACAATCTTGGGTACATAGCTCCTGAATGGGTTGAGGAGAACTCAACTCTTTCTAGCATAAAAGAAATATATGGTTTTGGAACTAATCTTCTAATGACAATAATAGTCAATTCTGCGTAATGCTTCTATTGAATTTCTTATGCTTTTCTATACAGCATTTCATGGAGTTAATATATATATATATATGTATTATGAAAATGATGGAGCTCCTTTGCCTCTTTTACAGAACACATTGATGCTTTCACTTCTCTAGGTAGTGTTCATTCCTGCAAAGAAAGTATTTCTATTGTAAATCTGTATCCATGACTCTCGAATATTATATAATCCTTCAAGCCATTTATTTTTCCAAGCCATAAGTCAATATTAGGCTCTTCCAAGCCTCCTCAAATTTTTCCACACTAGGTGACTCATGTATGCATCTCTTCAATTCACATTTGAATATTGACTTTTTATGATATATATGGGAAAGTTACTCTGGAAATTTCTTCTTAATATGCCAAAGACAAAGACGATGATGAGTTTTTGGGAATATCTTTGCAATAGTTGCACCCATGGCTAAATCTTGGTCTGTAATAATACATTTTGGTTCTTTCCCCCACATTGCTTGAAGCCAAGTTTCAAACAGCCACACAAAAGTTTGTTTTGTCTCATCTTGCAACGATGCACAACCAAATAAAATTGATTGAAAATGATGGTTAAACCCATAAAAGGAGCAAATGGCATATCATACTTGTTTGTTTTGTAAGTTGTGTCAAATGTCACTACATCCCCAAAGTATTGTTAAGTCATTCTTGATCGCGCATCCACCCAAAAAAAATTAACCATATGGCCAACATCATCACATTGAATTGCATAAAAGAAATTGGAGCCTTGAGTTTGTTGTTTTTGGCAATAATTAAGGATAGTTAAGGCATCTCTAGCATCTACATTTTTCCCTTAACATCTCTCAAGTGATTCCAACAATCTCTACTTGTAAATGTTTGGTCACCTACATTGAACATCATGACAACTTTTCCTATTGGAAGACCTTCACCAAAATTTTCAACTAGACTCTTAGCAGCAGTAGACATTTTTTTGTGGCATCAGAGGTATGACACACTTTTTGGATTAATAATACCATGATTGTGGTTGTTGTCAAATCCCTTCACAACCCATTTCTGCAACTTCTTATTCTTCATGACCCTAAGCATTGCTTCACATCCAGTTCTAAGACTTGAGCAACTTCTACGGGTCTTGTTTTCATCATCTTTGCTCAAACCACTGTCTAATGCATTTTCTGTTTTGTGTTACCCTTCACTACAACATACATAAATATGACTTGTTACATTATCACTTCTAGGTGCTTTTTTACTTGTACGGATATGGATTCCAAAACCTTCTTTTTTGACAAATTCTTTGTAAAAAGTTTCAACATCATCAAGGGAGTCAAATTGCATTTCGACATATGGCTTGGATTTCAACTCACAATCACCAAAATCTTCAAGCGATAACTCTTGCTTTGATGGTCCTGAATTGTGTGGGGCATCATATAACTCTTCACGTTCTATTTGCGATATAGTAACTATAAGAACCAATACAAATAATGAACACAAATAAAACTATGCAAACATTTTACCAATATTAAGCTCCAAATTGAAACCACAATGAAAAAAAAACAAGCATAACTGAATTCTCTAATAAATAAGACTTCAAACTTAATGTCCAATTCACCAATACCCAAGAACATCTAATCAATGGTATTTCAAGCATTTGGATAAATAGAAAATATTAGGGAAAAAAGAGGAGTGAAGGGATTAAGCTAATTCAGAAAGTAGGACTCACTAACTTGAGTTTGGAAAAGAGCTAGTTAAATTTTTTTTTTAAATACTTAATTTTTTGATTATATTTAATCTATCAAAGCAATTCAAGTTAAAAGTTTAAATAACCCATAGTAGTATACTTTTGAAGTATTTCATATAAACCAAAAATGTCAAAAGAAAGATGCAACATAGTTTGAAAATCATAAAACTTAACGTCAATAAAAAGGAAACATAACTTAGCACGACTAGTAGCATAAAAGACTGCAAGGACTTACCTACAGTACCATGCCACTAATCACAACTAGCCTTAGGGTGTTAAAATCATTCTCTCAAAGTTCTCATAGTAAATGTGTTCCAAAATTAATCATTCTAAAAGTATTCCAATACTATCTTTGCAAAATATATACTTTAAAATCATGATACCTTCCAACCACTACAAAATGATATAAACATCAAATTCCATGTAAAACATCATGAGTACTTAAATAGTAATTTCTTAAATGGCATTCATCTCAATATACCAATGTCACAAAGTATTCATCATCATCTACCATGATAATTTCTCAAGGTATCGTGTGTAAAATGAACAATAAATTCCTCACACCAATTCATAGGCCGATTGAACAACAATTCTAGAAACATGTGCATAAATAACTCAGTGTACCCATACATATAAGTTCTAGCTTGTCCCATAAGAATTACTTGTAAGCGGTATAATTTCTAAATCCCGCATCATAAAAAGATCCTTGATAAAGTATTCAAACATAATGTCTAACTGACTAACCTAATCTACTAATGAAAACATGACAAATGCCAAAGCCTAACTGATTAAACAGTTAGGCTAAACTATAGTTAAATTACTTGTCATTTACTGTGTCTGCTTTTCATATCTACTTGTCATTTACTATAGCTAAAATACTTGTCCTAAATAGTGTAGTAAATGTGTGATCTAATTACTTCCATTGCCATGTTTCATTCACTGCAAGTTCTCAATTTAATCCATTGCCAGCTTCTTTTTTAAAATTTAAAAGGGTTAATTTTTTTAAATGTGTGATCTGATTTTCTTCTATAAATGAATGTAAAAAATTCCATCCTAAAAATCCACAAATAGTTGACTGAAGTAGTGCTTGTTCACAAAAATAGAAGGTATACCTTTAATGCGCAATGCTCACAGAAATAGTGCTTGCACTTGGTTAGAACAGAATCGACAAAAGGTTGTCTGCAAATGAAACAAAGCACTCACAAACCAGAAAAGAAATAGAAACAGAGCACTCACAAACCAGTGCAAAACCATTTTGACCAATTGTTCGGATTTTAAACACACAACCCTATGAATCTTACCACAATGAAGAGAGGAAAAAAGATCCAACCCTACTTATTTAGATTGCTTCTTTCCTTTCTTTGCCTATAGTTCTTAATTACTGGCAAGCTAATGCATAAAATCCAAATATCCCATTTATAAAAAAAATTCTTGGGGATGTAACTAGGGAACTACCAATGATGTAAATCACAGTGTAAGTTTCTCTAAATTTACAACACATACAATGGTTTTATATTGAATATGTATTTTGAGTTCTAACAAATCCATATTGCCACATGATTCTTTGTGAATCATTTACAATGTTCCATGCATTTTTTGATTCAGTAGATGTATAATTATCTCCAACATTTGAATTCTATGTGCACTGCTTCTAAAAGATAAAATCTGAGTGGTATCAATATCTTTTGATATCTCCAATATAAAATCATTAACTATAGGACTAACAAGAAGAATGTAAGACTAGAAAAGAATATGCCTGTAGCCTTTATATAAATAGCTACCATCACCAAGAAAATTTCTATACGCCACTTAGCATTTGAGTAGTCACTAGCTTCAATTTAAACCGTCATTATTCTATGGCAGACCAGAAAAGAAACATAAAGTTCTAGAGAGTTTTTTTTTTTTTTTTGAGAAGGTAGAGTTCTTGAGAGTTAGACCATAAAAGGAAAAAAAAAAAAAAAGCACTCACAACATAAAAGAAAGGAAAAATAGAAACACATTACTCACAAAAATAGAAACAGTGTTCGACTTGGTTTTTTTTTTTTTTTTTTTGTCAGCAACCTGTGGAGGTGGAACAATGGTGGAGGAGAGAGAGAGAGAGAGAGAGAGAGAGAGAGAGAGAGAGAGAGAGAGAGACAGAAGTCAAATTTTGTTGAGTTTAGAAATAGGTTTAGAATATAATAAATGAGAATAATTAATGAGATTATAATAAAAATATTTGTAATAATGAGGGTTTTTTTTTAACCGTTAGATCTATTTAAATCCAATGATTTAAAAAATGTGTAACTTTTTAGAGTTGCACCAGGTGTAACTTGAACTTATCTCTTGCCAAATAACAATAAAAAAAACAAAAGTTGGAACTTGGTACTTAGCAAGATTGTCCTCACTCACATCACACGACTCCAAATCTAGTCAACTTTTGGAAAGTAACTGGGCCAAATTAAGATAATTAATTTATCACAATAAGTTAATAAACCCCCTTGGTTAACATTTATTATCTCATATGGTATTGAATTGGTATTCTTTGATGTACATTCATATTTCATGATTAGTAACATGAACAATGACAGAGATATAAACTATTTTACAAAAAATTTACAAACTACTGATGTGGTGAGTGATTATTAGTAAATAAAAAAGTTATGTTAATAGTGAATTTAGATGAAAATCAATAAGAAGTTGGTCAAATCAATATTTTGTAAACATACTGTATAATTGCTTGTGTGTAGAACCCCCTCCAACTTTAAAATCTCATTGTAATATTATATAAAAATAAATTAAGGTCATGTACATATAATGATTAGCCCCACAAAAATGATTTTACATGCCCAGTTCCTATTAGTTTTTTTATGTCTTTTCCCTTTGAAATCTCACATTGGTTTTACAATTCCAATATATAGTTTCTCAAGTGTGCTTCACCCAAAAAAAAAAAAAAAAAAAAACCAGAAACTTAGTAAAGGCTAATAAATCCAAAACTGTCAAGCTCCCTTCCTTTTTTATATTTTTTATAAGAAAACAAAGTGTATTATGTCTATGTATTAAATTTTGAAAGTAAATTGTATAATTATCCAAAAACTGTTGAGTTCCTTTTTGCGTTTTTGCGATCTTAATCTTCAAACTTCATTTCTTTATTTCCCTCTTCTATTTTCATCATTTTTTTTATGACAAAATTGATATTTTTCTCAACATCCCCATTTTCCCCTTAAAGTTATATATTTTTCTAAACTTTATTATTGACAGTTTTTTTTTTTTTTTGGAAGAGAATTTGATTTGTTTCAAGAAAGAGAGATTGGGTTGCAATGGATTTATGGTACATTTTTCTTCAAAGATTTGAAAAATGAAATTGCTAAGAAATCTAATATGGAAATGGTAGAAATTCAACATGGAAATGATAATAGATAAATTTTATTATATGAAGAATCACTATCGAGCATAAGTTTGATGAGAGATGCTAAATTCTTTCTTTTATATTTTGTTACATATTTATAGCAAATTAGACAATTTTATATACTCTTCTAAAAAAAAGACAATTTTATATACTTATTTGAGTTTATAAAATGTTAAACATATATATATATATATATATATATTACTTATGATGTATAATTAACCTATAAATACCTAATTTGCCCCCCTAAGTTAAAAATTCTGGTTACACTCCTGCCTGTAGCATTACTCAATGCAGCATTGTAACAAAATAAAATTAAGATAACAAATAGATCAGAGAAGTTTTTCCTTTGAATTGCTTTCTTCTAAGAAACTTCCATTTTCTATTTCTGAAAAATTTCTTCCTTCACAACAAATTACAAGTGAAACATTTTTATTGGTTCTAATTTAAATTGACAACTTAAATTACTTTTCTATCCTCCCGTAACAGCCAATAATAATCTATCACTTAGAATTTTTTATGAAATTGATTTGGACAGTGCATTTTTCTAATATTATGACTTATGATTGCTTTCCTTTAAAGCATTGGCAAATTGTATTGTGAAAAAAGAAATGGTTAATGTCATCTTTAAAAAATTATTTTTCTCCAATTTTTTACAATAAAAAATTCCAAATGATGATTGAAAAATATTTTCCATAAAACTGACCAAGAGACCTTAATTAAATAAGCTTGAAGCTTAGTGGACTAAAATGAACGAAAGCAAAATTAGAATACTAAAATGAATTATGGTGAAACTTAGAGGTCAAGTTTTACATTTTAGCTTCTAATGGCCTTAATATCCTTGTATCTCTTATCCAAACAAAAAATTTCCTTGGATCTACTTTCATCTTTCATGATTTATACAGTAACAAAATAAAATTAAGGGAACATGTATCATCTCTAATGGCATTAATATCCTTGGATCTATTTATTAAAAAAAAAAAAAAATTCCTTGGATAGATATTCATCTTTCACAACTTTCATCCCAAAAAAAAAAAAAATCATGACATATAAAGGAACAGAATATAATGAATTTTATGATTGTTTTTCTTTAAAGGGAACAATTATTGGATGGACATTCATCTTTCATAACTTTCATCCTAAAAAAAAAAAAAATCATGACTTATATAGGAATAGAATAAAATGGCTTTTATATATAAATTACATGGAATAAAAATACTTTTATGAAAAAACAAATTGTATTGTGACAAAACAAAAAAGAAATGGTTAATTATTAGGTTCCACCGAGATTTGAACTCGGGTTACTGGATTCAGAGTCCAATGTCCTGACCACTAGACCATGGAACCCTCTTGTTGGTTGTCCTTCATTTAAATTCTATATAGAGCATCTCACATGGAGATAACTTAAGAATCTTCTCCTCTGACAAATGAAATCAGAGTCACGTTCGGTTTGTTTTGGTGGGTCACAAAAATCATTGTGACCTCGATTATTGTTTATCAAATTTTTACAAAAAAAAAAAAAAAATCAAACTTTTCCACATTTGAATTTGTGCCCCTTTTGGAGTATTATACTAATAATTACTATGTATACGTGATGACGTGACAGATGAGACGTTATCATACAATGTACTAAAAATAACAGCTACATTAAAATATAAAAATAAAGATGTTTATACTTTATACTTTTATACTTTGATGTGATTGAGCACACGTGGAGACAACTCCATGTGTTGTTGTGGCATCAATTTAAGGAAATTCTACAACAACGATCTTTTTGTTTTTGCTTTTGTTTTTGTTAGAAAAAAAACATGGGAAAGTTCAGATATAACACAAAAGTTACCTTGCTCAAAAGTTATTACGACTTTTCAAAGTAGCATGTGACAAATTATACTGTGTATAATGAATTGGTATCTTATGCGCCAGTTGTTTGAAACCATCCTCTTATTTATAGGTAAGCTCTACACGTAAAAGATTTTTTCATAAATAGTATACTCTCTTAGATAATATGATTTGAGAAATAGTAAAAGGTCATGTTATTGAGTATGTTTGAGGATTGCTTATTTGTATAATGTTTATTAAAAGATGTAATTTTTAGTAGCTTTTATATTAAATGTGTAACAAAAAATTTAAAACTAGTTTATTTAAAAATAAATAAAAAGAGATTATTTGTAAAATAGTCCTGTTAACAGTTGTACATTTATTAATAAATTATTTTAGGAAAATATTTATATCATGTTCATAGAAAATATAAAAATTTGTTAAAAATTTAACTGTAAAAATTTTATGTAAGTAATTCATTAATAAATACTCTACACATGCTTTTCATGCTTCACTCTTTAACAAAAACTTTCTTGCTTGAATTCCTTAAAAAAAGAAATTGAAATTTTTTTCATAAAAATTAGTTATTTTTTTATTTTTCAATAAAAAATTTCCTAAAATAATTTATTAATTGATACCCTAAGGGTAGAAAAATCCAAAAAGAAAAAGTTAATTGACTATAATAGAAAGGTTTTTGGTAATAGGTGCATTCACGTATCCGTTATAGAGAAATTTAGTGCATTGCGTTGGAAATTTCCAAAGCATTGATTCAATTTTTTCTAGGTAGTCAAATAACTTTTCAACAAAAAAAAAATCCAATCCGTTACTAACTTTGCTACTTTTCATGCTTCACCCTTTAATAGAAAACTAGCATGCGTAACTCATGCAAATGTATGCATGCATCTAAAATTAAATACAATTTTTATTATAAAAATATAAAGAATTAGTCAATTTTTTTTTAAAACATGTAACACATGCATATGTATGGATACATTTAAAATTAAGCACAATCTTTATCATAAAAGTATAAATAATTCATCAAATTATTTTTTTTAAAGTAAACGTAATTAGTTACATATTAAAATTCTTACCTAAATTCAATCCTACTTATGATTTTTTTTCTTCTAATTTTTATTAAGATGAAACATGTGGTGATATTTGTTGTGCGGTGATTTTTATTGAATATATGTGAGTGGTTATTTATTTATTTATAGTTCATTAATATTAAGTTCTTAGAATTTTGCATTTATTAACTCACTTGGCACAAAAATTAAAAAAATTAAATAAACACATGGCATGAACTTAAGTGGATAATTATGGTATGGTCCCATGTAAATTTAGACATATGGCGCAGAATTAAATTTTAATTGAACCTTTTTTGATCAAACTGATCTTTACCTCTATATATACACACACACATAGATTGATTGCTTGATTCCCTCAAAAAATTGTTAATTGACTATAATAAAAATGATTTTTGTAGTAGTTATATTCGCATATCCGTTACAGAGAAATTTAATACACTTCATTATAAAGTAACAAAAATAAATAAATGAATAAATATTTCTATACTAATTAGAAATATACTAATTATACTAATTATATGAATTTTTTTTTAAAAATTGTATAAAAAATGAAAAGAAGTAATTAATTAATTTAATAATTTTTCATATTCTCCATAAAAGTAGCATCAAATTTCTTTAAAAAGTGATTCTCAAAAAAAAAAATTAAAAAGTAATTTATTACCAAATCTTAAGGCAGCCGTAACTTAATCCATTAATCATTGCAATAAAAAATTTAAACTTTTTTTAAAAAGTTTTTGGTCAGAAGAATTAAAAAAAAAAATCTTAATAAAAAACTCTCTACATAAACTGATGGAATAATATACATACCCGTGCTATAAATATGATTCCTTTTCTAGTCTAATGTATGCAACGCTTCATACGAGGATTTGGACCACATAAAACGGCAACAGCCCACAGTGTCAACTAGCAATCAGTCCTAAAAATACTAGGTACCAGATTTTTATTGTTATTTGATTGAATTGGCATCTTTCACACCATTGATCAAGGCAGGTTCTAGTCATGTAGACTCGGCTCTAACAAGGTCTGGAACTGTAAGCCAGTGATGTCTCAGATTAGTGACTAGGAGGGACTGTGTTTGTGTCACAATCATCAACCCCAACAAAGTGGTCCCTCTCTCTATTATGTTGAAAAAAAGTGCACGAACAGGGACTTGTCCTGTCCCTTCGCTTTTGAATTAAAACCCCAACAGACTAGACCAGACATACATTTATGTTGCTTGCTTATTATTACCTTTCCAAATTACTGAACTTTGTGTGTATTGTGCACTGATTTAACATCAAAATCAAATGAACCATGACCATCACAGGGTTTTTTCTTTCTGTCATAGTTAATGTTAGTATTAGGAGTGACTGAGAGGGTGTTTTAGTTGTCAATCAAAGGCGTTGTTAAATTTTGTGTTTTTTTTTTCTTTAATTGTTTGTTTTTGGGATATATGAAATGAGATATTGAGAAATGGAGGAGGGCCCATCTGGCGGTGAGGACCATAGGTGTAGGAGGAGAGGGACACCGAATTGGAGGTGTAGTGAGAGAGCCTTGGATGGTAAGGCTTTCTGTGAGAAGCATCATCTTTATGTGGTGCTGAGGAACAAGAAGAAGAAGATGGAGAAGGTTGCTCGTGAAATTGGTGGTGGAGGGGAAATGGGTTCTGAGAGAAAGAAGAGGAAAAGACAAAAACTTGAAGATATTTTGGGGAACCAAGAAGTGGGTCTTGGAAATGATAGTGTGCAAGAGTGGTTTGGTAGTGGGAATGGCACTGCTGTGAGTGTTGGGGAAGAAATTGCAAGGCTGTTTGGTGAGGTCAATGATGGAAATGGAGGTCTGGGTGGTCTTGAGGGTGAAAGTTTACAGCTTTGGCCTGGTGGAGATGGTCAAGCATTTGGTCAAGGTGTATGTGGAAATGGCGGTCAAGTTCTTGGTGGCGGTGGTGTTAGTGAAGGAATTCAAGGCGGGTATGGTGGTCTGGGTCTTGATGGTGAAGCAATTCAGTTATGGGGTAGTGATGATGCTTGTAAAAATGGTGGTGGGGTCCCTGGTGGGCAGGGAATTCAGGTGGAGGGGTTTGGTGGGACTGCATGTGATATTGAAGGCCTGATTCTTGGTGGTGGTGGAGGAATTCAAGAGAGTTATGGTGGAAATATGAGTGGAATTGGTGGTCTTGAGGATTTTAATGGTAAAAAGGTTCAGCTTTGGAGCAGTGCAAATGGTTGTGAAAATAGCAGTGGGCTTTTTGGTGGTCAAGGAATTCATGGGGGTGGGTCTATGGGGAATGCTGGTGAAAATGATGGTCTGGGTTTTGGTACTGGAAGATTTCAAGACCTGTTTAGCAAGGTTACTGGTGAAACTGTTGTTGATGGAAGAATTCAAGCCCTTTTTGGTGAAACTAGCTGTGGAAATGATGGTCTGAGTTTTAACGGTGAAGGCATCCAGTTTTGGTGTGAGGAAGCTGCATGTGCAAATCTTGATGGTAAAGGAGTCCAAGGTCTCTTTGGTGATAATGTATGTGTAAATGGAGGTGAAGTTGGAGTTGGAAATGGAGACAGACAAGAGGTGGTAGAGTCAAAAGGAAAGCGTGGCCGTCCGAAGGGATCAAAGAATAAGAAGAAAAGTTTGGGTACAGAAGAATGTATTGAAGGGTTGAGTGGAGTTACTGGGGAAAACGGAGTTAGAGATGAGGTCAAGTCGGAGGCCAAGCAGGGTAGGCCAAAGGGTCCAAAGAATAAGACGAAAAGTCTTGAGATGGACAGAAATGAGAGAATTTCTGGTCAAGAAACTGCTTGTATGACAGCTTTGGATAATGAGAGGCTGTTTCAAGAGGTTGAGAATGATAAAAGATTGGCTGAAGAAGGAGCAATTTCTGTGAATGAAGTTAGGAATGAGATTGTTGAACCAAAGCCAAAGCGCGGTCGACCAAAGGGTTCAACCAACAAGAAAAAGAATCTTTCAGGTCAACAAAATCAGGGAGTGCCAGGTGAAATTGTGAATAATAATTTCAGTGATACAGTTGCTTGGCCTGCTGGTTTGGAGAATGAGATGCTGACTCCTGTAGGTGAAAAAAAGTGGAAATTGCCCATTGAAGCCACTCGTGATGGGGAAGATGGGGATGAGAATACCCGGCCAAAGTATAAGCTTGGTCGACCGAAGGGTTCAAAGAACAAGAAGAAAATATCAGAAGCTCAAGAAAATCAAGGAACCCCCTGCGATAGTGTGGTTGTTAATGATGGTGGTGATAAAACTCTTTACCCAATTGGTGGGGGGAATGATAGGCTACCTGTTGGTAATGAAGGTGGAACTGAGATTGTTCAGCAAAAGAAGAAGCTTGGTCGTCCAAAGGGTTCAAAGAATAAGAAGAAAAATACAGCAGGTCAAGAAAATGAAGAAATAGCTAGCAAAATGGTTGCTAATAATGGCTTTGATGAAACTGTTTGGCCATTAGAATTGGAGTATGAGAGGCAAACTTTTATAGGCAAGGAAGATAGGGGATTGCATTTGGAGGCCACTTATGATAATGAAGGAGGAGATGAGATTGTGAGGCCAAATGATAAGCCTGGTCAACCAAAGGGTTTAAAGAATATGCAGAACATTCTTGCTGATAACGAAAATCAGGGAATGCTCTGCAAAGGCAGTAATGATGGTAGTTGGGTTGAAACTCTTGGGCCAATTACTGAGAGTTATGAGAATGAGAGGCCTATTCTTGTAAGTGAAGAAGATAGGGGGATGCCAGTTGAAGCCACTGGTGGTAATGGAGGTGGAGGGACTGTCCAGTCAAAGAAAAGGCTAGGCCGACCAAAGGGTTCAAAAAATAAGAAGAAAATTGTTGCAGATCAAGAAAATGAGGGAGTGACTGGTGAAACCATGCACAGTAAAAATGGTGGCAGAGCTGAGACTATTTTGTCAATGGATTCTCAGTATGAAAGGCCTACTTTTGTAGGTGAAGAAGATCAAGGGATGCTGTTTGAATCCACTGTCGGTAATGGAACTGCAAATGAGATGATCCAGCCAAACAATAAGCTTAAAGGTTTAGAGAACATGAAGAAGCGAGGCCGACCAAAGGGTTCAAAGAAGAAGAGAACTATTATCATTGGTGAAGCTTTGAAAATAGCAAAGACGCGTCAAGCATTGAGGGATTCTGGTGACGTGGAGATAAAGTCTAATGAGATAATATCAGAATCCAGCAGTGTTCTGAAAAGGCCTAGAGGGAGGCCCAGAAAATTCAAGAACAAAAAAAGAAACTCTGTTGGCACTAGGGAGGGAAGATCAACTGAGGATGGATTGGAAATTTCAGGATTACCAGTGAGTTACTCTGCATCCATCTCTTCTCTTTATTCTAAATATTTCTATTTAGCTGGTTGATGGTAAACAAATTAGAGGAAGCAAGAAAGTTATCACTGTTACAATAATATTGAACTGTTGTTCTAGAATGTTACTGCCAAACTACTGTGACTTTCATGCGACGTTTTTATGATAAATTGGCATTCATAGATTTTTTTTTTGTTTTTGTTTTTTTTCTTTTGCGCATGATGGTGATGGTTAACATGTGAGCTGTTTTGGTTGCTTTCATGGGCTCCAGTAGCTCTGCAATCTATAAGCTGATTGGCTCTGGAAGCAACTAATTTATATGGTAGTAGAAGTTCACTGGTGTTCAGCACTGGTAGAAGTGCACCTATGTTACTTATTCCGCACTCTGATTATGCTGGTTCCACTATTATAAGCACACGTGAATTGCCAATTGTGAAAAGTATCAATGAATTTAGAAGGTAGAGATCCAAGAGTTGTACATCATTAAACAGTCTTAACAATGCTCTGGCATATAAGTCTTCCCCCTTCCCCACCCACACCCCCTTCTTTGCTTGCGGTGCCATATTGTGTCTGCAAAATGTCAGAACAGAGTGCCAAATGTATTGTGTACTTTTCTAATTGTTGCATCAATCGATTATTGTTAAGAAACTAGTGTTAAATGTTTAACCAAATTCTCAATTACATGCTGTTCTAACTAGGTTTTTATTTTAGGATGATTCTAGTAAGAAAAATCGAAGGAGTTTACCATGCCACCAGTGTTGGAGAAATAATACAAGTGATATTGTTGTTTGCTCCAATTGCAAGAGGAGACGCTATTGCTACAAGTGCCTTGCAAAGTGGTAATAAGAACTTTCAAAACTCTTTTAACACCCCTAGCTTTTAGATTCCAGTAGCCATATTGAAACTGATTCAGCTTCTTATGTTTGGCAAAGGAGTATATGGTTCATTTAGTTATGCAACCAAAAAAAAAAAAAGATTTTTATAAGCCTACTATTTTTTAATGAACCTCGTTTGTATTTCATTTCTGTGGTACTGTAAAATGAATGAAACAGGTATCCAGATAAATCAAGAGAAGATGTGGAGACTGCATGCCCTTTTTGTTGTGGTAATTGCAATTGTAGAGTATGCCTCAAGGAGGAATTAAATGTGATGGTTTGTGCCTTTCTGGACTTTTCTGTTTCCTTTGCTGTGGTTCTGCAGGTCACATTTTATATGCAAATAAGTATTTGGTTTTGGCAGGTTGGACATGAACAAGAAGATATGGATACCAATGCCAAATTGCAAAAAATTCTTTATTTGCTATACAAAACTCTGCCTCTTCTCAGGCATATTCAACAGGAGCAGTGCTCTGAATTAGATGTTGAAGCCAGCATACATGGTATTGCACTTTGATACAATAATTTGTCTGTTTTTCTTCAATAGATAGATGACTCAGGAACCCCAAAAATTTGTTTCTCCTTGTTCATAGGTGTCAAAATTATGGAAGAGGATATTTCAAGATCTGTACTTGATGATGATGATCGAGTGTATTGGTACCATCTTTTGCTCCTTGATGACTGAAACTAAATAGTTTGTTATTCATGAGTTCAACTTCTGGTATCTCCAGTTGCATATTTATTTTGACTTTGGTATGTTTATGTATTGAAAGAGTTGGAATACCTGGGAAAATAATAGTTTTATATATAGTAATTTGAAGTTCCACACTTCCACTTACTCTACAGGGGCAGATATTGCCTGAGCCTGACTGCTGACAAGTTCTATTGGAATACTTTAGCTTTCAAGCTCAGTACTAAAGGAACAAACTGAAAAGAGTGTTTTCCTTTATATATATACACACTTTTTTGGATAAGTATATATATATTTTTTCAATATTTGGAATTAATATATTGGATATAGATAGATTATATCTTATAGAAAAGTAAATCAAACCCTTGTAAAAGTTCTACCATGAGGATATTGTATCTACTGGGCAAATATAGGTTCGATCAAGACGTGTTTCTCCAATCAATCCTTTTGTGCCCTATATGAATTAAATGATGCATAAAATGGTGATATCAAGATAGAGGCCATCTTCAAGAGCCATTTTATTTAGGATTTTTCTTATTTCATATTAATTGGAGGATTAATTTTAAATATTTGTAAACTTATTTTCGTCCTTCCCTGTGCTTTGTTTAACTTGTCTATGCATGAGTTTTGCCAAGCTGTTTGCTTGCGCTGTCTGTGCATTAGTTGCACCCCCTTGTTTGGCACCTTCTTACTTATCCTTTTCAATGCATCCAAATTAGTGTTGTTTATTGGAATTCTAATAAGTCAGAAGTCAAGCATGAATTTGCTAAGAAACATATTAAACAAGTAGTGTTTCACTGTCAAGAAATCACATCACTTGTTATAAATCCTCTCTTTGTGGTCAAGATTTGGAGGTTACAAGTTATTTTATCCATCATCATTGATTATTCTCTCTATACTGACATTGGCAACTGTGCCTTCTGTATTCGGAGTCTCAAGGCCAATGCCTATCAATTTTAGTTTTGGATCTGCATTCAAAATGTGTTGAAATTTCTGCATCTATGATTTCTCTGTTCATAGTGATACAAATTTGTAGTTGTGCGTGTACACTTGTTTAACAGTGACAACTGCAATACATCTATTGTCAATATCCACCGAAGCTGCTCCAATCCCGATTGTTCTTATGATCTCTGTCTCACTTGTTGCCAAGAACTAAGAAAAGGATTTCAGCATGGAGGTGATGAAACAGAATCTTCCCACCAACAAGGACTATGTGATCAAAATACAGAATTGAATGGTCAGACTGCAAATGGGAAGATATTTGGTTGGGACAGCCATATGGACCTTCCCATAAATGAGAGCATGGCTGACATGTCTTGTAATATTCCTGATTGGAATGCAGAGGTTGACGGTAGGATTCCTTGCCCCCCAAAAGTGCGAGGAGGTTGTGGTAGGCAGATGCTTGTACTGAAACGCATATTTGAAGCGGATTGGGTTGACAATTTGATTAAGAGTGCAGAGGACCTAATTGTCAAGTATCAGCCACCAGATAATGATTTTTCTCAAGGATGTTCTTTATGCGATCCTATGAATATTGCTCAAAATGGAGCAAGAGATTCTGAAGTAAGGTGGGCGGCTTATAGGGAGAGCAGTCACGATAACTTTCTCTATTGCCCAAATGCGGTTCATTTGGAGGATAATGACTTTGAACATTTTCAAATGCATTGGATGCAAGGTGAACCTGTCATAGTTAGAAATGTACTTGAAAAGGGTTCTGGTCTTAGTTGGGAACCAATGGTCATGTGGAGGGCATTTATTGGGGCAAAAAAGATATTAAAAGAGGAGGTAGCGAAGTTTAAAGCTATTGATTGCTTAGATTGGTGTGAGGTATGTGTTCACTCATTAATGTTGAAATTTCATTTCACTACTTTTCTAACTACTTGATTTTCTCCCCCTCCCCACCTCTTCTCGTGTATGATATTTAGATTTCTTCAATTTTTCTTTGTAATGTGATCATCTCATATTGTGTTTAATTTCTCTAGTGAATGCACCTTTACATGGATGATAGCTTCTAATCTAGATATTGGACTTCCGTCTGTTTTGGCATTGTAAAATGTCAAAACGTGATCTGATATTTTTTGTTTCAGAATCCAAGTAAAATTGTCAAATAACATCAAATATAATATGATTGTGGTATGTACCTATTCTGACCAATTTAATTACTCACTTGACCATATGTTAGCATACTAAAAGGGTTAACTGTTTAAGTTGCAACTAGAGGGGCCTGTTATAAACTTGAAAGATTAATTTTTTGTTGTTATGATACACTTGAAATTTGACTGAAATCAATTGCCGATAAGCTCAAGGTCAACTAACTCCTCCTCTCCTTATAAGTGCTAGGTGGAGGGCAAGGTCGTGGGTCCAAGACCCATCAGGTGCATGTGTAACTTACCAAAAAATAAAATAAAATAGAGGAGTTCAGCCAGAACTATTCCTGTTTCCATGTTCATGTGAATTGAAAAGGTTAACAGTTTTGTATTTTGAAAAGGTTCTCTCAATATTACCAGAATGTGCTATATCTTACAATATCTTGGTCTGTCAACCTAACTTTAGATTTAGGATTTCCTATACTGGCTTGAGGTGCCTTAATTAGAGCTCACTAGTATGTAAGGTAGTCAACTAAGTGAAGATTCTCTTCCTATCTTATGGAAAAAGAGAAATCTAATAAATTTCTACTTGATGAGATGATGATTAGGAGTGTTCAGCTCGTAACATGTAAGGAAATTTTTCCTGCATGTTGCACTTGCATATATCAGCCAATGTTACCAGCTATTCTGGCATGCAGTTGGCTTATATTAAGGACTGAAATTTATGTTCTGTATTGGTTCTCCAGGTTGAGATTAATATCTTCCAGTTTTTCAAGGGTTACCTACATGGCCGTAGTTACAGGAATGGGTGGCCAGAGATGTTGAAGCTGAAGGATTGGCCTGCATCAAATTCGTTTGAGGAGTGTCTGCCCAGACATGGCGCTGAATTCGTTGCGATGCTTCCCTTCTGTGACTATACAAATCCTAGATCTGGTCTTCTGAATCTAGCTACAAAACTTCCTGCTGTTTTGAAGCCAGACCTGGGACCCAAAACATATATTGCTTATGGATCTTTAGAAGAGCTTGGTAGAGGTGATTCAGTGACAAAACTACATTGCGACATTTCTGATGCGGTATGCAATAAACTTTGGGGATTTTGTGCTCAATTTTTATGTTCACAGATTGTTTCTTTTTTACTTTTTCGAATTCCACATCACTTTATTATTATGCTCTTTGCCTCCTTCTCCTTCAATGTAGTTAATCAATTGAATTATCATGTCCTTAAATGCAATGCATTTCCTCAATGAAGTTGGTTTCCTGAAGCACACACACGAACAATATGGAATATAGCAGAAAACTTGGACTTCGAACAACTTATGCTACTGATAACAAGGATTTTTCTTTTTGGTATTTTGTAAAGGATCCATAGTCAACCCCAAAAAATTTGGGACTAAGGCTTGGTTGTTGTAATCATTTGTGGGTTCCACTCATTCATCCAGTCAGGAATAAGCATGTTGTGGCAAATTTCATTTGAGAAGCCAGTTGTGCTTTCATTGTATAGCGATAGTTTTTTAGATTGTTCAATGTGTTTGCACTTAATCTAATGTTGATTTCATTGTCATTGATTAGGTCTTTAGTGAAGTAGTAGGTTGGTTTCTGCTGCGTATAACTCTCAAGGGCCTTGACACCTTGTCTGATTTTTTGTTTTGTGATCAACCCAAACCCTCCTCTTTTTCCAGCCATCCCCCTTTTTTCTGCATCAGGTGAAGGAATGAACTATTATGGTCTACATGTTATCACCCGGTGTTTTACTACCTTTGTTTGACCCTGGTTAGATATGCATAATTAAATTTATATTATTCTCATTTAGATTTCCAGATATTGCCTATTTTTAAACAATGTCACTGGCATCGTATGCTTATTCTTTACTCTTTTTTATAGTACTCTCTCTTATATATTATACTTATATCACTTTTAGTTTTTTAGTCTGTCAGAGATTGCAATCATATTTTTTGTAGGATGTCTATAGGTTCTTAAAATATGCTTCTTGTGTCATGTCTATTGAAAGCCTTTCTGATTTCATGAATATCCTCATAACATTATCATTTCTGTTTAGGTTAATGTACTGACCCACACAACGGAAGTAAAGATTCCTCCAAGACAACGCAAATTCATAACCAAATTAAAGAAGAAATATGAAGCTGAAGATTTGCATAAGCCTTGTGATGGTACACAGAAGTTCCCTAATACATCTGGAAGAAAGCGACGAAAAAGATCTCGCAAAGGTAAAAGAAAGGTTCATGAGTATTCTGAAAAGGCTGGCATTATGGAAAGTGACTCTTGCTTACTGGAAAGGCTAAATATAGAGGAAGGAACACTGGATGAACAACAAAATAAATCCTTGGATTTTGGAAGTCCTTCTCGAGAAAGTTTACTGATTCCTAAGTCTCGGAGCAATTCAGTTGGATATTTTCATAAAAGGGTTCAGAAGTTTGATCTTCATATGTGTGATTCTAGCTCTTCTTTGCTGGGAGGGAATTGTGATAGGGCATGTGATATGGTTGAGGACGAGGTTGAATTGATGAAGCACTTGTCACCATGCAATGGTCTTGCTAAAGATACCTTGTTACCTGAAAGAATGGAGCTCGAAAAAAGCACTCAAAACAACAATGAAAAAGAAAAAGCTTTTGGTTTGAAGGTAAAATTTGATGATTTTTGCTCTCTAAAAAATCAGCCTGACACATGCACCAGCGTAGTTGACTTGAATTCATCCATTGTGCCTACTTGCATAACTGGGGACTTTAAAACAAATGTGACTGAACAACCTAAATTTAAAGGATCCTGCATTTGCCAATGCAAGAATGTCAAGGAGAACTTTTCACCTGATGCGATAATTGATGGTACCAACCATATTAGTTGTGCCAGATGCAAAATTCCTGCAATTGAAGATGTTAATGCTGATCTACTTGATGCCCAGAGTGAAATGGTTGAAACTGATAAACACGTGCCTTCAAGTTTGACAGTGACAACTAGGATGACAAATTGGAATGGTTCTGTGGAGGTGACATTTGCAGGCAGCCATACAGATGGTACAAAGTCAGACCCAGTTCAGCTAGATGTAGATCCCAACTCCTGTGCAAAAAGTTGTGAAGTTTCTGATGTCCCTTTATCTAGAGAGCAGCTCTCAGGCCCTCACTGTCCTGTAAGTGGAACTGCTGCTGGGTGTAGCTTCACCTTTTCAGATGGGGTTGTTACAGGCCTCAATTGTCCTGCTACTGAAGAATTTTGGTCTACTTATGAAGGTGATGCTAAAGATGTAAAAGTTGAAAGAGATTTATGTAATCTAAAACATTTTCAGCCTTCAAGTACAACGGCAGAACTAAAGTCTGTCAATGGGGAATACTCTTCTGGTGCAACAGTTTCAGGCAATATAAATAACAACTTAGAGCCAACCAAACGAGAAGTAAGTACCACCAGAGATCCCCTTCAAAACAAAGATATTTCAGAGGTCGCATATGGATGTGCTGTATGGGACATTTTCCGTAGGCAGGATGTACCCAAGTTAATTGAGTACTTACAGAAGCATCACAAAGAATTCTGCCACATCAGTAATCTTCCCGTAAATTCTGTGAGTGTTACTTCCTAATTACGTTGCTATATTATTTAGAGTGGTAGTAGTTTAAGTTGATGTGCTTGATTTGCACTTGCTTCAGGTTATTCATCCTATTCACGACCAAACCCTTTATCTAAATGAGAAGCATAAAAAGCAGCTGAAGGAAGAGTTTGGTAAGAAATTATGTTTTGTCAACTAGTTAAAATTATAATGTGGACAAGGCACACATTTTTATGTAACCATGGATTGTATTCAGGTGTTGAACCATGGACATTTGAGCAACACCTTGGCGAGGCCGTGTTCATTCCTGCTGGATGCCCACATCAAGTGAGGAATAGACAGGTGCAATTCTCTTCAAATCAAATATTTGATTTAATCATGAGCTAGCCTTTTAGCATCACTAGAATTTCTGTTTTTCCTTTTCTTACATGATTTTGAAGCATAGCTCAGGATATTACGGTCTTGGTTACCCGGTTTTACTGAACTAATTTTGAATGTCTTTTTGGTCCTGTTAAGGGAGTAATTCCACTGATGATGATGCTCTTGCATAAACAGTACTCTAAATCCATGATCTTTTATAGGAGTAACAATGTACACATAAATATTTTGGAAGAAAGGTTTGAAACAAGTTTTAGTGGGGCTGCAAGAGACCTATCCTTTTTTGACTAGAAAGTGAGGAAACCCCTCACTTATCCAGAAACAAGTAGAAGAGGTATCCATAATGAAATCTATACCTCATTGAGTTTGAAGTTCATAGTTTTCTATGCTATAGTTCCCTCTTGTTTTGTGTAGAAATTACTTAGTTTTTTTTGTTCAAAAGAAATCTTCATGGATAGATTTCTTGCAGATTAATTCAAAATTGTAATCAATGACATGAAATACATAAAACCTCACAAACCATTTCAGATAGTATTTTAAGCTTTTTTATTTTATCGTCATTTATGTGCCATATCAAGTTTAACACTATCTCATGATCTGTTCTAGTCATGCATAAAAGTGGCCCTCGACTTTGTTTCCCCTGAGAACGTTCAAGAATGCATCCGGCTGACCGAAGAGTTTCGTCTGCTACCAAAAACGCATAGATCTAAAGAAGATAAATTGGAGGTACATCTTACTTCAATCATTCCTTTGGCAACTCATTACTTGGCTTTTGCATTCCTAGTAATTTGATTCTCTTAGCAGTACATTTAAAGCATAAGGTAGATGTCATGGCCATGCAATTGTAATTTGTTTTTAATAAATCTTACAGAACTTTATCAAATAAAAAATGTCTTCTAATTTTTCATCTAGCATGCAATGTCATGTATGAAAATGTTTACTGACATGCTTACCCCCATATATGACTTTTTCTGGTTAGCACGTACTCGTATTTTTCAAGCTTATATAACATTTTCCTTTACTTACCTAACATCTTTGTTTCAGGATCTCTAAGAGAAAGTTTTGCTGTCTTCTATCCCTTTTTAATTTTTTTATAAAAGTACTTTGTAGGACCAACTGCTGCTTATATCCTTGTACTTTTCTAACGTTCCAGAGATTTCTTTGCTTATAGGTTAAGAAGATGGCACTATATGCAGTTTCTAATGCTGTAAATGAAGCCAAAAATCTGTTGTCCAAAATTGAGTAAGTACTCTTGAATTCACCACTTTCTTCAAACAACTTTTACTTTTAGAGGACCATGTATTATTGGGTGTAAATAAAATTGGTAGAGGACCAAGAAATTATAATAGAAAAGATCATGAAATTATCATAATTTGGTCAGAACTAAACTTAGGGTGAAACCATATTTCTTATTCTTAGCTCTCGGCCAATATATGGCCACAATCATATTGGAAGAAGAAATGCTAAGGACAAAGGTTCCTAAGGGTGACCTGAATAGAGAATCAAAAAATAGATTCAGAAAGTGTTCAGTTAAGTGAAGCATGGTTTAGGTTTGTTGTGATGCCAACGATTTTATCATATATGTATATTGTTGCCATGTTGTCAAGATTGTTGTAATCTTCATATACCCTTTTCTTGGCTTTTGATGGTTCTTAATGACCTTGCAGTTCATCAAATGGAGACAAGAAAGCCTAGGAGCATCCATTTTAATTGATGGCTCTCATCAAGGAAAAAGCCTTAACTGTAAAGAAAGTAGTTGCTGTATAGTACGTCGAATCCTGAATTCTTCCGGAAATAGTTAGGGGTCATCAATGATGTCTTACTTACTCAACTATTGATTCTAGCATCTTTAGTCCTGAAGACTACTCTAGGCCTACATGTTAGTTTGCCAGGAGTGTACAGAATAAATTTTCGCATGTTACTTGGCTTGCATGTTGCGACCCTAACTAGTCTATTGAGAATCCCTAGCCGACCCCAAAATTTAGGGATTATGGCTTGGTTGTTTTTGTTGACACTAAGCCTGCATGTTAGCTATAACCTTGCTGCCCTTCAGGAAAGAACTACTTTTGGCCAATGATGTTTAATGGGAATAGCATGAAAGCCATTTGGATGTTTATGCTTGAAGCAAGACTATAGTTTCCGCTGGTATTCATGGTTCTCAAATATTATAGTTTTAGAGGGTTTCTTGAAAGTACATCTGTACTTTTATACATTTTTAAATGATTAAAAATAAAAACAACAATTTAAAATAAAGAATATTGTGGAGTTATAATTGTCAGAGTGAAAAACTAAAGTAATAGATAGGTAGTTATAATATCGTTATTTATCAAAAAAAAAAAAAGGTTCTTTTAAAATTAAATGATCTTATTATTATAGTAAGAGATTTAACTGTGTGAGGACCACGGATTCCGTTATTCAACTTTCTTGCTCTTGAATAAGAGATAATGGGACTTAGGTTCGAAACATGTCATCAAAAAAATTTAATTGATGTCTTAACTTGATAATAAAGAATAATTATTGTGTAGCAGATGTTATACATTCAAATCCTATTGTATCTATCCAAAAAAGAAAAAAAAAAAGAAAAGAAAAAAAAATTGAAGTACAGTTTTGGACTTAATGTTTAGGATTATTTTTATTTTGGTGTTTTATATTTTAAAAAGTTTATTTGGCCCTTCGTGTTGGCTTCCATTTTCATAATGGCCTTATCGTTCATTTTGTTAGTAATCTAATAGAAAAATGCTAGATAATTGGTGTATATCACTAGATTACTAATGAAAGTGGATGACATGGCAAATATAAAAATAAAATAAAACATGAAGGATTAAAATAAAAATTTGATGAGAAAATGGTTGAAAGTGTCCTTTAGTAAAAAAAAAAAAAAACCATTATATAAGTAAGCAATATATATATATATATATATATATATATATATATATATATAAGCACGTTGCAACATACACATGAAAAGAAAAACTATACATTTTTAAGCAAATTTCATATTAGGTTTCAAATTACGTATAATCCTAACAATATTTTCAGGTTCACATATGATGTAAAAGAGATCATGCATTAAGACAATATGGCATGAACAAACCTATTTGGCATGAATTACTTTCTCGCTTAAATGTGACCTACTCAAGCCCTTCAAATGAAATGATGATTCGATGGTCTAATGAACTTGCTCACAAAGCGCAAGCACAAACACGAAACTCCATAATGTGGAGCTCCATGGAAGAGTATTGACCAATACTAAAGAAACGTTAGAATTGAAACCCATAGTCTTTATTCACAAGAGTCGATGACCATAAACTTGAATATCTTGCCTATGACGAGGGTAAGAGGTTGTTTGGTTTCACTAGTTTCTATCACCTATTACTTATTTTTGATGGGTCTCAGGCCTAAGATGTGTGTTTGGCCATGCTTTCATTTTCAGTTCTCATTACTCAAAACTCAACAAAATGAGTGATGAATGAGTGAAAATGAAAACAAGATTTATGCATTTCTTTGTGATGAAAATAGAGTGGGGGTGGCAATGTTGTAATTCCACTCATTTGAGCCATAACTAAGCCACTAAGATGATGACTATAATTAAGGAGTAATATACGTCACCAAAAAGTTTATAACTTCAATAAATTTTCAACTAGAGTAAGGTATGAGCAATTTACACACTTAAAAAGAGTTTTCTCTAGTAAGATCATGCATCGGAAACCTTAAGCCAATGCTACTAGGATTGGTTCATAGGCATGTATTGGAGGATGGTACGTGTGAGGAGTGTGGCATAAATTCTAAGTCTTTGTTTCATTTGTCTTGGGAATGCCCAAAAGCCTATGAGACTGGGATGGCTTTAGAACTCTTTCATTTTGTGTCTTTAGTACAGTTTCGTAGCTTCATGGATTTATTATGGTTTGTGTTGATGGAGGAGAGGTGGCAAGATGAAGATTCAGCTTTGGCTATTACTTTGGTTTGGGCTCTTTGGACTAATAGGAATGATGTTCGCCATGGTGGTTTGAAAAAGAATGGAAAACAAATTTTTCATTAGTGTACTAGGCTGCCACGGCTACTTCAATTAAATGTAATCAGCCTTTGGAGTCGAAATGGGTGCCTCTAGTTGATCTAGTCTACAAGGTTAATGCAGATGAGGTGGTTCTCAAGTCAGAAACAAGTTTGGATAGGTGTGATTATATGAGATAACCAAGAGAATTTCATTGCTGGTCTGAGCAAGAAGCTGAATGCACATTTGGGAGCTATTGAAGCCAAAGCCAGAGCTATTGAAGATGGTTTTGTTTTTGCTAGTGAAGTAGGCATTCAGAACGTTGTGGTATGTATCTTTGTTAGTTGCTCCTCTAGAATGATAGCTGCAACCTATGAATCAGAATGCGTAAATTTTTCCCATGTTCGACAGCAAAGCAAAAGGCCTATCCTTCTTTTAGCTAAAAATGTTTTAGTCATTGATGATTATGTTGCTTGAATTGAAGAGGATCTTTATTTTCTTGAACAAGCTCTTTTTTATGATGTATTATTATTCTCTATTTATGTTTAATAAAGTTTACATCTTTAAAAATTTAAAAAAAAAAAAAAAAAACTCTTTATTCAAAGCACAAGAACATGTGAAATGTGAACCTAGATTGCCTTCTAAGACAAGTTGCCGAACAAGACAAAGATAAAAATCTATAATCCTAAAATCTTGCTCATTTGATATGAACTGCACTGTGCAAAAATTGGGACTCCGATTTGCCACGTCAAAGCTACAGGGGCCTCCTATTCCCATATGCTAAACTCCAACGACGTCGCTTTATAGACCAGCCCACTGATTCACCAAAATTGATAATTCTCAAAATGATTCCTCAAAAAAAAGAAAAATCAAAATGAAAACTCATATTTGGGTATTTTATATTAAAAAAAAATTTATTTGGGTAATTTTATATTAAAGAAAAAAAAAACTGTATTTGGATATTTTCATGATGTTTTTTATTTTTTATTTTGTGTCTTTTTTTTTCTAATCCCTATGTACCTAGTACAAAATTAGCCAACCATACGCGATAATCCCAAAATCTAAGACAAACCCATTTCAATTCGGCTCCGATTCTATCAAACCCATCTCACAAGATTTCATTTTGACCAATTCAATGACCCCCAAAATTCTATTTCTGTCAGCTTAAAACTTTCTCTCATTTTCCTTCACTATCCCGGGAAAATAAATTTTTTATTTTTTTTTTCCAACATCCTAATTATGGCTGCAGCTCTCAGATCCAAACCCTACAAGGAAACGACGTCGTTGACGGTCTCTCAGTTCCGGTACTTCCTACTGAACTACATGCACGACGGTCGTATCGGCATGGCAGCTAGTTCTCACTGTGCGCATCGTACGAAGTGGGACGACCCTTACATGAACACCCCTTATCACTTCACTTCCTTGAAGCCCGTGTCTTTGCGCGGCGAGTTCATCGAAAAGGGTACCCAATTCTCCGATTTCAGTCGGAGATTCGCTCAGTTTGACAAGAATTGGAGCAACAGGTGTGGTGCTAATAATGCTACTGTGTTGAGCTCTGACGGTGGGGGGGACCCACGGGAGGTGTGGTCTGGTGATGGGATTGTGATACGGTCGGGCAATTCGAGCATGCACGTGGTTCGTGGTGGCGGTGGCGGTGGAGGTGGCGGTGGTGGCGGTGCGAGTGGCGGCTCAGGCGGTGGTGGGTTCGGGTCGAATTCGAAGGATGAGGCTTGGGGAGGGTCTAATTTGGGTAATAGTTTCCCCACGCCAAAGGAGATTTGTAAGGGGCTTGACAAGTTTGTAATTGGGCAGGAGAGGGCCAAGAAGGTGAATTGAATTTTGTTTACATTTAGTAGCTTTTTTTTTTGGTGTGGATTTTATGGTTTTTCAATGGAGGAAGTGCATTTAGAGTCTTTATGCTAAAAATAGTGTAGTGTCTTTTGGTTTATGCTAAAAATAGTGTCTTTATGATGATTGTTCTCTATCTCTTGTATGTATAGTCAATATGAAAAGTTTTGAGAGTTTGAAATGAAATGCAGTTCTGTGTGCTTTTAATAGTTAATACAAGTGATGGCATTCTTTGCTTTTGAGTCTCCTGGTTCTGTTGGGTGTAGTGAGATTTATGTGGTGATTTTGTTTACTAGATTTTTGTGGAGCTTTCTGTGATTGCTTCTTTGGGGAGGGGCTTTGATTTCTTCTGTGTATTTTAAGAAAAAGATAGTGTTGATATAGTTGCCAGCAACTTTCAAGTGGATAGATCCAAAGGATTATTTCTTTATTTTTAGAAGCGTGTGTGATAAGTCACTTATATTTATATTTTGATGATCGATGTCATGTGGTCTTGATTGCATATACAGTGGTAGTATTGTGTTAATGTGGAGCAATTTTCTGTTTTCACAGTTTTACTAACTGTATTGCTTGAATACAGGTGCTTGCTGTGGCTGTTTACAATCACTATAAGAGGATATATTATGAGTCCCTACAAAAGTGGTTGGTTCTGTACCTTTAATATACATAAGTTGTAGTATATGTCCTTCATTTATTTTCTACATGTATCTACTAGGAAGGATCTAGCATAATGTGGTTGCCATAAGGAGCTATTCCTACATTGCTTTGTTGTATATGAGGCCACTGTCATGAAAATAAAAATTGTGCAATGAAGTCTGTGGGTTTGGCTGAGGTTACTCTTAATTTCCTCTAAACTTTGCTACTGTTGTGTTTTCAGGCATGCGTTCACATTTGTATGGTGCTAGAGAAAGTACATGATTAATTATTGTGTCATCTTTAATCTTAGTTAAGAAGTGAATTAATATTAACTCCAATGCTCAGTTTTATCGAGCATATACAGAGAATTGTAATGTCAATATCAATGATCTTCTAATTTCGTATAGTTTTTTATAGCTACTTTTGTCTTTAGGTATGCCTTTATTCTTTTAAAGCTCTGGTTAGCCCATCAGGGGTGAATGCCCCTGGACGATGGACCGCCTAGCAACTGGTTCTGGCGGGTGGGGTCAGTTGCCCGTAGGTTTCACTAGCTAAAGGCAAGTCTAAAGGGCTCTTCTTTAGAAAGGTTCCCTGCACTATCAAAAATAAAAAATTTGAAAAATATATATTTCAAGAAAGCTAAATAACCTAGCTGATGTTCATACCCCATTAAAAAATAAATGTATCATCTCCTAACCAATGAAAAGCCGTCCTTAAAGATAATTGATGCTATCATAGTCATTATGCGATTAAACTTATCCTCATCAATATAAAATATACAATATTTGTCATTGGTCATATTTAAATTTTTCACATGCTATAGATTTGGCATCACTGTCACCGCCTTGTTGGGCTTGTAGGAATTGATTGCTGGGCCTCCCTTTATGGGAATGATTCATAAATACCTTGGATTACAAGGCCAATAGTTGGTGTGTGAACTCTTTTTCCTCATCACTACATTTATCCATGGTTATTTGGCTTAGGTAATGATATCTAACATGTTACTACCATTTGGGAAGTTAGGTCGGTAGGAGATTCAAGTAACAAGAACGTAGAGGAAATGGATGATGATAGAGTGGAACTTGAGAAGAGTAACATTCTTTTAATGGGGCCAACAGGCTCAGGTAATTTAGTGTAATCCTTTTATCAAAGTGCTTTCAAGTTTGTGATTTTTATGTTTTCACTATGCTAAAGAATGTTGATCTTGGTTTCATATTTTATGATTTTATCCATATAAAAATGCAAAAACTTTAGTTGATTTTGTTACTTGTCTAACTTGGTCTTAAATGCTATTTCAAGGACAGGGAAGACATTACTTGCCAAAACTTTGGCCCGGTTTGTGAATGTTCCCTTTGTTATTGCAGATGCAACTACACTAACTCAGGCAAGTTGATGTGTCTATGTTGTGCGTGTGTGTATATATATATATATATATATATTGTTGTGAATTTTGCAAATGCTAAAATGCTTTTGGGAAGAATGTTATTTATGGTGAATGAAATTTGGGAAAAAGCATGGAGGAAGCGGTAGGAAGAAGGGGAGAGTTATGATTGCAAATTTGGGACTTGAGGAAGTTGCTGAAGGGTTTTCTACAGGCACACTCACACGAAGGAGGAAAAAAAGTTGAGAGGGCTAGAGAAAAGAAAAGGTGACAGAATGTTTGGATTTTGAGGGTGAGAAAGAAGACGTTGATATGGAACAGAAATATAGAGGAGTTTCAGCGAAGGAAAGGGTTTGGTTACTAAGAAAGGTGGAGAAAGTTGTTGTTGTGTTTTTTTAAATTAAATAAAAAAATAAGAAGAGATTGAGGGGGTATTTTAGTAATTTTGAGTTTTAGCATGCTTTTCGTTGCTTTCTCTTTGAATTAAGCCTGGTTGTTTCACTTTTACTCTACCACAAAAGCCTGATTTCCAAACCCTAACATCCTCCTTCCTAATCTTTCTTCCATGTTCTTTCATTAGTTCAACTCATTCCTGTCACAAACACATTTCACATGTGCTTTCTCCTTTCTATGACTTTTTACAATACCATCATAAAAGTAACTTTTGCTGAGTAAAACAAATACTTTCTCAAAGAAAAAAAGGGGGGGGGGGGGGGGAGTTGTTAAAAATAGTTTGGCTTGGGTTCCTTGAGCTGTAGAGTGAGCATGGGTTCACTAGGTGAAACCACTCCTAACCATCTGAGTTCAATTGCGATGGTAGTACTTCCCCTTTGTTTCCAATGTTCAATTCTTTCTTTTGAGATTGTTATGTTTCTAAGTTTTGCTTTCTTGTGGACTTTTGAGATTGATGTAGAGCTTCTTTCACTGTGATTGGTGCATCCCTCCACACTGCTTCGATCGCTACTATTGGTGTAGCATTAATAAGAACTTAGGTTAAAGGAGAAAAGGGCTGGACCTTGGTCTTTTTACACCACTTACAACCCTAAAGACCTGGGATACCTTCCAACTGTAAAGTAGTCCAATTCATCGCATGCATAGATTTATATCATCATTTATGTTTAATTTAGACTATAGGCGTAGTTTGCAATAATTCTCTTAAATTATAGGATCAATCCTTCAATTTAAAACATTGATGGGAGCATTGCAAATTAATTGATAGTTTGGGATGATAAAGTGTAGATATTACCATTTGAAACCCTGAGCTACTCAAATCTTAGACATCTCCTTCCCATTCCCCTTTCCAATATTGGTTTTAGTTCTGCATCATCTAGAACTGGAAAACCATTGAGGTTTTAATCTCTTTTGCAATGCAACATTAAAGATTATGACATACTCTTTTAATGTGTTACACCAGAACTCTCTCTCTCTCTCTCTCTGTCACACACACACATACACTCTTTTGAAGGATTCAAGGGAAACAATTTTTTAGTTTGAGCAAATCTATGTACAGACATGTTCTATTGTGATTAATAATTACTGATTTGCTTTTTTTAGTTTGAAGTTTAGTTGCTATCTGTTAAGAGTTACAATGTGGTTGAGCAAAAATATTAATAGGTCTTGTTATGTGCAGGCAGGATATGTAGGGGAAGATGTGGAGTCCATATTATACAAACTCCTTATGGTAATTCTGACAAGCCTATTCACTTATTTGCATCATAATTTTTTGGAAAGTCTAATATATTCTGAAAATAAAAATAAAAAAGACGAGATAAGGGAGAATTGCTTTAGATGGTTTGGTCATGAGTAGAGGAGAGCGATTAATGCACTAATGAGGAAGGGTGGGTTAATTCCAGTGGAGGAGTTGGAAAAAGATAGAGGACGACCTAATATAACATTAGCAGAAGCAGTAAAAAATGATATGTTAATTAAGGATATGACAGAGAATGTGAGGAAAGAATACATGTGGTTTGTTGAGGATCCATAGCCGACCTCTAAACTAAGGTCTAGTTGTTGTTTCTAATTTATTTTGAAAATTTAGTACTTCTCTCTATTGGCATATGTGCATACTATAAAAATTATGAGCTCGCCTGCCAAAAAAAAAGAATCAATTCATGAGATTGTTACTTTCAAAGAAGCATAAATGATCGTACATAATTAGAACAATATGTTAGTATATTACAAAGAAAATTCAAATGTCCAATTTACATTCAATTTCTTTTCTAGTAATAATTAACTCTCTAATGTATTCACTATTGTACAACAAATTTTCATTAAGCCTTATACAACTTACACTAAAGGAATATACTAAATCAATAAAGTTTGTTGTTGTGTTAATTTTTTTTTGATGAACAATTTTTTTTTTTGGTGGTGTTAATTTAATAAATTCTTATAGAGCATGAATCAATGATGTTAAGAAAGTGTAAAGGAGAAAGTGAGTCAATAACCTTTGTTGGGGTGTTAATTTAATTAATGGGATAATTACAGTTTACCCACCTGTGGTTAGACCCGTTTTCACATTGCTTACCTGTGGTTCAATCATTTACACTTTGCCCACCTGAGGTATCTTCCGTTAGGGATCTGTTACCCACCTCTCCCTTTGCCGTTAGAAAAACACATTTTTTTAGAAAAACAAACATAACAAAGATTAAAAAGTTAGGGTTTTTTAATGCTTAAGAACTTCTTTGAGAACAAAACACAGGAATAGCACACAGATCAAAGGCTCGATGAAATCACTTTTAATCTATATCAATATCAACAATCTCATTACATCTCAAAATTGTGGACCAATTTTTACAAGACGACCAACAATCTCAAAACAACTAGCAATTTTATTAACAAAAGAGAGTGAGATAGAGATAAGCAATCAACAACTAAAGAATGAGGTAACGAGAAATCCAGCTATGGGTTTGGATTGTGGTGGATCAGCCATGGGTTTGGTGGCGTGGTGGCGACGCTAGGTACTACTTGTGCCTCTCCTAATTCTCAATCCTTTTCTGCATAACTAAACACCACCAATTAAGGAAAGGAAAGGAACCTTCCAACTTCAAACCCACCCCCAATTCCAACTTCAAACCCACTCTGAATCTCCACCACAGTAGCAAACCCACCCCCAATTCCAACTTCAAACCTACTCTAAATCCCAGCCATAGCAGCTCCTCAACCCAGATCATGATCGTGATCAGCACTAAGAAAGCTAGAAATTCAAGCCAAAAGAACGCCCATCTCATCTGGATGATCCACCAGCTGTTTCATCTTCTACTGAAGAAGAAGAAGAAACTTTCTCTGATGATGATGAAGTCGAACAAGAAGAAGAAGAAGAAGGAGGAGGAGAACAAAGTTCATCTGAAGAAAAAGCTAAAATCCACTCCACCAGTGAAACTCCATCCTTCATCATCCAGACCCATGGAACCCGAATCTACTCCGGTAAAAGCCACACAAGCCAGATCCACGAGATCCTCGACCATCAGGAACAAGAAGCGTCCAAACAGTGAAACAAAAATGACACTGTCGAAGTCGAAGCGGGTCAAGAAGAAAGACCTAGACCCGAAACCAAAATCCCAAGGCGGTGGTGGGGAAGAGAAGAAGTTTTTCCAGAGGCTGTTGGACTAAAAAGGATGTTATTACTGAAAGGGATGTTGGACTATAGAATCTCCACGTGGAAGTTACGAAGGGCCAACTGGTGGATAAGATGAAAAGGTTAAGGAAGAAGTACTGCAATATTCCTGTGTTTTGTTCTCAAAGAAGTTCTTAAGGGATAAAAAAATCTTAACTTTTTGATCCTTGTTAGGATTGTTTTTCCTTAAAAATGTGTTTTTCTAACGGCAAAGGGAGAGGTGGGTAACAGATCTCTAACAGAAGGTACCTCAGGTGGGCAAAGTGTAAATGATTGAACCACAGGTAGGCAATGTGAAAATGGGCCTAACCACAGGTGGGTTTACTGTAATTATCCTTTAATTAATTCTCATAGAGCGTGATGTTTTTCAATCAATATAGACACGGATTCTATTTTATGATATAGATGGTGTAAATATGCACTTCTATGCATATTTGGTGAATTAATGATTACAAGTTATTTACATGGTTATTTGTATCTCAGGTTGCTGACTATAATGTGGCAGCTGCCCAGCAAGGCATTGTTTACATTGATGAAGTTGACAAGATTACCAAAAAGGTTTTCCTTTTTTTCTGGTCAATCTCTATATCTCTTTCTGTTTTGAAGACCATTTCCATGCTCCTTTTTATACTATTGACATCTTCCACTTATCTACTTTGCAGGCTGAGAGCCTTAATATTAGTAGAGATGTGTCTGGAGAGGGTGTTCAACAGGCATTACTGAAGATGCTGGAAGGAACAGTAAGTGCACTTGTTATGTAAATTGAAGATATTAGTTAATTGATGGTCCCTTTTTAAGTTACTAGAAAGTATTTTATGCAATAGGTGTATGCAATGCTCCTCACATGTATGTGGTACCCGCACACATAGATCCACGTACATGTGAAAGTGATGTTGCATATACTTGTTACATAAGATACCACCTTGGGTAACAAGTAACAACCACCAGGTATGTTGCCTTTCAAACATGATGGAGATGGTGTGGTACTATTGAGGCAGCCTCTGAGCCCTTCTGTAGAATATTATAACCTTAGCATAGATGAATGAATTAACTGATATGAGTTATGTAAACTTTTATTGGGTAGAGTGAATATTCTACTTCTTTATAGTCTCATCTATGAACCTCCATTTGTTCTAGGTTGTCAATGTTCCTGAGAAGGGAGCTCGAAAGCATCCTAGAGGCGAAAACATACAGGTACAGAAGGGACTTGAAAGCACCATTTTTTATACTATTTACATCTTCCACTTATGCACTGTTGTATTATTTTCACAGATCAGATTAAGATGATCTGTAACTATACTTGCTGTTATTTATTCTTCACAGATTGACACGAAGGATATTCTCTTCATCTGTGGAGGTGCCTTCATTGACTTGGAGAAAACAATCTCTGAAAGGTTAGCCCAATATCGAGATGAATCTTGTTATATTTGTTATTTGGAGTTTCCTATTTTGTTAGAAATAATAATAATAATAATAATAATGGTGATGATGAAATAACTTGGAAATGTCTGGCATTCGTTACAGGCGCCAAGATTCTTCTATTGGATTTGGTGCTCCAGTACGTGCCAACATGAGGGCTGGTGGTGTTACAGATGCTTCTGTTACATCATCTTTATTGGAGACTGTAAGTGCACACCAGTCTTCAATTAACATGTAACAGCTTATAGCCTTTTTTCTTTCATTTTTTTATTTTATTTTTTTTATTTCATTAAAAGATTTCTTAACAAAAAGCCGTAGTTTTATCTAATGAGCTATAGCTCAAATGGCACCTCATTCCCTTGTAAGAGTACGGCGGAGGGTGAGGTCATGTATTCAAGACCCACAAGGTGCATGTGTTAACCAATAAAAGAAGAAACCATAGTTTATTTAACTAATATTTTGCAACTGATTTAGATATTCATGTTCTAAAGCGACTTTTGTTTTGGCAGGTTGAAAGTAGTGACCTCATTTCATATGGTTTAATACCGGAATTTGTTGGACGGTTTCCAATCCTTGTCAGTTTGTCAGCTCTAACTGAAAACCAACTTGTGCAGGTGATATGTTTGTCTTGTTCTAAAAACTATTTTCTGTCTGACTGGCATTTATGTAACTATACTTATTTTTATGCTGTTATGCTTTCTACTGTATGAAAAAGAGGATCAAATATGTATGGATCAAGAAGAGATATCGAAGAGAGATAACTGGGCTGACTCCAGTAAAAAACTCGTGAATAAGATTCAACACATCTGGCCAGAATTTTTAGATACTTTTCCATTGGTTTTTATTGGGTGTCTGTGGTGGGAAATTGTTTGTCTCGTGTGATTGGTCCTTTTAAATGCATTTATGAAAATGCCATCATTGTAATCTTTTTCTAGCCTTTTATTCAACACAAGTCAATTTCCTCTGTGACTCTTAAAGGCAATAATCTTTTTGTAGGTTCTTACAGAGCCAAAAAATGCCCTTGGGAAACAATACAAAAAGATGTTCCAGATGAATGGTGTAAGTTTTTTTTCTGAGGCCCCATCATTCTTCATATAATATTGTCTCAAACTCTAGCCATCCATTCAACTTGTTGAATTCTTGCTTGTTCACGTTAGACTTGCAGAATCCATTGCTCATTCTGTTTTCACAAATGTTGCAGGCTTTTCATGATCTGCAAATGTGATCATCTAAAAGCCACATTGACATGAATTTTACTCATCTCAGGTCAAGCTGCATTTAACGGAAAATGCCTTGAGATTAATTGCTAAAAAAGCAATATCTAAAAACACTGGGGCTCGGGGCTTGCGGGCAATATTGGAGAATATATTGATGGAGTCTATGTTTGAGGTATGTATGCAATTTATGCCTTCTCTGAAGATATTTCATGTGTTGGATATATGCATCCTCCCTATCACAGCGTTTGCATACCACAAGGCTTTGAGGCCCCCACACTGTGAGAGGGAGGATGTATATCTGCGATGCATGTGCAATTTTTTATTTTGGTGTGAAGTTAATAGAGTGCTACAAGTGGCCAAAAAGGTCCCAGTCCATGTGTTTTTGTGCTTTGTATGGCTGTGAATTTTTTTCTCCTAATTTTTTGCTCCATAAACATTAGGAATTAGCATTTTTAGACAATGCAACTTATAACTTTTGAATCGTTTCCAGATTCCCGATATTAGAACAGGTGATGATATAATAGATGCAGTTGTAGTTGATGAAGAGGCTGTTGGATCCGAGGGATGTGGATCTGGAGCTAAGATCCTGTACGGAAAGGATGCATTGGATCGTTATCTTTCACAACAAAAAGTAAAGGATTTAGAGGTGAGTAATTACATGGCAGGATATAACCTTAGCCATTATTTGGCATTATCCACAATTTTTTAGTGTCTAATGATTTGATTTGGTGTTACAGACCACTGCAGAGGGGTCTGATGTAGAACCTGAAGTGGATATAGAATCTCCTTCTATTGTTGCCAGCATGTAACCTTTGGTGAAATTCACTTGTATTCTCATCCTTTGTACATAATAATAAGTTATACATTTATTTTTAATAATGATATAATATGCGATTGTATTTTATACCGTAATCATCCAATTGTCTGCAGTGCTTGATTCAGTCTTGCAGCAATCACCATCAAAATGAACAGAGCGTGGTATATTTGATGGATGAAGATGTTGGCTTGTGCATGTATATAAATGTATGTGCGTGTGTGTACATATTATATGTTTGCATACTTTAACCAAAAAAAAAAAAAACTAAATGTTGGCTTAGCTCATTGTAAAGGTATTTAACACCTAAGTCGTCGATTAAAAGTTAAATGTTCTTTAGACTGATTATTCTTTCACTGTCGTGTGGTTTGCAGACCAACTACATTTAAAAATTGTGTTCTTTGTCCTTTGTATAAGGATGGCTTGGCTTAATTTTTCCTCCTATTTTGTTTAGGTAGCAGGTTTCTAAAACAAGTTTTTAATATATTGAAACCAATGAGAGCAAGGAATATTTAAATCCCATCTATTGGGTGAGGTTGACGTTTTGTATCAGTGTAACTTCAAGATTTGTAATGGATTTTAACTCTCTACCTCTTAAACTTAATGTTCAATCAAAAATCAATGCACAATTGAGGACTAGTTTTGATTTCTACCTACTGAATCATGAAAACAATGTACATATTTTATGACTTAATTCAACCTTTAGATTGCATTATCACAACCTTTTAAGTGGGGCCTTAAAATCATTGCCTATTGGGATGGAATGCATGCCAGGCCACGTATACTACAGAAAAAAGTTGTAGATAGATAATAGGAACCCCAAGAACTTCGTATCATTTGTGCCATTTGCAAATAGTACTTGCATTTACATGTTACTTGGCCAACAAAAGCAACAATATAAAAACAATGTTTCATGAACAATTCTGATCTTTATAAAAGAAGCAAATAAATCCTAAAGTGAATAATGTTTTAGTATATGAATTTGGTGTCACACGAGAATAGAATTGTGATAGACTTGACATGATAATGTGAAGCCTCTACTCTCTACTTCAAAAATCATATTTCAAAAGAGAAGAAAGAAAAAAGGTAGGGGGAGAATCCTTATTCAATCCATGTAATCATGTAGAACAACAAAACGATCTGGCATCATTCATGTCTCTTACACTAGCTATATATGAGAATATATATATATATATATTGAATCCAGATAAATTTAGTTATTTCTTATAGACCCTACAATAAGAAGTTAGAACTGCCTAGCAGTAATTAGGGAGAAGAAAAAAAAACCACCGCAAGATATAGATTGCCAGGTTTTTCAAACAAAAATTCCGAGTCAATGTTAAATTTAAAAGATGGAATAAAAAAATTACAATCCATTATGACTTCTCTGGAATTTTATTAAGCAGATCGGTTAGGAAAACTAATTCTATAGCAAATATATGCCATAAATTTGTTACAATTGTGGTGAGATCCAATAGTCACAAACTCAATACATGATGAACTAGTATTACAGCTTAGTGATTGAAAATAAAATGAAAATTACATAATAGAAAAAGATTTCATCAAAATCATCTCATTTGAACAATAAAATATATAATAATAAATAAATAAAGCCTTCTGTAGCAGAAGTAGATCTGTTTTTTATTAAAACAAATAAAGGCTACACTATCAAAATAATTTTAAATTAAGATAAATTTTTTAATAAATTTCTTAAAACTTTATACTGGTGACATATATAGGACAATGGCATATTTTAATTATAATTGTATTACATTATACGATATATGATTATGATATGATCGATGTATTGAAACACTTAATTGGAATAAACCACAATCTTTAACCCAAAAAAAAATGCTTTTGTGTGTGTCTTAACAGTTGAGAATCTAGTTTGCTTAAACACGACATCCTTTTCTCAAAATGAATCTAATTCTCTTTTTTAACAAAACAAAGAGAGTAGAGAGACCCCCCCTCCCCCCCCCTCTTTTTTTTTTTCAAAAGATAAAATGGGGAATTAAAAAGAGTTTTAGGGAAGATATAATATACTCTTCTATGCCCTAAGTCACAGCTCAAGGAACAAATAAATATGCAATTGTTGTGGTTCCATACAATTTTTCTTAATACTTGTGTACAATTTTATTTTTCATTTTTTAAAAATTTTAAATACAACAGTATGAAATCTTAACTTATATCCTTAAGATATCTGTTAACAATAACTTAATTTATTTTCTTGTTGTCCTACTTAGGAATGGCAATAGGGCAAGATGAGATTGAATTAGGGGTTTTATACCCCTTTCTTTAGGGTAGAAAAACCTGCGCAAGACCAAAGTGGAGTAAGTCAAGGGCAAGGCAGGTTGACGATGATTTGTTATTTAGCAGATTCTTAATGAAATGGATTTGACATTATAGAGATAGAAATGAAAGAAACAAAGATACAATTATGAAAGTGCTAAGAAAGTGGGAAAAAATATATATTTTAAGATGGTATATATAATTTAAATATATATTAAATAAAAACACGCATATTAAAAGTTTAGAGTTCATTTAATTTTATTTCAAGCATAAGTTAAGCTTGAGCTCAATATTAAACAAGATTATGTGTTTAAGTTTGGTTTGTTTTCTTGTTGAATAAGTTAGAGCTTGTTCACAAACTATTTGATTAATTTGTTTTTTTTTTTTTTTTTTCCATATACAGTAAAACCATGATTAAATTTTTTACTCAATCACAAATTTGTTAATCTTTACCATGAATGAACTGTTTAAATTATCAATAAACTACAACCCAAACTTATATGAATCTATTTACTAACTTTTAAATATAAAAATATAAGGTCTGTTTAGATAGAGCTTATTGCTGAAAACTGAAAATTGAAAACACTGTAGTAAAATAATTTTTAAATGTGTGAATAGTACTGTGGGGCTCTTTTTTAATAAAAAATTGTTAAAAACGTACGTGAACAGTGCACGCACAGTGTGCACCTGCCACTTTGTCCCCCAGCAGAACCGAAAAAAAAAAAGAAAAAAAGAAAAAGAAGCAAAACGTGAACGCAGGTTGAATAAGCTGGATTCAAACCGCACCATAGTATTTATATAGTTAAACAGTGTCTCATATCATGGGCTTGATCGTAAATACATTATTATGTTTAAATTTTACTCGTTTAATAGTCGAGTTTAAACTCGGGTTTGAGCTTAACTTGTTTACTAAACAAACAAATACTGACAAACATTTTTTTGAATGAGATAAAATATATCATTAACAGTTTAGTTTATTTACTATCCTAATATGCGGTGGGACAAGATGAGATGACATGGGGTGAAAATAGTCTATAATAGATGAGCAAAACTTGTTCCCGCTAGTCATTCCTTCTAGATGAAAAAAAAAAAAAAAGTCTCACACAAAGCATAGTGGATAGGTGACAAAGATATTTTAGCCATCTTAATCCTGATTTCTAATGCCTTATTCCTCTTTCTAATTTTTTATCACAAATAAAAAAAAAAAAAAATCCTTATTCCCCATCCTAAAAGCCAAACCAAACCCAAGTTAGTAGTGTTTAGATACATCCCAACTTCAATGATAAATAATCCTCTCTCCTCTCTCTCTCTCTCTCTCTGTCTCTTTCAAATGGAGAGAGTGGGTATAGACAATATGTACATACGTAAAAAGTACATATATCCTTATTGTAAGAAAAACCCAAAAATAAAAAAACAAAAAACCTATAAAATAAAATTAAAAAAAAAAAAAGCCAACAAAGAAAGAAAAGAACATCTTCTTCCACAAAAGAGAGAGAGAGAGAGAGGGAGAAAGAGCGAGAGAGGGTAGTTTGGTTCCTGAGAATCCATCCATCCATCCAGCTCCTCCTACCATTCGATTCCTTCCATTTCATCTCCCTCTCAGTCTTTCCCATCTCTCAAAATTTCCTTTAAAAACCAAAACAAAGAGAAGTAGAAGGAGCTTGCAAAAAAAAAAAAACACACACACACACACACACACACATACACAAAGTTCAAATTTTTAGCATAAATTTAAGATTTTGAAAAGTGGGTATTGGTTTTGGTGGGTGAGTTTGTGAGAGGAAGATGGACTTGGACAGCATCGAGTGCGTTTCATCATCGGATTTGGACGAGGATGAGATCCACCATCATCAACATCCACACCAACAACTTCAACACCCACATCACCATGTTCTTCATCCCCATCTCCACTCTGAATTCTCTTCCTCAAACAACAAGTCCCGCAATGCCAGTAACAACGTTGTTAATGGCAACAACAACAACAACAACGCCAACAATATCGTGGGCCCAACAGCTATTACTCCCGCCACCAGCGTCCACGAGCTCCTAGAATGCCCTGTCTGTACCAATTCCATGTACCCTCCAATCCACCAGGTCTTAATCTTTCCCTATCTCTCTCTAGTTGGAGTTGTGGAATTAGTATTTTGTGCAAATGGGTTTTTGTGTTGGTTGTTGAAAAAATTGTTACTTTGGATTTGTTTGTGGGATTTGATTGGGGATCTGGGGTGTGGAGGATTATTTGGAACCGGGTTTTGAAGGATTTGTAGGATAGAGAGAGGATCGTTGATTGCTTGGATTTTTTTGGGTTTAATTTGTTTGGAAATGATATTATGCTTATAAGAGAATTTTGATCAATTTAACAAATCAGACTTTTCTCAATATTTACAGTGTTTATGTGTACTTTTACTATTCAAATGGATCTTTGTTCAGGGTCAGAAATTTTCATTGCAAATCAATCGTCTGCCTTCAAGTGATTACATATGTGTATACTTCCTATGAATATATTACTCAAAAGAACTTGTAGGACACCCCAGTTTTCCAATAAAGGGAGGGTCAGAAATCTAGAACCAGGCTGCTGGGTCAGTAGGTGACTTGATCCTCTGACTTTGCATTAGAATTGAAAGGAGATTTGATGTGTTACTGTTAATGATTGACTAAGGGTGTAATTTAACATTTAACTGAAAATATACTTGAAATTATTTTTTCCAGTAGACTAAGTGTGTAATTTAACAATTTGAAAAGTTTTTTTTTTGACTTATCTTACTTACTATTAGTTAAAGGAAGATAGGCTCATACGTGTTTCTGTTCAAAAATTTCTTTACTTACAAGTTACAGATTGGAAGGTTTGAAATGTCCACCTGAATGGTTGGAGAAGGTTTGCTTCTCCAGCTTGTAGCTACAAGACCTGATGTGGTAATTACATGTGAAGTATTTTTGATAAGCAATTATATGTGAAGTTGTTTTTGACAAGCAATTATATGTGAAGTTGATTTGCTGAAATGTGCAACACTGTATAGCACAGCTACTTAAACTAGGGATAGTGAGGTTGGAGCTCGTATTAGTTGCCATGTTTCTCTAACTTTTGCATATACAGAATTCTTTAGGATTCTCTCTCTCTCTCTCTCTCTCTCTAATTGAGAGTAGTCTCATTTATTTCCCTTTATGATTCCCTATATATCTTAGGTCCCTTAAATAGCTGATTACAGTGCCTTGTTATAATTCATGTTGACAAAGTGCAATCCAACATCTGCTGCTTGTAATTTTGTATTTTAAATATTACTTATAAATAGAACAATGTGTCTTAATTATCAAAATATTTGGGAGTCACTTGAAGAGAGGAATTCAAGTTAATGTTTGGGTTTGATGCTCTAAAGTGTGTATCAGCAGTTTTTTTGGCTCGCACTTTTCACGGAAGTTTGATAAGTTGACAGATGAAGAAACTTTTGCAAAACTCTTTGGAGAAAAGGTTATTTGTTGGGAGCTACTGGAGCCTGTCCTCTGAACATGCTGTAGTTGAAGTTAGTCTTGGTTTGTGAGAGAGAAAATGGAATCTAAGGTTTGGGAGGATGTTTGCAGGTATCAAAGATTGTACTCGTCACTTGTCAGAAGGAAGTTGGCTAGTGAGGTTATATATCAGAATTCTATAACTCAAGGGATTGTGTGGTTGGAACGAAACCATCGTTCCTTTGAGGATAAAGGGAAGACATTGGATGAGTTAAAGCTTTTATGTCATCGTAGTCTTTTTGAGTGGTCTCGGTGTTGGGGTTTCACTGATCGCTCTTCTCTCCCTGAGTTTTTGTCCTCCCTTAGTTTAGCTTCCTGATTTCCCTTTGTTTGTAGTGTTGTTTTTCCTTTTTCTGTTTTTTGTTCATCATCATGAACTTCTTGTATTCCTTTTTTCTATCTTTTATAAAATTTTTCCGGATTACCTATCAAAAAAAATAACTCAAGGTGTTCTGAGGTCCTTACCCTGCAGCATATAGAACTTCTGTGGATAATTATTCAATAAAAGTCAAGGTTTTGATACAACCAGTGGGCATCACTGAAATTGTGAAGTCTGGCTTATTGTTATGCTGGTCGGATGGAACTATAGGATATTTCATCTCCTCTTAGGTTTTTTCTTCTTCTTCTTCTTGTTCTCTCTTGCTCCAACTCAGTCAATTCCATGATCAAAAGCAGATCAGTTTTTTCTTCAAAGTTATTATTATAAACTGTTCTTGATTTTTTGGGGTATTTACCGGCTAATCTAGGCCTGAAACAGACACACAAAAAAGTATTTGCTATAAAATATATACTTCTTATAGATTTTCTGCTTGTAGGTCTTAGAGTGCAGAGACAGAACTCAGATTTTATTTCTGGCAGGGCCAAAGTATGAACAATTTTTTTCAACTATTCAAGAATAAGAATTATACTGAAATTCCAAACAAAATTAATACAGATAAATAAAACTAGTATCCATTCAATGTTAGATATAAACAAAATAAATTCACAAAAGAACTGTTTTTTAATACATTTCAACTTAATCATCTTTCAAAACAGAACTTAAGTTTCTTTTAAATACTGAAAATCATCTATGATTGACTATGAATTAAATTTAGCAGTTATTTCCCTTCTATTACAAAAAAATAAAGAATCTGCTAGAAAACCATCTTACCTTTCATTTTGAAGCCCAGTTTTCACTTCTGAATTATTTGCATTCTTTATTTGAAAAGTTTTAAGTTAAATATCATAGTTGATTTTTCCAGAATCTACATATCAAATAAAAATCTTGTTTAATATATTCTTCTAAAAATTCAATTAATGCTGGCATCTTGCCAAGTAAAAAAATTACACACCCAAATACCAATCCACTAAGTCTCTCTCTCTCTCTCTCTTAATATTTCAATCGCTAACTAAGTGGGGATGGGGATTTGAAACTTGTATCTCCTTATAAACGAGACCAAACAGTGCCACTGAGCTACAGCTCACAAGGCTCTTTTTTTTTTTTTTTGGCGTGTGGAATAATATTTTGTGCATATGGGTTTATGTTTTGGTCGTTGGCCATTTGTTTCTTTCGATTTTTTGTGGGATTTGATAGGGATCTTGGGTTGGACGGTTTGTGTACGTGGGTTATGAAGGATAGACATAGGCTCATTGATAGCTTGGATTTTTTGGTTTTAATTTGTCTGGTTGATTAAGCTATAAGATTGTTCCGTGAATTTATAGTTATGGGATATTATGCTTACCCAGAAATTTTCATCAATTTAAGAAATCAAGCTTTTCTTAATTCTTATTGGGTTTACGTGTCCTTTTACTTTTCACATGGATCTTTGTACAAGGTAAGAAAGTTTCATTGCAAATCATGTATAAATATTTCAAAGAACTTTTAGGCCACCCTGTTTTCCAGTGAATGGAGGTTCAAAAATTTAGAAGCAGGACTGGTTGGCTGTTGATAGCTTGATCATATGATTTTGTCAAGTAGCTTCTATTAAACTTAGAACTTGAGGGGTAGCAAATATAGTGTGTTTAGGTAAAATCAATCAGTGGTTTGTGAAACGTTTAGCATAGAAATTTTATTTGCATGGGTTTGCATTAGAAACCCCCACTGAAGTGGGGGAAATTTGATGTATGCTAATGATTGATTAAGGGTGTAATATAACATTTAAAGAAAAGATACTTGAAAATATTTTTCCAGTAGAGTAGCCTAGGGTCATACATTGAGCACATTTTGAAAAGTTTCTTTGACTAATCTTACTTACTATTTGTTAAAGCAAGATAGGCTCATATGCTTTCCTGTCTGAACTCCAAATAGTGGAATGTAAACGAAAATTTCTTAATTACAGATTGATGAGGGTTTGAAACATACCTGAATGGTTGGAGAAGTTTTACTTCGCCATCTTCTCAGGAGCATCACTGATATTGCTATGAAATGTGATATGGTAATTATATGCTAAGTTGATTTGCAGAACTGCACAACCATTTATAGCGCAGCTACTTAAGTTATCCTACGTCATAACTCATAAGTTGGAGCTTGGAGTAGTTGCCATGTTTCTCTAACTTTTTGGACATGGAGAATTCCTTTAGAATGCTCTCTCTCTCTCTATCTCTCTCATTGACAGTGCTCTCATTTATTTCCCATTACCATTTCCTATATTTCTTGGATCCCTTGAATAGCTGATCACAGTGCCTTTTGACAAAGCGCAGTTCAACATCTGCTGCTTGTAATCATGTGCCTTAATTGTCAAAATATTTTTGGGCTTGGAGTTACCTGAAGGGAGAAGCTCAAGTTAATGGTTATGTTTGACACATTAAAGAGTGCATCAGCAGTTTCTTTTCTTGCACTTTTCATGGAAGTTTGATAAAATGATAAGTTGATAGTTGAAGACATCTTTTTGGAGAAAAGGTCATTTGTTGGGAGCTACTGGAGCCTGTCCTCTGAATATGCTGAAATAGAGGAGAGTTGAGATCTATTTGGTTTGTGAGATCTATTTGCAGTTATCAACTATTTTACTTGCCAGAAGGAAGTTGGCCAGTGGGGTTATATATGGGAATTCTGTTACTCATTGGGTTGCTGAGGTCCTTTCCCTGCAGCATAGAGGACTTCTATGGATAATCATTCAATAAAGGTTAAGGTTGTGATATAACCAATGGGCCTCTTTTAAACTGTGAAGTATGGCTTATTTTTCCCCAATAATAATCTCATTAAGCAGTAATTTTGATAAATTAGAGTGTTTCTATGTGCATAGGGCAATGGTCAATATCTTCATCAGTCTGTCACTTTATCTAACTGTCTATCTATCTACTCTCTCTCTCATTCATCTTGTCACTATCTATCTGTCTCTTCTGTTTTTTATTTAATAACAAATTCTTTCATGCAGTGCCACAATGGACATACACTGTGTTCTACCTGTAAAACGAGGGTACAAAATCGATGCCCCACTTGTAGACAAGAGCTTGGAGATATTAGGTGTTTGGCCTTGGAGAAGGTGGCTGAGTCACTTGAACTGCCCTGCAAGTATTACTCCTTGGGATGCCCAGAAATATTTCCATACTACAGTAAGCTTAAACATGAGGCAATGTGCAACTTCAGACCATATAATTGTCCGTATGCCGGATCAGAGTGCTCTGTTGTCGGGGATATCCCTTTCCTGGTTGCCCATCTGAGGGATGATCACAAGGTGGACATGCACACAGGATGCACATTCAACCATCGCTACGTGAAGTCTAATCCCCGGGAAGTTGAAAATGCCACTTGGATGCTGACAGTAAGTGTTAAAATTGCATTTAGGTTCTTTGGTTGGATTTCCATAGTAAGCAATATGTGATGTGCCTCCATAGCTGTTTTCAATGATGGTGTTAGAACCAAAAGGGTATGACTAGGTATCCTAGTTCTTTTCTTGCTTTTTGCTTGGTGTTAACTGTGCATACAAACTCTAGAGCCAACAGGCCCAAAGGCCATTGGCCATGCTGTGCATTGTGTTTGTGACATTTTGAGGGCAGGCTGAAGTGTATTATCTGCGTATTTTGTGTGTGTCAGTGTGTCCATGTCATTGCAAGCAGCCTATTAGAGGATGTCACTGGAAAAAAGTAGCACAGCTGACTAAGCAGTTTAATTTATTTTGATAGAGAACTTTTTTGTTCTAAATTAAATCAAAAGGAAAAGCTGATCAACCCTGACCTGGAAATTCTGGTTTACGTTTCACCAGCAGCATGTGTACCCCTTTCAATGTTCTCCTAATTGCCTGAATCTTATTGGCTTGGGTGCTATTTTCATCAGGTATTTCATTGTTTTGGTCAATACTTCTGCCTTCACTTTGAAGCTTTCCAGCTTGGCATGGCCCCTGTTTACATGGCATTCCTCCGTTTCATGGGTGATGAGAATGAAGCTCGGAACTATAGTTATAGCCTTGAGGTCGGGGCAAATGGGAGGAAACTCATATGGGAGGGCACCCCACGAAGTATTCGAGATAGCCACAAGAAGGTCAGGGACAGCCATGATGGTCTCATTATCCAACGAAATATGGCTCTCTTCTTCTCAGGTGGGGATAGAAAAGAGCTTAAGCTGAGAGTTACTGGGAGGATATGGAAGGAGCAACAGAATCCAGATGCTGGGGTGTGCATACCAAACCTCTGTAGCTGAGAAAGATGTTTTTGAATACATATTTAAGGGTTATGTTTGGGACACAAATTGTGTGTTGTATTATTCAATTTTTCTGGTATGTTATAACGTATGGAAGTATTAAGGACTTACTAGTTTTCAGATTCTTCCAATTGTATAATAAGCAAGCTCGTTCTCCACCGTTTGACTGATAAATCATTAATTAATTGGCTTTTTAAATCTAGACGAAGACTACAAGCTATGGCAGTGTGTTGGGATTGGATACTAGACGGTAGATACTTCAGGTGTTGGAGTCGTGTCCTGTGCTTTCACCTTTAGAGTGTGTGTGTGGCACCGTGTAACGTACTTCACTAAAATTTTAACAATGATAGCTGCATGATTCAAGCGGAAGGCTTATGGACCTAATAATCTAACGGCACTAAAGCAAACTTAAGATGAGGAGCAACTGCTGGGTGTTGGTAGTCTTTAATCTATATCAATATATAGTTTAGTTTAAATGCCAAAACGTAGCGTGTATTATCATTATTACGTTCTTGTTGTTGTTGAGCCACAACAGAATAACATTTCAGTCTATTTTAATTCACTTTCGGTCCAATTTGGTCATTTCATTCTACTTTGGTGATGGTTTAAGAGATAAGGTTTTGTAGAAAGAGAAGTCTCTTCATTAACAATTATTTCACTTTTTTTTTTTTGTAGGTTTTTGATAAAATTATATTTAAAAAAAATGTTTTGCAAGTCTTGTTAGAAAATAATCACATTATTTAAAAAAAAATGTTTGAGACTAACATTTATAAGTCTCATATACTATTTTGATTTTTCACTTAACAAAAAAACAAATCATCAAAATTTTCAACTGACTAGTGTATGTAATGTAACAACTACCAAGATTGCTGATGATTGATGCAATGTGATCGTGTTATTCAGTCTGACTGCTTATATTTCAACATATATTGGGCATCTGAGAAGATTTTGAGAATAAAAAGACAGGAAAAAAGGAGCCATTTTATTTTTCTCACAGCTATTTTGCCAATATCTTCTGGGGAGTTGTGGATATTAAGGATGTTATAAAGTAAGTAATAATTTTCCATCGTCACTTTATTAACGTAGAAGACACTAAGACATTAACCTCATGAAATTGTGGTTACTATCCAGAAGTCACCACAAATTTCTGTAAAGGAACAAGACCAGCAAGCTACCAAGAACCATGGCACTACAAAACGTAAAGAATGTTGAGACTGACGACTAGCCTGTGTCAAACGGTCTCATTAGAACAGAAAAAGTGAATGGTAGATACTTAGAAAACCTTGCCAATCAGTGTAATAACTGTGTAAGTGCAAGTGCTATTAATATCAAATGTAATGACTACATCTGCTTCCGAAATGCTAATTCCATTTTTTGACTTCAACTTACTGAGGTGTGATCCACATCCTATGTTAAAATTGGTTTACCCCCACGAAATCGCAGGGCCAAATCTATGTCAAATGTAGATGAGATAAAAAAAAAAATTCAATTTACAACATGGCAACCTTCCTTGTTTTATGTGACGCAGATCAGAGTGGTAATCTGATGCTATTATGTAATGCATACCAGCTAGGTTTCTAAAAATAATTCCCTCATAAATTGTGCTTAAAGAATTAATAATGATGGTTTTATTCATCTATAGACCTAACAATCCTCTGTTTTATAGGGAATACATAATCATGTCATTTGAACTGGCAAGAGAACCATCTAATGGCTATTTTTTCTTCTGTTGGCCTGAGCTTCTGTTGCGGGTTCAAATGGGAGCCCTACCTCCAATTGCAATTCATGAGGATGAAAATTTAAAGAAGAGTAAAAGTTACCCCATGTTGGGTCTTCAACAAAACAATTTCGAGATTTCTTTGAGCTCAAGTACCAGTATCGGTTTAAGACGGGGAAAAAATGCTTCAACAATTGGAGTTTAACACAGACTGATACAGAATCAAAGGAGGTGTTGCTGTCAATGTCAAAAAATCTTCAAAACCATAAATCCACCAGTACCAAGACGAAATAAACTAGAGAAGTAAATAAACCATCCTTCCCAATAATCCTAGTTACATATAGATTGATCAGAGTAGCACATGACATAAGGTTCAAATTTCCAAAGTATTACATGAAGAAAAAGGAACACAGACGGCAACCATTTCCACACTAAATCATGCACATTCAAAGTTTCAAACTATTACCTGCTAATTTGCACCATCACCTTTTGCTTCTATATCACCTGAATCCACACCATTAGTAACTGCTTCCTCCGCCGATTCCCCATCAGCATTCACAGGAACATTTTCACCAGGACTCAGCACCTCTTCATTCACGGAAGTAGCTTCAATAAGATTTGTATTGGCATCTGCAGACTCCATCTCTCCACCCTTATTTCCAAACAACTTAGATGGAAGCAAAGAAGCAACAGCAGCTCTTGCACTTCTCTTAGCTGCTTCTGCTGCTTCAGCCTCCTTGGCCTTAGCTTCAGCCTTCTGCCTTTCCTTTTCCTCTATAAGCTTCCCCAAATCCTCTTCCCTTCCTTCTTTCCTCAACTCCCCTTTCACAAACTCCTGCAACTCCTCAGTTAATTCAACCCCATCATCATCCAACATCGTATCCACCACATTAAGCACCTCATCCAACTTGCCAACCTCGCTCAACGCCTTCATTATAAACTCATAACTCGCAACATCCATCTTGAGTTTCGTCACCATCAGATCGAAAAATGACTTGGCATCATCCACCTTCCCTACTTTAACCAACCCATCAACCAACTTATTATAAACCCCTAAGTTTGGCCTCAGCCCTGACTCGACCATTTTTCTATAATACCCGGCTGCATCATCCGCCCTATCTGCCTTAAAACAAGCATCCATCAACAACACAAATGTAAACTCATCTGGGTTCACCCCCTTCTCACTCATCTCCCCATATACCTCCTCGGCTTCACCCAACAACCCATTATCACACAACTGCTCGATCAAATTATTGAAAGACAAAGTATCCGGCCTACACCTATAATCTCCCATCTTCCTAAAAACCTCAATAGCATCCTTAAACCTCCCTTGGGCGCAATACCCATCAACCATCACATTAAAACTCCCCAAATTCACCGTCAAACACCACGGGGGCCTATTGTCCTCAATCATCTTATCAAACAACCTCAACCCCAACTCGAACTTCCCATTCTTATTCAAAGCATCCAACAAAGAATTAAACGCGACAGCACTCATCTTCACCTTCGAAGCCTCCCCAACAGCCTCCTCATAAAACTGCATAGCCTCCTTCTCCATCCCTTTCATGAAATATCCCTTGACCAAAGCCCCATACACAACCCCATTCTCCACAAACCCACCAAGCTTCTCCTTCAACTCCTCGAAAAGCCCAAAAACACCATCCAAATCCCCACTCCTCACACACCCATTCATCAAATAGCTGTACACAACAGGGTCAGGGGCAAAGCCCCTAACACCCATCTCCTCTTTCAGCTCCACCGCCTTACTAACCCGGCCATTATCGACCAATCCTTTGATCAAAATCCTCCAAGTAGTTGGAGAAGGATTGATGGGCGCATCATTAGCGAACTGTCGAAAGTGTTCCAAAGCCGTGTCGGGTTTTCGACAATCCAGATATGTCTGGAAGAGGAGATTGTAGGTGATGACATTGGGGGCAATGCCGGCCTGAGTGATGAACCGGTGAAGAGAGAGGAGATCGGAGTACTTGGATTGCCGGAGCAAACCGAACAAAACCGAATTAACTGTAAAAATGGTGGGGCGACAGTTGGAGTAGACAGAGTGGCGAGTGAAGAGTGAGGCTTCTTCCAAGTCGTTTTGGCGGATTAAGGTGAGAATACGGTTATGGAGGTTGAGGCGGTTGCCCGATAAAGCCGATACGTGTTCGGGTAGTTTTGGGGAGTTGGGGTTTTGGGGGATTTGGGATTGTTGGGGTTTTTGGGGCTGTTGGGTCTGTTGTTGTTGGGAGCGGTTGAGGGAGGAGAGTGGGGGTTCTATGCGGAGGCGGCGTTTGCGGCGGCGGCGTTCGGCTGCGGCTTCTTCTGGGGAGGAGAAGGAGAGGGAGCGGAGGGAGATGAAGGTGGATTGCGGTGGTGGGTGGTGGTGGTATGGTGGTCTGGCTAGGATTCTGATTTGGGTGAGTTTGGAGAGTGCCATTGGTTTTTGTTTTTGCCTTTTTTTTTTTTTTTTTTTTGGGAGTGAAGATGAGATAAGGGTTTTGATAGGGTTTCTGAGAAGGGTTTTGTTTGTAGGTGTGTAGTGTTTTGGTGTGTGTGAGTTTGAGATTTTTTGGTGAGCCAATGGGAATGAAAATGTGAAATACAAATGACTTTGTCTAGATTGCAATTTTTATTTTTGTGGGTATTTTTTAGTTTAACTGGTAAAGTTTTTGATGATTGTATATGAGATCTAGGGTTCAATCATTACTTACACCAAAAATTGATTATTGTTTTTGTTTGAGGATAAAGAATTACCGTCAGACGCCATAGGTTGAAATTTTCTCTAAAAAAAAAAAAATTCAATTTTTATTTATTTTTATTTTGTGTGTGTTTCAAATTATGTTTTATTAATCACAATTTTTTATTTTATCTGACTTTCTTTATAAAATAATTAAAGGTTTTTTTTTTAAAATCAAACACATATGAATCCTAAAGGAAAATAAAAGATAGGACATAAGATTTTTATTAAAAAATGCATACGTTATTTTTTAAAACAAAATATATGAACAAAAATGTGCAATTCCAAACAGATCCTAAGCCATAAAACCATAAATTTGAGTGCCTATTCCATCTGGCCCTAAGCTTTAAACCTACGTATTCTTATCCATTTTTCCTTAGACAATGATTGGTTTTTTTTTTTTTATTATTTTTTTTTATTTTTTTATTTTTTTATAATAATATTAAAGGCCAGGATAGCAATTGATTGTATTTATTTTTATTATTATTATTATTATTATTATTATTTATTTATTTTTGTCACAGAATGTGGGATTACTAGTTTACTATAGATTTGCATCCGGATGAAATTTAGTTACAAAATTAACTGTAGTCTAAGGCTATAAATTTACTCAATAATATCTTTTTATTTGAAGTAAATTTTGATAAATCCACCATTAGATTACATCTTCTTCTTACATTCTTTATGCTTTCAAAATTTATAAAAAATTAAAGATTAATAGCTATATTATTAATAAATTGTTTAAATAAAAAGTTTTTGTAGTTTAAAATTACACATAAAATATAAGCTTATAGATCATATAGTAAATAATATTCAATTGACATGAATTTTGACATGTATATTAAGAGTGTAAAGAATATGCAATTGAACGATTAGATTTTCAAAATATGTAGTAATATTTATTTTATTAAGTAAGTTTGTAACCTTAGACTAAAACTAATTTTGTAGCTAAACTTTATCATTTGTATCCATTTTTTGCTTCATAAGGATTGCTCTTTGTCATTAAAGACCAAGAAACTATTTAGTATTTTTTGGTGTAGATAGGTTTCAAACTCAGATATCTCATTCGATGATAAGAAATTTTACCAGTTGAGCTATTTAGAACTCATGTGTTTGATATTATTGGATGAGCTAAAATTCATCAGTTTATTTTATTTACTAGTCACTATCCTTCGCGTTCTGAATAGTTAAATAAAAATTATATATAGGTATAATCAATCTCATGCAATTCATTTAAGATTAATGAGTAATTGCCCTAAAGATTACATTTGTATATGCATAGCCTACATGTTTAGTAATTTTTTTTTAAATATGGCCAAATCGAAGTGAACCGAAATGCTATGTTAACATGGCTCAATATAAGCGTAACAATAATAAATACTATGCTTAAGAATTTAGATATTTCGAGTTTGAAATCTATATTTTCTTTAATGAATTTAGATTTAGAATAGGTGCTCTCAACCCAAACCTGTCTTTTCCCATTATGTAAGTGCAAAAAAATGGACTAAATGTACCGAATGGATAGAAGAGAACTAAAATGGATCGAATGACCAAAGTGGACAAAATGGGACCAGGGGTGGCCTAACAAATTCGATGTGGTCGGCTGTGATAACACACGTGAGCCACCCTTTTTTTCTTTCTCAAAAAAAAAAAAAAAAACTAGTGTTTAATATCATAATTTATTTATAACAAAAATATATTCTTTTTATTTTGTAATATGCTTTTTTTTTTTTTTGAGTGGAAAATGCTATAGCTATAACAAATTTTACTACAAAAACACTTACAAACGATGTAGTAATGATGTGATTAGTGACACTTCAAGAAGATAATAAACAAGTATTTGTTAGGGATATGATAAATTTTACAACATGATACTAACAAAAATGTATCATCAATCACAAAAAGTAATTCAAAAATGTATTTAATAGGTTGTTGACATACACAAATCATATTAATTATCACATCATTTTGTAAAGGCTTTGAAGAACTTATAGCATTTTCCTATTAAGGGTGAGTTTGGTTCAGCTTTTTGAAATTGAGTTTTTTGAAAAAGTGGAGTTTTCAAAAAGTGCAGTATGAAAAAATGCTTTTACAACAAGCTGAGTGTTTGGTAAAAGTTATTAAAAAGTGTTTTTTGAAAAAGCTGAGTATTTGGCTAACACTTATAAAAGTGATAGTTTGAGGGTAAATTACCAAAAATGACAATGTATATATAAGGGAGTTTATTTCATACTTAAATCAATATTGTGAAATTATTTTTTCTCACCAATATTAGCTAATAATAACCTACCACTTAAGATTTATTGTGAAAGTATTGTAAAAATATTGTGATAAAAATTGATAGTGATTTTAATTTGAACGTACTATTAAAGCTATTTTTAATTATTTTTTTCTTACCAATATTAGCTAATAATAACTTACCACTAAAGATTTATTGTGAAAGTATTGTGAAAATAATTTTAATTTGAACGTACTATTAAAATTATTTTTTTCTCTTTTTAATTTTTTTTTCTCATCAATATTAGCTAATAATAACTTACCACTTAAAATTTATGGTGAAAATATTGTGATAAAAATTGATATTGATTTTAATTTGAACGTACTATAAAAATGTTATTTTTTTCTCTTTCCAAAAAAAATTATTTTTTTCTCACCAATATTAGCTAATAATAACTTACCACTTAAAATTTATTGTAAAAGTATTGTGAAAATATTGTGATAGCATTTCCTTCTTCTTCTTTTTTCCTTTTTTTTTCCCCTCTTTTTTCTCCTCCATATATACACGTATTGCATTTCCTTTTTTTTTTTTTTTTTTCCCCACTCTTTTTTCTCCTCCACCCACGTACACATACTCTTTTCTTTTTGTCCTTCTTTCCGCTCTTTTTCCTACCGCTTCCTCCATACTCCAGAGCTTTCCACAGAGCTCTCCTTCTTCCTCTTTTTTTTTTTTTTTTTTTCTCAGCAAGAACTCATCCGTCCACAAAGCTACCACAAGAACTCATCCGTCCTCTTGGAGAGACTCTTCAACTTCTTCTCCAAACCTCCATAATCCATCCACCGCAAGATGTGTACAAACTCCATTTGAAAGATTTTGCTATATTCTGATGTTTTTCCACTAATTTTTCAACAAATTTCTCAGATCAGATTAGACATAAATTAAAATTAAAAAAATAATACAAAAACATGCATTGAAGAAGACGAAGAAAGAAGAAGAAGAAGATGAAGCTACTTACCACGGACGGAGAGCGCAGAGCAAAGAGAAGAGAGGCAGAGAGGGCAAAGCAGATAGATGAGAGATGAGAGGCTTGTGTGAAAAAAAGAAAGAAAGAAGGGTAAAATACGAAAGGGTAAAGCAAGGGCAATTGGCTAAAATCACCTGTGGTCCAACGAGTAGCTTCTTAACGCGCAGTCCACTTTCTCAAAATGGTCTGAAGCCACCTATAATTTTTATGCACATATACTTAAGAACAGAGAAACACAACTTTTTTATTAAAGCTAACTTTTTCAAGTCACCAAACACCTCAACAGTGTTTACTTTTCATAAAAGCGCGCATATTGGGCTTAAAAAAGCGGAAACAAACACACACTAAATCATCTATTGTAATTACTGACACATATATATTTGTAAGTCTCATGTATTTAAAATTGTATTATTTCTAGCATTACTCAATTCTTTGGGACTTTTTAAAAATAAAAAAAAAATGTAAAACTTTTTTTTCCTATATCTCCAAAAAATATTTTTTTTGAAAAAAAAAAAAAAAATTTTGCCCCAAAAATTTGGGGACCTTTCTCTAGTAAGGGGCCTTAGGCAATGGTTTAAGTGATTTAGGCCTAGGGCCGGCCTTGAATAGGATTGAAGTTGATTGAATAGGATTGAATAAGACCAAATTGAACTGAATAAATGTGGAACAAATAAGATCGAAGTGGACTGAATAGGACTAACGTAGACCGAATAGAATCAAAGTGGATTGAATTGGAATGAATAAGACCAAATTGGATAGAATAAGACATAATGGACTGAATAAGACCAAAGTGGACAAAAGTAGACCGAATAGGATCGAAGTAGATTGAATAGGACTGAATAAGACCAAAGTGGAATAAGACCAAAGTGTATTGAATAAGATCAAAATGGACTGAATTAGACCGAAGAGGATTGAATAGGATCAAATAAGACCAAAGTAGACAGAATGGATTGAAAGGGACCAAATAGAACTGAAATGGATAGTTTGGAACCAAGGTGGACTGAATAGAATCGAAGTGAACTGAATAAGGCTTTGTTTGTTGTTGTTGTTGTTGTTGTTGTTGTTGTTTGTATTGTGTAAAAGTAATGTCATCCTTGGGACAAAAAAAAAAAGAGGCTTTACAAAATTGTACGAGAAATCAACAAAATAAGCTTTGTCGAAAATTCCAAATGGACTCTTTTAGGTACAAGTTGAATACAGCCAAATGAGGTCTTAGTTTTTTGAAAATTTTGAATATTGGTGATATAATAATACAAATCATTCTACATTAATTTGAGTTCTTCGCATCAAAAAAAAAAAAAAAAAAAAGAGTTCTTTGCAATGATTTGCAGGCCACTCGTGCCGACCTGATGAGATTCAGGCCGAGGTTGTGCAGCACGTGTTGTTGACTTCTAGTCGTGTTGATCACGGCACAGAATACGCGGTTACACTCTGACTTTCTAAACTTGTTGTTGACTTTTGAACTTTACGTTTACAAACAAATACTAGGGAAAAAAAAAAAAAAATGAGAACCTGTGTTAATCAATTGACAATTGCAACTTCCTCCGGTAGTGCCACTCACGAAACCTTAGTGTTTAAGGTTTAAGAAGGCTGCTCAAAAAGTTGAAGTTTAACAGCTTTGTTTGAGGCTGTTTCTTCTGTACGTATGGTACAGTTCTTTTCTTATTGGTGTTAATGATTTTTTATTTTTATTTTTATTTTTTGGGTGTATTATTATTATTTTTTTAACAATAAATGGGAGATGGGTATTCGAATCCCAAGTCTCCCCATAAGGAGAATCGAGCACTAAGTTACAAGGCTCTTGGCTCTCATGAGATTTATTTGATTACTGTGATTTGGGTTTTGGTTCTCTGTATCAGCTCTACTAAATTTTTGATTGCCTTATATGTTCTTGTGTTCTTTTGGTCATGATGTAACGCAGGAGTCAACCTTTTAAATGGGCCAGATTTTATTGCTTTTATCTCTAACTAGTTTTAAATTTAATAGAAGTATTTGGCACTGAGGGAGGCATTAACTCAAATCTTGTTTTTGCTTCCAGTTTCCGTTCTTTGCTTTCTTTTTCCATTTTATCCTTTTCTTTTAAATACGTTTTGAGGTTCTTCAAGTTGCATTAATGAAGTTAAGTACATAGAGAGGGAATATTGTGAATACCATTTCCAATAAAATTGAGAGAACGCTAAGAATAGCCTTATATTAATTTGGCCGTGCATGCCTTAAAAAGATACTGGGGGTAGGCAGTAACTTGGGTGGAAATGGAGTGGGACTGAGGGAGGTAAAGTCAAACTACTATATTTTAAGTATCAATTAAGTACAGTTATTGAAGTGCTGGACAATTGCTACAATATTAATTTTTTTAATGAAACCTTATAGTTGAAATCTCTCTCTCTCTCTCTCTCTCTCTCTCTCTCTGCAATTACAGGATGAGCCAAAGATGGGTGACGGGCTTCAATGACAATGTTTGACATATTTTACAGGTTGGTTCCTTTTTTTCTTATTATTGAAGTGCAAAAATGTTTCAATTTCAGATGAAAATGAGAGTTTCCTTCCTAACTGTTTTAAGGTACTATAGTCATGCTTTTGATATGGACGAATCAAAAATTGATTTACATGATAGTTACATTTGCTTTGCTAAAAATTGGGTTTTGCTTTTGTGTCTTATTTTTAACAATATGCATTGCTCAGTTGTTTTTGAGAGAATATTTATTCACTCATTTATGCTTGTAAAGTCAACATCCATTTGGTAGACAAGATAGGGTGGGAGGAGAGAAAAATTTATGGTTTAAATTCTTCAAACCTTTGCTTTGGACCTCACGGAGGCTATGTCACCTCACCCTATATGAGCAAATGATTTCATTAAGGCTGCAGTACAGAGAACTCTAGCCTGGCCTAGATCTGCTCTATAAGTTGTTAGCTATTTAATTTCTCATTTTCAAGTTTGGATATGAGAATTACTGCACGTGTAAGATTGATAGTTTCATCATAATCTTAGCTTTTACAATGAGGTTTAGAGTTGGGTGATAAACCATGCCTGTTTTTGTATGTTTCATATGTTGGAATCTGCTTGAATGGACAGGATTGAATGTTGTTTGTGCAAACACAATAATAATGGAAACAACATAAAGAGAAACTAAATAATACACTGAATATTATTAAATTGAAGAGATGAATACAACATTATTTGGACTGAGGCGCGACACTCGCTCTCTTTAAGGAGATTCAAGCCCTTGGTTGGTTAATCTTTGTAACCGGTGCAGACCTTCTCTGACTTGTTTCTCCCAGGATACAACTGCCCAACAAATGTTATATGGCTATAACAACTTCTGCACAAAGTGTTCAAGCCCAAAGCTCCACCAAAAGAACACCTTTCTTTGGCCCGAAATCTCTCAAGTATTTAGGAATATTATTGAATTCACTCTCTCACACAATACTCTTTGCTTTTAACAACTTCTCTTCATTCACTCTTGATATGAAATTAATTCAAAGCATAGCCATATATACATAGTCTTCCAACCCCTCACATAACTTACATATTATTTGTTAATTTAGAAAAAACTTCTTTTAATTTATTTAATCTAACTTACATACAAGTAACTTTTTCTTTAACAAAGTATAACTCATCTCTTTATTCATCTTCAGTTATTTGAGTTTCAACATATTTAATTTAAAATGTACTAACAAATGTAAATGGCATGCACAGCCATAATGTTAAGACTCTGTATAGATGTTGTAATTGGATTTGTACGGACGTCGCCCCCCGTAGAAACCATTCGTCAACAAAAGCCCATTGCTACGACGCCATGTGTGGAACCTTACGCTGCCTAGATGTGTTGGCCCATTTTGTGTAATCTTCGATACTTGGTATGCCCGGCATCACTCAAGAGAAAGCCTCTGCTGAGCAAAGGACCTAGCGGTGGACCTGGTCCCAATGCCACTAATACCTTCTCCCCAACACCAAACACCCACTCAAGAGTAATGGTATTAGACCTCCCCTCCATTGTCTAGGGAACGCCTCTGCTGAGCGACAGACCTAGCGATGGACCTGGTCCCAATGCCACTATTACCGCCTATCCACCACCTAACACCCAATCAGGAGCAATGGTATTGGACCTCCCTTCCATTGCCTAGGGAACGCCTCTGCCGAGCAACAAACCTCACGGTGGAATTAGTTCCAAGGCCACTGTCATTTTCCTTCACTCGCATTTAAAGCTCCCACTTAGAAGAGAAAACATTGGACCTCTTCCTCTATTGACCAAGAAAATTATCGTGGTAGTCACACTAACTTGGTCTATAAATAGGCAAGAGAGATTCAGGGAAGGAGGTTGGCAATTCAGGAGAAAAAAGATAAGAGGGAAAAGGCAGTTTCCTTGAAAAGAAAAGGGAGGAAGGAGTTAGAGAGAGAGAAAGGGAAATTTGGGAGTTGGGTTGGCCAAGTATAGTACCACACATTATAGGAAACTCAAAAGCCCACAATACAAATAGATTGTGAGCCTAAGTACACCTTAGGCCCAATAGACGTATTTAGGTGCACACAATTGGCGCTGTCTGTGGGAATGTCCTACAAAACTGTGGTTTTGTCTAGGCACGCACGAGAGAATGTCTGGGAGTGGACAAGGAAGCCATGTAGAGAGCAGCTCTAGAGGGTCATCGTGAGGGTCTACATGGCGAGAAAGGAGGCAAAAGAGGTTGGAGGATAGAAGAAATGAGGGAGCAGAGTAGTCTGGGCTTGGAGAAGGATCGTACCAAACCCTTCGGACAATGTCTGACGCCTCGAGCAGTAATCGCTCGACAGAAGAGACCAGGAGCTTGAACAGAGGAATCAGGAACTCGAGTGCCTATGTAGGATGGTGAGGGATTTGGAGTTGTAGGCACGGGGAAGACGAAGGAGAAGAGACCACGAGGAATGGAGGGAAAGGTCGGCCAGTGTGGAGAATCACAATGCGGCGGGATCCCATCAATTTAGGTCTCGTCGGTGTGGTGAGCGTTCGCGTGAGTATACGCACCGCGAATTGATTTCCCCGGATGAGGGGCGACCTAGAAATGTGGCCATGGATGCCATGAGCCGGGCATTACGCCAAGCTGCCCGATCTCCATTCACAAGAGACATTGAGGATGCGCCTATGCCAAACAAGTTCACACGGCCTCCGTTCAACTCCTACACTGGAAAGACAAACTCGGTGGAACATGTAAGTCACTATATTCAAAGGATGTCTTTACATATCCATAACGATGCATTGATGTGTAGGGTTTTCCCCTCGAGTCTTGGCCTCACTGCTTTGAGGTGGTTTAATGGATTGAAGAAAGGCTCAATCCGTAGTTTCTTGAAATTGATCCAGGAGTTCGGAATGTGGTTCATGACTTGTAGCCGGGTTCCGCAGCCCGTAGACGCGTTACTATCAATGAAAATGAGGGCTGGGGAAACCCTTCGCAACTATGTCAATCGGTACTGGGAGTTGTACAACGAGATCGGTGGGGCTAATGAAAAGATTGCGGCGAGCACCTTTCGGATGGGGTTACCAGAAGAATCCGGGCTGAGAGAATCACTGACTCTGAGATCTATCAAGGATATGAGGCATATCGAAGAGTACAAGTGCTTGGAAGATGATCGGATGCAGACCAAGGGGAAGGCCCCGTTCATCAATTATCCTCGAAATACTAGCTTCATCCCCAGACACAAGAAGGATTTGAGAATTCAGGAGCCCGGCCAACTGATTGGGGGAGTCAACGTGGTGTTTAAGGAGCCCGTGCACATGATCATTGACAGGATAAAAAACGAGTTGTATTTTAAGCGGCCGAATAAGATGGCGGGTGACCCATCAAGGAGAAACTAGAATTTGTATTGCACTTACCACAGAGATAAAAGGCACACCACAAAGCAGTGCAGAGTATTGAAGGATCACCTGGATCAGTTAGTGAAGGCAAAACATTTGAAGGAATTTCTAGAGGAGACCGGGAATGAAGAGATAGGACAAGCAGATCGGCTGCGTCGATACCCTCTCCCACCCCCTTTGGGAGTAATAGAGGTCATTCATGTGGCACCGAGGGGCGTTAGAGCGCCGACCACGAGAGGGGTATTGGCCATGGTATCAACAGAAGGTTGCGCAGGCGAGCAACCCCCGGGGAAGAAGTCAAGGTATACTAGACAACCTATAGCGCTTGACGACGACGACCTGGAAGGCACCGCCCAGCCACACCACGATGCTTTAGTAGTCACGGCCCGCGTAAGGGGCTTCATAGTGAAAAGAATTATGGTAGACCATGGGAGTGGCACAGACGTAATATACCCAGACCTATAGAGGGGGCTCGGCCTGAATAAGGAGGATTTATCCAAGTATGATACGCCGTTAATGGGATTCGATGGGCATAAGGTAACGCCAGAAGGGCAGATTTCACTCTCGGTCAACAATGGAGGTAAAGAGGTAATTGTGACATTCATAGTAGTCACTTCTTTCTCACCGTATACATCAATCCTCGGAAGGCCATGAATTCATGACATGGGAGCTGTACCATCCACATTGCACGTCAAAGTCAAATTTCAGACCGAAGACGGGATTACAGTGATACGGGGTGATTAGCAGGCGGCCAGACAGTGCGTGGTAGCCGTAGCTCACAAACAAGCTGAGCAAAAGATTTCAATCGAAGGGGATTCCTTATAGCAATTACAGCAGCCCCAATCGGAAGGGTCCGCTGTTGCCGAGGGTTTGATGAGAGTGAAAATCCTGCCTGGAGGTGAGAGGAGTTTTCAGATAGGGGCAAACCTGGATGACAGGGAAAGGGTGGAGTTACTACTTTTTCTTATACAAAACGTGGATGTGTTCGCTTGGAATCCATATGAGGTGCCTGGGGTCGACCCCGAATTTATAGTTCATAAGCTGATGGTAGATCCTCTATGCCCCCCTAAGAAGCAGAGATCGAGGAGATTCGCAAAGGAGCATGTGGAAGCCGTCAGACAGGAGGCTGGGAAGCTGAGAGAGATGGGGGCCATAAAAGAAACGTTTTTTCCAGAATGGCTCGCAAACATGGTGGTCGTGAAGAAGAAGAACGGTAAATGGAGGGTTTGTGTTGACTTCATTGACCTGAACCGAGCATGCCCAAAAGATCTTTTCTCGATGCCGAAAATTGACCAATTGGTAGACGCTATGTACGAGCACCCAAGAATGAGCTTTCTTGATGCTTTCTAGGGTTATCAACAGATTGCCTTTACCGCTGAGGATCAGGAGAAAATAGCATTCAAAGCACTCGATGCCAACTACCATTATACCGTAATGCCGTTCGGATTAAAGAACGCGAGAGTCACTTATCAACGAATGATGACGAAGATGTTTAGGGATAAGATTGGGCATATGGTTGAGGTATACATTGATGACATGGTGGTAAAAAGCAGGTTGGAAGGGCAACACATTGACGACCTTAAGGAGGTGTTTGAGATACTCCAGCAACGCCAGCTGCGCCTCAACGCCGATAAGTGCGCTTTCGGAGTAGGGTTCAGCAAATTCTTGGGTTACCTAATTACCAAACGGGGAATCGAAGTTAACTCCGATCAGATTGAAGCCATGAGGCATCTCAAAACACCAAGCAATCTAAAAGAGGTTCAGAAGCTGACCGGTATGTTGGCTGCTCTCAATCGATTTATCTCTAAGTTTGCTGATCGGTGTCGGTCATTTTACCAGCTTTTGAAGAAATGGAGGGGGTTTCAGTGGGACGAGGAGTGTGATAAAGCCTTCCAAGATCTTAAGGACTACCTTGGGCGGGCACCAATGTTGACAACCCCAGAACCAGGAGAAGACCTGTATATGTACCTCTCGGTATCTGAGCATGCAGCTAGCGCCGTGCTATTAAGAGATAGTGGTGTACAGTTCTCGGTTTATTACATCAGCAAGACGTTAGTTGACGCCAAGACCAGGTACCTACCTCTGGAGAAACTGGTGTTGGCGCTCGTGCATTCCACCCGAAAGTTGCCTCATTACTTTCAGGCTCACACTGTCTATGTCCTTACCGAATACCTACTTCAGTCATTGTTGAGAAGATCTGACTTCACGAGGAGGATAGCAAAGTGGGGGACTCGGTTGGGCTCTTTCGACATCAGATACAGGCCGAGGAACTCGGTGAAGGGATAAGTACTTACGGACTTTATTGCCGAGTTCACGCCGAAAAGCACGGGTATAATCTGTCTCATGGAAGTCAGGCCATGGAAAGTATTTGTAGATGGCGCATCCAATGTGGTGGGAGCAGGGGCTGGAATTGTGGTCATCACCCCGGAAAGGCTAAAACTAGAGCACTCGTTTAGGTTAGACTTCAGGGTTTCCAATAACGAGGCTGAGTATGAGGCCCTGCTCATCGGACTAAGAGTCATCACGGATATAGGAGCTAAAGAAGTGGAAGTTTACTCGGATTCTCTCCTTGTAGTCAATCAGGTGCAAGGGAACTTCGAGGCCAAAGATGCCCGGATGATTGAATATCTACGGCTGGTAAAGCAGACCCTAGGTAATTTTTCGAATGTTAAGATTGAACGGGTAGCACGGGGACAGAATCGGCACGCCGATTCCTTAGCAACGCTGGCATTGTCAATAGCTGACATGGTACCTCGGCTGATCAGGGTGGAGTTAGTAGCTAAGCCAAGTAATTCTACTAAAGCACCAGTTGCCTAGGTGACCGTAGCCTAGAAATGCTGGATGGACCCCATCATTGACTTCCTTGCAGAGGACCGAGCTCCAGAAGACGAGAAAGAGGCGGCTAGAGTACAACGCAATGTTGCTCGGTACTAGTTATCCCCCGATAGGAAATTATATCGGAGGTCATTCGAAGGACCGTACTTGCAGTGCCTTCGCGTCCCAATCAGGCTGAAGAGCTGTTGGCTGAGCTGCATGAGGGTGTGTGCAGAAGCCACGTGGGGGGACAATCGTTGGCGCACCGGGCAATGACTCAAGGGTTTTGGTGGCCGCAGATGAGGAAAGATGGAACAGAGCATTCTCAGAGATGTAAGCAATGTCAGATACATGCGTCGATGATTTACCAACCCCCTGGGAACTTGAACCCAATAAACAGCCCTTGGCTGTTTGCTCGCTAGGGGCTAGACATAGTCGAGCCATTTCCCTGGGCTACGGGTAACCAGAGGTTTGTGCTGGTAGTAGTAGATTAATTCACCAGGTGGGCAAAGGCGGAAGCGCTGGCAAATATCCGAGATATTGATGTCAGTGTAGTCAAAGGCGTTCCGGGCGCTCGCCTAGGCGCCCAGGCGAGGCGAGGTGCCAGAAAAGCGCCTCAAATGCACTGAGGCGAGGCGCCTTTAGTGAGGCGCTCGCCTCTGGTGCCTAGGCGCTCGCCTAGATTTATTTTGTTAGGCGAGAGGCGAGCGCCTGACTGCTTTTTGTAATATAAAGGCTGGAATGGCAGGATTTGTAAATTTGAAGAGGTGTATGGTTTATTTATAACTTATACCTCAGTGGGTGACAAGTTGTCACCCACTATAACAAATAAATTAATATAAAAAAGCAAAAAACAGAAGATAAAAAGCAAAACATAAAGCAAAGGACCCAACAAAATATTTCGGGACCACTCTCTTCATCATCTTTCAGAGCAAACTAGTGGAATTTTGGCTTCTTCTAGGGTTTGGAAGGGAGTGGGCCATTGGCTGCCGGCAATCATCTAACATCAGGTAACATTTCCTATTCTTTTAGTTTTTTTTTTACACTTTTTTTTCCTGAGTTCTCTCTCACTGCGACACTGCATGCATGGTAATTTTGTCCACACTTTCCTCTCTATTTCTTCTCTACTTTTTCCCCTTTTCTCTTCTCTGTCAAACTCTCTCCTCTTTGTTTTTCCCCCTTTTCTCTTCTCTGTTGGACTCTCTGTCCCTAGCAACTTTCCCCTCTGTTTTTTCTCTGTTTTAAACTTTTTTTTCCTGAGTTCTCTCTCACTGCGACACTGCATGCATGGTAATTTGTCCACACTTTCCTCTCTATTTCTTCTCTACTTTTTCCCCTTTTCTCTTCTCTGTCGAACTCTCTCCTCTCTGTTTTTTCTCTGTTTTTTCCCCCTTTTCTCTTCTCTGTTGGACTCTCTGTCTCCAGCAACTTTCCCCTCTGTTTTTTCTCTGTTTTTTTTCCCCTTTACCCCTCTCTAGTCTGACTGTCTTACAACAACTCTCCCCTATCTTTTTCTTTATTTTCTTTTCCTGTATTTTCCCTTTTCTCAAACTCATTACTTTACTCAATTTTTAGAGCTTAAACCATAGTAAATGATACATAGCTAGGTAGCTTAATATAGAATCCTATTAAATGTATTGTATTGGGTTTTATTTTTTTATATATAGAATGGCTTCAGATAATGGGAGGAGAAAAGATCCGGGATGGAAATATAATTATTTAGCTAATGTTGAAGACAAAAATGCAGTGACTTGCCTTTTTTGTAATAAAGTCACAAAGGGAGGGATACATAGAGCAAAGTAGCATCAAGTAGGGAATTTTAAAAATAGTACAAAGTGTTTAAAATGTCCTGATCATGTTAGAGAAGAGCTTGCACAGTATATGGCAGAGAAGAAGAGTGACAAGGAGAACTATGACAAGATGCCTGATTTTGATGATATAGATAATATAATTGAAATTGAGGATGTAGATGATGATGAGGTAGAAGAAGTAGAAGTTATCCAAAAAAGAAAAAAATTATGCTCTAGTAAGAGAGGGGTTGGCAGTAGCACCCAAGTGAAATCTGTGAAATTAATGCCAAAGTCAAAGAAGTTGAAAGGTTCCATGGATTCTTTTGTAATGTTAAAGCCAGAAAAAGTGGTTGCACTTAGGAAACATGGTAAGATGAAGCAAACAAACATCAATGATAAACTTGACAAAGAGAAAAGAGCACAAGCTTGTCAGTATATTGGCTGGCTATTTTATTTAGCCGGTATACCATTCAATGTTGCTCGCTTAGATGAATTTAAATGGGCAGTTGAAGCTATTGGGCAGTATGGTCCAAACATGAAGCCTTCTAGTTACCATGAGTTAAGAGTTCCAATTCTCAAAAAGGAGGTGGCTTACACAAATGAGTTATTGAGTGATCACAAGGAATCTTGGAAGAAATATGGCTGTTCTATTATGTCTGATGGGTGGACTAGTAGAACCAATAGGACCTTGATCAACTTTTTGGTGAATTGCCCATCTGGAACCATGTTTGTGAAGTCAATTGATGCATCATCTTTTGTGAAAACTGGGGAAAAAACATTTGAATTACTTGATGCATTTGTAGAACAGATTGGGGAGGCTAATGTAGTCCAAGTAGTATCGGATAATGGATCTAATTATGTGTTGGCTGGGAAGTTGTTGGAAGCAAAAAGGCCAAATTTTTATTGGACTCCATGTGCTGCACACTGCATTAACCTTATATTGGAGGACATTGGGAAAATTTCAAGAATTGCAAAAACTTTGGAAAGGGCCATTCAATTGACTGGATATATCTACAACCATGGGGGTGTGTTAAATATGATGAGAGAATACACAAAGCAAAGAGAGCTAGTTAGGGCTGGAAAAACTAGATTTTGCACATCATATCTTACAATAAAATCCATTTATAAGGAAAAGCATAACCTAAGGGCCATGTTTACTTCTGAGGAGTGGGTTCGTAGTAGATGGGCAAAGGAAGCAAATGCTAAACGAGTAGTAGAAACGATTTTGATGCCTTCTTTTTGGAATACTATAGTCTACATTCTTAAAGTTATAGGCCCTCTTGTTCGGGTTCTTTGCCTTGTTGATAATGAGAGAAAACCAGCTATGGGTTACATATATGAGGTAATGGATAAGGCCAAAGAAGCTATTATAAAAGCTTTTAATGAGAATGAAGAAAGGTATTCAAATATTTTTAAAATCATTGATGAGAGATGGGAATGTCAATTACATCGGCCTTTGCATGCAGCGGGTCATTTCTTGAATCCTGAGTACTTCTATTTTGATCCTAACATAGCAACAAATCATGAAATTACAGCAGGATTGTATGCTTGCATACAAAGACTAGTTCCTAGTGCTGAAATTCAGGACAAGATCATGGCTGAGTTACCCCTGTATAAGAAGGCTGAAGGACTCTTTGGCATTTAATTGGCTAAAAGATCAAGAAAGACAAGGGCTCCAGGTAAGAAAGCACTTGTATCTAACTTATAATGACTAGAGCAGTGGCACTTTTTACAAATGAAAAATCTGACTTCTATGATATATCATATATCATTACTCATAATTATTTTTTTAACATAGCTAAATGGTGGGGTTTGTATGGGAGCTCAACTCCGAATTTGCAACATTTAGCTATAAGAATCTTGAGCTTGACTTGTAGTGCATGTGGTTGTGAGCGCAATTGGAGTGTGTTTGAGCAGGTGAGTTTTGAAATATAATAAGTAGATTTTATCCTTTGATGAGCTACTTTATTTCATAGAAAATTCCAATGGTTTAATTATTCACTATAGTCTAATACTTAGTTTTCATAAATGCTTGTAGATTCACACAAAAAGAAGGAATAGACTTGCACAAAAACGACTAAATGATCTAGTCTTTGTGAAGTATAATCAAAAGATGAAGGCATGATATGATAAGCGTGATGTTATTGATCCCATCTCCTTAGATGATATAGATGAAAGTAATGAATGGTTGTTGGGGGAAATGGGTGCTGAACCATCCATGAATGTTGAAGATGAGTTGGTTTTTGATGATGATGATAATGGTTTGACATGGGGTGTAGTGGCAAAAGCTGCTGGTGTTGGAGAACCAAGGAAGAATACTAGATTCCAAACAAAATCAAGGGCAAGCTCAAAGGCCTCAACATCACAACCAAATATTGAAGAGGAAGATGTTGATTCTGATGAGACCGAGGAAGAGAATGTTGATGGTTATAAATCTGGTTCAAGTGGCTTTGAAAGTGATGGAAACTTGAGTAAAGAGTCTGATGATGACCTTTAGATTAAAACTAACAACCACATTCAGGCTATTAAATAGGCTAATAGGCAGAATGTTTAATCTTCAAATGCTTTTGTTTTGTCATGGATAGTTATGAAGTTCAATCTTCAATGTTTTGTTAGGAGTTTTCTTCTTTCTAATATGAAGTTATGAACAATATTTTGGTTTAATATTCAAATTTAGTTGATATTACGATGTAGAGTAATTTTTAAATGGTGATTTATGGTTAATATTTAGACTTAGTTGATAATTGATAATTATCTAGACTTAGTTGACTGTTGATATTTATGGAGACTAATTTTTTAGTTGGGATTCAAACCCACAAACTGGTTTTATAGACTAGGCTGACCAGCTCCTATCCATTAGGAATGGAGTCAAATTTTTTTATATAATATTCTTATACATCAAATAAATTAGATTGGAACCCTATATGTAAAATAACAATATTTAGAATTTGGCGCCTTGCTTCACTCAGGCTAGCGCCTTTTTGGCGCCTCGTCGCCTCGGGCGATACTAGGCCTTAGCGCCTTAAGGGCGCCTTTCGCCTTTGACTACCTTGGTTGACATCAAGAAATTCGTGTGGAGAAACATTATAACGAGATTTGGCGTTCCAGAGTCTCTTGTGTCGGACAATGGTCTACAGTTCGACAGCAAGACCTTCCGAGAGTTCGGTAACAACCTTGGAATCCAGAACTAGTATTCCACACCAGCATACCCGCAGAGTAACGGCCAGGCAGAAGCGACCAATAAAGCTATCGTGAGCGGATTGAAGAAAAGGTTAGAGGGCGCCAAATGCAGATGGGCCGAGGAGTTGCCAAGCGTCCTGGGGGCATACCGAACAACTCCTAAGAGATCCACGAGAGAAACACCATTCTCTTTAACTTACGGGGCAGAGGCTGTCATCCCCACTGAAGTGAACCTGTGTAGCGCTCGAGTCACAGGATTCACTCTAGACGAGAACGAGAAGCTAATGGTAAAGGAGTTGAACTTGCTAGAGGAACACCGAAGAATGGCCACCATTCAACTGGCACAGTATTAGCAAAAACACTCGGAGGTACAATAGAACGGTGAGAAAGAGGGAGTTTGTTGCTGGGGATCTGGTACTTCGCAAGGTCGTGGGGAATACGCGAGAAACTAATGCAGGAAAGCTAGCTTCGTCATGGGAAGGGCCCTACCGAGTGATCGCCATCGCAGAGGCAAGGGTGTACTACTTAGAAGATTTGGAGGAAAAGCCACTTCGCCGGCCGTGGAATGTTCATAACTTAAAAAAGTTTTACTATTGACCGGCTATCCTCCAAAGATGTGAACTTGATGTAATTCCGCATTATTGTACGCTTAATATGAAGGCCTTTATTCATTAAGATGCATGTAATCCCAGTAACCTCAAGCTATTATCACCGGGCAAGAAATATACGAAGAACCTCAAGGGTAAAATCAAGACTTAATTTTCTAAGGACAGAAACCTGTTTTCGGTTCGATTACTATCACCGAGTACGCGGAAACCTTAACCAAATTCTCTAAGGACAGAAGCCAATCCTCGGTTAGATTACTATCACCGAGCAGGTGGAAACCTTAAAACTTAATTTTCTAAGGACGAAAACCTGTCCTCAGTTCGATTACTATCACCGAGCAGGTGAAAATCTTAAAACTTTATTTTCTAAGGACAGAAACCTGTCTTCGGTTCGATTACTATCACCGAGCAGGTGGAAACCTTAAAACTTAATTTTCTAAGGACGAAAACCTGTTCTCGGTTCGATTACTATCACCGAGCAGGTGGAAACCTTAAAGTTTTATTTTCTAAGGACAGAAACCTATCTTCGGTTTGATTATTTTCACCGAGCAGGTGGAAACCTTAAAACTTTATTTTCTAAGGACGGAAACTTGTCCTTGATTCGATTACTATCACCGAGCAGGTGGAACCTTAAAACTTAATTTTCTAAGGATAGAAACCTGTCTTCGGTTCGATTACTATCACCGAGCAGGTGGAAACCTTAAAACTTAATTTTCTAAGGACGGAAACCTGTCCTCAGTTCGATTACTATCACTGAGCAGGTGGAAACCTTAAAACTTAATTTTCTAAGGACGGAAACCTGTCATCGGTTCGATTACTATCATTGAGCAGGTGGAAACCTTAAAACTTCATTTTCTAATGACAAAAACCTGTCTTTGGTTCGATTACTATCACCGAGCAAGTGGAAACCTTAAAACTTAAATTTCTAAGAACATAAACATATCTTCGGTTTGATTACTATCATCGAACAGATGGAAACCTTAAGACTAAATTCTTTAAGGACGAAAACCTACCCTTGTTTCGACCCTCTGAGACAGGCAATGCAAACCTAAGCCAAAAATCCTAGAGGCTGAAAAGTTACTCCCAGCCACCGTAAGTGAGAAGGCAAGGTATGACGATCAAATAAAACCCTAATCATATAAACAGTCGGTAGTTACCAAGCAATCATAAATGAATCTGTAAATAAGAAACGAAACACACAAACTTGTATTCCAACAATATCGACTAAATCCGCCCAAACGACAAAGAAATTGTTCTGTCGCCACATCCCAGCGATCTAGGCTTACCAAATGGAGGGCTAATAATAATAATAATAATAATAATAATAATAATAATAATAAAAAAAAAGAGATAGGGAAAATGGAAACATCATTTCATCATACGGCAGGGTCGGAGGGATTTGAAGAAGGGACAGGTTGCCCGAGTCCATCTTCGGTCAGTGGAACGTCTAGAAAAGCCTGATCTCGAGCTGCTACATTTTCGGTGCGGATGTTGCTCGTAACCTCCAGGTCAGCTGTCTCCACATGAGCGTCTATCTCCCGCACAAGATCAATCATGCTTGGAGTGTCTTCTTCACCTATGCTCTCAGCTTGGACCTGGACGGGGGGAGGAGGGGCCAGATAGGGGATTTACGTTGGATCCCACAGTGGGGAATCCTTAGCCAACCCCACGGCTTGAAGAGCAGCCAGCCATCCCTCTCCGAACCCATATTGCCGCGCTTGGTAGATGATTGGTTCCGTGGAGTTCTCGGCATCCGAGAAGCCCTTGTCGTACCACCCATTCTCGCAGGCCTGGAGAGATCTTTTCAATTCACCGATTTGATCAGCTTGGGATAGACTCAAGCTATTCGCCGTCGCCAACTTGAGCTCTGTCTCGCCCAGCTTTGTCTCCATAACGGTCAGCTTATTCTCGGCGGCCTGTCGGGCTTTCTCGGCGTCTACCGCTTTCCTCTCAGACACCATGGCGGTGGCCTTTTTCTCCTTGGCAATAATTTCGACAACCGCCTTCAGTGCCTTCTCCCGCTCAACAGCCTTGGCTGCTTCCTTCAACCTCCCGTCCATGATGCTGGTCAACTGTGCGGCCTGCAATTAAAACAGCAACGGGATGGTGAAGTTTGGAAGAAAGCTACCTGCTACAAACATATGCAATAGAAGGAATGGGGATTTACCGCAATGGTGTGGCATTGAAGTTGCCTAGCGAGCGTCTCATCGTCGCCGCTTGAATAATACTGGACGTCCTCGGGCAGCAGAAGGCCTTGCACCAGACTTTGAGCCACCCGTCCCCCTTCACCCTTGTCCTATAACCAAAGGCTGGCGGTTTTTGGTAAGGGCATGTCACCCAAGAAGAAAGCGTACTGCCAGCCAACCTCGGGCTGAGAAAAAGATGCCACGTCAGTCCCAATCTGAGCAGCAGGAGAAGTAATGACCGGCGTCTCTTGTATCCGAGGCCCGCCCCTGGGACGAGGCGGAGTCTTTGGCAGAGCATTGCAGGGAATAGGAGTGTTCTTCTCGACAGCTCGTTTCCTCTTCTTGGTTTCAGCAATAGGAGGAACTTGACCCGATTCTTAGGGGGATCGAGGTTGGGTTTCAGGTCCGGCACCAGGGATGAACCAAGCAAGAGTCATCTCCCTACGCTTCACCATTTTTCTTACATGGTTGGATTTAGTGCCCAAAGTACTTGCTGGTTCGGCCGCTCCACCCTCGGCTACTGGGGTTGTGTTGCCTGGCTGTTCGATTGCTTCGTGTCTCCTCCGATCTTGAGACACATGCTCGGCAGACTCGTCCCTTACTGGTGCTATATCGTTTGCAGTTGTATAGCAGGGATCGAGTTCTCTAGCTTCACCAGTGGTAAGCGCGGGAGGAAGGAATTTTTGGGCCAGACGTCTATGTACGACAGGAGCAGGGTGTCCACCAAATGTGCCTGGCTGAAGTTTTGCCAAGTGTTATACATTGGGTTGACTCCGAGGATCAAATGAGATGCCCTGAGCTGCTTGTCGTTGTGCACGAAGATCTCCGACAGGAGAATGAAATTGAGGTCACGCGCGTGTATGACTCGGGGATCCGGCAAAAATCTTTTCGAGTTTGCAACAAACCCAAAAACCTATTAGTTAAAAAAAAAAAAGGGAACATGAGAGCAAGAGAAAAATAGATGAATGTTCTCGGTACCGACCAACTTCACGTGGTGAAAGCGGGCAAAGTAGCTCACTGTCGAGCCAGTTGCCGCGCACTCGGATGAACTCTCCAGTCGAGTTTTTGTTGGAGTTAGGGAGACAAGAGATAAGACGGACTCGCATATCTCTAGTCTTTAAATAATAGCCACTATCAAAATTACCGCACAGTTTGTACATGAAATTGATGTCATGATGGTTCAGTTGCTACCCGAACATCTGATTTAGTCGGCTGACGCAGCTAACGATTTTATAAAAGTTAGGGGGAAATTGGTCGAGGCAAAGACCATAAAAACCTAAGGTTCTTATGATGAGAGGATCTATAAGGAATCTAACCCCCCCTCGAGTATAGACATTAACGAAAAAAATATAGTGTTAGAACCAGTAGCCCTCTCAAATGCGATGTCGCCCACGTTGCAATTTGCAACATCGACGCCCCCTGGGACACCAAAGGTCTCTCTAAAGCTGGCCAAGGCAGCCCCAGGTGTAAGAAGGTGAGAGTCCCCCATCCCTAAGGTACGACACAAGGAAGAATCGGAAAAGGAGAGAAGGTGAAGAAGACTTACTTTGGGCTCTAAGGAGTGAGAAGCAGGAGGAATGTTCTTGCGTAGAGCAGAGGTGCTCAGCAGAGAAGAATTTGTTAGTGAAGAAGACGCGAAAAGTAAAACGAGGACCCAACAGGAGCTATATATATAGGAATCCAAGAATTCAATGAAGCAAGGGGCCGGAATAAATCCTCTCAACCCCCTTTTTGGGTAAACTCCCTACACGCGTGGGTGCAGTTTACGAACCGTCAGACAGTTTGCCAACCATCAGACGTTTTCACCCACCAACAAGCCTTTATTGCAGACATGACAGCCTGACACTGTACTGCTCTTAAAGGAAACCTCGATAATTACCTTGGTCGCATGTGAAGGGCGCTCAGTATCTTCGAGAAATCATCATGAGCTCGCCAGGATCCTTGATTCATTACCGAGAGCTGAACATGAATCAAGGGGGGGCTAATGTACGGGCGTCGCCACTCGTAGAAACCATTCATCCACAAAATGCCATTGCTATGACGCCACGTGTGGAACCTTATGCTGCCTGGACGCGTTGGCCCATTTTGTGTAATCTTCGGTACTCGGTATGCCCATCATCACTCAAGGGAAAGCCTCTGCTGAGCAAAGGACCTAGCGATGGACCTGGTCCCAATGCCACTAATACCTTCTTCCCAACACCAAACACCCACTCAGGAGTAATGGTATTGGACCTCCCCTCCATTGTCTAGGGAATGCCTCTGCCGAGCGACAGACCCAGCGGTGGACCTGGTCCCAATGCCACTATTACCACCTATCCACCACCTAACACCCACTCAGGAGCAATGGTATTGGACCTCCCCTCCACTGCCTAGAGAATGCCTCCGCCAAGCAACAAACCCTGCGGTGGAATTAGTTCCAAGGCCACTGTCATTTTTCCCCACTCGCATTTAAAGCACCCACTTAGAAGATAAAACATTAGACCTCTCCTTCCACTGACCAAGAAAATTATCGTGGCAGTCACACTAACTTAGTCTATAAATAGGCAAGAGAGATTTAGGGAAGGGGTTGGCAATTCGGGAGAAAAAAGATAAGAGGGAAAAGGCAGTCTCCTTGAAAAGAAAAGGGAGGAAGGAGTTATAGAGAGAGAAAGGGAAATTTGGGAGTTGGGTTGGCGAAGTATAGTACCACACATTGTAGGAAACTCGAAAGCCCACAATACAAATTGGTTGTGAGCCCAAGTACCCCTTAAGCCCAACAGACGTATTTGGGTGCACACAGGATTAATAACAAGCTATTGGATTGATTGCAACTAATTAGGATCTATTGTTTAGATAAGCTGGTACAGTTAGGATGTGGTTGAGGGAAGTTAGTTAGGTTGGTTAGTTATAACAACTAACTGAAAGTAACTGCAAGAAGCTATGGAATTAGCTATTAAAGGACTTGTATCTTGTACATCAGATTCATAACAGAAATAACAGAAGTTTCATTGTTCTTGATTCTCTAATTCTTCTCCATATCTCTTCCCTATCTTAAGGAGGACTGGTTCCCTTGAAGCAACCACTCATAATTCCCTATTCCACCATTAATTCCCACCTAGAAGCTTGACACATAAACCAGACTAGTAGGTTTCTTTTATTATGACATGGATTGGGTGGAAGCTAAAATGGAGTTGCTAGTAAGAAAAGACAGTAAGCTCTTCAGCAGTTTAATGGCAAAGCAAGATTCTTGACTGGAATGCAACGGTTCCTTACAACCAAATTGAATCAGAGACACATGTTTTCCTGATATATGCTTAATAAAGTACAGAACATAGTTGAGATTCAGCTGACATAAAGTCCATGCCTTTGTGTATTTACTGGTGTATGCATTGCCATAGACAGGAAGATGGAAATTTTGATTAACTATGCATGAGATTTTTGCTTAAATGACTTGATAAATGACCAAATCTTCAATGTGTAGTCATGTTTTAACATGATCCTGTCAAGTTTGACACAGTACGGAAGTCCTGTTGTTTTACAATGCGTATCACATACTTCAAATGAAGTGAAAAAAAGGTGGTGCTTTCTTGCTTGTACAACATAATTGTTTAGTATTCAAATAATTCTGCCCTTCATTCTAAGTCCAAAATATAAGGAAAAAACATATAAGGGACATTGGTAATGTTTGACTTGGTGCTTATTAAACATGTTATATTCATTTAATATCTGACTCATACATATTCAATTATGTTGCACATCAATTGGCTCCATGAACAATTGAATCACGGGCTTTTGCTCCTTCCATGGCAGCTTATTTTAAAGGAAGTCATGGAGAAAGGAACAGAAGGAGTAATGCCCTCAGAGAGGGAAGTTTTCAGCCTTTCAGGGCCAGTACATCTCACAGCTGTTGACTGGTAAGACCATTAACTAATACTTCACTAACAGGGTGTAATCAATTGCTATGGAATTCCATTCAGCAAAAAGAAAGAAAAAATTGCAAGGGAATTCCAATGCATCCGAAGTATAACATGTTCACTTTGACCACTCGTAAAAACTCTCTTAAATGTATGCAGTGCTTTTGAGTCTACAATGTTAGGTCAAGAATTATCAAAATTGGATTACATACTTTTCCGTTGCTGTCTTGTTCACAATAGTTCATTAACGTGGTCAAAATGGCATACATTGTTCATGGTTTCAATTTTTAGAAGAATCTGAACATGCAGTGCAAGGCCAGTGTTTTATTTTTAAAGCACAAAACGGACTAAAAATCTGTATTGCTACACACACAACCTAGTGGTTCGATATTATTGGCAACTCCCCAAAGAGAATACATTATTGATTTTGCTCTTAGACTCTTAGTGACTCACAATTATTAATTAGGATATAACCAGCATGCAGAAAGATTTTTATTTTTTAAAACTTAAAACATAGAGTTTCTTGATCATTTTAATGTTGATTGTTTGTGTTTGGTGTGATAAAAACAGATTACTCTTGTTAAGTCCACCGTAGGCCACTTTCACTGCCAACCACTAATGGTTTGCCGTCTCAGCAAGTTGTGTAACTAGACTTATTCTTTGGCTTAAGCAGCTCAAGAGTCTAATCTTTCTCTTCTTCTTTTAATTCCTTCCCCCTTTAGTTGTCCCCTGAAATCCCTTTCCGAGTAAAAAGTCGGACATGTTTTGCCGGGTTGATGTTAAATTCTGTTGCATTGTTTTAACTCACTGGGATTTTCACATTTTGGCCAATGAAAAATGATGGGGGTACAACTCCCATTAAATAGACTGGTTATACCAGATGCATCTTATAGGCAGTTGTTATTGTCTAATGTAATTTATTTTTTCCAAACTAGTTGATATGTGGCTTCTGTCCTTGAAATTGTACTTATAAGCTAGAAAACTTCAGTAGATATTTTTCTGTTCTTACAATCTCCTTGCAGGAACAACATACATCAGCGAAGATCTATTGCAGCTAGCTTGGTTCAAGGAGTGTACATTCTTGAACGTGATCGCCAACAGAATCGCCATAGATCTCAAGCTCTTGCTCTACCTTGGTGGGACTTCTTCCATTTCCAATTAAATCATATGCTCATAGATGATGACGACTTATCTATATTTGGTGCCATTTATGAATACAAATACCCATCTGCTCCAAACATTCCACAATATGTCATTGCCTTCCGTGGCACAATCACCAAATCAGACACAAGGTTACAGGACCTCAAGTTAGACCTCCAGTGCGTCCGTAACAATCTTCACCAGAGTTCCCGGTTTCAACTCGCAATGCATTATATTCACAACATAATTGCTTCATCTAAAGGTGCAAGTGTGTGGTTGGCTGGACATTCTCTGGGGTCAGCTATGGCATTGCTTGCAGGAAAGAACATGGCCAAGATAGGTTATTTCCTTGAAACATATCTTTTAAATCCACCATTCTTATCCATCCCCATAGAGGGGGGGTTCAAGGATGAAAGAGTGAAGCTTGGAATCCGCTTTGCAAGCAGTGTTGTGAAAGCAGGCCTCAGCCTTACTGTAAATGGTCGCCAACATCATAAGGCTCAATCACATGATCCTTTCGAAGTTTTATCTGCCTGGGTCCCTTACCTTTTTGTGAACCCAGCTGATCCTATTTGTTCAGAATATATTGGATACTTTGAACACAGGAAGAAGATGGAGGAGATTGGAGTAGGAAAACTTGAGAAGGTTGCAACAAGAAATTCCTTGAGGAATCTACTCTCCAGTGCATTGAGAATGGATTCAGGTTCAGAAGCACTGCATCTCCTTCCTTCAGCATATCTGACCATTAATAGGGGTCAATTCCCAGATTTTAAACGTGCTCATGGAATTCATCAGTGGTGGAATCCTTATTTTCCCTGCCAATCTATGCTTTATAAGTACAACACAACTTGAATTGAATGAAGGAGTGCTTTTTGTGAACAGGCCCAAAAGACTACCCAATACAGCCCCCCAAGTCTGTAGAGGCAGAATGAGTCTCGGCAAAGCTTCAGTCTGACCCAGAAGTGGCTCTAGGGATGCTTCTTATGCTTGATATGTTGTTTATTTGCTTTTTAACATGTGTGGAGCTTTCCAAAATAAGATTGTCACAGTTTTTTTTTTTGGTGTGTGTGTGTGTGAATAAAAGCGGCTGAGTATTTATGTGATGCTTAAACGTTACAAGTGTCTGTACACTTAGTGAACAAAATAGAATATTGCAGGATTTAAGTTAGACAGAATTTGAATTGAAAGCTGTGATTGCCACACTCATATGGTTCACAGGTTACACATCCATAATTCCTTCTTGTTGGCATAAGTGTAGAGCTTTCAAGAAACCATCAAAGTGAGCTTGCAACCTCCCTGACAACATCCACTCTTTCTGCTACGAAGATTCCTTTGAAATTGGTGACAATATCATTTTCATCGACCACCAGTATCATCACTTTATGGCACACCAATTATAGACGGTCACTCACTGGCACACCATCTAGATGGTCACCATTTGAAAGGCTACGGCGAAACCTGAATTGAGGCCTTTTACATATTTAAATATGACTTTTTAAAAAAATTACTTAAAATCTATTATCTTGTTTTAAATGCAAAATTACTAATTAACGTGAACCACATTTTTTTTTTGGAAGCAAGTATAAACAAAAAAATTGACAAAATTTTTCACACCTGCTGATATGGCTGATTGATAGTGGTAAGTAAAAAATTGATGTTAGTGATGGACCTAAATGAGAACTAGTAAAAGTTTATTAACTCAATTGTTGTTGAAAAATGTTGTGAAATTTTTTGTCCTTTATTTATTTTATTTTTTTTGAGATGTACTACATTTACAATATTTTCACAACAAAGCATAGTTGTTAAGTTGTTACTGGTTCTAATTTGAATCCACTATTGAAATTACTTTTTTGCCTGCTAATATCAGCTAGTAACAATCCAACATTTATGATTTATTGTGAAAGTGTTGTGAAAAATATTGTGGACGTATTATTTCTTTTGTTTTTTTTGAAAAAAAAAAATTTATATATTGGCTAATATACGGGCTTAATTAATACTATTACAATAAACAAAAACCTACTTTAAAATTTGGAGACTTTTTTTTACTTTGGACTTAAACAACCGTCTCATTTGCCTATACAATATAACTGCTCTGATCTCATGCCTGAACAAGTGTGAAATTTGTAGATTTGTTGTCAAATTCCTTGTGCATCACTTTCTCAAGTCCTCCCTAATCAGAAAGTTGATGAAGATCTTAGAGCATGTGGTTTTTATTACTTTTGTAAGATTGAATTGCGCACGTATGCATAATACATCATATCTTTCTTAATTTGTCTTTCCATAATTCGTATGTGCTAACGTTTGCATATTTTTCAGAAACAAGAGGAATTAATAAAAAAAAAAAAAAAAAACGCTGTGAGGAAAAAATGTTGTGTACCTTCTTCAATTACTATTTAGATTTATCAAATTATAGTATTGAGCCTATTGACTTCGTTACATAACATATTTTGTAAAAAAAAAACAAAAACAATGACTTTTCTTTTATTTATTTATTTATTTATTTTTGGGTAAATAAAACAATGACTTTTCAAAATGTGTCTTAAAAATCTTTTACAATAGAAATGAATAAAAAAAGACTAAAAGAAATTATATAAATAGTTATTAATACTTCGATCCGGGGGGAAATTTTCTGGTTCACTGTGTCAATCGCCATTAAAAAATAGCATATTCTTTTTCGCATTGGTATTATATATTTGGAAAAGGTATGAATGTTTCCCTTCTTCAAGTTACTTATTATATATTTGGAAAGTGAGACGTAAGTCCCGTTGGAGCTTTCACTTTTTTTTTTTTTTGAACTTGGAGCTTTTACATTTAAGTTCATTTCTGTCCAATCATTAATTTGTTATTATCTCAGTGAGGGCCAACTAAATAGCCAATATTTTATTTTGCTAGTTTGCTAAAGATGGAAAAGTTTTACATCCAAGGGAATTTTTTTTGGGTAAATTGCAAATTACTCCATAAAGTTTGGGGGTGTTTGGATTTTACATTCTAAAGTTTTAGAATTTAAAATTTATCCTCTGAAGTTTGGAGATGTTTTGATTTTATACCTTTAAATTCTGAAACTTTAGGGTATAAAATCTAAATACCTCCAAACTTTGAGGGGTAAAATCTAAACACTTTTAAAATTTTTAGGGAATAAAAACTAAATTCTGAAATATTAGTGTAAAATTCAAACACTCCCAAATTAAACTTCAAGGAGTAAAATTTAAACACCTCCAAATTTTAGGGGGGTGATTTGCAATTTATCATTTTTTTTTTAATTTGATTAATAGTTTTGTCATCAATAAGTTTGAAATGTCACAACATTGAAAGAACTTGCCTAGCTGTGATCTGCACTATTCAAGTCACTTTCTCATCAATTCAGCTAATAAAGTTGTTGTCTACCATTTAATGCGGCCAGGTAGCTAGATGTAAGGCAGTCAATGAGCAGCCCAGAGACTACCCTAAACCAGAAACCTCCCTCCTTAGTCTTTGGCTCTCACTTGGTAGTCTGTAAAGTGCACCTGGACTTACCTCTACACCTTTCCGAGCAGCCCTCCTCCTCGGGCCCGTGGCCTTCGGCCTTGTCTCCTTGCTACGACCCTTGAGCTTCATCCTCGGTCCCTAGGCCCTCGCACACGTTGGCTCTCAAACCTCTTCCTCGGGCCCCCACACCAACTAATTTAAGTTCACAATTACATTTTATGTTATTGATTACATGTTTATTTAAATTTTCTTTTGTATTTTGCTATTTTTTGTTTTAATTGTTACCAAGGCAAATAAAATCATACTTCAAATCAATTATTATGATATAATTTTTACAAAAATAACAACATAAATATTTGTTTTCATAAATAATCAGTGCATTACCTAAAGATAATTTAGGGATGGCAATTCATGATAGTTGTAAGAACACGAAATTAAGTATATATGTTGTAAGAACACGAAATTAAGCAGCCTAAGCCCACCAAAAACAGTGATGTTGGATTGTCTAAATCGGGCCCAAAACAATAGATATTTGTATAGAGAGTGGGATGAACAAGTGTGAGTTTCGCCCGATGACACATAGGAAAAGGAAGACCAAAAGCTTAAGGTTTTAGCATATGAATGGAGCTTTACAAGCTTGCCCGAGGACAAAGTTCTTGGTGATTACAAATACTGTTCACTCTCTTTCAGCTACTATTCTCTTTGTTACCTTCCCTTCTCTCAATTCGTGCTGGATTTCCTTTATCTAAGAATCTCCTTCCTTTATATACTCCATGGCATCCTGTATCCTAGCCCTCCTTCTTTAATTCTCCCAAATCTCCTTAGGACACTTGTCCTACTAAACTCTTGGTGAAGGTGGTGGAAGGAACTGCTGAGCTGTGGATCCATTGTTCAGGTAATTTCTTCATTAATAAAGCTGTTGCCAACCATTCAATGCGGAGGAACAGGTGATACTTTACAAGAAACATCCTACAAAGATCCCATTCGACCCCTGAGGCACCCTTCTGCACCCATTATATCCCCCGCGAGCACACCGTCACTTCCCATTCTATCCTCGGACCACCTCACTTCTTGGACCGTGGATGCTCCTTCCAGAGAAATAGCTGAAAGCTAAGATGGTGCTTTCCATCTATGGTCCTTGAGTCCCCACATATGTCATATTATGCCATTTTTTGAAAGGTTTAAATCTATTATCATTTATTCCAAAAGTTGCTATATGGTGTAATATCAACAAAAGTTGTGCCAATTTTCAAGTTCACATCATGATATAATTAATGCATATATATGCAAAAGAATAAAATAAAAAGGGTTTGATTCATTGATAATCTCATATATAAATTTATATGAAAATGGGTGATGTAACGCCCCAAAATCATAAGCAATAAAAGTCTACTCAATCTAAATAATCCATAAAATTATTAAATAAAAGCAACCAGCAACCTAAAATCTAAATACGAATGTCATAGCTTTAATTCACCAAAGATAAAACATCCTCAAAAAAATTCTCTAGTATAATATTTCATACCATAAAAATAATAATAAATTCCTCAATTCCACAAAATAATTTGTAACTGTTGTCTTCTGAGAATCTCCACTCTAATGATCTCTCTAATGTATCTATAAGGGAAATAAAGTTGGGGGGGGGGGAGGGTGAGGTAACTCAATAAGTAGAATTCACTAACATTGGGCTGTGGGAACAAACCTTTCAAATAAATAATTCTTATCTCAAATTCATAACTTGTAACTCATTAATATTTTATCATCAAATATTTCACATAAAAAAATAATCTTTATATTGTGAGCCATCATAATATATATATATATATATATATATATCAATACCATCATATAAAAAAATTTTCCTAGTCTTTTCTCGTGGTCAATATTTATGCCCTGTTGACAGGGTTGTGCTGTCTCTTTTTGGGATTGAAACCTCCTTTTCATCCCATTTCTTAAGGGTGGCTCCTTTTGAACCTAAAGATGCACTCCCTTGCTAAGGAACTTCCTTTTTGGATCCTCAATAGTATACTCCCTTACTATAGAGCTATCAAATGTACACTGTCCCCTTTTCTGAGACAGTCCCTTGCTAAGGACTAGCTACAGTATGATTGTCTATTGCTAAAGACTAAACACAATACTGAACTTTTAATCACGACTTGCCATAAGTTTTCAAAACATATTCAATATGCTCATAAAAATAATCTATTCATAATTCTCAAAAATATAAAAATATATTCACAAATACAAATTTAAATAAATTTAGGTTGTCCCATAAGTTTTTCATAAAATGATTAGTCAATGTGCACATCAAACATTTATAAAATATCAATTTATATATAGAATATTAACATATTTCTTTGATATAAAATAGTTTAATAATCAACACTATTTTGGAAAAATCAGTGAAGTCGATACTGTACCGGTATCGAAACGATAACGTTTCATACTAGTTTAAATACCGGCCATACTAGCCATGTATTAGCCATACCGGCCATGTATTGGCTATACCGGCCAATTTCAGGCAATACCAGGCGTATCGACTGGTACAAGAAAATAACTTTTTTTTTTTTTTTTTTTAAGTTTTGTAATTTTTGAATTTTTGTAAGGGCATAATGATAACTTATTTACATTAACTTATTAGTATTATTTGTTTTCTTAGTATGTAATGAACAATTAAGCTTTCTATTTTTTATATTGTGTTTTTTTTTCTTTTAATTGATGCTAAAGTTTAAAAATATGAATAATTTGTTCTGAATTGAGGTAATGTTTTATGATAAACTTTTATATTTATTATAATATTAGTGAAATATTATATGCTTATAAACATGGTTCTAGAGATTTTGTGTGTGTGTGTGTGTGTATATATATATAATATTAAATAGCGGTAAACCCGAAACGGTATACCGGTATTTACCGGTACCCGAAATATGTCGTACCGCTGGCCAAACCGGTACAACCTCTGATACGGTATTGACTTCCTTGGGAAAAACCCCCAAAATTAGTAAACACCACTTACCTCTTTTTTGCAAAAATATGAAACCAACCTCCCTTGAATCACAACAAATTGGTAGAATTAGAACCTAACAACACCAAAGATAGGTCCATTAATACACAATTTTCCACTTAAAATTAGTTTTCCCACTTAAACTATTTTTATTCTAGACAATACTGATATATCCAAAATTCTTCATTTATTCACTTAACTATCCAATTCACTTTCAGCTTTGATTAAATTTTTGGCTCTGCCTAATCTGATTTTCCATTAACGTAATCATAGATATTCATGAAACTTCAATATAGCTGAATGATAGATATCTGATCAATCTGGTATACAGATGAATCTAATATTATCTCTTAATTTATCAATCCCATAGCTAACCCATTATTCCCTTGATGTCGCAAAACTTAAAGATATTGCTAGTCAAATTTCTGAACAATGGCAGTGCGCAATTGGTTAACTTATATGATATATAATTTCTTATTCCTACGTTATAGGGCTAACAAGATATTCTAGCCTTGAAAAGCATTATAGCCTTCTACAATAAATTAGAGATGAATACACATCAATAGAAGGATGATAAAGAAGATAAATATCAACCATAAAACAACCTTTTCCCTTTTACATGGTGACAAACTTGAATTGATAAGATCCAAGTCTATTACTCTATTAGGTACAATTCTCAAAGTATGTGGAGTAGCCCTTTCTTGACATACAACCATATGTATCATTCCTAATCTTATATAATAACAATTATAATAGCCATTTTTCTACTAATATAATGATAGATTAGGTTCATGACAATTGCTAGTTGTTGAATATTCAAACTTCCTAAATTTAGAGCATGAGAAACTGAGTCTTTTGGTTGAATATTGCGAAATCTCAAGTTTATTTGCGTTATAGGGATTGTTCCAAGTTATTTAGGGAATTGAGAAAAGAGAGTGAATTTTGGCAATGGTGTTACTGAAATTCTAACAAAAGTATAAGAGAGAAAAAGAAAAAGTAGGAGAGAGAAAATTTTGAATTTCGATAATCTCATTACCAAAATTCCTGCTGCCCAAAGCTGCTGCCTAAGTGAGTGTGAAGTGCCCGAAGTGCTAGTGCTAGGTGGGTGCCTAAAGGGAAACTAATTGTGGTAATGCCATTACCGAAATAGAGGGGGGAAAAATTGTGGCAATTGATTTTACTATTATGACTTTTTATTAGAATATCCCGTAATAATTGCATGTCAAATTGCCGTACAAGCAACTTTCCTGGAACTTTTTTGCACCAAAAACATTTCTTTGTATATGGATATCATTTGATTCTCATTGCACCTCATAAAAACAGATATGTCAATCTAACATTTTGGTTTAAACTAAACATATTGTCATTACCCACCCCTGTGCACATCACCACAAATCATTGACACAATTTTTTTTTCCCTTCTATTTTGGCAATTCCATTGCCAAAATAGAAGGGAAAAAAAAAAATTAAAATTTTCCCTCCTATTTTGGCAATGCCATTACCACAAATCATTGACACAATTTTTTTTCCCTTCTATTTCGACAATGACATTGCCATAAATCAATTGTTACAAATTTTGTTTTAAAGAGAAATGATAAGTTCGTAATATTTTCCTAGCATTTTTACAACAGATTTTAAGTGGTACGTTGTTATTGGTTATTATTGTTGGGGCAAAAAAATAATCTTAGTGTTAAGTTTAAATTTGAACTAACAACAACTAACCATCTATTATTTGTTGTAAAAATTTTGTAGATGTAACACTTTTTTTTTTTAATTCCTCCCCAAGATTTCGGCAACTTGGTTACTACAATTCATATTTTCTCTCTCTACCCTTCTCTACAATTTCGGCAATACCATTGCCATAATTGGTTTCCCTTTTCAGGCACTTCCCCCTAGCTTGCACTTGAGCACTTCACGGGCAGGACAAGAATTTCGGTAATCTCATTACCGAAATTCAGTTTTTTCTCCCTCCCCATCACATCACTTATCTTTCTTCTCTTTCATACTTTTTCTTACAATTTTGGCAACGGTGTTGCCGAAATTTAGTCTCTCTCCTCATTTTGCCAAATAACTTTAAACAGTACCTATAACACCAATAAACTTCGTTTTTTGCAATTTTTAGCTAAAAGACTTATGAGAAAATCATACCTGTAGTTTCCAAGCACAGCCGCATAGAAGAAAAGAAAACCTTAATCATGTTGCGGTTGAAACAAAAGGAACCTTCTTATGTATATGCAAATGAAACTTAAGAGGTTAATGGCTAGGTTTTTTTTTTTTTTTCCAACTTATCAAGGCTCATATACACACACACACACACACACACACACACACTTATGTCATCTCATTTGGGCCTCTTATACCACAATAATTACCAGATTTAAATATCTTAGGCCCAAACCAATTAAATCCATTTAATTGTGGGTCTTTTTTTTAATTTACGTATAAGAAAGAAATAACTATTAAAATTATGGGGTGTTACAGTTGAAGTCCTATCATTCTTAACGTGAGTGCTTTCCTAATATAGCTAAGCCCTCTATTAATTTTAAAGGTAAATAAGTAGTGTCTTCTCTTCTTTCATGCACGCTAGGTATACAAGCACTTGGGAATAAAATACATGATTTGTTGGTGTTAAACTCTGACCTTTTTCTCGTTTTTTTTTTTTTGGTAAATAAATAAACAGAAAAAAGAAATGGCAACTTGTGTTTGTTAGTTGACAATTATAGTTCTCTTGTAGTGCTCACCTGATCAAGATACCTTATTGTTAGATGTCTCTCTCCGTGTGGACTACGTAAAAGAAAAGAAGTTGAGGAATTCAACAGCTCAAGAAATTTTCATTACTGAAATACACTGCAAGATAATGATAAATCTTTGCAATTCAATTGATAATGATAAGTCATTTGAGTGATATTTATAAGTTTCAGATAAACACACCCATGTAACAAAGGCAATACTTTTCATTGATATTGTTGCTCCTTTAGCATCCATTTTTAATTCTTTGCTTTCTCTTTTTCTCCTCTGATATTGATATGTATATATATATATATATATATGTGTGCGCGTATTAATGTGTCAAAATTGTGAAATATATATATGAAGAGAATATTATGTGAATACCAGTTTCATAAAAACAAGAAAACACTGTATAGCTTCATCTTGATTTCGCTGTGCAAGCCTTAAAAAGATACTTATTGGTAAGCAAGACTTGGGTGGAAATGGATGGGACTGAGGGAGGTTAAACCCAGTACTATATATATTAATATATTTTAAGAATCAATTATAGGTCAAATTTATTTTTTTGAAAATTGTGAAGTAGGTCAAATTGCTGAAGTGCTAGTGGACAATAATTACAATATAATTTTGGTTGATGAAACCTTATATTTGAAAATCTCTGCCTCTGTCTCTGTCTCTCAAAGTACAGGATGAGCCTCATATGGGAGTGAAGGGCTTCAATGACACTGTTTGACATTTTGTACAGGTTGGTTTCTTTTTATCTTATTAATTGTACACTTAATTAAAGTGCAGAAAGTTTCGATTTCAGATTAAAATGAGAGTTTCCTTGCTGCATTTGAAGTACTATTGCTATGCTTCTGATATGGACTACTAATCACAAATTGATTTACATCATAATTTTAACTTATACTTGCTTTGGTTTTTGCTTCTATGCGTATCATTTTTAACAATATGCATAACTCAGTTAATTTTTGAGAGAATTGTCCACTGCTCATTAGCTCATTTTGTGCTTGTAAAGTCGATATCCATTTGGCACATAAGATAGGGTAGGAGATTGGAAATTTTTTAGTTTAAATTCTTAAAAACTTTGCGTTTTGACCTCACAGAGGCTGTGTCTCCTGAGATTTCATTGAGGCTGCAGTATTGCAGTATAGAGTGCTCTGGCCTGGTCTATATCATCTCTATAAGTCATTAGTTATTTACTCACTCATTTTCTAGTAATGATGTGAGAATTACTATTCGTTAGATATACACGTATGAGTGAAGTTTCACATTGAATAATAATAATAAAAAGATTGAGTAATTAATATGACTACTGAATTGAAGTCTCCCCACCATTGCAGACATAGGATTGATAGTTACAACATGATCTGGGAAAATACCATATGAGTTGGTTGTTATTAAGTATCTATTTGGATTCAGAGGATTGCGTCTGCGTTTTCACGTTTCAGTTTTTTTTTTTTTTTTTTTAAGCGCAGTTGTTGACTTTTCTCTCGTAAACAGTACATCCGTGCACTGTTCACAGAATTCACAAATTTCAACTTTCAACAACTTTTTCATTAAAAATAAGTTCTACAGCACTATTTACACATTTAAAAATTATTTTACTGCAATATTTTCAGTTTTCAGTAATAAGTTCTATCCAAACGGACCCTAAATATTTGCTATGTACATAATGAATGTATAATGGCAATTGGCAATTGCAGGCTTAACGTAGACTAGTAGGTTTGTTTGATTATAAGCAGGATTCTTCAACTGGAATGCAGCGATTTCGTTACAGCCTCATAGGATTTTAAGTGTCAGGCTAATTCCATGATAAAAATATATATGTTGTAATTTTGGATTGTGTACATTGTAATTTGTAAGGGTATGATTTGGAATGAAGACTAGAGCTTCTGTTTTGTGCAAGAATAAAAACTTCACTCAAGTGAAGTCCAAAGACCAATGGAGCTAAAACGATTCATACAGAAAGTTCCGCTTCAATTAATTAAAATTTTGGTAGTTAAGCCGTTGGGGGGTCTAATCTTGTAGCTTTCAATGCCGAGTTAAATCAGAGAAACACGTATTTTCTGATATCTGCTATATAAAAGTAGAGAACATAGTTGAGTCTGACATAAAGTTCATGCCTTTGCTTGTTTGATGGTATTGACAATGACAAACGCAGGAAGATGGAAATTTCCATTCACCGTGTATGAGATTTGTGCTTAATAAATGACTTGAGAATTGACCAATATGGCGATACCCTATGCGAATTCATGTTTTAACCTGAGCTTGTCAAGTTTGATGCAGTAATGAAGCCCTGTTTTTTTAACAATGCATATCACATACCGATTGACGTCAGGACCGTCAGGTCACAGGTGCAATATCCACCTGGTGCAATATATTGCTTAATTCTCTCACATAATTCTTTACTCTTTTACTCTTTTACTTTATTTTATTTTATTTTAGTCGATGGTTGAGATTGAAAGTTGTTTTTTTTATTCTCAATCTCAACAATTAATAGCTATTGCTCTAGATTTCAATCCATCACATACTTCAATTAAAGTAAAAAAAGATTCTAAAATATATATAGTGAAAAAAGGTGGTTCTTTTTTGCTTATACACCATATATAATGCGTTAGTATTCGAATAAACTCTCCCCCACAGAGAGTCAGAAACCAAAATATGGGAGGAAAACAAAAATGGGACATTGGTAATGTTTAACTTGTTGCTTATTAAAGATGTCATATTCATTTAGTATCTGACTCATACATATTAAATTATGTTGAACATCAATTTTGGCTCCATAAAACTTTCAATCATGGTCTTTTGCTTCTCCAATGGCAGTTGATTTCAAAGGATATCAAGAAGAGAGGAACATAAGGTGAAATGGCCTCTGCGGAGGAAATTTTCCACCTTTCAGGACCAATACATCTCACTGCTATTGACTGGTAAGACCATTAACCAATGTTTCATCAACAGGGTGTTATAATCTGTGTTTGTGGCTTCTTGAAATCCTAGTAATGTATTTTACAATCTGCTCGCAGGAACAACATATATCACCGAAGATCTGTTGCTGCTAGCTTGGTTAAAGGAGTGTACATGCTTGAAAATGATCGCAGGCAGAACCGCCATGGACCTCAGGCTCTTGCTCTACCATGGTGGGACTTCTTCCATTTCAAATTAGATCATATGCTCATAGATGATGTTGACTTATCCATATGCGGTGCCATTTATAAGTACAAATACCCATCTCCAGCTCTAAACATCCCACAATATGTTATTGCCTTTCGAGGAACAATCATGGAATCAGACACAGTGTCACGGGACTTCAAGTTAAACCTCCAGAGCATCCTTAACAATCTTCACCGGAGTTCCCGGTTTCAACTTGCCATGCATTGTGTTCACAACACAGTTGCTTTGTCTCGAGGTGCAAGTGTGTGGTTAACTGGACATTCTCTGGGGTCAGCTATGGCATTGCTTGTAGGAAAGAACATGGCCAAGATAGGCTATTTCCTTGAAAGTTATCTGTTTAATCCACCATTCTTATCTCTCCCCATAGAAGGGGGCTTCAAGAATGAAACATTGAAGCTTGGGATCCGCTTTGCAAACAGTGTTGTCAAGGCAGGCCTCATGGTTGCTGTAAAAGGTCGCAAACATCATAAGGCTCAAGCATATGATCCTTTTGTAGTGTTATCTCCATGGGTACCATACCTTTTTGTGAACCCAGATGATCCTATTTGTTCAGAATATATTGGGTACTTTGAACACAGGAAGAAGATGGAGGAGATTGGAGTCGGAAAAATTGAGAGGCTTGCAACAAAGAATTCCATGAGGAACCTATTCTCAAGTGTATTGGGAATAAATTCAGGTGCAGAAGCACTGCATCTCCTTCCTTCAGCATATCTGACTGTTAATAGGGGTCGGTTATCAGATTTTTATGGAGCTCATGGACTTCAACAGTGGTGGAATCCTTATTTTCCATGTCAAGCTATGTTTTATATGTACAAGACTACAACTTGAATTGAATGAGCTAGGCAGCGCTCGTGCAAAATAATTTGCAAATAATTTTTATTTCTCTTAAGCAGACCATCTAAATAATAACATTTAACTAAAAAAATATGTCACACCTGATGATGAGTCTTCCTTTCACTTAGATGATCTAAAGTTTTATTGTGTACGTATTAAGAGAGAGGAAAATAGACTCTGTTTCCTCATTTCTTGTTTTCTCTAGATGTCAAGAATAGAGAGCAAAAGTGTGTTTTAGTGAGTTATCAATGTATATTAAAGATGAAAATAAGAGCCATTTCTATTGAAACAAACGCAATGCAAATTTGATGTCAGGAAATGGGGATAGGGTTCTGGAAGGTTTTTGTTTAGAGGTGGGAAAAGGTAGGAAAATTGATCAAATGGTGATATGGAAGAAAATGAAGTGGGTTTTTGTTTTAAGGTTTATCCCTCATTGAGAATTTTTAAAGCTTTGTGTGAGTTTATAAAAGTAATATAAGCACCAACAAATAAAATAATTGAGAGAATCTATGGACCTGTGACTCTAGAACATGGACACATATGTAGCCTTTGCTTGGTACACTAAAGATTAGCGTGTTTGTTACGCACAAACTATTTAATCCTTTAACAAAAGCTAAAAGTTGAAGCATTTAAGATAAAGTTCTTTACTATTCACAAGATTTGAGTCAATGTGGATCCCATCTCTTAAACCTTTTTTGCCCTCAAAATTGTCCAATAAGGCACCATTAAGAGCAATAGTGTACATAGGGGTAGCACTGCAGGTTTTTCTCCAAGCGACAAATTTTGTAAGGCACCCAATAGTCATGAACAGATCTATGATGAAATCCCATTTAATAGTCATAATTGCTTGGAATCCATAAAAAAAAAAAAAAAAAAAAAAAAAAAAAAAAAAAAAAAAAAAAAAAAACTCTTAAAATTTTTTATTAATGAAATTCTGAGCTCTTAATTTTCATTATATATATATATATATATATATATATATATATATGTTGTAGGTTTAACTCCCAAAAACCTATTTTTCAAGTACAAATATTCCTAAACCTATTCTAATTAGTACCATAATATGATTTTATGTTGACTAACAAACCCTTTAAGAACACCTAATATCAAGTACAAATGTTTGTAAACCTATTCATTCTAATTGATACAGTACCATATAGGACTTTATTTTTACTAACAAACTCCTTAAAAATACCTAAAATGAAGGAAATAAAATTATATGTTAAAAAATTACATAAAAATTCAAAAATTTGTTAACAATAAAAATTAAGGGCAAAATTTGGCTAGTTTGTAGCCAATGGCTACATCTTCACTTAATATCATTTTATTGATTGTGAATTTTGACAAGGACAAAGTTTGACAACAAAATTGATTGTAGACTAAAGTTACAAGTTCACACAAAATTTTTTTTTTTTTATTGGATGTAAATTTTGACAAATCTACCATTGAATTACATTTTTTTTTTCTTATGCGAATTTTTGAGTTCATAGAATATAATGCATATTTATAATTTACTATCCGACCATTATCCCATATTTGTATATAATTTTAAAGTGTTAAAACACATTCATAAAAAAAAAAGTGTTAAAACCCTTGAAACGTTTTATAGATAGATAATTATGGACCTCTTATCAACTTAATATTTTGTAAGTTTGAGAGTATAATGAGACTGTATTAACAGTGGGTTTGCTAATACGAATTTTATTCACTAGAAATTTATTAAGTACTGTAAAACTAGAAAATATGTAGTTTGAAAATATAAATGTGTGTCACTAAAAGTAGTTAGAAAATGTAAATTGTTAACATCGATATGATAATAATAAGAACATTATTGTATTGTTCAAATAATTAAATTCACAAATATTTAATTATTTCAACTAACTTAAGTGCACAATTTTGTTTAATCTTCTTAATAATATGTATTATTAACTTTTCTTTTAAATTTTTGTTAATTTTTTCTACTGTAGACAAAATCAATTAAACATGAGCAAGAATACTACATTCTCAAATAATTTTGTTCTCTTTGATAATAATTATTAAAAATTAATTGTCTTTCATTTAAATTTTATAAAAATAACCATATAAATTCATTTTAAATAAATAATTAGTGCCCCACTTATAAATAATTAATATATAGAAATAAAATTCATTTAGCATATGATAATTAGGTACTACTTTGACAAGAATGCACAATTTTTCTAATGTGGAAAATTAAATGAAGTTTTTTTTTTGTTCATTTTCCTTTCAAAAGATATTAAATAATATATGGCACAAATTTAGAAAATTTTAACAACTCTCGCTTATATATAAAAAATACATAGATATTTAGAATTAATGTGTTTATTTTTACTAATTATAGAATTATTTAAATGGGTTTAATTCACTTTTGCAAAGAAAAAAAGGGGTTTGATTCACTAATAATCTCATATATAAATGTATACGAAAATGGGTGAAGCCTTATCATTCTTAAAGTGAGTGATTCCCTAATATAGTCAAGCCCTCTATTAATATAATTTTAAAGGCAGGTACGTAGTGTTTTCTATTCTTTCATGCAAACGAGATACATAACATATACTTGGGACTAAAATACATAATGTTAGGTTTTAAATATTTAGAGTTATAAATTTATGTATGTTACCAAACCGAGATCAAAACATATCTAGAATAGGTGTTAGACATTACTTATGATGGTTCAAGTCAAGATTCAAGAACATGTAAGCTGCAGAAAAAAGAGTTTAGTTTTTGTAAAGCTCGACCGATTGACAGATAGATTCGACCGATTGAAAATTGTGTTTTGCAGATTTTAAATAAAGCCCAAGCCTGCGAAAATGTTTAGGGTTTTAGTTCAAGACTACAGGCTATAAAAGGAAAAACCTAATTTCATTTTAGAAGCTCTTAGAAGTCTTGTGAGTTACTTATGTGAGATTTGTGAGGTTTTTATAACCTCCTAATTGTACAAGCATCTACTAGAAGGAGATTTACAATTAAAAACTAGTGGAAACAAGTTGCTACATAAAGATCTACTACTGATGATGATATGAAACCTTTGAGTGAGATTTCAAAGCACAAATGAGGAGTTTGTGTTCAACAAATTCAAGATTGAAGAGTCCGTGGAATCAAAGTTGCACGTGATTGTCTTAGTAAGTTCTACATGAGGTAGCTTTAGATTTAGGGTTTAAATTTATTGTAATCTTCCATTCGATAATAGTGAATTTGTTTACTTTGAGGATAGGTAGTTTAAATTCTTCCCAAGTTTTTACCTTAAAACGGTTAGTTTTATTGGTTTTTCTAAGTCATCATATTACTGTCTTCTTTACTTTTCTGTACCAAGTAATATGTTTAATGTGTTTAACCTAGATCTCATAATTAACCTAAGTAAATACTTAGCTACTTCATCAGGTTAAACTAATCTATTTTTAAAGGGGTCTAAACTGTTAGGGACATTTTTTATATAATTGGCTAATCTTTTGACAAAATGTACTTTACTGCAAGAAACAAGAGTTCAAGTCAAGTGTTAAAACCATGAAAATTTGAAAAAGTGAAGAAAAGATGTTCATCAAAGCTCGATAGATATCTCAATAGATACTATTCCTATCGAGACTTACAAAACTCGACAGAAGTTGAACCTATCGAGACTTACGAAATCAGTTTTTCTAGATCTGATTTTCGGCTCATGCTTGTGTATTTGTATAGGGTTTCTTTTCTTATAACTCTGGACATAGATAAGACTTATTTTAAAGGTCGTCAGAAGTGAATAGATAGAGAACACATGCAGAAAGTGACCTAGTGCCTTATTCTCTTTGAAAGAAGTTACTGATTTTTTGCGTCTTAAGGTTTTGTAACCAAATACTTCTTGATCTTCATAGTTAATAAAATTGAAGAATTTTGCAGCCAAAAACATCTTCTTCAAGTTCTTGGGGTTAGTCACTTATTGAGATTCGTACAAAAGAGTTAGTCACGTATTGAGATCTGTGCAAAAGTGTGACGTCATATATTAAAGATTTCAGAGGTTTTAAAGCGGTAGAAGGTTTTTGTTGTAAGTTCATCTACGGGAATTGTAGAATTTAGAGACAAAGGTTTTGTACTAGATTTAAAATTTCTCTGAATTGCTTTTCAAGAAGGTTTCCCCTCCAAGTTTTTTATTGCGAAATTAGTTTGTTTCTTTGGTTTTTTTGAATCATCATATCTTGTCTTATTTACTATTTCGCTATGCATGACATTTATGTGATATTGATGTTTGTTTGTTTAACAAGGTTTATTCATAATAAGTTTGATTAACAATTTGGATTTAAAACTTGTTAATTTTATCAACCGTGGTTTAAATTTCCCAACATAAACTAACAAACACATAATTTGTTGGTGTTAAACTCTGACCTTTTCTCCTTTTTTTTTTTTAAATTAATTTTTTAAACTTTAATTTGGTATATATTTATAGGGTTGTGTTAATGGGCCCTATAAGGTGCCCGTTAATTAACAACCACTTTTGTGCAGCTTTTTGATTACTTTTTGCAGCTTTTTGTCACTATTGACAATTTTTTAACCCTTTTTTTTTAATCTATTTTGATAACTTTTTTAATGATTTTTTGACATTTTTATTAAGTAGGACCCATATAACAAAATTTTAACAGCCATCTCAGAGCACTTGTTAACATATCCCATAATTATAAGCAGAAAAAAGAAATGGCAATTTGTGTTTGTTAATTGACAATTACAGTTCTCTTGTCGTGCCACCTGATCAAGAAACATCATTGTCAGATCTCTCTCTCTCTGTCTCTGTGTCTCTCTGTGGAGTAAGTGAAAGAAAAGAAGTTGAGGAATTCAACAGCATTGTATAAGGAATTTCTCGTGAATCCTTTGCTAACATAAAGATAAAAAAAAAAAAAAGTAATCAACAGCTCAAGAAATTTTCATTATAAATCTTTGCAATTCAATAGATAGTGATAAGTCATTTGAGTGACATTTATAAGTTTCAGATAAGACAGAGACAATAATTTTCATTGATATTGTTGCTCCTTTGGCTTCCATTTTTAATTCTCTGCTTTCTTTTTTCCTCCTCTGATGTTTCAATAAGAACCAGAAAACACCATGGTGGCTGTGCAAGCCTTAAAATGACACTTACTGGTGAGCAAGACTTGGGTGGAAATGGATGGGACATTGTGTATATATATATATTAATATATTTTAAAAATAAAGTATAGGCCAGATTTACTTTTTTTTTTTTTTGAAAATTGTGGAGTAGGTCAAATTACTGAAGTGCTAGTGGACAATATTTACAATATAATTTTGGTTGATGATGAAACCTTATATTTGAAATTCTCTGTGTCTTTGTATCTCTCTGTGTCTCTCAAAGTACAGGATGAGCAGCCTCATTGTTAGACAACGTTCTCACTGCCAATCTCGCGCTCAAATCTCCCCGATCTCACTACCACCGCTCTTCGCTGCTTTGATCTCAGTCCATCTAGACAATCAGGTTGCTCTGCTGCTTGCCGCTGCTCCGATCTCGTGAGTTCAATGATTCCTCTTCTCACGATTTCGTTTTTCTTGTTTCTTTGTTTCGTTTTTCGTGGGTTTTTTTCACTTGCAAATCTGGGTTTTTTTTTTTTTTTTTTAGAGAACCCAGCAAAAGAGAGAGGGTTAGAGTTTTAGAGAGAGAGAAAGCCTAGGCTAAAGATAGAATCCAGCAAACTGGTGGACATCTTTTATCCTCAATTTTTTGTATTTAATTAATTTTTATTTTGTGATTGTTCTATGAAGAATTAAGTAGTCAATTTTTGGATTTAGTAGTGGAAGGCTGTTGAATCTGTGGGTGTATGTTCATGTGGATTTATGTTCATGTGGATTTGTGGCTTTGTTTGTGACTATAGGTGTATTGGTTTCCTTGTCATTGTAAAAAGTATGTTTGGCAATTGCAGTGGGCATTGGGTAAGAACGTTAAACGCATCATTCTATATACATAACTGAGTTTTGATTTTAGCTCATTCAACCCAGAAAATGAGCACCCCATTTTTGTAATGGAGATTATTAACCCAAGTTTGTAAAATTACTTTACGGTTTGAAAAATTGCTTTGTCTACCCTCTTTTGTAAAACTTTGTGCTAATTATGTATATGAAAAATGATGATACAAATTTTATCTTTACTTGCTTCTTGATATTTTTCTTTTATTTTTTATGTGAAGAAGAAGAAGGAGAGAAAAGAGGAGAGGGACATAAAATATAATGAAAAAGACACATTTCCCCCTATTTTTAACGGTGAAAAGAGAGAGGTGGGTTACGGATGTCCAATGGAGGGCATATCAGGTGGGTTAAATTACACTTTTTAAACCACGGGTAGACTTTGTTAAAACTGGCCAAAGCATAGGTGGGTTAAATGCAATTATTCCTATTTTATAATAAGAATGCAAAAGTGGTATGCCTTTTGTGTTCAATTTTGAAGTGCATTGTGCATTGTGCACAGTGCACTACTGAACCTACAAGGTTTTATCAACCCACAAATTGGATATAGGAACTTGATGCGTTGTGCTAACATTGAACATAACTTTTATTTATTTAAAATGAATTAATTTAATTCTATGAAAGATCAATGTTGAACATAACTTTTATAGGAAATGCTTTTTTTGGTTCACGTATATAGCAAATTACTCATTTTTGTACATTGATTTGAGTTTAGAAATATTATTTAATTTCAATAATCATTTTGTATATAATATATGTATGAGTTAAGACTAACATATGACATACTTTCATTGTGTAAAATTTATTGTTTTGACTACACTTTTGCAGCCAAGAAACTCAACCAAGGACTAATGTCGCCTAGGAGTGAAAATTTTTACCTTTCAGGACCAAATCCCAGAGTTTCTATTGACTGGTAAGACCATTAACCAATACTAAAAGGGAATTCCAATGCATCCAAAGTATAAGATGTTCACCAAAACGCTCCCTTCAATGTATACAGCGAGGCCATCATGTTAGGTTAAGAATCATTAAAATTCAATGACATACTTTTTTGTTGCTGTCTTGTTCACAGTATTTCATTATCGCATCCAAAACTGCATACATTGTTCATATTTCATTTTCCATCATTTGTTTTTGGTGTGATAAAAGCAAAGTGAAAAATGATAAAGAGACTATAATATTTACTACATAAGAACTACAAATTGTAGTGACAATGAATGAAATTGGTAGATTTTAATAACTTAAATGAATTTCTAAATTACTTTTTATTTATTTATTTATTTTTGTAATCGGTGACAGATAAAGTTTATCTTTGGCCTAACTAGCACAGCAATCCCCTGAAAGTCCATTTCTTGAATAAAAAGTTGGGCATTTTTCGCTGGGTTGATGTTGAATTTGACAGAGTTATAGAGCAATAAACGACAGTGCATTTCTTCCACCAAACGACAGCTCTTCTAACACGTTGTTACAAAAGTTCGTTAGAACTTTCTGCTAGAGCTTTTCCCACTTCTCAGGGAATTCAGTTATTTCCCTTTTACATCTTCTTCACTGCAATGCTTTATGAATAGAGCTCTCTCACCTAGGAAGCACGGACATGGGTACTATACTGTGATACAAGCAAGTCCAAAAAAATCATATCATAAAAAGACCCGTATGATATTGGTATGACATGGGTATGACACTTTAAATGAAGTGTCCGTGCTTCCTAGTCTCTTGCTCTCATTATCTTTATGCTGCTTAATACAATTCTATACCTTTAATTACTCTCTTTTCTCTCTGCTTTAATTTGTTGCTTTGTTTAAGCTTCCTTCAAAATTCTGTTCTTGAATTTCTATTTATTAACAAGTAAACTTCACTATGAATTTTTACCATTTTACAATATCCTTATAGGAACAACGTAGATTACCGAAGATCGGTTCTTTCTAGCTTGGTTAAAGGAGCAAACATTCTTGAACGTGACCGCCTTGAGAAACGCGATGAAACTCAAGCTCTTGCCCCGCCTTGGTGGAAATCCTTCCATTTCGAACTATATCACAAGTTCATAGACAAAACTGGTTCCATATTTGGTGCCATTTATGAATACAAATACCCATATCCTGTTCCAAACTCCCCTCAATATGTTATTGCCTTCCGAGGAACAATCCCCAAAAAAAGAACAGCATTATGTGACATCAAGTCAAACTTCAAGTGCTTCCTTAACAAACTTCACAGGTCTCCCAGCTTTCAAGAAGCAATGAATTATATTCACAAAATGGTTGATGAAGGTGCAAGGGTGTGGTTAGCTGGACATTCTCTGGGGTCAGCTATGGCACTGCTTGCAGGAAAGGAAATGGCCAAGATGGGTCATTTACTTGAAACTTATCTTTTCAATCCTCCATTCCTCTCTTTCCCCTTAGAAGGTGCGATCAAAGATGAACGAGTGAAGTTTAGAATCCGCTGTGCAACCAGTGTTTTCAAGACAGGACTCACGGCTCTTAACGTTGTTGTAAATGGTGGCCAAGCTGATGACCCTTTTGCGGTGCTATCTCCCTGGGTTCCTTACCTTTTTGTGAACCCAGATGATCCTATTTGTTCAGAATATATTGGATATTTTGAACACAGGAAGAAGATGGAGGAGAATGGAGTTGGAATATTTGAGATGGTTGCAACAAAGAACTCCACGAGGAATCTATGCTTAAGTGTGTTGGGAATGGATTCAGGTTCAGAACCACTGCATATCCTCCCTTCAGCAGATCTGACCATTAATAGGGGTCAATTCCCAGATATTGAAGGCGTTTTTGCTGCTTTTAAAAAGTTTAGAAGAGCTCATGGTCTTCAACAGTGGTGGAATTCTTTTCCCTATGAATCTATGCGCTATAACTTCAACACTACAAAACGTTGTTGAATGTAGCAGCTAAGATCCTTTGTATTGGTGGTGCCAAAAAGTTATATTGTTATTTTTAGCATCACTAAATACAAAAACAGGGCTGTATTAGTGAAGCCAATGGCAAATAATTTGGCTCCACAGCTACAGTGCACAACTAACTGTAGCTAGTCTGTAAAAAAAAAAAACACTATTTTATTTGTGTGCTCACGCTAGAAAGAATATTTAATTAGTTTCTTTTACTTTTACTTTTTTTTCTTTTCCCTACCCAGACGCGTCAGCTCTGCCTCCTCCCCCTTTCTTCCTCCTCTTCTTCTTCTTTTATTTTTTATTTATTTATTCCATAGCTTCGATCTTTACCTTCTCTTCTGACGAAATTGATGGCTCCGATCACTCCGATTTGAAGATAATGGATCGTTGGGTTGTGGCCTGTGAGTCGGTGAAATAGCAATTTCTGAAAGAAAGAAAAAAAAGGATATAACACGAGAATACGGATATTAATTAATTATTAAATATATATATATTTTTTATATCTTTTATATATTGTTAAGCATTTATTTTTCATATATTGTTAAGCATATCAATTCATACGAGAGAGAGATAATAAAGATCTTTTTTATTAAGAATGTGTTTGTGGATAGACACTTTTAAAGTTGTTTTGTTGAACGGGCATACTTTGAGAAGTATAAATAAATAAGGTCGAAATATTATTTTGGTACTTATATTTTGGTGTTATAGTTAATTTGGTTTCTACATTTTGGTAGCAATTAATTTGATATTTGATATTTTTAATTTGCAACTAATTTGGTAGCAGTCAATTTGATACTTGATATTTATATAGGGTGCAATATCTGTGCATACCCATATTATACCGGTGTCATACAAGCTATTTTATATTATAATTTTTCATAAATTACTCTTGTCATTGTATTGTACCTGTGTCCATTCCTATACCTGTACCCATGTCCGTGTTTATACTTCCTAGGTGAGAGAGCTCTATACATAGAGCATTACAGTGAAGAAGAAGTAGAAGGGAAATAATTGAATTCCCTGAAAAGTGGGAAGAGCTCCAGACCAAAAAAAAAAAAAAAAAAAAAGGTAATATAGATATTTATTTCTTAAGTTATTGAAATCTACCAATCTCATTCATTGCTATGACAATTTGTAGTACTTATGTATTAAAACTTATGGTATCTTTTGCATTTTCCACTTTGAATTTATCACACCAAACACAAAAAATGGGAAATGAAATATGAATAATGTATGCTGTTTAATTAGGATGCGTTAATGAAATACTGTGAACAAGACAGCAACAAAAAAGTATGTCATTGAATTTTGATGATTCTTAACCTAACATGATGGCCTTGCTGCATACATGGAAGAGAGAGTTTTGATGTACATCTTATACTTAGGATGCATAGGAATCCCCTTTTAGTTTGTTATTGGCTCAATGAAATTCCTTAACAGTTGATTACACATTTACACCCTGTTAGTACAGGGTTAATGGACTTAACAGTCATTAGCAACTCTGGGTATTGGTTCTGAAAGGCTGAAATTTTCACTGGTAGACGACATTACTCTTTTGTTGAGTTTCTTGGCTGCAAAAGTTTAGTCAAAACAATAAATTTTACACTAGGAAAGAAATTATTTAATTTAATACTTTGTAACAAGTCTCACCCCACACAAACAAATTCTCAATAAAATAGAAGTTTTACTGATTTTATTACACACACTTTGCTACACACTTCTCTTGTTTTCTTCTTTCACACCACTTTGCTACCCACGCTACACACCACTCTTTCTTTTTTTCACTTGCTCTTAAATACTTCGCAATTGGTGGATAACTTTACATAGAATGCATAAAAGACCAACCTACACCACAATCCAAAAACGTAGGAGGTAAGGCAATAAAAAGGCCTATATTAGAGTCATGCCAACACTCAAATGTATGTCACACAAACACACAAATGTATAAAATTAGACCCCTTGGTGATTGACGTTGCAGAACAGAACACACAAATCAGCTTTTTCATTACGTTAGAATTCAGTGCTCCTTTATACTAGCATCTGACAGAAACTACAATCTATATCAGCCTAACAGTCTCTTAACTACCCCTTAACTACCTCATCTCTAAGCATATTAAGCACATGCTCAATTACAGTAACAGCACATTTTTTTATTACAGTAGCTACACATTACAAGATACACAGTTATTGCTATCTGCACTATCACAAGCATAAACCTTATCTTAACAATATAGGACATAAAAGATTAAAAATTTGTAACCTCACCCTACACCCTTTGGCTGGGGAAGACCACCAGCTTCAGATTGTGAGCACAATCCAATTAGTTCAACTGATCCGGATAATTCAAAAATATTCAGATCAATACACATGCAATTGCCAAAAACATAAAGCCCATCTATAGGAAACTCAAACAACTTGCTATTTATATAGAGGCAATACAAAATTTTCTAATCAAGGCAGCCCTTTAAACCCAATAAACCAATACAAATTGCTAATCAAGGCAACCCTTTAAACCCAATAAACCAATACAAATTGCTAATACAAATTGCAAATGAAGACAACCCTTTAAACCCAATAAACCAATACCATTTGCTAATCAAGGCAACCCTTTAAACCCAATAAACCAATTATGAAACTTGAATAGTCTAGAATTTAGAGTATGGAGTGAACAGTCTAGAATTTCGAGGGCACACTTCTATTTATACCATTAAACAAGTCTGAGCAAGTTTTCGGAGGCAAAAACACTTTCAAGTTCCGCGAATTTAAATTTGTTCTTTGCAACAGACTTAATTTTTTATGATCTGCCTCGTTTTTTCTACTGGCCACAGCGCACGTTGAACTTGTTGATCTTGTAGTCCAGCACCTACTGATGGAAAGCCACGCAAGAGTCCTAGAAAGCCTCATCCTAATCCTAAGTACCTGGCTATTCTTGGAGATAAGAATAACAAGAGTCCTACTGCTGTGCAAGAAGAGCTGTTGCAGAAATCTTAGGAGTTTGAATTTAGATTGCTTCTTATCTTTAATTTATCTTATCCTTAGTTTGAATGTTGAAGTAGTTGATTATTTAAATAAACGATGTAGGCAGTAGGTTGATCATTGATGAATTTAGAATTGTTTTGTGGTTTGTCTTCCACCCAAAGGAAGTCATTTATCAATTCCATCTTTGTTCCCATCAACTTGGTATCAGAGCATGGCCACCAACTAGGACTGAATTGAGAAACTGGAGTCAGACATGCAAGAGTTGAAGGAGAGTATGCATAAGATGACGACTGAGTCTCAAGATCTAGGCTCATCTGTACGTGAACTCAAGGAGCTGTTGTCTCAATCTCGGGACAAATCAACTTCTCATTCATCTTCCAAGCCAGAGGAACCAGAGTCATCAACACACAATAGGGAAAGACTTTCCCAAACATCTGGGTTTAGAAGTGCAGTGAATGATCAACCTTGGCCTACTAAACTGGATTTTCCACGATACTCAGGAGATGATCCAATAGTATGGCTCGATCGCATGATGCAATATTTTGACTACCAAGGAACACGAGAAGAACGTAAAGTGGTTTTGGCTGCTTTTCATTTGGAAGGGGAAGCAAATCAATGGTGGCAGTGGCTAAAGAAAGTGTACCACGAGGAGAACAAGGTGGTTACTTGGGAAAAATTCAAAAAGGAGTTGTTGGTCTGATTTGGGCCAACTGAGGCAGATGACTTTGATGAAGCTTTGTCCCGAATATGTCAAAATGGGACACTTAGGGAGTACCAACGAGAATTTGAAAGGCTTGCTAATCGTGTTGATGGTTGGCCACAAAAGGCATTGGTAGGGGCATTTATGGGTGGATTGAAGGAAGACATTGCTTTAGAAATTCAAATGTTCAAACCAAAAACACTCTCAGAAGCCATTGAGTTGGCTAGGATTAAAGATGAGAACATGAACAAGCAACGACGACAAAACAAGGTTGGCAACCCACAAACAAGCTTGGCAAACAAGTCAGTATAGAAGACCATTTCTGCTAACACAATGGGATCAGCGGGGTGATTAGTTGGGATAGGAGGTATTAGATCTGGAGGAACTAGAAAAATTTCTTGGGAAGAAATGCAAAAACGAAGAGAGAAAGGGCTATGCTTTAGTTGCAATGAGAAATACACACCCGGGCATCGCTGTGCAGCCTCACAAGCCTTCCTTATTGAAGTTTGTCCACAACAAGAATTCATAGAAGAGTCATTTGACAAGCTGGAGGAAGGAGTTGTGGAGGATCATGAGGACTGTAAGGAAGAAACTCCGCTCATTTCCCTACATGCAATTGCAGGTTGCTCGAGCCCTCGGACCATGCGAGTCAAGGCCAGGATTGGGAAGAGAGAGTTGGTTGTCCTTATTGACAGTGGGTCAACTCATAACTTCGTGGATCAAAAGCTGACCCATTCACTTGGATTGGCTATCACACCTATTACAGAGTTCAATGTGAAGGTTGCAAATGGAGAAAGACTAGTCTGCAAAGAAAGGTATGAGCGAGTTTCCATTACTATCCAAGGATTTAAATTTTCTACTACTTTGTATTCTTTACCACTCAATGGACTAGATTTGGTATTGGGTATACAATGGTTGGAGTTGTTAGGACCAGTAGAGTGTGATTGGAAGAAAATGACAATGAAATTCCTATGGGAGGGTGTGTCATATATCATCAAATCATCCTCTGTTAACCCCATTTAGGAGGTGGCAATGCAAAGGTTAGAGCGAGATGTGCAAGGTGGTGGGGAGTTATTTGCTATCATGCAGAAGGGTGAAGACCATGTTGGAGGTCATACTGTCGCAGCAGAGTTACAGCCCTTGCTTCAAGAATTTCATCAGGTGTTGGAAGAACTTAGAACATTACCCCCTTCTAGAGAATTTGACCATCGGATTCCATTAAAAGAAGGGACTGCACCAGTCAATGTGAGACCTTACCACTATGCTCATTTCCAAAAGAATGAAATTAAGCGGCAAGTGAAGGAAATGTTAGCCACAGGATTGATCCGACCAAGCAACAGTCCATTTTCTTCTCCCATCTTATTAGTAAAGAAGAAAGATGGGTCTTGGCGATTTTGTACTAATTATCGTGCTCTAAATATGGTGACAATCAAAGATCGATTTCCAATTCCAACAGTGGATGATATGCTGGATGAGCTTCATGGGGCAATGTCTTTTACAAAATTGGACCTTCGTGTAGGTTACCATCAGATTCACGTTCATCTCGAAGACATTCATAAAACAGCCTTCCGCACTCACAGTGGTCATTACGAATATCTGATGATGCCTTTTACGCTTTGTAATGCCCCATCCACTTTTCAAGCTGCTATGAATTCCATATTCCAGCCATACTTACAGAAGTTCTTGCTGGTTTTCTTTGATGACATATTAATTTATAGCAAAGGGTGGGAGGAGCATGTAGCACAACTTCGGGAGGTTCTTGAGGTCCTCAACAACCATCAGTTCTTTATTAAGCCATCCAAATGTGTATTTGGAGCTCGTGAAGTTGAATATTTGGGTCATGTGATCCCACAAGAGGGTGTGCGCGTGGACAATCGAAAAATTGAAGTCATGCAAAGTTGGCCCAGGCCACGGAACGTCACAGAGCTACGTGGGTTTCTTGGTCTCACTGGGTACTACCGCAAGTTCGTACAACATTATGGACTTACTGCAGCACCATTGACTGACTTGTTGAAGAAAGGGAACTTTGGTTGGAATTCAAAGGCAGAGGAGGCATTTAAAAAACTCAAATGTGCTATGGTGACTACTCCGGTGTTGGCTCTACCGGATTTCATTGATGTTTTTATTGTTGAAACAGATGCCTCTGACTATGGGATTGGGGTTGTGTTAAGTCAAAAAGGATGACCCATTGCTTATTTAAGTAAGGCATTAGGTCCATCTAAACGGGCATGGTCGATTTATTGTAAGGAGATGCTGGCAATTATGGAGGCAGTCAAGTTGTGGCGACCTTACTTGTTGGGGAGAAAATTTCAGATATGGACTGATAAAAAAAGTTTGAAGTTCCTATTGGAACAGAGAGTGGTTACACCAGAACAACAGAAATGGGTAGCAAAGTTAGTTGGATTCAACTATGAAATTAAGTATCGGCCCGGTAAAACCAACGCAGCAGCAGATTCATTGTCAAGGTTAATTGATGAACCATTACTTGCTGCTATTATTGAGTGCTATGGAGCAAGCTGGCCGCAGTTTGATATTTGGGAGGAAATTAAGCAAGCCAACACTGAAGAACTGTACTTAATAGAACAACTTCGTAGGTTGCAAGAAGCACCAGAGACCATGCCGCACCACAAGCAGCAAGCAAGAATCTTGTTCTACAAAAATCGAGCGGTGATTGCACCAACATCATCACTAAAACAAGTGCTCTTATAGGAATTTCATGATTCAAAAATGGCGGGTCATTCTGGAGTGTTAAGAACCTATAGAAGATTGTCACAAAATTTCTATTGGGAAGCCATGAAGCAGGGTGTTCGGGATTATGTGGCAGTATGTGATGTGTGCCAAAGAAACAAGAGTGAGTCACGTTCGCCCGCCGGTCTACTCCAACCTTTGCCAATTCCATCTCAAGTATGGGAAGATATTAGTATGGACTTCATTGATGGCTTATCTGTTTCTACAGGAAAAACTTCCATTATGGTGGTAGTTAATCGCCTAACAGAGTATGCTCATTTTTTTGCTCTAAGCCATCCTTATTCAACAAGTAAGATAGCTGATGTGTTTGTCTTCGGGGTTGTGAAGTTACATGGAATTCGTCGATCTATTGTCAGTGACAGAGATCCCATTTTTATGAGTTCTTTCTGGCGAGAGTTCTTTCTGGTGAGAGTTCTTTAAGTTGCAAGGAACATAGTTGAAAACTAGCTCAGCTTATCACCCCCCAGACCGATGGGCAAACTGAAGTGACAAACCGCTGCCTTGAGCAATACCTCCGGTGTTATGCAAGTCAAAGTCCAAAGAAGTGGGAGTAGTCTTTAGCTTGGGTAGAGTATTGGTACAATACAACTTATCATCATTCTACTGGTACCACCCCCTTTCAAGCACTCTATGGTCGACCCCCACCGATATTGGTCAATTATTTAGTTGAATCATCTCCAGTGAATGAGGTTGATCGGAGTTTGATTGACCGAGACCAGTTGTTGAAGGAGCTAAAAGGGAATTTGAAGTGAGCAAATAATAGGATGAAGCAATATGCAGATGCCAAGCGTAGGGAAGAACAATTCCTAGTTGGTGATTGGGTGTACCTTAAGCTTCAACTGTATCGGCAGCATAGTATTTTTCGAAGAGCACATTAGAAGCTAGCAAGCAAGTATTTTGGGCCATTTCAAGTCACGGCTAAGGTAGGAGCTGTAGCATATCGAGTAGCACTACCAGTGGACTCCAAGATCCATCCAGTGTTTCATGTGTCATTGTTGAAGAGGAAGGTGGGCGATACTAGCAATGTCACCAGCATTCTGCCTCCCTACTCTGAGGAGCACGGACCTATGTTAGAACCTCTATGTATTCTAGACTATAAGTGGGTGAAGCGAGGAACTAAGCTGTACACAGAAGCATTGGTGCAATGGAAAAATATGGTAGCTGAAGACGCAACTTGGGAGGACGTTGAACAACTCCAGCAGCAATTTCCAGCTATTAACCTTGGGGACAAGGTTCCACTTCAAGGGGGGGCAAGTGATGGAAAGCCACGCAAGAGTCCTAGAAAGCCTCATCCTAATCCTAAGTACTTGGCTATCCTTGGAGATAAGAATAACAAGAGTCCTACTACTGTGCAAGAAGAGCTGTTGCAGAAATCTTAGGAGTTTGAATTCAGATTGCTTCTTATCTTTAATTTATCTTATCCTTAGTTTGAATGTTGAAGTAGTTTATTATTTAAATAAACGGTGTAGGCAGTAGGCTGATCATTGATGAATTTAGAATTGTTTTGTGGTTTGTCTTCCACCCAAAGGAAGTCATTTATCAATTCCATCTTTGTTCCCATCACCTACTCTATAATTTCTCGCTTTGACATTACTCAAAAAATACAAAATAAAAATTCTCGCTGTCTATGTGAATCTATATGTCTTCAATCCGGCATTGAATGAAGACTTGGTTGGACGATTCTTTACTTTTTTTAAGATCCTAGTCCACTTAGAGAATTTGCTTTTTTTTTTTTTGAATATATACAAAAATAGAAAAAAGTATCAATTTTACATATTTGACTCCCAAAATCACTTATATTAGTTAAGCTAAAAATTATGTAAATCTGCAAAATTGTGACAATAACTGTGTAAATTTACATTGACATTGTGCAGATAAAGGGTCCATAAGTGTATATTGGGTTGTGGGTCTTATCCGAAGACGTCTATTAGTCCAAGGACTAGAAGATAACAGGGAAGAAGTGCGAATCAAGGCACCACAAACAAACTTTTGATGGAAAGGCTTGGGGAAGGTAGTATGAGGAGGAGTGTCTCCTTGGCTAAACGAGGTAGAGGTCAGGGAGATTGGTCTGCCCCTAAAGGCAACACTTTGAAAGGTTCTACTAGTAAGGGTAAGCATCAGGGAAATATAGGACAGAGGGAAGCAAAGAAATATCTAAGGAAAAGTTGCAACCACCACATTAAATGCTTTGCAGCTAACCCTTTGGCTACATTAATGTGGAGGTGATACCTGAACAGTGATAAGCAAATTTATAGTTATTCCCAAAAACTTTAGAAAGGTGCTGATGGGATAAGGATAAAAGCCAACAACATGACCTACACATGGATGATGGAGACGAAGAAAAGAGGGATATATAATAGAAAGGGAATCCCCTTACAGAGGGGAATCTAAGAAGAGGGAGAGAAATATTGTAGTATCAAGAACTGGACTTCTAACCAAATTCAAGAGAGACATATATGAGATCTAGTCTCCTCGGACTGTACCGAGGATGATTTTCTTTGAGCATAACTAATTTATTCCTGTTTTCTTGTCATTTGGACTCATTATTATTATTATTATTATCTGATTCTTTAGAGTCTTGTTTTTTAGCCAGCTCTTTACAAATTTATTGTATTGAGTTCTTTGGGCCTAGATCTTTTTCCCTTTAAACTTAGGCTCAAAATTGCGTCCTTACATACACTATTCACTATGCACATATATATATATATATATATATATATATATATATATATTTACGTATTCTAAAAATGAAGAAAAAGAGTAAATAGTGGTTATTGCGTGTGAAGAAAGAAAACAAATTAAAAAAATCAAGAAAAATTAAATATATTAATATAATGTAATGAAAAATAAATAATCCAATATGAGGTGTTTTGAAAAATGAGTATATAAAATAAATAAAAAATATGTTTTTATACTTAAAAAATAAAGCAACAAAATCTAGACCTCAATCAAGGAAAGTGGGTTTGGGAAGCAAAAATTGGTTGAGAATATCAATTCTGAAGCTTGGAAAAAAAAACTTAAGTACACATAATCTTTAATATGGCTTGGAAAACCCATAACCACCATCGAGACCAAATTCTTTTTTTTTTCTTAAAAAACACATTTTGTTAGTGGACTAAAATTTATGCTACAAAAGTTCATTTTGTTAATTTGAACACAATAATTAACAGCAAACCCAACAACACAATTTCATTGAATTTTTACTAAAAAATGGTTTATTTTTTTTTTTAATACTTTCCAAGCCACAAGAGTGAGTATGAGATTTGCAAAGTGTGCAATTTGAACCACAATTAAAGCCAACACAAGTAAGCTGAGAGTATAGAGTTGTATCCCTAACTCTAAAGCTTGGAAAAATAAACTTAAGTATACATAATCTTTAATATGGCTTGGAAAACCTGTAACCACCACCGAGACCAAATTCTTTTTTTTCTTAAAAAACTCATTTTGTTAGTGGACTAACATTTATGCTACAAAAATTCATTTTGTTAATCTGAACACAATAATTAACAGCAAACCCAACAACACAATTTCATTGAGTTTTTACTAAAAAATGGTTTTTATTTTTTTATTTTTTTTATTTACTTTCCAAGCCATAAGAGTGAGTATGAGATTTGCAAAGCGTGCAATCTGAACCACAATTAAAGCCAACACAAGTAAGCTGAGAGTATAGAGTTGTATCCCCAAGCGCTTCCCATTGCAGGATTTAAATCTGAGACCTCTACTTGCTGAACCATTAGGAGTGAGCCCATGATCACTAGACCAACCACCCTCGATAGTAGTCCACCACCACACTTATCCTTCCAAGCTGTTTTCTTCCATATAGCTAATAATATTCAATTCAAAAGATTAATCTAAGTAAATAAAGTTTATATATAAATGATTTGATTACTCAAAATAAATCAATATAAAAGTGTAAAAGTATAGCTATATACTTGAAAAGTTATATATTACTTGACTGCCTTGATTGCTTTAAAAAAAAAAAAAAAAAAAAAATCTGTAGGGGAGATTTTTGAATCAGCCCCCGCAATCATATTTGTTTTCTTTGGGGAGCTAGGCCCTCAAGAATTTGTTCTAAAGGGGTGGGAGCTTGTCCCACATCGCCTAAAGAAGCGCCCCACTCATGGTTTATAAGCTTCTGGAGCGACTATGGGTGTACCACTACTAGACACTTTGAGTGCTAGTAGTGGCACACCCATGGTCGCTCCAGAAGCTTATAAACCATGAGTGGGGCGCTTCTTTAGGCGATGTGGGACAAGCTCCCACCCCTTTAGAACAAATTCTTGAAGGGCCTGGCTCCCCAAAGAGAACAAATATGATTGCGGGGGTTGACCCAAAAATCTCCCCTACAAAAAGGCGCTTTTAAGGGCAGTGCCCATCTCCAGTATTGTCCGCTTTGAGGCAGGCCACGGGCATGCTTAGAGTGCAACGTCCCGGGCTTTTATCCCTTCACGGTTTTGTTGCCAATGACCGAAGTGCAAGGCACGCCTCTAGCACTACTAACACTCAGAGTGTCTAGTAGTGGTACACTCACGGTCGCTCCAGAAGCTTATAAACCATAAGTGGGGCGCTTCTTTAGGCGAGGATAGAAGCTTGGGACGTTGCACTCTAAGCATGCCTGTGGCCTGCCTCAAAGCGGACAATACTGGAGATGGGCACTGCCATTAAAAGCGCCTTTTTGTAGGGGAGATTTTTGGGTCAGCCCCCGCAATCATATTTGTTCTCTTTGGGGAGCCAGGCCCTTCAAGAATTTGTTCTAAAGGGGTGGGAGCTTGTCCCACATCGCCTAAAGAAGCGCCCCACTCATGGTTTATAAGTTTCTGGAGCGACCATGAGTGTACCACTACTAGCACTCAGTGTCTAGTAGTGGTAAAGGCGTGCCTTGTACTTCGGTCATTGGCAACAAAACTGTGAGGGGATAGAATCTCGGGACGTTGCACTCTAAGCATGCCCGTGGCCTGCCTTAAAGCGGACAATACTGGAGATGGGCACTGCCCTCAAAAGCGCCTTTTTGTGGGGGAGATTTTTGTATCAGCCCCCGCAATCATATTTGTTCTCTTTGGGGAGCCAGGCCCTCAAGAATTTGTTCTAAAGGGGTGGGAGCTTGTCCCACATCGCCTAAAGAAGCGTCCCACTCATGGTTTATAAGCTTCTGAAGCGTCCCCTCAAGAATTTGTTCTAAAGGGGTGGGAGCTTGTCCCACATCGCCTAAAGAAGCTCTCCACTCATGGTCTCATGGTTTATAAGCTTCTGGAGCGACCATGAGTGTACCACTACTAGCACTCAGAGTGTCTAGTAGTGGTACACTCATGGTCGCTCCAGAAGCTTATAAACCATGAGTGGAACGCTTCTTTAGGCGATATGGGACAAGCTCCCACTCCTTTAGAACAAATTCTTGAGGGCCTGGCTCCCCAGAGAGAACAAATATGACTGTGGGGGCTGATACAAAAATCTCCCCTACAATATCATTTTTGGTATTTATATTTTGAGATATCAATCAATTTGATCTATATATTCTGATAACAGTCAATTTAGTTTTTATTATTTTAAACTTGTCGTCAATTTTGACTTTTACTGTTAACTCACTAACGAAAAAGATTACATTTTAAACTTACATGGCAAATAAACTAATAATAATTTTTTTTTTGATAGATATTAAAAAATTTCACCTGAGCATTTTAATTTGTGTTTTACTTTTCTCTTTGTAAGGAGGCAAACTAAATTTTTTCTTTTGTAGGGAAAATAATGATCTTTTCATCCATGCATGAAAACTGAGAATTACATTAGTACGTGTATTTTTTATTCTCCTGCATGGGGGAAAATTAATCTAAATAGTATCTTATCATCTTACGGGGAAAAACGTTTCCATAGAATGGTTATAGTGAATTTAAGAATTGAAGTTTTGTTTTTTGTTTTTTATCTCATTTTTTTTTTCCAATTAATCTAACTTTTAAAAATAAATTAATTTTTAACATTTTATAGCACATATTTAACATAAAAGAGTTACCAAAACTATATATTTTTTTAATATAAATAAGCTACCGATAAAAATCAGTTCTAAACGCATAAATTCTCTATTTTATATCTAAAATAGTAGTGTGAATATAGCATAACTCTCTCTCTCTTCCTATTTCCAACTCATGCAACTATACAAGTGGAGAAAAAATAATCCACATCCTAAGGCCAGAAAGGGATTCCACCAACAACTGGGGTTTGACTTAAACTCTCCCAGTCCAAAGAAACTTTTGTGGTTGAATAATTTCTCTTTTTTTGATTCGTTACATAAGCTAGTTGCCAAGGATTTCGCGGAGATGTAAGCCAATCATTATCCATAATAGTAATAAATTATGGATTTGATTGTCACATCACATGTGCAATCTCGAGATCATGAAGGGTTTTTTTTTTTAAAGAAATATTTTATATAAAAAAATTATTTAAAATTTTGGCCAGTTTTTTATATTTCTTTTGATAATAATGTACTTTCTTAAAGTAGTTTATGAACAAGGGACTTTTAGGAAAATATTATCCTTTATAATATTCTAATTATCTTTTATCCCTATAGTTCCCACATGTGATTTGCAATGGGGAGGGTATATTAAATATTCAATTAGCAAATTACGAAATTAATATCCGCGGAAGTTCGAACTTCGAAGTTGGACGAAGTTGGACTTGGAAGCAAGAGTCGAGACAACTAGTTTGAAGGGGTTTGGCTTGGAAACTAGAAACCAATTTCCAAATTGTAGTTTCCAGGAAACTATGGGTCCATTTGGTACATGTGTTTAAAAACGGAAAATTGTTGTTTGAAAACATTGTAGAAATACGTATGGGTGAAAAAGTGCGTGAAAATACATGTAATATTGTTTAAAAACTGAAAATTGTTGTTTGAAAAGACAAATCAAACACCCCCTATATCCTCCAGTTTATACTTCCCATCGTTATAAATAGCATTTGATAGCATTCCTGGCATTTCTCACCCTCAGGGAAAATTTGGCCTACAACTCCCATTTGGCTTTCCAAAAGCCAAACTCTTTCAGCAAGATTACCAACCTGACTCTTGTTAAATTTCTTCATCTATATCTATATATTACTAAAAGCTGAAGCGTAACGTTTAATGCTGTTGCGCTCACGTTGAGCCATGTGAGCGTCCACATCATTATCTTTTTTCTTTTCATTTTCTTATAATTATTTTTAATTTCATATTTACACTTCTTCAACCTTTCTGCGGTCCCTCCCTTACCTTTTCATCTCCCCACTACTTTTCTAACCTTTTTCCTTTCCTCACATTCCCATCTCCCCACTACCCTCTACATTAATATCATTCTTCATCTTTCTCTTCATCTTCCTCTATTTTTGTCTTTTTTTTATTCATACTCTCTTACTATAAATTTGTCATTATTTCTTTTATTCTATGCATAGTTTTCCCTTACAAAAAAAAGGCTCTCTCTCTCTCTCTCTCTCTCTCTCTCTCTCTCACACACACACACACACACACAATTTTTGGGTGGATTTTTATTTTTTATTTTTCTTGCATTTTTGCTTTAGGTTGATAATTTTTTATATTCCTTAATCCACTTGAGGTTAATGTGATTCATCTATATATTACTAAAAATTGAAGCGTAGCGTTTAATGTTGCTACGCTCACGTTGAGCCATGTGAGTGTCCACGTTATTATCTTTTTTCTTTCCATTTTCTTATAATTATTTTTAATTTCATATTTACACTCTTTAACCTTTCTCCGGTCCCTCCCTCACCTTTTCATCTCTCCACTACTTTTCCAACCTTTTTCCTTTCCTCACTTTCCCATCTGCCTACTACCCTCTACATTAATATCATTCTTCATCTTTCCCTTCATCTTCCTCTATTTTTGTCTTTTTTTATTCACACTCTCTTACCATAATTTTGTCATTATCTCTTTTATTCTATACATAGTTTTCTCTTACAAAAAAAAAGGTTCTCTCTCTCTCTCTCTCTCTCTCTCACACACACACACACACACACACAAAATTTTTGGGTGGATTTTTATTTTTTATTCTTTATTTTTCTTGCATTTTTGCTTTAGGTTGATAATTTTTTATAATTCTTAATCCACTTGAGGCTAATGTGATTCAGTTTTGTTTTTTTTTAATTGTTTTTTTTTTTCTCTCTTTGATTGCTAAATGTTATCTTATTGCATTATAAAGGATTAAATATAGCATATAAAAATATAATATTATTCTACTACATAGCATGAGTTGAATAATTTAATTTGGTAGTCATTGTAATTTGATAGCATGATTTTTATAGTGCTCAATTTAAATGTTAAACTATGAGATTTGAATAATTTTTGTTTATTTTTTAATTAATTGTGGTGGACAAAGTACTCTTTATAATTGTATTAGAAGTACTCTATAATACCATTTATTTAGAGAAAAGCAAAGGTTGGCTAAACAAAAATTATTGGATGAGAAACAAATTTTATTTTTCGCAATTTTACTTTAATTATTATTATTTTATAACAATGCATATATAGAAATTTAATTCTTAATTTTACTCATAATTTTTTATTTGACAATATGTTTTGGGTGAACGAAATTACAATTTCTGCAAAGAAAATAACCTTTGTAGATTATAAACAAGAAATTGTTTACTTAATTGGTCCAATTAATCATAGTAAGTTTCATTAATTTTTTTAGTTACTTTTTTTAGTGTTTTGGATTGTAGGCAGAAAATATAAGTTTGAGAAATTTTGTTTAAAACTAAAATAATAATTTCCAAATTTTATATTCTTTTTAATGATTCACAAAATGTTACAAATAACTTTTATTAAAAAATAAATATTTTCGTTACCTTGCCTTTTGAATTTCTAAGAAAAATTGTATTTTTTCATTTTAGTATGACAAAAATTATAAAATTTATGATTTATGATTGTTCCTATATTACATTTATGATTATTGTTATAATAAAAAAATATAATTACAAAATACATTACTCTTTATTAAATTAGTTTAAATTGTATAAGAAAATTTAATAAAATCACTATAAAAATAATTATTAAGCGCAACGCGCAGGTATGCGGCTAGTTGTTTTATAAACTTGAAACATTAGCAATTATCACACCCTTGACATCTCTACACACCACACAGCCTTAAGCAAATCCAAATAACCAGCAGGTTGCTTGACCCAAAATTTGAAGGACTTAGAAAGGTTAAGTTAAAGCAGTGAAATCTCTTCCTACTAGCGTTATTAGTGCTATTGAAAATTTTTAGCTGTAAACATTTGCTTGCATGCATTTTAGATGGTACCCTTTAGAGTTTATACTTGTTTCTTAGATGAATCATAAACTGATTTACATAATATTCTGAACTATATTTGTTTGCTGTGATTTTGGTTTTGGTTGCTTTTTTTTATCAGCTCTACTGATTTTGATAGTTCACTTGGGCCTACAGTGACAATTTTGAATGGCTGATCTGTTCTTGTAGTTTTGTTTTTGGTCATAGAGGTAATTAGGTAAATTGAGAGGCTTGCAACAAAGAATTCCATGAGGAACTATTCTCAAGTGTGTTGGGAATAAATTCAGGTGCAGAAGCACTGCATCTCCTTCCTTCAGCATATCTGACTGTTAATAGGGGTCGGTTATCAGATTTTTATGGAGCTCATGGACTTCAACAGTGGTGGAATCCTTATTTTCCATGTGAAGCTATGTTTTACAAGTACAACACTACAACTTGACTTGAATGAACTAGGCAGAGGTCATGCAAAATAATTTGTAAATAATTTTTAGTTCTCTTAAGCAGACCATCTAAATAATAACATTAAACTAAAAAAAAAGTCCCACCTGATGATGAATCTTCCTTTCACTTAGATGATCTAGAGTTTTATTGTGTATGTAGTAAGAGAAAGGAAAATAGACTCTGTTTCCTCATTTCTTATTTTCTCTAGATGTCAAGACTGGAGAGCAAAAGTGTGTTTTAATGAGTTATCAATGTATATTAAAGTCTAAAGACGAAAATAAGAACCATTTCTATTGATAACAAACGCAATGCAAACTTGATGACAGGAAATGGGGATAGAGTTCTGGAAAGGGTTTTGTCTAGATGTGGGAATGGGTAGGAAAATTGATCAAATGGTGATATGGAATAAAATGAAGTGGGTTTTTGTTTTAAGGTTTATCCCTCGTTGAGAATTTATAAAGCTTTGTGGGAGTACATAAAGTAATATAGTGCCCGTTTGTTTCAACTTTTAGGGGCTGGAAATGCGCGTTTTTGAAAAGCTGGACTTCTATTTCCGTTTGGTTCAATAGAAACGCAACTTTTACCCAAAATTTGCGTTTTGGGCAAAGGCATAAACACGCAAAAAGATTATGCAGCTCTGGAGGTCCATAAACAAAAAGTTGATCAGCATTTTGAAACTATCCGTTGGGCTCTTCCGAAAATTACCAAACTATCCGTGGGCTCTTCCTCTTCTTCCTCGTCTTCTTCAACTGATCTGTAATTTTTTTTTTTAAATTTTATTGGTATTATTTTTAATAATGTTTGGGTAATAAAAAATATCAAGATACAATCAAAATCAATTTACAAACTCAATCACAATCAAGATACAAACTCAAAACACAATCTTAAAACTAATCAAATCAGAACCAAAAAAAAAAAAAAAAACCAACAACAAAGCAAATCTGACCCATTTGAGCCACAGTGGTGAGGTGGACGAGCGGTGGTGGAGCGGCGAGCGGGGAGTGGTCGTGAACGCCGATTTACACTCTTGCCGGCGATTTGCGTGTGCGTGTGCGAGTGGGAGTGAGAGAGATAGAAAGAGAGAGAGAGAGAGAGAGCTGGAGGTATGTTTGGAGGAGAAACAAAAAAAACCGTAGGTGCGGAGGTATGGAGTAGAGAGAAAAACTCCAGAGAGGTTTAGAAAAGGAAAGTAAAAAGAAAAAAAAAGATAGGGATGAAATGGCTTTGTGTGGAGGAAAGTAAAAGAAAAGGAACTGAAGAAGATAATGACAAAAGTGAACTTGTGGAGGAGAAAAATTTGAGGGGAAAAAAAAGAAAAAAAAAGAGTTTTGGGGTTTGGTAAAGTAATGTTGTAGAAAATATAGAGAGCAGGAACACAAATTATTTTACAATTTTTTTTTCATAATTGTGATGTTATAGAATATGTGGTGGAGAAAAAATTGTGGGTACTAGAACAACTCATTTAAAAAATAAGTGTTCATAAAATTTTATTTTACAAAGATTAATCTTAAATTAGTATTGTAAAAATATTGTGACATTTTATTATATCTTTAAACTTTTTAAGTTAATACTATTTTTTTTAGAAAAAAAAAGTACTATTGACAAAATATTTTTATAACAATTTCATAATAAAGTTTACATAGTAAGTTGTTATTAGTTCTCATCTAGACCTACTAGTGACATTTTTTTTTCCTATCATTAACAACTTGTTATATAGACTTTATTGTGAAATTTTTGTGAAAATATTGTGTCCATAACTTGCATTTAAAAGAGGTAATTAAAATAAAGAATTCTCTTTATATAGACATTGTCCTTTTTAGTAGTTTATTCCTCAAATTGCCACTTTTATAAATGCCAGCAAACACTCAGCTTTTTCAAAAAACACTTTTAACAGCTTTTACCAAGCACTCAGCTTTTTGGAAAAACACTTTTTTATTATGCACTTTTTAAAAACTCAACTTTTTCATTATGCACTTTTTCAAAAAGTCCAACCAAACTCACCCATAAGCACCAACAAATAAAATAATTGAGAGAATCTATGGACACATGACTCTAGAACATGGACACATGTAGCCTTTGCTTGGTACACCAAAGAGTAGTGTGTTTGTTACACACAAAATATTTAACTTTTTAACAAAAGCTAAAAGTTGATGCGTTTAAGAAAAAGTTCTTTGCCATCCACAAATTTTGCTTCACCGTGGAAATAGTATCCCATCTCTTAAACCTTTGTTGCCCTAAAATTGTCCAATAAGCCACCATTAAGAGCTACTTAGGGGTAGCAATGCAAGTTTTTCTTCAAGCAAAAAAGTTAGTAAGGCACCCAATTTTCATGAACAGATCAATGATGAAATCCCATTTAATAGTCATAATTATTTGGAATCCATAAAAAAAATTAATTAAAAAAAACCTCTTTAAAATTTTTATTATATATATTGTTGGTGTAGCCATAGTTTTAAAAACCGGACTGGATCGGCCGGTCCAACCGAAAACCGGCCACTAATTCGATTCGGTTATGATTAAAAACCGAAAAATCACTAAAAACTGAAAATAGTAAAAAACCGGCCGGTTTAACCGTGAAACTGAAAACCAATACGATTGAACCTGTTATTGGCCGGTTGTGTTGAGACTGAAAAGTACACCATTTTTGACATTTTTCCCAACCTCAAACTACATTGTTTGGGGGAACCTAACCCTAAGAACTCATATCCTTTCTTTTTCGTTCCCTCACAACCCTCTCTCACACTCTCAGGCCTCAACCTCTATTTCCTATGAATTTTTTTTTTCTCTCACTGTTTCTCGTCTTCTTAGTTCGGCTTTGGAATTTGGTGGTCGCCTTTTTCCCTCACACGCCTCTACCTCAACCTCCATTTTCTCTCGGCCTGGCAATTTTGTGAGCGGATGAACGAGCTTCAAAGGACAAGAATTGAAGAACTCTTAATCTTTTCTCATCTTTAGTTCTTGTAAAAGAAACACAATTTGGGGAAGAAGCAACGCTGATATGTTATAAAAGAAATGATATTTTGGGAACATGCTAGCTGTGGAGTGAGGTTGAACTTTGCTTGGTAGAGAGATAGGTAGAGGAAGACGTGTAAAATGAGTAGAAGAAATGAAGAGTGATAAAGAATTAATTCGGATTTTGTGTAGAAGTAAGTATCATTTCATAGGAAAAGGAGAAGAAAGTGGGGGTAGGTGGATAAAATTTAATGCAAGAAAATTTGAAATGATGATCACGTGAAGCAAGGACTGATTCATGGGAAAAGGAGAAGAAAGTGAGGGTAGGTGGATAAAATTTAATGCAAGCAACTTTTGAATTGGTGTTTCTCAAAGAAATAAAAATTGAATTGATGATCACACAGTGATTCACTGAATGGGAAACGGAGAAAGAAACTGGGGGTAGCCGGGTAGGTGGAGAAAATTTAGAGAGATGCTACTTCTATAATATTTTTACAATATTTTTACAATAAATCATAGTGGTTAGTTGTTATATTAGTTTAAATTTGAATCTAACACTAAGATTACTTTTTGACCTCAACAATAACAACCAGTAACAACTTGCCACTTAAATTTTTTTGTAAAAATATTGTGAACATATCATTTTTTGAATATACTAAATAAATATTTATGATGTCACCGGTTCGACCAATAACAATTTTTTAATATACTAAAACTTTTAGGATATTAAAAAATTATTAATTATTTATATAATTTAAATAAATAATAATTAAATTATTTATGACGTCACCAGGGTCGGATCCCGGTCCGGCCAGAAAACCAGTAATTAGCTCCTCGACCGGTTCTTTCGCCGTACCTGTTTTTAAAACCATGGCTACTACAAATTTCCAATAAATTCGATGCTATAAAAAACACATTCAAAGAAAGAGAACAATTTTTCATCCACTAAATTTAGGAATAATCAAAGCCCAAGCTTTTACTAAATGAAATGCATAAATTCACTAAAAAGAAAATCCTATCCACCAATGAAAACATTAATGAAAAAAAATGGTACTATCTGTGTAGTGAGCATCATCAGCAACAATGCCAAATTCAAAGAGATACAGATTAGTTTCAATATCCCGATGAGTTTTTTCAACTCCATGTTTCATAAAAGCTGGGAATATATATCAGAAATAAATATCTTGTTCAAGATATCAAATATACAACATGTTTCAAGTTCTAATATTCTTATCTATCTCCTTTCCACACTAAAATAGCAAAATGTTCCTTTGCTTTTTCTTAAAAAAAAAAATTGTGATAAGTGAAAAACCCATCTGTAGTTGTAAAATAATAAGAAGAAAATGAAAAAGAATATGCGAAAAAGTACTAAAAAGAAACAGATAAAAAGGAAATATTACCCTTTTGCATCGTTGGGTGTTGAAATTGGTGAGTGAGAAAATGGTTTGGGTTCTCCAAACCGACGATGATGCTAGGAAAAGAGTAAAGGCAATTTTCAGAGGATATAAAGGACGGTGTTATTGGACTGGTGATGCTCGATAGTGACTATGAGAACTCGTGCCGTAGGTGGGGGAAGAGCACTGTGGCAACGAGAAAATGGAGAAGGCAATTGTGGATGGAAGGGAGTTTGGGTATGAAAGAGAAAGTAATGTTTGAGTTTTGGAATTAGATTTGAAAGGGATGAAGGAGAGAGTGAGAGAGTAAATGGCAAGGGTTCAAAAAATTTCAGGGTTTAAAAAATTTCAGGGTTTCATTTTGGGGATTAAGGGTCCGTTTGGATAGAGTTTATTGCTGAGAACTGAAAACACTGTAGCAAAATAATTTTTAAATGTGTGAATAGTACTGCGGGACCCATTGTTAATAAAAAATTGTTAAAAACGTACGTGAATAGTGCACGCACAGTGCGCACCTACCACTTTGTCTCCCAGCAGAACCGAAAAAAAAAAAAGAAGCAAAACGTGAACGCGGGTTGAATAAGCTGGATCCAAACCGCACCTAAATTTGAAAGAGGAAGAGGAGAGACGGAGAATAATAGTTGGCGGGGTTTGAAAATTTTTCAGAGGCAAGATTGTCTTTTTACTTGGGTTGGTGGAGTAAACTTAGGTGGCTTTTTTGGACAGATGTCAATCATTTATTGGGTACGAAACACTAAATCAGAGGCTGAGTTGGTATTACTGAAACATGTTATACTTTCACCTCCAAAGAAACTTTTTGTGGTTGAATAATTCCTCTTTTGTGGCTATTGAATGCTGGGCTAAATCAAACGTTAGGGAGTTACTGATCAAAAATTCTAGGACCAAATCAAATTCCCTGCAAGTTGGAAGCAAAAGTCAAGTCAACTAATGTCATGTCAGGTTAAAGCTGAGCTGTATCATCCTCATAATAATACTTATCATTATAAAAAAATTAAAAAAAATAAATAAATTGACACCATTCTGGCATTTCTCATCCTTAAAACCGTGTGAAAATTTGGCCTACAACTTCAGTGTGGCTTTCCAAAATCCAAACCCTTTCAGCAAGATTACCAAAATGAATCCTGTTGAATTTCTTCAATATTGTTTTATAAACTTGAAACATTAGCAGTTATCACACCCTTGAGATCCTCTACACACCACACAGCCTTAAGCAAATCCAAATAACCAGCAGGCTGCTTGACCCAGAATTTGAAGGTCTTAAAAAGGTAAGTAAAAGCAGTGAAATCTCTTCTTACTAGCGTTTCTATTGCTATTGAAATTTTGTAGCTGTAAACATTTGCTTGCATGCATTTTAGATATGGTACCCTTTAGAGTGTAGACTTGTTTCTTGGATGAATCATGAATTGATTTACATAATATTCTGAACTATATTTGTTTGCTGTGATTTGGGTTTTGGTTGCTTATTTATTTATTATTATCAGCTCTACTGTTTTTGATAGTTCACTTGGGCCTACGGTGACAATTTTGAATGGCTTATTTGTTCTTGTAGTTTTGGGGCCATTTGGTATAGGAGTTTAAACACATGTTTTTAATTTTTAAATAATATTACAAGTATTTTTACATACTTTTTTATTCACATGTATTTTTAAAAAATATAAATAACATTACTAGAACAACGTTACTATATACCAAACAGCCTTTTCGTTTTTGCTCATAGAGGTAATTAGGTAAATTGAATATTAACTTTTTGAATGGTAAATTATTTAATCTGAGTTTGTGGCTCCAAGGAGAGCATTAACACAACCAATATATATATATATATATATATATATATATATATAATTGTTTCCATTTTTTCTCTCAAGGTGTATTTATGACTCAATTGTTAAGTAGAAATGTTTGGTATCACTTCTTCATGTTTTTTCTTGATCCCTCGTAGCCTTCTTAGCTCTTTTTCAGTTCGTTTGTTCTACTAGATGTTTTGTGAATATTAAATTGTTCATTGACTTTTGAAAGTTTTTTTTTTTTGCCTCAGGTGGGTGAAGGACTTCAATAACATTATTTAGCACTTCTTTCTTTCGCATATTGTAGATGTTGGTTCCTATTTATCCTGAAAGATTTATTGAGAGTGTAAAAATGTTCAATTTCAATATATGTCGAACATCAATTGGCTCCATAAATAATTCAAAGGCTTAATTTTGCTTCTTCCACGGCAGTTTATTTCAAAGGAAATCAAGAAGAAAGGAACATAAGGAGTAATGCCTTCTGAGAAGCATATTTTCCTCAAATCAGGACCAAGACATCTCACTGCTGCTGTCGACTGGTAAAAAAAAAAAAAAAAAATTGAATTTTATTATTAAAAAAAATATTTATAAAAAAATTGCATCATGGATCAACCCGTTTTAATTCGGGTGAAAAAATTCAAGTTTGAATATGGTATTTTCCTTTGGTTCAAGTTCAATTTTGCCACATCTAATTTTATGTTTGTTAATGGTCATTTTCTTGACAAATTTTATGGTTCGACAGAATGACTAAGCCCAATTACTTAGCGGGTCCGACTAATGTATCTTATCAATGTATTTAGCTTTGTTGCATGGCCCAAGCCCATGCGAATGGTTGGGGAATTGAGTAGGAATGAATTCGGTGGATTGGGTTAGTTCCCATTGGACTTTTTACATAGACCCAGCCCGTATGTGCCACAAAGTGGGCTAAGGACGCTGGGGGCATTTAGGGCCTATGAAAGAGGTCCAATGTCAGAAATTTCTACCCCAGATTTCGCTCCATGCTCTGGGTGACTATGACCCTAATTTGCAGCCCAGCTCCATTTTTCACACCAAGACACAGCCGACTCTAAGAAAAAGGCTGAACAACCTAGCTTACTCAGCCATCTAAATGTAGTTTTCCAAGGCCTACAAAGACCAGAGACAATAGCTATGAAGAGGAGACAACTTTGTTTCCAAAATCATGCAAAAAGAAACCAAACCTTTCCCTAAGCGTAAAGCATAATACACCAAGTCATAGAAATAGCATCTAAAAGGTCCAAGGCCTTCCTCCCTACTAAAAATCTGGTCACAAACATCCCCTAAACCTTGATATGAATACGCATCACCAACCCACAAGAGAGGGACAACGTTTTCCCTACAAAAAAAAAAAAAACCCAAAACTTTGAAACAAAAGCCTAATCAGCTACCCAGTGTATGGACGATTTGAAGGCCTGGAGGTGAAAATACTAATATAGGAGAACTCTCCCCCTCTTGCTCAGGACCTCCCTCAATTTCTTCCTCTCGGTGACTACGGGCTGAAATTTCTGACTTATGAATATATAGTTTCTGCACCTTCTTGTGTTTTCATTTTTTTTTTTTGGGTTGGTTTCTTTTTCCAAAAGCACCATTAGCCTTTGTGTATCTCACATTGCGAATTTTGGGCTTGGCTCTCCAAATAATAGATGAATTTAATGAACCCAAGGGGAGTTTTGGGCTCATTTCTGCAATCTCGGCCCTTGTCGCAAAACATCCCCGACAATGTTCACCTCTCCAAAGAGAATATATTAATAATTTTGCTTTTAGTGAGTAGTGACTCACAATTATTATTATTTTATTTTTTTTAAATCAATAGTTGGGATGATGATTTGAAACCTAAATATTTTTGTTGAAAACAACATGAGAAGTCTGTTAAGTTATATTACTCTTAATCGTTTTAATATTGATAGATTATGTTTGGTGTGATAAACACTGACTTGAAAATACTAAAAATTAATATTACAAATTTTACTATATAAGTTTTACAAATTGATCAACTTGACAATGAATGTGAATGGTAGATTTCAATAGAATTCTTCTATGATCACAACATTTTCACATCAAGCTAAGGTGTCAATAAAATAAAATAAGATTACATACCAGCCCCAATTTTTCTTTAAAATTGTTGTTAGATTTTGTTATGTTTGTAGACTTTCTTATTTCAATAACATAAAAAAATAATAAATAAATGTACTATTTAAAAAAAAAAAAAAAGATAGAATAAATGATTGAATTAGTGAAATTTATAAGTTTGTAAATCTTATATGGTAAAACTTATGATATTTCTAACATCACTAATATTAAATTACACCTATGAAGTCTACCATTAACATCAATTTTACGTCAACCACTAATAATTTGTAATCTCCACAAGTTAATGAAATAAGATGTCACTTGCCTTTATTCTTTGGCCTAACTAAGAGTCTAGCACAACGGTCTCATTTTTCTCTTTGTCTTTGCATTATTGCATTTCCCTACTCCCTTGTTTGAGTCCCCAGAAAGTTCATTTCTGAATAAAAAGTTGATCATATCTTGTTGGGTTCATGGCTTGATCTTAAATTCTGGTGTATTCATATTATACCATATGCATAGATTGGTTATACCAGATGCATCTCAAAGGTGTTTGTAATGGTCTAATGTAATTTTTTTTCTTTCCCTAACTAGTTGACATGTGGCTTCTCTTCTGTTATGGAAAAATTCTACTTATTAACAAGTAAATTAACTTCACCTTATATTTCTACTACATACTTTACAATCTGTCAATCTCCTTACAGGAGCGACAAACATTACCGAAGATCGGTTGTTGCCAGCTTGGTTAAAGGAGTGTACATTCATGAGCGCGACCGCCAGAAGAACCGCCAAGAATCTCAAGCTCTTGCTCCACCTTGGTGGGAATCCTTCCATTTCCAATTAAGTCAAGAACTCATAGACAATAAGGACTCATCCATATTCGGTGCCATTTATGAATACAAATCCCCACCTTCTTCTTCTTCTTCTTCTTCTTCTCGAAACGTCCCGCATTATGTTATTGCCATTCGGGGCACACTAATCAGACGACGCACATGGTCAACAGACGTCATGTTAGACTTCCAGTGCTTCCTTAACAAACTTGACCAGAGACCCCGCTTTCAACAAGCAATGGAGTTTATTCGCAAAACAGTTGAGTCAAAAGGTGAATCCAGTGTGTGGTTAGCTGGACATTCTCTGGGGTCAGCTATGGCAATGCTTGCAGGAAAAAAAATGGCCAAGGAGGGTCATTTAATGGAAACTTATCTTTTCAATCCTCCATTCTTCTCTGCCCTCTTAGAAGGTTTGATAAAAAATGAACGAGTGAAGTCTGGAATCCACTTTGCAACCAGTGTTTTCAAGACAGGACTCGCGGGTCTTAACATTGTCGTAAATGGTGGCCAAGCTGAAGACCCTTTTGCGGTGCTATCACCCTGGGTTCCTTACCTTTTTGTGAACCCAGATGATCCTATTTGTTCAAAATATGTTGGATATTTTGAACATAGGAAGAAGATGGAGGAGAATGGAGTTGAAATGTTTGAGATGGTTGCTACAAAGAACTCCACGCTGAATCTATGCTTTAGTGTGTTGGGAAAGGATTCAGGTTCAGAACCACTGCATCTCCTTCCTTCAGCAGATTTGACCATTAATAAGGTTCAATTCCCAGACATTGAAGGTGCTTTTGCTGCTTTTAAAAGGTTTAAAAGAGCTCATGGTCTTCAACAGTGGTGGAATCCTTTTCCTTATGAATCCATGCGTTATAACTACAACACTACAAACGGTGTTGAATGTATAAACACTAAACAGGCCCAAAAGACTTCCCAATACAGACCAAGTCTGTGGGGGCAGAACGGGTCTTGGTAAAGCTTTCGTCTGACCCGAATGTGGGTCTAGGGGGTACTTCTTTTGCTTCTTGTTTTGTTTGTTTGCTTAATTGCTTCTTGATACAGGTGGTCTAGGGGGGTTCTTGCCAAGTTAGAATTTCCTCCACCTCATAGATTTCAATCAATCTGAATATATCACCTGTATCAATGGATAAAGATTTCTAAGGTTAAAGGAGCTTACAAGGTTAGATCCATGAAAGAAAAATCTGAGTTGTATCTGCAGTAATTCACAAATTATTTTTAGTTCTTTTAAGCACTAGGAAGCGTAGAAATGAATACGAGTATGGTATGATCGACACGGTGAAATAGCAATTTTTGAAAAATTAAAATATAACGCAAGAATACGTATATAAATTAAATATTAAATATATTTTTCTATATATATTTTTTATATATTGTTAAGCATATCAATTTATATGAGAGAGAGAGAGAGAGAGAGAGAGAGAGAGAGAGAGAGAGAGAGAGAGAGAGAGAATAAGTGATGGATGTAATATTTTCTCCATTAGGAGACTTGCTGTGGCCTACATTGAGTTTATCCCAATTATTTAATCACTATTTTTTTATTTGATAATAAGAGTGATAGATAAAGATCCGTTCTATTAAGAGTGTTTTTGTGAATAAACACTTCTAAAGTTGTTTTGCTGACTAGACATACTAAGGAGTATAAATATCGATTAAAGGGATTCCGAATCTAACCTTGTAAAAAATGTGCGTTCTCCAGTAAAGGACTTTTAAAAAACGTCACAGACTAGAAGAATTCCTTCATAATTCTTCATTAATAGAAAATTCTTCTTTATAATTCACTTTACGGCAAGTATTCTCTACAGATTACTTGAACAACAATGGCATAAGGTATGTTAATTAAGCAAAAGGACAATGTTGATGCTGAAAATAGTTTTTGTTTTTTTTGATAACCTTGATGCTGGAATAGTTAGAAAAGGTGTGTATAGTGTAGAGAGTGACCTACACCTTTTCTCTTATTACTATCTCTACACATTCACGTCAAAACCACAAGTAACGAGTATGAGCCTGTATTGGGTTTAATGAATCAAACCAATACTAAGAAAGTGAACACCACCCTCTCTCTCTCTCTCTCTCTCTCTCTCTCGAGTCCAGGTAGAACTTGAAGCAATTAAGTGAGCTCTATCTTTAGCATCAAACAGGGCATTCTTATTGAGTCAGATTCCCAAACCTGTGCCAATCTTCTTTCTGAGTGGTGGGCTGCTCCTCTTTGGAGGATCAGGTCTATCTGTGCTGAGTTTCTCTCCGCTCTTTCCTCAAATGTCTCTGTTGATTGGGGTGCCCAAGCTGTGCTCACTCTTTGGCAAAATGGTCCTCATGTAATCTTTTTGGTTCTTTTGATTTTGGCAACAGCCCCTCTTATTTTGTTTTGGTCATCCTAGAGGTGAGGTTTAATAAAAATTTCAGTTCATCAAAAATAAATAAATGATAGGGAATTTTCTCAAAATGCAAGCAAAATACATAACAACCAATTCAGCAAAAAAATATACGTAACAACCAAACCAAACCATTAATTGTATAAAGTAAGTACATTAAAAGGTTCCAATATTAACACGTGGTCACCATCTACCAGTGGATCTAATATTCAAAAAATTCTAACATTACCAAGATCCATTCTGCCCCTCATACCTAGACTACTTCATTCAATTGAATTCAAATCTTCTGTCCTACTTTTTCTGCTCTATTCTATACTCCACCAATAAAAACTTGTCACGTGTTCACCTAACTAATTAAATACTATCATTATTGACTTATTAATACTACCGTTATTAATTAATAGTAGTATTTAATTAATTAGGTGAATACGTGACAAGTTTTTATTAGTGGTGTATAGAGTGGAGCAGAAAAAGTGAGACAAAAGATTTGGACTCCATTCAACTTAGTTTGTAGCGTTGTCCTCGTAACGCAGAGATTGATAGCTAATACAACTCCATCACTGTTGCATTCCATGAGCGCTTTTAAATTTTTCATACTCAGAAAGTTGTTCTTGGAATTCAGTCAATTGACTCCTATAAGTGGTCAGATCTGCTGAAGGAATGCGGTGCAGTGATTCTGAGCCTGAATCCATGCAACTCTTTGTTACACGCTTGTCCAATTTTCCAAATAATCTTTTCTTCTCCAGCATCTTCCTGTCTCCAAAATATCCAATATATTCTGAACAAATTGGATCTTCTGGATTCACAAAAAGGTAAGGAACCCAGTTAGATAGCGCTACAAAAGGGTCAAGTACTTCTGCCTCATGACGTTGACGACCATTTCCAACACGATTGAAGCATGCCTGGGCAATAAGGCATACATAGCGGATTCCAGTCTTCATTCTTCCATCCATGGGAACCACCTCTACGGGGAAAGAAAAAACTTGAGGATTAAAAAGATTACTTTTTGAGGTAACGACCCTTCTTGGCCATGTTCTTTCCTGCAAGCAATGCCATAGCTGACCCCAGAGAATGCCCGGCTAACCAAACCCTTGCACCTTCAGCAACCATTTTGCAAATTAACATAATCCATTGCATCTTGAAAGCAGGGGGACTTGTGAAGTTCGTTAAGGAAGCACAAGCACTTGAAGTTCAGCTTGACGTCACGTACCACTGTTCCTTTTTTGAGGATTGTTCCTCGGAAGGCAATAACATATTGAGGGGCAGTTGGAACAGGATCTTGGCATTTATATTCATAAATGTCACCAAATATGGAACCAGCTTTGTCTATGAACTTGTCTTTAGTTGGAAATGGAAGGATTCCCACCAAGGTGGAGCAACAGCTTGGGTTTCTTCGCGTTTCTGAAGGCGGTCATCTTCAAGAATGTGCGCTGCATTAACCAAGCTAGAAAGAACCAATCTTTGGTAATCTACGTTGTTCCTACAAGGATATTGTAAAATAGTAAAAATACATGGTGAAGTTTACTTGTTAATCAATTGAAATTCCAAAACAGGAATTTGAAGGAAGCTTAAACAAAGTAACAAAAGCAGAGAGAAAGGAGAGTAATAAAAGGTATGGAATTGTATTAAGCAGCATAAAGATAATTACAGTGAGAAACTAGGAAGCACGAACATTCATTTAGGGTCCCGTATCAGTATCATACCCATGTTATTTATACCAGTGTCATACGGGCCGTTTAATATTATAATTTTTAGAGATTACTCCTGTTACTGTATTGTACCTGTTCATACCCATACCCGTACCCATACCCATGTCCATATTTTTGCTTTCTAGGTGAGAGAGCTCTATTCATAGAGCATTACAGGGAAGAAGAAGTAAAAGGGAAATAACTGAATTCTCTGAGGAGTGGGAAAAGCTCTAGACCAAAAAAAAAGTAATTTAGATATTCATTTAGTAAGTTATTGAAATCTACCTCTCATTCATTGCTTCGACAATTTGTAGTGCTTATGAGGTAAAACTTGTAGAATCTTTTGCATTTTCCACTTTGCTTTTATCACACCAAACACAAAAAATGGAAAATGAAATATTAATAATGTATGCTGTTTAATTTGGATGCGTTAATGAAATACTGTGAACAAGACTGCAACAAAAAAGTACGTCATTGAATTTTGATGATTCTTAACCTAACATGATGGCCTCGCTGCATACATGGAAGAGAGAGTTTTGGTGAACATCTTATACGTAGGATGCATTGGAATCCCCTTTTAGTTTGTTATTGGCTGAATGAAATTCCTTAACAGTTGATTACACCCTGTTAATACAGTATTGGTTAATGGACTTACCAGTCATTAGCAACTCTGGGTATTGGTTCTGAAAGGCTGAAATTTTCAGTCGTAGACGACATTACTCTTTTGTTGAGTTTCTTGGCTGCAAAAGTTTAGTCAAAACAATAAATTTTACACTAGGAAAGAAATTATCCAATTAAATACTTTTTTTTTTTGAGGGGGATCTAATTAAATACTTTGTAACAAGTCTCACCCCACATAAACAAATTCCAATAAAATAGAAGTTTTACTGATTTTATTACACACTCGGCTACACACCACTCTTGTTTTCTTATTTCACACCACTTTGCTTCATACGCTACACACTACTTTCTTTTGTTTCACTTAATCTTGCATACTTCGCAATTGGTGGATAACTTTACATAGAATGCATAAAAGACCAACCCATACTACAATAGTACAATCCAAAAACATAGGAGACGAGGCAATAAAAAGGCCTATATTAAAGTCATGCCAACACGCAAATGTATTAGTCACACAAACACACAAATGTATAAAATTAGACCCCTTGGTGATTAACGTTGCGGAACAGAACACACAAATCAGCTTATTCATTACAATACAATTCAGTGCATACTAGCATCTGACAGAATTTACAATCTATATTAGGCTAACAGTCTCTTAACTACCTCATCTCTAAGCACATTAAGCACATGCTCAATTACAGTAACAGCACATTTTTTTTTATTACAGTAGCTGCACGTTACAAGATACACAGTGACTGCTATCTGCACTATTACAAGCATAAACCTTATCTTAACAATATAGGACATAAAAGATTAAAAATTTGTAACCTCGCCCTCCACGCTTTTACTAGGGAAGACCACCGGCTTCAGATTGTGAGCACGATCCAATTAGTTCAACTGATCTGGATAATTCAAAATATTCAGATCAATACACATGCAATTGCCAAAAACATAAAGCCCATCTATAGGAAACTCATCCAACTTGCTATTTATATAGAGGCAATACAAATTTTTCTAATCAAGGCAGCCCTTTAAACCCAATAAACCAATACAAATTGCTAATCAAGGCAACCCTTTAAACTCAATAAACCACTACAAATTGCTAATACAAATTGCAAATCAAGACAACCCTTTAAACCCAATAAACCAATACCATTTGCTAATCAAGGCAACCCTTTAAACCCAATAAACCAATTATGAAACTTGAACAGTCTAGAATTTAGAGTTTGGAGTGAACAGTCTAGAATTTCGAGGGCACACTTCTATTTATACCATTAAACTAGTCTGAGCAAGTTTTCGGAGGCAAAAACACATTCAGGTTCCGCTTTGACATTACTCGAAAAATACAAAATAAAAATTCTCGCTGTCTATGTGAATCTATGTCTCATTGGACGATTCCTTACTTTTTTTTAGATCCTAGTCCGTTTGGAGAATTTTTTTTTTTTTGAATAAATACAAATGTAGAAAAAACTATCAATTTTACATATTTAACTCCCAAACTCACTTATATTAGTTAAGCTAAAAAAATTTTGTTAATCTGCAAAATTATTATTAACTGTGTAAATTTATACTGACACTATTCACTTTGCATATAGTTTTTTATGTTTTTCTTTACATATTCTAAAACTGAAGAAAAAAGTGAATAGTGGCTATTGTGTGTGAAAATAGAAAAACAATTAAAAAAATCAAGAAAAATTAAATATTTTAATATAAGGTAATGAAAAATTAATAATCCAATGTGAGGTGTTTTGAAAAATGAGTATATAAAATAAAAAGTATGTTTTTATACTTAAAAAATAAAGCAACAAAAATCTGGACCTCAATCAAGGCAAATGGGTTTGGGAAGCAAAAATTGGTTGAGAATATCAATTTTGAAGCTTGGAAAAATAAACCTTACACATAATCTTTAATATGACTTGGAAAACCCATAACCACCATCAGGACCAAATTCATTTTTTCCTTAAAAAACTCATTTTGTTTAGTGGACTAAAATTTATGCTACAAAAATTCACTTTGTTAATCTGAACACAATAAACAGCAAACCCAGCAACGCAATTTCATTGAATTTTTACTAAAAAATGATTTTTTTTTTATTTACTTTCCAAGCCACAAGAGTGAGAATGAGATTTGCAAAGTGTGCAATCTGAACCACAATTAAAGCCAACACAATTAAGCCTAGAGTATAGAGTTTTATCCCCAAGCGCTTCCCATTGTAGGATTTAAATCTGGGATCTCTACCTCCTGAACCATTAGGAGTGAGCCCATGATCACTAGACCAAACATCCCCGATAGTAGTCCACCACCACATTTATCCTTCTAATCTGTTTTCTTCCAAATACCTAATAATATTCAATTCAAAAGATTAATCCACGTACATAAAGTTTATATATAAATGATTTGATTACTCAAAATAAATCAATATAAAAGTGTAAAAGTATAGCTATATACTTGAAAAGGGAAAATTATTAGGTATTCTCAGAGTACTATAAATGCGTACTCCCTTCTCTCACATGAATAGTAGGTCCTACCTTGAATTTAATTAGTGGAACTCACTATTCATGTGAGAGGAGTGAGCACGTATTTATGGTACTCCGGGAGTACATAATAATTTTCTCTTGAAAAGTTATATATTGCTTGATTGCTTTAAAAAAAAAAAATGTCATTTTTGGTCTTTACATTTTGAGATAACAATCAATTTGATCCATATATTTTGATAATAGTCAATTTAGTTCTTATTATTTTAAACTTGTCATCAATTTTGACTTTTGCCGTTAACTCACTCATGAAAAAGATCACATTTTAAATTTACATGGCAAACTAGAATAATAATATTTTTTTTATAGATATTAAAAAATTTCACCTGAGAATTTTAATTTGTGCTTTACTTTTCTCTTTGTAAGGAGGCAAACTAAATTTTTTCTTTTGTAGGGAAAATAATGATCTTTTCCTCCAGGCATGAAAACTGAGAATTGCATTGGTACGAGTATTTTTTATTCTACTGCATGGGGGAAATTAATCTAAATAGTATCTTATCATCTGACGGGGGAAAAACGTTTCCATAGATTAATGGTTATAGTGTGAATATAAGAATTGAAGTTTTGTTTTTTTATCTCATTTTTTTTTTCCAATTAATCTCATTTTTAAAAATAAATTAATTTTTAACATTTTATAGCACATATTTAACATAAAAGAGTTACCAAAACTATATATATTTTTTATATAAATAAGCTATCGATAAAAATCAATTCTCAACACATATATTCTTTATTTTATATCTAGAATAGTATTGTGAATATAGTATAACTCTCTCTCTCTCTCTCTCTCTCTCTCTCTCTCTCTCTCTCTCTCTCTCATGCAACTATACAAGTGGAGAAAAAATAATCCACATCCTATGTTGGGAAAAATTCTATATATAATTGTGAATAAATTTCAGCAAATACAGCAAAAGCACAATACAAAGATTTACGTGGAAACCTTTTCTCCTTAAAGGGAAAAACTACGGGACAAACTCCGAATAATTTTACTATATTAAATAGAGATTACAACACTTAGAGATACAACTTGAGCAAAAAAAAAAAATCTTTTTCTTTTCACTCATTGCTCTCTTATTCACTATGTATTTCTCACAATTTTCTCTTACTCGTTCTATTTTTCTCTTCTCTTTTACTTGCTCTCACTCACACAATTCTTCCTGCACTATCCTCAGTCTCACTTGCTGGGACTTTTCTTTCTTTGCTCCCCAATCCAAATGGCCGAATGGCCTTTCCCTTTATTGCTTTCACCTTTTCTTCTTTTCTTCCTTCCACACTCTTCAAATCAACTCACAATAAATGCTAGCCACTTCCTTTGATTTTGCTTCAACCAAAACTCTTTCTTCAGCTTTCTTCCCCTAGGCCGAATAGCCTTTGCTTTTGCTTCTTTCGTTTCTTTCTTCCTTCCAACATGTCTCACACGCTTTGGTTCACTTCTCATTAACAGAAGTCAGACTTCTCACAAGTCATGGAGTGACATGCTCATTAAATGAGCTCTTGAAAAATATGTAGGTTGGACCCATGGTGCAGTGCACCCAATAATCTCCCCCTCCAGCCCACTACGGAGGAGATCTTTGATCCAACTCTTTAGTTAAAATTCCTTCTGGCCAAGTCAACACTAGACTCAACCTTCTTCATTATCTTCACTAACACTGAGAAAATTTCATCAAAATTAATATCTTTCTTTCTCAAAGAATTTTTTTCACTTTGGATATCCTTAATCCAATGTCTTGGCTCCCCCTGATCAAAAGCACAAATATTCTCAAAGCTAACTGCTTGATGTTCTTTAGTATACCTCCTTTCAAGAGGTTCAACAATCTCTAGTGGAGGATATTGCTCCCCCAGCTTAAGACCTTCACAATCTTTTACTTGATCATTCTTCCTAGCATCATGATATTTTTCATCAAATATCATTTCCTCATTTAAATCATTTTCAGGTAGAGAGAATTTCACTCTCTTGGCTACAACAACATTAATATCAACTCTCAACTGTGGAGTTTTCTCAAAAACTTTGACTGCATTGGAATTTTTCTTACAAGCTCTCACATGAGTTCTGTACATGCCATAACAAGCATGCCCTCTAGCAATAACTAATAATCCTTTACAAAGTTTCCATCTTCCATTGCCAAGATGGTTACTATAATCTGCTCAATCCAAAGCCAATGTAGACAACACTTTCATCCTTAAATCTGGAACATGCCGCACATTCTTCAATATCAACGTGCAACCAACATTGGTCTTGATGCACACATCACCAATTCCTACAATTTTTGAGTAACTGGAGTTACCCATTTTCACAACACCAAAGTCACCTGCTTTGTATGTGGTGAACAACACTTTTGTGGGAATAACATGGTGGGATGCTGTCGAATCAATGACCCACTCAACATCATATATAGCAACATGCTCACATTTTTGCTTTTCAAGAGAGAGCATTAGAACATCCTCATGAAACACAACTGCTGCAATATTCTTCTCATCATCATTCTTTTCATCGTTCTCTTCAATTTTTTTATTATTCCAATGTCAGTAGTTTCTTTTTATGTGGCCCTTTTTCCCACAATGGAAACATTCTCTAATCTCTTTAAACTGAGATCTACCTTTTGATTGTAAACCTGTCATTGGATTTGACCCCCCAGCGAATTCCCATCATACGAGGACGAACACCATCATGACCCTAAGGATAAGAGGACATCCTCCAGAGGTTTGGCCAACAATGTTCTGAGCAAGGTGCTCCACCAGATTTCCAAGTCGCCCTTCACTCGGAGGATTGAGAAGGGAAAGCTTCCGAGGCGGTTCACCCAACCAACCTTCACTATTTACAACGGAAGAACGGACCCAGTAGAACACGTGAGCCATTTCAGCCAGAGGATGGCGGTGCACTCAAAGAATGAGACACTAATGTGCAAAGTTTTCCCCTCTAGCCTGGGACCTATTGCGATGAGGTGGTTCAATGGCCTGAAGGCGGGCTCTGTCGATTCCTTCATGGAGCTCACCATGAGAGAAGAAGAGACCCTCAGGGCATATATCGACAAGTATTGGGAGATGTACAATGAGATCGATGGGGACTTCAACGAAGTCGCCATAAGTGCCTTCAAGGTTGGCCTTCCGAACGAGCATGACCTGAGTAAGTCACTGACCAAAAGGCCTGTCAAGAGCATGCGGCGGCTCATGGACCGTATTGACGAGTATACGCTAGTCGAGGAGGATCAATTGCAAATAAAGGCAAAGGCGAAGTTCATCCCTCAAGAGAGGAGGGATATCAGGTTGGACCGAAATGACAGTAGTAGGCCGAGGAGAGAGTTCGTTGGGCATCCAGGTCTGACACCTACGTAGGTGGTCAGCACCGTGTTCTGTTAACCCATACAATGGGTGTTCGAGAAGATCCGTCATGAACCCTACTTCAGGTGGCCCAGTAAAATGATAGGTGATCCTACGAAGCATAACCAGAACCTCCATTATCAGTACCATCAAGAGAACGGCCACACGACAGAGAACTGCAAGAACTTACGGAATTACCTAGAACAGTTGCCGCAGAAGGGAAAGTTGAGACAGTTCTTGTATCAGCCTGGTGGACAGGGAGAGCACCCTGGGCCGACAAATCAGGGCCATCATGCCCCGATACCTCTTTTGGGAACCATCAACGTCATACTCCTTGCTCTTGGGAGGACCGGCTCTCGCCTTTCCAGGGTGATGTCTGTGGCACAAGCCCATGCCGAGGGATCTGGCTCCGAGCCGAAGAAGATTAAGGGTATTGAACCGCCCATTCTAGGCTTCTCGGACGTAGACAAAGTAGGAATCATCTAACCACACGATGACGCCTTGGTCGTAATGTTGAGAATTGGGGGTTACGATGTGAAGAGGATAATGGTAAACCAAGGAAGCGGTGCGGACATCATGTACCCTGACCTGTACAAGGGATTAAGCGTGAGGGAAGAAGACCTTTTAGCCTATAATTCACCACTGATAAGCTTCGAGGGGAAGGCAGTCGTTTCGAAGGGGCAGATTAGGTTGCCTATATAATCAGGCCCAGCGGTAGTCGAAGTGGATTTTATTGTGGTCGACGCCTACTCTCCTTTCACGGCCATTGTGGGGAGACCCTGGCTGCATGCCCTGGGGGCTGTCTCTTCTACTCTCCACGCCAAGGTGAAGTTTCCTTTCGATAGTCAGGTCGAAGAAATTGTTGGGAATCAGTCTGCGGCGAGGCAGTGCCTAATAGTTGCAGTTCTGCGCAGGCTAGAACTTGAGTCTTCAACCCAAGCTGCGCCGACCCCATAGCAATTAGCCTCTTTTGCCACAACAGGGGGGACAGTGGTGGAAGAGCCCACGTGCGAGGGGTTAGACAAAGTTCTCGTGGATAATGACCCTGAGAGGTTCTTCCAGGTAGGGACCCAGTTGTCGGTCGAGGAAAGAGAGGGGTTGGTCGCATTCTTAAAGGAGAACATTGACGTGTTTGCATGGGACACATACAAGGTGCCTGGGGTCGACCCAAACTTCATTTGCCACCACCTGAATGTTAGCCCGGCTGCCATGCCGAAAAGGCAACCCCTTCGACGCTCCTCTAGAGAACATTCCAAAGCCGTTAAAGAAAAAGTCATCAAACTTAAGAAGACTGGGGCCATCAAGGAGGTGTTCTATCCTGAGTGGCTAGCACACACAGTCATGGTAAAGAAGAAAAGTGGGAAATGGAGGGTCTGCGTGGACTTCACGGATCTGAACAAAGCCTACCCCAAAGACTCCTTCCCAATGCCTCCCATAGACCAATTGGTGGACGCGACGGTCGGCCACCCTCGAATGAGTTTTCTAGACGCCTTTTAGGGGTATCACCAGATACCCTTGGCTTTAGAGGACCAAGAGAAAATGACCTTTGTTACCCCCACTGATAACTACCATTACAAAGTGATGCCTTTCGGCTTGAAAAATGCAGGGGCTACCTACTAGAGGATGATGACCAGGATGTTCGAGGCACAGTTGAAAAAGACTGTTGAGGTGTATGTGGATGACATGGTTGTCAAGAGCAGGGTTATATTGGAGCATGTGGCCGACCTGAGCAACACCTTCCAAACTTTGAGGAAGCACAAGTGACGCTTGAATGCCTCCAAATGCTCCTTTGGTGTAGGGTCTGGCAAATTTCTGGGTTATATGCTCACTCACAGAGGTATTGAGGCCAACCCCACCCAGATCACCGCGATCTGCAATATGCAACCTCCTCGGAACCCAAAGGAGGTCCAAAGGTTGGCAGGAATGACCGCCACCCTCAACAGGTTCATTTCCCGGTCTGCGGACAAGTGTCGCCCCTTTTTCTAGCTGTTAAACAAGTGGGAGGGATTTGAGTGGACCAAAGAATACTCCCTTGCCTTCTAGCAGCTAAAGGAATATCTCTCTCGAGCACTCATTATGTCCCGTCCTGATCTAGACGAAGTGTTGTTTGCATACATAGTTGTGGTTGCCCATGCCGTCAGCCTAGTTTTGATACAGGATGACAACGGTATACAGAGACCGGTCTATTACGTGAGCAAGTCTCTGCAGGAGGCCGAGATCCGGTCTCTGCCCCTAGAAAAGGCGATTCTAGCCGTGGTGCACGTGATGCGCCAGCTCCCGCACTATTTTCAATCTCATACGGTCGTCGTGCTAACCCAGCTCCCACTTAAGTCCGTGCTATTGATTACTCCAGCAGAATCGCCAAATGGGGAACTGTATTGGGAACCTTTGACATCAAATACATGCCTCGCACTTCTGTGAAGGGGCAAGTCCTGGCTGACCTGGTGACAGAGTTCACTAAGCCTTCCATAGAGGAAAACCTGGAAGGATGGGGCACGGATGGAAAAGCAGTTGGCATAGTCTCGTGTGAGAAACCTCCGATGTGGAAGGTTTTCATGGACGGAGCCTCCAACCAGAGAGGTTTAGGCATAGGAATAGTTTTGATATCTCTGGATGGAATCGTCGTGGAAAAGTCTTTAAGGATAGCGTTTTCGGTTACCAATAATGAGGCCGAATACGAAACTTTACTAGTGGAAATGGACATGGTTCGAAAAATAGGGGGAAAAACGGTGCAGGCGTTCTCAAACTCACAGCTAGTGGTCGGCCAAGTGGAAGGGAAATTGGAAGCTAGGGAACTGAGAATGCGAGAGTATTTAGCCTGCGCCAAGCACTTGCGGTCCGAATTCGAATCTTTTGCATTATCGCATGTCTCTAGGAATGGTAATACCCACGCCGACTCGCTGGCCATGCTCGCAACTTCCTCGGCTTAGGGCCTTCCTCGGGTCATTCTCGTTGAGGACCTATTTAGGCCAGTTGGGCCAGATTGTCATACCCTTCGGATCCACCAGGTTAGAGCAAAACCCAGTTGGATGGACCCTATAGTGTCTTTCCTTAAACACGACACTTTGCCAGAAGAGAAATCTGAGGCCGACAAGATCCGTAGAAAGGCTTCGCGGTTTTGGCTATCTGAGGATGAGAAGCTTTATAGACGCTCCTTTTCGGGGCCCTACCTACTGTGCGTGCATCCGGAAGGAACGGAGCAGCTCTTAGAGGAGTTGCATGAAAGAATATGTGGTAGCCACACGGGCGGTAGGTCACTAGCTCATAGAACCCTTACACAGGAGTACTGGTGGCCAAACATGCAAAGAGAGGCACAGGATTACGCGAGAAAATGCAATCAGTGTCAGAGATTCGCTCCCAACATCCACCAGCCTGGTGGTGTCCTTAACCCTTTGGTTAGCCCTTGGCCGTTTGCACAGTGGGGCTTAGACATAGTAGGGCCATTTCCGAGGGCAACAGGCAACAAGAGATGGTTGCTTGTCGGGACAGACTATTTCACCAAATGGGTAGAATCCGAGCCCCTTTCGAATATCCGAGACGTGGACATGAAGAAATTCATCTGGAAAAACATCATCACCAGGTTTGGGATCTCACGTACTCTCATCTCGGACAACAGACTACAGTTCGACAGCAAAGCCTTCAAAAAGTATTGTGGACACTTCGGCATCACAAACAGATACTCCACCCCAGCCTACCCGCAGGGGAATAGCCAAGCTGAAGTGACCAACAAGTCGATAGTCAATGGGCTCAAGAAAAGACTAGAAGATGCGAAAGGCAGATGGGTGGATGAAATGCCACACGTGCTGTGGACTTACCGAACTACGCCGTGAAGATCCACAGGGGAGACACCTTTCGCGATGGTGTATGGCGCCAAGGCGGTGATCCCTTTGGAAATGGGGTTCCCGATGATGAGAGCGCAGTTTTTCACCCCGAACGCTAATGATGACATGCTGCTGAAAGGGCTAGACTTAGTGGAAGAAAGGCGGGAAAACGCTATGGTCCGGCTAGCTTGCTACCAGCAGAAGCTCAAGCGGGGGTACGACTCTCATGTAAGATCCAGGCCCCTTGCCCCGGGAGATCTAGTTTTGAAAAAATTTGTCGGAACTGCTAAAGACCCGGCATGGGGAAAATTAGGACCAAACTGGGAGGGGCCTACCGTATAACCTCAGTGGCCGGCATAGGGCCCTATTATCTCGTCGACTTAGAAGACAAACCTGTAAAACGCCCTTGGAATGTAAATAACCTCCGAAGGTATTACTATTAATGAAAGGCATACCCGCCAAGCATTTGGATATCATTGTATCATGCTGATTGTTAATATGTCAATCTCTATCGCCAAACTATGTATAAGTGTTAATGTCAACTTAGGCTACGCTAGGTCCTCAGACCTTCTGCCTTGGGAAAATTTAACATACAATTCATTTTCATTACGTGTTAATGTCAACCTAGGCTACGCCAAGTTCTCGGACCTTTTGCCTTGGAAAAATTTAACGAATCATTTTCGTCAAGTGTTAATATCAACCTAGGCTACGCCAGGTCCTCAGACCTTCTGCCTTGGGAAAATTTAATATACAATTCATTTTCATTAAGTGTTAATGTCAACCTAGGCTACGCCAGGTCCTCGGACCTTCTGCCTTGGGAAAATTTAACGTACGAATCATTTTCGTTAAGTGTTAATGTCAACTTAGGCTACGCCAGGTCCTCGGACCTTCTGCCTTGAGAAAATTTAACATACAATTCATTTTCATTAAGTGTTAATGTCAACCTAGGCTACACTAGGTTCTCGGACCTTCTGCCTTGGGAAAATTTAACGTACGATTCATTTTCATTAAGTGTTAATGTCAACCTAGGCTACGCCAGGTCCTCAGACCGTCCGCCTTGGAAAAAATTTAACGTACAATTCATTTTCATTAAGTGTTAGTGTTAATCGTTGAACTACGCATGACCTGATTACTCTTATGTAAAGGCCGCTGCCACCTTGACTTTCGAGCACGCTTATGCGCAATTAGCTATTTAATGGTTAACCCCACTATGTCGAGGTCCATATGCAACAAGGCAAATTGTATAGCAATAAACATAGCCAAGCACGAAAGTTATATTATCAGAAGTAAAATACTGAAATTCATTAAAAACTGTTTGCAACAAAGCTGAAGGAAAGGAATTACAAGGAGAGATACTAAAAATCCACAAAAAAAAAAAAAAACACACACACACACACACAACAAAGCTGCGTGAGAAGGGGGCCCGGGATGGCCTATCCCTTTATCTTCAAAGGTGGGTCCTTCCCCGACTTAGTTAAGGACTCTTTAGTTCGGCCTTCCACCTCAATTCGCTTTGGTTCAGCCTCGAACAGGTCCTGGACTTGCTTCCCTTTGTCCTTTGGCTTGGGTGGAGGTATGACCTGACCATCCAGCTCGCCCGACCCCTTCTCGGCCCCTTCATTAGAAGCAGCCACTTCTTCGGGGGGTGGGACTTGCTCGTGGGAAGAGGGAGGCACGTCGAGAGCAACCAAAGTGGTATGAGCGTCTTTGATAAACCTGATATCCTCGGGATACCAGACTTTCTCCGCTGCCTTCCACTTGGAGTTGGCAGGGACTCCTGCAGCATTTAGGGCTTCCACCCAAACCTGCTGGCAGTATTCCCTGCACAGCTCGGCCAGCTCCTCGGTCAAGCGATTCTCCGTCACCTCGACCCCTTCATTGTAAGCGGCTTTGGTGGCAGCCTCCACGATCTCCCTTATGGTGCAAGCCACTTCTTTGGCCTGCGCAAGCTCCCTTTTTAGGTCTGAGATCTCCTACCCTGCTTTGGACAGTGCCTCTTCCCTCTGGTGCAAGAGCTTACGTTGGCTTTCCAACTGGGCCTCCGCCGTCTTCATTCCCGCGTCTAGGCGCCTCCTCTCTGTTTGCTCCAGGGTTAGTTTGGCGGCCAGGTCAGCCTTCTCAGCCTCGGTGCAACCCAAGTCTTTCTCAACCTCTGCCTTGGCCGCCTGCTCGGCCCCAACATGGTTTTGGTAGTGCCCCACCAGCGCATCGGCAGCAAAGGCCTCCTGGATGGCCTGCGAAGGGAAGTTCCAACGGATATGTCAAATACCTTTAATCATGAGAACGAGTGACCATTAGAAGTCTTTAATCTTGTTAACATCTCACCGAGTCTTTGGTCATTGTTCAAAACTTCCAAAATCTTTTGGTCATTGTTTGAAACTTTCAAAAACTTGGAAGGTTATAATCTTAAAATTTTGGACTATATAATAATTGTTTAATACAGATTGTATAATTGCAGCTAAATGTATGGCAATTATAAAAAGTGTAGCAATCATGATATCTAGGTCAGTTTATGTCATTCATTACTTTTTCCTTAAATAAAATTGGGCTATAATATTTTATCTAGTTATCTACTCATCAATATCCCATGTAATGATCAAGAAATCTTATTGAAGTTTAAACACCAAAGTACATCCTCCATTGAACTTATTTTCAATTTAGTCATTTAAGTTTCATTTGTTTTTTAAATCTTTAACTTAAATATGTTTTTAGTTTAGTGATTCCGTTAATATTGTCCAATTTTGCTATTAGCTTAACATTGTCCAATGTGGATTGCATGGAAGGAATACAATGAAAACAAATGAAAGTCAATGGATTGAAATGAAAAAGAATGAAACCTAAAGAATTGAATTAAAAACAAGTCAAAGTTAGAGATGTAATTTGTAATTTAGCCTTCGTTTAGTAAGTATTAATAAATAAAAAGTCAATTAGAGAACTTTTAGGGTAGAATATACTTCTTGATTAAAATTTGTTCATGGAAATTTAATCAAACCTAAATGAAAATTTATTTTTGGTTAGGTTGCTTTATTTGAAAAGATATTGTATTCTAATTAGATATAACTATCAAAGGAGACATCAAGGATTCCAAAGTACTTTGTTATTACTATCAAATTTGGTCCCTAAACTTTTGGTATTGTGTCAAAATGGTCATTGTCGTTAAGTGTTAAATGAAAAATGTTGACATAGTTAACAATGATAATAAAATATTCTTTTTATGTCAAATAAGTTGCCACATGGAAACTTTTGAAAAATATTACCAAAAAAGCTAAAACTTTACAAAAATTAAAATCACAAACATTTTTAGGGCTTAAAATTTTAGCAAAAGAAACATTCTTCAGATTTAATCTTAATATCTTTGAAGCTAAAGGAACTCTTTGGTTAGATTGTCTTTGTAGCTTTCTCCTTAAGTTCTTTTCATTTAATTCACCTATCATTGCCGTAGCTAATGGAAGACCCAAAATCAACCATTAATCACACCTAAAGCCTTCATGAGTTCTCAAAATAAGGGATAAATAAATTTGAATGCAACGTCCATTGAAACTCATCTAAAATATAGCCTATCTCTACTTGAACTTTGTTAAAAGAGTTAAGCAGCTGTATGAGCCTTCCAAAATATGTATACATACATTTGTAATATTTTAATAAGTTACTGGGGGTAGTGGACTTATGGAGAAGACAGAGTCTCCCAAAATAACTGGTAAAGAAAAGTTTAATTAGTAGCTTTATCTCTTAAAATTTGTGTGGGAGAAAATACTATGTCAAATACCTTTAATCATGAAAACGAGTGACACCATTAAAAGTCTTTAATCTTGATAATGTCTCACCGAGTATTTGGTCGTTGTTCAAGACTTTCAAAGTCTTTTGGTTATTGTTTGAAACTTTCAAAAACTCGGAAGGTTATAATCTTAATTGTTTGATGCAAATTGCTTGATGCAAATTGCTTAATTTACTATGTCAAATACCTTTAATCATGAAAACGAGTGACACCATTAAAAGTCTTTAATCTTGATAATGTCTCACCGAGTATTTGGTCGTTGTTCAAGACTTTCAAAGTCTTTTGGTTATTGTTTGAAACTTTCAAAAACTGGGAAGGTTATAATCTTAATTGTTTGATGCAAATTGCTTGATGCAAATTGCTTAATTTACTATGTCAAATACCTTTAATCATGAAAACGAGTGACACCATTAAAAGTCTTTAATCTTGATAATGTCTCACCGAGTATTTGGTCGTTGTTCAAGACTTTCAAAGTCTTTTGGTTATTGTTTGAAACTTTCAAAAACTCGGAAGGTTATAATCTTAATTGTTTGATGCAAATTGCTTGATGCAAATTGCTTAATTTACTATGTCAAATACCTTTAATCATGAAAACGAGTGAAAACGAGTGACACCATTAAAAGCCTTTAATCTTGATAATGTCTCACCGAGTATTTGGTCGTTGTTCAAGACTTTCAAAGTCTTTTGGTTATTGTTTGAAACTTTCAAAAACTCGGAAGGTTATAATCTTAATTGTTTGATGCAAATTGCTTGATGCAAATTGCTTAATTGCTGACTAAGTGTATGGCAATTGTCAAACGTGTACCAATCATGATATTCAAGTCAATTTTACGTCAACCAATACTCTTTTCTCAAATAAAATAAAAATATAAATGGACTATAATTACATATCTAGTTATCTACTCATCCGCATCTCATGTAATGATCAAGATTTTATTATTATTATTATTATTATTATTATTATTATTATTATTATTATTATTATTATTATTATTGTATAAAACATATTTATTTAAGTTTAAACTCCAAATTACATCCCCAACTTTAACTTATTTTCAAATTAGTCATTTAAGTTTCATATTTTTTTTTCCAATCTTTAACTTAAATATGTTATCAATTTAGTCATTCCGTCAATATTGTCCAATCTTGCTTTTAGTTTAATGTCTTCTAATATGGATTGGATGAAAGGAATACAACGAAAACAAATGAAAGTTAAAGGAGTGAAATGAAAAAGAGAGAAACTTAAAGAACCGAATTAAATACAATTCAAAGTTAGAGGTGTAATTTGTAATTTAACCTTCATTTAATAAGTATTAATAGATAAAAATTCCATTAGAGACCTTTTAGAAGAATAATTCTTAAGTACTCCCGGAGTATAGAGAATGGTGCTCCATTCTCTCACATTCATGGTGGGGTCTGTTCATGAAATTCATGGTTGAGTCCACCATGAATATGAGAGGTGAGAGCACCATTTCTCCATGCTTCGGGAGTACCTAAGAATTTTCCCCTTTTAGAGTAGAATATACCTATTAATTAATTTTTTTAAAGGAAATTTAATCAAACCTAAATTAAAATTTATTTGCTATTAGGTTGCTTTATTTGAAAAGATAGTGTATTCTAATTAGATATAACTATCAATGAAGACATCAAGGATTCCAATCTTCTATCCTTCATTATAACTATCGAATTAAAAAGACAAACAAACTTCAAAACGTGTAGTACTATTAGAAGACTTTAATCCTAATAATGTTGCAATGGTTCTTTGGTTAGTGTTCATCAAATAAATTTAGACTTGGAAAGTAATGGCCTCATGGTCCCACTATCAACTAGCCTTACTTTTGAACCATATAATTGTATAATGATACAACTACTCTTTTCAAGTCATTAATTACCTAAATTCATTCAAACTTGAAGACTTGAGTAACGGGGGAATATACTTCAAAACATGTTGCAAGATTTTTGAAGCTCAATTAGCTGGCACCTCTTGGTATTTTTATGATTTAGAACCTTCCTCCTTTGTTATATAACTATCAAATTATCTAAAAGACTTCAAAACATGTGATTCTATTAGAAAACTTTAGTCCTAATTATATTGAATGAGTCTTTACAAAGTGTTCAGAAATTCAATTTAGACTTGGAAAGTAATGGCATCATGGTCTAGCTATTGACTAGCATAACTTTTGGACAATATAACTATTTGCCAAAGATTCATGCCAGAGTGAAACTTGGAGAAATTGTATTAATTATCTTGGTAAGTTTCAAATTAATGTTTTAATAAGATATCTATGGTGAGCCAGACACAATACTTTCTTTGAAGAAAGGACTAATCTCATTCTTCTTCCTCTACAAAAGATTTGGATTTAGGCTATGCTGTGTTGTTTTGTTGTTGTTGTTGTTTTTTTTTTTTTTTTTGCAGAGTGTCCAAAATCGCCACTAATATATATATATATATATATATATATATATATATGAGATAGGTTCGATCAGGTTACACTTAGTGTAATTTCATAAGAATTACACATTTTTATAACTATTGATCTTGGCAAGATCCAAGGGTAAAAAATACACAAATGTCATGTCATTAATATTATGTCTAAATATTAATGAGTTACTTCCCCCCACATTAATTATTTCCCTGAATTCAACGCTTATCCCTCTAAAGACTAAACCTGATCAGCTTCTTTCGCTAAACTCAACTTCTTTTCCACGGCTCCAGACACTCCTCCACCCTGGTGACAGCTGATAGAATTTTATTTACAGTTAAAGTCCAAGAGAGAGGTTTTTTTTTTTTTTTTGGAGAGTAAAGTAAAAGAAATAATTTGGTTCTTTTATTTTCACATTGTAAATTTGGTTTATTGATTGATCAAGAGACAAATAATAACGCTACAAAATGATAGTAATTTTCATTTTTTCAAATCTATTCTTCCCTTTCCCTTGTACATGTTGATCATGAATCGCAAAAATTCCAACATTTTAAGAGAGAAAAAAAGGAACCAATGTATCGGTATGGCTCAGGCCAACCATATTTATTTGTGTCTTCTTTTATTTGTATGAATTTTAAATTTAATTTTTTAAGGCCAAAAATAAAATTTAAAAAAAAAAAAAAAAAAGCCCATTTTTCCATTGTTGGAAAGACAGTTTTGAAACCAATTTTCCGATTGTAGCTTCCAGGAAACTATATCCTCCACTTCATACTTCTCATCATTATAAATAGCATTTGACAGCATTCCTGGCATTTCACACCCTCAGTGAAAATTTGGCCTACAACTCCAATTTGGCTTTTCAAAAGCCAAACTCTTTCAGCAAGATTACCAACCTGACTCTTGTTAAATTTCTTCATTGTTTTATAAACTTGAAACATTAGCAGTTATCACACCCTTGACATCTCTACACACCACACAGCCTTAAGCAAATCCAAATAACTAGCAGGTTGCTTGCCCCAGAATTTGAAGGACTTAAAAAGGTTAAGTTAAAGCAGTGAAATCTCTTCCTAGTAGCGTTATTAGTGCTATTGAAAATTTTTAGCTGTAGACATTTGCTTGCATGCATTTTAGATGGTACCCTTTAGAGTTTAGACTTGTTTCTTGGATGAATCATAAACTGATTTACATAATATTCTGAACTATATTTGTTTGCTGTGATTTGGGTTTTGGTTGCTTTTTTTATCAGCTCTACTGATTTTGATAGTTCACTTGGGCCTAATTAGGTAAATTGAATGTTAACTTTTCAAATGGTAAATTATTTAACATGAGTTTGTGGCTCCAAGGAGAGCCATTTTTTCGCTCAAGGTGTATTTATGACTCAATTGTCAAGTAGAAATGCCTGGTTTCACTTCTTCATGGTTTGTCTTGATCCCTCTTGGCCTCCTTAGCTCTTTTTCAGTTCCTTTGTTGTACTTGATGTTTTGTGAATATTAAATTGTTCATTGACTTTTGAAAGTTTTTTTTTTTTTTTTGCCCCAGGTGGGTGAAGGACATCAATAACATTATTTAGCACTTCTTTCTTTCGCATCTTGGGCAGGTTGGTTCCTTTTTATCCTGAAAGTTCTATTGAGAGTGTAAAAATGTTCAATTTCAATATATGTCGAACATCAATTGGCTCCATAAACAATTCAAAGGCTTTTGCTTCTTCCATGGCAGTTTATTTCAAAGGAAATCAAGAAGAGAGGAACATAACGAGTAATGACTATTGAAGAGCAAATTTTCCTTAAATCAGGACCAGGACATCTCACTGCTGCTGTCGACTGGTAAAAAAAAAATTCTGAATTTTATTATTTAAAAAAATATTTATAAAAAAGATCGCGTCATGGATCAACTTGTTTTAATTCGGGTGAAAAAAATTCAAGTTTGAATATGGTGTTTTCCTTTGGTTCAAGTTCAATTTTGCCACATCAAATTTTATGCTCACCTCTCCAAAGAGAATATATTAATAATTTTGCTTTTAGTGAGTAGTGACTCACAATTATTATTTTTTTATTTTATTAAATCAATAGTTGGGATGATAATTTGAACCCTAGATAGTTTTTGTAAAATTTTAGACCCCTTAACAAAATATGTTTAACCTAATATTAAGCCAAGTTGATTAACAAGTTTGTTAATTAAAACTAGGTTAAACCAATATGTGTAAAATAAATATAATGCAGAAACATAAAGAACACAAAGATCTGATGATTTAGGAAAACCAAACTGGTAAAAAACTGGGGAGGATTTAACCTAGCTATCCTTAAGGTTAAACAGATCTACTATGAAAGAATTAAAGTTTGTACAATAGAACTTAGATCACTAACATTATATTGCTACATCAAGTAGAAAACTTACTGCCACGATCACATGACAGCTCCGAGTCCATAGACTACTTCTTTCCTTTCATCTACTATAACCACAAGTTCTCCTACTTGTGACTTTGAGACTCCACTCAAAGATTTTAGATCTTCGTTAAATTCTTTATGCAGCAATTGAAACGATCATCAAGCTCTTGACATCAATCTTGATCTTGATTTTCCTAAGTGTGTGAAGGTAAACACCTTTAGACCTCACAAGAGATTCAACACACAGTACATCAAAAGCCTTTAAAACGTAATTAGGGTTTTCTTTTTTATATGCGAAGTAAAACATAAAACCCTACACATCAAACGAGCTTAGGCTGAGTTGGAAACTCTGCAGAAAATTAATTCTGCACGATTTTCGATCGATCGAATCTAATATTCGATCAATCGAGCCTTGCAGAATTTGTCCACTAATTTTTGCAATCACTCTATTTCTGCTTTACAATAAAACGTACTTTGAGCAAGCCTAAACTTAGATTCTATGTTTTGATCATGGTTTGTCAACACATTACACATTGAAATTCTAATATATTACTTCCTAAGGTCTTAAAACCTAACAATTTCCCCCTTTAGTAATCCGTGACAAAACACATCACAAAAAATGAAATGCTCAAAGTTACAAACAGCCCATTTAAATTTAAAATGCTCTAAACACAATTCAACCTAACTACTATCTATCAGTTGCCAGTGTGGACAACAACCACGACTGAACTAACCTGTATATTCCTGAAACACTCAACAAACACATAAACGCATGTGTGAAAGATACAAGTAAACCAAAATAAATTCTGAATTTCACAAAACATAAAATAAAAAGACATATACCATGAATAACCTCATAATATAAATCAATAACCAATATAGCATATGTGAAACAAGAAACAATAAAAGAAACAAAGCATAAAACATAGTGTCTCCCCCTAACATATACAACTCATAAAAAGAAATACATCATCACCAAAAAGAATACATCAAGAGCCAAAATAAAATGATATACATCAAGAAGCTCTTAGATACAATATAACAAAAACTCCCCCTGTCTCCATGCATAATACCAATATGTACTTTCCCTTTTTGTAACGAATTGCAAAAGGGCAATTAGGACTCATCATCAAAAGGAGGTAGTGGAGAAGACCATCGAGCACCAACCAAATCAGAACGTAAAGCCTGATGCTCCGTAAGTACATCCAACAAAATCTGTCCATGTCCCGCTGAATGGTCATGATAGTATCCAACATACTCTGAATAGAGGAATCACTCGAAGAAGAAGGTGGAGGATCAATAGCGGTGGTAGGATCGTTAGAAGAAGGAGGCTTAAATGCATCACTTGTCGAAGACTCGGCTCTAGGACGTTTAGAGCTAGCTTTCATCTAAGCCGCTCTTTACCTAAGGAAGGTGGCACCTATGGGAGCAATAATATGGACAAGCTTGGATGCAGGAAAGTCCTCTAAACCTAAGTCTAACAAAATCCTATGAATGAAAACCAGAAAGAAAAAACCATGAGATTTTGCATAACTCCTACGAACCTCAACTAAAGAGTTAATAAAAAGAGAAGGAAAACTGAGAGGTAGGCCAAATGGCACATCTCTCGAGAAAATGGTGTGTAAATGAGAGATAGGCCAAATGGAATGACAAGAAATCCTGAAAAACAGATAATTGAGCTCAGTAAGCTCATGAGAGGTGATCTGAGGATCAGTACCCCATCCAATGGTAGTACCAGTGAGTAAGGACATAATGTCATCAAGTGGAGGGGTCTCAGTGTAAGGATACATAGGCTGCCGTACCAAAGGTACACCAAGAGTAGAAGCCACTACCTAGAGTGTAATGACATACTCTTCATCCCTTATCCAACTCCTCACAACCTAAGTGTTAGAATTATCGGAGTGGACAAAGAGGTTCGAATAGAACTCTCTAATCAAGGCAACTAGAGGAGAATGCTCTACATCTAAGAGAGATAACCAGCTTAACGCTCAAAGTTCCTACGAATCCCTAGATCTAACTCATCTAGAATTACCTAACGCTCAGCCCAAACCGACCTATAGATGTTAAGCTTCTCATAGGTTTCTTGGTTTTTCTCGGTTCTAAACCTATCGATCTCAAAAACAAGGTTAGAGGTGGTGGTGGTTTTCTTATTTGCTCTAGTTTTTCTAACCATGATGCTAAGAGATTAGAATAAAAGGAAAATAGAAACAAATAAAGAAACATAAGGGCAGATTGCATTAGAAAAGGTTAGAGCACAAAAATCTCAATAAATAACAATCTATATGATGCATGTAATGAATACACATATGATGCATTGAAATTTGTTCAATTTTACTTCATAAAGCATCAATTGACTTGAACACAGAGTTTTAGAGAAAAAACCCCAAATTTTGAAAAAAAAATTTCAAAAAAATGAACCAAATTGATCAATTAATCATTACAATAGTTAGAAAATATCATGTAATGACATAATCAATCAACAACACAAGTCAATTTCATCAATTTTATCCCAATTGAACAAAAACCCCAATTTCACAAAGTTTCAAGCCCTAGAAATGTCAGTTGTTCTTAAAACATCAAATTAACCAAATCAATGCATGAGAATCATGTGACAACATCTAACAACAAAAACCCAATGAACAATATTGATTAAAAACACTTGAAATTATCACAAATTCAAAAAATGCTATGTTCGAAATTTTCAATGAAAATGAATGAATAATGTGATTTTAATGAAAAAGAAAGGGTAAAAAGGACTTACTAGTGCTTGAAGACAACAACCCTTGAAAGATTTTGGGAAAAAAATGACAAAAATTGCTTTAGATTGGATCGGTCGAGAAAAATAGAGTGAAGAGTGTTTGAATAGTATGAAGAACATGTGAGAGAACTCTTTTTAAAACACTCACTAGCCGAATTTCGATCAGTCGAAAATTAGCTTTGATTGTTCGAAATTTAAATTCAATCAATCGAGCATTAATCTATCACCAATCGAGCCAGGCAGATTCAAACCAAAATTTTTATCATATTTCGATCGGTCAAAATCTGAATTTTTGAAAATTTTGAAAAACAATGCATGATTTAAGCATAAATCACTCAAACCATTTTATTTAATGAATGAAATGCATGATTATGAGTTTAAAAGTTTTTCAGAAGCATTTGAGTTTAACCCAGATCTTCAAAAACACGTTTTCAACCAATTTGTCCCCAAAACTCAGACATTAAACAACCAATTTGCATTAAAATCAATGAACATATAATCTTGGATGGGCAAAACACATTCACACACAATATCATGTACTAAGTTTAGCAAGGAATAACTTATGTAGTGTGTGCAACTAGCAAAAGTATGAGATACATGTGAGGTGATAAGTAGATAGTAGTCAATCACATTTTCTACAGAATTCATCACATAAGTTTGAAAGTGATTATCACCTAAAGAGTTACATCATATAACTTCCACATTTCCTAGAAAACATGTTTGAAATCATGGAATTTTCTTGTATTACCTTATAATGTACACACCAATTTTATATCATTGTGAATTTATTAAAGCCCAATGATGTATACACCAATTTGAGTAATAATCTGAGGCTACACCTTATGTTCCTTTTATACATGTGCTATACTTTCTCAAACACAAAATCTTATGATATGAACTAAGGTGTTCATAATTGGCTAGTAAACAATGGTAAGATGGTTATTTATACCTTTCTCATTAAGTTTTAGTCATAGCAATCAAAAGCATGTGACTTCAAAATCAAGATCATGTGATCAAAAACTATAAACAATTTACACACAACATGCACTATATAGCTTAAACTAGCAAAGTGCAGTAAAATTAAGCTTATCCATGCTAAACAAGGTACACAAGCATGTTATGTAAAAATACTATGGCCAACCGTGATTACAAAATCCAAGATATATGATGCACAACACATTTTTTCTTTTCTTTTGTTTTTTTTTTTTTTTTTTTGAAAAAACAAAAAACAACCTATCATAAAATGCATAAATATAATGCAATGCAATTCCTAAAAGAAAAAAGGGGGAAAAAAAAAATAGAATGGTCACAATGAGTATAGAGATGAAGCATAAGGACAATGTCAGAAAAACTCAATTAGATTGAGCATTTTGCATCTAAAACTTTTTAGATGCAATTCTAGCATTGGAGTTATTATTCATACGAGAATTCTAAGCAACTCCAGGATTGGTATAAAGGTTTAAAGCCTTTACTAATTCACCAATAAGTACCATAGGATCTTGTGCTTGAGGCATAAGTACTTTTGGTTTATTTGCTCCCTCTGCAGCTTGCAACTTGAAACAGTTTGGACGAATATGCCCAGTCTTTCTACAAAAATAACAAACCCACACAAGTCTATCATGTAATTTATTCTTAGGGAAGTTAGGATGCTTAGGCTTAGTCTCTTTAAGATCAACCCTAATCTTCTTAGGAGGTGGTGTAACTTCTACTAGTTTGACAATCTCACTATTAAGAGGTTCAGAAGAAGGAACAAAATTTGTAAAATGAGTTTCAGACATTAAGATGCTTTCTACAAAACCTAGACCGGTTTTGTCTAAGAGAGACTTCTGAACACTCAAAATGTGATCAAGTTTAGAACTAGCAGACCTATTAGTTTTTTTCTAGCTCCGGATAATTCTAGCTTCAAATTCTTAATCTTATCAAGCAACATCATGTTCTCAGTCTTCACTTTATCAATTAAGGTAATAGCATCAAGAAATTTCAATAGCAAATCTTTCTTATCAAGTTCAAGAGAAGCAATTTTCTTTAAACCTAAATTAACATTCATTGCATCTTTTGCAACAACTTTGCATAGCTTATTGTAAGCTTCTTGCAAATTAGCACATTCAGAGAGTTCCCCATTAAAAAGGTTTTCTTCAATCACAGCACTTTCATCAACTACAATTGTAGCTGTGAAAGCAATGAAGTTTTCATCTTCATCATTAGCAGACTCGTGATCAAAAACTTCATCATCACTAAGGGTTACATGCATAACTTTACCCTATGATCTCAAGAATGTAAGACATTATGATTTCACATGATCGTACCTTTGACAACCAAAACATTGTTGACCTAGAAAGTTACTAGAGGTTTGACCAGCTTCCTTTTTCGATTTTTCATTATTGTTATTAAGCTTAGTTGGTTCATTCCTCTTAAAGTTTTTAGGTTTAACATTATTTTTACCTCTTGCCCTTTTGTTGTTATTTCTAAGAAAATTCTAAAGTTCTTGGTAAGATAAGCAATCTCTGTAGAAGAGAGTTCATCATCAAATCCATTCCTATCAATATCATCAACTGACTTAAGAGCCATTGATTTGGATTTGTTTGTCTTGGGTAAGACTAGCTCATAGGACTGGAGAGATCCTACAAGCTCATCAACAGGATGGAGTCCACATCCTTGCTTTCAGTGATGGCAATCACTTTAGGTCTAAAGTTCTCAGTCAAGGATCTAAGAATCTTCCGAACAATTTTAGGTTGATCATAAATTTCACCCAAATTATAAGTAGAGTTAACAATATCATTCAGTTTAGCATAGAATTCATCAAAACATTCATCATCAGACATTCTAATACTTTCAAATCTAGTAGTTAACTGCTACAGTTTTTTTATCTTAATTGCCTTTACGCCTTCATGCACAGTTTGGAAAATATTCCATGCAGTATGAGCAACCTCAACATTAGAGATTCTCTTGAATTTCTCTATAGAAATAGCATTAAAAATAGCATTCACGGTTTTGCTATTAAAAGCAGCTGCTTCTTTTTGAGAAGTTGACCACTCGCTCACAAGAGTAGTCGGTTTCTCCCATTCGTATTCAACGGAGTTCCAAACTCTCTCATCAATAGATTTCAGGAATACTTTCATCCTTACTTTCTAGTAGGCATAGTTGTTCCCATCAAAGTGTAGTGGGATCACAAGAGAATGACTGTGTTCCATGATAGCAGGAATCAAGGATTAACTCTTAGATCAAAGAATCTAAACACTAGAGCTAACCCTCTCTAATACCACTTGTAAAGTTTTAAACCCCTTAACACAATATGTTTAACCTAATATTAAGCCAAGTTGATTAACAAGTTTGTTAATTAAAACTAGGTTAAATCAATATGTGTAAAATAAATATAATGCGGAAATATAAAGAACACAAAGATCTAATGACCCAAGAAAACTAAATCGATAAAAAACTTGGAGAGAATTTAATTTAACTATCCTCAAGGTTAAACAAATCCACTGTGAAAGAATTGAAATTTGTACAATAGAACTTAGATCACTAACATCATATTGCTACCTCGAGTAGAAAACTTACTACCACGACCACATGACAGCTACGAGTTCACGGACTACTTCTTTCCTTTCATCCACTGCAACTACAAGCTCTTCTACTTGTGACTTTAAGACTTCACTCAAAGATTTCTGATTTTCGTTAAATTCTTTATGCAGCAATTAAAGCGATCATCAAACTTTTAATATCAATCTTGATTTTGACAACCCTAAGTGTGTATGAAGGTAAACACATTTAGCTCTTAGAAGAGATTCAACATACAGTACATCAAAAGCTTTTAAAACGTAGCTAGAGTTTTCTTTTTTATGTGCGAAGTAAAACATAAAACCCTACATGTCAAACGGGCTTGGTTGAGTTAGAAATTTTGTAGAAAATTAATTCTGCACGATTTTCGATTGATCGAATCTAATTTTCAATCGATCGAGCTTTGCAGAATTTGTCCACTAATTTCTACAATCACTCGACTCCAACTTTGAGCAAGCTTAAACCTAGACTCTATGTTTTGATCATGGTTTGCCAACACATTACATATTGAAGTTCTAATATATTAGTTCCTAAGGTCTTAGAACCTAACGGTTTTGTTAAAAACAACATGAGATGTCAATTAAGTTATATTACTCTTAATCGTTTTAATATTTATAGATTATGTTTGGTGTGATAAACACTGACTTAAAAATGCTAAAAATTAATATTACAAATTTTACTATATAAGTTTTACAAATTGATCAACTTGACAATGAATGTGAATGGTAAATTTCAATAGAATTCTTCTATGATCACAACATTTTTACAACAAGCTAAGGTGTCAATAAAATAAAATAAGATTACATACCAACCACAATTTTTTTTTTTAAATTGTTGTGAGATTTTGTTACGTTTGTAGACTTTATTATTTCAATAACATAAAAAAAATAGTAAATAAATGTACAATTTTTAAAAAAAGAAAAGATAGAATAAATGATTGAATTAGTGAAATATCTAAGTTTATAAATCTTATACGGTAAAATTTATAATATTTATAGCATCATTGTAAGGACACAACTCGAGCCCGAACCCACTGTCAAAAGGAGAATGGGCTTGAAAGGCTTTTTTTACAATAAAATTTGTAGAAAGTGGGTTTGAAATTTAGGCTCTAGTGATGTTGGATAATCAAGATGACGAGCCTTTTTTACAGTAATATACACAAGGAATGATTTATGCAATAGAATCTATCCTCGGGCGCAAGCCGAGGACGAGTTGTATTCGTCTTCTCTCTTTCAAGGGCAGGTTCCAATTATGAACACCAAAAAATGTCCAAAAATCCTCCCTTCCTCCATTCCCTTTTCTTTCTTCTATATCCCCATTCTTCTTTTCTCTTTCTTCCACCTCTGGCTCAGATCATCAATCTAGATACTCGTCTCATCCACGCCCTTCTTGAAGCCGTCAAACCATAGTTGTAAAGCTGATCCCTATTGTTCAGAGGTCGTTTCCCATTAATGCGGCCAGAGAGGTAGGTGCAGAACTTTCAATGCGGCGGTAACAGCTTTATATAAGATAATTTCCATTTGTTCCTTCTCTCTATGCTCTGATGGAATACATTCCCATCCACGAGACCTTCTCCTTATCAGACCGAGGAAACATTCCTTTTCGGACTATCTCCCTTAATAACATTGTCACCACCAAACCCACCTCGGAAAGGTAGGTTCGTTCAGACCAAGCCCAAGGCCCAAGAATACTCGCTGAACCATTTGCCCTCACAATCACTATTATTAAATCACACCTATGAAGTCTACCTTTAAGTTGATCATATCTTGTTGGGTTCATTTCTTGATCTTAAATTCTGGTGTATTCATATTATACCATATGCATAGATTGGTTATACCAGATGCATCTCAAAGGTGTTTCTAATGGTCTAATGTAATTTTTTTTCTTTCCCTAACTAGTTGACATGTGGCTTCTCTTCTGTTATGGAAAAATTCTACTTATTAACAATTAAATTAATTTCACTTTATATTTCTACTACGTACTTTACAATCTGTCAATCTCCTTCTCAATCTCCTTCCAGGAGCGACAAACATTACCAAAGATCGGTTGTTGCCAGCTTGGTTAAAGGAGTGTACATTCTTGAACGCGACCGCCTGAAGAACCGCCAAGAATCTCAAGCTCTTGCTCCACCTTGGTGGGAGTCCTTCCATTTCCAGTTAAGTCAAAAACTCATAGACAATAAGGACTCATCCATATTGGGTGCCATTTATGAATACAAATACTCGCCTTCTTCTTCTTCTCGAAACATCCCGCACTATGTTATTGCCATTCGGGGCACACTCATCAAACGTCGCACATGGTTAGAAGACTTCAAGTTAAATTTTCAGTGCCTCCTTAACGAACTTCACCAGAGTTCCCGCTTTCAACAAGCAAGGGAATTTCTTCGCAAAACAGTTGAGTCTAAAGGTGAATCCAGTGTGTGGTTAGCTGGACATTCTCTGGGGTCAGCTATGGCACTGCTTGCAGGAAAGGAAATGACCAAGGAGGGTCATTTAATTGAAACTTATCTTTTCAATCCTCCATTCTGCTCTTCCTTCTTAGAAGGTGTGATCAAAGATGAACGAATGAAGTCTAAAACCCGCGTGGTAAAGAGTATTTTGAAGACAGGACTCACGGCTGTTAACGATTTTGTAAATGGTGGCCAAGCTGATGACCCTTTTGCGGTGCTATCTCCCTGGGTTCCTTACCTTTTTGTGAACCCAGATGATCCGATTTGTTCAGAATATATTGGATATTTTGAACACAGGAAGAAGATGGAGGAGAAGGGAGTTGGAATGTTTGAGAAGGTTGCAACAAAGAACTCCACGTGGAATCTATGCTTAAGTGTGTTGGGAATGGATTCAGGTTCAGAACCACTGCATCTCCTCCCTTCAGCAGATCTGACCATTAATAGGGGTCAATTCCCAGATATTGAACGTGCTTTTGCTGATTATAAAATGTTTAGAAGAGCTCATGGTATTCAACAGTGGTGGAATCCTTTTCCCTATGAATCTATGCGTTATAACTACAACACTACAAACGGTATTGAATGTAGCAGCTAATTAGTGTGTAAACTGGCCCAAAAGACTACCCAATACAGACCGAGTCTGTGGAGGCAGAATGGGTCTTTGGTAAAGCTTTTGTCTGACCCGAATGTGGGTCTAGGGGTGCTTCTTTTGCTTCTTTTTTTGTTTATTTGCTTAATTGCTTCTTGATACACGAAGTCTAGTGGGGTTCTTGCCAAGTTAGAATTTCCTCCACCTCATAGATTTCAATCGATCTAAATATATCACCTATATTGATAAAGATTTCTCAGATTAAAGGAGCTTAATTACAAGGTTAATTACATCCATGAAAGAAAAATTAGAGTTCTCTACAAAAATTTACAAATTATTTTTAACTCTTTAAGCACTTGGAAGCATGAAAATGAACACGAGTACCGGTATGACACAGTAAAATAACAATTTTTCAAAAATTAGGATATAATGTTGGAATACGTATATTAATCAATTATTAAATATATATTTTTTATATATTATTAAGTATATCAATTCATATGAGAGAGAGAGGGGTAAGATTTTCTCCATTAGGAGACTTCCTGTAGCCCACATTGAGTTTATCCAAATTATTGGATTAATTACTATATATTTTTCATTTTTTATTTTATTTGATAATAAAAGTGATAGGTAAAGATCCGTTCTATTAAGAGTGTTTTTGTGAATAGACATTTCTAACGTTTAGGGACATACACTACAAGAAAGTTTGCTATTTTCAACAGTTTAAAATGTCGAAAAAGTATTAAAAACAGTCAAAAAAAGTATTTTCGATGGTTTAAGTGACTGTTGAGAACCGCCACTAAAAATTGTGTCGAAACTTTTTTCCTACACCCTATATGACCATTGAAAAATGTGATTCATCTTTATCAACAGTTATTAAACGTCGAAATATTATTGAAAGCTGTTGAAATATATGTTGTCTTGAGATAAATTTCAACAGTTTAAAACCATTGAAATAAGTATTTAAAAAAATAAAAACTAAAGCAATACCCTTTGCTTTAATACATTGGTGGTGGTGAATATATATACTCCTGCTTAGTTCAGGCCTATGATTCAAAACTATCATTGCAATCCAACATACATAGCTTAGAGAACAAGAATTGCATAAAAAAAAAAAAGAAAGACAACCAAGAGGGTAACAGATTCACAGTTTAATATGTGTAGATGTAGAGCACGGCAAAAGTAATTTTCCTGAAAATTCTACCACCTGTACATTCTAATCATTACATATAGCAGTAATTTCATTCATATGACATCATAGTGAACCAAAGAATATTTAGAAAAGTAAAGAGGAAGTCACATGTTTACTTCGCACAAACTAAGAATTTTCGAAATCATCATTATGAGATCTGTTCTGCACTTGAAGCAAAGCGTGAATCAGAACTTGCAAAAGAATATGACATCATATGACATCATAGTGAACCAAAGGATATTTAGAAAAGTAAAGAGGAAGTCACATGTTTACTTTGCACAAACTAAGCATTTGACAGACTGCTGATAGCTCAGACTGTATCTACAAGAAGATGTATCCAGCCAAAATAGAATGAAAGTTCAACAAGTGGTTGTGCCTAAAAACACCAACTCAAATTGATATCTATTTCTGTTCTTGAAAATCTAAAACGTTGATTCCATCTCACCAAAAGCTGTCAATTCCAGCTGCTTAGCTGACACCTGAAGCCCAAAAAATAAATACGTTAAAGATCATTTTTAAACCAGTTCACATAAAAATTACAAGATCAAAGCCAAAAATTATGGTAACCATATCATAAAGGACGTATTCAATTCCTATCAAAAATGAATGAGCTATCAAAATTCAAAGCCAAACACGTATTCAATTCCTACACCACTTGAAGCATTTCCACCCACTTTTTGTGTGATTGATTCGTGCTGCACCACCTGCAAAATCAGTCTGGGACCAAAAACCACCTCCCCGCACACAGCCTGCTATCAATCCAACCAATTTGCTTTTCAAAAACCCATCTTCTGGGTCCACTATAAGACAGTATAAACAAAAGTGACTTGCATGGGTTTAGATTTTACAAGTTGGGATTCAAATGGCAAGGTCCCTTCCCATTTGGATGGTCATATGAACGATATAATCGTTCGCCATGCATGCATATGGAGTATGGACCATCACCTGATGTGAAATCTAACTCAAACGCACAAATGATCTAATAGGACCCTTTTTGTTGTTCTCTCACTTAAGGATAATCCAAAGCCATTCAAAATTTGTAGCAAATCAATAAGCATTCAGCAATTTCTTAACAAAGCCAAAACAAGGAAGTAAAACTTTCAAGAGTCAGTAACATGGCATAAACTTTCAAGCATTCACCGCGGACATAAAAATTTTGCCATCTGATGCAGATTGCTCATAATATATGAAAATCAAGTTATAAATGTCATTTACAGCGTTGTAAAGAGCTGACCTTTGCGATCAAAACAAACTAGGCCTTTTTAAAGGTTGCACCAAGCTTCTCATACTCTGGAGCAAGCTTTTTACAATGTCCACACCTATCAAAGGAAAACATATTATCAAAGTAAGTTTCACTTTCCGGAAACACAGTATGTGGGAAATCTGGTTTCCAACAAAACCCATTACCAAAAAAAAGCCACGTAACTCAATTTAATTGAGGAATTTAAGGTGTTGTACTTAGTTTTTTCATACACATCCTCAGATCCAATCTTTATTAAAAAAGTAATTTAATTATTCCATAAAAAAAAATTAAAGTTTGAAATAGCTAAAATCATAAAAATCTACACATAAAACCCTTTCTTTGCAATATTCATTTTTGTAATTTATTTTTGCATCAAGCCATTCACTATGAGAGAACTTCAAACAACAATAATAATTATGCAGGAGCCAATCCTAACATTTTTTCTCAATATGTTTGGAGGTAGAGGCATCACCAATCAACTTGCTGGAAAGAGGAAACAACACAATGAGAACTATCCCAAGATTGATAACCTGAATCCTGATGGAAGCCTACAGGCTTTAAGTTAGTAGAAGGCGATCATCACTTAAAACCTTGATTTTTATAGAGGACAAAGCAAATTCTTAGTGCTGGGAATACAATCCTATGTCCTTCCTGTAGTGTTTGACTGACAAAGGCCCATTTGAAGGTCCAACATCCATGCTATTTTGCATGTATGAGATCAAGGTTGAGGTACTCCCAAGTAAAATTTTGCCAGCTCTTTGAAAGCCAGTTAATCAGCCCAAGTTTGGACTGGACCTATATTTTCTTTTGAAATTTTGCACTAAGAACAACTTCTACCATCTATTATTGATTAAAAAGATATTTGGGTGCATCTCAAATGGTTATATAGTTTCTTTCCATAGAATGTGAAGACAAGCCATAGCTTGATCCTATTAGGACCTTCCTGTTGGTCTCGACAACCTTGAATGCCATGTCACTTTAGACTTGATACACACACAAAGAGAGCAGGAATGCAGCCCCAGAAAAACAAGAAATAAAATTTTGGAAATTCCATCTACTTCCAATTTACAACTTAAATCTAAACTATTAAAGCTATAAACTAATTATCTTCCACAAATCTCTTATTCTTTGTTTTCCTTTTAATTTATTTTTTACTCTTTGGGTAATTTCCACATGCACTTGGCACACATACTCTATGTCTAGACTTGCACAGACCAGGTTGTTTTTTTACTCTAAATCAGAGTTGCCTAATGCCTAACACTAGTCCTCCTATGAGTAACCTGCAATTAAAGGAGATATTTGAAGCCAAAATAGACAAATTGAAAAACAAACCTAAATTATACAGTAAGAGTAATTACAACAGAATAAGAAGCAGATTGAACTAACGCAATGTTCGCTGTAATGATTATTGAGACTAATATGAAATTTCTAAATTCACAAAAAACGATCTAAAATTGTAACGGAAATTGAATAATTCGTAATAAAATTATATAATTCAGCAAATAAAATGGTCTTATTCAGCAAATAAAATGACTATATACATTGAAGGCATAAAAACCCATCAATTCAATGGCCCTGTTTTCCATCTTAACGAGTTACGAAATATAGCAGCATGCCACTAGATTTTTCACTTCTCTGAGGCAATGAGACTCTTAAAATTGCCATCAAAACTTACTTTACATTATCAACCATGACTATGTAGTTTTACTAACAACACCAGAATTGCTGGAAATCACAAATGCACTATCAAATTAGAACGCTGTAATCCCTTACTTTGAAGCCCAAAGCTTCACATCCCTAGAGAAGCAATACTCTCTAAAATGCTAATGAACTTTACTTTTCAAGCAATTATACCTAACACAAGCACTAAAACTCTCCAGAAATCGCTCAAACTCGCAAACCCTAGAAAAAGCCACCTCAATTCTCACTTCACAAAAACAATGGAAACAAAAGCACAATTCATTTCCTAAAACCTAATTCCACAAACCCTAAATTTCACAAAAATTTTGAACAACAAAAAATTAATTTCACGTAGCAAAACGAAACATTCAAGACCTTCGAATTCACCTCCCTCTTTCTACGCCAAAAAAAAAAAAAAAACATAAAACAATGAATGATTCAAAATGAGAATATTAAACAGATTTATTAAAGCTTTATGAGATTGAAATTTGCGATTTAATTAATATACAAAAAATCCAAAATAAAAAACAATACGTTTATGCTATCTATGGAAAAACAAAGAATTACAAAATTGAAGGTTAGGTTTTCAAGGAGAATGTGAAATTGGATTCATCAATGTATAGAAGATACCAAATCAGAGGCTTGGATAGCTAAAAGTGTGAATATATAGAAGATTTGGATGTGATTGTACCAACTCGGTGAATCTGAAGCAAAGAAAAATCAACCAAAGTCAAAAACTCTGTTTGGTTGCCGAGAAAATAACAGAATAACACAAGGAAGGAAGAGAGAGAGAGAGAGAGAGAGAGAGAACCTGTGAGGAGCTGAGAACCTGTGTTTAGGCCAAGAGAGATGTGAGCTGCGAAAGAGAGTGAGAACGAGAGCGAGAGAGAACGTTTTTAAACTCTGAGTTTAAAATGAGCTTTTATACAATACAATGGGGTGATATTATTGTAACGCTGTGTAAAATTATTGTTGCTAGATTGAGACCCCACCTAGACAAGCTTGTCTCTCCCATGCAATCAGTTTTCATTCCGGTTAGGAAGAGTGTTGACAATGTCATTGTGGTTCAAGAGCTCATCCACACCATTAGTAGCAAAAAGAGTAAAGTTGGATTTTTGGCCATAAAGGTGGATCTTGAGAAGGCTTATGTCAAGATAGAATGGAGTTTTATTAGAGAAGTTCTTCTTAATGCCAACCTTCCAAAAAAGTTGGTGGATCTTATTCTTAGTTGTGTGTCCTCCGTATCCACCTCTATTCTCTTCAATGGGGGTAATGTGGAGGCCATCCATCCATCCATCCCGAGGTATTAGGCAAGGAGACCCGAGTTCCCGGTACCTCTTCATTATGTATATGGAGGTTCTTGGTTACCTAATCGAAGAAAAATGTTGTGATAAGAGCTGGACCCCAATTAAAAGCTCAAAAGGTGGCCCGGCCTTCTCCTACCTCTTCTTTGCTGACGACTTGGTGTTATTTGCAAAAGTTGATCATGTCAATTGCTCAACAATTCGGGATGTCCTTGATGCTTTTTGTGCTAGATCAGGCCAATCCATTAGTGACAGCAAATCTAGAGTCTTCTTTTCCCCGAACGTAGACATAGATACAAGGGAATCTCTTTGTGATATATTGGGGTTCAAATCAACCCCTAATCTAGGAAAATACCTTGGATTTCCAATCAAACATCAAGGGGCAGGTAACCATGATCTAAATTTTGTATTGGATAAAGTCAAGCAAAAATTAGCAGGTTGGAAGGATTGTTTGCTGTCATATGCAAGTAGAGCAGTTCTTATTCAAGCCTCTACCTTCTCTATACCTGCTTACACTATGCAATGTGTGGCTTTTCTAGAGAAGTTACTTGAGAACATTGATCGAGTAAATCGTAATTTTCTATGAGGCTCATCGGATTCCTCTAAGAAGATTCATTGGGTTGGTTGACAAAAAGTCACGAAGCCTAAAGTGGATGGAGGGCTTGGACTTCATTCTGCCAGGGGGAAAAACCTTGCCCTTCTTACAAAGCTCAATTGGCGGTTCCATACGGAAGAAGAGTCTCTTTGGGTTAAGGTCCTAAAAAGAAAATATTGTACATCTCGTCGACTAAATTCCAGCAATAAAGAGAAACTTCCTTGTTCTAGAGTGTGAAAAGCGATGGTAAAAGGGGAAAAGGTTTTCAACAAAGGCATTCAATGGGTTCCAGGAAGGAACAGTACCTTAAGTCTTTGGTATGATAATTGGTGTTCCCGAGGGAGCCTTAGAGTAGCTATTCAAGGGCCCCTCACGGTGGCAGAGGAGGATTTAAAAATAATTGATGTTGCTGGGTCGGGTTATGGAGAATGGGATTGGTCTAAGATTTCATGTCATCTTCCTGACTCAGTTCTTATGAGCATTAAGTCCATTCCCTTCCCCATCCTTAATTCAAGAGGGGAAGATAGATTAAGTTGGAGTGGTTCCAACCGCAGGGAGTTTGACCTCAAATCAGCTTATGCGCTGGCCACAGGGTGTAGTACTGAGCAAAGCCAATTTTTAGGCTCTTGGGTTTGGAAGATTAATACCCTCCCTCGTATCAAGTTTTTCATGTGGAGGTGCCTTCACAATAGTATCGAGGTAGGCAAGTGTCTTGTCAAGCGAGGCATCAGGGATCACAACACATGCCAGCTTTGTTTAGGAGAGGCCGAGACTATTATTCATGGGCTTAGAGATTGCCCGGCAGTCAAAACTATCTAGACCAGGCTGGGAATGAGAGCTGACAGCAATTTTTATAAGGGTAGCACCCATTAGTGGATGCACAACAATTGTTTTGGCAATGCTAGCAACTATTGCAGCAACGATCTGCCTTGGAATATCATTTTTCACTTTGCCATTTGGTTGATATGGAAGCATAGAAACAATGTCGTGTTTAACAATTGACCCATTCAGCTCAATGTTCATAAAGATATTGTGTTTAGTGCTACTGAGTTTTTCTATTGTGCTATTACTCCAAAGAATATTAGCAAGAAAAAAGTGCAGCGAGTTCGTTGGGAGAAACCCCAACAGGGTTGGGTTCGCCTCAATACGGATGGCTCCTCAGTTGGATCCACAAGTGTTGCAGGGGGAGGTGGTATTATTAGGAATGATCGAGGCGAGTGGCTTGCTGGATTCTCAAGAAACATTGGAGCTGCATCCAGTTTCATTGCTAAACTGTGGGCACTTAGAGATGGGATTCAGCTTTGCATAAATCTCAATCTGCTATATGTTGATATTCAAATAGATGCTAAAGCAGTGGTTGAACTTCTGTCTAATTCTTCCTACTCCAACAATGATGTTGTTCCTCTAGTTGATGATTGCAGGCAAATGATATCTCAGCTAACTTAAGCACGGATTGGTCACTGCTACCATGAAGTTAATAGTTGTGTTGATTTTCTAGCTAGGATAGGGACCAACCAGGATAGAGACTTTGTGTTGTATGATGCTCCACCTGTGGACATCTTACCTTTTTTGTAGTCGGATAGTAGTGGGCTGTATTATATCAGACTATGTAATGATGTTGTCTCTTCTTCTTAGTTTTTAATGAATTTCTTGATTACCAAAAAAAAAAATGGAGTGTTATTGATTTCCACGTTTTACGACCGTTAGATACAAAATTTAATTTATTTTATCCCCATTTGATGAAGCTGTTGATAAAATTATTCTCTTTTTAATATTTTTTTTACCCCCTTTTACTACAGTGCCCTGAAGAAAAAAACTAAACCCAAATATTTTTTAGTACTTTTTTCAATAGTTATAATAGCGGTAGAAATAAATTTATGAATTTTCTTATTTTTACTCTTGTACTCAACCGTAGAAAATTAAGTTTTTATTTATATTTTTTAGTATCCGTGGATATAAATATGTTGAAAAAACTCAAGTATGTTGTAGTGATTCTCATTTGATGGGAGGAGTATAAATAGACAACCAATTGAATGGGCTCCTAATCTAGCCTTATGAAAACACGTGTTCTCCGTCAAAAAACTTATAAGAAAAAGGTAAGATTAAAAGAATTCCTTCATAATTCTTCATTCATAGAATTCCTTCATAATTCTTCATTCATAGTAAACTCTTTTTTATAATTCTTCAGTTTATGGTAAGCAATCTCTACAGATTACTTGAACAACAATAGCATAAGATATGTTTATATCTTCTGCTAAATACGACAAACATGACATACCTAAAACTAAAAGCAAGAGGACGACTTTGATGTTGGAATAGGTTTTTGTTGTTGTTGATAACCTCGATGCTAGAATAGTTAGAAAAGGTGTGTGTAGTGTAGAGAGTGACCTGCACCTTTTCTCCTATTACTATCTCTACACATTCACGTCCAAATTAAACCACATGTGACGAGTATGAGCATGTATTGGGTTTAATGAAGCAAACCAATACTAAGATGGTGAACACCACCCTCACTCTCAGGTAGAACTTGAAGCAATTAGGTGGGCTCCATCTTTAGCATCCAACCTAGAGTTTGAGGTCATTCTTATTGAGTCAAATTCCCAAACTTGTGCCAATCTTCTCTCAACTCTTTCCTCAAATGTCTCTGTTAGTTGGGGTGCCCAGGCTGTGCTCACTCTGGCAAAATGGCCCTTCTGATGTAATCTTCATGGTTCGTTTGATTCTGGCAACAGCCCCATTGTTTTGTTTTGGCCATCCTAGGTGAGGTTTGTTGGCCTTCGTAGCTTTGTCTTTGACACTTTGTTAATAAAAATTTCAGTTCATCAAAAATAAATACTCCGTAAATGATAGCTAGGGGCTTTTCTCAAAATGCAAGCCCACCTATATCCAAGCAAAATACATAACAACCAATTCAGCAAAAAAAAAAATATACATAACAACTAAATCCAAACCATTAATTATATAAAGTAAGTACATTAAAAGGCCCCAATACTAACACATGGTCACCATCCACCAATGGATCTAATATTCAAAAAAATAATACTAACCTTACCAAGTCTTCATTCAACATAGTTTGTATCACTTTGTAGTGTTGTACTCATAACGCAGAGAATCACACGGAACATAATTCCACCATTGTTGAATCCCATGAGCTCTTTTAAACTTTTTATACTTACGAAAAGGTCTTTGGTATTTAGTCAATTGACACCTATTAATGGTCAGATCCGCTGAAGGAATGAGATGCAGTGGTTCTGAGCCTGAATCCATGCAACTCTTTGTTAAAAACCTATCAACTCCTCCAAGTCTTTTTGCCCGCATCTTCTTCCTCTCTTCGAAATATCCAATATATTCTGAGCATATAGGATCATGTGGGTTCACAAAAAGGTAAGGAATCCTGGAAGATAGCGGAACATTAAAAGGTTCATGTTCTTCAGTCTCATGATGTTGGCGACCATTTATAGCACCACTACTGAGGCCTGCCCTGACAAGTGTGACAACACTGCTTGCACAGCGGATTACAAACCTCACTATTTCATCCTTGACAGCTGCCTCTTTGGGGAAAGATAAGAATGGAGGATTAAAAAGATAAGTTGCAAGAAAATAACCCCTCTTGGTCATGTTCTTTCCTGCAAGCAATGCCATAGCTGACCCCAGAGAATGTCCAGTTAACCATACCCCTTGCACCTCCAGACATAGTAACCAGAACACAATCCATTGCAAGTTGAAAGCAGGAACTCTTGTCAAGTTTGTTAAAGAAGCACTTGAAGTTTAATTTCCTGTCACGTAACACTGTCTCCTTTTTTATCAGTGTTCCTCGGAAGGCAATAACATATTGTGGGAAGCTTGGAGCAGCATTAGGGTATTTGTATTCATAAATGGCACCGAATATGGAATCATTATTGTCTACGAGCTTGTGATGTAGTTGGATATGGAAGGATTCCCACCAAGGTCAAGGTGTTGCAAGAGCCTCAATTTCATCACGGTTCTGCTGGCGGTCAATTTTCAAGAATGTACACTCCATTAACCAAACAGGCAAGAACATCTTCTGTAATTTACATCGTTCCTACAAGGATATTGTAAAATAGTAAAAATATGTAGTGAAGGTTGCTTGTTATTTGTTAATAAATAAAAATTCAAGAACAGGAGCCATATACATATCAACTAGTTAGGAAAAAACAAATTACATTACACAATAAAAAACACCTTTGAGATGCATCTGATATAACCGAACTATTTTATGGGACTTGTACGCACATCATTTTTTGATGGGACAAAATTCCGGTGAGGTATAAGAGTGCACCAGAATTTAACATCAACCCAGCAAAAAGTGGCCAACTTTTTATTCAAGAAGTGGACTTTCAGGGGACAAACAAGGAGGGAGAATCCAGAGAAATCCAATGGGGAAGAGAGAGAGAGAGAGAGTAGACTGCTGTGCTTGTTAGCCCAAAGAATGAGTCAAGTGACATGTACAACTCGTTTCACGACTTGATGATGATGAGATGATAAATCATTAGTTGGTTGGTAGTAAAAGAAGAGTTACTGGTGGAGTCCAAATCTTCTGTCCCACTCTTCCTGCTTTACTCTATACTCTACCAATAAAAATTTGCCATGTATTCACCTAATTAATTAAATACTACTATTAATTAATAACGGTAGCATTAATAAGTCAATAATGATAGTATTTAATTAGTTAGGTGAACATGTGGCAAGTTTTTATTGGTGGAGTATAGAGTGGAGTAGGAAAAGTGGGACAGAAGATTTAGATTCTTAGTGGTACACTTAACAAGAGTCATAGAGATATTTCAAAATTTACAACATAGATTTTACAAATTTGTGTCACCAATCATCCAAAAAAAAATTTTCATTTATTATTTTTTGATAATCAAATTTTCAAAAAAATTCATTTATTATTTTTTGATAATCAAATTTTTATTTATTAAGTTATTGAAATTTATCAATCACATTTATTATCACGTCAATTTGTAGTATTTATGTAGTGAAACTTATAGTATCTTTAGTATGTTCCACTTTGCTTTTATTACACCAAACACAAACAATTATATCAAGAAATTCTATCTTATCACTACGTACTCTCGGTATGGTAGGCATTTCACAAAAATAAGTGCTTGTGGGGTGTAAAGGGCAAGGGCCAGGGTTCAAATCTCCATGAGAGAGCTTTACACACATATACACTTAGATTAGACTATAATAGAATTTCAATTTTGTATCAAAAAAAAGGAAACTCTCTTATAAAAAAAGGAAACTCTCTTAAAAAAAATTAAAAAAAAAAACTCTATTTGGGTAGAACTTAGAAAGATAGAAAATGTTAAAATGATGATAAAGTAAGAGGACAAAAAATTTTAATCTTCTGTCATGTCTGTTTGGTATAAAAAGATGGTAGACCGGAATGATAGAAAATAAATATATCTTTATCCACGTTGCTAGTTGTCTCACTACTAGTAAACATATCCACCTGTTAGCAATCATTTTTCTCGGTGCATGTTTTCATCTTAATTTACAATTGTGAGTCACTAAGGTAGTGTTTGGATTCAGCTGCGCTTGTGTTTTCTGCATTTTTTTTTTTTTTTTTGGCTGAGCGCGCTTGGCACTGTTCATTGTCCATGGAAAATGATTTTAGGCTTATAAACAATGCTAAGCGCATGTACAGTAACTTTTTTCAACTGAGCGTGTTTGGTACTGTTCATTTTCCATGAACACTGATTTAGGCTCATGAACACTGCCAAGTGGGTGAACAATAACTTTTTTATTATTTTTTTTGTTGCTTTCAGTTTTCAGCAAAATAAGCGGTATCTAAACAGAATTTAAGCGTCCGTTTAGCAAAATTATTTTTACAAACTTATTTTACAATTCATGAGTTTCATTGCACTTTTTGATATTATTTACAGGTCTCATTGAACTATTTCAACTAACTTTTACCTTTATCTACAGTATTTTTAGCAAAAAGTTTTTGGTTTAAACAAAATAAGCGAATCTCAAACGGACCCTAAAAGAAAAAATAGTAAATAATATATTTGGGGAGGTGTACGGTTTCAACAAAATAAGCGGATCTCAAACGGATCCGAAAAGAAAAAACAGTAAATAATATATTTGGGGAGGTGCACGTAAACCTGTAGGCTGTGACAATACAGAAAATTTCGGTTCTTTTGTTTTTTGAATCAATAGAAAAGCCTGTTTGGTGCATTAAAATCAAGCATTATCCTACCACTGCACGTTGAGTGTTCTGAAAAATGAAACTATGAACAATGTATATTAGTATATACGCTATTTTGGATTCGTTAATGAAATACTGTGAACATCTTATGCCTTGGATGCATTGGAATTCCCCTTTAGTTTGTTATGGGCTGAATGAAATTCCTTAGCAGTTGATTACACTCTGTTAGTGAAGTATTGGTTAATGATCTTACCGGTTAATGATCTTACCATTTAATACCAACTCGGGGATTTGGTCCTGAAAGGCTGAAATTTTCACTACTAGACGGCATTACTCCTTTGTTGAGTTTCTTGGCTGCAAAAGTTTAGTCAATACAATAAATTTTACACCTAGCAAGAAAATATCATTAAATACTTTGTATTTAGTTTCATCACACACAAGTAGAATATATAAAAACAAATTCTCAATAAAATAGAAGTTTTACTGATCAGTAAACAAGAGTGCTGTGTAGCTAAGTGTGTAATAAATTCATTACACACTTTGCTACACAGCACTCTTGTTTTCTTATTTCACACCGCTTTGCTGCACACACTACACACCACTCTTCTTTCTTATTTCACTTACACTTGCATGCTTCGGAATTGATAAGAGGGTGTTTGGGAGAGTAGTTTAAGTTATGTTGTTTGAGTGTTTTTGATATATGTGTGGGTGAAAATGTATGTAAAAATGTGTGTAATGTTGTTTAAAATGTGTAATTGTGTGTTTAAACACACTTGCCAAACACCCCCTAAATAACTTTACATAGATCTACAATCCAAAAACAAAGGAGATAAGGCTTTAAAAAAATCCTAAATTAAAGTTATGCCAACCCACAAAATGTACAAAATCAGGTATCCCTTTAAGTCACCCTAAAGTCACACATACACACGAATGTATAAAATGAGAACAGTTAGACCCCTTGGTGATTAATGTTGTAGAACAAACAAATCAGCATATTCATTAAATGAAATGCCTCTAATTCAGTGCTCCTTTATACTAGCATCTGACAGAATCTACAACCTATATCAACCTAATAGTATCTTAACTACCCTTAACTACCTCATCTCTAAAATAATATTAAGAGCATTATTAGAGCAACTACATCAGTCTCTCTAAAATCTTCTAAAATAAAAATTAAAAAAAAAATACCAATTTTACACATTTTGAACAAAAAAACACCCACTTCAGTGGGTGTAAAAGTATACAAAATTGTGCAAATCCATCCACGAGCTATAGTAACCGTATAAATATACACAATTACTGTAGCTCGTTTATCCTTTATTTTATTAATTTTCATTCGCTCTTTTTTTTCTCTCTCTTCTCCGTGCTCAACAAACCCAATTAACTGCTCATCTTCTTCTTTTTCCTCATATGCACACAAACACACCTATATACAAACACATCCACACAGATAAATCAACACAGAGATACACTTGCTAAAAAAAAAAAAAAATACACAAACACAGCTCAGTACTTGACTGGATCGGAGCTCGTGGATCGAAGCTCGGAGTTTGTGGATCGTGGATCGGAGCTCGGATCGGAGATTGGGAGAGTTGATCGAGAGGGAGATAGGAGCGGATCGAAGCGGAGGGAGAGTTGATCGAGAGGGAGAGTTTTTTTTCAGGGGAGAGGGATTGTTTTTCAGGGGAGAGATGGGTATAGAGAGAGAGAGAGCAACAAACAGAAATGGGTAGAGAGAGAGAGAAAGGCGCATAATATATATAGGCCAGTTAGAGAAATAATAAAAAAATGTGAGGAAATTGATTATTTAATTAAAAAATGTGTAGAATAGATGAACTGATGTGGGTGTTTTATAAAATTGGATGTGTAAAATAGAAAAAGTAGGTTTTTAGTGTAAAAATGGATGTATAAAATGAAATGACTGATGTGGTTGCTCTTATTGGTGATCCTAAAATGTTATATTGCTATTTTTAACACCACCAAATAGAAAACTATGCTCACATTGGTAGAGTCAAAGCCAAATACTTTTAATTGTACACTGTAGCTCATAAATAAAAATAAATTAATAAATAAATATTCACGTGTTCACCTTGCTTTGTATTATTATTCACATGTTTATACTATTTTGTTTTATTATTCATGTGTTCACTGTAGCTCGTTCACATGTTCACACTATAACTCATATGTAATAAAAAAAAATATTTTATTGAGTTTTTATTTTATTTTATTGTGTTGAAAGTTAAAATAAAAGCGAAAAACCCATTTTAGTCCCTAAATTTTCACGCGATTCCCACTTTAGTCCCTAATTTTTTTTTTTCAACCGCTTTTAGTCCCTATCTTAGAAAACGCCTCTCGTTTTAGCCCCTGACGTTACATCAAAAACAGAACTTGCTGAACTGGCAAACGGAAAAAATTGGAAATATTAAAGTAATACTTACTGTGGCCACGTGGCTTTCCACATCAACATATAAATTAAAAAAAAATAATTTATTAATTTCAATTGAATAAAAAAATTAACACCAAAAATAAAAACCAAAAAATTAAATTCAAGAACAACAACAAGAATAATAAAACACCAAGAACAACAAAACACCAAGAACAACAACAGATTCAAGAACAACAACAAATTTAAAACCAAAAAATTAAATTCAAGAATAACAGATTCAAACTCATATTTCAAACCCCCACACCACCAAAACACTCCAGAATCTACCATACCTACGGCTACATCACACCCAATCAAAACAACCACACCCAAACCCAAACCCACACCCAAACCCAGAAATTTGAATCTAAAACCTCCACAAACACATAAACAAGCACATAAACAAATACAACCTCCAGATTATAGTGCCTTGGATCCACCCTCAAAACCCAATAGATCTGAGCTTGATTTTCAGACCAAGAGTGTTGGGCCAGCACCCCACAATCAAACCTAGACCACCGTCGAACTAAGACCAAAAGAGGCACAAAAACCACCATCAAACCCAAACCACCGTCGAACCAGACCAACCACCACTGCACTCACCATCGAAAATCGCTACATCCATGAAACCCACTGACCCACACCATCGCCGATCACGCGAAGACAAATAGGGGCTCGGAGAAGACAGATCAGGGCACGGCGAAGATAGATCAAGGCATGGCAAGGTAGATCAGAGCACTACGAAGACTAATCTAAGCACAGCAAAGGAGATCGAGCATGGAGAGGAGGGAGATTGAGCACAGCAAAGGTAGATTGGAGCACTACAAAGGCTGATCTAGGCACGGTGAGGGAGATCGAGCATGGCGAGGAGGGAGATAAAGCATGGCGAAGGTAGACCTGAGCACGGCAAACGCAGATCTAGACGGAGGCAAAAGGGGTGGCGATTGGATCAGTTTGGATTGGGTTTTGGAAAGGTGGAACCACCGCTCGATTGAGAAACGGCATGTTTTGGGTGGCGGTTTTCGGTGAATAGCCTTAGCTGGTGGTGAGAGTGAGTGAGGGTGAGACTCTTTTTTTTTTTTTTTTTTGATATAGATTGAGTGAGTAAGGGTGAGACTTTTGTTGTTCCTGGGCTTGATTTTTATTTTGCTTTTAATTTTTTTAATCAGCTAAAATTAATAGATTAATTTTTTTTTTTAATTTAGTGGCTGATGTGGAAAGCCACTTGGCCACAATTAGTATTATTTTAATATTTCTAATTTTTTTTGTTTGCCAGCTCAGCAATTTCCGTCTCTGATGTAACGTTAGGGACTAAAACGAGAAATTTAAAATTATTCATAATTTTACGTTACAAAAACTTAAAATGTAAATTTTTTATTAATGGCAGTTTTTCAAGATAGGGACTAAAAGCAGTGGGAAAAAAAAGTTAGGAACTAAAGTGAGAATCGCGTGAAAACGTAGAGACTTAAATGAGTTTTTCGCCTAAAATAAAACTACTGATATTGGGTGTTTTGTAAAATGAAAACGTAAAAGAGATAAAGTGACTTTTTGTTGAGCCATATTGCTAAATAATTAAAAACTATTTAAAATTATACATAAAAACTTGAAATTTAAAATGGGGAAAAAAAAAAATTTCTTGGTAATGGCATTACCGAAATGGATTGCCATATAAAAAAAAAAAAATTCATATTCAATCCCAAAATTTCATAATTTTACGTTACAAAAACTTAAAATGTAAATTTTTTATTAATGATATAACTATTTATTTTTTATTTTCTAAACTTGGTCTCAAACAGATCGAACTAAAGATTTAAGAAACTTAAACGGTTGAACTATACCAAATAAAGGAATTTATAGAACAAAAACAAAGAAACAGAATGGAAATATTTCAAAGCATTCGTACCCAAGAAAAAAAAAAAAAAAAATACTCTGGACAAGGCTGCCGTCGCCTTCCCTGTCGCTGCGAAGTGGATAGAGGCTGCTGAGGTTTGGAGTTGGAGTGAAATGATCCCTTTCTATTTATATCCCCCATTACACAATTTCCGACAGTTTTCTTGCACAATTTCTCCCAGTTTTCTTCGGCAAAGTTTTCTTCCACAAAGTTTTCTTTTGGCATTTTTCGCATTTTCCAGCGGAACCGTACACAGTTTGTTCTCTGCGACAGACTTAGAGAGCAAGTCTGGTGACATGGCAGGTTCGCTTTCATTTTTGATGATCTGTCTCGTTTTTATTGGCCACAGCAGCTCAAGATGAAATTGTTGATACTGTTGTTCGGATTGAGATCCCGTGGGGGTATTGCACGAGTGCAATAGCTGTAATATCAGCCATAGATTGAATCTAATGCTCAGAAAATTGACCTGTCAAATATATATTTTAAGAGAAATGTTAGGGCAATACAATACCAAAACTTATTTGCACAAAAAATTTTGGTCAGTTAGATTCTGCAACTAGCACGCAAAAAATGATGCCACTTAGTGACACCAGGAACATAATCCAAAAGTCTACATAGTGATTTGCGATTGGTTAGAACGTGTCTCTATATAGCCTACTAATATACTCTAACTACTCACAACTCCCCATGCAGCAAGTTGTGGTACAAAGTTGTGCAAAAGTGTGTGTTTATAAGTTGTGCAAAGTTGTGGTACAAAGTTGTGCAAAGTTGTGTGTGTTTATAAGTTGTGCAAAGTTGTACATATTATCACTTTTTAGATCAACTTGCATGGGTGGGTTCCTTTGGCTTCTCAAATTTTTTTTTTTTTTTTTTTTCTCTTGGCAGCTTCGTCATTTTAGCATTTCTTTTTGTTTATGGTTCTGTATGCTATAACACAGGTTCTTATAATTGAAAAGATTTTATTGATTCTGACCAGCAGAGACATGAAGAAAGTACAATTTAGGCTGGCTTTGCTGCACAAGTTTGATAGATACTGTGAGTCTAGTTTTAAATGTGTTGGAATTGAATTCAGGTTCAGAAGCACAAGCACTGCATCCAATTCCTTCTGCATATATATATATATATATATATATATATATATATATCTCACTATTAACAAGGGTCAATTCTCAGATTTAAAAGGAGCTCATGGAATTCAACAGTGGTGGAATCCTTATTTTACCTGTCAAATTGTCAATCTATGTTCTATCAGTACCAGCATTGACTGAAGCAGCTAAGAGTGTAAACAGGCCCAAAAGACTACCCAATACAGCAGCCCAAGTCCGTGGCAGAATGAGTCTTAGTAAAGCTCAAAACCTTCATCTAAAAAGTTGTAAATAACCAATTCTTACTGTCCAACCCTGCCCAAAACCCTCATGACTCCCAAGAAGTGCATAAGAGAATCTTAGCATCATCCAGGTAATTAATGCAAGTCTGGGGACTCCTTCCATAAGAACAATTTCTCTGACCCAAAAGCTTTTTTTTTTTTTTTTTGATGTTCTATTCTTTGTTTATTAGAAATAGAAGGAAGAAATCAAATTAACATGTTTTGGACAACGTAAATTCGCAACATCTGTACCATTAGAATATGTGTATTACCATTAATAATTTAATATCAATGTAGGGTATATACGATGCTTAATCCTTTTACCAAACCTAGGGTTGTAGCTTGGGGCACCAAATTTTAAAATTTTCTTTTATTTTATGCATAATTATTAAAAACTTAAAAACATTTAGCTACTAAAATAGGTAGTTGGACCCCAACCATTTGAGTAAGTCTATTGATACTCTTTTAAACAGTAGAATTGTTAATTGGTCGAACAATTACAGTCTTATAGATATAAGATAGTTTTTGTTTTCTCAATTTCATTTTTTGTACGTTTCTAATATTAAATTAGACAACTTTTTTATACTCATTGGAGTTTAAAATATGATAAATTTTCCTAAAAATTTCTCTCTTATATTAATATACATGTCAAAGTTAATAATTTTGTATACAATATATATATATATATATATATATAAATTATAACATACTCTAATATTAAAATATTAAGTTTATATATGTGTAAGTGTTTTTACACGTGTCATAATTTGTTTTGACTAATATATTAGTACAAAAATTTGGCCCCTCAAATAAAAATTTTTTACTCCTCCCCTAAGTAATTGTATTATAAGCAAGATTATAATCACTAAACTCACTCAACAAGTACATAGACATCTTAACAATTAAAGAAGAAAATCAGAACACTTCTTTTCGATAACAAACACAATGCAAATTTGACCTATTAAAGTCTGTCAATAACCAAAAAAAAGAAGCCCAAATCAGCACACTGGCCTGGCTTTTCTATTAGCTACGCTTATGAAAATAAACTATGCATTTGTCAATCATGGTCCATTTCCAAGCTGGTATTTGTCAAAAATGGCTAAAATGGTAGTTTTTGAGAAAAAAAAAAATGGCCCATTGACGGTCCAAACACCCTTACTAACTGGTATGGTTCGAGTTTTGAAGCCTAGGGTAGAATATATGATTTATATATAAATTTCTAGTATACCCTCAAATCAAATTAACTTTGACAATGAGTCTTATATAGCTCCATTCATATTGGTGATTATTGTAAATTTCCTTCTTCTTTTTTTTTCTTTTTCTGTTAGACAAAACAAAGCTTTAATTACTCAACGAAAATAAAATTCCATTGATGCATAAGGATAAAAGTCATAAAACCCATATCCCAAGCTAATGGACTGGACCACCATTTGCAGATCTTCTAACCCAAAGTCTAGCGCCACATCACTACAGAATCGAGTTCTTATACATATATAATCAAACATGCTGGTCTCTGGACACCTCTAGGCTCTAGCTTGTTAGAGATATATTGCACACAAACATAAGAACATGAGAGTTACGTGATTCAGTTTGACATATATTGCACACAAATACAAGGATTACGAGGTTCTAACATGGAAAATACCCCTAATGGCTACATTTTTGTTATATAAGAGTGTAGTATAAATTCTCTATTACAATGAACGATAACATGGATATATATAATAGACTAAATCCTAAACTAATAAATTTTTAATATAAGTAGAAAACTTAGTTTGCACACAAAGTAATATTAGACTTGAACTTATTACATTGGGCTAATATATCTTTAACACCTCTCAATAAGAAATTTTATGCGAATGTTAGGGATTTAGAGTATGTGATTTGTTATTATTCCATGCATTTTTTTTTCTTTTGTTAGTTTTGTAAGATTGATTGCGCACGCATAATACATCATATCTCTCTCAAATTGTCAATGATATTTGTTTGTTATAACGTCATTTTTGCATATTTTTCACAAATAGGAGGAAATATCTAAAACACAAACGGTTGACGTACACACCAAAATTTACACTCAATTTTACAAAATGTGTTAGGTTTCAGACGGAAATATGGTAACAAAATAGAAAACCATAATGAATAATTTTTTTTTTTTTCCAATGAAACAACTCCCACTATAGCAAGAGAAGTTTAATTTACAACTACAAGCAAAACACATTTTCCTAGACTCTACTAACATGTAGAATAAAACTTTAGAAAAAGAATATAAATTTTGTTGTTCTAGAACATATGACTCTCCAACCATATAAACCGCTTTCATGAATTAATGACCCATCTAAGATCATGACCAAAACTTCAAACCTACTCTCGCGGCCCCTTTGTTTTGTGCCCATGAAGCCAGACGTAGGCTTGGGGTATCGCTAACAAACTGAACTGGCTTAGCCTCTTTTTTTAAAAGTCTTTGTGAGTCTGTGACTCTGCCATTTTGTGTGGAACTAGCCTAGCAAAGTGACAAATGAATATTCTTATTCCTTTGGAAACTAGTTCGTCCACAACCAATGACCCAACACTATCCATATTTTTGCTGATAATATCAATGAGGACACTGGAATATGACTTAAAAAAAAAAAAAAAAACCAGAATCCGAAAGGACGAAGTCCAAGACCAAGACCCCAGTAGCGAGTACTAGGATAGTACAGATTCTCTAGCCAACTCTTTGCTTGGATGGTATCAAATCACAAACTATCAATATCATATGCCTATATATTTGCAGGTGGATATCCTATCCTATGTTATAGGACAGTGCATATTTTTCTGAAATAGAAAGAAAAATTTTGTTAAAAAAAAATAAAAGCATTTTTCAAAACGCTTTGAAGAAAAAATGTTGTGAAACTTTTTACTCACATCAGTGCGCTTTGTCAAAAAGAGCTGGTCTGAGCTTTCGCCCTTTATGTTGAAATTTGAAAAGCTATACATGGTACATACCACTTCTACTATAATAGTAGAATGAGCTTGTCATTGCATGACTAGCCTATAGAAATCAACAAGCATAAGGTATATCCCAGCCCAACTAAGAACGAACACTATTTTTAGTTTTCTGGTGGTCCAAAAAGTCGAATATAGTTAAAATTTGATATAGTGACCGTTTGGATTGAGCTGATTGGGGCGTTGCGTTTCCTCAGGTGCGTTTTCTCTCTTTTTTTTTTTTATCTTTTTTTTTTCAATGTGCATGAACAGTAACCGGTACTGTTCATGCACGTTTTTTCACTGTAGCAACACTGTGCAGGAGACAAAAACACTGTTTGACACTGTTCACATACTGTTCACGCATTGTTTATGTACTTTTTTTAACAATTTTTTATAAAAAATAGGTCCCGCAATACTATTCACACATTAAAAAATTATTTTGCTACAGTGATTTCAGTTTCAGTTTTCAGTTCAGCAAAAATAAACTCTATCCAAACAGACCCATAATTTTAAAAGTTCATGATTTGATTTAAACGTAACAAAATTATATGACTTGATTTAAACGTAACAAAATTATATGATTTGATTTTTCATCTATAAAATAATTTAAAATGGAATTTATCCTGAAAATTATAGTATTGACTTTTGTTATACTAGCTTATCATACACGCTTTGCGCGTGCAATATGACTTTTTATATTTATTTTTATTTTTTGGTCTAATATCATAATTTTTTATTCATCTCAATTTTTAGATTATAACACAACCCAAAAATTAAATAAAAGGAACCGTTTAGTCTTGATAAAGTAAAAATAATTAAATTAGAATGTGGTCTTGAAGGAAATATACAAAGTGAGCTGAGAAGTTTTTTTTTAAAAAAAAAATTTGGATAAGTTTGTTTTGAAGACATAGATTAGTAGGAAAGTATTCTATTTTGTATGTATTTTAAGTGGATTTGGAGATATATTTTTATCAGGTTATTCTCAAGTTTTGTCCCTATTAAACGTTGAGTTTAGAGGTATTTTTAAATCATATAAAAGTTCAATTCAAAAAGAAGAATCATTTTATAGATAGTATAGATAGATACACTACTTTTATATATATATATATATATATATATATATATATATATAACTTATTTTGTTAAAATACCACCAAAAAAAAAAAAGTAGTCAATTTATGAACTTTTTTTTTATATACAAAATAAAAATTCTACTCTAATCTAATCTAAGTGTATATATGTGTAAAACTTCCTCCTAGAGACTTAAACCTCGGCCATTGCCCTCCACACGATCGCACCAAGGTTGTGTGATGGTGTCAATATGTGAACTATTATTATTAAGAGAAAGAGAGAGAGATAGCAAAAAATATTAATATTCATTAGGGAGAAAAAAAGAAAATTATTATTCATTAATTAACTCTCTAATCTCAAGGAAAATTTTTTGGTTCTATCAGTTGCCATCAAAATTGATCTAAGCCTTCTCTCTCTCTCTCTCTCTCTCTCTCTCTCTCTCACACACACACACACACACACACACACACACACACACACACACACATATATATATATATTGTGGGAAAGTGACACATATGTCCCATTGGAGCTTTTAAGATTTAAGTTAATATCTGTCCTGATAGGCCAAAAACGTATTGACCTCTTGTGATGAATTAATTTGATTAATTAGTCAAGTTTAATTAATTAATCAATTCAACATGCAAACACGTGAAAGTACAAACAAATCACCAATAAACTAAAGTGCAGCGGCAAATAAATTGACACCATTATTTGTTTACAAATAGGAAAAATCTCCAAGGCAAAAACTCCACCGAGTGATTTTAAGGTCATCACTTCCGAGAATCCGCTATTATCAAAACAAGCGATTACAAGTAAAGGAATCTCAGTGCCTTCTACCAACCTACAGTTAAACCTTTACCCCAATACCCAATTGGACTTATTCTGTAGAAACAATCTCTCCTTTTGATGCACGGATCCCAATACATGACTAACCAATTGCGCGGATCCCAGTACGCGACTTCAATCACCAACTTGAGAAAGATGTTGGCTGGAAAGTTCTTCAGTTCATACTCACGATGAAAATCAAGAAGATGCTTGGTTACAAAACCTTACGGTGCACAAACACAGCAACTTCTTCACAATAAAGATGAACTAGGGAAAAACTAGGTTTCCGGTCACACTTGTGAAATATGCTCTTATGCTCTGAGCTGTGTTACCAGATACGGCCCTTAAAATAATTCTTTTATATGTCTAGGGTTATGAAAAAAGAAGGCTCAAAGACATATCCACGAATTGGAATCAAAACAGATTTGAAATTTTATTTTTCTTAAACCTCAACAGATAACAGGTGTCGAGACGCTGTCAAGCAGCTGTCGAGTCACGGGGCTGGAACAGCTTCTTAAGCTCGATAGATGCTAGCTGTCGAGCTTTAACGACAAACACTTCTTCAACTTGTTTCTTAGACAGATTTGCATGGTTTTAACACTTGATCTTGAAACCTTATTTTTTTTAGTATTAAAAACATTCTATATCTACCCAAATACAAGTAAAGTGCATTTTGTCAAAAGATTAACCAATTACATAAAAAAATGACATATATTCTTAACAAGTGAACCACATATGTCCTAACATGTCCCATTATTAATTTATTATCCTTCGTCACTAGCTAGTTAATTAGGGGCCAATAAAATATTGGGAATTTGACTTTTGATAAGAGTAAGATAAGGTTTGATAGTGATAGGCCACAAATGCGTTGACCCTTCGTGATTAATTAAGTTGATTAATTAGCCGAGTTATTAATTAATCAATTTAACATGCAAATTTACGTGGCAGCACAAACAAATCACCAATAACTAAAGCATGCGGCAGAAAATAAATGACATGGTGATTTGTTTACGAATGGGGAAAACCTGACGGCAAAAACCTCACCGGGTGATTTAAGGTCACCACTCCCGAAACTCCACTATTATCACAACAAGCGGTTACAAGTAAGGAATCCCAAGTACCTTACCAATCTACAGTTGAACCCTTACCCCAATACCAAATTGGACTTGTTCTGTAGTGACAATTTCTCCTTTTGATGCACAGCTCCCAAGTACGTGACTAACCAATTGCGCAGATCCCAGTACGCGACTTCAATCACCAACTAGAGAGAGAGTTGTTGGCTGCAAAGTTCTTCAATTCATCCACATGATGAAGATCAAGAAGATGCTTGGTTACAAAACCCTACGGTGCACATCACACAGCAACTTTTTCACAAGAGATGAACTAGGGTATGAACTTTGTCTTCGGTCACAAATTGCATGAATAACAAATACTCAATGCTTGTGCAACTTGCGTCACTTTGACGGCCCTTAAAACAATCCTTTTATATGTCTAGGGTTAGGAGAAAAGAAGCCCCAAAGACACATTCACGGATTAGAATTAAAACAGAACTGAGAATCTATTTTCTGTAAATCTCGACAGATAGAGGTGTCGAGGATCTGTTGAGAAGCTGTCGAGCCTCAGGGCTGAAACAGCTTCTAAAACTCGATAGATGCATGTGTCGAGACTAGGTGTCGAGTTTTAGTAACTTGCACTTTCCAGCTTGTTTCTTGAATAGACTTGATGACTTCAACACTTAATTTTGAAATACAGTTTCTTAAAGCGTTAAACACATCTTAATTCTACCAAATTACAAGTAAAGTGCGTTTTGACAAAAGATAAGTCAATTACATAAAATAATGACATATATTTGAAACCACTTGAACTACATATGTCCTAACAGATAGTTTGCTAGAGATAGCAAGTTTTGTCATCAGGTTTGACTTGTCATAAGAAATTGGAAATTTCAACCGACTGTTTTTGAGAAACTAGGCGGTATTGAGATTTCTATTGCCGACATGGATGGTACAGGTTTCAATTTTGAAGGTTAACATTTTATTTCAAGAATCAAAAATAGTGTAAGTGTTATGTCATTTTAAATGATGTGATATAGATTTATAATGTTTAATATGATCATAGAATTAATTTATTTTAAATAGAGAGAAATAAAATAAAACTAAAAATCATATGATAGTAACTTAACTTATTGCTTCTTTTTTTTGGTATTTTTAACAAAAATATTTAAAATTCAAATTTTCCTCTCTTATAATTATCAAATTATTAAAAAAAATGAAAATAAAAATAATGATATGATAGTAGGAGTGTAGGACTACTTTGGTTCTAATTAATAATTTCTTGTATTCAAAAATTAATAATTTCTTAATTAATATATAAAAATTAGTCTTTTTTTTTCTATATATATGTCTCTACTATTAAAAAATGGAATGAGACTTTTTTTTCATCATTCCAATCTTTAATTCTCCTACTTTGTTGTATATAATAGACATCTTTATATATACTTACCTAAAACGCAATTAATTTTGAAGTGTCACATTTATATTAACTAAATATAATTTTGGCGTCCACAATTTTTGATATATAAATGTCACATTTCATGTTCTTCATTTTCATTAATTATAATTATTTAAATTTAACATTTCATTAGGGGATGGAGTCTTTTGTCTAGTGCACTAGAAGTCTAGAACACACACACAAAGTCAGCCTTTTAGTCCTAGGCTCCAGGCCCCCTCCCCCAAAAGTTTAAAATGGTCCCAAGTCCCTCCACAATAAACAAAATACCCCAAAATTGTACAGAAAAGACCCAAAGACTGTTAAAAAAATTTATATTCTCCACCCCCCCTACTTTCCTCTAAGAAAACCCTAAAATATTGAGCAAATAGTCTTAATTGAAACCTTAAATTATTTCCAAAAAAAATTTATGAATGTGTTGAATAAGATTGATTATGTCACTGGAAGATTAAGTGGATTAATAAATTAAAAAAATTAATTAGTAATTAATTTTGAATCTTCAAAAACAAAAAATCTTAATACAAAAATAATTGTGGTGGGCAAAGGTGTCAAAACACCATATGGGCCTTGGGCCTGATCCGAGAACTTAAACTCCGCCAAAGGGCCGTAAGTCGAGAGTAGGGCCCCCTAAAACGAGGGCCCAAAAGCCCGCCGACCAGGACGCTGGCCAGTTGGGAGAGAGGCTGAGGAGAAGGTCTTCTCGGACAGCAGAATCGGGGACCGAGAAGCATAGCATGGCGCCCAAGGAGGATCTCTAAAAGCTCAATGAATCATACTGAGCTTCAACGGGACGCCGAGGAGGGGGACAAGTGGGACGTGCATTGCATAAAACTGCTGCCACCGCATTAAAGGCCTCTCACCTACCCACCTGGCCGCATTAATGGGGAGGTGACTTCTGAGGGGAGGGCGGCCAGTTTTATAGCCATTGGGGAGCGTTTTCAGGAAAAGATGGATGGGAAAGGGATGAGATTTGATGGCTCCATGAATGAAAACCAAGAAGGGGGAGTATAAATAGAAAGGGGAATACCACTGGAAGGGGATCCGGACTTTTTCCACCAAGAACACTCTCTCCTCCTAGAAAGTACAAGGGAAGCAAGGATAGAGACTCCTCGGCCCACGTCCGAGGAAAGCAAAAGTCAATCCACCAGCTCGTTGCACGCTAGTAGTAAACTTAGCCCAAGCGCCGTTGTTTCTACCGCCCCCAGAAGTCTAGGCTTCAAGCTCACTCTCTACAAATTTATTGTATAGGCCACTTGGGGCGGCCCTGTTGCGTACTTGGGTCCAAGGCTTGATTAGTGTCTTTACAATAATAATAATATAAAAAGTTGTCACCATGCACCCTTGATGTAGTAGTCACTCCACAAGTATAAAAAGTGTGGGGTGTGGGGGGTAAGAACAGGGGTTCAAGTTTTCAGAAAGAAGCTTCACACACATATACACTTAGATTAGGTTAAAGTAAAAATTCTATCTTGTATAAAAATAATAATAATATAAAAAGTTAAATAAGCAATATTTAATTGATATTTAAAAAAAGAACATTAAAATTTATTGCCTTAAACCTATTGAGAGAGAGAGAGAGAGAGAGAGAGAATAAAAATAATGTCACTTAATGTTAATCACTAAAACAAATAAACTAATGTCCTACATACCCATCAAATCTGAAACATAAATTGAAGAAAACAATATATGACATATGACATATGGGAAGTCAATTTCTACTTTATCCTACAGACATACTAATCAAAACGAGTTTGTTGTACTTATTATTATTTTTTCTTTTAACAAAATTGTTGGATTTCTTTTCTTATCTTTTTAAAGTATAAGTGGCAGAATTGTTGGATTTATTTATAATTAATTGAAGTATAAGCAATGCAAGTGAAAAGAAAGACTTTCATAATTAATTGCAGCAAAATGCGCAAGGCCTGCGTGTTATGAAACACGTATGCGCTGCAACGTCATACCCAATTATCATAATTAATATTTTTTTACTTCCATATTTACTATTTGTATTTAAATCTAAGAGGAATTACAGATTATTTACTTGTGGTTTAACTCGAATTTAATTTACTCATCCATGATTTTATTTTTGACACTTTACTCACCTGTACTTCCCTCCGTTACTACTTCGTAACCCACCTCCCTTTCAGACGTTACTTTAACACATTTTTTATCAAAAATAAAACCCAAAACACATCAAACACTCCTCTCTCTCTGTCTCCCAAAACACACTCCCATATACACTAATAAGCCTATTGACCCCTTGTGATGAATTAATCAATTAATTTAACTAAGTTAATTAATTAATTCAATTAATATGCAAAACACATGGAAGCACAAACAAATCACCAACTAAGTTAATATACAGAGGAAAATAAAGTTGACACAGTGATTTGTTTATGAATGGGAAAAATCTCTAAGGAAAAAACCCCACCAGGTGATTTTAAGGTCACTACTCCTGAGAATTCACTATTATCACAACAAGCAGTTACAAGTAAAGGATTCCCAGTACTTTATACTAACCTACAGTTAAACCCTTACCCCAATGCACAATTGGACTTGTTCTGTAGTGACAATATCTCATTTTCAATGCACGTCCCCCAATACATAACTAACCAATCGATGTGTGAATCTCCGTACGTAACTTACTCACCAACTTGAGAACAACTTGAGAAGGATGTTAGCTGCAAAATTCTTCAGTTTATCAACATGATGAAGATCACAAAACTCCTTGGTTAAAAAACCTAACGGCGTACAAACCCAGTAGCTTCTTCAAGAGAAAAGATGAACTAAGGCAAATTTTGTCTCCGGTCACAATTTGCGTGAACAAAAACTTTGCCTCTCACTTGTGCAACCTTTGATGACCCTTAAAATAATCCTTATATATGTCACCAACTTGAGAAGGATTAGCTGCAAAGTTCTTCAATTCATCAATACGATGAAGATCACAAAGCTCCTTGGTTACAAAACCTAACGGCGTACAAACACAGCAGGTTCTTCAAGAGAAAGATGAACTAAGACAAATTCTGTCTCCGGTCACAATTTGCATGAACAAAAACTTTGCCTCACATTTGTGCAACCTTGACTACCCTTAAAATAATCCTTATATATGTTTAGGATTGTGAGAAAAGAAAGCCTAAACATGTATACACAAATTGTAGTGAAATAAGAACTAAAAATCTGATTTTCATAAATCTCGATAGATTGAGCAGCTGTCGAGGAGCATTGGACTAAAACTGCATTTTAAATCTCGATAGATACTATCTGTCGAGTTTTAAAATCCAGCCCTTCGATCTTCACTTGTTTCTTGGACAGATTTGCATGGCTTCAATACTTGAACTTGAATCTTGTTCCTTGGACTATTAAACACATCCTAGATCTACCCAATTACAAGTAAAGTGCATTTTGTCAAAGAATTAGCTAATTCTAAATGACATAACACACGCATACAAATTTTCAGCATTTTAAGCTTGAAGAGAGAGAAAGCTCACAGATCACAATAAACACAAAACAAATGCTCCACCATGGGTATGGATTTGGTTTAGAATGAAGAGTGAGGCAGAAAGGGGGCAAAACTTGAGGTTATGGACTCGATGTAGATCAGAGAAAGTAGAGAAGGTTTAAAAGAGAAATCATTGGCCATGGAGATTAGTGGACGAGAATGGCGGCTCAGAAAGCGTCGTGACCAATCTGCTCCATGATCTGATATTGATCCATGATCTCTCATCTCTCACGCTGAAATTCAGATCGACGATAGCTTTGGGTTACGGTGGCAACAGTGGAGGAGCACGTATGGGTTTGGGTTTTGGTTTGTAGAGGAGCACAACTACTTTGGGTTTGAGATTTGAGGTGGAGCGTGACGTGTGGGATGTGATTTGAGTTTTGGGTTTTGGTTGTGGTCAATATGAGATTTTAGCTTGGTTACGGTAGATTTCAATTGATGAAAAGTGGCTAGTGCTGGTGAATCTCAAACCTTTGAATGACATGAATTTTTTCTTAGAGTGTAGTGGCTACAATTTATGAACACGAAGAAGAACTAATCTGGGTTTGAATAGCTAGGACCTAGATATAAGTTTTTTTCCTTTTTTTTTTTTTCTTCATTTAATAACAGTGACAACAACTCTTTATTTCCCCTTACCCAAAAGAGAGTGAGAAAAGGGAAACAATTTACAATTTTTATTTGAAAAGAAACACCGAGTTGAGATTTAACCTTTGCTTTTTCAAAGCAAAAATAAGTGCTTTAATGCGTGGACCGTAAGCCCCTACTCTTAATAAGTTAATATATATGCACAGGTTGTTTTCTTTCTTTCAGTACCTTTATATTATGCAGAAGTTATGGATATAAGTTTTAGCATTCAACCTCAATTATTTCTTTGTCTTTCTAGTCAATGAGAACCCGAACGACACCATAAAAAAGTAGATCAGGTGGTGTTAGTGGCTTATTGCTTGACATTAAGACAGAGAAGTTGGAAATAAAGTAGAAAAGGTTTATTAGCATTGACAATTTCATGATGGTGTTATTGGCTCATTGCTAAGTTCATTGGTTTTTTACAAATTCCCTATTTGATCTTGTTTTTTTCTATATTTTTGTTGTTCTTATGTTTTTCATGTTCTTATGCCCCTCTCTCATGGTTTTGCTTGATTTGATTTGTATTACTTTTTTGGGTGTATGTTCTTTATGTTTGTGTATGTTCTTCATATTTGTGAATTGTGAGAAACCAAAACCATATTTTAATCTTTTTTTTTTCTCATGTTTTGGGAGGAGAGAGACATAAAATGGGTGTAAAAATACTTATTTACTCTTCTTTTTTAACAGCGGTGGGTAACAAAGACTAAACGGAAGTAACCTCATGTGGATAATGTTAAAAATGAAACCACGGGTGGGTAAGTTAAATTCGGACTAAATCACAGATGGGTAATCTGTAATTCCCCCCAAATTTAACATTTTTAATCCTCCATATATTTTGCTCATCATACACTAGGAGAAGATGTGCCATTTAAAGTTCAGCACATTAATAAATAAGATGATTACTCTTTAACAAATATCTGATATAAAATATTAGATCCTATAAAAAAAATTATTTTCTTATTTTTTAATCCCTTTTTCCGTAAACCTTTGAAGAATTAATGATGTAGCTAAGTTTATGTTTAAGAAAATAAAAATAGTATATCCTATGTTTAAAGGATTTCATTAGTTGTTAAATGCATCACATTTCAATTAGATTTAGTAATATATATATATATATATATATATATTTTAGAATAAGTTCTGTGGAGGGTTCGAGGACCGAAGAGGAATAGATCAAAGAATGGTTTGCATGTCAGTCTGAAGAGTTGAAGAAGCCCTGAGGATTCCGTTAACCTAAGGATGGAAGTAGAAGCATTGGCATTTAGTGTCCTATGAAGAACCATAATGCGGGTAAAGGATGTGAGAGGAAGCTTCTTGAAAGAGATACTTCCTACCTCCGCATTGAATGCCCTACACCAACCATATCAACTTTATTAATGTGGAAATGACACCTGAACAGTAACTTCACAGCTAGCAGCCTCTTTTACCACCTTCAACAGAGTTTTGATGTGACACGTATCTTGAGAAATGCCTTGAGGCATACAGATGGAGGGTTAGGATGCAAGGAAGAAGGATATAAAAGGAAGAGAGCATCCTAAAAACAAGGACGGATTTTTATTTTCTCTAAGAAACAGAAAAACAAGGAAGTGAACAGTGTATAGTTTGGTCTAAAACTTGTAATACTCTTAAATAAGAAACTGATCCTCGGACCAACCTGAGGAGAGCGTTTTTACCAATCGTTACTTAAATTTCTCTTCTCTATCATTCTAATCTCTTCGGCTATATACCAGGACTTAGTTTAGAGTTACACTTGAAGTATTTTTCTCACTCTCTTAGAAATTCTATTGTTTGGGCTTGGTATAAAGGGTTAGGTACCACTGTTCTTAGTAGGCTTGGGCCATTATTTTTTGAGCACCTAAAAGTTCATTATGGTATTATTATGGTGCTGGTAAACCAACAACAACAATAACAACATTATTTAAGTCAGGTGGAACAGACTCCATCCAGACTGAAAGTGGAAATTAAAGTCTTGCTCTCTAGGTTAAAGAATGAGCAACAACATTACCTTGCCTAATAAAATGAGAGAGAAAATAACCTTTTAGAGAGCTAGCAAAAGACAAAATGTCTCTAAGTAAATGGCCAAAAGAAGATGAAAACATATTTCCATCCTCTAAAGCCTTAACAACAATCTCAAAATCTCCTTCAAAGCATGAGTGGTTGTGAGAGAGAGAGAGAGAGATTAAGGGTCTGTTTGGGAACAATTTATTTAGTTGAAACTGAAAATTTTTTGCTAAAAGTGTAGGAAAAAAAAATTAAAAGTTAGTTGAATAGTATAATGAAACTTATAAATAGTACCAAAAAAATATAATGGGACTCATGAATAGTATCCAAAAAAAGCTAAAAAATAAATAGCCTAAAGCAAATAAGCTCATTTCAAACTCATCCTAATATTCATGATCTCAAGAAAAATTTATTGGTCCCTCTATCAATTGCCATAAAATATATATATATATATATATATATATGATATTTCCCACACCAAGTCACAATGTCACATTATGTTGAATTCTATCTATCTATGTTTAAATTCTTTTTTTTTTTTAAAAGAGTCACATTATATTCAATAATTTTTATAGGACGGTGGATTTTGTAAATTAATATTGTGGGAAAGTGACACATATGTCCCATTTTTAAGCTTAAGTTAATTTCTGTCCCATTATTAATCTATTATCCTTCGTCACTAGTTTTTTTTTTTTTTTTGAGAATCCGAACTAGACTTTGATTAAAAGGAAATGGCTAAATCAGCTTGAAGTACATCTAAAAATTGTGTTGGAACATCCTTCATCCACACTAAAAAATCTGAAATATCAAAAGTATGTCTGGCTAAACAATGAGCGACAGAATTACATTCTCTCTTTACATGAGAGTAAAGTAATTGATCAAAATTTCCTGCACTACACTTAATGTCATTTATTATCAACCCAAACGGGGCTAAGGAACTATGGTCACTTGATAGAGCTTTCATGATTGTGAGGGAGTCACCTTCCAACACAGCCTTTGTAATGCCAATTTCTACTGCGAAAGACACCGCCTTAGCTGTTGCCAAAGCCTCAACTTCGGTGCAGCTATAAGCTTGAGATAACCGTTGAGAACAAGAGGCGATAACCTGACCCAAATTGTTCCTAATTAACACCCCAATACCTGATGCATTAACACTAGAAAAAACGGCTCCGTCAAAATTAATTTTCATTAAATCCGCTGAAGGAGGTTGCCATCTAGTTCTACGATTGACTCGCCGTACCATCATCGACGTTGCAGATTGTTGAGAAGTCGTGAACTCAGCAACTTTCTCTGCTGAAATTTGAAAAATTTAGTATAATGGAGCAGCAACATGGTTGAGGCGCACTTTGTTATGTTGATTCCATATCCCCTACGCTATGATTGCAAAGAGTTCCACTTCGGTTGGCTATGTGAGTATCCAAGAGAGTAATTCTTTGAAGTTCAAGAAGCTAATTTCTCGACGCTTTTGACAATGGGCAGACTTCTCCCAGACCATGTCTAGTTCCTTACAAAGCCACAAAGCATGCAGCGAAGACTCCTAAGCTTCATGGCAACAATCACATAACGGATCCTCGATGATTGTATGTCGGACTAGTGCCTCTTTTGTTGGTAGCACACCTCTACAAGCCTTCCATAGCATATTTTTAACTTTGTTGAGAATTTGGAGAGACCAAATCCCTTTCCACAAGCTTGTATCCGTACCTGAATCCACCTGCACGTAATCCATCTCAGCTTCTTCTTTCAGGAACCTGTAGCCTATTTTACATGTATATTGTCCATCTTGCGTATATGGCCAAATCAGAACATCTTCAGCCACACTACGGCTCAGTAGGACTTTTTTAATAATTGCAGCTTCCTCTTGTGAGAAAATCCCATCAATCACTTCCTTATTCCACCTCCTCTCATTCTCATCAATCAACACTGCCACCGAACAATTTTCCATGGACTCAATAGGATATGAAGCTACTAGGGAAGAGTTTTTCCTTGGAATCCATCTGTGGTGCCAAATATTAATTGATTTCCCATCCCCAACTCTCTATCTAGCCCCTCTTTGAATAACATCTCTCCCTTTAAGTATGCTCCTCCAAGCATACGATCCTCCCCTCAAATCCTTGGCCTCCATAATTGAACAATTTGGAAAAAATCGAGCTTTGAACACCTTATAAAATAGAAATGATCTATTATGTAAAAGGCGTCAAGCTTGTTTTGCCAACAAAGAGTCATTGTATAGAGCCAAATCCTAGAATCCCATTCCACCCACCATTTTGGATTTTGTCAACTCATCCCACTTTACCCAATGAATTTTCCTACAGTTACCTTTTTGCCCCCACCAAATTTTTTTAATCATTGCTTCAATATCATGACACAAACCCAAGGGAATTTTGAAGCAACCCATAGTGCATGTTGGGATTGCTTGAATCACAGATTTTGTTAAAACTTCCCTTCCAGCTTAAGAGAGTAATTTACCTTCCCAACCTTGAAGCTTTCTCCACACCCTCTCTTTAATGTAATTGAAGCTTGATTTCTTTCCTTTCCCCACCAAAGATGGCAACCCTAAGTACTTCTCATATTGAAGAATCTCTTGCACTCCAAGGGTATGTTTGATGCTAGATTTAACATCATCCAAAGTAGATTTGCTAAAGAAGAGAGTTGTTTTGCCCCTGTTCACCTGTTGACCTGAAGCCCTCTCATAAGCCTCCAAAATTTTTAGAACATTGGTACACTCTTCCACTGTTGCCTTGCAAAATAAGAGGCTATCATCTGCAAATAAGAGATGAGTAAGTTTTGGACCCCTCCTACAAAGAGAGAAGCCATGAATGACTCCCTTCAATTCTGCATTTTTTATCAACCCATTCAACCCTTCAGTACACAGCAAAAAAAGGAAGGGGGACAGAGGGTCACCTTGTCTAATACCTCTTGATGGGTAAATCTTGGTTCCCCATTCACTAAAATAGAATATGCCACTGTTTTAACACAAGTCATGGTTAGATTAATCCATCTCTCATTAACCCCATCTTCCTCATGATTTCCTCTAAGAAAATCCATTTAACCAGGTCATATGCCTTGCTTATATCCAATTTAAGAGCCATGAATCCCAATGAATTAGACTTGTGTTTTTGTAAACCATGTAGTGTTTCAAAGGCAAATAAAATATTGTCAGAGATCAATATATCTTTGGTGAAAGCTGATTGGTGCTCAGTGACAATTATGGGAAGAATACTTTTTAATCGATTGGCTAAAACTTTAGAGAAAATTTTATACAATACATTACAAAGACTAATAGGATGAAAATGAGAAGCATATTCAGGGTTTTCGGTCTTTGGAATGAGTGTGATAAAAGTATGATTGATAGGATGGGTTAAGGTACCTGTATTTAGCCAAGATAAAACGGAGGAGGTCACATCCTTATCTACTATTCCCCAAAAATATTGATAGAAGAGAGGTGGCATTTCATCTGGACCCGGTGCCTTAAGTGAGGCCATCAGGTTCAAAGCTGCTAAAACTTCACACTCCAAGAACTCACTTGACAGGTAGGAATTCATCTCATCCGTAGCTAATTGAGGGACATGCTCTAACACATTGCTGAAATTTTCAGGAGAAGAGGTTGTGAAAAGATTCTGATAATAACCTGTCAACACTGTTGCAATCTCATCAGGTTCAGTTTTGCAATCATCCATCTCATCTCTAATACCCCTAATCTGATTTTTGTGGAATCTTTTCGTTGCCCGACTAGGGAAATATTTCGTGTTCTTATCACCTTGACCAGCCCATAATAGTCGTGACCTTTGAGTCCACATTCTCGCCTCCCTATCCATAAGAACATCAATTTCTTTTTTTAGCTCCCTCACTCGGTGATTTACTCCTCTGACTTGAGCTTCAAATTCGGCCTTCCTCAACAACTCCTTTTTTATTAATTCTTGTCTAACATTACCAAAAGCATTATGATTCCACCCCATTAAGTCCGACCCACACTTTTCAATTTTTGCCAAAATTTCATTGCTCAAATCTGACCCCACCTTTGAGTCCCATGCTACCCGAACAACTTCTCCACAGCTTGGATTGGACAACCACATTTCCTAGAAACGGAATGGTTTTTTTCGTAGAGGTATGTCTAGAGGGGCAAGAACAATAAGAAGTGGGCACTGATCTGAAGAATTACATTGTAGGTGATGAACTCGAGCCCCTGGGAATTTCAGAAACCACCCATTATTGGCTAATCCTCTATCAAGCCTCTCCCATATAGATCTTCCATTCTCAAAGTATCTAGCCCAAGTGAATTTCAGTCCTACATACCCAAGGTCCATGAAACCACACTCGTCAATAACATCTCTAAACAACTGCATTTGGTTGTGAGGCCTCCACGCACCTCCCAGCTTCTCCTCTTGTCTTGTAATCTCATTGAAGTCCTCCACACAGAACCATGGCATGATCAGATCAGAATTTAGCTGTCTCAACTTACTCCAAGCCTCACTTCTTTTTACTATATTTAGTTCACCGTAGAAACCAGTGAAACGCCATTGATTACTTGTATTTTTGTCAATGACTGCATCAATGTAATACTTATGTGAACCCTCTACCTTTAAATTCATTGATGATTTCCAAAAAGGCATCAATCCACCTCCTCTCCCTTCACGTTGAACCACCTAACGATGATCAAACGTAATGTTTCGTTATACCGTATCTAGCCTTGCTTCATCTGTTAGTGTATCGGCTAAAAAGACGACAAAGAGATCTTTTGCTTGTATTATCTCTACAAGCTCCTTCCCTGTACGCAGGTTCCTAACACTACAAAAAAAAAGTTCTATAGCCGCGTTTTTAAAACGTGGCTATAGGTCAAAAAAACGTGGCTATAGCCCGATTTGGTCTATAGCCGCGTTTTTTTAGGCCACGTTTTTACCCATGGCCTAAAATACGTAACTACAGGCCTGAGGGGTCTATGGCCACGTTTTTCCAGCCGTGGCTATAGGCCAGGTTCAATGGCCACGTTTTTATAGCCGTGGCTATAGACCAGGACCAATGGCCACGTTTTTTTAAACCGTGGCTATAGGTCAATCTAAAGCCGCGTTTAAAGCGCGGCTATAGATCAAATGTGCAGGCTTTTTCTTCCTCCTATATAACTTCCTTGGCCTACCACTATTTTTTTTAAAGGTGTTATATAATAACCGAAATAGTGGCTTCAATTTAGTTGTATTCTAGTCAAACCTAGAAATCTATGAAGTTCTAACACCAATGAGGAAAATATGCAATTTCTAGATGGAAGATCGAATATTCTTATAGTACTATCTCGAAAGGAAATAAAATTTCTCCACTGTATGGATATCAAGATTTAGATGGATGAGTAATATTGGTGGAGCAACCCCAAAAAAAAAAAAAATAAAAGAAAAAAAGAATATAAAATATTCTATTATTTTTATGACATGAAATGCTTTCAACATGTAAGCGACAAACAAATGAATATGTTATTAAAAAAGAATAATAACTCCAGAAAAATGTTTGATTTTTTTACATGAGGAGAGTCTGAGTTTGTAAATGCAGGTGCTATAAAATAATAAAATACTCTAAGCCTCACATTCGCAAGACTACCTAGAGATGCAAAACAAAGTAGAATGATAAACTTGTTTACCTCTTCAAATGCAAGAATATATAAAACTTAGAGATACATATTGTAGCAAAATGATAAACTTGTTTACCTCTTGAAATGTAAGAATATGTAAAATTTTGGAAAGGAACCAAGTTTTTCATATATGATCAACAAAGATTACTGAGTACTTAAATAACTGCATAAAATATCATAATAGTCAAGAAGTGTTACTCGAAACTCAGGCTACAATTAATTAGGCTCTAATATCTAAAGTAAAAAGGCATGGTAGGTTTGAAGATTTAGTCATTTAAATTTACCTGGTCGCTGCACTGTTATAGTAGCTACAAATGAGGTCATGAGGGGCTAACATTTGAGGCATGTCTTCCTCAGCCACTTCCTCGTAGCTATTGTCTTCATAGACAACCTGCACAAAGAAACATTCATAATGGCAAAGGATAATAACTAAATAAATAAAAAATGAATAATTGAACAAGAATGTAAAGACCCTATGTAGTCTCAAAATAATTAGAGAGATATAATAAACAATTAGGGCATTCATAAAAATAGTATGGTGAAAAACTCAAACCTTGAACCATCCAGTTTCAACTTCATAACTTGTAACCTGGCCAACGTATCTCACACCATCATATACCTTAGTTACGATTGCTCCAATCCATGTGTTGTCTAAAACCATATGTGTCTTACCATTCTGAAAAAGATAATATAAACACATCTAAGTTTTTATAAGTTTGCAATACCATAGCTCAAAACAGAAAAATAATTTGTTTAACTTACTTTGCTTTCCATTTTGACCATAGTTCCCGAAGTTGGAATAAATATATGGTCACTACGCTTTTTGCCAAACATTGTGGAAGTTCCCTGAATTTTAATTTTACCTTTCTTTTTAATATTTTTCTTAAGGAAAGTGCTGAGAACTTCGTCTGATGATGAACTTTCAGAATCTAAGTGGTCTTCTGTTATCAAAATGTAAATATCATACTTGATTATATCAATATATGCAAATTCAATTATAGATTCTTGAGATATTTTAGACAACAAACTGGAATTGAAAGAATTACAGTAGTTAATACTTGTGCCAATATGAGTAACAAAAATGCATATAAATTTTTGTGATCATGCCTATATCAATTCACATAAATTGAAGGAATTTAGAATTTACTAGCAAAGTAAATAATAATAATAATAAATTGAATAATGACCTGAAAACAACCTGAGGATTTAGAAGTAAAGACTCACGTTATTTATACCTTGAAGTTTTATACAAAAATTGTGCTATATGGCAAACTCACAAAGTATTATGACATGATAATCACATAAAAAAAAATTTGTAAGATGCATTTTCTACAATTATATGTGAAATAAATTAAATATGCCCCCCCACCCCCACCCCCACCCCCGGGGCTTTCATGGCACAAACATATATAGTAGTATCTCTTCCCTTAAGCAAACAATTATGAAAGCAAAGTTTTAACTAGTTTGTGTCACTTTAAGCATTCAATAATTAGAAAGCCAAAATGGATAGGCCACCTCCATAAAGTTTGAAGTAGTTTGAACTTTGAATCACAGCCACCTCTATTGAAAATGAGGTCCCTGATGTAGGGGTTAAATGAATGCTTGTATATAAATAAAACAACTAAATCAATCCCAACTCTATAACGTAGTATTCTCAATTTATAATAACTTACTTAATTACAAAGTTTCAAATTGCAAGAAGTATTACATTAAACTACAAGGAATTTGGTGCGCGCCATCCTGCCTTTAATTAATTGCATATCTTGTAATACCACATCCAGTATCAAGACAAAGTTTATCACTCAAATACCACATTTTCTTAATCATGCTAGCTAGGCTAGAGATTCTCCAAACCTATCAGACTCTAAAGCATGCTTGAGATAGGTAATAAATCAAAATGTTTATACCTATATTACTATTAAACAGTTTATTAGATATCAGCCTCTTTTATATAGGGCCAAGTTGGAAAGATGGCTTTTAGGTGTGCAAAATCAGTTCCTATTTCTGAAATACCATGCTAATGGCACAGTGATGCCATTGGTATGCATAATAAAACATGTTTGTTGATGCTAAAGGTTAAGTTTTAAGGAAAAGTTATCATATCAGTCAGCACATGAATTAAGTACAAGGTAGCATCATTGATGACTATGTTACTGCATTTATATATTTACTAAGGTATACTCGCTGCTTCTCGAAAACCCTAACCCTAGCGAAGCAAATTGATGTATATCTCTCAAAAATGGATAATTCAAAGCTGACAAATTGCCTAATTTGAACTCATCACCAAACTTTTTTCTTCACCTTGATTTCATCTACAATCTCCATCCTTACCTCTCCGACTAGATAACTCTATAGATAATCAAGAGCCACACTTGCTTTTCAACATATTTGACACAAATGTGAAAATTTAGTGCTTTGGAAATGGGTAGTTCCATTCCACACGAAGTATAACCATTATCCTAAACCACTATTAGAAAGAAGAATTTAGTAAAGATAGCATTCAATAACAATAATCGTTTTCACCAATAGAAAAATTATGTTTTGGTTTGGTTTTTTTGATGCACACATTAGTCCTTTTTTTTTTTTTAATGAATGATGAGCGCATTACTATTCCATATGAAGAAAAGGGGATTTAGATGATCTAATAACATCAAAAAGTAGGTAGAAGATTTTAGGTGTATATTGTCACTCTAATATATGTCAGTATGATTTGTTTTTTGTGATAAAGTAAAATATTTATTACTAAAATAAAATAAATACAAGTAAAACCTACAATCAAATTAAGGAAAAGTATCACTGCATATTGAGAAAAAATATAATCCAAAGCTCTCCAAGAAACCACCTCAAAACCATAAGTGAAGAAGGAGCACAAAGAGACAATTGATTAGTAGTTTTTGAAAGAAATTACCAACCCATATCTTTCCTTTGGGAAATTCTCAATTATTTTATTCTTTTTTTCCTTATTTTTAAGATGAGCAGATATCCCCTTTTCCTCTTATTTTCTAATCACAATTCTTAAATTTTTAGGAACATAAAAGAAGGATTTTTTTTTCAAACAAAACGCACTGGATTTTCACCTCCCCCGCCCAATCCTCTTGAAAAAAAATCACTGAATTTTAATTTCACATAAAACTGATTCAAATTCAAATCAGTTTAAACTTGTGCTAAGCCTCATTCATCAACAAGAACTGAAGGTACCAAGAAAAAAATCTGGAAAAAAAAATCACCTTTTGTTATCCAATATCAACCAAATACTCACCCATAAAAAAAAATAAAAAAATCAACCTTACAAACTCGGATATTCATGCATGCAAATGAGATATCTTGCAGGTGTATAAAATCAATCTCACCTACTAGCTTCACTACAAAAAAAAAGTTCAAGATATCAAAATCTTCAATATCACTAGTGACTTGCATCAATTGTTAAGTTGGTTCTATAAAAAAACTAATACTTAAATATTTTAGTTGATGCTATATTTGTTGTTATTGAATAAAACCATATACCATAGGATTGTCAGACAAGGATTGGCAGTTTGGTACTGAAGGGTTAGTAAAATATTTGTTAATGTTATTGGTTACAACTTTCTCATGCTAAACTATAATTAGCACTAGGTGCACAACTTTCGCTTGCATCCAAACACATACCATCAGAAATGTAAACAGAATCTATAAAATCATCCAAAACAAAGAGACAGAAAATCAAAATTAAGAATAAACACATACCCAGAAAGTAAAAACTCACCAAACGGTTAAATCTATGAATCCGAACCCAGATTAGGCCAATCTGACCCAAAAATTTCCTCTGCATGTTCCAAAAAAAATAAAAATTAGCTAACAAACTTAGGCCCTGTTTATTTCTAAACAAAATTCATCATCTTTCTAGCCATCAAGTTCTGAAAAAAAGAGACATACCCTCGTGGAGACCTCATTAGCACCAGAAGCAATCTTGTCTGTGCCTTCGGTGGTGCAGGAACAGAATTCCCTCATGAAGAATCCCTCAGGGGAGCGAGACCCAGATTGGATAAAAATTAGCGTTAGTCGAAACCCTAAACCCAAAATCGAAATGCAAGACAACTAAAATCGAAACCATACAATCACAAAATGAAAACCCTAAACCTAAAATCAAAACCATAAACCAAAAATCGAAACCCTAAACAAAAATGGAAACCCTAAAACAAAAATCAAAACAATCAATTTAAAAAACTTACTGTTATTCGGCCTTGTCGATCGGAGGTGGAGATTCGGTGGTGTACGATCGGAGGTGGAAATCAATTTAAAAAACTTACTGTTATTCGGCCAAGGCATGTACGATTGGAGGTGGAGATTCGGTGGTGTGAGATCGCTTAGGGCTCGAACGGCTTCGGCAGAGAAAGGTTCATATTTCGGTGGAACATAGACTAAAGCATCAGGGTTTTTTTTTTATTTCTAATTTATAGTAGGGGCTGTAGCCCCGTTTTCTGAAACGCAGCTTCAAGAATGCTTGAAGCCGCGTTTACAAAAATGGGGCTTCAGGGGGGACTAAGGCCGGGTTTTAAATAAACGCGGCCCAAAAGCTGGTGCTCTGGGTGCGTTTTTTAAAAACGTGGCTCAACTAGTGTCTTGGGCCGCATTTTGGTAAACGCGGCCCAAAAAAACACGGCCTAAGGCCCGCGTTTTTTGTAGTGTAAACCCACGACAATTCCATGCTAAGCAACTCATTGCTCTTGGTGGGACTACTACGACGCCTCTGCCACTTCAAAAATTTCTTCAGCTTTACTTTAATAAACATGTTGTCTCTTATAAGATAAATCATAGCAAACATCCATGTCAGTTACATTACGTTTTTGCTCTGAGAGAGATTCATTTGCTGACTTTACCGAGGGGTTTACTTCTCTCACTCTACTAGTCCACTTGGGAAGAACATGCAGAGGAGCAGCTATTGTGAGAACACTAGCCTCATCATGGAAGTCACATGCTTCATTTTTCTGGGTTTGAGTTGGAGGACACGTAGGTGCACGTGAGTCAGAATCAAGAGAATTAAATGAAATAAACCTCTAATGATCTTTATTAGCCACCTCAATGTTGGACCCTTTTAATTGAGCCTCAGGCTGGACTCTAGTAACAGATTCGGACATAAAGTCCTTATTTATCACGCTATGAATACCATGTGAGACTTCAGACCCCGAATTATTGGAAATTAATGCTGAATTGTCGTTGCCAGCTAGCCCTTGAACTTCCTTCTCCTGCAGTTTACCTCCCTCCTTGCCGTTACAACCACCTGATTCTTCCCTCACCGTGCAGTTACCGTTGGGCTGCACAGCCGACTTGGAACTAGGACTGCTTGGTCCTGCTTTTTTCTTTTGTGTGTAAAACCCTGGCACCATGATTACATTCTTCCTTGATGGCACAAAAGCAGGTGCACGTATACTTGGACCAAATTGACGATCTTCTACTCGGAGTGTTCCTTCACTTTCTATCCATAAAGCACAATCCTTATCAACATGGGTTAGACGACCACACCAATAGCATAGGTTTGGAAGTCTTTCATACTTAAAACTGACCCAAACTTGCTTCTCGTTCTCCAAAGAAACTAAATGTCCACAACACAAGGGTAAAGACAGATCGATGGAAATTTTATTACGTAAAAAACTCCCACCATCTGCATCTTTTGGATCCTTTGGTCGAGAAACATCTCCAATGACTTCACAAATTTTCTCATCAGCCGCCACTGTCATATACCTTAATGGAAGCCCATGAATTTGAACCCAAAAACTCGTTTTCTCAAACTTGAGTACATGCAGAGGGGTCTCTTTCTCATACCGTTCCATCGCCACTAGATGCTAGACAAAACTCCATGGCTCACTCATAAGGATTCTGTCTACATCATTCTTATCATCAAAGGTGCATAGTACCTTGTGATCCCCCAAAGACTTAATCTTAAAACCATTCCGAGATCTCCACAATGGGGTGAAAGTTTTGGTGATGACATCAATGCTTAAGGCTCTCTTCGTAGAAAACTTGGCGGCGATGGAAAATGCTGGTACTCCATCGTCCTTCGTCAGGCTACTGCCAGGACCCTCTCTCTCTGACAGTGAAAGTTTACACCAATTCTGTTAGAGATCCTCCATAGAATAGATTGAAAAAAAAAAAACACTCTCCTCACTCCTGTTTCCCAATCCCCTGAAAGAGATAACCCACTAGCCGAGGATTAACGTAGTTAATCCGTGGAAACAATCAATAGCTTCTTAGAAAGGGGACCAAAAATTCTACTGCACTCGGGAAGTTAGAGCTCAACTTCTAGACTACAGAGAAACTTCGTATTGTTTGAGAACCATTTGGTTTTTTCGTCACTAGTAAGGACCAACAAAATAGCCATATTGGGAGTTTGACTTGTCATAAGATAAGGTTTGCTAGTTTCCTAAAGATAGCAAATTTTGTCATCAAGTTTGACTTGTCATAAGATAAGATTCAATTGTTCATCAAAAATAAGATAAGATTCAATTGGGAATTTCAACGGGCCGTTTGAGAAACTGTGTAGTATTGAGTTTTCTATTGCCGAAATACAGTAAAGGTTCAATTTCGAAGGTTAACATTTTATTTTATGAATCAAAATAGCGTACAAACTACAAATTAAAGTGTCATGTCATTCCAATCTTTAATTCTCCTACTTTGATGTATAATAGACATCTCTATATATACTTTCCTTACGCAATTATATTTTGAAATGACACATTTATATTAGTTAAATATAAATTTCTTATCAAAAAAATTAAATATAATTTTGACGTCCACAATTATATATATATATATATATATATATATTTTGGAGAAACAAATACACACACATAAAGAAAGAAAAAAAATTAACACAAAGACACACCACAAACTCCACTCAAAAAACATGGTATTTTTTATATATAGATATCACATTTCATGTTTTTCGTTTTCAATAATTATTATTACTCAAACTTAACATTTCACTAAAGGGTAGAGGCTTTCTTCTAGTGCACTAGAACACACACAAGGCCAGCTTTAGCCCTATGCCCAAGGCCCCCTCCCCCAAAAGTTTGAAAATGGTCCCAAAACTAAGACTCTCCATTAAAAAACAAAATACTTTGTACAGGAAAACTCAAAAATTTTTAACATATTTTACATTCTCCCGGGGGAGGGGGGGGGGGGGGGGGGGGGGGGGGGGGCTTTTCCTTTCCAAGAAGGCCTTAAAATGTTGAGCCAATAGTCCAATTGTAACCTTAAATTGTTTCAAAAAATTGTTAAAATTGTTTTGAGTGTGTTGAATAAAATTGTTAAGTTGATTAAATATTATTATCAATCGTAAGAGATATGTTAATAATACCTAAAAAAAAATAGTAATTAATTAGTAATTTTGAATTTTCAAAAACAAGAACAATCTTTATACAAAGATAATAATTGTAAGGACTAGAATTTGACCCTCAGCCCACCAACAATGGATAATGGCACAACAAACCCAAAACAATATATTTGTAAGAGAGTGGATTTTACAGGAAGAATGACTCTGCAAATCAAGTATGGGCCTTAGCTAATTGGGTTTGAGACAAGAAGATATGAAAACACAATTTAGTAGAAATAACACTTCTCGGTCAGATTCGAGGATGAAGTGCATGTTCTTATATTAACTCAAGTTTATTTAAGTACAAGGTGTTTTTTCTCTTTTTTTCTTCATTCCCTGATTGCATGCCCATTTTTCATGGGGGTCTTTCCCTTATATAGTCCTTTCATCCTCCATCCTAGTCTTCCACTTGTTGATCATGTAGATGATCTTTTGGATGTTTGTCTCATTAGAAATCTCCTGGAGGCTTTGTGAATAGCTGTAAACTAAGATATCACTGTTCAGGTGTCATCTTCACATATATGCTACCAGGTGGTTTAGTGCAGAGTATTTAATGTGATGATGGCTGCCTTCTCCCCAGATATTTCCTCATTTGTTTTTGGCTTCTTTCCTTGATATTTATCCTCAGAAGAACAGTTCCTTTTTGCACAGAGTTTCCGGGATAGCTGGGCCCCATCCTCCCATAATACTTCCCGAGAAGGCTCGGCTCCTTGGTAACTATTGCTTGCCCGCTATGATCTTCCATTATCCTTGACCTATCGACCTCACAACTTTATCAAACCTTTGGACTATCCTCGGGCTCCTACATATCCTCGAGCATGGCCTAACACTCTTGCTCGACATATTTATCCTCACAACAGTAATAATTAGTATGTTCATTATATTATGAAACTAAATGCCAAATGAACTAATAGCTTATATTTTATTTTCTTGGTAATACTATGGACAAATTTGTAATAAAGAAATATCGTAGATCACAAGATTCATTTTTTATCTAAGATTTATCTTTTTATTGACCCCCTAGAAAAAAATCATGGAGTCGCCGATGTGCTGCAACATCATGCATAATTATCTAGAATTAATATTTATTTATTACTTCCATATTTTACTATTTATATTTAAATTTAACATCTTTTTATTCTTTCTTATTATTATATTCTTGAATTTGTTCTTTGATGTTTTACCATTTTTCTACAATTTAGGTGAATAAATTATAATTTAAATATATTATTTTAAAGCACATATATAATATGTATTTTAAATATGTATTTTATTTAATTAAAATGAAAACTAAACTAATGTAAGATAATCTAATATAATATATATATATATATATTTATATATATATAGTTTCCCTTTTAGTCCCAAATTTCTTATTTTAATCGAGTATATACTGTACCAATGTTTTTTTCACCTTCTATTTATGCCGAATATTTAATGATTTTCATAATTTTGGACGTACTATTTTATGCCAAATCTTTTTTTACCCCGACAATATATGCCGAATGCGTCATCCCATACATCCATGTATACGAATGGGGTACAGATTCATAAAACTTTCAAATTTTGTATATATACAAGAAACCATGAAGTTGTGTTGCGAAAATATTCAATAAAATCATGTCTTTTTTCTTTTTAATTTCTTCTTATAATTTGTCAACTTCTCATGCCAATCAATCTAACGATTCTAACGTCAATTTACAATTTAATAATGTAACGTTATGGATACGGTGAAGTAGGTTTGGCTTTATGCAATACTTTTGTATACTAAAGATGACACAAAACACATATTTTTCAATGTTTGTAAGTCAATCTCATGTCCCATGCCTGTTCATGATTCTAGTATACAAGAAACCCAAAAATATTTAATAACATCATATCTTCTTTTTTTATTACTTTTTATAATTTGTCAAATTTTCACGCCAATTGATCTAATGTCAATTCACAATCTAATATAATTATGGATACATTGAAGTCAGTGCCGACCCAAGGCCTAGGCAAGTTAGGCCTAGGCCTAAGGCCCCACCAAAAAAAAAAAATTTACTTAAGAAAAAAGACCCCACTTTTTATATTTAAAAGCCTAAATTTTCATAAAATTATATATATTTTCTAAAGGTTATACATTTTTTTTTTATTAGTAATGTTAAAGATACTACAAATTTTATTATTGGCTTACAAATTTCCATGTTATTAATCACAAATTGATAAAGTTCATCAATGAAAGACAATGTCACGTTATAGTTTGACCATTTTATAGTGCTTTTAATTAGCGCATCTTTTTCATTTCTATTAAGACTCTCAAAGTACGAGACCAATAGAACCTTAACTCAATTGAAATCCTAAAATATTTCAAAAAGATGTTGCAAATGTGTTAAATCATCAATTATAGATTAATCTCCCGGGATAGTTTGAGACTTTGATTTTTGTAAACTAATATCCTACAAAGCCACACACCAAATAATATTTATCTTTCTCTATTGAAATCAAAATATAAAATTAAAAATTAAATTACAACTTTATTTAACTATGCATCGTCTTATATCCAAAATAAAGTATCTTTTTCAATCGCAATATATTTTTATTTTTTTCTTATTAATATTTATAGTTCAACTATGATATTCAATTATCTATATAAAATTAACATTAGTCTAGTTGGTATTATTTATGTATTTAATGTATCAAATTAACATTAATTTGATTAGTATTAAATAATTTTGTTTAATTAATATTTACATATTAAAGGCCTCACGTAAATTTTTCGCCTTAGGCCTCAAATTATGTTGGGCCGCCCCTGATTGAAGTAAGGTTTGACTTTATTTAATACTTTTGTATACTGAAGGCAACACAGAACTAACACATATTTTAAAATGATTATACGCTACATCACATATCTTGTTCGTGTCCTGTACACATCATTTTCTTTCTTTTCTTTTTTTTCTTTTTTTTTTCCATTTCTTATTCAATTGGAATCCAATGGAAAATGCACAATACATAGTCAATAGTCAACGTGTTGCAACCAAATACCAAATATCGTCATTACCTATGTCCTAAAAAACACATTTTCTTCCCCTTATATTAATTGTTAGTGCAGGAAGCTTTAGGAGGTTTAGGCCAAGACAGTTTCAATATGAGGTAGCCTTATTTTAGTTTGGCTACTAGCTAGTTCCACTTGGTGACAGAAATCTATACATTATGTTTAACCAAAAAAAAAATGCTCAAATCATTTATGTCAAAATCGAGAAGGGATACTTGTAAAAACCCTAAATAGCCATGGCACCAAGGTTTCTGATCAACATAATGACACCGGCCTTTTTTCTTTTTTCTTTTTTTCTTTTGGCATGAAAGGATGAAAATATATCATAAAAGCATAAAGTACTACAGCCAAGAACTAATTCAGCTAGTTCTAGAGGAAAAGAAGCAGGTTTATTTGTTATATATCCATGAACGGTTAGAGAAAAAAAAATTCTACTAATATCATACAGAAGCCTTATATATTCCAAAAAGTCCAAATCTGATAGCCCTAGTATTGATGCTGATTGTAGCTCCTGAATTTAAGACAATTTCTTAGTAGGTGAATAAAAATGACACTGGCTTTTTGAAAATTTATTGGTGGGTGAGTTACTTTGTTGAGCTAAATCTTTGACTTCCTCTTTCGTTTTACCTTTCTTTTGTTGTTTTTGAGATAAGTAAATCATCTGCTTTGAAAATTACAATCACTCATTTAAGTCCTTTTTACTCTTATACTTTTATTAAAGTCAAAGATCTTCATCTTAAGAAAATACAATTGCTCTTTACCAGCTAATCTTACACTATATCATCTACTTTTTTTTTTTTTTTTTTTTTTTTTTTGCTTTTTGGATGAAAATATATCATCTACTTAATTTGTTAACCATCACTGACAATAACGTAGCATTACTTTTTACAGTTTTATTATAAAGTCAATGATCTTATCTTAAGAAGATTTTTTTTATTTATTTTTTAACCCACCTGCTGGTCACAATTTAATCCTCCATATATTTTGCTCATCATATACTAGAAGAAGATGTGCCATTTAAAGTTCAGCCCATTAACAAATAAGATGATTACTCTTTAACAAATATCTTATATAAAATATTAGATCCTATAAAAAAAATAGATAGTTTATTTTCTTCTTTTTTTTAAGCCCTTTTTCCGTAAAGCTTTGAAGAATTAATGATGTAGCTAAGTTTATGTTTGAGAAAATAAAAAAAGTATATCCTATGTTTAAAGGATTTCATTAGTTGTTAAATGCATCACATTTCAATTAGATTTAGTAATATTAATTAGCATTCCAATATCTGCAGACAATGCAACTTGCTGTTGTAAAGAGGTATTGAAAAGAAATAGAGAAAATAATTTAAGCCAATTCTTTTCACAAATACTTTATTTTTCAAGAAAATAGAGTACAAATTAAGTGCACATTCTTGCAATGAAATTTAGTTCTTCTTCTTTGCAAGATTGAAATTCTAAATATAAACTGTAATCTACTGCTTTTTTTTTTACATAACAAACAGAAACTACATAGCCCAAGGGCCAGCATCAGTACAAAGCCTATTACATCCGAGACTAGTGAGGTCATATAATAAAAGCGAAGACATCTCCACAGGCGGAGTGTCTAAAAGAACAAAAGGCTGCTGGAGGCGAAGTGCTATTCTAGCAAGTTGATCGGCATATGCATTTGCTTCCCTAAAACAGTGTTTCAACTTTCAACTTCCACCAAAGACTTTTTTTTTTTTTTTTATTAATTTATACACGCAACATAAATATGTGGACTTAATTAATAGGATAAATTAAGAGATTACTTTGTACATACAACATAAAAATGTGGAAAATGAAGAGCCACGATTAATCACAAGACTATAGCTAGACAGGTCAACTACAAAGGACATGGTCACATTTTCATCACAAAAATATGCTATCATTTTCATGATTCATACCAATTTCAAAAGAATTGTCATCAATATTGCACAGATTGCGGCCCTTTTGGATTTTGTCATAGGGTGTTAAGATTTGGTCAGATTAATTTCCATCACAAAATATTGTATTATTTTATTAAATACTTTTTAAAATATACATAAATATTATAATGGGCATACGTAATTACTTTGAGTTTGTGAGCACCTACAAATTGGTCATTTGACAATTTTTCCACACATGTACGTGTATAATAATTCATAATTTAAGCCTAGAAAGATATGGCTAAGGAGTAATTAAGATAATAGAGAAAAGAAATCAAAGTGATAAAGGGGACGTGTTAGCCAGGACAGAATTAATCGACGTAGCCAATGAATCTATGTTTCAATTTATTTATGGATGATCTTTGTTTCATTGTTTGTGTTGTACTGAAAATAAAGTGTAAAGTTTAAAGTGTAAACCATTTACCAAAAAAATAAAAAACTGTAAACCCGATCCCCACCATTTCCCAAAAAAAAAGATCTTATCTAAAATCCTTTCTTTGTGTTTTATATCTTGTCATGTCATTGAAGCGATGCATGCGGATCATCAAATATACATTAATTTTAAAATATTTAATAAATGGTTAAGTTAATGAGCATTGTTAAGAAATTCGTTAATAGTTTATTTTTTTTAAAAAAATTAAAACTATTTCTATGAAAAATATAATAAAAAATGATTAAAAAAATCATTTTTTTATTCAAATTTTTTAAAAATTATTTCCTAAACTAATGTGCTTAAAATATCCGTTAACCTTCCCTTTAATAAATACATATATAAAAATTTTATTATGAAATTGGCACAAATAATTTTCTCCAACATTTTTCTAAGTTTTTTTTTTTTTTCTTTCAAAGTATAAAAACTTTCAACATTGTGTGCAAAACCTTCCTAAAAGTAATCCCTCCACAACCACAGTTATCATAACACGATCAATTAATCACAATCAGCTTATAATTCTTATCACAGACAGAGATCAAAACATTATTGATGATGGGCATGAATAATGCAATTTGGTGTTAACTTTTTTTTTTAAAATATAATTTTAGAAACTTTGCAAACACGTAGAGTGAAATGACCTGCACACTTGTTGTTTCCTTTCAACGGTGACGATGTATTTCATGTCCATATTCTACCACCCCATCCCTTACGTCATGAGTGACCATAGAAAAAGAAAAAATTTATAAAAAAGGAAACAACATGTGTTGGAGGTCCTGTCTCCATGACAGTGACAACATAAATGTCACCTCCAACGTGAGGATCAGAACCGTTTATCTTTGCTTTTTATTTAGGAAAATGCTATGTCCACAATATTTTCACAACATTTTTACAACAAATCCTATGTGGCAAATTGTTACGGGTTGTTAATGGTAGGGTAGAAAAGTAATTTCAGTAATAAATTCAAATTTAAACCAATAACAACTTATTTTTTGATTTGTTGTGAAAAATTGTAGTAAAAAAAATGTGTGTGTATGTAGCACCTCTTTTTTATTTAAGGGAAATTTTGAGTGGTTGTGAACAGGACCACAAATAAAGTGGCAAAACTGTGCAATATGTACTAGTGTCATGCGATAAGTCTTGAGTGGTAGAGGAGTGATTGTAGGTCTATATAAAAACATCTCTTTATTACTCATAATTCACTATATAGATGAGTTGTGGCACTAACATAACTCTTTATTACTATAAATTATTTTAGAAAATTTTTTATTATAAATTAAAAAAGCTATCAAAAAGATTCTTTTAATTTTCAAAAAAAAAATTCTAAAATGGATTATGAGCATATATTAACTAGACTCTTTATTTATAAGGGTTTTCGATGTGAAATTATCGACTCCACACCATCTGTGGATAATGAATAATACCACATGTACCATCAGAGCCTTAATGAGGCTATCTTTGCTTTTACATGGACTTCTTTTTTCTTCTCTTTTTATAAAATAAAGATTTTTTTTTGAGTGTATTGTAAATTAATCAAGTCGTTTTTGAACAGTTTATATTTGATTCGATTTATAAATATTAAGGCTAGTTTTAAGCATATTTAATAAATGAGCCAAGCCCAATGTGTGAATGCATATTTGACTCAACGTGTAACATTTTTTTCAAAGGAAACTCTATCCTTCTTTCATGCTCCAAAGGTACAGGAATCCTTTGTTGTCTTTGCTCTTCATGGTTGGCTTTGAACGCAACCAAATTAACATGTCCTTTTTCTTTTTCTTTTTTTCTTTTTTTCTGAAGTGAATTTACTTTCATTATTAATCAAAAATAAATAAATAAAACTACAGGGCTCAACCAAACGTGTGATTACAAACATTTAACATATATATAAGAAGATCAGTATCAAATATGTTATTACGTACAGATTGGAAATAAAGAAGAAATTAAGACTTAACCATCATGATCCATAAGACAGCTCTATCTTAACCCATTTTTATAATTGTTAGGTGAGATTCTAAAGATATACGTAATTAAACAAATAAAAGAAACTTGCAGATTTCATAAAAATAAAATAAAACAAAAACAAAAAAAAGAAACTTGCATATGTTCCTAACCTAATTTTGGACTACTGGAATTTACAAGGTGTGATAATAGATATGTATATAATCTATTGGAAAACTATTGGTTTGGACCTTCCTTCCTCTCCCTCCCCGCTATTTCAACAAAATATTGTCCTTTTACTTTTTTATAGGAGAGAAAAACAGAAATCATGTCCAGAAATACATTTGTTTTATATTTTTATTATTGACTTTCAAACTTATTTTACAGTTGAGTATTTTTTAAATCTGACTCTGGGTCCTTTGATAAGCAAGATTGTGTGTGAATAAATAAGTATCTTATTGATGATAAGTGACTTTGGAAAGTTGTAGTTTAGACCCACGTAATTAAATATGATGCAGAACTATTAATTAATTATGAATGTATCTCAATTGTATGGTCCACAAAATAATTATTATTCACCATAAATCAACATCTCGCCAAATTTTAAAGTAAGAGATATAAAATAGAATATGCATGATTTGGTGACGAAGTGAAAAAAAGGATAAAAACATTATCAAATAAATAACCAAAGGGAACAAACCCCAATTACGCCATTTTACAATAAAAGAAAGATTTTACATAGTAAAAACAAAACCTTTGTGATTAGACTCTACGATTCAGATAACTTGCTTGATGTCACCACAACAGCTTCATATTAGAAATATGTGGTTAAATGATTAAATTTATCATATTCTAATTAATTAAGCTTTTTGGACAATCGATAATTTAATATGATATCAAAGCAAAAGATATGAGTTTTTGGAACAATCGGTAATTTAACACTTCAAACCTCTAAACTTATTCTATATGGTTCTCTTCACGAACAACATGCATGCTTCACAAACTAGAACCTTTAGCGCACTCCAAACTACTTCCTTAAATATTTAATAGAGTTTCATAGTAAACTAATTTAAGCAAGGTGCTACCAAATTAGTTTAAGAAAGTTCTAGACAAATTGGGTGTGTAAACACCTGATAAATTCTTTCTAATATAGTGAATTCATCCTCTATTAGTCGTGGACATATAGCTATTATCGAAACACGTTACACGTAAGTATGTGGTGCGCTTCTACTATTTATACTAGTATGTAACCCATGCTACCGCATGAGAATGGATATAATTTAATAAAATAATGAAAAAAAATATATTGCATTTTATTATTTAAGTGATACTATTGGTTTTGTTTTGTTTTTGTTTTTATTATTATTAATCATAAGTTTAGTCATATTTAAAAGACTTAGTTTATTCATGTTAATAAATCTTAGCATTATGTAATTTTTTAACAAATATTTTTATCATACAAAATTCTAAAGAAAGAATGCTACATAGACATATATATATATATATATATATATATATATATTCAAGGTTGATTCATAGACGGTACATATAGCTATAATTAAGTTGCTTTATCATAAACAATTTTTAACAAAATATTTTAATCAAGTAAATGTGAATCTCATAACATGCATCTCATAACAATATATAACAATAGAATAACGTGAATTTCATTTAAAAAAATTTAATCAATTAAAAGTCACTAAAATTATGAGCATAAAACGTAAAGACAAACAAATACGATAAGTGCTAATTGTATATATGATCTGCAATATAACTTGAGTTCATGTCTTCACCAATCGTATATAAGTCTGAGTTTTGATAAGTAAAGATCTAAGAAGATTATGGTTCAATCTTGAGAAGATCCTCATATTTAATAATTAAAAAAAAAAAAAAAAACTATACATCAAGCCTACCTTTGCAATAAACACTATATATCTCTTTAACACTCCAAAGAAAAAAAAAAAAAAAAAAAAAAAAAAAAAAAAAAAAAAGAGCCCATCATCAATCCTATAGACCAAAAATTCTTGAGAGAAAGAGATTGAGAACATAGGACGACAATAAATAGATCTAATGAAAATAAAGAGTGAGAGCTAGATTATAAACCCCATAAAACTTGCGAACAAAAAAAATAATAATAATAAAAGAAAATCATATCTAATTAACAATTACCTTGCATATAAAGCCTGCCTTTGTAAAGGAGATATATAATTGATCTGCAAAACAGAGGGAGAGAAAGAGAGATTAGATTGAATTTTGTAGAGATGGAACGAAACCAAAAAAAAAAAAAAATCTTGATAAAATAGATTTAGTAGAGAAGTAGAAATTGAATTTTGCAAAGGGAGAGAGAGAAAGAGAGAGGAGGTTCGGATGAATATGAGTAGTGGAGGCGTGTTTTTTTTTTTTTTGAGAAAAAATACATGAAATCAAAAAATTACAATAGGAATCTATGGAAAACCTCTTCTTATATAGAAAAGTTGTATTGGAGATGGAGAGATGAACCTTGAAATATGCAAATATGGGGAGATGAACCTTGAAACACGCAGGTGTGATGAACCTTGAAATATGCAGATGTAGGGAGATGAACCTTGAAACACGCAGGTGTGATGAACCTTGAAATATGCAGATGTAGGGAGATGAACCTTGAAACACGCAGGTGTGGAAAAAAAAAAAAAGAACACATCAAAATTACAATTGATCCACTTAAATTTAGACAAATGGAACCACATGAATCTTGACACATGGCACAAAATTAGGATTCTAATTTAGAATTGCAATTGGAGATTCTCTCTGCTTCACCTATTATATATATATATATATATATATATATATAGATTTGTGAAATCTTTCAAATTCTCCTAATAATGTTCATAACCAATCTTGTGTAGGAATGCTATCTGACTATAAGCAACGTGGAAGATTGTTTGGACCGTATATAAAAAATGCAGATGAAATTAATAAATAAAAAACTAGAATAAAGATGGGGTCAGCTGTAACATTTTTTTTGGTATCGAGTCATGAAGTTTTAGGCCCAATAGTCATCCATGTGGGCAGCTCACCATCAAAAAAAAAAAAAAAAAGAAACACTTAACCTATGTGCTAATTTTTTCGTGCATCATATATTTAAAAGAGATGCTACGTTCACAACATTTTTATAATATTTTTATAACAAATTATAAGCAATTAGTTATTATTAGTTTAAATTTAAATCTAACATTAAGATTATTTTTTTTGCTCTAATAATAACAACTAATAACAAATTACCACTTATAATTTATTATAAAAATATTATGTACGTAACATTTCTTTTAATTTAATCTTTCTTTCCCAGGATCTTGACTTGTCTCTCCTCACCCAGCAAGTTGCGGCCCACAGTGACAGCGTTTTTTAATCTTTAAGCAGTAGACCGACTCTGAAGTCAATTATACATTATATATACATATGGCTGTCGCATCTATGCAACTATACCAAAATGTTTTTTTTTTAAGAACTCGAGTTCGATGTAAAATACTCGAGTTCCACTTAAATATTTTTAAGTAATTTAAGTTTTAGTTATTTTTTATTTATTATAATTTGATTATTCAAAAATTAAATTTCAAAATAGAAACATTTATTCATATAGTTTCAAATATATAATATTTTATTAAAAAATTTTGTCGTAAATACAAATACCCACTTAAAAAAAAAAAAAAGTGCAGACCCGATCCCACCATTTCCAACAAAAAAACAGAAGGATCTTCTCAAAAAAACTTTTTTTTTTTTTTTTTTTTTTGTTTTATGTCTTGTCATGTCTTTGAAGCCATGCATGCGGGTCATCAAGTAATAAGTAAACATTAATTTTAAAATATCTAATAAAGAGATAAGTTAACGGTCTATTTAATTTTAAGAAATTTGTTAATGGTTATTTTTAAAAAATAAAATAAAATTATTTTTATGAAAAATATAAAATACAATTATCAAAAAAATTATTTATTATTTATTTTTTTATAAAAAAATTTCAAAAATATTTTCTAAACCAATTTGCTTAAAACACTCGTTAATCTTCCCTTTAATAAATACATACATAAAAATATTATTATGAAATTGGCACAAATAATTTTCTCCAACATTTTTCTAAGTTTTTTTTTTTTCTTTCAAAGTGTGAAAACTTTCAATAGTGCGCAAAAGCTTTCTAAAAGTATCAACTAATCCCTCCACAGCCACAGTTATCGTAACACGATCAATCACAATCAGCTTATAATTCTTATATCACAGACAGAGATCAAAACATTATTGATGATGGGCAAGAATCGTGCAATTTGGTGTCAACCTTTTTTTTTTAACTTCAGAAACTTTGCAGACACTTTCTACTACCCTATCTCTCACGTCATGACTCATCAGACGCTATCAGACTTGAGATCACACCCTTATCTTCCTGTTCTTCTTCCCTGTCTTGCTCCCACTCTTTCTGCTCTCACCCTCTGTGTTTTTTATGATACTGGTTTTGCATTTTTGCCGTTGGAGTCTCCTTCGGTAAATGGAGTCTCTTTTTTGCTCTTCAACTCAGCCACTAAAATTTTTGCTTTACTGTCAACTGTTGGGCTTTATGGAGCCTAATTTTATATATTGATTCGATGGATGACCCGACCCAACCCGAATAATGTTGCGTGATTTTTTAATGGGAGATTTTTTGAGGCTTAGTTCATGGAGCGGAGGCTTGGGCCGATAGCCAGAGCGCTCATGGACAAGCCTCCTGCATTCACGCCCCCGGGAAAAAATTTTTGGCCCATTATGAATCCGTTTTTGTAGAAACCGTGGCGGTAATTAGGGTTTCTGAGGGGTAGTCGGTTTTGTGAGGAGACAACAGTTTGAGCGCAACTGTATTTTTTTTGATAATAGTGAAATCTTGCAACTTGCAAATCAACCACGTAAATACTGTCTTGTGCGTGTGATTATTTTCTTTGGCGTGTGTTTTCTCTATATTTTTTGTTTCTCACAGGTTTAGGAATTCGTGAAAATTCCCTACATCAACCACGAATGCTTTAATGTCAAGCACTGCAAGCTTTTGTATTTAACCCATTTTTAAATAGACATCCTAGGTAGATTTTTTGAATTGTTTTTTAATATGTTATGTCTTGTCCATGGCTCAGGCTAGCTGATCAGCCTATTGTAGCCCATGGACTTGCACTACTTTTTTTTTTTTTTTTGAGACTATGTACTACTTTTTCTTTTAATAAATATACTACTTGTTCAGTCAAAAAAAGAATAGGCGGGCATCTTATAGAATTTTTTTTTTAATATTTTTTAATTCATAAACGGTGAACCATTTAAATGGGCTTGGGCATAAAACTTTTTTTGATTGAGTTGTTAAGTGTGTGTTTGTTTCTACTTTTTAAGTTCAATATGCGCCTTTATAAAAAGTAAAAGCTGAAATGGTGTTTGGTAACTTGATAACGTTGGCTTTAATAAAAAAGCTGTATTTTTCTTCGCTGAAGGAAACGCGCATAAACATTATGGGAGGATTTCGACCATTTTAAGAAAGTGGACTCCGCGTTTTTGAAGCTATCCGTTGGCCACAGGTAATTTTACCCAATTGCCCTTGCTTTACCCTTCGTACTTTACCTTTCTTTCTCACTTTTTTTTCACGCAAGCCTCTCATCTCTCATCTGTCTGCTCTGCCCTCTCTGCCTCTCTTCTCTCTGCTCTACATCCTCCATCCGTGGTAAGTAGCTTCTTCTTCTTCTTCTTCTTCCTCTTCTTCGTCTTCTTCGTCTTTTCTCTGCTCTACGTCCTCCGCAGAATCACACAGGAAGCAGAAGAAAAAAAATAAAAAACTTAATAGAGAGAGCTCTGCGCCTGCGGAATGAAACTGGAATCTTCTCTCTGCTCTGCGTCATCCCCAAATCTCTCTCACTCTCTCTGTGTTTTCTTTTTTCTCTGCATGTGTGTGTTTGTGTTTTGGTTGCTTTCTCTGTGTATTTTGGGTGAGGAAGAAGACCTGAAGAAGAGAGGAGACAGAATAGTGACTAGTGAGTGGAGGAAAAGAAAAGAAAAGAAAAGATATTTTATGGGAATGGGGGAAGAAACGTGTGGCTGAGAAAAAAGGCCAGGAAAAAAAAAATTTTGGAAGGGAGTGGGACACGTAAACATAGAAATTTACTTCAAAAAAAATTACAAATGTGTTAAAACATAACAAATTTTCATAACAGTTGAGTATCAAATATTTCATATGTCAAAATAAAATATTATACTAGGATTGACCATAACAAAAAATAAAGAGTATTGTAAAAATATTGTAACATTTTATTATATCTCTAAACTTTTTAAATTAGCACTATTTTTTTAGAAAAAAAAATAGTGCTATTGATAGAATATTTTTATAATAATTTCATAATAAAGTTTACCTAGTAAGTTGTTACTGGTTCTCATCTAGACCTACTAGTAACATTATTTTTTTTCCTACCATTAACAACTTGTCATATTAAATTTATTGTGAAATTTTTGTAAAAATATTGTGTCCATAACTTGCATTAAGAGAGGTAATTAAAACAAAAAATTATCTTTATATATATCATCCTTTTTGGTAATTTATAACTCAAACCGCCACTTTTATAAGTATTAGCCAAACACTCAGCTTTTTCAAAAAGCACTTTTTAACAGCTTTTACCAAACACTCAGCTTTTTGAAAAAGCACTTTTTCATACTGCACTTTTTGAAAACTCCACTTTTTCAAAAAGCCCAGTTTCAAAAAGCTGAAACTAACTCACCCTAAATAGGCTTGGTCATGGGCAGATAGACCAATTTCATAAAATTGAAAATAAATATTATTAGGTACTCAAATGAGATTTGTAATGACTCAAGAGCATCAGCCAAAATGTTTAGTGCATATACATATGAAATTATTTATCCTTATTTTAGTTAAAATTTCAATTTTTACTAATTTATTATATTTTTTATTTTTTAAATAATTATTAAATTAATTATGACGTCATCACAATTCGACCTCGGTTCGACCTAGGTCTAACCTCAAAAACCTTGAACCTCTTCTTTTTACGGTTCATTGAACGGTCCGGGTTTCAAAACCATGGTCATGAGTAACCATAGAGAGAGAAAAATATAATAAAAAAGAAAACAACACGTGTTGGAGGTCCTGTCTCCATGACAGACAATATAAATGTCACTTCCAACGAGAGGATTAGAACTGTTTATCTTTGCTTTGATGTAGGGGTTTTTATACCGAGCTTCTTTTTTTTTTTTTTTTTTTTTAACTATACCGAGTTGTGATTGTGAGATATAAAAGTGGCATAATTTATTCCAATTCGAGAAGGTGAGTTATGAGCCGTAGGAAGATAACGGTGGGTTCATGTGAAGACATTCTTTTACTACTTATAATTCATCATATGGATAAATAGAATTGGAGTGAGGAATGAAATGATGTGTATGTGAGTGTAAACCACTCTCTTAAACACAATTGATTGAAAGACCACACTTCTTGGGCAAAAGTGGAATTAGAGTGAACATTAAAAGTGTTCCCGAGTACTTCTAATTTTCAATTTTGAATTTCATCACACTAAGATTCGTTCTCATGTTCTCAAATTCTGAAATTTACATAATATATGTTAACAATTATAAATGAAGTAGATCCGTTACTCACTGCATATATTTTGTATGTCAATGCAAATTATGTTTTTTTTTTCCAACAAAAAGTATAGATGAAAATTTATCAACAACAAGTGGTGCCAGTGTGCCCATTGCCTCTTAGCTAAAGTGGGGGGTCAGCATTCAACTGAAAGAAATTGAATTAATCATTAAAGGGGTATTTGGTAGAGTAGTTTGAGATGAGATTTTTGTAATTTTTGAAATACATGTAGATGGAAAAGTGTGTGAAAAAGTGTATAGAAAGATACAAACTCGAAAAGGTGAATTGTGAGCAGTAGAAAGACAACGGTGGGTTCATGTGAATACACTCTTCCACCACTTATAATTCACCATATGGACAAATAGAATTGGAGTGAGGAATGAAATGATGTGTATGGGAGTGTAAGCCACTTTCAGCTGTGTATATTTTGTATGTCGATGCAAATTATGTTTTTTTTCCAACGAAAGGTATAGATGAAAATTTATCAACAACAAGTGGTGCCAGTGTGCCCACTGCCTCATAGCTAAAGTGGGAGGGTCAGCATTCAGCTGAAAGAAATTGAATCAATAATTAAAGGGGTATTTGGTAGAGTAGTTTGAGATGAGATTTTTGTATTTTTTTGAAATATATGTGGATGAAAAAGTGTGTGAAAAGTGTATAGAAAGATACCAACTCAAGAAGGTGAGTTATAAGCTGTAGAAAGATAACGGTGGGTTCATGTGAAAACACTCTTTTACCACTTATAATTCACCATATGGAAAAATAGAATTGGAGTGAGGAATGAAATGATGTGTATGTGAGTATAAGCCAGTTTCAGCTCCGTATATTTTATATGTTGATGCAAATTATGTTTTTTTTCCAACAAAAAGTATAGATGAAAATTTATCAACAACAAGTGGTGCCAGTGTGACCACTGCCTCATAGCTAAAGTGGGGGGGTTAACATTCAGCTGAAAGAAATTGAATCAATAATTAAGGGGGTATTTGATAGAGTAATTTGAGATGAGATTTTTATAATTTTTTGAAATATGTGTGGATGAAAAAGTGTGTAGAAAGATGTCAACTCGAGAAGGTGAGTTATGAGCAGTAGAAAGATAACGGTGGGTTCATGTGAAGACACTCTTCTACCACTTATAATTCACCATATGGACAAATAGAATTGGAATGAGGAATGAAATGATGTGTATGTGAGTGTAAGCCGCTCTCTTATATTCTCTTGAACATAACTGATTGAGAGACCACACTTCTTGGGCAGAAGTGAAGTTGGAGTGAAGATTAAAACTGTGTCCGAGTACTTCTAATCTTCAATTTTGAATTTCACCACACTAAAATACGTTCTCATGTTCTTAAATTCTGAAATTTACATAATATATGTTAACAATTATAAATAAAGTAGATCCATTAATTTTTCGTTGCGTATATTTTGTATGTCGATGCAAATTATGTTTTTTTCCAACAGAAAGTATAGATGAAAATTTATCAACAACAAATAGTGCTAGTGTGCCCACTGCCTCATAGGTAAAGTGGGGGGTCAGCATTCAGCTCAAAGAAATTGAATCAATAATTAAGGGGGTATTTGATAGAGTAGTTTGAGATGAGATTTTTGTAATTTGATATAAGATTTTTGTAATTTTTTGAAATACGGTAGGATGAAAAAATATGTAAAAAAATGTGTAATTTTGTTTAAAATGTAAAATGTGAGTTTAGGATAGATACCAAACAAGCCCTTAAAACTACTGATTCAAATCTTCAAACCCCTTCTCTGTCTTTCTCTGCTTGTTTTTCTCTCTTTATAACATGCATTGCATTTTTTTTTTCATGTTCTGGGACAGACGAGAAAGCGAACTTTGACAAGCACTCTCTACACGCAAAGCACATATTATAATCGAAACTAATCTCAGCCTTCCCCTACTTCATCATACTCCCAGGTAAGAACTCTCTCTCTCTCTCTCATACACATGCACACATTTGTCTGTGTAGATGTATTTGGAGGTGTGCTCTATTCTTCTTCTTATATAAATTATCTTCCTTTTTCCTTTTTTTATGGCATTTGTTTGGTTGACTGAAATGGGTTCTCTTTCTTATTGTCTTTTGTTCTGGCTTTTGTTGCTTGGGTTTGTTCTTGAGTCCCAGCATTGGAAAATCTCCAAGGTTTCCAAAAATTGCTAATTTCATTCTGGGCATATAGATTTCTGGATTGTATCAGAAGCCAAACTACCTAATCTTTCACCTTCATTCTTTGTTTTTTCATGATTGATCAATTTTCTTGTTCGGCTCCTGGATGGTAATTCTGAATATTATGATCATAAGCAAAGTTCTTATTTAGTTTCAACAACAACAACATCTTAGTTCCACAATTTTGGATTGGCTATGGATCCTCAACAGAATCAGGTGTCAGTAGTTGATTCATTCATGATAGAGTAATTAAATTTTACCCAGGCCATCAACCGACCATAATTTGTTTTTCTTTTATAACATTTACGATTTCCTTAAAGAGCCATATTACTCAAAATTTTCTGATATTTTCATAGAATATCTCAAAAACAAAAGGTAGGTAGCAATGTAGCATTACAGAATTGAGCCTTGCTGTTTCTGGGGTTCTACATCTAGCATGAACTATTGTGATTTTCTATTTATCCGGGACATTGCTTAACCGAAAAAATTAAGCCTATGGCTTTGGACGTTTTTATTTTTCCTTAATGTAGGACTGCCGCTTGAACTTGTATACTCACATGTGAGTCCTTAATTTAACATATAAGGACACACTGAACCCAAAAAATTCAAGCTTATGAGTTCGAGTCCAAATATGTTATATTAATTCCTCAAGTTCTTTATTTTGCGTCTATCTGAGACTTCTACTTACACATGTTTATACCCAACAGATTGTAAGTTGTAACTCAAGTTTGATCCTTTATTAATGACTCCTTATGTATATTTCTATTTGTTATATGTGGGTGTGTTTGTGTGTATCTTGAGGGTGGTGGTAGTGCTGTGAAGGGGGTGTTCAATTATGTTTCTTGATTTGTTAAATTGCTAGTTGTGTGGTAGACAGCTTGTTGAACTTGATTGCTTTGAATATCTTTTATATATATTTGGATTGATCAGGGAAGGTCAGCTCTGCTTACATAGGCTTTTCTGGTTTTGATGGATTAATTACTTGAGAAAAAAAAAATTGTATTCATTCATTTTAATATCTAATGCAAGTGGTTTGAGGCATGGTTGTTGCTCAGGCCCACATGGATGTGTGGCTGAGCTTGAGAAATATTTTATTTGCTTATGGTTGTCAACATCACATGAGGCCATAAAGACTGTCTCCTTTCTTTGTTGACTAGCCCATTGAGTTCTATAAATTTTTTCTTTGCCACTTGATATCATTATGAAATTTGTGGTTATTCTCGCCAAATACATACATACATACATACATACATACATATATATATATATATATATATATATATATATATATAAACTGCAATTGTTTAACAGCAAGAGGACATATTTTTCATCTCCAAGTTATGGGTATTGGATGAATATGCTTTCAAAACTGATCAGGAAGTCAATTTGTCTCTATCTCTCTGCATTTGAAACAATATGAACTATTCCTGCAGTTCATGGACTGGATGATAATCTATTCAATTCAAACTGGATATTTCAGAAGCAAGATTGATCATATATGTGCGCTATATAATGCAACATTTACAATGTCAAGTGCTACTTAATAAAGTGACAAATAGCTTATATGTAGAGTTAACTTCTTGTGTGATAGAGCTGGTTTATGGGATGTGTCATATAAACGGACAATTTTGTCTTCCTTTTAACTCAGCATTCTGTTCCCTGAATCATCTGAATAGTTTGTTTCTTTCTAGTTAATTATTAGTTATTATTGTTGTTGTAGTTGCTGTTATATTTATATTATTATTCTTACTATAATAATTATTATTGTTTGGGGACTGACGTTTTTTTGTTGTCAAATAATTATTATTATGTTCTCATCATCTCATAATCTAAACCACCCACCATTACCAAATAGTCTTTAATATGGTCTTGCTGCTAGAATGGCAAACAACGGCATGACCGACCCTGATGCAAGAAGCACAATAGAATTTCAGAATTTATTATTTTTCCAGATTTCATTTTTGAATTTTGAAATTTTACTTATTGAATTTTAATTTGAATTTGGTATTTAATGTTGTTGAGGATTTTATGGGATGTAAATGTAATCCTTGAAGCCAATGAAAAAGAGGCTCTAGAAATAGCTTGGGATATTCTAATAAGGGAAAAGAAAATGAAACAAGACAAATCCTAAGCTTCACAACCTATAATTTGCCTAAAAACCTTATTTTTCACCACCTAAGGGTGCTTGGAATCACCTCCAAGCAGTGGTGAAGCCTAAGGTTTTTGGGTAAATTCTAGGTGGTGAAGCTTAGAATTTGTCATGGTTTATCTTCTTTTCCCTTATTTCTATTTTGCTAATTATTTTGTCCTGCATTAGACTCTGACCTATATTACTCATCCAATTTCATCTCCCTCTCTCTCAAACAGTAACCTGCAAGCTGTTTACTCATGTGACACAGTTGTTCATCTTAGGCATGGCTCACTGTGACCAAGTTAATTAGCTTGTGCACTGATCATCAATGGATTGAATGTTCTGAAAGTAATTGAACATTCATTGCATACACTGGTTTAGTGCAGTTTACATATGTTGCTCTGTGAAGTCATTTCATTAAATCTCAGACACTTAGCACGCTGTCACCAGAGTTGTGCCCTGCTTCAAGCATCAAGTCAAAGCAGATGTGTCTCATCCACTTCTCTACCTTATTAGTGATGGTTTGGGTCCAATTGTTATAGTGTTTGCCATTATGCTAATGGCAATGGCAACCCTGGCCCATTATGGTTTGGTGATCAGAGGCCACAAAATATATTATGTAGCACTTCTCAGCATAGAAATCAGCAAGATATTTCATAGAATTTTGGTTCACAGTTTTTTAAGTGAAAGTTCATTATTGGCTGGTTCCTTTATTCTTTTGGATGTTGGCAGGTGGAACTTTTCCTAGTGGTATCACTGGCATGAATATGTGGATTTTCAACATATTTGAAAGTGAACTATACTAGTTTGTTTGATGGGCTGCTTTTGCTCAAAGAAAGCGAAACCACAAGGGTATGAGGATCCTATTGTTCTTGCTGCTGAAACACCTTGTGAGTATGCTTCTTGACCCTGGTATACTCTTGCAACTTGCTGTTTGCATCTGCTTAATTTCAGTAATGAACCATTTTTATAAGTAAATAAATTCATTAAAAACAGAGAAAAAAGTGGTGGAATCCCGTTCACGGGCAGTATAAAAAGGATGGGCCAGAAAAAAAAAAAAAAAAAAAAATCAACTTAGCCATAAATTCTAAGAAATCTGTTGAAGTAGATGAACTGGCAGCCTGCTCCTACTTGCGTAAACATCATAAGAACAAGAAATTCAAGTTTGCCATTGAGAGCTCATTTCCTTCAAAAGTGTGTGCATTCCTTTCTTCCAAATACTCCACATCAAATAATTGGAACCAATCCTGGTCATTTTTCAGATAATTTTTCTTAAGAACCTGCGTCTGGCCTCAACACCTTTTTCTAGGCATTTGCCACTGTGTTTCAAAACTATTATCATATTGTAAGCTCTAGCCATTTAATGTTTTGTGTTACTAGTTAAAGGTCAATACATCCATACATTTAACTTCGGTTTTTTTTTTATAAAGGTAGAGAGTTAATACATAGAAATGGTACAAGGTTTGGCATACCTCATGTGCTGGAAATCTCATGTACTGAAAATTGACTTAGATAATTGATACAATGAAAAGGCGCTACACTGTAGTTTTGCTCAAATTCAGAGAGAAATGTCAGGTTAAACAATCAAGTTGCCCAAATCAGACCCAATATAATTATAGGGAGTTACGCATTACATGGTGAAAAAAGGAGCATTCGCGTCATTTATGGCATGATTAGGAGCATTAGGTTAGAAAGACAAGGGAGTTCCAGGTCTGGTTTCAGCTATATGAAGTTGTTTAAGTTTCAATCCATCATGCGTGCTGCTAAAGAAATGACCATCCCTGCTGACTCCTCACTGTCATGATTTGCATATCACCCAAAATTAATAGTTGGATTTCTGGATTTTTTTTTTAAAAAAAAAATTAATTTCTTTAATTTTTCTCTTTGCAGTTACTGTCAATGAAGTAGAGGCCTTATATGAACTTTTTAAGAAATTGAGCAGTTCAATAATTGATGATGGGCTCATTCACAAGGTGGGGGTTTGCAAAGGCAACTTGTAACAATCCAATTTGTGTTAAGAGTATATTGTTATAGCTCCAACAAATTCAATATCTAGTTACTCTGATGGTTTTAGTTGTTAACTTTCTCCAAAATAATAATTACTAAGTTATCTTGTCTGCAGGAAGAATTCCAGCTTGCACTCTTCAGGAACAGAAATAAAAGAAATCTCTTCGCGGACAGGGTATGTGATACTCACTCCTCATCTCTAGTTTCATGATCTTTGATTTCATCCCTGTACTGCTGACATGACGAGCTATTGCTAGTGCTGAGAAAAAAAAATAATATGTACTGAATTATTTGGAACTAAAATATCACTGCTTGGTAGATGTTAACTTTATAAGGAAGTAGCAAAGGCTGATATTATTGTGATTGTAAATTGCTATTGGTGCTATAACATTGTAGCTTCTTCACCCCCTTTTTGTCATCCGTATATGCAAATTCAACTTTATTTTGGACAAATGTAAAAGTCTGCACCTGTTATTGTCTTCTTTCTAAATATATCAACCTGGTGTTTTCTTGTAGGTTTTCGATTTATTTGACATGAAGTGCAATGGGGTTATTGAGTTTGGAGAATTTGTTAGATCACTGGGTGTCTTTCATCCAAATGCATCTGTAGAAGACAAAATTGCATGTAAGACTAGTTTTTCAATAAAATATATATATAATCATGTTTTTTTCAATTCTCAAATTTCTGCTGTAAGTTAAACAGGAATAGTTATACCAAGTAATTTATCTCTTTTCATCACAATAGTTCAGACATTCTACAAAGCACATTAGCATCTACTAAAAAGGTGGGAGTCTTTTTGCAGTTGCTTTTAAATTATATGACCTGAGGCAAACCGGATATATTGAGAGAGAGGAGGTGAGTATTGCCAATTGATTTCCTTCTCATCACATATCAATCCTGCAAATTCCAGTTTCTATAAATTTACTTCATTTTTCACAGATTACTGAAATTTCTTCTACACTGTGAGGCTTATACATATTCCTATTAATTTGAGCTAACAAACCTACTTAAAAGGACTTGTATTACAAACCGCCACTATATAGATTTAGTCTTTGGCCATTGTTTCATTGACTGTTACCTTTTGAATGTCATTGATTAAGGAATATGGCAGTGAAAATTTCAAGCTTGATGGTGGTAAAGATGTGTTTCTAAATCTAACTTGAGCAACCTAAGCTTACAATACTAAGTTATTTGACAGTTGAAGGAAATGGTCTCGGCACTTTTGCATGAATCAGATTTATTACTTACAGATGATGTTATTGAAGTAATTGTGGATAAGGTACAGATTTCTCTTACCTTTTCATCCAGTTTTTGATGCTCATTCAAAATTTCAAAGTATATACTCTAAACTCTTTCCTATAGTCTTATAATGAAGCAGATGCAAAAGGTGATGGAAGAATTGATCAAGAAGAGTGGAAGGAGTTTGTTTTGAAAAATCCTTCTCTGATAAAGAACATGACTCTACCGTATTTAAAGTGAGTAATAAGTTCATAATATTCTCAATATCCAGATCACCCCAGAATTTGCATGTTCTTGTTATGACTACCAAGTTAACTTCGCTTGCCTCAGCCATTTGGTTGGGATTTCTAAATTCATACTAGTGTTATTAGTTTATTATATACAATCAGCTTACTGGCGTTAAATCCTTAACACGCCAATATTTTTTTTTTTTCCTACTTTCCAGGGATATAACACTATCATTTCCCAGCTTTGTTGTTACTACTGAAGTCGAAGAATCAGATATATGACTCGGAATTCCATAAAGAGGAATATATCAACTATCTCATGACCCATGACTGAGAAATATTTTGAACTTCATTTTATGTGATGGAATGTGGACTTTGGAGGATATAATCTCTAATCACAGTCGAAGAACTGAAGAATTTGAAACTCCAAGAAGCATAGCCAACAAACAAAGACTCGCTCCCCAGGCTGCACATTATCTTTGCTAACTTCAAATACATGTTCACGGAATGCGGGCTGGCACCAATAATTTGTATATAGGTTTCATTTCTAATTCTATGTCGAAAGTTTTTATATAAACTGTAAAGTGAATAGAGATAAATGTATTTCATATTGTATGTATTCCATGCTGCAAATTACTAACTATGACTAGTGAGAGGTTAATGCGAGTTAAATCAAGTTTCTTAAAGGGACATAAATAATTCAATAAAGTTATTCAAAATTATTTAGAATGGTATACAAAACGTATCAGCACAAAACTACCACTCATTGAATCCATATAATAAGAACTCACATATTCACCATGCATAACTCTATTTCTTTTCAGAGAGAGAGAGAGATCCCTCATGTGTTATTGTAGCTGGTTTGGCTGGACATAAAGAGTGTAAGATGTCGTTTTTGTAAGGCAGCAGTTTAATGCTGCATTACACTAGTTTAATAGGTTTTGCTGTCTGTAGGCAGAAAGGGAGATCTAAAAGTGATTCAAAACTAAACTAAATAGAGTAAGAACTAAAAAGTTAGAGAGCTCCGTGTTCTTTAACTTTGTCTGTGATAAGTGTTGGAAATTGACATGGGATTAAGCAACCAACAATTTCATCAAACTTATCATGTGGCATCTCTCTCTCTCTCTCTCTCTCTCTCTGTGGACCAGGACTGTGCAAACCTTGTGATCGGGCTGCGAAAGATTGATATATATACAATACTACAAATAAATAAAATTTCACTACATTTTTCACAATAATTAAATTAACTAACTTTTACCGGTTCTTATTTGAACTCACCAAGAAATCTTTTTTTTACTTACCATTAACAATAAAAAAAAATTGAGTCCACACACAATTTTCATTAGATTATTACAAAATTTGTAAATAGTTTTGAGAAATTATAGTTGTTAAAGGAAAAAGTTAACAAATATTCTAAGAGTATTGGTTTAATAAATATTTTTAAAAAAAATTATGAGGAAAAAATAATTAATTTTTTAAAGAGTTCTTATATTTTTCAGAAAAGTGGTGCTAAAATTTTTCTAAAATAATTTATTAGCATTTGCCTTAAAACACACAAAAACATAAAAACAATTTAAAAGATAAATTTTTTAGGGGAAAAAATCTCAAATAATGTAAGTGGTAATAGAAAAAAAAGAGATAGTGACCCAAAAAAAAGAGTGAGATTTACACCGACGTTTTATACTTATCCAACTATCAGCTAAATAAAAGAAAAAGGCTGCCCTTGAAAAAAAATAAGAAGTGAACCAATCAAATGCGAATGAGTCAATTTCTTGTACATTGATCAATAAACTGGGCAGCTCCTTATTGGCCATTGGATAAACAAGGATGTCCCTATCAATGGACCATGTGAAGGGACAAAAGGTCATGTCGCTTTTAGAGTAAACACGTGGCGCGTACGGACAGCGAATCGGCTTAGGAACCTTGGTTGCTTCTGAGATACTGAGGATTCTGCTCCTTTGTCTTCTTTTGTACTTTATTTATTTTATTTTTTCAGATTCCTCTTTGTGGGAATTTTTCTGTTCAGAAAAACAAAAAAGTTACTTTACTAATGGTTGTGTCAATGAAAACCCGTAAAAAACTTGTAAGAGCAATTTTATCAAGTATGCTAGATGTCAAATATTTAATATTTGATATATTAAACACAAAAAATTAACTCTCATCAGTTCTTTTAAATCTCAAAAAATTTAACACATATCTATAGTACTGTCTCAAAAATGAGACAGTATAGACATCAATGCCAAACACTATTTGGCTTATATAATTCATTTTTTCTCTTTCCTCCTATTGGAGATGTCTCTCTCCGTCTGCAACACATCTCTCTCTCTCTCTGTCTAGCGTTCTCATTGCCATCTCGCCACGTCAATCGCACCAAGCTGAGAGACAGAGATTGCCCAGGCTCACCATTGATCATTGACTTACTTTGCGACAAAGAGGAACTCTAGTGTGAAGGACACGGTGGCCGGAATTGAAAGGTAACAAACACTGAAGGAGGAGAGGAAAGAAAAATGTCTCGATGTATGTCTAGCTTAAACCCACCCTAAATGTCTCGGTATATGTCCGATTCAATTTATGATTTTAGTGTAAATTGTAATTAATTTTATAATTGATTTGGTGGATTTGGGATGTAGGTTTGTTGATTTGGTGGATGTGGGTTTGTGCTCGTGGTGGATGTGGGTTTGTGCCAGTGGTGGGTTTGGGACGTGGATTTGTTTGGTTTGGTGGATGTGGGTTTATGCCGTTCTCTCTAGTTGTGTGTGTGTGTTTTTTTTATTTTTTAAGGTGGCGTTGGTGAATGTGGGTTTGTGCTGGTGGTGGCTGTGGCCGTTGTTGCAGTAGTGGTTGTTGGTGGCTGTTGTTGCAGCAGTGATGGTTGTGTTGTTGCTGTTGTTGTTGTTGTTGTTGTTGTTGTTGATGATGATGATGATAATGATAGGGAGGAGTCAATATATTATTTTAATGTGTAACAAATATTATTTTAATGTATAGAATTAAAGGATAAAACATCTGATAAATGAGATATTGTAAAATGATGTAGTAAAATGATAAAGTAGGTGTTTGGTGTGTTAAAATGACATTTTTTTGAAACATCTGATGAAAATGCTCTTAACAACACACTTTTGGATAATTTTTGGGATAATTTTTTTAGTTTTTGGAAATTTTTCAATTTTGGGCAATTTTTTTTTATCTCTTTTGACAAATTTTTTCATTTTTTAAGTGCGGTGTTTATTAACATTTCCCTCTTACTAAAGTGCATCCTTCAACGAAAACAACAATCATACAAGCACACAATTTTACAAGTTTTTCATAACTAGTCAAGGTGGAGGATCCCGATTTTGTAATACATTATTTTCACAAGAAATCATCGTTGATACCATTTCTATTGTACACTAATTACAAATTACTATCTTAGTAATTATGAAATTAATTGTGTTCTTCAATTTGTTGAAATGTTGGCTAGATTCTTTGGGCCAAAATGGCATCATCAATTTTTTTTTTTTTTAATTTACTAAATTTGGCATTACATATTTGAGATGGTAATATTAGATATTGTCCTTTTATTTTCTCAAAAAAAAAAAAAAAAAAAAAAGACATTGTCTTTTAAAGTTTTAAAATTTGTATCTGTTATATAATCTTTCGATTAAGGCATTTTGACAAAACAGTGTTGAGGGACCGTTAAGTACTACCTCAATTAAGCGATGAAATTTCAATTTGTCAAAGCAGTCCATAATGAGGGGAAAAATATTTAACTCTTTTTTATTATTATTAGTATGTTTTTCTATTTTTTCCCCCCTTTTTTTTTCCTTTTTTTACTACCATTGATGATGTTCCTAATGGCTTTGTTGGTCCCCAAGTTTCCATTCCCTTCTCCCTTTGAATGAACCAAACTTTCTCTCATCATCATTTGTCAACACTCGTTAATTACTACCATCATCGATGGTGGCTTTCGTGTTCCCATGAAAGTGTCTATTACAATATAGTAAGGAATTGTTCGATATTTTGTATATCCAAGTAAAGTTGTAATGCAAGTTTATTATGTTGGTCCCAATGGAATGGATGGTAATCCCGTTAGAGTGGAAATCACCAACACGACAACAGAGATAGAATAATCTAGTGTACCGAATGAATGAGGAGTTCTTGTATTCGTAGACTCCTTCATTTCCTTTGGTAACACGTTTCTATGTGAAAAGATAAGTTTATCCAAAAGACATTTAATAACTAACTTAACATTAAACTTATTCCCTGTTACAGATTAGTGAAAGAACACCATCCACAAAGTGGGGGATTATTGCCCGAGTATGTGCAACATTTTATGGTGTGATCACTTGTTACTTTCATACACTAACATGTTACTACTTAAAAAGTGGAAGAGTATTATTATTTCTTTATAAGAGATAGAGTAAAAGAAACAATAGAAAAGCAAGTGGAAAAATATATTTGTTGTGTTTTCGTTTGATTTTTGTTAGTAATTTTGTTGACCAAGTTTCTAACTAAAGTTTCTATTTAACGGTTTTAGTGTTCTTGTTAGAAATTCAGCCAACAAAATTTCAAGCGTGATTATGCAAAATTTATTGCCAAGAGTTGCACCATTTGATATTTAAAATGTTTGTAAACATTGTTTAAACTGTTTTGAAATAGTTATAAACACTTTATTTATGATTTTTCATGGTTTATGTATGTTGTTTGAACTATTTTTTATGAATATATTTTTATTTTCCTTAGAAACATAAGAAATCGCGTGGGTCTTTCCAAAGTTTCCATTTATAGAACCCAAAAGACTTTATTGTGTCATGAGGACAAATTTGCGATAATTCTTTAGCAACTTTAGTGTTGGGGTAACTATTGTATGAAGATAGCGATTTTCATTGTGTCTTTAAGCCATTAAAGTTTTATTGTTTGTTCATTAAAGTTTCACTTATCTCTATTATTGTTTACCCCTCTGATCTCCAACAAGAATCCCTTCATGTGGATCAAGATGTTGGTTAAAAGTTTCAAAAACAAGTTATCATGAATCTCATGAAACCTTAAAAGAACCATTAGGACAACCCCTTGGAGTTCAATGCCTGAGACACAAAATAATGAGAAAGACAAAGAACAAATGGACCCATAGGATTGACACTTTATTTTTTTTAAGTTAAAACTAGGATTGACACTTAATTCAACAAACTCAAAGGAATGTGTAGATAGAATAGAATTGATTAATTGATACATTGCAGGTAGATTGGATATTATACAATTAGCAAATATAGAAATTCATCGTATAAAAAGAAAGTTACAAACATAGCATTTTCTTCATAAAGCTTGGCAAGCTATTAATAGTAGATAAAAAAATAATAATGTCAAAGAGGCGCCGAGATAAGAGCTAATAACAACTTACTATATTGATTTTGTTGTGAAATTACTGTAAAAAATGTTATGCTCGCAATATTACTCTCCATGTAAACATGAACAACAAATTCATTATACACGTGAATGACCTGATAATCTCTATGCATAGTGCAAACAATAAAATTATGAGTAAAAAAAAAACTATCTTATGAGAAGATTTGCTAAAACATATTTCTCACAACATGCGTGAATTCTATATTACATGATACCATTTTATGAGATATATTCTTAAACCGGCACGTGTTACGTCATAAGAAGCAATTCAATACAAAACCCAAATTGGCATTTTCCAAATCCAGAACAGATAGTGTGTGTGTGTATATATATATTTTCAACAGATAAATTGAAAATATATATTTTTTTTTTCAACTGATAAATTGAAAAACAGTACTCATGACTCATCTACTGGTCATTTGGAGGCTTCATCGTATTCCACGCATTTCAGGTTGTCCACGAAAACATTATAGCAGTAATTATAAAAGTCCAACAAAACCCAAAACACACAGATCTCTCTCTCTCTCTCTCTCACACACACACACTCACACAAACATAGAAACTCTAATTTCCTAAGAATCCGATTCCGAATCCTCAATCAAGAACAGTTCTTTTTTTTTTTTTTCCGAGGAATCCAAAATCCGATATTACGTTTAACTGTCTCTTCACTTTCATGGACGATCCTTTTCAGCTCTTTCCAAGGTTTTGAGTCAAATCAAATTCTCATTTTAACATTAAAAAGAAAAAAAAAAAACATGTTTTTTCAAGTTTTCTTTTTTTATTTATTAGTATTATTTTTTTGGTTTTTTATGGACAATATAAAAGTGTGGGTTCGGTGCAGGTTCGTATTTTGTGATCGGATCCAGCTGACAATTTCCGAGAACTTTGTCAGAGTGCTGATTCGTGGGGTTTCTTAGTAGGTTAGAGCTATTTGAAAATTATGTTCTAGTTAATGATTATGCATTGATTTTACTGTGTTTGGTTGTTGAGAAAATGTAGGAAAACTTTTGACCACTAGAATTAAGTTTTTATTTGCTTATTTGAGATGGGTTTTAGTTTTCATGTTGAATTGCTAACCTTTGTTTTTGATTGCTAGAAAACAGTGCAAAAAGCTTTCTCTTTTTTTTTTTTTTTTTCTTTTAATAATAAAAATGTTCTGATTTCACTCTTAGATTTTACTGTTTATGCTATATGAATTTATTGAATAAAGTATAAACTTTTAGTCTCAGTTATGTATATTTCTTTTTTGGGGGGGCTGCATTTAATGAAGAATCTGAGCCCCATATGGTGAAGAATTTAGGATCTCATATCTGTTATTAAAACACTTTTTGTTATTAATGTACAGTTTGTGATCTTTTTGGCTCTAACCACCGCACACTTGAAGCGGTGGCCACTCCCAAGTTTAAATGCTTGTTGGGTGTGGAGGGCAAGAGCGAAGTTCAAGTCCCTAAGAGGAAATTTCACTTTTTTATATATATATATATATATACACTTAGATTAGGCTAGAGTATAAATTATATCTTGTATAAAAAAAATAAAGTGTATGTCTTTTTTGGGTTCCAATGAAAAGTCATCACATTTTGTTTGATTAATTTATCCTTAATTAGGTTCGGGTTCTGTTTCAGTTTTTTGATCAACACTTTTTAGTTAATTGGTGATGCAATCAGTTGATGAGGACAAGAAGAAGACTCTAAAGCGTTCAAGATCATTTAATTGCGATATGCCTTTGACGGACTCAAGCGTTACAGCAACTATTGATGACTGTAATCTTTTCCCTGTCGAAGAGATTGTGCAATACCCATTGCCTGGTTATGTGGCACCTACTTCAATCAGTTTCAGTCCTGATGATAGCATAATAACTTACTTGCTTAGCCCTGATCACACTTTGAATAGGAGGGTTTTTGCTTATGATGTCAAGACCGGAAAACAAGAATTATTTTTCAGTCCCCCCGATGGTGGGCTGGATGAGAGTAATATATCACCAGAAGAGAAGTTGAGGAGGGAAAGATTGAGGGAGCGTGGGTTGGGAGTAACACGATATGAATGGGTGAAGACAAGCACAAAAAAGAAAGAAATCATGGTGCCTTTGCCAAATGGGGTTTGTTCCGTTATCCCTTGGACTAATAATCTTATATATTATGTTGGTATTGAATTACAAGATAAGTGATACTCTTTGCTTTTTTGAATAATTCTGCACACTTCTGCTAAAACATTTTGATATAATTTCTTAGACTGAGAATATCTTTTTGGTATTAAAAGGGTTTGTTGTACTGTTAATATTTTAGATTCAAGAGGATAGGTTCTTTGGTTTCATTTCTCGTTTTATAACAAATGTATGGCTATGACCATTAATTAGTTGGAAATTAGCATTGACGCAAGAAAAATGTGTTTTAAGTTCACATTTTCATTGTGGGTAGGGTTTTTTGTTTGGTGGATTAGGAGGGGGGTGTAATGGATCTCTTGGACCTCATCATGGCACCGTCACAATATTTTTTCCATGCCATAAATTTGTTGCTGCCACCATATAGCAACACAACCACCTCCATCACAACCTCCTTTAATGCCCCTACTGTCACCACCTCCACTTTTGAAATTATCCGACCATTTCCACATCCTGATTCTGACTCCATGACCAAAACCATCTCTGCTGTTATCCCCCTTTTCAGCATCATCACTACCATCAACTCCTTCAATACTACCTCTAATATAACTATATATCAATCTTCAGCTATATGACCTTCATCACAGTTTTCAGCTCCTATTCTAAAATACTTATTTACTGTTCACAATTTAAATAATGTGGACTTTCCTCCACCATGTTTCACTTCTTGGGTTCTCCATCAGAATTTGTTAGAACTTTATGGATGGCAAATGGATTTTTTGTAAACACATTAGCCTATACTGCATCTGTTTTGATCCTTGAGACTTGAGTTGCATTAGGTGGGCAGCTGATGTAAATTATTTTAACCAATCATATATGAATAGATAGTTGGAGCTAATACTGGCAATGAGATATTTGGAGTTTCTGTTATATACATGTTATCACTGTTAGTTAAAACACAACTGATACTTACCCTGCATTTCATCAGATAATTTTTTTTTTTGATGCAAATTTCATCAGATAATTAAACCTGTGGACATGTTCTGTTTTATTATAAACTGCATTTCTTTTATGTATTTTTGGTGGTTGAAATGTTTCTAACTAATAATAATGCCATCAACGCAATACTGCCTCTTGAACTTTTACCACCTTGTCACTTCTGTTATAACATTGTAGGATGTATTCAACATCTATGTTTTGGGGCTAATTGATAGATACTAACTCTTTTTATTTTCTATTTCTTACTTGCACTGTGAACTTGAAATGATCTGGTTTCCACTGATGATTTGGTATTCTATCTATGGACAGATTTATTTGCAGGATTTTTCTTGTTCAAATCCAAAGCTCAAGCTTCCAAGTGTACCGTGTTCTCCAATTATTGATCCACATCTATCCCCAGATGGCACAATGGTCGCTTATGTAAGAGATTCAGAGTTGCATGTTCTCAATCTCTTGAACAATGAATCAAAACAGTTGACATATGGTGCTAATGAAAATTCTTTGGTATGTACAATGCAGGTTTAAACTTTTATGATATCATTGATACTAGATGCTATCAAAAACTTTAAAATTTCTGTGAAGTAATGCATAAATTTTTACATCGAATTCTTTGTTTGTGTACAACTGATCTGTCTGTCCTAATCTCACTATTAATGTTCTGAACTGGTTTTTTGCTAGTGAGCCATTTTAAGGTTGGATAATTGAAACATAGGAGTCTATTTCAGCCTTTACTTAATTTAACTCAGGGAGCATTAGCTCCCAATAACTTTGGGTCAGCTTTATGTATCTAGTTTCACCTTCTTAGGGCTGGATCCTCTTTCAGATCTTTGCCAATTAATTTTTTTTTCTTTATTTTGCACCCCCCCCCCCCCCCTCCCCACCCCCCCTTTTTTTATCCTATCATTTTTACAACTCCACTTTCTTTTGAAATTACTACTCTTTTCAAGGTTGTGAGACTACAGTCAGAATTGTAAGTTTCGAAACTGCAAAGCATCAAATTGCCAAACCAGTGCAACGGGCTTTTGGTTATTGTGTTGCCAATTTTTTGGTTTTCTAATGACTCTCTAAATTCTATTTTTTCTCCAACTTGTGGTAGATTGAACAGGTTAAATTTCTAATCTCTTGACATTCTTTTTCCTTTTTTTTTGGTTAATTATGACACCATATTTTTGTGTATTGCAGACTCATGGCCTTGCTGAATATATAGCTCAGGTGAGAATTCATTCTACCATCTTCCCCTTTTTGTTCGTATACAAAGTCAGGCAACTGTTTGGTTTTGCTTATTGTAATTAGTTCCTGCTTTGAATGTACAAATGTTAAAAAAATTGCTTTCAGAAGCAAAAAAGGCGATTCAGAAAACCACCATTGTTTATTTATTGGTATTTTTAAGATTTTATTTATTTAAAATTTTTTAAATGATAACAATTTTGAGAAAATATTGCTGACTGCAGGAGGAAATGGATAGGAAGACTGGGTACTGGTGGTCATTAGACAGCAAATTCATTGCATTCACACAAGTTGATTCTTCCGAGGTACCTCTTTTCAGAATTATGCACCAAGGTAAAAGCTCAGTTGGCTCAGATGCACAGGAAGACCATGCTTATCCTTTTGCTGGAGCTACAAATGTTAAAGTTCGCCTTGGAGTGGTTTCTGCTGCTGGAGGTCCTATTACTTGGATGGATCTTCTCTGTGGGGGATCACATCAGGCAAACAACGAAGAAGAATATTTGGCTAGAGTCCACTGGATGCTAGGAAATAATCTCACAGCTCAGATTTTGAACAGGTCTCACTCCAAGCTAAAGATCCTTAAGTTTGATATCAAAACAGGCCAAAGGAAAACCATATTGGTAGAAGAAGTAGGTACATGGGTTAGTTTACATGACTGTTTCACACCTCTGGACAAAGGAGTCACCAGATTTTCTGGGGGATTTATCTGGGCAAGTGAAAAAACAGGATTTAGACATCTTTATCTGTATGATGCAAATGCAACATGCTTAGGACCTCTCACTGAAGGTGACTGGATGGTTGAGCAAATTGCTGGGGTAAATGAGGCTGCAGGGTTTGTGTATTTCACTGGCACTTTAGATGGGCCTTTGGAATCTAACCTTTACTGTGCTAAACTGTTCCCATATGGAAATAACCCCCTGGAGCCACCAGTGAGATTGACTCATAGTAAGGGAAAACATGTGGTTGTGCTTGATCATCATATGCGGACTTTTGTGGATATCCATGATTCTCTTAATTCTCCCCCTAGGCTTTTAATTTGCTCTTTGGAAGATGGAAGCATAATCACACCTCTGTATGAACAGCCATTTACCATTCCAAGATTCAAACGGCTTCAACTTGAACCTCCAGAGATAGTTAAAATACAGGCAGATGATGGGGCTACATTGTATGGGGCTTTATATAAGCCTGATGTAACAAGATTTGGCCCTCCACCTTACAAAACCTTGATTAATGTGTATGGTGGCCCAAGTGTACAGCTTGTTTCTGATTCCTGGATAAATACTGTTGACATGAAAGCACAGTTTCTACGAAGCCAGGGCATCTTAGTTTGGAAGGTCAGTATCTTCTGTAAAAAATTATGTTTTTTTTACGTGATATTTCATTTATAATACTTCTAGAAATAGTGAAAAAGGATATGATAAATAGGAGGGTAGCAGAGTGTGTGATCTTAGAAAGGATAAAAGGACAAAAAAGGACACATTTAACTGAATCAAATTAGTTGATATGAGGGATTCATAGAACTGCTCTCAAATAGTTAGGATTATGGCTTAGTTGAACATTTTGACTTAGACTTCTTTTCTAACAACTACTTAATTAGAATTAAACACACCCTGGTTATGCAAGGCTGTAGTGTACATGCACATATGTATGATCATTGTCCAGTTAGTTACCTGGCTAAAACATCTGTATAAGTTATGCTATCAATTTACTCAATTATGTTGCTGACACACAGGAAGCCCATGCTTGATGGAACCCCTTTTTTTTTTTAATAAAAAAAATTGAATCGGTGATGTATATTAGATGGATAAAGATATTGTATTGGTTATGGTGCATGCAGCATACTTGGGTGATAACTTCATCCAACCCCCATATCTTCGAATATTGGGGCATGGCTAAACTATGAGTGCTCATATTTTGTTAGTCCCTTTGTTAGGTGGGGTTCATGGTAACATGTGGACGTTGCTATTATGTTTATGAGACATGGGTACTGCATCTATGTATAAAAAGTAAGAAATTTCAGTTAGATTAGGTTTTGTTATTCTACCCCTGGTCTGATTACCTGTCCCATTCCTGAAGTGTTCTGAAGTGTCAAGCATATGGATAAAAACTATTGCCTGCCTGCTTCTCTAATAGATTTTATCATCATCATGCCACTTATTTTCCAAAAATGAAAAATTCATTGTTGTAATTATTTTACTGTTTACAGATGGACAATAGAGGAACTGCGCGACGTGGACTGAAGTTTGAGGGTTCTCTAAAATACAAGGCTGGTCAGATTGATGCTGATGATCAGCTGACTGGAGCTGAATGGCTTGTCAAACAAGGGCTAGCTAAAGCTGGCCATATTGGGTTGTATGGGTGGAGCTATGGCGGATATCTCTCGGCTATGACGTTGGCCAGGTTTCCTGACGTGTTCCGTTGTGCTGTGTCTGGTGCTCCTGTAACGTCCTGGGATGGGTACGATACATTTTACACTGAGAAGTACATGGGATTGCCTTCTGAGAATCCATCAGGTTATGAAAAAAGCTCTGTGATGCACCATGTGCACAAGATGAAAGGGAGGTTGTTACTTGTGCATGGCATGATTGATGAAAATGTACACTTTAGGCACACTGCAAGGCTTGTGAATGCACTTGTGGCTGCTGGAAAGTCTTATGAATTATTGATTTTTCCAGACGAACGTCACATGCCACGCCGGCATAGGGATCGAATTTATATGGAGGAGCGGATTTGGGACTTCATAGAGAGGAGCCTGTGAAGAGTAACAAGTTTTTGTTTAATCTTTCCAGAGTGAGATTTGTGTTTTCATTTCCTTCTATAGGCGTTGTAAAGTATGGAAGACCTTTTTGTTACACATTTTAGTCCCTTTTAATAAGCCATATGGCGGAATTCATGTATCAAACCCCACATGATGCAAAATTTAAATTTCGGTAAAGTCATTCTCAAAAGAGCATAAAAGAAGAAGAAAAAAAAATGCTTATCAATGTTTTGGATTGGACCTTTTTTTTTTTTTTTTTTTGAAGGAACCAGTAAGGAAAGATTTTATAAATGAACTAAATCAATTTGGAATACAAAATCTTGTTCAGGTGGTAGATCTTCTATTCATACATCAAGATCTGCAGATAAAACTGCTCTTCTAGCAAGGGAATGAGCATGTTGGTTGCTCTCCCTTTTTACATGTTTGAATTACATGTTTTATAGCATCCAAATCTCTTCAATAACATGACCAAACATAGTTTTTGATGGTCCCTGGTTGTTGATAGTTGTGACAACTCTCTGACTATCTCCTTCGAACTCTACCTAAGAAATGCAAAGTTCTCTAGCAAAACTTGCTGCCCTATTAGCTGCTAAGGCTTCCACCCAAATCTACTGAGTGAGGTAGCGGAATTTTTTGGCTAAGGGAATGAGCAACCGGATTGGACCTTTATTTATACAATGCAATTTAAACATTACAGTCTACACTAATGTCTCACCTCTAAGAATACCAACCGCTGGGTTGGGTCAAGGTCAACACCAACGACGATAGATATGAGGACTACTTGCTATGAGATCGAACTTGACTCACTGACAGCAATTGAAATGATTAAAATCAAACAAGACCACCAAACTAGCTACCCTTTTCTTTTTGTTGTTAGTTTAATAATAGACAGAAATTTTATTGCTTTAACCACCGAATGAATTTTTCAATTAAAAAAAAAAATTGTTTAGAGTAGTTATGATATCGTGCTTGCTAAGTTGTTGAACACTTTCAACCAAAACATAAGATGGAAAGTACAGTGCAAACACGTATAAAGATGCTACTGTTTACTAGTGCTTAATAACCCATTAAATTTGCCAATAAATCATAGTACATGACATGAAAAAAATTGGCGAAAAAACATTTTACACAATATAATTTTGATTAATTGTTATTTTCATCCACTAAATCTAAATATTGTCATATTAGTCCATATAAGAGCATTCACATCAGTGAATGCATAATGGTGCATAAATGTGTAAAATGATAAAAAATTATTAATTTTACACATTTTGATCAAAAAATTGCAAAAAACTGCCCACATCAGTGGGTGTATACTTTTCTAAAATCATGAATATTATTCACGTTGCTACAGTACCTGTGTAAATTTACACGGGCACTGTAGCTTGTTTATACAATAAAAAATTAATTTCCGTTCGCTCGTTTTTTTCTCTCTCTTCTCCCTGCCCAACAACCTCTTCAACATCCAGACAAATCAACAGAGACGCTCAAAAAAAAAAAAAAAAAAAAACCCACAGAGATACACACACCCACACGGACAAACAACAAAGATACACTTAAAAAAAAAAAAAAGTGATACACAGACAGATTGGAGTCGCGGGATCGTGGATCGGGCTGCGGGGATGGTGGATCGGAGCCGCGGGGAGTGGATCTGGGCCGCGGGGAGTGGATCGGCGCCGCGGGAATGATGGATCGGGGCCGCGGATCGCGAATCGGAGTCGCGGGGAGTGGATCGGAACCGCGAGGATGGTGATCGGAGCCGCGGGGAGTGGATCGGAGCCGCGGGGATGGTGGATCGGCGCCGCGGGGAGTGGATCGGAGCCGCGGGGATGGTGGATCGGCGCCGCGGGGATGGTGGATCGGCGCCGCGGGGAGTGGATCGGCGCCGCGGGGATGGTGGATCGGCGCCGCGGGGAGTGGATCGGCGCCGCGGGGAGTGGATCGGAGAGGGAGAGTTGATCTGAGATGGTTATCGGAGAGGGAAAGTTGATGGAGAGGGTGGATCGGAGAGGGATAGCCGATCTGAGATGGTGATCGGAGCGGGAAAGATGATAGAGAGGGTGGATCGGAGAGTTGATGGAGAGGGATGGAGAGGGAGAGTTGATGGAGAGGGAGAGTTGATGGGTGTGGAGAGACAGAGAGAGCAACAAATCAGAAATGAAAAGAGAGAGAGAGAGCGCGCTGTTATAGGGGTGGTTGGGGAAAAATAATAAAAAATGAGAAGAAATTGATTATTTAATTAAAAGATGTGTAAAATAAATAAACTGATGTGGGTGTATTGTAAAAGTGAGAGTGTAAAATAGAAAAAGTAGGTTTTTTTGTGTAAAATAGATAAAAAATTTACACATACTGATGCAATTGCTCTAATGTTTTGCCTGATGTAAATTAATCAATTTTGAAATGCAGGATTGACCTTGGTGGAATAATTAGAGCAACCACATCAGTTTGTTCAAATTTTCTGTCTATTTTACACGAAAAAACCTACTTTTTCTATTTTATACCTCCATTTTTACAAAACACTCACATCAGTTTATCTATTCTATACATTTACTCAATAAAATATTCATTCTTTTTACATTTTTTATTATTTCTTTCCTTCCCTCACTGTGTCTTCTCCGTCGAGCCACACCCACACCCAGCCACCTTTCAACAAAATCCTTCAACAAACCACACCCACCAATCCATCGAGCCACACCCACACCTAAACCCATTCATCTCCCACCCAATCGGCAGTTGCGGCAAGATAATCAAAACCCACCAATGAACCAGAAAAAACAAGCCGATCAAGATCAAAACCCACTAACCCACACCCACTATCAACCAAAAAAACAAAAAACCAACAACGATGAGATCGGAGCTTATGTGGTCGGAACTTTTGAAGGGATTCGACGTTATCGGAGCTTATGTGATCGAACTGAGGTGAGATCGGTGAGACTGGAGAGATAAAACGAGAGAGAGAGAGGTGAGAGCAAGAAGCTGAGGTGAAGGAGAGAGAAACAAATATTAAAATAAGGTATAAACAAATTACAATGACCGTGTAAATATACACGGTTACTGTAACTCGTTGATGATTTTGCACAATTTTACATATTTTTACACCTACTGATGTGGGTGTTTTTTTGCTCAAATTGTGTAAATTTTGTCACTTTTTGCATTTTAGAAGACTTTAGATTAACTGGTGTGGATGCTCTTTATAGAGGGAAGTGACAAAGGTTTCCCAAATAAAGATTGGGTTTAAGTTCATAGCAAATGTAAGAATGGTTAAAGAGAAAGTCCATTATAATTCCTGTATGGTTATATCAAGCAACTCATACAGTCATACTAGTAATTTATTCGAATGCAGAAAGAAGTGCATGTATTTAGAGACGAGAGTACATTGAGGAGGAGAACAAACCAAAAAAATAAATATGCAGTGATTTTGTGAAATTGTGGTAGAGGTCCTTGTTTTCTTATAAACAAAGTGACTCTAAAAATAAGCATAAGGAAAATTAGGAGGATCTTATAGATATTTCCTTTTTTTTTTTCCTTTCAAAAAACAATTGGGTAGTTGAGTTATGCTCGATAATTGTATTAAGTTATTGTTCAAAAGTTACTATTGGTTTTCGGTTTATTGAGGCTAAAATATGAGACTTATAACCGTTTACTTTCTATTTGTTTCAATAGAAAACCTTGTGTGAAAATAGTTTTTGCATTTTCTTGTATTTTGTAGAATAAAGGGGGAGAAGTCAATGAAAAACTATCTCTTAACAAACTTCCCTTGGTTAGCTTAATGTGAGAGAGGGATGTTTTTCACTTTTACTAGAAAACAATTTTATCTCACTCAAAGCTAAATAAAAAAATCAACTAGTCTATCTCATGCAAAATAAATAAGGAAAGTCAAGAGATAGTTTTCCAACTTATTTTAAGATTGCTACCAAATATAGGAAAATAATTTTTCAAAATTTTTTTTTCTAGAAAGTATTTTTTGAAAAATGATTCAATTTTCAAAAAATATTAATGTCAAAACAAATATAAGAGTAATATTGAGCCTAATGTGAGTGCTCAACACCCCAAAGGTTAAAAAAAAAGGCTTACAATATTGGAAAGAGGCAGATTTTTGCTAATTTTTTTTTATAAATCTCACAATATTAAGGTTAAGAGTTAAAATTATTTGGTTTAGAATGTGTTTAGATTTATTTATTTATTTTTTTGCGGAATAAGAACTTTATTAAAAATGAAAGAAGAGGATTACAAAAAAGGAAAAGGCCTGACAGTATCTCTGCCGAAAGCCTTAACTACTAAGGCTAAAAGAGTAGAAAGAAGAACCGACCCTGTGCAGTTGAACAACGCTACCCACCAGACTAGAAGATGGGTAGGGTTATTTCTCTCTTTGTACACAAAAGAAAAAAGAGAAAGATTCAAAAGGTCTTGAGTCTTGACCACTAAGAACTGCTTTACTCAAGTTGGGGGTTGAAAAAGAGTTTTTATTTTTATTTTTTTAGGCTGCTTTTTTTTTTTTATATATATATAAAAAAAAAAAAGTAGGACCAAATGATGTGTGGCGAAGACATTTTTTTTATATGAGTCTTATCTTATCTCATGCACGAATATTATGTAGGGAAACAAACCGTAAAAAATGTTAATAATCATGACTCATCATGTAATATGAATTTGAACAAAAATTCCAAAAATTTCTATCAAAACTTAAATTTGTTGAGGAAAATACTTTTACTATTTTTTTAATATATACAATTCAAATCCAAGCTAAAATACTTTAAAATTAGTACCCAAGGGAAAATAAATAAATTAAAATAAAATAAAAACACACTTCACATTTTTTGTTTTGTTTTTTTTTTTTCATTTTTGGATTGACCCTAAGTTCACATTTAAAATGATTATGTTCTATATTTAAAAAATAATAATTCAAAATTTAAAAAAGTGATTTTGATATGAAACAATGACAATTGGCAAGTAGCCATTGGTTGAACTACGTGTAGAAAGTATTATAGGCTTCTTGGCGGCCAAGTTGAAACTGTGGATGTGCATGGTGACTCACAGAACGCGTTATTTTCATTAGAATTGACGTCCGTTACCATAAAATATTCTTGTACACGTGTACTTTATCCGTACTACAAATACCAAAATTATTCCATATAAGGATAAAATATTAATTAGAATTTATAGTGTCCGCATTAAAAATTAATATAATCACCATTTATTATTAGTTTAAATTATGGTATAGTGTGCGGAGAAATTATTAGTTCAAAGGGATTACTGTTGATAGGGTTTTTCTTGATTTCTCAACTAATAAAATATTATAATTTATACAAATGTGACATCATTTGATAATTTTTATTTTTTATTTTTTGTACTGATTAAAAAACTCACACATACATTTGTATAGATGACATCGTCTCATTGGTCAGGGAGAACCACATCAATAGTCTTCCCAATGTAAATAATAATTTATCATAGTGTGTGATCCTAAATGTTTTGATCTGCTTGATTGGTAATTATTGGATACTTCCGGAATACCATAAATGCATATTTCCTTCTCTCACATAACTGTGAGTCTCACTAATTAAATTTATAGTGGGACCCACAATTCATGTGAGATGAGAGAGTACGTATGTATAATACTCCCGAAGTATTCAATAATTTTCCTATATAATGCTTGGTTTTTTTGGTTGGAGCAAAACATTAATTTTTTTTTTTTTTTTGATTTAAATGAAACTCAAACCCTAATTCCTAATTCGTGGAACAAAATATTTAGAAATTAAATTTCATAAAGAAATGGTGTAAAACTTTTCAATCTCAACATGCCACAACATTATATCACATACTAATAAAATTAGCTTATAATCTCATGCATATGCATGGATACACTCAAAGATATATAATAAAATGTATAATATAATTTATATATATATATAATTTAAAAACTATTGATAGTTATTATATTTTGTTTACTCTTTAAAAAATCTTGTAAGGATATTATTAGGAATAAAATGTAAATTTTCCATTTTTTATTATTATTGTGAAGCACTTTTTTTTTTAATAATTCATTTATTCTAAACTATTTGGTTTTTGTACTTAATAACTCATTTGGATGAATATTTATGATATGGTTTCATATTTGATTCTAAAATTAAGAAATAAAACTTTTTAAGAATAAATAATTTAAGACACATGGTGCAAAATTTGAACTTTAATTTGAAATTTTAATTTGAGTTTCTCTTAACTTCACCTATTATTATATATATAGAATAGACATAACCAATCAATTTTAATATTCATCTTAAAATCCAATCAAATTGAGAGTTTATTAGGTGTGTTAGAATGTATTGAATTTTAAATAAAAAACTAATGTGACAATCTTTTATTAAATAATATTAAATATGAGTTTTACATCCTATTATTACCAAATTTAGACTCAAATACTTAATTGAGGTTGAAAAAATACATAATTTGTAGCTTTTTTTTTTTTTTTAGAACCACAGCATTTTCATTTATAATATAAACTATATATATAAAGATTGAAGCTAGTCGTGGGTTCCAGTTAGCTCAATTGGTAAAGTCTTTGATGGTTGAATTAAGAGATTTGAGGTTCAGTCCCAACTTATACAAAAAACTGATTGGTGTCTTGATCTGATGATAAAGAGCAATCATCAAGAGTGGACGCCATAGGTTAAAACTTTCTTTAAAAATAAAAGATTGAAGCTAGTCAATGTAGGTGATTTTTTTTTTTTTTGGGTCTGAACAGTAAAAATTCAGATGGAAAAATGATACGAAGGGTCTCGAATGCTCTCTACTCAGTAAACTCAAAGCAAACGCAATGCATTGTTTACAGAATGTCGACTATTATATATTTATTTTTAACCTTGTATTGTACGTATGGGTTTTTTAATATAAAAAGTATCGATTATTATATGCTCACAAATTATAAAAGAGCTTTATTTTTTATACATCCGTACAAAAAAGCAGATTAACTTTGTTACATGGTCATTCTCAAAAAAAAAAAAAAAAAAAAAAAAAAAACTTTGTTACATGGAGTAGTATTTTATTACTCAATTGTAAATCTCACATTATTCTAATGGGGATGTCATTGGGTTAAAAATTGAAATATCTTTTAAAATGAATTTTATATAAAGAATATCTTGTAAGCATGGTATTGTCATAATCATGTATATATAATCATGAGGACAAAGAAAAAAGGGTATCTAGTGCGGCTGTGATGAAATAGTTTCTTCCAAAACCATCTTGCCGATTTTGGTGAAATTATCCCTATTATAAGACTTCCTTGAAGTTGAATATGAATATCTAGAAACTGCGCTATACTATTTTATTATTATTTTTTTAACAAAATATTTGGGCATGACAGAAGAAGAGAGGCACGTCTCATAATTACTTAACCAAACTTTTAATATCCCTCATGTTTGGTCCAAATTCCATCTTAATAATTGGGGATATAACTCGTAAATTTTTTAATGGGAGAGAGAGAGTAGAGACATAATGTTTGAACTCATAAATGTTTATTATAATACCATTATAAATTATTGATTGTTCAAAAAATATAAACTATTAAGAAATTGTGAATTTAACTATTTAACCAAAATTCTAGTAATTTCAATGAAAAATTAGAATTACTCACTAAATATAATTACAATAAAGGAATTTAGTGTTTACTTTTTTTAATGTTGTAAAAATACCACACATATTCTTAACATTATTCCCCTAAAAAAGAAAAATAACAAATATGAACAAACAAGTAAATATGTAAAGTCTTTGAAATAAAAATATTTGGTATCCACTTCTCTAAAATCCAAAAAATAAGTTAAATAACCCATCAATTTTTCTTCTTAATGAATAAGAACTAAGACTATATAATGTGATTTATATAACCAAACAAAACAAAATTGAGATCCTTAATTTGAATCATATTTTTCTCTTATCTTTCTCCCCCTACACGTTAACAACACTGTTATCTTTCTCATCTAATATCAATATCTTATTATTAACACTAAGAGTACAAAAGTTATTAAAAATAGGTGTTGAATTCCCTCCACGCATGTCATTTTACACTAGGTCATGTATATATCTTCATGCACTAACTCTTTGCACTACTTTAACTCAACTAGTCTTATAGTAGTCTACTTTAAACAAAAATATCCACAAAAAATAATTATTATATTTCTAAAATATCTTTAAAAAAAATATCTTTTTTTAGCAGATGTTTCCAAAATATCTTTGAAAGAGTAAAACTTCTATATATATATATTATTGCTTTAATCCATGGGCTCCCATGATGGGCACACAAGACTAATATATTGTAGTTTTTAAAGGCTAAAATTTTGGTCAATTAAATTCAAATATAACCAATATTATCTTCTTCGAGAACAATTCAATTCAATGCAGTTATGTTTTTTTTTTTATATATTTAATTAAACGTATCATATGCATAACTAAAGAAATATACATCGATTTAATCTACGTGTTGTGTTCGTGTTGTGTCGAAGTGCAGCGCAAGAAAACTTTTTATTTTTATTTTTTCTTAAGTTCACTGCTGTAAAGTTCTAGAAACAGTAATAAATAATCCAGCCTATAAAAATTCAAAATTTATTTACTCAATAGTATATCTAACGCCGTTACAGCATATCTAACGCCGTTAAACACTTCCGGCAAAAGTCATCGAGTCAAAAAAGTCTAACCCTATAAATACCCCAACCCAAATTTGATTCCACACTGTCACATCCTAGTCTCTTTGTTTGTTTTTTTTTCTTTCTTTCTTTCTTTCTTTCTTTCACTGTTTGTCTCTTTTATCAGAGGAAAATTTTCTCCTGAAAATTTTAAGGGAAAGAGAAAATTTTTTGGATTCTCGGAGACATGGCGAGGAATCAAGGAAGAAAGCTTAGAGAGAGCGATCAATGGCGGAAATTCTTATGAGTTTCCAGTTTCATTTCCTCCGTACCTGAGGTTTTTTCTCCAATCTTTTTACTTGTTAGAATTAAATACCTTTCTTTCTCTTTCTTTCTTTCTTTCTTTTTTTTTTTGAGTCAATTTCTTTGTGTAGATTGTACAATCTAAGTATTTTCTGTTTGGTTAGTGTGAAAATTTGAAAGAAAATGAAGAAAATCTGTTAAATAGTCTGTCTGTGTCGGAAATGAGATTAATTATTGTTATTATTATTATTATTCAGTGAAATCTGCCTTCAATTTTTTTGTGTGTGCGTGAGCTATAAATTCAAATGTATGTATATTTTGATTTAGTTTAAATGAATTTACTTTTTTTAGCCCAAGAGATACAACTTAATGGAAAAAATTAACTAATTAAGACAAATTTTTTGTAATCATCTTTTCTTTCTTTCGAGTTCTCTGATTAAAACGATTTATTTTGGAGTTTTTAGTCTCTAATTGCAAAGATTTGATAATGTACGTATACATATCCAGTTTCTTCGGTGAATAGGGTATTTTTTTTGGTATCTGATTGCACAAATTTTTGGCTGTTTGTAGGGAATTCGAATTCGCAGCGAAGGGTTTGTCAGTTCTCAACAATAGAACGAGTGGCATAAGCCCTAGATTTGACGGGCATCATAGAAACCTTAGATGTTATAAGTCTAACAGAAACCCTAATAGGTGTGACAAAATTCCTAAATTCACTAATTGCTTTGATTTGGTTCTGTTCACAAGGAAAAAGAAAATAGTATCATCTGCATAAGGCTTTACTTCTTGGCGGTTTTAGGAGCTCTTCCGAGCTCTTTTGGATTTACCCTATTAATCGGGTTTTCCAATTATAGCACAAGTGGCTTTGTATGAGATATAGGGTTTGGAACTTCTAGGTGATGCACATATAAGGGGATTTGATTCTGTAGGATAAACAATGTCGATTGCCACTGTAGCACTTAGTCCAGTTCTCAAAGAGTCTCTATGCTTCCCCAGTAGTTTCACCAGTCTGTACGGCCCATGCTCAAACGAGTCAATCTTGGTCTACCTTGCTGTTGCTGGGTCTGTGGTCCCCATGTGTGTTATGGAGTCAGATTCGATTGCTTTGGTGAAGCTAAGAATCCAGAACCACCAAGGTTTTTTTGTGAAGAAGCAGAAATTGGTTTGTGAAGGGAGAGAATTAGCTAGGAACAATACTTCCGTCCGAGACTACGGGTTAAGTGAAGGGATTGTATTGCATTTGGTGGTAAAACTCTCTGATCTCCAAGCAATTACTGTTAGGACTGTGTGTGGGAAGGAGTTTGAGTTCCAAGTTGAGAGGAATAGAAACGTGGGTTATGTGAAACAGCAGATTGCTCAGAAGGGGAAAGGGTTTGTTGATCTCAAGGACCAAGAACTGCTATGTGATGGTGAAGAGCTTGAAGATCAGAGACTAATCAATGACATATGCAAAAATAACGACGCTGTGATTCACTTTCTAGTTAGGAAATCTGCCAAAGTAAGAGTTAAACCTGTTGAGAAAGATTTAGTAGTGTCTATCGAAGCACTAAATCTGAAAGAGGAGGGGGCTGGTGTTAGCGAACACCAATGGGGAGCTTTATCTGGGGGACGTCCTGTCATAGAGAGGATGCCATTGCAAAGAGATTTTCTTTTGGAACCTCTAATTGTTAATGCTAAGATTGAACTACCAATAGTGATTAAAGATCTTATTAACTCTACCCTTGATGGGTTAATGAGTGGCAATGAGCCAATTCAGTCGTCAGAGGGATCGGGAGGAGCTTATTTCATGCAGGATTCATCTGCTCAAAAGTATGTCTCAGTTTTTAAGCCGATTGATGAGGAGCCAATGGCTGTGAATAATCCTCGGGGGTTACCCTTGTCACTTGACGGTGAAGGCTTGAAGAAGGGCACACGTGTAGGAGAAGGGGCATTGAGGGAAGTTGCAGCATACATTTTGGATCATCCAAGGAGTGGACGTCGCTCATATTGTTATGCGCAGAAGGGTTTTGCTGGGGTTCCCCCCACTGTTATGGTCAAGTGCTTGCACAGAGGATTCAATCATCCGGATGGTTTTGAGTGTGCAGCCAAAAATGTTAAGATTGGATCATTGCAGACGTTTGTGAAGAACAATGGTAGTTGTGAGGATATGGGTCCTCGTGCTTTCCCAGTGGATGAGGTGCACAAGATATCAGTGTTGGACATAAGGTTGGCGAATGCAGATAGGCATGCTGGGAACATATTGATTAGCAAAGATCATGAAGATGGTCGGATTGTGCTTATTCCCATTGATCATGGCTATTGCTTGCCTGAGAATGTAAGTGTTTTGTTCTTCTTCTGACAATGCTTGCTTAAATATTGGATACAATTTTGTTTGTGTTTAGTTTAAAGGGTGTGTCCTCTCTTGTTTGCTTAATTCAATCTCCCCGTGTATTGTTGATTTTCATGAAACCAATACTGCCAATGATACAATTATTGAAATTTTCATTGTGATCGCTTATTGACTCTGAGACATAGTTGGTGTCTTTGGCAGAAAAGTATGTATGTTCCCTGTGATGATATACTTCAAAATATAGTTCAATAGTCTATTTCACTTACTATGTTGTTTAATTTGCTGCAAACTGGAAAAAGGTAATAGCATTGTTGGCTGTTTTTCTTGTCCTAATTTTGTGCCACTGTGCAATATGTTTTCACTTTGATTAGATTTCCGTATCCTTCTCTTTGCATACTTTTATCTTTCTGGTTTAATAGGATATGCAACAGTTTGACAGATGATGCTATGCTTTCCTGTATAATTCTCATCTTTTACATTGAACTTCTGCAATGCTATGCTTTCCAAAGAAATTGAATTGTATGTTATCCACTTTTTTTTTTTACTTACAAACTAACAGTTTTTCGATTTTTTAAGATCATTACACTCATTTGTCTCCAATGCTTCTTCTGTCTATTACTTTCTCTCATTTTTGCTTCTTCTCACTGCAGTTTGAAGATTGTACATTTGACTGGCTCTACTGGCCTCAAGCTAAAGAACCTTACTCCCCTGACACAATTGATTACATTAAATCAATGGATGCTGAACAAGACATTGAACTTCTGAAGTTTCATGGGTGGTACATACCACCTGAGTGTGCCCGCACCCTTCGCATTTCCACCATGCTTCTAAAGAAAGGTGTGGAGAGAGGATTCACCCCCTTTGCCATTGGAAGCATCATGTGCAGGAAAACCTTAAAGAAGGAATCTGTGATTGAGCAGATTGTTCAAGAAGCATCAGAAACTGTGCTCCCAGGTACAAGTGAAGCTGCATTTCTGGAGTCTGTGTCACTGATCATGGATCGCTGGCTTGATAAGCTATCCTCATAAGGCCAAACAGTAAATATATGGGCATATAAATAATGTGCATATGTTACTTAGAATGTATTCCTGATTCTCAAAAAAAAAAAAAAAAAAAAAAGATAAGAAAAAATGATGTATTCCTTTCTTTCTTTAACTGTACTGTTGCTTTGTTTCTGAAACTTTTTACCCTTCTCCTCATTTGGTTCATAGATAGGTTTGTTCAGCATTAACCCTCCTTTCTTTCCCTGTCATTCTCTCCCCTATATTACCTGAATGAAAATCTTCAAACGTTTATAACAAAATGATTCGATTACTTGGTGTCTCCTAAATTTCTAATATGTTTTAATGGTCCTTTCACTATGTAGAGTAGTATAATATTGTACTCCTCTTTTGTTTTTGTTTTGTTTTGTTTAGTGTGGAAGTTTGATTCTTACCCTTCTCCTCATTTGGTTCATAGATAGGTTTGTTCAGCATTAACCCTCCTTTCTTTCCCTGTCATTCTCTCCCCTATATTACCTGAATGAAAATCTTCAAACGTTTATAACAAAATGATTCGATTACTTGGTGTCTCCTAAATTTCTAATATGTTTTAATGGTCCTTTCACTATGTAGAGTAATATAATATTGTACTCCTCTTTTGTTTTTGTTTTGTTTTTTGGTCAAAGGCGACATAACCATAAGGTAAGACTGCAAATTTTATTCTAGCTTTTGTATATTCTTGTTTTTATTTTGTGTTGATACCTTGGGCTTTGCTTGCTTTAGTGTGGAAGTTTGATTCTCACCCAGGCCCTAGTTTATGCCTTCAAATCTTGGATGCTATTTTCGCGGATGGGCCCTTAAACAGGTACACAGATTCTGGTTTATGTTAGCAAACAAAGATATGGAGTGTTTTCAAGGACTTCTTGGAGGCGTTGGCAATTTTATTTGAGGGTGAAAATTTGATGCGTTTTATGTAAGCATTTTATTTGACAAGATCTATTTGAGTATTGAGACTGGGTCAAAAAGTTTCATTTCAGGTCAATCTTATTGAAACTATTTTGAGGGAATGGAAATCTTGGTAGTGTGTTAAACAGAACATGACAGACTGTGAGGATGGTTTCAGTCCACAAGGGCAATTAACTTCATTGTATGATTGGTTGCATCCAGATGGTGTTTTGTACAGAAAATTGTACACAAGATATGGATTTCGAGTTATATACGATGCAGTCAGCTCAGTTGATGCCAAGGTCTCTTCTGTTTTGAGGGAAGGGAATTGATTTTGGAAGCTTGTAAGGTTTGAGGCTTTGGTGGACATTCAAAGCAGGTTGTGCTTACAGGAGCTAGAAGAGGAGGGCAGGCACATGGGGATCAGTGGGAAAGTCTACTTGTGCAGAAGCCTAGAACAACATTGTAACTAAGCTCCCAGAGGTTAATTGGTGGGGAGGCTCCTGTATGGTTGGAAATTCTTAATAGTTTATCAATTAAAATTAAGTAGTTGTAATGGGGGTGTTTCTGTGGAAGTGGAACCTTAAAGGTGTATTTTGTAGAGTTGTAGACACAGCAGAAAATAAAGAACACTTGTTATAAAACCAGTTCCAGAGGAAGGGTCAAGGAAGATGAAGGCGGAGCAAAACACAGAAAGTAAGAAAGCACCATCTGTTTTTTTGTTGCTAAACGTAATGTAAGCTTTTGTTAATGAATAATGCTACAGTCACAAATTATTTTACAATATTTTTACAAAATTTTAATGTGATCAACCTTTTATTGGTTTTCATCTAAGTCTACCATTAAAAATAATGCTAGAGTTATAAACAGTTTTACAAAATTTTGTATAAACTGTTGACAGGGACGGAATCAGAATTCGAACTTGGGGGGCCAAACTTTAAAACAAAATTTTTTTTTATGAAAATAAAAACTAATATTTATTTCATATTCAATAAAATACCACATATAAATCACATAATTTTTTTAAAAAAAAACCTACATATAAAATAAGTGTTTATTAAACATTTGATACTATAAAAATGTCAACAAAATATAATATATAAAATAAGTATTTCTTAAACATTTAAACACATTTATCAAAATGGAACTTGATGCTATTTCAGAGGAGATCTAAAATATATATATATATATATATATATTTAAGGCAAATCTTAATTTTTCAAATTACATACTGGTTTTTTTTTTTTTTTATTTTATTGGAGGGCTATTAGGATCAAAATTTAAAATTTCAACACCCATGCATATATATACTAGCTTTTTAGGGGGGGTACTGGCCCCTTGCCCTATTGTAAGTCCGTCCCTGACTGCTGATGTAATAAATGACTATTGATAAACGAAAAAGTGATATTAATGATGAGCCTAGATGAAAACCAATAAGAGGTTGGCCATATCAACATCTTGTAAAAATATTGTAAAATTAATTTATAGCTGTAGCATTACTCCACTATTAATATCACTTTTTTATTTATCAGTAATTACTTACTTTATCAATAGTTTGTAAATTTTTTTGTAAAATAGTTTGTATCTTTAACATTATTCTTTGTTAATCTATGGTTTAGGCCCACCCTATCAATAACCTGATTGGACTTTTTAACCAGGATGGAATTGGACCTTGATATCTGGAAGACTTTTCACATAGGCCCATTAAGTGCTAAAATTTGTGATTTAAGCCCTTGTTTTATACCAATGAGAAACAATAATATTCCTATAGCATCCAAAGCTGATATATTGTATGTGCGGTGATTATTCGATTAAAAGTCCAAGCTGAAGGATATTATTGCATTGGTCACTTCTGGGCCAATGAAGCGATAAGAGTACAAAAAAAATGAAGCGATAAGAGTACAAACTACAAAGTACAAACACTTTCTGGGACAAGGCCATATGCCATTGCAGTGACACTTTTGGCACAGAAATGGTCTAGTCTGTTTGGATGAACTTACTGTCCACAATTTATTTGAGATTTGACAAAACTCTACGTCTATGTGGTCCATGACATGCTTGCTAATCAAAATAGCTGGGCACATGCAAATGTTGAAAATATTTGACCAAAGAAAAAAATTCTAAAAATGAAAAGCCCCTCTCTCTCTCCCTGATAAAATTAAACCTTAAAAGTTAAAACTAGCAAATTTTGTTGACGAAAAACCAGAGAAATAAAAGATTCCAAAATAAAAATTTAATAACCTGATGAATTTCTACAAATTGTATGGTATTAAGTTGTGAGTTTCAGACTGCAGGTTTCCAAAAGAGTTTCATTTTGCGTTTTGCATCAATGATAAGTTCTGATGATAGTGAAAGTGTCACTGAACTATGTGACATGCGATGATAGTGTGATGTCATTTCATAATTTGATGGGGCTGCAGATTAATGCGATGTGGATTTGTTGCTGAAACAGGGTTTTTTAGCATATTTGGGTCAGATTTCTCTATTTATCTTCAAAAGGATAGGGTCTACACGCAAAACTTTATCAGACAAGGCTCTATGATTGCACTTGTTAGTACACACTAATACACTATATGATTGAACTGGAGTGGTCCTATTTTTTCTAATCCTAATCAGATTATCCCATTATAGATAATATATTAGTGGTCCTTGCTTGCATTATGTCAAAGCAGTTCTATTCTATTACAATTGGCCTGTACTGAAAGATGGACATGGATGGTGATCTTTTGTGTTTGATAGGATAGAATTGTGGTTTCTATTTTGGATGAATTGATAACATACCTAGCACCAAACTTTCACACGAAAACGTTTTCTTTTTACAAGTTTGAAAAAGTCTTCATACGTTACAGCCTAATTGTGTAAGTGTTTTATGTTGGGTTAAAGAAGCAATGAAAGGTTTAAGAAGCAATAAAAGGCTTAAAAGAAAAGTTTTTATGTTTCTCTTAAGGGACACGGTACAAAACAGAAGGATGATTTATCCTCTAAATTTCTTACATTTTATTTACAATTACATTCTTTCATGAATTTATTTAGATGTCTGCCTGTTTGGTAATGTGTCATTAAATCCCACTTTTTTGAAGTATAATTTTTTTCTACAACAATTATAGTTTCAGTATAAGTAACACTACTCATCTATATGTCACAAGTTGCGATCCCACGTGAACCCATTACTTTTTCTCTCCCACTTACAACTTGTTTCATGAACGAGTTGTAGTAAAAATTGTGCCACTTGTTGTGGCACTAGACTTTTTATTTTTTTTAATCTTCTTTTTATTTTATCCCCAAAGTACAGCTTTTACAAATAACAGAACAAGGGTATTCCATGCTTTTTTTTTGGTGAATATTGATGTGCCTCTAGAGTTTTTGGTTTTTTTTTTTTTTTTAATATTAAAAAAAAAAAACTAAGCTGTTTATTCCCACGCTAGTTTGATAACAACCATAAGAAAAGTTGAACTTGATTTTTCTTCAAATTACCGCTTCCTAGTTTTCCTCCTGGTTGAAGAAAGCACCCAAGAGATAAATAACAAATGACTATATTTTTTCTTATATTATTTTCATTGAATTATATTAAGCTACTATATTATCACAAACTTGAAACCCATAAAATATATTAGGATATGCTATAAATACGTAGCCCATGATTTATTAAAAAACATGAGCTATCTTGCTTTTAGATCGAGCATAATGTACTCTTTTACTTTTAGGGATTTTTTTTTTTTTTTTTAACTGTGGACATGAACCATTTAGTCAAACTACATTAATGATCTGCTTTATGATCTCCATCTTTTTATTTTTCCCCAATACAAAACATACATCATCAAAATGTTGCCTACATTATGCAACAAAATCAAATCAATGGTAGTACCTTCATTAATACAACAGTTTTTGTGAAACTTTTTGGGCTTAATTTTTTGGAGTGGAGTAGGTTTTGGTTGGTAGAAGAAGAGTGCTATAAAAGCAAAATTATTCATATCCAGACCCAGAAGAAAGGGTACACGGTCATGGATTATGAATCAAATTTTTGTAGAGCCATCAGCCATGTGATAATTTGGTGTTTTCTTTGAATCATTTGCAGCTTGACTGGACGTATTGATATTGCTATCCCACCACAGCAAGAAGTGCTACCTTTAATTCCAATTCCTGCCTAACTCTGATTTAAAGGAACAGCTAGATGGCCAAACTAGGGCATTGTCTTTACACGAATGGAGTACATGAAAACAAAAGTTATTGCACCTTGTAACTGTTGACAATGCTGACTTAGAGAGAGTAGAGACACTATGCAAGTCGTCCAATCCGACAAATAGGATTTCACTCCAGATCGGTGGATTGAAGAAAAGTTATTATGATTGACATTTTCATTTTTTTTTTTTTTTATAGTACGAAAACAAGGGCTAAAGTCATTATTCCAATTCAATGAAACAAAATTACAATAATATGAACCCCACTATTGTCACTTTTATGGGCCACCAATTCACAATCAAGAAGTTGTATGGAATTATTTCTCCTCCTCCACCTTAGCAATTGTGTATGGAATTATTTCTCTTTCAAATGTTTCTTATAGTTTTTCTATTTCACATGTAGGTAGGAATGGTAATCAGGTAGCTCAATTGTTAGCAAAATATGCTTAAGGTGTTAAGCAATTTGTTACTTAGATTCAAGAGAGTCCTTTTTTCTTAAAACATGCTCTCACAACTGATGTAATTTCTTTTCATTCATTTTAATGAATTTTCAATTTTTTATTATAAAAAAAGTGGTAAAATAAGAGAGATTATCATAAAATAAGAGATTTGGTGAAGTTTCTTATCATAAAATAAGAGATTTGGGGTTCAATCTCTGTTTATACCAAAAATCAATTGATATCTTGATCTAATGATATAAAGCAATCATCAGGATTGGTTAGAGGTTGAAACTCTCTAAAAAAACAAAAATGAAGTTAGTAAAATAAAATTGTGTTCATATACTTTTTTCTTGCGCTTAAAAGAATTTGTGTATCTCATTTTCCATGGTTGAATTTTCCTTAGAACACAGAGCCACATCTTGGGTTGGTCCTAACTCCTAAATCTCCCGCATGGGCCCCCATAAAATATTGGGCTGAATTCAATGCAATTGAAACTAACCTTTGATGATAACAAATGTGGGCCAACCTCCACCGACACCTTTGAATTGAATTAAATTAAAGGAAATGTCAGCCTCATAATGGAAAAGTGAAACAAACCCACAAAAACCGCAAGACACGAGTGCCCAAAGTCAATTCACAAAATCACATTATTGCCCTTGTACCATCACTTCACACTCTCTAAAAAAACATAGAATCCCATGCACACATTGTTTGATTAATTTAACCGACACAAAGAAAAAAACAAAGTCTCATAGTTTAAGACAAAATCTATTAAGCCATTGAATAATCTGTAGCTTCTATTACATCTTTGAATTAAACCAACAGAAGTGACAGAGAAAAACAATGACAAATTCTAATAATTATTCCAATATATATATTGACAAATTCTAATAATTATTCCAATATATATATATATATATATATATATAAAATAAAAATCAGAAACTTATATATATTTCATACAATTGCAAATTAAAAATAATACCACCTATGCCAACACTTTTATCAACTATACGTTAAACCGTAAATTAATTAGTCTGATAGCCCAGCAACAAATGCTACCCCAGTAGATGGTAACCATGATGAACCATAAATAAACTGTGCCACAGTGAACCTGCTTGCCTCCACCGTTGATGTAATAACTCTGTACCCTGGCCATGTAACACGTTGCCCTACCGCTGCACCTGGACCAAAATTCATGTATTCACCATAATAGAGTGAATTCACAGGAGATGTTGCATTCCACTCTAGCCAACCTCGTGGGTGAACATGATTATCAATGTAGGATAACATGTATACAACCCTAGAGTATATCTTCCATGGACGGCCTAGATACGTTGGGAAGCTACCTATGGATGGTTTGAGATCCGAGTCGGGGAGGATTCGGCATTTGTGGATTGAAATGCCTGTGTTTTGATTTGGGTCTTTTCGATTCTGGGCAGTGATTGTGTTCTTCTGTGAGGGCATTGGCTTGCGAGCATAGAGGCTGCAGTTTTGGAACACTACGGCTGCATTGCCAAATATGAAATCTACGGTGCCATAGACGTCACATTCGCGAAAGAATTGACGATTGGAGTGCACGTAGAGTGTGTCTTGGTAGCCAATGATGTTGCACCTATAGACCACGCTGTGGTCAGCACCAACTCGGAGTGCCACGGCTTGGTGCTTCCCTGGTCCAGCTGAATTCTCAAATGTCATGTCTCGTGCAATAAAACCAGCTCCCGTTGCCGCTGCAAGATAGGAATCGAAAATACACAAAAACAATAAATACGATTGATACTATTTAAATAAAATAATAAATAAATATTTATGATTATTAGTGCGACAATTTATTAGTAGATCTAACATTACTTTTACACAAATAATACTACTAAGCTAATAATAAGCATCACTCTAATGATATTATTAAGCTAATAATAAAATTTATTGACAAATTTGTACTGTAGCAAATAAGTTATGAAAAATTAATTTCCCTGTCTTAAACTTTTTCTATTTCAAAGTAGAAGGTTGGGCAGAATAGTGTGATTGGCTCGTAAGTTCTGCCGATATACTGACAAGAATATACGTAACAATCATGTAGGTGCCCGTGACCCACCGCCAATTAAAAAGTGATTCTCTTTCTTTAAATCCTATCCTCCAGTTCAAGCTAGGGACAATGTTGTCCATTCATATTTCATGATTAAGACTAAGCATGATTTGAAGTGAGAGCTGAGAAAATTAAAATTGCTTAATTTACGGTTGGTCATGCACTGAAAACGAAAACATTCCATTCTATTAAAATAAAAATAAATTAAATATCCTGTTAACCCTTAAACACCTGTTAATCTTAAAATGTTGATTCCATTAAAGCAGGAATATAAATAAAATAATTACTAAGAATACATTAGTAAATTATCTTAAGAAATTTTTTATAAAAAAATGAAATAATTACTAATTTTTTTTTTCACAGTTTTTTTAATCTTCTATAAAGTATTTTTAAAAATGAATAATTAATGTGTCTTAAGAGGAATAAAAAATTGTCAAAAAAAAAAATTCTTAAATTCATATAAAATTCTAAAGCATTTGAAGATTCATTTCAGAACCTATAGCTTTCATGTCAGAGTACTGACTGAAGTAGAGGTATATATGAACACTGACCGACATTTGTGATAATGACTGGTTATTTCAAGTTTCACTAACCAATTTTACGTGTCATTTTGATTCACGCAAACCAATGTTGTTTTTTGTTTTTGTTTTTAACCTTCATTTAGTATATACATGGAGATTCCTTCAAACCAAAACTAATGGTAAAATAAAAGTGACACTCATAATAGAAAAGACAGTAATTATGATTAAAAAAAAAAGTTGAAGTGGATATTAATTTGAAGGGTAATTTGGTATAAAATGGTACTATTTGGATAATATATAGGAATGTAGTAGGGCATGAAAGGGTAAAACATGGCAAGCAAACCACGTGCAAGATCGACATCGTGCATGGTTATGTCTGGCCCATAGGTTTTTTAGTGAAAAACCAAAGATATATTATGATTGAAAATTAAACTGCCAAACAAGGTTCAATGGTTAAAGTTTGAATTTACCGAATGATGCCGTGTGAAATGTCGTCATGTGTTCGGCAACACTTTTGGAACCCGAAATGACCGTTATGCCCTTCCCATCGCCTATAAACATCAAGTTCTTCTTCTTCCTTCCCACCTTCAAGTTATTCTCTTCATACCTAAACCAAGAAAAAATAAAAATACAAAAACACTTTTTAATTCCCTTTTTTGCTAAATTAAAGAGAGAGAGAGAGAGAGAGAAACATTCAAGTTTCACAAAAAACATTGTCTCGGATTTAAATTGAAATTATGAAATTATTAGTAGAAAAATATCAATGTTGAGGGAAATTGTCATAAATTTATCATACTTATTTTCATTAATTTTAAATTTAGACAATATTCCAAAATCTAAATTATAATGGTTTCATTCAAAACTGTACTCGACATGATGCGAGACTAACACCTTGTCACTTTAGGCAACGTGTCGTGATTGCACCGGCTCTAATACACAACACCCTCAGTGCCTAATGTACATTCACATGACTAAAGTTTGAATGATTATTGAGGTGAAGTCAATGAACCAATCACTGACCAAAAAGAATGTCAAAAAAGCTTGAGGGTCATTTTTTTTTCCCCCCCACAGAACTTACAGTGAAATCACCAACCCTTGAAATAAAACTAAAGTTACCAAGCTAGAAAAAGACTTAAAAAGTTGTAAGATTAAAAAAAAAAAAAATAGGTTTGCCTTTTTGCTTTTTCTTCCTCTAAAAAGTAATAATATTAATTAAAAAAAATTAATTACTATTAAAGTGAAATTACCTTCCTGCCATCACGTAAATAATTGTTCGCCGATTACTATTCTCAGGCGCATGTTTAATCGCCTCGGCTATTGTCTTGTACGTGCCATTCCCATTCTTGGACACAACAATATCCGCCTGTATCGCCGATACCGGTAAACTCAATAACTCTCTCTCTTTTCGGCTCAGCCATCTCGGCAAACTATCGGCATTCTCACCCGAAATATCGGATTCGAATGCCAACAATCTTCGCCTGTTCTGTATCGGAACTCCGCCGAACTCGTCACTCTCGCTCGCGCTAAATATCGCGAGACAGTTGCTGACCAGCTCCGACAAGTCCTTCAGCCTATTCGAAACCTGGTCCTTGACCGACCCGGTAACGTCCGAGAACCCGTCCGTACACGTGTCCTGGTTCGTCAGCGCGGCGCTGAGCCACGTCAGCACGTCTTGTGTGGACGCCGGGGCGGCGGAGGAAGGCGAGGTGGAGGGAGAGACCGAGAAGAGGGCGCGTGAGAGCGCGTCGATGGAGTCGTCTAGGAGCTCGATGCAGTCGTCGTAGGCGGCGCGTACGCGCGTGTCCATTTGTACGTAGCTGATCTCGGAGGCGACGTAGAGCGCCTTGCTGAAGTGCTGCAGCGTCATGTTGAACGAAATGTGGACCAGGTCCTTCTCCGACGCGGTGAGCGAACCCGGGAACTCCATCAGCGAGTTCACGCACAGAGCCGGGTACAGGGTCTTGCCGCAGGCTTGCGAAATCGCCCGGGTCGGTTTGTGAACCGGGGACCCGATTGTGCCCGACCCGTTTCTTAGGAGGAGCAGCGTGGCGGACACGGCGGAGGCGATAATTAGAGTGACTGCTAATAAGGAGAGGACGATCATCTTCTTCTTTCTTCCCCCGCCGCGGGGATTGGCGGTTGTTGCCGTGGCGTCTTCTGATTGGTTTAGGTAATGCCGCGACGAGCCTCCCGGGTCCGACCCGACTCCGAGCCTTTCAAAACCCATGGTTTTTTTTTGTTTTGTTTTATTTTTGTTTTGTTCTGTTTTGGCGGTGGTTTATTGTGAAGTATATGAGTGTGACTTTTATTTTTTTGGTTGCTGAAATATGAGTGTGAGTTATGAGTGTGTTGATGAGTTTATATATATATATATATTATGAGAGGTAGAGAGCTTGGACGAAGAGCAGTGAAATTGGTTGTTGTGAAGTCCATGTCTAATAGGACATGAGCTGTCAGCTACTTCTAGGGGTGCCCACTGAGAGAGAACATGTAGATGTGTATAATAATTGCATGGAAACTTCTAACTAATTTATATATTGAATTGTATATATTTTTAGTATCAATTAAGTTTTTATGATAATTGTGTTTGCTTATGCATTTAGAGCAGTTTGGAAACAACAAGTGAGGAAATATTCTGAGAAACAGCCTCCATCGAGACTAGAACAGTCAATTATTGAGTACTCTTATATAATTGTTAATCTCATTAAATAAATTTATGGTAAAACACACAATTCATGTGAGAAGAGAAAGTACGCATTTATAGTACAGTATTCAATATTTTTCCAAAATTGAAGAAAAAGAGTGGCTTATAAGCGAACTAACAATAGATATGATTATATTCTAACCAAGGATTTTATAAACCTAGAGTCATACTACTTTAATTTTAGAACAATGCAGATTACAGATTCTTATGTTCCATTTTTATATTATATGCTCCAATTATAAATTAATAAGGGGAATGAATTTTTTTGTGAGAATAAATGAGGATTTGTTTTTGGAAAAGTGAGTGTACGCGTGTGATTCTCTTAACTATTAAGCTAAGTGACATTTTTTTAGTCTCGTTGGATTCTGTATGCACTTTTTTTTTTTTTTTTTGATGAAGTATGTGCTTTTTTCTGTTATTAATGGACTGTATTACATATAAAGTATTCTGTAATTGGAGATTACACGAAGTTGGGGACTGCATAATTGTACCTTTCCGGACGTGGATGTTGACTTAAAGAGAAAAGAAGTCGGAATTGTTTATGAGAGTTGTGCTATAACGAGGGCACCCTCATCTTAGTTATCGTGGCCTCTCTTTGTTGTTGAGAAAACGAGGCGAATAGGACTACTGTATTAGTGATTTAATGTATAATACTCGACAACAGAATGGACAAACAAAGTTGTTGTTGTTTCTCCATTTTCTTTTTTCATACATGGACCCTTCTTTTCTATTTCTACTTTCAGTCAACCATGAATTATTACTCCAACAAGTTGTAAAATCAATTGGTACTTCAATATGTTGTGGATTCTAATTTGCTTGATTAATATTAATTAAGTTTTTTTTTTTAATAAGAGATATATGATTTAATTTCCGTCTGTACTCAAAATCAATTGGCGTTTTAATCTAATGATAAAAAACAATTATTAGAAGCGGACTACCGAACACTATTGTTTGAAACTAAAAAAAAAAAAAAAAAAAAAAATTGAAAAGAAAGTTGTATTGGTAGGCTTATTCTTGTATTTATGGTGCGTTTGAATGGTAAGATTTGGATATGTGGATTTGAATTTGAATGATTAAAATTAAAATACATTATTTGGATGCTTTAAGATAGATCAAGGATTTGGATTTGAAAAATCCACCAAGAATTTTAAATTTATAAAATTGTTGGATTTGAAATTATATCTAAAATCAATAGATTTAAAATTATGGAATTTCAAATATATTGATATAGAAACCAAATTCAAATCCAAATTTTCAAACACAACCTAATAGAATTTTTTATCTAACTTTCCACAATTCATGGAATTACAATTACAGAATCTGGATGCCGCAATCCAATAAATCAGGAGATTACAATCACAAATGGTGTTTCATTTTTATTTTTGATGTCAAAATGGTTATATTAATATAAGGAATTTATAAGCGAACAATTAATTACAAAATTTTACTATAGGGAAGTATGATTTGTGTCATTAATAAGTAACAACCACCCCTACCGGTCGTGCCATCCTCTTCTCTTGCTTGTATAAATCTGTAGCAGTTTTCAGAAACTCAAACGCAAACTATAACACTCATGTGCTCGCTTTAATTTTCCAAAATTTTTATTTATTTATTATCTATTTGTAACAGAGTACAATATGTATATCACTTTATTTCTCAAAATGTAAAGAAAATTTACAATTTTTATTGATGCTTAAATTTAGTTAATATTTTAGATTAATCTGAAAGAACGAGTTTTGATTGGGTTTTTAAAATTTTAATATAATATGTTTGGGTGAATTAATTTTTAAAATCTTATAGAGTTTAGGACGGATTAGGGTATAATATAATTGGTGAGGTTGAATTTGGAAAGCAATTTTTTTTCAAGGTCACTCTCAGTTTCATTTTCTTTTCTTTTTATGGTTCTATTGCTAGGTCTCAAAAATCAAAATTTTGTTACTTATGTTTGATTAGAAACCAATTTCCAGTCCGCTCCAAGTAATTAAACACTGCTTGAGATGGGAAACTCACTTCACTCAAAGAAGAATGAATTCAATATAGCCTAACTTAATAGGATTTCTTTATGAAATGCACAAATTAAAAATGAGAACAAAGAAATTAAAAGATACTTTAATAATAATAATAATAATAATAATAATAATAATAATAATAATAATAATAGATTATAATGCTTAAAGTAATAAAGAGCCTTGTTCATACGAGAGAAAATCAACACACTTACAACTTACAAGCATAAAGTGATAATTTCAAATTTCGAGTACAAGAGAGAGTCAATGTCTTTGGTTTGTATATATATATATATATATATATATATATATATATTTTTTTTTTTTTTTTTTTTTTTGAGAAACTTTGGTTTGTATATATGATTGTGCATGTTTTGTATGAAAATGTGTATCTCTATATATACATGAAACTTTGACAATTAATCTTACTGCCTTGCCATATGCGACATTGTAATTGCTCTTCTTCCCATAAATTATGGCTAGGAATCCTCCAATAATTTTCCTGAAGTAATTATTGTTGGTCGAAAGATGTTAAGTCCACAATATTTTTATAATATTTTCACAATAAATTATAGGTGGTTAGTTGTTGTTGGTTCAAATTTGAACCTAACACTAAGATTACATTTTTCCCTTAACAATAACAACTAGTAGCAATCTATCATTTAAAATTTGTTGTAAAAATATTGTGAAAATATTGTCGACGTATCATTTCTCATTGTTGGTCACATTCTTGTCACATGTTCCTTTTATTGGAATGGCCTCTTGCGAGGCACAATCTCATATGTTTTTATTTAAACACAATCACTCGAGCTGTTCTCTATGGCTTAAAGTAATTATTATGATTTAGTTCCCAGTGATGTGAAGCCACTTGTCTCTCTTTAAGAGTTGTATACTTATACTACCTATATGATAAGGAACATTTTCACCACCTAAAAATTTGACTAACACACTAGATTATCAGCCTCCTTGGTCTAGTCATGACCAAGAGTATTGTCAGGGACTAAGGGATCGATAGACATCCTATTCTTTTGACGACCCCTCCAATAATTGACTTGGAGTCATTATTGTTGGTCACATTCTTGTCACATGTTCCTTTTATTGGAATGGCCTCTTGTGAGGCACAATTTTCATTACTCACGTATTTCTCATATGTTTTCATTTAAACATAATCACACGAGCTATTCTCTATGGCTTAAAGTAATTATCATGATTTAGTTCCCAATGATGTGAATCCACTTGTCTCTCTTTATTAGAAAACAGAGAGGAATTTTGAAAAACTGAAGCTCTATTTCATTGAACAATCAAATTGAATTGATACAATCAGATGCGTATATATATATACACCAAATCCCTTCACTTAGTAACTAACCACTCATTAACTAACTAATTAACAAAAATAACAAAGCTAATACACGTGCCTGTCACATGTTGAATTAAATACATATACAGAACTAAACTACATGTCTTTTCTGTCTATTAAAGATGACTACTGTCATTTATAGCACAAGCTGAATCTCTGGAACAGGGCTCTTGATTCTTCTCCTTCTTCTTAACTCCATTACTTCCTTTAGCATCTTTACACTCTTTAAGAGCTTTATACTTATACTACCTATATGATAAGGAATATTGTCACTAACTCAAAATTTGTCTAACACACTAGATTGTCAACCTCCTTGGTCTAGTCATGAGAGTATTGTCAGGGACTAAGGGATTGATAGACCTCCTATGCTTCTGATGACACCTACAGCATTAGTTAGACACTTACTCGTCCAGTACACCATGCCAATGAATCTACCTTGATGAACAATTCTCCATACTTAGCCTTCCAAACCATTGAACTTGCACGCTACGCCCAAAGATCCTTCTACATATTCATATCTTCCAAATATGGGAAGTTAAGCCCAAGAATTTTGAAACATTAACTCCTACTCTCACTATAAGGAAAGAGCCAGCATTCACGGGATTTTTGTCAACTCTATATTACTATATAAGCACAGATCCCTCTTTTCTCCTAGGTATGTATAATTTTCTAACTCTTATACTTTTAAAGTTATTAGAAATTATCTAATTATTGACTTAACCTTTGAAAGGTCTTTGGCCGACACCTCACTAATGCTTTCTGTAGGTTTTTCACCTTTCATCCTTCAAGTACCCCTGGTCACTACGTGTCTAGACAATTTACTCACTGACGATTTTATACATCATCACTATATAAACTAAATGCCTTAAAAAAGACCTATATAAATTAAATTTTTGGCCTAACAACTTAGAGCTAAAATTGAAATGATTTCATAAATAAAGATGCAGGTTTGTCAAACTGACAAAATTCCTTGTCATGTTTGTCAAACTCCAAAATTTATATTAAAGGTGAAATTCTCAATTAAATGACTCCGGTGTAAAAGGAACAAAACCCCATGTAACTTTAAGAAGTTTCGAAGTATCTAAGCGTCTGTTTGGAAACATCTTATTTAGTATTTTGCTGAAAATGTGCCAAAGTATATTTGTACTTTGATCAAATTTGAAAAAACGAGAAAATACATGATAAATTAAGGATTTAAAAAGATGTACATAAAAACTGAAAGCTAAAAGCTGAACTAATGTCAAACAAACTTTAAATAATACAAAAACCATTGCTATTTGAAAATATATCTCTGTTTGTCCTATACAAGATCTTATATTTGTACTCAAATTCCATATGAATCAAAATGGAATGATTTGCCCAAAGTACATTAACCCTCTTTGTTTTGTGTTTGCTGAACAAACCTTGGTCTTTTTTTAATTTCTTTTCTGGGAAGCCAAAGGCCCAGGTCCCTACTTTGATAATTGCAAATTTGTACGTACTCGTAGTGCAAATTGCAAAGCAGTGTACATAGTGACTTCTGTTTGTTTCTCGTATGAAAATGTCTGGTGCCACAATAAAAGATACAGTTTATACTATAATTTGCTCATGTGGTGAGTTGTGATTGGTGAAGGGATGATGGTAGGTCCATGTAAGGACACCCCTCAACTGACTACAATCAGCATATGGTGAGTTGTGGCACAAGTTGTGCCTTTTGGTGTGGCATTAGAATGACTCCTCTCATATTAATTATCGCACGTATATGTCGTACTGTTTAACAAGTATATTGAAAGCTGACAAATGCAATTGTATTCCCTTTTGTACGAAATTAAGAGCATTCTTATCAAGCATTTTAAAAAATTTAGCATTTACCATCTCAAAACCCAATTTTATAACATATAACACACCACTTTACAACCTTCCTTCCATCAAAACTTCTAATTTTTTTAACACTTCATTTAAATATTCTTTCTTTATCATTTTTTATTCTTCTTTATTCATCCTCTCTCTTTCTCTGTCTCCCTCTCCTCTGTGTCTCTCTTTCACAACCTAGCGCCGCCGGCCACCATATCCACCCACTCATAACACAACCACCACATCCACCCACCATCACCGCAACCACAAACAACAACAGAAGAAGAAGAACAAAAAAAAAAAAAAAAAACTCCACATCCAAAGCCACAAAATCAAAGAATCATTCAAATCAAAGAATCACAACAAAGACCCAAAACCACCCCGATCAACCCACACCCAGCACTCAAAACCACCTTGATCAACCCACAAACTCAGCCACCGCAATCAAGAACCCACCAAAATCAATCAAAACCACTGAAATTAAAACTCACCGATATCAAATTGCCAAACTCACTCACCGAATCACTGCAGAGACCCACCATGAACCACCATAGAGACCCACGATCCACAAAAAACCACCGCATCCCAACCATGCCCAGCATCGCATCTCGGCCACACCCAAGACCCACGAAACTCAAGATGCGGAGAGAAAGGGAAACAGAGAGGCGGAGAGAAAATGAAAGAAAGAGTAAGAAGGAGTGGACGGAGAGCACGAGAGAGACAGTGAAAAGGACAGGAGTGGACAGAGAGCACGAGAGAGACAGTGAAAAGGACAGGAGTGGGCGGAGATCATGAGATTGTTGGCAACATGTGGGTATGGAGATAGCGCAGAGATTAGAGGTTAATCGGATCGGACAGTGGGGATGGAGAAAACGGCAATGATGATGACGAGGAGAGAGCATGTGGGTTTGGAGAATAACGGTGGCGGCATGTTTTGGCGAGCTATGGAGGGCTTGCCTGAGGGAGAGACACCAGAAGGAGAGAGGGACGGAGAGCTCGAGAGAGAGTGATAGAGGAGAAGTGAGAGGAGAGAGAAGAGACTTGGAAGGAGACAATCAGGCAAACACAAAGAGAGAGAAAGAAAAAAATTAATAAAAAATTATAGAATAGTGCTACAGTGTGGTCTCAAAAATGAGATTGCACTGTAGCAGAATTGCAAAATTTTTGGGATATGCTATTTTTGATGGAGCACGTTTTTGGGTCATAAATACTTAAAATAAAGCATTGTTAGCATATAGCATGCTTAATAAGAATGCTCTCAGCCACGGTAGTCAGGAAGAAAATGGAATTAACCAAAAAAAAAAAAAATTTGACAAGGAAAAGTTAGCGAATAAATGCAGTCATATCAATGCATTCATAAAATTCCTAAGCATGCAAAATAGACCCACCCTTTGATTCAATCAAATTTCAATTGAAAATAGTAATTTCACTATGAAGATTTACATGGAATTGGTAATTTATAATGACAATGTAAAAATGAGCGAATCACTTGAAAAGTGGAGTAACTAATAAGATGATTGTGGTGAAACCAAGTGTTAATAAAAGTTTTTGAATTAATTGTGACTAGCTGTTTGTCAAGTTTCATGTACGTATAATAATTTTTTTTTTGTTAGTGCATGTGTTCCTTGTAAAACTATAAAATGTTGAATTGAAATTGTTCCAACTTTTGTTTATAACCCTAAACCCTGGTTCAATTCTGAATATAAATGGATTAATTTGGTCTTAAGTTGGAGCTTAGCTTGGAGTTCCAAGTTCAAGAACCTTTTTCATTTCTTCATGGTCTATACTATCTCCAATTAACAACACTTCAATCCCCAACTTCCCCACTATCTACCTAAAAAAAAAAACTAATGTGAGGAGGTAGAGAATTTTTCAAAGATGGCAACAACCCAATTTACTACTGGATATATAGTAATTATATATAGGTGACATTGTTGGTAATTCTTCAACTGTCAGAGATTATTGGAATAGGTGGTGTAGTTTGCTTCACTTAATTTGGGTACGTAGAGATCAATGATGGCATATGGGTTATTCTTTCCCATAGCATAGAGACTTAAAAAGGACAAAAAAAAAAAAAAAAAAATCCAAACAGTTAGCTATCCCAGAAGCATTAATTCGCATACCCACCCTAACGGCCTAGCTAGAGACATTTTTGAATTTCTTGTGATGAAGTTCGAAGATGGTGGTCCAATATGGCCAATGTGTTTGGGAAGTCATTAGTGATATATTGGACCACTGAGTGAGATGAGCCTAATGGTACTTCTTCATGTATTGAATGCAAGGAAGTAGTGCCTCAATTTAAGCCCCAAGAGGGAGTGGTGGGAAAAAAAATCTTAGATGCAACTGTCTCATAAAACCCATGTCATACTGACATGTGGGTCTAAAAGATGACGACTACTATCATATTGTACTCATTAGTTATACATTGGCAACAGAAGAAAGTAGGGCATTATTGAATTTACCCTCTTTTGAAGGGAGTTTTTGTGTCAAGGTGCCGTAAGAGAAGTAACATTGGTAGAGTATAAATTTTCTTTAAAAGAAAAAAAAAAAGTAGTACAAATTGTATTTTATGTTTAAAATTAAAAAAACAAATCATTTTTATTTGACCATTTGAGTATTGAAGTTGAATTTTTTACAAGATTCAATTATTTTATAATCAACAACCATATGTTGTTTTTAATATTAGCTTCCATCACCCACTATGCATGAGCATTAGGTTGAAATTTTTGTGTTTTTTTTTCATCTAATGGATGGATAATATACTAGAAATACATGACATATCATAATTAGTAGAACAGGATGAAATACAAAATGTGGAATTAGTGAAGAGAAGTTAAGAGGTGAGATTCAAATTGTATTTTATGTTTACAATTAAAAAAATCATTTTTATTTGACCATTTGAGTATTGAAGTTGAATTTTTTACAAGATTCAGTTATTTTATAATCAATAACCATATGTTTTTTTTTAATATTAGCTTCCATCACCCACTATGCGTGAGCATTAGGTTGACATTTTTGTTTTTTGTTTTTTTTGTTTTTGTTTTTTTTTTTTGGTTTCATCTAATGGATGGATAATATACTAGAAATACATTACATATCATAATTAGTAGAACAGAATGAAATACAAAATGTGGAATTAGTGAAGAGAAGTTAAGAGGTGAGATTCAAACCACAGCTACAAAAAGAATGTCATTATGGTTGCCTTATTACAAAGGATGACATGCATTTGATTCTTTACAACTCTTTATTTAAACCTCTTTGCCTTTCTGCTCTCCTTTTATTCTACTTCTTTTGTTGTTCTTTTTTGGGGGAGGTCGCTCCCTTTTGTTTCCAAAAGTGATTTCCTCTAGCAACTTGTCTTTTGATTAAAGGAAATCTATGGAAAGTTTCACAATATAAGTGAACTTAATTACAAAGAAAGGGATGTCCATGAAAAGGTTGTTACCTACCTTAATGTGGAAGGCAAAGTGGAAAACCCTTTTATGCTGGTCTACAACATAATCACAGAAAAAGCAAATTCGAATTCTTTAGGATCCAATGAAAACTTTTGTGTTAAATAGGAGCATAAAATTAAGTAAAAAAAATGTAAAAAAGTTCATGCAATGTGGCCTGAAAACTGAAAAGGTAAACATAATGACCGGTGAAATTGGACTTTATCTTTTTTTTTTTTTTTAAATAAGTTTGGAATAATTTTTTATTTTATTTTAATAGGTATATAATAAAAATGATATATAAATAAGTGATAACTATGTGAAAGTTCGTAAGGAAAAAAAAAATGTAAAAGTAACATTACTTTAATCACAATTTACAATTTTAAGAATCACCGAGGGGTGTGGTTTAGTGGTCTTGGGTGATGCACAAGATGCACTAATTGTGAGGTCCAAAGTTCGAGTCCAAACATAGACTCCCTTGGGTTATCTCCCTCAGCAGCTTAAGGTTCACTAGTGTCTCTCATGAGGCTGAAAATGCTATGGTCATGCCCAAATAAGATTGCCACATTGGTTGCCCTCTACCCATTTTTTTGTTCATAAAAAAAAAATTTACAATTCAAGAAACTGTAAATAATATTAGCTCCCTGAGATTACTCGTTTTGCAATCTTGAATGTTAATATGCCCCCACTTAGATTGTGCCATTACTTTTTCTGAATAAAAGTTTCTCTTTCTTAATCATAATTTACAATTTTAAGAAACTGTGAAAAATATTAGCTCCCTGAGATTACTCGTTTTGAAATATTGGATGTTAATATGCCCCCACTTAGATCGTGCCATCACTTTTTCTTAATAAATTGCCTTTTTCCCTAAAAAAAGAAAAAAGAAAAAAAAGGACGGTGATATCTTAATATTCTGGCCTACCAAATGCTAGACTGGGGTTTCAACTTGCAACTTTGCATGTGAAAATACAGGGACCCAACAACATATATGGACCAAGAAAAAATGCCGGAGATTAATAATCCTATTGTAGCAAGTTGAATTTAAAAAAAAAAAAAATGTAAAAGAGTAAATATAAGACTCAAACGAGGATAAGGTTGGTAATTAGTATTAAAAGACCCAATAATGTTGACTAATTAAGAAAAACTATGTACTGGAGATTAATAATCCTATTGTACCAAGTTGAAATTAAAAAAGAAAAAAGAAATGTAAAAGAATGACTATTATAAGACTGAAACAAGGATAAGGTTGCAAATTAGTATTAAAAGACTAATGGGTGGTGCCGACTGCCATGGACCATGGTTGATGTTAGTGGATGAACTGTATAATCATTGAGGAAAGTTTTTCCTCCTGTCTCATGTTTTCAGTTTAAACTTTCAACAAGTGAATAGTATTATCTTACAAACTAAAATGCTTGGATTAAGAGACTCTAATTTTTAAATGAAAAATGCTAAAGTTATAATAAATTTTATTTTTTCCTTGTGTTCTCACTCGTAAGTTGAAACCCTAGTCTAAAACTTACCAACTAATGTAATAATAAATATGATTGATGGATTTCAATGACTTAATGAATAAATATTTTATTTTTATTATTTTTTTGTGATTGGTGATGCATCAATTTGTAAATTGTATGCAATAAAATTTGCAATACTCCTAACATCACATTTTTACATTTTGTAATTAGTTTCCGCATGTGATTACTTGGGAGTTTGGTTTTGACCTTTTTTTGTTGGATGGAACGGTTTTGACTAATCTTGTTGTTTAAGTATAAACCAGATTTTATTAATTATGGTCTCCCTTTATGTCAAATGTAAGCAATTTTAAGTGATGATTTAAAGTAGAATCTCACTTTGTGGATTTGGGAAGGGGTTCGAAAGCGCATCATTTTAGAGGACTTTCTGTCGAAATGCCAGTAACAATGAAAAATACAATGATAAAAGCTACTAAATAATTAAATATTGAGACCTAAATCTAAGTTATCTCTAGTGCAATTGATTAGAAATAAAGTGGTTCAAAATAAACTGATTCAAACTAAACCGCGCCTAACTAAGCTAATTCGAAGTAAATTGATTAGTTCAAAGCCTAGGCTATCATACTAATTAACACGAAATTGATTTGAAGCAAACATAACTTAGATCAAACACAACTAACAACTAAATACTTGAACCAAACTTAAATAAACTTGATCACAAAATTACAAGGAGAGCACTTACATGCATAAATAAAGAATTAGAAGATCTTTCGAGAAACTAATTACAATTGATCTCAAAAAGTTCCTTGATATGTGTTTGCAGTGCCATATCTTGCAAAATGGGCTGCAAATTATATTTGAAACTTCAACAGTTATCGTGGATTATACTTTTCACACTTTTCTTTATTCTTGGGTTTGAACGACACTTGTTAAATTATTAACTAGTGCCGATATCTTCCTATAAACTGCTTCTAAGTGACTGTTCCAAGACTGATTAAGTACCAGAAGCCTAGAACAACATTTAACTAATTAAGCTCCCCAGAGGTTAATTAATGGTGATGACTCCTATATATATGGTTCTTTGAGGCAATCCTTAATAGGATAATCTTAATAAACCCTTATTAGATAAAATGGAGCAACTGAGAATGCATGCACCGACAGTTGATAGTTCAGTGTGGAACAATATCGGAGACAATGCAAATATGTCATGATCTTGCATGTTACTCAGTCTATCGTACCACACTGTGTACTTGTGTCCATTTATTCTCAGCTTTGCTTACGTTTAGACTTTTCAAATATGAATCTCATCCACACACACATAACTGTTTTCTTTAATGCCAGCCAAATAGACCCATCACAAGTCACACAAATTCATGAAGATGAAATCAATGATTATTTAGAGTAAATGATTGGATTGGATAAATCAATTATATATATTAATGTGATATTCAAATTCAAAATATGAAATGTACAATAAATTATTGATTGATATAGTTTTAAATTATGTATATCTAGCCATTTGGCTTTTGTTGTTGTGGATTTAGGTCTTAGTGACCAAACCAAATTTAATATCTTCCATCTTTTCAACCCAACTCGCCCACTCCACCACCGCCCCTTCTTCCTGCCATGGCAAGGTGAAGAGAGGATGGGGCAGAGTAGGGTAGAGCAAAATCTTAATTTGCCCCAACTGTTTGGACAAGACATGAATGAATTCTGGCCATCCCATCTTACCCCGAACATATTTACTAAAATGTCATTATAATAGGAAAATGATTATTGAAGAATTGTTCAATTTATTTATGATTACTTTGTCCTAAAAGAATGTTGGATTCAGTGGACTTTGTATCATTATTTTGTTAATCAATTTCAGTGTGAATTTTATGGTTTTTATTAGTGTTAAAGATTTGTTAAATTTTGCATTTTTCTGAAAATTTGTTTCTCGGTATAATATATTTGGTTTGTATTGTTGAATTTTATTTTTTATTTTGTTAATTTATCTAAAATCAAGTTGTAATTAATTTACCCTATATATATAATAATATAATAATAATTAATAATAATAATTAGATGGTTGAGGGAAAAACGATTTGAACTATAAACATCTTTGTTAAAAACACGAGGAAGCACCAATAAGTTACAAGTTTTTTGAAATAATTTACCCAACATTTTAATAGGACAAAATTAGTATTTACTTTGAATTAAGCATCTACAGCCAATATTGCACTGCATCATGGTGATGTATTTATGAATTATTTTTCTTGTTGTACCAATATATACGATCCATCATCTAATTTATTCTACATCAATTAATTAGCAAGAAATTATCTTAGAAGCGAATAATAATAATTTATTTAATTAGCTGACTTTATAATTTATTCAATTGGTATAAATTCTCAGTTTTTTTTTTTTTTTTTAATTTAACATTAAATTCTCTGATTTTAGAAGTGAAGGTATAGTTTTCTTTTATATTTTCCTCTTAAGAGAGGAATGCTTTGACCGAATTGGAATGAATGGAGAGGGGCCACGTGTTACGACTAAATGCCGGGCTAAAAAAATACATTAATATAAGCATGTGCCACTTTCATGGTGGTAGGGAACATAGGGCTAAGATTCCAGACAAATCACCTGATTTTTTTTTGTATGATTTATAAATTACAACAAACCTAGACGACATACACATGCATTATTCATTTTCTTCTAAGGATGATTTGATTTAAGTTATAGAAACAAGTCCAATTATTTATATGGGACTTGAACTCTGGCAATTATCTCTTATTCCACAAGAACTTTATATTTGTAGAGTGACTATCCCATAAGGATGTGCGGTGGTTCGATGACCATTTTTAAAATAATATATATGTATGTGTGTGTGTGTATATATATATATATATATATATATATATATATATATATATATATCATCCTAAAAAAGGTATTTGCTTATAATACAGATCCCTTTTTAAATTTCGCAAAACTTAAGTTTCACATCTCCAATGAGTTCTTATATAATTCATGCTTCTCTTATATAATTGATTTGATATAAATAATCAAATATCTAAAAATGTATTTGCACATGATATGAAAAGCCACATTTGTTTTAGCTCTAAGTTATTTTTATTTAATTTTGTAAGCATTCTTTTATTGTTAGTTTCTACTACAGCAAGGTTTCATGCATACCAATGTACAATATCATTAAAGAAAAATTCCATCTGATGTAATGTGAATCCCATTACCATCTATAGGATCCAATTAAGGTTTGTCTTTTATGTGAGAAAAAAATGTAATACATTAAATACACTGGAAAATAAAATACTTCACCTCATTTTGCAAAGATGGTTTTATGTCTTGATTTTTAAAATTTATTTTTTAACGAGTGCATCTAAATGTCTTCAAATACCTAACTACTCTACTTGATATTTTCTTTAGATTAATGTATCTTGATTTGAATGCTCTTAAAATTAATTAGTATTTTACTATTTTATAAAGGTGTCACTTTCAATTAATTTTTCAACTACTTTAATACGGATACGGCTTTTGTCAAGTGCATTCAGAAGTTTCGCCCTTTAATATTACAATATCTACTAGCTCCTACAATAGATCTACTCATTCGATGTTGATTATTGTGGATGTTAAAGTCTTTTCCAATAATTAATCATACCCTATCCACTGAAAAAAAAAAAAAAAAAAAAAAAAAAAAAAAAGACAAGCTACAGTCTTGCAAAGGCTTTAATTTTTTATATTAAAAAGAACAAAAAGGAACTAAAAATAAGCTCCATCTCTCTCTATCTCACAAAGACTTAATGTTTCTATCAAAAGACTTTATGTTTTTATTTATTTTTCTAATGAGTACTCTATGCATTGTCCACATCTGTAGGCGGGTTCGTGCAGTGATGACACACAGTCTCACCTGTGTTTTGTCGTCAGCTTCTTTCCATTATGTAGCAGATGGTGTTCTACATCTGTCACATTGTCTATCTATAATCTATGTAACAGGCTTTGCGTAACTCATATATGCAAAGCTTGATTTTCTTAGGTAGTTGAAAATAGTAGAAAATAGTAGGAACTTACATGCATTTAGATTGTGAATGTGAGTGTAATCCTAAAAAACGTACATTATAGATTGAAACTCTATAAAAAAAAAAAAATTGTGAATCTATTATATACTACTTTAATCCCATATCGGTTATGCACTGAATGTGCCTGTTTTAATTAATTCATCTTTTCTTTAGGCAAAAGTGGATTTACAGGAGTAAGAGAGAAGGGAAAAGATAGCGACCAAGAGATTATTGATGTTAAATATTAGCATTGATACGCCATGTTGAGTATACTAATATGGATGTGGAAGCGAAAACATAAAGTATAGAACACAATAACACACGAGGGTTCAGTCTAACAGCCTACATCCACGAAGAAAACCCTAAAGGGCCACATCAAAAAAATATTAGAGTGTAGTACAAATCCTGTGTTACAATGAACCATAACATGTGTATATATAGTAGACTAAACCTTAGACTAATAGAATTCTAATACAAGTAGAAGACTTGGCTTGCACACAAAGTAGAATTAGGCTTGGGCTTATACTAATGGGCTAATATATCTTTAACACCTCCTCTCAAATTCAAGATGAAAGCTTGATGAAATCTTGAGATTTGATAAAGTTGAGAAGATCCCTTGAATGAAGTTTGGATCTATGACGGTGGTTTGAGGAAGGCAATGGTCTTGCAATGTTGATGCGACCTCTAACGGTTACATAACTATACTGAAGAATTTTGATGGTAGCAGTGAAAAACCAAAGAAAATGAACGCAGTGAAGAAACACTGAAGAAGACAAAGATTGCTCTTAATATACCGTAAGGACAGAAAACCATGGCTATAAGAAGGTGGCTCTGATACCATATTAAATATTAGCATTGATACACCATGTTGAATATGTTAATATGGATACGGAAGCGAAAACATAAAGTATAGAACACTATAACACGCGAGGTTTACGTGGTTCAACTTAACGACCTACATCGACGGAGGAAATCCTAAAGGGCTACATCAATAATATATTAGAATGTAATACAAATCCTGTATTACAATGAACCATAACATGTGTATATATAGTAGACTAATAGACTTCTAGTACAAGTAGAAAACTTGACTTGCACACAAAGTAGAATTAGAATTAGGCTTAGACTTATACTAATGGGCTAATACATCTTTAACAATTGAAATTATATATCTAACACCTGAAGAAATGGAACAGGATGAGACAAGGGGGGGAAAAACATTTTACCACCCCTACGCTGTGCCTGTTATCACATTAGACGTTTTGTTGTCCATTGCTGATTATCTTTTTCCTTCCCTACACAACTTTCTTTGTCTGGCGCATGATATTGTGTGAGCCGATAGAGGCATGTAAATTTGGGCTTTGGCTGGCATGCATTTGTGCAACTTTCTTTACTTAGGTTTCGCTATCTAAAGACTAAGACATCCCCCCCATTCCATCAACTGTTGATGGTGAATCATGCATATATTGATATCGTAATTCTATGTGCTATACCAATATACCATTAGCACTTTTTCTTTTTGAGAAACCCCATTAGCATTTAAAGCATGCTACAAGACATTCCACATGAAATTGATTGTTCAATTATTTAGATGCCTGCGAACGAAGTGTTTAGTTTGATCAAATTAATCCTATCCATTTTTTTTTATATAATAAATAATGATCTTTATGATATCCGCTGTTTAGATTGAGAAGGGGGTAGAGTAAAATTAGCTAAAAATAAGCTAATTTTAGGTCAGTTCTACTCTACTCTCACTCAATTCAAATGGACCATAAATGTTCCTTTCTAGAGGTATTAATATAAAAATAAAAATAAAAAATTAAATAGTAGTCACTTATGCCATGCCATGTAAATTAATTGACAAAAAGATGATATTTAAGTGGTAGTTATTTCCTACACGTAACTAAACCCCCTCCTAGATTAGTGGGGTAATTATTGGCTGAAAATAACCACCACGTATTGCCTATTAGAGAAAAAAGGAAGTCTACAAGCAAACTCTCTCCAACAATAATGTAATTCTCTATCAAGAATGGCCATTCTTGATTAACAGAAAGATAACTTCATATTTACAAATGAGTTCTGTCTCACATGAATTATCTAGAAGTAGACTCTTAACTTAACTTAAGAGTATTGTAACTTATGGCATGTTTGGAAGTTTAGAGAGGGAAGAGAGTAGAGGGGAGTAAAGGGGAGGAGAGTAGTAGGAAGGAGAGTAGAGGGGAATGGCTATCCTCCATCTTGTTTGGATGTTTTTAAAATTAAGTAAGGGGAGGGAAGTAATTAGTCTTTTCATTTGTAATTTTGTTAATATAATAAGGGCAAATTTAGTAATTCATTTGGTCAAGTATTTTTATTCTCCACTCTCCCTCCAAATCTCTCCAATTTGGGAGAATTAAAAATGAGGGATTGGAGGAAGTTGAAACCCCTCCAAACCCCTCCAAACTCCTCCCCCTCCTCCCTTAAAAAACTCCCAAACAAGGTAATTGAACTACTCTCCCTCCCTCTACTATACTCCCCCTCCTTTTTTTAACTCCCAAACAGGCCATTAATCTTCATTTTGTACTTGTGCGATCTTGTAATATGATATTTGTGACTCCTTGTAATATCAATAATGTTGTTTTTGTTCTGTTCCTCTGTTCTTGATTGATTACTAATGAAAGTAGTTTAGGCATGGTAGAGTCTGTACTTTTCGTGCAGTGCCTTACAGCCATTTAGAATGAGTTTGTGCACTTTTTTTTTCTTTTTCTTTTTTTGTTGAGAAAGTTTGTGCCCTCAAACAAGTGGGAGATGATGTTTCATATATATAAATCACCGACTATTATTCCATTGGTGGCCGGGCATGCATAGTGATGGTCAATTTAAAGTAATGACGTAGTGATGGGATCGAAATCACTGGCACTGTCTATCACATAATTCACATATAAAAAGTTTGTTTCACGTCTATTTATTTTATTAAAATTAAATTTTTTTTTTCAAAAATACTATAAATAAAAGTAAAAATTAATTGAAATAGTATAATAGAACTTATAAATAGTACCAAAAAATATAATAAAATTTATAAATAGTAGCAAAAATAATTTTTGCCAAATGCACACAAAATTTTTTCATAAGATATTAAGTTTTTTGGGAATGATTAAAAATAAAAATAAAAAAGATTTCAAGGATTTTTGTACTTGCAGGTGAGAACATGGCTATGCTCATAAGCGGAGTCAGGGGTTCACCGCCTTGGCTAGCCCAAAAAATAATTAATAATTAATACTACTAATTTAGAACTTTGCCCTCTTCTTCCCAATTATAAAATTTTTCAAAAACAAAAGAAAATATTTTCTATTTTATTAGTATATTTTAAGGGTTGTATTTTTTGGAGAATCAATTAATTGAAGTTTCAAAACCTACAAAAAGAAAATGAAGGTTGAGAAAAAATAATAAAGCTAGAGCTTTAACAAAGGAAAAAAAAAAACATTATTGTTATCTTTTTTATATAATAATTTATTCTTCTTCATAAAATTTGTGTAATAAGCAATAAAATTTAGGAATGATTATATAATAATATAAAATTTTTTAAGCTTTTTTTTTTTTTTTTGAGAAATTTTAAGTTGCATTTGGTGTCTATCTAACCATTCAAAATCTTTTTATTTGTAAGTAGAGTTTTGACTTTGAAAAAAAAAAAAAAAACTTATTCATACAAAAATTCGTTAATAAATAAACAAAATATAATGAATGTACTATTATTTTGTAGGATTTCACTAATTATTAGTGGTGGTCCTTAGACTATTGTGACAAAGGATTTACTCCTAAAACTTTTCCAACGTATACAACTAGCGTCTATACATGTTTATATAAATTTGTCACCATAAAAATAAATTTTGGTTCTGTCACTGATTATTTTGTGACAAGATGGTTTCCATCCCATCACATTCTTTTAGTAGGGAATAGTGAATCTTTTCCTGCATTTTAGATTAGGCTAAAATTCTTGTCTTTAAAGGAAGTAAGATTTATAGGTTAATTAGAAGAAAATGGAAAGTTGGTCCACAATGAGAGATATTCATTGCTTTATGATTTGGTTGTACACGGAGGATTGATACAGATCGGCATCAAGCGGCATAGAGACCATGCTGTGGTTATCAAGTTGATGACTTGAATTTGTCATACATGCATCATGCTTTGATCTCTGTGATGCAACGAGTTTAATAAGCTATTGGAAATGAATCATGCCTTAGCTTTTTGTTTTTTTTGTTTTTTGTTTTTTGTTTTCATTGATTGAGATGTTTATTGTTGTTAGAAATACTGAATGACTGTATTGTATTTCTCACTGAAAAAATATACATGAGTGCCATTATATAGGAGGCATATGAGTGTAGTACAAATAAATATGAGTGCAGTACAAATAAATATGAGTGCAGTACAAATAAATAAGAGTGTAGTGCAAGTAAGAGTGTAGTTCAAGAATGTGTGCTATTCAAGTAAACTAGTTGGACCTAAAGCCCAATACTATATATGTTAACAGCCCCCCTCAAACTCAAGGTGGATGTGAGACCAGCTTGAGTTTGTCGACTAAATCATGAAGACGTCCTTTAGGATGCGACTTGGTGAAGATATCTGCAAGTTGATCTTTGGAGGAGACAGAGAAGAGCTTGAGAGCACCATGAACAAGATGATAACGGATAAAGTGACAATCAATCTCGATATGTTTAGTCCGTTCATGAAAGACATCATTGTGAGCAATATGAATAGCACTCTGATTATCACAATAAAGAGGAGTAGTAGAGGACGTGGACACACCTAAGTCCGTAAGTAGCCATCGTAGCCAAAGGATCTCAGATGTGGTATCAGTAAGGGCACAATATTCTGCTTCAGTACTGGAGCGGGCCACAAAGGTTTGCTTCTTACTTTTCCAGGAAATCAAGGAAGAGCCAAGGAGAAAACAGTAGCCAGTGGTGGACCTGCGATCAGTGGGATCTCCTGTCCAATCAGCATCAGAGAATGCACGGAGTATAAGAGGAGACTGAGCTGAGTAGAAAAGGCCATGGAAGAGAGTGCCCTTCAAGTATCGAAGAATGCGCAGAACAGCAGCATAGTGAGTTGATTGAGAAGCAGACAGATACTGGCTGATCTGATGAACAACATAGGAAATGTCTGGACGAGTAACTGTGAGATAAACTAGGCTGCCAACCAATCGTCTGTAAAGAGAAGGATTAGACAATGGTTTCCCCCCCCCCCCCCCGTGGGAGTCAGATGCGCATTAAGCTCAACTAGAGTGTCAGCAGTCTTGCTGTCAATGAGTCCAACTCGAGACAAAACTAGGCTGCCAACCAATCGTCTGTAAAGAAAAGGATTAGACAATGGTTTCCCCCCCCCTTGGTGGGAGTCAGATGCGCATTAAGCTCAACTAGAGTGTCAGCAGTCTTGCTGTCAGTGAGTCTAACTCGAGACAAAAGGTCAGAAGCATACTTGGCTTGAGTAACATAAAGACCATCTGTGGAATGAGTGATTTCAAGACCCAAGAAATAACTAAGGTGTCCAAGATCTTTCATCTCAAATTGCTGACTGAGAAACTCCTTGAGTTCTTGTATGCCACAGAGGTCATTACCTATTATGATCATATCATCCACATAGAGGAGAAGTAAAATGGTGCCTTTATCACTGCGACGAAGGAATAAGGCAGCATCATAAGGACTGGCAATGTAACCTAAGCGAAAGATGGTAGAGCTGAATTTTGCAAACCAAGCTCGTGGAGCTTGTTTAAGGCCATACACACGTCGAAGGCGACAAACCTTGTTGGTTTCAACAGAGAGACCTGGAGGAGGTTGCATGTAAACTTCTTCACTCAAATCCCCATTAAGGAATGCATTTTTAACATCCATCTGAAAAAGGTCCCATTTTCTAGCAGCGGCAACAGCCAAGAGGGCACGAACAGATGAGATGCGAGCAACTGGAGCAAAGGTCTCCTCATAATCAATCCCATATTCCTGTGTAAAACCTTTTCGCAACAAGTCGAGCCTTATAGCGCTTAATGGACCCATCAGAGCGAGTCTTGATCTTGTAAATTCACTTACAACCAACCACAGACTGTCCAGGAGGGAGAGTAACCAAATCCCACGTATGGTTTTTTGGTTAATGCATCAAGTTCCTCTTTCATTGCAATCTACCATAAAGGGTCAGTAGAGGCCTCACGATAGGTCTGAGGCTCATGGAGTGTAGCAAAGGCAGTATAACAATAATAATCAAGTAAATGTGTAGGAATGGATCTTACCAGGGTTGAGTGACGGGGTGGAATGTCTTGTGGAGGATCTTTAGGCAGAGCAGGAGCAGGGGACCTAGGCTTAAGTTGGGGTAGCTCGTCATCAATCTGTTCATCTTCAACCTGTCCAGAAGAAGTATCAAAAATATCCAGAGGAGGGATAGAGAAGTCTAAATGAGAATCAAGAGTATTTGGAGAAGGAACATGAGACTCGTCTGGAAAAACTTCTAAAACAAATAAGGTTGTTAGGGAAGAACGAAAGTGAGAGAGTTCAACAAACAAGCAGTGTTCCCAGAAGACAACATTACGAGAAACACGAAGACGATGAGACACAGGATCATAACACCGATACCCCTTTTATGTTTCGCCATAACCAAGAAAACAGCAAAGTCTAGACTGAGGCTCAAGTTTGTTGTGCTCATGAGGTTAAAGAAGAACGAAACAAGCTGATCCGAAAGAGTGAAGGTGATGGTAGTCAGGTGGTGACCCAAAGAGGCGCTCATACGGAGTTTGATTATGGATGACAGTGCTTGGAATGCTGTTAATTGCATGAACAGCATGAAGAGCAGCTTCACCCCAAAATGGAGGAGGAACTTTGGCAGAAAGAAGAAGAGCACGAACAGTATCAAGAATGTGACGAAGTTTTAGTTCAGCTCGACCATTTTGTTGAGAGGTACCTGGACAAGTTAGATGATGTACTGTGCCATAGGAGTGTAACAGAGCTTGAAAAGCATATTGAGTATATTCAAGAGCATTATCGGATCGAAAAATTTTGATACGTTTGGAGAATTGTGTTTCAACCATTTTTGCAAAGTTACTATATATTGGCAAAATTTCAGAACGAGATTTCATAGGAAAAATCCAACTATAACGAGAATAATCATCAATAAAAACAACAAAATATCGAGATCCACCAATACAGCAACAGGAGAAGGTCTCCAAACATCAGAATGAATTAACTCAAAAATGCCATTAGAAATAGAATCACTATTATTAAAAGGCAAAGCTGGTTGTTTTCCTAATTGACATGAAGTACACTTAAAATTGTCTTTGGACATAGAACCTAACAGACCCTTAAAAGCTAACTGTTGTACCCGAGAAAAGGGTGCATGACCAAAACAAGAATGCCAAAGTGCAAGAGAAGGTAAGGAAGAAACCGCAGCAGCAGCAGCAGCAGCAACAGACACTGGAGCAACAGGTGGAAGATGAAGATTGTCCATGGGAAACATACGCCCAACCTTAGGACCGGTCCCAAGCTCTTGTCCCGTCCTCGGATCCTGTACAATACATCTAGAATAGTAAAAAATAAGGCGATATCCTAGTTCAGCTAATTGTCCCACAGAGCACAAATTATAAGATAGGTTAGGTACATGGAAGACTCCAGGAATATAGATGTTGGAGGTTGACACAAAACCTAGGTTATTTTCATGCATGGTGGAACCATCAGCTATATGAATATTTAAGGGATGTGGTGTAGGGTCAAGTTTGGAGAAAAAGGACGAGTGAGGTGTCATGTGATTGCAACAGGCAGAATCAAAAAGCCAAGTTTGAGACTTACCAGGTAAAAAACTGAGAGAGCAGTGGAAAGAGATGCATTACCAGCCATACGAATAGCCTGAGTTATGATCTCCTGTAGTTCAGTGGGTGAAAGGTTGATAGTGGATCCAGAAGACTGGGACTCAGCTGAAATGGGAGGCATTGATGGAGTAGGCTCAGTATTAGCAACTGCAGCAGTAGATTTGTTGCGACGGTAACAGGTCTCAATAGTGTGGCCAGGTCGCTTGCAATAGTTGCAGAACTTTTTGTTCTGCTTGCGACGATTACTAAAGCTAGAGGGATCACTTGATTGCTGAGGTTGCTCTATGGGCGAAGCAGAACGAGCTTCTTCTCTAACCAATTCACTTACAGCAGTATCAAGAGATGGAGGAGGACTGCGATTCAGAAGTTGAACTCGAATGGGCTCAAAGTCCTTGTGGAGTAACATCAAGAACTCATAGAGACGAAATTCATCTCTAACAGCAGCATATTGTTGAGCATCTTTTGAGCATGCCTAGGTTAGATCAGAAAGGTCAATTTGGTCCCAAATGAAGCGAAGCTGATCATAGTAGTCATTGATGGATTGCCCTGGTTCTTGCCTGAGTTGATGTAATTCAACCATTAATTGATATTTCATGGAGCCGTGAGTAATAGAGTATCTTTTGGCCAACATATCCCATGCTGATTTTGCATCTTCAAAGCTGCCCAATAGATTGGAGATAGAGGGAATGGAAGTGTTTCGAATCCATGTGAGGATCATGTGGTTGTGACTATCCCATTCAATCATGCGACTGAGGAAGGCTATATCATCTTCATCTGCCTTCTTCACAGGAATAGTAATTACACCAGTGCAATATTGCTAGAGCATGCGACCCTTAAGAAAACTGCGCATAGATTGAGACCAAGATAAGTAATTCTTATTCCCCTCCAATACAGTATTGATGGGGCGAGGAAGAAAAATATCCTTTTTATCCATTTAGAGGCACAATATGCAAAAACAGACTGCAAAAATGAAATCTACACGAAAAACTGAGTAAGAAAAACCTGGACTAAAAAAGTCAACGGTCAACACCAAGTCAACGGTCAAAGTCAACGGTCAGAGGTGGAACTCCTCAACGGCGGTTGCTACAGGTCCGGAACCTAAGGACGATGTCTAAAGACGTCAGAGGTTCAACGGCGAAGACTGTGGCAGTTATAATGGCGGAAGCGATGTTAAGAATGGAGTAACACCAATAAAGACAAGACTGCTAAGAAAATATCAAAGTAGTAGCTCTGATACCATGTTAGAAATACTGAATGACTGTATTGTATTTCTCACTGAAAGAATATACATGAGTGCCTTTATATAGGAGGCATATGAGTGTAGTACAAGTAAATATGAGTGCAATACAAGTAAATATGAGTGCAGTACAAGTAAGTAAGAGTGTAGTGCAAGTAAGAGTGTAGTGCAAGTAAGAGTGTAGTGCAAGAATGTGTGCTATACAAGTAAACTAGTTGGACCCAAAGCCCAATACTATACATGTTAACAATTGTAATTAGTGTAAAATAGTAGTGTAGTATTCATGAAAACGATGAAACACAAATGACAACTTATTACCCTAAGAAATTGTTCTTCTTCTAAAAAAATCTTAAAGAAATTGTGAACAAAATATGAAAGATAAATTATGTTTCTAGAATTTTTTTTTAATAAAAAATTATACAAAAGCATATTCGAACCACAATCCTAATATAGCTTAATGAAAAGAAAAGGATCGTGACATATTAAAGATTTTATATAATAAAAAAAAAAGAACATTTGGGGTAACAAAGTCCTTTAAGTGAATGTTTGATCATATAAATTTAAGCCTACTACCCTTAACTTTCTTTTGTTCTAATTCTATAAATGGAAGATTTAACGTTAGAGTTGGAAAGAACCAAATAACTAAGAAATGTTATGTCTATAATATCTTCAAAACACTTTTACAGCAAATTATATGTTGTAGTTTGTTATGAGTGAGACAAAAAGTAATTTAAATTATGCATTTAAATCAAAACTAATAATAACTTACGAAAAATAATTTATTGTAGAAATGTTGTGAATATAACATTTCTCAAAATAAAATATTTGTTTTCTCACGATATTTTTTACATGAATTGAAAACCAAGGACTGAGGATTAGAAAATCCTACTCCAAAGTCACAAATATATTAATCTTCAAGGTCAAATACCAATAATGTTAACAGCCATTATTAATCACGAAGAATGTTATATAGAATTTATTGAATGGGGAATCACTAATAAATCGATCTTTCAAGCTTTAGCAGAAGATACATGATAGTATTTCCCTCCTATGATTAATACAACAATATTTTCTTTCAAATTTATAATTACAGTCATAATGTAAATCAGAAATAAAGCGAGCATATTCCATCAAATCTATTAATTGAGTGTGATGCCAATCTGATTACAAGAATGCTTTTTCATTCTTATACCCGTCGGCAAACCAAGCTCCAAACACCTGTCTTGATCCAAAGACTATTTCAATGGATGTTGAAATAATTTAAAAGCATGGGCCAATCTATTAAAGTCCTTGCAAGTTCATTATGAATTTACAAGTTTCAACAAGCAGTCAAAGACTTGAGCCAACAAAACTTTGGTCTTGGGTTCGAGTGCCCCTGATCTTCATTAGCATGCGCATTGGTACTCATTTTCCTTCGCATTGCCTTGTGTTTGTGTTGAGACATGTTAGATCTAGATCCTAATTGAATAGTTTCATAGAAACTTCTCTTTTGTTTGTTTGGCTTGCCGATGCTTTAATAACAATCCCACTTTCATGAATAAAAACAAACAAACAAACAAACAAACAAAGGCATAATCCATGTTATGCTTGGCTAATCATACTTCCTGGAAAAACCATGACACATAGAAAGGAAAGAGGAGGAAGAAAAAGAAGGCAGGAGCATGTAATGTGAATTGGTGGGGATTCAATGATTCATCCACTGTTATCTGTACCACATTTTGAAGATAAAACTAGCACCACCACACACATAGGCACATTACTTTTGGCTTCAAGCAAAGCTTTTCACGTTATAGACAAGCTAACTTTTTTGATGAACATAATAGACAAGCAGGTCAATGATCATGCTGTGTTCCAATGTGTTAAACAAGTTGTGATGGTCGCTTATACGTGTCCATTAGTCTCATGTGAATTAAGCTCTTTATGAGACATAGAAGGAAAAAGGTCCCATGAAAATTGGGTAGTGTCACTTGATTGAAATTTGAGAAAACTATGTGTTGAGAGGCCATATCACTTAGTTGAAAAAACCAATTTGGGTTCTACTAAAGAACATGTATGTTGAAAGGGACCTTTTTAATTCTGTAGTTTAAGCACTTTTCCTTCTAGACTTCTAAGCACTTTGTGTATGAAAAAATGTCAATTCAGTTATAAAGTTTGTGACAAATGGACCATAATATCAACAAGTAGCGCTTTATTTGTTCATTAAAAAAAAAAAAAAAAGAACTAAAAATCATATCCTAGAATTGGTTCTTAAGAGATACAAGGTAGTTGTATGAAAAATATATATTTAGTGCGTTTTTTTTTTTTCTAACTTGATGGTGAAAATTAGAGACTAAAGAAAATGTTTGTGTTCACAAAGTAGTATACCTGAGGAGTGAGGACAAAGAATCTCTGATACAAGTGCATGGAAGACTTGGGAATTCGCCAAGTTTGAAACTTGGAATGACTGTGATGATGGAAAAATTAACATGTCCCTTTTGGCTTTTGTGTGTCTTTCCAATTATCAATATTTGTGACGAAAGGTTGACTTCGAAAGCGGTCATAGTGGCAAAGTTTTTGTAAAAAATCCTTTTTGGGAAGTGCAATAGATTTTTAAAGACAAAACTTAGATACGTTGAAGTCTAAGTCTTTTAACCAAGGTTAGCCTTTATTTTATTCCTTATCAAATACCATTGGGCTGGGCCAGAAGCCTTTTTGAAGTAATAATAATTCAACCAGTATCAGGTTTGTTTGAGGGCACAGTTTCTCTCATAGGGCTGGGCTTGAGACGTTGATGGCATGAGTTCGACCTGGATTAGTGTAAGCCAGCCCAATGTGAACTTTGTATAGTAGTCTAGTAGACCACAGTTGGCCCTAGCGGACCACTGGGATATTTTTTGGGGTAAGTTGGACCGCAGTCCAAAAATTTGAAACTACCAATTGTACCCAAAAGAAAAGATATTAGAAAATTATGAATTTATTCATTATGGGAAGAATTACGCTCTATTTGTTTCAGTATTAATGTTTTTTGAAAAATGGTTCACTTTTCAAAGAGTATTTTCTGGAAAATTATCTCATTTTTCGGTGTTTGGTAACAACCTTAAAAATGTACTTGAGAATGTTTTATGGTGTTTGGCATACATAAAATTTTTATAACATTTCATTTATAATTTAAAATATATGTATTATATAAATCAACCAATGTAATCAATATTATTTAAAAAAAAAAAAAAAACCAAGAATGAATTTGGTTTTCATACTAAAATTTTGACAATAAATACAATAAAAAATAGTTGTTCAATTTTCATGATTTTTACCAATCATTTTGCTTATATATATGAGTAGTAATTCTCATAATTCAAAATAGCCATAAGCTCAATTTTAAATAGTTCGAAATGCCACATAGGCCAAATAGTTTAACCTACAAAATAATCTAGTACAAATAGTTTGATAAATACCAAAATGCCAAATTGTCCAAAATGACACGTCCAAATTCTAACAAAATGCACCTGCATAATCAGAATTGGCTTGAATAGTTTTTAAAGAAGTTTAGCCATTATCTACAAAGTTTGTCATTTTTCAACATTAATGTATTAAGTATAACTTACACTTATTAGATTTTGGACTAATGGGCAATTTAGTAATCTGCAATTACGAAGTGAATAAAGGTTAAACTTAAATGTCAGACACATGGGAAACTAACCTAGGAATGCATATATTTTTTACATGTATTTGTGGTTGACTGAATCAATATTTTTGAAGGCCAGCCTATTGTCTATCCTATGGACAGAAATATCTCTAATAGTATATATTTAGTGGATGAAAGAAGAGTACCCATAATATACTTCTTCTCACTTCTCACTATGTATACTAGGACAAAGATTGGAAATGAACTTGTAACCATTGATTTAGTTTTTACATAGGAATACATATCATTTTATTACACATGTTTCAGACAGAAGGAAATTTATGCTTGCACCGTTTTTTCTAGTTTGATGACCAAATTTTATTAGATGGTTCTAAGGCCTTTGGAACTAGAAATCAAGACTAAATATGCCTGTGTCATGCATACATGAATAATAAAAAAATAATAATTAAAAGCTATATTTTGTCCATAAAAGATAAGAACAAAGATTCATCCCACAGTACAATTTGAAATTCATCCCATGACCTCCTAATGGCGTAGATCCTAATATTTAGAGCTAAACAATTATCTCTCAATTGGAAACTTATTCGGCAACTAGCCAACCACTCCTAAGAGTATGGTGATAACAAAGAAGAATGTAATATTTATAGGAGATGAGAGGCTTGAGAGAGAGATTGTTTTCTTTTTTTTTTTTTTGGAAAACAATCTGTAGAAAATAAGCCTTATTTTTGTTAGGATTTTCTGTTGATTAAAGATAGTTTTTAGTTGACCAATTTTTTTTTTTTTTTTTTTTTGTGGAAAACAAACAGAGCGTTAGATTTAAATTACATACTTAGAAATGTATGGATGCATAGATGCATGATTATTATTATTATTATTATTATTATTATTTTGGTAATAGGTAACTTATATTAAATCAAACAGAAGAGTTAACGCAAAGCCTCTCATGGTACATGCCGATGGCATCAAAATATAGCAACATAACAAGGTCCAATGGAAGACTATCATAGCTAATAAAATATAGTACCTATGTAATTGCATATACTAGAACTCGAGTCTCTTTTTGCTCCTACATATAATAGAGTTCAAGAGGCAACAAAACTTCCTTAAAGAAGGATAACAATTTCTTTATGGCAACACAATTGAGTGCTATAATGTGAATCTGTTACACAAAAGCTAGCAAATTAACAAAACTAGAACTCCCAAAAGAAAACATTGCAGGAGATTTTTTTTTTTTTACTTAAATTGGTAAGATTTGTGTTGACACTGAATATCAGGATTCAACCACTGCTGAATTCCATGAGCTCGTCTAAAATTTGGTGATTGACCCTGAATAGTAGTCAGATGCGACGAAGGAATGAGATGCAATGCCTCTTCTAAATCCATTCCCAATGCATTTTTGAATAGATTCCTGAAAGAATTAGCTGTTGCAATCCTCTCAACATTTTCAGCTCCAATTTCCTGCATTTTCTTCCTATGCTCAAAATACCCTATATACTCTGCACAAATGGGATCATTTGGGTTCACAAACAAGTTAGGAAACCAAGAAGATAACATTGAAAATGAGTCATCTTCTCTAGGCTTAGAGTTATAAGCTTTTGTAGCAGCAACAAGGCCTGCCTTGACAATACTATTCGCAATGCGAAGTGTATCCTTCACTTTTTGATCCTTGATTCTCTCTATAGGAATAGATAAGAATGGTGGATTGAATAGATATGTTTCAAGATTATAACCCACCTTGATCATGTTCTTTCCTGCAAGCAATGCCATAGCTGACCCTAAGGAATGTCCAGCTAACCATATATTTTCAGCTCCAGCAAAATCAACCATTTCCTTAACATATTTCATTGCAATCTCAAAACGTGTGTCCGATTGAAGTTTGTTAAGAATGCATCCAAGGTCCAACATGAGGTCACGTAATAGTGTGCCTGGTTCAGTGATTGTTCCTCGGAAGGCAATAACATATTTTGGGGGTTTTGTCTTAGAATCATCACAGTAAGAAGCTGGGAATTTAGACTCAAAAATGGCACCAAAGACGGAATTGTCAACATTATCTACAAGCACATCACTTAATAGGAAATCAAGTAAGTCCCACCATACTGGAGCAAAAGCTTGAGGGCCCTGCCGGTTTTGTTGCCGGTCTTGTTCTAGAATATATACTCCTTGAACCAAGCTAGCTGCAATAGATCTTCGATGATCTTTGCTCTTCCTGCAAAGTTATTGTAACATTTTAGTTATTAATAAGAACACCTATGGGATACATGTAGTGAAACCCATTATTCCATTAGGCCATAATCATTTTGAAAATGAATTGTTATCATACTCTAGTTTAAGTTCAAAGTATAGTTACAAAACAATTAGCGTTATATCATTATACAAATATTCTAGTTTATACTCAATCAATCGACGTTTGTCACACATACTTTTTTTTCCCTTACAAATGACCAAATTTTAAAATGAAAAAATCAAACATATATTATACAGCAATTAAGATCTTAATTGTGTATTTCCCTAGGTTTCATTTTTATTCTTCAGCCATTGTGAGTCACAGAGAGAATGTTCAATTATCTATATTTCTTTGAAAACCACTTTCCTTGACCTTACATTATGGTCTCGAGCCTCAAATATGTTGTAGATATATTTTGATGTATCGCTAACAATTAACATATCATCCTCTAGGTGTATCAGAAACAAGTTAATTATATATGGAAAATGGTCTTACCAGTCAACAACTTTGAAATGTATTGGTCCTGAAAGGTTGAAAATATCCTCCTTGGCGAGCATTACTCCTTATATTACTTCGTTTATCTTTTACTGAAAGCATTTGAAATGGATCTGCCACAAAGGAAAAGAAATGTTCAGTATTACTTGTGAAATTTTTGTTCAATGCTTGTTGTACTTGTGTAGATATGGGTCTTTAAGTACTATTTAAAGGGCGAGAGAGGATATGCAATTGAGTAGGATAACGGATGTACTAGTACTAATAAAATTGAAGAAAAATGCTAAAGCTATTACAATCAACGAGACGTGAGCCTAGCTGATGCAATTAGATGCAACCCTTATGGCCTTACTGACAATCAACTATTAACTACTAGGTAAGGCTGATATGAAGCCTACAATTTTTCTTAATCCTTTCAAGTAAAGTTATGCATAAAATCTTTTATAGTCAATTCATGTCAAATTTTAAGGCAACTAAACCAAACAGCTTTGCCATTCTTTAAGATTCAAAAAGTTAAATTCTTCCATTCTTTGCATTTTGATAATTATCATCCCAAAAGTAAGGTGAAGGAAAAGGGTAAATTAACTTATCAATATTCATACATTATCTCATCCATCATATGGCACTTTGAAGTTTGAACATATAATGCATCTAACAATATTGCTTCAAACTTAGCTAATTGAACTATAAACATTAGTAGAAAACTAAAATATATTCAAAAGCCGATCCAAATGAAAGCCTTTCAAGTATATTCTCCAACTAGATAATCAAATTCCATTTGAAAATCTCCAAATCAAATCTTAACGTAGAATGTGAAATATTACCTAGACAATTCTCATTTTCAGCTGAAATTATAACATTTTCTATTTTTGCAGTTCAATATTACTAATTAGAAAAGAAAGGAGACCAACCTGTACAACATGTAATGGTGTTGAACTCCACACATTTGAGTCTCTTCTTGTACTTTTTGAGAAAGAGGAAGCTGTAATGATTAAACATCAATTAATAAACACTAATTAAGTACATTTAAAAAAAATTATACAGGGAAGTTCAAAAGAAAATGGCATGAATAGAAATTAGACTTTTTTGTGCTATTAATAGCATTACCAATTGAGATAGATTAGAAATTCTTTTTGTTTCAGTTGTTTTTGATGAATTCAAATCAACTGTTTTTTGTTTGTTTTAAATGAGCGGTGTTAATAAAAAGTCTTTCCATTTTGTGTAGTTTTTTTGGTTTTGACCGTTTGTATTGTAATAGCTTTCGCTTGTAATTTTGTTGTTCTTCATTGGTACAACAACAATTTTACCGTTGGAACATTTCCACTATGTTGAACAAATCTCCTTCACACCCAAAAGGAGATAAAATAAGGTCAATGACAAAGTAAAATTTCAGAGTTTAAGAAACTATCAACAAATGTAAGACCCAACAAGTAATTAGTAATTAACAAGAAAATAAAATGTTATATTTGTTCTAATTATTTCTTTATTTTAAACAAAATGAAAAGGTCAAGGCTGGACTCGCATAGTTGCAGCGTGTTTGTTATCAATACTTCAATAGAAATGCTTGAACGGTGCGTTTTGCTCTGGTATTTCTAATTTTCTGTATGTCAAAACGATTCGTTTTAGCAAGGAGGATAAAAAAGAGAGAGAGCGAGTGGAGGTGCGGGGAATCGAACCCCGTGCCTCTCGCATGCGAAGCGAGCGCTCTACCATATGAGCTACACCCCCGCTCGTTGTCCATGTTACGATAATATTTGGTTTATAACTGTTAGCGATGACAGAAAAAGAATACTTCTCAAAGTGGTCAATTTACTGTCAATAAACAAAATCCACAATTTTTCCAAGTGGTGAAATTGTGGTCCTAGCTTTTTTGTTTACTGCTTAGTGTGAAAAAAGGATCAATTTACTTTTGGAATATTTCTCGTGTATATGGGGAGGCAAGTGGGACTATCAAAGTTGTTGCATGATTTTGAGTAATTAAACGATAAGTGGAAGAATGAAGGAGGAAACAATCATGAAAATCTCTTGACAATTACATATTTTATTAAGCTCTTGTATTGTCATAAATCCATTATAGGTTTATATACTAAAAAAAACCTTAGACTAACCCTAGAATAACTATAAACTAACCTTAATTAATATACATTTTTTTACAAATACATAGACCAACAATTGGCTTAGGCCATAATATGTCTAATAGTGGCATCTCAATTTCTTACTTGATGGACTTTTGTAATTGGTACTAATAATAATAGTGGTGGTAATACACACAAACTGTTTTACAATTATTAAAGTATTATGTTATAATTGGTACTAATAATAATAGTGATGGTAATAGAACCATGTAAAGTGATGGCATTATTATTATAACTTATCACGTTAATATTTATAAAAAAAGAAAAAGTAAAAAAGGAGTATGAAGTATTTTTTATCTCTAGTATTATTTAATTGCTTTGAATCCAACCCCATCTTTTCTTCTTCCTGATCTTCTGTGATACTGTGAGCAGTAGAGATATCTAAGATGGTCCTTCGACTTGTTCTTCTGGCTCATTGAAGTGTTATTTGTCAACAAGATTGAAAATAAAATAAAAGAAAAGTTTGAAAAAAACAAAAAGGCATTTTCTTCTCCCACTCTTCAAGCATGCATGGTGGACATAATCGTATGCATTTGTCAAACCCAGAATGTTGAGGAAAAAAATATTCAGAGTTTATGACTTTATGCATCATACGGCATATTTTCCTCCCAACCAAACATTTATCATTGGCAGACAAAAAGTCCACCCAAACCATCGAAACCAACGCGGACTTAAAAGTGAAAGGAAAAAAAGCATTTTTCATTACACGGAAAAGAAAAAAAAAAGAAATGCCATCCAATCAAATCCATGAGAGGCAAATTTGGAAGGAAAAAAGCAAGAGTTTGAGAAACGCACTAAAATTATTATTTGACCATTTGATTAATATCTTTTTTCATTTTTTTTTTCTTGTAAATGTTTGTCTTGAGTCTCTTGATCTTGACATCAATAATAAGATAAAATTTTCTATACGATGATAATTGTTTTTTTTTTTTTTTAACAAAAAATATAAGTAGTTTTTACATTTTTTCTCTCACCTCTAAAAAGATTTCCAAAATATTGAACCAATAAAAATCCAACCAAATTGAAATCCTAAAATGTTTCTCACACAAAAAAAAAAGAAGTTACAAATATTCATAGACAACCAATTTCCTTAACAACTTGAGGCTTTAAGTTTCTCAAATCAATATTCCACATGGTAAATTATATGATCAAGTGACCTTACAATAACATTTTTAATAATTTAAAGTTGAAAAAAAAATCCAATTTAAGATTTATTATGTCATAAGAGAATTAAGTTTGTTTTTAGAAGAATAAGAAAATTAAGTTGATTGGCTATTCTCAATTTTAAAGAGATCTTAACAAATCTAAATTAAAATTTTAATTAGTAATATTGCATCTCAAAAGTAAAAAAAAGTAGTTTTATTTTTTAATAGTTACCATTCTTATATAGTAAGTTAAATAAATATTAGGGTGTAAAGTGTATTTATTTATCTTTCTATATAAGTCATTGTAAGAAGAATGGATATATACATTAGATTGCAAATTAAAATATACTTTTCACCTAATAATATTCCACCCCCCACCTCCTACCGCCCTTCATATTTTTTTTTTCTTTTTTATATATATACGAAATGGAAACAAACAAAAATAACATGCAATAATATATATATATATATACACACACACACGCAAAACTTAGAGAAAGTTCAATTAAAATTTAAAATTAGAATCTAATTTTGCGTCATGTGTCTAAATTTATGTGAAAATCACACCATAATTATCCACTTAAGTTTATACTATGTATCCACTTAAGTTTTTTAATCTTTGTACTAAGTAAGTTAATGAGTGCAAAATACTAAAAATCTAATATTAATTGTAAAGACACAAAGTTGGCCTTAGGTCCAAATGAGTGGCCGGGCCGCCCCAAGTGGCTTTCACAATAGAATTTGTAGAGGATGGGCTTAAGACCTAGACTTCTTGGGGCCCTAGAAAGCTATAGGGTGAAGGTCAAGTCCGTTGCTGGCGTGCTAGGAGTTGGGGGAGCAATTCTGCCTCTCCTCGGACGTGTGCCGAGGAGCCTATGTCCAGGCTTTCCTTCTGTTTTCTGAGAGAGAGATAAAGTCTTCTTTCCTTTAGAGAAAAATCTCGATCCCTTTCCTTTGGGCCACCCTTCTCTATTTATACTTCCCATTCATGATTCCCATTTTTCTTTTCCCTAAAAACGCTCCCCAATGCCTATAAGGCTGTCCACCGTCCTCTCAGAAGTCATTTCTCCATTAATGCGGCCAGGCGGGTAGGTGAAAGGCCTTTAATGCGGTGGCAGCAGCTTTATGCAGTGCATGTCTCCCTTGTCTCCCTCCTCGGCGTCCCATTAAGGCTTGGGATGACTCGCCAAGCTTGAGGAGCTCTTCCCTGGACGTCGTGCTACCCCTTCCTATCCCTGACCCTTATGTCCGAGGAGACCTTCTCCTTGGATCCTCATCCAACAGGCTGGCGATTTGGTCGGCGGGCCTTTGGGTCCCAGTTTCAGGAGGCCCTCGGACCAGGCCCTAGGCTCATGTGGGGTTTTGACGCTTTTACCCTCCATATTAATAATCTATAAAATTAAAATAAATAAAAAATCAATCACATATACTCAATAAAAATCATTGCACAACAAAAATCACTACACATTTTATCTTATCAAAAATTCGAAAAAAATTATCATAAGTAGTATTAAATTTATGTAGGAATTTTAATATGTAACTAATCACGTTTATTTAAAAAAAAAAAACAAATTTAGCTAATTATTTATATTTTTATAAAAAATTATGTTTAATTTTAAATATATCTATACCTATTAATACATGTTACATGCTATTTTTTTAAAATAATTTAACAAATTATTTATATTTTTATAATAAAAATTATGTTTAAGTTACATACCTCTTTAGTTGTTAAAGGAGAACCGAAGCCGTCAAATTAAGTAGGTAGGTTATTAGTTAGAGGCATCCCAATTTCAAAGTCAAAACTGTATCAAGGGGCATTTTTTGTAACCCTGTTCTTTATAAAGTCAAACCAGCTATTTCCAAATCTATGAGACACTCACCCCAAGAGGAAAGACATCCTCAAACCAACTTTAGATCTAAAACCCCATTTAAACAGGCTCACAAAATAGCCAAAATTCATGAACTCAAAACAAGTGAGTATTGGGCATTGACTAAAGCCTATCTGTTTTCTTTTTCTTTTTTTTTTCTTTTTCTTTTTTTTTTTTCTTTTTTTGAGGCAAGATTAAAGCCTATCTCATTCCAAGAAAGCATATATTTTTGGAGCCTTTTCAATCTCAAAGAAAAAAAAAAAAAAAAAAGAACCCCACAAAAAGAAGAATTCAAGATGGGTGAGAGTGATAATAATGGGAAGGTATCAATGGAAGAGGAAGAGGAAGAGCAGCCACTAAGTCCAGCAGCTCGATTGTTTCATTCACCAAACTTCAACTGTTATATCATCGCCATCTTGGGGTGCAACACAAAGTTCAAACCTGACGTTATCAAATCTGGTTTACAACAGACTTTGCTTAAGCATCCAAGATTCTCTAGCAAGCTGGTAAGAGAAACTATCCTATTCTTATTCTCTGCTTCATTTGTTGAGGTTTCTCTTGCTTTCTTGCTAGCTAGTCTTGTTCTTTCTTTTTGTTCTAAGTGGTGCTTCTTTTCTATCTTGTTTTCTTTCTTTATGATGGAGGCCGTTCTTTTTTTCTTTTTCTTTTTTTGGGTTGTTCAAACTTCAAAGTTTCAAACACATGGTTTGCTTGAATTCACTGAACTATCTGTCTTTCTGATCAAATACTTTTGAGGCCACTTGTTGATAAGAGTTTATTTTTATTGGTTAACTGGGTCTTAAAAAAACAAAATGAATAAAAATATAGATGTACTTAACAAAAATAAAGTTTCAACAAATTATACATAAATAATTAAAACTTCTTCTTTCGTAAAGATGTTCTCTACCTCTCTCTATGTTTTGACATATTTGAGGTTGACCTCAGATGTTTTTGTTGCCAAATTATCTTTCACCACCGAAATTTCCACAATCCAATCCACATTAGATGAACTTGATTCGCAACATTCAACATTATAGAACAATAGGGTTTATTTTATTTTTTATTTTATTTTTTTGTGTTGGTGAAAAGAATAAGAAAAAAGAAGACAGAAAATGAAGCTAGGGTAGTAGCTAGTTTAGAGGCAACGTGGCATATTCAATTACATTTCCCTTTCTAGTTTCTTCTAAGTATTAATAAAAGAGAGGCACATCCGCATCACAAGGTTGGCATCACGTTGCCAACAAATCTTTAATGAGCCTGAATTTGAGAAGAACGGGTATAAAACTCTTCATTTACACGTTTCAATAGATTGTCACATTAACTTTTCACTGAATGAAAAATACATCATATTACGCTTAATAACATCTTAATTAACTCACACTTCCATTAACTTCTTTAATTTCAAAGCAACTAAAACCCAAATCTCATCCCTTCTTATACAAAAAAATAAAATAAAATAAAATTTGAAATCTCATCATTTCCTGCATCGTTCGCTCAAGTTTTCATTTTTCAAATCTGAAATCTCATCAATTCAGCAGGTTTGCTCAATTTTTAATTTTTCTTGATTTCATCTTTTTCCCAAATGGATTTCGAGATTTCCCAATCATTGGCTCAAGCGAAGGCTGCTGAGATTTCTTGGTACGAACTGATACTAATTGAATTACATCAATAAGCCTATTCAATTACACATTGGAACTTCGTAAAAGACAAGATCATATGTTAACAGCCACTATCAATATTTCAATATATGGAACAAAAAACAAGATTCCAGCGACTATCAATAAAAGGCAGGATTCTATGGAACAAAATGTCAAAAACACACTTTCGTTTCATCACCTACTTTGTTAACTATGGAACAAAAAACACGGTCCTTTGCCTACTTCGTTAACTACGGAACAAAAAAATCAAAATTCTATGTTACTGTGCAAACCCGTACAGTCAAGATATGCAAACACACTTTCATCACCTAGTAAGACCCAATAACAAATATAGCAAAACAGACCCTGAAGTAGTGAAGCCGGAGAATTGATGTGGCGGAGAACGAAGGTCCAGCGAGATTTGCAGTGGGAGACAGAGGAGCTGAGGAGAGACAGAGGAGCTGAGGAGGGAGACGAGATTTTAGGGATTCTCTTTCACATCAGGTTTGAAAACGTGAAATAGGGTTTTTTTTTTTTTTTTTTTTTCAAAGATGTATTAGGATGTATTGATTTTACGGCGAGTCTTAAGTAAAAGGTTGATGTAGCATGTCTATATTGGCTAGTTTAAACCAAAAGGTTTACACTCCGTTCTTATTGAATTTATTCTCATCTTTAATGCATAGATTTATTGGTTCTAATTCTAAAAAAGACGCAACCACAATCAACCACATCCTTAACAAGTACTGTAGCTGGTCTAGTCAACAAGTCAATAGGGAGAAGTCAGGCATTCATTTCTCAAAGCACACCCAAAGTAACACTCGTAGATCATTGAAGAGTATTCTCCAAATGAAGTCCCTTAAAAATGATACAGTTTATTTAGGTGCGCCTCTCCTCCAGTCTAGATCACCTGCAAAAGACTTCTCCTACCTTCAATCCAAGCTTGAAGCAAAGCTCACAGGTTGGAAGACCAAGTGCCTGTCGTGGGCTAGGAGAAGGACTCTCATATGCTCAGTTGCCCAATCCATCTCGACTTACAGCATGTCTACTTTCAATATCCCTAAGAGTGTGTGTGATAACCTAGAATCCCTCTCCAGGAGATTCTGGTGGAACCCGAAGAAATCAGAGGGCAAGTTTCTTGCTTGGAGATCATGGGATCAGCTATGCTACCCAAAGAGTCAAGGTGGACTCGGATTCAAAAAAGCAAAGGATATGAATAATGCGCTGCTCGCCAAACTTGCTTGGATGATTGCCACCAAAAGGGACAGCCTTTGCATGAGTATTCTGAGGGCTAAATACAAAGTTTCAGAGGATTGGTTGCATGTCGAGCCTCCTAAGAGAGCATCACCTATCTGGAAGGCTATTGAGTTGGCAAAGAAAATCATTGTCGAATGAGCATGCTATACTGTTGGTAATGGGGCATCCATTAACGTCTAGACGGACCCTTGGGTTCCCTGGATAGAAGGCTTCATCCCAACCCCAAAAGAAGGGAGCTTTTCCCAACATCCTATCCTGGTAAGTCATTTAATTGACCCCAATCTTCACTGCTGGAAGCACAACTTAGTAAAAGAGTTGTTCACCCCCCACTCGGCGCAAGCTATTCTTTCCATCCCCATTCCATCTAGACCTCTCACAGACAAACTTATATGGACACCTAACCCAAAAGGCATTTTCTCAGTAAAATCAGCCTACCACACATCCCGCTCCCACCTACCCTCCTTACCCCCCTTTGGAGTTTGCTGGAATAAGCTCTGGAAGTTGAACCTACCCGAGAGGTTAAAAATGCTCATATGGAGAATTGTAGTAAACTCCATTCCTACTAAGGAAAATCTCCTCACCCGTATCCAAGTTAGTGATATCAATTGCCTTTTTTGCAAGGATAGCATTGAATCCTCAAGCCATCTATTCTTTAACTGCCCTGCCTCCAGATCATTTTGGTTTGCTATTTCCTGGGGGCTTAGAACAGAGAGCCTAGCTATCTCTCAATCAGAGGACATTATCAATTTCATCTTGAATCCCCCAAACTTCCCTAGTGAATCGGTTGATTTTGGCCAAATCTCCCTGCGGGTGGCGTTTACTATCGAAGAGATTTGGTTGGCAAGAAATCGTTCCCTCCATTAGAATTGTGTTTGGGATGTCTCCTCTTCTATTAGACTGGTCTTGACTAGATGCCATGAATTCTCCACAATCATTACCGCCCCTGCAACCCATTGCCTCCCCCCTCCCCCCCGGTCAGTGTTTGGTCCCCTCCACCCGTTGACTGCATCAAGATCAACATAGATGCTGCCATCTCTAATACGTTTGCTGCTGTTGCCGTGGTGGTTCGTGATCACCGTGGGGTGCCAATCAAAATCTGAGCTAGACTGATCAAGGAGACAACCCCCCTTCAAGCTGAAGCTGCCGCCCTGCTTTGGGCTGTTCAACTTGCCAAATTAGAAAATTGGAGTCAGGTGATTTTCGAAGGGGATGCTAAGATTTGCTTCGATGCCATCAACGCGCCTAACCAACCTTTTCCTTGGTGCATTCGGACCTAGCTGCTTAATACTTCTGCTGTTGCTGAGTTTTTCTTTTCTTGTTCTTTTGTTTGGATTAGTAGGACTGGTAATGATGTTGCACACCGTGTTGCTAGATTTTCTTTGCTCTCCCGTTTAGCTTTTGTGTTTTTGTTGGATAATCTGCCCCCTGCTTTGCTGGCTCTTTGTAAGGCAGATTACCCCCCTTATTCCGTTCTTTTTAAGTAATGCATTGTAGATTATCAAAAAAAAAATTCTAAAGTACAATCTACATTCATCTTTTGTTACATTTTGATAATGGCGGGCTTTTTGATTCCATATTTTAGTCAACGTACAAAATTCACCGATAATGCAAAATTGTATTTAAAAAAAAAAATTTGGTTATAATAATTTATATATAAATAAATTTATATTGATATTATTTATTTTACATTTATTTTTTTATTCTTTTTTTATGTATTCTGATGATTAAGAAAATAGTAGATGGTGGTTGTTGTGTGTGAAAAAAGAGAAAAATTATAAAAATAAAGATAATTTGATATTTTAATGAAATGTAGTGTAGAATAAATCATTTTAATGTCTGATGTTTTGAAAAGTGAATATATAAAATAGAAAAAATAAATTCTTATGCTAAAATTGTTAAGAATTTTCGTTGGAACTAATGCAAATGCTCTAAGTATAAAAACTCAAAAGTGTATTTTTTAATGTTGTTTTTAAAATTTTTTATTTATTTTTGGAAGTAGCATGTTAAAGGTGAAAGTGTATGTGACAAATTATTAATGATAGATAAAAAAAAAATGACATCAATAATGGGCCCAAATGAGAACAAATAACATAAGATATACCAAGATTTTAATAGAGAGTTAAAATAAAGAATTAAATATAAATTCAATTAATAACAAGTAAAATGATGAGACCTCAAACTATGAGGCGAACAAAAAGTAACATGTTTTATACTTTTGGTTTTATATATAAATAAATATGATGGCTAGAGATAATATGTCCCATGTTTTTTACTTTTGGTTTTATATATAAATAATTATGATGATTAGAGATATTTTGTCCCATTTAATATTGAAGGCTTGAAGCTTGCCTAAAACCAATATGTCACAATTGCATTATGATAAATTTTGATCAAAAACCAATATGTCCCATTTAAAAATTATGAGAAAATTTTGAAGGAGATAATTCATATTTGGGCTATTAAATTTCATCACAGATTACTAAGAAACAATTGGAGAGAATGATGCTCCTATTCATACATAGTTGGAGATTAATTTTTGAAGAAAATAGTTAGAGAAGACAGTGTGCTCAGATTATATTTTACTAAAATTCGTTCAAATGTGGTATTTTCATCTGTATAATTAATGTTTCTTGCGTTTTATTATTAACATTTTCTTTCTTGTTAACTATGATAAAAAGGTTGCTGATGATGGACAAAGATGGACAAAGACTACAGTAGATTTAGAGGACCATGTCATAGTTCCAGATTTGGATCCTAACATAGATTTTGCAGACCAGTTAGTTTTAGACTACATATCAGACCTTACTGCAAAACCTATGTACCTCTCAAAACCATTATGGGAACTCCACCTTCTTAACATTAAAACCTCAGATGCTGAGGCTGTTGGTGTTTTTAGGATCCACCATTCAATGGGTGATGGTGCATCCCTAATATCTCTTCTCTTAGCCTGTACGCGAAAAACATTGGATCCAGAAGCATTACCTAGTGTTCCAGAAAATAAACGAGCAGGTTCAACTAATTCAGGCGGGTTTTGGTGGTTCTTGTTAGCATTTTGGTCAGTATTAAGGTTGATTTGGAACACTTTGGTGGATGTGTTGCTGTTTGGGGCGACCGTTATGTTTATGAAAGACACAAAAACTCCTATCAAAGGTGCACCAGGGGTTGAGCACAATATCAAAAAGTTTGTGCATCGGACAATCAGCTTGGACGACATAAAGCTTGTGAAAAATGCATTGAACATGGTATGCTGATTAATAAATCCTGTTTACTTGCCTATTAGCTTGAAATACTAATAGTTTATTTTTAGATACAATAGTAACTTTTTTATGTGGGAAACAATTGCATGTCTTTTTACTTTGTTTGTGCCATATTCCAACTGAATTGACACTACTCTAGTTGGGCTAAACTGGATGGATTTTGACAATTGACAGGCAAATTCCTGTCACATCATGTGTGCTTCAATGAGATGATGAAAATTTAATATTTTTGGTGAATTCATTACCATCTTTAATAAATAATGACGCCAATGACCCATCAAATTCTGGGTCCCAGTTATTTAAGATCCATTCAATTATTTGGAGCTCCATCATAAATGTAATGTTGCCTATTGCCATGTGGTGGCCACTTCATAATCTGCATGACTGCATTGACAGCAAGTGTTCCAGCCATAACTGAAAAACAACAAAAGGTACATTTAAATGATGGACTGCTAGTTGTTGTGAAAGTTTTTTTGTGTGGATAAGTTACACTAGAGGGGGAATTAAACCATGGATGTCTTTATTGGAAACACTAGGAGACACTAACTAATTGAGATACAAGACTCTTAGCTAGCAGGGGTTTAATTGGCTAACGTTGTCCGCTTAGTAATAAGTTACATTATGCACTTCCAAATCAAATCTAATGGCCTTTAGAAAGTCATTCTGTCCTAAGGTCTGCTTCAAGGAACATACAAGTGTACGTGTGTTTCTACATTTTCTTTTGCATTTCTTAATGGCATTTTTTTTTTTTTTTTTTTTACTCTGGTCGAAATCAGTAGACCGTCAACGATGTCGTTTTGGGAGTAACTCAAGCTGGTCTTTCGCGGTATCTAAACCGGAGATATGGTGAGCCTATCAATTACTTTCTCATTTACCTATGATCATACTGTGATACAAGTGTATCACTTTCTTTCCCTTATTTTGATGGCATTATTTGATGTAAAATTCATCTTTAACAAGTACGTAAGTATTTATATCATGTTTAGTATTGACCTCCTTTAATTTGTAAGCTTAAAGCAACGGATATCAATTTTAGCATCCATGTCATGTTGAGAGTGCTGGCATCGTATTTTTTTACTGGAACAAATTCCCAGAGGAAGTAACACTGCTATCTAATAGAAAACTTAAAACTTGCGCCATTCCAGTTTTTTTCAGTTCTTTTAGTCAATATGCCTAAAAGTAATAATAATAGGCAAGGCATTGCACTTAAACAATAACTTTCTACATTAGTTGTTCAATTTATTTGTCCTTTCTCGTGAATGCAATAGCTGTGACTGAAAACTCAAAGATGCAAAGTCTAGGAAAAACAAAGTTTACAGATTTCAACACGTTCCATCATGCTACAGATGACTTCTTTTGGATCTAAAAAAGTTTAGCAAAACGAAATTTACAGGAATTGCAAAGATGGTGAAGATAAGAAACTAATTTTTTTTTAAGTGCTTTAATGAGAACTCAATCGTTTCCCTAAACCTTTCTGAGATCCATACTGATAATGGTCAGGGCCTTCTCATATTATAATTATATGAATCTTCTATGTGCTTCATCGTTGAAGTTTTGGACTTTCTAAAATAATCATAAATCAGATGCTATGCTACTGGACATGATTAGCATGATCTTTGGGATGTTGTCCTAGTAATTTATGAATTATCAGTATAATGTGGCTTGGTTGGTCCATAGACAAGTATTATACCATCAAAAACGAAACACAGTATCTCTACCTGACATACAGCAACAGTGGTTTAATAAAGTTAACCCAGCAGGTGAGGCAGAGATAGATGGAGGAGAAAAGCAGAAGAAAAGTAATCTTCCAAAACGTGTCCGCCTTAGGGCAACGATTCTTGTCAATGTAAGACCAACTGTAGGAATCCAGGTAATTTATCTCTTTTTATTCTTTGACAATATCACATTGCAGTATGCTCCAATGCTATGAAAAATGTGAACTCCAAAATTACTCATCCATGAAGCTTAACCATGTCAATTATCTCATGTATACAACTTGGTAAAATTAATTTTAGTGTCGGTATGCAATTGATGTTAAGATAATCAGCTTGACAATCCTTGGAATCCACATTAATGTTTCACCCAATTTAATGTGATTCATCAGATAATAACATGGCTTGCCTGCCCCTCATCTAGATCATCCTCTCCTCTAATGTTGTCCGTTAAACAGGCTCTGGCTAATATGATGGAAAAGGGATCCAAGACCAGGTGGGGTAATTTGATTGGATATATCCTCCTTCCGTTCACCATTGCTTTACAAGACAACCCATTGGATTATGTTCGGAAAGCTAAAGCCACCATTGATAGAAAAAAGCGCTCACTTGAATCTATAGGCACATTCTCAGGTGCTGTGTTAATACTCAGAACATTTGGAGTTAAGGTACAGACATATATCTTTTTAAACCTTCTCAATGAGACAATAATGAATCTAAGGTCACAGTTGGCATTGGGATCTATTCTCTAACCACTATGGAAAAATTAACCAAAGAATATAACCTAAACTCATATTGTGCCTCATTATTACTCATGAATCATATGCAAAAATATTCTCCCATTAAAGAAAGTTCTCAATAAGTTCTGTTATATTTAAACATAGTTGTGGATCTAAGTGTGGCACTGCAGAAGATGGTTATCATTAGAGGAAGTATAACGAGCTGCTGAATGGTGTTATTACATTTTTTCATGGATAACAGGTTGCTACTGCTTTAACACACAAAGTTCTTTCCAACACTACAATGGCCTTTTCCAGCATGGTTGGTCCAGTGGAAGAAATTAGCTTTTATGGCCATCCATTAGCTTACATTGCTCCTAGTGTTTATGGGCATCCACATGTAAGTAATCTAATTACTAAGTTAGAACCTTGTCTCCACTGCTTTCATATAAATTGACTCCTCAGAGTTTTAACAAAAGAATGTGCTTGGTATACGTATTTTACACATGAACTAAACTTGGTGCCAGAGTTCCAATGTCTTCATTTTTCACCACCATGCTAGCAGTTAACAATTCATGGATATAATGATATTTTATTTCATTTTACTCCTGTTTCTTCAAGTTGAACCGGAATGTGTAAAAATATGACAACCCCATTTTCTTGTAACATTCTTTGAGCTGGCTCAATGGAACTATGGAGCCTAATGTAATCTGATGGAAATTGCAATATGAAAGGTTACTGAGTAGTGCATTTGGACTTTTATGATGCTGTTCCACTTATAGCAAATTTTGTGATACGAAACCATGTTCCTTACAGCTTATAGTGCTTTGTACTTTGTTTTTTGGTTTCTTTTGCAGGCATTGACAATCCATTTTCAAAGTTACGTAAACAAGATGACCATTGCTCTAGCAGTTGACCCAAATGTGATTCCTGATCCTTACCAAGTCTGTGACGACCTAGAGGAATCGCTGAAACTCATCCAAGAAGCTATATTAAAAAAGGTCTAAGAGGAGGATCAGTTCATAGAAAATATGTTCTATCAAAAAAATAAATTTGAAGTTTCAGTAACATTTACTGGCATTCTAATTGACTTGATTTTAAAGAAAAGAAGAAGAATAATCCAAAATTGATATCAATCAAGCGTAGGACCATATAGTTTTAGTACATCTCTTTTTTTTCTTTTTTCTTTTTTCTTTTTCGCTCAACTAGTTTTTACAAGAATTCGTTTCATACAGCAACTGTTTAAATTTTGAAAGCCATTTTTTTGACGATACAAATGTTACAAGCCAATTGTCTAGTAGCACTATTATACCAGTCACCGTCTACGACATAAAAATGCACAGGAATAAATTTTGCTCTACTGGTTCAAGCATTTTGAGGTGGAGTTTTTGTAATTTTGTTCTGTCTCCCCAAATATTTTGAGTTTTAGTGTAGATTTTGTTTGAGCCTAGATCTTGGGCTGTCTTTGATATGATGCCTGCACACACAAAGTAATGGATCAAAAGGTAAGGTGACACTGGTGTAACGTCAGCCTAAGTTTCTCCCATGCTTAAGTCAGTTTCACCAATGGGGTAACACTATATTTTGTGTGTTTATTTCACTCATATCAGGCATGGTTGGAGGAGTTCGGTATATATTTTGAGTTGAGCAAGGATGACTAAATCATTATTAGTTACTGAACTGGTGCCAATGAGCAAAACATAGGAGTTACATAGGGAGATCCTCCCTTATTCTAGTGCCTTAGCTCAGGATTTTAGTGATGGGAGGGAGTTTCTGAAGACATTGCTTTTCATATCTGATCCAAAGGTCATCCATTTGGGAATTCATATACGGATGATCTTTGTCTAACCCATCAATAACCATTGTTCTAGAGTCATCTCATATGTGGTCTCTGATTACCTCTATGATTACTAGAGGAATCTCCTAAGATAATCAAGAAGGTAATTCTTAAAAGAGGATTTGATCGAACTTAGAAAGTGTACATTGTAATTAAACTTATACCTTTTATTGATGTTGAAAATGGAAGAAAATTGAAGCCTCTTTGAGACATGGTTGTAGGTGGTGGTTGTGATAGTGGTTATGGTTGCAGTCACAGTATGCAATTTTCACTCATTGCAACAGTAGAGGGATTTCACATACAACCATTACACATAATATTACCTCGTGATACTAGTGGTGGTGAAAATGCATTACAGACACAATTGTTTGTGCCATATCTCTCAAGGTAACTCTTCTCCTATCTGGAAAAGCTTAGAAGGAGTAAAGCACCTCTTCTCTAATGCAGCTTGTATGACTGTTGGTGATAGCAATACCGTAAGAATTTGGGATGATCCTTGGATTCTAGATCTTCAGGGATTTATTCCCAAGCCCAAAGCTGGGGTTAATCCACATGAGATTTTGCTGGTTTCTCAGCTTCTAAATTTTGATCATAGTGCCTGGGATATTCACAAGCTGAAGCAATGGTTTGAAGATTCAGAAATAGAATTAATTTTAAAAATTCCTTTATCTTCGTGTGTTGTTGATGATGGGTGGACATGGACCCCCACAAGTTCTAGAGATTTGACTGTTAAATCTGCTTATTGGATTTGTCGGGGTTTCTCACCTAGTCAGTCATTTGAGCCACTATGGTATCAAATTTGGAAATCCAATCTTCATGAAAGGCTTAAAATGCTAATTTGGAGAATTGCAGTGGATTGTTTGCCTACAAAGGCCAACTTAGCCAGATTTTTTGATATTGGAGATATGCTTTGTCCCCTTTGTAAGGCAGATGTTGAGTCCTCAATCTATCTTTTTGCTCTATGCCCGGTGGCAAAGGCTCTTTGGTTCAACAATCAGTGGGGAGTGAGGTTTGAGGCTCTTTGTTTTTCTTCATCTTTAGAGCTCATTCATTTTCTCTTCTCCCCCCCTTTCTTGGGTAGTTTGAATCTTGACCAAAGAAATGAATTTTTGTTGTTTGGAGCTATTCTTTATGATGGAATTTGGAAGTTGAGGAATCAAGTTCAATTTGAAAATCTCCCCTTAAGCATTGATGACTTATCTTCTAGAATTGGGAGGCTCCTGGCTGAATTCAAAAATTCCAGAACTACGGAGATGGTTTCTGTGAGTCCAGCGGAGTTGCTTCATGCTTGGTCACCTCCTAGGCGATTCTCAATTAAAATTAATGTGGATGCTGCAATTGGTCTAAAATTTTCTGCTGTTGCTGTTGTGGTGAGAGATTGGAGAGGGAGGTTGGTCTTTGCTTGCTCTCAAAAGGTGAATACCACCTTCCCTCTCCAAGCTGAAGCTGAAGCAGTGAAGTGGGCTTTGTTGTTGGCTGCCAAGTTGGAAGTCAAGGGTATTTATATTGAGTCTGACTCCAAGATCTGTTGTGATGCTCTTATTAATCCAAGTCAAGCTTCCCCATGGAGAATTAGGTCCAAAGTTATGGAAATGCAGGCCCTTCTATATGATCTGCCTAATGTTTTTGTTTCTTGGGTTCCTAGATTAGCTAATATGGCAGCCCATGCTCTAGCAAAGTGGTCCTTGTCTTGTAATTTTTTTGGTTCTTTTGATATTGGCTGCTGTCCCCCTACTTTTGCCTCCGTTGTGTGGCGTGAAGCTGGCAGCTAGTTGTTTTCTGTTGTTGCTCTTCTTTGTTTTATAAAGTTATCCCACTCATCAAAAAAAGAAAAAAGAAAAGGCATTACATGATGGTTAACATTCCTATACATTTAGTACACTCTACATTCATTGTTTTGTTGAGTATTTTACAATTTTTTTTTTAATTTATAGAAATTAATATTCCCCATAATAATTTTTAAAGAAAAATCTCAACCTAAATTTATTAGGGATTATAGCTATCTCTTCAAACACTTATAAAAAAAATTATAACGGATTTGTAGCTAACTCTTCCCATAAAGAATGATCAAGATATCACTCGAGCTAAAAGTCTCGATGGTCTTTCACGTCAATTTCTTGTGTCATATTATTATAATTTCTTACATGTTCTTAATGAAATATCCATTATACCTTTTTAGGAAGTATAATTTGGATTTCCTTCTTTTTTTCTTTTCTTTTTTTTGAAGTGTTGTAACTATAACGCCAAGAGTTTTTTGCACGACTAACACATGGTGGAAAAAAGAAAGAAAGATAATAACGTAAAATGGAAACTTTTTATTAAGGACTTATGTAAATTACAAGAGATTTGGTAATTACAAAATTCACATAAGTTATAACTAAAACTTGTCTAAACACAAAAATCCTACTATGTGAAATTACAAGAGATTTGGTACTCTATATAAAAGTTATGACACTATATAAATAATCAACAATTTAATTATTGTCATCAAAATGTTCAAAATAAAATTAATTATAACCAAATCCTGGTGTGAGAATAGCCTAGAGGAGCTATTTGATGTTTAATCCATTGAAGCAATAAGAAGAATCCAAATCCCCATTAGGCCAAGGCAAGATAAGTTAATGTGGATTAAGGTACATAAGGATTGCTTTTTTGTCAAATCAACCAACAGAAGTTATCAAAGATCAACCATTGAGCACAAGTAATGTGTTGAATCGGCATAATTTGGGAATAAAAAAAAAAAAATTCAAGAAAGCTAAAGTGGTTATAAACCCTGTCAGTAAAATGGGTCCTATCTAATGTTAAAAATGCTCTTATAGAGAATCAGAGCTAATATGTTGTCTACAAAGAAAAATCTGCACCACATAATAGTGGGTTATTGCCAACACTAATTGTGTTCTTTGCAAGTAGAGCACAGAAACAGTCTCACGTTTGTTCTTCCACTGCAAAATAGATAGAGTTATATGGTTTGGCTGTAATTGGAATCTTGGAACTGATACCCTTCAAATCAATAGCCATGAAGTTATTATAAACTTTGTCCTAAATCCCCAAACCCTTGACATCACATACTAGGCAACCCTATCCAAATGACCACACCTCACTTAAAATAGCCTACACTTTAGTATCCATATGGGATTTGACAAACGAGGTCCTTCACAATAATGTTCATGAGGTGAATCTTACCAAAACTGTTAGCTCATTAGAGATCATTGTATTGGCTATCAAACTTGCAATTGAGAAAAAATTCCAAGATATTGTGATTGAAGGAAACGCTAAACTCTGCTTTGATGTACTCAGTGGTGATTTCCCGAATTGTCACTAGAATGCAAAGACTTTTTGGTATCAAATGATGTGGAACTCAAGATTTATTTTGCTAATTGTTGTTTTTGTTGGGTTAAAAAATAATGTAATGTTGTAGTTCATGTTCTAACTAAAATTGTTTCTCCTATTCCCTTGTTTTCAAGTATAATAATTGAGAAATGCTAACACTTTCACGATAAATTTTAAATGACAGGTTGTTATTGGTAAGAAAAAAATAATTTTAGTAGTGGATTTAAATTAGATCCATTAACAATCTGCGAATTTGTTATGAAATTATTGTGGATATAACATGTAGGGATGAAAGGCCCAAAAATGTATATTAGGCCTAGAAATGTATATTAGGCCGTGGGCCTTGTCCGAGAACATTTAGTAAACCGAGAACAAGTAGATGTTAGGAAAGACGTACGTGTCAATAGTCCGAGGAGGAATGCCTCATCGGCTAAGCAAAGCAAAGGTCAAAAGGTTTGATCTGCCATCAAGAGCAACACTCAGATGATTCTACTGATAAGGATAAATCTTAGGAGAGAATAGGACAAAGGAAAGTCAAGAAATATCTAAGAGAAAACTACTACCAAAGCATTAAAAGCTCTGCAACTAACTCTTTGGCCACATTAATGTGGAAATGATACCTGAACGGTGGTATTCAACCTTACAGCTACTTTAAAAAATTTCAGTAAGGTGCTGGTGAGATAAGAATCAAAACCAACAACTTGACCTGCATGTGGAGGGTAGAGATAAAGAAAAAGAGGAGAATATAAGAGAGAAAGAGGCCCTTTACAAAGGGATCCATATGAGGATTTGTAGGAAAAAAAAAAACTGTAGCAACAAGCACTGAAATTGTAATCCAGCCTAAAAGAAATATATTCAAGAACTGTTCACCTTGAACTTTGCCAAGGAAGGATTTTTTTGCATAAAGCTTTTTTTCTTTGTTTTCTTATCATCTTTTGTCCATTGTGAGCATTATTCAATTCATTGAAACCTAGTTTTTAGCACATTCTCTACAAATTTATTGTGTTATGCTCTTTGGGCCTTAATCCTGTTACCTCTTGGGCTTAGGACTCAAATCGCGCCCTTACATAACATTTTTCATAGTAATTACTCTCTTACTTATTTTTTTTTTAAAACTACCTCCCTTATGCTATGTGGGAAACTTGGGAGAGATACATATTGTTTGTAGATTCTATTTATTTGTTCGCTTGTTAATGAAAGGGAATGTTGTCTATCAAAAGTTACCTATAAATAAAGTGCAATGTTTAGATATAAAATTAGTTATAGCCTTAGGTTATAACTTTACTCAATAAAATAAATATTATTACATATTTTGAAAATCTATCCGTTGAATTGTATGTTCTTTACACTTTTAATACACATGTCAAATTTTGTATCAATTGGATATTATTTACTATATAGCTTATAATCTTATATTTTATACATAATTTTTTATTTTGATACATTTAACACATAATTTTAAATTACAAAAATTTACAATTTAAACAAGTTATTGATGACATAGTTGTTGATCTTTAATTTTTTAGAAATTTTACAAACATAGAGGATATAATAAGAAGATGTATTCTAATTGTGTATTTATTAAAATTCATCCCAAATAACAAGATATTAAGTAAGGTTATAGTTTTAGGCTATAACCAATTTTTGTAACTAAATTTTGTTTATAAATAAATATTCTCAATGAAATTATCCTAGCTAACTTGCATTAACCAAGTAAGAACCGTAATAAAAATTGAAATTACAAAAGTAAGAGGGGTTTTTCAGCAAAATAAAGTTTCTGGAACTTTCTGCAAAGCATTCGAAACGACATGTATTTTATCTGAGTCTTTCTTTAAGTCCGAGACTCAAATCTAAAACCCCTCTGTCGAAGCAAACTCAAAACCTTGCCGATTCAGAACACCGAGTTGACTCACTACCAGCTCACTCATTTTTCTCTGTGACCAATGGCAATAATCTCCGATTTCGAAGAAGAGCAAAAAGAGACGAAGCCTTCGACTTCGACATCGTCGACGGCGACGACGACGACGAAGAAGAGGACCGTGTCGTTTACCGCTAGCCTCGACCCGTCGAGTCCGCTAGGGTTTGTGGAGAAAGTTCTGGACTTTCTCGGCGAAGAGAGCGATTTTCTCGAGAGAGATACGGCGGAGAAGGAGATCGCCGCGGCGGTGAAGGCCGCGAAGGAGAAGAGGAAGAAGAGGAAGGCTGCGGAGGCGGCTGCTGCTGCTGCTGCGGCGGCGGCGGCGGCGGAGGAAGAGAAGAAGAAGAAGAAGAAGGCGGTTGTGAAGGAGGAGCCTAAGGTGGTTGCGAAGGAGGAGCCTAGTTCTGAGGCGGTGGAGAAGACTGAGGAGAAGAGTAAGAGTGACTCTAAGAGAGGTACTCAATTGTTCATTCATAATCTCTCTCTCTATCTCTCATTTTTGCCCTAGTTTCAATTTGTACTCTGATTTTTTTTTTCTAGAATGTTTTGTGTGTAAAATGTATCTGATTTGTTTGGTTGTTGGGAAAATTTGTTCTTTAACTCTGTTTAAAAATTAGAGTATGTGATTTGTTTGGAGGTTTTTAGAAGATAGGAATTTGAGAATTGTGCTTGTTGTAAATATAACGTGGTGTTTGATTGTGTTCCTATTGTTCACATTGTAGATTGTTTCATTCATTTCCATGAAAGAGTTACAAAAAGATGTCATTTTTAGTGTGAAGGACAATTTTGATAATGATTGGGATGAGGATGTGTGTGCTTTTCAAAATATATCTGTGTATATTTTAGCAACCATTTAGATATTGCTTCCTCACACAATGTAGGGACCTTGTGCTTGGATTGGAGGTGCCTTTTGCTTCCGGGCGCCTTTGATTACATTGATTTGCGCTTTGGGGTTCCTTAATGATGACAGTTTTATTGATGGAATGTTGTGTTGTGGTATGTGTGGTTGCTAAGGAACTTAAGGAAGAAGAGAAAGTATAGAAATTTCATTTCTCTTGTCTTTGTTTTTTGAGGTTTTGTATTTTGTCCGTATTGATGATATACTTATTTGGGCCAAATATAAGTACACATAGCAGCATTGAATTTAACACTGTTTGTGTTTCGTTGTTCAATACAATTATGTGTTTATTTAAATGGAGAACCTTATGTACTATACCTAAGTAATAGTACCTATATATTTCCCTACTTATTTTGTGGTTTGCTTGGTTGTGACCTGTGAGAAATTTGCAAGCAAGGAAAAAAGAGAGGAGTTAATCTTTGAAGTTATTATGTGAAGACTGAAGAGGGGTGTTGTGTTATGATTTATTTCGTAGCTGTTTGAAGATGCAGGTTATAGGAATCTAAATTATGATAACTGTTTCTAAGTTGTAGAGTTTGGCTGAATTGCTTCAATTTTGGAATTCTTTCCAAGAGATTGAAATTATGATCTATCTGTTGAAAGTTTGACCTTGATATTAGATTATATAACCCTTCCAAGATAAGCACAACTTATGCCTTAAGACCAAATTGCAGAAATCCTTCAATATTTCTATGTTGAGTCTGTATTTATTGGTCACTTTCAGGTCACTTTCAGCACACACAAACGCTCAGAGCTTTAAAAAAGGGAGAACTTTGAGATTTATTGGTTATTGAACATATAATATATATATATATATATATATATAAAACTGTTAAATTGGTTGTTTAAATCGTGGTGGCTTTCATGCCAAACTCCAGACTATCTATAATGAGTGATCTCTTCTACATTTGTTTTATCTTTTATTCATAATGAATGTCTATATTTTCATTTAACCTTTTTTGGTTTCGAATGTCTGTGCAGTTCCAAATGTAGGCAATGGCCTTGATCTGGAGAACTACTCCTGGACACAGACCCTTGAAGAGGTTACTTTAAATGTCCCAGTGCCAACTGGAACTAAATCAAGGTCTGTTGTGTGCGAGATAAAAAAGAACCATATCAAAGTTGGACTCAAGGGCCAGCCTCCAATAATTGATGTAAGTCTGCTTGTAGGCTTGTTTTTTAGGTGTTAAAGCTTCTGTACAACATACTGTCTCTTTATTCCTAATATTGGACTGTGTTTTTGCCTTGGCTCATGTACTTCAACTACTTGTAGGGGGAGCTTTTTCGGCCTGTCAAGCCTGATGATTGTTACTGGAGCATAGGTATGTTATAATATGAATACCTGCATGAACTAATGGAACTTTACATTTGTTTTTTTTTTAAACTGAAAAAAATTAGAAGCTGATTAAATGCATGGATGCAAAAAATTAGAGGAAATTTGTGACTAGTTGACGTAAAGTATGTGTGTACAATACTCATATCAATTTGCCAATGTGATCTAGCTCAATTGGCAACACTCATATCAATTTGCCAATGTGATCTAGCTCAACTGGCACTTCATTCCCTTGTAAGAGCTAGGTGGAGGTTGAGTCTGCGGGTCCAAGACCAATTGGGTGCATGCATAACTTACTAATAAAAAAAAATTGTCAATTATGTGTAAATTGTTTGCATGTGTGAGTGTGTGCATGTGTGAGTGTCTGTACACAGTTTGGGTGTGCGATGTTCTAGCTGTCTTTTTGTCAAGATCCATCAGTAAAGTTTCTGAGTTGCTCATTATATATGTACCAATAAATTTTCCACTTTTCAGAGGATCAGAGTGCCGTCTCTATTCTTTTAACCAAGCATGACAAAATGGAGTGGTGGAAATCTATTGTGAAAGGTGATCCTGAAATTGATACTCAGAAGGTCGAACCTGAGTCCAGCAAACTATCAGACCTGGATCCAGAAACAAGGCAGACTGTTGAAAAGATGATGGTAAATCATTGATGCTGTATTATATGCTTTACACTTTGGTTGCCAATTTACCATCTTGCCCATCCTCTCCATGTGTGATCATGTGTGAACTCAGACTCCATGTTCTAATCTAGCCTTAGTTGCTTGCAGTAATATCCCCAGGGTTTTTTCATGTTGAGGCTCTGGAATTATTTTTTAGGGCCGCATTCATAAATGCAGCTCAAGTCTCTCTTGTTCACAGTAAAGATCTAAGGGTTTTTCCCCCAAGGTTCTGTCTAGGTCTTCTGTTTACTCTCTCTCTCTCTCTCTCTCTCTCTCTCTCTCTCTCTCTCTCTCTCTCTCTCAGTGTGTTCCCAGAATCTAGCTAGCATGTAAGATAGGGCCTGTGTTCTGTTGCTGCATTAGATCTTGCTTTGACATTCTTTATCTCTATTTTTTGTCCTTCATCAGCAAATGTTCTGGTTCATGTCTCTGTGTTTTGCTATGAATAATTGGTTAATGACTTGAGTTTCTTGCACTTAATTTACAGTTTGATCAGAGGCAGAAGACCATGGGGCTCCCAAGTAGTGATGAGTTGCAGAAACAGGAGATTCTGAAGAAATTCATGGCTGAGGTAAATACATGAGCTTTTGATTGTCAAATTACCCCCCCCCCCCCCCCCCCAAAAACCCAATCATGAAAGTAGTTTGTAAAATCTCCTGATAATTAATCTTTGATTTCCTGCAGCATCCGGAGATGGACTTTTCAAGGGCAAAGTTAGCCTAAATGGGACTGTTCTGTTGGTGATCCTTTCTGGCAGCTATAACTCAACCTGGCTTGCTCATTTTAATGTTGTTGGAACTTTTTCTCCCCCTTTTATCCTTCGGTTCTTGAGGGCTCAGAATGGTTGACTCTGTTCATATGATCTGTTGGCTAAACTATGGATTCTGATAATATTTTACAAGATGAGAAATAGTAAAATTGTAGTGTTTGTGGTGGGTTTTTTAGCTGAGACTACTATGGATATACTACATGTTTCTTGTCCTGGACTTGTAGTTAGTACTTTATGTTAGAATTGGGTCATGCAAACCAATTCCTTGGCTTATAGTGAGTGCATTCTCATCGAGTGTTGTATACCAAATGCCATTTTCACGCGTAAAAACTTACTTTCTCTATTATAACACACCATTTTACAATATATCATTCATCAGATATTCTATTCTTCCTTTCAACACATTAAAATAATATATACATCATATTAGAATAATATAATAAAACTCTTATACGTTAAAACCCCACCGCCCACAGATCACCTCATCACAGCTTACAACCAACAACCACCCCTTAAAACCAACCATCAACTACCAATATTAGCCATTGCTACAACCAAAAAAAAAAAAACACCACAACTAATATCAGCCACTGCACACACACACACAGAGCGATTGGGTGAGGATGGCGGCTTGGCGAGAGTCGATTGGTGAGACTAGCGACGATGTTGAGACTGAGATCGACTGCAACGCTGGTGAGACCAAAAGAGTAATCAGTGGCAAGTTCAAAGGAGAGATCGACGATGAGATTGGAGGCGAGATCAAACGTTGGTGGTGGTGTGAGGCAGACTTTAAGGGACAAGTAGGGAGGACGGTGGCAGAGGGACGAGCAAGGATGAGCAAGAATGAGTCACGGGTGAATGATCTGGGTTGAAAGGCTAAGAGAGTAAATGAGCAAGACTGGCAAAGAGGAAGAGAGGCTAAGATGTCCGATTGGGAGGATTAGTGAGGAGGAAGAGAGGCTAGGAGAATGAATGATCTGGGTCACAAGTGAGAGAAGAGAGAGAAAAAAGTAGAATAAATAAATATTAAAAAGTTTTAACATTTCTATCCGTACAGGTATATATTTAGAATTGTACTGTTCATCTATGCCAAAACTTTTAGCATTTAGAACACCTCATGAGAGAGGTTTTTGGTGTGCCAAATGTCAAATATTCGACATTTGGCACACCTGATGGTGATGCTCTGATGCTTTTCTGCCTTTCCATTCCAATATATTTGTGGCAAAAACATTTTCCATCAAAACAAAATCAAGTCCAAGTTTTTAGTTTCCCAAAATTGTTAGCGAAAAAGATGAGATTAGGTTGGGTTTACAGTGTTTGTACCCGTTGAATTTTGAGTCTCCTAAGAGCTAAGGCCCATTCTTGCCTATGATGTCAATCATTCATAAGTCATAACATTATTGTAAATTTTTCATGTCTTCAAAATAGGAAATGGTTAAATAAATACCCCAAATATGTGAAATTAATGTTGTGGAGCATCTTCATAAAAATTGGTGGGTCTCATATGCATGATAGGATTGTAAGATCTTTTTTTTCTCATAGCATGTGTTGATTGATTCTATGTGGGTTCTACATGCTATGAGAAGATGTCTCATGGGATATCCTCTCTCTCCATGGAAGCATTTTATGAGATATCCTCCTCAAAATCTGACTGTCTTGTCTCATACAGTTTTCTTTTTTCCCAACTACAAGTGTAAGGCTTATCAAATGGGTCGAGTCGGGTCGGCCCGATTCATTTTTACTTAGTCCATGGGCACAATGGGCTGAGTATAATAGGCTATTAACTAGTTAATGGGCTGGGTCGGGTTGGGCCTAATGGGGTATCCATAAACTTGTGTTAGCATATTATTTTGTTATTTTTATAAGGAAAGCCTCAATTTTTTATAAGCGAATAATCAATCTATTTTTTAAAAGAAAAGAATTAAAGAATTTAATACTTAATTACAATTTTTTTTACATTCAAATCTATTTAATTTTTTGTTTTGTTGATGGAAACCTATTTAATTTTTTTTTATTATGGCTTTAAATAGTTTTTTTATTTTATCTTTAATAAAAAAATGTCAAATGGTTAATTCAAATTTGCTAGACTACTAGAAAAATATATATTTAATAAACTAAATTTAGCATAATTACTTTGAGTATCTTAATGGTTGAGGAAATTCTCTTAAGAAATTTCTCTATAATATCTCAAGATTGATCATTCATACACTTTCTACATATTTTTGTTATAAATTATGAGTTACTGGGCTGGGCTAATGGCTTAGGCCAATGGGCTGGGCAACAGGTTGAGTTACTGGGCTAGCCCACCGGGTACCCATGAGTATAAAAACTAGCTTATGGCCTAACCCACTGGGCTAGTGGACTACCCATGAGCCTCAATAACAACGAGCTGGGCCGCCCATTAACCTAGTGGGCCATCAGGTTTCTAGATCGGGTTATGGGCCATGGGCTATATGATGACCCTTAAACAAATGTTACATACATAAATTATTTACAATATAAAAATTTAATCCTTTGCCTCTCACTAGTTTTATAATTGACCCTCTTCCTTCTCCCTTATTTACCAATGTAGACTATTTTAAAAGGATGGTGAAATGTCTTTTTTCTGTTTCATCTTGAAACCATCTCAGCATTAGATTCTCCTTGCCCTGATTTCAAGGGGGCATAAATGGGATGGGAGTGGGACATCTACGATTCAGCTTTCCCCATTCCATTGTCACCTCTAGTAGCTTGAAATTAAGAGAATAAAATTGCAAAATTGACTGACTATTATGCAATGTACAAATTTGTTCAGGATGGTTCCAAAAAGCCATATGAGGCCAAAATTTGGCCCGATAGTGTTTCACTTTCAACTCTTTACATGTTAAGGGATAGTCGTACCTGGATAGTCATTAGGGATGTGTCTTTGTCAAGGGAACTATCATAAAATTTCAAGAATTTGCTAATGCATTGAATAAAATATCAAATTGACTTTAAAGATCTAAAGAAAGAAAAATTTCATATGCGCTAGGCGCATGAGCCGCCCCTCTCACAGACATATGGGCCCTACAAGTGCAGGGCCCACCAGTCTGTGAGAAAAATGTCTCATGCACCTGGCACATGAGATACCCTCTCCTAAAGAAATACCTAATTTGAAGTGTTAGACATCTAATCAAGGATAGTGTTGAGGTTAGGTATAAATGTTTTCCTTTTGTTTCTTCTTTTACTACACTTTTTCTTACTCATGTTAAACTACTGGCAAGTGTGATCAAGTCTTATTCAATTTTTTAGAGATAGTATTATTGAAGTGGTGAAAAGACTCAAAACCTTTAAAAATCATAATTGATAACTCAACCTAGTGGTGTACTAGAGTGTGTGGAACGGAAGGACTGCACATTCTCAAAAAATAGTCAGATATTCAAAAAGGTTTGGACGCTCTTGTTATAATAATAAAAAAATGGTGTACTGGAGTTCTCCAAATCTCATATTCATAAATTATGAACCTTCTTATGCATCTTATTTACAAAATGACCATTACCCATTTGTGTATCCTCTTTCTCACATGTACCTTTGTAACTTTGTAACTTTGACATGTGAGAAAGTTAGGTATCGAAAAATAACTTAATTCATTTTGCAGCCGATCAAATAGGCATTATAAGCAATACTGTCCAAGATGTTTCTAAAATGGCCATTACCCATTTGTGTTACTAGCAATACAAAAATGTCTATGCAAATGGCCAAGGAGGAATTTGGTCACATCGTGTGTTGTGTGGGTAAATTTGTAGTATAGCCGAGAATGTTACCTAAGTGGGAATGCCAATAACAATGGGACAAAAAATTAAGAAAGATGCTACGTCCACAACATTTTTACAACAAATCACAGGTGAGTAGTTGTTATTAATTTAAATTTGAACCTAACAGATTAATACTAAGATTATTTTTTTGCCCCAACAATAACAACCAGTAATAACCTGTCATTTAAGATTTGTTGTAAAAATATTGTAATAATATTGTAAACATATTATTTCTCAAAAATTAAATACGAAAGTGAGAAACATTTACATCTTTCTTTTTTTTTTTTTTTTGGTAATCCCATTTACATCTTTCACTTCAATCTTCTGTACATAAAGTCACCACTTTGTGACACGTGTGTATATGACACGTAGGTCACTCTCACATGCTGTTTTCCATATAAAGGTTGTGGACTCGGTTTGGGTTCCACCACCTATTGTCATTTTGTGGGGCAGATCCATTTAGCCCAACCCAAGAAAATGATTCCTATTTTTATCAGCTTATTCTAGACTCTTACAATTTCTTTAGCCTTGAGAGATGAACTTAAATAGTTAAATCTCAATCAAAAACCAAGCAACAAGTTTAGGTATTATCATTTTTTTTCATAATTATTGCCATGAGGTATTGGGATTAGTACAAAATAAAAGTGATATCAACAATAATCTTATGTAAAGCTAATGTTGATTAGCTCCAAACCTCAGAATCAAGAGGGCTTTAAGCCTTTACTTTCTACATGCACATGAAGGGCTCTATTGTAGTACATGTAATGGTGTTGCTTTCACACTCACACACCATGTACTCCATTGTCATAAATTGATTTTGTATTGTTGGAATTTTAGTACATGATGCCTAAAAATAAATAAATAAAAGACTTTTCATAAATAGATGATTGGAATCGGTTTGAATTAAAAAAATCAGTATCCAAATGGACCAAACACACCCCTTGGTTGATTAATATAATAATTGCCATTTAAGACTGAGTGTGTTGTTTTGTTTTTTTTTTTTTTTTTCTTTTCTTTATTCAAGCAAAGACTAGATATTTTGTGGGACATTCTTTTTCTTTTAAAAAATATAGTAGTATACAATTAATCCTCTATTTCATTTTAAGATGTTCTAAATTAAAGTCATCTTTTAAAATTTAATAAATAAATTTTATAATATATCATTTATTTTATCTAAAAAGACAATATCTACCCAAGAGTCTTGTAACTCAACGGTTTGATGTTTTTAACAGAAATATAGAGTATTCATAATTCAAATCTTCCCACGTTCAATTATCCATGTAAAAAAAAAAATTTGAAAACTTTTTTCATTAAATTTAAAATAATAAGCATAATTTTAGAAACTTGTACCTTTTTATGTAAATGACAATTAGTGAAATGATGTATTAAATTACCAATTGTTCTAATTTTTTTATACAAGATAGAATTCTACTCTAGCATAATCTAAGTGCATATGTGTATAAAGCTCCCTCCTGAAAACTTAAGCTCTAACCCTAACTTCCACACCCTACAAACACTTATATTTATAGAATGATTATTATGCCAATAATGTGCAATGTTGATTCTTCCAAAAATTTAAACTATTAAGATATAATAAATTTACAATATAAAAATTCGAATTATTAAGATATAGCCCTACCTGCATAGTCGTTAGGACTTAGGAATATGTCTTTATCTAGGGACTTTCATAAAATTTCAAGAATTTGCTCATGCATCGAATAAAATATTAAATTGACTTTTAAGATCTAAGAACATTTGTATCTAAATAGCTATATAGTTATTTTAGCTCTACCAAAACACAAAAAATCACCTTGCAGGTATAACTATTTTTTTTTTTTTTAGCTCTCAACTACAGTACACATGTATAGATACATGTACATTGTAGTTGAGAGCTAAAAAATAATAATAACTTTTTATTTTAGCCAGCGATTAAAATAATCCAACTTGCTTCTTTTTTTTTTTTCATTCACTCCATTGCTTCTTTTTTTCTCCCATTCTCTCGCAAAACAATTCTTGCTCTCATAATATTAATATAATTTAAACAACAAATCTAAAATCAAAACAACAACAACAACAACAACAGATCAAGAACAGAAGAAAAAAAAAATTAGAACAAGAATAAAAGATCAAGAAAAAAAATAGAAGCCAATTTGACAAATCTAAAATCAGAAACAACAACTAATCAAGAACAAGGGAAAAAAAATAGAAGCCGATATGTCCCCTGGTTGCATGCACTCCGCAGTGAGGAGGAGGAGCAACGGTGGCGGTGCGGTGGAGCAAAAGCGATTTCTCCTTTCTCTCCATGTGTGTATGTGTGTGTTTGCAGATAATGACCCCAAAAAGGCAAGCAAGATTATGTGAGACATATCACAAAGAGAGCTATAGAATTTACGGAATCAAGTAGGAAAAAAAAATAGTAGAAAATGAAAGAGCTGCAGAAAGAAAGAGTGAGGGAGGTTCTGGAGAAAGAAGGAGGTTCTGGAGAAAGGGGAAAGTAAAGAAAAAGAGATGATGGAATCTTATGGCTATATGTGTGTGGTGGACAAAATGCAAGAGAAAAATAAAAAGAAAAGAAAAAAAGAAAAAGAAACGTATGGATAAAAGAAAGACAAAGAATAAGAAATGACAATTTAAAAATATTGTCACAATATTTTCACAATAAATTTTAAGTAATTAGCTAATATTGATAAGTAAAAATATAATGGCGAAAACCACATTTTCACTCAATTCCCACTTTGGTCCCTAACTTTTATTTCCACCACTTTTAGTCCCTGTTTAGAAAAACGTTTTCTATTTTCATCCCTTCCGTCAGTACCCTAACGGCATTGACCTACGTGGCAAACGGAATCATTAAAATAATAATAAAAAATTTTATTTTGTCTTTAAAAATACCACGTCAGCATTTAAATTTTAAAAAATAATTTATTAATTTTAAATAAATAAAAAAAATAAAAAACAGAAATAAAAATAAAAAATCACATTAATTGAGATTGAAGTGTGTCTTTGAACAAGAACAATAAGAACCCAAATCTAGATCTAAGAACACAATATTAAAATCCAAAATTCACAAACCCAGAAAATAAGATTAAAAAATTAAACTATAGCATTTTCTTTCCCTTTCTTGCCAACCAAACAATTATACACAAACACAAGCGGATTTCCAGCCAGAAATAAAACACAAACACAAACCCAACCACATATCTTCCTTGTCAACCCAGAAAATAAGAAAAAAAAAACCCAAAATTAAAAAAAAAAAAAAAAAAAAAAAAAGGGTTGTGCGGCGTCGAAGCTGGATAATAAGGACACAGTACGGCGGTGCAAGGAGCAGCACAACCTAATGAAACAAGCAGTCTATGCTCGCCACCACTTGGCGGTGGTGCACGTCGATTACATCAGATCCCTCTGCCTCATCGGCTCCGCTCTCTTCCCCTTCGCCCAAGGCGAACACCTCTCCATCTCTCACCAAACCCTCGTCGTCCTCCTCCATTCCCCCTCCAATCACATACCACCACACATCCCTTCCTCAACCTCAACCTCATTTCTCTCCTTCGCCATCCCCTACCATCCAAACCTCCAAGCTCCCTCGCTAAACTAACCACACTTCCAGCCTAGCCCAACCCCAAATCTAAAATACCTAATCAAACAAAACAAAGGCAACTTCCTTCAATCCTCACCGTTATGACACGCCCATCGTTTTTTTTTTTTTTTTTTGTCCCCTTCTCAGTTCTCAATTCACACATGTCACCCTCCTTTTCCCGGATGCTAATCTAGAAGCTAAAGCTAATCACCGGGCTTTAACCCTTGCCAAATAGAGGATTGATTGAGCCACCCATCGTCATCTCTCCTCAGTTGTTGGGTTTGTTCTTGCTGGAAATCAGTTTGTGTTTGTGTATTTGTGTTTGGTTGACAAGAAAGGGCAAGAGCTATACTTATTTTTTGAGTTTGTGATTTTTGGATTTTAATATTGTGTTCTTGGATCTGGGTTTGGGTTCTTATTGTTCTTTTTCAAAGACACACTTCAATCTCAATTAATGTGATTTTTTATTTTTATTTTTGTTTTTAATTTTTTTTATTTAGTTAAAATTAATAAATTATTTTTTAAAATTTAAATGCTGACGTGGCATTTTTAAAGACAAAATAAAATTTTTTATTATTATTTTAATGGTTCCGTTTGCCACGTAGGTTAGTGCCGTTAGGGCACTGACGGAAATGACAAAAATAGAAAGCGTTTTTCTAAACAGGGACTAAAAGTGGTGGAAATAAAAGTTAGAGACCAAAGTGGGAATTGGATGAAAATGTAGGGACGAAAATGTGGTTTTCGTCAAATGTAATTTCAGTGGTGGATTCAACATAGAACTAGTAACAACTTTCCATATAAGATTTTGTTATGATTCTTGTGAAAGTATTGCAAAAAATATTGTGGATGTAACACTTTTTGTTTAAAAATATAATTGTTGAGAATGAATAGAGGAAAAAAAATAAAAATTATTGTGGCGGTGGCAGTAGCGGCAGCGGCAATGGTAACGGTAGTGGCAGTGGTAGCGATTGCAGTGGTGGTGGAAGAGTCGGTGGCGGCAGCGATAATGGAAACAGTAGCAGTTGCAGGTGGTTGTAGTTGTTGTTTATTGTATTGGATATATTATTTTATTGTATTTGATATATTATTTTATTGTAGTAGATATATTATTTTATTGTGATGTTTATATTATTTTATTGTGTTGAAAGCTAAAATAAATCTATTGTTGCAGCATGTTTTGTAAAGTGAGTAGATAAAATAAATAAAGTAACTTTTTGTGGAGCTAAAACGCTAAATTTTTAGCTCCATTACTATAAATGCTCCAAAGAAATTCTTAGTTTGAAGTGTTAGACATCTAATCAAGGATAGTGTTGAGGTTACATATAAATTTCTTCATTTGTTTCTTTTTCTACTGCACTTTCTCTGCCTCATGTTAAACTAGTGGCAAGTGTGATCAAGTCTTATTCAATTTTCTGGAGATAGTATTATTGAAGTGGCCAAAATACTTAGAACCTTTAAAAATCATAATTGGATACTCAACTAAGTAGTGTATTAGAGTGTGTAGGACAGAAAGACTACACATGCTCTAAAAAATAGTTAGATACTCGAAAAAATCTAGATACTCTTGTTATTAAAAAAAAAAAAAAATGGTATACTGCAGTTCTCCAAATCTCATAATCATAAATTTTGAACCTTCTTATGCATTTTATTTACATAATGGCCATTACCCATTTGTGTACTTTCTTAACCTTCTTTCTCACATGTACTTCTGTAACTTTGCATGTGAGAAAAATAGGTATGGAAAAAGCACTTAGTTCATTTTGCAGCTGATCAAATAGGCATTATAGGCAATAATGTCCAAGGTGTTTCTAAAATGGCCATTACCCATTTGGGTGTTTTTTTTGGGTTACTAGCGATACAAAAATATCTGGCAAGTGCATTTAGCCCAACCCAAGAAAATGACTCCTATTTTTATCAGCTTGTTCTAGACTCTTACAATTTCTTTAGCCTTGAGAGAGGAACTTAAATAGTTAAATCCCCTTCAAAAACCAGGCAATAATTTTTTTTTTTTGGTTAAACAAGCACATAATATTAATTAGAAACAACCGTTATGTTACAAAAATGCTCAGCTTTATCAAAAGTTAGTACACTTTCCATCAAAGGTAGTGAATAGTAGAAAATGCGGAAATGAAATTTTGTATAGACTCATTGTTGCTAGATTATAAGCACATCTATTAGCTTCTTTATAAACGTGCGACACTATGCAATAAGTTTAGATATATCATTTTTTTCTCATGATTTTTGTCATGAGGTATTGGGATTAGTACAAAATAAAAATAATATGAATGATAATATCAAGTAAAGTTAATGTTAAATAGCTTCAAACCTCAGAATCAAGAGGGCTTTAAGCTTCTATTGCCTACCAGCATCTCAAGGGCTCTGTTACTATTAGTCTATTGTCCATGTATGGTGTTGCTTTCATACTCACACCACGTACTCCATTGCCATAAATTGATTTTGTATTGTTGGAACTTTAGTACATGATGCCTTTGAAAAAAAAAGAAGAAGACTTTTCATAAAATAAATTATTGGAATCGGTTTGAATTAAAAATTCACTCTCCAAATGGACCAAACACACCCCTTGGTTCGTTAATATAATAAATGCCATTTAACACTGACTGTGTTTTTTTTTTTTTTTTTAATTCAAGCAAAGGCTAGATATTTTGTGGGACATTCTTTTTATCTTAAAAAATATAGTAGTATACAATTAATCCTCTATTTCATTTAAATAAATTTTATAATATATCATTTATTTGATCTAAAAAGATAGTCTTGTAACTTAAGGGGTTGATGTTTCTAACAAAAATATAGAGCGTTCATGATTCAAATCTTCCCACTTTCAATTATTCATATAAAAAAATTAAAAACCTATTTTCATTCAATTTTAAATTAATAAGCGTAATTTTAGAAACTTGTACCTTTCTTTTTTTTATGCAAATGACAATTGGTGAAACGATGTATTAAATTACCGATTATTCTAAAAGTTTATTTTTATACAAAATATAAATTTTACTCTAACTTAATCTAAGTGTATATGTGTGAAACTCTCTCTTGAAAACTAAAACTCCGACCTTTGTTCCTCACACCCTACAAGCACTTATACTTATAGAGTGAAAATGGTAGGTGTCGATGAGTGATGAAATTATTTTTTCTTGTCATCTAATGTCATTGCTTTCTTTGTTATCAACAGAAATGTTATTGTCACTAGCTAATAAATCATAAATGTAATTGTCAGGTCTTATTGGGACGTCTTGAAATGGAAATGGGCATCAATTCATATCAATTATTATCAACCTATTGATTAACTTAGTTTATTTATTTATTTATTTATTTATTTATTCAGAAAAAGGAAAACTTTTTAGACCGTGACTTTTCTCATATGTCTTTGTCATGAATTTGTAATTTTTCATAAAATAATTAATTGTCTTAAAAATGATGAAATATGTAATATGTTGATGCTTTGATGCAAAGAACAGCTAACATAACATAATGATAATATAAGGCCGAGAAAGCTTTGAGCAGAAATTTTCCTGCTTCGATAATTTCAAAATATTCGACCAATAATATAATACCTCTGAAGTTGAAGTTATTTTTTCACATAATTTGTAGAAAAAAGAATCCATTGTAACTAATAAAATATTCATTTTGAGAATTTAAAAGCAACTTTTAAAATGAGGAGATGAAAAATTACAAGTCCAAAATCATAGATATGACAGTAAATTATTGATAGAATAGTTAATCAATAATATTATAGTTTATATTGGGGGCTTCATATGAATGTTGAAAAAACAAATCCATAGCAAATCAATAATATATATAAATTATCTTATAAATTGTCAAGTAGTAGATTGAAAGATATAGTTTAAAGAAATAACTTGACTTTATAATGTTACAATTCCAGAATTAGAAGAATTCCAATTTTATTTATTGAGAATATAGTGGAGCTCATTTCCATTGTGTCCATTGGTATCTTATTGGGTTTTGGTTGAGGGGCAATGGCTAAAAATGGTTCAATAAATCCATCACAACAAAACTTCACAATAATTGAGAAGATAAGTTGATATTGTGATCAGTCATTATGTGCTTTTATATGCGAACTATCAACTGTTATACTTGAGATAGATTGGTCTTGAAGTTTATTCTCTCTCTCTCTCACTCTCTCCACTCTTATTTGTTATTATTTTAACATGATGTATTATAAAATAAAGAATGTGATATAAGACGATTGTTAAATAATTATGTAAAAATTAATATAGAAACAATAATCTTTATTTTTTTCCAAAAGAAGAAACGATAACTTTTTGATTATGCAAAATAAAAGAAATTTGCATGACCGAATGGGAATGCTTATGCTTGGAACATGGAAGAATGCCTCATTTATGTGCATTCACTTCAATTTTCAAAAAAGAACAAAGAAAACAAAATGCTTTAGCATACTCTATAATTGGTTTATATCATTTCTTCTATAGTTTGAAGGGACTTCGTTTTGTAAATCTTTACCCGAAGATTTTTTATTGTTAAAATAATAATAAGAAGAAGAACGAAGAACGAAGAAGGAAGAATTGTCATTAGGCTTTCATTATTTTTGTTTTTTTTTTTTTTCATTTATGAAATCATTATTAGGTTTTTTTTTTTTTTTGATAAGAAAATTATTATTAGTTGAAAAAAATGGAAGTCACATCAATAATCATATCTTAATATCATAAAATCGTCATCACTGCCACCAAGTTTTTAGTTTCCCAAAATTGTTAGCGAAAAAGATGGGATTGGGTTGGGTTTACAGTGTTTGCCCCCGTTGAATTTTGAGTCTCCTAAGAGCTAAGGCCATTCTTGCCTATGATGTCAATCATTCATAAGTCATAACATTATTTTTGTAAGTTTTCCATGCCTTCAAAATAGGAAATGGTTAAATAAATACCCCAAATCCGTGAAATTAATGTTGTGGAGCAACTTCATAAAAATTGGTGGGTCTCATATGCATGATAGGATTGTAAGATCTTTTTTTTCTCATAGCATGTGTTGATTGATTCTATGTGGGTTCTACATGCTATGAGAAGATGTCTCATGGAATATCCTCTCTCTCCATGGAAGCATTTTATGAGATATCCTCTCCAAAATCTGACTGTCTTGTCTCATACGGTTTTCTTTTTTCCCAACAACAAGTGTTACATATATAAATTATTTACAATATAAAAATTTAATCCTTTGCCTCTCCCTAGTTTTATAATTGACCCTCTTCCTTCTCCCTTATTTATTAATGTAGACTATTTTAGAAGGATGGTGAAATGCCTTTTGTTTTGTTTTGTCTTGAACCCATCTAAGCATTAGATTCTCCTTGCCCTGATTTCAGGGGGGGCCATAAATGGGATGGGAGTGGGACATCTACGATTCAGCTTTCCCCATTCCATTGTCACCTTTAGTAGCTTAAAATTGAGAGAATAAAATTGCAAAATTGATTGACTATTATGCAATGTACAAATCTGTTCAGGATGGTTCCAAAAAGCCATATGCGGCCAAAATTTGGCCCAATAGTGTTTCACTTTCAACTCTTTACATGTTAAGGGATAGCCGAACCTGCATAGTCATTAGGGATGTGTCTTTGTCCAGGGAACTATCATAAAATTTCGAGAATTTGCTAATGCATTGAATAAAATATTAAATTGACTTTAAAGATCTAAAGAAATACCTAGTTTGAAGTGTTAGACATCTAATCAAGGATAGTGTTGAGGTTAGGTATAAATTTCTTCCTTTTGTTTCTTCTTTTACTTCACTTTTTCTTACTCATGTTAAACTAGTGCAAGTGTGATCAATTCTTATTCAATTTTTTAGAGATAGTATTATTGAAGTGGTGAAAAGACTCAAAACCTTTAAAAATCATAATTGATAACTCAATCTAGTAATGTACTAGAGTGTGTAGAACGGAAGAACTGCACATGTTTAAAAAATAGTCAGATATTCAAAAAGGTTTTGACACTCTTGTTATAATAAAAAAAAAAAAATATATATATATATATATATATACACACACTAAGTCTCATGTTCATAAATTATGAACCTTCTTATGCATTTTATTTACAAAATGGCCATTACCCATTTGTGTATCCTCTTGCTCACATGTACCTTTGTAACTTTGACATGTGAGAAAGTTAGGTATTGAAAAAACACTTAATACATTTTGCAGCCGATCAAATAGGCATTATAAGCAATACTGTCCAAAATGTTTCGAAAATGGCCATTACCCATTTGTGTTACTAGCAACACAAAAATGTCTATGCAAATGGCCAAGAAGGAATTTGGTCACATCGTGTGTTGTGTGTGTAAATTTGTAGTGTAGCCGAGAGTGTTACCTAAGTGGGAATGCCAATAACAATGGGACAAAAAATTAAATATAAAAGCGAGAAACATTTACACGTTTCACTTCAATCTTTTGTACATAAAGCCACCACTTTGTGACACGTGTGTATATGACACGTAGGTCACTCTCACATGCTCTTTTCCATATAAAGGTTGTGGGCTCGGTTTGGGTTCCACCACCTATTGTCATTTTGTGGGGCAGATCCATTTAGCCCAACCCAAGAAAATGATTCCTATTTTTATCAGCTTGTTCTAGACTCTTACAATTTCTTTAGCCTTGAGAGATGAACTTAAATAGTTAAATCTCAATCAAAAACCAAGCAACAAGTTTAGGTATTATCATTTTTTTTCATAATTATTGCCATGAGGTATTGGGAGTAGTACAAAATAAAAGTGATATCAATGATAATCTTATGTAAAGCTAATGTTGATTAGCTCCAAACTTCAGAATCTAGAGGGCTTTAAGCCTTTATTTTCTACATGCACATGAAGGGCTCTATTGTAGTACATGTAATGGTGTTGTTTTCACACTCACACACCATGTACACCATTGACATAAATTGATTTTGTATTGTTAGAATTTTAGTACATGATGCCTAAAAATAAATAAATAAAAGACTTTTCATAAAATAGATGATTGGAATCGGTTTGAATTAAAAAATCAGTCTTCAAATGGACCAAACACACCCCTTGGTTGGTTAATATAATAATTGCCATTTAAGACTGAGTGTGTTGTTTTGTTTTTGTTTTTGTTTTTTCCTTTATTCAGGCAAAGACTAGATATTTTGTGGGACATTCTTTTTCTTTTAAAAAATATAGTAGTATACAATTAATCCTCTATTTCATTTTAAGATGTTCTAAATTAAAGTCATCTTTTAAAATTTAATAAATAAATTTTATAATATATCATTTATTTTATCTAAAAAGACAATATCTACCCAAGAGTCTTGTAACTCAACGATTTGATGTTTTTAACAGAAATATAGAGCATTCATAATTCAAATCTTCCCACGTTTAATTATCCATGTAAAAACAAATTTTGAAAAACTTTTTTCATTAAATTTTAAATTAATAAGCATAATTTTAGAAACTTGTACCTTTTTATGTAAATGACAATTAGTGAAATGATGTATTAAATTACCAATTATTCTAATTTTTTTATACAAGATAGAATTCTACTCTAGCATAATCTAAGTATATATGTGTGTAAAGCTCCTTCCTGGAGACTTGAACTCCGACCCTAACCCCCACACCCTACAAACACTTATACTTATAGAATGATTATGACGCCAAAATTGTGTAGTGGTGATTCTTCCAAAAAATTTAAACTATTAAGTTATAATAAATTTACAATATAAAAATTTAAATTATTAAGATATAGCCCTACCTGCATAGTCGTTTCGTTAGGAATATGTCTTTATCTAGGGACTTTCATAAAATTTCTAGAATTTGCTCATGCATCGAATAAAATATTAAATTGACTTTTAAGATTTAAGAGCATTTGCAGCAGTGGAGCTAAATAACTATATAATTATTTTAACTCCACCAAAACACAAAAAATCACCTTGCAGCAGTGGAGGTATAACTTTTTTTTTTTTAATCTCTCAACTACCGTGCACATGTATCTATACATGTGCATGGTAGCTGAGAGCTAAAAAAAAATAATAACTTTTCATTCCAGTCGGCGATTAAAATAATCCAACTTGCTTCTTCTTTTTTCTTTTTTCTTTTTTTCATTCACTCCGTTGCTTCTTTTTTCTCTCTCATTCTCTCACAAAACAATTCTTGCTCTCATAAAATTGATATAATTTAAACAGCAAATCTAAAATCAAAACAACAACAACAACAACAGCAGATCAAGAACAAAAAAAAAAAAAAAAATAGAACAACAATAAAAGATCAAGAAAACAAAAATAGAAGCCAATCTGACAACTCTAAAATCAGAAACAACAACTAATCAAGAACAAGGAAAAAAAATAGAAGCCGATATGACCCCTGGTTGCATGCACTCCGCAATGAGGAGGAGGAGCAGCGATGGCGGTGTGGTGGAACAAAGGCGATTTCTCCTTTCTCTCCATGTGTGTTTGTGTGTGTTTGAAGATAATGACACCAAAAGGCAAGCAAAATTATGTGAAACGTATCACATAGAGAGCTAGAGAATTTATGGAATCAAGTAGGAAAAAAAAAAAAAAGAGAAAGAGAGAGTAGAAAATGAGAGAGGTGCAGAAAGAAAGAGTGAGGGAGGTTCTGGAGAAAGGGAAAAGTAAAGAAAAAAAAAGAGGAGATGATGGAATCTTATAGGCAAACGCGTGGGGTTGACAAAATGCAAGAGAAAAAGAAAAAGAAAAAGAAACAGAAAGGTATGGATGAAAGAAAGGCAAAGAATAAGAAATGACAATTTAAAAATACTACCATAATATTTTCGCAATAAATTTTAAGTAATTAGCTAATATTGGTGAGTAAAAATATAATTTAAATTAGAACTAGTAATAACTTTCCATATAAGATTTTGTTATGATTCTTGTAAAAGTATTGTAAAAAATATTGTGGATGTAATACTTTTTGTTGAAAAATATAATTGTTGAGAATGAATAGAGGAAAATAAATAAAAATTATTGTGGCGGTGGCAGCGGCGGCAGCGGTAGTGGCGGTGGTAGCAATTACGATAGTGGTGGAAGAGTCAGTGGCGGCAACGATAGTGGCAACAGTAGCGGTTGCGAGTAGCTGTGATTGTTGTTTATTGTAGTGGATATATTATTTTATTGTATTGGATATATTATTTTATTGTAGTAGATATATTATTTTATTGTGATGTTTATAATATTTTTTTGTGTTGAAAACTAAAATAAATCCACTGCTGTAACATGTTTTGTAAAGTGAGTAAGTAAAATAAATAAAGTAATTTTTTGTGGAGCTAAAAAGCTAAATTTTTAGCTCCACTGTTGTGGATGCTCTAAAAAAATTCTTAGTTTGAAGTTCTAGACATCTAATCAATGATAGTGTTGAGGTTACGTATAAATTTCTTCATTTGTTTCTTCTTCTACTTCACTTTCTCTTACTCATGTTAAACTAGTGGCAAGTGTGATCAAGTCTTATTCAATTTTCTGGAGATAGTATTATTGAAGTGGCCATAATACTTACAACCTTTAAAAATCATAATTGAATACTCAACTAAGTAGTGTATTAGAGTGCGTAGGACAGAAAGACTACGTATGCTCTAAAAAATAGTTAGATGCTCGAAAAAATCTAGATACTCTTGTTATTAAAAAAAAAAAAATGGTATGCTGTAGTTCTCCAAATCTCATAATCATAAATTTTGAACCTTCTTATGCATTTTATTTACATAATGGCCATTACCCATTTGTGTACTTTCGAACCTTCTTGCTCACATGTACTTTTGTAACTTTGCATGTGAGAAAAATAGGTATGGAAAAAGCACTTAGTTCATTTTGCAGCTGATCAAATAGGCATTATAGGCAATAATGTCCAAGGTGTTTCTAAAATGACCATTACCCATGTGGGTTACTAGCGATACAAAAATGTCTATGCAAGTGGCCAAGGAGGAATTCGGTCACATCGTGTGTTGCGTGTGTAAATTGTAGCATAGCAGAGAGTGTTTCCTAAGTGGGAATCCGAATAACAATGGGACAAATATATATGAAAGCGAATAACATTTACACCTTTCACTTCTTCTTCTTTTTTTGGGGGGGGGTAAAATATATAATGCCACCACTTTGTGACACGTGTGGATATGACACATGGATTCATCTCACATGCTCTTTTCCAAAAAAAGTTGTGGGCTCGGTTTGGGTTCCACCGCCTATTGTCTTATTGTGGGGCAGGTCCATTTAGCCCAACCCAAGAAAATGACTCCTATTTTTATCAGCTTCTTTTGCCTTGAGAGATGAACTTAAATAGTTAAATCCCATTCAAAAACCAGGCAATAAGGTTTTTTTTTTTTTTTGGTTAAACAAGCACATAATATTAACTAGAAGCAACCATTATGTTACAAAAATGCTCAGCTTTATCAAAAGTTAGTACACTTTCCATCGAAGGCAGTGAATGGTAGAAAATGTGAAAATCAAACTTTGTATAGACTCATTGTTGCTAGACTATAAGCACATTTATTAGCTTCTTTATAAACGTGCGACACAATGCAATAAGTTTAGATATATCATTTTTTTTCTCATGATTTTTGTCATGAGGTATTGGGATTAGTACAAAATAAAAATAATATGAACGATAATATCAAGTAAAGTTAATGTTAAATAGCTTCAAACCTCAGAATCAAGAGGGCTTTAAGCTTCTATTGCCTACCAGCATCTCAGGGGCTCTGTTACTATTAGTCTATTGTCCATGTATGGTGTTGCTTTCATACTCACACCACGTACTCCATTGCCATAAATTGATTTTGTATTGTTGGAACTTTAGTACATGATGCCTTTGAAAAAAAAAGAAGAAGACTTTTCATAAAATAAATTATTGGAATCGGTTTGAATTAAAAATTCACTCTCCAAATGGACCAAACACACCCCTTGGTTCGTTAATATAATAAATGCCATTTAACACTGACTGTGTTTTTTTTTTTTTTTTTAATTCAAGCAAAGGCTAGATATTTTGTGGGACATTCTTTTTATCTTAAAAAATATAGTAGTATACAATTAATCCTCTGTTTCATTTAAATAAATTTTATAATATATCATTTATTTTGTTTAAAAAGACAGTCTTGTAACTTAAGAGGTTGATGTTTCTAACAAAAATATATAGCGTTCATGATTCAAATCTTCCCACTTTCAATTATTCATATAAAAAAAATTAAAAACCTATTTTCATTCAATTTTAAATTAATAAGCGTAATTTTAGAAACTTGTACTTTTTTTTTATGTAAATGACAATTGGTGAAATGATGTATTAAATTATCGATTATTCTAAAAGTTTTTTTTTATACAAAATATAAATTTTACTCTAACTTAATCTAAGTGTATATGTGTGTGAAACTCCCTCTTGGAGACTAGAACTCCGGCATTTGCCCCTCACACTCCACAAGTACTTATACTTGTGGAGTGACCATTGCGCCAAAAGTGTACAGTTGTGATTTTTCCAAAAATTTAAACTATTAAGATATAGTAAATTTAATCATTTAATTACATATTTCTCACATGGTGTTCTATTAAAAAATTGGATTTTATTAAATATACCAAACAATATGGGAGAGAGCTGTTTATGAAAAATATTTAAAGGGTAGGTGTTGATGAGTGATGAAATTATTTTTTCTTGTCATCTAATGTCATTGCTTTCTTTGTTATCAACAGATATGTTATTGTCACTAGCTAATAAATCATAAATGTAATGGTCAGGTCTTACTGGGACGTCTTGAAATGGAAATGGGCATCAATTCATATCAATTATTATCAACCTATTGACTAACTTAGTTTATTTATTTATTTATTTATTTTTTCAGAAAAAGGAAAACTTTTTAGACCGTGACTTTTCTCATATGTCTTCGTCATGAATTTGTAATTTTTCATAAAATAATTAACTGCCTTAAAAATGATGAAATATGTAATATGTTGATGCTTTGATGCAAAGAACAGCTAACATCCCTTTCAAAAAAAAAGAACAGCTAACATAACATAATATAAGGCCGAGAAAGCTTTGAGCAGAAATTTTCTTGCTTCGATAATTTCAAAATATTCGACCAATAATATAATACCTCTGAAGTTGAAGTTATTTTTTCACATAATTTGTAGAAAAAAGAATCCATTGTAACTAATAAAATATTCATTTTGAGAATTTAAAAGAAACTTTTAAAATGAGGAGATGAAAAATTACAAGTCCAAAATCATAGATATGACAGTAAATTATTGATAAGAATAGTTAATCAATAATATTATAGTTTACATTGGGGGCTTCATATGAATGTTGAAAAAACAAATCCATAGCAAACCAATAATATATATAAATTGTCGTATAAATTGTCCAGTAGTAGATTGGAAGATATAATTTAAAGAAATAACTTGGGTTTATAATGTTACAATTCCAGAATTAGAAAAATTCCAATTTTATTTATTGAGAATATAGTGGAGATCATTTTCATCGTGTCCATTAGTATCTTATTGGGTTTTGGTTGAGGGGCAAGGCTAAAATTGGTTCAATAAATCCATCACAAAAAAAACTTCACAATAGTTGAGAAGATAAGTTGATACAATCATTATGGGCTTATATGCGAACTATCAACTGTTATACTTGAGATAGATTGGTCTTGAAGTTTATTCTCTCTCTCTCACTCTCTCCACTCTTATTTTTTATTATTTTAACACGATGTATTATAAAATAAAGAACATGATATAAGACGATTGTTAAATAATTATGTAAAAATTAAAATAGAAACAATAATTTTTATTTTTTTCCAAAAGAAGAAACGATAACTTTTGATTATGCAAAATAAAAGAAATTTGCATGACCGAATGGGAATGCTTATGCTTGGAGCATGGAAGAATGCCTCATTTAGGTGCATTCACTTCAATTTTCAAAAAAGAACAAAGAAAACAAAATGCTTTAGCATACTCTTTAATTGGTTTATATCATTCGTCTATAGTTTGAAGGGACTTCATTTTGTAAATCTTTACTCGAAGATTTTTTTTATTAAAATAATAATAAGAAGAAGAACGAAGAAGGAAGAATTGTCATTAGGCTTTCATTATTTTTGTTTTTTTTCATTAATTTATGAAATCATTATTAGGTTTTTTTTTTTTTTGATAAGAAAATCATTATTAGTTGAAAAAAATGGAAGTCACATCAATAATCATATCTTAATATCATAAAATCGTCCATCACTGCCGCCAAAAATGTGAGGGACTCAGTGGAGAATTAAACAAAGCAAAGTACCGTATGACCTATCATGTTTCGATAACGTTTTTCGTTTAATTACATTATAATTTTTTTCTGGTCTTTGACAGCGTTAGTTTGAAATAAATAATTTTTACGAAATGGACACATTATATTTTTTATTGTTAGAAAATAATCTAAAATAACATCGATAAATAATATTTCCTTGGGTCTTTGCGGCGGTACTTTCACCAAAAAAAAAAAAAAATCTTTCTGTTTCTTTTTTCTTTTGATTTTTTTACCATATCCCTTGGTCTATCTTATCGTATGAAAATCACCTTCCAACGAAATTTTATCGGATCCACGACTTCAATTTTACCAAAAAACTCAAATAGTTTTCATATTTTTAGTGTTCTATTTCTATTCAATTCTTCAAAGCTATAAAAATTATGTTTAAAGATCACATGAATTAGGTGGTAGAGCTAGAAAGTTATATAACCATCTTATTATGATATTAATCCCTTTCTACAAATGATCTTATATACATATTTTAATTTTTATTAACCCTTTTCAACCTTTGGTTCTTGTCATAATATGTGGACTCCATAGTATAACCAAACCACATATTGTGAAACCTATATGACCTTGTGTTCATAAATATAAATATATAATAAAAATTAAGAGTAAAAACAAAGACTATCTTTGTTCAATTTTAAAAAAGTAACTCTTTTTTTTTTATATATATATAATATATATATGTAGCACAGATCACTACAGATTGTCCCAAGTGCTCCAATTCTTTGCAGTACAACAATTAACATACAACAAGAAACTGAAAGCGTTGCATTCACGAACAAGGACAAATCTTAGGCTCAACATTCAATGGCTTTAGTTGGACATGGACTGGACATATACAGGGTTTTTGGCCCAATGCAGGTGGATATCCACCTGTACTTAGTGTTATACTAGAGTTCAAGGACAAGTGGCATGACTTTTTTACACTGATATGTCCACCTTGCCATGTTGTTGTCAACATGGATAAAGAGGGATACGAAATATTCTAGAATTAAAACCAATTTTATACACATTTTCACAACAATTAACAATTGACAGGACTGGGTATGAATGGTGAAAAAAAAAAAAAAAGTGGCGTGTTTAAGTAACAATGACAGGCAGTTAATTACAGTCTACTGCATAAAATAATTGTAAAAATGAGTATGAAATTGAATATTATCCTAAAATAACTTATATAAAAATTTAAGAAAGTTCCTGATACAAAAAATTTCAGGCTTAGTTGATGTAACAAATTATTAATAGTGAGTAAGATAATGAAATTTGTGGTGGGTCTAGATATAAATCAATCAAATCTTGTCAACTCATTGAACTCAATTATTGTACAAAATTTTATGAATTGTTTTTTTTTTTTTTTTGTCTGTAGCGTTGCTCTAAAAGATTTTCAACATAGTTTTAGAAACTAAGTATCATCAGCCATTTTATAATTAATGTTTAAATTTTTTGTGATGGGTGAAACATTAGTTTGAAAACTCGGTATAGTAAATTTTGTAATATCTCCAAAATCGTACTGCCAATGTAAATGGATTAATATGTAATGTCTTTGAGACTCTGTTTGGGCATGTCATTGGCCAAATTGCTATTGTGACATGCTGTCCTATGTACGGGACCTGCATGCGCGAGATAAGGTATCATTTCACATTTCCATATTTTGTCACTTGTGACTTTTTCGAAGGTGACAAATGTCATTTTGTTTTACTTCTCATATTACTATGAAAATGATATTTTATCAATTAATTTACATAAACTTGTACAAAAATGTTTAGGAGAAAAAAGAAATCCACTTTGGTGTCCACGCTAAAAAGGATTATATAGTTCCTAATTATAAAAATTAATAATATTATTTTATACTTTGTTTATAGAAGGTAATTTTAGAAAGATATATGCACTAGGGGTGTTCGCGGTGCGGTGCGGTTTTGGGCTATTTTTAGCACTGCACTTTGCGGTGCGGTTTAGCTAAAACCATAACTACACCGCACCTTATTTTTGCGGTCACATGTGCGGTGCGGTTTAAAGTTTAACCAAAACCATAACCGCACCGCACCTCATTTTTGCAGTCACATATGCGGTGCGGTGTACAAGATGCGGTTTGAATGATTTGAAATTGATATATTTTTCAAAATTTGGGCTTTTTCTACTCAGTCCAAAACTAATTTTTTCCTTTGTTTTAGTCCAAGTTTTAAACTATTAAGCTAGTTTTTCTTTATTTTGGGTTGGCTTTCCTAATCAACACTTGCTAGGATTATCAAACTTTTTTTTAACTAGGGTTATTAAACTATTAATAATATATTTAATATTAAAAATATTAATATATAAAGACGGTGCGGTGCGGTGCGATTTGTGCGGTTTTCTTATTATAAAACCGCAAACCGCACCGCACCATGCCGTGTGGTGCGGTGCGGTGTAAAATTACTTGCGGTGCGGTGCGGTGCGGTTATGTCATTTTGCAGGCGATTTTGGTGCGGTTTTTACGGTTTGTGCGGTTTGATGAACACCTCTAATATGCACTGCTCTTTTTTCTTAATTACTTACCAATCTTCTAGATATGTGTGATATTTTAAAAATATCATAAACTGTTTTTATTATTCTAAATATCTTGTACCAACCATGTATTGAATTATTTAAGTTTGAGCAGCGTGATTTATTCAATGAGCAGTGTGTATTGGATAGTAAGTGGTTGATATAATACTACCATGTTATAACTTATCTATAAATTAAAAAAAAAAAAACTATTTTAATTTAAGTCTTGGGTTAAGGTAATCTTTCAATATCTTATGTCATTACCTCCCATGAAAGACTTCTCTTGATATTAATGTTTATAGTTCAACCGGTACCTTCTGATATTTATAACGGAGATATTTAACATTAAATTCCACCTCCCCAAGCTATTAAATTATGGCCCAAAAAAATCTATAAACCCAAAGCAAATACTTTACACTATTTATTTTAACTTTATCACCATCAACTTGAAGGAGAAAGCTGAAAAAAACATATTCTAATCTAGATGATTAGTTTCTTGAAGGAGAAAGGGAGATAAATACATATTCTAATCTAGATGGTTAGTTTTCTAGAAAGGTTGGCAGGGAATATAAAATAACAAATAACAATTATTAAAAAAAATAATAATAAAGGAAGAAGAAGAAGAAGATAATTTACCAGTAACTTTTTTTTTTTTACCAGATTTATAACTCTTCTTTCTGACTATATTTATTATATATTGGGACCTAGATATTAGTGATTGCTTTGCAAATGATGAAATGCATATTCTGTATGAATGTTAATAATCCTAGCTTACTTATAAACATTTTATGCATGCAGCATGCTCTAGTTAGGAAAATGTATATTTATTTTTATGTATTTAGCAACTAAGTTAAGCTCAAGCTCAAGTTTGGGCTCAACTATTAAGTGAGACAAAGCTTAAAGAAAATAATTCATTCTTGAATATGCTTGTAAATATGGGGCTTGATGTTATATATATCAAGCTCCATACTCACAAGTAAATTGTTGAGACACAAATGAGAGGTATTAGTATTTATGGTGTGATCACCTATCACAATGTATACTATAACAATATATATATATATATATGTATGTGTATGTGTGAAGACTTGATATTAAATTGTGTAGGATTGTAAATATCAAATTAGTATGTGTAATTTATTGATAATATAATTACATAATTTTGTAGTAGAAATTATATAAAAATTGTAATAATTCAAGGTTAGTATATTTATTTTTTATAAGTTTATAATCAAAATCATTCTAATTAAAGTCACTCAGATAATATGATTTCTACTATAATTGTTCATTAATTATTAGCATAGATTTTTGTTGAAAATCAAGTTATCTTGTGAACAGTACATCACTGAGATTTGAACAATGGTGTTTCTTATTAAAACAAAACACAAAGTATCCACAACCTAGATGCTCTAATGAAATTAATGAGAAAATTGAGAGAAATGTTTCTTTGTGCATTGTTCTCTACAACATCACACATTAATAAAAATATCGAAGTGTACAAACGGGTCATTGTTCCCTTTATATAGACAAGGAAAGAGTGTGAGGCCAAGAAATGCAAATTTCTAACAATTTATGAAAGGAGAAAAAGTTTTAGTTGTGGTGTTTACTATACATGAAAAATGAAAAATTAAGTTAATCGAGTATCTTATAAACAAGTTTGAGCTTGTTCAAAAATTAAGTTAATCAAGTACTTTTAGATTTTTGGCATTTAATTAATCAATTGTAATGTTTAGTTGTAGTGTTTAACATATTTGTGTTAAAATAAAATTGAAATAAACAATTATGAACTTTCAATATGCAGTTTGACTCCCCTTTTTACCCTCCTAATTTTGTGACTTTTTTTTTTTCTCCTTCTTCTTCTTCATTTTTTTATAAATTTTTTTTATAAGTAAACTAATCAAAACTTGCAAGTTGCAATACTGTGATAAAAAGAGTTGTCATTGGGGTGCAAAAGGTGAAAGAAGTTTCTAAATTTATAGAATGTCAGTTTTGTTCGTTGTGCAGAAAAACAGTGAGTCTGCTCACCGTTCATTTTCTCACAGTGAAGTGTAGGAGTCAGTCATTTTCAGGTCTTTTTGTCGTTTTCAGGATTTGGTAAAAAGTTGCTATTGTGGTTAATTTTTTGTGGGTTAATTTTCTTTATTTTCAAAGAGATGAAAATGGCAAATAAATGAAGCATAATGCTTTCTGCAGGAACAATTGAATACTATCCCCAAGAGTGGATTGAGCATATCAATAGAGAGGCTAACCAAATATGTTGAAACATTGGTTAAGTTAAGCTCTAATCTATCTTGTATTTTTGGTTTAATTTGACAGTCTTCCATCGTCTAAGAAAGAATATATTAAAATAAATTGTAAGCCCAACTTCATAGTTATATATCTTTTTTTTTCTATTTATTTTTTATTTATTTATTAAGTAGTACACACATTAGTACAACTTTTAACAAAGGGCAGTGCTTATTAATATTTGCCTTTAATAGTCTGCCAGTGGAGTTACTCGAGGTTTGTAAGGCGGACTTCCTTCATGTTCTGATCTTTTTTAATGAAATTCTATCGAAGGTTAGCCCAAAAAAATGAAGTACATGTGAAAGCAGGTATTGGTACAGCCGACTCTGCCTAAAAAACAAAGAATTTCCTGCTTTTCTCTTACTATGATTAAAGTTATGTGAAGGAATTAGAATATTGATTATGACATCCATACGTAAAATTTATTCCAAAACTACAAAATTCTTTCTTCTTTTTTTTTTTTTTTTTTACAATTATGGTAAAAGCAAAACTGCAAAAATTCAGAAAGTTGATTTCATTGTTCATATATTATTATGGGTAGCTAGCAATATGGTTTTCCACTTCAATGTTTACAATGACTTGGATGGGAGAGTGCACTTACTTTTTGTCAATGTCAAACTTGTATAAACACCACTGTCAAACCCTTCATCCTCACACATCATTTCATTTTTTACATCAAAAAGAATCCAAAAAGTGTCTTAAAATTTGGGCCAAAAATTGGAGTGCAAGAGGGACCCATTAAACCAAAGCAATTCCAATTGCAATTCCTCTAGAAAGACAAAAGCATTACAAGACAATCCACTCCAGCTGTTTTTATTTTTTATTTTTTAATTTATAATAATCCATCACTTTCACCTTGTCTACCTCTCTCACCCCTTGCCAATTTTGAACTCTTCTCTTGGCCAAAAGTTCTTAGAATTCACGAAAAAAAAATTAGAATCGTGGAAATCCAATTTGGAATTAAGAATTACCATACCCTTATTTTTTACTTAGAATTTTTGTTGCATTCATTTGTTAGAAAGTGATTAAATAACTCATTGCACAATTGACTCAAAGATGAATACCTATAAGAAGGAAAGAACGAAACTATATGATACTGGTGTGGTGATAACCAATTAATGTGTTGAATCGGTTAAGTTAGAACTCAATTTTCTTCTCTTGAGCATAAAAATTTGCGAAATAATTTGTCTTTGTTAACATTGATATGAGGGTTTTATTGGTTTGTCTTTATTGCATAGTAAATAAGAATATCTTAGAGTTCACTAATTGGAACTAAAATAGAGATGACACCTATTTATATTGTTTACAAATGATTTAGATTATTCCAATCTACAAGTAATATGATCAATAAATATTTATAAAAAAAAAAAAAAAAAGAGTGAGATCCCATTATTGTAGATGAGCAACACCAACATTTTTTACAATCTCATTTTTCACACCATACAAACTAAGTCATCATGACATACTCCACTTTAAAAATCTCATGTTGTACCCTTTTTTTTTTCTTTTAGTCTAGTAAAAAACTCCAAATCTCTCCCTATGACCATAACTTCAAAGCAGCCTACAAATATTGTCAGAACCCTTTTGTTTTGCAACATTCATGAAACAGATAGTGATTATAATCATTTTAAATTAGAGAAATCTATTGGGACAAATAGGTATGGGCAAGACTCAAGAGCACATAGCTGCATACCATTTGTTTTTCCCTCAAGAAAAGGAATGGGTCATGAAAAGTCATTTAGATGCAAAGCTTGCAAAGCAATGACTAAATGCACTTAATCTCTCCTCCATTAACAAAATTTTACTCTCTGTTGTTGATTCTTTCTATAAAGTCAAATAAAACTAAGTGCGAAATTGGATTATTCTCAAACTCGAGTTATAATGCAAACTGTATCATGTTTTTTGCGTTGTACGTAATAGTTTGATACCCTCAAAACAGTGAAAAATCATTAGCAATGATTCACATATTCCTTCATTACTGGCCAAAAAGAATTAAACCACCATGCCGACCCACCAATGTGGCATACAGCCTCAATGATTTCCCATGATAAAATTGGCAAAAACAAAGACAATTTTTTGTTCATTCTATGTCTGCTCTAAGTCTACTACAAAGAAATTCGGCCGCCAAGTGTTGTGACCTTAGTGCGCCACATGTAGATGACTAATGGGAATCAATCTATTTTGTTTTTATTTTCCCATTGACATAGACAACTCAAAAATTGAACTTTGTGTTTGTGTGTGCCTTTTAACTCTTCAATGGAGATTCCCATAGAGCCTTCCCTTTTACATTTTTTTGATTTCCTAATGTGGGAATTTTTAAGGTTTTGTGTACCTCTTGTGTAAACCATCCCCGAAGTGTATATACTTCAACCCCTCATTTAGACATTTACTCAACAAAAAAAAAAAAGGGGGGGGGGGGGGGGTGGGGGGGATTCCTCCCTTCTTATTACTTTTAAAAGTAGGGGAATATACTTTTTTTTTTGTTTTTGGTTGAAATTCTTTGACACTTTTTTTTTCCCTTACTTTACAGCCCAACCTCATATTCTTCTTCCTCATACTTCAAGCTTGAAAGCTATTTGACCTTAATAATTAGTATTAAACTATATTTATGAAAAGAAAACTCATAGTGGGTCTTCCTATTTAAAGTTTTGCGTTCACATTCACTTAGAAGTTAAAACTTAATTATGTAATTTCCAAATCCTCCACCGAAAAAGACAAAATTTTGCTCTTAAATATTGTCTTTTTTTTTAGAAAAAGTTTCAACCTATAGCGTTCATTCCTGATGATAGCTTTTTATCACCAGACTAAGACATTAATCAATTTTTAGTATAGGCTGTGATTGAACCTTAGATTTCTTATTTAACCATAAGAGACTTTACCAGTTGAGTTAACTAGAATCCACCTCTTGAATATTGTTTTAGAAACCATTATTATACGATATTGCAAATGACTATTTACGTATACTTTTAAACTTTAATCAAGTAACTTATTTAATACTCAAATTTATTTAAATTTATTGTTTTTGGCATCACATAACTTATTTAATAACTATTTTTTCTTTTCGGATACAACTTACCTCCAATACTTTTTTAATTAAAATCTCATTTTATTTTAATAAGAAACTGCCACATCATTTACTAACTAAATAAATGGTAGATATTAAAACTCATTATCACTTGCTATTGTTACTTAAAATAAAATGAGATGTCTAATTAAAAAAAAATACTGAAGGGATGGCAAAAAAAAAATACTGAAGGTAAGCCAAACTCTTTTCTTAAGAATCCATACTTATTTCATAATTCACATATACTTGTAAAATATAATCTCACAAATTTTATTTAAATTATTTAATTTGTCATCTAACTAAAACACACTTAATTATATGAATAGCCACATAATAAATCAAAGGACTGATTGGAGAAAATTTTGTCAAGAAAAAAAGAGGGAACCATCTATTATTCCAAAAAAGTTTTAAAATAATATTTAGTTCATATTAAACAAAATTAACAAACATTGTCAATTTATGTTTAACAGTTCACATATAAAAAAAAATGGGTATACGTCAAATTTATAAAATATTCATTTTTGTATTGCAATTTGGTTCTCAAATGAGGATTAAAAAAAGATAGAGAAAATAATTAAATCTTTTCTTTTCATTCTCACCTTTGAAATTCTTTTTCTTTAAATAAGTTTTAAAAAATGTTGCATATTAGGAATTAAAAAATACACACATATATATTCTTGCAAATGAACCAAATGAGTACAAAAATAAATATATATTTGATTGTAATATTTGGTTCATATATAGAAAAAGGGAAAATTTCAACATTTTCAAACTTTCCACATAAGTGGTACCCGTCTTCAAGAACTGAATTAACTAGCCTCTCTGTTGGACCGTCGGCACGAACACAGGGACTAGGATTAGCCCTTTTTTCTTTTTTCTTTTTACTTTTTTTTTTTTTTTGGGGGGGTTAGAAACGACTAGGATTAGCTTTAATAATAAGAAAACAACTGAACCTTTTTCTTTTGTTATTCTTGCACTATTTTTTTTCTCCTTTGAAAAGTTTGAAGAAATATTGCATACTAGTAATAAAAAGACACAGAAATATTTCTATTTATAGATATATGCGATTCCTTTAACTACATAGCCAATTGAAATACTAAAAACTAAATTCCTTTGTCTTCATCACCTGTATTTCTTTTGTAGCAAATGACCAACATGAGTTCAAAACTCAAAAGTAATATATATATTTTTTAAGTAAATATTCAAGCCCAGTTTGTTCTACCTTTTTTTTTTTTTGGGGGGTTCTGAAAACATGTATTAATTTTCTGGATCTAAAACTAGTTTGGCACACGGTTTTAAAAAACATGTTTTGAGAACAAAAAACATGGGTACTCCGTTTGTTTTTATTTTCTTTTCTCAAACTCACATTTTTTTGATCTCGTATTCGAAGAGGGAGAACAAAAAAACACCCAAACATGTTTTTGGGTGGTGGGGCCCACCAAAAAAAAAAGGGAAAAAGAAAACCAAAAGCCCTCTGTTCTTAGTGAACCAAACATAAACATTTCTAGTCAAAAAGAAAAAAAGTGAATCAATATTAATAGGAAAGACAAGGCTATGGCTATCCATAGGCTATCCAAGACAAGGCTATGGATAGCCATAACGTTATCTTGGATTACAATCATAATTTAAGATCTTTGTAATTATTATTACAAAGATCAATCAAAATTCAAAAGAAAATTAATTGTAACTATCTATCTTAAATTATAGATAAGTGATGTATCTGTAACAATTTCACAACAAATTATCGATAATAAGTTGTTATTGATCTAAGTGAAACACACCTTGGAAGTTACTTTTTTGCCCACATGTGAAAGTGTTGCAAAAATATTGTGAAAATATAACATTTTCTAAATTACAAGTATATATGTAATATACACCTTAATTTACAAAATTTTACCATCAAATACCTCAATTCAAGACTACTTTGTAATCTTCACCCAAATTAGTGTCTATAGAAATTATCATATTAGTGAGTAAACTATCTCAAACTTTGGTGTTGACTGTTGATGGCATAATTTTGAAACTTAATGCATACATATTGTAAATTCCCCATAGTAAATAACTATCCTTTTACTCTTTTAGAAAGTCTTTCAATATGCCCTTTATTCTGGGATCAAGGAGACTGGAACAGTGAAAACTCTTCTTGCACTTTGCTTACGAAAGAATTAAAGTTTCAAGTCATCCTCCCTTTCCATTACATTTCATGAAATACTTATTCTCTCTAATGCTTTTGAGTTTGAGAAAGGGACAAAAGTTAGGTTGACACTTAAAAATATTGTTTCTAAAATCCAAATTGCAAAATGGATTGTGGAGGAATAGACCTCACCACATTGAAAGAGAATTTGAATAATTTGATCAAATTGGAATACAGAATCTATCTATCTTTATTTCTTCCTTTTACAGCTAATAATTTATTTTCTATAATTCTTCTTTCTTTCTTTCTTTCTTGTTCTTGTTCTTTCCAAGGAAAAACAAATAAATTAATAAGATCTTATATATATATATATATATATATATATTGGCATACACCTATGGTGACGCATTTTTGGTAGTTTCATATTGAAGCTAGTACAATTCGACAAAGGGTTAGGGGGGGACCTTACAAAATATAAAAAATCTTTAATTAAACTATATTATATATCAAAGTTACACATAGTTAAATATATCTTTAACCCAAAATAAATAACTATCTTTAAAAGCTTATTTGGTAGGCAGACAGATAAAGCTTATCGAGATATTTTTCAGAATCAAAACCAGCTCAACTATAACATGTTTCTAAGTAGAAACCAGCAAATTAATCTGATTAGGGCTTAGCAAAAAAAAAAAATTAATCTGATTAGGCCTTTGAATAAGACATCATTTGTTTTTTTAATAACTTTCTATGACCTAGTCCGCAAACTATTATGGCCAAGGCAATACTTAGTTGAGGTTTTAGTACTTGCTTTAGGGAAAATTATTGTGTACTTTCGGAGTACCATAAATGCATACTTCTTCCTCTCACATGAATGGTGGGTCCTACTAATTAAATTCATGGTAGGACCCCCCATTCATATGAGAGGAGGGAGTACATATTTATGGTACTCCGGAGGTACCTAATAATTTTTCCTTGCTCTAGACAGTTCTTTTTACCTTTTATATATATTTAATTGTAAAACCTGCTAATTGATTTTTAATATATATATCTATAAAAGGTGTTAGGTTAAAGTAGCACTATTTTTTTGTCAATTTTATATCAATTGACATTGTTTTATTCAATATATTTTTACGACAAATTCATTATTGGCTTACATTATTTTTTTTTTATTATTTATTTAGAAAATATGCATTTATAAAATGTTTGAATTTCAAATTTTTATATATTAAAATTATACTCGAGACAAGAGTTGAGCAATTGAGTTGTAAATTACATCCAACTAACACTATTAATGTGCATTAAGAATAAAGAGAACTTGTAATTCACCAGTGTGATTTTCAAACTATTAATTGAATAAATAAATAAAAATCTTAAGTGTTTTTTTGGTACAACTTATTTTTCAACTATTGAAAATTGGTTTATTTGAAAAAATTGTAACTAAAAAATAAAAGTGAAATATAAAGAAGCTATTCACTTTTTAACTAACCTTACCAGTTACACTTGAATTTTCTAAAAAATCTCTCCCTCCACACGTGAACCTTCTAACAAGAGTCTAAGTGTCATCCATTTCCATCATCAATAGGAGTCACCAACATGCACAGTCGCCTTAATTCACCAATAATTAAACCCTTACTCAACCATGTATAGAGCTGACATGAGTCTTTCTTATTTTAGTTGGTGAGACCCACTGACGAACACTTGCCCAATCAAACATCGTCCACTTAATGAACTACATTAATATATATAACATACATGGTTTGCCCAAAAGTTTAAGCCAATGGGTTTTGGGTGCTAGACTTCACTACTTAATGAACTACATTACTCGTATCTAAATATTTCAACAGTTGCTAAAAGTTTTATAGTTAAACTAATTGATACCTTTTAATGTTTCTAATGAAAAAATTCGGGGTTTAAATTTCTTCTCCCTCGACTATCGAATTAGCAAAAAAAAAAAAAAAAGTGATTCAATGGTGTGACTTTTAAAATATTAATCAATATAAATTTAATAAATGATGTGTCACATTAAAAAAGAATTACATCATGAATTAGTTGATCACGATGCCTGTGTGTATGTATATATAGATAACCAGTTGTCCACTAAAATTGAAAATGTGATGAGGCAGCGACACAATAGCATCAAGTTGTGCTTGATTATTTTGCAACAATTATGCAATTTAAAGTAGTTCTGATCATCACAGAACAATTATTACTTAACTGCAGATTATTAATGAAATTATGAAAGTCAGTTTGAAATTATAGTACTACATGACGGGTTTCGCTATCATCTATGATTTACCTGTAATTAGTAATTAGTTCTCACTGGTCATTGCATAACAATGATCATGATAAGCTGATAGTAATAATGATAATATCAATAAAAGTCTTATTTTAATACTAACAAATCAATCAAAAAATCGGCTCATTGATAGATCCATTCTTAACTTATTAGGCAAAAGAAAAAAAAATCTATTGAAGTTAAGACCTAAGGGTTAAGGGATAATTATATGGTTCCCTACAACTTTGTTGATAATTAATTTGTTCTTCTTCCATTCTTTTTTGTACTTCTATTCTTCTTTTGAGTTATACTTAATAGGAAAATTTGTCCGTTTTTATTATCTGTCAATGCGTTTATAATAGCATCCTTGATTAATGTAACTTATGATAATTGAATTAGGACAAAATTAATATATATTCTATTCTGTCTCTACAAACCTAATTCAAATGCTAATAATTTTAGGTAATAATTAGTGGAATATTGGACATTACCTGAGGGAGACTTTACCATGATTAGTGGACATGAAACTATAGGTTATGATCAAAATTGCAACCCTAATTGGTGGTTGAAATATCTTTCAAGTCTTAGCCCTTTAGGTCCCTAGGAGCTAGAGTCCTATTTGGTCTTATTGTTTTTTTTTTTCTTGTTCTTTTATATATATCACATGGAAAATGTATGTGTGTGTGTATATATATATATATATATATATATATATATGATTACTACATTTTGCTGCGCCATGCATGCCATGCATATCTTGATAGGATGTCCAACCCTTGTCAAAATTGTTGTTGATCCTCTACTTATAATAGTTAATTAATAACATTCTAGTTTTCTACCATTTGTGAAGTTATACTTATACTTACCATTTGGATTGTGAAATTTTCATTTTTTTTAATGGTTTCATCCATGTCATCCTTTAGAGGACTTTTCTTTGACACACCCCAAACAAATGAGTAAATAAAATGTTAGGATCAAGTTATATTTGGTTAATATTACACTTTTTAATAACTTTCGATTAACAATGTTTTTAAATTCATTGTTAAATTACTTTGTGTCCTTACACCCTCCATATTGTTAAATATAAAATGTTTAAATTTTTTAAGGATTTTTTCCTTTAAAATTTATACATAAAATATGAATTTATGGATTAGATTTAGTGTGTTTTTGGACTAGTTTTTAAAACTTATTTTCTTGTAAAATTTTGACAAAAATACAACTATACCTTTTTAAAAACTGAGATTTTAAAAAGTTATACATATATTAATTAATTAAAAATTTTAAAATAAAAAAGATATTCTTAAAAAAATAATAACACAGCAAACTATCTTCTACGCCAAAAGCTTGAAAAAACATAAGAATGTTATAAACAAAAGCGTTAATAGCATAGAAGCTAACACGTGTATATGATGATTAGATTACAATGGCATAAATAAACAGTGATAATTACAATTATTCCTGCTATTCTTCCCAAAAAAAAAAGTCAAGACAATTAAAAAGAGAACTTGCATTCAGATTTTTAATTTTAATATGAATAAAACAGATTAAACTAAGTATGCCTGTGAAGTATGAACTTGACCTTGAATTCTATGATTCTAGTAGTATGCTAGTCTAACAGAAAAACTGACAAAAGTGGACCACAATATTAATATAGTCTGTAAGAGCATCCACATCAGAGAATGCTACTTTATCATATTTTACCATTTTAAAAAATTACTTTATCAATTATACAATACCATTTTTCAATACACCCAACATCTTAACTTTTATTTTTTTATTCTACTCATTAAAATAGTATATCTTCACAATAAAATATATTTTTTCATTTTTTGTTTTTTCCCAATTTTATCCTTCACACGCGTGTACCTTCCAGAATCCTCCATTACTTTACTTTTCACCTTCTTCCAAACTCCTCCTCCATCATCCATATCAACCCAACTCCTCCATACAACTTCTCCATCATTCATATCAACCCAGATTAGCAAAACAAGAAAAAAAAAAAAAAAAAAATCCATCAAGCCGATCACAATGCCACAACCACCACAACGCCGATCACATATACCAGCAAACCCAAAAAAAAAAAAAAAAAAAAAAACTCATTAACACCCATGCTGATCACAACGTTATAGCCACCACAACACCCATGACCCACTGCCATCAAAACCCACTCAGACCGACGCCCACGTTAGTCACAACCCCACCACGAGAGAGAGAGAGAGAGAGAGAGAGAGAGAGAGAGAGAGAGAGAGAGAGAGAGAGAGAGAGAGAGAGAGAGAGAGAGGGTCATCAGAGAGAGCATGGGGTCTTGGGTCTAAAGAGAGTAGATGAGAAAGAAAGAAGGAAGAGAGAGAAAAGAAGAGAAATAATAAGAGGAAAGAGAAATTTCGGGGTTAAAAAAAGGAGGAGAGAGAGTATTAAATATTATTATTTAAGTTTAGAATTGTACTACAATACAATTCTAAAGGTAGAATTGTACTGTAGCACAATTCTAAAGGTAGAATTGTACTGTAGCACAATTCCAATTTTTTTTTACAGTAGTTCCTTTTTACAATCTCCGATTCTGAGGTTTTTTGGGCTTAAAATGCCAAACCCACTTGACATTTGGCATTTGCAATGCCCAGTGCGGATGCTCTAACTAAGTTGCAATTTTTTTCCTCAAAAAAAAATTGCGATTTGTTTTTCTCCAAAAACATTGAAGCATAGAACGTTTGATCTAAATATTAAATTATATACATATTTTTAATAATTCGATAATTACAACAATGTTGGAGAGAGTAAGAAGTTGCAAGAATCTTGACAATTAATACATTTTAAAAAAATATTTTATTAAGTAAATTGCAAATTACACCTCTAAATTTTGAGGGTGTTTAGATTTTACACCCTGATATTTCAGAATTTAGATTTTACTCTCTAAAGTTTGGAATGTTTGGATTTTACACCCCAAAATTATGAAACTTTAAGGTGTAAAATTTAAACACCCAAAACTTCATGGAGTAAAATTCAAATACCCCTAAAATTTAAGGGATAAAATCCAAAATTCTAAAACGTTAGGATGTAAAATCCAAACGCCTCCAAACTTCAAGAGATAAAATCCAAATTCTGAAACTTTAAGGTATAAAATCCAAACACTCCCAAACTTTAGAGATGTAATTTGCAATTTACCCTTTTTAAAAAAAAAAAAAAAAGAGAGTCTAAATTTCATTTAATTAAAAGCAAGAAATTTTGAGAAGAAAAGTTAGCGCATTAATATTTTTTTTATATAACCAATTGTTTAATCAAACTTTAAGACTAAAATACACTTTTGGTATATAAAGTTCAGGGTTGTTTTCATTTTGGCCATTTACTTTTTAAAATTTTAATTTTGTCCTTCATATTTGATTTAGTTATCTGTTTGGCCTTTTATGTTTCAAAATATTCATTTTTTGAATCTTAATTTTTTGTTAGGCCCTTTACATTTGAAAATTTTCATTTCCATAAAGGGTAAAAATGAAAATTTTGAAACGTAAGGGACAATGTGAAAATAACTTTAGTAAAATTTTAATTTAAGAAGTTCCTTTTTTTGTAATCCTCACTCTTGAGATCATTGTTCTCATCAAGCAAGAGGTGGATGAAGACCTTAAGTTGATGGAAATCGATGGCTTAGGATTAAGGTCATAATGGAGGATAGAGCAAGAGGTGGTTGAAGACCTTAATGCTATGTTTGGAATTTTGAGAGAGAGGAGACTAGAGTAAAGTAGAGGGAAGGAGAGTAGTGGAGAAGAGAGGAGAGAGAAATGGCTATCCTCTACCTTATTTGGATGTTTTTAAAATTAAGTAAAGGGGAATGGAATAATTAGTCTTTTCGTTTGTAGTTTTGTTAATATAGTCAGGGCAAATTTGGTAATTCATTTTGTCAAACATTTTTATACTCCACTCTCCCTCCAAAGGGAAATTAAAAATGAGAGGTTAGAAGTAATTCAAACCCCACCAAAGCCTTCCAAATCCCTCTCCTTCCTTCCTTAAAAAAATCTAAACAAGATAATTTAATTACTCTCCCTCCTTCTACTCTACTCCCCCTCCTTCTCCTAACATCCAAACATAGCATAAGTTGATGGAAATCAGTGGCTTAGGTTTAAGGTCATAGTGGAGGACACTGTGAAATGGAGATTGCACCACCCCAACATTCCGACTTCGTCACCAACAAGATCATGCCCTTCACGCTTAAAGATCACACACAAGGACTAAACAAGAAGGGGAAAAATCCAATTGATAAGCTATAGTGTTAATAATATTTGGACAAGTAGTGTATCTAGCATGTATTATGCGTAATCATGGGCTACTTCAATGTGGACAAACTGTTGAGTTAGAGACATTCAAATTTTAACTAGACAAGTTAGACTATTAAACAATCATATAATTTATTTAAATTATTAAATGAATTATGTGATGTAGTATATGTGAATGGTTTTACAAACTGTCACCTAATATTTGGAAGAAATTTCCCCAATTTGGCTTAGAAAAAACCTTTATTTAGTCTTATAAATAATAAACTACTCCTTATAAGTTGGAAGAGATTTTTTCATACTGGTTTGAAGGAAAACTCTATCACTACATATTTTACACTAATTTTGGGCGAAGGCGAACTCTATTTTATTCTACTCTACTCCCTCTCCATTCCCCTTAATCCAAACAGCCCTAATACTTACTCTCTCTTTTTTTTTTTTTTGACACGGCACTAATACTCTCTTTTGCACTAATTCTTATTTTGATTCTAAACTACTAATTGCTGATTGCACTATTTGATATCCAAAAACAAAAGAAAAAGTGTGCCCACGCGCCCCCAATGAAAGTGGGTCTATTATCATGGACCAATATACACCTATCTCTGATAATCTCTGTCCAGCCCACAAATATGTCCACAGATTTTGGCTTGGTACAATTCACCTATTTGTCTATTGCAAATTGCATTATAATAATAGTACCAAAAAACAATATTTTCCCAATAAAAAATATCACAAAAATTTCAACAACAAAAAAGTAAAGAAAGAAAATAGTATGATAAGAGACATAGGAGTGGGAGTAGTGCATTATAAAAATGATGAATGATGTCCTTTTTCCAAACTTGTCCTTATTCTATTTTCTTACATCAACCCACATTAAAAAAAAAGGGTTAGCAAAAAAAAAAAAAAAAAGCAAAAATCTATAAAATTGACTCTAATTACCACCAAATAATTTTATTATATATATGTCATTCTCTCTCCACCTTATAGTCCTAAAATCAGAGCCCAACAGCGTACCAACCCAAGTTGCCAATTTCTCTTTGTACGATTGCTCTGCTTTTGTCACACTGTTTTTTCTTGGGGAAAGTGAATTAAAACTTCTTCTCAATATAAAAGCTGTGTGTCGCTCTTGAAGCTTAGTTAAGTGTGTGAACTGTTAGAGAAATGTACGCTGAGGCTGGTCTTTTGTTCCCTTACTTTCAGAATTTCTCTCAGGAAGTTCAACAACTCGAGGAGTACTGCAAAACCCAGAAGTGCAATGCTTCAGTGGTACTGTCTGTCTCTGTTTTTTTTCTTTTTCTTTTTTTTTTTCCCATTTCTCTTTGTTTTGGCTTTGTGGGTTTGGTTGATCTTCATTTGTTTGACTGGTTTTGAACAGGGTTAGAGCTAATTTGCTCTAAAGTTTGGTTTTTTACTGTTCATCTGTGTACTTTTAAGTGTTTGTTTTGTTGTTTTGTACTCTGAATTATCTTCTTATTGCTTGCTGAGAAATAGGGACAAAGCAAATGGAGCAATTTTTGTTTCAGTGATATCAAAGCTCACGTAGTAAAATTTTGACAGATTTATGTTTGGTTTGGTTTTTTTTTTTTTTTTTTTTGGCCCACTCTAACATTTGCTAGCTGAGAAAATAGGAGGAAATGGGAAAAAAGAAAAGAAAAAGAAGGTACTAATATGTAAGTAATAAAAGTGTGGCATCTTTGTGTTTTATGCTGTTGGGTTTACACAAATTTGGTTTAAAAAAGATCTTTCATTTTCTTTGAATTTTACCAAAAATTGTCTGAACACAAATGGAAACAGCTGGGATTAGCTTTACATGCTGGATCTGGAAAATGATAGAAAAAGAAAAGGCATATAAATGGAAAACATGTTCTCAATCATAGTTCCGTGTGTTTTACTCTTTCTTCCATTTTTTCTTAATCTTCTGATGTGAAATCTTTGTTGGGTTTGTTACTTTTCACAGCACTTACTTGGAGACAACAAAGTGAGCGTAGAAGGGTTTTTTCCCTATTTATTTATTTGTTGTGGAAAGAGATAAAAAGTAAAGGAAAAGGGAAAGTTATAATCTTTTACTTGATTTTTATTCAATGGTTTTTGCCTAGTGTGAACACTAAACTTGGGTCAAGGAGAAAGAAAGAGAAATTGCCTTTGGAAAAAGCTGTTGTGGATCTTTGCTTTTGCTAAAAGTGGATGAATTACTTGGAAAATTTAGTATCATTTTTAAGTAGTTTGGTGGTTTAGCCATTTATATAAGATTTTTTACGCAACTTGACAGGGTTTCTTGATAGGGAAAGTGCATGTGAAGATATTAACTTTAGTTTTGCGAAGGGAAAGTTCTTTTGATATTGGGGTTTTTCCATTCCATCCAAATGCTTACTTATGGAAATTTGGCTAATCTGAAGGAATTTTGGGTTCAAATTTCAGTAACTACTATACCAGTTTCTAAATGTTTCTTTTTTAATATTTTCTTTCTTGCTTTGGATGAATTTGCAACAGTGACTTTTTGTGCCTTACAATTTTGGAAGTTCTATTCTGGAAAACTCACTTGATTTAATATCAAGAGCACGTCCATTTATTCCTAGACCAAATACATAATTTCAAAAGAATGAAAACCATGCCTGCTGCTTATTCTCTAAAACCCCTGAGTTCTTTATCTGAAATTATAAAGCTATCATTTCCGCTCTTGTTTTCGGGACCAATTTGAGCATAAGTGCATAATGCATAACCTTAATTCGCTTAGAGCTGCCTGTCCAAATATAAATCTGGCATATTTTTATGGTCAATATTCTGTGTAAACATGATTCTTCTTGTTTTGTTTTGTTTTTTTTTGTTTTTTATAAATTTTTTGAGAAAGTGATTTTTCTTGTCTGAGCATGTTGTTAAATGGTAAAAACTTGCAATAATAATACTGCTACTCTTTGTCTGGTGACTACCGGAATCTAGAAACAGTTTAATAACTTGTGTGGCATTTTATATTCTCTGATCATTACTACATCTCCCTGTCTGAGAATAGTGTCAAGAGTAAGGTGTTTCACAGTCAACAGTTGTTCTTTGTTACTTATTAATTTATTTTCCCTTTGTGTAATGCAGGGCAACCTGGTTCAGACCTCCATTATCTCGGAATATGACTTGGGAGGAGAAGGGGATCTTTTCAAAGCTCCAGAACCCATCATTGAAGAACCAGTTGTGAGCCTTGATCCCATGACAGCTGCCATGTCAATTATATCTTGTGGGGAGGATGTCATCTCCACCCAAGGTTTCAAGGTTGCAGACATTGAATCACTTCGAAATGAGCAGCTTTTGAATGAGGTTTACTATGAGTGCAGGAAGGATCTCTTGGAAAAAGCAGCCATAGAAGCACCACTCTCTGATGGGATAGATACCAAAATTCCTTTTATGAGGGCGGATGAAAACCAACTTCAAGAAAACAAACCATTTCCTGATATACCATTCCAGAAAAGTGTCAGCTCAGGATGTTTAAGCTCAATGGACTGGATGCATGGAGCTGCAATGACTCCAAGTTTCCTGGATTTTCCTGGAATGGATTTTGGTACAGTTTATGGAATGCGGAGAGCATATAGCGAAGGAGACATTAAGGTCAGACTTAATTAATTTACATTGTTTTCTGACATGTTTGTTTTCCGTGGTTGAGGAAGGATGCAACTTTTGATTGCTTACAAGAATGAAACATCACTTATTTACAGAGATTAGGTTCTAGAAGAGATTATGTTAAGAAAGGTAGTAATAATAAATTGAAGGCGCAGGGGAAAACATGATGCATGTAACTAAAATTTTCAACTATTTGCTGTGGGGTTTTTTAAGCTGTATTAAGACTCGTGTAGTTGGGATTAAGGCTTACTTGAGTTGAAAATATGTTGGACTTCGTAATTTCTGACCAAGGATCACATTTATATCACTGCTATTTCAAATACTCATAAAGTAATTCACAGGTTTTTGGATTATGTCTTTGGACTTATTTTGTTAGAAATTTTAGGCACATGCTCAATGTAGAGATTATTTAACCAAAAAATTAAAATGAAAAAGAAGATCAATTCAGAGGTTTTATGTGCCTTGTGAGCTCGCTTGTATTTTTTTATGCTTTTACCATGCTAGTGGTGGTAGAAGCCACTCATGAAAGGCAATCATTGCTGTCCTGAAATTGTTCACCTTTGGAAGTGCATAATGTTGGTGGGCGTGCTTAAGACATTCTGTTGATTTAAATTGTGCCTCAAAAGTATTCCTGTAGAGTCCTAATTTAAGTAATTACTATATTCTGTTGGAAGGCCTGCCAATATGAGCTCTTTTTTTTTTTTTTTGCTTTTAAAATAAATTAAAAAATCTAGAATACACCCCATATTCTGTAAGAAGAGAATATTATCCTTTTGTCTGCCCCACTCTTTTTAGATATTAATAGATAGTATGCTTCTGTAATATAATATATTTCTGGGTTAATATCAATAGAACCTACAGCTTCCCCTGGATGGACCCTGCTGCTTGAAAATAAAATTGACAACCCCATTTCCCCTTTATGAAAAATTCAATTAACCTCCTTTTATAACAATCTACAACCATTTACAAATACTATGTGACTATCAGGTAATGCTTGTGACTGAAGTTTCAATGCATCAGGTTTCTCACAAACATTTATCAATGTTGTTTTTTCAGTTGAGAACCAGATAAATTCATACAGCCATAGTCTAGTAATGTTATCAGCCCTTTAAATCACAACCTGTTGATTATCTCTTTAGTGTTTTATTTTTTAGATTTTTATTTTATTTCTTTTTTAATTCCCTCCTCCCTGCTCTTCATTTGAATGTTTAAACCACCAGATTCTAGAGATTCATTTACTTGCAATTGAACACCAAGTATTCATTGGCTTTGTAACAAAGTCTATGGACTGAGAAATGTTTAGATGTTTCTGGTCATTTTCGACAGGATGGGGCTGGGTCATTGATACTGAGTTTTTATGACAGGCTCTTGGTAATGGCATGAGCCTCATCCCCTCTCCTCATGAGCGTCCATTAACAATTAGCAACTGCACTACTGAAGAGCGCCAGGAAAAGCTTTCCAGATATAGGAATAAGAAGACAAAGAGGAACTTTGGCAGGAAAATCAAGGTACTTTAATATTAAATATTGTGTACTTCAGTTATATTTTCATCAATTAATATTTTTTCAAAAATTTCAAAGTGAACTAAATGTTGATAGAATCAGAACTTTATTGCAAGTAAACTATGCACAGTGTCCAACTGTTGCCATCCCCCCTGCGCATGCAAGAGAAGAAGTAAACACCATATCAAAAGAGATGGATTCATGCATATCCAATTTTGTATTCTTCTTTTGAAGTCTGCTATCAGTGATGTCTAGAAAACCACTCTTGTAAACTATTGCCTTGGAATATTTTTGCTTTTGGCATAAATAAATGACCTTTGAATTTTGATACAAGGGCAGCCACTAATCGACCTTTGTCAGTACTTCCTGGGCCCCTCCGGAAGTTATCTAATTGGTTGATGTCCACCTTCAATAATTCCCAGTCATGAATTGCTTTGCCTAGAACATTAAATGAGATGAGAACCCATAGAAGACTCCCTCATTATGCATTCACTTGTACATATATTCTTGGCTTCAAGACTTCAACAATCTTTTCCATTAGTTTTCCATGCACGGATTTAGCCATTGAGCTGATTAATTAAACTTCCAATTTGGCTGTGTTTTCAGTACGCTTGCAGGAAGGCTCTTGCTGACAGTCAACCAAGGATCCGTGGAAGGTTTGCAAGGACTGAAGAATCTGATGGAAAGAGGTAATAACTTTTAAGTAATTCAGTTTGAGGGAGCATAGAAAAGAAGCGGCTAGGTCCATGAAGTAATGAAAGAGATAAAATAACCTGGAAAATATAACTTGGAGTCAATGTTAAGTTTGAACCAGGTATCACTCAATAAACTAGACCCCTACTATTGTAGCCTTGATCTCTTTATTTGTAGTAATAACTGCCAAGTAGACTGAAGTGCGCAAGTAGGGTTGTACATAAGGTTTGCTAAAATAAGAGGGGATTAAAAAATTTGTACTTGTTCATATATATGTTATGTAATGGCAATGTGTTCATCTCTCTATTCATGCTTCTACTTAACAAATGGTATGACCAAATACGGTGTTGGTCACACATCACAGTCATGAATATAAGCTTCTAAACTGCAACTTTCTCTATCTTAACTTTCTTTTCCATCCGTTTATTCCTTTGTTCGGTAGAAGGAGATGGCCCAAAATAAATGTAGGAACTTTGCAGATGTTCCTTTTTTCTTCTTTCAAAAGTTCATGAGCAGGAGAATTCACCTGCCAGAAGCATTGACACTGATTGAACTATTAACAGCCGACAGCATGGTTACATTACCATTTCATGCCGCCTTAGATGATCACTAGAACTAATGTGGCAATCCTAATGAGCTTGCTTTGTGAGGCGTTGGGGCATCCACACCATTTGCAGACCTATATGCATATGTGATAAATATATAAGAATTTTATTGTAAAGTCTTGTATGAAAATAAAATTTTGAAAGATTTTAATCTTAGGATATGTTTGGATGGGGAATGGAGATTTGATTCTCCCTTCTTTGGATTTATTTATTTTATATATGTATATACATATATATATATATATGTATAGGATTTGAGGAGAATTATTAGAGGGTTAAAAACCCCTCCAAACCACTTTTAAATTCCCCCAAATCAGGGAGAATTTGGAGGGGAAGGATTTTTTATTTTTTGGGCATATAGGGGGGAAGGAATTTTGATTTAATGGATTTTTATGTACTTTTTCAACTTTCAAGTTTACCTTTATAATTATTATTATTTTTTTTAGGTATAGAGTTTAACAAAGGAATGTAAATTTGTCCATTCCTTTATATATTATAATTTCCCATTCTTTCCACCTTACAACCAAACATCTGTGAGGGATATATACTATCATTCCCTTTTAATCTTTAGAACATTCAAATAAGAGGATGGGTATCTATTCTACTTTTCACTATCTCCTCTCTCATCCATTCATATTTCAAGGGTAATAAAATTAGACCTTCCAAAAGTTACATTGGGTCAAGCTTGTGTTGGGTCAACTTGAGTTTGGGTTAAGAAAACCTAGACTACCGATTCCAGCCTCTTTAGTAATCTCTTAATCTTGACTCCCCTAATGGGTCAAGAAATCTCACTGATTTGGGTGGACTGGCAGATTTTCTATATGTAAAATTATGAGTTCTTTCAATTAAGTAAATAATTTAAAAAAAAATTATTGTGAATTGGGATGGTTTTTAGTTGAAAAGCTAGGCGACCTTACCAAATTTCTTCCTAATATGAGTACACTTTTCTTGATTTGCAAGAAGTATTCCAAATTGGAATATAACCATCCTCTCACATAGGATAGAAGCCGGAGACTCACTCTCATGTAGGAGTATGGTCACATGACTCTCACATATCGGATACATAGTATGCTAACTCGTCATGTAAAGTCTTTTTTTTTTTTTTGAAAACATCGCCATATAGAGTTGGATGAGAAACAATCTTTAAACAAAATAATAAAATAGCTAGAAGATTAGGCTCCAACCCTATTATAGTAAGTTTGCTTCAAGCACTTTTTTCGTAGTGATATGCAAAAGTGCCTCATGCACTTATTGTCGGGACAATGTACATCAACGAAAGATGACTAGAAAAACAGTAAAACTCGTTGTTGAAGCATCACACTCGAGAAGATCCTAAGTTTTTACACTCCAAACCCACGTTTTACGGTGTATGATAGATCCGTGGGGAACTAGTTGACTACAGAGATTTTGGCATGTGCTTCTAGACTAAACTTCTAGTTAGTCAAGACAATAAGAACTATTTGCGCACCACAACACTTTTACTAAAAATCGTAAGTAACATATTGTTATTGACTACTGTTAGTAGTCATTGGAGCACAAAAAAAGTAATTTCAATTATGGGTTTAAATTAAAATTAATAACAATTTATCCACCTAGAATTTGGTGTGAAAATACTATACACGTAACACTTCTCTTGCATTAGGCTTATAGTGAACCATCATATACCTTTCCCATATCATGTGGTTACTTTCATAACTTGCCCAAAAAAAAAAAAAAAACTTACAACCTTAACGGGAAATTTGTCCTCGCCGTTTCACAATTTCATACGTATTCGCCCAATTCAGGCTAAGAACACACCAAGACAAATTACACCAGTCTAACCATGTATCATTTTCAAACTATCAAATATAGGCTCGTCTAGTTCAAATCACATCAAATCCAACCCACCATTAAACCTCACTTTTCCCTCATTTTTTTCCTCCCAGAAATTGATTGCTTCCCACGTTGAATACAACTTTATCACCAAGGAATTTGAGCTCAATTATTGAACTACATTCTCTGTTTTTGATCACTCAAGATCTCGTGGGCTCTCTGTGAGGCCCAACTGATTCAAGCTATGACAAAATATTACGAATTATATGGTCATTAAAAACATAATGGTTTAAAACTAGATCCCGTATATTAAAATACAGTGGAATTAAGTTTAGTTTAGTTTATTACCACCTCATTCTTTTGATGCGATAACCATTCTACAAGTAGAATGGTACATTTGATAGATTGTAATAGATGCTGTAATGCAATAGATATTCCTATGGCATAACTATTCGGTTGTTTGGTTATGTTTTTATTACAATGAATAATTATTCCTTGTGAATAGCTATTCTTCAAAATGAGGAATAACTATTCCTTATAAAAAATATTGAATATCTATTCCTTCACCTTATGTAATAACTTTTTAAAAAAATTTCATAAAAAACCATTAGTTGCCACTTCTTCAAAAGGAAATAAATAAATTTTCCTTGTTGTTAATTATTAGCTTTATTTTGAACACCCTAAAATACACTTATTTTAGGAATTTGAGTTAAAATGATTTAATTACAACTTCTTTTTATATTCTACTAAATTGTAGATGTATATTCAGGATTCTATTCCTAAATGGTCAACAAACTAATAAATAGTAATACTTATTACATTCTAACTTAATGTATTCCTTATAATACTTATTCTTATTCCCATGTAATAATCATTATAGTGTACTAAACGTGTTCTAAATGCTTATGGGGTGTGGGAGGGTAAGGGCCTTAATTCAAGTATTCAGTAGGGAGTTTCACACGTATATACATTTAGATTAAGTTAGAGTAGAATTTCTTTCTTATATATATAAAAAAAGTTTAGTTTAATAATTAATCGATTATGAGAATGATTTAAATTCAGGGTTAATTATACCACAACAACAAATCACAATGATGTAAGTATAAGAATATAAATGACACAATACATGGTTAATGATACCATAGAAACAAACCACAATAATATAAGGGCAAAAATATAAAGGACACAATGATTTGTTTATGATGTAGAAAACCAATGGTAACCACCAAAGGAAAACACATTAAGAATTTAGCCACCAACCCCAAGGAAAACTCCACTAACAAAATTGAAGTCTTTACAATTGAAATTAACCCTTATTTCCGGTTGCTACCTCCAGTAGTGACGTACTCACATATCCCATGTAGCTTTAACCTAGTTAGATTATGTTATTGTAGAGCACCTATGGTTTCAGCTTGATCACCATTTGACAAAAATACTGATACCTCACATAATTATGGTAATTAATAGTCATATTACAAATTTTTTTTTTTTTAACTTGCAGTGTTCTTATTAGATCATTGTAACTAACTTACCCAATTATGGTAATAAACAGATTCTTTGTCCGTAATCCAAACATCTATCCTGATAATAGTTTGCAGCGGCTTTGAAGTCTATTCTTAATTCTTTCTCCTTAGTTCCTTTTTCCTCCCCTTGTGAGTTGTGACCATGTTTTTGATTCCCTACTTCTTCTTTTCATATTTAAGATAGCAAAATTTACTAGTGATATAGGAGTTTGTGCCTTGCGAATAGGACACAAGCTCATCCTTCCCTAATGGTACCCTAAACTTTACTATTGATATTCTAATTATCAGAACCATCTACTAGAAATCAAACCAAAAGAAAACTTGGGAAAAAAATCTATAACCTCTAAATACAATAAAATTGAAGACGTTTGACCATTAGTTGACTTTCTTACGAAGGATATAATTCTTTTTCTTAAGAGTTAATAAAACTTTTTGACATTTGAAATAATGGTTAACATTTTCTATTGTTAACAATTACAATTATATAAGCATATGAATCCTCCTGAAGTCAATATCTTATGGCTTCTCAAGCTTACCAATTTTTGCTAATCCAATCCAAATCTGCTGCCTCTTACAACAGAAAAATATAAATCAATATATTTACAAATTCATAGAAGTGAATTAAAAAAAAAAAAAACACTTAGTAGATCAATTTCTACACTATTATTAGATGTTCCTAAAAAGGGCATTCTTCTTCTAATGAAATAGCTGCTGTAGCTAACTAATTCAAACCACAGCTATGCCAATTTAGTATAAAGGTTGTCCTATACTAGGGGTGGCAATTCGTGTTCGCGTGTCGGGTTCGTATTGTGTCAACTTATACGTATTCAACTATATGGGTCAACACTAACCCGACATGTTTATTAAACGGGTCAAGATTCCTCAACCCTAACACGACCCATTTATTAAACGTGTCCGTCGTGTCGACTTGTTTATCTGATTTTATCAAAATGAAGAAAAACATTTATGGAAAAACAAGCAAATAAATATTTTAAATATAAAATTTAGAACTAATGAGTAATTATATCACAAATAATCATTCAAAACTAAAACATATCTCAATATCATAAATAATCAATCACAATACGTCAAAGAAAATAAACTACAACAACTAATAAGTTTATATACCTATAGTTTGAATGGTATATTGGTAAAATTTCATTTAATTAAACGGGTCAGACGGGTTCTATAATTTAAACCCTAACCCAACCCATTTATCAAACGGGTTCATTATGTCAACCCAACTATGACACGAATCCATTAAGCCTCAACCCATAACCTGCTAATTTCGTGTTGTGTCGTGTCGGATTCACGGGCCGTGTCCAATTCTGCCACCCTATCCTATACTATCCAGAAATAAAATTGAAAAAGAAATAGAGAAGCTATGGTAAATTTTACTAAAACTTTCAAGGAAATTTCATTTCAGGATATCTCCTCAAAACCATTTTCAAACCATAACATGCTTAAAAACAGTGTCAGCTTGTCAAAATAACATACACTATTAACTAAAATAACACACCAAGCCTTCTTGCTTGGTCTCATGTGTAACGCTGTAACGTGTTCCAAATTCCAATATGCTGTCCCAGTTTAGGCCTTGCCATCATTAACCACTGATAAAAACACCCAAAACTGTCATATTCCTATCATCTTTTTCAGAACTTGTTATTATTATTATCTTTGAATGCAAATAGAGAGTAATTTCTCCAATTCAAAACCAAACATCTTACCCAGAATTTAGGACTTACACGTAATGGGAATTACGATATGAATGGTAATCTTTATTAGTGAGAAAAAAAAAAAGTGTTGTAATGAAATTACAAAACATATTCATAAATTTGGTCATGACTCATGAGTTATAACATTAAAATAAAATTTAAAATCTATTTTAAGAAATATCTTAAGCATATAATTATATTTCTTAAAAAATAATATTTTCTAAATGAGAAAGAGAGGAGTTATTTTATGATTTTTTTTTTTTTCATAATTGTTATGTACATATGAAAAGTTTGTTTATTTTGAAATATATTAAGTTTAGAAATATTATACTTATTAAAGAATAATTATTACAACTATTTTAGAAATGAATATTTAACCACTGTGCACCCTTAATGCGGTGGTCACTCTAGTGTGGGAGATAAGAGTCAGGGTTCAAATATTCAGGAGAGAACTTCACACATATATACACCTATATTAGGTTAGAGTAGGAATTCTATCTTGTATAAAAAAAGAAAGAATATTTATTCCCCATTTTAAAGAATAATTATTCATAAAAAATGACTATTTTACAGAATAACTAAATCATATGAATAGTTACTATATTGTCGTGTGTATTACAATCTATCAAATATCTTAGATATTTTATTTGATCCTTGACCTTCCATCATTTGCTTGCTCCTCTAATCCTCTCATATGACTAGAACTTTGAGTGATCGTTGAATGATAACCTTTGATTTTTTTTTTTATTATTTTTTATTTATTTAAGGGATAACCTTTGATTTGGTTTTTACTTTTTCTTAAGTGGTCAATAAGTTTACAAATCAAGCTATCAAAAATGGTCGATTAGCTTTAGTTTAAGAGAGTTTCAACCTATGACGTTTGTTCTTGATAATAGCTACAGATCTCTTATACAACTATCAGAGACTTTACCCATTGAGCTAACTGAAACTCACCGATTAGCTTTAGTTTGAAGAGAATATATCCCATGCATCGAATATACGTATACTTTATGCATATCTCCAATCCAAGACATAGTTGTTTCAGTTTTCAAGACCAAACATAATAGCCGGTTTTCATAGTATGATTGAGATTGTGAATGGACACGAATGATCACAGTAACAGCGAAAGCTCGTCTTCTTCTTCTTCTTCTTCTTCATACACCACCTCCTCCGCTACAGCCAAAAGAAACAACATCAAAACCCAAGTTACAGTTCCAAATCATCGGCAGGGTGTGTCTATAACCGAGTCAATCAAATTCGTACGCCAAACAGTTTTTCGATTTGTAGTTTACCATTCAAAATGGTGCAAACTCAGCTCAGGCTTTTCATACCAGGATTCGAAGACTTTTTCTTGGGGAGTTGGAAGACTTTTTCAACGTATCAGCATTCAGCAACAGGCCAAATAACACTGCCAAAAGTACATACAAAACCCAAATAATGAAAATGAAATTGTGACAACTCTCATGGTATTTGGTAGGTACAAGTACAACCATGGAGGTCATCTTCGTCACGGCCCACTCGTAATCAATCAACACAAAAAAAATTTGGTACAGTTCTTTAAATTACGATCAAATTAGGTCCAAGGTACAACAAAATCATTATTAAAAAAAAAAACCAAAACAAAAACCAAGTAAAATTTGTCGACAAAAAGATTCAAGACTAGATTCGTGAATTGGAATCCGTATGATAGTTCCCGAAATACCCTTCCAAGAAAATCAATTACTTCATTAATCACGACCCAAAACCAAAACTGTTACTACAATTTAATTTTAACAAAAATAAAAATTAAAACACCCATAAAAGAAAAGAATAATAAAAATAGAAGACCAAAAATTAAATTTAAAAGAAAAAAAAAATCGAATCCCATCTCCTAGGTTTCGATGAATTGTCCTGTGTGAACCTGAACTTGCAGAAAATAGTGGAGAAATCATGGAGGACATCCACGGAATCGTTCCCACTAACAAGTTTCATCTATGAATCCACCAAAAGACACCCTCTACCAAAAATTGATGGATTTATTTCACAGATTCAGGGTATGATCATGATGGCCCCCACAAAAGCTTAGATTTGCAGCGATCCAAAGTGACAATTTAACAAAGCCCAATCAACCCAAAACACCAAATGAAACATGGTATGATATCAAAATTCAATACACTATGGTGAATTTGGTTAATTGAGCTTTAAATGATCCAAAATAATAATATAAAAAAAAAAGATCGAGAATTTTAAAAGAAAAAATATATATATATATATATCAACAGTGTCACTGGTTTTAACTCGTGGGTGAGATACCAAAAATACCCTCCAAGAAATTGGTGGGAAAATCCCAAGCTTCCATTGCTGACCCCTATAGTTCAAAACACCGACACTACCACCAACACCACCACCATATTTCCATGATTGATAAAATTTCCCATCTTTGCCGTCTATTTACTCCGAGAGAAACGTCACCCTCTGCCAAAAATCCCCATTTCAGAAACACTTTAAAATCACTACACATATCAAAATCATCAACATTCCACAACAACAACATATTTTCAACCAAAAATCCATTCACAATAATCCCACGTCCAAAAAACACACCAACACCACCTGCCCAAAAAAGCCACGAAAATTTTCCGTAGAAAAGAAAACACGTACCTCAAGAGTCACGACTCATCCCACCAAATTTGAAATTTTGCAAAACAAGCCCATGTCAAATTTTAGTAAACAAACAATGTTAAAAACATTAAAAACACAATGTTACTACTACCCTCAAAACCCAAAAAAAAAAAAAAAAAAAATTGTTAGCATCCAAGTTTTCATGGCACGCAAGTTCCAAGTTTCTTGGAACAAACTAATACAACTGCGTAGTACACCAAAAAAAAAAAAGAGTCATTCTTTCATTAAATTTTGAAGCTCACAAATTTATAAAAACCCAGCCCACGAAACTTCACTCACTCACTCACTCACTCACAGCTACCAATACCATGCTCTCTTTCTCGGACCTTAGAAACAAAGAAAGAAGAAAATAGTGCTCCAAACACGCAATGCGCACGTTAGCCTTCTTCACCTCTCTCTCTCTTCTCACACATTATATCACTTTTACAAGATAACGCCGACCCCTCTCTCTCTCTCTCTTCGACTCTCTGTCTCTCTCTCCTCTCTGAACCAAAAAAAAAAATTCCCAAATTTTTTTTTTGTTTTTATTATTTTTCCCAAATTTACTAGTTATGCTTTCTTTCTATAATTACATTACGATTTGAATAAAATAGTTTATATCTATTTAAATATTTATATTTATATTTATATTATATTCTCTCTCTCTCTCTTTCTCTTTCTCTCTGTGCTCTGAAGCAGTTAAGAGAAAAGAGCGAGTCTTAGATCCCTATTCTCACACAGCCTTTCAATTCGATCAATTTACTCTTTCTTTCTTTTTGTTTTTTCTCTCTTTCTTTGTTCTCTCTCTCTCTCTTTCAAAGTTTGTGTTTTTGGTTTCTCTCTCTGTGTATATTGGGTTCTCAGACCCTATTGTTCCCCAATTGCTCTGTTTTATTTTTTTTTTCTCTTTTTCTAGCAAAATTAGGGTTTATGGCTGATTGGAATATTCGGGTTTGAGAGGCGGTTTTCGCAGTCTCCAAATTCGAATTCCCAAAGCTCTTTTTTTTTTTTTGTGGCGTTTTTGATTCGGAAGAATTTTTTTTTTTTGGGAGAGAATGATAATCAAGCGCAATTTGAAATCCCTAATGCCGAGTCTGAAACGGCCGAAACTCGACGACTCGGCGGGTGAGGACGAGGAAAACTCGGACGTGACTCGGAGGAAGAGGAAGAGTAACAGCAATTGCAATAGCAGCAATAGTAGCAAGAAGATGAAGACGAAGACGAAGACGAAGACGAAGAAGAGTAGCAATGGGTATTATCCTTTGAATCTTCTAGGCGAAGTCGCGGCTGGTATAATTCCAGTGAGCTTTCAAGGGATGCTGAGCTCGGAGAAGGGATTCGATGATTCGTGGTGCACTGAATTGTCGTGCTCCCCCGGCGGAGGCGGCGGCGGCGGCGGCGAGGTCGAGTCGAAAACGAAGGGGCGGGATTCGGCGGCCAAAGGGAAGATGAAGAGTAATCGGACGGTGGCGGTGGCGGCTGCGGCAGCTGAGGTTCCGCGGCCGCCGCTAGTGAAAACGTCGCGTGGACGAGTTCAGGTACTTCCATCGCGGTTTAATGATTCGGTAATTGAGAATTGGAGGAAAGATAGTAAGACTAGCTTGCGTGATTATAGCTTTGATGATGATAGTGAATGTAAAAGGGATAGATTTAGCTTTAGAGTGCCCAAAATTGGTAACCGGGATGTGAGGAGAGACGATAAAACCGGGTTAAAGTGTAGGAAATTTGCTACATTGTGTGAGGAAGAGGAGGGTGAGGAAGAAGGGTATGTGGGGTTCAAGAATTTCAATAATGTTAGGAGGTTTTCAAGCTCGAGGAGTACTTTGACATCGGTGAATGAGCAATTAGGGGAAGATGAGAATTTCCCAGTTGAGATAATTGAGGAAGAGGAGGATGAGTATTTGGAGAATGGTGTGAGGAAAGACGGGTATTACGGGCCGGAGGACTTCTATTCGGGTGACATAGTGTGGGCGAAGTCGGGGAAGAAGGAGCCTTATTGGCCTGCCATTGTGATTGATCCAATGACTCAAGCGCCTGAATTGGTTTTGAGGTCTTGTATACCTGATGCAGCTTGTTTGATGTTTTTTGGCTACTCTGGGAATGAGAATCAAAGGGTATGAATTGCTTTCTATAGAAAGCTTGGTTTTTTGTTACATTTATGAATTTGTGTTGTTAGTTGTTATTGTGTTTAGAAGAATGTGGGGTATTTAATAGGATACATCAAATGATCTTGAACAGGATTATGCATGGGTCAAGCGTGGGATGATATTTCCTTTTATGGAGTATGCAGACAGGTGTGTTATTGTTGCAGCTTTTTTGTATTGTGTTATTTAGATTGGCCTTTGTGCTTACGAGAGTATTTGCTTGGTCTAGGTTCCAGGAGCAGTCTGAATTGAATGGCTGCAAGCCATGTGAATTTCAGATGGCAATAGATGAGGCATTTTTGGCAGAAAATGGGTTTACAGAGAAGTTGGTAGCAGATATAAACATGGCAGCTGGGAACACAACTTGTGAGGAATCTGTTCAGCTTAGGGGAGTTCAAGAGGCTACTGGTTCAAACCAGGATCCAGATTGTCACTACGCCACCCAGGCAAGTTACCTTCCTGTTTTGTTTTCTTGTTTTCGTTCTTGTATTTGAATTACTTCAAAATCATCTGGGTAATATATAATTAAGATTAAAACATTAGCAGGACTTGGTTTGCTATTAGTTCCTTTTTTTTTCTTTTTTTTTTGTTGATAGGTATAGAATTTCTGTATGATATTGATTAGACTTATTTTGGGGGTTACTCATACTGCTTTGCTTGTTTGAGAATGTAATAGAAGGAAATATAGTTAGAGTACAAGTCTCATAGATAATTTTTATTATTTGTGACTCAAGAAGGGAAAACTCTGCTCAACTGAATCATTAACATTTTTTAATTTTTCTCTTGCTAAGGAAGCCTACCTAAGATAAGCCTTAGTTGCAAAATAAAAAATTACATTTTCTTTGCCAATTCCCCCCCCCCCCCTTCCCTTTTTTTTTTTTTTTCTTTTTAACCAATTGAATGGTAGAGGTCTCTACTTTATTCTGTAGTAAGAAATTTTCCTTCCAAACTTCATAAATTGTTGAATTTGGCTAGTTGATGCAGGGCGTTTATGGGAAGAAGAAAGACATACAGCCCTGTGAAGGTTGTGGAATGGCCTTTCCTTTCAAAATGGCAAAGAAACTTAAGGTTCCAACTCCAGGAGGGCAATTATTATGTAAAACATGTGCCAGGGTTCGTATGACCTGCATTGCCCTATGGCATTTCTTATATAAGTTTTGTAAACCAACTTTTTAGTTAAATTTTTTCTGTGCTATATATTTATTGTTCAAATTTACATGAATTCTTATTTCAGCTGAAAAAATCAAAACATTATTGTGGCATATGCAAGAAGATATGGAATCATTCAGACAGTGGAAGTTGGGTAAGGCAATTTACATGTTACTCCTGAGTTTTATTTGTTTTTTTAATTGTTTTCTGCTTGAAGGTAACTACTATATTATAAAAATGATCTATTTGGATGACCTCTCTGAACTAGGTACGTTGTGATGGCTGTAAAGTGTGGGTGCACGCTGAGTGTGACAAAATTTCCAGCAACCTTTTTAAGGTCTATCCATAACACTTTTTATCTGACATTACTGTTCTGTTCTCACAGCATAATGAGATGATGAAAAGACATTTTGGATTCCCCTGACTATAATTTATTTGTGCTTTGTAGAATCTGGGAGGCACTGATTATTACTGCCCAACTTGCAAAGCAAAATTTGATTTTGAATTATCAGATTCAGAAAAGTCGCAGCTAAAAGTCAAGTAAGTTCCCCACCCCAAAACCCCAACCCCTATTATAGTTTGATAAATTCAAGTAAGTCTGCTATGAAATTCTTTTTGTTAATGCTTTTAAATATTGCAATCAACTGCAATGAGGATACCTATTTGGGAAAAAAATTACAATGAATATACCTATATGGGGAAAAAATTGAAATGAGGATGATGATGGCAACGATAATGAGTAGCAGGAGCTGCAGTTGTATTATTGTAATTTTTTTCTGCTGCTGCTGCTGCTGTTGTTATCATTATAATTATAATTTCACTTTGTTTTCAAGAAATTTTTTATGTGGCATTCTGATTGATATTGGACCTGTCTCTTTGCCTCTTTATGTCTGATTACTGTAAGAGTTTCTGTACAGATGGAACAAAAATAATGGCCAATTGGTGCTGCCTAACAAGGTTACTGTTTTCTGCAATGGCATGGAAGGCACATATTTTCCAAGTCTTCACCTGTAAGCTCAAATAGCTTCATAAGTGCCTAATTTATTTTATTTTTTATTTTAATTATTACGGTTGAATCCATTAGTTTTACTTGAGTTTTCATTAGAGGAGGAAGGCTTATAGGGTTATGCTGTGAAATATCAATGCTGATCAATAACTTTCTTCTTTTTCTTTTTTGCACAATTTTTCATTGAAAAAATATTAAATCTAGTAATCTTTTTAATAGGTCCTTAATCTAGTGGTTCTGTTAAATTATAAATTTTGTATATTAAAAAAAAAAAATCCAGTAAACCTCTCAACAGTCTATGTCACCACAAATACTTAAGTGAGTTATTAACATGTATAGATATGGTCATTAGATACTTTCTTAAAATAAATAAATAAATGGTTGTAAGAGACAGTTAGCCTAAGGCTTCACTCTGTGGTATCTTATTAACTTGGGCTTTTGACATCTGAAAGTATTTTCTTTATGTTCATTTTTTTTTACCAGGGTTATCTGCAAGTGTGGGTTCTGCGGGACAGAAAAGCAAGCACTTAGTGAATGGGTGAAACACACTGGTTCCAAAATGAAAAATTGGAGGACTAGTGTTAGGGTGAAAGGTTCCATGCTGCCACTGGAACAATGGGTTTGTATTATGATTCATTTTCCCATTTTGTTCATATTGCATAGTCTTTCCCCATGTCTGCCTTTACATATTTAGAGTTGTTCCTTTTATGAGAATTTCTTGTTGTTGGACTGATACTAGGGTTTTATCTGCATGGGTTAAACTCCAAGTAATGATTGCAAAAACTGAATTCCACTCATCTTCTGCAAAATTTGACTCATTTTTTCAATATGCTATATGTACAGTCCACAATCTTCTGAATATCAAGTTGTATATATTAAAAAATGTGTAGTCAATTTTATCCATTTTGTTCGGGCTGAAGGATATGGATCTGTTAAAACCTTGAAAGGTGTAAATTTCTATTTTTTGTTTGTTTGTATTTGTATTACCAGTCTGCAAATTCACAGCAGAAATTGTTTTTTGATTAACATGAATGTAGTTGAAGCTGGTGGCTAGTACTGAACTTAAATTATAAATATGAAAGTGCTAAAACATTAAATGAGATGACTTAATTTCTGTCTGCATCATGGTTTCTTTAGCCATCCTCTCATGTTGATTCTGATTGATTGTATCTTTTTTTCTGTTCTGCTCAAGCTCCTCAATTTAAGCATTTTCATTAATGTCTCCAAAATCTTGTCTTAAGTTATTCCCCTCACCCCCAATTTAATTCATGATTGTCAGTATCTCACTATCTTGTCTGGGATTACCTCTCTCTTCCCCTCCCAATGTGTATTTTCTAATTTGGTGTTGTGTGATTTCTGTTAATTGGTTTCATGCATTTCGTTTTGAAGTTCAATGTATGGTGCTAGATTTTAGAACCTTTGTATCGTTCTTTTCCTATTTTTCTCTATTCTGCCAAAGAAAATTATTAATAATTACAATGCTTTTCTTTTTTCCACTTTCCTTCTTTTACATCATATTGTTTTTTTTTTTTAATTATAAATTATAACCTCATTTATTCATATATATATCTTATGCATTCTCATTTGACTTTGCAGATGCTGCAACTAGCAGATTACCATGAAAATGCTCTTATTTCTGTAAAACCTCCTAAAAAACCTTCCATAAAAGAACGAAAGCAGAAGTTGCTTACTTTTTTGCAAGGTATATATGTTTCTCTTAGCTATCAATCATAACCAAATTTGTTTCTCCTAGAAAAGAATTTCACAGTTTGATGAGTTGAGCCGGTCGAAGTTCTACTTATTATAGTACTAACTACATTCTTAATTTTGCTGTGACAGAGAAGTATGAGCCTGTTTGTGTTAAGTGGACAACAGAGCGATGTGCTGTATGTAGATGGGTTGAAGATTGGGATTATAACAAAATTATCATCTGCAATAGGTGAGCTCAATGTGTTTTCCTTTATTTTCCTGATAATTAGTCATCAAGCAGTGACATCAGGCAGTTATGTACCCTTCTTTGGACATCTTCTTGACACTTTTGACATTTTTTTTTCTGTAACTTAAAAAATATATAAAAAGAATAGAGGGGCTATTGTCAAGTGTAATGTAAAGTCTCGGTCCTCTCGGACTGGGAAGCACAAGTGTGTAGACATAAGTCTTCAGAATGACCACTTCATGTTAAAAAATTTTAAAGGGTAGGACAATATCCAAACCACCCAGGCCCCACTTAAAGGGACTAGCACCAGGTGATGACCCTATATTCTGTGAATGACTTTTGGGAAGAATATAGAGCAACTTTTAAAGAATTATAATTTAAAATTTAAAAGAACCATAAATTCTACAAAAAGAAGTGGAGAAAACAAGGATTTGATTGAAAGCAACATAAGTTCAACCTCCTTTGAAAGTTTGACTGTCGCTTTTTCTCCAGATTATCCACATAAGACAGCCTGTTTTATTTTCAAAATGACCACATTAGTGAGCAGCTTGTCATCTAAAGGGTCTAAAACTATAGGGGCATTTGCGACATTCACCGTAAACTATAAAAATTCTACTATCAAAACCCTAATTTGGCTGGTGGGTGAACGTTGTAAATTGATCTTAAATAAGGGTATGGGTCACACAATCACTTTAACTGTATGTCTCTCTCTCTCTCAGGTTTCTTTTTGGCCCTGAGTAAAGGAGGTTTTTGTCATTGGTTTTACCCATGGACTATATTGCACATGCACCCAAATGTCTGCTCTTAGTCACATTTGTGCATTATGTTGGATATCCCCCTTTCATTATTGCTCAGACCTCTTATACCTGCTATCTGAAGCTAGAATCTTCTCTTTTCTTGCTTCTTATTTTTTTCTTGGTTTGCGACTTTCTCTACTGGAGATCTTACCATATTATATGGATGTACTGTTGTTGCATGAATGTCATGGTTGATTTTTTTTTTTCAGATGTCAAATTGCTGTTCATCAAGAATGTTACGGTGCAAGACATGTTCGTGATTTCACTTCATGGGTTTGCAAAGCATGTGAAACACCTGAAGTCAAGCGGGAGTGCTGCCTTTGTCCTGTAAAAGGCATGTTCCTTTGTTATCATTGAATTTCATTAGTTTTGACTTGGTAATTTTGTATATTTTTAAGTGCTTTATTTTTGCTTGATACCAAAATTGATCAAGTTCGCTCTTTTTAGAAGTGCTTGTTAATGATCAAAAATGCCTGTTTGGTATTGATCTGTGAAATTGTCCACTATGTCCTTCAATTTCCTACATGCAAAATCCCCCTTTCATCCTTTTTTGAGTTTAGCTAGTTATTAATTTGGATGTTACTTCTAAAAGGAATTCACATATATGATGGCAGCTTTCCTCTCCTATCCTGAGGTTCTGTTGCCATTTACATTATAAATACATTATATTACTACATGTGGAACATTAATTCATCAAACTTTTGTAAAGCTGGCTTCTATACACTACTATCATTTAATATCTTTATTTTATTCTGGTTTTACTTTTTTGGCCCTCAGGAGGTGCTCTAAAGCCAACCGATGTTGACACATTGTGGGTTCATGTCACGTGTGCTTGGTTTCGACCTGAAGTTTCTTTTGCCAGTGATGAAAAGATGGAACCAGCTCTTGGGATCTTGAGTATACCATCCAATTCATTTGTAAAGGTGGAATATCCGATCTACATTTGGCTGCTTTATAGTTGTTCCAATTTAGCTCCTGTATTCACTTTTCTTGTATTGCACTGAAATTTATATTGAAAAGTGATATTTTAATGTTACTCATTAAATAACTATCCAGATAAGTAATTTGTCATTTTCTGTTGGCAAAGACATAAAAAAATTGTTTACACTATTGAAACAATGATGAATTATTCCATTCAATATCATCAAGGTGAAGACACTGTTTTTGTAACCTAGGTGAAATTGTTTGGAATTGCCCATGCACCAGAAATGATTTGATTCCTGTTAGATTGTCTCATTATGGTCTTAATGAATACATGCTGATCTAATGAGTTGATTGGTTCTTGTATTGAAAATCTTACCCAAATCAATCTAAAGTGCATCTTGTTTACTTCAAAATTCAGATTTGTGTAATTTGCAAGCAAATTCATGGTTCGTGCACGCAATGTTGCAAGTGTTCCACTTATTTCCATGCTATGTGTGCTTCAAGGGCAGGGTATCGCATGGAGGTATGTTTATGATTATTGTTTCATAAAACAAATTTTATCTTAGAGGCAATACTTAAGTTCTGGTGGCTCAGAAGAGTAGTAATATGTTTTCAGCATACTTGTAAACCCTTTTAACATGTCCTATTTTATGAAATTATGGTACCTTCTGCTTTCCACTTATGAACATGTTTCTCATGTGCTTCTCTCTATGCATCTTCCCGTAGCATGATTTATATGTTTTGTCTTGTTAAAAGCCATCTTGGTGAGTTGTATTGCCATGCCTGGGGTAATTATATGTGAAATGGATTGATATTACATTAGTACTACAAAAAAGGAAACTTGAAATCGCAAGAAAACCTTCCTAATAGAAACTAAGTGTGTTCATATGAAGTGTCTAAAATATTGATAAAACTGTGATAAATAAATTGCATTGAATCTAACAGTGAGCCTCAGAATAGAAAATAATATACTTCCTTTAATTCTGTTCAAATCATCAGGATTGTAAGATAATATATTTCATTTGCTTCTGTCCAGACCAACTTTTGCTCTTTTGGCCTTATTAATGAATATTTATTATCTGACACTTGATAATGTGCTTCTCTATGGATTAGATTTATGATCAGTCTGCCAATTTTTTATTGCGTTTCTCCCTTATAAATTTCAGTTGCACTGCTTGGAGAAAAATGGTAGACAGATCACGAAGATGATTTCTTATTGTGCCTATCACAGGTATAGAAAGCCTCATTTCTGAAATGTTCCCTTCTTTTTAATGTTTTCTGAGTTTTCTCTATCCCTCATTCTTTTTCTACTACACTTCTGGTGGTGTCACGGGGTCAATGTGGTTTTGGATGACCCTAATGTCATCCTTTGCAAGCAACTGCACTTTTGCTGTCTACAGTTTTAGCCTATGTCTTCATGGTTTCATCTTCCGTGCAGGGCTCCAAATCCAGATACGGTTTTGATTATACAAACTCCTCTTGGGGTATTTTCTGCTAAAAGCCTTCTCCAAAATAAGAAAAAGGCTGGGTCAAGGCTAATTTCATCTAAAAGGGCAAAGCTTGAAGAGATGCCTCCAGAAGAAACTACTGAGCTTGAGCCATTCTCAGCTGCAAGATGTCGGATCTTTAAAAGATTGAACAATAACAAGAAGGTAGCTTACATGAAAGATTTAGATCTTCATGTATGTTATAATCGTCTGAGTGGTTGGTTCTAATTTTCCCCCTATATACAAATGTTTCAGATTTAATAAATGTCACTATTTTTCTTTCTTTTTAATGATTGCTAGAGAACAGAAGATGAAGCCGTTTCCCACAGAGTGATGGGGCACTGTCATCATCCTATAGAAGCAATACAAAGCTTGAACACCTATAGAGTAATTTTCTTTTCCTTTCTAGATTAGATGTGACTTTTTATACTTCTGTTCCTTGTGATATGGGATTCAATAAAATCAATCAAGAGGTGACATTAGTTTTTCTTTTCTTTTTTAAATAATTTTAGCAGGTTGTAGAGGAGCCGAAAACCTTTTCTTCTTTCAGGGAACGGCTTTACCACTTACAGGCAAATTTTCAGCCTTTCTGTTCAGTAGTAATCTTCTTTTTGGGTTGGATTCCTGACTATTATTGGGCATACATATATGATTGCAGAGAACCGAACATGATAGGGTTTGCTTTGGTAGATCTGGTATACATGGATGGGGGCTTTTTGCACGTAGAAATATTCCAGAAGGAGAAATGGTATGTCAGTTAAAGCTAGAATATTTTCCTTTAGATTTCCTTTTGTAGAGAATTTATGCTGGAATTGCTGTTTATATTCGATTTACTTTGGGTGCATTGTGGAAAGTGGTCACTTATCAGTTATCACTGCAAATGATGTTTTAAACCATATGTTCTCATATTGTGAAATTGTAAGATGGTGCTTCCTCCTCTTGTAAGAGCAAGGTGTGAATGGTGAGGTCATGGGTTCAGGACCCATTGCATTTTTGTTTAAGTACCCCAAAAAAAAAAAAAAGTGAAATTGTAAGATGGCATCCTGGAATAGACCACTCATTTCAAAAGCCATACAAGTAGTATTAACTTATTTCAGTTGCAATTTCTGTTGCTTATTTCTAATGCAATTATTCATCCCAGTGGACCATTCTAACAAACCTTGATTTTTGAAGGATATGTACCATATAAGTAAACATTTGAACCATCTTATATCTGTGTGTCTATTAACCTGCTCATACCTTTGTCTAGGCTGTGGAAGTGGTTTTTTAAGTGCTAGCAAAGTCGGAACTTTGGAAGCTGCCTGCAATTTTCCTTCTTTTGTTTTTCATTTCTTCCCTTTTGTTGTTCCAGGCCTTATGAAAAGCACAGTGCCTTTGGCTTTGCTCATGACTTTGAAGTACAATCTTGTATATGGAGTAACATGTATGTGTTTGTCTGCAGGTTCTTGAATATCGTGGTGAACAAGTGAGACGCAGTATTGCAGATCTGAGGGAGTCACGGTACAGATTAGAAGGCAAAGACTGCTATGTGAGTTGTTAAAAAATAATCTTGTGTTATTTCTTTTCTTTTTTATATTTTGGCACTAAATCTTTTCCAATATTATCTTGCAGCTGTTTAAGATCAGTGAAGAGGTAGTGGTGGATGCAACAGATAAAGGAAACATAGCACGCCTAATCAACCATTCGGTGAGTTATTGTAATTGAAGGAAATTGTCTGTTACTTTAGCTTCTCTGCAGTTTTCTTCCGAGTGTTGCAAAACTGCTTATGTGCCACTGCCAATCACGTTATCCCGCGCTTCTTGTGGAAGGTGTTTGTGTCATTTCATCATCAACTTTAAAATAAGCAAATTGGGTGACACCCTCATTTTATATGAAATGATGGCAGCGTTAGGAGGGATTTGTAGTTGACCATAGTTTTTTTCTTCAGTTAATAACTCAACTATTATTGTGTTTTTATTTTTAACGTGCTGCCTTTGGTTCACCTTTCATTCAGTGTATGCCCAATTGCTATGCAAGAATTATGAGTGTTGGTGATGAAGAAAGCCGGATTGTACTTATTGCCAAGACTAATGTATCTGCTGGTGACGAGCTAACGTAAATGCTCTCTCTCTCTCTCTCTCTCTCTCTCTCTCTCCTCCCTTGGTTTAATGCATCATCATTGGCTTCATGTTGCAGGTATGATTACTTGTTTGATCCTGATGAGCCTGATGAATTTAAAGTCCCCTGTTTATGTAAAGCTCCAAACTGCCGGAAATTCATGAATTAGGATACAACACACATCATAGCCATTGTTTCTCCGCAAGGAACACTAACCCATCTCCCTCTCTCGCGGGATCTCACAGTTCTCTTATACAAAAAAAAAAAAAAATTGTAATTTTTGTGGAAAAAAAAAAAAAAAAAAAAGAGGAAAAAAGGCATAGTGTATTTTTCTATCTTTATTTTTGACAATCATTAGAGCTTAATATTAAAAGCTTTAGTTCTGGCGGCCTTCAGGGTTTGGCCTCTTGTGTAAATTTGTTTACTCACATTATATCCTTCTAATTAATTGCTTACCCATTTTCAATTTCATCCTTAAAATAATAATTCAAATCCGTTCTCCACTTGGAGGTGGCATTTCATCAAACCAAGTGGATTCATTTCAAATTCCCCGTAAGAAACCACCATATCCTAAAACTGACAGACTTGCATCATGCATGGTATTCGGTTTTGAGCTCCCGCTAGATCAGACTCTTTCCCCAAGTTGAAATTCAAGCTGAAAGATGATAAAACACCAGGTCAGCTTCTGTAAATGGTGAATACAGCTATGTGTCAGCTTGGGAGGAGAGAGAGTTAAAAGATCAGGAGTTCACATGACAAAGAATAATCTGTTTCTATGTCATATACCAAACAAAAGTAAAAGGCCTCATAATCAAAGAGAAGGCAAGGCATGCCAAATGCAAATGGAGGGTTTTAATAAGGATGATTTGGAAATGGCTACGTGGCCCCCCACAAAAAAAAAAAAAAAAAAAAAAAGTCCGAAACAGAAAAAGAAAATTGGGATATTCTGACAGATATTGTCCCAATTAATTTTCCCCAACCGACGTGGCTTACAATTCAAGCGACTTATTAGTTGCCATCCATGTGATTTCTTTATTTTTCTTGTCTGTTTTGCATTGATCAAAAGAAAGCAATTTACTGCGCAATACACAAACACGAACAGGCACCATGGTTCCTGCTCATAACCAAGAACCCACCAAAATCAAAATGCCTGTCAGCCCGAGTATAAAACGCAGGCAAGTTACTGCATTTCTATCTCAATTTCTTGCACTTAGTGAAATGAGTATCTAAAAGATTTTGCTCCCAACTCCGTTGTTTTATTGGGGAAAAAAAATCCATGGCTTTATGCTCGACCGTATCATCGGTATTTCCCACAATTTCCTAATGAAACTAACTTCTACAAAAATACATCATTCAATAATTTTCATTTAGTGTATATTTTGATCAGTCTACAATTGCATTACATTTGCTCCTTATACATTACCTTTCATACTTACAAAATTTAATCATGATTAGAGTTTAAAACGCATCTTGTTTTAATTGAGTATTTTATATTTTAAAATTATATACAAAATAATGAAAAATAATGAATTGCGTGTTATGAAGAACAAGAACAAGACCGTGTAATCCCAACCATGAATATATATATATATATATATATCCAATAAAAATTTACTAAAAAGTGTAATATCAACAAAACAAACAAAAAAATTACACCGTAACTAAGATCCCCATCAGACAACTAACTTCCCAAAATGGGAATATGCTTGTGCATTATCAATCCCCCCACTCCCAAAAAAAAAAAAAAAAAAACCCGATTTGCATGCAAACTCCTATTACTATTGCACAGGATGAGTTGCAACAGAGACAAGAAAATAAAGAAATCACATTGATGGCAGATGTGTAAATTAGACGTTCATGGGGCGAATTTTGTAACCAACAATTGAGCTAAATTGGCTCTGTTTAATTGACAGGAAAAGATTCTGATGAAAAGAAAAAATACAAATAATTGACGGGACTGATTTTGATTTTTCTTTTGAGAATTTCATAACTAAATTTAAAATTTAAGTTGAACTTATTTGTTCAACTTTTAGCTTTTCTGTTCATCTTTTTAGAACTTCACTTCACTTCTTATGTTAACTTTTTAACACTTGTTCAACTTCACTTTTACAGGCATATTTTAGTAGAAAAAAGATGTCAAACGCAAACTATGAAAAAGGAAGTCAAACGCAAACTAAGTTGTTAGTGAAGAAGTATATTTTAGTAGAAAAAAGTAGATGTCACACGCAACCTAAGTTGTTAGTAGTTGTTACTGTTTGGAAGGAAAGATTATATCCTTATCCGGGCTGGACTTTTTATTGTCACGGGATAAAAATAAAATAGTTCGTTCCCGTCGTAATTTGTTTCCACTGGTTGGTTTAATGCGTTATCCAAGTTTCCAAAAATATATTCTCCTTACTAACTAGTTCACACACACACACACATGCACACACGTGTGTGCGTGTGCGGGCCTTCAAGCTTATAGGTAAAAACTTGGGTGGGCCGGCCCAATGCATTTTCCATCTTTTTTTTTTTTTTACCCCTTTTTTAGTAACACTTTCCATCTTTTCATTTTTATATTATATTATATTATATTAAAAACAAATTCAAATGTTCCCAAAGGAGGAAAACATAATAATTAAGTGAAAAGTCGTACGTAAAGTAGTACGTGTGCACGTGTGTGTGTGTGTGTGTGTGTGTGTGTGTGGCGCATGACATACGCGTTTGTGTACGTGTGCATTAATTCCGATCTCAATCTAAGACATGATTGTCCAATGCAAATGCAGGTGTGCAGCAGATTAAGAAGAGGAGAAGAGAAGAGAAGTAGATATGATTTGATTTGATTTGTCCAAGGAGAACACAGATTTACCTGATCATGATCATCTCAATCAAAGAAAGGTAGGGTAGGGAACCAAAAAGACGTGGGGCCTCGCCCCCCCCCCCCTCTTATCAAGGGGCCCAAAGCTGAGAGATTTCCTTTTTATTTCCTTACTGAAGAAGAGAAGCAACAAGAACTATGAAATAGCAAAATTAACTAAAAAAAAACCAAAAATGCAATAAAAACGAAACAAAGTTTATAGAAAATGTCTCAATGTGTACTTTCAGGAGAATGATGTATCCGACTAAAAATTACCGACTCAGACTCATTTGGCCCAGGCAACAAACCCTCACAAGCCCTAGGAGAACCACCTGGAAATAATTTAGGACCATTTATTGCATCACCAGAAAACCTTTCCTCTCCACAATAGACAGAGTTATTGCCATTAGTTTCTCCAAGCATGTTGTTGATGTTGTCACCATCGCCATCGCCATCCATCAGCAAAGTGGTAGTCGTCTGTGATTCATTAGCACCTGAATCCCCATCTGCAACCTCCAAATTCACCTGTTCAGAAGCCATTCCAGTCTTTTCCTCCAAACTGGATACTGGCTCTCTCTCCCCTGGGGTCTCACCACCATAAAATTGAACCACTACTTCCATCTTCGGAGAAGGGGTAACAATGTGATTCTGCACCTCCTGAATTGGGGATGAAACAGGCTCCTCTGTATCTTCTTGTATGTCTCTGGATGAAACAGCTTCCACTTTATTCTGATCTAAAGTTGACATAGGCGAACATGGCATTTCTGCATCCAAAGTCGGGACTGACTCCAGTACCTTCTCCACACCACAGATGGGGACTTGCTCTTCCACTTTCTCCACACCACAGATGGGGACTAGCTCCTCCACTTTCACCTGGTTGGAAGCTGATATAATGTCAAATGTTCCCCCGCTAAGAGATGACAATCTTACTATTTTCACCCTCTGCTTCTTGTAGAGGTCCATGGCTCTCTGCAAATCACAATGTGTGTCAACCAGCTAGAATCTAGAATCAGTATTCAAACATTTTGACTTAGATTTAAAGTCCTGGCAATATTCCCAGACAGTTAAACCAGTGTTTGTATAGATGTGACAACAAAAATGAGTTAGTCATGCACAGATGCAAACATTAAACTGTTACAAACAATATCAGCACAGTTAAATAGTGCCCAAAAAGGCACTCAACCTGACCAGTATTCACCAAAGCATGTACTTGAAACTACAGGGGGGAAAAGTAAATTCAAAATATAGACTTGCAACTGGAGAAATCGAGCACTTCCATTGAAACAATAAATCAACAAAATAATAATGTCATGATTAGTTCGCAATTATGAAATATGCAGCGCAACTACTGGCAAACAGCTTCCCCTTTAAGTAACAGGACAGAGAGAAGAGAATCAATGATCCCACACAAATTATTCACTTTAAACCAAAGATTTTTCTCATGAGTTCTTCTATATACGTACATATTTTATTGATGAAGAGGAACCTACCTCTTGTACACAGGCTTTAAAAGGCTTTAATGACATCTGATTTAAAAAGGCTTTTGTTATCTTTTGGTTAGAAAAGGCTTCAATAACATCTGATTAAAAGCATGCATCATACCAACCACTTGTAGCCCTCGGGCAAGGTAGGACATATGAACAATTATGAGGATGAGGCTACTAAAACTGCATAAGAATAAGATATCAATGACTAGCAATATCTCCATCCATCAGACAAATTACCTGAAGAACAGAATCCTTTATGGCAGGAAAAAGTGAACGGCTCGATAAGTTATTGGAAAATTTCAGACCAGCTCTTCCTTCATCCTGTCACATTTACAAAGATAGGACAAAACGAAGCAAAAGTTGTCAATAAGAGTTCATCAATATTTATAAAGGGAATGGGAGAGTTTTTGTCAAGATTCTCTACCTCCAAAAATACATCCATAGTGCTGTCTTCATCAACAGAAGCACTTTGTTCAATATCCAACAAGCTTATACACTGATCATACAACTCTGGAGGTGCAAGTTCAGCTGAAATATCTAGCTTAGAAAGATATATGCGGCTGAAATAAGAAGCATCATCCCTTGATAATTTGGAAGGATCAGGTGCCTTTTCATGGGCAGGTTTAGGCAGAGAATGAGTAGCTTCTTTTGCTGGAGTATTGGCAGCGGAGCTTATTTCAGTGGTTTTTGCCTGAACCTCATTGTTTTCTTCATGTTGAGACCTCTGACCTGCATTCCCAGCCAAAGCATCGTCTACTGGGACCTGCACTGGATAATCATCTTTGAGGGACGGGGAAGGCAAGTCCCTCTTCATCTCATTATCTGGTCCTTTCCACATGTCAGCATTTGAGTCCCAACCCCGACCATTCATCGAATTCCTCTTCTGGTCCCATTCAGCCCCCCCATACATGTGAGGAGGGCCTGAGCCATTGCTTCCATCCCATCCATGCAAGTGAGGAGGGCCTGAACCGTCCAACATATTCTGCCAGCCAACTGGACGCAAGTGACCAGAAAACCTGTCGGCTTCAGGCATGTGATAATGAATCCCAGAGTGATTAATCTCCACAGGAGGTCTAACACCAAACATAGGTTGAGATGCAAACTGTGGCATCATTGCCTGAAAACCCCCATGAGGAGGTCCATGTTGGTAAGGAATGAAGCCATTTGGTACCGATGAAGACCAAGGGACACTCCTCCAAGCATTTCCATGTCCTCTTACTACACTAGGATCACTACCCCTCTTATAACGGGGAGTGGAGTTAACTCTACCATCTTCTTCCAAGGAACCGGTAAATGAAGGGCTGTCGACTCCAGCTCTGAAAGCAGGTGATGGAGGAATCAAAGAAGATGCATTACTCTGACTAGTTCTATTATAATAAGATGAATCTGCCTGAGAGGAGTCATCCAATGGAGTCTTTTCTGGTGGTAAGTCCCTATACAGCCTGTCCTCAGTAGTAGAGAAATCTCTAGCATCAATGGAAGCACTGCTCCTGCGTCCTGTATCTTCAATATCAAGACTCCGCCTAACACTGGTTCTATTTATATACCTACGGTCAATACTTGTAGATGAAGGAGATCGTTCCATCAAGCCCCTGGGTGAAGCCTTGGAACTTGAAGACCTTTCAGTTGGCAGCTCCCCTAAATGACCATCATCCATTTTGACAGCTTTCTCCATGGTTCTGTACTTTGCAGCTCTTTCTGACACTCCAGAGAAAGCACTTACTTCTCTCGAAGAAATTGTCTTGGGCCTCTGTTCGGACTTATTATCCCTATACTTCAAATCTTCAGGATTTAAATGCCTGTAACGGAAAAAAGTGAAGACATCATTATTATTGAATTCTACATATGCTTCACAAGAAAATATGGTTATATCACATTACATTCCCATAAAATCCCGTTGACATTTTAAAACATTGCAGGTGAATTCAGGCTCCTTATATCTGATTTCAAATGTACAGCTACATTAGAATAAAAGAATGAGCTTTTAAACAAATACTATTGCGAAACACATTAATATTTCAGACATAATCATTTAATTAATATTTTCCACTGTATTGGTCCAGCTCCTAGCATTAATCCTCCAAGTCTGATTACGTCAGGCAGTAGCATAAGATGAATGGCAACACAAACAGATTAAACAGAATGCTTATATCATTTCCTTCTATTATTAAAAGAAAAGAAATTTTATGACATGCCAAAAGATAATGACATAATGTTGGTCACAACATTAGCACGTGCTAGTTTCACATCATCAACATAACAATAGCTGTTTAAAAGGCCACCACTTTTACCACAAACCCACAATCAAATGGATTTTATTAATAGAATACTTACAGAAGATCTGCTAGGACAACAAATGAACCACATGTTTATGACATGCAACACAAAACTTAAACTCTTATCCATATCATCCCCCACCCACCCCCCACCAAAAAATAAAAAAAAAAGAACAAAGAAATTTGTCACGGTACATTGCTGAGCATGCTAACCTGAGGCAAATTTAACATAGTAAAATAATATTTTCAAATATGCAAAAGCACAATGCCTAATATTGAGAAACAAAAACACCTACAAAACCAGCATACAAATGTCAGAGCAAACCATTCCAAAGATTATTTACATAATCCGATATGCCTACTACAACCAGATTTTCCACTACATGGAGTTCAGAAAAAATACAAACCTGTATTCATCTACACCAACATGTGAACTGGAGCTGGGAGAATTTCTCCGTCTGTTGCTACCAATAGTAGTGTCCACATGAGCTTGGCGAGATTGAGATCTTCCCCTATCAGCATCAGATTCAACTTTACTGCCAGTCCCAGATTTCTTCTCAATATCAGGATAGTGAGATTTGACAACTCTAGTTTTATTATCATTGGGATCATCACGATCATCCGGGGATCTTTTCTTTCCCCTGCCATCTTTGTACCTAGCACTTCGCTCATCATATCCATCGCCATCACGATGGCGGTCATGGTCACGGTCTTGGTCTCGATCACGCTCATATTCTCGGTCACGATCATATTCACGATCATGATCACGCCCACGGTCACGATCACGAACGCGGTCTCGACGGTCATGATCACGATCTCGATCACGGTCATAATCCCAATCACGGTCACGGTCATGATCCCGATCATAATCCCGGTCACGGTCACGATCACTGTCACGGTCACGATCACGATCACGATCACGATCACGGCTGCGTTCATGCCCACGGTCCCCATCACGTTCACGTTCACGGTCACGATACCGATCCCGACTAGCCTCTATATCACGATCTCGTTCCCTTTCCCGTTCCCGTTCCCGCTCACGATCACGTTCCCGTTCCCGTTCCCGGTCACGCTCTCGATCGCGGTCACTATCCTGAAGCTTGGTTCTCTTCTGTCGTATTTCTACAGCATCCTTGTCATCCTTTGCACGCTTATCATCAGACCTAATGCTAGTATGATCTTTTGCAGGGCGCTCATCACTTTGCTTGTCATCACGATGCTTGTCCTTTTCCATGTCTTCTCGATACTTGTCTTTAGATCTATCATCCTTGCGCTTTTCATCCTTTTGTCGTCCATCCTTGCCAACATCATCCCTAGACAATAATCGTCTATCATTAATATCTCCAATATCATCTTGCTGCTTTTCCCAATCACCAGAACCGTCTCTTTTTTTCCTTGTTCGCCTCTCAAGCTGGTTTTCTGGTTCAGGAGTTTGCAACTCATCCTGTGCATTCAAATCTGCCAGAAGACACAGATAAAGATGTTAGCTAGAGTCTTGACTAGAAAAGCCAAGATCATGTATATGGTATTCATAGAACATTTCATAAAACAAATTCTTCATATTCATTTAAGAAACACATCGGGTCTTCTAAAATAAGAATAGAAAAATATTTGAAGGGTCCAGGAACTAGGTCACACACCACATTCAATTCAATAATTTCAGTTACACACAAGCTAAAAACAATTAAAAATTATTTTCATAAGGCATTTTATCTATGAAACATGTTGTGAATAAAAACACATAAATTTTAATGGAAGTTCATTCCTTAAACCCTCTTCCAAAACAAAATTATGTTTCTCCAACCTCAATTCTTCTGTTTTTCAATAACACCCATTAACAACTGAAAACCCCTAAAAGAACTGGTTCTAGGCATTTAAATCCATTTATAAGTGGCTTCATATTCTAGTGCTACAGCAACAACAATTTTATTTTTTATTTTTTTCAATAGGTTAATAGCAACACCATATTCAACATCATCCAAAAATTAAGTATAACAGTCATCAGTTTTCATTCTCTTTGCAATACAAGGATGTCTTGGCCAACTGGATGTAGCCTCCAATGTATTTGTGCATAAGGTATAATTGAATTACAAAACAATTACACGTTTGGTAATAATCCAACGTCCAACAAACTACTATGTTTCAAATCATCACAGTAAATGTTATTGCTAAAAGATTACATAGAATGGTTGTTATTAAGAAGTGGAAAAGGATGGTTTGTGCCATGACAAACAATCAGACACTAAGATCAAGTAATAAATAGGTTTATATGACAGTTCTTTCATACTAAACATTATAGCTTAAGATAGAACAGTATTTTAAGAGTTTCAGATTTTTAAAAACAAAAAGGAGTAAATAATACGAATTACGAAGCTAATAAAAAATAATATTTTTGGGTTGCTGAAGGACAGTGTCAGTGATAAATAAATTCCATAGAAGCTACACAATATAAATCCATCAGTAGATCCCTGAATTCCTATGGCAGTGTAATTGAAAAGGATAAAATCACTTCAAGTCACTGGAAACTCGAAATTACCAATGCTTAATATCCAGAATGTCTATAGGTAAATCTTCAAGGGGTACAAAAATTACACAATCCAATTCATCCAAGAAAGATAAAGAAATGTCCACACAGAGATATATGCAAAAATCAATCAACACAAATCTTGCTGCAGTATCTCAATGCTCACTACAACCATCCATACATTCCCAAATGCGTGCTTAAGGGCTCAACAATCCACATGAAAAATAATCCCTCCATTTTATCTTGCTAGTTCTGGTTAAAAAATCCAACACTTTAGGGGAACATTTTTTGATGCATTGTCTTTCAAATAAAAAGTTGGAAATATCCAAACTATACTCTTGAGTTTAAACTTAAATAAAACTAAATGTAAAGGGATATCTATTTCTCAAATCAAGTAAAGGGTAAATTAGGAAATGTACTAATATTATCATCATTGACTTTTCAAATGGAACCATATTTTTGAACATTCCAAAATGAAATAGAGAACCAACAACATGGGATGGAGAGAGTATTTATTGTCACTAAATACAGTGAAGCTTTCCCATCAAGAAAACAATGAATGTTTATCGAAATGAAGAAGGTTATGGAAATATATATTGGTTTGTTTGAAGTGGGAGAATGTTTCACCCATGCTAGCTAAGTGTATTAAGAAATGGCTTTTTTTCTTTGAAGTCAACTTTAAACCATATTAGATAATTAATAGTGTCCGCATCTGTTCTGGAGCTTTCAATTAAACCAGAAAATCTTCACCACATCAACAACAGCCCACACGACTGCAAAAGTGAACAAGGGTGATTTAATTAAGGTAAAGGAACAAGAAGAGGAGGAAGACCTAAAATAGTATTAGTAGTAGAAAAAAGAACATGTTAATTAAAGAGTAGCAAAAAGTCTGATTCTGGATAGAATGGAGGAGAAGAATTCTTGCGGCCTTTCAACCCTGAGGTTTTGGGACAAAGTTTTGTTGTTCTTCTACCTCCTTTGTTGCTGTTGTAAAATCCAAGGCAAAAAAAAAAAGAGTAGAGGAAGGACCAAGAACATGTGGGTGTAGAAGGGGAGAAAGGCATCCTCGCCAAAGACCTTTTTTTTTATGAGTACAAGCAAAATTTCTCAAAATTCCTAAGCCTATGGCACCCATAAGTTTTGCAAGCCGCAAATCAAACCAAATCAGATAATTTGACATCCTTGCCAAAGACTTAACAAAGAATATTGACCTAGACAGAACAACATGGCACAGGATTCGTGTAACCAATCACCATTAGTTAGTTTAAAGCTTAATTAAGTAAAATGGATATGCAACAACAATCAAAGATTTCATGTTAGGAGTACGTGCATATTAACTACAAAGCAAGAAGTTTTTATCATTCATTTCCTTAAAGTAAGCATAAACATGTCTAATGAGTTGGTAGTTCTCTAATAAAAACTGCATTTCTCTTCTTTCTTTCTTTTGGGTTACAACTGCATTTTTTCATATTACCTCCTTCATGCAAAAAGTCCCAAAAAATGCTACTCAAGCATAGGAAACTATGAAAGGACAACCAACATCCCAAAGGAGGACATATATTGTCCACATCTCAGAAAGACTCCTAGCACACTTACGATAACTCTTGATCAACCACCCTAACATGCAGATCCTAAAACCATAATATGAAATTAGACACAACTCATATAAATCAGATGCAGTTCAATTATTATCTTCAGAAAATGGAAGCACCAGGGAAAAAAAACTGAACTTTTACTACATTGGGTTCATATTTTACTAATGATTAGAAAAGTAATGAAAAGAAGATTATATTGTTAACAACTTATGGTTAAAAAGAGAAAACAAAACAAAGAAATTTTAGTTTTAGTCTTGTCCATATAAATTTCTCTCCAAATCTCACATATAGTGGATAAAAAAGCTCAAATCCTGACAGGCTCAAATATATTTCTCAAACCTTTATTTCCTTTAGCCCATGACAAGTAAAACCCTGGAAAAATAAGAGAACTCAAAATTTTCTTCCTCTTAAATTCTATGGTTGACGTAATCATGGTGTTCAATTACACAAAAACATGAATTTGACTAGCACAATAACAACTCTGACAACTAATATAATGGATTAAAGACGCAATGAATATTGAGAGGTTTCATAAATATTGTTTGGAGCATATGTAACATGAACCTAAAGTGTTAAGTAAAGCAATGCTCCTGACTGGAAAGGTGTGACACATCTATAGAATGTAATAAATTGCCACCGATTGAAAGCTATGAAGGTCCAATTGAAGACCAGAAACCTTCAACGTTTCAATAACTATGAGTATAATGGCTAGCTTCCAAGGGTATGTAGAGGGAAGATGGCACCACAATGTACTAAAATCTTACTTGTAATAATATAATGAAGCTTTCAACAAATATTCTCATATTATTTCTTTTCTAATCAGTTTCAATTCAATCATCTATTTCTGACAATCATTTTTTTATTATCAGTAATATAACTTCATTGAATATCTATTTCTGACAATCATGATATAAGTAAAGTATCCAGGCTCTGTAATAAAAAATTCCTCTTTATCAGATGATAGCTGATTAACCGTAGTCTTGTTCTACCATCAGCTTCAATTACCTCACCATTGAAATGCATAACAATTATTTTTTGTCACATTTAGGCTTTAGCAATCCAATTCTTTTCAATTTCTATGGATATCTTCAGGTTAAAATTAGAGAACAGCAACAATAACATTTAACAAAAGAGAAGGAAAATATGAAACTATGTAATAACAAAAAGGAATGAAAATAAAAAAGATATAAAACCAGCTAGATCACTAAATTTATCACTGTGAAAAGCACACAACATGAGTTACCATTCGTATCTAAGATTTATTCTGTTTGATTAAATTGTGTGGTGTTACATTTTCAAATAAAATTATGGACAATTTTAATGTTCTGAGATTCAAATCAGCTCCCACCCATTAAAAACAAGATCCTTAGATCTAAAATAAAATAATAAATAAAAAGTTAAAACACTTCAAAAATGCTATCTAGAGAACAGTCATAATAACTACATTGTCCTGAAGACATGATAGACAATGTTAACTTAAATTTCATGCAGATGTTGGCTTATGAAGAGCATGAAGCAAGACCCCGTATGACTAATTTAGATGCCCCGCGACAGAAAGGTCACAGCTTGAAACTGGAAGCATTTAAGAAAAATCATCAGACTGAAATCAAATGTAGAAAATGAAAAACAAAGAAGGATATCAAATTTCAAGCAAGCAAACAAATCTAAATAATTAAGCCTCACAGCAACTGAAATTGCACAAAGTTAAAAACATCCTTTAAAAATGAGTTACCGTATCAAATCGCACATGGGGTTCTAAAAATGGAGCAAAATCCAATGATTTTTAGGTAGTTCAGCACTTCCCTAGTAACTCCAACAACCACACTTTTCATTTTCTAATACTATCTACCAATCTCAAAACACTCAAACATACCATAATCTACTATCAGTACATAACAACATAATCACAATATACACACAAATGCATATTAAACAGCAAACCAATCAGTTACCTTACCAGTAATTTCAAGGGCCTTCTTCGTCTCGCGCTGTTCGTCATTGTCAATGACCACTCTCTCACTTTTCCCTTCTTTACTCTTCTTCTCCCTTTCAGCTTCTCTACTCTCCTTTCGACCTGAATCCCGATGCTTCCCACTGCTCCTCTTTGCCTCCTCAGCCTCACCATACACTCCCAAACCCTCCTCTCTCCTCCTACTGCTGCTACTACTCTTCGATTCACCCGAAGCCTTCAATTCCTTCAATTCCCTCGACTCCTTCAACTCCTTTGATTCCTTCGACTCCTTGGACTTCTTCGACACCTCAGTCCGATCATCATCCCCGCCATTCCACCGATCGGTTACTACTTCATCGCCACGCTCCTTTCGCCGCTTCGACGAGCCATGCTCTTCCGCATACTCGCCATTTCCAGAAGCGTACAAGTCCTTGGAATCCTTCACGGAATCAAGCTTCCGTTTTTCGCTCGAAGCAGATTCCTTTGAAACCCTAGCTCCAGCGCCACTCTCCTCCTTGCCTCCCTTCCGATCCTTCGAACTCAAATCTTTCTCCGAGTCCGAGTACTCCCTCGCTTCCCTCGAGCTGTGCTTGCTAGATTTGTGCCTTGAACCCCTCGGCATCACTGAAATACACTCAAAAACCCTAGTTGCAGATTCCCGAACCAAACCAAATCCGAAACCCTAACTTGCAAATCCCCGAACAAAAATTGAGTGCTCAGATCGACAGAATCGAAACCCTAGCCTCGAATCGATACCCAAAAAAATGAAACCCCGATATCAGAACCCTAATCGCGAAGCTTCTCAACCAAAAAGCGAGCACTCGAATCAAAAAATTCAAAAACCCTAAGTGCGAAAATCTCGGAGGGAGTGAAAAAAATAAACCCTAACAGTGTAGGCGGTCGGAGAATAGAACGGAAAAGCCACCGGAGGCAAGGGATCGCCGGAAATCGGAGGAGATTTATGAGAATGGGATCGAAATGAATGAAAATTACAAGCGAGCCACGGAGAGAGAAGTGGTTTTGAAGAGAAGGGGAAAAAAAAATAAGGGTATTAAGGCTTTTTGCTTTGCTTTTGTTTAGCGAGACTCAGAGAGGACTCGCGATAATTTGTGCCGGTGTGACGATATTACCCTCGGTAGTTCGGTGTTAATTACGGAGGGTGTCATTGCGGTGTTTGTTTTGTGTTGAAACGATGATATTGTTGTAATTGGATCACGTTGCTGTTTCCAATGGGGAGGTGACACGTATGTAGCTAGCGGAAGCAAGGGTAAATCTGGTGCTCCGGTGATTACGTGGGGTAGGTGGACCTTTGAGGTCAAATTAGAAAATTAATTTATCCGTAGGATTTGATTGGTGGGTTCCACCTTACCTGCATGGAACCAAGTCCACTTGATTTCAATCCTTTAGAGACAACACAGTGTGAGTGTGATTCAGAGTCATCATCATGTTTCGTTTGTTGGAGACTTGAGAGTAAGTACAAAGAAGAAAGAAGGGAACTCAAAAACAATACCAGTACTTGCATTAGCTTCTTGTGCAATGGTTTAGAAAGAAAGAATGAGAAGATTTAAATGTTGTTTGTGTATATTTACCAAAAAGTAATAGTAAAACGTGTGGAAAGGTAATATTTACCGGTACTTCACACCTTTTTTTTCTTTTTTTTGGTTTCCTGCGTTGTTTTTCAAAGTTTTTAACTAAAGACTAATCATTGTTCGCATTGGATGGACCCACGAACCATGATTCACCACCGACAACCAATCAAAAATAATTTTTTTTAAAAAAAAACCCACTATAATCTACCCAACCAAAAGCCTACTAGATCATCCACAGTTGACAAAAGCCACAGTGATCAAACCAACCAAAAACCCAGATCAAACTCAGACGGATAGGCAGCATTAGTCTCAGGCGAATGGCGGCGTGGGTCTGAGCTGATCGGCGGCTTGGGACGGCTGGTTGGTCGGTGACGTCGAGCTTCGGTGGTCGGAGTTGAGAGAGTGAGCTTGAGAGAGATGAGCTTCAGATGAGATGAGAAGCCAGAGAGAGAGAAGAGAAAGAAAAGAAGCGGGAGAGTGAGAAAAAGAAAGAAAGAGAAAATACTTTTTTAAATGAAAGAAGAGAGAGATTTTTTTTTTTTTTTTTTTTTACCTTTGAGCTACAGTGCACATCTAAAGATAAATGTGCACTATAGCTGAGAAGCAAATTTTTTTGGCTATTGCTCCACTATTGCAACTAGCTTTTTTGTGTTTTAGTGTAGCAAAAATAGCAATATAGCTATTTAACTACACTGTTGCAAATGCTCATCTATATTTAGATTTAGGCTTCGAACCATACATCACATGGAGTACCACAATAGATGCCATAATCATTGAGTTATCACTTGAATTTCCAATTTATGGTTTTTTTAGTATACATTTTTTTAAGATACAAGTACAACTATAATTTTCTAAACTTTTATCAAAAGAACAACTATAAATTTACACAACCAAATAATTAAATGTTAATAAACTTATCCAAACACTTTTTTCGTACAACTGGGACTTAATTTAGGATATAACTGTTAATTTACTTAACCCAATGAATTTGGATCAAATCTATATTTAGATATGTCAAGTTTTAATTTATACCTCTAAGTTTACTCTATATAGAACACCCATATGCATGTTACATGATTAACTCCATTAATCACTAATAGAAAGCACTAACAAAATGTCTAGTTTGTCACAAACCTAAAGTCCAACGGTTAATTACTCAAATCAAAACTACAATGACCAAGCTGGCTCTCATGTCAAAGTCCAAACTTGATGTTATATAAATAAAATTTAGATACATTTCTTTATGTGCTAAACCTTAGGGTGTGTTTATTTGGAGGTGAAATATAATGGATGAAAAACTTTGAAGAGAAAATGGGAAGAAAAACTTTTTTTATATATATACAAGATAAAATTTATACTCTAACTTAATTTAAGTGTATATGTGTGTGAAACTCCCTCTTGGAGACTTAAACCTCGACCCTTAACTCCCATACCTCACAAGCATTTATATTATTGAAGTGACCACCACACTAAGGGTGTGCGGTGGTAGAAGGAATTTTTTTTTTATAGTGTGTTTGGTTGGGTGGGGAAGAAAGAAAATAAATGGTGAGGTACAAGTGCTTTCTCCTCGGGTCTATAAGAAAGTGTTCTCTCCAAAATAGAGAGAAAATTAAATAAGAAAATAGGGTTGCTTAGTGGACAAAAATGTCCATTCCAATTCATTTCTTTTTTCTTCTTTTTTTTAGTGCTGGGCATGTTGCCTCTTTCCTTTTTTTTTCCTTTTTTTTTTATTTTTCCTTTTCTTTCCTGAAGTTGCTTTTTTTTTTCTTTTTCTTTTTTCATTTTTTGATTTCTTGGCCTATGGTGGGCACGTTGCCTTTTTTTTTTTTTCTCTCTTGGACGTTGTATTTTTTTTTTTTTCTATATAAGTTGTGGGTGTGATAGTTGTTTTTTTTTTTTTCTTCTTTTTTTTTTGTTTAACTAGACATGATTTTTATTTTTTGATAAATTGGGTGATTACTTTTTTTTTTTGGTTGTTTGTCATTTTTTTGTATTAATTGGTCATTATTTTTTAGCAAGACTGTATGAGTAAATTTATACAAACTCACTTTTTCCATTCTTCCACTTTTCCACTTCCAACCAAACAAAAAGGAGAGAAATTAAAATTTTTCCTATCCTCCTAATTTTTCATCCTTCCAACCAAACGAACCTTTAAGTTGTCCAATTAAATTCAACCATGTGGTTTCATTAACTAATGAACTATATGGTTGGGAGGTAAGGGCTGGGGTTCAAGTCTTTAAGAGAGAGCTTCACACATATATACACTTAAATTAGGCTAAAGTAGAAATTTTATCTTGTATAAAAAAAAAAAAATAAAACCTGTCCTTGAGAAATATATATATAATTTTTTTTAATTGTACTAGTCAATTCCAAACAGTTTAATTCAATTGGGAACTTAAGATATAACACATAATGAATTACACATAAATTTAGCCCTTAAAAACCAAACAATCAAATTAATGTCATTGGAAATTTATTTTGGAACAAATTATTAAAATATTAATGTATGAGGTTTGATATCACTAAAATGTAGAAGTGTACAATCTTAATCATGGTGTAAGACTACATGGATTAATATAAATATAAATATAATAGTGATCATTTCCCAACAGGTTTGGATGGAAATATAGAACGATTAAATTGGTTCATTTTGATAAAACGGATTATTAAATTGACAAAAAAAAATCCTTAATAACTAATTGACCATTAAAATGAAAATCAATGGACTAAATTGAATTTTAGGATGATTAAGATCATATTGTTTTATCTTTCACAGTTACATAAAAAAAAAAATTAACAATTACCTTGTTTATATGGAGTGAATAGCTAAGTGGTGATCAATAATGTAAATTTTGCCTTCAACCAAAAAGGACATAAAATAGGAACTCTATATAAAAATGCGCTAGTGTAATTTATTTGAATAACAATTCGGTACCTCAATAATAACATTAATTTATTCCTCCCCATGACAGAACTCAACAGAGTTCCCTTATAATATGTGATAATATGTACCTTAGATGTGTTTTAGGGACACCTAGAGTTCATGTGATCTATATTCGATTTGTTATAGTTTTATAGTCAATGCTTTCAGACCACTCTAAAAATTGCCTCCTATAATTAATATATTATATTAGTGTCATACTCAGATGCTTGACTTAAACTTAATCAAGATCATAGGTAAACTAAACAAAGTATTTTAAGTATCAATTTAATATTATAAAATAAATGAAAATTTTATTTTAAATATAAAATCCTATATAATAGAAAACTTATTTTACGTTAATGTGAAATACACATAGGAGGTGTTTGGCTTACTGTGATGTTACATTACGCCATAATTTAATGTAAATTTAATTATAAAAATACAACATTACATTATTTAAGAATGCGATGAGATTAAGATAATTTAATATATTTTATAATTTTAAATTATAGTAATATTAGAAAAATAAAATAAATAAATAAAATCTTAATATCACGTTATTGCAATGTGCATCATGATGATGCCAAAAATCGTCAGTAAATCACACATTTCTCACGTGCCCTAGACAAGACCTGCACAACACAAAGAGAATAAGAAAACCCTATGAAGAGTATCGGTGTGGACAACGGCGGCGCCACGTTATACTCACGGTGTTCCCAAGAACACCTTGACATTGAAAAAAAAAATCATATATAATAATTAAAATTTTTTATTTGTTTATCCTTAAAAAAAAATAGGATCACCCTCAATCAAAATCAGGAACACCCTCAAATTTAAAAAAAAAAAAAAAATTTATTTGTTCTACTTTTAAGGAAAAAAAAAACCCAAAAAAAATTTTTAACTAAAATCTAAAAAAAAAAAAAAACTGTAACAAACCAAAACAACGGACGGCAAGCTCACGGAAAGCCCAACAAATCAAAGGAAGCAAACCCACGGATTCTCAAAAAAAAAAAAAAAAAACAGAGCAACAGAGCAAATTAATTTACATCAGAAATCACTAAAGTTAAAGCAAACCTAAAAACATAAGAAATCACTAAAGGCTAAACCACTAAAGCAAACCTAAAAACAAAGCAACAGAGCAACGCCTCCCCTTAGAAGTTAGATCGGTCCAGTCGCAGTCCAGACTCCAGAGCATGTCGTCGCCCCTCATCGGAGAATAGGTCGGTCCAGTAGCAGAGTCGCAGTCCAAAGCACATTGTTGTCGTCGCAGTCGAAACGCTCAACGGAGATCGCTCGTCTCCTCGTTGCAGTCCAAACGCTCGTCAGTCCAGTCGTAGTCCAAACACTCATCGAAGATTGCTCGTCCTCGTCGGAGATTGCTCGCACATTGTGTGATTCGCGTCGCACACTGTCGCATAAATATTTCTCTCTCTGACTCTCTCTCAGTCTCTTACTCTCTCTCTCTATCTAGAATGAAATGAAATCTATATATATATATATATATAATAGGTGAAGTAAAGAGAAACTCTAATTGCAATTCTAAATTAGAATTCTAATCTATATTGTGCCATGTGTCAATGTAAATATGAAATTGGAGTCTAATTTTCCTACATCTGTTGTAATTCCGATGTGCTTTTTTTTTTTTCACACTCGTGTATTTTCAGGTTCACTTCCCTTTTTTCACACCCACGTATTTTCAAGTTCACCTCCCTTTTCTACGCCCAGGTATTTTCAGGTTCACATCTCTTTTCTACCCCGATTTAAGCACCTTAATATACAACTTTCCTCTTCTTCAATCAATGCTATGGAATTTCAAAAGAATCTCTCGGTATCAATGATGCATGTACTTAGGTATTTCTACATCTTATATAAGAAGAGATTCTCCAGATATTCCGATTGTACTTGTCTTTACAATTTTCATGCTCTTGGTTTATGTTCTGCAAAACGAATTCCAACTATTCCTAAAGTTTGATCATTGCTTTCTTTCATCTGCCTATACTGTCATTCTTTTTTGTGTAAATTTTTTTTATTTAATTATATAATTTTGTGATTTTCCTATGATTGATATTGCATGTTTATTTTCTTTCATCTGCCTAAACTTTTTTTTTTCCTTTTTTGTCAATAATTTTTATTGTTTAATTATAAAATTGTTTTGTTTTTCTATCATTGATGCTGCATGTTTTTTTTCTTTTTCATAACACGTTATTAACACGAATCTCTATTGAAAGGAAGTTGTAATCTCATTATTCTTCAAATATTAAAGATTATTTGTGTAGTTTTTTCAACTCACTGTAAGTTTTCTTTTAAGGAATTATTACTTATCCTATTTGTTTGTTTTTACATTTTATGCTCATAATTTTAGTGATTTTTAATTGATTAAATTTTTTTTTATGAGATTCATGTTATTCTATTATTATATATTATTATGAGATGTACGTTATGAGATTCACATTTAATTGATTAAAATATTGTACTAAAAATGGTGTGTGATAAAGCAACTTAATCATAACTATATATACTGTGTATGAATCAACCTTGAATATATATATATATATATATATATCTATGTAGCATTCTTTCATTAGAATTTGGTATGATAAAAATATTTGTTAAAAAATTACATAATGCTAAGTTTTATTAAATATGAATAAACTAATTCTTTTAAACATGACTAATATCATGATTAATAAATAAATAAATAAAACAAAACTAATAGTATCACTTAAATAATAAAATGCAATATATTTATTTCCATTGTTTTATTAAATTACATCCATTCCCGTGTGTAGCATGGGTTACATACTAGTTATGAAATAATGAATGAGTCTTTGTCTCTCTCTTGATTCTTTAAGAAAGCAACTTTATCTGAACTGTGATTGGCTGAAGTTTAACTTTATTAATATTTTGCCTTTTTTTTTTTTGACTATTTTGCCTAATTTTTTGACTGTTTGAATTTGGCTTTATCTTGGCTTCAAAAAAAAATTTGGCTTTATCTCATTATTCTTATCTGTTGGTTGGTGTGTGACTGTGTGTTGGTATTGGTGTTAGTGTTGGTCAGTTGGTAAGACATTAATTTTCTTTCAATGTAATATTATTGTGATTTGTGATTGTGAAATTTTTTGATTTTGTGATTATAAAATTTTCTGATTGGCAGTTGGCTCTTATGATTGGGGCATCAGACAGGCTTGTCTGCTGAGTGGAGTGGGGCTGGATGGGCTAATGGGCACATGGGGCGGGGTAATTGGATAAAGTAGTGTTATAATTTTATTTTAGACTAAATTAATAATTTAATAATCAAAGCAGTGTAATTGGGTAAAGAAATAATTAATGATTTAATTAACCAGTACATTATAAAAGACAAACAAATTAAATTATGTCAAGCTAAACAATTAAAATTTTATAATTAATAAAACAACAAAATAACAACTTATAGTTTATAAAAGACAAACAAATTAATGAAACAACTAAACAACAATACATTTGGCAAAAATTCGTGAAGCCGCCACTGAGAAAATTTATGCTTCTTAAGGAACACCTTGAAAAAAATTCCTGGAGCCGCCCCTGGATGTGGTACCAGCCAAATACCCTCCGAAGGTCAAGTCAGAAAATTTTCACAACTCTAGAATGTCAGAGCTAGAATAAATTATGCATACCTTGATCTTTGAGGGTTTTGGGTTTTTATAGTAGTGTAGAACCGACTTTGGTTTCTTGGCGAAGAGGAATATTTCCTTATAGAAAATATCCTCATAAATGCACGTATTTTACGGGATTTTTTCCATATAGAGATTCTGTTAACTAGGGTTAATCATGAAACACAAGTCATTTCCATTTGAAGTTCCTTGAGGACTAATTAAACCATGTAGGCGTCACGTGGCTTTGCCACCTTCCACTTTGTATCCGTCTACTTCCTTATCCATCCAACACGAGTAATCCGTCCACGTACTACACGTGTCTTCGTGTTGCCTCATTTCTTTGTTCGTCAACCTAGTGTAGTCATCCATGGTAGTTTTCTGTAAAATATGACCCTCTATCTTAATTTTATTCCCTTCACATTATATTAAGAACACATCACAGTGAATCAAATACCTTATAATGTAATTCCACCTTTTTATCAAAAATCAGAAAATGATTGGAAACAATTAGTAAGACTCCTTTTAGATATTTTGAAAGGTTCATCATTAATCCTTAAAAAATTGGTAATGTACCAATTTTAGTTCTCTTGTAGCCTTCTTGTTATAATGGAGATCCAAGTGGCTTTGTGGAATTTTGCCATGTAAACAAGAATTGTGACCTCAAGGCTAAGAACTGACTTGGCACATTTACAAATTTTTAGTACTTATATTTGTGCCAAAAAAAAAAACAAACACATATGACCTTTAATTGTTTATTCGATACGTCTTTTTAGGTCTAATGATGTTATTTTGCACCCTGAAGGCCTGAACGTAAATAGGACGATCAATACGTTCACCGTTGATATGTAAGACAATTTCAATGATAAAATCAAATAGATAACAGATAAGGTAGATGTCGTATATGTGATTGAGTATTATTCATTATATATACTATGATTTTTTTTATTTAAAAAAACATTTTTCTTTTCATAGCTCTTTTAGTTGTAAGACTACATTTTACCATTGAGAGAGAGATACATTTGATTATAACGTAGAGATAACATATATATATATATATATAGACACACATAATAATTCGATAATTTGAATATAGGAAAATTTGAACATTTGACGCTTTCATTGGAAATATCAAAATATGATAGTTGAATATAATTAAGTTTAAATTTATTTAAAAATAACAATAATAATAATTTACAATTTCCAATCATATCATGCTAATTGTAAGCATTTATTAGGAACCTAAGTTTGTTTATTTGTTTTTCAACACAATAACAAAAACTAAAAGAATAAAAAAAAACCTTCAAACTAATAATAAAATTTCACAAAACCCCAATGGTTATTTATAAGACATGAAACCTCTTAAAAGTTTGAATATAACAATTCTTATGGCATTGATTTATCATTTTATGTGTAAACTATTAATTATCCATTAAAAAAAATGGTGACTTGCTTATGTGATAACGCATGTACATATTTAAAACTGTATTTTTACATCAAACAAATGAACAATACCACAAAGAGTTTTGTGTTAACACTCAAAAATCGAAAACCATATGTATATATATATATATATATATTTTTTTTTGAATTTAAACCCTCAAGAAGTTAAATATTACATAATTAACAACTTAAATATAAAACAATATCACATGCAGATTGTTGATGCCCAGTTTTGACCAAAAGACCCAATGACAAAAAAAACCCAACAATATGAAAAAGATGAAGAAAGAAAATAGTGAATTAAAGACCATTGAGCCAAAATGGCAAGAATAATGGTCAACAGGCCCACAAAATAATAAATGGCATGAGAGAAAGCAGATGGGCCAAGGAAGCCCCAAAGAATAAAGTAGTAAAGCTCATGGGAATTGTAAAAGATGGAAATAAAGTAAAAATGGGCTGGAAAGCCCAAAGAAAAAAAATAGTAAATGGGGTTGGTTTGAAGGCCAATAAACCCAAATGTAAGGATGTAGTAATTGAGCCAAAGAAGCCCAAAAGATTTAGCAAAAGCTCATGGGAATAAAAGAGGTAGGAAATAATGAAGTAGGCCAAGGATGCCCAAAGAATGAAATGGGTCGAAGATGCCCAAGAAACGAAATGGGCTGAGGAAGCTCGAGGTACTGAATGGATTGGCTCAACAGGAATGTTGGGCGGTAAAGACCAAAAGAAGGAATAATGTAAGAAATTGGCATAGCAGGTGCTTCAGCTCGTAAGCCCAAAGGTAACAACAAGGCAAAAAGTGTAAGTGATATCATAGCAGTAGCAGTACAATGGTGTGGCAGGAGTACTAGCCAGTCTATGGCCACAGGATAGAAAGGTACATGGGTCAAGTTAAAGAAGAGAAAACCCATAACCAAGCAATGTCCAACCCAAAGAAGAAATAAGATGCGAAGAACGAAAGCCCAAAGACTCGTTCACGCCGCAATAGTTAAACCAACACCAAAGCGTGCAGCAGAATCAGACAAACCTAAAGGCAATGGCAAACACATGAGAGCTGAAAAGGCAATGGACTCATATGGAAGTGGAGCATGCACACAAAACTTAGGCACCACCTACCTATACTCAGCCAATACAAGGGAAGTGGGCCACTAGTCAAAGGTAAGAGAAGATGTGGTCTGGCGGTAGAAAGAGTGGAGAGCCTATTTTGGGATTTCTTCTTAAACTTTTTTGGAAAAAATGTCCTACTGGGATGATATTTCATCCAAAAGAGGAAAGCATGAACTGGAATTACTAGATGCATGCTATAAAAGTTAATAAGGGAGAAGTTTAACCCTCATCCAAATACGAGTATCAAGGGGAATAAAAAACAAAACAAAACAACTTTTTTCTGGGAATGGAGTGTGGCACAGCCAATGTAGTGTAGTGGTGGTGGCTGAATAGCTAATAGACTACTGAGTAGTCCTAAAAGGACACCCATAACTAGGTAAAAGTAGTTAAGGAGTAAAAATAGAAATTCTGTCAGGGCAAGCACTATAAAAGGCCATAGACGTGCACAATGAAAGGGGAAGGAAAAATGAAGAGGAAAAAGAGAGAGTAGTAAACAAGAGATATAGAAAAACAGAGAGAAAGAAAGAAAGAAAGAAAACAGAGCAAACGAAGAAAAAGGAAAGAATATAGAAAATAAAAAAGTAAAGGAAAAAACAAGTGATAGGAGTAAAAGCATGTATCAATAGGCTACCCATTTCTCTCCCTCTCAAAAATCCACTCTCTAATGGATCAAAAATTCAAGATTAAGCCATCTAGGTCATTTTTCCAAAGTGAGTGCCTTCTACGCCAAGACTCTCCTTTGAGGTTACCCACATTGAAGATTGGTTCCTTTTTGGAATTGAATCTGCCAAAGAGCCAAGCCCATTCTTTTAGTAGACTAATTTCCTTTCCTCTTGTCTTATTAGTGACTAACTTGACATCTTGCTTTAATCTTCCTTTGTCGTAATCACATTGTAGCTGTTCATGTATTGTTGTTATCATTAGTAGACGATGCTTTAGTTAAAATGTTTTAGTTGTCATGCTGCATTGCGTTTCCTGTTATAACATTTGTAACAGTCTTTCCTGTCGTGAGTGCGTGATATGCTCAAGACTACTACCAACACAAGAAGGGCCCAACTTGTGTGCAAGTTGGCCTAAGGTGTGTTTTAGTTAGGCAAGTCCCGACTCTCCTACCCCATAATCATAGGGCCGTGGTACAACGTGAGCAATCCAACCCAAAAAACAAAAGAAGATTTCAGTTAAAAAAGTACTGAAGGTAAGCCAAACTTGGTTAAGTAATGGTAGTATTAATGTATATTATACATAGAACTTCTAATAGTGAAGCCGGCATAATACAAACATATGACATAAATACGTGTTCATATCATGTTGACTCCGGTGCATTGGAGCATTAAAAGTAAACCTAAGGTAGGACTTTTATCCTTGGAGGGTTAAGTATTAAGTGTATATTATACTTAAAACTTCTAATATTGAAGCCGACACAATTTGGACACATGGCAAAAATACGTGTTCAGATCGTGTTGACTCCAATATACTAGAGGTAAGCCATGACTTTTTGGAAAAAAAATTACAAACTAACACTAATCTCCAAACATTTTCGTTAGTTAGCAACGTTTCCAAACTATTTAGGAAACTAACACCTCGAGTCTAAGAAACTCGATTTTGCTCTTAGAACTCGAGCCTAAGAGACTCGATTTCCTTGTTCATGATGGAGATGAAGGCAACTACACAAGAGTGAAGAAGAAGGCAACAACACAAGAACAGAGTAAAGAATAGAGTGAAGAAGAAGGAGTGAAGAAGGATCTAACCGATGTACTTGAGCAAAGTTGATCTTCCTCTCTGCTCTGACCACGCGTTGCTGGATTTCTTTGCCTTTTCTTGCTGGATTTCTTAATTTTTGCTTGTTGGGTTTCTTTGTCTTTGCTTTGGGTTTCTTTGCTCTTCTTTCATATTTCTTTTGCTGTTTTGAGAAAAGGAAGTGCTTTGATCTCTTTCGTTTTTCTTTGGTTGTTCTAAGAAGAGGAAGAGACTAGCAGAATTGGTCGTTCTAAGAAGAGGAAGAGACCAACAACAGAGACTTGCGTTTTTTTTTTCTTTTGTGGAACTCAAGTCGTGAAGACTCGAGTTCCATGTAGATTTTTATGAAAATCGAGCCTTTGATGCTCGAGTTGCTATATTAAAATCAAAATCAAGGATGTTTAGACTTGAGATACTAGTTTTTTAAATATTTTGAAATTAATGTTAATTAACAAAATTGTTTGAGAATGAGTGTTATTTTGAAAAAAAAAAAAAAAAAAAAAACCTGAATTTTTTTCCTTAAATAAGAATGGTGAGATGGCAACCATCATTGTACGATACCGGCGAAATGGCACTTGAGAGAAATTCCTTCCTATCCAACCAGAAATGAGTATTAGATATTTTGTTGGTAGAGCGAGGAAGGCAGACGTCGACGTACGATACGAAAAACAAAAAACGGGAAAACCCATGGCGAAGCGTCTCTGCCTACCTCCCCCACGCAACTCTCACACGCTTCCCACATTTTCCCTTCCCTACCTTTTTCTATAAATAGTAAATACCATTCCTTCTCTCTCTCTCTCTCTCATCTCTGTTCACTTCTCACTCCTCACAATCTCCCTCCTCTTTCTAATTCCGGTAAGTTCCACAATTTTCACTTTAACTATTTCTCCATCTTTCTGTTGTTTCTGTTTGGTTCCCGAGAAAACACAGGAAATGAAAGAAACTTTTACAAACTCTTTCTTTTTTTTTGCGACTTTGCTTCTCGCTCAACTGCGCTTAATTTAGTTGCTTCGTTTACTTGAGCTGAATGTCTCATATATCATATGCGTGTGTTATTGTTATTTAATTTTGGTAAGCTGAAACAACAAAACGCAGCGTTTTGGCTCTGTGTTTTTTTTCTCACTCGCTTGGGAGCCAACTCAACCGAGTTTAATCCAAAAGCATAATTCTCTGTTTTCTGTGATTGATTTGAGGCCAAATGGAGTATAATTCTGTTTGTTTGCCAAGAAAACTGAGGAACAGAGAGAGAAAAAGAACAAGAAGATTTTCTTGAGTCTTTTACTGTTTTCCTTTTTGATGTTGTGTGGCTTGTAGGAAATCAGAAAGTTAAGTTCAGCTGGATTAAAGTATAGGACAAAAATATAATTGAGTTGATAAATATTATCTGTGGTACCAAAACAATGAAATGGAGCTTGAACGAAAAGTTACAAAAATTATTTGATTATATGATCATTATGTATAATTTGATTTCTTTTTTTAAAATTTTATGTTAAGAGCTCTGATCAATGGCGCTATGCGGAATTGGTTTGAGTCCAAGTGTGGAAAATGTTGAAGCAGCGTATTTGAGTGGTAATTTGTCAACAAGACTGATCAGACGCAGTCCCATGCGTTTCATCGGGAAGCCTTCTAATTTGAATCGAAGACAATGTTGGGGGGTTCAGTGCTCATCAGCTAGAAAATCTGTATCTTCATTGGAATCAGAAGAAAATGCTCAGACTGTGTTGTTGGACAGTGTGGAGGAGGAATTGGAGCATGTTACGAGGTTCAAGATATCCAATTTTAAAATTCTTGATTGTGTTAGTGTTGGCCTCGGAGGGCGGGTATGAATATTTTTTAAAATTTGTTATTTGTTTGTGTAGTTGTGGGTGTTCTTCTTAGGATGAGTATGAAATTAATGGTTGGGGCAATTTGATTGTGCTTTGCTGTAGGCTGATGAGTTAATATTTGAAGCAATTGTGAAGGATACTAATAGGTTAGTTCCTGTTTGTTTTGGTGATGTCATGTTGCAAAACAGATTTGATCTTGATATAAGGTATTATGAAATTGCAGCCCTTTGAATAACACTAGAGTTGTGCTTCGACGCCTAGTAAGTGCTCAGGCTCAGCGCAGAGGAAAAAGAGCAATAGAGGTTTGTGGATTGTTTATCGCTATTTCTGTGTTGTTCCTGAAGGTTCCAGATTTATGTAATTATTTTTACTTTTTGGACTTTTTTTTAGGTATTGAAGAAGCTAGTTCGCCGTAGACTTATGTACCATTCTTACTCAATGCAAGTCCATGGTTACATTTCTTCACCTACAAGTAGTGGTCGTGTTTCATTTACCCTGGTCCATGGGGTAGGTTCTTTCCCATGTATGATAGATTATTACACTGCCACTTACTTCATCACATGATCACGAGAGGTCTCACCAAGAGCTTTTATGGTTTGAACAAGAATGACTGAATTATCAAAGAACTACTTACCAGAAAGAAAGAAAAAAATAGAACTATGAAATTTGTCTGTTATAGAAAAAATAGTAAATAATTAATGTGCTTTAGACACTAACCATTTTTTATTTATAAATATTAATGCAGTATCATGGTAGTTTCTCCTTAAAGCATTGGCTTCGACAATCAGATTGGCTCCCAACCCTAGAAGCTACTCTTGCATTGGATGAAGAGTGTGTCAGGAGGGTGGGTGATGACACAGTTGGAGGGCCTGCAGTTAGTCGGCAATTGCGCCTTATTCGAATATTGATGAGGGATCTTTTGATTGGAGTATGCTTTATTTTTGCAGTCATCAATGCATAGATATGAATTTGACAATTGGAGGATCTATAATATTTCTGTTGTTTATAAAACTCAGGTGAATTATTTGCACAGCCATGGACTTGCCCATACAGAGTTGAGGCTGGAGAATGTGCACATAAGTCCAGTGGATAGACATATTAAAGTAAGCACCAGATTTTCATCTATGCTTTCAGAATATAATAAGTTTTTTTGGCTTTCATTATCACATCAGTGATCTTGTCCTAAATATATATGAGTTACCTTTGCACCCGCGTAAGTTCATCAAGAATAATGCTATATCTGGTTTTCTACTTGATAGGAGTTTTTTTGGGAGCGCCATGGTAGATAATCAAAAGGGTTATTGATATAAAAATCAATTTATAATAAAACAAACGCAAGCTCATGAAATGCGTGATTGGGGACATTCCAATGATGTGATAAATAAAAACTTATCATTTTTGATGGTTAGAAGTTCTTGTGTTGCAGCAATTTATAATTGATTTACTGATTAATTTGATAGTAGTTTGTTCAGCCACCACATGTATGCCCAACTATTTCAAATATCTAATAGAATAAGCATTCACTTAGTGATTGAGAGGGATTGCTGGTAGCTGATGATGAATTGAGCTTACTGATGTTGAGGGATTTAGTTTATGCAAGAGGTATTGCAATCTGGGATTACTATGGATAGGTGGGATTCTGGTATACTTCATTCATATCAGCTAGTTCAGTTTTTTTCCATTTATAGTTTACTCTTGTCTGTATATAGCTTTTAAAATTTTAACTTTTCAGGTAGGGATTCTAGGAAATGCTGCTGACTTCTACGAGAATGGTCTGAATAGTAGCACTCTGGACAACAACCAGGATAGGCGACAAATGATGATTGCATTTGACATGAGGTACGGTGAGGAGAAAACAAAATAAGGTGTAAATTTTTTTGTCACCAGAAGATTTTCTTGATGCTTATTTTGTTTCATACATGATGCAAAGATGTGTTGGATTCATGATGGCAAAAATGGTGTTGCGGGAACTTATGGATCCCTTTATCTTTACGAAGTTCAAATCGTTTCTCACGAAGGTATAACATGCACAATTTTCCTTTTTAAATTCAAGCCTTTAAATCATATAATCCAAAGGAGAACTAAATCTTGGGCACATGTATTATGTATCCTATAAAAAATCTTCACATTTCAGTAATACGAGGTCATCTGTCACATGTAGGAAGACTTCAGAATGTGTTGTGAATTAAAATATTTAGCATGTAAGATGAACCATTTTGCTTGTTATATGGTTCATCACTGCAAGTTGCTCTTGTTCAACACTAAATGTAACATGTTTTTTACAAGTTGCCCTTGTTATTGTTATATTTTAATATGTATATGTATATCCGTTATTATTTTCATCTTCCCACAAGAGAAACTGGTATCTCATGTTCCTTCTTCTGGAGTGTGTAAATGAATTAGGTCCCTCGTCCCTCAACCCTCATTAGTCAATTTTTCTCTGGCCTTCACATATATGTTATAATTGGACTCTCTATCTTAAATTTGGCATCTTTTATTTGGCCCTAATATGTGGGCTGTATCATTTTGACTGCTTATCTCAAAATTTTCCTCTGTTAATTCTCTAACATTTCTTTAACATCTCTCAATGAACTAGCAAGTATTGTTCCCCCTTGCCCCCTTTTCTATATGCTCCTTGCTTAAAGCCATATTAACCGTATTGTGATTAATTTTGAAACAAAACTCATTAGTATAATTGTTTAGCTCAAGATTCTAATAAATAACTTTTATCATAATACTAAATTTCTCATTTACATGCTATTTCAGGGAAATGATCCTTCATGCTTGCGTGAATTTCTTCTACAGTTCCTTAGTAGGAATTCTCCATCGGGAAATTCTGGACTCCAAGTATTTGTTCCTTCAACGCAAGTTATTTCCACTTTCAGTGTACCTTTCCCTTCTTCATATGAAAATCTTTTGATTTGTTGTCATTTGCAGATACTGGATAGGAATTGGGGTGCAGGTTGGAACCTTTTATCCTTATTGCTTGCAACCAAACCTTCCAAAAGAGTAAGGTATAATTGTTGCATTTGAGATAAAAATATCATGTTAGGAAAGAAATCAGATTTAATTAGATATGATGCAGTTCATATATGGTTATAGTTACATGTTAGGAAAGAATGCAGATTTAATCAGATTTTATAAAGATATCATGTACATGAATTGATGACGTTCATATATAGTTACATTAAACCACATTTAATTAGATATTGCATCTTGATTGAGAGAAATGATGCCATTCTTATCAATCCTTCTGAACTGTTTTGCAGTTGTTTAGATGCTCTTAGACACCCATTTCTTTGTGGTCCAAGATGGCGAGTAGTCCCATCCATGGATATTATCAGATGGGGTCTGGGTTCTACTGCAGTACGAATTACAGAGGAATATATTTATGGCCAACCTCAGGTATATGGTTACTTTCTGAATCCAATTTCCTGATTTTTGTTCTCTTTCAAATTGTCAATACCTCCATGGTGAATAGGTTCACATTGTTGTTATTTTGTTAATTATGTCAAAACACTTAAATCGATCTATATATATATATATATATATATATATGTATGTATGTATGTATGTATGTATGCAGAGAAACTATCATAAGGTTCCTACTTTGAGGGTATAAATTGTATTTTACAGAGGCCTGTTCATCAAGTTTGCTTCTAATTGCTAGTGATTTTCAATCTTTTTGTAGCACAAACATGGCTAGAAGAATACAACCACTCAACAATTATCATGCTTTCTAGCAATTTATTCCATCTCTTGTATACTGTGCTTTTGTCGTGCGGTTCACTATAAGCATGTTATAATGATTAAGATAGTTTATTTTAGGGGGAAGTCTATTTCTAAAGTTGCAAAACTTTAAAATACTACTTCAATTAAAGTTCAGCTGCCAAAAGTTTCAAAAAATTTAATAAGAAATTTTATCATTTGTTTCAAAATTTGGGATGAAGGCTTGTTGTATCTGCTAAATTTTTTTATTGGGCCACACCATATGGCTTAACATAAATGTTACATGTACAGTCTGATTTCGCCATATGATTCACTAATTGACAAAGGTTTCAAAAAGTTTAAAGTACTGCTTCAACTAAAATTCTATTACCAAAAGTTTTAAGAATTTTTATTATCTATTTTAAATCATTTTAATTATTTACCATAACATTTTGTTTTAGTAAACACTTGGCCTTACACTGTGCTTTTGTTTTACACATAATTTTTATTTAAACTGTGCATTGAATAGGCACACTACAAAAACATTATAAAATATTATATGCAAGGATAGTTATATGCATACTATATTTCCATTTGTATTTGTGTTCAATTTTTTCAATTCAGACTACTAGATATCTGGGACTCAAATATATTTTATTAATGTAGAAATTTGAGAATGTAGAAGTTGCACTGAACTTCTTATCTTTCATGTTTTAGCGTAGTAGGCTTGCCCACTTCATCGAGTTGATGGAAATGCTGAATCCTAACTCAAAGCCAAAGGTAATTATCTATATTCTTCCCAAACACGCACTCACTCTCAACACACATGTGGGGTAGGTTCTAGTTATGTCTGTTGTAGCTTTTACTAATATCATACCACTCAATAGCTCTTCATTGGATCATAATATTGATAATACCAATGTTGGATTGTTTCTTTTACAACATCCAAATAGGTAATGGTGATCTAATGCTTGATGCTCGGTATATACCATTGCTTTATACTGTTGTGCCCCCCCAAATGTAGGCCAACTTTAGTCCTTATCACCTGATGTTCTTTAAAACTGAAATTTGGTTTAGGCATCAAGCTTTCTAAGATTAATTAACATTTAATATTCCCAGGATGGAGATATGTTTCAAATCCTGATTTCTAACCCCCTTTATAATATAACTACATGGCTAGCAAATGTTTTCAACTTTTCATTATTATTAATTTGTTTTGTTGGTTGATCTCCACTTGCATGTTCAAAGTTTTCTGTTTGACTTCATATGAAGACATGTTTTCAACTGATTTGCTCTTATGACATAAAAAAGATGGCAGTCTCTGCATTTTAAGTGAGAAGTTTTTGTTTTTGTTTTTTAATAGTGAAATCCATGCTTGTAAATATATGCATCCATTTTCAGCAAACTTTTAGTATGTTTCTTTGTATTGTGAAGAGCTTGTGCTCCAAGATTTGGTTGATTCAACTATCTGGTTTGTAGTCAGAGTATATACATCATTCTGATCTAGTGTGTTAGATTAGCCACATGCAAATGGTCAATTTGTGTAATGAAACCAAAACATCGTTTTTCTGTATTTGGACCATTCTCATTCCCCTTGAATTCGACAGTCCATATCGCTGGGGAAAAGTTCGTTGCATCACATATGAATACACAGCCGTTGGTTTAGCTTTTTGGACTTATGCTAATTTATGCATAATTCTGAACATGCAGAATTGGCTGGAGTTGCTGCCTGGAAAATGGCGGTTATTATACTGTACTGGGAGGCACATAGGGTTAACCCTTCGCCAGCCGAATGCTCGAGTCCTCATTGGTGACGTGCGTTTGACTGTGTCAAGAGCATCGAAGTTAAACACCAACCTTTCATTCACTTCGGAAATTGGATTTAAAATCATGATCGGTAAGGATTGGCCCCATGACAAGACTGGTATAAGTGGGAAATTGGAAGTGAATTCATTATTCAGATTAACAGCTGGGAGACGGCTGTATCTTAAGGAAGAAAAGACCACAGGAAGGTTTACTATGGGTCCATCAAATATTCAAGGTTCTCTAGCTAGGAAATTATCAGGTAGAAAATGGAGGAAAGCAATCCCTTTTAAAGAGTTCCCATCAAGCCTACCGGCTGCAAAACTTGCTTCAGGTGACATTGAGGTGACAATGAATCTTGGTGAGCCATTGAATCAAAATATTGATACTGCAAAAAATGCAGTTCAGGAAATCCGGACACAACTCCCACCCGAAATGTTTGATCTGTCAAAGCTTGTATGCGGAACATATGTGGACTCCAGGCTGCTGGTACTTCGTGGGGTGAATGGATCAGCCCTCCTGTTTACAAGGTCTTGTGATGATGAAAGCAGTGGATTAGTGTAGATATCTGTTGTCTTATGTTATTGTTTTAATCTGTAATTATTATTCTTTACTCAATACTGAAATAAAGGAACTAGTTGAAAGCTATCTTCATTTGTCTCATCTGTCTTCTATGTTATGCCATCAAATGTCACAATCCTTAATGCATAGGTCTTGTTAAATGCTTAACCCTACTAGCGGAAACCCTCAAGTGGCTTCAACAGTTATATTGTATATTATCTTTTATTATGGGGGTTTGGGTTTTGACCATGATTATCCCATTTTATTGAATGTTAACCATACCCGTGGTTCATTTTTTCTTGTACCAAAATGTAACGGTGATCTAATGCCTTTTTTTTTTGAATTGAGAACTCTGCTTTCATTCAACTGAAAATGGAAGACAACAAGGTCATAGTACAAGAATGTAAAAAGCCAAAAAAGTTAGGCTTTTTCTAGCTGGATCAGGTGTTGCACTATAGGAGGTGAAACTCCCTTCCAAACCTGCTCGGTACCAGTACATTTTGCCAGTTGTGCTAGCTCGTGAGCAACTCTGTTGCAGTCCCTTTTCAGGTGCTTAATCTGCCAACTGCTAAAAGAATTCAAGGTGTCACTGATCCCTTGAAGAAGAGGTCCCAAGTCTCCCTCTTTGTCACCAACGAACAGGCTTTGGACCACTGTGAGTGCATCAGTTTCTAACATGATCTGTCGCAGCTCCATTTCTTTAGGTAAAAGAACTCCCTTCTCTAGAGCGATAACTTCAGTCTCTAGGCTTGGGTACTGAACATTGAGTGGCATACATAAAGCAGCGATGGTTTCACCTCTGTTGTCTCTAATAATCACCCCAATGCTGAACGGATTGCCGTCACCTGCCGCAGCTCCATCCACTTTGACCTTAAACATCCCCGGGGGAGGGGGTCTCCATTTTTGTTCCACGGCAGCTTTCCCACATGAGAATAAATTAGATGCCTCCTTGTAATCCTTCTAGCAAAATTCCAAACTTGGTTTGGGGTTTGGTTATTTGCTTCAAAGACTACTTGGTTTCTGCTATACCAGAAAGACCAGGCAGTAAAAAAGAGAGTTTCAAGATCCTTAGAAGTGCCATCTGCCATTATTTTTAAAGCTATATCAGAAACATCTAGATGAGTATAACTGAGGTTCACTGGACATTCCACCCACCTATCCCAAACTTGTCTAGCTGAATCGCAAGAAATTAGAGCGTGCATGATGGTTTCCACCGCCTGGTCACAGATAGGACATGAGACAGTAGTGTTAATCCCCATTCTGTTCAAATTCAGCTTTGTTGGGAGAGCATTCATGCAAGCCCTCCAAGCAAAAATCCGAATTTTTGCTCGAATTTTTAGATGCCACATTTTTCTCCACAATGGGGTTCTAGGGTCACCATAAGAGCTTTCATCCACCTCATCAGATTCGATCACTTTAAGGGTGATGTAATATGCACTCCTAACAGTAACTCACCCTTTCCATTACTAATCCAAATTACTTTGTCCTCAGGTAAGTTGTAGCTCAATGGGATATTCAGGATTGTATTCAGCTCAAAGGAGAGAAACAGAGATCAAATTAACTCAGCATTCCATCTTCTATTCTCAATGTCTATTAGAGATGAAACCATTGGGAAATCTTCAAAAGGTTAAGGGGGTGTAATTACCTTGTAAGTTGCAGGAGTGGGGAGCCACTTATCTTTCCATATGTGAATTAATCTTCCATTGCCTACCCTCCACCTGGTTCCTTTCCTAATTACCTCCAGGCTATTGAATATGCTTCTCCATGCCTAGGACGGGTTACTACCCAGCTTTGAGTTGAGAACAGGTGATCTAATGCTTGATGCTTGGGAGATACCATTGCTTAATACTGTTGTGCCCCCCAAATGTAGGCCAACTTTAGTCCTTATCACCTGATATACTAAGCAAAATAATAATCTACAGAACTCTTTTATTTACTTGACCATGCATAATTCAATGGGTTTTTATTTTCTCACATCCACTTTTTTAGGTCTATTTTTTCACATCCATTTTTATATTTTAAATGTGGATGTGTCATATGTGTACGGAATAATAGATGTAAATGAGGATGAAAGAATATATAGAGCCTAATTCAACTAACTTCCTAGACTTTAGAACTTGGCAGCATTGACTCTTTAGGTAACAAAGTCCAGGATCTTCATTCTTTCATCAGTACTAGGGGTCTCAAACGCCTAGGGTAAGTCCCCTAGGCATATTCAGGGAATATGGATCCTTGCTTTGATTAGGTAAAAGGAGGATCTGCACTGTCAAAAACATTTGGGAAAATCCCCATTTGTCAAATAGAGCAATTGCCACAACTTAAAACCAACAATCTACTTAATTTGTGGCTTGCCCTTTGATGATTAGATCATGATGATAATGCCATAAGGTCCGTGGTGAATGTACTGTCCTTCCAGTATAAAGGTTGAAAAACTTTTAAGCTAGTGGGGATTATATGTGCGAAAGATATATCATATTTGTAATGTTAAATATCAATAAAAGTTACATTAATCTACAATGTGTACATACTACAACAAAACATTGGTGGAAAAGGATAAGAAACAAATTGAAATCACCTAGAACCCTAATGTATTGGAATTTTACATATCAAGCGAGAAGGAAAAAGAATTAAGGACATGTCAACTTAAATTTGCAGTTTCATATGGTGATGATAACTTCAATACACAAATAAATCCCAAGTCTCCTATCCTGCCATGTCGTCTTCCTCTAGTGGTCTTGTTCGTGACCTTTGAAAACTCTCTGCGAGATTGAATTGCTCTATCAAAAGCCAGACATGCGTAAGAAACTCACCACCTTTTCTGAGTTGTTGAGCATGATTATTTCCTCGACAAAGAGTTGCAACATAAGCTAGGTTCTCCACCCAAAACTTACTCAATATCTCCCACTTTCCATCCAGGTGACTCAGTTTTTTTGCAAGTAGAACTGCTATGGGACACACAGAGTCAGTCAACAAGTAAACGTCTACGTCATTGCTTGAAGCTTCATATTCTGAGATCAACATTGCACAAGCATTCGCTTTAGGCAGTCTGGGGAGCTTTTTCTCTTTAAAAAAATTCTTAATGGATTCGCAAGTGTTTTCAAAACAGACTGTTGAATTTCCTATTGATAGTACAAAAGGACACATCACAAGAATATACATCATATAATCTGAAACATCCTTGCTCACTTCCCGGTGTAATTTATTGTTAGGTTCGTTCACACCACTATCTGTGTGAAGGCAGAGATCTGTGGCAATGTGCCAGATGACAATCCTTTGGTAAATTTCCACATTTTGAGTTTCATCTGTTATGTAATTGTCATACTCTTCGGAAAACCCATTGCTGTTGGAACTTAATTTTTCCCGGAATGTGTTGTACACCAAGTCCTTCAACTCAGCAGAGACCTGCTTTTGAGTCCTATACAAGAGGATCTCCAGTTCTCCATTTATTTTTAGCAACATTTGATTGAAGACCAACTCTCTCAAGTTAGCAAAGGGTTTTGGGGTATCATGGCCAACCTGATCAAACTTATCTTTGAGGCACAAGCTAAGAAGATTGAGTTGAGCCATTGAATTAGACCACCTTTGTTTACTAGTCAGTTTTGCACAACAGTTTCTTATGGGAGCAAATAGTGGCTGAAGGCGTTTCATTAACTCAAAATCTGGCCAAGGCCAATCGGAGTTACTTAGTAAAATGACAGCATATATCTCTATAAGAATAGCTCCAACCAATAATAAGTAAGTGATAATCAAATCTGTCTGTAGGTGCTTGTGTCTTTCTTTTAAAAGGAAAAGCACAAACACAAAAAGGATGGACGTAAAAGATAAGGAACGGAAGATGAAACCCCAAGCCGTGAAAAAAAAAGGAGCCTTGGTGTAGAATACATCATAAGCATATCCAAGTTCAACCTCAATCGTCTTCCAGGCAGCTTCAGAATCAAGAAAAAGGGAGCTGTTGTGAAAAAGAATTTGATAAGAAATGATGACCTTCTGATTCAGGAAGAGACATCTATAAATTTTAAACAGCCGAAATGCATCTTTTTGTATGTCCTCTCCAGTAAAGTTGACATCACGACATGCACGTAGCCGACGATTAACTAAAAGCTTCTTAACCTTGAGTTTATCTGTGATTTTATCAAGAACTTTATGTCGCCGCCCTGGCCTCATAAAGCTTGGATCATAATTTGCTAATCGCATGACCCATGTCCTTTCGGCTAACTTGATAAACCCACGAAGAAACATCAGAATAGTAAGAAAAGACAGCCAGTTGGCCTTCCAAGACATGAGAAAGATGTAGAGTGCCACTCCGAATTGAACAACTAGTCCAAGGAAGTGCCTTAACCACAATTCATTGTCTTGTACTGCATAAGCTGTAATTGTGTCCCGGTCGCCAAGGTGCAGGAATAGAAACGATGCCCAGAATGCCGTGAGCTCATTTTGTAACTGGGAATCATTGCAATCACAAGAATTTCCTTGATCATTGAAGATGACACCAAGTGCAACAGTCGCCACTGAATCAGCACTTAAGTACGAAAACCAGAGGACCATCCTGATCCATGTTTTAGTACTGTATCTTCTACGACTTCCCAAGTGAAGAAGAGATAGCTGCATGGTGAGACTGACAAGAACCAAAACTCGTAACTCCCAATTATCCCATAATTTCCGCACAGGCCCTGGGAACACTTGAATAAGCTTTCGTGTCTCCAAGAAAACCCAACTGTTAAAGACTTTCACCAGAATTTAAACGAAAACAAAATTACTATATGTCGCCAAGATTAGCATATGCGTCATCATCAAGTTAATCAAATACTGATAAAGTTTTCTAATACAAGTATATATAATTATTATGCTTCATTAAAGTTTTAATGATATCTTGTGGCAGGCGCTTGGACTTGGAGAACCCTGCATACATTGAAAAAAAGCTAGGTGCACCCACAAGCATTAACAAAAATTTGAAAAATAAATATCTTGAGGCAGACAAATCACTCCCCAAATGGTAGTATAATTAGTAGGAGTATTATTTCTATCTATCCATTCAGTCTGTTTGAGCTAAATTATATAATTATAAGTATTTTTGTCATCTCAAATATCAAATTAATAATCATGCCAGAGTGTTTGCTTACAGTCTAATTCGCTGCTTGTTTGTATGAACTTGCTGAATTGATTGTATTATCTTTGCTTTTCTGAATAAATTTTCACTCATATATGTTCATCAAAAAATAAACTTGTTCTTCATTTAATTTTGTTCTTTATATATAGTTATATGAATTTATACAAGCATATCCATATATGCTTGAAATAATTATATTATATGTAATTTTTTTGTTTACATACCTGTTAGCAGCATCCTTCGTCTTCTTGGTGCAAATCTAACTTTTTTGGGCGAGCTTTGTGGACGAGGGTGAAGTATGAATCTTCTTTTCAAGAAATCAATGTGAATTTTGGAATCGTTTGCATTGCTCAACTCGGTGGGGTCTTCATCTTTATTCAACTTGCAGCCCTCCTTTTGCAACTCGGTGGGGTCTTCTATACTTGCTTTTACTAATGTCAATTTGCAGCATCCTCTTTTTGAATCACAAATGATTCACGTTCATTCGGTCTATTTTGGTCCATCACATTCTCAGTCTATTTTGGTCCATCACATTCTCAGTATAATATTGGTAGAGGTTTAATAAAATTGCATTTTTTTAATGTTATTACCTTGCATTTTTTTTTTAATATAAGTGGTACACTTACTTATATCTGCTTCCTTTTTAAGTAATTCAAAAAGTATAGGTGATGAATTATTTGAAAAGAATACTAAAAATAAATTCCAACTACATATTACATTATTTACAAAATATCTCACATTATATAATACTAAGCGAATGTATTATCTTTCCTTGCCAAAAAATAAAAGAAAGAATTTAAATACTTTTTAAATAACAAATATAAATAGTTTAATTTTAAAAATCTAATATATTATATAAACTATACTTTATTAGAAAATAATCACATCATTTGAAGAGAGAGAGTTTGGGAAGAACACTTATAAATCCAATCTCCTATTTTCAAATTTTCATTTAACAAAGAGACAAATCGTCAAAGCACATCATTCGGATCTGCAACTAAAAACTATAAAATGCAAACACAAAATCACGACACAAGGGGACTTAGTTTTCACCAAACAGTAATCAGTAATCTCATCAGGACCATTTGTGATTAAGCTAAAAATTCAAACAAAATTAAAGGGGACTTAGTTTACGGTCAGCAGACTTCAGTCATTAACCATTTACATCATAAATTATAATATTGACAATCCCTTATTTTTTAGAACACATAAATTTTCCCTTGCTCTCTCTTTTTTTTTTTTTAAAAGAAAGAAACAGGGGGTGGGCTGTTTCAATGAGCAGGAACAGGTTATACTCCGGGAGGGTGTGGATGCCGATCAAGAGTAATATATATTTCACAATTAAAGTGTTCATCAGTGTGAGTAGTCTGAAGATGCTGGGAAAAAGGATTGTTTTTCTATAAGTAGAAGACTCAGAAACGAACAAATCACCATCAAAGAGAAGGGCGTCTTCATTAAGTTTAAATTACAATACAATCCTGCGGGAAGAATATTTTCCTCTAAGCCGTACAAAAAATACATAACGAATTTCGCTTTTCTCAAATCAATCCCTGGCGCTGCAAATCGGTATATGTCTTCTTATTGTAAATATTTCCCTCTTTGTCTTCGTATTCTTCTTCAAGATCTGGGCGCCACTTGTTCACTCCTTGACGTTCTTGTATTTTCTTCCACAGGTCTTTTGCTTCCTGCATAAAGAATGCACATGCATACTAGTTATTAGCAAGTAACGAACATACCATTATTAGTGCTATTAGGAAAAATACTTTCGCACGATCACATGCACTCATCAACTCTGCACAGATTAGAAGCACAGAATTTTTGAGCTGTGATAACTTTAAAACTAAATTCTTTTTGTGAAGATTTAGGAACTAGCTGGGATAAATGAAAGTTTCATTTATCCCATGGTTCTTTACAGACAACTAGATTTTCACAACAGTTGGAAGATGTTGAGAAGATAAACTCAAGCTAATCAGTGATACAGAAAAATTCATTGGAAAAAAAAGCTCTGCAAAAGCACACCTCAATTGATGTGATTTCATTGAAGTTCTTGGTGTTTGGGATACCAAGGCAGCGCATCCCATGTTGATGGCGCCATTCCTTGAAATGCCGTTCAAAAGCCCTACGACCCCAGTAACTGTAGTTCCCACATATCTCACACTTAAATTCCTGAAAAGAAATAAAAAGAAATCAAAAACCTAAGCCATAAAAATCCCATAAAAGATATCGCCAATAATAGACATCAGTGCCTGATTAAGCCAACAAATAACTCAAATCCCAGAGGAAAGGACAAGAAACTACATATCATATCGCCATTATGCAACATACACTATGCAATGCAATGCTGGTTAAAAGACATATGACATCAGTAGTAATCTCTTATTTTCCCATCTCAACAATAAAGAACAATAGTTCTTATTTCCACAAAGTTTTGCCCAAATTAAACAATAGAATCTTTCCAGTTAAATTAAAGACATAATTGAAGAGCACTTTTCCTTTATATCATCCCATGTACAAGGGTTGAGCCCTTTGGTGCTTTTCTTCATGAAATTTAGTTACTTCTAAAACAAAAAATGCAGAGCACTGGAAGATACAGATGATATGATATACCATCTGAAAAAATTGTAACAGGAGAATAAATTTACAGTGTATCGCTTGAAAGGCTCCTACAATTAGATGGGGAAAATACCTGACCAAGACCATGCAGCTTATACAGCCAATATGGTATAGGCTTCCCATCCCAACCCATTGGCAACTTAAGGGGATTGTAAATTTGCTGGTCGTCTTCATCACTTTCAGTGTCAGCTTGTGTTTCCTCCTGCACAAATAATCAAATCCAACCATGTAACATGAGAGCCAACACAAACTAGAAGATTCAAGCTATAACAAAAGTATACTCTAACCAACTCAAAGCATATTTCTACACGAACCATGGAGATACAAATCTAGGTAAAACCACATTTTGATAGGATGCAAAACTATAAAAATAATGCATTTCTGGGTCAATAATCCCTACATTAGACACAATTTAATCTAAATGCATAGCTCAACAAGAAGGTAGAAATGTTCACGGTTTTTATAAGGTTTTTTTTAAAATTATAATTAGATAGTTAGAATGGGGTGGACCGTGGACAGTACAGCAGGGAGCATTTTAGGAATAGAAGCAACTTATATTAGGCATAGTCTCAAGATGCTAGGTAGCATATGTGTTTGCAAAGTTAGCCAATTAAGAGAAAAATTAGGTTCTGAAGAGGAACCTGCTCAAACTGTGATGAATTTAATATTCAAGTCTTCATGTTGCTATTAAGGAATTTCATGCCCACCTCAAGTTTTTGTTAGGCCCAAGTTGTGGACTCATTTCAATATCTTGATAGATATACAGGAGGTTTTATTTAAGAGACAAAGCTGCAGTTAAGGGTATACACATGATGAGAGCAGAACCACCTTGGCGTGGTTCAAAGCTTGAAACAAAATTAATATTGTATACAGCATGGATAGGTTACCCCATCAGCAGCTCCCAAACTAATCACACCATACTGGATGCTTAACTCTTGCCGTAAATTAAATGTGTTGCATTATAGACACAAGAAGCCACAGAACAGACACATTAAAGGTTTTAGCAAAGTCTTTTCAAAATCAGGATTGGAACTTCTACCTTAAATGATTGGAAAGAATGAAATAAAGGTCTAATTACTCACCTCCTCACGTTCTGCTTCAATTTCCTCATATGTCAAAGCCTGCTTCTTCACAATATTGTCTCTTGTTCGTGCAATTGTCTATGGAAGATCACAAAAGAAGAAAAAAATCGCACGTGTAGTTGTTAAAGAACTATACATTATAGTTAATATATATATATATATATATATATATATAAAAGAACTTTTGTATGCATGTATCTAAATGCCCCCAAACATAAAAGAGTAATTCAATTATGCACAATGGGCACAAACATAAGGTAAGATTAGATGAGGATGGAACACAGGCTAACCTCATCCAGTAGGTCACACAATTTTTGCATTTTGGCTTCCATTAGGGCAATTTCTTTTGAATTCTCGTCTTGTTGCAGAGCTGCAGCAGTCCCATTTTGTTGAAAAACACGTGAACCTTTGGCAAAATGTTTCTTGTCCAACTTCTCAAGTGGTGTGTTCTGCACAATAGGTATAAGGGGGATTGAAAGCTAAGTCAAATTAAAAAATTGACATATGGATAAAGAAAGTGAGCTGAACATCATATAAAATCAGAATTCAGGAATCAAGGTCACTCCCAACCAACAAGCTGTAGCTCCTCTCATTATGATGGAAGATGCGGTTGTGGGCTCAAGACCCACTGGGTGTGTGTGTAACTTACCAATAAAATAAAAAGCCACTCCCAACCAAACAAGACTGTGCGTAAAGATGGATTCAGAACACAAATTATCCACCTTTTAAAAAGGCTAAAGAATAATGACTACTTATTGAAACTCTAATACTTGAAAATTGAACAATATTTTATTACCTTCCAAGGCCTCTCAACTCATAAGGTTAAGCAAGCAGTCATTCTAATCCTCTAGCCAATTTCATTCAATATCATCCCTATCAGAAAGAGCATATAATTACAGGATATCTAGTAGTTCCAACACATAACTATTGCATATTCAATTTAAAGCATGTTCACCACTAACAATAACACAATTTAAAGAAAAAAAAAGGTTTCCTTCCTAAACAGCAGATCCAAATCAATAGTAACCACAAAAACTAAAAGTTGGAAAAGGTGATAATAATTTTAAGAATTGACTAGTTATTTGACTAAAATTTAATTAGAAAGTAATGCACAGACAATAACATACATTCACATCTTAGAATTTTTGCTAACTAACACCGTATATCTTTTACTATGGGGGGAAATGATTCACAATTACTTTTGTAAGGAAAAGCCTTTCTGCACGCTGCTGAACAGTGCCACCTGTCTTTAGTCCTAATGCAGCCAATGCCTGCCAGGCAACAATACAGAGATCAATTAAGGAAAATGGATCTAAAAAAAACAGCTGGAAATATGTATTTAACATAAATACATTAAAACTTGTTAAAAGCAACAATGAATTGTTGGAAACATTTGAATCAAGGAAAGAAAAAAAAAAAAAAAAAAAAAAAAAAAAGGAGAGAAATTCTAACTAATTGTGGACACTTCTAATAAATTTCAATTTTCATTAAAAATTACTGAAATTGCATTGATTCATATTATCACAATAAGCCTCAAAAACCAGAGAAACAGATTCAGAAGCCTTAACGCATGATATATTGAGAATATTTCCTGTATCCTTGAAACTTACCAACTCGGTTCTGAGTGCATTTGAAAACTTCTGGCAAACATGATTAGGTAACACGTGGAAGAAAAATATGTTATGCCATTAGAGTCTTCATGAATACCCTTCCATGATCATGTTTACTTTTTACTCTCGAATTTAGTAACTCAATTAAAATTAACAACAAACACTAGTCAAAAAAATAATGATAATAATAATTAACAATCAACATAAGAAGATGAGGATGTAAGAACTAAGAGCATTGACAGCAACAACAACAACTGTGATTATAATTACAACATCAACAAATTAATTGAGTTCTTGAAAATGCTGTTCTCATGGATTTCAGCTTCCTCTACCTTTGCAGCTTGTAAGTTGTAGTTCCTTATCAGGTTTTTATTATTAATTGGAACTTTAGACTCTGTTTCTTGTTGTTTTATTTTCTGAGTTGGGTCCTGTGTATTTCCCAACATCAAGAGCAGAACTGATAGATCCTGAGTTTGAATCTTTGGAGCAACTTAATCATATGTTCTGGAGCCTTACAACTATAGGTTTATAAATATATATATATATAAAAAAAAAAGGCATTATGCAACAGAAACGTTGCTGAAAATAATGATATAACTACCAAAAAAGAAAAAAAACTCCTTACCTCCTTTAACTTTTCAGGACCCACTTCCACTAACTCTTCAACTGTGCTGTAATAATCAAGATCAATTACAGTGTGCTGAGCAGGAACGTGTCCATTTTCTTGACCCATGTTCTCCCATCCTTCTACTGCATTATTTGCCCACTGGTCTTCAAATTCGGTCTCGGTCTGCCACAAACCCATCATACCTTACTTTTTATTGAGGGGGAAAAAAAACAACACGTATAGAAGGTTCTAAATTTAAAAGATTAGGGTCTACAGTATTGATGGAATCTCGTTCACATTCCATATATACACATTGAAGGATGAAGATGAAAGTAGCATAAGTTAACTATGATAAATTGATTTTATGAATTAAAAACGACTTCCAATACATGAATTTTACACAGCACTTTAAAGCCTATCATGCTATTAATTTCTATAGAATAAATCAAAGGATGAAGCCGAGGATAATATAATTTAACTATAATAAACTGGTTAGTGGTTTCTAGAACTAAATGCCTTCTGACACAGATGTATCTTACATAAGCCCTTTTAAAGCCCACTAAATAAATTATTTCCAATATAACCAATTACAATCTAGGCCTTTAAATTTCCAACAGTCCAAACATACCAAGGAACCTCTAATTCACACTGCTTAAAAGCAGTATTAGAAAGGCAAATACAAACTCACACCCATACGGGATTAAACCCATGAATTCACAGTCCACCTCTCGTTTATGAGGCTAGGTTAAGCTACCTAGTCTAAATATTTTTGCCATTAATCATATTAATTTAGCATGTGCCTAAATTAAAACTTTAAAAATGAGTCTCACTATTGTACTTATCAAAATAAAAAGGTCTCATTATTGCGTGAAAAATAGATCACATGAAGTGTGTTTGTGTACCTTTGAGAATATTCTATCAAGATCTTGCAAGGGCTCTGTCCGCTGAAAAAAATATATTAGATACTCCAATAGATTCTCCATGTATTCCTTGTATTGCCTGCAGAAAATCAAAATTGCAACACATTTTCAAAGCGCACATAAACAGATATGAACCATCATTTTTGTGAAATATTTATGTACTTGCACATATACACATACATACATGCGTGTGCGTAGGGAATTACTATCATTCCCAAAGTTAAGGATAGCAGCCTTCCCCTTTTTGTTTAGCCAAATATTCCCCACTTTCTCCATATAAGGTGCGGGCATTTTTATCCCCAGCTATCAAAACCACCCTCACAACGCACACTACCCCATCCAAGTCACACCATATCTAATCAGGTCATACCATGACTCCCCTATTTGACCCTTGTTTCCTCTCTATCTCATGATATGCAACTCGAAACTGCCCCAGGAGATCCTTAACCAGAGACTCATCCCACTTCTGCTCTCCCACTCTATGTAACTGACTGACTTCTTAAATTTACTCTCTCTCTCTCTCTCTCTCTCTCTCTCTCTCTCTCTCTCTCATATATTTTCAAATGGGTACTCATTAACAGTCATAGGCATTTTGCTTTCTCTTGTTTGAAAATTTCCACTTCATCATCACCAGTGCCTGCCCTGGCACCTAGGCTACAACCACCAACAAGGACAATCAGCCCTTCAATTGAGTCTACTAGCCCTGATCTCTACAACAGCAAAGAGTGGATCAAGGCCATCTCTATGATCTGATCTCACAAGGATGCCTCTCCCTCAACTCAAAATCCTTGTGCATGAACATTCACAACCAGACTTCTCCTTGATTTTTGTGAGGAGGATGGAAAAAATCTACATAAATATATATAAGAGCAGAATGTACTTTACCTTGTTAATTTCAGTTTGTGGGGAATCTTATGTGGTTGTGAAAAAACATCTAGGTAAGTAGAGTACTCGGTAGAAGGGTCTCCAAATTTAGAATTAATGAACTGATTAAATAATTCATGCAAGTCTAGGTATCGCCCCAAAGCTTCCTGAAAATAAAAACTCAAGTTATTACAAAAAGACAACTGAACAGTGGCAAATGGTACTTCATAAAAATACAAATAAGATTATCATTATTAAATGCCATAACCTATTTGAGTTGAACAGATAATATCTACAACCCAAAGAAAAAAAAAAGGTGCTTATTCAACTTATAACACATACTTAAACTGCCCCTCCTTAAAAAAAAGGGAAAAAAATTGCAGTAATATTTGCTTCAATACGAAGCAGTAGACACTGACAGTGACTAATCTCGCAAACTATAAATAGTGAGCAATATCTAAACAAATTTTTTTGGTGATGAGACTGACTTTTTTTAAAATTACTTATGGTGATGAGACAGCTTATAGCCTCATATCATAGCATTTCTTTTTTTACAACATAGCAATAGTAAACCATTGATTTTATATGCTACATAGCTCAATTTGGTTTTTTAAAAAAAGGGAATAAATTAATATATATATATATCCTTGACCAGTGAACACCACAACAAGTTACCAACCAGTTAGCAAAAACTACAACCATTAGTCAGCAGGGTTAGGCCTGCGTAGGAGGCTAACCTAAGCTCAGACCAAGTGTAATTAACCTACACAACTTAACCTTCAGAGTTCAGAATGGACAAGCCAAGCATGGCTTGTAGAAATTTTACGAACTTGGGCTGGCTTGTCATTCTAGGTTGTATTGGTCCAATTTTTGGGGTTTTGAGCTAGCCTGTGAGCTACATTGGATTCAAGCTACAAAAGTAACCAATAATATGACTTACCATGAAATATTTGACCCTAAATCATCATCAGAAAACCACAATATCAAACATAAGTATAAATGTCGTCCTGTTCTGAGCCCACAACCACCGTAATATTTTGCCCATTAAGGCATTAACCAAACCAGAATGCTAAACCCCATTCTGTTTTGTTCAATATTTTGACCAATTACAGTCCATTCTAGCCATTTCAGTGTGTTTCAGCCTATTTTGGCCAGTATAACTGTATGCGCTATACACTTTTCAGCCCCATGCAGTTTTGCATGGTTTATTTGAAATTTTATAAAATCTTAACATTTTGACAATTACCATCTTTAATATAATTCTCTTACAACTCAATTCCTACTATTTTTTCTTATCTTACCTTCATTTCATTTTGAGAATAATAGTGTCCAAATAACGAAATATACAAAATGTGTTGTGTTAAAGCTCCATAATTCTTGTATATGGAAAAGTCTATTGCTTTTTCTTTTCTTTTTTTGATGTGGAAAAGTCTATTACTTTGTCACATCAAGACCAAGTATAAAACTTTATTTTGTGTTCATGTCATATTCATATCAATAATTCAAAAACAATAAGCCAGATTGCTCCAATGCCAGCATTTTCCAGTTCAATGGATAAACCAGAATGTTTTCTAGAATGGAATTTATAACTTTGATAGCAGACCCTACATAGCTATAAAATTAAGTTTGACATACTTCAAATAATAATAAACGTGAGACAAATATAAATCTAAAGAGTAAACAAGAAAAATACATATAAGTTAAATAATTGAATATTGAACTATTGGTTGCTGGGTTGGTCTTGGAAAACATGTTAGATTCAAGCTTTGGGAGCTCCAACTGAGGTCCCTACCAGAACCAGAATCTATTTCATGCTAAAAACTTAAACTCAGATGAAACCCAGGCTTGAAAAACTCCAAGCAAAGCTCACACAGAGCCCAAGTTAAGTTGGGCTTAGGTTAGGTTAGGCTAGCTTTCCCAAATTGCAAGCCCAACAAAACACTTCTTCAAATAGTTCAACATATTCTTCATATGATTATGGTGTCAAGTTTGAATGAATGTATAAATTTCTAAGAGACCAAAAAATAAAAGAGAGAAGTGTAATGCATTGGTTGTAATAACCGTCATGGGACAACAATGCGCAGAACTACAATTAAACATTTGGTTATACATGCTGTGTATAAAGAAATAAAGAGTGAAAGGCACCTCTCCGCTGAACTCAATTTGCGGTTCCTCCTTAAGAAGTCCCTCGAACTCCTCATTAGCATCAACAACACGTGCAGCTGGATGCCTTCTATGGTATTCGCGAATCTGCATATATGGTAATGATTAAAAACTTTAACAAATAAGCAGTTCAACCGGTCAATTGCAAGAACACAGTTTGAGACACGAACATAACAACATTATCTTTCTTCATATATACTATGTGTTCTGTAATAGCTCCATACATGGTTGTTTTGACATGTGTTTAGACTTTAAAAAGGAGTAAGGACAAGTTGAAATCCTCCACTTGGACCAAGGACCAAAGATAAATCTTTCTCGGTAAATACAGAGATTTAAAAATGAATAGTAAATATGAACACACTATTAATTCGAGAGTTGAGACTAAATATCCACTTCGTACATGTAGTCAAGTGAACCCTAAACGTCTCCATTGGAAATACCAGGAGGTGCCAATTGAGCTAAAACGCCCTCGGCATTACAATTATGCTGGTAATAGTGTTTTCCATTCCTCGAAATATAACGACATCTGAATAGTAATTTCTCAACCTTAGTTTTACATTTACTTAGAAACCATTAATGAGTAGAGTATACCTCTTTCAATCTATCATAAAATGCACTAAACACATTTGTCCCCGCCGCGGTTTGGCCTCCAAGAGCTGCAATCTCATCTTTCCTGGCATTGTCTTTATCTTCATAAATCTCAACCTGAAAACAGAGCAAACTAAGCTTAATTCTTGTTTCAGCACCGAAACACTTCACAAAATTGAACACAGATTTGCTTCCAAAAACGCTAACCGACTTAGGCTAAGCACGATACGATATAGCTAGAGCAACTATTTGATTCAAAATTTCACATTCGATTCAAAGCAAGCAAAGCGATAATTGAAGAAAAATAAGGAAATAGAGAGAGAATTGAGAGAGAGAGAGAGAGAGAGTACGAGTTTATCGGTGGTGGAGATAATGGTGTCGATCATGTTGCGAACGCGGTGGCTCTGAAAGAGGCGGTCCTTGTTGGAAGTGGGCTCGTTCTGAAGGTCCTTCACTATCAGCCTCTCCAAACGCTCCACCTCCTCGTGAGCCGACCGAGTCACCTCCAGCAACGTCGACGACATCTTCTTCTTCTTCTTCTCTCTTTCTCTCACTCTGAACGATTAAGTTGAAATCAGAGTTAGGGTTTTTTCTCTCTCTCTCTCTCTCCTCTCTCTGGGACTGAACTGTGGATTTTTTTTGTTATAGCTCCCAGTGCCACGTATATTTTTGTATTTGTATTATTTTGCTTTTTTTTTGGGGGTTAAAAGTTTAAACTTTTTTTGTTTTTTTTGAGGAACAAGTTTAAACTTAAAAAAAAAAAATGTTTGGGGTTTAGTCCAAAAATGCATAATAAAATAGCGTGATCAGATTGGGTTTTTTTTTTTTTAAGAGAAATATTGGAAAGACTTTTTTTTATATATATTTTATTGACAAAATTTAAGTGCAATATCTTAAGTATTGTTTTTTAGGTTTCTTTTTTAAGATTTAGTTATATGGTTATTTAACTAAAAAATACACTTTCATCTCATAAAAAACAATTCCACAAGATAGAATCTTAAAAGAGGAACCAAAGAAATAATATTTAAGTATTGTACTTAAGTATTGCCTAAATTCTATAATTGTAATAAAAGGGGGGGATTTGAATGGTAGTCATTTATATATGAAACTTTTGAAAGAAACAAAAAAAAAAAAAAGGAGATATGCATGGATTAGGAATTAATAAGTTTTTTTTTTTTTTTTTTTTTTCGAGAAACAGGAATTAATAAGTTTGTTATAAAACATTTTAGTATTGTCAAAAGCCAAAAGACTTCCCACCCATGCAGTGCTTTCCATAAAAACTACAAAAGAGGATATAGATCTCAATTCAATCCTTGTCAATGCATCAACACATAGGTTTAGCTTCACAATAAACGTGCTCAATTTGCTTGCTGGGGATAGCTTTTAATAGGTTCCTACAATCAAACAATAGAGGTTCTATTAACAAGTTTACATTATCATTGCTCATCAAATGAACTACACTTAGGGTGCGTCCGTTTGGAGAGAAAATAGAGGGGATGGAAAACTAAGGGAGGAAAATAGGCATTTTTCACTGTTCGTTTGGAGAAAAAAGAGAGGGAGGATGGAAAATCGAGAAGAAAATTTGGTGGGCCCGGGAGGAAAATGGCAGGGAAGAAAACTTGAATTGGGGGCATTTACTAAAATGCCACCATCCCACCAAATGTTGAACGTTTTTTTTTTTTTTTTTTTTTTTCAAATGTTACTGAAGAAGCGTTGAACCTTCTTTAGTAACGTTGTTGAACCTTGTTCAGTAATGTTGAACCCTTTTTTTTTTTTTTTTTCAACGTTCAGTAACGTTGGATTTTTTTATTTTTTTTTCGTTTCAATGTAGTACTGAACGTTGAACTTGTTTTTTTTATTTTAATATTACTATTAATAAGGGTATAATAGTCAATTTATACTCTCCCACTTTTCCACCCCTCCAACCTGACACATAAGAGGAAAAACTAAATATTTTCCATCCTCCCACTTTTCTATCCTCCCACAATTTTTCATCCTCCCACTTTTCCACTCCTCCAACCGAACATACCCTTAGAGTATACAACTCAACAATAAGGTTGTTTAAGCCAAGATCCTTAGCAAGAATTAATCCAGCCCTAAGGGCCCAAAGTTTAGCAACAAAACTATTGGTAAATCCAGGAGATCTAGTGTAGCCTTTGACTTATTCACCATTATGATTTCGAATCAGACCACCTCCTCCTGAGATGCCAAGATTCCCCAATGTCGAGCCATCATAGTTTAATTTGAACCACCCCTTAGGTGGCTTCTTTCACAACACAGGGACAATGGTTTTCGAAAAAAAAAATATTGGTATTCATACCAATCGAGAAGTAATGCACTACTCTGTATACATTAGTAAATAAATGTTGGATCAAGAACGCCAGTCATGAAAACAAAGGAGTTCCTATAATTGCCAATTGAGCTATTAAGGCTCTTTTTTTTTTTTTGGGGGGTGAGATACCATGGATAACAAAGTTCAAGGATACAAAAGAAGCAAATAACGAGATTGTTGGAATAATCTAGCTATAATGTACATGCATATTTTAGGCTACTAAAGCTTTATAAAAAAGAAAAAGAAAAAGAAAAAGCATTTGATAGAATGGTACTTGGAACAGTATTTATGGTAAAGTATATACCATGTTGTTGAAGGTAATGGATATCCCTTAGCATTATTAGGGCTCTTAATTATTAATTGTTTTAGTTGTTTATGAGTAATTATGATTTGACTCCAAGGCAAGGGAGCACCCCCTGCGGGGGAGGGGGGGTGGGGGGGGAGTTGTTTAGCCAAGGTTAAACTTCAATTTGATGGTTTTGATAGTTGGGTCCTTCTACATGGTAGAGACTTTGTATTACTATTTTGCAATAGCCCTAAAAAAAATTATTACGAAGCATCCTTTAAGTGTGTAAGCACTTTGTAATATTTATCTTTATATAACGAATTATCCCATGCTACATGTGGATCTAGACTATTGTTGAACTACATAAACTTTGGTTCTCTTTTTTTGTTTTTTGTTTTTTGTTTTTTTATTATTGTTTCGATTGTTTATTTGTAAGATGTCTCTAAGGTCATCAAATTTCCACAATGAATCAATCATACATGAGAGTGCTATTATAGGTTGTTTGGGAGGAGAGAGGGAATAGACTTGCAGTAGGTTGCTCTACTTAAACTGATCATTTAGGCTTTGTTTGGGAGTTCATAGGGGAATGAAATGAAATGGAATGATCATAAGGAAATGGAATGAAATGAAATGTATTTAAGTAAGAGAAAGAATTATAAAAGAATGAAATGGAATGAAATTAAGTAATTTTGATCGGATGTTTTAAAATAAATGAATAGAAAGGAATGAAAATGAATAGAATGTAAGTAATATTGTTTGGGAGTAACATGAAAAGAATAGAATGAAATAATTTTATGACAATATTACTATTAGACCCCCTATTTCAAAATAAATGGTTGAATATATATGGGTATTTTGAGATTTTTAGTAAAAAATTCATTAAATCTAATTATATTCCCTCACATTCCTTCTAATTTTGGGGGGAATGAAAAATTGAAATTTTAAGAGAATAGAGAGGAATGAGAGTTCCCTCCTACCCATTCAATTTTCTTTCACTTAAACTTCCAATTAAGATAATAAACTTTCCATTCCCTTCATTAAAACTTCAAATTAAGGGAAATGAAGAATATTCTAAAATTATTATTTTCATTCATTTCCATTCCAAATGAGACCTTAGCATTTAATATTGAGAAGTTGCTGGTAAGTGAGGGTAATTGATGCGAGGTGATGTTTTTCCCTTTACATGTGCTACCTTATCTCTCTTAGTATTAGGAGTAGGGGTGGCAATTTGTGTTCGCATGTCGAATTCGTGTCATATCAAGTCATGAGTATTTGACTACATAGGTCAACACTAACCTGATATGTTTATTAAAAGGGTCAAGATTCTTTAACCCTAACACGACCTATTTATTAAACGGGTTAGTCGTGTCGACCTATTTATCATATTTTATAAAAATGAAAAGAAAAAAAAATTATAAAAAAACAAAAAAAAAAAATGTTTTTAATATAAAATTCAAAACTAACGAGTAACTGCATTATAAATAATCATTCAAAACTAAAACATATCACAATATCACAAATAATCAATCACAATATGTTAAAGAAAATAAATCACAACAACTAATAAGTTTATATACCAAGAGTTTGAAGGGTATAATAGTAAAATGTCATTTAATTAAAATGGTCAAACGGGTTCTATGTGTTCAACACTAACACAACTCGTTTACTAAACGGATCAGCCGTGTCAACCCGAATATAATACGAACCCGTTAAGCCTCAACTCATAACTTGCTAATTTCGTGTCATGTCGTGTCGTGTCGTGTCAGGTTCGCAAGTCATATCAAATTTTGCCACCCCTAATTAGGAGCTCATCTTATTTGGGCAATCTACAATAAAATTGCTTCCCAAATGAAATATTGGAACCTAATGTACCTAATGCACAATTGAAAGTTAATTGTATGAAATAATAATGGGTTTTGCCATTGGCCAGGTATTGGACATATTATCTCATTGACGATATGCATTCAATATTTTTGTAATTAAAACAAAATTTTAAACTATAAGATAATAGGAATAGTATTACTCATTTATATACATATTTTTTAAACAATTGCTTTCAGAAAGTAATACAAAAATTATACAAATACAAATTCCAAAACATTTTATCTAGTCAAAGCATACAACATTTTCCCTACTCAAAGTACAAATTTCAATTCATTCAAAGGGCATGACTTTCATTACAAATTCGTATGTTAGACAAAAAAATGTCTTCCAATTAGTTCTGATAAGATTACCCATTTCATACCCAATACAAAAAAAAAAAAAAAAAAAAAGCCAAAATCCTTCTTGATAAAAACACATTCTTGATAAGAGCCTAACTTTTCTAGAGCTGTTGAATAAATTTTGCTAATAAAAACCATGCAAATAAATACTCAAAATGTTTACACTAACAAAACAATGTTGTACATATTCACAATGTAATGGTATCTTAACTAAGTTATGTTAAGTATCTACCAAATAAATAGGCAAAGTCTTTAACCCACACCCAACTGTTGGAAAAATAGTATGGAGTGAATAAGAAATTGATATTTCTATGTTCGCTTGAAGATGTTATTAAAAGTGATAAAAATTCTGAATCCTATATAGGAAAAGAAAGAGATAATATATGAGTTTGTATACTCATGAGTTGAACATTGGGTTGGGCTTTTGGTATATGTGGACTAGGTCTACTTATCCAAATAATAATATTTTATTATTTTTATTTTTTGAGTCAGTTAGTCTGTGCATAGCAGTTATTACTGAAACAGCGTGCTTGTTCAGTAACTTATAGTTTTTACATAGTCCATCATCCATAAAAACTACTTTTCAAAGAAGGAAAACTCTCCTAGTGAGAATATTTTTGAACATTTCATTGTGTCAAAGAGAGAAAAAAAGACATTGAGTAGTTCGCAGAGGACGACTTTGTGTGCTTCGTTTTCATACTGTAGAATATTTTATCCTGGGAGGCAGACATTCGTGAGTCTCAAAGCACCACAGTGATTATATGAGGGGCGAAATCTGCATTAAGGAGATTGTATCAAACACAAAGACTTGATCTGAATTGTTCATTCTTCACGCATTTGGTCTGTGAATTTTTAATTATTTGCAAATTTCTCTTTATACATATATATATATATATATATATATATATATTCAGTATTTGTTTATTGTTTTTGTCTTGTACATCTATTTGTGTTATTGCTTATTCTTAGATCTGTGTATTGTTCCTTTTGCTTCATCACAAAAGTAAATAGTCAAAATATAACCAACAATCTTAAAGCAGATTTTCTTGATTTCGTAATTTACTTTTTGTGAATTATTTAAAAGGATTTTTTATGGTGATTGTGTTTAAGAATCATCTATTTAAATTTTTATAATTACGAATGGTTAGGTAACTTTGCGAATAGTTTTGTATACTTGTGCATATGGAATCTTTGCAATTCAATCATTGACTAAGCTTAGAGATATTGATAATCTTTTAATGTCGTGTAGAAACTAAAAAGGTATCAATTAAATTTTGAGGATTGACATTTATTAATCTTTGTTTTACTTGATCTTGCTTTCTTCCTTATTATATTATTATATTAGGATATTTGCTTCTTGAATCTTTGGTTGACTGGCTTTGATTTATATCTTTGATGGGATTGTGTCTGTAGTGTTTGATTTTGAAGAATAGTTGACTTATAATATATTATATTATAATATTGTGAAACTTGAATTATTGTTTGCTAGGGATTAGTTTCAGTTGTTCAATCACTATACGTGTTTGCAATCTGGTATTTTAAATACTTGTTACATACAATATTATATATTATATTTGCTTATGACCTTTCTTATTCACATGGCTCTGAACCTCTGTTATTCCATTGGCTATGTATTGTCTAGTCTTATAAGTACTTGTCAATCGTTGATTTGTCTTTTGTACCGATTCATCTTCTCTTGAATTTTGATTGTATTGCTTTGGTACTTGTGTAGAATATTTTTACTATCAATATTCTTTGTATATTCTGACATTGCATAGAGGCTAGATGGCTTTTTATATTGTATATGATTTTTACTTTAAAGGGATACTTGAATGCAGTGCCATGTTTATATATTTTGTTTGTTGTGTAATATAAAACAATGCTTTAGTTGGATTTTGAGAATTCAATCTGATGGAGTTTTATTTTGATAGAAATGTTGAATAAAATTGTGCCTGTTGTTGCCCCTATTAATGTTCTTGTTAATCATGGAGAAAAGCTAGAGAAATTCAATGATATTGAGTTTAAGAGATGGCAACAAAAATGCTGTTCTATCTCACAACCTTGAATTTGGCAAAATTATTGTATGAGAATGCTCTAAAACTTAAGGAAAATGAGATAGATAGACAAGTGGTTGCTGCTATGGAAGCATGAAAACATGCTGACTTCCTGTGCAAAAACTATATTCTGAATGGATTGGAAAACACATTGTATAGTGTGTATAGTTCAATCAAGACAATAAAAGAATTGTGGGATTTCTTGGATAAGAAATACAAGACAGAAGATGCTGGAATTAAAAAGTTCATTGTGGACAAACTTCTAGATTATAAAATGGTGGATTCCAAAACTGTGCTTAGTCAAGTGCAAAAGCTACAGGTAATCTTACATGAAATACATGCTGAGAGTATGTCTGTAAGTGAATCATTTCAAGTGGCTACTATCATTGAGAAACTACCTCCATCTTGGAAAAATTTCAAAAATTACCTGAAGCATAAGCACAAAGAGATGCAGCTAGAAGACTTGATCGTAAGATTGAGAATTGAGGAAGACAATCGCTCTTCAAAAAAAGCCGTAGGGAATCACTACATGGAACCTAAAGCAAACATTGTGGAGTATAATAAGAATAAGAGGAAGTACTCTGGTGAAAGTTCGAGTCAAGGAACTAGTAGGGGGAATTTTATAAAGTTCAACGGAAAATGCTATGTGTGTGGCAAGATGGGGCATCGTGCTAAGAATTGCCATAAGTGTAAAGATCAAGGGACCAAGAAAGGCTTTCAAGCCAACATTACTGAAATGGATAATCTTTCTAAAGATGTGAACGATATAGACCTTTTTACAGTGAATTCTGAAGTGAACTTGGTAGGAGGAGATACCAAGGAATGGTGGATGGACACTGGTTCTACTTGCCATGTATGTTTAGATCATAATTTATTTTCTTCATACCATCCTATGAACAATGGAAAAGAAATATTCATGGGGAATTCCTCAATCTCTAAGGTTGTAGGAAAAGGAAAGGTAATATTGAAGATGGCTTCAGCTAAGAAACTTACTTTGAATGATGTGCTGCATGTGCCAGATATTTGTAAGAATCTTGTTTCTTGTTCAGTTTTGAGTAAGAATGGTTTCAAATTGGTCATTGAATCTGACAAGTTTGCACTCATAGAGAATGGCATGTATGTGGGAAAAGGTTATATGAGCAATGGGCTTTTCAAAATTAATATAGAGTAAATCTGGATTATTGTAAGTGTGGATTTGGTTTGTAATAATTTAAGTGTAATATTGTAATTGTGTGATATAGAGATGACTTATATTATATATATATATATATATATATATATATTCAGCTAGTTTGTAGTTTACGTTCCTTTGTATTGTAAATGCATATATATATCTTTAGTTGACTTATATATGTGTTTAATGTAAATATCTAGACTACATTATTACTTTTCGACTTCTCTATATTTGTGTATAAGGTTCTTTCAACTTTCCTCTTGTTTGCTTTTTAGAGAAAGTAGTTTGGCATATTACAGAGGGAAAAGTTGTGTTGGCATATGAATTGACATGTTAGACTTGTAAGAGTATTTATTATGCTTAAACCATGTGAACTTGTTCAGTGTTAAAGTGAGGCATAAGAGGGAAAATATTCCCACGTGTGAAAGGTGTTGGATATATCAAAAGGGAGAGTTCCTTTTCTAATATTATTTTCTCTAACCTCAAAGAAAATTTGTAAGACACTATGGATTATGGAAAGGTCAAATAACTTTTTTATAATTCTTTAAATGTGGGGGTGTCTTCTTAAAAGAAGGTGGCTTATTTAAAGGGTTTTGATTGAGATACAAAATAATGACATGAGAAATATGCTACCTATTTCTAAATGTGTAATTACCAATTAAGTGTCTTGGTAGTGCAGATAGTTATGGTAGGTCTTGACATATTCGTCAGAGACATATTACCTTGAGGCAATTGCTCTCAAATGAAAATTGTTCTAAATTATAAAACAGATTCGTAATCAGTTGTTTGAGTAGAGAGCAAGTAAATTGCTTATCGAGGGGAATGGGGTTAAAGCCTATTACTTAAGTCTCCGAGATGGCAACCCAACATAGCTGACTGGAGATCCCAAGATCTAGGTTCAAAGGGACAATCGAATCGTGGAGACTAGTTTTATCACTATGGAGATAACATCTTCCTCCCATTTCTATGATGAAATAGTGATGCTTATAAGCGATGTTTAGAGTAAGCTATGCTTTCAATGGTTCTTATATCTTGGAATTCTGAGTGGGGTATAGCAAGGTACTCTTAATAAGAATCACCAATATGAGTGTGAAGTGGGCCGCTTCCATGAGAGTTTCAAGGCTGAATTCTCTAAAATACTTCATGAATTTATCAGGATATGTTCAGGGCTGAAATGAACACAATTATAAGAATGAAATATGTCCGAAAAGGAGCTGTGTGAATTCTATTGTCTTGGTATATACAAATGGCTGAACAATTCAAGACATCATGTTCATTGGTTAGTCAGTATATCTGACAGTCTTTCACGAAGGAAATTTCAAAGCCACAAGCTACTTCTCCCGATACAGTAACTTTTCTTCTACTCTCTGTGTGTCTGCATCAGCATTTGCATTGTGTTTATCAATTTCTATTCATGTGGGGGATTGTTGGAAAAATAACATGGAGTGAATAAGAAATTAATGTTTCTGTGTTCACTTGAAGATGCTATTAAAAGTGGTAAAAAACTTGAGTCTCACATAAGAAAGAAAATAGATAATATATGAGTTTATATACTCATGAGTTGGACATTGGATTGGGCTTTTGGCATATGTGGACTGGGCCTACTTGTCCAAATAATAATATTTTATTATTTTAATTTTTTGAGTTAGTTAGTCTGTGCACAACAGTTAGCAGCTATTACTGAAACAGAGTGCCTGTTCAGTAACGTATAGTTTTTACAGTCTTTCATTTATAAAAAAACTACTTTTCAAGAAAGGAAAACTCTCCCACTGAGAATATTTTTGTACATTTCATTTTGTGTCAAAGAAAGAGAAAGAGACATCGAGTAGTTCGCAAAGCACGATCTTGTGTACTTCGTTTTCGTGCTGTAGATTATTTTATCCTGGGAGGCAGACGTTTGTGAGTCTCAAAACACCACAGTGATTGTATGAGGGGTGAAATCTGCTTTAAGGAGATTGTGTCAAACACGTGACTTTATCTGAATTGTTCATCCTTCACGCATTGGATCTGTGAGTTTTTAATAATTTGTAGATTTCTTTTATATATATATATATTTAGTATTTGTTTATTACTTTTGTCTTGTACATCTATTTGTATTATTGCTTATTCTTAGATCTATGTATTGTTCATTTTGCTTCTTCACAAAAGTAAATAGTCAAAATATAACCAACACCAACTGCAGTGACAATAAAACCGAAACCCTTACCTAAGATGTAAATTTGTTAAGAGAGAAGAACAGTGACAAAGAGAGGCAATGTAGTGTGAGGAGTGTGAGTGTTATTAGTGAGTGAACAGTGAGGAGTGTTAAAGGCAGTAAGGAGTGTTAGTGTTTCAGTTTTATACTAAGTGATCTATATGTGTCATCTTTATGCCAACATTAATCAAATCTTACAGACTTGAGTTTACTTTTTCAAAAATTGAGTCTATAAATAAGACTTGAGATCTATGTGGCATTAAAACTTCTGGATCTGCAACTAGAACTTGCATTTTTGAACCTCATTTTTAAATAAAATTCAAGCCATTAAAACTCAAGAGGTTAGTTTACAATATTATTTTTAACGCATGTCAACTTATTATATTGTTTTCAAGATAATGCTAGCCCGCAAATTACTTTGGAGTACTGCCTACCCACTCGTTTATGGTTGGGATTTGCTGTGACATCCACTATGGCAATACGATAAACAAAACCAATAGTCAATGGCCACATAAACCACATTCAGCAAAAAGAGTCACGTGCAAATCATATGATACTCAATTATGACGCGTCAATCAACAATTGGCTTTCAAAGCCCAAAAGCACGGTCTTCAACAATATACGCGCAGTACCTAATCAATACTCAGTTCCATATTGTCCATTCGCTTTCTCTTTACTTGAAAAAGCCATTGAAGAAGCAAAGAGAGCTTTGATTTTCCAACAATGTGGAAGCTCAAGGAGTCTATGTTGGGAAATGATGATGAAGGGGGATCAAGAGAGGGCTTCTTGGATGAAGAATCAGATGGGTTTTGTTCTCTCTCTCCTATGCAGGTACTGTTTGAATATATATATATATATATATGAATTCACACAATTTTTAATTTCAAGCACTTGGGTTTTTGTTAATTTTCGGATTTTAAAAACTATTCTCGTTATGGGTTTTGATTTTGCAGAGACTTTATGCTTTTGCCGCGTGTTTTGTCGTTGGTCTAGCTTGTATGATCCTGGTACAAGCATTTGTTCACTCTTTTTATTTATTTATTTATTTATTGTTTTTTAAATAATAAATTGTTGAATAAATGTGTGTATATGCAATGTTGTGTGGAGAATTTAATTGGGTATTATGAATTTTTTTAATACTATGAGTAATACGCATTGGAATGTAGGATGGTGTTGGGTTAGTGTTTTTTAAAGTTTGTGGCCTTACCCAGGAGTGAATAGCAAGAGAGGATTCTTATAGCTGGCCCCCAAAGTAGTTGGGGTTAAGTTTTGTTTGAGTTTTATTGCTTTTTTAAAGCAATAATTGGCAGTGGTCTTAGGTTGTCTAAGCTAGGAAAGTAATTTTGATTTGCTAATCAAGTGGACAGAGTGATGTAATGGAAGTTAATTAGTGATTACAAGGCCCTTATTCTGGTGGCAAGGTTGGTTGCGAATCCCTTGTAGCGGTGGGCATTGGAAAAATCATGTAGTGATATAAGAATATTCATGGATACAAGTTGGTGATTTGTGATCATTTTTTTGCCATCTGAGGTTAATGATTTTTCATGATTTTTTTGATAAATAATAAAAAAGATTTTATTAACAGAACTCAAAAAAGAGGCACAACCCAAGTATGCTGGAAGTATACATGAGATAAACCACAAAGTCATCTAAAACTGAATAGATGAAGAAACTTGAGCATTAAAGACTGACCACTCAAGGTTGGCTGTCATCCAATCATACATGGAACGTAAGAGGATTGTTTTAAGCTCTAGAATGGATTGCCCATTCCTTTCAAACATACAAGCATTTCCTTCTCTCTAGATAATCCACTCCACACTATGCACAAAGGAATCACATTTCAAATATTAGCATTTCACTGTCATCAAAATCACCCCTTACAACAATTTGATAGAGCCGAAAACTTTTAATTTTGAGTTGTATAATGGTTTTCATACATTGATATGTTAAATTTGTGCCCATTAAAGTTCTAATTTGTTTTGAAAAAGGTAGACAAATACTAAAAAAACATTAGTAGAAGTTGTAAGAACATGTCAATTAAGGAGGACACGAAGAGTACGACTTTAGATAGAATAGAATGACGGTAAAGATACATGTGGCTGACCATGATTAGTCTATTGAGGATCCATACCCCAAAATTTTGGAATTAAGGCTTTATTGTTGTTGGTCCGCATTTTGCAATAGAGAACTTTCTTAGTTTAGGAAGATTGCAGGAATTATAGCCCAGTCACTAAGTGTCAACTTATAAATGTAACTGTTCTACCCTTGCAATATATTCTTATCATTCTGCTTCTTTTGCAGTCACTTATTGTTTTTGCCAAACCCATCAAATTTGCCGTACTGTTCACATTTGGCAACCTGTTGGCAGTTGGAAGGTAGGTTAACTGATAATGGATTCAAGCAATGAGTTTTTGATATTATGTACTTGGTAACAAATTTGGGCAGACTATGAAGACCAAGATTTCTTTTGATGGTTTACTTGCCATCTGATTTTTTTCCCTTTCTCTTTTAAAGAAAATGGATCGACAGTTTTTACTTTTGGATATTTTTGTTGAGAAGAATAACTTTTATGCTTTTATTGGGGGGGGGGGGGGGGTAGTGACCAACTTCCTTGATCTGGAATTCATCACATTGGTTTAACCTGTTTTCACCTATTGTTGTCCTATGGGAAAGCTTGGTTTCTGATTAATGAAAATCAAATTAACCAGATTCTCTGACATATTTGTGTCTGTCCATGTCCAAAATTATCCACCTATCAAGTGCTATTATGATATGCAGGGATGAACTTCAATTGGTTTACATGTGTATATTAGTATTAAGTTTAGGTATTGATATACACAGCAACAACTTTCTAAAATTGTTGTTGGTTCACTGTAATTGCCCTTTTGGTTTCATTTTTCCTAAGGTTTTTAATACTCTAAAAGTGTGGTCCTGTTTGGCAGCACAGCCTTCCTCCTTGGACCCGGGCAACAGATGAGGATGATGTTCGATTCTGCCCGTGTCTATGCAACTGCTATTTATCTCGGATGTGTTGTTTTGGCACTCATTTGTGCTCTCTGGGTAAGTTTGTGATGTTGATCCTACGGAAATGTAATTGAGGACTGTTAATTGAAATCTGCAGGCTTTAAAAGTTGATGGATCAGGGATTCTCAATAATCTTTGTAACATTAGGGATATTCCTTTGTTAAGATAGTACCAATCTTCAGGAGCAAATATGTCCTCACAGGACACTTTTTTTCAGAATTATTCTCACCTTTCCTATGTTTAACTTATGAGATGAGATAGGAAAGACTGGGTATTCTTATTTGAATTGATTCTTATAGTGTGTTATCTGATGATGTGCCCTGACCATTTTCCTTAAGGCGGTGACACTTTTTGCACATTTTTACCGGCAATCTCAACTTCGTTGAATATGAAACCTTGATTTTTTGGTTTTTCAAACACTCATTAGAGTGCTGAAATGGGTTGAAATTTTGAAATGACAAGCTTTGGAACAAACTGGTGAAATTTGTAACCCCACTTTTCGTTGCTTTCATGTCAACATGGCCTCCCCTCATTTGCCTCATGCCCTTGCTTTGTGCAGTTCCATCATGTATCAATAATATTTTCCCTGCTTTTCACATTTATTGAGATGCTGGAAAGGGTCTAATTCTTAGAAAGCATCAGATTCTGGCTTAAAAGGTTAAATTACAAGACCCCTAAGTTCTTTGCAACGAATTTGCCGTGCCCTCCCCTGGTCTGTGTTCATGCTGCATCTTATTAAAAAATACTCAAAGAAGTCTTAAGCTTGCAAAACAATTTGCCATTATTTTCATGTTCATGATATGATTTATTAAGGTACAAGAAGTGATTATTCCTTCTCACTATTTCTTTTCATCTTGCAGATCCATAACAAGATTTTAACAATAATTGCAATCATATGTGAGTTATGCGCCCTTATTTGGTGAGTTTTCCTTTCACAATCACCTCTCTCTACCTTAGTTCACTTGTTAACAGTCTTCATAATTTGTGTTTTATATTTTACATGCTCTATAACCAATTCTCAAGCAAGATCTTTAATGTAGCCTTCACTACTCTTGACTTTGTAAGACCTAGCTAACTTTTCATGATGGTTTTGATAGACACTTAGCATATTAGTGATGAGCTGTTTCAGGTACAGCCTGAGTTATATTCCTTTTGCTCGGAGAATGGTCTCTGAACTGATGATGCGTTTATGTGACACTGAGCTTTAGAAGTTGAAGTTGATCTTCTGAGAGAGTTGAAATTTTGGGATGCAAAATTTTTCTTTGCTTTGTTATTATTAATGTTTGAGTGAGTTACCTGCCAAAAAAAAAAAAAAAAAAAAAAAAGAAAGAAGAAAAAAAAGAAGAGGTTTTCAAATGCCACTTTTTAGGGCTGTGATTGTTGTAGGAAGAGATAATTGTACATTTCTTAGCTGCTGCTTCCCATTCCCTTTGTTGTCTTTTGTTTTGCTTTACTTTCTTTTGGTCAAGAGTTTGCAAAAATTTCTCTAGCATTATTGCATTTTTTTAAAAGGTTGAGTTATTTATTTATTATTTATGTATGGTTTGGGATTTTTAATCAGACATGCAGCTATTAAGCAGGTCACCACCTGGGGGAGATATCATTTAAAAAAAAAAAAACCAATAATTTTATTTTAAAAAAGAAGAAAGAGGATATAAAGAAAAGAGCAGTCCAGTGCTATGGAAACCCTAACTGTATTGGAGTTTTCTATAAGAAGGGCCAATTTTAATCAAGCCCATCTCTTTTAGTAACAAGTTTGTGCATGGAAAAAGTTTGGGGCAGCCCATTAGAAGAAAGCTGCTGAATTTGCTTTAAGCAACAAGGAAGCCCTAAAACTTGTCTCCTCTCCCAAAATCATTGACAAAATTCATTTCTGCTGCCTGTGATTGTTTCTGCTACCGTGAAAAACAAAAGTCAATGAAACTAATTTTTTTGTGATCAATGTAAAACAAAGTAAAAAAGATTGCGGAGAATGTTTTCCACCATTCTCTTGTGCCCTCACCCTCACGGTCCCTACATTCCTTAGTGCAACCTATATTACCACTATAGCGTGCTAAATGAAATATTCATGATTTCCGAAGAAGCAAAAATGGCAAGAAATTTTATTTTTTGAACCGTCTTCAAATACCCAATCAAATACAAAAACAAGGTTTTTTTTTTTTCTCCAACCCTATAAAAGAAAGTTATTTTTTCCACAAAAAAAAAAACTTTCTTGCATATTCTCAGCCCAAATCATAGTGGGCTTTCCAGCCCAACTAGCCACAATTGTTGGATTTATAATTTGTCATTCTTTAAAGCTAGGCCCCTCTGTTTTTCGGCTGAACACAACACATGAGACATGCAATTGCAACATAACTCTCAAAATTAATTTTATCACCAAAATTGGTAGTAACAGTAAATAGTGTCATAAATGGCCAAAGGAAAGTTAAAAAAAAAAAAAAAAAAAAAAATTTAAGTCACTGATTAGGCAAAGACAACGATAAGCCAACTTTCTTCCTCTCCAACAACCAAACAATGGTATGAGATGACATCAACTCATCACCCACAAGCATGTGAAATTTAAACTCAACTACCTTAATGCTTGCTATCTACCACATACAAAAATGTGTCCTTAACTACCAAAACTTGCATACTAAGTTATGAAACTTCCTGAACACCAACCATCCCCAAATAAAAAAGTATATGAAACTTCATAAATATCACCATCTATTTGTTGTCATCAATGCGACTGACAATTCAATTCCATCGTGTCTGTGTGGCAAATGAAGCACTTCCTATGACAATGGTATGCAGAACAGTATCATGTTAACTTGTGTGAACAAGATCATGTTAACATGACATCCTTTTCCTACTCCAAATAAATAAATAAATGACATCTTTGAATCCCTTTTTATTACGAATAATGCTATATTTACAAATTATTTTACAATATTTTTACAAACTGATGATGGAGCCTACTTCTTATTGGTTTTCAGCTAAGCCCACTATTAACGTCACTTTTTCATTCACCAATAACCACTCATCACATCAGCAGTTCGTAAATTTTTTTTTAAAAAAATTTGTATCTCTAGCATTACTCTTTTATTGCCGGGTTTAGAGCGTGCAACATCTTTCTTCATAATGATTGTGGACCATGGGAAACATTGATGTGAGTTAAGAAGCCTTGAGAATGCATGGCTTATAATAGGCCACTTTTTTTTTTGTTTTGTGTTTTTTTAAGCAACAATTTTATTAGCAAAAGAAAAAGAAACAACAGCTAAGAAACCAAATTTCTGGCTTGCTTAAGAGCTAATAGATAAAAATAGAAAAGCCAAGAATAAAACAACTTGAATACTTGTTTTTGAAAGACTATGAAGCCAAAGTACGGGCAGCCTAATTTGCCTCTCTAAGAGCCCATTTAAACTGAATAAACTGACAAAGAGCAACCAACTTGATATGCCTGAATACAGAACTTGAATCCTCCATGGAGATGCAAATGGATGGATGGTCCATTAATAGCATCTATACAAACCTTTGCATCACTTTCAACAATGGCTCGACTAATATGGTGTGAAACCAATTTCTGAATTGCCCAATTTATTACTTCAACTTCAGCGACATGATTATTGGTTTCTACTTATTTTGAGAGAGAAAAAATTGCTTTCCAAAAAAAAGAGAGAGAGCAAAAATTAATGTCCCTCTCCAATCTTTACCGACAGCCACTCTCTCCAGTCTCTACCAACAATAGACCACTCTTGTTGGTTGTTGCATAACTTTAACTTTTTATGCTAGCTCATATCAAAAGGGAAAGTAAAATGGCTGCTTCCCTGTAGCTTCAAAAGAATCACTCAAATTCTATAAACGTGAGGAACCTTTAACTTTTAACTTCTAAAAAAGGTGGTATTTGGCTGTTCATGATTCACATCACATGCATTGTGAATCCATCAAGAAACTATGCATGGAATGATGAAAGATACTTTTACACGGCAAAAGTTTAACTAGGCATCATTTTTATTTGAAAAATCTGCATTTGCTATATAATTCAGTTCTAAAATGCACAATCACCACAACCCTTTTTAATCATTAATAAAGTTTAAGAAACCCACATTTTAGAAAACAAAGTTTATAATAATCAAAGTCATCATGGTTGATGGTAAAATAATCAAAGTAGTCCATAATTACAAACAAACATCACAATCATTAACATATACATGTATGCAAAAACTCCAGTACACTCCTTTTCCAAGATTTCTTTTTCCTTGTAGGCACACAGAATCCATTAAAAACGGTAGAGTTTTGACTAATGAAAGGCTTAAAGCAAAGTATATTTTCTGCTTTAGCCACACTATCTCGAAACTGCGTCCCCAGTAAGCTAAAAAGCAATGCTTTATTGGCTTGGTGGAAAGACCTTATAATTATAGTAAACTCAAAGTTGTAGTCTTTATATTATAATTAATTTATATAATATAGTTTTTTTTTTTATTCCGATGAAACTGGTAAACATAAGCTTTTATATTCATTATTTAATTCTGTCAACTACCCACTGAATAAGATTGGATGGTCTAGCAAATACTAATTATATCAACCTACCACTTTATCAGAAAAAAAAAATTATCAACCTACCACTATCTACCTCTTGATGAGCCACGAGTCAACAAAAAACAACAAAAAACACCATACACATTCAACAGTAGTTAGGACAACTTGGAATAACAAGCATTGGCACTGTTAAATTAATTATAAGGAAATTGGAAAATTTTATATGTCAATAATCAATATGATTGCTTTTAAACAGGTGTTAATAATACAGAGTCAACCAAGTTTGGAACCCTATCAATTTTCAAGAAAAGTGTGTATTAGGACAATAACTATAAAGCTTCTTTTTGCACCTAAAAACAAAATGTTAGATTGCGAGTGTGATTCTCACAGATTTTTTTATCTCGTTCATCATTAGTAGAGCTTTTTCTACCTAATTGGAAATTTAGAAAATCCTTTGTTTTTTTAGTTATTTATGACAATATCCTTTGCTTTTCACTACATATAGAGCCAATGGGTTCATAATTTCTTATCACAAGGAATTCATTGTTTATGCTTTTGTTACAATAAGATGATTTCGCTTGCCGGAAATTACCTACTTAATTGCACCCAAAAGTGAGTTTTGTAAGTTGATGACTATTAGCTTTTTTCAATGATTTTTTATTGACTTATATTATTAAAACAACGTTATTGTTGTACAAAATCCTTTTTTTTTTTTTTGGAGATACTATTGTTGTACAAAACCTATATGACTGTTGAGAATTTAACTGCAAAATAGACCCTCATTTCTTTATTTTTTCAACTTTTTCATGTTTGTTTAACTACAAATTAAACCCTCATTACTTTAAGACTCTTATTCTTACTTTTTAATATTATTAATTCACTTAAAGGCGTTAAATGAATCCATTATTATTTTTTTTGTTTGATGACAAAATGATAAAGCTACCACAAATTTTATTACAAATAGTTTACAAACTTGCGTGGTAATAAATATGATTTGTGACACTTCAATAAAATAATAAATTAATATCTGAATTACTTATTGTGATTGATAACACATCTGTAAGGGCACAAATCGTGCTGGACCAGAGTTAAACTTTCTGACCAGGCTAATGGGCCCTAAACAATGAATTTTATAGAGAGTGGGCTCTCAATCTAGGTTGTTTAGACGATAGATAACACAAAGGTTGGATTAAATCATATAACTTATGCACTCGTCTCATACAGAAATGTAATACTGAATTGTATACATTGATGCCTAGGACCATTCTTCCTCCCCCGCATCTTCTTTTTCCTTTTTCTTTTATAGGCCTTTCTCTCCTTCTTCTTTGTTCCACGTGTAGTCCAGGTGTTTCCCTTTTTGGATACTTGTCCCATCATTCCCTCTTACTCCAATCTCTGGTGGTGAAGGTAGGGTTGAATTTCAATGCTCAGGAGTCACTTCATCATTAATGCGGCCAGAGAGGTAGGTATAATGCCTTCAATGCGGTGGTAGCAGCCTTTTTTCTGATATTTTTCTATCAGCTTCCTTTATCCCTTATCCTCATTCTCTTAGTTATTGTATGTAAGGTCCTTAGTACGAGAGTCTTTGAACTGCTGTATCAGTAATATCGTCCTCGGCGGCATGCTGCCGAGGACAAGATCATCCTCGGACGTCATGTCTTGTGGTGTTCTGCTCATGTATGGTACATTCCTTTGTCACGTGACCTCATAGGCTAGAGTTATTATGTCCTCGGACCATTTTATGTTGTCAGTTTGGGCTTTACTCTTTGCGGGAGCCTTTGGGCTGGCCCAATACGTGCTTTGGGCCCATGGGCACTACAACATCAATTTATAAAACTTATATAATAAAATTTGTAATATTTTTACCGTTACTTAATTTATGGTCCCTCTTTAGAGAAGGGGAAAATGTACCACACATATTTTTTTTAAATTAAAAAAATTCACTTTTTACCTTGGAGGCATTTTTCCTACCAATGGCATAGGCCTTGGACAGGCCGATTTTTCACTTTTAAATTCTTAATTCTTAAAATGATATCAAAGATTACTAATAAAATAATTATTTACTTCTTTTAGTTTTTAATAATATTATATGTGCCTTTTTAAATAGAATAAAAATTAATTTTTTTTTGTTATTTGACTCAAATGTTTTGCTAATTACAAAGCAGCAGTTTTTTTTATTTTATTTTTTAAATGCTATCTTTGCCTCAATTTACTTGAATTTTTTTTTAATGTTTTCGTTCAAATTTTATGAGTAATTACTTTGAGAGTACAATGACGCAATATTAATTTCTTTTACATAATAATGTGTTCTAACTTTTATTAATTAAGTTTATGATAATATTTATTATTCATGTAAAATAAAAGAGTATCACGTTATTGTATTCCAAGATAATCTACTAATTTAGTGACCATTATTGGTGTCGTTTAGGCTTGGGACGGCTGGCCTTTACCTTATGAGGAATCACATTCATTAACTTTTATTAATTAATTTTATGATAATATTTATCATTTATGTAAAATAAAAGAGTACTACATTATTGTATTCCAAGATCATCTACTAATTTAGTGACCATTATTGGTGTTGTTTGGAATTGGGTCAGCCACCCATTTCCTAGCGAAGAATCACATTCACGATATCTTTCAATGTCCTAAGTTCATGTTTTTTTTTTTTTTTTTTTTTTTTTTTCAATGCTTTTTTGTTATCCTATATGGTACCGAAAAAATTTTCATGCATCAGACACATGAGACTTGTCTCTTACAAATAAGAGAACTCTGCTTGTGCGGAGCTCGCTTGCTTATAAGAGGCTGACGCATACATGTAGAACTCACCTACTTCTAAGAGGCATGAACTCATGCCCCTGGCTTACGAGGCGTCAGCTCACGTGCTACATGTACACATAATGCATACTTTGAATTGACATGACACCTGACTTAATTAAAAGGCATGAAGACTGAAGAACCAGTGCAAAACGTGCACGCACGTGAAAAAAGAATTACAGATCACTGTTGTACCAAAAAGGTGTGGAAAAAAAAAAAAAAACCTCACTTTCTATTATTTTCGTTCCCCTACTTTTCTTACTCTACAAATTTTGCCAATCCATGAACTTCCATGGTTTGATATTTGTGGCAAAGAAGAACGTATAAATTAATTCTACTAGCAAAATTATGATATCATTTAGTTTTATTGATTTAAGTTGATGGGATGAAAAGGGATAGAAGATGACCCCTAAAGTCTTGGAACTAAGGGGTGTTTGGCAAATCACAAAACCAAGCAAGTCAAGAACAACATAATTAATTTGAGAAATGATATGTCCATAATATTTTTACAATAAATGTTAAATTGCAGGTTGTTACGGATTGTTATTATTGGGTTAAAAAATTAATTTCAGTGCTAAATTCAAATTTGAACCAATAACAACTAACCACCTATAATTTGTTGTAAAAATATTGTGGACGTAGTACTTTTTAATTAGTTTTAATTGTTATCAATTTAGTAATTATATATATATATATATATTAAAAAAAAAAAACTAGTTTAAAGTGGAGCTAGATATACTGCCTATATATAAAAACCGATTTCAGCTTTGGTTTTCAAAAATATTCCTTTCAAAATTGAAATTTAAAATTTTAGTGTTCTCACATACGTATTCATAGTAAAAGTTAGTTTTAAATGTGACATTTTTATAAACTGCATGGTGCATGCTAATTAAAACTTGCTTTTATCTAATTTTAGTAAACTAGATAAAATAAAATCAATTTGTACATGACAGCTAGGGTTTTTCTATTATTTGGATGATATATAGGAGTCTGAGGATTAATTTGGGAGAGGTGTTCATAACATTTTTACAACAAATTATAGGTGATAAGTTATTATTGGTTCAAATTTAAATTCGTAGCTTAAATTGTTTTTTTGCCCACCAATAACAACAACTAACAACCTGCTACCTATGATTTGTTATGAAAATATTGTGAAAATGTTATGGACATAACATTTCTCTTACGTGGCGTTTGGTACGGGATAATGTTTTAGGATTCTTAGGAATGTTTAAAAATTCCTATGTTTGGTTACAAATCACGTTAGAGATCAGATGTCAGGGGAATCTGGATTCCCCATTTAAACCCCTCTCAGTAGGAATGTGAATTCCCTTTATAAACTGACAATTTTAACCCCCTTTTTTTTAATCATTTAAGCAATTAAGATAAATATAAAAAAAATTATTATGGATTAAACTCTTTTAAAAATTATTATTAAGAATAAAAGCATTTGAGAATTTAAATAGTTATTTTTGTATTGTACAAGTCATTTTGAAATGTTAGACCATAATTTTAATGAATTTGTCATAATAAATAGTTTATATTTGGTTTTTCATTATTTATTTAGAGGAAGGTTTTTTTTTAAGTACTTGGTAGTTCACATTCAAATCTAAGGATGGAATGAGAAAAATAAATAATTCATTTAAGATTCCTGGAAATAAACCAAACATTATCATCTCACATTCCTAGGAATCTTAAGAGATTTCCAATGAAACCAAACATAGGAATAGCTACATTCTTAAGAATTTGGATGCCAAAAGTAATATGGATTCTCTTGTACCAAATGCCACATTAATTTAGTGCTTTCTAATCAGATTTTTAGATTAGTTTGCTTGGTCCATTTCTTATCTGATAAGCAAAAAGAGATAAGAAAAGTTTAACATAATTCGCTGTTAGAGACATAATAGTCCAGTAACATAGGTCCAACCCGATCTTACTTTGTATGCAAGTCAAATCTCCTACGTACTATAAGTCTATTAACCATATATAATTACTTAATTAGTATATGATTAGTCTGAAATTTAGCTTCATATATATACCCATGTTAGCAAAAAGAGATAAAGTAATCAAACAAGAAATGGGATCATGGAAGTTTCACCTTTTTATGTAAAACATTAGAGGACTCAAAGCTTTTTTATTTTGTTTGAACTCACAGCTTTTGTTTTAAATTGGAATTTACGGCATTTTTAGTGAAATTCAATTTTATCATATCATGACATTCTTTAAATTCAAACCAAATTCATTTTTATCACTACACTATATTTTAAAGGTAACGAGTCCCATATTTTAAACTTAAAATAACTCCAAAAAAAAAAAATGAAAAAATAATGGCACTAAATTCCTATTGCCTCTAGCTCTCCTCTAATTTTTTTTTTCAATCACTCTTTCAAAGTTTCAAACTCTAAATTTTGCTACAAAATCAAATTTTAAATAATTAGAGGGATAGAGAAGGAAATTTGAATTTGAATTTTTTTTTTTTAAAAGAACAAAGTTTCTCTCCAAACTAGTTTGAAGAGAAACCCTACAAACTCATCATATATATTTATATTGAGTATGAATTTTGAAAATCTAACCGTTAGATTACATATTCTTATTACATCTTTAATGCTTACAAAATTTCAAGAAAATCAAAGATCAATTGATATGTCATCAAATAAATGCTATAATTTCAAGTTTTTGTAATCTAAAGTTGTATATAAAAAATAAGTTAATTGATCAAATAGTAAATAATATCTGATTTAAATGAAATTTGATATGCATGTTAAGAACATAAAGAATATGAAATTCAATGGTTAGATTTTCAAAATTCACACTCAATATATATCTATATGATGAGTTTGTAGGGTTTCTCTCCAAACTAGTTTGGAGAGAAACTTTGTTCTTTTTAAAAAGCATTCAAGATGGTGAGACAATATACAACTTTCTAGGTATATTGCTATTATTTTAACACTTTTTAGCTATGAATTGACTGATTTTATTTCTTATTTTTAATAATATAAAAAATCATTGGGGAAAACTATGTAAATTACCCTAAGTGTAAAAATAAATTATAGATTTCACATTTATATTACATTTGTATGCTTTCTCAAAAAAAATATTACATTTGTATGACTTTTACTTTATTATATAATTATTTTTTTAATATCAATTAATATTTTTTTAGATCAATTTTTGCTTACAATCTTGTCTTATATCTTACCCCTGAATTGAAATTTTGGCTCTACCATTACACTCAGTGAGGATAGGATCATAGGACATTCACGACTTTGATTCTTAGTTATTCCAAATAAAAAAATAAAAAAGAAGAAGAAGAGTTTTTTCCCTCAATATTGTCATTCTTAAATGTAGATCCCAAAATTGTTAGCTATCTACAATAGTGAGGTAACATGCATTATTTTTTCACTTAATACTTCTTTAAATTGGAAATATCCCTGTATTCGTAGGAGTTCAGGATAAGAGGAATTTCAAATTTGTAAGTGTAGAAAATTTCAAAAATATGTTTCCTACAAGAAATCTCACAAACTTTCTTATTAAAACTCATTTTACACATGTTCTCACCCAACTTCATGCATTTGTATTGCCGTATTATCTTGTAGCTTTTTCTATTTTTTTGTTAGATTCTTTTATTTGTATGGCATTTCTTTAGTTTCTGCTTTTTCTTTTTTTTTTCTTTTTCTTTTTCCCTTCATTGTCAATATTTTTTAGTTCATTACTCATTAATTAACTCATTGTCTTTTTTTTATCTAAAAAAAAAAAAACACTCATTGTCTTTTTAAATAAAAAAACTCATTGTCAAGGGTCAGAAAACGTCTAAGAGCATCCGTAACAGATGTTTTATAAAAAATGTCATTTTGACACATCAAAAGTCTACTTTATTATTTTTACTATTTTTACCACATCATTTTAGAACATCTTATTTATCAGATGTTTTATTATTCAATTCTATACATTAAAATAATATTTACTACACATTAAAATAATATATTATCTCCTCCCTATCATCACCATCAACAACAACGGCACATCTACCACTACTACAACAATGGCCACCAACAGCAACAACACCGACCAGTTACCACCGGCACAAACTCACATCCACCAATGCCACCTTAAAAAAAAAAAAAAAAAAAAAAAAAACCAGAGAGATCAACACAACCACAAATCTCAAACTCATTAGCACCATCCCAAATCTCAAATCTACAGCACCATCTCAAAATTAACCAACCACTGCTCAAATTAGCCAATCACGACTCAAATTAACCAAACACAACCCACTACAACCATCCAAAAACATAAAACCGCCAAGCACAACCCACAACAACCACCCTAAAAAACACCGCCACAACCACCGCAAGGGAAAGAAGAGAGACCCGGCAGTGTGCGAGATGGTGGAGGGCAAGATCGGAGAGACCTAGATGGCGAGATGGTGGTGAGATCAGAGAGACCTAGACGGCGAGACAGCGGCAGACGAGATCGAGCAGTGTTTGATAGAGGCGAGATTGAAATCGGCAGGCGATACAACCAACTCCACCACCTAAACCCAAAACTCAACCAACAACTTGCCAAAAACCCCAACGTAACTGAGCCATCTACTGTCTCAATCAATCACGACTCAGTCCGTAGCTTTGCTGCTCAATAAAGAGAGAAGAAAGAAGATTTTTGGGTTTGCTTTGAGGTGCAAAGAGAGAGAAAGGCGTTTGAGGTTGAGGGAGAAGCTGGGAATTTGATTTAAAGAGGAAAGAACACCGGTTGGGAGAGAGAGGCAGATAGTGAGGAGAGAGAGAAAAAAATCAATTAAAGAAATGAGAGGAGAGAGAAAAGTCGAATAAAAAAAAATAAACGCAAATGCCATTCTCGTCCATACCATGTCAAAATTGTATCGGTTCTGTTCAATGTTGCAAAAGTTTGACACATTTAACACATCTAATAATGCTCTGTTTTTGTGTTTGGTGTGTCAAATGTGCCACATATTTGTCATTTGGCACATCTGTTGTGGATGCTTTAATAAGCTTGACAATGAGCGTTTTTTGGACCTGACCCATGACCCTTGTGGCTCCACCTAAATACATTTTGCACTTAGTAGTATTTTTTTGGATAAATTATGTATTTTATTTTTATTCTTTATATCAAAATTTGGTTACTAACTTTTCAATTATGATAATTTGGTCTCTAACTTTTTAATGTCGTATTAATTGCGTTAATTAACTCATTGTTAAAAAAAAAAAAAAAAAACTCACTATCTTATTAGACGCTTGAACTTTTTTGGGTTAGACCCATGTGGCTCCACCTATATAAGTATTGCACTTGGTAAACAATATTTTTTTGGTTAACTACGTATTTGGTTCTTATTCTTTACATCATATTTTAATTTGATCTCTAATTTTTCAATTATATGAATTTGGTCTCTAACCTTTTAGTATCGTATCAATTTAGTCCTTTTTATATAGAAATTGCTAACGTGACAAATAGTCACAAAAAAAAAAAAAAAAGTTTATTATCATATCAACGGAAACCAATTTTTTATTTTGGCTATTTGTCACGTCAATAATATTCATTCAAAAGATAACGGCATGAAATAAATTAGTGTATCACTAAAAGGTCCTGAACTAAACTGACACAATTAAAATACGATGCAAAAGATAGAGACTAGTTGACCTTAAATTTTTTAACCATATCAATTGACTGTTACATCTGTATGCATATATTTAAATGAGTGATTACGTTAGACTGATTAGAGATAGGCGTTTTCGTGGTCCATGGACTTGAATATGAAAGTACAACACTCTTAACATCCAAATCGAACTACACAGCACACAACTTTTCATAGATTGTTCTCCATTTTACTCTAAAAAACATAAAGGAGATTTTAGTACTTCCGCAAAAATTATAAACCATGTCACTGTCTCAGTGACCCTTATCCAAAAAACAAATAGCAATGCGTGCAGCATCATTTTATATATTATCAGCAATTTTTGAGAATCTCAAAAATTTGAAATAGTTTTAAACATTTATTATTGATAACTGGAAGAAAATTTCAAACATTGACTACGTATTTTTATAATTGTATGTGCATGAATCAATGAAATCATCCATACCTTTCTCAGTCTCTTGTTTAGGATAAAAAAAAAAAACCGTGTGATGAGCTCATCAATAAATAATTTACGCTTAAACAAATTAAAAAGTAATAAATTCTTAGTTACCCACACGTATCTTAGAAGAGGAAAAATACAAGTACACTGACCCTACTTGCTTTCCCAAGTGCAAATCTCAGCACAACCTTGTTGGGCAAGCACTTCCCTTCCAGTTGTTCACTGCCTTCTCAACAAAGACATAAGATCTATATATATACCTAACATTTCAGTCAAGCACTCAAGCTAGTTCTACCACAAAAATTTCATTCAAGGTGCCAATGCCTCTTGTTTTATGTTCTTTGTCATATCATATGATACTCCTTATGGGATGATGAAGATTCAAACAAAATAAAGGATGCATTGTATGTAGTAGAAGAAGTGAGTTTGAAATACCAAACCTATATATGAGATAGAATAATGAGAAATTAAATAGGTGTTACCCAAAAAGATGAGGTTATGTGTGTCCCAAAATTTATTTCTCATTTAGGTTAGTACTATTTCATTCCAACAAGTTTCGTGTCCCCTTCAGCCCACAAATTAGGATTTTCGAATTTTCTACCATTTTAAAATAAAGTTCACATCAAATTCTATCACTCATCATCATTTTAAACAAAAATTAAATATCACTATTTTAATATCTATTTAAATTATTTATGATAAAACAAAATCTAAGTCAATCCTTTTAACAGTTTTTTAGTGAAATCATCTTGAACAAGTTTGAAAATTGAAATTTCTCCAAAACCATTGAAAAAGAAAGAATCCCACTTTGGTGAAATTATAAGGTCCTCATGGTGATACGGTCCACCATTCTACTAAAAAACTCTCACCTGTTTAAAATTGTTGAGTCAGAATTTTTTTTTAAACATAAACTAATTATTGATTTAGCAATTTTAAACAAGTGTGAGTCTTTTAGTAGAATAATGGATAAGTGACGTGATCCGCCATAATGACTATATAATTTCTCTCCACTTTGCTTATCATAACAATGAAAATAAATATTATAACTGCAATATTTTCACAACAAATTTTAAATGGCAGATTGTTATTGGTTATTGTTTGTGAGAAAAAATAATAATTTAAGTCGTGAATTCAAATTAGAATCAATGACAACTTAGAGCATTCACATTAATCTCATCAAATTAATATTTTAGCAAAAAAATATTTAAACTCAACCAAAATAAGCGTGTTTCAGCCTTACTAAATTAACTAAAGTTTTTTAAGATGATAGTCTCATCTCTACATTTAGTAAGCCTGTATCCTCACTACATTAGATTTCAATGTTGATAAAGTATTTAGGCTGATGTATGTGTATAAAAATAATAGATAGCTAAACTAGCAAAAATAAAGTTTTTTGAATTAGTTTAGCTAAATATTTGAGAAGACTGATGTGAATGCTCTAACCACCTATAATTTAGTGCATAATTTTTGAAACCCACATTGAAGTGAGTGAATAAGAGATTTGGGGTTTAATCTTAAACCAAAAATTGATGGGTGTTTTGGTCTAATGATAAAGAGCTATCATTAAGAGTGAACATTATAAGTTAAAATTCTCTAAAAAAAACATTTATAATATATATATATATATATTTGAGAATCTAATTTCTTCAGCATCTTATAAAAATGCCATATATTATTGGACAAAGCTTATTAAGAAGTTGTATACCTCACTTTGTACTACACTGACCACCTATAATTGAGTGCGTAGTTTTTGAAACCTACATTAAAGTAAGTGAATAAAAGATTTCGAGTTCAATCTCTGCTTATACCAAAAATCGATTGGTATCTTAGTCTGATAATAAAGAGCTATCATTAGGAACAGAAGTCATAAGTTGAAACTTTCAAAAAAATAATAATATATATATATATATATATATATATTGATTGAGAATCTAATTTCTACAGCATTCAATATTTCAATCTTATAAAAATGCCATAAATTATTAGACAAAGTTTATTCAGAACTTGTATACCTCACCCATGACTCATCATACTACAGGAGCTAGTGGTATCTCGTGCGCTAGGCGCATGGGACTAACCTCTCACAAGTAGGTAGGCTCCACCTATTTGTAATAAATTAGTCTCATGTACCAGATGCATGAAAGATTTTTCCTATACTATTTTTGAAGTGGCTCTACTTATTTTCTGACCTTTAGAATCTGTGAAAGAGTACCAACTACTCAACTGATTAAACGGCCAATATCACAGTCTCATTAATTAATTAATTTATTAACCATCTGTCTCCATTATTCAAATAAATTATTTTGTATTTTAAATAAAAAAATAATTTAACTTCAGCATTACTTGTCGATGTGTACTTTTAAAGATCTAACTTTTAAGCCTTCCCATGTGCTGACATACGACGACGTATCATAGACACACCGCCCAGACAACAATACGTTGCCAAATTGTTTTGTGTTTACAACTGCTTCGAGAGGCCGCATCCATTTGTCATCGTTTATATTTTATAATGTTCTTGTTGATAAGTTGACAATATTAATTAACTAATTAATTGTGTGCTTTCATTTCTAATTTATAGCTAGTTGAAAAAGAAAATGTACCAAAAGAGAGAATTTTTGACTTCTAGCTTCAATGGCTGGAATGCCTATATGTGTTTTTTTTTTGAATGCCTATATGTGTTTTTACAGCTAGGCATGACTCATGAGTAATTCTATACTATTCTTTTTTTTCAACTGGACTTTTATATGGTTTAAAAATATTATCATTAATGAAGAGTAATTTCATTTAAAAATAAAGTAATAAATGTCAAATAAAAAATTTCATTTTGAATTTAAAAAAAAAATTCCTAAAATTTAGGATTTGTTTCCCTTCACATTCAAAAAAGAAATTATAGTTAATGCTTATCTCCAAAATTGATCATTTTTATTTATTTGAAAAATAAAATTATATATTTTAAAATTATAATAGATGCAAATTATTAACTTTTATTTAAAAAAATAGAAGAGCCTCTGAGTACAAGCGTGAACGCGTGCTCAAAGGCTAGTAATTAATAATGGCTTATAGTTGGTTTGTGATAGTTAAGTGTTTGTTTGAGAACTGTTTATTTTGTTGAAACTGAATTTTTTTTGCTGAAAATATGTAAAAAAAAAAAAAAGGAGCTAAAAGCTGAATTTTGGAGCAATGTGACCCACTTAATAGTGCAATGGGACCCACTTTTAGGAGCAAAAATAAGCTAAGAAGTAAAATAAACTAAATTTTTCTCAAATCCCAAATGCAATCTAAAGCATTAGCATCCAGAAATGCAAATAATAATAATAATAATAATAATAATAATAATAATAATAATAATAATAATAATAAAACAAAAAAAAAAAACACCTATTTTGCATCTTCAAACACCACTTTTTATCTATTTTACCAACCTATTTTACAACTTACCCTATATCTTAGTTTTTATTTTTACGTACAACCCAATAGAATAATATAAACTACTTAGTAAAATAATAAAAAATACTTTCCTCGCACTCTCATTTTCTCTTCACATACAACCACAAGATTAAAATATTATTATTTTTCTTCAAAACCTATGAACAGTAAGGTTGCATATATGCAACCTTACTGTTCATAGGTTGCAAGTTTCTTTATGTTTACAAATCTGAATGGAGTGGGTTTATGACATCTTGGATTGTAAAATAGCAACTAAGGGGTGTGTACACCCCTAATGCTAGTGCTCAGGCTATTACATCATACAATGGTGAATCAATGACTGAGAAGCCCTTCAATCATATAGGTTTTTTAACCTTTTAGTTTTTTAGTTTTTCAATTTTTAAACTTTTACATCTCTTAAACACACCGTAATTGTACACTATCTAAATCCCGAAATTGGAAATCCTAATATATGAGCTTAAGTAGAAGAAGATATTTGGTATCAAATGATACCATCTCGACGATATCAAAATCTAATAAGTGAAAGACATGTCTACAAAAAATAATTTTCTTACTAATAAATGAAAAATTTGTGTTAATGGATAATTTTTTTTTTTTACATATAATTAAGTCTTTCGTTTATTAACTAAGTTTTAATACAGATGCCGTGATATCATTTGATTCAAAATACTTCTCCCTTAACACTTCACTTGGATGCCATAACAAGAAAGAGGTCAAAAGCCAAGTAGCGTTTGGGACTTTGTTGAGGCGGGCCTAGGATTCATTTATGAGTTTTGTTTTGCTTGGACTCTGATTATTTATGAAAAAATTGATGGGGCAGCCAATAATGGAAAATGTTTCCCAATGAAAATCATGCAATACGGTAAGTGCGTTGGTCTTTAGGTCCAGAATAGGAAGAAAACCTCCAAGTCCAGCTCACCTAAATGTACTGTTGGAGAGTTGCACTTGTTTGGTTATTGTTTTATAACTTAAAAATGGCAGTTTCCACCTTTGACTTAAAAACTAGAGAAATGATATGTCGATAATATTTTTACAACATTTTCATAACAAATATTTAGTGGCAAGTTATTACTGGTTGTTATTATTAGGGCAAAAAAGTAATCTTAGTATTAGATTTAAATTTGAACCAGTAACAACTAACCACCTGTGATTTGTTGTAAAAATGTTGTGGACGTAGCATTTCTCAAACTAATGATGTTAATAGTGTCGGTAGGACGACCGCATTCTCTTAGTATAATGATCACTTCACAAATATAAAGTTTTTGTGGGATGGTCCAAAGAATTTTACACACATATATACATTTAGATTATATTAAAGTATAATTTTTATCTTATATAAAAAGAATAATAAAAAGATGTCTTTAAGATAATTATTAATAAACAATTTTAGAAAATTTTTGACATTACTTTTATAGGAAATATAAAAAGTTGTTAAGAAATTACTTATTTTTTTATTTTCTCATAAATTTTTTTAAAAAATATTTCATAAAATTAATACCCAACGTCATTTATTAACCTTTTCCAAAAACTAATATGTCATTGACTCATTGTAAAGAAAATTGACAGAGAGAGGTATACCGCTGCCTTTGCTGTTGCTTTCCCTAAAGTATTGAAGCTTTTAACTTTTATCCCCTCCCACCCTTTATTTCTTTTCTTTTTTTCCATTGTTAAGCATGTGTTCTTTTGGCTTCTTCTTTTTTGGCTTTAAATTGCTATTAATACTGCATATTAGTTTCCTTTTTATAAACGCTAATAAAAAAAAAAAAAAAACAAAGAAGTTAGACCCTTAGAATCCTCAAGTTTATTTTGGTAACTTTATTTGACAAATTAATACACAACTTTTTAAAACTTTAATATTTAGATAAAATTATATTTTTATCCCATTTATTTTTTCAATTTAGATAAAATTATACCTATTTTCCAATTTTCTCTTAAAAGTTACCATAGTTTTTTACTGGAGTTTGTGATATATCTTTGTGTTAAAACTCATTTTCTCTCTTCCTTGTGTGTGTTTGTTTAAAAAAAAAGAAAGATAAAATTATACTTTTATCCTATTTTTTTAAAGTCCAATAAACTAACTAAAATAAACTTTCTAAACAATCGCTTGAAAATTGTAAATGTTGGGAAAATAAAAAAAAATTAAGAGGAAGAGTAGCAATTTTTTTTTCCTGGGACCACTTTAGGTCCTACTTGCAGCTAGTGGACAAGCAAATGCTTCCAATTCATAATCTTGTTAATTTCTAAGTGTTTCCACAATTTTTATTCAATTTCATTGGTTGTACTTTTCGCTTAAAGCACGCTCCAACCATCAACATCATCATGTGAAGCAGCCCAAATTGCACAAATTTACACATAATCTAATAAACTATGTTGTTTATGATCTAAACTATTGATGGTTTAGCTCCAAATGCCCCATTTAAATAATCTTCACCTCCTTTATTTTTGTTTATTTTTTCCCTTGCATCAATGATTTCTTGAACTTGGTGATTAAAAATATTGGGTTTTCAATTAATTTAATCTATGGTCAAATGCAATTATATATATATATATATATATATATTTTTTATGATTGATCCAACTTTTTTCTTGTTATGTTGCTCCTTGAATATGATGATATGAATAAAGAAAAGCGGAGTTTACGAAAAATTCTGATTTCTGAGGGAAAACAACTTTCTCTTACCTATCTTTTCCTTTTATGTTCTCTTTTTTTTGTCGATGAAAGATATGTAAGGAATTTCCTTAAAGTTTCAAGGAGCCAAAACCTAAGTTGTGGTTCGGATAAATTTATGTGCTGATCTGCATCTTTTACTGGCTAGCTAGGTTCGGGATTAACAAAATTAAATTTAATTACCACATGCCAAATCAAAATATATTACTACTTTTTCTTAGAAGAAAGTATATTACTAATTAATTATCACTGAACTATTTTAAAATATAAAAAAATAAAAAAACAACTACAGTATATAAATTTGGATTCCTAATCACTTAATTTCCATCAATTCACAAGGGGGGGGGGGGAACTCATGAAAAAAAAAAAGGTCCAAATAGATTTATTTATTTATTTATATGGAAGGTATGGTATATATGGAAACTTTTTTTTTTTTTTTGAGAAGGATATATATGGAAGCTTGGTTAAACTCATTATATAGTACTATTAAGCATTAAGAACTATCACTTGTAACTTATCCGAAATTATAGATAAAAAAAAAATATTATTTCAATATTTCCAAAAACAATGTTATAGTGAAAGATTTAGACAATTATATTATAATATTTACTAAAGAACAAAATTTTAGTTGAGGGAGGGTTATTTGACAGTAAGGATCTATTTTTAAAAATTAAATTGATAAAAGTTAAAAAAAAAAGAGAGAGTCAAATGATCAATGAACATATATATTCGATGATTAATTAACCAAAAACCTCAGTTTGACTTCAACAGTTCAATGAGATTGAATAACTATGTTACATATATATGATTAATTATTAAAAATGTTAAGCAAATCATCATTGATTTTTGTTGGTTAGTTCAAGAATTGCAAGTGTTACACATCCATCTCCATTTTATATACATTAAAATTCTATTAAGTCAATAAAAATAGGTAGCACACCTAGCTAGCAAGCAGCAACAAAAAAAAAAGGTAGGACATCGTTGTCGCCTTAAAATCTAAGGAAACAAATTTTGCATTGCACAACACATGCAGGATGGCCTTTGGGACATAATTTTTGTTCGGATCAGATGAACTATTGAAAAAAAACATCCAAAATTAGTAAGAGGCTCTTTTGCATGAGATTATGGGAGAGATTCTCTTGTGTATGCTTTTTACATGCTAAATTTTGTTTTGTATTCCAATTCTGCAAGTGCAACCATGTGCCATGAGTATGTAAACAAGGTTTTATCACAGGGAGGCATACCTAATACTCCAAATCTGGCACCCTGGCAACATGGGTTAATTAGTATTTAGAATAAAATTATCTTAAAAGGTTAAGTAAATCAAAAGAAAATAAAGATAACAAAGTGGTGATTATGTTTGTGTTGGAAAGTGCAAAAATAGAAAACAAAAGAGGGAAAAGGAATAGATTTGGAGGGATAGTGTAGCCCCCATTGCTCTTTCCCTTCCCTCAACCCATCCTTAATTTGAAGAATTTCAAAAAAAAAAAAAAAAAAAAATGTTTAATAGATTTTTATGTGCTTGCTTTCTTATCCTTGTTGAGACACGGACCAAGTCGGCATCCAACATGAGATCGTCTCATATTTTGGAAAAATTATCTTATGAAACCGTTTTATATAAGCTAGTACCCGTCTCACAACATGTGGATACCACATATGTGATGGGTCTATCAAATGTGAGGGGCATTCCATGAATAGCAGTATGGGATATTTTTGTCATTGGAAAGAGGGCCTTCTTGCCTAGCAGGAGCTTTCATCTCAAATCTACAAATAAAAGAGTGGACGATTATTGGGTTGCCAACAAGACGATGGCACCTTCACTATGTGCTACTCTAATTTACTTTTGCCTTCTACCTTTTATTGCAGGCATCCTTGTGCTCAATCTATTATTTTAAATCCTCAAATTTCCTCAAGATGTGAGACATATGACATTTTAAAAACCAAAAAGTTAATGATCTTAAAAATACATGTAAATTGCACTAAATCAAATAAAAGTTGTATGTCTAATGTCTAGATAAAAAAAATAAAAATTGGAGGAATTTCACTGGAACTTTTAATAATATCAAAACTTATTTCTTCATAGATCAATTTACACAATATCTTGTCATTTTATTTCCTTAAACGAACAAGGAAAGAGATGTTTAATTATTATGTTCTTCCATTTTAATACATAGCTAGCTTGTGTTTGGACTTTGGAAAAACTTATGTTTATAGATTTATTTTATTTATTTTGTTTAGTGTGTAAAAGTATAATTGAATCTACAAAAATTTGAAAATTTTTTTATAAAAAAATTATATATTCTCTTTTGAGATGAAAATAAGTTCTTCCAAAAAAAACTAATAAAAATCCATACAAATAAAAGGTTAATTATTCTCTCTTTTCTTATTCCCCTATTCTATACCCTTCTAAATTCCCAATAATAATAAAATTCCCAATAATAATAAGGATGATAGTTATGGTTCCATGGAAAAGAGAAAATGCTTTTTTCTTCTTCTTCTTTTTTATTTTTTATTTTTTTTTATTTTTATGATTATGAAACTCCATGTGTTTAGATCCACTCTTTGATAGTTGGAGAAATTCGAAATTCCAAAACAATTGAGTCGAAAGTAAACTACTTATTAATCACGCAAAGAAGAAGCCCACTAGCGCATCATTCATTTCATGGAGCATCTCTCCATTTTTGCTTTAATCAAAATGTCCAAAGAAATATAAGAAGAATCAAGAATACCTTATACGTACAGTTTAATCGATTTCAGTAGGGCTAGTATTGAAGGTTCTGGTGATGAAATTCATGCTTTGCTCAAAGAATGACCCCGTGTTATTGATGAACCTATGCTCCTCATGAAATATTTCTTTATTTATCTTTGGTTATAATATATGTAGCGTAGAGGATGATTGTCAAAGGTAGGTGGTGGTGTTTTGGTGACCATGTGAATTGTAAACATTGCCTTATTATGTCCTAAATATGTGATGCCAACCTCATGCACACCTACACAAAACGTATCATATAGTAAACAGGGAGTAAAAATGGGCTTTTGCCATTTTCACGAAAAAAAATCAACATGTTGTCCCATTTCTCAAACTAATTAGGGAAATACCCCTCTTTTGAAACTCGATTTTCTCAAAATTGAGTTAAGCCCTATAGCGACGTTTTAAAAAGTTTATAGAGACGTTTTTAAGAACTTATAGCGGCGTTTTGTAACTCAAACTCCATGAAGTCGAGTTATAGGTAAAAAAAAAAAAAAAAACTTGCATGTAACTCGATTTCATGGAGGTCGAGTTACAAAACGCTGCTATAGGTCCTTAAAACGTCATCATAGGCTCTTTAAAACGTCGCCATAGGACTTTAGGAATTTTTTTTTTAACTCGATTTTGAGAAAATCGAGTTTTAAAAGAGTGACATTTCTCTAATTAGTTTGGGAAAATGGGCATTTATCCCTTTTTTTTGCACGAAATGGGCATTTGCCCATTTTCGCTGTAGAGAGAGAGAGAGAGAGAGAGAGAGAGAGAGAGAGAGAGAGAGAGAGAGACTTCCTTATTTATTTATTCATTAGGTTTAATTTGCTAACTAATAAAGGCCAAATAGTAAATCACGAGACTGACACATCTATTATTTTATTAATAATTATTTCAAAGTTCATATAATTATCTATAAGATTTTGTTGTTTAGGAAATACTTTTTAAAAAAATTTATACGATAGACTGTAATTTTAAGAATACAACTTATTCTACAATTCTCACTGCCACATCTATCTTATAAAACAGATTATAACTATCCCAACATTTTTTTTTTTCCTACTACCACAGCTAGCCATATAAGAGAGTTATACAAAATGTGTGTAATAAATTGTGGTTACATAAATTGTTATACAATTTTCCTTTTCAAGAAAGCAAAAAACCACTAATAATAACAATACGTGTCAAGTGTCAACAATTTCTTGGCACTGTGCCTTGGGGGTAGGTGGCAACATGGACAGCTTATTTATTTATTTATTTTTAATTTATATAAAAAGGATGGAGGACATTTCTCAAAAAAAAAAAAAAAAAAAAAGGATGGAGGACATGGACCCAAAATGTGAAAAGAATAAGACCACAAAAAGGGGCGAACCACGTGTCAATTGACACGTGTGGACCGTGATCCTTGAAGGGACCCATTGCAAATTTCGAATCATATTTTAGGAATCATTTCATGTGGGCCTAAGTAGTAAGTACTCAAAAGAGCATTTGATAATTTTGCTTCTGATTTGTGAGATAGTCTCTGTAAAAAAGTTTCTAAAAGAGACCTATAATTTAGTATACAGTGCCACACTCTTTTATGGCATGAAAATAATGTGGTCTTGCGCCGCGCGCCGCGCCGTGCGCGAGGGGATTATTGTGTACTTTCAAAGTACTATAAATGCGTATTTTCTCTTCTCACATAAATGGTGAGTTTCACTAATTAAATTCATGGTGGAATCTACTATTCATGTAAGAGGAGGGAGTATGCATTTATAGTACTCCGGGAGTACCTAATAATTTTCCGTCTTTGGGGCACCTTATACTTATACCTACCGTTATTGGCATTCCCTTATGCTAGAAAAAGCAATTAGAGGTCAAAAATCGAATCACTTTTGCTCTGGTGCCTAGAATTTAGGATATAATAATAATACCCAATTACGAATGTTCTTATTTGTGTTGGAGACTGAACTAGCTTTTGATTTCTTTGTAGTTTACTGTTACCGTGAGTATCAAATGCCAAACACATTTGGATTAAATTGCTGGTAACAATTATTGTTTGGAACTTTGGTAAACGAATAAATAGGAAACAATAATAACATTCCCATCTTATTATCATTACCTTTTCTTCTTAGATTGTGGAAGGTAACGATAAGTTATCTCCACTTGTTTTTGGTGAAGTAAGTTATCTATAGTCTCTACAGTTCACCAGTCAGCAAGATTGACTATAGTTAATGTATCTGTTGATGTACATGAATGTAATTGTTGATGCTGCCAATCCTTTATACGCATGTTTTGACTGCATGTTTTGTTTTATAACCTATGAACTTTGTTATACTTTACACCCTAATATTAAGTTTGTCGTTAATTTTGATAAAAATTCAAATTTTAGAGTGTAAAGTGTAATCAAGAGTATAGTTTAGAATGATAAACTTTTTTAATGCATGTTTTGTTAACTTTGATAAAAATTCAAATTTTAGAGTGCAAAGTATAATCAGGAGTATAATTTAGAATGATAAATTGTAATTTATCTTTTGTTTTTAAAGCAATAAGAAGGTGGTCAATTAGGTTTTTTCGGGTGATGTCATATTTTTCTATTCAAGTTAACAACAAACTTGATGCTAGGATGCAAAGTGCAACAATAATTATAGTTTATGGTACAAAACATGCATTCAAAAGACGTATGGTACAAAGTGTAATCAAAAGTATAATTTAGAGTGGTAAATTGTAATTCTCCTAATATTAATAAAGAGACCATTACAATTTGGGTTTGAAAAAATATTGTAATTTTTTTTAATGGGGGCAGGTGATGGTAAAAATCTAATCTTATATCAATGTGTTCATAATAATTTTTACTAAGAAATTAATTTTTGATGAGTTTTGTAAGAATGCAATTGGTGCCTAGGCCCAACAAGAAAGAGAGTATAGGCCCAAAAAGTCCAATACAATAAATTTATAGAGTGTGAGTCAAAAATATTGATTCTAATGAGTTTAAACAGTAATAGCAATGACCCAAGATTACGAAACAATAAGGATGAACAAGTTTATAAGCTGAAACTTATCCTCGGACTCAAGCCAAGAACCAAGTGCTTGTATTTCTTTTCACTTAAAGATTAATTAACAATATTTAGTCTATAGTGTTTTTCTTTCTATTTCTCGATCCCCTCTCCTCCCTGGGACCTTTTTTCCTCTTTTACTCCCCCTCGCCCCTCATTTTTGCTCTTCACGTGTAAGTCCAGACTGCTAATGTTGATACTTGTCTCATCCACCCCTTTCGGAAGTCTTCGGGTAATAGTTGTAAGGCTGAAATTCATTATTCAGATATCACTTCCTCATTGATACGGCAAGAGACTTAGGTACAGAGCCTTCAATGCGATAGTAGCAGCTTTCTCTAAGATATTTCTCAACTGTTTTTGCTCTCTGTGCCCTCATGAAACATATCTTCATCTTCAAAACCTCCTATAAGATCATTCTAGTCAACATGTCTTACCATCTAACCTCTATCTCGACTGGCCGAGGAGATATCCCTTCTCAGATCGCTTTCATTAGCCTCTTCTGCCACAATTTACTCATGGGTCTTCAAATCTGACATCCTTATCATTACTAATCCGTCTTCGGACTAGTAATGACCCTTGGACAAAGCCCATGGACCGAAAGCACCTTTTGGGCCTTTTACCCCCACAAGTTTAACTTCATATTCACTAAAATCTCAATAGATTACAATTTTTTTTTTTAATAAAAAATCACATGAGTCACGACACATTATAAATGACACATTATAATTGACGTATAACGTGAAATAAAAAAATAAAATAGAAGATATTCTATGTTAGATGGCATTTTTAGTAAGCAAACATTTTGTTTTGGAAGGGTTCAAACTTAGGTATTGAATCAAAATTAAACTTATATGGGAGAAAGTCTTTACCACCATCCTAGATGATATTCTACGCGAAAATGGGCAAATGCCCATTTCGCTAAAAAAAAAAGGGCAAATGCCTTCTTTTCCAAACTAATTAGGAAAATACCCTTTTTTTGAAACTTGATTTTTTCAAAATCGAGTTTCAGAAAAAAAAAAAAAAAAAAAAAAAAAAAAATTGAAGCGCTATAGCGATGTTTTAAGGAGCTTATAGTGATATTTTAAGGAACCTATAGTGACGTTTTAAGGACCTATATTGGCGTTTTGTAACTTGACTTCTATGAAATCGAGTTACATGCAAGTTTTTTTTTTTTTAACATATAACTTAACTTCATTGAGCTCGAGTTATAAAACGCCACTCTAGGTCCTTAAAAACGTCACTATAGGCTCTTTAAAATGTCACTATAGGACTTAACTTGATTTTAAGAAAATCGAGTTTCAAAAGAGGGGCATTTCTCTCATTAGTTTGGGAAAGGGGGCAACATGCTGTTTTTTTTTTTTTTTTGTGAAATGGACAAAACACATTTTGGCATGATATTCTATCATTATACTTGTAGCTTTGTGCAAGACTCCTAGGCATCATTTTTTAAACTATATTTATGTGCCAATAGAGTGAGTTGTGAAAGACACTAATAATATTATTATTAGAATAATAATTTTTTTTTTGAGAATTGCAAGCCATGAATGATTTCAAGCACCTCAACGCCTACTCCCACCTCAACAATCTGCTGCTAGGAACCTACAAGCTCGGTCACATTGGTCTCCTCCACCAAGAGATTGTTTTAAAATAAATTTTGATGGGGCTACATTCCCTGATCTAGGTAAAGCAGGACTGGGTGTAGTGGTCAGAGATAGCAATGGTAGGGTGGTGGCATTCCTATCCGAGCAGGCCCCTCTTCCGTTCTCATCTGAAATTGTGGAAGCCTTGGCTGCAGATAGAGCTATCCGGTTTGCCCAGGAGCTTGGTATTAGTCCATATATCCTTGAGGGAGATGCAGAGCTTGTGATCAACACCCTCAAGTCCGGTGAAGAATCCCTCTCTTCGTTTGGGCATATTATTTCTCTGGCCAAATCCTCTTTAGTTACCAACAGTTGTATTTCTTTCTGTCATGTACGTAGGGTTGGTAATAAAATTGCTCATAACCTAGCTAAACATGCTAGACATGTTAGAGGTTTGTCGATGTGGTGGGAAAGTGTTCCTCCACACCTCTTTTCTACTCTCTTTGCCGATTTTGGCTAATAATATTTGAACGTCTTCTTTCTAAATATATATATATATATATATATATATATATATATATTACAATCTTCATTTCTACCTTATTTTCTTAGATGAAATAGAACATCGTGATTGCAATCAGCAATTCGGCATAATTAAGGGTCAAACGGTAAATGTAGAACACAATGTGGTGTCGTTTTGTGGTAAAGTTATTTATTGTTGCGCATCCAATTTCATTTTCAATTGGGATAGAACTCACAAGCTGTCACTAAATGGGCTTTGTTTGTCCTTGTTGTTTTGGGATCATTTCTACTTGGTACGTTTCTCTTTCTCACCAAATCTTTTCCTACCTTAAAAACAATCTCAGTGATATAATAATGGTCTTATATTATAATATGTTTATAAGATATTTCAGGTTTCATGAGTATCATTCATAGCTTTGGTAATTTTCATCTTAATTTTAATTTTACAGTGCAAATTGAATTACCTAAATATAACAATGTCTTTGATAGTATACAATGAAGTCATAGCCTAGCTAGAGAGATCTATACCAAAAGCATTCAGCCAAGGTGATAAGTAATTGTGGGGGGTAAAGGTGTCAAAACATCATATGGGCCTTTGGCCTGGTCCAAGAACGTGAACTCTACCAAAGGGGTCGTGAGTCGAGAATAGGGCCTCCTAAAACGGGGGCCCAAAGGCCCGCCAAGCCGTCAGCCAGTTGGGGGAGGGTCCGAGGAGAGCTTCTTCTCGGACAGCAAGGCCAGGGACCGAAGAGTGTAGCATGACGTCCAAGGAAGAGCTCCTCAAGCTCAGTGAGTCATCCCAAGCTTCAAAGGGATGCCGAGGAGGGGGACAAGGGGGACGTGCATTGCATAAAGCTGCTGTTACCGCATTAAAGGCCTTTCACCAACCCGTCTGGCCGCATTAATGGAGAAATGACTTTTGAGGGGACAGTGGTCAGCCTTATAGGCATTGGGGAGCGTTTTCAGGGAAAAGATAGATAGGAACCAGGAATGGGAAGTATAAATAGAGAAGGGGAAACCATTGGAAGGGGATTCGGATTTTTTCTCCTAAAAAGAAGACTCACTCTCTCTCCTCTCAGATAACAGAAAGGAAGCCAGGATATAAGCTCTTCTATCCATGTTCGAGGAGAGTAAAAGTCGCTCCATTAGCTCGTTGCACGTCAGTAGCGAACTTAATCCATACGCCATAGTTTTTTAGAGCCCCATGAAGTCTAGGCTTTGAGCCCACTTTCTATAAATTCTATTGTGTAGGCCACTTGGGCTGGCACAGTCACGCATTTGGGCCTAGGGCTTACTTTGTGCCCTTACAGTAATTTTTCTTTTAAGAATGATTGTATTTTCACATCCCAAACTTTCTAAGAGATTTTATCTTTATCATAAAATAGGTTAATTATAATGGTAGAAGATTCTAAAAACTTGGTCAATAGGTAGAATGTTAGCACCACACTTATAAACAAGTTTTCAATTTTTATTGAAAACTGGTAGCATGTCAGAGGGATGCACAAATTCGTTTAAGAATTCTATATAAAAGAAAAACATATTTTAAAAATATTTTCTAAAGAAAAAATAAGAATTCTATATTGAGTTACTTGGTGTAAGAATTCTATATTGAGTTACTTGGTGTGACTATGACATGTAATGTGTAAATTTTATTGTATTAAAATCAAAATTATTACGACAGATGATCAAAATAAATTACAAATTTTATCTTAAAATTCTTAAATTTTTTGAAATAGAATTTTAGTTGGAGTAGAATTTTAAATTTCTTGAAATTTAGCTAATAGAGATTTTTACCTATACTAAATTATAAAATTTTAAATTTCTTGAAACTTATAAGCTAATGGACTTTTACCTATAGGAGTCTTGTAACTCAACTGGTTAGCATCTTCTAATCTTTCTAACGAAAACATCTAGGATTTAAATCCCCTTAACCCAATTATTAAATTATTAAAAAAAAAAAGACTTTTACCTAAAGTGAACTATTCTAATTATTGAGAATTTAACATTTTTTTTTAGAAAGGAGAATTTAATAATTTGTTGAAAGAGAGAATATAGCCATTTTGATGTAAGTCATGTAACCATTGCTACTAAACTTAATTTTTATTATATAGTACATGATATAATATTAAATAATTTATTACTTAGTTCTGTCTTAAAATGCGGTGGTAAGTGATGTCTTCCTTTATATTTAAGATATATACAAAAGAGTTTAATCGTCATCATAATCGCCTAGTCATAAGAGGTGGCAAAACAATTTAATTGTCTCGTATATTTGGCTCTTTAAGTCCCTAGAAAGCCATTTTAATCAATGTGCTTCAGGTTTTATCTAAGTCTTACAAGACCGTCTACTTTTGAATATTAACTTTTATTTTCTTTACTCAACATGTATCTTCCATATTCCATTCGATTCTCATCTTATATTACCTCATTAACCATTAAAATTAGCTAGCAATATTGCAAAAATCAAATGGCTACACGTCATGAACAGACTAAACATTAGGGTCACTGTCTTACCCTTGAATGATAACTTGCATTATGAGATTATACAACAAAAAGTCAAGGATTAGCTTCGGATCCTTTTCACAACACACTCAATTTAACAATAGGTGACATTATGGGGTCCTCTTAGGTCTATTCATGTTGTTACAAGAAAATACAAACGATCCAAGTATGACATTTTTGTTTCTACACTCCAAGACTTGCATATGAGAACACAGTAGTCAATTCTATCTTTAATCAAAATTCTTTTCAATTTCAGATCATAAGCTAGAGTGGTTTCCAGGCTGAAAAACATGTTCTACTCATAATACTCTTGATATACACTTGATGTAAATAAATAACATGGATTATAGTATCATACATTAATGGCTTATGACCTTTGGAAAAGAAAATTAACTTTTCATTTGTTATGCATCCTACGATTCGCAGCGAGCATTAATTAAACTGGCTTCAATATTTTGAAACATACTAAAATAAATATTGAGTTGAACTGACTGTACTAAAGATTTTTCTTCTTTAGAGCATTGCTATTTGCTTATTCCAAAAACAGAGAAGAACATTTTACCTCACAAAAAGGTCACTTTATTTTTAATGACCCTTTCATATAACTACTTTTCAATACATACTAGGTTCTATTTTCATTTACAATACACTACATTAAAATAATATTACTTTTTAAAAGTTCAAGAGAGAAGAGAGAAAGTGACACAAAATAAGAGACAATGAAATTTTAAGTTCACCCAAGGTGGGTGCTTTCCTGCATTCTCAATAAATAGTATTATGAATGCTCTTATATTTCTCATTTTATTGGGTTATGCACTGAGTAATGAGAATGCTCTTACATTTGTTTGTCTATATGAATGAGTAATGCTACATATACAAAATATGACAATTTTTACACTAGTTAAATTGACAAATTTTTATTGATTCTCACCTAAACTCATTATTATTGTCACTTTTTTATATATCATTCAAAATTTGCCCAAAAAAAAAAAAAAAAAAAAACGAGTCGGTAAACTTTCTCCTGTATGAGCATAGCCTTTTTAAAATTTTTTTTTTTTCCCCGTGAAGTCTATATTGGTGTACTAAACTCCAAAGAAAGCACACCTTAGGCATCATTGCTTTTAATTATTGTCTTGATGGAATGTAGGAACAGGAAAATCTACATTTTTTTTTTCAACGAATGACAACATAATTGAAGTTGGTGACTTGGTGGTGACAATGAGTGCAGAGTGCGTGCAACCACTACTACTTATGTACTTTCTAATAATTTCTCCTTACAGGGGAAGACTACTTTCACACATTTTGACACAATAAATACCACAACTCACAACATAATTTGTGATTGGTAAAGTGGTGATGACGGGTTCATGTGGAGACACTCTTCCTCTAACCATAACTCACCTAACGAGTTGTAGTATTTATTGTGCTAAAATATGTGGCACCAGACTTATTCTAAAATTTAACTTTAAATTTAAGAATATAATTCAGCGATTGGACAAAGTGTCAATCACGGAAAAGTATAAATTTTTTTTTTTCTTTCACGTGAAATTCTGCTCAATAGCCACAGCATTGGCCTGTTGAGAAAAGGCTGAACTAGAATTTTGTAAAAATTGAAATTTTACATCAACTCCGAGCTCCGTACTTCTCTGCAAATTGATAATAAGGTGTCCTTATATAGATGTTGTTTCAAAAAAGTGCTGTTCCAAAAGTTTAATATCTTGAAGCAGGTTTTATTCTTATATATATAGAAGCTATAACCTATGGTGGGTGGAGGACAAGGACAGGGTGGTAGGTAGTGAAATGTGGGCTTCTGTGCACCACGTTAGATCTGTCAAAAGAGAGAGAGAAAGAGATATCATTTATGTTAAATAAATAATTGACTAATTTCTTAGAGCATTATTTCTCTAAATAAATTTTAGAGCATTTGCATTTGGCTAAAACTAACTAATTAAAATCCCTTTTGTCTTTTTAAACTAACTTACAATTTACGTAATCTATCCAAATTTTTTTTTTAAAAAAACTTACAATTTTCATACATTTTCATTAATTTTTTTTTCAATTTTATTTTATTTTATTTATTGTTTGCCTCTTGTTGTAAAGAGACAATAAAAAATATTTTAGAAGTTTATGATTAATGCAGAGTTATTTAGTTGTAAATAGATAAGAATGAAAAGTAATTTTGGTGAAGGAATTCAAATTATTGGTCTAGGGGTTTGCTAAACAGTCATGTTGAACTACATGACCAGGCTATGACATCTTGCTTTCATCAATTAACCAGTGCAACTGGAATTGCAACACAATATAATGTCCCATATTGTTTATTGATGTGACAGCACAATTGTAGTTTGAAAATATTTCAAGTTCGTCTTTAGGTGTTGTAATATTTTTGGTATAAGATTCCATTCTATTGAATTGAATGCTCCAATTTTCTATTATTATTTAGATAAAAGATATATGGCATTTAATATATATATATATATATATATATATAGGGTTAGGTTAAAGTTAAATCTGGTGTAACTCTAAGCAATGTTATACTAACCAATAGTTTTTAATTAGATGCAAATTTTGACAAATCTACTGTTAGATCACATTATCTTTGTATATTCTCCATAATTGCAAAATTTTAAGGTGATAAAAAATCAATAACCATGTCATCAATCAGTTATTTAAATTCAAGTTTTTGTAGTTTGAAATAATACATAAAAGATTAATTTGTGAATCGAATGGTAAATTACATTTGAAATTACAACCCAATAACAAGAGCTTTTTCTAACAAAAACAAATCAAAACAGAAAATAGTAAAAACAAAAACAAACACAAGACCCATCTCTATCTTGAGATATGTCATTGAGCTTTCACATGATCGTTTCCAATGGGATGCTTTCCCCTTGTCACATGTAGCCCAAAACTGCAACATAATTATCCTAAAGAAACCTACAAAACCTTCTTTCACAATTCCTATTTTATGTATCTTAAATCAATATTGCTTCTTTAATTTGCTTTTATCTTTTTTGGGAAGTCAAAAACTTAGACAAGATTTCTTTGAAACAAAAATCAACAATAAAATATAGACAAATTTATGGACAAAGTTATCATCTTTTTAGTAATTGGACTTATTTTCTTTGCCCAATCGAGGTCAATTCAATGAATTCCTAATCTATTGTCACTAATTAGTACTTAAGCAATATTTTTCCTGTTAGAAGGTGATTCTATTGGCCAAATTATTTTACTAGATAAGCGATAAAATGTCATCGCTAACTGTTAGCCACATAAATTTGGATAGCAATAATCAATTGGAGCTTATGTTAATGTAATATCATTTGTGGTAGATGATGATTCTACCTGCCAAATTATTTTTGTTTGTTAATTTTGGTAAAATAATAAGAAGTAATTACTTATTAGGAAAAGTTAACCGATACTCTAAGAGTATTGGTAAACAAAATTTAACAAGAAAATGTAGACAAATTCATTGACAAAGTTTTCATCTTTTTAGTAATTCGACTTATTTTCTTTGCCCCGACTGAGGCTAATTGAACGCATTCCAAATCTATTGTCACAAATTAGTAATTAGATAATATTTTCCTGTTAGAGGGTGATTCGACCTATCAAACTATTTCATTAGATAAGTAATTTCGGATGACTATAATCAATTGAAGCTTATGTTAATGTAGTATCATTTATGGTAGCTCTTTTTGTCTTTTACCAAAAATAAATCTATTTGCACTTAGTCCAATACTTTTGTATTAGATGATGATTCTAATTTCTACATGCCAAATTATTTTTGTTAGTTAATTTGGTAAAATAATAAAAAAGCGATTACTTATTAGGAAAAGTTAACAGGTACTTTAAGGTATTTTTTTTTTGAAAAACACAAATACACATACACACACATATATAGAGGAAGAGGATGAGATAAGTGAATACACTCACACACAAACACCAAAACTGCATGCGGCAATTAGTGTCGCGGAACAAGTGATAAACTCTTTCTCAATATCACACCTTATCGATGTGTGATGACTCAACAACACTGAGTATATCTTTGTTTTTGAGAAACACAAGCACACGCACACACACATATATACAGAGGAAGGAGGATAACATAAGAGAATACACCCACACACCAATACAAAATATTAACAAGAAATGCAGACAAATTCATGGACAAAGTTTTCATCTTTTTAGTAATTCGACTTATTTTCTTTGCCCCACCGACGCTAATTAAATGCATTCCAAATGTGTTGTAACTAATTAGTAATTATACAAAATTTTCCTGTTAGAGGGTGATTCTATTGGCCAAATTATTTTATTAGATAAGTGATAAAATGTCATCGCTAATTGTTAGCCACATAAATTCAGATGGCAATAATCAATTGGAGCTTATGTTAATGTAGTACCATTTGTGGTAGCTCTTTTTGTCTTTTACCAAAAATAAATCTTTCAGGTTAGATGATGATTCTACCTGCCCAATTATTTTTGTTAGTTAATTTGGTAAAGTAATAAAAAGTAATTACTTATTAGAAAAAGTTAACATATGCTTTAAGAGTATTGGTAAAAAAAAAAAAATAACAAAAAAATGTAGACAAATTCATAAACAAAGTGTTCATCTTTTTAGTAATTCGACTTAATTTATTTGCCTCGACCGAGGCTACTTCAATGCATTCCAAATCTATTGTTACAAATTAGTAATTAAGCAATATTTTCCTGTTAGGGGGTGATTGTACTTGTCAAATTATTTCATTAGAATAGATAAGTGATAAAATGGTCATCACCAACTGTTAGCCACGTAAAATAGGCTGGCAATAATCAATTGAAGCTTATATTAATGTAGCATCAATTGTGGTGCCGGCTTTATTCAATATTCAATATGTGTGTGTTTGTTTCTCACAAAAAAAAATCTTGCATCTTTTTAAATATTTTACCAAAAAAAAAAAAAAAATCATTTGGGCAAAATAATTATTAAAAAATAGAAAATTATTAGTTACTTCTAGAGTACTATAAATTGGTACTCTCTTCCTTTACATAAATGGTGAGTCTCACTATAACTTTAATTAGTGAGATCCACCATTCATGTAAGAGGAAAAAATATGCATTTATGATATTCTAAGGGTACACAATAATTTTCTCAAAAAAATTCACTCACAAACTGTTGGCCGCGTAATAAATCTGTTGGCAGCCTAATCACTTTTACTATTGGCCGCGTCTGCCTTAATAATAAATACCAGTGTATAATTTCTATAGCACAGATTTCGTCATTTATAGCATCACATTACGTGGTCAACTACCCACCTAACCACTCATTGTCTTTACCAAACTACCCTCAACAAATTATCAAGATTGTCAATTCCTACCAAAGACTTGACTCTCAAGAACTTCATAGCTCGTACTGTTTTTTTTTTTTTTTGGAGCTTGTCATGCTGATTAATTAATACCAAATTTCTAGATGTGTTATTTTATACTGATTATTTAATTCTTTTATAAATAATAATTACGATTTTTATAAGAGTTCTTTTGATGAAGATCCAAAATAAAGTAATTATATATTTTTTTTTACAGAGAAGGAGATGAATGCGAAATTCAAATAATAAACATAGGTCATCATAAGAATGCGAGATTAGTAGCATGTTGTAATTATTTCTCAAAAAAAAAAAAACACCTTCAAGAGAATCCCTATTGTAATCGCAACTGTCTTTTGACCTATCCATTAAATATCCTTGTAAATTTTAAATTATTAGCCTTAATTTTGGTTTTTTTTTTTATTAAATAGATGAATTTGCATGTAGAATGCAGTAATGCATACATCAATTGCAAAATTTATTTATTTATTTAAAATTTAATTATATTCTATATTTAAACTATCCATTCAAATCTTGTTATAATTAAAATAAAAGACCATTAATAACAATCATAATTAACTATTAATAACTACCACAATTATTAAGTTAATATGTAGAAAAACATTAAGGAAATTAAAAAAAAATCATATTTTGTTTCTTTTGTTTTTTGTTTTTTTTTACAAGATAGAATTTCTACTTTAGCCTAACCTAAGTGTATATGTGTGTGAAACTCCCTCCTGAAAACTTGAACTTCAGCCCTTGCTAAACTATCTTAATATATCATATTATATATATATAGCTCTATAAACAAACACATATAATCAATGCCATTAATAAATTACATAATCATTAAAATATATGTTTAGACAAAACATAAAAGAGAAAAAAAAAATCAATGTTAGACTTTCCTATAAACAAAAACTATCACAGTTAATGCTTAACTATCATGTAATTTATACAAACGCATATATGCATTTCAAATTAAACACAATTTTTATTATAAAATATAAATAATTAGTCAAATTTTTTTTTTAAAGTAATTAGTCATAAATTAAAGTTCTTACCCAAATTTAATACTATTTATGATCATTTTTTTTTTCTAATTTTTAATAAGATAGAATGTGGGGTGATCTTTGTTGTGCGATGATTTCTATTGAGCATATGTGATTTTTTTATTTAAATTTTATAGTTCATTGATATTAATTTCTTAGTATTTCACTTATTAACTCACTTGATACAAAGATTAAAAAACTTAAATGGATAATTATAGTGTGACCCCCACATAAATTTAGACATATTGTACAAAATTGGATTTTAATTTCAAATTATAATTAAACTTTCTCTAAGTTTTACCTATTAATATATATATATATATATATAATATTAATAAATGCTAGTATATGTACTTCCATATGCTAGCTAGTATATATAAATGCTAGTATATATACTTCCATATACAAATATATTCACAATCAATGTCATTGATAATTGACATATAAATGTTATATTTAAAAATAAAATAAAAGAGAGATTAAATTCTATAACAAAATATAAACTTTTCAATGCATTGAAGGAGTAACCAACTAATATGATTTTAACACTAAAAAATTAGGATTCATAAATAATTTAAATTTAATATAGATATGTAGTGTAGAGAGGGAGAGAGAGAGAGAAAGAAAATGATGGCAAAGGATGAAAAGGAGGTACCAACAGTGATGACTGTATCTGAATGTAACATATTAGAATTGAAGGATGTAAATTAGAGATTTTGCATTCTATCGGAATAGAATATGCTATTTTTGTTTTTATTTTTTTTTATATTTCTCAAAAAAAAGAATACGCTATTTTTATGTAAATATATAAAATAAATGTGATTGATTATTAATAAGGGCAAATGAGTCATTTACAACAATTTGGCAGCCTGCAATAATTTCAGCTATCTGTTTTTTTTTTTCCAATAAAAGGTTTTTTTATTATGGATAAGAAGCAACTAAATTTACTCTTACTTATCTAAATCTTTATGGCGAGTCGGTTTGAAACAGCTGGAGAAAAAAAAAAAAGCCATCGTATTGTACTTAAAATTTTTTATTCGTCCATATTTTTTAAATTTGGATAAAAAAAAAAAAACGTGTACGTCCAAAACTCCCATATATATCTACTGAGTCTAGTAGTCTACTCTTATTCCACGGACCGAAGCCCGAAATTGGGACCCACCATGAGCGGCTGTCGCGTGCCGCATAGGCCAACTCACACGTGTCAAAAGCCAAATTCCAATCTGTCACGTCTCGTACTGGTAAAACCTGTTAAAAAAAAAAAGCAAAAATTAAAATCACACCTATTTTCCAAGTTTTTGCATATAATAAAGTGATTATTTTTTTAAGAATTCTATCTTTTTTTAGCGTCGGTTCTGATGATAACACTTTATCAACTAATTTGAGTACTTATCCGTATTTAACGTAGGTAATACTTGAACTCTAAATCTCTTATTCAATCGTTTCGAGGAGAAATAACAAGGAGATAAAAAAAGAAAAGTGACGGACCAATTAAAAACTAGACATATAAAAATAAAGAAATAATATGTCCACAATATTTTCACAATATATTTATAACAAATCTTTAAGTAGCAGATTGTTACTGGTTGTTATTATCTAATTTTTATAACTAACTACTTATAATTTATTATAAAAATATTACAAACATAACATCTCTTATAAAAATATTATAAAATAATTTAAGATGATAACGTAACTTTAATTTGACATGTCAGCAATCGGCTATAATAATATTGTAAAATAATTTGTGGTGTGTGATCCCCGCATGCTCTTTTTCTCTATATAATCACAGCTAGGCCTGTCTCTTCAAAAAGAACCCAAAATCTCTTTCTCTTTCTATCTCTCTGTGCTTTTCTCTGTTTCTCTCTCTCTTTTAGTGTGTTGTTCGTTTCCCGGGAAAGTCGGCGTTTGGTTGGTTAGTTCAGGCTGGCTACTCCTGATTCGAACCTCAACAACCATATATCTCTCTCTGCACGTGACTAGGAGATTCTCTCTGAAAATAGCGTTTGTGAAAATTATTGTTATTATTATTATTTTCTTAAATTCTAATAAACTACCTGTATTTGTCTCTGAATCAAACGGATTTTTCTCTGCGAAAAAAAGCCATGTGATTTGGCGGAGAACGAAGCTGAACCGTTTAGATCTGTGAATCTTATCGTAAATATATTTATATAAAAAAAAAAAAGAAACAGAGAGAAAAAAAAAAAAATAGTGAAAGTCTCTATCTCTCTGTCTCTCTCGAAATTTATCTTTGTTTCTTGGCTCAGATTTGTGTTTATCCGGATCTTGTATTTCAATCTTATTTGGAGTAAAATACTTAGATCCGATTTAAGCTCCTAAAAGAGCTCAAAATTTTTAAGTATATAAAAGAATCGGAAATCTAGCTAAAATTGGATTTTCGATAATTCCCGAAAATGTTAGCGAGCTCGGGTTCGATTTTCCAGCTCCGAACCGGTTCTTCCTCTCCTCTGCTTTCGCTTAACAAGTCCTCGAACCAGCCGAAACCGAAACTCAATGCCGCCCCGATAACCCGGTTCCGTACTCGGTGCTCGGCGGCGGCGGCGGCGGCGAAAAAGTCGTCGTCGGTGAATGTATTAGACAAGAAGTTTTTGGGGACCCGATTGAGAGCTTCCGGGTCGGGGAGGCTCCATTTTTGGCAGTCGGATGGACCCGGCCGGACGCCGAAGCTCAGGGTCGGAAAAGTCCGCTCCGCATTGTCCTCAGTCCCCGAAAAGCCCCTCGGGTTATACGACCCGTCGTTTGATAAGGATTCGTGCGGGGTCGGGTTCGTCGCAGAGTTATCCGGCGAAAGTAGCCGCAAAACGGTATGTATGTATGTATGTATGTATGCGTGCATGTGAATTTGCATGCATGTGTGAGATATTTTGATTTTGTGCATGTGAATTTAAGCTATGTGATTTGTGGGCGGGCGGGCGTGCGTGTTTGTTTTGTTGCTGAAGTGGGTGTTGGTGTTTTTGATTGGGGGTTGTTGGATTTGTGGGTTGTGTGTGTTAAAGACTTTATAGCTTTAATGGGTCTTTACTGGTTTTGTTAGGTAACTGATGCTTTGGAAATGTTGGTACGTATGGCACATAGAGGTGCTTGTGGCTGTGAAGCCAATACCGGTGATGGGGCTGGAATTCTTGTCGCTCTTCCTCACCAATTCTACAAGGAGGTACTGTATATAAAAATTTAAAAAAAAAGAAAAGTTATTTGGATTCTATTTAGGATTAAATTTATTTTTCACCTACTTTGCAATTTCTATTTGTTGGTTTCTGTTTATTTTGACTGATTTTAGCGAAAAAGAAAAAGTTTTTTTTTTCTTCTCAGTGTGGTATTGTATTAAATTTGAGCATTAAATTTCCTCTGTTTTTTTTTTTTTTACTTGTTTCTAGTGGTCCCTGTTCTGGAGACACTTTCCACGGAAAAAAGTTTCAATATTTTTTGAAAATACTAAAAAAATTTTCTTGTTCAAGAGCCTCTGATATATATATATATATATATATATATTTTAGATTAGCAAATAGGCAAATTGATCTAGGTTAGTTGAATTTGGGATTTTTTTATTTGTTGGGTAAGATTTGGTTTCATTGAAGTTTGGTTGGTTTTTTGTTTAGGCTGCTAAGGATCTTGGGTTTGAGCTCCCATCACCAGGTGAATATGCTGTTGGCATGTTCTTTATGCCCTCATCTGACACTCGAAGGGATGAAAGCAAAAAAGTATTTAAAAAGGTAATTTTGATTTGAGGTTTAATGTTTGCCTTCAAGGGGTTTCTTTATCCATTTTCACCAATCATACAGTTTAATTGCTACGTGTCATACATAAACTGTCAGTTACTTTGTTGTTGTTATCTCAGACTACATTTGTTTGATCCTGTAACTGATCCTGCAACACCTCCAATTTATTTGTTCAATTTGAACGGACCACTCTTTTTACTAGTGCAGTAATATTTCCTTATTTGCATGGCACTTATTTGGTTTGAAAACAAATTTCCCAGCTGTTTTTTGTTGATTGCTGGAATTTGGTTGACCCTTCACTTCACCCCCATGCCCATGCTCATGCCTATATCACTTACAATGTATATTAGCCAGATGGACTGTGGTCCTATGAATATAACTTCTTTTCTATTTAGGTGGTCTCTTCAGTGGATTTCATGTTCTCTATTGAAAGTGGTTTTTACGACATACCTGCTTATGTTTCACTATGTCCAATTTGCTTTCTTTACTTTCTCATCTGCTTCTTCTAATGATTTGATCTTTTTGGCGGAAATATTTATGAAAATCTTTTTTTGAAGGTTGCGGAGTCTCTTGGGCATACTGTTCTTGGGTGGCGACGTGTGCCAACAGATAACACAGATCTGGGCCAGTCTGCCTTGCAGACAGAGCCTGTGGTCGAGCAAGTGTTCCTTACCCCAGCTCCTCAGTCACAAGTTGATTTGGAGCAGCAGGTACATTTCTTTTTCTGATACCCTACAAGTTAGTTATAGAGGTTCAAGGTGGAAGGCATGATTCTTATGCAGCAGTATTGTTAGGAGAAGGGTTTTTTTTTCTTAATCACATTGATAGTTATGTTTTCCCAATTGTCAGTTTTTTGGAGCAAAGCATATGTTTTCAATTAGGAACTCATTTTGAGAATTGAGTTGGTAAAAGAAAAATGTTGCATGATTTGATGATTCAAACCAACCTGAATTTTTTGGACACAAAGGAAACAAAGGGTTTGATTATTTGTACTTCAATTTATTTTTATAGTTAATGTGGGAACAAATTTGATAGCATTCTCCTGTAGTTAATGCTTGTTTTCATTGCTTTCTCCACAGATGTACATACTGAGAAGGGTTTCAATGATTGCTTTAAGAGCTGCTTTAAACCTTGAATATGGGGGTGCCAAGGATTTCTATATCTGTTCACTATCCTCAAGGTGAGCTTCTTGGAAAGCCAAATCACTAGGTAGTATATCATCTAGTTTCTTTGCTACTTGCAGTAATATTGTTCATTTCTTTACCTGATTTGTGCAGGACTGTTGTTTACAAAGGTCAGTTAAAGCCAATTCAGTTGAAGGATTATTATTACGCAGATATTGGGAATGAAAGGTTTACGAGCTACATGGCCCTGGTAAATATTTTATCCATTCACTTTTCTTCTCTCTACACTAACCTCATACTCCAACAAACAGCATGGGAACAACCAGTAACTGAAGAAGTGCAAGGTTGAGGAATGACTTCTGAGGCATTGAGGTTTGAATGATCTCTTAAGTTCTTCCACTCCCTTGATTACTGTTTGAATTTGGATGCTGGATTAGATGCTTTGGGTGTGTTGGTAAGAAAGCTTCATTATCAAGATAATCATGTTTGCAGAGAAACTAGGTGCGGTGCTCTTTGTGATCAGTTATTGAGGATGAGATTTTTCCATTGAGTGGTGGGAAAGAAATCGTGTTGATCAAACTAGCTTAGGTTTTCCAAGATTTATAATGGCATTGCATTAGTGCCAAAAAAAATTTCATCTATGCTGTTTCCACATCTACTTATTATACTCTGAATATGGTAGATTGGATTGCCCATGACAATCTTGGTTCTTTTGATTGTTGGTGCAGATCCACTCTCGATTCTCAACAAATACATTTCCTAGCTGGGATCGTGCTCAACCTATGCGTGTCTTGGGCCACAATGGAGAAATTAACACTCTTAGAGGCAATGTAAACTGGTATGTCGTTGAGCAAAAGGGTTTTGGTTATGTTCTTAGTGAATGGTGGGATTGAATGATGTACTGTATAACTAATAAAGATCCTTCTGAATATAAAACTATGCATGTCTTGTTAAATCAGTTTGTGATTGATACAATAGCAATGCACCTTGATTTAAACACAGTTTTTTTTATTTCTTGTCAAGAATGCTTGTTCATGGCTGAAGTTAATAATTGTGATGTCATCTCACAAGAACATATCCTACTGATGTTTTGCCATTATTTTCATTGGGTAAACTTGTAATTCAAATTTTAGCAATGTTGTGAAATGTGCTTGTCCTTTGATTTGTTGCTTATAATACATGCTGGTGAAGATCAATCAGAAAGGCCACTTTTTATCTGAATGCGCTTTATGAGACTTGAAATAAATATAAGTGTTAAATGATGCTTCATAAGATACAGTTCTCATTGACGCTGCTCAGTTAATGACTTCTTGAACAGGCATATGATATCTGGAGGATACTCCAGAATTACAGTCTGTAAGCTCATTGTTGACTGCAAGGAATAAATAAAGGAATCTTTAAAAATCCACTTGGGAAAGAACTTGAATTTGTTTATGAGACAATAACCATAGTCTAAATCTGTCTCGAAAACCTTGCCAACCACTGTGTGTGCATTCTGTTAATTCACAAAATTACTAAAACGAGGGAAACTGTGAAAAACACATAGGCCATAGCTGGCTGATTTATAGCAAATGGTCCTGTCAAAGCTGATTTCTCTCTCTCTCTCTCTCTCTCTGGTTCCAGAATAGTGGATGGACTGACACATTTTGCGTTTTACTCAGGATGAAGGCCCGTGAGGGTCTATTAAAGTGTAAGGAGCTTGGTCTCTCAACTAATGAGTTAAAGATGCTTCTACCAATTGTTGATGCCAGTTCATCTGATTCAGGTGAACTTTTTAGCTTGATATCTTGTATATATGCATGCATATATAAGTTCTTGCTTGAAGGTTATTAAGGTTAAATGGTTAGATGCATTATAAGTTCTGTTTATGATCTTATCTTATTATGATGTGCCTTTATATGACTTTTTATTTTATTTTATTTTTATGTCCATAGGAGCTTTTGATGGCGTCCTTGAGCTTCTGGTTCGAGCTGGTAGAAGTCTTCCTGAAGCAATTATGATGATGATTCCTGAAGCATGGCAAAATGACAAGAATATGGACTCTGATCGAAAGGCACTGTATGAATATTTCTCAGCTCTGATGGAGCCATGGGATGGCCCAGCTCTTATATCATGTAATAATTCTAGCAATTTTTGCCCTCTCTCCAAATCTTTATAATAAATATTATCTAAATTTTCAGCTATATATGTGAAATCATTTGCAGTTACTGATGGCCGCTATCTGGGAGCAACTTTGGACCGCAACGGGCTGCGACCTGGGCGTTTCTACGTCACTCACAGTGGACGAGTTATCATGGCCAGTGAAGTTGGTGTAGTAGACATTCCACCTGAAGATGTGAGTAGGAAAGGCAGGCTAAACCCTGGCATGATGCTTTTAGTGGATTTTGAGAAGCATATTGTTGTCGATGATGATGCCTTGAAGCAGCAATACTCAATGGCAAGGCCTTATGGCGAGTGGCTTAAAAGGCAAAAAATTGAACTCAAGGATATAGTTGACTCTGTTCATGAATCTGAAAGGTCCCTTCCTCTTATTGCGGGAGTGATTCCTGTAAGTATGAGAATACTGTTCTATTTACTTTTCTATTGTGAGAAATTCTCATTTTGGTTAATGTATTTTCTTACTTTAGGCATCTAGCAATGATGACAACATGGGAAACATGGGCATTCATGGTTTATTGGCTCCATTGAAAGCTTTTGGGTATGTAAATCTCTGTCCTGCAAATGCTATTGCTTTCTTAAATTTTACACTTAATAGGAATGATTTACTAATTGTTGCATCCCTATGTAGTTACACTGTTGAAGCTTTGGAAATGTTGTTGCTACCCATGGCAAAAGATGGTGTAGAAGCCCTTGGTTCTATGGGAAATGATACTCCCTTGGCTGTAATGTCTAACAGAGAGAAGCTCACCTTTGAGTACTTCAAGCAAATGTTTGCCCAAGTAACAAATCCTCCAATTGATCCTATTCGGGAGAAGATAGTCACCTCCATGGAATGCATGATTGGTCCAGAAGGTGACCTGACAGAGACCACTGAAGAACAATGTCATCGTCTTTCTTTAAAAGGTCCTCTTTTATCTATCGAAGAAACAGAAGCAATAAAAAAGATGAATTATAGAGGTTGGCGAAGCAAAGTTCTAGACATAACTTATTCTAAGGACCGAGGTAGCAAGGGACTGGAGGAGACACTGGATCGGATATGTGCTGAAGCACATGATGCAATTAAGGAGGGTTATACATTACTTGTGCTTTCTGACAGAGGTATAACATTCTCTCCTTTTTTAGTACATTTAATTTCATCCAATAAATTAAGCATTTGTAGTTGATTTGAGTTGAGCTGAGTTACATCTAATTGCATTTAACAGATACTTGATGGAAAACCATGGCTTTCTGACTGATTTATTTTTCCTTGTTGAATTTGTAGCTTTCTCACCTAAGCGAGTTGCTGTAAGCTCCCTCTTGGCTGTTGGTGCTGTACATCAACATCTAGTTAAAAAGCTTGAGCGCACTCAAGTTGGGTTGATAGTTGAAACTGCTGAGCCACGTGAAGTACACCATTTCTGTACACTGGTAGGATTTGGTGCAGATGGTATATGCCCATACTTGGCTATAGAAGCTGTTTGGAGATTGCAGGTTGATGGAAAGATCCCACCGAAAGCAAGTGGTGAGTTTCACTCCAAGGAAGAACTAGTAAAGAGGTACTTCAAAGCAAGCAACTATGGAATGATGAAGGTTCTTGCCAAGATGGGGATATCAACTTTGGCATCTTATAAGGGTGCTCAAATTTTTGAAGCTCTGGGTCTTTCATCAGAAGTGATCGAGAGGTGCTTTGCAGGAACCCCAAGTAGAGTTGAGGGTGCAACTTTTGAGATGCTTGCTCGTGATGCACTTCATCTGCATGAGTTGGCATTTCCTTCTCGAGCTTTCCCTCCTGGAAGTGCGGAAGCTGTTGCACTGCCAAACCCAGGGAATTACCATTGGAGGAAAGGTGGTGAACTTCACTTGAATGATCCCCTTGCCATAGCAAAGCTGCAGGAGGCTGCCCGAACTAACAGTGTAGCTGCCTACAAAGAATATTCCAAGCTTATTCATGAGTTGAATAAAGGCTGCAATTTGCGGGGGCTCTTGAAATTTAAAGAGGCAGAGGAAAAAGTTCCTTTGGATGAAGTGGAACCTGCCAGTGAAATTGTCAAACGGTTCTGTACTGGGGCCATGAGTTATGGATCAATATCATTGGAGGCGCACACAACATTGGCTATTGCTATGAATAAGATTGGAGGAAAGTCAAATACAGGTTTGCTTTTTACTACCTTTATAACGTCCCCACGTTTAACTAGAGTACTTAGTGTTTGGTCAAGGTTCAGCTAAATACTATAACATTCATATGTGGGAGTTCGGTGACGATTGAATCAGGCTTTGGAACTGATCATTTTTGCATTGCTTATGTAATGAGCTTTTTTTAAAAAGCTTTTTATGTGTAATTTCTTACACATGAATTTTTTTATTTTAGGAGAAAAGGACTAATGATATTTCAAATCACTAATTCTTCATTTGAATTTTGCTGAAGGTGAGGGAGGTGAGCAACCATCTCGCATGGAGCCTCTTCCAGATGGCTCAAGGAACCCAAAAAGGAGTGCAATTAAGCAGGTTGCAAGTGGGAGATTTGGAGTTTCGAGTTATTACCTTACTAATGCTGATGAATTACAGATAAAAATGGCTCAGGTACCTGTTTGATGTTATACATTTGAACTTCAGTTTATGTCTTTTGATGTTCATTCATTCCTATTTGGCCCCTATATTCCTATTGGAACGGATGTTCCTCTTGTTTATGGATCTGTGTTAATGGCAGATGATGCTGTGTCTGCAAAGCACCTCTGGGTGCCTTTGCATCTTTTTTTGATACCTACATTTGGCATTTGGTGAGGTTAAATAAGAACTGAGTTTGTTTATTCTCTGTAATTGATGTTGTTCTAACTTCGATCTTTGTCATTGCTCAGGGGGCCAAGCCTGGTGAAGGAGGTGAGCTTCCTGGACACAAAGTTGTAGGAGAAATTGCGGTCACCAGAAATTCTACTGCTGGGGTGGGACTTATAAGTCCTCCTCCACATCATGATATTTATTCAATTGAAGATCTTGCCCAATTAATTCATGATCTTAAGGTTTGTGCACATGCTGTTCCTATACCTGTTTCTTTGGTAAATTTACTTCATTGTATCCCCCTTCCTCCACTGAAAGACCTTATAAGCTGCTTATTTGTATTCTTTTGTTAAGCCCCCTTCAATTTGTTAGACTATTGGTTTTGCTGTTGGGTAGAAATAAACAATGAGTCTAGATGTAAACTGAATCTTTTTCAGGGAAATGGGGGTTGAAATTTGTGTACTTTTAATTGATTAATGGAGTTGTAGGCCATCTGATGTCTTTCCTTTGATTTGTAGAACTCCAATCCTGCTGCTCGAATTAGTGTGAAGTTGGTATCTGAAGCTGGCGTGGGAGTAGTTGCTAGTGGAGTGGTCAAGGGGCATGCTGACCACGTTCTGATCTCAGGTCATGATGGAGGAACAGGGGCTTCTAGATGGACTGGAATCAAGAATGCTGGGCTCCCATGGGAACTTGGTTTGGCCGAAACTCACCAGACATTGGTTGCTAATGACCTTCGTGGTCGAACAGTTCTCCAGACAGATGGCCAACTTAAAACTGGAAGAGATGTGGCTATAGCTGCACTTCTTGGTGCAGAAGAATTTGGCTTCAGCACAGCACCTCTCATTACTCTTGGCTGCATCATGATGCGAAAGTGCCACAAGAATACCTGCCCTGTGGGCATTGCTACCCAAGATCCAGTACTTCGAGAGAAGTTTGCTGGAGAACCGGAACATGTTATTAACTTTTTCTTCATGGTAGCAGAGGAAATGAGGGAAATTATGTCACAACTTGGACTTCGAACTGTAAGAGAGATGGTTGGCCGTTCAGATATGCTTGAAGTGGATAAACAAGTGACTAAGAACAATGAGAAGCTGGACAATATTGATCTCTCTTTAGTACTTAGACCTGCTGCTGAACTTCGACCTGAAGCTGCACAGTACTGTGTCCAGAAACAGGATCATGGCTTGGATTTGGCACTGGACCAAGAACTTATTTCACCGTCTACAGCTGCATTAGAAAAGAGTCTTCCTGTGTACATTGAAACACCAATCTACAATGTGAACCGTGCTGTTGGAACAATGCTTAGTCATGAAGTGACTAAACGCTATCAAATGGCAGGGCTTCCTGCAGATACTATCCATATCAAATTCACTGGAAGTGCAGGTCAGAGCCTTGGAGCATTCCTCTGCCCTGGAATAACACTGGAGCTTGAAGGTGACAGCAATGACTATGTCGGTAAAGGGTTATCTGGTGGCAAGATTGTAGTTTATCCTCCAAGGGAAAGCAAGTTTGATCCAAAAGAAAACATTGTAATAGGTAATGTGGCTCTCTATGGGGCAACAAGTGGGGAGGCGTATTTCAATGGAATGGCAGCAGAAAGATTTTGTGTTCGTAATTCTGGGGCTAAGGCTGTTGTTGAAGGTGTTGGTGATCATGGATGTGAATACATGACTGGTGGGACTGTTGTTGTACTTGGAAAAACTGGCAGAAATTTTGCTGCAGGTATGAGTGGTGGTATTGCATATGTTCTTGATGTGGATGGAAAATTCCAATCTCGAAGCAATACTGAGCTTGTAGATCTTGATAAAGTTGAACAAGAAGAGGATATCATGACTCTTAGAATGATGATACAGCAACATCAGCGTCACACAAACAGCCAGCTTGCCAAAGAAATACTTGTTAACTTTGAGAATCTTCTGCCTAAATTCATTAAAGTTTTCCCTAGGGAGTATAAACGGGTTCTTGCAAACATGAAAGCAGAGGAAGCCTCCAAGGAGGCTGTTGAACATTCTTCTGAAGAAGCTGATGAACAAGATGAGGGAGAATTATTGAAAAAAGATGCTTTTGAAGAGCTTAAGAAGTTAGCATCTGCATCTTTAAATGGAACATCCAATCAGGTAATTCTCTTCTGATGGTAATTAGTCATTACGTTTAACTCTGAATATTGGTCCTCTCTTTCTCTCTCTCAAACACAAGAAATTTTATAGCTAGCTGGTTCATAAAATCAAAATCCACAACATATTTCACAACTACCATGTGGCAAGTTGTTAATGGTGGATAATAAAGTGGTATCAGTGGTGGGTCCAGATGAGAATCATCAATAACTTTCCAACTCAGCAATGGTGCTGAGTCCGTAGCTGTTCATATTGATTTCTTGACTGGAAAGTTTTAGTCTTCAAAATCACCTCACTTCTAAAGGAGGTTTCTCCTTGCTTATGCATTTGGTAGGCTTAGTTTTCTAGTTCACCTGTATAGTGTGTATGATTTATATGAGGGTCTGATGTTAGTGGTGATATTTGCAGAAGCTAGAAGAGGCTGAACTATTGAGGAGGCCTACTCAGGTTACCAATGCAGTCAAACATCGAGGGTTTGTATCATATGAGCGTGAGGGTGTTCATTACAGGGATCCTAATGTTCGGATGAATGACTGGAAGGAGGTTATGGAGGAATCAAAACCTGGCCCACTTTTAAACACTCAGTCAGCCCGCTGCATGGACTGCGGTACTCCTTTCTGCCATCAGGTAAGAATTACTCTCTCATTTTCCCCTTTTTCGTAAATTGTATGTAACTATATATTTTCATCTAGGTTTGAACTTTCATATGCACTTTTCCTCATTTGAAGCTTCATTTTTAAATTTTGCAGGAGAATTCTGGATGTCCTCTAGGAAACAAAATTCCTGAATTTAACGAGCTAGTGTACCAAAATAGGTGGCGTGAGGCATTAGATCGTCTCCTTGAGACAAATAACTTCCCAGAGTTTACTGGCCGAGTGTGCCCTGCTCCTTGTGAAGGTTCTTGTGTCCTGGGCATTATTGAGAATCCTGTATCTATCAAGAGCATTGAATGTGCCATTATAGACAAGGCCTTTGAGGAGGGATGGATGGTACCACGGCCTCCCTTGAAGAGAACTGGGTATGCCTTTTATTCTTAGAATATATGATCATGATTTTGTATTTTCTGTCAAGTGTTTCCTCTTTGCAATGAGGGAGGTTTTCTTTTCTTCTCCTTTACTGGAGAGATTTGGAATTATTTTCATTGATTACATTGTTCACTGACAAAGTTACTTTTTATTATATCACCCAGTTAGAATAGCCTACTCTTTTAAGAGAGATTCTATATGGATAATTGCCTTCCATTTCATGAATATAATTGATGTCTACGGTTGCAGAAAAAGAGTTGCAATTGTTGGAAGTGGACCAGCTGGCTTGGCTGCTGCTGATCAGCTAAACAGAATGGGACATACAGTGACTGTGTATGAGCGTGCTGACAGAATTGGAGGACTTATGATGTATGGTGTTCCAAACATGAAGGCTGACAAAGTGGATGTAGTTCAACGGCGGGTGAACCTTATGGCTCAAGAAGGTGTCAATTTTGTGGTTAATGCTAATGTTGGAACTGATCCCTTGTATTCTCTTGATCGGCTCCGAGAGGAGAATGATTCTGTTGTTTTGGCAGTAGGAGCCACAAAACCAAGGTAAGTTGTAGTAGGTGGATTGATTACATTAATGATTTGTCTTCAGCTCCTATTTACCACTAGAAACTCGATTATCTGCACTTAGTCATTATCAGTGCATGTTCAATATTGCTGGCTATATTTGGTGCAGGGACCTTCATGTACCTGGACGGGAGCTATCAGGAGTCCATTTTGCTATGGAGTTTCTTCATGCAAACACTAAAAGCTTGCTTGATAGCAACCTCCAGGATGGTAACTACATCTCTGCAAAGGGAAAGAAAGTAGTGGTCATTGGTGGAGGTGACACTGGCACGGATTGCATAGGGACATCTATCCGGCATGGATGTAGTAGCATTGTAAATCTAGAGCTTCTCCCTCAGCCACCACAAACTAGGGCCCCAGGCAACCCTTGGCCACAGGTTTAACTTTCTTTACTCCACTATTTTCTTTATAGCATGTCAATGTCAAGCTTTTTCCTTTAGTTACATAAGCATCTAAATACTGAAGGGACCATCAACCAAATTTGATAACTAGAAGTAATTGTTTCAGCGTTATCATTTGTACAACAAATTCCTTTATGTGCACATTTGTTTGCTCCAAAGTTGACAAAATTTGCATGATATTGATAACTTATTGTGAATAATACAAATTTATGTTGAAATATTTGGTTGCTATTTTCAAAGAAAAAGGTATGCAGAATGTGAGCTTTGTCAAATATATGTTTAGATGCTTATGTAACTAGTTTCTTTAATTTTGGGATTGCAGTGGCCTCGTATATTCCGGGTGGACTATGGGCATCAGGAAGCTGCAACCAAGTTTGGAAAAGACCCAAGATCTTATGAGGTATTGACCAAGCGATTTATTGGAGATGAGAATGGGGTTGTCAAAGGACTTGAAATTGTACGTCTCCAATGGGAGAAGGATGCTAGTGGGAAGTTTCAGCGCAAGGAAGTTGAGGGCTCTGAGGAGATCATTGAGGCTGACCTTGTTCTACTAGCCATGGGATTCCTTGGCCCTGAGCCGGTTAGTTTTCTTCATTTTGCTACCTTATAATTCATCATTAGAATGAAACTGGTGACCAAGTTGAGTTTCTCCCAAGAGCAAAGTCTGAAAGAACTAATTAACTTTTTTTTAACTAACGAAATCTTGTTCCAAGTAATCTTGGGGCTGAGGTTTAAAACTCTGAGTTTACCTGGTTTGTAAAAGAGAGTTGCTCATTGATGTTCTGCTTTGTGCTTATACAGACAGCAGCAGAGAAGTTGGGTTTGGAGCAAGACAATAGATCAAACATCAAGGCAGACTACGGCCGTTTCTCAACCAACGTAGATGGGGTCTTTGCTGCAGGTGATTGTCGGCGTGGCCAATCTCTGGTAGTATGGGCAATCTCTGAAGGCCGGCAAGCTGCTGCACAGGTTGATAGATATCTTACAAGGGAGGAAATAGACCTTGAAGTTAGCCCTGTGATCAAGGAAGACCTTATCAAGAGGCACCATGACCTTAACAAGAGGCACCAAGATAGCAGCAAACACACTGTAATGACATAGGAGACCTCAATTATTCTTTCCCATACAGGATTCAAATGAAAGAAGATATAGAAAAAGTATAAATTCAAAAATTGGAGTGGGAGGAAAAAGTGGATTTCCTTGGGTAGCGGCAAAGGTTTTTGCAGAAGAAAGAAATAGCTTCAAAGTGGCTGGACATAGATTTTAGGATTTTGGGTTTAATTTAAGTATTAATAATGTTTATAGGTTCTTTAAATTTGGTCCTTATTAAGGAATAATATGTACAGTTTTGCTTCTAAATTATTGATTAAAGAATTGTGTATGGGAAATTTAAAATTTTTTTAATGCTATGTTGATTGAAGTTTTGAGTTGCCTGGATCTCCATTTGTGCGCATCTGTCAACAAATTTGAAATGAATAGCTCTCATAAAGTCCATGAATAATATTTATGAGAGCTATTGTTTTCAATAAGTTCATTACAATCTGTGTTGGTCTTGCGATCTTAAATTACTATGAATTGTGTTTATTAATATGTTTTTGCAAGAATTGAGCGATGTATTTGTAGAATTCATTAAAGGTTGTGTAGGGCATCTTTTCCTCATTAAGAATTCAAATAGGTCAATGAATTGATGAAGGGAAAGAAAACTCCCCTTGTCATGTCTGTGGGTCATTTGCTTAAGACTCCCAAACCCCAACCCTCTGGAAATTTGGAATGCCTATATTGTCACATTGATTTGCTAACTTTTTTTGAGTGAGAAGGGATAGACTTGTACATGTTCCAGATAATTCATCCTTAATCAAATGCAGAGGTCCTTAATATCCTTATCAAATGCAGCTAACATCTGTGCCATCTTATTACATTACCTAGGAATTGAATGAGAGAAAATTTTCAAAAATAGAGGAAGCAAGATCTTGGATTACTCTAGAATTGAGCCAACCGTACCCTTGTTTATTTTCTATTTCATTGCCTCCTTTTGTTAAAACTTAAAAGAGAGAAGGTGAAACCATTCTGTCCAATTAGACTACCAGAGCAACCAATTTGTGGGATAAAACTAATGAAATTTTGCTAATTCCTTCTGATTTGTACTTGATAGGAACTATTTATGGTGCTTATTAAGAAGGAATAGGAAATGGTGATTCTTTTACATCATTTTGATATTTATTCCAATTTTTTAGTCCTCTTCCTTGTTTGATTTTTTTGGTTATTTGTTTTGATTTCTGGATGAAAATCATTATATTCTTCAAATTCATGAGAAATTGGTTGTTTATTTGAAGATTTTTGACAGTCGCATTTCCAATAAATATCATAATTCACACATAACACATTTCCAATAAATATCATGATTCACACAAAACACAAGAACTATAGCTTTAATCTTTTAAAAAGAAAATATTGATGTTCATATATCTTGTTTTTGTGAAATATTAATTTCACACATGTTCAACTTTTCATTGCAAAAGTAACCACATAGATTATATTTCAGGAAAAAAAAAAATCCTATTCTTATATTTTCCCCAAAGATACATTTATTAACGGTTTTTTTTTTTTTGATAAGTAACGATAAAGGTATATTGAAAGAAACAGCCCCGTACATAGGAAATGTACGAAATAGGCGAAAACATCAAGAAGCCAAAGTACAATAATCAAGCAGCATAGGAAGGGAAATACAAGAACAAGTAGGAACAACCAAACACCAAGCAAGAAGAGTAAAAAAGAAAAAAGACTTAAACTCAAGAGTGGAACGTTCACAATCTTCAAAGCTTCTGGCATTCCGTTCCCGCCAAATACACCACATCAAGCAGTGCGGCACAAACCTCCAAAAGACTAAATTCCTATGCCGCCTAAAATTTCCCGACCAACTTTCCAACAAATCCACTACCCTTCGCGGCATCACCCAGCAAATACCAAACAAACAAAAGATCATACTCCACATCTCATGAGCGAAGGGACAGTGAAGGAGGAGGTGGTCAACAGATTCTCCACACCCTTTGCACATAAAACACCACTCGAGAATGACAAAGTGCCTCTTCCGAAGATTGTCTATAGTTAGAATCTTGCCTAGGGCCGCTGTCCAAGAGAAAAAAGCTACCCGAGGAGGAACCTTCGATTGCCACACCACTTTCCAAGGAAAGGGGATGCCAGTAGAGGGGGAAAGGATGTGATAAAACCCACTCACCTTAAAGCCTCGACTGACAGCTGGCATCCAACAAAGATTGTCAGCTCCAACACCCCGCACCTTAGTAGAATAAATTAGGACCAAAAACAAATCCAAAGAAAGGGACTCTTGATCGTTCACTAACCGACGAAACTGAATGTCCCAAGAAATTCTCCCATTCGTGAGGCACATAACCTCAGAGATTGAGGCCTCCCTTGTCCTACTAATATTATACAAATCTGGGAATGCCTCCTTTAGAGGGCGGTCCCTACACCACACATCATCCCAAAATTTCACACGAGTTCCATCACCCACATCAAACCTAAGGAATTTGGAGAAATTCAACCAACCACTTCGAATGAACTTCCACAAACAAACACCATAAGCCCCCGACACAGGTTTGGTGCACCAACCACCCCACTCATTCCCATACTTAGCCCCAATGACCCTTCTCCAAAGGGCTTCATTCTCCAAGCCATAACGCCACAACCACTTGGCTACTAAAGCAGAATTAAACCTTCTCAAACCCCGAATGCCTAACCCTCCATTCTTAACTGGCCTACAAACCTTAGACCAATTAACTAAATGGATTTTACTATCATCCCCTAAACCAGACCAAAGAAAGTCTCTTTGTAATTTCTCCATCCTCTTGGCCACCTTATCTGGAATAGGGAAGAGAGAAAGGAAATACGTAGGTAAGCTAGACAGAGTGCTCTTAATCAGGGTAACTTTACCCCCCTTGGATAGATACAACCTCTTCCATCCAGCCAGCCTTCTCTCCATCTTCTCCAAAATAGGATTCCAAATTGACTTATCTTTAAAAGAAGCACCCAACGGAAGACCTAGATATTTCAGCGGAAGGGCAGACTCCCTACAGCCCAAGGTCTCTAATAACACATGGAGATTAGGCACTTCCCTAATTGGGACCATTTCAGACTTACCTAAGTTAATCCTCAGCCCTGACATCTCTTCGAATCTAGAGAGAATCCCACGCAGAGCTGTAATATGAGAACTGACAGCGTCACAGAAAACAAGAGTGTCATCCGCGAACAATAAGTGAGACACTGTCAACAAAGAACCCGCTGCATTCCCAACTGTGAAACCCGAAATCTGACCAGCTGCAGAAGCCGCCCCCAACATACGGCTTAAAGCCTCCATAACAATATCAAAGAGAAACGGGGATAAGGGATCACCTTGCCTAAGACCTCTAGAACTCCCAAAAAAGCCGGAAGGACAACCATTGATCAAAATGGAGAATTTAACAGTTGAGATACAACACCTGATCCACCTTCTCCACTTCTCGGAGAATCCACATTGCTGCAACAAAAACATGAGAAAATCCCAATTGACATGGTCGTAAGCTTTTTCAATGTCCAACTTACACAACACCCCCGGAACCCCAGACTTCAAACGACTGTCAATACACTCAGAAGCAATAAGGACAGAGTCTAAAATTTGACGACCTTTCACGAAGGCATTTTGGGATTCTGAAATAAGACCCTGAACCACCCTTCGCATTCGGTTGGCTAACACCTTAGCAAGAATCTTGTACAAACCACCCACCAAACTAATAGGACGAAAGTCTTGAACCTCCACAGCATCACTTTTCTTAGGAATGAGAGCAAGAAAAGTAACATTAAGGCTCTTTTCAAACACAGCATGGGTGTGGAAAGCCTGAAACACATTCATAATATCAACTTTCACCGTGCTCCAACAAGACTGAAAAAATGCCATTGTAAAGCCATCCGGGCCTGGCGCTTTATCCCCTTTGAAATCTTGAACCACTCCAAAAACTTCCTCCTCATCAAAAGGTCTGTCCAACCAAGAGGCTTCTTCCTCAGAAATACTAGAAAAGACAACCTCTTCCAATAGAGGTCGATGAACCTCATTCTCTGAGTATAACTGACTAAAGAACTGAGTAATACACCCCTCAATGACCCCCTGATCTGAAGATAACACACCATCCACCATAAGTCTATCAATAGTATTGCATCTTCTATGAGAATTTGCAATACGATGAAAGATTTGGTGTTCCTATCTCCTTCTTTCAGAAATAAAGCCCTAGATTTCTGCCTCCAACAGATCTCTTCCAACAATGATGCTTTTTCTAGCTCTCCCTGAATTCGATCCTTTTCCCTCCTTTCTTCCGCTGTAAGAACTCGATCATTCTCGGAAGCTTCCAACTCATTAAAATCCTTCCACAAGTTTTGCACCCTGATGCCTATATTTCCGAACTCCTCCACATTCCATTTTTTCAAATCCAATTTCAACATCTTCAGCTTACAAGCCAAGGAAAAGCTAGGAGTTCCTTGGAAAAGATATGACTCCCACCAAGAACTTACCTTACCCAAAAAGCCCTCATCCTTTAACCACATGTTCTCAAACCTAAAAGGTTTTTTGCCACCATGAAGATTTCCGCCCTCAAGAAGGATAGGAAAGTGATCTGAAATCAACCTAGGAAGCCGGCGTTGGCAAACAGCCGGGAAATGCTCCTCCCAATCAGCTGACAAAAGAAATCTGTCCAACCTAGATCTTGTAGCCACCTCTCTAGAGCTAGACCAAGTAAAATTCCCACCAACCAAAGGCAGATCAATAAGATTTTGTTCGGAAATAAAAGCTGAAAACCGAAACATAGCAGTAGTGAAGTTTGCAGAACCAGAACGCTTAGAAGGAAACCGCACCACATTAAAATCCCCACCCACACACCAAGGCACATTCCACCAACTACCTAGACCAGCTAACTCCTCCCAAAGGATACTTCTATCTCTGTCGTTATTGGGGCCATAAACGCCCGTGAAAGCCCAAACGAATTGATCAACCACATTTTTGAATTTACAAGATACGGAAAATCGACCCACCGCTTCCTCTACCTTATCCACAACCCTGTTATCCCACATCAATAAAACCCCGCCAGAAGCACCCACAGAGCCTAGGTAAAGCCAATCCACATGAAGACCGCCCCACAAACTACAAATGACACGTCTACTAATAAGTTCCATCTTTGTTTCTTGAAGACAAACAATATCAGCTTTCCACTTTCGGATCAAGTTTCTAATCCGAAACCTCTTATCTTGCTCATTCAACCCTCTCACATTCCAAGAAACAATTTTCAAATTCATTGATACACTATAACAGCTCGATCCCTACTAGCATTTCTGGTCCCAACTGACTCCTTCTCACCCCACGAGCTCATAAGACTAATCAATTCCCGCTGCCCTTTGAGCCCGGCCTTACCCAACTTCCTCTTAGCTTCAACATCAATCATCCGCTGCTTTCTTCGCTCTTCTAAGGCTAAAAGCAAACCCGTAACTTGTTCTTCAAAACCCTCAAGAGAGGTCCCAACAGATTTCTGGAAAGCTTTAATTCTATTAGTGACCCAAAGGGATAGCTTGGTGTTAACTCCCTCCTCCTCACCCCCAAGCCTCTTAGTTATAAGCTTCTTCTTACCCACTGAAGTATCCGTCGCCAATGGTGCCACATCCAGTGGTTCACCTAAATGTTCCCAATCCAAAGATCCCCCAACAGAGTCCCACTCCCCTCCCTCTGCCCCCAGGTCAGAGGCAACAGAACCCACAACACCCTCAGACTCCGAAGCCCATCTGACCATAAGACCCTCATTAAGGGGAGAAACGAAGCCTGGAATGACACCCTCCACTGGAACAGGCTGGTCCATCCCGGGAACAGAGGGACGATACACGGAGAGCGGAATAACCAACTTCCTCCCATCCCTTAATTCCAGCATCCAATCCTTAGAATTTCCCCAAGTTTTACTCAAATCCCCAACAAAATCACTGATTGTGGAGCCCATTCCTACCTTATCACACAAAAAATTGCTCGAATCCACCTTAAGGAGAGGCACAGGTAGCTCCCTCGAAAGCGACGGACTTAGACCAGAATCTAAACCAAAAACAGAAGGAGGAGACTCCAAAAACCCAGGCCCCTGACCCACCTGAGTCGGCACCGAGAGAGAGGTGCCAAATTCTGAAATTTCCTCTCCAACAGCAGGTGGCGAAGAACCCAACCCCAAACCCAGACAACCCGAGTCCAAATACTGATCTGAAAACACACCCGCCTGACCCACTGCCATGCAAGCATCGGCGGAGGCACCAGCTGCATCGCCGGCACAAGGCAGGGGCCCAGCTCCCAAGTCCGATCCACCAGACTGAGCAAACGCCTCCTTCGCAAGACCCAAATCAGTGTCGACGGAACTCACGTTGGAGTGCACCACCCCCGGCACAAGGATCTCAGAAACGCAACTTCCCGACACTGTTGGCACACTAACGTGAAGTTGCTCAAAATTGGATTTAGAAAGCTGAGACCCAGCCTTTAGCCCCATTTCTTTAAAAGACCCAGCATGGGCTTTGGGCTTCCAAGCAGCCTTGGGTCGAGGCCCACCTTCATTTAACAGCACAGATTTAAAACTCTGTGGGTTTTTTATTTCTTTGGGCTTAACACCAACCGGGCCTGCCTCCTTTATATCAGAAGAAATAACAACCCACTTCCCTCCAATCCCACATTCCACACGCAAGGCAATATCTAGAGTCAGAGGAGACTTCACGCAAGATCTCTCAGCTCCATTTATGACCGATGTGACCGACGTGACATCCACCCCCTCTTGGTCCTTGTCAGTCCCGGAAAAAGCTCCCCAAGACATCTGTGTATTCAAATTTTGAATACCCCCAGCTGACTCCTTTCCTTTAGTTACCATCCCTCCATGCTTCTGCCTGAGCTTTTCCTTTGCAGGTCTAAAGGTGGCGCTCCTGTACTTAGCACCAATGGGCTGAATGGACTGCTGGATTGACTTTCTCAAGTGTGAACCAAAGCCTCTCCAGCCACTCTTCAATTTCCCTTCCGGAATGACAATGGAGCCCCTCCGTCGGCCTTTATCTAACTCTGATATCATCAGAAAGGAACCATGGGCATTGTACCCCAACTGAAGAATAAGAACACAGTTACCCTCCCTGACCGTTCTCGCAAACTGACCCGGAATCGTCTTAGATATTAACTCCTCAACGTGCAGCAGAATTTTCTTAGCACACTCCTTACCCATACCGACTGAACGTAATGAATTCCTACCTCTTTCATGAATACGTAATGAGAAGAACAATCCTCCTTCCTCAATAGCAAACTCAAATGTTTTTGCTTCAATGAAAACAAAAGTAGAACCACCCATCTGATCTCTTTCAAACCTAAAAACAGCTACTAGAAACTAAAAATATGCAGCAACAAACTCCATACTTCTATGATCAGTGACAGAAAATCTTGCAGAAAAGCATGTCTCATTGGAAACTGGCTCAGAAAAACACAAACAGGAAGCCTAGAGAGAAATAGATGAAAAATCAGGGCTACATAATACTTCAAAAACTTAATAGAATAGAGACAAGAAAAGTCGCATCAAGATTCTAAAGGAAAACTTAGAATATCCATGTTCCTTTCCCCAAAGATACATTTATTAACGGTTGTGCTTGTTTTGTTTGTTGTTTAAAAATATATCCATAGTTGTCAAATTATGAATTCTATAGCTTCCCTTCCAGATAAGAAGGTGCAAAATTATTTCAAAGATATTGTGCGCCTAATATATGATTCAAATTTAAACAATAGAATATCCAAACAATGACCATGTTTTAACAATAGAAATAGAATACCCGAACAATGACAACAATCTCGAGATTTTATATGCTCAACAACCAAACAGGCCTAGATGTTTGAGTTCAAGTTAGATTTTTCACTCACATGCACCCAGATGCATTGATAAGCCCAGGAAAATCTTGAATGGCTGGCTGCTGTTGGACATGGAGGAGTCTAATAAAAGGACCTACAGCTAAATAATGATCGCACTCGTAACAAAACGGAGATGGAGTTTGAGAGAGGTGGTTGGTAGACATCCTTACCTTCAATTCCTAGACTCAAACACCTGATGCATCGCTTAGGTGGATGACAAATTATATTGGTTGACAATCAGAAGCCCAGTGCCTGATACTCACAATCTAACAGGCGTGAATAGTTCCTAAACAAGAGGCAAAGAAATACATGGACTGAAATCATAAAAAGAAAAAGAAAAGGCAACGAAAGTATCATAAATTCATAGTCAAAGCCTTTTTTTTATGGAACATTGAATAAATAACCACATTATTTCCTGGGAAATCATATACATCTGTTACTTTTGTGAGATCAAAGCAAGGTCTATTTATCCTGCCCTCAGAACTTCTTTACATTCCAACTCTCTTACACATACAATAAAAGAGTATTTAAAGAGCTTGATTATTTAGCAAAATGATAGAAAACAGTACATTAATACTCTTGATGACATTGCATTTGCATGGTAATAAATCTCAGCCAGATCAGTCGCATCCACCCAACTGGAAAAAAGTGAGAGGAACATAACAATATATCAGTTTCTAGTTGAAAAGTTACTAGTGGGGCTTGATATGCTACACAGATCTTTTTACATCCTTAATTGTTACCAGAGTGATGAATTCCAGTAAGGAATGCATTACATAAAATCAAGTAGTAATAAAGGAGTTTTCCAGCAAACAATTTCAGGGAAATCTTATCTTTCCGAGGCTCTATTATTAGGCAGGCATTTTGCCACAAAAGATGGTAAGTTAACTAGCATCCTAGATCTCTGTGTGGAAAACACCCTTATTGCACATTTTGAGGTTTAGAAGTTGGGTTCAGTTCTGATCTATCGCAACTCCAAATATTTGAATTTTGATAGTTCTGCAGAATATCTATCTTACCAGTATAGCCTCTATCTCCTTGTTTGAGACTGGTGTACGTTTTGGCTGAAGAGTAGCTTTCCCTCCCACAGCAGTGTTTATGGGTGCTGCTGGAACATCTGACTTATAAGTGTCCTTATTTGTTGATGCATGTTGATCTAGAGATGCAGAACCTATACATGGAAAAGTATGGCACTCTAAAATAAATATTTTTGTAAGCGCACACTTATAAGCAAACAAGAAAAGCTATAATGCATATCTATACTAAAGATCAATAAAAGTAAATGCAACAATGCTTCTACAACAGTTGCCAAAAAGGTTGGTCGGAGGATACGCCTTACATGCGTTTAAGTTGAGTGACTCTCTTGGGGTGTCAACGCAGAGTTATACCAAAGAATACATCAATGGACAAATTTTTTGACCAATGGTGTTTCCTCCTTAGGATTACTAGCAGGTACCATTAAAATTAGAAAATTTTCAAGGGGAAAAAACAGCTTACTTATCAAAAACAAAAAAAGTTTCATGTTGCTTCATTAAGCTTCACACAATTAAACATAGAGTTGCTTGCTCAACCAAGAGCATCTCATTATCTAATTTGTTATATGTGCTTCACTGATGAAGCCATTCCCTTGAGAGTTCCATTTGGTATATCAAAATTATTGAAGCCAGCTTGAAACCATTTCTTGGTAGTGCAAATTTTGTGACTTGGGTGTCTGAAAAATATTTTCAAAATATCAGATTCACAATGTAGATCGGAGGAGGGATATTGCTTGTACAATCATTAAAGGAGCCCATGTCTACAATGTTAAGCATAACAATGTTAAATGGGCATACAGAAGAAAGGCAAAGCACTGAGCAACAGACTACGAAAAACTACTGCCACTAATCATATAAAATGACATTCTTGTACAATGATGTATTTCAGATTGTTTGAATTGAAAAACCAGGGGTTTGATGACCAGACCAGTATTACAAGTACCTAAATTTCAGTAGAGACATCTTCATGGATTTGTGGTCCCACAAACAGTCATATGATACAATCTAAAAAGAAGCATTACTAATTTTTTTTCCTTTCAACAAGCTAGTCGCTACACTATTTCATGAGAAAAAGAAAAGCCTTGCCCTTTACTTGGGATCAGCTACAAAACCTTCTCTGCTCCATTATAATGTCAACATACATTCCTCATTAGCTAAAACCAGATACCACATTCTTGTCAGCCTACAAGTGGTACATGGATGTAATGTGATGGCATTATCTAATCTTCCTCCTTTTGGTTTTATCAACCTCTTGCATTTATTTATTCTTTTGATAATTCAACCTCTTGCATTTTTATTTCCCTTTTGTATACCTCTGGTGGACTTGGGAGCCCGTTGGTGTGTTTCCAGTAGTTTTACGACACTTCAATAATTTCTCTCTCGTATACAGCACTTGTAGCACTTCTTCATTTAAAAATAAAAAGGAAAAGAAAAAGAATAAATCTAAGGTTTCAGAACCAGTGAAAGTCATAATCAATAGTTTCCTGGGCTTTGGAAAGACATCTTAACTATATAATTTCTGGCAGTCATAGGATAAAACTTGAACAGCACCTTACAGGATGAACTTAAAAGTGAAAAGGCCCATTGCTTTAATAAGTATCACCAATATTTCCTTTTCTGCTCCATCATATGCTCTATCATTGACTTCCTTTTTGTTCTTCTAGATATTCATATCATTAAAAAATAACATCATAACTTCTGTAAAGCCAATTGTTTTTCTATTTTCACAACCCCCATGGGTTTGCCACTCCATTTATAATTGCATTAGCAGCATCCATGTTATATAATCAAAGCTTCATACTACTCACTAATTGCCAGTTTAATAAGGCATCACATATCCCGTATTCTCTAATCCCATATTCCAAAATCCCAAAGTCACATTTTGCTCACAAGAGAACCATTGAAGCCTACTTTCCTTTAAATTGTCCCAATTACTTCCACCTCTAACTTCCCATACTGTGTTTGACTCGACCACATCCTTCATGAATCACACATTTTTTTTTTGGAAATGGCTGTAAAATCCTCTGACATTACTTGTGTTCCTCCATTTTTTCTCTTCTAAAACCCTGCCCTTTCTGGCCTTCCCTTGTTCTTGTAATGTTCCACTAGAATCAAACAAGACATAATAAATACAATCACATCAACCAATCTAGTATAACATTTCGAACAAAACCATATGCCACAGTTGCTTTTCTTATAATAATAGCTCAAAGACATCCTCATTCCTCATCTGTTCAGTCTTGGTAGCATACAGCTCATTCATCTAAATAAAATGGACTCTTAAATGGGTCATAATTAGCAAATCTGAATTACTAATCACATAAAAAAGTTTGAAATAAAAAAACAAGAGTGACCCAGTATTTAATTTGACAAAACAACATAATAGAGATGCACAAAACATGAAGCTACCATAGTATAAAGCATTTTGAATAAAAAATTGACCCGAACTTTTTGACCCACTTATTTCTTTCTTAAACTGTGTCATGTAAGTATAGACGGGTAAGAATCATTGAGCACTTTTTATATGCAAAAGGAAGTCATAACAACAGATGAAACTTACAATAAAAATAACAAGAAGCAAAGGAAAGACAAGAAAAAAAAAAGAACAGATTGAAAAGAAAATAGATAGAGACAGAGACCTGAAGAAGCTGAGGAAGTTGGGTGTCTCTGTGGGAATTTAATGCGTGGAATTCTCTTCAATAAATGCCCTTCTGCACCCATTATCGCCTTCTTCCACTTTACCCTTCGTTTCTCTGTGTCCTTTTATCTTGTAATATCTTTCTGTGCCGTGTAGAGCAGTATAGGGCGTGTTTGGATTTTGGAAAAGCCTATAACGAGTTTTGGTTGTCTTTTTTTCCTTTTTTGCGTGTTTTACACAAGTCAAGAATCTTGAACTTATTAATCTTCACCCTTCACCTAATACTTGGGAAAACTCTTGGTCCACTTTGGTTTAATTCGGTCCATTTGTTACATTTACTTAAGAATATAAAAAAAGAAGAAGAAAGTTTAAGATAAAAGTACCTATTATAAATTCTGATTTGTTAAAAAAATATAAATCTCAACTGGTAAAGTCTCTGATGATTAAATAACAGATCTGAGGTTCAATCCCCACTTACACTAAAAACTGATTGGTGTCTTGGTCAGATGATAAAGAGCTATAATAAAAAACAAACTTCATAAGTTGAAACTCTCTCTCAAAAAAAAAAAAAAAAAAAAAAAATCCTTGGGCTAATTACAAATTTAAGTCTTCAAGATGCAATATTAAACACTTCACACACATATACACTTTACTTAAGAACAATACAATAACCTGTGGAGGGCAAAGGCTGGAGTTCAAGTTTAGATTAGATAACTAAAATAGAAATTCTATCTTATATATATATATATAAAGAATAATACAATACATAATATAATGCCTAGATTTTTATTGTGATCAAAATTAAAATGTTGATATTGGTATTAATAACATGTGAACTTTAGTTTTTGTTATTATAATTGTACGAACACAAAATACAATGCTTCTTTAGTCCTTATTACATTTCTTATTGGAAAAAAAAAATCCTTTTAAATTTGATTTGCTTCTTTTCAGCCCAAAAAAAAAAAAAACTTCTTTCCTTTTTGTCTTTTGGAGTGAAATAAATCTTACTATCTTTAACAGATTGTTATTAGTCTTAAACATAAATATCATCCTAGAGGTCTTGTAAAATTGAAACAAACTAATCTTGCTATTTTTTTCTAATATATTTTACATGAGTAATATTACGTCCACAATATTGTTACAACAAATTTTATTAAAAGATTGTTATTGGTAGGTAAAATGTAATCTCACTAATGGGCCTCGATTAGAATCAAAACAATCTGTCACCTAGAATCCTCAATTTATAATTTGTTTTTTTAAATTTTATTTTCATGAGGAAGTTTTGAACTTGGGCTGGCTGGTCCTATCCTAATTTGACCACAAAAAAGAAAAAAAGAAAAGCCCAGATCTATTACCCAATAAAAAAAGAAGCCCATACATATCAGTAGAAGACAAAACGACACCGTTCACTTACTAATAACCTCAACAATTCCTGACATTTTTAGAGTTGATTTTCATTTTTCAGGGTTTGTTTGTTTGTTTGTTTGTGTGATTATATATATTTTTTGCAGAGGCAAAGAAGGAAACGAAACATTTCACAAATGGCGAGCCGTCGTTTATTTTCATCAACTCTCACCTCCACTCCCAAGCTGGTCTTTCAAGCAGCTACTACTACCCGACCCGACCCGCTGATTCGCTCAGTAGTGACCCGATTCATGTCCTCCGCGACTCCACACCAAGAAACCCCTCTTCAGAACAATAAGCAAGAGTCTATCAAAGAAGACCTAGAAACCAAAAATAAAGAAGAAGAAGAAGATGATGATGATGATGATGCTCAATATGTAGATGAAAATGGCAATTTTGTCAATAAAGCCACCGGCGAAGTGGGTGGGCCCCGCGGACCCGAGCCCACCCGTTATGGCGATTGGGAGCAAAAAGGTCGCTGCTCTGATTTCTGAAAATCATTCCACTCTAAATCAAAACTTATCTTAGTTTTTTTAAATTTTTTTTTTTTTTTTTGAATTGAATTGTATGCTCTCTCTTTGTGTTCAATTTTTTATTTTTTATGTTTGTTAGTGTGTAATATTTGACGAGAAGGAATGATATTAAGAGCAAATAAATTTGTGTTTTATGCTATTGCTTGTTTTCTCTCTGGATACAAATATGGGCACATGGTTTTTTCTTGTTTGTGAAAAAGGGTAGGATTGGAAACCTATGGGAATTGTTGAAACAAGGGCATCATTGGAGTGTAGTGAATGGTAGATTAGCTAAAATTTTTGGTTTGATTGCATGGAATATGGCTGAGCTATACTATAACCATAATCAATGCTGATTATCCTTGGAGGCAACTGGGAACTGGGCCTATTATTAGACTAAACTATTCATGGTTGCAAAACTTCACAAGGTGGTGGCGGATGGAGAAAACAACATGTCATTAAAATGGACTATGTAAGCATTCTAGTTAAGATGTTAGGATACCAAAGAACTTCAAATTCTCACACTCGCATTTGTCAGTGTGGAAGTCATGGCCTGCAGTCTCAAAGGGCATACCCTGAAAAAGTTCTACTATAGGACAATGATTGAGTCTGGAATGTCTCAAGCGTGTCATTGGTGTTGAGAACAACAACCAGGGATATTGATCGATACTATTATTTGGGTTTCTGTTCGGGTTTTGGATCTTCGGTTGTTATTTTACATTTTTTTTTGATGATTTGCTTATTTTAGTTTTATTTCTCTGTCTGTCTGTTGATTTACATATGTTTGATAATTTGTGTGTGGGGTGTCTGAGAAAATGTCTGAAAGAATTTTGACCTTAATTTTAACTCAGAGTAATTTTTGAGAAGACCAAGCTATCAAAGCCTGGAAAAAAAAAGTAGAGACAAGATGAAAAGTGTGGTGGGTACAAGAATGGATTTTGTCTGGTTTGATTGGAGTGTACACTAGGTTAAGGTGTCTGTTTTGAATTTGTAATGTCCTATCAATGTGAGAGGAAGCAGTGCTTTGGAAGGTTATGTGTCATATTTTGGCTTGCATTAGAGTTTGTCAGGCATTTTTTGATAGATAAGTGGGTTTTGATTTCAAAAATCGGTGCAGAGGCTGTGTGAATTGTACGCTTGTCAAACATCTGAAAACATAATGTGAATACTCTATTTAATTCTCTTGATGCTAGAATTGAATATATCTATTCACTTCTAGTTCTCTGGCAGTCTAATTTTTAAGCAGTGGATAGGAATTAATTATAATGTCAAGCATTTTGAATCTTTGTTATAATGAGAAGATAGAATGCTTGCTAGCTCTCATAAATCTAATTTATATTTAAGAGTGAAAAAGGCTTAGGTTGCAGTAGCTGGTTGATTATGGATTACAGAACAACAGATATCTGAATACATTTCATATTCTTATATAATCCATTTCTAATATCTGGTTGTGTACATTTCCTTTGCTGTCCATAAAAAATCAGAATTATCTTGGTTAAATTCTCAAATATTTACGAGGCCATTTAGCAGTATTTGGTTTCTGTTTGTTTTGTATTATAGTTTTTTTTTTTTTTTTTTTTTTAAACTACCTATTGGAATTTTTTTTATGGGTATTTACAAGGCCATCTAGCCATATAGGATTGAACCTATGGCCTTATCCTCCAATTTTATTTATGTAGGATATGCCATTTGGTCCAAAGATCATTGGAAAATTATCTTTGAACTATACAATGACTTTGTTGGAGTGGGAAGTATATATGCTACTTCCTTTGGGGTATCAACTGATAGTTTTGACTGTCTGGAAAAATACTTGATATTTTGAAAATTTTGATAACTGCTATGCTGTTACATTAAAGTTTCCAAGAATCACATGATTGTGTTCTGTTGTATAATCTTTGCATAGAATGGTATTAGTGCCATTTTGTTTTAGAGGACGGCTGTCTAACTAAGAAGTGAAAATGGATCTCATGTGGTTCCGTTCTGTGTCATGAGGAGAGCTCATAATGTGCTGTTGTTGTCTGTGATGTTACTGACGGTTTTTGTAGGAACCAGAAAGAATCTGAGGGTTTATCTTTGATCTGCAACTGCAACTGCAACTGGCTTGTTCAGATGAAAAAACAGCAATCCAGTCTGCTATATCTCCTCCAGGTTTGTGTCCATGCCTGAGAATTGAGTTTATGCATTTGTCACTGTGATGTTTTGATCTCTCTCTCTAAATTGCCATGTATGGATTTTCCCTCATATTGTTGGACTTAACCTACTGGAAAATCATGTCTGCCTTTTAATTTGGCATTACTTGGTGAATCCCTCTGTTTTTGTCATCCAGTAATATCCTTAAATTGCCGTTTGTTTACAGTGTACCAGCTTAAGTTTTCCACGAAGTGCTATGACCAATGATTTTAATTTATTTATTTTATTGTTTCCCTGATTTATAGCATGAACTCAACCTTCACCTTGCACACACTTGAATTCTTGAAATAATAGACAATCCACCATAAAATGCACGAATAGCCTAAAAGGGTGCCCCCTAGAATAAGGTGAAATGGTAGAACTGATTGTGGCAGAAATTTGCAGCTTTTGGTGAATAAATCAAATTTAACATGACTTTATTTGGATGAACCTAGATTTCATTTCATACAAGATTCAGGAGTTCCAGAGAAATGCAATAGTTTTATCACTTTGTCTTAAAAAAAAATATATATATATATATATATATATATTTGAGAAACATCTTAAAATCTATCTGGAATGGAGCTTATGAGATTTCAAGTCATAAGTTGGCATAGCTCCATGGCATCTGGCTTTTACACTGAACTAGTCACAACTTTTAGTATCACCTCTGGAAGCAGTCTCGTGATACTCTTGTAAAATAAAAAAGAAGCTAATTCACTAAAAATATTTCATCATCTTGTGCAGTTTTCATTACTCGTTGATTCTTTCTTTTAGTAAAAATTGAGTACTCACTTAGAGTGAGCCACAAAATGCCCCATCATGGTATAGAGGGTGAAATGTGTATGGAGGAGTAGAGCTTATTTTTCATTTTGTTAAGAGTTGTTCTATTTGTTTTGTTTCGCAATTACTTGATCTGGAAAGGTGGTAATGATGTGGATACAATCACGATGATGGGCGTGCATATATGGTTTTCCAAGTGAAGTCAAGGTAAACATCCCACACGTTCAATCTCTCTGTAGTGTTTTACCAAGATCTTGTAAATAAGAGATGTTACATCAATGGTTGGCCATCAAAATTATTGTGGTATTGCAACTGCTCGCCAAACCCTAAAAGAAAAGGGAGAGACATGAATTAAATAGAAAAGTAGGATGTGGTGTTTAACGATTCTTTTATTTACTTAACTAAGAAGGACAAAGTCTAGGGTAAAAAATACCTCAAGCATAAGCTATAAGTTGATACAAAATAAGGGGAGGGGGATGCGAATACAATAAAAGACCATCACTAATGGAGCATAATTCCTTAGCCAAAAGGTCTGGGCAATGATTTTCTTCGCGGTAGGTATGATGAATGTGTGTTTCCTCATAAGGTTGAAGAAGCAACCTGCAATTAGAGATCAATGCATTACATGGATGGTTTAAACTGCTAGAGCATCAAGGGAACAGAGAATTTTGGTAACTGATTTTGCATGTAACTCAATATACAGCTTCTTGATATTAAGATTTCTTGCAAGGATAAGGCCATCCCAAAGGCCTCACAATTCTGCTAAATGGATAGTGCTGATCTTCCTAGAGAACCACTCTATCCAGGTACCTTTGCAGTTTCTGAATAGACCAACTGCACCGGGTTTTCTTTTTTTTTAATAGGTAAGAATCATGTATATTCAAAAAACTGTTAAATGCAAATTAGCACTAGTATAACAAAAGTACAAGAAAAGACAGAGAAGCAAAAACATAAACAAACACTAACCGCAAAGAAAAAGAGAGTTAAGGAATAAAAGAAGAGAATTACTAGATGTGAGTTTCCAAGCTCTAACCCAAACAAAAAGGGAACTAGAAAAGAGTGCAAGCAGTTGGTCATCGGATCTATCCAAATCCTCAAATGTCCGCCGATTGGGTTCCCTCTAAATATACCACATCAAACACAATGAAACTAAATTCCACAAGCCCTTAAGCCTCAAATTATTTCCTGTGAGAATCCTATCCCATGCCGTAGTCCAAATAAAGAAAGAGACCTACCGGGGTGCTTTAACCTTCCAAATACCTTTCCATGGAAATACAATGGAAGAAGAACCATGTAATTTATGATAATATAAGCGGATAGTAAAATCTCCGTTCTTTGTCAACTTCCATCACATACAATCACCATCAGTCACTAGAGGTAAATTGGATGCCAAAAATCAAAAGAAATCATCCACCACATTTGCCTTCCAATCATTAGGACCCTAAATGAAACGAACATCCCAAGTTCTTCTATTCCCCGCTCCTTGACACATTAAAGATGATTTTACAGAAGCTTCTTTGTTTGCAGCAAAAGTGTACAAGATCGAAAAAGCCAAATGGAGATGAAGATCTCCACACTACTTGTCTGTCCAGAATTTCATTCTATCCCCCATCCCAACCTTAAGCTGGACATTTTTGCTAAACACTTCCCATCCCATCCGAATACTTCTCCACAAACTACACCCATGAACACCCCTTCCCAACTTAGAGGTCCATCCCTCCTATTCTTCCCCAAATTTCAAAGCTACCACCCTCCTTCAAAGCCCATTCTTCTTGATTCCAAAATGCCAAAGCCACTTACCAATTAAGTCTTTATTGAAAGTAGTCAACTTCCTAATACCCAAATCGTCATTAGCAATAGGTATACACACCTTATACCAAGCCAACAAATGTGTCTTAGAGTCACCCCACAAGAAGTCCCTTTGCAGCTTCTCAATTTTGTTCGCCACATGTATAGGAATAGTGAAAAGAGATAAGAAATAAGTAGGGAGTCTAGATAGCGTGCTTTTAAGCAATGTCAGTCTGCCACCTTTTGACAAATATAACTTCTTCCACCCCTACACTGACTTTTCTTGGGTTACCTTGAACTGAACCATCTGTATTGAGCTTGAAATAATATGTGAATAGTTTTATTTGCTTTTGCTTTTGCTTTTGCCAACTAACACCTTTTCCCACCATAATCTACTTGTCAATTTGAGTTTAGACTTCACAAAAAAAAAAAAGAAAAGGGTTTTCTCTCTTCATTTATAAGTTATGCCATTTGAAAAAACTTTCTATTTTATGCAATTAATCATAAAACACCTCTAGATAGCCCTCCCCACAAAAATTACTAATTTCTAGTTTAACACTAGTTGCAGACCTGCATGATGCACATAAAAATTTGACAGCTTGTTTTTTTGTTAAGTGAAATATGAAAATAGTAGATGAATATTTTGAATAGGTGAATGAGAAAGCATATATAAGTAAATCCATTAGTTATATTAGAAAAAAAAAAAAAGAAGTAGACTTTAATAACATAAGAAGAATGTAATTTTAATAAGAATTTACCAACATTACAGTGAGAAGATGGCATAATTGTCAATGAAGTGGTTTCTCATTCTACACAAACCTTTCCTCCCAAAGTAGACCGAACTTGACTGAAGTTGACTGCATGTACTGAAATGGACCGAAGTTGATTGAAATAGATTGAAGTGAATTACATCGACTAAAGTGGACAGAAATGCTACGTTGATGTGGATTGATAAGAATGTAGCAACAATAAATGCTATACTTAAGTTTTTAGATATTATATAAATTAACCAATCTAGGCTCCCCTTGAGAGTTGAGACCAGACCAATGATAAATAAAAAGTGTGATTTTCTTCCATAAAATCAGCATCTTGATGTGTCAACATAATGTCGGATTTTGTTTGATGTGGGGAATCTAGCAATGCTTAATCCATAGGAATTAATGGAAGAAAAGGTATTGAACTTAAGGGAAGTATAGGGGCAGAAATTATACTTGATGTAAAGGATTTGTGGTATTGTTATACGGTGGTTTTAGCAGGAATTTTGCCAAGAACTATAGATGCCTATCCAAGATTCCAAAGT